>JARGGL010000001.1:14381795-19381795 GCA_029955375.1 Rubus parviflorus | reverse complement strand
ATCTTGACACAAGAAATTAGTAAGCTTAGCTTTGTACTTGCATACAGTTTTTAACTTACCCAATCTAGAGATTTAAGAACTAAACTTTAATGTGATATATAGGGAGTGCCCTCTAGACTTGAAAGAAGCAATATCCAGTGTGTGTTTTGCTGCACCAAGATGTGCTGATCTGCCGGAGTTGCTTCAAGTTCAAATGCTATTTGCATCTAAATATGGGAAAGAATTTGTATCAGCTGCAACAGAGCTAATGCCAGATTGTGGTGTCAATCGCCAGGTTTTATGATCTTCTATAGTATACTGTCTTGATATTCATCTTTTAGTGAACTAAATTGCGAGGATAGTACTCATTCTATTTAGGTTTCTACTTTATGGTTGTGACACTGGACTTTTACTACAGTTGATAGAACTGCTATCTATTCGGGCTCCTTCACCTGAGAAAAAACTGAAGCTTCTGAAAGAAATTGCTGAAGAGCATGAGCTGGATTGGGATCCTGCTGCATCTGAAGCTGAAATTTTTAAACCGCATGAAGATTTGCTGGTAAGTTTATACTCCTTATCATGGCTGCATTTTTCCTTTGTTTCTTTCACTTTTTCTTTTCACCTCTATCTGCTTTAAATCCCTCGTCTCTTTGGTAGAATGGTCCAACACAGTTTGTCAGTGGATCTAAACTGCCGCTCCCCAAAGAAAAACATGACGAGACAGTGTACTGTGCTCCTGATCAAGCTCAAACACAGCAGTCTGATTCTGATGATGGTTTGGACGCATTAGACTTTCCGGAAGTTCCTAAGGTATCATTAAGACCAATTGACAGTACAGCGTCAGCCCCAGTGATGGCTCCACCTTTTCCAACCCCACCACACCCTGAAATTGATCATGAATTATCAAAAATTTCTGAGGCGATTGGACATGCATCGAAAGAGCCATCCTTTGAGTCTGGAGAAATGATGGAAGAAAGAGCAATGGCTAACAAATATGAATCTCATGCTTCAGTTGATCATGCAGATGATAAACAGTTTTTGCCATTTATATCTTCCCCATCACTTTCTTCTGTAACGTTTCCTGCGAGAGAAACGAATCCACTACCACACTCTCTTTCAAGAAGAAAAAGTGAGGCCAATGTAGATATGCAAGATGTGTTAGCTGCTGCTCAGGCTGCTGCAGATTCAGCGGAACGTGCGGCAGCAGCAGCTCGCTCAGCAGCTAGTCTTGCACAGGTAAGAATAAGTGAGCTTACCAAGAAAAACAATGAAGATGTATCTGAAAGTAGCTGTGAAAACCCATTTCATACAGACATTCCTAATCAGTCAGCAACTAAAGAGAAGCCAGATTTTGACCATGTTATCCCCGATGGTGATTCTACTGGTGTTATAAATCCTCCGCAATCCCATCAAGTCCATGAATACGGCCGGGGATCAGAGACATCAAATCTTTCATCTATGGACTCACTTAAAATGGATTTTGATTCCCCGCATCCTAATGATCATGTTTTTGAACATGAGCCTGTTCATCACCAGCCTCAGAGATCGACTTCAGTGGATGATGACCCGTACTTCTCCTACCCAAACTTATTCACATCAGAAAACAATGGATCTGGTGCTCAGTCTTCCACACATAATTCTCGCTCCACGCAGGAACACTGAGTTGAATATTTTCCTATAGGCCTTTGCTCTACATTATTATCTCAAGTGTTGATGGTCACTGGATATGTTTATACTAATTTCATAGAACTTTTATTATATATATGGTGTTTTCAATTATTTGTATAGCAGTGGTGTGTACTTTAATGGCTGAGTTTGTGTTTTTGCTTCTGTTGAGAAGTTCATGGTGTTGGAGAGCATTTGGGACAGCAATGTACAATTGTATTCCTTGTGGAATTGTTATATTTATTTCATACCATTCTTCACTCCTAGTTTCAGAGCTTCCAATTGCATTTTTCAATGTGTTGAACGAGCAGCCCAAGTATACTTATGCCACAATTTTACTAATGGAAAGGGGGAAAGAGCAATTATCTCTTCCCACTTCGACCCGAAATGTTCTAAATTAGGCACTCAAATCAAATCAAAAATGCCGAAATCTGAAATTTCAAAACAATATATATATAGTTCGATTGAAATTGGAACCATTATGAAAATTTTGATCATATTTCAAAATGTACAAAAATATTGAAAATTCTAGTGATATTACATAGTTTCCAAAAAAAAAAAAACCTAGTAATATTACATATATTCATAGTGTAAGTTATATTATAGTTGCATTTTGTTTTTTTTGCAAAGGAAGAGTTCATCTCAACAATCTCCAATTCCAGAACAACAAATACACAAACATCCTTAAACTTGCACCTAACATCTGTGACCAAGTACAAAAGGAAGAGAACAAGTCACTCATTACAACCATTGTTGCTCACTTATTCAGAGCGAGCCTACAAAAGACAAAAAATCTCTAATCACCTAAGAAAATAAATGAATATTCTGCAGCCAATGCACTCAATTGTGGTATGACTGAAAAATTCTTCGATCAAATGATTATACGAAATTTTTTGTTCATGCAAGCTCAAAAACTAAGTTAAGTTATAAATGAGGGTGTCAAGACACCATCCCATATAGCACAACCCAACTAGGTAATCCACTCCCAAAGATGCCCAAAGTAGGGCCCAAAGGCCTCACTACACACTCAAAGGAAGCATACCAGATCAGAAGGCCTAAGCTTGATAGGAACCATCTCCGGCAGAAGTAGATCCAACGGTCTGGACCACCAGCAATCACTCCAAGATGAAGTCACCGCTGGAACTACTGCCGGAACCCTCAATAGAAGATGCATAGGCTTACCTCTACAACGGAAGGTAGAGGTCTCTTTTCTATATGAAAAGGTGATCGGAGCATGTGTTATGCAATAATACGAAAACCGAAGGCCAGAGTAATACATACACCAAAACTAAGCACCTAGTTCTAGAAATTCAAGTTATGAGCTCACTTTTAGCAAGTAAAACTCATTATAATCATTACAAACTAAAGAAAAATCCACACCCCTAGAAAAATCGTCAAGCATTTGCTCGCTAATGGACGCAATTGTGGTGTAAATAGAATACCATATCTTAGAAAACGAATAGGAGTCTCACCAATTTGCCTGTAACTTATAGACATAAATTCAATAGTTAACCCAACAAATCCGAGACATTTACTGTCACGCCCCGAATTTCATAACAATTAATAAGACATTTTCTGCCTTAAATTACAAGATCGATTCGGGATGCGAAGCATGAGATACAAAATGCACAAGAATTTTTTTTCTTTTTTTTAATCCAAGTGCATAACAACTATCACATGCTCTACCATAATGTAATTATAGACTCATTCTTTAGAGTCATTTATTGCATTCCATAATTCACATAATAATTTGTTTAAACAAAGTATTAAGCAAATATACTTTGTTGCTGCCATATCACCAACGGCGGTATATGCCATGGTCAAGCTAGAGGAAGCAAGGAATGATAGGCAAATGTAAGGTGAGAGAGTCCCACATCTATAAGGGAGCTCCTCACCATAGAATATCACAAGGGACCTTAAGTCCCACATTGGAGAAATGTAAGAGGAGAGGAGGTCACTTACTTATAAAAGGAACTCCTCCCTCACTTAGAAGGACATGCTGACTTCAGCCCCTCAACTGGGAGTCAAGCCTCCTGGTACCTCGAGCCCTCTCGGTACCAAGTACCATCCCGGGACTAAGTATATTACCGGTACCCCCTCTCGGTACCTCCTTACCGGTACCCCCTCTCGGTACCTCCTTACCGGTATCTGACAACTCAGTACCTGTCAAACATTTGTAATCATTATTCACTATAGTGGAACCCCCTCAAAGTGGATGTAGCCTAAGACTCATATTGAGCTTGGTGAACCACTATAAATCTTGTCTCTATGTCTTTGTGTGTGATTGTGGCTACCGAAGGTCTCTAGCCCGTTCCTCCCGACCCGTCGGAAAATGGCAGAAACATACTTAGTGTTTAATTTATTCAGCAGAGTAAAATAACGCACCCCGACTACTAGTACGCATAAGTACTAACACGATCTCCGAATGAGTCTTCTGCTAACTTCTAGTTATCCTGACCTGCAGGAGGTAACCCTACACCGTGGAATAGTGTACCGGGTTTATAAACATAACCCGGTCAGCTTATGAAGCTAGTATTAGTAACCACAGTTTTAAAACTGATATAAAGCATTTAAACTCAATAATCAATTGGAAGAAACATACTCTTCGATATAAAGAATTTCCAATATTATGTCTATATTAAGACATAAAAATAATCACCAAATTCATCATCTTTATTTGAAAGAAATCTCCAAACTTATCAATACAAGTTCACCAAATATACCAATATCTAGAATCAAGCACCAATGATATTTATCATAAGTAATAATTTGCAAATGTCACTATTGAACAATTAAAAGTGAGAATACATTTGAGATTCATTTTAAATCAACATCACGTTCCCATTTCTGGTTAGTAATGTTATTCATAGGTACACCAATAACCACCATGTTCCCCCCATGAATATATTGGTAGACAGACTTAGAGCTTTAACTGCAGGGCAGTTTTTAGACCTTACCACACCACACCTCACCAAGTAAATACATTTTTTATGTATTCTTACTAATAACGTCCAAAAGCCACACTCAAAACTCTTAAAACATTTCAAATCTTCGTTTACACAAATATCAACTTTTAAAACGATATTTACTAACAAAATGGATAATTTATAATTTGAACAAATTATCATTTTCAACACTAAATAATCACACAATTTCACAATAATATATTTAAGAATATTTTCTCAAATAGATATTTTTTTCACTTCAAAACAACATATAATTCCAAACAAATATAAAATATAAATATAATATCATTTGCATTTTCAAATATAATTTTCTAGATTTCAAAGTCATTTTAATAAATAATATTTTCGAAACCTAACAAATATTCTAACAATAAATCGTGAGGTTTACTCACCTTAGATTCCCGCTGCATATCCGAAATCAATTCTCAGTTGGAATCGACAAGCAAGGTTCGTTTAGTGCCTAAATAATAGCCGCGAGTCATCTTAGTAAAACAAGTCAACAACTCATCTAAATGGACTTTAATTGTTTTTCAAATGTCAATAGGACATCGAAAATAATTAACCGAGATAGTTTGACCAAACGTCAACTATCGGTCCATGTGGGTCCCACGTCAACTATTCATCTATCGGGTCCCACCGAAACTCCACAACGCCAAAATTAAACATCAAGCTTATTTCTAGCATCCTAACAACACATTAAAATTTGGTGATGATCCGACTGTCGAATTGTCACGGGCCGCCGGTCTAAACTCGAAACTAGCTAAATCCCAATGGTGAACTTGTAGAACACAACAAAAGAAACAACTTTAAAACTTGCCTCGAAGTGAGATGACGGTCCCATGTAGAGATATCGACGTCGAAAGGTTCGGTGATCCGAAACTTCTAGGCTTTGATCCGGCTTCCTCGGGTATCGATTTGACGAACCACGAGCACTATGAGGTTGCTGGAGAGAATAGGAACAAAACCCAATGGGGTTCACTTGATGGAGGAAAGAGATTGGAGAGGGTCTAAGGCTTTATGATATTTTTTGATGTTGTGAGAAATAATGGAAATGTGAATTCCTATTTATAGGCATTTTCTGGAATAGTAACCTGAAACTTTCATAGGCCATGACTCCCTCATACGAAGTCCGATGTTTAAGTTTCACATGTCTACGAACTCGTATCGACGAGCTCTACGACTTTCATGAATAACATTTTTTGAGAAACTCACCCGAACAATAAGTCATTGGAAGAATTTGATTCCGAAATTCTACACCACACAAAATGGGAATACAAACTATTCTCCATTCACTAGGAACAAATTTAGTTGAGAATAAATTCAATGGGAACAAATTTAATTGAGAACCCATTAATTTAGTACTGCAATCAAAATTTGACAAGTGTTAAATTAGTGGAAAACAAAACAAATTTCTATACGATACTAAATACATATATACATTAATACATACGAATATACCAAGTCAAATACCACCATATTATGACACATTAAAATACTCCACACCATAAATTCACCAAATATTAAATTTCATTTTTAGAAATTTAATGACGAAAATTCAGGGTATTACATTTACCAAATTTCCAAGAAAAGAATCATGATATGGTATAATTGACTGAAAACACAAACCGGTGATCGAATAAATTGAACCAAGGCGGCCGAACCTTATTCAGTCCTTCTTGACGGATTTAAAGAGGATGGTGGAGCTGCCGTGATGTAGCCTCCATCGTGGGCCTCATACATATCAATGGGCGAGTGCATGAAAATGCCATCTAAACTGTAGAACAAATTCCAAAACCGCAATAAGAGTACGTAAGTCCAATGGAATAGACCAAAACTAACCCGATTTGAATATCCACATGCCAAGTAAAGCCAAACCCAGACACACACCCTTGAGCCGCTACACCAAATCCGGCATGACAAATCTGGATCTAGCAAACCAAATAAATAGTGACGTGGACCAGGTTGGGGACTAGACAACACAATGAATGCCATTTCAAGATCGACGATGCCAAGCGCCACTAGAAGGATGAGGACAAACAAGGGTCGATGATTGCTGAATGACACTAAGCGCTGAGTATGGTTGACGACGAGCGCCGATTGGTTGACTGCTTGATTAGCTGGAAGGTTGCAGTAAGGCACAACACTTAGGTCTTCTTAAAACCTTTATATTAAATTTATGTATTTATTTATTTTTTTATCCCCACCCGACCATCCCTATATGTCAATGAGATTTGGCATATGACTTCGATCCACGGTTTTGGTTTTACAAATAATCAATAGATCACAACTCACCGGCATTTAGGTATTTTTTGATTTTATTTGAATCGAACAACTTAAGCTCATCAACATATAAGAGTTGCCAAAAAGAACATAAAAGAATATTAAAAATATGCTCTCAAACCCAAATTCTCTCCTAGGCAGCTGCTATAGTTTTTCTTGGTTGCTCAGCCTGTATCCATCCCAATTCATTTCAACATTAGCCTTCAAGGGTAGCCAGTCTTCTCCCGCAACACTTAGCAATCTTCGCATTCGCACCTATTTTTTGTTATCGTAGTCCTCAGCTAGCATCTTCTACTTCTACTCATAGCGTTCGTGGGGATTGAAGCGTTTGTGATGGTGGATGTTGTGTGGTTGTGGCCTATCGTGGTCAGGGCACTTGGGAATCTCCAGTTGGGGTTGGGATTCTAGGTTTTGCTTTCGGGTTTTCAATTCATGTGGCTTTTGCTTTACCATCTGCGGTTATGTTATGTTTTAGTGGTGTTGGTGGCGGATCAAGTGGTTTTGGTTCAATCGACGGGTGGTGTTGCTGCTGCAATGGTGTGCGGCGAAGACTACCTATGATATGTAAACAATTGTATAATAAGGTGTGATGGCCTAGCCTTTTTCGGTTCCTAGCAAGAAAAAAAATTGAGATGTATCGAGTCAAATTTCAATAACCGTTGTTTATCAACAACTCATAGTACGCTAATTCATCATATATTATTACAACTAAAATGAAGTTTGTTCAACATTTTTATTTAAAATATAATAGATAATTGATTAAATAAATATCTCATAAAACTTTATTTGAATTTCATGTTTCTCTTCAAACTTTCATAATTTATCTTGAATGTGTAATGATATCGAGATTTTCTTAATATTTTTTTCGATATATATGTTTTTGGACCCTCGATATCCAACATTTTGGTCATAGACTCATAGGGGACGGTGAACGAGGTCTAAACTATAATAGAATGGTAAAACGAGCAGTAATGATTATCCTATAAAACTTATCCACGCGTCAACGCCATTATCTCCTCAAGATATAAGTGGCTATGAACCTTCAAATATTGGATAAAATCCGCCACATCTCTACCGTCCAGCACTTCCATCTCCACAATCCCCACCGTCAACCCTTCATATCATCTCCAAACCACTCGTTTTCAATTCCACTTCTCTCAAAGCATCTGCGGAGAAAAAAGAGTGAGTGAGTGAGTGAGTGAGAGAGAAGACAGAGCCAACCCTTCATTCAATTCAGCAATGGCCGCCCTCCAACAAACCCCAATCTCTCTCCAATCCAAAACCCCACCGCCACCGCTCTCTTCCACTCTCACCGCGAGATCAACCGCCGTCTCCTTCTCCTCCACATTCACCCCTCTCAACCTCAAGCTCTCCGCCGCCGCAACCAGCACTGTCCGCCGCGGAGGAGGCGCGTGCGGTGCACGCATGAACGCTACGGCCGCCGCAAGCTATGCGGCGGCTCTAGCCGACGTGGCGTCGTCCAACAACACGCTGGAGACCACCGTCGCCGACGTGGAGAAGATCGAAAAGTTCTTTGCGGAGCCGTCGGTGTTCGACTTCTTCATCAACCCCACAATCGACCTGGAGAAGAAGCGCCAAGTCCTCGACGACATCGCGAAATCGTCCGCCCTCCAGCCGCACACGGTGAACTTCCTCAACATCCTAGTGGACGCCAGGAGAATTGACCTCATAAAGGACATCGTGACGGAGTTTGAGATTGTTTATAATAAGATTACGGATACGGAGCTGGCGGTAGTGAGCTCGGTGGTGAAGCTGGAGTCGCAGCACTTGGCGCAGATAGCGAAGCAGGTGCAGAAGCTGACTGGGTCCAAGAATGTCAGGATTAAGTCGGAGATTGATCCAAGTTTGGTTGCGGGGTTCACCGTCAGATATGGCAATTCTGGGTCTAAGCTTATTGATATGAGTGTCAAGAAGCAGCTGGAGGAGATTGCTGCTCAGCTCGATTTGGGTGACATCAAGCTCAATTTATAAAACTCCATTGTTTCCTGAGTTTTATTTTTTATTTTTTTACTAAATATTTTGATTATTTTTTTGGTAAATGCTGTAATGGGAAAAAACCATGTTTGAAAATATAAAGCATGCTGGAAATTTTATTTTGTAGTTTGGGTAAATACTAAGAGCATCTTTAACAACAGAATAGCTAAAATGTACTTTTAGCAATATTTACTAGATTTTGACGAAAAACTTAACTTCAACAGAGTAGTCAAAATAAAGTTATATGTTGAAAGGCTAGCTATATTTTTCTGTCTCTCTCCTCTATATTGTCAACATGAAAATTACTGAAAAAAAAATAAAAAATATTGTATATTAGCTATAAATTACTATCGTTGTTGCTGGAGCATAATTCTAAAACAAGTAGCCATATCTTCAATTTTTAATTATTTTACTTTATAATGTTGGAGATTCTCTAAATAACATCACCATAAGTAAGGCCTAGACCTGTAGTTGCTCACTTGTAGACTCGAGGTGCGTAAAGTAGTGTTGGGCTCTACGCCTTGGCCCTGAATTAGGTTGCCGTCTCCAAAGCAGGCCCTATGACCAAAGGAACATTAGCACCTGCAGAACCCAAGGGTTCCCTCTCATGTTCGATCTTTGCCGGAGCCTAGCAGCAAAACCATCTTACCTACCAAAAAGATCCTAGTGGATGCAGTCACCAACTTCAATGACGAAAAAAGAGAATCCCGTATCAGACCAATTTACTTGTAGGACTTGTGTCCGTAAGAAACCGTTGAAACCCAGCCTCCCTCTTTCTTTAGAGCGACAACAGGTAACCAAGGGTAGTCTGCGGAGTTGAGGATACAGACTTTGGTTATATAATCCCAGTCGACCAATTACAAGTCGGTCTCGCATAGAAGAAGAACAATAATCATGTCAAAGAAAATCTCAGCCAAGAGACTTGTTGTCATGAAGCATACCTAAGAGTCAAGTTTTAGAATTGGGGATTGGATACTCACAATTTCTATCTAGAATAACTAAGGAGAAAGCTATATAAACAATGTTACCGTTCACAATATGTCACAATTACTAACTAAGCACTTTGGATGCTAAGCTAGAGTCGATGATATGCACATTGAGTAGTGATTTGAGTTTTAGTTGTTTTTTCAATTGTTGATTATCTAGGAAAATAAATAAAATGACAAAAATAAAATGATAACGAGTGGTCCTCTTTTTTAGACTAGATACTAAATTGTCCAAGTTATGTGAGGCACCATAGAAGGAATTTACCCAAATTAATTTTGATAGATCAGTTCTTCATAACAAAGTCTCTACTGCAGGCTTCTTTATCAGAAACCATGATGGTAATCCTTTGTTGGCCTCTTCAAAAAACATTGGCCATTTTGTAGTTCTTGTGGTACAAGTAATTGCTCTTCATGAAGGGTTACGCCAAGCCTTATTCAGATGATGTCAGTGCATTCAAGTTGAAAGGGATTCTAAAATCCTTATCGATAGCAACATTCATGTCATTCATACTCCCTGGTTTATCAAGTTCCTGGTGCATGACATCCATCTGATGGCTCAAGCTACTGTTCAAATTTCCTTCAAGCATGTTCTAAGCGAATCGAATTTTGTTGCGAATGCTATAGCAGCTACTGGTCAAATCGTCTGGAACAACTCCTTACCATTGTCAGCTACTGCTCTTTTTAATTTGGTCAATATAGTAGTGGTTGTCCGAGAGATTTTAGCTTGTAGGGTTGTTCTCCGCTGTAATTGAAAGAAAGAAAAACATCACCTTTTGAAAGACATTTTGAAACGAAATAGTTTAGGGGCTTAGAAAGTTCCAATTAACTGCCTAGATTTATAATTGAACCAAGCCTTTCAAAATTGTTTGAACAATATTCAGCACCAACTGCAGAACTTGAGCCCATTACAAGAGAGATTAATATTCAAGCACTGGCATTCATATGCAGAGGACAAAAGACTACTGCAGCAGATGATACAAATTGCAATTTAGTAAAGCAACTCATATGCACAAGTGTAACGAATAAAATGCAGAAATGGACTTGCAAGATACATTAATAAGGATACTATCATTTCTCAAAAAAAAAAAATTATACTTGAAAAAATAAAGTTGTAAATAATTATCCCGTTTCCACTTCTGCCATGCCAAGGTCACCTTGGACCAGATAACTCAACTGCATGCAGATTTTCTGTCGAGTCAACAATCCAATCGGAATTCGGATGAGGAGCTAACTCCACTTCCTGCCGGAGTACTTCAACCTTTTGCCACTCATCCCATCTTTCTGCCAAGCCATCACCTTCAAGCATTCTCACCACTTCTGACATCTTCGGCCTTTCCATTGGAGAGCCTTGTGTGCAGAGCAGTGCAACTTGAATTAGTTGCTCTACTTCAGCATCTACATAATTTCTCTGGAGATCAGGATCAACAAGCATTTCTAGCTTTTTCTCTTTCAGCAGTCCTTTTACCTGGAAAGACAGTAAGCTGTATCAGATGTTGAAGAACATCATATTTCAGTGTCTTAACAATCGAGGCAAACCATGGACACCAGACCAGACACCAGATTGTTGATTACTATTTTCTTAATATTCCAAAGAGAGGATTTAAGCACGGAACATTTAATGAGGAAACAACTAATTTCAAAGCACCAAGCAGATATAAGTTTATTTTAGTCGTTAGTTTCTACTTCTAACATTCTTTCTAAAATGGAACTAAAGTCTATTTTAGAAGTTAGTTCTAGATTTTAACCTCTAACTCAATATTTGCTAACAATGAGAAATGTTTGTAACGTTTCAGCACTGTCCGTTGAATTTATTAAAAAGAAAATAATGATAATAATAATAATAATAAATGTATCGAAAACTATCCACTTATCCAGTAAACCACAATAGTTTGATGGCATCCTACATTTCTTGGTACAGCATAAAAACATCAGCCATATCACCAGTTACCAGACAGTTGTCTGTACAGTACAGCACATCCATATTGTTGGCCAAATATATTAGTAGAACAATGAAAAGAAATGGAAATCTCTTTCCCTCCCCAGTTTCGGGTTTAGGAACCAAATTTACACATGAATGTAAACAGGTAAACAGAAGAGAGAACATGAGATTCCGGTGGGAGGGTTTAGAATATTTCACCATACTAATTTTGATTTGTGTTCTCTCAACGTCTATACTTTTATTGGTAATAGACTAATAGATATGCAAAATTGACTTTGTGACCTTAAAAAAAGGTTGAGCATTCCTATACTACCTCAGAAGGCCGATACTCTCAATAATCCTGACCTCCATTCTAAACTTGAATATCAAGATAAGGCTTGGTCGTTTCTAAAGGTTTACTTGATGTATATAACATTAAAATACAAGCCTATAGTGCCAACTTCATAAACATGAGCAACAATGGAACAGATACTCACCCAATCAAGCAACATAACATCATCATCATTTGCGAGCCGAGCAAGATCGAAAGCCCTCTGACCAGTGATAAGCTCCAAAAGCATGATACCATAACCGAAAACATCAGTTTTCTCAGAAGATTTCCCAGTAGAGAGGTACTCTGGAGCTATATGTCCAATTGTTCCGCGTACAGCAGTAGTTACGTGGGTGTCTTTGTAGTCCATAAGTTTAGCCAACCCAAAGTCTCCAACAACAGCCTCAAACTCCTCATCCAGCAAAATGTTTGCAGCTTTCACATCACGGTGAATAATCTTTGGGTCACAGTGATCGTGCAAATAAGAAAGACCCCTCGCAGATCCCAATGCAATTCGCTTCCGAGTTGGCCAATCAAGAGGTGGTTGGGATGGTGGGCGTTCTAAAAGAAAGCATAAAAGGTGTGAGTAAATGATTGAACACAGAATACTAAATCCTTCTGAAAATTCGCAAGTATGGGAAAAATGCACATTTAGATAACAATTGCTAGACCTAGAAAGTCAAAAGGCAGAAAACCAATAAGACAAGAAAGCTGCCCTCACGGAAGCAGTAAAGTATAAGTGTGATAAAATGAAATCAAGTTCTACCTCTTAAACATGAGGCAACGCTGCCATTAGCCATATAAGGATAAACAAGTAACCGTTCAGTTGGTGTCATACAGAACCCACGTAACCGAAGAAGATTTCGATGCACAGCCATGCTGATCATCTCTACTTCAGTTTGAAACTGCAACTCCCCACCAGGTGTGCGCTCTTCTTTCAGTCTTTTCACAGCAACCAGAGAACCATCTGCCAGGCGCCCTTTATAGACCTTACCAAATCCACCTCTCCCCAGAATGTTTTTGTTGCTGAAACTATCTGTTGCAACTTGTAATTCTCGCAAAGAAAACCTCTTAAGCTGGCCCAGATGTACTTCAGGATCCTCCTCCGCTGCAAAGAGATGTTCATAAAATGTAACCAAAAATATTAAATGATATTGATGCGAATTTGAGTCAACTACTAACCAGGTACATCAAAGAAAAATTCCTGTGGCTTTCTCCGGCGCCACCATGCAAACGCAATTGCAGGGGCAGCAAATAGTAAAGCAGCACCAGCAGCAACTCCGCCAGCAATAGCCCCAGTGGCACTATTTCCCCCTATAATGCGACCATATAAACCAAACAAACATTAGATACCATTTACCTAAGGCTTTATACAGCCCAATAGAAAGGTTACTTGCATAAAATTCAAGATGCAGAAAGATATGCAGTCAATCCAACTTGGGAACTACTAAATAACTGGCACTAAAAGATAAAGTAATCTGCCCACTAAAGGTGAAACATGATTGTCTTTGCATATAAAGAATGCAAAAAACTCCCATAGGCCAGTGTACTTAAAAACAAGGCTGCCCATATTGGCCAAGTAATAGATAAAATCGCAATTACTAAATATATACTCCTTCACAATGACAACAGATGCAAAATGAAATTGACAGTAATAACCAAGCTAAATATAGATGTAGAAACGGAGGATGAGGCTGTGCCCCTTGTTGAAGACATGCTCATGATAGCCTCAGTTATTAAACCTCATCCAATACCTTTTAACTTTTAAAAATCAACAATAGGAAGATCACCTGGTGTTGAAATGGGGGGTGGTGGGACAAAAGGTGGGGGAGGTGAAAATGGAGGAGATCCTGGGCAGGGACGTCCTGTTACTGGGCCACATAGATTCAGGTTGTTGGCAAAACTGAAAATGATAGAGAACAGTTATTCAGCATTTTGTCAAACTCAGAATGAGAGAAGGCAAGTTCAGGCATTAACAAGAAACCTTATAGGAGTGAATAAAGAGAAGGAGCCATTGTCCGGAACTTCTCCTGAGAGGTGGTTATTTGATAGATCCCTGAATTTTAAAATGCAAAGTTAGAACATATGATTCTTGCAATGAACAATTACTAAACACGAGAGATGAAAACAGAAATACTGATATCAAATTAGAACTCACAATACTTGAAGTGAGGAGATATTAGTCAATGACATAGGAATGGCACCCACCAGGCTGTTGTTGTTGAGCCGACTATCCTTGCACGAAAGTTTACATGTTAAGGAAGACATGAATAAATAAAGATTTCTCCCCAAAATTTAGTCATCTCAATCATAATTGGATATAACAAAAATTGAAATTATAAAAATTAAATTTATTTAAAAGGGTAATCTTGGTGTTAGTGTGTTTGTTATCCCCTGGACTTGATCTATGTTTGACAACACACAACATTAAATTACTTATGCCATAAACAAAGTTACAAAAGGGGCTTTCGCCATCAAGGATACCAACAATACCTTTAATTTGAATTTTATTCTTATAACAAACAAATGTAAAAGCTTCTACAGTTTTGAGCAAAAAGACTGCACTGTCACCAATGAAGTGCATTGAATTATATATGTACCCTCACCAATTTCATATCGTATTAGATTGCAGTATCACCAGTTTTGAATTTCAATGAAGTGCACTATCACCAGTTTTGAGCAAAAAGATTGCATTATCACGAATATGTACCCTCACAGTAACACTACGCACTGAATTGCATACATGTTTTGTTATGCACTTGAATTTCAAGAATCAAGGCATACTCCATTTTCCTTTCTTCCATTTGATCTGATAAAATGTGACATCTATATCTAATATGAAATTGTAATTTTCAATGCAAAGAAATCTATATAGTTTCTGTTTGTTAAGAAGTAAGGATATAAGCTATAAATTATACTTATTAGAGGACATCTATGTCTACAACATGGAAATTAAGGAAACAAAGTAAAAGATAAGTAATACCCACAGGAATCGCAGTTTTGACAGCTTGCCCAAGGTATCTGGGATTTGACCGGTAAAACTATTCAGATAAAGATCCAAGCTCACCAAGCTGGTTAGATTCCCCAGTTCACTAGGAATTGGTCCAGTTATGTTATTACTGTAGAGCTCCCTGTCATGAAAAATACCAATAAGAGTTAATAAAGTTCAGGACAAATTTGCAATGGTATAAAACGGCTCATGGTAACATATAATAAATTGCTAGATCTTTTTTACCTTTTCCATTTCGGGTTCAATTTCATTATGAACATATTCAACATCAAAATCATAAGAGCAACTCCAACAACTTCCCTATAAGTTGTTTTTTGGTCTCAAGTTGTTCTTTTTTGTTAGTTTAGGGAAAAGTGAGCACTATTTTGCTCCAACAGCTTCCACAAACATTTCCCTATTTTAGAGAAAGAGGAGAGAAATTTTGATTCCCTACATTTAAAGCAAACTCTAAAATTATAGGGAAGCATCTTTTTTGAAATTTTAACGCTCTTCTCTTTCCAAATTATATTCATTTGCATCTTAAATTAATTGATTCCATTTTCAAATTTAAGAAATAACATATTTAGTTGTAGATGATAAATTATGAAGAATATGACAGGGAAGCTGTTGGAAGTACCATAAAAAAAATTATAGGACTTTTAACTTTTGAGTCCCTATAATAGGGATTTTTTATGGAAGCTGTTGGAGATGCTCTAAGTTACTACACCTTTTGGCAATCCAAATTATGATCTGAAAGCATGTATGCGAGATGTGCATGGCAAAATAGCAGTCCAAGATAATATTCATGAGTGATTTCCAAGATAATCTGATATCTAACCACACTTTCTTCGGATTTGGGCAAGCACAGTATGTTTTCACCCCAAAAGTCCAACTCTAGTGAACATCCCAAAACAAAACATAGAGCTCACAAATGTGTCTTAGTAGTTAATACCAACATAAATAAAGGTCAGAAAATTTATGCTGTTGACCATAAGGAACTAAAAGTACCAATTGTAATATTTTGAGAACGCTGAACATATGTGTGAAAACATATTTTGACAATACCAAATACATATGACAAAATTTAAAAGATGGTGAACTAAACATAAATGACTACCATTGCATAACAGAGTTCTACATGCAGCCACATCTCATTATTCAGAAATGATGTGTTACCAGAAACAGTGTCGATATAGAACATCCAAAAGTGAGAAAAAAGATTTTGGTAACATTTTCCTAATCAATACGAAAAAAATTGTGAACTGAAGATAAATGAATACCATTAAATAACAGATCTCTACATGCGGACATCTCATTTTTCAGTATAACATATACAAGGCTAAATCTAATTGTCATTTTTGCAAGCCCCTTTCTGGGTTGGGTAAAATTAATTGTCATAATTTAACTGCACTCATCAGCCCTGGTAAACATTATTTTATTAACCTTTTTTTTCTAGTTAAAAGAAAGAACAAAAAAAATGAAATAAATACATATCCCAAGTTCCCAAACCCCAACCCACTTTTTTTTTTTGTTCAAAAGTAAGTTGCAGCCTAAGTCAAGGTCCAAGGCCTACCATTTGCCATTAGTACTTGTTGGATTCTCATAACTACAAATCCTTAGATCTAAGTAGAAACCAACTGTTTCTAACCAAGAAAACCAAGAGCGAGCGACGTTCATCAAATACTATCTTGGTGATTCATTTCCTAAAACCAACTAACTGCATTTCTTCCAGGAATTAATATATCTTAGACATCACCCTCCCAATGGCATTCTCCCTCTACAATTGTTCCCTAACAAAATGAACAGCCACAACCTTAAGGTTAATAATAATAGTGTTGCTAGCGAAGTAGCTCAATGATAGATCATACTAATGGCAAGGATATCATCCCACACCAACCTGCTGCTATCAATCACTCAAGCCACGGCCTAGGTAGATGTTGACTTCACGATGCCTAGTGGTTACCACACATGGTCCAATCAATTGACTAAGTACGAAAACAAACAGCAAGTTATGCAGAATAATACCAACAGGACTAACAACACCTTTGAAAAAGAATGCAATGAACATTACAGGTTTTTTTTTTTTTTTTAAAAGAGCAACTTACAAATATTGTAAATTCTTAAGAAGGCCAAGCTGAGGAACAAGTTGACCAGACAAGGCTGCATTTCCAAGATCACTGAGATTACACATAACAAAGCATCATGAAAAGAAATCTTCCCAAAAGGAATAATACAAACATATTTATCAGCTATAACATGAGCATGCACTTCAAAAGATGTCAAAAGTGAGACAACATACACTCTTATAACACTGTTTTCATTGTTGCATGTTACATGAAACCATGTACACGGGTTAACAAGAGTTGGATCCCAACTTTGCAAAACATTGTTTGGGTCCTCTAAGTTGGCCCTTAGACTATGCAAGGCATCACCTGTTAAAAAGGAAAAAAATTAGTTGCTAACAATAAACATACTAGAAAAAGACGTTGCTTATCAGACCAAGACCTTTGCACACTGAAAAGTACACTAATCTAGTTCTAGAAACATATACAAAACCATGCCGCAGAAAGACCAGAATGCAAATGAAACTGAAGCTGCATATAATGCTTTAATTATACGTTTGCCAAGTTTGACAGGCCTGATGTGATCCTCTATAAAACTAGAGCAGACCGTCACAATCAGTTACAAACAGAACAAATGGTAAAAAGTTCTGTGGGTTCAAAGACTTATTTGATCATGGTAGAGATGATATTAAAATAAAAAGGCTGACACTAAACAACTCAGGATGTGGACAGAGCGCTATCGCCATCAAAGTCTTATCGACTCATAAAATTTTACAAACAAAAAACAATAGAGGTTTAAGCAACCAACACAAACAATAAAGTCGTATTCATAGAATCAAATAATGACACTTAATCACGAGTAACGATTAAGTTATTGCAAGTAAAACAAAAATAGAAGCCATAAAGACGCTCAAGGCTTCGCCAGTGACACTAAAGATCAAGCTTCCAGTTCATCAAATGTCCTTGTTTTGTCAACAAATAAAAAACACGAGAAATTAAAAAAAAAATATCTCCAATATTCAAATTTCATAAATGTTTTTCAATACCCAGCACAAAGTAAGTAACTAAATTTAAACGAGCATAAAACAATTCCAGTAGAAGAAAAAAGGGGCAAACCCATCTCCAGTAAAATCCAAAAAAAGCCAAGTGGAAGGGGAAAAGAACTAGGCAGAAGTGAACTATAGGTAAAAGAAGCACACACCTTCCATATTTGAAAGCACCATTATCATCCATAACGGATGAGCCACCAGGATCAACCAGAGACAAAGTGAATTCCCAACCCTGCTCTCCATCTCACTTGCTTTTTACGTGTCTCAGATCCAAATGGTACATCGCCCCCATCCCCAAAACCACACTCGGATTGCCAAGAATCTCACCCCAACAAACCCACCATTACCCACTTCCCAAATTTTCACCCACTCAACCAAATCAAAAGCCTGATCTCACCACCCAAAACAATCACAAATTTTCCAACATTTTTATTCTCTTTCTCTGCTTCCCTTTTGGCCAAACTTGCCCTTTTGCTCTCTATCACTCTCTCTCTCTCTCTCTGGTTTGAGCGTTTTTGCGTGGGATTGTTATCTTTTCTTGCTGTTTTAATTTCTTTCTTCTTTTTTTCTCCCTTTTTTTGAGTGAGGCGTGCGCAGAGAGAGAGACTGAAAGAGTGAGAGTGAGTAGGAGTGCAAAGAGAGAGTGCTGCCCGAACGGTGCTGACCGCTGCCCGAAAGCAGTCAAAACGCCTTCGCGCTACAACGTGGAAAGGGACGTGACCGTGCGCAACCCCGTTTTTCAGTCAAATCTTGGGCTTGAGTACGTGGGGGCCCACCCTAAAGCCACCTCAGATTCGGTCTAAATCCTCACTTTACTTTATAATTTTATTGATTATTTAAACAAATATTCATATTCTATGTTTACCCAAAAATCAATAAACAAAGTAAAAACAGTTACACAAAGAGTCCGGATCTTGGACTCTACTGATAATGAAGCCAAGCAGTAATTATCGATGTGTTGAAGGAAACTTGTTTCTTGTGTGCTTTGTTAATTTAGAAGCAATCAATTTATGATTGGATAAGGAAAGTAAATCCTTCAGGAATATGAATTATATTATAATAGGATTCTTTATACAATAAAGATTGTATCTTATATTCCTCTATAAATAGAGGCACATATTCATCAATGAAATCATTCTATTTCAGAGCAATTCTATTCTTCTTTATTTTCTGTCATTCTACAACATGTTATCAGTACGAGCTCTAACCATGAATCAAAAGCCAAAAACCTTGAACATAGCATCCTGCTACGCGCCAAAACCCTAGAACCCAAATTCTACGATTTACCGTGCTTCACCGCAGCCGTGCTCAACTGTCGTGAACCACTACCGGCCTCTCACGTGTGCCCTCTTCTTCACAACATCTTCAAGCTCAAGACTAAGAAGAACCAAAGAAAAGAACTTCAAGTAAATTTTTATAAAAGTTACCTCTTTCCGAATTTAAATTCGATCCTTTTTTTCTCCGGGGACTTGCAACCTCCCTTCTTCTACCTCGCACATTTCTGTAAAGTGAGATTCTTGAAATTTGAGCCGCTGTGGGGGTTCGTGCTATCTCCGGACGAGGGCACCGTAGAGAGAAGAGATTTTGAATAAGCCGAACTATGGGAGTTTGAGCTATCTCCGAACGAGGAGTTCGTTGAGAAATTTACCTCCAGATGAGGAGTCCGTAGAGAAGAGAGTTGAAACGACCATAGTACATCAAAGTTTCACCTAAATCCAAATATTTGGAAAACGTTTCTTGGGAGAAAAGATTGCTCAGAAACCCTCTATTGTTTCGTGGGAGTATGGACTCTGAAACTTACCCTATTCTTGTTCTCTATATTTTTAGATGTCGAACTTGAATGAACTCGATTTCACTTCATTGGATTTCACGGACATTAAATTTCTGAGATAGGCTCATGATATCCTAATGAACATATCCGCGCAAGAGCTTCTAACTCGAATTCATGAGCGTTGTTTTGAAGGAACCGCTCAAGACTCTCAAACTGAGATTGACAATGTCAAGGTACTTATCCTGATGAAACGTCATATGGATATGGAGAGAAATTCGAACTCTTTTCTGATCATAAGAGTTTGAAATACCTTTTCTTTCAAAAAGATTTGAACATGAGGCAGAGAAGGTGGATGAAATTTATTAAGGATTATGATTTTACCTTAGAGTACCAACCAGGGAAAGCAAATGTGGTAGCTGATGCTTTGAGCAGACAACCCAGAAGTATTGTTGCTTCATTGATGGTTCTGGAATGGATCTTGCTTGAGTCAGTTTCAGAGTTTGATTACGTGTCAAAGGTAGTGGAAGCATATGGCTTTTGTGGTAGTTTGACTATTCAAACTACTCTGATATCTAGGATTGTGGAAGAGCAATTGAAAGATGTTTGGTCCTGTACTAAAATGACTGAATTGAACCGTAGTCCATTGGTAGAGGGTCCATCTGAGTGGACAGTATGAACAAATGGTGGATTGAGATTTCGTAGGAGATTGTGTGTATCGGAGTGTACTGAGCTGAAAATAGAAATATTGGATACAACACATCGTTCCAGGTATGCAGTGCACCTTGGTAGCACTAAATTGTATAAAGATTTGAAAAAGCAATTTTGGTGGAATGAGATGAAAAAGGATGTGGCAAAGTATGTTTCGAGTTGTCTCACTTGTCAACGAGTAAAGGCTAAACATAAAAAACTTGCTGGAATGTTAAAGTCTTTACCTATTCCTGAGTGGAAGTGGGAGAATATTAGTATGGATTTTGTGACAGGATTACCTAAGACTAAGATGAGACATGATGTCATCTGGGTAATTAATTGTGGATCGTCTGACAAAATCTGCACATTTTCTGCCAATGTTTATGGCTTACTCAGTGGATGTCCTGGGTAAGCTGTATGTGAAGGAGATTGTGAAGTTTCATGGTGTACCTGTGTCCATTGTATCTGATAGGGATGCACGTTTCACTTCAAAGTTTTGGAGCGGTTTTCAGAAAGCTATGGGAACTACTTTAGATTTGAGTACTGCTTTTCATCCTCAGACTGATGGGCAAACCGAGAGAGTGAATAAGATATTGGAAGACATGTTGAGAGCATGTGTGTTGATTTCAAAGAAAGTTGGGAGAATTATTTACCATTGATTGAATTCTCCTACAACAACAGTTATCACTCTAGTATTGGTATGGCAACATATGAGGCTCTTTATGGTAGGCCATGCTTATCTCTTATCTGTTGGGCAGAGGTTGGGGATAAAAAATTCTTAGGCCCTGATATTGTTCAAGAAACTACTGAGAAGATATCTATCATCAGAGATAGGATTCAGACAGCACAAAGTAGACAAAAGAGTTATGTTGATCTGAAAAGAAGACATTTTGAGTTTGAGTTGGGTGATTATGTTTTCTTGAAGGTTTCACCCATGAAAGGAGTAGTGAGATTTGGAAACAAAAGGAGAAAGTTAACACCGAGGTTTGTTGGACCATTTGAAATTTGGAAAGAATTGGAGATTTGGCATATAGACTTACCTTACCTCTTAGTATGTCAGGCATACATAATGTGTTTCATGTATCAATGTTGAGGAAGTATATTCGAGGATGAATCACATGTGATTGATCATAGAACAATTTAGGTGAATACGGATGCAACCTTTGTTGTAGCACCAGTCTGTGGGCCTGTTTGGGATTAGTTCTAAAAAGCCTAAAAGAGCTTTTCAAATTTGGTAAAGAGTACTTTTATACAAGGAAGCACTTGACAAATGCTTCTCAAAACCACTTCCAAATACTTCTAAAACTCACCCAAAACACATTTTATTTTTTTCAAATTTTTTTATATTTTTAATTAATTTTTTCAATTATTTCAAAAACGTTTTTGGGTCTTTGAAAAACAAATCTCAAACAGACCCTGTATTTTGGACAGGACAACAAAACAACTATGAAAGAAGAGTGGATTTGGTCAAAGTTTTGTGGAGTCAGCATGATGAAGGTGATGCATCTTGGGAATTAGAATCGGATATGAAGACTAGTTATCCTCACTTGTTTGTTGAGTAGTGTACTTAAATTTCAGGATGAAATTTCTTTAAGGAGGGTAGAATGTAATACTCCGAAATTTTATCATTTATTTTTTTTGAAATTTTCCTATTAATAAATGATACTTATTGAGGGGTTAAAAATTTAACTTTTTATCGGTTGAGTTTCTCTAAAAACTTTCTTCACAAAAATTGTAGAGCACATCGATCGAGTTCGTGGACACGTGGTTTGTAAAAATCGGAGTTCATATGAGTGAGTTATGACTTGTGGAAATTCGGTTTCCATTTTCGCAAACTACTACAAATAGCCATACTTTTTCCGGAAACTTCCCAAAAACGGCAATAAACCTTTGGAATTCTCTGTGACTTTTCGTCTTCCGCTACTCAAACCTTCAAAACCGACGAGACCCGGCTGACCTGACCCAGACCCATCTCTCTCCTCCAACCACCTCCAGCGACGAGACTGACAAGACCCGCCCCAGATTTCCACTCTGGAACCCGAGGTGGCCCTGTGGGGCCCACCTTAGAAGAAGTCATACCGAAAAATAAGCATAACCTCCCCTAAAAATGGACTACCCAAAACCTGCAATTTCAACTCAACACAACTAATAAACCAACTTATAAATATTCCCACCAACCACCCGAGCCTACGCGCTCGCCTAAAACAACAATTCAATTCAAAGCATAAAACGCTCTGTAATCGAATAAATCAAGACTAGATCCTCGGTTCCAAAAACTGTTGCATCACCACATCATTTAAAATTCTGTAATCTCAAACTAATAAACCTATCTGAGTGACACTGAGGTTTGGGCTAAATATCTGATAGCTAAAACTGAGATTGAACTGTGAATCTGAACCACTAAACTGAAGAACTGAACTGCTGAATTGAACTGAACTGAACTGATGAAAGATCGGCCGTACGTCTACTATCGTACGGTGCCTGGAAGTCCTACCCCCCAGACATCCACATGTTAGTACTATCGACTAGGTCCCGTAAGCCGCACGCCGGATCAGGACGTACGGTGTCTGAAAGTCCTACCCCTCAGACATCCACATGTCGATAGCCTAACCAGGTCCTCTGAAACACACGTGCACGTGACTCTAGAAGGCCCTACCCCCTAGAAACTGGATAACTGTATAACTGAAGGAGGTACTACCCCCCATACGACTGAATGACTCAAGGGGGGACTACCCCCTGGATAACTAGATAGCTGAATACTGATTACTGACGACTGGAAATACTGACAACTGGAAAATACTCATGACTGGATATACTGATGGACACTACTGAATGAACAGAAACATAACTCTTCAAATCACAAAATAACTATTTATTCTAAAGCCACATAAATATATGTATATTTCTGAAAATAGATTGCATGCATAATTTAATTTAAAACAAATGTCCACTCACATAAATTACTCGGCGGCTAATCCAACGATTGGATTGTCGCGGTTCAATAAATCGAACGACGTAACTAATTATCCGATCTCACAAACCGTAACCAACCTACGATTAACCAATCGATCTAATTCTTCCAATCCAACCGTATAATATACTCACAATAATTATCTTAACACGCTAATCAAATTCGGTGACAATCTAACGGTCACGCAATAACCTAAACCACGAATCGTTCGATAACGAACCGATAATAATCGGGTTAAATCTCAAAATTCGATAAATTCCTACAAATCATATACTAACATGTTCATAAACAAGAGTACTAGCTAATGGGCAAAATTTCACTTTCAATGGAGGCCGGACGCGCCGCCACGCGCCGTCGTAAGCGGCTGCGTGTGGGCCCCACGCGCCGCCAGTCCGACCATCTACGATGGTCACCAAATTTTACCAGCACAATCACCATAGCTTAAGGATTAAATTTCATACTTGGGTCGAAGTCTGGATCGGACTAGAACGCCACGAATTTCCCCCGAAATCCGACGGTGGCCGGATTCTTCTTTTCTTCGATCTGCCGCCGTCCGGCGGCCAATTATGGTGAGGCTGGTGGCGTTGGGTTCGCCTGGTAGAGGGCTTCAAAGCCCAGTGAGCTTCGTCGGCCGGTTTGGCCGGAAAAGGAAGATCCGCCGCCGTGAATTTCCTCCCTCCCGCCGCGACTTTGTGGCCAATTTTTGGTGGCTTCCGGCCGCCATAGGCCAAGAAACTGGTCGGGTTTTGTAGAGGGGAAGGAGAGGAAGAAAAAGAGACTTGTTTCAAGGTCTGGGGTGGCCGGAGGAGGGAGAAATCACCGGAGAAAGGGGTTGTAGCACTGTAGCACGGGAGGTGAACAGTCACCCGTGGAATTTCAAAAGTCACACCGACATTTTTTCTCTCCTTTCCCAAAATGGAAAACTTCTATTTATAGCAACTTCCCGAAATAGTAACTTTCCTTCCGTGAATCGTAACTCTGTTATACAAACTCCGATTTTTGCGTACTTCGTGTCCACGAACTCGGTTTAACGCGCTCTACAACTCCCGTGAAGAAACTTAAATCAAATTCCTTACCGAACAAAAAGTCAACTCGACGACCCCCTAAAAGTAATATTTACGGCTCAAAACTAAAACTTCCGACAATCCACCGTGAAACACTACAGTAAAACGATAAGTTTTTGGTCCGGGTCGTTACAAACTCCCCTCCTTAAAAAATTTCGTCCTTGAAATTTCGTACTTGAAAAGTGAGGATACAAAACTCGCATTTACTCAACAATTTACATAATAGCCACTTCTACAGTATGGTACCACCACAAAGCTCTTCGTGACAAATACTCCAACCACCACTATTAGTACGGTTCCTGAACCGATATCTAGCTCTCAGGTCGCAACTGTTGAATCTAGATCTGATAATAGAATTAGAATTGTAGGAGATACAGTCAATCCATCTCCAGGCCAAAGCCGATTTCGTGACACTAGCAATTATTTCTGTTACAAGCCTTCTAACCTGCAACTGACTAATACGAGAACTGAAACCACTACTCAGGGTACTGCCCCACCATGCTCCAAAAACTGCTCTGCAGGAGCAACTACTAAATCAAACTCAAACACTTTTCTTTCTACTGTTGGAGAACTCACATTCCTATGAGGTCGGCGTCCACGAGGCATAGCATCTATGAAGTATCAAGACTAAGGAATCAACGTCTAGGTACGTACTAAGCACACCCGATGATATCAGCACCGAAGAGTATATGATGGGAATTCGCCACGGTCGGGCCATCACTCGAGAGATGCCGAGTATATCAAGCATACAAAGTACAGAAGCTTAGGCAAAGTCTACATAATCAATAACCTAATGCTCTGATACCAAGTTGACAGGACCCGCCCCAGATTTCTACTCTGGAACCCGAGGTGGCCCTGTGGGGCCCACCTTAGAAGAAGTCATACCGAAAAATCAGCATAACCTCCCCTAAAAATGGACTACCCAAAACCTACAATTTCAACTCAACACAACTAATAAACCAACTTATAAATATTCCCACCAACCACCCGAGCCTACGCGCTCACCTAAAACAACAATTCAATTCAAAGCATAAAACGCTTTGTAATCGAATAAATCAAGACCAGATCCTCGGTTCCAAAAACTGTTGCATCTCCACATCATTTAAAATTCTGTAATCTCAAACTAATAAACCTATCTGAGTGACACTGAGGTTTGGGCTAAATATCTGATAGCTAAAACTGAGATCGAACTGTGAATCTGAACCACTAAACTGAAGAACTGAATTGCTGAACTGAACTGAACTGAACTGATGAAAGATCGGCCGTACGTCTACTATCGTACGGTGCCTGGAAGTCCTACCCCCCAGACATCCACATGTTAGTACTATCGACCAGGTCCCGCAAGCCGCACGCCGGATCAGGACGTACGGTGTCTTAAAGTCCTACCCCTCAGACATCCACATGTCGATAGCCTAACCAGGTCCTCTGAAACACACGTGCACGTGACTCTAGAAGGCCCTACCCCCCAGAAACTGGATAACTGTATAACTGAAGGAGGTACTACCCCCCATACGACTGAATGACTCAATGGGGGACTACCCCCTGGATAACTGGATAGCTGAATACTGATTACTGACGACCGGAAATACTGACAACTGGAAAATACTCATGACTGGATATACTGATGGACACTACTGAATGAACAGAAACATAACTCTTCAAATCACAAAATAACTATTTATTCTAAAGCCACATAAATATATGTATATTTCTGAAAATAGATTACATGCATAATTTAATTTAAAACAAATGTCCACTCACATAAATTACTCGGCGGCTAATCCAACGATCGGATTGTCGCGGTTCAATAAATCGAACGACGTAACTAATTATCCGATCTCACAAACCGTAACCAACCTACGATTAACCAATCGATCTAATTCTTTCAATCCAATCGTATAATATACTCACAATAATTATTTTAACACGCTAATCAAATTCGGTGACAATCTAACAGTCACGCAATAACCTAAACCACGAATCGTTCGATAACGAACCGATAATAATCGGGTTAAATCTCAAACTTCGATAAATTCCTACAAATCATATACTAACATGTTCATAAACAAGAGTACTAGCTAATGGGCAAAATTTCACTTTCAATGGAGGCCGGATTCGCCGCCACGCGCCGCCCTAAGCGGCTGCGTGTGGGCCCCACGCGCCGCCAGTCCGACCATCTACGATAGTCACCAAATTTTACTAGCACAATCACCATAGCTTAAGGATTAACTTTCATACCTGGGTCGAAATCTGGATCGGACTAGAACACCACGAATTTCCCCCGAAATCCGACGGTGGCCGGATTCTTCTTTTCTTCGATCTGCCGCCGTCCGGCGGCCAATTATGGTGAGGCTGGTGGCGTTGGGTTCGCCTGGTAGAGGGCTTCAAAGCCCAGTGAGCTTCGTCGCCGGTTTGGCCGGAAAAGGAAGATCCGCCGCCGTGAATTTTCTCCCTCTCGCCGCGACTTTGTGGCCAATTTTTGGTGGCTTCCGGCCGCCATAGGCCAAGAAACTGGTCGGGTTTTGTAGAGGGGAAGGAGAGGAAGAAAAAGAGACTTGTTTCAAGGTCTGGGGTGGCCGGAGGAGGGAGAAATCACCGGAGAAAGGGGTTGTAGCACTGTAGCACGGGAGGTGAACAGTGACCTGTGGAATTTCAAAAGTCACACCGACATTTTTTCTCTCCTTTCCCAAAATGGAAAACTTCTATTTATAGCAACTTTCCGAAATAGTAACTTTCCTTCCGTGAATCGTAACTCTGTTATACAAACTCCGATTTTTGCGTACTTCGTGTCCACGAACTCGGTTTAACGCGCTCTACAACTCCCGTGAAGAAACTTAAATCAAATTCCTTACCGAACAAAAAGTCAACTCGACGACCCCCTAAAAGTAATATTTACGGCTCAAAACTGAAACTTCCGACAATCCACCGTGAAACACTACAGTAAAATGATAAGTTTTTGGTCCGGGTCGTTACAGAGACCACCTCTGTTGGCTTCGTCTCCTCCTCTTAGCTCTTCCTCCCTATCATACTCATTTTCATCGATTCTTAACTGAAACCCTAGATCAGAGCCCACAAAGAGGCGGCGGACCGACCTGAATCGATCTTTCTCCTCCGGCAACCCAAACCACTTGGGTTTTGTTCGTCTCTTCTCGAATAAGCTCCTTGTAGTGGTGGATCATCGTGGCGATCGTTGTACAAAGAAAATCGAAGTTTTGAATTTTGGTGAACCCGAAACTTTCGACGAAAATTGATATGTATGTTATTTACATACAAATTAGGCCTGTAATCACCTTGATAATGCTAATCTAATAGTCATTTAGTGTCTTTAATTCTTGTTTTGCACTATTGTAGGGAACATGAGCATCAGATAGATATTGGGAGTGAAATGACGCATTTTGGAGCTTTTAGTGCATTTCCGACAAGAGGACAAAAAGTTAACCCGAGGATCGTCGGTCAACTCGTTGTCAACTATGTCTTTAGAGCGCCAACATGTCAAATATGAAGTCTTGGAAGTGAAGCACAAGAGAATTCCGAAAGATTGCTAAAGAAACCGAAAAGTCAAGGAAAGTCAACTTTGGTCAATTTCGAAGGTCAAGGTTAAGGTCAAGACCGAATGTCAAGGTCAAGGTCAAAATCGAAAGTCAACCTTGTGACTCACCACAAGAACCCAAAATTCAACAAGGAATATGCCAAGTTTCATGAAGTCATCAATTGATTATTCATTCCTTTATCCCATTTGGATAAAAGGACACTTGTCCTCACCATATCCAAGAGTTTGTCCTACTCCCTTTAACTTTTCTTTTGTACATTTTAATTGCTAGAATTTATTGCCAATTACCTCCATGACCCTCACCTAAAATTCCCCCAAACACCACCTAACTTTCCACCTAGGTTAGCCTTGTCAATTTACTTCTATTTTTCCTATTTTTCTTAGCCTTAGGATTCTAAGTTTTAATCATAACCCTTAACCCTTTTTCCCCTTTGTATATATATCTAGTTTTTGTCCAGTTAGGTTATCTTTCAATTAGCCACTCTCACCCATCACTCTTCGCCTTTCCTTCCTTCCTTTCCACTTTCCCTTTGTTCTTGCCTCTGCCTGCCGGTCGACCATTCGACACAGTCCCTTCGACCGGTCGAACAGAGACGGTTCACCACTATTCACCACCTTCCTCACTCCATTTCCACTTCCATCCTTCATCAAACTTGCTCCACACAACGTCCAATATAACATCCACTCATTGGCTGCTGGGGATCCTCACCAATTCATCAAGTCCATCATCAAGAACCAAGGGGAAGCAAAGAGAACTATCTTTTGAGCATTCCTCAATCTTTCTCTCTTCTACTTATGTCTAGAGCTCATAATTGTAATTTGATGATGTATATGTTGATGATTAGTGAGTAGTAACCTTGTTGGGGACTAGGGTTGTGTGCCTTAGTCTAATGTGACTTTTTGATGTTTTTGATGATGAATAAATGCCTTTGTGTTAGATACGTATTTGAGGAATTAGCCACTCTTTTATATGCATTTGATCCATCTTGTATGAGTGTGTATGGTTTGACCACTTTACTCTTCTCTAGGCAATGAGCAATATGTATGATGAGCATGTTTGACTCTTGAATGATCCTTAATTCATGTTCTTTACGCCTTCTTTCTTCCTACCTCTTTGCGGAGAATTCTTTTGACCCAATAAGGCTTAACTAATTATTCATAATATGGCACTATAATACCATTGGAAACCCGGTCCTAGATCCATAACATGAAGGTAATTGGAAAGGGGACCTAATGAGGTAAAAACTAGGTATATATACAAAGGGGACTAATGGCTAAGGGCTAAGATTAAAACTTAAGATCTAATGGGTAGGGAAAATAGAGAAAAAGGAAGTCAAATGACATAGTTAACCTAGGAGAAAGTTAGGTGGTTTAGGAGAAATATAGGTGAGGGACATGAAGGTAATTGACAATAAATTTCAGCAATTAAAATGTACAAAAGGAAAGTCAAAGAGAGTAGGACAAACCCTTGGATTTAGTAAGGACAAGTGTCCTTTCATTCCAAAAGGAATAAGGAAAGTATAAAGGAATAATCCAATGATTCGGTCATTGGATTTCAAAGGACATGTGCACCCCTCCTTGTTGAATTTTGATGCTTATTGTGGTGAGTCACAAGGTTGACTTTTCTTGAAATTTCGGTTTCTTTGGCGATCCCCCAAAATTCTCTTGTGCTTCACTTCCGAGACTTCATATTTGACATGTTGGCGCTCTAAAGTCATGGTTGACCACGAGTTGACCGTCGGTCCTCGGGTTGACTTTTTGTTTTGTCGAAAATCAACGAAAAACTCCAAAATGCATCATTTCGCTCTCGATATCAATCTGATGCTCATGTTCCCTACAATAGTGCAAAAAAAAGATTAGAGACACTGAATGAGTATTAGATTAGCATTACTAAAGTGATTAGAGGCCCAAATTGTATGTAAATTACATACAAATCACACCACCATACTTGAGTTTTGCTTGTCCTCAAGCAAATATAGAATCAAAAATCCAACATCACATTTTATCTTGCCTTACCAATCATATCCTCGAAGAGAGCCCACTAAGCTATGAATCAAAATTTAATTAAGCACACGTCATAGACCTCATGATTTGCCAAGTGTTTAATATGTGTATCTAATGCATGTTTGGTGAAGTGTGTGCTAGCCAAGGAATAATCAATCAAGAGCAATCAAATGAATTAACATATATTGACAAGATTAACCGCTAAACTCACATGATTCATTAAATATTTTCGCTGTTGTGTTTAGGGTTAAGTGTTTACTCTCAAAACATTACCAAAAGTAATGTCCCCATAAACTTGCTCATTGACCAACTCTCTACTAATTAATTCACAACTCATTAGATCAAAAGGTCTTTTCTTTGGTTGTAATGAACCAAAGGTTAGGGGTTAGCATGAAATGAAGGGATGGATAAACAAATATTCCAAGAATTTCACAAAACAATTCAAGGACTTTGAAACTCATTTTTTTTTGTAAACAACCTAAACTTTTATTCTCATCAACCTTTTATTCTAAAAACAAACTCTATTTTTGGATTTTCTTACTTTCTTTTCCTCATTTTCTCTTTCTTTTTCTCACTACTTTCTTTTTCCATTTTGTATTTGCTTTTCTCTTGGAAATTTTCTATTCGAACTTTATTTTTTTGCATACAACTTTTTTTTTTCTCAACTACTTTTCTTCTTTTGTATTGTGTTTTCCTTCCAACATTTTTCTCATTTACAAAAGTCTAACTAATCTACCCCCACCCTTGCTTTTCACAATCCCATGGAATACCAAGCACATAAAGAAAAGGAGAAGTCACAATTGTTGTCTCGCTAATATTTGGAACAAAGGGACGGTTAGTGTTTAAACTCGTAACGTGGGTTAGATTTTTGTGGGTTAAACGAAGAAAAAGTTAATGATGAATGAGGCTCGAAATGGGTTAAACCTAATGGAAAGTGTTTAGAGGTATGAAGTCAATTTGGCCATGGTGCTTATCTAGTGCCACAATCACTTCTAATTCATCGCAAATTAACATGTAGCCTCGAGTGGTCTTTGAGTAAGTTATAGGTCTCGTAAACTAGTGGAATGCACACACATGAAGAAAAAGAATGTATGAATGATGCATACATATCAATGAGGCTCAAAATCTCACCATATAGGGGTAAATGCATGTCAATACATCGTCTAGATATGCTTCTCTAATTGCAAATGACTAATCAACATGACAAAGGACATCAATTATCAATCAATTAGTGTCAAACAATAATCAATTACACACATTAACCACAAGGCAACTCAATAATTTATAAGCACATGCTCTTTATCCTCTTAATTCACAACCTAGCGGGCTCATAATCATCATCGGGATTGAAAAGGATCAACAAAACACAACACACAAACTTCAAAGTTTCAAAATCACGACATTTGAAGTTCTTTGCTACGGTCGACTGGTTGAAATGCGGGTATCGAACGGTCGAATATCGCTTTGGATGTTCTCTGGGTAAGTGTCAACCGATCGACTAGCAGGGTCGATCGGTCATCTAGGCGACTCTTTAGTTGAAAACTTTGAAAAAAAATTGGTTTTCTTGAAAATGTGAGTTTACTTTACTTTAATTTGGCCCGACCTCACCCCCACACTTAAAACCAATAGTGTCCTTAATGTTGTGAGGTGTTTAAAATTGAAATACAAATTGGTAAAAGTGAGGAAGCGAACACGGGTGAATGCACACAAACAAGATATAGCATACGAATGATAAAGATAAGAAAACTCCTTTGTTGACAACTCCCTTAATTGCCAAGAAACCACAAATAGACACCAACTTTAGGGCACACGGTCCTGACTTCCAAACGTTTGCTCCTCGGGTGCCAAAGTGAATTAGCGCTCATCAAAGTGTGATTGCATTGAGATCATTCAAAAACAGGGGAAATTAGCAACGCAACATCAACCTTCTCCCAAAGATTTAGGCATACCTCCAAGAATAGGTATCCAAAATGAGTGATTCTAGTAGCATTAGAAAGTAGACTCAAAGAGCTTTAGTTTGGCTACTGAAAACTCACAAATCACTTTTTAGAAATGCAATGAAAACCCGGTCAAAATGACCTTCCAGAGAGTCAAACTACAATGAGTACTCCTCCTTTAAACAAACATTGAAGCAGATCCGACGGTCCTTTCAGAGACAAATTTTAAATTAGAATATAAAACTAATAGAAGAACATCTCCAACTATTTCTGTTCATTCCAACGGTCAGATGTAGAGAAAATTGCCTCCAAAGTTATTGGTATGCCCAGGCCTCTCTTGAACAAATGCTAATCAACACTTCTCAGGTTTCTTCCTCCAAGACTCCTATCCATAGCACCTCCCAACCTCCCTAGACTTTTTTATTGATTACTAAATAGTACGAAAACAAATGGTTTTTCTCCACATAGGGTTGCCTCCCCATAAGCGCTTCGGTTTAGAGACCTATAAGCCAGTCTTGGTTCCTCCTTGTCAAATCATGGTGGCTCAAAACAAATCTTCTTTCCCCTCGTTGTATTGCTCGTCTCACCATCTCCATGGCTTCCCACAAAGCAATGCTTCACTCTATTGAAAATTGATTGTGAAGATGGTGGCTAAGAGTACTTCTTCTTTTTGACCTCACCAACCATCTCCCTCATGACCTTGATTGTCGCCTTTTGAGACTCATTCATGGGAGATGTCTTCTTTGTGGCTCCCTCAAGAAATGGATCATTCCCAAGTATGCCTTCATGAGACCAAGTTGGTGGCTCCGTGTGCTTAATGGAAGAGAGATTGTCATGCCCCCAAATTGGTGAGTAGTGATCTTGAGCACGAGGTGTCGGCTTTGGTGGATTCAAAGGACCAAAAATTCTTTTACTTTTAGCACTATTCCCCTTCACCAAATTAATAGTAAACACCTCTTCAACTACCTCTGGTGGATGTATGGATTTGAACATTTCAAACTTCACTTTCTCCCCCATTTAATCCTTAGATTATTCCTCCCTTTCATTTCCTTAAGCAATTACCCATTTACCCTTCATTTAATTCATCCAACCCTTAGATCTAACCCTAGCACATCCTAGCCCTTCATTCCCTCCCTCTCTTGCCTATATATAGCCATTATTACCTGATTTAGGTCATTCCATCATCAGCCCCAAAACACTCACTTTCCTCTTTCCCCTTTCTCTCTCCCATTTTCTCCTTAGGATCCCACTCCGCACGTCTGTCGACCGGTCGACAACAGGTCGATGACCGGTCGACGAGCGGCGGGTCAGCCACTTCTCCGCCTTCCTCACCTCCTTTCCTTCACCACCCTTCATCAAATCTTCTTCCCACGACGTCTACTACCTCTACCACCACTTTGCGCAGCTGGGATCCTCACCAAGTTGTCAAGATTCATCATCAAAGCCAAAGAGGAGCAAGAGATCATCTATTGAGCATCCCTAATCTCTACTCTCTCTTTGCCTTATGTTTAGAGCTTATAATTGTAAATTGATGATGTACACTATGATGCTTAGTGAGTAGTTACATTTGTTGGGGACTAGGGTTGTGTGCCCTAGTCCAATGTGACTTTGTGATGCTTTGAGAGCCAGCAAGCACCCTTAGAAGATCATATTCCAGAGGAAACAATGGAAGAAGGGCCACACAACAACAACAATCCACCTCAAGTAAGGCAACCAAAGTTCAAGATTCAATTGTCAACTTCAAGCACCAATCGAGCGATGCTTTCTATGAAACATGGGAAAGATTCAAGGATCTAGTGATGAGTTGTCCGCACCACGGCTTGGAAAAAATGGTTTCTTGTTGATGTGTTCTACCGATGATTATCTTCTAATCAACGACAAAGGATGTATACATTTCGAGGAAGCACCATTGCAAACATGTCTCCCGATGAGGCATGAGACACCTTTGAGGACCTAGCAATAAACTCCGAGCTATGGGATGACTTTGGACCTCGAAGGCATCCTCCCACACAAGTGGAAACTCAACTACCAAAGGCCTACGATGTCTCAAGTGAGCCAATGGGTGATGACTTGGTGAAAATTCAATTTGAGAGGTTGGAAGCGGCTTATAACAAGAAGATGGACATGCTCCTCCAAGCACAGCTAAAGGCCACCACTCCAAAAGTCAATAGTGTTGTGTCTTCACCTCCTTGCTTTTATAATGGTTCTCTTGGCCATGAGACGGAGGAATGTTCTTATCACATCGACAAGAAGAAGGAAGAAAGGCAACATGTGAACCAAGTGAGCTCATACCCACAAGGTTCTTATCAAGCGCCTCCGAGGCAATACAACAACTATGCACCTCATAATAATCAAGGGATAACTCAAGGGTATCAACCTAAGCCTTATGGGAGCAACATTCAAGGGTACCAAGAGAAGCCTCAAGGGAGTGGAACATACGGAGGATACAAGAGCTCAACTTATGGAGCACCTCCCGGGTTTTCTAATCAAGGAGGAAACACTTACAATCAAAGAGTCTCTTCATCTTTTGCTGCCCCAAGTGTTCCCCAATCTCAAGATTCAAAGGACCCAAGTATGAAGGACATGATTGTTATCCTTGTCCAAAGTCAAGTGAAGTGCGATAAAGCGATTTTGGCACTTCAACAAGGGTAACAAAGTCTTCAACAATGGTACCATAGCTTGCAACAAGGCATGACCAAGATTGAGTTACAAATGGTCCAATTGGCCAAGGAGATTTGTGAGAGGCCAAAAGGTGAATTGCCTTCTAAAGTGGAGTCGAACCTCAAGTTCAAGTCAAATGAGGAATGCAATGTTATATCCACATTCTATTCTGGTATCTCTTATGCTACTTACACTCATACTCCCCCAATTTCTAATTACTTTATCCCCTCTCCCTCCATTCTCATTCATGAGAACTTTGATCATATGTATTACATGGAGGATGGGGCCAAGGAGGAAGAAAATGTACTCCTTGGCAATTATGGATTGGATGAGGATATGTTGTGTGCGAACAATTAATAGGGAGGAAGGAGTGGTCTTGACAAAGGATTTGGTTACTTGTCGTTTGAGAATGATGTTACCTCTTATGGTGAAGTGAAGACACAAGAATGAGCATTGTGTGAGGAGACTCCTAGGCACGAGAGTGTCGTGGTTTCTAACTTTGGTGGTGAGGCCATGATGGCTATGGACCCACCAAGAACCATGAGCACCTCTAGGGAGCTCCTTGATGATGATATGTTCACTGCCCAAGCGATGAAAGTCACCCCCAATGAGAGGAAGAACAAGAAGGCTACCTTGATGAATAAGCTACATGAAGTGTTCAAAAAGGTTGAGATTAACATCTCATTGCTAGCTAGAGCTCATTTGCCAAGTGCCGGTCTATGCAAAGTTTCTCAAGGACTTGTGTACTAAGAAGAAGCGGCTTGAAGAGCATGAGCTCTACAAGATTGAAGGGCATGTGAGCTCAATGATTCAACACAACATGGCACCAAAGAGGAAGGATCCTGAAAGCTTTACTATCGGATGCTAAATTGGTGACACTCACCTTGATGGAGCACTTATGGATCTAGGGGCAAGTGTTAATGTCATGCCTTTATCTCTCTACCGGAAGTTGAGCATTGGTGCCTTGTAACCTACCCCTATTGCACTTACCTTTGCGGATAGAAGCAAACGAAGACCGGCGGGTGTAGTGGAAGATGTGCTAGTAAGAGTTGATAAATTTATTCTTCCCGCCGACTTTGTTGTGCTTGACATGGGTGATGACCCTAATGGAGACAATGGATTCCCCCTTATCTTTGGACGCCCTTTCATGGCTACGGTAGGGTGTGAAGATTAATGTTTTAAAAGGCACCATTAGTCTCAAGGTTTTGGGGGAGAAGGTGAAGTTCGAAATATTCAAGCCCATTCATCCACTAGAGGTAGTTGAGGAAGTGTTTTCCATAAACTTGGTGAAAGGGAATAGTGCTAAAAGCGAGAGGATTTTTGGTCCTTTGAACCCATCGAAGCCGACATCTCGTGCTCATGATCACTACTAACCGATTTGAGGGTATGATAATCCTTCTTCTATGGAGCATATGAAGCCACCACCGTTTGAGTCTCATGAAGAAATGCTTGGGAAGGATCCATTTCTTGAGGGTGCTACCAAGAAGTCTCCTCCCATGAATGAGCTACAAAAGGCAACGATCAAGGCCATGAGAGAGATGGTTGGTGAGGTTAGACGGAAGAAGTATGCATAGCCACCATCTCCTACATCAATTTTTAATGGCCTAAAGGGTTGTTTTGTGAGAAGCCATGACGACGGTGAGATAAGCCATGCATTGAGTGGGAAGAAACTTTGCTTTGAGCCACCGTAATTTTACCAAGAAGGAACCAAGACCGGTTTTTAGGTCTATAAACCGAAGCGCTTGTGGGGAGGCAACCCCATTTGGAGAAAATTTTTTGTTTTCTGCATTATTTAGTGATGAATAAAAGAATATAGGGAGGTTGGGAGGAGTTATGATAGGAGTCTTGGAGGAAGAAACCCAAGAAGTGTTGGTTTGTATTTGTCCAAGAGAGGCCTGGGCAGAACAGTAACTTTGGAGGAAGTTTTCTCTACATCTGAACTTTGGAATACACTGAAACAAGCTGAAGGAGCTTATTCTATGAGTCCTCTATGCCAAGTTTAAATTTCTCTCTGAATGGACCGTTGAATCTATTGCAATATTGGTTTAAAGGAGGAGTGCTCACTGCAGTTTGACTTTCTGGATGTTCACTTTGACCGGTTCTTCATTGCATATCAAGAAGGTAATTTATGAGTTTCCAGTGGCCAAACTTAAGTTTTTTTAGTCTACTTTCCAATGCCACTGGAATCACTCAACTTGGATGCCTATTCTTGGAGCTATGCCCCAATCTTTGGGAGAAGGTCGCTGATGTGTTGCTGCTTTCCCCTGTTTTGGATGATCCTGATGCAATCACACTTTCTCGTTCATTTGGCACCCGAGGAGCTAACGTATGGAAGTCAGGGCTTTGTGCCTTGAGGTTGGTGTCTATTTGTGATTTCTCGGCTCGCTAAGGGAGTCTACAAAGGGGGTTTTTCTTACTCTATCATTCATTTGCTATATTTTGTATGTGTGCATTCGCCCGACTTCGTTTCCTCACTTTTACCAATTTACTTTGCATTTTTAAAACACCTCACAACATTGAGGACAATGTTGGTTTTAAGTGTGGGGGTGAGGTTGGGCCAAACTAAAATGATTTCACATTTTCGAACCACCAAAATTTTTCAAATTTTTAAAAGTTTTCATCGAACAATCGACACTTGTGTCGACCGGTCGACAGTCATCCAGGGAGGATGTCGACCGGTCGATGACTTACCGTCGACCGGTCGACAGGAGCTTAAAGTTTAAAATTTTGTGATCTTGGAATTTTGAAGGTTTTGTGTGTGTTTCGATTGTCCTTTTCAACCCCAATGATAATTGTGAGCATACTAAGTTGTGAATTAGGAGGATAAGAATCATGTGCTTAGAAATCATTGAGTTACCTTGTGATGAATGTGTGTAATTGATGATTGCTTGACACTACATGCACCTTGCCACATTGATTAGTCACTTGCAATTAGAGAATCATATGTAGACGATGTATTGACATGCATATACCCCTATATGGTGAGATTTTGAGCCTCATTGATATGTATGCATCATTCATACATCCTTGTTCTTCATGTGTGTGCATTTCATTAGTTTACGAGACCTAGAACTTGCTCAAAGACCTCTTGAGACTACATGTTAATTTGCGATGAATTGAAAATGATTAAGGCACTAGGCAACCACCATGGCCAAACTAACCTCTAATCCCTTAAACACTAATCCATTAGGACTAACCCATTTGAGCTACATTCATCATTAGCTTTTTCTTTGTTTAACCACTAAAGACTAACCCATGTTACAAGTTTAAACACTAACAGTCCCTAGCTTGTTCCAAGTACTAGCGAGACAACGATTGTGACTTCTCATGTTCTTAGTGTTCTGTGAGTTTGTGAAAAGCAAGTGTGGGGATAGATTAGATTAGAGTGTTGTTAATAAGAAAAAGGGTGGAAAGAAAGCAAATACAAAAGAAGAAAAGAAGTTGAGAAAATAAAAAAGAAGTTGTATACAAAAATAAAGTTCGAAAAGAAAATTCCCAAAATAAAAGAAAAATACAAAATGGGAAAAAGAAGGTAGTGAGAAAAAGAAAGAGAATAGTGGAAATAGAAAGTACGAAAATCCAAAAATGGAGTTTGTTTTTAGAATAAAAGGTTGAGGAGAATAAATGTTTAGGATTGTTTGCAAAGGAAAATGAGTTTCAAAGTCCTTGAGTTGTTTTGTGAAATACTTGAAATTATTTGTGTATCCATTCCTTCATTTCATGCTAACCCCTAACCTTTGGCCCCGTTTCAACCATGTGAAAGCCCTTTTGATCTAATAAGTTGCGAATTAATTAGTGAAGAGTTGGTCAATGAGCAAGCTTATGGGGACGTTACTTTTGGTAATGTTCTTTGAGAGTAAACACTTAACCCTAAACACAAGAGCGGAAATATTTAGTGAATCATGTGAGTACGTTTAGCGGTTAATCTTGTCAAAAATATGCTAATTTGATTGCTCTTGATTGATTATTCCATGGCTAGCACACACTTCACCAAGCATGCACATATTAAACACTCGGCAAATCATGAGGTTTGAGTTTATGCTTGATTGAATCTTGATGTGTGGCTTAGTGGGCTCTCTTTGAAGATATGGTTGTTAAGGCAAATTTAATGTGATAGGGATTGTTGATTCTTTATTTGCTTGAGGACAAGCAAAACTCAAGTGTGGGGGTGTGATTTGTATGTGATTTGCATACAAATTAGGCCTCTAATCACTTTAGTAATGCTAATCTAATGGCCGTTTAGTGTCTCTAATCCTTGATTTGCACCATTGTAGGGTTCACGAGCATTGAATTGATATCGGGAGCAAAGGAGCGCGTTTTGGAGCTTTTAATAGATTTCCGGCAAAAGGACGAAAAGTCAACCCGAGGACCGTCGGTCAACTTGTGGTCAACCCCGACTTTAGAGCGTCAACGAGTCAACATCAAGTTCCTGAAGTGAGTCACAAGAGAATTCCGGAAGTTTGGTCAAAAGTCAACCTTTGGTCAACTCCGAGGGTCATGGTCAAAGTCAAGACGAAGTCAACCTTGTGACTCATCAGTCATCACCAAAGGATTCCAAAGTTCAGCAAAGGACCACACTATATCTCATGAGGTCATCCTTAGATTATTCCTCCCTTTCATTCCCTTAAGCAATTACCTCCTTACCCTTCATTTAATTCATCCAACCCTTAGATATAACCCTAGCACATCCTAGCCCTTCATTCCCTCCTCTTTTGCCTATATATAGCCATCCTTACCTGATTTAGGTCATTCCATCATCAACCCCAAAACACTTACTTTTCTCTTTCCCCTTTCTCTCTCCCATTTTCTCCTTAGGATCCCACTCTGCACGTTTGTCGACAGGTCGACGAGTGGCGGGTCAACCACTTCTCCGCCTTCCTCACCTCCTTTCCTTCACCACCATTGATCAAATCTTCTCCCCATAACGTCTACTACCTCCACCACCACTTTGGGCAGCTGAGATCCTCACCAAGTCGTCAAGATTCATCATCAAAGTCAAGGAGGAGCAAGAGAGCATCTATTGAGCATCCCTCATCTCTACTCTCTCTTTTCCTTATGTTTAGAGCTTATAATTGTAAATTGATGATGTATACTATGATGCTTAGTGAGTAGTTACATTTGTTGGGGACTAGGGTTGTGTGCCCTAGTCTAATGTGACTTTGTGATGCTTTGATCTATGAATAAATGCCTTTGTGTCGTATGAATATGTGTGCTTACCTATTTTAATATGTGTTAGTTGCTTGTTCTTAGAATTTACCACTTCTTTGGCATGTTAACTCATCCATCTTGATGTGATTGTGTGAGATTGGTAACCTTACACAATCAAGGCAATTGGAAATAAATGTGATGAGTTGTGACTTGTTTGAGTCCCTAAGTTTGACACTTTTACGCCTCTTAAGCACTTTAGGGGATTCGGTATTAGGTAACTTAGAGGAATCCCCTATGACACCTAGAGAGTTTGAGTGACCCATAATATGACATTCGAATACCTTTTGAACCACGGTCCTAGAACCATAATATGGCTAGGATACGGGGCTTGATTCATGGACACATTGGCATGATTGAGTTGATTAAAGCATTGCTTGTTACATTGGACTTGGGGTTTGCCCGAAAACCCCGACACTTATCTTTATTTACACACTTTATCTTACTTGCTTGCATTCAATTCTTGTTTGACTTTTGATTGTTGTTTTGGCACTCTACCATTGCTTTTCACCAAACCACATTACACCTCATATCGCTCATTGTCACATACTCACACACACCCACTCTTTCCACTTCTCATCACACCATTCATAGCTAGAGCACCGATTACACACGCTACCGAGAGATCGGGGACCGTCAATCCCTGTGGAACGACACTCCCGTATCTCAAAACTACTCACTACTCTTTTGCATTTGTCAGGCTACACGTGCTCTACGTCACCCAATATAAGTTATCCACGTGTATGGCTTGAAAATTTGCCACACGTGTGGGGGCGTGTGAGAATGTGGAGTGTTGTCCCACATTGGAGAAAATGGACACTACAAATGTGCTTATAAGGATTTGGACATATCCAACCATTACCAATTGGTTTTGGTTGTGACGCCCAGATTACTTTATCAAAAAATTACCTTGCAAATGTTCTTTATAAGGATTTGGGCCTATCTAACCATTGCCAATTGGTTTTGGTTATGATGCTCAGATTACTTTATCATGATATTAGAGCTGCAGGTTCGCCCACGTGTGAAGCCAAGTGGCCACACTCCACGTCACCTAATATAAGTTGTCCACGTGTTTAGCTTGAAAATTCACCACACTTGCGGAGTCGTGTGAGAATGTGGAGTGTTATCCCACATTGGAGAAAATTGACCTTGCAAATGTGCTTATAAGGATTTGGGCATATCCAACCATTGCCAATTGGTTTTGGTTGTGACGCCCATATTACTTTATCATGGTTTAGTCTTGTACTTTGGGTTTTGCTCCACATTTGAGGGTAAGGTGTTGTGACGACCCGGACTAAAAATTTATCGTTTTACTGTAGTGTTTCACGGTGGGTTGTCGGAAGTTTCAGTTTTGAGCCGTAAATATTACTTTTAGGGGGTCATCGAGTTGACTTTTTGTTTGGTAAGGAATTTGATTTAAGTTTCTTCACGGGAGTTGTAGAGCGCGTTAAACCGAGTTCGTGGACACGAAGTACGCAAAAATCGGAGTTTGTATGACAGAGTTACGATTCACGGAAGGAAAGTTACTATTTCGGGAAGTTGCTATAAATAGAAGTTTTTCATTTTGGGAAAGGGGAGAGAAAATGTCGGTGTGACTTTTGAAATTCCACGGGTGACTGTTCACCTCCCGTGCTACAGTGCCGCAGCCCCTTTCTCCGGTGATTTCTCCCTCCTCCGGCCACCCCAGACCTTGAAACAAGTCTCTTTTTCTTCCTCTCCTTCCCCTCTACAAAACCCGACTAGTTTCTTGGCCTATGGCGGTCGGTAGCCGCCAAAAATTGGCCACAAAGTCGCGGCGGCAGGGAGGAAATTCACGGCGGCGGATCTTCCTTTTCCGGCCAAACCGGCCGACGAAGCTCACTGGGCTTTGAAGCCCTCTACCAGGCGAACGCAGCGCCACCAGCCTCACCTTCATTGGCCGCCGGACGGCGGCGGATCGGGGAAAAGCAGAATCCGGCCACCGTCGGATTTCGGGGGAAATTCATGGCGTTTTAGTCCGATCCAGACTTCGACCCAGGTATGAAAGTTAATCCTTAAGCTATGATGATTGTGCTGGTAAAATTTGGTGACTATCGGAGATGGTCGGACCGGCGGCGCGTGGGGCCCACCCGCAGCCGCTTAGGGCGGCGCGTCCGGCCTCCATTGAAAGTGAAATTTTGCCCATTAGCTAGTACTCTTGTTAATGAACATGTTAGTATATGATTTGTAGGAATTTATCGGAGTTTGAGATTTAACCCGATTATTATCGGTTCGTTATCAAACAATTCGTGGTTTAGGTTATTTCGTGACCGTTAGATTGTCACCGAATTTGGTTAGCGTGTAAAGATAATTATTGTGAGTATATTATACGGTTGGATTGGAAGAATTAGATCGATTGGTTAATCGTAGGTTGGTTACGGGTTGTGAGACCGGATAATTAGTTACGTCGTTCGATTTATTGAACCGCGACAATCGATCGTTGGATTAGCCGCCGAGTAATTTATGTGAGTGGACATCTTGTTTTAAATTAAATTATGCATGCAATCTATTTTCAGAAAATATATAAATATATATTTGTGGTTTTAGAATAAATAGTTATTTTGAGATTTGAAGAATTATGTTTCAATTTATTTAGTAGTTATCATCAGCATTTCTAGTCATCAGTATTCAGTTTCTAGACAGTATCCAGTAGTCAGAATTCAGTAGTCAGTTGCCAGTAGTTGTCTGTACTCAGTTTCTAGTCATCAGTGTGTATTCAGTACTCAGTCTCTAGTGATTCCAGTATTCAGCTATTCAGCTATCCAGTTATCCAGGGGGTAGTCCCCCCTTGAGTCATTCAGTCGTATGGGAGGGTAGTACCTCCTTCAGTTATACAGTTATCCAGTTTCTGGGGGGTAGGGCCTTCCAGAGTCACGTGCACGTGTGTTTCAGAGGACCTGGTTAGGCTATATATCGACATGTGGATGTCTGAGGGTAGGACTTTCAGACACCGTACGTCCTGATCCGGCGTGCGGCTTGCGGGACCTGGTCGATAGTACTAACATGTGGATGTCTGGGGGGTAGGACTTCCAGGCACCGTACGATAGTAGACGTACGGCCGATCTTTCATCAGTTCAGTTCAGTTCAGTTCAGCAGTTCAGTTCTTCAGTTTAGTGGTTCAGATTTACAGTTCGATCTCAGTTTTAACTATCAGATATTTAGCCCAAACCTCAGTGTCACTCAGATAGGTTTATTAGTTTGAGATTACAGAATTTTTGTGATGTTGTGAGCAATAGTTTTTTTTTGAAACCGAGGATCTTGTTTTGTTTTATTCGATTTACAGAACGTATTATATTTTGAATTGGATTGTTGTTTCAGGCGAGCGCGTAGGCTCGGGTGGTTGGTGGGAATATTATAAGTTGGTTTTTTTGTTGTGTTGAGTTGAATTTGCAGGTTTTGGGTAGTCCATTCTTAGGGGAGGTTATGCTGGTTTTTCGGTGTGATCTCTTCTAAGGTGGGTCCCACAGGGCCACCTCGGATTCCAGGGTGGAATCTGGGGTGGGTCCTGTCAGGTGTACCCCTTGATCTCTCACTAATATCCTTGGCCATTTGACTTATTTGCAACTCGATCTTCGCCATGCTTTGGTGCAAGCCTGGGTACCCTTATTGAAGAGTTTGCTGCCTTTGTTGAAGAACTTGGTGCCCTTATTGCAACTCCGCAATCACTTGATCGTTCTTTACTTAGATTTGGATAAGAGTGGCAATCATGTCTTTCATAGTCAAATCCTTAGATTCTTGAGCTTGAGGGTCACTTGGGATAGCGAAGGATGAAGAGACACCTTAATTGTAAGTGTTTCCTCCTTGGGTAGAGAACCCAGGAGGTGCTCCATATGTAGTGCTCTTGTATCCTCCATATGTGTTAGCCCTTTAAGACCTCTCTTGGTACCCTTGAGATCTCGCTCCTCCTTGGTAAAAGTTGTTCCCATAAGGCTTCGCTTGGTAATTAGATTGACCCCCTCCATCATTCCGAGGTGCAAAGTGTTGTACGGCTTTAGAGGTGCTTGATACAAACCTTGTGAGTATGAGCCCACTTGTTTCACTTGTATCCTTTTTTCCTTCTCCTTATTAACTAGATGGGAGCAATCTTCCATTTCATGGCCAAGAGAACCACAATAAAAGCACGGAGGTGAAGAACAACGCTATTGACTTGAGAGGAAGTGGCCTTCAATTGTGATTGAAGAATCATGTCAATCTTCTTGTTCAAGGAAGCTTCCAACCTTTCAAAATTTATGCTCACTAAATCATCACTCGTCGGCTCACTTGAGACATTGTAGGCCTTTGGTGCATAAGATTCCACTTGTGTGGGAGGAGGTTTCCGAGGCCCAAAATTATCCCATAGCTCGGAGTTAGAGGCTAGGTCTTCAAAAGTTTTCCAAGCCTCATTGGGAGACTTGCTTGCTATGGTACATCCTCTAAATGTATCCACCCTTTGCCGTTGACTGAAAGATAAATCTCGGTAGAGTACATCCAAACCATTTCTCTAAACCGTGATGTGGGCAGCTCATAACGAGGTCTTTAAACCTCTCCCAAGTCTCATAGAATGCTTCACCGGATTGGTGCTTGAAGTTGACTATCACATCACGAACCTTTGCTGCTTTGCTTGGAGTAAAGAATTTGGCTAGAAAAGCCTCTTGAAGCTCAAACCAAGAGTGAATGGATCTCGGTGGAAGCTTGAGTAACCACTTCCTAGTCCCATCCTTCAATGTGAAGGGAAATAGGCGAAGCTAATTGAGACCATCTTCGGGTAATTCATGGAGTTGCATTGTGGTACAAGCTTGCTCGAACTCCATAAGGTGATCATAAGGACTCTCATCCTTCAAAGCATGAAACGTGGGCATGATGCTCAAAGTCGACGACTTGATCTCGTAGTGGGTGTTGCACGGTGGTAGCACAGTACACGAAAAGTGATCCACTACATGTGGAAGTGTATACTCTCTCATGCGCCTCACGGGAGGTGCATGGTTATCGTTATGAGGCGGTATTTTTTCTTCCATTGCTACTGGTTGTGGATCGTCCAAATGTTGTTCACAGTCCTCCAATGTAGAGGGCGCACTTTCACACACAATTCGTCGAGCACATCTCCTTCTTTGACTTCCTCTTGTGTTCTTACTCAAAACTTTCCCACTTCGAAGTTGGATAGGTGTGTGAGAGGTTGAGGGTTAGCTCATGCACATTCACAACACAATAAACAATGATTAAGTACCACAATTAAAGCAAGAAATCCAAGAATAAGATGTTAAACAAGCTATGGTATCAAAGAGTGGAAGAAACAATGTATGAAAAGCAAGAAACGCTCCAAATTGACTGGTCGAAACAGGGGTCGACCGGTCAAAGATGACACAAGGAGAAATTTCTTCTGAAATCACGATTGTCGACCGGTCGAAGGGATAGTGTCGATTGGTCGAATAAAAAACAGAGGAATTTTTTTATGCTTTTTGACTTTCTATCCACACAAACGAATTCCCTAGCGGAACAAGGGAAACCAAATGACAACTAACGAGCAATTCAAAGCAACACTTCAACAAATAAACACATGAATTCAATATCAGTAAGCTTATGAACAACCGTAAAGTAAGAAATTAGATGAAATAAAAACTAACAAATAAAAAGAATGCTAAGACCCGGTAACAACTACCTAGGGATCAAGGATGAACCTCAATCCCCAGCAACGGTGTCATTTGACGAACGTCAAAGTATGAGTGGTGAAAGTATAGATTAAAGACGGGGGGTTGTCGTGTCCATGGGTATCTGACGAAGAAAAAATAGTGGGTGGATATTAAGAACCGAGATTGTAATTCCAATAGGGATCGATGGCCCCCTAACTCCTAGGTAGTGTGCAAATCTGGAAACTCTAGCTATGATAAAGTGATGAGAGATGGAAAGAGTGGGTGAATGTGTGTATTTGACAATGTGTGTGTGTGTAGTGATCGATTTTTGTAAGCAATGATGAAATGAAAACACAAGCAAACAAGTAAGGAAATGCAAGATAAATAAAAGCGCGTAAGTAAAGAGAAATGGGTGTGCAAGTTATGAAAATGTTGGGGTTTCGGGTAAACCCAAAATCCAATGCAACAAGTGACTTGCTAATAATAAATGTGTACCTAAACCAATCATGAATCAAGTTCCGTATCCTAACCATGTTATGTTCTAGGACTGGGTTTCCAATAGTATTCTAGTGCCATATTATGGGTCATTGGAACTCTCTAGGTGTCATACGGGATTTCTCTAAGTTACATAATACCAAATTCCCTAAAGTGCTTAAGAGGCATAACGCACCGAAACATAAGAACTCAAACAAGCAAACTCATGAACAATCCTCCGCTCCACCAATATTATCGATATGAAATAGATTTTTTCTAAGGTATCCTTAAACCTTATTAGGGTCAAAAGAACTCTCCGCAAAGAGGGAGAAAGAAAGGAGGCGTAAAGATCATGAATTAAGGATCATTCAAGAGTCAAACATGCTCGTCATACATATTGCCCATTGCCTAGAGAAGAGTAAAGTGGCCAAACCATACACACTTATACAAGATTGATCAAATGCATATCAAAGAGTAGCTAATTCCTTAAAACCATCACAAAGTCACATTGGACTAGGGCACACAACCCTAGTCCCCAACAAGGTAACTACTCATTAATCATAGAAGTATATATCATCAAATTACAATTATAAGCTGTAGACATAAGTAGAAGAGAGAGAAAGTTTGAGGAATGTGATTTGTATACAAATTAGGTCTCTAATCACTTTAGTAATGCTAATCCAATGACCGTTTAGCGTCTCTAATCCTTGATTTGCACCATTATAGGGTTCACGAGCATCAGATGGATATCAGGAGTAAAATGGCGCGTTTTAGAGCTTTTAGTGAATTTCTGGCAAAAGGACGAAAAGTCAACCCGAGAACCGTCGGTCAACTTGCGGTCAACCCTGACTTTAGAGTGTCAACGAGTCAACATGAAGTCCCGAAAGTGAGTCGCACGAGAATCCCGGAAGTTTAGCCAAAATTCAACCTTTGGTCAACTCTGAAGGTCTTGGTCAAAGTCAACGACAAAGTCAACCATGTAACTCATCCACACAAGCTTCCAAATCAGCAAGGACCATGCTAAATATGGTGAAGTCACCCATTGATTATTCCTCCCCTTTGTTTCCTATATGGAATTACTCCCTTACCCTTCATTTATTGTATCCAACCCTTAGATCTAACCCTACTCATCCTAGCCCTCCATTCTCTCCCTCATTTGCCTATATATAGCCTAGTATTTGCCCCATTAGGTTATCCAACTTCAGCTAGCTTCTCACACATCACTCTCATCTTCCCTTTCTTCTTTTCCCATTTTCCCGTTTTGTTTACTTGCTGGCTACCAGTCGACCGGTCGACACCAGACCATCGACCGGTCGATCGTTGACAGGATCCGCCACTTCCGCCACTTCCACCACTTCCTCTACCATCTTGGGCAGCTGGGATCCTCAACACACATCAAGGACGTCATCTAGATCCAAAGAGAAGAAGGAGACACCATTGATTGAGATTTCTTCAACCATTTTCTCTCTTGTATTTATGATTATAGCTTGCTTTTGTGATATGATGATGTATTCTTTGATGGATAGTGAGTAGTTACTTTGTTGGGGACTAGGGTTGTGTGCCCTAGTCCATTGTGATGTAATGATGAATTGACTATGTATGAATTTTTTGTGATGAATGAGTATGTCTATTATCCATTTCAATTTGTGTTGAGAACATGTTTAGGGAACTTAGTCACTTCTTTGAGCATGTTTGCAATGTACTTTGATTGAGTTTGTTGGGGTGACTCCTAGCTTTCTCTAGGCAATTGATAATAGATGTGATGAGGTCCCCTTGTTTGAGTTTCTACGTCTTTGTGCTCATAGCCTCTCAAGCCAATTTGAGAGAGTTCTAGTGACCCATAATATGACCCTAAGAATACATAAGAGAAGATGGTCTTAGACCCATAATATGGATAAGATACGAAGCTTGATTCATTCATTGCACAAACATGAGTACTAAATTGGTTCATTAAACTTCATATATGGGCTTAGGCTAACCCGAAACCCCAATCGATTTCCAATTCTTGCATACACTCTTGTTTATTCCTTTTGCATTTATTTACTTGTTCACTCATTACTTGTTGTATTCACATTTCCCCAAAACCCAAACCATAACACCTCCACACACACACATTGTGGATATCATTTGCATTAACTCCTTCTATTTCTCATCATATCATCTAGCTTTAGTTCACCGACCACACACTACCTAGAGATTGGGGACCGTCAATCCCTGTTGGAACGACAATCCCGTATCTCAATATCACTTACCACTTATTTTTGCTTTGTCAGAATGCTCAATAGATGGTTCTCTATGCTTCTCCTTGACTCTTGATGATGGATTTGATGAATTGGTGAGGATCCTCAACAACCAATGAGCAGATGGTGTAGTGGACGTCGTGTGGAGCAGGTTTGATGAAGGGTGGAAGGTGATGAAAAGTGGTGAACCGTCTCTGTTCGACCGGTTGAAAGGGAAAATGTCGACTGATCGACTGGCAGACAGAAGTAAGAACAAAGGGAAAAGTGAAGAGGGAGAATGGGAAGGTGGAGAGTGATGTGAGATGGTGGCTACCTGAAAGATGACCTAAATGGGAAAGAACTAGGTTTATATAGGAGAGAGAGAGAAGGAATGTAGGGCTAGGATCACCTAGGGAAAGATCTAATGGCCAGATTGAGTAAATGATGGACAAAGGGGTAAATGCACATGGGAACAAAAGGAAGGAATAATCAATGGGTGACCTCATGGTATCTAGCATAGTCCTTGCTGATTTTTGAACCTCGAGTGGTGAGTCACAAGGTTGACTTCGTCCTAGACTTTGACCTTGAACCTCAGAGTTGACCAAAGTTGACCTTGCTTGACTTTTCGGTTTCTTGGTCAATCTTTCGAAATTCTCTTGTGCTCTACTTCTGAAACTTCATATTTGCCACTTTGACTCTCTAAAGTCGGGGTTGACCACGAGTTGACCGTCGGTCCTCGGGTTGACTTTTCTTCTTCTTGTCGGAAATCCACTAAAAGCTCCAAAACACGTCCTTTTGCTCTCGATATCAATCCGATACTCATGTTTCCTACAATAATGCAAAACAAGGATTAAAGACACTAAATAGTTATTGGATTAGCATTATCAAGATGATTAGAGGCCTAATTTGTATGTAAATAACATACAAATCACACCCCCATACTGGAGTTTTGCTTGTCCTCAAGCAAATATAGGATCAAAAATCCAACATCACATTATATTTTGCCTCCCCAACCATCTCGTCAAAGAGAGCCCACTAAGCCACACATCAAGATTCAATTAAGCATACAACTCAAACCTCATGATTTGCCAAATGATTAAAGTATGTATCTCATGAATGTTTGGTGAAGTGTGTGCTAGCCATGGTGTAATCAATCAAGAGCAATCAAATTAGCATATATTGACAAGATTAACCGCTAAACTAACATGATTCACTAAATATATATTTCCGCTCTTGTGTTTAGGGTTAAGTGTTTACTCTCAAGACATTACCAAAAGTAACGTCCCCATAAACTTGCTCATTGACCAACTCTCTACTAATTAATTCGCAACTTATTTGATCAAAATGACTTTTCATTTGGTTGAAACGGGGCCAAAGGTTAGGGGTTAGCATGAAACAAAAGGATGGATAAACAAGTATTCCAAGCATTTCACAAAACAACTCAAGAACTTTGAAACTCATTTTCTTTTGCAAAACAACCAAACTTTTATTCTCCTCAACCTTTTATATATTCTAAAACAAACTCTATTTTTGGATTTTCTTACTTTTATTTTTCTCACTACTTCCTTTTCCCATTTTGTATTTCTTTTCTTTTGGGACTTTCTTTTTGAACTTTATTTTTGTACACAACTTACTTTTTGATTTTCTCAACTTCTTTCTTCTTTTTCTTTTGTATTTTGCTTTCCTTCCAAACATTTTCTCATTTACAAAGCTCTAAACTAATCTACCCCTGGCCCACATTTGCTTTTCACAATCCCAAGAACACAAAGAACACGAGAAGTCACAATCGTCATTTCGCTAATACTTGGAACAAAGGACGATTAGTGTTTAAGCTAGTAACATGGGTTAGATTATGTGGGTTAAATGAAGAAAAAGCTAATGATGAATGAGGCTCGAAATGGGTTAACCTAATGGAAAGTGTTTAGAGGGATGAAGTTAATTTGACCATTGTACTTTTCTAGTACCTTAATCATTTCTAATTCATCGCAAATTAACACGTAGCCTCGAGTGGTCTTTGAGCAAGTTCTAGGTCTCGTAAACTAGTGGAATGCACACACATGAAGAACAAGGATGTATGAATGATGCGTACATGTCAATGAGACTCAAATCTCATCGTATAGGGTATATGCATGTCAATACATCGTCTAGATATGCTTTTCTAATTGCAAGTGACTAATCAACGTGACAAATGTGCATATAGTGTCAAGCAATCATCAATTATATAAATTAATCACAAGGCAATTCAATGATTTTCAAGCACATGCTCTTTATCCTCTTAATTCACAACCTAATGGGCTTAAAATCATCATCGGGGTTGAAAAAGACAATCAAAACACACCATACAAACTCCAAAGTTTCAAATCACAACATTTAAAACTCTATGCTCCGGTCGACTGGTCGACGGGAAGGCATCGATAGGCCGAAAATCCCCCTTGATATACTTCGACCGGTTGACTCAAAGGGTAGACCGTTGGTTGAAAACTTTGAAAAATCGAAAAATTTTGGTGGTTCGAAAATGTGAGATCATTTTAGTTTGGCCCAACCTCACCCCCACACTTAAAACCAACATTGTCCTCAATGTTGTGAGGTGTTTAAAAAAATAAAATTGAAGTTGGTGAAAGTGAGGAAGCGAACTCGGGCGACTGCACACAAACAAAATATAGCATACAAATGATAGAGTAAGAAAACCCCCTTATAGACAACTCCCTTAGTTGCCGAGAAACCACAAATAATAGACATCGACCTCAGGACACAAAGCCCTGACTTCCAAACGTTTGCTCCTTGGGTGCCAAAGTGAAGTAGTGCTCATCAAAGTGTGATTGCATCAGGATTATTCAAATATAGGGGAAATCAGCAATGCAACATCGACCTTCTCCCAAAGATTTGGGCTTAGCTCCAAGAATAGGCATCCAATATGAGTGATTCCAGTGGAATTGGAAAGTAGACTCAAGGAGTAGTTTGGCCACTGGAAATTCAAAAATCACCCTCTGGACAGGCAATGAAGAACCGGTCAATGTGACCCTCTAGAAAGTCAAACTGCAGTGAGTACTCCTCCTTTAAACAAATATTGTAGCAGATCCAATGGTCATTTCACAGAAAAATTTAAACTAGACATAAAAGACTCATATAAGAAGCTCTTTCAGCCAGTTTCAGTGTATTCCAATGGTCAGATGTAGAGAAAACTGCCTCCAAAGTGACTAGTCTACCCATGCCTCCAAACACTTCTTGGGTTTCTTCCTCCAAGACTCCTATCATAACACATCTCAAGCTCCCTAGATTTTTTTATTCATTACTAAAATTACTAAAAACCGATTTTTCTCCAAAATGGGGTTGCCTCCCCACAAGCGCTTCGGTTTAGAGACCTACAAGCCGGTCTTGGTTCCTTCTTGCCAAATCATGGTGGCTCAAAGTAAAGCTTCTTTCCACTCATTGTATTTCTCGTCTCACCATCTCCATGGCTTCTCACAAAGCAACTCTTTACTCCATTGAAGATCGATTTTGGAGATGGTCGTCAAGAGTACTTCTTCTTTTTTACCTCACCAACCATCTCTCGCATGGCCTTGATTGTTGCCTTTTGAGTTTCACTCATGGGTGGAGTCTTCTTTGTAGCTCCCTCAAGAAATGGATCATTCCCAAGTATGCCGTCATGAGACCAAGATGGTGACTTTGTATGCTCAATGGAAGGACGGTTATTATGCCCCCAAATTGGTAAGTAGTGATTTTGAGCCTGAGGTGTCGGCTTTGGTGGATTCAAAGGACCAAAAATCCTTTCACTTTTAGCACTATTCACTACGCCACCAAAGTTTTCAGACGACAGTCCAGATCTGTCGTCTGATTGAACCCCCATCTGTCGTCTAGTAGCCTGCCGTTGTTAACTCTTTTAGACGACAAATATTTTCCGTCGTTGAATATTCATTTAGACAACAGAAATATGTTGTTTGATTGACCCAAAATATCAATATTTGAGGCTAATCTGTCGTCTATTATATTTTTGGACATTTATATGTTGTCTACAATAGAATTGTACAACATTTGGATTATAAGATATGTGGTTTGTATGAGTTTCAATGACATTATTTTTCTTGTGTGTGTGGTTTGATGACACCTTAAGATAAATATTTTGAAATCATCTGTTATTAGTTATTTATAACAACGACATTTATCTGTTATTTAAAAGGACTGAATACCACAGTTTTGTGAAATTATATGTTGTTTGATCATCTTATTAACTGTAACTGACTTCTTGGAATCTGTTGTTACTTGTTGATTCAGACAACAGATTTTAGGTTTGATTATGTTGTCCCTTATTTCAAAAGACAATAGTTATTGTCATTCATTTGTTGATTATAAACCATATATACAACAAATTAATGTCATTTCATTGATACTCATACTCATTATGGGAACTAACAATATACTCATTTAACCATAATTTCATTGCATTCAGCCAAACAAATCCAGATTTTGTCATTGCTTACACACCAAAATACATCTATGATAAAGTTAAACTCTTCCATGAAATCTAATAGGAGAATGTCACATCTATCATCACTAAACCCAAGCAACAAAAATCTAAGACTAACAATTTGATTTTCCATGGGTTATCCACAAAATGAAGTCCTAACTACTAACCAATAAGCTCTAGTTGTCTTGAAACATGACAACATATTTTGCCCACTCAACCCGAACTTGAACAATGTCTTTTTGTGTACAAACCTTATCCATTCTTCTTTCCCACTGCAAATAAAACTAAGCAAGTTATACGCAGACCATATAACGATATCAAATTTCATTCCTAAACAATTGATAAAGTAAAGAGAGACTACCTCTAGGACCAAGTGTAAGGCCAACAACATCAACAAGCTTATCAATGCTGCAAAAAATCTAATGCACAAGGCCAACTACATAGTGACCTATAATCTTCATACGAACTCTAAAAAGGGCAAGGCTGGTTTCGTTGGAACACAATTCATAGGTTATACGTACAAAAAATTCAGCAGTAAATGCCTGACTTTGAAAATTCATAGTTTAATATTGAAATATTATTTTTAAACAATTCCAAGTGTAACATAATATTTGAGATGTCTACTACAACTTTCATGAAGACACTAACTTCAAATAATGAACTGAATAGTACAATGTATAGTAAAAAGGCCATTGAGTCAGAAACTCAGAAAAGTTATTTTGGAAGTGCAGACCTGTAACTTCGGAAATTCATAACTAAATCAAGGAAAATCGTTTTCAGAAGATTCTAACTTTGAACTACTCATTATGGTGTCTTCTACAAATTCTTAGATGACAACAACTTCAAATTATGAATGAAAATGTACAGTGTTTAAGGAAACTGGTCGCTGAGTCATAAAACTGCAGTTATATGAAAGTATTATATAGGGCTAATTTCAGTTTACTACCCTGTACTTTACACTCAAAATCTGTTCAGTCACTATACTTTCAATTTCATCAGTTATACCCTTGTACTCTATTAATTTGATCAATCTCATCCAACCATCAGATTTGGGCTTTTTCTGGAGGGTATTTTCGTCATTTCATATTTATTAATAGTAGAAATATAATTAAATAATTTATTAATAGTAGAAATAAAATAAAATAATTTATTATTAATGGAAATAAAATAAAATAATTTATTATATTGTAAGTTAGCATTAAAAAAAAATTATTATTATTACTAGAAATAAAATAAAATAATTTATTAGTATAAATAAAATAAAATAAATTCATAAATTGTAAGTTAGCATTATTTTCTTAATGCTAACTTTCAATTTATGAAATTATTTTATTTTGTTTCTACCAATAATAAATTATTTTATTATATCTAATAATAATAAATATTTTATTTTATTGTATTCTTATTTATTTTAGTAGTAATAATAATAAATATTTTATTAGTACGAGAGTACAAATAAAATATTTATATAGGGTCATATACGATACGACAATGAAATAAAATAAATAATTTCTTATTAGTAGAAATAAAATAAAATATTTTATTTCAATTATATATAGAGTTATATACCAGAATAAAATAAAATAAATAATTTATTATTAATAGAAAAAATAATAATTTTATAAATTGAAAGTTAGCATGAAAAAAATAAAATAATGCTAACTTTCAAGGTATGCAATTATTTTATTTTATTTCTAATAATATAATAAAAGGAAATATCCAATAGGTACATAATTTCGCCTAAGATTTCCCATCAAGGTTGATGATTTAAAATTTTTCCCAACAGGTATAATAAAAACTCATTTTACTTCCAATAAGGACAAAAATATTAAAGAGTGATTTTTTATGACATTTTTGTCCTTAATTAAACTGATATTAAAGACGCATAACACAGAAGGACGAGCTGTGGTGATCGATGACAGCCATGAGCCCATGAGTGATTGGAGGCACGATTGTGAACTGGCTGAGCACGGCGGAAGGAATCCGGTCTGGAGAACAGAGAGAACCGGCGGCGATGCGGCGTTGGTGGTCTGATGAACTGTAGGTGGAGGTCGGTAGCGGTGTTGTGGTCTGTGAGTGAAGTGCGAACCGGGAACTGGAACGAAAATATCTTCCGATTTGAATTGTGCTTTGTTCTCCAGATATAGCGAATCTTTTTCAGAACCAAACCGAATACCCGTCAATTTTATCCATTTTCCCCAAACCAAACGACATTGAGAGCAATTTTGGATTCAGATTTTTAGTGGGTGAGTGATTGATTCGGACAAGGAATGGTGGTGAAGATGATGAAGTGGCGGTCGTGGCCGCCTCTGACGACGAAGAAGTACTAGGTGAGGCTGGTGGTGCGGAGGCAAGAGGGGTGGGATCTGGTGCAGGAAGGCGCCAGTGCAAGCGAGAAGTTCACTGTCTTCGATCGATGTAAGTCTCAATTTTCTCATCCTTCATTTCGTTCAGTTCTTCTCTGGGTCTGTATTGGTGGTCAATCATGGTGGAATTTTTAGTCCTTTTTTCTTGTTATTTAATGTTATGGAAGTTAACTGGATTTGATTTGATATGGAGGAGTTTTTGTTTTTGTTTTCCCTGGTTTGAATTTATTGTCTTAGTGTTTCAATTGGGAAATCTTGTAGCATCGGTAATGGAATGTAATATTTCTAGGTGGGTAACTAATTTTTTTTTAATTTTTTATAAAAGCTTAGATGCTACTAGAGCAAGCACCATGGCTACTGATCTTTGAGATGAGGTTTGGTGATTGCGATGTATGCATAGTTTTTTTTTTCTTATAGAAAACCAACTTGAATCTTGATGGTAGTTAAAAGAAGGTGTTTCGTGTTTGGGGGGGGGGGGGGTTTATACAGTAAAAAAGGTGGGGATAGTGAAGGAATCTAGTTGGAAAGCTTGAAATTGGATGAGAAAGGTGATAGACAGCCGTCCAAAAAGTGAAAAAAGCAGAAAGATGAACTAAATTTGAACATATATAATTGATATATAGGACTGGAAGCTTTGGAAGCAAGGTATTTCTGGTTTGCTTTTTATATGTTCATACTTGAGCAAAACTTAGCTGTAGAATTTTACAAAATTGTTATGGATATAGCTTGAAATTAGAATTGTTCTTGCAACTCTTAATTTCTCCTTTGGCTACTGTACTTATTTGACTTCTTCATATCAAATCGACAAATCATCTTTTGAAATTGATATTTCTGTATAATGAAGGTTTGGATTTGGTGGAGTGCTTTTTTCAACTTGCAGAGGAAGAGGAGAAGAGAGAGTTATGTGTTTTTGTGAGCAGAGAGGCGAAGAACAGTGAGAGTTATAGGGTGAGAACAGAAGGCACAATCAAGTGTAGCTGTACACGGAAGCTGAAGAAGAAGAAGTGGGGAGGGAGAAGATGGAGTGCTGACCGGAGGAAGGAAGAGGTCTTTTTGTGAATTGAATGGAGCCATGGAGGAGTACTGTGTATATAATTTTGTTTTTAACAAGAGTACGTGTATATAAGTTGTTATTGTTGTTGTAATGTATTGATGTTTCAATCAAATTTTAAATTTTATTGACCCCTCAATAAAAATTTATTAACCTCAATAAAACAGTTTATTGACCTCAATAAAATACACAAATGTGATACTCATTTGTTCTTTCTCTCCTACCACTGGAAGTCTGGAAATATTGACTTCAATAAAATTTTATTGACCTCAATAAAACAGTTTATTGACCTCAATAAAATTTTATTGAGGTCAATAAAATACATAAATGTGATGCTACTTTGTTATTTCTCTCATACCACGGAAAATATCGATTTCTTAAAAAAATTTATTGAGGTCAATAAAATCCTCAAAGGTGAGGTCAATAAAATTTTATTGACCTCAATAAAACAGTTTATTGATTTTATTGAGGTCAATAAAATATACAAAGGTGGTACTCTTTTGTTCTTTCTTTCCTACCACGGAAAATATCGATTTCCTAATTAGATTGAGGACAAATGCCTAGAAAGAGGTCACTTGAATTCAACCACTCCATTGGCTCTGTGGCCGAGAGGAGAGATTATTTCGTTGCTGCACTTGCGTTTTCGTTGTCGACTTCAATAAAACTTTATTGACCTCAATAAAACAGTTTATTGACATCAATAAAAATTTATTGATGTCAATAAAATACACAAAGGTGATGCTCTTTTGTTCTTTCCCTCCTACTAGCTACCTCAAAATTTTTTTATTGAGGTCAATAAAATACACAAAGGGGATACTCATTTGTTCTTTCCCTCCTACTACCTCAATAAAACAGTTATTGACCTCAATAAATTTTATTGAGGTTAATAAAATACATAAAGGTGATACTCCTTTGTTCTTTCCCTCCTACTACCTCAATAAAATTTATTGATCTCAATAAAACAGTTTATTGACCTCAATAAAATACACAAAGGTGATGCTCCTTTGTTCTTTATTTATTGAGACCCAGAAACTAAAATTTTACTGATCTTATAAAATTTTATTGACCTCAATAAAACAGTTTATTGACCTCAATAAAATTTTATTGACCTCAATAAAATACACAAAAGTGATGCTTCATTGTTGCTGCACTGGCGTTCTCGTTGTCGACTTCAATAAAATAATTTATTGACCTCAATAAAACAATTTATTGACCTCAATAAAACAATTTATTGACCTCAATAAAATACACAAAAGTGTTGCTTCTTTGTTTTTTCTCTCCTACCACAGAAATATACGTTTTCTAAAAAAAAAATTATTGAGGTCAATAAAATTTGTCAGTGGCAGTTTCGTAATTTTTGTAAAATGTATAATTCAGAAACGTAAATTGGTCAATTAATGGACCGGGTGGACACCGTGTTTTTTCATTGTCCTTGATGGTAAATATTTGTCCAACTTTGGACCTTATGGTCAAGGACCCATATAATAAATAGAGTTATTTTGTTTAGGGTTTATGAAGAAAATGACAAAAATGCCCTCATCAGATCAAATTTAACAATTGGATGACATTGTTCAAATCTATAGAGTATAAGGGTGTTTTTGATGAAATTGAAAGTACAGGGACTGAATTGATTTTGAGTGTAAAGTATAGGGTAGTAAATTGAATTTAGCCCTATTATATATAAGTGAATGTCCAATTTGAGATGTACAGTTTCACACAACATTAAAGTGAATGTGCAATATGAAAGTGTAGGTCTGTAAGTTCATATTATATGTAGTGTTATTGTTATACATAGGTTAAAACTATATATGAAACCAAAATCATGTAAGGCAATATGGTCACACAAAAATGAGTCATCAAAAACAAAACAACATACGTGTTAGTTGGTCCAATTAGCAATGTGCCTGTAACAATTTTTTCTTCTTTCTCTTCAAGTACATTTACAACAAAAATCAGAAGAAGAATTAAAAAAAAAAGGATCAAATGTTAGGCTGAAATGAAAGAAAGTCTATCATTGAATTGGGATTTAGAATACAAACTAAAGTGAAGTGAGTTTCTCCATGTCAACAGCCAACATATTAGGCTACCTGCTGTGTTTTCCCAGACCTGAAATTGGTCAGTAAACAGGTACAAATGAAAGCTTATTAGTCCAATACAAGCAATGAAAACAATAATGCATCAAAGAAAATGAGACACGAAAGCAGAAGACATGAAGTCAAATCGGACCTGATGATAATCTATTATGGAAAAAGAACATCTATGTTGTATGAGAAAACTATGATAGCCATATAACAACTTTTGAGCTTGTCAATCTTTCTTCAAACCACCCCTTAACTTCTTGAACCTGTAAAAAAAGGAAATAATAATCATTATGGCAGCAACACAGTCATATTTGCAAAACCAAGCAATTAGCTCAACCTTCTTCTTGTGAACAGCAAGCTCCTCAAATGAATGGGGTTTGTATTTCTCAACCCATAACTCCTTCACATTGTGAAGTTACTAAGCTAGTCTAAATGCCTAGGAGTATCTCAATGAATCATTTCATCTATGAAAACTCTACTCTACTTCAAAGAAAGAAAAACAAATAAGATCCTCTACTTAATTTATTAGGTAAAAGATAGTTTAAGAAAGCGAAAAACCAGTAGATAGGCAAAGCATATAAAAGGAAATCTACATTGTATGATTAATGATAAAACAAAAAGAATGAACACAAACCATAGGCAAAGCACCACGACCATAATAATCAGTTATAGGAGAGCAGGGATATGTGTATTTGTAGAAGTCATCACAGTATGACTACATGGGACTCATTTCCCTATTATAGTAAAGCCCCCAGGCCAATGGTCCTTCAGTGGCCACACCATAATCACCTAACATAATCATATCCATTAGTGCTATCAATCATAAGAATCATGGTAAATGCACATGAGTATCAGCAAGACCTTATGTGATTTATGTAATCTACAAAATTAGACTTTTATTAACTTTAGGCAAAAAGAAAAGAATGCAGCAACAGAAGAAGGAAAAAAAAATGCAGCAACAGCTATTCCACCCCATTGGAAATTAATTCACAACCCCAAAGCACAAAATTTCTTACCCAAACCACAATCCAATAAAGAGAGGAAATCCATTAAACAATAAACTTGATATAAATCGTTAAGAAGATAAACAAAAAGCAGGGAGGCAAAATGACTCACATATGCCGATGAAGAAAATGTCCCAAATAGTCAGAAACTACATGAGAATACGAAGCCAGAAAATTGCAAAACCCAGATGTTAGAACAATCGGTAAGATTAACAAAACAACAAGAAGAAAAAATGAAAACATGAAGAATGACATTATCCTGGCTCGGTCTGTCTTCAAAAGATAATTGGCCAAGACCAACCTTGATCCTTGAAGTTACCTTCAGCCTTGATTCGTGGTAGATCTGCAGACGGCGTCAGGGTGTTATTCCCAGTGTTACCGGCCGGCGCGCGACACTGGGTTCTGCTATTCGGAGAGTGGCGAAAAGAGATTTTTCTTCATTAGATTTCTGGTTCAATCCTGCTATGGAAGCCGCGAATTAAGGAGTAAACTTTCATATTTGGGGCTTTTAAATCCTACGATTTTCGGTTAGTGATTTCCAGAGGAATAGATATTGGGGATTTACAGAGGGAGATGAATAAGAAGAGATAACTATTTACCTGATAGAAAGGTCGTGAATGAGAGGATGGGAGCTAGGTTTTCTGTATAGACTAGATCTAATTAATGTTGTTGACTAGAGAGAAAGAGAGTAACAATTTCTTTCTTTGAGTCTAAGAGAAAAGTTAGCTAGGGTATGAGAGGAAAGGAGGTTTTGAGAGGGAAACGAAAATTCTAACTTTCGATGAGTGCGGGAAATTGAAGTAGGCATCATACGTTATGGCAAAACAAAAAGTCGAAGTCTTTTGGGTGAGCTTTTTCAGACAACATATAGTCATAGAACTGTTGTCTTAACACACTCAGCTGATGTCCAGCTTTAAAAAAAAATTTCAAGTATGGCGTATACCACCATTAGACCACAGTTTTAATTTATATGTTGTCTGAAATTTTCAGACAACAGAAAATAGACATTCTATCGTTAAACTTGTGTCGTCTGATGACATTATTGGCGTAGTGATTCCCTTTCACCAAGTTTATAGCAAACACTTCCTCAACTACATCCGGTGGATGTATGGGCTTGAACATTTCAAACTTTACCTTTTCTCCCAACACCTTAAGACTAATGGTGCCTTTGAGAACATTAATCTTAACACCCTCCATAGCCATGAAAGGTCAGCTGAAAATAAGGGGCAATCCATTGTCTCCATTGGGGTCATCACCCATGTCAAGCACTACACAATCGGCGGGAAGTATAAACTTGTCAACTCTTACTAGCACATCTTCCACAACTCTTATCGGTCTCTTTGTACTTCCATTCGCAAAGGTAAGTGCAATGGCAGTAAGTTGCCAGACACCAATGCTCAACCTCTAGTAGAGAGATAGAGGCATGACATTGACACTTGCCCCTAGGGAGCATTTCATCATTAGGGAGCTCCCTAGAGGTGGTCATGGTTCTTGGTGGATCCATAGCCATCATAGGCGCGCTCACCACCAAGGCAGAGGCGGATCTATGTGGTAGCTAACCTAGCTTTAGCTGGGCAAAATGTTTTTTTATTTGGTTTTTAGTATGCAGAGCACACTTGATTTTTTTTAATAATTATTAATATCTTGCTAATTCATTCATGTGGGCTTTGACTTCTTTTAACTCTTTCACGTGTATTAGTATATTACACAATTAATATCTATCAAAAGCCTATTAGACTATCCCTATTCTATCAAAAGCCTATTAGTATTCTATCAAAACTCAAAACCCTCAATTGATAAAACTACTACTTCCTCTGTTCCTTACTTCCTTACAAAGTTAAGGAACTCTAAGAGAGTGAGAGCCTGAGAGAGACAAGATGGAAGATGGATTTCTTTCAAGTTGCATGACTCTTCACATCGAAAGAGATTATATCGATGATATTGATTCAGAGACAATAATTGATGATTTTCAGTCTCTTGGCAATCGTAGGTCGCAATTTAAATAACATTTTGTATTTGCAATTTTGCAGTGTGAGGCCAGTCCTCCATTTTACTTCATTTCGGTTTTGTAAGTTTTCTCAATGCTTAATGAAAAATTTTTAGCTCACCTAAAGTTTGAACTCTAGCTCCGCCCCTGCACCAAGGTTAGGAACTATGTCACTCTCATGCCTAGGAGTCTCTATAGTCAATCAATCTTCTTGTGTTGCCTTCATACCAACGTAGGATGAAACATCATTCTTAAAGGACAAGTAACCAAATTCTTTGTCAAGCACCACTCTTTCCTCCATATATGTCTCACTCAACCCATAATTGCCAATGAGTACATTTTCTTCCTCCTTGGCCCCATCTTCCATGCAATGCATATGATCAAAGTTCTCATGAATGAGAATTGAGGGAGATGGGATAAAGTAATTAGAAATTGGGTGAGGAGAAGTGTAACTAGCATGAGAAATACCAGAGTGAGATATGAAGATAGCCTTGCATTGCTCCTTAGCCTTGTACTTTGGGTTTTGCTCCACATTTGAGGGTAAGGCACCCCTTGATCTCTCACTCATTTCCTCGGCCATTAGGCCCATTTGCAACTCTATCTTCGCCATGTTTGGTGCAAGCTTTCGTATCCTTGTTGAAGAGTTTGCTTCCCTTGTTGCAACGCCGAAACTACTTGATCGTTCTTCACTTGGCTTTGGATAAGTGTGGCAATCATCTCCTTCATGGTTAACACCTTAGAGACTTGAGCTTGAGAGCTATTTGGGGCAGCGAAAGATGAAGAGACTCCTTGATTGTAAGTGCTTCCTCCTTGGGTAGAGAACCCGAGAGGTGCTCCATAAGTTGAGCTCTTGTATCCTCCATATGTACCACTCCCTTGAGGATTCTCATAGTACCTTTGAGATCTCGCTTGATAACTAGATTGACCTCCTCCGTCATTCTGGGGTGTATAGTTGTTGTATGGCTTCGGAGGTGCTGGATACGAACCTTGTGATCGAGTAAGAGCCCACTTGGTTCATATGTTGCCTTTCCTCATTTTCCGCATTAATAAGATGGAAGCAATCCTCCGTCTCAAGGCCAAGAGAACCGCAATAAAAGAAAGGTTGTGAAGAAACAACACTATTGACTTGTGTGGGGATAGCCTTCAATTATGTTTGTATGAGCATGTCAATCTTCTTGTTCAATGAAGCTTCCAACCTCTCAAAATTGATGTTCACCAAATTATCACCCGGTGGTTCACTTCATACATTGTAGGCCTTTGGTGCATATGATTCCACTTGTGTGGGAGGAGGTTTTCGAGGCCCAAAATCATCCCATAGCTCTGAGTTGGCGGCTAAGTCCTCAAAGGTATCCCAAGCTTCATCGGGAGACATGCTTGCTATGGTACTTCCTCGAAATGTATCTACCCTTTGTCTTTGACCAGAAGATAAGCCTCAGTAGAACACATCCACAAGAAACCATTGTTCTAAACCATGATGTGGGCAACTCATAACAAGGTCCTTGAATCTCTCCCAAGTTTCATAGAAGGCATCACCGGATTGGTGCTTGAAATTGACTATTGAATCACGAACCTTCGCTGCTTTACTAGGAGGAAATAACTTGGCTAAAAAAGCCTTTTGAAGCTTAAACCAAGAGTGAATGGACCTCGGTGGAAACTTGATTAACCACTTCCTAGCTCCATCCTTCAAGGTGAAGGGAAATAAGCGAAGCTTGAGACCATCTTTGAGTAGTCCATGGAGTTGCACCATAGTACAAGCTTGCTCAAACTCCATAAGGTGATCATAAGGGCTCTCATCCTTCAAAACAAGAAATGTGGGCATAATACTCAAAGTCGACGACTTGATCTCATAGTGGGTGTTACATGGTGGTAGCACGATACACGAAAGATGATCTACCACTTGTGAAAGTGTGTACTCTCTCATGCGCCTCACAGGAGGGGCATTGTTATTGAGGTGTGGATCCGGTTGGTGTGGTTCTTCCATTATTGCTTGCGGAGTATGATCCTCCAAAGAGGCTTGCTGGTTCCCAAGTGTAGGAGGCGCGTTCTCACATACAATCCTTGGAATACGTCTCCTTCTTGGTCTTCCTCTTGTGTTCTCGCTCAAAACTCTACCACTTCTAAGTTGAATCGGTGTGTGAGAGGTTGAGGGTTAGCTCATGCAATTTCACAACACAATAAACAGCGATTAAGTATCACAATTGAAGCAAGAAATCCAAGTATGAAAGGCTAAACAAGCAATGGTAGCAAAGAGTGGAAGAAACAAAGTATGGGAAGCAAGAATTGCTCCCAGTCGACCGGTCGAACAAGAGACATTGAGATTTTTCTTCCCAAAACATGACCATTAACCGGTCGAGGAACAGGGTTGACCAATCGAATAGTGCCCTGAAGCTATGTTTTTGTGTTTTTCTCCTTTTTATTCTCAACAAACAAGGTTCCTATAGGTACAAGGGAACCCAAGCAACAACAAAACGAGTAATTTAAAGCAACAACTAAAAAAACTCACCAATGAATTCAATATTCACAAGCTTAGGAACACACTTAATGTAAGAAATGGAATTAACGAAAACAAAACGAATGCTAAAGACCCGACTACACTACCAAGAAATCAAGGATTTAACCTTGATCCCCGGCAGCGACGCCATTTTGACGAAGCAAAAATAGTGGGTGGATATTAAGAACCGGGATTGTCGTTCCAACAGGGATCGACGGCTCCCTAACTCCTAGGTAGTGTGCAAATCGGGAAACCCTAGCAATGATGGAATGATGAGAGATGGAAAGAGTGGGTGAATGCGTGTATGTGACAATGTGTGTGTATAGAGGTGTTCGCTTTGTAAAGGAATGATGGAATGTAAGGACAAGCAAACAAGTAATGAAATGCAAGGTAATGAAAGCAAGTAAATAAAGGAAAGTGTGTGCAAGTTATGAAAATATTGGGGTTTCGGGTCAACCCAAAATTCAATGCAACAAGTGACTTGCCAATGATGAATATGTGCCTAAACCAATCATGAATCAAGTTCCGTATCCTAGCCATATTATGGATCTAGGACTGGGGTTTGAAATGATATTCAAATGTCATGTTATGGGTCATTCAAACTCTCTAGGTGTCATAGGGGATTTCTCTAAGTTACCTAATGACAAATGCAAAAATAGATGGTAAGTGTATTGAGACGGGGGATTGTCGTTCCACAGGGATTGACGGTCCCTAATCTCTCGGTAGCAAGTAATCGAGTGCTCTAGCTAGATGGAAAGGCAAGAGGTGAATAGAGTGAGTGAAATGTGTTTGAACAATGTGCGTAGTGTAGTGGTGAAGTGTGGTTTTGTGTAAAAAAAGAATGATGCAACAACCAAATAAATGCAAGGAAATGAAAACAAGCAAGGAAGATAAAGTGTGTGAAAATATATAAAGGTGTTGGGGTTTCGGGTTAACCCCAAGTCCAATCATGATGCCTAATGAACTAATTTAGTACTCATGTTTATGCAATGAATGAATCAAGCTTCTTAGCCATATTATGGGTCTAAGACCAACTTATCCTATGTATTCTTAGTGCCATGTTATGGGTCACTAGAACTCTCTCAAATTTGGCTTGAGAGGCGAAGAGCACAAAGACTTAGAAACTCTAACAAGGGGACCTCATCACATCTAATATCAATTGCCTAAAGAGAGTTAAGAGTCACCCTAACAATCTCAATCAAAGTTGATTGCACACATGTTCAAAGAAGTGACTAAATTCCCTACACATGCACACAACACAAACTGAATTGGATAATAGATACACTCATTCATCACAAAACAATTATACATAGTCAATTCATCATTACATCACAAGGGACTAGGGCACAAAACCCTAGTCCCCAACAATGTGACTACTCACTATCCATCAAAGTATACATCAACATATCACAATAGCAAGCTATAATCATAAGTACAACAGAGAGAAAGGTTAACAAATGCTCAATGGATGGTGTCTCCTTTTTCTCCTTGGCTTTGGATGATGAATCTTGATGTTTGGTGAGGGTCTCTAGCCACAAGATGGATGATGATGTAGAGGAGGTAGAGAGGAAAACAAAAGGGGAAGATGGAGAGGAATGAGAGTGATGGGTGGTTTTTGCTAGCTAAAAGATCCCCTAAAATGGCTAAAACTAGGTATATATACTAAGGCTCCTAAGGATTAAAGGCTAGGATTAAAACTTATGATCTAATAGAAAAAATAGGAAAAAAAGGGGTGAAATGACATGGTTACTTAAGTGGAATGGTAGGTGGTGTGGATGAGACTTTTAGGTGAGGGGCTTGGAGGTAATTGGCAATAAATTCCAGCAATTAAAATGTACAAAAGGACAATCAAAGGGGAGCAGGACAAACCCATGGATATGGTGAGGCCAAGTGTCATTTTTCTTACCAAGATGACATAAGACAATGGCATATTCCTTGCTGAATTTTGGGCTTCATGTGGTGAGTCACAAGGTTGACTTTCACCCATGACCTTGACTTTGACCCTCGGAGTTGACCAAAGTTGACTTTTCTTGACTTTGCGGTTTATTTGGCAATCTTCCGGAATTCTCTTGTGCTTTACTTCCGAGACTTCATATTTGACATGTTGGCACTCTAAAGTCGGGGTTGACCACGAGTTGACCGACAGTCCAAGGTTGAGTTTCGTGCTTTTGCCGGAAATGCACAAAAAGCTCCAAAACACAGTCATTTGCTCCCGATATCAATCCAATGCGCGTGAACCCTACAATGGTGCAATTCAAGGATTAGAGACACTAAACGGCCTTTGGATTAGCATTACTAAAGTGATTAAAGGCCTAATTTGTATGCAAATTACATACAAATCACCTAATACCAAATCCCCTAAAGTGCTTAAGAGACATAACGCACAGAAACATAGGAACTCAAACAAGCGAACTCATGACCAATCTTCTACTCCACCAATATTATCGATATGAAATTGATTCTTTCTAAGGTATCCTTAAACCTTATTAGGGTCAAAAGAACTCTCCGCGAAGAGGGAAAAAGAAAGGAGGCGTAAAGAACATGAATTATGGATCATTTAAGAGTCAAACATGCTCATGATACATATTGCCCATTGTCTAGAGAAGAGTAAAGTGGCCAAACCATACACACTCATACAAGATGAATCAAATGCATACCAAAGAGTGGCTAATTCCTCAAATACACATCCAACACATATTAAAATAGACAGTACACATATTCATGAAACACAAAGGTATTTATTCATCATCAAAAGCATCACAAAGTCATATGGGACTAGGGTACACAACCCTAGTCCCCAACAAGGTTACTAGACATAAGTAGAAGAGAGAGAAAGGTTGATGAATGCTCAATATATGGTTCTCTATGCTTCTCCTTGACTCTTGATGATGGATTTGATGAATTGGCGAGGATCCTTAACAGCCAATGAGTGGATGTTATAGTGGACATCGTGCAGAGCAAGTTTGATGAAGGGTGGAAGGGGAAATGAAGTGAGAAAGGTGATGAAAAGTGGTGAACCGTCTCTGTTCGACCGGTCGAAGGGACAGTGTCGACCGGTCGAAGGGACAGTGTCGACCGGTCGACCAGCAGGCAGAAGCAAGAACAAAGGGAAAAGTGGAGAGGGAGAAAGGGAAGGTGGAGAGTGATGTGAGATGGTGGCTAGCTGAAAGATGACCAAAATGGGAAAGAAATAGGTTTATATAGGAGAGAGAGAGAGAGAGAGAGAGAGAGAGAGAGAGAGAAAGAATGTAGGGCTAGGATCAACTAGGGAATCTGTAATGGCCAGATGGAGTAAAATGAAGGACAAGTGGGTAAATGAACATGGGAACAAAAGGTGACCTCATGGTATCTAGTATAGTCCTTGCTGATTTTTGAACCTCTAGTGGTTTGTCACAAGGTTGAGTTCATCCTTAACTTTGACCTTGACCCTGGGAGTTGACCAAAGATGACTTTGCTTGACTTTTCGGTTCTTTGGTCAATCTTCCGGAATTCTCTTGTGCTCCACTTCCGAAACTTCACATTTGACACTTTGACGCTCTAATGTCGGGGTTGACCACGAGTTGACCGTCGGTCCTCGGGTTGACTATTGGTTTTCTTGTTGGAAATCCACTAAAAGCTCCGAAGCCCTTTTGCTCCCAATATCAATCTGATGCTCATGTTCCCTACAATAGTGCAAAACAAGGATTAGAGACACTAAATGGCTATTGAATTAGCATTATCAAGGTGATTATCATTTCTCTAAGTTACCTAATACGAAATCCCCTAAAATGCTTAAGAGGCGTAAAGCATCGAAACTTAGGAACCCAAATAAGTAAAACTCATCACATATGCTTCCAATTGTCTAGATTGTGCAAGGTTACCAATCTCATACAATCACATCAAGATAGATTGGTTAACATGCCAAAGAAGTGGTAAATTCTAAGAACAAGCAGCCAACACATATTGAATTAGGTAAGCACACATATTCATTCAACACAAAGGCATTTATTCATCAATAAAGTGTCACAAAGTTACATTGGATTAGGGCACGCAATCTTAGTCCCCAACAAGGTCACTACTCACAAACCATCAAGGTATACATCATCTTATAACACATATAAGCTCTAAACACAAGTATAAGAGAGAGAAAGGTTGAGGAATGCATAACGGGTGGTGTCTCATTCTTCTCCTTGGCTCTTCATGCTATCCTCGATGTTTGGTGAGGATCCCCAACAGCCAAAGTGGTGGATGATGTAGTGGTAGTCGTGGCGAGCAACTTTGTAGAGGATGGAAGTGGAAATAAAGTAAGGAAGGTGATGAAAAGTGGTGAAGGAATGATGAACCGTCTTTGTTCGACCGGTCGAAGGGACTGTGTCGACCGGTCGACCGGCAGGCAGAGGCAAGAACAAATGGAAAGTGGGAGAGGAAGAAAGGGGAGGTGGAGAGTGATGTGAGATAATGGCTAGCTGAAAGATGACCTAATAAGGTAAAAACTAGGTATATATACAAAGGGGACTAATGGCTAAGGGCTATATGATTAAAACTTAAGATGTAATGGGTAGGGAAAATAGATAAAAAGGAAGTCAAATGACATGGTTAATCTAGGAGAAAGTTAGGTGGTGTTTAGGAGAAATATAGGTGAGGGACATAGAGGTAATTGACAATAAATTTCCGCATTTAAAATACACAAAAGGAAAGTCAAAGGGAGTAGGACAAACCTTTGGATTTGGTGAGTACAAGTGTCCTTTCATTTCAAAAGGAATAAGAAAAGTATAAATGAATAATCTAATGATTAGGTCATTGGATTTCAAAGGACATGTGCATCCCTTGTTGCTGAATTTGGATGCTTCTTGTGACTACAAGGTTGACTTTCGACCTTGACCTTTGGGGTTGACCAAAGTTGACTTTTCTTTAAATTTTGGTTTCTTTGGCGATCTCTCGTCATATATCTGTAGAATGTGTCTCCTTGAACAATAAAGTGCATGATATTCCTCTTAGCCCAGTGGCTAAGGTGCCCAAAACTATAACATGAATGCTCCGAGTCTCCAATGCTGAAAACAAGCTCATCCAAGGTTGCTTGCAAAGGATCTCTTGCAAGTGAGTCTCCTCAGTAAATCAGCAATGACCTCTTCCCGTTATGAGGGGCATAACTCCAAGTGTAGAAAGTGGACTTGCACGGTTTCAGTGGCAATGGAAAGTAGACTCAATATGCTTCATTATGGCCACTTGAAACTCCACTAATTCCTTCTAGAAGACAGAATATGAACTAGTCAAGGTGAAGGCCGAGGTTACTACTTCCAGCCCTGAGTACTACTCATTTAGATTTGAATATCTGGAGATCCAATGGTTTGAACTGGGTGAAATTTGAACTAGTCAAAGTGAAGGCTGCGGTTACTACTTCCAGCCCTGAGTACTAATTTAGAATTGAATATCTGGAGATCCAACGATCTGAACTGGGTGAAATTTGAATTTGACACACAGATGAAAACTATAATCAAATTGTAGCTCGATCAAGCGGTTGAGAAGAGATAAAAGTGTTTTCAAAATAGACTGTTCCGCCCAGGCAGATTATGAAATTAGGCAAACCAACACAAAAAATCAAAACTCTTCACCGAAACTCCTTTCATACTCGTCCCAACCACCCATAAGCACTTTATTCATAACAAACCAAACTTAACATAGATGCATATATCACAAAAAAAAAAATAGTGCAAGAAATCCGGCTACCAATTACCAAGGGATAAAGGTTAAACCTCAATCTCCGGCAACGGCGCCATTTGACGAACGTCAAAATATAGGGATGTATAGATTAGTGACTCAAGTTGTCGTACCTCGGGGAATGGTGGCCCAAGATCCCCCTTTGGTAACTAGGTAACCTAGGCTTCCAAACACTAGATACACTACAAGAAATCTGTTCTTTCATGATGCAAAATTTACGGCGTGCACTTTTGCGTGCTATAAATGATACTCATTCACGGCGTGCCAAATTTGCATGCCATAAATATGTATTTATTTTATCTTTCACGGCGTGTTTTTAATGTACGCCTTTAATTTATTTTTTTTGCCAAAAGTTAAATTTCCCACCCCATTATTTCTCTTTTCCTCTTCAGCCTCTTTAACCTTCTCGTACACAAAAAAAAAGAAAGGAAAAAAGACTCTCTCTCTCTCTCTCCCTCACTCGTACCAAAGGGCGGGTTCAAATTCTTCGATTTAGAGCAAGACAATTTCCCTCTGCTATAATGGGTAATTCCTTGCTCTCCTTCTGTCACGCCCCGAATTTCCAATCAATTAATAAGGCATTTTGCCCTTAATTACAAACCATTCGGGAACGTGACGACATGGAATATCAAATACAAATATGCACAAGAATTTTTTTTTCCTTTTAATTCAAGTACAACAACAAATACTCCATGCCCAACGTATGTAAATGTTGACCCGTTCTTTAGAGTCAATATTACATACCAATAAATTACATAATAAATTGATATTACAAAATATTAAGTAATTAATCCAACAGAGTTTATCACAAACAGCGGAAGTCTATAAACCAACAAATGTATGCAGCCTTGCTTACTCCTGGTTATCCTAACCTGCAGGTATAACCCCTACACCGTGGAATAGTGTACCGGGTTATATCAACAAACCCGGTCAGCTTATGAAGCCGGTATGAGTGATCTAAGTTTACTCACCCTAAAACGTTTAACAAAAATATACATATATATATATTTTGTTTAAAACAATATATATGTAATTTATATTCTTCAAATATAATTTCAATCCCGAAAATTCATATTATAGAATATACCGAACCTACGCGTCCCATACCACGTATTTTAACCCCACACGTCCCATAACGTATATGTTAATGCCAGGGTAATTCAGAATATTAAACAATATAAACCTTCCCCAAAATCGTTTCCCAAAATTATGATTTCTTTCTTTTTAAGAAAAGTAAATCATCATAATAATTACTTCAATTTTTAAAGAAGTAAAAACTTCTAAATACAATTCAATAATTCTCCAAGAATTGTAATTCAATAAATCAATGCTTCAATTATTTAAGAAGCAATTTCAAAACATACTCACACAACACCAAATCAACTTCAAATGATTAAAAGCGAGAATACCATTTTTCTTCTCCTTTTAATACATCAAGTATTTCAAACAGACGGATAAAGCGAGAATACCATTTTTCTTCTCCTTTATTACATAAAGTATTCATCTTTATTTTCAATGAATACATGGCTACACAGTCTAGAGCTCTAACCTTCACACATTGGCTACACAGTCTAGAGCTCTAACCTTCACCCATTGGCTACACAGTCTAAAGCTCTAACCTTCACCCATTTGGACAAAAACATTCAAGTAGGCAAACACAATATCATAATTTTTGAAATATTGTTTCCCACAAAGTCCACCAATCAAAACAATAAAATGAATAATTTCAATTATTGTTTTAACACAAAATCACACATGCTGATATATCAAATTAAAAACTGTATTTAATTTATATATCGCAAAATCATTTAAATAAATATAATTATTTATTTTCGCAAACAACAAAATATGAATTAATATTCATATATAAAATATCGTGAGATTCACTCACCTCTAATTCCTGCTGCGTCTTCAAATAATATCCGGGAATCGACAATGCTAGCCAAATGCTTCATGATTCCAAAATACCTATGAACATGCAATTTTCCACTTAGCATATCATAGTTTCCAAATTGATGATTCTAAAATCCAATCACTTCAAATATTCCTCAAATGTCTCTTAGACATCAATAACCATAATTCGGGACAGTTTGACCAAAAGTCAACCGTCGGTCAACGTGGGTCCCACGTCTACTATTCATCAACGGGTCCCACACGAAATCCAAAACTTCCAAAATCCAACAGCATGCTTATTTCTAGCATCCTAACAACATATCCAAAAATGGTGATGATCCAACGGTCGGATCATCACGGATCTAACGATCCATAACTATCGCTTAATTGATCATTGATCAAACGACCGAATTTGACAAAACTGTAAACACGAAAGTTGTTCGTATCGACGAACTAAGCACAACGGAGCAAAGAAAAACTCCCGGAACGGCCGGACGCGCCGCCCACGCGCCGCCGCCGGCGACTGTCCGTCGCCGGAACAAAGTGCTCCGATTGCTACCAAATTTTACCAGTGTGTTCATCACAACAATCCAAACAAGTTTAGTAACTACCTCAAAGTCTGGATCGGAGCGGAAGTGGCCGGAATCGGTGTCGGCAAGTTTTAGATCCAAAAAGTGCAAAGTTTCATTCCCGCCGATCTAGGCCGTGCCGCCGTGATCCACCACCATGTGGAGGTTTCTGGAGAGGAGGGGAGCAAAACCCAAGTCGTGCCGTCGTCGGAGATGGCCGGAAAAAGGAGATCCGGTCGGGTTGGAAAACACCGAAACTGCCGTGCTCGATCCGCCGGGTTCCGGCGTGATCCGGTGGCAGGGGGCACCACAGGTCGACCGGCGACGCCGGTATGCGTCGGTCGGTGGCCGACCCGTCGCCGGAGGTGGCCGGACGCGCCCGCAAGCGTCGGGTCGGGTCACGGGTCTACGGCGGGTTATCGGGTCTGAGGGAGAGAATTTCCGGAATTTTCCGGAATTAAATGATTTTCCGAAAATAAAAAAATCCTATTTATAGATCTTCGTCCAAACTTCCGAGACCCGTAACTTCTTCATACGATGTCCGTTTTCAGTAAACCAAATTCCTACGAACTCGATTCGACGAGTTCTACAACTTTCATGAAGCAAGTTTTCGCAAATTCTCAACGGATAAAAAGTTACCTTAATTAACCGTGTGTAACTTATAATTACCGCCGTAATTATTGTTTTACGACGAAAACCTCTAAAAATACGAAATCACACCATTTCACTTCAAATTTCACGACATATTTTATAAAAATAATAGTGAAATTTTCGGGGTATTACAGTCTACACTCCTTAAAGAAATTTCGTCCTGAAATTTGGACGCAGAGTACACCCAAGGTTATCACACTTCAATTCCAAATTTTTATTGATAATAACTTAGGTAGTACACATCAAGCCACAACATAATAAACCACACTACAACTTGCACACACTCTTATTACAAATTCTAAAATGCCTCACAGGGCTTACACTACCAGAAGCCATCCTTAAACCTCCAATAGTGACTTCGTGGATAAGAGGCCGGATGTCTCGGAATTCCATACATCATAAGCTGATAGAAATATGCTGCCTCCACGAAACACTTGCAAGTGTCGCAACATTCTCTAGCTGCATGCCTATCTCCATCCACGTCCCACATGTCCTGGCCAAAAGGACGCCAAAAACTTGACTCACCGCAAGTAAGACATTTACCGGCAGGCAGGAAAGCAGTAGTCGATGGAAAATACAACAGTAGATGCTCATGACAAAACTCGGCCTGATGCATCATCCGTTCGACTTCTTCTCTACAGTAGTAGATGTTCCATCCGCTTCTCCACCAGTCGAGGGCTTCACACAGTCGGTGCACCATTTTCTGCTGCTCGGCTCGTGGTCCCAATATCATCCTTATCATACACGCTGCATAAAATGCAACATGATGACCTACCACCAAACTGGGACGTGCACCATACAGAGTTCCTGGTTTGCATGCTGCATCGAAGTACTCCAGGGCCAAAGGTATGTTCGCTGCCTCTACGAGTACTCGTATTCCCATTCGGAATAGAGACTCCGGGTTCTTCGCTTCCCAACAACGATTTGCGAAGATACGCACTTGCAGATCTGCTTCTATAGAACCAGTGGGTCTGGATCCACCATCGAACCCATCCATGTCGATCGCCGCAAAGGTAGACCAGCTATCGGCATAGTCCTTGAAAGTCTTCGAGACACAACGGAGTTCCATTGTGCTCTGCAGGGATGTGGTAGCCACCAACTGAAAAATATACTTCCAGATCTCCACAGGAAGTTCACTCCAATCAGTATTTTTTGATCTCTTACTGCACTCTCCTTTGCTCACCATTGTGTAAGAGAAAATTTTGAGATGTTGTTTCATAACAGATATGAGTTAAGCAACACAACTCCTTATCCCATGTATTTAAACACAACTTTCCACCGTAAGGGAAACCTTTCTTTAATGCGAGTGCGGTGCACTCAGCAACCCACTAAGAATAATTAATGCTCATATCTGTCTCAATTACTCAAAAGTATCGCTCACGATGCAAGATTCCACAAGATTTAAATCAACAAAATCTCAGTTTTCCACTAACGTCGATCATAATGGCTCTTTACTTTAACTTTCGCATAATTAATTCCTCAAAAGATATGAGGTCTCACAAGAGTGGAACTGTATGTGGAAAATCCATGTATCGGGAAAAAAAAATCTTCCACGATCTCCAAGGGCTCCGACAATTAGCTGTAAATCAGCCACTCACTTTTGCTTTTGAATTTTTTCAAATCCTCCACCAACAATAAATATACCCTTACGCATCCACTAACAGATACTTTCCATTAGTGCCATAACCTCCTTTCTCTTTCAAAGAGGACTTCTTCACTCCACTTCTCAGAAATTCCCACTAAACTCAAACATGGCACGAAGGGTAAATTCGTTCACTGAATTACTTCAATCTGATCCCTCAGAAAGCCAATTTTTTGAGGGCTTAGATGAAATAATTCCACCACCACTAGATTTTGACAACGATATCAACATGCTAGACGCACTTCTAGCAGAAGATGAAGCAATTGAATCAATCCCAAGTCCACAAGTTTCATCTCCACTTGCCGAACCTGGTTCGTCCCAAAAGATTCCACTGAGGAAGGGCTTCACAAAATACCAAGTCCAAGCATTGAAGGACTTCGTCGAGGCTTTTCCACAGCCAACTGTTCAACAGCGACAAGATTTGGGTGACCAAATAAGGTTAACGTTTGCACAAGTCTCTGCGTGGGTGATAAAGCATCGACCCAAAACGCCTGCCCAAACAACTCGTCAACAAAATTTTCTGCTGAGACAGAAAATCAATGAGCTTCAAGCTCAACTTAGCCAGTACCAAGCAGCATTCAACAAAATCAACTGCAACCACTGTGGAAAACGAGTTACTCCCAATAGTGAGCTACTAATTGGGATTGAAGAGAATACCCCACAACCTGAGACTCTTCCAATTCCTGCAGTCATCGGTCCAAGGGAAAGGTCTCACATGAGGAGAGATGTTCAAAAGTGTATGTCGATCCCACATCACTCTTCTTCTACACACCAACAACCAGACAACATCAACCGTTCAGAACCTGAAGAAGCATCTGTCGTGGCAGACACAACCAAGATTTCTGAAATCATTGTGTCGGTCAGAGATGAGCTAATCATCATGGCATCTGCTGCTGCGCCACTGTGGATCTCTGCACTCAAAACCAGCTCTGTCACGCTTCATGAGTTCCTGAATGAAGCAGAGTACAAGAGAATCTTCACTAACGGTATTGATCTTACACCCACTAACTTCCAAACTGAAGCTTCTCGCTACACAGCCACCATTCCCCTCAGTCCTGTCGTACTCGTGAATATCTTCATGGATGTGGACCAATGGTCCACCATATTCAGTAGCATCATCTCGAGGGCAACGATCCTTGACGTGTTGTCAACAGGGACAACTGAAAGCTACAACGAAACCATCCAAGTCATGACTGCTGAATTCCAGGTGACCAGTCCATCTGTCTCCACTCGTGTAACTCACTTTGTTCGTTATTGCCAACGACAAACAGAACAAAGTTGGGCAATAATTGACGTCTCTGTGGATGGTTTAAGCTCAAATCTGGGTCCACACTCAAAATCTCAATGCAAGAAGCGTCCATCCGGATGCTTAATCCAAGATTTGTTCAACGGCAGCTCTCGTGTCGTATGGGTGGAACATGTTGATGTACAGGATCAAATCATGCACCAAACATACCGAACGCTAGTGGAGTCAGGCATAGCCTTTGGAGCAAGGCGATGGGTAGAAATACTTCAGAGGCAAGCGGAACGGTTAAATTATTCCGCGGCTGACACTTATCCACCTCAAGACTTTTGTGTCATACCATCTGTGGAAGGAAGAAGAAACTTGTTGCAGATGGCATGCAGAATAGTGACAGACTTTTGCACAGACATCGGCAACTCTACTGCTCATGAATGGAAGGTAGCTGAACAAACCAAGTTCAGGGGTTCAGGGATAAGAGTCTCCACCAACAAAATCTGGAACAGGCTGAATAAGCCTCATGGTCTCACTCGAACTGCATCTGCAATAATCCAGCATCATGTCTCTCACAGAAAGCTCCTTGCCTTCTTCATTGACGTACAAACTCGGAACCAGTAGGACCACCTAGCATTGGAAAAAGAAGTACAGGAGATTGCACACATCACAACTGGTCATGATCCACGCAATTGTATCTCCTTGTTGCAAATGCACAACACCTACGTACTCCAAGAAAGTTGTACTGATTCAACAGGGTCATACGTGATTTATGCCCCTATTAGTCAGTCAACGGTGCAGAAGTTAATAGGCGGTTGTGAGTTAGGTACAGTTGTATTCCTAACTTCAGGTTTTTCAATTCTACCAGATATGCCTACTGCTGGAAGAACAGAAGGGGTCTCAGACAATCCATACATTGGTTGTCTAGCAACGGTAGCAACACAAATCTCTACTGAGTTACTGAAGAGCAAGAAAGGGTCAGTGGATCAAGTCTGTCGTTTGATCCAGGGTACGGTTGAGAGAATTAGAAATGTAGCCATGTAAGACTATCAATTTCGGAATTGTATTTTGTACTTTATATTCTTAACAACACAATAGCACTGAAGAGCACATGATGGGGATCCGCCGCGGTCGGGCCATTACTCGATAAATACTGTGTGCTATTAAGCATACGAAGTAATCATTACTTGGATGAATCTAAGAACCTAACGCCAAACCCTAAACCAAACCTAAGCTCTAAACCCTAACTTCACCTCACAACTCAACTTATCTCAACACTTCTCTAGAGCATTCCATAGCTCATTCATTCCCTTAGAGCGTTCTTTTGCTCTGATACCAATCTGTCACGCCCCGAATTTCCAATCAATTAATAAGGCATTTTGCCCTTAATTACAAACCATTCGGGAACGTGACGCCATGGAATATCAAATACAAATATGCACAAGAATTTTTTTTTCCTTTTAATTCAAGTACAACAACAAATACTCCATGCCCAACGTATGTAAATGTTGACCCGTTCTTTAGAGTCAATATTACATACCAATAAATTACATAATAAATTGATATTACAAAATATTAAGTAATTAATCCAACAGAGTTTATCACAAACAGCGGAAGTCTATAAACCAACAAATGTATGCAGCCTTGCTTACTCCTGGATATCCTAACCTGCAGGTATAACCCCTACACCGTGGAATAGTGTACCGGGTTATATCAACAAACCCGGTCAGCTTATGAAGCCGGTATGAGTGATCTAAGTTTACTCACCCTAAAACGTTTAACAAAAATATACATATATATATTTTGTTTAAAACAATATATATGTAATTTATATTCTTCAAATATAATTCCAATCCCGAAAATTCATATTATAGAATATACCGAACCTACGCGTCCCATACCACGTATTTTAACCCCACACGTCCCATAACGTATATGTTAATCCCAGGGTAATTCAGAATATTAAACAATATAAACCTTCCCCAAAATCGTTTCCCAAAATTATGATTTCTTTCTTTTTAAGAAAAGTAAATCATCATAATAATTACTTCAATTTTTAAAGAAGTAAAAACTTCTAAATACAATTCAATAATTCTCCAAGAATTGTAATTCAATAAATCAATGCTTCAATTATTTAAGAAGCAATTTCAAAACATACTCACACAACACCAAATCAACTTCAAATGATTAAAAGCGAGAATACCATTTTTCTTCTCCTTTTAATACATCAAGTATTTCAAACAGACGGATAAAGCGAGAATACCATTTTTCTTCTCCTTTATTACATAAAGTATTCATCTTTATTTTCAATGAATACATGGCTACACAGTCTAGAGCTCTAACCTTCACACATTAGCTACACAGTCTAGAGCTCTAACCTTCACCCATTGGCTACACAGTCTAAAGCTCTAACCTTCACCCATTTGGACAAAAACATTCAAGTAGGCAAACACAATATCATAATTTTTGAAATATTGTTTCCCACAAAGTCCACCAATCAAAACAATAAAATGAATAATTTCAATTATTGTTTTAACACAAAATCACACATGCTGATATATCAAATTAAAAACTGTATTTAATTTATATATCGCAAAATCATTTAAATAAATATAATTATTTATTTTCGCAAACAACAAAATATGAATTAATATTCATATATAAAATATCGTGAGATTCACTCACCTCTAATTCCTGCTGCGTCTTCAAATAATATCCGGGAATCGACAATGCTAGCCAAATGCTTCATGATTCCAAAATACCTATGAACATGCAATTTTCCACTTAGCATATCATAGTTTCCAAATTGATGATTCTAAAATCCAATCACTTCAAATATTCCTCAAATGTCTCTTAGACATCAATAACCATAATTCGGGACAGTTTGACCAAAAGTCAACCGTCGGTCAACGTGGGTCCCACGTCTACTATTCATCAACGGGTCCCACACGAAATCCAAAACTTCCAAAATCCAACAGCATGCTTATTTCTAGCATCCTAACAACATATCCAAAAATGGTGATGATCCAACGGTCGGATCATCACGGATCTAACGATCCATAACTATCGCTTAATTGATCATTGATCAAACGACCGAATTTGACAAAACTGTAAACACGAAAGTTGTTCGTATCGACGAACTAAGCACAACGGAGCAAAGAAAAACTCCCGGAACGGCTGGACGCGCCGCCCACGCGCCGCCGCCGGCGACTGTCCGTCGCCGGAACAAAGTGCTCCGATTGCTACCAAATTTTATCAGTGTGTTCATCACAACAATCCAAACAAGTTTAGTAACTACCTCAAAGTCTGGATCGGAGCGGAAGTGGCCGGAATCGGTGTCGGCAAGTTTTAGATCCAAAAAGTGCAAAGTTTCATTCCCGCCGATCTAGGCCGTGCCGCCGTGATCCACCACCATGGGGAGGTTGCGGGAGAGGAGGGGAGCAAAACCCAAGTCGTGCCGTCGTCGGAGATGGCCGGAAAAAGGAGATCCGGTCGGGTTGGAAAACACCGAAACTTCCGTGCTCGATCCGCCGGGTTCCGGCGTGATCCGGTGGCAGGGGGCACCACAGGTCGACCGGCGACGCCGGTATGCGTCGGTCGGTGGCCGGCCCGTCGCCGGAGGTGGCCGGACGCGCCCACAAGCGCCGGGTCGGGTCACGGGTCTACGGCGGGTTATCAGGTCTGAGGGAGAGAATTTCCGGAATTTTCCGGAATTAAATGATTTTCCGAAAATAAAAAAATCCTATTTATAGATCTTCGTCCAAACTTCCGAGACCCGTAACTTCTTCATACGATGTCCGTTTTCGGTAAACCAAATTCCTACGAACTCGATTCGACGAGTTCTACAACTTTCATGAAGCAAGTTTTCGCAAATTCTCAACGGATAAAAAGTTACCTTAATTAACCGTGTGTAACTTATAATTACCGCCGTAATTATTGTTTTACGACGAAAACCTCTAAAAATACGAAATCACACCATTTCACTTCAAATTTCACGACATATTTTATAAAAATAATAGTGAAATTTTCGGGGTATTACACCTTCTCTGTCTATCCCTATCTCTTTTCGTTGGTAACGGATGTATAGGTGAAGGTTGTACCAGATCTGCAAATAGTTTTCAGATTCTTAATTTCTTTTGGGTTTTCTTTAAGATCTGAAGATGAACAACATGGATTTGAGTAAGCAAGGAGGCTCAATGTGATAGCTTGTTAGTGCCATCGCCAGAGGATTATAGGCTATTGTCGCATGTTCTTCCTCAATACAAAGATGTCTCGATTGTCTCATCGGGTAATTCTTTACCCATCTTACTGTTCTTTTGAATTTTAAGATTAGTTTTTTTTTCCTTTGTACTCATATATTCTCTCTTGATTTCAATTTCTTACATCTCTCTCCCTCTCTAAGTTCGTCTCCGTCAAAAGTAAGTTATGATTCCTTAATCTATATATTTGTGCGTTTGGTTGCAGATGGAGAAGGCCTTCCTCAAACAGGCCAAGTTGTTCTTTAGTTAAGAACTGTTTCCATAATCTTATTAGCTCCTTAAGCTTATTAGAGATTAAGATCCGAGATATTATACGTGTTTCGGTACTATCATGTTTAGCTTAACTCACTTTTTGAGTTTAAGAGGGAATTGATGTGATGGTAGAGTCTTGTTATATAACATATGAATGTAATGGGAAATTTTGCAGCTCTAAGAAGACTAGCAAAGGAAACAGGCCAGGAAAAGGAGGGAATCGCTTCAGGAAGTGTTGCGTTGAGCTTTAAGACACACAAAGAGGCTATTGAAGGTACGGTTCAATTGAGTTTGCTTTTTCTCATGGTCGAAGTTTAATTTTTCATTATTTATAGACTGAAGTGGTCGGGTTAGCTGTTGTAATATGTTGACAACTTGAGATTTTGTTTTGAGTATTGATGAGAGAAAGAAGCTTGGATTCTCATTAGAGTTCAAGGTTGATTTATTTCATTTTAATTTTTTTTCCCTTATCAATAGGACGACTAAAACTAGCATTGTTTTAACTCGAGGTTTGTTTGGCTTAGTTTGTGAGTAGTTTCTATTCTTCGCAAAATCTATAAGAAGTTTATTTGCTGTATCTGTTGACGTATCGTATAGTTCGCTTTAAAAACAAGTGTTTTTACGAGTGTCAACAATAGTGTGGATGTATAGATTAAGACCGGGGGTTGTCGTACCACGGGGATTGGAAGGCCCAAAATCCCACTTGGTGAACAAAGTAACCAAATGTTCTTGACACTAAATGGTGGGGTAAGAAATGGACTATTTACTAGTGTAGTGAATTATGTGCAACATGGAATGGTGTTCATATTTTTGCAGTGAATCAAATGAGAATTGTAACCAAAACAGTAATTAAGTAAGCACAAGTGATTAATGAAAGCAAATGCTTGAGCTTACAAACTCAATACAAATGGATTGTGTTGTGTTCAATGGATGAGGTAGTTGGGGTTTCTGGTCTAACCTAACCCAATCCGATGCATAACAAGCCAAATGTTTATGAACAAAAATTGATTAATGAACCAAAATCCTTCAAATCATAGCTCAATGTGAGTTCTACAATTTAGTCTCACAAGTATCTCTCTTGTCACTTAAGATTCAAGAGAGACTCTCAATCAATTAGCTTGAGCCATGTTATGGTACTCAAGGTCATCAAAGGAGGCGTAAAGTTCATAGACTAGAATTTCAAACAAGCTAAGCCTAGACTCAACTCATCATGTGCATTGCCTATTGTCTAGAATTTAAAGAGGTACCAAGCTCAACAAATTCAACCAACATAAATCAAACACATGCTCTTCAATTGGTGAGGTATCCAAACATGCATTTAAACTAAACAATGAACATATCAATCTCTCAATCAACATTCATAAACATCACAGTAAATTAATACATCATCATGGGCTAGGGCACACAACCCTAGCCCCCAACCTTAAGGACTACTCACAATTCATAGTAAATAACATCATTAATCTCAAAGATGAAAGCATAAATACAACACTAAAGTAAGAAGGGGTTAAGAATTGCTCAAGGGGTGATAGCCAGCAGCTCCTTGGTGACTCCAAAGATATGTGCAGGCCTCCTCTCGTTCTTCTCTCCTCCTTCAAGCTCTAGCAAGTGTCTAGCTCCCTACTCCTTGCTCCTCTTGATGGATTACAACTTGTTGTGATGAAAGGTGGTGGAATGGTGCTGGAACTTGTATGGTTGTGGTGTGTAGGATGTATGGAAGATATCTCGTGAAGGGATGAAAGTGAGATGGATCCTGGAAAGTGGAGAAAACTGAAGAACAAAACCGGGCAGAAGCCTGGGTGTCCGGACACAGAGGGGAGTCCGGACGGACTGCTCGTCAGTAATGGGTTTTCTCAAGGATTGCTTGAGAGAGAATTATGTAGCTTGGTGTGTGTTTTTGGCCTTGGTAGACTGAATGACCTAGTTAGGTCTGGGGAGTGTCCCTTAGCAGCTGTTCTCAGCCCCCAATGCCCACTCTCTAGGGATCATGAAAGGCACTATCCTAGAGACATGAAAAAGCAAGCACTAAGGAGGAAATAAGGAGCATGCATGCATTGGCTAAATAAACAATGGTTTCCCACTCCCTAGGGTGCAGCTGCTCTATGCATGAGCTGACTTGGACTTCTCCACCAAAGGTGGTGGTGCTCCGGTGGTGGTCCGGCGGGATTGCCGCCGCTTGTGGTGGTGGTTCGCCGGAAAATTGTCGGAAATGTAATTTCATCATTTTTCTTCCTCTTTCCGATTCTTCATGGTATTCAATGGCAACATCTCCCGAAGCTTGACTTGTGTGGTCCTTGGTATCCGAAAGTCACGGTTGACTTCCCGTCCTCTTCTCGGAAATGCGCCAAATGTCGTCAAAATGCACCTTTTTGTGCCGAATTACCTCAACTCACAAGAACGACCTGAAAACATAAAAACACACATTAAATACAACAAAAGGCCTTCGGAGTCGCTTAATTCTCGTAATTAGGAATGCAATTTGCATAACAAATATGTGCAAATCATCTGTTATGTTTGTTGATTCTAATTCCACTTAGCTTTCCATTCTGTCTAGACCAATGAAGCTTGATGTTAGGAGTTCCTCTGTTATAGGACACAAATATATATACTTTGGTTGGAGATACTTGAAGGTACTGTAATTGTAATCTTTTCCATTAATTGTTAGTTGTTACTTATTTAAGCATTTTCAAATGTGAGCTTTAGTGTGCTGTTAAGATTTAAACCTCCTTAGCTTCTGCAATTCAGATCTTATTATTTACAAAAAGACGGTTTATACAATTTTTTTCGTCAGTTAGTTAAATAGTGTTTCTGACTTTTCTACACATGAGAAGCATTTATCCCTCTTTTCCTATTTTCAATCAAATCATAAGGATTCTTCTTGAATTAGCTTATGTGACTACAGAATTGATCTGTCTGAATCTGTATTATTGATGCTTTTTGTTGGTATGGAGTTACATGTGAATGAGTGTTCTTTTGCCAAGCCCTTGCTGGGGACAATTTGCAACACCAATAATTTTCTGTTTATGATTGTGCTTTCACTAAAAATCACCAAGAATTGAACATTCAGAAGAAAAGAAAATAGAAAACAAGTGTTTGCAGCATCTACCCTTTTTTATTCTTCTTTTCTTTTTTTATTTTATATTACTATTTCCTGGGAATCTACCCTTATTTTTCTTTTATATTAAACTCTAGAGTCTTCATAGGGAATCTTGACAATGGGTGAACTCCTGACAGTAATTGTGGTATTCTTTTTAGGAGATAATAGGTAAGCAACATTCTTCCTATATGTCGTGGTGATAACTACAAGATTCATGCTGCTAGCAGAGAAGATATTGATGTAATGGAGATCTTCTTTACTGTGCGCGCTTTGGTAAGATCTTAGGTCCGAACTGCCATACTTGCTACTTGCAGTTCTTGTACACATAATTTTTCCGTTGTAAGTTGTAACCATTTGTGATTGCTTTCAAAAATAATTTTATGTACATTGAACAATTTTTATATAAATTAAATTTCAAAGCAATTGGATGTACAATTTCTTACTGCAATGTTTGGATGACACAAAAACAAGGAATTAATTGATTTATTTATTATTATTTTTTTAAATGATATTTACAGTGTACATTGCGTGCCGTAAATAATCATTTACAGCGTGCATTGCGTGTCGTAATTATCATTTACGGCGTGCATTTAGATTATCTACGGCGTGCATTTTGCACCCCGTGAATGACTAATGTTATTTACGGCGCGATCAACAAGTGCACGCCGTAATGTAGTGATAGTGAGATTAGAGGTGAATATGGAATTTGTGAAGTAGATAAGTGCAACATAAAGTAATGTAACTAAACTAATGCAAATGAAATGCAAAGAGGAGGAACATGGATAGAAAGGAAATGTAGAATGATTGGGAGTTTCGGGTCTCTTCCTAATCCATGTCGATGGATAAACAATCAAATACACATATGTTGAAAAGTTTATGTATCAATCCCCCACATTCCACCCATGCAATGGTTATGGAATGTAATGCAATCTAATGTATTCCTATGCCAACAAAGGTTCATAAGAGTTAATCATTCATCAATGCTATTAATGAAGGTCCTCTCTCACAAATGTGAAGGGGGTTGAAGCACAAATGTATTAAGAAATTCACACACAAAGCCAAGTTGTTTAATGGGTCAATTTTCGTATCCTAACCATGCAATGGTTCTAGGACCGAGTCTTCTAAGTTATTGTTATGCCATGCAATGGTTCATAACAACTCCTAATCCAATTCAATTAAGGCATAAAGTATCAAGACCAAGGAAATCAAACAAGCCATGCTCATCACATTCATTATCTATTGTCTATAAAGAGTAAGGGTACCAAGCTCACACTTTCACACCAAGATAGATCAAACACATGCATAAGAATTGGTGGTTCCTAAACAAGCATCTAACACATAACAAAAATAGGCAATGAATATATACCCAAAAATCAACCAACATGTATATATATATATATAAGAATCATCCAATCCATCATCAATGGACTAGGGCACACAATCCTAGTCCCCAATCCTAACAACTACTCACATATACTTAGAATGTACATCAATAATCTCAAGATTGACAAGCTAAGAAATAGATGAAAGTAAATAGAAATAGAGGAATGCTCAATGAAAATAGTGGCCCCAATCTTGCTGTCACCAAGTCTTGAAGTGAGGTCCTCTTGGCCTCCTCTTCTTCTCCTAGCTTCTTCTTGTCCATTGCTCCAAGGATCTTAATGTTCTTGATGTCTCCAAGCTTATGTGAGGTAGAAGTGATAGAATGGTGGAGAAAAGAGGTTAGCAATATAGAGGAGGGTCTTAGGAAGAAGTTTTATGAAGGAAGGAAATGGATTTGAGGGGTGGGAAGAAGAGAAAAGAGGGGAAGAAAGTGGTAGCCGTTGTCGGCCGACCGGTCGATCCGATGGCGGATCCAAGATTTTTTGGGAATTTTAGGAGAGAAGGAAGAGGAAAGGTTTATGAAATTTTGGGGTGGAGGCTAGGGTTTGTTGAATGGTTACAATGTGTTTCAAAATGGAAGTGAAAAAGAATATATATAGATGGAGAGAGAATGGATTGAAGGGTGGGGATGGATTGGAAATGATCCTAAGGCTAACCACTAAGATTCTAACCAAAAGGAATTTATCTAAAGGCTAGGGTAGGTAGGTAGGAAAGCAAAGGGAGAAAGAGTAGAGAGGCAATGTGTTTATGGACAAGAAAAATCAGATTTGAGAGGCGAAGAGACAAAAATTAGGTAAGGGAAGGCTAAGAGACATGGTGATTAAAGCATTAAATGTTTTGCCTCTATTTTGAATTTGAATTTCAAATTACCACCACAATATCTTAACTCATCAAAGGGGCTCTCATTGTAAGCTTGGGAGACTCATGGATGGATTAGAATGTGATGCCTTCGGGTTTGACCTCGAGGTTGACCATATGTGGGCCCGATTGACTTCAGTTGACTTTCCGGGATCGAAAGTTGATTTTTCGGTTTCTTGGTCGTAACTCCGAATCTTTGAGCTGCTTGACTCCCAATGCTTGACTTGAATGATTCTTGATTGAAAGTCAAGGTTGACTTTTGTCCTTTTCTCAAAAGTGCTCAAATTGGTTCCGAAATGCATCATTTTGCTCTAAGTTTCCTTTTCTCACTTATAAACCTATAAAATAGACAAACATAAGTAAATGACATTTTTAGGCTTTTTAGAGAAGCGTAATTCATGCGATTAGAGATGCTCTTTATACATAAAACATGTACAAATCAGCAAGCCTTAGCAGATTTTGTCGTCGAGTTCACGCTCTAGGAAACAGAGGTTAATCGAATGCTCTCAGACCTTGGAGGACAAAGTGATGATGAGTGGATTATTTACTGACAGGACTCGCCCCAACATTTCATTCTGAAACATCGAGGGGACCTTGTGGGGCCAACTTTAGAGAAAATTTTACCGAAAAATCAATATAACCTCCCCTAAAAATGGACTACCTGAAATCCTGTAATTAAATAGAATCCACACTTCAATATTTTCAATTCATAACCAACACACGAGCCTACGTGCTCGCCGGTGAAATAAAAACTACTTTCACAAATGAAATAACTTTCAAGAATTTCCAACTCCAAATTAGAAATCTCTTTAAATACGTTATACGTACATTTTAAATCTTGAAACATTAGAGCAACTAAAACTTTCATAAATACAATAATTAAACTAAGGTAGGTTAAACTGTAACCTACAAAGATGGAAATGTGGTGATGACTATGCCTCAACTTCGACTCGTGACCTCAACTAACAAGGCTGCAATCTGGGCGGTTGAAAAACAGAAAAACCCAGGGGAAAACATTTGAAAACATTAGCATGAGCGGACAAAAATAATAGTTTTTAAAATAATACTGTTATGTTTCCCCATTTAAAACTCCTTCTCTTATTCACTGAAAATCATAACTCTTTAAAATGCACAAAATTAAATAAATAAATAAAATAACTGACCTAAAAATGGGATGACTAAGGGGCAACGTACTAGCTTAGTCACCAATTCACTGAGCATTCCTCAACCTTTCTCTCTCTTCTACTTGTATCTAGGGCTTATATTTGTAATATGATGATGTATATGTTGATGGGTAGCGAGTAGTTACCTTGTTGGGGACTAGGGTTGTGTGCCATAGTCCAATGTGACTATGTGATACTTTGATGATGAATAAATGCCTTTAAGATGAATGAATATGTGTGCTTTACCTATTTCAATATGTGTTGGTTGCTTGTTCTTAGAAGTTACCACTTCTTTGGCATGTTAACCAATCTAATTTGATAAGATTGTGTAAGCTTGGTAACCTTGCACAATCTAGGTAATTGGAAGCATATGTGATGAGTTTTACTTGTTTGACTTCCTAAGTTTCGATGTTTTACGCCTCTTAAGCACTTTAGGGAATTTGGTGTTGATACTATGTGTGTTACATACCACTAAGTATAATCAACATACTCTTAGCGGGCCCCCATGACATGTGGGACCCCGACCATGACTTGCGGGACCTAGCTTGACACCCGAACTACCTCACCATGGTGGAAGCCGACCAAGACCTCGCCGGGAGGCGTCCCTACCATGCTCGCCAAAAGGCCTCGTGACAAGCAAATGAGACTTGCATCCCAGATTGGAGAATTGTATTATGAGATGAGCTTCCTTATCTATAAAAGGAGCCCTCTCCCTCATAGTCATGGATCCCTAGTTTGATCCATGAGCTTGTTATCCCATCACATGGGCATGTACTTCTCTAATCATATATACTAGACATTACCAAGTGGACGTAGCCTCTCCTCACGGGAGAGGTGAACCACTATACTTCCTTGTGTCATCCTTGCATGGACAACACTTAGTCTCTCACACTAAACACGTACTAATGCCTAGGACCGACAGGCCATGCATCAACATTTGGTATTAAGTAACTTAGAGAAATTCCCTATGATACCTAGAGAGTTCTTAGTGACCTATAACATGGCACTAGAATAGCATTTGAAACATGGTTCTAGACCTATAACATGGAACTTGATTCATAATCGCATTGGCATGCATTCATTGTTGGAGTGTTACTTGTCGCATTAGATTTGGGAGAATCCGAAAATACCAACGTTTTCTAAAACTTGCACACATGCTTTATTTTACGCACGTTTAATTTCTAGCTTGCTTGTCATTTACATTTCACTATTTTACACAAACTGACACACCACTACACTCGTACATTGCTGATAACTCATTCACTCACTCTTTCCATTTCTTAATCCCTTCATTACATAGCTAAATGACCTAGTTGATACACTACTTAAGAGTTTAGGGCCATCGATCCCCGTGGACATGACAACCCCCGGTTCATTAATCTATACACCCACTCTTTACAGTCATCAATCCTCGCCCGCTCCAAACCAGTCAACTCGTACACTTTCTTCCTGGCACAAACAAACTCCACATCAAGACCACACCCAAGAGTAAACTAACTTTAATAAATAAGTTAGAGCTAGACCTATGGGTTGAAACGAGTTGGGCACACATAAGGGGGGCACTACTCCCTCGTACTCCTAATCTCCACACACAAAACACACGGTCTGCCTCCAATTGGTATGCGATGTCGGCAAGTCTTCAACCACAGTACCAACCGCCCACGTGCTACCGCTCAAAGAAACTCTCAACACGATAACCGCAGACATGGGGCTATAGCTATTGCGCATCACATCTAACGTGGCCCGTTCATTCAATCGATTACACGTTCTAAAGACCACCTAGTCTATCCATCCTCCTCGGCTTTCATAAAAGCGAAACTTGGGGGACTGCTGGGACTAGTCAAATCGGGCCACTATATCCCATGAATATAATACACGTCCACCAGGAGGACACCAACGCACAAACTACCCCACATGACCGGTGACAGGACCCGCCCCGGCGTCTCATTCTGAAACATCGAGACGACCCTGCGGGGCCCATTTTAGAAGAGATCATGCCAAAAACTCGACATAACCTCCCTTAAAACTGGACTACCCAGAACCTGAAATTTACAATTCAACACTTCAAATATACCAACAAATCCCACCAACCACCCGAGCCTACGTGCTCGCCGGAGATAATACTTCAACTTCAACTCCACAATTAGAATTAGATTTTCTTTCCACTGAAAAACATAACTCTTAAACTGCGGAGGCTCAAATAACTGAAATAACTAAAAACAAACTAGGATGACTAAGGAACCTACCCGCTTAGCTACCAATTCAATGAGGGACCTACCATCTCAGTGTCACAAATCTGAGGGAACTACCCACCTAGTAAATCTGAGGGAACTACCCACTCAACTGAGGGAACTACCAACCCAGTGAATCTTAGGGAACTACCCACTCAATTGAGGGAACTACCCACCCAGTAAATCTGAGGGAACTACCTACCCAGTACATGAGGGAACTACCACTCAATATCACATGCATACAACAACACTCACTAGAACCAACTAAGACCACCATCCGTCGTGATCCACCTCAAAAGAGTAATCTTGTCGTTCTCCTAAATAAAACTAATTAAGATTGTTACTAACTACTTGACGGGCGAAACAATAATTTTGTATTTACTTCCTTGTTCCGACTCTCCTCAATAAATCCAAACTTATTTATTTGATCTCTCTACTAGTAATTAATCTTCAACTTACCAATTGACCTAATTCCAAAATCCAACCGTCCAACATTCTCAAAATAATTATCTTAACATCCTAACCAATTTCGGTAACCATCCAATGATCACCCAATAATCTAATCCGTGAATTGTTCGATAACGAACCTAAATAAATCGGATTAATTCTCAAACTTCGATAACTTCCTACAAATCATATACTAACATGGTCATAACTAAGAATGCAAGCCAATGGGCTAAAACACATTTCCAAGGGAGGCTGGACGCGCCGCCCAAAGCGGCGGCGCGTGGCATCTCCAATGGTCACTAAAATTTACCAGCAAGTACTCCATAGCTCAAGGATCAATTTTCTTACTTGCCACGAAGTCCAATTCAGAGTGGAATTGCACGAATTTCTCTTGGAAGCTTGCGGTGGTCGGAACTTTGACCGTTTGATTCTCCTTCCTCCGGCAACCAATGGGGTTGAGACCGGTGGCTATGAGTTCGTGGTGAGGAGGTCTTTAAAGCCCAGTAAGTGGTTCAGGTCGAATCGATCGAAATCGGCACCGGCAAGGATGAACATTTTCGACAGTTTTCACGATTTTGGGTGGTTTTCTCGCCTTAATTTCTCCTTCTACACCAAGATTCGATCTAAGAAATTGGTATAGGGTTGAAGAGTGTTGAATGGTGAAGAAAATGAGACAAGTTTTAGGCCGTGAGGTGGCCGGATCGGCGAGAAAACGCCGATCAAAGTCGGCTGCAACAAATGCTCGGGGAGAGAGAAAATCGGGCTGAGGTGAGGGGAGAGGAGAGAGAAAGTGCCGAAATTGAATGGGAAATTTCCCAAAATGGAAATCTATAAATAGAAGGTGTCCCGAAATAGTTTCCTCCTTTCGTGAATTACTTCCTCAAACGAAGTTCGATTTTTACGTACTTTACATCCACGAACTCGGTTTAATGCGCTCTACAACTTCCGTGAAGAAAGTTCAATCAAATTCCTAATCGAGCATAAAGTCATCTCGAGGGCCCCTAAAATGTAATAATCGAAGCTCGAAAACGAAGCTTCGCCAATTCGTCGTAAAATTGACTAGCACAATGGTAAGTCTTGTTCCGGGACATCACAATCTCCCCACCTTAGAAAATTTCATCCCCGAAATTTTATACCTGAAGAAATGTGGATCAGAATTGCATTTACATAATAGATTCCCGAGAAGTCTCTTCCACTGCAGAAGCCCTTACAATGCCCTATGTAACGGAGCTTCAACCTCCAACAAACTCGTCCATGAAACTAACTCCCAAGAACACTTCTTTACCTACTCTTCCAACTAACATTTACTACACTTAGTATTCAACTGATTCTCCCACAAGTTACAACACTCATTAAGCGTTCCAACTGCTCACTCCTATCGAGTGCATACACCATCAAATAACGCTTGAAATCTAACGACTCTCTTGTCATTATGGTATCCGATAAAATTGAGAACGATACAGAGAAGATTAGCATGGCCCCTGCGCAAGGATGACACGCATAAATCAAGAAATGGTCCAAATTTTTATAATAGTTCCCTCATGTACTGGGTGGGTAGTTCCCTCAGTGGAGTGGTAGTTCCCTCATATATTGGGTAGGTAGTTCCCTCAGATTTACTGGGTGGGTAGTTCCGTCAGTTGAGTGGGTAGTTCCCTCAGGTTTGCGACACTGAGATGGTAGGTCCCTCATTGAATTGGTAGCTAAGCGGGTAGATTCCTTAGTAATCCTAGTTTGTTTTTAGTTATTTCATTTATTTGAGCCTTGGCAGTTTAAGAGTTATGTTTTCCAGTGGAAAGAAAATTTAATTCTGATTGTGGAGTTGAAGTTGAAGTTGAAGTATTATCTCTAGCGAGCACGTAGGCTCGGGTGGTTGGTGGGATTTGTTGGTATATTTGAAGTGTTGAGTTGTAAATTTCAGGTTCTGGGTAGTCTATTTTTAGGGGAGGTTATGTCGAGTTTTTGGCATGATCACTTCTAAAATGGGCCCCGCAGCGTCGTCTCGATGTTTCAGAAGGAGACGTCGGGGCGGGTCCTGTCAATCGGTCCTTTAATCTCCTTGAATTAGGGACTTGGGGGACTATTGGGGGCTAAGCAAGTGTTGTTTCTTCTCGCTAACCGAGAAAATTAACTCCCCAACTAAGAAGACTCTTGATCGGGGACTTGGGGGACTTGTTGGTATTGCATACCACAACCATACACAACACCTCACTATCTACCGGACCGGTTCTAGGTGGGGCAGACATACGGGCCCGGCTCACAGCCGGGGACCCACACAACAGATCCCGGGTCATGGCCGGACCATACGTCACTGAGGATCTATCCTAAATGTACCTCATAGTACCTTGCCGGGCAAACTTGTATGCTCATTCGGACCTACAAGTCCCACATCGGAAACAACCAAAGAGAACCCAACAGGTTCCTCTACAAATACGGTCTGACAGGAGCTGCCCCAAATTCCACCCTGAAATCCGAGGTGGCACTATGGAGCCCACCTTAGAAGAGTCTTTACTGAAAATTCTGCATAATCTCCAATAAAAATAGACTACCCAAAAACCTGCAAAAAACAACAATTAACACTTCTAATCACCAAAGCCCAACCAAACTCTGGACCACTACTTGCTCACCACCATATTTTCCAATCCTCCATAAAATATACATCAACAAGGGTTTCTAACCCAAACTAAATAAGATTTCAAATACATTATTAAGACAAAAGTTTGGTTAATCAGAGCATCTAACTATTTCACAAAAAGATACAAATAGATGGGGGAATATCCTACTATGAGAATAGGGAAGCGATGGGAACTATGCTTCGACTCTGTGGGTTGCTCGGCCTCAACTAATCTGCAAACTGGGCAACGTAAAACCAAAAAGCTCAGGGAAAAGCATTTCCAAAACATTAGAGTGAGTGGATGAAAATAAAAAAATAATATAATTAACTTTAATGCTTTCTCAAACTTTTTTTTTCTAAAATCATGCATGCAATTCAGCTTAATTAATATATTTCGTAAAATCCTTTAGGCCATCACAACTTTTGTGAATTGAGGAGGAAGAGACGAAACTTTTGTGGGTGATGGCAAGGCAAGAGGTGGCCCGAAAGTGGAGAAAACGGCAAAAGAAGGTGCGCGGTACTGTAGCATGAACAATACCGCGGTAAGACCAAAAGTCACCATTTCCATTTCTGGAAATTTTCCAATCCGGAAAGCCTATATATAGGAAGTTTCCCGAAACAGTAACCCAACTTCTGTGGATCATAACTCTCTCATACGAACTCCAATTTAAGCATACTTCGTGTCTAGAAACTCGATTTAATAAGATTTACAACTTCTGTGAAGAAAGTTTAGCCAAATTCTAAAAAAAACGATAAGTCACCCCGATGACGCCTTAATTGTATTAATTGAAACTCTAAATTGAAATTTTCGCTAATTCACCTTAAAATTTAACTAGTAATTAGGTAATTTGGTCCGGGTCATCACACGGTCACTCCTCTTCATCGAAGATAAGCAAGAACTCATCCACAGTTATATAACTCGCACGTTTATCCTAAACTGACTTGAGATTTGGAGGGGTACTAACCGGCCCGCCCGATTATTCTCTCAACAAGCTATCTGTCAAACCCTTTCAAGTCCCGAATGAGAGTCAAACTCGGATTCCAGCATTCCAAACCCAGATCATCATTCTTTACCCTAACATTGACCGTATGTGAATGCATGGAGTTCAACGTATTCATCATTTGCTCCATCTATCCCATGACATCCTCTCTCAGACTGCCTAAAGATTGTTTCAGGCCACCCATCTTGGCAGACAATTGACACATTTCCTTTTTCATCACTGTAATTTCTTTGGCCTAGTCTCCGGTAGCAACACGATCACCTACCTTTGTAACAGCCAAACTCTGATCCAATAAACCACCATGCTTTTTCACCCATTTGATTAATTTGCCCATCTCCGAGTCCCCCCAAGCTTCAACTGGGTACAAGGAATTCTCCACAAATGTCTTCCCTTGTGAAACGCAATCAAAATAAAAGAGTAGAAGGAAAATTACACAGCCGCTGCAGTATGGCTGCGACTCTTTCTTGAAAGAGGCTATGCTTTCCATCAAGATTATGAATGAATGCTCTGCCCAATTGTAAGAGCTAATCAGGCTAGTGTCACTTAGGGCCAACAACTACTTCTTTGGGATGGTGAGTGAAGCGGAGGGGCTAAGGATGGTGCTCACTGTGAACATCACAAACAAGCGTTTGAACTTGTCGTCGACTTTGTCAATTTCCTTTAGATAGGCTTGAACATCCTTGATGTGAATATTAAAACCAACAAGATGGAAGAAGAATAAACTGAGAAAAAGAACCGTTGGATGTGAATATTGGCATAAGATACTTTTATGATAAAAAATATTAGCTGATTTCGTCTTTGTATCGATTTCATTCCATGTACTCAACCGAAATTCCATTTATGCTCCTTTATTTATTAAGGAAAAATACCAATAGGTACACAGTTTCACCTTATAATTCTCCAGTCCTGTTCACACGCTCAGTCAAATATTTACTCAGTCATGCTCAACTACCTTTGGATTTAATCCAAAGGTGGAGAATGATGATACTTTTTAAACATATTTCTTTTTCTTTATTTTTATTTGATCAATTAAAAATGTACTAATTTATTATTAAAACATTAAATTCACAAAATCTTTCTTCTCTACGACCTCTATTTCTCCCCAACATATCAGACTCAATCCCTAAAATCAAACCCACCATCCCCGTGTTCGTCACCGCTTCCAATCCGGCGACCCAAAAACCGCCCTCCACCTCTTCCTTTGTCTCTTCCATCAAAGGTATGGTATGAGTTTTTTTTTTTGTGTCGTGCTATGAGTTAGAGACTTCCATTAATTCTACTGGTAGTTTTAGGGGATTATCTTTGCTTCAGATATAGAGTAATCCATGTGTTTTTTATATACGTAGGTTGTTGATTCACATTTTTTTTTAGCAATTGATTCACAATTTCTTTGTTGGTTATGATAAACACATGTTTTAGGAGATTATGATATTGAGACCTCTATGATTTACATTTTAGCAGTAGGTTGTTGATTCAGAATTTAGTAGCAGTAAGTATAGTAGTAAGGGATTATGATACAGCAGTAGGCTAATATAGCAGGGTTGTTGATTCACAATTTCTTTATTCATCTGAAGGCATATTTCTATGTTCTCATCATAAGCCAAAAATTATAAAGAGCAAATTTTTCCATTGTCTTTCATTAGGTACAAGCATGTCTCTACTACTTTGGAAACAATAGAATGACTTGTTTCCTATGTATGCCAGATCCAATGTTAAATGGTCTGATGCCTTTTTTCTTGCATGAAAGATAATATATTTAGCCTGTTCATACGAAATTCAATACAATTGAGTGATGACATTGCCTGCAGGAAATGAATTGTATTGGAGAGCAGAAGAAGTCATTATTGTGGAAGAGCTAAAGAGAGAGCTGAAAGCCAAAGAAGAGATCTCTGCATACCTAAACTCTAAAATAGCTTTTATGGGAACGAGAGATTGACATATTAAGGCAGAGCTTGAGATTTATGAGCTGCAAGAAGACAATACTGCAAGTTGCCAAGCTAGGAAATTTTAATAGATATCCTCAGTACACTGAGAGTTTAGTCACTGATGTATGATGGACCTATTCTGAAAGAAATAATAAAAAGATAGAGAATTTGAGCATGCCATCTTCTTTTTCATGTTTGTTTTTTAATTTGTCTCTTTTCTTTAGCAAGATATTGTGTTGTTTTGTTGGTACGACATAATCAAAACCGGGAGAAAGTGACTGACATTTACAACATATTCAGCCAAGAAAAGCACATCTTAGGCATGTTTTACATGAATTCTACTATAATTGAAGATCATCACACTCTTATAAGGAATGGATGTATACAAGACTAAAAAAAAATTCATTGAAGAAAATTCAATAAAGGAAAATTTGTCCATAACCGAATTCTTAATCCAATGCCTCATAAAGTAGAGTTTAAGAAAACAAGACCGATGTACATCAGTTCAATCACAAAATTAAGACCAATGCCTCATAAAATTAAGACCAGAGAACTACATTCTCAGAGCTGCTTCTCTCTTCCATAAACTTGACTAAGAAATTCTTCAAGCATCTTCTCTCAATTATCTGCATTGAATTAACAAAATGATTTAGTTTCCATGAAAAAATACTATGAATTAACAACTCTTTTGTTAAAATAAAATTCATCGTATCGCTATAACAATAACAAGAAGAAGAAAAAATACACTTCTAGCAATCAAATTCTACAAGCCTGGTCATATGCAAATAAAGAAAATTGCACCCACCAGGTTCAACAGCCCACAAGTTATAGTTCATCATTTGTAGTTTCTTGTTCCCCCAATACTTCGTCAACGTTATTTTCTACTGTACCCAAACTGTGTCAACATAACAAAACAGAAATTATTACTCTGAAAGTCTGAAAATACATTGACAACCACGTAGAATGTCCAAATATATATCAACTCATACCTGACAAGTTTTGGACACTTCTTTTTAGTATGTTCAGTACTTCGACAACCAAAACAATGCCAACTTTTTGCTTTCCTGTCTCTCCATGATGGAATATGTTTTCCACAACCTTTAGCCCTCACTTGGGAAGGATCTAGGAAACTATTTTCTTCAGAAGTTTGTGTTTTGGAATTGTTGAGAGAAGAAGTTTCTCCATACGACAAGTTTAGTTTTTTAATTTGTTCAATCAGTCCTTCAAATGCCTTGTGTACAATTGCAGTCCCATCTGGTGAAATTGCAGCCTCATCAATTAAAGTGGATGCGAGTTTGAACATACTAGTGTGTCACACTATTAGTGAATTATCTGTACCTTCTTGCACTTTGTACCTTTCTTTACGAACTCTAGAAAACCTTGTCCATCTTTGCAGAATGTACTCCTTTGGTAATTGCATGATTTGTTTCACTCGGAGAAAGGCCACGATATGCCTACAAGGAATACCTTCAAATTCAAACATCTTACAACTGTAGTTCACTATATTTGACACCTTATCATGTACAAGCGTCCACATCCGAGAGTTTTCAGCAAACACTCTTTGAGTTTTGTAGAGACAACAATTGTCTTCCTCCATTTCAACATTTAAAATATAACCATTACTATCATAAAGTTGAGTTTGAAAGTACTGAAAGGACTTCATGTTATACAAATGAGCCATCTGGGTCTCCATTTGCATCCCTAACCTCAAATTAGGTATGTCATTCAAATCTCGATGGTCTTCAATCAATTCCTCATGTCTCTGATGAGCAAGTGCCCTATTAAAACCAGTGACAAAATCCATCAAAGAGTTCTCTTTATCATAATAACGCTTGAAGAATGCATGTGCAGATTCTACTCTTTGACTACTCGACATCCCTGCCGAAAAGTATTTGTTTACATATGTAGGAATCCATGTGCTACGCAATTCAAACATTTTTTTGAACCATTCATTACCTGTTTGTTGACTTTTCTCCAAAGCTTCAAACCATCTATTTTCAAATTCTGCTGCAGACTCGGAATTCCATATACATGCTTTGAAAAGTTCATAGCAATCTCGCATAAAAACCGCACTAATCTTGTCTTGAAATTTCTTCATAATGTGCCACACACAATATCTGTGAAATGTGTTTGGCAAAATATGAGCTATCGCCTTTGTCATAGCTTGATCCTGATTGGTGATAATAACATTTGGGGCACCCTTCGGCATTGCTCCAAGCCATGTTTTCAATAGCCAAACAAACGAATCAAAAGTTTCATCGCTCAAAAAAGCACATCCAAAAACAATGGTTTGCCCATGGTGATTGACACCTACTATTGGGGCAAATATCATCCTATAGCGATTGGTGTTGTACTTTGTATTAAATACAACCACATCACCAAAATATGAGTATACATTCTTTGCAATTGAATCAACCCAAAAACATCTGACTAGTCTTTTATCTTCATCGGTATGAAACTCAAAATAGAATTTTGGATCCTTTTCTTGCTCAGATTTGAAGTGTTCATATAAAATTTCCACATCATGACCCTTGACTTTCTCTCTTTCATCACGCAACGAGTTTCTTAAATCTCTTTCCGTGCACCCAACATTTTCATGCCCACCAGCTTGTGTCTCTAATATTTCAAATTGTTGATATATAGGAATGTCCACACTTTTTTTGCAGTAGAAACACTACGGTGTAATCTTAACAAATGAACTCTGCTCGGTGTTGTAGGAGGATGAGTATGTTCTTCAATGAAAGTTTTGACCACATAATTTGACCCATCATAACCGACGGTCAATTTTGCTTCGCAACATGTTCGGGTATTCCCTCGTTCTCTTTCTTGAAGTGTACACTCCTTCTCTCTTTTTTTTCCTCCATGTCCCATTAGTTTCCCCTTCCTTGGAACAAATAAACTCTTTCCAATAGATCACTCCATTCTTCTCTGTCTCCTTACCTTTCCTAACACTAAATCCTGCCTTATATGCATAACCATTGTAGCACATGTATGTGTCATCCAATGACTTGAATTGCTGCCCCACTTTTGGTTTCATATCATCTTCCAATTCAGGAATATAAGACATCTGAGTTTCTCTTCTAGGAAATATCCATTCCTCCAATGCATGTTCCACTTCCATGATACCCACAAAACTATAACAAGAAATCAAACAAATTTAATTTATCAAACAAACATCACATATGCAATAAAGTACTAAAGAAATTTCGTTGAAAAAGGAAAAACACATGCAATTTTAATCAATCACTATAAGAACAACGTACACTAAGTCAAATAAAAAAATTTCTTTAAGGAGCTAACAATCATGTCATATTCATTGTATACATCAGATAGAATATACATGCTAGATTTATACATATATATTCACTACAATTTTAATGAATCACTATAAGATTAAGGCTATTACTGAATCAATTGCTCAACAACCTACGTACTGTTAAATTATGAAGTAGGTTAGGAACAAGGTTAAGGTTACGTATACAAAACACATGGATTACTCTATATTTGAAGCAAAGATAATCCCAAAACGATAATCCCCTAAAACTACCAGTAGAATTAATGGAAGTCTCTAACTCATAGCACGACCCAAAAAAAAAACTCATACCATACCTTTGACGGAAGAGACAGAGGAAGAGGTGGAGGGCGGTTTTTGGGTCGCCGGACTGGAAGCGGCGATGGCGACAGCGATGGTGGGTTTGATTTTAGGGATTGAGTTTGATATATTGTGGAGAAATAGAGGTCGTGGAGAAGAAAGATTTTGTAAATTTAATGTTTTAATAATAAAATTGATCAAATAAAAATAAAGAAAAAGAAATATGTTTAAAAAGTATCATCATTCTCCTCCTTTGGATTAAATCCAAAGGTAGTTGAGCATGACTGAGCAAATATTTGACTGAGCGTGTGAACGGGACCGTATAATTCTCAACCAGTTTGGGATTTTAAAAAAATTTCCAACATACCTGACGAAGCAAAATAGTGGTAGTGGAATTGAGACCGGGGCAATGTCGTGTCCGCAGGGATTGAAGGCCCTAGACACCTAGGTGGCGTGAGTAATCGGGAAACTAAAGCTAATGATGGAGTGACGAGAGGTGAAAAGAGTGGGTGAGTGCGTGTTTAAACAATGTGCGGTATGGTGTAGTGTTCGGTTTTGTGTAAGAAATGATGGAATGCAAAGACAAATAAACAAGTAGGAAAAAGTAATGCAAGTAAAGTGTGTGCAATGTATGAAAGTGTTGGGGTTTTCGGGTCAACCAAACCCCAATGCAACTAGCAATGCTCTAACACGAAATCATGCCAATGTGATCACAAATCAAGCCCCGTATCCTAGCCATGTTATGGTTCTAGGACCGTGTTTTCCTAAGGTATTCGAATGGCATATTATGTGTTATTCCAACTCTCTAGGTGTCATAGGGGATTGCTATAAGTTACCTAATACCGGATCCCCTAAAGTGCTTAAGAGGCGTAAAGTGTCGAACCTAGGGACTCAAACAAACAAGTCATGCTCATCATACATATTGCCAATTCCCTAGAGAAGAGTAAAGTTGCCAAACCATACACAACTCATACAAAATAGATCAAATGCATACCAAAGAGTGGCAAATTCCTCAAATACACATTCAATACAAATTAAAAGAGACAATACATATACTCATGAATCAACAAAGGCATTTATTCATTAATCAAAGCATCATATAGTCACATTGGACTAGGTTACTATTCAATAATCATCCTAGTATACATCATCAAATTACAATTATAAGCTCTAGACATAAGAAAAAGAGAGAGTAAAGATGAGGAATGTTCAATAGGTGCTCTCTTGCTTCTCCTTGGCCTTTGATGTTGAACCTCGTGACTTGGTGAGGATCCCAGCTGCCCAAAATGGTGGAGGAAGTGGTGAAAGTGGCCTGAACCGTCGATGCTCGACCAGTCGACTGGCGTGCAGAAGGTAAATTCTAAGGGAGAGGTGGAGATGATGAAAGGGAAAGGTGAGAGTGATGTGAGATGGGGGCTAGTTGAATGAATGCCCTAATAGGGTAAAGACTAGGTTTATATAGGCTAGGAGGAGAGGATATGGAAGGCTAGGATGAACTAAGGGGAGATCTAATGGTGGGATGAAATAAATGAAGGGCAAAGGGGTAAAAGCACTTGGGAATAAAAGGGAAGCAATAATATATAGATGACCTCATAATATCTAGTGTGGTCCTTGCTGATTATGGATACCATGTGGATAAGTCACAAGGTTGACTTCGTCCTTGACTTTGACCATGACCCTCGGAGTTGACCAAAGTGGACTTTCGGCCAATCTTCCAGAATTCTCTTGCGACTCACTTTCGGGACTTCATGTTGACTCGTTGACGATCCAAAGTCGGGGTTGACCGCGAGTTGACTGACGGTCCTCGGGTTGACTTTTTGTCCTTTTACCGAAAATCTACTAAAAGCTCCAAAACGCGTCATTTTGCTCCTGATATTAATCTGATGCTCGTGAACCTTACAATGGTGCAAATCAAGGATTAGAGACATTAAACGGCCATTGGATTAGCATTACTAAAGTGATTAGATGCCTAATTTGTATGCAAATCACATACAAATCAATACCTGGGTTGGGGTTAGTCTACTCCCAACAAGGACAAAAATAATTAAAGCCCGATCGATCTATTATGAATTTTTCTGACGATTTTGCCCTTGAGGAAAGATGTTAGGTGATGAAGCACTCGCACTCGCACTTGCTCCATCCCCTTTTATCAAATGGGTAGCGCTGAACTGTGGCTTCTGACTCCGACAGAGGGAGAGAGACGTCGGAGATTCGGACCCAGACCATAAAGTTCTTGTGGTGGCTGTTTTTTCTATCATTGTAGACAACCAAATCAATGGTCTTGTTGGGAAGGTCTCTTGGGTTGGTGATGTTGAACATCAGCTGCTCATTCTAGTAAGGAATTGAGGTCCTTGGTCCTGGTTTGAATCCTCTATCTCTGCTCGTCGAAGTCTATGTCTACGAAGTGACTTGCAAAGCCATCGCCGTCTTTGGGCATGAGGCCACTTGTATCATGAACTTCAACAATAAGTTTGATGATGGCGGTGAGTTTATATTACGAAGTGAGCTGAATGGTGAGATTCAGAAGTGGCTAGCTAGTTGAAAATTTGTTACGGACAAAACTGAAGGAAATTAGGAGGTGGGTAGTGAATGAGTGGGACAAAACTAAAGGAATTTTGGAGGGGGTAAAAACCCAATTTGGTACCTGAACTATTGCGAAATGTACTTTTTAGTACCTACAAATTTTTTTATCCAAAATGGTACCTGAACTATTGCATCGTTACCCAAAATTATATCTCCGTTAACTTGGTTGTTAAGTATGGTCCAATTATGTACCATTTTGGGTAATGATACAATAGTTCATGTACCATTTTGGGTAAAAAAAAATTGTAAGTACCAAAAAGTATCTTTAGTAATAGTTCAGATACCAAATTGAGTTTTTACCCTAGTCCAATTAGGTAGCATTTCTCATCCAATTAAATATGAGCCAAGTAGGCGAACTTAACGACCAAGTTAACGGAGATACCATTATAGGTAACGGTGCAATAGTTCAGGTACCATTTTGGGTAAAAAAAATTTGTAGGTACCAAAAAATATTTTTCATAATAGTTCCAGTACCAAATTGAGTTTTTAACCTTTTAGAGGTAGTGAATAAATAGGACAAAATTGAGTGAAGAAGAAGATGACGATGATGACAGAAACGGTGGTAGGAGAGAGGGAGAAGAGAGTAGTAGGTGGTGGTGGTGGTGGTTGAGAAGAGAATAGAAGGAATTTATTTATTTATTTATTTTTTTGTGTTTGCGGATCCATCCTTTCCATTTGGTTAATTTCTAGGAATGAGCATCTACTATTCTTGAAAGTCAGTTGCTACTGAATATTGTTAAGCTTATGTCTCAGATAGTGCCAAATATCAAACCAGGAATATGAAATCCTAGATACGGCATATGTTAAGCATATGTCAAGCTCAAGATCGATACGAAATCGTTGCTACACTGGAGTTCTCGTTATCGACTTCAATAAAATTTTATTGACATCAATAAAATAGTTTATTGACCTCAATAAAATACACAAATGTGATGCTCCTTTGTTCTTTCCCTCCTACCACAGAAAGAACTTGCCCCTTAAACAAAGTTGTCAAGGTGATGGTCCATCACATATTGCACATGAACTAATTACCCTGCTCCAAAATTCATTATCCCACCTTTTGTGTTTGTTTATTGGTTAGAATACTACTAGCTACTTTGCAAAATAATTTTATTGTGCTCAATAAAATTTTATTGACCCCACAATCGATTTTTTATTGACCCCTCAATCAATTTTTTTATTTTTTTTATTGAGGTCAATAAAATCTGTCAGTGATAGTTTAGTAATTTTTGTAAAATGTATAGCACGAAAGCGTAAATTGGTCAATTAATAGACCGGGTGGGCACCGTGTTTTTTTCTTGTCCTTGATGGTAAATATTTGTCAAAAATTTGGACCTTATGGTCAAGAGCCCTATTTATTAATGAGAGTTCTCAAAGGGCAACTGCACTAAAACAAGATCCGAGGTTGCAAATTTTTACATGAATATATGGAGCTCGGCCGTGGAAGGGTGTGGTTGTGGAGGGTACGAAAATCGGATACCCGAGCTATTTATTTCGAATTTATGAAGTTTGGAGAAAAGAAATTATTTAATTTAAAATAATTTTATCACGACGCGATATGGACCGCTCAATCTTGAACTGTTTGATCTGGACCGTTCATATAATTTAATTTTTGGCTTTATCAAAACCATTGGATCTCAAAATGCATTGATCTGGACCATTAAATTTGTTTGTATAGGGTGACGAAACCCTAATCCCCCTATCACTTCCTCCGTCTTCTTCTCTCTCTTCCTCTCATTCTCTCAGTCTCACTTCTCCTCTCTGTTCTGCCTCAAGTCCGACGTGACCTACGGTTGTGGGTTGGTACACCTCCACTCAAAGAAGCAGAAAAGGCAACGAGACGAACACACCGGTGCCTCAGCTCGTCCAAACAACAGCGAAAGAGAGAGAATCGAAAAGGAGAAGTCATGGTGCTTCGATGACAGTTCCGACGATCCGGCCACAGTAGCAGACGAGTCTGTGGCGGTAGCTTCATCTTGGCAACACGAAGCTGTCCCCGGTGTGACGACCTAGACCAAAACTTATCCTTTTACTATAAAGATTCACGGCGAATCGTTGGAAGTTTCGGTTCCAAGCTTCAAATTGTACATTTAGGGGGTCGTCAAGTTGACTTTTCATTCGGTTAAAAATTTGACTAAACTTTTTTCACGGAAGTTGTGGAGCGCGTTAAGCCGAGTCCGTGGACACTAAGTGCATAAAAATCGGACTTCATATGAGAGAGTTATGGTTCACCATATGAGAGTTACTATTTTGAGAAACTAATTTTTTATGAAATTTCCCGAAATTTCCATTTCCATTTCAGATTTATGTTTCTCTCTCCTCCCTCCTGATTCTCTCTCTCCTGTTTCCACTGCCAATTCTTCTCCAGCCATTTTCTCGGCCATCCGGCCACCTTAGGCAGTGAAACCGGTCCCAATCTCTTCGTCTCCTCCTCCTCTTCAATTCTATACCTATTTTAAACCATGAATTTAAGTGTAGGAGGAGAAATCTATGAGAGAAACATACCCGAAAATCGCAAAAACTGCCCTTGCTTGCCGGCGACGATTCCGGCCAATTCGGCCGAGACCACCTCTTGAGCTTTGTAGCCCTCCTCACCATGAACCCAACGCCACCGGTCTCACCTTTATTGGTTGCCGGACGGAGGGGAATCGAACGGTCATAATTCCGGCCACCTGAAACTTCCAAGGCAAATTCGTGGATTTCTACTTCGAATTCGATTTCGTGGCAGGTATGAAAGTTTATCCTTGTGTTGTTGTGATCATGCTGGTAAAGTTTCATGACCATCGGAGATGGTTGACTGGCGGCGCGTGGGGCCCACATGGAACCACTTGTGGAGGGGCGTCCGACCTCTGTTGGTAGTGCATTTTAGCTCAAAAACTTATACTCTTTATTACGAGCATGTTGGTGTATGGTTTATAGAAAGTTATTTAATTTTAGGAATTAATCTGATTAATTTAGATTCGTTATCGTATGATTTACAGTTTAGATTATTGTGTGACTGTTGGATGGTCATTGAAGTTGGTAATGATGCTAAGATATTTTATTTTTGAGAATGTTGTGCAGTTGGATCTTTGGAATTAGGTCAATTGATTAATTGAAGCTTATTTACGATTTGTGAGTTCAGATAAGTTAGTTTACGTTTGTTCGATTTATAGAACCGGGACAATTCAATATTTATAATCATTGCCGAGTATTTTGGATAATTAGTTTTGTCGACGAGTAAATTGTTCGGGAATTATCGGTGAATTTAAAGTATTGGGTTTATCGAGGGAAAACCTAATACGGTTCAATGAAGTAATTATATAATATTCTCTTGTTCCGTTTGTCAAACAGTAATAACTATTATAATTGGTTTTATTCAGGAGAACGTGGAGGATCTTGGCAGGCGTCAAGCATAGTCGGTTATCTATGAGTGGACTTTGATTTCTTTGTAAACCTTTTTTATTTGAGAATTATGTACTTGTGGCTTTTGAGTTTCTCCCCATTTCTTTATTATGATTTTATGTTGTTGTTTGCACGTGCCACCTAAGTTGGTAGGCCCTCAGGTTTTGCCTTCGAGTTGGTAGGCACTCAGAAGGCGAGTTGGTAGACCCTCAGTGAAACGGTGACTAAGTTGGTAGGCCCTTAGTCATCACGCTTTGTTTTCAGATATGCTATTTTTAAAGTTTTAGTACAGATATTTGGGATTGAGTTGCAGCATGAGGGGAGAATTTTTAATTGGGGAAACATGACATAATTTATTTTATAAACTATTATTTTTATACACTCACGCTAATAGTTTTCTATATTTTTCTTTGGGCTTTTCTGTTTTCAAACGCCCAGTTTGCAGACTAGCTATAGCTAGTTGAGGTCACGAGTTGAAGTTGAGGCATAGTCACCACCATCTTCCCAACCTTGTAGGTTATAGTTTAACCTACTTTAGTTTTATTATTGTATTTACGTAAACTCTAGTTGCTCTGATATTTCAAGATTTAAAATGTATAACGAATTTGAAGAGTTATAAAATGTATAACTTGGGGTTGGAAATACTTGGGAGTTATATAATTTTGTGAAAGTTGAATTATGATCACCGGCGAGCACGTAGGCTCGGGTGTTGGTTGTGTCTCGAGATATTTGAAGTGTGGTTTTTGATTAATTACAGGTTTTCGGGTAGTCCATTTTAGGGGAGGCTATATCGATTTTTCGGTAGAATCTTCTCTAAAGTGGGCTCCATAGGGTCGTCTCGATGTTTCAGGGTGAGATGTCGGGGCGGGTCCTGTCACCCGGCCACAGCTAGTCAAAACGACGACATATGGCTGTCGTTCGAACCCAGAAAGCATCGTGAGATCTTCTGCTTTTTCCGGCAAACTCCTGCGATGTTTAAGATTTACCCACATATGAAACTCGACCCTCTCGGGGAGCTGTTTGTGTTTATGTTTTCATTTTTGGCAATCGATCAATGTTTCAAGAATTGAGATTTTGGGGCTGTTGGCCACCGTTTGTGTGTGCTCAATCTGCACAGCGGTTGTTTCAAAATTTCTTGATTACTTTCGATTAGTAGTGAATAGATTTGCAATTAGAATATTTAAATCATTATAAGAGCATGAATTTTGTAGCTGAATTGTTTTGTGTTGGGTTGGCTTATAATAGGTGGGATTTTGTAGATACATTTTAGAGCCACCACAGCTTGGTTATTGAATTGTATTTGGCATTTTTTTTTTGTTAGTTTTTTTTTTTTTTTTTTTTTTTTTAAGAGGATCAAAGGATTTCACTCCTACCCCCATGATGACTCGAACCTATGACCTTGATCTTAGGTAGTGGGTGCTCTAACCACTGAGCTAACATCACTTCGTCTAATGTGGATACTTTTGTTTAACTTTACTGGGAATAGCTTTGTTTTTGTAGCTACGGTGCCTATTAGTTTCCTGATTGTTTGTATCATAAAGATGAGATCTTTGAATACAATTGAATAAATTTGAGGTTATTGACTCATTTTCTAATGAGAAACTGACTTAATTGGGGTCCCTAAGGGTTATCGAAAGGCATCTAAATTGCCATAGATGCGTCTAGACTATGTGGTTATGTGGCTTTTCATATTGTTTATGTGGCTTATCATATTGTTTATGATTTTGATTAAGCATAAGTTTGCTTCTTCTAGTGAACGTAGTATTCTTCACAGATCAGTCGATAGTAGATCCTTGTATACATAACATCCATGCTTTATGTAGCTTGATCCTCTAGTAGGTGTACATCCTAGAGCATTATAAATGTATGAATATTAATATGGCTATCTATACAGTTTCCCTTTAGAAAAATGGAAAACTAATGAATTTATTATGAACTCAAAACTACTCTACTTAAAGAGAAGCATAGCTAGTAGAAACAGTAGAACTGAATGTGTTTTTGCAAGTTTCTATTGGTGTAATTGATCCATACTCATGTAGTCTATGACTCTATAAACTCTTTTAAGCTAGAAAGTAAGATGTTATTAGTAATCTACATGTACTAGAGTCTAGGATGTCCATTAAGTTTAGCGAGGCTTCAAAGCAGATTTACTTTTCTGTGAAATTATTTTTCTTATCAGTGAACATGCATTAATTAGTAGCATTCATTTATTAATAAGTATTTGAAAATGATAAGATGCACCGATAGTTAGGACAGTTTTAGAGATAAGATGCGTTATTTCTTGATGATTGGTCAAACGAAAACAATGCAGCTATTAGATATTTACTAATTTGTTTACAAGGAAAAGGAGAGTGGAAAAAGAAATCAACTTATTATAGCTATTATGAAGGGCACTTGCTTTTTTCTTTTCTTTTTTTTTACGGTGAAAGATACCTTTATTAATATAAGAAACTTTACAAACAAAGACCCCAAAATGGGCCAAGCTTACAACCAAAGAAAAAAAGGTAGACAAGCCCAACTAAAAGTAAACCATGTAGGAGGCAAACCCTCAAAGAGGGGAAATGCCAACGTCACCGCCACAGGCCAGACCACCGCAAGATGGACGGAGGCAAACGAAGCAGCAACCAAAAGCATGGAAAACGACCAGATCATCCCAGCCAAGAAACACCCGACCAGAGGTGGACCAAAGACACAGCAGAGACCTGCAAACCAAACCCCAAAACCAACAGAGAACACCTCGAGCAAAGCCACCGAACCAGACAAAAAGATGCCTGAAAACAGCCAGGGAACCAAAGAAAGCAAAAGGAGAAAGGAGATAACGAGAGAGGTAGCAGCGGAAACGCCGACGTGCCTCTGGGGAACTGGCGATAAAACGCCCAATTTTTTGTCGGTGATTGCTGAGGAGGGTGGGGGATAAAAACCAGGGGAAGCGGCTGAGGTTTGGGAAAGTAGGCCAAAACAGAGAAGGGAGTGAAAAATGGAAGAAAGAACAAAAGGAGAGAAAGGCTGGGAGGTTAAGAGGAGGGAGATCTGATGAGGAAAAAGGTTGCACTACTAGAATTTTCCCCAATAGCTACTGACCCTTATAAGTGCCTTATGTCCCAATACCCACTGATTACGGTTGCTAAAGGGCCTTAGCCACTATGTGGCTACTAATTGTGCATCAGTGTCCTATATCGGAGGTGCTATTGGTTCAAAGACCACCACAAATAAAACAGTGGGAGTACAAAAACCAATGCAACTGGTCACCTTTTTGTTTGCCACTGTTAAAGAATTAGTGTATCTTTGAAATGGCACTGATATCGGTGGCAAAATTTTGAGGTTGTATTAAAAAAAAACACCAAATAATTTGGTGCAAATACAATTGGTTATATTGTATTCTAATCGTATTATACAATAAATATACAAGTTAAAAACAGCAAAAAGAATAAAAAAAACATCAATCAAAGAATAAAAACATATTGTCCTCTCCCTGAAACTGCAGCTATATAAACTCTAACTGCAGCTATATTTGTCTTCATGCTGCATTTAAAAAAAAATCTGTTAAGCAAATTCCATCAATACATCATAAGTTCATAACTAAACTTCGCTAAACTCAAAGAAAAAAAACATGCAGTGTTCCGTTAACCCATGAAAAGGAAGCTAACTTCAATTTAAACATGTATACCTTCTTTTGATGGAGGTATTGTCAATATAGTGGAAATTTCAATAAGGGTGTCCAATTTTGAATTTCTGAAATGAGACATAAATAATAATTAGGCATTTATTCAAGCACTGATAACATGCATGACAATGAGGAAATGATCCTTTGATGTCATAGGATAGAGAGTGAACATAATACACAACATGCATCTAAATCAGTTATGTGATATTTGAAGATGTCTGATAACATAAGCCATTAAAAACCAATGGTTTAGAGTGGGTACTATAGCCAAATATAAACATTAAAAAAGTTATATTGAAAAATCACATAGTTGTTCCAGGATACTACTCAATGAGGATAAAACAACCAGAACAATTATCCCTTTCCAAGCTGAGGTGTCTTTTGGGAAAGGATTCTTCGATGTTAGAATCCAATCAATAAAAAAAAAATATGTATACAGCCATTATGTATCTAACATAAGAAGGTTCTTGCAGCAAAATATCCCTAATTCTGGTTAGTTACAAGGCATATTGGAGTCCACAAACTTGGCTAAGCTCACAACAAAAGAAAAGAATATAGAAATGGAAGAGAGTTTACCATGTTTATATAGAACCTTGCTGTAGCTATAGCAATCTGTGGGGGTAAGAACACGTCAGTCTGCAATTAGAAACGTTTAATTGGTCAAATGGCATTGACCAGCAATTTACCTGGAGTTAAGAGCTTTTAGCCCAGGGTCAGCCGACAACTTACACTTTCTATTTCTTTTTGTCAATCACAGTATAGAAAGAGGGAAGTTACAACTTAAACTTGTTATTTCTTTTTGTCTCCTGCAAACGTTTAGTGTAGTTTGATTCCACGGTGCCTCTTCTTGCTAATTCGGAAAAATAAGAAGTAATCAAGTAACAATTATGTACAATTGTACATCTATATGGGAGATCAAAACAATCAATAACATGATCACTACTTCTTAATTAACCAAACTTAACCAACATAACAGAGAGCACAATGAATTGAGAAACCAATCTGGGTTCATACTCCACTTCATAAGAATTAATGGGTCTGAACATACCCATTACACTAAAAAGAAAAGACATAAAGGAATATGAAGAATTGCTAACCCTTTTCATCTAAAATCAGAAGAGAAAATGAAGTACCTAGATCACAGCAACGAGTGTCGCGCGTACGGCAAAATTCAGCGATGGCGAGACTTGAAATTTTGGGCTTTCATAGATCTGATCCTTCTAGTTGCATCTATGGTGTTTAAATTAAGAATTTAAGCAGAATGAAGTAATGGAAGAATTTTGGCAGATTCATTAGCAAAGAGGAAAATACGAGAGAGAGAGAGAGAGAGAGAGAGAGAGAGAGAGAGAGAGAGAATAGGGTTCGCTTCTTTTTGAGAGGAAGGGATAATATTACGGGTTATTATATTCGCAGCATAAATAAAAATGGGTTATTAAATGATATTTAAGGGTAATGCCACTGTTAATCGGTGTTAATTAGGCAACAACCACTGTTGATCAGTGTCTTTTTTTTTTTTTTTTTTGGAAAAAGAGCTTATCAAATAAACTCCAGGGAGGCGCTAAGGCCAATTACAACGGGCAGGAAAAAACCAAACCCCCAAAGCAAACAAAAGAACACTTCCACCTAATCAATCGAAGATCAGGACCATGGAAAGAACAGAAAGAAAACTGCAAAAGTAAAAAACAGAAAGCAAAAGGAGAGCAGCCACCCTAATGTGGGCAGGGGAGGCCATCGTTTCTAAGAACCAAAGAAAGAGATGGTGGCGGCACTGAAGCCCATCTGTTAAGACACACCACTCTAGTGGCAAGCGCAGCAGCAGCATGGGCTGCTTTATTCGCTTCACGGGGAGACCACTCCCAAAGAACAACATCAATACTAGCAGCAATCCTCCTAATACTTCTCAGAATGGGCCATAATTTCCAGTCATGGCCCAAATAACACACTATTTAGAGAAAACGGTGGAACACAATTTCAAAGTGACACCAAAGCATAATGGTGGCCAAAAGTCAGTAGCTATTGGGGAAAATTCTTGTAGTGTTGGGTGAGAAAGATTTACAAAACCTGCCACCGTCGGAGCAGAGGACTACCACTAGAGAGGGTAGGGGAAGGAAAAGGGAGGAGGAGCCTGAGAAGGGAAAGAGGAGGGAGAAGCTCACGAGAGCTTCTCCCTCCTTAGTTTTGTCCTCACTTGCTTTTTTCTTACCAGCATGCATTCATGGTAACTATGATGGAATTTTGCATTCCTCCTAAGATGTAGATAGGTACAATAGGTATTGTATTGCATATGTACAAATTAGAAAGCCTTATACCTTCATATTAATATGGCAAACTTGTGCTTATTCTTGTACCCCTTTGAATAAACAGCAAACTTATGTCATGTCATAAAGTTTAATGAATTGGATGTAAATTCTTCTCGTCATTTTATTTTGTGGTAATGGTTATAACGTTTTACGAATTGGGATTGTATGGTATTGGTAAATTAATTCGCTTCTTTTGTTCATGTTTCAGGAGGAGATACATGATTTGCTACTGAGTTTTGCTGAAGCTGGAGCTCCTGTTTTCTCATATTTGACTTGCACACCAGATGGTAATGCTGGAGTATGCACAGCTTGGACACCCGATTGTAATGCTGGAGTATTCAAAATGACAAAGGGGAACTAGCAAGTGGAGTTCCAAAAGAAATTCATTTTAAGCACTCAAGGCAGCTTGAATGCAGTACAACACCACGAAAGGAAGCTGTTTAGGGTTTAGGTTTTTGTTTTTAAAGGCTTAGCCTTTTGTGAATATCAGGGATGTACATTGGTTATTATTGAATATTGGTTATTAATTTAAAGATATGTGTTTCTGCAATTTGATGTGCAATATGTAGGAAATAGATTTAAAAAGTAAAACACACACAACGGTTGATGAAAACAATGTTGTATAGTATATGCTTGTACAACAGAACCAATGGAATTCAATTGTCTAATATAAACTTATACAATAAAAATGGGAATATGTTGTATGAGGGGAATTGCATCTGTTGTATGATTGCAAATGGGAATATGTTGTATGAGGGGAATTTCATATGTTGTCCGATTGCATTAAAACAAGGCTGCGCATGCCGACCTGTGCATGCACAGGCCATGAACTAGGACAATACTATTAAGAAATTTTGTCGTCCCTATAATAGACATACAACGGTGATTTTGTCGTTCCTATAATCGACATACAACAGTGAATCACCGTTGTTGGAGTATGATAATCATACAACACCGAGAGAGTCGACAGTTATAATCCAAATGACACAATGGTGTTAAACCGTTGTGTGATGCATTTTCTATAGTAGTGGTACAAACTTAATTGTATTACTAATAGACAAATTGATAGGGAGACGTACATATTATAATCTTTTTGACTTCGTTAAATTATAATGAAAATTTAAAATAAGCACAGTTTTAGGGTTTATACAGTACATTTTTATTGCCAAATGTCGCTACACATAGCATGCTGAACAGAGCAGAAGATAATTTCAAAACGTTCATACGTACCATGAAGGGAACAAGACTCCCTACATATTATAGTTCAAAATATAAATTAGAAAGAAAACTCAGTGTGCATACCTATTATATTATAGGGCACATTTGATAAACGTAGTGGACGTGTGAACAGGCTGGTCAATGTCGACGTCATTCGCATTCAACATGGTATTAAGTTCTTTGACAAACCTTTCCATGGCCGGAGCTGGTAAGCAAATCGGTACCACAATCCCATCTTCACCATTATTATCCCGGAAAGGTATGTAAAAGCTGGCCACTCCAGGTATGGCCCCAACCCCACCTTTGGCAGCCCCACCATAAGCTGCTTTGCCCCAGCCAAAGTCCACATCTCCGAACCCAGCACGCGTCAAATCTGAAACAAGGTATGTACCAACCACCGTGAAGTGTGGCCGACCTTTGATGACCATGAGATCTGCCAGCGAGCGCATGTACTCCTCTGTCACATCGGCCTTGGCTGCCCTCACCAACTCCAGTGCAAATCCCAGTGGGTTCTGGCAAAGTTTGGATGCAGTCGTAAGTGCCACGGGAAATGCAAAGGTATTACCATAATAACCAGTCGGCAATGGACGCTCTATCATTTTGGTACGTGCATTCACAAGGCACAACACGCGAACCTCCTCTTCCGGGTCCTGCGGCTGAAGGGATATGGTACGACAACGCCAGAGAGCGGCAGTGAGGATCTCAAATGTAGAACACTTGCGGAGGTGGTGTGGGAGGAATCTACGAATAGCGGATATCTCGGTAGGCCTGAAAAAGAACGAACGGTGTGCCATATCATCAAGCGGCATAAGGGTGCCCTTGGTATCTGGCACATCGTCGTACTCGCGGTGCGTACAGGTCACGCGCGGTGGATCGCGTGCTTTGAATGCTTCCCTTTGCCACACCGGTAGGACGGAGGGGGCACGTGCGCCACGCGCTATCTCTCCCACGGCGGTCATGAATTGGACTAACCCCGCTGCGTCGCTCATGGTGTGGTTAAGACGCAAGGCAAATATGAAACCACCGCACTGGAGGCGCGTCACCTGTCAAGTTGATTCCCACACCCAGACAATTAATAATATTTAAATAAATAACATGGTTAATAATCTTCATGCTAAACTTTCGGAATCTTTGACTGGCATTAAGCTTATTTAACGTATAATTGAACTTTAATTAATGCAAGTTATTATAAAAAGAAAAAATAATATAGGATTGGTCTCTACTAGGGATTTTTCCATGTGCCGGGTACTCCACGTGTCCCTGTACCCGGCCACAGTGATTGGCCACTGTGAATATTATATAATTTGTTCATTCTATATTTTAATCCGGAAAAATTATTTTATTGGCTGGTGGCCAATCACTGTGGCCGGGTACAGTGGCCACGTGGCGTACCCGTCCCATTCAAAAAATTTTCCTCTACTAGTCTACTTGGTGGCTTTGGGTTATATTCCAATTCCACTTGGTCTAAAATAAGGACACTTAATCCCACAAGCCAATAATTGTAATAATAATGTTGGCCATCATGTACATGAGAAAAAGCCTTCTTCTTTTTTTCAAGTTAGTGGTTTCCATTCCATAGCAGTCGTACACTAGTACAGATGAGTTAACAGCACAAGAAATTAAGAGTTAACTGCATGTTTAACAGTACAGATTAGTTAATAGCACAAGAAATTAAGAGTTAACTGCAATGATGGATTAAATTTGGAGTTAGTTAAACTAATTTATGGAAATTAAGTAAAATACTTAAACTAGGAGTATGATGGATGGTTTACCTGAATTAGCAAGAGTGGGCAATTAAGAACCCCATCGGATCCAGGAACATTATAAAGAAGCTCCTCCAGGCAAGGGAACGGAGGTTGAAGAGCATCACCAAATTGGCGGAGAGTAACGTCAGCATCAGCCTCAATGAAGAGAATACCCTCACCGGTACAGTCTACCATAAGCTTCCGGCCAGGCCCCTCTCGAAGCCTACCAGCGAAAGGGTAGTAAAACACTAGTGTTTTTGATATTGCCTCTCTAATCACCTCCACACAGTCCCTTCCTTTCATAGAGGGATCATACCGGTAAAATTGTATGACCGGAATCTGAAACCGAAGACCTTCTTGGTCATCGATATCAGAAAGTTGTTTCAACTCTTGCGGTGTGCGCTGAGCAGGTACAACTAGTTCGGGTTGCTGTCTTTTCACTCTGAACACTAAAGAGGTAGGAGGGGATGCCATAACCTTCTGTTTTTCTGCAGCTTAGCTAAGTCACCTTGTAGCTAATAATATACTTGTGTTTGTACGTTGCAACTTTGGGAAGCTATATTTATAATGATTGAGGGGAGAGCATGGGTGGCCTTAGTGTACTTACATCTTTTTTACTTTTTCTTTTTCGTTTCCATTGTCATTTTCTATTGGGGTGGGTGGGTATGAAGTTGCATTGTATATTTCGTGGCTTCTATGATTGGAAGGACATCTTTGATAGTGGGAATGGATAGACTTCAACCAAAAAGAAAAAGAAAGACTCGATAGAAGACTCCCTTCTCTCTTTTTTTTTCTAATGGTTACAAAAAAATTGAGTATTAAATCCACCACATGGGTTGTTAGCCTTAACTTGATGTGTGGTTAGTGGTAAACTGGTAACAGCCAAGTACGTGCGAAGGCTTCCGTCCCTGTCAGGTTGGCATCTGCCCTTTCTACGAACACCTATGATGGAGCCTGGAGGTCTTTATTAAATAACGTTCCAACTAATTATTAACTTAATTATAGGCTAAAATATAATAAAAACTGTAGTTAATATTTTCACCATGAGAGCTGGACGGTACTAGACCGTATAACAGGTTGGACTGTAGTCGGTTCGGATCGGGGTTTGGGGGTTAACCGGCCGGTGAAAAAATTCAAACAGTGATGGCCTTAATAAGTTGTTACATTTGTGTTTGATATTTTTGTTTTGTTATAAGTAGTATGTATTTATGTGGATGCCTCAATCACGCATAGTAATTGATAGAAATAACTCTCTGATTGATTGTCCATGGAAAAATCTGATTAATTTTTTTATGTGATCGTCACGCTAAATCATATACGGGACTTCCAAATAAAAATCTGTCAAGTGAAATTTTTTTAACACCTCAGCATTGGACACGGATACTTAGGGTTTTAGGGTAGAGTTTAGGGTGGGGTTTAGAGTTCAGAGTTTAGGGTGGGGTTTAGAGTTCAGAGTTTAGGGTTTAAGATCTAGGATTTATCCAATGCTGAGGTGTTAAAAAAATTTCACTTGATAGGTTTTTATTTGGAAGTCACATATATGACATGGCGTGACAGTCACATCTAAAAATTATGGAAAGTTGAATACTTTCTCCCCATTAGTATATGTTATTAGCACAAGTATGGAAACTTAAATACTTTCTCCTAGTCCAAACTCCAAAGTTAAAAAAAAAAAAAAGGGAAGGAAGAAAGAAGGAGATCGAATATTCATTCTTCCTCCGTAACTTTGACTTTTGAGAAAATTAGTGTTGCTACGTTATTTACTTCACATCACAAGTTGACACTATTGACTACTAAAGATTTTTATTTCAAATCTTAGGGAGCTTTTGCTTACTAACTTTAGTAACTTACCTGCCTCCAAAAATTAATATAGACGTTTAGTTGGCAACTTATTCAACAAGGTATTCGTACTCGTAATCATATCTTTACTTCACAAGTTATTGATCGCAGTTGTCCTTTCTGCAATGATCTCTTAGAAACAAATGACTATATATTTATTTCTACATTGTTCCTTTGCCCAACATGTTTGGACTAATACTTTTACTGGTCTTCATCCTCATAGCTAGAATGATTCTCTTCCTGAATGACTACTAGAATGATTCTCTTCCTGAATGACTATAATATTTATGCACTAATCACACTTTTAATTTCACTTAGTTATGTAATTGAATTCTTATTACTTGATACCAGATTTGGTATGCTCAGAATCATCTGATTTTTCACAATATGCATAAACCCCTATTCAAGTGTATTATGCAGCAGTAACTATGATTACTCAATTTTAAAATATTTCTCATTATCCGAAGTAGACCAAGCCCTTGCCTCCTAAGCATATTAAATGGACGCCTCATGCCCCCGTGGTTCTTCAAACTAAATTTTGACGGTTCGGTTAAATCTCATCACCAGGCGGCGACTGGCTTTGTCCTTCGAGATGGTCATGTCATTCCTATTTTGGCTTCAGCTACTCAACTTGGCTATGTAGATGTTTTGATTACCGAGGCGATGGTTGTACGTGAAGGTCTTCGGCAGGCTTTATGCAAAGGTTATGATACTATTTATGTCGAGGGTGATTCACTTCTTCTGATTCACGTCATCAATGGCAAAATGCATGCTCCTGACGAACGTCAAAGTATGAGTGGTGGAAGTATAGATTAAAGAACCGGGGTTGTCGTGTCCACGGGGATCGATGGCCCTTCAATCCCTAAGTAGCGTGTGTAACTAGGTAAATAGCTAAGTGATGGAGAGATTAAGAGACGGAAAGAGTGGGTGAATGTGTATCGACAATGTGCGTATGTAGAGGTGTTTCGGTTTTCAAAAGATAGTGGGATGTAAATAACAAGCAATAAGGTAAAAGCAAGAAACTAAAACGTGTGTGCAAAGTTAATAAAACGTTGGGGTTTTCGGGTTAACCCAAATCCAATGCAACAACAACACTTTAACAACGAATGCATGTCAATGTGTGTATGAATCAAGTCCCGTATTCTAACCATGTTATGGATCTAGAACCGTGTTTCAAATAGTATTCTAGTGCCATGTTATGGGTTCACTAAGAACTCTCTAGGTGTCATAGGGGATTTCTCTAAGTTACCTAATACCAAATCCCCTAAAGTGCTTAAGAGGCATAAAACATCGAAATTAGGAACTCAAACAAGTGTAACTCATCACATATGCTTCCAATTGCCTAGATTGTGCAAGGTTACCAAGTTTACACAATCTAATCAAGGTAAATTGATTATCATGCCAAAGAAGTGGTAAATTCTAAGAACAAGCAACCAACACATATTGAAATAGGTAAGCATACATATTCATTCATCACAAAAGTATTTATTCATAAACAAAGTGTCACAATGTCACATTGGAGTAGGGCACACAACCCTAGCCCCCAACAAGGTCACTACTCACAATCCATCAAGGTATACAACATCATACAACACATAGACGCTCTAAATATAAGTACAAGAGAGAGAAAGGTTGAGGAATGCTCAATAGATGGTGTCTCCTTCTTCTCTTTGACTCTTGATGATATTCTTGATGTTTGGTGAGGATTCCCAACAGCCAAAGTGGTGGATGATGTAGTGGTAGTCGTGGTGAGCAACTTTGTAGAAGGATGGAAGTGGAAATGAAGAGTGGGGGGAGGAAGAAAGGGAAAGTGGAGAGTGATGTGAGATGGTGGCTAGCTGAAAGATGACCAAATGAGGTAAAAACTAGATATATATACAAAGGGAGAAAAAGGTTAAGGGCTAGGATTAGAACTTAAGATCTAATGGCTAGAAAAATAAGGGAAATAGAAGTAAATTGACAAGGCTAACCTAGGTGGAAAGTTAGGTGGTGTTTAGGAGAAATTTAGGTAAGGGACATGAAGGTAATTGACATTTATTTCCAGCAATAAAAGTGTACAAAAGAAAAGTCAAAGGGAGTAACTGACTAAGACAAACCCTTAGATTTGGTGAGGACAAGTGTCATTTTATTCCAAAAGAAATAAGGAATGTATAAAAGAATAATCAAATGACTAGGTCATTGGATTTCAAAGGACATGTGTACCCTTCCTTGTTGAATTTGGATGCTTCTTGTGGTGAGTCACAAAGTTGACTTTCGACTTTGACCTTGACCTTCGGGGTTGACCAAAGTTGACTTTTCTTGAAATTTCGGTTTCTTTGGCAATCCTCCGGAATTCTTTTGTGCTTCACTTCTGAGACTTTATATTTGACATGTTGGTGCTCTAAAGTCATGGTTGACCACGAGTTGACCGTCGGTTCTCGGGTTGACTTTTCGTCTTGTCGGAAATCTACTAAAAACTCCAAAATGCGTCCTTTCACTTCCGATATCAATCAGATGCTCATGTTCCCTACAATAGTGTAAAACAAGGATTATAGACACTAAATGGCTATTGGATTAGCATTACTAAAGTTATTAGAGGCTCAATTTGTATGTAAATGACATACAAATCAGCTCCTTGGTGAATCAAGCTGCTTGTGCTAGATATTCTAAAGTTGGCTGGCCATTGTGCTCAAGTCATGTTCACTCATGTCCTCTGGAAAGAAAATTGTCCTGCAGATGGTATACCTTACTTAGGTCATGATCATGACACTCAAGTTTAGGAGCAGACCTTACCTCCATCAGCTATTCAACCTTATCACTTAGATCAAATTAGTGTTGGTTGCCCAAAGGACTTTGTGTTGTAATTTTCTTTTACTATCGAAAAAGAACTTGAATAACTTACCACGTTTTTTCCTTTTTGTATTAAAGAGGAAAGGGGTAGTAAAACACTAGTGTTTGTTGTAATGCCTCTCTAATCACCTCCACATTTCCTTCCTTTCATAGAGGGATCATACCGGTAAACTTGTATGACAGGAATCTGAAACAGATCGAGACCTTCTTGGTCATCGATATCAGAAAGTTGTTTCAACTCTTGCGGTGTGGGCTTAGCGGGTACAACCAGTTCGGGTTGCTGTCTTTGCACTCTGAACACTAAGAGGTAGGAGGGGATGCCATAACATTGTGTTTTTCTGCAGCTCAGCTAGTCACCTTGTAGCTAATGTACTCGTACTTTGAGTGGGAAGCTTTATTTATAATCATTGAGGGGAGAGAATCCATCCTTACATTATTTACTTACTTTTTCTGATCTTTTTCCTTATAATTTTCATTTTCTCTTGGAGTGGGTGCTTAGGTGGGTTGGTGGTTATGAAGTTGCATTGTATATCTCGTGGCTGCAATTATTGGAATTACTTGGAATCTTGGATAATTTGACCAAATAGAAAGATTAAGACTTGATACTTGATATTGAACTTTTCTTTGATAATGGAGGTCTTGGTCTTTTTTTCTTTTGGTGAAAATGGAGTTCTTGGTCTTTATTAAACAATGTTCCAACTAACTTAATGGTGACCCCGATAGTTAATATCATTTTTGCTGTGGAGCAGTACGTTGTAACCGAATTAACACAAATGTACTGCCTTATTCGCCCCTTCAGCATGGTTGTTGGACGGTCCAGGCCTGGACCTTTTAACAGGTCGGTTTGGCCGGATCGGGTTTGGGGGTTAACCGCCTGGTGAAAAAATTCAACCACATAATAAGTTGTTACATTTGTATTTTTGTTTTGTTATAAGTAGTATGTATTTATATAGATGCCTCAATCACGGAAGTAATTGATAGAAATTACTAGTAGAAATTTTTTATCATATTTTATCTATGTAATAATGTAAATAGAGACCTTTTTCCAATTCTCCCCATTAGTATACGTTATGAAAAGTTGAATATTTTCTCGTAGTCCAAACTCCAAAGTTGAAAAGAAAAGGAAAGGAAAGAAAGAATACGTTGTTATTCATTATTCTTCCATAACTTTGACTTTGACTAACATTAATTTTGTGAGTTTGTTTTGTAATATCGGGTGTTGCTCTTGCTACGTTACTTACTTCACATGACAAGTTGACACTGTTGACTACTAAGGATTTCTTTTCAAATCTTATTGAGCTTTTGCTTTACTAACTTTAGTAACTTACCACGTATTTGTCATGTTCTTCCATAAATCTTGTGAACGACTATGTCAAACATTTCTTTTTCCTTATTTTTTTTAGAAGTTTCTTTTTCCTTTTTATATTAAAGAAAATTGATTACTATTAAACTTATTGATCGGCCCTTAGTTATGTGGAAAATTCTAGTGTATGTTAACGTATCTCATATGTACAATTACAACTTTTAGAACTTAATTACTCAAATGAAAGCCTATTTACACAAATGAGGACCTTATTTACCTTAATGAGAACGTTTTCATAGTTACCACATGAGTTGTTGAAGTTGTAATATGTGTCGTCAAGTCGTAAAATATTATAATTATCACTTTTAGGACTTAGTTACTCAAACGAGAACCTAATTTATTCTAATGAGGACATTATTTACCTTAACAAATATTTTCTCTCTTCATGATGTATGAGAAATGTCAATATACCATAGCCTTACTCTAGTTATGTAACATGCAGGGTAATTGCATAGTTATTGCTATGAAATTCTTTAATTGCAGCAATTCATGTTGATACACACTTATGAGTTATCAATGTCTTATAAGCTGCATACATGATACATGGTCTACTTTTCTATCCTATAACTCTATAAGTCCATGAAAAAGTATATGCTTCAGGAATTACTCAATTAATATGAGGGAACATCTATCATGCAGATCTGTATGCTATACAGACGCACGTGATAGTCACGTGTTTGTGGTTTTGAAATCCTTGACCGGATGCAACCGGTACTCTCACACGTGAGACCATTTTTGCAGCATTGCTTGGGTATATCCATGGCTTTCTCTCTCTCACTCTCCACCATATTGCTTCTCGTTCTTCTTTCAGTCTCGGTCGCCGGCCAGCAACGTATTCGTAGAGGGCCCGTCATCTTCAACTTCGGCGACTCCAACTCTGACATGGGTGGACTCGTCGCCGGACTCGGCTACTCTATCAACCCCCCTACGGCCGCACTTACTTCAGCCGATCCACCGGCCGAATGTCCGACGGACGCCTCACGATCGACTTCCTCTGTAAGTGGTCCAAACAGGGAAGGGCAATATTCGTTTCTATCCCTGCCAGTATTTTAGACCAGACGAGGATCTCGAAGATCAGGTACCCTCTCCTCTCAGGCCAGTCCGTACAGCCCCAATCTCATTCTTCTCAGGTACTCGTATTTACTTATTCAAATTGTGTTTCAAATTGAAATTAGGTGTATAATTCAGCCGAAAAAACAAAATTAATTCGGCGTGTGAGGCGAGAATTTAGATTTGTATTACATGGTGGTTACCGTTTAGATCAGTCTGCTTGTTTGGTTATTTCAATCGGAATTTTGGTTCGATTAGTTAATGATTTGCTTAATTACATGATCTTATTCAGTTCTCAATGCAATTGAGTAAGTGATATCAAGCTGGTAATTACACTACACTAATGATATTATCTTCAACTGGGTCTAATCAAGCTAATTAGCCAAGTAATTTTACATTCAGGTGATATCTTATGCGCGTGAACACGATTTCATTCATCCTATCAAGTTGTAGAGATAGAAATGCTTGGCCTGGTCATTTTGGTAATTAAAATGCTAAATCATTGGTTGATCATGAGCGCTCACTGCCCATTTCTTGTTTCTTCATTTCTCCAATTTAAATCTTTTCAATATTTCTCTAAATTTTGTTAGAGTTTTTTTCGGACAGGGCTTTTCTCAATTTCCGAGATTATTCTGTGTAATTCTCTTGATAGTTACATGGGTAGTTGATAGTTACATTGCAGAATGTTGTTTCTTGTTAGTGAACGGAGTTAGACTGTAGTATTGCAAATATTAGGCCGCAGTAGGTCTTTCATAGCAACCACGATGCATTTAACAAGAAGAAAACCTTGCACTTGTGTTCTGTTATAACTCGATCCAATTTTATTGTGATAATGATTGAGAGATGTCTTATGTGCCTGGTTTAAATTGGGTTGTGATTGGATTAAATTTCTTACATTAATCCTTAACTGTTAACTATACTTTCTTTTGCTCACATTCGTGTGACACTAATGACAATTTGTGGGCACTGAATGATTACTTTCCATGACAATACTGTTTGTTTTTGTTTCATTTGATAATCAGTTCTCTTGATCCCAAGAGGATTTTTAATTTTTTTAATTTTATTTTTTTATCCCCACACTTGAATGGGAATCACTCATTTGGTTATTTGGAAACTTTATTCATTTCATGATTTTCTTAGTGAGTCTTTCAATGGATCAAATTTGTTTATATGTATATATATATATATATAAATATATATATATATATAAATATATATATATATATATATATATATATACATATTCTCATTTTAACCTTGTATTAGTTGTTATGGTTTTCCTAATGGAAGTTTCTTCTTTGGATGCTCACAGGATAGAGTAGTGTTATAAGTTGCCGGATGTCTTCAGCACAAGATCCGTTCTATGTTGTGAAAGAGGAGATTCAAGAATCTGTAAGTTGTCAAATTATGTAGAAGTTTGGTAGCCTTTGGAATGAAGCATGGCACACACACACTCACATATATATACACATACTATTGGTTCAATTGGACCCCTGGTACACACACTCACACATGTACACATATTATTGGTTCAATTGGACCTATGGCACGCGCGCACACGCACACATATACACATTATTGGTTCAATTGGACACCTGTAGTAGACTTCTCCACTTTCTTTTTTATTTATTACCATCTCTCTCTCTCTCTCTCTCTCTCTCTCTCTCACACACACACACACACACACACACACACACACAAACACACACACTCATCCACATACCCACTACACTGTCATCTGCACCTTTTAGTGTTTTGTTGAAAAATGAAATTGGTATTGATTAGTTATGTGGGATTTGGTTTTTGGTGGTATGAGATTATGTTTGGGTGTAGAAAATCCTGATTACTATATTTTATTTTGTAGATTGATAAGCTGCAGTCTTGTTTACACCAATGGGAACGTATTTCATCTAATGGTGGACAACAAGTACTACAACTCACAAAGGAGCTGCTTGCCACTTGTGGAAGTATTGAGTGGCAGGTGCGCAAATATCACAACATTTACTCCTCTCTCTTTTTTTTTTTCTTAACTGGCTTCATGCTAATATAGTGATGGATCAAGTGATGCAAAACAGGGTGTATTAGGCCGAAAAATCAGTAACACATCGGTATTTTAAGTACTTCTTGAAATACGCTAGTGTAGGTTCATTTAAAAATTGGTTTACAAGATTGTTTTCCCCATTTTCAAAGCTATCAAGAAAAAGGATTAATTCACTTTTATTTTTTCTAAAAAGAAAAGAACAATCTTATCAAATTTTTGTTGCTCAACAATATTGCCTTTGACCTTTGACACTGCTAGCATTGATATTGATATCCATTGATAACTTTGTCAATCCAGACCAACAGTATTTCTATTAACATGAATATTTTTATCCCTGTGAGTGAGAAGTTGAATAAGGGTGTAACTAATTCTACCCCAATCTTTTCTTATCGTAGATTAATAATTAAACATCAGCTTCTGTTTGCAAATACTGAAAGCATGCTTTCTTGATAGGAAGGTAGATGAATTGGACAAAGCAATATCTGTAGCAGCTAGAGATCCTATATCGTATGACATTGATGAAGTGGAACTTGAAAAGCGAAGGAGATGGACAAGCACTGCTCATGCTCAGGTATAGATGCACCGTCTGTTGAGTTGTGTTCTCTTAAAACTTTTTAATGACAGTGAAGATTCCATACGTGGTATTGGTAATAATCCTTCTTCTCTGTGGAGTTGTTTTGTTGAGTTGGTTATGGCTTTTGGATATTTATTCCATAATAAGCCTTTGTTTGGCTTCAGTTCTGTTATATGCATACATATATATATATATATATATATATGTATATATGTATATGTATATCACGTTTCTCTTTTTGCTTTGGATGACCTGTGTGCACCTCCTAAATTAGTCTCATAGCTTATCAGGTAGGTGCTGTGAAAAAAGCAGTGGAAGCTGGAAAGGAGTCTGCTGGAACAAGCGTGGCTGGAATGCGGCGAGAACTAATGAGGCTGGCAAACTCTCAGGAGACAGATAGATCCAACCAATATGCCGCACACCATAACGATGATTTCATAACATCAGAATCAGATAGACAGTTGCTTCTCATAAAGTAAGGTTTTTATTTCTTTCAATCTTCCTAAACACACCTACATCCAAATCCAATTGGCACATACATGAGACAAAGATACATAGTAACAAGTCATCATTCCGTTCGTTGGGAATTTTCTGCTGAGATACTTTCTGGCTATGTTTTGGTGTCTTTTATAAAAGGTTTGCTTGCATTTTTTGAGAAAATTTATGGAAGTACTTGCAATTTCCAAAAGAAAAAAACTTTCCTTTGTGTCAAACCATTTGAGCTTGTAATGTATAGAAGACCTTTTGTGGTCATAACATTGATAAAGATTTACCTGGTTAGTTTGCTTCTTAATTGATTTATTCCTTTTCTTTTGCTCTGTAATTGTCTACCTGTTATGCAACATAAGGTCACTTGTCATTCTATTTTTTTTTTCACTACTGATTAGGACTATTTGCAGAAAAGTTTTAGCATCTGGGTAAGAACCTTTCCTTCAGTTAGCATTTATAAATATATGCATCAGTTATGTAACTTCCATTCCCTTGCTTTGTTTCATAGCAATCATGTACTTCAATGAACTAAACTATTTTCTTGGCCTCGTTTAATTAGGAGGGAGGCTCAAGCCATTGCAAAGGGCTTCATTGGCCATTGATCCACGTTCTGAAAATTTGACAAGATTACCTATGTTAATCATGATATTCCATCTGATCAATTTTGTCTATTCAATTTGTAATTTAACTTGAAACTTTATAGTTAATTTAACCTATAGCATACAGTTTGGTTTTGTTTTGTTTGAACCTTATTTACAAAAAGTTTTGCTCTTACCAATGTGTTATTTTGTCTGCATAGTAAGAAATTGTGCAAAATAATTGTTTTTTTATTTTATAAATTTCGAGGAATTTGGAGAATTTAATTACGAAATTTCGGGGTATTACACGTTGTACGTATAACAAATGAACAAGTTAGACAATACTAGTAGGCACGTATGGATTTCGCACAATTTGAAAAAAAAAAGTAAAAAATGGATAATGGGCAATCTGACCTCATTTATGTATTTAATGCATAGCAAGAGTCCTAACGTGTAAAAATTAGCTTATTTCGTTCTTGTTTTGGCCTCGGTCAAGACAGTCAACCTTGTTTTATGGAGAATTACTTTCTTTTTTTTAATGTTTTGTCAACTTTCGTAAAGTTTTGTAATATATCGTAAGCCTCCGTCATGTTTCGGTAGCCAAAGGGTCGCGGAAGACGAAAGGTCACTGGGAAGGTGAAATGTCATTGTTATTTCCGAAAATTTTCAGAAGTAGTAACCCCTATTTATAGTAATTTCCATAAATAGAAACTCAACTTTCACAAGCCATAACTCATTTATACGAACTCTTATTCTCTCATTCTACATGTCAATAGACTCGTATCAACGTGTAATACAACTTTTGTGAAGAAAATTTGAAGAGAAACTTGATGAATAAAAAGTCAACCTTTTGACCACTAAAACTTGAATGTTACAAGTTAAAATTCGTTCGAAACATTTTCAAAATACGCTATTCGGGAAAAAGCTCAATCCCACACTACAAAAATTTTGAGGGATTCGAAGAATTTAATTACTAAATTTCAGGGTATTATACGTTGTCCTTGTAACCAATGAACAAGTTAGACAATACTAGTTGGCACGTATGAATTTCACACAATCCAAAAAAAAATGAAAATGGATAATTGGCTATCCAACCTCATTTTATGTAATTATTGTGTAGGCAAGAGGCCTAATGTGAAAAAATTAGCTTATTCCGTCCTCTTTTCGGCCTTGGTCAAGACGGTCAACCCCGTTTTATTAAGAATAACCCATTTTTTAAATGTTTTGTCTACTTTCGTAAGGTTTCATCAACTTTCGTAAAGTTTCGGAATATATCATAAGCCGCTGTCATGTTTCGGCAGCCAAAGGGTCGCGAAAGACGAAAGGTCACTAGGAAGGTGAAAGGTCATTGCTGTTTCCGGAAATTTCCAGAAGTAGTAACCCCTATTTATAGTAATTTCCTTAAATAGAAACTCAACTTCCACAAGCCATAACTCATTCATACGAACTCCGATTCTCTCATTCTACATGTCCACAGACTCGTATCAACGTGCTCTACAACTTTGGTGAAGAAAATTTTAAGAGAAACTTGATAAATAAAAAGTCAACCTTTTGACCACTAAAATTAGAATGTTTCGAGTTAAAATTCGTTCGAAACATTTTCAAAATACGCTTCTTGGGAATAAGCTCAATCCAACACTACAAAAATTTCAAGGAATTCGAAGAATTTAATTACTAAATTTTGGGTTATTATACGTTGTCCTTGTAACCAATGAACAAGTTAGACAATACTAGTAGGCACGTATGGATTTCAGTCATTTCACACAATCCAAAAAAAATTGAAAATGGATAATGGGCTATCCGACCTCGTTTTATGTAATTATTGCGTAGCAAGAGGCCTAATGTGAAAAAAATAGCTTATTTCATCCTCTCTTCTGCCTTGGTCAAGACGGTCATTCCCGTTTTATTAAGAATAACCCATTTTTTAAATGTTTTGTCAACTTTCGTAAAGTTTCGTAATATATCGTAAGCCTTCGTCATGTTTCGGCAACCAAAAGGTCGCAGGAGACCAAAGGTCACGAGGGAGGTGAAAGGTCATTGCTATTTCCGGAAGCTTCCAGAAATAGTAATCCCTATTTATATTATTTTCCTTGAATGGAAACTAAACTTTCGCATTGTTTCGTAAATGTTCGTAGTGTTTCGTAACATATCGTAAGCTTTCGTCATGTTTAATGACTATAATTGTCATTAGATGATTATACCTTTTTCCCGAAGTTCACATTTCTCCAAGGGGAACCAAATGATGAGAAGTGACTGAATTTAATTTGAAGACATGGGTAGATAGAGTTCAATCATACGAGACTTTAGGAGTGAGCGATCCTTGAAACGGACATGCAGACGAGAGGTTAAAGGCATTTTAATGTTTAAGAATATTTTTGTAAATGACCATACCACATGGTTGACTGACTTGACCGACGTCGAAACGGGGTCGAAATCGGCTAATTTTTTAACGATAAGCATCTTACCTTGCAACAATCACATCCAACGGGCCGATTGACAATTTTTTTTTTCTATCCACGTTGTTGGTTTTCAAGTGTGTTGTCCTCCTTGTTACCGATGAACAAGTTATACACAACTAGTGGGCACTGATGAATTTTGCAAAATTCGGAAAAAATGAAAATGGAAAATGGGCAATTCGATCTCATTTATGTATTTAATGCGTCACAAAGGGCCTACTTTGAAAAAATTTGCTCATCTCGTTCTCATTTCGGCCTCAGTCAAGACGGTCAACCCCGTTTTATTTCATTCTTCGAATTTTTTTTTAATGTTTCGTAAACTTTTTTATTGTTTCGTAAATGTTCATAGTGTTTCGTAATATATCATAAGCTTTCGTCCTGTTTCGGCTGCCAAAGGGTCGTGGGAGACCAAAGGTCACGGGAGAGGTGAAAGGTCACTGCTATTTCCGGAAATTTCCAGAAATAGAACCTCTATTTATAGTTGTCACGCCCCTGACCCGGTGTCGGTGGATTTTAGGCACCTAAACCCAAATCCGAGGTGTGAGTGTTTAAAAAGTAAATATAAAATAAAATACAAGAAAATACGTTTCCGCTGCGCAATTCTGATATAATAAAAATAACAAAATCCTTTACAAATTTACAAATAAAACACCTCGATCTAAGCTCGTCATTCTATGCTCGTCAAACTCTAAGTAATTCTCTGCAAAAAATATTAGAAATCGATGGGTGAGCAAAACCACGCGCTCAGTGAGTAGATCATGTAATATGTCAATGAAGCTATGTTGTTTTACATACGCTACTAATATAATATATAATAACCCAATAATCATATCACATTGTCCCTTCATATCAAGGTTATCCTTCAATTTAGTGATCCCCACGGCCACCTAATAACATCCTCGTCCTATAGCTCCGTGTGTCACATCTTTACCTCGGCATAACCAATCAAGAAGTTTTCATGTTCCATGAATAACCTCAACCAATACTTCCACATAATATATTTCACAAATACACAAGCTTCACTTGAAAAAGATAGAGAGATTTTATAAATAGAATGAGAATTTTAGAACACATTACATAACCCACTCACATCGATTCCGAGAATTACCGAGCATTACAACGACAGTACGAGCCTCCTAAAAATAGCCATAAAAATATCTACACTTAATCTGAAATATATGTAGCTAGATCGATAGATCTCGTCGAGAAGAATTCATAGGCTTTCGCGGATCCTAAATTGGAGTTATAGATCAACAGTTATGATCTACAGAAGTTTTCGAGAAAGAAAACCTAGTGAGAGAAAGAGGAGTGAGAAACCTCCGAAAATTGTGGAAATGATCAGATCCGGGTCGCCCTATTTATAGGGTCGGATTGCCGACATAATGGGTCGGTTTAGTGAGATAGCCCAATGACAAAGTGCCACATGCCAATCCATTACAAATTGACCAACACATGTTCGCCATGTGTCACCACCATATTAATAGGCCTGCAGCCAAGTGACACATGTCACTGACGCAGCCAAAGCTGCTGTCCATGGCTGACACTTGTCCCCCCCAACCAATAAAAACTTGACACCTCAATACTTTCCTAACACAACTTCAAAAATTCATTAAAAATAGCTCGGGACATTGAAAAAATACCCGAAAAATACCACGAACTCATGGAGACGACTACTTTCCAAATATGAGATTAAAAATAAAATTTGACCAACTTAAAAATTTCTCAAAAATATTTTGCGATATAAAAATAAGGAATTTAAAATTCGAGTTGTCACAATCCGGCCTCCTTAAAAAAATTTCGTCCTCGAAATTTCCAATATTTAGAAATTCCAAAAATGTTTTTGGGCTCTAACTTAAGTCAAAGAAAATTCTAAAGTACCACAGATCCTGGGGTTCTAATCCCTGGTTAGCTCTGATACCATTCTGTCACGCCCCGGACCAGGTGTCGGTGATTTTCAAGCACATAAATCCGAATCCGAGGTGTGAGCGTTAAAAAGTAAAAATAAAATAAAAACATGAAAATGCGTTTCCGCTGCGCAACTCTGATCTAATAAAAATAACAAAATCCTTTACAAATTTACAAATAAAACACCTCGATCTAAGCTCGTCATTCTATGCTCGTCAAACTCTAAGTAATTCTCTGCAAAAAATATTAGAAATCGATGGGTGAGCAAAACCACGCGCTCAATGAGTAGATCATGTAATATGTCAGTGAAGCTATGTTGTTTTACATACGCTACTAATATAATATATAATAACCCAATAATCATATCACATTGTCCCTTCATATCAAGGTTATCCTTCAATTTAGTGATCCCCACGGCCACCTAATAACATCCTCGTCCTATAGCTCCGTGTGTCACATCCTTACCTCGGCATAACCAATCAACAAGTTCTCATGTTCTATGAATAACCTCAACCAATGCTTCCACATTATATATTTCACAAATACACATGCTTCACTTGAAAAAGAATGAGAGATTTTATAAATAGAATGAGAATTTTAGAACACATTACATAACCCACTCACCTTGATTCCGAGAATTACCGAGCATTACAACGACGGTACGAGCTTCCTAAAAATAGCCATAAAAATATCTACACTTAATCTGAAATATATGTAGCTAGATGGATAGATCTCGTCGAGAAGAATCCATAAGCTTTCGCAGATCCTAAATTGGAGTTATAGATCAAAAGTTATGATCTACAGAAGTTTTCGAGAAAGAAAACCTAGTGAGAGAAAGAGGAGTGAGAAACCTCCGAAAATTGTGGAAATGATCAGATCCGGGTCGCCCTATTTATAGGGTCGGATTGCCGACATAATGGGTCGGTTTAGTGAGATAGCCCAATGACAAAGTGCCACATGCCAAGCCATTACAAATTGACCAACACATGTTCGCCATGTGTCACCACCATATTGGATACTTTCCTACTTGCAGCCATGTGTCACCACCATATTAATAGGCCTGCAGCCAAGTGACACATGTCACTGACGCAGCCAAAGCTGCTGTCCATGGCTGACACTTGTCCCCCCAACCAATAAAAACTTGACACCTCAATACTTTCCTAACACAACTTCAAAAATTCATTAAAAATAGCTCGGGACTCCAAAAAAATACCCGAAAAATACCACGAACTCATAGAGATGACTACTTTCCAAATATGAGATTCAAAATAGAATTTGACCAACTTAAAAATTTCTTAAAAATATTTTGCGATATAAAAATAAAGAATTTAAAATTCGGATTGTCACAATAGTATTATCCTTAAATGGAAGCTCAACTTCCACAAGCCATAACTCATTCATACGAACTCCGATTCTATTATTCTACGTGTCCACGAACTCGTATTGACGTGCTCTACGACTTTCATAAAAAAATTTCAGAGAAACTTAATGAATAAAAAGTCAACCTTTTGACCCCTTGAAAACTAAAACGTTTCAAGTTAAACTTCGTTCGAACCACTTTCAAAATATGCTCCTCGAGAAAAAACACAATCCAACACGTCAATAATTTTGAGAAATTCGAAGAATTTAATCACAAATTGTCGGGGTATTACATGTTGTCCTTGTAACCAATGAACAAGTTAGACAATACTAGTAAACATGTATGTATTTCACACAATCCGAGAAAATTGAAAATGGGCTATCCGACTTTATTTATGTATTTAATGCATAGCAAGAGGCCTAATGTGAAAAAAATTAGCTTATTTGGTCCTCGTTTGCGCCTCGGTCAAGACGGCCAACCCTGTTTTTTTTTTTTTTTTCATTCTATAGATTTTTTGAATGCTTCGTAAACTTTCGCATTGCTTCGTAAACGTTCGTAGTGTTTCGTAATATATCATAAGCTTCCGTCACGTCTGTTGACTATAAATGCCATTAAACGATTTTACCCATTTCGCCGAGTTCACATTTCTCCAAGGGGAACCCAATGATGAGACGTGACTGAGTTTAATTTGAAGACATGAGTAGGTAGAGCTCGACCATACGAGACTGTAGGAGTGAGTGATCCTTGAAACGGAGATGTGGAGGAGAGGTTAAAGGCGTTTTAATGTTTAAGGATATTTTTGTAAATGACCATACCACATGGTTGACCGCCTTGACCGTGGCTGAAACCGGGTCGAAATCGGCTAATTTTTTCACGGCAGACATCTTATCTTGCAACATTCATATCCAACGGTCTGATTGACAAATTTATGTTTCCATCCACGTTGTCGGTTTTCAAATGTATTGTAGTCTTTGTTACAAGTGAACAAGTTCAACACAACAAATGGGCACCGATGGATTTCGCAAAATCAGGAAAAAATAAAAATTCAAAATGAGCAATCCGACCTCTTTTATGTATTTAATGCGTCGCAAGAGGCCTACTGTGAAAAAAATAGCGCATTTTGTCGTCATTTCGGCCTCGGTCAAAACGGTCAACATCGTTTTATTTTATTCTTCGGATTTTTTTAATGTTTCGTAAATGTTCGTACTGTTTCGTAATATATCGTAAGCTTCCGTCATGTTTCGGCAACCAAAGGGTCGCGGGATTCCTAAAGTCACAGAGAAGGTGAAAGGTCACTGCTATTTTTGGAATTTTCCGGAAATAGTATCTCCTATTTATAGTATTTTCCTAAAATGGAAACCCAACTTCCACTAACCATAACTCACTCATACGAACTCTGATTCTCTCATTTTACGTGTCCACGGACTCGTTTCGACGTGCTCTATGACTTTGTTGAAAAAAAATTTAGAGAAACTTAATGAACAAAAAGTCAACCTTTTGACCCCTCGAGAACTAAAACTTTTGGAGTTAAAATTCGTTCAAAACACTTTCAAAATATGCTTTGTCGAGAAAAAGTACAATCCAACAGTTCAATAATTTTGAGAAATTCGAAGAATTTAATCACAAATTGTCGGGGCATTACATGTTGTCCATATAACCAATGAACAAGTTAGACAACACTAGTAGGTATGTATGTATTTCGCACAATCCGAGAAAATTGAAAAATGGAAAATGGGATATCCGACCTTATTTATGTATTTAATGCATAGCAAGAGGCCTAATGTGAAAAAATTAGAACATTGTGTCCTTGTTTGCGCCTCGGTCAAGACGGTCAACCCCATTTTTTTTCATTCTATAGATTTTTTTTAATGCTTCATAAACTTTCGCATTGCTTCGTAAATGTTCGTAGTGTTTTGTAATATATCGTAAGCTTCCATCACGTTTGCTGACTATAAATGTCATTAGACGATTTTACCCATTTTGCCAAGTTCACATTTCTCCAAGGGGAACCGAGTGATGAGACGTGACTGAGTTTAATTTGAAGACATGAGTAGGTAGAGCTCGACCATACGAGATTGTAGGCGTGAGCGATCCTTGAAACGGACATGCGGAGGAGAGGAGGCGTTTTAACGTTTAAGGATATTTTCGTAAATGATCATGCCACATGGTTGACCGCCTTTATCGTTGCTAAAACGGGGTCGAAATCGGCTAATTTTTTCACATCAGGCATCTTATCTTGCAATATTCATATTCAACGGTCCGATTGACAAATTTATGTTTCTATCCACGTTATCGGTTTTCAAATGTATTGTAGTCCTTGTTACAAACGAACAAGTTTAACACAACTAGTGGGCACCAATGGTTTTCGCAAAATCCGGAAAAAATAAAAATTCAAAATGGGCAATCTGACCTCATTTATGTATTTAATGCGTCACAAGAGGCCTACTGTGAAAAAAATAGCGCATTTTGTCCTCGTTTCGGCCTCGGTCAAAACGGTCAACACCGTTTTATTTCATTCTTCGGATTTTTTTAATGTTTCGTAAACTTTCGCATTGTTGCGTAAAAGTTCGTAGTGTTTCGTAATATATCGTAAGGTTCCGTCATGTTTTGGCAGCCAAAGGATCGCGGGAGGCCAAAGGTCACGGGGGAGGTGAAAGGTCGCTGCTATTTTTGGAATTTTCCGGAAATAGTAATCCTTATTTATATTACTTTCCTTAAATGGAAACTAAACTTCCACAAGCCATAAATCACTCATACGAACTCTGATTCTCTCATTCTACGTGTCCACATACTCATATCAACGTGCTCTACGACTTTCGTGAAGAAATTTTAAGAGAAAATTAATGAATAAAAAGTCATCTTTTTGACCCCTCGAAAAGTAGACGTTTCGAGTTAAAATTCGTTTGAAACACTTTCAAAATACGTTTCTCAGGAAAAAGCACAATCCACCACTTAAATTTTTTTTACGAATTCAAGTAATTTAATTACGAAATTTTGGGGTATTACACGTTGTCCTTGTAACCAATGAACAAGTTAGACAATACTAGTAAGCATGTTTGGACTTCGCAGAATCCGGAAAAAAAAAATGGAAACGCATAATGGGCTATCTGACCTGATTTATGTATTTAGTGCGTAGCAAGAGGCCTGATATGAAAAAATTAGCATATTTCGACCTCTTTTCGGCCTAGGTCAAGACGGTCAACCCCATTTTATGAGAATTACCCATTTTTTTAAATGTTTCGTAAACTTTCGTAAGGTTTCGTCAACTTTCGTAAAGTTTTGTAATTTATCGTAAGCCTTTGTCATGTTTCGACAGCCAAAAGGTCGCAGGAGACCAAAGGTCACGGGAGAGGTGAAAGGTCATTGCTATTTCCAGAAATTTTCAGAAGTAGTAACCCCTATTTATAGTATTTTTCTGAAATAGAAACTCATCTTCCACAAGCCATAACTCACTCATACGAACTCCGATTCTCTCATTCTATGTGTCCACGAATTTGTATCCATGTGCCCTACGACTTTCGTGAATTTTTTTTTAAGATAAACTTAATGAATAAAAAGTCAACGTTTTGAACCCTTGAAAACTATAACGTTTCGAGTTAAACTTCGTTCGAAACACTTTCAAAATATGATCCTCAGGAAAAATCACAGTTCAACACTTTAAAAATTTCGAGGAATTCGAAGAATTTAATTACAAAATTTCAAGGTATTACACGTTGTCCTTGTAAGTAATGAACAAGTTAGACAATACTTGTAGGCACACATGGATTTCGCACAATCCCAAAAAAATAAAAAAGGACAATGGGTTGTCCGACTTCATTTATGTATTTAATATGTAGCAAGAGGTCAAATGTGAAAAAAAAATTAGCTCATTTCGTCCTCGTTTCGGCCTCGGTCAAGAAGGTCAACCCCGTTTTATTTCATTATACGGATTTTTTTTAATGTTTCGTAAACTTTCGTATTGTTTTATAAACATTCGTAGTGTTTCATAATATATCTTAAGCTTCCATCATGTTTGCTGACTATAATTGCCATTAGACGATTTTACCCTTTTCCCCAAGTTCACATTTCTCCAAGGGGAACCAAATGATAAGAAGTCACTGAGTTTAATTTGAACACATGGGTATCTAGAGCTTGACCATACGAGACTGTAGGCGCGAGCAATCCTTGAAACAGACATGCGGAGGAGAGGTTAAAGGCGTTACACTGCTTAAGGATATTTTTGTAAATGGCCATACCACATGGTTAACCGCCTTGATCGTGGCTGAAACGAAGTCGAAATCGGCTAATTTTTTCACTGTAGGCATCTTACCTTGCAACAATCACATCCAACGGTCCGATTGACAAATTTATGTTTCTATCCACGTTGTCAGTTTTCATATGTATTGTTGTCATTGTTACCAATGAACAAGTTTGACACAACTAGTGAGCACCGTTGGATTTCGCACAATCTGGAAAAAATTAAACAATGGAAAATGGGCAATCCGACCTCATTTATGTATTTAATGTGTTGCAAGAGGCCTCGGTCAAAACGATCAACACCATTTTATTTCATTCTTTGGATTTTTTTAATGTTTAGTAAACTTTCGCATTGTTTCGTAAATGTTCGTAGTGTTTTGTAATATATTGTAATCTTTCTTCTAGTTTCGGCTGCCAAGGGTCGCGGGAGACCAAAGGTCACAGGAGAGGTGAAAAAAGTTACTGCTATTTCTGGAAATTTCCTAAAATAGTAACCCCTATTTATAGTACTTTCCTAAAATGAAAACCCAACTCCCACAAACCATATCTCACTCATACGAAATCCGATTCACTCATTCTACGTGTCCACGAACTCGTATCGACATGCTCTACGACTTTCGTGAAGAAAATTTTAAGAGAAACTTAATGAATAAAAAGTCAACCTTTTGACCCTCGAAAACTAAAACGTTTCGAGTTAAAATTCGTGCGAAACACTTTCAAAATACGCTTCTTGAGAAAAAGCATAATCCAATACTTAAATAATTTCGAGAAATTTGAAGAATTTAATTACAAAATTTTTGGGGTATTACACTTTTTCCATGTTGTCCTTGTAACTAATGAATAAGTTAGAGTATACTAATAGGCACGTATGAATTTCGTACAATTCAAAAAAAATTAAAATGGAAAATGGACTATCTGACATAATTTTTTTTTTTGTTTTCTGTTTCCATCCACCTTGTCGGTTTTCAAATGTATTGTTGTCCTTTTAACAAGTTAGACATTTTACTAGTAGGCACGTATAGATTTCACACAATCCGAAAAAAATGAAATTGGGAAATGGGCTATCCGACCGCATTTTCCGTTTTATGGGTATAATCATCAACTTTGATGTTCGGAAGGCAATACATTGAAGGATTAGAACGAAATTCGGGAGACATGAATCTACATTCCAATTGATGAAGCGGTTCCCAATGTTTTGTAAACTTCCACAATGTTTCGTATACTTGCGCAATGTTTCATAAACGTTAGCATTGTTTTGCGGTATTTCGTAACCTTTCGCAATGTATCGTATAATTTCGTGAACTATCGCAGTGTTTTCATAAACTTTTGTTATGTTTCGTAAAATTGGCTTTTGCCTACTTTTTTTGTTTGCTCTCTAAATTTAGCACGTCGAAATAGGTAAAGCCTAGACATAACAAAAGTCATTTAAGATCTTGTGGCCATATTTTGACAGAAGACTATCAATAAGTTCAAAACTCCCGTGACATTTTTTGTTTTTTTCGTACAAGTCTCTGAAAGTTTTATAATAGAGAAAAACCTCCATATGGTACCTGAACTATCACCAAATGCAATTTTTGGTACCTGAACTTTCATAAGGAACCTGGTGGTACCTGAACTATACCTCCGTTAGCCATTATAGTACCTACCGTTAAATATTCCGTTAAATGCTTATGTGCCATTTTAATATAGTTTATTTTTATTTTTTAATTAATAATAAAATCACCTACATGGTAATAAATTATATTAAAAACATAAAAATTGGTAATAAATTATATTATAAAAATAAAAATAATTTTTCTCATTTTAGTCTTGAATTGTGGATAAATTATCTAAATCTTTTTTTGTATAATTTATTTAAATTTTAAAATCAAAATAAATTATCATTGTTTTTTAATATAATAAAATTTAAATTATTTTTTTGAGTATAGTTTATTTTTATTTTTTAATTAATAACAAAACCACATGGTACTAAATTATATTAAAAACATAAAAATTGGCAATAAATTATATTACAAAAATAAAAATAAATTTTCTCATTTTTAATCTTGAATTGTGGATAAATTATTTAAATTTTTTTTTGTATAATTTATTTAAATTTTAAAATCAAAATAAATTATCATTTTTTTAATATAATAAATTATCATTTTTTAGTGTAGTTTATTTTTATTTTTTAATTAATAAGAAAACCACCTACACGGTAATAAATTATATTAAAAATATAAAAATTGGAAATAAATTATATTATAAAATAAAAATAATTTTTCTTATTTTTAGTCTTGAATTTTGGGATAGCTTTTCTAATTTTTTTTTGTTTAATTTATTTTGAAAATTGAAAATAAATAAAATTACTGTTTTATCCATGCCACATAAGCACTTAACGGAATATTTAACGGTAGGTACTATAATGGCTAACGGATGCATAGTTCAGGTACCACTAGGTTCCTTATGAAAGTTCAGGTACCAAAAATTGCATTTGGTGATAGTTCAAGTACCATATAAAGGTTTTTTCCTTTATAATATAAGTGATAAAAATTTGACAATAAAAAAAAGGATAAATAGAGTTTTACTTGGTTTTGTTACTACCTGAATCAAGTTTATTTCGAAGTAACCATTTCCCACCAAAACAAAGAAAGAGAAGATGAAGAGAAGGATATATATATATATATATATCCGCCTATAAACTCTATTTTTTTATTGTTGCATGCCAACCTAACAAAGAACATCAATAAATAAAATGAAATGTATTAGAAAAATGTGCATAGGAGTTCCATTTTCCCAAGAGGAGTTGACAGTACATAGAACCACAACAATCCTACTCCTTAGTAGACTTGTTGATAAGAGACTTATAGATCAGTGGATGTGAGGGATCACACCACAGCCGGCTATTGTACCTTTAATCAGGGTGGTGAGTTCTTCATCACCACGAATAGCAAGCTGCTGATGCATGGGTGTTATACGCTTCACCTTTAGATCTTTGCTTGCATTACCTGCCAACTCCAACACTTCTGCAGTCACGTACTCCAAGATAGCAATCGAGTACAGAGCAGCTGTAGCCCCGACTCTTTCGTTAGCTTGAACCCTTGTTAAATATGACCAACTGGGAACTGCAGGAATATTTATTCAAATATGAGCAAAAGAAAAACGATGGGAATCTACATCACATGAGCATAATGGTTAAAAGTACCAAGTTCTCTACTCATTGACAAGAGCATGATACCCTCATGCCTCCAAATTCATAGAATTAGAAGTAAAGAAACCAAAATTTTCACTTAGGGTAGATGATAGCTTACAGTGCCTCAACCAATTAATGACATATCTAATGAGATCAACTCATTATTAAAAAGAAAGAAAGCAAACACCCATTTCACATTGCAGATAACGAGATACAAGAGCCATCCCAACTGACTATATATGCATTGACCAGAACATTGAAAAATTAAAACAGGACAAATAATCAGAGTTTTTTTTCTTCCTTTTTTTGGGTAAAAATGTGAAATTATCGTTTACTACAGCAATAAAAATTCCCTAAGAAACATCATTGAGCCTGAAAAACCTGTTCCATCTTCTACAATAAAGTTTAACATATGGTAAGTGTTCAACAAAATACCATGCGACATAGTCCATTTCTCCTTTCACTTTTTAAGCTCATGATCTTGAACTTAACCCTGCTCTTCTGGTCTACTGGTTTTTATGGTTCTCCAAAGGTTCCACAAACTTGAACACTGTCAGTCAAGTTACAATTTCAGATGACAAACACAGTAAAGACATAGAGCAAAGACACCAAGGTTATAAAAGGTTCTCCAAACCAATTCAGGCACGGATGGATTAATCTCACCTATTCAAACCACCATGTCTAATTGTAAGTCAACATTTTCATTTTCAGCAAATTGTAAGTCAACCTATTCAAAACCACCATGTCTAACTATGTCTTAATCTCACCAACATAGATGTTGTAATTATATATTCTCTGCACCTAAGCTGAATTGCTACAATTGTTTTCAAGCACCAGAAATTACTGAACTTAAATGCAATTACTGTCTAGGAACGAGTAATTACACATCTGAATATCAATTGCTGTTCAGGAACACAAGTAATTGCCTTTTCAAATAGCAATTGCTGATCAGGCACAAATAATTGCATTTCCAAATTGCAATTGTTGTCCAGGCACAAGTAATCTCCCCACTGAATTACAAATGTTGTTGTGTAAAATACCTAAGATTCTTGGAAATAAACAAAACACATAATTGCTCGTAATTTTGAGGGGAAAAAAATCAAATACCTCAGTAGAAGTATCGTAAGTTCCAGTATTGATTGTCAGGAAGATCTTATCCGACTCCAGTTTCCAGTTCCTCATCTTGTTCGAAATGCATGAGTTGCTTGCACCACTCGCTCATCTCCTTGAGGCGACCCTTCATCTCTTGAGCCTTCTCAAATTTCCATTTCAACAACCCAAAAAAATAAAGAAAGAAGCTTTAATTCCAAAAGATACAAGAAAATTGGGACATGAAAACTGAAAGAGGACATGGAGTGAAAGGAATGAAACCTTAGAGTTGTGAGTGTTAGTGGCATCATCTTTCATATTTTTTTATTATTAAATATTTGAACTTGTAATTGATTTTTGAAAAAAAACAGACCACCAAGAATTCATGCTCTCCAATAGGTAGCACAAACCTACATCTAGTTTACTCAACCCTTGTAATTGATTTTTGAAAAAAACAGACCACTAAGTTTCAAATCATCAAACATTGCCTCCCAACAATGCCCTGCTTGCATTATAGGATTTTCTATCCTCTACTCGATTCTTTTGAAGTTCACATCAAAGCTTCACTAAATAAGGTCATTGGCAGCAATGAATGTGATAGTTCAGACTAAAGGGCAATCATCAACTTACATGACGAACCATATGCCTCCAACCAACGGTACCGCACCCCATAGTAGCCCACATACAAGGGCCATGCCTTGTCGAATCCAATGCAAGACATCTCCCAATTGATCCTACACGAACACACAAAGTAAAATCAAATTCCCAGCCAAGACAATCAAACACATAATCCAAAATTTAGTGAAGAAATAGAGTTTATAAACCAAGCTGAAGCTATTAAGTTAGTCAAAACGTTTCTGCTCATTATATATTCAATAAATTCGACCGTTTCAATACTTACCATTAGCTTCAAAATCCTCAAAACCCATTATAAATCCCACTGCTTCATTAGATACAAAAAACGCGAGCAAAAGATCAACCACTGTATCAATCCAAAATTCTCATACTTATCGAAACAGAGAGGCGTAGTAGTACCTTGTCCCAGAAAGCTTCTGGATCCAACAACTTGGCGAATTTGAACGGATACAAGTGGCCGTTCTGGTGCTGCGGCTGCTGCTGGTACTGACAGTTCGCTTTCGCTTCTTTCATGCTTCGACTTTATACTCAAACTATCGACCATAATCTACGAACTTCCGCGAGGAAGGAACCCTCATCTCAATTCCCTTCTCTTCGTCTCTTCGTTTGCTTGGAAGGAACCCTCGTCTCAATTCCGCGAGGAAGGTCTTCCTCATGCTTGGATCTCACACGGGTATGCTTTGTATACCGTTGGATTGATAGGATAGGAACTCAATGCTAAGGGGTTAGCCGGTCATCAATTTTGGGCCATTGGATCAAATCGGTTGAAATTATTTCCTCATCCTGCGGTCTAACGTTGCATAACTTGTGCAGATTTTGCATCACGTGACCATCACGTGACGACCCACTCAGTCTGTATGCTATACAGATCTGCACATTAGAATTTTCCTTAATATGAAAGAGGTTAGGACCTGAATATTTTGATTCCTAAATTATATCAGGGCTAGAAAACTGTTAAATGACTAAAAGATTAAATGGGACCAGTACTCCACTATCATCTATATGAAATCCCTTTGTATATAAAAAAAAATGTAGACACCACAGAATTGGGTGCCTATCCTAGAGATTTTTTTTTATGACGGTAATGCCATGTTAAATATATGATTTTCCAATAAAAACTTGCCAAGTATAATTTTTTTAACACATCAGCATTAGGGAAACTCTAAACCCTGAACCCTAAACCGTACCCTAAAACCCTAAGGATCCGTGTCCAGTACTGAGGTGTTAAAAAAATTATACTTAGTAAATTTTTATTGAGAAGTCACATATATGACATGATGTGACGGAAACATCTAAAATTTTTTTGTGCGTACCCTGCTTTCATATAAAAAAACAACAAAAAACAAAGAAAAACGGTTTGGCCATGATACCTATTAGGGACTTTCCGTAATTGTTAGCAACTGAACTAGGGAATTAAAGATTTATTTAAAAAAAAAAAAAGAAGCAAGAAGCCAAGAACAGTGTTGTGGGGAGCAGGAGTGTAATGATTCCTTTGTCTAGGCATTTTTAGGCTGCTCCCATGTGACAACACAAAAAGTGTAATAATTTCCTTGCCAAAAAACAAAAAAAAAAGGGTGTAATGATCCGGCCACTACCAAAAACAGTAAATTAATAAATTAATTAAATCAAGGACCAAAAGTCTTTTAAAAGTGATGGGAATTCCGAATAAATTTCGTAAGTCCTTTAAAAGTGATGGAAATTCCGAATAAGTTTCGTAGATCATATGCACTATGGACCAATCCACATGTCAAAGGCAATAAATTGATCCAAGGGTCAATGTGGCAGGGGAAAATCAATATGCCAATTGGTGGGGATCACATGGCAAGGCTAATTTGATTGCCAATTCTTGGCAAGCAAATCAGTCATGTCAATTGCTGGAAATCACATGGCACACACTTGCATATGACTTCTCTCTCTTCAACTGACATTTAATCCGCACCTTTAATTTCAAATTTTAGACGATCTGATGGTTAGAAATTGTTTCAAACTACAATGAAATATGTTATTAATTTTTTTTTTCACAAACTAAGTCAGTAGTATCACTGTTATCTTTTTTCTCAGCTTTTGTAGTTGCTAGAACTATGTGGTATGGTTCAGTAACGGGCCCGATTGAATTGTTTGCCCGGAAGCAATAAAAAAATCTCAAATTTTATTCAAAAAACTCTATAAATTCATATTTTATGTCGAGAATACAATAATATAATTATTCTATTTTATTTTTGAAGATTAAATGGATGTATGATTAATTTTCATTCATAAATTAATTACTAAATTATATTTAAAATATTAAATAATATATTGGCAGGATAATTGCCTTTGATTGCTGCATTGACAATGTAACAACTCGGACCCAATTTACATAATTAGTAGTTAATTTTATGGTGAATTAGCGAAAAATTTCAATTTAGAGTTTCAATTAGTGCTTTTAGGGGGGTCTTCGGGACGACTTTTGTTACGGTTAAGAATTTGAATGAACTTTCTTCACGGAAGTTGTAGGGTACATTAAATCAAGTTTGTAGACACGAAATAAGTTTAAAACAGAGGTCGTATGAAGAAGTTATGGCACACGGAAGTCAGATTACTATTTATGGAAGTTTTTTATTTTAGGAGTTTCTGAAAATGGAGGGTTCCAATTTTTAGAAACGGCTCTCTCTCTCCTCTCCCCCGCGCTCTCTCTCTCTCTCTCGCTGCCTGACTTTGACCCGCGATTTCTCGCCGATCCAGCCACCCCAGACCGAAACATCGATCCCAAATTCTTCATCTCCTCCTCCTCTTCAACCCTATACCCTTCACTTGCCACGAATCTAGCCGTAGAAGGAGAAATCATAAGAGGAAAACCACCCAAAAACCGAAACTGTAGAAATTTCCCAACCTTGCCGGCACCGATTTCGGCCAAATTGACAAAATCAACCTACTGAGCATTGAAGCCCTCATCCACACGGGTTCATAGCCACTGGTCTTGCCTCAAATCGTTGTTGGAAGACGGAGAATTTTGGAGTTGAAGTTATGGGCAGCCAGACCTTTCGAGACAAAGTCGAGCTCTTCTACTCCGAACCAGCCTTCGTGCTAGGTATGAAAATTGTTGCTGGTGTTGAGGGGAACATTTTGGTAAAACTTGGTGGCCATCAGAAGTGGCTGCCCCAAGCGCAGCCGCTTTGAGCGGCGCGTCCGGCCTCCATTGAAAGTACTTTTTTGCCCATTGGCTTGTGCTCTTCCTTACGAACATGTTAGTATAAGGTTAGTAGGAAATTATCGAAGTTTGGTAATTAATCCGAATTAATTTAGGTTCGTTATCGTACGAATTGTAGTTGGCTTTACCGTGTGACCGTAAGATGGTCACTGAAAATGATTAGCATGTTAAGATAGTTATTTGGAGAGTATTGAACGGTTGGATTATGGGAATTAGCTCAATTGGTTAATTAGAAAATAGTTACGGTTTGTAAGATCGATTAAATTAGTTTACGTTCGTTCGATTTATTGAACCGCGACAATCCGACAGTTGGAAACGTCGCCGAGGGTAATTGATAATTAGATCTATCAATAAGGAATTTAATAGTGGGATTGAGTTTCGAGACGTATCGTTGGTTTAGCGTTGTGAGAATTAGCGGGGAAACCCTAGTCGGGATTTTAAAGTTAAATCTCGAATTATTGTGTCGTCCGTCAAATAATAAATAGTTTTGATTTGTGTTATTCAGGAAGACATTGAGGAGGACCTTGACGGGCGGCAGGCCTAGCCGGCAATCAGTGAGTGGACATCTTGTTTTAAATTAAATTATGCATGCAATCTATTTTCAGAAATATATATATATATATATATATATATATATATTTGTGGTTTTAGAATAAATAGTTATTTTAAGATTTGAAGAATTATGTTTCAGTTTATTTAGTAGTTTTCATCAGTATATTCAGTCGTTCTACTTAGTTTCTAGTAATTAGCTTCCAGTTGTCATCTTCCAGTTGTCAGATTTCAGTTGTCAGCTTCCAGTTGTCAGCATCCAGTTATTAGTCTTCAGTCATCAGTACTCAATTTCTCGTGATTCCAGAAATCAGTTATCCGTATTTCCAATATTCAGTATTAAGTCGTCAGTACTCAGTTTATCAGTTGGAGCATGCATGCAGCATCTAGTCGGCAGACCCCTCTAGATGCATGTCACCTTTTCGACAATCCCCTCTAGGTGACATATTTCGTCTGGTCGGCAGTTCCCTCCAGACTATCTCCAGTTATGACAGTGACATACTTCGTCTGGTCGGCAGCCCCCTCCAGACTATCTCCAGTTAGGACAATAGTATATTTTTAGCATAATCGTACTGTGTGGTATTTCTCCCCAATCTCGGAAAATTCAGACAAATGAGTTTCTAGATTAGAGCAAGATGTTGGGAGAGAGATTCAGTCAGTTGATCCGTCGGGGAGAGTGGTACCATGCCCAGATTCTCAGTTTGTCTACGTCTGAGGGTAATTTCCCTCCTTTCAGCAGTCAACTCTAAGTATAATTGTATAATGTGGGTCTTTTTCCGCAGATTAAGTTTCAGATTGTTTATCAGATGATTACTTTATCTGTTTGTGGCTTTTAGAAAAGGAGGTCAGTTCCAATATGAGTTTTCCTGACATTTATGCCTTTCAAATATTCAGAGCTGTGTTTCCCCAATTCACAAAAATTGTGACGACTTAAAAGACTTTACGAAAAATAATAATGAAATTGAATTGCATGCATGGTTTCTAAAGGAAGTTTTGGAAAAGCATTAAAGTTATTTTTAAAGTTAATATTATTTATTCTTAATTTTCGTCCACTTACTCTAACATTTTCGGAAATGCTTTTCCCTGGGCCCTTCGGTTTCACCTGCCCAGTTTGCATATTAGTTGAGGTCGAGCCACCCATTGAGTCGAGGCATAGCTCACACGTTTCCCCATCATCATAGTAGGATGTTTTCACATTTAGTTGTATCTCTTTTGAGACAGTTAGAAATGCTCTGAATTACCAACAATTTTTTTTAAAAATGTATTTGAATTTTATTGTAGATTGGATAAGTAACCTTGAATTTATTTGTTTATATTGTGGAGGATTGGAAAATGTTGTGGTGAGCAAGTAGTGCTTAGGAGTAGACCTGTCAATGGACCGGATTTTGATCCGGATCCGCTCCGGATCCGTTGCTATTTAACGGATTTAGATTGAAAATTTGATCCGTTGATCCGTTAATGATCCGGATCCGTTAACTCGTTTACTTAACGGATCGGATACGGGTTTAGGTTGATCCGGTCCGTTAATAACCCGGTCCGTATTTATATTAATACAATATTATTTTATAAAATATAAAATAATAAATATATACATATTATAAAGAAACTTTGCAAAAGACTAAAAGTCTTTCTTTTAATAATTAACTAATTAAGGTATTAAGGAGTTAAGGGTCTCAATATTTTATCAAAGTTTTATCGGGTATCATGATAAAAATTTAATATTTTTATTTAAAATTTAATAATACTTGATAATATAAACGGATCCGGATCGTGGATCGGGTATCCGTTAATCCGCCGGATACGGATTTGGATTGGTTTCTCAGTGATCCGCCGGGTTAACGGATCGGATCAGGTTGAAAAATTGTTGTTGCTAAACGGATCCGGATCTAGGTCGATCCGCTCCAAACCCGCTCCATTGACAGGTCTACTTAGGAGTGGTGGTTGTATTTTGTCATTAGAAGTGTAAAAATGGTTTTTCACAGGTTTTGGGTAGTCCAATTTTAGGAGAGTTAATGTCGAATTTTCGGCAGAGACTCCTTTAAGGTGGGCTCCACAGGGCCACCTCAGATTCCATGATAGAATTTGGGACGGGTCCTATCAATTTGGTATCAGAGCATTAGGTTAATTATTGATTCTATGGGCTTTATTTACTTGGTGACACCCAGTATCTTTCGAGTGATGGCCTGACCGCGGCGGATCCCCATCGTGTACTCTTCAGTGCTGGTGTGTTCATCAAGTGTATAAGGAACTCGTTTAAGTGTCAGTTGAATTCAATTACCTAATAAAGATTTCTTTTCTTAGGTACTATGCCTCGTGGACGTGGTCGACCTTGAGCGAATAGGAACCTTCCACCTGTGGATGATGATGCAGGTGATCATGTCCCTCCTACCGCTCCCGCAGGGATACCAGCCCCTTTAGAGTAGTTTTTTGAGCGCTTAGTGACAGCACTCCCAGTTCATGATCCCAGTTCTGTGTATAGTATGGAGAGAGCCAGATGGCTTGGAGCTGAGATCTTTAGTGACACCATCGATCCCGTTCAGGCACAGAATTGGATTCAGAGATTAGAGAGTTTTTGATCAGATGGGTTGTCCAGTTGGCAGGAGGGTGCCTCTGGCTATTGATTTACTGGACGGTGATGCATATCATTGGTGGACATCTATTAAGGGACAGTTTGGGGACCCGAGTACTATTGCTTGGACAGATTTCAAGACTCGCTTCTTTGGCCAGTTCTTTAACTTTGCCATGCAAGACATTAAATATAGAGAGTTCTTAGACCTGCAGTAGAATGACCTGACCACATATGAGTATAAGCAGATCTTCATTTGTTTAGCTTACTTCATGCCTTCCTTGGTTGCTACTGAATAGGATAAGTGCCGTAGATTTGAGCAGGGTCTACGAGATAAGATTCGTGATATGCTTGCTGCTATTGTGCCTACCAACTTTGAAGATAGTGGCGAGGGCTATGAGATGTGAGGAGAGGATCAGATCACGGAGTAAACGTTTTGATGGGGGTGGTCCTAGTCAGGGCCCATCCAAGAGGGCTTCTTCGGGTTCTGGATCATTTAGTAGTGGTGGATTCAGTAGTCCCAGTTCAGATGCTAGATCTAGTTCCAGGAGGCACAGACATGGTGCCAGACAGCGGTTCAGAGAGTTTAGTGCCAGATTATCCGGAGCTTCTAGTGATTCACCAATTCAGAGGACTTATCTACAGTGCATGAGTTGCGGAAGATACCATTAAGGGGAGTGTCAAGCGGGTAGTACCGTTTGTTTCCAGTGTGGCCGACAGGGCCACTACAGGAGGGAGTGTCCTCAGTTGACACACGGAGCTACTTCAGCGTTTGACGACGATACTAGTTAGGTCTCTAGAGGGGCATCCAGTAGCGGCACTTGATTTGTATGTGATTTGCATACAAATTAGATCTCTAATCACTTTAGTAATGCTAATTCAATGGTCATTTAGTGTCTTTAATCCTTGATTTGCACCATTGTAGGGTTCACGAGCATCAAATTGATATTTGGAACAAAAAGATGTGATTTTGGAGCGTTTTCGAGAAAAGGACAAAAAGTCAACCGGTTGACCCGAAAGTCAGCTCGTGGTCAATCTTGACTTTATGATGTCAAGATGGAGAAAGTCAATTCTCAGAGATAGAGCACATATAGAGTCGGAGTATGGAGCATTAAAGGAGCAAAAGTCAAAGGGTTAACCCGAGAAGTCAACTTGGTCAACCAAAAAGTTAACTCCGAGGCATGGCAGCAAAGGTCAACCCTTGGAAAGTCAAAAATCAGATTTGCCATGTGCTCTTTGCCCTTTTTCGTTTTTTCCCCTATAGCCTCTTCATTATTACATCTTTTATTTCCTTTGTCAACTCATTAATGAAGGGCAAGCCAGTCTTTTCTTCTTTATTTTCTTCTAATGTTGGCCGTCCAACACAACTTTCTCTCCAAGAACAAATCTAGGCCATCAAAATAGGGGCCATATATGCCCCAAATCAGCCCCTTGGCTGCGATACAGGAATTTGCACACCAAAACCCTATTTTCTCTCTTCCTTTCACCCACTCACCCTTCCATGGGTGATTTAACTCATTGGGATGACTCACCCATGTCCATTTCTACTATTTTCACTTAGTTTCATCTAGATTTGTTCACCTAGATTACAAGATTCATCAAGAAGAGCAAGGATTCAACACCAAGAAGCAAGGAGGAACTTGGTTCGGAGAGGAGGAAGCCATAACCTTGAGCATTCTCTTACCCTTTCTCTTTCTCTTTGGCTTATTGTTATTGATTATTTATATTTGGATGATGATATTTTGTATCATGAGTGAGTAGATCTAGGATTGGGGGCTAGGGTTGTGTGCCCTAGTCCATACATATGTATTGAACCTCTTTTAATGATAGGAAAGTATTCCATGCACGGAACGTGCATATGCACGTAGCGTTGAGGTGCACACGATTATGATTTTTAACGGTCAACCGTTATGATCAAATTAGTCAAACAAAACTGAACCGTTGGATCTCTATTTGGACGGCTGAGATTGAACGTGATGTTGCACGGACCGTGTATAGAATAATTTCCGTTTAATGATATGTGATGCAATCTTGATTCATGAGCATGTTTATATTCAAATTTCATATGTTAGATGCATGGGTTAGGGAATTCACCACTTTCTAGCTATGTTTTTAGCATTATCTTGATGTGGAATTAGTGGGTGGTGCCTCTAGTTTCATGGGCAATGGAATATAGCATGTGTTTTATGTTTGATTTGTGTTCATAGCCTTTTGATGCACTAGAGATCCTTGGTTGGACTCTAAGTGTGCCAATTGAGTTGATTATGACCTTGGTTGGCATAGTCATACTTTTTATATCATAATTGTTGTGGTCATAGCCTTTTGATACATTAGACACCTTTGGTTAGGCTCTAATTGTGCCAATTGAGTTGGTTTTAGTCCTAACCGGCATAACCATACTTTCTAGATGGGTTTCGATAGCATTCATAGCCTTAGGATATAGCTAGGGAACCATTGCATGGCTCTAATTATTCCATTGAGTTCCTACAACGTAGGATATATCACATCGACCATTTCATTGTGTTTATAGCCTTTGGATGTAATTAGAGACCTTTGTTTAGACTATAACTATGCCCATTGAGTTCTCTCGACCCTTAGACCGGAGAGACATATCTTAGAATATATTTTAATGCCCTCATAGCCTCAAAATGTTATTCCAAGAACCATGGCATGGCTTGGATTGGCACTAAAGAGTTCACCTTGACCTTGGTTGGTAAGACTGATACATTCTCGATTAATTGGAATCATGAATCATAATTGTAAGCATCTCATTGTGGTTGTTCATTGCATTGAAGTGGGCTAGTGTTAACCTTTAGTTCCCGATCACTCTATCTTTGCATTTCCCTTGCATTTAGTTTTGCCTAGTGACAAATGCAAAAGAGTGGTGAGTAGTTTTAAGATACGGGGATTGTCGTTCCACATGGATTGACGGTCCCCAATCTCTCTGTAGCAAGTAATCGAGTGCTCTAGCTAGATGGATGAGACAAGATGTGAATAGAGTGAGTGAAATGTATTTATGAACAATGTGCGAAGTATGAGTGTGGTGAGTTTGGTTTTGGTAAAAAGATGGTGAGATGCCAAGACAAACAAACAACAAAGTAAATGTGAGCAAGTAAATAAGGTAAAGTAGAGTGTGCACAATATAAGGAAATGTTGGGGTTTTCGGGCAAACCCCAAGTCCAATGCGACAAGCAATGAATTAATTAACTCAATCATGTCAATGTGTGTGTGTGAATCAAGCCCCGTATCCTAGCTATGTTATAGTTCTAGGACCGTGTTCCCTAAGGTATTCGAATGCCATGTTATGGGTCATTCGGACTCTCTAGGTGTCATAGGGGATTCCTCTAAGTTACCTAATACTGAATCCCTATAGTGCTTAAAAGGCGTAAGAGCATCGAAACTAGGGACTCAAACAAGTCACAACTCATCACATATGCTTCCAATTGCCTTGAGTGTGTGAGGTTACCAATCTCACACAATCACATCAAGATAGACTAGTTAACATGCCAAAGAAATGGTAAATTCTAAAGACAAGCAACCAACACATATTGAATTAGGTAAGCACATATATTCATACAACACAAAGGCATTTTATTTATTTATTAAAACATCACAAAGTCACATTGGACTAGAGCACACAACCCTAGTCCCCAACAAAACAACTACTCACTAATCATCTCAATATACATCATCAATTTACATATAAATTAAGCTCTAGACATAAGGAAAAGAGAGAGTAAAGATGAGAAATGCTCAATAGGTGACTCTCTAGCTTCTCCTTGGCTTTGATGATGAATCTTGACGATTTGGTGAGTATCCCCAGCTGCCCAAGTGGTGGTGGATGTAGTAGACGTTGTGGTGGACAAGATTGATAAAGGATGGTAAAGGAAAGGAGGTGAGGAAGTGGTGTTTTGTGGCTGACCCGCCACTAATCGACAGGTCGTCGACCTGCTGTTGATCGGTTGACACACGTGTTATGGCTAACCTAAAGGGGAAAATGGGGGAGAGAAAAAGGAAAGGGGAAAATGGAATTTTGGGGCTGATTGGTAATGACCTAAATGAGGCAAATACTAAGCTATATATAGGCAAAAAAGGGGGAGAATGGAGGGCTAGGATTGGGTAGGGTTTGATCCAATGGTTGGCTAGAATAAATGAAGGGTAAGAGGGTAAATGCTTAAGGGAATAAAAGGGAGGAATAATCTGAGGATGACCTCATGAGATATAGTGTGGTCCTTTGCTGAATTTTGGAGTCCTTTAGTGATGAGTCACAAGGTTGACTTCGTCTTGACTTTGACCGCGACCCTCAGAGTTGACCAAAGGTTGACTTTGACCAATCTTCCGGAATTCTCTTGTGAATCTCTTCCGGGGCTTCATGTTGACTCGTTGACCCTCTAAAGTCGTGGTTGACCACGAGTTGACTTTCGGTCCTCGGGTTAACTTTTTGTCCTTTTGCCGAAAAACCACTAAAAGCTCCAAAACGCACTCTTTTGCTCTCGATATCAATCCAATACTCGTGAACCCTACAATGGTGCAATTCAAGGATTAGAGACACTAAACGGCCTTCGGATTAGCATTGCTAAAGTGATTAGAGGCCTAATTTGTATGCAAATCACATATAAATCACCTAGCTTACTTTACTTGCTTGGTTTGCTTCTCATTTACTCAAAAACAAAAAATATATACACTACCTCACCTTGCACATATTCATATCACTATTGTCTTTCCATTTCATTCTCCACCATCTAGTGCTAGTTTCCTAGGTTACCAGTATTATCGAGTGGGTTTTGGGCCACCAATCCCCGTGAACACGACATCCCCGGTCACAAATATCTATACATCCCACTATTTTTGCTTCGTCAAAATGGCGCCGTCGCCGGGAATTGAGGTTAATCTTTGATCCCTTGGTAATTGGTTTCTGGGTTATTCTTAGCATTATTCTTTAGTTTAGATTGTTTGATAATTGTTTGTTCATAAGTGTTTGTGTTTCCTTAAGTTTGCATCTAGTTTGTTGCATTTGTTTCTTGGTTGTGTCAAGTGTTGTTCTTGCTGTTCTTTAGTGTGTAATTGCATCTTAGTTTGTTTCAATTCAAGTTAGGTTAGTTCCCTTGCCTAACTTGCGAAGTTCTCTTAATTTGTTTTCTGTTTGTCATTAGCTACTGTCCTGTGTCTTTCCGATTTTTTTTTAAAATAGTAAATCAACCCAGAAAATTTCAAAAATTTGTGTGGTAGTGTCTTTGTGTGTCTAGTACCTCTGGTTAAAATTTGGTCTCATTTGGTTAAGTCTAGATTAGGTAAAATAATAAGTATTTGGGTACTGGTCGTCAGGATCAGTCCGATAGCCTGGGATCAATACCAAAAATGTTTTGTTTCTTCTCTTTAATTTGTTGTGTACGTTCTTCCAATTGGTTCCATATCTTGTATACTTTGGTTTTATAGATTCATTAGTTGAACCTAATTACTCTTGTTGTGTTCTAAAGGGGCTTTAGTGAGTCATATACTTCACACATGGAGCCATCGGTGGGAAGAGCCTAGAAGATTTGAGCATCAAGATGATCGATATACCATGGGCATGGTATCCCAACCACATCTTCAAGAGAAATCTTACCAAGACCATAAGGGATACCAATATGCAAGCCATGATTCCCACAACAATCTATATTTCCTCTAATGATCATTGGAGTTCACATCATGGTTGTAATATATTTGGTGCACCACCGGACTTCCAACGACAAGCACATGAGTATGAACCCAATGAGCCAAGCTTGGCAAAAATGATAGCTCAATTGAAAGCTTCTAATGAGGAATTCCAAGCTTGTAATGAGAGATTGCAAGCTTCTTCACACAATGAGCCTAGCATGGCAGATCTTATGGCAACATTGATGAAAAGTCAAGCGAAATTTGAAGGTTCTTTACACAACACACTTGAGCAAGATTATGGTCTCGCAACTCTTCACTCAAGTAAGCTTTATGATTCCAATCCCCTACTTGTGCATAATGAGGATGATGTGCATACATATGGGGTCAAGAAGGAAGAAAATGTACCTCTTGGCCATTTGTTGAATATTAATATGCATAATCATTTTAATTATATGGAGGATGGGTACCGGGAAGAAGAAAATGTACTCCCAAGAAATGGATTGGAAGATGATGTAATTGTTGATGAAAGAACTGAGGAGGAAGACATTTCACTTGGAAGAGTTCTTGGACACTTGTCATTACATGATTATGAGCATAGAGACTATGAAAGGAGGAAACATCAGAGATATTTGAGTAGAGACACTCCTAGGCTTGAGGAAGAGCCGACCATTACACAAGAGGGAGAGGCCATGATGGCTAGGGACCCCTCTTTGGCCGTGCACTCCTCTAGGGAGGTTTCTAGGCATGTTCCACCTTCTACATATGAGATTGAGTCATCCATGGAGGAAGAAATGAGTGACAATGGGCATCAACAAGAGTATCAAGGTTCAAGAGGGCCTATTATATATCTTCTCTCCACCACTTGAGTTATTGATGAGTAAAGTGTTTGAAATGTTCAAGAAAGCGGACATGAATATCCCTTTGCTAGACCACATTTGTTAAGTACCAGCTTATGCCCAATTTCTCAAGAGCCTTTGTTTGCCAATGAGAAGTTTGAGATAAATGAGGAGGTGAGTGCCATCATTCAACATAGAAAGCCTTCAAAGATGCAAGATCCCGGAAGCTTTGTTATAGGGTGCACAATTGGTGACATACCATTTGATGGAGCTCTCATGGATATGGGTACAAGTATTAACATTATGCCTCTAGCCACTTACCAAAAGCTAGGCATTGGATCTTTGAAGCCTACTTCCATTTCATTGCAACTAGTGGATGAGGCTAATAGACTTCCGGTTGGAATTGTTGAAGATGTGTTGGTAAGAGTCAACAAGTTCATTCTTCCGGCGGATTTTGTGGTGTTGGACATGAATGAGGATATTCATGTGAACGAGGAGCGTCCTATCATCCTTAGCAAGCCTTTCATGGATATGGCGGGCGTTAAAATAAATGTGCAAAAAGGGACAATATGCCTCAAGGTGCTAGGGGAGAAAGTCAAGCTTCAAGTGTTTCAACCTATGTATCCATTGGAGGTCATCCAATAGGTGTTTGCAATCGACTTGGTGAGAGGTAATAGTGCAAAGAGTGAGAGGATCTTTGGGTCATTAAACCCACCCAAGCCTCTAGACAATCCTCCTCCTTTGGTTGGAAACCATGAGCAACAAGAGCCATCTTCTTTGGAGGATGATGATGATATGTTTGGTACTTTTGCACCAACGTTTGAAGAATCGTTTAAAGAATTCAATGATGCACAATTTTCAAACCTTGAGGAAGTCCATGAGCTTAATAAGTCTACCACATCCCTTTCAAGGCAAAAGCATGTGATCTCTATACCTCCTCTGGTTGTTATTCATGATGAGCACACAAGGAAGAGCCCTTCTTTGTGTGAGGCACAAGAGAAGACCATTGAAGACTTGAGAAAGTTTGTAGGGATAAGAAAGGGGAAGAAGCGACCAATATCGAAGAAGTGGTGTGTTTGGCCACCACCTCTGATCTTAACACCTACTATTCCTTATGGGGACGTTTGTTAGAGGGGATTGGACATGACTACATGGGATTACTGCAATATAAGCTCATTTAACTATTGTGGCCCATGTTTGTTGTTTCTTGGGACTGGACTACGGGTGCAATATAGTGAGGAAAGGCAGGTCAACACTTTCTTCCACAAACCTCTCGAATTTGGTGGTATTAGCGAGCGCGCAAGGGACTACGCCATTCAGCGTGGAAAAAAAAGTCTTCGTCATTCTTCTTCTTCTTCTTCTTCTTCTTCTGTTGGTCTTCATCTTCTTCACACTTCAACAACCTATTTTCATCATTCCATCAACCACATCTCGCCACAGACAACTAAAATTTCCCGACCAAATCTTGCATATTAAGGATTATCATTTCTTCTAGTTATTTTTTGCTCAAGTTCTCCAACTACGGTCAATTTGGGTTGGGTTTCTTCTATTTGGTGTTGAATGTCATTGATTTGGGGTTGGGCATCACTAATTTGGTGCTGGGTATTGCTGAATTGGGGTTGGGTATCATTGATTTGGTGTTGGGTATTCACTGATTTTCGTTGAAATTGATATCAATGCTACATATGGGTTCTTGATTTAGGCAAGTGTCTTTCTTTTCTTTTTTTCATTTTTTTCCATGATTGATCGATTGGAATTCTTCATCCGTATGTTGGAATTGAAGAAATTCAAACTATAAATTAAGAGAAATTATGTAAAGATGAATAGATTTGCTTTCAGATGTCTCATCCTCTCTACTGCATAATTAATTTTAGTTTGAATGTGTTGGAGATTTCTGGTTTGGAATTATTGATTGGAGTGTTTTTGGTGTCTTCTGATAATTTTTCTTGGTTTTGTTTGGAGTGAATGATTGAACGATTTGTAGAACAATCTCAGTCCTGCTTCTTAATTAGAGCTGCTGCACCAAACGAGGGACAATGTTAGTGTTATGTAAGGGGAGCTATGCTAAGCCAGGACAAGTATTGGCTGTAAGCCCCTCTTCCACAATACGGGGTAACAAACGCCCCCTATAAGTGTTGTGGTGGAAAGAACCGTGGTGAAGCTAGCTCAAACAAGTGTGGTTGGAAGGCTTCTCTTAAGCCACCTTGAACATTGAAGAGAAGATAAAGACCGGCTTTTAGGTTTTAAAAAGAAGCGCTTATGGGGAGGCAACTCCATGTCTTGAAATATAGTTTAGAAGCTTATTTAGTAAAGAATAAAGGAATCTAGGGAGGTTGGGAGGTGGAATGGATAGAATCTTTGGTGGAAAGAGCCTAACAAGTGTTGTATTGCGTGAAGGCAGAAGCTGCCTGGGCACATCAATCTACTTTGGAGGACCATTTATCTTCATCTAGCCGTTAGTTGAAGCTGAAATTTAAAACTTATATGTCTCTATGTGTCTACTGTGCTATATTAAAATTTCAGAGCATTCAAACCGTTTGATCTTCTGAAACTCAGCTTTCAAGGAGTAGTATACAAGGCTGATTTGACTTTTTAAGCCTCCACTTTGACCGGTTCATGTTTAGTCTTCAAGAAGGAGTTGGAGGAGTTTCCAGTGGCTAAATTAAAGCTCTCTGGGTCTAGTCTTTAATGCCACTGGAATCTCTCAAGTTTGTTTTCCCACCAGGGAGATATGCCCTTTGCAAGGGATGAAGGTCATAGCTGATTTAATGCGCACCATTACTTTGGAGGAGGTCGAGCAAACAACTTTTGATTCACCATGAATAAAAGAATCTAGGGAGGTTGTGAGGTGTTATGAATAGGAGTCTTGGAGGAAGAAACCCAAGAAGTGTTGGTTTGCATTTCTCCAAGAGAGGTCTGGGCAGAACAGTAAATTTGAAGACAGTTTTCTCTACATCTAACCGTTGGAATTTACTGAAATCAGTTGGAGAAGCTTCTTCTATGTGTCTTCTATGCCCAGTCTAAATTTCTCTGCGAACAAACCGTTGGATCTGCTGCAATATTGGTTTAAATGAGGAGTGCTCACTGCAGTTTGACTTTCTGGAGGGTCACTTTGACCGGTTCTTCATTGCATGTCCAAAAGGTTATGTCTCAGTTTCCAGTGGCCAAACTAAAGCTCTTTGAGTCTACTTTCCAATGCCACTGGAATCACTCAACTTGGAGGCCTATTCTTGGAGATATGCCCAATTGTTTGGGAGAAGGTCGAAGTTGCGTTGCTGTTGTCCCCTGTTTTGGATGATCCCTATGCAATCACACTCACTAGTTCATTTAGCACCCGAGAAGCTAATCTTTGGAAGTCAGGGCCTTATGCCCTGAGGTTGGTGTCTATTTGTGGTTTCTCGGCTAGCTAAGGGAGTCTACAAATGAGTTTTTTCTTACTCTATCATCCGTATGCTATATTTGTATGTGTGCATTTGCCCGACTTTACTCTCTCACTTTCACCACATGATTTTTATTTTCAAACACCTCACAACATTGAGGACAATGTTGGTTTTAAGTGTGGGGGTGAGGTTGAGCCAAACTAAAATGATTTCACATTTCGAAACCACCAAAATTTTTCAATTTTTCAAAGTTTTCAACTAACAGTCGACCTTTGAGTCGACCGGTCGACACTTGTCCAGGGAGTATGTCGACCGGTCGATAGGAGCTTAAAGTTTAAAATTTTGTGATTTTGGAACTTTGAAGGTTTTATGTGTGTTTTGATTGTCCCTTTCAACCCCGATGATGATTTTGAGCCCGCTAGGTTGTGAATTAGGAGGATAAAGAGCATGTGCTTAGAAATAATTGAGTTGCCTTGTGATTAATGTGTGTAATTGATGATTGCTTGACACTATATGCACATTTGCCATGTTGATTAGTCACTTGCGATTAGAGAAGCATATCTAGACGATGTATTGATTTGCATGTCCCTATATGGTGAGATTTTGCGCCTCATTGATATGTATGTATCATTCATACATCCTTGTTCTTCATGTGTGTGCATTCCACTAGTTTACGAGACCTAGAACTTGCTCAAATACCACTTGAGACTACCTGTTAATTTGCGATGAATTGGAAATGATTAAGGCACTAGAAAAGCACCATGGCCAAATTAACTTCCATCCCTCTAAAATTTTTTCATTAGGATTAATTAACCCATTTCGAGCCTCTTTCATCATTAGTTTTTTCTTCGTTTTACCCACAAAGTCTGACCCATGTTACAAGCTTAAACACTAACCGCCCCTTGTTCCAAGTATTAGCGAGACAACAATTGTGACCTCTCATATTCTCTGTGTTATTGGGATTGTGAAAAGCAAGTGTGGGGGTAAATCAGTTTAGAGTTTTGTGAATGAGAAAAAGGTTGGAAAGAAAGCAGAATACAAAAGAAGAAAAGAAGTTGAGAAAATCAAAAAGAGCATGTGTACGAAAATTGTTGCGTAAAAATTGCACATAGTGAGCGAAAATATCACCCAACATAATTTCACTCGTATTCATTAAAAGAATAGAGTTTTAATTATTTCGGGTTCGACCCATTCAAGACAGAATGTGACTCTTAATTACAATCTCTTGTTACAGAGAATACCTTTTGATTCCACTTATGAAGAAACCAATTGACAGATGTGTGTTTGTTTAATTTTGCGGATGCGCCCAAGATTTATGGTAGGTTGCCTACGTACCCTTGAGGGGATCAAGCCACTCGTAGTTCAAGAATTCCAATAACTGAATGACTCATTGGAGGCTTGGATATTTGGGATAGGAAAAGTGTTTAGGATGCGGTTGCATTTAGATTATTTGTGTCTAGATTTCCTACATACCCTTACGGGATCAAACCACATGTAGTTCCAGGCATTTGGAAATTAAATGGGTAGATGACCCATTTATTTTGGGATTTGTGTTTGGGATTTTTGTGTGGGTTTAGAGCCCTTGAATTTGGTTTTGGGTAATTTTGGAAAGTGTTTGATTTGATATTTGGATGAATTTAACTGGTGGAGTTAGAGATTCAAATTGGGATTGGTTGAATTTGACTGGTGGAGTCAGAGATTCGATTTGGAGTTGCGGTTGCATCTAGTGGGTCGCTAGATTGCCTACGTACCCTTTGTGGGATCAAACCAATCGTAGTTCTTTGAATTTGGATTTATTTGGTTTTGTACCAATTTTGGGTTTCTTCAATTAACGGATCTCTTTTTTCTATGAACCCGGCAATTGAATATTTTTGGATGGACACTCAATTTTGGTCAAGTGTCCGGTAATTTAATTTGGGCTTGGGCTTTGCAACTGGGCCTTGAGACTTGAAACGAGTCTGGTAATTTGATTTGGGCACCCGTCGTGTCGAGCTCTGCAATTGGGCCTTGAGACTTGGATCGGGTCCAGTAATTTGATTTGGGCACCCGTCGTGATGAGCTCTGCAATTGGGCCTTTTACACTGCTCGACTCTCTGCTTCGAAATTTGTCGTCGGGCCAAAAATTTGAAATATACGGGCTTGCTTCCGATTACTTTTGTAGGAGGCCCGATATCTTGATTTTGATCTTTGCACCAATTAATCAACTTGAATGCCCATTTGATTATTTTTTGCCGCACCATGTAATTATCCTTCTTTGCCTTCACGTTTGAAAAACAAATCAACCAAACTTTGTTAACTTGCTTTTGGCTTTTGAGGTTTAAACCATCAGCACCGCGTTTGGACTTTATTAATTGGCATAGGCTTTCTCTTCTCCACCGCTTCCTCATTTCCCAAGTATTCAATATGCATCTTGGCCTCTTGATTTGGTGCCACGTATGGTTGGAATTGTTGATTAACCAAAAGAGCTCGTCAAATGTCCTCTGGACTCCTCCATTTTCACCGCTTTGAAAGATAAGTATTTGTTCTGTCTCTTGTTCTCTTGTGCTGCTACTTGTAGAAATTATTTCTTTAATCTGACGGCAAAAGTGCCCACCATATGTTCGACAAAATGCCTGTGCAATCAACCAAATCATTTATGTTGCTTCTTCACAGCAACGCCTACTTGGAAGAGAACTGCACCATCCCAAGCTTTCTTGATGGCTTTTTTCTGTCTTTTGCTTCTAGTAATGCTAATGAAACACCAGCTGCAATTTGGAATTTTATTTGGGTTTGCTGCCTTTGCTCCTCACTACCAATCACTCTGTAGAAAGAAACAAAAAACGCAAAACGTAAAAGCTGGGACAAGAAGCATGGACAGGGGGTGCAGCCCTCGACTCTCAAACCATAGATTTAGAACCGATGAGGTGTAGATTTGGGCAAGAGAGAGGGGGGAGGAGGAGCTCATATCTACTTTCTCTCTCTAGCTTTTAGACTTTAGAGAGACGGGGAAAAAAGTAGTTTAACTAGATAGAGGTGAGACTTGAGAGTTGGGCGATACAATGAGGATTTATGATTCATTTTATGACTCTGGCCGAGTTTTTTTTTTTTTTAATTAGTTCACTTCCATAAAGGAAGTCATCAAGGTAGGTCCTTAATTTTAAATAAAGTTTCTTAACATGTGTCGCTTTGTGAGATTAGTTTTAGGAAATAAAATTAATTAGGCCATCTCCAATTAGATGCTAAAAGCTAAAAAATAGCCTAATTATGGCTTTTTTTCCATCTCCAATTGGATGGTATGCCAAACACAATTTTTTTTTAGAGAGCTTAAAAGGCTATTGACATGCCAAACTTGGCCATTTTGGCAGCCCTTATGACAGCCCAACGTGGGGCCCAGTACATGCATCACATGCATCAAATTTAAATAAAACTAGACAAAAACATTAAAATATTCAATGGCTAAAATTTAAATTATAGCATATACTATTTGGATGAATAGTAAATTTTTGGGGGCTAAAATTTTAGCTTACGGTCAAATATATCCCCTCCCAATTGGAGATGGCCTTAGCAACCCGGCAGGGCCAGCACTATCCTTTGTCCTCCCCACTCCATCTTCTTCATTTTACCCCTTTTTTAGCCATTTTGGTTTCCAAGTTGAGTGATTCCAGTGACATTGGAAAATAGACTCAAAGAGCTTTAGTTTGGCCTCTGGAAACTCAGAAATCACCCTCTGAACATGCAATGAAGAATTGGTCAAAGTGACCATCCAGAAAGTCAAACTGCAGTGAGCACTCTTCCTTTAAACAAACATCGAAGCAGATCCAACGGTCCTTTCAGAGAGAAATTTAAACTGGGCACAGAAGATGCATAGAAGAAGCTTCTCCAACTTGTTTCAATATTGCCAATGGTTGGATGTAGAGAAAACTGTCTTCAAATTTACTATTCTGACTAGGTCTCTCTTGGACAAATGCAAATCAACACTTCTTGGGTTTCTTCCTCCAAGACTCCTTATCCAAGCACCTCCCAACCTCCCTAGAATCTTTATTCATTACTAAATACTACTAAAAACAATAACTTTTCTCCAAATGGGGTTGCCTGCCCACAAGCGCTTCGGTTTATAGACCTACAAGCCGGTCTTGGTTCCTTCTTGCCAAATCATGGCGGCTCAAAGCAAAGCTTCTTTCCACTAATTGCGTTGCTCATCTCACCATCTCCATGGCTTCCCACAAAGCAGCCCTTTATGCCATTGAAAATTGATGTTTGAGATGGTGGCCAAGAATACTTCTTCCTTTTGACCTCACTAACCATCTCTCTCATGGCCTTGATTGTCGCCTTTTGTGCCTCATTCATGGGGAGGTCTTCTTTGTAGCTCCTTCAAGAAATGGATCCTTCCCAAGTATGCCATCATGAGACCAAGGTGTGGTTCCGTATGCTCCACGGAAGAAAGGTTGTCATGTCCCCAAATTGGTGAGTAGTGATCTTGAGCACAAGGTGTCGGCTTCGGTGGATTCAAAGGACTAAAGATCCTTTCACTTTTAGCACTATTCCCCTTCACCAAGTTTATAGAAAACACCTCCTCAACTACTTCCGGTAGATGTATGGGCTTGAACATTTCAAACTTCACCTTTTTGCCCAAAACCTTGAGACTAATGGTGCCCTTGAGAACATTAATCTTCACACCCGCCGTAGCCATGAAAGGGCGGCCAAAAATAAGGGGCAATCCATTTTCTCCATTGGGGTCATCACCCATGTCAAACACTACAAAATCGGCAGGAAGTATAAACTTGTCAATTCGTACTTGCACATCTTCGACAACACTTCACGTAACTCATTCATCAATGCCACCTTCTTGTTCTTCCTCTCATTGTAGGTGACTTTCTTCACTTCTTGAGCATCAAGCATTTCATTATTAGCGAGATCCCTAGAGGTGCTCATGGTTCTTGGTGGATCCATAGCCATCATAGCCTCACCACCAAAGTTAAGAACCATGTCACTCACATGCCTAGGAGTCTCCTCACACAATGCTCCTTCTTGTATCGTCTTCATACCACCGTAAGAGGTAACATCATTCTCAAAGGGAAAATAACCAAATCCTTTGTCAAGCATCACTCCTTCCTCCATATTGTTTGCACACAACACCTCCTCATTCAATCCATAATTTCCAAGGAGTGCATTTTCTTCCTCCTTAGCCCCATCCTCCAAGCAATGCATATGAACAAAATTCTCATGAATGGGAATAAAAGGAGAAGGGGTGAAGATATTAGAAATTGGGGGAGTAGGAGTATAAGTAGCATGAGAGATATCGGAGTAAGATGTGGAGATAGCATTGCATTCGTCATTTGCCTTAAACTTTAGGTTTGGCTCCACCTTAGAAGGCAAGACACCTTTTGGCCTCTCACTAATCTCCTTGGCCAATTGGCCCATTTGTAACTCAATCTTCGCCGTGCCTTGTTGCAAATTATGGTACCCTTGTTGAAGAGTTTGCTGCCCTTGTTGAAGAACTTGTTGCCCTTTTTGCAATGCCGAAATCACTTGATCGTTGTTTACTTGACTTTGGACAAAAGTGGCAATCATGTCTTTCATACTTGGGTCCGTTGAATCTTGAGCTTGGGGGGACACTTGGGGCAACGTAGGATGAAGAGTCACCTTGATTGTAAGTGCTTCCTCCTTGGATAGAGAACTCGGGAGGTGCTCCATAAGTTGAGCTCTTGTATCTTCCATATGTACTCGTCCCTTGAGACTTCTCTTGGTACCCTTGAGATCTCGCTCCTCCTTGGTAAGAGTTGTGTCCTTGATACTTCCCTTGATAATTAGATTGACCTCCTCCATCATTTCGAGGTGAAAAGTTGTTATACGGCTTTGGAGGCGCTTGATACGAACCTTGTGAGTATGAGCCCACTTGGTTCACTTTGTTGCATTTCTTCTTTCTCTGAATTAACAATATGGGAACACTCCTCCATTTCATGACCAAGAGAACCACAATAAAAGCAAGGTGGCAAAGAAACAACACTATTTACTTGTGAGGGGGTAGCCTTCAATTGTGTTTGTATGAGCATGTCAATCTTCTTGTTCAATGAAACTTCCAATCTCTCAAAATTGATGTTCACCAAATCATCACCCTTTGGTTCACTTGAGACATTGTAGGGTTTTGGTGCTTGAAATGCCGCTTGTGTTGGAGGAGGTTTCCGAGGTCCAAAACCATCCCATAGCTCGGAGTTGGCGGCTAAGCCCTCAAAGGTATCCCAAGCTTCATTGGGAGACATGCTTGCTATGGTACTTCCTCGAAATGTATCCACCCTTTATTTTTGACCGAAAGTTAAGCCTCGGTAGAATACATCTACAAGAAACCATTGTTCCAAACTATGATGTGGGCAACTCATAACAAGGTCCTTGAATCTCTCCCAAGTTTCATAGAAGGCATCACCGGATTGGTGCTTGAAATTTACTATTGAATCACGAACCATCGCTGCTTTACTAGGAGGACGGAACTTGGCTAGAAAAGCCTCTTGAAGCTCAAACCAAGAGTGAATGGATCTCGGTAAAAGCTTGAGTAACCACTCTCTAGCCCCATCCTTCAATGTGAAGGGAAATAAGCGAAACTTGAGACCATCTTCGAGTAATCCATGTAGTTGCACTGTGGTACAAGCTTGCTCAAACTCCATAAGGTGATCAAAAGAGCTCTCATCCTTCAAAGCATGAAATGTGGGAATAATGCTCAAGGTCGACGACTTGATCTCGTAGTGGGTGTTGCAATGTGGTAGCACGATGCACGAAGGGTGATCCACCACATGTGGAAGTGTATACTCTCTCATGCGCCTCACGGGAGATGCATGGTTATCGTTATGAGGTGGTACTTCTTCTTCCATTGTCGCTAGTTGTGGATCTTCCAAAGGTGCTTCTCGGCTCTCAAGTGTAGGAGGCACGCTTTCACACACAGTCCTTGGACCACGTCTCCTTCTTCGTCTTCCTCTTGTGTTCTCTCTTAAGACCTTCCCTCTTCTAAGTTGAATCGATGTGTGCGAGGTTCAGGGTTGGCTCATGCACCTTCACAAGTACCAAGGTTCGAAAAATCGCTAATCGCTAGTCGAGCGGCGGGTAGGGGATTAGCGCTTAGAGGATTAGTCGGGGATTAATCGGTTTGTTTATTTTTATTTTTATTTGATTTTATACAACATATTTATTATAATTTTATTATTTATACATAAATTTATAAAGAAAGTGTTTAAAAATTAGACATTTTCAATTTTCAATGTTGACTTGTTGTATACCATCATGTTTATTTTTTATTTTTCTGTTTTATTTCTTGTTGAGTGAGCTGGTGGAACTAAGGGGTGAGGACCCTTTTTTATATTAAACAAAAAAGAGTTTTAAACCCACTTGGTCTCTCTCTTCCCGTTTTGGTCTGTCCCTCTCTCTCTCTCTCTCTCTCTCTCTCTCTCTCTCTCTCTCTCTCTCTCTCTCTCTCTCTCTCTCTCTCTCTCTCTCTCTCTCTCTCTCTCTCAAGGAACATCGTGTCTTTTTCTCCTCCCAAACCCTCACTGCCAGAGCACCCTCCAAACTCCCACCACCGCCGCCATGGGACGAGTACCAAGACCGCGAAGGTCCGCAACTTCCACACCAACAAGGTCCTTGAAGAAGTGGCCATCATCCTCTCCAAGAGGCTCCGCAACAAGATTGCTGATTTCTCGACCCATCTCATGAAGCGGATCCACTAGGCTCATGACAAATCCAACAAAAAAATGATTTTTTCAATCGCCGCCCAGGTCGATTTTCTTGGATTAGAACCGATTTTTTTTTCGATTAATCAGCCGATTTATACCCAACCGATTTTTCCAGCCGATAAGGCATAAATCGAAGCGGCTTGGTACTGATCAGCACCTAGGCACCAATTAATCGGCCGCCTAGACTGATTTTTTGAACATTGTTCATAACACAATAAACATCGATTAAGTAGCACAATTTAGGCAAGAAATCCAAGAATAAGGGGTTAAACAAGCAATGAAAGTAAAGAGTGAAAGAAACAAAGTATGGGACCAAGAAACACTCCCAGTCGACCGGTCGGGGAAATGTGTCGACCGGTCGGGGAAATGTGTCGACCGGTCGAAGATGACACAGGGAGTTTTGCTACACGACGGTCGACCGGTCGAGTAACAAGGTTGACCGGTCGAACAATGCCCTGAAACTATGTTTTTGTGCTTTTCTCCTTTTATACCTAAACAAACAAGGTTCCTAGAGGAACAAAGGAACCCAAACAACAACAAAACAAGTAATTTAAAGCAACAAGTAAGCAAACAAACACACGATTTCAATACTCACAAGTTTAGGAACACACTTAATGCAAGAATCTAATGAACTTAAGCTAGACAATTATCAAATTAAGGTAGAATTGTGCAACATTTATTGGAAAGTTCAACTAGAAAGTGATAGCATTAGGGGTGCTCATGTCTTACATATATATCACTAGGATATAAGGCCCGTCACTCCCCTAATGTGTTTCACTCAAGAGTACATTTTGGAGATTTTAGTACATTTTCGACAAGAAGACGAAAAGTCAACCGGTGGACCATTGATCAACTTGTGGTCAACCATGACTTTAGAGCGCCAACGTGTGAAATATCAAGTCTCGGAAGTGAAGCACAAGAGAATTCCGGAGGATTAACCAAGAAACCGCAAAGTCAAGGAAAGTCAACTTTGGTCAACTTCGAAAGTCAATCTTGTGACTCACCATTGAAGACTCCAAAATTAGTAAGGAAGGGTACACATGTCCTTGAATATCTAATGGCCTCATCATTGGATTATTCCCATATTCCTTCTTTTTCTTCTTTTGGAAGAAAATGACACTTGTCCTTATCAAATCCAAGGGTTTGTCTTACTCCCTTTGACTTTCCTTTTGTGCTTTTTTTTTGCTGGAAATAAGAGGATTGTACCCCCATATTCCTCACCTAAATATCTCCTACACACCACCTATCATTCTCATAGGGTAGCCATGTCTTTCTATCTCCCTTTTTCCTATTTTTCCTAGCCTTTAGATCTTAAGTTCTAATCCTAGCTCTTAACCTTTAGTAGCCTTAGTATATATACCTAGTCCTTAGCCATTTTAGGTCGTTTTTTAGCTAGCCACCATCACTCTCCACATTCCCTTTCTTCTTCTTCTTCCACTTTTCCCTTTCTTCTTGCTTCTACACTTCATTCGACCGGTTGAACGTCGCCGGTAGTCACCTATTTCCTCCATTTCTGTGGCTAGAATACGGAACTTGATTTATACTCGCATTGGCATGCATTCGCTGTTGAAGTGTTATTTATCGCATTGGATTTGGGTTAACTCGAAAACCCCAACATTTTCTAAACTTGCACACACTTATTTTTATTTTACTTGCATTTATTTTCTTGCTTGCTTGTCATTTACATTTCACTCTTTTACAAAAACCAAAACACCTCTACACTCGTTCACTCACTCTTTCCATTTCTTAATCCCTCCATTACATTGCTAAATGACTTAGTTGATACACTACTTAGGAGTCTAGCTAGGGCCATCGATCCCCGTGGACATGACAACCCCCGGTTCTTTAATCTATACATCCACTCTTTGCATTCGTCAACGTCTAGGCACTAGTTGCTATTGCACCGCCTGAAGTAATAAGAAATTGCCAAGGAAAATCAGCCAGGGTCTTAGGCGGAGCTAAGCGGCTGATTAGACGGCCTGGGCGCGATAAAAAATAATCGAATTCTCCCTTCTCTCCCTTCGGCATTCTCGATCGGCAGTTTTCCGGCCACATGAAAACAACACCGCCACCACCAAAAGATTGCCCATGTCCTCTTGAACAAAACCCCATAACTTCACCTTCAGCCACCACCCCAATCAGCCGGACGCGCTTCTCATACCTTCCAATCTTTCTAAGTTTTCCGGCTCCTGTAAGAAAGAGCCAACACAATCTGCTTAATTATCTACTCTCCAACCAACATAATCTTCTCTCCAACCAACACAATCTGCGCTTCTCATACTCTCCGATGTTTCTAATCAATTGAGAGAAGTTCTGAGATAGTAAGGGAGAAGAAGCAGGAAGAAAGAGAAAGAGAATGCTTTTTGAAGGAAATATATAATAGTATAAGCATGGATAATCAGACCAAATGTGAGAGAAAGGTTTCATAGACCAAATGTATATTTTAATTAGCATGTATTATTAAAATAATATACATTTCCGGTGCTTCCGAAATGAAAACCTCCCAATTGATTAAATATTAAACTAATAATTATCATCTTATAATGTATATTAAAATAATTAATATTAAAAAAAACCGCCTAATCACCCGATTAATCCCCGCCTAGGCACTAGCTAGGCTCCTACCCACCGCCCGACTAGCGCCTATCAATTTTTAGAACATTGATCTTTGGACATTTTCAAGCAAGAAATCTTCCTACTCGCATGTATACTTGTTAAATGCTTCTTTAACACTCCTTCTCTGGCTAGTTCTGCCTTCTTCATGGGCATGTCTCCATGTTCCAATGACGGTATATGGCATGGTTGGGATCCTGTTTCGCCTCTTGAGGGTCGTTTATCTAGGATCGAGTGGATCTGGCTTCGCGATGAGGGCTTTGTCCTCTACTCTTGGTCTGCTGACTTTTGTTGATGTGCTTATCTCGTTTGGCCATGATGGGAAGCACAAGGTGATCTGGAGTTTACGACAGGTCTTCCCTCCCCGTTTGCTGTTGGGATTCCTTGGTAGGTGCAGAAGGATAGAGTCGGTGTTGACTATGTTGCAGTGGTGGCTCCATGGTTACTTAGTAGGCGTTGATGTAGTGGTTCTGTTTATAAGGTTGCCGATCCCTCGTGGAGTCTATTGGTGTTGCTTACGGTGGCGGTGTGGCTGCTGCGGGTGATGACGAAAATGGGTTGATAGGGTTTCTGCCTTCTTTGGGGTGGCTTTTTGGGCTTGCAGAGCGGATTTTGCTTCATGGTTTTTGTTTTTATGTTTTATTTTAGGCTACTAAGTTTGTAGGCATCCCCAGGAATAGCCACTCTACGTATGGTGGTCCTACGAGATAATGAATAAATTAGGTATGAAGTTTGACTTATTCTTTTCGAGCCTAGTAGTGTCAGGTTACTTTGGTTACTTGAAATTCTAGCGCAGTCAAAGACGATCTTACTTAGGTTACTTAAGCAGTGACTCGATTCTGATGTGCTCACTGCTAGTGGGTCACTATAATTTTACCTCTAGACCTTTAATGGAATTGACACCCCTTTCTATTAGAAAAAAGTTCATAAATCATCAATAATTCCAGAAAATCTAATTGAAGTGAGTGGGCTCACTATTTTTCTATCTTTTTTTTTTTCTAAATGTAACTGACAAACTTCTCAGGTTTCTTCTTCTTTGAATCTTAAAGCAATGGTCCATATCATATGTTGTTATTTTTTCTTTATTTGATAAGTTCTTTGTACATTTTGTTGATCTTCATCTATAACATAATTCAACGTGGACCACGTGGTATGTATTTTGGAAAAATTCTATAGTATTATGATGTTTGTCATACATCTACTTATAAATGTGACAACAAAAACAACAAATTTGTTGTCATTTTTTTTTGTAATCTTAGTTCTATTAGAGGTAATAACTCTAAATATGGTCTTCTTATAAGTTTGTGAACAAATTTGTTGTTAATGTTGTAGATTTGGTTTAATTATATGTAAATAGTGTAAAACGAATGTAGTAACTTTGGTTCAATTTTAATTAGATGTAAAATAGATGCATGACATTTTTTTTTTCAAATTGACATTGTACTTTAAACTGTAGCTAATTTTTTTTTCTTAGATCTATCTCTTATTGCATCTATTGACTAAAAAAATAATAGTATTACTTTAGAACTTCCTGTCTAGCCCCTACTAGTAGATGTTTGTGGTTCCACCACTGCTCTTAATAGATTGAATTGTGGGATAATATTATGTAATTAGTTTTTGGTATTGATTTCCCAAGGAATGGTTTTAAACTATCATTAGCTCACATCAAGGAGGAAGTCGACATTCTAAAAAGGATCTCTAATGACTCTCATCCAAACTCTATGACTTTTCTCACAAGTGAGATACTTTTCAGATTTTTTGTTGGGGTTGGTTAGGTCCGTTGGGATAATACATTGTTAGTCCAAATGATTCTCAGGTGCGGAGCTGCTTATTTTTTTAGGTGCGGAATTTTGATCTCAGCCGTCAGATCCGTTTAAATGATCTGATCTAACGGCTGAAATCAAAACTTCGTACCTTAAAAAAGTAAAAGTAAGGACTTCCATAATAAAAAAACCGTGTTGTTAGTCTCACATGTCACATAACCCATTCATTGTTTCTTTTTATCAAACAATTTTATTCTAGTTTTGGAAGACTAATAAGTGGGCTGGTAGGACAAAGTGGGCTAGTCCTCAGATTTTAGGCCGAGTCCCACTTGAGTTTTGACTGAAGACCTCTCTGCAACTGAGAAGAAACTTTCTGTTTCTTTTCAATTTTAAAAGCATTGTGAGAGACATGCACTCCCGCTTACTGACCACCCCTCGTTCCCTTTCTCTATATAAAGCTCACCCGAAACTCCTCACAACAAGAATACGCCTCTCCATCTTTCTTACATGTTCTCATTCTTCCATTAAAGGAAATCTGAAGAATTTTCAGAGGACAAAAGCCGATCACTTTCAACTTGGGAAGCCCCAAGTTCCGGCTACTATTGAGTTCAACACTTTCCCATTTTAGGGTGCACCATTATTAATTCCGTGAATTGATTAGTTTCCCGCCATAAAAAATGGCGGCGGCGGCATTGGCCGGAGATGACTTGGCGAGGCAGTCAAGTAGCCGGAGGAGCTGGCGGTCGACGAGTGTCCGAGAAATGTGGAACGCGCCGGACGTGTTCCAGCGGAGCCTCCGGCATCCGGCACTGGACGAGGAGGAGGAGCTCAAGTGGGCCGCCATAGAGCGGTTGCCCACTTATGATAGGATGAGGAGAGGCATGTTGAGAAAAGTTATGAGCAATGGGAGGGTTGTAACTGAAGAATTTGATGTTCAGAATCTTGGGGCTCAAGATAAGAAGCAGTTGATGGAGAGCATACTCAAGGTTATTGAGGAGGACAATGAGAAGTTCTTGAAGAAGCTCAAAGCCAGAAATGACAGGTTTTGTTTCTCTTCCCAATTTTTATGCATTAAAATAGAGAGAGTTGAATTATTCGAAATTTCGGTTGCTTGAAAATTGTGGTAGAATGAAAGGAATTAAGATTTTATGGTCTAGTGGTATCCATTAACCACTTAGATTGTTAGCTTAATATACATAAAGTTGAGAGATGTATTTTGCTGCTTTATTGCTAGCCAAGTTGTGTTTTATATCTTGCGTAAATTTTGTTTATATGATTTGGGAACAGGGTTGGTATTGACATTCCTAAAGTTGAGGTTAGATTCCAGAATTTATCAATAGAAGGAGATGCGTTTGTAGGCACCAGAGCACTTCCAACTCTGTGGAATTCCTCCTTGAACGCAATAGAGGTATTGCAAATACATTTCCTAATATTAAAGTTTACTTCTTAGTCTTGTGTGCCTACTGTGAATTTATAGATTAATAAATTTCTGTAAATGTGATCAGGGAGTAATTGGATTGATTGGACTTTCACCATCCAAGAAACGAGTTGTTAAGATACTACAAGATGTTAGTGGTATTGTGAAACCAGCAAGGTATGCTCATAAATTTGGTAGATATATATAAACTCTTGGCTACATGCACTAGTATTGTTACATCAAAATTTCACAAATTGATTCTTAAAAAAAATCTCAAATGGTAATTGTGAGAAAAGTTGAAGAGCTAGTCAATCCAAATATTCTAAACAAAGTATTCGTCCCTCTAAAAGAAAGATGGAGATTGGAGGCAGTACTTTGATGCTATTTGGTTTTGTCTCTGAGCTCTATCCGTGATCTTGTCGTTTTGTTTGTTTTCAGGATGACACTGCTTCTTGGACCTCCGGGGTCAGGAAAAACAACATTGCTAAAAGCACTTTCTGGCAAACTGGATAGCAATCTTAGGGTGTGTCATCCTTTCTGTCTCCTTACAGTTTATCAGTTGTATAGTATACTAATTTGCCTTCATCTCTAGTTTTTCATGTGTATTGACAAGTGGCGGTTGTAAGCAGGTAAATGGGAAAGTGACTTATTGTGGCCATGAGTTTAACGAATTTGTTCCTCAGAGAACCTCTGCTTATATTAGCCAGCATGATCTTCATTATGGTGAGATGACAGTTCGTGAAACGTTTGATTTCTCTGGACGTTGCCTGGGAGTTGGAACACGGTATGATATACTAGCAGAGTTGTCTAGACGAGAGAAAGATGCAGGTATCAAACCAGATCCTGGGATCGATGCATACATGAAAGCCACATCTGTGTCGGGCCAGGAAACAAGTTTGATCACAGATTATGCTCTCAAGGTCTGTTGATTCAATCATAAGACTTTAACAATTTTTGCTCTAGTGTATATTGTACAAGCTTGCCTGACTGTTTCTGATTCTTTTTACAGATACTTGGATTAGATATCTGTGCTGATACTTTGGTGGGTGATGACATGAGAAGGGGAATATCTGGTGGACAAAAGAAACGTGTCACGACTGGTATGTGACTATTGACTATATATTGCTCCATGATGGTTATGCTTTCTTATCTTTCTTTGAATATGTGAGTAAATATATTGACAATGTTTTGCTTGCTTGGAAATTTTGGAATGATAACTAATGTGCAAACCTATTTCCAGTAATAACTTGAGGTGGTTTCACTGAATGCAGGAGAAATGTTGGTTGGACCAGCGAAAGCATTTTTCATGGATGAAATATCAACAGGGCTGGACAGTTCCACAACCTTTCAGATTATCAAATACATGAGACAGATGGTTCATATTATGGATGTGTCAATGGTCATTTCTCTCTTGCAGCCTGCTCCTGAGACATACGATCTTTTTGATGACGTTATCCTTCTTTCCGAGGGTAACATTGTTTATCAAGGCCCACGTGAGAATGTCCTCGAGTTCTTTGAATATATGGGATTCAAATGCCCCGACAGAAAAGGTGTTGCAGACTTCTTGCAAGAAGTGACCTCAAAGAAGGACCAAGAACAATACTGGTGTAAGAAGAACCAACCTTACAGATTAGTCTCAGTATCTGATTTTGTACGGGCGTTCAGCTCCTTCCATGTTGGCCAACGGCTTGGGGAAGAACTAAGAGTTCCGTATGATAAAAGAAATGCCCATCCTGCTGCTTTGGTTAAGGAAAAGTACGGAATATCCAATATGGAGCTCTTCAAGGCATGCTTTGCAAGGGAATGGCTCCTACTGAAGCGCAACTCTTTTGTGTACATATTCAAAACTACACAGATTGCCATCATGGCTACAATCGCTTTGACTGTTTTCTTAAGAACGGAAATGAAAGCTGGGACAGAAGCTGATTCAGCAAAGTATTGGGGGGCACTGTTTTTCAGTCTCATAAACGTCATGTTTAATGGAATGGCAGAGCTTGCAATGACAGTTTTCAGGCTTCCTGTGTTCTTTAAACAGAGGGATGCCTTGTTCTATCCAGCGTGGGCTTTCGCCTTGCCCATTTGGGTAACCAGAATTCCTGTTTCAGTGTTGGAATCTGCGATATGGATCATTTTTACCTATTACACCATAGGATTTGCACCTGATGCTAGTAGGTAAGTGGTTAGTCTATTACTAGTATCATTTTCAGATGTTTCATACACACACACACACACACACACACACACATATATATATGTGATGCTAGATGTGATGTTTTAAAATAAAAAAATTAGTGGTCATTTTTCTGTCTGATGTATGTTCAATATGTTCAGGTTCTTCAAACAGTTCTTGGCTTTCATTGGTATAAGTCAGATGGCACTCTCCCTCTTCCGTTTCATTGCAGCACTTGGAAGATCAGAGGTGATTGCTAACACAATCGGTTCATTTACACTGCTACTGGTTTTTGTCCTAGGAGGCTACATTGTTGCTAAAGGTCAGAATCCTTTTCTATTCAATGCTTGTATCAATTTGACTGCAAGAATTTTTCGTAATGTTTAAACTATTTCTCATCTTGATGTGCAGATGACATCCAGTCATGGATGATATGGGGCTACTATGTCTCACCTATGATGTATGGACAAAATGCAATTGCTATTAATGAATTTCTTGATAAAAGATGGGGCGGCGTAAGTTCTCTTAAATCTCAGTTGATTTCTCCCTATACATTTATAATAAAAATTTGAAGTTCAATCTTCCATGATCAGGCTCAACTGTTCAAGTTTAACAAAACTTTTTTATCGCTTGGAACAGCCCCCTGTCAACTCCAGTCATCCCACTGTTGGGAAAACCCTTCTCAGAGAAAGAGGCCTGTATACTGAAGAATATTGGTATTGGATTTGTGTTGCAGCGCTTTTTGGGTTTTCTCTTCTTTTCAATCTGCTGTTCATTGCAGCACTGACCTTCTTAAACCGTAAGTAAAATAACTTTCATTCATCATTTGTCAATTGTTATGGTAATGGATTCAAGTGTTGACTATTTGTTCTCTGTTTAACTCATTTTTAGCTCCTGGTGACAACAAAACTCTAATCGAGGAGGATGATTCCGAAACCAAGAGGAGGCCACGATTGACAGAAGGTTGAAATATTATAAATCTTGTGTATAACTTAATTTGGATGTTTCTACTTGAAACTATTCTTTTTATATTATAAATTATGAATTATCCCACAAATATAACCATGGCAACTTGCAAATTTCCTACAGGTATTGACATGCAAGTGCGAAATGCACAAGGAAGTACCAGTTCAAATGTTAGTTGTGCAAATGGTCAAGCCAAGAGAGGAATGGTTTTGCCATTCCAGCCACTTTCACTTGCTTTCAACCATGTGAATTACTATGTGGATATGCCTGCAGTAAGTCAAATTGTTTTTCTTCTATCTCCACAAAGCTTTAAATTTCAGAAAATCCATGATAACTTGTATCAAAAGAGAAACAGAATTAGAAAGTGGGAGTGTGGGACAGTCTTAAAGGCTTAATATTTGTGTTTAATATATGAATCGTCAAAATCAATTCACTTTAGCAGCAACTCATAATACGTATTCTTGTATCTATTACTAGTAACAATTTTGCTTCATTATTAGGAGATGAAGGCCCAAGGTATTGAAGAGAACCGATTGCAACTACTACGAGATGTTAATGGGGCATTCAGGCCAGGAATTCTCACTGCATTAGTTGGTGTTAGTGGTGCTGGAAAAACTACCTTGATGGATGTCTTAGCTGGAAGAAAGACTGGAGGATATGTAGAAGGAAGTATTAGCATCTCGGGATACCCAAAGAACCAAGCCACATTTGCTCGGGTTAGCGGTTATTGTGAACAGAACGACATTCATTCACCACATGTTACTGTTTATGAATCTCTCCTATACTCTGCCTGGCTGCGTCTGGCTAAAGATGTCAACAACAGTAAACGAAAGGTATGCCATTTAGTAAACTATAATTAAGTTTTTTTCAGCCATTATAACAATTAATTTTCTGATCATATGCAACATGATCTGTCTACAAGTTTGTTTCTTTACCTATAACTTTCGGTGTCATACTTAGTCAGTAAACAATCTGAACTTATAATCATATTCTTTCATCTACAAGAAACGAGATGAGATTTCTATGTACTTGACTCTGATTTTCATGGCTATAGATGTTTGTTGATGAAGTTATGGACTTGGTGGAGCTTAACCCCTTGAGGAATGCTTTAGTGGGACTTCCAGGAGTTGATGGACTTTCAACTGAACAAAGAAAGAGGCTGACCATTGCTGTAGAATTGGTTGCTAATCCTTCCATTATCTTTATGGATGAGCCAACATCAGGGCTTGATGCTAGAGCAGCCGCAATTGTTATGCGTACTGTAAGAAACACAGTCGATACAGGACGAACCGTTGTTTGCACAATACACCAACCTAGCATTGACATTTTTGAAGCTTTCGATGAGGTATTATTCATTTGGTTTCGAGTATGTCAATCTCTAACATTTTTCACTATTTCATGTGCCATATTTCACCTTGATTTTGTTTTCCCTTGCAGCTTTTCTTAATGAAAAGAGGAGGGCAAGTGATTTATGCTGGACCTCTAGGTCGCCAGTCTCACAAACTTGTTGAATATTTTGAGGTAAGTTTATGTATGCTTTACCTTTTCTGTTCAGTTCAATTCTAGTTCTCCATAGTTATATTGGAGATGAATTATCGTAGGTTTAATTTGATCCAACGTATTCTGTCAACATTGGTCCCATTTTACTTTTGGCAGCTGCACCACTAACTGTCTAATTCAATCAAAGAAAATTTCAAACATTAGCCTCCTGTGATCGAACATAAATCCAAATCCGATGTCCCAACACTCTCCGTTTGAGCTTTCAATGAATATGATTGAATTTCAATGAAATTATATGATCTAGATTTATCCAGTAATAAATATTTACTATATCAAAAACCTCTTGCAGGCTATTCCAGGAGTTCCCAATTTAAAAGAAGGTTACAACCCTGCTACATGGATGTTAGAGGTCAGCTCTGCTGCAGTTGAGGCTCAAAATAACATTGATTTTGCCAAAGTATATGCGAATTCTGAGCTCTATAGGTACGTAGAATGTATTTTCATTCCTATTTTTCCAAATCCCATGTCTGTCTATTAAAATTAGTTCTTCATTTGTGTCGTCGCTTGTTCAGGAGCATTCAAGAACTTATCAAGGAACTGAGCACACCACTACCAGGCTCCAAGGACCTTCACTTCCCCACCAAATACTCGCAAAGCTTCCCAACTCAATGCAAGGCTTGCTTTTGGAAACAACACTGGTCATACTGGAGGAACTCGCAATACAATGCCATTAGGTTTTTCGTCACGATAGTCATCGGTGTACTATTTGGTGTTATCTTCTGGGGCAAAGGAGACCAGTTGTAAGTTTAAGAAGTTTAACTTATTATAAGCTGCATTTGTTAATTTTTTATTTGTGACGCAGTTGCAAGTTTTCTCCATTCAGAACATCTCTTTTCCTTCCTGGATTCAGATCCTCTGATCTTTTCGGTGTTGATATCTTGTTTTAGACTTCCATATAATTGTTTTGTATAAGAATATTAAATACTACACCCTAAATTTTTTTTTCTTTTGGCCAATATATACCCAAAACTTACAAGGGGGACCCTGAACCCCAAAATGATTTTGTTTGAACAAAAACACAGGATTAGCACATAAATTAAAGAGTAGATGATCCCATTCCTTTTCTGTAAATGTTCTCTCCTAGAGTGGTCACTTATATGATTTCATGAACTGCATATGATTTTTGACAACAGAGAAACCCAACAAGATATGGTTAACCTTATGGGAGCTACCTATTCTGCTGTTCTTTTCCTTGGAGCAAGCAATGCTTCTTCTGTGCAATCTGTGGTTTCGATTGAGAGAACAGTTTTCTACCGAGAAAGAGCGGCAGGAATGTATTCAGAGTTGCCTTATGCATTTGCTCAGGTAAAATATTGAAACCTAGACTCAGTTTTGTGTTCATTTTTGTATAACAATAAAATATTGTGCTCTGTTATTTATTTAATTTTTTATGCACATTTTTCTGATGTAGGTGGCTATTGAGACGATTTATGTTGCTATACAATGCTTTATTTATTCCGTTCTACTATATTCTATGATTGGGTACAACTGGAAGGTGGAGAAGTTTTTGTACTTTTACTACTTCATATTCATGTGTTTTACCTACTTCTCAATGTATGGAATGATGGTGGTTGCCCTAACTCCCGGCCATCAAATTGCTGCAATTGTCATGTCCTTCTTCATGAGTTTCTGGAACTTGTTCTCTGGTTTCCTCATCGCTCGACCGGTATGTTATTATTTTATTTAGAAAAAAAAATACTTACTATCCTTACTCAACCTAAGAATATATGTTGAAGATACGTAATTAAGAATACCAAATTAGGAGGCATTCTAGACAATTTAAAACGATTTCGAGAAATATAAAAATGTTCGAAAGAATTTGCTAATCTGGGAATTTCTCTTATGCATGAGAGTCTAGGCATTCAATTATTAAACCAAATTTACGTAGATTACTCGGTTTTCTTACACTGCAACTATCTTCTTGTGGAAACATTTTTATTTTTAATGATCGAGTATGACGATTCATACTTAAATTTGCAGCTACTCCCGATATGGTGGCGTTGGTACTACTGGGGTTCTCCAATTGCTTGGACGATCTACGGTGTCATTACATCTCAATTTGGTGATCTTAAGACTACGTTTATTGAAACTCCTACTCAAGGACCACAAAGATTGGATCTATTCATTAAGCAGACTTGGGGTTATGACCACGACTTCCTTATACCAGTTGTCTTTGCTCATGTTGGTTGGGTCCTCCTCTTCTTCTTTGTCTTTGCTTATGGCATCAAGTACCTCAACTTCCAGAGGAGATGATTAAGAAGCCTCATTGTGCATTCAATCAACCTTTCAGGGATGTGAAATAAGTAGCTCCAATATGTTATAGCAGTTGTCTTGTTCGTATCATACTATATATACAGTATACACTATAATTATGATTTATGTTATAAGAGTGAAAAGTAGTCTTGGAACCTAAAATAACCTTCTATATACACATTTTTATGATTTATGCTTTATTTATCATTCTTATATATTAGTGAAAAGAACTCTGATCATTCTTTTTGTCTTGTTCGTATCATACTATATACTAGGAACAATATTCATTGTACCATCAGAGCATGCCTGAAAAACACCATCAAGTTCTCTTTTCTCAAATTCAAAGAGAAACAAAATCATTCCAGTTTTGACCTGCTTTACAAATTGGCCTTGTGCAGATGGAAGGCCAAACAGTCTTCGTCTAAAGCATTCATTTTTGGTTGAACTGCTTGACATGAAAATTGCACCACATTCGGGAACAGTTCTGTGCTCCTCATCTGTGACAACCGTAACCACACTACACAACGTAAATCCTTCTGGGGAAATTCTCAGGTCATTAAAAAGTCCAAAACAATGTCAAATAGAAAATGAAAAAAAAAAATTCTAATCAGTAAATCTCTGGCAGTGAGGCATGTTTGATAAAATTGTTTGCCCCAGAAGCAATATCACAAAAGGTCCACACTCAACAAAAGTGATTTATAAAGTCTATGAAATGCATCACAAATTCGCATTACATGTTACTCAATAGACAAGACAATAGCTTCTGAACAACTTCAATATTCTAATCGAACAGAGCAAACACACACATCCACAAGTCAGCACATAATCTATACCCGAAACTTCTTAAACCGGTTTCTAATTTCTACACCATTTCCAATCCAACCAACAATGCACAAGCACCTTCCTCTCTATATCCACTGTCACTAAGCCTAGTCTAGTATGTACAATTTCCCCAACGAAATCAACTGCAAAATTTCAGTACATAAATATCATACTTTTCCGAGAGCATAGAATCTAGCAGGTAAAATTTCTCACTGATTTCTCATATTACAATAAAATAGCATATACCACACATACACAAACGCATTGATTTCTCAGGAAATTTTTTACCACAGCAAACAGAGCGTAAAGCAAACTCGAACCAAATACGAATTCAGACAACAAAGTTGCGACGCGAGAGATATCTAAATCCGAAAATGCTAAACAATCTGAATGAGAGAACCATCACGAACAGAATCGGAAATTTTTTTTATCATTAAAATATAAAATTATGGGTTTTTATCACATATAGTACCTGAACTATTTCTTAATTATATATTTGGTACCTAAACTTCAATTTTTGTCACAAGTAGTACCTAAAGTTTTTAATTTTGTCACAAGTAGTACCCAAAGATTTCGATTTCATCTCTTGTGGTACTTAAGGCCATTTTTGTCCCAAATATATGCGCTTGAGGGGGTGTGTTCCAAAAAAAAATGTTAAAATGAAAAACTTGAGGTACTACTTGTGACAAAAATTGAAAACTTTGGGTACTGCTTTTGTAGGTACTGGATAGTTATCTCTCTACAGATTTTTTTTTACAGGCAATTACCGGTTAGTCTCTTTATTAGACCTGTAAATGGAGCAGGTTTGGAGCAGATCGACCTAAATCCGGATCCATTTAGCAACAACAAATTTTCAACCCGATCCGATCCGTTAACCCGGCGGATCACTGATAAGCCGATCCAAATCTGTATCCGGCGGATTAACGGATACCCGGTCCACGATCCAGATCCGTTTATTATATCAAATATTATTAAATTTTAAATAAAAATATTTAATTTTTATCATGATATCCAATAAAATTTTGATAAAATATTGAAACAAAATGATCAAGTCAAATGTTAAATTACTTATATTATATAATTTGTATATATTTATTATTTTATATTTTATAAAACAAAATAATTGTATATATTTATTATTTTATAAATTATAAAATAATATTTTATTATTATAAATACGGACCGGGTTATTAACGGAGCGGATCAACTTAAATCCGTATCCGATCCGTTAAATAAACGGATTAACGGATCCGGACCATTAACGGATCAACGGATTAAATTTTCAATCCAAACACGTCAAAAAGCAACGGATCCGGAGCGGATCCGGATCAAAATTCGGTCCGTTGTCAGGTCTACTCTTTATTCATAATATTTCCCATTATGGTCATTTTTGGCCATGAAAGTACACATATGCCCTTGGCTTTTATAAAATTCCTTCCATGTCTTGTGAAGTAGACTCATGGCTGCTTTGTCTAGTTGTTACCTCTTCGGTTGTTGCTCTGGCTGCTTCTTGCATATTATTGACAAACATCAGCTAGCTACCTTTGTTTTCTTGCTCTTTGTTGTTGTAGTCTTGCTCTTAGTTGTTGTAGTCTTCTTCTTTGCTGCTGTAGAGGTGGATTTTGGTAGTTTCTGATCTTCTGATCTGTTTCAGTTGTAGCAGGTTCTTATCCTTCCATCATATTGGCGATATTGAATGCCTCCTCATCTTCTAGATTCTCGCAGTAGGCATCATCATCTTCTTGTCCTGCTAATCTTTCTAGCCTTGCTAGGCCTTCAGAATGGAGTTGATCATGTACTAGTTTAGTGGTTGTGCTCATATGGATTGTTGAATCTAATTTAAGCTTAGGCCTATCTGCCTACCTTTTAGTATAAAGATTGCAATATTTTCTCTGTAATACATTAAGGTGGCTATCATTCCACAGCTCGTGATGAACTATTTGTGCTCCTCTATATCTTCTGATATCTTCTACTTTAGGGATTTGCTTTATCTCTGTGCTAGAAGGTAGTTTTATATAATCCTTCTGGGTAAGGATAATATTATGTCTGGCTTCATCTGGATAGATACTTTTGCTCAATAATGTTAGCGGTATCTACACTGATAAGAATACTTCCTCTTCAAATGTCTAAGTATAGTTGAATATTCTCTCTAAGTTCTTGAGGGAAAGGATTGGATATGGTCGTTTTGCTCAATATACAGTTGGGTTAAAAAACATGCTCAAGTAATAAACCTGGTGTAACTAAAATGTTTTGCTCTTCATGCTCAAAATGTAAATCTCTGTAATCTACCATATTAATGCTGGCTAACAGGTTTTGAAAATTAACTTCTTCCTTAGGGTGATAGAACAAACATTGAGTTTGCACATCAATCCACGGTTGATGATTTAATTTTGTTTGAAAAAGAAATTTTTGTATTGCTACTGCTAGTGCATTATGCTTATTTTGCTTATATAAACAGAAAACCTCTTTTGCTTCATGATGTCTAAGTCTATCTCTAGTTAACATTTGTAAAACATAAATATTATTTTGCTCAATATGCTCATTTATACTAGAGGTAGACTCAACCTCTTCTCTATTATCTATATTTATCATTGCTTTTCCTTTTTCTATGTCAAACTGCTCTTGCAAAGTATAGTTTTGAAAATGCATTGTTCCATAAAGATAAAGTAATTTATCATGTTTTTCTGAAAGCTTTTTAAATTTATCTAATAAAAGATTATGCTCTTTTGAAGATATTTGATGTTGCTCTTGAAAACTGTTAATTTGATTGTGAAGAAATTCTATTGTTCGATTAAAATCTAAAAAGTCTTGCTCAAGTGCTCTAACTATTTTTTCAATTGCTATCACCAGATTTGGAGGGTTATGTCTTAAACTCCAAAAGTTATCCAGTAAAACTTTTTGTCTTAAAACTAATAGTTGCTCATTATAGATAGGGTACTTATAATCAGGGTTCATGACTTCTTGGATATTTATTTGACCAAAGGTATGTATGGGTGCTATCTGTCTTGCTGGTGTCACGGGTGCTCTTGGTGCTATGCTCTGTGGATAACCACTATAGGGTGGTTTTCTATTGCTGTCAGATGTTGAAGGTCTTGTGAATTGCATACTTGTTCAACGAATAAGCCTTGATAAGATATTTGCCAATGTATTGTCGGCTCCTTTTATATGCTCAAATTGTGGTTTAAAACTATTTCCTGTAATAGAATCTACAAAATTGACCCATCTTCGGGTTGCTTGTATATTAGTAGTAATTTTATTATAATGAGAAACAACATTTTGACAATCAGTTCTAATTGTAAATATTTCATTATGTAAGATTTTTTCTCTCTTTCTTCCGATCTATATTTTTCGAACTGCATAGTTGAGACCGTAATATCAAACAGAATTGCTGCTTTGATCTTTGTCTTCTTCAATCCCACAGAGAGAGAGAGAGAGAGAGAGAGAGAGAGAGAGAGAGAGAGAGAGAGAGAGAGAGAGAGAGAAATGGGTGCGGTTACTTCATACATCGCTACAAAGCTTGGTTTTTTCCCACCAAACCCACCATCCTTTCAGGTAATCAAAGACCGGGCAACTAGGCTCTTTCTCATGGACATTTTTCCTCACCGTGAAAACGTCGACGTTTTGATGTTTTCGACCCGACCCGCCGCGGTAATGAGATCGTGGCCGTCTATGTGCGCCACCCAATGGCTACCTCTACCGTTCCCTACCACTTTAGGCCTAATATCAACCGGTTCGTCTTCCGGTCTCTTCGGTTCTCTCACCAAAACCGCTCACCTAAGCACACCAAATTCGGCATTCATCAAAATCAAATAAATCCAATTGAAAAGTATGGAAAAACTAGAGATGGATAGGTAAATAGATACCCGGATTTGGATGGACAAGACTCGAGCCAGATGAGGCGGCCGAGGGAATTGATGGCAGTGCCATTCGACTGTCCAACCTCTAATTTTCATCTTTCAGTCTTATTGTAGACCATTAGATTGAAGGTAGCCACGTGTCTACATGTCCTTCAAAGCTTAAGTAGGTTAGACAAAAATTAGGTGAGGAGAAAATCCAGATCCCATTCGGAGCTATAATTTTCAATTACAAACTTAAGACATTGATCAATTTTGGAATGTTGCGTGATGTTCCAGTTTTGCAATTAGACTTTTCGATAAAGATAAAAGTTAAAGGCAGTAAGTTTAGATAAGTGAGATCGAATCTTGAGTCACATAATTGTAGCGATAGCACTATGTGGAATGGATGAATAAATGACAAATGAGATTTCAGAAAGAAATTGAAATTGGACATGAGATGAAAAATGAGGTTCTTTCTCATGACCTTGAACTACAATAAGAACAAGTAATTTAATTTATCTATATTAATAATGACAGGACCCGCCCCAGATTCCACCTTGGAATCTGAGGTGGCCCTATGGGGCCCATCTTAGAAGTCTCTGCCGAAAATTCGACATAAACTCCCCTAAAAGTAGACTACCCAAAACCTGCGAAAAAAGATTTTAACACTTCTAATTACAAAATCAAACCAACAATTCGGAGCCTACTTGCTCCCCACAATATTCCAAACCTCCATAATATAACCATAAATTCAAATACATTTTTAAAACATTTTGTTTGGTAAATCAGAGCAAATCTAACTGTCTCGCAGGAGATACAAATAGCTAAGAGAAAGTCCTACTATATAATAGGGAAGCGTGTGAACTATTCCTCGACTCGGTGGGTGGCTGGACCTCAACTAATCTGCAAACTGGGCAAGAAAAACTGAAGGGCCCAAGGAAAAGCATTTTCAAAAACTGTTAGAGTGAGTGGATGAAAAATAAAGAAATAGAATAATTAACTTTTAAAATAATTTTAATGCTTTCCCAAACTTTATTTCTCTAAAAACCATGCATACAACTAATTTGATAAATATCCTGCGACATCTTAAAATCCGTGAAGTTTCTACTAGACTTAAGAAATTTATCTAGCTGAACATTGAAACTGAAACGGGTTGGACATTTGAGCTTGAGTCTTAAGAAACTACACCATGACAACACTGAATGAACACTGTAGAATCTGGATGAGTCTGTACGTCGCCTGGAATGTCCTACCCCCCAGACGCCTCTCATGCAAGTATTACCGACCGGTCCCCGAAGGTTCGCACGCCGGATCAGGACGTACGTGATCTGAAAGTCCCTACCTCCCAGATGCCCACTGGTCGATAAACTATCATGGGTCCTCTGTCTGAACACGTGCACGTGACTGGAAGGTACTGCCCTCCAGAAAAACTAAATATATGTAGGAGGTACTGCCCCTTAGATAACTAGGTAATTGGATTCTGATTACTAGAAGCTGAGCACTGATGACTGAATACTAACAACTGGATGCTGACAACTGGAAGCTAACACAACTGGGTACTAATTACTAGAAAATGAGTAGAACGATTGAATATACTAATAACTCGATAGCGGACCCCACTAATAAGGCCATGAAAAGCTATTAAGTAAATTGATATAAAATTCTCAATGCACACGAAAAAGCATAAATCTTAAATGCTGCTAAAATAACAAATATTTCTAAAAAAATATATTGCATGCATAATTTAATTTAAAATAAATGTCCACTCACTGGTAGCCGGCTAGGCCTGTCGCCCGTCAAGATCCTCCTCAACGTTCTCCTGAACAACACGAATTATATAACCACAATTATTTGACGGACGAAACAATAATTCGAGATTAATTTAATAACCCAAATAGGGTTCCCGATAACCCTCAGAACGCTAATCCAACGATACATTCCAAACTTCACTTCCACTAATAATTTTCTCATCGATAAATCTAATCATACATCACCCTCGGCGACGAATCTAACGGTCGGATTTGTCGCAGTTCGATTAATTGAACGAACGTAACTAATTTAGTCGATCTCACTAGTCGTAATTAATGTTTAAATTAACCAATTGATCTAATTCCATAATCCAACCGTTCAAAACTCTCTAAATAATTATCTTAACATCAATATCAATTATGGTGACCATCCAACGGTCACCCAAAAAGCTAACCCGTAAATCGATCGATAACGAACCTAAAATCTATCGGATAAATTCTCAAACTTCGATAAATTTCTTCAAACTTTATACTAACATGATCGTGACAACGAATGCTAACTAACCAACCAAAAATCAACACCAAACGGGGTCGAACGCACCACCACGCGCCACTAACCCAAACTCAACATCAACATGATCCAAACCATTTATATGGTAGATTTCATTAAGGGAAACAAGTTTTATACCTGCCCCGAAGTCCGGTTTGGCTTGGATTGGCTGGATCTTACCGGAAAAGGTTTGGAAATCGCCAAATCTTCAAACCTCTGATTCGCCGCCGTCCAACGTCGTCGTGAGGTGACACCAGGGGGGATAGACTCTCCGTGGGAAGAGCTTCCAAGCCCAGCAGGTGGTTTGGTCCAATTTGGCCGGAATTTGAGATCGGGGCTAAGGGTGTTTTGGCCGAAAATCGAGTTTTTCTCTCCTTGTTATCTCCTCCTACACCTAGATTCGATCAAAGTAATTGGTATAGAATTGAAGAGGGTAGAGAGGTGAACAAAATGAGACAGATTTTGGGCCATGAGGTGGCCGAAGCTGCGAGGAAATGGTCGGAAAAGTGCCGGCTGTGGCATTGTCGGGGAGAGAGAAAGAGCGCGGGACCGAGAGAGTGAGAGAGAGAGAAAGGGAGAACTGAAATAAAAATGGAAACTTTCCCAAAATATCTTTCCTCAAATAGTAACTTCTTCTAAAACCTATAACTCTCTCATACATTGTCCAATACTCGTGTACTTTTTATTTACGAACTCAGTTGAATGTACTCTACAAATCCGTGAAGAAAATTCTTTCAAATTCTTAACCGAAACAAAATTCATCCGTGAAGAAATCTTCACTAATTCACTGTAAAATTAAATAATAATTATGTATGACCCACGTCCGGGTCGTTACAAATAAAGTCAAAACATGAGTTGTGGTAAATTTTTGAAAACTCAAAATTGGTCATTCCTAACCTATATCACTCAAAATATAAAATTTCATATATCAAGGACAAAATAATAAATAGCAGAATTAATAAATAAATAATTTATAAATAGACATCACATCCCCACTTGCCCATTTACCCACTTTTCTTATTTTTTTATATTAATTTTTTTAATCCCTTCATTTATTTATTAGTTGTTGGGAGCACTATCTATTTTTTTTTTGTTAATCACTTTGTACAGTACAGAAAAATTGTCTATGTGAAAAAAAAAATGTGCCACCATATTATTTTTTTGTTAAATTACAATATTTTATTTTCAAAGAAGCAAACCGATGAAAACTCAAGCAACAACAAAAAAATATCCCGACATACGCATTTGCATCAGCACAATAAAAATGACATTTTGTACATGTAAGCTACTCCCCTTCCAAATTGATATTCGCACACGTGAGCGCGGCCCTTCCGCGCGTGCAGGAAGGCTGATATATTCAAAAATCCAAGATTTGCTCCTCCTAAACTATAGTAGTCAATAGATAAACTTTAATATACTAAGGATATAACAGTAAAACAACATAATAAATATATAAAATAATACGAGGGTCTCATACCAACTTTTTCACTTGCCTATTTCTTTTAAGAGAATCTACGAATTCACCCCCTTACAATTAACATGCTTTCACTTTAAATTTTCACGATTCAACCATTCATGTATTAAAATATAATATAAAGATCACCTCTACAAAAAATCAATCAAATTGGAGATCGTTGATCACTTATTTATATGAAATAAATAGATGGTTCATCATAATAGTAGTCATTGTTGTCAGAACCATTCATTGTTGTCAGACGGTTCTCCGATTCAATTAATTTTTTGCAGAGATGATCTATAAAGAATAATTTAACATATGAATGGTTGGATTATAAAATTATGAGATGAAAATATGTTAATCACAATTAATGGGGGTGAATTCTTAGGTTCACCTAGGGGGGTTTAGGGGGTGAACCCAAGAATTATCCTTTCTTTTATATATTTAATTTCAAAAATAGTATTATAAATTCGATGAGCAAGTAATGCGAAAAAAATTTCTCGCATGTGCGAGTGCCGCCATCCACACATGCAAGGTGCGTGTAGGAAGGGTAGTGATTACTATGTGTCTTTGTCTTCATTACTAGTGTCTTTGTGCTAATAACTTACATAACCGTGTTTGTATGATTATTTTTTTGTTGTTCTTTATATTGGTAATTTATGCTTTGTATAGAAACACGTGAAGCACTGAGACTTGTTCTTAACATAAATTCGTTCATCTATTTTTCTTCTAGATAGTTGTCCTATGAGGAGGTTCACCAAACAAAGCCTTATATATATAGGGTTTTTGACCTCAACAGTGTCTGAACTCCTGCTCACCGATCAATGTGATACCAAAACTTTAAAAACGATCAATGTGATACCCGAACTTAATTGTAACTATCAACGATATATCTCTGTCCAATTTCCGTCAGTCAATAGTTAAAAGTTGTCACGTGACACGGACATGGGGCAAAAATAAGGGGCAAAGACGTAACTTTACTCTGGAGCAGACCTGAAATAGAAAACAAAGCTTTCGTTTACCCCCTAAACTCAAAACTCTCAGCCAAACATACCCAAACTCTCTAATTTTTCCCAAAAAGTTGTTTGAATCAAATCAAATTTGACTAAAAAAGAGATTCGATTCGCCGACATTTACTGATGGCAAAGATGCGGAGATTCTTCAGGGAATCTAAACCAAGACTGGACAACAGTAAGCCTTCATCTATTACGAGTTGTGAGTTCAAATAATTAGTTTATGTTCGTTCGATTTATCGAACCGCGATAATCCGACCGTTGGATTCATCGCCGAGGGTTATTGATAATTAAGTTTAGCGTTGAGTAATTATTTGGGGAGTTAAGGTTAAGAAATTATCGGTGAATTATCGAGGAAAAACCGTAAACGGTTTGAGGAATTTGTTTATCGAACTTTTAATCCGTCCGTCAATAGTTATTAATGATCGTAATTAATTTTACCCAAGAGGACGACAGGTTTACCCTTCTGAGGAGGATCTCGACGGACGTCTGCCTTAGCCGGCTCTTGTGTGAGTGGACATTTGTTTTCTTTATTTAATTATTTATTTATAATTTAGATTTTATGTGTTTATGACGGGAATAGTCTTCTCGATATTTAGTTTTGTTTTATGATTTGATTTATTTTTATTTGTGATTTTTGTTATGCACGTGTTACTGAGTGGGTAGTTTCCGCAGGTACTGGGCGGGTAGGACCCTCAGATGGCTGGGTGGGTAGTTCCCTCAGTCTTGTGTCATTGGGCGGGTAGTTCCCTCATGACATGCTTCCGGGCGGGTAGGACCCTCGGATGGCTGGGTGGGTAGTTCCCTCAGTCTTGTGTCATTGGGCGGATAGTTCCCTCATGACATGTCTCCAGGCAGGTAGGACCCTCGGATGGCAGGTGGCTAGGCGGGTAGTTCCCTTAGTCATCTCAGTTTATTTTTCAGTCATTTTATTTATTTGATTTTCAACAGGTTTTTTTAGAGAAATGATCTTCAGTAAATAGTAACATTATTTATTTGGGGAAACATAGCAGAATTTATTTTATAAATTATTATTTTCGTACGCTCACGCTAAAGGTTTTCAATGTTTTTGTGACACCTCGGACCAAAGCTTACCATTGTACTAGTTAGCGTTACGGTGAATTGGCGAAATTTTCATTTTTCGAGTTTCGGTTAGTGCTTTAGGGGGGGGAGCCTCGACGTGACTTTTTGTTCAGCAAGGAATTTGAATAAATTTTCTTCATGGAAGCTGTATAGCACATTAAACCAAGTTCGTAGACACGAAGTACACTTTAAACGGAGTTCGTATGAAGAAGTTATGGTTCATGGAAGGAAGGTTACTATTTCGAGAAGTCGCTATAAATAGAAGTTTCTATTTCGGGAAATGGGGGAGAAATGGCCGGGTGACCTTTGGTCTTCCACGCAGGTGACTTTTCACCTCCCACGGTCGCTACAGTAAACCGGTCCTTTGACCGGCGATTTCTTCTGATTCTGGCCACCTCAAGCCACGAAACTAGTTCCATTTTCTTCGTCTCCTCGAACCCTTCAATCCTATACCAATTTCCCCTATCGAAATTCAGTGTACAAGGAGAAACCAAGGAGAGCAGAAGCTCAGTTTTCGCGTTAAACTGCCGTGCTAGCCAGCAACGATTCCGGCCACTTAGACCGTGACCACTCAGTGGGCTTTGTAGCCCTCACCTCCACGAGTCCAGCGCCACCGGTTTTGCGGCCTAAATCTGCCGGACGGCGACGGATCGAAGGAAAAAAAAACCGGCCACCGTTGGCTTTCGTGGCAAATTCTGGCCGATTTAGACCAAACCGTGCTTCGACCCAGGTATGAAAGTTACTCCTCTTGGCATGGTGAACATTGTGGTCAAATTTGGCGACCATCAAAGATGGTTAAGTGGCGGCGCGTGGCGACGCGTCCGGCCACCTTTTGAGCTGCATTTGTGTTCAGTAGTAAGTACTCTTGTTTTCGATCATGTTAGTATATGATTTGAAGAAAGTTGTCGTAGTTTAGGAATTTGTCCGATTAATTTGAAGTTCGCTATCGGACGATTCACGTTTTAGATTATGTGGTGACCGTTGGATTGTCACCGAAATTGATTAGAATGTCAAGGTAATTATTTAGAGAGTGTTGAACGGTGGGATCTTTAGAATTAGACCAGTTGGATAAGTAAAGAGTAATTATGACATATGGGTACGATAGTTAGTTACATTCGTTTGATTTATCGAACCGCGGCAATCCGATCGTTGGATTAGTCGCCGAGTATTTTGGTTAATAAGATTCATCGACGAGTAACTTGTTTAAGGAGTTTTCGGTGAATTAGAGGGTTTGGAATTAATTATCGAATTATTAATCCGTCCGTCAAATAGTTAATAAGTTTCATAATTAGTTTTATTCAGAAGGACGACAGGATTACTCTTCTCAGGAGGATCTCGACGGACGATAGTCTTAGTTGGTTCTAGTTAGTGTTTGTTGAATGCACGTGATATCGAATGGGTAGTTTCCGCATCTGTTCTAAGTGAGTTGGTAGTCCCTGGTAGTCCCTCATGTACTGAGTTGGTAGTCCCTCAGTTGAGCTGGTAGTCCCTCATGTACTGAGTTGGTAGTCCCTCAGTTGACCAGGTAGTTCCCTCATATAGGGAGTGGGTAGGACCCTCGAATGATAGCTCACTAAGATGGTAGGTTTCTCGGTGAATTGATGGCTAAGCTGGTAGCTTTCTTTGTCACCCCAGTTTGTTTATAGTTAATCCAATTATTTGAGCTTCCGCAGTTTAAGAGTTATGTTTTCCAATTAAAAGAAAATCTGAATCTAACTGTGGAGTTGAAGTTGAAGTAATGTCTCCGGCGAGCACGTAAGCTCGGGTGGTTGGTGGGGTTTATTAGTCATACTCAGTTACGTATTTCAAATTGTTTTGATCAGTTGAAATCGACGGAATATTGAGTGAATTGGATTGAAGTGTTATTGAAAATTAGTTCAACTTTTGGTTTCAAGGTATAATTGATTATACATTTATCGGAAGGTGGATTGGTGTCCATATTTGGTTAAAAACAAATGTCCTCAGGTGTCCAAAGTAATTGAGGGTGTGCACCCAACACAAATAGAAGTTGTTGTAATGTTGTTTGTTAGTATATTTGAATTGTTGAGTTGTTAATTGCAGGTTCTGGGAAGTCCATTGTTAGGGAAGGTTATGTCCAGTTTTTGGCATGATCTCTTCTAAAATGGGTCCCACAGGGTCGTCTCGATGTTTCAGTAGGAGATGTCGGGGCGAGTCCTGTCAACTTGGTATCAGAGCATTAGGTTGTTTGATTATGTAGACTTTACATGCTTGGTGACTGCTAGTACCTTCCGAGTGATGGCCCGACCACAGCGGATCCCCATCATGTACTCTTCGGTGCTAGTGTGGTTATCAAGTGTGTAACATACCTGTCGAGATATCAGTTGGTTCAGTTACCTAATCTTGAACTCTTTATTAGCTACTATGCGTCGTTGACGCCGACCTCATAGGAACAAGGGTTCTCCAGCAGTAGAAGGAAAGTTGTTTGAGTTTGATTCAGTAATGGCTCCTCCATAATAGTTTTGGAGCGTGGTGGGGCAGTACCCCCGAGTAATGAGTTCGGTTCTAGTAGCAGTCAATGGCAGGTTTGAATGCCCAGAACAAAAAGACTTGTTAGTGTCACGAACCCGACTTTGGCTTAGAGAAGAAGGTTCTAGTTAGCTTCCAGGACGAGTTAGTGGTGATTGGAGTATTTTACACGAAGAGCGTTGTAGTGGTATCATATTATAGAAGTTATTATCATAGCTTGTGGAAGGTGTTTCTGAAATAGTAGGATCTCTCATTTCACTTACCAGAAATGGTAATTGATTTGTGTGATCTAAACTTTTCTTGGGATATAAGAGTTAATATAAATCGATGAGTTTTCCTAAGGATTCTAGAAAGCAAGAATGTGATTGAGAAGGTAAAGGATCTGTAAGTCTTTTGACGATAAAAGTTAGTTGGACCATATAATTATTGTCGTACCTTGCGAAGGGCATTTCAGAAGTAGTGGAATCTCTCATTTACTTACTGACGAAGCAAAAGTTTGGTTTGTATTTTTAAGATCCGGGAGTGTCGTGTTCACAGGGATCGATGGCCCAAGATGCTTAAGGAGTGTATAAATCGGGGTACTAAAGCTACTATGGAGTGACGAAAAATGAAAGAGTGAGTGAGTGTGATTTAAACAATGTGTGAAGTGTGAGTATGGTGAGCTTGGTTTTGGAAAACAATGATGCAAAGGAAATGAAACAAACAAGTAGAAAAAGTCAAGCAAGTAAAGATAAAGTGAATAATGAGCAAGAGTGTAAACTAGATATGGAAATCGATTGGGGTTTGGGTTAGCCTAAGTCCATATGTGAAGTTTAATGAACCAATTTAGTACTTGTGTTTGTGCAATGAATGAATCAAGCTTCGTATCTTAGCCATATTATGGGTCTAAGACCATCCTATCTTATGTATTTCTAGTGCCATGTTATGGGTCACTAGAACTCTCTCAAATTGGCTTGAGAGGCAATGAACACAAAGACTTAGAAACTCAAACAAGGAGACCTCATCACATCTAATATCAAATGCCTAGAGAAAGTAGGAGTCACCCTATCAATCTTCAATCAAATTAGATTGCACACATGCTCAAAGAGATGACTAAATTCCTTAAACATGCATTCAACACAAATTAAATTGGATAATAGACATATTCATTCATCCCAAAACACTCATACATAATCAATTCATCTTCACATCACAATGGACTAGGGCACACAACCCTAGTCCCCAACCTTATTGAACTACTCACAACTAACCATAATGGACATTATATGAAATTGATTACAAATATAAGAAGAATAGGGAAAGAAATGCTCAATGAAGATGTCCTGGAGGCCACTTCTTCCTTCTCCTTCCTCTACTTGCTCTCAATGAGTCGTCCCTTGCTGGTTGATGCAAGATGTAGGCTTCACGTTCGATCGTCGACCGTTTGACACCTGGTCGTCGACCGGTCGACTGGCGGCAAGATGCTTGGGAAAACGGGAAAGGGAAATGGGAGAGGAAGGAAGGGAAAAGTGAAGGGAATAGGGCTAGCTGAAAAGTGATAACCTAATTGGGGAAGTACTAGGTATATATATAGGCAAGGGGGTGAGAATATAGGGCTAGGATGAGGTAGGGTTTGATCCAAGGGCTATTAGGATTTAATGAAGGGTAAGGGGGGAATTTCCAAAGGAATAAAGGGGAGGAATAATCAAGGGGTGACCTCACCAATCTAGTGTGGTCCTTTGCTGATTTGGGGGCTTGTGAAGGTGAGTCACGCGGTTGACTTCTCGTTGACCTTGACTTTGACCTTCGGAGCTTGACCAAGGGTTGACTTTTCATCAAACCTCTGGAATTCTCTCGCGGCTCACTTCCGGGACTTCATCTTGACTCGTTGACGCTCTCAAGTCGGGGTTGACCGCGAGTTGACCGACGGTCCTCGGGTTGACTTTTCGTCCTTTTGCCGGAAATCCACTAAAAGCTCCAAAACACGCCATTTTGCTCCCGATATCATCCGATGCTCGTGATTCCTACAATTGTGCAAAACAAGGATTAAAGACATTAAACGGCTATTGGATTAGCATTATCAAATGATTAAGGGGCCTAATTTGTATGTAAATCACATACAAATCACACCCCCACACTTGAGTTTTGCTTGTCCTCAAGCAAATATAGAATCAAAAATCCAACATCACATTATATTTTGCCGTTCCAACCATATCCTCAGAGAGCCCACTAAGCCACAAATCAAGATTATTTCAAGCACACACTCAAACTTCAAGAATTGCCAAGTGATTAAGATATGTAACTAATGCATGCTTGGTGAAGTGTGTGCTAGCCACGGAATAATCAATCAAAAGCAATCAAAATAGCATATATCAACAAGATTAACCGCTAAACTCACACGATTCACTAAATATTTCCGCTCTTGTGTTTAGGGCTAAGTGTTTACTCTCAAAATATCACCACAAGTAACATCCCCATAAGCTTGCTCATTGACCAACTCTCCACTAATTAATTCACAACTTATTGGATCAAAAGGGCTTTACATTTGGTTGTAATGGTGCCAATGGTTAGGGGTTAGCATGAAATGAAGGGATGGATATACAAGTGTTCCAAGCATTTCACAAAACAACTCAAGGACTTTGAAACTCATTTTCTCTAACAAGCAATCCTAACTTTTATTCTCCTCAACCTTTTATTCTAAAACAAACTCTATTTTTGGATTTTCGTACGTCCTTTTTCTATTTTTCTCTTTCTTTTCTCACTACTTTCTTTTCCCATTTTGTATTTGCTTTTCTTTTGGGAACTTCCTTTTTGAACTTTATTTTTTTACAAAACTTCTTTTTGATTTTCTCAACTTCTTTTCTAGCTTCTTTTGTATTTTGTTTTCTTTCCAACCTTTTCTCCTTTACAAAACTCTAACTAATCTACCCCCACATTTGCTTTTCACAATCCCATTGACACAAAGAACATGAGAGGTCACAATTGTTGTCTCGTTAATACTTGAAACAAGGGACGGTTAGTGTTTAGGCTAGTAACATGGGTTAGACTTTTGTGGGTTAAACGAAGAAAAAGCTAATGACGAATGAGGCTCGAAATGGGTTAATTCTAATGAAATGTGTTTAGAGGGATGAAAGTTAATTTGGCCATGGTGCTTATCTAGTGCCTTAATCATTTCCAATTCATCGCAAATTAACACGTAGTCTCAAGCGGTCTTTGAGCAAGTTCTAGGTCTTGTAAACTAGTGGGATGCACACACATGAAGAACAATAATGTATGAATGATGCATACATATCAATGGGGCTCAAAATCTCACCATATAGGGGTATATGCATGTCAATACATTGTCTATATATGCTCCTCTAATTGCAAGTGACTAATCAACGTGGCTAATGTGCATATAGTGTCAAGCATTCATCAATTACACAAATTAATCACAAGGCACTCAATGATCTCTAAGCACATGCTCTTTATCCTCCTAATCCACAACCTAATGGGCTCAAAATCATCATCGGGGTTGAAAAGGACCAACAAAACACCACCAAAACTTCAAAGTTTCAAAATACCAATTTTAGGATCTTGCTCATGTCGACCGTTCGACAAGAATTGTCGACCGTTCGACCATCGTTCTCTGGACCAGCGTCGACCGTTCGACAATCAGGGTCGACCGTTCGATCTGGTCATCAGCCTTTGAACCTTGAAAACTTTGAAATTTTTTTTGGGAAAAACTAATGTGAGATACTTTAATTTGGCCCTCTCTCTCACCCCCACACTTAAAACCAACATTGTCCTCAATGTGATGAGGTGTTTGAAAATGAAAGATTAAGTGGGTTCAAGTGATGAGAGTGAGGTCGGGCGAATGCACACAAACATACAAAATAGTCATCGGATGATAAAGTTAAGGAAACCCCCTTCATTGAATGTGTGTTCATCATCGATAAGATCGCTCTCCCCCTTGATCCGGTGATAAGGTTGAAGTTCTATGCCTTTCAACACACAATGAGAAACACAAAATGAAACCAACAACCATTATAACAAAGTAGATTTCCAACATTCGTCAATCTCACAAATTAGTTCAAGGAAATCATTAACCATTAAACAACCGATAAAAATGATAATCATTAGAAACAATCCTTAACCAAGTCAAATGTGCTAAAGAGGGCCCCAAGGGGGAAAAATAGGACATGCCACAAATGATCAAAGGTTAAACTAAAAACAAAGAAACATCATCTAACGACCATCATCTAGTAGCCATCACCACTAGTGTCATGTCCACCATCATGAGTGTCTCCTCCAAAGCCGCTACCATTAGCACCACCTTCGGGAGCAAAGCCCGTGCGAGACATCTGCCTAACAAGTCCGTAAATCTCCACAAGCCGGGTGTCCATAGTGTTGAGCCGCCCATCAACATGTCCCTGAAAGTGTTGGAACATCGCCAACGTGTGTGGGTCAACCTGTGACGGGTCGAATGGGAGGGGTGCGGCGGTATGTGATGATGTAGGGCGAGAAGTTGCCGCTCCTTGCGATGAGGAGGAAGAACGTGGAGCATGACTAACAACACTAACTTGGGAGGTGCTCCTCCCAACGGATCTCTCATCCAAAATAGCCGTGCCCTCTATCCAAGGCTCCTCATCCATCCTAGGCACTCTAGACCTAGCACACAACTTGGTGATCAACCAAGGGAACACCAACTTAACATTTCTAGCACAAAATGCCACAAGAGACAATGGCACTAAATATGAGCCTAGCGAAAGGGATCGGCATCTCATCACTCACCATCATAGTCATTAACCTACAACTCTCCTCCGGCACCTCCGAGTGTTGAGACGTTGGGAGAATGTTATTCCTCACCAATGTCCAATACACTCGGTAAACATGCTGAAACGCCCCACTTTGGATGCGTTGTGCCCTTTGGGAGGCAAGAGATGCAGGATCCACATAGGTAGTCTCGGCTATATCCCCAACTGACATGCCCACAATAGCCTCAAAATAAGCATCTTCTTCCTCTTCTGTGACATGTGGTAAGCCAAGAACCTCCTCAATGACATCTATGGATACCCTCACATTCCTTCCCCTCACTCTCACACTTACTTCGGTGGCGGTACTAGCGGTGGACCTAGGGAAGTTTTGGTAAAACTCTCTCACCACCTCCTCCTTATATTTGGTGTTTAGGTTCCAAGCCCGCGGAGGTCATGTGAGGTGATGTACTCCCTAAGTTGGGTAAGACTAGGAATGGTGCCGGTTTCAATGAAGGAAAGGTTACGCTCGGGAATAAAACCCCGGATAGGACCCTCCTCACTTGGCGATTTTCCCTTCTTGGATGGGGCGGCCGATGATGTCCCCTCACCTACACGTTTTCCTACTCGGGTCATGATGACAAATGGTAGCACCTACATGAACAAAGCAATAGTGCCAACACAAATCAATGAAAGAAACATATGGTGCATTATCGTAATCAAACCATCATCATGCCTCAAGGTATCCACAATTCTCTTCCCAACGAAACGCAATCACAATGCATAAGTAAAATATCGAACTAAATTGCGATTGTTGGCAACTCAACAATTCATGGCATGGGGATGCAATCATGTACAACTTAATGAAATGGTGTTCAACATGACAACTAGGCTATTGAACAAAGTAGCTTTACAAAATTTCGAACAAGATGCAATTTCATCATAACCAACAATTATAACAATCAATCAAAAGTTCATGGCATGACAAAATCGACATAATCCATCCAAATGGCAGCCAACAACATTCAAATAACCCAAGATTTAGCCCAAATTCAATCAAGCATCAATTCTATCCAATGTGGGTAAAATTCATCAAGAACACAAATCACCACATTTGGAATTTCAACAAAAACAAGCACAATGATGCAATTAAGTGTAACAATCACAATACCCACGTCCTAGCAAGCTAGAAATCACAACAATCCAACACAAACATGCTAGGAATTCATCAAATCGAAGAGTTATAGAGAGAAGTGGAAAATTCAAACCTCTTGAAGAAACCCAAACAAATCCTCCGAAAACACCAAGAAAAGAAGAAAAATCCTTGAAATCTTCACGTTTTGGCTCCAAAATTGAAAAATTTAAGTGAAATTTGGCCAAAAATGGTGAAGAGGAGGCGGAGAGGGGCGGAGGGGCTGTTCTAGGGTTGTTTTCGAAAGAGGGGAGATGAGAGAATAAGGGAAAGAAAGAAAGCCGGTCCCCTTAAAAAAAACGACATTTCGTCCGTCGACCGTTCGACAAATGTCCAGGGAGCTGCCATCGACCGTTCGACTGGGCACAAGGGAAAAACATTTTTTTGGGTTTAAAAAATTTTCAATTTTTATTTGGTTTTCAAAATAATCCTCCCCCCCCCCCCCACAGTTGGACTTTTCATTGTCCCAATGAAAAAGAGTAGTTCATAAGCGCGTCAATTTGAAAGAGACCAAACATGGGAGGGGGAAACACGAATGACAACTCATGCAAAACAACCACAAGAAAACACATGAAGAATAAGAACAGAAAAACTCCCTCATAGTCGACTCCCATGCTCCGCAAAAACGCCATTAGACACCAACCTCAAGGCACAAGGCCTTGACTTCCATACGTAAGCTCCACGCGTCTTTGAGATGGCTAGAAATTCCTCCAAAGATTGCTACTCTTCTTGGGTCCGGTTGCTTCCTCCAAAATTCCTTACCAATCACCTCCCAACCACCCTTTCCTCTTTTTATTCATTACTATATAACTACCGTATGGGGTTGCCTCCCCACAAGCGCTTCGGTTTAGAGACCTCAAAGCCGGTCTTTGTTCCATTGGAAACTCAAAAGACATCCGCAAGGTGAAACACCTCCTCGTGTGTCTCAAAATCACTTCCATGGTATAACTTCACTCTATGTCCATTGACCTTAAAGGTACCTCCATCGTGCAAGTTCTTGATCTCCAATGCTCCATGGTCAAAGACATGAATGACTTCGTAAGGACCGCTCCATCTTGAACGTAGTTTGCCCGGGAACAATTTCAATCTTGAATTATAGAGCAACACTCTTTGTCCGGGAACAAACTTCTTGGCCGTAAGCTTCTTGTCATGCCAAAATTTAGTTTTGGCCTTAAATAAGGCGACATTCTCATAAGCATCTTGTCTTATCTCCTCAAGCTCGTTCAAGTCTAGCTTTCTTTGCTCTCCGGCCTTCATCACATCATGGTTTAGTGCCTTAACTGCCCAAAAAGACTTATGCTCAATCTCCACCGGCAAGTGGCATGCTTTCCCATAGACAAGGCGGAATGGAGACATCCCCAAGGGAGTCTTAAATGCAGTCCTATATGCCCAAAGCACATCATGGAGGCGCACACTCCAATCCTTCCGTGTAGCATTAACAACCTTCTCCGAGATGGACTTGATCTCCCGATTAGAAACCTCCACTTGGCCGCTCGTTTGAGGATGGTATGGAGTGGCCACCTTGTGCTTTACCCCGTACTTGTGAAGAAGGGCGGCAAAAGTTCGGTTGATAAAGTAAGAACCGCCGTCACTAATAATGAAATGAGGTGTACCAAAACGGGTAAAAATGTGCTCTTGTAAGAATTTTGTCACCACATTTGCATCATTAGTACTTGTAGCTTTTTCTTCCACCCATTTAGATACGTAATCAACCGCGACCAAGATGTACTCAAAGCCAAATGAATTAGGAAAAGGACCCATAAAATCAATGCCCCAAGTGTCGAATATCTCAAACTCGAAAATGTTGGTGAGCGGCATTTGGTCCCTTTTTGAAATGGTACCCACTCGTTGGCATCGATCACATTGTAGAGCAAAGTCGTTAGAGTCCTTGAAAAGAGATAGCCAATAGAATCCGGCTTGCAAGATCTTAAAAGCCGTCTTCCGGCCACCAAAATGACCTCCACACGTGTGAGTGTGGCAATGTTCCAAAATACTAGGAATCTCCACATTTGGAACACATCGTCTCAATACTTGGTCCTTCCCCTCCTTCCACAAGTAAGGGTCATCCCAAATGTAATGACGAGCATCCCGTTTTAACTTCCTTAACTCATAGAAATCCATACTCTCCGGTGCATAAGTACCATTGCTAGCAAGATAATTCACAATGTGTGAAAACCATGGTAGCCCTTGGATAGAAATAGCAAGTAAATGCTCATCCGGAAAGGTCTCGGTGAGGGGAATAGCACAAGAGTCACCTCCTTCCATAATCCTTGAGAGATGATCGGCCACCACATTTTCCTTTCTCGGCTTATCATGCACTTCAATGTCAAACTCTTGGAGAAGTAGAATCCATCGGATAAGCCTAGGCTTAGAGTCTTTTTTCGTCATGAGGTACCGCAATGCCGAGTGATCGGTGTGTACAATAACTTTAGAACCAATGAGGTAACTCCGAAACTTCTCAAGAGCAAAGACAATGGCCAAAAGCTCTTTCTCGGTGGTAGTGTAATTCATTTGGGCATCATTAAGAGTCCTTGAGGCGTAGTAGATAGCATGCATGAGTTTTTCCTTCCTTTGGCCCAAGACGGCGCCCATTGCATAGTCCGAAGCGTCACACATCAATTCGAAGGGAAGTGTCCAATCCGGCGCACTCATGATTGGTGCGGTAGTCAAAAGTGTCTTAATCGTCTCAAAAGCCTCCACACAAGCTCCATCAAAATTCCAAGGAGCATCCTTGGCAAGAAGATCACAAAGGGGCTTTGAGATTTTAGAGAAATCCTTGATAAACCGGCGATAAAATCCGGCGTGACCCATAAAGCTTCTCACTCCCTTGACATTAATTGTTGGTGGCAATCTCTCTATCAACTCCACTTTTGCTTTATCCACTTCTATACCTCGTATGGAAACCACATGACCGAGGACGATCCCTTCATCCACCATGAAGTGGCACTTCTCCCAATTCAAAATGAGATTTGACTCCTCACATCTCTTAAGAACTAAAGCCAAATGTGTTAAACACTCATCAAAAGAATTTCCATGCACCGAGAAGTCATCCATGAAGATCTCCATAAATTGCTCCGTCATGTCATGGAACAAGGCCATCATACATCTTTGAAAAGTAGCGGGAGCATTACAAAGACCAAAGGGCATCCGCCTATAAGCAAAAGTACCGAACGGGCATGTGAAGGTAGTCTTTTCTTGATCTTCGGGAGCAATAACTATTTGGTTATACCCACTATAGCCATCTAGGAAGCAAAAGTGTGAATGTCCCGCCAACCGCTCAAGCATGTGGTCGATGAAAGGAAGAGGGAAATGATCCTTTCTAGTGGCGGAGTTCAACTTCCGATAATCAATGCATACTCGCCACCCACTTTGAACACGTTGTGGAACCTCCTCCCCTTTATCAATCGTCACCACGGTCATCCCACCCTTCTTTGGTACTACTTGAACGGGGGAGACCCACTTGGAATCGGAAATGGGAAAGATAATCCCATGGTCTAGCAACTTAGTGACTTCCTTCTTTACTACCTCCATCATGGGTGGATTAAGTCTCCGTTGTGCATCTCTCACCGGTTTGCTATCCTCCTCCATATAGATATTGTGCATACAAACACTTGCACTAATCCCCTTATTGTCGGCAATTGTCCACCCTATGGCACCTTTGTGCTCTCTCAACGTCTTCAATAACTTCTCTTCTTCACGTGTGGTGAGCTTAGATGAGAGAACCACCGGCAATGTGTCACCATCACCCAAAAAGGCATACTTCAATGTAGAAGGCAACGGTTTCAACTCAAGTGTAGGGGGTGAGACAATAGATGGCAACATTGTTGGCTCCATAGAAAGTGATGTATCCAAAACACTCGGCGGTCTAATATGATATGTACTAGGTGTGGAAGGTGCAACCGACAATGCACTAGCTTCTTTTAAGATCACTTCATCATGAAATTCCATGCCATGGTGTGCTATCAATGTCTCCAAAGAATCTTTGGAACTAGACTCTATAAAAGAGGATTTCACCAAGTCATCAACAACATCAATACGGAAACAATCTCCCAAATGCATGGGACTCCTCATGGCATCAAATATGTGGAAACCCACGGTGGTGTCAAAAACGGTCATTGTGAGGATTCCTTTTTGAACATCAATTTTCGTCCCGGCGGTAGCCATGAATGCCCTTCCTAAGATGATAGGAAGCTCCTCCTCGTCACTAGTACCCTCCATGTCAAGTATCACAAAATCTGCCGGTACTAATAACTCATCAATTTTTACCAAGACATCCTCAACAACTCCTTTTGGAAACACAAGGCTCCGGTCCGCCATCTTAAGTGAAATCTTTATAGGCTTGATATCTCCGAGCCCAAGTGACTTGTACACATCAAGAGGCATGAGATTAATTGAAGCTCCCAAATCTAACATGGCTCGGTCAAACCCTTTAGCTCCAATGGTACATGGGACCGTAAAGGAACCGGGGTCTTTAAGCTTTGGAGGCAACTTTCCCGTAAGAATAGCCGACACCCCCTCACTTAAAAGCACTTGTTCATCCGGTTTGAACTTCCGCTTGTTTGTGCACAACTCCTTGAGAAACTTGGCATATGAAGGAAATTGCTTAATGGCATCAAGAAGTGGTACATTGATGTTAACTCTTTTAAATAGCTCAACGAACTCCCTCCGGTGCTTGTCTTGCTTCTTCTTGGCTTCCTCATTTCTTAATGCTTACGGAAAAGGAAGAGGTACTTGATAGTTTGACAAATCCAAAGGAGGCACACAAGTAGGACCCTTCCGCTGTCCGGAAACTAATGATGATGGAGTTGATGTATCCTTTGAGTTCCTAAGGTCCTTCTCGGGGGTAACGGGGTCCCTAGCCTTCATGGCCTCACCCATTAGATTTCCACCCGAATGTGACCCATCCCTAGAGCTCTTAGGATCCATCTCTTCACGTATCTCCTCAAAGGTCACTGTGGGCTTCTTTCTCTTGGCATAGTCTCTCTTATCAAACTCATCATCCACGGACAATTGGCCAAAACCCTTGCCCAACGGGATGCCTTGCTCGTTGCCCAAAGTAGGTGAAGAAGAATGTAGTGCTTGAGTGCCCGAACTTGTCGAAGGTGCTTGGACTTGAGAACATGGCTTGTGTGGCTTTGAAACTCCTCCGGTGGTTACATTTTCTTCACCACCGGCTCCCTTATCCACCCCCTTATTTCTTCCATTTCTAGGCAAAGTCACAACATCTTCCAATCCATTTTCCAAGGGTACATCTTCTTCCCCTTGGTTCTCATCCTCCTCATAAATATAATCATAATCAAGGTTTTCATGAATGGGAGTATATGAAGAAGGGGGATTCAAATATAAAGAGGGATCATAGTGAACTTTATTATTGTAAACTTTACCGGATCGAAGGGTGGTGATCACCTTCGCTTGCTCATGCCTCGGATTTTTCTCCACTTGCGATGGCAACGCACCTTTTGGCCTCTCATTGAGATCCTTGGCCATTTGGCCCATTTGAAATTCGATTTTTACCATGCCTTGTTGCATATTGTGGTACCCTTGTTGAAGTGCCGAAATTGCTTGATCGCACTTCACTTGGCTTTGGACAAGGGTGGCCATCATGTCCTTCATAGTTGGGTCCGTTGAATCTTGCGCTTGAGAGGTACTTGGGGCAGCAAAAGATGATGAGACACCTTGATTGTAAGTGCTTCCTCCTTGGTTAGAAAACCTGGGAGGTGCTCCATAAGTTGAGCTCTTGTATCCTCCATAAGTACCACTCCCATGGGACTTCTCTCCTCCTTTGTAAGTGTTGTAACCTTGAGATCTCTCTTGGTACCCTTGAGCGTTGCTCCCATAAGACTTTGGTTGGTACCCTTGAGTCCTTTCTTGATCATTTCGGGGTGCATAGTTGTTGTGTGACTTCGGAGGCGCTTGATAAGAACCGTGTTGGTATGAGCTCACTTGGTTCACATGTTGCCTTTCTTCTTTCTCCTTGTCGACAAGATAAGAGCACTCGTCCGTTTCATGACCAAGAGAACCACAATAGAAGCAAGATGGTGAAGAGACAACACTATTGACTTGTGTAGAGGTAGTCTTCGCTTGTGCTTGTATGAGCATGTCAATCTTCTTGTTCAATGAAGCTTCCATCCTTTCAAACTTAATGCTCACTAAATCATCACCTGTTGGTTCACTTGAAACATTGAAGGCCTTTGGCACTTGAGTTGCCGGTTGTGTGGGAGGAAATTTCCGAGGTCCAAAGTCATCCCATAGCTCGGAGTTGGTTGCTAAGTCCTCAAAGGTATCCCAAGCTTCATCGGGGGAAATACTTGCTATGGTATTTCCTCTAAATGTATCCACCCTTTGTCGTTGATTAGAAGATAAGCCTCGGTAGAACACATCAACAAGAAACCATTGCTCCAATCCATGGTGTGGGCAACTCATCACCAAATCCTTGAATCTTTCCCATGTTTCATAGAAAGCATCGCCCGATTGGTGCTTGAAATTGACAATTGAATCTCGAACCTTGGCTGCCTTACTTGGTGGAAAGAACTTGGCAAGGAAAGCCTCTTGCAACTCGAACCATGAGTGTATGGACCTTGGCGGTAACTTGAGTAGCCATTTCCTTGCCCCATCCTTCAAAGTGAAGGGGAACAAGCGAAGCTTCAAACCATCCTCCGGTAGTCCATGTAATTGCACGGTAGTACACGCTTGTTCGAATTCCATAACATGGTCATACGGGCTCTCATCCTTCAAGGCGTGAAAATTAGGCATAATGCTCAACGTTGAGGACTTAATCTCGTAATGAGTGTTGCAAGGCGGTAGAACAATGCATGATGGGTGATCCACCACATGAGGGAGAGTGTACTCCCTCATGCGCCTCACGGGAGGTGGATTGTTGTTGTTGTGTGGCCCTTCATCATGATGATCATGGTGGTGTGGTTCCTCCATTGGTGCTGGTAGAATACGGCTTTCCAAAGGTACTTCTTGGCTCTCAAGTGTAGGAGGCGCACTCTCACACACAATCCGTGGAATGCGTCGTCTTCTCCTTCGTCTTCCTCTTGTGTTCTCACTCAAAACTTTCCCGCTTCGAAGTTGTATAGGTGTGTGAGAGGTTGAGGGTTGGCTCATGCACCTTCACAACACAATAAACAATGATTGAGTACCACAATTGAAGCTGAAAATACAAGAATAAGAGGTTAAGGAAGCAATGGAAACAAAGAGTGAGAGAAAGAAAGCAAAGGAAACAAAACTGCCCCTCGTCGACCGTTCGACACTTTCCGTCGACCGGTCGAGAGTCGTCCAGGGAGTTGTTGTCGAACGTTCGAGAAACAGGATCGACCGTTCGACAAATGCCCTGAAACAATATTTTTGTGCTTTTCTCCTTTTATACCTAAAAAAACAAGGTTCCTAAAGGTGCAAGGGAACGCAATTGACAACTAAACAAGCAATTCAAAGCAACAAGTAAGCAAACTAACACAAATTCAATATCAACAAACTTTAGAGACACACTTAATGCAAGAAATGGAATGAAACGAAACTAGATGATTAACAAACTAAACAACGAATTGTGCACTTATTAGAAAGTTCAACTAGAAAGTGATAGCATTAGGGGTGCTCATGTCTTACATATATCACTAGGATATAAGGCCCGTCACTCCCCTAATGTGTCTCACTCAAGAGTGAATAGCACATATGAAACAAACAAACACAATATGAACAACACAACTAGTTAACTAAATGAAAAACAAAGAGAATGCTATAGACCCGACTACAACTACCTAAGGATCAAGGTTAAACCTCAATCCCCGGCAACGGCGCCATTTTGACGAAGCAAAAGTTTGGTTTGTATTTTTAAGATCCGGGAGTGTCGTGTTCACAGGGATCAATGGCCCAAGATGCTTAGGGAGTGTATAAATCGGGGTACTAAAGCTACTATGGAGTGACGAGAAATGAAAGAGTGAGTGAGTGTGATTTAAACAATGTGTGAAGTGTGAGTATGGTGAGCTTGGTTTTGGAAAACAATGATGCAAAGGAAATGAAACAAACAAGTAGACAAGTCAAGCAAGTAAAGATAAAGTGAATAATGAGCAAGAGTGTAAACTAGATATGGAAATCGATTGGGGTTTTGGGTTAGCCTAAGTCCATATGTGAAGTTTAATGAACCAATTTAGTACTTGTGTTTGTGCAATGAATGAATCAAGCTTCGTATCTTAGCCATATTATGGGTCTAAGACCATCCTATCTTATGTATTTCTAGTGCCATGTTATGGGTCACTAGAACTCTCTCAAATTGGCTTGAGAGGCAATGAACACAAAGACTTAGAAACTCAAACAAGGAGACCTCATCACATCTAATATCAAATGCCTAGAGAAAGTAGGAGTCACCCTATCAATCTTCAATCAAATTAGATTGCACACATGCTCAAAGAGATGACTAAATTCCTTAAACATGCATTCAACACAAATTAAATTGGATAATAGACATATTCATTCATCCCAAAACACTCATACATAATCAATTCATCTTCACATCACAATGGACTAGGGCACATAACCCTAGTCCCCAACCTTATTGAACTACTCACAACTAACCATAATGGACATTATATGAAATTGATTACAAATATAAGAAGAATAGGGAAAGAAATGCTCAATGAAGATGTCCTGGAGGCCACTTCTTCCTTCTCCTTCCTCTACTTGCTCTCAATGAGTCGTCCCTTGCTGGTTGATGCAAGATGTAGGCTTCACGTTCGATCGTCGACCGTTTGACACCTGGTCGTCGACCGGTCGACTGGCGGCAAGATGCTTGGGAAAACGGGAAAGGGAAATGGGAGAGGAAGGAAGGGAAAAGTGAAGGGAATAGGGCTAGCTAAAAAGTGATAACCTAATTGGGGAAGTACTAGGTATATATATAGGCAAGGGGGTGAGAATATAGGGCTAGGATGAGGTAGGGTTTGATCCAAGGACTATTAGGATTTAATGAAGGGTAAGGGGGGAATTTCCAAAGGAATAAAGGGGAGGAATAATCAAGGGGTGACCTCACCAATCTAGTGTGGTCCTTTGCTGTTTTGGGGGCTTGTGAAGGTGAGTCACGCGGTTGACTTCTCGTTGACCTTGACTTTGACCTTCGGAGCTTGACCAAGGGTTGACTTTTCATCAAACCTCCAGAATTCTCTCGCGGCTCACTTCCGGGACTTCATCTTGACTCGTTGACGCTCTCAAGTCGGGGTTGACCGCGAGTTGACCGACGGTCCTCGGGTTGACTTTTCGTCCTTTTGCCGGAAATCCACTAAAAGCTCCAAAACACGCCATTTTGCTCCTGATATCATCTGATGCTCGTGATTCCTACAATTGTGCAAAACAAGGATTAGAGACACTAAACGGCTATTGGATTAGCATTATCAAATGATTAAGGGGCCTAATTTGTATGTAAATCACATACAAATCACTTACCTAGAAGGGTATTGGTTGTGCGGTTAGAAATATGTGAACACAGTTGCAAGGGCTTAAGAAATCGATCGTATGACCCTTGCAGATGGTAGGAATGGACACAGTATGAATGGTGTTGGTGCCTTATGATATCTGAGATATGACGTGTTACAGCATGGGAAGGAATAATGTGTGGTAGGTAATGACGGAAATGATCCTTCAATTCATTGATCTTATTAGCTCACAGAGAGAGTTAGTTCTTTAATTTATCGATTAACTTTGTTTCAGTGCTTATGAATCTACGGCGTATTCTATGCCTTCATACGCCAGAGTATTTATCATATTTTCCCATGGTTTGAGCCACTACCTAATTGGTAAAGAATTGGGATACGAAGATCACCATGTGGAAATTTGGATCGAGGGTTTTAAATTGTTCAGTAGGTAAAGGTATTATAGAGATATCTTGCAATAGTTTAAGCTGGTCAGGAATTTGTTCAGTAGATGTGAATTTTTCATCCATATTTCTTCAGGTACGAAATTTTGGGGACGAAATTTTTTTTAAGGGGGGGAGATTGTGACACCCCGGACCAAAGCTTACCATTGTACTAGTTAGCGTTAAGGTGAATTGGCAGAATTTTCATTTTTCGAGTTTCGGTTAGTGCTTTAGGGAGGCGGGGGGAGGGGGGCTTGAGGTGACTTTTTGTTCAGTAAGGAATTTGAATAAATTTTCTTCATGGAAACTGTATAGCACATTAAACCAAGTTCGTAGACACGAACTACACTTTAAACGGAGTTCGTATGAAGAAGTTATGGTTCACGGAAGGAAGGTTACTATTTCGAGAAGTCGCTATAAATAGAAGTTTCTATTTCGGGAAATGGGGGAGAAATGGCCGGGTGACCTTTGGTCTTCCACGCAGGTGACTTTTCACCTCCCACGGTCGCTACAGTAAACCGGTCCTTTGACCGGCGATTTCTTCCAATTCCGGCCACCTCCAGCCACAAACTAGTTCCATTTTCTTCGTCTCCTCGCACCCTTCAATCCTATACCAATTTCCCCCATTGAAATTCAGTGTACAAGGAGAAACCAAGGAGAGCAGAAGCTCAGTTTTCGTGTCAAACTGCCGTATTTGCCGGCAACAATTCCGGCCATTTAGACCGTGACCACTCAGTGGGCTTTGTAGCCCTCACCTCCACGAGTCCAGCGCCATTGGTCTTGCGGCCTAACTCTGCCGAACGACGACGGATCGAAGGAAAGAAAAACTGGCCACCGTTGGCTTTCGTGGCAAATTTCGGCCGATCTAGACCAAATCGTGCTTCGACCGAGGTATGAAAGTTACTCCTCTTGGCATGGTGAACATTGTGGTCAAATTTGGCGACCATCAAAGATGGTTAAGTGGCGGCGCGTGGCGACGCGTCCGGCCACCTTTTGAGCTGCATTTGTGTTCAGTAGTAAGTACTCTTGTTTTCGATCATGTTAGTATATGATTTGAAGAAAGTTGTCGTAGTTTAGGAATTTGTCCGATTAATTTGAAGTTCGCTATCGGACGATTCACGTTTTAGATTATGTGGTGACCGTTGGATTGTCACCGAAATTGATTAGAATGTCAAGGTAATTATTTAGAGAGTGTTGAACGGTGGGATCTTTAGAATTAGACCAGTTGGATAAGTAAAGAGTAATTATGACATATGGGTACGATAGTTAGTTACATTCGTTTGATTTATCGAACCGCGGCAATCCGATCGTTGGATTAGTCGCCGAGTATTTTGGTTAATAAGATTCATCGACGAGTAACTTGTTTAAGGAGTTTTCGGTGAATTAGAGGGTTTGGAATTAATTATCGAATTATTAATCCGTCCGTCAAATAGTTAATAAGTTTCATAATTAGTTTTATTCAGAAGGACGACAGGATTACTCTTCTCAGGAGGATCTCGACGGACGATAGTCTTAGTTGGTTCTAGTTAGTGTTTGTTGAATGCACGTGATATCGAATGGGTAGTTTCCGCATCTGTTCTAAGTGAGTTGGTAGTCCCTCAGTTGAGCTGGTAGTCCCTCATGTACTGAGTTGGTAGTCGTTCAGTTGAGCTGGTAGTCCCTCATGTACTGAGTTGGTAGTCCCTCAGTTGAGCTGGTAGTCCCTCATGTACTGAGTTGGTAGTCCTTCAGTTGACCAGGTAGTTCCCTCATATACGGAGTGGGTAGGACCCTCGAATGATAGCTCACTAAGATGGTAGGTTTCTCAATGAATTGATGGCTAAGTGGGTAGCTTTCTTTGTCACCCCAGTTTGTTTATAGTTAATCCAATTATTTGAGCTTCCGCAGGTTAAGAGTTATGTTTTCCAATTAAAAGAAAATATGAATCTAACTGTGGAGTTGAAGTTGAAGTAATGTCTCCGGCGAGCACGTAGGCTCTGGTGGTTGGTGGGGTTTATTAGTCATACTCAGTTACGTATTTCAAATTGTTTTGATCAGTTGAAATCGACAGAATATTTAGTGAATTGGATTGAAGTATTATTGAAAATTAGTTCAACTTTTGGTTTCAAAGTATAATTGATTAGACATTTATCTGAAGGTGGATTGGTGTCCATATTTGGTTAAAAACAAATGTCCTCGGGTGTCCAAAGTAATTGAGGGTGTGCACTCAACACAAATAAAAGTTGTTGTAATGTTGTTTGTTAGTATATTTGAATTGTTGAGTTGTTAATTGCAGGTTCTGGGTAGTCCATTGTTATGGGAGGTTATGTCGAGTTTTTGGCATGATCTCTTTTAAAATGGTCCCTACAGGGTCATCTCGATGTTTCAGTAGGAGATGTCGGGGCGGGTCCTATCAGTTTTCCCCTGGTCTTTTCTATTTTCAACCGCCCAGGTTGCAGACTAGCTAGTTGAGGTCGCGTATCGAAGTCAATGCATTAGTCAACACCACCCTTCCTTTTCTTGTAGGTTATAGTTTAACTTAATTTCGTTTATTTATTGTGTCTTCATAAATTTAGTTGCTCTGATACATTAAGTTTTAAAGATGTATAACACATTTGGAAGGATTTATATTTTGGAGTTGGATATTTGGAGGATTATTTTAAATTGTGGAAAGTTGAATTATTTTCACCGGCGAGCACGTAGGTTCGGGTGTTTGATTGGCTTGTTGGTTTTTGAAGTGTTGAAATGTGAATTTTAGGTTTTCGTATAGTCCATTTTTAGGGGAGGTTATATCGAATTTTCAGTGTGATCTCTTCTAAAATGGGCCCCACATGGTCGTCTCGATGTTTCAGAGTGAGATGTCGGGACGAGTCCTGTCATTAACTGGGTGGGAATAATTTTTAAATTTCTTGAAATTATTGAATTTGTGTTTATGGATAATTTCCTGTTTGGACTATAGTCCATTATGCTTGCGTTGTGCTATTAAACAAATATGGGAGGTACTTGATTGGCTTGGAGAAAAAATTATTCTGGAAATTCCTGAATTTGTCTGTATGGTTTACAGTGGTTAAATTTGGGAATATGTTTATTTATAATGCTTAATTTGTCTGTCATTTTCAGTTCAAATAGAGCTTTTCACCATTGAGATATTTCGTGGTGGTTATTTTCACTCCATGCCCGATGGAACAATAAAATACAAATTGGCTAAGTTCAACAAATTGGGTGGGAAGGTGTACTTAGATGGGCTGGATCTTAAAAAGTTTGCATGGGTGGAGTTGAAGTTGAACAATATAGCATGGAAATTGGGTAATAGGGTGAAGCCAATGTCTTATCACTTCAAGCTTCTTCATACAAACTGCAATGAGGGATGGATGCCTATAAAAAATGATACAGATGCAGTTGAAATGACCAAACTGATTCCACCAAAGAAGAGGCAAATAAGTGTATAACTGGTGGTGGTAAAAGGAAAAAAAAAAAGAGGCTTAATTGGATGACACTAGGCCAACAGAGTGGAATGGCACAATCCTCTCAATAATGTGACTGCAGCAGAAAAAGTAAATGTGGTTGAAGATAGTAACATATTTGCTAGTCAAATAAACAGGTAGAGGGAGTTGTGAAGCTAGTGGTCTAGGGAGGATGATTTATATGTGATTTATATACAAATTGAGTCTCTAATCACTTTAGTAATGCTAATCTAATAGTCATTTAGTGTCTCTAATCATTATTTTGCATTATTGTATGAAACATGAGCAGCGAATTGATATAGGGAGCGAAATGACGCATTTTATATATACTATATAGTACACTTTTGACGACCTTCTAGATATATTGTTGGTTTTGAGAGTACCGAGTTGATATACAGACACGTCTCATGCCATGTGCTGATGCCCCATATTATTTCAGTTTAAATTGTTTACAAGTTTAGCCCAAGAATTATTGTCACACACATGCATATAACTTCATCGTAAAAAGTAATGCTTGTGTCAGTATTTTTATCATGCATAACCTCCTTTTTTTTTTTTTTGAGAATTCATATCCACTAATTAAGAATTTGTTGTGAAATCGAGATTAAATAAGCATAAATTAGTGTAGCTCGTTTATCCGGTGAAGTTGACCTAATATAATAAAATAACAGAGAACCACGTGGGAATTAAATATTGAAATTGTGAGAATGGAACCCCGGGAGAGTGAAACTGTGAATTAAGTAGTATTTAATGGGCGGGGAACCAAGATTATGAAATGAAAATTAAGAACCATAAAATGGAAGAGCATTCATCAGCCAAATCTGGGCAGGAGATGATGAGTGAGAAGATAGTTGTTGTTTCTTATGATGATGCTTACAAGCCCAAGCCCTGCAGGAATTTAACTGAAGCAGCACTAAGGGCTTTGTTCAAGTGTCTGGGTGTTGAAGCTCCTTTAAACACAGAACAAGTTTCTGATCAATCGCCGGAGCAAGTTGATGATCCCCCAAAGACAGCAGTGGAACAACCAGAACCTGATGCTCAACTCCCACAAACCTCTGTATGAACTCTCTTTCTCTCTCTCTCTCTCTCTCTCATATTATTTAGGAGAGATCGAGCCTCTCCAAAAAGAACCTTATATATTTGACATATGTGTTGTTAATTTTGTACAGGCCGGAGTTATTGTTTGTGTGGCAAGGAGTGCCTTAAGCACAGGGAGTGGTCCACAGATAAATTGATCACTCAGTTTATTGTGAAAGAGGTTGATCCAGTATGTAAATTCATTAGTTAGGCTACCTCAGCCATTGGATACACTCACAATAAATGTGCTACTTTGAATCTGTTGCAAGTAAATTCAGTTTTTTATTTTGAGAAATAAATAATAAACAATTATCAATGTCTTTAGCTCATTATCTTTGCACGGTTAGATCGAGTTATTGGATGACAAAAGGTGTAGGCTTCATACTTAACCCTAGTGGATTAACAAAATGTTCTCTATACAAGGCACATGCTATCAATCTCGAAAAAAGACTTTAAGTTTAAGGACATTTTAATTTCTAAAAAGAAAACAAAAAATTTAAAAGTTTTAATCGTCAAGGTCGAACGTCTCTTCCATAATCGTCAAGCTTTAGAGAAGGTGCAAACAGTATTAAAAGATATTCATTGTAAGGTATGAGGTTCTCTAAGTAGAATAATACATACAACTAATTTCCAAAATGTCGAAGCACTCAAAAATGAGAAAATCAAGTGACTTGCATTGCATGGGAAATTACAAAAAAAAAAAGATGAAATGAGATTGATCGATATACATATTAGCCACATTTAGTGACAAATCAGAAAGGTATTGTAAAGTGATTCTGTTAATATAAAAAAATGAAAAGATTTTAACCTATAAGGCTTCACAGCTGAAGTTTTATTCCCTTGTATCCAAGCTTGTCAATATTCATATAGAATCTGCCAAAGAGACTTTCACCCTAGGAGAGAAAAATGAACTAATATATTATCAGAATATAATCAAACCACATTCGAATACACTCTTCATTAGTGTTCAAAAGATTTCAGAATTCACTAAAAAGATATACGCATTCCACAGTATTAACAAACATCTTTCATATGATCTCTCTTAATTCTTTGATAATTAAAGTTTGTTTTTCTCATCAACAAAACAAAATTTAACAGTAACACCAATCTAACCAATGACATTTAGATCCAGTGGCAATTAAGGGCTTCAATCATGATCTGGCACGTCACAGAGTTCTAAATATATATACAGACCCTTTGCATCTATTTTATTACTAAATATGAAACAAAATGGTTTCGAGTCGCATATGCGTTTCAAAGTCTTCACCTTAACTCATACATATAATATTTTGATATCTTTGAAAATTTAGATGTCTATGAGGTTTTTCTCTTGGATTCGTCTACGGTACATTAATATGTTGATACATCAAGTAAATTAGTTTGATATAGTAATATACAGGCTCTATGCATCGGAAAACTATATCGATTGACCTAATTTCGGGCTAGTCTCAGGAACTGATTTACTGTTATAGGGAGTTGATCTATACCGTTCATGTATCAATATGTTAAGGAACTTTGACTTCTCTCTTTAACTTTTTACCATAATGCGTAAAACAACATAAAATGAAAACCACAAAAAAAAAACAAGTAAGAACAGTCATAAGTCGTTACGCATGCTTTTTATTTTGTTTTAGTTTATTCTCTCTTTTTTCTTAAAAAAAAAAAAAGATGTTACGTACGTAATGTTCCTCTAAGAACACATATTCTGCAAGAGTTGGTAGCATAGCTCGATCTTCTGGGTCCTTAATTATATTATCCATCCACCCAAACCTAATACACATGCACCTACGTACGAATTAACAATTAATCTGTACATTAATGCTACAATGATCCTTCAGATCGATAACCTAATATTAATTGCTACTACTTGGCCCCATCAAAACTTTTATGGATACAAATCATTTCATTTCCAAACCATATATGTCAAATTCTAATCACATATATGGTTGGCATGCATAGGATCATGGAAACAGCTAGAAATTAATGCTGTCAGTACCCTAGAGATTCATTTCGTTGAATTATCTATCTGTCAATGGTGTGAAAAAGACTATTTGTTGGATAGGGTTTTAATTGGCAACATATAAATTATCAAGAATACGTGTTCACCTAAGAAATAATTAATTTGTAAGGCTGCCACTTATGTAAAGTAAATGGAATAGTCGTTTGTGCACTCTTTGCTAGTTGGTGTTTGTTAAAATACATATCATTTGTGGAGATTCCTGCTATTATTCGTGAAGTTTTCTCATTGGTTCATTTAATTTGGGGTTTAGGCACCATGTCCCATTCCGTTGTATTCTACAGTTTCATTAAGCAAGACTTGAGAGCGGCCGCACCGGTCTTTTTTTTAAAAAAAATAGAAATAATTTGTGAGGAACAAGTAAATATGGCTGCGATTAAGTTCAAATAATGAAATTATAACAATTTAAAACTGTGTATTCATCTCTCAATAACTATCTCTTGTATCTCTAAGTTTTGTGCATGATTTTAGTTCAACAAGGAAAGTTTAACGGTACATTAATGTATTGACACATAAAGTAAACTAGTTTGATACAGAAGTAGATTGGCTTTATATATTGGTAGACTAGTTTGGTTTGATCTATTGTTGTATCGAACTAGTTTACATCTGTATCGCTCACTATCTACTTAATGTAATGTACAGTAGACGAACCCTTTGAAGTTTGAACAATTGAAAAGTGGTAAATTAGCAGGCTATGGCACAGTAATAGTGAAGAAAACAGCAGGGCATGTTTGGAAGTTTATTTAATCTGAAAGAATCCAGTTATTTAAGTCGATATCTGAAGGGAGAGCAGAGCCATTTAAGAGCGCTAGCTATTAATGAATTAGGTGAAGCTGTTTCTCGGAGACTCAAACAAGAAGAAGAAGAAGAAGAAGAAGAAGAAGCATTATTGAAATGGTGTACTCAAAAGTGACGTGTCTTGATGAGGATGAGAAGGAGGTGACGACAGAGAAGAGTCGACCTTCAGTTTCCTACCATTTCTTATATCCATGCGATTTCCTCGAAGAAGCAGTAAGGGCCCTTTTCAAGTGTTTCGGTCTTGATAACAAATCATTGAAGGAGGAGTCTTCTTCATCAGGTGAAGAAAAAGACACACAGAAAACCACCAAAGAATACCACCAGAAAAGCACACCGTCAAACTCAGAAGTACTACAAGTTTCAGATCCATCTGACCCACAAGAAGCTGATCCTCCATCTTCAATCACAGTATGTTATATATAATCTTCTCCATATATATATATATGTATCATTATTCTCTCTGTTATATATCTTAAGCACGCGAATGTCTGTGTTTATTTGTGTACATGCAGGAAGTCGCTGCAAGCACAAGGGTTGTAAGACCACCATTAAGCGTTGGGGGAGGCGGGCAGATTAATTAATTAACTTGAAAATAATTTGAGATATTATTATGAATTAACCGTCTTTCTCTGTTGGTCAACAAAATTAGCTTGTTACACATCTACGAATCTACAATCAATGTTATCCTTCGGGTGCATAATTTTCTCTCTTTTTTCTATTTTCCTTTTTGGATTTCTCCATGTATTAATTTGCCTGGTTTTAAAGTTTGTATATATATGAGAGATTGCATTTGTTACTTGTGTTCGTTTTCAAAGAGAGGCAGCTAATCCATTAATTGTCTTTAACTAACTCTAGGAAACTATATGCTTACTTGGGTGAACTGAATCTAAAATTAGAAAAACAATAGATTAAAAAAAGAGACAATAAACAGAGTTGGGTCAATTTATGCACAAGGGAGATAAATAAGCTAGACATAATGATATGCCTCTATAGGTCACAAAACATAAAAGTCATTACTTATATAAACTCCACATTCCACTACCGGTCATAGCAACCATAAAGTAGAAAGTTACATATCCTTAAATCACAAAAATAAAATTAATTTTCGGCCTATATAGCTTCTTGTAGGTAAAGGATTCGAACCAGACTAAGAACGAACAACTTCATTCCATATTCAAAAGTGCACTTTAAAGCCATCACATAGTCAATGTATATATTGAGAAATCTCAACTCACTAAGCGATACAACTCTAGGTAGTAAGTGATCCATTAAGTACAAGGTCATGCCATACTATAATTGTGATAGTGACCCGACCTAAATCACAAGAAGTTCAATGATAGAAGAGAAAAGCATCCAATAGGCCAGGACATAGCAGAAATGATCACAAACATAACATCAAATAGGCAAGATAAAAAAAAAAAAAAAAAAAAGCCTCCATATGAGGACACCGGCCAACTCAGGCCCAATATACTGAGGAAGAGGAGATTGGGCTATGACACAAGGCCCCGTCCTTCACCCATGGGTCCGTTGCTATCAAAGCTTACACCAGAATAAGCCGCAAAAGCTTACACTAATGTAGGACGAGAATTTAGTCGATTTTGACATAGAATATAAAAAAAAAAAAAACGTCGTCACATAAGAAAAAACGATTTGAATATCGGAAATTTGTATTCATTTAGGCTTATGCCAAGACAGTCCAGCAGCGCAAAACTAGACAATTTTGCTATTTTCCCTTTTGGATTCTTTAGATATTTATTTTTTCTTATTTCATTTAGGTTTTATTTTTCTAGCAAGTAATTCAGATTTTCTTGTCTTAGCCTACAAACAATAAGATTATTACTTTCTATTTAGCTATTGGACTAATGCTTTTATACGGCACATCTTTAAATTGTATTTTATTCATCAAGCATTCAAGTATTCTATAAAATCGAGAAGTTCTTCTCAATTCTCTGGTAGACTCCAGATTTATATCTTTTGGGTTTAACGCTTGTTAGCCCTTGTTTCTTAGACTGCGTTAGGCAAGGACTAAAAAATTGATATTCTCGGCGATATTTCGCGAAAATTTCATTTTTTTAAGGGTCGATATAAAATCTCCCTTCCGCCCAAATATCGACCGAAACAATCGATATTTCGTGACATTTTGGATATCTCCAGATATTTCTGATTTTCCTCATTGTCTTGTTAAAAACCAAAGAAATAAAAAGCCATGAGAGAGGATAGGGAGAAAGAGGGAAAGAGAGAGAGAGAAAGAGGGTCGATGAGAGAGGCTAGGGAGAAGAGAGAGAGAGGCTGGGCAGATGAGAGATCGGGGAAGAGTGAGAGAGAGTGGTGCAGTTAGATTGAGAAGAGGGACGAGGCCAAAAGGGAAGAAACACATCATCAGAAGCCGAATAATATATTATAATATTGATGGAGATTTGCATTACGCTTGCTTATCCTATATTTTCTTCAAATAAATAGTCTTAGGGGATTTGCATCACGCTTACTTATCTTATATTTCCTAATGAATAATATTTTATTATAATATATACTTAAAAAGAAAAATTTATATGCATTCACTATATTTCCTTCAAATAAACAGTCTTAGAGAAAATCAAGCAATCTCAACCCTATTTTAACTAGGAGCATGACTATTTGAGGATTCACAATCAATCTCAAACTCATATAGTTTGCATATAAATGATTTTATGTAAAATAATATAGAAGTGGTATCATTTGATAACTAGCCTTTATAATACATAAAGACTTCTACACGTCGAGATATAAGAGACGGCGAAAATTAGAATTTTGAACTTCATAAACGTTCGAGAGGGTCTTAAATCATTCATGTAATAAGACTTCGTAAATATTTGTGTATATTAAAATAAATAGAAATCAAATAAAATATATTAAACCAAATTATTCAATACTTATTGTTTGTCCGCGCACATTAATTTAACCCAATTTACACTACAACTCATTAGGTAATAATGTTTGTTCAACATTTTCCTTTTAAAATAGAGTAGATAATTAATCGAATAAACATCTCCTAAAGTTTCATTTTAAGTTTTCATGTTTTTCCTCAAATTTTCGTCATTTTTCTCGAACATTTACCGATATCGAAATTTCCTCTATATTTCCATAGAAATTTCCATTTTTTTTACCTTCAAAATTTCCTCGAAACTCTAAATTTTGGTCATTGGTGTCAGGTGGTGTCAAAGTAGGTTTCGCTCGCTCCATAATGGACCACGGTCCAAGGGAGGATTTCCCCATAGCCAACCTCAACAACATTGGTCGTAGAGTTTCTATTGAAGATGAACATGCTGAGGGATTTGCCCTAAGCCAACCTCATAAATTTTTTTTTCATAGAAAATGCAACATTGGATATTCACATCGCCGGAATATAATGACTTTCGAACATCATACCTCATTAACAACAAAGTATGCTTGTTGATAATTGATAGTGGTCTGCATGACAACTTTATGGCAAAGAACGTTGTGGATCATTTTCAATTACCAACCACTAAGCATATTGCTCCATACTCGATTCAATATGAGAATGAATATGTACAAGTGACAGAGGTTTGCAAAGTTTCTATCACCATGGGAAAATTATATAAGGAAGAGGTTACTTGTCATGTGAACGATATGGACGACACTTATGTGCTTTTTGGAAAACCGCGTCATGAAAAGGTAAAGGGTATGTACTGCCAAGATGATACATATTTAAATAGGTGAGACTCACATAGAATTAGAATCAAGCCAAGAGGCCCTCCTACGGTGTGTGAGAATAAACCCAAAAAAGCCACTTTTCCTGTTGAAAAGAAAATTGAAGACGAAGAAGTTGATCCGTTCATCGAATGGTTAAACATGTATAGAGAAGATATTTTTTAGAACGAAGATCAACATGTGGTCAATTATGAGTGGAAACGCATAACTCAATGGCATTGTATCGATATAATAGTGGATGATAAAGCAGATTTGGAGATGCCTCAAGCAGGCAAATTGGAACTCAAGACAATGGTTGTCAAGCAACAAGATTTTACCAAGTTAGAGTTCGAATATCAAGATACATATTGGAAACTTGTCTATGGTGTTGGATTCATAGTGATAGATTCTAGTTTTGAGAATGGTCAAGTCAATGAGTTATCATATTTTGTTCCTACAATAGACTTACCTAAATTCAAGAGGAACTCGAGGTCAAGTTCTTTTCAAGTGGAGGAGACTGATGTAGGATGAGAATTTGGTCGATTTCGACAAAAAATATCAAAAACAAAGAAGCGTCGTCAGATAAGAATATTAGAAATTAGTATTCAAATAAGCTTATGCCAAGACAGTTCAGCAGCACAAAACTAGACAGTTTTGTTATTTTTCCTTTTGGATTCTTTAGATGTTTATTTCTTCTTATTTGATTTAGGTTGTTGTAAGTCGCCTATTAACTCAAGTAGGAAAGATAGAAAAACGAAAGCGAAAGAGAAGTGCATGTGGAGAGCAAGAAGTTGCTTTCTATTCATCGATTGATGTTTGATGTTGTGGTATATGAAATGGTGATGCCTCAACCTCTTTATATAGTGGAGAGGTTGAGGTGTATTCATGGTATACAATAATGAGGAGAAACCCTTTAGTTTCCCCACTATCACCACTAACCCCACTAACTATACAATTTATGTCCTCTCATAAGTAGTGTAACCCTTATGGAGTAAATACAAAGTCACAAAGAAATACCAAAGGTCTTGCACAATGTATGTAGTCCACATCTTGTATCATGTTCGTACAGACCTTAGTTTAATTGACAGCCACCCCATAATGTGTCCTATAACACTTCCCCTTGGATGTCCAAAAACTGACTTTGCTGCATCTGAACTCCTTCATCTTTGAGCATTGTGCTAAGTATAGTTAGGCAGAGTCGAAAGTAAACATTCATTCGATGATACCAACACACAAAAACCTTAAGTCCGGAAAAACCTAGTGTGGCACAAAAACCGAAGTTTAGGAGAAAATTGTGTTGCCGAATGATGTAGACCGAAGCACCATGAGATGTAAGTGCGCGGAGGAACTAACCACAAAGGATGTGCCTCATTAAAACCTTGCCAGAGTAAACCCAGTGGGACAAACCTCTGGTCGAAGGACAAAAGAGTACACGGTGGTTAGAAGTATACGACTGGATACTCCCCCTGATTTCGGTTTTCTTTAGTGAAGGTATGATCAATGTCAATGATTTGACAAATAGGTAGACGATGGATGGGATGGTGTCTCATTAAAAACCTTGCCAAGGTAAACCCAGTGGGACAAACCCTTGGTCTAAGGACAAAAAAAGTACACTACCCAAGCGTCGATCAAATACAAGCATTCTTCGGGATGCTCCCCCTCACATGCACAGTACTGGGTGCGAGGTTTTCGACTTAGGCATAAATCGTTACTCTAAGGTAGCTCGGATAGCTTTCTGAGACCGATTGCCTTAACGTGTTTCTGAAATGAATACTTTGGTAGTGACTTGGTGAATAAGTCAGCGTGGTTGCTCTCTGAACCAATGTGCTTCACTTCGATCTTCTGGTGCTCTTGTTATTGATGCGTAAAGAAGAGTTTCGGCGAGATGTGCTTAGTAGCGTCTCCCTTGATGTAACCATGTTTGGCTTGATCAATCACAACATTGTTGTCCTCATAAATGACAACTGGTTCATCAGGATTATGAGATAGCTCACAAGTACTTCGTATGTGGCCAATAAGTGCTCGAAGCCATACACACTCTCTAGTCGCCTCGTAGAGAGCGAGTAGTTCAGAGTGGTTTGTCAAAATAGCTACTAGGGTCTGTTTTCGAGACCTCCAAGATATTACCGTATTTCCAAAGGTAAAGACATAACCAGATTGAGAACGTCCCTTATGCGGGTCTGATAAGTAACCAGCATCGGTGTAACCGACAAGGGTTGCGTTATTTCGAGTGCCAAGGGGGGTAGATCCACTCGATGACGCGTAGGGATAGAACATGCCCATATCCGTAGTACCTTTAAGGTCGCGAAAAATTTCTTTGATGACATTCCAGTGGCGGCGTGTGGGCGCGGTGCTGTGTCGAGTTAAACAATTTACAGCAAACGAGATGTCCGGTCTAGTACATTGGACCAAGTACAATAATGCGCCTATTGCACCTAGATATGAACACTCAGAGTTCAATATCTCTTCATCGTCTCCCTTAAGACGGAATGAGTCCTTGTTAATGTTTAGAGTTCGAACGATCATGGGAGTAGGTGACGACTTAACGTCATGATGACTAAAACGTCGCAACACCTTCTAGGTGTAGTTCGACTGATGTACTAGGATTCCATCTTTACGGTGCTCAATCTGTAGGCCGAGGCAATACCGTGTCTTCCCAAGATTTTTCATCTCGAATTCCTTTTTTCCAATATCCTGAAATTGATTTCTTAATAAACACGTAGGGGCATAGTTCGTTGTTCACGTATCCCATGCCGATCAAGTATTCACTTAGACGATTATACCACGTCCGTCCGGATTGTTTTAATCCATATAGTGAACGTCTCAGTTTAATTGAGAACGTGTTTCGTGGTCGGGAACTACTTGATTCAGGCAACTTAAGTCCGTCAGGGACTTTCATATGTATCTCTGTGTCTAGATCCCCGTAGAGATAAATTATGACCACATCTATAAGCTGCATATTCAGTTTTTTGGAAACTACTAAACTGATTAAGTAGCGGAACGTTACAACGTCCATTACGAGAGAATAAGTCTCATCGTAATCAATTCCAAGGCGTTGAGAGAAGCCTTGCGCCACTAGGCGAGTATTGTATCAAACAATCTCATTATTCTCATCATGCTTCCTTACGAATACCCATTTATGACCAATTGGTTTAACATTGGGTGGTGTTGGAGCGACTGGTCCGAACACACTTCGTTTCGCTAAGGAATCCAATTAGACTTGGATTGCTTGTTTCCATTTTGGCCAGTCGTCTCTACGTTGAAAATCATCAACGGAGTAAGGTTCGATGTCATCGCTAGTTTTGATTTTGGTAACTACCACGAATACAATTATATGATCGATGATAATCTCATTTCAATTCCATATCTCACATAAGCATGCATTATCGAGATTTCTCTATTCTCGGAAGTGGGTTCAGATGTTGGAGCGTCCCCCAACGTCGTCTCTTCTAGGACAGACTCATAATCCAGATTATCTCATGAGATAGATCGATTGAGATTGCGATGTCAAGAGGATTTGTTTGTGCCAAATTTACCCTCTTCTGGGGATAAGAATCCTTCGAACCTAAGTAGTCCATCTCACTTCTGGGCAGGGACATATGACTGGTTAGCCGTCAAGCCGTACGTCATCCATCATGGACGACACATCCTACGGGGACGTTGCATCCTTCAGAGATGACTTTGCGTCCTTCTGGGACGTCTATCCTTGCAGGCAAGTTTGCAGCAGGTATATATAATCTCGTCACTTTAGCTAGATCAGAGAGAGCGTCAGGCATTTTATAGGCTACACTTTGTAGATCTAGAATTCTTCGCACTTCACTTATCATATTTGTGCGATTCGGGGATCGAGATGAGACATAGTGAGTACATGCCACGTTAATTCACGTCGTTCCTTATCAACGTTAACGTGCAAATCTCCTCCTAACGACAAGAAGACAGTCTCATCAAAGTGACAATCTGCAAATGCGGTAAAGAAATCGCCTGTCAAGGGCTCTAAAAAGCGTGTAATAGATGAGGATTCATAATCGACATATATGCTCATCTTTTATTGAGAACCCATTTGTACATTGTGACGGCACAATTGGCACGTAAACTGCACACCCAAATACGCGAAAGTGCGAAACGTCAGGTTCGTACCCAGTCACCAGCTGTAACGCGGAATAAGGTAGGGTAGCAGTGGGCCTCAATCAGACCAACTTGGCTGCATGCAAAATTGCATAGTCCCACGTAGAAATTGGAAGCTTGGTGTGCATTACCAAGGTTCATGCAATCATTTAATGAACGCTTCTACGAGACCATTCTGGGTGTGAACATGGGAAACCAGATGTTCAACGTCAATCCCAAGGGACATGCAATAATCATCGGAAAACTTCGATGTAAACTCTCTGGCATTATCAAGTCTTCTGGACTTTATAGGATAATCCGAGTGGTGAGCCCTCTAAGCGAGAGTTTAGCAAAAATAGCGTTTCTTGTGGACAATAAGTAAACTTGTGACCAACTTGTCGATACATCAACCAGAACCATGAAATATTTAAATGGTCCACAGGTTGGTGGATAGGTCCACAAATATCACCTTGGATTCTCGCAAGGGAATTTCGAAACCAGTTTAGTGTGCTTTACACGAATTGGTTTGAGATTTGTCTTTCCAATAGAGCAAGCTTGGCATGGGTTGTTCGGATTAAGCACGAAATTCTTTCCTCCAAAAGGATGCCCGTACGATGCATTAGTAGTTCTAAGCATCGTATTATGACCCGGATGTCCCAGACGATCATGCCACAATATATAAGTGCTCTCATCAATCGGCGTCTGGCGAATGATAAAGTTATTTTCAATCAAGTGTATTGTGGTAACATTAAGACCACTTGAAAAGACATCTCAATTTCTCCAAGATACGCTTTTGGTCGTATTTATTGGAGGTCATGTGTAAAGGAAATCCACACCATTTTCATGAGCGGTTTCAACATGATATTCATTTGCTCGAATGTCCTTAAAACTCAGTAAGGTTCAACAGGACCTATGAGAGTATAAGGCCTCAGATATTGTCATAAAAGTACCATTGAACAACGCAAATTGGGCTTTGCCAAAGCTTTTGATTAGGGTCGACGGGCCCGTAATCGTTGTCACTGAGGTTACTTTAGGCGTGAAGTTGATGAAATACTTTTGATCTCGTAAGAAAGTGTGGGTGGTACCACTATCAGCCAGACAATCAACTTCCCCACTAGTTATGTCTAATAGTAGAATAATTTAAAACTGGTCACAATGTCAAAGGAATTCGCTCAAACATACTTTAAACTATTTCGAGAAACGTTGAAACATGATATAGAAAAAATAAAACCATAATCCAAAAGAAAACGTAAACATTTATGGGCTACACTTAGGCCCAATTATTATCATGAAAATTGAGAAAAATACTAATCCAAATCCATGTCAGCGACAAAGTCGGTTGCGTCAAGAGTTGTCTCCTGAGTTATTTCGATCATATTAGTTTCGGGCTTAGTTTCATTGTCAACATTGTCAATGATCTGTACCACCACAACAATAGCAGAGATTGGTCTCGGGAGCATTAACTCTTGCTTCGGGACGCCCGACCCTGTTGTTGTTCCTCACTCGAGGCTATCTTGGTTGGGCCCAAAGGTCCTCGGTTTGGATGAGAGCCCAAACTGCGCTTGGTTGGACGAGCATGAGGCTCGCGGCGGTTTCGAGGTTAATGGGATGACTGGCCCATGTCTCATTTCTCTGATTGTGGACGAAGTCCACGAGCAACATTAACCTCTGGATTAGTGTACATCCAAGAGTGGGAAGTCAAGTTTGATCGAAATTGTTTCTTCGACGGGAGAAACTGGATTAGTGTATCATATAAATCGACTAGTTTATATGTTCATGATAATTTTTACGGATTAGACATGTGAACATAAGTTCAACTTCGAAAATCTTGTGGTTCGAAACATGTAATCATGGTTTTGTGAGAATTAAAATTCTCAATCTTCGAGTTATCATTTGGCAAACATACATATAAATTCTACCACATAATTGCGAGAAAATAAACAATTCTAGAATGAAAAGTTATTTACTCAACTCTTTCGGTAGCTCCAATTGAATACGACCAGGTAAGATAGGGTGAGATTTTTTGGTGGAGCGAGGCTCTCTTAGTACCAAACCTCATTCGAAATAGTGTCAATATTCTCCGAACCTTGCCTAGACATCGCATCCAACTAGGTGTGCCTAGTCGTGGAAGATTCATAACCTTTCGTGACTTAATGTGGAGATATATGTGCCATGTGTACCGTTGTACATGCTTTTATCTTTCGATTTAGTGATCAAGTAATCAACGAAAAATAAAGCAGATGCAAGCCAAATTACAATTTCTCTTGACTTAAGATTAATTTGGGTTCTTGCTCAATGGTTATGGTTCACTATTTTCCAAGGATTGAAAAAATAAAAAAAACATAACTTACTTGAGAAATGCACCTAAAAAAAATTTAGGGTTCCACGAGTCAAGAAAAAAAAATCCAACGAATTTGGGTTGCTTCCTTCGAATTTGGTGATGATATTCGTCGTTCTTCCTCCTTGTTCTTCAATCTTTGAGCGTGCTGATAACGTGTTATGAGTCGCCTATTAACTCAAGTAGGAAAGATAGAAAAACGAAAGAAAAAGACAAGTGTGGAGAGCAAGAAGTTCCTTTCTATTCATCGATTGATGTTTGATATTGATCAATTGGTGTGTGAAATGGTGATGCCTCAACCTCTTTATATAGTGGAGATGTTGAGGTGTATTCATGGTATACAATAATGAGGAGAAACCCTTTAGTTTCCCCACTATCACCACTAACCCCACTAACTATACAATTTATGTCCTCTCATAAGTAGTGTAACCCTTATGGAGTAAATACAAAGAAATACCAAAGGTCTTGCACAATGTATGTAGTCTACATCTTGTATCATGTTCGTACAGACCTTAGTTTAATGGACAGCCACCCCATAATGTGTCCTACAACATAGGTTTTATTTTTCTAGCAAGTAATTAATTAAGGTTTTCTTGTCTTAGCCTACAAACAATAGGATTATTACTTTCCATTTAGTTATTGGGTTAATACCTATATAAGGCACATATTAGATTGTATTTTATTCATTCAAGCACTCAAGTATTCTATAAAATCGAGAAGTTCTTCTCAATTCTCTGGTGGATTCCAGATTTCTATCTTTTGGGCTTAACACTTGTTAGCCCTTGTTACTTCGGTTGCGTCACAAATGAACCACAACACCACAAGTGTGATCCAAGGTACAAATTTGGTGAACCTTCACCAACCCCCACCCTTAACAGAGCACCAAGCTAGCCGCAACACACTACCCAAACAGAAACCAAAAGCCAATCCAATCTGCACTGCGCAAGATCAAGGCACTTCTTTGTCCGTACTCGTATTGAAACAAGGCACCAAGGTAATTCCTTGTACTTTGATTTTGTTATTACCGTGACTTGTGAATATCTACATCCCATAGATCTTTCGCCAGTCACCTGCACTTTCACATTCACGCACCGAGTTGCACATCACGAGAACGCCGGCAAGTAAACGCCGCTTCGTGTGAAGTCCTTGCACCCAAGGCAAAGAGAACTTACAGCCGAGGTCGTTCCTTCCTCGGCTAACAATCACAAGTTTAGAAGTCAGATTAAAGCACAAGTTCAACAACCCAGAATTAAACCTCACTTGGCCTCCCGACCGCGAGTTGGCACGCCCGCACATACATCACCAATCCAGAAGGACACGTGTAAGTAAAAGAAGCTCTCGACCGTTTGACACGTAATCGAGACGATTTTTTGAGCAAATGGTAGGGTAAGTATAAAACTTCGTATTTTAAATAGGCTTAGTAGCCAAAATGCACCCTGAACTTGGCCATAATTGTCAATTTACACCCTGAATTTGTAATTGAGGAAATTAACCCCCTAAACTTGGTAACAATTGCCGATTTGCACCCTATCCGTCAAATCCAACAGTTTCCATCCAAAAATAATTTTTTTTTGGTAAAAAAAAAATTTGTTTGCTCTCTCTCTCCGCGATCCCAACCTCCCTTTCTCTCTCCGATCCCAGCCTCCCCCTCTCTCTTTCCCCGATCCCAGCCTCCATTTCTCTCTCCCCGATCCCAGCCTCTCTCTCTCTCTCGGAGCTTTCTCCGGCGATTGCTTCGCCGTCCGACCACCATTGACCTCGATATTGGTGGTGCTGGATTTTCCGTGAAGTGAGCTTCAAAGCCCACTAGGTCAAGCTCGTCGATTTGGCCGGAAAACAAGATCTTCAATCAAAGAATAGTCTAACTGTTCATGCTTCGATTCTCCTTCAACACTGATCTTCGGTGAGAAAATTTGGTATGGGGATAAAGATCTCGAGGAGACGAAGAGAATGAGACTAGTATTGAGGTCAATGGTGGTCGGACGGCGACGCAATCGCCGAAGAAAGCTCCGGGGAGAGAGAGGAGACAAATTTTTTTTTTTTCCATTTTGTTATTTTTTAATTATATTTGTTCTTATTAAAAAATTATAAAAAAGACTATTTTACCCCTCATTTGGATGGAAACTGTTGGATTTGACGGATAGGGTGCAAATTGACAATTGTTACCAAGTTCAGGGGGTTAATTTCCTCAATTACAAATTCGGGGTGTAAATTGACAATTATGACCAAGTTCAGGGGGCATTTTGGCTATTAAGCCTTTTACATATGAGTAATGTTATTGACTCAAACAATTTATCACATAAAAAATACATAAGCTCGCTTTTAAATGGTCTACATGAGAACAATTAAACGAGTTTAATCATGAACAATGACTGAATTTTTATACACCAGAGTCTCGAGTGTACCTGAACTTTAAAATGAGCAATTAACTTTAAAAAACGAATCATTATAAATTTATAATGCTTCTGTTCATATTTTGTTAAATGGAATCACAATCTTAGTTCCATTAATTCTATCATCATCGTCTCGAAGACTCCACTTAATGACCAACAAATGAACCAAATATGCAATCTAATACATACCACCCTCCCTTATAATAAAGGTCTCTTTCTCTCTTGATTCTCAATTTCTCCATTCAATCTTCATTATTCATTTCCCAAATCAGCCTAACCCTCAAACCAGTGCCCTCTCTCTTAACCAAAACCCATCTCATTGGAAAGAAGGTGGAGGAGCCATGTTGTTGTCAAGTTAGCCACAAACTCTGAAATCTACATGGTGAAGTGTAAATGCTGGAACGTGTGTATTTTTGTATGTCAGGGATTGAATAACCACTAACAATCCCAAGGGTGCTGGAAAACAAAATTAGAAAGAACACAACGATATGTTTACGCAGTGTAAACCTCAAACATGAGGAAACGTCACTGCGAGGCACAAGCCCAGAAATACTTCAATCCACTATGAGAAGATGACAATTGAACGATTACAATTACAGACACACCTAGTCTATGAATCACTCACTAATCTTCTCTCACAAGAACAACTTCCTTGAAGGATTGAAATACATGAATCATTCTTCAATTCTATAAGTCTTTCAATAATTCACTCAAACATGGATAAGTGAATTAGTTAAACCTAAGCTCATGCACTTTCACGAATACAAAGCTAAACTCTTTCTCAGTCTTGAAGCCCACCTTCAAAAGCCTTGGACACGGCAACTAAATAGGGGGTGAAAACACTCCCCCTCACTTTGAAGTCCTAACCCTAATTGACTTCCTATTAGGAAAATAGCTTAATTAAAAGATTGTCAATTAGGATAGAAATGATTTGATGCCCTGCACACAAGATAAAAATTAAGAAACATATCTCTTAAAGAGATTTGATAGAAATCAAATGATCCGAAGTTAAGAGCACAGAGTCCTAATCAATGACAGCTTACACAGCTGACCATATTACCCACATATGCCTAAAGGAATAAACACGTAGACCACTTTTGATGTAGGAATGCCAAAATAAAATACTAACAATCTCCCCCTTTGGCATTCCTACACAAAACACATAACATAGATCAATGGTTCCAAAAGAAAGCATAGTCACAATATCCCAGTTCCAAAAACACAACTAAAAACCATAGTTTCAAAAGTAAAAGCAAACATAGAACCACAGAGAGCACTCTCCCCTTTTTTGTCTAGGAATGACAAATGATCAGTCCAAATAAGCAACAACCAGCCCAGATGGAAAACACCCCATATCCACGCAAAAAGGCTTGATACAATGACGTTGTGCACGACGACGAGGAGACACAACAGCAGAAGCAGGAGGGACAGAACCAGGAAGATCTGCAGGAGCAGGAGGAATTCGGGTGGAAGAAGACGGAGCAGAGGAGGCAATGTAGGTGGTGAACAAAACCTCAAGATCATTAATCCGAGACTCTAAGTCTGCATGTAGAGTATGAAATTTGTCGTCCATCCATTTCATCAACATAGTAGTCTCAACAGAAACACCACCATCCAGGGCCTGACTAGATCCTCGAACAAGAGTGGAGTTAGTAACCGGATTGAGAGGAGGGCCAAGGACGTCACCATCCCTGTAATGAACAGCAAAGTTACTACACAACAAGGTGATGATAGATGGAAACACCAAAGCACCCTGGGAACTATGCCTATCAGCAACTGCAGCATATCGAATAGCGGCATAAATGAAGAACTCTGGAGGAAGATAAGGACCCTTGTGACTGTGAAGGGCAAAAATCTTTGCACCAATCTCCCTTGTGATCTTGCTGGTCTGTGAAGTGGGGTGCAGAAATGACCAAACCAGAAAGCCCAGCAACCGAAACCACTCATCCATTTGACCACTCGAAAGGAATGAGGGAGGGATCCGATGAATACTAGCATACATCTTATCCAGCAGCAGGGACATATCACAGGCAGAGAGAAATTGAGTAGCCTCGGAAACAGCTGTTTCAGACGGCAAAGGAAGATGCAGTATATGACGGATCACAGAGGGAGAAATAGAATATATGAACCACGAACATACACACCACCAGAGGAAGCAAATAAGCCCATAATCCCTTAGCATTTGTTTCATCCAGAGCATTTGTGTGCAGCAACTACCAGCAGCTACATATTCAGCCTTTGCAGTTGACAATGATATGCAATTTTGCTTCTTGCTATGCCAGGCCACCATGTTATTTCCCACAAAGAAGCATCCACCGGATGTGCTTCTTCTATCTTTCATATTGCCTCCCCAATCTGCATCTGAGTAACCTGCAATTTCAACATTTGTATCAAATGTGAAGAAAATACCACAAGCCGATGTACATGACACATATCGAATAATGCGCTTCACAACCTCTAGGTGTGATTCCTTAGAATTTTCCTGAAATCGAGCACACACACCTACACTGTAGGATATATCAGGTCTACTAGCAGTCAGATACAAGAGACTTCCAATCATACTTCTGTAAAGCTTTTGATCAATAGACTTACCTTCAAGATCCTCACTAAGCTTGGTAGTTGTACTCATGGGATTTGTCACGAGTTTTGGAGAATCAAGACCAAACTTTTTAACAAGATTTTCAGCATATTTAGTTTGAGACAAAAACATACCATCTGTTAGTTGGCGAACTTGAAGTCCAAGAAAGTAATTTAATTCCCCACACATGCTCATTTCAAATTCACTTTCCATGATGCTTGTGAATTCTTTTACATAAGATTCAGAAGTTGAACCAAATACAATGTCATCTACATAAACCTGAGCAATCATGACATGTTTTTGATTCTTTTTCACAAACAAGGTTTTATCAATAGAAACTCTAACATACCCTTTGCTTACCAGGAAGTTTGACAGACGTTCATACCAAGCTCTGGGAGCTTGTTTGAGTCCATACAAGGCCTTTTTGAGTCTGTAGACATGACTGGGATTGTGAGGGTCTTGAAATCCCAGTGGTTGTTCAACGTACACTTCTTCTTGCAGCACTCCATTTAGAAAGGCACTTTTCACATCCATTTGAAACAATTTGAAACGAAGATGACAAGCAATAGCAAGTAAAAGCCTGACAGATTCAAGTCTAGCTACAGGTGCAAAAGTTTCATCAAAATCAATTCCTTCAACTTGAGTGTATCCTTGTGCCACAAGTCTAGCTTTGTTTCTAGTGATATTACCAAATTCATCACTTTTATTTCGAAAAATCCATTTAGTACCTATCACATTGCATTAACTCGGCCTAGGCACAAGATACCAGACATCATTTCTAGTAAATTGATTCAGTTCATCTTGCATAGCATTAATCCAGTCATCATCAAGCAAAGCTTCTTTCACATTTTTTGGTTCAATAAGAGAAACAAAGCCAAAATGAGTAATGACATTCGCATTTTCTTTGTTATCATTCAAAAAACATGCAAGAGCTGAATCTCTACTTACCTCACTTCCTGCTTGTCTTCGAGTTTTGATTCCATCATCCATGTTGCCAATGATGTCTTGAGATGAGTGATCTTTTTGAACTTGCTTGAATCCAGTTCTCACATTTGGTTGAGAGTCAAAAATAGGGTCAATCATTTCATCATCTTCCTATTCATTCACTTCCACATTCATCTTTCTTTTTTAGGATTCTCCCTCTTCTTCAATGACGATTCCTGTTCTTAGGAAAGAATCATCAATAGACACATTATAGGATTCCATAACAGACATGGTTCTTTTATTATACACCCTATATGCTCTACTATTTAGGGAATAGCCCAAGAAAATGCCTTTATCACTTCGGGAGTCAAATTTAGCAAGATACTCTCTATCTTTGTAAATATAGCATGGACTTCCAAAGATACGAAAGTAACTTACATTGGGTTTCTTACCTTTCCATAACTCATATGGAGTTTTGCTACTACCTGATCGAAGGAATGCCCGGCTTATTGTATAACAAGCAGTGCTAATGGCTTCTGCCCAAAAGTTGTGACTCAACCCCGCAGAGTGAAGCATTACTCTTCCCATGTCAAGTAAAACCCGGTTCTTTCTTTCCACAATGCCATTTTGCTGAGGAGTTATAGGAGCTGAAAACTCATGTGAGATACCAAGTTCACTAAAGAATTCAGAAAACATGTATTCTTAAACTCAGTTCCATTATCAGTTCTTACCCGCACAATTGACAAATTTAATGATTGTTTCTCATTTATCACTTTTTTGAAAAGACCTTTGCAACTTTCAAATGTGTCACTTTTTTCCCTAAGAAAATTTACCCAGGTAAAACGAGTAAAATCATCCACAACAACTAAGATATATTTCTTACCTCCAATGCTTTCAGTTTGAGAAGGTCCAACAAGATCCATGTGTAACAACTCTAAGGGATGAGAGGTAGTCAAGGAATTTAGTGAACTGTGAGCACCACGAGTTTGCTTACCTATTTTGCAACCTTCACACATGGTAGCTGATTTTCCACTCAAGGTAGGCATTCCTCGCACACTTTCCTTTTTAGAGAGTTTCACCAAGTCCTGAAAGTTTACGTGACCCAAGCGTCTGTGCCAGAGTTCAAGAATAACATCTGATGACCTAGTGTTTAAACAAGTCTGCACATCAACATTTGCATGAACATGATAGCAGTTATCCTTGGACCTTAATCCTCCCATAACATTTTTCCCATTATTATCGAGAACAACACATCTTTGTTTGTTAAAGTTTACATCCTCATAATCATCAGTGAGTTGACTGACACTTATGAGATTTGCTTGAAGACTTTCAACAAATAAGACATTTTGAAGATTAGGGATACCTGGAGTATTTATGGTGCCCTTACCCATCACCGGTGTTTTTCTCCCATCTCCAAAGGTCGTTCCACTGGTGAATTCATCTGAGAGAGAAGTGAACCAGCCCTTGTTTCCAGTCATATGTCTTGAACAACCACTATCCACATACCAAACATCTTCCCTCCTTTCGGATAATGTTGTTAAAGCAACAAGGCAGGTAGCTTCCACGGGAACATCTTGATACCTGTAAGAGGAAAGCAGACACGTTTCGTCAACTATTTCCAAGGATGCACTATAATCACTATACTTAGCTGAAAAACACTTATGTGATCCTTTCTTGACCCAAGTCTGTTTGTTCTTTGATTCCAGACTTTCTGGGATTGAAACCATCTTTGGAATCCTATTTATCATGTTTAAGTGTTCCTTTAGTTCAGCTTGTAAGGAAGCAGTAGAGTTGAGTTCAGACCCATGTCTCTCATTGTACAATTTTCGTCGCAACAAATTACAACGAGGACGAATATATCCAAGTTTTCCACAAAAATGACAAGTAGGAGTGAAAAACTTTGGTTTGAGAACATACCTGGACTGATGAGCATTCAGCTTTGAGTCTTTACTTACCTGAGGGGATTGATAATATGTTACCGATCCCTGTTCAGAGACAGATTTTGTTGCAGACTTTGGTATACGTACATCATCAATTTTGCCCTCAGGTGCGAGATGATTTTCCTTCACAAAATGTGTAGCTCCTGATGAGATACCCTCATATCCGAGACCTTTTCTATCACACGAAGTTCTGCCAAAACCAATCATTTTTGACACCTTCTCTGAACTAATCTCAAATTTGCTGAATTTATTTCTTACCTCTGTTAGCTCAACCTGCAATTTCTCATTCTCCTGTGTTAATAAGACATTTAGAGTTGTTTGAGCTTTGAGCTCAACCTGCAAGGTTCTCAATCTAGCATCAAGTTCAGCCTTACCGTCACTCTCACCGTGAGATGTGGTTTCATCCTGCAACAATTGAATTTTCTCAAGTAGATTAGTTCTCTCAGTTTCCCAAGATTTTAAATTAGATTCGAGACTTACCTCAACTCTTCTCTTCTCTTTGCTGATAAGTTTGATGTTTTCTTCCCACACAAGATTTTTCTTTTGTACACTTTTTGTAGCATTGTACAATTGCAAATATTTATTATTTGCTTCCTCATAAGAAAAATCTTCCTCACTTTCAGAATCATCTGAAGTCTCTGGATGAAGAGAAGAAGTTAGTGCAAGATCATTTACCTCATTGTCACAAAAGAATTCCTCATCACTATCATCCCACGTGGATGTCAAAGCTTTGCTGTTCTTGAATGTTTGCTTCCTGTTGGCACATTCAACAGCCATATGACCAAAACCACCACACTCAAAACATTTTATTTTTTCTGAAAAAAATTTCTTTTGAGTAAATCTAGAAGATTTGTCAAATTATTTTTCAGAGTTGAAACCTTTTCTTTGATTTTGGAAGTTTTTCGAAGAACTAGAAGAAGCATTTTTATTTTTCAGAAACTTCTTAAATTCTTTTGTAAGCAAGGCTAAGTCAATTACCTCATCTTCATCACTGTCCTTTTTCTTAATGGAAGAAAAAGCAACGTTTTTTACCTTTTTCTCTGGTCTGATTCTCATCTCAAAGGTCTTGAGATTGCCTACCAGCTCATCAAGGGGATAAACGTCTAGGTCTTGAGCTTCCTCAATTGCGGTTTGCTTAGCTTGAAACTTTGAAAGAAGAGATCTGAGAAACTTCTTCACAACTCTGTGTTCTTCAATTGGATCACCAAGACTTTGACACTGACTTGATATACTTAATAGACGAGCATGAAAATCATCTACTAGTTCATCTTCTCCCATAGTCAAGTTCTCAAATTCTTGAGTTAGCCTCTGCAACTTCTGTGAACGCACCTTTTTATTTCCTTCATAAGTGGCTTCTAGAAGATCCCACGCCTTCTTAGCAGTGTCACAATGACTGATACGAGTTCTTTCTCTTTTGCTTAAGGCCGTGAATAAGCTGTTTCTTGCCTTAAAGTCGCAATTTCGATCACGGACCTCCGCCTCAGTCCATTCTTGTCTAGGCTTCAGTGTTGTTGCCGAAGAAGATCCTTCCACCTTCTTCTCATTAACCTTAGTTGGATGTTCCCATCCTGTCTCAAAAATATTCCACATGTTCTCATCCTGAGAGTACAAGAATGCTCTCATCATGATCTTCCATTCAAGATAATCTTCACCATTGAATAGAGGCGGACAATTGATCGATCCAGCAACTCTATCACGCTCCATCCTGTTCTTGGATCTACTAGAATCTTCTAGAACCCGCTCTGGTACCACTTGTAAATGCTGGAACGTGTGTATTTTTGTATGTCAGGGATTGAATAACCACTAACAATCTCAAGGGTGCTGGAAAACAAAATTAGAAAGAACACAACGATATGTTTACGCAGTGTAAACCTCAAACATGAGGAAACGTCACTGCGAGGCACAAGCCCAGAAATACTTCAATCCACTATGAGAAGATGACAATTGAACGATTACAATTACAGACACACCTAGTCTATGAATCACTCACTAATCTTCTCTCACAAGAACAACTTCCTTGAAGGATTGAAATACATGAATCATTCTTCAGTTCTATAAGTCTTTCAATAATTCACTCAAACATGGATCAGTGAATTAGTTAAACCTAAGCTCATGCACTTTCACGAATACAAAGCTAAACTCTTTCTCAGTCTTGAAGCGCACCTTCAAAAGCCTTGGACACGGCAACTAAATAGGGGGTGAAAACACTCCCCCTCACTTTGAAGTCCTAACCCTAATTGACTTCCTATTAGGAAAATATCTTAATTAAAAGATTGTCAATTAGGATAGAAATGATTTGATGCCCTGCACACAAGATAAAAATTAAGAAACATATCTCTTAAAGAGATTTGATAGAAATCAAATGATCCGAAGTTAAGAGCACAGAGTCCTAATCAATGACAGCTTACACAACTGACCATATGCCTAAAGGAATAAACACGTAGACCACTTTTGATGTAGGAATGCCAAAATAAAATACTAACATGAAGAACAAGCAAAGGTGCACTTCCACCATAGTAATATAAGTTGGTAGTTTTATGAAACTTGGACAAAACAACCTTCTTGCATGTGAGCTATCGTACCAGGCTATCATGGCCTTAGAACGTGTGCTCGCAGGAATTTGGGATTGAAGAGGCAAATGCAGCATTTTATGAGTTGTGGGATTATGGTCTCTAATGTTTCAGATTCTTTTTGAGATGTTGTGGAAGGCTAGAGAGCCCAATTTGGCAACTTCGGTGGTGTTGGATTGGAATGGTATTGTGAGAGGGCACGTAGATGTTTGGGTATCGTGGGTACGTAGTGAGTATATGAGTTCAATTTGATGGTGTGGTTTTAGCAGACCTCTGAATACCTAAGGCCACAAAGTCATTTTCACGTGAGAAGTATGTGAACTTTAATTCCGGTTTGATTTCGTATTTAAAGAGGTATTGACAGAATTTTGTGCAGTATATTTGAATGTTTTGATAGTCTTGGTATGATCAAGTCCTATGCAAGAAAATTAAGCCTCTCTCAACGATAAAAACCCAATCAACCTCAGAAAACAAAATATTGAGAACTATGATAGCTAGGTTAGAGTGAGACACAAAATATATAAATTATACTTTATTAATATAAATGTTTTAATTTATTATTCTAAAAATTAGATGAATGTATGCATATCCAAAATTCCAAATGGATCAGGATAATGATTATGGGACTAATATTTATACAACTATCATTACATTATTCAAGTGGTGAAACATTTCTCTTCAACAAAATGTTGGTAGAGGTTCTAATTTCAACTCTCCTCCTCCGTTGATCGAGAAAAAAAGATCTCTTCAAACCAAATAGCCTTAAACAAAACTTGTGTAAATTTTTTTTAATCACTAAATGACATGGGAGCCAATGTGGATTAAAGCATTAAATATATGTTAGAGTTTAGAACACTGACCTTGAGAAGCCATTAAAGTCGATCAGCTAGAAAGTCCTCTACACGTCACTTTGCCTTATGTGATCTCTATGGGACAGATTGGATACGATACCAAAGTGTGTGCATGGAGGGACCTCCTATTTATATTAGCAAGGATCACTCAGTCCTCATCCTATAAGGATCAAAGACTGAATTCGAATCCATTTCTTATGCTATAATACATTTCTCTTATTTCTCGTTAATTAAGTAACATACATGTCCCTTTAATATTCATATAGTCAAATATCCTTTAGATAAATATTCACAAGGCTAGAGTTGTATTAATTCAATCTCTTGTTACTTGTTCTGCTAATATGTGATAGTTGTTGTTCTTTAGGAAACTAATGTCTAGTCCACAATTTAACTCCAACATTCTCCCACTTGGACTGACAATAGTTTCTACAGCAAAAAATCACATTAATCCAGAATTCCAGATATATAACAGTTCTTTAGTGTGCCGTGAGATTAAACAAAACTCAATAACTTATAAGCATGATCTGTCATTTCATAACTGAAAATGTAGAGCCAAGGAAAAGAACTGTATTTATAAAACACATTCATTCCAAAACTACTAACATCACAACTGCAAAATACGTACATGAATCAAAAGGATATAATAACTATAAATTGTAGAATGTAACTTGATGAATCTGACTTTTATCATAACTGCAATTTAACCGGAACCTCAACACAAGCTTTTAAAACAGAAGCTTACTTAATGTGTTCATTCAGTATATGTAAAAATATATGTACTGAAACATTGCCTTAGAATCCAAAAGCAACAAAAACAAACAAAATAGCTATTTCAAAATGTAAAGTTTACAGAACAGAACTTAACAAACACAACATAATGCTGCAGCAAGTAATGAATATAAATTCCATAAACTTTAAACCTCAATCAAATGTAAAATCCAATACAAAAGAAATTCCAGAAAACTAAAAGAAAAAAATGAGCACTATAAGCATGCTACAGACATAGGTGTGTTACCTAATTTAGATGCCTAGGTTGAGTGCTGTTTTGTTTTTTAAAACTCTTTTGTGGTTGAATTCATGTCTTTTTCAGACCATTATCCTTTATTTCTTGTTATGGAAATAAATTTGGACTATGCCTTGTTAATAGCTAATTCAGTAATAAAGTATCATTGTTCTTTTAAAAAAAATAATGTTTGGCTGCAGCTAGATATATATATGTATATATTTTGCTTCTGGGCATTCATGAATTGTCAAATAGCTATTTGTTTTTTTTTTTTTCAGGTGGCTGAAGTTATGCATTGCATAACTTTTAAGTTTACATGATAAACACATACAGTATATGATCCACTTGAGTATTTACAATTGTGTTTGGGATTAATTTTGATATGCAAATGATTCAGTTTTGGACCAATTTTACTTATGCATACAGTTTCATATTATTGCAGGGCATATGTATATTTCAAATTCATATCTTGTGGGTGATTTATGTAAGTTGAGCAGTCATACAAGGGAGTTTGGAGTGGTATATCTTTGCAGGTATATTTTTTTCCTTAGTCCTATATGATTGACTGTATCTTGACCAAGTCTTGAATTTGATCATAATGCTTTTCTGGTGCACACTTCAGTAGTTGTTTTCATTACGAATGAGCTGTGAAATTGTTGTTGTTAAAAAAGTGATGGTTCAAGTAGGAGAATTGATAGGACAATTTTCATAAAAAAAATTGTTGTTTTACAGATTAACAACAGTTACTAGTAGTTCTGGTACTTGTTTCCATCATGTTCATCATAAATAAGCTGCTATTGTATAACACCCTTAGCTCTTTTGTCTAGTAGTTCTGGACTATTGCTGTGTACAGCGTTTTCTCTCAGGGTGGCCTTAACAAAAGAACCTTTTTGCTAAAATTGTTGTCCTTTCTTTCCAAAAAAAACAAATTTTAATAATTTCTTTAAGAGAAAATATAAAAAAATTCAGGGCAAAGTAGTACTGGACACGGAGATAGATAGGGAAGTGTTGAAAAGATGTAGTACATGCATATATGTATAGTACGTACCTGATGGATATTGTACTGCAAAAGCTCTGTGTTTTTGCTCTATAAAATCAATTGGCCCCTCTTCATTATTTTGCAATCCTTGTGTCTTTATACTCAAAATCCTTGGCTTTAATTAGTCAATAATAATTAGTCTTATTTTGGATCAGAAGATTCAATCCATTCCGAATAGATTGTGCTGATATTTACTCCATGGCTGTAAATATGAGATCCAGTGCTTGGGAAAGCTCATCATGGGGTAAAATTCTCTTACGAAAATATTTTCCTGGAGATATATAGTACGTAGGTTCAGATCGAATCCAAATGATTTTAATATATTGGTTCCCGGCATCTACTCACTTGGTATATAAGTATAACATATATATATATATATACATGTTTGTGCAGAGATACTGTGAGATCGATCCGGGTTTTAAGATTCTGTTGGGCTTCGATCCTGGTTTTAACCCTAGATCGATGTGCATCGATATCTTGATCATCTAACCTTGAAATTTAAACGAGTATCAGTTGATGATTACAAGTTTTGTTGACAAGGTTAGCATTACTTGTTGGGAATTGTTATTAACACACTTCAAGTTGTTATTAACACACCTTTGTATTTTTAAAGATGATTTTTCCAAACAATGTAAGAGTATTATGAATAATTTATATAATAAAAATAAATTAAAAAATACAAAAAAAGTGTGTTAATAACAATATGGAGTGTGTTAATAACAACACCCTACTTGTTTTGTGACTTGTATTTTTCGGCCTTTTCACTTGATAGGATTTTACTTTTATACCAATACTATACTTTAAACTTAGACTTATAAAGGAGCGTTAAAAGCTTATTTCAAAAGTCTTGACCCAAATTAGGCACGACTTTTTTTACTTTGAGGAAAAAATGACAGTAAATAAGCGGTATAAATTACATATGACATCTGATCTGTTTTGAAAGAGGACAGAGAGACATCACTTCAGTAATTTTACATATTTTCTAATACAACATAGTTCAAAAAGTACAGAATCTTAAACCGACAAATAAAAATTATGAACTTAAAGTTTATATCTTTTGCATCGTTTTACTTAAATAAAAAAAGACCAATAATTTAGGCACGGCTTCCACTTATGTATTATAATTTATGGGGTCATCAATTTTATTTGTTAATATTTTGATCCACTCTCATAATGGGTCGAGTCACACAACTACACACGTTTATGTTTATCACCGAACGCTGTGCAATTAATCTAATTAAGTAAAGGAGCTATGCATAGGCAAGCAACTTTCACACGGTAGTAGTAATTAATTTAATTAGTCAATACGTACCATAATAATATGACCGAGCCACACAACGTCACAACTAACTTTCTCTAACAAGTTAGTGATTTTTAAAGAGAAAAATCAGACTAAAATTACACCGACAAATATTTGAAAATAATAGAAATTTTAAACACACATATCCGAACTCGTTTGGACTTGAGTTTTTTCAAATTGCAAGCAACAACTAACTTTCTGGGCAAGTTAGCTAACGCGTAAGTCTTTCTGGCAAACACACAATGCTCGCCCGCATGTGAAAACTACATATGGCTTTGTATTGGCAGCAAACCTTTAATTAATGATAGGCGTGACAATACCATTTCAATTGTTTAATTTAGATTTGAGAACGACAATCAGACATTTCTAGAAACAGCGATCATTAATGCGGATGCCAACCAAGACAAGCAAAGTTAAAAAATAAAAAATGACCCCCTTTTCAGGACAATCCACAAGAAAAAAGCTACTTGCCAGTTGCTACTATTATATATGTAAATTAGGTTTTAAATCCTAATATACGGGAATGTCTATAGTGCTCCGAAGTGTTATGTTAGATTAACTATTGTTTGCGGTGTGCAGTTTCAATACTCCAAAGTATTATAGAATTTTCGTTAATATATGGTGCTATTTTTTTTAGAAAAAACAATCTTATGAGAAAAGTTGTGGTATATGCACGGTCTTTATATATGTATTTTTCGTAACATTTTATCACTTCAACACACATCTTATTATTTCGACAACACATGTTACCATATCGACGATGTACTCATAGCTAACTAAAAAAGCAGGAATATTTTCTTGAAATTGAGTGAACTCACCGTTCGGATTAAACACTAATGGCTTCGGGTTACCGTTATTGTTTCCGATAAAATAAGAAACATGATTATCACGATGACTTGGTCCATTTGAATATTCCTGCAATTGTCCCTTGGAAGATGCGTCTTGGATGTAAAGACAAAATGACAGAAACGTGGGAAACCCTAATGAAATTAACAACCCCATGTTGGAGCAATTTTGGGACTACCACGTTGTAACATTTATTCATTTATTACCAAAAGATTCGGGTCCATATTATTATTCTAAAGGTCTTAGTTAATTAAGTGAATTTTCGAAACATGTCTTAATTATTATTATTTTAAATACATCGAGTCATTATCATATCGTGTGTATTATTGTCTTTTACTATTAATGAATTGACACTTTCTATTAAAAACAAGAGTGAATTATGGATGGGAACATAGGTTAATTTATGAATAACTTTATGCCCGAATCTTCTCTTTTTGTTGAAAAAGAAAATAGAATGTTTAACCACTAAGAGAAAGCTGACATATTAAATAGCCTAAACCATCATGAACTCATTGTAAAGTGGTAGCTGAGATTATTCAAAGAAAGGGCCACTCCTTTTAGTAATAATGGTAACCTAACCTGCTTTCAAATCAGAATAAGAATCTGATGACGACAAATACCAATGGTGGCCTCTATCTGGTCATCAACTTATTAAAACCCTAGTGCCTTCAAACCTTATCCAGGTACAATAACATATATGAAAATGGCGTGTCTTATTACATCAAATGCAGAAGGAAAATGATTGTTGGTCTCAATTGAGGCCTAACAATTATGGCTTTAATCCAATTAATGTGGCATATCACATAACTAAATATTAATTTAAAATTTAAATCCACATAATATATCTTGCCACATCACAATCTTACAATACTAATTTTAACCTTTTATATTTTCCTTTGAATTTTATTTTTTATAGACATAATATCTACAATCTAAACTCAAAAAGCAAACAAAAATTAATAAATCTTTAAATGCTTTCAATGAGAATCGAAACTTCAACAAAGTGTTCGCAACTTTATTAATAAACCAATTAACTAACATGCTAATCTTGATATAAATGCAACTTTATTAATAAACCAATTAACTAACATGCTAATCTTGATATAAATACACATAAATTGATATGTATCTAAGTGAAACAATAAAAGCAATAGGTAATGAACATTAAATAATTTTAGAAAATAAAATTGTAAAACCATAATAAAAACATACAAAAAAATGAAATTTGTGCCAAGAACCCATAAAGAATTTGAACTTTCTTTAACAAAAAAAAAATTGGACAATTCTTTTTCCAATCAAAAATTCATTAAAAGATAAATTTTTATATGAAATTATAATCGTTTTTTTTATCCATCTTTGACCCACGTTTCAATGTGTCTTCCTCATCATTAAGTAAGAAAAAAATAAAACATAAAAAATAAATTACAAATTGACAATGGTTTATTATTTTGATCAGGAAAAATGTGTTCATTTATCTATATATTGCAAATGAGAATGCAAGCTAGTACATAACACCCTAGTGTAAAAGGAGTTAAGCATGAGAAATATAATAAAAGATTCCTCGTAGGAAGTCCTTCCTCGAATTATGATGTTTTAAGGTTGTTACTTGTAGGGTTTAGGGTTTAGGGTTTGTTATATTTGGGGTTTAGGGTTTGTTGTGTTTAGATTTAGGGGGTAGATTAGGTTTAGGCTTCAGGTCTCAAAAATTTAGGGTTTAGGGTTTGTGGTGTTTAGGTGTTAGGGTTCAGATCTCAAAATGTAGGGTTTAGTCTTATTTATATTCTAGTAATTACAAAGATTATTGATTGAGTCATTTAGGTCAGGTGGTTTAGGTTTGAATTGTAGATTCATTGTGACCTAAGTTCGAATTATATTTTACAATTTTTATGGAATTTTTTTTTGTGCTTGCTAGAGGTGCAAAAAAATCAGTTTTTTTTTTTTGTGGATTCACCTTAGATATTGGCTTGTACTGAAGCATCTTAGCTTTTAGTTCCCCTATACCTTGAAGAACAATGTTAGCTTTCATTACCTATTGCTTTTATTATTTCAATTAGATACATATCAATTTATGTGTACTTACATCAAGATTAGCATGTTGGTTAATTGGTTTATTAATAAAGTTGTAAACACTTTGTTAAAGTTTCGATTCTCATTGAAAACATTTAAAGATTTATTAATTTTTGTTTGCTTTTTTAGTTTAGATTGCAGATAATAAGTCTATAAAAAAATAAAATTCAAAGGAAAATATAAAAGGTTAAAATTGGTATTGCAAGATTATGATGTGGCAAAATATATTATGTGGATTTACAATTTAAATTAGTATTTAGTTATGTGGCATGACATCTAGGATTGAGGCCACAATTGTTAGGCCTCAATTGAGGCCCTCTATCATTGCTCAATGCAGAATATACGAACTGTTTTGGGTTTCGATGTCAAGTGACTCTCTCGTTTGGACGATCTTGAATCGTTCAAGTTTCGAGCTTTCGTTGGTAGATCATGTTGTATTTAATTAATCGTTAGATTATCATAATGGTTATGAACATTTAATGATGTGGTTGATTTTTTGCAGATATTATTTGTAATTCGAATCCTAATACTTCGTGAAATCGGGAGCGCATATTGACCTTCTACACATACAGATATCCATATGCTTATCGAATATCTTATCTGTAGGGTAATGACTTGGCGCATTTTGCTAATGTTAATTAATATTTTTTTGATTAGCTATAAATGTACATAAAAAAGAGGGGGGGGGGGGGGGGGGAAATGAAATTATCTCATGTCAATGGTTGTTGTGTTCACAACTGATCATGTCACTGTTGATAAAAAAAAAAGTGCAATAATATGAAAATTAAGTCGAAATTAACAACTAAGAAAATAAAATTATTTTAGGTTTCTAGCTAGCTATGTGAACAAATGTCATTTGCTTGGTGCTCAAGCAAGGCCGGCCCTGAGAATATGGGGGCTCAAGGCCAAGCCAAAACTTAAGGCTTCAAACAAACAAAAAATTTCCAAACAAATATTTAATTTATGAGCCAACATATTCCAAAGATCATCCTTATTAAGATCATAACTATGTTTGCTAGAAAGCATAACAGAGTTGGTGAACCTGTTGCTTGAGAGATTAAGCTTCTAAAGAGCTGAAATATTGCACTGGATAAATATCTTAAAAAACATTGGGGCAGTTAGGTTGAATTTTGAGGCCAGAATAGTTGGGGGGCCATAGGCGTAAGCCTTGCTCGCCTTGTCTAAGGACCGGCTCTGTGCTCAAGCAAGAAGATTACATTCATATGGAGACATAAACGTAATAATTTATTTAGTAATTTAACTCATTTACGTTTTTGCAAGAAGATTACTATATCATGGATAGCTATCTAGCTGATGTAAACGATTTTATTTTATTTAATTAAAACATCCTTATATATATATATATATATATATATATATATATATATATATATAAGGATGTTAAAGTGTTGCGTAAGAAGCTATTGCTTGGATCATATGAGATTTTGTTAAACATGTCGGGCTACGTACGCAATTGAGATTACCATGCATGTTGTCGATCGGATACTTAATTTGATTCCCTTTAATTATTTGGAATTGATGGTATATATCTCTTAGCTAGCTAGCTTATTCATTATCCACGTATACATTTTTTTTTTTTTTTTTCTCAAGGTCTCCATCAACGTACACATTGCTTGCAGTGAAGACCTACAGAAGTAATTAATTTACGTAATGCACAGATTACCTTTCGAAAGAAATGGGGTGTGTGGTTAATTCATTTGAAGCGGCGAAAAAGAATAAATAAAACACTCAAGTTTGTCAGAATCTCATTCCTATCTCCACTACAAAATTCAGACGCATCCTTTCTAATCAAGTAATAAACGTTGAAACATGCAGATACTCCCAATATGGACATGGAGTTCATCTGTTTCTCAGAAGTTAAAAGGCTAAAATTTATGAAAACAATGCAAATAAGTTAAAGTATCTTCTTCATACCGTGTATTGTAGTGATAGGTCCCTCAACTTTGTATGAAAGATGGATAATTTGAGAAATAAAGTCATATAGTTTGAGTTCTTGGATCGGAACACGTCATTGAATTAATATTACAAGTGAAATTCTCCTATAGTAATCTGCGCCACTACTACAAAAAGAGCATGTGAGGACAAACATTTGGTCATATTGCAAGTGTTTCTATTGCTTCTATCTATCTTTAAATAGCTTTTATCTGTCCCTAAAAACTAGATTTAGAACACTTTCAATAGGGATATATAGATATATGTATCTATATGCATATATAAAAAATGGGGCAGATATATGTCCCCTTAGGGCCTTTTTCTAGTATTGCGCTAGAGGGGCATGACAAAAATGAGGCATTATATATGTAACCAATTTCACCAAAATTTATCATTAGTCTATCATTAAGTTGAGATATCATTTTTTGTAACAGCGTAATAGTTCATGTACCATTTTTTGTAAAAAAAAAATGGTCTGATAACGGCTCAATAGGCTAACTTAACGAGAAAGTTAACAGAAGCATTATGTTTGGTAACGGCACAATAGTTTAGGTACTATTTTTGGTTAAAAAATAATTTGTAGATGCTAAAAAATACATTTCACAATAGTGTAGGTACCATTTGAGGTTTTTACCCTATACAAAATCTTGATATGCTTAATGACTACACCAAGAAAAATGTTGTTGTTTGCTAAGACCGAAGAACTTAATAATGTTGAGGAACACAATTGCAAACTAGGCAGAAACTATTGTGGATTTTAGGTCTACTTCTGCGTACTTCACATTTGATGTCGGTAATTTAGTTACCTAGCAAAGTAAGAAGTAAAAGGTCATCTCAAAGTCGAGTGCATAGGAAAACTTCGAAGTAACGGAACACATATTGTGTAATTGCTATGGATCAACAATGTTCTAAGGGATTTGGGTCGTAAGTCTAGGAGGCCTATGGATTTGCATTGTGACAATCATGCAGCCATACAGGTAACACACAACCTTGTATATTGCCAAACTAAGCATGTTGAGATGGATCGACACTTCATCTAAGAGAACTTAGACAGAAAGATTATTCATTTTATTTTTGTTAAATCAGAAGATCAATTCATTGATATATATCTTTAACAAAGGCATAAATGTTTTAAATATTTTATTATGATCGATTCATTTTTTATCTTGATTTTTAAGAAATATAAAACTAGTTGCTAAGAAGATAGAAAAAGAAAAGACACAAAACCACTTGGTGTAGTTGAGTTGACAAACTTGTTCCATCCAAGTTGGAGGAATTGTTCCTGCATCCTAGTAATAGGAGGTCAGGAGTTTGAACTCCAGCTTAATTGGGCTAGTTTGAGGGGCCTTAAGGTTCGTGCCCCTGTGGCCAGCAGCAGTCAGTTTCGCGAAGAGAGATTAGTCTCCTCGGCTTACTCTCCGTGAGAGTTGAGGGGATCCTTCCTAAGAAGAAAATCCCTAAAACAAAACCAAATATAATAAAACTAAAACAAAAATTAAAAAAAGACACATTTGGAGTCGGCACACGGTAATGAAGTTTCCAAAGAAATAGCAGGGCAAGTGAAGAAAACGTAGATAAGCTAAGCATAACAAACAAATTGGATACTCATGTCTTAGTCAAATAGAAATCGGTGCACTACAAATTTCTCAACACGTTATTGACAATCAGCAGCACATCGTATCCTTGACTACAAAGGACTTCAAAATTGGAATCTAATTATTACTTTGTCACCCATTTCTTTTTGCCACTATTTCTTCCCCTAGGACCACGGTAATAATGAAATTCAAAATTCTACATGTCATGTTCATATATGCCGCACCTACATGTCATGTCATGTTCTAATAATGAAATTCAAAATTCTACATGTCATGTTCATATCTGTCACACCTATATATTATTAGAGTAAGGCTATGGTATATTAATATTTCTCATACATAATGCGGAGAGAAAGTTTTTATTAAGGTAAATAAGGTTCTCATTAGAGTAAATTAGGTTCTCGTTTGAGTAATTAAATCCTAAAAGTGGTAATTGTAATGTTTTACAACTTGAGGACACATATTACCATTTCGACAACTTACGTGGTAACTACGAAAAAGCCCTCGTTATGGTAAATTTGGTCCTCATTAAAGTAAATAGGTTCTCATTTGAGTAATTACGTCCTAAAAGTGGTAATTGTACGTATGAGATACGTTAACATACACTAGAATTTTCCTATATTATTATATGATAATATCTATGAGAACTTTCATATCAACAGTTGGATGATTATTATGTTTGAAAAATAATATTTCAAATAAATTTTAGGGTTTTTATCATATATAGTACCTAAACTATTTCTCAATTATATATTTGGTACATGAACTTCAATTTTTGTCACAAGTAGTACCCAAAGTTTTTAATTTTGTTACAACTAGTACCCAAACTTTTCGATTTCATCTCTTGTGGTACATAAGACCATTTTTGTCACAAATATATGCACGTGAGGGAGTATATTCGAAAAATAGAGGTTAAAATTGAAAACTTTGGGTATTATTTGTAACTAAAATTAAAAACTTTGGGTACTACTTGTGACAAAAATTGAAAATTTTGGGTACTACTTGTGACAAAAATTGAAGTTCAGATACCATAAAAGATGAAATCGAAAACTTTGAGTACTACTTGTGACAAAAATTAAAGTTCAGGTACCAAGTATATAATTGAAAAATAGGTCAGGTACTATATGTGATAATAACCCTAAATTTTAAAACACGCATTCAACCGTTAATTTAAAATCCTTACGAAATCTTTATTACATGGTCCTCACTAAAAACTCTTACTAAATAAATAATAGACATATGTTTCAAATAGTTATACACGTGGACTGTTGATGATTGGCTAGAATTTGATGTTTCACACTTTCTCGATCAACAATTTTTTTTTTTTGGTTAATTTGGCCGGATTCTGCTCAACTTTTAAACTTGATAATACTGAGATCGAGAACGAAATATCAAACTTGGCCGGACATCCATGAAATGAAGAACAGAGTCATTCAATTTAGGGATATATATATAGCTGAAATTTAAACTCGGGTAATCAAGTTAAGTAACCCTCTGCGTGGACTGTTGGGTGTATGTATATCCAAGCCAGCCATGAGAGCTAGCTTAAGTTTAATAGAATACAAGATATAATAATGGAAAGTCATCGAAGGTATTTCAAATGAATAGTTTATGTTTTGCCAGACACGGTTAGTGTGAGAAACCTGGGCCATAAATAGCGCATAAACGCAAGGCCGAAAATGCACAGTGAAGACAAGAGAACAGATCGAAATTAAGCTCAGACAGGTTGATTCAAATGGGATTGAGGAAAATGGGTTCCATGCTAGGGCTCTTAGGGATCTTTCTCCTTGATGGGCTACTCCTCTCCATGGCTTACAACGTTCATCACTATAGCTTTATCGTAAGGATCTGCTGCTACTGTATACAAATTTCTTTAATTATTTAGAGTTTAATTAATGTTGAGTTGCATTCCATCTTTGCTGTGGTTAACTGCAGCTGAAGGAGACCAACTTTACAAGACTGTGTTTCACAAAGCCGATGCTAACTGTAAACGAGCAGTTCCCTGGCCCAACCATTCATGTTCGCAAAGGAGACAGAGCTTTCGTTAATGTCCACAATGACGGCAAATATGGTGTTACCATTCACTGGTATCTCTCTCTCTCTCTCTCTCTCTCCCCTCAGCCTGTTTGGCCATGACACCACATTGAAGAAATTAATAATGGCTAGAAAAAGAATCAAGAGGCATTAAATTTTTACTTCATCGTCTCAATTATTGGAGACATTAAATTTTTACTTCTTTTTTAACTTTTAAACGGAAATTGACAGAAATTCCAAGAACTAAAACCTGTGATTTGGTTAAAAAGATTGAAATGCTAATTATACAGACTAGCTGAGGACCTGAGTGTCTCTGTGTGTGCGCGCAACGTGGACAATGATTCCCTATATACTGGACAAAATAAATATATAATATATGGGAAATCAAGTTTAGGTTTTGTTCTAAGTTCTAGTTAGCATATGGTAACTATGGAAGGACAAACTAAATTGATTTGAAATCTTTTTCAATCTATCGTAGGCATGGAGTGAAGCAGCCACTAAACCCATGGTCAGATGGTCCAGAAAACATCACCCAATGTCCGATTCAGCCAGGAAAAAATTTCACTTACGAGGTGATATTTTCAGACGAAGAAGGAACTCTCTGGTGGCATGCACATAGCGACTGGTCGCGTGCAACCGTGCATGGCCCAATTGTTATTTTACCTCAAAGAGGAAAGGCTTATCCATTTCCAAAGCCCTATGCTGAGGAAACACTTGTGCTCGGTATACATATATTTTACTCTGTATTCTTCTGTTACATAAAAGCCTGTCTTTTTTTTTTTTTTGGACGTTACATAAAAGCCTGTCTACGTACAAGTCTAGTAATTAAGTTTGGCTAATTAATTAAGTCACTATAGTATTTTACATCTAATTAATTTTCTAATTTCCCATCATAATTTATTGATTTGCAGCATCATGGTTCAATACTGATGTGAAGGAGCTAATCGACGACGCCATGGCAATCGGAGGTGACCCAGAAGTGTCCGACGGATTCACCATCAATGGCTGGCCTGGAGCTCTATATAACTGCTCCAATGGTACGTACATACATATATATAAGATAATTACAGTAATTAGTTTGTGAAACTAGCAGTTTTTGAGACTCTTGATTTATTATCTTGGACTTGAATTTAAATGTTTGATATCGATCGGCCTAAAAATAATTAATATTTGATTTTTAAAGCACACACCAAACAAGAACAAGATAATTATTAGTTAATATAATTATATGTATGCGTTATAGATAAATGAGAAAAAATTTAAATTTACTTTGTTCAATTATGTTGCAGAAACTATATACCGTCTACCAGTTGTGTACGGCAAAACCTACCTTCTTCGTCTAGTTAATGCCATCATGAACGAAGAAATGTTTTTCGCAATCGCGGGACACAACTTCACGGTGGTGGCTCAAGACGGTGCGTACATCAAGCCCATACCGACCAGCTACATAATGATCACTCCAGGCCAAACCATGGACATTTTACTAACAGCAAACCAGACACCCAGCTACTACTACATTGCTGCTAGGCCATTTTTCGATTCGGGAGCTCCCTTCGACAACACCACAACTACAGCCATTCTCCAATACACAAACGTAATTGCTGCCCCGACTAATATTACCTTGCCAACACTTCCTATTCAAACGGACCACGACTCTGCAGATAACTTCACAAGCAAGATAAAGGCCTTGGCAAGCAAGGACCATCCGATTAGTGTGCCCAAAACTATTACCAAACATGTCCTCATCACAGTTTCTGTGAACCAACTACCATGTGAGCTTACTAATGGCACCTGTGGGGGTCCTAATGGTAACAGGATCTCTGCTAGCTTGAACAATATCAGTTTTGCTACCCCGACCACTGATATACTACAAGCATACTACAGGTAACTAATAAACAGACTTGCATGAATGCATGTAATTACTTAATTTCTTGTACTGATCAAATTAGTCTAAGACATTGATTAATCAATTGGCTTATGCAGGAGTCTACCTAATGTCTTCGACAAAGATTTTCCGGATCAACCGCCACTTTTCTTTAACTTCTCAGGTGTTAATTCATCAACTTATTTGTTACCAGAAGTAGGGACAAAGGTGTTGTTCATTGAATACGGGGCATCAGTTGAAATTGTGTACCAAGGGACAAACGTTGGGAATCCAGAAAACCATCCAATGCATTTGCATGGTTACAGCTTTTATGTGGTTGGGTCAGCTTATGGCAATTGGAATGCGACGACTTCTCCGGCCACTTACAACTTGATCGATCCACCGGAAGTCAACACTATCGGAGTTCCTAAAAATGGATGGACTGCCATTCGATTTGTTGCTAATAATCCTGGTACAATATCTTGCGAAAGTTAATTAAATAAAAATATGTACAATTTAATGTGCTTGCTTTTTTTGATAGAGAATCGGATATGTGACTTTAATCGACATAAATTTTCATGTTTCAGGAGTATGGTTTATGCACTGTCATTTGGAACGTCATGCTAGTTGGGGAATGGATACTGTAATCGTTGTGAAGAATGGACCAAGTAAGGGAACCAGCATTCAACGACCCCCTAGGAACTTGCCAATTTGTGCTTAATTAGTCATTTGACTCATAATATTTTTTGTTATTTTTTTAAGTTTGCTCTTTGTGTGACTAATAATTGTTTTTAGTATCCAAGGCAATGATGTTCGGAATGTTATCCGTATAATAATTTTTATTTTTTTATTCATTTTTTGCCTTAAGAAAGTGAGTGTAAGTTAATAGAAGAAAAATAACGACGTTTAAGGCTAGGGCATCCTGAATTTTCTGGGTATCTTTTCTTGTAAAGTTCATGTGACTAATGCAATGGAGGCAGAGGTGCTTGCTGTCATAGAAGCCATTTGTATTGCTTGGCTTAGGGGTTGGAATAATTATGGCTTGAGACAGACTTGGTGGTTCATTACGTCAACTCGCTATCTCTAATTCCTTAGCGTTTCCGGTCCTCTTGGGCAAATTGTCTTCACCTTGTCAATTAAGCAGATGTCATTTCGTGTTTTCCATATTTATAGAGAGGGCAACTTGGTCGCTGATAGATTAACAAGCTTGTTGTGTTGCTCGGTTAATTCCTATTAATAAAGTCCCAATTTCTGGAAAAAAAAAATTCCATATCGAATATCACGATATCTTGCTAACGTTAATTAATAGTTTTTTGATTACCTAAATGTACGTACATAAAAAAAATTATGTCATGGTGAATGGTTGTTGTACAATTGTACACTATTGATCATGTCACTGTTAATAAAAATAAAAGTTCGATAATATGAAAATTAACTCGATCGGAATTAGCAACTAACAAAATAAAATTAATTATTATAGGTTGCTATATGAAGAAATGACTTTTGCTTGGTGCTCAAGAAAGAAGATTACATGCATATGGAGACATAATCATAATAATTTATTTTTTATATATAGGGCCTTCTACTACGGAAATTGCAAATTTAAAATTTACGGATTTTCAATGTCAGTCTTCAGATCAGATCATTTAAACAAATCTGGTGGCTGACATTAAAAATCTGTAAATTTTAAAGAGAAAAATCTTTATATGGTACCTGAACTATTACCAAATGCAATTTTTTGTATCTGAACTTTCATAAAGAACCTGGTGGTACCTGAACTATTCCTCCGTTAGCCATTACAGTACCTACCGTTAAATATTTCGTTAAGTGTTTATGTGGCATGGGTAAAACTTGTAATTTGGTGACTAGAGTATGGGCAAAATAGTCATTAAAGATTTTTTACTATTAAATTTTTAAAAAATATATGCAAAAAAATAAATAAATTTATATTATCATAATCAAATTAGAGTTTTTATCCCCAAACATTCAAGATTAAAGATGCAAAAAATATTTTTATTCTCAAATATTCAAGATTAAAGATGTCATGTTGGTGATTTATTATTAAATTTTGAGTTTTTATCATCAATGGGGTCTGGACGTTTCGTGACCGGACAAAATAGGGTCTGAACTTAGAAAACAATCAATTAGGTGTCTGGACTTTAAAACACAAACTATTTAGGTACTTCCGTTACATTTCCGTCAAACCTTCGTTAAAAACAAGGGCAAATCAGACATTTCATTATGTTTTTCATAATGAAATGACTTTTATGGCCTCATTCCTATTTTTTATTTTTTTTTATTTTTTTTTGTAAATTATTTTCTGATTTTATTTTTGGAAATTCTTCTTTTCCCTGCAACTCCAGAACCCATCACCACCACCACCTCTGTCTTCTTCCTCCTCCGCCTAATGAGAAAAACACAGCTATTGCTTCTCTGATCCGGCCCCCAATTGTAATCGAAAAATCAATATCAGACGACGTCCTCCTCTCAATTCTAACCCCCACTTCTCCCTCAATTTTCTAACATACCGGATTCTCTCTCTCTCTCCCTCTCTCTCTCTCTCTCTCTCTCTCTCTCTCTCTCTCTCTCTCTCTCTCTCTCTCTCTCTCTCTCTCTCTCTCTCTCTCTCTCTCTCTCTCTCTCTCTCTCTCTCTCTCTCTCTCTCTCTCTCTCTCTCTCTCTCTCTCTCTCTCTCTCTCTCTCTCTCTCTCTCTCTCTCTCTCTCTCTCTCTGTTGCCGCCGATAATAATGGCCTTCGGCCACCGCTGGTGCTTAGTGATGGCTCAGATTGATAATCGCAGCGGCGTAGCGGATCAACGGCGTAAACTGGGCTTTGCACGGTGGCGGCTTGAGTTCCCATGGTCTGGGCACACGAGAATTGTAGCGGCGGCCTGAGAGAGACTTTGGGTGAATCAATGGGTGAGTCCGAGCGGTGGATTGGGCTCGAGCAGCGTGGTTCAGAGCAGTGATGAAGGAGCCGGCGTTCGTGGAGAGGGAGAAGAGACGGAGGAGTAGGTGACGGCGAAAACCGAGGGAGACAAATGCTGAGAGTTTCAAACCGGAAAAAAAAAAAAAAAAGAACTGAAAGAAAAAGAAAAAAAAAGTGAGAGAGAATTAAATGAGAAAGTGTGTTGGGAGCTTACTTAGTAGTAGTTAAATATTAAGTTTGCATATAATTTAGCATGAGAAACTTGTGTTTTGGTGGTTAAGTTGTGAGCTTCCAATTGAGAGATTAGGAGTTCGAGCCTCACATTATGCAAAAACAATTGAGTTTTTTTTTTTAATAAAAATATAGTTAAATGTCTAATTTGCCCTTATTATTTACGGAAATGTAACGGAAGTACCTAAATGGTTTGTGTTTTAAAGTCCAGGCACCTAATTGATTGTTTTCTAAGTTCAGACCCTATTTTGTTCGGTCACGAAAAGTTCAGACCTCATTGATGATAAAAACCCTTAAATTTTAAAATTAAAATAAATTATCATTATTTTTTATTATAATAAAAAATTAAATTACTTTTTTTAATATAGTTTATTTTTATTTTTTAAATAATAATAAAACCACCTACATGGTAATAAATTATATTAGAAACATAAAAATTGGCAATAAATTGTATTATAAAAATAAAAATAATTTTTCTCACTTTTAGTATTGAATTGTGGATAAATTATCTAAATCGTTTTTTTGTATAATTTATTTTGAAAATGAAAATAAATTAAATGACTTTTTTATCCATGTTACATAAGCACTTAACGGAATATTTAACTGTAGGTACTATAATAGCTAACAGAGGAATAGTTCAGGTACCACCAGATTCTTTATGAAAGTTCAGGTACCAAAAATTGCATTTAATGATAGTTCAGGTACCATATGGAGGTTTTTCTCAATTTTAAAACTGCTGATGTCCGCACCTGAGGAAGGCTATATAAAATAATAATAATAATAATAATAATTCTCAGGTGCGGAGGTCATTACTTTTTAAGGTGCGCAGTTTTGATCTCCCCCTTCAGATCCGTTTAAATGATTAGATCTGACGGCTGAGATTAAAATTCCGCATCTTAAAAAGTAAGAACCTCCGTAGTGGAGAAACTATGTATATCTATATATATAAGAGTTGCTTAATTGAGAAGCTATTGCTTCGAACATCTGAGATTTTGTAGAGCAGGCTAGGCCGGGCTACGTATGTAATTGAGATTATCATGTTGTCGATCGCCTACGTACTTAATCTGATAAAAAAAATTCAATGAGTACCTTATAATGAAGACTTGTTGAGGACTTTCAAACACAACAATTGAATGAGCTTTTAATGAGTTTTTTAAATATCGACTAACATTTAAATTACTCAACTAACGATTGAGTTTGAAAGTTCTTAACAAGTTCTCATTTTGAGATATTCACTAGAGAAGACCCCCTTAATCTGATTACCTTTAAATATTGGAATTAATTGATCGTATATATCTTTTTTTTTTATGGAGATCGTATATATCTCTTAGCTAGCTAGCTTATTCATTATCCACGTACACATATATTGATTCATATATTTTTTTGCTCAAGGTCTCCATCACCTAACGTACATATTGCTTGCAGTACTCAACCCCTACATTATCCACTAGTAATAATTTAACCAAAACTTATCATTTTATTAGTCTATGTCTATACCCAAATACATTAGATTTTGTTAGTCTCCCAACTCTTCGTTTATGTTGATGACATAATAGTTACTAGCTAGATAGAGATGATGTAGATGAAAGAAAAGGTCTGCATGAATACTTGGCCCTAAACCCTAAGATAGAAAGTCTGTTAAAGATGCTTTAAGAGTATTAAGTTATTTTACCTAATGAAGTTTCCAAAGAACAAGGTTAGCCAGCAAATGAAGGAAACATAAGTTAGGCATAACAAACAAATTGGATACTCAATGTCCAAAGGAAAAAAACAAAACAAACTGGATTCTGATCGAGTTCTTAGTCAAATAGAAATGGACTGTAAAAATCGGTGCACTACATATATATATTATCATGTCGTATATATGTTCACAAATTTTCAACACGTTTTTGACAATCAGCATCAATCGTATCCTCCACTTCAACCCTCCACTTCAAGAGACAAGTGGAATCGAATAGTTACTTGTCACCATTTATTTTTGCCAACAATTTTTCAACAATTTCTTGACGTTTCACACTATCTCAACTTTTTTTGTTAATTTTGTCCGATTCTGATCAACTTTTAAACTCGATAATACTGAGATCGAGAACGAAATATCAACCTGGCCGGACATCCATTAAAATGAAGATCGAACAGACTCAATTCAATTTATAGGGATTAGTTTGTTTGAGGACGGTAAACATATATATAGCTGAAATTTAAACTTGGGTAATTAAGAAAAGTCACCTTCTGCGGGGACTGTTGGGTGGATATATATTCAAGCTAGCTTTAGATTTAATAGAATACAAAATATACTAAAGGAAAGTCGTCGTATGTATTTCAAATGAATAGTTTATGTTTTGCCGGACACGGTTTGTGTGAGAAACCTGGTCCATAAATAGCGCATAAACGAAGCTGCAAATGCACAGCGAAGAGAAGAGAACAGATCGAAATTAAGCTCAGACAGGTTGATTAATATGGGATTGAGGAAAAAGGGTTCCATGCTAGGGCTCTTAGGGATCTTTCTCCTTGATGGGCTACTCCTCTCCGTGGCTTACAACGTTCATCACTATAGCTTTATCGTAAGCATCTGCTGCTACTGCATACAAATTTCTTTAATTTTTCATAGAGTTTCATAATTAATGTTGAGTTGCATGCAATCTTTGCTGTGGTACGTTAACTACAGCTGAAGGAGACCAACTTTACAAGACTATGTTTCACAAAGCCGATGCTGACTGTAAACGAATCGTTCCCTGGCCCAACCATTCATGTAAACAAAGGAGACAGAGCTTTCGTTAATGTCCAAAATAACGGCAAATATGGTGTCACCATTCACTGGTATCTCTCTCTCTCTCTCTCTCTCTCCTGCCTGTTTGGCCATATTGAAGAAATTAATAATGGCTAGAAAAAGAATTAATAGGCCTTCCTTCCTTTATTCATCGTCTCAATTAAGAAACTTTCAGGTTCTAGGTTGGTAACTCAGCAATTCTGTTCCTAAGCACTAGCACCTTTAAAAAAATTATTATTGGAGAGATGAAATTTTTATTTTTATTTTTAACTTAATTAAAGAGCATTGACAACTCTAGGAACTAAAAGCTCTGATTTATTTAAAAAGAACGAAATTCTAATTATACTGACTAGCTGAGGACCTGAGTGTCTGTGTGTGTATAACTGTGTATACATATATATAGTTGCATATGTGCGCAACGTGGGCAATTATTCCCTATATACTGGACAAAATAAATATATAATATATGGGAAATCAAGTTCAGGTTTTGTTCTAAGTTCTAGGTAGCATATGGTAACTATGGAATGACAAACTAAATTGATTTGAAATGTTTTTCAATCTATCGTAGGCATGGAGTGAAGCAGCCACTAAACCCATGGTCAGATGGTCCAGAAAACATCACCCAATGTCCGATTCAACCAGGAAAAAATTTCACTTACGAGGTGATATTTTCAGACGAAGAAGGAACTCTATGGTGGCATGCACATAGCGACTGGTCGCGTGCAACAGTCCATGGCCCAATTGTTATTTTACCTGAAAGTGGAAAGGCTTATCCATTTCCAAAGCCCTATGCTGAGGAAACACTTGTGCTTGGTATACATATATTTTACTCTGTTTTCTTCTGTTACATAAAGCCTGTCTACGTACAAGACTAGTAATTAAGTTTGGCTAATTAATTAAGTCAATATAGTATTTTACATCTAACTAATTTTCTAACTTCCCATCTTAATTTATTGATTTGAAGCATCATGGTTCAATACTGATGTGAAGGAGCTAATCGATGACGCCATGGCAATCGGAGGTGACCCAGAAGTGTCCGACGGATTCACCATCAATGGCTGGCCTGGAGCTCTATATAACTGCTCCAATGGTACGTACATACATATATATAAGATAATTACAGTAATTAGTTTTTGAACTTAGCAGTTTTTGAGACTCTTGATTTATTATCTTGGACTTGAATTTTAATGCTTGATATCGATCGGCCCAAGAATAATTAAAATTTGATTTTTAAAGCAGACACCAAATAAGAACACGACAATTATTAGTTGATATAATTAGATGTATACGTTATAGATAAATGAGAAAAAATTTAAATTTATTTTATTCAATTATGTTGCAGAAACTATATACCGTCTGCCAGTTGTGTACGGAAAGACCTACCTTCTTCGTATAGTCAATGCGATCATGAACGAAGAAATGTTTTTCGCAATCGCTGGACACAACTTCACGGTGGTGGCTCAAGACGGTGCGTACATCAAACCCATACCGACCAGCTACATAATGATCACTCCAGGCCAAACCATGGACATTTTACTAACAGCAAACCAGACACCCAGCTACTACTACATTGCTGCTAGGCCATTTTTTGATTCGGGAGCTCCCTTCGACAACACCACAACTACAGCCATTCTCCAATACACAAACGTAATTGCTGCCCCGACTAATATTACCTTGCCAACACTTCCTATTCAAACGGACCACGACTCTGCAGATAACTTCACAAGCAAGATAAAGGCCTTGGCAAGCAAGGACCATCCGATTAGTGTACCCAAAAATGTTACCAAACATGTCCTCATCACAGTTTCTGTGAATCAACTACCGTGTGACCTAACTAATGGCACTTGTGGGGGTCCTAATGGTAACAGGATCTCTGCTAGCTTGAACAATATCAGTTTTGCTACCCCGACCACTGATATACTACAAGCATACTACAGGTAACTAATAAACAGACTTGCATGAATGCATGTAATTACTTAATTTCTTGTACTGATCAAATTAGTCTAAGACATTGATTAATCAATTGGCTTATGCAGGAGTCTACCTAATGTCTTCGACAAAGATTTTCCGGATCAACCGCCACTTTTCTTTAACTTCTCAGGTGTTAATTCATCAACTTATTTGTTACCAGAAGTAGGGACAAAGGTGTTGTTCATTGAATACGGGGCATCAGTTGAAATTGTGTACCAAGGGACAAACGTTGGGAATCCAGAAAACCATCCAATGCATTTGCATGGTTACAGCTTTTATGTGGTTGGGTCAGCTTATGGCAATTGGAATGCGACGACTTCTCCGGCCACTTACAACTTGATCGATCCACCGGAAGTCAACACTATCGGAGTTCCTAAAAATGGATGGACTGCCATTCGATTTGTTGCTAATAATCCTGGTACAATATCTTGCGAAAGTTAATTAAATAAAAATTATGTACAATTTAATGTGCTTGCTGTTTTGATAGAGAATCAAATATGTAATTTTAATCGACATAAATTTTCATGTTTCAGGAGTATGGTTTATGCACTGTCATTTGGAACGTCATGCTAGTTGGGGAATGGACACAGTAATCGTGGTGAAGAATGGACCAAGTACCGGAACCAGCATTCGACGACCCCCTCTGAATTTGCCCATATGTGCTTAATTAGTCTTTTGACTCATAATTGTTTTTGCTACTTTTTTTATTTCCCTCTTTGTGTGACTAATAATTACTTTTAGTATCCATGACAATGAAGGTCGGAATGTTATCTGTATAATAATTTTTATTTATTTTTATTCATTTTTTGCCTTAAGAAAGTGAATGTAAGTTAATTAGTGGAAGAAAAATTACAGATTCTTCCATTCAACTTGAATGATGTTTCCAGTTAATGAATTATACAATATAGTCATTCAAACGGAAATAAAGTAAAGATCGATCTTACATAAAGCTTATATAATTATATTCCAAGTGGGGAGTGGTATGGATTGATTGAATTAATCTCAAGCCACCGACCATGATCTTATGGTGGAGATCGGTGAATGTGAGAAGTTGAGAGATAAAATTATCTGAATTTCTAGGAAAATCTGGTGCGTACGTGAGGTGTGGAATGGAGAGAGGGAAGGAGAGACATGATTGGTGGAGGTGGGATTCTTTAAATTTAATAACATGGCGGTTTAATTTGAGGGACAAGAAATTACCAAATCAAGTCTTGGTCGGTAGAGGTGCCCGCAATTTCGCTCATTTTCGTCTTTTTCTTCAATACTCGGCCTCTATCATGTCAAGCACTCAAGCTTAGATTTTCTTTGCGAATCCGCTCCGAGACTTGACTTCCTTCATCATTTTAACGTTGGGTCTTGATTGACTTCTCGTTTTTTTTCTTTTCGAATTCACCAAATAAACTCCAAAACTGCTTCTTTTTCCTTCGTTTTCAAAATTCCGCTTATTTCTTACAATTATCACAGAAGTGGCTTAAATTCCATAATCATTAGCTTGGCGATTAGCTTAATTCTCGTGTTTAAGATGTAATCAAACACAAAATCAATGCTTGTAACCAAATACTTTTATAGACTGAACCTTCTAAACAATGCTCTACTGGGGAGACTTCTAAGCTCTACTTAGTTTATATGTATTCTTTTAGCTTGATAACGTATGAGTGAACGTGTCAACTAACGGTTAGAAGGTCAAACGAAGTTTTGTTCCATGTGTTCTCTTTGATAACGTGTGAGTGGACGTGTCAATGTCAAACAAAGTTTTATTATAGGTGTTCTCTTTATATGACATGCACAATGGAAATAACCTCTTCTTCTTCTTTTTTTGTTGTCGGATTGGAATCATTTAATTTGTATTACTTACAAATCTGTCACGTAATTTACTCACTTCATGTGTCAATGGGTCCATGCACTGAAAAGCTTAAGCAGTGCTTTGTGCGTTCCCACTCCCACCGACACACCGTCGTTGCTTTACAACGCATTCGTGGTCCAGGGGACTGGTGTACGTATCGTTTTCAGTCGCAGAGCTCCCTAAGTCATGGGTGCCCACGACGTGCCCCTAGTCCTTTGCCCTAACCCTACACAACTGTTTTGGTGGCCATCAATTAATGGTTTCACATATCACCCATTTTAAAAATATTGTAGTCCTCACCACTACTCCACTAGTACTCATCTCTCTCTCTCTCTCTCTCTCTCTCTCTCAGTAGACTGTAAGTGTTTGTACAGTTGGACTGGGTGAAAGCTAGCAAACTGTTAACTTAGTCCAAGATCTTGAGTTCAATTATTTTTTTGTCTAATGATTGTCCTAGATTTGTGCATTTTGTTGACGGATCGAATACGCTATGACCGCTACCCGAATATAAGATTATTTAAGTAGTGACTCTTTTTTATTGTGTTATTAAGGAGTGAATCATCTATTATATATGTATTTGCAATCACTGATATTTTGGTCGATATCATGATTCAGGAATAGACGGCACACACTGTTTTCCGGATGCGATGGCATGGTATTATTAATGGAAACGTATATCAAGGGACTCCATACATGAACCTTGACAAACGATACATATAATCATGAGGGGCTCCAGGCATAGCACAAAACGACACATAATCATATATGAGAAAGAGAGAGAACAAACTTTTTGTTGAAGCACATTGATCACGATGGATAACAACAGTAGCCTTCCAATTGAAGTTATCTATAAAGTCAAACAGAGTAAGGCTATGGCATGATATGTTAATATTTCTCATACATAATGAGAAGATAAAGTTTTTGTTAAGTTAAATAAGGTTCTCATTAGAGTAAGTTAAGTTCTCGTTTAACTAATTAAATTTTAAATGTGGTAATTAAAATATTTTACGACTTGAGGTCACATATTACCATTTTGACAACTCATATGGTAACTACGAAAAAGTCCTTGTTAACGTAAATAAGGCTTGTACGTATAAGATACATTAATATACATTAGAATTTTCCTATTTTTTTTAAATTAAGATTGTTTGAGGACTTTGAATCTTCATTTAATAATTGAAATATTATTATTGAAGTCTTTTTCTGGTGCATCTTCCCAGTGGTGTTCGGGGTTAAAGACTTCATTTTTTCTGAAAAAATTGATATCAGAAACAGTATTACAATTTTTTTACTATTATCATTAAGTTATTCTAAAGCGCAGTGGGCTTTCATGTAGAGAGAGAGAGAGAGAGAGAGAGAGAGAGAGCGCTTCTGTTGGAACATGGTTTTCTGAAATTAGGGATTGATCTCTCTCATGTGAGACATAGAGAGACCTTCTGTTGAAACATGGTTTTCTGAAATTAGGGATTGATCTCTATCATGTTTATCACAAAAACATATAAACTTTTCGCGGCCCAAAAAAAAAAAAACTTTGCGAGAACATGAAAGTTTGAATGAGGAGAAAGCTACTGATATCCGAAACTGTATAACAATTTTATTATTATTATTCAGTTATTCTGAAGTGAGCAGTGGGCTCTTCATGTCATGTGAGAGACAGAGACAGAGACAGAGCTCTTTCGTAAGAACATGATTTTCTAAAACGATCGATCTACATCACGTTTATCACAAAAAAGTGAAAAACATATAAACTTTTGACCAGCAAAAAAAAATAACTTTTTGAGAACGTGAAAGATTGAATGAGGAGAAAGCTACTGATTCCCAAAATTATAAGGACATTGTAATTTAGGAATATGTATGTAGAGATAGCAAAAATGTTGAAGTACAAACCAGGGAATTGCGGATATGCACATGCCACTGGGTTGTGCACTACTGACCGACTCCATCATCATCTCATCTGTATTAATTGTCAATTTAATTAATTAATAATTTAACAAATTAAAATATTTTTTATTTAATTATACAACAATTGATAACCTGAGAGTCAAACTCAGTACCCCAGTTTACAAATTAATTTAGTACAAGAATTTTACCTCCAAAGAGCAAAATCCGGTCGGCTATGGAGAACCCGCGCAGCAGTATACTTTTGTTTTTACAGCGAGTAAATTTAGTTAAAGCACAACCTAACCCTATTCGGAATGGATCAAATCTTATCTGATCCAAATCCATTTGATCGTATGAGAAGCTTGAGGACTTGTGCAGAGCACCAATTGAATTTATAGAGCGCAACAAGAACCAGCCATGTTATTGTAGTACATGCACTTTTTATATCTAAAGTACAAAACACTATGCATGTACTACATCTTTTGAGCACTTGGCCCTCGACTCTAAAAATGTCTTAAATTAAAGATCAATGCAAATACATTTGAGTCCTTGCGAGCCATATTTCTCAACTAACCTTCTTCTCCAATTTACTATAATATTTTTTTTTTGGGTAAATGATTAACCCATAAATTTTCAACATGTAACTCAAAAGTTTTCTAGTACTTGAAATTTCACACGTTACCAGAAAAAACAAAAACATTAATTGGGAACCAAAATGGAGAAGCTTGGAAACTTTTATGAAAACTTCTTTAATTGAAAACTTATTCCTTTCCGCAAAAGAAAAAGAAAACAAAAAAAAAAAAAAAAAATATATATATATATATATATATGCTATTACAAGTTTGTAGGATTTTTTGGTGAGTTTTTTGGGCACTTGAAGTACTTATTATAATTTTGGGAAGCATGAAAATTAAGATAATAATAATAAAAGAAAATTAAGTGGTGCAGCCTGGACCATTGGTTTGAACAATACGATCTAGACGGTCTATTTTTCTTTTGGACGACATGTCGTGTGCTTGGCATATATAAATGACCTCACCTAGGAGACAAATATTTTATGGTAACGAAGGAAACTTCTCCACGTTAACTAATAACTACCTAAACACGTTTCTTGAATTTGAAATCGAAATACGTACGTACCTTAGGGGAACAGTGATTCTCTTATATATTAGCATCATGCTATTCTATATTGGACGTCGACATGAATCTATATTGGGCTTATAGCTAGCCCTAAGTGGGTAAAGTTGGCCAGGTAACTAATTAAGAAAAGTTACCTCTATCTACCATAGAGGGATGATCGGATGGTCGGACCGTTCGGTGTGGACAAATTAGTACAAGACAGATAAAAAAGGTAATAATTAAGTCTCTTTTATGTTTTGCCAGACGCGGTCTGTGTCCTCCACTCCGTCCATAAATAAGAGGTCATATACGAAACGAACACAAGCAGCTGAATCAAAGAGTTAGCTAGCCCTTAAAGGGAATTGAAATAGATAGAAAATGGGTTGCCGGATTCTCCTCCTCCTCCTTCTAGGGATTTTCTTCCTCGATGGGCTACAGCTCTCCATGGCTGCTAACGTCCATCACTACAGCTTTATCGTAAGGATCGTTCCACTACGTACTCCATAACTATTAATTATATTTATATATATATGTTTCTTTACTTGCTAATTAATCAGACTATTAGAAGCTGCCTACGTACAAATTAATATTTGCTTTAAGCCCTTGACGTCATCTTTTTAATGGCAGCTCAAGGAGACCAACTTTACAAGACTCTGTTTCACAAAGCCGATGCTGACTGTAAACGAGTCGTTCCCAGGCCCAACCATTCATGTTCGGAAAGGAGATACTGCTTTTATTAATGTTCACAATGATGGCAAATATGGGATCACCGTTCACTGGTCTCTCTCTCTCTCTCTCTCTCTCTCTCTCTCTCTTCCTGCATATATGCTGACAGAACAGAAAGAGAACGATCGATCAGAAGCAGAACTGCTCGATCAAAATCCCTCCAACTGATGAGGAATATAAAATCTTTGAGTGTCATATGAATCTCAGTCAATATGTCAATGATTAATTCCCTGTTGAACTGCATATATATGCATGAAATTAATATTAAAGTAAAATCCTAGGAGGCTTCAGTTAATGTCTAAGATTTGTGGCTTTAATCTTATGTGGCATTTCAAATCACACACATATCATCATTATTTGTCTCTTCAAAAATCTGTCACATATTAATAAATATTATTACATGTGAATTTCTTTAAATTTAATGACATGAAAAATTATTTAATTGACAATTAATACATTCCATAATTTCTTCTATTTTCTAAATCTCACCCATCATACTCATATAATGTTCATCTGCTACTGTTCAATGCTATGACTACTGCTCATCTGTTGCTGTTCAACGCCAATAGGGCGGAACCAGACAGCAATGTTTTAAAAAGCTTCAGCAAGACGCTTTTTAAGGTTCAAAAGGCTTACAAATCAGATGATTTTGCCTCAGCTTTGATAGGTAGGCGTTGAGGCGTAAAATGCGCAAAACGTGCGCCCCTAAGGCGTATAAGGCGTACGCTTGGTGAGTTTTTTCGAAAATAGTAAGCGTGGGAGACTTGGGAAGAGTTAGGGGGGCTAATTACTATATAATATACATATTTATTTAATTCAATTAAAAAAACATATGGTTAGTATATATTTTTTAAAAATCATGGGGGGCGCGGGGTCAAGGCCACTTCAGGCCTATATGAACGTCATGGCTACAAAGATAAAAAACACCTTTGACAAAAACTCATATTTGACTTGCCTCGTGAAAAAATAAATACAAAGATCATATCTTTCTCTGAAGGTCCTTATCTAGTCTGAACTTTCGGATTTAGTTTATGTTATGAATTCCTCATCTAGTATGAGTTTTCATATTTGGTTTATGTTATGAATTGTAAGAATAATAACGAATTGATTTTTTTTTTTGGAGAAAGTGATTAGTGATTTTTTAAACTTATATTTGGTTAATAACCATGAGGAAATGGATGTAGACAACCATTGGTACATCTGCTTTGGAGAAAGAAACGAAAAAATAAATCATGCCAAATCTGCCATGGCACTAGACTATGATGATTGAGTTTTACATGTATTTAAAAAAACAATTAAAAGATAATTGAGTTTATGATGTGAAAATTATTGACTTGGATTTAAAAATATAAATTATAAATGACATAGAAATATCACATCATATTAAGGCCTCATATCTTAGGCCTTAATTGAGGCCAACAATTATTATTATTTTTTTGAACAAGAATGAATAAACCTAATTGTTTAACGTACCATATATATTTCTGTATTCATATCTTTTTTTTTTGGGGTATTTAAGCAAATTTGAGGAATATCACTGTTCTTAAAGCGTGTTCGTACTCTCCTCGACTATGGTTTGAATTAATTGAATTATATATCTTCTTCAACTTTTTAGGCATGGAGTGAAGCAGCCACTAAACCCATGGTCAGATGGTCCAGAAAACATCACTCAGTGTCCAATTCAGGCAGGAAATAATTTCACTTATGAGGTCATATTTTCAGATGAAGAAGGCACTCTATGGTGGCATGCACATAGTGACTGGTCACGTGCCACAGTGCACGGCCACATTGTTATCTTACCTGAGATAGGAAAGACTTATCCATTTGCCGTGCCATATGCTGAGGAAACAATTTTTCTAGGTATATTATAACCTCTCTCTATAAATATTTTAATTAGTATAATTCTAGTTAGCTATGCTCAATAATTCACATCTACTAATTGGATTTCCTCTAAATTAATTTATGGTATTGGCAGCATCATGGTTCAATACAGACCTGAAGGAACTAATCGATGAGGCCACAGCGACCGGAAGTGACCCAGACCCGTCCGATGGATTCACCATCAATGGCTGGCCAGGAGCTTTATACAATTGCTCAAATGGTACGTATATCTAGCTATAAGAAAAAATAATGCCAATTAATTTACGGTAACGTTTGTTCACGCTCCCAATTTATTATTGTCATAACCACTAATGTAATATTTTATTATGTTGAGATACACTACATAGCCAAAAGAAGGACAAATTTGGATTTATGAATTAAAGATTTATGTAACAAAAAAATAATTACTTTTTATGGCAATACGTTGCAGAAACTATATACACTCTTGGGGTGGAATATGGCAAGACTTATCTTCTTCGTCTAGTGAGCGGCATAATGAACGAAGAAATGTTCTTTGGAATTGCCGGACACAATTTCACAGTGGTGACACAAGACGCAGCATACATCAAGCCCATACTCACAAGCTACATAATGATATCTCCAGGCCAAACTATGGACATTTTACTAACGGCGGACCAGACTCCGAGTTACTATTACATTGCCGCCAGCCCATTTTTCGATTCGGGAGCTCCCTTCGACAACACCACCACCACGGCCATCCTCAAGTACACGAACGCTTCTGCCCCGTCGTCTATTCCCTTGCCTACACTTCCCTTTGTGACGGACAAGGAAGCAGCAGATAACTTCACAAACCAGTTAAGGGCTTTGGCAAGCGAGGACCATCCGATCAGTGTGCCCCAAAATTTTACCGAAAGAATCATAATCACAGTCTCTGTGAATCAACTACCGTGTGATGCTAATGTCACATGCGGGGGTCCTAACGGTAACAGGCTTGCGGCTAGCTTGAACAATATTAGTTTCTCAACCCCCACTACTGATATACTGCAAGCATACTACAGGTACGTAATAATTAATTTCTGGGTCACCACCACTATAAAGATCTTTTCTAGAGGAAACTTATGTTTTACCTATTATGATATGATATTCATGATCATTTTAAATTGGAATTAGTTAGCTATATAAGACATGTTTTACATTTTTATATAATTCAATGGCCGTATATATTTTCATGAACACATATTATTCATCTCACAGTATATGAAGACTCGTAGTGAAAAATGTTGTAAAATAACTACTGTGGTAACTGCGTATGCAGGAGCTTAAATGATACCTACGACGATGATTTTCCCAATCAACCGCCGGTTTATTTCAACTTCACAGGGGATGAAGCAGACGATTATATACTGCCAGAAGTAGGGACAAAGGTGAAGCTGATCGAGTACGGGGCATCAGTTGAAATTGTGTACCAAGGGACAAATATTGGGAATGCTGAGAACCATCCGATGCATCTACATGGTTACAGCTTCTATGTGGTTGGGTCAGCTTATGGTAATTGGAATGAGACAACTTCCCCGGCCACTTACAACTTAATCGATCCACCGGAAGTCAACACTGTTGGAGTTCCCAAGAATGGATGGACTTCCATTCGATTCGTAGCTAACAATCCTGGTATGCACAGCCAATCAATCTCCCCGTCATGTTAGGTTTTAGGATATTAATTATATCTCTAAATTAGCTAGGGTCTAGAGTTAGCGCTTTTAGGATATTAATTATATCTTTAATGATATGATGGGTATTTAAACCACATAGCTAAGCAATCATTCACCCGACCGACCAAAAAAAAAAAAACCAATCATTCACCTAAGCAATAATGGCTACATAATGTTCGATCTGGATCATAAAATGAATATAAAATTGATATTTAAAAAATTAAAAATAAATAATTAAATAATACTATGCAGTCTATTTTGAACTTTTTAACGTCCTATTAAACGAAATTGTCCGAATAATACACGTATGATTGATTGTTGATCTTGATTGATATTTAAAAAATATTCGAAGTAAATTGTAAGTGTTCTTACATGTTCTATTATTATTCTATGAATATTTCAGGAGTTTGGTTTATGCATTGTCATTTGGAACGCCATGCTAGTTGGGGCATGGATACAGTAATTGTGGTGAAGAATGGGCCGACCAATGGAACCATGATTCGACGACCCCCTGCGAACTTGCCAATTTGTGCTTAGTCTTTGAAAAATATTTACTCTGAATCTTATCTATATATATATATATTAGCTTTATTAATTGTGTTTCTTTTTTAAACTGATTTCGTTCAATATATAATTAAGTGAATGTAAGTAATAAATTGCCATTTGGAATGTAAAGAATAATCTTATGAAAATTGAAATGAGTGTGTTTCGCTCTCTGGGCTCTATTAGGATTTGTTTTGCAAGCACAGACGGTGATCTGTTTTAGGGTTTCCTTGGTAATGTTGACTTCTCCTCTAGATCTTTGTGATATCATGTGTAATATTCGGTTTTAATATATTGTCGTCTTCCCATCAAAATTAATTCACATTTGAAAATAATTTTGGGAATTATTTTGTTTTTTCTTTTTGAAGAAATTAGGAAAAAGGGCTTGCCAATTTCTATTTTTTATTAAAAATTTAAATAGTTTATTTTTGCTAGATTTAATCCCTTTGCCCAATGTCACCGAGATTTGTTTTCTTTTTAGGTTTAATTAGTCAGTCCTACATGTTTCACTATACCTAGAGTACCCCTATCCTAAATTTTAGTTGTAAATTTACAACATCAATTTTCAATTAAATTTTAGTATTAAAAGGTTTTCTTCATAATGGCTCTTAACTGATGTCAATCAATATTAATTTTAGTATTATATCCCATGATTTATTCTATACTTAATTGTTTGTGTTTCTCTTTATATAGTTTGTGATTTTAAAATATTATTCATCTACACTTCTCTGGGATTGCTTTGTTGCTAAGGGGTGTTCTTTGCATTGTTTAAATCAAAATTTCAGAAGTACTTTACTATTATAGATTGTTAGTATAAAAAAAAATACTACTGCACATTGTTGTGTTGAAGCTTATTTTCTATTATTTTTGGTATTTGAATGCTTATTCTTTTGGTTTTTTTGTTTAGTTTGTAGTTCTTCTCTCTTAGGCTCAGTTTGGGAATGCTTCCCGGGGTGCTTTTGAGACCAAAATTGCTTTTGGGACCAAAATTACTTTTGGGCCTAAGCACACTAGCATGTGTGGTAAAATTCTCAATAGCCGCTTTTGGTCAGTTTTAGCTTCTCCTAACTGAGATTTTGAGAAGCTTCAAATTATAGCTTTTGAAACCTGTTTTTGCGGAAACCATAATCAAAACACGGAACTTTTAATTAAATTTATCAAACTTCCTATTTTGTCCAACCTCTTTTATAAAATTTATACCAAAACACATAAACCTCATTCTCCATCATCTTTCTTCTCCTTCTTCACTGTCTCTGAAATCTCCATGAAATCTCTCATGAGCATCTTTCTCCTCCTTTTGGGCTCGAATCAACATATTTGTTCATAAGCTGCTTTGTATTTTTGGGCTCGAATCAAAGTAATTTTCTAGTAAAATTTTTCCTATCTATTTCTGTTGAATTGAGATCAGGATTCTAGATCTTGAGCCTTTTATGTGAAATTATGGTGCTAAGGATTCATGTTGTGTGTTCTGGCATTTCGTGAAACCCAGTTGTTTTCTCTCTCAAAACCCAGCAACAATTGTCTTCGTGTTTGTCTTAAGGGTCGAAGAAACTCCAAGAATTTTTGATCTCATTTGATTGAAACTTGCAGAGGTGGTCAAGAATTTGAAGTTTAGAATTAGAGGTGAGGGTATTTGAATTCGGGCAGGTGAGGGTGGGTGGTCAAGAATTTGCAACAACTGTGGGTTATGGTTTTTTTTTTCTTATGTTTTCGGTTGTTTTTATTTGTTTGGTTTCTGTGACGACCTGAATTTTAAATTTCTTATTTTTCAGAGAAAAATATTTTCGAGAAATTTTTATTATTTTTAATAGCTCTTGAAAATTAATTGATTTTCTTTTAGTTGGTCAAATTTTATTCGTTACTTAGCTATTAAGTTATATATGGATAGAAGTCTTCATGTTTATCTTTTCATTATTTAGTGATTAAGTTATATGTGGATAAGATTGTTTAAACTTATCTAAAACCATATTATTATATCATATTTCTTTCTTAATGGCCAAGAAATGAACTAGTATAAATAAGCCTGATGATTGAGTTATTATATATTATATTAGTAGCGTGTGTAAAACAACATAGTTTCACTATCATATTACATGATCTACTCACTGAGCGCGTGATTTTGCTCACCCATTCATCTCTAATAATTTTTTTTAGAGAATTACTTGGAGTTTGACGAGCCTAGAATAACGAGCTTAGATTGAGGTGTTTTTATTTGGAGCAAGGCTATGGTATGTTGACATTTCTCATACATCATGAAGAGATAAAGTCCTTGTTAAGGTAAATAATGTCCTCATTAGAGTAAATTAGGTTCTCATTTGAGTAACTAAGTCCTAAAAGTGGTAATTATAATATTTTACGACTTGACGACATATATTACAACTTCGACAACTCATGTGGTAACTATGAAAAAACCCTCGTTAAGGTAAATAAGGTTCTCATTTGTGTAAATAGGTTCTCATTTGAGTAATTAAGTCCTAAAAGTTGTAATTGTACGTATGAGATACGTTAACATACACTAGCATTTTCCTTTTATTTGTATAGTTGTAAAGGATTTTGTTATTTTTAATAGATCAGAGTTACACAGCTGAAACGTATTTTCATGTATTTTATTTTATTTTTACTTTCTAACGCTCACACCTAGGATTCGGATTTAAGTGCCTAAAATTCACTGACACCGGGTCTAAAATTCACCTCGAATTCAGATTTAGATCGAGTTTGACGAGTTTAGAATGACGAGCTTAGATCAAGGTGTTTTTATTTGTATATTTGTAAAAGATTTTGTTATTTTTAATAGATCAGAATTACGCAGCTGATGACAGAACCCGCCCCAGACTCCACCCCGAAATCCGAGTTGGCCCTATGGGGCCCACCTTAAGGGAATTTTCTATCGAAAAATTCGGCATAGCCTCCCTTAAAATGGATTACCCAAAACCTACAATTGGAAAAAATCAACACTTCTAAAAGTCCACAAACCAACCAAAACTTATGAGCCTGCTTGCTCACTACAACAATTACAATCTTCCACAATAACATGGTAACCAAAGGGTTTCTAACCCAACAATCCACTATTTCTGAAAAACTATATACATTAATAGTTTGGTAATTCAGAGCATTCTAATGACTCAACAAGAATTGGTGCAAACAAGTTTAAGGAAAGAGACTTCTACAGAAATGGGAAACAATGGTGAACTAATGCCTCGACTGCGTGGTGTGTCCCGACCTCAACAAATCTGCAACCTGGGCAAGTAAAAACGAAGGGCTTAGGGAAAAGCATTTGAAAACGTTAGCGTGAGTGGACAGTAAAATAATAATAAAGGAAAACGTTAATGTTTTCCCATTTTATCCTTTAAAATATTTCGTTTATGCATGCGGCACTTGAATTAAACAACGCTGAAAGATAATAGAATAAGAAAAATATAAAGGTACGAACCAATCCCATTAGTTAGGATAAAACCCGAAAATAGGGGAAGGTAGACCACCATAAACGATGAGCTTCCCAGGCTAGGGTCGGAGCCTCCCAGGCTCTAGTAACAGCGTCCCACGCTGTACTCCTCTCTACTCATCAAGGATGAGGAGGAGATATAAAGGCTAGCTAGCAATGATAATATGACAACCCTCTTATGGTGAAGGCAGATAAAGAGACAAGACCACAATCCAACACTTCTCCAACATGATGTAATCGATTATGCAAATCCATAGAAAATCTCATTCCATTACCTATTCCAGGAATCTGGAATCGACGAATAAAATAATATTAAATTTCGGAAATCATCTCGGAAAATTATTCGTCGAAAAATCACATAAATCATAATTTCAAATCCGAGCATAACAATTTCATATCCGAAATTCATGTGGAAGATCATTGTCCAAATTATAATCCCAAGCAAAAATATTATGCTTGATAATTTAAAACACTATTTTAAATCACAAATCCATTTCCCAAAAAAATCTTATCTGCATGCATCATTATTTAAAATCAAAAGTCTACTCACAGATTGCCGGCTAGGCCTGTCGCCCATCAAGGTCCTCCTCAATGTCCTCCTGACAACACCAATTATATAAACACAATTATTTGACGGACGAAACAATAATTCGAGATCTAATTCAATAACCCAAATAGGGTTCCCGATAACCTTCACAACGCTAATCCAGTGCTACATCTTGAATCTTAACTCCACTATTAAATTCCTCATTGATAAATCTAATTATCAATCACCTTTGGCGACGAATCCAACGGTCGGATTGTCGCGGTTCGATAAATCGAACGAACATAACTAATTTATCGATTCCACAATCCGTAATTATACTTTAATTAACCAAATGACCTAATTCCGACGATCCAACCGTACAACATACTCAAACTAATTATCTTAGCAACATATTCAACTTTGGTGACCATCCGACAGCCACGCACTAAAATTTATCGTATCTTGTACGATAACGAACCTAAATTAATTCGGATAAATTCTCAAACTGCGACAACTTCCTACAAACCATACACCCACAAGATCGAAATAAAGAGCACGTGCTAATGGGCTGAAATGCACCTCCAAATGAGGCTGGACGCGCCACCACAAGCGGCTGCGAGTGGGCCCCACTCGCTGCCCTGATCAACCATCTCCGATGGCCACTAAATTTTACCACAACGTTCACCAAGCCAAGAGGAGTAACTTTCATACCTTGGTCGAAGTACGATTTGGCCTAGATCGGTCGGAATAGAGCTCGAAAGTGCCGAAACCCTAGATCTTTGAATCCAAAATTCTCCCGATTTAGGAAGAATTGAGGAGCAAGGCTTGTACAGACTTGTTCGGCGTGAAGAGGGCTTCAAGACCCACCTAATTTCTCTGGATGAAATGGCCGAAAAAAGGAAATCCGACACCGGGAAACACCATGCTGCTGTCGTGACTTTGCAACTTAATTCTGGTGGCTACCGGCCACCATAGATCATGAAACAAGTTGGGTTTAGAAGAGGGAAGGGAGAGGAAGAAAATGGATCTTGTTTCAAAGGCTGAGGTGGCCGGACGACCGAGATACAAGTCGGAGAAACCGACTGGTACTGTAGCAGTCGATAGAGATCCGGGCTGAGGAGAGAGAAACGGGTTTCCCGAAATGGAAACCCCAAAACTGGAAATTCCCTTAAATAGAAACATCCCTAAATAGTAACTTCGTTTTCGATGACCAAAACTTCCTCAGACGACCTCCGTTTTAAACGTACTTCGTATCTACGAACTCGGTTTAACGCGCTCTACGACTTCCATGAAGAAACTTAAATCAAATTCTTTGCCGAAAAAAAAGTCAACTTGACGACCTCCTAAAAGTACTATTTGCTGCTCGAAACCGAAACTTTCAACGATTCGCCGTGAAACACTATAGTAAAACGATAAGTTTTGGTCCGGGTCTTTACAGCTGAAACATATTTTCATGTATTTTATTTTATTTTATTTTTACTTTCTAACGCTCTCATCTCGGATTCAGATTTAGGTGCCTAAAATTCACCGACACCGGGTCTGGGGCAGGACAGTTTCTTAATTTGTTCTTGGTTGTGGGTTATTAAACCCAGTAGAAGTTGTAGAAGTTTTTGGTTACAATCTGTCTTGAAAGCTCCTTGGTTATGTTTAGTAAAGAAATTAGTTCTAGCTATCTTGCAGGGAGCAAAATTGAATGCCCACTAGTCACCAATTTAATGGCAAGTTTACTTACTTGGAATGAGAATAGGAATAAAGAAATTGATTCCAATTCCTGAGTTCTCCTACGTCTACTAACACGCACATGAAACGGAATGACTGTGGGTTCAACGTAAAAGTGAGGAATCCATTTCTGAATATCTGAAATATGATGACCAAGAAATTTGATGACCAAGGGGGGGGAAGGGGGGGGGGGGTAGGTATTAGGAATGAATTCCGATTCATTCACATTTCTATTCCAAGTAAGTAAATATGCCATAAGATTGAATTTCAAGTTTTCAACCATAGGGGACAACTTTTACAGCTCCTCTTCCACTCATCTTTGTTCCACTTTGGATTATTTCACTTTGTTTCCTTTAATATGTATAATTCATATATTTTATTAATTTGTGTGTTACTTTCAATTGGCTAATTTCGCTTTGAATTGTGAGGACTGTTAATGGTGTATTCATTCTCTCAAAACCTCCCGAACATAATCAATGTATGAGCATTTTAAGCAATGATGAGGATTGAAATGAAGAAGAAAAGGAAATAAAAAAAACAACATTTAAAAGTATTTTCAGCATCCACGTCCATTTTGATAATTATATACCGTCACAACACATTTTTTTATAGTTTACCAAACACACTGAAACTACTTTTCGTACTCATAGCACTTTTGAAAATCAGTTTACCAAACACTCAGCTGATTACCAACAACAATTTCAAAAGCAATTCCCCCCCCCCCCCCCCCCACAACAATTTCAAAAGCAATTCTCCCAAAAGCACAACAATGCCAAACTGGGTGTTAATGGTTGTTGGGTTGATGTCTTTTTTGTTTGATCTCTGTTTGTACATGAAAGTAGCAATAGGTAGGCCTTAATTTTAAGCCCGACAATATTATTGACTTGAATTTGGCTTGATAAATATTTATTAATTTATGTCATGACATTCATATTAATTGCATGCATAATGTGGCCCAAGTCACAATTAGGGCTATGTAGTGGATTGTGGTAACATAAAGACCACTTGAAAAAACGTTTCAATTTCTCCAAAATACGCTTTTGGTCGTATTTATTGGAGGTCATGTAAAGGAAATCCACATAATTTTTATGAGCAGTTTCAACATGATATTCCTTTGCTCGAATGTCCTTAAAACTTAGTAAGGTTTGACTTGACCTATGAGAGTATAATGTCTCAAATATATAGTCATACGAGTACCATTAGGCAACACGAATTGGACTTAGCTAAATTATTTGATTACGGTCGACGGGTCCAAAATCGTTGTCATTGAGGTTACTTTAGGCGTGAAGTTGATGAAATACTTTTGATCTCGTAAGATAGTGTGAGTGGCATCACTATCAGCCAGATAATCAACTTCCCCACTAGTCATGCCTAACATAGAATAATTTAATGCCAGTCACATTGTCAAAGGAATTTGCTCAAAAAATACTTTAAATTATTTTGAGAAACGTTGAAACATGATTAAGAAAAAACAAAACCATAATCCAAAAGAAAATCGTAAACATATGTCTAGATGGGCTATGCCTAGCCCAATTATTATCATGAAAAATGAAAAAAAAAAAAACTAATCCAAATCCATTTCAGCGACAAAATCGGTTGCCTAAAGAGTTGCCTTTAGGGCTGTCAATGGGTTGTGTCGTGTCAAGGTATAAACGTGTTGGAATATGCAAACACAAACTCGACCTATTTAATAAACGTGTCGAAGAATCCAAAATCAAACCCAACCTATTTATTAAACGGGTTACCCAACCAAACCCCTATAACCCATTTAGTAAAATAGTTGTGCTAAAATAAATAATAATTGATCAATTTCACGCATACAAAAGAGTTTGGTTGACTCATTTAACTGATTTTAGGTTATAAAATGCACGACATATGATTTCACAATAATTATCACTATAGTTTTTTGTGTATAACTTACACTAAATAGAAAAAAAAAATACCATACAAGTATATAAACACGTGAATTTTTTTAATTTTTGACCTAATATAATAAAATAAATTGGTTATGCGGGTGATTTGTTAGTTGGCGGGTTGACCCTAAACCCACTCGTTTATTAAACGTATCATGGTGGGTTCACTCACAAATGACCCATTTTTTAATCGTGCGGGTTCAATCCGTTTTATTTCGTGTGGGTTTCGAGTTGTGTTATCAGGTCGTGTCAAAATTGACAGCCCTAGTTGCCTCTAGAGTTATTTCGACTACATTAGTTTCGGGTTTATTTTCACGATGATAGCTTTGAACTTGTTGTGCAGAAGTACGGCAAGTTTGTTGCCAATGATATGTACCACCACAACGATAGTAGAGATTGGGCTCGAGAGTATTCTCTCTTGCTTGGGGATGATTGGCCTTGTTTTTGTTCCTTTCTCGAGGGTGTCTCGGTTGCCTTGGGGTCAAAGGTCCTCGGTTTGGACGAGAGCCCAAACCTTGCCTGGGCAAGCAAGTGCGAGGCTCGCTGCGGTTCCGAGCTAGGTTGACAGGACGACTGGTACATGTCTCAGTTCTCAGGTCGTGGACGAGGTCCACGAGCATCATTAACCTTTGAAATGGAATTGCCTTTGTCCCAGTGAGACGAGAGTTGTTATTCCTCATCAAGAGTAGGTACTTCTTCTGGGTGATGAGCTCGGAAAATTTGGTGAATTTGGATTGATGGTACTGCTTCTAGAGTAGGGTATCCAAGCTAGGAAAGGTGGTTTAGATCTTCTCCAATAGGTCATTGTCAGTCAACTGTTCGCCACAGTACTGGAAAAGAGCACATATCATGTAGACTTCCGCGTTATATTCAGTAATGCTCTTAAAGTCCCGGAAGCGCAGGTTATACCAATCATGACAGGCTTCTGGTAGCCAGATGGTTTTTTGATTGTCAAAGCGATCTTTGAGAGAGTCTCATAACTCATTGGGTGTTGTAATTGCCACAAACTCAGATTTCATAGAATCCGAAATGTGGCGGCAGAATAAGATCATTGCCTTTGCATTCATGTCTAGCATAACAGAAAACTCGCGATTGTCCTCCTCATAGATGACGTCCAACAAGCCTTGAGCGTCCAAGTGGTTCTAGATGTCCTGGGACCAGTCCAGATAGTTCTTGCCAGCGACGTCCATGAGCGAGAAATCAAGTTTGATTGACATTGTTTCTACTATACGGGAGAAACTGGATTAGTGTATCATATAAATCAATTGGTTTATATGTTCATGATAATGTTTACGGATTAGACATGTGAACATAAGTTCAACTTCCAAAATCTTCTGGTTCGAAACATGTAATCATGATTTTGTGAGAATTATAAGTCTCATAGATTTATATCAAAAACGATTGGTCAAGATAGATGAAATCGTCTGGTCATCATTAGTTAAACACACATATAATTTCTACCACATAATTGCGAGAATTTAAACAATTCTATAATGAAAAATTTATTTACGTACTCAATCCTTTCGGTAACTCTAATTGAATACGACCAGGTAAGGTAGGGTGAGGTTTTTGGTGGAGCGAGACTCTCTTAGTACCGAACCTCATTCGAAATAGTGTCAGTATTTTTCGAACCTTGCCTAGACATCTCATCCAACTGGATGAGTCTAGTTGTGGAAGATTCATAACCTTTCGTGACTTATTGTGAATATATATGTGACGTGTTTACCATTGTATATGCTGTTATCTTTTGATTTAGTGATCAAATAATCAACGAAATAATAAAGCAGATGCAATTCAAATTACAAATTCTCTTGACCTAAGATTAATAGGGTTCATGCTCAATGATTATGGTTCACTATTTTTTAAGGATTAAAAAAAATCATAACATATTTGAGAAATGCACCAAAAAAATTTAGGGTTCCACAAGTCAAGAGAAAAAGAACTTCAATGAATTTGGGTTGCTTCTTTCGAATTTGGTGAAGACGTTCGTCATTCTTCCTCCTTGTTCTTCAATATTTGAGCGTGTTGATAACGTGTTGTGAATTGCCTATTAACTCAACTATGGATGATAGAAAAATGAAAGAGTGAAGTGTAGAATGATTTGATTGATGTGTTGTTGTGAAATGGTGATGCCTCAACCTTTTTATATAGCGGGGAGGTTGAGGTGTATTCATGGTACATCATAATGAGGGGAAACCTTTTGGTTTCCCCACTATCACCACTAACCACATTAATTAACTATACAATTTATACTCTCTCATAAATAGTGTAACTCTTATGGGGTAAATAGGAGAACACCAAAGGTCTTTAGGAATTGATGTTTTGCGTAATGTATGAAGTCCATATCTTGTATCTTGTACATATGTTGGTTTACTGCACAATCATTCCAATCGGTGTCTTACAACACCTATTATGTTGATGAATGATTTTTCTACTATTTTTCTTAATAATTTACTTGTCTTTTTACTTTTTAATTATAAGGAAAATTTGAGTGATAGAAGTTATTTTAAGAATTTATATATTATAGATTTGTAATCATGAAATTTTGAATCATAAATTTAAGGATATGGATTAAAATCAGTTTACCCCCTTGATGTTTGGGTTAAAAATCATGTTAGTCCCTGGGGTTTCAATTTAATCAAGAACACCCTTACACTTTCAATTTTGATCAACCGTGACCAAATTCTAACCTACCGTCCAAATTAGACGTTAAAAGCTAACAGACCATTAGCCAAAAAAAAAAAATGGAAGGGACCGTCAGCCCTATTTTTTTTTCCTCTTCTCTCTCTCCTTTCCCTTCTTCTTCTTCTTCTTCTTCTTCTTCTTCTTCGTTGGTCCTCTCATGCTGTCACCCCTTTTTTTTCTTCCTCTCCCTCTCTCTCTACAATTTTCCAGTCCACAGCCGTGCATTAAAGCACCGCTCCTCCTCTACCGATTACACCGCCGCTGGGTCCAATTGATTTGGACACCCAGCTGCTCCACCGTTCACCACCGATGCTCCTCCGCAGCCGTGCATCTCCAATTCCAGCTCTACCGTGAACTTGCAATCTAAACCACAGAGCAACAACCCAACATCATGGCAGCACCTCTGCCCATCTATCACAAACAGCACCTCCGGCGTCCCCAGATCGACCTAGTCTCTCGGACTGCCCAAATTCAATCAACAACAGCCCAAGCTCACAGAACCAGCAATCATGATGCCCAGACCTCCAGTCCAACGCCGCCGGCTCGCTTCAGTCAACCCAGCGACGCCGTCTGCCCCAATCCACTCTGGCGTCTCTCTCTGCCGCTCACGAGCACTAGTAGTCACCGCCGAACCCAATTTTGGCGTCTCAAACGCTCAGCTCACACCATCATCACCAACCCAGAACCACCACAAGCTGCACAATCACCCATCGATTTCAAACCACCGCCGGCAGCTCCTATAAGCTTCAATGCCGGACCCAATGATCTGGACCACCCACTCCAGACCACTTGCGCCGTGCCGACGATCCTTTTTGGGTACCCATCGAAGAAGAAGAAGGGAAAGGAAGGAGAGAGAGAGGAGGAAAAAAAAAAAAATGGGGTGAGAGGCTGAGAGGACTGAAGAAGAAGAAGAAGAAGAAGACAGAGAGGAGGAAAAAAAATGGGGCTGACGGTCCCTTCCTTTTTTTTTTTTTGGCTAATGGTGTGTTAGCTTTTAACGTCCAATTTGGACGGTAGGTTAGATTTTGGTCACGGTTGATCAAAATTGAAAGTGTAAGGGTGTTCTTGATTAAATTGAAACCTCAGGGACTAACATGATTTTTGACCCAAACCTCAAGGAGGTAAACTGATTTTAATCCTAAATTTAATTATAGAAATTTAAAGAGGTATTTTAATAGCAGTCCAATTTCTCTATATAAAATTGGATGCAGTCCACACACAATATAACTATTAATCGCGGTCCATCTAGTCAGCCTACCCTCCAGGTAAGCTTTATCTTTACCTTTGATTGTTATGAAATTTACAATGTGTGCCATTATAAATCAAGAAGCAAAACAGTCCCAGAAAAAGAAAAACCCAGATATTACGCCCAACGGAGAGATTCATCCGGCTATCTCCATCCAGATTTCCAGCCACCCTAATTATGAACAAAAAGTCAGCTTTCTCCATCCTTATTTCCAGCCACTGTAATTGCGATAACGAAGTCAGCTATTTTCATCATAATTTTCAGCCTCCGTAGTTAAGAGGATTGAGACAAGCAAGAGATCAGGGGATAATAATTGATCGATTGTTTCAGTTACAGATTGTATAACAATGGTGTTTATGATCACAACTCCTAATGTTCATTCAGTTACTCATCTGGAGGTGTTTACTGGTTTTCTTGCGGTACCGGTGTCACAGGTAAATCGGGTTTTTTTGTTTTTTTTCTTTCTACGATCGATGTTTAATTGCTAGAGGGTTGGTACCTCCATTATAGGTGCTTGTGTACCTACGGTCGATGTTTAATTGTTGGTTTGGTTTTTTTTGCTGTTTGTACCTCCATTATAGGTAAGGTATACCTTTAACTTCAGTTTGTATTTTGCTATTGGGTTTTTCTGGTACTGAGGAAGTAGATTAGGTGTATTATCTCTTTTGAAGGTAGATGTTTGTACCTCCATTATAGGTGCTTATATACCTTTGATTTCAGTTTGTATTTTGCTATTGGGTTTTTCTGGTACTGAGGAAGTAGATTAGGTGTATTATCTCTTTTGAAGGTAGATTTGTTTGATGAATTAGTTGTATCCAATTTTACACTTTTAAATTTTGGAGGAAATGTTGTTTTGTGGATTTACTCTTTACAATTTGACGCTGCTTTGGTTAATTGATGTCTTGGCCATATTCTTTAGTTGTTGGCAATCAATCTGTTGGTTGTACCTCCAGTGAAGGTGTGTGTATTTTTATGATTTCAATTCGTATTTGTGTTATTGTGCTTGTCTTCTACAAAGGTAGATTTAATGGATAACCTCTATTGAAGGTAGATACGTGATGTGTTACCTAATCTATGTTGCAGGTTCTTCATGGCCAAAAAAGAGTTCTCCTATCTGGAGTACAGGTGCGACTTACTGAAGTTTGCACGTGTTATGACTGATGAACTTAGGGCAGACATTACAGAAGCGAAACTTGATTTGTTCCAGAAAACACCATTTGGAAGTTTGTTTAAAGCTTACTACAATGGCACATTAATCGAAGCTGCTTGTACAAAATCTGATTTGGAAATAGTTGCACTTTTGAAGTGTTTTGACAAGGAGAAAAAAACCTTTCAAGTTGGGGCATTCAGTGGTATTATAACTGCTGAAGATATTTATGGGTTGTTTGGCCTGACCATTGCTGGGGAGGAAATCAACCTGAACCAGAAGAAGAGGAAGGGGAGAGAAGATTCCGGGTTCATGACAAGACAATTATGTGGTGTTAAAAGGATGAGCAAGGCAATATTAGAACAGAAAATAAAAAATGTAGCTAAGTTGAGGGGGAGTGAGGATGAAAGAGATTTCATAAGGCTTGTCTGTCTCTACTTTTGTGTGACATTATTCCTCTGCAATAGTGGTAAGGAGCTCGGCTGGAATGTCGTCCCATATATAGAGGATATAGAAACAATGTCGCAATATGCATGGGCACCTTTAGTGACTGATCATTTACTGGAATCTATTTTGCATATGAATGGTCGTCCTGAAAGTGCTTGTGGGTGTGTAATTGCCCTGTTGGTAAGGTTTACTTTCTTTTATTTGGTTTTTTTTTTAATCGGTACAAGGACAAAAGTTCATGGTAAATTTTGCATAAGTTTTGGTTTTGTGAGTGTACGCACTTCATTGAGCCGATAAAAGGAAGGGAGCGTTTGGAACCCAAAATTCTTAAATGGAATTTGCTTGAACTTTATGCAAGGATGAAAGTTGTGTCTATCCAAGAGATGGAGGTAAATTTTTGTTATGAGTTATATTAGCTTGCAATGTCTTTTATTCATATTTTCTGAATGTTAGATATAATGTTTCAGGTAAGCGAGAAAGATGAGAATCGGAGTACAAATAATACACCTTATGGTGTGAAACATTCTATTGAATAAGGACGAGAAGTGATACAAAATCTCTTGGGGAGGCACAAAATATTGTGGATGATTTTGACCCTAGCAAGATGTTCCAATTGTTACCAACCCAATTCTACTTGGAAGAAAGCCAAGAGGGACCTTCAAAGAATGGGAGTGATATACCTGAACTGGAGAGAAGGCTTGAAGAGTTTTCCTTTCATTAGATAGAGACAAAAGTAAAACCTGGACATCCAAGTCAGTTTGCAGAAAACACGATGGATGATTGTCAATTGAGTATGTCAACTCAAAATAACAAACGTCTAGCTCACTGAATCGCGAACAGATTTCACTACATATGTATTCATATGTAGATGATGAATTGAATATTGGAATTGGCACCCTCTTAGAGTTTAAACGGCATCTGGCGACGACAGCAGCCTCCATTCACTGCACAAAGGAATGTAATAATAATGTAAATACCTATATGGTAGGAAAATATTAATTGTGAGACAACTAATCAATTACCTCGACTTAAGGTGATGAACCCACTCCAAAATGAAGTTTTTGGAAACGGGGCGCATTCAATTTTGTTTTGGCATTGGAGGTATTACATGCAATTGAATTTCAAACCCCTTACATATATAGAACATAGCATAATGAAGTCATAATTATAGAACACAAATCATGGAATTATTTATTGCTATTTTGAATTTTGAGAATCAAGTTAATTAATTAATAGTTTGCACATTGTGAAATGGTATTGTCATCGGCCATGATATGTGCCATCTCTCTCCTATTTTGAATTGAATGTTGTTACCAATCTCAAACAGGCAGCTAATAAGACAAAAAATAAAGTCAACTTTTGATCACACTTGCTAATGTTACGTTTTTATAGTAAATCACAATAAAATTGTTACATTAATTTGCAATCAATCTATTCAATTATGCTATTTTCTGCACTTAATATATTTAATAAGGGCATATTCGGAATGTAAAAAAATATAATTTTGTCTACAAAATTAGGTGTTGAGTCAGCAAGATAGAAATGGAAATATATCCAATGTGGCAGATGAGTTATTGGACCGCAATTAACAAAATATTTTGTTCGGACTGAATCCAAAAAAGAGTATGATTTCTAGACTAAAGTCAAATTATAAATTGAATGTTAATTTGAATTAAATAATTTTCGATTATGGCATAATCTGTAAATAAGTTAAAAAATATAATAAAAGGATTTCTTATGTAGCATCTGTAATTTAATATTGAATTAAATCTAGTAATTAAAAAGTCAAACAATTAGATCCTATAAAATAAAAGTGCTAGAGAGATTTATCTAAATATCTCGATTAAAAAATAAGATGTGTTTAAGTAAACTGAAAGTAAATAACAAGAAGCGAATAGCACAAGAATAGAACGTATCTTTATTGATGAATATGTGCCTCTATATATAGAGAAACACAAGAGTAAAATCCACATCACAATTGGAATTTTAGTCAATGTATAATCTTGATGCTATACTAACTAAGATACTCCTAGGTTGACAAGGCACATTCAAAGTAGTTTTCCTTAAACACTCCCCCTTGTGGCGTCAACATTAGGTGGTGCTCCTCACGTTGTCTCATTAAAAACCTTGCCAAGTAACCAAAAACTCAGTGGGACAAAAATAACCTTGGTCGAAGGAAAAAAGAGTACAACACACCCTTCACATTTGGAATAGCATGGACGCTAGATAACTTAAGCAAACCAATGCTTTTCACATGCTTCTCAAATGTGGATGTAGACAATGACTTGGTAAACAAATCAGCTACATTATCCTCAGATCGAACTTGATTCACTTTGATCTTGAGGAACTTTTGTTGTTGCTGATTATAGAAGAATTTAAGCGATATATACTTAGTGTTGTCGTCTTTGATGAAACCTTGCTTCATTTGCTCAATGCAAGCATTATCTTCATAAATGCATGTAGGTTCATCAGTGGTTGACCTCAAACCACAAGTACTTCTTATATGTATAGCTATAGACCTTAACCATATACACTCGCGAACCGCTTCATCAAGGTTGTAAAAAGCTAGCCTGAGGCTCACCTCGAGGCTCGCATTCTGCCTAGGCTATTGCTAAATGCAATGACGCCTCGAGGAAAAGCTAGCCTTGCGCCTTTTCCACCGAAAAGGCTATGCGAGACTGTTTTAAGGCTTAAAAGGCTTAAGCCTTGAAGAGCCTGAGGCTCTTTTTTGGTTTTTGTTTACACCAACAGTCAAAACGACGTCGTCTTTAATTAGTCTATGTGAAGTATAATCTCGCTCTTAGGGATCGAAATATTAGAAGGAGAGACATGGTTGATCCGATTGTTGTGGGAGAATTGGACTCCGATGATGAATGGATAACCGAGAAAGAAAATCAAGCTCTTCCCATTGATTCTAGTTGGCTTGATGCAGAAATACTCGATGTTGATACGGTAATGGAGGTGCCAATCCTTACATATGAAAATTCCTTACATATTGGACAGTCAAGTCTTCCTCCTCGTGATCCTACTCCACCTCGTAATGCAACACCTCCTCGTGATCCTACCCCTCCTCGTGATCTTACTCCTCCAATTACATACAAAAGGAAAAATAATGAATCTTCATCTTCAAATTAGTATTATTGAAATGCCTACCCTTTTTTATTTTTTTATTTTAAGAGTTTGATAGTTTGATAGTAAAATTCTTAACTCCATGTCCATGAATATTTTGTATAGGAGGAAAGAAGTTTAAGTCCCTAAGAACACTTGGTGATGAGGATGAGATAGTTCATTTCATAAATCCATATGATCATACCAATCCCCTATTTAATGTTCAACAAGATGCTAGTGATGATAGTGATAGCTAGTTTGGATGGTGACTTGCTACTTGATGATGAGGAAGAAATGGAAAAGTGAAGTTGTTTTTTATTTTTATGCTTGTTCATCATTGTAATTGTTTGAAGTTTGATTGTTTAAACATGAATTTCATTTAAAATTTGGATGATTTGATGAATAAACTTAGCTATAATTAATTAAATATATTTTTGTGTTGTTATAATTTTGATCCAAAAGGCTTACACCTTTTAAAATACGCCTCACGGAGCCAAAAACGCTTCGGTACGCCTTTTGCCTTTTACAACCTTGCGCTTCATGGAGAGCAATTATCTCAGCATGGTTTGAAGAAGTAACGACAAGGGTCTGCTTAGTAAACCTTCAAGATATCGCGGTGTTTCCTATAGTAAAGACATAACCAGTCTGGGAACGACCTTTGTATGGGTCAGAGAGATATCCAGCATCAGCAAAGCCTACTGAGAGATATCCGCTGTTCGACCGTTCGACCGTCGGCCATCGACCATTCGAACGTCGACAGCAGGCACAGGTTCCTCACCCATTTTTCCATATTTTCGAGACTCTCAGTAGGGAAAGAACAAGTCCAAATCAATCGTACATTTCAAGTAACGAAAGATAGTCTTTATGCCAATCCAATGTCATTGTGTGGGCGCAAAGTTAAATCTAGCCAACAAGTTAATAGCAAAGGAGATATCGGGTCTTGTACACTGTGCCAAGTACAATAATGCGCCTATTGCACTTAGGTACGGTACCTCAGCCTCTAAAACGTCTTCACCATCATCCCTTTGGCGAAACGGATCCTTCTTTGGATCTAAACTGCGACCAATCATGAGAGTGTTAACATGATGAACCTTATCCATATTAAATCGCCTGAGCATCTTTTGGGTATAATTTGATTGATGAATCAGAATCCCAGTATCATGGTGCTCAAGTTCCAAACTGAGACAAAATCGTGTTTTCCCAAGATCTTTCATCTCAAACTCGGATTTCAAAATAGTCAGCGATTTCTCTTAGTTCATCAAGAGTTCCAATAATGTTCATGTCATCAACATAGACCTCTACTATTGCAAATCCTGAACTTGTTCTCTTAATAAACACGTAGGGGCATAATTCATTGTTCACATACCCTCGCCCAATCAAGTAGTCACTTAGACGGGTATACCACATCCGTCTGGATTGTTTCAATCCATATAATGAGCATTTCAATCTTATTGCAAACGCGCTCCGTGGTCTAGAGCCACTTGACTTGGGTAACTGAAGCTCATCCGGGACCTTCATGTAAATCTCCGTATCTAGATCCCCATAGAGATATGCTGTGACCACATCCATAAGTTGCATATTCAGTTTTTCGGAAACCACCAAACTAACAAGGTAGCGGAACGTTATGACGCCCATTACGGGAGAGTATGTCTCCTTGTAGTCGATTCCAAGGCGTTGTGAGAAGCCTTGTGCCACAAGGTGAGATTTATACCTTATAATCTCGTTGTTCTCATTACGCTTTCTAGCAAAGACTCATTTATATCCAACAGGTTTTATTCCAGAAGGTATTGGCATAGTAGGCCCGAATACCGTTCTCTTTGTTAGTGACTCCAACTCAGCCTGGATCGCATATTTCCATTGAAGCCAATCAGCTCTTCGTTGGCATTCATCAACGGAGCGAGGTTCAATATCATCAGTCTCAATCAACTCTCGTGCACAAGCATATGTAAACACATCATCAACTATGATGGAGTTTCTATCCCACGTCCTACGTATCCTAGTATAATTAATCGAGATCTCTATGTTTCCACGGATAGGTTCTGACATTGGAGCGTACTCCAAAGATGTCTCTTGGACATAACCATAATCTGGAACGTTTTTATGGGACGGATTTTGAGCATCAATGATGAGAGAGTTATTTGGTGTCATCGCAGCCCGTTTCCTAGGGCGCGTATCTCTCGAACCTGGTGGCCTCCCACGCTTGCTCAGTGGAGCCACAACCTGAGCCACTTTACCACCATTACTGGCAGTGGCGCCGGCAGCCATCCCTCGCATAAGGGTGGCTGCTGCAGCGACTTTGAGTCGAAGTCATTTCTCAGGTACTTGCATCCTTGCAGGCACGTTTGCAGCTGGTATATGAGATCTAGTCACTTTAGCAAGATCAGAGAAAGCGTCAAGAAGAGAAATCGTCAAGAAGAGAATCTGCATCTGTGACTTTCTGAAGATATACTATTCTACGAACTTCAATTTCTATTTGTGCTGTAGGGGGATCGTTATGAGACAGAGTGGGAACAGACCATGACAATTCCAGTCGTTCCTGTTGAACGTTCATGTTCTTATCTCCCCATAACGACGGGAAGACTGTCTCATCGAAGTGACAATCCGCAAATCTTGCGGTGAATAGATCGCCTGTCAAGGGTTCTACATAGCGGATTATGGTTGGAGACTCAAATCCAACATAAATGCTCATTCGTCTCTGAGGACCCATTTTAATACGCTGTGGCGGCGTAATAGGCACATAGACAGCACACCCAAATATATTTAAGTGCGAGATGTTTGGCTCGTACCCAGTCACTAGCTGTTGCGCAGAAAAGGATTGGGTGGCGGTGGGTCTCAGACGAATTATCATAGCTGCATGCAATACTGCGTGCCCCCAGGCAGAGAGCGGAAGGTTGGTGTGCATTACCAATGTCCTAGTTACCATTTGTAATCTTTTAATGGCAGCCTCTGCAAGACATTTCTGGGTATGCACATGTGGGACTGGATGCTCAACATTAATCCCAATAGACATGCAGTAGTCATCGAAAGTCTTCGATGTAAACTCACCAGCATTATCAATTTTGATAGATTTAATGGGATGATCCGGGTAGTAAGCCCGCAAACGATTTATCTGGGCTCAGAGGTTAGCATAAGCAGCATTACGGGTGGACAACAGCGCAACATGTGACCAGCGTGTCAACGCATCAACCAACACCATAAAATATTTAAATGACCAGCTTGTTGGTTGAATAGGTCCACAGATATCCCCTTGGATTCTCTGTAAGAATGGGAGAAGTACTTTAGAATCCTTTGTATATGATGGTCTTGGTCCTAGTTTTCCTAAGGAACAAGTTTTGCAAAAAGAGCGTTTGGCTTTGGGAGCTTCAGAAGCATAGGAGGATTTTGTCACATCAGAGAGATATTGAGGACTGTCCGATTCAACCGTTCGACAAGAATGTTTGAACAGTCGAAGGTCTCTCTGGAGGGGGTTCGAACGGTCGACAACAATTGTTCGACCGTTCGACTGGCGGCGGATAGCGGCAATTTTGCCTTTTCTCATAGCTTTCTCATCTCTTTGAATCAACATTTGATTCATGCTTCGATTAGCTCGATAGAATGGATGTCCGTGTGAGGTTTTTAGTACACGGATTATCATATCACGACCAGGATGTCCCAACCTGTCGTGCCAAAGCCAATATGTGTCTGAATCCAAGAGGTTATCCCGAATGATATTGTTTGATTCAATAGCTCGAATAGTGGTAGCATATGACCCACTAGAGAGACACATAAGCTTCTCTAAGATGCGCTTTCTACCGCAGTCATTAGAGGGAATGCAAAGGAATTCTACTCCATTCTCTTCATGCGTTTCAACATAGAATCTATTGGCTCTTATATCTTTAAAGGTCAAAAGAGTTCTATTTTCTCTTGGAGCGTAGAGAGCATTTGTGACATCAATTAGAGTGTTATTAGGCAAGAGGAATTGGGCAGGTCCTCTTCCTTTCACAAGATTCGATGGTCCTGCCATCGTAGTCATAGAGGAATGTGAGGGCATCATGTCTAAAAACAATTGCCTATGACGCAATACGGTATGCGTGGTTCCACTATCTGCGAGACATTCAAGTTCTCCGAAACTTATTCCTAATAAGAAAACTCATAATTAAAATTGAGTAATGCAAACAACTCCATATTTTATTAAAGATAATAGCCAATGAATTACATCCAAAGTTCCAACTTGGTTTTTACCAAAACTAAATCAACAATACAATGAAAAATAAAGGACTTATGAGAAATCAGGAGTGCCATCACTCTTCCCAGCTTCAAAGCCTTCAACCCTCAACTTGACGTTCTCATCGTCATTCTATTGTTCAATGTTGTGAGCTTCAGAGGCTTCACGATACAGATTGTATGCATTAGAGACATTCTGGGGAGCTTTACAAATCTTTGCCCAATGGCCGGTTATTTGTATGTGAATTGCATACAAATTAGGCATCTAATCACTTTAGTAATGTTAATCCAATGGCCGTTTAGTGTCTCTAATCCTTGATTTGCACCATTGTATGGTTTACGAGCTTTAGATTGATATTGGGAGCAAAAAGATGCGTTTTGGAGCTTTTAGTGGATTTTCGGCAAAATGACGAAAAGTCAACCCGAGGACCGTTAGTCAACTCGTGGTCAACCCCGACTTGAGAGCGTCAACTAGTCAACATGAAGTCCCGGAAGTGAGAGCGTCAAAAGTCAACCTTTGGTCACCTCCAAGGGTCGTGGTCAAAGTCAAGACAAAGTCAACCGTGTGACTCACCCATACAAGCATCCAATTCAGCAAAGGACCACACTAGATATCATGATGTCACCCTTAGATTATTCTTTTCCGTTCATTCTCTTAAGCAATTACCCTCATACCCTTCATTTAATTCATCCAACCCTTATATCTAACCCTAGCACATCCTAGCCCTTTATTCCCTCCCTCTCTTGCCTATATATAGCCATCCGTACCTGATTTAGGTCATTTCATCATCAGCCCCAAAACACTCATTTTTCTCTTTCCCCTTTCTCTCTCCCATTTTCTCCTTAGGATCACACTCTGCACGTCTGTCGACTGGTCGACAACAGGTCGACGAGCGGCCGGTCAGCCACTTCTCCGCCTTCCTCAGATCCTTTCCTCCACGACCCTTCATCAAATCTTCTCCCCACGACGTCTACTACCTCCACCACCACTTTGGGCAGCTGGGATCCTCACCAAGTCGTCAAGATTCATCATCAAAGCCAAGGAGGAGCAAGAGAGCATCTATTGAGCATCCTTCATCTCTACTCTCTCTTTTCCTTATGTTTAGAGCTTATAATTGTAAATTGATGATGTACACTATGATGCTTAGTGAGTAGTTACATTTGTTGGGGACTAGGGTTGTGTGCCCTAGTCCAATGTAACTTTGTGATGCTTTGATCTATGAATAAATGTCTTTGTGTTGTATGAATATGCGTGCTTACCTATTTCAATATGTGTTAGTTGCTTGTTCTTCGAATTTACCACTTCTTTGGCATGTTAACTAATCTATCTTGATGTGATTGTGTGAGATTGGTAACCTTACACAATCAAGGCAATTGGAAGCATATGTGATGAGTTGTGACTTGTTTGAGTCCCTAGGTTCGACACTTTTACGCCTCTTAAGCATTTTAGGGGATTCAATATTAGGTAACTTAGAGGAATCTCCTATGACACCTAGAGAGTTTGAATGATCCATAAGATGGAATTCGAATACCTTTTGAACCATGGTCCTATAACTATAACATGGCTAGGATACGGGGCTTGATTCATGGACACATTGGCATGATTGAGTTGATTAAAGCATCGCTTGTTACATTGGATTTGGGGTTTGCCCGAAAACCCCGACACTTATCTTTATTTGCACACTTTATCTTACTTGCTTGCATTCAATTCTTGTTTGACTTTTGATTGTTGTTTTGGCACTCCACCAATGCTTTTCACTAAACCACATTACACCTCACACCGCTCATTGTCACATACTCACACACACCCACTCTTTCCACTTCTCATCACATCATTCATAGCTAGAGCAGCGATTACACACTCTACCAAGAGATCGGGAACCGTCAATCCCTGTGGAACGACACTCCCGTATCTCAAAACTACTCATCACTCTTTTTGCATTTGTCAGCCAGTCTTCCCACACCTGAAGCACAAAGATGTTTGATCAGAATCCTTTGATTGAGAGGCGTTCTTCGCTTGTGATGCTCTCGCCTTGAGTGACACAACATTAGCGCCGGTCCCTATCATAGGGCCGGCGGCTCTTCCTCTTGGGCGGCCTCTTCGGCCTCCCCCTCGCCTTGTTTGGCGGCTACCTTGTTGAGTAGAGCGATCATATGGACCTGAACGTCCCGAATTATCCCTAGATTTAGGGTTTCGCTCGCAGCCGCCTCTCTTTGGGGCGCCATTATAATGGGTCTCTGGAATTTGCTTAGTTCCCATGAGCCTCGCATTATAATTCTTCACAAGTATCTTCTCGTGCTTTTCAGCAACAGAGAGTGCAGAGATAAGCTCATGAAATCTTGTGATCCGTTTGGTCTATACTTCAATGCGATAGTTTCTTGCAACTACCAAGTCAGAGACGGAGAAGGTAGAGAGGGTTTTCTCAATCAACATCGCATCAATGATACTCTTCTCACAAAATTCAATGAGGGACTTGATGCAGAGTGCTTCCGAGTTGTACTCTAGGACCGAGGTATAATCACAGAGGCGCAATTGCTGCCATTTCACCTCTAGGTCAGGAAGCAGGGATTCATGAACATTGCCAAAACGCTCTTCGAGTGCAACCCATAGTCTTTTGGGATCCTCCTCATTGAGGTACTCGAACTGTAGTGATTCATCTGTATGATGGATGATAAGGATGATTGCTTTGGCATTCTTAGCCTCTAAAGCATCAGCGGTGGCTTGTGCGGTGGCAGTAGCAGCGGCTGCAACGGCAGCAGTTAGTGGACCTTCCACAGGTGCGGCGGCATCATCAGCAGGTGCAACTGCAGGAGGCTCACGAATTGCAGATATGCTTCCTTGAGCCTTCTGGTGATTGCGTACATCGCGAACCCACTTATGGTATCCTATGCCCGTAGAATCCAAAGGTGCGAAGTCCAGCTTGTTCAGGTTATTTGTCATCCTGAAACAATAAGAGAATTGAGGTTAGTTTTCAGAGTTAAACTCTCCCACAAAAACAAATATGGTTTCTGAGCTATACTCCCAAGAAACGTTTTCCATGTATTGGGTTTAGGTGAAACTTTGGTGTAGTATGATTATAACCTTAAACCTTTTCGGTAGCTCTACTGAGATATGACCAGGTAAGTTATAAGAGATGTCGGTGGAGCAAGCTCTCTTAAACCACTTATTTCAAACTCATTACTTAGACATCATACCCAAGCATGTGAGCCTATTTGGGTTTAAGTTATGAACCATAAGTCGTTTCGTCTCTACGGATTCCTTATCTGGAGGTTAATTCTTCAATGAACTTCTCGTTCAAAGTCTCTTCTCTCTACGAAGTCCTCGTCCGGAGTATTAGCTCGAATTCCCACAATTCGGCTTATGAGAACTTCACCAATAGCATGATGACATTAGAGGTGCTCATGTCTTACATATACCGCAAGCGATATAAGGCCCGTCACTCCCCTAATGCTTCTCATAGTTTGGTGAAGAAGCTCGTGACATATCCCACGTTATAGAAAGGTGGGAGGTAGAAGAAGGGAGGTTGCAAGTCCCCGGAGAAAAAGAAGGTGAATTTAAATTCATAAAGTAGCAACGTTTACAAAAGCTTACTTGGATTCTTTTTCTTGATTACTTAAGTCTTGAAACCTTGAGCCTTGAGATGCAGCCGGAAGATAAGAAGAAGAAGGCCGGCAAAAGCAGGTTCGACCGGTCGAGGATCGGGCGTCGAACGGTCGACGGGAGGCAGCGGCCTGATGGTTTCTAGCGGTGCAAAGTGAGCACGGTAAACCTAGGTTTTAGGTTTCTAGGGTTTAGGCTTTTGATCTTAGGGTTATGGCTCGTGCTGATAACATGTTTAAGTAAACTGAAAGTAAATAACAAAAAGCGAATAGCACAAGAATAGAACATCTTTATTGATGAATATGTATCTCTATATATAGGTAAACATATGGGTACAATTAGACTTGTCAATGGACCGGATTTTGATCCAGATCCCCCCGGATCCGTTGTTATTTGGCGGATTTGGATTAAAAATTTGATCCGTTGGTCCGTTAATGGTCCGGATCCGTTAACCCGTTTATTGAACAGATCGGAAACGGATTTAGGTTGATCCAGTCCGTCAATAATCCGATCCGTATTTATAATAATATAATATTATTTTATAAAATTTAAAATAATAAATATATACAAATTATTTTATTTTATAAAATATAAAATAATAAATATATACATATTATAAAATATAAGTAATTCAACATTTGGCTTGATCATTTTGTTTCATTGTTTTATCGAGTATCATGATAAAAATTTATTATTTTTATTTAAAATTTAATAATACTTTATAATAAATGGATCCGGATCGTGAACCGGGTATCCGTTAATCCGCTGGATATGGATTTGGATTGGCTTATCAATGATCCAACGGGTTAATGGATCGGATCGGGTTGGAAATTTGTTATTGCTAAACGGATCCGAATTTAGGTCGATCCGCTCCAAACCCGGTCCATTGACAGATCTAGGTACAATCCACATCACAATTAAAATTTTATTCAATGTATAATCTTTATGCTATACTAACTAAGATACTCCTAAGTTGACAAAGCACACACAAAGTAAGTTTTCTTAAATAAGATGGTAAATTTCCAATTGATAGCCAAAATTAAAAATAAATATTGTAACAAAAAAAAATTAAAAAGAAAATGTAAAATTTTCGAGATGCAGCCAAGGTTTAAGGGCACATAAAATTAGCTTAATAAACAGAACATGTCCTACTCCTGATTCTCTCTCTCTCTCTCTCTCAGAAAGAAAAAGGACATAACAAATGTTGTAATTGGCGGCCGGGCAATTTTAGTTATATGTATTTGGAAAAAATACAGTTGGTTTAGTGAATGGCCTAATTAGGGGTCCCATAATATAATTGACATACACATAACCATTGACAAATTAAGTAAGGCAACCCATTCAAAGAGACACGTTAATCATTTTGTGAGTAATGATCGATCCAGAAACAGAAACAGAAACAGAAACAGAAACAGCTCCCTACCTACCTAGCTAGCTAGCTTTTATTGAAAACAGAAACATTCACACTATAAATATATATGCATGCTTTCCATAAACATAAAAGTAATTAGCCTCAGATCCTCATCATCATCAATCATACCAGAAATTAAGTCATTGATACAGTTGAGAATGTGAAGAATATCTCACGTTGGAAAACTTTATAACGATTTGGGTCTCTCCACTTATTACCGATTGGTTTTGGGTGTGATACTCAAATTACTTTATTAGATACAATAACGTAAGTCCAGTGCCACGATAATCACTTTGAATAGATATGGATAACAGTTAGCCACGTTATTGTTCTTATACATTTCACATCAAATCTGCATACTGGTAATATAGCTAGCCAACAAATGGTTTCAAGTCCACACGCTTTGTGATTCCTAGCCATTTAGCCAACTCAAATATATCTGGGAAAGTTTGTCAAGGCGGCTTCTGCTTAATTAGTTTGAAAAAGAAACTCACCAGATCAGATCAGATCAGATCAGATCATATCCCAGCAGTCAGTAGTCAATTAATTACTAGCTAGAATATAATTAAGATGGATGATCTTCATTATGAGTCGTCTAAGATATATGGATGATCTTCATTTTTAATATTGCGTGCACTTCATTGTTATTATTGCCCAAATGCTAAGCATGAATGGCAATTGGCGCATCTCCAGAAACAAATGGCCCAGTTTGTTAATTAGTTTTAACCAAATGGTGGTGACTGCTGCACTAGTCACAAATGGAACACTTGAAAGCAATATGTTGGTCATTTTCAAAGCACTAAATATAGGAGGACTAATGGAGTTGGAACTAATTGTGCCACAGCTGTCCAGCCAATTGCTATTATCTACTGCGCGCCATATCCTAAACACAATCTATATATAATATCTCAAACACCATTTTGACTTTAACTTAGTTGCTTTTGATTTTGACGTTCATTTTGGAAAGAAATCGAATACCTATAGATTCTACATTAATTATCGGTCTAGGGTTTTGCATGTTAAACAAAAGACTTGTATAAAAGAAAACAAATTATAGTCATCTAATTTTATTGAAATTATAGTCGTCTGTTCCAATTTATAAAAGAAAAACAGTGTTCATATTTTAATTACTCATATATATAACAGAAATTTACGTTAGTATTTTAGTATTTTAATAAATAGTAGGAACGAATGATTCATCCCTGAAGAACGTGACAAAAATAGCTATTACCTAAGTAACCTCACTCGCGTAATCCTATGTTGAAAAGCAATGAGGAGCAGGTGAAAGAGTGAGAGTATGCATTCTTGGACAGAAGCCCAAAGCCAAGAAGCAGTTAAATTAAACATATATCACACAGAACCAGTCAAAATAATGTTTGCGTACGTGTCAAGTAATGGCGATGATGCTTATCTAATTTCCATCATTCTTTAATTATTCTCGTCTTTACATTGTGAAAACACATGCATATAATCTGTTCATTCTGTTCAAACTTCAAAAAAAAAAAACTTCAAAGCCACCATCCATATAAAACATGTGTTTTGCGGCTTCTGCCTAATTCACAGTGTCGGTGGATCTCCTCCCCCATCCATATTCCATACCCTTGTTACTAAAACATCCCCATATATTTTAATTGTCCAAACACAACAAAATAAAAATACCTCCCATATACATCATACATATATATATATTCAAAAATCTACATGTGATCAGATGAGAAATTCTATTGACATCTACTTGTTTTCGAGGTTTTCTTCGTGGGCCATTGCCTTGATGATGCCGACGTTTAGCTTCCGACCATGGCAACACAATGCATCCTCCTTCTCAGCCTTGCACGACGTTGGTGTAAGCTCGCAGAGGAAAGACGAGTAGGAGGTGGCGCCTAGTGACCATATTGATCCGTTGAGTTAGCCTTCCTCGTAAACATGATTAGCCTGCGACGATTTTGAAGCAGACTGATGTTCTCTGTCTTAATTCTTAGATTTTCTTGATCTAACTAAGATTTCTTAACTTCAAACCAAATTTATCACTTATATATCTATATTCCTAATTCCTAAGATTGTCCTCCTCAGACCGAAAATATATATATATATATTTGTCACCCAATGTGTACCCAAAACTTTTTCTTTTTCTTTTTAACTAATAATAGTATACTAGCTTCATCACATGATTACGCGTGCGTTAATTGTTTTGTTTTTTTCCCCACTCTTGATGCCTTATGTTTTTTATTTTCTTGCATCAATGTTTCTTAAACATGGTTTTAATATATTTTTACTTCTTCTTTTTTCAAAGTGGCCTACTTTTTTGGGAATCTTGTTTATTTTAGTTTCTCTTAACGTTGATTTTTTGGTTGTGTTTATTTTTTTATTTTCTATTTCTTTAAATATTGTTTTTCTACTATGACTGTCCATAACAAATATTTTTCATTGTCGAAACATTTTAATCAACTAAGGGTAATATTCGGGATTTTGAAAATTTAATCTCCTAAACCTTATTTGTTTAATTAATACTGATATATATCAAATGCTTTCATTGTGTGATCGAGTTGAACCATGCATGTTTCGTTTTTCATATGTTATCTTTATTGTCATCATCTTTCTTAACTTAATTCTTACATAATAATTAATTAGGTACGTAAAAAAATAATAAAGTTTAAAAATAAAAATAAAAATTAGGTACGCAGGTTGAAATGTTCAATCACGTGGGTTGAAAGTTATCTACTCTCCGAGAATACAACTCGATCGTCATACCACAAAAAAAACAAAAAAACAGCTTTACTATCATGGAAGCTCTAAAGTCTTTGTATCCTAAAAAAAAAAAATTGTCCTGCTATAATATTCTATAAATATCTGTAAAACGAAGAAGAAAATGTATCACAATCGAGGGTGACCTGAAGGACACAGAAGTAAGGGAAAATTTTCAGAGAAACATCTGAAAATAAGAAATGGGGTTTAACAGAATGGGTTGGATATTCTTAGCTGCTTTTCTAGGGTTTATGTTCTTGCAAGAGGATGGGTTTCTCCTTTGCAGCGCCACCCGCTATTATGATTTTGTTGTAAGTACTTGCATATGTATATATATATATATATATATGCTCAACTTTACGTACTGTAGTAAGTGCTTTATTTTTTTGGATGAATATATACTAATTACATGGGATTTAATAGGTGGTTTAATTTTCAGATATTGTGTTTGTTAATGATTATTATGTGCAGCTGAAAGAAACAAAGTTTACAAGGCTTTGCAGCACGAAGAGCATCTTAACTGTGAATGGCAGTTTTCCAGGGCCAACCATTCAAGTTCATAAAGGAGAAACTATTTACGTCAATGTCCACAACCAAGGATTATATGGTGTCACCATTCACTGGTAACAGTCGTTCATAAACAAGCTTGTCTATACAGATTCAAGTAGACTCAACCTTTTCTCCTTCTTTCATGTTACTCTGCAGGCACGGAGTGAAGCAGCCGAGAAACCCGTGGTCGGATGGACCTGAAAACATAACTCAGTGCCCGATTCAAGCAGGATCGAATTTCACTTACGAGGTTGTATTTTCCAGTGAAGAAGGAACACTATGGTGGCATGCTCATAGTGATTGGACACGAGCTACTGTTCATGGCGCCATTGTTATTTTACCGGCCGCCGGCACGACATATCCATTTGCAACGCCATATGCACAGCAAACAATTATTTTAGGTAGGTAATTTTAATATTTTTATGTGTTAATTAATTGCAGGTTGCAGTGCCCTCTAATTAATATTATCAAACAATACTATTTGTTCGTTGTCCCTCTGTCATCAATTCATCACCTCCATTTGTAAACTTTATGAGAGGGACATAATGAATACAAAATATGCCAGTTTTTTTTTTTATCGAAATCATACGGTTTTCCAAAAGTTTTTTAGGTCTAACGACTAATCCGCAGTCGGGGATCTTATCAGAACTCTTCCTCCCCCTAGCGGCAAATTAAATTGAGATTTAACTTCAATCTGCAGTCAGCATAATTTGAACCCGGATGGGGGGTATCATACTTGGAGGCTCAACCAACTCGACCACTAGTGGTGGTTTAAAATATACTAGCTAACTAGCTCTATATTGTGAAAGTTCCCAACTCCATTTTGTGAAAGTTCCCAACTCCATTTTGTGAAAGCTCCCATTTTATTCTCATTTTCTCACTTCACTATAGAAAACAATTAAATAGATTTTCATTCGCAACAAAGTCCTTGGCTAAATACTTCAATTCCGTGACTAAATATATGAATCATGAAATGAGGTGTGATAGTTTTGGGGCTCAAAACCCCCATAATGGTGCATCATGGTCTAATCGCAATGTTGCCATGACATGCATCTGTACATTAATTGTAGACTAACTATCTACGCAGTAGATTAGCTCTCTATAGTTATAGACTAGGTTGAGTTCATACCAAACTAGCTAGTATACTAATGCATGGAGTCAGTCTACATTTGAATCGAACTAGTCTACTTGATATATCGGTACCTGAATGTACCTTAGACAACCCTGAAATACAATTTAAGGCCACATATAGTAGAATTTATTATTACATGCGTTTAATAATTGCGTATCTTAACAGTGACCTGAATTAGCCTGTGGTCACATCTCTATTAATAAAGCGAAGCCAAAAGTAATGTTTGGTGTCTTTGGTGAAGCCCTTTTTTAAACTTCCTAAAATGCCCCTCACTATTTGTCATATTTGCTTCTTCTTTTTTCGGCTGAGAAAGAAAAATATTTTTGGATGATTGACAAAAATACCCTTGATTTATAAGTAGTGGAGATCGATTTTAATTCTACCATGCATTCCCCACAATTCTTTTTAACCCACATTTATCTACTATTTATACATATGTGTTTTCATCGACTAATTCTAACTGTGATTTAAAAAAAATATAATGTACGATGTATTCGAAAAACAAAACTTATGTGTGAATTATATTAATCGGAAATTAAATAATAAGCACAATGTACAATGGTGTTTTCTAAATGACCAACAAACTCATGTGTTTTAAGTTGGATTATGGTGATTTGTCAAAATGATTTTAGTCAGTAATTATGCAAGAGAATACTACTCGACCAATATATATTTTACACATTACCACATAGTATATGACTACCAGCTGCAAGTAAAATTTATTGTTTAATTATATATATGTACACATGAATTAGACAAGCTAATGTTGATTTTTTTTTTTAAAGAAGGAAATTCAAAAAAACTAAGTGAGAAAGTTTTTTGCACGCGCGAGCGCGGCTTTCCACCCGTGTATAACGCGTGCAGGAAGGCTAGTATAGTAGAATTGATAGACGATTTTGAAATACAATTTAAGGCCACATATAGTAGAATTGATTATTACATGTGTTTAATAACTACCTTGACGTTGACCCTAATTGTCGTGTGGAAAATTCTAAACGCACCTTCACTATCATATTGGTATTATTTTTGTTTGTTGTGTTATATCCATTGTCCGCCAAATCGCCAATTGCTTATTGATTTGGTTTGATTAATTTGTTATGTCCTTTTCATTCTTTTCATATATTTCCAAATTAAAACAGAGAAAAACCAATAATGTGTAACATGCATGCATGGAATTGAACAGTTGTAGTATTGGATTTTTGTTAATGGAAATAATTAATTGTGAATAAATTAATAATGCAGCATCGTGGTTTAAGGGAGATGTGATGGAGATAATTGATTATGCGCTCGCAACCGGCGGTGACCCAAACATCTCCGATGCCTTTACAATCAATGGACAGCCTGGGGACTTATACAGTTGCTCCAATGGTACGTACCTAAAAACTGGAAATGTCTATAGTGCTCAAGAGCGGTAACCGTTGGATTAGCTCATTGTGTGAAGCACACCGCAAATAATGAACTAATTTAACAGCTTTCGGCTCCGGAATTTCAACACTTCGAAACACTATAGAATTTTCGCTAAACACTAATCAATCTCAAATTACTCCAATCTTATATAATATTATTTGAAATTCCAGATTAATATAGAATTTTCGCGAAAAACTATCGATCTCAAATCCAATTTTATACAATATTATTAATTAAGAGTCAAAAAGCAAGGGGACGGTGGTTTAATTATTTTCTAGCTAGACTTCACATAAAGGCCAACATATAGCACTGTGCTTTATTAAATCTGGGAAGACTTCCATGTCCATGATAGTACCACATGAAAACGACCTTTTTAAAAAAAAAAACCGTTATACTGACATATTCTCATGTCATCAATTCGCAGCAACGACATACCGTTTGTTGGTCGATTACGGCAAGACGTATATGCTACGCATAATCAACGCCGTTATGAACGAAGAACAGTTCTTCGCAATCGCCAACCACGACCTCACAGTGGTCACCCAAGACGCGGCGTACGTAAAACCCCTAACCACCCCTTACATCATGATAACTCCAGGCCAAACCATGGACGTTTTGGTCACCACAAACCAGCCTCGAAGGCGATACTACATGGCTTCCACTGCTTACAGTGACGGTGATGTTCCATTTAACAACAGCACAACCACGGCCATTCTTGAATACCGAGGCAGCTCTTCCACCCCATCAACCACTCCGTTACCCAGTCTTCCTAGCCACAATGACACCACGGCTGCTCAGAACTTCACCAACCGTGTGAGGGCTTTGGCAAGCAAAGCACACCCAATCAGTGTTCCAACAAAAATCAGGACCAGGATATACATGACTATTGCGATCAATGAACGAATCTGCCCCAATGCATCTTGTTTGGGGCCGCATAACAATTACATAGCTGCTAGCTTAAACAACGTTAGTTTTGAGACTCCTTCCATTGATATTCTGCAAGCTTATTATAGGTACGTACGTATCATATTTCATCTCCTATCTATCATCAATTAGTTTTAACTAACTGTGTCTAATATATTTACCATGCATGCATGCATACATGTGTTTTTGTTTATATTTGGTACTCTACTAAAACTAAATAATTTGTATCATCATGTACGTGCAGAGGAATAAATGGAGTTTTTCAGGGTAACTTCCCATCCAACCCGCCTAATTTTTACAATTTTACCGGTGACGTGGGGAACAACACCTTATATCCGTCTTTCGGGGCGAAGGCGAAGTTCATCAAATACGGTGCAGGTGTTGAAATAATCTACCAAGGAACCAACATTATTGCCCCTGAGAACCATCCAATGCATCTCCATGGTTTTAGTTTCTATGTGGTTGGAACAGGTTCCGGGAATTTCAACAAGAAAACTTCACCCAAGACTTACAATTTGGTAGATCCGCCAGAAGTCAATACCGTTGGCGTTCCAAAGAACGGTTGGGTGACCATTAGATTCTTAGCTGATAATCCTGGTACGTACGTGTGAACAAATCAAACACTATCACATATAATATGTTGAGCAAATTTAATGATAGTATCTAGCTAGTATATGTATTTGCCAGCTTATCAAGTTAAGCTAGTGAAAATGAATTAATTGATGATGATTTTCAGGAGTATGGTTTATGCATTGTCATTTGGAAAGGCATTCCAGTTGGGGAATGGACACTGTGCTCATAGTGAGGAATGGAAACACCACAGAATCGAAGCTTCGCCCACCACCTGCCAATATGCCTCCTTGCTCCAAGTCTTAGATTTAGGCATTTTCTTTTTCTTCCACATATTTATTTAGACTTGATTTGTAAGAATAAATATATGGGCCATCATTCGGCCAGCCGATCATCAGACCGATGGAGGCCAGTCTGGCCCAATCGATTCAAGTCTGGCCCAGGCTTGTAGAGAGTTTGCATAAGGTCTGCCCTGTTGTTGTAAATAGTTGGGCTTGAATAAGGGATTCAAAACCCGATCAGGCCCAGCCCGTAGGCTTGCCTTTCGTATGTATGATTATTAATATTGTTGTAGACGTTAGAAACAATTAAGGCATTGTCTAATGCCTTAATTATATATTCTTATAATTCCTTTCATATATATATAAAATATTTCTTTCATATACATAATAAGGAAAATTCCCAATAAGGTCAATAATTTCCAAATTATTCCCAATAAGGCAATACTTCGGACTTCCTTATATTTACCAATAAGGATGATAATTTGCCCAATAGGCCGGTCTTTCCCAATCAGGTTATTTCTATAGCCCAACTGAAAATCAAAGTGTACCATTTTACCCCTCATGTCAAAAACTCGTCAATGGCGGAGGAAGCAGTTCTCAGCGCTTTGCCGAATGATTCCGGAGTACTGCCGTCGAGCTTCCTCTATATCGGCACTGTCAAGCCCAGCCATAAGTCAACGATTAGCGACGGCATGAGCAGAGAAACATCATAAGTGAACCAGTTTCCGTATTGGAAACTCAATTCGATCAAGATATCGGATCTCCCGAGTTGCAGACAATGTTAGGAGAGTGTGACGTTCAACACGTGGAAAATTGTAATCGGTTGTAGTTAGTAAACTATATGACATAATAGACAAAAAGAGTTTTTTTTTTGTTGCCAAAACTTTTCGCAGATATGAGCGCCGTCATTCACAAGCGCAAGCATGGTCTTTTGCAGCGTTAATGAATCTAGAAAAATGCTCCAACACTTTTTCTTTAAGTGAAATGTGGGAGTAACTTTAGTATATGTGAAATTTAACCAAAAAAAAACATAGTTAAACACACGTGCGAGCGAGGTCTTTCCGCACGTGCGTTCACCAATGGAGAAACGTATATGTAGAATGTGTATTAGTCTACATATCTCCAATTCTTATCTCTCTCTTGCAAGAATTGACCAACTGAATTCTTAAAAAATAATACCAACGTATTTTTCACTGGTGGTTAGTATACTAGATTTAAACTAGGATACCAAGAATTGATATGTTAAACCAAGAGAGATACGTTATTTACTCTTTGTACATTGGCTAATAATATTATGAATATATTTTAGTCTAGATTCTGATATCCAATGTATAATTCTACATATACAATTTCCATTCTGGAGATATGTTAGAAGGAGTTTATTGATGATTGCCAAAAGTGTGTATGTATATTTAAGACCGGGGTTGTCGTTGCAACGGGGATCGATGGCCCTTCAACCCATTCGGTAACATTGGTAACCTAGGAAACTAGCACTAGATGGTGGGGTGAGAAATGGAAGGACAATAGTGAAGTGGATATGTACAAAGGTGAGATAGTGTAACGTTATTTGAGAGTGGAAAAGTGAAATGCAAGCAAACAAAACATAAAGTAAACTATCTAATACACAAAACATAAAGAGGGGGAACATGAAGAGGATAGAAATGATAGAACAATTGGGGTTTCGGGTTAGCCTAAGTCCAAACATGATGCTTAATGAACCAATTTAGTATTTGTGTTTATGCAATGAATGAATCAAGCTTCGTATCTTAGTCATATTATGGGTCTAAGACCATCTTCTCTTATGTATTCTTAGTGTCATATTATGGGTCACTAGGACTCCCTCAATGTGTCTTGAGAGGCGAAGAGCACAAAAACTTAGAAACTCAAACAAGGGGACCTCATCACATCTATTATCAATTAATTGCCTAGAGAAAGCTAGGAGTCACCCCAACAATCTCAATCAAAGTAGGTTGCAAACATGCTCAAAGAAGTGACTAAATTCCCTAAACATGCACTCAACACAAATTGAAATGGATAATAGGCATATTCATTCATCACAAAATATTCATACATAGTCGATTCATCATCACATCACAATGGACTAGGGCACACAACCCTAGTCCCCAATCCTAAACAACTAATCACACATGCTTAGATTACACATCAACTATAAACTAGGAAAAGATAAACAGAGGTTGAGGGATTCTCATGAAGATGGCAGCAACTTCTTATGTTACTCTAGTAGTAGCAAGCTCCTCTTCTAAGCCTCCATCTTCTTCTCCAAGCTTCTCTTTGCTCTTGGCCTCCCAATCTTGGTGTTCTTGATGAATCCAAGCATATGTGATGTAAAAGTGCTAGAATGATGGAGAAAAATAGTCAAGGAGATAGAGGAGGAAGTGAGGAAGAAAGTTGGTGAAGGAAGGAAAGGGATTTGGGAGGTGGAAGGAGGAGAAAACAAAGGAAACAACTCGGATGCCGTCGGTCGACCGGTCGATAAGGGACGTTGACCGGTCGACCCTTGACGGGTTACCAAGAAAAGAAGAGGTTTGGGAGAGGAAGAAGGGAGAGAATTGGGTGAGATCTAGATGAGGGCTGCTATGAAGAGAAGGCAATATGAATCTAAATGGAAAAAACTAGGTTTAAATAGGGTAAGGTAGAGAGGGATGAAAGGCTAGGATCAACTAGGGAAAGATCTAATGGTTAAATAGATTAAATGAAGGGTAAGGGGGTAAATTCTCTAGGGAATAAAAGGGTAGGAATAATCTAAGGATGACCTCATGATATCTAGTGTGGTCATTTGCTGAATTGGAGGCTTGTGTGAGTGAGTCACAAGGTTGACTTTGCCGATGACTTTGACCACGACCCTCGGAGTTGACCAAATGTTGACTTTTGACCAAACTTCCGGAATTCTCTTGCGACTCACTCCCGGGACTTGATGTTGACTCGTTGACGCTCTAAAGTCGGGGTTGACCACGAGTTGACTTTTGGTCCTCGGGTTGACTTTTCGTCCTTTTACCGGAAATGCACTAAAAGCTCCAAAACGCGCCATTTTGCTCCCGATATCAATTCGATGCTCGTGAACCCTACAATGATGCAAATCAAGGATTAGAGACACTAAACGGCCATTGGATTAGCATTACCAAAGTGATTAGAGGCCTAATTCTTGCTCTTTATTCATAATTTGAAAATTATGGTACATGCAAGAATTTGCAAATTCTTGGATGTTTATTATCATCCAAGAATCATTTTCGGAATTTTTAATTACTTTGAAATCGATATACAATGTCAAAAAAATTGTAAATAATGTACAACACGTAAAATTGATGTAAGTACACAATAATCATATCAGAGATATAAAAAAAACAGAATTATCTACAACACGTGCGGAAGGGTGCTAAACGGAAGGGTCGCACTTATAAATAATGTACAACACGTGCCGAAATAAATTGTACGTGCATTATTAACAAAAATTAAATTTCTTTTTTTGTATCTTTGGGGTATACAAATAATTTCTTGGGATATACATGAGTGATCTTGGAACTGATTGGAATTAACTGTAGAACGTGGCCAATTTTTCCAATTGTACGTTTATACCAATTAATTGAAGAAAATAAGAAATACGTTTTGTAAAGCATAGCGCGTGCATAAACTTTTTACGCGTATATGAGATATACAACCTTATACCCCAAATTTAACAAGTCTTTCTGCACGCGCATACACACGTGCGGAAGGACCGCGCTCGCGCGTGTGTTTATTTTTTTTTGTTAAATTTAACATTTACTAAAGTTACTTACGCATTTTACCCAAAGAAAAAGTGCTGGAGCATTTTTTCTAAATTCATTAACATGCGAAAGGCCGCACTTGCGTGTGCTAATGACGGCGCTCATACCTGGGAAAAGTTTGGCAAATAGCAAAAAAAAAAACTCTTTTGTTTATTTATTCGTATAGTTATTGACTACAACCGATTACTATTTTTCACGTCACGGTCACGCTTTCTCATGTGAGAAGTCCTTCTTTATCTTCAAGTTTTCATTGTCATAATGTTACCAATAAATTTTTCTTGTTTTTAGTTAACCATAGTGTGTGCGAGGAGTCAACTGCGTACAACCAATTAAGATTTTCCACATGTTGAAGGCCACACTCTCACTTGCAAGCAATCCTTTATTTCAAGTTTTCATTATCTCCATGTTGCCTATAAATTTTTCTTATTTTTTGTTAATCATATTGAATACTAAAGGCTGTGCACCTTTGCACTGCAAGAAGTCTTTTTTACTTTAATTATTTGCATGTTACATGTGAATGTTTCTTATTTTTCGTTAATCATATTATTCGTCCTATATTCAATGGCGGAGCCAGGAATGTTGAATAGGGTAGGCTAAAATATTTTTTTTCTTGCTTACCTATATTAACACGGTAATTTCTTAGTAAAGATAGTTTATTTTCAACAATTTTAGCATATATAAAGATAGTTTCAAAAAAAACTATCATCCAAGAATTTGCAGAATGTTATTATAAACGTATGCATTCTGCAAATTCTTGGATGTTTATACCATCCAATGCAAAATGCATATACGATCCAACGTATGCATTCTGGGTTTGTAAAGGCCGAATGTATCAATTCTTGGTATGTCTACACTTCGTATATTTCTACACTTCGAAAAAATTTGCAATTTGCATTCTGGAGACATATAACCCATGTATCAATTCTTGGTATTCATTGGTATAAAAGTAGAATTTTATAAAATTGTAATATGTTTTGTACACATGCTACCAAAATCTAGAATGCAAATTGTTATTTACTCTTTCAGTTGGTCGATGTAGAACGTATCATTGATTTGTATGTAAATTGCATACAAATTAGGCCTTTAATAACTTTAGTAGAGCTAATCCAAAGGCCGTTTAGTGTCTCTAATCCTTGAATTGCACCATTGTAGGGTTCACGAGCATTGGATTGATATCGGGAGCAAATGAGTGCGTTTTGGAGCTTTTAGTGGATTTCCGGCAATATGACGAAAAGTCTACCCGAGGACTGTCGGTCAACTCGTGGTCAACCCTGACTTTAGAGCGTCAACGAGTCAACATAAAGTCTCGGAAGTGAGTCCACGAGAATTCCGGAGGTTTGGTCAAAAGTCAACCTTTGGTCAACTCCGAGAGTCGCGGTCAAAGTCAAGACGAAGTCAACCTTGTGACTCATCACCAAAGAAGCCCAAAATTCAGCAAAGGACCACACTAGATATCATGAGGTCATCCTTAGATTATTCACCCTTTTATTCTTTAGTGCAATTACTCTCTTACCCTTCATTTATTCTAGCCAACCATTGCATCAAAGCCTACCCAATCCTAGTCCTCCATTCTCCACCTCCTTTGTCTATATATATTTTAGTATTTGCCTCATTTAGGTCATTCCCAATCAGCCCCAAACACTCACTTTCCCCTTTCCCCTTTCCCCTTTCTCTCTTCCATCTCTCCCTTAGGTTTAGCTGCTGCACGTCTGTCGACAGCAGGTCGACGACCGGTCGGCGAGCGGCGGGTCAGCCACTAGACCATAAACCCTCATCTATAGCGTTTGAAAAACGCTATAGTTGGATTCGATAGCGCTTTTGTAAACGTTGTGTCTGCCGGAGCTATAATATGTACTAGCTCAGTAATAGCGTTTTTCTAAAGTGCTATTGTTTAACCTTTCGCAGCACTTAATAAATGCTTTTGTATAGTATCAATAGCGTTTCTCAAGCGCTATCATTTGACATCTTGTAGCGCTTATGAAATGCTATTATCCTAATTCCATAACATTTCAGTAATGCTATGTCCTAAATGATGGAGCTTTTCTTTAAACGCTACATGCAATACATGTCATAGCACTTCCGAAATGCAATAACAAGTCCTCTGATCTTTTAAATGATATCAAATGCAATTCAGATTTCATTGAATAATCTCAAAATGATTGAATATCATGTAACATTCATAAAATTACACATTTTTACATTGTCTCATGTTGATTGATGATACAAATCCTAATCGAAACCGAAGCCTTAGAACAACACTTCTATTACTTCTCCTCCAAAGAAGCATACAAAGAGCCAATGTAAACATGAAGCATCTACCAGGCTGTTATGGTTGTAACATCAAAGGCAGTTGGTATGTCTGCAGTGTTAGCCTAGCTATATGTAACCTTTACACAAAGAAAATAACAATAACATGAGATAAACTTCATTTGCAAAGAGCCAATAGAAACAGTTCACATAAAAAAAACAAGGCATCGTAAAATAAAGGCAATTAGTGCAATAATGCAAAACCTCAGTCAATCCCTCACAAAACAGCAAATTCAAATCTTCAAGCTGCTTGCAACACTATCCCACAAAAGCTACTCCTTAATCTGCAACATAGCAACCCTGACGGGAAAAAGTAAATAGAAAAGCTGCTGCCACATTTAGTGCTTGACATGTATATGAAATACAAATTATCAATATGATTCCAGTTAAGAAGTATGTAAAATAAAAGAACCCATTTGACCATAATCCCAAGCATCAAGTATTCAAAAGAAAGAATTGAACTTTAAATGAGACCGAAAGTCCCAATGTGGATGGTATTTCACTGCTACAAATATACTACAACTAACATTGCAAAGTTGCAAAGAATTGGAATTCAACTCTAAATAAATTGTAGCTCGTAAGCAATAAAGAACTATGCAAGAACTGAACTCACCTGCAAATCCAATGATTTCAACAGTCTACACTTGTCGGACCTACAAATAATTTCAACTACAATATGTTGGAGGTTATAAATATGAAATATGTATCTCCATATCATCACTTGGGATTGATGCATCTTGACATGCTTCACTGATTTGGGTACTTTTGCCCCTTGCATGAGAAACCTGGGCTGTTTGTGTAGTTTCCTGAGCATGTTTCCTTTTGCTAGGGCTTTTCTTCTTTGCATAACCAACCAATGTTCTTCACCTAGGTAAGAAAAAAATAATAGTAAGTATATAATCATCAGGCTAAGTTGATGATTATAAGAGAAAACCCATATGATACGTCACATACCTGTTTTCATACAATCGAATATGCAATTATGAACACATTAAGTACCACCACATATATGGATAAAATGAATGCAAGGGGAAATACAATACAATTTGATTAAAAATATATATTGTAACAAGACACCAAAACATAGAGGAATCGTCCAGAAAAAAGCAAGCTAAAGCAATCACCCTTTAACCAAAAAAATAGCCCATCTGTGTACTAACTAATTAAGTATACATCACACAAGTATGCCCTCACAATCCTCCCTGACATATCTAACTTCGTCACTAGAATCAATAGGGATCTGTTTAGAGTGTCAAAGGTATATGAATATTTTTAATTAAGTAGCTAATAGTTAAATTAACATAACAAATAACACTGCAAGATTTCATCTAACCTTCTTTTTATCAGTATGTCTATTCCAAAGTAAGGTTGCATCTTCTGCAAGGCATATGTTTGATTCTTGTATCTCCTCCAAGTGCATGCTAGTAGGACAGAAAACTAAATAAGCACTCCATAGTATTGATTTTTTCAAAAACTCGCTACAGAACCTCATGCACGTACTCTTTTGCAAGATAGGATTCAGCGATGCATTATCCCTCTGGTCGTGCATGGTTCCTTACATAGTCTTTAAGTGTTTTCATATATCAGTAGACAAACAAAAAGAAAAGTTAGTGTAGGTAACTGTTCAAATACAGAGTAACTGTTCTAATACAGAGTAACTGTTCTAAGATCTCTAAGTTTTCAAACTATATACGTCCAATAAGATTCTAAGTCTGATGATACCTGTGAAGATGCACCCAATCTTTCTCCAGCAACATATTTCATGTAATACTTAGGCAAGCAAGTTCTAAAATTCAAACAAGCACCTACTTATGAGTTAACAAAATACAAAAAAAAGTCTTAATAATGAATAGGTATTACTATATTAATTTAGTATATATATCATTAAAGAATTACATATATCGCAACACATCTGAGGTACACATGCATGAAATGAAAACTATCAAACATATTAATCATACATATAAACATGTCTGGAAACAAAGAAACACAAGTCTGTTCTTATAAAATATTGCACTAATCTACTGCAATTTCTAGAAAAAAAAAAAATTAAAAACGAAGAAGAGAAAGAAGTTACGAGTTATGAGAGAAGGCAATTTGGAAGCAGTTGTTGAACACGATCCCCTACTGTCCTTGAACTTCCTAGCAGCAATGATGAGAATGCAGTGACTACACACCCAATAATTAATGAATATAAATTGTGTTATTCAACCAAACTGATAATTGTATTCAATTAACAAACATTCACATTCATCAAAGATCAGGTTCTCTTTCTAGTGGCTCAACCTACACTTGGTTTGCTTTTTTTATTTATTTTACAACAAGTTGTTTAATATATGAAGGAAAGAAGAGAAAACACAATTACAGAGACTTGCAATTTCTATCTTTAGCTATTAGTTGTCTCTTAAAATGAAAACAAATCCCAAATTAAATCATCATTCACACATTAATTGATCTTTGCTCTTAAAAACAAATATACAAAACCAAACAAGCTTTCCGTAATTTAATTTGACTAAGAGTGAACAATAGCAAGGCAACCAAAGCAGCTCCTCAACATCTAATATATATACTTTAAGAATATTAAGAGATAGAAAGCAAATATATACACACCTGACTTGCTGTTCGAAAATGCCACAAGAAGAATAAATTAAAATCCACTCTTAATCTGCATTAAAAAGAAAAACAAAAATCAAGACATAGGAGGAATTGAAGGACGGGAAGAGTACCATATGCTGGATCCAATCCAACCATAAGTTAAAGAGCAGCAAAATGAAATAGCCACTGCTATCTAGCAACATGAACTAATCCCAGGGCACCAAATGAAAGAAACCCCCAAATTTCTCTAAAGCCCTAAAGTTCATATACAGTCTTATTGGTGATCCATCTTAAACACTGAGTAGCATCGAGAGGAAGGAAGAGGTAGAGAAGAAAATCATACCTTTTAGTCTGGAGAAGGAGAAAATGGTGAACTGTAGAACGGGGGAAGGCGAACTGGAGAAGGGGGCGAATGCGAACTGGAGCACTCTTGTTTGGGTCATATAAATTTTGTCAAACTTTTTAGGTGAGGTCTTTTTAGGCAAACGCTATTGTTGAGGACATGTGTACCGCGAAAGGAAAAATTGAGTGACCCGCCTAACATAAATGAGGCGCCAAACCAGCCCGCGCAACCTAGAATTGATACATAGCGTTTTTTTTTTTTGTAAAATGTCTTAAAAGTGACTTTTTATAGCATTTATGGGAAAAACGCTATTATGTTGTGCTATAAATAAACAGTTTTCTTGTAATGCTTCCTCACCTCCTTTCCTCCACCATCCTTCATCAATCTTGTCCACCACGGCGTCTACTACATCCACTACCACTTGGACAACTGGGGATCCTCACCAAGTCATCAAGATCTATCATCAAAGCCAATGAGGAGTTAGAGAGTCATCTATTGAGCATTCCTCATCTCAACTCTCTCTTTTCCTTATGTTTAGAGCTTATATTTGTAAATTGATGATGTATACTATGATGCCTAGTGAGTAGTTACTTTGTTGGGGACTAGGGTTGTGTGCCCTAGTCCAATATGACTTTGTGATGCTTGATTGATGAATAAAATGCCTTTGTGTTGTATGAATATGTGTGCTTACCTTATTCAATATGTGTTGGTTGCTTGTCTTTAGAATTTACCACTTCTTTGGCATGTTAACTAGTCTATCTTGATGTGATTGTATGAGATTGGTAACCTCACACACTCAAAGCAATTGGAAGCATATGTGATGAGTTGTGACTTGTTTGAGTCCCTAGTTTCGATGCTCTTACGCCTCTTAAGCACTATAGGGTATTCGGTATTAGGTAACTTAGAGGAATCCCCTATGACACCTAGAGAGTCTGAATGACCCATAACATGAAATTCGAATACCTTAGGAAACACGGTTCTAGAATCATAACATATATGGCTAGGATACGGGGCTTGATTCACACACACATTGGCATGATTGAGTTGATTAATGCATTGCTTGTTGCATTGGATTGGGATTTGCCCGAAACCCCAACACTTTCCTATATTTGCACACCTTATACTTGAATTACTTTCTTTGCTTTACTTGTTGTTTGTCTTTGCATTCCATCATTGTTTTCACAAACCAATCACCACACTCACACTCCGCACATTGTTCATAAACACATTCAATCACTCACTTCACATCTTACCCCCACATATAGCTAGAGCATTCGATTACTTGCTACCGAGAGATCGGAAACCGTCAATCCCTGTGGAACGACATCCCCGTATCTCAATACACTCACCACTATCTTTTGCAATAAGTCAATTATATACGAGCGCATATATGTAGCGCATTAGTCTACATACATTCTACATATATGTAGAATGTGTATTAGTCTTGCAAATTGACCCATGTAAAAATTTGGTTTAACAAAACGTTTCTTGTTTTGTAGAATTGATACATGAATAGATGAACGTTTAAAATATAAAATTGATATTCTAATGGAATTAAAATTGATATTTTAGCATGTGTTAAGCGCAGTAACAGTTGGACAACAATGGCTGCTTGTTAGAAAAAATTATTTTTGAAGAATTAAGCGCGGTAACAGTTGAACATATTTAATAAGCAACCATTGTTATACGTTGGTATTGTCTTTTTCTAATTGCAAATTTTTTCTAAATTCATACGTTGGGGTTAAAATTCTCATATACCAACGTATGAATTTAGATATTTTAATGGAGACATATAATTCTGCAAATTGACAAACCCAAAGAAAATACAAGAATTTTATATTAGGGTTAAAACACATATCAATTCTGGAGACATATAATTCTACGTATGAATGTGAAAAATTAAGACATACCAACGTATGCATTCGAGGTGAAATTGACATATGATCGCCAACACATTCTTCTTCTTTTTTCAATGGAAGGAAACAAACCGACTTAATTTAATCTTAACCCAAATTCTCACCCTCTCACCCGTGCCGCAGAACCCGATCTCGTTTGCAGTTAGAAAAAGTGATGAAAGAAAACGGAGACGAAAGGCAATGAACATACGGCAGGCAGTGGCGTACCAGGTTCGTAAACATGAACGCGCACGTATTCGCTTTCCCATATGTCTACGCTAGTGCTTTGACACGCATTTCATTCGGCAGCCCTAAACTTTTGAGGTTAAGATTTCTGATATGTCTTCTCATTTCAAGCACAACAACACACAACCTCATGAAGCAACTCAGAAACTACTGTTCCAGGGTTTGGTTGATTCAACATTTTATTCGTGTGGCAAATCCCAACAGCTAGCGCGTGAACACCAATTTAATACTCTAATATGCTTTAGTAAAATGACTTATGTACCCCTCCTTTCTTTTTCTCATAATTATTTTGTTTTTTGTGCCATTAGTTCCATTGAATTTTAGACCCTACTAAAATTAAGGACTATTTGTAGAAGGTGATGTGAAAAGGTTAGTGTGTTAGCATGTGATTTGCACATATTTGTCGTGCAAATGACATTCCTAATCACGGGAATTAAGCAACTCCGAAAGCCATTTGTGAAGAAACTTACCCATTTGTGTTGTTAGGGCTCTCTACAACTTTCGTGAAGAAACTTAAATCAAATTCCTTACCAAATAAAAAGCCAACTCGACGACCCCCTAAAAGTACTATTAAAAGCTCGAAACCAAAACCTCCGACGATTCACCGTGAAACACTGTAGTAAAAGGGTAAGTTTTGGTCCGGGTCGTTACAATCTCCCCCCTTTAGAAAATTACGTCCCCGAAATTTCGCAACTGAAGAAGTGTGGACGATAAACTCACAACAACAAATAGGTTTCTTATTTAGCTCCTCAAGTTTGCCAAAACACAATCCACGACTGTCTCCCATGTTACACCAATACACAACTCCAACTTTGTTCACATATTTCTGATCACACAAATCAATTACCACTACTGGTAGGTGAAATGAGAGATCCTACAGAAACATCTTCCACAAGCTTGGATAATACCTTCTACGCCCCGAAAAATTCTCAAACGCCACAACATTCATTGATCTTCCACTCAATCATAACCACAGTTTTGGCTACTTGAATCCTCCATATACCATTTTGAATCTTATATAAACACTTCTACTACAGGAATGACGCACCAAACTAAGGACAGTTGTCCCACAGTGACCCAGCTGGCTACCCGACAACCAACAACCTCCAACATACTCGTCCATGAACACTTCTTTACCAATTCCTCCAACTAACACTTGCTACATTTAGTATTCAACTGATTCTCCCACAACTTTACAACACTCATCAAGATTTTCACTTGCTCATTCCTATTGGGTGCATACACCATGAAATAACGCTCAAAGCCAAATGACTCTCCTGTCGATAAGATATATCACGCCAATCCATCTAATGATTTCTCTAGTATATCAATCCAACTCCATACCATAGTCTAATCCATGACATTACCAAATCTCTATTCCAGACTTCTAATATGCTCTTGTACATTACGAAAACCAACAACATTACTCGGGGGTGCTGCCCCGCCATGCTCCAAATAGTTCTCGAGGATCAAACAAAAAAACCAACTCATTCACATTTCTTGTTACTGCTGCAGAATTCTCGTCTCCTATGAGATCGGCGTACTCGAGGCATAGTACCAAGGAAGGTATTCAAGCTTAAAAAAAACTGAATCAACTGATAACTCGATAGATATCTTACACACTTGATAACCACACCAGCACCGAAGAGTATATGATGGGGATCCGCCACGGTCGGGCCATCACTCGATAGGTACTAGGAGTCATCAAGTATGTAAAGTCTACAGAATCAATTAACCTAAGCTCTGATACCAAGTTGACAGGACTCGCCCCAGATTCCACCCTGGAAGCCGAGGTGACCCTGTGGGGCCCACCTTAGAAGAGTCTCTACCGAAAATCCGGCATAAACTCTCCTAAAATGGACTACCCAAAACCTGTGAAAAACATTTAACACTTCAATATTTTCAACTCGCAACCAACACCCGAGCCTACATGCTCGCTGGTGAAAAATAAAACAACTTTCACAATTAAAATAACTTCCAAGAATTTCAACTCCAATTTAGAAACATTTTCAAATCCGTTATACATTTTGAAACTCAACATATCAGAGCTACTAAGTTTTTGAAGATACACAATAAAACAAGAGTAGGTTACACTATAACCTATGATAATGGGAGTGTGATGATGACTATGCCTCGACCTCGACACGCGACCTCAGCTAGCTTGTCTGCAAACTGGGCGATGGAAAACAGAAAAGCCCAGGGGAAAGGCATTTAAAGACAACTGTTAGAGTGAGTGGACAAAACAAAGAAATTTCAAATAATTAGAATTACTTTCCCCAATTTAAAATAAAGAATTTATAATAATTCAAAACAATAGCAACGTCGTCAAACCCACCTAGCCAAATGTAGCATGTTGAGGGTCATACCAACTCACCGATAAATTGAGGGTCATGCTAACTCACCAATAAATTGAGGGTCATGCCAACTCACCAATAACTTGAGGGTCATGCCAACTCACCGATATACCTGTAGGGCCGTTCCCACTACAGGTGGAACATGCATACATAAATCCAAATAAAAGCAAAAGCATTCCACACCAGCCACACATAAATCAGACCAATTTCAAAGAAATCTCAAGAAGGGAAAAACAAACTCATTCTCGATCAATCAGATTCCAACATATTCGAATATTGCAACACACTACCAACATTCATTTCACACCGCAAACCTTAGTCAATCATAATTTAAATACGTAATTTACTTTAAAATAAACGTCCACTCACAGATTGCCGACAAGGTCCAACGCGTGTCAAGATCCTCATCGCCGTCCTCCTGAAACAAACCAACGATAAAACCTTAACCTTCAACACCTCAATAATTACCCCTCGACACTTCTAATTATCCAAAAGCACTCGGTGACTAATCCAACGGTCAGATTGTCGTTGTTCGATAAATCGAACGAGCTTAACTAAATTATCGATCCCACAGTCCGTAGATATTCTTTAATTACCCCCTTGACCACATTCCAATAATCCAACCGCACAATATCTTCAAAATAATTATCTTAACTTCATACTCAAAATTGGTGACCATCCAACGGATACACAATAATCCACACTGTAAATCGTTCGATAACGAATCTAAACGTAATCGGATTAAATCCTAAACTTCAACAACTTCCAACAAATCATATACTAACATGATCGTAATAAATAGTACATGTTAACGACCTAAAATGCAACACAAAAGGTGGCCGGACGCGCCTCCACGCGCCGCCACAAGCGGCTGCGTGTGGGCCCATGCGCCGCCTAATTAACCACCTCCGATGGTCACCAAATTTTACCAACATGTACACAAAAGCATAAGGAGCAACTTCATGTATAAAATAAGCAATCCTAATATCATAAACTCAAATGTATAAAATAAGCAAGTGAAACTTGTGTGATTTACGACACTCAAGCATCCTATACTTATGTGATTCACATCATAAGTGAAAGAAAAACAACCTAGATAAACCTAGGACAACAAGGAAGACTTAATGTCAAGTGTGGCAAGTAAGCATCCTATGCTTATGTGATATACAACATAAGAGAGGCTAACAAGCAAACCTAGATAAACCTAGGACAACAAGGAAGACATAATGTGAGTGAAATGCATGTGCATATGCATGAGTTATACCTTGAGGTGCTTGAACGAAACCTTCGATGACCAATGATCGAAGTCCGGAGAAAAGACCGGATAAGAAAGGCGTCTCCACAAACCATCTCGAGTAAGAACAACCTAAGCCACCACATCTAATCCCTAAACAATATAGCAATGATACAAAAGAATTGCTAATACAAGGGAAGAGGTTTTGTCAAATAAGAAATAGCCGATAGCAAATATTTTACTCTTACAGGATCGTCTAACGAAATCTGCTCACTTTCTACCAGTATCTATGAAGAACTATGTGGAAGTCTTGGGAAAGCTTTATGTGAAAGAGATTGTGAAGCTCCATGGTGTTCATGTATCTATTGTGTCAGACAGAGATGCAAGTTTCACTTCAAAGTTTTGGAGCGGTTTCCAGAAAGCTATGGGAACTACATTGGATATAAGCACAGCTTTTCATCCTCAGATTGATGGGTAGACTGAGCGGGTGAATCAGGTGACGGAGGACATGTTGAGGGCATGTATTTTAGACTTCAAGCGAAATTGGGAAGGTCATCTACCATTGATTGAATTTTCTTACAACAATAGTTATCACTCTAGTATTGGTATGACACCATATAAAGCTCTTTATGGTAGGCCATGCATATCTCCTATTTTTTCGGCCGAAGTTGGAGATAGAGAATTCTTAGGTCCTGACGTTGTGCAAGAAACTACATAGAAGATCTCTATTAATAGAGAAAGGATTCAGACAGCACAAAGTAGACAGAATAGTTATGTTGATCTAAAGAGGAGATACAATGAGTTTGAGGTTGGTGACTTTGTGTTTAAAGGTCTCACCCATGAAAGGAGTGGTAAGATTTGGGAAGAAAAAGAGAAAGTTATCACCGCGGTTTATTAGACCATTCGAAATTCAGGAAAAAGTTGGAGAGCTGGCATATAGACTTGCCTTACCAATTGAAATGTCAGGTGTTCAGAATGTTTTTCATGTGTCCATGCTGAGGAGGTACATTCGAGATATACACTCGAGTCATTTTATATATTTAATACAAAATGAGCTGCTATATATATCTAAATGGTTCTTGAAAAATACAAACAAGTTGCTAGTAATGTTATCGACCATATCTTGCATCCCATTCCACTTCTGATCTTTCTCCAAGACTCGTCAACTTGATCAGGATCTCGTCATCTCCTATGCCTCTAGATCAGCCTCACCTTGAGGTCCTCAAAGCTTTCCCTTTATCTCGTCCTTAGTGTGGATAAAACAAATCTTAATTCAATGCTTCTACCTGTAAAACAAAACAACAAAACCTCATAAATAGAAGCTAGCAAAAACGTTTTGAAGAATAGCTTGGTAAAACCATGCATTTGACGATACGTTGCTGCACACGATCAATAATTAATCCGCCACTCAAGGAATCCTCCAAGAGATAAGGACTGATAATTTGGAAGAAAACTTCTTCACTGTTTCAGGATATCATTATTGTGTGTCTTGTCAAACTAGAACTTTAGAATAGGTTTATGGAAAGTAAATCCTTCTAGAGTATGAATTATATTAGAATAGATTTCCTACATCAATACATATTGTATCTTGTAGTCCTCTATATATAGAGGCCCTTATTCATTAATGAAATACATCTTATTTTCTGCTCATTCTCTTTGTTATTTACATTTCACTTAAACACGTTATCAGCACGAGTTCTAGCCCTAGCTACAAAAACCCAAAACCTTAGAACCCTAGCACCATCACCACCGCAAAGCATCATCACACAAGAGTCTGCCTGCACAAGACAGCCAACTTTGGAAGCAATTTTCTCCCATCTCCACCATTGGATCAAGCCACAAATTTGACAAGAGTTTCCGCCGGGTGTCTACTGCTTCCAGTCCAAATTTCAACCCGTTCAAACCGTTGGATCTCCAGATACTCAATTTCAAAGAAAATCAAGTAAGATTTTCTAAAAGTTCATGCTTTGATTTAAATTCTTGTATCCTTTTTTTTCTCGGGGATTTAAAAACTTCCCTTCTTCTTCATCCCGACCCCTCTTATGGCGTGGGACTTCTATGGTGAAATTTATGAGCAAAATTATAAGCTATACCTACTTTGAAAGGTTATGAGAAGTATTAGGGGAGCGATCGAGCTTTATATCGCTTGAGGTATATGTAAGTCATGAGCCCCTCTAATGTCATCATTCTCTAGTAGAAGTTAAAGAGCTCTTATGAATCGTGGGGATTCATAATATATGCTATGATAAAGTAATTTCATGAGCATAAAAAAAAATTGTGATAAAGTAATTTCACAAAAGCATCGAATTCGACCATACACCATCTTGGTCTTGTTCTAATCCAAATTTTTCTTGGAATATTTATTAGTGTTCGTGGATGTCTATTTATGACTGCGAAACTAATGTATCTTCTTATTTGTTTATTTCAGGATGACTGAAACGCCTAAGCTCGAATTTGACATCCTTGACTCTAATGGAACTGAGTATCACCGATGGGTGACGGATGTTGAGACAACATTTACTGGGAAAGAGATCATTCCCACAATCCGTGCTCTAGATGCGAACACACAAACTCCATCTGCATCTAAAAAGGCCCAAGCATTGATGTTTCTAAGGCGCCATATGGCCCCTTCCCTAAGATGGGAATATATGCAAGTTAAGGACCCATATGAACTATGGACTGCTCTTCATGGGAGATTTGGAAACATCCAGGACACACTGCTTCCTGATTTGAAGGTCAAGTGGAACGACATCCGCTTTCTTGACTTCAAAGCCGTAGCTGAATACAATTCTGAGATGCTACGTCTACGGGCTATGCTTCAATTTTGTAAGGTGACTCTTACTGAAGCAGACTTAATAGAGAAGACCCTCTCTACCTTTGAAAGTCCGGTACACCGGATTTTCCCAATAACGGTAGTCGTCCTAAACACTAATCGGAGAGTATACACAACTTTCAACAAATTAAAACTTAACTCTCCTACAAACAACAATAGGAAGCAATACAAATATGTTTCACAATAAACAACCTAGGTTTTAACTATTTCTCAAGCAATACATAATTGATAACAAATATATATGCAACAAGCACAATCAATTGTACAACCTAGAATCCCAAAGTGTGCATCAAACTAGCACACCACGGACTATATCTATATATGATCAAGCATGCAACATGCTAAGAAATTAAGCACAATATAGATAATAGCAACCACACAATCAACACACAATATGGTCACCCGGAACCTCTACCTCTAGAGGAAAACCGGAGGGGAGCCGTACCCCACGCTCTTGTGTAACACTATGAAAACGCCAAACGGCAACACGTACAAGGGGGAACTCCGTCCCAAACTCTACACTATCAACCCTATGACTAGTGGCAGCTCTAACCTTGTGTAGCCCCGAATGCTCTTCAAGTGATCCCACCTCAAGCTTCTCCGATTGATCGAACTTCACCGCGTGAATCCTCCAACCGCAAGACACCGACTATGCAAGTGTGTGTGTGTATGAATGAATGAATTCAATTCAATTAACACAAGCAATTCAACAAGGAACAATTGCTTGCATTAACCAAACCGAATTGAAAAGCCTTGAATATGATTCAAGGGTTTGTTTAACTAATCACAAGGATCATTAGCTAAACAAACAAACAACAAAGAAGATTGAATATAGATTCAATCATTCAATTCAGCAATTCAACATGGAACAATTGCTAGAATCGAATAGAATCTCCTAAATCCTAAACATAGGCTAAACTAGCATATAAATGCAAATCAAAGTGTTTAGCAATGGATTATAGATGGAGATTAAGGTGAGGAACCTACAACATGGAACTAGGATCACTCACAATACCAAAGAACTCTCTCAAAGTGTATTTTCGACTATGGGGAAAGAGTTGACCGAAATGAAACACAAGGGTTCTATTTATAGAAAACAGCCCAGACGTATTTGCGATCGATCGCACGACATTATGCGATCGATCGCACAGTGTAAAATGAAGAGACAGAACAGTCTGGAAGTGAAAACCCTTGTTTGCTATCGATCGCAGAATTTCGTGCGATCGATCGCACAAAAAGTCCCAACGGACATATTTTTGAAATGCAACGGTCATAAAAATCCAACGGACAAATTTGCCACGTGGTGCGATCGATCGCATGAACAGTGACGATCGATCGCAAGGCATAAAACAGCCTTAAACATAAAGGAATGCTAATCAAAACAAATCTATAAGAAGATCTAGCAATCCTAACATCATAAACTCAAATGTATGAACAAGTGCATACAAAATTTGAGCCGGTCGCGTTGCGACCGGGTGCTTATAAAATAAGCACTCGAAACTTGTGATACAAGACACAAGTGTGGCAATCAAGCATCCTATACTTATGTGATTCACAACATAAGAGAAAGGAAAACAACCTAGATAAACCTAGGACAACAAGGAAGACATAATATGAATGAAATGCATGTGCATATGCATGAGTCATACCTTGAGGTGCTTGAACGAAACCTTCGATGACCAATGATCGAAGTCCGGAGAAAAGACCGGATAAGAAAGGCGTCTTCACGAACCATCTCGAGTAAGAACAACCTAAGCCACGACTTCTAATCCCTAAACAAACTAGCATTGAATACAAAACAAATGCTAATACAAGGGAAGAGGTTTTGTCAAATAGGAAATAGCCAATAGCAAATATTTTGCCCTTACAACCTTCCCCGCCTCGGCATTCATCCTTTCAAAGCAATATCGGATGGAATACAACGCCAAGCGGATTACTACGTTCAATCAGCTAATCAATCTTTTATAAGTAGCTGAGAAACATAACACGATCATGATGAACAATAATTCTAGGCCTGCCGAAACAAAGAGTGTTCCATAAGCAAATTATGGCAAGATGGCTAGAGGAGGACGAAACCCTAATGCTAAGGGTAATGCTAATGGATGACCTGGTCCATATAATCATCCCAACAAGGAAGGAAATCGCAACAATGTTGCACAAAACCGTGGGAACTTTGCACCACATGGAAGATGGCAAGGAGGACGTGGCATGGGTCGTGGTGGCCATGCCAACACCGGCCAAGGAGAGCGCGACAACAAAGCGAACAACCATACACAAAGTAATCCTCCAAGGGCACAAGTTGCTAGACGCAACAATGAGATAGGTAATGCTAACGAGCTATGCTACTAATGTGGATCAAATGATCATTGGTTTAAGCAATGCAAGGCAAGCAACAAATTGGCTGAGGATTACAAGAAGTATTGTGAATCCCGAGAGCAAGAAGCCTATTATGGAGAAGATACCGAAGATGAGAAGGACGTTAATCTCACAATTGCAGATTTTAAAGTCGACCAAAGCAACGAGAAGACTATGAAAGCTCCAGACTTCGAATAAATTGCAATTGTTTTATTTCCAAGTATATGTGAAGGCTACTACGCCTTAGTTTAAATTGACTTTTGTCATAGTTATTTATTTTGGATTAGAATTTCTGGACAAGACCTCGATGTAATCGTTGGCATATGAATAATAAATTTTCTGAATTTTCCTCCAAGTACTGAGCAAAATTTTGAATTATGAGTAATATTTTTTCATTAGTGTCAATGGTTATTATTTGGAAACGTATTGTAAGAATGAAAACGAATACTTATATAATCACTTCTAATGATTGCGGAAGAAAGCGCATATTAGAAAAACTTATGTGTTGATCTTGTGGGTTATACTTAACCACTATTCGAATTATTGAATCCAATAATGTTTTCAGGAATGATCTTTTGGATTCTGACACATATAAGCTTTGGCATGACCGCTTGGGACATCCAGGTCGTGATATGATGATCCGTATATTGAAAACCTCACACGGACATCCATTTTATCGAGCTAATAGAAGCAAGGATAAAAAATTGATCCAAGGAGAAGAAACTGATGTTTCTGTCGTCGCGGCGACCGGTCGACAACTCACAGAAGCAATTCAGAAACGTCCAAAAGCTCTGGCGACCGACCGACACATTCTCGGCGACCGGTCGACAACTTCCAGAAGCTTTGGCGACCGGTCGAGAAATCTGGCGACTGTTTCTCCTTTGATGAGAACCCTGATTCAAGTTTTAATCAGGATGCCTCTCATGCTTCTACAGCCTTTTTGGCCAAGAGCTCATTTTGCAAAGCCTATTCCTTAGGCACATTAGGATTGAAACCATCCTATGCTAAGGACACAACAGAGACTATTCCATTCTTACATCATATCCAAGGAGATATTTGTGGACCCATCTACCAATATTGCGGACCTTTCAGATATTTTATGGTTGTGGTGGATGCATCGACACGCTAGTCACATGTCGCTTTATTGTCCACACGCAATGCTGCTTATGCAAAACTTCGAGCACACATTATACGCTTAAGGGCTCACCACCCATATCATCCTATTAAGTCAACTACGTCTTGACAATGCTAGAGAGTTTACATCACAGACAGTTGATGATTAATTATTGCATGTTTATTGGGATTGATGTTACGCATCCCGTACCCGTTGGTAACGAATCTCCAACTATTGTCCGCTATTTGGAATCCTTGACAGGCAATCTCTTTACCACGAGATTTGTGGATTGTCACTTTGATGAGACAGTCTTCCCGTCGTTAGGGGAAGATAAGAACAAGAATGTTCAACAGGAACGACAAGAATTGTCGTGGTCTGTCCTCACTCTGTCTCATCTTGTTCCCCAAACCGCACAATGTGATAGTGAAGTGCGAAGTATACTCAATATTCAGGACGTAGCAGATTCGATGCCTGATGTGTTTTCTGATATTGATAAAGTAACGAGATCACATATACCAGCTGCAAACATGTCTGCAAAGTTGGAAATCCTCTAAAGGAAGAGGGGATATGGCGCCAATAATGGTGCCACAACCATATATAGTGGAGGTGTGGTTGAGGCCGTGGTTCCCTAAAGGAAAAGGGTGTGACCACTTGGTTCGATGGATACTCGCCAAAGGAAGGAAGCGAGTTTGGCACAGCCTAATCCATTCATCATCAATACCCGAAACTCGTCTCATGAGATTATCTCTGATTATAGTTATGTCCATGAATCAATATTGGGGGACGCCTCAATGATTGAATCAATTTCAGAGAATAGAAAAATCTCGATGAATGCATGCATGCTTGAGACGAAATTCTTAATGATGTGTTGCTCAAGAGATTATAGAGCATGATGAGATGAAACCACGCTCTGTTGAAGAATGTCAACGTAGAGCATATTGGTCTAAATGGAAAGAAGCAATCCCGATTGAACTAGATTCACTAACAAAGGAAAAAGTATTTGGGTACGTAGTGCTAACGCCCCCAAGTGTAAAGCTTGTTGGACATAAATGAGTCTTTGTTAAAAAGCGTAAAGAGAAGAAAGAAGTCTTGAGATATAAGACTCGCCTCGTGGCGCAAGGTTTCTCACAACGCTCTGGAGATTGACTATGAGGACATATATTGTCACGCCCCGATTTTCCAATCAATTAATAAGGCATTTTGCCCTTAATTACAAACCATTTCGGGAACGTGACGACATGGAATATCAAATACAAATATGCACTAGAATTTTTTTCTTTTTAATTCAAGTACACAACACCAACTCCATGCCCAACATTGTAATTTCAAACTCAATACAAGAGTCGAATATTACATACCAAATATTTATATAATAAATTGATACATCAAAATATTACATAAATAAATCTTCAGAGTGCGAAGCATAAAATAGCGGAAGTCTTATAACCCAACAAAATGTATGCAGCCTTGCATTACTCCTGGTTATCCTAACCTGCAGGTATAACCCCTACACCGTGGAATAGTGTACCGGGTTATATCAACAAACCCAGTCAGCTTACGAAGCTGGTATGAGTGATCTATGTTTTATTCACACTGTAACATTTTCCCAAATTGAATTCTTTTATTTTCAAGAATCATTTAAAACCCAAAAGTTCCATTTCAAATCCGGAAGATTCGTATTATCTAATATACTGAACCTACGTGCCCCATACCACGTATTTTAACCCCACACGCCCCATAAACGTGTATGTTAATACCAGGGTAATCCAGTATGTTAAATAATATAAACCCTCGATCTTTACTCACACAAAACCATTTATAACTTAGCCTGATTAAAAGTGAGATGCATCTCCTTTTAATACATCAAGTTATTTTTAACTTCGCCTGATTAAAAGTGAGAATACTATTTTTCTTCTCATTTTAATACATCAAGTTAATCATACAATATGCAGTCTAGAGCTCTAACTGAATGGGCTACCATTTTTCACCCATTTAACATTGTCCCCGGTCAGGACAGTCCGTTTGGACAAAATCATTCAAATAGGCAAACACAATATCTTATTTTGAAATATTGTGTTCCCACAAAATTCACAAATTAAAACAATAAAATGAACATTTTTCAATTATTGTTTTAACACCAAAATCACAAACAACACAATATGAATTAATATTCATATATAAAAACATCGTGAGATTCACTCACCTCTAATTCCTGCTGCGTCTTCAAATAGTAACCAGGAATCGACAAGCGTGTACGCAACACCTTTCATAAACACCTATGATTATGCAATATCCAATTAGCATAATACATTTCCAAAATAATCCAAAGTTCCTCAAATGTCACCTAGGACATCGGAAATATTAATCGAGACCATTTGACCAAAAGTCAACCATCGGTCAACGTGGGTCCCACGTCTACTATTCATCAACGGGTCCCACACAAAATCCGAAACTTCCAAAATCCAACAGCATGCTTATTTCTAGCATCCTAACATCATATCCAAAATTGGTGATGATCCAACGGTCGGATCATCACGGATCTAACGATCCATAACTATCGCTTAATTGATCATTGATCAAACGACCGAATTTGACAAAAGTCAAAACACGAAAGTTGTTCGTATCGACGAACCAAGTCAAACGGAGCAAAAAATTGCTCCCGGACCGACCTGACGCGCCGCCGACGCGCCTCCGGAGGTGGCTGCCGGCCGCCGGTCAAGGTGGTCCGATGGCTACCAAATTTTACCAGTGTGTAGAACTCAACAAGCCCAACAAGTTTAGTAACTACCTCAAAGTCTGGATCGGAGCGGAAGTGGCCGGAATCGGCGTTGACTTTTTGAAAATCAAAAACTTCCCGAGCTCAATCCGCCGCCTACGGTGGTTTTCGGTGAAATCCAAGGGCACCATCGTGTTCCAGGGGTTGAGGGCTTCAAAACCCAGTACACGAAGTGGGGAGGGGTGGCCGGAATTACGTCGGACGACAAGATGCACGAAAACAGCCCCTTTGGGCCGTGCGTGCGGCGTCACGCCGGCAAGCCTCGCGGCCAACCCGGGTGGGTTTGGACCGTCGGTGGCTTCTGCTCCTTTTGGTGGGGGCGGTGAGACACGGCGGTGGCCGGTGGTGGTCGCCGGAAAACACACAGTAGAGAGAGAAAGGGAGGACGCGGGGAGAGAGAGAGAGAGAGGAGAGAGAAAATATTTTCCAAAAATAAAACATTTTCATGTTTTATAGAAAATCGTGTAATTTCCGAGGGCCATAACTCCTTCATACGATGTCCATTTCCGGTGAACCAAATTCCTACGAACTCGATTCGACGAGGTCTACAACTTTCATGAAGGAAGTTTTCCCAGATTCTCAACGGGTAAAAAGTTACCTTAATTAACCTTGTGTAACTTTTAATTACCACCGTAATTATCGTTTTACGATGAAAACCCCTAAAAATATGAAATCACACCATTTCACTTCAAATTTCACGACCTATTTTATAAAAATAGTATCGAAATTTTCGGGGTATTACATATATTCTCCCGTGAGGGATGATATTACATTCCACTACCTTGTCAGTTTGGTAGTTTTCCACAAAACTTGACATGCAGCTTATGAATGTGGTTACAACATATCTCTATGGGGATCTAGATTCAGAGATATATATGAAGGTGCCTAATGGACTTCAATTACCCAAGTCAAGTGACTCTAAACCACGGAGTGCGTTTTCAATAAGATTAAAACGTTCACTTTACGGATTGAAACAATCCGGGCGGATGTGGTATAACCATCTAAGTGACTACTTGATTGGGAATAGATATATAAATAATGATTTATGCCCATGCGTGTTCATAAAGAGAACAAGTTCCGGATTTGCAATTATTGCTGTCTATGTAGATGACATGAATTTAATTGTTACTCTCGAAGAACTGAGAGATACTGCTACATATTTGAAATCCAAATTTGAGATGAAAGATCTTGGGAAAACTCGGTTCTGTCTAGGCCTTGAGCTAGAGCACCGAGCTAGTGGAATATTAATCCATCAATCGGCTTATGTCCACAAGATGTTAAGGAGATTTAACATGGACAAAGTACATCTAGTTAGCACTCCCATGATCGGTCGGACCCTAGATCCATTTCGTCCAAAGGATGATGACGAAGAATTACTAGGGGCCGAAGTGCCATATCTAAGTGCAATAGGCGTATTATTGTACTTAATTCAATGCACTAGACCTGACATCTCTTTTGATGTGAACTTGTTAGCTAGATTTAGCTATGCGCCCACGCAATGTCATTGGAGTGGCATAAAGACAATATTTCGATACCTAAAGGGTACAATCGATTTGGGCTTATTTTATCCCTAAAGGAACAACAGACTCTCCTCAAGATTCAAGTGAATCAAGTTAGATCCGAGTAGAATGTGGCAGATTTATTTACTAAGTCTTTGCCTAAATCCACATTTGAAAAACATGTTAAAAACATAAGTATGCTTAAGTTATCAGAGCTCCCATGATTATAGGAATCAATGGGAGGTGCAGACAATGAGGGGGAGTCTGGCACATACATGTCACTTTCAAATGTGAAGGGTGCGTTGTACTCTTTTTTCCTTCGACCAATGTTATTTTTTTCCCTGGGTTTTATTGTTACTTAGCAAGGTTTTTAATGAGGCAACACGAAAAACATCACCTAGTTGTGACCGGCACAAGGGGGAGTGTTTTAGGATATCATTATTGTGTGCCTTGTCAAACTAGGACTTTAAAATAGGTTTATGGAAGGTAAATCCTTCTAGAGTATGGATTATATTTAGAATAAATTTCCTACATCAATACAGATTGTATCTTGTACTCCTCTATATATAGAGGCCCTTATTCATTAATGAAATACATCTTATTCTCTGTTCATTCTCTTTGTTATTTACATTTCCCTTCAACATTCACAACAATATGTTTAATATTAATTCAAAGTCTCTCCAATACATTACATAGCAGCCCCTTAAATAGGCAATACACAACAACAAACGAAAGCTAGAGATAAGGAGCTGCACTTAGCTCACCTAAACCCTCCACAAAGAAAGAAACAGAAAACAAATAAAAAGAAAGCACACATCACTCCACCTATACTACACAACACAAATAACCTAACACACTATAGCAAACTCCTATCAGATTAGTCCACCATCATTTAATGATAAACCACTAACTAATTGATAATATAAACCATTTCAAACTGCACACACAGTCACCTCACAAGACCAGAACATCACTCCAAATAGCATGAATAATTAAAGAGCACATAGCACTGAGCTATGCTTACTTGGAACCCATTAATGGAAGCTTCAACGGACAGATGATTCTGAAATTTTAACTGGAAATACTAGACACCAAATTTAACAGCTCTACAAAATTACAGCTCCATCCAACGGTTCGAGTGGGAGAAATTGGCCTTTGAAGTTGACTGTTCTGCACAGGAAAACAGAACAAGCTTCTGGAATCAAATTCAGAAAAGACAATTCAACATAAATTCAATTAATAACAACTGAACGAATCAAATTCATAGGGCATAAACATGGTCTCTGAGCAGTATTCCATCAATTGTTTGAAATTTATAAGGCATAAACAGAGCCCACTACAAGCAATTATAAGTTAAACAATAAATTGAAGTAGGACGACCGGTACCAATTTGGCAATCATGAGTGAATGTTGTATTAATCCTTAAAGTCTTTAACAAATAAAAAGAGAAGGCACTAAATCCACACTCTTAAACAGAGGCATAATCATTCATCATTTATTCATGAACAGAGGCATAATCATTCATCATTTATTCATGTATTAATCACACACATTAACAATTGAATCCAACTTAAAGACTCTTTTTGCTAATAGCATCTTTCTCTGTTCAGACTTCAGAGGCTTTTATCTCACAGGTCATAGCTATTGGTTAACAATTTATGAACATAATGAAGCAGCAAACATATCCTAGATTCAAACAAAAGAAAATTCGATGATCAGACCTATAGAAATAGGCCTAGAATAAGTAACAAAAAAGTCGATCATGAGTCTCATACCTTTTGGGACTTGTGGAATCTCGTCCCCCTTGCCTCGAGTTCGAGCTTGGTTTCTTTAATGAACGGTCGAGAGGATATTTTGGTTATGAGAAAACCCAGTGTGCCATTCCGTGGAGGATGCGTGTGGTCGTCACCAGGCCGTCTATCGGCGACATGGTGATGGGTTGAACTGTCGTCCCTTGCTACTCCTATTGGTGGTAGCGGGGCCTCAACCTAGCGGCTATATGTCGGCGCCAACTTGGGCAGAGACGGAGATGCGAGGGAGAGTTTGAGAATGACTGATTCGCAAAGAGAGAGACTGATTCGCAGACAACTAGGGTTTCTAAACCTTTTAGAAAATTTGGACGGTCTAGATGTAATAGTGGGAGATCCAACAGCTAATATTGCACCTTCCGGAAATTATTAAAATTACTTAATTTTAATTCTATAAACTTCCGAAAAAATAACCGAACTTCCGTAGACTATAACTCTCTCAAAAGATCTCGGAATTACATGTTCCATGTGTCTAGGAACTCACAACGACGTGCTCTACGTTTCACGTCTAGAATGTTTTCTTAAAAAATTAACGAATCAAAAAGTAAATTTTGAGTAAACATTCATCGAGGTATTTCGGTCCAATTTGTTTCTAAACCATCTTAAGTTCATATTTCACTTATGACATACCTCACTCATTCCATAACGATATCAATATTAATTTCCCAACTTTAGAGTTAGATATGAGTGTAACGAAAGAATGAGTGTTTTAGTGTTGAGAGTATTTTGGTCATGGAGTTCAAAATGATGTTGACCAACAGTGAAAGTTTCATGAAAGTGTCTAATTTTTTCTAGCTAGTCATTTTGCTTCGCACTAATTATATCCAATGGTTGGATTGTCCCTTTTCCATCTCTAATTTTGCGGTTTTTCAAAATTATGCAATTTAGTTACAACCAATAAACAAGTTAAACATTATGGGTAGGCATATAGAAATGTCATATAATCTATATATAAAACTAAAGACCAAAAATAACCGATCTAACCGTTGGATGTTATTAGTGCTAAGTAAAATGTCTATGTTGAAAAAATTATACATTTCCCTAATGGTTTCACCGTTGGTCAACATGGTCAACTCTATTTTGTGTCAATAACTAATATACCCTTAACGCTAAAACGACCCTAACTTTTTCGTTACATTATCGGTTCACGCGTTGCTTGAGCCTACCTTCTCGTGTGGTCGGGATCTATCTACTAATTTAAATAAAATAAATTGAATATATCATCATAATGAATTTTCCCTTAATTGAAACTAAATTTAAGTTAACGTGGTAAAAACGTCTAAAGTATAGGATCTCCCACTAAAATTTCTCATATAGTTATAAAGTGGCAGCCCTAGTTTTGTTTCATAAATAATGTTGTACTCCTTATTTTTATTTGTATGGTTTGTAGATAAACTCTTGACTTTACATTATGGATGTGCTTGTAATTTGGATTATAACATATAATACCAAATATTTATTAATACATATAAATACTTAGACAACAACTTTTGCGAGTTGTCGCCTACTTCATTTTATGCGAGGAAGTTCACATAGTCACATAAATAATAGGTGACAACTTGCAGAAATTGTCGCATATTTCATCGTATGCGAGGAATCTCCAGTAGTCACATAAACAATAAGCAACAACTTGTAGAAGTCATCGCCTAATTAGTCTTATGCGAGAAATTGGTTGTCGCATAATGTCATATCTGCGACAACCTCAAATCCCTCGCATATTCTTACCTAAAGCGAGGAATTGGTTGTCACCGTTGAGATCATGTACGACAACTTGAATTTCCTCGCGTATACCTAGTTTTTGCAAGGAATTTAGGGTTGTCGTAATGAAATTCCTCGCTTTTGCCCATTTCTCTTGTAGTGATGGTACTACTAAGGTGAATGTTGATGCAACCTATGTTGTTGAACCTGTTCGTATCTTGGGCAGAACAACAAAGCAGCTTTAGACGAAGAGTATTGACTTGGTCAAAATCTTATGGAGTCATCATGATGAAGGTGATGCTTTTTGGGAATTAGAGTCGGATATGAGGACGAAATATCCTCAATTTTTTTATGATTAGTGTGCTAAAATTTCGGGACGAAATTTCTTTAAGGCCGGTAGAATGTAATACCCCGAAATTTCATTATTTGGTTCTTAAAATTATTAAATGATCAATTGTATAATTTACTAATTTGTGGTGGTTTGAATTGATTATTAACTAAAAAAAAAAGGTTAATTGTCGAGAAGTCAAGGTTAACTTTTTATTCGTCGATTTTCTCTGAAAATGTCTTTCAAGAAAGTCGTAGAGCTCCACGAAGTTTGCATAACTCGTATGAAGAAGTTATGACGTAAGGAAATCGAGTTACTATTTAAGAAATTTCCTTACTGTTTCGGAAAGTTACTCTTTGGGAAATTTGCTTACTATTCAGGAAAGTTACTGTTTGGGAAGTTACTATTTGGAAGGAAGTTTCCAGAAGGAAATCTATTTCTTCCTTCTCTCTCTCTCTCTCTCTCTCTCTCTCTCTCTCTCCCCCCGCACAAACACTCTCTGTGCTTGCATGGTGCTTTCTCCTCCAGCCATCAAAACCTATTGGGCTTTGAAGCCCTCGATCCTAGCAACCTCCTGGTACTCACAGATTTCAAAATCGACCACCATAGGAGGTGGAATATTAATGGGAAGTTTTGAGTTTTGAGTTTTGGAGTTTTCGGCGACGATATCTCCTTATCTATTGGGAATTGATCTTCGAGGTAGTTACACAACTTGATCCTTGTTGTATAGAACATGTTGGTAAAATTTGGTAGCCATCGGAGATAGTTTACAACGGCATTGCCGCCACTTGTGGTTGTGCATGGTGGCGAGTAGCGGCCCGCATGGCCAAAACTTTACATACTCATCGATACGAGCGGGTTGGTATGTTCGAATTCCAGAAATTCAAACGTTTGCTTAATCATTGTTTAATTACAAGTCGGATCGTACGATTTACGATTTGCGATGTTGTGATCGTTAAATTGTCACCAAACTTGAATATATTGCTAGGATGTTAGTTACAAGCATGCTTTATAAATAGATCGTTAAAATCTAATCGTTTGTTTAATTAATGTTTAATTACAAATTTTAAACATACGTTATACGATTTGTGGTAATCCAACCGTTGGATCGCCACCATTTTTGAGTATGTTGTTAAGTTGATAGAAATAAACACGTGGGTGAAGTTTGAAATTTAGAGTTTCGATAGAAATCGATCGTATAAATGTTGATGTGGGACCTAGATTGATCGATAGTTGACTTTTGGTCAAACTGTCGTGAATTATAGTTTTTGATGTCTTGGGGACATCCGGAGAATATTTAGCGTATCCGGAGATATTGTGATATCTCGGAGTAGAAAGTGTCAAATGTGAATTATGATATGCTAAATGAAAAATTGCATGTTCATAGGTATTTTCGGAGTTCAGTAGCTCATGCTTATCTTGTCGATTACTCGGTTATTTTTTTTTTTAAAAGACTCAGCGGATTTTCGAGGTGAGTAAATCTCACAGTTATATTGTGACCAAGGTTCGAAAAATCCCCGATTTGGACCGATTAATCCCCGATTAATCGCTACAAGGTACCCAACCGATTCGATTTATGCTATATCGGCTAGGTAAATCGGCCTCCAGAAAATTGTTCAAAAAATCGGTCAAAATTGGCCAAAATCGGGAAATCACTACTAGAATTATGTCATCAGATATCGGCCAGACACCGATGTAAAACAAAATCTCGACCGATGTCTTTGTGGGTGTAGTAAAAGATCAAAAAGTATTAACATCGGTTGTTAGCCGATGTCTACCAAACATGTGCACATCGCTCTTGAATTATAAACTGATGTCTCTCGTCTTTATGAACATCGTTAAGAAAGAAGTACTGCATGTTGTTAATCATTTTTGTGTCTATTTTCCACTTATTTACTGCATGGTACAAAATTAATAACAACATAACCGATATTATTATACATTATTAAAATCAGTTTCACAGTAAATTACGATGTATAATATTTTTTGGGACATCGATTTTACATTATGTTTCGATGTCTTCTGATAAATAGGACATCGATTATTACATTAACATTCGATGTCCATTAATAAATAGGACAACGTTTCTTTTCATAATTGCAATGTGCACAGGTATATGGGACATCCGTTTTTTGGTTAGAATTGATGCATTTGTTCTTTATAAAATCAGTTCTGTAGTGAATCTGATTTCTTGTATATCAATATACATCACATCTTTTAGATGGACATGATAGCTACTAGCAAGTCCATCAAATAGCTGCTTGCAAGTCAAATCCACATTTCTCCACACATGAATCAAGAGACAAATTGTAATATTGCATTGCATTAGTTTCTGTGTTTGATCGTAAGTAATTTCCAAAATATGTTAATAGCTAGACACATTGGACATGCACTAGCCCACAAATCCACAATATAATGCAAGCACGTACTGCAGTTTGTGTCCTAATTAAGTAGCAAAAACTATGGCTAGCTAATCCAACATATGGATTTCCTACCAATAAAAAACACAAACAAAAGCTAGTCGTTCCCCAAACCATACTTTGCTAGTCAGAACCTCCACAACAGATTTTGTAAATGTTGATGGCAATCTCATCGAGCAAGACATGATAGTGTGCTGGCCTAGAAGTTCCCTGTTATAGGAAGCCAAACAAAAGACAATAATTGAAGGAACATTAGGTTGGCGAAAAAGGAAACAAAAGATCGATTTGTTCATGTTTGAGGAATAATCCATTCTAGGAGATTAGAACCAATTATCTAGCAAAAATTAGAGCATGCATTTACATGTTCAGATCATTTCCCATCCATAAATTTTCTCCAACAATATTTATCCCATAAGTTAATTATGGAAAAGGTTGATGGCAATACACTGAAAAACCTTCATGATGGCAATACACTGAAAAACCTTCATAATCAGCTGCATGGTAATTTCTTAACTGTTAATTTTTTTTTTAAAAGGTAAAGATAAATAATTATGTTGCTGAAGCATAATATACTTGGGTTATTTTTTTTTGTCCTAAAAGGGTTGGAAAATGGGAACTTACAATCAAGCCATTCTGAGCACACATGTAGAAATCATAATTCCTCGGATGCACAATATTAGTATCCACAACTGTTCCTGAGAGATAGCAGAGAGAAGCAGATGGAGGAGATACGATAAGTGGACAAATGATCAAAATGAAATAAAGAAAATTAATCAGAAAGTGGAAGACCCGGTGGAACATTAGTTTGGGAAGAACCAGTTTGGAAAAGCTTTGTATTATGGTTCTTTTGAGCCACGATCACAGTAAATTTTGGAACATTATCAACCTCCTCAAGGTGCTTGTAAGCCTATAATATTGAAAACTGATAATCAATGTTGAGAATAAAATTCAGCATGCCATTGATGGTAGCTCCTATGAACAAGACACAGTTAGTCCATGCCCTTGGCAGAAAAGGACTTGATTAAATTGAAATATTACCTTTATGATTTGAAGCAGCTCCTCATTCAAAACTTGATTAAATTGCGATTCGCTGACTCCATCCCTAGAATGTAACAAATACCCTTGATCATATTTTGCATTCAGATTAAACTTTTGAGATGAAAAACTATAGAGCCTCTTGAAGATTTACTCTTTATAGTGAAATAGAAACGATACTAGAGCATGAATATGCCAAATAGATCCATAGATCTTATGTAGAAGAGATAAGATACTAGTATGCCATTATTAGGCAACGAGAAATATGTTTGTGGAATAAGTTTCACTCCAATATTTAGAGCTTGCACACAGGTTAACACAAAGGGTCAAGGAAGCCCGAAAAGCCAGGTTTCAACTCGATCTACACAGATGACAGATCTAAGAGCTAAAACAAGACAGACAAGATACGGCAACCCTATGACAGTATTCAGGATTCACTCTGAAGGATAACACTATCGAGGGACGAAAACAGGCAAACTCACAAAAGAAAACTACCAATTGCAAATCATCAAGTCAAGAGTATTGTGTGGGGTGAAAAAGGTCAGAAAACTCATTACACGGGTCAGCTAGCTTAATTTAAGCTCCGACAAGAATGAATAATAAGGTTATAGAAGTACAGACCACTATAAGAGCTACATATGGGATCTTCGAAAGGAAGCTTAACCGCTGCAAGTTTCTGGACAAGAATATTAGACGTAAAGTAAATTTGAAAAAAATAAGCAAGTTATCTATGATGAGAAGTAGAAACCATATACAAACACAGAAAACCAGCAACCACGGTCCTGTTAATTTCTAGCAACACTTTCACCATGGTAAAGCAATTGGCATTCCTAGAATCCAAGGCACATGGTTTCTTTACAGAAATTCACACCTTTGTAGCAGCAAAATCAAACTCATAGTGTTTAGATTCGATTCATTTCAGTCGAACAATCAACACACAAAATTTGAAAATTTTAAACCATCTTATGCATCTAAACATCGATGGTACTTAATTGAACAAAGAGAATCATAGAGAAATAGGATGATACCTGGATCGACGAATTTGATAAAGCTGCTGGGTTGGGATTCCACCGCCGGTGGCGCGAGAGAGAGAGGGAGCGGCTGAGAAGATGCGCGGGTCGGTTCCGCGCACGGCTGAGCTGGGCTAGTCTGGAGAGTTGCGGCTGGCGAGGACAGAGCTGGAGCTAGGATTGGGCTCCTAAAGAAGAGAGATCCGGCGGTGGAAACTGAAGGAGATCCACGGTGGAGCAGCGGAGGCGAGGCTGAGGAGAGAGCAGAGACGCGTGAAGGAGGCCGGAGATGCTGGTCTGGGCAGAGAGAAGGAGCTCCGGCGTGCTGCAATGAACTGGGCACAAAAGAACAGAGAAGAAATCAACAGAGGGAAGAGGAAAGAAGAAGTGGGGAAGGAGAGGTCAGTGTTGGAGCGTTTGCGGGCTGCGTGAGTTTTGGAGAGTATAGCTAGGGTTAAGAAGGAGTAGCTGAAAATATCAAGTGTGGGAAGATTGAGGGGGAAAAACAAAATTTTGTTCGGCCCCGTCACTTAAAATTTTTAGCACTCCGTGTTTTTATAATTTGGGAGTTCCCGCAAAACTGAAATCAAATTCTAGACACCGGTTATTTTAAAAATCGATGTTAAAGTTATCCACAGAAATCGGTTATGACGCAACACGATGTAAAACCACATTATTACATCACGTGCAATTCCAACCGATGTCTTTTAGGTGATGTCTAACAGCATAATTCTAGTAGTGAATCGAGATTTTTAAAAATTGTTTGTCCAAGCTTAAACTACAAGAGATCCCACATTCCCAACCACTGCAGAACAGCCCAGTCCAAACCAAACGCCCACACAACTCGGCCAAAAGTACCCAGCCAAGGTCGCGCCCCCAGCCATCTAATCCAAATTGAACCACCTATCAGGTATGCCGCCATTGTCACCACAGATAGAAAGGAGCCGCACAAAGATTGGATTTGAGAGGAGAGAAAGCCATGATCTGGTCCCTGACATAGATTGGAAGAGAGAGAGAGAGAGAGAGATTGGAAGAGGAACAGACCACAGGAAGATTGAAGAGAGAGACCAAGTGGGTTTAAAACTTTTTTTTGTTTAATATAAAAAAGGGTCCTCACCAGCTCACTCAACTAGAATAAAATTAAAAAATAAGAAATAAACATGATAGTACACAAGAAGTCAACATTGAAAATTGAAAATGTCTAATTTTTAAACACTTTCTTTATAAATTTATATAGGAATAATAAAATTATAATAAATATGTTGTATAAAATAAAATAAAAACAAACCAATTAATTCTCCGATTAATCCCCTAATCACTAATCCCCTACCCGCCGCTCGACTAGCGATTAGCGATTTTTCAAACCTTGATTGTGACACTAATGTAAATTGTGTGTTGGCGTAAATCTCAGTAATAAAATGTTAATCATAATTTTATAAGTAAATAAATGTTATAAATTTATGAACTTGATCGACTACGGTTCATGGGTAAGTAAAACCCGATTTATAATTAAATGTTTTCAAAATTGAGATTTATAAACAAAAATCATTATATATGATTTAATGATGTTGGAGTGACATTCTTGAATGAATGATCACAAAATGATGCATAATGATATATGTTGTTATAACTGTGTGGTATGAGTTATTTGTTAATTTTGTGGAAAAACATGACAAATTATGATTGAAAAATCTGAAATTGTGGAAGTATTGAAAATGATATTTGTTAAAAATACAATTATATTGTTTTTCAAGTTTTGTGTTATCTTGGGTGGGTAGGGGCAAGAAAACTTGTCACCTTTAGTTTGGAAGGTGACCAAGGAGGCACTTCCAATGGCATTTGATCAGGGGATTGAAAAGTGAGACTAAACATATCTCATTCAGTTAGAGCTCTAGTCTGTTGCCATTAGTACTATTGACAAAGTGGTGAAAAGTAGTGTTATTTGAAAGGAAATAAGTATTCTCTCTTCTAGGCCATGTTTGGTTCGCGGATTTTGGGCCATGGGAATGGAAACTTATTCACTCCCCCAAGATTCATGCCTTTGGAAATGACAAGAAAAGGAAAGTGGATCCTGATGGAAGGGAAATTTGGGCGGAAATTGCTTCCCTCCTCTCAAGCAGGGATTCACTTTCCCTTCCAAAATCCTGCATTTAATGCCATAATTTAGGACGAAATTATCCCTGCTTAAAATTGTTATTGGCCTTTCTATCATCGATGTCTTTTAGAATTCTGTGCGAAGCATGCCTCTTTTACAACTCCCAATTCTCTATCCAACGTATATCAGAGAGCAAGAGCTACTGAAGCACTTCACCTTGTTCTCATCTTCCTCGCATAGCAGCTTCCAGGTATGTATCGTTCATCAGTATATGCATATATGATATATGATATATTCGTCTTAATTTCAATAGAGAATTACTGGTAATAAGGATTTCTCTCTTGCTTTTTGTTTATTCTTCTGTGTATTTCCCTACTATGGCTTTATCTGTGTTATTGGATTGTGTTTTGTAACTTTGTTATGTGCATTGGTTTGGTGCTCTGAGATGAGATATATATCTACATGTTTATGATCGTACATGATGAAATGTTAAGACATGGGTCCAATTAATGCAATTTCATGAATTGATCTTTAGTTCTTGAACCTTTGATATGTATTGAGTATTAGTTTCCTGAGGGATCAATATGTTGTTGAGCTATAGTCTGCTGAAACCTTTCATATGTATAATTAAATGTATGCAGCTTATTCCAAATACAGAGCTCGTTCTCATTCTAACAATTGTTTGTTTTTTTTACTATGTTGTTAGTTATTCACTTGAAACGAGTGTTTTTGTCAATTGTACATTGCTAAATTTATAATTGTATACAGAGTTAGATTGGTGAACATGTGGTACCTTCATGATATAGGTTAACTGGTAATAAAGGCTTAAGAGCATTGATACTTATCATCTCTTGTTTCATTTGAACGATTTCTATGAACTGTCTTGGTTTGCTTTCTGGATGATTATATATACATGAATCAGTGTCGGACTATTTGATTATGTTTGTTAGATTTATAAGAAATAAATTTGGTATGCAGTTATGGATCGTAGAAGTTTGTCGAAGAGAAACATGATTCTTCTAATGCTGGACAATATTAAGGATTTACTTAATTTTGTCGTCATGATATACATTGTGATGTATATCATTGCAGAACGTCATTATCGAAAATATAGATTGAAATCACGATCTATTTATGATTCGTTTTCAAGAATTGGAAATTTTCACCGCATGGTGTATGCAAGTGATGTAAGATGCATAAATAGTCTCCGCATGGATAGGCATACATTTAGCATATTATGCTCTATGTTACGCACATTTGGTAGATTGAGAGATACAAGAAATGTATCTGTGGAGGAAATGGTAGCTATGTTCTTGCATATCCTTGCACACTATGAAAAGAACAGATGCATACAAGATAGATTTTTACGTTTTGGTGAGACAATTAGCAGATATTTTAATGTGGTATTAAGGGCAGTGCTATGTCTACAAGAACAATTGTTAAAAACACCAAAACCTGTGTCTGAGAACTCATCTGATGAGAAGTGGAAATGGTTTAAGGTACGGAACAATCTTTGTATAGTTCTTTTATTACACTATGGAATTCAAGAATAAAATACATTTTAAGGAGTTTATTGATGTAGAATTGTCTCGGGGCGCTAGATGGAACATATATTAGAGTACATGTGCCAGAAGCTGACAAGCCTAGGTATCGAAGTAGGAAGAATGAAATTGCTACAAACGTCTTGGGAGTATGTTCCCAAGACATGCAATTCATTTATGTATTACCAGGTTGGGAGGGTTCAGCTGCAGATTCACGAGTGCTTTGTGATGCCATTAGTAGGAGACATGGGTTGCGAGTCCCCCACGGTGAGATGATGTGAAAATTACTATTTTCTGTCATTGTGTAACTGGTTTTCCATCTTTATATTGATTTTTCATCACATTAATTACATTTTTAACTTTATTCAATAAGACATTACTACCTTGTTGATGCTGGGTATCCAAATGGGGAAGGGTTTCTTGCTCCATATAGATGGCAGAAATATCACTTAAATGATTGGAGATAAGGATATCAACCTACCACCCGTGAAGAATTTTTTAATATGAAGCATTCGTCTGCTAGGAATGTGATTGAGAGATGCTTTGGGTTACTTAAGCTCTGTTGGGCAATTCTAAGAACCCTTCATTTTTTCCAGTGTAGACACGGTGTCGGATTATTATAGCATGTTGCCTCCTTCACAACCTTATAAGAAGGGAGATGGCAATTGATCCCTTAGAAAATCAATTGAATGCAATGGTGAACAACCAGGATGATGATGATGATGATGATGATGATGATAAAGTTTATTGACTCATCAGAACAATGGAATGAGTGGAGGAAAGACTTAGCAACACAAATGTTCAATGAATGGAGAGCTAATAGGAACCCAAGATGAAAAATAGAATTGGAGAGTCATCTGGCCAGAAGTACTGGGACTTGTTTGTACCTTTTTCTTTTGTTCTCTATTTTGGAGGTGTGCTTGTTTATCTGGTATTGGAGTTTTGTTCTAAAGTCCCAGAGACTGTTATATATGGAACTTTGTTTAGTTTTGAACTATATATCTGCACCGTTGCACGTGTTGATTATATGAGGATAGTTGTGTGCAGTACCCCATGACTTTTGCCTTGTTGTAGTGGACATGTTATTTGATCTTTCCAAGTCTAATATGAATGATGTATCTTTCTTGCATCTCTGAATTAAATTTTTTCAATTCTCTACCAAAATCATATATTTAGAATACATGCTGATTCTTTCTCTGGATATTAGTGGAGTTCTGTAGTGTCTGACATCTTAGTTTTCTGCACATTATAGCTTGTTAAGAACCATTTAATTATAGCTAAGATTTCTGCACATCAGTTCGTGTGCTTGGACAATGATTTTGAACTTTTATAGCTAAAATAGTTTCAAACTTTTAGCTCCTTCCAAATGAAAGAGCAAGCTGGAAAGTCTGCAGAAACAGCCCTGCAGTGCAGTCCTCTTTGGTACTTATTTTACTCTACTTAGTGATGTTCAAATTTCCTGAAATTTTTGTATGTTATTTTTATATTAGTTAATTAACAACAGATCTGGAAATTTTCTTGTGGACGTGACTAGTACCATTCGCTCGTTTGTGGACGTGACCAAGACACACTTGGAGACAATGAAAGAATTACTTTTGAGTGACCAAGCAGCATCAGAAAAAAGAGGTAAACTTGTTGAAGAGCTTATGAAAATTGAAGGTTTGGATGATTATGATGTGCTTGAGGCTACTGCTGCAATTATTGGTGATGACTCCAAAATTGAGCTCTTTTTCAGCTTACCTGACAATCTAAAGAGGCAATGGATTTATAAGCTTCTCAACCACTAGAGAAATGGATGCTAATTGAAGACTAATTAATGTTGGCCTTAAAATTGCTTTTGGTTTTCGTTTGGAGTTGGATGATGGCTCAGCATAACATTATGTTATTTTTATCAAACTTATGCTAAGAGGTTATTAGGTAATCTGAAGATACTCTATTATGATGTGATATCAGAATTTATTATCTATGATGTTTTGATTTCATAATCCTTAATCTTGTGTGGTTTCAGATTTCTATATGTTGTATTTTCATGAATTTGTTCTATCACAGGTCTCACACAAACAATTCGCTAATTGTGTGTAGTACGCACCCCATGACTTTTTCCTTGTTGTAGTGGACATGTTATTTGTTCTGAGGAAGTCTAATATGAATGATGTATGTTTCTTGCATCTCTGATCCTTTCTCTTGTTGGATGAAGCTCATCTTTTTATTCTATCTTCAGTTGGTAATCTGAGTCTATACGTATTGGTCTATACTTGCTCTCAAAGAATGCAGCACTTTCAATTATGTTTCGATGATCAAATGTGAGGCATTCTCTCTGTACTTCTTTCAACTTTTTCTTCTTTTTAGTACGAGGGTATTGTTGGAAAATTGATATAGTATTGATTCACTTCCCTACAAGACCCAAACATTGTAATGGAAATTAAAAGATGGATACTGACTATATTCCTGATCTTTCCAAACACTAGAAAGGAAAGTTTGTGGGAAATTTAATTTCCCTTCCCATAGGAAAGTGAAAATGATTCACTTTCCTTTTCCTTCCATTCCGCAAACCAAACGAGGCCCTATTGTCCAAAAGTGACATTATGAATATTTCAAAAAAAAAAAGGAAATAAATGTGCATGTGAGAGAAACGAAGAGTGAAGTTAAGGATTTCGTAGCAGTTTGAATTAGTATGGGTGTGTTTCTAGCTGCATAAGTTTATTATTTCAGACTTCCGTTGTTAAATAAACTCTGAATGAGCATTTACTTAATATTGTGATATTTCATTTTATTATGTAAATTTGTGGAATGTAATATTTGACTTTAAATAACGAGTCTATATTTACATTACAGGCTTGGAATGTGTGTTGTGCATTTGGAATTAACAAAAAAAAAAAATTCATGTGCAATTTATTGTTGGATTTCAGGCTTCGCGTCTCATATCGTTATTGTTAATAACAAAAAAATGTTATTCCATTTGAGAGAAAATCTAGGGCGTGACATTTTCCTTAGTGTATTTGCATAAGAAATCAGTTGTATCTCTTGATTTTTCTTGTATGTTATTCAAGTGAAATAAGACTTTTCTCTTTGGTTGCTGTCATTCATCTTCTCCTACTGTGTGTTTGTGATTCTTGGGCTAATGTGGTTTTTACCCTACTTAAGAAGCAATAGTCTGTGTTTAGATTATTGTGTTTCTTTTCGGTTTCCAAAGAAATAACAAGGCTTAGCCGGCAAATGAGGGAAACATAAGCTAAGCATGACAAACAAATTGGATAATCATTGTCCAAATAAAAAAAAAACAAATTGGATACTGATCGAGTTCTTAGTCAAATAGAAATGGAGTATAAAAATCGGTGCACCATATATCATATATTATCATGTCGTACGTTCACAAATTTTCAACACGTTTTTGAGAATCAGCAGCACTCGTATCCTCCACTTCAACCCTCCACTTCAAGAGACAAATGAAATCTAATAATTACTTTGTCACCATTTATTTTTGCCACTATTTTTACCACTAAGTTACCCTAAGCTCCCTACGCATCTGTTTCAAACCGTTACACATGTAGAATGTTGACGATTGGCTTCAATTTGATGTTTCACACTTTCTCAACAATTTTTGTTAATTTGGCCCGATTCTTGATAATACTGAGATCGAGAACGAAATATCAAATCTGGCAGGACATGTATTAAAATGAAGATCGAACAGACTCAATTCAATTTATTGGGATTAGTTTGTTTGAGGACGGTAAACATATATATAGCTGAAATTTAAACTCGGGTAATTAAGAAAAGTCACCCTCTAATTAGCCAAAAAAAAAAAAAAAAAAAGTCACCCCCTGCGTGGACTGTTGGGTGGATACAACAGCAGACTGAAGGAAAGTCGTCGAGTACAAAATATACTAGGAAAGTCGTCGTAGGTATTTCAAACGAATAGTTTATGTTTTGCCAGACTTGGTTTGTGTGAGAAACCTAGGCCATAAATAGCTCATAAACGCAAAGCTGAAAATGCAGAGTGAAGAGAAGAGAACAGATCGAAATTAAGCTCAGACAGGTTGATTAATATGGGATTGAGGAAAAAGGGTTCCATGCTAGGGCTCTTAGGGATCTTTCTCCTTGATGGGCTACTTCTATCCATGGCTTATAACATTCATTACTTTAGATTTATCGTAAGCATCTGCTACTGCTACTGCATACAAATTTCTTTATTTATAGAGTTTCATAATTAATGTTGAGCATGCAATCTTTTCTGTGGTTAACTGCAGCTGAAGGAGACCAACTTTACAAGACTATGTTTCACAAAGCCGATGCTGACTGTAAACAAGAGGTTCCCTGGCCCAACCATTTATGTAAACAAAGGAGACAAAGCTTTCGTTAATGTCCACAATGAGGGCAAATATGGGATCACCATTCACTGGTATATATATATATCTCTCTCTCTCTCTCCTGCCTGTTTGGCCATGACGACCACATTGAAGAAATTAATAATGGCTCGAAAACGAATTAATAGGCCTTCCTTCCTTTATTCATCGTCTCAATTTAGAAACTTTGAGGTTCTAGGTTCGTAACTCAGCAATTCTGTTCCAAATCACTAGCACCTTAAATAAAAATTATTATTGGAGAGATGAAATATATATATTTTTATTTTTAACTTTTAAAAGGGAAAGAATATTGACAACTCTAGGAACTAAAAGCTTTGATTTGTTTAAAATATCCAAATGCTAATTATACAGACTAACTGAGGCCCCGAGTGTCTGTAGTAAGTTGCATATGAGCGCAACGTGGGCAATTATTCCCCTATTGGACAACAGAAATATATAATATCTGGGAAATCAAGTATAGGTTTATCTTGTAGAACATTATCAATCGCTTTTGTTCTAAGTTCTAGGTAGCATATGGTAACTATATATGGAATTCATGAAAAACTAAACTGATTTGAAATGTTTTTTCAATCTATCGTAGGCATGGAGTGAAGCAGCCACTAAACCCATGGTCAGATGGTCCAGAAAACATCACCCAATGTCCGATTCAGCCAGGAAAAAATTTCACTTACGAGGTGATATTTTCAAACGAAGAAGGAACTCTATGGTGGCATGCACATAGCGACTGGTCACGTGCAACCGTCCATGGCCCAATTGTTATTTTACCTCAAAGAGGAAAGGCTTATCCATTTCCAAAGCCCTATGCTGAGGAAACACTTGTGCTTGGTATACATATATTTTACTCTGTTTTCTTCTGTTACGTATAAGCCTGTCTACGTACAAGTCTAGTAATTAAGTTTGGCTAATTAATTAAGTCACTATAGTATTTTACATCTAATTAATTTTCTAACTTCCCATCTTAATTTATTGATTTGCAGCATCATGGTTCAATACTGATGTGAAGGAGCTAATCGACGATGCCATGGCAATCGGAGGTGACCCAGAACCGTCCGATGGATTCACCATCAATGGCTGGCCTGGAGCTCTATATAACTGCTCCAATGGTACGTACATACACATATGAGATAATTATAGTAATTAGTTTGTGAAACTAGCAGTTTTTGAGACGTACTAGCTTGATTTATTAACTTGTACTTAAATTTTAATGTTTGATATCGGCCTAAAAATAATTAATATTTGATTATTTAAAACAGACACCAAACAAGTACAAGACAATTAGTTAGTGTAAGATGTATGCCTTATAGTTAAATGAGAAAAATTTAAATGTTACTTTAACTTGTTCAATTATGTTGCAGAAACTATATCCCGTATGCGAGTTGTGTACGGCAAGACCTACCTTCTTCGTCTAGTCAATGCCATCATGAACGAAGAAATGTTTTTCGCAATTGCCGGACACAACTTCACGGTGGTGGCTCAAGATGGTGCGTACATCAAGCCCATACCAACCAGCTACATAATGATAACTCCAGGCCAAACCATGGACATTTTACTAACAGCAAACCAGACACCCAGCTACTACTACATTGCTGCTAGGCCATTTTTTGATTCAGGAGCTCCCTTCGACAACACCACAACTACAGCCATTCTCCAATACACAAAAGTAATTCCTGCCCCGACTAATATTACCTTGCCAACACTTCCTATACAAACGGACCACGACTCTGCAGATAACTTCACAAGCAAGATAAAGGCCTTGGCAAGCAAGGAGCATCCGATTAGTGTGCCCAAAAATGTTACCAAACATGTTCTCATCACAGTTTCTGTGAATCAACTACCGTGTGAGCTTACTAATGGCACCTGTGGGGGTCCTAATGGTAACAGGATCTCTGCTAGCTTGAACAATATCAGTTTTGCTACCCCGACCACTGATATACTGCAAGCTTACTACAGGTAACTAATAAACAGACTTGCAAGAATGCATGTAATTACTTACTTGTACTGATCAAATTAGTCTGAGACACTAATTAATTAATTGGCTTATGTAGGAGTCTACCTAATGTGTTCGACAAAGATTTTCCGGATCAACCGCCACTTTTCTTTAACTTCTCAGGTGTTAATTCGTCAACTTATTTGTTACCAGAACTAGGGACAAAGGTGTTGTTCATCGAGTATGGGGCATCAATTGAAATTGTGTACCAAGGGACAAACGTTGGGAATCCAGAAAACCATCCAATGCATTTGCATGGTTACAGCTTTTATGTGGTTGGGTCAGCTTATGGAAACTGGAATGCGACCACTTCTCCTGCTACTTACAACTTGATTGATCCACCGGAAGTCAACACTATCGGAGTTCCTAAGAATGGATGGACTGCCATACGATTCGTTGCTAATAATCCTGGTACAATATCCTGCCAAAGTTAATTAAATACAAATATGTACAAATAATGTGCTTACTTTTTTCATAGAGAATCGGATATGTAATTTTAATCGACATAAATTTTCATGTTTCAGGAGTATGGTTTATGCACTGTCATTTGGAACGCCATGCTAGTTGGGGAATGGACACAGTAATCGTGGTGAATAATGGGCCAAGTAATGGAACCAGCATTCGACGACCCCCTAGTAACTTGCCAATTTGTGCTTAATTAGTCTTTTAATTCATAATGTTTTTTGTTATTTTTTTTTAATTTTCCTCTTTGTGTGACTAATAATTGCCTTTAGTATCCATGACAATGATGGTCGGAATGTTATCCATATAATAATTTTTATTTTTATTATTCACTTTTATTTTACGAAGTGTCATAGGATAGATCCTGAATTCAACTTCCCTCGAATGCCAGGTTGGGATGGGGGTGGGGAGTGTGTGTGTAAAAAAAAAATTATTAGAAATGAAAAAAAGAAAAAGTGAATGAAAGTTAATGGAAGAAAAATATGTTTGTTTGACGGAAAGAAAGTAAATATCTACATAAAGATTACTGGAATTTTCATATTTAGGCTTATATATATAGTTATATATCAAGTGGGTACGACTTGAATTAATCTAACGGTTGAGATTCATGAATGTGAGAAGTCATATCCAAAACTGCTCCTTTTTCCTTCGTTTTCACAATTCTACTTATTTCCTACAATTATCACAAAAGTGGATTAGTTCCATAATAATTAGCTTAGCGATTAGCTTACTTCTCGTGTTTAAGATGTAATTACAAATATGTGTGTAATCACTGCTTGTAGCCAAATATTTTCATAGTTAGACTGACTGAACCTTCTAAACAAAGCCCTACTGGGAGATTTTTGAGCTAGTATAGTGAGTTCCTCAACTTAAAAACCATTTTCTTTTATGGAGGTCCATGTGTACTTCTTCATTAAGGTATTAATGAAAGAATGCACTCTTCCCATTAAATTGCTCTAGAGACCAATTTATATTTGCCGCTAGAAATAGTAACACTTAGATATATTGATCTTGGCTACTGGGGCAAAGGTTCCCTGATAGTCAAGACAATTAGTTTGTACAATCCTTTTCTACTAATCTTTCCTTCTTGATGTCCAGTAAAGGCCATATCAGTTACAATTTTTAGTAAACATGCTGCGAAAATAGATCTTTTGCCTAATTTTTATGCTTAGAATATATAATAGGAGCAGCCTTTGGTCTGAGCAATATATTATATTTTCTAATTTTTTGCTTCTGACCTTTTCTATTTGATTACTTCTTGTTGGCCGGAAACTATTTTAGTATTGAGGTTTTATCACACGATTCACTATTTATTAGTAAAGGAAAATTAGATTGTGAAGGTGTTTGGCTAAAAAAAATCGTCTCGAATACATGTCACCCGGCCGAAAACTTGTTAACTTATAACACGTGTTCTTTTAGCTTAAGAACGTGTGCGTGAGCGTACCAACTTGCAGCTAGAACCTAGAAGGCCAAACAAAGTTTTGTTCTATGTATTATCTTTTTTCTGATCAAATTATATGTAACATGCATAATGAAAATAACTTGTTTTTTTCCTACATGCACCCGTTCTTCTCGTGCAATAGTACTTGTTGTCGGATTGGAATCATTTAATTTGTAATACTTATAAATCGGTTTTACTTACTGCGTGTGTGAATGGATCGATCCCAAAGCTTAATTAAGCAGTGCTTGCTGTTTTCCCACTCCATATATCGACACACCGGCTTTGGTTTACAGCGCATTCGTGATCCAGGGGACTGGCGTATGTATCGTTTTTAATGGTCACGACACTGACCCTATACCACTGTTTTGGTAGACTGTAAGTATTTGTACTGTTGGACTGGGCATGCCTGAGCACTAGTGCAATAGTGCTTTGAATATTGTAGAATTTTCCGTGAAAGCTAGTAAACGTGTAATTCAGTCATATATCTTGAGTTCAGTTGTTTTTTTGTTCTCTAATGACCGCTGGTCGAAGATAAGATTACTTCTTTTTTATCATATTATCAAGAAGTGAATCATCTATTATTTTACGCAATCATCGATGATCCAGGAATAGACGGCACACATTGGTTGTCGGATAATAATTTATCAGTATAAGGATGTGTGGTAATATTAATGGAAACGTACTATTCAAGACAAACGTACGATAATAACAGTAGCACAAAACGACACATATAATCATGTATGAGAGAGAGAGAGAGAGAGAGAGAGAGAGAACGAACTTTTTGTTGAAGCACGTTGATCACAATGGATATTTTTCCAGAGCAACAGGTAGCCTTCCATTTGAAGTTGCAGGTTCATTATCTATAAAGACAAACATTTAAAAATTAAGATAGTTTAAGGACTTCCAGTCTCCATACTAATGATTTAATAATTGAAGTCTTTCTTGGACAAACATAATTTGAAGTCTTTAACAGCAATTTTTTTTCTGAAAAATATTACTGATATTAGAAAATGTATAACAATTTTACCATTATTATTCAGTTATATATTCTGAAGCGAGCAGTGGGCTCTTCAAGTAGAGAGAGAGTTACCATTATTATTCAGTTATATATTCTGAAGCGAGCAGTGGGCTCTTCAAGTAGAGAGAGAGAGAGAGAGAGAGAGAGAGAGAGAGTTTCTTCTGTTAGAACATGGTTTTCTGAAATCAAGGATCGATCTCTATCACGTTTATCACAAAAATATATAAACTTTTCGAGAACGTGAAAGTTTACTATTATTATTCAGTTATTCTGAAGCTAGCAGTGGGCTCTTCATGTAATGAGAGATAGAGTGAGAGGCAGAGATAGAGACAGAGACAAAGAGAGAGACACAGAGAGCTTTTGTACATGATTTTCTGAAAGGATCGATCTCCATCACTTATCACAAAAACATATAATTTTTACCAAAAAAATAAAACTTTTCGAGAATGTGAAAGTTTGAATGAGTAGAAAGCTAGCTATTGATTCCCAAAATTACAGGGACATTGTAATTTAGGAATATATCTATAGATTGCAAAAATGTAGAAGTACAAACCAGGGAATCGCGGATGCAAATCAAATCATCTGCGTGATTGTTGCAGCACTGACTGACTCGATCATCATCTCATTTGTTTTAGCAATTTAATTATTTATTTATTTAACAAATTAAAATATTTTTTATTTAATTATATAATAATTGATAGACGATCACGAGAGTCAAACTCAATATTTTTGCTTACAAAGAGAAGACTTATGCTATTAAATTAAATAATTGTCGGCACGAATTAACAAAAATTTTACCTTAAAAGAGTAAACGTGGAAAAAACTCTGGCCTTTAGTTCCAGCCAGTTACCGAGTACGCGTGCAGCAGTATACTCTTGCTTTTACTGCGAGTAAATTAAGTTAAAGCACAACCTAACCCTATTCGGAATGAATCGAATCTTATCTGATCCAAATCCAATTGAAAGTATGAAAAGCTTGAGGACTTGTTAAGAGCACCAATTGAATTTATAGAGTGCAAGCATACACAACCATATATGTTATTGTAGTACATGCACTTTTTATATCTGAAGTACAAAACACTAGGCATGTACTACATCTTTAAAGCTAGCACTTGGCCCTCAACTCTAAAAATGTCTTAAAACATCCATGCAAATACATACGAGTCCTTGCGAGTCATATTTCTCAACTAACCTTTTTCTCCAATTTAATATATATATATATATATATATATATATATATATATATATATTTGGTAAATGTAATACCCATAAATTTTTCAGCATGCAACTCAAAAGTTTTCTAGTACTTTTTGTTTTTTTAGGAAGGAGGGAGGGGCTTCAAAGTTCGAGAAATGTGTGAAGAGTGGGACTCAAACTCAAGTATATGCTGGGCAGGCCACTGCCTTAGTCCAACTGAACTACACCCTAGTGTACAAATTTTCTAGTACTTGAAATTTCACACCATACAAGAAGAAAGTAATAAAATAATTTTTAGGGCACTTGAAGTACTTATTACAATTTTGGGAAGCATGAAATTGAATAAAATAATAAAAATAAAAGAAAATTAAGTGGTGCAGCCTGGACCATTGGTTTGAACAATACGATCTAGACCGTCCATTTTTCTTTTGGTCGACATGTCGTGTGCTTGGCGTATGCGGATATAAATGACCTAACTGATCCACCTAAGAGACAAATACAAGGAAAAGAGGATAAAAAAAAAAAAAAAAGCAGCGAAGGAAAAGTTGATCGGTAAAGTTGGCCAGGTAACTAATTAAGAAAAGTTAACTCTATTTACCATAGAGGAATGAAGGGATGGTCGAACTGTTGGGTGTGGACAAATTAGTGCAAGACAGACGCGGTCTGTGTACCTCCATAAATAACAGGTCCATATACGAAACGAACACAAGCAGCTTCTCAAAGAGCTAGCTAGCCCCTTAAGGGAAATTCGATCATCCAAGAAAATGGGTTGCCGGATTCTCCTCCTCCTCCTTCTAGGGATTTTCTTCCTCGATGGGCTACCGCTCTCCATGGCTGCTGACGTCCATTACTACAACTTTATCGTAAGGATCGATAGACTACGTACTCCATATATAAATATTAATTATATTTATATATATGTTTCTTTATTTGCTAATCAGATCGACTATTAGAAGCTGCCTACGTACAAATTAATATTTGCTTTAAGCCTTGAGGTCATCTTTTTAATTGCAGCTCAAGGAAACCAACTTTACAAGACTGTGTTACACAAAGCCGATGCTGACTGTAAACGAGTCGTTCCCAGGCCCAACCATTCATGTTCGGAAAGGAGATACTGCTTTTATTAATGTTCAGAATGATGGCAAATATGGGATCACCGTTCACTGGTCTCTCTCTCTCTCTCTCTCTCTCTCTCTCTCTCTCTCTCTCTCTCTTCCTGAATATATGCTGACAGAACAGAAAGAGAACGATCAGAAACAGAACTGATGAGGGATTGAGGGATATAAAATCTTTGAGTGTCATAGCAATGAAATCTTTGAGGGATATAAAATCTCAGTCAATGATTCCCTGTTGAACTGCAGATATATATATGCATGAAATTAATATTAAACTAAAATCCTAAAACTAGCTTATTGAATTTAATGAATAAATTAATATATTCAGATTCAACCTCTGAATCTGCTTCCGCTGTCGTGGGGTAAAACTCTAATAAACTTGTTTTTTTTTTTTTCAACAAGAAATAATAAACTTAATTGTTTAACGTATGATGTTTCTGTATATATACGTATATATTTTCTGCGGTATTTAAGCAAATTTGAGGAATATCAATGTTCTTAAAGTGTGTTGCACTGTTACGTACGCACTCTCTCCTCGACTATGATTTGAATTATATATCTTCTTCAACTTTTTAGGCATGGAGTGAAGCAGCCATTAAACCCATGGTCAGATGGTCCAGAAAACATCACTCAGTGTCCAATTCAGGCAGGAAAGAATTTCACTTATGAGGTCATATTTTCAGATGAAGAAGGCACTCTATGGTGGCATGCACATAGTGACTGGTCACGTGCCACAGTGCACGGCCACATTGTTATCTTACCTGAGATAGGAAAGACTTATCCATTTGCCGTGCCATATGCTGAGGAAACAATTTTTCTAGGTATATGATCTATATTATAACCTCTCTCTATAAATATTTTAATCAGTATAATTCTAGTTAGCTATGCTCAATAATTCACATCTACTAATTGGTTTTCCTCTAAATTAATTTATGGTATTGGCAGCATCATGGTTCAATACAGACCTGAAGGAACTAATCGATGAGGCCACAGCGACCGGAAGTGACCCAGACCCGTCCGATGGATTCACCATCAATGGCTGGCCAGGAGCTTTATACAATTGCTCAAATGGTACGTATATCTAGCTATAAGAAAAAATAATGCCAATTAATTTACGGTAACTTTTGTTCACGCTCCCAATTTATTATTGTCATAACCACTAATGTAATATTTTATTATGTTGAGATACACTACATAGTCAAAAGAAGGACAAATTTGGATTTATGAATTAAAGATTTATGTAACAAAAAAATAATTACTTTCTATGGCAATACGTTGCAGAAACTATATACACTCTTGGGGTGGAATATGGCAAGACTTATCTTCTTCGTATAGTGAGCGGCATAATGAACGAAGAAATGTTCTTTGGAATTGCCGGACACAATTTTACAGTGGTGACACAAGACGCAGCATACATCAAGCCCATACTCACAAGCTACATAATGATATCTCCAGGCCAAACTATGGACATTTTACTAACGGCGGACCAGACTCCGAGTTACTATTACATTGCCGCCAGCCCATTTTTCGATTCGGGAGCTCCCTTCGACAACACCACCACCACGGCCATCCTCAAGTACACGAACGCGTCTGCCCCGTCGTCTATTCCCTTGCCTACACTTCCCTTTGTGACGGACAAGGAAGCAGCAGATAACTTCACAAACCAGTTAAGGGCTTTGGCAAGCGAGGACCATCCGATCAGTGTGCCCCAAAATTTTACCGAAAGAATCATAATCACAGTCTCTGTGAATCAACTACCGTGTGATGCTAATGTCACATGCGGGGGTCCTAACGGTAACAGGCTTGCGGCTAGCTTGAACAATATTAGTTTCTCAACCCCCACTACTGATATACTGCAAGCATACTACAGGTACGTAATAATTAATTTCTGGGTCACCACCACTATAAAGATCTTTTCTAGAGGAAACTTATGTTTTACCTATTATGATATGATATTCATGATCATTTTAAATTGGAATTAGTTAGCTATATAAGACATGTTTTACATTTTTATATAATTCAATGGCCGTATATATTTTCATGAACAAATATTATTCATCTCACAGTATATGAAGACTCGTAGTGAAAAAGGTTGTAAAATAACGACTACTATGGTAACTGCGCATGCAGGAGCTTAAATGATACCTACGACGATGATTTTCCCAATCAACCGCCGGTTTTTTTCAACTTCACAGGGGATGAAGCAGACGATTATATACTGCCAGAAGTAGGGACAAAGGTGAAGCTGATCGAGTACGGGGCATCAGTTGAAATTGTGTACCAAGGGACAAATATTGGGAATGCTGAGAACCATCCGATGCATCTACATGGTTACAGCTTCTATGTGGTTGGGTCAGCTTATGGTAATTGGAATGAGACAACTTCCCCGGCCACTTACAACTTAATCGATCCACCGGAAGTCAACACTGTTGGAGTTCCCAAGAATGGATGGACTTCCATTCGATTCGTAGCTAACAATCCTGGTATGCACAGCCTCTCCATCTCCCTGTCATGTTAGGTTTTAGGATATTAATTATGTCTCTAAATTAGCTAGCTTTTAGGATATTAATTATATCTTTAAATTAAACTTAATGATATGATCGGTATTTAAACCACATAGCTAAGCAATCATTCATCTAAGCAATGATGTATACCTAATGTTCGATATGGACCATAGAATTAAGTCACCGCAACGAAACCATATAGCACATGTATAGGCTTGTCAAAACAGTCAATTGTAACTTGTCAAAATGAAATACTGTGACAGCAAGGAGATATATGTGAAGTTATGTATTGATTGCTTGGTTAGTAAATTCACGAATAATATCAGTACGTATGTAATTTTTTTTTTTAATTTCGAATTTCGTACTTTTGAAAAGATCGGTTAAAATACACATATTTTTGAATAAAAAAAATATCATACATGTATTATACATGTTTTATTATGTATTTTTATATTTTTACTCATATAATTGAATAAAAATTAATATAAATTGATATTTAAAATTTAAAAGAAATTATTAAATAATTAAATAATACTATTATGAACCTTTCAACGTACTATTAAATGAAATTGTCCGAATAATATACATACGTATTTTTTCTGTTTAATACCCGTCCCGTATTTTACTATGATCGATTGTTGATCTTGATTGACATTTAAGAAATCCGAAGTGAATTGCAAGTGTACTTACATGTTCTATTATTATTCTATGCATGTTTCAGGGGTGTGGTTTATGCATTGTCATTTGGAACGCCACGCTAGTTGGGGCATGGATACGGTAATTGTCGTGAAGAATGGGCCGACCAATGGAACCAAGATTCGACCACCCCCTGAGAACTTGCCAATTTGTGCTTAGTCTTTGAACAATATTTAGTCTGAATCTTATCTATATTTTAGTTTTATTTATTGTGTTTGTTTTTTAAACTGATTTCGTTCAATAAATAAGTGAATGTAAGTTGATTTCATTCAATTAATATATAAGTGAACGTAAGTTAATAAATTGTCATTTGGAATGTAAAGAATAATCTTATGGAAATTAAAATGAGTGTGTTTCGATCTCTCTCTAGGTTTTGTTATGATTTGTCTTGCAAGCACAGACAGTGACATTTTTAGAGTTTTCGCGGCAACATTGACTTCTCCCCCATATCTTTGTGACGCTGGCCATGTGTAATATTCGGTCTTAATATATTGTCGTCTTTCCTATCAAACTGAATTGTCATTTGAAAATAATTTTTGGGAATTATTTTGTTTTTTTTTTTGTTTTTAGTTACATTGGGAATTATTGGGTGAATGGCACAACCTCATCGTCTATAAGAGGATGGCGAAAATTCTCATTAAAAATAAGATGGTAAATTTCCAATTGATAGCCAAAATTAAAAAGAAAATGTAAAATTTTCGAGATGCAACAAATTAAGGTTTAATTAAGCACGCATAAAAGTTAGCTTAATTAACAGAATGTGTCACACTTTTGTATAACTTGGTGATGCTTAATTAGCTCTCTCTCTCTCTCTCTCTCTCTCTCTCTCTCTCTCTCTCTCTCTCTCTCTCTCTCTCTCTCTCTCTCTCTCTCTCTCTCTCTCTCAGCTTTTGTATCAACGGGCGAAATTCACAGTATAAGTTCCTTCCAATACTCTCCGATCGGAGTAGCCAGGATTAGTTGGCTTTGTGAATAGAGGATTGGCACTAATATATAGTTTCATCACACTATAAGCATATGGAAATTAAGAATGAAAAAGGACAAAATATATAACTGTGTTTGGTGTTTCTGCGTGTTTAATTTGGAACGTATGGAAAGAATGAAAAAGGTCATAACAAATCAAACCAGATCAATTAATTAAGTAGTGCACTTTCAATGTTGTGATTTTGGCAATTGGTGGACAATCTGGCCGGCCATGTTAATCATATATATATGCCCGGGAAACATACGTACAGTTGGTTTAGTGAAGGGCCTAATTAGGGTCCCATGCATAATTAGGGCAACGCATATATGCAAAAAGACACGTTAATCATTTAGTGAGTAATGATCGATCCAGAAAGTCAGAAACAGAAACAGCTACCTACCTACCTAGCTAGCTTTTATCGAAAACACACATCGATCTCTATCTATCACGTTGATCACACTAAAAATATATATGCATGCTTCACTAATTAGCCTTATCATCATCCATCATACCAGAAATTAAGTAATTGATACCGTTGAGAATTAATGTTCATGTAGGAAAATTGTAAACCTCTCGAAATAGACTTTATAAATATTTGGATCTCTCCACCTATTACCATTTAGTTTTGGATGTGATACTCAAATTATTTTATTAGATACAATAACGTACGTAATTTCAGTGCAGCGATAATCACATGAAATAGATATGGTTAACAGTTAGCCTCGTTATTGCTCTTAAACATTTCACATCAAATCTGCATACTGGTAATATAGCTATCCAGCAAATGGTTTCAGGTAGGTCCACAAGCTTTGTGATTAATTCCTAGCCATTTAGCCAACTCAAATATATCTGGGTAATTAAGTTTGTCAAGGCGGGTTCTGCTTAATTAGTTTGAAAAGAAACCCACTAGATCAGATCATATCATATCATATCATATCATATCCCAGCTGCAGTAGTCAATTAACTAGCTAGAGGATGATCTTCATTATGAGTCGCGTGCACTTCATTGTTATTATTGCTGAAATGTCAAGCATAAATGGCAATTGGCGCATCCAGAAACAAATGACCCATGTCTGTTCGTTTTAACCAAATGGTGATGACTGCTACTAGTCACAAATGGAGCACTTCAAAGAAATATGTGGGTCATTTTTTAAGCACTAAATATGGGAGGTGTAGTGGTCTAGTGGAGGACTAATGGAGTTGGAACTAATTGTGCCACTGCTGTCCAGCCAATTGCTATTATATATTTTTTGGGACAATAATTGCTATTATATATATACTTCCATATGCTAAACACAATCTATATATAAATATATAATATCTCAAACAAAACAAACAAACACAAGACACATAGCCTTTTGACTTTAACTTAGTTGCCTTTTGTTTTATTTAGGGGTGGGCACGGGACGGGACGGGCCGAGAAGAACACCATCCCTATCCCATCCCGCGAAAAAAAATTCGGGACGGGACGGGACGGGACGACCAATTTTGAAAACCAATCCCGTCCCATCCCATCCCACGCGGGATCGGGACGGGACGGGATGATCCCACTATCTTAAATTTATAATATTTATTAATTTAACATAATTCTTCATCATTATTGTAAGTAATAATTAAATTAAGATCAATGAAAAATAATCCAAATTTGAAAAAAGTAATGGCTTAATGCATTTAACACGTATAGTACCTTCTATTGGCATAGAAAATGGGAAATGAATAGAGAGAATGATTAGGACACTAGGACATTAGGTCAAATGAGGGTAGAGAAATTAATAATTTCAAATTATTGGGAGTGGTCAAGTCTATATTAGATGTATAGACTTGCTCAACCACCCAATTACATTTAGACATATATTAAAAAATTAATTTAAATTAGGTTAATTATTATTGCGGGACGGGACGGTATGAGAGCGGGATTCAATGTTCCGTCCCGCATCTATCCCAATCATTTCGGGACGGGACGGGATCGTCCCAATTAGTGAAAAATAAGAATCCATCCCGCGCGGAACGGGATGGAACGGGACGGGATCGGGTCGGGTGCGGGATTTAATGCCCACCCCTAGTTTTATTTATTAATTTTGGAAAGAAATCGAATAGCTATAGATTCTACATTAATTGTCGGTTATGCATGTTAAACAAAAGAGTTATATAAAAGAAAAGAAAAAAAAGACACCCAAAAAATAAAAATATGTTGAAGGAAATTTACTTTGTGCATGTGTGTCTTGTCAACCTAGGAGATTTTTAGTTAGTATAGAATAAAGATTATGTATTGAATATGATTTCAATTACTTATGAATTGTACCATGTATTCCTCTATAAATAGAGGTTCATATTCATTAATAAAGATACGATCTATTCTTGTACTATTTACTTTGTATTTACTTTCAGACTTGTAGTTGTATTTCATATTTACTTAAACACATTATCAGCACAAGCTTCTAGCTCTGAGATCAAAAACCCTAGAACCCTAACCCTAGGTTTGCCGTGTTCACCTTGCACCTCCGTGCACCACCCTTTTACTGCCGTGCACCACCTTTTGCTGCCGGGTACTTGCTGCACCGCCACAAACCACCGCTAGCTACTCCTACACCAATATCTGAGAATCTGCCTGGACAGAACAGCCGACTTCGGAAGCGATTTTCTCTCTTCTTAACCATTGGATTAAGCCGCCATTTTGACGTGAGATTTCTATATGTGTCTTATACCCCCAGTTCAAATTTCATCAAGTTCAGATCGTTGGATCTCTAGATATATAATTTCGAAGAAGTCGTACTCAAGATAATCCGAGAAAAGAATCCAAATAAGCTTTTATAAACGTTGTTGCTTTCTGAATTTAATTCAACCTTCTTTTTCTCCAGAGACTTGCAATCTCCCTTCTTCTACCTCCCACCTTTCTTATAACGTGGGATATTATATGAGACTCACCAAACTATGAGAAGCATTAGGGGAGTGATCGAGCTTCATATCGCTTGCGGTATGTGTAAGTCATGAGCACCTCTAATGTCATCATGCTATTGGTGATGTTCTCAAGAGCCGAACTGTGGGGGTTCTAGCTAATACTCTGGATGAGGAATCCGTAGAGAGAAGAGACTTTGAATGAGAAGTTCATTGAATAATTTACCTCCGGATGAGGAATCCGTAGAGAAGAAACGACCTATGGTTCATGACTTAAACCCAACTAGGCTCACCTGCTTGGGTATGATGCCTAGGTATGTAGTTTGAGATAAGTGGTAATAAGAGAGCTTGCTCCACCGACATCTCTTATTATGTATCTGGTCATATCTGAGTAGAGCTATCGAAAAAGTTTAAGGTTATGACCATACGACACCAAAGTTTCACCTAAATCCAAAATCCTTGGAAGCGTTTCTTGGGAGCAAAGATTGCTCAGAAACCCTGTATTGTTTTGTGAGAGTATTAACTCTGAAACTTACCATTTATTGTTTCGTGGGAGTATTGACTCTGAAACACACCATATTCTTGTTCTCCATATTTTGGATGTCGAACATGAATGAACTCGACTTTACTCAATTGGATTATGCGAATATTAGATTCTGAGATGGGCTCATGATATCCTAATGTACATATTCGCACAAGAGCTTCTAGCTCGAATCCATGAGCGTTGTTTTTGACGTGACGATAATTTCGCATTGAAAACATGTCATCGTATCGTTGTCAAAAATAGGGGATGATATAGATTAAGACCGGGGTTGTCATTGTCACGCCCCGATTTTCAAATCAATTAATAAGACACTTTGCCCTTAATTACAAACCAATTCGGGAACGTGACTACATGGAATCAAATACAAATATGCACTAGAAATTTTTTTTTTCCTTTTAATTCAAGTACACAACACCAACTCCATGCCCAACATTGTAATTTCAAACTCAATACAAGAGTCGAATATTACATACCAAATATTTATATAATAAATTGATACATCAAAATATTACATAAATAAATCTTCAGAGTGCGAAGCATAAAATAGCGGAAGTCTTATAACCCAACAAAATGTATGCAGCCTTGCATTACTCCTGGTTATCCTAACCTGCAGGTATAACCCTGTAATACCCCGAAAATTTCCGTATTATTTTTATTAAATAGTTCGTGAAATTTGAAGTGAAATGGAGAGAATTCATATTTTTAGGGGTTTTCGTCGTAAAACGATAATTACGACGGTAATTATAAGTTACACAAGGTTAATTAAGGTAACTTTTTACCCGTTGTGAATTTGGGAAAACTTCCTTCATGAAAGTTGTAGACCTCGTCGAATCGAGTTCGTAGGAATTTGGTTCACCAAAAACGGATATCGTATGAAGAAGTTATGGCCTTCGGAAGTTTGGATAATTTAGTATAAATATTGGGTATTTTTCAGAAATTTCATTTTGGCCCGGAACCTTCCGGAATTTTCCGAAAAAGCTCCCAACGGACAGATTCTTTGGGCGGCGCGTGGCGGCGCGTCCGGCCTCCGATTTCGACGGGGCCGGTGTCGTTGGACTCGCCTCGTCCTCCTCTTCATTTCCCGTGAAGGAACTTTCCCCAAATTCTTGACGGAAAGTGGTCAACCGGAGCTGACAGTTTCGGCCAAAAAAGGGAAGCTTGCCGGCGACGTTTCCGGCCACCTCCGGCGATGAGACCTTTTGGGTTTTGCTCCCCTCCTCTCCAGCAACCTCCCCATGGTGGTGGATCACGGCGGCACGGCCTAGATCGGCGGCAACGACGATTTGCACTTTTTGGGATCAAAAACCCACCGACACCGATTCCGGCCACTTCCACTCCGATCCAGACCTCGAGGTAGTTATCAAACTTGTTGGGATTGTTGTGATCTACATTCTGGTAAAATTTGGTGTCAATCGGACCACCTTGACCGGCGGTCTGACCACCGCCGGCGGCGGCGCGTGGGCGGCGCGTCCGGCTGGTCCGGGAGCAGTTCTTTGCTCCGTTTGACTTGTTTCGTCGATACGAACAACTTTCGTGTTTTGACTTTTGTCAAATTCGGTCGTTTGACCGATGGTCAATTAACCCGATTAATCGGATCGTACGATTTACGATTCGAGAGATCCGACCGTTGGATGATAATGAAATTTGATCGTGGGGTTAATATTGAGATTATAAGCATGTTGGACCGTTGGATTATTGAAATTAGATCGTTTGATCAACGATCAATTATGCAATGATTATGGATCGTTAGATCCGTGATGATCCGACCGTTGGATCATCACCATTTTTGGATATGATGTTAGGATGCTAGAAATAAGCATGTGGTTGGATTTTGAAAGTTTTGGATTTCGTGTGGGACCCGTTGATGAATAGTAGACGTGGGACTCACATTGACCGACGGTTGACTTTTGGTCAAATGGTCTCGATTTAATAGTTTCCGATGTCCTAGGTGACATTTGAGGAACTTTGGATTATTTTGGAAATGTATTATGCTAATTGGATATTGCATAATCATAGGTGATTATGAAAGGTGTTGCGTACACGCTTGTCGATTCCTGGTTACTATTTGAAGACGCAGCAGGAATTAGAGGTGAGTGAATCTCACGATGTTTTTATATATGAATATTAATTCATATTGTGTTGTTGTGATTTTGGTGTTAAAACAATATTTGAAAAATGTTCATCTTATTGTTTTAATTTGTGAATTTTGTGGGAACACAATAATTCTATTAAGATATTGTGTTTGCCTATTTGAATGTTTTTGTCCAAACGGACTGTCCTGACCGGGGACAATGTTAAATGGGTGAAAAATGGTAGCCCATTCAGTTAGAGCTCTAGACTGCATATTGTTTGGTTAACTTGATGTATTAAAAGGAGAAGAAAAATAGTATTCTCACTTTTAATCAGGCGAAGTTAAAAATAACTTGATGTATTAAAAGGAGATGCATCTCACTTTTAATCAGGCTAAGTTATGTGGTTTTGTGTGAGTAAAGATCGAGGGTTTATATTATTTAACATGCTGGATTACCCTGGTATTAACATACACGTTTATGGGGCGTGTGGGGTTAAAATACGTGGTATGGGGCACGTAGGTTCAGTATATTAGATAATACGAATCTTCCGGATTTGAAATGGAAACTTTGTCTTTAAATGATTCTTTAAAAATAAAAGAATTCAATTTGGGAAAATGTTACAGTGTGAATAAAACATAGATTACTCATACCAGCTTCGTAAGCTGACCGGGTTTGTTGATATAACCCGGTACACTATTCCACGGTGTAGTGGTTATACCTGCAGGTTAGGATAACCAGGAGTAAGCAAGGCTGCATACATATTATTGGGTTATAAGACTTCCGCTGTTTATGTAATAAACTCTGATGGATTAATTATTTAATATTTTGTAATATCAATTTATTATTTAATTTATGGCTTGTAATATGTAACCCTAAAGAACGGGTTAGCATTTACATTTATTGGGCATGGAGTATATTTGTTGTACTCGAATTAAAAGGAAAAAAATTCTAGTGCATATTTGTATTTGATTCCATGTAGTCACGTTTCCGAATTGATTGTAATTAAGGGCAAAATGCCTTATTAATTGATTTGAAAATCGGGGCGTGACAGATTGGTATCAGAGCAAAACAATGCTCTAAGGAAGTGATTGAGCAATGGAACGCTCTAAGGAAATGAAACGAGTTTTGGAATTGAGAAGTGAAGTTAGGGTTTAGAGCTTAGGATCGGTTTAGGGTTTGGCGTTAGGTTCTTAGATTCACCCAAGTAATGGTTACTTCGTATGCTTAATAGCGCACAGTATTTATCGAGTGATGGCCCGACCGCGGCGGATCCCCATCATGTGCTCTTCAGTGCTGTTGTGTTGTTAAAAATATAAAGTACAAATTACAATTCCTTATACGGTAGTCTTACATGGCTACATTCCTAACTCTCTCAACCGTACCCTGGATCAAACGACAGACTTGATCCACTGACCCTTTCTTGTTCTTCAGCAACTCAGTAGAGATCTGTGTTGCTACCGTTACCAGACAACCAATGTATGGATTGTCTGAGACCCCTTCTGTTCTTCCAGCAGTAGGCATATCAGGTAGGATCGAGAAACCTGAAGTTAGGAATACAATTGTACCTAACTCACAACCACCTATTAACTTCTGCACCGTTGACTGACTAATAGGAGCATAAATCACGTATGACCCTGTTGGATCAGTACAACTTTCTTGGAGTATATAGGTGTTGTGCATTTGCAACAAGGAGACACAATTGCGTGGATCATGACCAGTTGTGATATGTGCAATCTCCTGTACTTCTTTTTCCAATGCTAGATGGTCCCACTGGTTCCGAGTTTGTACGTCAATGAAGAAGTCAAAGAGCTTTCTGTGAGAGACATGATGCTGGATTATTGCAGATGCAGTTCGAGTGAGACCATGAGGCTTATTCAGCCTGTTCCAGATTTTGTTGGTGGAGACTCTTATCCCTGAACCCCTGAACTTGGTTTGTTCAGCTACCTTCCATTCATGAGCAGTAGAGTTGCCGATGTCTGTGAAAAAGTCTGTCACTATTCTGCATGCCATCTGCAACAAGTTTCTTCTTCCTTCCACAGATGGTATGACACAAAAGTCTTGAGGTGGATAAGTGTCTGCCGCGGAATAATTTAACCTTTCCGCTTGCCTCTGAAGTATTTCTACCCATCGCCTTGCTCCAAAGGCTAAGCCTGACTCCACTAGCGTTCGGTATGTTTGGTGCATGAGTTGATCCTGTACATCAACATGTTCCACCCATACGACACGAGAGCTGCCGTTGAACAAATCTTGGATTAAGCATCCGGATGGACGCTTCTTGCATTGAGATCTTGGGTGTGGACCCAGATTTGAGCTTAAACCGTCCACAGAGACGTCAATTATTGCCCAACTTTGTTCTGTTTGTCGTTGGCAATAACGAACAAAGTGAGTTACACGAGTGGAGACGGATGGACTGGTCACCTGGAATTCAGCAGTCATGACTTGGATGGTGTCGTGGTAGCTTTCAGTAGTCCCTGATGACAAGACATCAAGGATACTCGCCCTTGAAATGATGCTACCGAATATGGTGGACCATTGGTCCACATCCATGAAGAGATTCACGAGTACGACAGGACTGAGGGGAATAGTGGCTGTGTAGCGAGAAGCTTCGGTTTGGAAGTTAGTGGGAGTAAGATCAATACCGTTAGTGAAGATTCTCTTGTACTCTGCTTCATTCAGGAACTCATGAAGCGTGACAGAGCTGGATTTGAGTGCAGAGATCCACAGTGGCGCATCAGCAGATGCCATGATGATTAGCTCATCTCTGACCGACACAATGATTTCAGAAATCTTAGTTGTGTCTGCCACGACAGATGCTTCTGCCACGGCAGATGCTTCTTCAGGTTCTGAACGGTTGATGTTGTCTGATGGTTGTTGTGTAGAAGAAGAGTGATGTGGGATCGACATACACTTTTGAATATCCCTCCTCATGTGAGACTTTTCCCTTGGACCGATGACTGCAGGAATTGGAAGAGTCTGAGGTTGTGGGGTAGTCTCTTCAATCCCTTTTAGTAGCTCACTATTGGGAGTAACTCGTTTTCCACAGTGGTTGCAGTTGATTCTGTTGAATGCTGCTTGGTACTGGCTAAGTTGAGCTTGAAGCTCATTGATTTGCTGTCTCAGCAGAAAATTTTGTTGACGAGTTGTTTGGGCAGGCGTTTTGGGTCGATGCTTTATCACCCACGCAGAGACTTGTGCAAACGTTAACCTTATTTGGTCACCCAAATCTTGTCGCTGTTGAACAGTTGGCTGTGGAAAAGCCTCGACGAAGTCCTTCAATGCTTGGACTTGGTATTTGGTGAAGCTCTTCCTCAGTGGAATACGTTTGGATGAACTAGGTTCAGCTTGTGGAGATGATACTTGTGGACTTGGGGCTACTTCAATGGTTTCGTCTTCTGCTAGAAGCATGTCTAGCATGTCGATATCGTTGTCGAATTCGATTGCTGGTGAAATTATTTCATCTAAGCCCTCAAAGAATTGGCTTTCAGAGGGATCAGATTGAAGTAATTCACTGAACGAATTCACTTTGCGTGACATGTTTGAGTTGGTGAAATTTCTGAGAAGTGGAGTGAAGAAGTCCTCTTTGAAAGAGAAAGGAAGTTATGGCACTAATGGAAAGTATCTGTTAGTGGATGCGTAAGGGTATATTTATTGTTGGTGGAGGATTTGAAAAATTCAAAAGCAAAGGTGAGTGGCTGATTTACAGCTAATTGTCGGAGCCCTTGGAGATCGTGGAAGATTTTTTTTCCCCGATGCATGGATTTTCCACATACAGTTCCACTCTTGTGAGACCTCGCATCTTTTGAGGAATTAATTATGCGAAAGTTAAAGTAAAGAGTCATTATGACCGGTGTTAGTGGAAGACTGAGTTTTTGTTGATTAAATCTTGCGAAATCTTGTATCGTGGGCGATACTTTTGAGTAATTGAGACAGATATGAGCAATAATTATTCTTAGTGGGTTGCTGAGTGCACCGCACTCGCATTAAAGAAAGTTTTCCCTGACTGTGGAAAGTTTGGTTTAAATACATGGGATAAGGAGTTGTGTTACTCACCTCATATCTGTTATCAAACAAACACATCTCTACTAGTTTTGCAAAATGGTGAGCAAAGGAGAGTGCAGCAAGCGTTCCAAGAATGCTGAATGGAGTGAACTTCCGGTGGAGATCTGGAAGTACATTTTCCAATTGGTGGCTACCGCATCCCTGCAGAGCACAATGGAACTCCGTTGTGTCTCGAAGGACTTCAAGGAGTATGCCGATAGCTGGTCTACTTTGGCGGCGATCGACATGGATGGATTCGATGGTGGATCCAGACCCACTGGTTCTATAGAAGCGGATCTGCAGGTGCGCATCTTCGCAAATCGGTGCTGGGAAGCAAGGAACCCGGAGTCTCTGTTCCGAATGGGAATACGAGTACTCGTGGAAGCGGCGAACATACCTTTGGCCTTGGAGTATTTCGATGCGGCATGCAAACCAGGAACATTCTATGGTTCGCGTCCCAGTTCGGTGGTAGGTCATCATGTTGCATTTTATGCAGCATGTATGATTAAGATGATTTTAGGACCACGAGCCAAGCAGCAGGAAGTGGTGCAGCAACTGTGTGAAGCCCTCGACTGGTGGAGAAGCGGATGGAACATCTACTACTGTAGACAAGAAGTCGAGCGGATGATGCATCAGGCTGAGTTTTGTCATGAGCATCTACTATTGTATTTTCCGTCGACTACTGTTTTCCTGCCCGCCGGTAAATGTCTTACTTGCGGTGAGTCAAGTTTTTGGCGTCCTTTTGGCCAGGACATGTGGGACGTGGATGGAGATAGGCATGCAGCTAGAGAATGTTGCGACACTTGCAAGTGTTTCGTAGAGGCAGCATATTTCTATCAGCTTATGATGTATGGAATTCCGAGACATCCGGCCTCTTATCCACGAAGTCACTACTGGAGGTTTAAGGATGGCTTCTGGTAGTGTAAGCCCTGTGAGGCAATTTAAGAATTGTAATAGGAGTGTTTTGGAAGTTGTAATAGTTGTTGTGTTGTGGTGTGATGTGTACTACCTAAGTTTTCATCAATAAAAACTTTGGATTTTGGAATCAAGTTGTGATAACCATGGGTGTACTCTGCGTCCTAATTTCGGGACGAAATTTCTTTAAGGAGGGTAGACTGTAATACCCCGAAAATTTCCGTATTATTTTTATTAAATAGTTCGTGAAATTTGAAGTGAAATGGAGAGAATTCATATTTTTAGGGGTTTTCGTCGTAAAACGATAATTACGACGGTAATTATAAGTTACACAAGGTTAATTAAGGTAACTTTTTACCCGTTGAGAATTTGGGAAAACTTCCTTCATGAAAGTTGTAGACCTCGTCGAATCGAGTTCGTAGGAATTTGGTTCACCAAAAACGGATATCGTATGAAGAAGTTATGGCCTTCGGAAGTTTGGATAATTTAGTATAAATATTGGGTATTTTTCAGAAATTTCATTTTGGCCCGGAACCTTCCGGAATTTTTCGAAAAAGCTCCCAACGGACAGATTCTTTGGGCGGCGCGTGGCGGCGCGTCCGGCCTCCGATTTCGACGGGGCCGGTGTCGTTGGACTCGCCTCGTCCTCCTCTTCATTTCCCGTGAAGGAACTTTCCCCAAATTCTTGACGGAAAGTGGTCAACCGGAGCTGACAGTTTCGGCCAAAAAGGGGAAGCTTGCCGGCGACGTTTCCGGCCACCTCCGGCGATGAGACCTTTTGGGTTTTGCTCCCCTCCTCTCCAGCAACCTCCCCATGGTGGTGGATCACGGCGGCACGGCCTAGATCGGCGGCAACGACGATTTGCACTTTTTGGGATCAAAAACCCACCGACACCGATTCCGGCCACTTCCACTCCGATCCAGACCTCGAGGTAGTTATCAAACTTGTTGGGATTGTTGTGATCTACATTCTGGTAAAATTTGGTGTCAATCGGACCACCTTGACCGGCGGTCTGACCACCGCCGGCGGCGGCGCGTGGGCGGCGCGTCCGGCTGGTCCGGGAGCAGTTCTTTGCTCCGTTTGACTTGTTTCGTCGATACGAACAACTTTCGTGTTTTGACTTTTGTCAAATTCGGTCGTTTGACCGATGGTCAATTAACCCGATTAATCGGATCGTACGATTTACGATTCGAGAGATCCGACCGTTGGATGATAATGAAATTTGATCGTGGGGTTAATATTGAGATTATAAGCATGTTGGACCGTTGGATTATTGAAATTAGATCGTTTGATCAACGATCAATTATGCAATGATTATGGATCGTTAGATCCGTGATGATCCGACCGTTGGATCATCACCATTTTTGGATATGATGTTAGGATGCTAGAAATAAGCATGTGGTTGGATTTTGAAAGTTTTGGATTTCGTGTGGGACCCGTTGATGAATAGTAGACGTGGGACCCACATTGACCGACGGTTGACTTTTGGTCAAATGGTCTCGATTTAATAGTTTCCGATGTCCTAGGTGACATTTGAGGAACTTTGGATTATTTTGGAAATGTATTATGCTAATTGGATATTGCATAATCATAGGTGATTATGAAAGGTGTTGCGTACACGCTTGTCGATTCCTGGTTACTATTTGAAGACGCAGCAGGAATTAGAGGTGAGTGAATCTCACGATGTTTTTATATATGAATATTAATTCATATTGTGTTGTTGTGATTTTGGTGTTAAAACAATATTTGAAAAATGTTCATCTTATTGTTTTAATTTGTGAATTTTGTGGGAACACAATAATTCTATTAAGATATTGTGTTTGCCTATTTGAATGTTTTTGTCCAAACGGACTGTCCTGACCGGGGACAATGTTAAATGGGTGAAAAATGGTAGCCCATTCAGTTAGAGCTCTAGACTGTATATTGTTTGGTTAACTTGATGTATTAAAAGGAGAAGAAAAATAGTATTCTCACTTTTAATCAGGCGAAGTTAAAAATAACTTGATGTATTAAAAGGAGATGCATCTCACTTTTAATCAGGCTAAGTTATGTGGTTTTGTGTGAGTAAAGATCGAGGGTTTATATTATTTAACATGCTGGATTACCCTGGTATTAACATACACGTTTATGGGGCGTGTGGGGTTAAAATACGTGGTATGGGGCACGTAGGTTCAGTATATTAGATAATACGAATCTTCCGGATTTGAAATGGAAACTTTGTCTTTAAATGATTCTTTAAAAATAAAAGAATTCAATTTGGGAAAATGTTACAGTGTGAATAAAACATAGATTACTCATACCAGCTTCGTAAGCTGACCGGGTTTGTTGATATAACCCGGTACACTATTCCACGGTGTAGTGGTTATACCTGCAGGTTAGGATAACCAGGAGTAAGCAAGGCTGCATACATATTATTGGGTTATAAGACTTCCGCTGTTTATGTAATAAACTCTGATGGATTAATTATTTAATATTTTGTAATATCAATTTATTATTTAATTTATGGCTTGTAATATGTAACCCTAAAGAACGGGTTAGCATTTACATTTATTGGGCATGGAGTATAATTGTTGTACTCGAATTAAAAGGAAAAAAATTCTAGTGCATATTTGTATTTGATTCCATGTAGTCACGTTTCCGAATTGATTGTAATTAAAGGCAAAATGCCTTATTAATTGATTTGAAAATCGGGGCGTGACAAACCCCTACACCGTGGAATAGTGTACCGGGTTATATCAACAAACCCGGTCAGCTTACGAAGCTGGTATGAGTGATCTATGTTTTATTCACACTGTAACATTTTCCCAAATTGAATTCTTTTATTTTCAAGAATCAATTAAAACCCAAAAGTTCCATTTCAAATCCGGAAGATTCGTATTATCTAATATACTGAACCTACGTGCCCCATACCACGTATTTTAACCTCACACGCCCCATAAACGTGTATGTTAATACCAGGGTAATCCAGTATGTTAAATAATATAAACCCTCGATCTTTACTCACACAAAACCATTTATAACTTAGCCTGATTAAAAGTGAGATGCATCTCCTTTTAATACATCAAGTTATTTTTAACTTCGCCTGATTAAAAGTGAGAATACTATTTTTCTTCTCCTTTTAATACATCAAGTTAATCATACAATATGCAGTCTAGAGCTCTAACTGAATGGGCTACCATTTTTCACCCATTTAACATTGTCCCCGGTCAGGACAGTCCGTTTGGACAAAAACATTCAAATAGGCAAACACAATATCTTATTTAGAATTATTGTGTTCCCACAAAATTCACAAATCAAAACAATAAAATGAATATTTTTCAAATATTGTTTTAACACCAAAATCACAAACAACACAATATGAATTAATATTCATATGTAAAAACATCGTGAGATTCACTCACCTCTTAATCCTGCTGCGTCTTCAAATAGTAACTGGGAATCGACAATGCTAGTCAAAAGCTTCAAGATTCCAAAATACCTATGAACATGCAATTTTCCATTTAGCATATCATAGTTTCCCAAAACGTTACATTATTCCTCAAATGTCACTTAGACATCAATAACCATAATTCGGGACAGTTTGACCAAAAGTCAACCGTCGGTCAACGTGGGTCCCACGTCTACTATTCATCAACGGGTCCCACACGAAATCCAAAACTTCCAAAATCTACCAACATGCTTATTTCTAGCATCCTAACATCATATCCAAAAATGGTGATGATCCAACGGTCGGATCATCACGGATCTAACGATCCATAATCATTGCATAATTGATCGTTGATCAAACGATCTAATTTCAACAATCCAACATGCTTATAATCTCAATAATAACCCCACGATCAAATTTCATGATCATCCAACGGTCGGATCTCTCGAATCGTAAATCGTACGATCCGATTAATCGGGTTAATTGACCATCGGTCAAACGACCGAATTTGACAAAAGTCAAAACACGAAAGTTGTTCGTATCGACGAACCAAGTCAAACGGAGCAAAGAACTGCTCCTAGACCGGCCGGACGCGCCGCCCACGCGCCGCCGCCGGCGGTGGTCAGACCGCCGGTCAAGGTGGTCCGATTGACACCAAATTTTACCAGAATGTAGATCACAACAATCCCAACAAGTTTGATAACTACCTCGAGGTCTGGATCGGAGTGGAAGTGGCCGGAATCGGTGTCGGTGGGTTTTTGATTCCAAAAAGTGCAAATCGTCGTTGCCGCCGATCTAGGCCGTGCCGCCGTGATCCACCACCATGGGGAGGTTTCTGGGGAGGAGGGGAGCAAAACCCAAGAAGGTTTATCGCCGGAGGTGGCCGGAAACGTCGCCGGTGGCCGGGTTGACTTTTCCCGAAGCTATGCGAGCTCGATACGCCGTGTTCCGGCAAGATTTGGCGGCGGAGGAGGGCACCAGTCGACCGGCGAGGTGGTTCCGAGTCGATCTGGGCCGGTGCCGTCGCCGGCGGTGGCCGGAGGAAGAAAGTGGGTCCGGGTCGGGTTACTGGGTCGCGGCGGGTAAACGGGTCCTTTTGGGAGAGAAATCCGGAATGTTCCGGAGTGTTCCGGACATTTCTGATTTTTCTAAAATTTACCCTATATTTATACAAAATTTTCCAAACTTCCGAAGGCCATAACTCCTTCATACGATGTCTGTTTTCGGTGAACCAAATTCCTACGAACTCGATTCGACGAGTTCTACAACTTTCATGAAGGAAGTTTTCCCAAATTCTCAACGGATAAAAAGTTACCTTAATTAACCTCATGTAACTTATAATTACCACCGTAATTATCGTTTTACGACGAAAACCCCTAAAAATATGAAATCACACCATTTCACTTCAAATTTCACGAACTATTTAATAAAAATAATACGGAAATTTTCGGGGTATTACAGTCTACCCTCCTTAAAGAAATTTCGTCCCGAAATTAGGACGCAGAGTACACCCATGGTTATCACAACTTGATTCCAAAATCCAAAGTTTTATTGATCAATAACTTAGGTAGTACAATCAAACCACAACATAACTAGGAAACAACTTGCCCACACTTCTAAAACAAATTCTTAAATTGCCTCACAGGGCTTTAACTACCAGAAGCCATCCTTAAACCTCCAGTAGTGACTTCGTGGATAAGAGGCCGTATGTCTCGGAATTCCATACATCATCAGCTGGTAGAAATATGCTGCCTCCACGAAACACTTGCAAGTGTCGCAACATTCTCTAGCTGCATGCCTATCTCCATCCACATCCCACATGTCCTGGCCAAAAGGACGCCAAAAACTTGACTCACCACAAGTAAGACATTTACCGGCGGGTAGGAAAGCAGTAGTCGACGGAAAATACAGCAGTAGATGCTCATGACAAAACTCAGCCTGATGCATCATCCGCTCGACTTCTTGTCTACAGTAGTAGATGTTCCATCCGCTTCTCCACCAGTCGAGGGCTTCACACAGTCGCTGCACCGTTTTCTGCTGCTCGGCTCGTGGTCCTAAAATCATCTTAATCATACATGCTGCATAAAATGCAACATGATGACCTACCACTGAACTGGGACGCGAACCATAGAATGTTCCTGGTTTGCATGCCGCATCGAAATACTCCAGGGCTAAAGATATGTTCGCTGCCTCCACGAGTACTCGTATTCCCATTCGGAACAGAGACTCCGGGTTCTTCGCTTCCCAGCATCGATTAGCGAAGATGCGCACCTGCCTGTCCGCTTCTATGGAACCAGTGGGTCTGGATCCACCATCGAACCCATCCATGTCGATCGCCGCCAACGTAGACCAGCTATCGGCATACTCCTTGAAGTCCTTCGAGACACAACGGAGTTCCATTGTGCTCTGCAGGGATGCGGTAGCAACCAACTGGAATATGTACTTCCAGATCTCCACCGGAAGTTCACTCCAATCAGTGTTCTTGGAACGCTTGCTGCACTCTCCCTTGTTCACCATTGTGTAAGAGAAAATTTTAGTCGAAGTGTTTGTTTGATAACAGATATGAAGTGAGTAACACAACTCCTTATCCTATGTATTTAAACACAACTTTCCACCGTAAGGGAAACCTTTCTTTAATGCGAGTGCGGTGCACTCAACAACCCACTAAGAATAATTATTGCTCATATCTGTCTCAATTACTCAAAAGTATCGCCCACGATACAATATTCCGCAAGATTTAACCAAGAAAAAACTCAGTCTTCCACTAACACCGGTCATAATGACTCTTTTCCTTTTGATTTCGCATAATTAATTCCTCAAAAGATGCGAGGTCTCACAAGAGTGGAACTGTATGTGGAAAATCCATGCATCGGGGAAAAAAAATCTTCCACGATCTCCAAGGGCTCCGACAATTAGCTGTAATCAGCCGCTCACTTTTGCTTTTGAATTTTCAAATCCTCCACCAACCATAAATATACACCTTACGCATCCACTAACAGATACTTTCCATTAGTGCCATAACCTCCTTTCTCTTTCAAAGAGGACTTCTTCACTCCACTTCTCAGAAATTTACACCAACTCAAACATGTCACGTAAAGTGAATTCGTTCAGTGAATTACTTCAATCTGATCCCTCTGAAAGCCAATTCTTTGAGGGCTTAGATGAAATAATTTCACCAGCAATCGAATTCGACAACGATATCGACATGCTAGACATGCTTCTAGCAGAAGACGAAGCCATTGAAGTAGCCCCAAGTCCACAAGTATCATCTCCACAAGCTGAACCTAGTTCATCCAAACGTATTCCACTGAGGAAGAGCTTCACCAAATACCAAGTCCAAGCATTGAAGGACTTCGTCGAGGCTTTTCCACAGCCAACTGTTCAACAGCGACAAGATTTGGGTGACCAAATAAAGTTAACGTTTGCACAAGTCTCTGCCTGGGTGATAAAGCATCGACCCCGAACGCCTGCCCAAACAACTCGTCAACAAAATTTTCTGCTGAGACAGAAAATCAATGAGCTTCAAGCTCAACTTAGCCAGTACCAAGCAGCATTCAACCGAATCAACTGCAACCACTGTGGAAAACGAGTTACTCCCAATAGTGAGCTACTCAAAGGAATCGAAGAGACTACCCCACAACCTCAGACTCTTCCAATTCCTGCAGTCATCGGTCCAAGGGAAAAATCTCACATGAGGAGGGATGTTCAAAAGTGTATGTCGATCCCACATCACTCTTCTTCTACACAACAACCATCAGACAACATCAACCGTTCATAACCTGAAGAAGCATCTGCCGTGGCAGAAGCATCTGCCGTGGCAGAAGCATCTCTCGTGGCAGACACAACTAAGATTTCTGAAATCATTGTGTCGGTCAGAGATGAGCTAATCATCATGGCATCTGCTGCTGCGCCACTGTGGATCTCTGCACTCAAATCCAGCTCTGTTACGCTTCATGAGTTCCTGAATGAAGCAGAGTACAAGAGAATCTTCACTAACGGTATTGATCTTACTCCCACTAACTTCCAAACTGAAGCTTCACGCTACACAGCCACTATTCCCCTCAGTCCTGTCGTACTCGTGAATCTCTTCATGGATGTGGACCAATGGTCCACCATATTCGGTAGCATCATCTCGAGGGCAACGATCCTTGACGTGCTGTCAACAGGGACAACTGGAAGCTACAACGAAACCATCCAAGTCATGACTGCTGAATTTCAGGTGACCAGTCCATCTGTCTCCACTCGTGTAACTCACTTTGTTCGCTATTGCCAAAGACAAACAGAACAAAGTTGGGCAATAATTGACGTCTCTGTGGACGGTTTAAGCTCAAATCTGGGTCCACACCCAAGATCTCAATGCAAGAAGCGTCCATCCGGATGCTTAATCCAAGATTTGTTCAACGGCAGCTCTCGTGTCGTATGGGTGGAACATGTTGATGTACAGGATCAAATCATGCACCAAACATACCGAACGCTAGTGGAGTCAGGCTTAGCCTTCGGAGCAAGGCGATGGGTAGAAATACTTCAGAGGCAAGCGGAACGGTTAAATTATTCCGCGGCTGACACTTATCCACCTCAAGACTTTTGTGTCATACCATCTGTGGAAGGAAGAAGAAACTTGTTGCAGATGGCATGCAGAATAGTGACAGACTTTTTCACAGACATCGGCAACTCTACTGCTCATGAATGGAAGGTAGCTGAACAAACCAAGTTCAGGGGTTCAGGGATAAGAGTCTCCACCAACAAAATCTGGAACAGGCTGAATAAGCCTCATGGTCTCACTCGAACTGCATCTGCAATAATCCAGCATCATGTCTCTCACAGAAAGCTCTTTGACTTCTTCATTGACGTACAAACTCGGAACCAGTGGGACCACCTAGCATTGGAAAAAGAAGTACAGGAGATTGCACACATCACAACTGGTCATGATCCACGCAATTGTGTCTCCTTGTTGCAAATGCACAACACCTATATACTCCAAGAAAGTTGTACTGATTCAACAGGGTCATACGTGATTTATGCCCCTATTAGTCAGTCAACGGTACAGAAGTTAATAGGCGGTTGTGAGTTAGGTACAATTGTATTCCTAACTTCAGGTTTTTCAATTCTACCAGATATGCCTACTGCTGGAAGAACAGAAGGGGTCTCAGACAATCCATACATTGGTTGTCTAGTAACGGTAGCAACACAGATCTCTACTGAGTTACTGAAGAACAAGAAAGGGTCAGTGGATCAAGTCTGTCGTTTGATCCAGGGTACGGTTGAGAGAATTAGAAATGTAGCCATGTAAGACTATCAATTTCGGAATTGTAATTTGTACTTTATATTCTTAACAACACAACAGCACTGAAGAGCACATGATGGGGATCCGCCGCGGTCGGGCCATCACTCGATAAATACTGTGTGCTATTAAGCATACGAAGTAACCATCACTTGAATGAATCTAAGAACCTAACGCCAAACCGTAAACCAATTCTAAGCTCTAAACCCTAACTTCACTTCTCAATTCCAAAACTCGTTTCATTTCCTTAGAGCGTTCCATTGCTCAATCACTTCCTTAGAGCATTGTTTTGCTCTGATACCAATCTGTCACGCCCCGATTTTCAAATCAATTAATAAGGCACTTTGCCCTTAATTACAAACCAATTCGGGAACGTGACTACATGGAATCAAATACAAATATGCACTAGAAATTTTTTTTTTCCTTTTAATTCAAGTACACAACACCAACTCCATGCCCAACATTGTAATTTCAAACTCAATACAAGAGTCGAATATTACATACCAAATATTTATATAATAAATTGATACATCAAAATATTACATAAATAAATCTTCAGAGTGCGAAGCATAAAATAGCGGAAGTCTTATAACCCAACAAAATGTATGCAGCCTTGCATTACTCCTGGTTATCCTAACCTGCAGGTATAACCCCTACACCGTGGAATAGTGTACCGGGTTATATCAACAAACCCGGTCAGCTTACGAAGCTGGTATGAGTGATCTATGTTTTATTCACACTGTAACATTTTCCCAAATTGAATTCTTTTATTTTCAAGAATCAATTAAAACCCAAAAGTTCCATTTCAAATCCGGAAGATTCGTATTATCTAATATACTGAACCTACGTGCCCCATACCACGTATTTTAACCCCACACGCCCCATAAACGTGTATGTTAATACCAGGGTAATCCAGTATGTTAAATAATATAAACCCTCGATCTTTACTCACACAAAACCATTTATAACTTAGCCTGATTAAAAGTGAGATGCATCTCCTTTTAATACATCAAGTTATTTTTAACTTCGCCTGATTAAAAGTGAGAATACTATTTTTCTTCTCCTTTTAATACATCAAGTTAATCATACAATATGCAGTCTAGAGCTTTAACTGAATGGGCTACCATTTTTCACCCATTTAACATTGTCCCCGGTCAGGACAGTCCGTTTGGACAAAAACATTCAAATAGGCAAACACAATATCTTATTTAGAATTATTGTGTTCCCACAAAATTCACAAATCAAAACAATAAAATGAATATTTTTCAAATATTGTTTTAACACCAAAATCACAAACAACACAATATGAATTAATATTCATATGTAAAAACATCGTGAGATTCACTCACCTCTTAATCCTGCTGCGTCTTCAAATAGTAACTGGGAATCGACAATGCTAGTCAAAAGCTTCAAGATTCCAAAATACCTATGAACATGCAATTTTCCATTTAGCATATCATAGTTTCCCAAAACGTTACATTATTCCTCAAATGTCACTTAGACATCAATAACCATAATTCGGGACAGTTTGACCAAAAGTCAACCGTCGGTCAACGTGGGTCCCACGTCTACTATTCATCAACGGGTCCCACACGAAATCCAAAACTTCCAAAATCTACCAACATGCTTATTTCTAGCATCCTAACATCATATCCAAAAATGGTGATGATCCAACGGTCGGATCATCACGGATCTAACGATCCATAATCATTGCATAATTGATCGTTGATCAAACGATCTAATTTCAACAATCCAACGGTCCAACATGCTTATAATCTCAATAATAACCCCACGATCAAATTTCATGATCATCCAACGGTCGGATCTCTCGAATCGTAAATCGTACGATCCGATTAATCGGGTTAATTGACCATCGGTCAAACGACCGAATTTGACAAAAGTCAAAACACGAAAGTTGTTCGTATCGACGAACCAAGTCAAACGGAGCAAAGAACTGCTCCTAGACCGGCCGGACGCGCCGCCCACGCGCCGCCGCCGGCGGTGGTCAGACCGCCGGTCAAGGTGGTCCGATTGACACCAAATTTTACCAGAATGTAGATCACAACAATCCCAACAAGTTTGATAACTACCTCGAGGTCTGGATCGGAGTGGAAGTGGCCGGAATCGGTGTCGGTGGGTTTTTGATTCCAAAAAGTGCAAATCGTCGTTGCCGCCGATCTAGGCCGTGCCGCCGTGATCCACCACCATGGGGAGGTTTCTGGGGAGGAGGGGAGCAAAACCCAAGAAGGTTTATCGCCGGAGGTGGCCGGAAACGTCGCCGGTGGCCGGGTTGACTTTTCCCGAAGCTATGCGAGCTCGATACGCCGTGTTCCGGCAAGATTTGGCGGCGGAGGAGGGCACCAGTCGACCGGCGAGGTGGTTCCGAGTCGATCTGGGCCGGTGCCGTCGCCGGCGGTGGCCGGAGGAAGAAAGTGGGTCCGGGTCGGGTTACTGGGTCGCGGCGGGTAAACGGGTCCTTTTGGGAGAGAAATCCGGAATGTTCCGGAGTGTTCCGGACATTTCTGATTTTTCTAAAATTTACCCTATATTTATACAAAATTTTCCAAACTTCCGAAGGCCATAACTCCTTCATACGATGTCTGTTTTCGGTGAACCAAATTCCTACGAACTCGATTCGACGAGTTCTACAACTTTCATGAAGGAAGTTTTCCCAAATTCTCAACGGATAAAAAGTTACCTTAATTAACCTCATGTAACTTATAATTACCACCGTAATTATCGTTTTACGACGAAAACCCCTAAAAATATGAAATCACACCATTTCACTTCAAATTTCACGAACTATTTAATAAAAATATTACGGAAATTTTCGGGGTATTACAGTCTACCCTCCTTAAAGAAATTTCGTCCCGAAATTAGGACGCAGAGTACACCCATGGTTATCACAACTTGATTCCAAAATCCAAAGTTTTATTGATCAATAACTTAGGTAGTACAATCAAACCACAACATAACTAGGAAACAACTTGCCCACACTTCTAAAACAAATTCTTAAATTGCCTCACAGGGCTTTAACTACCAGAAGCCATCCTTAAACCTCCAGTAGTGACTTCGTGGATAAGAGGCCGTATGTCTCGGAATTCCATACATCATCAGCTGGTAGAAATATGCTGCCTCCACGAAACACTTGCAAGTGTCGCAACATTCTCTATCTGCATGCCTATCTCCATCCACATCCCACATGTCCTGGCCAAAAGGACGCCAAAAACTTGACTCACCACAAGTAAGACATTTACCGGCGGGTAGGAAAGCAGTAGTCGACGGAAAATACAGCAGTAGATGCTCATGACAAAACTCAGCCTGATGCATCATCCGCTCGACTTCTTGTCTACAGTAGTAGATGTTCCATCCGCTTCTCCACCAGTCGAGGGCTTCACACAGTCGCTGCACCGTTTTCTGCTGCTCGGCTCGTGGTCCTAAAATCATCTTAATCATACATGCTGCATAAAATGCAACATGATGACCTACCACTGAACTGGGACGCGAACCATAGAATGTTCCTGGTTTGCATGCCGCATCGAAATACTCCAGGGCTAAAGATATGTTCGCTGCCTCCACGAGTACTCGTATTCCCATTCGGAACAGAGACTCCGGGTTCTTCGCTTCCCAGCATCGATTAGCGAAGATGCGCACCTGCCTGTCCGCTTCTATGGAACCAGTGGGTCTGGATCCACCATCGAACCCATCCATGTCGATCGCCGCCAACGTAGACCAGCTATCGGCATACTCCTTGAAGTCCTTCGAGACACAACGGAGTTCCATTGTGCTCTGCAGGGATGCGGTAGCAACCAACTGGAATATGTACTTCCAGATCTCCACCGGAAGTTCACTCCAATCAGTGTTCTTGGAACGCTTGCTGCACTCTCCCTTGTTCACCATTGTGTAAGAGAAAATTTTAGTCGAAGTGTTTGTTTGATAACAGATATGAAGTGAGTAACACAACTCCTTATCCTATGTATTTAAACACAACTTTCCACCGTAAGGGAAACCTTTCTTTAATGCGAGTGCGGTGCACTCAACAACCCACTAAGAATAATTATTGCTCATATCTGTCTCAATTACTCAAAAGTATCGCCCACGATACAATATTCCGCAAGATTTAACCAAGAAAAAACTCAGTCTTCCACTAACACCGGTCATAATGACTCTTTTCCTTTTGCTTTCGCATAATTAATTCCTCAAAAGATGCGAGGTCTCACAAGAGTGGAACTGTATGTGGAAAATCCATGCATCGGGGAAAAAAAATCTTCCACGATCTCCAAGGGCTCCGACAATTAGCTGTAATCAGCCGCTCACTTTTGCTTTTGAATTTTCAAATCCTCCACCAACCATAAATATACACCTTACGCATCCACTAACAGATACTTTCCATTAGTGCCATAACCTCCTTTCTCTTTCAAAGAGGACTTCTTCACTCCACTTCTCAGAAATTTACACCAACTCAAACATGTCACGTAAAGTGAATTCGTTCAGTGAATTACTTCAATCTGATCCCTCTGAAAGCCAATTCTTTGAGGGCTTAGATGAAATAATTTCACCAGCAATCGAATTCGACAACGATATCGACATGCTAGACATGCTTCTAGCAGAAGACGAAGCCATTGAAGTAGCCCCAAGTCCACAAGTATCATCTCCACAAGCTGAACCTAGTTCATCCAAACGTATTCCACTGAGGAAGAGCTTCACCAAATACCAAGTCCAAGCATTGAAGGACTTCGTCGAGGCTTTTCCACAGCCAACTGTTCAACAGCGACAAGATTTGGGTGACCAAATAAAGTTAACGTTTGCACAAGTCTCTGCCTGGGTGATAAAGCATCGACCCCGAACGCCTGCCCAAACAACTCGTCAACAAAATTTTCTGCTGAGACAGAAAATCAATGAGCTTCAAGCTCAACTTAGCCAGTACCAAGCAGCATTCAACCGAATCAACTGCAACCACTGTGGAAAACGAGTTACTCCCAATAGTGAGCTACTCAAAGGAATCGAAGAGACTACCCCACAACCTCAGACTCTTCCAATTCCTGCAGTCATCGGTCCAAGGGAAAAATCTCACATGAGGAGGGATGTTCAAAAGTGTATGTCGATCCCACATCACTCTTCTTCTACACAACAACCATCAGACAACATCAACCGTTCATAACCTGAAGAAGCATCTGCCGTGGCAGAAGCATCTGCCGTGGCAGAAGCATCTCTCGTGGCAGACACAACTAAGATTTCTGAAATCATTGTGTCGGTCAGAGATGAGCTAATCATCATGGCATCTGCTGCTGCGCCACTGTGGATCTCTGCACTCAAATCCAGCTCTGTTACGCTTCATGAGTTCCTGAATGAAGCAGAGTACAAGAGAATCTTCACTAACGGTATTGATCTTACTCCCACTAACTTCCAAACTGAAGCTTCACGCTACACAGCCACTATTCCCCTCAGTCCTGTCGTACTCGTGAATCTCTTCATGGATGTGGACCAATGGTCCACCATATTCGGTAGCATCATCTCGAGGGCAACGATCCTTGACGTGCTGTCAACAGGGACAACTGGAAGCTACAACGAAACCATCCAAGTCATGACTGCTGAATTTCAGGTGACCAGTCCATCTGTCTCCACTCGTGTAACTCACTTTGTTCGCTATTGCCAAAGACAAACAGAACAAAGTTGGGCAATAATTGACGTCTCTGTGGACGGTTTAAGCTCAAATCTGGGTCCACACCCAAGATCTCAATGCAAGAAGCGTCCATCCGGATGCTTAATCCAAGATTTGTTCAACGGCAGCTCTCGTGTCGTATGGGTGGAACATGTTGATGTACAGGATCAAATCATGCACCAAACATACCGAACGCTAGTGGAGTCAGGCTTAGCCTTCGGAGCAAGGCGATGGGTAGAAATACTTCAGAGGCAAGCGGAACGGTTAAATTATTCCGCGGCTGACACTTATCCACCTCAAGACTTTTGTGTCATACCATCTGTGGAAGGAAGAAGAAACTTGTTGCAGATGGCATGCAGAATAGTGACAGACTTTTTCACAGACATCGGCAACTCTACTGCTCATGAATGGAAGGTAGCTGAACAAACCAAGTTCAGGGGTTCAGGGATAAGAGTCTCCACCAACAAAATCTGGAACAGGCTGAATAAGCCTCATGGTCTCACTCGAACTGCATCTGCAATAATCCAGCATCATGTCTCTCACAGAAAGCTCTTTGACTTCTTCATTGACGTACAAACTCGGAACCAGTGGGACCACCTAGCATTGGAAAAAGAAGTACAGGAGATTGCACACATCACAACTGGTCATGATCCACGCAATTGTGTCTCCTTGTTGCAAATGCACAACACCTATATACTCCAAGAAAGTTGTACTGATTCAACAGGGTCATACGTGATTTATGCCCCTATTAGTCAGTCAACGGTACAGAAGTTAATAGGCGGTTGTGAGTTAGGTACAATTGTATTCCTAACTTCAGGTTTTTCAATTCTACCAGATATGCCTACTGCTGGAAGAACAGAAGGGGTCTCAGACAATCCATACATTGGTTGTCTAGTAACGGTAGCAACACAGATCTCTACTGAGTTACTGAAGAACAAGAAAGGGTCAGTGGATCAAGTCTGTCGTTTGATCCAGGGTACGGTTGAGAGAATTAGAAATGTAGCCATGTAAGACTATCAATTTCGGAATTGTAATTTGTACTTTATATTCTTAACAACACAACAGCACTGAAGAGCACATGATGGGGATCCGCCGCGGTCGGGCCATCACTCGATAAATACTGTGTGCTATTAAGCATACGAAGTAACCATCACTTGAATGAATCTAAGAACCTAACGCCAAACCGTAAACCAATTCTAAGCTCTAAACCCTAACTTCACTTCTCAATTCCAAAACTCGTTTCATTTCCTTAGAGCGTTCCATTGCTCAATCACTTCCTTAGAGCATTGTTTTGCTCTGATACCAATCTGTCACGCCCCGATTTTCAAATCAATTAATAAGGCACTTTGCCCTTAATTACAAACCAATTCGGGAACGTGACTACATGGAATCAAATACAAATATGCACTAGAAATTTTTTTTTTCCTTTTAATTCAAGTACACAACACCAACTCCATGCCCAACATTGTAATTTCAAACTCAATACAAGAGTCGAATATTACATACCAAATATTTATATAATAAATTGATACATCAAAATATTACATAAATAAATCTTCAGAGTGCGAAGCATAAAATAGCGGAAGTCTTATAACCCAACAAAATGTATGCAGCCTTGCATTACTCCTGGTTATCCTAACCTGCAGGTATAACCCCTACACCGTGGAATAGTGTACCGGGTTATATCAACAAACCCGGTCAGCTTACGAAGCTGGTATGAGTGATCTATGTTTTATTCACACTGTAACATTTTCCCAAATTGAATTCTTTTATTTTCAAGAATCAATTAAAACCCAAAAGTTCCATTTCAAATCCGGAAGATTCGTATTATCTAATATACTGAACCTACGTGCCCCATACCACGTATTTTAACCCCACACGCCCCATAAACGTGTATGTTAATACCAGGGTAATCCAGTATGTTAAATAATATAAACCCTCGATCTTTACTCACACAAAACCATTTATAACTTAGCCTGATTAAAAGTGAGATGCATCTCCTTTTAATACATCAAGTTATTTTTAACTTCGCCTGATTAAAAGTGAGAATACTATTTTTCTTCTCCTTTTAATACATCAAGTTAATCATACAATATGCAGTCTAGAGCTTTAACTGAATGGGCTACCATTTTTCACCCATTTAACATTGTCCCCGGTCAGGACAGTCCGTTTGGACAAAAACATTCAAATAGGCAAACACAATATCTTATTTAGAATTATTGTGTTCCCACAAAATTCACAAATCAAAACAATAAAATGAATATTTTTCAAATATTGTTTTAACACCAAAATCACAAACAACACAATATGAATTAATATTCATATGTAAAAACATCGTGAGATTCACTCACCTCTTAATCCTGCTGCGTCTTCAAATAGTAACTGGGAATCGACAATGCTAGTCAAAAGCTTCAAGATTCCAAAATACCTATGAACATGCAATTTTCCATTTAGCATATCATAGTTTCCCAAAACGTTACATTATTCCTCAAATGTCACTTAGACATCAATAACCATAATTCGGGACAGTTTGACCAAAAGTCAACCGTCGGTCAACGTGGGTCCCACGTCTACTATTCATCAACGGGTCCCACACGAAATCCAAAACTTCCAAAATCTACCAACATGCTTATTTCTAGCATCCTAACATCATATCCAAAAATGGTGATGATCCAACGGTCGGATCATCACGGATCTAACGATCCATAATCATTGCATAATTGATCGTTGATCAAACGATCTAATTTCAACAATCCAACGGTCCAACATGCTTATAATCTCAATAATAACCCCACGATCAAATTTCATGATCATCCAACGGTCGGATCTCTCGAATCGTAAATCGTACGATCCGATTAATCGGGTTAATTGACCATCGGTCAAACGACCGAATTTGACAAAAGTCAAAACACGAAAGTTGTTCGTATCGACGAACCAAGTCAAACGGAGCAAAGAACTGCTCCTAGACCGGCCGGACGCGCCGCCCACGCGCCGCCGCCGGCGGTGGTCAGACCGCCGGTCAAGGTGGTCCGATTGACACCAAATTTTACCAGAATGTAGATCACAACAATCCCAACAAGTTTGATAACTACCTCGAGGTCTGGATCGGAGTGGAAGTGGCCGGAATCGGTGTCGGTGGGTTTTTGATTCCAAAAAGTACAAATCGTCGTTGCCGCCGATCTAGGCCGTGCTGCCGTGATCCACCACCATGGGGAGGTTTCTGGGGAGGAGGGGAGCAAAACCCAAGAAGGTTTATCGCCGGAGGTGGCCGGAAACGTCGCCGGTGGCCGGGTTGACTTTTCCCGAAGCTATGCGAGCTCGATACGCCGTGTTCCGGCAAGATTTGGCGGCGGAGGAGGGCACCAGTCGACCGGCGAGGTGGTTCCGAGTCGATCTGGGCCGGTGCCGTCGCCGCCGGTGGCCGGAGGAAGAAAGTGGGTCCGGGTCGGGTTACTGGGTCGCGGCGGGTAAACGGGTCCTTTTGGGAAAGAAATCCGGAATGTTCCGGAGTGTTCCGGACATTTCTGATTTTTCTAAAATTTACCCTATATTTATACAAAATTTTCCAAACTTCCGAAGGCCATAACTCCTTCATACGATGTCCGTTTTCGGTGACCCAAATTCCTACGAACTCGATTCGACGAGTTCTACAACTTTCATGAAGGAAGTTTTACCAAATTCTCAACGGATAAAAAGTTACCTTAATTAACCTCATGTAACTTATAATTACCACCGTAATTATCGTTTTACGACGAAAACCCCTAAAAATATGAAATCACACCATTTCACTTCAAATTTCACGAACTATTTAATAAAAATAATACGGAAATTTTCGGGGTATTACAGTCATACCCAAGGGATTGGAAGGCTCTAAAACCACCTTGGTAATGTGTATGATAACCAAGTAATCCTAGCACTAAAATGGTGAGATAAGAGATGAACTATATACTTGTGAAGTGAAGTATGTGCACATGGTTGTAGTGTTCATATTTTTGGTGTTTTCAAATAGAATATGCAATGAAAGTAAATAAGCAACACTTGTAAATTTGATAAACAAAGTGATTGGGCTAACAAACTCAATTTCAAAACATAGTGTACATCTCAAATTACAAGAATTAAAAGCAAGAAACTAAAAGGTAAAAGAGTTAGAGAATGCTCAATGATGACTCCAAGACTTCTCCTCCTCCTTTATGAACTCTTCCTTGCTCCAAGCCTCAATCCTTGCAATCTTTGATGTTGTTGTAGGGGCTGTTTTGGTGAGGTGAGGAGGGAGCACGAATTTTGTGGTGAGAATGGAAGAGAGAAAAGAGTGAGGAAGGTAGAAGAAGAAAGAAAGAAAGGTGGAAGAAGGTGGCCGGAAGTGAGGGAGAAAGTGGCTGGAATTTAGAGGAGGAAGAAGAGAAAAAGAAGAAGAAAGAGAGAAGAGGGAGAAGAGGAAGAAGGAGATGTTGTGTGATTGGAATGGGATTGATCCCCTCTCCCCTAGCAGCTGCTAGGTTAAATATTTTCCCAAGAAAAGATGATTAAACAATAGTAAAAATCATGGGAAAAGAGAAAGTAAAATGCCTTGGATGAAAATAGGGAAAAAGCATGTATGGGTGAAGTAAAATAAGAGTTTTCAGATTTCTAGAGTGCAATAACCCATGCATATTTCTGATTTGAATCTCTCATCCATGTGTGGTGGTGCTCCGGTGGTGGTGCCGCCGCTTGTGGTGGTGGTTCGCCGGAAAACTCGCCGGAAAAGTAATTTCTTCGTTTTTCATCTTCTTTCCGATTCTTCAAGGTATTCAATGGCATCATCTTCCGAAGGTTGACTCGTGTGATCTTTGATATCCGAAAGCCACGGTTGACTTTCCGTCATCTTCTCGGAAATGCGCCAAATGTCGTCAAAATGCACATTTTTGTGCCGAATTACCTTCACTCATGTAAATGACCTAAAAACATGAAAACACACATTAAATGCAACAAATGGCTTTCGGTGTAGCTTAATTCCTGTGATTAGAAATGCAATTTGCACAACAAATATGTGTAAATCACACTCCCACACTTGAATCTTGCTTGTCCTCAAGAAAACACAAGACAATACAATAAAGGAAACACAATACAACACAAGAAAGAGAAAAACAGATTTCAAAAGCTTTCTCCAACCATAGTCCTCAACGAGCTCGCAATGTTATAAGTAAGAGTCAAAAGATCACATGCCAAGGCTTCACAAATTTGCTAAGTATTTAACATGCGCATTTCATTCATGCTCGGGTGAAGTGTGTGGAAACCAAATGTCAATTAATCTCATGCAATCAAATAGGCATAACTAAACCCATTATCCACTACACGCACAAGGATCACTAAGTATTTCCGCTCAAGTGTTTTAGGGTTAAAACATTGCTCTCAAATAATTTCACAAGTGATGTTCACATATGCTTGCAAGTCAATCTCATCTCCATAATATCATGCACAACAAACCTTGGATCAAAAGGACTTTTATTGGATGTAATGGGGCTTAAGGCGAGGGGATAAAGAAATGAAATGGATTGGACAATACAAATTCCAAGCAATTTAGCAAGTAATGCACTTGATGAGATTTTCCAATTTAGAACTTTAAGATGCTTGAACAAAGTCACAACACTACACACTTTCCCAACCCTTTTATTGAATTCAAACTAACCACAAGACTTTCTTTTTGGATTTTTTTCTTCCTTTCTTTCTCATTTTCTATTTTTCTTTTCTTGAGAATTTTTCTCCATTTTCTTTTTGATTTTCAGATTTTTTTTTTCGATACAAATACAACAAACTACAAATGATACTCCCCCACACTTGCCTTTTTGTCACAGTCCCCAAACTTACACTTTCAAGCATCAAACATTAATCTCAAATCACTTTGCCAAATTGCTTGGAAAGGGAAGGATAGTGTTTAAGTTAAAGGGATAAACTTTTGTGGTGGAGAGAAATGAAAGGCTAACATGTAGGCACAAAGTGGGCAATCTAAAGATATAACATTTCAGGATCAATGCTCATTTGGCCATGGTGGATTCCTAATGCCAAGATCATTTCCAAGGTATGCACATGCATGACAAAAACGTTTCGAGAGATATTATGCAAGTTCTAGGTTCACCAACTCATGAAATGCATACATGTGAATATTCAATAAGCTCAAGTCCTCACAATTTCTAGGTATGCATGGTAATTCATGTCAAGTGTGCTTCTCGGATCGCAATCAACTAACCGACAAAGGTGAGGTGTACATAGAAAATCGAGCAATAAAAAATTATGCATATTAAACCCAAAGCAAATCACACGAAACCTTAGCAATGATCAACATTCTCTAGGACACAACAAAGTAAGCTCAATTCATCATTGGAGTTGGAAAGAAACGACACAACAAACAAACAACAAACAAATAAAAGACAATTTTTTTTTTAAACAACTTTTGTCGGGTTAGAACCCAAACCTCACCCCCACACTTAAACTTAACATTGTCCCCAATGTGATAAGTGAATTTAACAATTTACGTTGGGTGATGGACACGACAAATAACAACAAACAACACACGAAACAAACAAACAAAATAATTGACACAAAACAAACTAATGTGAGTGAAGTGAAATGAAAACTTCCTTATGACGATCTCCACAATGATATTCAGTAGGCACCAACAATCACCAACCTCAAGGCATAAAGCCTTGACTTCCACACGTAAGCTCCAAGTGTGTTTGCAAGTGTGCACTTGAAAACAGGGGAAAACAGTAGCTCAGAATCGACCTCCTCCCAATGTTTTGGGAATAACTCCAGGAATACAAGTCACAATTGAGTGGTTCCAGTGGCATTGGAAAGTAGACTCCAATGGCTTCATGATGGCTTATGGAATCACTGAAAAATAGTTCCTGAAGGTGAAATTCTTGCTGGTCAAATCGAGCTTCCAGAAAGTCAAAATATCACTGAGTAGTGCCTACTCCAAACAAGATTTCTGCAGATCTGCTGGTTTAAATGAGGTAAAATTGAAACTGGATATAGTAGACTCATAGATGCATCTTTCAAACAAGTTTCAGCCAATTCCAACGGTGGGATATGGAAATAATGGCATTCAAAGTCTACTATACTGCCCAGGCAGCTCTGTTTTTACAGCAAACAACACTTCTTGGGTTCCTCTCTCCGGAACTCCGATCATAACTCCTTCAAAACCTGCCAAACTTCTTTATTGAAAGAAAACAGAACTCAAAATGATTTGGGGTTACCTCCCCACAAACGCTTTTCTTTATAGACTTCAAGCCGGTCTTGTTTCTTCATCTTGTTGCTCACGGAGGCTCAAAGCACTCCTTGCCACCGAAACAACTCATAAAAGGTGTGGCCATAGACTTGCAGCTTGGGAACGGAGACCATTCTTGCATCTTCATCTTGTTCACTCCAATCCCTAGAATCTCCCTTAAGCATTGGATCTCTTCTAGTTGTACCTTGCTCAATGGAGGGCTTTTCTTCTTGTATAACTCATGTGTCTCAAAATTGGGAGGTGTAGGGGACAATTTATGCTCATGAAGATGAAGAGAGGGTGTTGGTAGCAATCCTCTCCTATGAACAGGACGATAAGGTGTAGGCAACAAACCCTTCATGTTCTCAAGAGTGGGAGGTGTAGAGGGCTCATGCTCTTCCTTTGAAAGGGATGTTGTAGATGCACTAGGCTCATGGGCTTGCTCCACATTTGATACTTCTTCCTCAATGAGTGTAGGAACAACAATGTCAAACATATCATCATCAATATCCGAAGAAGAAAGCTCTTGTTGCTCATGGGCAGCAACCAAAGGAGGAGGATTAAATTCTTTCACTAGAGGCTCTAGTGGATTTAATGGCCCAAAGATCCTCTCACCCTTAGCTTGATCACCTCCCACCAAATCAATTTCAAACACTTCTTGGATAACCTCTTGGGGATAACTAGGTTGAAACACTTGTAGTTTCACTTTTTCTCTTAGCACCTTGAGGCATATTGTGCCTTTTTGCACATTTATTTTTACACCCTCCATAGCCATAAAAGGTTTCCCAAGGATGATAGGACGCTCCTCATCCATATGAACATCCTCATTCATGTTCAACACCACAAAATCTTCCAGAAGAATGAACTTATTGACTCTAATAAAAACATCTTCAACAATTCCAACCGGGAGTCTAGTAACTCCATCCGCCAATTCCAATGAAATGAAAATAGGCTTCAAATGACCAATGGCTAGCCTTCGGTATGTGGCTAGAGGCATGGTGTTAATACTTGTACCCATGTCCATGAGAGCTCCATCAAAAGACTCTTCACCAATTCTGCACCCTATAATGAAGCTTCCAAAATCTTGCTTCCTTTGAGGCAACCGATGTTGAATGATTGCACTCACCTCTTCATTTAGTTGAAACTTCTCATTCGCTGCAAATCTCCTCTTGTGCAAACAAAGACTCTTGAGAAATTGGGCATAAGCTGGTACATTATCAATGAGCTCTAGTAAAGGGACATTTGCATCTGCCCTCTTGAAGGTTTCAAAAAGTGTACGCATTAACCCATGCTTCTTCTTCCGCTTTTTCTTGGACAACTCAAGTGGTGGAGGGAACATACTAGGCCCTCTTGAACCTTGATGTTCTTGTTGATGCCCATTGTCACTTATTTCTCCCCCCATGGATGACACAATCTCATTTGTAGAAGGTGGATCATGCCTAGAAGCCTCCCTAGAAGAGTGCACCGCCAAAGAGGGGTCTCTAGCCATCATGGTCTCTCCCTCTTGTGTAATGGCAGGCCCTTCCTCATGCCTAGAAGTACCTCTAATCAAAGATCTCCCATGTTTTCTCATTTCATATTCTCTATGCTCATAATCATCCAATGACAAGTGTCCAAGAACTCCCCCAAGTGAAATGTCTTCCTTCTCACTCTTTTCATCAACAATCACATCATCTTCCAATCCATTTCCCGGGAGTACATTTTCTTCCTCCCGGTTCCCATCCTCCTTTAATGTAAAATCATGATGCACAATATCATTAACAACATGGCCAAGAGGTACATTTTCTTCCCTCTCAGCCCCATATGAATGCACATCAATATCATCATGCACAAGTAAGGGATTGGAATCATAAAGCTTACTTGAGTGAAGAGTAGTGAGTCCATGATCTTGCTCAAGTGTGTTGTGTAAAGAAGCTTGCAATCTCTCCTTAGAAGCTTGCAATAAATCATTAGAAGCTTTCAATTGAGCTATTATTTCTGCCCATCTTGAGTCATTAGATTCATACTCATGTGCTTTTTGTTGGAAGTCCGGTGGTGCACTCCAATGATCATTTGAACAATATGAAGTGTTGTGGGAATCATGGCTTGCATATTGGTGTCCCCCATGGTCTTGGTTAGATTGCTCTTGAGGAATTTGCTCAATGAGTCGATCAATCTCCGCACTTCTTTCTTGAGATTCACGCCACCATTTATCATGTGCATCTTTGAAGGAAGGATCATAGAATTGTTCTTGAGGATATGGTTGGGATACCATGCCCATGGTGTATTGATCATCCTGATGCTCAAATCTTTTAGGCTCTTCCCACCGATGGCTCTATCTATCCATGTGTGATGTAGATGATTCACTCAAGTACCTTTAAAATCACAACAAGAGGCTTAGAATCAACTAATTAATCAATAAAACCAAAGTATACAAGATATGAAACCAATTGGAGACAACAAAACAAAGAAAAACACAAATCTGGAAGGTCTCATACGATCGGACGGAGCTTGGCGTCCAGACGGTTTACGCGGGCAGAACTTACAGACCTCTTGGAAGGTCCCGGGCGTCCGGACGGATTAGTTACACAGAGAGGGTCCAGAAACTCTAGTTACGGATCCTGACGACCAGCACCCGTAAAACTATTTTTTTACCTAACCTAGACTTATTCAAATGACCTAAAATTTTAACCACAGAAACTAGACACACAAAGACACTAGCAGAAGAAAATTTGAAATTTTCTGGGTTGATTTACTATTTTAAAAAAAATCGGCAAAACACAATACAGTAGCTAAAGAGAAACAGAGAACAAATTAAGAGAACTTCCCTAGGTAGGCAAGGGAACTAACCTAACTTGAATTGAAACAAACTAAGATGCAACTACACACTAAAGAACATCAAGAACAACACTTGACACAACCTAGAAACAAATGCAACATGCAATATAATGAAGGAAAATACACAACAACAACAACAACAACAAACAAACATACAAACTAGAAACAACAACAAATAAACTAGATGCAAACTTAAGGAAACACAAACACTTATGAACAAACACAACAATCTAAACAAGAATAGTGCTAAGAACAACCCGGAAACCAATTACCAAAGGATCAAGGTTAAACCTCAATCCCCGGCAATGGCGCCATTTGACGTGACGATAATTTCGCATTGAAAACATGTCATCGTATCGTTGTCAAAAATAGGGGATGGTATAGATTAAGACCGGAGTTGTCGTACCCAAGGGATTGGAAGGCCCTAAAACTACCTTGGTAATGCGTATGATAACCAAGTAATCCTAGCACTAAAATGGTGAGATAAGAGATGAACTATATACTTGTGAAGTGAAGTATGTGCACATGGTTATACGTTGTAGTGTTCATATTTTTGGTGTTTTCAAATAGAATATGCAATGAAAGTAAATAAGCAACACTTGTAAATTTGATAAACAAAGTGATTGAGCTAACAAACTCAATTTCAAAACATAGTGTACATCTCAAATTACAAGAATTAAAAGCAAGAAACTAAAAGGTAAAAGAGTTAGAGAATGCTCAATGATGACTCCAAGACTTCTCCTCCTCCTTTATGAACTCCTCCTTGCTCCAAGCCTCAATCCTTGCAATCTTTGATGTTGTTGTAGGGGCTGTTTTGGTGAGGTGAGGGGGGAGCACAAATTTTTTGGTGAGAATGGAAGAGAGAAAAGAGTGAGGAAGGTAGAAGAAGAAAGAAAGAAAGGTGGAAGAAGGTGGCCGGAAGTGATGGAGAAAGTGGCTGGAATTTAGAGGAGAAAGAAAAGAAAAAGAAGAAGAAAGAGAGGAGAGGGGGAAGAGGAAGAAGGAGATGTTGTGTGATTGGAATGGGACTGATCCCCTCTCCCCTAGCAGCTGCTAGGTTAAATGTTTTCCCAAGCAAAGATGATTAAACAATAGTAAAAATCATGGGAAAAGAGAAAGTAAAATGCCTTGGATGAAAATAGGGAAAAAGCACGTATGGGTGAAGTAAAATAAGAGTTTTCAGATTTCTAGAGTGCAATAACCCATGCATATTTCTGATTTGAATCTCTCATCCATGTGTGGTGGTGCTCCGGTGGTGGTGCCGCCGCTTGTGGTGGTGGTTCGCCGAAAAAGTCGCCGGAAAAGTAATTTCTTCGTTTTTCATCTTCTTTCCGATTCTTCAAGGTATTCAATGGCATCATCTTCCGAAGGTTGACTCGTGTGATCTTTGATATCCGAAAGCCACGGTTGACTTTCCGTCCTCTTCTCGAAAATGCGCCAAATGTCGTCAAAATTTACATTTTTGTGCCGAATTACCTTCACTCATGTAAATGACCTAAAAACATGAAAACACACATTAAATGCAACAAATGGCTTTCGGTGTAGCTTAATTCCCGTGATTAGAAATGCAATTTGCACAACAAATATGTGCAAATCAGTTTTGAAGAAACCGCTCTAGACCCTCAAACTGAGATGAACTATGCCAAGTTATTTTTTCTGATGAAACACCATATGGATATGGCACTCCAGTTTGAGTTCGTGAAAGAGGTAAGCATTAGAAGCGCTTCATGAATGTTATGGTAACGTTCATCATTCCAAATTTAGAAGCATAATGGACTAATCTCCGCTTCTCTGACTTTGATGAAGTCATGGGACATGATTCGGAAATTCTTCGCATCAAAGACTTGATGCATCTCTGTGGAAAATCATCACAGATGAACAATTGATTGAGGAAACTCTCACCACCTTCCCCAACTCTGCCTTGAGTAAATACATGACGATGGTGGCGCCCCTATGGGAGGACGCCACGAGCAAAATCCTAAATCTAGGGATGAACCCGGATATTTTGGTCCGTAGAATTTATTTGCTCATGAAGGTAATTGGCATAAGATTAGGCGATCACGCGTGCATAGGGCCACGAAAGTGTGAGAGAATACCGCCGTCCTTATATGAGGGATGTTGCCGGTCACTACCGGTCAGCGTTGTTGCGCCACTAGTTATGGCAGCACCGCCACCGCCACCGGCCAAGGCAATCTGCCATTGTCCTAGGGACCGTGAGTATCGAGCATGTATGCTTCAATCAATGGAGAATCCTCTTCATGATGTCTATTAATGATATGGAGCGTCTGATCAATGAGCCATAGTTTGCAATACATATGAGGATGTAATTGCAATGATCTAGACGTCCAGTTTAAAGGGTTAAAGACTTTGGAAGCAAATTTTGCTTAAGTCTTTATATTTTCCAAGATGATGAAATATGGCATGCTTGCCAAGACATTGGATTTAGTTTTGATTTAAGATCAAGATGGAACTTTGAGTGTAAAGCCTTGGCTAATATCTTTAATAAAATCTGAGTTGCTTTCGTAGCCTCGATTTTAATTATGAGCTTACATTCATTTGTGACTGTGATGGCAGGACCGTCGAATCTTGTGCAAGGGAGAGGATATGCCCAATTCCTCTTGCCTAATGGCACTCACATTGATGTCACAAATGCTCTCTACGCTCCAAGAAAAAATAGAACTCTGTTGAGCTTTAAAAATATAAGAGCCAATGGATTTCATGTTGAGACACATGATGAGAATGGAAAATAATCACTTTCCATTACCTCTAATGACTACGGAATAAAGCGCATCTTAGAGAAGGTTATGTGTCTCTCTAGTGGATTATATGCTACCACTATTCGAGCTATTAAATCAAACAATGTCATTCGGGATTACCTCTTGGATTTAGACACATATTGGCTTTGACACGACAGGTTGGGACACTCTAGTCGTGATATGATGATCTGTGTATTAAAAACCTCACACGGATATCCATTATTTCGAGCTAATCGAAGCATGAATCGTAAGGCGATTCAAGGCGATGAGACAGTTCTGAAAAAAGGCAAATTTGCCACTGTCCGACGCCGTACGATCGATCGCATGATCCCTACGATCGATCGCACCTGTCCAGATTGCTTCGTTAAGAAAACTCGAGAGCTCAGACGATCAATCGCACCCCCCGACGATTGATCACATGGGATTGAATGAACCCGAGAGCCCGGGTGATCGATCACAACTCCCTGCGATCGATCGCACGTTCCATCCTGCATTGTTACAGGAACTCGAGAGCACGGGCGATCGATCGCAACCCTCTGCGATCGATCGCATAGAACTAAATTTTCTCTCTCTCGGATGTAGACAATTCCTCCTATGCTTCTGAAGCTCCCAAAGCCAAACACACATTTTGCAAAGCTTGTCCCTTAGGGAAATAAGGACTGAGACCGTCCTATGCAAAGGATTCTAAAGTACTTCTTCCATTCTTACAGAGAATCCAAAGGGATATATGTGGACATATTCAACCACCAAGCGGGTCATTTATGTATTTTATGGTGTTGGTTGATGCATCGACATGCTGGTCACATGTCACGATGTTGTCCATTCGTAATGCTGCTTATGCTAAACTCCTAGCACAAATGATTCGTCTGCGGGCTCACTACCCGGATCATCCATTAACTATCAGGCTTGATATTGCTAAAGAGTTTACATCGAAAATTTTCGATGACTACTGCATGGATAGATGTTAGGCATCTAGTCTCACATGTGCATACCCAGAATGGTCTTACAGAGATTGCCATTAATAGAATACAAATGGTCACGAGGACGTTGGTAATGCGCACCAACCTTCCTCTCTCTACCTGGGGGCACGCAGTATTGCATGCAGCTCTGCTTATTCGTCTGAGGCCCATCGCCACCCAATCTTGTTCTGCGTTACAGCTAGTGACTGGGTACGAGCCAAACATCTCGTACTTACGCATATTTGAGTGTGTTGTTTATGTGCCTATTACGCCGCCACAACATATTAAAATGGGTCCTCAAAACGAATAAGTATTTATGTTGGATTTGAGTCTCCAACCATAATCCGCTATGTATAACCCTTGACAAGCAATCTATTTGTCACTTCGATGAGACAGTCTTCCCGTCGTTAGGGGGAGATAAGAACGTGAACGTTCAGCAGGAACGACTGGAATTGTCGTGACATGTCCCCACTCTGTCTCATAACGATCCTCCTACTGCATAAAGTGAGTGCGTAGAATTATAGATCTTCAGAAAGTCGCCGACTCTCTTCCGGACGCTTTCTCAGATCTTGATAAAGTGACTAGATCATATATACCAGCTCACACATGCGTGCAAGGATGCAAGTGCCTGAAAAAGGATTTGGACTTAAAGTCACTGTAGGAGACACCCCTATGGGAGGGATGGCCGCGGGTGCCACTACCAGTAATGGTGGTGATGTGGCTTAGGTCGTGGCTTCGTTGAGGAAGCGTGGGAGGCCACCAGGTTCGAGGGATTCACGCCCTAGAAAACGGGCTGTGATGGCACCAAATAACCCTCTCATCATTGATACTCAAAATCCGTCCATGAAAACGTTCCGGATTATGGTTATGTCTAAGAGACATCTTTGGGGGACGCCCCATCGCTAGAACCTATCCGTGGGAATATAGAGATCTCGATTAATTACACAAGTGTACATGAGACGTGAGATAGAAACTCCATCACAGTTGATGATGTGTTTGCATATGCTTGTGCACAAGAGTTTATTGAAATTGATGATATTGAACCTCGCTTCGTTGATGAATGCCGACGTAGAAGCTGATTGGCCTAAATGGAAATATGCGATTCAGGTTGAGTTAGACTCACTAACAAAGAGAATGGTATTCGGGCCAGTTGTGCCAATACCTTTTGGAATAAAACATATTGGATATAAATGAGTTTTTGTTAGAAAGCGTAATGAGAGAAACGAGATATAAAGCTCGCCTTGTGGCGCAAGGCTTCTCACAACGCCTTGGAATTGACTACGATGAGACATATTCTCTCGTAAAGGATGTCATAACGTTCTGCTACCTTGTCAGTGGTAGTTTCCAAAAAACTGAATATGCAGCTTATGGATGTGGTCATAACATATCTCTATGGGGATCTAGATATGGATATTTATATGAAGGTCCCGAATGGGCTTCATTTACCCAAGTCAAGTGGCTCTAGATTACGGAGCACGTTTGTAATAACATTGCAACGTTCACTATATGGATTGAAAGAATCTGGACGGATGTGGTATACCCGTCTAAGTGACTACTCGGTTGAGATGAAAGATCTTGGGAAAACACGGTATTGTCTCGGTTTAGAATTTGAGCACCGTAGTAGTGGGATTCTGATTCATCAATCAACTTATACCCAAAAGATGCTCAGGCGATTTAATATGGATAAAGTTCATCCTGTTAGCACTCCTATGATTGGTCACAGCCTAGATCCAAGAAGGATCTGTTTCGCCCAAAGGATGATAGTGAAGACGTTTTAGAGGCTGAGGTACCGTACTTAAGTGCAGTAAGCGCATTATTGTACTTGGCACAGTGTACAAGACCCGATATCTCTCTTGTTGTTAACTTGTTAGTTAGATTTAGTTATGCGCCCAAGCAACGTCATTGGACTGGCATAAAGACTATCTTTCATTACTTGAAGGGTACGATTGATATGGGCTTGTTCTTTCCTTACAAAGAGACATGAAAATATGGCAAAATGGGTGAGGAACCCGTGCCTTCTGCCATCAGGCGATCGATCGCAGGATATGCCACGATTGATCGTACTGAGCCTTCTGTCGTCGAGTGATCGATCGTAGAGAATGCCATGATCGATCGAACGGGTGCTGCTGCCCATTATTCCGAAAATCATTGTGATGTTTTGGTAGGTTTTGCTGATGTTGGGTATCTTTCTGACCCATATAAAGGTTGTTCCCAAGCTGGTTATGTCTTTATCATGGGTAACACCGCGATATCTTAAAGGTCTACTAAGCAGACCCTTGTCGCTACTTCTTCGAACCATGCTGAGATTATTACTCTCCATGAAGCGGTTCGTAAGTGTATATGGTTAAGGTCCATTGCTACACATATAAGAAGTACTTGTGGTTTGAGGTCAACCACAGATGAACCTACATCCATTTATGAAGATAATGCTGCTTGCATTGAGCAAATGAAGTAAGGTTTCATCAAAGGCGACAAAACCAAGCATATATCGCCTACGTTCTTCTATAATCAGCAATAGCAGAAGTTTCTCAAGATCAAAGTGAATCAAGTCCGATCTGAGGATAATGTGGCTGACTTGTTTACCAAGTCACTGCCTAAATCCACATTGGAGAAGCATGTGAAAAGCATTGGTTTGCTTAAGTTATCTGACCTCCAATGATTGTGGAAATCAAGGAGAGACGTAGACTTCAAGGGGAGTCTAGCGACCATGCAAAGTTTCAAAATGTGAAGGGTGTGTTGTGTACACTTTTTCCCTTCGACCAAGGTTATTTTTCTGCCACTGAGTTTTTGTTACTTGGCAAGGTTTTTAATGAGACAACGCGAGGAACACCACCTAGTGTTGACGCCACAAGGGGGAGTGTTGAAGAAAACCTACTTTGTGTGTGCCTTGTCAACCTAGGAGATTTTTAGTTAATATAGAATAAGAATTATGTATTGAATATGATTCCAATTAGTATATGGATTGTACCATGTATTTCTCTATAAATAGAGGCTCATATTCATCAATAAAGATACGATCTATTTCTGTGCTATTTACTTTGTATTTACTTTTAGTCTTGTGGTTGTATTTCATATTTACTTAAACAAAATAGAGTTTTTTTTCGATAGGAAATAAAAATATAGAGTTGAAGACAATGAGGAGCAGGTGAAAGAGGGAGAGTATGCATTCTTGGACAGAAGCCCAAAGCCAAGAAGCAGGTAAATTGCCTTAATAATCTCGTTCGACATGGCTGGTAAATTAGACACACGCACATATCGAAGAAAATGTATTACAATCGAGGGTGACCTGAAGGATACACAAGTAAGGGAAAATTTTTAGAGAAACATCTGAAAATAAGAAATGGCATTTAACATAATGTGTTAACTACAACAAAAAGCACTTTTGGCGACCAAATTTTTTGCGATAAACTTATTTTCGTCACTGAATGTCACATTTTACGTGGAATATTTAAGTTCTTCGCTAATGTCATTGAAGTTTTAGCAAGAAACCTATTTTTCTCAATGAATGTCAATTTCTACGACGATTATTTCAATTCCTCGTGAAAGGTAACCATAATTTGGTCGCCGAAATCGGTATGTTATTAGCAAGAAAATATGAGACTTCCGCAACGAAATATATTCCTCGCCAAAGCAACATTTAGCGAGGAAATAATTATTTCCTCATTATAGGTTTGGTGGGAAATATTGCAAGATCCGCCAAATTTAGTAGCGTCAAAACTAAAGTTTTCTAGTTGTAAGTACATTTTTTGTGAGGAAAATTGTACTCGCCAAAAGATACAATTAGCAAGAAACTAATTAATTAGTCACTGTATTTTTGGTGGGAAGTTTTCTCGAACCCGACGAAACTAAGTCTTTCACTCTAAAAGTCATCTTTCAGCGATGAAAGATTTCCTCGCACTCAATACATTTAGCGAGCAAATAATTATTTCGTCGTCATAGATTTTGGTAGAAAATTTTTTCAGACCCGCCAAATGTTGTGGCAAGGAAACTTAATTTCCTCGCAAAAAGTCAACTTTTAGCCATGAATAATTTCTTCGTTAATTGTACAATTAGCAAGAAACTATAGATTTCATTGTGGTAGGTTTTAAATATGTTGTAATTAGGAGAAAAACACACTTTTAATCCCTGAACTTTGCATTGGTCGACATTTTCGTCCCTGAACTTTGAAATATATCACTTTCGTCTCTGAACTTTGACATCGACTATCACTTTCGTCCCTGACCGGAAAAAATGGTGCAAAACCTATGCCAAATTGTTCGCACGGATGAGAGGAGTAACTTTTATAACTGGGGCTAAGCTCGATTCGGCCTACAATGGCTCGAATTTAGCCCGAAAGAGGGTGATGGCCGAAACTTTAATTGTAAAATTCTCCGCCGTCTAGCGATGGTTTGAGGCGGGGTTGGTGGCGTTGAACTCGCCTCAAGGAGGGTTTCAAAGCCCAATATGTGGTGTCGTTCGAATTGGCCGGAATCAGAGGTTTATTCGGTGAAAACTTCGGTCAGGGATGAAAGTGATAGTCTTTTTCAAAGTTCAGAGACTAAAGTGATATATTTCAAAGTTCAGGGACGAAAGTGTCGAATGAGTCAAAGTTCAGGGACTAAAGATGATTTTTTCTCTGTAATTAGTAGCAACTCCCATGGTTTGTATTATTTTATTTTTTTCAGGTAACTAAAATTTTTTTTTTAGGGGAAAATGGTTTCATTGATAAAAAATTAATTATTACAATCAAATTTACCAAAGTGAAAGTCAAAACAATTGGCAATGCTTGATGGAAAGCTTGCTTCATGTGTTCAACATGTCTAGTGGTCACTAATGATTTCATCGTTGTAGGTTTTATAAATAATAGTTTTCTATAAGGAACCAACCATTGTATTATTTTATTATTTTCAAAAAGCTCATAGAAATCCCGCTGTTAAAAAAAAAAAAATATATATATATATATATAATAAAAAAAGAAAAAAATAATTTTGGCTTTTATGTAGCAAAACAATAATAAACCAAGTAAATTGTAACAATGTCTCACAATTTTGCATAATTAATTTCATGCTACTGATTCAATAGGTTTAATATAATAAAAGCATACATAATATCATTAAGTCATAGTGGCACAGTGGATAAGTGTTGAATAATAAAAATATCATAATGTATTAAAATGGCACAAAGTCATTATACATGGTAGGGTGACGTGTGTTGTCAGTTGTCACGGTGCAGTAAAAAAGAAAAGAACGAAACAAAGTGATGAGACTTTGAATTAGCCAAAGCGGGAAGAATCAAATCAGTTTACCAATTCAAATTACATAATCTGTATTCAAGATAAGTCAAAACAGATCAGTCATTCAAAAGAAATAATCATTAAGCATCTCAAAGTAATCCAGGTTCATTTCTTGCTGGAGTTGCCGATCAGCTTATCTCCATGATTCAAGCTCATTCCAAGTTTTGAAATTCAATTGCAAATGACTCCAATCTGATCTTCTAATCCTCCTATATAAAGAGGAGGTAGCCTGAAGCAAAAGGGAACAAAAAAAGAAGAGAAGAGTGAGTTAAGATTCTACAACGTTTAAAAGAGAGAAAAGGAAAAGAAAAAGAGTGAGTCAAAGTGTTCTGCAACGTTCCAGAGGAAAAAATTGTGAAATCAAGATCACCTAGAGATATCAATCGGATAGCAGAAGCAGCTAGCTGCAAGTCAGGTATTCTCATGTGGAACCAAATTGATGCTTGAGGAACAAAGAAGTTTATACCAGAAACGTGCTCTGAAGTGTTAGAAGTCAAATGCCAAAGACAAGAAAGACAAGAATAAAAGACAAGGTCCAATTATGCTTGCAAGATGAAAGCAAAAGGAAAATTGGTGAAGCTTTGTTTTATGCTTAGTTTGGCGGTGATAGTACTGCAGACAAGGTTATATTCAAGAGGCCATGCATGCTTTGTATAATTGACATCCCATTGAGAGGCCACGTTGATTATGTTTGTTGTATACCAAAGACAAAAGTGAGAGGGGAATAACCAATATGTTTGCGAGTCCGGATCATGGGACACATAGTTCTACACATATATTTACTCATCTTATTAGCCTTTAGATTTAAAAACATTTAATGGTTCAGATTTGTTGTTTGAATGATGTCAACATACCACCAAGTGACATGGAAATGACATGGCATTTTATTTATTTCCTAACAAAAAATAAACAAATTTAGATTTAACTTTCTTTTTATATATAAAAAAACAAAACAGAAAAAGAAAAAAAGAAAACTGAACGAGATAGAAAAGAAGAAGAACAACGCCATCATCTTCACCGTCCAAACTAGCTTAGCTCAAGATCCATCTCTAACGTTAGTACTTTAATCTTCTTCCTTATTTCTGCAACGTTATCCCCAAAGAGCTATCTTGCAACGAACAGAAGATTCCCAAATCCCCAAAGGTTCAAATTTGGGTTTTTTTCTCCAAAGTGAAAATCTCAAGTTGAAGGGCAACAACAAAGAATGGTGTGTGAGTAGTGTGAGAAGAAGCTTGCGAAGGTGATACTGCCAGATAAGTGGAAGAAAGGTGTGAGTAATTTTGCCTAGCATTGATCAGTCAATCAAGTGGCTTCTCAGCCTTCGTACCATTTGCAGCTCATTTGAAAGGTTTTATTTTTTTTTTCCTACTAATGTTCATTCCCGCATATATACTATTGTTCCCACTCTCTATTGGTTAGTACAATAGGTAATGGTACTCTAGCTTGTATATATATATTGGTCAATCAAGCTAGGAAGAAAACGTATGCAATTATGGTCAATCAAGTGGCTTCACAGCCTACTTCGTTCCATTTTGCAGCTCACTTTGAACGGTGTTTTTTTATATATATATATGCATCTGTTCAGATAATTTTTTGTTTATGAGATTATAATATTATATAATCATGTATTGTTTTTGCATTTTCTTTCTCTTAAAGCCAATGGACATCTTGACTTCAGAACCCAACAATGTTGGATCCTCAATGGACCAAGTAATAAGCGGTCAATCAAGTAGTTTCCATACTCCAGAAAAGGATCCTCAAAGATTAGAAACACCTTACGTGGGAATGTTATTTGAAACAATGAAAGAGGCAGGAAACTATTATGAAGATTATGGTCGACAAGAAGGTTTTTGGATCCGTATTCGAAGTTCATCAAAGTCTAGACAACACTCAAACGAGGTGACCAACCAAAAATTTGTTTGTGCACATCAAGGGAAACATGTCATCCAGACTCAAAAAGAAGTTGATATGCAAGAGCAAGATGAGGGAGAAATATATGACAAACAGGCTGGAAAGAAGAGATGTAGAAGTTGCTCAACTATTAAATATGCGAATTGTTCATGACAAATGGACAAACAAATGGGAAGTATCAGTTTTTAGTGACATCCACAATCACAAAATGGTGACACCTGCCCGAAGGATGATGATGAAGTCAAATAGACATATGCCTAATACAGCCAAGGATTAACAGAAGCTTTTCATAAAGAAAATTTACAGATTAGTAAAGTTTCATGAATATTTGATGGTGCTAACAATATTGGTTTCGGTAACCGGGACTGTTATAATCATTTAAGGAATGTGAGGCACAAAGAGTTGGAATTTGGAGATGCACAATCAGTCCTCAATTACTTTAGGAAAAATCAAGCAGAGAATCCACAATTTTTTTATGCTATCTAGTGTGATGAAGATGGCAGGGCCACTAATTTTTTTTGGATGGATTCTAAATCACGGACGGCTTATCAATATTTTGGGGATGTAGTCACATTTGATACAACTTACCGGACAAACAAGTATGAAATGCCATTTGCACCATTTACTGGAGTAAACCATCATTTCCAATCCATACAATTTGGATGTGCCCTTTTATAAGATGAGACAGAAGCGACATTTTTGTAGTTATTCGAGACCTGGCTTGAAGCTATGGGAGGTCGACATCCATTATGTGTCATCACTGACCAAGACTTGGCAATGAAAGGAGCAATTGCTAAGGTTTGTCCCAATGCTCGTCACCGACTTTGCATTCGGCATATCAAGAAAAAGTTTGGTGAAAAGTTGTCACATGTATATTTAAAAAAAAATCCAATTTTAAGATTGGCATGAAAAAATGTATTTGGTCGACATATAAGATAGAGGATTTTGAAGAGTAATGGAAGAAGTTAATTGAGGAGGATAAGTTGGAACAGAATGAATGGCTTTAGCAACTTTATGAAATTCGTGAGTGTTGGGTTCCTGTTTATAATCGCAGCACTTTTTTCGCCGGAATGAATACAACTGGGCGCAGTGAAGGTACTAATGCATTTTTTGATGACTTTGTAACATCAACAACTAATCTTGGAGAATTTGTCGTCAAGTATGAGCAAGCCTTACAGAAGATTTTATATCGGAGCATAAATATCGTATTGTGAATGATGATGACTTTCTTTTGAAGCATGCAGCAAAGATGTATACCAGAAATATATTTGAAAAATTCAAGAGTGAATGGTGCAGAATTAAACGACTCAAAGTTGAAGAAAGGGGATTCGACGATCAGTTTCATACATACTCGGTGATGAAAAAAATGGGTGATTCAAAAGATTTCTTGGTGAAGTTGAATTTACAAACACATGAAGGTAAATGTGAATGCCAAAACTTTGAGTATGTGGGAATACTTTGTCGGCATATTATGAAAGTATTTGTTCGTCAAGACATTGATACAATAGCATCTCTATATTCTTCCAAGATGGAGAAAAGGGGCAAATAAGTTTAGAGTTATGGACTCTGATGAAACTAATTTGTCTTTCTCTATATTTGGTTTGCCAAGACAACAAGATTATATATAATTTGCTGCACACAAGACAAGCAATTTTGTATGGAAAAATAAGATGCAAGGAAGTGGTGGTCAAACCTTTAAAGAGCAATGAGAACAAAGAACTTTGCCACGGATTTCTCTTCCCAAATTTACACCTGCAAATAAAACAAAGTCACAAAGACTATGAAGCGGTGGAGATGTTAATTGTGCAAGTCAACAACAGACAAAGTGTATAATTAATAGAAGCAAAGCCATGGCTGGAGAAGAAAGAAAAAAGCTCTGGGCTGGGCACGTACCAATCCACGCCAACTGCTCCAACAAATGCCAAATTGGAATAGCAGCAAGAAATATAAAATTGAAGAATGGACCAAGCCTTGATTGCCGAGCAAGAAGTGCAAAGTGAAGGTGTAAAGCTCCCCCATTTATACAGAGTTCGACAGCACAAAAACCTTCTCCAATTTGGACTCGAAAGATTGATCACCATGTCCAATTAAAATTCTAATTGATAAACATGCGGACTGAAGCTTATCAATTCGGTAAAAGTTATCAGATGCGGAGGATGTTTATCAGAAGAGGAGGATGATGTTTGTCAAAGATCTTTGGGGCTAAGCTTATACGGGACGAGGGAAAAATAGTGAAGTGGGCCTATATGATTAAGTTCAAGAATTGGGTGTCCAAATACTCAAAAGTTTATTTCAAGTTTTGGGCTCAAATCAAATGACTCGTCGATAAATTTCGAAGTGGAGAGCAGAGCAATGTAAAGCCCAATCTAAGTCTCAAGGCCCAATTGTGAGGCTCGACACGATGGGTGCCCAAATCAAATGACTTGGCCAAGTCCAAGTCTTAAGGCCCAATTGCAAAACTTGACACGTCGAGTGCCCAAATCAAATTACCAGACTCGATCCAAGTCTCAAAGCCCAGTTGCAAAGTTCAAGCCCAAATCAAATTACCAGACTTGATCCAAGTCTTAAGGCCCAATTTCAAAGCTCAAGCTCAAATCAAATTACTGGACCCGATCCAAGTCTCAAGGCCCAATTGCAGAGCTCGACACGACGGGTGCTCAAATCAAATTACTAGACCCGATCCAAGTCTCAAGGCCCAATTGCAGAGCTCGACACGACGGGTGCCCAAATCAAATTACCGGACCCGTTTCAAGTCTCAAGGCCCAGTTGCAAAGCCCAAGTCCAAATTAAATTACCGGACACTTCACCAAAATTAGGTGTCCATCCAAAAATATTCAATTGCCGAGTTCATAGAAAAAAAAGAGATCCGTTAATTGAAGAAACCCAAAATTGGTACAAAACCAAATAAATGCAAAGAACTACGGTTGGTTTGATCTCATAAAGGGTACGTAGGCAATCTAGCGACCCACTAGATGCAATCACAACTCCAAATCGAATCTCTTACTCTACCAGTCAAATTCAACCAATCCCAATTTGAATCTCTGACTCCACCAGTTAAATTCATCTAAATACCAAATCAAACACTTTTCAAAATTACCCCAAACCAAATTCAAGGGCTCTAAACCCACACAAAAATCCCAAACACAAATCCAAAATAAATGGGTCATCTACCCATTTAATTTCCAAATGCCTGGAACTACATGTGGTTTGATCCCACAAGGGTATATATGTAGGCAATCTAGACACAAATAATCTAGATACAACCGCATCCTAAACACTATTCCTATCCCAAATATCCAAGCCTCTCATGGGTCATTCACCCATTGGAATTCTTGAACTACGAGTGGCTTGATCCCCTCCAGAGTACGTAGGCAACCCACTATAAATCTTGGGTGCAGCTACAAAAATAGGTGATCTGCAGGAGGAGGCGGAGGAAAACAGAAGAAGAAAAAAAGTAGATGATCTGGAGGAGGAGAGGAAGAGGAAAACAGAAAAAGAAAAATGAAGAAGAGGAAGAGAAGATCTGGGAATTAATTGATGAAGAAGGTAAAGACTGAGAGAGAGAGAGAGAGAGAGAGAGAGAGAGAGATAAGAAACAGAAAAGAAAAAGAGAAAAAGGGGTGGAGAGTGGGGACGTTGGGGATTGTGGGAAGAGTACAAATATATTGTTTCTATATATTATTACAAGGGCAACTAGTAGCCTAGTGGTTAATGAGCGAGGTGGAAAGTGGGAGGTGCAAGGTTCGAACCTTAGCTCCTACCAAAATTGCCATATTTTTGATATACTCAGTCGGTACGATATACCGACGGTATACAAAATCATGTACCATTGCCGAGCCGATTGATCTTCTTGGCTCGGTTGAGCCGAGCCGAAGTGTCGGCTTGACGGAAAGTCGGCAGAATTTGGTTTGGCTCGGTTCGAATGCGGCTCGGCTAACTCGGCTCAAAATGTCAGCCCTAAATGAGAGAGAGAGAGAGACTGTTTTTTTTTTTTCGGCAATCCATCCATCTTATATATGATTATCAATCAATCAAGCTTTCTCAAAAAAAAAAAATCAATCAATCAATCAAGCCATATGATTAATAAGCTACTTCAAAAAAAAACTACGTATATGATTTTCAATTGATTCTTTTTTTATTTTTTTATATTATTTTTTAAATAAGAGTTTCTTTTTTAGTTGTTAATTTGTTATATACAAAATTTTGCTTGTATTTATATATGTAAATAAACAACATATTTACGGAGAATCTTACAATCATATAACTAATTTCAAGATCTAATAATTATTAAATTTGCCAAACGAGTTAGGTGGCCTAGGGTCTAGTGAGAAACTTAAATATCTCTTCGTGTAAAGAAATAAAAAAAGACCTCCTCGTGCAAAAAGGTTTTCTAGATAATTAGCAAAAATTTATGGGGATTCACAAACTCACACTAAGTCAGTACATGCAAAATTACATGGGGAATTCAATGTATCATTTATGATAATTAACCACTGATGTGACTGCTGCTGAATCAAACTTGTCAACCATGGTGAGCAAATTGGTTTATATATGATGTTGTAGGAGTCAATGGAGTTGATTTTATGGGGCAATATATGGAACTCAATAAATGGTCTTTGATCGTTTAAGTATTGAAGTCATAAGAGTCGACCAAACTCAATATGTCACTTGTAATTGAAGAATTAATTACCATCACCTTCAAAGATTTCAAGATCTTGAATAGCAAGAGATTTCAAGGTCCTCTGTGATAGTAGTGAGAAGCATTTTACAATTTTAGCAAGGCTCTAGCTATAGAAACTCCAAAAATTCAAAGACAAGAACGGTTTAGAAATGTGAAATTCTGGTTTGCCGGATTGTCCCAAATACTAATCGTAGAGTAGACACCAATTTAAAACTTAACTCTCCACTCACAACAATTGTTCAAACAATACAATCACATATGCAACATACACAATCGATTGAGCAATTCCTAAAACCCAAAGAGTGCATCAAACTAGCACTCCACGGTCTAGTGTTCACTATATGATGCAATCACATGCACAACAATTATAATCACATTTATACAATGTAGTGAACAACAATTAGGAAAGCAATAAACAATCAACACACAACACCACGAAATGGTCACCCGAAACCTCTACCTCTAAAACCGGAGGGGAGCCGTACCCAACGCTCTTGTGTAACACTATGAAAAGCCAAATTGGCAAACACATACAAGGGGGCACTCGGTCCCAAACTCAACACAATCTACCTATAGACTTGTGGCAGCTCTAACCTTGTGTAGTCTCCTTTTGCTCTTCAAGCATTCCCACCTCAAGCTTCTCCAATCGAACTTCACCGGTGTGAACCTCCATGCAATTGCAAGAACCATGACTTATACAATGAGTGTGTGTCTGTGTGTGTGTGTGTGTGTGTGAATGAAATGAATTCAATTCGTTTGACACAAACAAGTAAACAAGGAACACTTGCTAGAATCAAACAAACCGAATTGAAAAAGACTTGAAAATATTTCAAGGGTTGATTTAGTTATTCACAAGGAACAATAATTAAATCAACAAACATCAAGGATGTGAGGAGCCTAGCCTATAACATGGAACTAGGATCACTCAACAAACATAACAACTCTCTCTAATCAGTTTTGGCACAAGGGATAGAGAAAATAAAAGAGTTGACCAAATAAATCGTCCAAAGTTCTATTTATAGAGAACTGGACATAACTATGCGATCGATCGTACTACACAAAATTAGCACAAAAATGTACTGTGCAATCGATCACATCATGCAAAAACAATGACCAGAAGCTATTGGAAGTGTAAAACCTCATTTGCGATCGATTGCATAAAAGGTTATCGATCGCACGAAAAGTCTCAATGGACATATTTTGAACTAAAACGGTGATAAAATCTAACGGACATAATTGCCACATGGTGCGATCGATCGCATGAACAGTGACGATCGATCTCAAGGCATAAAACAGCCTTAAAGAAAAAGGAATGCTAATCAAAATGAATTTAAGTGAAGATCTAACAATCCTAACATAATAAACTCAAATGTATGAACAAGTGCATCAACATTTGAGCCGATAGCAACTGATTTGTATGTGATTTGCATACAAATTAGGCCTCTGATCATTTTAGTAATGCTAATCACTTTAGTAATGCTAATCCAATGGCCGTTTAGTGTCTCTAATCCTTGATTTGAACCATTGTAGGGTTCACGAGCATCGGATTGATATCGGGAGCAAAAAGGGGCGTTTTGGAGCTCTTAGTGGATTTCCGGCAAAATGACGAAAAGTCAAGCCGATAACCAAAAGTCAACTCGTGGTCAACCCCGACTTTAGAGCGTCAACGAGTCAACATGAAGTCACAAGAGAATTCCGGAAGTTTAGTCAAAAGTCGACATTTGTCAACTCCGAGGGTCGTGGTCAAAGTCAAGACGAAGTCAACCTTGTGACTCATCACCAAAGGATTCCAAAAATCAGCAAGGAGCATATTAGATACCATGAGGTCACCTTTAGATTACTCATTCCTTTTATTCCCTAGAGAATTTACCCCATTACCCTTCATTTAATCTATCTATCCATTAGATCTTTTCCTAATTGATCATAGTCTTTCATCTCTCTGTACCCTAGCCTATTTAAACCTAGTTTTTGCCATTTTATTTCATTTTCCATCTCTTCATAGCAGCCCTCACCTATATCTCACCCAATTATCTCCCTTCTTCCTCCCCTAAACCCTTTATTCCCTTGGTGACCCGTCCAGGGTCGACCGGTCGACAAGGGACCGTGGGCAGGATGTCTCCTTGTTTTCTCCTCCTTCTACCTCCCAAATCCCTTTCCTTCCTTCACCAACTTTCTTCCTCACTTCCTCCTCTATATCCTTGACTATCTTTCTCCATCATGCTAACACTTCTACATCACATATGCTTGGATCCATCAAGAACACCAAGATTGGGAAGCCATGAGTAAGGAGAAGCTTGGAGAAGAAGATGGAGACTTAGAAGAGGAGCTTGCTACGACTTGAGTGACACAAGGAGCTGCTGCCATCTTCATGTGAATCCATCAACCTCTCTTTATCTTTTCTTAGTTTATAGTTGATGTGTAATCTAAGCATATGTGACTAGTTGTTTAGGATTGGGGCCTAGGGTTGTGTGCCCTGGTCCATTTATGATGTGATGATGATTTTAACTATGTGTGGATGCTTGAAGATGAATAAATATGTGTATTGTCTATTCTAATATGTGTTTGATGTATATTTGAGGAATTAGTCACTCTTTGGTATGCATTTGATCCATCTTGTATGAGTGTGTAGGGTTTGACCACTTTATTATACTCTAGGCAATTGGCAATATGTGTGATGAGCATGTTTCATTTGTGTGATCCTTTATTCATGTTATTTTATGCCTCCTTTCTTTCTACCCTCTCGCAGAGAATCCTTAAGACCCTAATAAGGCTTAGGAATACCTTAGAGAGAATCTACTCCATATGGATAATATCGGTGGAGTGGTGGATTACACTTGTGTTGCTTGTTTGAGTCCCTAAGCTTCAACACTCTACACCTCTTAAGCACTTTAGGGGATTCAGTTTTAGGTAACATAGAGGAATCCCCTATGACACCTAGAGAGTTCGAATGGCCCTAATAAGGCATTTGAATACCTTAGGAAAGCACGGTCCTAGAACCATAACATGGCTAGGATACGGGGCTTGATTTATTCATGACTTAAGCATTAATGCATAACTGAAACATCATTCATCATTGTGGGCTTTGGTAATTAAACCTCGAAAACTCAATCATTATATCATTTCTATCCTCTTCATGTTCCTCCTCTTTATGTTTTGTGCATTAGTTAGTTTATTTTATATTTCGTGTTTGCATTTCACTCTTTCATCTTTCCAATAATGTTACACTACACTCACTTGTATATCCACTTCACCATTTCATCTTCCCATCTCTTGCCTCATCATATTTGTGCATCTTCTTTGGTTACTTGTTTGCCAAGGGGTTGAAGGGCCATCGATCCCCGTTGGAATGATAACCCTGGTCTTAAATATACATACACACTTTTGGCAATCGTCAGCAACTTATCAAATAAGCACCTAAGACTTATGTGATTTACAACATAAGTGTGGCTAACAAGCAAACCTAGATAAACCTAGGACAACAAGGAAGACATAATGTGAATGAAGTGCATGTGCATATGCATGAGTCATACCTTAAGGTGCTTGAACGAAACCTTCGATGACCAATGATCGAAGTCGGGTGAAAAGACTGTATAAGAAAGGCGTTTTCACGAACTATCTCGAGTAAGAACAAGCTAAGCCACGACACCTAATCCCTCAACAATCTAGCATTGAATACAAAAAAATGCTAATACAAGGGAAGAGCTTTTGTTAAATAGGAAATAACCAATAGCAAACATTTTGCAAAATGCTTCAAATTGACAAAGAAATGCTCAAAGCAAGATGAGTGTACGAAGGAAGATAGAGAAGATATTCCAAAGTCACTCGGCTAATTGAGGAGAGGTTTGGAAATAACATTACAATCTAAATTGCATTCAATATTTATTAAGAAGATTTACCTCTCCAATGTGGGGGTGTCTAGTATAGCGTCTACAATTAGAAAGACATTACTAGTAAGCCTTGATATATATGTTAAAATGTTAAGGTATAACAACTACTGTCAAGTGGAATTTGCTTTTATAAGCCTATAATCAACCAATATATTGATCCAACGATTTAAAGGTTTGACTAGAGAGATAATTATTATCGAGGGGAATGGGCTAAAGCCAATATTCAATGAATCAGCCTGACAGAAAACCTAACTTAGTTGATTGGAGATCCCATGGTCTAAGTTCAATATGCAAATTGGTTGAGTATGATTCAATTAGTTGAACACACAACTAACTGATTCATATGATAATGTGTGTTGTTTGCTACCGTTCTTAGGGTATGTTTTTTTTTATTTAGTGACATTAATATCTTGTTACCGTCCGAAAGGAATATAGCATAATATTCTTAATTACTGATCACCTATATGAAGGTAGAAGTGGGTCGCTTCTATGAGAATGATATGACTTAGTTCTCTAAGGCTATCATGAATTTGAAATTGTTCAGGATTAAAATAAACACAAATGTATGAACCATAATGTATTAGAATAAGAGATGTGTGAGTCTTATTGTCTCGGTTTACACCAACGGTGAATAGTTCAAGATTATATATTCACTGCATCACCAAGTAAATCTGATAGGTCTTCACTGTGATAGGTTCAAGTCCAAAAGACACCTCTTCAGATGCAGATCTTGTTCGCTTGAACTCTCTAATTCATTCTTATTTTCATTCAAGTGGGGGATTGTTGGAAATTATATACAATTAATATATCCAATTTATTGTGAATGAAAATGCAATTATTCATATCCTTTCAAATTGAAATTAAAGGGTATGAAACCCATATTTGGCAGGTTTGAGGGGCCTTTGGGTTCGTGCACCTTTCAAGCAGTAGTGCCCAGTGGTAGTCTGTTCCGCGAAGGGAGATTAGTCTCCTCGGCTTACTCTCTGGGAGAGGGGGGGTTGGGAGGGATCCTTCTTAGGGAGAGAATCCCTAATAAAAAAAAAAGGGTATGAGTCCTCTTTTCAATAAGTTTATTTAGGAATAGGTGTGTTTCTTTAAGAGATAAGTGAACAGACGTATGGTTTCACTTTGGGTTCTATATAAATCCATAATCATATATCCTCAAATAGAGAATACAGAGTGAAGTCAATATTGTCAATTCTTTCCCATTTCATCTTCAAGTCTTCTTCTTGTCTAGAAAGTACAAAATATATAAATGGTTTGCCAGAGTCCAAAATTGCAATATTTTAATTTAATTTGGGTTATCGATTGTTGTATTCTAGGAGATGGACAACTATCGAACTGCAAGCACTAGGGTAGTGGTAAAATATGTAGTTAGTCCATTGCAATTTGCAAGCCTCAATTGGAAAATCAGTCAGTTCTTTCTTTCAATCTGCATCCTTTATGTTTATGAATTTTGTTTTCATGTATCATTGAAATTTGTGTTATTATCGAGCATTGATATTTTTGTTATAGATAAAATGTGATTGTTCCCCAACAAAAACGAAGACCATGTGCTGCTATCCTCAACGTCTTCTTCTAGTCGAGGTGTTGTTATCGTCAACATCTTCTTCTAGCCTCTCTAACTCTGAATTGAAGTTGATTCAAGCGTCATCAAAGTCGGAATGAAATAGATTCACCTGGAACCGCCACCGTTCACGGCAAACCCAAGGTGGTAGAACAGCACCCAAAATACCAACTTTTCTAAACATTAACCAAAGTGAATTCCAAACATAGGAACTTGTAGACCACAAAGAGTAGATACTCTTCCATACCTAGTTCGAAGCAAACCGCTACCAGAGTAGCCGAAATTCGCAGATCTTCTTCCCTTCGATTCTCACTTTTTAGTCGTCGATTTGACGAGACAAATCCAATATCGTGTTCGCCTCAGCGAACCTTTTGGTATTGGTGCGCCAACGTGAAACGACCGGTGGGCAGAGTTGAGTTGGGTGGTGTTGCGGCAAGGGGAATGTGGTCGTGCACAGTCTGACCGAGTCAAACTCAGTTGGCTATTTATAGACTTCATTTATTTTGATTTGGACGGTTCAGATCTTGTAATTGTAGTGATCAACGGCCCACATCGCACTGCTTCAAATTTCTTTTTCATAAATTATTTTCTTTTTTTCTCAAACTTCAAATATCATTAAACAATAGCTCGGGCATCCGAAAAATTTTCCAAAAATTCCTATGGATTCGTCGTGACATGTAATTTAATCTTGAGTCCTCAAATTAGAGTTCCTACTTAATTAAACAAAAGTTTTGAAAAATTTCCGAGGCTCTATAATAATTAATGAGTTACGAATTTAATCCTAATTAAACCCAATTCATTTTCATAATTTTTCACATGGCTCATAGTTCAGTGACCATTTGTGATATTTTACTTTTTTTTAGTGAGGCAACCACATTAGTGGATAGAAACGCAGTCATCCGCACCTATAGAGTAGCTAAGCCTTTTTTTGTTCAATAACTCAGAACACCGGTTCTGGTTTTGGCTTTTTATCTAGGGTTTTTATCACAAATGGTACATGAATTTTACCTCAATTATATACATAGTACCTGAACTTCACTTTTCATCACAACCAGTATCCGAACTCTTCGAGTTCATCCTAAATGGTACCTGAACTTCAATTTTTGTTATAAGTAGTACCTAAAGTTTTCAATTTTTGTCACAAGTAATACCCAAAGTTTTTAATTTTTGTCACAAATAGTACCCAAAGTTTTCCATTTTAGCCTCTCTTTTTTTTAACACGCACCCTCAGGCGCATATAATATCACAAAAATCGGCCTTAGGTACCAAAAGATATGAAATCAAAAACTTTGGGTACTACATGTGACAAAAATTGAAACTTTAGGTACTACATGTGACAAAAATTAAAGTTCAGGTACCAAGTATATAATTGAGAAATAATTTAGGTACTATATGTGATAAAAACTCTTTTATCTAATTTTGTTACGTTTATCAAGACAAAATCTTAGAAATTTGTTACTTTCAACCTTTACTTTTATTCTTTTGGCATTTTCTTTTTTATCAACCCAGTGCAGATCTCTCACAACCACAATTTTGGGGTCCAAAATAGTGGTTAAAAGGTAGATTCCAAAATTACCTGTTACGAAAAAGAAGCATTGTTTTCACGTGTAGAAATACAGAAAAGCATCTTTAATAAAAAAGAAGAAGACACAAGCACAACGATTCACTATTTTTAGTACATTAAAAAAAGGGAGCAACACTGTTGTTTAGGAGGGATTTTTCCATGTGCCGGGTACTCCACGTGTCCCTGTACCCGGCCACAGTGATTGGCCACTGTGAATATTATATAATTTGTTCATTCTATATTTTAATCCGGAAAAATTATTTTATTGGCTGGTGGCCAATCACTGTGGCCGGGTACAGTGGCCACGTGGCGTACCCGTCCCATTCAAAAATTTTTCGTTGTTTAGGGCAATGCTCTTACTGAGTTTACTTTAAAAACAGATGAGATTAATATAGAATTCAAAAGATACCAAAGAATCTAACATGGTCGAGACCATGAACGTGTTCGATTAAATATAATATGGCAAGCAATTATTTAAGCAGGTAACCAGAATTCCAATGAATCCCTATAGCCAGCCACTGTACCTAATTGGATATAACAATAAGTCTACCTAAAGTTCTCAGCGGGGGGTAATTATCCACGTATCTAATAAAAGTCACTCTCAGCAGCTGCTTGTCTGTAACCGTAGTTCAAGTGTAAAATAGGCCACCAGACGATCCAATGTTAATTATAAAAAGCACTCGCATGCATTTATATTTTGGGAGACCAAATAGAGCTCATCATACTCATTGCACCTGAAAATGGGGTGCTTCTGCTTCAAACCAACCAACTTATTCTTCTTCTTGTTGGCCGCATTTATCTGCATTTTGTTCTTGCAGTCGGAGGCCGAAGGAAAAGAGCTTTACTATGATTTTGTTGTAAGTGATGCTATCATTAGTATGTTAATTGCTCTTTAATTATCACAATATTGCAAATTCCATCTTAATTACTTTTTGTCTTGGATCGATCGGGACGTTATTGCAGCTTAAGGAAACCAATTTCACAAAGTTATGCAGCACAAAGAGTGCATTGGTTGTAAACGGAAGTTTTCCAGGGCCAACCATTACGGCTCACAAAGGGGATACTATCTATGTTAATGTTTACAATGAAGGAACATATGGTGTCACTATTCACTGGTAAATAATGTTGCTTCCCTTTCTCTCTTTCAGATACAAAAACACTCACTAAATGGTATATGATTGAAAGCAAGAAAAAGACTGTTGTGCCTAAATGTCCGGCATTGGAAGAGTAGGAGAGAGATGAAATATAAAAATAGAACGGAGATTAGTGAGGAATTTTAATATGTTTCATTTAGATTTTTATTGATATTTTGCTCATATATAGGCATGGAATAAAGCAACCAAGAAACCCATGGTTTGATGGACCGGAATATATTACACAATGCCCCATTGTTCCTGGAACCAATTTCACCTACACGGTGCTTCTCTCTTCTGAAGAAGGCACATTGTTTTGGCATGCCCATAGCGATTGGACCCGAGCCACAGTTCATGGAGCCATTGTCATTTTGCCGGCAGAAGGAACCACCTATCCATTTCCACAGCCAGACGCAGAACAAACTCTTATATTTGGTATGCTCTCTCTAATGCAAAACCTCTGTTATGGTTACATTTCGTGTAATTTTGTATCCTCATAGCTTAATCTATACTATACGTTATAGGATGCCCATATATATTATTATTAATTAATTAAACTTTTCGAGCCTCAACAGAAAGTCAATCTTCGATCATCTGGTAGAATAGGACTGGGTTGACTACTGTTCCTTAGAATTAGTTGGATTTGAGTTTGACCAACAAACTGTCTTCATATCATGATACTCAAACAAGAGCTGGCTAGTAGTGTCTAGTGTAGATGGAATATTTATATATACATAAAAGGTTGACTACTGTTTAAGTTTTAACTAACGCATGCAAGCAAAAGAAAAATAAGTTTAAGTGTAACCTAGCTAGCAAGTTTGTCCTTTTACTATAGCTTAATTACTATTGGCATATAATTAATAATAGTAACCCTAACAATTAATTGTATAATATATGCAGCATCCTGGTATAAAGAAGATGTACCAACATTGATGGATGAGGCGCTCAAATATGGTGGATTAACTGTTTTATCGGACTCTTATGCTATCAATGGCCAACCAGGAGACTTTTACGATTGTTCCAACGGTAAAAAATTACAAATACATTAATTACTTTTGATGGATGAGTACTAGATATATGATGTGTCCAATGTCCATACTTAATTACATGCATTGTTTGAACAACAACCTAATTAAACCCCAACTGTAATATATACTTTAACATTGATTACAATGGCGTGGCTAATTTTCCGAATTATTACTGCAGAAACAACGTTTCGATTGAAGGTTGATTACGGAAAAACCTATCTCCTACGCTTAGTGAATACGGTACAAAACACAGACCAGTTCTTCGCCATAGCTGATCATAATCTCACACTTGTGGGTATGGATGGCAACTATGTCAAACCTTTTGTCACCAACTACCTAATGATAACCCCAGGCGAAACAATGGACATTTTGGTCACAGCAAACCAATCATCACTAGGCCAGTACTACATGCTTTTAAGCCCTTACTTTGATGGACAAGCCGACGACTTTGACAAAAGCATCACCAGCGCAATATTTCAGTACAATGGCGGCAACTACACTCCTCCGTCAACCCCCGTCTACCCCAGTCATATTCCTGGCTTTTACGATATTGACGCCGCCCGCAACTTTGACAAATCGTTGAAGAGTTTGGCATCTCCGGAGCACCCTGCAGATGTTCCTCAACATATCACCACCAGGATGTTCATTGCACTTTCCATTAGCATGCTGCTGTGTCCCAACGACTCATGTGATGGACCTGATGGAAATCGGCTTGCGTCTTCCATGAACAACATCAGCTTTGCCAATCCTACCCTTGATGTGCTGCAAGCATACTACAGGTATATATATTATTATCCATCGTGTATCAATACAAAATCTCATGCCTAGCTGACTTTTGATTTTTAATTTCAATTGTGTGTGTGTGACAGGAATATAAGTGGATATTACGACGCAAATTTCCCAGACAAGCCGCCTAATCTATTCAACTTCACATCAGATGACTTGATGACAGACAATGTTACGCTAAGTGACCAAGGAACCAGGGTGAAGGTGTTGAATTACAATGAGACAGTGGAAATAATATTCCAAGGGACAAATGCGATGAACTCAGGAGAGAATCATCCAGTGCATTTGCATGGATTCAAGTTTTATGTGGTTGGAGCCGGTGTCGGAAATTTCGACAACGGCACTGATCCCTTGACTTACAATTTGATTGATCCGCCACAAGTTAATACCTACCCAATTCCTAAGACTGGATGGGCCACCATCAGATTCGTAGCGGACAACCCAGGTATACAGATTTACATCAGTTGCTTATTTCTTAAACATTAGTCGCACTGATTCATTCATCAATTAATTAAAATGGACAATTTTGACATGCAGGTGTATGGTTCATGCACTGCCATTACGATCGGCATATGAGTTGGGGCATGGATGTTGTTTTCATAGTGAAGAATGGAGATACCGAGGAGACCAGTGTTCGCCCTCCACCAGATTACATGCCTTCTTGTGGCGAAAATTCAATATATGGTGGTGCCGAGCAGTCGATGTTTCAGTTGGGGGAGTAGCTATTAGCTTGGAACTAATCAAACTTACAGGAATATATGAAGGTTGTACCTCATTGAATTCAGAAGGGCACTAGTTAGACATACATGCATTACAAATTGTTAAATTTTGTGAGCTGGGTTCTTACCCTCGAGGACTACACGTATTTCAGTTTTTCCTTTTTAATTATATGTAATAATGCTACAATATATATATTCCTTTGGAAGGCCCCAGTTCTAAACTAGCTAGTGATTTTAGGATTGTTGAAAGATTTGAATCCTATATATCAAACAATAGCCTATTGTAAGAATTGAATATATCAAATCTTATAACAATATATCACTTGTTATGGTTGGGAGTAAAGTAAAGTAAAAAGAAAAAAGTTATCTCTCGTCTCTCCAAACCCTAGCCCCTTGCACAAGGTTTGGAGTTTTCAGCGATCGATGGCGCGTATGTTCGCATTCTCCACTAGTAGGGGCTCGGTGTGCACTCTTCTATTCAGTGGCAGACCGAGTTCGTCAGAGTCAACGATGGTGCTACATTCCCTTTGGGTCGCGCTGTCATTTATAATTAAGCTAGTGGTGGATTCACGTGTCATCCACAACATGGAGGTTCTTGCGCTCTCGATTGTCATCAATCGTTCAGGTGTCCCCCTCCTCAGTGGGCAAAGGCGGAGCCGAAATTTAAACAGGGTGGGGCTAGATTTTTCATATATTAATGTCTTTTTTTTTTGTGTGTGTACGTGTTTAAGTATATTTGCAATTCATCTTCCTAACGATCGATGAAAATTTTAACAAAAATCTTATAGATCAAACTAATTAAAAGATTTGATGAGATGTAATTACACATTTAGTTTTGTTTTTGTACTTAATTACACATTTAGTTAACTTAATGTGTTGAACAGTTACTTTAGCTCGACAATTTTCAACTCAAAAGTCACTTTAGTTAATACTCAAACAAAAAAGTAGTTCATAATAAACTTAAAATTGGACTTTGTGGGCTGAATTTTTGTTTAATAGGGTGGGCTATATGGTTTTGATCAATTGATTTGATGTTAATTAATATAGTAAATTTTTAATTTTTTTTCAAAATCTACCTGGGCTATATCCTAGGGTAGCCCATGGCTGCCTCCGCCATTGTCAGTGGGTGATGCATGTCTTTAGAGATTGGGGAGTTCGGATCTAATAGAATTCATGATGTAAACAAGGCTCGACAAACGTCTAATCTAATGGAGATAAAAAACACTAGCATAGCTAGAAAATCACGGGCGAATTAAAACCCAAAATGACAAGAAAAAAATTTCTTCAACTTTTGGTTTTTTGTTATTTTGATTTTATCAAAGATATCATTTCATGAATAAAATATGGTCAATATATACATCCATGGGGCAAGGTGGCTTATTTAAATAAGTAAATGTCACACCCTTTCAGCATCAACTAGAAACATCATCAATAATTAATCTCTTCAACCATGGAGGTCTAACTTCTTTCCAAAACACTGATCTCTTTCCAAAACACTGATCTATAAGAGGAATAGTAGCTTTTGATTCCAAACACTGGTTCTATAGGTTAAAATCCCAATTGTCTGATTCCAAACTCCTGATGATAGTGAGCGCATCACTCTCCACCTCCACCCTATGAAAGCCTTCTCTCAAACAAATTCTCATTCCTGATAATATATAAAGCTCTCGCCTTAGCAGCATATATTGATTGATTCTCATGAACTACCTTCATATTAGCACAAACCAAATTGCTAACCTCATTTCTGATCACCACACCTAACCCCGTTTTGTGCTTGTGCAGATCACAAGAAAAATCAACATTTAACATTAAAAACAGAGGCTTAGGGGGACACCATCTAGTTCATTGTTGATAGGGCTAAAACTAGTACACAATTTAATCCTTGCAAATAAATAATAATGTCATGAAGTAGTAATGATAAGCAAGGGTCTACTAAACTACAATGACTTAAACAATAATATGGGGGGTTTTTGATTTTTTTTTTTTCTAAACTAATAAACAAGTAAAAGAAATATAATTGCTGAAAATTAATCCAAGATGATGAAGTATTGTTTAAGAGAAAAGCAACGGAGAACAATGTAACCAGGGACTGCTGTTCACCACAAGACAATGTATCACTTATGAAAAGTCAATCTATTCTTTTTCCACCACCGTGTTGGTTTTTGAATGTATACTTTTCTATACTGTATATCCAATGGTCATGCTAGATGACACTAGTAGCCATGTTGGGAATTCGTGCCATTTGAAAAAGGAAAAATTGAAAAAGTAAATTCGAAATTTGTAAAACTTTTATACCAGTGTTGCCTGTTATTTATCTCAACCAATTCAAATATCAATTCAATGGAATGGTAACTTTGATTATTCAAAGTTGTCTATGACTGTAAAATAAAATGTACAAATAACATGAACGTTCATGAGTGTTCGTATAAATTTCACAAGTTTGCACGAAATATCACGAATTGATCACGAATTACCATGAACAAAAACAGTGGATCAATGGAACCTAAGTGTAGAGCAAAAGAAGCATCATCTTGAAGCATTGTTGATATCTCCTCCATTTGATCATCAGGTGATGATTCAGACTTCGAGCTCGTGCGTGAGTCATCATCGGAAATAGGCGAAGGAGACCGCTTTCTTAATTAAGTAGACATGCTTTTTTGCCCCCAGCGACGTCAAAGTGATGATTGGCTGATGCAACTTTCATGAACTCGCCACTGATGTTGTAGTTTGAGGTTTTAGCAAACTCGTAGACGCCTTGTTGGCCTTATTCACTGGTACGGAGTGAATCTTCTTAGAAGCTATTTTTTTTTTTTTGAAGTTGACGGCTTGAGATTGTCGGAGAAAGAGATGAGAGGTAGAGATTGTCCCACTGGGCGTGCCAACTTGTAAACACGAAAATCCTGCAAACGAATAAAACAAGAACACATGTACAAAATAATATATTTGTATTTATGGATTTAGGGTTACAATCTCTGTGGGTATTCTTTTACAAGAATTTACTCTGATTTGATCTCCGAGGTTGGTTTGATCCAAAGGTGACGAGCACTTGATCTTGAATCGAACGGTCGTATCTTTAACTTGTCTTGGTTTGGCAAATTTTGAAGATGAGGCTTGATCAAGGGCTATGGAAGCGTGATCTTGATCGGACTTGAACCACGAGTAGTGTCACGTGGTGAGCGTTCTTCGGCTTTTGTAGCGGATGAATCGGCACGTGTGCTTGGTGCTTGTTGATTCTCCACGAGCTTGATGAAGAACTTAAGTATTTGGGTGTTTGACCTTGCAGAGAGCTTTTGCCTTCTTGCCAGAGGTTTGCTTGTGATTTTCTAAAGGTCGTGCTTGATCCAAGGGTGATGAACTCTTGGTCTTGAATCACGCGAAAGTTACAAAGTTTGACACGTGACAATGTCCTTTGACTTCTTGGTTGGTGAAGGAATTGGCTATTTGGGCAGCTTGATGATTCTTCACAAGTTTGGAGACTTCTGAGATTCGGGATGATTTCTAGGGATGGCAATGGGTAGGGTCGGGTATGGATTTCCACTATCCATACCCGAACCCGTAGCGGGTACCCTACCCAAATTCAAACCCAAAACCCGTTCTAACGGGTTCGGGGAAAACCCAAACCCACGCCTATCGGGTTTCGGGTATCAACGGATACCCACACTTACCCGAATTTCAAAAATAATATTCATATTATACCTGAAATTCACAAATCACAACTACCCAAATAAATAAAAAGTTAAACTTAACAATGCAAAAGACTTAATACATAGTTCAAACTTCATAAATAATTCAATCTAAATAAAAATTACATAATTAATGAAATTTAAAGCTCAATTATTCTTCTCCAAATGAAAGCTTCAAAGATATAGTGATGAGAAATGTTTTTTTCTACACGCCCATACTTCCATACGCAAGCTGATATAAATATATATTAATATTATATATAAAATATACAAATAAAAAATATTAAAATAAAACGGGTCGGGTTTGGATTAGGGTATGGATTCGGATGTGCCATATCCATACCCAACCCAAACCCGCTTCGGGTTTAAAAAAAAAAACCCGAATCCAAACCCATATCTATTTTTCGGGTTTAAACCCGACCCATTCGGTTTGGATATCAACGGGTACCTAAACCCGCGGGCATTATTGCCATCCCTAATGATTTCTCTGCTCTGTTTGAAGTCCCTTCTCTTAATTTGAGGAGGGGTAATTATAGTGTCTGCGTCTCCCTCAATTTGGAATGCATTTATGATAGAGCATTTAATGAAATTCATTATTTTTGTAATTAAATCAATCAGTTTTAATTGATTGACTTAATTATAATTAAATAAGAAATTTACCAATTAATTATGATTTAATGCTGGATTACAATCAGGATTAGTTAATTTAATCTGATTGATATTTAGCATTTAATACTTAAATTTAATCAGAATCAATCAATTTAATGCGATTTATCCGACTTAATACTTAACTTGAATAATTGTCAATCAGCAATAAATTGACGTCTTCACGTCATCTAACTGACAAATCCTCTCGTATTTCAACATGTGTCACTCTCGAAGCTCTTTAAATTTTGGTGACGTGTAAGCCACGTGTACCGTTTGTGGGACCGACGTGTCAGCTAAGGTTGATCGGTCAAAGTTTTGAATATTGACCGAATTATCAGTGCTTTTTATTTTCACTAAATTTTCTGCATCTACAATGGCAAAGGTTATGTATTAGGGTTTATACCTAACCCCTGAACACCTGAAATAATTCAAAATACTATTTATTTAATTTATAATGGAACATCGACGTTTATACCCTTTCAGGTAAGTATATATTTCCCATAAGGGCAGTTGAATCACGCTGACTTATTTCATCCAAATTTTTAATAAGTGTAGTTAGAGTACAAATTACTCCACAAAACGGTGGGTTTGAATTAGTTCCCGACCGGAGTTGTGACGCATAAACATTTTAGTGTCAGGGGTATTTAGGTCACTATAGTTGACCACATGGATGGAGGCTGAAATGAGGTTGAAAAACGTCCAATTTTGTTACCATAAGATTTTTTCCCTGCTACAAACACATTCAACGGTTACATTGGCCAAATTCTTTTAATTTCCACCACCGTGTTGGTTTTTGAATGTATACTTTTCTATACTGTATATCCAATGGTCATGCTAGATGACACTAGTAGTCATGTTAGGAATTCGTGCCATTTGAAAAAGGAAAAATTGAAAAAGTAAATTCGAAATTTGTAAGACTTTTATACGAGTGTTGCCTGTTATTTATCTCAACCAATTCAAATATCAATTCAATGGAATGGTAATTTTGATTATTCAAAGTTGTCTATGACTGTAAAATAAAATGTACAAATAACATGAACGTTCATGAGTGTTCGTATAAATTTCACAAGTTTGCACGAAATATCACGAATTGATCACGAATTACCATGAACAAAAACAGTGGATCAATGGAACCTTGGCAGTGGGTAAAATTGTGCATAAGTGGTCGATCAAACTCCTACAAATTAGCAAATAATAACCTCTTAGGGCATAGGGTCAATTTTGGTTAACACCTTAAATAAATAACTTTAATCACTGAACTTAAACTCTGTTATACACTTTAGTCATTCCGTCAAATTCACTAATTCAGCAGAAAAATCTCGTAAATAATACATTGGTTTAAGGATATTTTCGTCAAATCAATAATACATTAAATTCTTTTTTTTCTACTCTCTCATGTGCACATCGCTCTTTCTCTCTCACTCATCTACACATTGACTCCCTCCCTTAATAAATATGCAAAATTGCAAATACACCTAGTATTTCAAAGTGAAAAAATCAAAACTACATACGTAATTATAGCTCTGATTGTGTATATATACACACACATACAACCACAGTAAAACCCGTGCTCGCCGCCTTTCCGCCGTTCTCTCTGAACCGCGCCGCACACCGCTCAATTAATCTGGGCACCCACCCAGACCATCACCGTCCAGTCTCTGTCACCACTCACTGCCATCACAGCCCAGCCATTCTTCTTCTACTTTGGACACTCAGAAGCACCTCCGATTTTTCCATCGAGCCGAGCTCCCGCAGCTCAAATCTCTCTGCGGCTCCCTACGGCCGTTCTCTGGTGGAGCTGGGTCGCTCAACGACGGCAATGAGGAGGGAGGTTGATGGTCAACTCCAATTTTTACTCTTGTTTTTTTGTGGTTGACCAGACAAACCATAACGGAAGACAATTAAACCAAGTAAAAAAGTTAACATATGCGTTTACTTCACGTGCCAAAAAGTGTTAGGGACATATCCACTTGGGTGCATCCAAGACTCTTCGGGAGAAGATTACTTGTTATTGAAGATGAAGGAGTAGAGATATTTCGTACTGTACGTTTCTCAGGCTTGATTACAACGGACAAAGCTCAGTAGTAGAATTAGTAACTGGCTTAGAGACTAATTAAGCAACCCTAACAAAAGTTCTCTAACTAATTTGTTGGTGACTAATCAATGCGTGACAGCTGGCAGTCTTGGTTCATTCTTCAAATGTTGACTTTCTAATTTACATTAATTGACCATGATAATCATTATAACATGTCTGCATAAAATTCCATCTCATATCTTGAAAGTTTATATAGTTCCTACCAAATTGTCCAAGTGAGGGAGATCTAGCTAGAACATACAGCCAACAAACATAGTTTTTTTTTTTTCCTGGTAAGCAAAATTATATAGCTTATGACTGTTTGTTGAACATATCAGGAGGCAAGAGCCTCGATCTACTTTTAAGGACTTCTGAAGGGACGTCGGCAAATATTTCCATTTCCCAAAAAAGGGATGTTGATTGTCTTACTAAAAGGGGTAACAATTAAAATAATGAAATCCCAAGTGAAGTATCCAATAATGACCAGATTCTAGTTCTTCATTTTCTCATCTTCGAGTTGTTCATCTCTCCGGTTCAAGGCGGAGTGCATTTCTATGATTTTGTAGTACTGTAAGTACTTAATTTCCACTCTCTCTCTCTCTCTCTCTCTCTCTCTCTCTCTCTCTCTCTCTCTCTCTCATGAAATCTTGTAATTCCAGACATGCATGAGGGAGATCTAATTGCTAATCTGAATTAATTACTACTATTAATTCATGTTGATCCTTGAATGCATGAGCATCCTGGTACAAGGGAGATCTGCAAGCGTGGGTTAATGAGGCCATGGAAGATAACGAGAATGGCCAGCTGGGGAATCTGTCCTTGCTCCAAAGGTATATATCCTTATTTGATAAATATATACAAAGAGCATGTTGGGTTTTTATATTTAGGAAATTGACCAACCTTAATTTTTAATCAATTATCAGATCGAACGACTTGTTTTTTTTTTTTTTTTTTTGGAATCGGCTTCTCTGAAGTGCAAAATTTGTGAAGTTTTGTGAAATTCGTAAAATCTCGATACTCCAATCAATCTAAGGGTTTAAACAACTGCCACTTCATTAAAATTGGTATTTTAGTCAAACCGAGGTTATCAGTGAGGTCAACTTCCCATTAACCCCATTACTAAAAAGAAAAGAAAATATTAGTGAGGTTACTCGTACTGTATGTAGTACTTGTTGGTTTGGAGGTTGCGGTGGATCGAGGTTGGCAGTCCATCGTAGTGGAAACTGATTGCCTTGAGGAGGTGAGGTTGGTGAATGGAAGTGAGGAGTGCCTTGCTGAGGACGGAACCATTGTTGATAAAATTCGTACCTTATTGGTTTTGATTAATTTTCAAGGTATCTCTCATGTTCCTAGAGTCACTAACATGGCGGCTCATGCTGTTGCTAGTTTTGTAGCCCGGAATAATGAGCGTTTTCATTGGTTAGGAGTTGGGCCATCTTGGCTCATGGATGTCATTGTTAATGACGGATCCGTAACTGCGGTTACTTCTAGAGAGGAGAGTGGGAACTTGATTCCACCACCGTTCATTCCCATCTTATGTAATTTGAGTTTGTTCAATAAAATTTCCATTCTAAAAAAAAAAATCTCCTAGACCAGTTTGTGAACTGGGATGTAGATCACATCATCTACATATATTCAAGAAATCCAATTAACTTACACAACCCTGGTTTTAGCATCCATATCTACCCAATTTATGTCCAGGTTTTTACCATATCCATTCCAAATTAACTAGGTGCAAACTCACTAGGTAGGCAAAGAGATGAGAAGAAACCACAAATATGGCAGACCCAAAATCAAATTCAACCTCAGTATCAATTTAATGTGCAAGAATTCTTCTCTCCATTGGAATCTTTTTTCATCAACTCCAAAGGCTGCAGAACTTTATCACCATGAACAAATAGGTTTTTAATTCCTCCACAACCACCAAGATGTAAAGGCAAAGAAGGAGACGAAGAGATCAAAAAAATCATTTACTGTCAACGGCTATGAAGTTTTTTTTTATTGGTTAACGGAAGTTAACCTCTTGACAAAAATATTAATTTTAATGAACTCTCATAATGCATGTGATGCATTGCTAAAAAATCGCTGGTCACTATCTGAATGAATAAACAGCTAATATATATATATGTGTACTGAAAACAACCACGAGCTGCAATGTGGGCTCTAATTATTGCAATTTTTTTTTTTTTTAGAAGAAGCTAGAATTATGTTTTGGTTTATATATATTTTCTAATTGTATCATAAACAGTAAAACTCCTGTCTATTTTAATGCATGAATTCATGGGGACCAACTTACTTAATCAGTGAGAAGGAAGTAGCAAAAACTCGTGGTTAGCATGCATTAATATTCAAAGTACGTGTTACAGCTAAAACGTGTTACAGCTAAAATTGATTATTAGAATTAGAAGCTTACGGTCAAAGCATGCATATACTCTGCTAGTCTTAATTGACTGTTTGTTCGAATAAAAATCTTTGAATTAGGATCTATTTCGATCCCCTAGACGTACGTGATTACATTTTCATTATAAATAGCCTCGATCTTGTCTACACACAGATTGAAGAATCACGAAATGAAACACCAAAACAATTTTCCATTCACGACAGAGATTCTTCTGGTGTTTCTGTTTCTTACAGTGCAGTTCCTCTCCCTGCAGGTTCAAGCCAAAGTGCATTTCTACGATTTTGTTGTAAGGGAGAAGAATTACACCAGGCTGTGTGAGACAAAGAGTATTTTAGTTGTGAACGATAGTTTTCCAGGTCCGGAGATTCGAGTTCACAAAGGTGATACAGTTTATGTCAATGTGCATAACCAAGGATATTATGCTTTCACCATTCACTGGTAATTTACCTCTCTCTCTCTCTCTCTGTACCACAATCTTATCCCTAAAGATAAGTATTTTTCCCTTCTTTTTAAAATAACAACTAACAACTTTCTTAAATAATAATTAAATTTGATTATATAGGCATGGGGTAAAGCAACCACGAAATCCATGGTCAGATGGTCCAGAGTATATCACACAGTGTCCAATCCAACCTGGAACAAATTTCACCTATGAAGTCCTGTTGTCTTTAGAAGAAGGAACCTTATGGTGGCATGCTCATAGTGATTGGACAAGAGCTACTGTTCATGGTGCCATTGTTATCTTGCCAGCTATTGGAACCACATTTCCATTTCCTCAGCCTGATGAAGATGAGGTGCTCATAATTGGTATGCAAAAGTAATTAATATCCTCATGTCCTTGGTTTAGTTATTTAATGTTGAGTTACAACACTAATTACCAGCGAGGTAGCGATGTTGTTGAAGTTTAGAGTAACGTAGCTAGATATTTTTTCTAGGAGGGTCAAAACTCAAAACTTAAATATCTATTAAATTGAACAAAAATAATTGGCCAAAAATAATAATTCAATAAAGGAATAGAAAGAAAGAAAATCCATATTCGGGTGGTTTTCTATGTTTTTTTTTTTTTACTTTTTAAAGGAAGGGTTAATTTCATTGCTAGAAAAAGAAAAGAAAAGAAATAAATGAGGAAGGTTAATTCAATGGGTTGAAGATTGACCTAAAAAAATGGGCCAGACTTTTTTAGTTTTTTTTTTTCTTACTAAAAGGGTCCGTTATAATCTATTATTTAGTTACATTTTATAAAAGACAAAGAATATCAAACAATTAGTGGTATTTCAACAATTTGAGATGGGTCAAGTGACCCTTCTCACCTTACTGTGGCTACGCCTATGGTAACACTACATGATAACACAAGGCATCCACAAGATCGATTACGAGTTCCCTCCAGTCGAGCTTCATCGATGGCACTAGCCTACGGGTTCTTCCCACTAGCCATGGCTTGGCCGCTCTGATACCACTTGTCATGGCTCTAAGTCCTTCAAGCCCACAAACCGTTATTATTGTGTAGAGTGGTTCTATCCAGATCTCCCCATTAGTAATAGACATCTCCCAATTATATCAAACATTATCATCGTCCTTGGGTTTAGGCCTAAATCATCCTCATATTTGATTGAATCTAAACTTGGGAGACTGTCAATGTTACTCTCCTCTACCTGAGGAGCCTATTTTTTTTATTATTTATTTATTTATGGTCTTGGTGCCTCCTATTCTTATTGGATCTTGAAAACGTGAGTGGTTTCAAGATTGTTTCCGGTGGCTACTGGTCCCCTTTAGTTGATAGAGTATTGCACGAAGGTTGCTGGAGTTGCTAATATATATATCTAAAATCCTAAAGATGCTATTTAAAATAGCTAAAAATCTAAATTAGAGAGTCTACTGAAGTTGCAATTAGAGCATCTTTAGCAATAATTGTTATTTTTAGCTAAATTTTAGCCAAAGTAGCTACAAAAATATTTTGGCTAGCAACTTTTAAAATACGTCTACATCATTTATTTCTATTTTAGCTAATTTTGAATTAATATCATTTTTTGAAGGGTTTTTATCATAAACAGTACCTAACCTAAGGGTTGTACATCACTTTGGTACCTGACATTTAAAAACTATCACATTAGTATCTGACCTTTCAAACCCGACTCAATTTTTCTACCCACCATCAATAACTCCGTTTAAAACATGGCCATGTGGCTTTTTTTTTCTTGGGGGTTTTTTTTTTCTCGGAGTTATTGACGGTGGGTACAAAAATTTGGTTGGATTTGAAATGTTAGGTACTAATATGATAATTTTTAAATGTTGGATGCCAAAGTGATGTACAACTCTTAATCAGGTACTGTTTATGATAATTCCTCTTTTTTGAAATAGCTAATTTATGCAATTTAAATTTTGGTATGCAACCATAAGCTATTATATCTAAAAAGTCACGTACTTGTTTTATTAAATAATGTGAGGCCAAGTAACTGCAGAAACTTGTTGTAAAATATTTGTTTAGCCCCATTATTTTCTTATTTTAACAAGCCTAAAGAAGACCTAGAAAGAGAAGTATATTACTTTAGGGAATACATGCACGAGAAGTACTTGTACTGCTTATTAGAGTTCATGTAAGTTATTGGCTCAGAAAGCAAACATCTTAAATATTATTGATCCTTGCTTGTTGCATGCAGCATCCTGGTACTTGGGGGATGTGAAGGAACTTGTTGATGAGGCTATAGAAGAGGGTGACGACTTACCGCATTCAGATGCTTACACTTTAAATGGGCAGGCAGGGGATTTTTGTCCATGCTCCAATGGTATTTTTTTTTTAATTTCCTTTTAAGGGTGCATGTTGTATATATGGCTAATAACCAATGAATATTTTCATGGCTAAAATGATGATTTAACTGCAGCATACCGCCGCATGGTGGATTACGGCAAGACTTACCTTCTTCGTATAGTCAACGGCAACATCAATGCCGAACACTTCTTTGCCGTTGCAGGGCACAACCTCACCGTGGTTGGACTCGACGGAGCCTACACAAAACCCATACACACATCTTACACAGTCATAAGCCCTGGACAAACGATGGATGTCCTACTTACAGCAAACCAGTCTTCTCTTGGCCAATACTATATTGCGGCTAGACAATACTCAAGTCAGAATGCTATGGTTGACTTCAACCACGCAAATGTTACTGCAATCCTTGAATACAGAGCAAATTATACTTACCAAACTCCCCCATCCTTTCCATCCCTACTTCCCATGTACATGGACTATCCAGCAGCACTCAACTTTACACACAAAATTAGAAGTTTGGCCACCCCGGAATACCCTGTTCATGTTCCACTTGACATTACAACTAGAATGTATATAACAGTTTCCATGAATTCGCTTAACTGTACATTCCCGAGCTGTGAAGTAGATCATGAAATCTCTTCAAGCCTAAATAATGTTAGCTGGATCGACCCAAACCCAAAAACTACGAGTGTCCTGCAAGCCTACTACAGGTTTTTCCTCTTCCCCTCTACTCTTTCATATGGGAGAGAGATAGAAATTAATTAAGGAAAATTCTATAATATGTTAACATATAACATACAGACAATATATTACCACGTACGTTTTATACTGTGATGGATGCAGGAATATAAGCGGAGTTTACACACCAGATTTCCCAGACCAGCCGCCTTCGTACTATAACTTCACAGGGGATTCTATCCCGGAGTATATTAAGTGGACAGTCCAAGGGACGAAGGTGAAGGTGTTAAATTATAATGAATCAGTTGAGATTGTGTTCCAAGGGACCAATGTGCTAGATGGGTCTGTTAATCATCCAATGCATATGCATGGATACAGCTTCTACGTGGTTGGATATGGTTTTGGGAATTATGACAACGAGACTGATCCCAAAGGGTTTAATTTGGTTGATCCTCCTGCAGTAACTACATTTGGAGTTCCCAAAAGAGGATGGTTAGCAATTAGATTCAAAGCTAGTAATCCAGGTATGTATGTCCTCCCCAAATTTTCATATTACTATTGCAAACTTTAACATAGGATCGTGCAACTCCAACAACTTTCCTATATCTAGTATTTTACTATTATAAAGAAACTTTAGCCATTTTTGCTCAACCAATGTCCCTATAAGCTAGACCCAGTATTAATATTATCGGGGAAGTGAATTGTACATCAAAATCACATTACCTATTTCTAGGATAGATAGAACATAGAGATACATGGAAAATAACAGCATGTAAATCATAATTAATTAAGTTTTAGTTAATTTAGGAATGTTGTTGGAGTTGAAATTTATAGAGAACAAAAAAAGTTAATTTCGTTTAACCTCCTTGACATTTACACCTTACATCATTTGTGTCTTAGCATATTCACATGTGCCCATGTACTAACCAATTTTCATCAATCTTATCCAATTATTAGGTTTCATTAAATTATTTTTTTAATTACTAATGTGGCTCTAGTGGGTCGCCTTTTATATATGATGATGTGTCACTAACATGGCATGCAAAATCATATTATACGTGACGAGAATTTCAAAAAGTTTGACACAATAGTTGCCAAATTAGGTAAGAGCTTAACAAGATTGATTAAAATCAGTGAGTACGAGAGCATAAGTGATGAAATTAGAAGTGTATGGGCACAAGTGATATTGGGTGTATACCCCAAGGAGGTAAAATGAAGTTTACTTTACAAAAAAATAAACATAAAATTTTTACTATGTCCATCCACAAAATAAAGAAATTATTGGGAACATGTTGGAGTTGTTTTAGGTGGAGAATAAGTTGTTCAAGTATATATGAAAATCATATCACAATAAATGTAGGTGAATATCACTTCTCATTTGTTTTTTCTTCTCTTTCCAGGTGTGTGGTTTTGGCATTGTCATTTCGATAGGCACTTGACTTGGGGTATGGACACTGTTTTTATAGTGAAGAATGGAGGCACTGCTGAGACTAGTCTTCGCCAACCCCCAACTTACATGCCTCCATGTACTGTCCCATTGAAATCTCGAGTCCACAATTATGATGCATTTGTTGAAAATAAAAGAGAATAAACATTAGTTAATCTACAATATATTCATATGTATCATTATTTGCTTAGGAGCACAATGTACTTTAAATGGCTTTGTAGCTCTTGAGATATTTATTAAAATAAACTATTCTATCGAAAGAAAAATAAATAAAATAAAGGTCGATTTATATATTGACAATTCCGAGAAAGCAATTTTACCAAATGCAATTTTGGCATGAAACAATATATTCATATTACTGATGGTTGATAATTAACAATAATTAGTTAATGAATTTTAAACCAAATTGAAGTTGTAGTCTGTAATTCCGTATGAACATGCTGGATGAAAAATAAAAATTCAATTATAAGGTTTTAGCAGAAGAGAGAGGAAAAAGAGAAGAAAGAGGAAGCGTGAAATTTTCGCTGTTTGTGGATTTGCTAGTGCTTAGTTTGAGAATTTTGCTAAAAAGAAAAGACAAATGTCACATCCTTATTTGCCCACGTTAGTGAGTTTGGATGCCTCTATCCAAATCTGTTTGGACGAGAGTATTTTCCAATTCACATTTCTAAATCCAATTTTACACCCAATTTGTCAATTTTTGAATTTTTCATCTATTTTTTGGTTAGTGAACAACGTGGCAAGGATGGAACCCTTTGATTGCTTATGTGGTCACACAACTAATACTAAAAGAAAATTTTTGAAGAGCTAAACATCACGTACAATTTGATGCCCCAAGAAGGTCATCTCACTCAGACAAAGTCAAAAGCAATTGTTTCCTAATGGATAGAGGTGAAGGTAAACCTGATATACAGTTAGAATATCAGTACCAACTGTGCCATGCCAGTTCAAGAGAAGGATCAAACTAAATTTGAAGAGCTCTAATTCTGTTACACTCTCTGTAACCATTGGTAATTTGGTATTGTTATATTCTGTTAGGAACTCTGATGATGATATTGTGGCTTAAATTATAATGTAGCCGTGCCTATTCTGTTAGAATAGAATCCTTTGACTGGGTACACTACTGCGAATCATCTATTGCTTTGAATTTTGTAGTTATAAATGTGTACCTAACACTCGTTTATGGAAACAGAGGACTCTGTTTTATGAACAGAGAGAATAACACAGGAAAAAAAATAAAAAAGGACTCTGTTTCATGATGTACATTACCTTTTTGTTTAAATTACGCAATCGAAGCAAAAGGGTCTTTTTCAAAACGCACAGAATTAGCAGATTTTGGTCACGCTCATTTCTTCGATCTCGTAGTGTCGAGAATCAGCAATTTGCTTTTGTACGTTTGTTCAGGTATTTTGATAGTTGACACTTGACACACTGATCGTACAAAAGCAAGCACAGTGTGGATTGCTGGTACGTGTGTAATTTGCCTACTGCTATTTCATCGATCTAAAATGAACCACACGCCATGTACTGAAGAATTTTCCCACAATCTAACGGCACACAGCCTCCTCTCTCCATCCCATTCTCCGTTTTTTCGTTGTAGAATTAGAATGCATGTGCCAATTTAAAAATCCCTTGGGCACGTTACTTGGTTGACTTGAGTTCACGTGGTTCTTAATACTACTTCTATTTTTTACAAAGACTTGAACAGCTAGCATCATCCATCATCCTATCACCTCAATTTAACACTCTCTCTTTCAGACCAAAAAAAAAAAAACACTCTCTCCCAGTCCTACTACTAATTCAGTATACTTCCACACTGATCTGGTTCTGTCAATAAAAGGCAGCTGATGTAGGCATGTCGGCAAAGCAATCTGACAACGGAGGTGATCATGAAGGCCAAGAAGAAGAAGAAGAGACGGCTGAAGCAAAATCCGGCACAGAATCTTCAGCTCATCCCGAGCAAAGCAACATCGAAGCCGAGTTAGCTCCTCCTCCACCTGAAATTTCAAGATCCCATAAGCCTCTCGAGGGTCTCACGACAAGAAAGTCACTCAATAGGTCAGTTTTCTCCAAACCCAAGTCGAGATTTGGTGAACAGCCAGCGCCCATTGATTCCAATATTCTTGAAGAGACTAGTTTGGAGCAGGTTGGTGCAGATTTCACTTCATTCAAGGAGGGTTCCCCAATGAGGTAGGTTGGTGCATTGTTTTAAGATTTTTGTTTTGGTAATTAAAACTATAAATTGAAATCTTTCTTATATATATATATATATATATATATATATATGTTCCTTGTGGCTTATGGGAGATTTTCTTGTTTTTGGTTTGATCTGCTGGGATTTTATTTCCGAGGAAATTTGATTCAAAAGAAAGTACTAACTAATGGTCTAATGTACACTCAACAATATTCTAGTGGAGTTTCCAAGCCTGCAGTGGCATACCAATCAGTCAAGGCTACATCGCCTTATTATTTTTCCTCAAATCTTTAATCTCCTATAATATTCCTAATTTCCTACATACGAGCAACGGTGGTTGGACCTTCTCCATGTCATGTCATGTCATGCCCGTCTCATTCAGAATTTTCTCCCCTAAATGCATACTAACAATTTATTGGAGAGAAATTTCTAATTTTAGTTGGCTTAAATGTCACATATGCAAAAATTAATGCATTCATACTATCAAGCTTTTCTAAATGTACACAGGAAAAAAAAAATCTGTTGTGTGATGTGGAAAACCAAATGACTACAGTTAGATTCTGATCTTTTTCCTTGAATTTCAACATTTGACAAGGATACAAATCCTAAAAATCATGAGTTTAGTTTATTTATTTATGTGAAACAGGTTATTAATGGAATCCCCAGAGAAAGCTTTAGAAGGCAATGAAGTAGGCATATTGGAAATGCAATCTGCGAAGGGAGTTGAAGTTGGAAAGGAGGAGACAGTTGAAGCAAAAGGGCCATTATTAAGAGGCTCAGAATCTTCAGCTCCCGAGCAAAGCAACCTGAACTTACGAGTGTCCGCTGAGTCAGTCCGAGTTGGTTCTCCTCCTCCTGAAATTCATTTATCCAGTAGGAGAAACTCACTAACTAGGTCAGTTCTCTCCAAACCCAAGTCGAGATTTGGGGAACAATCGGTGGCCATTGATTCCAACATACTTGAAGAGAGTATTTTAGAGCAGGATTTCCCTTATGGGGATTTCTTCGATGAGGTTTCCCCAATGAGGTAACTGGTATACACATTACATGTCTGCAGCTTTTCTTGTTTGTCATCTTTACATACATCTCTATATTATATTTTTGTGCTTTACACATTAGACCTCTCTTTATCTAAGAGGGATTAATTCGAAATTAAAACCTCATCCAATATTGAGGAAAGAAATGGGAAGGGGCGTGTAACTGAATAATTACACAATGTTAAATCAAATTCGAAGGGGTATTTCTTTCCACAATGTTAAATCAAATTAGTAAGTTGCATGTTAAATCTAGTTGGATTTTATTCCTGTAGAATTTGATCTGCGGTTGAGTTTTTTTTTTTCCTCTTCCTTTAGCGTACCAATTACTGCATGACCAGTTAGTGCGATTCTGATTATGCCATCTTATTAATTTTGTTTTTTATCCTTAGCATGTCGAAAAAGCAATCTGCGAATGGACATGAAGTTGTGATTGGAGTTGGATGCGAAGAGATGACTGAATTAAAAAGGTCTTCTTCAAAAGGCTCAGAATCTTGTACTCTCGAGCAAATCGATGTGGATGTGAAGGTGTCAGTTGCAGTTGATTTTCCTCCACCTGAAATTTCAATATCCAGTCCCAACTCTGTTAAGCTTGACATGAACCCCATCCACAGTCGCACTAGGATAAGGACATTGAAGAGGTCTGATGAGAGTAGGGGTGATGGAGATTCCCCTTACGGGGAGTCATTCCACCGGGGCTGGTCTGAAGAGGAGGCAGATGAAGAGATTTACACGAAGGCTATAAGTAGATATAAGCATATGAAAGTGAAGAAGAAGATATTGACCGAGTGGATTATTTTTCTATGCAGTTTGGGTATTTTAATGGCTAGCTTGACTGTCAAGAAACTAGTGAATCTTATGGTTTGGGGATTAGAGTTTTGGAAGTGGTGTGTGCTTTTCATGGTGATATTCAATGGCATGTTGGTTGCAAGTTTGTTTATGCATTTCACAGTTGTTGTGACCGAAAAAAATACTTTGCTTAGGAAGAAGGTGCTGTATTTTCTTCTTGGCATGAAGAAGAGTGTTGAGGTGGTCATGTGGTTGGCTCTTGTTCTTCTCACATGGCTATACTTGTTCAAAAGTAAGATTGAGCGATCAAAGACATCCACCAAGATTATGGACTATGTTACGTGGACTCTTGTTTCTGTTCTTATTGGGGCATTTTTGTGGTTGTTAAAAACACTGTTATTTAAGATCTTAGCACTTAAATTCTATCTTCACACCTTTTTTGATAGAACTCAAGAATCAATCGTGCATCAATGTATTATTCAGACACTTGTAGGGCCTAGAGAGGAGGCCGAGAAATCACAGTGTCTGAGTTTCAGCACACTAAGAAGAGGGAGTACTCCGCGCTGTCTGAGTTTCAACAGACCAAAGAGAGGGAATGCTAGGAAGAAGGAAGAGGTCATTGATATGGGAAAGCTTCAAAAGATGAAGCCAGAGGAGGTTTCAGCTAGTACGAAGGAGGTGTTAGTGGAGGCAGTCTCTAGTTCTGTAGTGTTGAAAAGATGAAATAAGATAGATATGATTCAAAACTTGAATGATTGATTACAAGCAGAGGAAATATATAACTTAATCTATGCTACTGTTACGAACAACTTCTCCTACAAACAAAACCAAAATAAAAACTGCACTACTTTCTATATTACACACACAAGAGGGAGGACAGCTGTTGTCGGCAAGGGAAGAGAAACACAGAGCAGTCCGGACACACAGAGCAGTCCGGACTGACACAAGCAAAGAGGTTTCCAGACTTGATAACCCGATCAATCAGTCCGGACTCCACTCAGAGTCCGGACTCCCAAGGCAGAGAAACAACCAGCAGAACTTCCAGTAGCACTTCCAGAAGCATTAACTCGATCAAACAGTCCGGACTCACAGAGCAGTCCGGACATCAGAGACTTCTATAGCTTCCAATATCCAACAACTTCCAATACTCCCCCTCAAGCTGGATCAAGAGGATTCATTGAGCCAAGCTTGCCCAATATGCGATGAAACTGAGCGGTAGGAAGAGATTTGGTGAAGATATCAGCCAATTGATCATGACTTCGAGTGTAATGAGTATTAATGACGTTGGATTGAACTTGAGAGCGAACATAGTGACAATCAACCTCAATGTGTTTGGTTCTTTCATGAAAAACTGGATTGGAAGCGATATGCATGGCGGCTTGATTGTCACAGAAAAGAGACATTGGTTGATTGCTAGGGAACCCCAAATTAGAGAGAAGGCCTTTCAACCAAATGAGTTCACAAGCAGTAGAAGCCATTGCTCGGTATTCAGCTTCGGCACTAGAGCGAGCAACAACAGTTTGCTTCTTGCTTCGCCAAGTAACCAAGTTACCACCAACAAAGGTGCAAAAACCAGTAGTGGACTTTCGATCAAGAGCATTACCTGCCCAATCAGCATCCGTGTAGCCCATGATTTCAGTGTGAGCATTGTTCTTCATTAAAATTCCTCTGCCAACAGACCCTTTTAGGTAACGAAGGATGCGCTTGACAATGTGTAGATGAGCCATAGTAGGTGAATGCATGAATTGACTCACAATACTTACTGCATAAGTTATATCAGGGCGAGTAATAGTAAGATAGATAAGCTTACCAACTAGCCTTTGATACGAACTAACATCCAAGAGAGGTTCACTGGAAACATCAAGGTGAAACTTGCTGTCCAGGGGAGAGCTAGCTGGTTTGCAATCCCACATGTCGGCATCCTTCAACAGATCAAGAACATATTTTCTTTGATTGAGAAACAGACCCTTTTGAGAAGTGGCCATTTCTATACCAAGAAAATACTTAAGGGGCCCCAAATCCTTTATGGCAAACTTACTACGGAGAGATTGTTTGAGCATGTTAATCTCTTCAACATTGTCACCGGTCACAATGAGATCATCAACATAAATAAGAACTACAAGCTTGCTTGTTGAACCAATCCGAACAAAAAGAGACGAATCAGCATTGCTTCTGTGAAAACCAACCTCTTCAAGAACAGAACTAAGCTTGGCATACCATGCACGTGGAGATTGCTTTAAACCATAAATGGCTTTATGAAGCTTGCACACCATATTGGGATCCTGAGCTTGAGGATGGCCAGGGGGCAACTTCATGTATACCTCCTCTTCGAGATCACCATGTAAAAAAGCATTTTTTACATCCATTTGGTAAAGGGGCCAAGCATGATTCATTGCAACAGATAGCAAAACCCTCACTGTGCTCATTCTCGCAACAGGAGCAAATGTTTCCTTGTAATCTACTCCATAGGTTTGAGTGAACCCACGAGCTACCAATCGTGCTTTGTGTCTCTCCACAGTCCCATCAGAATGAAACTTGGTTTTATAGACCCATCTACTGCTAACGGCCTTCTTCCCGTTAGGAAGCCGTACCACGCTCCATGTCTTATTGTCATTAAGAGCACGAAGCTCATCAGCCATAGCTTGCTTCCACACATCATGATTATTTGCATCCTCAAAACTTTGAGGTTCATGATTGTTATCAAGTGCACTCAAAAAAACAGAATGAGCGGAAGAAAATTTCTTATAAGAGATGCAAGCAGTCATGGGATACCTTGCAGCATATGTCACATAATCCTTGAGTTTTGGTGGAGGACCTCGTTCTCGTGTAGGATTTCTTCGAGTTAAGACTGGAGGTGGAGAAGGAGACTCAACTACAGGTTGCGTAGCCAATTCAGATTGGTCAACAACTGGATCAAAAAGTACTGCTGGAACTTCTGGAGCTGGAGTAGTAGAATTGGAAGACTGATTGCAATCCTCATCAGCAGGAACAATGGGACTTGGAAAGAGATCAAATAAAGACTCCCCCTGACTGTAACCATCTGACTTTCCAGTAAAATAAGGATTAATTTCATCAAATCTCACATCCCTAGAGACAATGAGTTTTCTAGTAGAAGGATTGTAACATTTGTAGCCCTTTTGAGTGGATGAATATCCGAGAAAAACACACTTTTCAGCTCTAGGATCAAGTTTGTCACGTTGATGAGCTTGAACATGAACAAAGCATAAGCACCCAAAAACTTTCAAGTGGGACAAATCAATTTTTCGACCCTTCAATACTTCAAAAGGAGATTTAAAATCAAGCACTCTACTAGGTAATCTATTGATGAGATAAGTGGCAGCAAGAACACCATGAGACCAAAATCTCTTGGGGACATTCATTTGGAACATGAGAGCCCTTGTTTTCTCAAGGAGATCTCGATTTTTCCTCTCAGCAATTCCATTTTGTTGGGGTGTACCAACACAGCTAGTTTGATGCAAAATACCTTGTGTGCTCAAATATTGAGACATAATATTGGACATATACTCAGAACCATTATCGGATCTTAAAATATGAATGGATGATGAAAATTGAGTGTGAACAAGTTTATGAAAATCCTTAAAAACATTCACCACTTCACTTTTGAATTTTAAAAGATACAACCAAGTAATCCTTGTAAAATCATCTACAAAGGTCACAAAATATTTAAAGCCATCATATGATTCAAGGACAGGACCCCAAATGTCAGAATGAACAATTTCAAAGGGTTTACTAGCCCTAGACAGAGAAGAAGAAAAAGGCAATCTGGATGACTTTGACAAATGACAAACATCACATTGTTTTTCTGCTTTACACATGTTTGGAAACAAAGAAGACAACACTTTCTCAGATGGATGAGCCAAACGTTGGTGCCAAAGGTTATAGTCTTGATCAACACTTGAAGTTGCTTGAAAAACATTGGAAGCAAAAGAGTTTTTGGACAGATAATAAAGACCATTTAAGAAGAAACCTTCACCAATAGTTTTCTTGGTGATGAGATCTTGAAATATGACATTAAAAGGAGAAAAAATGACAAGACATTTTAAGGTGTTTGTGATTCTTCCAACAGATAAAAGTTGAAAAGGAAATGAAGGAACATAAAGAGCAATTGACTCTATAACATTAGAAAGCAATTTAATTTTTCCTTTTCCCAAAACAGAAACACCTTGGCCATTGGCAATAGAAACTTTAGAGGGAAGAATCATTTCTTCAAAATCATGCAAAGTTGCAAATTTATTTGTCATATGATCCGAAGCTCCTGAGTCTATAATCCAATAATCATCTACAGCACAAACTTTGAGAGCAGTAGACAAGGATTTTAGAGTACCTGAGGCGTCTTCATGTGGAACACAATCAGTTTCGGTAAGGAACCCAGCAAATTCATTAAGGATAGCAGAGTGGCTTTCATTTCCAGACATACCAGCTTTGTTGCCTCCAGTATGAATCTGCTTCTTGCTGAGATACGCAGCAAACTCATTCCACATGCTTGTAAGACTACCAAGGTGTTTCACAGAAGGTTTACCTTCTTGTTTCTTCACCTCCACAGAACTAAAGAAACGATTTGGATTCATTCCAACATCGGAAAAGGTTGAGGTTACAAAAGACCTCTCAACAAATTTCTCTTCCATAATAGGATGAAGAGATCAGAAACGTAGGCAAGGAGAAAAAAATAGAGTCAGGCCATGAAATCCTGCTCTGATACCATGTTGAAAAGATGAAATAAGATAGATATGATTCAAAACTTGAATGATTGATTACAAGCAGAGGAAATATATAACTTAATCTATGCTACTGTTACGAACAACTTCTCCTACAAACAAAACCAAAATAAAAACTGCACTACTTTCTATATTACACACACAAGAGGGAGGACAGCTGTTGTCGGCAAGGGAAGAGAAACACAGAGCAGTCCGGACACACAGAGCAGTCCGGACTGACACAAGCAAAGAGGTTTCCAGACTTGATAACCCGATCAATCAGTCCGGACTCCACTCAGAGTCCGGACTCCCAAGGCAGAGAAACAACCAGCAGAACTTCCAGTAGCACTTCCAGAAGCATTAACTCGATCAAACAGTCCGGACTCACAGAGCAGTCCGGACATCAGAGACTTCTATAGCTTCCAATATCCAACAACTTCCAATATGTAGGGCTGTCCACTTTCTCCTACACATTGGATGAGACAGAAAAAAAGGAGATTACCAATGAGATGGAAGCATTGGCTGCTGCCAAGCACATTTTTTGGAACGTTGTTCCCACCTGGTAAAAGGTGAGAAATTAAATTTACCTTATTTACTTACTTATCCTGGTGCCCTTTTCATATATATATATTTGATCTTTTGTTAATTTTCTTACACGTATATGAGTAGGTACATTGAGGAGAGCGACTTCATGGAATTCATGAATAAGGAAGAGTTGGATCTTGTCTGGCCGCTGATTGACGTAGCAAATACTGGACGACTTAATAGAAGAGCTCTAAGAGCTTGGGTGGTTAGACCTTTAATTTGTTTTTACTCATCTCAAATGACGTTCATATTATTCAGTCATTGTTTTCTTAATTAGTAGCCGGCCTTCTTGATATCTTAGCTCCATACAATGTGAAAAACCGGCCAGCATTCCATAATCATGTACCACTTGAGTTGGTACCAAAATTGAGTTGTTGGAGTTCTGTATTAGATGATTTTTAATTTATATATTGCGCGCAGGTGAAAGTCTTCAATGGTCGCAAAGCATTAAATCATGCTTTAACTGACACCAAAGCAGCTATAAAGCAATTGAACAATCTTGTGACTTGCATTGTGGTTGTTGTTTCAATTGTAGCGTGGCTACTATTGGTTGAAATTGCAACCACGAAAGTACTTGTCTTCCTCTCATCACAGCTCGTACTGGCGGCTTTTATGTTTGGAAACACTTGCAAGAACATATTTGAAGCTATCGTGTTTGTATTTGTAATACATCCATTTGACGTTGGCGATCGCTGTGTTGTTGATGATGTTCCGGTAAATTAATTGTTCACTTTTATAGATTTGTTGTATTACATTTACATATGATGGATTTACTTCATTCAAATTTCTTCTAGCTAATACCTGGTAATTGATCGACAGTTGATGGTTGAGAAGATGAACATCTTAACTACAGTCTTCTTGAAACTCAATAACGAGATGGTATACTATCCAAATTCAGTTTTAGCCACCAAAACCATCAGCAACTATTACAGAAGTTCAAATATGGGAGATACAGTGGAGTTCTCAATTGCTTTGACACCAGTGGAGAAGATACGGAAGCTGAAACTGAAAATAAAGGCGTGAGTAAATTAATTTAAGCTTTGAGTAACCATGATCTAATGCTTCATACAAGAGTAAATATATATAGAAACCACGTTTGAGCTGCCATGCGCTTTAATCTCATTTTTCTTTCTTTTTTTGCAATTTGCTTTTGTTTTGTTCAGGTATTTGGAGCAGAACCCGCAGTATTGGCATCCAAACCACAATTTGGTGGTGATTGATATTGAAGATGTGAATAAGTTAAAGATGGCACTCAAATTCAATCATCTCATGAACTTTCAAGAATTCGGTGAAAGGGATAAGCGGAGAACTGAGCTAATCATGGAATTGATGGAAATTTTGGAACAGCTAAACATCTCATACTGTCTGCTGCCCCAAGACGTTTCTCAAGTTCAAACTAAAAACAAATCACATGCAAGAATTGCATATAGGAAGTCCAAGTCAATGTGATCTACGTTTAGAACTTAGAAGCTCAGATCAATCAGCTCCAAAGTCCATAGTAATTAAGGTAGATGAGATGTCAGTCTATTCTTAAGGAACTCTGGTTAATTATATCAATTAATTCATATGGTTAATTATATCAATTAATTCATAACTTTCTTGGAAATCAGTTTATATACTTGTTTAAAGTTTTCTTCATGGTATGTAGGAATGTAGGATTAAGAGTAGGCAATGTTCCTTCATTGATCCAGGTGCATTACCAGATCAAAGAACAAGCAATACCACTAATGAAGTAAAAGATCAAAACAAAAATGATGGAGATCAACAAGAATTAATGTCTTTATCTCAAATCTGAGGTCTTCGTGTAAATTCTATCAGTATCTCTGTTGTGTCTTGTCGTGGAGTACTGTTGAAACTTTCAATGAATAATAGTTTGTATAATTTTTGGTTCATAGCTAAAACTGGAACAAGATACACAATTATATAGGAGGGGATACAACAAGCTTGTATCCACTGGACAAGCTTGAATCCACTGGATTAAACCAAGAGATGTTAAACCAGGAATTACTCCTAACTAAAAACCATAAATTAGGGACCTAGAACAACTAAACTACTCTAAGCTTAAAACAAGGGATTGCCTTCTGCAACAAGAAACGTGACCTAACAATAATCCCTAGGTCTCAGTGATCACATCGTAAGACTGATGTGATCCCTAAGAGACAGCAGCATCCGATAGCTTCCAATAAGTACGTACGTTGTATAGGGTTCGTGTGAACATTGATTGTTTTTGTGACGATGAAGAGAGAATGACAAACTTCTTTTTTCTCCTGCTCATCAGCAGATTAATTAGTTTGTCTTAATTAATTTGTTGGGTTGGTTTTCTTTCTGCCTTGATTATGAATTAACAGGACTAAGTAATGTTGTTCCTAATTATCAAATGGAAATTCAGGACTAATATTACATAAATTGAGCACTGAAGATCTTAGTAACTTAATTGGTTGAAAGGATAGTAATAGCTAGGGACCTAAAGATCTCGGGCTAAAGAAACATACTTTTCGGCAAAGATAATTCAATTGTAATAATAGGGGTAAACCTTTTGCCACGAATTATTCATCAGGCTTCTATTCATTATTTTTATTTTAGTCACCCAAATTCACATCCTATCCAACAAGTTAATTTAATCAAATACGTACTGTTAGACTATTAGTATTCAAATAGCTTCAAATTCACTTTCTTTGCACTTCCGAATCAACCATGCATCACTAGAGCCTCGTCGTCCTATATATTCAAGCCAATTAATGATCTTCCAGGTTTTGCTTTGTGGGCGCTCCGTGAATCCAGTCTGATTATATATACGTACTCAGGTGAAGTAACAAAGCATATATAGTGCTTTAATGCTCTTACTGTTTTACCCAGTTGTTTTGGCTCCAAAATAGCTTCATTAATTTGCAGTTATACTTGACTGAATTAGCTTTGTTGTTGTCTAGTTAGAAACTTAGAGAACCATTGTATAAATCTCAAACCTGCTTTTAACTTTAAAGAAAGGTTTTATCGACAGTGTCTCAAATGTTGAGATTTGTAAATCCGAGTCTAGCTTGTTCTGGTGTCTCATATATAGTTTCTTTTATTTGGGTTAATTACCGTAGACGTTTAATGTGTTGTGTTCTCTCCATTCGGTGGAGAATGTGGATGACAAGACAAAAGGTGACTACCTTTCAGCAATTATGGCCGAAAGCAGAAATCATGGGAGACATGATTTGATAAAAGGAGATATTTCTTTTGGCAAAGTTGGCTGCATGTGAAGCTTTCCCTCCTCAATTATACTTGTATATGCATTAATTATGAAGCCTTACTATTCACATGTGTGTGTGCATGTGGTGTGAAGCACGGGAGAATAAAATGCATGGGACATGCAGCTGCTATATATATATATATATATATATATATATATATATATATATATATATATATATATATGTGAAGGCTTGCATGTAGGTGGCGTAGGGAGTAAAGGCAAGTAAGAGGGAGAGTGTCTGAGTGTGCATGCATTGAGTGCAAGTGAGAGTGCAGAAAAAGAATAAGAGAGAAAAGACCGAGAGAGTCTGTGTGTGTCAAACAAGTATCTCTTGTTCTGACTGAGTGTGTGAGGTAGCAAACAAATAAGTGAGAAAGAGTGTTTCCTTCGGGTGTTGTATCCTGAAGCAGTGTCTCTTTGTGTACCCATTATTTTATAGTGAAAGTTATTTGTTGTTGCTGCCCCGTGGACGTAGGCACATTGCCGAACCACGTTAATTTCGGTGTTCTCTATTTTCTTTATTTCCTCTGCACAATATTATTATTGTCGTGGTTGTGAGTTGTTAAATATTCCGTTCTATATCTGCGCAATTTCCTAACAGTGGTATCAGAGCTTTTGGTTCTGTAATTAAATTTAGAATGGAAGGAAGGAGTACCATGATCAAACTCAACCACTCCAACTGGATCACGTGGAAGCCGAGAATGGAGGACATTCTCTACTGCAAAGACTTGCATGAGCCGATTGAAGGAGTTTCAGGCAGGCCAGCAGAAATGACAAATGCAGCTTGGACAAAGTTAAATCGCAAAGCCATCGGTCACATCCGCGAATGGGTGGATGAGAGCGTATTTCATCATGTGTCGAATGAAACCAACGCTCAAGAACTTTGGAAGAAGCTCGAGTCATTGTTCGAGAAAAAGACTGCTGCGAAGAAAGCTTTTCTCTTTAAAGAACTCGTCAACATGAAGTACCGAGACGGTATTAGTGTGACGGAGCACATGAACAACTTCCAAGGTGTGATCAACCAGTTGACCACAATGGAAATGAAGATTGATGATGAGATGCAAGCCTTGTTGCTCCTGGGATCATTGCCGGATAGTTGGGAGACCTTTGTTGTAACTGTAAGTAATTCTGCTCCTGATGGTGTATTATCTATGAGTAATGTTAAAGATAATATGCAGAATGAAGAAACTAGAAGAAAGTCTTCTAGTGCAAGCAGTAGCAGAAGTGCAAGCAGTAGCAGTCAAGTGTTCGTCGTAGAGAATAGAGGAAGGAGCAAGAGCAGAGGTCCCAAAGGCCATGGAAGAAGTGTGAGCAGATCCAGGACGAGATTCACTGGAAAATGTCATCATTGTGGCATCGTTGGCCATATGAAAAGAAATTGCCACAAGTTGAAAAGGGAGCTTAAGGAAGGGAAAGATGCCAACAATTACCAAAAGAAGGAAGACACCAACAACACTACCGCTGTTGTACCTCATGAAGAATGTGAGTTTCTTCGTGTTGGAAATGAATGCCTGCATGTTGATAATGGTTCAGGTGTTCAGTGGGTTGTTGATTCCGGAGCATCTTTCCATGCCACTTCTCACTCAGAGTTTTTCGCTACGTACAAAGCTGGTGACTTTGGTACTGCGAAGATGGGCAACGAAAGCTACTCTAAAATCTCAGGTATTGGAGATATTTGTTTATTGACTGATGTTGGCTGTAAATTAATATTGAAGGATGTGAGGCATGTTCCTGGTCTTCGCCTCAATCTCTTGTCAACGGGTGTGTTGGATGGAGAAGGTTACCATCATCATGGTGGTGATGGAAAGTGGAAGCTTACCAAGGGATCTCTTGTTGTTGCTAGAGGGAAAAGGTGTTGCACCCTCTATAAAACTTATGGGAAGATTTGCAAGAGTGAGTTGAATGTAGTGGAGAATGCTTCTCCAAGTTTGTGGCACAGGCGCCTTGGCCACATGAGTGAGAAGGGACTGCAAGTTTTGGCAAAGAAGTCACTAATTCCTTTTGCCAAAGGTAACTCACCTAATTCTTGTGATTATTGTTTGTTCGGTAAGCAACAGAAAATTAGTTTCACTAAATCCTTCACAAGAAAGCAAAATACTTTAGATCTTGTACATTCTGATGTATGTGGACCTATGGAAGTTGAATCATTAGGTCATAATAAGTATTTTGTTACATATATTGATGATGCTTCACGAAAGGTTTGGGTTTATTTGTTGAAATCAAAAGACCAGGTGTTCCAGACCTTTAAAGAATTTCATGCCATGGTGGAGAGAGAGACTGGAAGAAGTCTCAAGTGCATTCGTAGTGACAATGGTGGCGAATACACTTCGCACGAATTCAGAAATTATTGTGCGGAGCATGGCATCAGACATGAGAAGACTGTCCCTGGCACTCCTCAACATAATGGTTTAGCTGAGAGGATGAACCGCACCATTTTGGAGAAAGTCAGATGCATGCTGAGGACAGCAAAATTACCCAAACGTTTTTGGGGTGAAGCTGTGAAGACCGCCTGCTACCTCATCAACAGATCACCTTGTGCACCTCTGGATTTTGAGACTCCAGAGAAAGTTTGGACCGGTAAAAGCGCTTCATACTCTCATTTGAAGGTGTTTGGGTGCAAAGCATTTGCACTTGTACCCAAGGAGCAGAGATCGAAGCTAGATGACAAAGCAACGCCATGCATTTTTCTGGGATATGGCGATGAAGAATTTGGCTACCGGTTGTGGAATCCAAAGTCCAACAAATTCATAAGAAGCAGAGATGTGGTGTTCCATGAAGATCTTACAAGTGCAGATCTTGACAAAGAGGTACAACCAAGAGATGCAGAAACTAAAAATATCACCTATGATTCTCCATTAGCTGAGCAAGTACCAGAAAATGAACCTGATGTAGCGGAAGCAGAAGATGCTGAATTAATTCCTGAACCTGAATCAGATGATGATCGTGATCAGGGGGAGCCTAATCAGGGGGAGCAGCCGGAGAATGTACAACCACAAATCCGAAGAAGAAGCAATCGAGTACGTCAACCACCTACCAAGTATCCTTCGTCAGAGTACATTTTGATGACCAGTGATGTAGATGATCCATATGCAAAATACATCCTGATGACTAGTGATGGAGAGCCTGAAAAATTCGAGGAAGCAATTGCACATAAAGACGGTGACAAATGGATGATGGCCATGCAATCCGAAATGGAGTCTTTATTAAAGAATGACACCTATGAGTTGGTGAAGCTTCCTAAAGGCAGAAAAGCACTCAAAAATAAATGGGTGTTCAAACTGAAGAAAGATGAAAATCAGCAGTTGACAAAGTTCAAAGCTCGATTGGTTGTCAAAGGATTTGAGCAGAAGGAAGGAATTGATTTTGATGAAATCTTCTCTCCAGTTGTCAAGATGACTTCCATTAGAGTTATCTTGGGCATGGCAGCAAGCATGGATCTTGACGTAGAGCAACTGGACGTGAAAACCGCATTTCTTCATGGCGATCTGGATGAAGAAATTTACATGGTGCAACCAGAAGGTTTTGAAGTCAAGGGAAAAGAGCAGATGGTTTGCAAGTTGAAAAAGAGTCTATACGGATTGAAGCAGGCACCAAGACAATGGTACAAGAAGTTTGATTCTTTCATGATCGGTCAAGGGTATAAGAGAAGTGACGCTGATCCGTGTGTGTATATTCAGCAATTCCCTGGAGGTAATTTTATCATCTTACTGTTGTATGTTGATGATATGCTAATTGTGGGTCAAGATGTTGCAATGATTCACAAGTTGAAAGCAGAGTTATCCAAGTCCTTTGATATGAAGGACTTAGGTCCAGCCAAGCAGATATTGGGCATGGAGATTACTCGTGACAGGAAAAATAAGAAGTTGTGGTTGTCACAAGAAAAATATGTTGAACGTGTGCTTGAAAGATTCAACATGGAAGGAGCTAAATCTGTAAGCTCACCTCTTGGTAATCATTTCAAGTTAAGCAAGAGGTCATGTCCGACTACACAAGAAGAGAAAGATAAGATGGCAGATGTTCCTTATGCATCAGCTGTTGGAAGTCTTATGTATGCTATGGTGTGCACGCGACCAGATATAGCACAAGCAGTTGGCGTTGTAAGCCGATATCTCTCTAATCCAGGAAGAGATCATTGGGAAGCTGTCAAGTGGATTCTCAGATATTTGAGAGGCAGCTCAAAATTATGTTTATGCTTTGGTGGATCAAAACCAGTCCTAGAAGGTTTTACAGATGTTGATTGGGCAGGTGACCTTGATTCCAGAAAATCTACTTCTGGGTATTTATTTACATTTGCAGGGGGAGCTGTGTCATGGCAATCCAAATTACAAAAGTGTGTTGCCTTATCCACCACTGAAGCTGAATACATAGCTGCAAATGAAGCTGGCAAAGAAGTTATATGGTTGAAGAATTACTTGAACGAATTGGGTGTGAAGCAAGATGGCTATGTGATACATTGTGACAGTCAAAGTGCAATTTATCTAAGCAAGAATTCAATGTATCACTCACGCACCAAACATATTGATCTCCGTTATCATTGGATACGAGATGCAATACTAAACCAAGTGTTTCAGTTGAGGAAGATTCACACCGACAAGAATTCTTCAGATATGTTAACAAAAGTTGTTCCAATGCAGAAGCTGAAGTTCTGCATTATGTCTGCAGGAATTGAAAGCCAGTAGAAGTCACGTTGTGATCTATACGACACAGAATTGGAATACCAGAAAATGCTTTATGCATTTCAATCTCTGTGTCATATACATCACAGCGTGAGGTGTTGATCTCCACCTATGTCAAGAGGGGGAGATTGTTGTGTTCTCTCCATTCGGTGGAGAATGTGGATGACAAGACAAAAGGTGACTACCTTTCAGCAATTATGGCCGAAAGCAGAAATCATGGGAGACATGATTTGATAAAAGGAGATATTTCTTTTGGCAAAGTTGGCTGCATGTGAAGCTTTCCCTCCTCAATTATACTTGTATATGCATTAATTATGAAGCCTTACTATTCACATGTGTGTGTGCATGTGGTGTGAAGCACGGGAGAATAAAATGCATGGGACATGCAGCTGCTATATATATATATATATATATATATATATATATATATATGTGAAGGCTTGCATGTAGGTGGCGTAGGGAGTAAAGGCAAGTAAGAGGGAGAGTGTCTGAGTGTGCATGCATTGAGTGCAAGTGAGAGTGCAGAAAAAGAATAAGAGAGAAAAGACCGAGAGAGTCTGTGTGTGTCAAACAAGTATCTCTTGTTCTGACTGAGTGTGTGAGGTAGCAAACAAATAAGTGAGAAAGAGTGTTTCCTTCGGGTGTTGTATCCTGAAGCAGTGTCTCTTTGTGTACCCATTATTTTATAGTGGAAGTTATTTGTTGTTGCTGCCCCGTGGACGTAGGCACATTGCCGAACCACGTTAATTTCGGTGTTCTCTATTTTCTTTATTTCCTCTGCACAATATTATTATTGTCGTGGTTGTGAGTTGTTAAATATTCCGTTCTATATCTGCGCAATTTCCTAACATAATGGATCTATCCTGGGTGTGGAATATGATTGGATTTCAATGAAAGCCGCAGAGAAAGCTTTAGTTAGAAGGCAGCATGTCGGAAAATTAAAGCAATCTGCAAATGGAGATGAAGTTGTAGTGGAGGTTCGAAACGAAGAGACGAATTAATATTGTAGCAAAAACATAAGCATAGGAAAGAACTATAAGTTCTTCATTGAGTGGATTGTTTTTCTGTGCATTTTGGGGGTGTTTTACTGGCAAGCTTGACTGTCGAGAAGATAGAGAATTATACGGTTTGGGTTACACTTGCACCCTGACCAAAAAAAAAAAAAGGGTTACACTTGCACAGGGTTACACTTATTCAATAACTTATTCAATAATTATTTCTGAAACGATGGGAGCTTAGAAAAATTTGCTGGAGCTATGGCGGAAGAAGCAATCTGACGTGATGAGTTTTGTCCAGAGGGTTGGCTGCTGGGTTTACTGTCAGCTATGTCATGGGCTCACTTCTGCTGGCAAGAAATACAGGGACTGTGGGAAAGGGATACTTGTACGATCAGAATCGTCCTTCTCGCCGGGCAACCTGGAAGAGAAACAACATCTTCTCCCTATTTTGGTCCTATTATCTTAAGTTTTGGTGCTATTTTGTTGATAGTTTTTACAAGACAGTTATGGTTTTGCACTTTAATTTTCTATAAGTTGCTTAGTTATAGTTTTGTTAACAATTGGGAGTGGTGCTTCAGAACTTCTTCGGGATGAAAAGAATAAGAGTAGCTATCTGATGATGATGAAAAGGTAGTAGCAGCAGTACCTAGTTCTGCTACCAAAGGCTTAAGGGGGGTTCTTATATCCAGCCCCATGACCAAAATCCAATTACCACACAGTCACATTCTTATCGTAAAAATTTGGACATCAATTGATTAATCAAATTTTCTAAAACTCTGCTACTATATGTAAATCGCATTTCCCAATGGTGATGGGACTGATGCTTGTTTAGTGATATGATCAATCCTAGACTATAGCTTATATGTTCCGATTGGATATTGGTATACAACGAACCTATATATGCTGGTTTTATTTAGGATATATAATGATCCTAACTCTTATTCAAACGAGAACCGAACACCATACTTTCGAAAATGCAATAATTGGATTGTCGACAATGTGATGCGCTTGAATACTTATTTCGTAACTTAATAAACAATGGCATAGATATACTTCAATTGTGTATGGGTAGACGATCCACTTAAAAAATATAATCACTTTAGGTAAATGTTCGTATATCACGAAATTAAAATGTAAAAAAATGTAGAAGATTACGCGTTTAGGACCACGATCATATATCTTGCACATAAGTTAAAAGAAGACGACATCAATATCACCTAATGCCCCGTCATCTTTACTAAAGACATACCAATATATTTGATCATAACAAATATTAATCCAAATCCAATTACTATTCATTGGCAGTCCTATCGGAAAAATAATGACATCGATTTACCATTATGTTTATCAAATACGCAATTACCCCATGCCGATCGGATTTTGAAAAATCTGATGGGCAATTGGATACTCGGTCACTACTAAACAATGGTTGCCTCAAAGAATGGTATCGCACTGATGCCTTAAGAACTTGGAGACTAAGATAGTAACTGAAAATGACTCTGACGATTAAGCGAGTATCCCTTGTACTAGGCAACAATTCTCGGGTTTGTTAAGTTACTTATGTGTGCTTTGTTTATATACGTTACCTTTATTCCCAAGGTAATCCCAAATGTTCGGTTTTGGAATATGTAGTATGTTTAGGATTATTTGTTTTCACCTGTTTAGTTCAAATTAATGTTACAACACATAAACCGAAAATAGTAAACAATTTTTCACTTGGGTGAATTCAGGATTGTAATCCTAATATTGTACAAACATAAACTAATTCTACATTTAGGATACTCAACGTCATTTTTGAATGTACTGAAGCTCAAAATACCGTTAGACATATACACACACACACACACACTTACAATACTTCTGAATATTCAATTACAACACAAGCGCTTATTTACCGGAATAGTAAGCATGTCAATTGGCTATTTGGTTTTCCAAGAACTGAACTATTATATGATCGATAATTGTAATTTGGTCAATGTGGAGAGTGCGTTTATGTAAATTCTTATAAATATTTTGGAAATTTGTCAGAATATATGAAATGTGTGAATTCTTTTAAATTGTTTGGAACTTTGTCACAAGATATTATATGAGACTGATTTGTATGTGTTTTGCATATAAATTAGGCCTCTAATCACTTTAGTAATACTAATCTAATAGCCGTTTAGTGTCTCTAATTCTTGATTTGCACCATTGTAGTGAATTTGAGCATCGGATGGAAATCGGAAGCGAAAGGGCGCGTTTTGGAGCTTTTTGTGCATTTCCGATAAAAGGACGAAAAGTCAACCGGTTGACCCGAAGTCAACTCGCTGTCAACCCCGACTTTAGAGTGCCAACAAGTCAAATATGAAGTCTCAGAAGTGAAGCACAAGAGAATTCTAGAGGATTGCCAAAGAAACCACAAAGTCAAGAAAAGTCAACTTTGGTCAACCCCGAAGGTCAAGGTCGAAAGTCAACCTTGTGACTTACCACAAAAAGCCCAAAATTCAGCAAGGAATATGTCATTTGTCTTATGTCATCTTTTAATTATTCATTCCTTTCCTTACTTGGTAAGAAAAAGGACACTTGGCCTCACCATATCTGTAACGCCCCAAATTGCACCTCTTCAATTTAAGCACGTTACAGTGCCGCGAACCTTTAAAACATAAGTCAGATTAACCAACTTACATTTTAAAGAGCCGCAAGGCAATTTTGTGTATAAAATTTAATAACGCGTAGTGGAAACGTATGAAATTACTTTGAGGTGTAAATAATAGAAACGATAATTCAAATTGTTCATTTAAAAATTTAATTTAATAAACGAGTCGAAGAAGTACCAAATTTGATAAAATATTAACTCAATAAGGAACCAAAGATCAAGAGGTTCCGTAATACAAATTTCGAGACAAGGAGAGGATTAAATAATCCAAAACCTGATAAATAATCAGACAAACAACATCATTGCACACCCAGCTCCATCCATTTATTGTCCCGATACAGTGCACAGTACCTGCATCCAAACTATTGTAGGGGTGAGCTTTCGTCCTCGCTGCTCAGTAGGGGAATTCACCCCGGCTAGATTTAAAATCATTAAATATGTTTTATTTGGCGCCAGTATGGAAAAACGTATTAAAGAGAATGGTAAATCATTTCTCAATAATAAACAATATGAAAACAAATAAGTACCCGGGTGATTATCTAACCTGATGACCGATCAATCTAGCCAACTACATCCTCACCGAAGATTAAAATCTTCAACCACTGGTAAGGAGTAGCGAGAATGTCCATTTAATGCTATACCGCCTAGATCTAGTGCCACATCTCAAAGGATGTCAGACACTATTCTGTCCGTACAGCCCCTCCGGAGGTTTAGGGGATCGAAACCCAAGGTAGTCACTATGCTCCACTCACTCTCAGGTCATCACATAAAATCAAAGATAATCGAAAATACGCATGGCATATAAAATCATTTAAATTCATGAAGAAACAACTATAGCCATGCAATAATATTCACTTGGAATATATAGGGGAAAACTCTAACCGAGAGAGTCCCAAGTTCCCCTACCTGGAATCTCAGAGCTTCTACTTTGCTCGTCACGTCAGGCCAACACCACCACCACAGTTTACGTTCCGGGCTAACTGGAGTCCCTAGTCCGACAATAACCATATTTGGGTGTTATTATAACATTCTTAATTTAATAACACTCGATCAATTCAGTCAAGTCCTTTTAGACGACTAATTCCAAATACGAAACTCATATTCTTATCGGGTATATTCCCATAATTACTTTGGGCACCCAACATCACTTCTTTTATAATAAAATATCGATACAAGTTAAGGTTCCTTATTTCAATAACCATTTCGTATAATACGAACCTTAACACAAGTGCTATTTGAAGCAACTTTCGACAATAATTCAACATAACTCAAATTCGGCACAAAAGCCTTATATGTTCAATTTTCATTTTCTTTCTATGAACTTTCACTTGGCAAAGTTTTCACCAACATATATATATATATAGAAACATACATATATATCTCTTCTGTTCATTACGTAATGAACTCATGTCATTCTTCATAATTACCCATTAGTTCACCCATGATCTATAATCAAAACTTTGAACCAATTTCAAACTGATTTTGCAACCACACCCGTCTGAGTCACTCATTATAATTACAATCAAATATAAACTTCCAGACCAGTTTATAAGTGCACCAAGTCCTTCAACAATTTCTCAACAACTAAGGCCATAAACCAAATTCACGACGACTTACATCAATCTCTCAAGTAATCATGCGTAACCCATTCGAATTCCATACAATCAAATCATGACTTTGGAATGAAGGTTATACCTGAGTTGATTGCTCAATTGAAAAATGGAGAGCACGAACAACACGAGGCTTCAACAAAACCAAAACAAAGCATGATCACTTCTGTTCTGATTCACTCACCAGAACTTCGTAGCCTCAAGTTTTATTCCAGATTCCTAAAATCCAATTTCAACCAAAATTGAACATAAATAAGACCATAAATCAAAGGGGCAGCTGGAATTGCCGCCGCCCACGGTGAACCCGTGATGACAGAACGACACCCAAAAACACCAAATCTCCAAATATTGATCCATACCCAAAACTTAATATACAAACACGTTGAGCTCGACAAGAGGATCAAGACTGATACCTGAACCGAAGCAAAACGTCGCCGGAGTCGTCGGAAAAAGAAGAAAACCCGGAACTACTTATTCTTCTTTCCTTCGATTCTCCCTCGTCAGTTGACGATTCAAAAAGCCGTGACCACAGACGAGCTCGCCTCATCGATACGAAGCCAAAGCCACCAATTTCAGCCGCCTTCGTGGCCGGAATCGGAAACTCTCATCGGAACAGTCGAAGCTTCCTCCCTTCGTTTCTCTCTCTTCCGGCATCGACGTGACTAGCTACCACCACCGTTAGACTCCCCTCATCGAGACGAACACGATGGTACCGGTTTCACACCATGAAACAGCCGGAGAAGGAAGATGGTGTCGGTGGTAAGGCGGTGAGGAACGACGACCGTACCAGTCTGACCGTTTGGCTATTTATAGCCTTTCCTTAATTAATTTTTCAACGGCCCAGATAAAGCGGTTTTGAAATCAACGGCCAGATTTGCACCTCCTTTATTTTCCATTTCCAGAAATCATTTTCACCATTTCCAAATTTCCAAAAATCTAAACAAATAGCTCGGATATCCGAATAATTCTCCAAAAATTCCTACGAACTCTTTGTGACGTGTACTTTATTCTTGAGTTCACAAATTGAAGTTACGACTTATAAAAACTTTTTGAAGAATTCCCGAAACTCTTTGATAAATATCGAGATTACAATTTAATCTCGATTACCTCCAAATCAATTCTATTAATTTCTCCGGGGTCTCACAATATCCATGGGTTTGTCCTACTCCCCTATGATTGTCCTTTTGTACATTTTAATTGCTGAAATTTATTGTCAATTACCTCCAAGCCCCTCACCTAAAAGTCTCCTCCACACCACCTACCATTCCACTTAGATAACCATGTCATTTCACCCCCCCCCCCCCCCTTTTTCCTATTTTTCCTACCCATTAGATCCTAAGTTTTAATCCTAGCCTTTAATCCTTAGGAGCCTTAATATATATACCTAGTTTTAGCCATTTTATCTTATCTTTTAGCTAGCAAACACCACCCATCACTCTCATTCCTCTCCACCTTCCCCTTTTGTTTTCCTCTCTACCTCCTCTACATCATCATCCATCTTGTGGCTAGAGATCCTCACCAAACATCAAGATTCATCATCCAAGGCCAAGGAGAAGAAGGAGACACCATCCATTGAGCATTCCTCATCTCTACTCTCTCTTTTCCTTATGTCTAGAACTTTATTGTGTAATTTGATGATGTATACTATGATGCTTAGTGAGTAGTACTCTTGTTGGGGACTAGGGTTGTGTGCCCTAGTCCAATGTGACTATGTGATGCTTTGATTTATGAATAAATGCGTTTGTTGATTCATGAATATGTGTATTGTCTATTTTAATATGTGTTGGATGTGTATTTGAAGGATTGATCACTCTTTGGTATGCATTTAACCCATCTTGTATGAGAATGGTTTGGCTTGATCACTTTACTCTTCTCTAGGCAATTGGCAATATGTGTGATGAGTATGTTTCACTATGTATGACCCTTAATTCATGAGCTTTACGCCTCCTTTCTTTCTCCCTTTTCATGGAGAGTCCCTAAGACCCTAATAAGGCTTAGGAATACCTTAGAACGAATCCACTCCACATCGATGATATCGGTGGAGTGGTGGGTTATGCATGTGTTGCTTGTTTGAGTCCCTAAGTTTCGACACTTTACGCCTCTAAGCACTTTAGGGGATTCAGTATTAGGTAACTTAGAGGAATCCCCTATAACACCTAGAGAGTTCGAATGGCCCTAATAAGGCATTTGGATACCACTTGAAGCATGGTCCTAGAACCATAACATGGCTAGGATATGGGGCTTGATTCGTGATAACATTGGCATGATTTGGAGATTAGAGCATCATTTGTTGCATTGGACTCGGGGTTTGCCCGAAAACCCCAACTCTTTCACATATTTGCACACTTCCATTTACTTGCTTGCATTACTTTCTTGTTTGACTTTTGATTGTTGTTTTGGCATTTCACTATTGCTTTTCACCAAACCACATTACGCCTCTACACCGCACATTCTCACATACACACACACACCCACCCACTCTTTTCACTTCTCATCACACCATTCATAGTTAGAGCACCGATTACGCATGCTACCGAGAGATCGGGGACCATCAATCCCTGTGGAACGACACTCCCGTATCTCAAAACTACTCACCACTCTTTTGCATTTGTCAGAGACACATATCGTCTACTGAAGCGCATAAAGTCTATCGAACATGAAAGCATATCGTTTTCAGTAAATGTTCAAAATCCTATTACCGGAGCTTAAAGGTTTATCGGAAAAATTGGAAGCTCAATCGAACAACTGGAAGATTGATTTACTAAATTGCTTTCCGATATCAATTAATTGTATGGAAATCTTATTCTTGCCAATGATAACGATTTGAAAATATTCATCTTGTCCAATTACTATATTATCACTTTCATATCGGAAATGTTTATTAGTGAATAGGTTATTGTTATTTTGGCAAACGTTATAACTTAATGTCAATTGCAAGTTTCTTACTTGTGTCCTCACTAAGCAAATGAACCTTTCATTTATGCATTATGGAACAACTTGTCAGATAGTATATACTATATGAGAAACATCATAATTTTAATTTTAAAAATAGTCTTTAATACAAACATGGTCATCAAGTACAACTTGCATGTAAGTTCATCTTAAATGTTCATGGTGTCCATCCCTTTAATAACAAGTGCTAACAGCAAAAGATTGGCCTAATAAACGAAGTCATAAACTAATGAGAACATAATTTCCTTGTACCTTCAAAACAAAAATGGTAGAAGCCAGTCTAGTCTCTCTCTTCCTATTTAAATTATCCCTAGATTATTAAGAAGCAAATATAGCCTCTTGAAATTAATTAAGTATAAAACAGAAAATGGTACGTGCAATAGAAACTAGTTTGAATTTGAAACTTTCTATTCATAGAATTGTTAAATATTCCTTAAAATTTAATAGCCCAAGGGGGTCGTCACCTAGTGTAATTGGTGAGATGAACCTTAGGTCATGTCAGGGCCGGCCCTGAGAATTCGGGGGCTCAAGGCGAAGAAAATTTTTGGGGCTCGACCACTAAAAAAAAAAACCAATATCCCAAACAAATATGTAATTGAGCCAACGTATTACAAAGTATTATTGAAATATAAATACATAATAGATACTACTGCAGTACTACGTTTGAAATCAAAATCCAAGTATCCAACAACCAAATATAAAATAAACCAGAATACAATCATATAGCAATAAAAATGTAAAATTACCTAGGAAGAATTTGGGGGCTACTTCATTGGGTCGTAAAAGAAGAAGATTAGAAGAGATTGCAGAGACTTTCTAAAAAAATAATAATAATAAAATAGAGGTAGAGAGACAAGACGTCAAGACTGACATGGACTTTCAATTATTATTAGCTTATTACTCTATTAGAGTATTAGGAAATAGGGACGTAGACACGCTGACTCAAGGAGTTAGAAAGTCTGATTAAAAAAATACTAATGTAATTTTTTTTTTCGTACTAGATAATATATATATAAAAAAATTGGGGCCTATTGGATTGGGGGCCCAGACTGCAGTCTTGCCAGTCTTGCCCCAAGGCCGGCCCTGGGTCATGTGACGCACATTACAGGCTTTTAAATAACTGGATTTGAGATCTAACCATTTAGGAAGCATTACCACCTGTGCAAGCATTAGCAACATCTCTCTTAATTAAATTAAGAGTTCAGTTATTTAATTAAGAAACCTTGCTAATGCTTGCACAGGTGGTAATGCACTCTTGGACCAGTTAATTTTGTGTGTTATTTGTCATTTGTTCTTGGACCAGAGTGTAGTTCAAATTATTAATTTTCTCTTTAGTTAAATGCAAAGTGCGTACTCTCTTACTAAATTGACTAGAAGATGCAGCAATCAACAACCTAGACTGCGCTAATTTTGACTGTTTGTTCGACAAATGAATCTAATTAGGAGGATTAGCTAGTCTATAAATATATAGTTTCTGGAAGACAAAACCAAAAAGCAAAGCTAAGTAGCTAGCGTCTTCTTCTTCACCCAAGAAATAACAACATGAAATCCCAGAAGAAATGTTCTATATTAACGACACAGATTCTGGGGTGTCTAGTCTTTCTTAATTATTGTGCAGTTCATCACCTCTCTGGTTCACGGCGAAGTGTATTTCTATGATTTTGTTGTAAGTAGCTAATTCCTATCCCAATATTCCACCTCTCTAGCTCATCGTCTCTCAATTTTCTAATTTCAAAAAGCTACCTAGCCTTGTAATTATACCTTTGCTAGAGATATAATTAGCTGGTTGATTGTTTAAAATTTATACACATTCATAATCTATTTTATGCATGTAACTAACTTTTGAGCTCGATCATTTGATTTGTATCTTGTTTTAATTAGGTAAATTAAGGAGATCGTGAGAAACTTCACCAAACTGTGTGAATCGAAGAGCATTTTAGTAGTAACTAGTAAACGACAATTTTCCAGGTCCAGATCGAGAAACGAGTTCACAAAGGGATACAGTACTATTAATTCACTAGTACTCTACACTTGTCCCTCTCTTTCTCTCTTCATATATGGATTACCGATTACGTATACCTCTAATTATCCAGATCGAGCTGAAAGACCCTCCAAATCTCTCTCTTCCAGATTGTCCTCTCCCTAATAATGCTCTTTGTTTCACATTTTGGTGAAGTTTCTCTCCTTTACCTAATTAAAACAATGTAGACATACATAGAAGTCAAATGATCGAGCTCAAAAGTTAGTGTAGGTACATAAAACAGATTATGAATGTGCATAAATTTTAAATAATCAACCAGCTAATTATATTTCCAGCAAAGGTATAATTACAAGGTTAGCTTACAACAAAATCATAGAAATGCATTTCGATGTGACTAAAGTGTAAAACGGTGCTAAATGTGAGTGATTAAAGTAATATTTTTGAAATCTCAGTTAACAAAGTATCGAACGGATCAAAGTTCAGGGACCATTTGTGATTTTTTGCCTCAATGACTTGTAGTTCTTGAGTGATTTAATAAAAACAATTGTTACATTCAAGAAAAAAAAATTTGAATTTAAAATCTTACTAATGCCTTTTTTCTCAGAAACTAATATAGTAAATTAGGATGAAGACCCTGCCACTTTTAAAAAAAATAAATTTGAAGTACTTTATTTTTATTAGATTTAACCCTTTGACTTGACCAAACTAATTTGGGATTGATGAGTCAGCACTACAAATTTTACTATACCTAAAGTGCCATTTACCTGATTTTTAATACTTTTTTGGATAAATTTTTTTTTGTAAAATGCATAACATTCGTACGTACAAGATACAAGATGTGGATTAATACATTGCGCAAGACATCAAAGACCTTTAGTGTTCTCCTACTTTACTCCATAGGAGTTACACTATTTATGAGATGACATAAATTGTATAGTTAGTGGGGTTAGCAGTGATAGTGGGAAAACTAAAGAGTTTCTCCTCATTATTGTATACCATGAATACACCTCAATCTCTCAACTATATAAAGAGGTTGAGGCATCACCATTTCACACATCAAACATCAATCGAATCATTCTACACTTCTTTCTTTCGTTTTTCTATCTTTCCATAGTTGAGTTAATAGGCGACTTACAACACTCTCTTAATTTTAGCTAGTTATCGCTGATGATCAATTTTTGACATAACCTATATCAATTGAATGTATTTGTATATGTAGTAATCATAATTTCAAAACCACCGGATGGATTGAAAAATTACTCGACAAGACAAATATTATGGCAGCATTGACATTTTTTATGCTATTGTTTTTCCGTAAAAATTATTGTTCTTTTAATATAGGGTGTTGTTATTAACACACCCTAAAGTGTTAATAACACACCCAAGAAAGAGAGAGAGATAGAGAGAAGAAGGGGAGAGATAGAGAGAAATGGTGTGTTATTATTACCACTTTAGGGTGTGTTAATAACAACACCCTTAATATATACAAGATGACTGTACAGTCTACAGGTAAATACGTCCTTTTATTTATTTTTTAGGAACTAGTGACAATTTACTTACTTACTCAATTATAAGTTTATAACAATTTACCTATTTGATTTTGATGGCTATATAATTTACCTACCCGATTATTTTATCTCCACAAGATATGATTCACCTACTTCTCTGTAATTACCTACTTAATTTTTGCTGGATATATTACCTACCCGATTTTTTTTTTTTATAAAAGAGCATCGGCCGCTCTCAAACCTTCATTAATGAAACAAACGAATACAAGGGGAGGGGGGACATAGTGCCTAAACCCCAAATTACAATACACATCGATCTAGAGAACGTCTCACAATAATAGCAAGAGTCTCCATTAAAATCATATATTCTAACAAGCACCAATTAGTAGGGATAACACAACTGGTAATACCATCTGCTTTACAGTATAAGCGGCATACCGGAAATATCAAGCCAAAACAGAGTCATAATTCACCAATTAACTCAACTTTCTCATTATGCAGCCAACCGAAAATTCTAATCGCCCTACGTTTCATCCTGCCACTAGGAGGTTGAGTCCATTTAGTAATGGCTCGTCTCCTCACTAGGCCAGACAAGGCGCATTGAGTGTGCAGACTAGGACAAACCCCACCTAGCCTTACCAAGAGTTGGTAGGGATTTATTGAAAACATAAAATAGCTAAACAATGAAAAAGCAACAAAAAATAAACAGAAACAAAAATAAGCCCCAATTGGGCCCAAAGATAGACTCAAGGCCAAAGGCCCAACCCAGGAAACAAGGCCACACTAGCACCTCAACCCCCTCTTGCACAACACCTTCATCACTGCCATAGCCGGACCACCACAGCCGCGCCTCCCCCATTGCACAGCCCATATGAATGCAACCTACCCGATTATTTATCTCCACAAGATTCACCTACATCTTTGTAATTACCTACTCGATTATTAATTTACTGGGTTTTTATCACATATAGTACCTGAACTATTTTTTAATTATATATTTAGTACCTGAACTTCAATTTTTGTCACAAGTAGTACTCAAAGTTTTTCAATTTTGTCACAAGTAGTACACAAAGTTTTCGATTTCATCTCTTGTGGTACCTAAGTCCATTTGTCACAAATATATGCGTGTGAGGGTGCGTGTTCCCAAAAAAAGAGGCTAAAATAGAAAACTTTGGGTACTACTTATGACAAAAATTAATGTTCAGTTACCAAATATATAATTGAGAAATAATTCATGTACTATATGTGATAATAACCCTAATTTACTTGCACATCAATTTACCTACATGCTTAGGTAAACTATTCATATAGAAATATGTAAATTATTCTTAGCATTCTGATGGATACAGATATATCCCTACACCTGCTTCCCAAAAAAAAACCGTTAGGTTTCAATTGTTATTTTTCAGATAAGTAAACTAATGGAATTTATCATAGAGATTTAACTGAAATTTGGAAGTTTAATTATTAATTAAAGAATTTTCAATTGTCGAAGGCTGATATATATCTCAATTCTCAAGTAAGGAGATAATTATTTTAATATTTAATTTTTTTATTACTTCAAATGTTAACAAAATTTGACAAAAATAATCTTGAAAGAATGAATTTTGAGTGATTCTATTCATATCTCGCATTTTGGTATCATGGTAAATGATTTTCTCATATTATTATTTAAATATTATATATATTATTTTAATTGTCGTGTAGATAGCGTGTCGTGTCCTAATTTTTTGAATTTTGTCGTATTGTCGTGTCGTGTCGTGTTGCCGTATCCGTGTCCGTGTCGGTGCTTCGTAGTTTGTTAGAGATGTCCTCATTGGGGCGCATTTAACCGCAACTCCACAAGTCATATAGATGTGCATTTAACTGAAACCAAGAAATGAAAAAAAAAAAAAAAAAACACTAATCAGCTACAGCAGCTGAAAATGTCCTCCAACTAACTGGGGTGCATTTAACAGCAAGTCATATATATGTGTAGGTGTCACTCGAATGGTCGTACCAACTAACCAACTACACTCGCAGCCGTAACATCAACGCTATCCATTCCCACAGCCTCACTGCCTCACTGCCTGCCTCCGAAAATGTCAGCCGAAACGCCAATCCGGTTCGGAATTCTGGGCTGCGCCGAAATAGCCCGAAAAGTGTCAAGGGCCATCACTCTAGCCCCAAACGCCACTCTCTACGCCGTCGGATCCCGTTCGATCGACAAGGCCACTGGATTTGCCAAGGCCAACAACTTCCCTCCCAACGCCAAAATCTACGGCTCCTACGACGCCGTTTTGGACGACCCTGACGTCGACGCCGTCTATGTGCCGCTCCCAACCAGCCTACACATCCAGTGGGCCGTCCTCGCCGCCCAGAAGAAGAAGCACATTTTGCTTGAGAAGCCCGTGGCGCTCAACGTGGCCGAGTTTGACAAAATTGTGGAAGCCTGTGAATCCAATGGTGTGCAGCTCATGGACGGTACCATGTGGATGCACCATCCCAGGACTGCCAAGATGTGGGAGTTTCTCTCTGATACGCACCGTTTCGGTCAGCTCAGAAACGTATGTCTTATTAATTATTCATTGGTTTTAATCTCTGATTTAATTTTTGCTGTTCTTTTTTGCTTGCTGTGTTTTCATTTTGGAATTATGTTTACTTCTTGCGAGTACTCAGTAGCGAATTGGGTAGTGACTGAATTTACTTGTGGATAGGAAAGTGTGGTTAGGCAGGGTTGACAATTGGATTTCTTTGTACATCATGACCATGTGGTGTTTATGGGGGGAAGACAAGTACTGGAATTTTGAGAATGTGGAATATTTCATTAAAGGTGAACCAGATTTGGAAACTCCAATCCAACAAACAACAGGTCAGGACAGTAGTTAGAAGGACATTCTCATCTAGTCGTATACTGCTCATTTGTATTTTCTAATCTAGTACAACATCGGAAATTAACCCCGAGAGTATTGGATATTGTTTTCGTGGTGTGAGGTTTAAAACTGCGTTGACAATGAAGGGCTGGATGAGGGCTTCTTGGTCGAAACCACTTAATAATCCCTGTGTTTACTCTGCTAAATGGTTTAAATGAATTGGTGATTGTACTTCAATATTTAATTGACGTTCATGCCTACTCTTGTGTGGCTAAAGATTTTGACAGTTCATGTCATAAGTAATGTTGCACCTGAAAATCACCTGGACCCTTTGGTGGCATAGTAATTGCACACCAAATATAGTTTTCGCAGAAGGGATTCAATTTGTAGTGGCAGAGATTATTAATTTTGATTTGTGTCAGCTGTGGACTTATAATGTGTTTCAAACTCTGTTTCTTCTATTTTCTTAAAAGAAAATCTCTTTGTTGGCCACAGATACACACCTGCTTTACATTTGCTGCTGATCCTGATTTCCTGAAGAATGATATTCGCGTGAAGCCAGACCTTGATGCTCATGGTGCTCTTGGGGATGCAGGGTGGTACTGCATCAGGGCAATCCTGTGGGCTAATAACTATGAACTGCCAAAGACAGTAGTTGCCTTGCGCGACCCTATATTTAATGAAGCCGGAGTGATTTTATCTTGTGGGGCTTCTCTACACTGGGAAGATGGGAAAGTGGGAACCTTCCACTGCTCTTTCTTATCAAGTTTGACAATGGATATAGCTGCTATCGGTACAAAGGGAACTTTACATGCCAGTGGTTTTGTCATCCCTCATCGAGAGAAAGAGGCTACTTTCTCTATAGCTTCGGAAACCGGATTCGATGATTTTGTGACCTGTTGGGTACCACCACCAAGTGATCACATTGTTACCACAGATCTTCCGCAGGAGGCTCTTATGGTAACAGAGTTTTCTCGCTTGGTAGGGATTGTTAAAAATGGTTCAAAACCTGAGAAGAAATGGCCAATCCTTAGCAGGAAGACACAGCTAGTAATCGATGCTGTCAAGGCATCAATTGATAAGGGTTTTGAGCCTGTTCATATTGAATATTAACTGAGGCTTATCTTATCTGTGTTTTCATCTTCTCTTGCTTGAGGTGATGTTGCAGCCAATAATAAGATCCTTATCCTGGTTTTATGCGTAGTATATTAGGTTTATGGCATCTATCCTCACTCTGGCTTAGGGCCCGGTCTTGGTTTGTTCGGTTTATGGCATCTATCCTCATGCCGGCTTGGCGCCCGGTGAAGCCATATTGTGCGATTATACACCTGGTGAAGCCATTTTGTGCGATTATGTATAATTGTGTGCATTCTTAAATAAATTGGTCGTAAAAATCACTTGTAAGAGACATGGAACTCCCCTATTTGACTAGAAGATGTGAGCTTTATTTTTTTTTTGTCTGATGTAATAAGCCAGTCGCTACATGTGGGGTTTTTGTAGGGAAAACTTCAATTGTATTAATGGGGCAAAAGTTACATGTAATGATCTACTTCTCAATGTTGTGACAAAAATAGTTATTACTTAAGTAATTTCACCTCTCACAACGTTTCATTCTGCAGTAATTGAAGGGCCCTTCTTAAACTCAAAATGACTCATTAACTATTTAGCTCTACTCAAACAAAATAACAAGGCCTAGCCCACTAGGCCCAACATCCTGTTGCCCACTAAAGAGATAAGCGCAAGACCAAATCCACCCACAAGTAAAGATATTGGAGAAAGTCAAATGGGCCCAAAGAACCTTAGCACCTAGATATCATATAACATCTCTTTTGCTATTAGGGAAACTTCGACAATATGGGTCAAATACCATTTTGAGACTAATTTTGGATTTTGGACTCTCCAACAATGCAAAGAAAGGGTGTCAAGTCTCATTTGGGCTGGAAATGGTGCCAAACTCGCTACACTTGACCAGTCTAGAATTTGCGCGAATAAGATGTAGAGGGGATAGAGTGAAAATGATGCGTGAATAAGACAAGCGTGGGAGAGAGGAATGCACAATGTGAGTGTTAGATGACCGTTGGTCGCTTAAATAAAAAACTCCCAATTGAGAATATGTAGATTGACATTTGGTCGTACATATAAATTATAGATATAATTTTCATTTTTTGGGGGTTATATATCTTATAGGAGGAGCAAGAGTCATGTTTCATTCATTTTTAATTGTTAACATACAATTGGATTGTTGCTAACTTAATTTGATGTTTGATGATAGGTGTGTTCAACCTTTTGATTATCCAAGGGACATAGTGACTAGGTTTTTAGCTTGTTGCGTCCATTGTGTTTTATTAGAAATGAGTTTATGGAAATAATGTTCATTATTATTCTTATTTTTTCAATTGATAAGTAACTTTACAAGAGATATAACCCCAAAGTTACCGTCTCACATCGGAGTGTGTACGTCTTTTAGCTTTGGAGAAAAATACACTTTTAATCCCGGAACTTTGCATTGGTCGACACTTTCGTCCTTGAACTTTGAAATATATCACTTTCGTCCATGAACTTTGACATCGACTATCACTTTCGTCCCTGACCGAAAAAAAAAAAATTGTGCAAAACCTATGCCAAAATATTCGCACGGATGAGAGGAGTAACTTTTATAACTGGGGCTAATTAAGCTCGATTCGGCTTAGAATGGCTTGAATTTAGCCCGAAAGCCGGTGGTGGCCGAAACTTTAATTGTAAAATTCTCCGCCGTCCGGCGACGGTTTGAGGCGGGATTGGTGGCGTTGAACTCGCCTCAAGGAGGGTTTCAAAGCCCAGTATGTGGTGTCATTCGAATTGACCGGAATCAGAGGTTTATTCGGTGAAAACTTCGGTCAGGGACGAAAGTGATAGTTTTTTTCAAAGTTCAAGGACTAAAGTGATATATTTCAAAGTTCAGGAACGAAAATGTCGAATGAGTCAAAGTTCAGGGACTAAAGGTGATTTTTTCCTATTTTTTATTGAAATTTCAAACCTGTACCATGTTTTTATGTTGGATCTGATGAAGAAGTAGATTTAACGATTGGAAAATTAATTTGAATAATTTCTGCCCCCAACCTTGTGACTATGTGGAAGGCAAATTGGCTTGGTTTTCCCATGTTGCAGCCAATTGTTAATCATTGTCAGTATCGTTAGGCATCATTGTCAATAGTATTTATGTGGTAAAATATTCTTTTTAATAATGCCCTTGTGATGGAAATGTTGCCAATTTTAGTATGAATAATTTCATCCTAGATTAATATGTCTTCTCGAAAGAAGAAAAAAAAGCTAGATTCTTTTGTGCATTACTATATTGGTATATGCCTCTTCCCTATTAAACCAAGAACTGGTGAAACCATCCTTGAGTTTATTTTTCTTTATTTTTTGGTTTAGTTTATGTTAAATTTTTGTGTGTATTTCAGTATGTGAACCCTAAACTGCGGATTGAAGTTAAAACTCAATCCATTTTGTGGCTGGCCGGGAAGAGGAAGCGTTTTGACAAGATCCTTGACTGCGGATTAGTCCTTAAGCCTAAGAAGCTTTTGAGAAACCGCAGAATTTCGATCGAAAAAGTATGTGAACAGTAACTATGTTACACATTTTTTTTGTTAAAACTACTTTGCAATTTAGATTCGATTTGAATACACTTTCTGGCTGTGTCCTAACATACTGATTGATTGACTCATTAAACCACCCTTAATTGCACAAAGGGACGTAATTTTTTTTACAAGGTGTTTGACGCGGAATCAAACCGTCCCTTTTGGATTGTGAATATGTGCAGTTTGCGGGCGTGCCAGCACTAGGAGTGCGAGATGTGGTTGTTGTTGTTGTTGTTGCGCTTCCGTCTTGACTTCCTTACGAGGAGATTGTGACTCAGAGAGGGATATCTCTGTGGAGGTTCTTGTACATGCCTTGATGATTCAAGGACTTCTTTTGTAAAGCTTTTTCAAGTTTTACCAAATCGATACTGAGAACGAGATCCCCAGCAGAGCTTGCACTAGAGGAATCGACTTGTGTGTTGCAATGCTGCAGCCGCTGTTGCGTCCTTGCAGTTTAGCAGGGTATGGAAATGCATCCGCTAATGCGCTCTTGCATTTGCCATGGTGGAATTGCAGCCGCTGATGCGTCCTTGCAATTGCCGAGATAACCCAGAGGTTATGATACTCTTTGAAAGTAGTGTGGTTTTTAGTTGATTAAGTTGTCCTTTGAAATGTATGCGGAGCCTTCTTTATATAGGCTCTGAAGCTATTTGAACATGAAGTAAACAATAGTCTTTAGGATTTTAAAATATTATCATGAATCCTTGTAACCCTACTTGATAGATTATTCTAACCATTGTCTGGTCCATATTTGATTATTGAATCACCCCCTGGCTTCAAACATCATTTTGCGAAATGCAAATATTGGTTCAAAACAGCTCTCTGTGATTGTTATTGTTATTTGGCTCACCAAGCCACAATTATTATTAATACTAATGGGGTCAGTCCGACTAGGCCTATATTTAATAGCCTTTGATAAACCTTTAATAACTCTGATTCAAGGTTTTGTTGTTTAAATCTTTGAATTATGCAGATTTATGCACTAATAGTCCTTTTAGAAACATGGACATTAAACCAGTTTATTCTTCAACTAGGCCATATTCGTATTTGATTAATCACTAGCCATTTGATCTAATGGTTGAGAAGCGTTCATCTATGATCTAATGACTTGCGAGATGAATATATGGGATTGCTTTCTTCCCTATTATTGGTTGTACGTCAAAGCTGTTGAACCTCAGTGGGTCCTTTCCCTTTATGTTAACACATAGAGAAATCCCTTTAGTAGTGACCATTAGGCTTTATCCAACCTTTTCTTCCTTATTGGCTAATTGCCGAGACTTTAACCAAAACCAAAACCAAGTTCCCTTTTCCTTCAAAAGTGATGGGAAAAACTTAATGACTTAATGATGAAACCAAATTTGGCCTTATGTTTATAAAGTATGTGGTTCAACCGTCAAAAGTCACTAGGCCAATAACGGAATAAGACAACACATTTCCAACAACAGCAAAAAAAATAACTGTCGTCCCAGAAATTCAAACGACAACAAAAAATATTCTATTGTCTAAGATAATTCACTATTCAGATGAGACAACAGATTATATTGTTCTGTTGTGTCATTGCCTCGTTTCAGACAATAGTTATTTTATTGAAGTTGTTGATTAGCTATTCAGACAATAGCTACGTAAAATATGTTGTCTGAATTTATATTATTATTTTATTAATATTAATAAAATAATGATGTAAGTTTGATGTTGTCTCATTGAACAAAAGAGACAACATATTTTTGTGTTCTGTTGTGCAACTGTATTGTTTGAGACAACAGTTTTACCGTTGATGTTGTATAATTTTGCTTCAGACAATAGTTAAATATTTTATGTTGTCCAAAACCCTAAACCCTAAACCCAAACCCTAAACCCTAAACCCTGAACCCTAAACCCTAAACCCTAAACCCTAAACCCTAATCCCTAAACCCAAACCCTAAACCCTAAACCCTAATCCCTAACCCAAACCCTAAACCCTAAACCCTAAACCCTAATCCTAAACCCTAAACCCTAATCCCTAAACCCTAATCCCTAATCCCTAAACCCTAAATCCTAAACCCTAAACCCTAATCCCTAAATCCTAAACCCTAAACCCTAAACCCTAAACCCTAATCCCTAAACCCTAAACCCTAATCCCTAAACCCTAAACCCTAATCCCTAAACCCTAAACCCTAAACACCCTAAATCCTAACCCTAAACCCTAACTCTAAACCCTAACCCTAAACCCTAACCCTAAACCCTAACCCTAAACCTTAATCCTTAAACCCTAAACCCTAAACCCTAAACCTTAAACCATAAATTCTAAACCCTAAACCATAAATTCTAAACCATAAAATCTAAACCCTAATCCCTAAACCCTAAACTCTAAACCATAAATCTTAAATCCTAAATCCTAAACATTAATAAAGTCAAAACCTTAAACCATAAATCCTAAATCCTAAACCCTAAACCCTAAACCCTAAACTCTAAACCATAAATCATAAACCATAAACCCTAAACCATAAATCCTAAACCCTAAACCCTAAACTCTAAATCCTGAATCCTAAACCATAAACCATAAACCCTAAACCCTAAGCTCTAAACCCTAAACCCAAACTAAAATCTAATTTTCACTTTAAACTTAGCAAATCATCACAATTCAGTTGCCCTAGTTACACCCATACCTACCATAAAGTTGGGAAATTAATATTAATATCATTATGGAATGAGTAAGGTATTTTATAAGTGAAATATGAACTTAAGTTGGTTTGAGAACAAATTGTACCGAAATACCTCAATGAATGTTTATTCAAAATTTACTTTTTGATTCGTTAATTTTTTGAAGAAAACCTTCTAGACGTGAGACGTAGAGTACGTCGTTGCCAGTTCATAGACACCTAGCACGTGTAATTCCGGGTTCGTATGAGAGAGTTATAGTCAGCGAAAGTTCGATTATTTTTTTGGCAGTTTAGAGAATTGAAATTAAGTCATTTTAATAATTTTCGGAAGGCATGATATTAGCCGTTGGATCTCTCACCATTACACTTGGACCGTTCAAATTTACTTAAGGGTTAGAAACCCTAAATTTCATCAAATCAGTCTCTCATTCTCATCGAATCAATCACTCTCACACTTTGACGAAAATGAAATTTTCGTTTCCCTCCCAGACAATTATAGCTGATATTCGTTGTCTGAGTGAATTGCAAATTTAGAAATGCCAAATTCCCCCAATCCCCCAAACCTCAAGCTTCAATCAATTTTAAAGTGGAAAAACTTCCCCCCACATTGCCAAATTTTTCTCCCATAGCGCCAAAATTTTCCTCAAAGTGTCATAACTTCCCCTAGTGCGCGTTAAATGAGCCCATGAACCTCACAAACCCTAGCCTAGCTTTGACACTTGACTAAAAAATAAAAAATGACTTCTCTCCTCTAACACTAGACAAAAACAACCCGAGTTCTCTCTGCTGACCCATTCTCTCGTACCCTCTCTCTCTTCGCGATGCCCAGCTCCCAAAGAAAAACCTAATTTTTCTTGTTTCTCACAGAAAAACTAATCCCTAACCTGAAATCCTCTCGCCAAGACAACCTAAAAACTAAAACCAGAGACTTGTTGCTCAACTAAGTTAGAAGAGGGGAGAGAGAAAGAAGTAGATCTGAACTCAGAGATCTGCAACAAGATAAGAGACGAGGTATGGTCTCGAAAATTAAGGTTCCACCTGTGTCAATGGATTCTACTCGGTGAGACGAGCACACCGATGTTCTTGGCTTGTCAAAACGAGGTCGGACAAGAGAGAATCAAAGGGAGGAACTCCATGGTGTTTCAGGTCGGATTTTCCCATTCCGGCCACCTCTGCAAGCGAGACCGGTGGCGGCCTTTTCGTTTTGGCAGCGTGAAGCGAGGTTTGGTCCTCTCTGGTTCAAAAGGGGGCTTACGACGGCAACTCAAAGCCGGAAAACTTTGGCAAATCTGTCTGGTTTTTCTGGCGAACTCCGGCGATATTTAAGGTCGATCCAGGTATGAAACTCGACCCTTTCGTTAAGCTCTTCGTGTCTATGTATTCATTTTGGGTAATCGATCAATATTTCAAGGATTGAGTTTTTGGGGTAACGTCTACCACCACGTTACCACTGTTAAGTGGCGGTGATGACTATCCTTTCCATTTCTGACCTTGTTTCGTGCACTGAGAAAATTTGTTAACACTTGATTATGTTAAAATCACAGAATTTGGGAAATTTGATGTGACAACCCGAGAATTTGGTTGCATGTGCTTGAATTCTTTGAAGACAAGTACAGAACGGTGGTTGGAGTGAAGGGTGTGAACTAGTTCGGATAATTGAAGTTTGGAGCTCACAAGATTAGACTAAAGATTGGAAAGAGAGAGTGTGTAACCTGATTGTGTGATCATTCGCCGAAAGGTAATATTCAAACTTAAACATGTATTTGATATATAATTGTGGAGTTGTTACGATTTGGTTTGGACTTTGGAGGCTGTATGAATTGGTATTGGTTTGTGAGTTTGGCATATGGTTATTTGATATGTTCCTGATATACTACACGTCCCTGCTTTAATCCATTTTCATTTTTAAGGGTATTAGTACTTTTGTAGTAATTGATCAATTAATGGTTTTGGTGTTAGTTTTTGAGTTGGCAGTTAATGATTAACTTGACACTTTAGGATTTGAAGCTAGTCTGAGTTTGGAATTAACGAATAGACGAGCATAGGATTCAAATTTATGGATTCAGATTCGATGGGTATTGACAATGAATTTATTGAACTGGAAACTTAGGGATTTTGGGCTGCTGTAGATAGAGAACACGGAATGGAGCAGAAGTGCATCAACCTTCAAATGGAAAAGAAGACATGGTAAGGGTCTGGGACTTAACGAAATGTGAATTTGGTGGTGTTATGATGATTGGTGTTAAATTTCATTATTAAGAAATGAATGAGGTTATTAATGGTACAGTGAATGCTTGGCTGTGGTGTTGAAAGCTTCTAAACATATATATGCTCTTCATCAGTACTAGTTTCATTTTCTATATAATGCATATATGTGTTTGTATGTGTGTGTGTGTGTGTCTATATATATATATATATCGTCCTCTCCTACTACAAGGAAAAGCCTCAATGTTAATCACAATTTTGACTACTTTATATGTACGGTCGCAAGAATAACGTTGAATTCATTTTTTGTTCATATTTAAATGGATAAGTCTGTCCATTTCCAGTAACTCTCTATACCTTTTGTTTTCCTCTATTTGACTAATTCTGGTTCAATTTTATGTAGCCGTCTCTATTCGGTGTGGTTAATTGCTGCAGTTGGTTCCAGCAAACTTGGTGAAATAGAGTTTATCTCTCTCTCTCTCTCTCTCTATCTATCTATGTTTGAGAATAAGAAGAGCATGCTTGGAGGCTCTTTGGGTGACAAGGCAAATGAAGATCTATAAGGCAAAGAGTAATGAGCATGTGTTGTATTCTTACGTAGAAGTTACTAAAGGATGTATTATAGCGGGAGTACAATGAGATTGATGTGTTTTGGATGAATAAATGTGCTTCATTTTCATATTTTGGTTTGGTTTGGTTGGTTTGGTTATATATGCTCGGGTTTTTTCAATATTCAAAAAATTTACGGTCATAACATTCACTCTCAGACCACTCTACTCACTAAAAACTATGGTCTAAGAGAATTGAACACAATAAAATGGGTAGCAGAAAACTGTTGTCTGAGCCATTCAACTATAATACCTTTCCAACTTTGTGAGATCCAAAACCATTGTCCAATAATAACTCAAACAACAGTTTATTTGAGAATGAGATTCAAAACCATTGTCCAATAATAACTCAAACAATAGTTTATTTGAGAATTATGTAATATTAAACATGGATAGGCAATGTCATTTTCCTTTACATGTTGTTTTGTGTCAATTTACTCCACAATTTTTAGCACACAATCTCTCTCATATCGTAATCCAACCACAGAAGCAAACCATTTGTTGATGTAGAAAATAACAACAAACAATGGTTTCTCAATTGGTCGTGTTGTATAAATTTTATTAGACAACACCATTTTATTGTAACCAGTTGTCTGAAATACAGTTAGACAACATCATTTCATTAGAACTGGGTTGTATGAAAGTCAATGAGACGACAGAAAGTGTCCGTTGTCTGAGTGAAATCAGACGACATTGAGATTAACAACAGCAAAAACATTGATCAGACAACGGGTAAAAACTGTCGTCTGATCAATTTTTTGGCCTAGTGAGTCACCCCCTTTTAACAAATATTACCAAGAATATATAATTAAAATAGGCAGTTTACTTGATCAACGGTTTGCAAAATCATTCATTTGGCCATTTTAATTAAAAAGTCTTTCATTGTTGGCCCAGCTGCATACTTTCCACATCTTTATCAAGACAATAATCAATCGTTTATTTGGATATGTGCCACAATGTGAAATATTTACCTCTTAATTCTATAACCAAAGCCATTTTAATAGCCATAAACCTATGATTTCCTAAGTTGGCAAGGACCCATAATAGGCCAGGTCTGGCCTTTCTTTTATTTCGAAATGGCCCTTTTAATGATAAACAATTGATGAAGATTGCTTTTGTACTTTGCCGCTTAAAAACCTGTATTTGTTACAACATAAATCAAGATTGAGATTGATTTATTTGGCTCCTGAAGCTATGTGAATGTCTTTCTAATAAAACTTTCCAAATTTAGAAAGTTTCGGCATACCCAGACTCCATTAGAGCCATTTAGTATTTCTTTATTTACCCGTTTGATCCAACGTTTAAGAAAAGCCTGGCTTTGTGATCCAATGGTTTACGGAATAGGCATCGTGAAACCTGCCTTGGTCTCGTGACTAAAGAAAAATGGGTTTGGGCCTTTAAAACTAATCCGTTATTCCATCGGCTTATGAATAGTCCAGGCCAAAGTTATTTTGGGCTCAAACATTGCCCCCCAAGCTTTGAAATCCGAGTAGGATTGAGAAAGGTTATAAACGGTCCCCTCTCTGATCACACCTGAAAACTCCCAAACGCTCACCTTTTTCCTTTCATTTTTCGCAAACCCTAAATTTTCTTTTCAGAAACTCTTTTGAACTTGCAAGAAACGAAGATGCCACCAAAGCCATTACACGTTCCTCAGTATGACCAACAGAAGAAAGAGGCTGAAAAATTCAGGGAGAAGGTGTTAGCCCTTTATTCCATACACAACGTGAAGAAGCCTCCCAGTGATTTCTTCAATTATCACCATGCTTTTGTCGCAATTGGCCCTCACCTCTGCTCTGCTCCATGGAAGGAGGTAAACAAAGTTCTTTCTAATTCTCGTGCTTTCTCATGGCCACTTCATGGTCATAGCTTGACTACTGTCAAATTCCTCAAATGGCCTCAGTCTGTAGAAAACACAAAAGTTATGGGGCAATGGCCTTTACCCACTGACGACTTTTCTGAATGGTTTAAGGCCATAAAGATCAAATTTGGTGATCTCTGGAGAAGAATTGGCCTTTACGATGCCATTTGTTTATCTGTTAAAGGTGAACAAGGAGATAGGAATTTGCTTCTAGCTGCCGCAAGCTTCTGGAATTTCACCAGTAACACCTTCAATTTTCGCTTTGGGCAAATGAGTGTCACCCTTTTAGACGTCTTTGTTATATCAGGTTTCACAATCCACTACAAGCCTTATCTGCCTGGCATATATTTTGCATCACAATATCCTCAAACTTATACCCTGAAAACTCGAGAAAAGGAAAAGAACAACGCAAATAGCTGAGAAGTGGATAGGATTCTGGAGATTAATCGGCGGTCATGAGGAACATATTGCCTTTCTAGAATTTTGGTTAAACAAATTTGTCTTTTGTATGTCTGCAAATAGAGTAACAGAACAGTGGCTGGAGTTGGCCATTGTTCTTCATAACGAAGAGAAAGTCAGTATAGGGCATCAAGTTCTTTCTTCTCTGTATAGAGGCCTGCAACAACTTACCAGTACTCCTTTCAAGTATGCTGCTGAAGGGCCATTTTGGATCCTTCATTATTGGCTGCAAGTTTATTTTCCCACATGTAGGCCAGACGTCACTTTTAATCCTAGAAAAATAATGGGAGAGAGTTTGGTCAAGGCTGGCTTCCTAAGACATTCCCTTCTGGACTGTTTTACCAATTTTAGGGAACCAACAGATCTTGCGGCCTGGAATTGTGTTGCAAAAAGAAAGTATCCTGCTCCATTATATGATGGCTTTTTGTCGAATAAGAATAACTGGAAAGATCCCTTCTACCTAGCCTTATTCCATGCATCAGTTTGTTGCAAAGATTTAGTCTATGGTGGTATATCTGGCCATGAGCAACATCGGATTGAAGTTTATGCTCCCAATCATTTCACCAGGCAATTTGGATATACTCAGATGATTCCAGCACCCTTGATTGATAGTGTAAATCATTTCACCTCTTGGCGTCTGGACATGCGTTCGGTAGGAACTAGCAGTGGCATCAGTATACTTGGCATCACTGATCGAAGCTTTCCTTTCCTTTATGTCGAAATGAATTCGAAAACCATACCTTCCTATTTTGAATGGTATGCAGATCTGACTAAAGAATTTTTCGCTATAGAGACCAAGCTTCAGTTTGTAAAACTCTTTAGCAAACTCCCCGTTGATACTCGCTCCAGAGAAGAAGATGATCTTCTTGAAAAGACTTCTTTCGACACTGTTGGTTGTGGAAAGAGTTTAAGGGACTCTTTGGCCCCTTCGCAAACACCGAAAATAAAATCAAGTGAGGTATCTAAGGCTACTGAAGACAACACCACCCTGACACAGATGCTAAACAACGAACAAAAAAGAACTGAGGTAATCCCATATCCCTTACTTGCGTTGAACCATATATCTGGCTACTAACTTCTTCGTTTTGTTGTGAGCAGAAGGCAAAAGGAAAGAGGCCTCAAGAGGGGCCCTCTGGTGGTGTGCAAAAGAAACAAAAGCAAGTATCACAGGGAACATCTGTGACCAAACCAACAATTGCTGCCATGAAAGATTCCTTACATTCCCGTTATGGTTCTGACGACGTGGTAAATGGTCAAGAAGTGCATCCTGCCTTGGTTATACCTGCTCAAGTAAGTTGTTAACGTTCAGTCTTCCTTGCATCTATGGAAACAAACCTAATTTTATATTCTTTGGTCTTGACATTCCAGGATATAACCAAAAAGCGAAGACTAATCAGGAAAGCTAAGACAAATGCTGATGTCCCTACTTCTACATTCTCTCCAGAACAAGAAAGGACAATTTCAGTAAGAGAAAGCTTTCACTTTCCTTTGCAAATTTGCCTTTCTTAGGAATTTTTGTTCTAGTTTGAGTCATTATGCAATGACTTTGCCGTTTTTAGCAGCCCTTAGCAGAGAAAACTCTTGCCTCAAAGTCATCAGAAGAAGAAGTTGGTGGCATTATATAACATGGTAACTTTATTTCTGCTTGAGGTCTTTTAAGGACCTTAATTTAATATTCTAATCCTTCGGTTAAACATGCAGGCAACTCGGAATACTGTGGCTCCTTTCTTGGAGTTCTCACGTTTGCCACCAATTGGACCCAGGGCTTTAATCATGACAACCCCTCCGTTGTCAGACCCTAGTCCTGAACCATTAAGAACCATCATTGACCAAGATTCGCAAGGTGGAACCTTGAAGGCTTTACAGAGCAACCCTAGTGCGATCATGCCAAAGGCAATGACCTCGAGCAATGTATCTACTGAAGGATTTTCAAATTCTAGAACTGAAGATGCACCTTCAATCCTTGATTTTACTGGGCCTGGGATCAATGTTAAACCTTCAGGGAATCCCAACCAAAAAGAGAATATCTCTTCTGAGATTGCAGCACCTTTAGAGCAAGAAACTGAGGCATCTACTCTTGACAGAGTGCCAGATTCTCAACTCTCCTTAGCAACTGTGCAACTGCCTTTGTATGTTCAGACACTATCTGTCATAGATTCAGGCATTGAGACTATGATAACCTCTGAGGTATGAAAACGAAACCATGTTTTAATGGTATTGTCGAAAATTTTGACTATTGACTAAACTATGGTTCTCAGGTTCAAAATGCACAAACTGGAATTGAGGAATCACAAATTTTGAAACTAATTCCAACCATCCCAAGGCCTTTAAAAGAAATTGAGAATGAGGTGGCATCTGCCAAAGCTTCTGAAACTCATGCCATTAAGTCAAAAACCATTGTCTCAAATGAGTTGACCTTGACTTCTGAGGCTGAAAATGTGTAATACCCCGAAAATTTCCATACTATTTTTATAAAATAGGTCGTGAAATTTGAAGTGAAATGGTGTGAAATTGTATTTTTAGAGGTTTTCGTCGTAAAACGATAATTACGGCGGTAATTATAAGTTACACAAGGTTAATTAAGGTAACTTTTTATCCGTTGAGAATTTGGGAAAACTTCCTTCATGAAAGTTGTAGACCTCGTCGAATCGAGTTCGTAGGAATTTGGTTCACCAAAAACGGAGTTCGTATGAAGAAGTTATGGCCGTCGGAAGTTTGACGAATTTCTATAAATAGAATGTTGGGATTTACTGTTCACCCGAAAATCAGAATTTATCCCAGAAATGTACTGTTCACGCCGTGAACAGTACCAGAAACTTCCTCCGGTGATTTCTCCCTCCTCCGGCCACCAATTTGTGTGAGACTTGTCCCAATCTCTTTGTCTCTTCATCCTCTTCGATTCTATACTAGTTTCATTCTTTGATTTTCAGTATAGAAAGAGAAATCAAGAAAAGAAAAAGGAGAAAAACGCTGCCGAACTGTTCATCAGTTTCTGGGCAAGTTTCCGGCCAAATCGAGCCACCTTACCTACTGGGCTTTGTAGCCCTTGCCAGGGGCTTTCCAGCAACATAAAATATGCCTCAATCGGAGTTCGGACGAAGGAGAATTTTGGATTTGAAATCCTAGGGTTTCGGAGCTATCGAGGTAAATTCGAGACTTTTTACTTTGAATTGGCCCTTGTGGCAGTTATGAAAGTTGTTGCTGGTAATGTGTAGAACATTGTGTTAAAATTTCATGGCAATCGGAGCACTTTTTTCCGGCGACGGACAGTCGCCGGTGGCGGCGCGTCGGCGGCGCGTCCGGCCGGTCCAGGAGCAGTTCTTTGCTCCGTTTGGCTTGGTTCGTCGATACGAACAACTTTCGTGTTTTGACTTTTGTCAAATTCGGTCGTTTGATCAATGATCAATTAAGCGATAGTTATGGATCGTTAGATCCGTGATGATCCGACCGTTGGATCATCACCAATTTTGGGTATGATGTTAGGATGCTAGAAATAAGCATGCTGTTGGATTTTGGAAGTTTCGGATTTTGTGTGGGACCCGTTGATGAATAGTAGACGTGGGACCCACGTTGACCGATGGTTGACTTTTGGTCAAATGGTCTCGATTAAATGTTCCGATGTCGTAGGAGACATTTGAGGAACATTTGGATTATTTTGGAAATGTATTATGCTAATTGGATATTGCATAATCATAGGTGTTTACGAGAAGTGTAGCTCGTGCTTGTCGATTCCTGGTTACTATTTGAAGACGCAGCAGGAATTAGAGGTGAGTGAATCTCACGATATTTTATATATGAATATTAATTCATATTGTGTTGTTTGCGAAAATAAATAATTATATTTATTTAAATGATTTTGCGATATATAAATTAAATACAGTTTTAATTTGATATATCAGCATGTGTGATTTTGTGTTAAAACAATATTTGAAAGTATTCATTTTATTGTTTTAATTGGTGGATTTTGTGGGAACAATATTTCAAAAATTATGATATTGTGTTTGCCTACTCGAATGTTTTTGTAGCCAATGGGTGAAGGTTAGAGCTTTAGACTGTGTAGCCAATGGGTGAAGGTTAGAGCTCTAGACTGTGTAGCCAATGGTGAAGGTTAGAGCTTTAGACTGTGTAGCCAGAAGGTGAAGGTTAGAGTTCTAGACTGTGTAGCCATGTATTCATTGAAAACAAAGATGAATACTTTATGTAATAAAGGAGAAGAAAAATGGTATTCTCGCTTTATCTTGATGTATTAAAAGGAGAAGAAAAATGGTATTCTCGCTTTTAATCATTTGAAGTTGATTGTGGTTTTGTGTGAGTATGATATGAATTTGCTTCTTAAATATTTGAAGCATTGATAAATGAATTACAATTCTTGAACAATATTGAATTGTATTTTGAAGTTTTTACTTCTTTAAAAATTGAAGTAATTATTATGATGATTTACTTTTCTTAAAAAGAAAGAAATCATAATTTTGGGAAATGATTTTGGGGAAGGTTTATATTGTTTAATATTCTGAATTACCCTGGGATTAACATACACGTTATGGGACGTGTGGGGTTAAAATACGTATTATGGGATGCGTAGGTTCATTATATTTTATAATATGAATTTTCGGGATTTGAATTGTTTTTGAAGAATATAACTTACATATATTTGTTTAAAACAAACTATATATGTATATTTTTGATAAACGGTTTAGGGTGAGTAAAACTGAGTTAACTCATACCAGCTTCGTAAGCTGACCGGGTTTGTTGATATAACCCGGTACACTATTCCACGGTGTAGGGGTTATACCTGCAGGTTAGGATAACCAGGAGTAATGCAAGGCTGCATACTTTTTGTTGGGTTATAAGACTTCCGCTATTTTATGCTTCGCACTCTGAAGATTTATTTGTGTAATATTTTGATGTATCAATTTATTATATAAATATTTGGTATGTAATATTCGACTCTTGTTTTGAGTTTGAAATTACAATGTTGGGCATGGAGTTGGTGTTGTGTACTTGAATTAAAAAGAAAAAAATTCTAGTGCATATTTGTATTTGATATTCCATGTCGTCACGTTCCCGAAATGGTTTGTAATTAAGGGCAAAATGCCTTATTAATTGATTGGAAAATCGGGGCGTGACAGATTGGTATCAGAGCAAAACAATGCTCTAAGGAAGTGATTGAGCAATGGAACGCTCTACGGTGATGAAACGAGTTTTGGTTTTGTGAAGTGAAGTTAGGGTTTAGAGCTTAGGATCGGTTTAGGGTTTGACGTTAGGTTCTTAGATTCATTCAAGTAATGGTTACTTCGTATGCTTAATAGCACACAGTATTTATCGAGTGATGGCCCGACTGCAGCGGATCCCCATCATGTGCTCTTCAGTGCTGTTGTGTTGTTAAGAATATAAAGTACAAATTACAATTCCGAAATTGATAGTCTTACATGGCTACATTTCTAATTCTCTCAACCGTACCTTGGATCAAACGACAGACTTGATCCACTGATCCTTTCTTGTTCTTCAGCAGCTCAGTAGAGATCTGTGTTGCTACCGTTATTAGACAACCAATGTATGGATTGTCTGAGATCCCTTCTGTTCTTCCAGCAGTAGGCATATCTGGTAGAATTGAAAAACCTGAAGTTAGGAATACAATTGTACCTAACTCACAACCACCTAATAACTTCTGGACCGTTGACTGACTGATAGAGGCATAAATCACGTATGACCCTGTTGAATCAGTACAACTTTCTTGGAGTACGTAGGTGTCGTCGATTTGCATCAAGGTGACACAGTTGCGTGGGTCTTGACCCGTTGTGATGTGTGCAATCTCTTGGACTGTCTTGCCCAATGCTTGGTGGTCCCACTGGTTCCGAGTTTGTATGTCAGTGAAGTAGTCAAACAGCTTTCGGTGAGAGACATGATGTTGGAATATTGCTGTTGCAGTTCGAGTAAGACCATGGGGCTTATTCGGCCTATTCCAGATTTTGTTGGTGGAGACTCTTATCCCTGAACCCCTGAACTTGGTTTGTTCAGCTACCTTCCATTCATGAGCAGTAGAGTTGCCGATGTCTGTGAAAAAGTCTGTCACTATTCTGCATGTCATCTGCAACAAGTTTCTTCTTCCTTCCACAGATGGTATGACACAAAAGTCTTGAGGTGGATAAGTGTCTGCCGCGGAATAATTTAACCTTTCCGCTTGCCTCTGAAGTATTTCTACCCATCGCCTTGCTCCAAAGGCTAAGCCTGACTCCACTAGCGTTCGGTATGTTTGGTGCATGATTTGATCCTGTACATCAACATGTTCCACCCATACGACACGAGAGCTGCCGTTGAACAAATCTTGGATTAAGCATCCGGATGGACGCTTCTTGCATTGAGATCTTGGGTGTGGACCCAGATTTGAGCTTAAACCGTCCACAGAGACGTCAATTATTGCCCAACTTTGTTCTGTTTGTCGTTGGCAATAACGAACAAAGTGAGTTACACGAGTGGAGACAGATGGACTGGTCACCTGGAATTCAGCAGTCATGACTTGGATGGTGTCGTGGTAGCTTTCAGTAGTCCCTGATGACAAGACATCAAGGATACTCGCCCTTGAAATGATGCTACCGAATATGGTGGACCATTGGTCCACATCCATGAAGAGATTCACGAGTACGACAGGACTGAGGGGAACAGTGGCTGTGTAGCGAGAAGCTTCAGTTTGGAAGTTAGTGGGAGTAAGATCAATACCGTTAGTGAAGATTCTCTTGTACTCTGCTTCATTCAGGAACTCATGAAGCGTGGCAGAGCTGGATTTGAGTGCAGAGATCCACAGTGGCGCAGCAGCAGATGCCATGATGATTAGCTCATCTCTGACCGACACAATGATTTCAGAAATCTTAGTTGTGTCTGCCACGACCGATGCTTCTGCCACGGCAGATGCTTCTTCAGGTTCTGAACGGTTGATGTTGTCTGATGGTTGTTGTGTAGAAGAAGAGTGATGTGGGATCGACATACACTTTTGAATATCCCTCCTCATGTGAGACTTTTCCCTTGGACCGATGACTGCAGGAATTGGAAGAGTCTGAGGTTGTGGGGTAGTCTCTTCAATCCCTTTTAGTAGCTCACTATTGGGAGTAACTCGTTTTCCACAGTGGTTGCAGTTGATTCTGTTGAATGCTGCTTGGTACTGGCTAAGTTGAGCTTGAAGCTCATTGATTTGCTGTCTCAGCAGAAAATTTTGTTGACGAGTTGTTTGGGCAGGCGTTTTGGGTCGATGCTTTATCACCCACGCAGAGACTTGTGCAAACGTTAACCTTATTTGGTCACCCAAATCTTGTCGTTGTTGAACAGTTGGCTGTGGAAAAGCCTCGACGAAGTCCTTCAATGCTTGGACTTGGTATTTGGTGAAGCTCTTCCTCAGTGGAATACGTTTGGATGAACTAGGTTCAGCTTGTGGAGATGATACTTGTGGACTTGAGGCTACTTCAATGGCTTCGTCTTCTGCTAGAAGCATGTCTAACATGTCGATATCGTGGTTGAATTCGATTGCTGGTGAAAGTATTTCATCTAAGCCCTCAAAAAATTGACTTTCAGAGGGATCAGATTGAAGTAATTCACTGAACGAATTCACTTTGCGTGACATGTTTGAGTTGGTGGAAAATTCTGAGAAGTAGAATGAAGAAGTTTTTCTCTTTGATAGAGAAAGGAGATTATGGCACTAATGGAAGGTATCTGTTAGTGGATGCGTAAGGGTATATTTATTGTTGGTGGAGGATTTGATAATTCAAAAGCAAAAGTGAGCGGCTGATTACAGCTAATTGTCGGAGCCCTTGGAGATCGTGGAAGATTTTTTTTCCCGATGCATGGATTTCCCACATACAGTTCCACTCTTGTGAGACCTCGCATCTTTTGAGGAATTATTTATGCGAAAGCAAAAGGAAAAGAGTCATTATGACCGGTGTTAGTGGAAGACTGAGTTTTTGTTGATTAAATCTTGTGGAATCTTGTATCGTGGGCGATACTTTTGAGTAATTGAGACAGATATGAGCAATAATTATTCTTAGTGGGTTGCTGAGTGCACCGCACTCGCATTAAAGAAAGGCTTCCTTACGGTGGAAAGTTTGGTTTAAATACATGGGATAAGGAGTTGTGTTACTCATCTCATATCTGTTATCAAACAATCATCTCAAAATTTTCTCTTACACAATGGTGAACAAAGGAGAGTGCAGCAAGCGATCCAAGAATGCAGAATGGAGTGAACTTCCGGTGGAGATCTGGAAGTACATATTCCAGTTGGTTGCTACCGCATCCCTGCAGAGCACAATGGAACTCCGTTATGTCTCGAAGACCTTCAAGGAGTATGTTGATAGCTGGTCTACTCTTGCAGCGATCGACATGGATGGGTTCGATGGTGGATCCAGACCCACTGGTTCCATAGAAGCGGACAGGCAGGTGCGCATCTTCGCAAATCGATGCTGGGAAGCGAAGAACCCGGAGTCTCTATTCCGAATGGGAATACGAGTACTTGTGGAAGCGGCCAACATACCCTTAGCCCTGGAGTATTTCGATGCGGCATGCAAACCAGGAACATTCTACGGTTCGCGTCCCAGTTCGGTGGTAGGTCATCATGTTGCATTTTATGCAGCATGTATGATTAAGATGATAATGGGACCACGAGCCGAGCAGCAGAAAATGGTGCACCGACTGTGTGAAGCCCTCGACTGGTGGAGAAGCGGATGGAACATCTACTACTGTAGACAAGAAGTCGAGCGGATGATGCATCAGGCCGAGTTTTGTCATGAGCATCTACTGCTGTATTTTCCGTCGACTACAGCTTTCCTGCCCGCAGGTAAATGTCTTACTTGCGGTGAGTCAAGTTTTTGGCGTCCTTTTGGCCAGGACATGTGGGACGTGGATGGAGATAGGCATGCAGCTAGAGAATGTTGTGACACTTGCAAGTGTTTCGTGGAGGCAGCATATTTCTATCAGCTGATGATGTATGGAATTCCGAGACATCCGGCCTCTTATCCACGAAGTCACTACTGGAGGTTTAAGGATGGCTTCTGGTAGTGTAAGCCCTGTGAGGCATCTTAAGAATCTGTAATAGAAGTTGTGTGCAAGTTGTTTTCTAGTGTGTTGTGTACTACCTAAGTGATTATCAATAAAAACTTTGGATTTTGGAATTGAAGTGTGATAACTTGGGTGTACTCTGCGTCCTAATTTCGGGACGAAATTTCTTTAAGGAGGGTAGACTGTAATACCCCGAAAATTTCCATACTATTTTTATAAAATAGGTCGTGAAATTTGAAGTGAAATGGTGTGAAATTGTATTTTTAGAGGTTTTCGTCGTAAAACGATAATTACGGCGGTAATTATAAGTTACACAAGGTTAATTAAGGTAACTTTTTATCCGTTGAGAATTTGGGAAAACTTCCTTCATGAAAGTTGTAGACCTCGTCGAATCGAGTTCGTAGGAATTTGGTTCACCAAAAACGGAGTTCGTATGAAGAAGTTATGGCCGTCGGAAGTTTGACGAATTTCTATAAATAGAATGTTGGGATTTACTGTTCACCCGAAAATCAGAATTTATCCCAGAAATGTACTGTTCACGCCGTGAACAGTACCAGAAACTTCCTCCGGTGATTTCTCCCTCCTCCGGCCACCAATTTGTGTGAGACTTGTCCCAATCTCTTTGTCTCTTCATCCTCTTCGATTCTATACTAGTTTCATTCTTTGATTTTCAGTATAGAAAGAGAAATCAAGAAAAGAAAAAGGAGAAAAACGCTGCCGAACTGTTCATCAGTTTCTGGGCAAGTTTCCGGCCAAATCGAGCCACCTTACCTACTGGGCTTTGTAGCCCTTGCCAGGGGCTTTCCAGCAACATAAAATATGCCTCAATCGGAGTTCGGACGAAGGAGAATTTTGGATTTGAAATCCTAGGGTTTCGGAGCTATCGAGGTAAATTCGAGACTTTTTACTTTGAATTGGCCCTTGTGGCAGTTATGAAAGTTGTTGCTGGTAATGTGTAGAACATTGTGTTAAAATTTCATGGCAATCGGAGCACTTTTTTCCGGCGACGGACAGTCGCCGGTGGCGGCGCGTCGGCGGCGCGTCCGGCCGGTCCAGGAGCAGTTCTTTGCTCCGTTTGGCTTGGTTCGTCGATACGAACAACTTTCGTGTTTTGACTTTTGTCAAATTCGGTCGTTTGATCAATGATCAATTAAGCGATAGTTATGGATCGTTAGATCCGTGATGATCCGACCGTTGGATCATCACCAATTTTGGGTATGATGTTAGGATGCTAGAAATAAGCATGCTGTTGGATTTTGGAAGTTTCGGATTTTGTGTGGGACCCGTTGATGAATAGTAGACGTGGGACCCACGTTGACCGATGGTTGACTTTTGGTCAAATGGTCTCGATTAAATGTTCCGATGTCGTAGGAGACATTTGAGGAACATTTGGATTATTTTGGAAATGTATTATGCTAATTGGATATTGCATAATCATAGGTGTTTACGAGAAGTGTAGCTCGTGCTTGTCGATTCCTGGTTACTATTTGAAGACGCAGCAGGAATTAGAGGTGAGTGAATCTCACGATATTTTATATATGAATATTAATTCATATTGTGTTGTTTGCGAAAATAAATAATTATATTTATTTAAATGATTTTGCGATATATAAATTAAATACAGTTTTAATTTGATATATCAGCATGTGTGATTTTGTGTTAAAACAATATTTGAAAGTATTCATTTTATTGTTTTAATTGGTGGATTTTGTGGGAACAATATTTCAAAAATTATGATATTGTGTTTGCCTACTCGAATGTTTTTGTAGCCAATGGGTGAAGGTTAGAGCTTTAGACTGTGTAGCCAATGGGTGAAGGTTAGAGCTCTAGACTGTGTAGCCAATGGTGAAGGTTAGAGCTTTAGACTGTGTAGCCAGAAGGTGAAGGTTAGAGTTCTAGACTGTGTAGCCATGTATTCATTGAAAACAAAGATGAATACTTTATGTAATAAAGGAGAAGAAAAATGGTATTCTCGCTTTATCTTGATGTATTAAAAGGAGAAGAAAAATGGTATTCTCGCTTTTAATCATTTGAAGTTGATTGTGGTTTTGTGTGAGTATGATATGAATTTGCTTCTTAAATATTTGAAGCATTGATAAATGAATTACAATTCTTGAACAATATTGAATTGTATTTTGAAGTTTTTACTTCTTTAAAAATTGAAGTAATTATTATGATGATTTACTTTTCTTAAAAAGAAAGAAATCATAATTTTGGGAAATGATTTTGGGGAAGGTTTATATTGTTTAATATTCTGAATTACCCTGGGATTAACATACACGTTATGGGACGTGTGGGGTTAAAATACGTATTATGGGATGCGTAGGTTCATTATATTTTATAATATGAATTTTCGGGATTTGAATTGTTTTTGAAGAATATAACTTACATATATTTGTTTAAAACAAACTATATATGTATATTTTTGATAAACGGTTTAGGGTGAGTAAAACTGAGTTAACTCATACCAGCTTCGTAAGCTGACCGGGTTTGTTGATATAACCCGGTACACTATTCCACGGTGTAGGGGTTATACCTGCAGGTTAGGATAACCAGGAGTAATGCAAGGCTGCATACTTTTTGTTGGGTTATAAGACTTCCGCTATTTTATGCTTCGCACTCTGAAGATTTATTTATGTAATATTTTGATGTATCAATTTATTATATAAATATTTGGTATGTAATATTCGACTCTTGTTTTGAGTTTGAAATTACAATGTTGGGCATGGAGTTGGTGTTGTGTACTTGAATTAAAAAGAAAAAAATTCTAGTGCATATTTGTATTTGATATTCCATGTCGTCACGTTCCCGAAATGGTTTGTAATTAAGGGCAAAATGCCTTATTAATTGATTGGAAAATCGGGGCGTGACAAAATGAGACTGAAATTCTTCAGACTTCGGCTTCTAAGGCTCAGGATGAAACTGTTGTGGCCGACCCTCATATTGAGGTGCTTGAGATTAATGAAATAGCCGTAAATCCAAAGGAAGTAAATATTCTATCTGTTGCTGATAAGGTTTCTAATTTCCTATATTTATTATTAAATTCTGACTAAAACTTTAGTTATTGGCCTTGTTTTAAATTACTTTGATTTAAACTTGCAGGCCCCTGAACCCGAGATGTCTTCTTCCGCTTGCGAAATAAAAAATCAGACTTCCTCATTGGACTATGTTCAAATGTCTGAAGATGTCCATTGCAGTCCCAGCCAAGGATTGTCGCATGAATTTTCTTATTCTTCAATCAGTTTAGACGAAAGAATAGAAGAAATGGCATCTTTAGAGAATCCATTGGCTGAGCTATCTCCTGAGGAATGCCGTCAGATTAAGTTTCTTCATGGCTAAGCACGGAGAACTTTTCTAGTTATACAGAGGATGATATAACTAAAGCCATAGAATTTCTGTCACAGCATGATCGTAGCTATCAATGGGCTCTTTCTCGCGCCCTCAAGGCTGCAAAGATTATTGACCCGCTTCATAAAGCTTTTATTTATGAAAAAGCAGCCAAAAAAGAGGCAGTCTTAAGGAAGCAAGCAGCTGAAGAAAAGCTGGCTCACTTTCATGCATCTGCTCTTCAGGTTCGAAGTGCCAATAATTCTCTGGCTGAGAAGAAGTCTAGGATCGACAAGCTTGAGGAAATTATCAGGGCTTATCAATCTGAAGTCAATCAATTAAAAGAAGAAGTGTTAAGTGAGGAACGGACGATTGGTGGTTCCTTGCGAGGAACTATCAATTCCATTGATGAGTGCCTAAGAGATCTAGCACTTCGTGAGCGGGAGCTAAATGCAAAAAATGACAAGCTCATTGGGACTGAGATTGAATTCAAGGCACAGAGGATAAACTTAATTAAAAGTTTGCAGTACCTTCCTGACTTGGATTGAACATAGTGGCCTTGTAATATTATAATAATACTCTTTAAGATATTTCCGCAAAGAACAATTATTTTAACTCACCAAATGTATATGTCCTTTTTATTCACTTTACCTCTTTTGGCCTTATTTCTTTTTTTTTTCTTTTTTTTGAACATTTTTCGCATATGTATGTTTCCGGCCACAAAGCCGCTTTACTGTAAATAGGTATTTACTTTGCCTTTATGATGTAAAGAACCCAATCTCTTATAGTTCTTGCAATAAGATTGTTATGAATCTTCTCTTTGTCGGATTGATGTACTCAGGTAGTTATGCCCTTCAATCCGCTAGTTTTTACCTTGATGAACTTATGCTGATGGATATGGGCTTGGTTCTAACTCGAAATGTATTCAAATATGCTTCAAGCCCAAACACGGGCGTTATGCACCTCAGACCTTTCAATTTATTCACGCCCATTGGTTTAAAAATCTCCTGGTACAAATCAAATCCAGGCATACTTGTGACCATTTAAACAAATATTCCTTATTCCCGAGAACTGGTCATAGGCGTAATTAGTTGCATAAGATTCAAACTTTTACCATCTTCGCCCTGCAAGCAGAAACTTTTCAGGCATAAATCTGGCAAATTCAACAACAGTTCTCATTCTGCAACATAAAGAAATATCTCTTGTTGCTTCATGAAACACCTCTGTCTATGAAATACCCTTAGCAAACTCTAGGCTTCATAGTTTAATCTTGCAGGCTCGGATTAGATCTCTTGATCTGATCCGGTACCCAAAATGGCAGGGAGTGAGGAACCTATCACGTTGCTCGCTGGTTCTTTGCCATTGGTCTCTTGCTGGGAGCATTTGGTCGATTGCTCCTTTCTCTGTTTGACCATGAAGGGAAGGCAACCCCAACCTTCTGGATTGTCATTCAATTGGAAAAGCAGCTGGAAGAAATTGCAATCTTGCCCTTATTCTTCGAAAAAGGCCAATCCATGATAGAGAAATTTGGCTCCGCATTTTCCCCAGCATCCTCAAATCATTTTATGTTATCAGAGCCTTTGTAATTTGCATATCACAATTATTTGTTTTCACATATGTATGTTTCCGGCCACAAAGCCGCTTTATATTGAATACAAAATAAAGAACTTGACAATTTACATCATGATAGTTGTTCTTTTGTATATGCGAAACCCAAATTATTAGATACACCTTCTTCACCCCGGCGACGTAATTCCTTATTTTTGAGAAAAAAGTTAAGTGCTTGAAATCTTATCTTCTTCTCAGTAGGCTGACTAGGATCTTGGAGGTATTTTTTCAATGGCCATCTCCAATCCTTATCAATAGGATTTCTGGCTACAGATACGTGAATGACCTCCATTGGCCATCCTCGAATTTGGACAGACGGTAAAGAACGCTTTTCAACTTTGAGGATTCGCTCCTGTACTCCGTCTGCAAGGCCAATTCCAGAAGCAATCTGAGCCAATTCATTAGCAACAAAGTTCTCTTCTCTAGGAATATGTTCAATAGAAACATTATGAAAATGAGATAACAAATTCCATGCTGCGAAAAGATATGGTGCTAATAAAGGACTGGCACATTTGAACATGCTAAGTACTTGGTTGACTACTAGGAGAGAATCTCCTAGAATATCAACATCTCGTATATCTATTTCCAACAGGACCTCTAAGCCAATAATGAGGGATTCATACTCAGCTTGATTATTCGTGCATTCGAAATCTAGCTGAAAGGAATACGAGAATCTAATTCTTCTTGGATTTTGCAAAGCAATCCCTGCTCCTGATGCTGTTTCCGTGCGTGATCCATCAAAATATAATTTCCACGGTGTTAAAGTGACAGCTCCAATTTCCAGATCCTTGAAGTTACAGACCTCCAAACTTGGATGGTGAGCAAGGAAATCGGCAATGGCTTGCCCTTTCACTGCTTTCGCAGGGATATACTGAAGAGAAAATTCAGATAAGGCTAGTATCCATTTTCCAATTCGGCCACGTAACAAGGGCCGTGATAACATATATTTTACCAAGTCAGTCTGTGCAATAATGCATGTGGTAAAAGGTAGCATATAATGCCTTAGTTTTGCAGCTGAAAAATACAACGCAAGGCATAGCTTCTCCATACTTGAGTACCTTGTCTCGCAATCATTAAGAGTACGACCGAGGTAATAAATAGCATGTTCCACACCTTTTTCATCATCTTGGGCTAATAAACTTCCAATAGACAAATCAGTTGCAGATATGTAAAGTTTCAAAGGCACATCAGCACGTGGTGGAACTAACACATGTGTGCTAGTGAGATAGACTTTGATCTTGTCAAATGCCTCTTGGTGTTTTGTTTCCCAAACAAATTGCTCTTGATCTTTGAGTTTGAGCAGAGATGAGAAAGGTTGAATTTTCCTAGCAGAATTAGAAATAAATCTGCTCAGGAAATTAATTTTTCCAAGAAGTCTTTGAAGTTCTTTTTTATTAGTAGGCGGTGATGCATCTAGTACAGATTTCGCCTTATCTCCAGTAACTTCAATACCTCTTTCATGCACCAAAAACCCAAGAAAATCACCTGCCTTGACCCCAAAAGCACATTTTGCAGGGTTCATTTTCAGGCTGTGATGTCTCATTCTTGCAAAAACTTTCCTCAGATTGTCTACATGATCAGTTTTCTTCTTAGATTTGACCACAATATCATCAATATAAACCTCCACAATTTTTCCAATTAGATCATGAAAAATAAGGTTCATGGCACGTTGATATGTTGCACCAGCATTTTTGAGTCTGAATGGCATCACGACATACTCAAAAATTCCAGCAAAACCTTGACATTTAAAGGCTGTCTTATGTTTATCTTCTTCCACAACTGGAATCTGGTGATATCCAGCCGTGCCATCCATGAAAGACATGACTTCATATCCAGCTACAACATCAATTAACATGTCAGCCATAGGCATTGGATACTGGTCTTTTGGTGTAGCCAAATTAAGATTTCTGTAATCAACACAAACCCGGATTTTTCTATTTTTCTTTTTTACTGGTACTACACTAGAAAGCCATTCATTATACTTGGCCACTCTAATGACTCCAGATTTGTGCATTTTTTCAATTTCTTCTTTTACAAGGATTTGAGTATCTGCCCTTATTCTTCGAGGAGCTTGCCGAAAAGGCTTGAATCCTTCTTTGATAGGCAATCTGTGTTCTACCAAAGTATTGGAAAGACCAGGCATTTCTTCATACTTCTCTGCAAAACAATCCTTGTACTCTTGAAGGAGTGAAGTGAGCCTTTCTTTTTCCTCAGGCTCTAAGTAAGAACTGATTGAAACAAACATTGGATCAGTAGGAGACCCTAAGTTGATTTTGTCCAAGGGGTCTCGTACCTTAGGAGGTGTATCATCCAATGCAGCTGGGACAAGCTAGATTTCTTGCTCCTCTTCGGACATTTCTTGCATTTCATCAATACATTCTGTTGTCCCTACCTTATCATAAGCCTTATGCTCTTCTCTGAATCTCGTTAGTCGGCTAAACAGAGAATCAAGGGTCTTAGTTTCTTCTTGGTTGAGGTCACACATCATTGACATGATGTTCAGAGATCACGATGAATGGCCTCTGCATCTCTGCATTTGCCTGAGCCAATCCCCATCGTGTGAGCTCATAGGCCGTAACCCCTGTAGGTCGGCCGTTCTGATCGATGTCATTCACTCCCAATGGTGCAAGGTCTGAGAAGTAATAATTGGCATCTGCTGCATTAGCAGATATTGAGTAAGGCCTTGGATCAGCTGAAATGACCTCTGCCTTACTCAATTCCTCATTCCACATAACCAACTGTTGATGTAAGGATGAGGGCACACAGAGACTTCTATGAATCCAGTCTCTCCTAAGCAAAGCGCTATATTGCGAAATGCAATCTACTACGAAAAAAGCCAAGGTCATGCTCTTTGATCCGACTGTCAGCTGTAGGAAAAGGAGTCCATGAGTCTTAGTTATAGACCCTGTAAAGTTTTCGACAGTAAGGCTGGTAGGTTGGATCATCTCCTTGCTAATTTTGAGAGTCTGCAAAGATTTTGATGGCAACCCATTGATTGCTGAGCCATTATCAACCAGGATTTTGTTGAGAGGGACTCCTTGCAAATGTGAAGTAATGTATAATGGCCTGAGCTTATTAGCCATATTTTGTGTTGGTTTTGCGAAGCACATATACTCTGCCATGAGTGTGTCAGGTATCTGAACTAAAGCATTAGTTTCCTCAGGTTTCGCAAGAGATGCCAGATGTTCCACTTGCTTGCCCCCCAAGTCCATTACTTCCGAAGAATTGCAATGGGATGACTGACCTTCAAAGGTCAAGGCATATTTGGCTGGTAAAATGTATACCATAGAACAATCAGCTCCTGACATGGCGTCATCTTCATCATTGATCATGGGCTCTCCTCCAAAGTCTAAAATTCCTTCACTGTCACCATAGCCTTCTCCATTATCGTCATTAACAGGAACTACCATGTTTGGAACTTCTTGGCTTGGAGGTGACTCTGCGAAATTCCCAATCTTCGGTAATGGCATGGTATACATTGGTTCTTGGAAAAATACCATCTTGACCATTAAAGATTTGCCGTTGTGAACTACCTCTAGATCTTGTTCCTTCTTGACTGGCTCAGTCTCCATTACAGGAGTTAAGGATTCAGCCATGAGTATTTCCTGATTGGGCTTGCTCCTCAGCTTCTCACGCATAATGTTGTCTCCTGCAGTCTGGCTTACGAAAGGTACCTTGTTTTTAGGTTTCCAGTATTGCCTTTCTGGAGCAGGCTTATCTGGCAGTGAAGAAAAATGCTTGCTTTGTTGTTTCCCAACTCCATGGTACCTTGCTGATAACCTCTGCATATCAGCTTCCAATTACTCAGGAGTTTTTATCATCTGGTCTGGATTTACCAGCCCTAACTCAACAGCTTTGATGGCCCTTCGAGCTTGACAGAGGAGTAGTTTGACCTTTTTTATGTGTGTACCATTGATTGGTTTTCATGGTCGAACTTGGAACAAAGGTTCTGGAAGTTTTACCTGTAAATGGCGTAGTTTGATTGACCATAATCTTTCCTCCAGCACAGTTCTCAAAGACTCTTCTATCATTGTGTTTAGCAAACCTTGGGTTCGCAAAGTTTTTTTCTGCATGATCTTCCTTGAGAGGCTCTTTCATGAAAGCTGAAGCGCTTTTCATTATTGCGAGAAGATTTGAATCACGCAAAGGCCTGCTTGAAGACTGACCAACCTCAAAGTGTGTAATCTTTGCTTTCGGACTGTGAGGCTGAAAGTTTCTCGCTGTTGGTTGAGCATTCCACACATTCTTGCCTTTGTCTTTGTGCTTCTTGTCCTCTTGGTCAGATTCAAGACCACATTCTTTCTTGCATCTATGGCAAAGAATAACTGTAGAAGCTTTTGCTTTCTCCAACCCTGTTTTTGCTGGCTTCTCGTCCTCTTGATGAGAATCCTGCCTTCTTTGGCTTGATTTTGGTCATTGTACTTCAACCATATTAACCTCAGGAGATGGAAAAGGATCTGTATCTACCAGCGTGGCAGCCCTTGCAGGTGTTTCAACCTCAATTCTTCCAGAATTCAACCATATCTGGATTTGATCCTTCAGCTTCACACATTCAGAAGTGTTATGATTCCATAGGTTATGGAATTTACAGAATTTCTTCCCTTTGAGTTGTTCTGCTTTAGCGATAGCACCGTAATCAGTTTTAATCAACCCGGCAGCTATGAAGTCGTCCAGTATTTCTGCAGCCTTTGTAGCATTATAAGTATACGTTTCAAATTCAGGCTTCGCAAATGCCAGGGACTTGATCTTCATAGGCTCCCTCATGAGCCTTAGTACTTTTGATTTCGCAGGCTTTCTATGAATTAGTTCCACAGCGGAAACATCTCCTTCAGCGTCATCAGAAGACTCATCATACTCCTTTGAATGAGTATTGAACATCCCGATAGCATTAACATTTCTGGCTTTATTATGGACATAAGTCCCTTTAGAGGCATTCTTCATGAGACTTTCTTCTTTCAAAAGTAACTCATATCTTGCTGCTTCTCGGATGAGGTCTCCCATAGAATCAAATGGGATTCCGAAACATTTCTTCCTGAGCTTAATAGTAAGGCCTTTGATGGCCAAATTTACAGCTTCCCTCTCGGGTAGGACAAAGTTAGCCCCTAGCCTGTTGGAGTTTAAACCTTTGAAGAAAGGTTAAACTGATTCTCCAACTTGTTGACTCAGACTATATAATTCAGAAATGCCAACTTCTGCCTCGATTTTGCCAAACTGTTCTCGGAAGATCCTTTCCATTTCATCCCAACTAGAGATACTGGCAGTAGGGGTCGGCAATGGGCCGGGCCGGGCCGGCCCAGGCCCATATTTACCGGGCTCGGGCCGGGACGGGCCGGGCTTTAATATAGACAATGAATTTTTCGGGCCGGGCCGGGCCGGGCTTTAATCATAATTTGAAAACCCAAGCCTAGCCCTAGAAGTAGGCTTAATCGGGCCGGGCCAGGATGGGCCTGGCGGGCCTTACTGGACAAGGCCGGGCCGGGCTTAATATAAGAACTGAAATTTCAAAAGAAATAAAATTTTTGCTGATGAGGGGATTCGAACCTTGCACATGGAAGACCAACATAGGCACACAAACCAATGCTGCTCATGTGCAGTCCTTGTATAACTAACATGCTTTATTATATATATGTACTATATATATCTAATATATATTATGAAAATATATCTAATTTAAACTTGGAAATTACAAAAATTATGAAAATATTCATGGGCATACTTCAAGATGTTAGTGACCATTCTCAATTGGAATTTCTTCAACTTCTATTTATATGCATATTTGGTAAATATTCTAATTTTGTCACTTGAAAGCTAAATGTATTTTCAATTTTTCCTAGTTTTAATAAATAAAATTGGGTACCTTAGAAGTTTTCAAATATTATGAAAATATTCATGGACATACTTCAAGATATTAATGATCATTTTCCAGTGGAATTGCTTCAACTTCTATTTACATGATTATTTGGTGAATATAGTAGACAACACTAGTAGGCATATTTATCATCATTTACCAAAACGACATTTCCGCTAATTTTACTTTAATGACTCTTTCTGAAGTCCAATTTTCGTGCACTCCGCGACCACACGCTCACACTATCGACTTTCATGTACCCATGTAAAAAGTTTCAACCTTGAATCATGTTTTAGTGTAGTTGCCCTTTGAGAACTCTAGTTAATAAATATAGGGGTATAAATGGCCATTATACTTGCCCAAGTGGATCGAAATTGAAACGAATACGAAAGTGGCTAAATTTTTAACTGTAGTCGTAATATATCTCAGTTATCGTAACCAACGGTTAATTTGATAAATTTCATTTTCCTCAATCAAATGTATATATTTATGGCCTAATAGCCAAAATGCCCCCTGAACTTGGCCATAATTGTCAACTTACACCCCGAACTTGTAATTGAGGAAATTAACCCCCTGAACTTGGTAACAATTGCCGATTTGCACCCTATCGGTCAAATCCAACGGTTTCCATCCAAATGAGGGGTAAAATAGTCTTTTTATAATTTTTTTAATAAAAATAAATATAATTAAAAAAATAACAAAATGGAAGAGAGAGAGAGAGCAGAATTTTTTTTTTTTTGACCCAAAAAAAAAAATTTGACCAAAAAAAAAAAAAATTGGATGGAAACCGTTGGATTTGACAGATAGGGTGCAAATCGGCAATTGTTACCAAGTTCAGGGGGGTTAATTTCCTCAATTATAAGTTCGAGGTGTAAATTGACAATTATGGCCAAGTTCAGGGGGCATTTTGGCTATTAAGCCTATATTTATTTATAACTAATGAACATAGTAAACAATACTAGTAGGCATATCGGGATTTGGTGTGATCCAAGAAATAAAAAATGTCTAATGGTATATTTGACGTTCCTCATGTATTTACCATATAGTAATAGGCACCGTGTGAAAAAATTGGCTTAGTTCGTGATCCTTTCGGCTTCAGTCAATGTGGTCAACCCTTATTTATCGTTATTTACCAAAATATTATTTCGCTCAATTTTACCTTAACGGCTATTTTTGAAGTCCGATTTTTCATGTGCTCCATGACCACATGCACATATGATCGATATCTATATATCCTTGTAAAAAGTTGCAACCCCTGAACCCGTTTTAGTGCAGTTACTCTTTGAGAAATCCAATTAATAAATATAAAGGCATAAGACTCTATATAGTTATTAACTTATTAATTAATTATATGTAGTTATTTTTTATGGGAATTATAATTAGTTATTAAGAGAAGTGTAAGTGAATTTCAAATTTATAAGTTGGTTTGTAATTAAACATATATTTACTAATCTATAAGTTTAAGCTGTACATATATATATATTAAAGCATGCTAAATAAACCAAGAGGTTGTTTGGTAGGATTGGTTGGGTGGTGTATGAGTGTTATCCATGTTCATGGTTCGAACCTTCTCAGCAACAAAATTTACATTCTTTTTGAGTTTTCAGTCCTTATAAAATATAATATATAACATATATGTAGTCGGGCCTACGGGCCGGACTTTTAAGGGCCGGGCCGGCCGGGCTTTAATGGGCTTTCTGTGGGCCGGGCCTATGGGCCGGGCTAGGCTTTGAACCCCTTGTTCAAGCCCAGCCCTTTACTTCACCGGGCCGGGCCATAAATGGGCCCATACCGGGCCGGGCCGGGCTTGGGCTTAGTGGGCCGACGGGCCTCCATGGGCTACTCGGGCCCATGGGCTAAATGGTGAGGCCTAACTGGCAGGTTTGAGTCTGGAATACCAACCAAAAGCTACTCCAGTCAAAGAGCTGCCAAACAGTTTGAGCTTATAGACATTGAATTTGCCAAGATCTCCACACTGAGTGATAAATCGAGCTATGTGGACAGCAACATTTTCCCTTATGTCTTCCCCAGAGAATGACGTGAAGTTGATCGTCTTATGACCCTTAGGATAATTCACCTCAGCCACTTCCTTTGCGAAACGAAAATTATAACCATATTGCTCTCCTGCATGGCTTCGAACCGCCCTACAAATGAGGGAAGTTAGCTGTTCTTTAGTGAAGGCAAGTGTACCATCATTGGTGATATTGCCTTGAATATTGTTCCCTTCAACTCTAGGGACGAAAGTTTTTGGGAGATCATTTGGTTCAGATATATCCCCATCAGAACCATTATCAGTGGCAGGCGACTTTGAGAAACCTCTCCTTGCTCGGGAAGAACCTCCAACATAAAAGCGTCTAGCAGCACTAGACCTTTTACCTTCGCTAATGTTGAGGCCCTTGTTTGAAGCCCTCTGGCTAGGCCTTGGATTAATACAAGTAGAGTCATCTCCCAAACGTATTTGTTCGAGTTCTTTTTGCAGATCAGAAGCACCCATTCCCCCAAGTAAGAAAGGTGGAGGTGGAAAAGAGGGTGTTACAGGCTCGAGTTTAGAAACCTCATGCCTTTTCTCTCTTATTTTGAAGAACGTATCTCTCTCATTTTTCATTGTGTCCATTGTAGCCTTTATTTTGACTAACTGGTCTTCCACTTGCTGCGTAATAGCTTTGTTTAGCTCTGCAGCATACTTCTCCAGAGTCTTCTGGACATGGATTTTGTTCTGCTCTTCGAAGCGCTTCATCAAGGCTTCGAGCACTTGCTGATCTGGAGAGGAATCTCCTTCTGATATTTTTACCTCGTCAGACATGGCTTCACGTAATTCTGGAAACTTTTCGTAAAGTTGTTGCTGGGACAAACCACGGCACTGAGCCGAGTTATGTCCTTGAACCTTGTGTTTCAAACAATAAGAAAACTCTCTTTCGTAAGGATTCTCTTGGAGCACACCTTTGAATTTAGGCGGCCTTTCCTCCAGCGCAATAGTAAACTAAACCAAAAAGCTTAGTAATCCCACCGGGCGTGCCAAAATGTTTGACGCGGAATCAAACCGCCCCTTTTGGCTTGTGAATATGTGCAGTTTGCGGGCGTGCCAGCACTAGGAGTGCGAGATGTGGTTGTTGTTATTGTTGTTGCGCTTCCGTCTTGACTTCCTTACGAGGAGATTGCGACTCGGAGAGGGATATCTCCGTGGAGGTTCTTGTACATGCCTTGATGATTCAAGGACTTCTTTTGTAAAGCTTTTTCAAGTTTTACCAAATCGATACTGAGAACGAGATCCCCAGCAGAGCTTGCACTAGAGGAATCGACTTGTGTGTTGCAATGCTGCAGCCGCTGTTGCGTCCTTGCAGTTTAGCAGGGTATGGAAATGCATCCGCTAATGCGCTCTTGCATTTGCCATGGTGGAATTGTAGCCGCTAATGCGTCCTTGCAATTTCCGAGATAACCCAGAGGTTATGATACTCTTTGAGAGTAGTGTGGTTTTTAGTTGATTAAGTTGTCCTTTGAAATGTATGCGGAGCCTTCTTTATATAGGCTCTGAAGCTATTTGAACATGAAGTAAACAATAGTCTTTAGGATTTTAAAATATTATCATGAATCCTTGTAACCCTACTTAATAGATTATTCTAACCATTGTCTGGTCCATATTTGATTATTGAATCACCCCCTGGCTTCAAACATCATTTTGCGAAATGCAAATATTGGTTCAAAACAGCCCTCTGTGACTGTTATTGTTATTTGGCTCACCAAGCCACAATTATTATTAATACTAATGGGGTCAGTCCGACTAGGCCTATATTTAATAGCCTTTGATAAACCTTTAATAACTCTGATTCAAGGTTTTGTTGTTTAAATCTTTGAATTATGCAGATTTATGCACTAATAGTCCTTTTAGAAACATGGACATTAAACCAGCTTATTCTTCAACTAGGCCATATTCGTATTTGATTAATCACTAGCCATTTGATCTAATGGTTGAGAAGCATTCATCTTTGATCTAATGACTTGCGAGATGAATATATGGGATTGCTTTCTTCCCTATTATTGGCTGTACGTCAAAGTTGTTGAACCTCAGTGGGTCCTTTCCCTTTATGTTAACACATAGAGAAATCCCTTTAGTAGTGACCATTAGGCTTTATCCAACCTTTTCTTCCTTATTGGCTAATTGCCGAGACTTTAACCAAAACCAAAACCAAGTTCCCTTTTCCTTCAAAAAGTGATGGGAAAAACTTAATGACTTGATGATGATACAAACCAAATTTGGCCTTATGTTTATAAAGTATGTGGTTCAACCGTCAAAAGTCACCCCCTTTTAACAAATATTACCAAGAATATATAATTAAAATAGGCAGTTTACTTGATCAACGGTTTGCAAAATCATTCATTTGGCCATTTTAATTAAAAAGTCTTTCATTGTTGGCCCAGCTGCATACTTTCCACATCTTTATCAAGACAATAATCAATCGTTTATTTGGATATGTGCCACAATGTGAAATATTTACCTCTTAATTCTATAACCAAAGCCATTTTAATAGCCATAAACCTATGATTTCCTAAGTTGGCAAGGACCCATAATAGGCCAGGTCTGGCCTTTCTTTTATTTCGAAATGGTCCTTTTAATAATAAACAATTGATGAGGATTGCTTTTGTACTTTGCCGCTTAAAAACCTGTATTTGTTACAACATAAATCAAGATTGAGATTGATTTATTTGGCTCCTGAAGCTATGTGAATGTCTTTCTAATAAAACTTTCCAAATTTGGAAAGTTTCGGCATACCCAGACTCCATTAGAGCCATTTATTATTTCTTTATTTACCCGTTTGATCCAACGTTTAAGAAAAGCCTGGCTTTGTGATCCAATGGTTTACGGAATAGGCATCGTGAAACCTGCCTTGGTCTCGTGACTAAAGAAAAATGGGTTTGGGCCTTTAAAACTAATCCGTTATTCCATCGGCTTATGAATAGTCCAGGCCAAAGTTATTTTGGGCTCAAACACAAGGAATAGTACTATCAAGTACCTAATCAACCCCCCAAAGTCAAAGATGACAACAAATAAAGACATATAAATATTAACGATATACCTCTTCCACTTGAATGCCACCACCCTTCTATTCCCTTCTCGAATTCTCTATACAGTTCTCTAATCTTCAAATACACAATGAAGTTTGCTAGCAAATTTCTTCTTCTTAACTTGTCTCTCTTGACATGTTTTATGTTAACCATCCATGCATGGCGATGCAACACCACTTCTGAGGTCTCCGTATATAGTACACATGAAGAAATCTTCAATGCCTAAAGCATTTATGAGCCATCAAAGTTGGTACTAATTTATTATTGATTTCCTTAATTTTACGAATTCTATCTCAATGAAACATGCAACACCAATCTTCTCCATCCCTTTTATACACTTACGATTTCGCTCTGCATGGTTTCAGTGCATTTCTATCTTTTAATGAACTAAATGCCTTAAAGAACTTCCCAGGATTTATTTCAGCTACTAAGGATAAGAGTGGGAAGATTCATACCACCCGCACTCCAGAATTTCTTTCACTTAACCCTACATATGGTCTGTGGCCTCACTCAAATTATGGCCAAGATATCATAATTGGTATTATTGATAGTGGTATTTGCCCAGAAAGTTTAAGTTTCAATAACGACAATATTACAACTAAAAATCCATTAAATTGGAATGGATCATGTGATGAAGGTGATTCCTCTATATGTAACTTGAAAATCATAGGTGCTAGTTACTTCTTTAAGTGTTGGGAAAAAGAATACGGAAAAATACGTGGTCCATACTCGGCTAGAGACTTTGACGGGCATGGGACGCTTGTGTCCTCCATAGCTGCTGGAAATTTTGTAAAAGATGTGTCTTCCTTTGGCTACTCTAAAGGAACATCAAAAGGTGTTGCACCTATCGCAAAAATAGCTGTGTACAATGTTGTTTGGAGCAATAGAATTGTTGGCTCTGATGTTATTGCTGCTATAGACCAAGCTATTGCAGATGGTGTTGATGTAATTTGTCTCTCTTTAGGAAACATTGATTATAGTCTTATAGAAGCTTCATTTGCAGCTATGGAGAGAGGCATAGTGGTTACAGCCTCAGCGGGAAATGATGGTCTAGGTATTGCATGCAACCCTAACAAATGGGATCCCATGGGTTACAACAGTCACATCAAGCATCATTGACTGCTGGTTTGTCGGAACTTTAACTTCAGGAAATGGAGAAACTATTATTGGATGCATGGTCTACCTATTCTGGTCGTTCTTTGGTAGTAGACTTTCCGTTGGTGTATGACACATCTGTAGGAGCCTGCAAGTCTTTTGAACTGTTACTAAAAGCTCGTCCTGGGATTATCATATGCAGCCGATGGCCTATAGTGGCATATATATTACTCTCCAAGTGGCCCATCAACTAGATTTCCAACTATTTTAAAACCAGATGTAATGGCACCTGGGTCATTAGTTTTAGGAGCTTCAATTCCAACAAGAACAACCAATACTAGCTATATCATGAGGTCAAGAACATCATTTGGTTGCCCCCATATGTTGCTGGAGTAGCGGCTCTTTTGAAAGCTTCATATCGAAAATGGAGTGCTGCGGCTATTAGATATGCAATTATGGCAACCTCAGACGTGTTAGACAATCTCAAAGGCCAATTCAAAATTATTGGAATGATGATATATAGGATTCACGATCACAAAATTGCTTCCCCTCTAGCAAGTGGAGCTGGCCACATCAATCCAAACAAAGCACTGGATCCTGGTTTAATATACGATACAACCCCACAAGATTCTATTAATTTTTTATGCCATTTAAATTATAGTGATTAAGGATCAAATCGAATCTATTACAAGATCGTCAACATTGTATAATTGTTTTAATCCATCTTTTGATCTTAATTACCCATCATTTATTTACTTTCACGTAAGTGGCCGGTAGTAATGTTGGTGAATACCAGAAGTTTCAGAGAACATTAACTGATGTTGGTGAAGGTGCCACAAGTTACGAGGCTAAGGTAGAAGCTTCAGAAGCTTTTAATGTCACAATTTCTCCAATGACATTAGTGTTTCGAGAAAAGTTTGAGAAACAATCGTTTGCTCTTACCATAACATATCGAGGGAAAAAGACATGGGAAATTCCATCTGGTTCATTACTTTGGGTAGAGCAAAAGAAGAGTGCAGCATCTAGACATACGGTTAGAAGTCCTATAGTTGTTCTTTTGGATTATTAACTCTTTGTTGGTGGTTATGCCGGCCACAAAATCTATATTGAGAATTTAAGATTTTCTGTGATAATACTATTTTATTATTCATTTAATAAATAAATATAAGATTTGTTCATTCACTATTATAGTATTATGTTATTGATTTGCCCATGTTAATGAGTTCATAATATCTTGTTGTAAGGATAATATTTGCCTATGTAATAAGAGAGCTTCTCTAGTGAGAACCACTTAAATGAGTATCACTTAAAGACTTTTCGATTAATGGTTGTGATATCTATTTTTCGATTACATCTCGACAAATCTACCGTTCAATGTTAATATATTCATGAGTATATCACTACTACAAATTTTCAACAAAAATTGAAATCGTTAAGGTACCGAAGTAGACCAAATAAATAGACGAACCAAATCTGTCGATTTTGAACCATTCATATTCATAAATGGTAAATCACAATTAAAGATGACTTAACGATTTCTGATTTCATTGAAAAGTTGTAGAAGTGATCTACTCATAAATATCTAAATATTGAACGGTTGATTTGTCGAGATGTAATAAAAAGTATGTCTAATCGAAAAGTCCTCAAGTGATACTCATTTAAGTGGTCCTCACTAGAAAAACTCTCAATGTGATAATACGGTATTGATTGTAAAGTGTGTAACTATTTCAAGCCTTATGGCTTCCCTGGCCTCTAGCCAATGAGCAATAGACACACGTACATAAAATAATTATTCCACCAATGCTGACGTTTTCGATGCTTTAACGTTCAATTGTTTTATTATTTTGTTTTTCAACTCATTTAGGTATGGGTGGCTTTGGTTCGGTATCGACCACCTGGACACCGATACCGGAACCGAACGTACCGACTTTGGTAAGGCTTGAAATATTATTCAAAAATTGGAACTTGGTTTGTTTGTTGAGGATCAGGTTTCGTACCGAAAGAAGAGGGGTTCGAACCTCACGTCGCACAAAATCAAAAGATATTATTATTATTATCAGGTTTGGTTTTGTTTGTTTCGTCACTTCCTAGCGACCGGTCGCTTGTGAGTCTGAGAGCATCAGTGGCTACACGACACATCGCCCCTTGTGGGTCCCTAATAAATATTTATTAATGATAGAATTACGTTAAAAATCACAACATTTCCCCTTAAATATCCACCGATCTTTGGTGTTACACACGTTTTATTGTTGTCTCATCAAAACCTTGTCAAGCAAGAAAAATGTTGTGGGTTAAAAATAACCCTGATCGAATGAGAAACAACGTGCATATGCTTATGTACATGCTTAAGGATGCTCACCGTGATGAACATGCCCCCTTTATTATTGGAAGCTTCAATCATATTGTTAAGAAAGTACATGTATTATGACATTATGTGTCCTCTTCCGAAGTGTAAACTTTGGTAGGATTAGGATGAGGAGTTCCTTGATACACTCTGCATCATCTTCATGCATGAGGGTGGGAAGTGTCTGTCTGATTTGTATGTAAATTGCATACAAATTAGGCCTCTAATCACTTTAGTAATGCTAATCCAAAGGTCGTTTAGTGTCTCTAATCTTTAAATTGCACCATTATAGGGTTCATGAGCATTGGATTGATATCGGGAGCAAATAAGTGCGTTTTGGAGCTTTTAGTGGATTTCCGGCAAAAGGACGAAAAGTCAACCCGAGGACCAAAAGTCAACTCGTGGTCAACCCCGACTTTAGAGCGTCAACGAGTCAACATGACGTCCCGGAAGTGAGTCGCACGAGAATTCCGGAGGTTTGGTCAAAAGTCAACCTTTGGTCAACTCCGAGGGTCGTGGTCAAAGTCAAGACAAAGTCAACCGTGTGACTCATCACCAAAGGATTCCAAAATTTAGCAAATGACCACACTAGATATGGTGAGGTCACCCTTAGATTATTCCTCCCTTTTATTTCCTTGAGAATTTACCCTCTTGCCCTTCATTTAATCTATCTAACCATTAGATCTTTCCCTAGTTGATCCTAGCCCTTCACTCCTCTCTACCCTAGCCTATTTAAACCTAGTTTTTGCCATTTAGATTCATTCCCCACCTCTTCATAGCAGCCCTCACCTAGATCTCACCCAATTCTCTCCATTTTTCCACTCCCAAACCTTTTCTTTTGTTTGGTGACCCATCAAGATCCATCATCAAAGCCAAGGAGGAGCAAGAGAGCATCCATTGAGCATTTCTCATCTCTACTCTCTCTTTTCCTTATGTCTAGAACTTTATTGTGTAATTTGATGATGTATACTATGATGTTTAGTGAGTAGTTACTCTTGTTGGGGACTAGGGTTGTGTGCCCTAGTCCAATGATGTGTATTTGAACCTCTTTTAATGATATGTGATGCAATCTTGATTCATGAGCATGTTTATATTCAAATTTCATATGTTAGATGCATGGGTTAGGGAATTCACCACTTTCTAGCTATATTTCTAGCACTATCTTGATGTGAAATTGGTGGGTGGTGCCTCTAGTTTCATGGGCAATGGAATATAGCATGTGTTGTATGTTTGATTTGTGCTCATAGCCTTTTGATGCACTAGAGATCCTTGGTTGGACTCTAAGTGTGCCAATTGAGTTGATTATGGCCTTGGTTGGCATAGTCATGCTTCTTATATCATAATTGTTGTGCTCATAGCCTCTTGACACATTAGAGACCTTCGTTTAGGCTCTAATTGTGCCAATTGAGTTGGTTTTAGTCCTAACCGGCATAACCATACTTTGTAGATGGGTTTCAATAGCACTCATAGCCTTTGGATTATTCCATTGAGTTCCTACAATGTAGGATATATCACATCGACCACATCATTGTGCTCATCGCCTTTGGATGTAATTAGAGACCTTTCTTTAGGCTCTAGCTATGCCCATTGAGTGTCTCGACCCTTAGACCGGAGAGACATATCTTAGAATATATTGTAATGCCCTCATCGCCTCAAAGTGTTATTCCAAGAACCATGACATGGCTTGGATTGACACTAGAGAGTTCACCTTGACCTTGGATGGTAAGAGTGATACATTCTCGATTAATTGGAATCATGAATCATAATTGCAAGCATCTCATTGTAGTTGTTCATTACATTGAAGTGGACTAGTGTTAACCCTTAGTTCCCCATCACTCTATCTTTGCATTTCCTTTACTTGCATTTAGTTTACTTGGTTGTTTGTTTTATTTCTCATTTACTCGAAAACACCCAAAACATTCACACTTCGCACATTGTAAACACGCACTTCACCCACTCTATTCACTCCTTGTCACCTCATATAGCTAGAGCACCCGCACACATTCACTACCGAGAAGTCGGGGACCGTCAATCCTTGTGGAACGACAACCCCCTTCTCTTCTATCACTTACCATCTATTTTTGCATTAGTCACTGTCACCGAAGACAGACCACATGTGCTTTGAGTATAAGTGTTCATAATCATTTTTACTCAAATAAGGTTAGAGTAATACCAACAAAACTAGGCTATTTTCACTAAGCCTTACGCTACGTAGTGGCGGTGCTGCATCGGACCTCCAGCTATGGATGATTTCTTCGGTGGGGCGCAACAATTCGGGACCCTGCTGATTCTGCGGCGACGATGGCGGTGATGTAGAGGTCAGGTTGGGTGAGCGGAGAGCCGTTGAGGGTATATAACGAAATTAGTTGATTGATAACAATATAAAGAAATGAGAATCAGAACATTTATCTTTATACAGTATTTGGAGCATTAAAAATTACTATAAGATACCTAGCAAAAATATAAATATATTAAGTGTTGATAAATCTCATATATACTTGAGTGAATTATGACCTGTTAATTATTAGTAAAATTGACATTGTGTATGTTATATATTCGAATCTCACTAGCATCTAGAGATAGGTGAGATGGAGATAAAAATTGTTTCATTGTTTCACGGATTTTGCCTTTGTTAATGTGAATTCTTCAATGATTTAGTTAAGCAATATTATGCTTACGAAAAAAAAAATTCAATTTTGGTCACTTAACAAGTCAAATTTAAATAACTAAAAGTGATTTTTTTCTCATATGCTTATAAACGAAAGTCGGATATCATAGTAGTTCATATTTTTTTTTCCAGGTACCATTTATAGGTTCTGTTAGAGCATCTCCAACAGTTTCCCTATAATTTGTTTTTTCTCTAGTTTAGGGAAAAATAAGCATTTTTTTGCTCCAACAGCTTTCCTATACGTATCCCTATTTTAGAGATAGTAAGTAGAGAGAGAATAAAAATCCCTATATTTACAGCAAACTCTAAAAATTATAGGAAAACATTTTCTTTGAATCTTTAATGCTTTTCTCTTTTCTCTCTCTTCAAATTATATTTATTTGTACCATAAATTATTTGAATACATTTTCAAATAAAAAATATTATCATATTCAATTGTAGATAATAAATTATAGAGAATATGATAGAGAAACGGTACAAAAATTATAGAAATTTTAAGTTTTAAGTCTCTATAATAGAGATTTTTGAGAAAAACTGTTGGAGATGCTCTTAATGCACAATATACAACGGTTTTGCAATTTTCTTTTGGATAAGAGGTGCCGGACCACAAAAAGACCACCATGCAAAAAAGGAAACGATCGTTTGGAGACGGCATCATTACTTGACAGCACGAGTGGCTGAAATTCAAGAAACAATTCCATAGATATATTAATACTACATTCCTAGGCTAGGCAGAGTAGGCCTTTCTCATCAATATTACATTCCCGCGAAATGCTTCTTCGCCTTCCTTCATCTTCTCTCTCTCCCTTTCTTTCCACTCCCACTCCCAAACCCTCTCGATTCTCTCAGTCATCTCTCCCCCGTCCGCGTCGCTCGCTTTTCCGATGCGCCGTTCAAAACGACGTCGTCATCGACGCCTTCACCGAGAAGTCCGGCTACCTCTTCGACCTCAGCGCGTCGGAGGCCAACTCCTTGGCCGACTATGATATTTCCAGAATTGGCGCCATTTACCGGCGGAAGCCTTTGATTGTTTTCCGGCGACTCCTACAGATCGCCTTCACTTTCGGCAAGTGGTTTGCGCTGCGCTACATTGATTACCAAATGGAACGGTCCGACCAAATGTTCGAGGTCAATCTCTAATTCTATTGTGCTCTGCAATACAATTGCAAAAACTTTGCTGATTTATTGATTTGTTTAGCAGTATTTTTCTTCTTCTTCTTTTGTTTGATGGCAGGTTAGAGCTGCTGAGCTTCGGCAAATACTGGTAGAACTTGGACCGGTACGTTATGCTTACTGCTTTTTTCTATCTTTCACTACGAAATTAGAATAAATTTCTACTAAATTCAGTACGATTTTCAGTTCATGGGTTCAGTAATTGTATGGATTACAAGTGTTTATAGTTTGTTGATTGAATTAGAATTCTTATTTATCTTCTTTTGTATATTTTGTAGGCATATATCAAAATTGCTCAGGCTATTTCATCCCGACCTGTAAGTTGAATCTGTTCTATGAGCCAAGTACCGACTTTATAGTTATTGAAGCACGCTGTTTCTTTTGGATAAGTTGCTGATCAAATGAAGATCCAATCCTAAATTATTGCAATGCATTTTCTTAGTAAATGTTATGTTAAACTCATTAAAATTCTTAATGGTAAGTCAGGCTTTGGTTTTGGATATTGATGAAGCCTTGGCAATAGTTTCTCTTATTTGTTGCTGGTTTCCAAAGTTGTACTTAGAATCAAATATATTCACAAGATAGCTATACTTATAGGTCAACTGATTCTTGTAGAAATTCATTCTTGATAATACTCTAAAATGTATCAACCTTTATATATTGGACGTCTTAGTGTTATTAGTTGTGACTTGTGAAAATACTTAATTTCATTTTCAAAAGTTGTTCTCTGTTATATGGTAGGATTCAATAGGGCAACACTGCCACTTGTCCAGGAAAGTGCTTTGTATCTTAGCTCCCTGAGCTCTGAAGATGTTCTTTAAAATTGTCGAAGAAAAGAAATTGTGGACGTTTTCAGTTCTCTTTGGGGATGTTAAATTACATTTTTTTTTTCCGGTGTAATCCAAGTCTATTGGTGCCGCATTGTTCTTGGATAAAAAAGACCATCAAAAATTTTAGTGGAGAACTAACTGTTCCTTTGCAAAAATCTAGTATTTCTTAGTCTACCTCAGCAGTAGCTTTGATATTCATATCAGACTATCTATTTATTTTTATTTATTTACTAATTTTTTTAAGGACTTGATACCGCCATCATATTTGGAGGAACTCTCACTGTTGCAAGATCGAATATCTCCATTTTCTACGGAAGTTGCTATAAAGACAATAGAAAATGAACTTGTTTTACCAATAGACGAGCTTTTCTCTGAGATCTCACCAGAACCTGTAGCTGCAGCTTCTCTCGGACAGGTTTTATTTGTTTATGCGCTGTTCCTGATCCTGGAATTATTTTGCATCTTTACTGTTGCTTTTTAATTAGTGGGAGACTTTAGCAGGAGAGCCCAAATTCATCTTTCTCTGTCTCTCTCATGCTAGGTGTATCAAGCTAAGCTTCGCCGTAGGGGACAGGTTGTTGCAGTTAAAGTGCAAAGGCCTGGAGTACAAGCTGCTATTTCCTTAGACATATTGATCTTGCGTTCTCTAGCAGGTCTTCTAAGGAGAATAAGAAAATTAAACACTGATCTTCAGGTAATGTTGCAACAAGTAACCTAGTATTGCACCAACCATCTTGTACAGTGTGAAAGTGAGGGAAATCAATGAATGCGTCCTTATATTATTGTGTTACGGCATTAATGATGATGTTGATCATACAGCATGAGTCTCGGAGAAACACTAGTACCTATGATGTATGATATCACTATGAATGTGCATAACTTTTCTTTTATTTTTTTGTTTTGTTTTTTGTCTTTTTATTTTTTCTGCACCTTTTTGGATTTTTATGACGTAGAACATGACCTTAACATGCAGGCAGTTGTTGATGAATGGGCATCAAGTCTCTTTCGGGTATATGTTGATCTCTTTATGCTCTATTGAGGACTCTGTTGTTTTGAAGCATGTCTTGTCACCACCAATACCTGATCAAGATTCAGAAGAAAATAAAAAAGAGAATGAAGATGTTGAACAAGGCTACCAGATATTGAACAAGGATTTTTCTTTTCCTTTTCCCCCTTTTTTTTGGTGTCGTGAAGTGATCCCAGTGCATGCCGGTGAGCTGTGGCCTGTTGGTTATTGGCAAAACCAATACTGTGGAGGTCACAGGTTCGAATCTGACTGGCATCTAGGGATGGGTGGGTGGGGATAAAAGTTGTCGTTTCTCCTAAAAATTGTGTCGTTTCTCCTAAAAAAAAAAAGTGATCCCAGTGCATATGAAAATACTAGCTGTCCTCTGATAAGATTTGTTAGTTTACCATGGTTTCCTGAGTATTTCTCTTCGTATTTGTCTAGAATAGAAGCCTATATTCTTTTCTACTACTGTAGCTACAACACCCCACACTGATTCTTAAATATAAAATTGAGTGTGGACAAACTGTTATTCTCATATTTTGATATTCTAATTCTGCCCCTCATGTGTGGGTCTCTCTTTACTACTAAAGGGCCCAACATGTGGAATTCAAAGTAAATTGTGAGGTTGCAGTCTTATGGATTTGAGCTCTGGATCTCCAATCTGTATCATGATAAGATTTGTTTGTTTATCATCATGGGAAAGCTTAAGATGTCAGAATCTGGCCCAAGTATTTACATTTATGTTGTTCAAAACTCATGATTAAGCTAAATCTTAGGAATGAACAAATTTGTGTCTTACGATTTAAAAACTTTTTGTATAATTACTCCAAAGTTATCAGCAGCTGCAGTGAAATTGTTATTGTTACGATTACATCACATTTTTACGGTATAATTACACCATTTGAAGACATTATACCGAAAGTTATTAGCAGCTGTGACCTTTTATGTCTAGTGGTCTACCCTTTTTTTTTTCCCTTAACCTCATTCTATTGTTCTATAACACAATTTTTTTATGAGGTTTATTCTTAGAGCTTTAAATTGAATACAGGTAAATCACATTGAATGCAGGAGATGGACTACAGGAAGGAAGCAAATAATGGTATCAAGTTTAGGTAAGAGAAGGGGTTCAGAATTTACATAACCGTAGTGATCAAAGCATCCACATTTAATCTGTATAAAACTATTATCAATGTATGAGAATCAGTCCTTTGGAGAAGTCAACTCAATCAGTTAGGATATTATTTCCAATTTTTTATACTGTCACAAAGTGAACATTTAAAGAGGCACCGAGCTAATCCCCCTTCTGATTATTGCTTCTGCTAGATGTTTGTGCTATAGGGGTATATTTTTATATTTTCAGATAACGTTTGGCGGATATTTTTCCTGATTTCTTCTTCTTCTTCTCTCTCTCTCCTAGGCTTCTAGGTCAGAGAACCGGAGGCAGCTTTTTAGAGTTTCTCACTTTGATCATGTTTTACATAATTCTTTGGAACTACAAAATAATTTACCTTGGTTATACAGGTTAAGATTTTTTCATAAGGCCTTCATTGCTACACTGTGTTTGAGTCATTTTTCTTCTTTTCCACTCTTTCTGGATTATTGGGCATGGAGAAACTTGAATGATCGGGAAGCTGGCTTAGTTGAATAGTTCAGAAAACTAGTGTTGGTCCCATCTAGGCATGATAGAAGAGTCTAGAAGTTAAAGCCAACAGGACTCTTCTTTTCAAGAATATTTCTGGATAGTGCTTCTCTTTCTCCTCTTGGTCCCTCTCAAGCAATTTCGAAGTGATAAATTCTCATGCAAGGTGAATTCTTGTTATGGTGCAAAGGAGGAAACCCAATAGGGGCCTTTCTCCGTAATGGTGTGTTATGTGTAGAGCTGATGCAAAATGTTTGAAGCCCTTATTTCTTCACTGTCCTCTTTCAAGAGGCGCATATTATGAGTGGATGAGTCAGGTCAGAGAGGCTGGGTTGAGCTGGGTGTTTCTAGCCTTTTGTGATGTTGTTCTATCTGAAAATTGAAGTTTTTCAGTAGGATTTTCAGTAGGGAGGAAAAGGGGATTAGTGTGAGGTTGGTGTCCAGTGTTTGCAATGTTTTGGGTGATATGGATGGAGAGAAACAGAACAACTTTGAACACTTAAAGGGGGAAAGAGGAGATTATTAAGTTTGTTTTTTGGGCATCTTTGTGCACTTCAGTTTCCTCTAAAAGTTTAGACGTCGGTCTTTATGCAAATATTGAAAAACTGTTGTCAAGTAGTTTCATTTTGCTCTTTTGGTGCTGTTGTGTGTTACGTTTCTTGTATTGAGAGGTCTTTTCTATAGAAGTTCACGTAAAAGACAAATTTGATATTGATTCATGCATGATTCTTCACTAGTCGAAAGTTGATGCAATATCTATAAATTTTAGACCCAGTTAGGTTCTTTGGTGTTGGCCTTAGTTTTAACCTGTTTTTCCTACAGTGCATTCTTTGATCATGAAAATCTTCCTTGTATTATCCCTTTTTTTATCTTCCTCTGCCTTCATAAATGCATTACCTTTTCAAATTGTAATGAATTATTTCATAGTGAACATAAAGCACGATAAGTTTCTCTAACTGTGGTCCAGTGTGATTGAGCAGACAGCTATATGGTGGTATACCTGATGTTTTGGTTCCAGAAATGTATCTGGAACACACAACTCGCAGGGTGCTTGTGATGGAGTGGGTGGAGGTATGCACTATTTTATTTGTTTTGTTTATTTACGAACATTACATGAGACCAAACTCTAGGAAGAACAACTTCCAGTGGTTTTTGACCATTCTTTAACTTTTGCATTTGACAGGAGCAAGAGATGTGATAGTTGCGAACCAATTTAGAGTTAGACTCAGGGAAAAATTGAGAGGCCTATGACAGATTGCAACTAGCAAGATTAATAATTATTCCTATTCTTAACTACTCCGTAACTCGAGTTTTGGTTATGTAAAGAAGAGATCTTAGATTTCTAGGTATTCATGCTAACACCAATCCCTCTTGTTGTACAACTTAAAGCAAATGACTCAAGTGAAAATCACTCTTAAATATATTCACAAATGCACTTGAGTATATAACTATTATGACTTAAGTACACTTGTACTCTTGAAGATCACTCTTGGGGATGTATGTTTGAGTATAGTTCTTAGGACATTCTAAAGAGTGCTAGAAACCATTTTTCTTTAGATATATTTTATGTGCCATTTGGTATGTCCGTACTGTTTTTGCTTATTTTTCTCTGTTTATTGCTATTCTAGGGACAGAAGCTGTCAGAAGTGAATGATCTTTACTTGGTGGAGGTCACGCGTTAACACTAATTTTTTACTTGGTTATGTTGTTTCTGAAAAAACAATGTATTGGATTTCTCACTATTTCTGCTTAATCTTTACTTGGGAAAATAGCTGAAGAAAATGCCTTGCTTCTATGTGCTGAATAGGTTGGGACTTACTGCTCTTTCAATCAACTTCTGGAATGTGGTTTCTATCATGCCGATCCACACCCTGGAAACCTACTTCGCACATATGATGGGAAACTTGCTTATTTAGGTACTAGCCTCATGCATATTTGTCAGGTCAACTTCCAACAATAGTTTATATAAAGAATAGTTACTTATAATTATGAAGGACAAAGAGTGAAATGGTCCATCTGAAAAGTGATAAAGTACTTGATTCATGATGAACTGATAACTTTTTTCAATAGAACGTATTGATTCAAGAAATTGATAAAGTTTTCATAAGCAACTTATGAAATACTTAAAACAGAAAGGGGAGGGAAGGTAAGGACTAGAGTGTTGAAAGAAAATGGAAAAAAAAAAAAACATAAAAGGGTATAGAGTTTGGTCTTTTCACAATGATAGTGATTTAGTGAGGAACATAATTTTGTTTAAAATAGACACATAATATGTTAAATTAAAGCTTGTTGTGGTATGTCATTTCATTATCTAACATTCTATATTACTGGTTTTTTCAATTTTATTTGTGGATGGTGGTGTTTTCTGTTGATACACTTTGCCTGTAAGATTTTGACCAAAAAAAAAAATTCAAGCATTAACGATCGAAATAGATTTACAGATATTGCAATCAATCCGCTTGTCTATTAATCTAGCCATCAGACATATTATATGAAGGAGAAACTAAATAAAGCTAGCTGTTGAGTTCTGTTCTTTTTAGGAGTGCAGTACTTTTTATAAATTGCAACATAAGAAACCAGGAAAGAAAGAAAAACCATAAAAAAACATGTAGCAACTTTTTTTTTTTAGTAGTTAATATTATTTGTTATATTTACTTTTTGCTGATATATACTGGTCTCCACCCAATAGGTTAAGATTTCATTGTTATGTGTGGATTTATATTATTTGTTATATTTACTTTGAAAATTGTTCCTGTTATGCACTGACAGAAAGTTTATGGCAATCAGATTAACTTTTAATATTTTCCACCACCAGATTTTGGTATGATGGGTGAATTTAAAGAAGAACTCCGCAATGGATTTATTGAAGCTTCCCTCCATCTTGTAAACCGTGATTTCAGTGCATTGGCCAAGGACTTTGTTACTCTTGGGTAATAAAGTCTGCCCATTTCTTTCAGTGGCTCCACAGCTTATATTCATTATTATTGTTAGTAGTTTACTTTGTAATTCTCTTCCAAACTCTCCAGGCTTATTCCACCTACTGCAGACAAGGAAGCTGTTACAGAGGCTTTAACAGGTTTGTGTTTCTGTGTCAATGAGCCTATAAGGGTTCAATTTGTAATTGAATGTCTTTTTTTTTTTTTGGTGTGGAGGGATGTATTAAGTGGTCTGCTGTCACCTACATTGTTTCTCTGTAGGTGTCTTTCAGAATGCTGTTGCCAAAGGAGTGAGCAATATTAGCTTCGGAGACCTCTTAGGAGATCTAGGAATTACCATGTAAGGTTTTGCCTCTTTCATTGTGATCCACATTTGGGATAATTACTTATAATTTGCAATGCCTATTCATACGCCACAAACTTTGTCAATTGGAGTTTGCAATTCTAGAACTTGCGTGGACATGGTGGATAGTTTATAGACCATTGATCTCTACAATTTTATGACTTATATCCTTTCCAAACAAGATTTTTCAGAATGTCTTGGGAAATCATAAATATCTTAAAGAAAATGAGGAACTTTAGTGCAAGAACCAACTCGGAAGGATATCTTAGAAAGATATCGAAAAATGTAAAACTAATATAGAAGAGACTTATCAAAAGGAGAAAAAGAGAGGGGAGATGAAAGCAAAGCACAAAAAGTTGCTGATAGAGAATAGAGATTACATATATAACAAAAGCTCATTGAGAGACGGTTCAAACGTTGCCATTTTTCTTGTGTGGTTGTTTGTGCGCAAGTTACAGTATTTGGTATGTTAGCCAAGTGTTATATAGTTGGGAGAAGTTGCAGAGTTGAGATTGTGTAGATCTCATCCCTCTGGTATTATATATGAGGGTGCTTGGGTCTTTTTCATCAATAACAGATTATAATATTCATTTTTGAGAAACCAAGTCATTTTTGTATAGTGCTATTATAAATGGGTTATTAGGGCATAAAGCCCTACGATCTTTATAGTTGTAGAACCTAGACAACCTGATTCGCATGTAGTATGTCCCATTCAGGGATATTTGGAAAGGAACTTGTAGATGGCATATCTTTAAGCCATCGAAGGAGCAATAAATATCAGGACCCCTGGCAATGGTAGCTCAAAACCGCAAAGTGATATACTGGTGTTTTGTAACAAGTGTTGGATGTAGATTGATTGTGTGGACGAATGGTTTGGGTTATGTGCAAGAAACAGATGACTAGCTTGATGCAATTTTACTCAAGGTGGAGACTGCTGGATCATTTTGAGCTGGTCAATACTATATATTTTCTTATCTTAGGTTGTTTCTGGTTTGGGATTATTTTTGTACAAAGGAATTACATTCATGTGATATAAGGTATATCAGTAACAATTAGGGGTATGCGAGGGTTATTTCATTTCATTAATTTCCAATGAATACAGAAACACTTGTAAGACATTGAATAGCATTCAAAATAGGGTAATTTTTAATGTTTGAATTTAGGGTATTAGGTTGGTAACTACTGTAACATCTACTCTTACTGAATTATCCTCCTGTAAGGTTGTGCTGAGCCACATTAAATACTATCTCCTCTGTTTCTCTCTCTGTCCTTTTGATATAAAAGCAATCTTTGTGTTACATCAAGAGAGTAACCACTTGATACCAATTAGTTGTTTGCATTTTTAACTTTTACACATGAAATGAATGCATACCTGTTTGTAGACATTGTTCAAAGTTTTTGAAGATTGGAAGTATATCTCCTGCCTTATCGAAGTTGACTCGTTCATTTTAGGGAGTTTTAGGTTGTTCATCAATTGACTTAAGTAATATATTCTTCGTTTACTGCAGGTACAAATTCAAATTTCGTATACCTTCTTATTTTTCGCTCGTCATTCGAAGGTAGTTATGTGCTTCCAAAATATAAAATTGTCTGCTAAATTATATCGCACACGGTTTGTGAGAGTTTTTTTTATCTTTTCTCGCTTTTTTCTTTTTTTAATCATTCAACTTTTTTCTCTGGCCTCTTTAGTTCTTTAGTAATGACACCCAAAAAGAATAAAAAAAAAATATATCTGTCCCATATGAGAATTGCACATCACCAAAGAGTACGCATGTATTGTTTTTCCCATGGGCTTTCTTTTAGCAAAATTTGTACATAATACGTTCATTTAGCTTCCAAATTTTCTTATATAACTCAAAAATTGGAATGGTATGATATACATAAAAAAGCTCTGGAAGCATGAAAGATATGTATCATTTGTTGGGTCAACCTGGACAAGGCACGAGACATTATTAAATATTTAAATCTGAAAATTCAAATTCTCTATTATTCATGTTCATGCCAAATGCTAAATAGTGGTGTTATCTAATGTCTTTTAAGACTTTTTTATGGCTCTCAGCCTTGCTGTTTTGGAAGGCGTTGCTATTGGCTTCAACCCAGATTACAAAGTTCTAGGTAGCACATACCCATGGATTGCTAGAAAAGTACTGACTGACAACTCACCACAGCTCAAGTCTTCCCTGCAGGCCCTTCTTTATGAGGTAAAGCTACAATTGTTTGTTGTTCCTTTTATATCATGTAGAGTTTTTGTTTTGTTTAACATTTGCTCGTATTACTGTGTATTTACTTCATCATACCACGATTCTGATACCTATATCATGCCTCTTCAGGAAGGTGTATTCAGAATTGATCGTCTAGAGTCTCTACTTTCAGAGGTAGGAACATTTCTTTCCTGTGTTTTCTTCAGTGGTCTCTTTTTTTACTTACATACTCAAATTTTATGATTTTGATGTTTGTTCTGGTTTTTTCTTTTGAAAACATATTACGGATGGTCGGTGATTTAGATACTCGATGTGTTTTCTGTTCATACTTCATACTGCCATCTTAGTTATCCCGAATCTCAACACAGTTGTTGCTAAAGTTCTTAATGTTTCAAAAGCTCTAAATGAGCAAATACCCAAATCATATTAAGGTTGACCTTGAACCTTCAAGGGGAATAGAAGATAATCAAGGCATAGGTTTGAAAATTCTCCCGAAGTTGTTATTAAGAGATCTGGAGATTTGAATGTTCCCTCGGTTATCGAAGTAGCTTGTTTATAGGGCACATCAAACGCCAAAGATGCATTTAGAATTTACAGTCCAGTTGCATGAATGTAATTAAAATAGATATGGGAATGTGATATCTGCTACAGTAAGCTGAAGATCACAGACGCCTCTTTTGCATTTGATATTTCACTAGTGAGACAGGCACTAGGAGGTAGTTGTGACAAATGTCAGAATTAAATAGGAACACAGGGAGGTGGGCATATATGTTATTTGGCTGTCTGTATTATGAAAGTTCCTCATTGGCGATCAGTTTGTTACTGGAGAACTAGAGAAATGTGATGTAGTATTCTTTGTTTTTTTTTTTTTTTTTGCAGATAATACAAATAAAGGTAGAAATTGTTGGTTTTTGAGATTAGGAAATAACTGCCTGCCTCTCCTATAGGTAAATTGGGTGTAGCACTCAATTACCACTATAAATCTTTGAAACTTATGAGTCTGTCTGCGTCCTTGCTTATACCTCAACACTTTACTAGCTTTATTGCATATGAGTGGACTGTCTAACTTCCTCTCTATTTAATTTTCTTGCGTTTTTCTTGGTATTGACTAATTAAGATCCTTGATTGCCCAAATTTGGTATAAATAAATAATCAATTACTCTTATATGGCAGTCCCTCCGAGCCAGAACAGAGAAATCTGTGGTTAGAAAACAAGATGACGATGCTAATTCTAGGGTACTTACCAAGCAAATCCTTTCTTTTATGTTAGCAGAGAAGGTAAGAATTTGCATGCCTTATTTCCTGCTTTGCATCTTCAACTGGACAAGCCAGATCACAAAACCAATCTCATATCTTTCTTATTCTGTTATTTTTCTAATAATGCGATTTCAGGGTGCATTTGTGAAAGATATACTTCTTCAAGAATTTGTTAAGGTAGAATCATTTTGCTCTTTTTCTTTTAGTTAATCCATGATTTCAACACTGAAAGTAAAAATTTTGTCCAGTTTCAATTAATCTACATGATAGACATGTAAAAGCAATAAAATATTATTTGTTAAGGAATTTTTTTTTTCTTTTCTTCTAATATATTTTCAGATCATCTTTCAGAATTATTTATATTTGGTGAAGCTCCTCCGGGACTTCAAAATTAAAAAAAAAAAATGTAATTTGACGGAGGGTTTAGTTTGTGAAGAAAAAAATTAATAGGGGATAGCACCCAAACGAAGTTCATGTACAAAAATCTTCCTTTTCTTTTTTAATTTTAACAAAAATGGCATTTTGGTCTGTGAAAGGCCTAAAGAACCCTTTTCTCAGTCTTTGAAATCTGACTATAATTTTTGTAGACTATTTATGTTGTCTAATCAATTTAATGTGTTAGTTCTTTCTATCATACATTAATTGTTGGTTTTTGTAATTTTATTTATTTCCATCCACAACCGAGTGCAGGGATTGGATGCACTTGGGCTGGCAACCTTGGATTCTCTCACTACTGTGACTACTACAAACATTCCATTCATTGCTACCTTTTCATTCTCAACAATGACGAATGAAGACAAAATCAACTTAAGAACCCTACGTCGCCTTCTGCTATTGCTGTCAGGTTTTCAAAGAAATGAAAACTCAAAAGAAGTAAGAACTTAATCTTATTTGGCATAGTGATGAGTAATATATCAGCGGTGAAGATAAAGTGGACAAATTGGGCTGAGCAAGCATAATTTTTCTTTGGATGGAATTGATTCAATTGACTTACTGTGATTGTAGTGTAGATTAACAACTCCATAGCTTAAGCTTTTCAAACTTCTCAAGAGTAATTTCAGATTAGGCTAGGTAGCCAGATTCCCCCCCCTGAATAAATACATTGTGTCAATTTAACTACTCCCCAAAAAATTAGGAAAATTAGATCTTCAAGTTGTTTAAATATACCAATGAAGGGTGTATTGACATGTCCTTCCAATTGTCTGTTAAGATGTTACATGTGGCACGCACCTGGCCTATTTTTTTGGGAATCTTGTCAAACATAGCACATAAGTACTAGGGAAACAAAAGTTCTTCCATGCCCAAAGGAGGGAATAACCCTTGAATCCAAAGAAATATTTTTAAGTACTGGCATATGTCGTTTCTTTTGTCTTTCAGTTTTCTCAGCATCAAAACAGTTCATGACTACAGATATCTCCTCTGTTTGTTTAGAAAATTCTAGACTATTGCCGACTAGTAAATCTGCACATGTTGCAAGTACAGCCTGGTGTTCAGCAATCTTGGTGCAAACCCAGAAACCACTTTGAACTTAGTCTGCAACCAATAGCGGTTCAAGCCTTCAAGAAACCACTTTTTTTTTGTCAGACATTGAACAATTCCCATGCAGTCACAAATAGGCCAGCGTTGACAAAACCATTACTCAATGCAGTCCAGTAGCAGTATCTTTATATAAGTCGCATACAAATGGATCAGATAAAACAAAGTTTAGCAAAAGTTGGAAGAGAGATTTAGCAATTTTTATTCTGTAGGTGAATATTCGCAATTATAGTTCATGATCTGTATCTTTCAGGGATTCACTATATGTATAGTGTCTCTATATACGTATTATTGCACGTGGTAGATGTTTAATGATAGAACTTTATTGGTGAACCATATCCTTTTTCACATACCTTGTAACCTTTATATTGCAATTTACTCGCCATCATCAACTTTTTCCTTGTAGGTAATTAGAGAGGATAGCCGTTACAAGAATCAGCAAATGAACTTAGCGGAAGCATCATTATTTTTCAATCAACTTGGATCCATTCAAGAAGTTCTACCTATCCTTTCCGTCATCCCTGAGGTAAGGAAAACTGTATATGAACATATGTTATACATACATGCATATAACATACATATTACGCGCAGAAAAGTCATACTTGTATGTCATTTTGAAGAAATGTGATATGGGAGAATATTATGCGCAGAAAATAAGCGCGGTCAAGGAACTTAATTGGTGAAGCTAAATTTATTTTTACTTGCTGACTGCAACCATATTCATATTCTGGCAGCTCCCACCAGAATCACAACAGCAGTTACTTAATCTGCCAGCTGATCTCACTGGACGACTAATTTCACGTGCTGTTGCAAGGACAATCAGAAGGATAATTTTATGATAGCAATGCCATTTCTGTCAGCAAGCATATGAAGCTTCCTTATTCTTCCTCTACTTTTAAATTGAATCACAGAATACAACTTTTGACGAGGAGGGGAGGTAGGACCAGATTGGCTTCGCCCTGCCCTTGATGATGATGTATTTAAGTTTGCTTTATTAAAACTTCCATCTTTCTCGAAAGAAACTAAAATTATTTCTCATGATAGACTAAAACTTGTTTATTAGGAGTTCAAGAATATTAGAATGCAAAAGATTCACAATACGAGGCAAAATAATGCAGTACTATTGAGTTCAGTCATGCTCCCTAGGAGACAGTTTTTAAGGGCTTGTTCATCATAATTGAAAAAAAAAATGAATAGACGAAGATAGCCCTCATTGGAAACTCAATAATCAACAGCAATACTAAGGTCAAATTACAAAAGAAACAAAAAAAAGAAAGTGGTTCTATTCAAATCTCCGAAATTAATATTTGAACCTCCTACCTTAATTTTTTCCAACTTCCTATTTTGCTCTTATTTTTACACCTCTCGCATAATTAATAACCTTCACACGATTAACCTCCGTCCATCCACCATCCATCTTAACTTTCACATCACCGGATTCACAGACCTTATGGATTCCATATTTCCATAGCTCAAATTTATTTTCTTCTAATGATGAATTGACTGTGAACAAACCCTAAAACAGTTTTGCATATAAGGCTCATTTTCTAGTTCTTCGGTTCTTCCACTTCGAAGTTGGCTGTTTCGCGCAAGCTGCTTCAGTTTTCAGGATTGGAAACCACCCTTCAATCCTTTTTCTCCCCATATGACTTGTAGTGTGTGTAAATAGCCATGAGTATAAATTTCCACAATCCAAATAGACACATGAAAATTAGCTTCAACTCCAAATCTCACCAAGGATTTTCACTCACAATACAAATTTTCTGGCTAATTCATGTATTTCACTCATGTTTATTTAGAAGGCAACAAATAGCTCATATAAAAATTAAGGTAAAGAAAGCACTTTCTAAAAATTAAACATCATGATCTCATGAAAGGATGTCTATAACTTGAATTATAGAATTGTCCCCATATGCTTACTATTTTGACTCATCTCCATAGGATTAGGATCAAAAGGTCTTCAATTATGGTTGTAAAGGGACTATGGGGTTCGGTTAGAAAAAATGAAAGGATAAAGGGATTCAAGTTGGGCAGTTTTAACGCCAATTTTTTTTTCTCTGCTCTGCATTAACACTACCAGGCTTTAAAACAGCTTCTGCCCTCATCAACTCCATTGCCATTCAAAAGGTCAAGGCATCTGCAACTTTTTTTTTTACTTCTGTATCGGCAAGAAAGAACTCTAAGAATGAGAGTTTATCTTCTGACATCTTTTTACTTCACTTCTTGTCAATATTCACACTCCTTGCATTCAAAACCTCAAAAGCACTTCGACAATGGCAAGCCAAAGTTTAGAAGTTATGAACTTATGACATGCAAATTCCACTATCCCTTCAAGCACACATGACACATCACAACCCCCAAACTTATTTCTTCAGCACACATCCTCTACTCTTCAAAATACCTTGAACATATGCATCTCTATAATGTGTTTTTGCTCCATTAATTTCTCAGAACAAAGGTAGGAAATGTGTTTTAGGATGAAGGGCTAGCCCGCCTAGCCTAGCCAGCTAGGGAGATGTGTTTTATGAACGCAAAGACTTATTTAAGCTCGAAGCTAGGGCTAACTAAGGGATAATATAATTAGGGACACAAACTTATTTGGCCATGGTGGTGAACCTAAGTGCCTTAATTCTTTCCTGAAAATCATGTGAATCAATACAAAGCCTTTGAGTCATTGAAGCAAGTTCTAGGATCACAATTCAATAATGTATTTCAAGCAATTAACCAAAACAAACAGTATATAACACTCACAAGAATAGACAATTAGTCTCAAAACTCACAAGGGTCACACAAGTCTACACTAATCTTCACATGCTTCTTTAGATCACAAATTTTCATATTAATAATGGCTTGTGCATTAGAAGTTCAAGCATGATCATCATAAGATCGAAAACATTAAAAAATGATTGATGTCAATACCTAAATCAATTCTTAGCTCTTATAGAAATCAAGTCCATGTTCTCATCATTGTTATTGGAAGGAACTAAAACAAAAAGACATGCAAAATCACACAACCTCAAAGAATCTGAATTTTTTTTAGAGTTGATTTTCAATATTTTCTGCCAAGCTAATCCACCACATGTGAAGCCTAAAAATAAAACAAAAATCTAAATCCCTGGTTGTTAAAAAACTTAACCCCTGGACCAAATAGTGAAGACGGAGTTATTTGGCCAAAATTCTTCTAGGCTCATTGCAAAGCGGTTACTTTTGTCGCGTAACATATCACACGCCCAAAACGAACACTTGTGTCACATGTTACAGCAATCTCTTCCTTGGAGTAGTCAGTTAGTCACGCCCATCTTCGTCCTTCAGAAACTTGGGCTAAACGTAAAGTCTTCAGCCAGACTTGGCAACGATCACAGATATTAAGCATTATTAATGTGTAACACTAGATTCCTTGTCTTCACCTTAAATGGCTCCAAATAAGGCTCAACTCTATGACCATTCACCTTCAATTTTGTACCAGTTTCAATGGCTTGAAGCTCACGTGCCCAACAAGCATCACTGACCTTCAATGACCAATCTGAACGGTTTTGACTCACCGTTTTCTCAAGTTAATCTCCCTACGTGAAACTTCAACTTGCCCACTTGTTTGAGGATGTAGGAATTAGCAAAAATAAACCTCAAACTCTCACAGAATAGGGATAGGAAACTTCAACTTGCCCACTCCTTTGCTTTCATAAAAATAAAATAAAAAATAGAAAACAGGAAAATAATTATTACTGGGGAACCATAAACCAAGTAAAAACGTCTGTTACATCACAAGAAAGATTTAGGAATATGCCTAATAATCCAACAATATATTTAAGTAGACAACAATATTCTCAAGTAAGACGTACATAATGAGTGGACAAACCCACACTAACAACACAGCTGATGAACCAAGTCGGTCTTTCTTTCATCTTTACCTCAGGTCATACCTGAAGCTTGTCAAAAGTGTTATGACAGAAAATAAACAAAATTTTCTATTCTAACTAATTTACTGACGACACTAACACGAGCTTGTATACACTACATGAATCGAATAGAGCTCATGCTCATGCTCTGCAGATCCTCTGATCTGACACTTTATGCGAAAATAATGTTACAAGTAATCAAAATTAATTGAATGAATAGCAAGCTATTCTCTCTTTGGTACAAGAACAACATGCCATTTGTTGTAGCACTTCCGCAAACAACAAATTGCTACATTAAATAAGCAGGTTCATGACACAAACTGCTAAGATGGCTGAATCTGATTTTGCCGAAATCTCTGCTGGAGCTTAATGACTTCTTGTCGCTGTTCTGGTGGCAACAAGCTTAATTTTTCAGGTGGCAGGCTCAAAACTTGTTGCAGTAGAGCAGAGTCCACCTCAGGTGGAATCTGAGGCTGAGAAAGTGAAACGGCAATGTCAGATACTCTAACCCTAAAGAATATTTGTAATAACTACAGTAGTAACTTCTAGTCCAACATAAAAGAGTATAAACTACATCTACAGGGACAAAGATCTTTCTGAGCAAGAATGTTTAGAAAAATAAAATAAAGAAATGAACACAAGTGAACTCATTCGCAAGAAATAAACACATGCACTTGCTCGCATATGATCAAATCAAGAACACACCAAGTTATAGGCGCAGTGCAATGCCATAAAACCACAAAATTGCAAATTGCTAACTTCTCAACACGACCATTTAGTCCTCTCCACCACCCTCCTAAAACTACAACTCTACAAGTATCATCCTCACTCCCAAGTACCAGATAATTACAGGCAGCTATTGCAGCAAACCAAGTGTATATATTTGTTAGTGGGTAAAGACAAGCAACATGCCAATCCTCTAGTCCCTAAATTCATTCATACCTTCAACTATATTACAAGTCTTCCCTTACCTTCTAATACCATAGATCCATCATGATAAATAACTGAGCCTATTCTGCTCCAGTCTACAATGGTTCTAATAATCCTGTGGTGCTCAGTATTTCGCGGGGTTCATTGATCATTCTTCGAACTTGGCTACTGAATCACTATATCGCTTCTAAAGTTCTACAAGTCTTTAAGTTGGCAAAAACAACGTTTTACAAAATATGAACTTTTGGCTACAGAAAATGTGGCAACATTTGAAATACTTCTCACTCATTCACGTGTGACCAATTTTAACCACATGTGCTCCACCTCACCCAACATTATTTATCCACAGGTTTGGTGCTGTGAATTCACACTCGAGGGGGTGTGTTGAGTACTTGAGTGCCCTACATTGAGTATTCTATCTTACCTTCATTTTAAACAATCCTAGGCCACCCCACTTACCCCCCATTGGGTAGATGTTTTTCCTGAAACATGATATGAGAACAGATAGTTCATTCACAGGTCAGGCACAGTTTGACAGCATGTGCTCCACATCACTCAACATAATACCACGTCTTTGGCTTTGTGAGGCCACAAGTGAGGGCACATGTTAAGAATTTCAAATCTCAGATTGACTATGGTAAACTTAAGGTCTCTCTACCTACAGCCAATTAACTTTTGGGTTAGATGCTCCAACTTTGACATAATCTTTTTTCAGAACTGGGCTAGCTATTCAGAATTGTGCATTAGAACAATTACTACTCAAAAATCTCTGCATCAGTGGACAGCTTTCTACACAATAATATTCGTTTCAAAGAACAAACTATCCAAGGCATGAAAAATAAACTGGAAGATAAATATATAAGCATGTTAAATATTGCTGTCACCAAGGGCTTGGGCATTACCTCAGAAATTTGTTTCTCAGAGTAATACACGTCTTCTGATTTGTGAACAGGCTTTCCAGGCAACAAACCTGCTCCAAAAACATTGGGCAATGCAGATTCATTGGCATTTGACACATTGAGACCACCTGCCAACAAAGAGGCGCTCCTTCCATCATCCAACTTCATTAGTTTTGGAGGGCGCTTAACTGATTCTGAAGAAGCAGCAACCACTCGAGAAGATCCATCAGCATCCTTGTTGATTGCATGTAAAACACCCTTAGATAATGAGGGACCAGGCTGAAACAAAAAAATAAAGTTAGAAAACACATTCATATTAACAATGAAACTAGCATGATAACTAAAACCATCTAAAGCCTGAGGAGTTGGGCGTAGTTTCTTTCGCACCCTAATGCTATGTATTATGTTAATTCTAACATGTTAACCTCTTGTCATAAAAAAGTAAGGGATTTACAAGTCTTAACAAATACAAAACAACTAGCTATAAATTATGTAAAATTTCTATAGGGCTTATTAACTAAACAATTTATTTATGATTATTCACTTTAACTAATCATCTTTTCCTTCCTCCTCTTTCTCTAATGCAAGATGAGTAAGAGCAGCATTAACTTTGCTCCAAATGGAGTAAGCGAAAAAATAATATTAATAATAATAATAATAATTAAAACATTAATCTTGCCAATCTAAACGACATAATTACGTGCCCTAAATTCATGACATGCATAACAGACTGAATGTAACAAATTCAACGCAGAAAGGGAAGAAAAGTCTCAAATAGAGCTCTGCTATGGTTTCGTTTTTTAGGAGAAGCACCTTCATCAATCTTTCATGGCTCAGATTGAGGAGATGACTACCAGCCTTGCTTCCAAGCTTATGTTGGCCGATTAGTAGACCTTGTGATTCTTGGGGAATCATTGGATTTGGATGCGCCTAACCTCCTTTGTCAATCGCTCTCTCGATGTGCCGTGAAGGTGGCATTCTTTCAAGGCACTATGGACCAGCTCCGGGTTCCAATGGTGGTGTTCAAATTCGGGAGGCTTGTCCAGGTCTTCCTGGCTCGCTTTGCTTCGGTTACTGCTTGTGATGGTGTGCTACGCGGTGGACCGTGACGTTTTGAAAAAACGCTATCGTAGTGGTTGCTCCGTACAATGGTCTCTCAAACCCAGCCAGGGTGTCGTTGCAAACCATTAGGATTGGGGTCCAGCTGGAGAACCTTCCCCTGCTCTGAAATCCGAGAGGGTTGCAAGGATTATTGGTGCAACCCTAGGTTTGGTGCTTGGGTCAATAGACTTAACATCCTACCCATGGCTCCTGTGGTTAGGGTTCGGATTGAGCTAGACGTTTCAAGAATGGTCTATTGAGCTAGTCGAGGGGTTCAAGCTTGCACCAACAACAAAGGTTCGCTTCTCCTATGAGAAGTAGGGGTTTGTTCTCGGTGCTCTGTGTTGGAGCACTTTCCTCTAGGGGTTTAGGGTTTGTTCAAGTCCAGCTAGGGGTTTGGTTTCGGGTCAAAAGGGAAGCACCTCCTCGGCGTCCTCTTCTTTGGCGGTGGTGTCTACAGCGGTTCGGGCTCCCTGCTCACTGTCTCTTCTCTTCTTCCTTGTTGACCGGTCTGGGGATGAGGCTAGGGTGGTGGATGTGCATGGGTTCATGTTTCCAGGATCAATGGTTTTTAGGGCTCAAGTTCCAAAACCCCCTCCGACCTTCAGCAACCTGAAGTTCACAAAGTTTGGGGGGCCACCGGCCTATTTCTGGCTACAGATGAGGTGGAGCCGGCTTGATCAGCAGCTCTAGACTCGCCTTACCAGGGTTTAGTGGTAAGCGGGCTCGACTTGACCCAAGTTGCCATAGGGCCTAGGAGATTTTTGTCAACATTACTATGGTCACCCTTGATGTAACACAAAAGCATGACCCTACTGTGAATTTTGGACTGAAACAACTACTAGGCCCACCTGGGTTTTCCCCTTTTGGGAAAAGATGTGGTCGACCCACTGGAAGCAAGAACAAGCCCAAGGAAATAAAGGAAGGTGAACAAGCTAAAGTAGGAAAGAAAAAGTCCACTGGACCTAAAAATCAAGCGATTTCCCTTCAATTGAGTAAACGTCACAGTTGACTAGATCCTGAGTTCTCTTCTATTAATTATAGGGATATTGCCAATAAGTCCAAAACCCTAGAAAAATTCCTGATAAGGACAAAAAGTGTTTACTGGGGTCAATAAAGTGTTTTGCTGTGTCAATAAATTTAGGAGAGAAAAATGGAACTCGGAATAAAACAAAAACTAATTGGAAAAAAAAATATATAAAAACTCCAATTTGGTCCTTATGGGCCAAATCCCCTGATTAACTTTCCCCTAGATTCCCCTTCTGTACCTTCAGGTCTTTGTAAGCTAATCGAGAATAGGTGAAATTGCTTAAGTGGAGACTTTTTATGTCGCGCCCCAGAGGGGTGGGTTATTATGTGTAATTTCACTTCAATAATAACATTGACGTTTCCGCTCATAAAAAAATATATCTAAAGGACATAATAAAACAAAGCAAACAGCTAAAGGACATAATCTTGCTGATCTAGTAATCTAGGATGCAAAGCAACCTCCTACTGAGAGATAATAATATTTGCCTACGCATGTAACAAGCACTAGAAAAATTTGGCACCTGAAAGATGGCATCGGAAAAAGGACGAGATAAAGGAGACTGCTGTACAGTAGCATTTGGATGAACCATCTGAGTGTTATGGCCCAAATTTGAAGGCCCAACCTGACCAGGGTGTTGTAACAAAGGAGGCTGCATTTTCGGGTTCAGTGCAGAAGAATTGGCAACCTGAGTTTGTGGTCGCATGGACAAACCGCTTGAGGACTGCGGGTGCATGGGAGGAAGTATTGGAATTCCAGACTGCCCTAACAGTGTGGCTTGTTGCAAAACATTGTGGTTTGCATGTTGCGGAAGGTGCATTTGAGGCTGCATGTTTTGTTGTCGGGGTGCAGAAAACTGGCTACGAACCAATAAATTTTGAGGCACAGCAGAAAATGGGCCTTCTTGCATTTTGGGCATCAACCCAGACTGCAACCTATTCTCTGCAGGAGGGGGTAAGTCAGCAAGAGTTTGAACTGTAGGTGGTGGAACCTGCTGGCCCCCCTGATTGAATAGAGGCTGTGAGGGCTGGCCTGAAGCTTGCCTGATATTTGTCATCTGCAACTGTAAAAGGGAAGTCAATATGTTAAACAAGTTGACGCACCGACAACAATGACAATAGGTAGAGAAACAAACCATTTGTGGGGTCACCATTCCTAGCATTATTTGTGCCTGAAAACAAAGTTTAGATCTTTTTAAATACTATTAAATAAAGGCACAAGTGAAACAGATTATTAATATCTTAACCCTTCACTCTGCAAGATGTGTAGGTTTCTAGAACGTTATAAAATTTCAATGCAAGGTGATGTCGTTTCTTTGACTTGGAACACAATGCAGAAGGAAGTCGATGATATATGCACAGAATTGAAATGTAAACAGCTTTGACACCATAATTAAAAGAACACGACTTGAATTTTTATGTCCATCTCCTGTCCTCCATCTAGGCAACAATCTAAAGGAAATATTATCCCAACTACATCCAGAGCTACAACAAGACTTTCAACTGTAATTTTGGTACTCTTTTAATATTGCAAAACAATTTTTTTTTACTAAAGAGGGGCTTAATCCAGCCACATTACTCGCACAGTAGTAAAATGATAAAAAAGAATGCTCACACTTGCTGATCTTTCAATGTGTCTTATTGGATAAGGACAATCCTACTTTGAATTTTTAAAATAACTTTGCTCCTTTTAATATCACAATAACTTTTCTGGTTTTTACAACTTTATATCCACACAACTTCATCTTGTTCAAGAAGAACTAGAAGGCAAAAAGGGTATATACGAGTAGGCAGACAAATGACAGGACTGTGTACAAAACTTCAAAGGACCTTGTATAAGATGCAAATTGGAAATACTCATCTCAATCTCCTCTCTTGGAGGATGTTTAACATGGGACATGAGAAAAATATTTCTCAAATAAAACTACAAATTTAGAGAAGAATATGCATGAAATCAACAACAGTTTGAAAGACAAATGGGCAGTATCAGAAAAGGAAAATACTGTGACTGTGTTCAAACTTGTCTAACATGAACATGAATATAAATGGATGCTACCTGAAACAGAGCTTTTGGCAACTGTGGCCTTGCAAGCAATAGATGATGAGCTAGTTCCTTGTTTTGTATAGCCATTCCCTATGAATGGGGAAAAAAAAAAAACAAACATTAAGATAGATATCAAGATGACAAGCTATACAGAATGGAGAGATAAGGTTCATGCATTTTCTCACCTTGACCTCCGAGATAATATGAGTCAATTGACTCCTAGACATTTTGGCTAGATGAAGTGTCAAAGGATCATTGGCCAATGCAGACTGATTCTGCAAACCATTTTGATTTGACTGCAAAACAGCCTGAGGACCACCTAGAGCTCCTGCCATGACTGCTGCTGCAGTTAGAGCTATGTGGAGACCAATTGGCTGATTCTGAAGAGAATCCCCATGAACTACTGCACCTCCAACTTGTTTTTGAGGGTCTATGATGTATCCATAAGGAAAGATATAATTTTAGGTTTTTCTTGAAGTCAAATAATAACTCATAGATAAAAGAAAAAAAAAAGTGAAAAAATAAACTAACCACCAACATTTGCTGTCAGTCCAGGTCCACCACGACCCTGCAAGAGTAGAATTAACTACTTCAGCCTTACAATAAAACTGACATGATACGCAGCTATCACACAGGCAATACTTGGACCTGTACAAAGGTCGTTAATGCCATTCATTTAATTATTTGGCTACATGTCCTAAGAAGCGGTGCTATGACTGATCTCAACAGATGCAAATATTTGAGAAGATATTAAGGATAACAACAATATTTTAGCAATGTAACTAGCAGAAATAAGTCTGACCAACAAACGCAAACAGAAAATATCAGTGTGGTCCAGCTACTCATACACCAGAAATTCAAAATCAATGGACAAGTAAATGAAACATCAGACAACATATCAAATAGCCAGAAATACACGACCAGAGCAATTTATGTGGACAATCCTAATCAGACACACCCAGCAAGAAGTTAACATCAAAGCACAATGTTCTTCTCGTTTGGTCTAGACACTTGCAATTAAAGACGGTGTATTCTGAAAGCAAAGTCCACTACAACAGTACTTATAACCAAACTTCCAGAAATTTAGAAAAGCAAAGAAAATTGAAACAGGAGAGTTGCTAAGAGTGTCTAATCACCTGTTCACGATTTCTGTCAGTTCCTTTGTCATTTTCAGCAAAATCAACTCGTAATTGCCGGCCATTGATCTCATACCCCTGAAGATTACGCCGAGCACTTAAAGCTGTCTCTTCATCCTTGTACTCACAAAATCCATAACCTTTTGGTTTCCCAGTCTCTCTATCAATAACTAATCTGAAACAAATAAGAAATACAGATAAATATTTACACAAGAGGATTCAAACAAACCCCTAACAGTCTGGGTAGAGCCCTTGCACCTACCTCATACCCAACACAAGTTTGCACTCATCTTGATTCCCTAACTGATATAATTTCATGAAGTATCACTTCTAAATGACAATAGTTAACAAGGAACGCAAAGCATATAACTTAGCCTCCCAATTCATTTTAAGAAAGAAAAAACAATCGGTGAAAGTAGCACAGTAAACCTTCTTTTAACAAATTAAATACATCTTGAGGTATAGAATGAAGAAATAACATCAAGATTAGGCATGATTTTGTAAGATAATATTTGAAAGAAAAAAAATCTTAGGAAAATAATTGTTCCTAATGATATCTCAATTTCAAGGCGAATCATAAATCAGAAATAAACTTTTAAAGATATGAAATTTAAATTCTAGGGTTCACAGAGAAAGGGATTTTGTTGAATTGCGAATTGTTTATTGGAAACTAAGACTACTGACTGACCTAAAAGATACAACAGGGCCAACCTCCTGGCAGATTTCTATAAGCTGTTCCTCAGTGGCATCATAAGGTATATTCCCAACTGCATCCAACAAATTTAATCAGAAAATCAGCAAAACCTCCCTAATACCATGATAAATTTCCAATCCAATTTCTGCAAAATCGACGTCACAAGAACTGATTTTTCTATTCAATTTTGGAACCGATTTCTGGGCAAAACAATCAAACAATGAATCAGAGCAAAAAAGAGTACCAAAAACGCAGCGGTGCTGAGAAGAGGCCATGAATCAAGAGGAAAAGAAGAAGAAGGTGAAGCACTGCTTCATCTTCTTCCTCCTTACCATCCTATTTTGTCTTCGCTATTCACCGTTTGCTCGTCAACTATGACAATTATAAAGACTCTGTTCTGATACCAAAAATGTAATTATGAGTTTGAAAAGTACAAAGTGAACTAGAAGGGCTGGCACAGGCCTATCACTCTATCAGGCTATCACGCACGACAAAAGCTCAGACTCGATCTCGTGGAGGAAGGCGAGGTATGCACCGAAGGTCCGAAGTAAACAACCCTTTTGAATGTTCTTTGCTTTTGTTATTTTGTTTTTGTTACCAAAACCTTTTTCATTTCTTTTAGGATAATTCTTAGATTCACTCCGGTGAACATATCCGTTCACTCTCTTCCACATTAGCCAATAAGGTTCTGACACATGTATTTTTATTAAATAAATAAATAAAAAATTATTATTAACACACTTTTTTGTATTTTTTAATTTATTTTTATTATATAAATAATTTATAAAATTTTTACATTGTTAATAAGAATATATGTGTCAAAACCTAATTGGCTAATATGGAAGAGGGTGAACGGATGGGTGAATCTAAGAATTATCTTTTCTTTTATAAATTAGATGGAGCCCACACACATATTGTGTGGAGTTATTATTTTTTGTTTTTTTAAGACATTGGGAGAGAGTTCCAAAATTCGAGAAATATGAGAAAGGTGGGATTCGAACTCGAGTATATGTTGAGCAGGCCACTGCCTTAGTCCAACTAGACAATGCCCTATTGCACTATTGTGTGAAGTTAAAAAGATGGTAGCAGCGATAGAGAAAAACTTGGGAGGGAGTGAGATAGTGTGGTATATTTTGATTTTATTTTCTATTTTTTATTTATAATTTGACTTTATTATCCTTTTTGAATAAGTTGGGTATCTAATGTTTTTTAATATAAAAAAAATATATATATCAAAAAGGTTAGTTATAATTGACAACACTTCTTCTCTTAAAAGCACCTCCAACATTATAAAATGAAATTTGACTAAAATAACTAAAAATTAGAAATATGGCTACTTGTTTTAATTATGCTCCAGCAAGGCTAGCAATTTATAACTAGGGTTACTTCCTAATTTCCTATAAGACCATTTTCTAATAAGATTGTTCCTCTTAACTCCTTTCTTTTTTTCCATTTCTTTTTAAGCCGTTTATTCTTTATATGTAAATTTTACTTACCTAAATTACATTTTTCCCTTATGAAACATGATTACTCACTTAAACAGGTGTATCCCACGTCACAGGTGTATCACAGGTGTATCACATTATCACCGAAACACATTTTTACTCCATTTTTTCCAAAAATCGTCATCGGGACCCCAGGCCCGCCACATCAAACTGTATCACACATGTATCACATGTGTATCATAGTATCACTAAAACACATTTTTACTCCATTTTTTCTAAAAATCACCATCGATCAGGACCTGGATCCACCACGTCAAATTGTATCACAAGTGTATCACAGTATCACCTAAACACATTTTTACTCTATTTTTCTCAAAAATTACCATTGGGACCCTGACCCGCTACGTCAAACTGTATCACATGTGTATCACACGTCTATCACATGTGTATCACAATATTACCAAAATACATTTTACTCCATGTTTTCCAAAAATCACCATCGGGACCCCTTGTCAAACTTATCACATGTGTATCACAGTATCACCAAAAGGTCCAAAACACATTTTTACTCCAGTTTTCCCAAAAATCACCATCGGGATCCTGGGCCCGCCACGTCAAACTATTTCACATGTGTATCACACATGTATCACAGTATCACCAAAACACATTTTTACTCCATTTTTCTCAAAAAATCACCATCAGGACCCCGGACCCCCGGGCCCGTCACGTCAAACTGTATCACATGTGTGATAGTATCACATGTGTATCACAATATCACCAAAACACATTTTACTCCATTTTTCCCAAAAATCACCATCGGGACCCCAGACCCGCCACGTCAAATTGTATCACACGTGTATCACATGTGTATCACAGTATCACCAAAACACATTTTACTCTATTTTTTTCAAAAATCACCATCGGGACCCCGGGCCCGCCACGTCAAACTGTATCACATGTGTATCACAGTATCACCAAAACACATTTTTACTCCATTTGTCCTAAAAATCACCATCGGGACTCCGGACCCGCCACGTCAAACTGTATCACACGCGTATCACAGTATCACCAAAACAGATTTTTACTTCATTTTTTTTTTCCAAAAATCACCATCGGGACCTTGGACCCGCCACGTCAAACTGTATCATATGTGTATCACAATATCACTAAAATACATTTTTACTCTTTTTTTTTCTTCTAAAAATTACTATCAGAACCCCGGATCCACCACGTCATATTGTATCACTAATGTATCGCATGTCTATCATACTGTATCACAAAGATGTATCAGGACCCACCACATAATATTGTATCACATGTATATCACAACTGTATCACATGTGTATCACTGTATCACAAGGTATATGAGGGCCCGCCACATAATACTGTATCCCAAGTGTATCATAAGGGTATCACATGTGTATCACAAGTGTATCACATGTGTATCACAAGAGTATCACATGTGTATCACAAGAGTATCACATGTGTATCACAAGTGTATCACATGTGTATCACATGTGTATCACAAGTGTATCACAAGTGTATCACAAGGGTATCGCATGTGTATCACAAGTGTATCACATGTGTATCACAAATTGTAATCGTGAACTGATTACATTTAGGAGGTCACATATATATCAGAAACTGTATCACATGTGTATCACAACTGTATCACAAATGTATCACAAATGTATCACAATTGTATCACATGTGTATCACAACTCACAAGATGTATCAGGGCCGCCCACGTAATACAACAATATTGTTGTATTACATGTGTATCATTAATTGTATCACATGATGTATCACTAATTGTACACTAGAAACTGACAATATAACGGTATCACTAGTTGTATCACTAACTGTATCACAAGGTGTATCAGGGCCCGCTACGTAATATTGTATCACATGTGTATCACTTGTGTATCACCACTGTATCACAATGGTTTATCAGGGACCGCCACGTAATATTGTATCACCACTGTATCACATATGCATCGATCACTTGTGCATCATCATTGTATCACAAGGTGTATCGGGGCCCGCCACGTCATATTGTATCACAATGGTGTAACAAGGTCTGCCACGTAATATTGTATCACATGTGTATCACCACTATCTCACATTTGTATCACCACTGTATCACATTTGTATCATATGTGTATCACCACTGTATGACATGTGTATCATCATTGTATCACTTGTGTATCGGGGCCCGCCATGTAATACCGTATCACATGTGTATTATCATTGTATCACAAGGTGTATTGCGGCTCACCACGTAATATTGTATCACATGTGTATCGCATGTGTATCACCACTGTATCACATTGTATCACAAAATGTATCACATGGTGTATCGGGGCCCGCCACGTAATATTGTATCACTACTGTATCACCACTGTATCACACTGTATCACATGTGTGTCACCAAGTGTATCAGGCTCCGACACGTAATTATATTTCACATGTGTATCAGAAACTATATCACATGTGTATCGAAAACTGTATCACATGTGTATCGAAAACTATAGAAATTAAATCATAAACACATTAATAATGCCTTGCATTAATTAGATATGTCTTCGGCTGCCTTGATTCGTCGTAATAACATCTAAAGAAATTGAAAAAATAAAATAAAAGAATTAAAAAAAAATGTTTCGCAGTACAAAAGATTCATTCCCAGTTACATGAAATTTGGAAAAAAAAAAGTTTCAAAAATTGGGTATCATGGCCTTCTGATTTGTATGAAATTTACATACAAATTGGGTCTCTAATCACTTTAGTAATGCTAATCCAATAGCCATTTAATGTCTCTAATCCTTGTTTTGCACTATTGTAGGGAACATGAGCATCAGATTGATATCGGGAGCGAAATGACGTATTTTGGAGCTTTTAGTGGATTTCCGAAAAAAAGACGAAAAGTCAACCCGATGACTGACGGTCAACTCGTGGTCAAGCCCGACTTTTGAACTCCAAAGTGTCAAATATCAAGTCTCGGAAGTGAAACACAAGCGAATTCTAGAGAATTGACCGCGAAACCGAAAAGTCAACCTTTTACCGAAAAGTCAACTATAGTCAACTCCGAATGTCAAGGTCAAGGTCGAAAGTCAACCTTGTGACTCACCACAAGAAGCACAAAAAATCAATAAGGAATATGTCATTTTTCTTTTGTCATCTTTTGATTATTCCTTCCTTTTCTTCCTTTGGAAGAAAAAGACACTTGTCCTTCCCAACTTTCTTCTTCACCTCCTCCTCTATATCCTTGACTATTTTTGTCCATCATTATAGCACTTGTACATCACATTATCTTAGATCCATCAAGAACACCAAGATTGGGAGGCCATGAGCAAAGAGAAGTTTGGAGAAGAAGATGGAGACCTAGAAGAGGAGCTTGTTACTACTTGAGTGACACAAAGAGCTTCTGCCATCTTCATGAGAATCCCTCAACCTTCTCTTTATATTTTTCTAGTTTATAGTTTGTTGATTGTGAGACTATTGATGTGTAATCTAAGCATGTGTGACTAGTTGTTTAGGATTGGGGACTAGGGTTGTGTGCCCTAGTCCATTTGTTATGTGAAGATGATTTTAATTATGTATGGATGCATGCTTGAAGGTGAATGAATATGTGTGCTATATCTAATTCAATATGTGTTGGATACTTGTTTAGGAATTTACCACTTCTTGAGCATGTTATCTAATCTATCTTGATGTGATTGTGTGAGATTGGTAACCTTGCATAATCTAGGCAATTGGTAGCATATGTGATGAGCCTTAAATACTCTTAAAGGATCCTTTGATTCATGTACTTTACGTCTCCTTTCTTTCTTCCCCTTCATGGAGAGTTCTTTAGACCCTAATAAGGCTTAAGAATACCTTAGAAAGAATCCATTTCATATATATAACATAGGTGGAATGGAGGATTGTTCATAAGTTTTTTTGTTTGAGTTTCTAGTTTCGATGTTTTACGCCTTTTAAGCACTTTAGGGGATTTGGTATTAAGTAACTTAGAGAAATTCCCTATGACACCTAGAGAGTTCTTAGTGACCCATAACATGACACTAGAATACCACTTGAAACACGGTTCTAGACCCATAACATGGCTATGATACAGAACTTGATTCATTCATCACTTAAGCATTAATGCATTACCGGAACATTATTCATCATTGTGGGCTTTGGTAAACGTCAAAAACTCAATCATTCTATCATTTCTATTCTCTTCATGTTCCTCCTCTTTATGTTTTGTGCATTAGTTAGTTTGCTTTATGTTGCTTGTTTGCATTTCACTTATTTCAACTCTCAAATAACGTTACACTACACTCACTTGTATATCCATTTCACTCTTGCATCTTTCCATCTCTTGCCTCGTCATCTTTGTGCTAGAATCATTGGTTACTTGTTTGCCAATTTTGGACATCGATCCCTGTGGATACGACAACCCCCGGTTCATAATTTACACACCCACTTTTTGCATTCGTCACCCTCCCTAAGAATTAGCATAGCAATGATTTTAGCTTAGAATCCCAAAAGACACAGTATGTTAGATAGTAGAATGTCCAAGATACACATATATAATAATCAAATGGAGTAGACGCAATTAACAATTCTCAAGTGGAATCTCATGGAGACCATGGAAACAATAATGAGTCATTGACTCGGTGATCATGTTCATACGAATAGTCAATACACAACAAAAAGTAAGCCACAAGTGATGAACTAATTAAGATGAATGTCAAATAACAAAATTAAGTGCTCACTTCCTCTCTCTCTTCGCGCATTCATCTTGTGCAAACTAGCAGCTCTCTTCCTCTCTGCAACTCATCCTCTCCTTCCTCACATCCATCTTAGATCCACATCGAAATCAAGAAAGAATGCTTCTGGATTCATCGAGTTCTTCATCGAGGAGAGACAATAGATCTGGTTTCACTCTCCTCGAACCACCGCCCTACGAGCTCCGCTGTGTCTCACTACCACCTTAAACATATTATTCTTCGGCCTCCTCTAAGGCGAGCGCAGTCGTTGACATCATCTGGCGACGCCGGGCACAGCGCCCACTCGCGCCGCCAGGTTTCGCCGGATCTGCAATATTAGACTGCCGTCCTCTGTGCTTTGGTTCGTCAATCCACCACCGGATGCAAGACTGAGGGACTCTATTCAAGACCTAGTATTCTCTCTAGAATCAACATTTCTATCCTCGAATCGTCGTCGCCGTCGCTATCATGACCCGGAGAGCCATGAACAAAAGAAGTAATTGTGGTAGCTTGCTGAGAATATTTTGTGCTAGTTTTGAAAATTTCTTATAAATGAGCACTTAATAGGGTTATAAAAGTAAAAACATCTTACAAATTTTAGAAAGGGGCTTAAAAAGAAATCAAGCATAAAAATGGGCTTATTGGACTATGAAAGTTAATATAAGGACTTTTAATTCATTTCCTCTTATAACTAATATATAATATTTCGTTTTTTCATAAATTTACACGTTGACAAAATAGGAGAGAGAAAGACATAAAAATATTTAGCTATCTATTGTTCACTAGCTAAATATAGCTAATGTTTTAACAAAAAGTTAAATATAACTTTATAAAAGTTAAATATAACTTTATTTTGGCTACTCCATTGGATTTGAGTTTTTCTTCAAAAAATAGTTAAATATTGCTAAAAGTTCATTTTAGCTACTCTGTTAGAGATGCTCTAATATAGTATAGATTACTAATATGTGCAATTAGGTCATCTCAAGTAAGTAAGGACACGTCGACTAACATTTTCGTTCAATGGCTAAGACATTTTTCTTCAATAAAATGTTAGTAGAGGTTTCAATTTCAAATCCCTTCTCCTTCGTTTGCTTAAAAAAACAAAGAGTAAGTGCGAACACCTTTCACTTCGACAATCATACAATAGATTTTGATAATCGAAAATGTTTATCTTTTAGACTTGATTTTCAGTTCGACTAAAATTTTGCATGAATTATATTTTGAAAGTGACATATAAGATAAGTAGTTTTGATCGTCAAACCTTAATTTTTTTAGTGAGAGTGTCCACACTAACATCCTTAAAAGTGAAAGATTGTAGGTGAAATTCTACAACAATTTTTATCCAAATGCTTTTCAGCCTTGTTACTCGCGTCATAATAAGTACTCTTTTTTTGTGTTTGTGGAATGTGATTCAAAGCTCCTTAGTTAGATCCGGACATGAGATTTTGAGACTCGAGGATAAAATATAAAATGGGCTCATATCCATAATTTTATGTATAAAAAAATTTAGCAAAGTCCAGACTAACATCCTTAAAAGTGAAAGCTTGTAGGTGAAATTCTACAACAATTTTTATCCAAACGCATTTTAGCCTTTTCACTCGCGTCATCATAAGTACTCTTTTTTTTGTGTTTGTGGAACGTGATTCAAAGCTCCTTAGTCAGATCTGGATATGAGATTTTGAGACCCGATCGAGGAGAAAATATAAAATGGACTCATATCCATATTTTTATGTATAAAAAAATTTAGCAAATGTTGTACCTACATGGGTATCAAACTCATCACCATTAAAACAATAATGACAATTCTTATCACTAGAGTAAATGTTGCATTATGACAATTAGTTACATTTAATTATATTTATACACTAAATTAAAAATAAAATTGGTCCCATTTTTAGAGACAAAATTGTCGGGCTTTAGGTGACCGCCTCTTCTGGTTCACCTCAGATCCGGCCCTATCTTAGTATGGGTTAGTACAATAGATGTATAAAAGCTGCAGTGATTGAACAAGGGTATAGGACTATAGTACACTTTAAGACATAGTGTTACGTAATTAAAGTTTATATATATATATTAGTTAGATTAATGGCTTGGTTTGTCTTGCTTTAATCAAAACTTCCAATACCTTAAGATGTTAGGTTTGGTCTGGTTAGCTTACAAGTTCACATGTTTATACATGTGTTCACTCATGATCTTGGAATCGAGTTAGAGTATTAATCACGGTATGAGGTAATAGATGATTACTGATTTGTGAGTTGCACCAGTAGCATGCTAGGAACAAAATAGCTATAGAAATATAGATATAGATAATCTATCCTAAGATGCAAGGGGTTATATAGTAACCCGTTAGGGAAAATATCCAATAAGTACATTTTTTGCCCATCATCATAATTTGATTGGGAAATTTCTCACCATGATCATTTGATCAATTTTGAGCAGCCACAATTTTTAATATAGACCATATTCTTGGAAACCATTTGCATGTTTTGAAAGCTTGTACTTGAGTCTTCATAAGGGATATATTTGGTAGAATTTTATCTAAGATTTATTGGTTAAACATAAGGCTGAAAAATTTATGACCCAGTGAACTATTTGTTAAAAATTGTATATTTACGTTGTTTATTAGACGCTAGTCTCTTCATGAAAGTACTAGTAGACATATTAAAGATCATTAGAGTTAGAATCTCCAGAAAAAGAGTTTTTTAGATTAAATTATGATTTTTCGAAGTTGAGGGTATGCAGCTGGAAATACTGTAACCTGCTGCACTCCCATAATGGTTCTATTCATTTAAGTAGTTTTTCTTATTCCAATTTGTTTAGGAATGTCAAAACATGAAACTAGACATTCTAAGATTTCAAATAAGACCAATCAGGCTATTTTCGGAGTTCATCAGAGGTAATTAGGCAACTGCGAAGTTGGTCAGATCAACGGTTCAAATTATGAAATTACACTGCCGAATGTATACAAATAAGAGAGGATTTGGATGCATGCGTCTGACCTAGGTCGGACTAGAATTTTTTCCTTAATTAATTGGATTGGGAGGTTTTGCTCTTCCCAATCTTATGTAAAAGCTCCAACTTTTAATTCACTTTTGTCTTAGCCCAAAAGGCATTGACAAAGATTCATCAAACCCAGCTGGGCAATCAAGATTTCTGGTGTTCTTTATCTTTGTGGGTGGGAATTTAAAGTCCCAGGGAAGGCTAACTAAGGTGGGCAGTATTTGTCTTTGTCCTTTTTTAATCATGGGAGGTGATAGTATGAAATATAGAAGAGGTGTAAAGACAAAAATAAAAGATAAAGGATTAAATTCTTGTTATTATCCTGTACTTTAGGGCTATAATCAGTTCAGTTACTGGTCTTTTAATTTCATCAGTTTAGTCCCTGCACTCTTAATTTTCATCAAATAAGTCAATTTATGACAAATAAAAATGACACGTGTCGACCCATAATAGGTGACACGTGTCCTAAATGGACCTATTTGATAAAAATTAAGAGTGCAGAAACTGAACTGATGAAATTAAAAGATCAAGAACTGAACTGATTAGACCCCTAAAGTACAGGGTAGTAACAAAAATTTAGTCCAAAGATAAAATAGGAAGTTTATGGGAGAAAGAGATAAAAATGTTGAAGGAAACCTACTTTGTGTGTGCCTTGTCAACCTAGGATTAAATTAGTTAGTATAGCATATGGATTACATATTGAATAGAAGTCCTATTGGGATGTGGATTGTACCCTTTGTGTTTCTCTATATATAGAGGCACCTATTCATTAATAAAGAGACGATCTATTCCTGTGCTATTTACCTTGTTATTTACTTTCGTATTGTGATTGTATTTAGTTATCCTTAAACACGTTATCAGCACGAACCTCTAATCCTGAATCAAAAACCAAAACTCTTGAGCATAGCATCCTGCTAGCGCCAAAACCCTAGAACCCCAAAACTCTAGGGTGTGCCGGATGAACAGTAGACGCGAACAGTGCGCGTGAACAGTACCGGATGAACAGTACCCGTGAATAGTACCCGTGAATAGTACCCGTGAACAGTACCCGTGAATAGTACCTCCGTGCAATCTCCTCTAGTTCAAGAATCTGCCTGCACAGAATAGTCAACTTTGATAGCGATTTTCTCCCTTCTCAACCATGGGATTAAGCCGAAATTTGGACGAGAGCTTCCTCCATGAGTCTAATACCCCCAGTTAAAAATTCAGCCAATTCGGACCGTTGGATCTCCAGATATATAACTTCGAAGGAGAGGTCCTCAAGAAAATCCGAGAAAAAGAATACCAAGTAAGCTTTTATAAACGTTGATGCTTTATGAATTTATATTCACCTTTCTTTTTCTCAAGGGACTTCCAACATCCCTCCTCTACCTCCCACCTTTCTATAACGTGGGATTCTTGATTCGAACCTATCCAAACTATGAGAAGTATTAGGGGAGTGATCGAGCTTCATATCGCTTGCGGTATGTGTAAGTCATGAGCACCTTTAATGTCATCATGCTATTGGTGAAAGTTCAAGAGCCGAATTATGGGGATTCGAGCTAATACTCCGGATGAGGAATCCGTAGAGAGAAGAGACTATGAACGAGGAGTTCATTGACAAATTAACCTCCGGATGAGGAATCCGTAGAGAAGAAACGACCTATGGTTTATGACTTATTCCCAACTAGGCTCACCTGCTTAGGTATGATGTCTAGGTAAGGAGTTTGAGATAAGTGGTATTAAGAGAGCTTGCTCCACCGACATCTCTTATAACTTACTTGGTTATATCTGAGTAGAGCTACTGAAAAGGTTTAAGGTTATGACCATACGACACCAAAGTTTCACCTAAATCCAAAATCCTTGGAAACGTTTCTTGGGAGCAAATATTGCTCAGAAACCCTCTATTGTTTCGTGGGAGTATTAACTCCGAAACTTACCCTTCATTGTTTCGTGGGAGTAATGACTCCGAAACACACCACATTCTTGTTCTCCATATTCTTGGATGTCGAACATGAATGAACTCGATTTTACTCCATTGGATTCTGCGGACATTAGATTCGGAGATGGGCTCACGATATCCTAATGTACCTATTCGCACAAGAGCTTCTAGCTCGAATCCATGAGCGTTGTTTTGAAGAAACCACTCTAGACCCTCAAACTGAGATGTACAATGCCAGGTTATTTTTTCCTGATGAATCGCCATATGGATATGGCACTCCAGTTTGAGTTCATGAAAGAGGTTAGCGCTAGAAGCGCTTCATGAATGTTGTGGTAACATTCATCATTCCGAATTTAGAAGCATAATGGACTAATCTCCGCTTCTCTGACTTTGATGAAGTCATGGGATATAATTCGGAAATTCTCCGCATCAAAGACTTGATGCATCTCTGTGGGAAATCATCATAGATGAACGATTGATTGAGCAAACTCTCACCACCTTCTCCATTTCTGCCTTGAGAAAAGGCATGACGATGATAGTGCCCCTAAGGGAGGACGCTACGAGCAAAACCCTAAATTTAGGGACAAATCCGGATGTTTGATCCGTAAGATTGATTTGCTCAGGAAGGTAATCGCCATAAGAATAAGCGATCATGCGAGCATAGGGCCGCAAAAGAGTGAGAGAAGACCGCCATCCCTATAAGAGGGACGCCGCCGGTCACCGCTGGTCAGCGTTGTTGCGCCACTAGTTATGGCAGCACCGCCACCGGCCAAGGTAATCTGCCACCGTCCTAGGGACCGTGAGTACTGAGCCTGTATGCCTCAATCAATGGAGAATCCTCTTCATGATGTCTATTAATGATATGGAGCGTCTGATCAATGGGCCATTGTTTGCAATACATATGAAGATGTAATTGTAATGATCAAGACGTCGAGTTTAAGGGTTAAAGACTTTGGAAGCAATTTTGCTTAAGTCTTTATGTTTTTCCAAGTTGATGTAATATGGCAAGTTTGCCAAGACAATAGATTTAGTTTTGATTTGAGATCAAGATGGAACTTTGAGTGTAAAGCCTTGGCTAATATCTTTAATAAAATCTGAGTTGCTTTCGTAGCCTCGATTTTAATGATGAGCTTACATTCATCTGTGACTACGATGGCAAGACCATCGAATCTTGTGCAAGGAAGAGAATATGCCCAATTTCTCTTGCCTAATGGCACTCACATTGATGTCACAAAAGCTCTCTACGCTCCAAGAGGAAATAGAACTTTGTTGAGCTTTAAAGATATAAGAGCCAATGGTTTCCATGCTAAGATGCATGATGAGAATGGAAAAGAATCTCTTTGCATTACCTCTAATGACTGCGGAAAAAAGCGCATCTTAGAGAATGTTATGTGTCTCTCTAGTGGGTTATATGTAACCACTATCCGAGCTATTGAATCAAACAATGTCATTCAGGATGACCTCTTGGATTCAGACACATATTGGCTTTGGCACGACAGGTAGTGACACCCTGGTCGTGATATGATGATCCGTGTACTGAAAACCTCACACAGACATCTATTCTTTCGAGCTAATTGAAGCATGAATCGAAGGGCGATTCAAGGAGATGAGACAGTTATGAGAAAGAGCAAATTTGCCACTGTCCGACGCTGTACGATCGATCGCACGATCCCTGCGATCGATCGCACCTGTCCAGATTGCGTCGTTAAGGGAACCCGAGAGCTCAGACGATCGATCGCACCTCCCGGCTATCGATCGCACGGGATTGAATGAACCCGAGAGCCCGGGCGATCGATCGCAACTTCCTGCGATCGATCGCATGTCCCATCCTACATTGTTACAGGAACCCGAGAGCACGGGCGATCGATCGCACCCCCCTTGCGATCGATCGCATAGAACAAAATTCTCTCTCTCGGATGTAGACAATTCCTCCTATGCTTCTGAAGCTTCCAAAGCCAAACGCTCATTATGCGAAGCGTATTCCTATGGGAAATAAGGACTAAGACCGTCCTATGCAAAGGATTCTAAAGTACTTCTTCCATTCTTACAGATAATCCAAGGGGATATCTGTGGACATATTCAACCACCAAGCGGGCCATTTATGTATTTTATGGTGTTGGTTGATGCATTGACATGCTGGTCACATGTCATGATGTTGTCCATTCGTTATGCTGCTTATGCTAAACTCCTAGCACAGAGTATTCGCCTGCCGGCTCACTACCCGGATCATCCCATTAACTTATCAGGCTTGATAATGCTAGGGAGTTTACATCGAAAACTTTCGATGACTACTGCATGGGATAGATGTTAGGCATCTAGTCTCACATGTGCACATCCAGAATGGTCTTGCAGAGATTGCCATTAACAGAATACAAATGGTCACGAGGACGTTGGTAATGCGCACCAACCTTTCTCTCTCTACCTGGGGGCACACAGTATTGCATGCAGCTGTGCTTATTCGTCTGAGGCCCATCACCACCCAATCTTTTTCTGTGCTACAGCTAGTGACTGGGTACGAGCCAAGCATATCGTACTTACGCATATTTGGGTGTGTTGCTTATGTGCCTATTACGCCGCCATAGCGTATTAATACGGGTCCTCAGAGACGAATGAGTATTTATGTTGGATTTGAGTCTCCAACCACAACCCGCTATGTAGAACCCTTGATAGGCGATCTATTTGTCACTTTGGTGAGACAGTCTTCCCGTCGTTAGGGGGAGATAAGAACGTACACGTTCAGCAGGAAGGACTGGAATTGTCGTGGCCTGTCCCCAATCTGTCTCATAACGATCTCCCTACTGCAGAAAGTGCATAGAATTATAGATCTTCAGAAAGTCAGAGATTCTCTTCCTAACGCTTTCTTAGATCTTAGTGACTAGATCATATATACCAACTGCAAACATGCCTGCAAGGATGCAAGTGCCTGAACGAGGACTTGGACTCAAAGTCGCTATTGCAGCTAACCCTATGGGAGGGACAGCTGGTGGCGCCACTACCAATAATGGTGGTGATGTGGCTTAGGCCGTGGCTCCGCTGAGGAAGCGTTGGAGGCCACCAGGTTCGAGGGATTCGCGCCCTAGGAAATGGGCTGCGATGGCACCTAATAACCCTCTCATCATTGATACTCAAAATCCGTCCATGAAAACGTTCCGGATTATGGTTATGTCCAAAAGACATCTTCGGGGGACGCCCTGTCGCTAAGACCTATCTGTGGGAACCTAGAGATCTCGATTAATTACACTAGTGTACATGAGACGTGGGATAGAAACTCCATCACAGTTGATGATGTGTTTGCATATGTTTGTGCACAAGAGTTCATTGAGAATGATGATATTGAACCTCGCTCCGTTGATGAATGCCGACGTAGAAGCTGATTGGCCTAAATGGAAATATGCGATCCAGGTTGAGTTGGACTCACTAACAAAGAGAACGGTATTAGGGCCAGTTGTGCCAATACCTTCTGGAATAAAACCTGTTGGATACAAATGGGTTTTTGTTAGAAAGCGTAGTGAGAGAACGAGATATAAAGCTCGCCTTGGGGCGCAAGGCTTCTCACAATGCCCTGGAATCGACTACGATGAGACATATTCTCTCGTAAAGGACGTCATAACGTTCTGCTACCTTGTCAGTGGTAGTTTTCCGAAAAACTGAATAGGCAGCTTATGGATGTGGTCATAACATATCTCTATGGGGATCTAGATATGGAGATTTATATGAAGGTCCCGGATGGGCTTCATCTACCCAAGTCAAGTGGCTCTAGACCACAGAGCACGTTTGCAATAAGATTGCAACGTTCACTATATGGATTGAAATAATCCGGACGGATGTGGTATACCCGTCTAAGTGACTACTTGATTGGAAGAGGGTATGTGAACAATAAATTATGCCCCTGCGTGAAAACAAGTTTCGGATTTGCAAGTGCCAGTGAATGCTTGAAATCCGTGTTTGAGATGAAAGATCTTGGGAAAGGATGCTCAGGCGATTTAATATGGATAAAGTCCATCCTGTTAGCACTCCCATGATTGGTCACAGTGTAGATCCAAGAAGGATCCGTTTTGCCCAAGGGATGATGGTGAATACGTTTTAGAGGCTGAGGTACCGTACCTAAGTGCAATAGCGCATTATTGTACTTGGCACAGTGTACAAGACCCGATATCTCCTTTGTTGTCAACTTGTTAGCTAGATTTAGCTTTGCGCCCACGCAACGCCATTGGAATGGCATAAAGACTATCTTTCGTTACTTGAAGGGTACGATTGATATGGGCTTGTTCTTTCCCTACAGAGAGGCATGAAAATATGGCAAAATGGGTGAGGAACCCGTGCCTTCTGCCATCGGGCGATCGATCGCAGGATATGCCACGATCGATCGTACCGAGCTTCTGCCATCGAGCGATCGATCGCAGAATGTCACGATCGATCGCACGAGTGCTGCTGCCCATTATTCCGAAAATCTTTGTGATGTTTTGGTGGGTTTTGCTGATGTTGGGTATCTCTCTGACCCATATAAATGTTGTTCTCAAACTGGTTATGTCTTTGCCATGGGTAACACCGCGATATCTTGGAGGTCTACTAAGCAGACTCTTGTCGCTACTTCTTCGAACCATGTTGAGATTATTGCTCTCCATGAAGCGATTCGTGAGTGTATATGGTTAAGGTCCATTGATACACATATAAGAAGTACATGTGGTTTGAGGTTAACCACTGATGAACCTACATCCATTTATGAGGATAATGATGCCTGCATTGAGCAGATGAAGCAAAGTTTCATCAAAGCCGACAACACCAAGCATATATCGCCTAAGTTCTTTTGTAATCAGCAATAGCAGAAGTTCCTTAAGATCAAAGTGAATCAAGTCCGATCTGAGGACAATGTGGCTGACCTATTTACTAAGTCACTGCCTAAATCCACATTTGAGAAGCATGTGAAAAGCATTGGTTTGCTTGAGTTATCTGACCTCCCATGATTGTGGAAATCAGGGGGAGACGCAAACTTCAGGGGGAGTCTGGCGTCCATGCAAAGTTTCCAAATGTGAAGGGTGTGTTGTATTCTTTTTCCCTTCGACCAAGGTTATTTTTATCCCACTGGGTTTTTGTTACTTGACAAGGTTTTTAATGAGACAACGCGAGGAGCACCACCTAGTGTTGACGCCACAAGGGGGAGTGTTGAAGGAAACCTACTTTGTGTGTGCCTTGTCAACCTAGGATTAAATTAGTTAGTATAGCATATGGATTACATATTGAATAGAAGTCCTATTGGGATGTGGATTGTACCCTTTGTGTTTCTCTATATATAGAGGTACCTATTCATTAATAAAGAGACGATCTATTCCTGTGCTATTTACCTTGTTATTTACTTTCGTATTGTGATTGTATTTAGTTATCCTTAAACAAAAAAGAGGTTTAAAGGATAAATTAGAAGGTTTGAATAGAATCACCCAAGATCATATATAAATAGTTCAGGGAAATACCTCATAGGTCCAAACAGTGAACACATTTTGCCCACTAAGTCTGCTACAATAAAAATTTGCCCATCAAGGACAAAAATATCTCAAAATTTACTGTAGCGGAATAAACAGTTCCCATAATTTTTATTGAAGTCAATAAAATCTGGGTGAACGTACATTAAATTTTATTGACCTCAATAAAAATTATTGTTACTAAAATTTTTTATTGACGTCAATAAAAACTTGGTGAACAGTGTATTTGATTGATCCCAATAAAATTTTTTGTCACTGTTTATTCTGCTACAATGAATTTTCGAGATATTTCTATATCTTGATGGACAAATTTTTACTATAGCAAATTTAGTGGGCAAAAGGTATCTACTATTTGGACCTAGTGGGAAAGGACCCTATCAATTACCATAAACTACATCAATATATTCAAAGGCAATTACCACTAAATTGCCATTTTCCCCAAATCAAGGTTTCAATCTCTTTAAAATGATTGTCATATATTAATTTTGTTTTGATTAGTGAATTATGAATACAATTGATTTGTTTTAAGTTTATGAAAAAGTAAAAACTCTCCGAGATTCTGATGATTTTATCTAATTTTTTTTTGTTGCTATAAATGTAATAAAGAATCATTTATGCAACCAAATCACTATGAGAAGTTCTACAATACAGAGATATATATCATACTTACACTTACAATACAGAGATGTATATCATTTAATTACTCAAACGAGAACCAACTTTTCTGTAATGAGGATCTTATTTACCTTAACAATGACTTTTTTGTAGTTACTAAATGAGTTGTTGAAGTGGTAACATGTGTCGTCAAGTAGTAAAATATTATAATTACCACTTACTTAATTATTCAAACGAGAACCTACTTTACTCTAACGAGGACTTTATTTATCTTAACGAGGACTTTCTCTCCTCATTATGTATGAGAAATGTTAACATACCATAGACTTACTCTAAATATTGCTAGTAATTACATAATATCTTTTTAGATCACTAATGTCAACCTACTAGTCCAAATGTCCAATATTTCAGGAAATCTTTTTATACTTTACTAATTCTCTTTCATTTCTGGGTGAAGTTGATCTACTCACCACATCCGCCAATGGTCCAAGTCAATTTCATATACATCTAGTGTCAAGAAGCCAACAAATCGATAAAGTAACTAGCATGAAAATTAGGAGGTAAGTCTATCAACGAGAGAGATATGGATAATTGAGAGAAATGCATGAAACACCTGCTCTTTTGTATAGGCTTAGGTATACATCAGTTTCTAAGCATTAAACTGAACAAGCTTATAAATAAGCAAACCGTATGCCTATCAGTTTTGGAATATATAGCTGACAAGTTTAGAATAAATGAACCATTAATATGTAACATCTAAACTGAAGAATAAACCAATTGTTTTGAAATAAATCTGTCGCTCCTCATTTCAGTTTGCTCATAATTAATTAAAGACAATTAAAGTTGGTCACAAACTTTTCATATTGTGAAGCATTAACCCATGCATGCATTGCATGTTAATTAATTTGCAACAACTGCTACAGCTACTTGTAGCACAATTAATTACTTGTAAAAGCTTCTCTTCTCTTCTTCTCTAACATTGTATGTACCTAGAAGGAATATATAGGAATAGGAATAAGAATATGAATAACAGCACAATGTTCCAAAACATCCAAATTCCTTCCTTTTGTCTTGATTATCTTCCCCTCTTTACTGGTGCGGTTGCCTTAGTTATCCTAGTTCTTCTGGATTGGTATCGAAAGGAGAGTAGCCATACCGGGTCTAGTTCAAATGACGATGATCATCTTCTTAGGTTGCCCCCAGGGCCATATAAGCTACCTCTTATTGGAAACTTGCACCAGTTGGCTATGGCTGCGCGCGCTGGCTCTTTACCACATCATTCCTTAACAAACTTGGCCAAAAAATATGGTCCTATCATGTATCTCAAAACAGGACAAGTATCAAATATTGTCATTTCATCACCTCAAGTCGCCCAAGAGGTGTTGAAGGCACATGGCACTGCCTTCTCAAGCCGGCCTACGGTTCTTGCTATGGAAATTACTTCCTATAATTTTTCAGGTGTCATCTCTAGTGCTTCTGCCAATGATTACTGGAGAGAAATGCGAAAGATTTCTATGTTGGCGCTCCTAACTGCAAAGCGAGTGCAGTCATTTGCATCGATCAGAGAAGAAGAGGCATGGAATCTTGTTCAAGCAATCAAGTCCTTATCACAACCACATGGCCATGTGACAACAATCAATCTTCGTGAGTTGGTTTTCAACATGGTAAACAACATTACTTCTCGGGCAGCCTTGGGGAAAAATTACAGCAAACATCAACAAGAGTTTACATCATTGATCAAGGAAATGAATATGCTCGCTACAGGCTTTGACCTGCCGGATTTGTTCCCTTCCTTCAAATTCCTCCGGTATGTCACAAGCAACAAGGCTGCCATTGAGAAAATACACGAAAAGATGGACAAGAATATCCTTGACCAAATCATCAATGATCATAAACTGAAAAGAAATAAGACAATTGCAGCAGGGGAGGATCACCTGGAGAAAGATGCAGATCTAGTTGATGTGCTTCTACAATTTCAGGAGTCTGGTGATCTCCATTTTGATCTGACAACTGACAATATCAAAGCTGTCACCCTGGTATATATAATTAACTAAGTAGAAACCTTTTGATCGGTCATATAACTAATTTCTTAAATCAATATGAATATATTTGGTTAATTTAGTTGAAGCAGTTTACCTAGCTTTTTGATCGATCAGGACATGTTTGTAGCTGGAAGTGATACTACAGCAACTACCGTAGAGTGGGCAATGTCAGAACTTGTGAAAAACCCAAGAGCAATGGAGAAAGCACAGGGCGAGGTACGCCAAGTCGTTGCAGAAAAGAATAAAAAAATTGAAGAGGCAGACATTAAGAAACTAGGTTACTTGAAGTCAGTGATAAAAGAAACTTTGCGGCTACACCCTGTGCTTCCCATAATCCCAAGAAAATCAACCAAGAGATGCAAGATCAGTGGATACGATATACCTGCCGAAACCAAAGTGTTGATCAATGCCTGGGCGATTGGGAGAGACCCTAAACATTGGGGTGACAATGCTGAGTGCTTTGAGCCCGAGAGGTTTCAAGGTTGCTCATCCAGCATTGATTTTAGAGGAGCCAACTTTGAACTGCTTCCATTCGGAGCTGGCAAGAGAATGTGTCCGGGCATATCTTTCGGAACTGCATCCATAGAAATTGCACTTTGTCAGCTGCTGTACCACTTCAACTGGAAACTCCCAAATGGGGCAAACCCACAAGAGCTTGACATGACTGAGTCTGTGGGAATGAGCAGGAAGAGGAACGAGCTCAAGGTCATTGCCATTCCTGTCATTCATTAATCACTAGCTAGTTAGTTATATATATATTTATATATAGAAAATAACCACAAGTGCATGTATGTATGCATGCCTTCTTCAAATTTCCTGAGGCTCTTAATTGTTTCTCTCTGTTGTGTCCTTTTCTTTAGAAATTCTATATTCATGTCACTCATGGGATTGGCTTAGATGACCGTGTTGCTTTTACTTCCAGATGTATTACACACCCTTCCAGACCTGCTTCTTCCATTCGGGCCAGGATTGGCTTGGACTGGCCTGTGCTGAAAAAAGTGGCACCAAACATGTCCATTTTAAATGGATTAACCTAGACGATAAAATAAAAAATAGAAGTCTTTTTTGCATAGATTTTGTTTCTTTATCGTACCATTATCCACTTCACAAGAATGAGACAATAATGGTCATGAGACAATGCTATTATTGTCGGTAAGCTGTGACCTATTGGTTATTGGTAAAACCAGTGGCGGAACCACTTGAAGGCAAAAGGGGGCCATGGCCCCCCCTAAATTATTTTAGACCAATAGGATTTTAGGAGTAATATAAATTTGGCCCCCTCACTTTTTTATTTTAACTTCCTCTCCCTCAAACTAGACCAATAGAATTTTAGTAGTAATATAAATTTGGCCCCCTCACTTTTTAATTTTTGACTTCCTCTCCCTCAAACTAGACCAATATGATTTTAGTAGTAATCTAAATTTGGCCCCCTCACTTTTTAATTTTTAACTTCCGCTTCATGAAACAACAAAGTAACAAACATAGCTAAACTCAATACTGACCACAGAGAGAATATCAACGCATGGGGCGGATGGGAAGGAAAGGGAAGAAAATTTCCAGCGGCAAGCCTTCTCCCTTAACCGTTCTCAGAGAAAATAATAAAAAAGTAAACCTACAATTTATTTTGTTTAATTTTGTGGAGAAGGTCATCCAGTCACTTCTTCTTAGCCGTAGGGATAATCCAACGGTCTAAAACTTAGAAGTTTTGGTACCAAGGAGGCAATGAGTATCGTAAAATTTTCGCCGATGGAGGTCGTCCTGCACTCTTCCAAATTAATGTGCTTCTGTTTTTTTTTTTATTCATGTATATTGTGATAGTAAAAAAAAATTTCGGCCCCCCCAACTGAAAGATCCTGGTTCCGCCACTGGGTAAAACCAACATTGTAGATATCATAGGTTCAAAACTCACTACCATCTAAGGGTAGAGATGGGTGGCGTGGGGTAAAAATTATCATTTCTTCTAGAAAAAAAAATCATATCATTGCTTCTGTTAGGAACGTTTGGAAAATCTTCTATGAACATTGCTAAAGCTTTGGCTTTAAGAGAGCTCCCCCTCACTTTGTAATCATGAGCTCCCCCTCACTCGCGGTTTTACTATCACTTTGATCATCAGTTGTGTTGGGTAGGGGGTTCTAGTTGTAGTTGCTGTTTTCTTTTCATGTCTAAAAATATTTTTTTTTTCTTCTTTTTAGAGACCGGTAGTTAAATATATATATATATATATATATATATATATATATATATTTATACGATTATTTAAGAGAACACAGCTTGTCAATCAAAACAGAAAAATTTGACGGAAATAACCGTGAAAGATTAAAAAACTTTGAAAACTAATTTTATCATCAAGGTCAATTGTGACAATTACAAAATAATTTTTACTTAAATAAATAACTATCATATATCCCACAACCCACTTTCTCTCACTTTTTACTTTTTGCAATAACCGTTTTCATACATGCATAGCATGTGATAAATTGCTAATATATATTAAGACAAGAGTATGTTATCAACTTGATATAAACAAAAGGATATAATTTATGAGCAAATTACCAATTAGTCAACTCTTGTCGTGCAATATAGCATTCATTTGTTCATTTTTTAGTTGCTTAACTCATACTTTTTGTTCTGTTGCTCATGTAATAAGTCTAAGAATGTAGGGACTAGGGAGTACATTGAATAGGAGTAAATAATATAAGCTCGAAAATCTCGATAATTTTGATGCGATTACATTGAAGTTTAATAGCATAATGATACGGTACTGGCTTTTGATGCAGTTTTTATCATTCTTCGTATATGATATACGGTTCAAGAAAAACATTATTTTACACGTATTTTTACTCTTTTTTTTAGCATTTAGATTTTATTACATTTAAGGGTCCTTATAGCTTCACTAAATGATGTGGCAATGATATAAAAAGAAAATACAAAAATTAAAAAAAAATTAGAAAAATAAATACAAAACAACACAGCGCCACCCATTGTTCATTGCTCCTCTCTGGCGATAACCAAAATCGACACCGTGTCACCGTTGCTCTCCCCTCCCTCCCTCCCTCCCTCCCTCCCTCCTTATTCTTTCTCTGTCTCTCAAACAAGTCCGTTTCATCCCAAAAGGAGTTATGGCTATAGAGTAATTGAGTTTTGTTTATTTGGAGATTTTATGGATACAACCATTTGATTACTTTTCATTGGAATGAATTTATGAGTCATGGTACACATGAGTGACCTTTCGTCCTTGTATTAAGTCTTATGTAATTGCTTGCTCACCTCACAATTGATTTGAGAATGAGAATTTTGTTAGTGCAACAGAAACGAAGCTGATAAACCTGAAAGTGGTCAAGCAGCTTCAGTTGATGAGGAAAGTCTTCAATGGTGTTTGAATTGGTTGGATTCTCAAGAGTCCGATTCGATTGTTTACATCAGTTCTGGAAGCTTGGCTCGATTATCTTATCGACAACTAATTGAAATCGCTCATGGGCTTAAGAATTTGACGTACCCTTTTATCTGGATTGTTGGGAAAGTGTTTAAATCTGAAGAAGGGAACGAGAATCATGAAGATGAAGAAAATTGGCTTGTGGGTTTTGAACAGAGGATGAAGGGAGAGAGAGCAGCGGCGTCAATTTTGGTCGTTGCCGGAGAGGAACACTGGGTGGCGCTATGTTGTTTTTTTTTTCTTTTAATTTTTTTAATTTTTATATTTTGTTTTTAATTTTTATATTTTGTTTTTAATTTTTTATATCATTGCCACATCATTTAGTCAAGTTATGAGAACCCTTAAATGTAGATATCTAAATGCTAAAAATGAGAGTAAAAATATGTGTAAAACAATGTGTCCCTTAAATCGGTCTCTAGATTATGTATGCTTAATTTTTAAGACCGTCATATTATGTGTAGATATAATATTAATTAATATGTCATGGGTAATTTCTATGTACCATTTGAAACATAGCTTAATTATTTTGAAGGTAGGGTAAGGTAGGGTGTGCAGGTCAACCGGGTCATACTTATAAGGATGGTGATGCTTCCTCTCTATCCTAGTTTCAAACTCTCAATTTTCTAATGGACAATGTTAGGGGTCTTATTAAAGCTTAAGATGTGGAGACCTTAATCCTACGTGGCATGTTGACGAATGCAAAGAGTGGGTGTGTAAATTATGGACTGGGGGTTGTCGTTGTTCATATTACATACGGCTCAAGCATAAACAACACCTCACTACAGACCAGACTGGCTCCTAGTTGGGCAGACACGTGGACCCGGTTCATAGCCGAGGACCCGCTCTACACATCTTTGGCCATGGCAGAACCATACCACGCCCGGGACTATTCCTACAAGTACTCCAAAGTACCTTGTCGGGCAGACTCATGTTCTATCGGACATATGAGTCCCACATCGGAAGCAGGCCAGGAGAACCCCAGCCGGTTCCCCTACAAATACTGTCATTACTCCTCATTAATGATAAGCAAGCGATAACTCACCTACTGTTATACTGCTTAAACGTCTTATCTCAACTGACTTAAGCTTCATAGGAGTACTGACCGGCCCGCCCGGTTATTCTCTTAACAAGAACTGTTGAATCTTACAGGTCTTAGGTAAAGCTAGGACGGACTACATAGTACATATACCTAGACCGACATTCTTGTCATCAATAGTCATGTCCACGGGGATCGATGACCCTTCAATCCATTTGGTAGTGTGCAACTAGGTGCTTTAGCTAAGTGATGGAGAGATTAGAAATGGAAAGTGTGAGTGAGTGGTTTAGACAATGTACGAGTGTAGATGAGCGTTTTCGGTTTTTGTAAGAGTGATGAAATGTAAATGACAATCAAGCAAATGCAAGTAAGATAAGTGCGAGTAAAGTAAAGATAAGTATTGGGGTTTTTGGGTTAACCCAAATCCAATGCAACAAGTAACACCCCAACAATGAATGCATGCCAATGCGATAAATCAAGTTTCGTATTCTAGCCATGTTATGGGTCTAGAACCGTCTCACAAGTGGTATTCTAGTGTCATGTTATGGGTCACTAAGAACTCTTTAGGTATCATAGGGAATTTCTCTAAGTTACCTAATACCAAATTTCCTAAAGTGCTTAAGAGGCGTAAAACATTGAAGCTAGGAACTCAAACAAGTATAACTCATCACATATGCTTTCAATTGCCTAGATTGTGCAAGGTTACCAATCTTACACAACCTCATCAAATTAGATTGATTAAAATGCCAAAGAAGTGGTAAATTCTAAGAACAAGCAACCAACACATATTGAATTAGGTAAGCATACATATTCATTCAACACAAAGACATTTATTCATCAACAAAGTGTCATATAGTCACATTGGACTAGGGCACACAACCCTAGTCCCCAACAAGGTTACTACTCACAATCCATCAAGATATACATCATCATAATACACATGTAAGCTCTAAATACAAGTAGAAGAGAGAGAAAGGTTGAGGAATGCTCAATAGATGGTGTCTCCTTCTTCTCCTTGGCTCTTGATGATGTCCTTGATGAATTGGTGATAGGAGCATATATGCTCCATTGTGTTTAATTCTATATTATTACTTCCACAATCCTTCTTTAATCAAGTTATTTATATTATTTAATTTTTATAGGACTCTTGGAGCAACGAGGAAGGAAAATAAGCAATTGGAGGCGAGTTGGAGCAGTTTTAAAGTTGGAAACAGATTGAGGATAGAAGGAAGTTCGACTGGTCGATGTTCCATTTCGACCGGTCGATCATGCGATTTCCAAACTTCTAATTCTTTTAGGATTACTTCTAATCCTTTTGGGCTTCGACTCCATTTAGGCCAAGGACGTCTCAAACCCTAAAAAGTAATATAAAAAGGTCTCTTGGGCAGCTGTAGAGATGGATCATATACCCAGAGAACAAAGGAAAACTGTGGAGAGCTGAAGATTCACCGTGTTCTTTATTTCTTCTCTTTCTTTCTTTAGTTTTTATTATGTTTTTGATCGTTGCTACCATGACTATGAGTAGCTAATTTCCTTAGTAACTAGAAGTTGTTCCTAGCCCTAGACATGTGGATCTTATGATTTGGTTTAATCAAGACTTCTTAGACAATTGGTTGTTTGTTGATTCGTTGTTAATTCATTGATAAATCCTATGTTTGTTTGCTTTGGATGCATACTTAGTAAGCATGCTAATGTTTTATTGTTATGAATGTGTGCATGACCATCCTTATCATAACATATTCTAAAGTAGCGCATGAATAATTGGCTTATTCATATGAATCAATATATAGGTGATTAAAACAACACAAGTGTCGAAGTTGTCTAGCGTTACTCAGAATCTCTTTGTGCTTAATGACTATTAATTTGTTAAACCGTTCGGAAACATCATCCTAGGTTACTCATTAGAAACTAAGTTAGATTGTAAACATCATGCATCTAATATACCAAGTACGAGAGATTAATAGGTACGGTTAAGTTCGACACCTCATCAGCTTAACTTGAGTAATGACATTCGATTGCTAAGAATGATTCATTGGCTTTTCATAAGTGAAAACATTGTCTTGTGGTAAACAACAATCCCTAGTTATATTGTTCCCCATTGATTTTCTCTCATCCAAATTCTTCATCATCTTGGATTAATTTCCAACAATTTAATTAGATTTCTTTTACTTGTTATTAGATTAATCAAAACCAAAAATCCCCCATCTTTATATTATTGTTTAAGTCATTGTAGTTTAGTAATTAGAATCAATCCTCTGTGGGAGACCCTTGCTTATCCATACTACTACGTGATATTATTCTATATTTGCAAGGAATAAAATATGTGCAACAAGATGAAATAAATTATGTGCAACAATTATTCTATATTTAGCCCTATCAATTGGTGAGTATCTCTAGCAACAAGATGGATGATGATGTAGAGGAGGTAGAGAGGAAAACTAAAAGGGAAGGTGGAGAGTGATGGGTGAAGGTGGCTAGCTAAGTGATGACCTAAATAAGTAAAAACTAGGTATATATACTAAAGGAAACTAATGGCTAAGGGCTAGGATTAAAACTTAAGATCCTAAGGCTAAGGAAAATAGGAAAGAGGGAGGTAAAATGACAAGGTTACCCAAGTGGAATGGTAGGTGATGTGTAAGAGATATTTAGGTGAGGGACATGGAGATAATTGACAATAAATTTCAGCAAATAAAAAACACAAAAGAAAAGTCAAAGAGAGTAGGACAAACCCTTAGATTTGGTAAGGACAAGTGTCATTTTATTCTAAAAAGAATAAGGAAGGTATAAATGAATAATCCAATGATTAGGTCATTGGATATTAAAGGACATGTGTACCTTTCCTTGCTGATTTTGGAGTCTTCAATGGTGAGTCATAAGGTTGACTTTCGACCTTGACCTTCGGAGTTGACCAAAGTTGAATTTTCTTGATTTTTTGGTTTCTTTGTCAATCCTCCGGAATTCTCTTGTGCTTCACTTCCGACTTTCCGAGACTTTATATTTGACATGTTGGCACTCTAAAGCCATGGTTGACCATGAGTTGACCGTCAATCCTCGGTTGACTTTTCGTCTTCTTGTCGGAAATGCAAAAACTCCAAAATGCGTCATTTTGCTTCCGATATCAATCTGTTGCTCACATTTTCCTACATTGGTGCAAAACATGGATTAGAAACACTAAATGGCTATTAAATTAGCATTACTAAGGTGATTAAAGACTCAATTTATATGTAAATCGCATACAAATTAATCACATGTCATGTCACATAACTCAAATTATATTTTTAAATTCATATCAATATGTACGTCTTTTTAATATAATCTAGCTAGCTTACGTATATATTTTTAAATTAAATTATATTTTTAAACCCATGCAATGCTGATGGATTTTTTTCCTTGCATTGTGTCATTCTTATTGTTTCAATCAATAAGAATCAAAAATTAATTAATAAATTTTAAAGTAAAATAAATATACATTGGATCTATTATCATCGATGACTATAATAGACTTTTGACCGAAATGATGTGGTAACTAAGCAATATTTGGCAGTTCTGCTTTTATCTTAGAGAAAAACCTTCATATGGTACCTGAACTATCACCAAATGCAATTTTTGGTACCTGAACTTTCATAAGGAACCTAGTGGTACCAAAACTATGCCTCCGTTAGCCATTATAGTACCTACCGTTAAATATTCTGTTAAGTGCTTATGTCGCATGGGTAAAACAATAATTTTATTTATTTTCAATTTTCAAAATAAATTATACAAAAATAAATTAGAAAAGTTATCCCAAAATTCAAGACTAAAAATAAGAAAAATTATTTTTATTTTATAATATAATTTATTTCCAATTTTTATGTTTTTAATATAATTTATTACCGTGTAGGTGGTTTTCATATTAATTAAAAAATAAAAATAAACTATACTCAAAAATGATAATTTATTATATTAAAAAAAATGATAATTTATTTTGATTTTAAAATTTAAATAAATTATACAAAAATAAAAAATTTAATAATTTATCCACAATTCAAGATTAAAAATGAGAAAAATTATTTTTATTTTTGTAATATAATTTATTGCCAATTTTTATGTTTTTAATATAATTTAGTACCATGTAGTTTTGTTATTAATTAAAAAATAAAAATAAACTATACTCAAAAAAATAATTTAAATTTTATTATATTAACAAACAATGATAATTTATTTTGATTTTAAAATTTAAATAAATTATACAAAAAAAAATTTAGATAATTTATCCACAATTCAAGACTAAAATGAGAAAAATTATTTTTATTTTTATAATATAATTTATTACCAATTTTTATGTTTTTAATATAATTTATTACCATGTAGGTGATTTTATTATTAATTAAAAAATAAAAATAAACTATATTAAAATGCCACATAAGCACTTAACGGAATATTTAACGGTAGGTACTATAATGGCTAACAGAGGTATAGTTCAAGTTCCACCAGGTTCCTTATGAAAGTTCAGGTACCAAAAATTACATTTGGTGATAGTTCAGGTACCATATGAAGGTTTTTCTCTTTATCTTATATGATGTTTTAGGGATTCAGATGAAAATGACGCATTTTCAAATTTTAAAGAATTTTTATCCGAGTGCTTAGAGAATCTCTTTAACCCAATGAAATCATATCGCACATCGTTTTGAACAACGAAAGGATAGGTTAATCAAAGTAAAAAAAAATTAAAAAACACCCATTGCCGATAAATATTTCATCCACAAAAGTTGTTTTACTCTCTATATATATTTTAATTCTTTTGTTACCAAAGTTTATTTCTTTCGCGAGTGTTGATAGATTCATAGATCCTCTCTAGTTCTAAATTATGTTTGTAAATAATTTTGGTCCTTGAATTAAATTTTTGTGGAGCATGTCGAAACGTCCAAAATTACATGTTCTATAGCTTACGGATTCCGATGAAAATGACACATTCTCAAATTTTAAAGAATTTATGCCCAAGTGTTAGAAGATTTTTTTTTTAATCAAATAATCATTTTATTGACTGGAAGATAACGTTACAAGTAGAAAAAAAAAAAAAACAATACACATTGGAGCCATTAAAGGTCTACTTATAACAAAACGTCATAGCAGACAAGCCGGACAAAACTTCCAAAGGATCTCTGTAACCCAAAGAATCATATCGCATATTGTTTTGAACAACGGAATGATACGTAAATCAAACTAAAGAAAAATTAAAAATAAATAAATTAGGAAACAACCAATATATATATATATATATTTAAAATCAGTGCGTTATAAAAGATTAAGAAAGAAGAAGAAGAGTGTGTTGTTAAAAAATTTCACTTGGTAGGTTTATATTGGAAAGTCACGTCATTTCATAGTGTTGACATGACTTGATTGTCACATGAAAATTTGAAGGGCTAAATAGACCAAATATAGCCCTCACTTTCAAAAAACTAAAATAAATAAAGACCAAATATAACTGCCTTACTAGAGATGGCCTAAAACCGTTGTCCCCGGAAACCAAAAAATTGTTATGATCTATCGGTAATTAGACTTACCTTTTACAATAGGACTTCTCCACTACGGATGTATGCAACTTTTTAATTTACGGAATGTTTTAATTTAAACAGATCAAATCATTTAATCAAATCTGATGACTGAGATCAAAATTTCACAACTTAAAAGTTGCATATCTCCGTAGTGGAAACTTTTCACCTTTTACAATTTATCAGCACATAATTTATTGGGGGACTACTGCGTAATTGATTGCAAACGTGTGGATTTAGGTGCGCATGACGGTGGTGCAGCAATTCTTAGGGGTGTGAAAGAAATTGATGATAGTTTTTCTTTCTTCTAAAAAGAAATTTGCCCCTCTATCTAGAGCAATTTCCTCAGATTGATTTTTTTGATCCAAAGAACTATTACGAAATCGGTTTTTCCTCTCTATCCTATCCCAACGAATAGAGAACCTTTTTTACCGTATCTCTTTAAAGATTCTCGATAGAAAAAAAAATTCCATAGATTTTTTTTTTCAAAGAGTTTATTAGTCGTGCTAAAAAAGAAGGGAAAACAAACGCAAGGGACTTCCCCATGTCGCAGAAAACACCTTGGTTTAATGCAACGTATTTGCCCAAAAAAGTGAAAAAAAGAGACCACTAGATAAAAGTCTATCAGCACATCTAACTGTATAATCGTAGCATATGCATATAACTGTATGGTAGAATTTGCAAATGGAAGCAGATAAGATTTTGAAACTTACGGAACGAAGAGAAGGAACAAAACTGCCAGCGACTTATGTGGCAAATTGTTTCAAGACTAATATAGCTGAATTTACTCTACAGACGCTTGAAACTTCTAAATCCTTTACATGAGGTCCATGGTTACGTGCATGCCGGAAGCAGAAAAAGTATGTGTAGGTGTAAGAGTTGCACACTACTTTAGTAACCATGAAATAATACGGTTTGTCTAGATTTTTCTATATACACAAAAGAAAAGGAACAGAGCAAAATTCACCCTTTACAATCAATATCATAGATAATTAGCATCCTATGTTTTCATTCATAATGAAAATCAATTTTGCCAAAGAGAGCATAGGAGCAAAACTTCCCCTCCCTTCCATTTACCGACTCATGAGGAGATGCATCCTCCCCATTGCCTGAGAGTTGCCATCAAGACCCAAAAAATGGCACATAATGCCACAAGAACAGGAAGGAAAAAGAATCCCCTCTTTCGGGCTCCTCTCATAGTTTCAGAACCATTACCTGCAGTAACATTTGTGCTCCTCGCAATTATTCTCATCCTGCTAAAGCTAGACATCCGTTCAAAAGCCCGATGCACCAAGGCATTCTCCGATGCAGATGCAGGAGTAGTAGGTATAGACTCCACAAAAGACCATAGGGCAGAAGAAAACTGACTAGTAACACCAGCAGCTTCATTGCTGCTTTGATTTTGATTTGCTTGTGGAGGATGATTTGACGATTCATATAACACACCTAAACAATACCAGATAGGAACTACCTATATTAGTCACTACTTATGAGATTCACACAAGTTCAGTTTCATATTCCAATTTCTCACAAAGAGAAATAGGAAAATATAAGTAGAAGTTAGTCTCGCAAATCACTGAAAGCAAGGAATGATACATTTAGAGGAAGAGCTCTTGAAGTTGAACATGTCCACTTAATAAAAGCTGCAAAAGCATGGACAATTCATCTTCACTGATATGTACCTGAGGTTAAATGAGGTAGAGACCCCTGGTTTGATTCTGCTGAAGTAAAGAGATCTCGCCTTTCATTCTGTGCCCATAACTGATCGTTAATCTGAGTTGACTCCGGATTCAGCTGATGGTTATTCTGATTTTGAGCTGCTGGTCGTATCTGGTAATCAAATTGGTTTACAATATTAACCCCCATTGAATTCATGAATTGATGAGAAACAGTTCCTTGTTCAATGGGCCCCATGTCATTGAAAAACATGGCTGCATCCTGGAACAAGTCAAATCCATCAAACTCATCAAACTGCAAGTTATCCTCGGAATTCCCAGTGTTTGAAATAGTAGGTTCTGGACCCAGGAGATCATCCATTTCCAGGAAATCCTCTTCACGTAGTATGGGAGTGGGAGGCTCCTGTTGATGAATGTCAGAACCAGATGTGACTTCAGATGCCTCGTACATTTGCATTTGCGACTGGGTGAAATCAAAGCTTGCCTGCGTATTGCCCTGCTGACCAATTGGATCCAAAAGTCTCATGGGTTGTGGACACATAACTTCACTGGGGTACAGATCCACCATGGTACTTTGTGTTTCTTCTTCACTAACAACCTAAAAAAAAAAAATCACGTGTATAAATTATATGTTCTCTATAATGGAGATAATATACATGCAAGGATACAAACATGCAATAAAAAAATTGTAGGCTTTATGTTTCTTATTTGTGCAATCATCTTCTTAAACCAGCTTTTTAAGCACTGAAATATTGGTTTTGAATCTTTTGACGACCATTAAAAAAAACCTGAAGCAGAAGGGCCCGCCTACTTGGCCATCTTTCCCAACTATGGCATAACCACCATGAAAGGCACCAAATATGAGCTGGAGGTATGTTTATGCTGACATTTCAAGCAGCTACAAGAAAACAAGAGAGAAGCAACTAGAGATAGATGTTACCAACCTGAGTTAAGGTGTGAGCATAATCATTGAATTGTGGCAGGTCAAGCACAGCATCATCAGCAATCTGTTTCATGAACTCTTCTAAGTCATCTAATGTAGAATGGACTTCGCTGTTAACTTTTACATAATCATTAGAAGTAATCTCTTCGACTTGCTTCAATGGAATTTCTCCATTATGTTTCTCATTATAACTAGCAGTAACCTCTCCAACTTGCTTAACTGAGATTTCCCGATCAGCAGAGCTATTGATCACCAGGCATTCATCATCAGCCCAATCCTCTTCTCTAAATGGTGCGCCATATTGCTCACCATTTTTAGGACCAGGTCCACTTTTCTTGAAAACCTTGTAAAGGGCATAATATTCCTAAAAGAAAAGAGAAAGGAAACAAAAAAATTTAGTAAATACAAAATGGTATAGAAAAACATAGAAAGAAAGAAGCTGCTGAAGTCAATACCTGTACATTCTGGCATCTCTTCAACTCCTCCTCATCCAAGGTATACTCATGCATCACCCAGTCAGTGCGCTCCCCAGTAGGTGCACGGCCTTTATAGAAAACTAAGGTCTTCTTCAGTCCAACTGTTCGGGTATAACATGTAATGTTGCGATCTTTTCCGGTCGCTTTCCAATACCCTTGTCTGGTTGCCCTGTTTGATCTTCCCCCATTTGGGTACTTCCGATCTCTCGGACTGAAAAAGAACCATTGCCTGTCTCCGGTTTTCAATAAAGACAATCCTGCATATCATCATCACTTTCACTAGTTAGGAACAAAAATTTAATCAACAACTATTGTTAACTGAAATACAATCAAGTAATCCATTTAGTCAATTCATCCAAACAAGATTAGCAGATGGATTAAAAAAAATTAAATCATTCAAAACCCATTCCATCCCAACCGAAATCTGATTAACAAACGAATAATGTTCGATAACAAATATAGCCAAAGGAGAGCTGCATTTTAAGCAGTAATTAAGCAAGAACAGAACTTTAAACTATCTTAAACAAAACTAACATATGTATCCAATTCACTTCTAATTAAATGAAAACTGTCATTCAATTAATTAAAATCAAACCAGCAAAGACACACAAAAGCCATAAATGTAGTGTGTGTGTGTGTGGGGGAGAGTTTTTATGTACTGTCACATAAAGTCTAATACTTGGATAAGAGACAGTATTATATCAGTTAAACAATCAATAGGACACAGTTGCTCCTATTATAGCACCAAAATTAATATTAATTAACATTCAATTTATATCAGATCTTCTATCACCATAGGATTCTGCAAATTGCGGGCATCAGAAAAAAAATATTTAAAAAAAAACCTGTTGAAACCCATTACACAACCAAACAAATGCATCAAATCATACCCCCCACCAATCAACCAATTGAAACACCAAAACAATAACAATTAAAAAACCCGAATCTGAGTTTTTATCAAACAACCGGTGATGTGATCAGTGCAAAGCTCATAACCAATCATCCAAACAAAATTTTGCCTTCAGATAAAAACCGATTGAAAACCGAATAGGAAACAAAGCCGCACATACCACCATATAACCAAAGGCTCAAAAGAAACATATCAGAAATCCAAAATAGCAGAATCAAGAAATTTATACAAAGCCATACCGGGAAGTTCCTCTGGGTCCCACTTATAAACGTCGGTCTCGGCGATGACGTTAAGTTTGAGCCTCTTCTTACAGATCTTTCGCTTCAGATAGTAGAGGACGAGTTCCTCGTCGGTGGGATGGAACCGAAAGCCAGGCTGCCAAAATTGACCGTCGCAGAAAGCGGTCACCAAGTCGTCTTCTGAGACCATCACCGATTCGCCCCTGATAAAATTAAAACCCTAAATCGAACAAAAGTTGAACAAAAACAAGAAATCAATCAAGCGGTCAACTTTCTTGGTTTGTATTGGATCAAAAGCGATACAGAGAGAGAGAGAGAGAGGGGTTTGGATTAGAAGAGAGGGAGAGAAAAGTCTCTACATGACCACACTAGGGTTCTGGAGAAGGTAGAGAGAATTGAGAAATTGGTGGGTGGGAGCGTAGTCAAAGAAGAAAAAGGATGACGGTGGACTGGACTGGGCTGGGCTGCGATGAGTTTAGTATTTGTGTGTGAGAGAAGTTTCGTGGCAGTGCACCAATGCATTTCGTCTTTATTTATATCTTATTTTTTGATTTACTAGAAGCGTGGGGGTTAGGTAACTTGGGAGGGTTTAAGGTGTGATCCCATAGCCCGTTTACTATGGTGTGACCTTATGTGATTGGATGAAGGAGCCAACAAAAGGAAAAAGAAAGCAACAAAAGGAAAAAGAAAGCAAAATAAGATTTATTTAATTTTTTTTTCTTTTTGAGCCGGATAATCTTAACCCAATTTGATGGTTTTCATGGACAGTCTCCAAAGAGCTCTCATATAAATTTCGAGGAGAATCATATATTCTTCAATCTTTCATGGCTCAAGAGATGATTATCGCCTTGCATCCAAGCTTGTATTGACCGAATCTATTGCGGTAGACTTTGTGATTTCTAGAGAATAATTGATTTCATATGATGGTTCCTACCTCTTTTGTCGTTTGCTTTCTCAACGAGCAGTAAAGGCAGCCGTTTTTTAAGGCACCATGGGACGACACTAGAGCTCTAATGGTGCTATTTAAATTAGAGAGGTTTTTCCATGTTGTTTTGTAGCTCGCTTCATTTTGGACTATGTGTAATGGAGTTTTGCGCCATAGTCCGTGGCGTTTTGACAATGTCAGTTGTTACTACTCCATACGATGACATCTTGGTGTCACTGCAAATTATTAGGGTTTGAGTCCAATTGAAGAACCTTTCCCTGCTCTAAAATCCAAGAGAGTTGGCAGCCGAGTTACACTCCAACATAAAAGAGTCAAGAGATAAAGTATCAACCGAATCAGTATAAATAGAGCACCCATTAACCATTCGAAACACACAACTCCAACAAATCAAGCATCATGCTTTCATTCTCGTCTTAGTTCCGTTTCTAGGTAGAATATCGTTCGTTAGTTGTAGCTCTGCTAGTTTCAAGCCTATTCCTTGTAATCTAGTATCGATTTTGCTATCCTTTTGCTACTTTTGGGTAATAGTTGATAAATTTCATTATTCGTTCATTCATTTGCAAATAGTTTTTATTTATTTGGTTTTGGTTTCGTTCATTATTTTTGGTCTTTTTTATTTGGTTCATATATTATGTTATTTACCGTTCGCTCGCATATTGTTGCAATTACTTTAGAAAACTATATTTGTTACGAATTCATTTTTGTTGTTAAGTGTTTTTATTTAGATCCACTCGACCTTACCCTTGTCATCCGAGAGTTTGAGTTTACTCATACTATCACAACCACACCCGATTCATCCGACCATCAACCACCAAGTCCTTAACTTTAAGGCAGCGAATGATCGATCGAGAATCACTCGGCTACGCAATCGATTAAGAAGTCAAATACATAATCACTACATCTACATTTGCACACTTGGCCATTCGGCCGTGTATTGGCATGCCCCGCAATTCACTCTAAGATGACGTTTGTTCCTATACTCCTCAGCTATTCGGCCGAGACGATTTTGTAGGCAACAATGTCATAACTTGTTATCACCATTGCATGACTCTCGTTTCCCTTAAATCCACATGTTCGACGCCAGTAAGGACTAAGGAGCCTTCATCATTGAATTATAAGCATGATAGTCGATGATAGTTAGGAACTAAGTGCTTGCAGCTTATATCAATACTAAGCATGATATCAATGATAGTTAGGAGCTTCAGTGCTTATATCAATACTAGAGATCTCTTTCAAATCTATTAACTTACAATAGTGCTTGCAACTTTTCCTGTTGCATGGTTCCTGGATTCCTGGGTTTGCATTATCTTCTTTCTTTTGTCATCTAAGGTCAAAACACCTCCTTTGTAGTTCACAAGCCCATCATGAATGTGCAATGACCCAAGGATTGAACCTTACTAGTTATGACAGATTGTAGAGAAATCCAAAGGAAGAAAAACTGAATGGGTATGAATTGGGTGAACTGGGTAAACGGGGCATTAGACATTTCAGCAATTGAATTTAGGGATTTACTTCTTCATCATCTTAAACTGACCATTAGACCTTTCAGACATTGCAGAGAAATCTACGGATTTTGAAAATTTTGATTTTATGAGATGTATGTTGTACGTTCTTGATAATTAAATGCATTTTTGCCATATAAAATTAAATAAATTTAGAAATACCTGTGTGTGTTGGGCATGTAGACATTTCTGCATTTGAATGGGTATGAACTTTCACATCGCCATGGATTGGGGATGAACTGACCTCAACACGATAGCCCACCCTAAATTCTTCTTGATAGCCTTAATTGATGGCCGCACATGTAATAAGTTTTTGTTTGATTAATTTCTTTCTTTAGTACAAATGCTGACTTTACTTTTCAATCAAGAATTCTTTGATGAAAAAGAAAAAAAAACATACATTCTTAATTGGTCTTAATTTTGTCCCCATTGAAAAAAAAAATTTGCAAATTGCAATTTTTTGTAGTGGTAATCGACCAAAAAAATATATTTGAAAACGATCCATAATTTGATTGCTTAGACCTGCGAGAGAAGTACTAGGATGGGCGACTTCCTGGGAAGTTCTTGTGTTGCATTTTTTTTTCATTCCGTCAATTTCATTTTGGTTACTTTATTTATTACTTCGGGTTATCTATTCGGAGCATTATAGTTTACCGGAAGAGCCTTAAGGGTCATAACTTGACAAAATTATAATTGACGGAAGCTTACTCAATGGAGTGTTTGTCGGATCTTGGGGCTCTTGGGCTTTGTTTGATCAAAGATTTTTTTTTTGTTTTGCTATTCTTTGATGGAAAAGAAAAAAAAAAGAACGTACTTTCTTAATTGGTCTTAATTTTGTCCCTTTTGAAAAAAAAAATTAATTTGCAAATTGCAATTGCTTGGAGTTGTAATCGACCAAAAAAAAAATATTTGAAAACGATCCAGAATTTGATTGCATGGGCGAGCAAGAGAAGTACTAGGAGCAAGAGCAAAATAAAAAAAAAGGGTTAAAATTCGAGAAGACCCAGCCGATTTGACCCGGATAAAAAAAAACCTCAACCGACCCACGTGGAAAAATATGGAACAGTCATCCTCTTTATTAAACTCTCTGAACTTTATAAACTTCTTTTCCCTCCTTTGTCCTGTACGTCACCTCATCTTCGCTAGAAGGGACTCACTCAAACTAGCGAAGTTCACGGAATTATCACTCTCACCACCTATGAATGGGAAGAAATGAGGTTTGAAGTGAACATAGGTGGTGAGAGTGATGATTCCGAGAACTTTGCTAGTTTGAGTGAGTTCTCTTCTAGTGAAGATGAGCTGACAGGACAGAGGAGGGAAAAAAAGTTTATAAAGTTCAGAGAGTTTAATAAAGAGGATGACTGTTCCATATTTTTCCACGTGAGTCGGCTGAGGTTTTTTTTATCCGGGTCAAATCGGCTGGGTCTTCTCGAATTTCAAGGACCCTCAGTTTGAAATTGGAATGAAATTTCCAAATGACGATTCATTCAAAGATGTTGTGCGGGTGCTTACAGTTCTTACCAAAAAGGAACTTAGGTTCGAACCAAATGATAGGAAGAAAGTGAAGGTGGTCTGCAAGATCACTAAAGGGTGTCCGTTTTGGATTTGGGCATCCGTAATTGATGATGAATCACCAACTATGGCCATGAAGTTTCTAAAATTAGAGCATACATGCAGTGAGCTAAAAGGAAAAGTTTATCATTGCAATGTTCCTTTTATTGCCAAGGGGTACCTCAATAGTTTCATAAGTGATAGAAATTGGTTAAGGCAGGGGATCTAGGCTGCTATGAAAAGGGACTTTGGCTTGAATGTGGGATACCAAATATGTCATAGCGCTAAGAAGAGGGCAATGAGGATTGCATTTTTTTTTTTCATTCCGTCCATTTCATTTTGGTTACTTTATTTATTACTTCGGCTTATATATTCGGAGCATTATAGTTTACCAGAAGAGCCTTAAGGGTCATAACTTGACAAAATTATAATTGACGAAAGACTTACTCAATGGAGTGTTTGTCGGATCTTGGGGCTCTTGGGCTTTGTTTGACCAAAGAATTGTTTTTTTTTGTTTTGCTATTCTATGATGGAAAAGAAAAAAAAAGAACATACTTTCTTAATTGGTCTTAATTTTGTCCCCTTTGAAAAAAATGAATTTGCAAATTGCAATTACTAATCGACCAAAAAAATATATTTGAAAACGATCCAGAATTTGATTGCTTGGGCGAGCAAGAGAACTACTAGGAGCAAGAGCAAAAAAAAAAGGGGGTAAAAATTTGGGAAGACCCATGCAAAATGGAAGACCCAGCCAACCTGACCCGGATAAAAAAAAAAAAAAAAACTCAGCCGACCCACGTGGAAAAATATGGAACAGTCAGCCAAGATTTTTTACAAAACAAATGGCCATCTCGTCCGAAGTGGAGTAACAATATTTTTCGCTGATTTTTCCTTGATCTAACATTTTCTTCAATGGCCGTTCCACATTTTTTTTATCGGCCATTCTATATTATTTTTTGGCCGTTCTTTGGTCAATTATACTTTCCTGGCTGATCCTTGTTCTATATTTTCACTGGCCGCTCATTGATTGGAATAACCACCAACTTGAGTGCATTGGATTTGTTCAAGCTTGGTGAGATTGGCTCAATCATTGAATAGCAAATGAAGAAAAACGAACGGTAAATTTCAAGGGTCAATGTTTTATGCTTGGAAAATAAAATCAAACGAACACAACCGACTCAAGTTACTTAATCACTCGGCGATATTCGCCGAAGCTCAAGAAACTTGGAGGGGTAATGTTTGTACACACATTTGCATGTCCTACTAAAATAAAACTCAACGGCCAACTCGTCCTAATTTCGTCAAATGGCCGGCCAATAATCAATGTGAATGACTAGTGAAGCTAGTGACCAGCCGATCGTACAATCTATGAATGGATGAGTAAGTGAATAATGTTTCAAGTTGGCTCAACCTAATTCTAGCCGATAAGTGATCAAATGTTTAGTTTGGCCCATAATATAGTAATAAAAGTAGCGGCCGTCTAAATATTCGGCCGTTAGTTTCAAACAAGTTTATAAAGTTCAGAGAGTTTAATAAAGAGGATGACTGTTCCATATTTTTCCACGTGGGTCGGCTGAGGTTTTTTTTTATCCGGGTCAAATCGGCTGGGTCTTCTCGAATTTCAAGGACCCTCAGTTTGAAATTGGAATGAAATTTCCAAATGACGATTCATTCAAAGATGTTGTGCGGGTGCTTACAGTTCTTACCAAAAAGGAACTTAGGTTCGAACCAAATGACAGGAAGAAAGTGAAGGTGGTCTCCAAGATCACTAAAGGGTGTCCGTTTTGGATTTGGGCATCCGTAATTGATGATGAATCACCAACTATGGCCATGAAGTCTCTAAAATTGGAGCATACATGCAGTGAGCTAAAAGGAAAAGTTTATCATTGCAATGTTCCTTTTATTGCCAAGGGGTACCTCAATAGTTTCATAAGTGATAGAAATTGGTTAAGGCAGGGGATCTAGGCTGCTATGAAAAGGGACTTTGACTTGAATGTGGGATACCAAATATGTCATAGCGCTAAGAAGAGGGCAATGAGGATTGCATTTTTTTTTTCATTCCGTCCATTTCATTTTGGTTACTTTATTTATTACTTCGGCTTATCTATTCGGAGCATTATAGTTTACCAGAAGAGCCATAAGGGTCATAACTTGACCAAATTATAATTGACGAAAGACTTACTCAATGGAGTGTTTGTCGGATCTTGGGGCTCTTGGGCTTTGTTTGACCAAAGAATTATTTTTTTTTGTTTTGCTATTCTATGATGGAAAAGAAAAAAAAAAGAACATACTTTCTTAATTGGTCTTAATTTTGTCCCCTTTGAAAAAAATGAATTTGCAAATTGCAATTGCTAATCGACCAAAAAAAAATATTTGAAAACGATCCAGAATTTGATTGCTTGGGCGAGCAAGAGAACTACTAGGAGCAAGAGCAAAAAAAAAGGGGGTAAAAATTCGGGAAGACCCATGCAAAATGGAAGACCCAGCCAACCTGACCCGGATAAAAAAAAAAAAAAAAACTCAGCCGACCCACGTGGAAAAATATGGAACAGTCAACCAAGATTTTTTACAAAACAAATGGCCATCTCGTCCGAAATGGAGTAACAATATTTTTCGCTGATTTTTCCTTGGTCTAACATTGTCTTAAATGGCCGTTCCACATTTTTTTTTATCGGCCGTTCTATATTATTTTTTGGCCGTTCTTTGGTCAATTATACTTTCCTGGCTGATCTTTGTTCTATATTTTCACTGGCCGCTCATTGATTGGAATAACCACCAACTTGAGTGCATTGGATTTGTTCAAGCTTGGTGAGATTGGCTCAATCATTGATTAGCAAATGAAGAAAAACAAACGGTAAACTTCAAGGGTCAATGCTTTATGCTTGGAAAATAAAATCAAACGAACACAACCGACTCAAGTTACTTAATCACTCGGCGATATTCGCCGAAGCTCAAGAAACTTGGAGGGGCAATGTTTGTACCCACATTTGCATGTCCTACTAAAATAAAACTCAACGGCCAACTCGTCCTAATTTCGTCAAATGGCCGGCCAATAATCAATGTGAATGACTAGTGAAGCTAGTGACCAGCCGGTCGTACAATCTATGAATGGATGAGTAAGTGAATAATGTTTCAAGTTGGCTCAACCTAATTCTAGCCGATAAGTGATCAAATGTTTAGTTTGGCCCAGAATATAGTAATAAAAGTAGCGGCCGTCTAAATATTCGGCCGTTAGTTTCAAACAAGTTTATAAAGTTCAGAGAGTTTAATAAAGAGGATGACTGTTCCATATTTTTCCACGTGGGTCGGCTGAGGTTTTTTTTTATCCGGGTCAAATCGGCTAGGTCTTCTCGAATTTCAAGGACCCTCAGTTTGAAATTGGAATGAAATTTCCAAATGACGATTCATTCAAAGATGTTGTGCAGGTGCTTACAGTTCTTACCAAAAAGGAACTTAGGTTCGAACCAAATGACAGGAAGAAAGTGAAGGTGGTCTGCAAGATCACTAAAGGGTGTCCGTTTTGGATTTGGGCATCCGTAATTGATGATGAATCACCAACTATGGCCATGAAGTCTCTAAAATTGGAGCATACATGCAGTGAGCTAAAAGGAAAAGTTTATCATTGCAATGTTCCTTTTATTGCCAAGGGGTACCTCAATAGTTTCACAAGTGATAGAAATTGGTCAAGGCAGGGGATCTAGGCTGCTATGAAAAGGGACTTTGGTTTGAATGTGGGCTACCAAATATGTCATAGCGCTAAGAAGAGGGCAATGAGGATTGCATTTTTTTTTCATTCCGTCCATTTCATTTTGGTTACTTTATTTATTACTTCGGCTTATCTATTCGGAGCATTATAGTTTACCAAAAGAGCCTTAAGGGTCATAACTTGACAAAATTATAATTGACGAAAGACTTACTCAATGGAGCGTTTGTCGGATCTTGGGGCTCTTGGGCTTTGTTTGACCAAAGAATTGTTTTTTTTTTGTTTTGCTATTCTATGATGGAAAAGAAAAAAAAAGAACATACTTTCTTAATTGGTCTTAATTTTGTCCCCTTTGAAAAAAATGAATTTGCAAATTGCAATTGCTAATTGACCAAAAACAAATATTTGAAAACGATCCAGAATTTGATTGCTTGGGCGAGCAAGAGAACTACTAGGAGCAAGAATAAAAAAAAAAGGGGTAAAAATTCGGGAAGACCCATGCAAAATGGAAGACCCAGCCAACCTGACCCGGATAAAAAAAAAAAAAAACTCAGCCGACCCACGTGGAAAAATATGGAACAGTCAGCCAAGATTTTTTACAAAACAAATGGCCATCTCGTCCGAAGTGGAGTAACAATATTTTTCGCTGATTTTTCCTTGGTCTAACATTTTCTTCAATGGCCGTTCCACATTTTTTTTTATCGGCCGTTCTATATTATTTTTTGGCTGTTCTTTGGTCAATTATACTTTCCTGGCTGATCCTTGTTCTATATTTTCATTGGCCGCTCATTGATTGGAATAACCACCAACTTGAGTGCAATGGATTTGTTCAAGCTTGGTGAGATTGGCTCAATCATTGAATAGCAAATGAAGAAAAACGAACGGTAAATTTCAAGGGTCAATGCTTTATGCTTGGAAAATAAAATCTGTAATACCCCGAAAATTTCGATACTATTTTTATAAAATAGGTCGTGAAATTTGAAGTGAAATGGTGTGATTTCGTATTTTTAGGGGTTTCCGTCGTAAAACGATAATTACGGTGGTAATTATAAGTTACACAAGGTTAATTAAGGTAACTTTTTATACGTTGAGAATTTGGGAAAACTTCCTTCATGAAAGTTGTAGAACTCGTCGAATCGAGTTCGAAGGAATTTGGTTCACCGAAAACGGACATCGTATGAAGAAGTTATGGCCTTCGGAAGTTTGGATAATTTTGTATAAATATTGGGTGTTTTTCAGAATTTTCATTTTGGCCCGGAACATTCCGGAAATTTCCGAAAATGCTCCCAACTGCCTGATTCCCTTCGCCGGCGCGTCCTGCGTCCGATGGCGATGTGGTCGGCTCCGTTGGACTCGTCTCGTCCTCCTCTTCATTTCTCCCGAAGGAACTTTCCCCAAATTCTTGACGGAAAGTTGTCAACCGGAGCCGACAGTTTCGGCCAAAAAGGGAAAGCTTGCCGGCGACGTTTCCGGCCACCTCCGGCGATGAGACCGGTTGGGTTTTGCTCCCCTCCTCTCCAACAACCTCCCCATGGTGGTGGATCACAACGGCACGGCCTAGATCGGCGGGAACGAAGCTTTGCACTTTTTGGATCTAGAACTTGCCGACACCGATTCCGACCACTTCCCCTCCGATTCGGACTTTGAGGTAGTTACTAAACTTGTTGGGATTGTTGAGTTGTACATGCTGGTAAAATTTGGTGTCAATCGGAGAACTTTTTTCGGCGACTGACCATCGCCGGCGGCGGCGCGTGGGCGGCGCGTCCGGCCGTTCCAGGAGCAACTCTTTGCTCCGTCATGCTTAGTTCGTCGATACGAACAATTTTCGTGTTTTGAGTTTTGTGAAATTCAGTCGTTTGATCAATGATCAATTAAGCGATAGTTATGGATCGTTAGATCCGTGATGATCCGACCGTTGGATCATCACCATTTTTGGATATGATGTTAGGATGCTAGAAATAAGCATGCTGTTGGATTTTGGAAGTTTTGGATTTCGTGTGGGACCCGTTGATGAATAGTTGACGTGAGACCCACGTTGACCGACGGTTGACTTTTGGTCAAATGGTCTCGATTAATAGTTCCGATGTCCTAGGTGACATTTGAGGAATATTTGTAACGTTTTGGAAGTGTATTATGCTAATTGGAAATTGCATAATCATAGGTGATTACGAAAGGTGTTGCGTACGTGCTTGTCGATTCCTGGTTTTTAATTGAAGACGCAGCAGGAATTAAAGGTGAGTGAATCTCACGACGTTTTAGATGTGAATATTAATTCTCATCTGTGTTATTTGAAATGTGTGATATTTGTGAAAATACAAATAAATTGTTTTATGAGTTGTGGAGTTTTGGAAAACAATATTTTGAGATTATTCATTATTATTGTTTTAACTGGTGAATTTTGTTGGAAAACAATATTTTGAAAGTATTCATTTTATTGTTTTTAATGGTGGATTTTGGTGAGAAACAATATTTTGAAAATTATAATATTGTTTTGGTGTATTTGAGATTGTGAAAATGGTGTTCTGTAATTTATACAGTTTTCATCATTAATTTGAATGTGGGGTGTTTTGTGGATACGATTTATGTATTGAATTACATTTTGAGTCGTTTTGAGAATATGCCTTAAAATATGGCATTTGTTAGATGTAAGGGTAAGAATACCTTTAGATGAGTTTTGACCCTTTGGGTTGAGGGACATGGTAACATGGTCCATGGCAATGGGTGAAAAATGGTAGCCCATGCAGTTAGAGCTCTAGTCTGTCGCCTTAGTATTCCGAGGATGAATACGGTATTCATAAGTCCTAAAATGTGACGAGTGAATATTATTTTTAGAATGAGAAGAAAAATAGTTTTATCACTTTTATTGTCTATTAAATGACATTGAGTATTGGGATGGAGATTTGTTGATTTTGGATGAGAATTTATATTGTTTAATATTCTGGATCACCCTGGTATTAACATACACGTTTATGGGACGTGTGGGGTTAAAATACGTGGTATGGGACGCGTAGGTTCAGTATATTCTATAATATAAATTATCGGGATTGGGATTGGATTTGGAGATTTATGGAATTTCTTTTAAATCAAAAGAAATCAGTATTTTGGAAAAAATGATTTGGTGTGAGTTGATTTGAGATTACTTCTTTAATAATTGAAATAATTACTATTTTGATTTACAATTCTTGAAAATTATTGAATTGTATTTGGAGGTTTCAATGAGTCTTTTGAAAATAAAAGAATTTGGTTTTTGGGTAAATGTGTTCGTGTGAGTAAACTGGGGTCACTCATACCAGCTTCATAAGCTGACCGGGTTTGTTGATATAACCCGGTACACTATTCAATGGTGTAGGGGTTAATCGTGCAGGTTAGGTGAGCAGTGTAGCTTGAAGAATTGGTCGGTAAAACCGTTATCGACCATAAGTGTTTTGTTAGACTTCCGCTGTCGTGTATTAAACTCTGGTGACGTAATTACTTAATATTTTGTAATATCAATTTATTATGTAATTTATGGTATGTAATATTTGACTCTAAAGATCGAGTCACTATTTACATATGTTGGGCATGGAGTATGTGTTGTTGTACTTGAATTAAAAAGAAAAAAATTCTGGTGCATATTTGTGTAATTGATATTCCATGCTTCACGTCCCGAACCGGTGGTGTAATTAAGGGCAAAAATGCCTTATTATTTGTTTGGAAATTCGGGGCGTGACAAAATCAAACGAACACAACCAACTCAAGTTACTTAATCACTCGGCGATATTCGCCGAAGCTCAAGAAACTTGGAGGGGCAATGTTTGTACCCACATTTGCATGTCCTACTAAAATAAAACTCAACGGCCAACTCGTCCTAATTTCGTCAAATGGCCGGCCAATAATCAATGTGAATGACTAGTGAAGCTAGTGACTAGCCGGTCGTACAATCTATGAATGGATGAGTAAGTGAATAATGTTTCAAGTTGGCTCAACCTAATTCTAGCCGGTAAGTGATCAAATGTTTAGTTTGGCCCATAATATAGTAATAAAAGTAGCGGCCGTCTAAATATTCGGCCGTTAGTTTCAAATGATTATCCATGAACATTTATTGTTTCGAAACATGGCCGTCTAAATATTCGGCCGTTAGTTTTAAAAGATTATCCAACACAAAGAGTCGAGAGATAAAGCCAAGTACCAAGCGAATCAGTATAAATAGAGCACTCATCAACCATTCGAAACACATAACTCCAGCAAATCAAGCATCAAGCTTTTATTCTCATCTAGGTTCCATTTCTAGGTAGAATATCGTTCGTTAGTTATAGCTTTGCTAGTTTCAAGCTTGTTCCTTGTAATCTAGTATTGATTTTGCTATCCATTTGCTACTTCTGGGTAATAGCTGATAATTTTCATTATTCGTTCATTCATTTGCAAACAATTTTTATTTATTTGGTTTTGGTTTCGTTCATTATTTTTGCTCTTTTATTTAGTTCACGTATTATGTTATTTACCGTTTGCTCGTATATTGTTGCTATCACTTTAGAAAACTATATTTGTTACGAATTCACTTTTGTTGTTAAGTGTTTTTATTTAGATCTGCTCGACCTTACCCTTGTCATCTGACGTATCGTCAAAGTGTGGTGGAAGTATAAATTAATGACCAGGGGAAATGTCGTACCCAAGGGATTGGAAGGCCCAAAATCTCTATAGGCGATACAATGCAACCAAGATGTATTAGCACTAAAAATGGTGTGACAAGAAATGGTCTATGTACTTAGAAGTGAGTATGTGCAACATGCAAGTGTAATGTTCAAAGGGGTGTCACTCTTGAGTGACTAGTGACCAAAACAGTGAGCTAAAGTAACAATACTAGACTAGGCAATAAGTAAAGGCACAAGTGATTGTGCTTGATAGCATAAAATTGTTGGGGTGACAAGCCCAACAAAGGTGTGGTTGTGATCAAGTGATGAAGACGATTGGGGTTTCGGGTTAACTCTAACCACTCCGATGAATCTCAAACCTAATGAATATGCATGCAATGTTGAATAATTAACAAACCAAATTCCGTATCTTAGCCATGTTATGGTTCCAAGACCGAGTCTCAATCATCCTCTCGTGCCAAATTGTGCTATTCACAACAACTTGAACTCCTACTCAATTAACCTAAGCTGTGTTAAGGTCCCCAAGTTAATCAAGTAAGGCAAAATACTTTAAGACTAGGAATTCAAACAAGGAAAGCTTCATGCTCATACTCATCATACTCAAATGTCAATTATCCAAGATTGTTAAGGTGACTAATCTAAACAATCTCACACAATACAAGTTCAACACATGCTCAAGAATTAGTCTTATTCAATAACAAGCATCAAACATGATTAAATTGACAAAGAATATGTTCATCTTTCAATCAACATACATAAATATTAAGTTTCATCAATACATCATCATGGGCTAGGGCACACAACCCTAGCCCCAAATCTAAAGGACTACTCACACATGTTTATGAAATACATCAATATTGTCAAGAATGGAAACATGAATACAAAGAATAACTAGAGTAGGGTTAAGAAATTCTCAAGGGATGATGGCCAGCAGCTCCTTGGTGACTCCAAGTATAGATGACAGCCCCCTCTTGAACTCCTCTTCTCTCCCAAGCTTCTTCTTCTCCAAGTTCCCGAATTCCTTGTGTTCTTGACGAATTCTCAGTTGTGGAGCTTGAAACGTGGTGGAATGATGGTGGAATGGTAGTGAAATTTAGTTCTTAAGATAAATTATGTCTTAGGAACAACTTTCGTGAAGGAAGGAAAATGATTTGAAAGGTGGAAGATGGCATGGTGAAAATGGAAGAACAATACTGGACAGTTTCTGGTGTTCTTGGTGGATAGAATGTGGAATGGGGTGGCTTTGGTCTGGTGGGATCTAAATATATATATGATGCTGATTCAAGGGTTTGGATTCAAGGAGAGTGATCCTAGGGTTCAAAAATAAGATGCTACACATGTAGAAGGAAGGCTAAGGGACAAAATGGAAGGCTAAGGGACAAAATGGTGTGTAGAGACAATGAGGAGCTGATTTTGGGAACATAGGATCAGATTTGGGACCATATGCTAAGAGACAAATGGTGCCTTGAGCATTAAATGTCTTGCCTCTCATTTAAACTTGAATTTCCCCCCCAAAATATCTCAACAAACAAAGTGGGCTCTCCTTGTGGGCTTGGGAAACTCATGGATGGATTTGAAATGTGATGCCTTCGGGTTTGATTTTAGAGTTGACTATGTGCGGGCCTGGATGATTTCGGTTGACTTTCGTCTTTTTCTCGGGAATGCTCCTTTTGGTCCCAAAAATGCATCTTTTGTGCCGAATTACCTCAACTCACTTGAATGACCTAAAAACATTAAAACACAAGTTAAATGCGACAAACGGCTTTTGGAGTAGCTTAATTCTCGTGATTAGGAAGACAATTTGCACTATAATTAAGTGCAAATCACACCCCCACACTTGAATCTTGCTTGTCCTCAAGCAAACATGAAACAATACATAAATGGGAACACAATACAATACAAGAAATGGAAAAACATAATTCAAAACCTTTTTCCAACCATAGTCCTCAACGAGCTCGCAATGTTATTAACAAAAGTCAAAAGATCACATGCCAAGTCAAAAGATCCTTATGAACATGTTAGTATAAGGTTTGAAGGAATTTATCAAAGTTTAGGAATTTATCCGGATTAATTTTAGGTTCGTTATCGTACCGGTTAGGATTAACTTTTCGTGTGACCGTCGGATGGTCACCGAATTTGATTAGGATGTTAAGATATTTATTTGGAGAGTTTTGAACGGTTGGATCTTGGGAATTAGTTTAATTGGTTAATTAAAGAATATTTACAGTTTGTAAGATCGATTAAATTAGCTACGTACATTTGATTTATCGAACCGTGACAATACGACAGTTGGAGTCGTCGCCAAGGGTGTTGTTAATTAGATTTGTCGATATTTAAATTAGTTGGAGTTGGGGAACTATAAATAGTTTGGTTTCGTGTTATTCAGGAGGACATTGAGGAGGACCCCGACACACGTCAAGCCTAGCCGGCTATCAGTGAGTGGAAATTTGATTTGATTTAAATTATGCATGCAATCTATTTTCAGAAATATAAATATATTTGTGATTTTAGAATAATTTAATGTTTATGCTATTTTGCACGTATCGAGAATTTCAGTTTGCGTAGTAGGTCTTTTCCACTACCTCATCCAGTAGTCAGAATTCAGTACTCAGTTTCCAGTATTCAGTATTCAGTCGTCAATATCCAGTTAGTGGGGTCAGCTATTCAGTTGTCTATTCAGTTGTGGGATCTGCTATTCAATTTTAAGTATTATGTCTTCAGTTGTCTAAGGGGTAGTACCTCCTTGAGTTATCCAGTTTTATGGGGGGTAGGGCCTTCCAGTGTCACGTGTACGTGTCTTTTAGAGGACCTGGTTAGTCTATCGATATGTGGATGTCTGGAGGCTAGGGACCTCCAGGCACCGTACGTCCTGATCTGGCGTGCGGCTTACGGGACCTGGTCGATAGTACTAACATGTGGATGTCTGGAGGCTAGGGACTTCCAGGCACCGTACGATAGCAGACGTACAGCCAAACTTCAGCAGTATAGTTCTTTCCGAGGAGCTTGTACCTTCATTCCAGTACAGTGTGGATTTCTTTCCCAATCAGTGTGTTTCAGCTGCCTTATGTTTGAGTAACTTCCAGTTTCAAATTTTAGGGTCAGATAATTTATTCTTGTTTCCACGGGGCTCAGACACGCGATGTTTTCGTATTCAATCTGATATTTTGGCATGGATGATTTATTCAATTTACAGAACGTTTTATATTTTAATTGAATTGCATGCATCGTTTTTAGAGAAAGGAAATTTTGGGAAAACATTAATTATAGTCTTAAAGATTATTTTTCATCCACTTATTGATTTTCGTCCACTTACTCTAATGGTTTTTTTTTTTGGAAATGTTTTCCCTTGGGCTCTTCGGTTTCACCTGCTCAGTTTGCAGATTAGTTGAGGTCGAGCCACCCACCGAGTCGAGGCATAGTGCACACGCTTCCTTATTATCATAGTAGGATTTGTTCAGCTGTTTGTATCTATTGTGTGACAGTTAGGATTGCTCTGATTTACCAGACAAATGCTTTAAAATTGTATTTGAATTTATGGATATTTTGTGGAGGTTGGAATTTTGTGGCGAGCTAGTAGGCTCGGAAGTTTCGGATGGATAAGTTTTTTTTTTTAAGTGTTATATTGTTTTTCACAGATTTTGGGTAGTCCATTTTTAGGAGAAGTTATGCTGAATTTTCGGTATAATCCCTTCTAAGGTGGGCCCCACAGGGCCACCTCGGATTCCAGGGTGGAATCTAGGGCGGGTCTTGTCACTTGTGTATAGTTGTGGCATGTAACTTTTATTGTATATTAAGTTTCGTTTTACAATCTTCCATTACGGAACTGTACAGTTTAGTAGTTAGTTTGGGTTGTTTTCTTTTTATTTACTTTTCTCACATTCTATAATTGTAGAAGATTTTTATTTTCTATAATTGGGATGTGATTCACACCTCAATTTGGGAATTAAAATGGTTCCCGGATCGGGGTGTGACAAGCCCTTGTTATTGTTTTATGTTATGGAGGATTGTGGAGTTGTGGCGAGCATGTAGGATCGATAGTTTGGCTGGATTGTTGTTTTTGGAAGTGTTGAAATTGTTTTTCACAGGCTTAGGTAGTCCATTTTTAGAGAATGTTATGCTGAATTTTCGGTTCTAAGGTTGGCCCCACAGGGCCATCTCGGATTTCAGGGTGGAATCTGGGGCGGGTCCTGTCAATAGAGAAATTCCTTAAGACACCTAGATAATTCTCAGCAATTACACACCACAACACACACGACCGGTTGGAAAACAGGGTCGACCGATCGAGAAAACAAGGCTGAATGAAACACACAAAATCTTGACACTCAAAGGTGCATACAAGAGCACAATTATCAACAAAACAAACGGCCTACACAAGAAAGTGCTAGAAAAACCCACTACCGGTTACCAAGGGATTAAAGATACACCTCAATCCCCAGCAAGCAACATGCCATTGACTTGAACGCGAAACACACATTTTAAAACGCAAGCATACGTTGTCATCAAGATATGAAAAGTTGAATTAAGACCGGAGGGTTTGTCGTACCTCAGGGATTGGTGGCCCAAGATCCCCTAGATAACTAGGTAACTAGCTAATTTAACACTAATAGAGGGACTAGAAATGGATATCTATGCAATGGGTAAGTGACACATGTGCAATGTGAATGTGTAGCGATCAATATTTGGAGTTTTCGAAAGAGAATTGTAACAAGCAAGCAAACAACTAAATAAGATAGAATGGAATGCAAAGTTAAAAAAAGATTCAATTGATTAAGTGATCGGGGGTTTTGGGTCACCCTAGTCCAATTCCAATGGTGGATTAATTGTCACGACCCGTATCTAAAGTAAGTTAATAAATAAATTTTGTTTGGAATTTAAGTTAATTCGAAGAAGTTTTAACTTCGGAAAGTACGTTTTGAGGTTTTCGAGATGACTTTTTGTTCGGTAAGAAATTTGATTTAACTTTCCGCATGGAAAGATATAGCATGACGATACGAGAACGGAGGCACAAACGGCACGTTAAACGAAGTTATATTGAAGAAGTTATGGAGATTTTTGTGTTGAGGGCAATTTGGTCTTTTTGGCACATGGGAAGGTTCCAGAAAAAAGAAAAAGAAAAAAAAGATGTTGATTATTATGCTGATGGTTGGCACGGGGAGAGGGAAGAAAAGAAGAACGAAAGAAAGAAGGAAAGAAAGAAGAAAGAAGAAAGAAGAGAGAAAAAAAAGAAAAAAAAGAAAAAAAAGAAAAAAGAAAGCTCTAGAAACCTGCCGGTTTCCGTCGCTCGCCGGCGACGTTTCCGGCCACCTCCGGCCAAGAAATTTATACCAATCTCTTCCTCTCCTTCCCAGCTTTCTAACCATATAAGTTTCCCAACCTTTAACCCATTGTGTGTGACGAATCGAAGTAAAGAGGTTTTGGGTTTTCCGGCGGTTTTTCGCGAATTCCGGCCAACCGATCAACTTTCCGAGGAAATCCTAAGGTATAAACTTGTTCTATTCCTCTTGGGCTTTCATTTGATTATAGTTTTGCCTATTGTTTTAGAGACGGGTTTGCTGTGTATGGCGGTTTGGGTGACCATTTTTGGCCTCCTTGAACCTCCAAGAATTATTTAGGGGGTGTGAGGTTTATCTAAATTCAAAATTTGTTGGTTTAACCGGAGCTTGATTATTAGGCCGCCATTTTGGGGCTGGAACCACCGATGTTGTCACTATTGGTTAGTGATATAGCTACTGTTTTTTTGTTCAATTGAGTATTGGATTAAGATGTAAGAAATAGGAGATTGGTTGAGAAATTCTAGTGGTATTTGCCGAAGTTTGTCGATAAGTGTGGAGTGACAGATGACAAGTTAATTCCTTAGGTTTTTGGAATTGGTATTGGATTGAGGTCGAGGACAATTGTTGGTCAATCATGAGAGTTGGATGAAGTTGAGCTAATAAGAAGTATCCGCCATAAAGAAGCATTCACGTTTCGGTTTTGTTGACTATTTTGTTGTCGAACTTAAGTTAATTTGAGAACTATTCTTGTTAGGTGAGATGGTTGAGCTGCATTGGGCGACTATCCCGGCAAGGATCACGTTTAGCTCTTATATCACAGTGAGTGGACTTTTGTTTTTAAGATAAATATGCATGCAATTTTTATATTTTGAAATAACTATTTTCTCATGTTGTTTATCATATCCGAGTTACGAATAACAAGTCTCGAGCATGAATTGGATTTTCATATATCAATTATCAACTTTATCGGATTTCCTATTTATTCGAGCTTTACTGTTTCTAGTTTTTGGCTCGAGACTTTGTTTATTGGGGTTTTATGAGAATTCTATCTTGTGATGATTTTGATCATTTCAGCGAGAAATAATTTTACATCTTGATACGAATTGATTGAGATCCATGATTTATACCTATATATCTCGAGCATGAGTTTATTTTCCTTCACGTGATATTTGAAATTACGGAATTTAATTATACGGAATTACTTTCTCGAATTCTTGAGGCTCGAGATATTATTGGTTGCGAACATTTGGGGAAATTTGTTATTGAGGCTTAATAGTTTTAAGTGGATATTTGAGGAAATGATTTTCCTTCCGAGCTATCTTCTTCGTGCTGAGATTCGTATTAAGCCTCAGTGTTTTATGAGTTGATTTTTGGGGAGAGTTTTCGATGTTTTCTATGAGAGGTTTCGGTGATTTTCCTATATGTGATTTATCACCATACTGTTACCCTTAGCTGCATGCATGCTGGTTTTTCCGCCTTCGTGGCGAGGGGATGGAGTCCCCGGAGCCCATCCGTCTGTGTGACGAGGTGATGACTTATCTGTGGTGATAAGCTCACCGGTGCCCAGTGTTCGACTTGCCTTTGTGGCGAGTGAATACGTACGGGAGATAGGGAGACGTTGATTGTTAGTATGGTGTGATTACCTCTCCTCCCCACCATTTCCCCAACGTTTTTATCGATTGGAAATTTATGATTTATGAACTCTTGTTTTAAATAATTGTATGCACACTGTTTAATAAGAAAATTTGGAAAAGCATAAAAATTATTTTTCCGATAGTATTATTTTTGTCCACTCACGCTAACCTTTTATTAAATGCTTTTTTCTGGGCCCTTCGGTTTTAAATTGCCCAAGTTGCAGATTAGTCGAGGTCGGGCCACATTACGGACGAGGCTTTATTCTATCATTTCTTCCCTTCCGCTTAATAGAATATTCACTTAATTTTGTATAAAATCTTATTGAAACATTAGTATGCTCTGATATACCAACTCTTATTGTAAACTGATTTCAGAATTGATTTTGAGCTTTTGGGTTAGAGAACCCATTGGTTTTGTGTTGTTGAAGTTTGTGATTTATTGTGGTGAGCAGGCAGGCTCAGGAGTTCGGTTGGATGAGTTGGACTATTCTAGAAGTGTTGGAAATTTGAAATTGCAGGTTTTTGGGTAGTCCATTTTAAGGGAGGTTATGCCAAATTTTTGGTAGAAATTTCCCTTAAGGTGGTCCCCGCAGGGCCACCTCGGATTCCAGGGTGGAATCTGGGGCGGGTCCTGTCATTAATTCAACTTACATACAAGTGAGATTAATTGAGGATTAAATCCCGTACCCTAGCCATGCAATGGTTCTAGTGCCATTGTCTTCTTTGGTATCTTTGTTCCATGCAATAATTCACAATGACTCTTAATTTAGTTAATCTAAGTCATGCAATGGTTCTTAAATTAATAAACTAAGGCTAAGGGCATCAAGACCTAGAAATCCAAACAAGTCATACTCATCACATCCATTGTCAATTGTCCATGATGCATGAGGTTACTAAGCTCATGCATTCATACCAAAATGGGTCAAGTACACACTCATGAAGTAGTAAATTCCCTCAGCAAGCATTCAACACTTCCAAAGTGGGCAATGAATGTATCCATATTAAAATCACAAGCATATATGTATTAATCAATCAAACCATCTTCATTGGGCTAGGTCACACAACCCTAGCCCCCAATCTTGAAGGACTACTCACAATACACCATAGGATATATCATATTCTCAAATCTAGGAAACTTAGAGACAAATAAAGAGTAGATAATGGTAAAGAGATGCTCAAGAAGGAAAGTCAGCTGGTCCTTGCTGTCACCAAGTGGTTGCAAGCCTTCTCCTTGTTCTTCTTGTTCTCATTGGTCTCTCTCTTGCTCCCTCTTGGTCTAAGCTCCTCTTCTTTGAAGTCTTTGATGAAATCCAAGATAGTGGTGAGTGGGGATTATAGAATGAAATGGGAATGTATTTAAGAGTGTAGTGGGGAGTGTATGGAGGATGTTTGATGAAGGAAGTGAGGTAAGATGATGTGAGGAAGTGATGGAAAATGGAGGGGAAGCAAAACAGTCCGGAGCGGCGACCGGTCGCTGGTGAAGCGCTAACCGGTCAGATTTGCATTGTAGGAGGATTTTTGGGATTGGTGGTATCTAGGGTTGGTAAAATGCTGAAAATGGGGAGTACTAGGAATATATATGATGCTAATGACGGAATGAAGGGCCATGATTAAGGAGAATGATCATAAGGTCCATAACTAAGATTCTAACCTACTTAGAAATACCTAAATGCCATGTGGTGGTTGGAAAAATGCAAAGACACAAAGTAGATAGTGGTAATGTGTGTAGTGACTATGAAAATCAGATTTGGGACCATAAGGAGGCAAAAATGGGGATGGAAGCCTAGGACACAAATTTTGATGAAAAAGAAAAAAAGAACTTAGTTTCTTGATTGGTTTTATTTTTGTCCCCTTTGAAAAAAATGAATTTGCAATTGCTTGGAGTTGTAATTGACCAAAAAAAAAAATTTGAAAACGATCCAGAATTTGATTGCTTGGGCGCACCATAGTAGAACTAGCATGGGCGACTTCCTGGGAAGTCTTCGTGTTGCATTTTTTTTTTTCATTCCGTCCATTTCATTTTGGTTACTTTATTTATTACTTCGGCTTAACTATTCGAAGGGTTATAGTTTACCGGAAGAGTTTTAAGGGTCATAACATGACAAAATTATAATTGACGGAAGACTTCCTCAATGAAGTGCTTGTCGGATCTTGGGCTTTGTTTGACCAAAGAATTGTTTTTTTTTTTTGCTATTTTTTAATTATTTATTTTTGTCATAGCATTTTCTACACACGAAAATAAGTGTTAAAGTGAAAACTACCCTCCCCTTTACCATTCATACGCTAACCGAAATAATTTATAAGTTGAACGAAAACCTTTATATAGATTGATTTTGCATACACTAACGGTTGTGCTCACACCAACAAGAATACACAGGATCCCATTAGAACTTTGAAGTTAGGCTTTCTAGGGTGAGAGTGATACTAGAATGTGTGACCACTTGGCAAGTCCCCGTGTAGAACACCATTTTATTTTATTTTTCATTCCGCCCCTTTCATTTTGGTTACTTTATTTATTACTTCAGCTTTACTATTCGAAAAGTTACATTTTACCGGAAGAGTCTTAAGGGTCATAACTCGACAAAATTAAAATTGACGGAAGACTTACGAAATGAAGTGCTCATTGGGCCTTGGGCTGTTGGGATTTGTTTGACCAAAAAATTGATTTTGTTATTTTTAATTGTTGTTAGAGCGTTCTGTACACACGAAAATAGGTAAGATTTAGATAACAATAGTAATATTAATAAATTAGGGGACATGACCACTTTAGTCCAGCTTGGAGGTAATGGTGAGGACATACCAAACGCGACCCTCTCATTTACCGTTTGTATGCCACATTGCCACTCGAAGAAATTTATAAGTTTAGCGGAAGCCTTTATATAGATTGATTATTCGTACACTAACGGGTATGAACTATTCGATCATACCAACAATAATATATGAAATCCCATCAGAACTCCGAAGTTAAGTTTTGGACATGGTTGTTTTGAGTGGGTAGGACGTTCCACCTTTATAGAAATTGCAATTCAAATTCGAAAAGGAAATAATGTAATTAACACAGCAGTTGCATTTTGAAAATGAAATTGTTTCTTCTTAATCAACAAGACAACAATTGCATGGAGCCAAGTATCTCATCGTCGAGAAAATATCCTTCCCTTTTCTTCACTGGAACCTGTATTTCTTCTTTAAGAGAATATCCCCTTTCCTCCCCTCGTATTGGATTCTCTACAAGTAGAGATGAGATCACTAATCATACATCCACCCAAATATACATATTCTAAAAGTACTCCAATATTAACAAAATTTGTTAAAATCTAAATCACAGCTACAATGATGATAACAATAAACCTATCAAGGTAAAGAATAGTTACCTCGGCAGTCAAGACCTAAGAATTTACGATTAAAATGACTTTTGACGATTAGTTTTAACAAACTCCCATTGCCATTGTCAGCAACAAGACCAAACAATTCGAGTGACGGGTCAGGATAGTCATTAACTATTGCTTGGTACATTTTGACAACATCAGCATCAACTGCCTCCAACGTTAGATAATAGAACTGGCCTAAAAAAAAGGACTCCTGGCAACTTGCCTTTACAACTCTCACAAATTGCAGTTGGGCATTCTACGAGAGAAGCCAAAACATTCGTTATAGTTGGACAATTAAACATCAACATAGAAAACCATTATTGGATGAAAGAACTGATGAAACAGGTTCTATGTATTATGCATTAACTAATCAAGGGCACACAGTTTAATGCAGGCATTTGAGAAAGGAAGGAGGCATGCATAACAATAGTAGGAAAAACAAACAACATTTTGATATATGCGTCCATGTTCTAACATAGGTGGAACTGACTTGTATAGGTTGGCTACACCTTATTAGAGTATGTGTAACCAAAAATTGTGATTCATCTATCATTCCTCAACAATCTATTTCAAAGGGACGTGACCTTGGTGCTCCACTTTCACACTTGCACTCCAGTTTTAACTAGTTAAAATTGAGTGCCAAAATCATTCTCCAATATAAATTACTACTAATAGAAAGAGACGACGAATATCATAGCAGCTTATGTATAACTTGAGAAAGTTCAAACCTTTTGTTTGTTGAACTCTACCACGGCCAAACGGGCATAAGCCATAATGTCGGGATTATCCATAGCTTCACGATGCGGAAAACTTCCCAGGAATCCAGAATACGATGTCAGAAGCCCAAGACTCTATACAACAAAAGAAGAGAGAGAGGGTGAAAATCAGTATAAGTAGTATTAGCAAGCATCAGACTCTTCATGGGCATGGGAGTTTGTGTATATCAAATTGAAAAGTCATCAAAATGTAGATCATGGTACAACATTGTTGACGAGCTAGGTTTCAATATCAAACCCTAGGATAGAGTAATTCTGATTTCTACGACTAAAATTCCCTGTTGTCTACCAATACTGATGATACCTTAAACTCGAAAAGCAAACTTCGGAAATAAGTAAAATACCAATAGATAAACAAGCATGCACTGAATTATATTATATGTACATATATTGAAAACCAAGCTCGATTCAGCCAAATCAACGTCTTGGTAAAAGCCATAAGCCAGTTCCAGTTGCACATACATACATACCTCACGTCGTCTTTCAATGCGCTCCTGCATCAGATCTTCGTATTCATCATCCCTAATATTAGGATAATTATTTAGGGTTCTAGTTTCGAATGCTCCAAGCATGTTTGCTACTGATCTTCTATCACTCCGAACACAATTATTCCCTAGCTTTGCAAGCACAAACCGAAAAGCCATTGCGAGAATCTGAGTAAGTTTCTTCTGGTTTCAATCCAATTCCAATTCAATACGAGTAAGAAAGAAATTGGGAAGTGAAATTTACTCACCCAACCCGACACGATCCGCAAGCAGCTGCTGCTTCGAGCCCTCAGGTAGCCAAAACCCTAAACCCTTCCGAGACTGATGCGATGCGATGATCTCGGTCTATCTCTCCTTTTTTTGTTTCCACTTGCCTTGTTTAGAATAGTCCTTGTTTGATTGGTCCGGGCTTTGTTTCTCTTGTGGGCTTTTTAGGATATACCAACAAATAAAGGTGTCCTCTTCCATTTAGGGTTTGGTCGTTCGCGTTTCCACTCAACTGGAGGATCAGATCACTCTGCCATCCTTTTCTCAGTTTAAGGTAAGAAGAAATCGAAATCCTCCTCCTCCTGATTTTTAGTGTATGGTAGGGGCAATGTCAATCGGAACAAGAAATAAATTTTTGATTAAGTTATATTAATCAAGTGTTTGATGAGCTTATGCTTCCTCTATGGCCTCAGCAATAAGCAGCTCTTGCCTTGAGTTGGCTGATGGTTTTTCTTCTAGCTTAATACTCATGTTTTATTAGTGCTGGTTTTTCTTCTAGAGACTCAAAATGGTTTTTGCGTTCAGGGATTCACTGCCAATGTTGGCTTGGCTTTGGGATGATTTTTGGTGGGGTGGGTTGGGGTGGGGTTTATTTTATGGGTTGATGATGACGATGGCTAGGCAGGCTATTGGCTACCCTGCAGTAAGTGCAGACAGTTGAAATTGAGTGTGAATCATCCTCAATTTTAGCCTTATTAGTAGCTGCAAAAGCAAGCTTGATAGCTCTCTAGGTTCAGCATAGCTAATGGCCTTACTGGTACTTGTGAAATTGGGTTACATAATCTGGATTAGGCCTGCTGCTGCTGCAAGTATAGAGCTTCTTGCTGCTAGGTTTTCCACAATCCCTGGCTAGTTTCTTTGCTACTATTTACCACATTGTATCTGTTTAAGATTTTCTTATATTTCCCACCCACCCTGCCTCGTTTTGTGCTGGAATTAATGGTATTTCCTGCAGATCCATGCCATCTTTGCATTTACGTATGATTGGTTTATGTTGTGTTTTTTGTCTGAATATGAATGGCTGGCTTTATTAGTCATGTATAAAATCGATATTACTAGCTACTTATGAAGTGTTGATACAGTAAGCGTGATTCATTGATGCCCATCGTAACTTGCAGATAGAGTAACGAGTATACATGGCTCTTCGTTGTGTGCTTGGAAAGCTGGGGAACAGTAATACATTTCTTCATAATAAAGGAAGAGTTATGATGCTTGGGACTTATGAAGCTATCAAACAATATAAAAACAAGGAATTGCTTTCAATGTCTTTTCCTACTGCTCCTCATTCCTCTCCTTTCCCTTTTGGGGACCATGAAAATCGTGCTCCCATATCCATAACTACCAAGAAAGAGGTACGTAGCTAGGTTTCTGTAATTAATTTAGGTACATTAATGTACCATTGTAGGCATTCTCTTTGTAACAGTAGAGTAACTTTCTACTGTGGTAGATAACTCCATACTGCCATGGAGTAGTCTACCACTAACAGAGGGTTAATGTATATCAACATTAATGCATTGTAGACTTTCCCACGTATCTATATCTATATGATTGATTTCGGATATTCTAATACTAATTTGTATCAATTTGCTGCAGTACCCTCTCTCTCTTTTTCTCACTCACTCTTTTTTCCTTTTTGTTATTTCCATTTGCAAAGGGTTTGGATTATCATATGGAATTAGGAGGACTACGGCCTGCCCGTTTCGGCTTGGAAGAGTTCAACAAGATAAAGGTATCCATCCCATCCATGAAGTACAACTGATAACATAAATTCTAAATTGCTATACAATAAATAGAAGCTGCTCCTGTTTCTACAGCGCCCATTGTGCTTGTTGCCTTGTTCATAATTTGGCACTAGCACTACGTACATTATTTCTAAAAGCAAAAAGGTTTTTGCTTTGTTTTTTTTATGTTTTCCAAATGTATGCATCTCTGGTATATTCTTACTCTCTTCATTTACTGATCTCATTCTTTCCTTTTGATAAATACTTATCAGTGTTCCTAGATTAATGCATGTTTTTGTTGCAAGTTTCTTTCTTACTCGTGGTTTTGGACGTAAATATCAACAGTTTGCTTAACTAAATATTTTTCTTGTAGAAAGCCCAACTGCAGCTTAAGAGAGTGGTGAGACTCTGGATGAAGCCGCAGGGTTATCCTCCTCATAATCCTTGTTATTGTTTATATGTTGTAATACTGGAGGCAGTTGATGCTGGCGGTGTGGTGGGACTTTACCAAGCACATGTTCAGCTACATGATTTAACTGAGGGCATGTGGTTGGAAGCATTCTATCATTGCCGTAATTATGACGGCTGGTGGTTGGATGCATTCGGGGATCATTGCTGTACTTATTATCAGCCAGTACGTAACAGACTATATCATTATCTAGGTAAGTGCATCTATGGCATGCATGTTGATGTTTACTTATCTTATTGCATACATATGTGATTACTTATGTGTTTTAAATTGGTATTTATCAATTCGATCATTTGCTTGAAACAGACAACTTCTATGGCTCCATGTTTCCAAAATCCTGATGATGAATGACAGCAATGGTGTTGATGATGATCTAAAAATGGCAACCCTGACTGGCAGAAATCTGGTTCATAGAAGCTGCATGGTCTGACTTTGAGGCTTTTGAAGCTCCATTTGGTGTACTGTAAAAATGGACTTGAAGATTCTAAAGTGATGAAATATTAATTTTAGTACCTTAAAACTTTAGTACCTTAAACTTGGTATACGTTTAGTGATGAACTCGAGAATCATTTGATTGACGTTAGCTAAAGTGTTTGTTAGTTATGCTGTTATTGATGTTAAGCAAAGGTGAATATATGTCAGCAGTCGAGTCAGTCAATTACTATGTAATAATATTTAAAACAGTAAAACTTAAAGGCAGCAGATCATTGAGTAGCTCTCGATCATTGTAAATAATTCATTTTCCTTGTTTTATTATTCTAGTCTTTACTAATGTCATAACATCTGTTACACAATTTTCATTTCTAAATAACACGAATATTTTTTGCGCGTTTTTGGCCCTAGAAAAAGAGAGTGTCTGTACGTTATAAATTATAGGGAAAAAGTTACCGACAATACCTCAATTCAATTATAGGTCATACGACACTTTGGTACTTGACATTTAAAAAATTATCACTTTAGTACCTTAACCAGATCAGCTTAAACCCCAAATATGAAAAATGATCTTACAATTCAATCTTCGGTCATTACATTATCAGGATCTCCTTTACGAGTTTATCAAAACTGACTCTAGTTTTGATTTCTTTATCTCCCCGTTTTCAGGTTAATATAAATACTTTTTACATGTCTTGACTCTTGATTACATAATAAATTTATATGGGGGTAAAAACTTAATTTGGTACCCTGAACTATTGTGAAAAGTACTTTTTGGTACCTACAAATTTTTTTTTACCCAAAATATCAAATTTGTAGGTACCAAAAGTACCTTTCGCAATAGTTTAGGTACCAAATTAGGTTTTTACCCTAGTTCAATTAGGTAGCATTTTCCATCCAAATATGTGTCACGTAGACAAATTTAACGACCAAGTTAACATAAGTACCATTTTGGGTAAAAAAAAAATTACATACCAAAATGTACCTTTCACAATAGTTTAGGTATCAAATCAAGTTTTTACCCTTTATGTGACAGATGCACTGGATTATGAACATTCATCTCCCCTTTTGATCTCAAAGGTAGCATAGATCGATGCTTCATATTATTACAACGATACATCACAAATACAGCATATGCAGCATTCATGGGGTGTTTTAACTATGGCTAACTTGTCATCTATAGGCTTCAACTTCCGATTCTAAGTTAGCAACTTAGCATCATGCTCAAATCCCTACAACTGTGCATGAACTCCATTAACTAGCCTTCATAAATTCTTATGCAGACCAAGGAAAAACCAATTCATATATGACAAAGTTCACATCCCGGAAAAACCAATTCTTATGCTTCTACTATATATCACCTTCATTTTACCGATATATGCTTCTGTTACTACGTAGTTTATTCTGTTACTGATATATGACAAAGTTCACATCCCGGACAAATCAAGGTATACCTTTATTCTGTTTATTTCATCCATCTGGTTTTCCTTCTCCAATTTTTTTACTCTAAAAAACCATATATATTCCTCATACTATCCGCTCATATTCTGAAGAAGTTGTTATCCTATCGGACCTATTCTAAGAGAGATGAGGTGAGGAAAACGAATGGTCATTCATGTGTAAAATTGTTCAATAACTCAATAACTCGACCGCTACCACCTATAAGTAATTTTAGACGAGTATCATTGAAGTGGATACCTAGATGCCAAGAATGGCTCGTAATAATCTATCTTCCGGAGACTAACATGGCAGACAAATCATACCATCTGGAACTGAGTTGTTGCATGTTTTTCTTTTTGGTCAGTTTTACTTATTTTTCAATGAAACTAGATCGATGATTGTGGATTAGAACTTAGGACCTTGAATGTAGTTCGTACACACAAAAAAAAAAAACCTTGAATGACACTTCCACGTACCATGCTCCCATTTGGATCAAGATTCATAATCTTCAACAATTCAAGTGGTCTTCAACCTTGCAGTCGATAATAGAAAAATTATTGTTCTTGAACTGCTTCACGTACCACCAGATAAGGATCAATAGCGTAAACATATTCAATAACATCACCAAGACCATTTTTCGTAATTAGGGTTTTGCTCATTTTCTCCGCGTACTCGTGATGGTCAGAAAGAGGTTGAGTAATCCAGACGATCACGCGGCCTCCGGTCTGCTTTGCGGCCACAACCAGTGAAACAGTCAGTGGCGTTATGCCTTCGGATGTCATCTGTACCATTAATCTTGCTCTCTTTCCAGCTGCTAAAGCTTATACAAATTCCATTCATTTTGGCTCTATGATACTAGTTGTGCTTCCAAAGGTGCTATAGTCTTGATTGTTTTCACCTTTGCACTGCACAAAAAAATATGGAATCAGCCATTGCAAAAAATCAAAATGAACTTTAATTAAACTGCAAAAATAGAAGAGAAATTGAAAGAATGGTAGCAATCAAAGTAATACAGGTAAAGAGTGTAAAGGTAAGCTTGCAAGGCAGCTTGAGGAGACCACATTCCATTGCCATCGTGAATTCAAGAATTGCTTAATGTGCTGATTCAAAGAGACTATAATTTCTTTCAACTTAAAAAGGTCAACTTGTTCAAGGAGATCGATATATCTTTTGTTGAAGGGAACATGGTTGACCATTTTTGGCCTTCTTGAGTCCTTTTGAACCTAATAGAATGTGTAAGAGCATGTTCACCTGTTGGGGCTCTGGGGCAGAGGCTCTAGGGCTCTAAGGCTTTGGGGCAGTTACTATTTATGTACCTTTTGATGGTTGCTTTCACCCGTTAGGGCAGGGGCAAACTCACATTTTTATTTTTTTTTATTTTTTTGAGAATGATATATTCATTTATTTATTACAAATGTTAAATAAATTGCAACATCTCATATTTTCATGTGAGTTAAACAAAAATAACAGCTCATGTGAGTGAAAAAAATCTAGCCATATATGTGAGGATTAAATTTTATGGGGTCCACCACTTTTTGAGGTTGCCACATGGCAACTAGGTCAAGACTTGGGGCTAATCTTGTCTTGAGGATTGCCCCATGTCAGTTTTGAACTAGGCTAGAAATCATGGGTGCAAGTTAAGTTTTCATCATTGTTTGCTTTATTGGCCGTATAGCATCCAAACTACCGGTTTTAGTTACTTCGATAAATTGTGAAATTTATTTGGAACAGTTTAGAAATTAATTAATTGAAGTTCAAGTTCCATTTCGGAATTTAGAACGAGTTCAAACGATCTGAATATAATAATTCTTCTTGATAAATGTGTAGATTGGTGAATTCTAAGAGCATCTCCAACAGCTTCCCTATAATTTGTTTTTTCTTTAGTTTAGGGAAAAATGAGCATTTTTTTGCTCCAACAGCTTCCCTATACCTATCCCTATTTTAGAGATAGTGAGTAGAGAGAGAATCAAAATCCCTATATTTACAGCAAACTCTAAAATTATAGAGAAACATCTTTTTTGAATATTTAATGCTCTTCTCTCTTCTCTCTCTTCAAATTAAATTCATTTGTACCATAAATTATTTGAATATATTTTTAAATAAAAAATATTACCATATTCAATTCTAAATAATAAATTATAGAGAATATGATAAGAAAACTGTTGGAGATACGGTAGAAAAATTATAGGGATTTTAACTTTTGAGTCTCTATAATAGAGATTTTTTGGAGAATCTGTTGGAGATGCTCTAAGTTATACGATTAAGCTTACGGAAATTGGGTTGAGGTGCTATACTAAAGGAATAAGGCTAGCAACAGTGTCGTGACGATTTTGTCCCTGCCAATTTTTCATATGTACTTTTTTGCCCCTGCTTTCTTTTCTTTTCTTTTCTTTTCTGCTCTTCTTATCTTCTTCCCCGTGTTTTCTTCCCGTCTTTTCTTCCCAGCAATACAATACCAAAGTGTTCGATCATAATCCGACTCAACTCCAAAACTCTGCCGTCTGTTTCAAAAACAAAAGCCCCTTAGTGCCCTCTGGATATCCGCTTTTGTTAGTATAATTGAGTTGGCATTCCTACATAAAAGTGAGAGCAACAACCTACGTGACAAGAGTAGGTAAGTATGCAAGGTAAACATATAATTGTGGTCTCTTTGGATTTGATTTTCATAACTAAATCTTTGATTTATTTGTGTGTTAAATAAAATCCTTTCCAGCAGATTTTATTCTATCAATTTCAGTCCTAATTGATTTAGGACCTTTTAAGAAAATCATATATTGTTATTTTTCTAATTGACAATCTTTTTATAAAGATATTTCCTTGTAGGAAGTCAATTAGGGTTAGGACTTTAAAGTGAGGGGGAGTTCTTGACTCCTATATATGTTGCTCAATAAAACGTTGGATGGATGCTTTTAGAGGCTGGAGATTATTGTTATCTCATGTACCGCTGCGTTTATATGAAAAGCATAAAAGCATAGTTTGTTTTCTGGATTCACTTGTACATGTGAAGTGAATCCTTTGTTGCATAATTTTCTCATTCTCTCGTGACCAGTAGAGAAGAGTTGCAGATTGAAGAAAGAAGGACGCGCTCAGTTCCTTCGTTATCAAGAGAAGAAATTACGGAAAAGAAAAATCAAGGCAAACATATAGACTAGGGCTGCTAGTTGTAATGGTAATCGAGGTTTACCTTTGTTTGTAAGAGATTTTCTCTACTTCTTCTTAGTGATTGATTCTCTCAAGTTTGAAGTTTACACTGCGTAAACATATTGTTGTGTTCTTGTTGTTTTCGTTTTTCCAGAACACTGGGATTGATAGTGTCACTTCAATCCTAGACGTGAAACACGTCATCTATTACTTGCTTCCAGCACGTTTGGGATTGTCAGTTTATCTTCAATCCTAACATAAAAACGTTCCAGTCTTTACAGCTTTTCATCGGAAACACAGAGTTCGATCGTAATCTCACTGAAGTCATCCAGATTCTCAATCTTGGACAGAGTAGTTCGAGCTTTCATCTCCGTAAGCTTTGCGAGTAGGTCGTTTGAATTTGGGTCAGATCATAAAGCCACTTATTGACGTGTCGTATAGTTTCGCTCAAGAATGAGTGTCTTCTACGAGTATCAACAATGTGGATGTATAGATTAAGACCAGGGGATTGTCGTACCCAAGGGATTGGAAGGCCCAAGATCCCCAAATTGGTAAACAATGCAACCAAGAATGCAATGACACTAGAGATGGTATGACAAGAGATGGATTATTTACTTAGATGTGAAGTATGTGCAACATGGTTGTGTAGTGTTCAAAGAGGCGTCACTCTCAAGTGACTAGTAACCAAGATAGTACCCGAAGCAGTAGCTAAGTGACAATGCTAATCTAGGCAAATAAGGTAAAGAAGCACAACTTAATGCGCTTAGGGTTGCCAAGTGTTGAGGTGACAAGCCCAACAATTGGTTTGTGGATGTGTGATCAAATGGTGTAGATGATTGGAGTTTCGGGTTTACTCTAGCCCAATCCAATGTATGACAAACATCAAGAACATGCAGCAATGATTTAGTTGAGGATCAAATCCCAAATTCCAGCCATGTTATGGTTCTAGAATGTGATTCTTCTAGGCCTATTTTGTGCCATATTATGGTCACAAATACTCCTAATCCATTTACTCAAGCCTTGTTAAGGTCCCCAAATAAACTTCCTAGGCATAGAGTTCCAAGAATCAAGATTCAAACAAGGTAAACATCACATTTAATCTCATCATGCTCAAAGTTAAATACCTAAGAGAATAAGTTGCTAGCAAACACTCTCAATTGATTAAGCTCAACACATGCTCAAGAACTAGCAAAATTCCTAAACAAGCATTCAACATAACCGTATTTAGACAAAGAACATATCCAAGAACTGAATCAACATGCATATTCAAGAATCATTGTCAAAACATCATCATGGGCTAGGGCACACAACCCTAGCCCCCAACCTAAGGAACTACTCACACATGTTTAGGAAATACATCATTATTGCCAAGAATGAAAATATAGATACAAAGATAAATAAAGAAGAGTTTAGAAATTCTCAAGGGATGATGGCCAGCAGCTCCTTGGTGTTCTCCAAGTGTAGATGACAGCCCCCTTTCGGATTCTTCTTCTCCTCCAAACTTCTTCTTCTCCAAGTTTCCGGATTTCTTGTGTTCTTGACGAATTCCCAGCTGTGGAGCTTGAAACGTGATGTAGTGGTGGTGGAATGGTTATGAAAGTCAGTTCCTAAGATAAATGGATGTCTTAGGAACAACTTTCGTGAAGGAACGAAAGTGATTTGAGCAATGGAAAGTGGTGAAAATGGAAGAACAAAACTGGGCAGTTTCTTGGTGTTCTTGGTGGATGATTTGTGTGTCATGTGGCTGATTCCTTGTATGGGCGAAATGGGGAACTGAATAATGGTTATGGGGTGGCTGCCAACAGCTCTCTTGCAGCCATCATGCTCACAATAGAATATGTGAGTGGAGGATGGGAAAGAAATGCAAAAGAAATGCAAAAGAAATACAAAGTGGAAGGATGTAAGGGTGTAAGGAACTTAGTGGGAATATGGCAGCAAAGTGGGGGGAGTGGCTGACATTTTGGCACATGCATGCAGTAGTGCACATGTGTGCAGCAGCTATAGAGAATCTCCACCATGTGTGGTGGTGCTCCGGTGGTGGTCCGGCGGTGGTCCGCCTCTTGTGGTGGTTGTTCGTCGGAAAAATCGTCGGAAAGGTAATTTCATCATTTTTCTTCCTCTTTCCAAATCTTCAAGACAACATCTACCGAAGGTTGATTTGTACGATCTTTGACTCCGTCAAGCCACGGTTGACTTTTCGTCCTCTTCTCGGAAATGTACCAAATGTTGTCGAAATGCACCTTTTTGTGCCGAATTACTTCAACTCGCCTAAATGAGCTGAAAACATGAAAACACACTTTAAATGAAATAAATGGCCTTCGGATAAGCTTAATTCCCGTGATTAGGAATGCAAATTGCACGACAAATATGTGCTAATCACACCCCCACACTTGAATCTTGCTTGTCCTCAAGCAAACACAAAACAATACAATAAAGGAAACACAATACAATCACAAGAAGGTAAAAACAGAATTCAAAAGTTTTCTCCAACTATAGTCCTCAGCGAGCTCGCAATGTTATAAACAAGAGTCCAATGATCACATGCTAAGGCTTCACAAATTTGCTAAGTGCTTAACATGCGCAATTCAATCATGCTCGAGTGAAGTATGTGGGAACCAAGTGCACAATCAATCTCTTGCAATCAAATAGGCACAACTAAACAACATTAACCACTAAACTCACAAAGATCACTAATTATTTCCGCTCAAGTGTTTAGGGTTAAGTGTTTACTCTCATAACAAATACACAAATAATGTTCCCATAAGCTTGCTCATCAACCAACTCTCCACAAAATCGATACACAAATCGTTAGATCATAAAGACTTTCAATGGTGTAATGGGGCCAAAGGGTGAATGGTTATATGAAATGAAAGGATTGATATATCAAATGTTCCATGTATTTGCAAGACAAGTCAACGATTTTGAAACTCATACCTATGCTACAACCGAAACAAGTTTCTTATTTTTCCTCCAACCTTTTATTGAAACTAAAAACGATGCAAGAAACAACTCTATTTTTTTTGATTTTTTTTTTTCTTCCTTTCTCATTTTCTATTTTTCTTTTCTTGAGGAACTTTCTTCCTTCTTTTTATTTTTTTGATTTTTCTTTCTTTCTTTCTTTCTTTGAAACAACTACAACAACAAAAATTAAAAATTGCACCCCCACACTTGGCTTTTTGTATACTACTAACGAATTCCCAAGCATAAAGGACATGAGAAGTCGCTATCATCGTCTTGCAAACACAAAGAAACAAGCGTGAGATGGTGTTTAACTGGTGAAATGGGTGAAAGTGATGTGGTTGAACAAAGAAAAAGCTAATGATGTATATGGTTCAAGTGGGCTAATCCTAGAGTTCAAATTCGCATGGATGGTGGTCAATTTGGCCATGGTGCTTGTCTAGTGCCTTAATCATTTCTAACTCAATGTGGATCAACAAAATGTTTCAAGAGGTCTTTGAGCAAGTTCTAGGTTCAAGACTTATGCAATGTACACTCATGAAGAATAAGTAAATGTATGAAAGATGCATACAAGTGAATATTCAATGGGCTCAAGTCCTCACAATTTCTGGGTATGCATAGTAATACATGTCAAGTGTGCTTCTTAGATTGCAATCGATCAATTAACAAAGGTGAAGTGTACATGAAAAATCAAGCAATCATGAGTCATGCATATTAAACCCAAAGCAAATTACATAAAGCCTTAACAATGATCAGCATACTCAAGAACACAACAAAATAAGCTCAATTCATCATTGGAGTTGGAAAAAACTAACACAACAAACAAATAACACAAAACATAAGACAAAGAAACAAAAGTTTCAGAACTGGGCTCAGCCGTCCGGACGGACACAATGGGCGTCCGGACGAAGCAATCGACAGAGAGCATGTATTTTGGACCTCTTACAGGTGTCCGGACGGCCATGGGTGTCCGGACGGATTCATCGGGCAGACAACATAAAAAACTTGAAATTTCACTGGCGTCCGGACGGCCATGGGCGTCCGGACGGAGTACTCGATGAAAACGTCGAAAAAATTGAAACTTTTGGCGGGTTTCGAACCCAATCCTCACCCCCACACTGAAACTTAACATTGTCCCCAATGTGATCAGTGCATTTAACAATTTCCATTGGGTGAGGGACTCGACAAACAACAACAAATAAAACATGAAATAAACAAACAAAACAATTGGCACAAAACAAACAAAGATGAGTGAAGTAGAATTAAACTCCCTTATGGCGATCTCCACAATGATATTAGGCACCAACAAACACCAACCTCAAGGCATAAAGCCTTGACTTCCAAACGTAAGCTCCAGCTTATTGAAAACAGAAATGAACTTCAAATGCAATGGGGTTGCCTCCCCACAAGCGCTTCGGTTTAAAGACCTCAAAGCCGGTCTTGCATCTTCTCATGCTTGTTCAACATTAGGAACATCGGTGAAACGGTCGACTTCCTCTTGAGCGTCAAACATACCACCATAGTACATCTTTAGTCTATGCCCATTCACCTTGAATGTACCCCCATCAATGGTGTTCTTCACCTCCACAACTCCATGGGGAAACACATTGACAACAACATAAGGACCGCTCCATCTAGAGCGTAGTTTGCCCGGAAACAACTTCAATCTTGAGTTGTATAACAGTACCATGTTACCGGGAGCAAACTCCTTCAATTTAAGCTTCTTGTCGTGCCAAACCTTGGTCTTGTCCTTGAATAGAGCTGCACTCTCATATGCTTCATTTCTAATTTCAGCAAGCTCATTCAAGTCCAACCTTCTCTTGTCACCGGCTGCTCTTAAGTCCCAATTCATGGCTTTTACAGCCCAAAAAGCACGGTGCTCAAGCTCTACTGGCATATGGCAGGTTTTCCCATACACAAGTCTATATGGAGACATACCCAAAGGGGTCTTGTAAGCAGTTCGGTAAGCCCACAACACATCAAGAAGCTTGGTACTCCAATCCTTTCTCGTAGTGTTGACAGCTTTCTCCAATATAGACTTGATCTCTCGGTTAGAAACCTCAACTTGGCCACTAGTTTGGGGATGATATGGGGTGGCTACCTTGTGCTTGACTCCATACTTGGTCATGAGGGCAGTAAAGGCTTTGTTGATGAAGTGAGAACCTCCATCACTAATGATAAACCGAGGGGTGCCAAATCTAGTAAGAATGTGTTCCTTGAGGAACTTGGTAACCACCGCAGCATCATTAGTCTTTGTTGCTTGGGCCTCTACCCACTTAGAAACATAATCTACTGCCACCAATATGTATTGGAACCCATAAGAACTAGGAAAGGGTCCCATGAAATCAATTCCCCATGTATCAAAAATTTCCAGCTCAAAGATGTTTGTGAGGGGCATTTGATCTCTCCTTGAAATGGTACCAACACGTTGGCAGCGATCACAATGAAGGGCAAACTCATGGCAGTCCTTGAAGAGTGTAGGCCAATAGAATCCAGCTTGCAAGACTTTGAAAGCTGTCTTCTTGCCTCCAAAATGTCCACCCCAAGTATGAGTGTGACATTGTTCCAAAATGTGGGGAACTTCACTCTCCGGAATGCACCGTCTCCAAATTTGATCTTTCCCTTCCTTCCACAAATAAGGGTCATCCCAAATGAAGGTATGGGCATCTCTCTCTAACTTCCTCATGTCTTGATAGGTAGCACCTTTCGGTCTATATGTGCCTCCACTTGCCAAGTAATTAACTAGAATGGAATACCATGGCTGTTCACATGTGGTGGCTTGAACAACAAAAATCTGCTCATCCGGAAAGCTTTCAACCAAAGGGATGGTTGAATCATCACCTCCACCAACAAGTCTCGAGAGGTGATCCGCTACTACATTCTCTTTGCCCGGTTTATCTTGGATCTCCAAATCAAACTCTTGCAGCAACAACATCCAACGGATGAGACGAGGCTTTGCATCCTTCTTTGTCATTAAGTACCTCAAAGCTGCATGGTCGGTGTGCACAATAACTTTGGAGCCAATAAGATAACTCCGAAATTTCTCTAAAGCAAAGATAATGGCCAAAAGTTCCTTCTCCGTGGTGGTGTAGTTGACTTGTGCATCATTCAATGTCCGGGAAGCATAATAAATAGCATGCAAATGCTTGTCTTTCCTCTGTCCCAAAACTGCTCCCATAGCATAATCGGATGCATCACACATTAGCTCAAATGGAAGTGTCCAATCCGGTGCACACATGATGGGTGCACTAACCAACAACTCCTTGATCTCCTCAAAAGCCGACACACACTTGTCATCAAAATTCCAAGGGGTATCCTTGGCAAGTAAATCACACAATGGCTTTGAGATCTTGGAGAAATCCTTGATAAATCTCCGGTAAAAACCGGCGTGTCCCATAAAACTCCTCACTCCCTTCACATTCACCGGAGGAGGTAGCTTCTTCATAAGCTCAATTTTGGCCTTATCAACTTCAATGCCCCTCTTGGAAATCACATGACCAAGAACAATGCCTTCTTCCACCATGAAGTGGCATTTCTCCCAATTAAGAACAAGGTTGGTCTCCACACATCTCTCTAGCACAAGAGCTAACCGTGCTAAACACTCCTCAAATGAGTTTCCATGGACCGAAAAATCATCCATAAAGATTTCCATGAAGTCCTCCGTCATGTCATGAAATAGGGCCATCATACACCTTTGAAATGTGGCTGGAGCATTGCAAAGTCCAAATGGCATGCGACGGTATGCAAAGGTACCAAAAGGACATGTGAAAGTGGTCTTCTCTTGGTCTTCGGGAGCTATAACAATTTGATTGTACCCGCTGTACCCATCAAGAAAACAGAAATGAGAGTGTCCCGCCAACCTCTCAAGCATTTGATCAATGAAAGGAAGGGGAAAGTGATCCTTCCTTGTGGCGGTGTTAAGCTTCCGATAGTCAATACACACCCTCCAACCACTTTGTACTCGCTGTGGGATGTCCTCCCCTTTGTCATTCTTGACTATGGTCATTCCTCCCTTCTTAGGCACCACTTGAACCGGAGATACCCACTTAGAATCGGAAATGGGATAGATTACTCCATGATCAAGGAGCTTTGTGACTTCATTCTTCACCACCTCCATCATAGGTGGATTCAATCTCCTTTGGGCATCCCTTATAGGCTTGCTGCCCTCTTCCATGTAAATATTGTGCATGCATACACTTACACTTATTCCTTTAATATCGGCAATGGTCCAACCAATGGCAGCCTTGTGCTCCCTTAACACCTCAAGTAACTTCTCCTCTTCACACAATGAGAGCTTGGATGACAAGACAATAGGAAGTGTCTCATCATCACCTAGAAATGCATACTTCAAAGAGGATGGAAGTGGCTTCAACTCCAACTTAGGAGGTGACACAATAGAAGGCTGCAGTTTTGGTGCCCAAGTAGGTGCAGTTTCCAATACATTGGGTGGTCGAATATGGTATGGAATGAAAGTGCGTGGTGTGGCAGTCAATGCAAGAGTTGCCTCCACAATGTCATCATCAAGGAACTCCACGTCGGGATGTGCAATAGAAGTCTCCAATGGATCTTTAGAATTAGACTCAATGAAAGAAGTTGCTACGGCATCATGTAGCACATCAATTTTGAAACAATCTCCCAATGGCAATGGACTCCTTATGGCATCAAAAATACGAAAGCCAATGGTTGTGTCAAAAACTGTCATGGTGAGGACTCCTTCTTTGACATCTATCTTTGTACCGGCTGTAGCCATGAAAGGTCTTCCGAAGAGAATAGGCATCTCTTCCTCTCCTCCACTAACAATATCCTTCATGTCAAGGGTCACAAAATCTGCCGGAATTAGAAGCTCTCCAATCTTGACTAGAACATCTTCAACTATCCCCTTTGGTACAACTTGGCTGCGGTCGGCCAACTTGAGTGAGATCTTCACCGGCTTGATATCATCCAAAGCAAGTGTCTTGTACACATCATAAGGCATAAGATTAATGGAAGCACCCAAGTCCAACATAGCTCTATCAAACCCCTTGCTGCCAATGATACAAGGAACCGTAAAAAAACCGGGATCCTTAAGCTTTGGAGGAAGCTTGCCTTGCAACACTGCTGAAACATCTTCGCTCAATATGATCTGCTCATCTTTCATGAACTTCCTCTTGTTGGTACAAAGCTCCTTCAAGAACTTGGCATAAGGTGGGAATTGTTTGATGGCATCTAAGAGAGGTATGTTGATGTTGACCTTCTTGAATAATTCAATGAACTCTCTTCGATACTTGTTGTTCTTCTTCTGCAATTCCTCCTTCCTTTGAGCTTGTGGGAATGGTAGAGGTACTTGGTGAGATGTTACATTCATAGGTGGTGTGCTCAAGTGAGTTCTCCTAGGAATATTGTCATGAGGTGTGCTTGAACTGCTCACTAACTCTTCATTCTTCTCAAATGCAACCTTGTTGCTCTTCCTCTTGATGTAATCTTGCTTCTCAAAGTCTTGATAACAAGAGAGTTGTCCAAAACCCTCTCCCACTGGAATACCATCTTCACTGTTGAAGACGCTTGTAGATGAAGACTTGGACCCTTGAACATTTGTGCTCGGAGTAGAATTCAGTTTCTGACTTGCTCCCAGGTGTCCGGACGGCCGAGGAAGTCCGGACGGATTACACGAGATTTCTGATTTTTCTGTCTGGCGTCCGGACGGCACATACGGGCGTCCGGACGGATTGCACGGGATTTCTGATTTTTCGGACTTTTCTGACGGGAGTCCGGACGGCCTTGGGCGTCCGGACGGATGACACTCTGAACTTGCACTTTTCATAGCTGATTTCAATGCTCCATTCGATGCTCCTCCGGAAGGTACATTTTCTTCCCTTCCGGCTTCCTTATCCACCCCCTTGTTTCTCCACAGATAAGCATTATAATCACCACTCTCCAAATTGCCGGAAGGTACATTTTCTTCCCCTCCGGCCCCATTCTCCTCATATAAATTTGCAGAATTTAAACAAGGTTCCATGAAAGTAGTAGATGAAGAGGGGGCATTAATCTGATCATGGGGATTATAATTGATCAAGTTATCATAAGACTTACCGGATCGAAGGGTGGTGATCGCCTTCACACTTTCATGCCTTGGATTTTGTTCCGGTTGTGAAGGTAGTGAACCTTTTGGTCTTTCTTGGAGTTGCCTTGCTAGCTGCCCCACTTGGATTTCCAATTTGTTCAGTCCTTGGGACATAACTGAAACATTTTGGTCAGTTTTTAGTTGGCTTGTAGTGAGGGCAGCGATGATCTCTTTGAAGGTTGGCTCTCTTGACTCATGTGCTTGAGCTTGGTTGTTTCCTCCTTTGTTCTCAAATCCGGGAGGTGCTTGGTAGAAGCTTTGTCTTGGAGGTATTTGTGAAGTGCTTGCTTCTTGTGAGTGATGAGAAACTCCTTTTTGGAAAGTGCTAGGGCCTTGGTACCCTTGTGAGCTTCCATGATATGATTGATTACCTCCTTGATATGTACTTCCTCCCCCAAACTTTCCTCCTTGGAAATTGTTACCTCCTTGGCTTCCTTGAGTGTTGGATTGATTGTAGTTCTCCTCATGTCTCTTGCCATAAGAAGAATAGGATTGTCGCTGCTTGTAGTCATTAACTTGGTAGATTTGTTCCTCCAACGCTGCTTGTTGCATTGCAGCCCCATGGTATTGACAATCAAGAGTGTCATGTGTGGGAGAACCACAATAAAAACAAGAAGTAGAAACTGCTTTCACTTGCTCCCTTGAGGTAGATGCTGCTGCCCCTCCATGTGCCTTGAGTAAAAGATCAAGCTTGGTGTTCATTGCAGCCTCTAGTTGCTCAAATTTAGCATTCATTAGCTCATCAACTTGTTGGATTTGAGAAACACCATGGACTGCTCTAGTCCTTGGTCCAACATCTTCATGACTTCTTCCAACATGTGGCTGCACCTCTCTTTCTCTTGGCCTTGTGTCCCTCCTTCTATCATGATTGTCCCACTGCCCGGATTGAATTGCTATCTCCTCAATGATGTCCCAAGCGGCATTGGGTCCTTTTCTTTGAAAACTGCCACCACAAGCATTATCCAATCTCCTTCTATCATCCTCAAATAACCCATTATAGAAAGAAGATACAAGCTGCCATCTACTTATACCGTGGTGTGGACACCCAAGCTCCAAATCTTTGAATCGTTCCCATGCAACATAGATTGTCTCATGCTCACCTTGCATGAATGTAGTGAGCTGATTCCTCATGGCAGTAGTGCGATGATGAGGATAATAGGCATTGAGAAACACCTTCTGCATCTCATCCCAAGAGTGGATACTCCTAGGCTTAAGCTTGTGAAACCACACCCTTGCCTTCTCCTTGAGTGAAAATTGGAAGAGTCGAAGCTTCAACTCATCATATGTTAAGGCACCACGGCTCAAGGTGCTGCAAATAGCATCAAACTCAATGATATGATCGTATGGTCTCTCCTTTTGGACTCCATGAAATGTGGGCAGAATAGATAGAATGGAGTGCTTGATCTCATAAGCCAAATTCGGATGCGGATGCACAATACAAGAGGGAGTGTTGACAATGCTCGGATTGGAGTAATGACTCAAAGGCAACTCCTCTTCATCCACAGGTGGTTCTTGATCATTATGTCTGTCCCCCATTGTTTCCTTGGGAGGTGTTGGCTGTTCTGGAATTAGAGTGATAGGTGGAGCACTTTCGGTTCTCCTCGGTCTACCTCTTCCCCTTCCCTTTCCTCTTGTTCTTCCTCTTGTGTCTTCACTCAACACACGTCCACTTCTCAAAGAGATTTGGGTACTAGAAGTAGAAACCTCGTTCATGTACCTTTAAACACAAAGAGTGTGAGTACAAACACACAACAAAGCAAGAAAACAAAAGTAGGGAACAATAGAAGCAATTGGAAACAATAAAACAATGAAAAACACAATCTGGAAGGTCCCAGGTGTCCGGACGGAGGCGTCCGTCCGGACTGATTACGTGGGCTGAACCTACAGACTACTTGGAAGGTCACAGGTGTCCGGACGGCAGTGGGTGTCCGGACTGATCATTAGACAGAGAGGTTTCTAGAAAATGTCAGTTTCTGATCCTGACGACCAATACCCAAAAACCTAATTTTTTACCTAAGCTAGACTTATCCAAATGACTTGAAATTTTAACTGGAATAACTAGACACAGAACTGAACATGCACAAAAATTTTTAGATTTTTCTGGGAAGATTTGATATTTTTTTAAAAAATTCGAAAAACACACAACAATGAAAATTGACCTAACAACAACTTTGAAATAACAATAACAACAAACACAATGCAAACAGTGAAAACAAAATACAAAATCAAAGAAAACAACACTATGAACAATTAACAGATGAATTTTACAAGAATAGTGTCAATACAACCCGGCTACGGTTCACCAAAGGATCAAGGATTAACCTCAATCCCCGGCAACGGCGCCATTTGACCTGTCGTATAGTTTCGCTCAAGAATGAGTGTCTTCTACGAGTATCAACAATGTGGATGTATAGATTAAGACCAGGGGATTGTCGTACCCAAGGGATTGGAAGGCCTAAGATCCCCAAATTGGTAAACAATGCAACCAAGAATGCAATGACACTAGAGATGGTATGACAAGAGATGGATTATTTACTTAGATGTGAAGTATGTGCAACATGGTTGTGTAGTGTTCAAAGAGGCGTCACTCTCAAGTGACTAGTAACCAAGATAGTACCCGAAGCAGTAGCTAAGTGACAATGCTAATCTAGGCAAATAAGGTAAAGAAGCACAACTTAATGCGCTTAGGGTTGCCAAGTGTTGAGGTGACAAGCCCAACAATTGGTTTGTGGATGTGTGATCAAATGGTGTAGATGATTGGAGTTTCGGGTTTACTCTAGCCCAATCCAATGTACGTATGACAAACATCAAGAACATGCAGCAATGATTTAGTTGAGGATCAAATCCCAAATTCCAGCCATGTTATGGTTCTAGAATGTGATTCTTCTAGGCCTATTTTGTGCCATATTATGGTCACAAATACTCCTAATCCATTTACTCAAGCCTTGTTAAGGTCCCCAAATAAACTTCCTAGGCATAGAGTTCCAAGAATCAAGATTCAAACAAGGTAAACATCACATTTAATCTCATCATGCTCAAAGTTAAATACCTAAGAGAATAAGTTGCTAGCAAACACTCTCAATTGATTAAGCTCAACACATGCTCAAGAACTAGCAAAATTCCTAAACAAGCATTCAACATAACCGTATTTAGACAAAGAACATATCCAAGAACTGAATCAACATGCATATTCAAGAATCATTGTCAAAACATCATCATGGGCTAGGGCACACAACCCTAGCCCCCAACCTAAGGAACTACTCACACATGTTTAGGAAATACATCATTATTGCCAAGAATGAAAATATAGATACAAAGATAAATAAAGAAGAGTTTAGAAATTCTCAAGGGATGATGGCCAGCAGCTCCTTGGTGTTCTCCAAGTGTAGATGACAGCCCCCTTTCGGATTCTTCTTCTCCTCCAAACTTCTTCTTCTCCAAGTTTCCGGATTTCTTGTGTTCTTGACGAATTCCCAGCTGTGGAGCTTGAAACGTGATGTAGTGGTGGTGGAATGGTTATGAAAGTCAGTTCCTAAGATAAATGGATGTCTTAGGAACAACTTTCGTGAAGGAACGAAAGTGATTTGAGCAATGGAAAGTGGTGAAAATGGAAGAACAAAACTGGGCAGTTTCTTGGTGTTCTTGGTGGATGATTTGTGTGTCATGTGGCTGATTCCTTGTATGGGCGAAATGGGGAACTGAATAATGGTTATGGGGTGGCTGCCAACAGCTCTCTTGCAGCCATCATGCTCACAATAGAATATGTGAGTGGAGGATGGGAAAGAAATGCAAAAGAAATGCAAAAGAAATACAAAGTGGAAGGATGTAAGGGTGTAAGGAACTTAGTGGGAATATGGCAGCAAAGTGGGGGGAGTGGCTGACATTTTGGCACATGCATGCAGTAGTGCACATGTGTGCAGCAGCTATAGAGAATCTCCACCATGTGTGGTGGTGCTCCGGTGGTGGTCCGGCGGTGGTCCGCCTCTTGTGGTGGTTGTTCGCCGGAAAAATCGTCGGAAAGGTAATTTCATCATTTTTCTTCCTCTTTCCAAATCTTCAAGACAACATCTACCGAAGGTTGATTTGTACGATCTTTGACTCCGTCAAGCCACGGTTGACTTTTCGTCCTCTTCTCGGAAATGTACCAAATGTTGTCGAAATGCACCTTTTTGTGCCGAATTACTTCAACTCGCCTAAATGAGCTGAAAACATGAAAACACACTTTAAATGCAATAAATGGCCTTCGGATAAGCTTAATTCCCGTGATTAGGAATGCAAATTGCACGACAAATATGAGCTAATCAGAGAGATAGAACAGTCACAGCTATTCTATATTACTATTCTTCCCTCACAGTCTGACTATCTCTCTCTCCATTGATATTGCTTCATAATTTTCTCAAATCCTTATACATCAACCTAACAGATCATGCACAATTCAATGTCGTTGTTTACAGAATTTCCCTTTCCACAGTGCATATGTCAGAAACTCATGTACAATTAAAAAACCCAAAACTTACAATGACACACATGCAACACAATTACAAATTACAATATATCCAAATCAAAAATTGATGTAAGCAATATCAAAAAGAAAACGAAAGAAATCTATTGGAATAAGTGATTAGCACATATTTGTCGTGCAATTTGCATTCCTAATCACGGGAATTAAGCTTATCCGAAGGCCATTTATTGCATTTAAAGTGTGTTTTCATGTTTTCAGCTCATTTAGGCGAGTTGAAGTAATTCGGCACAAAAAGGTGCATTTCGACAACATTTGGTACATTTTCGAGAAGAGGACGAAAAGTCAACCGTGGCTTGACGGAGTCAAAGATCGTACAAATCAACCTTCGGTAGATGTTGTCTTGAAGATTTGGAAAGAGGAAGAAAAATGATGAAATTACCTTTCCGACGATTTTTCCGACGAACAACCACCACAAGAGGCGGACCACCGCCGGACCACCACCGGAGCACCACCACACATGGTGGAGATTCTCTATAGCTGCTGCACACATGTGCACTACTGCATGCATGTGCCAAAATGTCAGCCACTCCCCCCACTTTGCTGCCATATTCCCACTAAGTTCCTTACACCCTTACATCCTTCCACTTTGTATTTCTTTTGCATTTCTTTTGCATTTCTTTCCCATCCTCCACTCACATATTCTATTGTGAGCATGATGGCTGCAAGAGAGCTGTTGGCAGCCACCCCATAACCATTATTCAGTTCCCCATTTCGCCCATACAAGGAATCAGCCACATGACACACAAATCATCCACCAAGAACACCAAGAAACTGCCCAGTTTTGTTCTTCCATTTTCACCACTTTCCATTGCTCAAATCACTTTCGTTCCTTCACGAAAGTTGTTCCTAAGACATCCATTTATCTTAGGAACTGACTTTCATAACCATTCCACCACCACTACATCACGTTTCAAGCTCCACAGCTGGGAATTCGTCAAGAACACAAGAAATCCGGAAACTTGGAGAAGAAGAAGTTTGGAGGAGAAGAAGAATCCGAAAGGGGGCTGTCATCTACACTTGGAGAACACCAAGGAGCTGCTGGCCATCATCCCTTGAGAATTTCTAAACTCTTCTTTATTTATCTTTGTATCTATATTTTCATTCTTGGCAATAATGATGTATTTCCTAAACATGTGTGAGTAGTTCCTTAGGTTGGGGGCTAGGGTTGTGTGCCCTAGCCCATGATGATGTTTTGACAATGATTCTTGAATATGCATGTTGATTCAGTTCTTGGATATGTTCTTTGTCTAAATACGGTTATGTTGAATGCTTGTTTAGGAATTTTGCTAGTTCTTGAGCATGTGTTGAGCTTAATCAATTGAGAGTGTTTGCTAGCAACTTATTCTCTTAGGTATTTAACTTTGAGCATGATGAGATTAAATGTGATGTTTACCTTGTTTGAATCTTGATTCTTGGAACTCTATGCCTAGGAAGTTTATTTGGGGACCTTAACAAGGCTTGAGTAAATGGATTAGGAGTATTTGTGACCATAATATGGCACAAAATAGGCCTAGAAGAATCACATTCTAGAACCATAACATGGCTGGAATTTGGGATTTGATCCTCAACTAAATCATTGCTGCATGTTCTTGATGTTTGTCATACATTGGATTGGGCTAGAGTAAACCCGAAACTCCAATCATCTACACCATTTGATCACACATCCACAAACCAATTGTTGGGCTTGTCACCTCAACACTTGGCAACCCTAAGCGCATTAAGTTGTGCTTCTTTACCTTATTTGCCTAGATTAGCATTGTCACTTAGCTACTGCTTCGGGTACTATCTTGGTTACTAGTCACTTGAGAGTGACGCCTCTTTGAACACTACACAACCATGTTGCACATACTTCACATCTAAGTAAATAATCCATCTCTTGTCATACCATCTCTAGTGTCATTGCATTCTTGGTTGCATTGTTTACCAATTTGGGGATCTTGGGCCTTCCAATCCCTTGGGTACGACAATCCCCTGGTCTTAATCTATACATCCACATTGTTGATACTCGTAGAAGACACTCATTCTTGAGCGAAACTATACGACACGTCACTCTCACGTGTCAATTCTTAATGCTCTCAATTACGTAGCACAACACAGTTCAACCTAAATTTTTTTTGCTCCATCGCCATAGCCATAGCCATAGATTATAGTTTTCTGTGTTACCATCAATTCTTGTAAACATGATGAGTCTGATGCCAAGGACAATACATTCTGACTGTTTTTGTTTTTTTTACTTCTCAATTAAGAATTTTTTTTTTTTTTCAGCAAGAAGTAAGAAAAATTTGTTAATATTTGGAGTGATTGGGTTAATGTGGTATGATGAAAAGACACATTCGGATTCCCAATGATAGCATATATATATGATATCTCAACTAGCTACTTCTGATCACATCGTTCCTTCACTCTCTTCCTTCATTTTATATTTTATAATATCATATTTAGCATACTAGATCAATTTTTCTCTATCACATCATGGACTGGCAAAGTTTCGGTGTGTGACCTCCCCATCCATTGTAAATCAGAAATAGTTTTAGGTTTAGCATCTACTAAAACAAAAAGATCACCTGGCAAAGTTTTATATGGTTCCTTGCCAGTTGCCACGATCACTGAACCTGTTTTGTCAGTAATCAATTAACCTTCATATCATATAGCTTTGTTCCATATGGTTTGGCTTCTTCAAAATTACTTCAGCAAATGGTGCTTTGTTCCATGGCAATATGTATGATCATTGTATTGTGGCATATTTCATATAATATGTATTTTGCCTCGATGTTATATCCGAGTGCTATGACATTTTCAATCGAACTATGCAGGACAAGCGTGAGATAACTCGGCATGGTCAGCACGAATGTGGATTCTGCTAGCATCGATACATTCCGTTTTCCATCAGAATGATGACTGATGACAACATAAATGGCTTATGTGATCGTACATGATTATATTTAGTTCGTAATGAAAGAGAGTTTGAATAGTGTAAAGACATTTTTTTCTTTCTTTTTTTCCTTTTGGTTACAAGTGTGTAAAGGTATTCTTTTTCTTTTTATTGTTTCATTTTATTACCAGCTTAATCAAATTATGAAAAGAAATTAGAATAGCGGAACATGATGTATCAGGCACAGGAACTAATAATGAAGAGGACAACAATACCTACTATTAATCACTTCCAAAGAACGAAAATCCATTTCTATATATAGATTGTAATTGTATTGATTGAGTATTATTTTCACAGTATAAATTAGTATTATACACGAGTATTTTACTACATTGAGAATGTTAGAAACGTATGCATGTATTTCAACTTACAGGTCTACATCAGTCTAGCATTTGTATAAACTACATATTAACCATAAACAACATCATATCCATTTTGCTCCCCATATGACAATATTTTATAATCAAGTCAAACTAACCATTTTTTGAGTAGATAATGGTTTATAAATATGATGCATACAAAATACATCTCCTATACCACAGATGAAATAATGTAGTCTGTTTTAATGTACTATGTCTTCTACAATGTATCAATAGTTTATCATTTTATTATAACATTTCTTTACCAAACATATATACAAAATATAATTAAATCTTAATGTATTATATTTCCTACAATGTATCAAACATAAATTTTACCTCGCAGCATCGCGCGGGAAACTAAAATCTAGTGAATAACTACAAATGTTCAAATCTTGTAATAACTTAACTGCTAAGAGATGGTCCTTTCATAATCTGGTGACTTTGCTTTGCTTTCTAAGTTGACCAGGTCCTGAGTTCGATTGGACTAGCACATAAGTTCACAGAAAAACTGATAAGAGATGAATAATATATATTTATATATACTTGTATATAAGACACACTTCAACTAGAACATCCAATAGCCTACTACACTTTGCTGGCCTGCAACCATCGAGCCAAATGTCACCCATCAGCCTATGGCTAAGTGGCCCAACAACAACTATTTAACTTCTAAATAAACTTTTTAAAAAATTAAGTCGGAACTTCGAAAAATACTACAAACTTGTGGAAACGTTTACTTTTCTATTGTGACGTACCTCAAAAATAAAATTTGAATAAATTTCAAAATTCAGGATCTCACAATTACATATCGAGATGTAGTAATGTAGAGTGAATTAGTGTACGCTGAGTTGCCACATATTATTGGAAGGTAAGGAGTATGATAAATACTTAGGTTATTAACAAACAACACTACTTTACTTTTAGATTATAATAAATACTTTGTATGTTAATATTTTAGTAAATCTCCCATATTTGACTCTCAATCCATAAGAGTTTATTTGTTCATAAGTTGATACAAAGAGTGACGAAATGAAAGTGCGGTAGTAGAGAATGATGTAGTTAATATTTTGATAATTTTAACTTATTAGAGTTAAATTTCTAAAATTTGGATGAAAATTATTTGGGTTAGACATTTAAATGAATTTAAAAATTATGAAATAGTTAATAATTAAGACATTTACTTATTGTTTCTAGTTTTTTTACAGCTATCCACTAAAATCGAATATATATAAAACAAAGTGCAATAATAACCAGTAGCCATCATAGCAAGATTGGCTAAGGCCTCCTTGACAAGGCCATACACTTGTGCACGTGTTCAAACCTTGTCCAAGTTGAATTGTGGGTATATTTTTTGTTGAATATTTCAAAACAAACGCCTAAATATTGGAATATTGTGATAATTAATTTCGCTTTATTTTCTATATTTTTGAAATTATCATGATATTTCGAATCTATCGAGCTAAATTAGCTTGCAGGTGTTTTTTTTTTTTTTGAGAAGAAACATGAACTTTTATTCCATAAGAAAGATTACATTCGGGAATGACTTAAATTAGTCTCAATAACCCCCACATGAGGTAGAGAACTACTCATATCCCAATCATGAACATTGGTTACAGGCATATCACTAGTGATAATTGACATGAGCCAATGAGGCCCAACCCCTAACCAAGAAAAACGCCCATTTTCTCGAGCTACAAATTTTGCAATAGCATGAGCAGCCTTGTTTCCATCACGGGAGCATAACTGATAGTAGAAATATTAAGCCATACCATCAATCTTTTAATCTCATCAACCACCACCCCATCAGAAGCAAAACATTGATCATCATTATTAATCATGGCTACTGCCTCCATGCAATCACTCTCAACCACAACATTGATCCACCCATGCTCAAACAAAAACTGCAAACCCACTTGAATAGCTAGCAACTCCGCCAAACAAGGAGTGATCAAATGCTCAAAACCCAAACCAATAGAAAAAATATCGCTAAGTTAAAAAATAGAAAATTTTGGCGATATTTCGCCGAAAAATCGATTTTTTAGACATTGTTTCTAGGTTGCTTTCAAGTTTTTCTTTTATAGGTTTCTTCCAAGTATTTAAAGGTCTCTACATGAATGCATTCGATTGCATGGTAATTCAAGTATTTTTTAAAGAGTCACCTCTCAAATCTCAAGCACCGTTATTCTTTCAAAGGGGTAGAAAAAAATTCTTGCAAAAGTGCGTATAAATCATTTCACATATTTATGGATTTCAATTTTTGATGTTTCTATACAATAGAATATCTAAGCATATGTAATTTTTCTTTTTCTTTTGAAGTGATGTATTTTTGTATACATACTTATAATCAATTGTTGACTTTATATTGGTGTTCATTGTTTATGTTTCTTGGTTTCCTTGTCCAAAATAAAATTGCTTATGTTTCATGATAATTGATGGTTAATTTTTTTTTTGTTTCGGCCCTCCAAAGTTAACTTCATCAGTTAATATTTTTAACCAGCAAATGTAATTTGGTAAAAGTGAAAGATGACAAAGATATAGATATTGGAAACTTCAGAAAGTAAAAGAAACAGGATGTACTAACTACAGTACATGGGACAAGTAGACGACAAAAAACAAACGACAAAGTACACTATGTTTAAGGGAATATGAAATACAACCACAAGACAGAAAGTAAATACAAAGTAAATAGCACAGGAATAGATCATCTCTTTATTAATGAATAGGTGCCTCTATATATAGAGAAACACAAGGGTACAATCCATATCCCAATAGGACTTCTATTCAATAAGTAATCCATATGCTAACCTAACTAAGATACTCCTAGGTTGACAAGGCACACACAAAGTAGGTTTCCTTCAACACTCCCCCTTGTGGCGTCAACACTAGGTGGTGCTCCTCACGTTGTCTCATTAAAAACCTTGCCAAGTAACAAAAACCCAGTGGGATAAAAAATAACCTTGGTCGAAGGGAAAAAGAGTACAACACACCCTTCACATTTGGTATAGCATGGACGCCAGACTCCCCCTGAAGTCTGCGTCTCCCCCTGATTTCCACAATCATGGGAGGTCAGATAACTTAAGCAAATCAATGCTTTTCACATGCTTCTCAAATGTGGATTTAGGCAATGACTTAGTAAATAAGTCAGCCACATCGTCCTCAGAACGGACTTGATTCACTTTAATCTTAAGGAACTTCTGCTATTGCTGATTACAAAAGAACTTAGGCGATATATGCTTGGCGTTGTCGCATTTGATGAAACCTTGCTTCATCTGCTCAATGCAGGCAGCATTATCCTCATAAATGGATGTAGGTTCATCAGTGGTTGACCTCAAACCACATGTACTTCTTATATGTGTATCAATGGACCTTAACCATATACACTCACGAATGCTTTATGGAGAGCAATTATCTCAACATGGTTCGAAGAAGTAGCGACAAGGGTCTGCTTAGTAGACCTCCAAGATATCGCGGTGTTACCCATGGTAAAGACATAACCAGTTTGGGAACAACCTTTATATGGGTCAGAGAGATACCCTATATCAGCAAAGCCAACCAAAACATCACAAGGTGTTTGGGAAAAGGGGACGTCAGCTTTTCTGTCCGTCGGTCGACCGTTCGACGGCCGGTCGTCGACCGGTCGACGGTCGTCAGTAGGCACGGGTTCCTCACCCAATTTGCCATATTTTTGAGACTCTCTGCAGGTAACGTGCCCTTTGTGTTCCATCCGGCCGGTAAGTCCTCGTCCGGATGCCCGGGTCGTTCAACCGCAGCAAACATAGGTTCCTCACCTAGTTTCGACTCTCTGTAGGGATAGAACAAGCCCATATCAATCGTACCCTTCAAGTATCGAAAGATAGTCTTTATGCCACTCCAATGGCGTTGCGTGGGCGCAAAGCTAAATCTAGCTAACAAGTTAACAACAAAGGAGATATCGGGTCTTGTACACTGTGTCAAGTACAATAATGCGCTATTGCACTTAGGTATGGTACCTCAGTCTCTAAAACGTCTTCACCATCATCCCTTGGGTGAAACGGATCCTTCTTGGATCTAGACTGCGACCAATCATGGGAGTGCTTAACAGGATGGACTTTATCCATATTAAATCGCCTGAGCATCCTTTCCCAAGATCTTTCATCTCAAACACGGATTTCAAGTATTCAGTGGCACTTGCAAATCCGGAACTTGTTTTCACGCAGGGGCATAATTTTATTGTTCACATACCCTCTTCCAATCAAGTAGTCACTTAGACGGGTATACCACATCCGTCCGGATTGTTTCAATCCATATAGTGAACGTTGCAACCTTATTGCAAATGTGCTCTGTGGTCTAGAGCCACTTGACTTGGGTAAATGAAGCCCATCCGGGACCTTCATATAAATCTCCATATCTAGATCCCCATAGAGATATGTTATGACCACATTCATAAGCTGCATGTTCAGTTTTTCGGAAACTACCACTGACAAGGTAGCAGAACGTTATGACGTCCTTTACGAGAGAGTATGTCTCATCGTAGTCGATTCCAGGGCGTTGTGAGGAGCCTTGCGCCACAAGGCGAGCTTTATATCTCGTTCTCTCACTACGCTTTCTAACAAAGACATATTTATATCAACAGGTTTTATTCCAGAAGGTATTGGCACAACTAGCCCTAATACCGTTCTCTTTGTTAGTGAGTCCAACTCAACCTGGATCGCATATTTCCATTTAGGCCAATAAGCTTCTACGTTGGCATTCATCAACGGAGCGAGGTTCAATATCATCATTCTCAATGAACTCTTGTGCACAAGCATATGCAAACACATCATCAACTGTGATGGAGTTTCTATCCCACGTCTCATGTACACTAGTGTAATTAATCGAGATCTCTAGGTTCCCACGGATAGGTCTTAGCGACAGGGCGTCCCCCGAAGATGTCTTTTGGACATAACCATAATCCGGAACGTTTTCATGGACGGATTTTGAGTATCAATGATGAGAGGGTTATTTGGTGCCATCGCAGCCCATTCCCTAGGGCGCGAATCCCTCGAACCTGGTGGCCTCCAACGCTTCCTCAGCGGAGCCACGGCCTAAGCCACATCACCACCATTACTGGCAGTGGCGCCACCAACTGTCCCTCCCATAGGGTTAGCTGCAATAGCGACTTTGAGTCCAAGTCCTTATTCAGGCACTTGCATCCTTGCAGGCATGTTTGCAGCTGGTATATATGATCTAGTCACTAAGATCTGAGAAAGCGTCCGGAAGAGAGTCGGCGACTTTCTGAAGATCTATAATCTACGCACTTTCTGCAGTAGGGGGATCGTTATGAGACAGAGTGGGGACAGGCCACGACAATTCCAGTCGTTCCTGTTGAACGTTCACGTTCTTATCTCCCCCTAACGACGGGAAGTCTGTCTCATCGAAGTGACAAATAGATCGCCTGTCAAGGGTTCTACATAGCGGATTATGGTTGGAGACTCAAATCCAACATAAATACTCATTCGTCTCTGAGGACCCATATCAAGACGCTGTGGCGGCGTAATGGGCACATAAACAACACACCCAAATATGCGTAAGTACGATATGCTTGGCTCGTACCCAGTCACTAGCTGTAGCATAGAAAAAGATTGGGTGGTGATGGGCCTCAGACGAATAAGCACAGCTGCATGCAATACTGCGTGCCCCCAGGCAGAGAGAGAAAAGGTTGGTGCGCATTACCAACGTCCTCGTGACCATTTGTTGCTATTAATGGCAATCTCTGCAAGACCATTCTGGGTATGCACATGTGAGACTAGATGCCCAACATCTATCCCATGCAGTAGTCATCGAAAGTCTTCGATGTAAACTCCCTAGCCTTATCAAGCCTGATAGTTAATGGGATGATCCGGGTAGTGAGCCGGCAGGCGAATTATCTGTGCTAGGAGTTTAGCATAAGCAGCATTACGAAAGGACAACATCGTGACATGTGACCAGCATGTCGATGCATCAACCAACACCATAAAATATATAAATGGCCCGCTTGTTGGTTGAATATGTCCACAGATATCCACTTGGATTCTCTGTAAGAATGGAAGAAGTACTTTTAGAATCCTTTGTATAGGACAGTCTCAGTCCTTATTTCCCTAAGGAACAAGCTTTGCATAATGAGCATTTGGCTTTAGGAGCTTCAGAAGCATAGGAGGATTTTGTCCTGTCAGAAAATTTCTGAGGACAGTCCCAGTCGACCGTTCGACAGGAATGGTCGACCGGTCGACGGTCGCTCCCTGGAGGGGGTTCGATCGTTCGACAGGAAACTCGAACGGTCGACGACGCACGCTGGACGAGGTCGACCGTTCGACAAGAAGAGATCGAACGGTCGACGGGCGGCGGACAGAGGCACTTTTGCCTTTTTTCATATCTGTCTCATCTCCTTGAATCAACTTTTGATTCATGCTTCGATTAGCTCGATATGATGGATGTCCGTGTGAGGTTTTCAATACACGGATCATCATATCACGACCATGATGTCTTAATCTGTCGTGCCAAAGCCAATATGTGTCTGAATCCAAGGGGTCATCCCGAATGACATTGTTTGATTCAATAGCTCGAATAGTGGTTGCATATAACCCACTAGAGAGACACATAAGCTTCTCTAAGATGCGCATTTTACCGCAGTCATTAGAGGTAATGCAAAGGGATTCTTTTCCATTCTCATCATGCATCTTAGCATGGAAACCATTGACTCTTATATCTTTAAAGCTCAATCAAAGTTGTATTTCCTCTTGGAGCGTAGAGAGCATTTGTGACATCAATGTGAGTGCCATTAGGCAAGAGGAATTGGGCATATCCTCTTCCTTGCACAAGATTCGATGGTCCTGCCATCGTAGTCACAGAGGAATGTGTAGGCATCATGCCTATGACGCAATATGACATGCGTGGTTCTGCTATCTGTGAGACTTTCAAGTTCTCTAGAACCCATTCCTAAAAGCTCATCATTAAAATCGAGGCTACGTAAGCAACTCAGATTTTATTAAAGATATTGGCCAAGGCTTCAAAGTTCCATCTTGATCTTAAATCAAAACTAAATCCAATATCTTTGGCAAACATGCCATATTTCATCAACTTGGAAAACATAAGACTTAAGCAAAATTAGCTTCCAAAGTCTTTAACCCTTAAACTCGACGTCTTGATCATTGCAATTACATCTTCATATGTTTTGCAAATAATGGCCCATTGATCAGACGCTCCATATTATTAATAGACATCATGAAGAGGATTCTCCATTGATTGAGGTATAAAGGCGCGGTACTCACGGTCCCTAGGACGGTGGCAGATTGCCTTGGCCGGTGGCGGTGCTGCCATAACCAGTGGCGCAACAACGCTAACCGGCAATGACCGGCAGCGTCCCTCTTATAAGGACGGCAGTCTTCTCTCACTCTTTCGCGGCCCTATGCTCGCGTGATCGCTTAATCTTATGGCGATTACCTTCATGAGCAAATAGATTCTACGAACCAAAATGTCTGGGATCGTCCCTAGATATAGGGTTTTGCTCGTGGCTTCCTCCCATAGGGGCGCCATCGTCGTCATGCCTTTCCTCAAGGCAGAGATGGAGAAGGTGGTGAGAGTTTCCTCAATCAATTGTTCATCTGTGATGATTTTCCACAGAGAAGATGGAGTCACGAACGTTGTCATAACGTTCATGAAGCGCTTCTAGCGCTAACCTCTTTCATGAACTCAAACTGGAGTGCCATATCCATATGGCGATTCATCAGGAAAAATAACCTGGCATTGTACATCTCAGTTTGAGGGTCTAGAGCGGTTTCTTCAAAACAACGCTTATGGATTCGAGCTAGAAGCTCTTGTGCGAATAGGTACATTAGGATATCATGAGCCCATCTCATAATCTAATGTCCGCAGAATCCAATGGAGTAAAATCGAGTTCATTCATGTTCGATATCCAAGAATATGGAGAACAAGAATGTGGTGTGTTTCGGAGTTAATACTCCCACGAAACAATAGAGGGTTTCTGAGCAATATTTGCTCCCAAGAAACGCTTCCAAGGATTTTGGATTTAGGTGAAACTTTGGTGTCGTATGGTCATAACCTTAAACCTTTTCGGTAGCTCTACTCAGGTATAACCAGGTAAGTTATAAGAGATGTCGGTGGAGCAAGCTCTCTTAATACCACTTATCTCAAACTCCTTACCTAGACATCATACCTAAGCAGGTGAGCCTAGTTGGGAATAAGTCATAAACCATAGGTCGTTTCTTCTCTACGGATTCCTCATCCGGAGGTTAATTTGTCAATGAACTCCTCGTTCATAGTCTCTTCTCTCTACGGATTCCTCATCCGGAGTATTAGCTCGAACCCCCACAGTTCGGCTCTTGAGGTCATCACCAATAGCATGATGACATTAGGGGTGCTCATGACTTACACATACCGCAAGCGATATGAAGCTCGATCACTCCCCTAATGCTTCTCATAGTTTGGCGAGTCTCGTATATTATCCCACGTTATAAGAAAGGTGGGAGGAAGAAGAAGGGAGGTTGCAAGTCCCCGGAGAAAAAGAAGGTTGAATTAAATTCAGAAAGCAGCAACGTTTATAAAAGCTTACTTGGATTCTTTTCTCGGATTATCTTGAGTACCACTGCTTCAGAACCGAATATCTGGAGATCCAACGGTCGGAATTGGCTGAATTTTTAACTGGGGGTATTAGACTCACGGAGGAAGCTCCCTTCCAAATTTCGGCGTAATCCAACGGTGAAGAATGGAGAAAATCGATTTCGAAGTTGACTGTTCTGTGCAGGCAGATTCTTGAACTAGAGGAGATTGCACGGAGGTACTATTCATGCGGTTTACTATTCACGGGTACTGTTCATCCGGTACTGTTCACGCGCACTGTTCATCGACACTGTTCATCCGGCACACCCTATGGTTTTGGGGTTCTAGGGTTTTGGCGCTAGCAGGATGCTAAGCTCAAGAGTTTTGGCTTTTGATCTCAGGGCTAGAGGTTCGTGCTGATAACGTGTTTAAGGGAATATGAAATACAACCACAAGACAGAAAGTAAATACAAAGTAAATAGCACAGGAATAGATCATCTCTTTATTAATGAATAGGTGCCTCTATATATAGAGAAACACAAGGGTACAATCCATATCCCAATAGGACTTCTATTCAATAAGTAATCCATATGCTAACCTAACTAAGATACTCCTAGGTTGACAAGGCACACACAAAGTAGGTTTCCTTCAACACACTAGAGATAACATATAGCCGATGTTTTTTTTATATTTTTTTATCAAAAGCTAGCAATACCACATAGTAGACATAGCCGATCTTAGTTATATCGGTTCCTCCCGGCCGGACGCCTGTCGCTGCCAGATCTGGGCCCTGGTGTTTGTTCGGAGTTTGGATTTCCAAGGGAGTCGTGGATCGGAAAGGAGGAGCCTTTGGTGGTTTGATTAGGCAGATGGGGAAAGTCAGAAGCAACAGAGGGAGGTTGTGGATCCATGGTAATCAAGAATAATGATTATTGGTGGCTGCTTTGATTTTATTTGATTATGGTTTTTGAATCAAATTCCTGAATTGTTTTGTGTTGGTTTAGGATACAACTTTGGCTAACAAATTCAGGAATTTCTTATTTGCTGATTTAATTTGATTATGATTTTTGAATCAAATTCCAGGATTTTGTTGGTTTATTATACTACTTTGGCTAACAAAATGGTGCCCTTCTCCTTCTTTTGCAGCGGCAAGGGCTTCTTCTGAAAACAACAAGGATACTATTATTACTCATACATCTCACCTCCTCTGACAGATTGGTCTGTGGTGCGCTCCGAATTATATTGATACTAGAAAAATAAATAAGTAAATAGCTTCAATAGATGGTTTAATATCATTGATGTTACTCGTTTTCAGGCTGGAAGAAAGTCAAATAGGCTGGTTTACTTATCGATACCTCCAAACATATTTGTGGATGTGGTGAGATGTGCTAGTCTTAGAGCTTCTTCAGAAAGTGGGTGGACGAGGGTCATTGTTGAGAAGCCATTTGGTCGTGACTCTGAATCATCTGCTGAGCTATGTTTAAAGCAGTACCTTACTGAAGAGCAGATATTTAGGTGAATTTTGCTCTCATTCCTTTCAACTTTTAAGTAGTCAAATTCATAAATATTAAGAAAGAAGTTTGATTTCATTGGTTAAGCTGGACTAAATTGGGTTTCGCAAAATTTGAAGGAGGTATGGGTTTTAGATGTTTGAAGGAGTTTAATATTTCTTTGTTAGCCAAGATGTGTTGGCAGATCATTCATTCATCAGCCAGATGCATTATGGGTTCAGGTTTTAAAGGGCTTATATTTTCCTGAGAATGATTTCTTGTCTGCTAAAAAAGGATCCAGGGCATCTTGGGCCTGGAGTAGTTTACTTGAAGGAAGAAAGGTTATTGATGATCATGCTAGGTGGCAGGTGCTGAATGGGGAATTAATTAGAACTTGGTTTGGTCTGACAGATGGATGACTGGTGTTCCTGGTGGTAAGTTGTCTGCATCGTTTCTTGCTTCTTTTGTTTTTGATCCTTGTCAAAAACTTACTGATCTCATTGACTGGAGCATTCCTTCCTGTTGGGACCTTGATCCCATTGGTGCTCATTTATCGGAGGTGGAACAAGCGGCGATCATGTCTATTTCTTTGTTTTCTGAATGGGAGGATGATAAGTTGATTTGGCCTTTTGAGAGGGCTGGGAAATTTATTGTTAGATCTGGTTATCATAAGATTCATGAAGATAGAAGTTTGATCTTCTAGGTAATATTTCAGGGTTGACCATTACTTGGGGAAGGAGCTTGTTGAGAATCTACAAGTGCTTCGCTTCTCAAATCTTGTTTTTGAGCCTGTCTGGTCGCGGAACTACATTACATTCGCAATGTGCAACTGATCTTTTCTGAAGATTTTGGCACAGAGGGAAGAGGGGGTGTGAGTTTCTTCCTCGAAAATGTTGTAGGAAATGATATTATTCAATTACTTTCCATCATTTGGCTGTTTTTGCCCTTGTTTCCAGATATTTTGATAAGTATGGAATCATACGGGACATAATGCAAAATCATTTTCTGCAAATACTAGCACTGTTTTCAATGGAAACACCAGTCAGCTTAGATGCTGAGGACATTAGGAATGAAAAGGTATTGATAGTTTTCCATTTAATGTTTTTAATGTCAAAATTGTGGTTTTAAGAACTTTTCTTCTCAAAGTCCTAAATGCTCTCACCATGTGACCATGAGTGGATGATGATATATTTGATTTGGTGGACATGGTCTGACCTCAGGTAAAGGTTCTGAGATCAATGAGGCCACTGCTGCTTGAAGATGTAGTTGTTGGCCAACATAAGGGCCACAGCAAAGGCAGTAAATCATTTCCTGCTTATGCAGATGACCCAACTGTGCCAAAAGACAGTCTCACCCCTACATTTGCAGCAGCAGCTCTCTTTTATTGATAATGCCAGATGGGATGGGGTTCCTTTTCTGATGAAAGCAGGAAAGGCCCTTCATACTAAGCGGTATGCGGAAAAGTTTTATCTTTTTGTGTATCAATCCTTTTAAGATTCCCTCACATGGTAAGGATCTAAATAATTGCCTGTCCTGAATTTTTTGCTTTGACCATCCAGAGCAGAGATCAGGGTTCAATTCAGACATGTTCCAGGTAACTTGTACAAGCGGAATTTTGGAACTGATTTAGATAAGGCTACAAATGAGCTTGTGCTTCGTGTACAACCTGATGAAGCCATATATTTGAAGATCAACAACAAAGTCCCTGGTCTTGGAATGAGACTAGATTGAAGCGACCTAAATTTGCTTTATTCAGCAAGGTACGATAGACATATAGAAACTTGATCATGACAAAAAGCATGGACCGGTAAATAAGCTAAGAAAAACTTAAAATACAAGAACTTCTATGCATTTAAAATAATCCAACTATGTTGTACATTACATGTGAAGGTATCCAAGAGAAATACCAGATGCATATGAGAGGCTACTGTTAGATGCAATTGAAGGGAATCAGATTCATGATTTTCCTTCATAAAAAAGGGTAAGTCTTCATCTTCGAATCAAGCCTGTTACTTCCTTCTCAATTGAATTTGGCCGGATTACAACTTCTTGTTACCTTCCTTCCTTATTGCAGCTTTTCTAGTCATGGATCTGACCAATGAGCTCCAGCCTTGCCTCTGCGTTTCAGGTATTTGTGCTCACAGCTAAATTTTTATATTATCAAAAGCATGACATGTCTTTTATGAAAAGGGCAAGTCTTCCAATCAACCTTATGTTTTATGGTATTAATGCTCTTTCATCGAATCATATTTTGCTGATTATGTTGGTAAACTTATGAGTTTTTGCCAACTTGATAATTTCCGCAGCAACTTGAACAAACCTCCTGGTGTAATTGAGAATTCTTTTGCAGTGGAAAAAGGTATTGCCATACTCTAGTAGAATTACAAGATCTAGAAGCTCCTCTAGTTTAAGTTGGACCGGAAGAGAACCTGAGTTCCATGGTTCAAGTGGGCGAATGTCTACTCAGCAGTATCTCATGATGCACAGAAAACTCCCATATTTGCGCCAAGGTTCGTCCAGGTTTAGAAAGGAGCTACACCTATGTGCAGTAAATTCAATGGATTCTTCTGAAAGGGAAAATGAAATGGATCAGTATGATGGTTGAAATACAAGTGCAAAAACCAGTGATGGTTTTGAAGTTGCAATGGTTACAGGAACTGATGGATCTATTGAACCTAACTGTAGTACTGGGCTTAGAGTTGGAGTAAAGGTTTTAGTCTCAAGGCAACCAGCTGAGCTGAATGTTTCTGTGACTTGCAAGTAGCCTGGAAGGTTTGGTTAAAAGCCCGGTAACAGAAGTAATGGGTGTATTTCGTCTAATGTTAACGCTGCGAAACCCTGAGTTCATCTCAGAAGAGAGTGTTGATTTTTAATGGTGTCCGAATCTGGTTCTTTGATGCATACAATCTTACAGTGGAGTGCCCTTGTGCTGCTTCCAGGGATCTGACGATGAGTAACTTGCCTCGATTGTTTATGAATTCACACATTTCTCCAGGATAGGAACAGAATATCAGTAGTGATGTCAAGATGCAGGTTGTTCCAAATCACTTGAAGAAGTTTTAGTTCTTCTATGGAGGTTGGCCTAAGCATAAACGAAGAAAGATTGAGGTAAAGAGTTGAAAGCCTGCCTGCTTCACAAGGATTGAGAGAAGAGATTAATCAGGTTGTCAAGAAAGGTTCTGTACTCGCAAACTGGAGAAGAGAAGAAAATAGTCCATTGGAGGATGCTGTATTGGGCATGACAGGGTGGAATCGGCTTGGAAGGGTTGAATAGTAGATGTGCCTGTCACTTTTATGCATGAAGAATTAGAAGCATTACTTCTCTCTAGCTTGATCAAGCAGACTGCTGTACATTGTCAGATTGTTTGATGGAGGAAACGGGAGCAGCATGTCCAAGTAACATTATCATAGATGAAGGAAGCCAGTGCATAGAGAGAACCATGTTTCTTTGCTCAACTAGGAAATGCTCAACGCTTGACTATTGCTGGTATTTCAGTTGGTTCTCCACATGTTCAGTCCTTGGATTTGATTTGTGCTGATGAGAGTAATTGAGATAATGCCTGAACTTGAGAGGTGTTATGAAGGACATCCTGAGTTTCCTGTCAAGTGTCCACTATAAGGTCCCTTCCTGTTCAAAGTAGATGGGAAAAACATTCAATTGAGGGAACTACAGTGGAGGAGTACGTCTTTAGAAGTCCTGGGTTGCAGGCTATGTGTTGATACTCTCGACTCTTTCTCCAGAGTACAGGTAACTTTCTTGACTCACCCTTTGGAAGAGGTGAACAAAAGTTTCCACTGTTTGCTCTCAATCAAAATCGAAGTTCAATAATTTCTCTTGTTTGCTCTGCAAATTATTAGATTTCCTTGTCAAAAATACAGATAATTTCACAATTGTTGCATAGATACTAAATGTAATTGCACTCATTTACTTGTAGAAAATAACATATTCAACATCCAAACCCAACGTCACAGCAAAGTATGTTGATTGGGAGCCATATCTCAATGACAAAGTTCAAGCGCAACAAGCAAATGTAAGGCAAATTACAAATGTTAATTTTTTTTCCCTATAAGCAGTAATAAATTTACTTTAACAGTTTACTATTTGCAGACATGCGTGAACCATGCTATAGTGGAGCTTGTACAAGGATTGCACAAGCTCCAAAAGGGGCAGACTGTCAAACTATCTGTAGAACATTTTACAAAAAATGCAAAGTTACGGAACACAGAAGCAGTTCTAAGATACGTTCAAAAGAAAGGTCTTCTGCAAGAAAAGGACTTCCCACATAATGCAAGTGTTTCTAATTTACACAGCTTGTGATTTCTGTTTAAGTGTTGTGTTTTTTTGGCTAGCAACTAGAATTGTTGATATCATGTATAACCCTATGCAGACAAAAAAAGGTGACTGTATCAGCATTCTCAGTTTCCACAGAGTGTGGGGAAGAAAACATATCCTAAGAGCTACGAGCCAAGGTCCAATTCTTGGAGCATTGAAAGCTCATGAGGCACTTGTGAGTTACAAAGGGGGTGTTCTAAGCTTAGACGACATAAGAAAAGAAGAAAATGCAAACTCCAGAACCTAGAAACGATGCTACAATGAAGGCTGCAAGAACTATAGTAAGTTACTATATTTTAGACTATCATGCTAATGACTATCATGCTAATGAGTTACAAGGAACCTTCTTCACTGAATTTTAAGGAGATAGTCATTAGCATGATAGTCATTAGCATGATAGTCATTAGCATGATAGTCTAAAATATAGTAACTTACTATAGTTCTTGCAGCCTTCATTGTAGCATCGTTTATGGGTTCTGGAGTTTGCATTTTCTTCTTTTCTTATGTCGTCTAAGCTTAGAACACCCCCTTTGTAACTCACAAGTGCCGTATGAGCTTTCAATGCTCCAAGAATTGGACCTTGGCTCGTAGCTCTTAGGATATGTTTTCTTCCCCACACTCTGTGGAAACTGAGAATGCTGATACGGTCACCTTTTTTTGTCTGCATAGGGTTATACATGATATCAACAATTCTAGTTGCTAGCCAAAAAAACACAACACTTAAACAGAAATCACAAGCTGTGTAAATTAGAAACACTTGCATTATGTGGGAAGTCTTTTTCTTGCAGAAGACCTTTCTTTTGAACGTATCTTAGAACTGCTTCTGTGTTCCGTAACTTTGCATTTTTTGTAAAATGTTCTACAGATAGTTTGACAGTCTGCCCCTTTTGGAGCTTGTACAAGCTCCACTATAGCATGGTTCACGCATGTCTGCAAATAGTAAACTGTTAAAGTAAATTTATTACTGCTTATAGGGGAAAAAAATGAACATTTGTAATTTGCCTTACATTTGCTTGTTGCGCTTGAACTTTGTCATTGAGATATGGCTCCCAATCAACATACTTTGCTGTGACGTTGGGTTTGGATGTTGAATATGTTATTTTCTACAAGTAAATGAGTGCAATTACATTTAGTATCTATGCAACAATTGTGAAATTATCTGTATTTTTGACAAGGAAATCTAATAATTTGCAGAGCAAACAAGAGAAATTATTGAACTTCGATTTTGATTGAGAGCAAACAGTGGAAACTTTTGTTCACCTCTTCCAAAGGGTGAGTTAGAAATCACATACAAAGGAAATCATGCAGATCAATATGCTGGTAGAAATACAAGCACGGAAACTAGTTATTGCGCTACAGAAGTAATGTCAAACTCTGTCAATTCCCATTCTTTGGTTGATAAGGGTACACGGTCAAGATCTGCTCTTCAAGCGAGCATTTTCCAACAAAGTTGAGTCAAGACTCATGGGTTTGTCAAGCAGGTAAAAGATGTACATTAACCTAGCACACAAAACAGTTTGTTGAAGCTGCAACAGCTGCAGAATGTGATTGAACCTAATTCTGAGTCTAACTTGAATGGTACTTTGCTTAGAGTTGGAGTGGAGCTAGCTGATTGTAATGTGTGAAGCCACACAACCTGATTTTGATAACGCATAGGAGTCCTTGAATGCGATTTCTATTCCCACTATTAAGAAGGGAATTTAGGGAAAGTCCTAAGAAAATAAGTTCTCGTTCCTTGAGGCATGTCAATAAACTGGATGAAGGAATGACCATTACCGATGAAGAAAATTGCAACTCATCCTTGGAGATGAATTTTCTGGGTAAATGGGAAGGTTCAGCCAAGGATAAGGAGGTCAAGAATACTTTATCTGAATCCCTTTCGGAGCCTCCAAGAGAAATGCAGTCTCATTAGTAAAACAAACATTTGATGGTCACAAGGATGCAGTTAATACTTTGCTAGAAGTTGGAATCTGCTTTGATAGATCCAACTCCTTGCTAGTAGCCTGGGATGTTACTATTCAAAGCCCGGTAAAAGACGCAATGAGATCTATTTTGTCTAGTCTTAGAGAGTGCACGAAGCCCTATGGTGTCCAGACCTGGTTCATTCTTTAGCCAAAAAAAGAAAGAAAAAAGACCTGGTTCATTCTCTTTAGATTTCTCTGTAATCTGCTTCCAGGGATGAACAAAGTAGTATTGTTCTTGATAAATTCAAACTATAGAACAAATTATGGAAAAAAAATGCAGGACAAACACAATCATAAATCAAAAGGGGGGATTTCTATTTCCATATATAATTCAATAGATTTAGAAAAACCTGTTGGGCATGTAGACAATTTCGCATCTGAATCGGAATTAACGTTCGCATCAACTTTCGCATCGCCATGATGAATTGAGCTCGGTACGATAGCCCACCTTATTTGGAAGAATACCCCTTTTTTGGGTCCTTTAATGATTTTTGCCCCATTTTTCAGAAGCTAATGAAAAATGCCTCTTTTACCTAGTAAAAAGACATATATGCCCTCTCTACTCATCTACTCTTTTTTTCCTTTTCTTTCTTTCATCCGCAGGAGTGCAGGACACATCTTTTTTTTTTTTTTTATCTTCTTCTCTCCCTCTCTCCTCTGTACGCAGAAAAAAAAAAAACTGGCATTTTTTTCTCTTTGTTTTTTTAGTTCTCCCTAGCCGACCTCGTCCACAACTCTTCTAGGAGGCGTGCTCTATTGGGGACAAGTGAGGTATGAAACTTTGGATAATTGATATAATTGGGATTTTGCAATTTTGTGTGCTCTGTTGCTTACTTCTATATAACAATCAATTGATGTTTAATTGATTCATTCAGTATAATTGGTCTTGTGTTATCATAATTGGGTGCTCATTAATTTTTTTTAATCTTCTAGGAATGAGTCAATTCTCTGATGAACCTTGTGGAGATATTGTGGTGTGTCAGTTGTACCAAAGTAAGAGTGAGTTGAAGGCACGTTTAGATATGCTCGCAATTAGGAAAAATTACGAGTTTAAAGTCATAAAATCTGATAAAGATCGATGGGTAGTTGGATGTGTAGATGATAACTGCAAGTGGCGACTTCGTGCAATAAAGGTACAAGACTTGGCATATTTTGAAGTAAGAAAATTTTGTAATGAACATTCGTGTTCATTGGATGTCATCCATCGTGATCATTGACAAGCAAGCAGCTCACTCATTGGTCAATTTGTTAAGTCCAAGTTTGAGGGCAGAGTCAGTAGTATATATAGACCTAGAGATATCATTGATGATGTGCGTGTGCAGCTTGGAGTTAATATGGGATACGATAAAGCTTGGAGGGCAAGAGAAGCAGCACTAGAAATTGCTAGGGGATCACCAGAGGAATCATTCGCCATTCTTCCAGCGTATTGTGCTATGTTAGAGCTTAAAAATCATGGGACAGTAACACATATAGAAACTGATGGTGAGAATCACTTTCTATATTTTTTCATGGCAATTGGAGCTTCAATTAGAGGATTTCATGATTCTATGAGGCCTGTGATCGCTTTAGATGATACATTTTTGAAAAGTAAGTACTTTGGAACCATGTTTGTGGCTGCATGCCAAGATGGGGAGAATCAAATATATCCTTTGGCATTTGGTGTGGGGGACTCAGAAAATGATGCCTCATGGACATGGTTTTTGACAAAATTAAGAGAGGCCATTGGAGTTGTAGAGAACTTGGTGTTTATATCTGATCGGCATGGAAGCATCGCCAAAGCTGTGGATAATGTATTTCCAGAGGCACATCATGGAGCGTGCATTTTTCATATTGCTAATAACCTAAGGGCAAAATTTGGAAAAAAAAATGAAGATCCTTAAGTTGTATAACATAGCGGCAAAAAAGTACCAAGTATCGGAGTTCAATGCATTGATGGAAGATATTCGGAAACTTAAAGATGGAGAAGTATATAAGTATCTTGAAGACATTGGGTGTCACAGGTGGGCTAGGGCTCACTTTATGGGGTATCGATACAACATGATGACTTCAAATATTGCTGAATCATTGAATGCGAAACTCAAAGAAGCTCGAAAGCTACCAATCACTGCTCTTGTGGATCACTTAAGAGAGATGCTTCAACAATGGTTTGTTGAACGTCGTGATGCAGCAAGTTCCCTGAACACAAACTTGACTAGATGGGCAGAAGACAAAGTGCGCAAAAATAACAACAGTGGTTTGCACATGCGGGTATGTATTTTACTAATTTCATGTATGTTTATTATATGGTTTGATTTTATGTTTAGGAAACATACTAATTTTGATTTTATTAAATATCAGGTGGCTCCCATTGATTTATATGCATTTCAAATATATGATCAAAGTAAAACTGTAATACCCCGAAAATTTCCATACTATTTTTATAAAATAGGTCGTGAAATTTGAAGTGAAATGGTGTGAAATTGTATTTTTAGAGGTTTTCGTCGTAAAACGATAATTACGGCGGTAATTATAAGTTACACAAGGTTAATTAAGGTAACTTTTTATCCGTTGAGAATTTGGGAAAACTTCCTTCATGAAAGTTGTAGACCTCGTCGAATCGAGTTCGTAGGAATTTGGTTCACCAAAAACGGAGTTCGTATGAAGAAGTTATGGCCGTCGGAAGTTTGACGAATTTCTATAAATAGAATGTTGGGATTTACTGTTCACCCGAAAATCAGAATTTATCCCAGAAATGTACTGTTGACGCCGTGAACAGTACCAGAAACTTCCTCCGGTGATTTCTCCCTCCTCCGGCCACCAATTTGTGTGAGACTTGTCCCAATCTCTTTGTCTCTTCATCCTCTTCGATTCTATACTAGTTTCATTCATTGATTTTCAGTATAGAAAGAGAAATCAAGAAAAGAAAAAGGAGAAAAACGCTGCCGAACTGTTCATCAGTTTCTGGGCAAGTTTCCGGCCAAATCGAGCCACCTTACCTACTGGGCTTTGTAGCCCTTGCCAGGGGCTTTCCAACAACATAAAATATGCCTCAATCGGAGTTCGGACGAAGGAGAATTTTGGATTTGAAATCCTAGGGTTTCGGAGCTATCGAGGTAAATTCGAGACTTTTTACTTTGAATTGGCCCTTGTGGCAGTTATGAAAGTTGTTGCTGGTATTGTGTAGAACATTGTGTTAAAATTTCATGGCAATCGGAGCACTTTTTCCGGCGACGGACAGTCGCCGGTGGCGGCGCGTCGGCGGCGCGTCCGGCCGGTCCAGGAGTAGTTCTTTGCTCCGTTTGGCTTGGTTCGTCGATACGAACAACTTTCGTGTTTTGACTTTTGTCAAATTCGGTCGTTTGATCAATGATCAATTAAGCGATAGTTATGGATCGTTAGATCCGTGATGATCCGACCGTTGGATCATCACCAATTTTGGATATGATGTTAGGATGCTAGAAATAAGCATGCTGTTGGATTTTGGAAGTTTCGGATTTTGTGTGGGACCCGTTGATGAATAGTAGACGTGGGACCCACGTTGACCGATGGTTGACTTTTGGTCAAATGGTCTCGATTAAATGTTCCGATGTCGTAGGAGACATTTGAGGAACATTTGGATTATTTTGGAAATGTATTATGCTAATTGGATATTGCATAATCATAGGTGTTTACGAGAAGTGTAGCTCGTGCTTGTCGATTCCTGGTTACTATTTGAAGACGCAGCAGGAATTAGAGGTGAGTGAATCTCACGATATTTTATATATGAATATTAATTCATATTGTGTTGTTTGCGAAAATAAATAATTATATTTATTTAAATGATTTTGCGATATATAAATTAAATACAGTTTTAATTTGATATATCAGCATGTGTGATTTTGTGTTAAAACAATATTTGAAAGTATTCATTTTATTGTTTTAATTGGTGGATTTTGTGGGAACAATATTTCAAAAATTATGATATTGTGTTTGCCTACTCGAATGTTTTTGTAGCCAATGGGTGAAGGTTAGAGCTTTAGACTGTGTAGCCAATGGGTGAAGGTTAGAGCTCTAGACTGTGTAGCCAATGGTGAAGGTTAGAGCTTTAGACTGTGTAGCCAGAAGGTGAAGGTTAGAGTTCTAGACTGTGTAGCCATGTATTCATTGAAAACAAAGATGAATACTTTATGTAATAAAGGAGAAGAAAAATGGTATTCTCGCTTTATCTTGATGTATTAAAAGGAGAAGAAAAATGGTATTCTCGCTTTTAATCATTTGAAGTTGATTGTGGTTTTGTGTGAGTATGATATGAATTTGCTTCTTAAATATTTGAAGCATTGATAAATGAATTACAATTCTTGAACAATATTGAATTGTATTTTGAAGTTTTTACTTCTTTAAAAATTGAAGTAATTATTATGATGATTTACTTTTCTTAAAAAGAAAGAAATCATAATTTTGGGAAATGATTTTGGGGAAGGTTTATATTGTTTAATATTCTGAATTACCCTGGGATTAACATACACGTTATGGGACGTGTGGGGTTAAAATACGTATTATGGGATGCGTAGGTTCATTATATTTTATAATATGAATTTTCGGGATTTGAATTGTTTTTGAAGAATATAACTTACATATATTTGTTTAAAACAAACTATATATGTATATTTTTGATAAACGGTTTAGGGTGAGTAAAACTGAGTTAACTCATACCAGCTTCGTAAGCTGACCGGGTTTGTTGATATAACCCGGTACACTATTCCACGGTGTAGGGGTTATACCTGCAGGTTAGGATAACCAGGAGTAATGCAAGGCTGCATACTTTTTGTTGGGTTATAAGACTTCCGCTATTTTATGCTTCGCACTCTGAAGATTTATTTATGTAATATTTTGATGTATCAATTTATTATATAAATATTTGGTATGTAATATTCGACTCTTGTATTGAGTTTGAAATTACAATGTTGGGCATGGAGTTGGTGTTGTGTACTTGAATTAAAAAGAAAAAAATTCTAGTGCATATTTGTATTTGATATTCCATGTCGTCACGTTCCCGAAATGGTTTGTAATTAAGGGCAAAATGCCTTATTAATTGATTGGAAAATCGGGGCGTGACAGATTGGTATCAGAGCAAAACAATGCTCTAAGGAAGTGATTGAGCAATGGAACGCTCTACGGTGATGAAACGAGTTTTGGTTTTGAGAAGTGAAGTTAGGGTTTAGAGCTTAGGATCGGTTTAGGGTTTGGCGTTAGGTTCTTAGATTCATCCAAGTGATGGTTACTTCGTATGCTTAATAGCGCACAGTATTTATCGAGTGATGGCCCGACCGCGGCGGATCCCCATCATGTGCTCTTCAGTGCTGTTGTGTTGTTAAGAATATAAAGTACAAATTACAATTCCGAAATTGATAGTCTTACATGGCTACATTTCTAATTCTCTCAACCGTACCTTGGATCAAACGACAGACTTGATCCACTGATCCTTTCTTGTTCTTCAGCAGCTCAGTAGAGATCTGTGTTGCTACCGTTATTAGACAACCAATGTATGGATTGTCTGAGATCCCTTCTGTTCTTCCAGCAGTAGGCATATCTGGTAGAATTGAAAAACCTGAAGTTAGGAATACAATTGTACCTAACTCACAACCACCTAATAACTTCTGGACCGTTGACTGACTGATAGAGGCATAAATCACGTATGACCCTGTTGAATCAGTACAACTTTCTTGGAGTACGTAGGTGTCGTCGATTTGCATCAAGGTGACACAGTTGCGTGGGTCTTGACCCGTTGTGATGTGTGCAATCTCTTGGACTGTCTTGCCCAATGCTTGGTGGTCCCACTGGTTCCGAGTTTGTACGTCAGTGAAGAAGTCAAACAGCTTTCGGTGAGAGACATGATGTTGGAATATTGCTGTTGCAGTTCGAGTAAGACCATGGGGCTTATTCGGCCTATTCCAGATTTTGTTAGTGGAGACTCTTATCCCCGAACCCCTGAACTTGGTTTGTTCAGCTACCTTCCATTCATGAGCAGTAGAGTTGCCGATGCCTGTGCAGAAATCCGTCACTAATCTGCATGCCATCTGCAACAAGTTTCTTCTTCCTTCTACCGATGGTATGACACAAAAGTCTTGAGGTGGATGAGTGACAGCCGCAGAATAATTGAACCGTTCTGCTTGTCTCTGAAGTATTTCTACCCATCGCCTTGCTCCAAAGGCTAAGCCTGACTCCACTAGCGTTCTGTATGATTGGTGCATGAGTTGATCTCGTACATCAACATGTTCCACCCATACGACACGAGAGCTGCCGTTGAACAAATCTTGGATTAAGCATCCGGATGGACGCTTCTTGCATTGAGATCTGGGGTGTGGACCCAGATTTGAACTTAAACCCTCCACAGAGACATCAACTATGGCCCAACTCTGTTCTGTTTGTCGTTGACAATAACGAACAAAGTGAGTGACACGAGTGGAGACAGATGGAGTGGTTACCTGGAACTCAGCAGTCATGACTTGGATGGTGTCGTGGTAGTTTTCAGTAGTCCCTGTTGACAAGACATCAAGGATACTCGCCCTTGAAATGATGCTACTGAATATGGTGGACCATTGGTCCACATCCATGAAGAAATTCAAGAGTACGACAGGACTGAGAGGAATTGTGGCTGTGTAGCGTGAAGCTTCAGTTTGGAAGTTAGTAGGTGTAAGATCAATACCGTTAGTGAAGATTCTCTTGTACTCTGCTTCATTCAGGAACTCATGAAGCGTGGCAGAGCTGGATTTGAGTGCAGAGATCCACAGTGGCGCAGCAGCAGATGCCATGATGATTAGCTCATCTCTGACCGACACAATGATTTCAGAAATCTTAGTTGTGTCTGCCACGACAGATGCTTCTGCCACGGCAGATGCTTCTTCAGGTTCTGAACGGTTGATATTGTCTGATGGTTGTTGTGTAGAAGAAGAGTGATGTGGGATCGACATACACTTTTGAATATCCCTCCTCATGTGAGACTTTTCCCTTGGACCGAAGACTGCAGGAATTGGAAGAGTCTGAGGTTGTGGGGTAGTCTCTTCAATCCCTTTTAGTAGCTCACTATTGGGAGTAACTCGTTTTCCACAGTGGTTGCAGTTGATTCTGTTGAATGCTGCTTGGTACTGGCTAAGTTGAGCTTGAAGCTCATTGATTTGCTGTCTCAGCAGAAAATTTTGTTGACGAGTTGTTTGGGCAGGCGTTTTGGGTCGATGCTTTATCACCCACGCAGAGACTTGTGCAAACGTTAACCTTATTTGGTCACCCAAATCTTGTCGTTGTTGAACAGTTGGCTGTGGAAAAGCCTCGACGAAGTCCTTCAATGCTTGGACTTGGTATTTGGTGAAGCTCTTCCTCAGTGGAATACGTTTGGATGAACTAGGTTCAGCTTGTGGAGATGATACTTGTGGACTTGGGGCTACTTCAATGGCTTCGTCTTCTGCTAGAAGCATGTCTAGCATGTCGATATCGTTGTCGAATTCGATTGCTGGTGAAATTATTTCATCTAAGCCCTCAAAGAATTGGCTTTCAGAGGGATCAGATTGAAGTAATTCACTGAACGAATTTACCTTACGAGACATGTTTGAGTTTTGTGGGAATTGCTGAGAAGCTGGAATGAAGAAATCCTCTTTGAAAGAGAAAGGAGGTTATGGCACTAATGGAAAATATCTGTTAGTGGATGCGTAAGGGTATATTTATTGTTGGTGGAGGATTTGAAAATTCAAAAGCAAAAGTGAGCGGCTGATTACAGCTAATTGTCGGAGCCCTTGGAAATCGTGGAAGATTTTTTTTCCCGATGCATGGATTTCCCACATACAGTTCCACTCTTGTGAGACCTCGCATCTTTTGAGGAATTATTTATGCGAAAGCAAAAGGAAAAGAGTCATTATGACCGGTGTTAGTGGAAGACTGAGTTTTTGTTGATTAAATCTTGTGGAATCTTGTATCGTGGGCGATACTTTTGAGTAATTGAGACAGATATGAGCAATAATTATTCTTAGTGGGTTGCTGAGTGCACCGCACTCGCATTAAAGAAAGGCTTCCTTACGGTGGAAAGTTGGTTTAAATACATGGGATAAGGAGTTGTGTTACTCATCTCATATCTGTTATCAAACAAGCATCTCAAAATTTTCTCTTACACAATGGTGAACAAAGGAGAGTGCAGCAAGCGATCCAAGAATGCAGAATGGAGTGAACTTCCGGTGGAGATCTGGAAGTACATATTCCAGTTGGTTGCTACCGCATCCCTGCAGAGCACAATGGAACTCCGTTGTGTCTCGAAGACCTTCAAGGAGTATGCTGATAGCTGGTCTACTCTTGCAGCGATCGACATGGATGGGTTCGATGGTGGATCCAGACCCACTGGTTCCATAGAAGCGGACAGGCAGGTGCGCATCTTCGCAAATCGATGCTGGGAAGCGAAGAACCCGGAGTCTCTGTTCCGAATGGGAATACGAGTACTCGTGGAGGCAGCGAACATATCCCTAGCCCTGGAGTACTTCGATGCGGCATGCAAACCAGGAACATTCTATGGTGCACGTCCCAGTTCGGTGGTAGGTCATCATGTTGCGTTTTATGCAGCATGTATGATTAAGATGATATTGGGACCACGAGCCGAGCAGCAGAAAACGGTGCAGCGACTGTGTGAAGCCCTCGACTGGTGGAGAAGCGGATGGAACATCTACTACTGTAGACAAGAAGTCGAGCGGATGATGCATCAGGCTGAGTTTTGTCATGAGCATTTACTGTTGTATTTTCCGTCGACTACTGATTTCCTGCCCGCCGGTAAATGTCTTACTTGCGGTGAGTCAAGTTTTTGGCGTCCTTTTGGCCAGGACATGTGGGACGTGGATGGAGATAGGCATGCAGCTAGAGAATGTTGCGACACTTGCAAGTGTTTCGTGGAGGCAGCATATTTCTATCAGCTGATGATGTATGGAATTCCGAGACATCCGGCCTCTTATCCACGAAGTCACTACTGGAGGTTTAAGGATGGCTTCTGGTAGTGTAAGCCCTGTGAGGCATCTTAAGAATCTGTAATAGAAGTTGTGTGCAAGTTGTTTTCTAGTGTGTTGTGTACTACCTAAGTGATTATCAATAAAAACTTTGGATTTTGGAATTGAAGTGTGATAACTTGGGTGTACTCTGCGTCCTAATTTCGGGACGAAATTTCTTTAAGGAGGGTAGACTGTAATACCCCGAAAATTTCCATACTATTTTTATAAAATAGGTCGTGAAATTTGAAGTGAAATGGTGTGAAATTGTATTTTTAGAGGTTTTCGTCGTAAAACGATAATTACGGCGGTAATTATAAGTTACACAAGGTTAATTAAGGTAACTTTTTATCCGTTGAGAATTTGGGAAAACTTCCTTCATGAAAGTTGTAGACCTCGTCGAATCGAGTTCGTAGGAATTTGGTTCACCAAAAACGGAGTTCGTATGAAGAAGTTATGGCCGTCGGAAGTTTGACGAATTTCTATAAATAGAATGTTGGGATTTACTGTTCACCCGAAAATCAGAATTTATCCCAGAAATGTACTGTTGACGCCGTGAACAGTACCAGAAACTTCCTCCGGTGATTTCTCCCTCCTCCGGCCACCAATTTGTGTGAGACTTGTCCCAATCTCTTTGTCTCTTCATCCTCTTCGATTCTATACTAGTTTCATTCATTGATTTTCAGTATAGAAAGAGAAATCAAGAAAAGAAAAAGGAGAAAAACGCTGCCGAACTGTTCATCAGTTTCTGGGCAAGTTTCCGGCCAAATCGAGCCACCTTACCTACTGGGCTTTGTAGCCCTTGCCAGGGGCTTTCCAACAACATAAAATATGCCTCAATCGGAGTTCGGACGAAGGAGAATTTTGGATTTGAAATCCTAGGGTTTCGGAGCTATCGAGGTAAATTCGAGACTTTTTACTTTGAATTGGCCCTTGTGGCAGTTATGAAAGTTGTTGCTGGTATTGTGTAGAACATTGTGTTAAAATTTCATGGCAATCGGAGCACTTTTTCCGGCGACGGACAGTCGCCGGTGGCGGCGCGTCGGCGGCGCGTCCGGCCGGTCCAGGAGTAGTTCTTTGCTCCGTTTGGCTTGGTTCGTCGATACGAACAACTTTCGTGTTTTGACTTTTGTCAAATTCGGTCGTTTGATCAATGATCAATTAAGCGATAGTTATGGATCGTTAGATCCGTGATGATCCGACCGTTGGATCATCACCAATTTTGGATATGATGTTAGGATGCTAGAAATAAGCATGCTGTTGGATTTTGGAAGTTTCGGATTTTGTGTGGGACCCGTTGATGAATAGTAGACGTGGGACCCACGTTGACCGATGGTTGACTTTTGGTCAAATGGTCTCGATTAAATGTTCCGATGTCGTAGGAGACATTTGAGGAACATTTGGATTATTTTGGAAATGTATTATGCTAATTGGATATTGCATAATCATAGGTGTTTACGAGAAGTGTAGCTCGTGCTTGTCGATTCCTGGTTACTATTTGAAGACGCAGCAGGAATTAGAGGTGAGTGAATCTCACGATATTTTATATATGAATATTAATTCATATTGTGTTGTTTGCGAAAATAAATAATTATATTTATTTAAATGATTTTGCGATATATAAATTAAATACAGTTTTAATTTGATATATCAGCATGTGTGATTTTGTGTTAAAACAATATTTGAAAGTATTCATTTTATTGTTTTAATTGGTGGATTTTGTGGGAACAATATTTCAAAAATTATGATATTGTGTTTGCCTACTCGAATGTTTTTGTAGCCAATGGGTGAAGGTTAGAGCTTTAGACTGTGTAGCCAATGGGTGAAGGTTAGAGCTCTAGACTGTGTAGCCAATGGTGAAGGTTAGAGCTTTAGACTGTGTAGCCAGAAGGTGAAGGTTAGAGTTCTAGACTGTGTAGCCATGTATTCATTGAAAACAAAGATGAATACTTTATGTAATAAAGGAGAAGAAAAATGGTATTCTCGCTTTATCTTGATGTATTAAAAGGAGAAGAAAAATGGTATTCTCGCTTTTAATCATTTGAAGTTGATTGTGGTTTTGTGTGAGTATGATATGAATTTGCTTCTTAAATATTTGAAGCATTGATAAATGAATTACAATTCTTGAACAATATTGAATTGTATTTTGAAGTTTTTACTTCTTTAAAAATTGAAGTAATTATTATGATGATTTACTTTTCTTAAAAAGAAAGAAATCATAATTTTGGGAAATGATTTTGGGGAAGGTTTATATTGTTTAATATTCTGAATTACCCTGGGATTAACATACACGTTATGGGACGTGTGGGGTTAAAATACGTATTATGGGATGCGTAGGTTCATTATATTTTATAATATGAATTTTCGGGATTTGAATTGTTTTTGAAGAATATAACTTACATATATTTGTTTAAAACAAACTATATATGTATATTTTTGATAAACGGTTTAGGGTGAGTAAAACTGAGTTAACTCATACCAGCTTCGTAAGCTGACCGGGTTTGTTGATATAACCCGGTACACTATTCCACGGTGTAGGGGTTATACCTGCAGGTTAGGATAACCAGGAGTAATGCAAGGCTGCATACTTTTTGTTGGGTTATAAGACTTCCGCTATTTTATGCTTCGCACTCTGAAGATTTATTTATGTAATATTTTGATGTATCAATTTATTATATAAATATTTGGTATGTAATATTCGACTCTTGTATTGAGTTTGAAATTACAATGTTGGGCATGGAGTTGGTGTTGTGTACTTGAATTAAAAAGAAAAAAATTCTAGTGCATATTTGTATTTGATATTCCATGTCGTCACGTTCCCGAAATGGTTTGTAATTAAGGGCAAAATGCCTTATTAATTGATTGGAAAATCGGGGCGTGACAAAAACATTTACAGTGAATCTCAATAACAGTACTTGCACATGTTGAGAGTTTGATCTTGACCGACTTCCATGTGCCCATGCAATTACTGCGTGTAGAGCTAAAGAAATATCAGTGTATAGCATGTGCTCCCAATTTTACACAGCTAATGCACTGGTGTTAGCATATGCAGAGCCTATATGGCCGGTTGGGAATAGAAGTGAGTGAGATGTGCCTGAAGATGTGCGTAATAGAGTTGTCTTACCTCCAAAAAGACAGGTAATACCTGGAAGGCGCAAGACAGTCCGAATCCCATCTGTAGGGGAAGATGTGGCTCGTAAAAAATGCGGACGATGTGGAGGAGGAGGCCATAACCGTGCAAGTTGCAGAAATCCAATCTTACCCAATACTTAAAATCTAAAAATTTGTACATTTTTCTTATTCTTTTTTGCTAGTATCGTGACTTTCTTTAAATTTGGATGAGTATGTATTAACAAATATGAGTTTTGGATTTGTTTTTTAATGTTTAATTGGCCAAATTTTTTATTGAGTTTTGGATCTGTTTTTTTGTTATTGAATTTATGTTCAAAGAAAAGAAAACAAGGAAGGGAGGGAGAGCAAAAAAAACAAAAGGAAAAAAAAGGTGAAAAGATAGTGTCCTGCGGATGAACTCATGAAAGAAAGAAAGAAAAAAAAAGAGAAATTCTATTGGGACCTCCAAATTTGCTCATTAGACCTCTCATACTCTCTACACCTCCTTTTTGCTTTTAAATAAAACAATTTGCTCACTAGACCTCTCTTTGAATTTCTAAAATAACCTTAGTTCTATAATTTATGCAAAAAACTTTTATCTTTAAAATAAAAAACTTAGCTATTTCAATGATATAATTACTCTATAAATCTTAATTAAATGTTTATTCCTAATCAGACAACATAAATCTCTTATCCAATAAAAAAAAATCAAACACAAGGTATTGGGTTTCAAAAATTAATTTCTAATCAACAAGAAAATGTTTTAGCATGAACTATTATTTGTTTTTTTTAACTATTCTTTTCTCTTTTAGCTGTGCAATAAAAAAAAGGGCCAATTAGACATAAGGCCATTTTGGGTGGCCTTATTTTTCAAAAGGCCACCTAATATTTTTTACTGAAATAAGGCCACAGTAGCTTTAGTGTTCTTGGACAGTAACTTTATTGTGCTTGGACAGTAGCTTTATTGTTCGTGGACAGTAGCTTTTTTGTTATTGGACAGTAGCTTTATTGGTCTTTGACAATAGCTTTATTGGTTTTTTCGTATCCAGTATTGGACAGTAGCTTTATTGTTCGTGGACAGTAGCTTTATTGTTCTTCGACAGTAGCTTTAGTGTTCTTTAACAGTAGCTTTAGTGTTCTTTGCTTTATTGTGATGTTACAGTAGTTTTATTGTGCTTTGACAGTAGCTTTAGTGGTCTTCGACAATAGCTTTATTGGTCTTTGACAGTAGCTTTATTGATTTTTTCGTATCCAGTGGCATTTTTGTAAATAATAGCAAAAAAAATGCGGTGGCATTTTTGTAAATATTGCGGTGACATTTTTGTAAATATTGCGGTGGCATTTTTGTAAATATTAGTGGCCTTATTTCAGTAAAAAATGTTTGGTGGCTTTTTGAATAATAAGGCCACCCAAAGTGGCCTTATAGCTAATTTTTTATAAAAAAAGTAATCATTTATTCTTACTGTTTATTTTTTTCCTCTATTTTTTTGTACCTCATGATTAAATATTTTATATATTTTTGTTAATTGCTAGTTTTTTTTTTTTTGCAAATATAATAGATAGACTTAGATTTAGGTCATAGTAGAATTTTTTTGTTCTCTATCACCAATATGCGTTCGACAAATGATACAAATTTTTATGTCACATGATCTATCATAGTTTTAATTTTTATTAAATATATATAAATGTTTTAATAAATATGTAGTGAAATTGGAAAATGAAAATAGATAAGGAAAATAATAAAGAATGCAATCTAATATTATTGAATTGGAAACTCTAGAGAAAATAAACATAATATCTTTTTGGTATAATTATTGTCCTTAATAGTCATTTTATAGGAGGTTATAAATGTCATTTAATAATTTATAATAGAGTGAGGTCAAGTGAGCAAATTTGGAGGTCCCAATAGAAACACTAAAAAAAAAAAGAGTAGATGTGTAGTAAGGCAAACATGTATTTGAGAAATTCTATTGGGACCTCCAAATTTGCTCACTAGACCTCTCATACTCTCTACACCTCCTTTTTGCTTTTAAATAAAACAATTTGCTCACTAGACCTCTCTTTGAATTTCTAAAATAACCTTAGTTCTATAATTTATGCAAAAAACTTTTATCTTTAAAATAAAAAACTTAGCTATTTCAATGATATAATTACTCTATAAATCTTAATTAAATGTTCATTCCTAATCAGACAACATAAATCTCTTATCCAATAAAAAAAAATCAAACACAAGGTATTGGGTTTCAAAAATTAATTTCTAATCAACAAGAAAATGTTTTAGCATAAACTATTATTTGTTTTTTTAACTATTCTTTTCTCTTTTAGCTGTGCAATAAAAAAAAGTAATCATTTATTTTTACTGTTTATTTTTTTCCTCTATTTTTTTGTACCTCATAATTAAATATTTTATATATTTTTGTTAATTGCTAGTTTTTTTTTTTGCAAATATAATAGATAGACTTAGATTTAGGTCATAGTAGAATTTTTTTTGTTCTCTATCACCAATATGCGTTCGACAAATGATACAAATTTTTATGTCACATGATCTATCATAGTTTTAATTTTTATTAAATATATATAAATGTTTTAATAAATATGTAGTGAAATTGGAAAATGAAAATAGATAAGGAAAATAATAAAGAATGCAATCTAATATCATTGAATTGGAAACTCTAGAGAAAATAAACATAATATCTTTTGGGGAGTGAAATTTACACCCCAATAAATGAAATCCACACCCCCCTGTAATTTTTTAATATTATTATGTCTCCCACTATTTTACACTTCCGAAAATACCCCCTTTGGTCAGAATTCTTTACTCGTCTCTCATTCTTTCTCCTTTCCTTCTTCTTTCTCTCTCCTCTCACATGAAACAACGGTTCGCAGATTTTGATTGCAGTGGTAGGTTTTTGTTTCTCTTATTATAATTGGTAATTGGTTCTGGTAATGATGATTTGATTTGAATCTCTCTGAGATTTCAGCCTTGAATCTTAAAGGTCAAGAATAAATTTGTTTGTTCTCTACTAAAGATTTCGATTTGGCAAAGGTAGCTTCCCAGTTAATTCGATCCCTTCAATGCTTCAATGGCTAATTAAAGATAATAGTCACGGTTGATTTCGATGTGTCTCATAAATCAGCCATGATCAAAAATGAAAAAGCTATCGTAATCGATTAATAGAACAGGGCAGAGCTTGATCCAAATCCGTCGGGGCGTCGATTAAAATCCCAGTTAAACGATAGACAAGAAATATGTTTCTTCTGGGTGCCCAAATCACCAAGACCAGCTCGCCTCAAGCTCACAATCACCGAAAGCCCAGCCATCCATGGCGTCTCCAAACCTTCAATCAAATTCACAGTTCACACCCAGAGCAGCTTCAGTCTCTCTCACTTCAATCCACCTTCGCTGCTCTGCACTTCCAGCCGCGTCCTCTGCGTAGGCGTGCGGCTTGAGCAGAAAAAGAGAGAGAGATGAGAGCTGGCCGGGAAGAAAAGAGAGAGAAATCCGGCCAGGGAAGGAGAGAGGAGGATGAAGAAGAGAGAGAAGAAAGAAAGAAGATGGCAGAAGAAGACGTTTGGAAAGGAGAAAGAATGAGAGAGGAGTAAAGAATTCTGACCAAAGGGGGTATTTTCGGAAGTGTAAAATAATGGGAGACATAATAATATTAAAAAATTACAGGGGGGTGTGGATTTCATTTATTGGGGTGTAAATTTCACTCCCCTATCTTTTTGGTATAATTATTGTCCTTAATAGTCATTTTATAGGAGGTTATAAATGTCATTTAATAATTCATAATAGAGTGAGGTCAAGTGAACAAATTTAGAGGTCCCAATAGAAATACTCCATGTATTTTTACTAGGAAAAAAGAGTATTTTTCATTAGCTTCTAAAAAAAGGGGCAAAAACCATTAGAAGACTTAAAAAAAAGGGCATTCTTCCAAATTTAAAGATTTTTCATTTATTTGGCTCTAAGGTTCTCTTGCGAGCGAGACTTTAGGTTGTCTTCTTCAGTTGCACTATTTTGATTGTAGCATGACTAGCATCAAAGAAATCTCGATTAAATTTCTCAACAGAGAGAACCCCAAAATCTAAAACCAGAGAAACCATCCGATGGTGGTCGCTCCGCCGAAATAAGTGAGCTCGGTAGGGGATCTGAAACGCAGGGAGTTGCAGAAGAAGAAAGCCAAGTCTGGAGGGTTCGAGTCTCTCAACCTAAGCCTCAATGTCTTCAAAGGAATCAAGCGCAAGGGCTACAGAGTCCCCACACCTATTCAGCGCAAGACCATGCCCCTTATTCTCTCTGGAAACGACGTCGTCGCCGTGGCCAGAACTGGTTCCGGGAAGACGGCGGCTTTTCTGCTTCCCATGCTTGAGCGTTTGAAGGAGTACGTCCCCCAGGGCGGTGTTAGGGCTCTCATTCTGTCTCCCACCAGAGACTTGGCCCTTCAGACCCACAAATTTACCAAAGAGCTCGCCCATTTCATGGGTATGTATTTTTTGAAATTAGTATTCTGTTTATTTTTATTTCTAGAAGAAAAGTGAGGAATGCTATAATTTCAAGTGCCCAGTTGAGGAAACTGTTGGTTTTACTAGAAGAAAAGTGAGGAATGCTATAATTTCAAGTGCCCAGTTGATGAAACTGTTGGTTTTACAGAGTATTGAATTGTAACTCATGCATAAGATCATATAATCGAAATCCTTGTGTTTTTTCGCAGATTTTCGTTTTAGTTTACTAGTTGGTGGTGATAGCATGGAAAGTCAGTTTGAAGAGTTAGTCCAAAACCCTGATATTATAATTGCAACTCCTGGTAGGCTCATTCACCATTTAACTGAGATTGATGACATGTCACTTCGCTCTGTGGAATATGTTGTTTTTCATGAAGCGGATTGTCTATTTGGCCTGGGTTTTGCTGAGCAGTTGCATAAGATTCTTGCACAGCTGAGTGAGCACCCTGCTCTTTAGTGCAACATTACCTAGTGCAGTTGCAGAGTTTGCCAAGGCTGGTCTGCAAGATCCTCGGCTTGTGCGGCTTGATTTGGATACTAAGATTAGCCCCGACTTGAAGCTTATGTTTTTCACTGTGCGACAGGAAGAGAAGCATGCAGCAATACTTTATTTGGTAAGGGAGCATGTTCGTTCCAATGAGCAGACATTGATATTTGTATCCACAAAACATCATGTGGAGTTCCTGAATATCTTGTTTAGAGAAGAAGGCATTGAGATTTCTGTTTGTTATGGTGACATGGATCACGATGCTCGTTTAATTCAGATATCAAAGTTTAGGTCCAGAAAGACTGTTGTTAATTGTCACTGATGTTGCAGCCAGGGGAATTGACATTCCATTGCTTGACAATGTTATCAATTGGGACTTTCCCCAAAGCCTAAACTTTTTGTCCATCGAGTAGGTCGAGCTGCTAGGGCTGGTCGGACTGGTACTGTGTTCTCTCTTGTGACATCTGAAGATATGCCTAAGATTTTAGATCTTCATCTGTTTCTTTCAAAATCGATTAGGGCTGCACCTACCAAGGAGGAGGTTTTACAAGATATGGATGGAGTAATGTCCAAGATTGATCAAGCAGTTGCAAATGGAGAAACTAGTTATGGGCGTTCCCCCCAAACAGCTATTGATCTTGTTGCAGACAGGGTTAGAGAGATGATTGATTCTTCTTCAGAACTCAGTCTTTTGCTGAAAACCTGCGCAAATGCATTCCGCTTGTATTCCAAGACAAAACCCTCACCTTCAAAGGAGTCTGTTAAAAGATCAAAAGATTTACTTAGGGAAGGGTTGCATCCAATTTTTAAAAATGCCCTGGAGGGTGGAGAGTTGAAAGCATTGGCATTTTCTGAACGGTGACATTCAGGTTTGCACTACAAACAATGGCCTTTTTTATCTGTATATTCCAAATAATATTTTCAGAAACCATTCTGTTCTGTTTGTTGCTAATTACTGTCCTATGAATGATTTATGACGCAGACAATTCTTGAAGCTGAAGGGAAAGCTGCTAAATCTAAGAATGTGAAGGTAAATCTCTAGTTCTCCACTTTATGACTTCAGTAGAGATTTCATTTGTTGGGCAACTGTCTTGTCTTGATCTGTTGAAGAACTTTCTTACTGACGATCAAAATGTTGGGTTTTTCTAAATCTTCTGATTATATTCTAAACTCACATTATAGGTGGTGGATTTTACTTTGTTGCATTGTGATTTATGTTCTTTGATTATTAAATTAACAAGCCCAAACCTAGGAAATAAATGTTATATGCATAAGAAAGAGATTGTTTTACTATTTGGAAGGTGATACATACTCTGTTCATAGTTGGATGGGTTGTTTTTGTAGACATTGCTGTTTTACTATTTGGAATGTGATGCCATTGTGCTTAATGCGGTGCTTATGTTAAAAGAAGTGAGGACCTTTTAGATAGCAAGATGATGTAGGACAAAGCCGGGGAGGGTGTGAGTGAATAGGGTGGGCTTAGAATGAAAGAAATATTAAGAAACAGAACAAGTTTAGGGAACTGAGAAGGTTCAGGGTAGTTGCAATTGTAAGGAAAACATAGATGGGGGAAGAATGTTTAGACGAGAGATAGCCTTATTTATAGGGGTGTGAGATCTGAACTCTAAATTGGTAAAATGGTTGAAGCAGCATATTGTTGGTAATTGTTTTTCTGCCTCTGGCATCTCTTTTTGCCTGAATTTGCTGTTTCGGTTTGGTATTTCACCTCTATATAATGCATTAACACTTAAATCACTTCTGCCTTCTTTTTTAGTTATATATTATAATATATGCATTTCTTCCTGGAACTTAATTGTTACTATTGTCTTTCCCATCCTCAAGTTGTGTTTGTTCTCTCTTCCCCAAAACTTCTAGTACCTCCCATGGCATTTCTTCTCCCTCTAAATCTATGTTTATGCTTGAACGAAATATGTTTGCATGAAATAACTTGTGCTCTGTGCAAGATGATGACAACTATTTGTTACGTGTTTCTTTTTGACTTCTCATTCAGATGTGATTTTATATGGTTTAAGATTTAAGTATGTGGATTTTTGCAGGGTCCTTCTCGTCATTGGGTTGATGTAATGAAGAAGACAAGAGCTATTCATGAAGGGATATTTAATTTAGTGCATCAGCAACATCAGCAACATTCTAATAACCATGTGGAAGAGGTAAATTCTTCACTGTAGTAATATCTATATATATACATATATATTTATTTAAATTGCTACCTTGACGAAAGCTTTTATAATAATCACTCAAAACATTTTGCTGCAAACAACTTTGTTGATGCCATCATGAAATGTTTATTGTGCTTGCAACGAGGAGTTTCTGTTGTCTGCTTAGTTATTAACATGGTGACAAGTTCTATGTTGTTCACTGCTGCATGAAGTAGTCTTATTTAATGGTAGTTTATTTGGAAACCAAGCCTTGAGTTATTGTTTTTTTACAAACTAAGGTGAAATAGATAAGGAGTTTTACTACTGTGGATCACCTCTTAAGTTGTGGTCAATTTGGAAAAGACTAATTCTGCTGTATATTTTTAGCAATTTCTCTTTTGTTTGAGCACAAAGGTACATGTTGGGGTTTGCTTTCAATACTTTTATGGGGTCTTCCCCGGATTATTTACTTTGTAGTTGGCTAAATGAATTTTGTGTACTTGCAGGAAGACGAATCTGAGATTACTCCTTTAAAGAAAAAGAGAAAGAAAGGTAGTCCTGTAGTCCAGTATTATCGAGTTGGACTTCTCTCTCTCTCTCTCTCTCTCTCTCTCTCTATTTATATATATATTATGCTCACTCAATATTTTTGAAGTTGAAAACTTAGAAACAGCACTTGTTAGAATTTTGTCATCTTTATTGTCGGACTAGTTTATACTCATTTTAATGGGTAGAGTTGCAAAGTAATTTACTATGATGATATAATCTACTATGGTAACTAGGTCAAAGGTGTGTGCCTGTATAATCTGCAGTTTTCTCGTTATATAGTTTGTCTCCATTGTGCTCCTTGGTAATATGTTTTTTAATTGATAATATGAGTGGTCCTGAAACCTACTTTTATAATTTTAGTCCATATCAATGTTAATAGTCCATTGTTGCAGTCTATATATGTTTGTCTGTGGTTTGTCTGCGGTCTATTGTAAATTACTTGGTTTTTGGTTTAGAGGTGGCCAAAGGCCCAAAAAAAAAGACAGAAAACAAACAACCCTTTAGGCTATTGAACTTTATTGTTCTAGGTATTGAACTGTTTAGTGGAAATTTTTTTCCCCTCATAATTTCAAATGAAAAAAGAATTTATGTTAAAGGAAAATAAGGTGAGAACATGGTGAAAGACCCATTTTCCTTGTTTTCCCAATTTTCTGAAGTATCTTGGGATTACTCTGCTTTTCAGGAACTCTATAAATTTCAAAAATTGAAGATTCTCATAGGAAATTGAATTTCAATTATCTGTGGAAACATATTCAGTTATTTCTAGGGGGGGGGGATGCTAGACGCTGGAGTTTAGAAAGGGATGGGTCCTTCTCTTGCAAGTCTTTCAGAAGCTTTTATGGGAATAATCCTGACTTCTCTGATTTTGATCCAGTTGATCAAATCTGGAAAGCTAAAGTTCCTTCTAAGGTTCATATTCTTGCTTGGTTAGTCGCTCATGGGAAAGTAAATACATGTAACATCATTCAAAAGCGAAGACCATTTCACTGTCTTAACCCCCAGTGGTGTATACTCTGCAAGGCCGGGCAAGAGAGTGTTGATCATTTATTCCTTCATTGTCCTTTTTCTGTTCAAATCTGGTGGAGATTTTTCAAGGAGTTTGGTGTTGGGTCATTCCTAAAAGCTGTTATGATTTGTTAAGCATTTGTTTCATTTTTGGTGGAAGAGGAAAGAAGGCAAAAATCCTTTGGAGCTGTAGAATGTTGGCCGTTTTTTGGGTTATTTGGATGGAACGTAACAAGAGAATTTTTGATGATTTTCCTGGGTTGTGTGTAGGACTTGGGATCGAATTAGTTTCTGGTCTGCATTGTGGGCATTAGTCACCCGTGTTTAGAAACTACTCCCTTTCAGCTTTATTGTTAGATTGGAAAGCAGTAGTGTCTTATTAGTGTTGAGTTTTTCTTGTAATTTTGGGTTTTCTGTTAGTCTTGGGCTTTTTACGTTGTCCCGATGACTTCTTGTCCTCAAATTTCTATGGCTTTATGCCCCAAATAAAATATCAGTTTCTTTCTCAAAAAACAAAAAAATATTCAGTTATTTGTGGAAGAATATCAATTGGTAGCACCATTGATAAAAGAAAGAGATGCTGTATAGTGAGCTACTGACATATTCTTCAGAATCATATCTATCTGCGGGATTAATTTGGAAAAACAGTAGGAATATGCAAGAACTAACACTTTTTATTGGAAACATTCCTCTGATGAAGTCCTCGGGAATTTCTATAGTAAATGGTATATACAGAATTGTGATCCGTACCAATTTGAGAAAGTCAAAGGAAGATGGATGATAGGGAAACAAGAAAGATACCCATCTTAAGTAAAAGCTGAAATGGGAAAAGAGACCTGTTGCCTTTTAAAGAAAGGACATACTCATTTAATTGTCTTTTACCCTCATTGTTATACTTGTTAGGGAGTGATTAACTTATTTATTTACTTTTTGAATCATCAGATTTTCTGCACATTTATTTAGATTATTAATTCTTTCGTTGTCTTCTCTTGGATGCTAGAATCTTCGGGCTCTAAAAGGAAGGCAACAAGCTTCAAGGATGAGGAGTACTTTATAAGTTCAGTACCCACAAATCATGTAGGTCATCTAACTTTTAACAAGTTAGATTCTGCTATATTGCAATATGAAATTCTTCACCTGGATTTTAGAGTGTCAATAATTTGTTGCATCAAATAGTTGTGTGCTTTAAGTTGTGGTTTTTGGATCACAAAAATTGGAACCTGGCTGACTTTTTGGACTTATCCTGCTATTGTTGTCCAGCATACAGAAGCTGGACTCTCAGTGAGAGGGAATGAGAACTTTGACTCTAATAGGTAATATTTGATTCTTCTGTAATCTCTTCCAAATCAGCAAAAACTTCAACCCAAGTTTATCAGCTATGTCGCTCATCTATCCTGATTATTTTTGTCAAGATTAGATATGATCCCATTTGGTTTGGCGCCAGTTGACCCCATTAGTCTTTGTAGGTTGGAAGTGGCTGTTCTAGATCTACTTGCAGATGATAATGCGGGCATGAAGAAACAGAAATCTGTATGTTCTAGATCTTATTGTTATTTTGTTTTAACTATTTTTTCTAACCTCATCGAACTGATGGGTGGCAGAGGGGGAAAAAGGTACATAAAGCTAAATAATGGCGACCGAGTGACTGCTAGTGGCAAGGTAATTTTTTTTTACCTACTTCGTCATCCATAATTGATTTTACTTTTTTTTTACTCTACTTGTTAGCCTTTTAGTTTCTGAAAATAATATAGCATCTGTTTAGGATGTTGTCTTTTTTCTTCTTTTATTTCCATGGTGTGTTCTGAATATTGGACATGCTATTCTGAAAGGATGCATACAATTGAAGTGGATTTTTTAGTTGTTGTGTAAAAGTCCATATCATATACCTGAGATATAATAACGAACAAGACTTTTATATGGTTTCAAATAGGTTATTGGGTCCAGTAGGGGCTATGTACTTTAGTTGGTTTTCTTTTTCATGCAAAAAGGAAATATTAACCTTGAACAGAAGGTGGAGCCATCCTGGTGAATGTTGTAAGCTAGCCCAAATAGAGATGGGCATTCGACAAATAGTTGGTGTCTTTTATACATCTCTATGACACCATAATATTATTGTACTCATTAGTATAAATTATTTGCATTGTCTTTTGTATTCTTTCTAATCTCATCAATGTCCTCATTAACAATAATCAACTAAAATTGTGATGACTATTGCTCCTGTGGGGATGGCACATAGTGGTGACCGTTGAGTATATGAATCAAACCCCAAATAATTTTAGAAGTGTAAATTAAACACAATACCCAAATGAATTCACATCAACCCAAAACCGCAGTTGCCATCTAACTAGAAAGACCCACACTCAGACAAACAAAATTCATATAATAACTCTTAGATTCAACCTCAGAACTAAAAGTAGCCGCAACCCTATTTGAATCTCTTAACATAAAGCAGCAGAAAATTGGTAGAGAGCTTAGTAGGGATCAAGGATGAGGTTGGAGATTGAGGTTAGTTGAAGGCTAATGGGTTATTGGGGGTGGGGGGTGCTAAATGAGAAACATAGTTCCAAAACAACATCAAAGTTGAGTCCTTGTTGGGTTTGCTGTGACATTGATGGAGAAGGGTCGGACCCTGATGTAGAGCATGAGTAATGCCAAGAGGGTAAGAGGACAGTGACTATTAGTTTTGTCAGCTAAGTTAAAAAGTGTTAAAGATTCTTAACACTTTTGACATCACATGTTTTGATGCAGTATACCTACTGCCTTCGACACCAGGATCAGCAAACTCTAATATTAGGAGCAAATTAGAAAAGAAACAATAGGATAGGGGATAGAAAACAAGAAATTAGGATTCTCTCCCAGGCTTCACACCAAATTTAGGCTTCACACCTACACTCCCATCTCAGGAAACTCAGAAAACTCTGATATTTTTTATTCATCAAATCATGACTTGCCATAAGGCACTTACACTTATTTATACTTAAGCAGATAGCCCCCATTAACTAGCATTTAAGACTCGATTAAAATAAGCCTCTCAGACTTCTGAACCCGAAGCATACAAGGACTTAATAAAGGATACTTAAAGACTCTTAAACTGAAATGGAAGTACTTGAAAAGACACCAGACTTAATAGACTTCTGGAATAAATCTTCCCCCACAGGGATAATTAACTTGAGAACAATTAATCTAGCCATATAAGATAGAGATGAATTAGATGTTCTCTTTTTCCCTTTCTTCCGCTCATAAACCCTAAAGGGTTTGACAACGATGTCCTCATCATGTTTTTATTGATTCATGCAAATTCGTCATCATTGGTGTAGAGTATGAGTAATGCCAAGAGGGTAAGAGGACGGTGACTATTAGTTTTGTCAGCTAAGTTAAAAAGTGTTATAGAGTCTTAACACTTTTGACATCACATCTTTTTATTGATTCATTCAAATTCGTCATCACTGGTGGGTGTTCTGTGTTTTTGTCAGATGTGCAAGGTCTAAGTGACTCAAAATTATGCTAAACTTCATGGGTGTTTCATAATCAACTCTTCATTATTTTGTTTCATTGTATTTGAGAGCTGCTAGCTGCAACAATTATTGTGCTTACGTGATTGCTCAGAACTTAGTGTGCTATATTTTCATGGTGTACAGGTAAAGACAGAGTGGTGCAAAAGGAAAACGTGAGAAAACTGGAATATACAAGAAGTGGAAAGAACGTTCACACAATAAAGTATCTTTCAAAGGAACTAGCGAAGGGAATGCTGAGGAAACCACAGGTAATACTCTCTATTTGTAGCTTATGTTATTTTCTATTTTTCCTCTTAAATTTGATTTGATTATTGTTTATTTATCTTTATAGAGTTTTGCTGTGGTATATTCTCCATCATTGGGTAGTGCCCAGATGAAGGGATTCAAACTGCTGAAAAGATTTCTTGGATATCCAATTCATTATTTAGTCATAATCTTCCTTACCCACCAAATCGTTTTTGGCTTCATCAATATGAAAGAATTCTTACCATGGTGTAGAGTAACATCCTCATGCAAACATATCTTTGATGTGTATTTCTATGGTTGGCTATTGGTGACCTATGACGATTGGGAGTTTGTTTAGATGAATTTGTTATATGGATAAATGGTATTCGTGTCTATTTGCAGGCAACCATAGATGGCAGAGGAACAGGGGGAAGTCTAGGGGAAGCAGGAAGCAGCACGCTGTTCCTAATGCTCATGTACGCTCTGAAATCAAAGACTTGGAACATATTCGGAAGGAGAGGCAGAAAAAAGCAGATAGAATCTCCCATATGAAGAGCAAATCTGGGGTGGGGGGGTGGTGGGTAAAATTTTTGGTAAAAGTGGAAAGGCAAAGAGGTAAAGAATTGCGTAATACAGCTGTTGTGAGTTTTTCCTTTGCACATTCAGTAAAAATGAGTCTGAGCACCCAATGAAGTAATGGAAGTTGCCGGCTTATTGCCAAGAACTGAAGAAAGAGAGAAAATCACTGTACTTGTTATTTGTTATTGTTATCAAAGCTCTGTACTTGAGAGTTCAACCAATTTTGTACTTCTCAAATGATGGATGCTGTAGTGAATTTTGTTCAGTAGAAAGGTGTTCGTTTAATTGCTTTTCAGTATTATTGTTGAATCTTTATCAAACTCTCAATACTACTTGCAGTCTTAAGCTATACTGTGTCGTTTTGGATGTCAAAAAATATTGTGAAATTGATTATGGTCTTTTATCCCTCGGATTTCTGAACACGTCACAACTTTAAACTTTAAAATTAGGTGTTCTATAATGTTCTAGAGTATTGAAATTACGGAGATTTGAGCGGACCGATTAGTTCAATGTGAGGGGTACACTGCATGTATACAATTTTCGCTTTAAAATTGTGAGGAAAAATGAATGAACCTTAAGACATGCCTTAAGCTTTGGAAAGCAGATGAAGATATTAAAAAAAGTCATGCCTCTATCTGTCTATCATGAGCGCCACCATGGGGACAGTAAAAAACACTCTTGCGCTCCCGCGAAAAAGTGGTCTCAAAGCCTGTTTATTTCTGAGCCTCTGAGGAACTGGAAAGGCAAGTCCTAGTCACTCAGACCATCTCACTCCCTCACACTTTCCTTTCTTTCTTGTTCTTGTTCTTTCTTTTTATGAAGCTTTTCACGTTCTCTGCTCTGCGACTGTGGGAGTTGTTCTTAGGCTCAAGCAAGAATGGCCAAAGAAACCGAGTACTATGATGCCCTCAATGCCCTCGGCTTCGGAAGAGGAAATTCGCAAGGCTTATTATCTTAAGGTTCATTGTTTTGATGCATTCCTCCATTTTTCTGAGTTTCATAAGTTTGACATGTTGATCATATAATACGAGTTTGTATTTGTCTTGGCTTTTCTGGTAGATCCTGGTTGAGTGATAAATGGGTTGCCTTTCTTTTGCTAATTTGAAGCATTAGGGATTGGTAGTTCAGTTGAAGGGGAATTTGATCGAGATTCTGAAGAATATGAAATGCCTTTCTTTTACACAAAATTAGGATTGTTTCCACCTAACACGCATTTTAAAACGTAAGCATACGTTGTTGTCAAGATATGAAAAGTTGAATTAAGACCGGAGGGTTTGTCGTACCTCAGGGATTGGTGGCCCAAGATCCCCTAGATAACTAGGTAACTAGCTAATTTAACACTAATAGAGGGACTATAAATGGATATCTATGCAATGGGTAAGTGACACATGTGCAATGTGAATGTGTAGTGATCAATATTTGGAGTTTTCGAAAGAGAATTGTAACAAGCAAGCAAACAACTAAATAAGCTAGAATGGAATGCAAAGTTAAAAAAAGATTCAATTGATTAAGTGATCGGGGGTTTTGGGTCACCCTAGTCCAATTCCAATGGTGGATTAAACATACATACAAGTGAGATTAATTGAGGATTAGATCCCGTACCCTAGCCATGCAATGGTTCTAGGGCCATGATCTTCTTTGGTATCTTTGTTCCATGCAATGGTTCACAATGACTCTCAATTTAGTTAATCTAAGCCATGCAATGGTTCTTCAATTAATAAACTAAGGCTAAGGGCATCAAGACCTAGAAATCCAAACAAGTCATACTCATCACATCCATTGTCAATTGTCCATGATGCATAAGGTTACCAAGCTCATGCATTCATACCAAAATGGGTCAAGCACACACTCATGAAGTAGTAAATTCCCTAAGCAAGCATTCAACACTTCCAAAGTGGGCAATGAATGTATCCATATCAAAATCACAAGCATATATGTATTAATCAATCAAACCATCTTCATTGGGCTAGGTCACACAACCCTAGCCCCCAATATTGAAGGACTACTCACAATACACCATAGGATATATCATATTCTCAAATCTAGGAAACTTAGAGACAAATAAAGAGTAGATAAGGGTAAAGAGATGCTCAAGAAGCAAAGTCAGCTGGTCCTAACTGTCACCAAGTGGTTGCAAGCCCTCTCCTTGTTCTTCTTGTTCTTGTTGGTCTTTCTCTTGCTCCCTCTTGGTCTAAGCTCCTCTTCTTTGAAGTCTTTGATGAAATCCAAGATGGTGGTGAGTGGGGATTATGGAATGAAATGGGAATGTATTTAAGAGTGTAGCGGGGAGTATATGGAGGATGTTTGATGTGAGGAAGTGATGGAAAATGGAGGGGAAGCAAAACAGTCCGGAGCGGCGACCGGTCGCTGGTGGAGCGCCGACCAGTCAGATTTGCACTGTAGGAGGATTTTTGGGATTTGTGGTGGTTGGTAAAATGCTGAAAATGGGGAGTCCTAAGAATGTATATGATGCTAATGACGGAATGAAGGGCCATGATTAAGGAGAATGATCATAAGGTCCATAACTAAGATTCTAACCTACTTAGAAATACCTAAATGCCATGGGTGGTTGGAAAAATGCAAAGGCACAAAGTAGATAGTGGTAATGTGTGTAGTGACTATGAAAATCAGATTTGGGACCATAAGGAGGCAAAAATGGAGATGGAAGCCTAGGACACAAATTTTGATGAAAAAGAAAAAAAGAACTTACTTTCTTGATTGGTCTTAATTTTGTCCCCTTTGGAAAAAATGAATTTGCAATTGCTTGGAGTTGTAATTGACCAAAAAAAATAATTTGACAACGATCCAGAATTTGATTGCTTGGGCGCACCATAGTAGAACTAGCATGGGCGACTTCCTGGGAAGTCCTCGTGTTGCATTTTTTTTTTCATTCCGTCCATTTCATTTTGGTTACTTTATTTATTACTTCGGCTTAACTATTCAGAGGGTTATAGTTTACCGGAAGAGCTTTAAGGGTCATAACTTGACAAAATTATAGTTGACAGAAGACTTACTCAATGGAGTACTTGTCGGATCTTGGGCTTTGTTTGACCAAAGAATTGTTTTTTTTTTTGCTATTTTTTAATTATTTATTTTTGTCATAGCATTTTCTACACACAAAAATAAGTGTTAAAGTGAAAACTACCCTCCCCTTTACCATTCATACGCCATCCGAAATAATTTATAAGTTGAACGAAAACCTTTATATAGATTGATTTTGCATACACTAACGGTTGTGCTCACACCAACAAGAATACACAAGATCCCATTAGAACTTTGAAGTTAGGCTTTCTAGGGTGAGAGTGATACTAGAATGTGTGACCACTTGGCAAGTCCCCGTGTAGAACACCATTTTATTTTATTTTTCTTTCCGCCCCTTTCATTTTGGTTACTTTATTTATTACTTCAGCTTTACTATTCGAAAGGTTACATTTTACCGGAAGAGTCTTAAGGGTCATAACTCGACAAAATTAAAATTGACGGAAGACTTACGAAATGAAGTGCTCATTGGGCCTTGGGCTGTTGGGATTTGTTTGACCAAAAAATTGATTTTATTATTTTTAATTTTTGTTAGAGCGTTCTGTACACACGAAAATAGGTAAGATTTAGATAACAATAGTAATATTAATAAATTAGGGGACATGACCACTTTAGTCCAGCTTGGAGGTAATGGTGAGGACATACCAAATGCGACCCTCTCATTTACCGTTTGTATGTCACCCGAAGAAATTTATAAGTTTAGCGGAAGCCTTTATATAGATTGATTATTCGTACACTAACGGGTATGAACTATTCGATCATACCAACAATAATATATGAAATCCCATCAGAACTCCGAAGTTAAGTTTTGGACATGGTTGTTTTGAGTGGGTAGCACGTTCCACCTTTATAGAAATTGCAATTCAAATTCGAAAAGGAAATAATGTAATTAACACAGCAGTTGCATTTTGAAAATGAAATTGTTTCTTCTTAATCAACAAGACAACAATTGCATGGAGCCAAGTATCTCATCGTCGAGAAAATATCCTTCCCTTTTCTTCACTGGAACCTGTATTTCTTCTTTAAGAGAATATCCCCTTTCCTCCCCTCGTATTGGATTCTCTACAAGTAGAGATGAGATCACTAATCATACATCCACCCAAATATACATATTCTAAAAGTACTCCAATATTAACAAAATTTATTAAAATCTAAATCACAGCTACAATGATGATAACAATAAACCTATCAAGGTAAAGAATAGTTACCTCGGCAGTCAAGACCTAAGAATTTACGATTAAAATGACTTTTGACGATTAGTTTTAACAAACTCCCATTGCCATTGTCAGCAACAAGACCAAACAATTCGAGTGACGGGTCAGGATAGTCATTAACTATTGCTTGGTACATTTTGACAACATCAGCATCAACTGCCTCCAACGTTAGATAATAGAACTGGCCTGAAAAAAAGGACTCCTGGCAACTTGCCTTTACCACTCTCACAAATTGCAGTTGGGCATTCTACGAGAGAAGCCAAAACATTCGTTATAGTTGGACAATTAAACATCAACATAGAAAACCATTATTGGATGAAAGAACTGATGAAACAGGTTCTATGTATTATGCATTAACTAATCAAGGGCACACAGTTTAATGCAGGCATTTGAGAAAGGAAGGAGGCATGCATAACAATAGTAGGAAAAACAAACAACATTTTGATATATGCGTCCATGTTCTAACATAGGTGGAACTGACTTGTATAGGTTGGCTACACCTTATTAGAGTCTGTGTAACCAAAAATTGTGATTCATCTATCATTCCTCAACAATCTATTTCAAAGGGACGTGGCCATAATGTCGGGATTATCCATAGCTTCACGATGCGGATAACTTCCCAGGAATCCAGAATACGATGTCAGAAGCCCAAGACTCTATACAACAAAAGAAGAGAGAGAGGGTGAAAATCAGTATAAGTAGTATTAGCAAGCATCAGACTCTTCATGGGCATGGGAGTTTGTGTATATCAAATTGAAAAGTCATCAAAATGTAGATCATGGTACAACATTGTTGACGAGCTAGGTTTCAATATCAAACCCTAGGATAGAGTAATTCTGTTTTCTACGACTAAAATTCCCTGTTGTCTACCAATACTGATGATACCTTAAACTCGAAAAGCAAACTTCGGAAATAAGTAAAATACCAATAGATAAACAAGCACGCACATAATTATATTATATATATGTACATATATTGAAAACCAAGCTCGATTCAGCCAAATCAACGTCTTGGTAAAAGCCATAAGCCAGTTCCAGTTGCACATACATACATACCTCACGTCGTCTTTCAATGCGCTCCTGCATCAGATCTTCGTATTCATCATCCCTAATATTAGGATAATTATTTAGGGTTCTAGTTTCGAATACTCCAAGTATGTTTGCTACTGATCTTCTATCACTCCGAACACAATTATTCCCTAGCTTTGCAAGCACAGACCGAAAAGCCATTGCGAGAATCTGAGTAAGTTTCTTCTGGTTTCAATCCAATTCCAATTCAATACGAGTAAGAAAGAAATTGGGAAGTGAAATTTACTCACCCAACCCGACACGATCCGCAAGCAGCTGCTGCTTCGAGCCCTCAGGTAGCCAAAACCCTAAACCCTTCCGAGACTGATGCGATGCGATGATCTCGGTCTATCTCTCCTTTTTTTGTTTCCACTTGCCTTGTTTAGAATAGTCCTTGTTTGATTGGTCCGGGCTTTGTTTCTCTTGTGGGCTTTTTAGGATATACCAACAAATAAAGGTGTCCTCTTCCATTTAGAGTTTGGTCGTTCGCGTTTCCACTCAACTGGGATCACTCTGACATCCTTTTCTCAGTTTAAGGTAAGAAGAAATCGAAATCCTCCTCCTCCTGATTTTTAGTGTATGGTAGGGGCAATGTCAATCGGAACAAGAAATAAATTTTTGATTAAGTTATATTAATCAAGTGTTTGATGAGCTTATGCTTCCTCTATGGCCTCAGCAATAAGCAGCTCTTGCCTTGAGTTGGCTGATGGTTTTTCTTCTAGCTTAATACTCATGTTTTATTAGTGCTGGTTTTTCTTCTAGAGACTCAAAATGGTTTTTGCGTTCAGGGACTCACTGCCAATGTTGGCTTGGCTTTGGGATGATTTTTGGTGGGGTGGGGTTTATTTTATGGGTTGATGATGACGATGGCTAGGCAGGCTATTGGCTACCCTGCAGTACGTGCAGACAGTTGAAATTGAGTGTGAATCATCCTCAGTTTTAGCCTTATTAGTAGCTGCAAAGCAAGCTTGATAGCTCTCTAGCTAGGTTCAGCATAGCTAATGGCCTTGCTGGTACTTGTGAAATTGGGTTACATAATCTGGATTAGGCCTGCTGCTGCTGCAAGTATAGAGCTTCTTGCTGCTGGGTTTTCCACAATCCCTGGCTAGTTTCTTTGCTACTATTTACCACATTGTATCTGTATAAGATTTTCTTATATTTCCCACCCACCCTGCCTCGTTTTGTGCTGGAATTAATGGTATTTCCTGCAGATCCATGCCATCTTTGCATTTACGTATGATTGGTTTATGTTGTGTTTTTTGTCTGAATATGAATGGCTGGCTTTATTAGTCATGTATAAAATCGATATTACTAGCTACTTATGAAGTGTTGATACAGTAAGCGTGATTCATTGATGCCCATCGTAACTTGCAGATAGAGTAACGAGTATACATGGCTCTTCGTTGTGTGCTTGGAAAGCTGGGGAACAGTAATACATTTCTTCATAATAAAGGAAGAGTTATGATGCTTGGGACTTATGAAGCTATCAAACAATATAAAAACAAGGAATTGCTTTCAATGTCTTTTCCTACTGCTCCTCATTCCTCTCCTTTCCCTTTTGGGGACCATGAAAATCGTGCTCCCATACCCATAACTACCAAGAAAGAGGTACGTAGCTAGGTTTCTGTAATTAATTTAGGTACATTAATGTACCATTGTAGGCATTCTCTTTGTAACAGTAGAGTAACTTTCTACTGTGGTAGATAACTCCATACTGCCAGGGAGTAGTCTACCACTAATAGAGGGTTAATGTATTGATTAGACTTTCCCACGTATCTATATCTATATGATTGATTTCGGATATTCTAATACTAATTTGTATCAATTTGCTGCAGTACCCTCTCTCTCTTTTTCTCACTCACTCTTTTTTCCTTTTTGTTATTTCCATTTGCAAAGGGTTTGGATTATCATATGGAATTAGGAGGACTACGGCCTGCCCGTTTCGCCTTGGAAGAGTTCAACAAGATAAAGGTATCCATCCCATCCATGAAGTACAACTGATAACATAAATTCTAAATTGCAATACAATAAATAGAAGCTGCTCCTGTTTCTACAGCGCCCATTGTGCTTGTTGCCTTGTTCATAATTTGGCACTAGCACTACGTACATTATTTCTAAAAGCAAAAAGGTTTTTGCTTTGTTTTTTTTATGTTTTCCAAATGTATGCATCTCTGGTATATTCTTACTCTCTTCATTTACTGATCTCATTCTTTCCTTTTGATAAATACTTATCAGTGTTCCTAGATTAATGCATGTTTTTGTTGCAAGTTTCTTTCTTACTCGTGGTTTTGGACGTAAATATCAACAGTTTGCTTAACTAAATATTTTTCTTGTAGAAAGCCCAACTGCAGCTTAAGAGAGTGGTGAGACTCTGGATGAAGCCGCAGGGTTATCCTCCTCATAATCCTTGTTATTGTTTATATGTTGTAATATTGGAGGCAGTTGATGCTGGCCGGCGGTGTGGTGGGACTTTACCAAGCACATGTTCAGCTACATGATTTAACTGAGGGCATGTGGTTGGAAGCATTCTATCATTGCCGTAATTATGAGGGCATGTGGTTGGATGCATTCGGGGATCATTGCTGTACTTATTATCAGCCAGTACGTAAGAGACTATATCATTATCTAGGTAAGTGCATCTATGGCATGCATGTTGATGTTTACTTATCTTATTGCATACATATTGTGATTACTTATGTGTTTTAAATTGGTATTTATCAATTCGATCATTTGCTTGAAACAGACAACTTCTATGGTTCCATGTTTCCAAAATCCTGATGATGAATGACAGCAATGGTGTTGATGATGATCTAAAAATGGCAACCCTGACTGGCAGAAATCTGGTTCATAGAAGCTGGTCTGACTTTGAGGCTTTTGAAGCTCCATTTGGTGTACTGTAAAAATGGACTTGAAGATTCTAAAGTGATGAAATATTAATTTTAGTACCTTAAAACTTTAGTACCTTAAACTTGGTATACGTTTAGTGATGAACTCGAGAATCATTTGATCGACGTTGGCTAAAGTGTTTGTTAGTTATGCTGTTATTGATGTTAAGCAAAGGTGAATATATGTCAGCAGTCGAGTCAGTCAATTACTATGTAATAATATTTAAAACAGTAAAACTTAAAGGCAGCAGATCATTGAGTAGCTCTCGATCATTGTAAATAATTCATTTTCCTTGTTTTATTATTCTAGTCTTTACTAATGTCATAACATCTGTTACACAATTTTCATTTCTAAATAACACGAATATTTTTTGCGCATTTTTGGCCCTAGAAAAAGAGTATGTCTGTACGTTATAAATTATAGGGAAAAAGTTACCGACAATACCTCAATTCAATTATAGGTCATACGACACTTTGGTACTTGACATTTAAAAAATTATCACTTTAGTACCTTAACCAGATCAGCTTAAACCCCAAATATGAAAAATGATCTTACAGTTCAATCTTCGGTCATTACATTATCAGGATCTCCTTTACGAGTTTATCAAAACTGACTCTAGTTTTGATTTCTTTATCTCCCCGTTTTCTGGTTAATATAAATACTTTTTACATGTCTTGACTCTTGATTACATAATAAATTTATATGGGGGTAAAAACTTAATTTGGTACCCTGAACTATTGTGAAAAGTGTTGAAGGAAACCTACTTTGTGTGTGCCTTGTCAACCTAGGATTAGGTTAGGTAGTATAGCATAAGGATTACATATTGAATAGAAGTCCCATTGGGATATGGATTGTACCCTTGTGTATCTCTATATATAGAGGCACCTATTCATCAATAAAGATACTCTCTATTCCTGTGCTATTTTCTCTGTTCTTTACTTTCTGTCTTGTGGTTGATTGCACATTTACTTAAACACGTTATCAACACGAACCTCTAGCTCTGAGATCAAAAGCCAAAATTTCTTGAGCATAGCATCCTGCTAGCGCCAAAACCCTAGAACCCTAACCCTAGGTTTCCCGTGTGTTATTGCTGCTACTGGACGACGCACGATCGATCGCAACCTAACGTACGATCGATCGCAAGAAGCACCTGCCGAGAATCACCTTCTCCTTCCTGCTGCTTCTGCTTGCTCCTGCTCCTTCTACTAGCTGCTGCTGCTCCTGCTTGCTGCTGCTAATCTTCTCTACCCTCTAAAGTTCAAGAATCAAGACTCAAGAAAAAGAATACCAAGTAAGCTTTTATAAACGTTGCTGCTTTATGAATTTAAATTCACCTTCTTTTTCTCAAGGGACTTCCAACATCCCTCCTCTACCTCCCACCTTTCTATAACGTGAGATTCTTGATTCGGACCTATCCAAACTATGAGAAGCATTAGGGGAGTGATCGAGCTTCATATCGCTTGCGATATGTGTAAGTCATGAGCACCTCTAACGTCATCATGCTATTGGTGTGAGTTCAAGAGCCGAATTATGGGGATTCGAGCTAACACTCCGGATAAGGAATCCGTAGAGAGAAGAGACCTTGAACAAGAAGTTCATTGAATATTTTACCTCCGGATGAGGAATCCGTAAGAGAAGAAACGACCTATGGTTTATAACCTAATTCCTACTAGGCTCACCTACTTGGGTATGTCTAGGTGTGTGATTTGAGATAAGTGGTATTAAGGGAGCTTGCTCACATCGACATCTCTTATTATGTATCTAGTTGTGTCCAGGTAGAGCTACCGAAAAGTTTTAGGGTTATAACCATACTACACCAAACTTTCACCTAAATCCAATACATGGAAAACGTTTCTTAGGAGCATAGCTCAGAAACCATATTTGTTTTCGTGGGAGAAGTTTATACTCCGAAAACTAACCTCAATTCTCTTGTTGTTTCAGATGGCAAATAACCTGAACAAGTTGGACTTCGCACCTTTGGATACCACGGGCATTGGATACCATAAGTGGGTTCGCGATGTATGCAACCACCTGAAAGCTCAAGGAAGCATCTCTGCAATCCGTGAGCCCCATGCAGCTGCACCTGCTGATGCCGCCGCACCTGTGGAAGTCCACTGACTGCCGCCGCCGCCGCTGCTGTTGCTGCTACAGCACAAGCCACCGCTGATGCTTTAGAGGCTAAGAATGCCAAAGCTATCATCCTGATGATTCGTCATATGGACGAATCTCTACAAGCCGAGTACCTCAATGAGGAAAATCCCAGAACACTATGGGTTGCACTCGAAGAGCGGTTTGGCAACGTTCGTGAATCCCTGCTTCCTGAACTAGAGGTGAAGTGGCAACAACTACGCTTCTGTGATTATGCCTCAGTCCTAGAGTTTAACTCGGAAGCACTCCGCATCAAATCCCTCATGGAATTCTGTGAGAAGAACATAACTGATGCGATGTTGATTGAGAAAACCCTCTCTACCTTTCCCGTCTCTGACTTGGTAGTTGCAAAGAACTATCGTATTGAAGTGCAGAATAAACGGATCACAAGATTCCATGAGCTCATCTTTGCTCTCTCTGTTGCTGAAAAGCACGAGAAGATACTTGTGAAGAATTATAATGCGAGGCCCGTGGGAACGAAACAAGTTCCGGAGACCCATTATAATGGCGCCCCAAAGAGAGGCCGCCGCGGGCGAAACCCTAATCCTAGGGATAACTCTGGACGTACTGGTCCATATAATCGCCCTGCTCAAGAAGGTAGTCGCCAAACTAGGCGAAGGGGAGGCCGAGGAGGCCGCCCAAGGGGACAAGGTGCGGCCGGTTTTAAGCAGGCAACTGGCGCTAATGCCGTGCCACTCAAGAGGAGTGCACCACGCGTGAATAACGCTTCTCAATCAAAGGATTCCGATCAAACATCTCTGTGCTTCAGGTGTGGAAAGACTGGACATTGGTCTAAGATATGTAGAGCCACTCAGAGTGTCGCTAATGCATACAAAGCGTATCGCGAAGCCATGGAAGCTCACAACATTGAACAAGAGGATGACGAAGAAAACGTCAAGTTGAAGGTTGATGACTTTAAAGCTGGGAAGAGTGATGATACTCCTGATTTCGCTTAAGTCTTTATTTTCCTTAGTATTGTTGATTTAGTTTCTGGTCAATGACCAAGATTGGAACTTTGGATGTAATTCATTCGGTTTATATCTTTAATAAAATTTGGAGTTGTTTGCATACTCACTTTTAATTATGAGCTTTCTTATTTAGGAATGAATTCCGGAGAACTTGAATGTCTAGCTGATAGCGGAACCACGCATACCATATTGCATCATAGGCAATTGTTTCTTGACATGATGCCTTCACATTCATCTGTGACTACGATGGCAGGACCATCTAATCTTGTGCAAGGAAGAGGACATGCCCAATTCCTCTTGCCTAATGGCACCCTAATTGATGTCACTAATGCTCTATATGCTCCAAGAGGAAATAGAACCTTGTTGAGTTTTAAAGATATAAGAACCAATGGATTCCATGCTGAAACGCATGATGAGAATGGAAGAGAATTCCTTTGCATTACCTCTAATGACTGCGGTAGAAAACGCATCTTAGAGAAGCTTATGTGTCTCTCTAGTGGCCTATATGCTACCACTATCCGAGCTATTGAATCAAACAATGTCATAAGAGATGACCTCTTGGATTCAGACACATTTTGGCTTTGGCACGACAGGTTGGGACACCCTGGTCGAGATATGATGATCCGTATACTGAAAACCTCACACGGACATCCATTCTATCGAGCTAATCGAAGCAAGAATCAAAGAACGATTCAAGGAGATGAGACAGCTATGAGAAAAGGCAAAATTGCCTCTGTCCGACGCCGTACGATCGATCACACGATACCTGCGATCGATCGCAGCCTTCCAGACTGCGTCGTTGAACGAACCAGAGAGCTCGGGCGATCGATCGCACCCCCCTGCGATCGATCGCAGGTTCCACCCTGTACGATTTCAGGGACCAGAGAGCTCGGGCGATCGATCGCACGTCCCTGCGATCGATCGTACGTTCCTTCCTGTACGATTTCAGGAACCCGAGAGCACGGGCGATCGATCGCACCCCCCTGCGATCGATCGCATAGACAAAAATCCTCTCTCTCGGATGAAAACAATTCCTCCTATGCTTCTGAGACCTCGAAGGTCAAACGCTCGTTTTGCAAAGCCTGTTCCTTAGGGAAACTTGGACCAAGACCGTCCTATGCAAAGGATTCTAAAGTGCTTCTCCCATTCTTACAGAGAATCCAAGGGGATATCTGTGGACCTATTCAACCACCAAGCGGACCATTTAAGTATTTTATGGTATTGGTTGCTGCGTCGACATGTTGGTCGTATGTCACGCTATTGTCCACTCGTAATGCTGCTTATGCTAAACTCCTAGCACAGATAATTCGCCTGTGGGCTCACTACCCGGATCATCCTATCAAATCTATCAGGCTTGATAATGCTGGAGAGTTTACATCGAAGACTTTCGATGACTACTGCATGTCTATTGGGATGGATGTTGAGCATCCAGTTCCACATGTGCATACCCAGAATGGTCTTGCAGAGGCTGCCATTAAGAGAATACAAATGGTAACACGGACGTTGGTAATGCGCACCAACCTTCCTCTCTCTGCCTGGGGACACGCAATATTGCATGCAGCTATGCTAATTCGTCTGAGACCCACAGCCACCCAACCCATTTCTGCGCAACAGCTAGTGACTGGGTACGAGCCATGTATCTCGCACTTACGCATATTTGGGTGTGCTGTCTATGTGCCTATTACGCCGCCACTGCGTATTAAAATGGGTCCTCAGAGACGAATGTGCATTTATGTTGGTTTTGAGTCACCAACTATAATCCGCTATGTCGAACCCTTGACAGGTGATCTCTTTACCGCAAGATTTGCGGATTGTCACTTTGATGAGACAGTCTTCCCGTCGTTCGGGGGAGATAAGAATGTACACATTCAACAGGAACGACAAGAATTGTCATGGCCTGTCCCCACTCTGTCTCATCATGATCCCCCTACTGCACAAAGAGAAATAGAAGTGCGTAGAATTATAGATCTTCAGAAAGTCGCAGACGCTCTTCCTGACGCTTTCTCTGATCTTGCTAAAGTGACTAGATCTCATATACCAGCTGACAATGCACCTGCAAGGATGCAAGTACCTGAACAAGGACTTGGACTCAAAGTCGCTACTGCAGCTAACCCTATAGGAGGGACAGCTGGTGGCGCCACTGCCAGTAATGGTGGTGATGTGGCTCAGGCCGTGGCTCCGCTGAGGAAGCGTGGGAGACCACCAGGTTCGAGGGATTCACGCCCTAGGAAGCGGGCTGTGATGACACCCAATAACCCTCTCATCATTGACACTCAAAATCCGTCCCATGAAAACGTTCCGGATTATGGTTATGTCCAAGAGACATCTTCGGGGGACGCCCCGTCGTTAGAACCTATCCGTGAGAATGTAGAGATCTCAATTAATTATACTAGTATACATGGGACGTGGGATAGAAACTCCATCATCATTGATGATGTGTTTGCATATGCTTGTGCACGAGAGTTGATTGAGACTGATGATATTGAACCTCGCTCTGTTGATGAATGTCAACGTAGAGCTGATTGGCCTAAATGGAAAGATGCGATCCAGGCTGAGTTGGACTCACTAACAAAGAGAACGGTATTTGGGCCTGTTGTGCCAATACCTTCTGGAATAAAACCTGTTGGATACAAATGGGTCTTTGTTAGAAAGCGTAATGAGAGAAACGAGATTATAAGATATAAAGCTCGCCTTGTGGCGCAAGGCTTCTCACAACGCCCTGGAATCGACTACGAGGAGACATACTCTCCCGTAATGGACGTTATAACGTTCCGCTACCTTATCAGTTTGGTAGTTTCCGAAAAACTGAACATGCAGCTTATGGATGTGGTCACAGCGTATCTCTATGGGGATCTAGATACAGAGATTTATATGAAGGTCCCCGATGGGCTTCAGTTACCCAAGTCAAGTGGCTCCAGACCACGGAGCGCGTTTGCAATAAGGTTGAAACGCTCACTATATGGATTGAAACAATCCGGACGGATGTGGTATACCCGTCTGAGTGACTACTTGCTGGGAAGAGGGTATGTGAACAATGATTTATGCCCCTGCGTGTTTATTAAGAGGACAAGTTCCGGATTTGCAATAGTAGCTGTTTATGTTGATGACATGAACCTTATAGGCACTCTTGATGAACTAAGAGAAACCGCTGACTACTTGAAATCTGAGTTTGAGATGAAAGATCTTGGGAAAACACGGTTTTGTCTCGGTTTAGAACTTGTGCACCGTAGTAGTGGGATTCTGATTCATCAATCAGCTTATGCCCAAAAGATGCTCAGAAGATTTAATATGGATAAAGTCCATCCTGTAAACACTCCCATGATTGGTCGCAGTCTAGATCCAAAGAAGGATCCGTTTCGCCCAAAGGATGATGGTGAAGACGTTTTAGAGGCTGAGGTACCGTACCTAAGTGCAATAGGCGCATTATTGTACTTGCCACAGTGTACAAGACCCGATATCTCCTTTGATGTTAACTTGTTGGCTAGATTTAGCACTGCGCCCACGCAACGTCATTGGACTGGCATAAAAACTATCTTTCGTTACTTAAAGGGTACGATTGATATGGGTTTGTTCTTTCCCTACAGAGAGTCTCGAAAATATGGCAAAATGGGTGAGGAACCCGTGCCTTCCGCCGTCGGGCGATCGATCGCAGGGAATGCCACGATCGATCGTACCAAGCCCCTGCCACCGAGCGATCGATCGCAGAATGTCACGATCGATCGCACGGGCGCTGCTGCCCGCTATTCACAAAATCCTTGTGATGTATTGGTGGGTTTTGCTGATGCTGGGTATCTCTCTGACCCATATAAAGGTCGTTCCCAAACTGGTTATGTATTTACCATGGGTAACACCACGATATCTTGGAGGTCTACAAAACAGACTCTTGTTGCCACTTCTTCGAACCATGCTGAGATTATTGCTCTCCATGAAGCGGTTCGTGAGTGTATATGGTTGAGGTCCATATCTACACATATAAGAAGTGCTTGTGGTTTGAGGTCAACCACCGATGAACCTACATGCATTTATGAGGATAATGCTGCTTGCATTGAACAAATGAAGCAAGGTTTCATCAAAGGCGACAACACCAAGCACATATCGCCTAAGTTCTTCTATAATCAGCAACAGCAGAAATTCCTTAAGATTAAAGTGAATCAAGTCCGTTCTGAGGACAATGTGGCATATTTATTTACTAAGTCATTGCCTAAATCCACATTTAAGAAGCATGTGAAAAGCATTGGTTTGCTTAAGTTATCTGACCTCCCATGATTGTGGAAATCAGGGGGAGACACAGACTTGAGGGGGAGTCAAGTGTCCATGCAAAGTTTCCAAATGTGAAGGGTGTGTTGTACACTTTTTCCCTTCGACCAAGGTTATTTTTATCCCACTGGGTTTTTGTTACTTGGCAAGGTTTTTAATGAGACAACGTGAGGAGCACCACCTAGTGTTGACGCCACAAGGGGGACTGTTGAAGGAAACCTACTTTGTGTGTGCCTTGTCAACCTAGGATTAGGTTAGGTAGTATAGCATAAGGATTACATATTGAATATAAGTCTCATTGGGATATGGATTGTACCCTTGTGTATCTCTATATATAGAGGCACCTATTCATCAATAAAGATACTCTCTATTCCTGTGCTATTTTCTCTGTTCTTTACTTTCTGTCTTGTGGTTGATTGCACATTTACTTAAACAAAAAGTACTTTTTGGTACCTACAAATTTTTTTTTACCCAAAATATTTTGGGTAAACAAAAATTTGTAGGTACCAAAAGTACCTTTCGCAATAGTTTAGGTAACAAATTAGGTTTTTACCCTAGTTCAATTAGGTAGCATTTCCCATCCAAATATGTGTCACGTAGACAAATTTAACGACCAAGTTAACATAAGTACCATTTTGGGTAAAAAAAAAATTTACATACCAAAATGTACCTTTCACAATAGTTTAGGTCTCAAATCAAGTTTTTACCCTTTATGTGACAGATGCACTGGATTATGAACATTCATCTCCCCTTTTGATCTCAAAGGTAGCATAGATCGATGCTTCATATTACAACGATACATCACAAATACAGCATATGCAGCATTCATGGGGTGTTTTAACTATGGCTAACTTGTCATCTATAGGCTTCAACTTCCGATTCTAAGTTAGCAACTTAGCATCATGCTCAAATCCCTACAACTGTGCATGAACTCCATTAACTAGCCTTCATAAATTCTTATGCAGACCAAGGAAAACCAATTCATATATGACAAAGTTCACATCCCGGAAAAACCAATTCTTATGCTTCTACAATATATCACCTTCTTTTTACCGATATATGCTAGCTTCTGTTACTACGTAGTTTATTCTGTTACCGATATATGACAAAGTTCACATCCCGGACAAATCAAGGTATACCTTTATTCTGTTTATTTCATCCATCTAGTTTTCCTTCTCCAATTTTTTTATTCTAAAAAACCATTTATATTCCTCATACTATCCGCTCATATTCTGAAGAAGTTGTTATCCTATCGGACCTATTCTAAGAGAGATGAGGTGAGGAAAACGAATGGTCATTGATGCGTAAAATTGTTCAAGCACTCAATATGTCACGCCCCGATTTTCAAATCAATTAATAAGGCATTTTGCCCTTAATTACAATCAATTCGGAAACGTGACTACATGGAATATCAAATACAAATATGCACTAGAATTTTTTTCTTTTAATTCGAGTACAACAAATATACTCCATGCCCAATAAACGTAAATGCTGACCCGTTCTTTAGGGTTACATATTACAAACCATAATTAAATAATAAATTGTTATTACAAAATATTAAATAATTAATCCATCAGAGTTTATTACATAAACAGCGGAAGTCTTATAAACCAATAATTTAATGCAACCTTGCTTTCTCCTGGTTATCCTAACCTGCAGGTATAACCCCTACACCGTGGAATAGTGTACCGGGTTATATCAACAAACCCGGTCAGCTTACGAAGCTGGTATGAGTGAACTAAGTTTTGCTCACACTGAATACATTTTCCCAAATTGAATCCTTTTATTTTCAAGAATCATTTAAAACCCAAAAGTTCCATTTCAAATCCGGAAGATTCGTATTATCTAATATACTGAACCTACGTGTCCCATAACACGTATTTTAACCCCACACGCCCCATAAACGTGTATGTTAATACCAGGGTAATCCAGTATGTTAAATAATATAAACCCTCGATCTTTACTCACACAAAATCATTTATAACTTAGCCTGATTAAAAGTGAGATGCATCTCCTTTTAATACATCAAGTTATTTTTAACTTCGCCTGATTAAAAGTGAGAATACTATTTTTCTTCTCCTTTTAATACATCAAGTTAATCATACAATATGCAGTCTAGAGCTCTAACTGAATGGGCTACCATTTTTCACCCATTTAACATTGTCCCCGGTCAGGACAGTCCGTTTGGACAAAAACATTCAAATAGGCAAACACAATATCTTATTTAGAATTATTGTGTTCCCACAAAATTCACAAATCAAAACAATAAAATGAATATTTTTCAAATATTGTTTTAACACCAAAATCACAAACAACACAATATGAATTAATATTCATATATAAAAACATCGTGAGATTCACTCACCTCTAATTCCTGCTGCGTCTTCAAATAGTAACCGGGAATCGACAATGCTAGCCAAAAGCTTCAAGATTCCAAAATACCTATGAACATGCAATTTTCCATTTAGCATATCATAGTTTCCCAAAACGTTACATTTTTCCTCAAATGTCACTTAGACATCAATAACCATAATTCGGGACAGTTTGACCAAAAGTCAACCGTCGGTCAACGTGGGTCCCACGTCTACTATTCATCAACGGGTCCCACACGAAATCCAAAACTTCCAAAATCTACCAACATGCTTATTTCTAGCATCCTAACATCATATCCAAAAATGATGATGATCCAACGGTCGGATCATCACGGATCTAACGATCCATAATCATTGCATAATTGATCGTTGATCAAACGATCTAATTTCAATAATCCAACGGTCCAACATGCTTATAATATCAATATTAACCCTACGATCAAATTTCATGATCATTCAACGGTCGGATCTCTCGAATCGTAAATCGTACGATCCGATTAATCGGGTTAATTGACCATCGGTCAAACGACCGAATTTGACAAAAGTCAAAACACGAAAGTTGTTCGTATCGACGAAACAAGTCAAACGGAGCAAAGAACTGCTCCCGGACCGGCCGGACGCGCCGCACACGCGCCGCCGCCGGCGGTGGTCAGACCGCCGGTCAAGGTGGTCCGATTGACACCAAATTTTATCAGAATGTAGATCACAACAATCCCAACAAGTTTGATAACTACCTCGAGGTCTGGATCGGAGTGGAAGTGGCCGGAATCGGTGTCGGTGGGTTTTAGATCCCAAAAAGTGCAAATCGTCGTTGCCGCCGATCTAGGCCGTGCCACCGTGATCCACCACCATGGGGAGGTTCTAGGAGAGAAGGGGAACAAAACCAAAGCCGTGGTGTGCGCCGCCGTGGCCGGAGGAAGGAGATCGATCCGGGTTGAAAACCACCGAAACGGGTACACACGGATCGATGTCTTCCGGTGAGTTCTGGCCGTGACGGCCACCGGCGGGAGGAAGACGAGGCAGCGGCGCACAAGTCTGTGGCCGGGCCGTGGCCGGACGTCGCCGAACGCGCCCCCACGCGCCGGGTCGGGTCGGCCGGAAATCGGGTCTGTTTGGGAGAAAATCCGGAATTTTCCGGAATTTTCCGGAATTTTCCGAATTAAAATGATTTTTGAAAAATAAAAAATCCTTTTATAGAACTTCGTGAAACTTCCGAGGCCCATAACTTCTTCATACGATGTCCGTTTTCGGTGAACCAAATTCCTACGAACTCGATTCGACGAGATCTACAACTTTCATGAAGAAAGTTTTCCCAAATTCTCAACGGGTAAAAAGTTACCTTAATTAACCTTGTGTAACTTTTAATTACCACCGTAATTATCGTTTTACGATGAAAACCCCTAAAAATATGAATTCTCTCCATTTCACTTCAAATTTCACGAACTATTTAATAAAAATAATACGGAAATTTTCGGGGTATTACAGTCTACCCTCCTTAAAGAAATTTCGTCCCGAAATTAGGACGCAGAGTACCCCCAAGGTTATCACGACTTCAGTTTGAAATCTCATAATTTTATTCACCAATAACCGGGTAGTACACATCAACCACAACACAACCACAACTTGATTCTCACAACCTGAAATTCAAATCCCAGAATTTATTTAATAATAAACCGGGTATTACACAACACACCACAACATAACTAGAAAGCAACTTGCACACACTTCTATTACAAGTTCTTAAATTGCCTCACAGGGCTTACACTACCAAAAGCCATCCTTAAACCTCCAATAGTGACTTTGTGGATAAGAGGCCGGATGTCTCGGAATTCCATACATCATCAGCTGGTAGAAATATGCTGCTTCCACGAAACACTTGCAAGTGTCGCAACATTCTCTAGCTGCATGCCTATCCCCATCCACGTCCCACATGTCCTGGCCAAAAGGACGCCAAAAACTTGACTCACCACAAGTAAGACATTTACCAGCGGGCAGGAAAGCAGTAGTCGACGGAAAATATAATAGAAGATGCTCATGACAAAACTCAGCCTGATGCATCATCCGCTCGACTTCTTGTCTACAGTAGTAGATGTTCCATCCGCTTCTCCACCAGTCGAGGGCTTCACACAGTCGCTGCACCGTTTTCTGCTGCTCGGCTCGTGGTCCTAAAATCATCTTAATCATACATGCTGCATAAAATGCAACATGATGACCTACCACCGAACTGGGACGCGAACCATAGAATGTTCCTGGTTTGCATGCCGCATCGAAATACTCCAGGGCTAGAGATATATTCGCTGCCTCCACGAGTACTCGTATTCCCATTCGGAACAGAGACTCCGGGTTCTTCGCTTCCCAGCATCGATTTGCGAAGATGCGCACCTGCCTGTCCGCTTCTATGGAACCAGTGGGTCTGGATCCACCATCGAAACCATCCATGTCGATCGCCGCCAAGGTAGACCAACTATCGGCATACTCCTTGAAGTCCTTCGAGACACAACGGAGTTCCATTGTGCTCTGCAGAGATGCGGTAGCCACCAACTGGAATATGTACTTCCAGATCTCCACCGGAAGTTCACTCCAATCAGTATTCTTTGATCTCTTACTGCACTCTCCTTTGCTCACCATTTTGCAAATTCTAGTAGATGTGTTTGTTTGAAATCAGATATGAGTTAAGTAACACAGCTCCTTATCTTATGCATTTAAACACAACTTTCCACCGTAAGGGAAAACCTTTCTTTAATGTAAGTGCGGTGCACTCAACAACCCACTAAGAATAATTATTGCTCATATCTGTCTCAATTACTCAAAAGTATCGCCCACGATACAAGATTCCACAAGATTTAATCAACAAAAACTCAGTCTTCCACTAACACCGGTGTAATACCCCGACAATTTCACTATTATTTTTATAAAATATGTCGTGAAATTTGAAGTGAAATGGTGTGATTTCGTATTTTTAGAGGTTTTCGTCGTAAAACAATAATTACGGTGGTAATTATAAGTTACACAAGGTTATTTAAGGTAACTTTGTATCCGTTGAGAAATTGGGAAAACTTTCTTCACGAGAATTGTAGACCTCGTCGAATCGAGTTCGTAGGAATTCGGTTCACCGGAAACGGACATCGTATGAAGAAGTTATGGCCGTCGGAAGTTTGACGAATTTCTATAAATAGAATGTTGGGATTTACTGTTCACCCGAAAATCAGAATTTATCCCAGAAATGTACTGTTCACGTACCAGAAACTTCCTCCGGTGATTTCTCCCTCCTCCGGCCACCAATTTGTGTGAGACTTGTCCCAATCTCTTTGTCTCTTCATCCTCTTCGATTCTATACTAGTTTCATTCATTGATTTTCAGTATAGAAAGAGAAATCAAGAAAAGAAAAAGGAGAAAAACGCTGCCGAACTGTTCATCAGTTTCTGGGCAAGTTTCCGGCCAAATCGAGCCACCTTACCTACTGGGCTTTGTAGCCCTTGCCAGGGGCTTTCCAGCAACATAAAATACGCCTCAATCGGAGTTCGGACGAAGGAGAATTTTGGATTTGAAATCCTAGGGTTTTGGAGCTATCGAGGTAAATTCGAGACTTTCTACTTTAAATTGGCCCTTGTGGCAGTTATGAATGTTGTTGGTGGTATTGTGTAGAACATTGTGGAAAAATTTGGTAGCCATCGGACCACCTTGACCGGCGGTCTGACCACCGCCGGCGGCGGCGCGTGGGCGGCGCGTCCGGCCAGTCCAGGAGCAGTTATTTGCTCCGTTTAACTTGGTTCGTCGATACGAACAACTTTCGTGTTTTGACTTTTGTCAAATTCGGTCGTTTGATCAATGATCAATTAAGCGATAGTTATGGATCGTTAGATCTGTGATGATCCGACCGTTGGATCATCACCATTTTTGGATATGATGTTAGGATGCTAGAAATAAGCATGCTGTTGGATTTTGGAAGTTTCAGATTTGGTGTGGGACCCGTTGATGAATAGTAGACGTGGGACCCACGTTGACCGATGGTTGACTTTTGGTCAAATGGTCTCGATTAAATGTTCCGATGTCGTAGGAGACATTTGAGGAACATTTGGATTATTTTGGAAATGTATTATGCTAATTGGATATTGCATAATCATAGGTGTTTACGAGAAGTGTAGCTCGTGCTTGTCGATTCCTGGTTACTATTTGAAGACGCAGCAGGAATTAGAGGTGAGTGAATCTCACGATATTTTATATATGAATATTAATTCATATTGTGTTGTTTGCGAAAATAAATAATTATATTTATTTAAATGATTTTGCGATATATAAATTAAATACAGTTTTAATTTGATATATCAGCATGTGTGATTTTGTGTTAAAACAATATTTGAAAGTATTCATTTTATTGTTTTAATTGGTGGATTTTGTGGGAAACAATATTTCAAAAATTATGATATTGTGTTTGCCTACTCGAATGTTTTTTGTAGCCAATGGGTGAAGGTTAGAGCTTTAGACTGTGTAGCCAATGGGTGAAGGTTAGAGCTCTAGACTGTGTAGCCAATGGTGAAGGTTAGAGCTTTAGACTGTGTAGCCAGAAGGTGAAGGTTAGAGTTCTAGACTGTGTAGCCATGTATTCATTGAAAACAAAGATGAATACTTTATGTAATAAAGGAGAAGAAAAATGGTATTCTCGCTTTATCTTGATGTATTAAAAGGAGAAGAAAAATGGTATTCTCGCTTTTAATCATTTGAAGTTGATTGTGGTTTTGTGTGAGTATGATATGAATTTGCTTCTTAAATAATTGAAGCATTGATTTATTGAATTACAATTCTTGAACAATATTGAATTGTATTTTGAAGTTTTTACTTCTTTAAAAATTGAAGTAATTATTATTATGATTTACGATTCTTAAAAAGAAAGAATCATAATTTTGGGAAATGATTTTGGGGAAAGTTTATATTGTTTAATATTCTGAATTACCCTGGGATTAACATACACGTTTATGGGACGTGTGGGGTTAAAATACGTGATATGGGGCGCGTAGGTTCAGTATATTTTATAATATGAATTTTCGGGATTTGAATTGTTTTTGAAAAGTATAAGTTACATATATTTGTTTAAAACAAACTATATATGTATATTTTGTTAAACGGTTTAGGGTGAGTAAAACTGAGTTAACTCATACCAGCTTCGTAAGCTGACCGGGTTTGTTGATATAACCCGGTACACTATTCCACGGTGTAGGGGTTATACCTGCAGGTTAGGATAACCAGGAGTAATGCAAGGCTGCATACTTTTTGTTGGGTTATAAGACTTCCGCTATTTTATGCTTCGCACTCTGAAGATTTATTTATGTAATATTTTGATGTATCAATTTATTATATAAATATTTGGTATGTAATATTCGACTCTTGTATTGAGTTTGAAATTACAATGTTGGGCATGGAGTTGGTGTTGTGTACTTGAATTAAAAAGAAAAAAATTCTAGTGCATATTTGTATTTGATATTCCATGTCGTCACGTTCCCGAAATGGTTTGTAATTAAGGGCAAAATGCCTTATTAATTGATTGGAAAATCGGGGCGTGACAACCGGTCATAATGACTCTTTTCCTTTTGCTTTCGCATAATTAATTCCTCAAAAGATGCGAGGTCTCACAAGAGTGGAACTGTATGTGGAAAATCCATGCATCGGGGAAAAAATCTTCCACGATCTCCAAGGGCTCCGACAATTAGCTGTAAATCAGCCGCTCACTTTAGCTTTTGAATTTTTAAATCCTCCACCAACAATAAATATACACCTTACGCATCCACTAACAGATACTTTCCATTAGTGCCATAACCTCCTTTCTCTTTCAAAGAAGACTTCTTCACTCCAATTCTCAGAAATTTCACCAACTCAAACATGTCACGCAAAGTGAATTCGTTCAGTGAATTACTTCAATCTGATCCCTCAGAAAGCCAATTCTTTGAGGGCTTAGATGAAATAATTTCACCAGCAATCGAATTCGACAACGATATCGACATGCTAGACATGCTTCTAGCAGAAGACGAAGCCATTGAAGTAGCCCCAAGTCCACAAGTATCATCTCCACAAGCTGAACCTAGTTCATCCAAACGTATTCCACTGAGGAAGAGCTTCACCAAATACCAAGTCCAAGCATTGAAGGACTTCGTCGAGGCTTTTCCACAGCCAACTGTTCAACAACGACAAGATTTGGGTGACCAAATAAGGTTAACGTTTGCACAAGTCTCTGCGTGGGTGATAAAGCATCGACCCAAAACGCCTGCCCAAACAACTCGTCAACAAAATTTTCTGCTGAGACAGCAAATCAATGAGCTTCAAGCTCAACTTAGCCAGTACCAAGCAGCATTCAACAGAATCAACTGCAACCACTGTGGAAAACGAGTTACTCCCAATAGTGAGCTACTCAAAGGAATCGAAGAGACTACCCCACAACCTCAGACTCTTCCAATACCTGCAGTCATCGGTCCAAGGGAAAAATCTCACATGAGGAGGGATGTTCAAAAGTGTATGTCGATCCCACATCACTCTTCTTCTACACAACAACCATCAGACAACATCAACCGTTCAGAACCTGAAGAAGCATCTGCCGTGGCAGAAGCATCTGTCGTGGCAGACACAACTAAGATTTCTGAAATCATTGTGTCGGTCAGAGATGAGCTAATCATCATGGCATCTGCTGCTGCGCCACTGTGGATCTCTGCACTCAAATCCAGCTCTGCCACGCTTCATGAGTTCCTGAATGAAGCAGAGTACAAGAGAATCTTCACTAACGGTATTGATCTCACTCCCACTAACTTCCAAACCGAAGCTTCTCGCTACACAGCCACTATTCCTCTCAGTCCTGTCGTACTCTTGAATTTCTTCATGGATGTGGACCAATGGTCCACCATATTCAGTAGCATCATTTCAAGGGCGAATATCCTTGATGTCTTATCAACAGGGACTGCTGAAAACTACCACGACACCATCCAAGTCATGACTGCTGAGTTCCAGGTAACCACTCCATCTGTTTCCACTCGTGTCACTCACTTTGTTCGTTATTGTCAACGACAAACAGAACAGAGTTGGGCCATAGTTGATGTCTCTGTGGAGGGGTTAAGTTCAAATCTGGGTCTACACCCCAGATCTCAATGCAAGAAGCGTCCATCCGGATGCTTAATCCAAGACTTGTTCAACGGCAGCTCTCGTGTCGTATGGGTGGAACATGTTGATGTACGAGATCAACTCATGCACCAAACATACAGAACGCTAGTGGAGTCAGGCTTAGCCTTTGGAGCAAGGCGATGGGTAGAAATATTGCAGAGGCAAGCAGAACGGTTCAACTATTCTGCGGCTGTCACTCATCCACCTCAAGACTTTTGTGTCATACCATCGGTAGAAGGAAGAAGAAACTTGTTGCAGATGACATGCAGATTAGTGACGGATTTCTGCACAGGCATCGGCAACTCTACTGCTCATGAATGGAAGGTAGCTGAACAGACCAAGTTCAGGGGTTCAGGGATAAGAGTCTCCACTAACAAAATTTGGAATAGGCCGAATAAGCCTCATGGTCTTACTCGAACTGCAACTGCAATATTCCAACATCATGTCTCTCACCGAAAGCTGTTTGACTTCTTCACTGACGTACAAACTCGGAACCAGTGGGACCACCAAGCATTGGGCAAGACAGTCCAAGAGATTGCACACATCACAACGGGTCAAGACCCACGCAACTGTGTCACCTTGATGCAAATCGACGACACCTACGTACTCCAAGAAAGTTGTACTGATTCAACAGGGTCATACGTGATTTATGCCTCTATCAGTCAGTCAACGGTCCAGAAGTTATTAGGTGGTTGTGAGTTAGGTACAATTGTATTCCTAACTTCAGGTTTTTCAATTCTACCAGATATGCCTACTGCTGGAAGAACAGAAGGGATCTCAGACAATCCATACATTGGTTGTCTAGTAACGGTAGCAACACAGATCTCTACTGAGTTACTGAAGAACAAGAAAGGGTCAGTGGATCAAGTCTGTCGTTTGATCCAGGGTACGGTTGAGAGGATTAGGAATGTAGCCATGTAAGACTATCCTTTAAGGAATTGTAATTTGTACTTTATATTCTTAACAACACAACAGCACTGAAGAGCACATGATGGGGATCCGCCGCGGTCGGGCCATCACTCGATAATTACTGTGCGTAATTAAGCATATGAAGTAACCATTACTTGAATGAATCTAAGAATCTAACGTCAAACCCTAAACCGATCCTAAGCTCTAAACCCTAACTTCACTTCACAATTCTAAAACTCGTTTCATCTCCGTAGAGCGTTCCATTGCTCAATCACTTCCTTAGAGCATTGTTTTGCTCTGATACCAATCTGTCACGCCCCGATTTTCAAATCAATTAATAAGGCATTTTGCCCTTAATTACAATCAATTCGGAAACGTGACTACATGGAATATCAAATACAAATATGCACTAGAATTTTTTTCTTTTAATTCGAGTACAACAAATATACTCCATGCCCAATAAACGTAAATGCTGACCCGTTCTTTAGGGTTACATATTACAAACCATAATTAAATAATAAATTGTTATTACAAAATATTAAATAATTAATCCATCAGAGTTTATTACATAAACAGCGGAAGTCTTATAAACCAATAATTTAATGCAACCTTGCTTTCTCCTGGTTATCCTAACCTGCAGGTATAACCCCTACACCGTGGAATAGTGTACCGGGTTATATCAACAAACCCGGTCAGCTTACGAAGCTGGTATGAGTGAACTAAGTTTTGCTCACACTGAATACATTTTCCCAAATTGAATCCTTTTATTTTCAAGAATCATTTAAAACCCAAAAGTTCCATTTCAAATCCGGAAGATTCGTATTATCTAATATACTGAACCTACGTGTCCCATAACACGTATTTTAACCCCACACGCCCCATAAACGTGTATGTTAATACCAGGGTAATCCAGTATGTTAAATAATATAAACCCTCGATCTTTACTCACACAAAATCATTTATAACTTAGCCTGATTAAAAGTGAGATGCATCTCCTTTTAATACATCAAGTTATTTTTAACTTCGCCTGATTAAAAGTGAGAATACTATTTTTCTTCTCCTTTTAATACATCAAGTTAATCATACAATATGCAGTCTAGAGCTCTAACTGAATGGGCTACCATTTTTCACCCATTTAACATTGTCCCCGGTCAGGACAGTCCGTTTGGACAAAAACATTCAAATAGGCAAACACAATATCTTATTTAGAATTATTGTGTTCCCACAAAATTCACAAATCAAAACAATAAAATGAATATTTTTCAAATATTGTTTTAACACCAAAATCACAAACAACACAATATGAATTAATATTCATATATAAAAACATCGTGAGATTCACTCACCTCTAATTCCTGCTGCGTCTTCAAATAGTAACCGGGAATCGACAATGCTAGCCAAAAGCTTCAAGATTCCAAAATACCTATGAACATGCAATTTTCCATTTAGCATATCATAGTTTCCCAAAACGTTACATTTTTCCTCAAATGTCACTTAGACATCAATAACCATAATTCGGGACAGTTTGACCAAAAGTCAACCGTCGGTCAACGTGGGTCCCACGTCTACTATTCATCAACGGGTCCCACACGAAATCCAAAACTTCCAAAATCTACCAACATGCTTATTTCTAGCATCCTAACATCATATCCAAAAATGATGATGATCCAACGGTCGGATCATCACGGATCTAACGATCCATAATCATTGCATAATTGATCGTTGATCAAACGATCTAATTTCAATAATCCAACGGTCCAACATGCTTATAATATCAATATTAACCCTACGATCAAATTTCATGATCATTCAACGGTCGGATCTCTCGAATCGTAAATCGTACGATCCGATTAATCGGGTTAATTGACCATCGGTCAAACGACCGAATTTGACAAAAGTCAAAACACGAAAGTTGTTCGTATCGACGAAACAAGTCAAACGGAGCAAAGAACTGCTCCCGGACCGGCCGGACGCGCCGCACACGCGCCGCCGCCGGCGGTGGTCAGACCGCCGGTCAAGGTGGTCCGATTGACACCAAATTTTATCAGAATGTAGATCACAACAATCCCAACAAGTTTGATAACTACCTCGAGGTCTGGATCGGAGTGGAAGTGGCCGGAATCGGTGTCGGTGGGTTTTAGATCCCAAAAAGTGCAAATCGACGTTGCCGCCGATCTAGGCCGTGCCACCGTGATCCACCACCATGGGGAGGTTCTAGGAGAGAAGGGGAACAAAACCCAAGCCGTGGTGTGCGCCGCCGTGGCCGGAGGAAGGAGATCGATCCGGGTTGAAAACCACCGAAACGGGTACACACGGATCGATGTCTTCCGGTGAGTTCTGGCCGTGACGGCCACCGGCGGGAGGAAGACGAGGCAGCGGCGCACAAGTCTGTGGCCGGGCCGTGGCCGGACGTCGCCGAACGCGCCCCCACGCGCCGGGTCGGGTCGGCCGGAAATCGGGTCTGTTTGGGAGAAAATCCGGAATTTTCCGGAATTTTCCGAATTAAAATGATTTTTGAAAAATAAAAAATCCTTTTATAGAACTTCGTGAAACTTCCGAGGCCCATAACTTCTTCATACGATGTCCGTTTTCGGTGAACGAAATTCCTACGAACTCGATTCGACGAGATCTACAACTTTCATGAAGAAAGTTTTCCCAAATTCTCAACGGGTAAAAAGTTACCTTAATTAACCTTGTGTAACTTTTAATTACCACCGTAATTATCGTTTTACGATGAAAACCCCTAAAAATATGAATTCTCTCCATTTCACTTCAAATTTCACGAACTATTTAATAAAAATAATACGGAAATTTTCGGGGTATTACACAATAACTCGACCGCTACCACCTATAAGTAATTTTAGACGAGTATCATTGAAGTGGATACCTAGATGCCAAGAATGGCTCGTAATAATCTATCTTCCGGAGAGTAACATGGCAGACAAATCATACCATCTGGAACTGAGTTGTTGCATCTTTTTGGTCAGTTTTACTTATTTTTCAATGAAACTAGATCGATGATTGTGGATTAGAATTAACTTAGGACCTTGAATGTAGTTCGTACACAAAAAAAAAACACCTTGAATGACACTTCCACGTACCATGCTCCCATTTGGATCAAGATTCATAATCTTCTACAATTCAAGTGGTCTTCAACCTTGCAGTCGATAATAGAAAAATTATTGTTCTTGAACTGCTTCACGTACCACCAGATAAGGATCAATAGCGTAAACATATTCAATAACATCACCAAGACCATTTTTCGTAATTAGGGTTTTGCTCATTTTCTCCGCGTACTCGTGATGGTCAGAAAGAGCCAAAGAGGTTGAGTAATGCAAACGATCACGCGGCCTCCGGTCTTCTTTGCGGCCACAGCCAGTGAAACAGTCAGTGGCGTTATGCCTTCGGATGTCATATGTACCATTAATCTTGCTCTCTTTCCAGCTGCCAAAGCTGATACAAATTCCATGCATTTTGGCTCTATGATACTAGTTGTGCTTCCAAAGGTGCTTTAGTCTTGATTGTTTTCACCTTTGCACTGCACAAAAAAATATGGAATCAGCCAATATTGCAAAAAATCAAAATGAACTTTAATTAAACTGCAAAAATAGAAGAGAAATTGAAAGAATGGTAGCAATCAAAGTAATACAGGTGAAGAGTGTAAAGGTAAGCTTGCAAGGCAGCTTGAGGAGACCACATTCCATTGCCATTGTGAATTCAAGAATTGCTTAATTTGCTGATTCAAAGAGACTATAATTTCTTTCAACTTAAAAAGGTCAACTTGTTCAAGGAGATCGATCTTTTGTTGAAGGGAACATGGTTGACCATTTTTGGCCTTCTTGAGTCCTTTTGAATCTAATAGAATGTGTAAGAGCATGTTCACCCGTTGGGGCTCTGGGGCAGAGGCTCTAGGGCTCTAAGGCTTTGGGGCAGTTACTATTTATATACTTTTTGATGGTTGCTTTCACCCGTTAGGGCAGGGGCAAACTCACATTTTTTATTTTTTTTTTTATAATCCAACCGTTCAAAACTCTCAAAATAACTATCTTAACATCCTATTCAATTTCGGTGGCCATCCGACGGTCACGCGGGAAAGTCAAATACAATTCGTACGATAACGAACCTAAATTAATTCGGATAAAATTCTAAACTTCGATAACTTCTTTCAAACTATATACTAACATGATCATAAGAAAGAGCACAAGCCAAAGGGCTAAAATGCACTACCAACAGAGGCCGGACGCGCCGCCACGCGCCGCCCAAAGTGGCTGCGCGTGAACCCCACGCGCCGCCTGGTCAACCATCTCCGATGGCCATGAAATTTTACCACAATGTAGATCTCAACAAGCCCAATAACTTTCATATCTGCCACGAAGTCTGAATCGGTCTTGAACTCGACGACTTTGGCTTGAAAGCTCCAGGTGGCCGGAATTTTGGCTCCTCGATTCTCCGCCGTCCGGCGGTGGTTTGAACCCAAACTGGTGGTGCTTGAAAAATCGTGTGAAGCTCTACAAAGCCCAACTGGTATGGAGAGCTATGGTGGCCGGAAACTGAAACGAGATCGGAAAAGCCTTCCGACTGATTTTGCTTCGATTCTTCTTCTATGTCGAGCTTTGATGAAAAATCTTGGTATGAGGATGAATATGAAGAAGAGACGAACAATTTGGGATAAATTTCAAGGCCGGAGGTGGCCGGAATCGGAAGAAATCGCCGGCGAAAGTAACGGTTACTGTAGCAAGAGAGATAGAGCTCGGGGATGAGGAGAGAGAAACCGATTTCCCAAAGTGGAAACTTCCCAATCCGGAAAGCCTATAAATAGAAAGTTTTCCTAAACAGTAATCCAACTTCTATATACCATAACTCTCCCAAACGTACTCCGATTTAAGTGTACTTCACGTCTGCGAAGTCGGTTTAACAAGATCAACAACTCTCATGAAGAAAGTATATCTAAATTCTAAACCCAACGAAGAGTCAACCCGAAGACCCCCTAAAAGCACTATTTGAAGCTCGAAACCGAAACTTTCGACGATTCGCCGTGAATCACAATAGCAAGAGGATAACTTTTGGTCTGGGTCGTCACACATTCTCCCTTCCCTAACATAGCCCTTTTTACCCCATTTAGGTCATCCAACTTCAGCTAGCCTCTCACACATCACTCTCACCTTCCCTTTCTTCCTCTTCCATTTTCCCCTTTAGTTTAGGTTTTGGCCGCCAGTCGACCGGTGGACACCAGGTCATCGACCGGTCGACGCACGACGTGATCCACCACTTCCGCCATTTTCGCCATTTCCGCCACTTCCACCACCATTCCGGGTAGCTGGGATCCTCACCAGACATCAAGGACGTTATCTAGATCCAAGGAGGAGAAGGGGACACCATTGATTGAGAATTTCTCAACCCTTTTCTCTCTTGTATTTATGTTTATAGCTTTGCTATTGTGATATGATGATGTATACTTTGATGGATAGTGAGTAGTTACTTTGTTGGGGACTAGGGTTGTGTGCCCTAGTCCATTGTGATGTAATGATGAATTGACTATGTATGAATGTTTTGTGATGAATGAGTATGTCTATTATCCAATGTAATTTGTGTTGAGTGCATGTTTAGGGAATTTAGTCACTTCTTTGAGCATGTTTGCAACCTACTTTGATTGAGATTGTTAGGATGACTCCTAGCTTTCTTTAGACATTTGATAATAGACGTGATGAGGTCCCCTTGTTTGAGTTTCTAAGTATTTGTGCTCATCGCCTCTCAAGCCAATTTGAGGGAGTTCTAGTGACCCATAATATGGCATTAGAAATACATAAGATAAGATGGTCTTAGACCTATAATATGGCTAAGATACGAAGCTTGATTCATTCATTGCACAAACATGAGTGCTAAATTGGTTCATTAAGCATCATGTTGGGACTTAGGCTAACCCGAAACCCCAACACTTCCCTTATTGTGCACACACTCTATCTTTACTTGCTTGCATTACATTTATTGTTTGCTTTTTGATTGTTTTTCTTACCATATCATCATTCCTTTCAAAACCGACACCACACTACACACCGCACATTGTTCAAACACGCTTCACTCACTCATTTCACCCATTGCCACTCCATTTTAGCTAGAGTCACCCGACCACACACGTTATCGAGGGATCAGGGACCGTCAATCCCTGTGGAACGACAATCCCCCGTCTCAATATTCACTTACCATCTATTTTTGCATTTGTCAAGAATCTCAATTATGACAGGTGAGTTGCAATTAAATTTCTGGGTCCATGGATTGAATTAGATCGATCTACAATTCAGAGACGATCTCAAACACAATTGTGGTGATGAACTGATGATGGGTTTCTTGGGAATGCTTTACATGGCTGAAGATCAAGATCATCCTCCAACTTTACCAAGAATCAGGCTTGCTCGGTAATCGGGTGCCAACCGAAAACCGAGCCGATTACTCGGTATACCGATTATCGGTAACCGATAATTGCCGGTTTGGTAACGGTAGAAAATTTTGGATCCCGATCACATTCGGTTTGGTATCGGCATCGACCAAAAAAGGTCGGTAACCGTACCGAAGCCACCCCTAAGCCTTTCTACTATTAGAGAACCAAATACTGCATTAGCATGAAAATGGGGGATTAGGAGAAAAATGAAAATTTGGGGATTTCCGATTTTCCATTTATGCATTTTGACCCCCATTTTTTTTTTAAATGGTTTGACAATTGGGGACAATTATGATTTTGTTCCCATTGAAATCAATGAAAAAAAAATCAAATATGATTAATATAAATGGAGTATGTAAGGACAAATGAGTGAGTCATTAGATTGAAATGATTGGGACAAATGAGTGAATCAAAAGAGAAAAAGGTTGGGGACAATTGCAATATGGTAAGATGAACCCAGGGACTATTAGAAATGTTTTTCCTCATGTAACTCTATTAAAAGGGATGGATTGTGGTATCAGTAAGAAGTATGTTTTAGGGACAATAATTGGTATGCCAACAAGAAAATGGAAAATTAAAAAATAGGAGGGATGAGTGAGTTTTATGTCCCATTAGATCAATGGAAACTCCTATAGAGGATACCATTGTCTAAATTGTGGCTGCAAGAGTCCCTATTGACAATTGAAACAAATAATAGTTTCCTTTGTAGTGTAAGCGCTGGGACTATTAATCAAAAGAAGCTAGTCAAGGTTTTTCAAGTTATAACATGGTATTAGAATATCATTTGAGACACGGTCCTAAACTCATAACATACCATTTGGATAAGAAACTTGATTCATGATTCGCATAGGTATGCATTCATTGTTGGAGTGTTACTTGTCGCATTGGATTTTGGCTAACCCAAAACCCTAACGTTTTCTAAAACTTGCACACACTCTTTACTTTACTTGCCTTTAATTTCTTGCTTGCTTGTTTGTTACAATTCAACTCTTTTCCACAAATCAAAGACACACCACTACACTTGCACATTGTTGATATCACTCACTCACACTCTCCATTTCTAATCTCTCAATTACATTGCTAAATGACCTAGTTTGCATTACGATAGGAGTCTAGGGCCATCGATCCCTGTGGACACGACAACCCCCGATTCATTAAATATACATATACTTTGACTCAACTCGTCATGTACGTGGAACAAAATAATTTTGTTTTGCTTTGGGAATTTAATCAATCATATTGATTTATTCTAATAATAGCGGTCGAATCGTGTCAGCACGTGTTCATGTTATCTAACTAAACATATAAATTAAAATCTTTAAAGGGAATTCAATTACCAACCTTCAGTGGCCATACTAGAAGCTGCGAGATTCATTTGGTATGGATTGATAGAGGCTCCCAATTAAGTGTTAGCCCTCTACGAATATCCACAAGAGCGATTCTCCAACTGGTGAAGAGGAAGAACGTTGGTGCTTGCTAGAGGCTCTCTTCTTCCCTTAGGAGTGCATCAATTCTCTCTCTCTCTCTCTCTCTCTCTCTCTCTCTCTCTCTCTCTCTCTCTCTCTCTCTCTCTCTCTCTCTCTCAGGGTTTTAATTTCTGTACATAAAACTCTTATTTAAATAGAACAACTCTATGGGACTTAGAGAAAAAGAAGGGTATTTATATGGAACACATAAAAACCCTAAAAGGTTCTTTAAATATTAAGCAAGCCTTAATAGTTGTGCACGACCTTAAAGGCCGCACAACATGGTCCTTAAATTGTTGCATCCATAACTTAGGAATGTAATATGATTGACAAGTAGATAAACTTCCATTCGTATATTCCGTATACACGCTCTTCTATATGAGCACATTCACGTCCATCTCATGTCTCTACATGCTTGACCGAGATGTACTACTCGATGCTACGTGAGCCGGCCTTTACATATAACCTATAGCCCTAATAGATTATCCTATGGCTAAGAAACACAATTTAAGACTTAATATAAGTATTCGTAAGATACGTATCTCGGGATTGTAACTTCCTTACAATCTCGTCACCATGACTTAAGGTTCTTGTGACTCATCCGGACCAATCCAACCTCCCTCAAATCTTCATTAGGTCGCGTTGGATTTTCATGTAAGATCCAATCACATGTTGCCATGTCGATTATCTTTTTGACATAATCCAACATGGTCATGGTGGTTCTGGCGGTGTAAGGTTGTTGAACGTAGACCAGGTTTATGGCTTCGGGGTTGGAGGTATCGTTTGGAATCTTGACCTTGGTCTTTGTAGCAGTAACTCTACTTAGTGGCACGAAGGTGTTGAAGGTGGATGCATGGTGAGGATTTGATTCCCCCATTGATCTGGCTTAGAGGTTTGAAAGATCTGGAAGTGGCAGATTTGTCTAAGAAGCAACCTAGACACGGTGCTTCGATGACGGATCCGATGATGGCTGGCAAGTGTCATCGCTAGTGTGAGACACACGTTTCCAGCATCATTCCTTGCTCTTGGAGGACACAAGCAACATACGGACCTACCATTTTTTTCATTGGTTGGAAAGTATCATAGAAGGCCTCCGGGAGAGAATGAAGGTGTTCCAGCTACGGAAGGAAGAACGAAGAAGTCTCTTGGGCCTAAGAACCTGGAGACTATTTTTGAGTAAAGCGACAACAGTTGGATTAGACCTGAGTTCAAAAAAATTTAACGTAAGGTTCCAAGTTACCCACACCCCATGTATATTGAGCTCATTAGAGAATATGTGAAGTTACTTTTCTTTTTTCCTTTTAATATATTTATATTGAGCTCATTAGAGAATATGTGAAGTTACTTTTCTTTTTTCCTTTTAATATATTCCCCCACCCACTCCACCCCACCCTATCCCATGATGCTAGTGAGATTTGAACCCGTGATCTCTACGATGTTAGTTATTCCAAATAACCAACAGGCCACAACTCATCGGTATGTGAAGTTATTTAGGTGATGTCTCTTATAATTGTGCCCCAAAAAAAATGTGACATCATTTTTAATCTCCGCTTTTAATATATTGTTGTCTTCTCATAAAAAAAATAGTTGTCATGCCGATAATTGGGTTAATTTCTTTTTGCCTCTCTAAACTTTACACCAAAATTCGTTTCTGCCCTGGATTTCTAATTTGGTCACATGTACCTTATACTCTCCAATTTAATCAATCATAGCTAATCGTTAACTAATTTGTCAAATTCACCATAAATTGTTGACGTGACAATCTCACTCATGTTAGTTTTTCACCTTAGATAATGCAAGAAACACACCAATTACATGACCAAGGCAAACAATGGACTTGAGTGGGCATGTCATGTCGGTTATTTACGAAGAAATTGATGAATTAATTAACGGCTGACTATGATTGATCAAATTGGAGAGTGCAAGGACACATGTGATCAAATTAAAAGTTTAAGGGCACAAATGATTTTAAGTGTAAAATTTAGGGAGGTAAAACAAATTTAACCCTTGATAATTTTGTGAGAATAATATTCTTCTCAAACTATTGAACCACCGTAAATGGTAAGTTTTTTTTTGGTCGAGCAACATAGTCAGAGTTAACTGAAGCAATCACCACTGGTGATCAAGTGGGTAAAGTCTCTAGGTATGGTACCCCCCACCCGAGTTCGAATCATGCCGACTGCAGATTGGAGTGAAATTTCAATCTATTATGTAGCTGGCCAGATAGAAGAAGACTTATGACATTACACCAGAGTGAATTAGTCTTTGGGCCTATAACTAAATATCAAAGTTTGGACCCGGCAGCGGGCAGCCTTTCATTTACACTCAAAACACCACAAAAAATGTCAAAAATGTCTCATTGCTCTCTTCCTCTACTTCCTGTTGAAATCTACGTGGCATGAATGTACTGTATCTGAATTTTTTTAGAAAATAAAAAGAGGAAATTAAAAAAAGAAGAGAAAAGTCGATCATTAATTTTCTTGTATCCCAGACAAGATCACAGAAGCCTTTATAATGTTATAAATTTTTGGGAAGGAATCTCACAACTGTCAACGAAAAAGTGTTCCGCATTGCTGGTGCGCCAAACAGGGCCTTAGATCTGGATGAGAACCCACATTCTCTGTAAGTCGAGGCAATTTCCTCTGCTCAGTTGTTTCTGAATTTCATTTCATTATGTTTCAATGTCTTTTCAATCCTTCCTCCGGTAAGACTCCTTTTCCTGCTCTGTTTGGTTTCTGAGAAAAGCTGAAATATAAATTAGGAAAACGGAAAAGAAAATCATTAAATTTTGGAAAATGGTTGCTTGTGCTGCATCGTCCAGATTGTCTGTGGCTTTGAGTGAAATTGCTCCAAAAACTCAGGCTTATGTAATTTTCTTCATTGTCTTTTCAGGGTTCAGAGAATGTGCATTCGAATTCTAGATCTTGAACTGTAAATAAATATACATTGTGGATTTGTTTGGCAATTAAACATATAAGCTTGAATTGTCTAAAGAAAGAAAGAAAGAAAAAAGATGGTATTTTGGGAAGGGTATGTGAGTGATGAGGCAATGGGGACCTTTGCACCAATCGTGGTTTACTGGTTGTATGCGGGGTTTTACCAGTTGTTGCCGCCTTTGGACAATTACCGGTTGCACACACGAAGAGAGGAGGATGAGAAGAACTCGGTGCCGCTTCCCTCCGTCGTAAAGGGCGTTTTGCTTCAACAGCTTGCTCAGGCCACCGTGGCTCAGGGCCTCTTTGTGGTCAGTTGTCACTTCAACTTCACTCTTTAGAAATTTGTGCTCAACTTGTATATAATATTTGATTTGCATCAAAGGGATGTTATTAAGGAATACAAATTACGGATTGCAGCCTTTCTAAGAAATGACCTTAGATAGCTTGTGTAGGCTTATATAATGTTTGATTTGCATCAAAGTGTCCTGGACTTGTTTTAATCATGTTTGATATGAAGGAGGATCCTAAACTCTCTAGACACAATCAACCGAAGTACACTCTAGACAATGGGCCCCAAACACTACCTGCCTCACTCACTTGCCAAATGAGACAACTATGGCGACTTGTTAGTTCTTCAGTTTAAAATGGTTGAAGTCTTTAAGATGGAACATAAGCTTAAAAGGTTGAGTAAGCTCTGAAAGAGTAGTCATTCGATTCTCCTTTCCACATCTGTTGTATGTGATTATGGTTTCATTTGATACATTCTTTTAAATTCATAAAAGTAATATAAGCCAAGTCAATATACAGAATTATCTTTAGCATATTGATATGGCACGAGGGCAAAGATGCTGCTGAGATGCAGGATCTTGGTTATGATATGGGTCATTTGGATGAAGAGGAACAAACAATTTTTTGAGGATTTTAGAGGGGCAGGGTGGAGGCATTGTGGGGTGGTGGTTTTTGGGTCTTCCTTATGGGCATCTGTTTCTTTTGCCCACAGGAATAAAAGTCTTTCATCAATTTGTTGGGTTTGGAAGGCTCCTGTTAGATAGGTGTATGTACAGCTGTGTTCAATCGTTTTTGCTCTATTTCATGTCTGTTTGTACTATGAGAGTGGAATCTTGCCCATTGTGTATATCTTTCCAGCTCTGTAATTCAATAAAAGTTTCCTTCTTCTGAAAAAAAATAAAATAATAAATCTTAGCGTATTGATAACTAACTCAGAAATATAAACTAGACTTAGTCTCATTGGTCCATCAGTCACCAATGCTGTTTGCTTACGTCTTTCGTTATTTTACAATGTAGAAGGATAGTTTTGCATCATGGTCTCAGGGTCCCATAAGTCCTTTTAGTGAACTAGGTTCCTTACCAAAAGCTAGTGGATGCACACTTAAAAGGATTTTGTAGGAAGGATATGCCAGATTCAACCATATGTATGAGTTTTACTCCAGCTATTCTGGTCCCTGTGTTTTACCTCTTGAGCCCTTTTCATCCCTGTGGTGTACGATTTAACACCAAATTGATGAAAGGGATCATATTGGTTACCAGCGTCAAATACAGGGACCAGAAAGATACCCAGCCCAAACAAAGTATGAGAGTATGTTATTCTCTCATATACATTAGGTAGTAGTATCTCTTCATAATGATTTATGCAGACTTAGTAGCTCTTATTGGTTATCACTGAGCTTTATCACTTATCATACACTGCTGAAGTGATTCAGTCTAGTCGTACACTTAAGCTACAAGATTTTAGTAAATGGTGCCTTTTCTCTTTCAATTTGATGTGCCTGTAGTGTGTAGGCTTCTCAAACATTTAGTTTGTTTGCCACTTTGCAAGATCCCGTAAAGTGCTTGAAGCTTTGCAGAGATAATCATAGTACTTTTGGCATCGCAACCTAATGTATTTAGTGTATGGAATTTTTCACATTTATGTCACTAAAAGTGGACACATGATGCCATGATGGTTTTGATACATATTTTTAAGATATGTTAGATTTCATCTAAATGAAGAAGAGTAAAGTTTCTGTACACCATAAATAGGAATTTAGTATGTTATTCTGAAGTCACAGTTTGATTTGTTAAGAATGGAGAAACAAAAATGCATCCAGGTTGAGTATAACTGTTGCATTAAAGGAGGATACTTCAACAATTTTCTTTTCTTTCATCTTTCACCCCTTTTGATATATTGATTGTGCAGAACATGTTCTGCCCTTTCCCCAACTGACAAGGAAGAGGGTTATGGATTGAGAGTATAGAGTCTAGCTTGCCCTGTTCTAAATGGGTTAGGTCCTATACGTTGCTTTCTAGATTTGATAAGATGACATTACTTGTGGCACCACTCATTAGATAGCTTCCTTTTTTGATGTTTGCAAACCTAAAGTGGGCAGTCTTGCTCTATTAGATTTGTTGACAGTCTTGCCATAGTTTAAATTGAACAGATGGTTTACCTTTTTGTAAGATAATGGTTAATTAGTTAAATAATGTGGAAATTGTGTAGTCACAATTTTTCTCATTTTGAAGGAACAATGAAGTTTGTAAGGCTTTAATTTCAATACTAGTGACATCAGGGGAGAGGGCTCAGGATCTTGGTTGTGGTGTAAATGCTCTTAACTATTAGAGCTACAGGCCCACAATCACTGGAAGATAATTTTACTATATTTCCTCATGCTTGAGAAGGCTTCATATTATCTTATATTGCTTTGGGTGAAATGACATTGTCTTGCTGACTTGAATTGCTTTATTTATGGTAATTCCAGATGGGTTTCTTTGTTTTTTTCCTTGTTCTTTCTGTCCATGTGGTTGAATTGTTTTAAACTTGGAATTCTGTAATATGACAATCTTGTTGATTTGTAAAACTGCAAGTGATGGACTCCTTGTTCACTGTTCTGTACCTCTTACTTTTTTTGTTTCTCATTAAAAAAAAGAAAAAGAAAAAAATTGATACTGCATATCCTCTTGTTTGTTTTTATGTTTGGTGGCTGGATTTAGTAGCGTTACTGTGGAATGTGTAGTATACAGTTTACCTGCTGTATAATTGAACAACTGGACAAGTGATATAGGTTAGACAATTGTACATTAGCCAATTCATATTCCGTAGTGATCTATGACATATGAATACAAGATTTACTCTTTCTTTCAGAAAAGTAGGACTTTACTCTTAGTTATTTAGTTCACTGGAATTAACCATGGAATAAATGGCCATTAATATACCATTATTTGGTTGACAGAAAGAATTTAAAGGAATGGACATTCAACCCCGAATGATGGATACTAGCAATTACCTTCCATTCTTGTGTTAATTTTGTTACATTCTACTCTCAGTTCCAGTTCATTTTAATGTTCATTCCTGCAACCAAACACTAAGCTAGGACGTCTGTGTCAGGTTGGAAGGTTATTTTAGCTAATTTTATGACTAATGCTCATGCATTTTTGCTGCAGTTAACCAAAAAGGCCAATACATCCGGCATCACAATTCAGCCGTCCATTCTTGTCCAGATTGTGCAGATTGTTGTTGCAATGTTAGTCATGGACACATGGCAATACTTTGTGCACCGCTACATGCATCAGAACAAGTTCTTGTACCGCCATATCCACTCTCAGCACCACAGACTTGTTGTTCCCTACGCAATTGGAGCCCTTTATAATCACCCACTCGAGGGTCTCTTACTTGACACTTTCGGCGGGGCCATCTCTTTTCTAGTCTCAGGAATGACTGCACGGACAGCTGTTATATTCTTCTGCTTTGCTGTGGTTAAAACGGTAGATGATCACTGTGGACTTTGGTTGCCTGGTAACCTCTTCCACATTTTCTTCCAGAACAATACTGCTTATCATGACATACATCATCAACTTCAAGGCTTGAAGTATAACTATTCTCAGCCATTCTTCCCGATATGGGATAAAATTTTTGGAACCTACATGCCTTATAGTCTTGTTAAGAGACCTGAAGGGGGTTTTGAAGCGAAGGCAATGAAAGCAGTGAAAGACTAGTTGGGAGAAAACAATGTCTGTGTACTAATCCAAGCTCATTTCACACTGGGAAATTATTTTGCTGAGGTTTTGTCATTCAGAGGAATCTAGCTATGCTCTAGGCTCTAGCAGGAGGGTTTTGTCATTCGAGTTGGTACCTTTTGCCGTTGCGGTATATTTTTTCTTTGATTGGTTGTGTGAATTCCACCAACCGGCCTTATGAATTGTAAGTGTGTGATCCTCGGCTGTCTAATTTGTAGCATATTTGTTCATGGTTATGCAACAGTTAGTTTTCAGGCATCAGGCCTGTCGAGATTGATGTACTTGGACTTGTATGTGGCTTGAGAAGGTTAGATTTGTTCAAGTAAATAGATCTTACTCTTGCAGAAGTGACGCATTCTTTTGACTGAAAACACAAATGCTTAATAGCTAAATGCCATTCGAATGAAAAAAGCATGAAGTCAAACAAATTTTAATTTTGTCAGTATGTTTTCAATTTGGGGAGCGGCTGAAATGCACCAGGGATTTGGAGCACCATAGACGGAAGTTAGGCTTCCCAGTCAATTTTGATTTTTCGGAAATCTACAACGCCGGTGTTCTGAGTCACCCCTTCGCCATAGCCGTTTCGATGCCCGGTAAAGAAACTATCTAGGAGAACCTGACAATATGAGGATCAAGTAAAGAGCCAAGAAAATTAGGAATGAATCCGCTTATAAGTTATAACCATGTATCTTCAGTTCATAACTCAGTTTTCCTATACAACTTGTGGTTGTATTTAATAGATCTATGGTTACCTAATCTTCAACAGTTTCAAAGCTTTAATAAATGGTGCGTTGTGGACTTGTTCTATCTATAAAAATAAATAAATAAAATTCCAGCATCAAAATCAACAATGGTGCTAATTTGTAAAATGATAGCTCATTCGTAAAAAGGGATGATAGCTATCGAGACTTAAAATGATAGCTAATTTGTAAAAATGGATGATAGCTAATATTATTCATCGTTTCAATATATGTTTTGAGTTGGATCAAAGTATTGGAAGCATTTAGTGCACTAGGGAGTAGTCCAGTTGGACTAAGGTAGTGGTTTGCTCAGCACATACCCGAGTTCGAGTCTCACATTTCTCGAACTTTGGAGCCCCCTCCCCCTTCCTAAAAAAAAGTATTGGAAGCATCTCAACGTATATGTCCTAAATTACCAACACAATTTGATTATTTTCCTAATGTCGTAAATTTATGATGGTCATTATGAAAATTCAATGAGATATTTTCTTACTCCCTATATAAAGAGACTCACACGTACCTTAGAAAATATCCATAGCAGCTAGTTTCTCCATATCAGCATCATATCCCTAACATTACCATCAATCAAGATGAAGAAATCAATATTCCTAGTGGTGCTCATATTTCTTATTCAAATTGTCTCTATTCCAATGAGCCATTGCAATGATCTCGTTGACGAAACATGCAAAAAAAACACCCCGCCCCCATCTTCATATCTCCATTCTCAAAACGGACCCCCGGATTGCAGAGTCCGAGGTCGATGGTTTAGCCACCATAATGGTTGATCGGGGAAGTTAAGCGTAGGGCATCCGATACCTTAAACATAATCAATGTGCTGCTTCGTCAGAAACCGAGCGATAAACCCTTAAACGATTGTCACAACAATTACATTGCAATTATACGAGATGATGTGCCCCAAGCCAATGAAGCAACAAAAATATTTCATAAGCATAAAAGATGATAGTAGCACACGGAGAACACAATGCCATAAAACATACAACCTCATTGGTTAAAGAATGCATCAATAGAGGCCCAGACCTACAATTCACTTCAGGATTATGGTGAGGGATCACCTTGATAATTAACTTCACATTGAGTCATTGACTAAAGAAACACAAAACCTGCAAGCTGCAGTTGGTGAATCTAAGCTATCAGTAAACATTAAGCAATATTTCTCTATGTTCAATTCATTTAGGCCCTACTTAGTAATATTCGGGACGAGAATTAAACGTAAAAATACGTATGTGTATAATTTGATAACTTTTAGTGAAAAATATTTTGAAAAATTCGGCCATAAAATACGAAAACGGCAAATTAAAAAATTCGATACGTACGTATTTAAAACAAGATGTAGTAAAAAATACAGACATACATATATCAATATATGTTAATCTTTAAATTTATTTGAATTAGAAAAGAACAAAAAACGAGAAGAAAAGATGATTTCCAATTTATTTATTTATTTTTCTTTTTTATTTGAGAAATTCAAAAAATTGAAGATGATAACTTGGTGTGCTCAGGCTCAATTATGAAATATAAATTCTAGCAACAACATCATGCGTCAAGAATGGGTCATTCACATAATTTATTTTTTCTTATTGATGCTATGTTGATTGAAAATCTTCGTCCAAAAAAAAATTATTGATTGAAAATCCATGCTATAGCACATAGATTTTGACAAAGATAACACTTCCAAAATTTTCGTTTTCTTGAATATGGATTACAATGTGGAAGTCAGAATCCTTGTGAAACAAGCCAAATGAATGTTCGAGTGTTAATTTTTTTTAATAGGAAAAATAAATAAATAGAAAATGAGCTCTCCCGATGAACATTTTATCGGTAAAGGTTTATTGCCATTTATTTTTTGTTTTCGAGAATCGGTCTTTGAATTTATTTATTTTCTTCAAATCATTCCAAATGGATGAAAAATCAATAAGCAAATTTGGACAAAAATAAAACTTTCAAAATTTTCGTGGATACTTGAGTACCATGTCTAATATGGAGGTTAGAAGATCTGTGAAACAAGCCACATTAATGTTCTCACTGTGGGATATTTAATTTTATTTGAATTAAAAAAAAGAAAAAAAAAGTTTTGTCAGGAAAAGTTTCTTTTTTTCCTTTTTTGTTTGAAAAATTCAAAAAATTGCAGATCAAGATTTATATTAGAGTTGAAATGAAATTCAGAGAAGATGAAGAAAAAAATTAGATGAAGAATTGAAGATGAAGATTTGGATATCATTGATGAACCTTCAATGACTTCGTTGGAGATTTACTTTGCATCACTTTGGTGGAGATGAGGCCTTCGTTTTCAGGGGACGAAGCTCAAAACTAAGCATCTGGTTTCGTTGAAGATTTCATTTGCATCTCTTCGACGGAGATGAGGCGTTTGTTTTCAGCGGAAAAAGGAGATTTGGAGTCGATGAAAACTGAGGTCAATCCATCTCAGTTTCCTCTCTTCAATGGAAACTGTTTTCTGGTTTTGGGCGTTTGTAGGAAACAATGGATGATGCGTAATTAAGTGGTAATGTTTACATTTAATTTAATTAAGTAGATCATTTTAACATAAGTTTAGCGCGCTACCTTATTTAACATAACGTCAAGGTCTTTGACCTTATTTATCAAAGCCCCTTAATCAGACCACACAAAAAAAGCACCATTTCAACAATACAAGATCATTCTGCTAGAAAAAGTTAAGCTTAGAATCAAAAGAGTTATTACTAAAAAGAAAAGGAGAGCCACCTCTAGTAATAGGTAAAAGGGAAAGTATAGAACAAATTTTGACACGACACCTGAGCATAGCATGCATCGCATTCACCCTGATGCACTTTGGGTTTGCTAACTATTGATAGTAGCTACATGAATATAACAATAAACCTATGACTATTCCATTCCAGGTAATACCTGAGATAATCCTACTAGTCAAATTGCTGTCGAAGCTGCATTTCAGTTTCACTTTTCCATGTAGCATGAGATGACTGGCCTTTCATCCTCTTATTCTTCTCCTTATCTTTGATTGTAGACCCCTTCTTCTTGGAATCGTCAGTTGCGTCTACTGGCCGATCACCACATGCTGGGCAGACCATTCCCCGTGCATTGGAGTAGGTCTTGGGTATTCCACATTGCAAACACATCCTATCAGGAGAAATATGTCACATTAGGCAATTACAAGGCCAAGTTTCTTAGGACGAGCAGAATCCGAGAGAAAGACAACATGTACCTCAGAAGCTCTGCAGCATCTTCTGCACTAGGATTTGTTACTGTTGCCACACGCTTGCCTCCTTGATTTGTGCTTGTAGCAGCTAATGTTGGAGGTTGCTTACCATCAAAATCACTTCTTACTCGTTCATGGATTCCGACTAACTGAGCTTTGGACTCCACTACTGCACCTACAGATAATTTAACAAAAGTCTGAATTTCTTCAATTTAGAGAAAAAAAAATACAGAAAGGACTTATAAAAACCAACTCTTTATAAAAATGATACTCAACTATGAGATGTCACATTACTAAATGCATGATTAATTTCAAAACTTTGACCGAAACTTAACAAACAATTTCTGTTCTATGTTTTCATCTATCAGATACTTGTTTCCTGATGAAGAAAAACTGCAGTGAGCATCCAGCCGACAGTGGCACCCATCAATTACACAACACATTGTAAATAATGCATTACAAAGATTTTTCAATGTATTTTCCAAATAGACATCATTTTGTTTATGTTGAAATGTTGAAATGTTGAAATGTTGATATGTTGCCTATCCAATACCAATCAATTGTGTTGGAAACACACACTGAAATTTGTTTTATTAGAAGGGCCAAAAGTTTTTATAAAAATCTTAATGCTAAAGAAGAACTAGAAAGGCAGAGTTGAGGATCTGGAATGGAGTCCAATTGGGGAAGACGAGGCAACTTGGTTAGAGAAACCCTTTGAGGATGAGGTGAGGAGGCTATGCTGGATTGTAGCAAGCCAAAGTCATCTGGTCATCCTGATGGTTCTTTTGTGGCAGTTTATCAACATTGCCGGAATGTGCTGAGGGGAGACTTGATGAAAGTCTTTGATGAATTTTTTTTAAGCGGTGATTGTAAATGCAGTCACAAATGAGACTTACATTTTCTTATTTCCACAAAAAGAAATTAATGATGCAATTAAAGTTGGACTTCGACCAATAAGTTTGGATAGAGCTAGGGAGGTGCAATTGGTTGCAGGTTTGAGAGTAGGGCGATTAGCAGAAATCTCTCATCTACAATTTGCAGATGAGACCATTTTTATTTTCTCCAAGGATTCTTTGCCAATCTTTTAAGGGTAATTGAATCCTGTTGTGTATTTTCTTCGTTGAAAGTTAACAGAGGGAAAAGCTCAAAAGCTGGGATTAACACTCAGCAAGAAGAAGTGGAGGGGTTAGCTAAAACCCTGAGATGTGGGGTAGGGGGATGACCAATTAATTGTTTGGGGCTGTCTCTAGCAGGTAATTAGAATCCCTTCTGAGGTCAGGCAAAGAAGAAAGAGATTGATGAAACTTCTCATGGGAAGGGGTGGACGAAGGGAAGAAAAGAGAGTTGAGTTAAAATAGCTTTTTCCCATTCTTTTCCTTGTTCATATGTGTGTTAATTCTTTTGTCCTTCCCTTTAAACCAGGATTTTGGGTTTCCAATGAAATTTTAATGATACAGTAGGTGGGGAACTCATGAGTGTGGTGCTGGTCTTTTCTAGACCAGATAGGAGAAGGTTGTTGCTGGAGTCTTCTGGGAAGTTTTCTTGTACATTTTATTCTAGACTTGATGGACAACCCATTTCATACTCAATCTATTCCTTCTTCTGTAATTCGGAAGGCTACAGTATGACCTAAGGTACAGGTGTTAGCTTGGATTTATTGCTCAACTAATACCAGAAATATGGTTCAGCGCAGCAGACCTTCTTATTGTACTTCAAATGGAGAAAGAGTCTGAAGCTGATAGTGAATGTCACATGCTTTGACATTGTCTAATCCCTTTCAGCCCGATTGTTTGGGGAGTTGGGACACTCCAGCTAGTTGTGTGGCTCTTTAAGAATGGTTACATCTTCTTGTTGTTTATCTTAATCACTACCTGAGGCCCTTGTACTAAATCCACTCCATTTACACAGGGTGGTTCCCGAATTGGTAATATAAAATCATTTCAAGGCACTCACGCACAGATTGCAGTGACACAATTTTATGTAAATATTATGAACAAGTTTGTGTTCACAAGTAAAGTAGTAATCAAGTGTATAACATAGTACTAATGGGAAGAAACTAGAGATGCAATAGGTACCAGCAGGTAAGTCTTTCTTTTCCTTGCGATGTTTGCTGTTACGGGTAGCATGCCTCACTTGCTGGGGAGCGTATTCTTGGACGCAGTTGTTGAGAAAATCAGGCGGTCCAGAAATCTACAAAAACCCAGCAACAACAGTTCGATTCTCAGACCTAGTTTTGCATTTCTGACGTAAATAATTGCAGGGAAAGAAGGAGAAAATGGTACCTCGGAGAAGGCGTCGGAAGCAGAAGGGAGGCTGGAGGAGGTCGGTTGGGACAAGTCCAAGATGGAGGGTGCTTCTTTTTTGTTGTTGACTTTCTCGTCGCCGTCGTCGGATGAGTTTTGGTAATCGCTATCTTGGCCTTCTTCTTCTTCAGCGGAAGAATAGCCCTGGACGAGCGCCAAGCTCATTGCTTTGATGGGGGATTGTCTCGAATTGAAATTTGAATGTCAAGGGTGGGTTTGTCTGTGACTGGGACGAGCTGTCTCTCTCTCTCTCTCTTATGCAAAGCTTTCCTCGACTTGGAGGAGTTCGGCTTCACTGCTTCTGCCCATTCCAGTTTTCCACCTTCCTTTATTTTAGTTGTTTTTTTCCTTTTCCGAATAAATATTTCACCTTCCTTTCGGGGAAAATTCTACAATGCCCAAAAGCACTAGTGTTCAGGCATGTCAGTAATAATCTGGACCGTTGAATCTGTAAATTTTTATTTTACCCCTTATAAGTAAAGTCTTAAAAAAATCTAGAGCACTAGTGTCCAAAACACTCAAGACGTTCTCATTTATATCTATTTTAGATATCTAGGTGTTTGCTTTTAGATTATTGGTGGCACAGGTTTGGTCTTTAATTAGTAGGAAGCATAGCACTCCCTCTTTTGTGTATTCTAAAGACTCTTGTTGCATGCATATCAAGCTAACTTCTAGTGATGAGGTATTTACTTGAAACCTTTGTTCCTCAGACACACTGTCTACGTAAGTATGTAGTAGACAATAATAGAAATTAAAAAAATATTACGACCATAGAGGTGAGCATAAGTTGTTGGAGTTGGAGAAATTTAAACAATATATTTAATTGTAGAAATTAAATTATAGAAAGAGTAATGAGGTTAAAAAAATATTACGACCATAGAGGTGAGCATAAGTTGTTGCGAGAATTCTACAATACTTGGGAGTTTTGAAACTCCCAAGTTTTAGGCCATTGGATTAATCTTATGGATGGGAATGGATGACCGGATGACTTGGTAGAATGGGTTTTCTATCTTCTTCCCAAATATATGGAGGATTTGCCATGGCATGGCCCGTACCTCACTCCATTCCTTCTTGGCTTTCTACTATTTTGAAACTATCCCCATGTAATACCCCGAAAATTTCGATACTATTTTTATAAAATAGGTCGTGAAATTTGAAGTGAAATGGTGTGATTTCATATTTTTAGGGGTTTTCATCGTAAAACGATAATTACGGCGGTAATTATAAGTTACACAAGGTTAATTAAGGTAACTTTTTATCCGTTGAGAATTTGGGAAAACTTCCTTCATGAAAGTTGTAGACCTCGTCGAATCGAGTTCGTAGGAATTTGGTTCATCGGAAATGGACATCGTATGAAGGAGTTACAGCCCTCGGAAGTTCCACGTTTTTCTATAAAAGAAAGATTTTATTTTTTTTCTGGAACTTTCTCTCTCCTCCCTCTCTCTCTCTCCCCGCGCAGCTCTCCCTTTCTCTCTCTTCTGGTTGTTTTCCGGCGAGCCGTGACCGGCCACCGTGTGCCTCACCGCCACCACCAAAAGGTGCAGCTCCGGCCGACAGACCTAGCCCACCCGGCCTTGCCGCCCGCCTCGCCGGCGTGACGCCGCACGCGGCGGCCAAAGAAGAGGCCGACGGCCTCCTCATGCTCCGGCCATTTTCCGGCCACCCCGGACCAATCCGTGTATCGGGTTTTGAAGCCCTCAACCCCATGAACACGATGGTGCCCTTGGATTTCACCGAAAACCACCGTAGGCGGCGGATTGAGCTCGGGAAGTTTTGGATCTAGAACTTGCCGACACCGATTCCGGCCACTTCCACTTCGATCCAGACTTTGAGGTAGTTACTAAACTTGTTGGGCTTGTTGAGTTCTACATTCTGGTAAATTTTGGTAGCCATCGGACCACCTTGACCGGCGGCCGGCAGCCACCTCCGGCGGCGCGTCGGCGGCGCGTCAGGTCGGTCCTGGAGCAATTCTTTGCTCCGTTTGACTTGGTTCGTCGATACGAACAACTTTCGTGTTTACAGTTTTGTGAAATTCGGTCGTTTGAGCGATGATCAATTAAGCAATGGTTATGGATCGTTAGATCCGTGATGATCCGACCGTTGGATCATCACCATATTTGGATATGATGTTAGGATGCTAGAAATAAGCATGCTGTTGAATTTTGGAAGTTTCAGATTTGGTGTGGGACCCGTTGATGAATAGTAGACGTGGGACCCACGTTGACCGATGGTTGACTTTTGGTCAAATGGTCTCGATTAAATGTTCCGATGTCGTAGGAGACATTTGAGGAACATTTGGATTATTTTGGAAATGTATTATGCTAATTGGATATTGCATAATCATAGGTGTTTACGAGAAGTGTAGCTCGTGCTTGTCGATTCCTGGTTACTATTTGAAGACGCAGCAGGAATTAGAGGTGAGTGAATCTCACGATATTTTATATATGAATATTAATTCATATTGTGTTGTTTGCGAAAATAAATAATTATATTTATTTAAATGATTTTGCGATATATAAATTAAATACAGTTTTAATTTGATATATCAGCATGTGTGATTTTGTGTTAAAACAATATTTGAAAGTATTCATTTTATTGTTTTAATTGGTGGATTTTGTGGGAAACAATATTTCAAAAATTATGATATTGTGTTTGCCTACTCGAATGTTTTTTGTAGCCAATGGGTGAAGGTTAGAGCTTTAGACTGTGTAGCCAATGGGTGAAGGTTAGAGCTCTAGACTGTGTAGCCAATGGTGAAGGTTAGAGCTTTAGACTGTGTAGCCAGAAGGTGAAGGTTAGAGTTCTAGACTGTGTAGCCATGTATTCATTGAAAACAAAGATGAATACTTTATGTAATAAAGGAGAAGAAAAATGGTATTCTCGCTTTATCTTGATGTATTAAAAGGAGAAGAAAAATGGTATTCTCGCTTTTAATCATTTGAAGTTGATTGTGGTTTTGTGTGAGTATGATATGAATTTGCTTCTTAAATAATTGAAGCATTGATTTATTGAATTACAATTCTTGAACAATATTGAATTGTATTTTGAAGTTTTTACTTCTTTAAAAATTGAAGTAATTATTATTATGATTTACGATTCTTAAAAAGAAAGAATCATAATTTTGGGAAATGATTTTGGGGAAAGTTTATATTGTTTAATATTCTGAATTACCCTGGGATTAACATACACGTTTATGGGACGTGTGGGGTTAAAATACGTGGTATGGGGCGCGTAGGTTCAGTATATTTTATAATATGAATTTTCGGGATTTGAATTGTTTTTGAAAAGTATAAGTTACATATATTTGTTTAAAACAAACTATATATGTATATTTTGTTAAACGGTTTAGGGTGAGTAAAACTGAGTTAACTCATACCAGCTTCGTAAGCTGACCGGGTTTGTTGATATAACCCGGTACACTATTCCACGGTGTAGGGGTTATACCTGCAGGTTAGGATAACCAGGAGTAATGTAAGGCTGCATACTTTTTGTTGGGTTATAAGACTTCCGCTATTTTATGCTTCGCACTCTGAAGATTTATTTATGTAATATTTTGATGTATCAATTTATTATATAAATATTTGGTATGTAATATTCGACTCTTGTATTGAGTTTGAAATTACAATGTTGGGCATGGAGTTGGTGTTGTGTACTTGAATTAAAAAGAAAAAAATTCTAGTGCATATTTGTATTTGATATTCCATGTCGTCACGTTCCCGAAATGGTTTGTAATTAAGGGCAAAATGCCTTATTAATTGATTGAAAAATCGGGGCGTGACACCCCAGATCTTACTTAACATGAATTCCTGATTCGATCAAAATTTTCAATACCCAGTAATCAGTCAATCCCATAACCAATACAATTAGCATATCTCCATTATTGGAGATACATAAACTGAGAAACATATTCTTCTCCAATTGTGCGCTGGGTTGTTTGTTAATGGCAGACTTTAGTCTATAAAGGGTAAGATGTACAGTTGATGATGGAGAAGAGTGGAATGTTTTGAGCAAATGGGTGTTTTGAGCAAATGTTTTGCTTGGGTGACCTAAGGTGTGAGTTCTAATTAAGATAGTAAGAAGCAGCTTTTATTCTTGTTTTGCTTTGAGTAAATGGCTGGGTCTTCTATGTGGTCTCCATGTAGATTGGAATTTCCTCCCCACCGTCCATGTTCATATTCCTTTCATGAGAAAGTAAGGTTTCTCTCCTTAATACAGTTTCAGTTTATAAAAAAAAACAAAACAAAAAAGCAGTGAAAGAAGTATAATTGATCATCAATTCCATACCTTAATTCTTTTCAAGAGTTGTTTCAGTACTGCAAGAACACAACTAGGCTGTGCAAAGGAAAATGCAGAGAAAATCGATGCTATGCAATTCCTATCAATTAGGTGAAACTGCTCTCAATTCAATTCACAAGCTCGTTTGGAATTGGTTTTATCATCTTCTACATATGATTTGTGATAAACAAAACTTGTAGAGAAATCATGGGTGATGGGTCTGTGGGTCTCTCCCAGAATCATGAAATCATGATCATCAATTGTATAGAATGCCAGATGAGGCTCCTTCATTATACTTATCGCAGCCACGACTCATTCACTATAACTTCCCAAAGTATTAAAAATCCAATTGCCATATGTCTACCATACTATCGGAAAATATACAAAGTTGATTTACCATACAACTTTCCGAAAACCTAGTTACTATATGATAAAAAGATTTTGGATAATATTGGGGCTTGAAGACAAAAGGATAATTTTACTTGAAGTAAATATTTGTAAGACACGAAATCAAAATGACAAAATATGTATTACGAGTTTAAGATTGCATATAAATCGAAAATTCTTCAGTACTCCGAAGTACTAATACTGCACAACTATTGACCGTTCGATCAATCAAGTGGCTGCGACAAGTTAACCTGCTAACCGGCTGTAAATGTTTTTTAGGTGCTTAAGATTAAATAAATCATAAAATAGAAAGGGAACAGGAAAAAACAAGAGAAAATATAAAGAAGTTTCTCTTTTGCATCGCGGCCTCTACTTTTATTGTGTATGGGTATATGATCCACATAAAAATATAATCTCACTTTAGGTAAATGTTTGTATGACATGAAATCAAAATGAAAAAAAATGTAAAAGATTATGCGTTTAGGACCACGTTCATATATCTTGCACATAAGTTAAAAGAAGACAACATCAATGTCACCCACAGACCCCGTCATCTTACCTAAAGACATACCAATATATTTTATCATAACAACTATTAATCCAAATCCAATTACTATACATTGGTTGTCCTAGCAGAAAAATAATGACATCGATTTACCAGTATGTTTATCGAATACTCAATTCTCCATGCCGATCGGATTTTGAAAAATCTGATAGGCAATTGGATACTCGGTCACTACTAAACAATTGTTGCCTCAAAGAATGGTATCGCAGTGATGCCTTAAGAACTTGGAGACCAGGATAGTAACTGATAATGACTCGGACGATTAAGCGAGTATCGCTTGTACTAGGCAACAATTCTCGGGTTTGTTAAGTTACCTATGTGTGCTTTGTTTATATAAATATTCCCAAGGTAAACCCAAATGTCCGGTTTTGAAGTATGTAGTATGTTTAGGGTTGTTTATTTTCACCAGTTTAGTTCAAATTAATGTTATAACACATAAACCAAAATAGTAAACAATTTTTTACTGGGGTGAATTCATGATTGTAATCCTGATATTATACAAACATAAACTAATTCTACATTTAGGACACTCAACATCATTTTTGAATGTACTTCCGTTAGACATGTACACACAAACACACTTACAATACTTCTGAAAATCCAATTGAATTACAAGCACTTATTTACCGAAATAGGACGCATGCCAATTGGCTATTTGGTTTTCCGAGAACTAAACTACTATATGGTAATTGTAATTTAGTCAATGTGGGGAGTGCGTTTATGTGAATTCTTATAAATTGTTTGGAACTTTGTCAGAAGATATGAAATGTGTATTCTTTTAAATTGTTTGGAACTTTGTCACAAGATATAACATGAGACATATACGTCTATTGAAGCACATAAAGTCTATCGAATATGTAAGCATATCGTTTTCAATAAATGTTCAAAATCCTATTACCGTACCTTAAATAACAATCGGAAAAACTAGAAGGTCGATCGGAAAAACGGGAAGGTTAATTGGAAAAGCGAAAAGTTGATTTACTAAATTGTTTTCCAATATCAATTAATTGTATGACAACCGCATTCTTGCCAATGATGACGATTTGAAAATATTCATCTTGTCCAATTACTAATTATCACTTGATGTCATTAGTCAATAGGTTATTGTTATTTTGGCAAACGTTGTAACTTGATGTCAAATGCAAGTTTCTTACTTGTCTCCTCACTTATCAAATGAACCTTTCATTTATGTCTTATGGAACAAATTGTTAGATAGTATACTGAGAAACATCATAATTTTAATTTAAAAATAGTCTTTAATACAAACATGGTCAGCATCAAGCACAACTTGTAAGTTCATCTTAAATGCTCATGATGTTCATCCCTTTAATAAGTGCTAACAGCAAAAGATTGGCCTAATAAACAAAGTCATGAACTAATGAGAACATAATTTCCTTAATGGTAGAACCATGGATCCAGTGGAAATTTCCACACCACTCTGCATAAGTAACATGACGGTGAGATCGAATGAACGGAACCTCATCTTGGCTAGCTAATGGGAATGATTGTTGTTCAGTCTCGTCACAACAAATGCACAATTTTCTTTCCAAAAGCGAACAGCAAAATTAGCTGAGCAATCTTGTCTGGTAACTCTCTTTGGTGAAGCTTTCTATTTTCCTTGTTAAGCCACTTTGCTGCTCATTAGTACCACTTCATTAGTACCAGACACGAGTATTTTGTATAATAGAATCAAATGAAGACCATAATGCACATGAATCATGATCAAGTAATTAAGCCCAAAATTATAATCTAACCACAATTTAAAAACCTGAAAGGCAGATACTATATCATGTATTGCCTTGGAAGTGCCCAGGCTGCAAAAAACAAAAAAACATAAATGATCCTCATTTAAAAATTGTATTTACAAAAAGTTATTCCACTAAACCTGTATCCCTTATCAGCAGTCATCTTGATCTTGGTTTTTTTTTCTTCATATGGAAGCTCAAAGAATTTGTGAGTCAGATTCTTGACTTCTTTCAACAGAGTCTCAGGAATACCATGGCCCTTCTGGTCAATCACAAATCTACAAAGCACAAAACATTTTCAAAGCATTCAAAGAGAAGGGACTTATTGTTTCATGGTTCAAACTGAGTGAAAAAAACTAATTCAAGCACCACATAGAAGAAGTCTGCTTCTTTACAAGCCTGATCTAATTGCCTACCATCATAGGTGGTACGACAAAGTAATGGAACTGGCAAAGTATTTTTCTTCTTATCTATAAACAAATTAGACCAAATAAAGAAGAGTTTTTTAATTCAGTAATCCATTATGCTTAACTTATTGTATAACATAAAGAAGATTGTCCATAGTAAAATACTCTAATGAAGTTCTTAAGTAGCAACAGAAAATGATCATTAGTATGAAAGTTGGTTAAGAAATGCTAGACAGCGTGGCTGATAATAGAGTAGGAGATGGTCTCATGAATAGCTATAGCAAGAGGAACTCTTATTCTCATGAATGACTGAAACGCTTTTGGCATCATGAAGCGCTACTACCTACACGTCTGAGCAACAAGGAGGATGATTTCCTCTTGAATTATAAAATTGTCAATCACTCTCTAGAGTACAGACCCTATTAACCACACCCACATCACAACAAAAACTCAAACGAAATAACAGACATAAGGAGGACTAAAAGTTACAACTACAACTACAAGTATGCAAGCACAAAACACAATGCCTCAATTTCAAGTTAAAAACAACATACCCTTCAACATATCATAATTCTATGTTACCCTTTCAGTTCCATAATTGTAGGTTTAACACAGATGAAGCATAGCATTTCAACACAATAACTACTGCAAAAGGGACAAGAGACCAACCTATTAAATGCCTCTGAATATCAGTCAAGCAATCCCTCATCGTCGAAGTACGTAGCAGTGACCATTGGGCATTGGCTCTGCAGCTCCCACCGTATAGCTTTCTTCAACCACCACCTCCTAATTGAAGGAACCGTGGTCTCCCCTAACCCCAACCACCAATGAATTACAATTGTTGTTCTGTAAAATAATTATGATTCTTGGAAATAAACAAAACACAAAATTGACCGTAATTTTGATAGAAAAAACAAATCAAATACCTCAGTAGAGGTATAATAAGTTCAGTATTGAATGTCAGGACGATCTTAACCAAATCCAGTTTCCAGTTCCTCATCTTCTTCCATTTCCCAAACACCCATTTCAACAACCCAAAGAGATCAAGAAAGAAGCTTTAATTTCAAAAGATACATGAATTTCAAGAAAATCGGGACAAGAAAATTGAAAGAGGCATCATCGACGGACATCTCGTTGGACCTGGAGGAGCAAGAAGGTCGTGGACAGGGAAGGGTTGTGATCGGAGACGGAGCGGCGGAGTGTGGGCTGCGATGGCGGTAGAGGAGCTGAGGAGGCAGCGAGGAATTGAAATGGATTGGGGATGGGGATGAACTGAGGTTAACGGTGAGAGGAGAGAGAGAGAGAGAGAGAGAGAGAGAGTTTTTTTTGATAAAGAGAGAGAGAGAGTTAGATGAGAAAAATTGTGATAGGATCATAGGAGAGTCATAGGACGAGATGAGGAAGATGTTGAGGATTCACCATTTTTCATTTTTTTTTCTCTAGAAAGTAGGGAGAGAGAATAGCAGGCGGGAAGTGAAAATTAGGCGGGAACCATTTTCGCATAAATTTTGGGCGCCCATTTTTTTTTTTCATTTTCGCAGACTGTGGTTACTGTTCATGCTGGGAGGTGAAAGGTCACACGGCTAATTTCAGAAATTGCCGAATCTGGCAAAGTCTATAAATAGAAGTTTCCCTAAATAGTAACTCTTCTTCCGTAGATCATAACTTTTTAATACGAACTCCGATTTTTGTGTACTTTATGTCTACGGACTCAGTTTAACGAGCTTTACAACTCTCGTGAAGGAATTTTTGAAAAACTTAACCAATAAAAAGTCAACCTTTTGACCCCTTGACAACCTTTTCGAGTTAAATATCATTCCGATATAAAACCACTTAACAAATAACACAAGAAGTTTCACTCAACACGATTAATTAATTTCCGAAATTTTGAGAAATTAATATTGAAATACCGGGGTATTACTTTAGTGAAATTGATATTTTCGTAAATAGCCATAACACGGTTGACCGCATTGACCAAGGCCAAAACGATGTCGAAATCGGCTCATTTTTTCACAATATACCTCTTACTAAGCAATAATTTCATATATCGGTCGGATTTACCAATTCCTCTTTTTATTTACCTTGTTGGTTTTTCAAATGTATCGTTGTCGTTATAACCAATGAACAAGTCAAACATTACTAGTAAACAAATTGAACCATGTCACTCGTTAGTATTTGGTTCTCCTTAGTAAACTATAAATAAAATGCAAGGGATAAGAATGTCCAATGGGCTATTAAAAATTATTGAAAACTAATTTGACTTGCCCGGGATGTGACATGATCAGTTATTGTCCATACGAAAAGCCGTAAACACCTTAAGTATGTAAAAATGAAATTTTGATAATTATAATGGACCTTAGACGATTATACCCTTTCCCTTACGTTTATATATCTATATGGGGAACCGAATGATGAGAAGAGACCGAGTTTAATTTTTAAATATGGGTAGATAGAGCTTGGCCATACCAGAGTGTAAGCGTGAGTGACACTCATATTAGACATGTGAAGAAGAAGTTATAGGCGTTTTAGTGAAACCGGATATTTTCGTAAATGGTCATAAATGTTTTCACAATATACCTCTTATTACGCATTAAATGCATACTTAAGGTATTGGTCAGATTGCCCATTTTCTAATTTCATTTATTTGGATCGTGCGAAATCCATATGTGCCTACTAGTAATGTCTAACTTCTTCATTGGTTATAAGGACAATGATACATTTAAAAACCAATCAGGTGGATGGAAAGAGTAATTAGTCAATCTGACCGTTGGATGCGATTATTGCGTAGTAAGAGGCTTATTGTGAAAAAATTAGCCAATTATGAACTCGTTTCAGCTTCGGTCAACATAATTTTAATAGTATTTTTTTTTTCTATATAGAAATCAAATTTTAAAGACAAAATGAAAAGAAATAGTACAAAATAATTGATACATTTCTGTAGTAGAAATTAAATCTCTATCCATTTTGTGGCTGGTCAGGAGGAGGAATGCTTTTAATATTCCTCCGAGTGGATTAGTCTTTGGGTCTAAAAAGCCTGTGGGATACTACAATCTTGATAAAAAAAAAATTAAAAAAAATGACACATTTCTTAATAATTTATACATTGGCAACAACCCCAAAAAAAACTCTCAACTTTTCAGTAAAAGTCTAATCTTCCGCCAAATTTTCGGTTCCCGCCCGATATTCCCTCTCCTTATAAAAAAAGAAAAGGAAAAAATGGTCAGGCCTTCAGTCCTTCACCGTCTATCCCTCGTCTCCTCTCACAATTTTTGCCATCTTCTCTAGAATAGTCTTTATCTCCTCATCCTCATCCATTCAATAGCTAGCATTTAGATTTAGGTGTTCTGAGAAACAGAGAAAGTCATAATCCAAGATTCCAAGTAATCTCAATTTGGAAAGGGATGCGATCTACAAAACTTCATTTGCGTGGATGCTCAACGCGTTGGGGTCAATTCGCGGGGTAAGCCCAAGATTCGGTTTGGTTCTTGTCAACAAAGGGTAAACAATCTATGGGGATTCCCAGTATTTTCCATTTGTTGCCCTTGACTTCCCCTAATTTTCTTTTGTTTTCCAATTAGACTGATAAACTGCTCACCGTCTGTTGTCTACGTGCTATTAAAATCATTAGGAGGCAGTGGCGATAGCTATGATGACTCAAGAATTTCTCAGAATTCATCTCCGTCAAGCCGGATGGCAGCTGGGTTTCTGAGAGCTATACTAAACACAAAGCAGAGCAACATCCTGATCCTGTAACTCACTCAAACTCTTCCTTATTCGTTCACCATCTCTTCTAGCATGTTAATTATCAACTATGACTTAAATTTCTACTTAAATATGAATTGTGACTGATGATTGAGTATGCAAGTCTCCAAATACAAGATGGATATATTTCTTGATCAAAACAGTTGTGATCACATGGAAACCAAAATGGGCTATCACTTTCAAGGGTTATTTACTTATTTACATCATACTATGGAATATGACATGTTAATAGTTTGAACTTCTTTGTCCGAGGTTCACAGAATCATAGTGAGAATATATGTGGGATAGACATCAGTTAGTTACTTGTTGAAAATGTCTTTCTTAAGAGGAGACTTGTGAGCATACAAGGGGAAACCAGAAAATGTATTTATATCTAATTGGAAATATACATATTGTAACCATGTGTTGTATAGTTTCGAACAAAACTAAGAGTTATTTCCGTATTATCTGTTGTATCACATTAATTTAAACTTAGTACCCTTGCTGCATTCGGTAAATTAATCATAAAATTGTCTTAGCCTTCTGATCGTGATCATCAAGCTTCTTTTTGTGTTCATATTTTCTCTTTTTGGTTAGAAGCAAGGCAGTTGGTTAAAACGAAGAAGGTACGTAGTTTCTATTTTTATTTTTCCATATATTTATAAATGCATTTGCAAAGCCAAAGAGACTTGCTGGTGCTATGCTTGCAATTTCATTGATCAATTGTTTAGTTTTCTAGTGACTGGCTAAAAGTAATGAAGATGCAGATACATGAGATACCCAAACGAGTGCTTTAGCTTTCAACTGTCCATTTATGGCTTTTAAAGGTGTTAGGATGTTATTAATTGGTTGTTGATTTTAATTGGTAAACTTCAAACTTTAGCAGGATTGTTGATAAATGCTTAGGAGGAGAAGATCATGGATTTGGTTGTGAATCTGAAGAATGCGGCGGTAATGTAGTTGTTAACGATACATTCAATCAAGATCATGGATTCGGTTATCAGCCTAAAGAACACGGTGGCCATCAATTTGTTAGTGATCCCCACATTGTAGATCAGGACTTTGCAACTGAAGACTATGTTGTCAATAACATACATATGACACCCTCGATCATTGATGATAATGAATTCAATGATAGTGACTTTCTCACCATAAGGGGAGTTCTGATGCTATTCAGAAGAGATTTCTATTTCGTTGAATAACCATCCATGTGTTCTTGTGATGTTGATTGGTGACATTATTTTGGTTAAAAGATGACATACATGTCACTCACACATTTTGTCATATTTAAGAAAGGGAGATATATATAAGCAAGCATTTGGTATGTTCCTTAAAGTGAGTTAAGTATATCGATTATGTAAACATTATAACTTCATAAAATATTAAAAATTCAATTATGATAAGTTTATATTACTATCGAAAAAGCTACAATATTGATTTACCATACAAATTCTCTAAAACCCAGTTACTGTATGATTCACACCATAATTCCCTAAAATCTTGTTCATAATTTTAAAGAAGATGATCTCTACATCACTCACATCATTTGCAATGTTCCCTAAAGCGAGTTAAGTATCGAACAAGTAAGCATTATAACTTCATAAAATATCACAAATCCAATTGTCATATGTTCACATGACAATCAGAAAACCTTCAAAGTCGATTTACCATACAACTTTCCGAAAATTCAATTACTGTATGACAATCAGATTCTTGACAATGTTGTGTCTTGAAGCATTTTTCGTAATATGTAAATCATTATACAATGGGTAGACCATGCAAGTGAAAATATAATTTTACTTGATGTAAAATTTGTAAGACACGAAATCAAAATAACAAACAATGTAGATGATTTCAAGTTTAGGATTGCAATTCTAAAATCTTTTGTCCATAATTTAAAAGAAGATAACATCTACATTACTCACACCATTTGCCATGGTCCCTAAAGATAAGCATTACAATTTACAACTTCATAAAATATTTAAAATCCAATTGCCATAGTTTACATGACGATCGGAAAACCTACAAGGTCGATCTACCATACAACTTTCCGAAAACCCAATTATTATATGACAATAAGATTCTTGACAATGCTGTGTCTTGAAGTGTTTTTTGTAATGTATAAATCGTTCGACAATGAGTACACCATACATGTGAAAACATAATTTTACTTGATGTAAATATTGGTAAGACACATAGTCAAAATAACAATGTAGATGATTACGAGTTTATGATTGCGATTCTAAAATCTTTGTCCATAATTTAAAAGAAAATGACATCTACATTACTCACACCATTTGCCATGGTCCCCAAAGGTAAACATTATAACTTCATAAAATATTAGAAGTCCAATTGTCATATGTTAACATAACTATCGGAAAAGCTACAAGGTCGATTGATCATACAACTTTCCGAAAACCCAGTTACTGTATGACAATCAGATTCTCGTCAATGTTGGGGCTTGAAGCTTTTTTGTAATGTGTAAATCATTAGACGTAAACCATACACACGAAAACATAATTTTACATGAGGTAAATATATATAAGACACAGAATCAAAATGAGGTATATGACAAGCTAGCTAATCTTGCTGCAATCATTGTACGATGGGTAAAAAAATGAACTAGGAACTACCACAAAATTTCCACAGACCGCTCAAAGATGCTTCATAAAGCCCTATAGTCATATCATCGATCATTGAGTTCATCACTATCATGAGCAAGTCTTTGTAAATCATTGAGAAGAAAAAATCATTGTTCATACTCTCCTTGACAATAAATCAAAGAAAACGAATTAATCATCCCCATGGGCTTTAATCTTTGGCATCATATTGTACATATTCTAATCAAGGTTGTCAAGTCTAAACTCTAATGAACCCTGAATCCCTGATCATAAATTCTAGTTATCAATTGCAAAAGAAATTTTTATAAAACATGAAACAATCCATTTTATTTCCATGTACAGTAGGCATTCCATTGACTAATCAGTTCTTTACAAGATTTATTCTTTACACAAAGTTCGTATATCACAATCCAATTTTCGATCTGGAACGGTGGAGAATGATCTTCAAATCTTCACCAGTCAAAGTACAATCTGCACCAATTCATAAGAGCTCTATCAGAACAACAAATCGACCAATCAAGTCCAATCACTTAATAAACACGACATCATATAGGGTGACCTCAAAATAACAGATAATATGACCAAAGCATATGAACTGTCCTACGTACAACTTATTACAGCTTTGACATATCAACAATTTCATTAAACATTATGAGATAGAAGTGTTGGCATAATAAAATGTAGCCAGAAATTGTAGCATGAAACCATAGAGCATTTCAAGCTATCTTCTATTAGCATAAATCTATTGGCTCCAAGCGGCAGTCAAGGCACCATTGGAATGGCTCTTGCTGTTGACTCGTATGTATAGAGCCACATAACATTTCCAGTCCTCATCATCTTATTATTTAATTCCATGGTTTCTTCCAATATCACATTTCCAGTCAAGTTGTTCTGAAACATCACACAATGTGATTTCTCAATTCTCATCGGTCTGTTTTCATCTAAATTTGCAATTATAATGTTCAATCACAGTACAAAAAAAAAAGATTCGGACTAAAACTGTTTCTTCTTTATGATAAAAAAGATTACAGATTTGACAACTATAGACTAAAATTCATGTGATTTAGCTCCTTTGAATTGAAGATATAAAATTACATTTTTTTTATTCGTCATTGAAATGAAATACCCAAGTAATGAAAGTAGCGAATAACAACAAAAGTATTCCAATGTAGCTCCAAATCGTTCATCAACACAACCTAAGTCAAAATCTTGCTCAATCATATCTTATAATTCAAAGGCTTTGCTTCATTGTTGCATCATTTACCTCTTGGCCGCCTGCCTTTCCAATGGCCTTCTGGATCTTCAAAATCTTCTTCACAATCTTTTGCTCTTCTACCAAAAAGGCTCGAATATTCCTCTCTCTCACAGCACCACCATAAGCCCCGTTCACAGTTAACTTTGAGGGCTTCATAGTTAATTTGGTTAGTACCAAATAACTTAAGACTCATATATATCTTAAGAACCTTGGGTTAGCTCCCATCTCTCATAGATATGCTGAGAGCTGAGAGCTGAGAGCTGAGAGACTTGAGAGACGAGTTCAGAGATGAGACTGATACTCTTCTACCTTCTCTACACCATAGGTTGGATGAATCCTACGGTTCAGAATTCATTAACCGGTTACTTGCTTGGGGGGTTCTCCCATAATTAAACAAAATTTCTCTTTCATATAAATGTCATGTGAAAGGCACGTGAAACCTGGGAGTATTGAAACTCAAGAGTATTGTAGAACACCCCTCTCTTGTTCGTCTTCTTCTTCTTCTTCAATCGAGGAGACCGACCATGTGGAGGAACTCGGTGAGTTTCTCTTCGAAGTTCATAATATCCAACAAGTCGCTGTACAATTCTTCCACTTGTTCTGCGGCAAATGACGTCCTCCGGCCACTGCTTCACTGTCGCTCCGAATTCTACCCCTATTCCTCCTCACCTCCGTCTTCTTCAGATTATCTCAAGCTAGGTTTTCAGCCGTCCGATGGACTCCGAGCTCTTTCGGCTTCCGCTGTCGATCTCGCGTCTTGGGCCTCCAAATCTGCACACCTGTCTCGTCACTATGGTCGCTGCTATTGGGAGCTCTCCAAAGCTCGCCTCAGGTACAAATTTTGACAATATTAATTAATTTTAATTTATTTATGTGTCAAAAATAGCATTTCTAGACTGATTTTGAACTTGGGTTGTGTTTGTTCAGGATTGAAATTGTTGATATATAGGAATAGAGAAAAAAGAGCATGTGGTTTTGGTGATAATTTGTCCTTTTTAGATCATTGTGATCATGTGGTTTTGTTACTTCTTTAATATCTGAAAGTATAGCATTACTGCTTGCAATTTCATTCGTGCACTATACATGTTCGTACTGGATTCTCTTCTTACTGGGGCTTCTAAAATTTGTTGTCATTTGAACTCAGTTTAAGAATTTGGCTGACTATTTTTCACTTTCACTCCAGCATGCTAGTTGTTGCAACTTCTGGAACTGGATTTGTTCTTGGAAGTGGCAGTGCCATCGATTTTTCTGCGCTTTGTTGGACATGTGCTGGTACCATGATGGTTGCAGCATCTGCTAATTCTTTAAATCAGGTTTGTTCTTGTTCTTGTAACAGTTTTTTCTTTTTGCACACATAGGTACATAAAATATATATAACTTGTATATTATGGCAAGTGTTCTCCTTTTCTAATCAACTTTCCATTTTATTAGTTTATTTCTGCTGTTTATTAGTTGTTTAATTTTTGTCAATTAATGTTGGACTTGTAAGATACAAGCAGGAATGAGGCTTAAAGACAACCTGGGACATAATCCCCCTCTATACACACCAATATGGAAAAGTCTGAACAAAAAACAAATATAGTCATACTATAAAATCTTTTCAAATTAATCCTTTCATGAGTAACGAGGTACGAAGTTTTATATTACTTTATTTTCATAAGGCAGTTTACAATTTTAGTAGTTTAGAGACCATAACCATTTGATAATGTTCTTGGCTTTCTGATTTCTAATTTTTATATTTAAGGAAAGAGAGGGGAGAGGAATAGAAAGAGAGTATAGATGAAAGAGTTTAGGGAGAAGAGAAATAAGACAGAGAATTTTTATAAAATGAAAACTAGAAATTGTTTTTAATGGATTTCAAATTAGTTCTATCTGTCATTCCTATCTTTTCTTTGATCCTCTCGTATCTCTTCTTTTCTCATGTCCGTATTCTTTATCTTAGTTTAAAATAGAAATTTTAATTTTTGTTTCTAGGCTTTTTATTTGAAGATAGGGAAGAGGGAAATGAGAAAGAAATACATATGAAAGAATTGAGGGAGAGAAAAATACATAGGATTATTTTTAAGATATAAACTCAAAAACAGTTAAAGTGCTTTCAGTTTTATTTAACTATTCTTCCTTTCTAACTTCCTCACTTCTTTCTTTCTTTCTTTTTGGTCAGATTTCCTCCTTTCATATCTCTTATTTTTCTCATCTCTATATTCTTTATCTTAATTTTACTTATGAAAGAAACACGAAAAATGTGCTCGTTATGATGTGGGTCCTTAATTATTGTCCATCAATGTTATGAAATTGGGCCTTAATTAGGGTGGTAGAGGGCCTAGATTCCAAGGATTAAAATGGAGCCCCACTAACTATGGAAGGTAGAATTGGATGGAGAGGAGGAAGTGGCTGTAAGGAAATTTGAATGGGTCAGAAAGCTACACTAGTTGAATTTAGATTTTGAGGCCATTAAGCTATTTGTTTTAAGTTAAAATTGACTTTAGATTATAAAAGTTTCAGTTATTGCGCCTGTAAAGAAATGCTTTGTTTTATGTCTTTCTCCTGTTATTTCGATAAACAGGAGGGATCAGCAACGACATTACAGTTAAGCCATCATTATTTCTTTAAGGCATAAAGGTCAATCGTCCTATTGAAGATTATATTGATGAATGCTTACATGGCATACACAATATATGATATAGTAGTAGATAAACACTTCCTACTCCCTTCGTTATCTTTTAAGTGCTTACTATGTATATATGGTGCACTAACTCTATATTCCACATCTTGCTTCACACTGTTGTCCGACATTCTCTAATTATGTTAACAAAGTAAACAGCTGAGCAAAGGATGAACCCGACGGGGTAAAAAAGCACTCCTGATACAGCATTGAAGGAACTTCAAGGGTTCCCTTTTTCTGTTGAGTGATTGTGGTGCATGTTTACCTTGTGCTGGTAAAATTTTGTTCAGCAGTTGATCTTGAGGTGGTTTATGTAGTCCACATAGTTAATGGAACATTGCACATAGTATCTTTACTTCTATAGCGTTTTAATGTTAATTTGACTCGATAACGTGTTGACCTATTGTAAATTTTTCTGTTATAGGTGTTCGAGAAGCATAATGATGCCAAAATGAAGAGAACGATGCAAAGACCCCTACCTTCAGGACGCATTACGAGGCCTCATGCAGTCACCTGGGCATGTACTGCTGGTTTAGCTGGCACTGCTTTGTTGGCAAGCAAGGTGGCCCAATGAAAATAGTCACTTCTAAAAATGTTATAAGACATTAGAATTCTGATTTCTTTCAAATGAAATGTTTGTTGGCTATGAGTTTGGGGACTAATGTTGCTTTTATGACAAGGTTGTTGCAGGCTAATATGTTGGCAGCTGGTCTTGCTGCTTCCAATTTAATACTTTATGCATTCGTGTATACTCCATTGAAGCAGATTCACCCAGTAAATACATGGGTTGGCGCTGTTGTTGGTGCTATCCCACCACTTCTAGGGTAATTGTTCCCTGGTTCTCTTTGAACTACATGTTTTTTTCATTAAATTTATAGGACTTACTGTATTTATAGCTTTGACTTGTGAAAATGTGTGCTGTTAACGCTAAGTAGCTGTAATCTTAGTTGGTAAAATCTCTCTCTCTCTCTCTCTCTCTCAATCACGTTTTCATGATCCGAATCGTACATCCTTTAGGCCTCTATTCAAAGATCATCTCTACAAAAAATAAAATAAAAATCAGTGTTGAATATTTGATTATCCTTCTGATAATCAACAGCTAGTGTGGAAACATTGCATTCTTCTATTTGTTCGATCACAGCTAGATACCTTAATGATATCGGATACAGCTGGTTCTTTGCAGAAATTATCTTGGGGTAGAGACCTAAAAGTGGAACAGCTGGATCATTTATACAGGATTGCGTGGTAGGCACCCCATGCAATCCCTTATATTGCAATTTGAGGGATCCCTTAGTGGAAGGGCCTATATATGTGTGTGTGTGTGACTGTGTAAAGAATACATATAAATATTTATAGTCTTCATATATACATCATCTTATATATGAACAAGCGCGTCTGTGTAAAGAATACATATAAATATTTATAGTCTTCATATATACATCATCATATATATGAACAAGCGCGCGCACACACACACACACACATTGTGCAACTGCTTTCTGCTCTAGGTGTGGTCCTTTTCTATGTTTCTCTCTTTTGTGTGCATTAAGTTCTCCATGCAACATTCTTATACTCTTTTATGAAATTCATATGTTTGTTTCTCCTATGAACTTCAGTATTGACCTTAAAAAAAAAAGTTTAAAAAGAAAATCATGCTCGTGTAAGATACTTTGGAACTTTGCTACCTTGCAGTCTAATCAGAAAAACGATGTATGAGATATGTAAAATTTGGAAATTTTATACTGTCAAGTTCATTAATTATAGTTCTTGTGCACAATCCTAGCTGTATATGTGTTCTTGTTTGTACTTCTGGAAGTAAGTGAACTGTTGCTCATCTTGCAAAACAAATATACGATTGTTTTCCAGTTATGGACATGCCTAATCCTGTAGGATATGACCTTAAAAATACAAAACAGGAAAGAAAAATCTTTATCTTTGTGTGAAGAACTTTTAGAAATTCTTTCCTCATTATCAAATGATTATGTAATTGTAATTGACATCAATTTATTAGCACACCAAAGACCAAACCAGTTGATATGGATTGAGTTCTTATGCAGAACCAACTATTCCTGCATGCTGGCTCATGATTTCTCTTTTGGACTTTCAGTTGGGCTGCAGCTTCTGGCCAGGTTTCACTCAATGCAATGATTCTCCCAGCTGCTCTATATTTTTGGCAAATACCTCATTTTATGGCCCTTGCGTACTTGTGCCGCGATGACTATGCTGCTGGAGGGTATGGATGTTCTCTCATCTGAAGTCCTGATGTGTGAAAGTAATTGGTGACTCCTCTTTATGTCACCAGTTCTTGCAGGGTCTTAGTTTAGCCATTGTGGCATCAAATTGGACTGTTTCACCTGTTATATTGGGAAATTGATTCCAAATGGGAGTATTTATTTCCTGCCTTTGTTCCATGATATAGGGGTTATATATCTTGTTCATAGCGAATTAGTCAATATTCGAGAATATTATCCAAAACATTTTCTAGTATAGATGGTGTTAGTAATCTGTTTTATAGTCCAATTTATCCATTTAAATGTTTACGATGCGGATTTTGATAACCTGAGACCAAATTAATTGGCTAGATAGATAAATGGTGGGGCGTCTGGGTTTTGAATGTGCTTTGTGATCCAATTATTCACAGTTCACTGGTTTCTTTGGTGCCACGCTCTCTAATGTTTTTCTTATTTGCTGTACATTCAGGTTTAAGATGTTCTCTCTTGCTGATGCTTCTGGTCAGAGAACAGCTTCCGTGGCTTTAAGGAATTGTGCTTACCTTATCCCTTTGGGATACGTGGCATATGATTGTGAGTCAGAAGATTCCCAAACAGACTAGTTCAGACTTTTTAATCTTATTTTCATCAAAGTTTCATTTGTATTTTGTGTATCCGTCATTGCTGATGTTAATTTTTTTTTTCTCTGTATGGGAATAATTTTTTGCTTGGGATTAGTTCTGATTGCACCAATTTTATCTTTTTGTCTGTAGGGGGTGTCACTTCTGGATGGTTTTGTATCGAATCTACCATTCTTACTCTCGCAATAAGTGCAACGGCATTTTCATTCTATAAAGACCGTACGACACATAAAGCTAGGAGGATGTTTCACGCCAGCCTTCTTTATCTTCCTGTATTTATGTCAGGGATTCTGTTGCACCGTATCTCTGATAATCAGCAATGTCTTGCCGAAGAGAGTTCAGAGAGTATCGTTGAGCTTTCAATGTCCTCAGAAGATGGAAATGTCATCCAGAAAGACAAGTTGAAGCAGCATCGCCCACCTGTATCATATGCTTCTGTTGCACCTTTTCCTTTTCTTCCGGTTCCTTCATATGCCTCTGAATGATATGTTTGAGTCCCTGGTTTTGTAGAATAAAAGGTCGAAAGCAGCCCAATAAATATTTTTGTTCCAAAGTAAACCTAACGGGTCAGGTTGAAAGCATTTTTTGTTCCAAAGTAAACCCTTACGGGTCAGGTTGAAAGCCTGTAATTTTTTTTTCTTTTTTTTCTTTTTTGGGTTAGTAGCCTGTATTTTGTTGCAAATGCAATGCCTTTATATTTTGCTTTTTTCTTTCCCCCAAATGTTGTATTCTTTAGACATGTATTGTTCATTTGCGGTGTGAGAAAGGAGGCCTTCTATTCAACGATTTTCTCATCACCAAGCACCTCATTGTTAATATTTCAAGCATTGTTCCTTGCTCGACCTTGAGAATCGAGATCTATTTACCCACAATCTATTGTACATCTAAATCATTGGTTACCAAGGCCTTTGGCAGTTTTTAGCAGACAATCAAATAAAAGAAAACATCTTCATGATAAGGGAAAAGTCTTGAATTTACTAAATTACTTGCCGTGTAATCCAACAGTTTGTTAGTCCAATGATTAAAATGGACACGTTGTTCTTTACTTTCTACATGTCAAGAACTTCTAGGTCTGCCATGCATTTACAGAATCTTTGTCAGGCTTTTAGGTCAATAAATTGTTCAATTTGTTCTCAGTTAAATGATAGAGGCAACAATGCATATCCCAATGTGCATAAGCCAAATTTCTTTTCAATTGCAAACATTTCCAGATCGGGTAACTGAGAGGCTTCAAACACTAGGACTATGTCCGTTCAATTTTCTTCTTTTACCATATAACTCTGACGATTTAGGACATCCACACCAAAGCTATTCCTTCTGATAAATGATTTCACTGAACTTGCACACATTATTGTATGCTACAATGCACTAGGGTACATGATCACTACAGATAGACGCGGAACTCTACCGTTTGATAGCAGGATTCTGCCACCCCAAATCTGAGGCGGAATAATATGTAGCACAAATTTGTATGACAGGTCACTGGAGAAATACTAAAGGAAGTCCATTCTAACCTTATTTCCCCCTGGTCATGGAAATACAGGCACCTGAACGAAACAAACAAACTGTACCACTAATTGTCGATTTGATCTCCGAAAGTCTGCTCCTCACTAGAGTAGCTTTTAACACCAAAGGAGGAAATGTTGACAGGAGTTCTATTCTATAGATGCAATCTATTTGCATTCAGAAAACCCAACTGAAATCGGTTCTCCTGAATCCCCTATATAGCTTATATGTCCAAACAAATCTACGTCACCAATAATCTCTGCAAGAACAAAATCCTTCTTTAAATCTGTGAAACCGGGCTCGATCCCTCACAATAATTTCTCTATTGTAAACTTTTGAAACAAGTTTCATCACAACATGACAATCATCACATATTCTTAGGTTCTTAATCACCTGAACTGGTGTCCCCTCACTAGTGCTAATCAAACAAAAAGCCACAGCCAACTTCTCACAATGGTAGCTCAATGCATTTTCTTTGTCCTCCTCCCCAATATCATGCAACACATGATTTGTCTTGGCCACATATCCATAGGCTTTAATCCTGATTTTGATCTCATCTAGCTTTGTATAAATCTCACGCCAATTAACATGGCTTTGATCACCATTCACAAATTTGTGTATCACACCTTCCACTTCTATGTAACCGAAACCTGGTATCTTCTTCACATCCCTTTTCTTCATGGCCTCCCTCACCCTGCCTACATCATCCCATCTCTTATGAGCTGCATAAACATTTGACAACAACACAAAATCACCACAACCCTCAGACCCCAATTCAACCAGTTTCCGTGACGCCATCTCTGCCATATCTACATTCCCATAGGTCTTGCTGGCACCAAGCAAAGTCTGCCACAGTACTACATCAGGAAACATAGGCATAGACTTTACAATCTCGTAAGCCTCTTGAAGTCGCCCAGCTCGTCCCAACAAATCAACCACAGTCCCATAATGCTTAACATTAGGTACCATCCCACTGCCTGCCATTGAATAAAATAACTTAACCCCATCTTCCACAAGTCCTGCATGATTGCATGCACACAACGCAGCAAGATATGACACTGCATCAGGGCACACTCCATTTTCACCCATCTTCTCAAAAAGCTCAAGCGCTTTATAACCATCGCCATGCATAGCAAATGCCATTACCATCGTATTCCAAGTTACTAGATTCTTCCCACATGTCATATTCTCAAACACCTGATATGCTTTATCCACAAAGCCGCATTTCGCATACATGTCAATAACTGCATTGCAAACAATGACATGCATATCAAGCTTCGCATTCACTATATAGGCATGTATTTTTTCTCCTCCTCTCAATGCACCCAATTGAGAACACGCCGAGAGTGCACCGAGTACAGTGACTTCATTGGGCTTTAAACCCTCTTCCTCGCTCATTCTTTCAAACAGAGCTAAAGCTTCACTGGGTTGACTCCCCTGAGCCAACCCAGCAATTAAAGCATTCCAACAAGCTATATCCCTCTGACGCATTTCGTCAAACACCTTGTGTGCAAAACCCAGATTGCCGACTTTCGCATAGACGTCGAGTAAAGTAGTTCGTAATAACACATCGCCTCCAAACCCCAATCGTAGAACCTGAGAATGAATCTGCATAGCCTCAGAGAACGCCAATGCGCGTGCACATGCTTTTAGAGCAAACGAGCAAGTGAGTGCGTCCACCTTTTCGGAAGCACGCGACATGTTCTTATACCATGAAATGGCTTGGGTGGGTTGAAGGCTCTGAGCGAGGCCTCGAACGACAGCGTTCCAGTGCCTCGTGGAAGGGTTTCGGAGTTGGTGGAAGACGGTTGTGGCGTAAGAGAGATTGGCGATGGGGGGAAGAGCACAGAGCTCGAGGAGTTTGACGGTGATGGAGGGATAGAATTGGAATCGGCCATTGGTTACAAGGTGGGCTTGGAGCTGTTTGATGTGGGTGAGAGAGTCGCATTTCTGTAACAACAACTCCAAGTTGGCCATTCCATGACAAAGAGGAGCAGGTCGAGAGGCCTTTGTATTTAGTTCCAAAACCTCATATTATTGTTGGAAAATTTAATGTTTTTTTTTCTAACATTTTTTTTTAATTTGAATGAAAATTAGTTTTTTGAGAAAAATCAAATGATATTCATTAATCATAGGCAAGAAACGGCATCATATATTAATTTACTAGGCCTGAACCCATAAATCTGAGGGTTAAGCAAGCTAGAAAACTAAAAGACGCGTTCATTATGTCATGCATGTTCGTTCGTTTATTCAAAACAACCCTACAATGATGAAGTACATCAAACAAAAACTATCATAACTAGAGATAATCTAACCGCCGAGCACGCAACTGTTGTGCGCTTAAAGACTCATAGACCAGCTTCCCCGACGATATACATCATCAGTGTAGGGGGCAATACCCAAACTACTAAATAATAGACGAGGGTGGCAAGGCACCCTCCCTTAGAGCCAAAACCATATCAGACTCCGTGTAAGGCCCCACTCCATATCAGACTCCGAGTCAGGCCCAAAAGCCTCACCAAAAGCCCAACAAGAGTAAGCCCACACTAATGGCCCAAACATGATCAGTAGGAGCATCGTCAATGCTGATCGGAAAAGGAGATCCGACGGCCTTCATCTCCAGCAATCCATGGTAGTTACACCAACTCCGACAACCCAACTGGCAACCAGAACATGAGCAAAACCACATATCAACTACTAGAGATTAACACCGTCGTTGTTCACTTCAAGGGAACAAAACTCTATCCTCACCACGATCCGAAGATGGCGATCAATGAACCTTGAAAAAGAGTCGCCGCACCCTGCAAAGCCACCTCCACAGCTGCTGAAAAGGGAGAGAACAACAACCACCCAAACCTTACCTGCCAAACAAAGCGAGAAGAAAGGGATATCTGGTAACTCAGAGGAAAGTACAAACCTCCTCTGCTAGATTCGAGCAAGAGAGGCAACGGCCCAAAGAAAGCCGAAACCTAGGGTTTCGTCTAGGGAGAAAAGAGAGAAGTCCTCATTCCTAGTTCTATATGAATGTACATATTTTGTTTTTGGTGAAATAAAAATTAGTTAAGTAAAGACATGTGAGCTTATTTATTTATTTGATCAAGAAGGGAGTACGAATTCTAACATGGGACATCTACCAATATTTTGTTAGAGAGAAATGCTTTATCCACTAGACCAAATGCTAGTTGGTACGACCTGTGTCTTCAAAAGTTATGCCGTATCCACTAAAACTTTTCAAATGAACTCTCAATTTGTCATGAATAATTGGAAAGGCAACCGCTCCACCTGCAAGGGCAATATGTTTTTTAATTATAGTAAGGTTTGCAATTTCGATGAAAATTTCAGAATTTCAAATTTATGAATTTCGGGTGCCGATTAAAATATCGGCAAATATTGGTATGCAAAACTAGTTTTAAAAATATTTTGAATATTGCTTATGTTAACTTGAACTTAAAATACTTTAGTGAATAACATATTAGCATAACCAAAACAAGCACACAAAGTATATATAAATATATATGATAATTAATGAATTACTTGAACATAAAGTAATACTTGAAGAGTTCAAGGAGGTCATTGAATCAAACACAAAGTCTTCTGTGATTCTCTTTAGAGCAAGTCCACCCGTTGGGTCAGGGTCATGGTCACTGGGGCACTGGATCAGGCACTGTTCACTGACTTTTTGATGGTTGCTTCCACCCATTGGGTCAGGGTCATAATTTTTTTTTTCATTATTTAATTTCTATTCATTTATTTTATTGCAAATGTTAAAGATATAATGTCAATAAATATCTATGATAAACATTTCCAAAGCTAAAAAATTCAAGCAATATTATTTTTGAAAAAAAAATACAAAAAAAAAAAATTACCACCGTCACATGTGTTCAAGACACAACCACCGACAACTTTATTGAAATTAGAACTTACCGATAACTTTATTGAAATTAGAACCCACAGACAACTTTTGACGAATGAGATTTCTCAAATACTATTCAATCGTACGAATCTTATCTAAGATATTTGATAAGATTACGGAGCTTGTGGTTGTGCCACGTGTCCTTATCCACTTATCATGTTTGTATGAAGAATTACAATAAATAAACTTCATTGCTCCATTTCATTCACACACAACCTTATCATTCTCATCTCCCACTCACTACACATTTCTTCTCCTTCAATCATTCAATGAAGAGGTTGTTGAATAAGATTCGAAAGTCTCGTGATGAAGAAGATGAAGACAAATGGCCAATAACGCCATGGTCCTCAGAGCAGTTGCTAACTATCAGTCTCAAAACCAACCTCGTTTGCAAGGTTCTCATGTGGGGCATGCACCAAACAGGGAGAGATTCAAGGAAGAACAAGGCAACAACTTGATGTTGGACTACTTTATCCAACGTTCGGTGTTCAGCGATGTGCAGTTTCGGACACGCTACAGGATGAGTTATGATATCTTCAACTGCATATTTGCTAATTTGCCAGTACGATTCATACTTTGTTCAAAAATCAAATGCCACCAACAAAGTAGGTCTATTGCCCCAACAGAAGCTGACCTCTTCCTTGTGAATGCTTGCGTATGGTACTTCAGCTGATGCTTGTGACGATTATTGTCGAATAGGGAAATCTACCTTAATTGAGGCGCTACAACGATTTTGTACAGGAATTGTTGCTATCTACTCAAGGGAGTACCTCCGCGCTCCTAATGTGGTTGACCTCAGAAGACTTCTCGCCAAAGCTGATAAGAGAGGCCGGTTTTCCTGGTATGATTGGGAGCGTTGAATGCATGCACTGGCAATAGAAGAACTGCCCATTGACGAATACAAAGGTGAGTAGAGGATGTATAAATTAAAAATTGGGGGTTGTCGTGTCCACAGGGATCGATGGCCCCCCTTAGACACCCTAGTAGTGTATGCAACTAAGTCAATTAGCAATAATATGGAGGGAATGAGAGATGGAAAAGAGTGAGTGAGAGTGATATCCACAATGTGTGTGTGTAGAGGTGTTTCAATTTTGGTTTTGGAAAAATGTGAATGCAACAAGTAACAAGAAAACAACTAAATAAGTGCAAGACAAAGTAAATAAGAGTGTGTGCAAGAATTGGAAATCGATTGCGTTTTCGGGTTAGCCTAAGTCCATAAATGATGCTTAATGAACCAATTTAGTATTCGTGTTTATGTAATGAATGAATCAAGGTTCTAATCTTAGCCATATTATGGGTCTAAGACCATCTTCTCTTATGTATTCTTAGTGTCATGCATGTTATGGGTCACTAGAACTCCCTCAAATTGGCTTGAGAGGCAATGTGCACAAGGACTTAGAAACTCAAACAAGGGAACCTCATCATATCTATTATCAATTGTCTAGAGAAAGTTAGGAGTCACCCCAATCTCAATCAAAGTAGATTGCAAACATGCTCAAAGAAGTGACTAAATTCCCTAAGCATGTATTCAACACAAATTGAAATGAATAATAAACATACTCATTCATCACACAACATCCATACATAGTTAATTTATCATCACATCACAATAGACTAGGGCACACAACCCTAGTTCCCAACCTTATTGAACTACTCACAACAATCCATAGGGAATATCATATGAAATTGAATACAAATATGAGGAGAATAGGGAAAGAAATGCTCAATGAAGGTGTCTTGGAGGCCACTTTCTTCCTTCTTCTTCCTCTACTTTCTCTCAATCCAAGTGGATGGCTTCCCTTGATGAAGTGGTGGTAATTCTCAGCAAAACCTCCATAGATGATGTAGATTAGAGCCCCAAGTGCAACTTTTATGAAGGGTGGAAGTGGAGATGAAGGCTGAAAAGTGGTGATAACGGAGATGGAAGTGAGCAACATCGACGTTCGACCGGTCGGCAGTGGGTGTTCAACCGGTCGACAGACGGGTAGAGGCAATACTAAAATGGAAAAAGAAGAGAGGAAAGGGTGGATGAAAAATGAAAAGGTGAAAGTGAGGCTACTCAAAGATGACCTAATTATGCAAAAACTAGGTATATATACTAAAGAAAAATAATGGCTAAGGGCTAGGATTAAAACTTAAGATCTAATGGCTACGGAAAATGGAAGTCAAATGACATGGTTAACCTAGGAGAAAGTTAGGTGGTGTTTAGGAGAAATATAGGTGAGAGACATTGGAGTAATTGGCAATAACTTCCAGCAATTAAAAGTATAAACGGAAAGTCAAAAGGAAGTAGGACAAACCCTTGGATTTGGTGATGACAAATGTCCTTTTATTCCAAAAAGAATAAGGAAAGTATAATGAAATAATCCAATGATTAAGTCATTGGATTTTAAAGGACATGTGTATCCTTCCTTGTTGATTTTGGAGTCTTCAATGGTGAGTCGTAAGGTTGACTTTCGTCCTTGACCTTGACCTTCGGAGTTGACCAAAGTTGATTTTTCTTGACTTTTCGGTTTCTTTGTCAATCCTCCAGAATTCTCTTGTGCTTCACTTTCGAGACTTCATATTTGACATGTTGGCGCTTTTAAGTCATGATTGACCACGAGTTGACCGTGGGTCCTCGGTTAACTTTTCATCTTCTTGTCGGAAATGCACTAAAAACTCCAAAATGCGTCCTTTCGCTCCCGATATCAATCTGTTGCTCACATTCCCTACATTAGTGCAAACCATGGATTAGAGACACTAAATAGCTATTGGATTATTATTATTAAAGTGATTAGAGGTCCAAAGGTTGGGCTGGAGAATATAGTGGTCGGAAACATTTCTCCATTATCATCCTTGAAGCGGTCGCCTTGTACAACATATGGATATGACACACATTTTTTTGGAGTTCCTTGGGAATGCAACGACCTCAATGTACTGCACAATCCCCGTTGTTTAACGAAGTTACTGGAGATCGCGCACGTCAAGTTTTGTACCCAGTGAATAAGATTGACTGCAATCTGTACTACTATCTCGCTAACGGTATATACCCAAGGTATGCGACTTTTGTGAAATCAATTCCAAGGCTAAACTTGAGAAGGATATCTTATTTTCCAAGTGCCAAGAGTGGTATAGGAAGGATGTTGAAAGATCTTTCTGTATTTTACAATCACAATTTGGCATTGTCAGAGGAGCTGCTCGTGGGTGGGATAAAGAGGATCTTCGGTATGTCATGTTGACTTGTGTTATTTTGCATAACATGATAATTGAGGATGAGATGCCTGATGACGAGTTGGAGTCCGATGAAGAAAACGAAGACAACATGATGCCCAGGAAGGCTTCAGTTTGGGAGCGTCCAGTTACAAAAAACTTCGAACATGTTGATAGAGATTCGAGTATTGAAGGATTCATGGATCGCTACCGTCATATTAGATTCGAGTATTCAAGCCTTCAAAATGATCTCAAAGAGCATCTATGGCACATGAAAGGCAACATGCCTCGGTAGTTTGATAATTTCAATAATTTGCAATTGTGTGACCAAGCTTTATTTGTTTGTATGCTTTTAGTTTGTGTGCTTTTTTTTGTTTGTGTGCTTGAACCTATTTGTGTGTTTTTTGTTTTTAATTTGAATAGAAATGGTATTTGTCTTTATGATTAAATAGCTTATGAAAATAAAACAATAACACAATTTTTATTTCATGACATTTATATTACATAAATACAAAGTTCGAAAAATCGCTAATCGGTAATCAAGCGGTGGGCAGGGGATTAACGCCTAGGGAATTAATCGGGGGATTAATCGGTTTGTATTTTTTTAATTTTTATTTATTTGATCACATAAATAAATATATAAATACAATTAAACCCAATTAATCTAATCATTATTAATCAACATTCAACATTCATTCAATTCATCAATTAATCAACAATCAACATTTAGGCAATTAGGCATATTGCATATAGCACGGGTTCTTGCTACAAAGTGCAAAACTGCAAACCCAATTAAACCCAATTAATCAACAATTCAAGTATTCCACATTCATTCATTCATTCAATTATTCATTCATTCAACAACAATTAAAACAGCAAGTTCTTCATTAATCTCAGATTCTCAGTTCTTAAATTTAACAGCAACTTAACCGAGGAGGCGAGGATAGAGTCAAGGTTGAGGCGCCAAGATAGAGAGTCAAGGTTGGGCTGCTGGGCACGAGAGAGAGAGAGAGAGAGAGAGAGAGAGAGAGAGAGAGAGAGAGAGAGAGAGAGAGAGAGAGAGAGAGAGAGAGAGAGAGAGAGAGAGAGAGAAAGAGAGAGAGAGAGAGAGAGAGCCAGAGCGATGGAGCGATGAAGGCGCGAGAGAGAAAGAGAGTTCCGTCTTTTTTTTTTTTTCTTGCGCGATGGAGGCTACTCAGGCGAGAGAGGGGAATGAGTGATGACTTTGAAAGTCTGAATAATGACTAACCTAGCTATTTCTAAAAATTAAAAAAAATTCCGATTTTTCCGATTTGGGCCGATTTTGGCCGATTTTTTGGAGGCCGATTTACCCAGCCGATAGAGGATTAATCGAATCGGATGGGTACCTTGTAGCGATTAATCAGAGATTAATCGGGCCAAATCGGGGATTTTTCGAACCTTGCATAAATAACAAGTCAAACATAGGAAATAAAAATGACAAACATAAAAACAATTTATTTGAAATATGAGGAGCTTCATGTCGGATTGGTGGAATCACCAGTGGAGAAACTATCTATATTTGGCTGCATGGTTAAGCAACTGGTTGTAGGTGGTTGCATTTTGAGCCACCGGTAGTATCATCATCCTCGTTTTCATACTTTTCATACTTTTCAGCTATTTTTTGGTTTGCTTTCTTTGCTAGAACTTCCTTCTAATTGGTGACATTCCACTTGTATTCATCTCCATAATTTGCTCTTCCCTTTCCATAGTCCGCATTGGCCTATCGTCCAACATCAATGCATTTTTTTTGCTCTTTTCAGATATCCCGTTGTTGTTCGAACCAAAGCTGCTGGCGAAATTCCTCTTTGCATTTTTCCCTTTGTGCAACTAATAAGGCTTGATTGGCTTGCATAGTCTCTAAGGCTAAAGTCATCCGCTCTTGGTCATGCACAAACTTCTTTCCTTTCCGGTTAGCTTCTTTCGCAGCCTTCTTACCAGAAGGCCTTACGGAAGGGCCTGAAGATATATCGTCAATTTCTTCATCTTCATCTAAATCCAAGTGAACATAGCCATCATTTTCTGATGTTTGTGTGTGCACCTATTGACTTCCTCCAATCGACCCACTTGTGACATCATTCGGATGCTCTTTGAATTGTTGAAAGCCCTTCACAACGTTATAACATAAGTGATGAGTGAATGGTTTGACAAGTAATTTGGCCCTCACGCAATCATCTCGATAACACATTTGTGCTTGACGCTCCTATGTAATTTGTAAATAAATATTTAATTAGTAACAAAATAAACAACACAACGAATTATAAATATCCATAACAAATTATATTTAAGAAAATTATAAAAATAAATAACAATTTATAGATACGAGTTATTTGTATCAATTAATTTAATTTTATACTAATTGATAAATATTTAACATTTATGATACATAAAAAAATATTACCTCATCCATCAAATTAAAACCACTCTTGTAAAATTGACGAGCTTTTCTAACCAAAAAATGCCACATAAAGAGTTCTCGTTTCATAGTTTTCCATCTATTGGTCATTTCTTGAGCCAATCGGACATCTTCCGAATTTCCACCCCAATTTTGCATATAATGTCGATGAACACTTGCCCATAGCTCATCATTCGATTGATCTGTACCCTTTGCCGAATCATGGCTAACAAATCTCCAAGACTCGCACAATTGGATATCTTTGTCTACCGACCATCTTGTACCCGAAGTTCCAGCTTTTTTTTTTAAGCATATCAGAATAAAAAAAAATTTTGGGATGATAGAAAGTACTTGGAGGAGGAAGGTGTATGCAGCTAGCAAAGAATTTTTTTTGGTGTGGAAGTTAAAGTTTGTCATTCAATGAAGATTCCTAGGGAGTGATAACCTTTAGTGATCTTGAGCATAAAAACATGAAATAATGTTGCACTTAGAGATTGTTAGCTACAACTTTTTCTTCAAGAAGTTGGTTGGTTAGCATGGTTTTTCTAAACTCAAGCTTTATGTATCTAGAATCTGAATTGAATTCCTTAATCTGATTTAATGCTCAATTCTAGGTTGGTAACTAGTTTCCTAACCGGATTCGTTGATATACTTAAAGAGTTGTCCCTTGTCATTCCTTAAATTGGATGCAAGGAGGAAAATTGATTAAGTTTGTTAAGGAGCTAATTAAAGGTGAAAACCCTAAACCCCAAATCTCATCCCTTCATCAATCTATCTTTATTTACAAGTCATTTACTTTATGCATGTCATTTACATTCTAGTCTAGGTAATATTTACAACCAAAAACTCAAAAATCTCATCACTACTCATTGTGCATATCATCCACACTACCTTAGCATCTTATGTGTTAAGTTAGTATTTGTAACATATGTGTGTCATAGCATAGTTTGTATAGCTTTCGCTTTTGTTATCCTAGCTAGAGATTTTGTAGTCCCAATTCTCGTGGGTTCGAAAACCTTCTCTTAATTTCCTAAACTATAACTTGACCCCTATACTTGGGGTGTACATGGATCATTGCTCGTTAGTGACCTCAACATTATATAAGGTGGTGCTTCCTTCCTTCTGCAAGCAAAGTGAAGTCTTTTGTTATTGCAAAAATGCCGAGAAACAAGGGAAATATTCAAATTGTATATATAGAGGATCCCGTAAAATGTGGTTTAACGTTCGAAACGAGGAGGGGCAGACTTTTAAAGAAGGACGAAAAGCTGTCGATACTTTGTGATATCCCGATTGCACTTGTGATCAATGGAGATATATTTCAGTTCAACACCAAGCCAACATGGTTCTCTAGCTCATTTTAATTTGAATAAAATTTTAATTACATTTCTTACTTTAATTTAATGGGTTTTCTGTTTCTTTTTTCCTCATAGAAGCTCAATATAGAAGCTCCTCGAGGAAAAGTTATTTTTTATTTAAGGGCAATCATGAAATTTTTTATACAGAACCATCGAGACCCAGTGAGCAAGAGTAAAAGAAAAAAAGAACCGTCTAGACTCTAGACCCCTTCGTTTTACTTTTTACTGCTCATAAATCTCTAAAACCCCTCCTCTAAGTTTACGCTTCTCATTCCTTGTTCATTCTTTTATAAACTCTCTCTGAATCCCTCTCTGAGATCTCTCTCTCTCTCCGAAGTGAACTCTTCGTCTGTGCGAGAACAATACGCCACGATGAGGTGTGTATAATTTTCGCTCCTTCCCTCATATATATTACATTGATTTCTGATTTTCATTTTGGTTTTCTGTATACATAATAATCGTTTCTTCTTTCCGATTTTCAATTGGTTGCTTAAGAGAGCCCAGGAGAATGAGATTATCAGTAGAAATGAAGAAGCCGATTCTGTCTAGATGTGTTGGGTTAAGTCGAACGGCCAAACGGGTCTAGGGTTTTGGTTCTAATGGCTTTCGAAATTTTCCCTGGATGGAATGTACTGTATTGTTCAAAATCTAGTAAGATTTTGGTGAAAATGACATCAGACCCAATAGGATAAGAAACGTAATTTGGATGTGCCATTTTGCTGTCAGACTGCTATAAGCTGTTCCTTTTTTGCTGGATTTGTGTGTTGAAATCTATTTAATTTATGCAAGTATGCTCTATTGCACTTGTTCACAAGTATCTTCTATTTAAGTTGTTTTCTTTTTTGTTGGTATGCTGAAACTGTCTTGTAGGACAATAATTTCTCTCATTCCTGCAACTTTGGTACTTACCCAACTTTGGTAATGCTTGCCTTTGTTATTGGTGCATCCCTATTAAGCTAGAAACTTGTGAAAGAACCCTTGGTTAGTGTAGGATTTTAACTGTTTGAACCTACAAAACTTTGAGTTGATGAAATGTTACTAGGTAGTCTAGTCCAAGTTCTCTTTCTTTCTTTTACTTGCAGGGACAATTGCTTCAAGAACGATGTGAGCTTTATAGCTGTTGGACCATTCTATATAGTAGAGATTCTCTTATCTGCATCTTTTTGTTCTTTAATTAAGTCAATAGTACATAAGATGCGAAATGAACACTTGGCTAATCTTGGTGCAGCCTTCGTGGAATATAATTCTAGCATGTTATTTATTTCGAGACCAAAAATTTGACAATGTTCACTGTAGATTTGAAAATTTTATGACATCAGAGAAGTGAAAGTTATAGCCTTAGATAACTATTGTGAAGTGGGTTCAACAGTGTGATAACCATTTGAACATGTACTTTTTCAGCCGACATCCTAGTGTGAAGTGGGCTCAGCGGTCTGATACACTTTACATAACTATTGACTTGCCGGATGCCCAGGATGTAAAGCTCAAATTGGAGCCTGAAGGAAAGTTTCTATTTTCTGCTACCACTGGAGCAGAAAAGACACCATATGAAGTTGATCTTGATCTCTATGACAAGATTGATGTAAATGTAGGTCAACACTTGTAAATTTGTGACCATCCTGTATTTTACTTCTCAATTGTGCACTTGTTATAAGTTTCGTAATTGACTCGGTTCTTATTTGCAGGAGAGCAAGGCTAGTATTGGCTTGAGGAATATCTGTTACCTAGTGAAAAAGGCTGAAAATAAATGGTGGAACAGATTGATAAAACAACAAGGAAAGGCTCCTGTGTTCTTGAAAGTTGATTGGGATAAATGGGTAGATGAGGATGAGGAGTCGGAAGACAAAGGATGTGAGTGTTTCTAGGATCCTTTTAAAATTGTTATCCGTGTTGTTGTAATTTCCTGGAAATATTCTTACCCTAGGCTTGCATTAACTGTAATTTTGGATTTCAGCTGGAAATGACATGGACTTTGGCGACTTAGATTTCTCTGTAAGTGGTTATACATACCTTATTATCAAATTGTATAATAATGACTTATTCATGAACTTGAAACAATTGCTATGCCCTGTTGTTTCAGAAGCTGAATATGGGTGGTGGCGACTTAGATGCTGATGCTCTTGACAATTTTGATGGTGAGTTCCAGTAATATTGCTATGCATCCATATCGTTCCAGTAATATTGCTATGTATCCATATCATTCCAGTAATATGATTTTTTTTTTTGGAACTGGACCAAGAAGTGAGCTAATAGTGTTCACTGTATATGCTGACTGTTACTTAATTGGCTTGTGCTACTAGAACTTGATGATAGCAGTGACACGGAAGATGAGAACGTCGAAGAAGCACCATCTGCCACTGCTGAATCTGATGCCAAGTCTCCTGCAAGTATCGAGCATGAAGCAAAACCTTCTGCCTGATGTGAAAGCTTTCAAGTGGTGGGGTGTGTCTTCAAATGCAAAAGCCTGCCTGTTTGACATGTTTTAGTGCCTGACATATTAGCACATTGTGAATGCCGTAGAAGAGTTCTTTTTTGTTTTTGATTTTGTTTCTTCTTGGGGTAGCATGGCGGTTATATTTTACATGATGCTGTACTTATTTAACGGTGGTGGTTTCTATTCTTTATGCTGCATCTGAGTTGAAGTCTAAACCCACTCTCCATTGCTTGTCCAATTTCATGTGGCAATGTGTCATCAAATTAGGCTTGTTCCCTATATTGAGCTTGATTGAAGGAGGAATTAGCGGTTAGAAACCATATACATTTGGCCTTTTGCCATCAACCATTTTACAGTAATCTTCCAGGTAACAAATGATTTCTTGCTAAATGCTGAAGCAGTAATCTTCTTGGTATCTGTCCTGGGATAGCTTCATTAAAAATGTCAAGACAATGCTGAAACAGTAAAAATGGTAAAAATTTGGGTCGATTACAGTTTACATCTTCCAAGTGCAAGTATTCTTAACAGCACTAGGTTGTTTAAAAATTATAAATCAACTCAAATGCTATGGAAGGCATCTGTGTTGCGGCTCAAATGCTATGGAAGCGAACAAACCACACGCTAAAACCTTTAGAACAACCTCCCAATTGATCAAACTGAAACGCTGCTGAAGCAGAAAGGGGGAAGAGAGTGATGATAGCGAGAAACTTCTAAAGAGTGACCATCGGATGAGACCACATCTGCTACAAAATTAGCTTCACGTAGAATGTGCTTGATCTAACATCGTATACCATTAATACGAACATGTTATCACTATTTTTGTCAGCTAAATACCACTCTCAATTTAACGACAATGACCAAAGTGAGTGACAGAATAAAATTTGAGTGAGCATAGTGTTGAATGGGTCAAAGTTCAATGACCATTTGTCATATTTTTTTGACAGATTAAAAAAAAAAGGAACAATTCATAAATCATAACTGCACAAACAAGTTTGGGTACGATAATGTTGGCCAATAAAAAATTTCAACCAGCAAAAGAGATGATTTCAGTATCAGACTTAAAACCAGCTTTCAAACTTTTTACCATAGCTGAGACAATTACTTACACCACCTCAGAAGAGTATACCAATCAACGAAGTCATTAACAGCCAATATGGTAATATCATGTCAATTATTGGTTGCTTAGCATAATTTTGATCTAAACTTGATTTGTCACGTCAAAATTAAAAATAAGGTTGTATCCACTAAGAAACACCAACTAATTAAATACATGCGAAACAATCTGAAAATAGAACATACATATTTCTTTAGGCATCCACTCTAGGGAGTATATAATTGCATCCCTCATGGCCAGAAAAAAAATATAAAAAAATGAAAAAAAAAACTGCATTAGGAAATAGCAACACAATGAAGAACTTGTTCGAGGCATCTATGAAAATGCAAAATCCATGAGGCGCCTTCAATTGACAAACCAGACATCTTCTCAATTGTGAAGTAGCAGACTGACTAAGTTACCAAATCAAAATGGAAGAACATTTCACAAAGTAAATAGCATACCAACCAAGTACACAAACAAAAATAATGCTAATCACACTGTCAAGCAAATATGAGAAGAAGCATATGGTGAGTACTCTCTCCCTTTTAAGTTGCGATAGACCATAGAATGCCACCTCAGCTGTCAGGCAGTCTCATCACTATTTCAGCTGGTGGTCTTAGAGTGCAAACCATTTCTTTCGTCTTCCCAAAGTAAACCTGCAATATGGATCGTACTCATAATGATAGAACTTAAATTTCCAACTAACTGTACAACATTTCAAGTCCCAATTGCATGGCTATGTGGTAAAAATAAAATTAAGAACCCTGCACAACAGTTCACTACCTTTTCAAAATATTGTATAATTGAACTGTATAGTAGGAATGTAGAGAAGTTGAAATACACACACACACAAGAAACCACAGTACCTGATCCAGTGAGTTTCGCAGCTTACTCTCCATTTCTTCGATCATTCTTCCCATATTACAAAGATGGCCTTCTTGAACTGAGAGCTTCATATTCATCTACAAAGCCAAACAGAGAAAGTATACTTGATTTCCCAGCCAGGATATAATACAAATAGGCACATAAATGCAAAGCTTTTTTTTTTTTCTCTTGAGCAGATGGGAACTTTATTACTTCAAACTCAGCAAAATAAAAAACTTTCCAGAAGAAGTCCACACGTGACAAACAAGACACAAAACCTATAAAACGATGCAAAGCAAACACCTCAAAAAACTAGCTAGTTAAACAATCTCATGCATCCAAAGCACGGAAAACCAATAGTGCATCGTTACTTTAGACAACCATTCTTGTGGTGTACTTAAACGTTATCAGCCATACCACTGTGACAGTATAACACAACTAACCAAAAATATTGAGATTCTATTTAACTCTTTGCATATATGAAGGCAAAAGAAAAGAAAATTTTATGAGTAGCTTCCTTTTAAAGCATTTTCAGACATGTTTTGGCATTTTGATTCCACTTTCTTCCGAATAACCAAAACAGAGAGTAAAAGCATTGATAAAACATGGACTCCTAGTAGTGCTTTTGGAATACATGTCACAAAATCACACAACTGCATGAGTCCTTTCTCCAACTACTTGGGGTCCTTGATAGGATTAAATTCTCAACAACATACCTCCACTAATTATATTCTTTCCTTTCTCACTACTTCCACCCTTGTTAAATTTTTTCCCACCTTCTTCCCTTTTTCCAACCTTCCATGCTAGTGCATCTTCAAGGTCTTCAGTCTTTACTGCATATGACCAAGAGATCTTACAAGCTATGTATGGTCAGGAAACATCCAACTAGATATTATTTCTTTTGGGTGTGGGGAGAGGTTTCTAAATCTCCTTTCGTTTTTTTTTTGCTATTTCATGCACTTTGTGGGAGGGATGGAGGGAGGAGAGGTTTCTAAATCTCTTTTCATTTTTTATTTATATTTCATGCACTTCGTGGGAGGGATGGAGGGAGGAGAATGTCATCTGCTACCTTGTGGCCGCCCAGATTTTGCAGCACTGTCATTGGTGCAGATTAAGTTCTTTCTTTCAAAATTTCAAAAGAGACAGATGAGTGTTCACTATAGCATTCAACTAAAGTATATTTGCAACCACAAACGGAGCAGCAGTTTCCCAGATAACAATGCCTTCTCTTAGGAACACTTTTACCACTTAGAAGCTCAAGCACAACAGAAATTCAGATGGAAGACCATACCAATTACCATCGCATAAATATTAGAAAACTCAGATCTAATGCATCAACAGAAATTACCTTCAATACGTATCAAAATAAAACGTAAAACAAAAGGACAGCTCAGGCACTGGAAAAGAGAGAGGGAGGGAGGGGGGGGTGTGTTTGTTATGCAATCGTCAGTTGAAATAGAATCAAACATTTACCTGTCTTCTAATTGATCCAGACAAACTGAATGTGCCAGCTGATTCATTATCAGTAGTCAAAGATAGCATGACAGTGCTGGTTAAACGGTAATTGGTTGTTCCTTCCTCCTCTGGACCCACCTAGTAAAAACCAAAGATCCACACTGAATAAGCCAATGGACAAACATTCTCACATGAAAATTTGGTATAAAGCGTGAAAGGGGAGAGAGGCATGACTACATGAACATCCTCACCAAAAATCTACATTTTTCCACCATGGAAAATGGACTTTACCTCAATAACATGTATAGCATCCCATGCCCCCTCCTGCAGATAACCTCTCCGACCTTGCCCTGTCTTGGAGCCATCTTCATTCACACAAATAATAAAAAATTAGCTAGTATGTACATAAAAGAAATTAAAGAAGCTTTGCATCTGATTGGAGATGGTTCAGGCAATAGACCTTTTTTTATTAAAAAGCAGGATACGAAACCTTCATTATCATCCTCCCACATATAAACTGATGAAATGCCACCCTCATAATACCTAACAAATGACCGGTCAATCAAGCTGGTAAATCTTCAGAATGAAGCAAATAAATGATCCATACAGGCTAGAGATTCTGGTTCACTTTGAAACTTAGATAATAGAAAAAAAAAAAAAAAAACCCAATTTGGAAGTGGTTTATTTATAAAATTGAATTGAACTAATAAAAACAAGAACGAAGTAAGTAAAGGACCTCACTGGTCACGATAAACAGCAAAGATGTCGTTTGCTTCAATTTCAAGTTTCCTTAACTCCAAAGATGGGAGGCTGCCGTCTTCCAATGGTGGATGATATATATTTGACCAAGGCGATCTACATAGAAATACAGTAATGGGAAAGGAAAAAGAAATAAGGTTAGCAAAGACAATTGATACTCATAGAACATAAATGAATGAAAGAATTTGTCAATGTGTTTCCAATGCTTTACGTATGAAGTGAAACTCCTAAAGTCCAAAAACGAATTTAGTGGAGTTGTTTTAGTGTGTAAATGTTATAGTTAAAGACAGTGACATATATATAGTTTACATGCATTTCATTTCTCAAATCAGTTAAATCTGATTAGGGATACCAAAATCAAAATCAAAATATGCTAAAAGGTAATGTTTAGAATTCCTGAAAATACATGAAACTGCGTTTCTATCAATTTGCACAAAAAGCTGCCACAATCTCTAGACTCATAAATCAAGGCCAGATCTGCAATCTCTACACTCTCCAAGGGAAAGACTGTGACTAGTAAATGCATTTCGGATAACAAATCGAACAAGTCTAAACCTTTGAGTGTTCAGAGCACAAAGAATTGAGCATTTTTACCTGTATGAATCTGCATCTCTATTATATTCACACAAAATGAACTCCTTCCCATACTCCGAGTCGCACAAAACCTGTAGAGAAATGAAAAGACTCGTGCATCTTCAGTAATTTAATTGGTTCAATTGCAAAGGAGAAGATTATAGAAAACCCTCAGTGAAATCAAAACCGAGTTTCAATGCTGCTGCTGTGTAAATTAGAAACCCTAGGTGGGAATGAAACGAAGGAAATGAATTGTGGAGACCTGGAGTGGCTGATCGACTTGAGAGAGCAGATCGGAGGAGTGTTGGGGCAAGAGAGAGAGGAGCGCAGAGAGAGCCGTGTCGATGTGCTTCGGAGGCATTCTTCGCATCAATCCCATCGCTGCTTCCATGTTCGTTTCTTCAGTTTCTTTCTTTCGCTCTCGATCAGTCTCTCAGACTCTTCAGCTCTGATAACGGGTCAGAGGTCCATCCGGTCTATATATAATATGACTCGGATTTTTATTCTTCTGTTATATTCCTTTAAATTCGCAAACTCTCTTGTTTGGTTGACAACTCATTGTCACAAAACACAAAAAGAAAAAGAGGCGCCTTGTTTTGTTTGATCCGAATTTCCCTCGCGGGAACTACTCCAATCACACCTTTTATTTTATTTTATTTTATTTATTGATATTTTTGAAAATTCTACCAAGTCGGGATTGGCCAAAAAAAGGGTGATTGGCCAAAAAAATTGAATGCAGCGGTGGATAATTGCCCGGGAAATCAATGGTCGCTACGAAATCGGGCTATTGGATTGTCAAGGATTGACAATTGATTTGGTCGATCAATTGGTGGCCCCCACTTACGTGGTGGCTGCAACGGTTACAATCCTTTTCTTTAAAACCTACAAGGGTCATGTGATCTATTTGAAATCAATGGGTCAGATTTCATTAATTTAAAATCTGACGATTGCCAAAAGTGGTGTGTGTATATTTAAGATCCGGGGTTGTCGTTCCAACGGGGATCGATGACCCTTCAACCCCTTGGCAAATAAGTAACCAAAGATTCTAACACAAAGGTAATGAGGCAAGAGATGGAAAGATGCAAGAATGAAGTGGATATACGAGTGAGTGTAGTGTAACGTTATTTGAGAGTTGAAAGAAGTGAAATGCAAACAAGCAACATAAAGTAAACTAACTAATGCATGAAACATAAAGAGGAGGAACATGAAGAGGATAGAAATGATAGAACGATTGAGTTTTCGGGGTCTACCGAAGCCCACAATGATGAATGATGTTCCGGTTATGCATTAATACTTAAGTGATGAATGAATCAAGTCCCGTATCCTAGCCATGTTATGGTTCTATGACCGTGTTTCCTAAGGTATTCGAATGCAGTATTAGGGTCATTCAAATTCTCAGGTGTCATAGGGGATTCCTCTATGTTACCTAATACCGAATCCCCTAAAGTGCTTAAGAGGCGTAAAATGTCAAAACCTAGGAACTCAAACAAGCAAACTCATGAACGATCCTCCACTTCACCGATATTATCGATATGGAGTTGATTCTTTCTAAGGTATTCCTAAGCCTTATTAGGGTCCTAGGGACTCTCCGCGGGAGGGTAGAAAGAAATGAGGTGTAAAAGCACATGAATTAAAAGGATCATCTAAGAGTATTAAAGGCTCATCACATATGCTACCAATTGCCTAGATTATGCAAGGTTACCAACTCATTCACACTCATACAAGATGGATCAAATGCATACCAACAAGTGGTGAATACCTCAAATACACATTCAATACATATTAAAGTAGACAATATATATATTCATGAAACACAAAGGCATTTGTTCATAAATCAAAACATCACATAGTCACATTAGACTAAGGCACACAACCCTAGTCCCCAACAAGTTAAGTACTCACTAATCATCCTAGTATACATCATCAAAATACAATTATAAGCTCTAAACATAAGTAGAAGAGAGAGAGAGAGGTGAGGAATGCTCAATAGATGACTCTCTAGCTTCTCCTTGGCCTTTGATGACGAACTTGGTGACTTGGTGAGGATCCCAGCTGCCCAAAATGGTGGAGGAAGTGGTGGAAGTGGCGGAAGTGGCCTGAACCGTCGCGGTTCGACCGGTCGCCGGCTATGTGTCGACCAGTCGACTGGCGGCCAGAAGGTAAACCAAAGAGGAAAATGGGAGAGGAAGAAAGGGAAGGTGAGAGTGATGTGAGTGAGGCTAGCTGAAATTGGATGACCTAATGAGGCAAATACTAGGCTATTTATAGGCAAAGGAGGGAGAGAATGGAAGGCTAGGATGAACTAGGGAAAGATCTAAGGGTGGGATGGAATAAATGAAGGGCAAAGGGGTAAAAGCACTTGGGAATAAAAGGGAGAAATTTGGAAAAAATGCCCCCTTTTTGGAGTATGTAATGGTTTTTGGCTTTTTGCCCTCTTTTTTATAGACTAATGAAAAATGCCCATTTTGCTTATTAAAAAGACATATCTGCCCTTACCTCATCTACTTTTCTTTTTTCTTCCTCCCTATTTCTCGTCTTCTCCGGTCTTCCCCACAGCCCAGCTTCTTTCTTCCTCCCTATTTCCCTATTTCGCTTCTTCTCTGTTTCTTCTTCCCTTCCTCTGTTTGGACTGGGCTTGGAGGTGAGAGAGGGGCTCGGTGACGGAGAACCGAGCTGGGTTGTAGAATCGACGGCGGCGGAGGTGCGACGCCAGAGCTGAACACTGGAGACGCCATGAGTGCAGCGGTGGCTGCTAGAGCTCGGCAGAGCTTCTGTGTTGAAGGTGAGTTGCAGGTGTGGCGGTGGCTGCTAGATGAGGAGGTTTGGGTGCCCAGAGAAGAGCGGAGACACGGTGGGTCTCGGTTGTGAGCTGCGGCGGAGACGAAAGAGAGAGAGAGTTAGACCGTAGAAGAGAAAGAAGTGGAAGAAAACAGAGGAAGAAGACCCAAAAGGCTAGGACAGAGCCCCAGAGAAGAAACAGGGAGAGAGAGATAAGAAAGAAGAGAAATTGGGAGGACCGGAGGAAGAAAGAAGTTGGCCGGAAGGGGAGAAGAGAGGGAGAAGAAGAAAGGGGAAGGAAAAAAAAAAGAGTAGATGAAGTAAGGGCATATATGTCTTTTTAATAGACAAAAGGGGCATTTTTCATTAGACTACAAAAAAGAAGGCAAAAACCATTACATACCCCAAAAAAGGGACATTTTTCCAAATTTCTCAATAAAAGGGAAGGAATAATCTATAGATGACCTCATAATATCTAGTGTGGTCCTTGTTGATTTGGAAGCTTGTATGGATGAGTCACAAGGTTGATTTTGTCGTTGACTTTGACCATGACCCTCGAAGTTGACCAAAGGTTGACTTTCGGCTAAACTTCCGGAATTCTCTTGAGACTCACTTCCGGGGCTTCATGTTGACTTGTTGACACTCTAAAGTCGGGGTTGACCACGAGTTGACCGACGGTCCTCGGGTTGACTTTTCGTCCTTTTGCCGGAAATCCACTAAAAGCTCCAAAACGCGCCTTTTTTCTCCCGATATCAATCCGATGCTCGTGAACCCTACAATGGTGCAAATCAAGGATTAGAGACACTAAACGGCCGTTGGATTAGCATTACTAAAGTGATTAGAGACCTAATTTGTATGCAAATCGCATACAAATCAAAATCAATGGCTCATATTATTTCACAACGGTCAAGTACTTTGCTTAATTTTTTTAATCCAAAGAAATCCGAAAAAATTCAAAAAAAATCCCTTTTTTTTTCTTTTTTTTTTTTCTGTAAATACCCATTCACTCTCCTACACTTCCCACTCCAAAATTTGCATAAATTTTTCAACTCTCTATCCTCTTCCTCCATTAATTTTTACTCTTCCTTCAATTGTCCTTCAACAATGGGACTATGGGAGATCCGAGTTCAAATTGGCAAATCGATGAGGAAGTTCAATTATGCGCGTCATTTGCGCGTATCACCATTTGCTCAATCACCGGCAAATGTCAAACCATGACAAAGTTGTGGGAAAAGGTTCATGCCGACTATAAGGAGAATTGGGAGGGTAATCCAACAAAACTTCGATCTACTCAAGCTCTCCAATCTCATTTTCGACATTTGAAGCATACTCTCAAAGAATGGCACAATGCACTACAACTATCCCGTGCTCATAGAGCAAGCGGCACAAATCCAATGGACCAGGTGCACATTTTTATCCCTAATCCCATTATTATTATTATTATTATTATTATTATTATTATTATTATTATTATTATTATTATTACTATATGTATTAACTTTTAATATATTCGTAACTTATCAATTTTTTTTCCATGTATAGTACAATCAAGCTCAATCAATCTTTTGTTGAAGAAATAAAGGGAAGCCTTTTGACAAAGGTGAGTGTTGGGATGCAATCAAGCACCACCAGACATTTAAAGATCCACCAAGTAGTCATTAACCTCCGGCGTCATTTCAGACCTTTAGTGCTACCAAAACGGAGTCTCCAGTCAACTTGGATGATGATGAAGTTTAGAGACGCCCTCAAACTCCTCTTCAAGGCCTATGGGGCAAAAGGCCGCGAAGGAAGCAAAGAAGAAAGGAAAGAAGGTGCAAGACACATCAGAAAGTATAGCTCTTGCAATTCGATCCATGGCGGAATCAAACCAAGTTTCAGTTGAGCTAATAAAAAAAAAACGAGAAAACCCGAAATCACACAAGAAAGGTGTTCGAATTTGAGGAGGCAATAGAGGATACAAGAATTATGGCTATGGATACTAGTAATATGTCTCCAGAATCGAAAATTTGGTGGAAAAAGAGAAAGAGTGATATCGTGGCGAAAACAATGCCTCGGAGCGGTAGTAGCGGTTGCTATATACCTCAATTCGAGGAGTGATATCATGGTTCTTATTATATGATATAAGATGTTGTTTAGGAAGTTAAGTTTTTATTTTCATCGTATTGTTAGCTTGGCCTGTCATTTATGTAATTTCAAATTCATGAAATAAAAGTCCAATGTTTTGCAATTAGAAATAAAATATTAATAATAATAATAATATAAAGCATTAATTAAAATTACAAAGCAAATCAAGTCATACAAACATTGAAAACATTAATTAAAATTACAAAGAAAATCAAGCCACACAAACATTGAAAACATTAATTAAAATTACAAAGTAAATCAAGCCACACAAACATTGAAAACATTAATTAAAATTACAAAGCAAATCAAGCACAACAATAAAGCACCATTTGCCAAAGCTTAATGGTTCATACTCAATTACCATCGATTTGCCAATTGTGCACCACCAAATCATCTTGTACACACTTGTGGAGGTAGGAAGAGTGTACTTGAATCTCACGATCAATGAATGCAGGAAGATTTTGTCCATCTCTTCCCACCGGTTCGAAAGGAATAGGTTGTTCGTGTTGATCCACAGGCCGGTCATACACAGTTGTCATTGATGGATTCATTAGGTCATCTTCATGAGGCTCCACAAATTCTTCCTCAGTAAACTCATCATCCACTATCATATTATGAAGAATGATACATGCTATCATGATTGTTCGAAGGTCCTCCAACTTGAACAACCTAGCACAGTGACGGAGGATGGCCCAACGAGATTGAAGGATACTGAAACACCTCTCCACATCTTTCTGGTAAGCCTCTTGCTTTTGTAATAGGGTTTTGGCATTGATTTGACAAATGTCGACCACCTCGGGTATATTATGTTGGCTAAATAGTACTTGTTGGTGTATGTTGTGTCATTGATGTCAAACACCACCATAGGAGCACTTCCAGTGATGACTCGCTCAAACACTTGAGATGCACCAAGAACGTTGAGATCATTTTGAGCTCCAGAAGTTCTGAATAACGCGGCCATATATGTGTGTCATGGGATGCCACCGCCTCAAGAATAATTGTTGGTCTACCCTTTCGGCCTGAGTAAGCTCTAGCCCAGACTGTCGGGCAATTCTTCCACTCCTAGTGCATGCAATCGATGCTCCCAATCATGCTTGAAAAACCACAGCATTGTCCTCTGTTGAGAAGCCTGTGTAAATCAGCAGCATTTGGAGCACGAAGAAACCAACCTAAGAAAAGACTCTCGACTTGTCCACAAAATTTCTTCAGACACTTCAGCGTAGTAGACACTCCCATCCTAGTAATTTCATTGCATTGATCGGCAGCTGCACCATACGCAAGCATCCGTAGAGTAGTTGTCATTTTCTATTTGGGAAGCAATCTCATCTTGCCAGCAGCATCTGGTTTTTGCCTCCAGAAACTATCGAGGTTGCAAAAGTCCTCCATAATGCGTTGGAATACATGTTTTTGCATTCTGTACCGCCTCCAAAAATCTGCTGGCCCGTACATAGATCGTTCTACGAAATAATCCTCCTTGAAAAAGTGACCCCGTGCTTGCCTATGTCTTTCGACATTCGGGGCACGACCAGGTCGTGAACCACGCCCTCTCGTTGCCTCGGAGGATTGATACTGCACCAACATCGCAGCGGCTTGAGAGTTTGTGACTTGAATTCGCTCAAGGTCTTCTGTAGTTTCTCGTTGCCTGGCTAACAACCAATCGTTCAAATCCTCTATGAAAAAGATGAGGAATGGGAAGAGGTATGTGGTTGGAAGAAAATTTGTGGAAAAAGAGATGGAGTTGTAGAATGAGATGAATGTGTAAATAGAGAATGAAGTATGGAGCTTATTTATTACCAATCTTAGTAGATAGAAAGTTAAGATAAGTACACGTGGCACATGGAGATTGGCCAAAAGTCTTATCGCAAATCCTACATATTTTGGAGATATTTCTTCAAAAAAAATATCTTGATATTTTTTGCCAAAATATGTAGGAAATCTTATCGCAAATTGTAGATATTTTTTTTTTAAGATAACGATTCTATAATTTTTTAAGATAAAGATTATATAATTGACACGTGGCAAGGTCAAATTGGTCCGAAATCTTATCGCAAATCGTAGATATTTTTTTTTTTTAAGATAACGATTCTATAATTGACCCCTGGCAAGATAAAATTGGTCCGAAAACTTATCTGAAAGCGTAGATATTTTTTCTTAAGATAACGAAATCTGTAGTAGACACGTGTCATCGAGTGATTGGACCGAACTCTAATTTGATACCTAAGACATTTGTTACGAAATCCGAAAAAATATGGCATTGATACGTGTCATGTATATCCGTAGAGTAAAAATTAATTTCGAAATCCACTATATTATTTATGAAAATTAAATACTGTATTAATTAATCACATTTGTAATTTAATTAATTAATTTTAATTTAATTTAATTTCATTCGTAAATTAATTAATAAATCAAATATGTATTTTCAAATAGTGTATTGGCATTCGAATTGCCTTTTATTACTGCATGTGAAAACTGAAGGCAATTGCCAATTTAGATGAATAGTGAATTGACAAATTGTCAATTGGCTTGGCAAATTGTCAATTGGCTTGGCAAATTGTCAATTGGCTTGGCAAATTGGCAATTGCCCTTGGCGGATGAGTGCAATTGCTCTTAGATATGAGAATACATGAGTTTGGTTAAATTTTCAAAGTGGGATTTTTTTTTGAAAAGGAGAGGTGTAGAGTCAATGGGAGTTTGGGTAGTCATGATAGCAAACAGGATAGAGCAATCAACACTTGCAATATTAGGAAATGGAATGGGCTTGGATGTATTATCAATTAATAATTAAACCAATAGACTATTCATACCACAAAAGGGTATAGTAACTCTCATCTGATAGGAGAGACAACGTGTGTTTGTTTAAAGAGCAATGCTAGATATCCCAAATTTGTCTACCAAATTTGGTTACCAAATGATGTGGCACATGCCACATCACTAGTTTGTAATTTCTAACATGTCTTTGAAATGCATTATTTCATTTTAGAGAAAAAAATTATTTAAAAGAAAAATAAAATAAAAACCCTAAAAGCCCCAAAACTCATCAGAAGAAGAAAAACGTAGTTCTCCATTTGAATTCATTGGTTTGAAATTGATTGTAATATTTTCAGATATAAACTAATACTTTTGAGACCTAAGATTCTAAAGTTTCATTATTTGCATATTAATAGATTTTATACAAGAATTTCAATTAGGACTATTGTGGATTAGTGAGTTTTAGATCAGGAACTTATTGATTGATTATGAGTTACTGAAGTGATGGCTATGCCCAACAAGCCATGAAAGAGAAAGAAGAGAAAAAAGGGAACAGGGAGGGGGAAAGGGGCTGAATGGCTGATAGAGAGAAGGTGATATTAATAATTAGATCCTTCTTGTTCTTAAAATAAAGGCTTGATGCAGTTATGACAGATCTGTCATGCCCAGCGAAGAAGAACGCGATGGAAGAACAAATAATAATTTTTTTTTTGTTAGGAACAAATTTTCATCAAAATACATAAATAATGTAATTACATGTAAGATGCCATGTCGGATGCCACATTAGATGCCACATCATTTGGTATATAAATTTGGTAAAATATTTTGGGGTCCCAAACATTTTTCTTGTTTAAATAATAGTGTAGATTAGTTAATTTATAAACGTTAATATATTAAGAGCAAAACAGTAAATAACATAATAAAAAAATCAAATATATGAAAGTCTCACACCAACTTGTATTCTCAATCTTACATAACAACAAAAAAAAGTTTCAATAAAAGTTAAATCCCAAAAAAAAAAGTGTGCACAAAAATATATATTCTTTAATTTAAAAAAGTAACTACTATTGGAGATGGGGTTCACAATACCATCTTAACCCCAACCACGATTGTAAAATATGGGGATCACAATACCATCTTGGTCCCCATTCCTCAATTGTCCCCAAATTTCTCCCCCATTAGGATTGAGGATTCAATGAGGACCCGTTCCGATAGGAATTTTTGTTATCGCTAGTTCTAGAGTAACACTTGTTGATTGCAGTAAGCATGTGAATCGGTTTCTAGGTTGCATTGAACATATGTCATGATTTTATTTGCCTTGTGATTGTTCAGACTTTCTTCATACGTTAATGACTACTTTATGTTAAATCTATGAGTGTGTCACTGTGGATTGCATAATATGAGTTAAGCTGTGTGAGTGCATCATTCGCATAGCATACCTAAGTAAGAGAACGTAATACAACTAGATTCTAGTGTTTAGTTGTGAGCATCTTCATCTTGAACTAAAGGAATTTGAATGAAAAATAAGTCAATTGCATGATTGTTTGGTGGTGGATGACAATCTCCAAACTTGTTTTCCTCATTGTTCAAAACCCCAAATCTTCCAAAAGCTTTCTTTAATTTTCATAGTTTATGCCCCCATTTTCCTTTATTTATTTCACACATCAGATCAACTCGAAAAAAATCCCCAAATTTTGTGTGCATAAAGTTTTAGTGTGTCTAGTTCGAGTCTGTAAATTTTTGTTACATTTAGATTAGTTTAGAGTTTGTGTTAGAATTGAGTCTTGGATTAGCAATTACACACAATCCTCTACGGGAGACCCTTGCGTAACCATTGTATTTGTATGGATTTAATTGTGTGTGTGTTTATAGCATATCAACCGCCAATGAACGAGTTAACTTTTTTGTCTTTTTGTCGAAAAATTCCCGTTTTGCTCCGTTTTCGCTCCTATCTTCCCCGTTTCCTTATTGCGTTACCTTGGGGAGTTGAATTTCATCATGTGGTCACCTTTGAACCTCGGTTGACCGGCGTTGACTTTTGGGTCAACTAATTGAGCTTTTTCTCGGAACTCCCAAATAGGTCCAAAATCGCACCGTTTCTTCTCGTGACCGCACTTTTCCTTATGTCCTACAAAAGAGGCAAAAGTGAATTAGTTCTATATAATTTGGCTTAAGGCACAACCAAATTCTTGTATGTTAGATGCAATTACGAGCATGGAAGTGCACGTAATCAGTGGGTCATCTCTTACTAATCAACAACAGTAGTTCTCCGGCAGCTATGCATGTTATTTCAAGCTAATGAGTTCCTTTTCCCTAATTCTATATATCCCGAAATATATTTATATTTATTTTAGCTTGACTCTATAGAGAATGGGAAAGGTGCTACAACTTTTTTTTTTTTTTTTTTGATCATGGTGCTACAACTTCTTCACAGCTACTGATGTTGATTATTTGACAAGCATCATCAAGTCAAGAGATGCATGAGCTTTGTGAAGAAGGGACACACTGCTTTTTGAAAGAGACCCACAAAAAGCAGTCCCAACTAGTTGGTAAAATGATTGAGCTTTGTGAGTCCTACATCATTCCATGTTCTTTGGACTATACTATGCTACTCAACCCATATTTGTTGGTAGTTGTTTGGAGCTAACAATAATCCACAAACATCCAGTTGCCAACTAATTTTAAGGGGATTCTAATACATTCCCTATTTGCCCATTTAGACCTCCCACTTTTTCCCTTTCAAACTTTCACTTTAACATTTGTTTGGTAAATCTTGAAATCATGAAGTTTTCAATAGTTGAGTAAAAGTAAAAGGAATGGAAGAGGCTTTGATGTTTGGTCGTTTTTGAAGAGCTTGACTGTAAAGCTAAAAAAAAGCATTCGATCTATAACCCTGCTCAGTCATGATGGGCATCAAAATAAACCAATCAAAACAGCCAAACAGGTTTTATGGAAATAAAAAAAGTTCAAGAATTTATTCAAAAGAAAAGAAAAAAAAAGAAACAAAAGCAAAGGAAAAAAAAGAAGGAAAAACACCACTTTGTAGTTTGTTACTTATTTGTTCTTCAGTTCTCAATTAGTTAACGAGGGAAAGTAGACTGTATTACAGTAGTGCCAATCTCTGAACTTATGCATTAGTACAAACAAGTCCCCGAATGAAATTATGAGTGATAACTTGCATTAAATTCATTTCAAGAAAAAAAAAAATATCTCACCACTTAAAGATTACATTCATAACAAAATCATAAAACAAGAAACTATGCAATTAAACAATTTTATTTATTATTTTTCTTTTTTTGGTGTGAAACATTTAAGTTATCAATACAACATACTCTTAATCTCCATGATAATGTCATAAACTCTTCAGTCCGCACGCTCTTGTGTTTAATTTTGCACGTCTCTCTTCGTATGATGCTGGGATCAATTCACTAACAGTTATTAGACAGGAACCTTGGTAAATCACAGCTAGTAAGAACATCAAATAACATAAGCTGGATGCTCTCATTTTCATATGAAGTACAAAAAAATGGGCATTCACTGCAAATAAGAAAGACACAGGTGGCACCACTTCTGGTTTGAACAATCCTGAATTAATTGCAATAAAAATAATTAAATACAAGGTGAAGTATAAATCTCCACGAAATTTGGCATGTGAGGAAGGGAATTGTGATAATCACATGGAACAGGAGGTTAACTAGTCCCTCTTGGAAGCATATTTTATATAATGTATAGCATAATTATATAAATGCATAAGTAGTCCATCTTACTGTAACAATCATTTTGTATGTGAGTTCGAAGATACAGTACTTACGCTCAGTTGGGCGCGACATGAGAGGAACATGGGAAGATTTCTTCTTCATTGTTCCATTATCCAAGGAGCTCTGATCTGGGAAACAAAGGTGATTTCAGTAATAGGGATATGTGTGTGTGTGTGTGTGTATACCACAATATTACATTGTTTAATGAGAGCTTTCAGCACCTTTTTCTACTGGAAAACAGCATCTAAGAGCCTCATTAAAGATTGCAGCTTGGAGATGATAGCTTCGACATTCATGTGCCAAGTGTACGCGCAAAGCTTGTCCGGCATCTAGGAACACAACCAAATGAAATATTGAGAATTTGGAGAGACATAACAGGTGGCAGTTTTATCCAGCAAGCATATGAAAAATATTAAAAAGTGGAAAATAAACGTGACACATCAGCACCACAAATAAAATGATGTCTAATGTTTCGTAAACAAGAAGGGTAGGGTGCATCTCTTGCCAACCAAAGTACCTGATGAGCAAGCGAACTTGAGACCCTCAAATTCACAGGATTGAAGAACCAATGGAATCTCTGACGCCATGACATATTGAGGTTTTCTCGGGATTCTGTCGGTATCCAGTAACGATTCTATCACCTACCATTTAAAGCATTTAAATTGAGTTACTTTCATGTATCAAAAGTGAAAGCTTAAAGGTAAAGACCACATTTTGAATCCAAGTGTACTCTGTTTATTCTGATACTATATGAAAATGCTGCCAATGGAATTAAGCAAGCCTGTGGGCCATTCACAGTGGTTTCAATTTCAGTGAAAAGTTCAAATCAAAGATTTTTCAGCGGATTCCCAATGGTTGGGCGCAGTGTTTGGTTTGAACCATCTTAGAGCAACCAACACTATCATCTTGATTATCAAACTGTTTTAAAACAGCAGGTCCGTTAGTTCATGTACACCAGTACTAGATAAAATAATATGCATAGTGTTTCTTTCAAATGGACCCAACTGAATGGCAGTAGATTGTCACCCTCATGTGGTTTTTGGCTGCCACAGATTTATGAGCGTGTCAACATGATAGTATTGAGTTTTGGCTTTTGAGAGATGCAAGAAATGGATTATTTTGAGACAATACCCTAACAGCTTAATCAAGCCTAATTTACAAAACTTGAGAACCAAAACAAGAGAACATTGGTACTCACATCAGGAGATTCATGACCTTGGCCAATCAAGAGTAGTATAGCAACCATGCATCGGACCTGGTGCCAGAGGAAAGCACTACCTTTGATTTTAAATGCCCAAAGCTGGTTCCCCTCAAACCTGAGATTCATGAAAAATATATCAAGAAATACTCAAGACAGCCCATCTCAGTAGACAAATTTCTTGTTTCTTCTTGTTGTCATATTGATAAAATAAAAAATTGAACTTGATAAACATGATTTATGCATACCCCATTCATGTCTAATTAAGTAATTAGGGTAATGTGAATTAACTAATTCTAGATTAATAACCTCACATCACAAGGAGATATTGCAAATGAAGTGATTTTCCGCATGTAGTTGTGCACGTTAAGTGCATCCATCTTACAGAAGTTTCGGAAGTCATGTTCACCAACAAATTTCTTACCAGCACTCTCCATAGCCTGGTTAAACATGAACCAAAGAAAACAAAGTTTCTCGTTCTCTTAATTCTAATAATAGGCCACCAAAATGCATTTGACAAAACAAAAAAAAATGCTATGAACCTAAAGAGAAAGAATAACCACGTACCAAGAGATTCAGATTTTCTCCCCAAAACAAATAATAATACTCCCTGCTTAAACAGCTAAACCTGTATTAATAAAGGAAATCAACAAATTATGCTAATGCAAGATCCCTACTTTGACCTAAAACAAGAAATAAACAAAAAGAGAAAAGTAGGGTCAGTAAGGAATACGAAAACTGAAAAAGTGCCCATGACCATTTGGTCTAGTGGCATAAGTCTCCCCTTTGCAAGTGGGAGGTCCAGGTTTGACTCCAGGATGTGTAATAAAAAAAAATCATGATGTCAATGATTTTTACGGTTAATTTATACAAAACACTATCAACATTAAGACATATACAGCCGTTTTGTGGCTATTAAGTCAAGCGGACCATGCAAAATTCGCGATGAAATTAATTGGACTGGCAGCTGACTCTGCAGGGGTTTTACCCATTCTATGTCTCAATGGTTGAAAATGCACTAGTTAAAGTAAAGAAATGCCAGAAGGGATTAATCCTCAGAAGACCTGTCCTCTCCAAACACTGTTTAAGTTTAGGATATTTCATTTTTAAAGAGAAAAAAGATGCAGACAGCATGAAAAAGATAGAATATTTTGCGAACAAATGTAAGATGTAACCGTTCAACTCAAAATAGTGGAAACTTTCACACAAGGAAGACAAACCTCGCACTGAAACCCAATGGTACAGGACACCAACCAAAAACTCGAATATCATCTGGCAGGACTCGATTCAGCACCCTCACATAATCAATTTCACCATCTGAGAGAAACAAAGGAGCATGTGTCATTCACATAGGAATGTGGTTAGGTTACAAACTCAAATGTACTACAAATCTTAAATGAAGCTCTAGAAAATTTCATATAGGCTCAAAAGATTTTAGTCAAGTGAAAAGTAAGCTTTACAATCTCAACAACAGTGCTAGATTTTCTTTCCCTAATGGTGCGTTTGGATGAAGGAAAAAAGATGGAATTTAAGTGAAAGCGAGGATTTCCTAATTTCTATACGTCAATTACTTCTTTTGCATTCTCAACTGGGAAATTATAAATTTCCCTGTGGAAAAAATTCCATCAATTAAAATAATGTTCCCTACGTTAGACAAGGAGATGTTCCTTTACGGTGCGTTTGTACAGCCCTGACCTTTTGTAGTTGAAGAGGAACAAAAGGATGTTAGACACTAAGGAAAGAATACAAGATCTCTTCTACTTTAGATAGAACTACATTTCAAGCCTCTCCTTGAAAATCCTCTGAACACTTTAGAGACATTCGTGTTTTTGTGATGTTCTTCTTGACTGGGCTGAAGTTTAACATCGATGGCTTGTGAGTCTTGTTTTTGTAGTAGGTTTGGTGCTTTGCTTACAGTCTTAGGACGAATGCTTGTCCATCTCCATCGGTATTTCATTTTTGTTTTTTTTTTTCAATGAAATTATTGTATCCTATTTGAAGAATTGGAGCCTCCAACCAAAAACCAATTGGCAATGGGTAGGGACGATAACATAATATATGTTGTAACGCAAGGCAATATAATCTGATTATTCTCTGTTTCAACATGCCACCTCATGTGTGGAGTGAGTTGAGCCAAACATGTGGCAAAACTAATACTGGGTGACGTGGAGCATGTTGGGCATGACACGATCAACAACAAATTGGAGCATCCAACCCAAAACCAATTGGCAATGTGTGGAGAGCCCATGACATTATATGTTGTAATGCAAGGATTTACATTCTGGATGTGGGATTACTCTCCACACTAGCCCAAAAAAAAAAAATCCAAAAACAAAACTGGCTAACCATATTGTTGGAAAATCAGTTTGCTAGGATCTTCACTGTTTTCGCATGCTTCCTTGAGGTTTGATCTTAAATAGAGAGCAATCACCTGCATAAAATAATTGCTATATTTTTAAATCAAATACAGAGAGAGAGAGAGAGAGAGAGAGAGAGAGAGAAGAAAATAAGAGTTAGGCTTAACCAAGCATGGTAGATAATGATGAAATAGGTACTGTGTTTTTTATTTATATACTAATTAGTCTGAATTTACAGATATATTGGTAAAAATTTGCTTTACAACATTGAAAATGAATGGTACTTTTGGAACATTTAAATCAATCAAACAATTAAGCTTCCCAAATAGCATGTCTATGATAAATGATGACATGTAAGGTTAAATCAATGTGCACTGCTGATACAGAGGACATTGAAAATTGAATACCATGTGCAAAACATCTAAAAACAAACCTCGACGGAACAAACTAAAGCTTTTTTTCTTTATAGAAAAAGTACACTTAGAAAGGGATCATAATGCACCTCACCCCTCAATGAAAACTAATAAACAAGATACAAAATACATGCATATAAAAAGTCAAATAAACAAAATACACGTACACTTATATCACCTGAGGGAGCTGCTATGGTTATAGATGCAGACTATGAGGTTCCATCTTGACAAATTAATCCCAAGACCAACCTAGGGAATATGGGTGCTCCATGAGTAGGAAAGTACAAGTTCACCAACAACTTTAATGTTCATCCAAAGCTCTATATGACATTTGGGATGGAGGATAATAAAATATACAAAAACCGCTCCAACCACATTGTAAGTTTGATAATTTGATCTCATTTCATAGGCACGAGGATCTTGAGCATAAGATAGGGACTTATTACTATATTTACTTCATATACTCGTTGAGTTAAAACTCGTTGGAAGCAACTTAGCACTATGTTGAAAGCTGGAGACATGCTCATGGTACTCACCTCGTCTCTGCATGTACGTCTCCCCTGGGACCCTCTTATTCGAACCATGACCTATCTTGAGTGGCTGAGTACCATTAATAATTGGGATCAGTCATTGATTTTCATGAGTTAACCCTCTCTTGAGTGGCGAACTTAGATAATGCAGGAGATGGATGGTGGAGGGAGTGCTGGACATGGGGGGGAACGTGGCTGAGGTAGTTATAAAGAGGGTGCAGAGAATCATTGAATCCATTTACCAGTAAGGACCAATTTACAATGCCACTGAATATTCAGATGATGAGTGTAGAGAGACCTACCAGTTCTTGAAATTGGTGCTATTGGGAAGACATACATTATGGAATTTATGGGACGTAGGGGACAAAGAGAGTTTGCCTTGTAATGACAAACATCTTTAAAATTCATAAACTATATCAGTATATCACATATGTTAAATTTTCTTTAAAAGGTGATTGTTTTCACCTTATATGGCATATTTGTTTCCTAATAAAAGACAAAATGTCATATACTTACATAGATATATAGTATATGAATTTGATATGTTTAATTGAATTACTGGTCGGTTTCATATTTACAAAAGTTTTCCTTCAAAATTTCCATGTTTTGAAGAAAAATCCATCTTTTCCGTACTGTTACTTTCACCATTATCAATATTTTCACCCCATCGTCATTTTCAACGTTGCCTTCATATTTGGAAATCTACTTCCAGCATCTTTAGTGATGATTGGATACAGTTATACCAATTGCGCATACTACATGAAGAACATAAGCCATAGAAATAAACTACTAAAACAATATACAGCGACAATACTGGAAATCTACCCAGCATCTGACCCACAATTGAGAAAACAAACAGATAAGCAACCAAAACAAAAAAAAACAAAAAACAAAAAAATCCACAACAGTTATGTATAAATTTTCACAGACGTTTGCAATCTCAACATCAATCAACAAAACACAAATAGATTTGTTTTGTATCAACTTACTTGCCCAACAGCAGATACTCCCTTGTCTGTCCTGCCACATCTTGAGTAAAGTGATTCCTTCTTGTCACCAACTAAAAGCCTCGTCTTCTCAAGAGCTTTGAAAATTTCAGACTGCACATTATTCAATGTACAATAAAAATTCATATGCAGAATTAACTTTAGCTTATTAGATGTTCTGATGCATATTCCAGACACATACTTCCGTTCATTTATATTGCTTCTCTAGTTCACATGACGAGTGCATACAGCAGACACAAATTAGAAATTTGATATGAGAAACAATACCTCAACAGTTGGATCCATCTGTGCCTCTGCAGCAAAACCATAGAACCTGTAAGATAGCGCATAGAGTAAAAAAGGCCTTCAATAATCCATTATTCTTAAAAGGATATTAACTATTGGGGAGTGAAATTTTCACTGCCCTAATTACAAATCACACCTGCTTTCATTTTTATATTATTTTCTTATCTTTTCATTGGTTGAATTACCACTTCATCCTCATTCCTCAACTCTTCTAGAAAGAAAATTATGGTGTCCGTTAGGCTGATTGGTCAAGTGGATCAGAGATTTTCTTGCCAGGGATGGTTTCAAAGCAGGCAACGACAAAGCCAAGGTAGTGTTTGCCGAAATCAGAGTTGTGGAATCAGCGAATGTCGTTGAGGGATTAGATTATTTTCTTTTTGGAGGGGTTTGGATATTGAAGGGGAAGAGATTGGGTGAACTGGCTTGGCTTGAGGAACAAGGGAGAGAACTATGGCTTGTTGGGAGTGGGTTGTTTGGAGCGTGATTGATGGCTGGGTTAGAATGGGTCACTAGTATGGGGGTGCGGAGATCGAGAGATGTGGGCCATGACGGTGGAGGTGCTGCCATGGTGGTAGTGGTTCCGCCTCTGCAGCAGTTCAGTACTGCAATGGTAGTGGTAGGTGGAATTTGGGGGGGGGGGGGACTTTGTGGGGAAGAGAAGGAAGAGAGCAAGAAGTTGGATGAAGAAATAATTTGGTGCAATTTGGGATTTAAGGGGAGAGGTTTGTCATTATTGTCTGGGTAGACCAAAGGAGGTCATGAGAAATTTAGGAGCAAGGAGTCAAAAAAAAAAAATTTTAAAAATATATGGTCTGTAAAATTAAAAGTCTTATTGTTTTGTTTTTTTCCCTATTGGCAGTGGGGTTGCTGGAAAAATAATCGTTTTTGAGTTGCACATTGTACCTCGGGCCAAAATACATGACTTTCAGAGCAACATATCTCTTGCCGTGGTGATTCATGATCCTAGTGTCATAACCTGATACCAGCACATATGTTTAAAATTTGAACAAACACAATCAGCCATGACTCAGCAGAGTATCATTCTTCAAGAAGGGAACTTTCCTAAAGGAAGTAGATTGTTGATTTTGAATTCTAATAATTTGAGTTTAGACTTAGAGTAAGAAACATACTGATTGTGCAATGATTCTCCACATTGCTATTAGAAAGAACAATAACAAAAGAGAACTACAAACCACTAGAGAGGGAGAGAGATATCAAAGGAATTAAGCAAAGATGTTTGTAATTATCAACTAGCACCCTGTTCTGGCAACATATAAGTCATCTTTGCAATGATATTAAATAGATCTTTGAATACATTGAAGCTAATTGGAGTGTGTTGTTTTGGCAATTTATGCCAAAATTGTTTTCTTATTTTTATTTAGTTATTTATTTTTTAAAATGTGAATCAAAGAAAATACCTGGCAATTTTTTACTTCCAAAGCTCGATTTCCTGCTTTTCTCAACTGAATTATCAAAACTTACAGAAGAATCTTCAGTCTTGTCCTGTTGCTGCATCACAACATATTTATCTTTGTAAAAAAAAAAAAAAAAAAAGCATCCCAAACCACAAGGCAGGTTTTTTTTTTATTTGTCTTGAGGAATTAATCGAATTTTTTTTTGGGTTAAAACTAGAAAGGGTTTTATTCTTTTTGAGTTAGGTTTCTTGTCTAATAGAGTTTGTTCATTTGACTCCCTCACTTAATCATTCGTGTGCCTAATAGGTTTCTTGTGTAATGGATTCTAGTTTCATTTTCAATGACAAGTCCACACTCCACAGGGACCTTGCATGATAGAAAAAAAAAAAACAAGTTGCACTGGATCTTTTCTAGGGGATTTGATACATCAGGGACCAGAACTAGATTCCCTATCTCTTTATACATATTTCTCAACTGAATATTCAACTGTGATGCAACATTATATGTTTACATCAGCAAAAAGAATTTGGTCATGAATTTATAATTTTTGTTTAAAAACTCAAACAGTAAAAGAATCTAACAGAAAAATAGCAAACCTGATGACAGCGACAAACTGCAAGTTGAGATGACAACTTGGCATTCAATGCCTCTAATTCCTGGATTTGAGTTCAAAATAAGTAATCAGAACAATACACTCGTAAATAATATAAAATAAAAATAGACACTTTAAGTAAATATGGGACAATAGCCTTTAGGATAAATACAAAAGACAATTTATAATTACTGTATTAAAGAAACTTGAGAGTGACACATTGTTGTGTCACTTAGAATGGGAAATCAAAAACACAGCAAACCCTAAACCCTAAAACCAAACAAAACACAGCAAACCAAGAGCATCAAGCACAGAGATAAGGAGCACAAGAAATAACGTGGTTCCACAAATCGCCTACGTCAATGGGGCAGCAACAATCTATCTTCCACTATATGAATAATGGGTACACAATCTTACCCAGCCTTTTAACACAAAACTTGATGAATAACTAGAAAGAATAAGAAAACAAGGACTCTCTCTTCTCTTCTCTTCTCTTCTCTCTTTTTTGCCCATACTCACTCTCTCCCTGGAATGGAATACGAAACTTCGCTCTCTGTCTCTGCACTTCCGAGCAAGAGCAGTATTCTATCATTCAAATTGCCTTCACTCAAACCTTGAGTGGTTTCCCTCACTCTCTTATTGAAGAGGAACCTCTTGATATAGTCATGCCTGTTCCCTTTGTGTAACCAACGAGGCTTACAGGTAATCTTTCGTCAATTAGGATTAGGAATAATTTATTCCTTCCTTAGTGGCACCAAAGTGGGGTTGCACCAATAACCCTACATCAATAGGAACATTATTCCTATTAGCTGTAGCATTACTCCTTGTCAGAGTAGAAATCTTGACTTCCAAGTCCCGAAGTTACCAACCCTCTGCAACTCCAACTAATGATCTTAACGATAACAAAATCTTCTCATGCCTCCCTAGCAGTAGTGTTGACCTAATTGATTGCTGACTTTAAATTTGTCAGCTCTCTAATCCTCATTTACTCGGGGTGGCAGCCGAGTCAAGTCATGTTGTGTCGTGTGTCATTTCATGTTCATGTCAACCTGAAGCCAACATGTTAACTAATGGTATCATATGACATGACTCACTTAAGACTAAGCTTCCTTCATTTTCACACCAAACCTATAACTCCTCATAAAATAAAATTCTAATTTATGATGCTAGCAAAACCATAAGAGTAATCCTATAATTCTCTATAATGCATACAATACCAACCCGGATCTATTAAGAATTATGCAAATGGAGTGGTTTACAGGAATACAGGTTGCCTTGCAATCTCACTTAATGAGAACTAACAGCACACCTATTTTCACTTTTTTTTTTTGTTTCATAACATTTTATTTGATAACCTAAATTAATTAACCGAAAACCTCCATATATTGTACGAAAAGCTTTTAACTCTTTTCTTCTGTTTATCCCATTCATCTCTTAGTATTGAGGCTGTAGCTCCCGCATTCAGGCCTAAAACTCAATAGCTAAATTCTAAACTCAAAAATAGCAATTCTATAGCCTAAATTAATCAACTATAAACTTCCATACCATGCTTTGGGAGGCCCGTTTTGGAGGTACACGCTAAACTCACCGTCTAGCAATTCACACCCTACTATAATCAGCCATAAACTCCCATAACAAGTCTTGGGAGGGTCTTTTAGTGATGTCAGCCGTTAGATCTCAATAAATAAGATCCAACAGCAACTTGTGCTATTCAATTAAACTACCCCATTTGCAGGAATCCCTTAACAGATCTGGCTACAAACAATAGCTGTTTCAAAAAAAAGGGCGAAAACCTAATCTTTTTCTTAATACAAGACTAGTTAAAAGGGTTCTCATGTCGAAATCAATTTAACATTGTTTGACGTCTGACCTATTACTATTTATTTAGGAAAGTCGGGTCATTATGGGGTTGTGTTAAGCCATCAACCTAACTCATTACCTTGGTGTTGGATTTGAGTCATATAATATGTGCCGTGTTGAAAATTCTCACCCCCATTTTGTTTACTAGAACTAGAACTAATCATGAGCTCATTTTCAAGAAGTTCCCCAGCTTACTCCACCCTTTTGCATTTCAAAATGACAACCACTTCTTTTTATCCCACCACATCCCCCACTGTCCCAACTCTGTGTTCACTATCTTTTCCCCCCTCGCGTACTTGGACTCCGAAGGTTACTAATATAATGTCATCCCAGCAACGATGACATATGACTTACCTATGTCGAAAGGCCCCTAGTCTCCGAATATGGTGGACAATACGCAACCTGCAAACTCTGAGAACTGGATATAATAAATGGGAAGTCGAGAATGACTGACCCCTCAAAATTAAGAATGATGATGATCTGGAATTACAAGTCACTGTCTCGTTGCTTAAATTATTCAAGAAAACTGCACAAATAGCTGAGACTCAAGCTGTTTATGTTATGCTTTCCCAGTGATAACAACCAACCATAAAGAAAGTGAAGCTTTGTTTTCTAAGCAGCCAGCCAACAATGTGTTTTATACAATTTAAGCAAAGCAATTGACAATGTATTTTTATGATTAGCATTTATATTTATTACTTGGTTTTCGAAGCGAAAATTGCAGGGATTCAATAGAATTTAGATGATTTGAGCTTGTTTCTTTGACAATAACAAAGCGGGGCTAAATACCTCAACTCTGTGTTGGAGAGAGTCGACCAGGGACTGTAGGCTGGTTATGACGTCTGTGTCCGTTGCTTCGTTGGACATGCTCGATTTCCTGCTGCTGCGACTGCTTTTGCTCAAGCGGGAAGCCGAAGCCAAACGACGGCGTGCAGTGATTCTTATGGGTTTAAGCACAAATCAATTCTTTAATTGTTATTTATGCAATTAACAAGTTTTTTTTTTTTTTTTTTTTGGAAATATGCAATTAAGAAGTTAAAGGAACGATTAATTTTGTTTTCTTTAGGCCTGTAGTTTTAAGCTTTTGAACCATTGATTAAAAAACAAGAAAAATAAGAGGTGCCCAGAAGTTTGTTTTGATTTGCAGACACCATGGATGAATATGAACTAAACCATTTCAGATCTACTTTTAGTTCTTTTGGGTTTTATGGAAATGTATGTTTATCAGTTTATAGAAATTTCAGAAGAGATCCTGAGATTTTCTTAAGCAGCTGTTAGCTGATGGGAAGAGAGTATGATGTGAGTGGACGGCCAGGATTTAAACATTCGGAAATAATAGTAGTAGTCAACTTACCAGATTACCCCTATCACGTACGCGTTGAAACCGTTCTAGTTAATCATCTACTTTGCACAAAGTTTACGCCTTCACTCTCGTATGACCGAGCTCTATCTACTTGTGCAAAAAAAAAAAGTACCGCAGTTCTCAGCATGTTCGAATTTTTCTTAGAAATCTTTTAACATAAGATAAAGGGGTAAAAATGTCCAATGCATGATTTCCTTGAGGGTTTAGCCAAAGAGATTTTGATGTTGCTCCACGTAATGTCATTCATTCATCTAGAATTCTTGCATATCGCCGAGGGTTATGATTGTGGAGGTTGGTATACATTGTAAAACAATGCTAGGGTTGATCGTTATAGATACATTGTGTAACGACTAACTTAGAGTTTGGGTTTATCCATTATCACTACATGAACACAAATAAGAGGTTTTGGTCACAATTGTATAATTTAGTTAGTGTTTTTGTTACATACAGTACCTGAACTATTTATTAATTATATATTTGGTACTTGAACTTCAATTTTTGTCACCAATAGTACCCAGACTACTCATGATCGAAGATTATGATCTAAAAAGACATTAGGCTCTGAAACAGCTAGCACAGGACAACCACAGTAAAATTCAAGCAGTCAGAAATCAAGGCTGTGATTCATGACTCTGTACTGAGTGACATATATCCTCTCATTTTCGGGTAGTTCAAGAGACATCAGAGAAAGGAAAAGACACTCTCAAACCCAAGAAATGTTTCTACTTCCCTGGTTTTTCCAGCTGCTGTCAACGAGCAGTGCCTTGGTGGTACAATCGGAGAGTGCTGATGTTTCCTCCTCGTATTCTCCATAGTACTTCCTGCATCTGCAGGTCGCTTCGGATTCTTGAACATGGAGATATCGAACGATAGCAGTTTACTAGATGATAGATTAGCTCCATTGCTCAAACCTCCAGGAGAAGCATTCGATATCCCATGAGGAGGATTGCAGGAGATTCCAGACAACATCCTCCTACCACATTCAGTTTATTGATCACCGGAAAATTCTTAGCTTTTGTGCGTATATGCTCAAATATTGTTTCCCCTGTTAAAGTTTTGAATGTGCCATCTTCAAGGTCAGAAGGACGATCAGCTTCAGTTGGAAAGAAAATAATGATTAACGACTCTACATAATTAAGAACAAAAGAGTGATTTATATAAGTAACATGTGTGTGCGTGTCTGTATTTGACAGTAAAATATTTCACCTCTGTCATCCATGAAGTTCAGGGCAGATGAGCTTCTGGGAGTTGGATGATTGTTGATACTAGAAAGATGTTGTTCTGCCTCTTGGAACTTTATTCCATTCTAATTCTTCCAGAACCTATACTTTGCTATCAGGTTCAAGCTTCTTCTCACGAGCACGCTTCCTTGCCAAAACCAAGACACGGAAGTTCTTTACTTTTTCACGTATGTGGTCAAATACTGTTTGTTGTGTCACGATTTTGTATTCATCATTTTGAACTTTGGCAGCAACCTCATCTTCTTGAACTTTGTCAGCAACCTCATCTTCAAAAAATTGAGGAGACACTCAATTGAATATCAGTGAAAGAGACACTCACATGGAACCATCTACCCTTTTGGATTTTGTCAAGTTTGGAAGCACTTCGCTTGGACCTTCATAGGTATCATCTTCCATGACACATATTTCGTCAGGTGGAGGAAGAGTCCTCGTTTGTTATTTACACTCAAATTGCTTTCCTTCATTAATATAAGCTCTTGGTAGAGATCAATGCCAACTGCATGGATAAAGCGACAAATTAAATATAATAACTCAGGATTATACGTACCAGTCAATTGTAACTTGTAAAGTGAAGGAAACTAGAATTATCAGGGCAGGGACTTACTGTATTGTTCAAATATAAGATCAGCCTTAACAGTCAGCTTTCCTTGTTGGGGATTTGACAGGAGAACTGCTGCTTTATAGGGGCTGCAATGAAAATAACGAAGTCAGACTAAACAAGGTAATAATCATCCAACCTGAGCTCTATCTTCCAATGACTCAGTCTTTCTATAAAGTTACTAATCAAATTTTATTATTGGTGTTGACTTAATTTTACAACACTAAAATCATTATAAGAGCTATTCCCATCACAATTGAAATAGCTACCACTTGTCAGTCACATAGCAAAAGTCTCTTCCAGGGAAAAAGGAAATATTAGAAAACTCAACAAATAAAACCCTGTCGGGGTACTAATTTTGTTAGTCACAAACTCACAATGCCTGAAACTATGGATGCGCTTAACAAACACGTACATCTAACATGCTACCATGTTTTAAAACAGAGAAACAATTAAGGTTTTAAGCCTGCGCACCTGGAAAATTCATCTACTCTGCAGCCACAAATCATAGAGTGGAAACAGGATGATTACCAAACCACCTCCGGGCAAAAGGAAAAGGCTGAGTATTAGGAATATGAAACATCTAGTTGATAGAACCCCTTGGTATTGTACTTGAATTCTTGTGAACAACCAACAACTAAAAGTAAACATCTAAATTGTCATCACCTTATTTTCTCATGAAAAAGAATCAGGTTATCTTCTTCTGAACCAACAATCTGTAACAAATAAAATATTAGGGCCACATTGTATAACAATAAAATTGATATTGTATCACTAAGATTTGAAGAAATTGTGTAGAGCTCTTATAGAGTATATACCATATCAGCATAATGTTGTTTTGTTGATTGGAGTGTCTGTGATAGCCTAGTCAATGTTACCACTAGCTTCAGTTTCCCTTGCCCCCGACATTCAGTTTCTTCGACTTTCAACTCGACTTTTGGAGGTAGAGACTGTAGAGATTCTTTTATATGGTTCCCAAATGGGTATTTTCGACCAGTGACTATCTCTATTCTCCTAGGATCAGCCTCAGCTAGTGTCTCAAATGATTTACCTCCCATCGAATTTAGTGCCTGAAAGGAGCATAAAGATTATTAAAAAAAAAGTAGCAAAGAGTCGGTATTTGAGTGACCCAAGGATACTAAAAAGCACGTTTCTTCCAAAGCATATAAAGAAGTGGAAAACATCTTTGCAGTCACCATTCCAATCCCTGGTAATTGTTTCAGCAAGTATGGACTGTCATCCCAGAGTTCTTGATACAAAGACTTTGCCAAAAGCATTGAGTTCAAGGCTCCTTTGTAATTCTTTGGTAAATAAAAAATTCTTTCATGCACCTGGCAATTCTACAGCCATTTGAGCATATGGAGTTCATATCCTAAGGCACAGACACCAATTTGATTTCAGCTCTGAATTTAACCAAATACCACAGTTATCAAGATTATGATGAATGTATTAAAGATTGAGGAGTGAAACCTGGGTAAGGGATAAATCATGAACCGAAGGATCACCAGTCAAGCAGTCATTAGCCAAAAGAAATATCTTTTCTTCTCTGGTTTGAATACGCTTTTTTCGCTTCCCTTTGTCACCAAGAATGTGAAAGCGAAGTTGACCATTTTTATCAGCGTTTATGTCATTTAGAAGCTTCTTCTCATTGCGTCTGAGCTGTATCCCTTCATATTCCAGTAGAGAGATAGATACATATATTATTTCTTCATTAGTTTGTCAAAGAACAGTAAATAGCAGCAAGTAGTTAAATAAACATTACATGCAATTTCCTCAGCACAACATATAACATGAAGAGCATCTTCCAAACTGCAGTTTATGGGTGTCTGAATAATGCATTTAATTGTGTCAACTTTCAAATAGTACGTCATCAGCCTCCCAGGTTCTAACGAGGAAAAAAGGGGGAAAAAAAAAACAAAAGTTAGAAATTAATTTATTTTGGTCTCTGCAAAATGTGATCCAGGAATTCTGGAAGGTACAGTTTTATGGGTTAATGGTATCAATACCTAATGGTTTCAAGAGAAAACCATCTTCATCAGTCCAGATCATCTGATGCCGCGATAACTCCTTAACTTTCTGTACACAGACCTCTGAAAATAAAATTGATAAGGAGAGAAACCAGGCCAAATTAAGGGCGAAGGGAGAGAGAGAGAGAGAGAGGCTTGATAGTAGATTAGTAGTACAAGTAAACAGTTACAGTACCTAGCATATGCTTTTCTATATGATCATTGGAAATCACTTTTCTAACTGCATAGTGTCCAGGGCTCTGATTATAAGTTAAACAATTAGAAATTAGTTAGATGGGAAAGGTTAATATATATATATATATGAAAGACATCCTTTTGAATGAGTGTAAGAATGCATGCCTTCTTCATTCTCACATACAAGAAAGAGCACTTCATCCATTCAATTGCCCTTGTAATATCAGAGACAGTCAGCTGAACTATCTCTGCAGTTAAATGCTCTGTCAAACATGAAAGCAATCTAATGAAAGGAAACAATACAACCTCATTAGAAGACATGCTGTAGTTTGGCAATATAAACAAAGCCCACCAAAGTTCTAGAAATTAAAGTTATAACACATACTGTGATTCCACCATCTCACATCCATTCAAGAGATTCTCATATAAATGAACCTGATATCCAATAATAACATAATTAACGAATCCAAAGACAAAAAATTCTGTTATCAAACAGGACTATCCCAAGAAAAATGAAGAGACTACAGAACAAAAATAGTTGGAAAGCAAAACCAGCACACACACAAGTAAAGACAAAGGAAGAAAGGTATTAAACTACCGTATCTCTTCTTGTCATGATTATAACCATTCCTGTATCATCAAATGGTGGCCGACCTGCCCTCTCACACATCTGCATCGTGATACACTAACATAATATTAAATTGCAGTTTGCTAAATTACCTAAATGTGCAGGACATGCATGTAGATACCGCAAGAACTTTTCTTGTTTAACTATTCCTGGCCACATTTTTTTTCAAATAGAACCTTGATGTACAAACGAGATAATATACTGGACAGAAGTAATACAAAAATATAGAAGCTCTATTAACTTATGTCCCAATTATCTACTTGAATTATTCCTACTTAGAAAGGGTCTGATTGACAAACCTGTAGTATTGTAGATCGGTCAATTTCCATGTAGACTCCCTTTTCTTTGTTGCTGGACAAAATGCACATGTTGGTGAATAAACACACCAGAGGTAGGTCCTCTCAAGTTTCATCATAATGATTTGAAGAAATGGAAGTTCACATACAAGTGCTGTGTTGATTTTATGACTACTGTATGTGCTGGTAGGTTGATTCCATGAGCAAGAGTATTTGTTGTGCACAAAATTTGAACATCACCCTTAAGGAAAAGACTTTCAATGAGATTACGATCCTTGAGGCAAAGGCCACCATTGTGATAACCAACTGCAAACAAGCAATTTATTTGATAACATGTATGTGGGTCATGCAATAAATTATAGTTAACGCAATGTGAACAACAAAACAAGTAGCTACATACCACCATAAATGATATAAGATTGCATTTGTTTGTCACTGCATGACAATGAAGCTTCCCTTAGCCTCTATTGTTGTTCTCTGCTTTTAATGAATGGATTTGAATGACCAAAGGCCATGACTGTCTGAGAAAGTCTCTGTGCTGCTTCTTGTGCACCTTTTCTAGTTGAGCAAAAAACTAGAGCAGACTTCCCTCTTGAAAATTGCATAAGGATATCTGTGCACCAGTTATAAGTGTATAAGTTACCCATGATCTTTAATTAGTGATGAACTCAATCACAATTCACAACAAAAGCATATATATATATTCAAGAGGGGGGTGGGTGGGGGTCGTCAATCAAAAAGTCAGCGTCATGGTCCTGCTTACCAAAAATGTAGTTTTGAAGGCGCTGGAAAAGGGAACAAACAAAAACCATCAGAAAAATGATTAGTGGTATTATTTATTAAATATCAAACCTTTTCAAATAGAAAAGTGAATAGTAACTTTCTTAGTATGAAATTTCTTAGAAAATCGTAACTTTAAACAAGTACCTTTTCAAATAGAAAATCATTTTTTGCTGGGGCGTAGCCTGCAAAACAAGCAGTTTTGAATATACATTAATAAATGAAAACAAAACATAAATGAAGACAGCCATGCTTCAGTACATTTGTAATATCCAACTTGCATCAAACCGCACCGAGTGATTACTAATAAACATTTGTCATACTCATCCTCCTATAAAGGACATACTGGAGAGCTTCTCCTCGTATTTTAAAAATAAAAAACAATAAAGAAAGCTGAATATGTCTCGGTGTTCTGATCAAAAGGAATAGTATCATGAGGGGAGTGTTTTTTTTTCTTTTTTTCTTTTTTTTGGTAGGAAACAAACTTTCATTAAAATAACAAGAGAAACTAAACAAGACGTTCCCTGGAAAAACTAGAGAACTCTACAGATATGAGCTACCTCAAAAGCAACTAAAAAGAGTCTGAATAAAGTGATAACTGAAACAAAAAAGAACATTGTGTTCCTTTGATGCAATGTATGTCAGGGATACCTTTCCTCGTATAAAAGTTTAGGTACCAGAAGTGAATAAAAAAGCTAACAAAAATACTTGGCAAAAAGAAAAACAGAGTGTATCTCATCCAGTGAGTTCTCATAAGAAAGAATAGGAAAGCGGGGCACTTGATTATCTTTTTTTTCTTCTTTTTTTTTTGATAAAGGGGAACCCTTGATAAGACACACATATTGCGAATGGTGAATTCAAGTCATGTATGCATACCAAAAACTTTTGTAGTCAACTTTACGGGCTTCATTTCTTCTCCAAACCTGTATGCAGAGCAGAAAGATTAAAAGAGAGTAACTGGATACTTGTATAGTCGTAGTAATGAAGATACAGTATATCCTAATTCAATAGCAAATGAAGGTTGAGATACCTTTTAATACCTTGGACAGGCACGGAGGCACCTTGAGCCACTCCGCTACAGTGATTTGCATGCATTGCATAGTTGTTAAATCATTTATCACTCGTACTCTTTTAAAGAAACTGAATACAATAAAATCTAATCCTACTGAGTATTTTAACAATCAAATAATCATCATCCAATGTAAAACTCACCAAGGTCCTCAATATTTGGAATGGTGGCAGACACGGCTAGAAAACGAACACGAGCCAGAGCGCTTGATTTCATTTCAGGGTTGTGAGCAAGCATTTTTATTCTACTAACTATTGCTTCCAAAACCGCTCCACGAGGATCATTCAACAGATGAACTTCATCAATAAGTAGAAGTGCTATATTGCTGAAAAAGCTCAATCCACCGTCCTTTAACCGATACCGCGTTACTGCATCAAATTTCTATTTAAAGACAATAATTAATTAGTCATACTCCTATGGTATCATGGTCTAGAATAAAGAATGGCAGAACTGAGTATGGATCCTATTTTTCTAAAAGGAATAAGCAGAAGCATATAATGTATGTGCATATGAAAGCTGATTGAAGCCAGGATCAATCACTGCAATTGGAATCAAGTTGCAGTGGTTAGCATGGGTTGAAAAGATGCAGGAACCTGAAAGAGATTGTGCACTTGGCAGCCCAACATAAGGAAGCTTCGTCAATTTTTTTATTTATGATTATGGTGCTGTTTTGAGAAAATAGTTGAATTATTTAAGATGATTAGGTTAAGTATTTCAATATATACTTTTAAGTTTTAAGTGTCTCTATCTGTGTAACTTACACCTTTTATACTCACCTCAGGAGTGGTTAAAATAATGTCTGCTTCCTGTATATTCCTGGTGTTGTAAGATTCATTATCTCCGGTGAGCTCCAAGCAAGTTATACCCCGAGATCCGAACTTCTGGTTCCAATCACGAACCTTCTCCTGAACTAAAGCCTTTGATGGGGCTATATAGATCTTCACATAAAAAAGAAGGTAGATAGAAGAAATAAGTGCTTCATAATTAGACTATTCATAAAATTCTAGCCGAAAGCAAAGATTCTCCTATAATAAAGACAAAAATAACAAAGAAAAATTAGCTGTCATCAAAGCCTAAATCAGAATGAAAACTGAAAACATATCATGCAATGAGGTACTGGGGAGAAAAAATGAATCATTGAAGAAAATATAAAAGATCATTGAAGGTGTCTGTGGTTCCTTTAGAATCCTGAATAATTAAAACGATGGCTCCCACACATTTATTGTAGTACTATCAAAATGTTTACAGCCTTACTTTTGGTTCGAGGACATCAGAGACTTACTGTTTTGAAAGTTCCATTTGTAGGAATAAACCACCCATCCTCAGAGATGAATCTTGAAAGAAGCCTTAAAATGCAAAGCTCAAAGATGACTGTTTTACCACTTCCTGTTGGTGCTGACACAACCATGTTTACATCTGAGTGGAAACAAGCAGGAAAGCATTCACTCTGCAGAGAGTTGAAATACCTGCATGCAGAGGAAAGGAATACATTTTAACCACAATATGCTGCACCTTGTGGATAGCACAAAAATAATAACACCGTGCAGATGTCGAAAGAACCATTTGTGAGATCACACAGAAACTATCATCTCGAAATCACTGTGCACCTTCTATCTTAGGAATATGCAGCTCTGACCAAAAAAAAAAACTATATGCAGTGGTTGCATACATGTAAAAGGAATTTGTAATACAAGTTACAGCAATATGCACACTTGTATTAAGAACAACCAAACGATGCCCATATTCATGCTTTAACAACAGCCACCCCACATAATACCTTTTCAATAGAACTTGAGTAGGTAAGTGATTACCTAAAATTAAAACATGATCAAAAAGGAGCCGGCAGGTCAGCCATGGACTTAAGTGTATACGAATCCATGCTTGAACCCGTTCCCTGCCAGAAGCAACAAAAAACAATGTGATAAAAGTTTAGAATTTACAGAATCAGTGGAATTCTTCACTCTGAACTATTTATTTGGATATTAAAGGATCAATAGAAGACAAGAAGCGTGATAGATTATTGAGTGTCCAAATCCTATGAAATTTCATGCTATAATTCGCAGAAATGAAACACAAATAGTACGCATGTCAAGAACCATATGTTGCTTAATAGAATCAATAAAATCCAAAAATTTCCCCAAAAAATAACAAATGACATCTATCTTGTGCGAACTAACCAGAGCTCTTGACTAATTAACCAATTTAGAAGTTGCTAAGTTTTTAGTAAGTGCGATCACATGTCCATAAGCTACAGAACCAGATCATCAAGCAGCACAAACAAATGTTAAATCTCTTGAAATTCGTCCTAAAATCTTTGAAAATCGTAGCAAATCACTACGAGAATCGCAGATCTTAAAAGTCTGAACCTGGAATTTCTCCATCTCAGTTGAAAATTCTAAAAACTAGTTGAGAATTCTTTCAGAATATTAAGTTCTCAGTACTAAAAGTTCACGAGATCTTCAAATTAGCGATCCAAAGTAAACAATATCGAGATGCATTGAAGAAATCTCACTGGAAATACTGATGTAGACCTAGACGTACCTCGATTGAAGATGAAATTCCGGCAGCGGTAGACGAGCGGAAACCGATCGGGTGAACCTAATCGCAGGCGCAGGTGAACAGTGAAAGAGCGATACAGAGATCGAGTTTGGTAAAGAGGTTGCGGTCGCAGTAGAGAGGTCTGGACTGTGCAAACTGAAGGAAGATGAGGACTGAAATGAAATTGAAGGGTATTTATACTCCGGGTTGGCCTTTTGGCGGGGGAGAAAATGACCCGGAACGCACTTTCGGGCGGGTTTGGCTCCTGCGTTAATAGTAGGAACCACTAAAGCGTTAGGGCCCGTTCGGTTAAAAAAAAAAAGTTCTTTTACAAGGTAACAGTTACTTCTCTCATCGTTGCGAACATTTTGGCATAGTTGTTGCACCTCAATTAGAGGTTTGGATAGACAGTGATTAAAGTGATACACCGTGTTATAGTTTAGTGATTAAAGTGATATATTAGAAAACTCAGTGACCAAAGTGTCAAACGATGCAAAGTTGAGTGACTGTTATGATTTTTTGTCTTAAAATAAATGAATTGTTTTAACAAAGTAGTATTGCAACTTATAGTGCCTCATTCACTTGATTGGATGGAGTCGGAATTTGGCTTTATTTTTGAAAAATCGGAATTTGGCTTGAAGCCTGTTGTTTACAGTTCACTATATAGAGCGTTTTTTGGTGGATAGCAAGAGGATGGAAACCCTACTGAAGAAAACAGATGACTGTGAATTGGCGGCAATTGATGCTATTGCACGGGCAACCCTCTCTCTCTCTCTCACACACAGATACACAGAAAGATTTACATAATATATCAATAAGAAAAATATAGGTGGAAAATCTTGGTGAGGTTGTTTCCTGATATTGCAATTACAACAGGTTGTGTCGCAGTCATTGTTGCATCCTGCATTTCAGAAACTTGTATTCATCTGCATTTCAGGAACCAGATGAAGCATTTTGTTATATCCCCTGTGATTGGAACGTAAGTATAAGGTTCAAGATCTTGAGGGTTTATGAGAAATGAAAAGCGAGAGCTTGCTTGAACAAGGTTGATCCTCACTTCTATAAAGACCACAAATACTAAAATCCCAGCCAGCACCAACTTCATCATCACAACAGTTGAGAAATTTAGGAGTGATATAAAGTAGCCGCTCAGTAACAGTTTATATACAGGCTTCCTAGTTGTTGAATGTACTAAAGAAGAGAAGAGAACCTACCCCATTTGGAAATGATTCAATCTATCAAAATCTATATAATGCTGTCAATTTTATGTAATGAATCATCTTATAAAAGTGTGAATACGAGATGTATAGAGAATCAAAACAGTCGTGCATGTGGTTTTGTTCCCATCTCATTAGCTAACACCCATATACTCTGTTCCCATTGAACTAATACTCGAGCTCAACTAAGATAAGCAGCATATGTTTCTGGTACAGGCATTCCAAAGAATTTTTATGCAGTGCAACGAATATTTTTTTTTTTTCTAAAAATTCGAACATCAGGATTCTATTAGTTTGAAGCCCGTTTTGTTTCTCATTAAAAAAAAATTCTGAACAAAAGCAGAATAAGGTATCACAGGCTCACAGCTAAAGCCAAATATGGGACCTATCTAACAACAGCAACAAGCTTCATTCCCATTTTTATAAAAAGGATAAGAGAAATACAATCAGTTCAAAAATTATTAGCTGACAAACACATAGTTGATATCTACTCAAAAAATGCCCACAGGAACTAATCAAATGTACAGGAGAAACCCAATTCTACTAATAAAATCATCATTCATTTCAATAGTCAAGAAGCGAACACTTATTTGCTAGGCATCCTGTCAAGAACATATGATATTAAGTAGTGCTGTGTGAAATTCAAATGTTCGCACATTAGTCAATTTCTATTCCAAATCCAAACAGTTGGAGCATAGCCACATTCAATTCCAAATCCCACAAAGGGGCACATGCACTGAATTCCAAATCAAATCATATAGAAGGAATAACAGCAATTCAAAAGGAATTAACATAGGAACATAACAACAGTTATGAGCATATAGTCACAGATTCAATAACAGGACATAAAATGAATACTAAAATTTCCTTCGTGGAAACCAGAGGCATGGAAGTTGGAACCATGGCTAAGCAATTTCCTTATGGATTGGATTCATCAATCCCAAACGACAAAGATAACTAATGCAGAAAATTCAAACATCCGCAAATCGAAAATATCAAATATCAAATCACGGAACGCTTACATATACAATTCAAGTTTAATGTGCTTTACGTTCTGGAAAAGGGTATGGTGTATAGATCAAACAGAAGCACATAAACGAAATTATTCTACTTTACTCCAAATTCCTATTAAGCAGATGATTTGCAACAGATCCAGCCTAAGTGAGCAGAGGGACCAGAGTTCCTTCCTTGTGCAAAGCCGTGGTTGCTGCAAAACAATATCAAATTACATTTCATTAAGCATGAAGAAAACGCAATTAGAACTTAAACTAATGATAGGGTTGCTAAGGATTGTAGTCTTACTGTCACATCCACCAATGTGGTTTCCATCGATGAATACATTCGGCACAGTCCGCTGTCAAGTCCACTCAGCCAGTGCTGATTGTAGCTGACTTCCATCACCTTCCAAATCGAAATTGCACAACGGAACTACCATCAATCACTCTTCCCTTTCTAACCTCAACAAGGTTAAAAATCAATAATTTATGCATAAGGTCAGGTCTATGTCTATCACTCTTAAAATTTCACAAAACAAGACTTAATCAATACATTTCAGCTGGTTTTGTAAATTGTCCCAAATAGACTTAAGGTTATAGGGCTTTGAATTCTTTGTGAAAAATGTATCAGTGCCATCAGAGGTCAAAAGGCAAAGGCATTTGTGGGTAGCACAAAAGCTACTTTGATAAGATCATATTCATACACAGACTACTTTGATAAGATCATATTCACACACAGACTCTACCCAAGATTGAATTTTTCAAGATTTCAATAACTACAAGTCTACAAGTAAACCAAGCAATAAAAAAGAAAATAACTTTGAAACCAAAAGCAAAATCATAACTGAATTGTTAAGAATTGGACTGTACCCAACACCAACTACACAAAGATTTGGTCTTTTATATATTAACTTGAAGCAACAAATCAAGCAAACCTAAATCAACTTTATTCGCATTACTTTGTGTAACGACCCGTACCTAGGAATACGTTACTGGATTAATTTTATTTGGAATTGGCGTTAAATCGGGAGATTTTAACTTCGGGAGTTTCGTTTAGGGGGTCGTTAGGTTGACTTTTTGTTTCGTTCAAAATTTGAATGATACGTTAAACCGATTTCGTAGACACTAAGTACGCTAAAATCGGAGTGCTTATAAGGAAGTTATGGTCTGGATAATATAGATTACTATTTCGGGAAACTTCTATATATAGCATTTGCTATTTCGGGAAGTTTCCATTTCTGGAAAATTTCCTCTCTCTCTCTCTCTCTCTCTCTCTCGTTCTCTCTCTCCTCGCCGGACGACGGAGAATCGAAGGAGAGAAGTTCCGGGTGGCCGGAACTTCCAAGAGAAATTCGAGCTCTTCCACTCCGATCTAGCCTTCGTGGCAGGTATGAAAGTTGACCCATGTGATGTTGCGAGTATGCTGGTAAAATTTAGTGGTCATCGGAGGTGGTTGACTGGCGGTGCGTGGGTCCCACACGCAACCTCTTGTGGCGGTGCGTCCGGACTCCTTTGGTGATGCATTTGAGCCCATTGGCTTGTATTTTTTCATTACGAGCATGTTAATATAAGGTTTGAAGGAAATTGTCGAAGTTTAGAAATTTATCCAATTAATTTTAGGTTCATTTATTTACGGGTTACATACTTGTGGCCGTTAGATGGTCACCAAAATTGTTTGTTAAGATAATCATTTTGAGAGTGTGGTACGGTTGGATCGTTGAAATTAGATCAATTGGTTAATTAAAGAATAATTACCATTTTTGTAAGTTCGAATAAATTAGTTTAAGTTCGTTCGATTTATCGAACCGCTACAATCCAACCGTTGGAATCGTCGCTGAGGGTGATTCATAATTAAATGTGTCGATGAGTGAATAATTTGAGGAGTTCGGGTTTCAAAATTCGTTGTTGGAATTTGGGAAACGAGGATTCCCGATGGAAATCCTAATCGGGTTAATTCGTTAATTTTTCTAATTAATTGCTCGCTCGTCGAACTAATCATTTTGCGTAATTCGTTTTGTCAGGAGGACGAGTTGAGCCACCGACCAAAGAGTTTTGTGCTAGGCGAGGGTTAGCCGCAATCTGTGAGTGGACTTTTGTTTTAAAATTTAGGGTTTTTATCAGAAATAGTACCTGAACTTTACTTCAATTATATACATAGTACCTGAACTTCACTTTTGATCACAACCAGTACCCGAACTTTTCGTTTTCATCTTAAGTGGTACCTACCGTCAATTTTCAGCGAAAAAATTTGAAAAAAAAAATTTTCAAAAAAAAAAAACCTCTCTCTCTCTCCCGCCCGAACTCTCTCTCCTCTCCCTCGGCGCCGCCGTCAACCACCTCAAAACAACACAAAGATTATATCAACATATAGAGCACAACCTAAGGATGAATTTGTGTAACTAGATCAAAGTGAGATTTGAAGTGAATCGAGAGATATCGATGCCGGAAGTTTCGAAACCCGGAAAGTTAACGACATCGATCCTCCATGTACGGCGGTCGACGTTGAAAACCGAGGGTACCATGAGATTTCTGGGATGGAAGGCTTCAAAGCCCAAGTGTTTTGGATGATCGGAAGTGGCCGGAGGAGGTCGGAACGAAAGCTTGAAATTTCAAGCTTTTCCGGCGGTCCTCACGATGGCTTTCCGGCGAGTGTGGCTTCGAACCCGGGTGGATTTGCCTTGCCTTCAGCTTCTGATTCTATTGGTGGAGGCGGTGACACAAGATTATGGCCGGAGGTGGTGGCGCCTTATGGTGCAGAGGGAGAGGAGAGAGGTTACGGGGTGGGAGAGAGAGAGAGAGAGAAAGAGAGAAAAAAAAAAAACTAAATTTTTTTGTTTTTTTTTTTTTCAATTTTTTGACGGCAGAGATGGATTTTTTATTTTTCAAATTTTTTTTTTTGACTAAAAGTAACGGCAGGTACCATTTAGGATGAAAACGAAAAGTTCGGGTACTGATTGTGATCAAAAGTGAAGTTCAGGTACTATGTATATAATTGAGGTAAAATTCAGGTACCATTTCTGATAAAAACCCTAAAATTTAATAAGCATGCAATTATATATTTTATTCTAAAGTATCTCTTTCTCGCTTTCGTTCACATTATAATATTGACTTCTAGTTATGAGTCTCGAGCATGAGTTTTTATTTTTTCCGTATTAGATATTTGAGTTATAGATTTCTTTTGCGGACTTAACCGTAGCATGATTTATATTGTTGAGGCTCGAGATAATTGCTAGAATTAATAATTTATGAGATTTAAGTTATGTTTTATGAGCTTAGCATCTCGAGCATAAAGTTTAGTTTTTCCATTGATTACTAAATTTAAAGGAATATTTGTGAATTCATTTGAGGCTCGAGAAAGTGATATGGCGAGATTTTAATATTTATGATCGTTTCGGGATTTTAGAAGAATTATATTTTCGTTCGAGAAATTGGAATTCATGAGGTTTATGATTTCCGAGAAATGAAATTATGAAGAGAATTTTGGGAAGAGTGTTCATATGGTTTTATTCAGTATTAAACCACCCTACAGATTATCCATCGACTTATCCATTAGTTTTGAAGTCAGTTCGAGCATGCATGCGACATCTAGTTGGCAGTCCCCTCTAGATGCATGTCACCTGGTCGGCAGTCCCCTCTAGCTAGGTGACATATGACGTCTGGTCGGCAGTCCCCTCCAAATGATTTATTGATATATGACGTCTGGTCGGTAGTCCCCTCCAGATGATATACTGATATACGGCGTCTGGTCGGAAGTTCCCTACAGACTTCCTCTAGCTAAGATACTAGATCGATGATTTTCCTTCGAGATTTCCTCCAGATATGGCGTCTGAGGGTAATTTCCCTCCTTTCAACAGTCAACTCTAAGAATAACCGTGCAGTGTGAGTTTTTCCCGCAGATTAATTCCAGACTTTTGATCATATAATTATTTTATTAAGAGGATGTCAGGTTCAGTACGAGTTTTCCTCGCACTTATGTTTCTCAGATATTCAGAGTAGATTTTCCTCAATTCACGAAAGTTGTGATGATTTAAAAGTTTTTACGAAAAATAATAATTAAATTGAATTGCATGCATGGTTTTAGAGAAAGAAAGTTTTGGGAAAACATTAAAGATATTTTTAAAATTAATTATATTTATTTATAAATTTTCGTCCACTCACTCTAACGTTTTAGAAATACTTTTCCCTGGGCCCTTCAGTTTTACGATGCCCAGTTTGCAGATTAGTTGAGGTCGGGCTACCCTGCACAGTCAGTCGAGGCATAGTCTTCCCAGCGCTTTCTCGGTTTTGATAATAGGATTCTCGTCCTTAATACTTGTATGTTTTTCGTTTTTCGTTGTTCGGTTGCATATTTAGATGCTCTGATTTGCCAAACACTTGTCCTTAAAAAGTATTTTTTTTTTCAAAACAGTGTAAATTGGGTTAGAGACCCTTGATTTTATTTATGTTTTGGAAGAGTGTAGTTTTGTGGCGAGCGAGCAGGCTCAGGAGTTTGGTTGGTTTATTTGTTGATATAAGTGCTGAAATTGTTTTGACAGGTTTTGGGTAGTCCATTTTTAGGGGAGATCATGGCGATGTTTCGGCAAAATCTCTTCTAAAATGGGCCCCACAGAGCCACCTCGAATTCCAGAGTGAAATTTGGGGCGGGTCTTATCACTTTGGAAGCACAGCCAACCCATAAATACTAAGAATTGAACCGTATCTTATACAAACTAGCCAAATATTTGAAGCAATCAATCAAGCAGAAGAGAATAATTGGGCCTCCATTTATATACACACATCTATACATTTACGATATAAGGATAGGAGTAGGATATATATAAAATGAAAGGAGAAGTGGTACTAACTCTCTTGGTCCAATTCAATGGCCTTAAAATTGGCTCCCAATTGAGAGAACAGCTGCTTCACTGTCATGCAAAAGGGACAATACCACTTGCTGCAAGAAAAATTACACAGATCCATATCATTATCATCGCCATTTTCTCATTTTCTTAAGGGTTTAATTCTTCAACCATACCTGAACTATTCTGAACCGGTCAATGTGATACCTGACAATTAAAAGTGATCAATGTCATACCTATACTCATGTTTTGCTATCAAACTCGTACTTCCGTCCAACACCCGTTAGCGAGGAGTTAAATTTGGTCACGTGGCACGCACGTGGAGTTAAAAACAGGGACAATTACGCTTTTGACCCTATTTTCGTTGGTCAATTGAGACCAACGACTTCCTTCCCTCCTAAAACACATTCCCTCTCTTATACATCATTAATTTTCCCTCCAAAATGCACTGTTCACCTATTTATTTTCCCTCCATTGTTGATGAGATCAATAAAGTCACCAGATTACACACCAAAGAACCAACTTCGTTATTTTTTTTGGAACAAGCTGAACGGGTTTAATGGAGAGGCCCGTGAATCCAGGTAATTGCCACTGTGGGAGGAGAAGTCGACTATGGATGTGTTCTTGGAATGATGAAAATTATGGTAGGAGATACTGGGGATGTTTTCGAAATCGGAATGAGGTAACACTTTGTCAATTTCATCTAGTTTTTGTGGTTTATGGCTTAAAAGTTTGACTTGGCTTTGCAGAACCAGTGTGGGTTTGTTTGGTGGATAGATCTGCCCTTATGTAATCGAGCACGAGCTGTGATTCCGCCATTACTTCGACAGAAGCAGATGCTAGAGCATGAAATTGGTTTAGTGAAGGAAAGAGAGTTGAAGGTGTGGGCAATTGCAGTAGTTTTATGGATACATATAATTCGGTCGGAGTCGGAATTTGAAGACATGAGTCTTTTGTGCGGAGACATGGAAGTTAGGGGTGAGTTTATGAAGAAGAAGAATATAGCTCTTGAAGATGAAGTGTGGTTGAGGAAAAGAAGAGAGAAAAATTTGTGGTTTGCCCTTGTAGTGTCATGGGGCTTGTTGCTGTCTGTTCTTTTCAAGTTATGGTAGTTTTATGGGTAGTTTTATTTTGGTAATGATGTAAATGAATGGACCTCTTTAGGAACAAATGATGATCTCGTGTGTACATTGAATTAAGTGGCCAAATTTCCTTTTGACTTGCAATTTTTTTTTTTGGGCAATTGATGTTGTTGTGTGCATATTGATATATATCAAATGGGCATAATTTCCTTGTAGCTTCCTTTCAATTGCCAACCACCATTCTGGAAAGGAAAACGTTGATATCAATTGATGTTGTGTGCATATTGATATATATCAAATGGGCATAATTTCCTTGTAGCTTCCTTTCAATTGCCAACCACCATTCTGGAAAGGAAAACATTGAATTAAGCTTTTGTCTACATTTGGTGAATAAAAAAGAAAAGAAAGAAAAATAAGACTAACCAAATGAAGATCAAATTGTTCACCAGCAGTACTTGATACAAAAACTAGAAGAAATAGATCAGTACTTAGGACCCCAATACTTAATACAAAAGAAAAGCTTGATGAATGGATCATCAAATGGATTGCCTTCAGTTCTTAATACAAATACAAAATCAGAGAAGGCTGATCCAACATAGCCTAATTCCCAAACCTAGAGTACTTAATACAAAAGCTCTGGTCAGATTGGTTCAAAAGCCTGCCCATTCAGAGGAAGTTTGGCTTGGCTGCACAAGCTGTGAGGGGCATTGGTGTGCACTTCTTGCTGCTGCATTCTGGCTACTTTGAGTTGGAGGCTGCTCCACACTTTTTGATGTAGAAGCCTTTGCATTGACACCTTGGGTGCTATTCATGGTTGCATTTATCTTCTTCCAAGTCTTCCTAGACCTTATGATTTGATCCTTCAAGTTAGTAGACCCCTTTGGAGCCTACATAGCACACATCATTTCCAATCCATTGTAACAAGTCCATTATACACAAAACCCAGGATTTCACATAAGTACACATCAAATTTCCAATTCCAGCATGTCACATATATACACACAAAAATAAAAAAAAATCAAAATTGCAGCATGTAACATATTCACATCATTTCCAATCCATTATAACAAGTCCATGATACACAAAAATCAAAATTGCAGCATGTCACATATATACACACAATCATCAGATTTTTTGGAAGCTTTAATTGATTGACAAATCTCCATTATTTTAGCCTACAAAAACTTATCATTTGAATCCATTATAACTAGTTCATGATACACAAAACCATAAAATGCAGCCATTTCACACATGTACGCAGAAAATTTCGATTTCCATACTATCATAAAAAAAAAATCAAAATAGCAACATGTCACATATATACACACAATAATCGGATTTTTTTCAAGCTTAATTTATTAACAAACCTGCTGCCTTCTTTTCCTCTTCCTACTAGTTTGGCCTCCATTTGAACTTCCTTCTCCCTATTCAATGTCAACTAATGAGTGCGTAGTCATAAAAGACACACTAAAACAAAGAAAAAAAATTCATAATGAAACAATGACTTACCATAGCTGCTGCCTTGGCTGCCTTTGTAATAGGACACCCCAATCTGTTATGCCCTTGCTTCTTGCATACTTGACATGTCATTTTGATGTAAGTTCTACGCATATTTCCTGTGTTTGGTGCAGGTGGCTCCTTGTTCTGGTTGGACTCCCCAGGTTCTTTCACTCTCTTCATTTTAGGCCTACCAGCCTGCTTTTTGTACAATGGAGGTGCAATAGGGTAGTCTATAGGTTCCCAATCTTCATCACCAGCAATAGGATGTATTATTGGGGTATAGGACTCCTGGTACATTGAAGGCATCAAATAGTCGTCGCAGTACAAAGCTGGTTCTTGGTGTTTGCTCCTTATAGCACATATGGCATGAACACAAGGCATTCCACTCAATTGCCACCTCCTACATGTGCAAGTATGACGACCTAAGTCTACTGCATGCTTGCTCCCAATTGGTCCACCTCCAGTTACTTGGTACTCGAATTCCCCAGCCATATGTGATCTGTAGTCAGTAGACCTTTGTCCAACCTTGTCGAGAATCTTCTTAATTCTAGGTCCAACCATGTCATTCCACCTTTGACATGCAACCCTTCTATTTGCATTCCTCACCATCATATCCATCCTTATTTTTTCCAGCATAGTTATAATAGGCTTATCCCTAGCTGGTATGATTGCCGAATTGAAAGATTCACATAGATTGTTCAGCAAAATGTCACACTTTGATATATCCCTGAAATGTGACCTTGTCCATTGAGCAGGATTCTTGTCCTCGAACCATTTCCAGGCATCCTCACTGAGCCTCTTCATTTCTTCCATATGCGTGTTATACCAGACAACAGTGCTCGACCTTGCAGCATTCCATAGAGTTTGTTTGAGTCCCTCCCCTGCGTGTTTGGACTTGAAGTTGTTGTACAAGTGTCTAACACAGTGCCTATGCTCTGCACCAGGGAATAAATCGGCAATGGCATTCCCCAAACCCTTCTGCTTGTCTGTGATAAATGTGTAGCTTCTGTCCCTTACCATCTTCAAATCTGCCATTAGATATTCCAGAAACCAGGTCCATGTTTCTTGATTTTCAACCTCAGCAATTGCAAATGCAATTGGATACATCCCATTATTTGCATCTATACCTACTGCTGTTAGAATTTGCCCTGGATGGCTACCTTTTATGTGACACCCATCCAAACCAATCAGAGGCCTACATCCCTTATTCCAACCTTCCTTGCACGCTGCAAAACAGATGTACATTCTGTGAAATCTCCTCACATCACCATCCATCATTGTCTTGATCTCCACTGTAGAACCAGGATTGCTTCTCAACAATTCCTTCCTATAAGCAGCAAGCTTGTTATATTGCTCAATGTAGTGCCCTTCATTCATCCTTTTTGCTTTTCTTCTACCTCTACCTATTATCTGCACACCAACATCCAACTTGAACTTTTTTTGGATATGATTCTGAATCCCAGCCCTAGACCAGTTTTCATCAACTAACAGATCTTTTGCGACCTCAGTTGCAACTCTATTATAGGTGAGGTAGTGGCTGGTTTGTACTGGGGAACACTTGTGCTGGTCCTTCAAAGTCTTGATAAATAGAGTCAGACCGTGTCCTTTGATTTGACTAGCATATAACCAAAATGGGCACCCCCACTGACATCTAACCTCAACCTTTTCCTTGCAATTCTTGCTAAACCATAATCCAAGTTGATTTTTAAGGGCAAATTCCCTCACAGCCTCCTTCAAAACCTCTGAGTCTTGAAAAGCTTGACCTACTGCAAACCTCGGATTCTTTAGATCCACCGATCTATTCCAAGCTTTAACATTCACCTCCTTCCTGGACCTCTTTGGGAGTGGATTCCCATCTTCATCTTCTTCTGTATCAGAACCACACAGGCTCTCTAGTTCATCTGAGTCCCCACCATTATCTGAACACTCCCCTTTGTACCCCATTTCATCAAACTCTTCCACAACTCTAGGATTGGACACATTTTCTTCGAACTGAACATCATCTTCATCATCTTGTTGAAGATCATAATCACTGTCAACATAAAAATCTGAACCATCTTCACTCTCATCACTGTCTTCTATAGCTTCATACTTTTTGGCTCCTTTGTGTCTTGTGTTGTACCTTGTCTCCTTAGGTTTCTTCCCATATTTTTTTGGAACAGCTGCAGCACTGGATTGCTTCTTCTTTCCTTTCACAGCTGCTTGTGATCTCTTTGATGGCTCCTCATTAGAAATTTCAGTTAGCTGCTCACTGAATTTTTGACTTGGCTGCTCACGGCTGGTTTGACTTGGCTGCCTCCCTTTGTGATTTCCCTTATCAGCTTTTTGAATTGGCTCCTCATATGCTTCCTTTGCTTTCACACCAGCAGTTGTTTCGTTATCTTTCACAACAGCAGCATTCCTCTTTGGCGTCCAGATCCTTTTAGCACAATGTTTGACCCTTCTAGGGCTTCCAAACTTCCCTCCGTGCCCCTGCACATTGTTAATATTACAACTCTGCCCCACCAAATTTTGGATTCCCTCTGTTTGTGACCCTCCAATATCATGCACAATGTCAGATAGACCAGCAAATGTTGATTGACTTTGCTGGTGCGCACTATTAATTGCAGTTGAACCTTCACCACATTCACCAACATCTTCAATGACATTAACACCATCAGTACCAACATCTTCATTTATTGAACTCATATTCTTATCAAAATATGAACTATTAATTTGACTTGCAACCAAATTTGCAGCTGACATCATTTTTTCCTTCTCTGCTGGTGTCACCTCATTGAGTGGATTTAACCAATTAGGTTCTGCTGGCCTTGAGTCATCCAATTCAGCCTCCCTTTTTTTTCTCCTACCACCACCTGTTATGTAAACACTAATTTGTTTTTTCTTCAATGGAATGAGCTTGGTCATTTCAATTGCATCAACATCATTTTTAATTGGAATCCATCCCTCATTGCATGATGTCCGAGGAACCTTGAAGTGATAGGAAATTGGCTTCTCCCTATACCCCAATTCCCAAGCAATATTGTTAAACTCCACCCATGAAATCTTGTCCGGATCTAATCCATCTAAGTACAGCTTCCCTCCCAATTTGTTGAACCTAGCTAACTTATATTTTTTTGTCCCATCAAGCTGCTTGTCAAAATAACCACCATGAAAAATCTCCATTGTGTAACAACCTTCTGGAACTACAAATTAAACAGAGATTATTTAGATTCCAATTTTCACACAAAATACATGTTGTATAGACTAAAATTTAAACCTTTTCTTTATTGTTTCCACAAATTAGCTATACGGCAACACTTCCAGAAAAACAAATATTTCCAGCACCATTCATGTTCTCGTAAGAAAATTTCAAAGGTTCCAAAGCACAAGTCAACAATTCCAACAAATTAAACTATTGCAATAACCACAAACAAATAACTACAGTCCAAGAACAAAGACATTTAAATAAGCCTAGGACCACTTTAATCAACCAGGACCACTTAATCCAAGTCACAGACCTCATCGATATATACTCTACACACGAAAATCAAGCAAACCAAGAACCCATGTGTGACCAATTTCAACAGCAACAAAAAACTTTTCCAACTTACTGTTTTCGGGTGGTGGTCCAGATTCCCTAAAGCATCTCCACATTTTAGCCATCAATCTCTTTTTGTCGGAGAATCAATCGCTTTCGAGTCAGCAAATCCAGCTTGGAATTGAACTTTTCGAATCTTTAGAGACAAAAGTGGAAACTTAGAGGTTGGGAATGCTTTCGATCTGAATGAGAGTTCCCTTTGGAGGTAAGTTCGGCAGTTTCTTTCATTTAGGGTTGTCAACGAGTTAAAAAGACGTAATTGTCCCTGTTTTTAACTCCACGTGCGTGCCATGTGACCAAATTTAACTCCTCGCTAACGGGTGTTGGACGGAAGTACGAGTTTGATAGCAAAACATGAGTCTAGGTATGACATTGATCACTTTTAATTGTCAGGTATCACATTGACCGGTTCAGAATAGTTCAGGTATGGTTGAAGAATTAAACCCTTTTCTTAATTGCTTAAAAACAAGCACATAATTGATTACACACAGAGATAGAGCGATAGAGAACCTGAAGATGACGACCGAATTGGACGAGACGAGCTCCTTGGCCTTGGACAATGCCATGACGAAGTTTCGTGATGATTGTAGCTGACTTGCATCACCTTCAAAATCAAAATTTTACTATGAAACTACCATCAATCACTCTTCCTTTTCTAACCTCAACAAGGTTAAAAATCAATAATTTATGCATAAGGTCAGGTCTATGTCTATCACTCTTAAAATTTCACAAAACAAGACTTACTCAACACATTTCAGCTATTTTTGTAAATTGTCCCAAATAAACTTAAGGTTATAGGGCTTTGAATGCTTTGTGAAAAATGTATTAGTGCCATCAGAGGTCAAAAGGCAAAGGCATTTGTGGGTAGCATATTCATATTCATATTCATAGACAGACTACTTTAGTAATATCATATTCACACACAGACTCTAAAGATTGACTTTTATTTCTATCCCAAATCCAAACAGTTTGAACATAGCCACATTCAATTCCAAATCCCAGAAGGGGCACACATTATACACAACCATATAGCATAGAAAACGAATATGAAAGGCCACATTGAAATCGAAATCTTAAAGATAAGGAGACTCATTATCACCTTTCTTCTCCACCTCATGGATTTGGGTCTGACATTCCTTGTCTTTCTCTGCATAATGTCTTGGTCCAAAAAAAAGAGCCTTGCATTGAAGTGTAGAATGAACTTTTCTGAATTTCCAGATTCCTTCACCCTTGGACTTGAATCGAAAGATATCAAATTCATCCCTGAGGAAGAAACGGTAGTCATCTTCTTTAGTTCCCTTGAAGAATACCATGGGAAGAAAGCTCTGGGTGCCATGTATGGGCATAAACTTCACATCTGGGAAGTGTTCCCACTCCTGTTTATGTTCAATTGCCACAACATCAGCTTTCTCGCTGGGTCATCTGGAGTGGGAGCCAGGTAGGGGTGGGTTCGATTTTTTCGGTTCGGTTTTTACCCAAAATTAAACCAAACCTAGAACCGAATTAGAACTTTCGGTTCGGTTCGGTTCGGTTTTTTCATTTTCAAACACGAAACCACGGTTGTTCGGTTTGGTTATTTTCGGGGCGGTTTTCGGTTTTTTCGGTTTTTTTGGAAAACTATTAAAAAAAACTTGGCAAAAGTTTATTGGGCAACAATAAATATTCTCAAAGTTTTTTTTACTTAATCTCAATAGAGGATTACATAAAATGTAGACCTCATAAGAAATATTTTTTTGAAGTGAGAAGAGTCTCTTTTATAAGTATAGGAGACTCTCTTCTTTTCAAAATTCCAATGTGGTAAACATTCCCAAAAGTTTTTTTCTTGATTTCAATAGATGATTACATAAAAGGTAAATCTCTTTAAAGTGAAATATTTTTTTTAAGTGAGAGAAGGATCTCTTTTGTAAGTATGTGACACCTTCTCTTTCTCACAAATTTCCAATGTAGGATGCTAGCAAACATTCTCAAATCTTTGTTATTCGATGAAAATAGAGGATTACATAGGATGTAGTCCTTTTAAGAGTGAATTTTTTTTCAAGTGGGAGAGATCTTTGGGAATGTTTACTAATATCCCACATTAAGAGACTTGTGTAATCTTCTATTGAGATTAAATATAAAAACTTTGGAAATGTTTAGTGGCATCCTACATTGAAAATATGTGAGGAAGAAAAGATCTCTCATACTTATAAAAGAGACATTTCTCTCACTTAAAAAAAAAAATCTCTTAAGAGGTATACATTTTATGTAATTTTTTATTGAGATCAAATAAAAAAAAAATTGGAAATACATGTACCCCAAAACAACGTTCTTTTGGCTAACTTCGGTTTTTTCGGTGCGGTTGGGTTTTTGATAGCCAAAACCGAAACCAAAACCAAACATGCACGGTTCGGTTCGGTTTTTCATGTTTGGTTTCGGTTTTTTTTTTATTCGGTTTTTTTTTGCCGCAGCTCGGTTGGCGGTTTTCGGTTTCGCTAACCCACCCCTAGAGCCAGGTAGCTGGACACTACAACTTCGCCTCTGTAACCAAAACCCAACCGCAAACTTGTAAAATTCAATTTTCCCTGAGCTGGCTTCGGCAGATTCAGTTTTCGCAACTTGTAATTCTCAAAATCGTACTAAATGATGATATCACAGGTAAAGATCGAGCCTTTCCAAAGGATGAAGCCGTGAGCTGCAAGGCCGGGATTTGCGAGTGGACATAAAGAACCTTCGCAGTCAATGGACAAAAAGGCCGGAATAGATCCAGCGTTTGGTGGAGGCGTGCTGGGGATTCTCTTTGCAAATCTGTAGCAATGGGATCTGGAGCCTAACAATAAAGAAAGAGTCGCCTCTACGGGTGTAAAAAAATCCAAAAGAGCCTCGTTCTCCTCAGTGAAGACCAGGACGTTCTTGGATGGATGCCTCCACAGTCTGGTTCGTAACATTCCAAATCACGAAATTGTGGCTCTTGTTATCGTAAAAACATGCCCTCCCGCCTGATAGCCCAATAAAGTTAAGACCTTTGCCGAGCGATGATCTGCTCACTTCAAAATGGTGGGAACCCTCATAATCAATATAAAGAACGAAAGGATTTACAAAAGGATCCACATTGTGTATGAAAATCTGTTCGGTGGTGATGGTAACTGGTGTGCGATTTTGAGAGAAAGAGTTCATGGTGGTGGGTTGTTGCGACGGCGGTAGTGATACAGGGTCTGACGGAGAGAAAGAAAGAGAGAAGATTAGGAAAGAGGCACAAAATTAGGGGTTTTGAAGAATGAATTTTGGGACTTAGATCCTCTGTGAGTAATCTGGGCGAGGGTCTGAACTTGTAGTCTTGTAGTTTTGGGAAAAGGGGCGTGAGCAGAGTTGATGAGCAGAGTTGACCATCTGTAGAAGTCTATGTCATCATTTAACGTCCAAACCCCAAGGAGGGAATTTGTTATACAGAACTCATGAACAATTTTAGGGGGGTGTATTCAATTAAGATTTTAAAAGATTGTGTTTGAATTTTATAATCCATGGATTTTACTGAATTCATAGATTGTACTAATTTCATATGTAGTCTGTCTAAGTTTAATGGATTGAATTAGCAATATTTTTTTGGATTTTAAAAAGTCTATATAATATTTTTTTTCCATCGTTAGCAAAATTGAAGTAAACAGTTCATTCTTCGTCTTTTCCTTCCCTTCATCCTGCTTCATATTCAGACCATCCTCATCTTCAACATCTTATTTTAGCTTTTTCCTCTTTAAATTTATTCTCCTCACTATTTTTTCATGCACTCTCTTCTATCTTCTCTTTTAATAAACAGTTTATGAATTTATGATCAATGACATAAGTTTTTTTTTTTTTTTTTCATAAAGATCAATGACATAAGTTGGAAGATTTGAGTACAGGTAAAATCAACCCATAAGATTCTTAAGAGAACCCAATTAATGCTGAAACTAAAAATCGATTACAAACCACCAAGAACCCAATTTTATATCCATTTTAAACCACCAGGAACTAAATAGTAAATCAGAAATTACCTCATTGAAAATACCACCTGAGATCAAGACCAAATTTTTTGTTGTTTACTGTGACAATTTTAACAAAGAATGCATCGATGAAGATCATGAGAGATAAACGCAATATACCCAAAAATATAGAAATCCAACATGAGAGATAAACCAACCATGGAAGAAAATCAAGGAATCAATAAACCCAAATATTAACAAGAAATAAAACAGATTTGGACAAAAGAATTAGGCGAAACGTACTTCTATCAAATGAAGAACGAACAGTTCGTACTTTTATTAAAGCAATCTATGGTAGCTAAGATTGGAAAGGAGTGGGAGAGGAAGAAGTGATTTTTTTTGGGTTTTGAAGGAGATGAGTGATTTTTTTTTTTTTGGGTTCTGGAGGAGTAGCGGAAGAGTGATTTTTTTTTCTTTTTTTTCTGAGATTTGAAGGAGACGAGTGAGAGAAACAAAATCTCTTGAGAGGTGGCTGGATTTCTTATGGGTCTTGGTATTTATACTAAGCTCTCTAAAATCCTTCAAAATCAATCATTTAATGAAATCTTTGAAAATCATTAGAGTTTTGAATACCACTACATTTGAACGGATATTTTAAAATCGTAATTGAATACCACAAGATTTTTAAGGACTCATTCAAATCCTAATTGAATACCTATGGACTTTTAAAATACAAAACAATTTTATAGACTCTTAATTGAATACACCCCCCTTAGTCTTCCAAAAAAAAAAAGAGAAATTTAAATGGAGCTTTGAAAAAAAAAATGTATATATATATATATATATATATATATATGACACTGGTACACACATGTTCATTTTGTAGGTAAATTTCTTGGGATTGTGTGACCTTTTGTATTGGAGAATTCTATTTTTTACATGGGAATGCATATCAAGAACTCAAGAAGAGAAACTATGAAATGAAAGAGATTTTAGCACTCAAAATTCAATTCACTCCATTTTTAATTACTAAAAAGTAAAATGTAAGAATTAAAATGTGAAGTAAGATGAATTGTAAAGTTGTCATGCAATGTAGGCACTAAAATTATTCATATTTTACAATAAGGCCTTTGGCTGATATTGTAGCTGGGACAAAGATAAGTGGTGAGTTTTATGTTTCCTATTGAAAACCCTAGCCGCTCCCTCTCCTCTCTAGCGAAACCCAAAACCCAAAATCAGATCTATGTCCTCTAATTTTGTAACAACCCGGACCCAATTTATGTATTTTATTAGTTAATTTTATGGTGAATTAGCAAAAAATCTCAATTTAGAGTTTCAATTAGTGCTTTTAGGGGGGGGGGGGGTCCTCGGGACGACTTTTGTTTCGGTTAAGATTTTGAAATAATTTTCTTCACGGAAGTTGTAGAGTACGTTAAACCGAGCTCGTTGGCACGAAGTATGCTTAAATCGGAGTTCGTATGAGGGAGTTATGGTCTGTAGAAGTTGGTTTACTGTTTAGGGAAACTTACTATATATATACTTTCCGGATTGGGAAGTTTCAGGAAACTTCCTTCTCTCCCCTCAGCCCGCCCCGCTACAGTACCCGGTAACTTTCGTCGGCGATTTCTCACGATTCTGGCCACCTCAAGCCTCGAAACCAGTTGTTCCTGCCGTTTCCCAGCTGCTCGGTAGGGATGCACCTAGAGCGCGCTTGCGTACCTGAAAGCGCAAAGGAGGTCAGGGGAGGTCGGCGTGTACCGACCGAAGACCCTCCGACGCTCAAGTTAGTCCCGAGAGGATTTGAGCAGAGTTTCTAGGAGTGGAGAGAACTTACTTGAATAAGGAGTGAAGACTCCTTATATATGAGTTGAGGTCGGAGACAAGCTTCCCTGGCGTGGGGGACATCCCATGACACGAGGGAATACTCTATTAATCCACTACCTCGACACGCGCATCGAGGGACGGCGGTGCCTAATGCGGTATGGGTGCTCAGCTTAGTGCGATCTGCGAGGTAGTGGACAAGCACGTGTTGACAGGTGGTCGTGCTAGTACCGATTGGGCTGTGTGCCCTCGGTACTTGGTCGAGAGATGTCCCTGTAAAGCCGAGGAGAAGACTTGTTGTCGGTACACCCGGCCTGGTATTGCTGGAACCGCTGGGGTACCGCCAGGGCTTTGTTGATAGGCTCGGTAGGGGATCCCTACCGAGTGGAGAGATGCCGCTGGGGCGTTGCCTGGGCCGCTGGGGCATTGTCAAGGCGATGCACTCGGTAGGGGATCCCTACCGAGTAGAGAGATGCCGCTGGGGCGTTGCCTGGGCAGTGCGCTCGGTAGGGGATCCCTACCGAGTAGATGGATGCCGCTGGGGCGTTGCCTGGGCCGCTGGGGCATTGTCAAGGCAGTGCACTCGATAGGGGATCCCTACCGAGTAGATAGATGGCGCTAGGACGAGGGCTGTACAGCGATGGTGGGCTACTCCTGACCCGTACCGGGACAAATATAAAATGGTAGCAACAAAGTCCCCCAAGTCCCGAGCAAGAGGAACTGCTTGGTCGGGGACTTAGTCCAGAAGTTCATATCAGGACGTAGCCAAGTGTCGGTGTGGCAGCCACGGCGCTTAGGGTCGGCCCATGTAGTCCCCCCAAGTCCCCGAACAAGGGGTTCCTCCCGGTGGGGAGTTGTAACCGCTCCGAGTTCTGGGGGAATTTCCAAGGTTTTGGCTGTTGGTATTCTTGGCGTAACTGCCGAGGTAGCGAGGTGACACGTGTCGCCCATTGGGTGAATTAAAACTGCATGGGAAGTTCAACCGTGATATTGACGCGTGTCGCGACCATGTGAGGCGACGGTTGGAAGTTCAACCGTTGCGCTGACACGTGTCATGATCCTGTGAAGCGACGGTTGGTGTCGTACGGTGCAGATGGTCCGAGTCCCGCTGTATATATAGGGGTGAAGAGAGTTCACTTCTCCTCATTCTAGATTTTCTCATTCCAGAGCTCTGCAACCTGTCGGTAGAGAGAGTGAGAGCTTGTTGGCGGTAGCGTGTATTTGGATCAACCTCTTCTTCGACCTTCTGCGCCTTACAGTGTAAGTACCGAGAACTCTTTGTTACTTTTGCGTTTTGCTGCTTTTGTAACGTAGTTTGCGTACCGGTGTCCGGCCTTAGTACCGAGCTAGGTTGCATAGGCATAGGATTGTCGTCCCGGTAAGGAACTTAGTTTATGTCTTGCAGATGTCTGATTCAGAGAGCCAGAGTGTAGGAAGTGGCAATACCTTTTCTGGTGAAGAGCCAGAGAGGTCTCCCTCGGTGGAGATTGTCGACGTGGCCTCTAGTACCGAGAGTAGCAGCAGCGAGAGTCGGTCCTGCTCGTCCGGTACCGGAACCGTCCGCATCGAGAGCATGTTTGAGACGGTGATGAGGGGCATATCACTACCGGCGAAGACATAGAGCCGTTGAATATGATCAAAGATGGCCGGTTTGTTCCCGGTAGTAGTAGTTCGGTGCCGGCCACCGAGGTGGTAGAAGGTGGGGAGCCTCAGACGGAGGCGGAGACTGCTGGAGGGGAGGTACCAGACGACTCGGTACCTGTGGGATTTGCGGTAGACCGCTTGAAGCTCAGCGCCTCTACCGAGGAGGACCTGGTAGCCCTGAGGAAGGCTTTCAATATTCCGGACTCGGTAACCCTGCGTCTACCGGAGACGGGGGAACTGAGGAGCGCCTCTTCAGTACCGGGTGAAACCTTGGTGCACCCGTTCTTTTTTGGAGAGGGTCTGCGGATTCCCCTACCGGCGTACCAACAGAGGTTTCTGGCGGCGGTTGGGTTGGCCATTGCATAGCTGAACCCTAACACCTGGCGGTGCCTCAACTCTTTGTACACCCTATACCGGCATTGCGGTTTCGGTGAGCCTGATCTGGCAGTCTTCTTCAGCCAGTGGAGTTTGGAAAAGCACTCTAAAACCGACAAGGGTTGGTACAAGGCCAAGTCGGTAGGGAAGCCATGTGCAGAGTGTCCCCAAGACACGGAGCTAATGGATTTTGTGCATAAGTATAAGAAGGTAACCCGGTGCTGCCTTAAAAAGAGTGCCCTCGTCCGGGAAGGTATGGCCGGTGAGGCTGATATCGAGTCCCATGAGCTCGGGAGTCCCGAGATCATAAGGGACCCGCTGGTGTTTGGCAATCCTACCTCGCAGCAGACTTGGAAGCATAGGTACTTTTTTGTGGGGGGTCAGTGGGAGATCCCTGAAGGAGTTTACCCACCGGTGGAGAGGGTGCCTTGCCAGTTTAGAGATTCCCCTGGTTGATAGCCTTCCCGAATTCACACTTGTAGTTGTTTACCTTTCTTGTTTCTCGGTACTAATATTTTCCTCCCCTTTTTCTGCAGTTGACCAGTCTTGGAGGAAGCTAACTGAGAAGCAGGAGGAAGAAATTGAGTGGATTCGGGAGAACATCTCGATAGTCCTGAGGAGGTCCACCGTTCTACTCAACCGGTACTCGCTTCATTTTTCGGGTCTAGCTCCCATCCCGTGTCCCTGTAAGTTCCTCCCGGTAACACACTTGTACATGTACGCCTATATACTTTGGAGTCTCATTCCGGTATTGTGCTTTGCAGTCTTGCCTCAATTCCGTCGGTACCGCCGACTTTCGGACGATCTAAGCATGGTTCGGGAGCGCAGGGATTTCTACCAGCTGAAGAAGGCCGTGGGTGAAGACCCACTTCTTGAGGCCCAGCTGGCTGCTGCGGAGACTGCCGGTTCTCCTGTTGAGGCTACCGGTGTTGCTGCCGAGGTTGCCGGGAAGAGGAAGAAGAGGAAAGCCAGGCGTGTTCGCGGCGCTTCTGAAGCCGATGTGGAAGAGGAGGACTCAGGTGTCCCCGAGACTGCCGAGCTCTCGGCGGAGGTTGCCACGGCGTCCTTGAAGAGGACTGCCCGGGATGAGGTAAACCCGATGTTTGTCTGGTACTTACGCTTTTCCTTGGTCCTTGCTTCTTTTGCCGGTACTTACATTTTCGTAGTTTGTTAAACAGGTGAGGGAACACCGCAAGAAGCAGAAGGTGTCTGCGGAGGCCTCTGCGGAGGAGGTTGTTGAGGGTGCCGGTACAGCTTTGGCCACTCAGAGCTCTGGGGCGGCCCCGATGTTTGGTAGGGCTGTTCCATCTGAAAATGCCAAGTTGTTTCTTGGCTGTGTCAATAAAGCCCTTTCCAACCCGCTCTCGGCGTCCCAGCTTGCGGACTATCCCGGGATGAACCTGAAGCAGCAGAGGGACCTTCTTTTTTACTGCAAGCAAAAGGTACCGTTTCGACAACTTCGTACTTTCTTTCTGTTGTTGTTGCTGTCTCTCATGCTTGCCGGTATTGCAATTGGCATATGAGGAGCTTGTCCTCGATCGTCGGTACTGGTTGGAGCTTCAGAATACCGGGGCCAAGGTTGCGAGCCTGCAGGATGCCTGCGTCAACTTGGAGAAGGCCAAGGGGTTGGCCGAGTTTGAGCTTGCCAAGGTTAAGGAGGATGCCGGTAGGCTTGTTCAGGAGGCGGAGGAGAAGGCCAAGGCTGTCGTGGCCTCTGAGGTTGCCAAGATCCAGGCTGACTTCGACAAGCGGTTGGAGGAAGCTCTTGGTAAGGCCAAGGAAGAGGCTGTGATGGCCTACCGGCGCGATCGTGAGCGTGCGGTGGAGCAGGCCACGGCCTACATCGACGGGGGTGTCTACATCCTCGGGAAGATTAAGGATGCCTTCCCGGAGCAGGACTGGAGTCAACTCCCGGTGTCAGCCGTCACCGAGGACTTCATTGACGATGAGCACAAGTTTATCCTCAAGGAGATCGATGAAGCCGTCGGTACCTCTAGCCAACCGGAGCAGCAGCAGCAGGAGTGAAGTCCCCCTGCGTGGGTAGCAGAGGCCAAGGGCCCTTGTAATCTCTTTTTTTTTTTCTTTTTTCTTTTTTTTTTTGAACAATTGTCCCTGTAGGGACTGCTCTCTCGGGAGCTAGTACTGTAGCCATAAGGCTTTCGGATAATGGCGTGTTTCGCCTTTTCTTTTATAGAATTTCACTTCATGAAATATTCAAACTGCTTACTCGGGAGGACTGGATTTATCAGTCTGTCTTCCGGTATATATCTCCCTTTTGCTTTTATCTCACATGGGTAATTGATACCGGCATCGTGGATGTGTGCATGGGGGTTGTTGGTACCGGCCACATGACGAGTTTTACATGGGGGTAGCTGGTACCGGCCGCATGCTTTGAAAATTTGCACATGGGAGTAGCTGGGACACGCTGCATGTCAGAATAGAAAAGAAACTTAAGCATGGGAGTCGCTGGTACCGGCCACATGACTTGAAAGAGTTTCACATGGGGGTAGCTGGTACCGGCCGCATGTTTTGAAAATTTGCACATGGGAGTCGCTGGGACACGCTGCATGTCAAAATAGAAAAGAAACTTATGCATGAGGGTCGCTGGTACCGGCCACATGACTTAGAAGAGTTTCACATGGGGGTAGCTGGTACCGGCCGCATGCTTTGAAAATTTGCACATGGGAGTCGCTGGGACACGCTGCATGTCAAAATAGAAAAGAAACTTATGCATGGGGGTCGCTGGTACCGGCCACATGACTTGGAAGAGTTTCACATGGGGGTAGCTGGTACCGGCCGCATGTTTTGAAAATTTGCACATGGGAGTCGCTGGGACACGCTGCATGTCAAAATAGAAAAGAAACTTATGCATGGGGGTCGTTGGTACCGGCCACATGACTTGGAAGAGTTTCACATGGGGGTAGCTGGTACCGGCCGTATGTTTTGAAAATTTGCACATGGGAGTCGCTGGGACACGCTGCATGTCAAAATAGAAAAGAAACTTATGCATGGGGGTAGCTGGTACCGGCCACATGACTTGCAAGAGTTTGACATGGGGGTAGCTGGTACCGGCCGCATGTTTTGAAAATTTGCACATGGGTGTCGCTAGGATCACGCTGCATGTCAAAATAGAACAGAAACTTATGCATGGGGGTAGCTGGTACCGGCCGCATGGCTTAGAAGAGTTTCACATGGGGGTAGCTGGTACCGGCCGCATGTTTTGAAAATTTGCACATGGGTGTCGCTAGGATCACGCTGCATGTCAAAATAGAACAGAAACTTATGCATGGGGGTAGCTGGTACCGGCCGCATGGCTTAGAAGAGTTTCACATGGGGGTAGCTGGTACCGGCCCCATGTTTTGAAAATTTGCACATGGGTGTCGCTAGGATCACGCTGCATGTCAAAATAGAACAGAAACTTATGCATGGGGGTAGCTGGTACCGGCCGCATGGCTTAGAAGAGTTTCACATGGGGGTAGCTGGTACCGGCCCCATGTTTTGAAAATTTGCACATGGGTGTCACTAGGATCACGCTGCATGTCAAAATAGAACAGAAACTTATGCATGGGGGTAGCTGGTACCGGCCACATGGCTTAGAAGAGTTTCACATTTTACCGATTGTAAGTGACTGAATTGATATATTTAAACAGGAGTCGTTGTTCCTGGCCGGACTGTAACCGGGCTTTTACAATAGTACTGGTGGGAGCCCTGCTCGACCATGCCGTTGTACTGAATTTTGATTAGGGGGTGTGGACCCTCCTACCGGTGTGTTCCGGTGTGTTCCGGTGTTGTTTATGGGCGTGACCTACGGGTAGTAGTAGCGGAGGTGTTCAATGTTCCATGGGTGTGGGAGTGTGTACCCGTTGGAGTCCATTAGCCGGTAGGTCCCGGGCTTGACAACTTCAATTGCCCGGTAGGGGCCTTCCCATTTCTGGTTGAACGTCATGGCTGCGGAGTCCTTCGTACTTAATCGTACTCGGCGTAGTGCCCAGTCCCCCAGCTTGAGGTACCGGACCTTTGCCTTTGCGTCAAACTTGCGTTTGAGCCTGTTCTTGTGTTCTGCGTTCCGGAGGTTGGCTTGTTCCCGACGTTCCTCGAGTAGATCACGGTTGAGACACAACTGCTCTTCGTTTTCGTTTGGGTCGAAAGTGTCGATCCTGTGGGTTGTGGAATTAATCTCGACCGGTACTACGGCTTCTGCACCGAAAGCGAGGGAGAACGGGGTTTCTCCGGTGGCAGCCTTATATGAGGTGCGGTACGCCCAAAGTACCTCCGGTAGCAGTTCAGGCCATGCGCTTTTCTTTTCGCCCAGCTTGGTCCTCATTGTTCTTTTCAGGATTTTGTTTACTGCCTCTACCTGACCGTTGGTCTGGGGGTGGGCTACCGATGCGAAGTAAAGGGTGATGCCCTTGCACCGGCAAAATTCCCTGAAGGAGTTGGAGTCAAATTGCCTTCCATTATCGGTGACAATGATCTGAGGGACACCGAAGCGGCAGATGATGTTTTCCCAGATGAATGTTTGAATTTGCTGGGAAGTGATGGACTTTAGGGCCTTGGCCTCTGTCCATTTGGTGGAGTAGTCGGTGGCGACAACCACATATTCAACACCGCCGGTACCCTTTGGCATTGGGTCGATTAAGTCTAGACCCCACTGGGCAAATGGGCATGGGTTGACCATCGTCTCCAATGGCTGGGACAGCTTCGGCACATTTGGTGCGTTGAATTGGCATGATTTGCATTGCCTGGTAAATGACACGGCGTCCCGGAGGAGGGTTGGCCAGTAGTATCCGAGCCTAACGAGCTTGTGAGGCATTGCTCTTCCTCCCGGGTGGTGGAGATACCGGGCATGTCTGTATAGGACCAGGCAAAGACTGAGGCATTGTCCTTCAGGAGCTTGATCAAACTATCCCGGAGAGTTACCGGTAGGCCAGTGCCGATCTTGACAACTCTGTCTGGCTGTTCAGGGAACAGGGCGATGTGTTCTACTTCCTCGTGGGGTTTGCCCTGTATGATCACTGCTCCTTCCCGAGGGTCATCCGGCCTGTCGGTTGTTGCTGCTCTGTCACCGGTGGTGACATTGCACACGTCCCGGCAGGGACGCCGTGGCTTAGTTTCCTGAGCATAGCATGACCGGGCCATTGGCTGGCTTCCCCTGATGGAGGCGACTCCGACGGGAGTAGGGAATTTGAGCATGAGTAGATAGTAGCACACACAGGCCTTGATCTGACAAAGGATGGGCCTACCGAGAATGAAATTGTAGGAGGATTCACAGTCTACCCACTAGCATGTGGGCAGACACCTTTCGAGACCTGGGGTATTGACCGACCTCTACGTTGAGCCAGATACTACCGAGAGGTTGAACCAGATCTCCCGAGAAGCTTATGAGCGGGTTCACCGTCCGTGATATGTTCTCTAGCGGTAGGTCCAGCTTGAGGTAGGCACTCTTGAAAATGATGTTTGCAGAGCTACCGCCATCTACCAGTACCTTGTGCATTAGGTCCGTGTGGACCTTGGCTGAGATTACGAGAGGGTCGTCGTGAGGGGTCACGATACCAGCTTCCTCGTCATTGGAGAATTCTATCTTCCAGGGATCTCGCTTAGGCCTTTTCTGTGCTGGTGCGGATTGCACGAAGAAGCATTGTAGGTGCTGCTTAGCCTCCTTCACATGAGACTTGTGCTCAGATCGTGAAGTACCGAATAAGGTCGGCCCTCCACTGATGGTGAAGATTTCCTTCCGGTAGCCTTAGTTGCCTTGTCCGGTGTATTGGGCAAGCTTCCCATCTCGGTATAGCTGCTCGGCCACGTCTCGGAGAGTCTGACACTCTTCGGTGTTGTGGGTCCCGGACTGATGATGGGTACAGAATTTACCGGTGTGAGTCTGGTTACCGGCGTATGGTTGCCTCGCCCATGGTTGGGGGAAAAGTTGGGGGTTTTCCCTGTAAATGTCCCCCAAGGGTTTGCTGAACGTTGTACAGACCAGCAACTTGTCGTCGGTACCGTCCTGCTTATTGGACTTTTTGGGGCGGTTGTGCCTCCAGGGATTTTTCTTCTTGGGGTGCCGGTTATACCCGGTCTCGGTCCATCCTTGACTCGAATCGTCCACCTGGTTGATACCGGCGGGTTGGCTATATGCCCACTGATTTGGATGGGCCTGGGTTTCCCCGCGGGCTGAATAGCCGGAGTACTGCCCCTGTTCCCGTTGGCTGGAGTACAACTGTTCCCCGGGCTTGCTATAGCCAGGATCGACCTGATATATCGGTCGATGTTGGCGGCTCTGGGGGGCCTGGTATTGGAGATTCTGCTCCCGACTGGGGGGATCATACTTCCGGTTGTTCTCGTGGTTCCCCCAACTGTTGCCGCGATTACCTCCTCGGTAGGAGTTGAACTTGTTGCGCTTCTCACCCAGCCGGGAGTCACCACCTTGCTCTTGTTTGCGCTTATCCCCGATGGGGTCCGCTGTGGTTGCGGAGGCTTTGCTTGCCTTGTGCATCGCATTGAGCTGAGATTTTCTCTCGTAGGTCAAGTAGTAACTCCGGGCATACTGCCCTGCTCGGTTCATGAGTTCAGTGTAGGTGAGGACAGCGTTCGTGGCATTGAGCTTCCTGAGAAACTCGTCCGGTTGCAGGCCGTCCCGGAAAATTTGGGCTGCACGAACATCGTCCTTGGAGGTACAGCGCCGGTAGGCAGCTTTGAACCGTTCCATATAATCCGCTAGTCGCTCCCCGCTGGCTTGTTGGAAACCGGTGAGTTCTCCCACTGAGTAGAAGAAGCTGGACTTCGTCGCATATTCAGTGGTGAAGGCTTCGACTAGCTGTTCGTAGCTGTCGATCGACTCCGGCTCTAGTTGATAGAACCACAACATGGCCTCCTGGGTCAGGGTGTTGACAAAGGCGTGACACCAATCCTCGTCGGTATAGCCTTTGCTGTTGTACGCAGATTGGAAGGCGGTCACGTGCATTACCGGGTCCTCTTTCCCGGTATAGGAGTCCATCCTCAGGTTCTTGAAATCCCGGCTGTGCTCGTGGATCCTCCTGGTAAATGGACCGACTGGCTTTTTGGCTATGCCGAGGCTGGGTGCGCTTTTGGCACCGCCGGTCTCGACCCTTCTGAGTCGGTCGCTGAGCTCCCGGAAGAGGTTGACCAATGTGCCTTCGCCTCCTGCGTCCGATCCGGTACCGATGGCGAGTGTGTTCGCCGGTACCACACCGTGATCTTCGGTCCCGTCCTCGTCCGGGAAGTGGACCACTCCCTCGGCATCAAGAAACGAAACCTTGTGCGCCGATGTCTCCGGTCGGGGGTGACCATTTACACGCCCTGGCTTGGCTGGCAAGGACTTTGCCGGTTGTAGAGGGGTCTCGGTCCCCGGCTGTGTCAAGATCGAGTGGCCGGGAGTATGCTCTTGGCTAAGCTGCTCCCTGAGGAGGTTGATCTCTCGGGCGCTGGCTTCCTGTGCCGCGAGCTGGTCGCAGCGCAGTCGCTCGTTGCTCTCTTGGAGGTCTCGGATCATGGCTTCAAGCCTGGCCATCACCGAGGACTCGATCTGGTGGGACTCAGGGGTCTCTGACTCGGTGGAGTGGACCGCAGCCTGTGTTTCCTCGTGGAGAGGTTCAAGACCAGCAATAGTTGGTGCGTCCTTTGACGACTTGGACTTCTTGCTTTGCTTGGCGGGCTGTGAGCCATCGCCGGCTGATTTGGTCATAGCTTGACTGGTAGAGTATCTCACGGGGTGAGGGTGCTTTTGTTATGAAGTGGTGGAAATTGTTCCCACAGACGACGCCAAATGTTCCTGCCGTCTCCCAGCTGCTCGGTAGGGATGCACCTGGAGCGCGCTTGCGTACCTCAAAGCGCAAAGGAGGTCAGGGGAGGTCGGCGTGTACCGACCGAAGACCCTCCGACGCTCAAGTTAGTCCCGAGAGGATTTGAGCAGAGTTTCTAGGAGTGGAGATAACTTACTTGAATAAGGAGTGAAGACTCCTTATATATGAGTTGAGGTCGGAGACAAGCTTCCCTGGCGTGGGGGACATCCCATGACACGAGGGAATACTCTATTAATCCACTACCTCGACACGCGCATCGAGGGACGGCGGTGCCTAGTGCGGTATGGGTGCTCAGCTTAGTGCGATCCGCGAGGTAGTGGACAAGCACGTGTTGACAGGTGGTCGTGCTAGTACCGATTGGGCTGTGTGCCCTCGGTACCTGGTCGAGAGATGTCCCTGTAAAGCCGAGGAGAAGACTTGTTGTCGGTACACCCGGCCTGGTATTGCTGGAACCGCTGGGGTACCGCCAGGGCTTTGTTGATAGGCTCGGTAGGGGATCCCTACCGAGTGGAGAGATGCCGCTGGGGCGTTACCTGGGCCGCTGGGGCATTGTCAAGGCAGTGCACTCGATAGGGGATCCCTACCGAGTAGATAGATGGCGCTAGAACGAGGGCTGTACAGCGATGGTGGGCTACTCCTGACCCGTACCGGGACAGATATGAAATGGTAGCAACACCAGTCACATCTTGTTCGTCTCTCTTCCCTCTTCAACCCCATACCAAGTTTTCTTACTAAAACTCGACGTACAAAGAGAATCGAAGAAAAAACCGTAGCCCAGGCATCGTACTGTTCACCCGACCCCGATCTCTTTTTCCGGCCAAATCGAACCAAGCCACCTACTGGGCTTTGAAGCCCCTTCCACGGCGAGTCTATCCCCACCGGTCTCACCCCCATCCGTTGCCGGACGGCGGCATATCGAGGTTTTGAAATTTTCCGGCCACAGCGGCTTTTCCGGCCCGATCCGGCCGATCTAGACCAAATCGGACTTCAAGTCAGGTATAAAAGTTTCTCCTCTTGATGTACTCTACTAGATCAACGGTTCTGATCTAGCTAGTTTGGAGTTTGGATGAGGTGGCGCGTGAGGCCCACGCGTAGCCGGCTGTGGCGGCACGTGGTGGCGCGTCTGACCCCTTTTAGTGTTGGTTTTTGGTTGGTTAAATTGCATTCTTCATTACGATCATATGGATATAATGTTTGAAGGAGATTATCGAAGTTTAGGATTTTATTCGATAATTCTAGGTTCGTTTATTTACGAGTTACCTATGTGTGGCCGTTTGATGGTCACCGAAATTGTTGAGGACGTTAAGATAATTAATTAGTGAGTATTGAACGGTTGGATTATGGGAATTAGATCGTTTGGTTAATCAAAAGATAATTTTGATTCATGGGTTCGATAATTAGATTACGTTCGTTGCATTTATCGAACCGCAACGATCCGACCAGTGGATTCTAGGGGTGAGCACAAATCCCGGAAACCCGGTCCCGAACCGGTCCCGAACAGTACCAAGGCGGGACGGGACGGGATATCTTGTAAGGCCCGTCCCGTCTGACGTGTCGTATAGTTTCGCTCAAGAAACGAGTGTCTTCTACGAGTATCAACAGTGTGGATGTATAGATTAATGACCAGGGGATTGTCGTACCCAAGGGATTGGAAGGCCCAAGATCCCCAAATTGGTAAACAAAGTAACTAAGATGCAATGACACTAGAGATGGAATGACAAGAAATGGAGTATTTACTTAGAAGTGAGGTATGTGCAACATGGTTGTGTAGTATTCAAAAGAGGCGTCACTCTCAAGTGACTAGTGACCAAGATAGTACCCGAAGCAGTAGCTAAGTGACAATGCTAATCTAAGCAAATAAGGTAAAGAAGCACAACTTAATGCGCTTAGGGTTGCCAAGTGTTGAGGTGACAAGCCCAACAATTGGTTGTGTTTGTGTGATCAAATGGTGAAGATGATTGGGGTTTCGGGTTTACTCTAGCCCAATCCAATGTATGACAAACATCAAGAACATGCAGCAATGATTTAGTTGAGGATCAAATCCCAAATTCCAGCCATGTTATGGTTCTAGAATGTGATTCTTCTAGGCCTATTTTGTGCCATATTATGGTCACAAATACTCCTAATCCATTTACTCAAGCCTTGTTAAGGTCCCCAAATAAACTTCCTAGGCATAGAGTTCCAAGAATCAAGATTCAAACAAGGTAAACATCACATTTAATCTCATCATGCTCAAAGTTAAATACCTAAGAGAATAAGTTGCTAGCAAACACTCTCAATTGATTAAGCTCAACACATGCTCAAGAACTAGCAAAATTCCTAAACAAGCATTCAACATAACCGTATTTAGACAAAGAACATATCCAAGAACTGAATCAACATGCATATTCAAGAATCATTGTCAAAACATCATCATGGGCTAGGGCACACAACCCTAGCCCCCAACCTAAGGAACTACTCACACATGTTTAGGAAATACATCATTATTGCCAAGAATGAAAATATAGATACAAAGATAAATAAAGAAGAGTTTAGAAATTCTCAAGGGATGATGGCCAGCAGCTCCTTGGTGTTCTCCAAGTGTAGATGACAGCCCCCTTTCGGATTCTTCTTCTCCTCCAAACTTCTTCTTCTCCAAGTTTCCGGATTCCTTGTGTTCTTGACGAATTCCCAGCTGTGGAGCTTGAAACGTGATGTAGTGGTGGTGGAATGGTTATGAAAGTCAGTTCCTAAGATAAATGGATGTCTTAGGAACAACTTTCGTGAAGGAACGAAAGTGATTTGAGCAATGGAAAGTGGTGAAAATGGAAGAACAAAACTGGGCAGTTTCTTGGTGTTCTTGGTGTTCTTGGTGGATGATTTGTGTGTAATGTGGCTGATTCCTTGTATGGACGAAAATGGGGAACTGAATAATGGTTATGGGGTGGCTGCCAACAGCTCTATTGCAGCCATCATGCTCACAATAGAATATGTGAGTGGAGGATGGGAAAGAAATGCAAAAGAAATACAAAGTGGAAGGATGTAAGGGTGTAAGGAACTTAGTGGGAATATGGCAGCAAAGTGGGGGGAGTGGCTGACATTTTGGCACATGCATGCAGTAGTGCACATGTGTGCAGCAGCTATAGAGAATCTCCACCATGTGTGGTGGTGCTCCGGTGGTGGTCCGGCGGTGGTCCGCCTCTTGTGGTGGTTGTTCGCCGGAAAAATCGTCGGAAAGGTAATTTCATCATTTTTCTTCCTCTTTCCAAATCTTCAAGACAACATCTACCGAAGGTTGATTTGTACGATCTTTGACTCCGTCAAGCCACGGTTGACTTTTCGTCCTCTTCTCGGAAATGTACCAAATGTTGTCGAAATGCACCTTTTTGTGCCGAATTACTTCAACTCGCCTAAATGAGCTGAAAACATGAAAACACACTTTAAATGCAATAAATGGCATTCGGATAAGCTTAATTCCCGTGATTAGGAATGCAAATTGCACGACAAATATGTGCTAATCACACCCCCACACTTGAATCTTGCTTGTCCTCAAGCAAACACAAAACAATACAATAAAGAAAACACAATACAATCACAAGAAGGTAAAAACAGAATTCAAAAGTTTTCTCCAACTATAGTCCTCAGCGAGCTCGCAATGTTATAAACAAGAGTCCAATGATCACATGCTAAGGCTTCACAAATTTGCTAAGTGCTTAACATGCGCAATTCAATCATGCTCGAGTGAAGTGTGTGGGAACCAAGTGCACAATCAATCTCTTGCAATCAAATAGGCACAACTAAACAACATTAACCACTAAACTCACAAAGATCACTAATTATTTCCGCTCAAGTGTTTAGGGTTAAGTGTTTACTCTCATAACAAATACACAAATAATGTTCCCATAAGCTTGCTCATCAACCAACTCTCCATAAAATCGATACACAAATCGTTAGATCATAAGGACTTTCAATGGTGTAATGGGGCCAAAGGGTGAATGGTTATATGAAATGAAAGGATTGATATATCAAATGTTCCATGTATTTGCAAGACAAGTCAACGATTTTGAAACTCATACCTATGCTACAACCGAAACAAGTTTCTTATTTTTCCTCCAACCTTTTATTGAAACTAAAAACGATGCAAGAAACAACTCTATTTTTTTTTTATTTTTTTTTTCTTCCTTTCTCATTTTCTATTTTTCTTTTCTTGAGGAACTTTCTTCCTTCTTTTTATTTTTTTTATTTTTCTTTCTTTCTTTCTTTCTTTGAAACAACTACAACAACAAAAATTAAAAATTGCACCCCCACACTTGGCTTTTTGTATACTACTAACGAATTCCAAAGCATAAAGGACATGAGAAGTCGCTATCATCGTCTTGCAAACACAAAGAAACAAGGGTGAGATGGTGTTTAACTGGTGAAATGGGTGAAAGTGATGTGGTTGAACAAAGAAAAAGCTAATGATGTATATGGTTCAAGTGGGCTAATCCTAGAGTTCAAATTCACATGGATGGTGGTCAATTTGGCCATGGTGCTTGTCTAGTGCCTTAATCATTTCTAACTCAATGTGGATCAACAAAACGTTTCAAGAGGTCTTTGAGCAAGTTCTAGGTTCAAGACTTATGCAATGTACACTCATGAAGAACAAGTAAATGTATGAAAGATGCATACAAGTGAATATTCAATGGGCTCAAGTCCTCACAATTTCTGGGTATGCATGGCAATACATGTCAAGTGTGCTTCTTAGATTGCAATCGATCAATTAACAAAGGTGAAGTGTACATGAAAAATCGAGCAATCATGAATCATGCATATTAAACCCAAAGCAAATTACATAAAGCCTTAACAATGATCAGCATACACAAGAACACAACAAAATAAGCTCAATTCATCATTGGAGTTGGAAAAAACTAACACAACAAACAAATAACACAAAACATAAGACAAAGAAACAAAAGTTTCAGAACTGGGCTCAGCCGTCCGGACGGACACAATGGGCGTCCGGACGGAGCAATCGACAGAGAGCATGTATTTTGGACCTCTTACAGGTGTCCGGACGGCCATGGGTGTCCGGACGGATTCATCGGGCAGACAACATAAAAAACTTGAAATTTCACTGGCGTCCGGACGGCCATGGGCGTCCGGACGGAGTACTCGATGAAAACGTCGAAAAAATTGAAACTTTTGGCGGGTTTCGAACCCAATCCTCACCCCCACACTGAAACTTAACATTGTCCCCAATGTGATCAGTGCATTTAACAATTTCCATTGGGTGAGGGACTCGACAAACAACAACAAATAAAACATGAAATAAACAAACAAAACGATTGGCACAAAACAAACAAAGATGAGTGAAGTAGAATTAAACTCCCTTATGGCGATCTCCACAATGATATTAGGCACCAACAAACACCAACCTCAAGGCATAAAGCCTTGACTTCCAAACGTAAGCTCCAGCTTATTGAAAACAGAAATGAACTTCAAATGCAATGGGGTTGCCTCCCCACAAGCGCTTCGGTTTAAAGACCTCAAAGCCGGTCTTGCATCTTCTCATGCTTGTTCAACATTAGGAACATCGGTGAAACGGTCGACTTCCTCTTGAGCGTCAAACATACCACCATAGTACATCTTTAGTCTATGCCCATTCACCTTGAATGTACCCCCATCAATGGTGTTCTTCACCTCCACAGCTCCATGGGGAAACACATTGACAACAACATAAGGACCGCTCCATCTAGAGCGTAGTTTGCCCGGAAACAACTTCAATCTTGAGTTGTATAACAGTACCATGTTACCGGGAGCAAACTCCTTCAATTTAAGCTTCTTGTCGTGCCAAACCTTGGTCTTGTCCTTGAATAGAGCTGCACTCTCATATGCTTCATTTCTAATTTCAGCAAGCTCATTCAAGTCCAACCTTCTCTTGTCACCGGCTGCTCTTAAGTCCCAATTCATGGCTTTTACAGCCCAAAAAGCACGGTGCTCAAGCTCTACTGGCATATGGCAGGCTTTCCCATACACAAGTCTATATGGAGACATACCCAAAGGGGTCTTGTAAGCAGTTCGGTAAGCCCACAACACATCAAGAAGCTTGGTACTCCAATCCTTTCTCGTAGTGTTGACAGCTTTCTCCAATATAGACTTGATCTCTCGGTTAGAAACCTCAACTTGGCCACTAGTTTGGGGATGATATGGGGTGGCTACCTTGTGCTTGACTCCATACTTGGTCATGAGGGCAGTAAAGGCTTTGTTGATGAAGTGAGAACCTCCATCACTAATGATAAACCGAGGGGTGCCAAATCTAGTAAGAATGTGTTCCTTGAGGAACTTGGTAACCACCGCAGCATCATTAGTCTTTGTTGCTTGGGCCTCTACCCACTTAGAAACATAATCCACTGCCACCAATATGTATTGGAACCCATAAGAACTAGGAAAGGGTCCCATGAAATCAATTCCCCATGTATCAAAAATTTCTAGCTCAAAGATGTTTGTGAGGGGCATTTGATCTCTCCTTGAAATGGTACCAACACGTTGGCAGCGATCACAATGAAGGGCAAACTCATGGCAGTCCTTGAAGAGTGTAGGCCAATAGAATCCAGCTTGCAAGACTTTGAAAGCTGTCTTCTTGCCTCCAAAATGTCCACCCCAAGTATGAGTGTGACATTGTTCCAAAATGTGGGGAACTTCACTCTCCGGAATGCACCGTCTCCAAATTTGATCTTTCCCTTCCTTCCACAAATAAGGGTCATCCCAAATGAAGGTATGGGCATCTCTCTCTAACTTCCTCATGTCTTGATAGGTAGCACCTTTCGGTCTATATGTGCCTCCACTTGCCAAGTAATTAACTAGAATGGAATACCATGGCTGTTCACATGTGGTGGCTTGAACAACAAAAATCTGCTCATCCGGAAAGCTTTCAACCAAAGGGATGGTTGAATCATCACCTCCACCAACAAGTCTCGAGAGGTGATCCGCTACTACATTCTCTTTGCCCGGTTTATCTTGGATCTCCAAATCAAACTCTTGCAGCAACAACATCCAACGGATGAGACGAGGCTTTGCATCCTTCTTTGTCATTAAGTACCTCAAAGCTGCATGGTCGGTGTGCACAATAACTTTGGAGCCAATAAGATAACTCCGAAATTTCTCTAAAGCAAAGATAATGGCCAAAAGTTCCTTCTCCGTGGTGGTGTAGTTGACTTGTGCATCATTCAATGTCCGGGAAGCATAATAAATAGCATGCAAATGCTTGTCTTTCCTCTGCCCCAAAACTGCTCCCATAGCATAATCGGATGCATCACACATTAGCTCAAATGGAAGTGTCCAATCCGGTGCACACATGATGGGTGCACTAACCAACAACTCCTTGATCTCCTCAAAAGCCGACACACACTTGTCATCAAAATTCCAAGGGGTATCCTTGGCAAGTAAATCACACAATGGCTTTGAGATCTTGGAGAAATCCTTGATAAATCTCCGGTAAAAACCGGCGTGTCCCATAAAACTCCTCACTCCCTTCACATTCACCGGAGGAGGTAGCTTCTTCATAAGCTCAATTTTGGCCTTATCAACTTCAATGCCCCTATTGGAAATCACATGACCAAGAACAATGCCTTCTTCCACCATGAAGTGGCATTTCTCCCAATTAAGAACAAGGTTGGTCTCCACACATCTCTCTAGCACAAGAGCTAACCGTGCTAAACACTCCTCAAATGAGTTTCCATGGACCGAAAAATCATCCATAAAGATTTCCATGAAGTCCTCCGTCATGTCATGAAATAGGGCCATCATACACCTTTGAAATGTGGCCGGAGCATTGCAAAGTCCAAATGGCATGCGACGGTATGCAAAGGTACCAAAAGGACATGTGAAAGTGGTCTTCTCTTGGTCTTCGGGAGCTATAACAATTTGATTGTACCCGCTGTACCCATCAAGAAAACAGAAATGAGAGTGTCCCGCCAACCTCTCAAGCATTTGATCAATGAAAGGAAGGGGAAAGTGATCCTTCCTTGTGGCGGTGTTAAGCTTCCGATAGTCAATACACACCCTCCAACCACTTTGTACTCGCTGTGGGATGTCCTCCCCTTTGTCATTCTTGACTATGGTCATTCCTCCCTTCTTAGGCACCACTTGAACCGGAGATACCCACTTAGAATCGGAAATGGGATAGATTACTCCATGATCAAGGAGCTTTGTGACTTCATTCTTCACCACCTCCATCATAGGTGGATTCAATCTCCTTTGGGCATCCCTTATAGGCTTGCTGCCCTCTTCCATGTAAATATTGTGCATGCATACACTTGCACTTATTCCTTTAATATCGGCAATGGTCCAACCAATGGCAGCCTTGTGCTCCCTTAACACCTCAAGTAACTTCTCCTCTTCACACAATGAGAGCTTGGATGACAAGACAATAGGAAGTGTCTCATCATCACCTAGAAATGCATACTTCAAAGAGGATGGAAGTGGCTTCAACTCCAACTTAGGAGGTGACACAATAGAAGGCTGCAGTTTTGGTGCCCAAGTAGGTGCAGTTTCCAATACATTGGGTGGTCGAATATGGTATGGAATGAAAGTGCGTGGTGTGGCAGTCAATGCAAGAGTTGCCTCCACAATGTCATCATCAAGGAACTCCACGTCGGGATGTGCAATAGAAGTCTCCAATGGATCTTTAGAATTAGACTCAATGAAAGAAGTTGCTACGGCATCATGTAGCACATCAATTTTGAAACAATCTCCCAATGGCAATGGACTCCTTATGGCATCAAAAATACGAAAGCCAATGGTTGTGTCAAAAACTGTCATGGTGAGGACTCCTTCTTTGACATCTATCTTTGTACCGGCTGTAGCCATGAAAGGTCTTCCGAAGAGAATAGGCATCTCTTCCTCTCCTCCACTAACAATATCCTTCATGTCAAGGATCACAAAATCTGCCGGAATTAGAAGCTCTCCAATCTTGACTAGAACATCTTCAACTATCCCCTTTGGTACAACTTGGCTGCGGTCGGCCAACTTGAGTGAGATCTTCACCGGCTTGATATCATCCAAAGCAAGTGTCTTGTACACATCATAAGGCATAAGATTAATGGAAGCACCCAAGTCCAACATAGCTCTATCAAACCCCTTGCTGCCAATGATACAAGGAACCGTAAAAGAACCGGGATCCTTAAGCTTTGGAGGAAGCTTGCCTTGCAACACTGCTGAAACATCTTCGCTCAATATGATCTGCTCATCTTTCATGAACTTCCTCTTGTTGGTACAAAGCTCCTTCAAGAACTTGGCATAAGGTGGGAATTGTTTGATGGCATCTAAGAGAGGTATGTTGATGTTGACCTTCTTGAATAATTCAATGAACTCTCTTCGATACTTGTTGTTCTTCTTCTACAATTCCTCCTTCCTTTGAGCTTGTGGGAATGGTAGAGGTACTTGGTGAGATGTTACATTCATAGGTGGTGTGCTCAAGTGAGTTCTCCTAGGAATATTGTCATGAGGTGTGCTTGAACTGCTCACTAACTCTTCATTCTTCTCAAATGCAACCTTGTTGCTCTTCCTCTTGATGTAATCTTGCTTCTCAAAGTCTTGATCACAAGAGAGTTGTCCAAAACCCTCTCCCAATGGAATACCATCTTCACTGTTGAAGACACTTGTAGATGAAGACTTGGACCCTTGAACATTTGTGCTCGGAGTAGAATTCAGTTTCTGACTTGCTCCCAGGTGTCCGGACGGCAGAGGAAGTCCGGACGGATTACACGAGATTTCTGATTTTTCTGTCTGGCGTCCGGACGGCATATACGGGCGTCCGGACGGATTGCACGGGATTTCTGATTTTTCGGACTTTTCTGACGGGCGTCCGGACGGCCTTGGGCGTCCGGACGGATGACACTCTGAACTTGCACTTTTCATAGCTGATTTCAATGCTCCATTCGATGCTCCTCCGGAAGGTACATTTTCTTCCCTTCCGGCTTCCTTATCCACCCCCTTGTTTCTCCACAGATAAGCATTATAATCACCACTCTCCAAATTGCCGGAAGGTACATTTTCTTCCCCTCCGGCCCCATTCTCCTCATATAAATTTGCAGAATTTAAACAAGGTTCCATGAAAGTAGTAGATGAAGAGGGGACATTAATCTGATCATGGGGATTATAATTGATCAAGTTATCATAAGACTTACCGGATCGAAGGGTGGTGATCGCCTTCACACTTTCATGCCTTGGATTTTGTTCCGGTTGTGAAGGTAGTGAACCTTTTGGTCTTTCTTGGAGTTGCCTTGCTAGCTGCCCCACTTGGATTTCCAATTTGTTCAGCCCTTGGGACATAACTGAAACATTTTGGTCAGTTTTTAGTTGGCTTGTTGTGAGGGCAGCGATGATCTCTTTGAAGGTTGGCTCTCTTGACTCATGTGATTGAGCTTGTTGGTTCCCACCTTTGTTCTCAAATCCGGGAGGTGCTTGGTAGAAACTTTGTCTTGGAGGTATTTGTGAAGTGCTTACTTCTTGTGAGTGATGAGAAACTCCTTTTTGGAAAGTGCTAGGGCCTTGGTACCCTTGTGAGCTTCCATGATATGATTGATTGCCTCCTTGATATGTATTACCTCCCCCAAACTTTCCTCCTTGGTAGTTGCTGCCTCCTTGGCTGCCTTGAGTGTTGGATTGATTGTAGTTCTCCTCATGTCTCTTGCCATAAGAAGAATAGGATTGTCGCTGCTTGTAGTCATTAACTTGGTAGATTTGTTCCTCCAACGCTGCTTGTTGCATTGCAGCCCCATGGTATTGACAATCAAGAGTGTCATGTGTGGGAGAACCACAATAAAAACAAGAAGTAGAAACTGCTTTCACTTGCTCCCTTGAGGTAGATGCTGCTGCCCCTCCATGTGCCTTGAGTAAAAGATCAAGCTTGGTGTTCATTGCAGCCTCTAGTTGCTCAAATTTAGCATTCATTAGCTCATCAACTTGTTGGATTTGAGAAACACCATGGACTGCTCTAGTCCTTGGTCCAACATCTTCATGACTTCTTCCAACATGTGGCTGCACCTCTCTTTCTCTTGGCCTTGTGTCCCTCCTTCTATCATGATTGTCCCACTGCCCGGATTGAATTGCTATCTCCTCAATGATGTCCCAAGCGGCATTGGGTCCTTTTCTTTGAAAACTGCCACCACAAGCATTATCCAATCTCCTTCTATCATCCTCAAATAACCCATTATAGAAAGAAGATACAAGCTGCCATCTACTTATACCGTGGTGTGGACACCCAAGCTCCAAATCTTTGAATCGTTCCCATGCAACATAGATTGTCTCATGCTCACCTTGCATGAATGTAGTGAGCTGATTCCTCATGGCAGTAGTGCGATGATGAGGATAATAGGCATTGAGAAACACCTTCTGCATCTCATCCCAAGAGTGGATACTCCTAGGCTTAAGCTTGTGAAACCACACCCTTGCCTTCTCCTTGAGTGAAAATTGGAAGAGTCGAAGCTTCAACTCATCATATGTTAAGGCACCACGGCTCAAGGTGCTGCAAATAGCATCAAACTCAATGATATGATCGTATGGTCTCTCCTTTTGGACTCCATGAAATGTGGGCAGAATAGATAGGATGGAGTGCTTGATCTCATAAGCCAAATTCGGATGCGGATGCACAATACAAGAGGGAGTGTTGACAATGCTCGGATTGGAGTAATGACTCAAAGGCAACTCCTCTTCATCCACAGGTGGTTCTTGATCATTATGTCTGTCCCCCATTGTTTCCTTGGGAGGTGTTGGCTGTTCTGGAATTAGAGTGATAGGTGGAGCACTTTCGGTTCTCCTCGGTCTACCTCTTCCCCTTCCCTTTCCTCTTGTTCTTCCTCTTGTGTCTTCACTCAACACACGTCCACTTCTCAAAGAGATTTGAGTACTAGAAGTAGAAACCTCGTTCATGTACCTTTAAACACAAAGAGTGTGAGTACAAACACACAACAAAGCAAGAAAACAAAAGTAGGGAACAATAGAAGCAATTGGAAACAATAAAACAATGAAAAACACAATCTGGAAGGTCCCAGGTGTCCGGACGGAGGCGTCCGTCCGGACTGATTACGCGGGCTGAACCTACAGACTACTTGGAAGGTCACAGGTGTCCGGACGGCAGTGGGTGTCCGGACTGATCATTAGACAGAGAGGTTTCTAGAAAATGTCAGTTTCTGATCCTGACGACCAATACCCGAAAACCTAATTTTTTACCTAAGCTAGACTTATCCAAATGACTTGAAATTTTAACTGCAATAACTAGACACAGAACTGAACATGCACAAAATTTTTTAGATTTTTCTGGGTAGATTTGATATTTTAAAAAAATTCGAAAAACACACACAACAATGAAAATTGACCTAACAACAACTTTGAAATAACAATAACAACAAACACAATGCAAACAGTGAAAAAAAAATACAAAATCAAAGAAAACAACACTATGAACAATTAACAGATGAATTTTACAAGAATAGTGTCAATACAACCCGGCTACGGTTCACCAAAGGATCAAGGATTAACCTCAATCCCCGGCAACGGCGCCATTTGACGTGTCGTATAGTTTCGCTCAAGAAACGAGTGTCTTCTACGAGTATCAACAGTGTGGATGTATAGATTAATGACCAGGGGATTGTCGTACCCAAGGGATTGGAAGGCCCAAGATCCCCAAATTGGTAAACAAAGTAACTAAGATGCAATGACACTAGAGATGGAATGACAAGAAATGGAGTATTTACTTAGAAGTGAGGTATGTGCAACATGGTTGTGTAGTATTCAAAAGAGGCGTCACTCTCAAGTGACTAGTGACCAAGATAGTACCCGAAGCAGTAGCTAAGTGACAATGCTAATCTAAGCAAATAAGGTAAAGAAGCACAACTTAATGCGCTTAGGGTTGCCAAGTGTTGAGGTGACAAGCCCAACAATTGGTTGTGTTTGTGTGATCAAATGGTGAAGATGATTGGGGTTTCGGGTTTACTCTAGCCCAATCCAATGTATGACAAACATCAAGAACATGCAGCAATGATTTAGTTGAGGATCAAATCCCAAATTCCAGCCATGTTATGGTTCTAGAATGTGATTCTTCTAGGCCTATTTTGTGCCATATTATGGTCACAAATACTCCTAATCCATTTACTCAAGCCTTGTTAAGGTCCCCAAATAAACTTCCTAGGCATAGAGTTCCAAGAATCAAGATTCAAACAAGGTAAACATCACATTTAATCTCATCATGCTCAAAGTTAAATACCTAAGAGAATAAGTTGCTAGCAAACACTCTCAATTGATTAAGCTCAACACATGCTCAAGAACTAGCAAAATTCCTAAACAAGCATTCAACATAACCGTATTTAGACAAAGAACATATCCAAGAACTGAATCAACATGCATATTCAAGAATCATTGTCAAAACATCATCATGGGCTAGGGCACACAACCCTAGCCCCCAACCTAAGGAACTACTCACACATGTTTAGGAAATACATCATTATTGCCAAGAATGAAAATATAGATACAAAGATAAATAAAGAAGAGTTTAGAAATTCTCAAGGGATGATGGCCAGCAGCTCCTTGGTGTTCTCCAAGTGTAGATGACAGCCCCCTTTCGGATTCTTCTTCTCCTCCAAACTTCTTCTTCTCCAAGTTTCCGGATTCCTTGTGTTCTTGACGAATTCCCAGCTGTGGAGCTTGAAACGTGATGTAGTGGTGGTGGAATGGTTATGAAAGTCAGTTCCTAAGATAAATGGATGTCTTAGGAACAACTTTCGTGAAGGAACGAAAGTGATTTGAGCAATGGAAAGTGGTGAAAATGGAAGAACAAAACTGGGCAGTTTCTTGGTGTTCTTGGTGTTCTTGGTGGATGATTTGTGTGTAATGTGGCTGATTCCTTGTATGGACGAAAATGGGGAACTGAATAATGGTTATGGGGTGGCTGCCAACAGCTCTATTGCAGCCATCATGCTCACAATAGAATATGTGAGTGGAGGATGGGAAAGAAATGCAAAAGAAATACAAAGTGGAAGGATGTAAGGGTGTAAGGAACTTAGTGGGAATATGGCAGCAAAGTGGGGGGAGTGGCTGACATTTTGGCACATGCATGCAGTAGTGCACATGTGTGCAGCAGCTATAGAGAATCTCCACCATGTGTGGTGGTGCTCCGGTGGTGGTCCGGCGGTGGTCCGCCTCTTGTGGTGGTTGTTCGCCGGAAAAATCGTCGGAAAGGTAATTTCATCATTTTTCTTCCTCTTTCCAAATCTTCAAGACAACATCTACCGAAGGTTGATTTGTACGATCTTTGACTCCGTCAAGCCACGGTTGACTTTTCGTCCTCTTCTCGGAAATGTACCAAATGTTGTCGAAATGCACCTTTTTGTGCCGAATTACTTCAACTCGCCTAAATGAGCTGAAAACATGAAAACACACTTTAAATGCAATAAATGGCCTTCGGATAAGCTTAATTCCCGTGATTAGGAATGCAAATTGCACGACAAATATGTGCTAATCACCGTCCCGAATGAATTTTATTTCTATTTTTTAAGCCCATTAGGGCTGGCCCAATATCTTTTCTCTTCTCTCTCTTCTCTCTCTTCGTCTCTTCGATCTCCCTGCCTTCTTCTTCTTCTCTCTCTTTGTCTGTTCTCTCTTCTTTAATGTGCCATAGCAAATAATACAGTAGAGTAAAAGCTTGCTGACTAATATCTCTATTTAGTCAAGGATGATATCGCATCACTCTCATCGCTCTGATAATTAATTAAGGTGACCAACAAAGCTTTACCCATAATCTTATTCATGCTCTCGATCTATACATTAATTTTCTGGTAGTTAATTAAAAAGTCAAAAAGCTGCTTCGATCTCCCTGCCTTCTTCTTCTTCTCTCTCTCTGTCTGTTCTCTCTTCTCCCTGTCTTCTTCTCCTCTCTCTCTATCTCTCGGCAAGCCCAGCCTCGAGCTCTCTCTACTAACAACCCCAACTCGGTCTCTTCTGATCCCAGCAGCAAAGCTGCCGCCGAACTCAGATCGTCGCCTCTGTGAACTTAGATCTCTCCTCCTCGAGCCGCACCGGCAAGCCCAGACCCACCCCCCTAGACACCCACCTCAGATCTCTCCTTCTCAGTCCCACCGTCGCTGAAAAAAAAACTCAGTTTTAGCAAAAAAAAAAAAAAAAAAAAAAAAGGGCTTGAATCCCGATCCCGACCCGTACCGTCCCGATCCCGATCGGGTTCGGGATGGTCGGGATCAATTTTGAAAAACACGAATCCCGTCCCGAAAATAAATTTCGGGATAGGGATCGGGATTGCCTCTATCCTGGCCCGTCCCGGCCCGTGCCCACCCCTAGTGGATTCGTCGTCGAGGGTGATGATGATTAGAGGTATCAGTGAGGAATTTATTAGTGGGGGTGAAGTTTGATTAGTATTGTGAGATTTATCGAGAACCCTATTTTGGGTTATTGAAATAGATTTCGAATTTTTGTATCGTCCGTCAAATAATAAATAGTTTTGATTGTGTTATTCAGGAGAACGTTGAGGAAGACTTTGACGGGCGTCAGGCCTAGCTGGCAATCAGTGAGTGGACAATTGTTTTAAATTAAATTATGCATGCAATATTTATATTTTTAGAAATATTTATGATTTTTAGATTTTATTATCGATTTATGAGTTAATTGTTGATTTCGTGAGAGTAAAGTTTAGTTTAGAGAGAATTATATATGCTTCAGTTATTCCATAGTCTCACCAGTAAATCCAGTCATCAGAATATCCAGCTTTCAGTATATCCAGTCATCAGTATGTTCAGTCGTCAGTGTTCAGTTTCTGGTGATTCTAATAGTCAGTGTCCAGCAGTCAGTACTCAGTATTCAACATTCAGTCATCAGTATTTAGTCATTCAGTTGTATAGGGGGTAGTGCCTCCTTCAGTTATACAGTTTGCTGGGGGATAGGTCCTTCCAGCCACGTGCACGTGTTTCAGTTGAGGACCCATGTTAGGTTATCGATCAGTGGGTATCTGGAGGTTAAGGAATTTCAGATCACGCACGCCCTGATCTAGCGTGCGGACCTTCGGGGACCGGTCGGTAATACTTGCATGAGAGGCGTATGGGGGGTAGGGCCTTCCAGGCGACGTACGGCCAGCCGTACGGACTCATTCAGTTCAGTTCAGTTCAGTTTCACAGTACAGTTCAGTCAGTTGTTCAGATCAGTTCCTCAGTTTCGTTCAGTTGTTCAGCTCCAGTTTTCTTCAGACTAAAGCTCAGGTGTCCAGCCCAAACCTCAGTGTCAGCCGGATAGGTTTCTCAGTTTTGAAGAAGGTTCATGGCTATATAGTTTTAGTGAGTTTTCAGATAAATGATTTGCATGCATGGTTTTAGAGAAATAAAGTTGGGAAAGCATTAAGTTTATTTCTCTAAAGTTTATTTTATTTATTCTTAGTTTTCGTCCACTCACTCTAACAGTTTTTCGAAAATGCTTTCCCCTGGCCCTTCGGTTTTTCGTCGCCCAGATTGCAGATAATTGAGGTCGGATCGTCCACCGAGCTGAGGCATAGATTTTCAGTAGCTTCCGACACTTATCAGTAGACCCTTTATCAGTTTCTTTTGTCTTATGTTTATTGAAGTCCAGACTGCTCTGAGATACCAACTCGTGTTTTGTATTTAAATTGAATGTTGAATATTTTGGGGTTAGAGACCCTCATCGTATAAGTAAGTTTAATTGTGGAGGATTGTGATATTATTGTGGTGAGCAAGCAGTGCTCAGGAGTTTGGAAGGATAATTTGTCTTTAGAAGTGTAATTTCTTTTCCGCAGGTTTGGGTAGTCTGCTTTTAGGGGAGACCATGCTGAATTTTCGGTATGATCTCTTCTAAAGTGGGCCCCGCAGGTAGACCTGTCAATGGAGCGGGTTTGGAGCGGATCGACCTAGATCCGGATCCGTTTAGCAACAACAATTTTTCAACCCGATCCGATCCATTAACCCGGCGGATCATTGAGAAGCCAATCCAAATCCGTATCTGGCGGATTAACGGATACCCGATCCACGATCCGGATCTGTTTATTATATTGTTTGAACCTAAATTTGGCAAGGCCCACGTGGCAAACGGATGGGCCAGGCCCACAAGATCATTGCTGACGTGGAGAAGAATGAAGAGTGATGGGCTAAGCCCATGTTCGTTGAGCCGTGAGGAAACTACCTCGGCTCAATGAGATAATCCATTAGGGTCGGCTAACCTTGATTCAAGCCGATTATTAAAGAGATAATCAAGTCCGTAAAAGAGCCATCATAAATCAAATCAGACGTTGAGAAAAATAGGAGCATTCAAAGCCGCTATTACCTTATTTGGAGAGCTCAACATAAATGGACATCAAAAGTCTTAATGTCTGGATCATCAACTCCTAAGTCAAGGGATTTTGAATTTTAAACATTTAATTCTTGTAATCAATACGGCATTTAAAGCCGATTTGAATTTCTTTCTGTATTCAGCACTTTATTTTACTATAAAAGGGACCATAGGCTTCATTGTTAGAGGTCCACGACCAAACACAAAAATCTCTCAATACAACAACACAATTCAACACAAACAATTGCATCTATCAAACCCCAATATTTTTGTTTATCGCTTTCTTATTGGTATTGTTTCTATCTTTGCTGCAATTTATTTCTTGTTCTTTATGTTCTTGCAAGTTTATATTTGTGTTCTTTACTTTCTTGTAATTTAAATTCGTGTTCTTCTACTTTCCTGCACTTTATCTTTTGTTGCTATTTGTTTTCTTAAACTTTATATAGTTGCATGCCTTATTAAGAAAATCATAAAAAAAAGAAAGCACCACAAGAAGCGTTTGGATCCAGCAAACAAGTTTTCTAGGGTTCATGCGCTTCTTTGTCCGCACTCATATCGAAACAAGGCACCGAGGCAACTCCCTGTACTTTGAGTTCGTCATTACCGTGACTTGCGAATATCTACGTCCCATAGATCTTTCGCCGGTCACCTGCACCTTCACATTCACACACCGAGTTGCACATCACGAGGACGCCGGCGAGTAAACGCCGCTTCGTGTAAAGTCCTTGCACCCAAGGCAAAGAGAACCTATAGCCGAGATCGTTCCTTCCTCGGCTAACGATCGCAAAGTTTAGAAGTCAGGTTGGAGCGCAAATCCAATAATCCAGAATTAAACCTCGCTTGGCCTCCCGGCCGCGAGTTGGCACGCCCGCGCACACGTCATCCAAGCCAAAAGGACACGTGTAAGCCAAAGAAGACCTCGACCGTTTGACACGTGGCCGAGACGATTTTTGAGCAAACATCTTTTGGCACACCCGGTGGGACCACACTCGGTGAATGTTATCAGATCCTTACGCCAAGTCTCGAGGGAATCATTGTTATAGGTGTAGGCAGAGCGGCCACACTTCATCTTCTTGTCCAAATAGAAGAGATTCATCCAGAGACCTTGTTGTTTCAATGTCGACTCTCCCAGTGACATTGGTTCAATCATCAGTTTCCACATCAGCTGGAATTCCTATAGCCGCGACAACAACAGCCGGAATAATGGCGGCTACAACATCAGCGGTTAACACAACTAGTACCACAATGTCAACCGTCCCTTCTGTTGGTTTCCTTAGCCAACAATCACAAGGAGTTTCTAGTTCCAGAATGAATAATAGTGAAGATGTTACTACAACAAGCATAGGAGCATACCCTTGGGGACTCCCACCAGGATATACCCCGCCATATGAGACAGCAAGTGTACTTACCACAACAAGTGTTGAAACATATCCCCAACAAGGATATAACCCACTATATGAAGCCATTACTGCACCAACAACATCTAATGTTGGGCCGTATCCTTGGGACTTCCCGCTCGGACATAATCCATTGTATCAACCTCCTGCAGCCTTTAATATGATAGTAGCGCCTACAATGACCGCAGGTGAGGTGTCATGGCAAGATCTCAACAACGACGTCAGCAGCCCTGATAATAGCATCGGCCAACTCGGCCGAAATCTTGAAAATTGCATCGGCCAACTTGGCAGAAATCTTGATGGGATGGGCCGAAATCTTGAGAGTAGTTTCAGCCAACTCAACCAAAATATGGGGGTACAATCGGAAATGATGAATGCATGGTTACGATGGTTTCAGACCGGCACAGCAACAAATGGAAGTAATCAAAGCCGAGCTATGGAGCAAGGTCAAGGTAGCCGGGCTATGGAGCAAGGTCAGGGTAGCCGCGCAAATCAAATACAAACTAGACCAGTTGAACAAGTGCAACCTAGACTATTCGAGTTCCAATCCAGCAGCAACAGTCTGCTCCTAACCAACAAAATTCAAACCATCTTGGTTTTCTTAATGGACCAACTCCCCATGATACAAGTCGTCAGCGTTTGACACAATTAAATTCTCGAGATCGAGTTGCAAGACAAGGCCAGCCGGATCCTGTTCGTTCTATTTCCAATCAAAGCAATATTGGGAATCCATCCCAACCAAGCATGGTGAGCCCACTCCTAACACATGTCGGCTTTGGCCAGCCAAATCACCTTCAGCCGACAACATATCGATACGGTCATACTCGACAACAACCGAATAATTGTTCTTATAATCCGGCTCAATCAATTGAGATGCCTCAGGTTCTTAACCAACATGCACATGCTCCGCAGCACGGTGTTGGTCAACAAACATGGCCAGCCTAATTTATGAATCCGGCTTATCAAGTTCAAGCAACTCACTTTGTCGGCCAACAAGCTCCCATACAACACAACCATGGGGCGGACCACCACCCAATTATAAACCAAGCAAATAGAGGTCAAGGAGATCAGAATAGACCTGTGTTCTTTAATGAGGTGCAAAACTTGGTGGAAGGTATGGTAGGGGATCTTCGTCAACCAATGGATAGACCCACGTACACAAAGCCGTATCCTCCTCATGTTGATCAAGTTCCTTTTCCGTATCGGTACCGTGTTCCGGCTTTTCATTTGTTTTCTGGAGATGCGTATCAGTCCACAGTAGAGCACATTGGTCGGTTCATTTCACAATGTGGTGAAGCCAATAGTGAGGAAAACCGTATGCAGTTGTTTAGCAATTCTCTTACCGGCTCGGCTTTTACTTGGTTCGTCAATCTCCCACCAAACTCCATCCAAACTTGGAGAGATCTTGAGAGGGCGTTCCATGACCGCTTTTATAAAGCGGAGCAAAGTATTCCTGTAGCTGAGTTGGCCAAGTTATTTCAAACAGCTATTGAGACTGCCCAAGAATACATTGGTAGATTTAAGCTCATTTGAACAAGATGTAAAGCACAGTTAGCAGAGTCAGAATTTGTAGAGATGGCATTGGCTGGGCTTGGTTTCGAATTTAGAAAGAAATTTGAAGGATTGACATTCAGAGATCTCTATGAATTAGAATCCAGGGTTGTAAGATACGATACCATTTTGAGAGAAGAAGCTCAAAAAAGACTTGCGTCCAAGGGAACTTATTACACGAGTCAAGCTGTGGGCACAGCTCACATCGAAGAATGGAACAGTGATGAAGATATGGCCGAAATCAATTCGGCCGAGTTCACAATAAATCAGCCTTTTGTGTGCAAGGCTTTAGACAAGACTGAGTCCGTGGCACACTCACTGCACAACACTAAAAAAACTCCACCACGTACATACACATTTGACATTCGGAAGGCCGATTTGATCTTTGATCAACTTCTGGCTGCAAAATTAGTTAAATTATCTTTTGGGCATGTTTTACCATCTGTTGAACAATTGAAAGGAAAAATATTTTGTAAATTTCATAACTCTTGGAGACATTCAACTAATAATTGTGTCATTTTTCGTGATGTCATACAGGATTTGATTGAACAAGGAAAGCTGAAGTTCCCAGACAAGCCCAAGTCTACAATGAAGGTGGATAGTAACCCGTTCCCAGCAGCCACTGTAAACATGGTCGATGCACGGACCAGCCCTAATTGCAAACAAAACGACCTTTTTATGGCTGAAGGAATGATGATTGGTACAATCAGACTTTCCCCATCAAGGCTGATCGCTTCTAAGCCTCCCACGGCTACAGTGCTTTGTAGTAGGTGTCACACCGAGCTTGACATTGATCAGATATTGGTGCCAAGAGAGACTGATAGCCAGCGGATCAAGGAGAAGGGTAAGCAGCCGGCTCAAGAAGTTTTGCAGAAGTCAAAGCCGCCGCTTCGGCAATCAGAGGTAAAGCCGAAGAACGGCTTAAGTCCGAAGCCGCAAGCTCGTTTTGACCGAAAACGACCATCTTGCACAGCAGAGTCCAGCCATACTAGGAAGCCCAACCCTAGAGAGGAGTCTACTCAGAATGACCATTCTATTGCCAACAAGGTCGGACATGTCCCTATTCGAAGAAAACTTTCTTATGATAGCCCTCCCCGTGATAAGAGCAAAAGAGAAGAGATCTCTGAAGAGTATAGCCGAACTGCTCATACATGTTCGGCTAGCAGGAACTGGGTTGCAAATAATAGAGGAGGCAAAAGGTATGAAGAGACAAGATTACAAACATACAAGCCCCCTGTCACCTATGATAACAGATGGTATGGCCGGAACTCTAGAGACAACCAGATTGCTCCTTTGAGTAAAACCCAAAGGCGTAGGCAGGAAAGAGAACTTGCTTTGACTAGAAAGATGGAAGGGGTGTCCCAAGACCGAGAAAGACCAACTTTGAAGGAGGAAAGAAGCGAGCAAGTTGGTAAACATTATCGCATAATTCATGATGCTGTTGATACTTTACAACGACGACATCAGAGGTTAGAAGCAACAAGACCGGTTCCAGAGGCAAAGTCGAAGACTTGGCGGAGAGCGACTGGTTCAGTGAATCTTGAAACTCACAAGATGCTAAAGAAAGGAGAATTTCCTAAGGTTGTTGTGCAGCGACACATGAATCCACCATTTACTCCTGAAGGCTTAGAGGTAATGAGAGCTTATCACAAAAAGCATTCAGCTATTAGCCTTTACGGCATGACCGAGGTTGAAGAAACCTTATTCTCGGAATTATCATTATCAGAGGAGGATTACTTGGCAAAGCCGTTCATGGGGCGCGGCTTGAAAGCTATGTTCCAGGCACTTCGAGAAAGTTCTTGCCCGGCTTTGCGTCCAAGCGTGGACACATCATCTCTGCCATTGTCCGAGGAAGATCTCATATATTTGCAAGAATACCACCGGAGTTACTCGGCTGAAAAGTTGTATGGTCTTACTCAAAAAGAGGAAGCTTTGGCCAACGCATTTGACAAACATATTTCAGAGAAAAAGAAACATTCAAGCCAGCCGGGTTATGTAAGTAAGCACAAGGTAGAGGCCAGAGATGTCATTCGGAATGAACAACCAAAGGTGGAGGTGCTGCGAAGTAAGTTACCCCCTTTTTCGGCCAACGATTGGACTACAATGAAGGAGTTTCATAAAACCCACTCGGCTTTGGCTCTATATGGGCCGACATGGGAAGAGCTAGATACTCTCAAGGCTTTGGCAGAGAATCCTGACCTAGAACCCATAATGGTGCAGAATACGGCAAGCGCTGGTTTGAAAATCTTGTATCAGGCAAAGCTGGATGGTGTGGAATTAGAGGCAGATACTTCAAAGTTGCCAATTTCCCAAAGAGATCTCAAATATTTGAGAGAGTACCACAAGATGTATTCTGTGGTCAGCACCTATGGAATTGTCCATGAGGAGAGAGAACTTTTGGCCAAGATGAATGTACGTATTCAACAGCGAGAGGCTGAGTATGCAGCCTATGCAGCCGAGCAGGGTGAAGAGGATTCTGGTTTTGAGTTTGGAGAAGAACCTGAGGCTATGGTCACAGATTGTGATGAAGTTATCCAAGCAATCACTTCTATTATGTCTGGTGGTGAAGTTGATCAGACCCAAGTAGAAGGGGACCAATTTCAAATCGAAGATGAGCATGAGATGATTGAAGTTGAAGAAGCAGGAATTGACAACCGTGTTGATACCTTCTCAGAGGTCCAGGTTTGTGATGGAGACGTCGAGTTATCATCGGCAAATGTGAAATTATCCCCAGCAAAACAACAATCAACTACATCAGCCGAAGAAGCAAAGGCCGAGGTAAATATGGTTTATGTTCTTCCAATTGATTTTCTTGCACAACCTTAGTCAACTCATGGTGTAGCTCTGTGAGTCTAGTAGCCTGTGAGGATTGACGTTCAACAATTGGTCCATATTTCCTTTCAAGAGAGCGGCCATCATCCCATTTCTTTAAAGCACTGGTGTATGCAGGGACATTGACATCCATAGTGCCAAGGTGATCTTCGATTTGCCGCACGCGTTCAGGACTGAAATGATGAGCTGAGATCAAGACACCCACGGCCTCTTTGAAACGGCCGTATAAGTCATCGGTGACCACACCCAAAAGAGGGGAACGGCAAAGGGTGTCAACGAACTCTGCTGCTGTTTTCGTCTCCTCATTATCAACTCGCTTGGGTTTCGGTTTTGTTTGACCGTCGAGCGCATCCAACAAAGCCAGCGCTTCTGCAGACAACAAGTGTGTACATGGAGTTTCCTGTTTAATAGACAAAAAGAAAGTGAAAAATGAGGCCGACAATACTACACGGGTTTTAAATGTGCGCATGCAAGAATATAACGAATATAACTTACTTGGTTTGGAGTTTTATTTTGATGAAGGATAGGCATTTTCTGTTGGAAAATGGGTGATTCATCCACATGTTGTCCATCCATGTATGCCTGTGAGATTTGGATAAGAGATTTGCGGCAGTGGCAGTATGTAATAAAATAAATAAATAAATAAAAAAGTACCTCGTCATTATTAGGGAAGGATATAGCCGTGTCCTCAGAAAGTATATCTCCGTCGCCAACCCAAGTATTGGCCGCGTCTTCTTCATCACTAATGGCTAACTCCACGGTATGGCCACTATTATCCGAGCTTGCCGAAGTTACTTCTTGAGCATGGTTGGTATTGCGTTTCTTTAAAGCCAAGAGCTTATCATTGCTGCTAGCGAAAGGCCGTGTCCTTTTTTGGGTACGGTGGTGTTTCAAGACTTCAGTAATGGTGTCTTTAATGCGTTGTGTGAATACATTCTCATTCTGAGCCGAGACGAACTTCTTTGAATAGTTCGACCACCAAGAAGCAAAGAGAGGAGTTGGTCTACTACTCGGCTGAAAATCCTCTATCTTGAAGCGGCCAAGTTGTTTTTGAAAACGCTCTGAGATCAAACTACACTCCCTTTTTGACTTGAACATCCTACGCCATGAACATAGGTGATTTTCTTATTTTTGGTAAGGTACTGGACAGCCCTGGATGAATCCAAATTGACGAGTGAAGTAATTTGGGAGGTAAACTTCAACTCCTGGCTTACGTTTGCGGCCTACTATCATTCCATACGGCAAGTCTCGTGAAATAAGAAAACTTCCCCAAGTTGCCTTCAATTCATCCTCTGATGCATTTCTACCGTATCTTTCGGTAAGGCCGTGGATAAGAGCGGCGGACGCCATTGGGAGTAGCAAACAGAGAAGTTCTTCAAGTTTCTAAGTGTATAAAGCATAGTAAAACATTCTTCGACGGACATGTGGGATGAAGGCACGGTCATAAGGTATCGGCCATAACCAACGTTATGGTTGTATTTAGGCCCGGCATCGGACATTTGAGGAAAGTACGCTCGAAGCCACAGTTGGAACAACCAGAGTGGGCCGCCAACATCGAGATCCATTTGGTTGGTCACAATATCATGTAAACTCCTATACAGATGTGCAAGGACAAATGGACCAAGCGCTAGTCGAGTACCTGAAGCTAAAGATTCAGCCAATGGCGCATACTCACGATTGCACTGCCCCGACCTACAACAGAAAACATACTTGCTTAACCAGTAGAGAAGAAAGGCCGCATGCTCGTTCTCTTTGAGCGGGTTTCGATCTGATGAATTCGAATCAATCATAGCGTACTTTTTGTATAAAGTGCTATAGTTGCGAGACCTCTTTAACTGGTTAACAGCCTCTTTTTGTTCATCCTTGTCTTGAAGCTTGGGAGGAAGCATGCCATCCCCAAAGGTAGTCGGAAGATCATGATTTGCACTAATTTCAACACCAGTAGGCGGAAGACCTGTAAGGGTGCATATATCCAGAATAGTAGGGCTCATATAACCTAATGACAGATTCATCGTGTTGGTAGCTGAGGACCAAAAACTTAAGGCTGCTGCTAAGATGGGTTTTTCCACGACTATGTCCAGTTCTGTGAGTTTGATGGCTTCATAGATGCCAATTCGTTGCCAATGGTCAGCAAAGAAAAATTCCATTCTTGGTACCCATGCTTTCCACTCCTCTGTCAAAGTCGGCCAACCTTGTGGTCTCGTACAACTCCATGAAAACCAGCCATGCTTAATAAAATGACTAGAGTTGTCGGTTTGGTATTTGTCAAGGACTTTGGTGATTTTTTGAGGCATGCCATCAGGAAAGTGCGGCCCCAGGTAGCAAGATGGAAGAGTTTCCTCCGTTAGTTTATGGATTACTCTAGCATGCACTTTGTCAGCCACTAAAGACAGAGCTTTACCATACTTCTCAGAAAATTCCATGGCCTCGGCCTCGAGTTCTAAATAGTGATCCATGCTTGAAGAGAAAATAGACGCTCACAATTTCTAGAATGGTGGTTGTTTTGTTTTGCTATACGAAAGGAATGGATGAAGTTGGGTATTTATAGGAGTTATGATTAATTAAATCCTTCTCTACTAAGGATTCTCATAATCTCCTCTTGCCATCGGAATTCTGAAGATTCCTTTTGAGTAAGGAAAACAAGAGTCCCATAATCCCCTCTTACCATAAGGATTCTACAATTTTCTTTAATGGAAAATATTATTAAAGAAGGAAAAGAATGGCAGCCGTAATTTTTGGCAGCCATAATCCCTTTTTAAATGGCAGCCATGATCCCCTTTTAATGGCAGCCATAATCGTTCCAAAGTTCTTTTAATGGCGTCCATATTTTTCCAAAAATCTGTATTTTGACAGCCATAATCTCTCTAACATCTTTTTAATGGCAGCTATAATTTTTCAATTAATGGCAGCCATAATCTCTTAATTCAAGACAGCTGATTGATTTGATCATCAATTCAAGGAAACAATTGATCGATCAATTTAGTTGATGCGCAGCTAAAATACATAGACAACGTCAAAACTTGTTGGTTTAATGTAGAAGCGCGCAAAGTTTCGGCAAAACTTCACAAAGCCGAGGTATCAAATAAATTTTAAGCCGTGACTAGCTTTCGTATAGCCGAGGTTGGCAATAAAGGAAAGTGCGGCTTTGTTTTAAAGATGGAGAAGCAAAACGGCTTTGCATTTAAAAGCCGTGTACAAGTGGTCATGTTTCCCACGTAGCATAATGTCAAAGAAATTTCTCAAACATCACAATACTCAGCAGTTACTGAGGCGTGGGGTTTAAAAAGTGACATAGGCACAGTTAGGAAATGTTAACAGCACTAAGAAGTGAACAAGTACGATGCTCCTTGCCAAATGAAATTCATTACTCACCTTTCAATCCCTTAACCACTCGGCATCGGTGCCGAAGCTCAAGGGACTGGGGGGGCTCTGTTTGAACCTAAATTTGGCAAGGCCCACGTGGCAAACGGATGGGCCAGGCCCACAAGATCATTGCTGACGTGGAGAAGAATGAAGGTGATGGGCTAAGCCCATGTTCGTTGAGCCGTGAGGAAACTACCTCGGCTCAATGAGATAATCCATTAGGGTCGGCTAACCTTGATTCAAGCCGATTATTAAAGAGATAATCAAGTCCGTAAAAGAGCCATCATAAATCAAATCAGACGTTGAGAAAAATAGGAGCATTCAAAGCCGCTATTACCTTATTTGGAGAGCTCAGCATAAATAGACATCAAAAGTCTTAATGTCTGGATCATCAACTCCTAAGTCAAGGGATTTTGAATTTTAAACATTTAATTCTTGTAATCAATACGGCATTTAAAGCCGATTTGAATTTCTTTCTGTATTCAGCACTTTATTTTACTATAAAAGGGACCATAGGCTTCATTGTTAGAGGTCCACGACCAAACACAAAAATCTCTCAATACAACAACACAATTCAACACAAACAATTGCATCTATCAAACCCCAATATTTTTGTTTATCGCTTTCTTATTGGTACTGTTTCTATCTTTGCTGCAATTTATTTCTTGTTCTTTACGTTCTTGCAAGTTTATATTTGTGTTCTTTACTTTCTTGTAATTTAAATTCGTGTTCTTCTACTTTCCTGCACTTTATCTTTTGTTGCTATTTGTTTTCTTAAACTTTATATAGTTGCATGCCTTATTAAGAAAATCATAAAAAAAAGAAAGCACAACAAGAAGCGTTTGGATCCAGCAAACAAGTTTACTAGGGTTCATGCGCTTCTTTGTCCGTACTCATATCGAAACAAGGCACCGAGGCAACTCCCTGTACTTTGAGTTCGTCATTACCGTGACTTGCGAATATCTACGTCCCATAGATCTTTCGCCGGTCACCTGCACCTTCACATTCACACACCGAGTTGCACATCACGAGGACGCCGGCGAGTAAACGCCGCTTCGTGTAAAGTCCTTGCACCCAAGGCAAAGAGAACCTATAGCCGAGATCGTTCCTTCCTCGGCTAACGATCGCAAAGTTTAGAAGTCAGGTTGGAGCGCAAATCCAATAATCCAGAATTAAACCTCGCTTGGCCTCCCGGCCGCGAGTTGGCACGCCCGCGCACACGTCATCCAAGCCAGAAGGACACGTGTAAGCCAAAGAAGACCTCGGCCGTTTGACACGTGGCCGAGACGATTTTTGAGCAAACATATATCAAGTATTATTAAATTTTAAATAAAAATATTATATTTTTATTATGATACCCGATAAAACTTTAATAAAACATTGAGACCCTTAACTCCTTAAGACCTCAATTAGTTAAACTTTGATAAAATTTTAGTCTTATGCAAAGTTTCTTTATAATATGTATATATTTATTATTTTATATTTTATAAAATAATATTGTATTAATATAAATACGGACCGGGTTATTAACGGACCGGATCAACCTAAATCCGTATCTGATCCGTTAAGTAAACAGATTAACGGATCCGGATCATTAACGGATCAACAGATTAAATTTTTAATCCAAATCCGTCAAATAGCAACGGATCCGGAGCGGATCCGGATCAAAATCCAGTCCATTGACAGGTCTACCCGCAGGGCCACCTCGGATTTCAGGGTGGAATCTGGGGCGGGTCCTGTCAAATTTGTATGTGATTTACATACAAATTGGGTCTCTAATTATTTTAGTAATGCTAATTCAATGACCGTTTAGTGTCTCTAATCCTTGTTTTACACTATTGTAGGGAACATGAGCATCGGATTGATATCGGGAGAGAAATGACGCATTTTGGAGCCTTTTGTGGATTTCCAACAATAAGATGAAAAGTTAACCCGAGGACCGTCGGTCAACTCATGGTCAACCATGACTTTAGAGTGCCGACATGTCAAATATGAAGTCTCGGAAGTGAATCACAAGAGAATTCCGGAACATTGCCAAAGAAACCGCAAAGTCAAGAAAAGTCAACTTTGGTCAACTCCGAGGATCAATGTCAAAGTCAAGGACGAAGTCAACCTTGTGACTCACCACAACTCCACAAGAGGTCCCAAAAGTCAGCAAGGAATGTGCCAAATTCCATGAAGTCATCACTTGATTATTCCTTGTTTTCCCTTGTGCAATTCCCCCTTTGTCCCTCACTTACTCCCTTCCTTCTAGCCCTTAGATCTCCTTATAACTTTGCATCCTACCCTTCCCTTCTCTCTTCCCTAGCCTATAAATACCTAGTTTTTACCCAATTAGGTCATCTTTGGCAGCCACACTTCAGCTCTTCACTCCCCACCTTCCCCTTCCTCTTCTCTTTCTCTCCCTTTACCCTTTCCCTCGGCCCGCTAGTCGACCAGTCCATCGACCGGTAGAACGCCGTCGGCTGCTTGCCTTCTTCCACCATTTTCACCCACTTCCTCACTTCCTTTCCTCTTCCACCCTTCATCAAACTTGCTCCACACGACGTCCACTACAACATCTGCTGGGGATCCTCACAAATTCATCAAGTCCATCATCAAGAACCAAGGAGAAGCAAAGAGAACCATCTATTGAGCATTCTTCAACCTTTCTCTCTCTTCTACTTAGGTCTAGAGCTCATAATTGTAATTTGATGGTGTATATGTTGATGATTAGTGAGTAGTAACTTTTTTAGGGGCTAGGGTTGTGTGCCTTAGTCCAATATGATTTTGTGACACTTTGTTTATGAATAAATGCCTTGCGATTCATGAATATATATATATATATATATATATATATATTCATATATATATTGTCTAATCTAATATGTGTTGGATGTGTATTTGAGGAATTAGCCACTCTTTGATATGCATTTGATTCATCTGGTATGAGTGTGTATGGTTTGGCCACTTTACTCATCTCTAGGCAATGAGCAATATGTATGATGAGCATGTTTGACTCTTAAATGATCCTTAATTCGTGTTCTTTACGCCTCCTTTCTTTCTCCTCCTTCATGGAGAGTTCTTTTGACCCTAATAAGGCTTAAGGATACCTTAGAAAGAATCCATTTCATATCGATAACATCGGTGGAGTGGAGGATTATTCATGAGTTTGCTTGTTTGAGTTCCTAGTTTTGATGTTTTACGCCTCTTAAGCACTTTAGGGGATTTGATATTAGCTAACTTAGATAAATCCCCTATGACACCTAGAGAGTTCTTAGTGACCCATAACATGACACTAGAATACCTTTTGAAGCACGGTTTTAGACCCATAACATGATTAGGATACGGGACTTGATTCATGATCACATTGGTATGCATTTGTTGTTGGAGTGTTACTTGTTACATTGGATTTGGGGTAACCCGAAAACCCCAACGTTTTCTAAACGTGCACACACTGCATCTTCTCAATTTTGATGATTAATGAGTAGTAACCTTGTTGAGGACATCATCAAATTACAAATTAAAGCTCTAGACATAGGTATAAGAGATAGATAGGTTGAGGAATGCTCAATAGATGGTACTCTTGCTTCTCTTGGCTCTTGATGATGTCTTTGATGAATTGGTGAGGATCCCCAGCAGCTAGTGAGTGGAAAATGTAGTGGACGACGTGGTGAGCAACTTCTATGAAGGGTGGAAGAGGAAAGAAAGTGAGGAAGTGGGTGAAAAGAGGTGAAGAAGGTGGATAGCCGCCGACCTTCGACTGGTCGCAGGACCCTTGTCGACCGGTTGACTGGCGGGCAGAGGGAAAGACAAAGGAGAAAATAGAAGAGGAGGAAAGGGAAGGTGGAGAGTGGCTGCTAGCTGAATAGAGAATGACCTAAAATGGCAAAAATTAGGTTTAAATAGGGTAGGGTAGGGAGGAATGAAAGGCTAGGATTAAAGCTAGGGAAATCTAAGGGCTCGAAAAGTAAGTGGAGGACAAGAGGCTAAATGCACATGGGAACAAAAGGAAGGAATAATCAATGGTTGGCCTCATGGAATTTAGCATAGTCCTTGCTAATTTTGGAACCTTTTGTGGTGAGTCACAAGGTTGATTTCGTTCTTAACTTTGACCTTGACCTTGACCCTCGGAGTTGACTAAAGTTGACTTTGCTTGAGTTTTCGATTTCTTGGTCAATCTTCCGGAATTCTTTTGTGCTTCACTTCCGGGACTTGATATTTGACTCTTTGACGCTCTAAAGTAGAGGTTGACCACGAGTTGACCGCCGATCCACAGGTTGACTTTTCGTCCTTTTGCCGGAAATGTACAAAAAGCCTCCAAAATGCGTCATTTTGCTCCCGATATCATTCTGATACACAATTTCCCTACATGAGTGCAAAACATGGATTAGAGACTCTAAATGGCTATCAGATTAGTATTTTTATGATGGTTAGAGGTCCGATTTGTATGTAAATCACATACAAATCATAAAACCACGTAATGATAAAATAATCTAAGTGTTGGAGAGATCCAAAACCTTCCTCACATATAGGGTAACGTGAACCATGTGTGGCCGTTGGACGTTCACCTAACTCGCTTTAATATGACTTAATGTTAAATTATTCCTATATTAAGGACTTCATCTATATTCTATATATATAATGCCAAAACATGAGTTTTGGTAAACATTCAAAAACCCATATTTTGCCCCTCCAATCTTATATCAAATAAAATAGAAAATTTAATAATATAAGGGTAAAAGAGTAAATAACAGAACTAAAAGATAAATAAAATATAGGAGTGGTCTCACCCACTTGCCCACTTCATTCAATTATAAATTTATTAGTCTTTAACTCTTTATTAATTTCTTTATTCAAAATATTTGAACATTAATTTTTTATTTCATTCAAAAAATAAAATCATAATTTTGATGGATCCTTAATATAATCAATTTTTAACATTAGAGATCCATACATCGATCTATTACACCAAAAATCAGGATATGAATATTTAGAACACGAATAATACTCACGCGCGAGCGCGGCCTATGCGCGTGCAAGAAGGCTAGTATATATAATGCCAAAACATGAGTTTTGGTAAACATTCAAAAACTCATATTTTGCCCCTCCAATCTTATATCAAATAAAATAGAAAAATTAATAATATAAGGGTAAAAGAGTAAATAACAGAACTAAAAGATAAATAAAATATAAGAGTGGTCCCACCCACTTGCCCACTTCATTCAATTATAAATTTATTAGTCTTTAACTCTTTATTAATTTCTTTATTCAAAATATTTGAACATTAATTTTTTATTTTATTCAAAAAATAAAATCATAATTTTGATGGATCCTTAATATAATCAATTTTTAACATTAGAGATCCCTACATCGATCTATTACACCAGAAATCAGAATATGAATATTTAGAACACGAATAATACGCACGCGCGAGCGCAGCCTTTCGCACGCGCATAGCGCGTGCAAGAAGGCTAGTTTTAAATTAATGACTAATACTTAATCTCAACTAGACAAGTAGATTATTAAATCTGGTCTGATGCTAATATTGTAATAGTTAACAATATTCACCAATATAATAGTTGAAGAGCATATATGTGCGAGAGAGAGAGAGAGAGAGAGAGAGAGAGAGAGTGTGAGACCCGGAAAATTAAAGGATTAATTTGGATATTAATCGAGATTAAATTCCTAATCTCGATAATTATTAAAGAGCTTCGGGAATTTTTCAGATATTTCCTCTTTGTCGTCACTTCGACTTGAAGACTCGAGAATGAAGTACACGTCATTACGAGTACGTGGCAATTTTCGGGGTATTTTTCGGATACCCGAGCTATTTGTTTTTATTTTCGGAAGTTTGGAAATTAAAGAAATTGAAGCGGTTTAATCTCAGCCGTTGATCAAATCACCGTTTGATCAGAGCCGTTGATTTCAAGTCGGTTGGATCTTTAAAACCCAGAACCCGTGACTTTCTCTCTCCTCTGCCGCGACCCGTCTTCTCTCTCTCCTGCTCCGATCACCAACTTCCACTTCCGGCCGTTTCACGGCGCCGGACCGGTCCCTTTGTGTTCGCCCCGACACGGCGAGGCTAACGGTAGTCCTTGCTAGTCCAGCCGACGCCGGTGGAGAGAGAAACGGCGGAGAGAAGCTCCGGCAGCTCCAATGGCAGATTCCGATTCCGGCCACGAAGGCGCACAAGACCGGTGCCAATAGCTTCCTCTCGACAAGGTGAGCTTGTCTGTTGTCACGGTTTCTTGAATCGTTGCTTGTGGAGAGAGAATCGACGAAGGGAAGTTTCTGCAATTCCGGCGGGTTTTGATGATTTCCGGCGACTCCGGCGACGGTTTCATTCGAGTAAGGTATCATTCTTGCTCAACTCATTGAGTTCTACATGTTGGTATACTTGGAATTCATTTTAGTTGAGTTTTGGAAGATTTGGTATTTTGGGATTGTGTGCAGCCACCGTGAACCACCGTGAATAGTGGTATTCCGGTTAGTTTTGTGTTTTTCCGGCCTAATCAATGCTTGTATGGTTATGGCTGTGATTGTTAAGAAATTGTTATCAAAGTGAGGAACCAAAGCTTTGATCAATATTTGGATTTGATTGAAAATAAAGTGTCATTGGGTGCCCAAAGTAATTTGGGAATGCACCCTATATGAAAATGAATTCCGTAAATCGGAAATGGTTGTCCAAATGGACTTATTTGTCGAGTGTTGAGTATTTAAGAATATTATTGTTACACTCGAATGTTGTTCTTGTCGAACTAGGAACTCCAGTTAACCCGAGACGTAAATTGTGGTGGTGGTGATGTTGGCCTGATGTGATGTGATGAACGAGAACAAGCTCCGAGATTCCAGGTAGGGAAAAACTTGGGACTCTCTCGGTTAGAGTTTTCTCGTATTTATTTACATGTGATAAGATTTGCATGGCTATGATTTGGTATTTTATACGCCATGTGTTTTTAATTATATTTGATTTATGTGATGACCTGAGAGTGAGTGGTGCATAGTGACTACCTTGGGTTTCGATCCCCTAAACCTCCGGAGGGGCTGTACGGACTGAATAGTGTCTGACATCCTTTGAGGTGTGGCACTAGATCTAGGCGGTATGGCATGAATGGACACTCTCGCTACTCCTTACGGTTTGTTGAAGATTTTAATCTTCGGTAAGGATGTAGTTGGCTAGATTGATCGGTCATCAGGTTTGTTTTGCACCCGAGTATTTAATTATTTTCTCATGAGTATTCTTGAGAAATGATTTATTGTTTTCCTTGATATGTTTTACATACTGGTTGTCCAATGAAATATATTTTAATGAGTTTTAAATCTAGCCGGGGTGAATTCCCCTACTGAGCAGCGAGGACGAAAGCTCACCCCTACAATAGTTTTGGATGCAGGTACTGTGCACTGGGAACGGGACAACAGTGGTTGGCGCTGGGTGTGCAAAGTTGTTATCATCGGATATTCGTTTATCGAATATCAGGTTCCGGAATTATCTATTTGTTCTCATTGTACCATTTCTTTTATTTTGGAACTCGTTGACCATTTATCTTGTTCATGGTCAATAATAAACTCATTCATGAATTCCTATTTCGATCCGGTTATTTAATTTGATAAATTGGATTTAAATCGTTTTACGATTTCCAATTGTTTCACCTCTATTCAAATTAAATTTGTTTCCGCATTTGCGTTCTGAAAACTATTCACTTAAATGCCTTGCGTTTCTTTAAAGTATAAGTTAGGGATTTAGCTTGTATTTTTAAAGGTTCGCGGCACTGTTTCGTGCTCAAATTGAAGAGGTGCAATTTGGGGCGTCACAGAGAGTAAACCCCAGAACCCCATACTTGCCTCTCGCCCTCTCATCGTTTTTCTTGGCACCCCAAACCCCAGACGACCTGTCTCCGTAGCCTCATAGCTTCTTCGATTTCACGCCTATCGTCATTTTTTATGTATTTATCAAATTTTCTTATTTGGGAAGAGATCTTTTTTTATTTGCTTTAGATTTTAAGGTTGGGTTTGCCTGCATCTTGGTTTGATTCCTATTCAGGAATCACATAATTCAACTCAATCAAATTGGCAAAGCCAACTCATACCAATCGATTACCAGAAATCTAAAAAGAACAAAGAGAAATGAAAGAATTAATTACTCATGTCAGTGTCATTGTGCCAATGTGGTTTTTCTGAGTTTGCCAATTGTTTATTACTTATTAGGTTTCTGGTGTTCTGAAGATTTCAAATTACAGTAAGGCCCCGTTTGGTTAACCGGAATGTTAGAACGGGAAAATGAATTGCACTCCTTTTCCTTTCTAGGATGGAATGGAATTAATTAAGAATTTCCAATAGTGGTGTTTGGAACAATCCAGGAATTGAGATTAGGAAATGATCCGAAAGAATTAATTTGTTAATAAATTTCCTATAATACCCAAATGAAACTTCAAAATTCTCAATACATATCAAAAACAAAAACAACCATTCTTTTTTTTTTTGGATGCGACAAAAGCATTCAGGCTTCTTCATCATTTCAGAGGAGTCTGGGCATGTATATGAATGGCGACACAAGCTTTGGGAAGAAATGATAGGGTTCTGGGTTGAATTACATCAAGAAAAACCTAGATTGATGATTATTGTAGGGATCTGCGCACCCAATTAGTCACCGCATAAAGAATCCAAGATTGTAGATTCTTCTTAACTCCATTGGGTTCCTCCTTCCATCTCTCTCTATTCTCCATTGCTTTTGTCGCATCTCTCCTTCTCCACTCTTCTAAACTCCATGGGTTCAGATTCTTCTGAATATTTGCTCACCTTCTCTGTCTGTATACCCGTTAACCCAGAACCGATTTTTTTTTTCTATTTTCTTTTCTACAAGACCAGAAAAGATGAAGAAGAATAGTGCTTTCTTTTATTCTTTTATTCGATTTCTTCTCCTTTCAAAGATGAAGCGAGTTGATGGTGTTGGGAGACTGGATTTATGGCACTAGAAAATCTGCCATGGCAGAAGACTTTTTTTTTTTTGAAGAAGGGTAGAATCAATGAATCATCCTTTTTTTTAGAGAAGAGAGAGAGAGAGAGAGAGAGAGAGAGAGAGAGAGAGAGAGAGAGAGAGAGAGAGAGAGAGAGAGATGGGAGGGAAATCATCAGTGAAAATTGAGAAGACGCTGGGGAATTTACCATGGCAGAAGACTTTGAAGAAGAAACACCAGTGATAATAAGAACTAATAATTATAAATTGATAAAATGTTAGGAGGGGTAATATAAGTAATTTTTCAATTCCATTGGGTGAAGGAATTGAAATACCACGCTCTAGGTGGTATTTCTATTCCGTCTATTTGATGGAATTTGACTCCAGTCAACTCATTTATTTCCTTTTCCTTTTCCAACTTGTGACTTAACCAAACGATACAATTCGATGGAATGGGAAACTATTTCTCATTCCAGGTCTGATTTCCTGGCAAACAAACGGGGCCTAAATGTAAAAAGAGAAGGAAGAGGAAATAGAGAGTGAAAGACGATGGGTTGCTAATGACTTGTGTCTCACTCGTCTTTTTTAACTCATACAAATTTTTATTTTTTATTTTTATTTTTTATTAGGGATTCTCTCTCCAAAAAAGATCTCTCAATCGGCCAATCCTCTTAGGCTTCGTTTGGTTCACGGAAAGGAAAAGAAAATAAATCAATTTATTGTTCTTTCTATAAAAAGGGAAAACTAAAATTCTCATTAGTTTTCCTTTCAAGTGTTTGGCAACACTAAGAAAATGGATCAATAAATAATAATATATAAAACAAAATTAATATTTATAATTTCATAAATTGTTATTTTAGTTATAAAAGTATTGTAATTAATGTTAAATTAGTGCAATAAATGTTGGAAAGTAAGTAAAGATAGTGATTCACTTGGAGTATGGAGGGAACCAATTTCCCACTTATTTTTCTTTCTTTCAAGAAAATATTTCATTTCCTTTTGCATTTCAAACATAGAAAATAATTGAGTTTTATTTCCCAAACCCTCAATTCCGTAAACCAAACGAGGCCTTAGGGAATAAGTCGAGTAGACTAATCTCTCTTCGTGAAACAGGCTGCCGCTGACAACTTTTTTATTTCTTTATTCTCTCATCCTCCATTATAAAATTTAGTAATAAATTGTTCAGTTCTAAGTTCTAATAAAAAAAAATATGGTTAGTTAATATTTTTTCTCAAAAAAAAAAAAAAAAAAACTATGGTTAGTGAAGGTAACACGTGTCAACCTCTCACCAAGGTACTGGTGTGTTAGAGCAAATTCATTTCCCGCCTCCCCCGGGCTTTTCTTTATTTCCCGTTTTCAAAGGCAGAATCAAAGGTGCTCCTGAGCCATTGGATGAGTGTCGAGACCCTTCTTCCTCAAGATTCGCGTTGAATTCCAACGGCTTTTAACTCCTACAATTTTGTAACTACCTCTTGACATTCTCAAAGGAGACGATACACTCAAACCCTTAAACCCAACTTGAACAATCCATCCACATATGAAGCAAATACCAGACGCCTTCCAATTTCTGATTTGGGTATTCATCAATTTATCCTTATTCCCCTATTTTTCCATTTATCATCTTTACTTTCCAAACATGCTCATTCGACATGAAATTTACACCCATGTTCCTTTTTGTGACTTGATCGTTGTGTGTTTCTGAATTTGTTGCAGATTTGATTTTCTTTCTGACGCAGCATGCTAGGAAGAGATTTGAGGTGATGTTAAATTTGATCAGATAGGTTTCATGAAGCATTGATTTAGATTTGCGGTAACTATAATATGCACTTTTTTTTTTCCTTGAGTGGATTTGAATCTGATTGAGGTAGATTCATTTGAGTGTAGATTATTTATAGACATCTTAAACCAGATATTAATTATTTAGAGCCTATTCGGTATCTTTGGGATCCTCTTACTGACAAAATACTTCATTGTTAATTACTATATGCCTGCATTTGAACAGAAGTTGAAGCCTTCTTATGTGTTTCGAAAGATAATGTTTGCCAATTAGGCCAATTTAGCCCGGAAAAATGATAACTGTGGACACGGTGGGATCATTGTTAGCTCGAAATTGGTCAGACGAATTTAGACAACACGTGAGCGTTTTAGCCATGAAAAAAGTGATTAATATATACTTTTGGACTGAAATATGGACAATGCAATCAGAAAAAGACTGAAAGATTGACAAAGTTTGTGGCATGGTGCCTATTGGCCTATTGGCACACAATATTAAAGTTTAGGTGCAGTTTGAAACAAAAATGTTTATATACTGAAGCTACGGGGTCATAGTTTGTGGGACTTAGCTATAATTCTCCCCTGTTTTTATGTATGCATGGTTTTACTCCCATCATGCTAAAGATTAACATTTCACTTTTTGTTCTTTCTCATTATTCAAGAACTACTTTTTAAGCATTTAGTTACCTTCATCCTGTTTTATTTTTCTACTTTTTTCAACAATGTTTCCCTTTTCTGCTCTTCATTTTATATAGAGTTCTAAATATACAGGTGACACTTTGTTTTAAGTGTTTCAGGTAATAAGAAATGCTTTCCCTCTCCATTTTTCTTTTTCGATGTTCTTCATGTAAGAAGTTCCACTCCACCAGCATCTTTCAAACCATCGATTTTCTATTTATCTGCTGCTAATTGATAATTTAAATTGGTTAATTTGTGTTTCACTTGTTTGTTCCAACATATTATCATTTTGACAAGTGGTTAGTTCATGACCTTCTTCCATCGTAATTGTTCCGAGTTTCAAGTGTTCTACTCAGTTATTTTTTTATTTTATTTTGAAGTATCTGATATAATAGAAGTTATTCTTCTGTTTTTTTTTTATTATTTCTTTTTATCATCTGAACTTGGCCTGCATATGAATTTGTGGTTAGATATTGAGTGAACGCTAAAGACTGTCATAATATTGACGAATCTTGCTATGAATTTTGTGAAACAGGTGCTAATTGGATCTCAATTTTTAAGGAGTTTTCCTCAGAAAAGACATATTAACAGCACTAGATTAAGATTGAAAATTGATTCGTATGAATTGGAGACAAATTCAAGAGGTTTACCAGTGGCCAGCTTTTGTCATTCATTCACGGTTAGCCAGCACAAATTCAAGGTATTATATGTTGCCTCTTAAAACCACTGACTGAGTTGTTTGAACTCAAAATATAAGTGGAATGGAGTTCAGTGATGGTTTTGTCTCAAATGAGCATCGGGAGCTCCACCGTTCTGCTACAGAAAGTGCAGATCCATCATCTGTTTCTCCACTGCACATTGGTCCTAAGTCTCCAAGGTCCCCAAAGTCTCCCAAATCTGCAAAGTCCCCGAAGTCACCAAGGTCCCCAAAGGTGCAGGGCAAAACTGGAAAAGCTAGTCCACTCGCTCATGATAAGCATTCACATTCTTCTGTAGATGGGCGTCCTAAGAAGGGTAAACTACACACTTCTTGTAATCTTTTTCTGGAGTCTACTTGAAAGTTTTCTTTTGCAGTATATATTAGGCATAAAGAGGCACTAAAGAACTCCGATCTGGACAATGTGAAAAACTAATGTCGAGTAGTTGCATTGTAGTGTAGAGATTCCCTTGACAATTTAATTTTGGACTCAAATACATATAACATTGAAATGGTTTTGGAGGAACTTTTGGCATCTACTGTCATCTTTAGTCAATAATAAGCAAGGGCTCTAAAGATGCAACATAAAAGCAACATAAAAGCTGAAGATATTCTATTTTCTCACTTGAATTGTGGTTTTTGGCTCTTAGTTTTAATGAAGCCAACTATCTTGTGCAGGTGGTTCTGGGGGAAAAGGCACTTGGGGAGGGTTACTTGATAACGACGACAGTTGCACTGTTGACCCTTGTGACCCTAACTTCGATAGCAGCGAGGTAAAGTAACTAAAAATTCCATCCCTCATATATAACTCTCCATGTTCTCTGTAAACATATATATAACTCTCACTGTTTCTTATGAAATGCTACCAGCAGATAGAATGCTTACATTAATTTCTATATATTTTCTATTGTAATTACTTTTGATCTTATTTAACTTTTTTACCAATTATGAAGAAACTTTGTGTTGGTTGCAGGAATGTGAACAATCAAATGCAAAACCTGAGAGAGTGGATTTTGAGGAGTACAAAAAGAAAGCTACAGTAATAGTGGAGGAATACTTCGCTACCGATGACATTACCTCAACAGCAAATGAACTGAGAGAACTTGATATGCCTAGCTATAGCTTCTATTTTGTAAAGAAGCTTGTTTCTAAGGCTATGGATAGGCATGACAAGGAGAAAGAAATGGCTGCTGTTCTTTTATCTGCATTATATGCTGACTTCATTGATCCCCCACAAGTTTACAAAGGGTTCTTTAAATTGGTAGAATCTGCAGATGACTTGATTGTGGATATACCAGATGCAGTTGATGTTCTTGCACTGTTCATTGCCCGAGCTGTAGTTGATGACATACTTCCTCCTGCATTCCTGAAAAAAGAAATGAATTACTTACCTAAGGATTCAAAAGGGGTTGAAGTTTTGAAAAGAGCTGAGAAGGGATACTTAGCAGCCCCTCTCCATGCAGAAATCATTGAGCGGCGATGGGGAGGTAGCAAGAAGAGAAGTGTTGAGGATGTTAAGGCTAAGATAAATAATTTGTTGATTGAGTATGTGGTGAGCGGTGACAAAAAAGAGGCTTGCAGATGCATCAAGGATTTGAAAGTTCCTTTTTACCACCACGAAATAGTTAAACGAGGTCTTGTAATGGCAATGGAGAGGCGGCAAGCTGAAGGCCGGCTACTAGATTTGCTGAAAGAAGCTGCTGAAGAAGGCTTAATCAACTCAAGCCAAGTATCAAAAGGGTTTGGTAGGATGATTGATTATGTTGATGACTTATCACTTGACATACCAAATGCACGGGGAATATTGCAGTCATTGATCTCCAAGGCAGCATCGGAGGGCTGGGTGTGTGCTTCTTCCTTAAAGTCACTGTCGTTGGAGCCAGAAAAGCCATCGGTAGAAGATAGTGTTGCCAGAGTTTTCAAGATGAAGGCTCAATCTATTATTCAAGAGTACTTCTTGTCTGGGGATATCTTAGAAGTAAGCAGTTGTCTAGAGTCAGAGAACAGTAGTTGCTCGTCGGAACTGAATGCTATCTTTGTTAAAAGACTGATAACTCTAGCCATGGATCGGAAGAACAGGGAGAAGGAAATGGCATCTGTGTTATTGTCTTCTCTATGTTTTCCAGCTGATGATGTTGTAAATGGTTTTGTAATGCTGATAGAATCTGCAGATGACACGGCTCTAGATAATCCGATTGTTGTTGAAGATCTTGCAATGTTTCTGGCCAGAGCTGTGGTGGATGAAGTTGTAGCCCCACAACACTTGGAAGAGATTGGAAGTCAGTGCTTGTCAACTGAGTCCATCGGGAGCAAGGTTCTTAAAATGGCAAAGTCATTGCTAAAGGCCCGGCTTTCTGGGGAGAGAATACTAAGGTGTTGGGGTGGTGGAGGAAGCAGCAGGCCTGGATGGGCAGTTGAGGATGTTAAGGACAAGATTGGCAAGTTGCTAGAAGAGTTTGAGTCTGGCGGCGGTGTGAGAGAGGCTTGCCGCTGTATGAAGGAGTTGGGCATGCCATTTTTCAACCATGAGGTTGTCAAAAAAGCTTTGGTCACCATTATGGAAAACAAGAATCAAAGACTTTGGATTTTGCTTGAGGAATGTTTTGGCTCTGGACTCATAACAATGAACCAAATGACCAAGGGGTTCGGAAGAGTTGCAGAATCTCTAGATGATTTAGCTTTGGATGTTCCTGATGCCCAGAAACAATTTGCTCATTATGTCGAACGAGCAAAGACTGCAGGGTGGTTGGATTCCTCATTCTGTTTCACCAATTCAGGACATGTTACAGAGAATGGGACCTGCTAATTATCTAAACTTTGTATTCCATTATCCGATCATATGTCACTGCATAAGTTTAATACAACTCCAATATATTCTAAACATTAATTTACATTTTCCTTGGCTCCTAATTTCTTGTTTCCTGGCTAATATATTAACTTTTGAGGGCCGCACAATATCCATTTTACTTCCTGACACATTGAAAAAGCAAAGCTTATTCTGCTTTTCAGCTGCCTTGTTCAATAAATTGACATTAATTTGATTTTTCAGTCCAAAAAAAAAGGAACATTGGAGTTTACAAAAATAAATACTACCAGAAAATTGGTCATTAACAGCCCACAAAGTACGCCGTTAAAGACAATTTACGGCGTGCAAAAACATCTCGTAAATGAACCTGTCGTAAAAGACAAAGGTCATTTACGGCATGCTTTTTGTACGCTGTAAAAGATCTTATTAGCGCGCCGTAAAAAACATATATAAACGCCGTAAAAGGTGTGCAACAATCCTCAATTTTGATTTTTGAACTACTAATGCACGTCGTAATTGATTACATTAGAACGCCGTAAATGATTATATAAGCACGCCGTTAATGATAAAAAAAGAACGCCGTAAATGATGTCAATAGCATGCCGTTTTTTGGGTTCAATATTACAATGCCACTTTTTTTTTTTTTTAAACAAAAGCATTTAATTATCAAGCACAAGCACGGTCTTAAAGTAATGACAAAATTGTATCTAAATCAAAATATTTTAGTAGCACAACAAATGAAACAGCACTTCATTGCTCAAAAAAAAAAAAAAAAAAATGAAACAGCACTTAAGATCTTGGCTTCTCCTTCTTCTCTTTGAACAGAGCCAAAAGTGACACGCCTGAAACCTTCACAACCTTGAACCTAACTCCAGGAATATCACCAACAGCATGACCTTTACATCCAAACCCAGCAATCAACACCTCATCATTCTCTTCAATGTAGTTCAAGCAACCATCATTTGGCACAAAGGCAGCAATCTTCTTCCCATTCTTAATAAGCTGGACTCTAGCTAGCACACTTTCTAATGGCAGAGTTAGGCTGCTTAGCCTCAATACCAATCTTCTCAAGAACAATGCCTTTAGCATGGGAAGATCCGGCAAATGGCTTCTTCCACTCATTTCCAAGATGTGACTTCTTGTATGACTTGTCAGTCCACCTTTGCCTTCTGCGGTGGTTCTTCAGCTTGTGAGCCGCTCCCATTCCACGTGTTTTCCCCATGATGACTGAACACCAAGAGTCTCAACCAACGACTGCAACAGAGAGCGAGCTTCGGCGCGGCAGGAGCAAAAACGGGCTTGGGCAATGCCCATTACAATGCCACTTCTAAACTAAAGAATTCATTCAAAATCTAAATATTAAACTGCAAGCACACAGCAAAATGCCTAACAATATATAAGTTGTTATATATAGTAATTCACAAACTTCAATTCAATACAAAATCATAGTTTGAAATGTGAAACCAAGTAACTCAAAAACAATTTCTCATTATATAACTAAACCGTGAAACAAATCTAAATTAAAATAGACTAGATTGTCTTTAGTGCAAAAGATAAGTCTAGATTGATCAACACTTGCCGCACACAATGAAAATATTCATATGATGTCGTCTAATGCCAACCATTACCTGGTATTAAAAAAAATGAAAAGAAAAAAGCATTTAAATGTAGTGTATTATGTTTCTATCCACTATCCATTCAAGCAAAACACAATCAGTAAATGACTAAAATTCTCCAACAATGTAACACAAGCAAATAGTACTTACCTCCAAAAAGACTAATTCACTTTGATGTACTTGATTGGCCATGCAATCACACTTCCTGTAGATGCATCAAGCTTACTAAACTCACTTGTTGGGCGATACAAAGCTATATCATGAAAAACCTCGTGCACCGAAACTTTCCAACAATCATGACCAAGAGGCACATGATGGACCTGAACTTCTGGATCTTTTGATAAAATGTCAGCAGTAGCAACAACAAGTTCTTGTTTATCATACCAACTTAACAAGTACACTTGTTTCCCTGGATCTGCCTTTTGGGTCTTTGTTGGTCTACCATGTTCAGAATGTTGCTCCTTTCCATTAAAACTTTGCTGGATCAGGTTGCCATTTCCTTTCTCATTATAAGAACTTTTAACACTTGCACCATTATGTTTGCTATGTGCCACATCACTAACAGAAGCTGCTGCCAGAACACTTGGATTTTCTTTTCGTTTCCTCTGTCTGGTCTCATTAGTGGACTGTTGTGCACTAGTGTTTTCCTTCATTGAAAAATCAAATAAAATAAACAGCAATCTATAATTTAAATAAATTTATCAAAAAAGATAAGATTAAAACTACTAGAAAACCACAAATTTAGGTAAAATACTTACAATGTTATTTCTTCCCTGATCTAGCCGAGCACAAAGGCTTCTCACCATCTCTTTCAACTGGTCTACCACTTGCCCTTGAGCAGCAAGAGCATTCTCTAAAACGGTGACTTTATTACTAACATGTGATTGAAAGTCCACCTTTGAAGGCAGTGCACCGAACCCATATCCTCTCACTCGTCCTCGTCGATCAGGACCTAATACCTTGGCAACAGCATCATTTTTTATAGAACAAGGCTGTGAAGCTACTTCTTCTTCTTCCTTGTACTTCTTCCACCTTGATGAGCCACAATTTGGACACTGAACCGCATGTTCTAGTTCTTTTCGAAATAAGCAACAATCTTTCACACATGCATGTATCTTCTCATAACCAAGATCAAACGCTTTCAAAAAAAATTTTGTAGAATATAATGAATTCAGAAGAATGTTGTCCTTTGGTAAAAAAGAACGAATCATCTCAAGAAGTTCATCAAACCCAGTGTTGGATAAACTATGTCTTGCCTTGAACTTATAGCAGGCTACTATTGCAGACATCTTTGTCCAAGTAGAGCCTGTATAGATGGGACGTTCAGCCTCCTCCAATAAATTTTCATAATCAGGCACATGTCTTCCGTCTGTAGGTTCCCTAACATCATCATTTTCAAAACATGCATCCTTAAGCATTCTATATGTCTCCGGAATCTCAACATCTCCCTGTAGTTCTGCAATTGTCGTCTCCTCCCCATGAAATATCCACTTAGTGTATAAAGGATTAATCCCAGGTACGATCAAGTGGTCGTATACTATGTTAAAGTTATGGCGTTTGCCATTTCTACAGTCAATACAAGGACATCGAATTTTTTCTGGATTCCCCAAACTAGCCTGAACAGTATCAACAAATTTGCGTGCTCCTTGTTTATACTCCGGAGTGTTTCTAGAGAAGAGAAAACTCATTAATTTTTTCTTGTATGTAATCTGTCTTTTACACTAAATTTTAGATTATTGGAATTTAAAATTTAACCTTTTATAACTAGCCCATTCTTTATCCATGACGATACAACCCCTAAGTTTTCCTTAAGGCACCTCTCTGTATAGTTTTCAGATAACCAACATAATAAGAATAAACTGTAAACATGTATTTAATTATAAAGAGCAAAATATCAGTAGAGTTAAAAGATGATACAAATAGAACATGCAGTTAAAGCTAAAGACAGCTCCAATAATAATGTATATAAAATATTTAGAGCAACACAGCATACAGGGAAAACAAAATCAAGTTACTTACAAGACAAAGTCTGTTGTCTGCCGCTATTGGAAGTGTGGACGTCTTCACTCCTTTGATTTGAAAAGGCTGACCAATTGCTATGCCTAGAGCTCCAGATAGTTAAGAAAGGGAAAAAAAAAAGTGTAAGTCAATTAATACTTCTCAAATAACACTGAGTGCAAGTCTAAGAAATCTCTAACATTAATTAAAGTATGCATAAGTGTAGTTAATTAACCCAATGTACCTATAGCTAATCAACGAGTCTAGATTTCCAAAGTGGCAACAGCAAATATCGTCATCAAGAATGTAAATCTTGAATGCTATTATTAATTTAAGATTCCATTTGCATATGATCATAAAATGAATAGGACAGAACTAGATTAGTGATGGAACAAACTCAGAAGTATCATTGCCAAACACAACAATATCTACAAGTAATAACTTAATGTTTCAGGATCATATGTGTGCCACAACCAAAAATATCAAATCCAAATATAAACCATGTACCAATTACCACACACATGACAAGCAATGCAAAACCCACAACTCCAAGATAATAGCCAAAGTACAGAACAAAGTTCTGAGATCAAGAGATATCAGAATGCTAATTCCAAGGCCCTTGCCGGCCCGAGGTTTTTGGGTGCCCTGTGCAAAAATATATATTGCCATAACCTTTAAAACTTTTTTTTTTGGGTGTGAAATTAACACACCATATTTGCAAACCACACCCGCTATTCACTTTAAAACCTTTTCTCTCTTTTTCTCTCCGTTTCTGTTCTCTTCTGCTCTGCCGCCCTTGTCAACAGGCTCTGTCACTTGCAATCAAACAAATATGGTCACAATCAACTCCAAATCAAATGGAACTTCATCTTTCTTCTTTTCGATCGAGCATGATTTCCACACAAAACTCACTCAAAATCAAATGGACTTCATCTTTTTTCTTTAAAATATGCTATTTATCTTCATCCTTTGTTGTTTTAAGTTTCTTGTCGCTGGCTCGCTGCTACCAGGACCATTTTTAATGACAATCCCAGAAATAGTGTCATTCATTCCCTTTACCATTTCATTATGGAATGATGGATCTCACCTTGGTACAGGTTTGGCCTTCACTAAGGATTTGATTTTTTAGTTGAGAGAGAGAGAGAGAGAGAGAGAGAGAGAGACCAATGTTGTCATTCATAAGAAGGCCCAGAAAATGATTCTTCAAGGGCACAATTGTCTGTCTGTCTCTTACATATATCAGCTTAATTGCAGTAGAAGTGTAGAACTGGGTGCCCCTCAAACTTTGCGGCCCTGTGCAAGGGCACACCCCAAACCTACCCGGGGCCGCCCCTGTCGACCAAGGGCATCGTTTCTAATCAATTGAAACCAGATTTGAAGTAATTTTCAGTAATACATCTAGGAAAGAGTGTTATATTGAACATATACATGTATCTTCACCGAAATTTGGGAATGAGTTTAAGTTGAAAGAAATCAAGCACACCATACGGAATCAAGAGTTACCCAAAAGATACTTTATCTCGTTGGGTCTTAGTGGTTGCTGAGAATCATAATAAGGATACAGAGTATCACAGGCAAAGGATTGAATTCTAGAAATCTAGATATCAGATACCCAATTTGTTTAAACCAAATCTACTTACCCGAACACAGACGTCTTCTTTCAGCCTCAACATCAATGGCAACCCTGAAGCGTTGGTTTTTAGCGAAAAATCAGCAATCCGATGTGTTCAGATTCGAATCCCACTCCTTCTATTTCTTCAAGCCCTCAGTGTGAAGTTCGAGGCTCACCCTCAGTGTCGCCGCCGAATAGAAGCAGCAGGGAGTGAAACGTTTACGCTAACTAGTGATAGATTCTGATCATTCTACGTACCCTATGAAACCCGAAAACGGAAACCAACCCACAAGAAATCAAACTCAAATGCATGTATAGTTGTATACCTTTATAAAACATTGGCAATTACATAAATAATGGGAAATAATCCCCAGCTAGAAAGCACATATTAGGTAAGCTAGACATAGAGACCCATACACTGATAAGTATGCCATTTCACCCATTTAAATAAATGCCCTCTTACTAATTGTTCTCTCTCGTTCAAATACTGCAAACAGAAACAGCACTACCTCAACCTTAGTAATGGCAAAGTTATTAAGCAATTTTCTACAAACAAGAGATCGAATTCAATAATAGCTTTAATTGGTTCAAATACCAAAGCCATGCATAGCACCAATGACGAATATTTGGTCTAGAATTATACTCGATTAACGAAATGGATCAACAAGCTAAACTAACTCAACTACTCAAGTCATTGATCAAGGCCAAAAAAGTAGTAAAGAATATAGCCAATATACTGAAAGCTTAAACCATGAATAATGGCTAGAAATATAAATATAGCAAAGAATATAGACATTAGACTTTTCACTCTCAATCTTGATCCAATCTTTATCTATCAATCATAGGCAACAAAATAGTTAAGAACATAACACTATCAAAATCTCAACCCAATGATGATACCTAAACCCGTGGATGCTCCCGAATCTTTTCGAGAAGTACGATCTTTTGCTGCAAAACACAACCATGTCCTTGTATCTGAGACTAACTTCAAAATTAATAGGAAGGAAGCTTAAATGATATAAACATCATTGATCATGGCCAACACTTTAGTCAACATAGTTAACCCAATGGAGCAACAAAGCTCAAATAGTAATATTATCAGATCTGCCACCTTAAAAACGAATAAAATTACAATATTGCTACATTGTAACACGCCAATGAAAAATATTTTCACAATAAAGATGAGAAGCAAATATTGTTAACATGGGAAGCAATTTTCATACTCTCCAAGATAGCGGGCTTGAGCTTCATCAAATGCATGCATACGACCGATATCGTCGTCCTTGAGCTCATCATTCTGGTATATCTTCGAAGGGCGGTACACGTCTTGTAAAGGTTTTCTTTCACGGGTTGGACGGTTTTCGGGAAGAGGAAGATCAGTTATTTAAAAGTTTTGTGAGTATCTTGTCTGCACAAAGAGTTACCATAACCAAATCTACTAAAACCAGTCTTGAGTTCCAAATCCTCTACTATACCAGTCTCTCAAACCAGAGACACAAAGATATATCATGAAAAGCATAATTAAAACAACGGATACACAGGCCAAGTAAGTTCTGTTGGCATCTTCTTCCCTGTTCACCCTCACTGGTGGCCGGAACATAGTTACTTACGCACACAAATAACTTATCATGAGGTCCGTTCCGTTAGGGTTTATGTACTCTGCCATAACTGGTTCTTCTGTGTACATTACTGGATCTGCTTTGTACTCTGGGCTGTTTTCAGGGTTACGATCACCCTTCCAGAGCGGGCAATCTCCAGCCATGTGGTCAAAAGAGGTATGACAATTGGAACATGCTTTGGCCATAGCACGTCCTCCTCTTTTACCACACATCCAACAAGCCCCAACAGGCTGCTCAAGATCACGACCACATAACCGACAAATTACAAAATAGCCAGGGCAAACAGTTGCACCCAGTGGGACATAGTCCTCGTACGGGCAACCAAAAATATGTCGGTCGTCATCACCACAAACCCGACATCCTTCTCTTTTGATGACTACCAGAGTAGAAGAAGCGACTTCAGCGGCAGCCTTTGGTTCTTCTTTGGACTCGCAGCCCTGATCACTTTTCTCCTTGACTGCTCTTCTTTCTCGGACTTCAGCGACTCCAGCCGCTTTTTTACTCTTTTTTACTCTTTTGATGACGACCGGAGTAGGAGAAGTGACTCCAGCGGCGGCCTTTGGTTCTTCTTCAGACTTGTTGATGATCTTCTCCTTGCCGGCCGCTGCTGGTCTCACTATTTTAGACGAAGACATATCTAGGGTTTGGCGTTGGGGTCAATTAGATGAGATCGATTGATCGAGCGTAAGTGCTGATTAGATAAATGACGCGTTATAGGGACGAAATTGTCACAATATGATTTTCCCTTCTCTTCTATCTTGGAGGAAGGTATTTATAGACAATAAGTTGAATTAAATTAGGAAACAAATTAAACATAACCCTACTAGGATTAGGAACATTCTAATAAATCCTACTAGGATTAGGAACTTTCTAATAAATCCTACTAGGATTAGGAACTTTCTAATTAATCCCCTATTAGGATTAGGAAATTTCTAATTAATCCTAACCCTACTAGGATTAGGAACATTCTAATAAATCCTACTAGGATTAGGAACTTTCTAATAAATCCTACTAGGATTAGGAACTTTCTAATTAATCCCCTATTAGGATTAGGAAATTTCTAATTAATCCTATTAGGAATAGGAACATTCTAATTAATCCTATGAGGAATAGGAAAAACCTAATCAAACTAGGAATTAATAGAGAAAATATTTATTTTTACCCTCAAAGTTGAGATTTTTCTTTGAACAGGTAAACAATAATAGAAGTTAGAGAGAGAAAAATCCAAATGCCCTATCTCCCTCTCCTTTGCCGCAAACAGCGGCTAAACCTCTCTTTCTCCTTCAACTGGAGATTCGACTTTGATTGGAGTTAACAACCAGCACCTTGTGGATCCTCCACAAATTGTCCTCTTAAGGTTTCGATGTTAGGGGTGCCTTCATCGAACTTGGTGATGAAGCACTCCAGGTGAAACCTTGCTTTGCCGGGTTTTATGAGCTTTTCATGGCCTATTTATTCATGGTGGCAAAGCGGTTTCTGCTTGTATGGAGATTTGGATCACTGATCCAATGATCAGATAGTTCTAGCGATACTAGTCTCATAGTGCCGTTCTATGTGTTTGCAAGGTTTAAATTATTGCTATGAATGTGTTTATGACCAACCTTTATCATAACATGTTCTAGAGTAGCACATGAATGACTTGAGACCCATTTGTATAAATAATCTTCTTGGTAATTAGAATAGCACCAGCATCGAAGTTGCCTAGCGTTACTCATAATCATTTTATTCTTAATGACTTCTGGTTAAACCGTTCGGAAACATCATCTTAAGTTTTTCATTGGATGCTAAGTTAGGTTGTACCCATCATATACCGAATATATCAAGTATGAAAGATTGATAGATTAAGTACAACACACCATTGACTTAGTCTGAGTAATGGCATTCAGTTGAAAAGAAGAGTGCATGTTAACATATGTTTTTGTCGCCAATATCAAAAGTTACACAGAGAATATTGCAGGAAAATTTAAGATCATGTATTTCTTTCTACTCAAGGAAAAGTCAAAATATTGTAGGAAAGGTGCACAACTACTCAATGGTGCTTTCAAATGCCTCTATATTTTTTCTTCAGAGGCTCAAAGGATGCAGAGGCTTAATTGTCTGACTTTCTATTCTTTTTTGTGCACAGGTTCTGTGGGGGATTCAATCACAAAAATAAGGCAAGACAAAAAACCAAAACAATTCAGAGTTCAGAGTTGTCATTAATTAACCTGATATGCCTTTTTGTTCAATGCAGGATTTCCAAATAAGACTGTACTTTGTGAAGACGTTGATATGCCTTTTTAGCACTGAAAAAAGTGAGATATACAAACAAAGTGAGATCTTAAAAAAAGTAGTTTCAAAACACCATTGCACTGCTTATCACTTTAGTGCCTTTATGTTGTTCTTTGTACTCAGGTTCTGGGAAAAAAGTCAAAATCTCTAAACAAAGAATCACAAGGAAAAGTTGCAAGGAAGGTGCACAACTACTCAGTTTCTTAAGGAGTCAGAGAGACTGTTCTTTGTACTTAGGTTCTCTGGGGAAAAAGTCAAAATCTCAAAACAAAGAATCACAAGGAAAAGTTGCAAGGAAGGTGCACAACTACTTAGTTCCTTAAGGAGGCAGAGACGCTGTGCAGGTTAATTATATTTGATCACCTTTTTACCACCTTATTCAAATACCTTTCAAGATAGATGTGTTGTCTTATTTTACGAAAGATTGAAGAACCTACTGGATTTAATCACAGATAGGGATAAAATGTCATGGTCTTCAGAACCTGTGTACAAAGATATATGTTTCATGAATTTAAAATCATGTACTTTATTGCAACCTGTGATAATGGTATTGTTTTATTAGTTTGTGTTTAAGGGAAACATAAATAATAAGAGAGAATGAGCAGAGAATATGATGTATTTCATTAATGAATAAGAGCCTCTATATATAGAGGAGTACAAGATACAATCTGTATTGATGTAGGAAATCTATTCTAAATACAATTCATATTCCAGAATGATAAACCTATTCTAAAGTCCTAGTTTGACAAGGCACACAATAATGATATCCTGAAACAATAATATATATATCAGTCCCCTTCACGTGTGGACGTCCACACGTGAATTAAAATGCGAACATCCTCATTGCGACGTACAAATTATGATCAAAACCGTCCATATTTTAGGTCATCATTCAAGGATCATTTTGATAAAAAAAAAATTCAAATTGGAAATTATTTAGCTATTTGACTACCACATTCATCATTTCAGCTTTATCTGACGGACTGTATTTGTCTGTAAATTATACAATGAATAGATAACCAACCAATCTCCAATTCGGCTGATTTTTTGCAAGGATAATTCTTGAAAATAAATCTAAACAATGAGCGGTTCCGATAATTGAGTTATGTTATCAATTAGTCGGGATGAAGATGTTCGCATTTTAATTCACTTGTGGACGTCCACAGTGAAGGAGACTGTATATATATATATATTATCTAGTAAATAGCTTTTGCACTACAATAATATTTTTGCATTTTCTGTCAAACAGTAACTTTACATATAAATTTTCCAATTCTATAACATTACTTGTACTCAAAGTTGAATGATATTTACTTATCTGCATGTACTTCCTACAATTTTACGCTTGGTACACGTGTGAAAGAAATAAAAAAATTGAGATAAAAATAAGTCAATAGTATAAATACCAAATTTATGTTTTTTTTTTTTTTTTTTTTTCAACCAAATCTTGTTGCCTTGCAGTAGTTTTGACAGAAAAAGAAAAGGAAAAAACAAAGCAAGTGAATGTTGGATACCATAGTAGTAGTATCAAATATATGTGTTTTTTTTTTTTGCTTATAGTTTACTAAATTGACAAAATGAGCATATATTTTTTTTATGTTATATAAGCTAACGAGGATTATGCAATATTAGTTTTTCGGCGCAGTTTGAGAGAGATGCCAAAGCACCTACATAACTCCATACAAAATGAACATATGAATAAACATAATATCTTATCACCATTCTTTATAAAATTGAAATTAGCATATAAACTTATTCTTTTTTCTCTTAATATTTTATGAATATTTTAAAAATTAATTAAGGAAAGCACATTAATAAACTTGAGTGCATTTAATTGCATCTGTAGCTGGAGTTTGTCTGGTTTTGGCAGAAACGCTTCAATTAATATGCACTTATCCCGTGGCAACGTACGTGCATGGGCAGTGCAGGTCGAGACTGTCTTCAAGCCTAACCGTTTCTATCTTGTAAAGTGTAAACTACGCACATTCACGTTTTACTTCTTCAAGTTGTTGAAAGTTGAAACAGAAACGTACGTACTCACTACTCAGCCCAGAAACAAAAAAGAGAGACGATCGATAATTAAAAACCACAGTGTTGTTGCTCTTTGATCCTCCAGTCCTCCTCTGCGTACGTATAGCTTGCTTCATTCATTGATTAATATATATTGATGGGTTCGGGTTCATTCACTTGGGTTGGGGAGTATGCCGGCCCGATCCACAGTCCCACTCCACCTTCAGGTCTTTCTTCTTCCCTGAGAAGAAGCCTTAGTCTCCTACGCTCAACGAAACAGGAGTTTTCCAAATCCCTCCTTGAATTTCTGGAATCAGTTGGGACAGACACCAGCCAGCAACTCACCGAGTACGACATCGTTTCTATTATAACCAAGTATGCGATTCAACACAAGCTTTCCCACCCGACAAACAAGAAAAGACTCGTGTGCGATGAGAGGCTCTATTCCCTCTTCCAAAGGAAATCCATTTCCCGAAACCGGATCCACGACTTGCTCGAGCAGCATTTCGTCCACAATCAACAAGATGATTCAGATTCCGATTCAGACTCCGACTCCGACTCAGACTCAGACTCAGACTCTCAAGAAGAAGAAAGAGGAAAGAAAAACGCATGGGAAAGTACTCCTCCTAAACCTAAACGGAGAAGCCCTTTTGCGGCCGTAATTCCGGAGAACATGAAGCTGGTGTATTTGAAGAAATCTCTGATCACAGGTCTTCTTGTCAAGCATGAGAAGGAGCCTCATGTCTTTGAGCACAAAGTTGTGGGAAGCTTTGTGAGAATCAAGTCAGACCTGAAGAAGAACACTCACCAACTGCTCCAAGTTACAGCTCTTCTAAACAAGCCTAGTGGATCTGATGGATCAGGTATTTCTCTTCAGCTTTCCGGCGCCACCAAAGACGTCTCTATTTGGATGCTCTCAGACGACAAATTTTCCGAGGAAGAATGTAAGGAATTACGCCAAAGAATGGAAGGTGGCGGCTTGGTCAGTAGACCTACAGTGGTGCAGCTTCAACACAAGGTCCAGCTATTGCATGAGGACGTTACCAAGCATTGGATTGTGACGGAGCTCGCATTGTTACAGAAGCGGATCGATCAATCTAACGAAAAGGGCTGGCGCAGCCAGCTGTTTGAGTACTTAGAGAGAAGAGCACTCCTTGAAAATAAAGATAAGCAGGCACGACTGTTGCTGGAAGTTCCCCAAGTCACTCCAGCTGATGAAGATATGGAGGTACAAGTTGATCCGGCCAGGGATTCTCTCCAGCAAAAAAACTGTACGTGCAGAATTGCAGAAAGAGGAGCCCATGAATAAGATCGAGCAATGAGCAAATGGTGGATTTCAAGGTAACTGATGATCGATCATGATGAAAACAAACGACATTGCGACACCAAGGATGACATTTCTGTTGATCACTTGCCAAACTTCATGTGGCATTACTTAGATCCCCATGGAAACAATCAGGGTACTTGGAAGAGCAGCGATGAAGCTGTGTTATTGAAAGACATTCTTCATCAAAATCTTCCAACTTAATAAAATTAACCATGCATGATTGCATGTACAAGATTGGATATGGTGTTCATGTGTTATTTTCCGACTTCAGGCCGTTAATGGTGTAAAACAATGTTCATTAGCATACCAGAACGCTGTTCCAATTAATTTTCCCTAGCATATATATATATATACATGTATGTATATACTGAACTACCTTTAAAGATATATGATTGTTAACAATTACGACGTGCATTTAATGAACGCCGTAATTGTCACTTTGCATATATGGCGTACTTAATTTACACGTCGTAATTGGGGTTTTTGGGGGGTCTTTTGCGACATTCTTTTATGAAACGCCGTAAATATGTCTTAATTCATTAGGCGCGTAAACTTAACCTTTCCCTCCTTATTGTTTTCCCAATTCTTAAGTTTCCCACTTTCTTCTTAGCTAGTTCTAAAAAAAAAAAAAGAGAGAAAAAGCAAATAACGAGAAGAACGAGCAAGGGATATCAGAGAAGTAGAAGAAAGCTTTGTCCAGACACAGAGATTATCGAGTTGTTATTATTTTTCGAAAGATATGTCCTTTAATGTCATTTTATATCTAGCAAAAGTAACAATTTATGATAAATTCAACTCCATGAACCAAATGCTACCGGAATATTTTTTTTTTTGGTATCTAACAATGGAACCTCAAACAAACAGGCATCAAAGAACCAAATGCTACTGGAATCTCAAACAAAAAAAAGAGAGAGTAAAAAAGCGGCTGGAGTTCGAGAAAGAAGAGCAGTCAAGGAGAATAGTGATCAGGGCTGCGAGTCCAAAGAAGAACCAAAGGCTGCCGCTGAAGCCGCTTCTTCTACTCTTGTAGTCATCAAAAGAGAAGGAGGTCGGGTTTGTGGTGATGACGACCGACATATTTTGGGTTGTCGGTTATGTGGTCGTGATCTTGAGCAGCCTGTTGGGGCTTGTTGGATTTTTGGTAAAAGAGGAGGACGTGCTATGGCCAAAGCATGTTCCAATTGTCATACCTCTTTTGACCACATGGCTGGAGATTGCCCGCTCTGGAAGGGTGATCGTAACCCTGCAAACGTCCCAGAGTGCATAGTGGATCCAGTAATGTACACAGAAGAACCAGTAATGGCAGAGTACATAGAAGTATAGAACCACGCACTAAGGGCACGAGAATAAGTTCTGGCCACCCGTGATTGTGAACAGGGAAGAAGAAGATGCCAACACAACTTACTTGGCCTGCGGTGTTTCTATGGTTTTAATTAAGCTTTCAACCATATATCTGTGTTCCTCAGCAGACAGTAGAGGATTTGTTTACGTTACTACAGTATGTTTGGATCTATGTTGTGTTGTAAGGACTTTGTGCTCTCCATTGTTGGCGTTACGTGGAAGCACACATATATATATATATATATATATATATATATATATATATATATATGCGTGTGTGTGATGAGCTAGTCTCCTCTGCATAACCTATAACAGCATCTCTAATAGGTGTTGGAGTGCAGAACTATTTGGCTCTCTAAATGACTCGGGTCTGATGGCTAATTAATAAGTTTGACCGGAGAGAGAGGGTGAGAGGTGGAGGGAGATCGATCTACACATGTAGGTGGTTTGATAAAGTAGATTAGGCTTGAATCTTTTGGGAAGAGTTTGGCCGGTCTCAGCATTGTTGTTTCCTTCAAAAATAGAAACTAGCTACTTGTATTTATGTGATTCGTCATGTTACATATCTAATTGCCCTCTTGAATGTACGTCGAGCACGGTACAAAAGAAATTTCACTTTTATTAGTATCCAAGCAGGAAATGAAGCAAAAAAAATCAAAATTAAGTAGCTAACGTTTAATGCTTAGGGCAAAGCACTAAGGCAAGCTGAGGTATATATATATATAGGGGCAAGCTGTAGATGCGTCTATATATGTATATCTAGATACACATAGACACATATACTGATACACATAAAATCCATATCAAAATATATACCTTGCATTCTATATATAAATATGTCAATGATAGTATAGTGGGAAGCAAAGGTCATTACCCGCAGTGGATTGTGTCTAATCGTTAATCTATGTCACAAAGAATTTATTTACAACTATTGACACTATGTACAATTGGTTTTTGAGTTTTTAATTTTTTTTGGTTTAACTAGGCAAGAAAATAAATTACATGTAAGTAAAGCTAGATTGTAGGATGTTCATCCATAACCTCTCTTACATGCAACAATGGAACAAGATGATTATGTTATGCTCAAATAACCAATTACCCTCATTGCATCCGGGTAAGATTACAATGGGCAAGCTCCCTTTATGTTATGAATTTCAACCGCGTAAGTCTAGAATTAACCGTTCAAGAACAATTTCTATTACCGGGTAAGTACATCTAAATTCCTTGTGTTGGATACATAAAGCTTTGAGTCGAGGTAACCAAGCTAACCGTCCATTCTTTGCCAAGGAATGGATGTAATTAACAACCTATATGTGCTACACTTTTTACATGCTTCATGTTAGGTACTTTGCTAATGAATTTCCAAGATTGCTCATCAACATCATTTTCAACTCCCAAACCATTTTCAGCGCAAACTTCATAATCATAATTATCAATAATCGATGGCATATCCAAATTTAATAAATTTGATGACGAACATGAAATATATCCATAATCATTAAATTTGTGCATACCTTTATCCTTTTCGTCTAACGCACATAATGGAGTGCATTGATGAAAAGAGCCAACGCATATCTCCCCTTTGGAACCATTACCCTCTTGGTAGGAAGTTTCAATGTGAGCGAAACGCTGATGATAAATGTTTCTCTCCCTGTCGTAACTCTTACCACATTGGCGTCGAGCTTCAATGCGAGCGACATGTTTCGTAAGTTGTTAAAGCATGCATCCTCTTGATTTCCTCCATGTGAGTTAGCGGATTGACTCTAAACTCACTCGTTTATTAAACGTGTCTTGGTGGGTTGACCCACAAATGACTCATTTTTTAATCGTGCGGATTCAACTCGTTTTATTTCATAAAAGTTTTGAGTTGTGTTATTGGGTCGTGTCAAAATTGACAGCTCTATCTGTGAGATTTGAACTTCACCGACAGTGTTAATTTTACTAATAAATAATAACCAACAAATCACACTTCACCGACACAGGCATTTGCTGCCACCAAAAGAGATTCGAGCAACCCGTATATAAAACCTTTGTTAAATTTTTGGCGGAGCAGCCAACGAAAGTCAAACCACTTGAACCTCCAAACACGAAAGCAACATATATAATACGAATACAAAGAGAAATTAGGATCAAAATCATAGATTTATAAACACCCAACACAATTACACAAAGTCGAAGCGGGAACACTGAAATGGACCAGAACGACAACGATAACAAAATCGGTGAAATCGAGGAAACGGGTCCAAGATCCGATCCGGATCCGCAACCCAGAGCGAGGACGAAGGTTCCAGAAGTCGAAGTCCAGCTGTATCGACAAGGCAAAGGTCCGATCGACTCGTTCAAGTCATGCCTCGGAGGTTGGGACCAGAACCAGTTGGAGGTTCGAGACATTCTGGACAAATACGGCTTCAAATCGCTATACGCCTTCAATCCTGGGTCGGGTCGCGGTGTCCCTATCCGGTTCAATCCCCGGAACGGGCGGTCTATGCTGCCTTACAGAGATGGATCCGAGGTGAACATTGACGGCGAGCCCAAGGTATTCGCTTTGTGTTTCTTCTATACATGAATCGATTCCGAATTTATGAATAATATTCGGCATAAATGTTTTAATTTCTGTTTGGTTGCTGAGAAAATTGGATGTATTGGAATTAAGTAATTATATTTGAATCATCAGCAGAATACGTAGGATTGAGTCGTTAGATGAGACTGGTAAACTCTAGGAATCGCTTCCGGAAACCTCAAACAAGGCCTCAAGCCTCTGAAAGGGAATCACTCACAAAATCTAGGAAATTTGTAGTGCTGATCATTGCCCGAAAATGACAGAGATACATGCCTTAAATAGACCTTAGAGACCCCACTAGAACCTTCTAGGCACCTTTTAAAAGACAAATTTAATGTCAGCTTTAATGATTTCTGGGTTATCCAAGGATGAATTCTTGGTTATCCAAGCATGACTCTTTCACTCCTAATTAGATGACACATTGACCAATACTCGAGACCCTTCTAGGAACCTCTTTGGAAAATGCTGCAAAGTTTATGATTTAATCAAAGCTAAATCCCCAACGAGGGCCTGCTGTACCGTGATCCCACCAGATCAAAGTACTGGGCAGGGGGATGCAACCTCTTCATAGTTTGTTTATTTTTGTTTTAGTGCCACATATTCCTGCAGGATAATATTCGGACGGATTTCATGGTATTGGTACAATGTGTGCTAGCTTGATATGTTGATCCATTTCCTTATAGCTTAAGATGTTGGTGTCCATTGGCCAAAAAGTATTTAGGGTCCAATAGTTAGTCCTAGGTCCAAAATTTCAACCCCATTCCCAATTATATGTTAACCTACATGATGGAACTGCTCTTATACTATGTGCAACCTTATCCCCCATCCCCCATTTAGGATTGAGCTGCACGTGAGGGTCACGTGCTGATGTTAGCTTCATATAGATCATTAGATCGTTAACTCACTAATAGTGCAAGCTTTTGAGGTCTAGTTGTTGTTCAACATCTAGTATTGGCACTTATGTTTAACGGTGGTCAACTGTGCAATGACAAGTCTCCACTGAGTTGGAATTTAGGCACCATGCTTATATCCCCATTGGCGCCATTAGATCATTTTCTCTGCTTCAATCCGTGTTTTTCTTTCATTTGACGAGCAGCGTGTCAGGATTTCCTGAATTTATTACCTTTCCTATATCTTTTTTGTTTCCAGCCTCGAATTTCCTTCAGACCATGAACTACTAGGAGAGAAATGATTTGTTTTTCTCTCATAAAAGGGAATCTGCTGTATATGGCCTGTATTATATGCGATGGGGCTCTTTGATGTACTTTGCTTTGTAGACAGATGAACATTTCAATTATACATGATACTCTTTTGGTGCTAGTTTGGCTAATGGATAATTGCATGTCTGCATTCTCTGCAGGATTCCTTGATCAAACCGGTGACGAAGATCTTGCTTGGAGTAGCTGTTTTAACCATTCTGATAACGTTGGTTATGAAGGATCCTCCGGAATTCATCCAAAAATTTAACTTTTTTGGAGGGAACTTCCCTCCGTGGATCCTTGCTCTTGTGGTAATAGTTTTTACACGAATGAGGAAGAGAACCAGGGATTTTCTGAAAAAATATGGTTGGTGAAAGGTGACATTTATGCTTCCCTGTAAGGCCCTTTAGTTTCTCTAATTGTTCTTAAATTTTGTTAAAAACAGAGATTCATGATCGGTGAAAGTTAATCCGAGTTATCTGCCGAGTTGTTTTTGGTTACTAGTATATACTGATGAAGTATTGTTTGGTGCGGGTGCATCTGCAAGTGAAAAATAGACTAGAATGTGAATGTCCTCAACAAAAAACAGTGTCGGTCGGATCGATGATGTATATGTACATACTAGATAGGATTATGTTGGCAAGTCTAGCGGGTCTGACTTGGTCAAGTTCCAACTTACCCAGTAGTACTAGTACTCTAGTAGTGAATTTTCTTTTCTTCCATTCAATTTCTCTCTCTAGCTATAAACATTTGTGCATATTAATCCATTGCATGCTAAGAATTTACAAAGGGTCGGCCTGCTGTCGTTACCCAGAGTCCCAGACTATATATACTACAAATTAAATGTCAGTTATATCTTATGATTCTTATATCTAGTACCCATGAACATGAACAAATTGAAGCAACTGAAGATAGAAGAGAAAGAGCACACTGTTTGAATGAAGAACGAGATCGATCTAGAGGAAGTGGCCCATTTGATCAAGTTCCAGAGTTGATGAACAAAGAGAGGAGAGAATCCTTTGTTACAGCTCTCATTATTACAACAAATTCAGTTCCAAATTCATTTCAGCACTTATAACCCCAGTTGAAAGGCTGTTGATCATGGTAGACAACGATTCTATACTAAACAAGCAACTCCACATCTTTTGGAGTGTCCACAAGCACATCCATGATTCCAACATAATCACTTGTATAATGCTTTTCAAAACTAGAGCATTGTTCAAAGGCAACTAAATTTCTAAGTATAAGCTCTGTTGTATCCTCTGTCCTCAATTTTGGAATTTCCAGAATCCCATCTTTGAATCGTATGTCAAACAAGTTTCTGGTTGATCCCACCTTAAATTTGACTCCTGCCAGGCGTAGCTCTGCAATGCTAGGTGCTGTTGTAGGTTTGGATTGTCCTGCAGATTGTTCTTTCTTCAATATAGGAGCTATACATAATTTTTTCTATATAATCCATCAGGCTTCAATTAGTTCGACCCATAAAATATTGTAGGTACCTCTTTTTGTGTTTTTCCATGGCTTTCAAGGCTTCTTAGTCGGTGAGGAACACGGAAGATACAACGGGATGGGGCCATGGGGGACAGTCTATCCAACTCCTTCATCATCCAAGTTTCTAATTGCAGGTACAACGGGATGGGGACCCTCTCTATATCATGTGGTGCAGCAGCTTGAATACTACTTCCTTCCATTTTCCTAGCCTTCTGATGTAATCTTGTGATTGTAATTAATGGTTGATCGATGATGATGATGATTATAGATTACTAGAACCACAATCAACAAGTATTTAATTACGTACTGAAACTCCGGCCAAAATTTATAAAAATATATACCAAATTGGACTGGACTAGAATCACTAGATCGATGCATGCATGGTTCAGAAATTTCAAACGCGCCCTAATGCAATGGTTTTACAAAAGGCTTTGGAAAATGGCTTCAAGAAGGTCCAAGTGGAATGTGACTCCAAAGTTTTGATTAATTGTGTGAATGACTTAATTCTCTACTCCTTGCCTCCTTGGCGACTCAAGAAGATTGTGGAAGACATCAAATGGCTATCATCCTCTTTTGAAGAAATCTCTTTCACTCACATCCCTCAAGAAGCTAACTTTACTGCTAATAGCTTGGCAAAGCTCAGTCACACCTTAAACTCCAGTCAAACTGGGAATCGTTGTCTGTCTCTCCCGACTCTTGATGCTTTTAATTTTGATACTTTTAGTTCGGGTTGCCTTAGGGCCTTTTCTTATAGTTTGTTTTAGTCTTTTCCGTATTAAAAAAAAAATTGTACACGGTAATGAAATCTCCCTCACAACCACTGGTAATGGGGCCCGCTAAGATGAAGCTTAGGGAAAAAGGAATTTCAAATTTAAAATCAGAAAATTGAAAACGTACTATATATATACACTGAGTAGCAACGGTAATTATTGATGAGGCTTATATCCAAATTCCTACCCTATGCAGATGCACCGAATATATTGTCTCCAAATTTACCAAGAGGCTAGGGTATATGTTGCAATTTTATATACCTTTGTGCATGCAGTTCATAAAAATCTTAAAGTACTATACTTGCAACTTTAATCCCACCTTAAAATGTCTTTAGTATTCTTGTGGAATTAATTCTCCAAATTCATAGAAGACTGTTGGTGTGAATATATCAGTTCTTACAACCATTGTGGAAGATTATGTTGGAGTTTTGGGTTAAAAAGTTCCAACGTACTGATCGTGTAATATATTCCTTTCGAAATGGTCAGGATTACATATATGGCTGCATACAGTTTTTAAGTTACAACACGAAAACCAGATTCTCGAAAATAAATCAAAGCAGATATAACTACTAGCTAGTCATATGATAGCTCATTTAGCTCATAGGAGAGCAGATATTATCCTCTTTTAGATGCTAGCTCCCATGCCAATCAAAACATACCAAGCAGGCCCAACTTTCATTCAAACAAACAAGAATCATAAGATTCCAAATTAATATACTTGAGCTTTGCTTAATCCGATTTCCAAAGGACTCATTAGATTTACTTACAGATATTGCAGCATTGCTATGATGCTATCGGACAATGGTTTAATGTGTATCTTTTCAAGTTCCAAATTCCCAACTTAATGAAGACATGAGCACTCTTTACCTAATGAAGAAGTTTATTTAATTAAATTTTTTACGAGATGAAATTTCAATTGAATGTATAGAAGATTAAAAAATTAAAAAAAATTAAAAAACCAAACAAAAAAACAAAGCCCCACTGATGAGAACATGAATATCCACAAATTGGCTCAATATGAACTGAAAGAATCAGTCATTGTTCACACAAGCAACACTCAAAAAATTAATTGAACACTTCCATGAAGTTGATTAATCCAAAATTGAAGTTTGGGTTCCTTGAAGTTCATCTAACCAACAGGGCTATCTTCCTCAAACTGGCAAAAGTCAAGCATGCTAAACAATAACTTGGTATACAGCGAGTACAAAACACTGGCTAATGAATCAGGAGTACAAAAATTGAAAATTAAGCAACCAAGCATTAAAAGTGAGTTGCTCAAATAAACTCAGCATGCACAACCACCTCTTTGATCAGACTCTGAAACAGCATCCGGGATGCCCTGGAAGTATCTGCAATTAAGAAGAAAGAAAAAAAAAAAACAATGACACAGAAACAACGTTAAAGGGCCATAACATATCTCATAAGAAAGATCCAGAATCTGAATATACCAGCATACAACAATAATAACAGACAGGACATTGTAAAGTGATGGAAAGGTGGAACATTGTAGTGTGATGGAAAGGCGGCGGCATTGTAAGGTGATTGAAAGTTGGGGACATTGTAAGGTGATAGATAGGTGTGGGACATAGTAAGGAGAATGACAGGTTGTAGAGATTATAGACCGACGAAATTTGGGGACACTGAAAGGTGATGAAAGGGTTTTCAAGTTTTAAGGGGAACATTTCATCAAATTCATATCGATTTAAAGGAGATTGGAAAGACATTTACCTATGACTGATATTAGGTCCCTCTTATCCAATTTGTATCTCTAATTCTCTATGCTGTATATCAGCATATTAGAAAATCATGATCAGATCTTACCCCAGTGAAACCACTTATTTCTAAAAACCCACAACTATTGTGACCCCACAATCTATTACTAATCAAATTCTAATCAGAACATTTTATTAGGTTTATATTCTTCATGTAGAGGAAGTATACTTCTGCTTCTAAGAGTAGTAGAAGGTAGTGAAAAATATCATGTTCTTACTATCTACTTTGTAGATATGTACTGTCCAAAGATTATGATCAGACGAGTTACATAGATTATCTATATATGGTGCATAAGTGCTTCTTAACAACAAAAGTAGATGCTCATCTTCTGGAATATCAAAAGTAAATGAAAATTATAAACAGTATGTCAGCCTCAATATAAACTTACATGTCCTGCTCATGTTCATTCGCAAGAGCAGTCTTGGCAATACAAAGGAATGCAGGGTCAACATTGTAATCTTCTTTTGCTGATGTCTCAAAGTAAGGTATGTTCCCCTTTGATGCGCACCAGTCCTTTGCTTTCTTCTCAGAAACCTGAAGAGAAAATAGTTAGCGTAATGAATCATGGACAAAATTATTGGCCAGCACCGAAACTGTGTCTCCTTACCACACGACTATTCCCACCGTCAATATCAATCTTGTTACCAAGCAATATAAACGGAAATGTCTTGGGATCAGCAGGATTGGCCTAGAACACATGGAGAAGGAAAGCAATTGTAAGAAATTGAAACCAAAAGATAGCATTTTCCAAGAAACAAAATTCAAATTACAGAACTGTAAGCAAACCAGCTCATGTGAAAGGTATATTAACACTTTATTAAGCTACTGTGTTTTTTCGACAAATATTTAAGGGAGACAAGGACAATTAACAACTTGAAACAAGGAAATAAAAATTAGCCCAGTATGAGAAACTAGGAAGAAAGGACTGACTACTGCTAATTCCAAAAAGGTCCTACAGGAACAATGGCAAAACTTTTTTGTTTGTTTGTTTGTTTTTTGTGGATAACTTATGTATTAATCAAAGAAATCATACAACTCTAACGCAGAGCAGGTACAAAGAAAACTGTTAAAGAAATCAACATAATTACAATAAAGAGAACGGTAGCCTTGAGTTGTCATCCAATATCAAAAGCAATTGAAAGCTTAAGCATATTGCCTGGAAGCTCAGCACTCTTAAAGGCAGCTGTCTCTTTTGTGAAAAAAAAAACAGACAAGGTTCTCAGTGAACACCATTTGAAATCAGAACTACACAACTTAGTTAGTTTCTGCAACTTAATATTTAACAACAGAATTAAGCATCCCCAAATGAACCCAAAAGTGCCATGACTTATCTTACTGATAATGGAAAACTCCATACGCACATCTCTCTCCAAATTCTACAACATTTAATAATTGGAGCAAGAAATGAATGATAGAAGTTAGACAAGCACCCTTTTCTCCCTACATGGAAAGTCCCTTCTAGCATACCACAGCAAGATCCTAAGTAAACAAGAACAGATGGCCAAAGAGACGTTCTTATAGATTGCTGGTGTACTTGAGAAGAAAAATACTATTGCACTTATCTAAAAAGCCAGCAAGGGAAAGGATATAGATGAGATACGAGAGAGGCTAGAGTGTAAAGAGAAAACTAAAAGACTCTAAAATTGTCTTTAGTATCTATTTGAAAACTCAGTAATCTATAATTCCTCCCTTCTGCTTACCTTTCTGTTGTCTCCCTCCCCTCTCTCTCTCCTTAATTAGAAACAAAAAAAAACACATTATCAAATAAACTAATCAAGAAGCAGCAACAAATAATAAAACAATTACTGTCCACTCTCTCTCTCTCTCTCTCTCTCTCTCTCTCTCTCTCTCTATATATATATATATATATATATATATATATATTAATACTCAGTATCAGCGGTAAAAAAATTAGGCAAACTTTCTAAGCTAAACTACTGTTTCTTCCTTGCCCCATATTAATATTCTTCAGTTAACAGAACCCCTAGAACCATTACTTGAGGAACACTCCGCAATAAACTAAAACAGCTTGCTATTAATCAAAATCTCAGCAAGCCAGTACAAGCAAAAGTAATACGTAGCTGACATTACTTTCTCTAAACACTCTCAAGCTCTTAAGTCAAACACGTATAATTGTCTTTTGAATAAAAGGAGGCACCTAATTGTCTCCACAGTAAATAACTGAAAAACACAATGTGCAATAGCAATGATGACCAGCCAGTGTTACAATATTTCATCGCAAATCACTCAAAAGAAAAGGTGGGTGTATGTGAACACATTGATATGGGTAATGTTATATTCTCAGATAGTTTGGGATGCTAGGTTACCAGTTAATCAATGTGGAGCACACAGACATAGTACTTTCTTATCAAAACAGGACATATTGTTTCCAATGGAGAATAATTTGTTTTTCTTTTTTACTCGAATCATTTCCAACTGATATAATCCTAATTGAAAGTCTGACACATAACCTATCAGATTGTCTTGGAGAAAAAGATTGCTTGACGTAAAATGTACAAGAATCGAGAAAGGCATCAATCAAAACCTGCTTGAGAAACTCCTCGTGCCAATTCTCAAGAGTATCAAAGGACTTCATTACATTAACATCGTAAACTAGAACGCAGCAGTCTGCCCCTCTATAGAATGCAACACCAAGACTTTGAAATCTTTCCTGCCCAGCTGTGTCCCATATCTACCAATTCACAAAGAAAGGCGTAAGTCAGCAGTAAACTTACAAAAACCGAACTAAATAGAACACAGAAATACTATTGGAGTACAAAACCCACTTGTAGAGTAACGAGCCTGTCATCGATTTGGAGTTCTTTGGTGACAAAGTCTGCACCAATTGTAGCTTTATACTGCTGACTGAACTTCTTATGAACATATCTAAGTAATCAATTAAGGAACCATAAAAGCTAACTGAGCCCCCAAATTTCCAACTGTTGATGAATACAAAATTATGCTAAATTTTGAAACAAACAAGCCAAAACTAAGCTAAATTCATCCAAGGAAATTAGAAATTAATCGAAAGCCAACACTCACATTGAGAACACAGAGGTCAGAGATCGCATTATGGTCTTGAAAATACAGAAATCCAACCAAAAAACAATCAGAAAAACGAAAATAATCTCACAGATCCTGAAGGATACTGGTTCATCAACGACGTCTTGCCGACCCTAATGTCACGAGAAGATGTAAAATTAAGAATAATTATAAATATTGCTATGCCGAAACAGAAATAGAAACCCTAGGCCCCCATTGTACCCAAAAAAAAAAAAAAAAAGAAGAACCAGAAACCCTAGGAGCGTACCCACTATCGCCCAGAACGATGACCTTGAGCAAGGTCCGTCTACGCAATGACATGGCGACGAATTTAAGCGATAGGAATCAGATAAAGCGATGCTTTCTACTTTTGAAAAGCTTGATTGGTTACTGCATCTTAATATTTCTTACTTTCTTGGATGAAATGAAAGAAAAAAGGGGCGCCAATTTCGATCGCTCTTTGTTTTCTTTAATTATAAATTTTTGGAATTATATTCGTGTTTGGGTCTCACACACTGAAGCATATAGTACAGGGGCTAGGTGACATTATAATAGGATTGAATTCGTTGGGGTCCACATATCCACATAATCAATATAGTTTAGGGGCCTATTGGGCGGACCCACATAATCCCCCACCGAAAGAGAATTTTTAATACAGTAGTATTTTTTTGTGGTTATTATTATAAACACGTAAAAAATCTTAAATAATAGAGGAAATGAACTAAAACCCCCTCTTTTAAAGTTCATAGTCTATAAAGCCCCTCTTTTTTTCTGATTTCTTTTTAAGCCCCTTTTTTTAAGTTTGGTTGTGTAATTTACAATTTTATCCTTCTTTCTCATCGCATCGAATGAGATCGTGAGATTGTCGTTCTGTAAGGAGGCACGCCTGAACGTTGTCTAGGGTTTGAGAGCGATGGGAGCTCAAGTTCGTAGGTCGTGTCCCTGCGATTATGATGGTGATAGAGGTGTACTATTGTAGTGTTCGGAGACCGGCGCGGCTCGACGATTGGCGACGCCGGCTGTGATCTGGAAATCGAGCATGGCTCGAGGAGCTTTGAGGATCGACTGGGTTTGCTGTAGTGGTGCCGGCTTGATTGGGTGCCATGGCAGAGAGCAGCGACGGCTAGAGAGCGCTGGGTTCTGGGCAGTACGGTGGAAGTGAGGCGGTGATCCTTGAATTGCAGGTGATTTGGGCCAAGGAGCCACGAGAATTGCAGTGGTAGTGTTGTTGGGTGCCCAAAGCAGGCGCATCAAAATTGGGATTGAAGAGTGGCTTTGAGCTTGCAAGTACAGAGATGAATTCTGAACTGGGTGTGCACGGTGGAGAGCTCAGGAAGCGGCGCTGCTGGGATGTGATGATGGCCATCAATGGCGGCAGAGAAGCTCACGGTGGATTGCAGATGTGGTGATGGTGATTTGGGTGTCCATAGTGGTGGCTTAAAGGCTGGAATTGATGGGTGGTGCTTTGAATTGAGCTCATGAGCTGCTAACATGGTGAATGGGCAGGGAAGCTGCAGCGGTGAAGTAGAGAAGCTCGTGGGAGCTTGGTGGCCATAGCAATCTGAAATTGGCTGCTGCGCTGGTGATGGGTGCAGCGGCTGAGGTGGAGGTCTGGTGGACTGGGCACAACTGCAGTTGTTGATCATGTTTTCTATTCTAAATCCAGTTAAATTGCTTGATTTGATAATTTTGGATTGTTGGGATGAATTAGGATTTGTGATCGCTTAATTGCCCAAGATGTAGAGACTTGATTAGTGCTTAATTGAAGCATATTTTGTGTAATTGGTGGTCAATAGTCGAATAGAATACATATAGGTGTGGAAACTCAGTGGCTAGATCGATTTGAAATGCTTGTAAGTTTTTGTCACATTTCTCTGTTGAGATTCCTTTTGTTTTTGGCAGTTGAGAGTTCTTTCATCAATTTTTGGTTGAATGTATGTGTTACTTTTGCTTTTCATCATAATAGATAAAGATTTTGGGACTTTCTTCTATGTTTTGAGACTTTGAGATTGTGATTGTGGTACGGATTGTTGTAATTGAAAACTAAAGCATTATATTACTTAAATAATGCTTTCAGGTTACTTGTGTTTAAGTGAGTTTGAAGAGATTTTGGTATATACTAATGGTGTTGGAAAACTTAGCTAGTGTTTATGCTTTTCTATTGGTGGGCGAAAATGTTATGAAATTCTTTCAAATGCAAGTAGTCGATATGGAGACAAGAGAGAAATACAGGTGATACAATTGTGATACAATGATGATACAATAGTGCGATACAGAAGTGATACACATGCGATACACATGCGATACACATGTGATACACTTGTTTGTAATACAAATGCATGTGATACAGTTGTGATACACATGTGATATACATGTGATACACATGTGATACAGTATTATGTGGCAGACCATCATATACCTTGTGATACAATGATACACTTGGTTGTCATACACATGCATGTGATACACATGTGATACACATGTGATACACCTGTGATATACATGTGATACAGTTGTGATACACATTGATACATATTGTGATACACATGTGATACACATTGATACATATTGTGATACAGTGATACACATGTGATACAGTTGTGATACACATGTGATACAGTTGTGATACACATGTGATACAGTTGTGATACACATGTGATACAGTTGTGATACACATTTGATACAGTTGTGATATACATGTGATACACATGTGATACACTTGTGATACACTTGTGATACAGTTGTGATACACATGTGATACACTTGTGATACAGTTGTGATACACATGTGATACACATATGATACAGTTGTGATACACATGTGATACAGTTGTGATACACATTGATACATATTGTGATACAGTGATACACATGTGATACAGTTGTGATACACAATGTGATACAGTTGTGATACACATTGTGACACAGAATGTGATACACATTGTGACACAGATTGTGACACAGTTGTGATACACATGTGATATAGTTGTGATACACATTGATACAGTTGTGAAACACATGTGATACAATTGTGATACAGTTGTGATACACATGTGATACCGTTGTGATACACATGTGATACAGTTGTGATACACATTGTGACACAGATTGTGACACAGTTATGATACACATGTGATACAGTTGTGATACACATGTGATACAATTGTGATACACATGTGATACATTTGTGATACATTTGTGATAAACGTGTGATACAGTTTGACGTGGTGAGTCCGGGATCCCGATGGTGATTTTTGAGAAAAATGAAGTAAAAATGTGATTTGGTGATATTGTGATACACATGTGATACATGTGTGATACACATGTGATACACATGTGATACAGTTTGACGTGGCGGGCTCGGGATCTCAATGGTGATTTTAAAAAAAAATCGAGTAAAAATGTGTTTTGATGATACTGTGATACACGTGATACATTTTGAAGTGGCGGGCCCGGGATCCCGATGGTGATTTTTGAAAAAATGTAGTAAAAATGTGTTTTGGTGATACTGTGATACATATGTGATACAATTTGACGTGGCGGGCCCGAGATTCCAATGATGATTTTTGAAAAAAATGTGTTTTGGTGATACTGTGATACACATGTGATACAGTTTGACGTGGCGGACCCGGGATTCCGATGGTGATTTTTGAAAAAAAAGAAGTAAAAATGTGTTTTGGTGATACTGTGATACACATGTGATACATGTATGATACACATGTGATACAGTTTGACTTGGCGGGCCCGGGATCCCGATGGTGATTTTTGGAAAAAATGGAGTAAAAATGTGTTTTGGTGATACTGTGATACAGTTTGACGTGGCGGGCCCGAGATCCCGATGGTGATTTTTGAAAAAAATGGAGTAAAAATGTGTTTTTGTGATACTGTGATACACGTGTAATACACATGTGATACAGTGTGACGTGGCGGCCTGGGATCCCGATGGTAATTTTTTGAAAAAATGAAGTAAAAATGTATTTTTGTGATACTGTGATACACATGTGATACAGTTTGACATGGCGGGCCCGGGATCTTAATGGTGATTTTTGAAAAAAAATCGAGTAAAAATGTGTTTTGGTGATACTTTGATACACATGTGATACACGTGTGATACACATGTGATACAGTGTGGCGTGGCGGGCCTAGCACCCTGATGGTGATTTTTGGAAAAAATTGAGTAAAAATGTGTTTTTGTGATACTGTGATACACATGTGATACAGTTTGACGTGGCGGGCCCGAGATCTTGATGGTGATTTTTGAAAAAAAATAGAGTAAAAATGTGTTTTTGTGATACTGTGATACACATGTGATACAATGTGATGTGGCGGGCCCGGGATCCCGATGGTGATTTTTGAAAAAAATGGAGTAAAAATGTGTTTTGTTGATATTGTGATACACATGTGATACAGTTTGACATGGCGGGCCCAGGATCTCGATGGTGATTTTTGAAAAAAAATCGAGTAAAAATGTGTTTTGGTGATAGTTTGATACACATGTGATGCACGTGTGATACATGTGTGATACACATGTGATACAATGTGACGTGGCGGGCCCAGGACCCTGATGGTGATTTTTGGAAAAAATTGAGTAAAAATGTGTTTTTGTGATACTGTGATACACATGTGATACATGTGTGAAACACATGTGATACAGTTTGACGTGGCGGGCCCGGGATCTTGATGGTGATTTTTGAAAAAAAATAGAGTAAAAATGTGTTTTTGTGATACTGTGATACACATGTGATACAATGTGACGTGGCGGGCCCGGGATCTCGATGGTGATTTTTGAAAAAAATGTGTTTTGTTGATACTGTGATACACATGTGATACAGTTTGACGTGGCGGGCCCGAGATATCGATGGTGATTTTTGAAAAAATTCGAGTAAAAATGTGTTTTGGTGATACTGTGATACACATGTGATACACGTGTGACGTGGCGGGCATAGTGTTTAAGTGAGTAAACATGTTCCATAAGGGAAAAGGGCAATTTAGGTAAGTAAAATTTACATATAAGGAATAAAGGGTTTAAAAAGAAATGAAAAAAAAGAAGGGGTTTAAGAGGAACAATCTTATTAGAAATGGGTCTTATAGGAAGTGGCCCTAAATAATATCTAAATTATTGTAGAATGTATTTTTTAGTACCAAACATGAAACATTATATTGAATATTTGAATCCCTTTATAGTCTTACAGATCAATACAAAAGTATTACAAATACTAGATAGCATCTTTAACAAAATTAACTATTTTTATTTAAAATTTAAAAATTACGTAAAATAATTAGAAATAAATGTTTTAAATTTAGTAAAAAAAAAGAGTAGATAAACTCTCTCGCTCTCTCTACTTGTTCTTTAAAATAGCTAAAAAGTTATAATAGACAATCTACTGGAATTGTTTTTTATATTTGAGCATTTATCATGAATAGTACCTGACATTGGACTGTTCATCATTTTGGTACCTGTCATACGAAAATTATTACATTAGTATCTAACATTTGAAACCTGACCTAACTTTGGTATCCACCGTCAATAACTCCGTTTAAACCACACCCATGTAACTTTTTAATATGGATATTTTCGTCATTCCCTTGTTTTTTTATATTAATATTTTTTTTATTTAAATTAAAAAATATTGTTTTTGAATTTGAAGATAACCGATAATGGCAAGGCACAGTAATTTGTATGTGATTTACATACAAATTAGGTCTCTAATAACTTTAGTAGTGTTAATCCAATAGTCATTTAGTGTCTTTAATCCATGTTTTGCACTATTGTAGGGAGCATGAGCAGCGGATTGATATTGGGAACGAAATGACGCATTTTTGAGTTTTTAGTGCATTTCCGACAAGAAGACGAAAAGTCAACCGATGACACGACAGTCAATTAGTGGTAAACCATAACTTAAGAGAGCAAACATGTCAAATATGAAGTCTCGGAAGTGAAGCACTGTGAACATGTGGTTTTGATCACTGTATGTGTGTATTGTATTCAACAATTGTGGTCCCCCTGTTTAACTCCATTTGTAATCTCAGTCCATTCAAGCAGTGATAATTATTGAAATCCAAGCAAAACACAAGCCCCCAAATGCAATTGGCCGTAATTTAAGCAATGATTAGTAGGGGTGGGCACGGGCCGAAAAAGAGGCAATCCCGATCCCGATCCCGATCTCGGAATTTATTTTCAGGACGGGATTCGTGTTTTTCAAAATTGATCCCGACCATCCCAAACCCGATCGGAATCGGGACGGTATGGGTCGGGATCGGGATTCAAGCCTTTTTTTGCTAAAACTGAGTTTGTTGGATCGAGATTCTTGTGGCTTCAAGCTTCTTTGGACGGCTCGAAGTTTGGGTTCTTCTCATCGGAGGGTGGCGAACACAACGGCGGTTGTGGTGAGTTTGGCGGCAGCTTTGCGATCGGGATCAGAAGAGACCGAGTTGGGGTTGTTAGATGAGAGAGCTCGAGCTCAAGGCTGGGCTTGGAGAGAGAGAGAGAGAGAGAGAGAGGGGAAGAAGAAGACAGGGAGAAGAGAGAACAGACAGAGAGAGAGAGAAGAAGAAGAAGAAGAAGACGGGGAGAAGAGAGAGAAGAGAGAACAAACAGAGAAGAGAGAGAAGATAAAATAATTGGGCCAGGCCTAATGGGATTAGAAAACAAAAATAAAATTCATTCAGGACGGGACGGGCCTTACGGGATATCAAAATCAAGAACTGCGTCTCGTCCCATTTGTTCGGGACGGGAAGGAACGAGACGCTACAGTACAATTCAGATTTTCAATCCCGTCCCGTCCCGCCTCGGTACGGTTCGGGACCGAGATTTCTGGGATTTGTGCCCACCCCTAATGATTATTATTGGTAGAGATAAAATTTAATGGTTATTGACAAACAAGCTCTTCTGAGGCTTAATTAGCTTCGATACTAATGTTCCTTTCAAACTTAGATAGGTGACAACCATAACAACAAATATGGCCTGTACGTGGGGTCTGATATAATAGGCACATATGAGTTATCTTCCAAAACTCAATATGTTATGATATTTTTTTCTTAGCTGAAAAGATGTTATGTTATGATCTTTGTTACATTTAGTACTTACTCCGGTCAATAGCATTTTTGCCAAGTTGTCAATGTAGAAAATTATGCACCTCATTGACATAGAAAATTACTCGATTAATCGGAAGAAGACCATGTTTTTGTTGGGGTTGTATGCCTCGATACAAACCAAGAATGTGGAGAAGGAAACTCTTGCATTGAAAAGACACGACAACATGAGAAATATAAATGGTTGGATTACTTTAATAACAACATGAGAAATATAAATGGTTAACGTTAAAGTGGTTAAGTAGGGAGAATAAGCATTGACTTGTTGATTATGGGGTAAATTGATTTATGTACGTATTCCTTGGGAAAAACACTACCTTATGTCAAGAAATAGATAAAGGATTACATCTTGCTATCTTGCTTATTCATTGATTATGGGGTAAATTGATTTATGTAAAAAGTTTTGGTCTTTTCTTTTTAGATATTTGTTTGATGGGGAGATTGGAGAGCCTGGTTATAATGAGGAGATGAGCTAGACATACTTCAAAAGCTTAATTTAGGAAACTAGGTGTACAACATGGGTCAATAAAAGTTTTGGATGCTTTATAAAGGGTCATTGACAAATTTTATTGAGGGGTCAAGTGAATGGAATATGTGTTCTTGAAATTCATATAAGAAGCTGTGGTCTCAAGAAGTTGGAGGAATCATATATATATGACCAACCTTTATTAGATGTTAAAATTTTTTTGCATCACAACATTTTTTTACTGACAATTTTCTGATTCTGCAGATTCTCTATCTTTGTGTTTCTCGTTGAGGGCTAATCCTGTATAGCCGCAATGGACACATCAATTGCCCTTCAGCATATTACCCAGGAAGCTGTTGATCTGGTGCATATTCTTGCCCTTTTTCATTTTGTTCAACCGTAATTCTCCCAAATCTTATGCTGAACGTAAATGATACATAAACCTAGTGTGAAAGAGGATTTCACCAAGAAGTAGTACCTATTTACTTGTCATATTATAGTGTTTCGAGTACCTCTGTTCTTGATATACTGGCCAATAACCCTCTCGGAACAAAAGCATTTTTGTTGTCTAGTACGTATAGTATAATCTTTACTTTCATCTTTTGTTGATGAAGGAGCAATCTTTACTTTGTTGCAAGTTGGGAGTGATGACTTGTTTCTAAGTTGCCTGATGATATATAGTTCAGAGTTTAATATATTTCATTCCTGTCAAGGCTATCCATTTTAAGTTACCTGATATACTACACGTCCCTGCTTTAATCCATTTTCATTTCTAAGGGCATTACTTTTGCTAAACTTGGATATGCTGGCAGGAGAACATACCTGTTGAGGAAGTTTTTGAAAAATTGAAATGTACGTACAGCAGAGGGTCACAGTTCTGTTGAGGTGCAAAAACGGTTGGAGGTGTTTGGTTACAACAAACTTCAAGAGAAAAAGGTTTGAAAGAACTTGTTTCAGCTTGTGATTTTTTCGTCTTTGTCACTTTGCTATACAAATTTGTTCTTAGTTGAAAATTTCTTTCTGTAGGCTTTCACCTTCTTGTTAAATAACTGTCTTTGCTTTGCAGGAAAGTTAAATACTCAACTTTCTGGGGTTTATGTGGAACCCTTTGTCTTGGGTTATGGAAGCAGCAGCACTAATGTCAATAACTCTCGCAAATGGAAGCGTAAGTGCCTATGAGTACACCTTACTATTGAGACAGTTCTAGGTTTCTAGACTGACTTCTGAAAATTAATTTCTCTCAGGGAAAGAAAAGAGACATTGAGGATTTCTTTGGAATCCTTGCGCTACTCATTATCAATTCAACAATAAGCTTTATAGAGGAAACCAATGCTGGAAATGCAGCTGCAGCCCTTATGGCACGGCTGTCTCCAAAAGAAGGTCACCTCACTTTTATTGATGAATTACTTTTTCTTTCTGCACCAACCTCTCCATTACGTTTTCTTTCTTTGTTTGGAAGAAATAGTAAGGTGTACTCACTTACACTTACGCGCGCTTCCATTATGGCCTCCCCATGTAAATTCATTACGTCCACCTCGATGTGACTTTATTTTTTGTTTTAAATGGGGAGGCCATGTATAGAAATTAAATGTTTTTAACTAACTATTTATGCAGAATTCATATCATATAACGAAAATGCAAAAATTTTGGAGGGGCCTTGGTCATCTCTGGCCCCATTAAGATCCGCCACAGTAGGTACATATAATGTACGTTAGAGCAGAGAAGAGAAGAGAAACTTTTACAAGCAATTAAATGAGCTGAAATGGTCGATAGATTTATTTTAAAAACAATCGGTTTATTCTTCAGTTTAGATGTTACACTTTAATGGTTCATTTCTTCTAAACTCGTCAGCTAGCTCTTGCAAAACTGATAGGCATATACGTTTTGCTTATTTATAAGCTTGTTCAGTTTAATAATGCCTAGAAACTGATATGTGTCTAACGTATCTAATTAATGTAGTAATTAACTAGTTCAACTTCACTCACAGATGAAAGATAATTAGTAAAACAGATTTCATATATATAATGGCTTTGGTATAGGTTCATGTCTTAAATGATTTTGTCTGATGGAAACTAATTCAGAGCAGTATATATATGAATGGAAACTGTTGTCCATTGGAGAAGGAAAGCATACAAAAATATTAAAAATATAATTCTCTTACACTATGCAAAACATAAAACAACTGGAATAAAGCAATTAACATGATCATTTAAGACATGGCAATGGCATTAATACAGAATCTACAGAAAATAAACAGCAAAAAGAAAAATGAGAATAAAAGTAACGAATATCCAATTTAAAAAGGCAAACGTACACTTGCTTCTGGTTTGCCATTATTTCCAAAAGGACTGAACAACCAATTAAGCATTATGGGAAGAAAGGAATGGCAATGACATTCAATTCTTTCCTCTTCCTAGCCCCCATTCCAAAAGATTCAGTCATGTCAAGCTCATGAGGGTTTGTCCCATTTGGGAGTTTCCAGTTGAAGAAGTAGAGCAATTGAGAAAGTGCAAGCTCAATAATTGCAGTTCCAAATGATATGCCTGGACACATTCTCTTACCAGCCCCAAATGGAAGTAGTTCAAAGTTGGCTCCTCTAAAATCAATCGAAGAACCTTGAAACCTCTCCGGCTCAAAGCAATCGGCATTGTCCCCCCAATGTTTTGGGTCTCTTCCTAGTGCCCAAGCATTGACCAAGACGTTGGCTCCAATTGGTATATCATATCCACTAATTTTGCATCTTTCATTTGCTTGTCTTAGAATTAAGGGAGCGGGAGGGTGCAATCGCAGAGTTTCTTTTATCACCAACTTCAAGTAGTCTAGTTTCTTAATGTCCGCCTCTTGAATTTTCTTCTTTCCTGCAAAAAGTAGGCGTATCTCCGTCTGTGCTTTCTCCATGACATTTGGATTTCTCACAAGTTCAGACATTGCCCACTCTATGGTAGTTGCTGAAGTTTCACTTCCAGCAGAATACATATCCTGAAAATAAGACATTAATTATGACAACAAAGTAACAAACAAATTAACTGTATATATATAGAGAACTAGCCTTAAATTCCAGGCATATATATGGGGGTAAAGATGGAGCAAGTACTAACCGCTAATTAACTACGTACGTACGTACGTACTTACCAGGGTGACAGCTTTGATATGGTTGGTTGTGAGCTCAAATTGGAGCTTAGCAGACCCTTGAAGTTGTAGAAGCACATCGACTATATCTTGAGATTCTTGATGATCTTGGTGCAGGTGATCAGTTGATTGGTCGTTGACTAGCTTATGATCATTGATGATTTCATCAAGAATGGTGTCCATCTTTCTGTGTATTTTGTCAAGGGAAGACTTGGTCCTTGTGACATGACGGAGGAATTTGAGCGAAGGGAACATATCGGGCGCTTCAAAGCCTGCAACAAGTGTATTGGTTTCACGGATCAATGATGTAAATTCTTGCTGATGCTTGCACTTTTTTCCCAAGGCTGCACGCGCAGTAATGCTGTTTACAATGGAGAAAATCATCTCACTAAGGTTTATTACTAATGGAGGATGATCTTGTGGCTGCTGTGGCTTTGATAAGTAGGTAGTAATAATCGATTGCACAAGATTGCTCGTCTCTTCTTCTCTTAATGATGCAAATGACTGCACACGCTTTGCACTTAGGAGCTCCAGCACACAAATCTTGCGCATTTCTCGCCAATAGTCATTACAAGGACTAGAGATGATACCTGAACAATTGTAGGACACAATCTCCATAGCAAGAAAACTAGGTCGGTTTGAGAAAGCACAAGTCTCATGTATCTTCAACACTTGCTCGGCTAATTCAGGTGATGAAATCACAATGGCTGAAACTTGTCCCAGTTTGAGGTGCATCATAGGGCCATATTTCTTGGCCAAGTCTGTTAGGAAATGATGTGGTAAAGAGCCGGCCAAAGCCAACTGGTGCAAGTTTCCGATAAGAGGTAGCCTCCTTGGCCCTGGGGGCAACCGATAGCTAGCAAGATTTAGACGATCATCATTGGGACCAGTACTAGTCTTCTTCCAATACCAATTCAGAAGACCTAGGATAACTAGGACAACCAGGGAAGTAAAGATAGAAACATCATCAAGCCTAAGGGAAGGAAATATTTGGATTCGGAACATTGCTAGCTATAACGTCTGTGAGCGCTAGCTAGCAGTAGCAGATGAACAAGTCAACGGCCGGCCGGTGAAGGTAACTAAATAGCTAGCTAGGAGGAGATTCGATCGAGAGAAATAAGTTTTGTTAATTCAATAATTATTAATTTTGTCGATCTCTAGCTAGCAGTTGGCAATTGTTGACTTCCATATATTATTTGATCCATGTAACTTCAGGACTGGGGACTAAAATATGCAGCTTAACCATTACATAATCAAAACAACAACTATTAATTAATTACAACTGTGAATCTGACTAAATCCTACCCTCCAAATCAAAAGGATCTCGATCGTTCAGCAGACATAAGAATAAGCTTCAATTAATATTGTTTGCTAGCTACTGGCACTCCAAACAATCCTTTCATATTTTTAGCTAGCAGAAAACGAATAATTCTTAACAAGCAATCGAACATCTAATTAAGATATATAGAATTCAATCATCAAAGCCCTACATATTTTAGGTTCATTTTCAAGATATATATATGAAGTACAACGACATAAGTCTATACTGAAATTACCTAAAGGCCGGAAAATCTTAATTTGCATTTGTAATTAACTTGGCGAGCTATGACATTGAAAGCAGTATATGAATGGAAACTGATGTCCATATTGGAGATGGAAAACACATTTTTGAGACTATGCCAAGCTAGGTAACAAGAAGTGAAGAGATATCCTCTGGTTAGAAGAATAGAAGCTACAACCCAAGAAAACTAAAACAAGTAGAAAAGCAGTGTTCATGATTTCCCAGATGCTGTCAAATGCATATCTAGCACTAATCCGCCAGATGCTGTCATGAGAAATCAAAAATAGTTGTTGAGCACCATCAAGAATAGAATTCCAGAAACCATGAATAGCATTCCACACCTTTACCTCAATAGGATTCATTGGAAAATGATATCTTTTGGCCGCTTGCATTTTTCTGTTCTTCATTGAAGAGATTCTTTGTAGTTCATGTTGTGGATGTCTAAAAGATGCTGGGGGTTGGTCATAATGTCAGTGTGAAATCTTGGGCAGATCTCCTTAAGTGCAATATCCATTCCAAATTCAGTTAAAAAAGTTGTGAGTTTCCAGACCTTAAGATACATATCTGCACTTGATCAATGTTTTAAGTGCTGACATATATCCATTAATTCAATTAGCTCTGCCTCTCGGGTATTGACCTAGCTATGTCGAGCCTGATGGTCATGGTAACTCGGACCCTTGTGTTTTAACGACCAGGCTTTCAGTCATGTTCTCTGCTGAAAACCAGATTTGGGTTGCCCTAGCAGATGTTCAAGTCCTCTAATTCATGACCACACTTGGCAAAGAATTCCATGGAAATTAATCTTACTTTCTTTTTCCTTTTTTAAAGTTGGGATTCTGGGATTTCTATTATCCTGCCTGTAATGTGTAGGCAGTTGTTTAATAAATTGTAAAAGAAAAAGTTTGTCATTTGTATCCTCAATCTCTTCTATATATATTGGGTACGTATATTAATATAAACCTTAATCAGAAACATATGCAATATTTGGTTGTTTGTACTGTATGTAACAAACTTTGTATACATCTATACCAGGTTATACTAACATGTCAATTTATAATCTTTTGTTCGTTACATTGGCATAAGATCAGTCCTTAATCTCAAGAGCTAATTTCACTGTGCACCAGCCAGGTTCTTGCTCTTCCTGATGATGAGAAGTGTGAAATAGTTGTTGCAGGGAGTATGGATCAGTCAGATCAGAGCTTTCTTGATGATGAACAGATCGATGGTGGATTTGTCCTCACTTCTGATGTTACACTTGCCATCCACAAGGAAGAGAAGCTCACTGGTTAATCAATTCAGTCTGATGATGATGGGGATGAGCTCTCAATGCTAATTAATTTCACAGTGGTTGCTTACTGCTTGTCCCCTTTTTATTTTTATTATTATTTTTGTCCTCTCTATTCTTATGTTTTGATGGTTCATGATAAAATTGTCTGAGTCTATAAATGAGTTGCTTAGTGTTTTTGTACTCTACTCTAATTTGTAGTATGAAATCATTATTGTACCTGGTAAACCCTTGTATGAATTTGTATTACAAGCTAGCCAACTAAATTGCTCCAAAACAGAGAATACAAACAAGCATAAACAATAGAACATTGCAGTTCCAGGTGAAACAACAGACCTATGCTATGAATATCTCAAAGACTAATGGTAAATTGAAAGCCAAAAGGATTTCCTAGCTAGGAAAATAAAATGAGAAAGATAGAAGTATATATAGAACTACTCATTCATTATCTTACAGTGAAAGCCGATATATACGCAGCTCAAATTATGAAATAAGTTGATTATTTATTAAGGTAAAGCAGGTTGGGCTGTTTGGTAAAACAAAAATAATTAGCTTAATTAAGAATCTCACACTTGCCCATGCAGTTTATGGAAGCTGAGAATTTGGTACTTCTATAATCAATAGTTTTCAAACCCTCTTTTTAAACTTTTCCTATATTGCCCTCAACCAGTATAACATATATAAAATAGAATTTGACATACATGTGCACCCATGACAATACTACAAAATAGTACAAGTGTTCTATTAATCCCCGCCTAGGCGCTAGGCGGAGGCCAACCGCCTCGCTTAGTTGTAAATCCGCCTAGGCGAGCATAGACGGGTTTTAAAAATTCATAATTTATTTTCCCTATGTTTTCAATCAATTGTAGTACTTTTTATATACTTCTATTTTGCATGTTTATTTTCCTTAATACAAGTATAATTTTTATTTTCAGTAGACACTTATTTAGTTATTTATATGTTGTATAATAAAATTAAAATCACATAAAAAACCGCCTAGGCGCCTGCTAACCGCCTAGATGTCCGACTAGTCCCCGCCTACGCGCTAGTCCCCTCCCCACCGCCCGACTAGCGCCTAGCGATTTTTAGAACATTGCAAAATACTAATAAACCAACTAAGATTAGAGTTATGCACATAAGAACATGTAACCCAGGCCCACGCGCTACAATGCAAGCCCAGACCCGAAATTTATAGGTGCAATTACATAATTAGGCGTTTCTTCATTTTATTTACAATTTTGCCATCCAAGTCTCTCTCTCTCTCTGTCAGCGAATCTCTCCCTCTCGGTCTCTCCCTTCCTTTTTTCCGGCGAACCCCATCCAATTTCGACCTCTAGAACACCCATAAACAACATAGCGGATCCAGCGCAGCTGTAGAAGGAATTTCACGAACTCGATTTCAAAGAGAGATGAGATCTCTCTAGGTGTTCAAAGTAAATCTGCCGAAGGTAATGGTAGAGCATACTCTCGGTCTCCGGCGTCGATGGATGACGCTAAAGGTTGAGTTCGGCTACTCGAAGGCCTGCGAGGTCTTATGTGTTGTCGGTGCACCGTGGTTGTGCTCGGAGGATGGCGGTTCAAAGAGAGAGAAACCAGATCTCTCTCTCTCCTTGTCTGCGCCTCTTCCTTTTCAATAATTGATGAACTTAGATGCATGATTTTTGTAGGTTTGAGATGTGAAAAAGATTTGAGAGAGAGAGAGAGAAGTATGTGTGGAAATTGTGGTTTTCTTTGTGAAAGTGAAAGGGAGGAGCACCATTAGTAGCAATTCTTGCTACTTCGTGATCACAGCTCTTGCAACTACAGAAGGAAGGGACACCATGTCTCTTCCTTCAATCTACTACACCATGTCTCTTGATAGCTGATACTGCATACTAGTCTTAATGGTTGCTACTGCATACTAATATTAATAGTTGCTACTGCATACTAGTTTTGATAGCTAGTACTGCATACTTGTCGTGATAGCTGCTATTGCATACTTCTCGTGATAGCTGCTACTGCACGAATATATGTTTCTGCTACTACACGAATATTTGTTTCTGCTACTGCACGAATATCTGCTATTGCTACTACTACTGCACGGATATCTGCTACTGCATACTTCTCATGATAGCTGCTACTGCACGAATATTTGTTTTATGCTATTGCACGAACATATCTTTCTGCTATTGCACGCACATATGTTTCTGCTCCTGCACGGATATATGTTTCTGCTACTGCATGGATATCTGCTACTGCATACTTCTTGTGATAGCTGCTACTGCACAAATATCTATTTCTGCTATTGCACGAACATATGTTTCTGCTACTGTATGAACATATGTTTCTGCTACTGCACGAATATATGTTTCTGCTACTGTATGAACATATGTTTCTGCTACTGCACGAATATATGTTTTTGCTACTGCATGGATATCTGCTACTGCATACTTCTTGTGATAGCTGCTACTGCACAAATATATGTTTCTGCTATTGCACGAACATATGTTTTTGCTACTGTATGAACATATGTTTCTGCTACTGCACGAATATATGTTTCTGCTACTGCATGAATATCTGGTGGCACCCACTTTGAGTTTTTTTTTTATACACATTTTGAGTTTCAAAACCAAAGCTTAAAAGGGGACAAAAAAGTAATTCAGCACTTGCCACATGTTATTTTGTGAACAACTTGTCCTTATGAGTAAAAAAATTTACTTATATGCATGAATTGAAAGTTTGTGGATTTTGGAGAAAAATTAAGAGATGTCATGGGTTTTTCTGTAGTTTACTATATATAAAACTATCTACATCCTTGGAACCCAGCAACTGGCCAACGTTATTCATGGTTTTGGCCACTTTCTTTTTTTTGATTGTTTACTCTTTGATCTAGATTGCACCCCAAAATTTTTAACAATTTTAAATATACTATACTTGAAAATCACATGTTTTTTTTTTAATGACCACAGTAGCGATGACAATTAATGGTTATATATGTAGGCATGCTTGTAAGAAATGAAGGATGAGTTAAAATTAATGAAGGAATACATAATGTTACAATTTTTAAACAAAATAAATAAAATCACTTTTAGCTTCATATCCTTTTTAGTCAGTATTCAAACTCACAACACTTTTGTACTAAAGTTTACCAAACACTTAAACACTATTTTTTGTACTCACAACACTTTTAAAAACACAATTCCAATTCACAAAACACTCAACTACTTAAATTTACAGCTGATTATTCTCACAACACAGCTATAATTGCTTTTTTATTAAGTACAATTGTCCCAAACTGGGCCATAGTATCAATTCTTTAAGATACTTTGGGCTTTCTCTTATACCTAGATTTGAGTTTATTTTTGGCTTTCTTAAGCTACTTTGTGATTTTATTGCAGGCCTAGTTTTAGTTTCTGTTTGGGTTATGTATCAGTCCTCATTTTTTGGGTTTTAATGGAAGTTACATTTTCGGCCAAAAAACAAAAACCAAAAAAGTTTCCGCACCAAATGTTTTAATATCTAGAACATCTGAAAATTCAATAGTGCACCTGATGTATTGATCATGCTTTTTGTTTTAAGGCATAATATTAGTCATCTGGATAAGGCTCAAACTTATTACCTAGACTCTAATTAGTAATTTATAATATTATATACAAAATAATTTATTTATTGTCATGGTAAAAAAGAAAAAAAAGTTAAAAGCTATGAACTAACTACAGTTCGTGACCATAGTTACATGAATTTTCACAAACAATAAACTGAAGCATTTAAAAAAGGGAAAAAATCACGTTTAGTCCCTCAACTTTAACTCGTTCGACACTTTTGTCCCTGAACTTTGAAATATATCACTTTCGTCCCTGAACTTCAACACCGATTATCACTTTCGTCTCTGACCAGAAAAAAATGGTGCAAAACATATGCCAAAATGTTCGCACGGATGAGAGGAGTAACTTTTATAACTGGGGCTAAGCTCGATTCGGCTTACAATGGCTCGAATTTAGCCCGAAAGCCGGTGGTGGCCGAAACTTTAATTGTAAAATTCTCCGCCGTCTGGCAACGGTTTGAGGCGGGGTTGGTGGCGTTGAACTCGCCTCAAGGAGGGCTTCACAGCCCAGTATGTGTTGTCGTTCGAATTGGCCGGAATCGGAGGTTTATTCGGTGAAAACTTCGGTCAGGGACGAAAGTGATAGTTTTTTTCAAAGTTCAGGGACTAAAGTGATATATTTCAAAGTTCAGGGATGAAAGTGTCGAATGAGTCAAAGTTCAGGGACTAAATGTGATTTTTTCTCTTAAAAAAATAACAACTACAATAAACTGAAGTAAAAGAAACGATAATCTAAAGCAAAATAAAGTATATTCTTTCGTCTTCTAGATATATATATATGTGCAATTGCAAGGTAGCTCGTACCAGCAGAGTTGAGTGATCGATAGGTCATCTTACTACCGTCAGTTAGTGATTTCTCTTTATTTAATTATAGTTATTTCGTTACTGTGTTGTATAATGAGTTAAGAATCATTGATCTGTATGTGATTAACATACAAATTGGGTCTCTAATCACTTTAGTAATGCTAATTCAATAGTCATTTAGTGTCTCTAATCCTTGTTTTACACTATTGTAGGAAACATGAGCATCAGATTGATATTGAGAGCAAAATGGCGTGTTTTGGAGCTTTTAGTGGATTTCCGAAAAGAAGACGAAAAGTCAACCCGAGGACCGACGGTCAACTCGTGGTCAACCCCGAGTTTAGAGTGTCAAAATGTCAAATATGAAGTCTCGGAAGTGGAGCATAAGAGAATTCCGGAAGATTGCCAAAGAAATCGTAAAGTCAAGCAAAGTCAACTTTGGTCAACTCCGAGGGTCAAGGTCAAGGTCAAAATTAAGGATGAAGTCAACCTTGTGACTCACCACTAGATGTTCAAAAATCAGCAAAGACTATGCTAGATACCATGAGGTCACCCATTGACTATGTAGCATGCATGGAAACGTTAAAACCCACCGTTTTTCCGTTTCGTACCGTATCGAAAACGAAAACGCGATGGAAACGCATATCCGTGGACGGCTTGATGGAAACGTGAGTTTCCAATATTGGTGACGAACGTCAAAATATGATGGAAGTATAGTTTGTGACCGGGGTTGTCGTACCTCGGGGATTGGTGGCCCAAGATCCCCTTTGGTAGATTAATAGCCTAGGCTTCCTAGCACTAATGTGGTGTGATTAGAGGTGGATAAGATGTGTGAGGTGAATAAGTGCAAATAAAGTAATGTAACTAACCTAATGCAAATGAAATGCAAAGAGGAGGAACATGGATAGATAAGAAATGGTAGAATGATTGGGAGTTTCGGGTCTCTCCCTAATCCATATTGATGGATAGACAATCAAATTCACACACAAAGCCAAGTTGATTAATGGATCAAATCCCGTACCCTAGCCATGCAATGGTTTTAGGGCCATGGTCTTCTCTTTTGTATCTTTGTGTCATGCAATGGTTCACAATGACTCTTAATTTAGATAATCTAAGCCATGCAATGGTTCTCAAATTACTAAACTAAGGCTAAGGGCACTAAGACCTAGGGATCCAAACAAGACATGCTCATCACATTCATTGTCCATTGTCTAGAAAGGGTAAGGTTACCAAGCTTACACTTTCATACCAAGATAGATCAAACACATGCTTAAGAATTGGTAGTTCCTAAACAAGCATCTAACACATAACAAAAATAGGCAATGAACATACCCAAATACCAACCAACATGTATATATATAAGAATCATCCAATCCATCATCAATGGACTAGGGCACACAACCCTAGTCCCCAACCCTAACAACTACTCACATATACTTAGAATGTACATCAATAATCTCAAGATTGACAAGTTAAGAAATATGTGAAAGTGAATAGAGATAGAGGAATGCTCAATGAAGATAGTGGCCCCAAACTTGCTGTCACCAAGTCTTGAAGCAAGCTCCTCATGATCTCCTCTTCTTCTCCTAGCTTCTTCTTGTCCAAATCTCCAAGGATCTTGATGTTCTTGATGTCTCCAAGCTCATGTGAGGTAGAAGTGATAGAATGGTGGAGAAAAGTGGTTAGGAATATAGAGAAGGGTCTTAGGAAGAAGTTTGGTGAAGGAAGGAAAGAGATTTGAGGGGTGGAAGGATGAGAAAAGAGGGGAAGAAGTTGGCCGCCATTGCCGGGCGACCGGTCGACCACCGGTCGACGACCGGTCGACCCGGACGGCCAAACCAAGTGTTTTGTGACTTTTTGGGAGAGGCGGAAGAGGAAAGGTTTTGGAAATTTTATGGTGGAGGCTAGGGTTGATGAATGGTGTTCTCCTCCCCAAAATGGAAGTGAAGATGAGTATATATAGAGGGAAAGAGAATGAATTAGAGGGTGGAGATGGATTGGAAATGATCTAATGGCTAATAACTAATATTTTAAACTAAAGAAATTACCTACAAGGCTAGGGTAGGTAGGAAATCAAAGAAGAGAGAAAGGGTAGAGAGGTAAAGTGTTTATGGACAAGAAAAATCTGATTTGGGAGGTGAGGAGACAAAAAATGAGGTAAGGGAAGGCTAAGAGACAAATGGTGATTAAAGCATTAAATGTTTTGTCTCTATTTTGAATTTGAATTTCAAATTACTACCAAAGTATCTCAACTCATCAAATGATGCTCTCCTAGCTGAAATGGGAAGCTTGATGGAGAAGTCACGTCTCGACGCGGTCGTCGTTTCCTCGGAGTTGACCATGGGTGGGCCGGGGTGAGTCACGGTTGACTTTTCGGGGCCGAAAGTTGACTTTTTGGGTTCTTGGCCAAAACTTTGGAATGATCTTGTGCTCCACTTTCAAAGCTTGATTCTTGTGATCTTGATGCTCAAAAGTCACGGTTGACTTTTCGTCCTCTTCTCGGAAATGCTCCAAAAGCTCCCAAATTGCATCTTTAAGCTCCGGATTACTTCAACTCACTTATTCAACCTAAAAACAATACAAACACACATTAGTGATATTATTTGGCTCTTGGAGAAACATTATTCAAGTAGTTAGAGACATGCTTTGTACGTAAATTACGTGCAAATCAATTGGGCTCTGAGATTGATACTAGCTGGGGATTGAAGCGGTGGGGAAGCACCGATAGACTGAGCAAAGAGAGATATGGGAGCGGAGGAGCTGATTTGGGCACGGTTGAGCTGCCCTGAGTGGGTGCGGCTGAGAGCTAGGCTGGGCAGGAAGAGATGGTGGCAGTGATGAACAGAGCAGGAGCATGAACTGGGCAGGAGAGAGAATCAGCGAGAGAGAGAGAGAGAGAGAGAGAGAGCTGGAATAGCTAAGAGAGAAAAAGGAGAATGAGTGAGGGAGTGAAAGAAGATCGAAGAAGAAAAATGAGGAAAAAAAACAGAGAGCACAATCACCGAAGAAGAAGAACAAAAGAAGACAAAAAATAAAAATAAAAAAAGTTAGTGACTTGTCAGGTGTCATGACTCGTGAGGAGTAAGGAGATCAAATTGAGTTGTTAGGGATTATAAGAGTGTGGGGGTAGATTTGTCCTTTCCTAAAGTGATGTGGGCATTTTTCAACAAGTTAAAAAAATTGGTGTTCTTCAACTAAAGAGCCCTAAAATGGGGTATTTATTATAATTTCTCATGCATTTATAATGTTTAATGTTTTATTTTTAACTATTTATACATAATTATATATTATTTTATTCGCGTTTTCTTATCTCGTTTCCTATTGAATTTTTAAGATTTGCCTTTTCCCCGTTTCGTTTTGTACCGGAAAGATTTGTGTGTTATTCGCGTTTCCTTATCTCGTTTCCTAAAGGAATGCGTTTCCATTTCCGTGCTTCATAGCCCATTGATTATTCCTTCCTTTTGTTCCCATGTGCTTTTACCCCCTTGTCCTTCATTTACTCCATCTAGCCATTAGATCTTTCTCTAGTTGATCCTAGCCCTACATTCCTTCTCTTCCTCTCCTATTTAAACCTAGTTCTTTCCCATTTAGGTCATCTTTCAGCTAGTCACTTTCATCCATCACTCTCCACCTTCCATTTCTTCCTCTCCCATTTTCCCTTTTGTTCTTGCCTCTCTTCGACCGGTCGACCCTACGCCCTTTTGCTTGTTTGAGTTCCTATGTTTCGGTGCGTCATGCCTCTTAAGCACTTTAGGAGATTTGGTATTAGGTAACATAGAGAAATCCTCTATGACACCTAGAGAGTTCTAATGACCCATAATATGACATTTGAATATCTTTGGAAACCCGGTCCTAGATCCATAATATGGCTAGGATACTTAACTTGATTCGTGATTGGCTTAGACACATATTCATCATTGGTAAGTCATTTGTTGCATTGGATTTGGGGTTGACCTAAAAACTCCAACACTTATCTTTACTTTGCACACACTTTCTTTTATTTACATGCTTTCATTTCCTCGCATTTAATTATTTGTTTGCTTGTCTCTCTATTGCATCCTTACTTTCCAAAAGCGAACATTGCACCACACTTCACACATTGTTTAAACCATTCACCCACTCCTCTATTTCTCATCACTTCATCATAGCTAGAGTTCCCAATCACGTTCTACCTAGGAGTTAGGCGCCCTTCGATCCCTGTGGACACGACAATCCCGGTTCTTAATATCTACACTACTTTTTTGCATTCGTCAATCATCATTCTTAAATTTTAATAATTATTTTTTATCAATAAGAATTTTAATTAGAAAACGATAGTTGGGGGGGGGGGGAATGACTCTTTGATCTTAATTATGGTTAAGCAATAGACATGAGAACCATACTTTATTTTTTTGTTGAACAATTATTAATTATATTTTATCCAATATGTTTTTTGTTTAACCGGTTACCTATTTATCCATTAGGGTAAAAACCTCAAATGATACATAAACTATTGCGAAAAGTATTTTTTAGTACCTACGAATTTTTTTTAACCAAAAATGGTACCTAAACTATTGCGTCGTTACCAAACATGGTACTTCCGTTAGCTTTCTCATTAAATTGGCATACATGACATATATTTAGAGGGACAAAATGGTCCACACAGCCACATATATACAGGTAAAGACCTCAAATGGTACTTGAACTATTGCGAAAAATATTTTTTAGTACATACATTTTTTTACCAAAAATATTACCTCAACTATTGCACCATTACTTTGTGTATCAATGGAAATATGGTACCTCAACTATTCCGCCGTTATTTTTATACCCTAAACACAAAAATAACGGTGTAATAGTTGAGGTACTATAAAATTAAGAAGAAAATTTAAAAAAAAAAAGTTCTATGAAGCACCTTTTTCCGACGAAAGCTTCGTCGGCAAAAGTCATGTTTTATTTTTTTTAAATTAATTTATATTTCCTAACATTCATTTAGAAGACCAATGGAGTTTACCAACATTTAATTAGTTTAATGAAATTCACAAGGAATAAAAAAAGTTTTAAGGAATAACTATTGCAGACGACGTTTTCATCGGCAAAAGTCATGCCTTAATTTTTTTAACGGTTAAATTCACCAACCATATCTGGACTCTTTTGTACCAGTCAATATCATTCCTAACTATTTAAAATTATCAGTATCATACCTGAACTCACATTTTACTATCAACTACGTACTTCTGTCCACCAGTCGTTAGTGAAGTGTTAAATTTGATCACGTGGCACGAACGTGGAGCAACATAGGGGCTAATTACGTCTTTTTAACTCGTGATTAAAGGTAAATGAAAAAACATGCCTTATTTCATTCCAAACTCAACTCTCTTACCCAAAGTTTAAATCGAAAGCATACCCAAACTTCCTAACTCTATGTTTTCACTTTTCTATCCAAAGATTCGAAAAGTTGAAGTCTAGGCTGGATTTTCTTACTGGAAAGCGATTTGATTCTCCGACAAAAGACATTGATGGCGAAAATGTGGAGGTGCTTTAGGGAATATGGACCACCACCCAAAAACAGTAAGTTTTCATTTGGGTTGGCTTTATATGCTCTTTTGAAAATGATCGCACATGGGTTATGGGTTGGCTTCATTTGTTTTTGTAGAGGATTTCTATGAGGTTTGTGACTTGTATTGATCATGTTTAGTGAAATTAAAATCGAGTGGTCCTAGCCTTATTTAATTGTGTTTGTTCTTGGACTGTAGTTGACTTGTATGTTTATGGTTTTGGGACTGTAGTTATTGGACTCTAGTTCTTTGTTCTTGGACTGTAGTTGTTTTCTTTGTCTATGGCTATTGTTTTTGTTTAATTTTTTCTAGAAATTTTGACTTGTATGGACATGTTGACTTGTTATTGTTTAATTTTCCATGTCTCTAATTTGTTATATATGGTCATTGTTATTGTTTAATCCCTTATTTAATTGTGTGGACATGTTGACTGGTAGTTAATTTCTGGAAACAATAAGGAAAGACCTCTGTTTAATTTGCAGTTCCTAAAGGTTGTTACACAATGGAAATTTTTCGTGGTGGTTATTTTGACAAGCAGCTTGATGGGACAAAAAAATATAAGTTGGCTAGGTTCAACAAATTGGGTGGGAAGTTGTACTTAGATGGACTAGATCCAGAGAGGATTTCATGGGTGGAGTTTGACAATATTGCTTGGGAATTGGGCTATAAGGAGAAGCCTATTTCATATCACTTCAAGATTCCTCGGACATCATGCAATGAATGATGGATCTCTGTTAAAAATGATGTTGATGCAATTGAAATGATTAAGCTCATTCCTTTGAAGAAGAGGCAGATTAGTGTTTACATAACAGGTGGTGGGAGGAGGAAAAAAAGGGATGCTAAATTGGATGACTTAAAGCCAGCAGTGATGTTGAGAGGCATGGAAGTAAGTTTGGTGGAAGCCTTAGAAGAGTCAATCATTTTGCTAATAGGCAATAAACTTCAAAGAGAGTTGCTTCGGCTGCTGTGAAAGATAAAGAAAAATCTACTGAAGGTGTAGAAGTAAAGGATGCAAATGAGGATCCAAGTCAAAAATCTTGTCAGCAGCCAAGTCAAATTATAAGTGAGCAACCATCAAAGAAGTCACAAGCAGATGTGAAAGGGAAGAATAAGAAGCAAGTTCGTTCTAAGAAGTATGAAGTTGTAGAAGACAGTGATGAAAGTGGCGAAGGTTCAAATTTTTATGTGGACAGTGACTATGATCTTCAACAAGATGATGATGATGATGATGATGATGATGCACAGTCTCAGAGTTGTTGAAGAGTTTATGTGTGTAAATGTGGACTGTGATTGGTTATAATAGAATATATTGTGTGTATATACAATGACTGTTTATGTTGGCAGGATTTTTGAGTTTTATCCATAATAGACTGGTTATAATTGATTGAAAATTATGTGTGCTATGTAGGCTCCGAAAGGGAATACAAACTTGAAGGAACAAATCATAAGGTCTAGGAAGACTTGGAAGAAGTTAAAGGAATCTAAGGATAGCAACCAAGGTGCTAATGCAATGGCTTCTACATAACAAAGAGTGCATCAGTCTCTAACTCAAAGTGGCCAGAATGCAACAGCAAGAAATGCAAGAAAATCATAACCTGTGCAGCCAAGTCAAGCTTCCTCTTAATGGGTAGGATTTTGAACCAATATGATCCGAGTTTTTGTTAGTGCACTACATTTGGTGATCCTTCATCAAGCTTTTATTTTGTATTAAGTATCTATATTTTATTTCATCAAGCTTTTCTATTAAGTACTGAAATTTGATACTAAATGCCTTGATTTGGTTAGTGTTCTTTTCCTTTGTATAAAGCAAACGCATAAAACAGGAAACTAAAGGAAATTTGTCATGAATCTGCACACACCATCATCATTTGATATCACAAGAAAACTAAAAGGAAATTTGGCAAGTTAATTAAGTGTTCACACACCATCAAGTCGATGATATCAAATTATGTATATTCATTTAGGGTACCCATTCATTTACATCATTTCATACAAATATGACACTACCATAACTTGAAAACAACAGAGAGCAAAATGGACAAGGTCACCAGAAAGGCAAACCACAATTTTTTGTCTCTTCCTTTCCTCAATAGCAATTCATCTTCAAGAGTTGTATTTCTCTTCTTCATAAGCCCACCCCTAACTTCCATGTCTACACACAAAAGACTCATGTCTTCAATTATGACTCAGACCAAATTAGATGTATCCACAAAACCACTGCAATTGCCCACACCTTTAGCTCCCTTTCTTTATGTAAACCAATTTCATGCTCCAACTTTTGTCGAATTAGTGATGGAATCACAACTTTTGCTCAATTACATAAGGGCAGATCTATCCACCAAACAAACCCACATTGATTATACACAACCAAGTCTCATATTTATACCCTAAACCACTAAACCCATATGAAATTGACAAAGTTTTACCTCATTTCGATTCCAAAAACATCCCAACTACATATCTCCTACCGTAATTCTCATCACTCCTAGTACACATCCATAATCGACTCCTCCTCAAGCAGTGGCAATTACCTAGATTCATGGGCCTTTCCATCAGTCTCGTTCTAACTTGTTAAAAAAACACAAAATTGGTGTTGTGGAGTGAACTCTGGTGGCTTTATTAAGATTAGCACATATGGAGGGAAAATTATTGATGTACAGTACACTTGGAGGGAAAATTATTGATGAACAATGCAATTTGGAGGGAAAATAATGATGAATAAGTGAGGAGATATGTTTTAGTAGGGAAGGAAGTCGTTGGTCCCGACTGACCAACGAAAATAGGGACGAAAACGTAATTAACCCTATTTTTTTGCTTCACATGTGTGCCACGTGATCAAATCTAACACTTCATGGACGGCTGGTGGACGGAAGTACGTTGTTGATAGTAAAATGTGAGTTCAGGTATGACATTGATCGTTTTTAAAAGTAAGGTATGATATTGACCGGTACAAATTAGAGTCCAGGTATGGTTGGTGAATTTAACCCTTTTTTTAATTAACTTAATTCTATTTTTCGTTTGAGAAAATACATAAAATGATCACTTCCAGGTAAAGAAATTTAAACGAATAATTGGTTTTCGAGGTGTTGAAAGTATCATTATGTGACATCCCGGACCAAGATTTAGCAATGTGCCAGTTAGTTTTACGGTGAATTGGCGGATATTTTGTTTTCGAGTCTTGAATGGTGCATTTAGGGGGTCCTTGGGTTGACTTTTATTTCGGTTAGGAATTTGAATAAACTTCCTTCTGGAGAATTGTAGGGTTTGTTAAACCGAGTCCACGGACATAAAATACGTAAAAATCGGACTTCGTATGAGAAAGTTATGGTTCACGGAAGGAACGTTACTATTTAAGGAAACTATGCATAAATAGGAGTTTCTATTTCAGGAAATTTCCGAAAATAAAGGAGTGACCCTTGGAATTTTCTTGTGCCCCTTCAGCTCGCCCGACCCTCTCCCTCGCTATAGTACCCGCGACCATTCTTTGAGGGATTTCTCAGCTGTTCGGCCACCTCAGACCTTGAGACCGGTCCCAGTTTCTTCCTCTCCTTCCCCTTTACAAAACCCAACTTGTTTCATGACCAACAACGGCCGGTAGCCACCGAAATCATCCCTCAAAACCGCAACGGCAGTGCAACTGTTCTCGGGTTCAATTTGCCGTTTTCCGGCCAAATCGGTCGGTGAAGCTTGGTGGGTTTTGAAGCTCTCTCCACCATGAACACATGCATACCAGCCTTGCTCGTCGATTTTACCTGGAGAGGGAGAATTTTGGATTTGAATTTCTAGGGTTCCGGTGGTTTCGAGGCAAATTCGTGCATTTCCACTCCGATTCAGACTTTGTGGCATGTATAAGAGTTGTTCCATGTGTTGTGATGTACATGGTGGTAAAATTTCAGGGCTATCGAAGGTGGTTGCCAGGTGGCGCGTGGGGCCCACACGCAGCTGCTTGTGGCGGAGCGTTCGGCCTCGGTTATTGGTACATTTTAGCCTATTGGCTTGCACTTTTCATTACGAGCATGTTGATATTTGGTGTATAGGAAGTTATCGAAGTTTAGGAATTAATCTGATTAATTTATGTTCGTTTTCGTACGATTTACGATTGATGTTATTGGGACCATTGGATGGTCACCGAAATTGATATTTGATTTGTATGTGATTTACATACAAATTAGGCCTCTAATCACCTTAATAATGCTAATCTAATTTGTATGTTTGATTTGTTAGCAACGGATCGATATTGGGAGCAAAATGACGTATTTTGGAGGCTTTTAGTGCATTTCCGACAAGAAGACGAAAAGTCAACCGAGAACCGACGCTCAACTCGTGGTTAACCATGAGTTTAGAGCGCCAAAGTGTCAATTATCAAGTCTCGGAAGTGAAGCACAAGAGAATTCCGGAGGATTCACCAAGAAACCGAAAAGTCAACTTTGGTCAACCTCAAAAATCAAGGTCAAGGTCAAGGTTGAAAGTCAACCTTGTAACTCACCACAAGGAGCCCCAAAACTGGGTTTTAGTCTTTTAGATGCTCTTTGAGAAAAAAAGAAAACTTTTTTTTTGTTACATTAAAGCAAGATTTAACCCTTGACCTACTCTAGTCCTAAGGGCATCTCTAACCCTTTGGGTACTAAAGTCTCAAGTCTCAAAATGAGACTAGTGTGTAAAAATAGCTTCTCCAACCTTGGAAAAAAAGGTCTCAAGTCTAAAAAAATTTAGTACCAGTCTCATAATTAGTCTCAAATAGGGGACTATTCTTAGTCCGGGTCTCATTTTGAGACTTTGGAAAAGATTAGGGACCACGCAGGAAAAAAGGGGAAGAGGCTCAGCTCTATAGACTCCAAGGGAGCGTCTGAGTTTCCAACTCTCACTAAACAATAAAAAAACGGCTTCAGGCTGACAAACACACCATACACGCGCATGAAAGGCAGCCGACATCGTGGACCCACCACCTCTCCAACAGTTTACAGCCGCCTCCAGCCACTCTCTCATGCCTTTAGGCTAAGTCCACAACATCACCATTGAAATGCAGGGTTATCAATACACCAACTCCTTCTTACTGTTACCAGTCACTGGTTGTGACTTGGTATTGGGTGCCCAATGGCTTGATTCCTTGGGATATATCGGTTGACACTTCTTGGAAAAAACTATGATGTTTGTGATTGATGGCAAAAAATATGTTCTTCAAGGTTTCAACAACAAACCCCACACTATGGAAGCCTTTGATCTCTTGGGCCTCCTACCAAGTAAACACTTGGACATCATCGCCAAACTCTTGCCTTCACCAGGACCACCCACCCCACACACTTACAGACATTTTTGCCCTCATTAATCAGTTCCCCGACCTATTTGAAGCCCTATATTCATTTCCACCCCCAAGACCCATTGACCACAAGATTCCACTATTAACCAATACTAGCCCAGTCAACGTCAGGCCCTACCGTTATGCACATTCTCAGAAAACAGAGTTGGAAGCCCAAGTTCAAGAAATGTTTTCTAATGGCATCATCAGGCCCTGTAGTAGTCCCTACTCTTCCCCCGTACTCTTGGTCCGAAAAAAGAGGGTTCATGGCGCTTCTGCGTTGATTATCGATCACTCAACGCCATGACCATCAATGACCGATTTCCCATTCCGGTTGTTGATGAGCTCCTCAATGAGTTATATGGAACCACTTATTTCTCTAAGTTGACTTACGCTCCGTATACCATCAAAATTCGAATGAATGAAGACGACATTCCGAAGACCGCTTTCCGCATTCATGACGGCCACTTCGAATTCTTAGTTATGCCTTTCGGGCTTTCCAATGCCCCCTCCACATTTCAAGCCCTCATGAATCACATCTTTAAGCCTTTTTTGTGTAAGTTTGGTTTGGTCTTTTTTGATGATATTTTAATTTACAGCCACGACTTGGCCACCCACATCAATCACCTCCATGACGTTTTCCAAGTGCTACGTGCCTATAGCTTAAGAGTTAAGATTTCTAAATGTTAATTTGAATAGCCAAGTGTCACTTATTTAGGGCATGTTGTGTCCAACCAAGGTGTAGCTGTCTATCCATCAAAAATCCAATGCATTCTGGATTGGCCTAAACCTCAAACTCTTAAGGCCTTAAGGGGTTTCTTGGGACTCATAGGTTACTACAGAAAATTTGTGGCTCACTATGGTCAGATTGCCAAGCCTCTGTCTAATATGCTCAAAGCAGACAATTTTATTTGGACACTCATGGCTGAGGAAGCCTTCACTCATCTCAAACAAGCTCTTACTTCAACCCCTGTGTTAGCTCTTCCTAACTTTAATGAACCCTTGTCATTAAAACGGACACAAGCGGCTTCAGCATCGACATCGGAGCAGTTCTTCAATAACAACATCATCCTATTGCATATCTCAGCAAGTCTCTTTCACCTCCCAACCAAGTCCTCTCGGTGTATGAGAAGGAAATGTTGGTTGTCCTATATGTTGGGGAAAAATAACTCTATTACCTCTTTGGCCAGCTATTTACAATTTTGACCGATCACAAAACTCTCAAGCATCTGCTAGACCAGCGAATATCCACCCCAGCACAACACTTGTGGCATCTAAATTGCTTGGCTACAACTACAAAGTGAATTATAAGGCAGGTTACCTCAATACTATCCTAGACATTTTGCCTCGCCGTGCCGAATTTTGTGCCATTCAATCATTCTCAACTGTCATCTTTGATTGCATCAGTCACATTGATAAATCTTGTGCTGCTGACTCTGAGACAAATTCCATCATTTCTACACTTCACTCTGGACAACATACCAAAAAATGTTTTTCCTTAATCAATGACCACCTATACTACAAAGGCAGGATTTTTGTCCCTTAAACCTCAGATTGGCACTTGAAGATCCTCCATGAGTTCCACTCTTCATTGTTAACAGGCCACTCTGGTTATCTCCGCACTTATATACGACTTGCTCGAAGTTTTGCTTGGCCAGGTATAAGAAAGGACATCAAGACCTTTGTAGCCGCCTGTGATCAATGCTAGCGATAGTTTTATGATGCAATTAAGCCTCCTGGCCTTCTACAACCACTCACTATGCCAGAGAACGTCTTCTTTAATATCTCCATGGACTTCATCGATGGTCTTCCATCAACACAAGGCAAAACTACTATTTTGGTAGTTGTTGATCGTCTTACCAAATACGGTCATTTTCTGGTAGTGGCTCATCCCTACACCACTGCATTCATAGCTGCCATCTTTGTCAAGGAGATTTTCCGCCTTCACGGCATGCCTCGCAGCATAGTAAGTGATTGTGACCCCATCTTTGTGAGCCATTTTTTAGAACACTTCTTCAAGCTGCAAAGAACCAAGCTTTATCGTAGTTTGGCCTACCAGCCACAGTCGAACGGCCAAATTGAGGTTTTTAATCGGTTACTGGAGCACTACATCTGATGTGTTGTGTCGGACAAACCATCATCTTGGTCTAATCTCCTTCATTGGGCTGAGTGTTGGTATAATTCCTCCTACCATGGCACAATCAAAATGTCACCATTCCAAGCCCTTTACGACTCACCTCCTTCTACAATCAGCATGTATGTGCTCGGCAACACTGTCGTTCATGTTATGGATGTTTCTCTACAAGACCGTGACTCCTTATTCCGTCTTCTCAAATCCAACATGGACCTGGCCAAAAATAGAATAAAGAAACACGCAAACAAGAACCGCACATAATGAGAATTCGTTGAACGCAATTGGGTCTTTCTCAAATTGCATCCATACCGGCAATAGTTCCTAGTCCTGTGACCTTCCCACAAACTTGCTCCTCGCTATTATGGACTATATAAGGTATTTGCCTGCGTTGGAAAAGTGGCTTACAAATTGCAGTTTCCCCCAAATTATTGTATTCACCCCGTTTTCCATGGGACGTCCCTTCTTAAGAAGAAAGTCGGCGACCATCTCTCTATCTTTGCAACTCTTCCTCCCTTCAAGCAAGACGACACTGTAGCTTGGATTCCCTCCAAGGTCTTAGACATGGATGTGAATCGCTCTCGCAACAAATCAGTGACCAAATGGCTCATCTAGTGGGTTGGACTCCCTGCTGAAGACGCCACTTGGGAAGAGGCCCACACCATCATATCTCACTTTCTCGATTTTAAAGCTTGAGATCAGACTTTATGTTAAAGGGGCGGCACTTGTTAGGACCAAGCCCATAACATGCTACTATTAAGCCCATAATCCATCAACACATCACGAGGTCCACAAACACAAGAAGAATTATCTGCATGCCTGCAACTCTGATCACACTACCAACCTTTTAATTGATGATCTGCTACTTGTCGGATCAGATTGGCAGTGTTATATTTTGTCATCGATCTTTTTGTTAGAGCAAGTCCACCCGTTGCTTCTTGCCTGGTTGCCATGTCAATCCAGCCCTAAAATTACAGAAAACAGCATCCAGCGGTGGAAAGAAGACCTGACAAGAACTCACTTAGGGCGCTCGATCGGTGTCTTTGTGCCTTGGCTTGAGACTGGTTGATAGCGTGGAAATCTGCTGCACATGGGTGACATCATAGCTACAGATCCAACTGCACATGGCCAGTTGGCAAGGAGCCGTTGGTCCTCTTGATGTAAGCAAATAAAACGGCTAGTTAATTATAGCTATTGTATCTACATATAATTATAATGGACGGTCCCAATTAGTTGCATATGTGCAACGGTTAGAAGTGAAAAAATAATTCAAAAAAATGTAAAGAATTTCTATAAATATCTACCATTATCTTTTTACCTTCCACACCCAAAATTTTCGTTCCATTGCAGAAACACTTCCTCTTCCAACTATAATCTATCTTTCAATTTTTTTTTTGTTTCCAATATAGGACCAAAAGCTGCAAATTCGGGGAGGGGGAAATCTTCAAATTCGGGGACACGATGGTTGGTAGCCGAAGATATTCAATTGTGTGAATCTTGGAGAGTTGTTAGCCATGATCCGGCAAAGGGTACATATCAATCGAATAATAAGCTATGGGCAAATGTTCATCGACACTATATGAAAAATTGGGGTGGAAATCCAAAAGATGTCCGATCGGCTCAAGGAATGACCAATAGATGGAAAACTATGAAACGAGAACTCCTTATGTGGCATTCCTCGGTTAGGAAAGCACGTCAATTTTACAGGAGTGGTTTTAATTTGATGGATGAGATAATATTTTTTTATGTAGCATAAATGTTAAATATTTATCAATTAGTATAAAATTTAATTAATTGATACAAATAATGCGTATCTATAAATTATTATTTATTTTTATAATTTGCTTAAATATAATTTGTTATGGATATTTATAATTTGTTGTGTTGTTTATTTTGTTACTAATTAAATATTTATTTACAAATTACATAGGAGTGTCAAGCAAAAATGTATTATCGAGACGATTGCGTGAGGACCAAATTACCTGTTAAAGCATTCACTCATCACTTGTGTTATGACGTCGTGAAGGGCTTTCAACAATTCAAAGAGTATCCGGATGATGTCACAAGTGACTCGATTGGAGGAAGTCAACAGGTGCACACACAACCATCAGAAAATGATGGCCGGCCATGTTCACTTGGATTTAGATGAAGATGAAGATGAAGAAATTGCCTATGTATCTCTAGTCCCTTCTGTAAGGCCTCTTGGCCAGTAAGAAGTTGCGAAAGAAGCTAACCATAAAGGAAAGAAGTTCGTGCATGACCAAGAGCAGATGACTTTAGCCGTAGAGACTATTACAGCCAACCAAGCCTTATTAGTTGCGCAAAGGGAAAAAACGAGAAGAGAATTTCGCTAGCAGGTTTGGTTCGAACAACAATGGGATATCCGAAAAGAGCAAATGAAGTTGCGACAAGAGGTATTGATGTTGGACGATAGGGCAATGCGAACAATGGAAAGGGAAGAGCGAATTATGGAGATGAACACAAGTGGAATGTCACCAATTAGAAGGAAGTTCTGGCAAAGAAAGCAAAAAAAAAAAGCTGAAAAATATGATAACAAGGATGATGATACAACCGGTGGCTCAAACATGCAACCAAATATAGATGGTGTTTCCACTAGTGATTCAACCAACCCGACATGAAGCTCCTCGTATTTCAAATAAATTATTTTTAAGTTAGTCGTTGTTATTCCTAGGCTTGGCTTGTTATTTAGGTAATATAAATGTCAAGAAATAAAAATTGTGTTATTGTTTTAAATTCATAAGTTATTTAATCATAAAGACAAAATACCATTTTTATTCAAATTAAAAACAAAAAGCATACAAACAGGTTCGAGCACACAAACAAAAAAAAGCACACAAACAAATAAAGCTTGGTCACACAATTGCAAATTATTGAAATTATCAAACTACCGAGGCATGCTGCCTTTCATGTGCCATAGATGCTCTTTGAGGTCATTCTGAATGCTTGAACGAACGTACTCGGATCTAATATGATGATAGCGATCCATGAATCCTTCAATATTATGCCCATCTCTACCAACATGTTCGAAGTTTTCTGTAACTGGATGCTCCCAAAGCGAAGCCTTCCTAGGCATCATGTTGTCCTCGTTTTCTTCATTGGACTCTAGCTCGTCATCAGGCCTCTCATCCTCAATTATCATGTTGTGTAAAATAACACAAGTCAACATGATATACCGAAGATCTTCTTTATCCCACCCACGAGCAGCTCCTCTGACAATGCCAAATCGTGATTGTAAAATACCGAAACATCTTTCAACATCCTTCCTATACCTCTCTTGGCACTTGGAAAATAAGATATCCTTCTCAAGTGTAGGCCTTGGAATTGATTTCACAAAATTCGCACACCTGAGGTATATACCGTCAGCGAGATAGTAGCACAGATTGTAGTCAATCTTATTCACTTGGTACAAAACTTGAGGTGCGCGACCTCCAGTAAGTTCGTCGAACAACGGAGACTATGCCAGTACGTTGAGGCCCCAGGAACTCCAAAAAATGTGTGCCATATCCATGTGTCGTACAAGGCGATCGCTTCAAGAATGATAGTGGGGAAATGTTTCCGACCACTATATTCTCCAGCCCAACCCGATGGGCAGTTCTTCCATTGCCAGTGCATGCAGTCAAAGCTCCCAATCATATCTGGAAAACCTCTCTTATCAACTTTGGCGAGAAGTCTTCTGAGGTCAACCACATTGGGAGCGCAAAGGTACTTCCTTGAGTAGATAACAACGATTCCTTTACAAAATCGTTGTAGCGTCTCAATTGAGGTAGATTTCCCCATTCGACAATACTCATCACAAGCATCGGCTGAAGCACCATACGCAAGCATTCGCAAGGAAGAGGTCAGTTTCTGTTGGGGCAATATACCTACTTTGTTGGTGGCATCTGATTTTTGAACAACGTATGAGTCGTACTGGCAAAGATCAGCAAATATGCGGTTGAACACATCATAGCTCATCCTGTAGCGTGTTTGAAACTGCACATCGCTGAACACCGAACGTTGGATAAAGTAGTCATGGATCAAGTTGTTGCCACGATCTTCCCTGAATCTCTCCCTGTTTGGTGCACACCCCACATGAGAACCTCGCATACGAGGTTGGTTTTGAGACTGATAGTTAGCAACTGCTCCAAGGACCATGACGTTATTGGCCATCATGTCTTCATCTTCTTCATCACGAGACTTTCGAATCTTATTCATCACGAGACTTTCGAATCTTATTCAGCAACCTCTTCATTGAATGATTAAAGGAGAAGAAATGTGTAATGAGTGGGAGATGAGAACGATAAGGTTGTGTGTGAATGAAATGGAGCAATAAAGTTTATTTATTGTAATTCTTCATACAAACATGATAAGCGGATAAGGACACGTGACACAACCATAAGCTCCGTAATCTTATCAAATATCTTAGATAAGATTATGTAGATAAGATTCGTACGATTAAATAGTATTCGAGAATTCTCATTCGTCAAAAATTGTCGGTGGGTTCTAATTTCAATAAAGTTGTCGGTGGGTTCTAAATTCAATAAAGTTTTCGGATGTTGTGTCTTGAATACATGTGATGGTGGTAATTTTTTTTCAAAAATAATATTGCTTGAATTTTTTAGCTTTAGAAATCTTTATCATAAATATTTATTGACATTATATCTTTAACATTTGCAATAAAATAAATGAATAGTGTCTGACCTAGTGCTCCAGTGACCCTGACCCTGGCCCAACGGGCGGACTTGCTCTTAGTGGTGGTTCTAGACCTCCTTCAATCTCCTTTAAGTTTGTATGATCCTACCATTCTGAGGCATGCTTGAAATGAATTGTCTTTTTTCTTAATTGTATTTTCTTTCAATTATCTTTTGGGTGTATTACACTATTACCCAACACTTCGGCTAATTCAAAGGGCTAAAAAAAAAGAAATAAAAAACCTTTAGAAGTCAAAGAACCATGAGACGTAGAAGTCAAAAAAACTTAAAATCGACGTGGAGCCCTGGTGTCCTCGGCTTTCCGCCTTCCCTCCCCTTAACGCAATTTGCAGTTGCCGGTTCTTCTCTCTCTCTCTCTCTCTCTCTCTCTCTCTCTCTCTAACACACAGTGATTCGGAGCTTGTGATTGCAATGGCGATTTCGTTGGTGACCGTTTTAAGAAGTCTGTTTGCAGTTCTGGGGTGTGTGATGGTGCTCACTCTCGTTTACACTATCTTCACCGATGGCCTTCCCTTCCGCTTGGACGTTCTTACTCCGTACTCTCTCTCTCTCTCTCTCTCTCTCTCTCTCTCTCTCTCTCTCTCTCTCTCTCTCTCTCTCTCTCTCTCTCCTCAGAACTTATACTGTGTTCAATTTGATAAATTATTCTAGCTAGCACCTACTTGCTCCAGTCTTTTGCTACTATTACCGCCAAGTGTTGCTATATTGCTCAATTTTATTGTCTAATTTTCGGAACCGGTATGCAATTTTGTTTCAGGTGGATGGCAGCAACCTTGGTCGATTTCTATATCAACGTTATAGCTTTAGCGGTATGTGTATGATTTTGAGCGAACTTCTTACTTTCATTGAAAATCTTGACGTTTCATCTTGGAATTTCTTTAGTAGTTATCACTGAGAAGTTTATTGTTCTTTTTCGCTAAGTACTCGTTTGCAATATCATATTTAGATCTGTTCGAAATCAATTAGTGAACCATCGATGTTTGTTTTGGTGCTTGTAATCGGCATTAAATGACATGAAGTTCTTTCACATAGATGTTTCTCGATATTTCATGTGTTATTTGCCAATTTTTTGCATAATTCCTATTAATTTGCTTCTTAAAGAAACTTTGACATGTAATTTTGACGTATCTGTATCTTGTATCAGGCTTGGGTTTCCTACAAGGAATCAAACTGGATTAGTGCAACACTTTGGATAATACTGCTAGCATGTTTCGGAAGGTTTTGCTTTCTATTCTCTTAATAGGCACCTACAGTGATATGAAGACACTGTATAGTTTGTTAATTTGTTCTCTTCAAATAATGTTGAACCTGTAATTGATTGGTTATGTTTCTACATTAGTCTTACTTTATTGCTGAATAGTGTCGAGTTGATACATGGAATATAAATAGAAAAAAGTTTCACAAAATTTTCTCTTCTCTTCGCTTACATTTCTGGGTCATTTGAATGAAGTATAGCTTATTTAGTTTCTTCTCTTTTCCTTTCTTCGTTATGAAGTTCCCATTGTGGTGTGTCTCTCTGCCTTGGACTCAAAGTGGGGTGGTTTGAAGAGGCTAATTTGTTTGTATATCATTTTTGTGACCCTGAACTAACCAGTTCTGCTGTAAACTTATGCACTATTAAATCCGAAGAACCGAATCCCAACCTACTTTATGTGCGACCTTTTTACTGTATTACTGTCAAAAGCATGATAGAAAATTATGTGGAAAATTCCACATTTCATCTCTTGTAAAAAGCTTCTCAGGCTATAGTAGAGATATTTTCCATAAGCTCTTATTGGGTTGTATCTCAAATAGGAAACTTGAACCAAAATCTGAAGCTGTGTTGTTGGGCCGTCAATAAGCCCAATCTGACCAACTGAACTGAAACTACTCAACTACTTAGTGGATTGAATTGTTTCAGTCCCAAACTTCTCTCATTTGGTCTTGGGATGTTTGAAATTTCAATCCACTAGTGGGGATTGGGTGGGAAATTTCTCAATTAGGAAATAGAGAAGTCTCATTTTTTTTTGAAGTTCTATACACATTATGTGTGATTTGCTGATTAAAATTGTTTTTCTTGCCTTTTAGGTCTTAATCACTTATTTTACTTCATGGGTTTCTTTCTCATTTTATGGCCAATGATTATTGTTTTCATCTAATTTTCAATGTTTGATTTAACCTTACAGTATTGTTTCTACCCATTATTTTGGTACTATGCTGCATGTTGTTGTTACTGCTGTATACTTTTTTCCAGGCACATGCTACTCATACATTGGTAATAGTTGACATTTATCTGGTTCACAATCAACTTTTACAATATATTAATTCTCTTGTTTTGTTTCTATTTATAGTATTACTACATGTGGCTACATCCTTTTGCAATTGATGAAGCTATCTACGAAAGAATCAGAAGGTCCCATTTATTATGTTCTGTTGTGCCATTCAAACAAGTATGGAACCTAAACTTAATATATGCATTATGATCTCATGTCACTATTCAAATTCTTGTGTAGAATTTATGATAATGGAAGTTTTGCATAAAAAATGTTGTCAATAAATAACAAGTTTTACTTCAATTGTATCTGTGTTCATTAAGTTGAAAGACCGTTCAAGTAAAATTGTAGATTCTTAGATCACCAGGAAATTTGCTGCCTGTTTGAGACTTAGGGGTCAAGTGCAGTTTCTATCTTTACTTTGCTCATAGTATTGTCATGGAGATTTGAAGCTTTTGTTTGGTTTCTTTAATTTAGCAGTTTCAATATAGCTTCATTTTAATTACTTGTGCTAGAGAATTTGGATGGGCTGTCAGCTAGCTATAGTAAGGTCTAATGTGCTCTTTCAATTTACAACTATTTTATGCTAATTCAGTTTCACATGCAAGTGTATGGAACCTAACTTCCTAACAATTAAGTTCTCTTTTATGTGGCACAAGCATAGTGGTTTATAGAACTTGCACAGTTTGCACAAAATCCATCATATAGGAGAATAAACCTTATAAACCATAGGTGATAGTTTAAAGTTTAAACCAGTCAGCTTTTCTGTATCATAGCGGCTGATGTTTGACTGACAGATGTTTTCATATAGGTATGGTATGGTAAATAAGCATAAGCACTCCTCTGTTCTGATCGCCAGAGTTCTTTTTAGTGCTTTGGGTTTTTTAATGCTGGGAACTCTGCTATACACTCTGTTCACAGATGGTTCTCCTTTTCGCAAAGAGCTTTTTACTCCGTAAGTATTTTCTCTTTCAATCCCATCTGGTGTGTTCTTCTTTAAACTGAGTGTGTGAAGAAAATATTGACATAGTAGGAATTGTTTTGGTTCAAGATTTTTATTCTATGTTCATCTATCAGTCATGTAATCAAAGTTAGCTGCTAAATGTTCGCAGGTGGATGATAGCAACACTAATTGACTTCTACATCAATGTTACTGCTCTATCAGTATGTCTCAAGTACTCATTATAGTTTGTAAACTACCTTATTACTATGCTATTTCAGCATCTTGTGGGAGGCAGGGGAAGACACTGATAATCAATTACCTGAATTTGTTTTGGTCAAACAATTAACTGAATCTTCTTATTAATTAATTTGCCTCTTTAATGGACTTCCAAATAGCTATAGGCTCATCTCTCTGCCCGAGATAATCTTCCACTGGTAGATTTTTTCTGGAACTTTATTATTAATTTTATTGTGAGCACATACTTAACTCAGGGTCTGGTTCTAGGTAATGTAAGTTAGCTTCATGGTGTTCCCTGTGACCTAGGTTTGTATTTTTTTTTTTCTAATTTGTTTGAGATTCTTGCGAGTAACTAATAATTCAGTAATATCTTTGCTGCTTAATGTATTATTTTGAATGAAAATCTTCTTTGCTTCTGTAAAAATCAGGTTTGGGTTGCTTACAAAGAATCAAGCTGGATTACTGCAGTCGTCTGGATAATTTTATTGATATGTTTTGGCAGGTATCTGTCATGGATTTGAACATTAACATAGAGTATATACTTTCTTTTTATCTGTGGACAGCATCCCTTTTGTTATGTAATATTCACATACATATGTTACATACATGTGTGAAACTGTGAATATAGCAGTATTTAAATTGATAGCCAAGGCTTTGTGTAGCTTGTTGTATACCTTGTTGGAAACATAAATTGTTGCTATTAGATTGTCTATATTGTCCTTGTGACTTCCATTCCATGTCGAATCTTTAGGTGTAAATGTATATAGTGGGACGAGCATTCAACAAGATTGCTTTATTTTTTTATTTTATTTATATGGTTAGAGTATACATATATATATAATTATATATATATATATATTTTAATATGTGGTTAGAGTATATGTTTCATTAGTGAGGAAAAAACAACTTGTTATATGCTTTTTCTAATTTTCATAAGCAATCATGCAATAATATATCATAGATTGATGTTAAGAAAAGCCGATAGGATTACAGACATGGAAATCCTGATGATCATGATATTATGACTTTCTGAGTGTTCTGTTTTAGTATCTGGGGTCTATGAAATGACATGATCATCATTACTAATACACTGAACTTTTTTTCTCTACTTTCTAGCATTACCACGTGTATCTATATCATCCGTCAGCTGTGGCAGCTGACATCCCAAGATCCGATCTGCCTTGTTTTATTTAAAAGTGGTGACAGGTAACTCTCCAGCTAGTCTTATGGTTTGTAGAGTTTACTGCTATTTTCGTATACTTGGATTAACTGTTGGTAATTTGGTGTTTGATATTGAGAAACCAAATTTCAATTCACTTGTTCTATTGCACTTATCATATACTATCTGAAGTACTTAATTTGTTTGTCTGGAATATCAGACTTAGTGGGGAGCTTACAAAACTATGTGGTTGAATTACAGGATACAAAATTTGGTATGCAGAAAGGATGAGACTACAAATAGGATGGAAACAATTGTTAAAATTAATTGGAGGTCTCCTGAGTAGATAAGAAATAAGTTTTAGTGTTTAACTGAAACAGGGATGACTAAAATAATTAGTTCATACACACCAGGAACTGACTTAAAGAAATCCCTTAGACTGTGATGTTCCAATAAGAATGTACTGTTTAATGAGACACACAAATGAGAATCCCCCAAAGAATGAACAGACACCAACACTGCTACAGTAGCAAGGAAATCTTGCTGGCTGTCTTTGAGTTTGAAGAGTCGAGCTTTATTCCTCTAGCTGGAACAGATTTGCAGCTACAGGTAGCTTATAGAAAGGAGAGAAATGTGCATTTTTATTTTTTATTTATCTATTCTAGTAGAGTATTTTTCTTCTTTTTGTATTCAAGATAGAAATAAGAAGTGATTTCTTAAAAGATCATTTACTAAAATGAAGTATTTTAAATAAGCATACTTTTAGTCCTGTGGTTAACTTGAATTGTTGGCTTAAGAACTCGAGGTATGGAACCATGTTAAAAAAATTAAAATAATGTGGGTGCTTGTAGCTCTAGTGGTCCTGTGGTTAACTTGAATTGTTGGCTTTAGAACTCAAGGTAAGGTACCACGTTAAAAAACTTGAAATAATGTGGGTGTTTGTAGCTCTATGGTAGTAATCATTTAACCCATACCCAAGGCCAGTGTTCGAAACCCCCCTTCCTGCCTCCCCTTTTGGCCTCTTCTGAATCAAGAAAAAGTGATAATAATGCCTGCTACGTCATAGTGTTTGCATCATGTGGTGTTTAGATGTGCCAGTTAGAATGGGTATGAATGACAACAAAAGAAAAAAAATTGAACTAGGTAATAGAATTTCGAAAAAAAATTAAAACAATTTCTTGAACAAAAGTTTGAATTTGATCAGGAATGAAATGGCAGCTGCATTATAACAGTAGCCAATGACGCACCGGGGAAATCTTTTCACTCTTTTCTCTTGTTAGGTAACTTGGTGGTGGAACAAATAGGTTGGATAGCAGTTGGGTTAAACAGAAAGTGATACATTTTTGTGGAAGTTCTTAAATGATTAGGCTCACGTCTTCATATACAAGTTGACTAAACTGAAAGAGAAGTCAATAGTTTTGGGAGTTCGGAATCATACATAATTGCAGGTGGTCAACTCATAAATTCATCCTATTGATTTGGGGAACTAGGTTTCTATGAAAGGTAAGGGCCCTTTCATGGTTGGCGAGAGGTACAGGTCAATTCATGTGCAATACTTCAAACACAACCTTGAGCTTGTTTTTCTCCTCACTGGTGCATCATCTGCAAAAAGGATGGAGTGGTCATTAGATCATATCTTACTTCACTGTCTGTCTAGTAGCGTTGAAGTTGTGGCTGATTATCAGAGAGTTTGGGGTGACTTGGAGCTTGGGCGATCCCCAAGGACTAATTTTCTTTGCTATGTGAAAATGTGGTGGTAAATGCTGGAAAGCGTTTTGGGGTTGCAGTGTTTACGCCATTCTTTGGGTATGGAAGGATATATAAGGATATTTGAAGATTTACTGGGTTGGGTTTGGAGGAGATTTAGGACCTCTCTGCTATTCTCATTGACCGGAAGGCTGCAGTATGCTAGATTCATTTAGTTAGGAGTGTTTGGAGGGGGATTTGTGATCTTAAGTTTGTTCTATTTTGGTTTATACTTTTATTCCAATACTTTACAAAGGTTGAAAAGATGATAATTGTGAAGAACTACAAATGGGGCTCAAGAGAATAATTGGAATCACTGATCCTTTTAATGAGATGTAGTGCCAGAGTAAGTCCTAAACCCTAAACCCCTTTTAAGACTGACTGGTGATTCTACTATCTGTGATATATATATATATTTTTTTTCTTTTTCACTAGTATCACCGCAAACATCAGTTATACGATTGAAGTTTTAAGTGTTTTCTTTATGTTTTTCCACACAACTTAGGGTTTGGTAGTATAGCTTATATGCTCATTCTATCATATCAACCTCCTTACTAAATGGTTTCTAGTTGTATGGATTAAAGTTTGTGTATTGTTTGTTGTAGGACAGAAAGCAGGTGTGAAGGGGTTTTGATCTGAGGAGATAATATAAAATTTGAGGTTCATGGCAGTGTGTTGCATAATTTGAATACAAAATTCTAATGATGCAGTGCAAATGCATATAGGTTTTCTGTGTTGTAATGCCGGATAAATACTATTCTACTGTGTAAAATAACCTTAGTGCCAAAACAAAACACATGTAAAGTTTATATTATCAAAATGATAAGTGAATATGGAGAACGTGTTGATAGCAGAAATGAATGGTGCAATTCAGGGAATATATGGAGAATCCCTAGCATACCTTTGGTTGGATCCATGCATCGCTTTTCTATTTTTTTTTTGTCTTGGACATTAAAGATAATTTTCCAAATATGAAATGCATGAAAAATATTAAACCAGCTATTTGAGTTAAAACTTAAACAACACAGATTCAATCCATGATGTTCTTTCACAGCTTGAAATATATATATAAAAGAATCGAGTCCTAGTACAACTCTAAATATACAAAATCAATGTTTCAGGGCCAACAAAAATGCATGCCACACATGACCAGAATCTGGTAAGATATATTGATATAAAATATTCAATTTCATCGGTCACTGTTATGGCATCTTATTTGGACTCAAAAAATAGTCGCATGTGATGTACTGCGTACAATATAGCTTATCACAGTTGTATCAGATTCAAAATCTATTTACTTTTCCTGCCGACTGTATGATGAAATGGTTGCAGCTTAATTTTTGATGCGTAATTACATGGAGGCAGGTATGAAGGTGGTTTGCGGATGCTCGTCTCCGGTGTGCCTCCATCTTTCACTATCATGACAGTGTTCATACCCCAACTGAGATGTCGATCCAAATGACAGTGCCAAAACCAAACCCCTGCAACAATCATCCAGAATGAATCAGCATTGCTGCCAACTAAAAGGTAACAAAAACCAATGAATCTTTATTTTCCAAAGGAACATACCAGGATTACTTGCTTTGAATCTGATAGCAACCCATCCTTTCTTTGCAAGCGAAACAGTGTTCATCTTTGGTGGATCAAGCAAATTGTATTCTTTGGGGTCTGTTTCGTTGTCAAAATTTCCAAAACCGGATCCAACTACATAAAAGCTATAACCATGCATGTGCATTGGATGGTCCTCTGATGCATCAAATACGTTAGTACCCTGAAACACTATTTCCACCTCTTCATTGTACTCTAACACCTTCACCTTGGTTCCTTGGGTGGTTGCAGCAATACTATCCGGCAAATCCTCGGCCACAAAGTCAAACAAAGATGGTGGATAATCAGGAAAGTCTTCGGTATAAAGCCCACTCTTGTTCCTGCATTAAAACATGTTTAGGCATACTGTCATTTTCAATGTTTTAGGATTCCTTGAATATTCTGCCTTCTAATGATTCTGTCATACTGCAATAAAGCCTTTTTAGGTTTTAGGAAAACCAGAAACAACTTTATTTATATCAGAAAACCATAATCTTTTAAAGAACAGAAAGATTGAAAAAGTAATTACCTGTAGTAGGCAAGCAGCACATCTGTTGATGGATTAACCCAGCTTACATTATTTAAACTGGAACCAAGACCACTTCTCTCATCACCGGTACCATTGACAAATGTAACGCTGTTCATCTCAGCCGTTATATACATTCTGGTAGTTATATTCAGCGGCACATCTATTGGGTGGTCTGAGTTTGCCAAGCTCTTAATGCGGCTTGTGAAGTTCGTTGCGGACATTAAATCCTCATAGGTAGGGAGGTTGCTTGGAAAAATCGGCTGTGCTGGGGGTGTGTAATCGCCTTTATACTCGAGAATTGCCGTCACATTTGACGTGTCATAGTCGTCAACATCCGGCCTAACGCTGTCATATTGTCTACCAGCCATGTAGAAACGGCCATGTGACTGATTGGCTGTGACCAACATATCCATGGTTTGTCCGGGGCAAATCATGATAAAATCGGTCACGATGGGTTTGACATATGATCCATCCATACCAACAACAATGAGGCTGTGTTCAGCAATGGCAAAGTAGAGCTCTGCATTCATGGCTGCATTGACCATGCGAAGAAGATAGGTCTTGCCATACTCGACTTGCCAGCGGTGGGTACTTTCTGCGCGCAAGGACAACAATGACATGTTATCAGATAGGGTATGATAGTTTACTTTCCGAGTACTTTTTGCTCAAGTAAAATGAAATAAATTGGGAAAAAAGAATTTTTATGCTGCAAATTTTCCATGAAATCAAAGATTCATTTATCCAACTCATTCAATCATTTAGACACACCATTAGAGCATGCAAAGAAATCTCCAGGTTGTCCATTGATGGTGTAGCAATCAGAGCGAGGAGTGTCAGAACCATCTTCAAGGGCCTCAGCAACCACCTCGTTCACATCATCATCGGTATACCAAGATCCTGCAAGTACAAGCAGAAGAGGACCATAAGTTGACTGATAATTTGCATATGCATGCTATCAAATGGTGGTAAATTACTCTATTCATTTAAGTGTACCTACTTGTATACATAATTACATATATATATATATATATGTGTGTGTGTGTGTGTGTGTTTTTGGTTACTCATTATTAAGTTGTCTTAAAACTTCAAGGTTGCAAAATGTTGGTTCAATTTTCAAATCCTCAAAATTACTTTTATTCTAGTCTTCTTCTCAATTGTGTTTCAAAAATCTTAACATAGAAGATGACTTTTCTACCATTTAGGCATTGAGGGCCCTAAATACATAATAAAAGGACTCATGATGACTTAATTTTAATCGTTGGATAACTATTTTAAATTTAGTTAATCTTTTAAATCTACAATTTATTAAAAGAGAAAAAAAAAAGGGTATTGTGGTTAAACATGGTCTACACCTAAAAGATCTATAAAGAACTCGTCCAAAGAAAAAAAGAAAACGATCTTAATCCTTAACAATATATATAATTAGTGTACTGCCAATACTCCTACCTAAAGATCCATCTTTGACTGTTTGACATTGACTACCTAAAGATCTATCTTTGACCGTTTGACTTTGCCTACAAAGATACCTACTATAAACCCACCTTGTTATTATTGGCCACTATGACCAAGATACTCGAAGATGGTCAGACCCACCAAAAAAAAAAAGGAGAAATGAAAAATGTTTATTTGAACGTGGTAACTTACATACCGAGTATAATAATTTCTTCTCCATCAGGTTCAGGAAATGGAAAACCTGTTTCGTTTAAGGGCATAACAACAATGGCACCGTGTACACTAGATCGGGTCCAATCACTATGAGCATGCCACCAAAGTGTTCCTTCTTCATCAGAAAATATAACCTCATAAGTGAAATTTGATCCGGGCTCAATTGGACACTGTGTAATGTACTCAGGACCATCTGACCATGGGTTTCTTGGTTGATGTACTCCATGCCTACGCACAACATAATTTTCATCTTTAATTGCAGCACTTAAAAATATGTTCAATAATAAACAATGTAATAATTTTAGAAATTGTTGTTTCTTGCTCAAAAAAAAATTCAAAGAAATTGTGCATCAAGACGTTTTTCTCGATAAGAAAATATATTTTTTCGATGAAGTTAAGAGAATATTGAGGGTGATCGAAATCCTTAAGTTGCATTATGATATTTTTTTATATATAAATTAACTCCACATTTGCACCGACTAGAATAAGATTCTCTAAATAAAAGAATTGAAAATGTTTTTTCTTTTTCTGATCTTTAGAGAAAAGTGCGACTAAACTGATCACTATTGACGTATTTGCTAACATGAACAGAAGATCATACTGCGATATTCTCACAAATTGTATAAAGTCAAAATCTTAAGTTCAAAACACTGATATAGTTAATTTACCAGTGGATAGTTAAGCCATAGTCTCCTTGATTTAGGACATTCACATAGACGGTATCTCCCTTCTGCACCCGAATGGTGGGCCCTGGAAAACTATCATTCACTACCAGCATGCTCTTGGTGCTACATAGCCTTGTAAAATTGGCCTCCTTCAACTACAATATTAATCAAAGTGTTATGAACATGAATATGGCACAGAGAGAGAGAGAGAGAGAGAGAGAACTTACAACAAAGTCATAGTAATGGACACGGCCTTCAACAATGCAAAGGAGAGCCACAGACAGAAGCAAAGGACCCAGAAAACGAGGGAACATACCCATCTTCATACCCAAACTTGCTGCTCTTAGATGAACTAAGAAGCACTCAGCTCTTTCAAAAGTGGGATTTGAGCTAACATATATAATGTTACTACAGCTAGCTATGTTTATGTAGGTTTGAGTTTAACTAATGCGCGCTGAAGTTCGGTTGAGTTGTACTGTTCTTTATCTCACGTTTAAGGGGTTGAAAGCTTGTTACAAGATTAGGTGGACGGGAAAGATGATGTCTGACGTATACATGTGATCTTTACTCTTACTTTTTTTCTCTCCTTTCTCATTCCCCTTTTCTCTCATCTCTTACTTCCCACTAGGGGGTGGACTGGGTTCCATCAATTTGATTTTTTGGTACTAACTTCTAACCGAACCAATGGCTTCGGTTTTTCATTTTTCAAAACCGAAACCACACCGAAAATTCTGTTAACCGGCATATCGGTTCGGTTTTGATTAATTTCAATTGCGTTGAGTTTAATGATTTGACCCCTTTTTCTAACGAAAAAAATTTACTTATTTAATTAAAAAATTTCGTATGAGAAAATTCTACAATATGTTAACATATGATACCGGAACTATTGCCGAATGCAATTTTTGGTACTTGAACTTTCATAAAGAATCATGCGATACCAATCCTATTACTTTGTTTGCCACTATAAGTACTTTCGCCAAATGACTCGTTAAATCTGCTACGTGGCACATATTTTGAGGGTTAAAATGGTCACAACAGCAATCCAATGCACACAGTCGGACCCTCAACGAATTTGCAACATTCCCTCTAGACCCCGGCCGATTTTCCCACCAAAACCTTATAAATCTTAAGAAGCCCTTCAATTAAGGTTAAATAGTTGTTTTTGTTCATTTATCCACCCAGACCAACCCGTAATAGTAGTCAAAGAAATTTTTTTGGAGGAAGACAACCTAAAATAAGATTTGGTCATCCTCCAAATTTTTTTTTGAGGTATTTTAATCGAGGTCCAATTTGCTACAAAAATATTAGTTGTAGTCCAGCAATTTTTTTTGTTAATTGCGGTCCAATTACTTTTTTCTTTTGTTCATTTTGCCCTTGAAAAAAAATAAAGGAAACAAATTAAAATCACTTAAATTTGACAATTTTGCTTTTCAGTTTAAATTTTTAAATTTTGAATTTCAAATTCTTCAAATCTAATTTGGAAAATAATTATGATAAACATGCATTTAAAACTAGTAAACATTTAACACAAATAATACCTACATAAAAGGTCAATAATTTCAAATTCAAACAATTCAATGCATCTACATCATAGGGAAGAAAAAAAAAACTAAGAAAAAACTAAGTGGCATCGAATGAAAGTTTACGCAACAATACCTAGTGTATATTAGTACATTAGTCTCGAATCAAGCTTTAACATTATTCATAACCAAAAGGTATGGAAAAACCACCACAATTTACCTTCTTATAAGATATGCAAAATATCACTTTTGTACTATGTATCTAACTAAAAGTGCAAAAGTTTATATGCACGAGGTAGGAAAAAAAAGAACAAGGTAGCTTTAACATTATTCCTAATCAAAAGTTAGGAAATAAAACCACCAAAATTTACCTTCCGTTAAGATATGCAAAATGCATCTCCCTTTCCTAAAAAGCTCATATTTGTATTAGGTATATAAAAGTGCAAATGTATCTATGTACAAGGTAAAATACTACCTCCTTAAAATGGATCGGAACCTTCTTGTGAATAATCCATCCAAAATCTCTATTTGATTGTATGATGAAGGTTGATTAACAACATCACGATTCTATATGCAATAGTTTCGCGAAAGTCTATGATAAAGGTAGATTTTAGAAAATTTATGTGTTAGAAAAAAGATGGCCATGGAAGAAGAATGAGAGGAAGAAAGAGATGTTTCAATATAAAGAAGAAGGAAATGTTGAGATGCTAAGGTAGCTTAACAAATATATAAGGAATTTGTCAAATTTAATGCACTATAATTATCTTTGATTAAAAAAATAATTTTAGGAAACATTGTTTAGAAAAGAGAATAAATTTGTTATTTGATGAAATATGAAATCTTGTTTGACTTTAATTAATTATTTTAATTATGATGACAATCTACCACAATTTATTACAAAAAGGTATAAGAGGAATGTAAAAGTATAAAATTAGTTAGATAAAATTGAAAAGGAAAGAAATCCTATGTGGCAGGTGAGGCACTGGACCTCAATTAGTAAAAAATATTTGTCTGGACTACATTCAAAATAGAGTGTGATTTCTGGACTACAATCAATTTTTTTTTTTTTACTTTGCCCATTTGCTACGAAGATTTGGTCTTGCATGGCAGAAAATTTTGATTTGGGTACTCTTCCTAGTTCTTTATTGGAGCTTTTATTTAAAGGTCTTAGCGTTGGTCGCAGTCATCAATTCTAATTTCTGGTTATGTTAATTCTTCCAGCCGTATAGCTTCTGGATCTATGTTCAATTCTTCCCATGAGCTTTGCATTGTGAAGAGATTTGGTGCCACTTGCAATCCTCGTCGTGCCCCTCATATCATTGAAGTTAATTGGCACCCTCCTTTACTTGGTTGGATTAAGATTAATACGGATGGTGCTCGGAAGAAGAACTCGCCTCGTGCAGGTTATGGAGGTGTTTTTAGAGATAACAAAGGTGAGGTCATTGGTGCCTTTTCCTCCAATTTAGATATTCCAAGTTCAGTTGCAGCTGAGTTCATGGCTATAATCAAGCCTATTGAGTTGGCTTGGGTTCGAGATTGGAAACATGTGTGGTTAGAAGTGGATTCTTCACTTGTTCTCACTTTTCTACGCTCTCCTCATATGGTGCCTTGGCGGCTTCAGGTGGAGTGGAGTAATTGCCTTCATAGGATTTCTCAAATGCAATTCAGGTCTTCTCATACATACATAGAGGGTAATCATGTTGTTGATGCCTTAGCTAATTTTGGCACTTCTTTGTCTGATTTGATTTAGTGGGATTTGGCTCCACCCTTTGCAACTTCTCTATGTACTCGAGACCAATTAGGTCTTCCAAATTTTAGATTTCACTAACTTGTGCTTTCATTGTTATTGAAGGACTTGTTCCTTCTTTGTTTGCTTTCTTGTATCCTTCCCATGTATTGTTGAACTCTTGTTTTTCTTTTTCTTTTTTAATAAATTTTCCCTTTACCTTAAAAAAAAAAACAAATCCTATAGGATTAGGATGGAATCTCTCTTCCTTTTACTCTCTCTCTCTCTAACAAAAATGGTCGATCGAGATTTGAGACTCCCCAGTGCACTTCTCCTCCTATATACAGCTGATGTCCACCAAGAAGGTTTTCAAATTTGCCTCCATGCATGATGTATCTCAAAATACACACATTCACCTACAAAACATTATTTAACAATACATTAGGAACCAATAAACCCTACCAAAACAAAAAAACAAAAATCACTGAAAAATATTTAATATTAACTTTCACTTTTCATTTTTCACTTCTCACTTTCACATTCAATTTCAGAGTTCATGGTTTGTATTAAGTATTAGGGTACGTAAAATCTTCATTTTGGTACTCGAAAATGTTTAGAGAAGTTTCTTTTTAAGAAAAGCCGATGTGATTGTTCTCAAGCCTTGATTAATGAAACTGTAGAATACAAAGGGGGACATGGTGTCTAAACCCCATATTTCGAGTCTAGTGGTACATGAATTATCTCTATGTTAGCCCCTAAAGTACTTCCGTCTATTTTTCTGTTAAACATAGGGGTATAAGTGTCAAATATAACATTTAATTTACTAATATATTAGTTGAACCAATAGTATAATGACACATTTTTGTTAATTTTTTTTTTCAGTAGATTTTTATTAAATTAATTTAATTAACCTAAAAAAAAACAATGTTGGTTGTGAAGGAATAGATGGTTTTCAAAACTTTTTATTTAGTGCGGAATTAGTTTAACTATTAAACTACTAATTAACCATAAAATCCATTCCATGTCCCTTGTGATCTTGGCTTATTTATGATACATATAAACATAGCATAATTATCAAGAATAATCAAAGAGGGAGTTCTTGTTCTACTCACCCTTGAAGCGTGAATTTAATCCGATCCAAGTGAACCACCAAAGTTCTTCTCCTTGATTTCTCCTTGAAGATGTTTCCTCCACCTTGAAGCACCTTGGAATGTCAACTCCTTGAACACCTTCTTGTGCTGGAAATTTTCTTCTTGATGTATCAAGAAAGCCACAAAAATATATGGCCTCTAAGGATCTTCACCTAAGTGGATTTGAGATGAAGAAAGATGATAGAAAGAAAGAAGTATGCAAGTGTTCTTCCTTTCTATGTATGGCAGCCCTTAATTATGTGTGTAAGTGAGAGAGAACTGTTCTCTTTCAATGTATGTCAAAACGTTATGCATCAAAATGCATTAATCAATTATATAGTCATCCATATTATTAAATAGTTAGAAACCTTTTCTAATAATTAATTAATGGTGACATATTAATTATCTTATCACACATGGCTGCCATAGTTATGTTCTTGGGCTATTAATTTGGGCCTTTGGGCTTTTGCTAAGTCTTACTTGGTGAAGCCCAAGCCCACACCTAAAAGGCTCGACAATCGTTTAGGCCCAATAGCTTCAGTTTTACCCGAAAACTTTAATTACGTCTAAATAATTAATCTAATTAATTATTTAGTCATAACCAACTCTTGTTTATTCTTCTTCATATACAATCTCAATGATCCACTTATATGGTGTGCGATCTCTTAGGTTCTAATTAACGAGGCAGTGAAGTTTGTAGAACTATTCTATTTTGTTTACGAATCAAAACTCCCTTTTGATTCTCCCTTTGAATTAGGATTATAAATATTGATCAATCCTCGGGGACTTCACAAATCATAAGTGACGTCTTGCAACATATCGATCATGACTACCCAAGTTAATATAGAATAGTAAAGAACCTATTCAATTGGAATTACAATACAATACGGTCCTTCTCTAATACGATGTTCATAATCATATCATCGGGGCATGGAATTGCTATGTCAATCCCCTAATATGATTTCTATTCTTATGTGATTCTGAGAATATGATTAGAAACTCTTTTCTAATCTTATTCAGTGCTTTGGCCAAAGACTGACTGAATCACATCTTTAAACATACTCCTCTTTTACTCAAGGATAGAGATTCCTTATTGTACACTCACATGTCTCTATGAGCAAATTGATTACTCCAATGAATGCATTGATCATATCCGTTAAGCGACATAATATTTATTGCATCATCAAGAGTTAATCCATTTACTCATAAGACAACCATGGTGCCTCAGGTCAAAGGACTAATTTGTATTATTGCAATTTAGAGTTCAAGTTTGACATGTAAGTAAAACTCCATACAAGAACTCTAGTGACCGCGTACAGTGTACTCTTAAAGACAAGAGCACCCACATACTTGTATTAGTGTCTCCACACGAATGCCTAGAGACTTGTCATCCTCCCTATTGAGCATACATAATATGTGCTAGTCTTTCCGGGTTATCAATGTCCAAATGATAATCCTATGACTAGGAACCTTTTAGGATATGAGTGTAAAAGAGTAAAGGTCTCACACATCTAACTCCTTAGATTACTTTCTCTTTAACTCATATTCCTTGGACCTTGTTCAATCAAATATTAAAAATATGAAATGAACAATAAACTTGCCCTTTTGATTAATAATAATTACAATAATAATTACATGAAAATGATTGTTTTAGGACACAACTCCTTCAGGTTGTCGGATTCACCAAGAACATCATCAATCCAGTTTGCTCAAATTTGTCCAACACCAGACCACCTCCATCTAAGTCATCAAAAAGACCACCTCCATCCAAGTCATCAAAAAAGACCACCTCCATCTTCATCTTCCTCACCACTCACTCCAAATCCATAAGTAATACATGAGGTCAAATCTTTTTGCTGATAATCCCCTTTCAAATTCTTCATTTTCTGGTAATCCTCTTTTTCACACATAAACTTTAACGTGTACACTTACTGCTATATTCGGGTTTGCCAGGAACCCAAAACTCTCCCCAAAACTCGGACCCAATTAATCACTTCTTCCATCTCCACCATGACCACTTTTTCAGAGTGAAAAAGCTTCAAATTGGAATAGCATCTCCAGGGCCGGCCTTAATATGTTCGAGGCCCGAGGCGAACTGAAATTTTAAGGCCTAATTTTTTCTATATAAATGTATACATTTATTTTTGGTATAAAAAAATTGGTCATTAAATAGAGAAATGCATAATTATTCAATTAATTGGAGTAATTTATGTAGAGTATGAAAAAATTTAAGGCATCTTTGAAATCGTGAAAATTAATACTTATGTTGAATTCTTAAATCTCTTAATTAATTTTCTTCTTGACAATGAAACTCACAAATTCAATCAAATTAATTAAGATTTAAAAATGAGCAGAATACTTTTTTTATCACCAAAATAGTTTCTTTATATATATTTATTTTTTTTTCCTAAGAAAAACCTTATAAGAATTTTAAAATTTGGGGGCCCTAGGCGCAGGCCTAGTCTGCCTTGCCTCAGGGCCGGCACTGAGCATCTCCCTTCTCAGTCTTTTTAATAAAACATGTTGTTAACTTTAATTAAGGCTTTATTGTCAAAATATTTCATAAATTTAACTATAATTGTCAATTTATACCACGAACTTGTAATTGCGGAAATTAACACATTAAACTTGGTAAAAATTGTCAATTTACACTATCTCCGTCAATTCCAACGTTTTCTATCCAATTGTGTGACTTTCAAGTGAGGGGCAATATGATCATTTTATGAAATTTTTTTAAGAAAAATAAACATACATTAAAACAGCATAATGGTGCACGTGAGACGGTGAAAGGGTTAGATAGGGACACCCCTTTGTCTAGGTAAAACTGATAGACGACTGTCTTGTTCTTAGACGGCCAAAGCAAAAGAACCCTAAGAATGTTCAAAGCAGAAAAATAATAAATTTTGTGGAGACAGTCAATTCATGCTTTATATAGAGATGCGAAGATGGACGGGCTCGTCCTTATAGAGACAGTGGGGATCCTCCACAGTACGGTTAATGATGAAATTCTCTTTTATGTGCTCTTATTACCAACAAATCTCTAGGATCAATGTAGAGTTTAGTTGTACAATTCCTCTCTAATATGATGGTGTGGTCCCACTTGTATAGAGTTTACTTAACGGATTTGATATTTAGGGTTCTTGTGGTTTATTGTATGTGCTTTTGCTGTTGCAATGGAAGGTAGGCCTCACCTAGCTTGTAGGGTTTCTTTGATGACTTTTGTATATTTTCTATTGGAGTCGTTTGTTAAATTGAATTTCTATAAGTGGTCCGTCTTTCTTCTGCTCCCTTTACGAAATGTTGAACCAATTTCCATTGTGCAGGTGCAATTACCAAGCTTCTAATATGTTCGGGATGCATTGCGGTAGATGTGGAGCCGATCGGGGGTACGTCGCAATATAAGAAGTTATACGTTGTTCGATCTCAGGTAACTTAATCTAGAATTATGGTTTAACCAGTGGGAGTGGGCTAGAGCCACCTGCAACTGATGACGTTAATGAAAGCGGCAGGGGAAGAGCTGTAGTCCGTTAGAGGGGGAGGGGTAGATCGAGGCTCTTCTAGAGTTAGAGGAAGGGGACCTCAAGTAGTGCAAGTCATGCATGCAGTCATGTTCTGATCATATTCAAGTAATTGGGTACGTACGTACCTACAGGTCAATAGAGGGAACTGTCAAGACAATTAGAAGGTGCACAAAGCAGTCAAGCTAATCATTCATCTTTCAATGAAGTGAGATCACGAAATGCAGCTCTGAGGGCAAGGCCTTGGAAATTATATATAGACTTAATTGTTTCAGTGGTTACATCTAACTATGTTTTGAGTGGTTCTACTGCTTCTAATGTTTCGGCAATTATGTTTAATTAAAATATTCAAAATAAGAAATTTTCAATGCAGACTAGCTGCTAGCTGCATTTGTTGTACTAAAAAAGACAAAAAAAAATGTGGGAATTATGGTCTGTATGTGACTATGTGTTGCAACAAATTAATCGTAGATTCTATTCTGTAAATTAATAAGAACTTAATTGTCTGTTCAAAAAAAGTTAATTTAGTAGTAAAAAATGGAGTCAACTAATTACTAATTATCAAGTGGAACCCTCCTTCCAATCATCTTGTGAAGATTAATTTTGATGGATCAGTAGTATACCAAAACAACAATGCGGCGTCTGATTTTGTCATTAGAGATGCTCATGGATATCCTTTATTAGCTGGCTCAAGAAATCTTGGTAAAAATAATGTTCTACTTGCAACAACTTTAGCTTTGAGAGAAGGTTTACAAAAATTTGTGGAAAACGGTTTCAAGAAAGTTCAAGTGGAAGGGGACTCTAAAGCTCTTATCAATTGCATCAATGATACGTTTGACATTCCTTTGCGCATCAAGAAAGTAGTGGAAGACATCAAGCTACTTACATCATTATTTGAAGAGATTTCATTCACTCATATCCTCAGAGAAGCAAATTTCACAGCTGATTGTCTAGCTAAAATATGACACTCTCTCACTTCAAGCAATTCCTGGATTAGAAGACTTCCTAGTGCAGTGGCTCATGCTAATAATTTCGACCTCCTCAACTTTGGTTGCCGTGGAGGCTTTTCTCTTTAGTTTGTTGTAGTCTTTCTTGTATGAAAAAAATAACTAAAAGAAGGTTAGTTAGCAAGATATTTTTCGTTGCTAAAGCTGTTTATCCATCCGATGCAAAGCTATATATCCTCCTCTTCCATCAAACCAAACACCACGTACAACTTGAGCATTACAACCAACCACGATTAAGCATATATATATATATATAATGATTCTCTATTATCATCTATATTTTGGGGCAGTTTGTTAACGTGCAGGATTCAAACGTACGGGTTGTTGACCCGTTTGTCAGGTCTGTAGGGGTAAGATTGCTTCTTTGTTTTGGTCATGACATTGAGCGATCTTTGACCCGCCAATTTCTGTTGACAACTGGTCATCCGGTTTGTTCATCAAGGCCTATTACGTTTGGCTTATAGGGCTGATCATCCCTTGTTGATAAACATTCCTTGTCAACGATTGGCCGATCAATGCATCAATGCTCTGAATTCTGAAATTTCAACAACTAAATTTGGTGAAAAAGTTGAGCTAACAATTAAGAAACTCGAAGCATGAATGCATGATAGAAGTTCTTCAAATGACTTAGCTAGGTTTGCATCATATAACAATCACTACCAACGTAAGGAAAAGGAAAAGTCCACGGTACATTAAAGGTAAACCAATTCCTTACAGCAGTAGATGAGCCATCTACAATATCAAACTGCTCTACTCGATGTATCGATACATTAATATATCATAGACAAATCCCCAATGCAATGGAGTAACTAATAGGTTTGCATCGAGTTGTAATGAGATACAAGGCTTGTTCCCATCTTCATGTGATGTATGTACGATTGATAATCAAGTTCTTGTTTCGACAATTAGCTAGAAGAAAAAAAAACAACTTCAATTAACATATAGTTCTTTCTTAACTTGACAAAAATACTTGTGGAACTTCGAAAAAATTGAACGAAGAAGCAGACAATCTTGGAAATGAATCCTAAGTACGTACTCTTTAGATATAAAATTTATGTAACGTTGGGTTCTAGAGCATACACGACACACTCTTTTTGACCAAAAAAAATATAAGGTGACTAAACCCAGTAGACCACAACTAACTTTCAGGGGACATGGGGTTTAGGGAACACATGTTTTTCGTATGTACATGGGGTTTAGGGAACACGTGTTTTTAGTATGTACCTGGGGTTTTGTTGACTTAACAGTAAAGTTAACCAACTTTCAGAGGCATAGGGTTTAGGGAACACATGTTTAATATTTTCGCATGAATATCTCACCAAAAAGAAAAACGGGTCCTCTTCTGAATTTCAAATTCTCAGCACAAATGGGGACACTAAAGTTCAAACCTGGTACAAGAGATTTCCTCCAAATACTTAATTTTTCACTTTTTTCTCTCTTTTTGCAAGGCCCCATTTTTTTTTTAAATTCTGGCGCTCATTTAGGGACTTTCTTTCATTTTAGTTTTCTCCTAAAACTATTTGTTTTCTTGTATCAGTATGCTTGTTTCCTCTATAGTGAAAATAGCATATAGATTGTAACAAAAAAAAAAGTAGCTAGTGAAAATATTATGCAATAGAACCCACAAAACTTTGAGAGATTTTTTCGGTAGTACCGTCAAACAATAGACTAATAGCAAATTGATCTCATGTTAAAAATAATCGAATTAATACTTGTTAATTTAGGATTGAAATTTACGATCATAGAAGTAAGTACAAAAAGGTTTTTCTATATGTCCATACACTACCATAGCGAATTATACCAATTGGTACCTCCATCCCCTTTGATTTAGCAAAAAGGAAAAATGATTAGTTTTTCTTTGGACAATAATTATCTTGTTGGGTTTTTATCATCAATGAGGTCTGAACTTTTTCGGACCGGACAAAATCATACGTGAACTTAGAAAACGATTAATTAGGTACTTAAACTATCAAAACCACATCAATGAGGTACTTTCGTCCAGTCAACTTTAGTTGACCGTTAATCTTTGACATGTGTCACATTTCTATAAGTTTTTTCCAGTAAAATGACTCTTATAGCCTCCTAGTTTGACCCATCACCTTTGTATGTTTTTTTTTTTGAGGGGAAGACTCTTTTCCCTCTAATCTCTGCCCTGAGACTCCTCTTCCATGGTTCCAGATCTTCTTCTCCACACTTCCTTTGTAAACCAAATAATCAAGGCCATCAGACCATGTTAACAACCCAAAATTGAAGCCATTCAAGCCTTCTTCTTTTGAAGACAAAGAACCTTTGTCCCAAACCAAAAAAAAAAAAAGGGAACCTCCATCCAGTTTTGATGCTATTGGGATTAATCTAATGCAATTTTTTTTATAGCAGAGAATCCAATTCTCATAATTAATCCCCAATAGCTGCAATATCAATTCAATCAATCACGGTTCCCCGTCGGACTTCAGGGAGAGGAGGATCGGAGTCCCCCGATTCTGACCATGGAGGTTGTGGTCTTAGAAAGCGACGGGAACGTCGTGAATACGTGGAGGCAACGCCAGATTGGATGGCAGAGGCATGTATGCACAGTTCCCGGCGTCGCCGAGAGGCGAGCAGCCTGGGTTCTGATCTTCAGATGCCGACGAACCCGTCATGGATGCGCTGTCTCAGGTGGAGCTCCGGTTGATAGAGATTGAAGAAGATAATCCAAGATCCCAGATTTTCTCTCTTCGAGCTCTCTCTCTCCTCCGTCTGCGTCTCTCTCTCTCTCTCTCTCTTCGATGAGCAACTCAGAGGCATGATTTCTCTTTATTGGGGAACAGAGGGTGGATTGCAGAGATCAAATGAATAGCTGTGAAGCTCTGTTGAGCAGAACGTGGTTCTGCGTGCTAGGAGTTGTGAAGAGAGAAGATGGAGAAATATGGATGCCCAGGATAGATTAAGCTCGGGTCTGAGATCGACAAGAGGGAGAAGAGGGATAGGAGGGAGAACCGGAGAAGGGGTCTGGGTGCCCGCGCGAAGAGAGAGGAAGCTTGGGCATGTGAATCGGGTCACATGATTGATACATGCCTCAGTATACAAAAAGTCATTTATGGCCCTGTGAATCAGGTCACATGATTGGCACATGTCAAGATTAACGGTCAACTAAAGTTGACTGAACGGAAGTACCTCATTGATGTGATTTTGATAGTTCAAGTACCTAATTGATCGTTTTTTAAGTTCAGGTATGATTTTGTCCGGTCCGAAAAAGTTCAGACCCCATTGATGATAAAAACCCTTATCTTGTTATAGGTCACAAATTTTGGAAGCAACATAACAGAGAATTGATTCCCACTAGTCATTGTCAAAGACTCAAAGGGGAGGCAGTAATGAAAAGTAAAAACAAAAAAAATAAAATTCCCTCCTGTCAACAATGGGAGGGATATCATCATTAAGTCTTTGCACAATACTACTCTCTATGAGGTTTTGTTGTTTTTGAAAAGGCTGCCCTCATGCCTTAATTAATGAAACTGTCGAATACAAGGGAAAACATGGTGCCTAAACCTCATATTACAATAAGCGTCGAGAGAACTTCCCTCCATACATAGAAGTAGATATATAGATTATAGATGTACAAGAAAACTAATAGAGAATATCAACAATAATATATTTAAAGACAGAGATTCTACAATCATATTGAATAATGCAAATCAGTCACATGTAACATGAAAAGTAATAATTATACAGGTCACCAAATAAAAAACTATTTTGTCTAATTAGCATGAAAACCTTGAACTAACACACTGTTGAATAATATGAACCACCATTGTCTTTTTTCCTACAAGCTCAAATTCGCAAATATCTCTCGAATAGTCGAATTAATTCTGTTAGCACGTCTAAAAGCAGCCCACCCTCCAGAAAATTGAATCGTAACATCGTATGAGATGATGTTTACTCTCCATTCGATCATTCATATCTCTTCCCTCTAAATTTTTCATGATAATTGAATAGTAACCCCAAGGAAGATAATTTTGAGCGAAGTCTGTCGGCACTGGCCGCATGATATTGAAGATAAAAAATTCAAACAACTACTAGCAAAACATATATAATGCATAATGATTTGTATGTATTTTACAAACAAATTAGGTCCCGAATCACTAGAATTTTGTTAATCCAATAGCCATTTAGTGTCTCTAATCCACATTTGTATATTTAATAGGTGTTATATGCAAGGGATTGATTTATGGTGCAAAATGATGCATTTTAGAGGCATTTAATACATTTCGACAAGAAGACAAAAAGTCAAACGGCTGACCCGAGGTCAACTCATGATCAACTATGACTTTTGAGTGCCAAAATGTCAAATATCAAGTATCTGGAAGTGGAGCACAAGAATATTCCGGAGAATCAACCAAGAAACCAAGAAGTCAAAGTTTCACCCAAAAAGTCAATAGTGGTCAACTCCGAAGGTCAAGGTCCAAAGTCAACATTGTGACTCATTAATGGAAGCCCCCAAAATCAGCATGCAGCCATGGAATGTTCTAAATGTCCTTAGGTAATCAATGACCTCATCATTTGATTATTCCTTCATTTTCTTCCTTTGGAACCAAATCTTCCTCTTGTTTTTATCCTTTTTCTTTTTCATTTAATTGGCTGGAATTTATTAATTGGATATTACCCTCGTGTCATCCACCTAATATTCTCCTACACACCCACGTACCATTCCTATAGGTTAGTCAAGTCCTTTCCTTTCCCATTTACCTTTCATATATTCTAGCCCTAGGATCTTAAGATTAAATCCTAGCCTTCCTTCCTTTAGCCTATATAAATATATAGTCAGTCAATCCATAATAGCCCTCACCCAAAAATCACCAAATTCTCTCCTTTCTTCCTCTCCCAAACACTTTCTCCTTTTGGTGACCGGTCCAGGATCGACCGGTCATCCACCCGACTACCATCTATGATGCACTGACACAGGTATGGGATGCGGGATATGATACGACAAGACACATTACGTGAATACGGTAAAGTTAAAAAAACAAGATACGATACATCTAGGATACGAAAATTAAAATAATATTTAATATATATATATATATATATATATTTCATATAAATAGAATACCACTTTTCTCCATCATTTTATCACTTCTACCTCACATCATCTTAGATCCATCAAGAACACCAAGATTGGGAGGCTTTGAGCAAAGAGAAGCTTGGACAATAAGATGGAGACCAAGAAGAGGAGCTTGCTACCACTTGAGTGTCAAAAAGAGCTGTTTGGCTATCTTCATGAGCATCTCTCTACCTCTCTTTATCTTGTTATAGTTCATAGTTTGTTGATTTTAAGACTATTGATGTATAATCTAAGCATGTGTGAGTAGTTGTTTATGAATGGAGACTAGGGTTGCGTGTCCTAGTCCATATGTGATATGGTGATGATTTGACTATGTATTGATACTTTGTGATGAATGAATATGTGTGCTATATCTAATTCAATGTGTGTTGGATACTTGTTTAGAAATTTACCACTTCTTGAGCATGTTGTCTTATCAATTTTGATGTGAATGTGTAAGCTTGGTAACCTTGCCTATTCTAGGCATTTGGTGGTACATGTGATGAGCCTTGAGTAGTCTTGAATGAATCTTTTAATTCATGTACTTTATGCCTTCATTTATCTTGGTGATGAAGAGTTCTTTTGACCCTAGAAAGGCTAAAGAATACCTTAGAAAGAATCTATTCTCATACCATAGTATGGGTGGAATGTGTGGATTGTTCTTTGAGTTTCTTTGTTTGATTTCCTAAGTCTTGGTGCATTATACCTCTTAAGTAACTTAGAGAGTCATCATTACCATAACATGAGATGAAGTTACCTTAGAGAGATACCGTCCTTTACTATAGCATGAGGGGGATATGGGACTAGATTCACTAATCACATAAGCATAAATACTTAATTAGAACATCATTCGTCATTGTGGGCTTAGGTTAATCCGAAACCTCAAACATTCTATCATTTCTATGTCTCTCCATGTTCCTCATCTTTGCATTTAATTTCCATTAGTTTACTTTACTTTGTGTGTGTTGTTTGTTTTGCATTCTCTTTATTTCATTACCCCAAATAATTTCTCACTACACTCACTTGTATATCCACTTCACTCTTGCATCTTTCCATCTCTTGCCTCATCATTCTAGTGTTAGAATCTTTTGGTTACTTGTTTGTCTTAGAAATTTAGGGGCGGGGATTTGAAATTGAGTGATGCGACAATTTTCTTTTCTCTACTTGGTGTTTACTAGTTCGACCATGACTTGGAATGAGTGTATCAGCAACTTGCACACAAAAAAAAAATTAGTATAGTCGACAAACATAAGGTTGTTTCAGCAAAGTAAAATTTGTATTTAAGAGCATTCTCATCAAGTACCTGAATTATCACATTTTCTTGATCCACCCCGTTTTTCATGTGTTTAGACATCCGAAAATTTGGTTATCTTTTCAAAGATCTCTATACTGATATGGTACATATCTTTCTCATGACGAAATATTAAACACTCAAAATTACCTAATGAGTTATCTGTTAAAAACTCCTTCCATCCATTGGTGAAATATATCTGCTCTCCCATCCATTGGTGAAATATATCTCCTTTCCAGTTTGACTCACTCTAATGGTCCATGAACATTCTAAAGAACCCTTTAAAATCACAACTGTTGTTTCAGAGAGTTCATTCAACATGCCATTCCGGAAATCGGGTGGACGACAAGAGCACTGAGATTCAACATATATAGACAAAAAAACAGAGAGGGTATCATCCGGTCAACTTCAATTTGTAAATCTCATATTATATTTGGAGATTGATTAATGTTTTTTAGGCTCTGTTTGGGGACTTGGATCCTCTGCTATAAAATTGCTGCTAGGATCTTGCTTGGATGTTAATGTGAGACTGCCATGTCACAAGAAATACAGCCCAAAGGCTTAAGTGTTGACAAATTACCCATGGTCATACAAAAGAAAAGTGGACAAACAAAAGCTAAATGTCTTTCTCTCCTTCTGCTTTTTTCTCTTATTCATCGTGTGACAACCCAGACCAAACCTTATCCTTTTACTATGTGTTTCACGGAGAATCATCAAAAGTTTCGGTTTCGAGCTTCAAATATTACTTTTAGGGGGTCATCGAGTTGACTTTTTATTTTGTTTAGAATTTGAATAAACTTTATTCACGGAAGTTGTAGAACGTGTTAAACCGAGTCCGTGGACATAAAGTACTTAAAAATCGGACTTCGTATGAGAAAGTTATGGCTCACGGAAAGAGGTTTCTATTTCGAAAAATTTTGCATAAATAGGGGTTTCTTTTTGGGAATTTCTGGAAATAGCCAAAAGACCATTCAGTTTCCGCACGCCCCTTCACCTCCCCTGACCTCTCCCTTTCGCTGCAGTACCTGCGCCTTTTCCTCCGGCGATTTCTCCTTCCTCCGGCCACCTCAGGCCTCAATACCGGTCTCATTTTCTTCCTCTTCTCCTCTTCCAAACCCAAGTTGTTTCACGACAAACAAAGGACGGTAGCCACCGGAATCTCCTCTCCGGTTCGATTTGCCGTTTTTCGACCAAATCAGCCGGTGAAGCTTAGTGGGTTTTGAAGCTCTCTCCACGACGAACACAACCATACCAGCCTTGCTTGTCGATTCTTCCTGGGTTGGGAGAATTTTGGATTTGAAATTCTAGGGTTCCGGATGTTCCATGGCAGATTCGTGGATTTGTACTCTGAATTGGACTTCGTGGCTGGTATGAAAGTTGATCCTTGGGCTATAGTGTATATGCTGGTAAAATTTGATGACCATTGGACATGGTTGAGTGGTGGCGAGTGGAGCCCACGTGCGGCGCATCCGGCCTCCTTTGGAGGTGCATTTCAGCTCAATAGTATGTACTCTTTACTAAGATCTTGTGGGTATATAGTTTGTTGGAAGTTATCGAAGTTTAGGAATTAATCCGAATTAATTTAGGTTCGTTACCGTACGAGGTACGTTTGACTTTATCGTGTGGCCATCGAATGGTCACCGAATTTGAGTATGTTGTTAAGATAATAATTTTGACAATGTTGTGCGGTTGGATCTCTGGATTTAGGTCCATAGGTTGATTAAAGCATAATTACGAATTTGTGAGATCGAATAAATTAGTTACGCTCGTTCGATTTATTGAACCTTGACAATCCGATCGTTAGAATCGTCGCCGAGGGTTTCTGATAATTAGATTTGTTGACAAGTAATTTGTTTAGGTTTATCGAGGGAAAACCCTAATCGGTTCAATGAAGTAATTTTCGAGGGAAAACCCAAAACAGTAATAGCTTTTATAATTGGTTTTATTCAGGAGGACGTCGAGAGGGATCTTGACACACATTGGACTTAGTCGGTTATCTGTGAGTGGACGTTTGTGTAAACACGAAATCCTGTAAGCAAATCAAATAAAAACACGTGTACAAAATAATATATTTGTATTTATGGATTTAGGGTTACAATCTCTATGGGTATTCTTTTACAAGAATTTTCTCTGATTCGATCTCCGAGGTTGGTTTGATCCAAGGGTGACGAACACTTGATCTTGAATCGAATGGTCGTATCTTCAACTTGTCTTGCTTTGGCGAATTTTGAAGATGAGGCTTGATCAAGGGCTATGGAAGCTTGATCTTGATCGGACTTGAACCACGAGTGGTGTCAGGTGAGCTTTCTTCGGCTTTTGTGGCGGATGAATCGGCATGTGTGCTTGGTGCTTGTTGATTCTCCACGAGCTTGATGAAGAACTTGAGTATTTGAGTGTTTAACCTTCCAGAGACCTTTTGCCTTCTTGCCAGAGGTTTGTTTGTGATTTTCTGAAAGTCGTGCTTGATCCAAGGATGATGAACACTTGGTCTTGAATCATGCGAAGGTTACGAAGTTTGACATGTGACAATGTCCTTTGGCTTCTTGGTTGGTGAAGGAATCAGCTATTTGGGCAACTTGATGATTCTTCACAAGTTTGGAGACTTCTGAGCTTTGGAAAGATTTCGCTGCTCTGTCTGAAGTCCCTTCTCTTGATTTGAGGAGGGGTATTTATAGTGTTTGCATCTCCCTTGAATTGGAATGTATTTATGACACAACATTTAATGAAATTCCTTATTTATGTAATTAAATCAATCAATTTTAATTGATTGATTTAATTATAACTATTTAAGGATTTTACCAATTAATTATGACTTAATTGGTATGATTTAATGTTTGATTAAAATCAGAGTTCATTAATTTAATCTGATTGATATTTAGTATTTAATGCTTTAATTTAATCGGGATCAAGAAATTTAATTTGATATATCTGACTTTAAATGCTTAACTTGAGTAATTGTCAATCAACAATAAATTGACGTTTTCACGTCATCTAACTGACGGGTCCTCTTGTGTTTCGACATGTGTCGCCCTCAGAGCTTTTTAAATTGAGTGACGTATAAACCACGTGTACCATTTGTAGGACCCACACGCCGGGTAAGCTTGGTTGGTCAAAGTTTTTGAATATTGACTGAATTATTAGAGATTTTTATTTTCACTAAATTTTCGGTGTCTACAGTTTGTTTTAAAATTAATTATGCATGCAATATATTTTTCAGAAATGGTAGAATTTATGAATATATCATGTTGAGTATGTTTTTAGTGTTGAGTTGCATTGCATTTTTGGAGGCCAATTATTCAGTCAGTTCAGTCAGTTTCAGTTTCAGTTATATGCATGCATGCGTTATCTGAAGTAGACAGTTCCCTTCAGGTAACATCATCGAGTAGGCAGTGCCCTCGATGTGTCATTTGTGTTGGCAGTTTCCCTCAGGTGGCGTAGGATGGTCAAGCAGGCAGTGCCCTTGATCATTGGTGACTAAGCGGGTAGTGCCCTTAGTCATCACCTCCATTAGTTCGATCACTAAGTTGGCAGTGCCCTTAGTTATCACTCATTTTATTTCCAGCATTTATCATAAACTTGATTCTTCATGCAGAGAAAGGAAATTGTTTTAAGTGGGGAAAGCAACATTATTTTGATAAATAGATTCTTAATTTTTGTCCACTCACTCTGACGTTTTTCTTTAAACGTTTTTCTTTTGGGCTTTTCTGTTTTCCGTTGCCCAGTCTGCAGATTAGCTTGTTGAGGTTCGTGCGTCCAGTGGCTGAGGCATAGTGACCTACTCTTCTATCCCTTCTTGTAGGCATAGTGACCTACACTTATGTATAATTATCTTCAATAAACTTCTAGATTGCTCTGAACACCATGTTTTAATGTTTTTGAAATTTAATGTAGTAAGTTGGATTTATGGGCAGAGTCCCTTTTATTTGTATAATTGTGAGATTCTCTGAATATTATGGGCGAGTACGTAGACTCGGAAGTTGGTTTGTTGTGGCTATTGGAAGTGTTAAATTGTTTTTCACAGGTATTGGGTTGTTCATTTTAGGAGAGTTTATGCCGAAATTTTGGTAGAGACTCTTCTAAAATGGGCCCCACAGGACTACCTTGGGTTGTAGGGTGGAATCTGGGGCGGTTCTGTCACATCCCCTTCTTTTTCTCGCTTTGTTCAAATCCCAACCAACACAAAATCCATACTCTGAAACTCCCATATTGCATATGTCCAAAAAACTCAAAAGCTCCATTCTTTTTTCCGCCCCATGGAATTCACCATATCATATTGGCTTTTAATCTCTTACTTGTGTTTAAATTCAAACGATTTTTAGCCTCCATTTTTATTCTAAAAAAAAAAACTTCATATCTTCAGAGGGAAAGAGAAGTTAGCCCATTGATATCTCCAGATCACTATGCGACTCTGAATGAAAAGAAGAAGAAGAAGAAGAAAAAGAAGAAGATGAAGATGAAGAGAGAGAAAAACAGAAGAAGATCGAAGAAGATGAAGAGAGAGAAAAATAGAAGAAGATCGAAGAAGAAAAGAAGAATAGAGAAAGGATAAGAGAAGAGAAAGAAACGGGAGAGAAAACAAAAAAAGGGGTGGCTTTAATTAGATGTTTCAGATTTTGGTTTATGGAAGAACAACGGAAGAAGAAAAAAAAAACTGAAGAAATGAGAAGAAGAAAGAAAGAAAGGAGAGTGGAATGATTCATTTAGGTGGGATTGTGGGAAGGATACAAATATATTTTTTGTACATAGTATTACAAGGACAACTCGTAGCTTAGTGGTTAAGGAGCGAGGTGAAAAGCGGGAGGTGGAAAGGTTCGAATCTCACCTAAAAATCGGCAGAAATTGGTACGGCTCGGTTCGGCTAAATCGGCTCAAAATGTCAGTTCTAGAATTAGTCTTTGAACTTAAGAAGCATTTGAGATACCACGATCTCGATTAAAAAAAATGTTTATATAGTCCACGTTGGCAAGGTTATAATAAATGTTTGCTATTAATTATCTTGTTACTTATTTTAATTTGGGAATGTGTTTGCTATTAAATAGAATGAATGAATGTCTCTAGGATCGATCCCAAATCCTTGTTTGCATTGTCACGTAGCAAAGAGATGGTTATTTGGATTGTTAAAAAGAGTGATGGATTTAACAGTAGAGGAAAGAATCCTGTTGAGTGCAGCATTATGGGATGATCACTCATCCTCTAACTTTAGATCTTAATTTTTATCTAGTGGTTAAGAACTAGAGGTGAGTAACCACTGCAAGTGGCCTAGTGGATCAGCGTCCAGGTTGGGAACCCGCCAACCCACGTTCGAATCATGAAGCTATCAAAGTGGCCAGGCACTGTGCTGCAATGCACAGTTGAAGCATTTCATATGCGCCGCAGAGATTAGTCCTTGGGCCTAGGAAGCCTTTGGGATATCTTGACTCATGTCAAAAAAAAAAAAAAAAAAGAACTAGAGGTGAGTAAAAATTTTAGATTTTAGAATCACTTTGTCATCACAAAAATATCTTCATACCACAAATAGAAAAGTTGACTATCTCTATTCTGGTAATACTCGAATCACTGCTAAATATGTCTTCCAATCTTTGCTATGGACTTGATTGATTTGTTCAGCTGATGGAAAATAAGTTAGGAGGGTGTAATTCTAGTTTTGATTTAATTTTGATATTAACCCGGTGTGGATTCAATTGTTTGGAACCTCTGTTCTCTGTGAATTGGCATTTGTATGGTGCGTCTAGGGTTTCATATGTTTCTCTCCTACAAACATCATGTACTTGAAGATACGCAGTGCTGGTTTTTATGGATAATAAAAAATTTCAATCCTCCTTGTATTTCTGCTCACAAGTCAAAATGCATATTGCAGTTTAGAGTCTATATGTGTGTATAAGTATAAAGTATGTATAGGTTGAACTTGATGTAATGTTAGGTGCTTTTAAGTGGTTGGTTGCTGAAGTAAGACAGGGGTTAGGGAAGGTTTTAAGTCAACATTCGGTTAAAGGGATAAGTAGTTGGTTGGTTATTACCTATTTTGTTATTAAATCAGTGTCTGGTGCTTTTGAAATGTGTTTATAAAAGAATGCATATCCAGGAATTGATTGAGCTATTGATCGAAGCCAAAGTACTTGGTAGAGTACAGGTTTGGTTAGTTTGGTTAGTACCTAGTTCTCAACTTGGCAGACGTCGAAAGCATAGATATCTGATTGAAAGCAGCATATAAAAGGTTGAGGTTTCTTTTCTGGAGTGAAGTATTGTATCAACCTTAAGGACAACAGCGAATAACTTTTTGACCCTCTTTGATGGAACTTAGCTTTAGATGTCCTTTTTTCTTCTTGGTAAGTGATAGAGAGCCAATGAATTTTGTAATGGCAAGCCAGGTTTGTATGCATATATGGTTTCTTACCTATTGTATGTGCTATGTATGTTTGATAAGCCAATTATGCAGTCTTTTATCTCTTAGCCTTAGTAAACTCTATGCATATTATAGAAGAGTTTTCTTTACATAAGTAGTTCGGTAATATTTGTTTATGTGCAATTTTGCTTGTACCAATAATAGATTTTGACCACTAAGTTTCTAGACACCAACCTACTTGTTTAACATGATTTTCCGAAATGACTGATATCATTTTTTTTTGGCTCGAGTCTCCTGAACTATCAACCTTGAGTTCAGGACTTATTTGAAGGCTATAAGTAATCTACTCATATAGAGTTCTGTGGGTGCTGATCATGGTATTAAATGGAAGTTTCAATATTACCGGCCATCTTCTTTATGGGAACTTTGTATATAATGTTTGGTTTGGAGGCGTTGATAAATGGTCGCCCTCTTTTGAGTGAATAAAAATGGACATATACCACTTTTTGTTTGCGAGTGCTGTCATACTTCTCTTCCTTCTTACTTTTGTTTTATCACCACTTTATAAAATGTTGACATTGGCTTAGTGATGATAATGAAAAGAGAGATTGGATAAGAATGCTTATCTGTCAATTTGAAGATATGTAGGGTATATCTCTATGTCTCTATCTTAATTCTTCACCCAATATTTTTTTTTCCATCTTAATTTTTCACCCATTAATTTTTTTAATGTTAATTTCATCTTTTATTACTCAATGATCTATAGTATTAATTCATATTGTATAAAGTCTGAGAGCTCTCTACTTGTCAATTGTTTTCAAGTAGTGGGATATTAGAGGGAGCATATTATGAGATTGTGACTTTTTAAAACCTTTTTCATTGCTCTTTGTAATCCCCAATGGGTTAAAGATCGATGCCAGCACATTTGTTATGCTTTGTAATTTGTGGCTAGTCATTTGATGTAATGAATTGCTCTAAATTTTGGGAAATATTAAAATTGATTTTAGGACCTCAGTTATACTTGGTTAGAATGAAACTGTAGTTTACTATTTCACCCAATTGAAATTGATTCTAGGACCTCTGTTTATTCTAGGGCCTTAAATGAATTTTAAATCTTTCTAGTTTATAAAGTCTCTTGTTTGAAAAGTTGTGGGATTTCAACTGACCAGGTTTGAAAAATTTGGAATTTTCATTTGTTTGGTGTAAAAGTGCATAAAAAGCAGAGCAAATTAATAAGAAGGTGAAATTTATTAAACTATTGGGGAAGGAATTAAACCAAACGCTAATTAAACAAAAGGAATTATAGAGTAGCATGCATTGAATTAGACTATGTTGACGTATTATTTAACAGTAATGATTAAATAGCAAAGATTAATTTTAAGGTGGTGGATTAACACATGGAATGAAATTTGAGAGCGTACGTACCTTATGTTTTTGATTGTGAATGAAGCTAGTTGCTCTTGAGATTCAGTAGCTTAAATCCCCCGATCGAGTACAATCAATCGGGTCTGTAAATTAGAATGACCCAGCTTAATTAATAAACAGGTATTATGCAATGCAATGTATGTTTCTTATTAGTTTGTGTTGGCAACAATTAATGCAGATAAGTAAAAGTAAATAAGAAGAAGGTTAAAATGATCGAGTTTAATAACACCACTTTAGTCAATGAATGAGCAAACGAAAACCAGGAGGAAATTAACGAAGGCAATAAATATATACCTGTTTTTCAGATGACTTTTCTTCAATTTGAGAAACAGGAGAAATGGAAACACTGAAACGAATTGCAGCAGCTTAATTGGCTTAGATCAAACCAATTTATAGAGACTGAGGAATGAGAAGTTGAACGCATTCGAGAATTAATACAGAATGGTAGTGATTGAGTGCTCTGAGTATTGTAGGGATCTTATCAATTTGCTATGATGTAAGTTCAAGAGTGAAGTAGTGTGGGTACATCGAAACACTAAGGAAATTATGATGTTTATTAGGCCATTCCTTTACTTACGTTGGGGAATTATCTAGTAAACTACATGGCGCTACTGTCTGTTTAAATTCATTATAATCAAGTGTCCAATTGGGGATATTCCTTGGTTGGCTTCGAGACTCACTATTGATCCAAGTCGTATTAAAAGAATTGGAACTTGTTTTGTGCACACTCGAGTCTAAAGTGAAAAAGAAGTGACCTATGTGTATCCTCAGTTCGGGTAAATTTCGAGGACGAAATTTTTTTAAAGGGGGGGGAGATTGTGACACCCCAGACCAAAACTTCCCAATATACTAGTTAGCGTTTCTGCAAATTGGCAGAATTTTCAATTTCGATCTTTAGTTAATACTTTTGGGGGGCCTTCAAGATGACTTTTTGTTCGATATGAAATTTAATTTAATTTTCTTCACGGAAGTTGTAAAGCGCGTTAAACCGAGTCCGTTGACATAAAGTACGTAAAAATCGGATTTCATTTGAGGAAGTTATGGTTCACGCAAGGAGGAAAATCATTTTGGGAAACTTTCTATTTATCGATTCTATTTCGGGAAAGTTTCCATTTTAGTTTTGGGGGAGTGACCCTTGGTCTCCCACGCGTCTCTCCACCTCCCCCGACCTCCCTCTCGACTGCTACAGTACCAGTCGGCTTCTCCGGCCAAATTCTTCCTCCTCCGGCCACCCCATGGCTTGCCACCACCTACAATCTCTTCGTCTTCTCTCCCTCTTCCAAACCCAACAAGTTTCACGGCGAACCATGGCATGTGGCCGCTGGAAATAGCTGTCAAAGTCGCGACGGCGACTGTGACTTTTCTTCCATTCAATTTGTCATTTTCCAGCGTCGACGCCTTTCACCACCAACTGGGCTTTGTAGCCCTCCTTATGGCGAACCCAACACCACCAATTTCACAGCCTAACTCCGCCGGACGGCGGCAGATCGGGGAAAAGAAAATCCGGACACCCGGAAATTCCAAGGAAAATTCGTGGCTTTCTACTTCGAATTGGACTTCACGGCAGGTATGAAAGTTTGTCTTGTGATGTTATGCACAAGCTGATAAAATTTCATGACCATCAGAGATGGTTGACCGGGCAGCGTGTGGGGCCCACACTTAGCCGCTTGTGGCAGCGCGTCCGGCCTCCTTTGGTAGTGCATTTTGGCCAATTAACATGTACTTCTTACTACGATCATGTGGGTATATAGTTTGTTTGGAAGTTATCGAAGTTTAGGAATTAATCCGAATTAATTTAGGTTCGTTATCGTACGAGTTACGATTGATTTTACCGTGTGGTTGTCAGATAGGGCTGTCAATTTTGACATTACCCGATAACACGACTCGAAACCCGCACGAAATAAAACGGGTTGAACCCGCACGATCAAAAATGGGTCATTTGCGGGTCAACCCATCAAGACACGTTTAATAAACAGGTGAGTTTAGGGTCAACCCGCCAACTCGCAAATCACCCGCGTAGCCCGTTTATTTTATTATATTAGGTCAAAATTCAAGAAATTTTACTTGCTTATATGCTTGTATGATATTTTTTTTCTACTTAGTGTAAGTCATACACAAAAATCTATAGTGATAATTCTTGTGAAATCATATGTTGTGCATTTTATAACCTAAAATTAGTTAAATGGGTCGAAAAAACTCTTTTATATGTGTGAAATTAATCAATTGTTATTTATTTTGGCACAAATTATTTTACTAAAAGGGTTATACGGGTTGGGTCGGGTAACCCGTTAAATAAATGGGTTGGGTTTGAGTTTGGATTCTCCGACACGTTTATTAAATGGGTCGGGTTTGGGTTTGCATATTTCAACACGTTTATACCTTAACACGACCCGAACCCGATACTACACAACCCATTGACAGCCCTACCGTCAGATGGTCACTCAAATCATTTATGATGCTAAGATATTTATTTTGAGAATATTGTACGGTTGGGTCTTTGAAATTAGACCAGCTGGATAATTAAAGAATAATTATGACTTGTGGGTGCGATAAATTAGTTACGTTCGTTCGATTTATCGAACCGTGACAATCCGATCATTGGATTAGTCGCCGGGTATTTTGGTTGATAAGATTCATCGACGAGTAATTTATTTGGGGAATTGAAGTTCGAAATTTTATCGATGAATTAGAGGTATTGGATTTATCGACAGAAAACCCTAAAAGGTTCAAGGAAATGAATCTCAAATTATTAGTCCGTCCGTCAAATAGTGATTAATTTTCATAATTGGTTTCATTCAGGAGGACGATAAGATTATCCTATAGAGGAGCATTTCAACGGATGCCAGTCGTAACCAGTTTTCAGTGAGTGGACTTTGTTTTAAACTAAATAAGTTTATCGTTTTATTTTCAGAAATATTTGATTTAGCTTGCCTCATTTAGATACTGAGGTTTCGATTTCCAGCTTGAGTTCTATTTTATTTAGCCTAATTCAGATATCGATTTCGATTATTTCCAGCTTCAGTTTTATAATGATTCAGTTTTTGAGTTTTAGTTTTATTGACAGTTTTGTTTTGTTTGCATGCATGAGTAGTGCCTGATTTTGTAGTGCCCCTCAGGTAACTTGATGTGGTAGTCCCCCTCAGGTACAATCTGACATGGTAGTGCCTCTCAGATAGTAGCTTCTGGCGTGATAGGACCTCCAGACGTCGGGTGACCAACGTGGCAGGCCCCTTTGGTCATCGGTGACTAATGTGGTAGGTCCCCTTAGTCATCACAGTAGTTTCAGTGTTGTTTCAGTTTTCGTTTTTTAGTTCAGATTTCAGTTTCAGTTTTCAGTTAAGTTTTTAATCAGACAATTTTATAATTTTTTAGGCATGATTTTCTCGAGGGAAAACATAAACAACTTTATTTTGAAAACATTAAGGTTTTGTCCACTCACGCTAATAGATTTTTAATGTTTTTCCCTGAGCCTTTCTGTTTTCAAACGCCCAGTTTGCAGACTAGCTAGCTGAGGTCGAGAGTTGAAGCCGAGACATAGTCACCACCACCTTTCCGTTTTGGTAGGTTATAGTTTAACCTACCTTCGTTTAGCTGTTGTATTTACATAAATCTTTAGTAGCTATGATATTTCAAGACTTAAAATGTATAACGTATTTGAAGAAGATTTATAAATTGTAGAGCTGGAGATTTTCGAAAACTATTGTTAATTGTGGAAAGTTGAATTGTTTTCACCGACGAGCACGTAGGCTCGGGCGTTGTTTGGAAGTTAAGTAGTTTTGAGGTGTAGTTTTTAATGAATTGCAGGTTTTCGTATAGTCCATTTTTAGGGGAGGTTATATCGAATTTTCGGTATGATCTTTTCTAAAGTGGGCCCCACAGGGTCGTCTCGATGTTTCAAGATGAGAAGTCGGGGCGGGTCCTGTTAATTGATGATGTTATTGTTGAGATTGATTTGATTTAAAATATTTCAAATCATGATAACTGTATTTTGATGAGACTGTTTTGGGTCTAGTGTGGCCTCTTTGAGTTTTGAAAGGGTTTTGAAGTGGATTTGGACCATGTGGTATGAATTTGGGGAAAAGTCCCAATGAGGTTAGAGTTCTAGTCTGTCTACCAAATTATTTTGTGTCATGGGGTAGACCTGTGATACAGAGAATGTGTTTGTCTAAAAGATGTCTCAAGAGTATTCATTTTTTTATTGTCCAAATTGGACATTGAATTATTGATTGATGATTTTGTATAAGCATTACATATATCATTGAAATTAATTGGGTGATTGTCTTTGGTTGGCTTGACATTTTTTTCATTTAGTTATTGAAATTAATGATGTGATATGCTATGGAATTACTTAATTTGATTATTAAGTTGAGATATAAAAATTGTTATATCTTGTGAGCGTGTGTTTTGTTTACTCATACAAGCTTCAAAAGATTACCGGGTTTGTTGTTTCAACCCGGTACACTATTCGATGGTGTAGGGGTTAATCCGGCTGGTCAGGGCAATCATAACTGAAGCTGAGACTTCCTAGCTGTGCGTATATCGTTCTATGTTTTGTTAATCTTTCCGCTGTGTAATAAGCTCTGTTTGGGCACTTACTTATTATTTTGAAGTTTCAATATAATATGTAATGTTGTGTAATGTAATAAGTGACTCTAAAGAACGAGTCTATGTTTACATTAGTAGGTTCGATGTGTTATTGTTATTGGAATAAAAGAAAAAAATTCCAGGTATTTTGTAACCGAGCCTTCGCGTTTCAGATTTGTTTTATTGATAATAACAAGTTGTTATTTATATTACGAAATTTAGGGCGTTGCATGACAGAAACTATGGAATCGGAAGTCGTTGAATTAGCTCATTGTGTAGGGCACACCGCAAACAATGAGCTAATCTAACGGCTCCCAGCTTCGGAGCGCAATAGAATTTTCGGAGAATGCTAGCTTTAAACGCATAGCCAGATGCACTTGTTTTGCTTTCATGTGATTCAACAAATTTTAATTTTCCTATTTTACCTCTTTATAACTAGTAAAATTCTCAGAGTAACCTAAAGGAACTCATTCGCTCTCTTCATTCTCTGTTTGGTACTCTGGTCTTCCTATCAGATAAAAAAAAAACATTACGATTAATCCTCTATCCGACCTGCAAATCAAAATCTCAAAAAAAAAAAAATTGAATAGAAAATTAGAATCTAATATAAGGGATTTTTTTCATTTGAGATTTAGTTTTTTTTTTTTTTTTCTAAGGGGTGGTCATCAGTTGTTTGAAGAAGCAAAAAGGGTTCTTGACCATAAGTTTCAAATTTGGACAAATATTTACCATCCAGGACAAAAAAAAAATACGGTGCTCACCCGGTCGATTAATTGACCAAATTATGTTTCCGTCCTATACATTTTACAAAAATTACGAAATTGCCACTGACAGATTTTATTGACTTCAATAAAAAAATTTAAGGAATCGATAATTTCCGTGATAGGGGGTAACAAAAGAGCATCACCTTTGTGTATTTTATTGACCACAATAAAATTTTATTGATGTCAATAAACTGTTTTATTGAGGTGGCATTGATATTGTGGTCAATAAACTGTTTTATTGAGAGCAATAAATTTTTATCGACGTCAATAAACTATTTTATTGTGGTCAATAAAATTTTCCTATATAAGAAATTGGAATGATTCATTTATCTGTTCAATTCCTGGCATTGGTCTTCTTAGCACACATAATGAAGCAAAATGAAAGCCTTTTCACGAAGCTATAAACAAGAGACACATCATAAAAGTCCCCAATTCAGAATAAGAAAAGAGAACCCAAAACCTAATTCTCACGGTAGAGGGCACATGCCATGTGAATATCGCTCATCATCTTTGAGAAAACAACTGATTCAACTTCTCAATATAAGTATTCAAAATGGCAGATCATATGGGTTCTCTAGCATCACGAAACCAAATATTTCAATTACAATATAAGAATCAAATTGACAAAGCTTTCAATAATCAATCTGTACAACAACTAACTGAGCCCACTATCCACAGCTTCTAATATATACTCTCCTAAACAAAATGGTGAGGAGATATCTGCATCTGGAAAAAGCTATGAGTCCAACCAAAAACACAATCTGGACCTTCCAACAAGAAGAATGGGCACATGAGAGACCATAAATTACAAAGCATTCTTTTGTTGGTAAAGACGATTACTGGAACCCAAATAGCTCTTACTACAGCTTTCTTCTTCCGGGAATTTTTGGTTCTCTTCATTTGTCTTCCTTTATCTTTCTGTCACAGAAAACAAAAAACAGGTTGATTCATAAAACAGCTGTAAATGAAACAGAAAAGGCAAATAAGAATGGTTAATCATAGAAGCATTTAATAGGTAAAACTGAGCAGAGATAATATAGGCCAATGACTGAGGTAGAATTTCTTTTTCATTGTAACTACTCTTATCCTAAGAGATCAAAGAAATAGTTCATGTGAAAGAACAATAAGAACATTAAAAGGGGGAGGGGGGAAGAAACTACAAAGAAACTAAAAATCTTTTAAACATATCCTCATTGAACCTCCCCCCTTTCCCAAGTTTCTGTTCTTTTTATATGATCCTTCACATAGCAGTATCACAAGTTTCGTAATTACAAACTCAAAGAACACTCGAATGACCCCTCATTGGTTTCTAATGTTTCTCATGCCATAAAGCAATACAACTATACAGTCTAAACAAAACTTTTTTATTTTAAGTGTGTTAATTTATACAACACAACACAACCATCCAGCCAACTAATGTGATATCCCAAAAAAGTGAAAACAAGTACAAAATTTTCAGAAAACTACTTTCTATTGGAATTTTTGAATAATATAATATGCATATAACTGGGCAATCCGCCTAATAAAAAAAAACAAAAACCAAACTTAAACATAAATGAAACTCTGCACCATCAGTAAGCAACCAAGATCTTCACACAACAAATTAGAATATTTTAGGCCAACAAGGAGTGAACCAGAATATTTTAGTTACACAAGATTCTCAATTTCACAACCAATTCAATACATAAACAAATATGCGCCAACAAGGAAAGCAGTATAATGGAATCAAAAGAAGAAAAGTTATGACCTCATTTCTAAAAGCTTGGTCAATTTGGACTGCAACAAGCGTAGTAAACATATAATTGCAATTTGTAAACATACAAATTCAAGTAAAGCCAAATGAGTTCATACCAATTCAAGTAAAAGCTAGTAAACATATAATTGAAATGAATTGGAAAAACTAGTTCATACCTGACGCCAAAATCCAAGGACATTGGCCTTGACGGAGCAACTAGGAGAGCCGTAGTTTAAGATACCAGCAAGCCGCCGTATATCTTGAATGGCGGAATGTAAAACAAACGACGCTCCAGAGTATGAACCACAGCATAATGAAACGCCTTCTTGTTAACAGAGCCGCCATCGGAGCCGCTGATGGTGGCTTGAAGGTTTTTCTCGATCGAAGCCTTCTCGATCTTCAACACGTTCAATGCTTCAATGGCGGAGTGAAATTCCGTCTTGGCAGCGCTGGCTTTTTCAAGAGTGCAGACCTGGTTGCTAGGATAGGGCTTTGCGGAGCGAGTCCTCTGAGGAATCGGCCATTGTTGTGCAGTGGATTCTGAATCGAAAAGCTAGAGATGATGATGCTAGGCTGTGTGAGGAGTGTCGATGAGTGAGCTGTTTGAAGAAATTGTAGCCAACTGATTTGAAAAACTTTCAGCAAGGGCAAAATTGTAAGAAAAAAATATAATATCAGGACCTACATATTTTTGTCCTTAATGGGAGTAAAACAGGCTCAAACCAGGCTTGTTGGGAAAAATTAAATTCTATTGAAGGAAACCTACCTTATGTGTGTGCCTAGTTAACCTAGGAGTATCTTAGTTAGTATAGTATATGGATTACATTATGAATAGAATTCCTATTGAGATATGGATTGTACCCTTTGTGTTTCTCTATATATAGAGACACCTATTTATTAATAAAGATATGCTCTATTCCAGTGCTATTTACCTTTTTATTTACTTTTAGTTCTCTATTGTATTTAGTTATCCTTAAACACGTTATCAGCACGAGCCTCTAGCCTTGAGATCAAAAGCCAAAACTCTTGAGCATAGCATCCTGCTAGCGCCAAAACCCTAGAACCTAACTCTAGGTTTGCCGTGTTCTCCTTGCACCGCCGTGCACCACCTCCTTGCTGCCGGCTACTCCTACACCAATATCTGAGAATCTGCCTGCACAAAACAGTCAATTATGGAAGCGATTTTCTCTCTTCTCAACCATTGTATGAAGCCGCAATTTGAACGAGAGCTTCCTCCGTGAGTCTAATACCCCCAATTCAAAATTCAGCCAATTCGGACTGTTGGATCTCCAGATATATAACTTCGAAGAAGAGGTACTCAAGATAATCCGTGAAAAGAATCCAAGTAAGCTTTTACAAAAGTTGCTGCTTTCTGAATTTAAATTCTCTTTCTTTTCTCCGGGGATTTTCAACCTCCCTTCTTCTACCTCTCACCTTTTTATAACGTGAGATATTATACGAGACTCACCAAACTATGAGAAGCATTAGGGGAGTGATCGAGCTTCATATCGCTTGCGGTATGTGTAAGTCATGAGCACTTCTAATGTCATCATGCTATTGGTGATGACCTCAAGAGCTGAACTGTGGGGGTTCGAGCTAATACTCCGGATGAGGAATCCGTAGAGAGAAGAGACTTTGAATGAGTAATTCATTGAATGATTTACCTTCGGATGAGGAATCCATAGAGAAGAAACGACCTATGGTTCATGACTTAAACCCAACTAGGCTCACCTGCTTGGATATGATGTCTAGGTATCTAATTTGAGATAAGTGGTATTAAGAGAGCTTGCTCCACCGACATCTCTTATTATGTATCTAGCCATATCTGAGTAGAGCTACCGAAAAGGTTTAAGGTTATGACCATACGACACCAAAGTTTCACCTAAATCCAAAATCCTTGGAAGCGTTTCTTAGGAGCAAAGATTGCTCAGAAACCCTCTATTGTTTCGTGGGAGTATTAACTCTGAAACTAACCCTTTATTGTTTCGTGGGAGCATTGACTCCGAAACACACCATATTCGTGTTCTCCATATTTTGGATGTCGAACATGAATGAACTCGATTTTACTCCATTGGATTCTGCGGACATTAGATTATGAGATGGGCTCATGATATCCTAATGTACCTATTCCCACAAGAGCTTCTAGCTCGAATCCATGAGCGTTGTTTTGAATAAACCGCTCTAGACCCTTAAACTGAGATTAACAATGCCATGTTATTTTTCCTGATGAAACGCCATATGAACATGGCACTCCAGTTTGAGCTCATAAAAGAGGTTAGCGCTAGAAGCGCTTCATGAATGTTATGGTAACATTCATCATTCTGAATTTAGAAGCATAATGGACTAATCTCCGCTTCTCTGACTTTGATGAAGTCATGGGATATAATTAGGAAATTCTCCGCATCAAAGACTTGATGCATCTCTGTGGAAAATCATCACAGATGAACAATTGATTGAGGAAACTCTCACCACCTTCTCCATCTCTGCCTTGAGGAAAGGCATGACGATGATAGCGCCCCTAAGGGACGACGCTACGAGCAAAACCCTAAATCTAGGGACAAATCCGGACGTTTTGATTCGTAAGATTGATTTGCTCATGAAGGTAATCGCCATAAGAATAAGCGATCATGCGAGCATAGAGCCGCGAAAGAGTGAGAGAAGACCGCCATCCCTATAAGAGGGACGCCGCCAGTCACCACCGGTCAGTGTTATTGACCCACTAGTTATGGCAGCACCGCCACTGGCCAAGGTAATCTGCCACCGTCCTAGGGACCGTGAGTATCGAGCCTGTATGCCTCAATCAATGGAGAATCATCTTCATGATGTCTATTAACGATATGGAGTGTCTGATCAATGGGCCATAGTTTGCAATACATATGAGGATGTAATTGCAATGATCAAGACGTCGAGTTTAAAGGGTTAAAGACTTTGGAAGCAATTTTGCTTAAGTCTTTATGTTTTTCCAAGTTGATGTAATATGGCAAGTTTGCCAAGACATTGGATTTAGTTTTTATTTGAGATCAAGATGGAAGTTTGAGTGTAAAGCCTTGGCTAATATCTTTAATAAAATCTGAGTTGCTTTCGTAGCCTCGATTTTAATGATGAGCTTACATTCCTCTGTGACTACGTGCAAGGAAGAGGATCTGCCCAATTCCTCTTGCCTAATGACACTCACATTGATGTCACAAATGCTCTATACGCTCTAAGAGGAAATAGAACTCTGTTGAGCTTTAAAGATATAAGAGCCAATGGATTCCATGCTGAGACGCATGATGAAAATGAAAAAGAATTCCTTTGCATTACCTCTAATGACTGCGGAAGAAAGCGCATCTTAGAGAAGCTTATGTTGTAATACCCCGAAATTTCGTATTTAAATCTTTCGAAAATATTTTGGATTAATAATGATGTGGAATTGGTATGGAAGTTGTGAGAATTGTAAATTTGGACTTTGACCGTAAAAATGGAAAAATTACGACGGTAATTATAAGTTTCGGGAAGTCAAAAGAGTTGACTTTTTATCCGTCGAGATTTTAGGAAATCTTCCTTCACGAAAGTTGTAGAGCTCGTCGAACCGAGTTCGTAGGAATTTCGTTCACCGAAAACGGATGTCGTATGAATAAGTTATGGACCTCGGAAGATTGGACGAATTTCTATAAATAGAAATTAAATTTCGAAAATTCATTATTTTCCGGAAAATTCCCGAAAATCCTCCCAGAAATTTCAGAAACTTCTTCCGGCCATTTCTCCCTCCTCCGGCGACCGATTTGCATGAGACTTGTCTCAATCTCTTCGTCTCTTCATCCTCTTCGATTCTATACTAGTTTCATTCATTGATTTTCAGTACAGAAAGAGAAATCAAGAAATGAAAAATGGAGAAAACGCTGCCGAACTGTTCATCAGTTTCCGGGAAAGTTTCCGGCCAAATAGAGTCACCGTACCTACTGGGCTTTGTAGCCCTTGCCAGGGGCTTTCCAACAACATAAAGTTTGCCTCAATCGGACTTCGGACGGTGGAGAATTTTAGATTTGAAGTTTTGGGCAAACAGAGTTTCCGAGTCAAATTTCGGCTGATCAAGACCGAATTGATCTTCGAGGTAGTTACGAAACTTGATCCTTGTGTTGTTGTGAACATGCTGTTAAATTTTCAGGATCATCGGAGAAGGTCAACGGCGGAGCCACCGCGGCAGCCACCATTGGCGGCGGGTCCCGCCGGCGAGTCCGACCTCCGGGATGAAACTTTTTGTCCCTCCAACTGTGTTCGACGATCCGAACACGATGGTGCACTCCGTATTGCGAAATTCTTTCGTTTGATTATCGATCGGAGAATTGTCGCTTGTGGATCGTTAGATCCGTGATGATCCGACCGTTGGATCATCACCATTTTTGGATATGTTGTTAGGATGCTAGAAATAAGCATGCTGTTGAATTATTTTTGTGTTGTGGAGTTTCGGTGGGACCCGATCGATGAATAGTAGACGTGTGACCCACGTTGACCGACGGTTGACTTTTGGTCAAACTGTCCCGAATTATGGTTATTAATGTCTAAGAGACATTTGAGGAATAATTGGAATGATTTGGATTTTAGAATCATCAATTTGGAAACTATGATATGCTAAGTGAAAAATTGCATGTTCATAGGTAATTTTGGAATCATGAAGCAATTGGCTAGAACTTGTCGATTCCCGGTTTTTATTTGAAGACGCAGCAGGAATTAGAGGTGAGTGAATCTCACGATATTTTATATATGAATATTAATTCAAATTTGTGTTGTTTGCGGAAATAAATAATTATATTTATTTAAATGATTTTGCGATATATAAATTAAATAAATATTTTAATTTGATATATCAGTTTGTGAGAATTTTGTGGGAAAACAATATTTGAAAATTATTCATTTTATTGTTTTAATTGTTGGAATTCGTGGGAAACAATATTTCAAAAAATATGATATTGTGTTTGCCTACTTGAATGTTTTTGTCCAAATGGACTGTCCTGGGGACAATGGCAATGGGTGAAAACAAAGCCCATTCAGTTAGAGCTCTAGACTGCGTAGCCGTGTATTCATTGAAAACAAAGATGAATACTTTATGTAATAAAGGAGAAGAACAATGGTATTCTCGCTTTATCCGTCTGATTTTGAATACTTGATGTATTAAAAGGAGAAGAAAAATGGTATTCTCGCTTTTAATCATTTGAAGTTGATTTTGGTTTTGTGTGAGTATGATTTGAATTTGCTTCTTAAATAATTGAAGCATTGATTTTAGTGAATTACAATTCTTGAAAAATATTGAATTGTATTTGACGTTTTTACTTCTCTAAATTTTGAAGTAAATATTATTTTGATTTACGATTCTTAAAAAGAATGAAATCAGAATTTTGGGGAATGATTTTGGATGAAAGTTTATATTGTTTGATATTCTGGATCACCCTGGGATTAACATACACGTTATGGGACGTGTGGGGTTAAAATACGTGGTATGGGACGCATAGGTTCAGTATATTTTATAATATGAATTTTCGGGATTTGGAATTATATTTGAAAAATATAATTTACATATATTTGTTTAAAACAAACTATATATGTATATTTTGTTAAACGGTTTTAGGGTGAGTAAAATGAGATCATTCATACCAGCTTCATAAGCTGACCGGGTTTGTTGATATAACTCGGTACACTATTTCACGGTGTAGGGGTTATACCTGCAGGATAGGATAACCAGGAGTAAGCATGACTGCTTTCAATTGTTGGTTTTTCAGACTTCCGCTATATTATGTTTCGTACTCTGAAGATTTATTTATGTAATATTTTGATGTATCAATTTATTATATAAATATTTGGTATGTAATATTCAACTCTTGTATTGAGTTTGTAATTACATTGTTGGGCAAGGAGTGAGTGTGGTTATATGCCTGAATTAAAAGGAAAAAAATTCTAGTGCATATTTGTATTTGACATTTCATGCATCACGTCCCGAAATGGTTTGTATTTAAAGGCAAAAATGTCTTATTATTTGTTTGGAAAATCGGGGCGTGACAGATTGGTATCAGAGCAATGGAACGCTCTAAGGGAATAATTGAGCTATGGAATGCTCTGGAGAAGTGTTGAGGCAAGTAGAATTGTGAGGTGAAGTTAGGGTTTAGAGCTTAGGTTTGGTTTAGGGTTTTACGTTAGGTTATTAGACTCATCCAAGTAATGGTTACTTCGTATGCTTAATAGCACACAGTATTTATCGAGTGATGGCCCGACCGCGGCGGATCCCCATCATGTGTTCTTCAGTGGGTTGCTGAGTGCACCGCACTCGCATTAAAGAAAGGTTTCCATACGGTGAAAAGTTTGGTTTTAAATACATGGGATAAGGAGTTGTGTTGCTTAACTCATATCTGTTATCAAACAACATCTCAAATTTTCATTTGCAAAATGATGAGTAAAGGAGAGTGCAGCAAGCGTTCCAAGAGTGCGGAATGGAGTGAACTTCCGGTGGAGATCTGGAAGTATATTTTCCAGTTGGTAGCTACCGCATCCCTGCAGAGCACAATGGAACTCCGTTGTGTTTCAAAGACCTTCAAGGAGTATGCTGACAGCTGGTCTACATTTGCGGCCATTGACATGGATGGATTCGATGGTGGATCCAGACCCACTGGTTCTGAAGAAGCAGATCGGCAAGTGCGCATCTTCGCAAATCGTTGCTGGGAAGCGAAGAACCCGGAGTCTCTATTCCGAAAAGGAATACAAGTACTTGTGCAAGCGGCGAACATACCTTTGGCCCTGGAGTACTTCGATGCGGCATGCAAACCAGGAACACTGTATGGTGCACGTCCCAGTTTGGTGGAAGGTCATCATGTTGCGTTTTATGCAGCATGTATGATAAGGATGATTTTGGGATCACGAGCCGAGCAACAAAAAATTGTGCAGCGCCTGTGTGATGTCCTCGTCTGGTGGAAGAGCGGGTGGAACATCTACTATTGTAGAGAAGAAGTCGAGCGGATGATGCATCTGACCGAGTGGTGTCATGAGCATCTATTGACTTATTTTCCGTCGACTACTGCTTTCCTGCCAGCCGATAAATGTCTTACTTGCGGTGAGTCAAGTTTCTGGCGTCCTTTTAGCGAGAACATGTGGATCGTGGATGGAGATAGGTCTGCAGCTAGAGAATGTTGCGACACTTGTAAGTGTTTTGTTGAGGCGGCATATTTCTATCAGCTTATGATGTATGGAATTCCGCATTATCCGACATCTTATCCACGATGTCACTATTAGAGATTTAAGGATGGTTTCTGGTAGTGAGCCATGTGAGGCATTTTTAGTAATTTGTAATTTGAGTGTTATGCAAACTGTAATGTAGTTTGTTGTGTTGTGGTGTGTTGTGTACTACCCAAGTTATCATTAAATAAAATTCTGGGATTTGAATTTGAGTTGTGTTATCCTTGGGTGTACTCCGCTTAAATTTCGGGACGAAATTTCTTTAAGGAGAGTAGACTGTAATACCCCGAAATTTCGTATTTAAATCTTTCGAAAATATTTTGGATTAATAATGATGTGGAATTGGTATGGAAGTTGTGAGAATTGTAAATTTGGACTTTGACAGTAAAAATGGAAAAATTACGACGGTAATTATAAGTTTCGGGAAGTCAAAAGAGTTGACTTTTTATCCGTCGAGATTTTGGGAAATCTTCCTTCACAAAAGTTGTAGAGCTCGTCGAACCGAGTTCGTAGGAATTTGGTTCACCGAAAACGGATATCGTATGAAGAAGTTATGGACCTCGGAAGATTGGACGAATTTCTATAAATAGAAATTAAATTTCGAAAATTCATTATTTTCCGGAAAATTCCGGAAAATTCCCGAAAATCCTCCCAGAAATTTCAGAAACTTCTTACGGCCATTTCTCTCTCCTCCGGCGACCGATTTGCATGAGACTTGTCTCAATCTCTTCGTCTCTTCATCCTCTTCGATTCTATACTAGTTTCATTCATTGATTTTCAGTATAGAAAGAGAAATCAAGAAAAGAAAAATGGAGAAAACGCTGCCGAATTGTTCATCCGTTTCTGGGCAAGTTTCCGGCCAAATCGAGTCACCTTACCTACTAGGCTTTGTAGCCCTTGCCAGGGGCTTTCCAACAACATAAAGTTTGCCTCAATCGGACTTCGGACGGTGGAGAATTTTAGATTTGAAGTTTTGGGCAAACAGAGCTTCCGAGTCAAATTCCGGCTGATCAAGACCGAATTGATCTTCGAGGTAGTTACGAAACTTGATCCTTGTGTTGTTGGGAACATGCTGTTAAATTTTCAGGATCATCGGAGAAGGTCAACGGCGGAGCCACCGCGGCAGCCACCACTGACGGCGGGTCCCGCTGTCGAGTCCGACCTCCGGGATGAAACTTTTTGCCCCTCCAACTGTGTTCGACGATCCGAACACGTTGGTGCACTCCGTATTGCGAAATTCTTTCGTTTGATTATCGATCGGAGAATTGTCGCTTGTGGATCGTTAGATCCGTGATGATCCGACCGTTGGATCATCACCATTTTTGGATATGTTGTTAGGATGCTAGAAATAAGCATGCTGTTGAATTATTTTGGTGTTGTGGAGTTTCGGTGGGACCCGATCGATGAATAGTAGAAGTGTGACCCACGTTGACCGACGGTTGACTTTTGGTCAAACTGTCCCGAATTATGGTTATTAATGTCTAAGAGACATTTGAGGAATAATTGGAATGATTTGGATTTTAGAATCATCAATTTGGAAACTATGATATGCTAAGTGGAAAATTGCATGTTCATAGGTAATTTTGGAATCATGAAGCAATTGGCTAGAACTTGTCGATTCCCGGTTTTTATTTGAAGACGCAGCAGGAATTAGAGGTGAGTGAATCTCACGATATTTTATATATGAATATTAATTCATATTTGTGTTGTTTGCGGAAATAAATAATTATATTTATTTAAATGATTTTGCGATATATAAATTAAATAAATATTTTAATTTGATATATCAGTTTGTGAGAATTTTGTGGGAAAACAATATTTGAAAATTATTCATTTTATTGTTTTAATTGTTGGAATTCGTGGGAAACAATATTTCAAAAAATATGATATTGTGTTTGCCTACTTGAATGTTTTTGTCCAAATGGACTGTCCTGGGGACAATGGCAATGGGTGAAAACAAAGCCCATTCAGTTAGAGTTCTAGACTGCGTAGCCGTATATTCATTGAAAACAAAAATGAATACTTTATGTAATAAAGGAGAAGAACAATGATATTCTCGCTTTATCCGTTTGATTTTGAATACTTGATGTATTAAAAGGAGAAGAAAAATTGTATCTCGCTTTTAATCATTTGAAGTTGATTTTGGTTTTGTGTGAGTATGATTTGAATTTGCTTCTTAAATAATTGAAGCATTGATTTTAGTGAATTACAATTCTTGAAAAATATTGAATTGTATTTGACGTTTTTACTTCTCTAAATTTTGAAGTAAATATTATTTTGATTTACGATTCTTAAAAAGAATGAAATCAGAATTTTGGGGAATGATTTTGGATGAAAGTTTATATTGTTTGATATTCTGGATCACCCTGGGATTAACATACACGTTATGGGACGTGTAGGGTTAAAATACGTGGTATGGGACGCGTAGGTTCAGTATATTTTATAATATGAATTTTCGGGATTTGGAATTATATTTGAAAAATATAATTTACATATATTTGTTTAAAACAAACTATATATGTATATTTTGTTAAACGGTTTTAGGGTGAGTAAAATGAGATCATTCATACCAGCTTCATAAGCTGACCGGGTTTGTTGATATAACCCGGTACACTATTCCACGGTGTAGGGGTTATACCTGCAGGATAGGATAACCAGGAGTAAGCAGGACTTCTTTCAATTGTTGGTTTTTCAGACTTCCGCTATATTATGTTTCGTACTCTGAAGATTTATTTATGTAATATTTTGATGTATCAATTTATTATATAAATATTTGGTATGTAATATTCGACTCTTGTATTGAGTTTGAAATTACATTGTTGGGCATGGAGTGAGTGTGGTTGTATGCCTGAATTAAAAGTAAAAAAGTTCTAGTGCATATTTGTATTTGACATTTCATGCATCACGTCCCGAAATGGTTTGTATTTAAAGGCAAAAATGTCTTATTATTTGTTTGGAAAATCGGGGCGTGACATATGTACCTCTCTAGTGGGTTATATGCTACCACTATACGAGCTATTGAATCAAACGATGTCATTCGGGATGACCTCTTGGATTCAGACACATATTGGCTTTGGCACGATAGGCTGGGACACCCTGGACGTGATATGATGATCCGTGTACTGAAAACCTCACACGGACATCCATTCTATCGAGCTAATCGAAGCATGAATCAAAAGTTGATTCAAGGAGATGAGACAGATATGAAAAAAGGCAAAAATGCCTCTGTTCGCCGCCCGTCGACCGTATGATCTATTCCTGTCGAATGGTAAACCTCGTCCAGCATGCGTCGTCGACCATTCGAACTTCTTGTCGAACGGTCGACCCCCATCCAGAGTGACAGTCGACCGGTCAAATTCCATCCAGAGAGAGCCCGTCGACCGTTCAAGAAATTTGTCTAACGACCGTTTCTCCTCTGATGTGAACCCTGATTCAAGTCTTAATCAGGATGCCTCATATGCTTCTGAAGCTCCCAAAGTCAAATGCTCATTATGCAAAGCTTGTTCCTTAGGGAAATAAGGACTGAGATCGTCCTATGCAAAATATTCTAAAGTACTTCTTCCATTCTTACAGAGAATCCAAAGGGATATCTGTGGACATATTCAACCACCAAGCGGGCCATTTATGTATTTTATGGTGTTGGTTGATACATCGACATGTTGGTCACATGTCATGATGTTGTCCATTCGTAATGCTGCTTATGCTAAACTCCTAGCACAAATGATTCGCCTACGGGCTCACTACCCGGATCATCCCATTAACTATCAGGCTTGATATTGCTGGAGAGTTTACATCGAAGACTTTCGATGACTACTGCATGGGATAGATGTTGGGCATCTAGTCTCAAATGTGCATACCTAGAATGGTCTCGCAGAGATTGCCATTTAAAGATTACAAATGGTCATGAGGATGTTGGTAATGCGCACCAACCTTTCCCTCTCTGCCTGGGGGCACGCAGTATTGCATGCAGCTCTGCTTATTCGTCTGAGGTCCATCGCCACCCAATCTTGTTCTGCGTTACAGCTAGTGACTGGGTACGAGCCAAACATCTCGTACTTATGCATATTTGGGTGTGTTGTTTATGTGCCTATTACGCCGCCACAGCGTATTAATATGGGTCCTCAGAGACGAATAAGTATTTATGTTGGATTTGAGTCTCCAACCATAATCCGCTATGTAGAACCCTTGACATGCGAGCTATTTGTCACTTCGATGAGACAGTCTTCCTGTCGTTAGGGGGAGATAAGAACTTGAATGTTCAGCATGAACGACTGGAATTGTCGTGGCCTGTCCCCACTCTGTCTCATAACGATCCCCCTACTGCAGAAAGTGCGTAGAATTATAGATCTTCAGAAAGTCGCCGACTCTCTTCCGGATACTTTCTCAGATCTTAGTGACTAGATCATATATACCAGTTGTAAACATGCCTGCAAGGATGCAAGTGCCTGAACAAGGACTTGGACTTAAAGTCGCTGCAGCAGCCAACCCTATGGGAGGGATGGCCGCTGGCGCCACTACCAGTAATGGTGGTGATGGGGCTCAGGCCTTAGCTCCGCTGAGGAAGCGTGGGAGGCCACCAGGTTAGAGGGATTCACGCCCTAGGAAACGGGATGTGATGGCACCAAATAACCCTCTCATCATTGATACTCAAAATCCGTCCAAAAGACATCTTTGGGGGACGCCCCATCGCTAGAACCTATCCGTGGGAACATAAAGATCTCGATTAATTACACTATAGTGTACATGAGACGTTGGATAGAAACTCCATCACTGTTGATATGTTTGCATATGCTTGTGCACAAGAGTTCATTGAGAATGATGATATTGAACCTCGCGCCGTTCATGAATGCCAACGTAAAGCTTATTGGACTAAATGGAAACATGCGATCCAGGTTGAGTTGGACTCACTAACAAAGAGAACGGTATTCGGGCCAGTTGTGCCAATACCTTCTGGAATAAAACCTGTTGGATACAAATGGGTCTTTGTTAGAAAGCGTAGTGAGAGAACGAGATATAAAGGTCGCCTTGTGGTGCAAGACTTTTCACAATGCCCTGGAATCGACTACGATGAGACATATTCTCTCGTAAAGGACGTCATAACGTTCTGCTACCTTGTTAGTGGTAGTTTCCGAAAAACTGAATATGCAGCTTATGGATGTGGTTATAACATATCTCTATGGGGATCTAGATATGGAAATTTATATGAAGGTCCCGGATGGGCTTCATTTACCCAAGTTATGTGGCTCTAGACCACGGAGCACGTTTGCAATAAGATTGCAATGTTTACTATATGGATTGAAACAATCTGGACGGATGTGGTATACCCGTCTAAGTGACTACTTGATTGGAAGAGGGTATGTGAACAACAAATTATGCCCTTGCGTGAAAACAAGTTCCGGATTTGCAAGTGCCACTGAATACTTGAAATCTGAGTTTGAGATGAAAGATCTTGGAAAAAGTTGCTCAGGCGATTTAATATGGATAAAGTCCATCCTGTTAAGCACTCTCATGATTGGTCGCAGTCTAGATCCAAAGAATGACCCGTTTCGCCCAAGGGATGATGGTGAAGACGTTTTAAAGGCTGAGGTACCGTATCTAAGTGCAATAGGCGCATTATTGTACTTGGCACAGTGTACAAGACCCGATATCTCCTTTGCTGTTAACTTGTTGGCTAGATTTAGCTCTGCGCCCACGCAATGCCATTGGACTGACATAAAGACTATCTTTCGTTACTTGAAGGGTACGATTGATATGGGCTTGTTCTTTCCTTACAGAAAGTCTCGAAAATATGGCAAAATGCGTGTGGAACCCGTGCCTGCTGTCGACGCTCGACCGATCGACGACCGACGGTCGAACGGTCGACCAACGGACAGGAACACTGATGTCCCCTATTCCCAAACACCTTGTGATGTTTGGGTGGGATTTGCTAATGATGGTTCCTCAAGATCAAAGTGAATCAAGTCCGATCTGAGGACAATGCAGCAGATTTGTTTACCAAATCACTGCCTAAATCCACATTTGAGAAGCATGTGGAAAGCATTGGTTTGCTTAAGTTATCTGACCTCCCATGATTGTGGAAATCAGGGGGAGACACAGACTTCAGGGGGAGTCTAGTGTCCATGCAAAGTTTCCAAATGTGAAGGGTGTGTTGTACTCTTTTTTCCTTCGACCAAGGTTATTTTTCTCCCACTGGGTTTTTGTTACTTGGCAAGGTTTTTAATGAGACAACGCGAGGAGCACCACCTAGTGTTGACGCCACAAGGGGGACTGTTGAAGGAAACCTACCTTATGTGTGTGCCTAGTCAACCTAGGAGTATCTTAGTTAGTATAGCATATGGATTACATTATGAATAGAATTCCTATTGAGATATGGATTGTACCCTTTGTGTTTCTCTATATATAGAGGTACCTATTCATTAATAAAGATATGCTATATTCCGGTGCTATTTACCTTGTTATTTACTTTCAGTTCTCTATTGTATTTAGTTATCCTTAAACAAATTCCTCAAAGTTAATGGGAAATACAAGTTGAAATTTAGGACCTATTGGATATTTTCCTAAACAAAGAATTTGAAAATTAGCAACTTTAAACCATGATTGCATACGATCTCCACAAAATTTTCCAAATATGAAATGCATGAAAAATTTTAAACCATGGGGGTAGGAGTGAAATCCTTTGATCCTCTTTAATTATAAGGAAAATCCATGATGTTCTTTCACAGCTTGAAATATATATATAAGAATCGAGTCCTTTTTTTTTTAGAGAACTCTCGCGGTACCTCAAAGGCTAACTAGGCCGAAGGACTAATCCGCAGTCGGAGATCTTGTCAGAACGCTTCCTCCCCCTGGCCAGCCACGGAATGAATTGAGATTTAACTCCAATCCGCAATCAGTAGGATTCGAACCCGGGTGGCGGGGGTACCACACTTGGATGCTCTTACCAACTCGACCACCAGTGGTAGTTTAAGAATCGAGTCCTAGTACAACTCTAAATATACAAAATCAATGGTTCAGGGCCAACAAAAACACATGCCACACATAACCAGAATCTGGTAAGATATATTGATATAAAATATTCAAGTTCATCAGTCACTTTTATGGCATCTTATTTGGACTCAAAAAATAGTCTCATGTGATGTACTACGTACAATATAGCTTATCACAATTGTATCAGATTCAAAATCTATTTACTTTTCCTGCCGACTGTATGATAAAATGGTTGCAGCTTAATTTTAGGTGCGTAATTACATGGAGGCAAGTATGAAGGTGGTTTGCGGATGCTCGTCTCTGGCGTGCCTCCATCTTTCACTATCATCACAGTGTTCATACCCCAACTGAGATGTCGATCAAAATGACAGTGCCAAAACCAAACCCCTGCAACAATCATCCAGAATGAATCAACATTGCTGCCAACTAAAGGTAACAAAAACCAATGAATCTTTATTTTTCAAAGGTACATACCAGGATTACTTGCTTTGAATCTGATAGCAACCCATCCTTTCTCTGCAAGCGAAACAGTGTTCATCTTTGGTGGATCAAGCAAATTGTATTCTTTGGGGTCTGTTTCGTTGTCAAAATTTCCAAAACCGGATCCAACTACATAAAAGCTATAACCATGCAGGTGCATCGGATGGTCCTCAGATGCATCAAATAGGTTAGTACCCTGAAACACTATTTCCACCTCTTCATTGTACTCTAACACCTTCACCTTGGTTCCTTGGATAGTTGCAGCAATACTATCCGGCAAATCCTCGGCCACAAAGTCAAAGAAAGATGGTGGATAGTCAGGAAAGTCTTCGGTATAAAACCCACTCATGTTCCTGCATTAAAACATGTTTAGGCATACTGTCATTTTCAATGTTTTAGGATTCCTCGAATATTCTGCCTTCTAATGATTCTATCATACTGCAATAAAGCCTTTTTAGGTTTTAGAAAAACCATAAACAACTTTAATTATATCAGAAAACCATCATCTTTTTAAGAACAGAAAGATTGAAAAAGTAATTACCTGTAGTAGGCAAGCAACACATCTGTTGATGGATTAACCCAGCTTACATTATTTAAACTAGAACCAATACCACTTCTCTCATCACCGGTACCATTGACAAATGTAACGGTGTTAATCCCAACCGTTATATACATTCTGGTAGTTATATTCAGCGGCACATCTATTGGGTGGTCTGAGTTTGCCAAGCTCTTAATACGGCTTGAGAAGTTCATTGCTGACATTAAATCCTCATAGGTAGGGAGGTTGCTTGGAAAAATTGGCTGTGTTGGGGGTGTGTAATCGCCTTTATACTCGAGAATTGCTGTCACATTTGACATGTCATAGTCAGTAACATCTGGCCTAACACTGTCATATTGTCTACCAGCCATGTAGTAACGGCCATGTGACTGATTGGCTATGACCAACATATCCATGGTTTGTCCGGGACTAATCATGATAAAATCGGTCACAATGGGTTTGACATATGATCCATCCATACCAACAACAATGAGGCTATGTTCAACAATAGCAAAGTAGAGCTCTACATTCATCACTGCATTGACCATGCGAAGAAGATAGGTTTTGCCATACTCGACTTGCCAGCGGTGGGTACTTTCTGCGCGCAAGGACAACAATGACATGTTATCAGATAGGGTACGTATGTTAGTTTACTTTACGAGTACTTTTTTCTCAACTAAAATGAAATAAATTGGGAAAAAACAATTTTTATGGTGCAAATTTTCCATGAAATCAAAGATTCATTTATCCAACTCATTCAATCATTTAGACACACCATTAGAGCATGCAAAGAAATCTCCAGGTTGTCCATTGATGGTGTAGCAATCAGAGACAGGAGTGAGAGAACCATCTTCAAGGGCCTTAGCAACCACCTCGTTCACATCATCTTCGGTATACCAAGATCCTTCAAGTACAAGCAGAAGAGGACCATAAGTTGACTGATAAGTTGAATATGCATGCTATCAAATGGTGGTACATTACTGACTTGTATACATAATTACGTATATATATATATATATGTGTGTGTGTGTGTGTGTGTGTGTGTGTGTGTGTGTGTGTTTGGGTCATTTTTTCGTGGGACCCACAACCATTCCGGTCATGTGCATGTTAGTAAACACAAGAGAACTCAGGAATGAAAATCAATTCCTTTATTCCCATACTCATTCCAAGCAAGTAAACATGTCATTAGTGCACTGCTAATACTCCTACCTAAAGATCCATCTTTGACTGTTTGACATTGACTACGAAGATACATACCTAGAGATCTATCTTTGACTGTTTGACTTTGCCTACAAAGATACCTAACTATAAAACCACCTTGTTATTGTTGGCCACTATGACCAAGATACTCGAAGATGGCAGACCCACCTAAAAAAAAAAGAGAAATGAAAAATGTTTATTTGAATGTGTAACTTACATACCGAGTATAATAATTTCTTCTCCATCAGGTTCAGGAAATGGAAAACCTGTTTCGTTTAAGGGTATAACAACAATGGCACCATGTACACTAGATCGGGTCCAATCACTATGAGCATGCCACCAAAGTGTTCCTTCTTCATCAGAAAATATAACCTCATAAGTGAAATTTGATCCGGGTTCAATTGGACATTGTGTGATATACTCAGGACCATCTGACCATGGGTTTCTTGGTTGATGTACTCCATGCCTACGCACAACATAATTTTCATCTTTAATTGCAGCACTTAAAAAGATGTTCAATAATAAACAATACGTAATAATTTTAGTTTCTTGCTCAAAAAAAAAAATCAAAGAAATTGCGTATCACAACAATTTTCTCGATAAGAGAATGTTAAGGGTGATCGAGATTCCTGAATTTTTTTGTTATAAATTACATTTGCACCGAAGTGGTTAAGCTAGAAACATATCCTCTAATGTTTCATCCCTCTGACACGTCATGAGGGTTTGTTCTGTTAGGGTTTGCTCTGGGGGTGGTTTTCTAGGGTTTTGAGTGCTAAAAAATTCGGGTTACATCGAGATTTTCATCGACTCTCTGGATTCTATGTCGTTGGTTGTGTTACTGTTGAATGGATGAGATGGAGAAGCGCTTTGCGGGCACGATGATGCTCTTGGAGAGGGAGTCTAAGGGTCTGCGTATTGGTGGGGTGGCGGCGCAGTCATTCTTGAAGCATGAATTCGCTCTGGTTTGTAAAGTGTTAACATCGAAACCTTTTCGATGTCGAAGTTTTATAGATCTTGTTTCACGAAATTGGCGTGGTGATAAGGGGGTGACTATTAGTGATGTTGAAGATGATCGGTTCATGGCTACGTTTCATTGTGAGGATGATATGAAGAAGGTTTTGGGATTTTGACAGATCGATTATTTTGTTGGCACCTTTGGGTGATGCAAGGTCGGTTAATGATGTGCCGCTTTTGTCAGCTCTATTCGGGGTACAAGCTTACGGGGTTCTATAGCGCTATCGTACGCCAGAAGTGGCAGAGGATATTGGCGGCATAGTTGGGTCTTTTGTTGATGTTAAAACTGATGGTAGTGGAGGTTGTATCGGTAAATGCTTAACTATTAGAGTTAGAATAAATGTGTCTCTAGCCCTGCTTCATCGAACTGTGGTTTCTTTTCCTAGACTAGGAGATCAACTTATTGAATTTCAATATGAAAGGCTCCCAGAGTTTTGTCAAGAATGCGGTCTGTTGGGACACCCAACTAGGGTGTGTGAGCAGAAGCTAGAGATTAAAAACAGACAGATTATGAACATCCTTTTTTGGCTAGTCTGAGGGCTGAAAGAGACATCTATGGGCGTTGTTTAGGCCCTCGAGTTGGGAGAAGTCGCTCTGAGATGAGTTTTAGTGGTGGCTCTGATAGTGGGGCAGGTAGTGAGCCGTTGGGTACTCGTTTTGGGGAGACAATTTGTAATATTAGTAGGGAGAAAAATAACTCGGAGCGTTTGCTAATTGAAGGCCCTCTGCAGGATACTGCGACGTCTCCGATTAAGGATTTGCCACATAAGCCTAAGCCACATGGTGTGCTGATTGCAGAGAGGTTTGCTACACAAGAAAAAGCTATAAGGGAGGCTAGCAAGGTAGTAGAGGAGCATGATGTTGGGGCTATGATAGTTGATGTTAAACCTAGTGATATTGAGGTGGATATTACGGCTACTCAATTATCAAAAAAGCTTATTATTGAGCGGGAAAAGCCGATGGTGTCTGCAGAGGAAGTGAAGAACTTGGGGTCTGTTTTGTGGTCTGCTTTTGGGGCGCAGAAAGTTAATGTGAACCCTATGGATGAGGTTGTTAATACAAAGGCTGCAATGGAGGGTGGTGTAAATGAGGCTGTGTTGTCATCTGGAGCTTTTACTATGGGGGCTAAGAGAGCTTCTCCTTAAAGTAGTAGGAAACAAGAGGGGCGTACGATTATTAAGGTGGCTGCCCGCAGGAAGTTAAATTTGTCAGTAGGTGAGTCTGAGGTGAGTGGTTGTGTCACGCCCCGATTTTCAAATCGATTAATAAGGCATTTTGCCCTTAATTACAATTAATTCGGAAACGTGACTACATGGAATATCAAATACAAATATGCACTAGAATTTTTTTCTTTTTAATTCAAGTACACAACACCAACTCCATGCCCAACATTGTAATTTCAAACTCAAAACAAGAGTCGAATATTACATACCAAATATTTATATAATAAATTGATACATCAAAATATTACATAAATAAATCTTCAGAGCGCGAAGCATAATATAGCGGAAGTCTTATAACCCAACAAAATGTATGCAGCCTTGCATTACTCCTGGTTATCCTAACCTGCAGGTATAACCCCTACACCGTGGATTAGTGTACCGGGTTATATCAACAAACCCGGTCAGCTTACGAAGCTGGTATGAGTGATCTATGTTTTATTCACACTGTAACATTTTCCCAAATTGAATTCTTTTATTTTCAAGAATCAATTAAAACCCAAAAGTTCCATTTCAAATCCGGAAGATTCGTATTATCTAATATACTGAACCTACGTGCCCCATACCACGTATTTTAACCCCACACGCCCCATAAACGTGTATGTTAATACCAGGGTAATCCAGTATGTTAAATAATATAAACCCTCGATCTTTACTCACACAAAACCATTTATAACTTAGCCTGATTAAAAGTGAGATGCATCTCCTTTTAATACATCAAGTTATTTTTAACTTCGCCTGATTAAAAGTGAGAATACTATTTTTCTTCTCCTTTTAATACATCAAGTTAATCATACAATATGCAGTCTAGAGCTCTAACTGATGGGCTACCATTTTTCACCCATTTAACGGTGTCCCCAGGACAATCCGTTTGTACAAAATCATTCAAATAGGCAAACACAATATCTTAATAGAATTATTGTGTTCCCACAAAATTCACAAATTAAAACAATAGGATGAACATTTTTCAAATATTGTTTTAACACCAAAATCACAACAACACAATATGAATTAATATTCATATATAAAAACATCGTGAGATTCACTCACCTCTAATTCTTGCTGCGTCTTCAAATAGTAACCAGGAATCGACGAGTTCTAGCCAATTGCTTCATGATTTCAAAATTACCTATGAACATGCAATTTCCACTTAGCATATCATAGTTTCCAAAACATTTCATTATCCCTCAAATGTCACTTAGACATTAATAACCATAATTCGGGACAGTTTGACCAAAAGTCAACCGTCGGTCAACGTGGGTCCCACGTCTACTATTCATCAACGGGTCCCACACAAAATCCGAAACTTCCAAAATCTACCAACATGCTTATTTCTAGCATCCTAACATCATATCCAAAAATGGTGATGATCCAACGGTCGGATCATCACGGATCTAACGATCCATAATCATTGCATAATTGATCGTTGATCAAACGATCTAATTTCAATAATCCAACGGTCCAACATGCTTATAATCTCAATATTAACCCCACGATCAAATTTCATGATCATCTGACGGTCGGATCATCACGAATCGTAAATCGTACGATCCGATAAATCGGGTTAATTGACCATCGGTCAAACGACCGAATTTGACAAAACTTAAAACACGAAAGTTGTTCGTATCGACGAACCAAGTCAAACGGAGCAAAGCACTGCTCCCGGACTGACCGGACGCGCCGCCGACGCGCCGCCGGAGGTGGCTGCCGGCCGCCGGTCAAGGTGGTCCGATGGCTACCAAAATTTACCAGAATGTAGAACTCAACAAGCCCAACAAGTTTAGTAACTACCTCAAAGTCTGGATCGAAGCGGAAGTGGCCGGAATCGGTGTCGGTAAGTTCTAGATCCAAAACTTCCCGAGCTCAAACCGCCGCCTACGGTGGTTTTCGGTGAAATCCAAGAGCACCATCGTGTTCCAGGGGTTGAGGGCTTCAAAACCCAGTACATGAAGTGGTCCGGGGTGGCCGGAATCACGTCGGAAACAAAAGGTGCAAAACGGCCCTCCTTTGGCCGCCGCGTGCGGCGTCACGCCGGTAAGACGTGCGGCCAAAACCGGTGGTTCCCTTCATCGGAGCTTGCTGCTCCCTTTGGAGGGGGCGGTGAGAGGTGGTGGTGGCCGGTGCAGTTCGCCGGATTCTGGGCTGGTGCGGAGAGAGAACCGGGTAGAGAGAGAAAGTCGGGGGAGGAGAGAGAAGAAATTTCCAGAAAATAAAACATTTTCATGTTTTATAGAAAATCGTGCAATTTCCGAGGGCCATAACTCCTTCATACGATGTCCATTTCCGGTGAACCAAATTCCTACGAACTCGATTCGACGAGGTCTACAACTTTCATGAAGGAAGTTTTCCCAGATTCTCAACGGTTAAAAAGTTACCTTAATTAACCTTGTGTAACTTTTAATTACCACCGTAATTATCGTTTTACGATGAAAACCCCTAAAAATATGAAACCACTCCATTTCACTTCAAATTTCACGACCTATTTAATAAAAATAAATCGGAAATTTTCGGGGTATTACAGGTTGTGGGGCTGGGAAACGCAAGCTGGTAGGGGAAGTTTTTGAGTCGGTAGTACATGTTCCAAAGAAGGTGATGTTGTTGAAGGGCATCCTTGAAGTGGTGGGAGCAACAGGGCTGCCCCCCCTCCCCCCCCCCCCCCCCACGAGCAATGAAGCTTCTAAGGTGGAACGTCTGTGGGATGAGGGGATCCCGGACGTTCCGTGATTTAACGGATTTCCTCTATGTTCATAAACCTGATTTAGTTTTCCTTATTGAGACGAAAATGACTTCATGTCAAATGGGAAAATTAATGTCTCGTTTGGGCATGGCAGGAGTCCTCAGTGTTCCAAGGGTTGAGGATAATGGGGGTTATTCGGGTGGTTTGTGTATGTTATGGAGTAGGAATATTTTAGTTTCGTTTCAGTCTTCCTATTTCTTTTATATTGATGTTTCGATGGTTTGGGAAAATGGAGAACAATGTCGCGTAACTGGGTTCTATGGGGATTCGGTGGCTAGATGGTGTGATGATCCTTGGCTCTGCTGTGGTGATTTTAACGAGATTCTAAATGTGACTGCAAAAATGGGACTTGTTCTCAGACCTCAACGACAGATTGATGCATTTCGTCATGTCATTGAGGATTGTGGGTTGTATGAATTTGCATTCACAGGTTATGAGTTTACTTGGGACAATCGTCGGGAAGGTGATGCTAATGTAAAGACTCGGATTGATCGTGATTTTGGTATCTTTGATCTGATTCAACAATGAGGAGGGTTTCTCTCTCATCATTTGGTTACGATGGCTTTGAATCACTGCCCGGTGCTTATTGAGAGTAAACTACCATTGAGCGCATGTGGTAGGGCTATTAGACGGTTCCGTCGTTTTATTTTTTAGGAAATGTGGACATTGGGGGAGGAGTGTAGTCAGCTTGTGGATCAAGAATGGAGTAGAGGTGGTGTTGCGGGTGTGGTGGAGAAAATTCAGCTGATTACTGAGAGATTTAAAATTTGGGAGAAGGAGAAGTATGGTCATGTACGACGGGCAGTGAAGGAGTTGCGGCAAGAATTGGATGCCTTACGTACAGCGGCAAACACCTACGACACCTTTTTGCTTCAGTGGAGGGAGATTGAGTTGAAATTAGACAAAGTGTTGGAGCGGGAGAAATTATGTGGTGTCAACAATCTCGGGTAAATTGGCTTCGTCATGGAGATAGAAAGACAAAGTTCTTTCATAATTTTGCAAAGCAGAGGGGTCGTATAAATAAAATTGATGGCATTTTGGGGGAGGATAATAGGTGGAGAACTAAACAAAATGACGTTAGGATGGTGTTTTTGAATTAGTTCAAAAAGTTATTCACTTCAAAAGGTGGTTCGATGGATGCCAATATTTATCAAGTAGTGGATTGTAGAATTATTGGGGATCAGTCTCTTGCTTTATTGCAGCCTTATACTAGGGTTGAGATTGAATGTGCTGTAAAAGATATGGGTCCAACAAAGGCGCCAGGGCCGGATGGGCTGCCCCCATTTTTCTACCGACGGTATTGTAGTATTGTGGGGAATGATGTGGTTTCTAAGTGTTTGGGATTCCTAAATGGGTAGGGTAGTGTGGCTGGCATTAATCATACATTTGTTGCACTAATTCCAAAAGTGCCCAATCCAAAGAAGGTAACAGAATTCAGACCTATTAGCTTGTGCAATGTTCTTTTTAAGCTTATTTCTAAAACTCTTGCTAATAGGCTTAAGAAGGTGTTGCCGAGTGTGATTTCAAAGTACCAAAGTTCATTTATTCCGAACAGATTGATTCATGATACTGTTGTGGCTACTTTTGAGACTCTGCATAATCTAAACAAGAGTGGAAAGAAAAGTAGGCAGAAGGTAGTAGTGAAACTTGATATGGCTAAGGCATGTGATTGGGTTGAATGGGGATTTTTTTAGGAGAATGATGGAAGTTATTGGCTTTCCTTTAAGGTTTATTGATTTAATCATGGAGTGTGTCTGTACTGTTTCATACTCTATATTAATTCAAGGTAAGCCTTTCGAAAAGTATTCACTGTCACATTGATTTGTATGTGATTTGCATACAAATTGGGCCTCTAATCATTTTAGTAATGCTAATCCGAAGGCCGTTTAGTGTCTCTAATCCTTGAATTGCACCATTCTAGGGTTCACGAGCATTAGATTGATATCGGGAGCAAAGGAGTGCGTTTTGGAGCTTTTAGTGGTTTTTCGGCAAAAGGACGAAAAGTCAACCCGAGGACCAAAAGTCAACTCGTGGTCAACCCCGACTTTAGAGCGTCAACGAGTCAACATGAAGTCCCGGAAGAGAGTCGCAAAAGAATTCTGGAAGATTAGTCAAAGTCAACCTTTGGTCAACTCCGAGGGTCGTGATCAAAGTCAAGACAAAGTCAACTGTGTGACTCACCCACACAAGCCTCTAATTCAGCAAAGGACCACACTAGATATAATGAGGTCTGACTAATGCAAAAATAGTGGTGAGTGATAGAAGAGAAGGGGGTTGTCGTTCCACAGGGATTGACGGTCCCCGACTTCTCGGTAGCGTGTATGTGCGGGTGCTCTAGCTATATGAGGTGACAAGGAGTGAATAGAGTGGGTGAAGTGTGTGTTTACAATGTGCGAAGTGTAAATGTTTTGGGTGTTTTTGAGTAAATGAGAATTAAAACAAACAACCAAGTAAACTAAATGCAAGTAAATTAAGGAAATGCAAAGATAGAGTGATGGGGAACTAAGGGTTAACACTAGCCCACTTCAATGCAATGAACAACCACAATGAGATGCTTGCAATTATGATTCCAATTAATCGAGAATGTATCACTCTTACCATCCAAGGTCAAGGTGAACTCTCTAGTGTCAATCCAAGCCATGTCATGGTTCTTGGAATAACACTTTGAGGCGATGAGGGCATTAAAATATATTCTAAGATATGTCTCTCCGGTCTAAGGGTCGAGACACTCAATGGGCGTAGCTAGAGCCTAAGGAAAGGTCTCTAATTACATCCAAAGGCGATGAGCACAATGATATGGTCGATGTTATATATCCTACATTGTAGGAACTCAATGGAATAATCCAAAGGCTATGAGTGCTATCGAAACCCATCTAGAAAGTATGGTTATGCCGGTTAGGACTAAAACCAACTCAATTGGCACAATTAGAGCCTAATCGAAGGTCTCTAACGTGTCAAGAGGCCATGAGCACAACAATTACGATATAAGAAGTATGACTATGCTAACCAAAGCCATAATCAACTCAATTGGCACACTTAGAGTCTAACCAATGATCTCTAGTGCATCAAAAGGCTATGAGCACAAATCAAACATATAACACATGCTATATTCCATTGCCCATGAAACTAGAGGCACCACCCACCAATTTCACATCAAGATAATGCTAGAAACATAGCTAGAAAGTGGTGAATTCCCTAACCCATGCATCTAACATATGAAATTTGAATATAAACATGCTCATGAATCAAGATTGCATCACATATCATTAAAAGAGGTTCAAATACACATCATTGGACTAGGGCACACAACCCTAGTCCCCAACAAAGTAACTACTCACTAATCATCTCAATATACATCATCAATTTACGAATTAAAGCTTTAAACATAAGGAAAAGAGAGAGTAAGGATGAGGAATGCTCAATAGATGCTCTCTTGCTCCTCCTTGGCTTTGATGATGAATCTTGACGATTTGGTGAGGATCCCCAGCTGCCCAAGATGGTGGATGAGTGGTAGACGTCGTGGTGAACAACTTTGGTGAAGGGTGGAGGACGAAAGGAGGTGAGGAAGGTGGAGATATAGGCTGACCCGCCGCCAGTCGACCGTTCGACCCTTGCCGTCGACCGGTCGACGAACGGTTCGTGGGCAAACCCTAAGGGAAGGGAAAAGAGAGAAAAAGGGAAGGGGAATGTGGGATCTTTTGGGGCTGATTGGGAATGACCTAAATCTGGTAAAGAGGGCTATATATAGGTAAAGGAGGGGGGAAATGGAGGGCTAAGATGAGGTAGGGTTTGATCTAAGGGTTAAATGGATTAAATGAAGGGTAAGGGGGTAACTTCCAAAGGGATAAAGGGGAGGAATAATCAAGGGGTGATCTCACCATATCTAGTGTGGTCCTTTGCTGATTTGGAGGCTTGTGAGGGTGAGTCACGCGGTTGACTTTGCCTTGACTTTGACTTTAACCTTCGGAGCTTGACCAAGGGTTGACTTTGACCAAAACTCCGGAATTCTTTCGCGGCTCACTTCCGGGACTTCATCTTGACTCGTTGACGCTCTCAAGTCGGGGTTGACCACGAGTTGACTTTTGGTCCTCGGGTTGACTTTTCGTCCTTTTGCCGGAAATCTCCAAAAAGCTCCAAATCGCATCCTTTCGCTCCCGATATCCGTCCGATGCTCGATTCACCTACAATGGTGCAATTCAAGGATTAGGGACACTAAATAGCCTTTGGATTAGCATTACTAAAGTGATTAGAGGCCTAATTTGTATGCAAATCGCATACGAATCAAGGTCACCCTTAGATTACTTCTTCCTTTTATTCCCAAGAGAATTTACTCCCTTACCCTTCATTTAATTCATCCAACCCTTAGATCTAACCCTACCTCATCCTAGCCCTCCATTCTCCCCCTCCTTTGTCTATATATAGGTTAGTATTTGCCTCATTTAGGTCATTCCCAATCAGCCCCATCTCACCCATCACTCTCACCTTCCCTTTCCTCTCTTCCCTCTCCCTTAGGTTAGCTTCTGCACGTCTGTCGACCGGTCGACAGCAGGTCGACGAGCGACGGGTCAGCCCACTTCCACCACCTCCGCCACTTCCACCACCATTCCGGGAAGCTGGAATCATCACCAGACATCAAGGACATCATCTAAACCCAAGGAGAAGAAGGACATACCATTTATTGAGATTTTCTCAACCTTTCTCTCTCTTGTATTCATGTTTAAAGCTCACATTTGTTATATGATGTTGTATACCTTGATGGGTAGTGAGTAGTTACTTTGTTGGGGACTAGGGTTGTGTGCCCTAGTCCAATGTGATTTTGTGATGCTTTGATCTATGAATAAATGTCTTTGTGTTGTATGAATATGTGTGCTTACCTATTTCAATGTGTTAGTTGCTTGTTCTTAGAATTTACCACTTTTTTGGCATGTTAACTAATCTATCTTGATGTGATTGTGAGAGATTGATAACCTTACACAATCAAGGCAATTGGAAGCATATGTGATGAGTTGTGACTTGTTTGAATCCCTAGTTTCGATGCTCTTACGCCTCTTAAGCACTATAGGGGATTCGGTATTAGGTAACTTAGAGGAATCCCCTATGACACCTAGAGAGTCCGAATGACCCATAACATGGCATTCGAATACCTTAGGGAACACAGTCCTAGAACTATAGCATGGCTAGGATACGGGGCTTGATTCACACACACATTGGCATGATTGAGTTGATTAATGCATTGCTTGTTGCATTGGACTTGGGGTTTGCCCGAAAACCCCAACATTTCCTTATATTGTGCACACTCTACTTTACATTATTTACTTGCTGGCATCTACTTTGTTGTTTGTTTGTCTTGGCATCTCACCATCTTTTTACCAAAAACCAAACCCACAACACTCACACTTCGCACATTGTTCATACACACATTCACTCACTCACTTCACATCTTGTCCCCTTCATTAGCTAGAATCTCCCGACTTACACACGCTACCGAGAGATCGGGGACCATCAATCCCTGTGAAACGATACTCCCGCATGTTAAAACTACTCACCACTCTTTTGTAAAAGTCACACGTGGGCTCAGACTGGGGCATCCAATATCCCCATATCTTTTTCTTTTGGTGGCGGAGGGTTTTTCTTCTCTGTTGAGGCAGGCGCAGAGGGGAAAGTTGCTATATGGAGTGTCTATTGCAAGAGGGGCTCCTTCGATTTCACATTTATTTTTTGCCGATGATAGTCTCTTGTTTTGTGATGCTTTTGTGCGAGATTGTTCTAAGCTAAAGGAGATTTTTTAGGTTTATGAAAAGGTGTCTGATCAAAAGATCAATACGGATAAGTCTGTTGTTTGTTTTAGTCCTCAAACTCCTACGACGGTAAAGGAAGCTTGTTGTGCGGCATTGGAAATGAAAATGGTTCCTTGTCATGAGCGTTATTTGGGATTGCCGTCTATTATGGGTAAAGATAAGAAGGGGTTGTTTCGTGGGCTGGCAGACCGAGTGTGGAAACGAGTACAAGGCTGGGAAGGCAATGTTCTTTCAAAAGGTGGGAAAGAAATTACAATTAAAGCGGTGGCTCAGTCGATTCCTACTTACACCATGAGCGTTTTTCAATTGCCAGTGGGCTCTTGTGAGGAGATAAACAAGCATCTTGCTCGGTTTTGGTGGAGTAAATCTAGAGGTAAGGGCATACATTAGAGGAAGTGGGAAGAAATGTGTAATCCCAAAAATGAAGGTAGTATGGGTTTTCGGGAGTTGCGTAGTTTTAATAAGGCATTGGTGGCAAAACAAGGGTGGAGGTTGCTGAATGGTGCGCAAACTTTGGTGGGTAGGATGCTCAAGGCAAAATATTTTCCAAATGGTTCTTTCTTGGAGGCTGAGAGTGGTTCTGGCCCATCTTCTATTTGGAGGGCTTTTGTGTGGGGAAGGGAGCTGTTGTTGGATGGTTTGAGGTGGCGGTTGGTAATGGGAGCGATATTAAAGTTTTTTTGGATGCTTGGGTTCCTGGGCTCCCAGGTTTTCGAGTGTCTTATAAGCCTTGTGAGGATATGAATATTACTGTTGCAGAGTTAATATCGCCCTATGGTGTTTGGAATATAACCAAATTAAGGCAGATTGGGACTGCTCAAGAGGTTGGCGCAATCTTGGCTATCCCTTTGGTTCATGGTGGGGGCAGTGATCAATTCATTCAGCATTATAATAGGCATGGAAAATATGTAGTGAAGAGTGGTTATTGGTTAGCTTTGAAGGAAACAAGGGCAGGGGGAAGTGCTCATAATGCAGGGCCTGTGGTTAGGGAGTACTTGAGACATCTCTGGAAGCTTAAAATCCCTCCAAAGATGAGTCATTTCTTCTGGAGATGTTCGACGAGTTTTATGCCTTGTATGAGTTCACTTTTTGTGAGGTGTATTGTGCCTACTCCTTTATGTCCGAGGTGTCAACAATCTGATGAATCGCCTTTACACGCAACATGGTTATGTCCTCTTAGTGTTGTGGAGTTGGAAAAGGCGAGTTTTACTCTAAGTTGATACCTGGTCCAGTGGAGTCCTTTTCATCTTATTTTGAGAAGGCTCTTACTGTGCTTACGGGGGAGGAGATGGTGATTTTTGTTTCTATTCTGTGGGGTAATTGGAAAGAAAGGAATGTTGTCTTGCATGGTGAATCCCCAAAATCTACTGCGATGCTATTTGATCAGTGCTTTTTCATTGGGTGTGGAATTAACGCTACTTATAATCAGCAAGGGATCAGTGGGAATGTTCACAGTGGTGGTGGTAGGGGAGATATGGGTGTGCATTGTTGGGATCCTCCTACTTTAGGCAATTTGAAGATTAACTGTGATGCGGCAGTTCTTCATCAAGGTTCTCAGTTGGGTGTGGGCTGGGTGGTGAGAGGAAATGCGGGGGAGCTGATTGAAGCGGGCGGGCTGAGTTTCATTCTCAAACCACGTGCGGCTGAGTTGTATGCGGTGCTTGCTGGTCTGGAGGTAGTTGTGGGGCGTGGGTGGCAAGCTGGGGTGGTGGAAACTGAATGCCTTGAGGCAATAAGGATGCTGAATGGAAGTGAGGAATGTCTTGCGGAGGAAGGTACCATTGTTGACAAAATCCGATCTCTTTTGGTTTTGCTTAACTTTCAAGGTATTTCTCATGTTCCTAGAGCTGTTAATATGATTGCACATGCGGTTGCTAGTTTCGTAGCCCGAGATAATGGGCGTTTTCATTGGTTAAGGGTTGGGCCCTCTTGGCTCATGGATGTCATTGCTAATGACGGACCCGTAACTGCGGTTACTTCTTGGGAGGAGAGTGGGGAACCTGTTCATTCCCATCTTATGTAATTTGAGTTTATCAATAAAATTTCCATTCTCAAAAAAATAGATTAAGATCCTCTAAATAACAGAATTGAAATTTGATTTTTTGCTTTTGTTTTTTAGTAATGAAAATAAAATAAAAAGAGAGTATTTTGCTGATCTAAAGAGAAAAGTGCAACTAAACTGATGAACAAAAAATCATACTGCAATATATTGTTGTAGGAACCAAAAGATAGAAGTGAGGCTAGCTTGACAATTCTAACAAACTATATATTATTTTTGGATAGTTAATTTACCATAAATCAAAGTCAAAAATCTTAACTTGAAAACACTACGGATAGAGAAAGCACTATATATAGTTAATTTACCAGTGGATAGTTACGCCATAGTCTCCTTGATTTTGGACATTCACATAGACGGTATCTCCTTTTTGCACCCGAATGACTGGCCCTGGAAAACTATCATTCACTACCAGCATGCTCTTGGTGCTACATAACCTTGTAAAATTGGCCTCCTTCAACTACAATATTAATCTCAGTATTATGAACATGAATCTGGCACAGAGAGAGAGAGAGAGAGAGAGAGAGAGAGAGAGAGAGAGAGAGAGAGAGAGAGAGAGAACTTACAACAAAGTCATAGTAATGGACATGGCCTTCAACAATGCAAAGGAGAGCCACAGACAGAAGCAAAGGACCCAGAAAACGATGGAACATACCCATCTTCATGCCCAAACTTGCTGCTCTTAGATGAACTAAGAAGCACTCAGTTCTTTCAAAAGTGGGATTTGAGCTAACATGCATAATGTTACTACAGCTAGCTATGTTTATGTACGTAGGTTTGAGTTTCATCAATGCGCGCTGAAGTTCGGTTGAGTTGTACTGTTCTTGATCTCACGTTTAAGAGGTTGAAAGCTTGTTACAATATTAGGTGGACGGGAAAGATGATATATGACGTACATGTGATCTTTTCTCTTACTTTTTTCTCTCCTTTTCTCACTCCTCTTTTCTCTCCTCTCTTACTTCCCACCAGGGAGTAGACTCGGTTCTATTGATTCGGTTTAGACGGTACTAGCCTCTAACCGAACCAATGACTTCGGTTCTTCATTTTTCAAAATCGAAACCGCACCGAAAATTTGGTTAACCGGCATATCGGTTCGGTTTCGATTAATTTCAACTGCGTTGACTTTAATGAATTTACCCCTATTTCTAATGAAAAAATTTACTTATTCAATTGTAATTTTACATGAAAAAAAATCTTCATATGAGAAAATTCTACAATATCTTAACAAATGATATCAGAACTATTGCCGAATGCAATTTTTGGTACTTGAACATTCATAAAGAATCGTGTGATACCCAAACTATTACTTTGTTTGTCACTATAGTAATTTCGCTAGATGGCTCGTTAAATTTGCTACGTGGCACATATTTTGAGGGTTTAAATGGTCACAACAGCAATCCGATGCACACAGTTGGACCCTGAACGAATTTGCAACATTCTCTCCAAAAGACCCTGATTTTCCCACCAAAACCTTAAAAGTCTCCTTCCCAATCTTAAGAAGCCCTTCAATTTAGGTTAAATAGTTGTTTTTGTTTATTGATCCACCCAGACCAACCCGTATCGATTGGACACTGTGTGACTTTGTTGGCACCATCTGATCATGCCTACACAGTACACACAAGATAATATATATATATGTTCTTAAAATGTATTTCTTTTCACTGCCGCACACTCCACACTGTTTTTGCTCGATCTGCAATATTGTTATAGCCCATAAGAGGAGAATTTTTCTATGGGACACGTCACGCCACATGGTATGTGTAACGGACCACTATATATGGTTGGTGGCCTCAATAATTTATGATTTATCCACTCAATATTTTATTACTCACTAATTATTTTATTACACAGCCACCAATCATAGTAACCCGTCACATATGCTACGTGGCATAACGGGACCATGAAAAATTCCTCCTATTTCCTTGTTTTGTTTTGGGACTTTTGAGTTCATACGATAGTCTTTCCAGAATACTAGCTTATGGGGAAAAAAAAACAAAAAAAACACTTGAATGAATGCAAAGTCGAGGGGGCCCCATACTTATGGTTCGCCTCCAGTCCCCGAAATGGGCAGATTAATTGGAGCTGCGCGCTTTGCCCACGGTACATAGAAAATCAGAAAACTACTTCTCAATATAAACTACTTCTCAATATATACGACTTTCTTCCACATTTAGGAGGTTGAAATCTTGTTATAGGCAACCATCTTGTTTGGTGGAATAGAAACTTACAGACGGGAGAGGTTTATTTTAGCCAATTAAGTATACTCAACTTTTGTTTTTTAATTATTTTCTTTTCTGGGTGTGTCCCCTGGAAGTCTGGAACTTCGAAAGAATTGAACGAAGAAGCAGACAATCTTGGAAATGAATCCCCCCTAGAAATAAGTACGTACTTTTTAAATATAAAATTTATGTAACGTTGGATTTAGAGCATACACGACACACTCTTTTTGACCAAAGAACTATAAGGTGTCTAAACCCATGCTGTAGACCAGAACTAACTTTCAGGGGACATGGGGTTTAGGGAACACATGCATGTTTAAAGTTTTCGCATGAAGAAGATGTCACCAAAAAGAAAAACGGGTCCTCTTCTGATTTACAAATTCTCAGCACAAATGGGGACACTCAAATTCAAACCTGGTACAAGAGATTTCCTCCAAATACATAATTTTTCACTTTTTCTCTCTTTTTGCAAGGCCCCATTTTTTATTTTTTACTTTTAATTCTTGCGCTCATTTAGGGACTTTCTTTCATTTTAGCTTTCTCCTAAAACTACTTGTTTTCTTGTATCAGTATGCTAATTTTTTTTTTTTGAAAATAGCATAAACTTTATTAATCAATAGAGTATTACAATCCTTAATATGAGCATCCTAAAAATAAGCAGTACAGACCACACAAGTGGCTTAATCGATGAGTCTAAACAAATCAGTATGCTAATTGTTTCCTCTACAGTGGAAATAACATATAGATTGTAACAAAAAAAAAGTAGCTAGTGAAAATATTATGCAATGGAACCCACAAAACTTGAGAGATTTTTTTGGTAGTACCGTCAAACAATAGACTAATACCAAATCGATCTCGTGTTAAAAATAATTGAATTAATTCTTGTTAATTTATGATTGAAATTTACGATCATAGCCGTAAGTACAAAAAGGTTTTTATATATGTCCATACATTACTGTAGCGTATTATACCAATTGGTACCTCCGTCCCCTTTGATTTAGCAAAAAGGAAAAATGATTAGTTTTTCTTTGGACAATAATTAGCTTGTTATACGTGACAAATTTTGGAAGCAAAATAACAGAGAATTGATTCCCACTTGTCAAAGACTCAAAGGGGAGGCAGTAACGAAAAGACAAAAGAAAAATAAAAAAATTCCCTCCTGTCAACAATGGGAGGGATATCATCATTAAGTCTTTGCAAAATATATACTTCTCTCTATGAGGTTTTGTTGTTGATTGACATAATTTGTTTTAATCTCTCCATACATAGAAGTAGATAAATAGATCATAGATGTACAAGAAAACTAATAGAGAATATCAATAATAATATATTTAAAGATAGAGATTCTACTATCATACTGAATAATGTAAATCAGTCACATGTAACATTAGAAATAATAATTATACAGGCCACCAAATAAAAGACTATTTTGTCTAATTAGCATGAAAACCTTGAACTAACTGATTTGTATGTTATTTACATACAAATTAGGCCTCTAATTTTCTTGATAATATTAATTCAATAGATGTTTAGTGACTCTAATCCTTGTTTTGCAATATTATAGGGAACATGAGTATCAGATTGATATCGGGAGCAAAAACGCGCGTTTTGGAGCTTTTAGTGGATTTCCGACAAAAGGACGAAAAGTCAACCCGAAGACCGACGGTCAACTCGTGGTCAACCCTAAATTTAGAGCGTCAAAGTATCAAATATGAAGTCTCGGAAGAGGAGCGCAAGAGAATTCCGGAGGATTGCCAAAGAAACCGCAAAGACAAGAAAAGTCAACTTTGGTCAACTCTGAGGGTCAAGGTCAAAGTCAAGGACGAAGTCAAACTGGTGACTCACCACAAAAGGGTCCAAAATCAGCAAGTACTATGCTAAATATCATGAGGTCACTCATTGATTATTCTTGCCTTTTGTTCCTATGTGCATTTACCCCATTGTCTTTCATTTACTCTATCTAGCCATTAGATCTTTCCCTAGTTGATCATAGCCCTATATTCCTTCTCTCTGTAGCCTATATATATCTAGTTCTTTCCCATTTAGGTCATCTTTCAGCTAGCCACTTTCACCCATCACTCTCCACCTTCCCCTTCTTCCTCTCCACTTTCCCTTTAGATTTCCTCTCTGCCTGCCAGTCAATGGGTCGACACATACCCTTCAACCGGTCGAACAGTGACGGTTCACCACATTTCACCACCTTCCTCACCTCCTTTTGTCACGCCCCAGATTTTCCCTCAAATGAAATAACATCTTTTTGTTATTAACAATAACGATCCGGGACGCGAAGCCTGGAATCCAACAATAAATTGCACAGGAATTTTTTTTTTCTTTTTATTCCAAATGCACAACACACATTCCAAGCCAACAATGTAAATATAGACTCGTTCTTTAGAGTCAAATATTACATTCCACAAATTTACATAATAAAATGAAATATCACAATATTAAGTAAATGCTCATTCAGAGTTTATTTAACAGCGGAAGTCTGAAATAATAAACTTATGCAGCTGGAAACACACCCACACTAATCCAGACTGCTACGAAATCCTTAACTTCACTCTTCGTTCCTCTCACCTGCACGATCAACCGCTACACCATTGAATGGTGCACCGGGTATAAACACACCCGGTAAGCTTATAAAGCTTGTATGAGTAAATCATGTTCCTTACTCCAATTCATATTCATAATAACAATCACATGCACTTATTTAGTATCATGCATAATATCGCAATTATACAATCCAACAATCAATCACAATTCTTTTATTTTTAAAGGATTGTCGAGTCATAACAAATCATTTCGAAATGTATAACATCACACTATTTCCATCTATTTCTTTTGAAATATTCATAATGTTACTTTTGGACAATAGACGCGAGAATACTTATTTCCTTTCAAATAACACTACTTTTCACCACTTAATTTGGCAGTAGTGCGTACTACCTTTCACCACCACTTTGGCGATAGTACTTATGGCGACAGACTAGAGCTCTAACTGAATGAGGTACGTTTGGCCTCACTTTTCAATCCCCTTATTGAATGCCATTGGAAGTGCCCCCCCCCCCCTCCCGGTCACCTTCCATACTAAAGGTGACAAGTTTTCTTGCCCCTACTCCCCAAGATAACACAAATCTTAAAATAAAACAATATAATTGTATTTTTAACAATTATCATTTTCAATACTTCCACGATTCCATAAACAATTTCAGATTTTCCAATCATAATTTGTAATGTTTTTCCACAAAACAAATAACTCATACCACACAATTATAACAACATATATCATCATGCATCAATTTGTGATCATGACATTCCAACATCATTAAATCATAAATAATGATTTTTCTTTATAAATCTCAGTTTTGAAAACATATAATTATAAATCGGGTTTTACTTACTCATGAACCGTAGTCGATCAAGTTCATAAATTTAAAACATTTATTTAATTATAAAAGTATGATTAACATTTTATTAATGAAATTTAGGCCAACACACAATTCACATTAGTGTCACAATATAACTGTGAGATTTACTCACCTCGAAATCCCGCTGCGTCTTTTTAAAAATAACTGGGTAATCGACAAGATAAACTTGAGCTACTGAATCCCGAAAATACCTATGAACATGCAATTTTTCATTTAGCATATCATAGTTCAAAATTAACACCTTCTACTCCGAAATATCACAATATCTCTGGATACTCTAAATATTTTTTCGGATGTCCCCAAGACATCAAAAACTATAATTCCCGACCGTTTGACCAAAAGTCAACTGTCGGTCAAAGTAGGTCCCACATCAACATTTCTACGATCGATTTCCATCGAAACTCTAAAATTCTAAACTTCACCCACATGCTTATTTCTAGCAACTTAACAACATACTCAAAAATGGTGGCGATCTAACGGTTAGATCACCACAGATCGTATCACGTATGTTTAAAATTTGTAATTAAACAATAATTAAACAAACGATCAGATTTTAACGATCTATTTATACAGCTAGCTTGTAACTATCATCCTAGCAATATATTCAAGTTTGGCGACGATCTAACGGTCATAACATCACAAATCGTGAATAGTACCATCCGACTTGTAATTAAACAATGATTAACCAAACGTTCGAATTTCTGAAATTCGAACATACCGATGCGCTCGTATCGACGAGTACGTAATTTTGGACGTAAAGTTTTGGCCATGCGGGCCGCCACTTGCCGCAATGCACCACCACCAGTGGCGGTGCAGTGCCGCCGTCAAGTATCTCCGATGGCTACCAAATTTTACCAACATATTCTATACAACACAAGGATCAAGTTTCTCGAAGATCAAATCCCAACAGATAAGGAGATATCGTCGCCGCAAGCTCCGAAGTTCAAAACTTCCCGTCGAGATTCCGCCGCCTACGGTGGTCGATTTTGAAATCCGTGAGTACCGGGAGGTTGCTGGGATCGAGAGCTTCAAAGCCCAATAGATTTTGATGGCCGCCGGTAGCCGGAGGAGAAAACACCATGTAAGCAGAGACTATGCACGGAGAGAGGAAGAGAAAAAAATGAAAGAGAGAGAGGGAGAGAAAATGAAATAGAAAGAAGGAAGAAATAGGCTTCCTTCCGGAAGCTTCCTTCCAAATAGTAACCCTCCCAACAGTAACTTCCCAAACAGTAAAGAAATTTCCTAAACAGTAAATTTCCTGAATAATTAGGAAATTTCTCAAATAGTAACTTTCCAGAACAGTAACTTTCCTGAATAGTAAAGCAATTTCTTAAATAGTAACTCGATTTTCTTATGTCATAACTTCTTCATACGAACTCCGATTTATGCAAACTTCGTGTCTACGAACTCGTATCGACGAACTCTACGACTTTCGTGAAGAAAGTTTTTCGAGATTTTTGACGGATAAAAAGTCAACTTTGGCTTCTCGACAATTAACCTTTTTTTTTGGGTAAATAATAAATTCAAACCACCACCAATCCATAAATTATACAATTGATTATTTAACCCCAACACTTATCTTTACTTTGCACACATTTTCTCTTCACATTACTTGCATTACTTGTTTGTTTGTCTTTTCATTTCATCATTGCTTTACTAAACAAACACTACATCACACTTCACACATTGTTTAAACCATTCACCCACTCTTTCATTTCTCGTCACTTCATCATTGCTAGAGTTTCCGATTGCATACACTACCTAGGTGTCTAAGGGCCACCAATCCCCGTGGACACGACAATCGTCCGGTCTTAAAATCTATACACCACTCTCTTTTTCATTCGTCACTAACATGCACTATTGAATAATATGAACCACCATTGTCTTTTTTCCTACAAGCTCAAATGCGCAAATATCTCTTGAATAGTCGAATTAATCCGGTTAGCAAGTCAAAAAGCAACCCACCCTCCAGAAAATTGAATCGTAGCATCATACAAGATGATGTTTACTCTCTATTCGACCATTCTTTTCCCTCTAAACTTTTCATGATAATTGAATAGTAACCCCAAGGAAGATACTTTTGAGCGAAGTCTGTCGGAACTGGCCTCATGATTTTGAAGCTCAAAAATTCAAACTACTAGCAAAACATATATAATGCATAATGATTTGTATTTATTTTACAAACAAATTAGGTCTCGAATCACTAGAATTTTTCTAATCCAATAGCCATTTAGTGTCTCTAATCCACATTTGTATAGTTAATACGTGATATATGTAAGGGATTGATTTATGGTGCAAAATGATGTATTTTAGAGGCATATAGTACATTTTCGACAAAAAGACTAAAGGTCAACTCGGGGTCAACTATGACCTTTGAGTGCCAAAATGTCAAATATCAAGTCTCTGGAAGTGGAGCACAAGAATATTCCAGAGAATCGACCAAGAAACCAAGAAGTCAAAGTTTCACCCGAAAAGTAAACCGTTTTCAACTCCGAAGGTCAAGGTCCAAAGGCAACCTTGTAACTCATTAATGGAAGCCCCCAAAACAGCATGGAGCCATGGAAGGTTCTAAATGTCCTTAAGTAATCAATGACAACATCATTTGATTATTCATTCATTTTCTTCCTTTGGAACCAAATCTTCCTCTTATTTTTATCCTCTTTTACTTTTTCTTTTTCATTTAATTGACTGGAATTTATTAATTGGATATTACCCTTGTGTCCTCCACCTAATATTCTCCTACACACCCACATACCATTCCTATAGGTTAGTGAAGTCCTTTCCTTTCCCATTTGCCTTTCAAATATTCTAGCCCTAGGATCTTAAGATTAAATCCTAGCCTTCCTTCCTTTAGCCCACACACACACACACACACACACACACACAGATATAGTTTTGTATCTTTCATTCAATCAATCCATAATAGCCCTAACCCAAAAATCACCCAATTCTCTCCCTTCTTCCTCTCCCAAACACTTTCTCCTTTGGTGACCCGTCCAGGATCGACCGGTCAAACCACCCGACTACCATCTATGATGCACTGACACAGGTATGAGATGCGGGATACGATAGGACACGACACGACATGATACTTGAATACGGTAAAGTTAAAACAATAAGATACGATACGTCTAGGATATGGAAATTAAAATAATTTATAATATATATATATATATATATATATTTCATATAAATAGAATATTGTTAGAAGTCAAAGTAAAGATATAAAAAAATTAATTGCATATGGGGAGATTCAAACCCCAGTCCTTATTTGGAAAAACTGAATCACTGAACCATTGCACGTACTACTTCATTAAATGTTGTACAAAGTTTAAATCTAATTATTTGCTCAATGTTGTAAATAATATTACTTATGTGGCTGTCCACGTAATTACTTGGGGGCCTACTATGTAATATCTCATTAGTTGATACCCTTGTTATGTAAAGTCTAACACTATATAATGAGGCTAATGAGAATGAGGAAATCTACCTCAATATTCTATCTCCCATATTTCTATTTGCTCTCTACTTTCTAGCAAAGTAAGTTTCTAGTTTATAACACGTTATCAGCACGCTTGTCTCTTTTATGTTCTTGTATATACTCGATGATGATCTATGAGTTATATGGTGCAATTTTGTTGCTTTTGACCAATACTCACGATCTATGAGTTCTCTACAATTCTTTCTATTTATCCTTGAATTCCTTTTATGTCACAATGAAACAAAATAATGCACTTGTTGATATTATTGTTTCATCGAATTCATGCATATATGAAGATTAGTTTTACAATCTGTTTCTATATTTGTATATATTATTATCACTAATCCTCTATGCAGCCGTACAAGATTGTTTTTCAATTGCCATGCAATTTTGTTTTGTCCTTGTTTACTCTTATGTTGCATGTTACACACACTAATATATAATTATTGATTACATTTATGCATGCAATATGTATTTGAACGTTTTGACGGTTTCACTTCTTTTTCTCTTATTATGACCAATTTAATTAGTTTAATATGTCATCATATCATGTCTTACAATGATTAATTACAATGGTAGGAATTCCTACCTTCATTCCACATCTACCAATTTATTGCACATTTTTATGTTCATTTCCTTAGTGAACCCGAAGATTCACTTGGATATATCTCGAACCTGAAGTTCTGAGTATAAAATTTTGAACCAGAAGTTCAAAATATCAAATATTAGACCCGAAGTTCTAATAGTGAAATCTCGAACCCGAAGCTTCGAGTACAAATTCCATATATCACGAATCCATTCTTTGATTTTGTCTCTCCTCGAACCCGAAGTTTCGAGTGAATTATTCTGTGAAGTTTAACTTATTTTCTTGTTAAGAACCTGAAGTTCTAACCGTTTATGGATTCTGACATCTTCCATTTTATATTTGTGTAGGAAGATGGCCAACTTGGCAAAATTGGAATTTGTTGCCCTTGACATTTCTGGCAAAAATTACCTCTCTTGGGTCTTTGATGCCGAGATTCATCTCCAGGCTGCTAATCTCGGAAATGCTATCAAGGACGGTACCAACGCATCCCAGCAGGAACGCGCAAAGGCCATGATTTTTCTCCGCCACCGTATCCATGAAGGATTGAAGGAGGAATACCTCACTATCAAAGATCCACTTGAGCTTTGGAAAGCCTTGGAAGAGCGATATGCTCATCAGAAAACTGTGATCCTCCCAAGAGCTCGCTTTGAATGGACGCATTTGCGCCTTCAAGATTTCAAGATGGTGAGGGAGTACAACTCTGCACTCTTCAAGATTAGCTCCCAAATAAAGCTATGTGGAGAGCCCATAAGTGATGCAATGTTGCTAGAGAAAACATTATCTACCTTCCATGCCTCAAACATGCTCCTGCAGCAGCAATATCGAGAGCGCGGATTCAAGAAGTATTCAGAATTAATTTCTTGTCTCCTTGTGGCTGAACAAAACAATGAGTTGTTGCTGAAAAACCACCAATCTCGTCCAACTGGATCACAGCCATTCCCTGAAGTGAATGCCACATTTTCTAGTGGCAATGGTAATGGACGTGGTGGAAGACATGAAAATGCTCGTGTTCATGGTCGTAGACGGGGCCGTGGACGCCAAAATGGTCAAGGCCGTGGTAACCATACCAAACATTTGGGTCCAAGAAACAATGCCAAAGTCAACAAAGGGAAGGGCCAGATGAACCAAGCTCCTCAGAATCATGACAATATTTGTCATAGGTGTGGTGGAAATAACCATTGGGCACGTACCTGCCGTACACCCAAACATTTGGTGGACCTTTACAAGGCTTCCCTGAAAGGAAAAAATGTGGAGACAAATTATATTGATCCATCTGATCCTTGGGACTCATCTGAGCCAATGGACATAACTCCCCTAGATGTGTCAGACTTCTTCGTCGACAATGGGAGTCATGTTGATGAAATGATTAGTGGTGGAGTTCTTGACACCAACTAAATTAGTACTTATGTTTAAGTATTTTCCTTATGTTTTTGTTTTGTTTTATGTTAAACCTTGTTAGTTGTGTTTCCCTTCAAGTTTCTTATATTCAATAAAAGACTACTATTTCTTTTTCTTGAATAAATTAATGTGCACTTTAAATTTAGCTTTGTATTTTTTCATGCACATTTTAACGTAATGCATCATATACATGCATATATGTTCTATTGCATGTTATTCTACACAACATGCATATATATATATATATATATATATATATATATAATTGGGCATAACTAATTGCTCATAATTGAATATTTTTATTGCAATCATGAATGATTGATTTTTTTTTTTTTTTTGAGGGGGTAAAATCATACGATACTTTATATCAAAACCAAAGAACGGTACATACATCAAATCCTAGGACTGAACCCGGGTTTGTTAGGGTCAGCTAAACACTAGAAAAGAAAGCACCGCTCACTATGCCCTGTTCGCTCGTTTATTCAACGAGCCTACAAAATACAACATGTCTCAAGAACACCTAATCCGCACTAGTGAATATCCAACCGCCAATGCACTCAATTGTGGTGCAGTTGAAAATCCATAGACTAACTGATCAGCGAAACACGATCGCAAATGTAGGCTGAAACCAAGAAACTAAGTTAGACATGAGGGTGGCAATACACCCTCCCTGAGAACCCAAACCACCGTAGAAGCCCACTCCAAATCAAGCCCAGGAACTGGCCCAAGAGCCTCACTCCCAGCCCAACCGCAGCAAACCCCTATGAATGGCCCAGGCTTGAACAACGCCACCACCGACCGGATCTCCGGTGGCCGCCCATGCCAGCAGGTCATGACTTGCACCATCAAAATTGGATCAAACCCGAAGCCAACAAAGCCCGTGCACTTGTCGTAACTTGCCACTAGCGAAGCCTCCTACAGAACCACCTACAGCAGGCCTAGTTGGAGAATAATCGAATCTGTGATAAGCCAAGACGGAGGTAACCCGATCGGAATCAGAACAACCCACACCAGCCACCACACCCCGTTGAAAAAGATATCAACCACACAATCCAACCAAAACACCTCGAAGAATCGAGAGCAAGGAAGAAAAAGGGCTGCTAGGAGTAACCCAGGGAGAGGACTAGCCTCTGCCACTACTAGATCCGAACAAGAGGAGAGAAGCCCAAAGGGCTGCCGCCGCCGCCGCCGGTTGATACGAAACCCTAGGGTTCCGTCTGGTGGCTCTCTAGAGAGAGAGAGAGCTGGACTGTGGTGTTTTATAAATTATGAATGATTGATTTATTGTATAGTCAATAAACGTTTATTTGCTCTAAATATATGTTTAATAGCATATTCAAATGTTATTTATATATTGCATGTTACATTGTAATTGTTCATAATTAACATTATTTGCATGTTAATTCTTTGCATGTTCATTATGCATGTTCAAAACGTTATATATTTACATGCAAATGAGCATTACTTGCAGTTTTGTGAGTATTATTTTGATCATTTACCCACTAATTAAGTGGAATTATGCAAAGTTTATGTGAATGATCAATTAGTTATTGCACATATAAATGGCTCTTTGCACATTAATATGGTTGAAATCCATTAATTATTGTTGGCTACAAATACATATTTATTAGCACACATTACCTTTCGTTTTATTATAAATACGTATTGTTGGTAATATTACAATGTTTTTGGTAATATTTCTTATATATCCATGCAAATTTTTTTTTTTATATGAAGGCATGAATATGGATCATGGATGCCCTCAGCTCAAGAAAGGTGGAGAAGATATATGTCTTGCAGACAGTGCGACTACGCATACGATCCTTCGTGATTGAAAATATTTCTCCAATTTAATCTCTACAAGAGCTAATGTCACAACCATATCAGGTCCCGCAGACCTAATTGAAGGCTCCAGAAGAGCCCATATACGGTTGCCAAATGGAACACAATTGTTCATTCAAGAAGCTTTATACTCTGCCAGATCCCGAAGAAATCTACTGAGTTTTAAAGATATACGTTTGAATGGGTATCACATTGAAACCACAAATGAAAATAATGTGGAGTATCTTTGCATCACCTCCAATGCTAACAGCCAAAGGCGTATATTGGAAAGGTTGGTTGCCCTCACATCTGGATTGTATCACACAACCATAAAGTCGGTTGAGGCATACCATGTCATGAACCAGAAGTTCACTGACCACAAAATATTTATGCTTTGGCATGACCGCCTTGGTCACCCTGGATCTACCATGATGCGTAGGATCATTTCTAATTCCAATGGACACCCATTGTTGAATAAACATATTCTTTTGCCAAGCAATAACCCTTGCAAAGCTTGTTCACAAGGGAAATTGGTCGTTAGACCATCTTATGCAAAGATTGATGTTGAATCCCCATCATTTCTACAAAGAATTCAAGGTGACATATGTGGGCCTATTCAACCATCTTGTGGACCATTTCGGTATTTTATGGTTTTGGTCGATGCCTCTACGAGATGGTCACATGTTTGCCTTTTATCGACTCGTAATATAGCTTTTGCAAAGCTTCTAGCTCAGATAATCAAATTACGAGCACAATTTCCAGACCATTCTATCAAGTCTATTCGATTAGACAATGCTGGTGAATTTACTTCCCAAGCATTTGATGATTATTGCATGTCCTTGGGAATTGAAATTGAGCATCCAGTCCCTCATGTTCATACACAAAATGGTTTGGCAGAAGCTTTCATTAAGCGCATTCAGATTATTGCGCGCACTTTGCTTATGAGAACAAAGTTGCCAGTTTCTGCATGGGGACATGCCATTTTGCATGCAGCATCATTAATTAGGTTGAGGCCCATAGCCAACCATCAATATTCCCCGTTACAAATCGTGTTTGGGAACCAACCCAATATTTCCCATTTACTAGTCTTTGGTTGCGCTGTATATGTGCCTATTGCACCGCCACAACGTATCAAAATGGGCCCTCAACGTAGATTGGGAATCTATATCGGTTTTGATTCACCATCTATTATAAGATATCTAGAACCCCTAACGGGTGATATCTTTACTGCACGGTTTGCAGATTGTCACTTTGATGAGATAACATTTCCGCCGTTAGGGGGAGAAAAGACTGTTCCTGAAGAACGTCGTGAATTGTCGTGGGAAGTACCCACTATGTCTCATCTTGATCCTCGTACCACACAAAGTGAAAATGAAGTACGAAGGATTCTTCACCTTCAAAATATTGCTGACAAAATGCCTGATGCATTTACAGATATAGCAAAAGTGACAAGATCACATATCCCAACAGCAAATGCACCTGCAAAAATTGATGTCCTAGTAGGACAAAACAATGTGGCGGCCAATGAGCCATCTGTTGCACGCCTGAAGCGTGGCAGGCCAATAGGTTCAAAAGATTCAGTTCCTAGAAAAAGGAAATCAAAGGCACATCTGAATCTTGATGAAATCGCTCCAGAAAATATTTTTGGGCAAGACGTTAATGTCCGATCCACAACTCATGACTCTGTAATTACAGAAGAGGAAAGTGTCCTTGGTGATACACAAGCCCCTGAAGAGGCTCAGGTACCTGAAAATAAGGAAATTTCCGTAAATTATGCATACACCAATGAATTGTGGGATCCTAAGGAAACGATCATTGATGATATATTTTCATTCGCAGTAGCTATTGAGATCGTAAAAAGCGATGATATTGAACCTCGCTCTGTTAATGAATGTAGACAGAGACATGATTGGCTCAAATGGAAATATGCAATCCAAGCAGAACTAAATTCTCTTGAAAAGCGCAGTGTTTTCTGACCAGTAGTCCAAACACCACCCAATGTGAACCCAGTTGGTTACAAATGGGTATTTACGAGAAAGCGCAATGAGAAAAATGAGATTGCAAGATATAAAGCACGGCTTGTTGCGCAAGGGTTTTCACAGAAGCCTGGGATTGATTATGATGAAACTTATTCCCCCGCACTACTAGAATACCTGGATATAACATCGCCCCTAAGAAATCAGTTTCAAATGTGCCTGATGTAATATGCAGACTAGACATCGTTCGGGAAAATAACCGATTTTATTTTTCACATATAACGTCAGTCGTCAAATTTATCGATGTTAAAAGTTTAATTAAGAAAACTGCGTAAACCCTAAAATAGACAAAAACAAGAGGCGCTACGTTGTTTTTAACGAAGCGCGAAGAGGACTTTTACCTCCAAACATTTCAACACTTCCATATTTTTTTAGACTTCAACCTCCCATGTCCCATCTTACACTCGGCCTCTCTCCATCTTCACCCCTCCAAAACCCTAAATCCCCATAACCCAGCCCGCCGCCGAAAGCCATGCCTCCAAAGTTAGACCCCTTCCAGGTCGTCGAGGTCTTCGTCAGAGTCACGGGAGGCGAGGTCGACGCTGCCAGTTCTCTCGCTCCTAAGATCGGTCCTTTGGGTCTCCCCCAAAGAAGATCGGAGAAGACATCGCTAAGGAGACCGCCATGGACTGGAAGGGGCTCTGCGTCACCGTCACTTTTCGAAAACAGAGAAAGAGAGAGGAACTGAGAAAAGCGATCGATGGCTCCGTTTCCATGTTCGAGCGAACGCACTGCTGCTTCGGCTCTGCTCCTCCTCACCGCCACACCTCCCAAGTGAATCACGTTTCCAATTTCGTTTTAATTATTTCAATTTGATTCTGCAATTTCGTTTCATTTTGAATTTGAATCTTCAATTTCGTTTTCAAAAATCGTGATCTGTTTGCTGAATTTTCACGCAGGTTCTGTTTGGACGGTGAGGATGAGTTGTCGGTGAGAACAGAGCGGGGCAAGAACAAGAGTACTAAATGCAGAGATCAGAGCTTTAATTGTTTCCGGCGATTTCAATTCCAGCTGCACTTCCATGCACGCCTCAATACCATGAATTGGTGGCCGATTCTAGTGATAAGGAGGAAGAGGGTAGAGCGAAGAGGCTGAAGAAGGAGAAACGGTATAAGGGGGAGAAGATTGCCTAGGAAATCATCCTCAGATAAGGCTGCCACGGCTGGTGAGGTCAAGGAGATGTGGGACACTATTGCTGGCGGCGATTATGAGGTTATTATCAATTTTTAGTTTCATTTTGAGCTAGTGGGTTTCATTGTTTAGGGCGGGATAGGATGATTGAGTGGTTACATTTGTGTTGAGGTAGTGTGATTTTCTGATGTTATGTTTTGAATTTGTAGGCTATTGAAGTGTGATGGATATGGTAGTGCTAAATTGCTTGCTTCAATTGATGTTGATAGAACAGCTTGATTAGTGATATTTAGAACAACTTTTACCCGTACTTATATAAGTTATCTTGTTGTGCAATGGTTCTGCAAGGATAAAATAGTTTCTATTAGAAAAATGTATTGATTCTTGCTATACCATTTCTCCAAAAGAAGTTACATTTAATTGTGCCGACTGCATTGGCTCTGTAAAAATCTTTTTGTTTAATGATGTTGAGAAGCTATAGAGGCTAAAGACATTTGCTGGTTTGTCCTCCGGGTCAACCTTCATTGTTACTGGCACTGTCGTTGTCTCCTTTCTGCATAATCTATTTTTCTTCTTTATTTATTCTTGGAAACTTCCAAAGTCTGGTATGCTATGATAAATACATGATTTATTTTCCCAGGCTTTCATTTGCCTTGTCAGCAAGTAAAATCAAGGAGAAAGCTCGTGTAGTTGCCATGGACTTGAGAGGACACGGAAAGTCGACGACAGAGAATGAGACCGATCTTTCTATTGAGGTACAGCTACTGTCAAAAGAGGACTGCTCTACCTCATTATAGTTGTTAGACTTCTTAGATAATGATCTTATATAAGTAGGGTTATCTATCACGATATCCACTCAGCTAATTGTTCTCAACTTCTCATAGAACATCATGTTTGATTGAGAAGTGTATCTAGGAAGAAAATTAATTTCCTAACAATTAAAGGGTGCTACTATTTACTGCCTTTGTGTTGTGGTGGGTGAGGGTTTTATTATTTTTGGGTAAAGAAGGCAAAGCATGGAGTCTGGTTTGCTTCTTCTTGAAAGGGTTTCATGGAAAATGTGGATCAGCCCCATGTTTTGGCTGTGGATGACAACGATATTGATCGAAAACTAATCGAAAATCTGCTCAAGAATTTCTCTTGCAAAGGTAACACTCAGTGCTCTCTTCCTGCAGAAGCAGAACACTCATTGCCTAAAGGTATTGTCTCCAAGACTTCTAATTTGGAAATGCAGCCACTATGGACCATTAAGTAGGTATGGTTTTCAATCATTGTGTGTCTCTGTTTGTGTTAACTGAAAATAATGCTTTAGTTATTGAGTCTTTCTTGAGTATTTTCTATCCTTGAAAGTAAAGTACTTACAATTCGGAAGAAAATGATTAAATTTATTCAACTGAATTGTGCCAAGTGATAGTGCTGCACTTTGTTAATGAACTACTTATTGGCTGTAGTCTATGATATCTGGATTCTATGCTTGCCTCATTGATTTTCTCTTATAAATTTTGACTCTTTTACTGTTTTTTCAGCAACATCCAAAGATAAACCAGAAAAATGCAAATTCCTCAAGGGTATATGGGGGTATTCTAGTAGTGTTTTGCTACATTATTATTTAGTATAAATAAATACAAAGACAAGTATAAAACAGAGGTGAGTTATGAATCAGTGGGTTCCATTGATCTGTGTTGTGTGGAAATAAGATGTAATATATGCTATTGTATGACCTTAAAGTTTGTTTTTGCAGGTTAACGAGGGTATGATATTGAAAGGGTACAACAACAGCTATTTCTAGGTGTTCTTGCTCTAGATGTGATGGCTTTACAACGTACATCTCATGTATTTAGGAGGTTACATTTTTCAAGTTTTTTTGTTTTGTTCTATTGTGAGAAGTTTTGGCTTTATGTCCCCTTCTCCTTGTATTTTGTTCTTTTATCAATAATAAACATCTTTCATTGATAAACACTAGTATTCTCTTTTGCTTATCATTTGTATTCTCTATTTGATGCTTTTTACAACTTTTCTTGCAAAGAACTAATGTATGTAGATAGAAAGCAAACCACTTTTAAGCTTGAAACTGATGCAAAAGAAAGAAAACAAAACAACTAAAAATAATAAACTGATTTAGAAGAAGAAAAAAAACATCGATTCTCTTTAAAAAATTGATGTTAAATACTAGAATGCAAATCAGTTTCATATAAGAAAACGATGTTTAACCTCATTTGTAACATCGGTTCTTGATAGAAAACTGATGTGTAACATCATTTTTAACATCGGCTAACAACCGATGTCTATGCAGTGGGGACCTATTACTACACCGGCATCGACATCGGTCAGATTTTTTTTTAACATCAGTTCCTGACCGATGTTATATGGGGTTTTTCTAGTAGTGCCGTGATGGATGCAATTACATTCCGCTATCTAATAAGTTTGGTGATTTCAGAAAAACTTGATATGCGACTCATGGATGTTGTCACTGCATACCTATATGGCGAGTTAGATACAGATATATACATGAAAGTCCCAGAAGGACTCAAGTTGCCTAAAGCAACGACAAAACCACGCAATATGTACTCAATTAAATTGAGACGATCATTATATGGGTTGAAGCAATCTGGAAGAATGTGGTTCAACCGTCTCAGTGAGTATCTGATCAAGGAAGGATATGTTAATGATCCTATATGTCCTTGCGTGTTTATCAAGAAATCAAACTCTAGCTTCGCAATAGTAGCTGTCTATGTTGATGATATGAATTTAATTGGAAGCCCTGAAGAGCTTGAAAAGACAGCTGAATATTTGAAAAATGAATTTGAAATGAAAGATCTTGGGAAAACAAAATATTGTCTCGGCCTGCAGATCGAGCATTTGGCTAGTGGAATTCTTGTCCATCAATCAGCTTATACTGAAAAAATTCTAAAACGATTCAATATGGACAAAGCCTATCCACTAAGTACCCCAATGGTTGTTCGGTCTCTTGACATTAAGAAAGACCCATTTCGTCCAAAACAAGACGATGAAGCTATCCTTGGTCCTGAAGTACCATACCTTAGTGCTATCGGTGCCTTACTTTATTTGGCACAATGCACGAGGCCAGATATTGCATTTGCAGTGAACTTGTTGGCAAGATATAGCTCTGCTCCAATACTACGCCATTGGAATGGTGTAAAGGATATTTTGCGCTACATTCGTGGTACAACAGACATGGGTTTATTTTATGCAAGTGAATCCACAAACGGTCCTAACATTGTTGGATATGCAGATGCTGGATATCTCTCTGATCCGCATAAAGGTCGTTCTCAGACAGGATATGTCTTTACTTGTGGAAATACAGCAATTTCATGGCGATCAACGAAGCAAACACTGGTGGCTACTTCCTCCAATCACTCAGAAATACTTGCCCTTCATGAAGCCAGCAGAGAATGCATTTGGTTGAGATCAATGATTCGACATATTCGAAGCACATGTGATTTACCTTCAGTGACAGACATCCCAACCATTCTGCATGAAGACAATGCAGCTTGCATAGCTCAAATTAAAGGAGGATTCATCAAGAGTGATAGAACTAAGCACATTGCACCTAAGTTCTTTTACACCCACCAGCTTGAGAAGAACCATGAAATTGAAGTTAGACAAATCCGATCCAATGTCAACCTGGCTGATCTCTTCACCAAATCTTTGCCAAAGTGTACATTTCAGAAGTTAGTGAACGGCATTGGAATGCGCCAACTTTCCAAGCTATCAAATGTAGCATGCAGTGATCAGGGGGAGACTTCCATTAGGGGGAGCATCTAGAAGTATGCTTCCTAGGACATATGAGCGTTGTACTCTTTTTCCTTCGACCAGGGTTATTTTTATCCCACTGGGTTTTTATTACCTGGCAAGGTTTTGACGAGGCAACAATAAAACGCGTTCAACACCTTATCATTGATAGGTGGACATCCAAGGGGGAGTGTTGTAAATAATATTACTTATGTGGCTGTCCACGTAATTACTTGGGGGCCGACTATGTAATATCTCATTAGTTGATACCCTTGTTATGTAAAGTCTAACACTATATAATGAGGCTAATGAGAATGAGGAAATCTACCTCAATATTCTATCTCCCATATTTCTATTTGCTCTCTACTTTCTAGTTTATAACACTCAATCCTTTTTTATATATAAAAAGGCGAAAGCCCAACCCAAACCTCATATTAATTTTCTTCTTCTTCCTCGTATAAATTAATTATCTTCTCTTCCTTCTAGAAATCATCTTCTTCCTCTGCAAATAAATTTCTTCATCAACCCTTTTTTTCTTCTTCTTCTGCTTTCTCCTTCCTTTCTCTTCTTCCCTTCCCTTCCCTTTCTTCTCCTTCCTCTTCTTTTCTCCATATTAGATCTAAAATTTTCTGCAAATCTAGATTCCCAGTAGTACTAAAAAATTGTCTTTTGACTTTTGAGGTAAAAAATGTCCAAAATAGCCCCTGATCGTATCTAAACTGTTGACTATCATATCCAACCCGTATCTAAAAGTCAGCCCACCTCAAAAGTCTACGGATACGTTTTTCGCGTATCCGATACATATCTGTGCTGTATCCAAGCCGTACCCATATCTAATATAGCATGGAAAATTTTTGGACGTATCAGTGCTTCATAGGCTGCCGTGTTTCTTCCTCTATGTTCTCCTCCTTCCACCACACAAATCTCTTTCCTTCCTTCACCAACTTTCTTCCTAACATCCTCCTCTATATTCTTGACCACTTTTCTCCATCATTTTATCACTTCTACCTCACATCATCTTAGATCCATCAAGAACACCAAGATTGGGAGCTTAGAGCAAAGAGAAGCTTGGACAATAAGATGGAGACTAAGAAGAAGAGTTTGCTACCACTTAAGTGTCACAAGGAGCTGCTTGGCTATCTTCATGAGCATCTCTCTACCTCTCTTTATGTTTTTCTAGTTCATAGTTTGTTGATTTTAAGACTATTGATGTATAATCTAAGCATGTGTGAGTAGTTGTTTAGGAATGGGGACTAGGGTTGTGTCCTATTCCATATGTGATATGGTGATGATTTGACTATGTATTGATACTTTGTGATGAATGAATATGTGTGTTATATCTAATTCAATGTGTGTTGGATACTTATTTAGGAATTTACCACTTCTTGAGCATGTTGTCTTATCAATTTTGATGTGAATGTGTAAGCTTGGTAACCTTGCATATTATAGGCAATTTGTGGCACATGTGATGAGCCTTGAGTACTCTTGAATTAATCTTTTAATTCATGTACTTTATGTCTTCATTCACCTTGGTGATGAAGAGTAGTTCTTTTGACCCTAGAAAGGCTAAAGAATACCTTAGCAAGAATCTATTCTCATACCATAGCATGGGTGGAATGTGAGGATTGTTCTATGAGTTTGTTTGTTTGATTTCCTAAGTCTTGGTGCATTATACCTCTTAAGTAACCTAGAGAGTCATCATTACCATAACATGAGATGAAGTTACCTTAGAGAGATACCGTCCTTTACTATGGCATGAGGGGGATACGAGACTAGATTTACTAATCACATAAACATAAATACTTAACTGGAACATCATTCGTCAATGTGGGCTTAGATTAACCTGAAACCTCAATCATTTTATCATTTCTATGTCTCTCCATGTTCCTCATCTTTGCATTTAATTTCCATTAGTTTACTTTACTTTGTGTGTGTTGTTTGTTTTGCATTCTCTTTATTTCATTACCCCAAATAATTTCTCACTACACTCACTTGTATATCCACTTCACTCTTGCATCTTTCCATCTCTTCGCTCATCATTCTAGTGTTAGAATCTTTTGGTTACTTGTTTGCCAAGTGGGGTTCTAGGCCATCAACCTCGTGGTACGACATTCCCGGTTCATAATTTACACATCCACTATTTTGGCAATCGTAACATATATAAAGTATACCACTATAACATATTGCTGATTTGTTTGCAGCTCAAACATCAAGGGAAAACAAAAACACAAAGGATAAGGTTGGCTTGCTTACCAATTTATAACAGTGTTCTGTCATAACCCTTAGAAAAGTAGGGGCGGGGATTTGAAATTGAGTGATGCGACAATTTTCTTTTCTCTACTTGGTGTTTACTAGTTCGACCATGACTTGGAATGACTGTATCAGCAACTTTCACACAAAAATAAAATATTAGTAGAGTCGACAAACATAAGGTTGTTTTAGCAAAGTAAAATTTGTATTTAACAACATTCTCCTCAAGTACCTGAATTATCACATTTTCTTGATCCATCCCGTTTTTCATGTGTTTAGACATCCGGAAATTTAGTTATCTTTTCAAAGATCTCTATACTGATATGGTACATATCTTTCTCATGACGAAATACTAAACACTCAAAATTACCTAATGAGTTATCTGTTAAAAACTCCTTCCATCCATTGGTGAAATATATCTGCTCTCCCATCCATTGGTGAAATACATCTCCTCTCCAGTTTGGCTCACTCTAATGGTCCATGAACATTCTAAAGAACCCTTCAAAATCACAATTGTTGTTCCAGAGAGTTCATTCAACATGTCATTCCGGAAATCGGGTGGGATTCTCTTTAAAAAAAACAATAAAAGGAAAAGATAAACTAAAATTTCGGATTATGCAATTGGTTGAGGATATGTACTAGCAAATAGCAAACTGACCATACAGAATGTGTAAAACTGTAAATAAGGCCTGTCACAAACACATTATAGAACTGAGAAGTTATAATGACAATCATATGCAACATGAGAAGTAATAATTATACTGGCCACCAAATAAAAAAACTACTTGGTCTAATTAGCATGAATACCTTGAACTAACATACTGATCAATGTTGAATAATATGAACCACCATTGTCTTTTTTTTTTCACAAGCTCAAATGTGCAAATATCTCTTGAATAGTCAAATTGATTTGATTAGCACGTCTAAAAGCAGCCCACCATCCTGAAAATTGAATCGTAGGATCATACATACGAGATGATGATTAATCTCCCTTCAACCATTCTCTTCCCTCTAAATTTTTCATGATAATTGAATAGTAGCCCCGAGGAAGATGCTTTTGATCGAAAGAAGTTTGTCGGAACTGCCTGCATGATTTTGAAGCTAAAAAATTCAAATTACTACAAGCAGAACATATATAATGCATAATGATTTGTATGTATTTTACATACAAATTAGGTCTCTAATCACTAGAATTATGCTAATCTAATCGCCATTTAGTGTCTCTAATCCACATTTGTATATTTTACAGGTGATATATGCAAGGGATTGATTTATGGTGCAAAAAGGCGCAATTTAGAGGCTTTTAGTGCATTTTCGACAAAAAGACAAGGAATTGAAATTGAGTGATGCGACAACTTCCTTTGCTCTGCTTACTCTAAGTTTACTGGTTTGACCATGACTTGGAATGAGTGTATCAGCAGTTTGCACAAAAAAATAAAATATAAGTAGAGTCGACAGACACAAGGTTGTTCCAGCATAGTAAAATTTGTATTTAGTAGCATTCTCATCAAGTACCTGAATTATTCCATTTTCTTGATCCAATGAAAGATGCAAAATAAGCGGTTACGATATACCATATGGAGCTAAAGTCTTGGTCAATGCTTGGGCAATAGGAAGAGACCCGGAGCATTGGGGCGCCAATGCTGATTGCTTTGAGCCTGAGAGGTTTCAAGGTTCTTCCATTGATTTTAGAGGAGCCAACTTTGAACTTCTTCCATTTGGGGATGGTGAGAGAATGTGTCCAGGGATATCATTTGGAACTGCAACTATTGAGCTTGCACTTTGTCAGTTGCTCTGCTTCTTCAACTGGAAACTCCTAAATGGGGCAAAGCCACAAGAGCTTGACATGACTGAAGCCATGGGAATGACCGCTAGAAAAAGGAATGAATTGAATGTTATTGTCATTCCGTTCTTTCCATAATGCTTAATTTGGATAGTGCTTTTGAAATTAATGGCAAACTAGAAGCAAGTGTACGTGTTTTTGCTTTTTAAATTGGACTGTTGTTTTATTCTCATATATATATAAAAGAAATATCCACAGACCCGATGGGTGTGAGAATGGAGGTAGTTACCTGAAGGTGGGTAGTTATGCAAATTTTTTCTTTATTTATTTATTTTTTATTTTTTATTTGATGTTTTTACCCTTTCTGATTAATTGGTTTTCAAAGTATTTTAATATATAAGGAGTATTTAGGTAAAAAAAATATATTATGGTTGACAAACTCTCTTCTCTTAAATCTATATATAGTCCCTTTTACGTGTAGACGTTCACATTGTATTAAAATGCGAACATCCTCATCCCGATCAATTGGCAACATAACTCAAGCATCGGAACCGCTCATCATTTAGATTTATTTTCAAGAATTATCATTGCAAAAAATCAGCTGAATTGAAGACTGTTTGGTCATCTGTTCGTTGTATAGTTTACAGACAAATACAGTCCGTAAGATAAAGTTTAAACGATGAATGTGGTAATCAAATGGCTAAATAATTTTCAATTTGAATTTTTTTTATCAAAATGATCCTCGAAAGATAACTTAAAATATAAACGAATCTGATCATTAGTTTGTACGTCAAGATGAGGATGTTAGCATTTTAATACAATGTGGACGTCGACACGTGGAGACTGTATATATATATATATATGTGTGTGTGTGTGTGTGTGTGTGTTTGCTATTTATCAATTGACCTCTTTAGAAATTCTGTATTAATGCTATGTCCATGTCTTATTTGGCTATCCAATTTATTAATCAGTTTGCATGGCAGGGATGTCAAATTCGTATCAATATAATTAATTTTTTTCCCGCTGGAAAAATATACAGTAAAATATTATAAAAATGCTATCATATGTTAAACATGTTGAAGGAAACCTACTTTGTGTGTGCCTTGTCAACCTAGGAGTATCTTAGTTAGGTTAGCATATGGATTACATATTGAATAGAAGTCCTATTGGGATGTGGATTGTACCCTCTGTGTTTCTCTATATATAGAAGCACATATTCATTAATAAAGAGATGATCAATTCCTGTGCTATTTATTTTGTATTTACTTTCTGTCTTGTGGTTGTAATTCATATATCCTAAAACACGTTATCAGCACGAACCTCTAGCCCTGAGATCAAAAACCAAAACTCTTGAGCATAGCATCCTGCTAGCGCCAAAACCCAAGAACCCCAAAACCCTAGGGTGTGCCGGATGAACAGTGTTGATGAACGGTACCGGATGAACAGTACCGGATGAACAGTACCGGATGAACAGTACCGGATGAACAGTACCGGATGAACAGTACCGGATGAACAGTACCGGATGAACAGTACCGGATGAACAGTACCGGATGAACAGTACCGTGAATAGTATCTCCGTGCAATCTCCTCTAGTTCAAGAATCTGCCTGCACAGAACAGTCGAATTCAGAAGCGATTTTCTCCCTTTTCCACCGTTGGATTAAGCTGAAATTTGGACGAGAGCTTTCTCCGTGAGTCTAATACCCCCAGTTAAGAATTCAGCTAGTTCCGACCGTTGGATCTCCTGATATATAACTTCGAAGAAGAGGTACTCAAGATAATCCGAGAAAAGAATCCAAGTAAGCTTTTATAAACGTTGCTGCTTTCTGAATTTAATTCAACCTTCTTTTTCTCCGGGGACTTGCAACCTCCCTTCTTCTACCTCCCACATTTCTTATAACGTGGGATAATATACGAGACTCGCCAAACTATGAGAAGCATTAGGGGAGTGATCGAGCTTGATATCGCTTGCGGTATGTGTAAGTCATGAGCACCTCTAATGTCATCATGCTATTGGTGATGACCTCAAGAGCCGAACTGTGGGGGTTCGAGCTAATACTCCGGATGAGAAATCCGTAGAGAGAAGAGACTATGAACGAGGAGTTCATTGACAAATTAACCTCCGGATGAGGAATCCGTAGAGAAGAAACGACCTATGGTTTATGACTTATTCCCAACTAGGCTCACCTGCTTAGGTATGATCTCTTATAAGTGGTATTAAGAGAGCTTGCTCCACCGACATCTCTTATAACTTACCTGGTTATATCTGAGTAGAGCTACCGAAAAGGTTTAAGGTTATGACCATACGACACCAAAGTTTCACCTAAATCCAAAATCCTTGGAAGCGTTTCTTGGGAGCAAATATTGCTCAGAAACCCTCTATTGTTTCGTTGGAGTATTAACTCCGAAACTCACCCTTCATTGTTTCGTGGGAGCATTGACTCCGAAACACACCATATTTGTGTTCTCCATATTTTGGATATCGAACATGAATAACTCGATTTTACTCCATTGGATTCTGCAGACATTAGATTCTGAGATGAGCTCATGATGTCCTAATGCACCTATCCGCACAAGAGCTTCTAGCTCGAATCCATGAGCGTTGTTTTGAAGAAACCGCTCTAGACCCTCAAACTAAGATGTACAATGCCAGGTTATTTTTCCTGATGAATCACCATATGAATATGGCACTCTAGTTTGAGTTCATGAAAGAGGTTAGCGCTAGAAGCGCTTCATGAATGTAATGGTAACATTCATCATTCCGAATTTAGAAGCATAATGGACTAATCTCCGCTTCTCTGACTTTGAAGAAGTCATGGGACATAATTCGGAAATTCTCCGCATCAAAGACTTGATGCATCTCTGTGGATAATCATCACAGATGAACAATTGATTGAGGAATCTCTCACCACCTTCCCCATCTCTGCCTTGAGGAAAGGCATGACGATGATGGCGCCCCTATGGGAGGAAGCCACGAGCAAAACCCTAAATCTAGGGACGATCCCGGAATTTTGGTCCGTAGAACCTATTTGCTTATGAAGGTAATCGCCATAAGAATAAGCGATCACGCGAGCATAGGGCCGCGAAAGAGTGAGAGAAGACCGCCGTCCTTGTAAGAGGGACACCGCCGGTCACCGCCGGTTAGCGTTGTTGCGCCACTAGTTATGGCAGCACCACCACCGGCCAAGGTAATCTGCCACCGTCTTAGGGACCGTGAGTACCGAGCCTGTATGCCTCAATCAATGGAGAATCCTCTTCATGATGTCTATTAATGATATGGAGCGTCTGATCAATGGGCCATAGTTTGCAATACATATGAGGATGTAACTGCAATGATCAAGACGTTGAATTTAAGGGTTAAAGACTTTGGAAGCAATTTTGCTTAAATCTTTATGTTTTTCCAAGTTGATGTAATATGGCAAGTTTGCCAATACAAATGGATTTAGTTTTGATTTAAGATCAAGATGGAACTTTGAAGCCTTGGCTAATATCTTTAATAAAATCTGAGTTGCTTTCGTAGCCTCGATTTTAATGATGAGCTTTTAGGAATGGGTTTTGGAGAACTTGAATGTCTCGCAGATAACAGAACCACGCATGTCATATTGCGTCATAGGCATGATGCCTACACATTCCTCTGTGACTACGATGGCAGGACCATCGAATCTTGTGCAAGGAAGAGGATATGCCCAATTCCTCTTGCCTGATAGCACCTTAAATAGATGTCACAAATGCTCTATATGCTCCAAGAGTAAATAGAACTCTGTTGAGCTTTAAGATATAAGAGCCAATGGATTCCATGCAGAGACGCATGATGAGAATGGAAAAGAATCTCTTTGCATTACCTCTAATGACTGCGGAAGAAAACGCATCTTAGAGAAGATTATGTGTCTCTCTAGTGGGTTATATGTAACCACTATCCGAGCTATTGAATCAAATAATGTCATTCGGGATGACCTCTTGGATTCTGACACATATTGGCTTTGACACGACAGACTGGGACATCCAGGTCGTGATATGATGATCCGTGTACTTAAAACCTCACACGGACATCCATCATATCGAGCTAATCGAAGCATGAATCAAAAGTTGATTCAAGGAAGGCCTGGTGTGGCGGTGGAGCAAAAAGGTTTTGCTGCCCGACACCAGTCGACCGGTCGCCACATGCTCGTCGACCGGTCGCCAACTTCCAGAGGCTACGTCGACCGGTCGCCGACTTCCAGAAGCGAAGTCGTACTATCCAGGGGCTCCGTCGACCGGTCGCCGACCTTGTCGACCGGTCGCTGAATTCCAGAATTCGAGGTTTGAGCGTTTTTCCTCCCTCTTCTGATGTGAGCAACCCTTCATGGACCAATCCTGATCCCAAGGATGCCTCTTATGCTTCTAAAGCTCACAAAGCCAAATGCTCATTATGCAAAGGATTCTAAAGTACTTCTTCCATTCTTACAGATAATCCAAAGGGATATCTGTGGACATATTCAACCACCAAGCGGGCCATTTCTGTATCCTATGGTGTTGGTTGATGCATCGACATGCTGGTCACATGTCATGATGTTGTCCATCCATTATACTGCTAATGCTAAACTCCTAGCACAAATGATTCGCCTGCCGGCTCACTACCCGGATCATCCCTTTAACTTATCAGGCTTGATAATGCTAGGGAGTTTACATCGAAGACTTTCGATGACTACTGCATGGGATAGATGTTAGGCATCTAATCTCACATGTGCATACCCAGAATGGTCTTGCAGAGATTGTCATTAATAGAATACAAATGGTCATGAGAACGTTGGTAATGCGCACCAACCTTTCTCTCTCTGCCTGGGGACACGCAGTATTGCATGCAGCTGTGCTTATTCGTCTGAGGTCCATCACCACCCAATCTTTGTCTGCATTACAGCTAGTGACTGGGTACGAGCCAAGCATATCGTACTTACGCATATTTGGGTGTGTTGTTTATGTGCCTATTACGCCGCCACAACGTATTAATATGGGTCCTCAAAGACGAATGAGTATTTATGTTGGATTTGAGTCTCCAACCAAAATCCGCTATGTAGAACCCTTGACAGGCGATCTATTTGTCACTTCGGTGAGACAGTCTTCCCGTCGTTAGGGGGAGATAAGAACGTGAACGTTCAACAGGAACGACTGGAATTGTCGTGGCATGTCCCCACTCTGTCTCATAACGATCCCCCTACTGCAGAAAGTGCGTAGAATTATAGATCTTCAGAAAGTCGCCGACTCTCTTCCGGACGCTTTCTCAGATCTCAGTGACTAGATCATATATACCAGCTGCAAACATGCCTGCAAGGATGCAAGTGCCTGAACAAGGACTTGGACTCAAAGTCGCTATTGCAGCTAACCCTATGGGAGGGACAGCTGGTGGCGCCACTGCCAGTAATGGTGGTGATGTGGCTTAGGCCGTGGCTCCGCTGAGGAAGCGTTGGAGGCCACCAGGTTCGAGGGATTAGCGCCCTAGGGAATGGGCTGCGATGGCACCAAATAACCCTCTCATCATTGATACTCAAAATCCGTCCATGAAAACGTTCCGGATTATGGTTATGTCCAAAAGACATCTTCGGGGGACGCCCTGTCGCTAAGACCTATCCGTGGGAACCTAGAGATCTCGATTATTACACTAGTGTACATGAAACGTGGGATAGAAACTCCATCACAGTTGATGATGTGTTTGCATATGCTTGTGCACAAGAGTTCATTGAGGATGATGATATTGAACCTCGCTCCGTTGATGAATGCCAACGTAGAGCTGATTGGCCTAAATGGAAATATGCGATCCAGGTTGAGTTGGACTCACTAACAAAGAGAACGGTATTCGAGCGAGGTGTGCCAATACCTTCTGGAATAAAACCTGTTGAGATAAATGGGTCTTTGTTAGAAAGCGTAGTGAGAGAACGAGATATAAAGCTCGCCTTGTGGCGCGAGGCTTCTCACAATGCCCTGGAATCGACTACGATGAGACATATTCTCTCGTAAAGGACATCATAACGTTCTGCTACCTTGTCAGTGGTAGTTTCCGAAAAACTGAACATGCAGCTTATGGATGTGGTCATAACATATCTCTATGGGGATCTAGATATGGAGATTTATATGAAGGTCCCGGATGGGCTTCATTTACCCAAGTCAAGTGGCTCTAGACCACAGAGCACGTTTGCTATAAGATTGCAACGTTCACTATATGGATTGAAACAATCCGGACGGATGTGGTATACCCGTCTAAGTGACTACTTGATTGGAAGAGGGTATGTGAACAATAAATTATGCCCCTGCGTGAAAACAAGTTCCGGATTTGCAAGTGCCACTGAATACTTGAAATCTGAGTTGAGATGAAAGATCTTGGGAAAGAATGCTCAGGCGATTTAATATGGATAAAGTCCATCCTGTTAAGCACTCCCATGATTGGTCACAGCCTAGATCCACGAAGGATCTGTTTCACCCAAGGGATGATGGTGAAGACGTTTTAGAGGCTGAGGTACCATACCTAAGTGCAATAAGCGCCTTATTGTACTTGGCACAGTGTACAAGACCCGATATCTCCTTTGATGTTAACTTGTTAGCTAGATTTAGCTATGCGCCCACGCAACGCCATTTGACTGGCATAAAGACTATCTTTCGTTACTTGAATGGTACGATTGATATGGGCTTGTTCTTTCCCTACAGAGAGACGTAAAGAGGTGAAGAACCTATGTCCGAATGCATTACCAAACGCATCAGCCGTCCGGACGAGGGTCCTGCCGTCCGGACGAATGGCCTGCTGTGCTGCACGTATTCCCTATTTCCAAACATCTTGTGATGTTTTGGTGGGTTTTGCTGATGATGGGTATCTCTCTGACCCATATAAAGGTCGTTCCCAAACTGGTTATGTCTTTACCATGGGTAACGTCGCGATATCTTGGAATGTCTACTAAGCAGACCTTTGTCGCTACTTCTTCGAACCATGTTGAGATTATTGTTCTCCATGAAGCAATTCATGAGTGTATATGGTTAAGGTCCATAGCTACACATATAAGAAGTACATGTGGTTTGAGGTCAACCACTGATGAACCTACATCCATTTATGAGGATAATGCTGCTTGCATTGAGCAAATGAAGCAAGGTTTCATCATAGCCGACAACACCAAGCATATATCGCCTAAGTTCTTTTGTAATCAGCAATAGCAGAAGTTCCTCAAGATCGAAGTGAATCACGTCCGATCTGAGGATAATGTGGCTGACTTATTTACTAAGTCACTGCCTATATAAATCCACATTTGAGAAGCATGTGAAAAGCATTGGTTTGCTTAAGTTATCTGACCTCCCATGATTGTGAAAATCTGGGGGAGACGCAGACTTCAAAGGGAGTCTGGCGTCCATGCAAAGTTTCCAAATGTGAAGGGTGTGTTGTACTCTTTTTCCTTTCGACCAAGGTTATTTTTATCCCACTGGGTTTTTGTTACTTGGCAAGGTTTTTAATGAGACAACGCGAGGAGCACCACCTAGTGTTGACGCCACAAGGGGGAGTGTTGAAGGAAACCTACTTTGTGTGTGCCTTGTCAACCTAGGAGTATCTTAGTTAGGTTAGCATATGGATTACATATTGAATAGAAGTCCTATTGGGATGTGGATTGTACCCTCTGTGTTTCTCTATATATAGAAGCACATATTCATTAATAAAGAGATGATCTATTCCTGTGGTATTTACTTTGTATTTACTTTCTGTCTTGTGGTTGTAATTCATATATCCTAAAACAAAACATATATAATAAGAGGCGGAGCCAATAAGGGACTAGGAGGGTCCCAAGCCTCCCCTCAAATTTTTTAAAAAAAATATACTTTTGTTTAAGGGAAACGTAAATAACAATAGAGAATAAGCAGAGAATAGCATGTATTTCATTAATGAATAAGGGCCTCTATATATCGAGGAGTACAAGATACAATCTGTATTGATGTAGGAAATCTATTCTAAATACAATTCATATCCTAGAAGGATAAACCTATTCTAAGTCCTAGTTTGACAAGGCACACAATAATGATATCCTGAAACAACTTTATGTATGTAATATTATTTTACATAGAAGAACATAGAGTACTTCTATTTAGACCTCCCAATTTAGCATTTGAACCTCTTTCGATTTTTGTACAATTTTAAACCCTAATTTACCGCTAAGCAAATTTATGAAAAAAAATATTCACTATGCCAGTTGCACTACTTTGAGTACAACTTCTTCCTGACGAATGCAAAGAGTGGATGTAGATTTAATGAACTGGGGGTTGTCGTGTCCACGAGGATCGATGACCCTAGAACCTCTTTCGTAAAGATGTTGAATTGTAACAAACAAGCATGCAAGCAAGAAAGTAAATGCACGTGAAGTAAAGAGTGTGCAAGTTTTAGAAAACCTTGGGTTTTCGGGTAAGCCAAAATTCAATGTGACAAGTGACTTTCCAATAATGAATGCATGCCTATGCGAATCATGAATCAAGTTCCGTATCCTAGCCATATTATGGGTCTAGGACCGTGTCTCAAATGGTATCCTAGTGCCATGTTATGGGTCACTAGAACTCTCTAGGCAAGGCGTCTTAGAGAATTGCTATATGTTAGTTAATACCCAATTCTCTAAAGTGCTTAAGAGGCATAAAGCATCGAAACATAGGAACTCAAACAAGAAAAACTCATCACATATGCTTCTAATTGTCTAGATTGTGCAAGGTTACCAAGCTCACACAATCATATCAAAATATATTGGATTACATGCCAAAGAAGTGGTAAATTCCAAAACAAGCAAGCAACACATACTAAATTAGGTAAGGCACATTTATTCATTCATCACAAGGAATTTATTCATCACCAAAGTGTCACAAAATCACATTGGACTAGGGCATACAACCCTAGTCCCCAACAAAAGTAACTACTCACTACCCGTCAATAAGTATATCATGACTTCAAAATAGGAACTAGATACAAGTAAAAGAGAGAGTAAGGTTAAGGAATGCTCAGTAGATGGTGGCTGCCCCAGGACTGTGTCACCCAATGATGGTTGCAAGCTCCTATCTCCTTCTCCTTTCTTCTCCTTGGCTACAAGCTCTAATCCTTGGAAATCTTGAGTCATTGAGTACGTGATGTAGTGAGGATCACCAGCAACAAGAGAGATGATGATGCAGAGGAAGTTGTTGTGAACAACTTTGATGAAGGATGTAAGTGGAGTTGAGGTGTGGAAGGTGGTGGAATTGATAGAGGAAGTGAGTATCATCGATGTTCGACCGGTCGACCTAGTCGTTCGACAGGTTGACTAGGAGGCAGAGAGGAAATGTGAAAGGAAAAGTGGAGAGGAAAGGTGAGGTGTGTGGTGTTTTGCTAGCTGAAAGATCCATAATCTAGGCAAAAAGCATGAATATATAGGAAAAAGGGGAAAAGAATGGAGGGTTAGGAAGCAAATTAAGTAGGTAGATCCAAGGGATAGAAATGGTAAAGTAAGTGGAGGAATATATTTGGCACCTTCCTTGCTGATTTTTGGAGCTTATTGTGGCGAGTCACAAGGTTGACTTTTAACCTTGACCTTAACTTTCGGGGTTAACCATCGTTCACTTTTTGGGAAAGTATTGACTTTTCGATTTCTTGGTTAATCCTCCGGAATTCTCTTGTGCTTCACTTCCAAGACCTAATATTTGATTGGCACTCTAAAGTCATGGTTGACCACAAGTTGATCATCGGTCAACCGATTGACTTTTCGTATTCTTGTCGGAAATGCACTAAAAGCCTCCACAACGCGTCCTTTTGCACCCGATATCAATCCCTTTCTCAAATTCCCTTCATTATTGCAAAACATGGATTAGAGAACTAAATGGCTATCGGATTAGCATTATTGTGATGATTAGAGGCCTAATTTGTATGTAAATCACATACAAATCAGTTATTTAGTTTCTTAATTTTGTCTAATTAGGATTATTTACTTTCGAAATAGTTTATAGGTTAATGCCTATATAAGGCACCTCTTAGATTATATTCAGGCATTCAAGTATTCAATAATAAAAACAACCGAAAATTAGAGAAAGTTTTCTCTTGTTCTTTCGGGTGCGCCCGTTATTTGCTAGCTATATATGCTAGTTCTTTATCTCCATTAGGTTAGATGCTTGTCCAACCTTTTACTACTGTGATACGCTTCTGACATTATTTGGCATCAGAGAAGGTTTTGCCTCTTCGATGGCACACAATAGGGCAGATCACCCTCACCAATTTTGCGACGCTGGTCGTGCAATCCAAGGCTTACGCGAGGAATTGCGTGAGAACTTGCAAATTCAACCCAAAACCTTTACAGTTCAACTCAATGCTCAACAACAAGCGACGCAACGAGCAATAGCAAAGCTTCGACAACAAATGTTGGGTATGAAGCTTAACCAAAGACAAGGTGATCAACGTGTAGAGAGATCTTCCTCTAGGCACAACAACCAAATTGAAGACACAGAAAGACGACAAGTCCTCGAACTTCTAAATTATGAGGAGATGGCTCAACAAGAACTCATGGAATTTTTCAATTATAACCAAAGAGATCCTCCTTATCAACCACGACAACAACAATGTGCTGATATACCAATTTTCTATGGGAACTTAGGCGTGGAAGAATTTTGTTTATTGACTTATGGAAGTAGAGAGATTCTTTGAACTCATGGGAATAGCTAAGAATAAATGTGTGAAGATTGTTGTACATAGGCTCAAAGGAAACATAAATTAGGGCTAAATTCAATTTACTACCCTATACTTTACATTCAAAATCAATTCAGTCCCTGTATTTTCAATTTCATCAAAAACACCCTTATACTCTATAGATTTGATCAATGTCATCCAATTGTTAAATTTGAGATTTCTGATGAGGGCATTTTCGTCATTTTCTTCATAAACCCTAAACAAAATAACTCTATTTATTATATTATTAGAAATAAAATAAAATAATTTAATACATTGAAAGTTAGCATTATTTTATTTTTTTCATGCTAACTTTCAATTTATGAAATTATTTTATTTTTTTTCTATTAATAATAAATTATTTATTTTATTTTATTCTGGTATATAACTCTATATATAATTCAAATAAAATATTTTATTTTATTTCTACTAATAATAAATTATTTATTTTATTTCATTGTCGTATCGTATATGACCCTATATAAATATTTTATCTGTACTCTCGTACTAATAAAATATTTATTATTATTACTACTAAAATAAATAAGAATACAATAAAATAAAATATTTATCATTATTAGTAGAAACAAAATAAAATAATTTCATAAATTGAAAGTTAGCATTAAGAAAATAATGCTAACTTACAATTTATCAAATTTTTTAATTTTATTTATACTAATAAATTATTTTATTTTATTTCTACTAATAATAATAAATATATTTTTTTCAATGCTAACTTACAATATAATAAATTATTTTATTTTATTTCCATTAATAATAAATTATTTTATTTTATTTCTACTATTAATAAATTATTTAATTATATCTACTAATAATAAATATGAAATGACGAAAATACCCTCCAAAAAAAGCCCAAATCTGATGGTTGGATGACATTGATCAAATTTATAGAGTACAGGGGTATAACTGATGAAATTGAAAGTATAGGGACTGAACTGATTTTGAGTGTAAAGTATAGGGTAGTAAACTGAAATTAACCCTATAAATTATTGGTGGGACCGGCTTCAAAAAGAACGTTTCACCAATGGAAAAGCTCGGGTGCAAACTTGGAATCTTATGAAAGCAATCTTGAAGAAACAATTCTTGCCAAAAGACTGATGAAAGTTTCATAGAGAAGGAAAAATTGGAGTTGGATGAGCCTTTAGCAAAAGAACAACGACACCAAGGATATCGAGGATATCACCATTATGACGCTAAAGTTTCATATTTTGGTTCGCCCAGCAATTTCACTGAAGGAGATCATTCTATTGAAAGGGTTCATCATTCTAGTTCCTCATATGTCATGAACACCTCACCAAAGAGAGTACTTAATTCGATGAGTCAACATGTAGAGTCTTCGCCAATAATGAAAACTCAAGTGCTTCTAAAGAAACCTCAAGTGACTGATGTTGTGACATCTCAATTGTTTGAAGTTGTTTGTGACGTCCCAGACTAAGACTTACCATTGTGCTAATCAATTTTTCGGTGAATTGACGAATTTTCATCTTTGAGCTTTGATCAATACCTTTTAGGGGCCCTCGAGGTGACTTTTCGTTCGGTTAGAAAATTGTTTGAACTTTTTTCACAGAAGTTGTAGAGCGCATTAAACCGAGTCCGTGGAGATAAAGTATGCAAAAATCGGACTTCGCATGAGGAAATTATGGTTCAGGGAAAGGACGTTACTATTTTGGGAAGTCGCTATAAATAGAAGTTTCTATTTTCAGAAAATTTCCGAAAATATCAAAGTGACTTTTGAATTTTTTCAGCGTGACTGTTCACCTCCCCAACCCTATCCCGCGCTACAGTACCCCGCCGGTTTTCGACCGCAATTTCTCCCTCCTCCGGCCACCTCCGGCCACGAAACCGGTCTAATTCTCTTCGTCTCTTCCTTCTCTTCAATCCTATACCCGTTTCTAACCAAGAATCGAAGTGTAGAAGGAGAAATCAAGGAGAGAAGTCGCGAGTTTTTCACCGAAACTACCCAACGTTGCCGGCGACGTTTCCGACCGATTCGACCGAGACCACCTACTGGGCTTGCAAGATCTCCTCACCACAAACTCAACCCAATCGGTCTCACCCTTATTGGTGGCCGGACGGCGGCGAATCGGGCATTTGAAATTCCAACCACCCAAAGCTTTCGAGGCAAATTCGGGGAGTTCTAGGCCGATTCAGACTTCGTGGCCGGAGGATGTTGAAAAGGATCTTTTCAGGCGTCGGCCATAGCAGAATTATCTGTGAGTGAACCTTCGTTTGAAAGTTAACTTTGCATGAAATTTTATATCTTTCAAGTATTATTTTCGTGGTTAATTATGTGTCGAATTATATTGATTGATTGAGAATGGTTATGAAGCCGTGTTGAGAAATATGAGATTTATGTGTGCGAATCGTCGTTGTGATATTTGAGAAATGGAATGGATTGTTTGGAGCATGTCTCGCCGTATTTGATTGGTTAGTATTGGATTGCCGTGTTTAACTGTGGTTGATGTTGAATGCATTTGCCTTTATTTTGATTTATGCATGCACGTTTCACCTGTAGTTGCAGGCCCCTGCAGGTACATTGATGAGTAGGCATGACCCTCACCTGTTGTAGGCAGGACCCTGCAGGTACATCGACGAGTGGGCAGGACCCTCAATGGCTAAGTAGGCAGGACCCTTAGTCATCGCTTCTTGTTGTTTTTCCATGGCTAAGTAGGCGGAACCCTTAGCCATCGCCTCTTGATGTTTTCCTTGGCTAAGTAGGCAGGACCATTAGTCACTATTTCTTGTTGTTTTTTCATTAGTCGTCGTTTCTATTTTTTATGAGTTAATTATATCTTTAATTGGGTAAAGCATTATTTATAATTATTTGAAATTTCTTTATTTTTGTCTATCGTTTTTCTTTAGGACTAATTTCTTGTTAATACCCTGAACTTTCAGGGTCAAATCAGTTCAGTCCCTGAGTTTTTAATTTCATCAGAATAGTCCCTATACTTTCAATTCTCATCAGTTTAGTCCTTCCGTCAAAATTCCGTCCCATTAGGACGTCAAATGCTGACGTGGCACACCCAAAAAAATGTGAAATGTCCATTATACCCCTGCCTTCTATTCATTTTTTTTTTTTCAATTTTTTTTTCTTCTCTCCCGGATCCCTCTCTCTCTCTCCCTCTCCTCTTCCTCCATTTCTTTTCTTTCTCTTCTTCTTCTTCCCCGTTTCTTTCATCTCTCTCTCTCTCTCTCTCTCTCTCTCTCTCTCTCTCTCTCTCTCTCTCTCTCTCTCTCTCTCTCTCTCTCTCTCTCTCTCTCTCTCTCTCTCTCTCTCTCTCTCTCTCTCTCTCTCCGTTCTACTCCGGACACCCACGACCACCGGCACAGCCACCATCGCCACTACCCAGTGACGCCGTGCCGCACCTCCATCTCCCAAGACACTTCCACCGCGTGCCCAGTCCGCCGGCGACCCAAGCCAAGCCCAAGAACTCGATCGGCGCGACACCTCCTCCCTCACCGCGACACCAATAGAGGCTTGTAGAGAGAGAATCGAAAGGAGAAAGATCAAAGGAGGCCGGCGAGTTTTCTTCAATTTACAGCGACTCCGGCGACTGTTTGGTTTGAGTCAGGTATGCAACTTGATCAGCTCTTCGAGCTCTACAAGTTCCTAGCTTTGGATTTCGTCTTTGATCAAGGTTTTGAGATTTTGGTTCACCGTGAGCTGTGACGATTCCGGCAACCCTCATTGCTTTTCGACTCCAAAAATGTTTGGTTTCTTCGAACTAGAAGATTAGGAAGCTCTGGAAGAGAGATGAAAGAAACGTGGAAGAAGAAGAGAAAGAAAAGAAATGGAGGATGGTGGGTGATGGATGGTGATGATTGAATTGGAAGGGGGCGGAAGACCAACGGTGGTCTGGAAATCAATTGGGTGTGGTGGTGAATTATGCAGCGGGTGTCCAAATCAATTGGACGAGAGAGAGAGAGAGAGAGAGAGAGAGAGAGATGAAAGAAACGGGGAAGAAGAAGAAGAGAAAGAAAAGAAATGGAGGAAGAAGGAGGAGGAGGAAGAGGAGAGGGAGAGAGAGAGAGAGGGATCCGGGAGAGAGAAGAAAAAAAAATTGAAAAAAAAAAATGAATAGAAGGCAGGGGTATAATGGGTATTTCACATTTTTTTGGGTGTGCCACGTCAGCATTTAACGTCCCAATGGGACAGAATTTTGACGGAAGGACTGAACTGATGAGAATTGAAAGTATAGGGACTATTCTGATGAAATTAAAAACTCAGGGACTGAACTGATTTGACCCTGAAAGTTCAGGGTATTAACAAGAAATTAGTCATTTTCTTTAAATGCTTTTTACCTGGGCTTTTCTGTTTTCCGTCGCTCAGTTTGTAGACTAGCTAGCTGAGGTCGCGTGTCGAGGTCGAGGCATAGTCAACACCATCCTTCCCATGTTCGTAGGTTAGTTTAACCTACCTTTGATTAATTGTGTTTATACGTAAATGTTTGATGCTATGATATTTTCAAGATTTAAAGTGTAAAACAATTTTGAAAAGATTTTGAAATGGAGTTGAATATTCTTAGAAGTTATTTAATTATCACCGGCGAGCATGTAGGCTCGAGTGTTGGTTGTGGCTTGAGTTATTAGAAGTGTGGTTTTTAATAAATTTCAGGTTTTTTTTGGGTAGTTTATTTTTAGGGGAGGTTGTGTTGAGTTTTCGGCATGGTCTCTTCTAAAATGGACACCACAGGGTCGTCTCGATGTTTCAAAGTGAGATGTCGGGGTGGGTCCTGTCATTGTTCAACGACATAAGCTTGATGTTAAAGACGAAGTCATCATAGGAGACCTTGAAGTAGATGCAAAAGACATTGAAGCTTATGAACCAATTGAAGACAAAGAAGTTGAATTCTTTGAAGATGTTATATGCCCAGAAGATCATGGGGAAGAAGAGCTAAACTTAGAGTCTCACAAAGAAGTTGATTTGTTTATTGAATGGCTACACATGTATGGAGAAAATATTCTAGAGGACGAAGATCAACGTATAGCCATTTATGAAGAACAAGCAGGTAAAACTCAATGAGATTATATCGACATGATTGTGGTCGATCAAGCAATTTTTGTGACACCTGAAGCAAGAAAATGGAACTCAATGAGGTTGAGAAATATCAAGATGCATATGCAAAGCTCATATATCGAGTTGGGTTCTTGGTCGTGCCTTCAAAATTCGAGCAACTTCATGTTCCCAAAATTAAAGGCTTTGTCTCTGAACCAAATTTCATGCCATACATGACTAGTGATCAAGTTAAATTCAAGGTGACCATGAAGTCCAATCCTTTTCAAGTGGAGGAGTCATTTGTAAGACAGCCGTGGAGTCGATTTGGAGGTAGAAAATTGAAAAGGAAAAGGAGGCATGGTTTTAGAAAGAGCCATTGGAGAATTGGAAATTTTCACGCATATAGATTTCAATGTGCAAGGAAAAATCACAAGGTGTTGTTTTGGGTTTTTCAAGTTACTCAAGCCAAATGTTAGTTTAAATTGTTACCTTTGGAATGGAATAAATTTGGCCTTGGTTATCCGTTTTGGGACCATAATATATCAAAACGAAGAAAACGAAGAGAACTACAAGATGGAGCATTAAAAGAAAGATTACGACCATTCACTGGTCACGAAAACCAGTCAGAAGTCACGACTCAGATTCACTGTACCGGCCTTTTTTGGGAGTTTTAGGCTTTTTCGCTGCATCTTTAGGTTTCTCGTTTCCTTTTGGGCATCCATGGAAATATGAAGACGTACGTCACTTACAAGAAAAAGGAAAACACCAATTTATTTGTGTGGAATAAATATCAAAGCTCCATAGGAACAAAGCTAACGCAACCTAAAAGGGCGCATTCTAAAGTGGAGGAGTTTCAAGATGCATATCCCGAACTTGTCTATGGTGTTGGATTCATGGTGATACCTTCTAAAGTCAAGAATGTTGAAGTCAATGGCTTATCATATTTTGTTCCTACAATAAACCGACCTAAATTCAAGAGGAACTTGAGGTCAAGTTCTTTTCAAGTGGAGGAGACTGATGTAGGACGAGAATTTGGTCGATTTCGACTAGGAATATCCAAAAGAAAGAAGCGTCGTTATATTACAGATAATGTTTTGAATATTGAAAATTGGTACTCAAATAAGCTTCTTAATGATAGAATTGCTCATAAATGGTTCTTTTGGATATATCTGGTTTCACGGGCTAAAGCAGATTGTCACCTTCAGACTCTTAGCTCATTTATCTGCTCAATTATTTACTTATTTAATCTAATAAGCCTAGATTAAAGTTTCCTTTTCTAGTGTTAGTCTAATTAGGATTATTTACTTTCCAAATAGTTTATAGGTTAATGCCTATATAAGGTGCCTCTTAGATTGTATTTGGGCATTCAAGTATTCAATAACAAAAACAACCGAAAATTAGAGAAAATTTTCTCTTGTTCTTTCGGGTGCGCCTGTGATTTGCTAGCTATATGCTAGTTCTTTATCTCCATTAGGTTAGACGCTTGTCAAACCTTTTACTACCGTGATACGCTTGTGTATGAATATAGAATTTGGGGAATAGAAACATGCACTAATTTAATGATTAATCATGTGTGTGAAAGTGCATTATTCTTATGACTAACTTGTCCCCTTAGATCAATTCTCTCCTCCCTTTGTTCTCCAAAAAATCAATTTGAGCTTGAAGCATATTTAGTTGATCCTGAAGCTTCTTTGACACAGACTTTGTTATTTTCTGTATTAGATCATCAGTGGTTTGAGAGGAGATTGGTTCATCTTATTAGTTTCTTCTCCATTTTGCTCCATCTGTCAAATACAAAACATTGGCAAACTGAATATATATAAGAATAAATAGAATTAACTGGTTTGCTTTCAAGCAAGCAACTATAAGTCTATATATAATTGATGAAGGGAGATGCAATCTATCTGAACAATCATTTTTGTTTGCCACTAATTTAAAGATCAATACCTCATATCATAGTTGGGCGAAATGTTTTCGACCAATAGTATGAACTGGTCCACGATGCTCCCGATTGATAGAATTTCTTCTTGCTATCACCTACAACATCAATCGCAACGTCAAATGATAGTGATACTAATACCATAATCTATCTATAAATTTTGTAGCACTTGTACCTTAGCATCCGATCCTCACTACTCCAATAGGCAACTAGCTCACTTCACTGCTTTGTCACAATATGTGCAGGAACTTTTAAACCAAGCACTTTGAACAATATACCAAAGTGAACAAGCAGTTGCCTAGAAAGTGAGATGACATCAAATTAATCATCAAATGTACAACACAAAAAATAGTAAATCCCTAACATTAAAACTACAACATAACAATCAGTAAGTTATGTCCCTACAAGAAAGTAATTACGAAGAACACATGTAATCCAGTATATCAATTGAACATTTAATTAATCTGATATGCACAAACACATGCAAAGTGATCATATATAGGCAGGAGGGAGTAGCAAGTTTATGAAGTAAGAGATTATGAACAAAAATAATGATAAGAATTGTTAAATATGTATCATAATTTAATTTATCGTAAAAGGATCTCAAATCTTCATGTTCCAATAAATAAAAAAGCAGCGAGCAAAAAATATAAAGTGGATAATTTCCAGTGCATTTACACCCAAATATTCTCATACATATCAAATACAAGAAAAAGATAAGATGCACAAGACTTACCTGGAATCAGACTCAAAGAGTTTATGATGAGAGTAAGATAGATGGTAGAGGACAGAGAAGGCTAGGCGATAGAGTAATACTCAAAGGAACCTGCAAACCCAAACAATAAAATGAAGACAATTTACAAAGTATTAAATGTTAGTGCTTGGGATAGAGATGTAACAATTCCAATTGGAGAAGGGGTTAATGCAGCTTTTCCAAACCGAAATATCATAGAAAATATCGTCATTAACATGATTATCACATAAGAATGAATGATATAGTACTGTTAACTACTTGTAATCCATTAGTGTGTTTTGACTCCATAGTGGAATATAACATTTTTAAACCATTCCTAAGTCTAATATGTAAAATTCATGGCATGGAATATAACGTGCTTATAAATTAAAGTGATTTAATTAAGAAAAAGTATTTTAAAAAGTAATCCCATAACACCAAAAAAAATATTATAGGACATAATCTTTTTACAATTGAAAGAGGCAATAAATTACCTTGACCACAATATTAGACTTTGCTTCAGCTAGAGAATCTCTTAAATTTTGAGCTTGAGCAGGTCCCTGAAAACAAAAAAGTTATACTAAGATCAGAGTTATACTGGCTTCACATCTTCTGTCCCCCAATTTCTTGTCTCCTTCTCTATCTCTCCATTAATATGTTGACACCGGCCGGTTCTTCCACTCCACCTCACCTAACAGCCATTTAACTATGTTAACTCCAACTTGAGACTCATCTTCCCCAAGTCGAGCCGTACTCACTAACAAGAGAAAAAAAAAAGGAAGATTTTGATTTTGGTTTCGATGTGGTCGTCCGAGTTCTAATCTTCATTATTCAGTTTTCTGCGATGTGGGTCTATCTGCTTTGCGTTCCATGTTGGAGATTTTGGTTGTGGTTTGGATTCAATTAATTTTGGCACCCACAGCGGTTTCAATCTTCATCTTCATCTGAAATCAATTTTTTTTTTTGCTGATGTGGGTCAATCTGTTTTTATATGGTTTGGTCATATTGATCTGATTGTGATCATGCTCAGTATCAAGGTCTGGGTTCATGCTCAGTATCTGGGTTTTGCTATTTTTTCGATGTGAGAGAGTAAGCTTTCAAGCTTTGTATCGATCTTTTCTAAAAATAAAAAATAAAGCTTTGTATCGATCTACAACTCCTCTTTAATCAAGCAAGTGTTAAATCTATAATATAAGATCAAATGAGAGAATGATTTATGAAACAAACCCTATCATCATAATCATAAATTTATTTTCAATAGACTGATGACGGCGGCCGAGAGACTGGGCTAGGCTCATGGCAGAGCTCGACGGCGACGGAGAGAGGAGAGATTTTGATAGGGAGAGAGGGAGAGAGGGAAGAGAAGAGAAGATAGAGAAGATTTGGACGTGATTGCTGGGCTAGTGAGCTGGGCACGAACAGAAGAGAGAGAAAGAAAGAAAAAGAGAGAAAGATTTGTATCTAGATAACGGAATGGGATGGTTGTTAGGTGAGGTAGAGTGGAAGAACATGTGTCAACATATTAATGGAGAGACAAGGAAGGAGAAAGGAAATTGGGGACAGAAGATGTGAAGCCAGTTATACTAAGATCAATGTTATATATATTGAGTGAGACAAGAAACATTTTAATTTACATGTAAGAATAGTGAAAATACTATGACTCCATTACAATCAAGGGGTTTTATCACAAACAGTACCCAACATATGGACTGTACATCACTTTAGTACCTGACTTTTAAAAACTATCACATTAGTACCTAACATTTCAATCCCGACCCAACTTTGGTACCCACCGTCACTAACCCCGTTAAACCCAAGCCCACTTGGCTTTTTTGCATGGGCAAATTCGTCATTCCATTCATCTGACTTTTTGTTTTTTTTTTTCGAACTGACTTCTTCACCATTCTTCTTCTTCTTCTTCTTCTTCTTCTTCACCCAATCTCCACCACCGTCTTCACCCAATCTCCACCACCGTTCATCGTCTCCACCACCGTTCATCGCCGACCTCCACCACCGTTGCCCAGAAGAGCGAGAGAGAGAGAGAGAGAGAGAGAGAGAGAGAGAGAGAGAGAGAGAGAGAGAGAGAGAGAGAGAGAGAGAGAGAGAGAGAGAGAGAGAGAGAGAGAGAATAACGAAATTGCCCATGCAAAAAAGCCAAGTAGGCTTGGGTTTAATGGAGTTATTGACGGTGGGTACCAAAATTGGGTCGGGTTTGAAATATCGGGTACTAATGTGATAGTTTTTAAAAGTCAGGTACTAAAGTGATGTACAGTCCATATGTTGGGTACTGTTTATGATAAAAGCCCTACAATCAAAATACAGAAAATATAGCGCATCCATCCTTCTTAAAGCTAAGCTTATGAAAAGAGGTAACCACAAGCTCAAATATTTCTACAGTTCATAGTGCTCCTCACAAACCCACATGCACATCACAAATTATTCCAAATCCAACCTAATTGGGCAAAATTAAATCGGGAAAAAATAACCGTAATAACCCCATTCTTGGTACTAGCCGAAGCCAAACCTAGAAAAATCAAGCGACGGAAAGAATATGTTGTTGCAATTGAGTCATTTACATGTGATGCCTTGTTTTCCGTAGCAAATTTAAGACCATTAGTGATGTCATTTTTGTGCGATGCTAACTACCGTAGCTAATGCAATTCTTTTTTGTAGTGTTTACTTCGAAAATGGACTTGTACAGTGATAGAGCAACACAAATATAAAGACAGGCTCAGTTCTAATCAGAAATCACTAAAGACTGAGAACTAATGCATTTTCTATTACACAATGAACAATAGCATAAATATCTACTAGCTGGCACTACGTACAATTACTACTACTCCGAAAGTACTAAATCATCTGCTCAGCTGGGTTTTGTAAATAAATAACTCTGAGCATATCTTTCTGTTTTGGGCAAGTATCACAACATATCTTCCATAACTTTAAAAAACACAGACCCATTAATGGGAAAGTAAATAAATTAACAATTTAATTTATTGCTATCAACTAAATTTACGGACAAAACAACTCTTGCTTAGGTGTTTGACCAACTGGAAACATAAATTTCCAACCTCATTGTGTTTAGAAGTTATGACAAGGACATGTGGGGTGGTCTTGTTTTACCATAAGCTTTGATAGTCACCCTGAATCTCTTTTTTTTTTGGCTGAAAATGAAATTTCATTTAAACAATTAAACCACAAAAGTGGTAGACCAATTACAATTTGGACCCAAAACTGGGCAGCCCAAACAAGACAAGCAAAACAAAAATAAAAGCCCAAACAACAATGGCCCAAATCAAAACAAAACCCTACTGAAAATAAGGCAAGCCGGAGACGAGGACAGCCGCCACCCGTCACTGCCGCCAAGCCTGCCGCCACACCAGCCGGGAAAACATGCTCCGATGGCCAAAAGCCGACCCAAATCTAGGGCTGGCTTTTTTTACCGAAAAGTCCCGAACCGACCGAATCCCGACCGAGCCGACCCGAAAAATTCCCGAAAAATCGGTACGGGATTACCGTCCCGAAAGTGGGTTTTCGGTTCGGTACCGGTATGCCCAATCCAAAAATTTGGGAATTCCCGAACCTACCGAGTATGTCTAAATTTGTATATGTGTAAACTTTTCCTGACCATTAGATATGAAATGAATGCATCTGGACCATCCATTTCGCTCAGTCTCTCTCTTCACGTGCGCCACTTTACTTTTTTATTTTAATATCTATCATTCTCTCTCTTTCTTTCTCTCTTTTCTCTCAACCTCCTCTCTCTGACACTCTTTTCTCTCACCCTCTCTCTGACTCTCTCTTTTCTCCCATCACTCATTCTCTCAACGTCTCTCTCTTTCCTCTCACCCTCTCTCTCTTCTCTCAACCACTCTCTGACTCTCTCTTTTCTCCCATCACTCATTGTCTCATCTCTCATTCACTCTCTTTCCTTTCGTTTTTTTCTTCTTCTTCTTCTTCTTTCTCGGTTTCTCCTCCTCCTCCTTCTTCTTCTTCGCTTGATTTTTCTTCTCTTTCTTGAACCATCAGTCCATCACTCTCTTTCTATTTTTTGTTCTCGTCTTCTTCTTCTCTTTCTTCTGCTACTCTCTTTCTTTTTTTGTTCTCGTCTTCTTCTTCTCTGGTTTCTTCTGCTCTTCTTCTTCTTCTTCATCTTCTCTGGTTTCTTCTGCAATTTCCGGTAGGCCCATTACCGACCCGAACCGACCGATGAAGTTCGGGATACCGGAATTCCGGTAAAATCGGTAATCGGGACGGTATCGGAAACAAGAAATGATATCCCGGAAATTTCGGTTCGGTAACAGTAAAGGAAAAAAAAGCTCGGTTCCCTAACCGAAGCCACCCCTACCCAAATCTAATAGATCTACCCCAAAATCATCCAATCCAAACAAAATCGAACCCAAATCTCTATCTCCCAACACCGATCAACAAGAAAAATCACCACCGCATAACAAACAACCAAGAAAAAGTCATCGGAAACCACCATGGAACCAGACGGAAGTGTCGGTATGAAGACCGGAGACGCTGCTCTGTACACCACCATTTTACCAAAAGCAGAAAGCGTAGTAGCGCGGCAACGAGATTCCACCTTGGAAAACCACCCAAAGTCGTCGATCTGGAGAAGGGGAAGAAGAAATCCGATGAGGCATGCAAAGCTTGATTCCAAGGCTTCAAGATTATAGATCCATAACAGATCTGGGAGAGAGGAAGAGAAGAGAACTGCAACAAAGAAAAGGAAAACGGACACCGCCGCCGGAGAGACGAGCGGCGCCATTAAGAGGACGGACAAAGCCGTCAGGAAGGTGGACAGAGCCACCAGCAACTGAGGCAAGCCACCGACTCTCAAGGTGGCTGCTCAGAGAAGGAAAGAAGAGTCTAGAAAGAAGGAGGAGCCTCTCTCTCTACTATCTCTCTCGTTTTCTTTTTAGTCACCCTGAATCTCTGAACAACCTGAAAAACTAAAAATTTGTAGGAAAAAAAAACCCTGAAAGATGAAAGATCATTCTGATTTGGGCCCCCACCTCCATTACTCTTTGAAAAATTGAAATTTGAAGAAAGAAAACCCAGAAAATATATATATATATATATATATATATATATATATATATATACATATACAGTATTTCGTTTAGGGCTATGGGTTAAACCATGTTTTAGCTACTAGCATTCAAAGCAAGTTTCATCACCATGGAGAAAAAAGAAGTGAGTTTTCAATACTAGTGCAAGACCAACAAGTGAAAATAATAAAACCCCATTTGTTTCTTAGCTAGTTTTCTAACCTCAGATTTTGACAGAACAAAATCAAATGGCAAGCCCATTAGTGATAGAGCAACACAAATATAAAGACAAGCTCAGTTCTAATCAGAAATCATTAAAAATTGAGAACTAATGCATTTTCTATTACCTAATGAACTCAAATGAAAATTGGACCTTTAGAATTTTATCATTTCTAGCCGTTGGATTGTTTTTTGCTGATGTGGCTGTCACATTAAAGCTGTAGTAGATCCTAACACTATGGCTTATAGCAGAGAATCAATTTCCTTATTAAACATATAAATGAAATTATGTTTGATGGGTTCGGTAGGATTATGTCATTAATTAAATAAAATGAAGGAACAGGCGGTGAATTTACGGTATAGTGGTCGTTTTCCCTTTCAGGAGAGCTTTGGCGCTTTGCGCATAATCGCCAATAGAGGGACTAATCATCTCATCATTTTATTTTATTTTAATTTTTTTTAAAGAAAAGAAAAAGTTATGCCAAAAAAGAACTATAAAAAGAAAGACACGTGTTAGCTATCCCACTCGACTGGTAACTAACAAGGTGGGCCAAATACAATCCAAAAAGCGAAAAAGCACGCACGGCCAGATGAGAGAGAGTACGACATCGAATGCCACACGTGCACTTCATTTCCTTAACGGCACTCGAAACGTACCACTTCAGTTTCCACTTCCATATGTGAAGCCTCTCTCGTCCCAGTTTCCATTTCTCTCGCTCTCGCTCTCTCCCTTGTCTCTCCTCCACTCCACTCCACTCAGAAAAAAAATAAAAAATAAAATAAAAATAAAACCCCCCCTCTCCATAAACATTGCATTTGACAGATAAATTGATTACCATTTATAGAGCAATAGAAATTAACCCTACTCAAATCACTCGAAATATAATTCTTTTGAGTTTTGATCACAAACCCTAACCCCGTCCCTAATTTTGGATTTATTCATATATTTTTTTGGCAATGGCGGCTGCGGTGTCATCTCAGGCGGCTCAACCCGTTGTTCCGGCGGCGCAACAGGCACCCGTGACGGCTCCGGCGAGGTTCGGGAACGTGTCGCTGTACGTGGGCGATCTGGACCCGAGTGTGAACGAAGCGCAGCTGTACGATCTGTTCGGCCAAGTGGCTCAGGTTGCTTCCCTCCGTGTTTGTCGGGATCAGACCCGAATGCACTCGCTTGGCTATGCCTATGTCAATTACACCACTGCACAGGATGGTTTGTACTCTCTAGTCTCTACTCCCATGCATTTTATCATCTTTAGCTATCTCTTCTCCTCATTGGTTTATTTGATGAATCTCTCTCTTACTTCATTTATTTTCTTAATTTCTTTTTGGAGGAAGATTCTGCCATCGATTTCTTTTTTCTTTTATGTTTGGTCGTTAAAAAATTCCAACTTTTTATATTAATGTTGTTTATGTGTCAGATCGTTGAATGGATTCTGAAGCATTTATGGACTTGTATATGAGCAGTAAATTAAGACGTTCAACTTTTTTTATTATCAACCACTTCATCAACAAAATGAATAACTTTTTCTGCAATTTTTTTCCTTTATTAGGTTCAAGGTGGTACCATCTTCCCCTTTTTATGTGTGTTTTTAATTGGAGCAAGTTCAGCTTTTAAGTTTAAGGGGGTGAAGAAATCATTAATATTTGGTTCCTTATATTTTATGGAATTTAGCGAGTGTTGCAGTAGTTGTTATCTGTGCATGTGTAATTTTTGATATTTATACTTCATGGCCAACTCAACTCTTGCCTGGACTCTCATTTTGATTTTGATCTTGACAGCTGCTAATGCCAAGGAGCTTTTAAATTTTGCTCCTATAAATGGGAAACCAATTAGGATTATGTTCTCTCACCGCGATCCGAGTATTAGGAAGAGCGGATATGCAAATTTATTTATCAAGAACCTGGAAAAATCTATTGATAACAAGGCGTTGTTAGACACTTTTTCTTCCTTCGGGACCATACTTTCTTGCAAGGTCGCAGCTGATGCCAGCGGTCAATCAAAAGGATATGGCTTCGTACAGTATGACAATGAGGAATCTTCAAAGACTGCAATGGCCAAGCTGAATGGCATGCTCATAAATGAGAAAAAGGTTGTCGTTGAACCTTATGTTCGACCCCAGAGGTCATTTCACAATATTTATGTGAAAAATTTACCGGAGACAACTACAAATGACGAACTTAAGAATCTTTTTGGAAAATGTGGTGAAAAGCCAATCATTAGTGCAGCAGTTATGAGGGATGGCAATGGAAAGTCTAGATGCTTTGGTTTTATTAACTTTGTAAACCCTGAAGACGCTGTTGCTGCAATTGATGAGTTTAATGGAACAACTTTTAATGATAAGGTTTTGTTTGTTGGGAAGGCTCAAAAAAAATCAGAGAGGCAGGCAGAGTTGAGAGCTAAGTTTGAACAGGAAAGAATTAGCAGATTTGAGAAGCAACAAGGTGCTAATTTATATCTGAAAAATCTTGATGACAGCATAAATAATGATGAAAAACTAAAGGAGCTGTTCTCTGAATTCGGAACAATAACGTCATGCAAGGTAATGCTATATCAACTCTGCTACTGGTATATATGTACTATACTATATATATACTGTAGTGTCTATGTTTAAGCTGTCTTAATTTTCTTCATTTTTGGAAGGTCATGTATGATCATCAAGGGGTGAGCAAGGGATCTGGATTTGTTGCTTTTTCTACTCCAGAAGAAGCTGAAAAAGCTGTAAGCTATTTTATTTTTCAATTCTTAAGGCCATTTGCCCCCACCCCCATTGGTTTGTGCTTGAATTATATTGCTCTTTTCTCCATTCTTCAGTTGAATGAAATGAATGGGAAGATGATTGGACGGAAGCCTCTGTACGTTGCTGTGGCCCAACGCAAAGAAGAGAGGAAGGCTCGATTGCAGGTAGTTTTCTCCATTTGCTTCTTCCTATTGTCATATTAATTGGAAACTGATTTTTTTTTTTTTGTAATAGATAAAAGTTAAAACTATACTTGTACCTTCTTGATCATTTATGGTTAAGAAATTGTACGAATGTTTGGAGAAAAGGATTCAGATTGTATTGATTCTACTTCAAATTTTATTACTTTGTAATTTTACATGCGACCATTATATGTTTTTTTCTTCTGCTTTTATGATTGCCATGATCTGTGTAGTGCTATAATGAAACAGACATTTGTAATTTTAAGGCTTGGGCTACAGTTAGGCAATACAAGCTTTGCCATTCTATTGTTTGCTGTTTTGGTCAGGTCAGAAGTTTGCCGGTTAATTAGTCGGAGCATTCGAGTTAATTAACATTCTTTTTTACTGGCTTTTGTTGGCCCTAGATGATGTATACTGTTTATTTTGCTTCTCACGGCCTTAGTTGTATTATTCCAATGAAATATTGCAAAAGCTGACCTTAGTCATTTGTTTCAGGCACGTTTTGCCCAAATTCGAGCACCAGGTGGAATGACACCTTTGCCATCGGCAATTCCCGGATATCATCCTGGGGCACCTAGACTCGGGCCTCAACAGCTGTATTTTGGTCAAGGTACTCCTGGCCTTGTACCCCATCAGCCTGCAGGTTATGGCTTCCAGCAGCAAATCATGCCTGGGATTTGTCCTCCGAACTTCATTATGCCATACCACCTTCAGAGGCAAGGTCAACCTGGGCAGCGCATTGGTGTACGCCAAGGGGGGAACTTCCAACAGGTGCAGCAGCAGCAACAGGTGCAATAATTTTCTGATTTAGCTGATCGAGCAACTTTCTTTTTCTCTACTTCCGGTACGTGGACTCATTCTTATGAGTATACGTAACTATAATGATGGTTTCATTTGGGATTTTGCTCATGATATGTGAGGCCTCGTTTGGAAGGCAGGCCAGGACAGGACAAATCCACCTAAAATGGAGTATTGCTGTGCTAGCGCAGAATGATCGAATTACTCATTGCTGAGTTGAAGCTATCCATATCTATCTAGATATAGAGTTTTTTATGGAACAAGTCCATTCCATCATTATGTTTTTTTTCCCTCACCTCTGGTAGTTTCTCATTTATACCTACTTTCAGTTAATGCACCGTAACTCCAATCAAGGCTTGAGATACGTGGGTAATGCTCGGAATGGAGTTGACACTTCTGTGTCTCTCCAAGGTCCTGTGAGTCCAATGATGTCTTTGCCCTTTGATGATTCGGGGATGCCTGTGACTTCAAGTGATATCCAGCATTCTAGGCCAGTGCCTATGTCAACACTTGCTTCTGCTTTAGCTTCTGCAACTCCCGATCATCAGCGTTTGGTATGCTCTATATCTTTTGTTTTTGCAAGACCTACAAACTTCTGTTGATGTTAAATCTTAGGACCGTAATGTAAATCCTCCAATTCTAAAAATCTTGAGGTATTCTAGACTCTTAATTAGAGAGCACCATATATAAAATATGTTATTGTTATATATGCAGATGCTGGGAGAGCAGCTATATCCACTTGTTGAGAGTATTGAGCCAGAACTCACCGCTAAGGTGACTGGGATGTTGCTGGAGATGGACCAGACAGAGGTTCTCCATCTGATTGAGTCTCCGGATGCTCTTAAGGATAAGGTAGCTGAAGCAATGGATGTCCTCTGTAAAGCTACATCAAAGACTGATGTCACGGATCAGCTTCCTGCATTGGATCTGAATTAGATTCATCTCTATTTTTGCGTATTAGGCTACTTCTTTCACTGGCCTAAGTCACTAGCGATCGCTAGTGGGAATTTTTTTTTTGGAAGATTGTTGTTAGGATCTGGTTCTATGTGGTAAACTCAATTGCCAGAATTTTTTAGGGTTCTCGTTCTGCTAGGAGGGGGATTCGAAGACCTAAGAATGCTAGGTTCATTTTCCTTTTCTTAGACCTTTTATGAGTTCGGATTTGGGTTGATATTATTAGTTTGTTTTTCTTTCTCATTTTTGCCAATTTTGAAATTGTACTTGGAGCAAAACCATGTTCATTTTCTATTTTAATAAAAATAGTTGGGTTTTTATCACAAATGGTACCTGAACTTTACCTCAATTATATACATAGTACCTGAACTTCACTTTTGATCACAACCAGTACCCGAACTCTTCGAGTTCATCCTAAATGGTACATGAACTTCAATTTTAATTTGTCACAATTAGTACCCAAAGTTTTTCAATTTTTGTTACAAGTAGTACCCAAAGTTTTCCATTTTAGCCTTTTTTTTTTAACACATGCCCTCGCGCGCATATATCACAAAAATCGGCCTTAGGTACCAAAAGAGATGAAATCATAAACTTTGGGTACTACTTGTGACAAAAATTGAAACTTTGGATACTACTTGTGACAAAATTAAAGTTCAAGTACTAAGTATATAATTGAGAAATAGTTCAGGTACTATATATGATAAAAACCCAAAATAGTTCAAGTGACCCAACTATCAAAATAACTTTGCGGTTGCTGGAGTTTCTCCCTAGCCATCAGCCTCATTTTCATCGATCTCTCTCAAAGTGACAGCGGCATATGTTCGTTGTTGTCCTCCCTCATCGTGACATGCTTTTCGGGCTGTCTCCGGTTCATGCAGATTCGTTGACTGTGGAAGGGTCGATTTTCTTGGCTTCTTAGGGCTAGGTTCATTCCTCCATGGAAGACTATGTGCGCTCTATGGATGAGATGCTATTATTTAGATCGTCCGCGTGGAATCACATTTGGAAGGTTGTCTTGTTTACGCATTGTGGCTCAATAGGATCTAATGCAACGAAAAATCATTTAGATCTGATTGGCTTTAGAGTGACCAGTTGATTGGATTTGGCGTCAGAGGATCAACGCACTTGGCTCGAGAGGCCTTCGGAGGAGTGCTTAAATGATGCTATGCCGGAGTCTGGGTGGGCTTAGGCCTACAAAAAGAGCAGTTTAGGTTTGGGAGTGGGGCTTGTTATGAATTTGGTGTTAAGCTTGGGTTGCTCAAGTCTTTCAAGGAGAGTGTCTTACCACCCTCGGCCATGGCTTAGTTATTTTGGGTTTTGGGGGTAGAGAAGTTGTTTATTGGGCTCGTCTTCATTCCTCGGTGCCTTACATAAGCTTTTTGGTTTTGTTCGTAGTACCCACCATGGTGATGAGATCTCATACTAGTCTTGTATGCAACACCTTAAAGCTTGTGGCGGAGTCTCTTTCAACACAGCGTCAGCTTTTAGAACATGTCATGCCTAGCTAGTTCTCTTTCAACCATTTACCAAGAATCCTAACATTAGGTTTTACTGGTCAAGGTTTGTGGGGATCTTTTAGCGCTCAACGTTAGCGTCATGGTCTTCTTCAGATTGCTCGCAAGCGATGACAGGGGTCTCTTGTCTTATGTCCTAAAAAGGGGTTGCCTCAAAGGTATTTCCATGCATACTCTTTTGGTTGCATTTGGTAGCGATTGCTAAAAAACTCATCTTATTTATGGGTATTTTGTTCATCATGGTTCCGTCATATCTATTGGTGGCTTAGCTACTGGAGGTAATGTGCTTGATGGCGGCGGTGACTAGTGCATTCCGGATGACGACGGTTGCAGGTTGATAGACATGCCTGCTAAGGTTTCCTTTGGATTAGGGGGCCTAGTTAGTTTATGCTTGGGTTAAGATTTTGGGTCTGCTATTACTTGGGTCCGGGTCTGGACCCTGGTGGATTTAGTTTAAAAGTTTGAGACCCAGGTATCCGGTTTGAAATCTTCAAACTTGTACTAAACACTCGCACCGGCTGGCTTAGATATAGTAAAGTCATGGGTCTATAAGAAATGTATTGAATTAATCAATTCTTTTTAATGAATATATAGATCCGATTGCAACTTCAAATATGGAATTCAAAGGGATCAAATAGGAAATGATACTCTGAATCACAGGCGGAGGCAGCCTTGGGCTGACCTGGGCTACAGCCCGGGTAGGATTATTGGAAAAAACAAATTTTATATGTATAATTAAGTTATAATATTTTATTTAAAAGTTTTAGCCCACTTATTTTTTAGAATTTTAGCCCACAAAAGAAATTTAAAAGACAATAATCACTTAAAATAAGAAATTTTTTCCCCAACTACTTCTTTCATTGTTTTTTTTTCTTTTATTTTTTTCGAAACTATCTTTATATACTAAAGTTGTTGAAAATAAAATATCTTTACGAAGAAATTACCGTGTTAATATAGGTAAGCAACAAAAAAAAAATTTAGCCCACCCTATTCAATATTCCTGGCTCCGCCATTGCTCTGAATCATAGAACTCTAATGAAATATACGATCAACCAACATTTCTCAAATTTGAAAAAGAGTAAGAAGAAATGGTTTGATCCTCTTATTTTTATTTCTTGAACCGAGAGATTAAAGCTTGTTCATAAACATTAGTAAATGGTACCTCTTAAGGTAGATGATTTGCTTCTATCCTACATGGATCATCTTGTATGTTTTAACTAGAGATAATAGAGTCGTATGTATCACCGCATGTGGCGTACGTTAATTATTTTTTTAATCATTGCACCGGTGGTGCGATTGTTAGCATCACAATGTACGTTCACGATGTAACTTCTCTATACTAATACATATTGTTGTCTCATTCCTTGGTTTTTTGGCCCAGCGAGTTATAAAAAAAAATCAAGTTTATAATATAATGGATAATTGTTTAGTTGGGTTTACCCCTTGGGTGAACCTGCTTATTCAACCCATTATAATTAACGTATTTTCACCTTATAATTTTATAATTCAACTGTAAATATTTTAAATTATCTTTTATAGATCATCTCCGCAAAAAATTAATCAAATAGGAGATTGTTCAACCAACACAATTTTAATCAAATATGAGATTGTGATGAACCTTTTATTTATTTCATATGAATGAGTGACCAAAAGGTGTCTAAATTGATTGATTTTTTGCAAAGGTGATCTCTATATTATGTTATAATATATGAACGGTTAAATCGTTAAAAATTAAATTGAAAATGCGTTAATTACAATGAGGGTGAATATGCAGATTCACTCAGGAGGTGAACCCAACAATTATCCTTCTTAGAATAATATAAGATGATTCTTTAATTTTATTACTAATTGAAATTGGAGACCAGAAAGGTCATTTTAATCAAAGGATTAATTATGAATATCTATGAGGTCACGTACAAATGGACAATAGCCGAAGCTATCGAACAATGCCGGATGCCAGGACCCATGCCATTCGAAATTGAATTCTAATATTTTGGAAATGTTGTAGGATAATAGAAAATAAAAGGAGAAGAGAATAGCTCTTGTATTGCTATATTTCATTGATGAATAGAGGCCCTATTTATAAAGGAATACAAGATACAATCATTAATGAATAAGGAATCCTATTCAAAATACAATTCATATTCTAGAAGGATTTACTTTCCTTATCCTAGAAGTTTTGCTTCTAGATTGACAAGGCACACAATATTGAATATCCTAAAACACTCCCCCTTGTGCCGGCCAAATCTAGGTGGTGTTTTTCGTGTTGCCTCATTAAAAACCTTGCCAAGTAACAATAAAACCCAGTGGGAAAAAATAACCTTGGTCGAAGGGAAAAAGAGTACAACGCACCCTTCACATTTGAAAGTGACATGTATGTGCCAGACTCCCCCTAATATCTGCACCTCCCCCTGATTCTGCAATCATGGGAGCTCGGATAACTTAAGCATGCCAATACTTTTAACATGTTTTTCAAATGTGGCATTTGACAATGATTTAGTAAATAAATCTGCCATATTCTCCTCAGATCAAACTTGATTCACTTGAATTTTGAGGAGAGTCTGTTGTTGCTGATTGTAAAAGAACTTTGACGATATTTGCTTGGTATTGTCACCCTAAATGAAACTTTGCTTCATCTGCTCGATGCAAGCAGCATTATCTTCGTAAATACAAGTAGGTTCCTCAGTGGTAGACTTCAAACCACTTGTTCCCCGAATATGTGTAATCGTAGATCTCAACCATACACATTCACGAACAACTTCATGTAGAGCAATTATCTCTGCATGATTCGAGGAAGTAGCAACGAGTGTTTGCTTAGTAGACCTCCAATATTACCGTGTTCCGCATGGTAAAGTCATAACCGGTATGGGAACGACCTTTGTGCAGGTCAGAGAGATACCCGACATCAGCAAAACCTACCAAAACATCACATGGTGTTTCGGCATAAGGGGTAGGGCTACCGGCGGTCCGGCTAGCAGCAGTGCCCTAGGAGTTTGAACTTGCTTTTTTAACTCCTTTGGTCTCTCTGTAGGGATCAAATAAGCCCAAATCAATCGTACCCATTAGGTATCGAAATATTGTTTTTATGTCAGTCCAATGACGTTGCGTGGGCGCAGAGCTAAACCTAGCCAATTACAAGTTCACATCAAAAGAGATGTTTGGTCTAGTGCATTGAGCTAAGTACAACAATGTGCCTATTGCACTTAGATATGGCACTTCGGCCCCTAGTAATTCTTCGTCATCATCCTTGGGACGAAATGGATCCTTCCTTGGATCTAGGGTCCGACCGATCATGAGAGTGCTAACTGGATGTACTTTGTCCATATTAAATCGCCTTAGCATCTTTTGGACATAAGCAGATTGGTGGATTAATATTCCATTATCTCGGTGCTCTAGCTCTAGGCCTAGACAAAACCGAGGTTTTCCAAGATCCTTCATCTCAAATTCGGATTTCAAATACTTAGCGGTATCTCTTTGTTCTTCAAGAGTGCCAATTAATTTCATGTCATCAACATAAACTACAATAATTGCAAATCTGGAACTTGTCTTTTTTATAAACACGCATGGGCATAAATCATTATATATATATATCCCTTCCCAATCAAGTAGTCACTTAGACGGTTATACCACATCCGTCCGAATTGTTTCAATCCATATAGTGAGCGTTTTAATCTTATTGAAAACGCATTTCGTGGTTTAGAGTCGCTTGACTTGGGTAATTGAAGTCCATCTGACACCTTCAAATATATCTCTGAATCTAGATCCCCATAGAGATATGCCGTAACCACATTCATAAACTACATGTCAAGTTTTTCAAAAACTACCAAACTGACAAGGTAGCGGAATGTAATAACATCCCTTACGGGAGAATATGTCTCCTTGTAGTCAATCCCAGGACGTTGTGAGAAACCTTGCACCACGAGGCAGACCTTATATCTCAAGACCTTATTCTTCTCATTATGCTTTCAAAGACCCATTTATGTCCAACACCTTTTTCTAGGGGTGGGCGTTTGAGCCCGAAAACCCGAAAACCCGATCCGGACCGGTCCGGACCGAGCCGGTTCGGTCCGGTCTTTACGGAAAAATACACAAAAATTTTCGGTCCGGTCCCGATATAATATATTTTCGGGTCGGGCCCGGTCCTTGCATTTAACTTCTCTAAAAGACCGAATAGGACCGGTTTTTTTTATTTTTAATAATTTTTTACTTTTGTTTCCTCTCTTCTCTCTCACCCATGTGCATCCTCCCTCTTTTCTCTCTCTCTTTCCTTTCCTCTCACCCACGTGCCCCTCTCTTTTCTCTTTTCTCTCTCTCGCTTTCCCCTCCTTTCTCTGCTCTCTCACCCACCTGCACGACTCTTTCTTCTTTGTTTTTTTTTTCTTCTCAACTTTTCTGCAACTCAGTCCTCTTCTTCTTCTTCCTCGTCTTCTGCAACTTCCCTTCTTCTTCATTTCTCTTCTTTTTTTCTTTTCGTCTTCTGCAATTCCTCCACTTCATTTTTTTTTCTCTCTCTCTCTGTTTGAACTCACTCTCTCTCTCTCTCTCTCTCATCTCCGCGCCTCCCTATCGGAATAGTTTTCTGGAAATCGGTCCGGCAGTGAAAAGACCGAAATCCGAACCGAACCCGATCGGTTCGGTCTCCGTCGGTCTCACATCCCGGAAAGCGTCAACCCGGACCGAACAAATATTCTCCGGTCCGGTCCCGGTCCCAAGGTTTTCCGGCGACAACCCGGATCGTGCTCAGCCCTACCTTTTTCTTTGTTAGTGACTCTAATTCAGCCTTGATTGCTTCTTTACATTTGGGCCAATCTGCTCTACGTTGACATTCTTCAACAGAGCGAGGTTCGATGTCATCATGCTCTATAATCTCTTAACCAACTGAGTACGCAAATACATCATCAAGAATAATGGAATTTATGTGCAACGTCTCATGCATGTGATTTGTATGTGTTTTGCATACAAATTCGGCCTCTAATCACTTTAATAATGCTAATCTAATAGCCGTTTAGTGTCTCTAATCCTTGATTTGCACCATTGTAGTGAATTTGAGCATCAGATGGATATCAGGAGCGAAAGGGCGCGTTTTGGAGCTTTTTGTGCATTTCCGGCAAAAGGACGAAAAGTCAACCCGAGGACCGTCGGTCAACTTGTGGTCAACCCCGACTTTAGAGCGCCAATAAGTCAAATATGAAGTCTTAGAAGTGAAGCACAAGAGAAATCCGGAGGATTGCCAAAGAAACCACAAAGTCAAGAAAAGTCAACTTTGGTCAACCCCGAAGGTCAAGGTCGAAAGTCAACATTGTGACTCACCACAAGAAGCCCAAAATTCAGCAAGAAATATGTCATTTGTCTTATGTCATCTTTTGATTATTCCTTCATTTCCTTACTTGGTAAGAAAAATGACACTTGGCCTCAACATATCCAAGGGTTTGTCCTACTCCCTTTGCCTTTCCTTTTGTACATTTTTAATATATTGCTGGAATTTATTACCAATTACCTCCAAGCCCCTCACCTAAAAGTCTCATCCACACCACCTACCATTCTACTTAGGTCACCATGTCATTTCACCCCCCTTTTTCCTATTTTTTCTACCCATTAGATCCTAAGTTTTAATCATAGCCTTTAATCCTTAGGAGCCTTATTATATATACCTAGTTTTAGTCATTTTAGGTTATCTTTTAGCTAGCAAACACCACCCATCACTCTCATTCCTCTCCACCTTCCCCTTTTGTTTTCCTCTCTACCTCCTCTACATCATCATCCATCTTGTGGCTAGAGATCCTCACCAAACATCAAGGACATCATCAAGAGCCAAGGAGAAGAAGAAGACACCATCCATTGAGCATTTCTCAACCTTTTTCTCTCTTGTATTTATGTTTAGAGTTTACACATGTTATTTGATGATGTATACTTTGATGGATAGTGAGTAGTTACTTTGTTGGGGACTAGGGTTGTGTGTCCTAGTCCAATGTGACTTTGTGATGCTTTAATTTATGAATAAATGTCTTTGTTGGTTCATGAGTATGTGTATTGTCTATTTTCATATGTATTGAATGTGTATTTGAAGATTTGCCACTCCTTGGTATACATTTGATCCATCTTGTATGAGTTGTGTGTGGTTTGGCAACTTTACTCTTCTCTAGGCAATTGGCAATATGCATGATGAGCATGTTTAGCATGTTTGGGTCCCTAAGCTTCGACACTTTACGCCTCTTAAGCACTTTAGGAGATCCGGTATTAGGTAACATAGAGGGATCTCCTATGACACCTAGAGAGTTCGAATGACCCTAATAAGGCATTCAAATACCTTAGGAAAGTACGGTCCTAGAACCATAATATGGCTAGGATACGGGGCTTAATTGATTCTTGACCACATTGGCATGATTTTGTGATTTGAAGCTGCATTGGACTTGGGGTTTGCCCGAAAACCCCAACACTTTCTACTTTATTTACTTGCATTACTTGTTTTCATTTGCTTGCATTATTTGTTTGTTTGCATCATTTCCTTACACAAACCGAACACTACACACTCCACACATTGTCACATACACATTCACCCACTCTTTTCACATCTTGTCACCCCACATTAGCTTTAGTTTCTCGACCACACACACTACCGAGAGATCGAGAACCGTCAATTCATGTTGGAACGGCAATCTCGGAGCTCAATACACTTACCACTATTTTTGCTTCGTCAGCATGCTATAGCATAATTAATTGAGATTTCTCTATTCTCTGAACTTATTTCAATCATTAAGGCGTCCCCCAATATTGATTCTTGGACATAACTATAATAAGAGATAACCTCATGAGACGGGTTTCTGATGTTGATGATTAATGGATTAGGCTGTGCCAAACTCGCTTTCTTCCTTGGGCAAGTATCCATCGAACTAAGCGGCCTCCCCCTCATTTTTGGGGAACCACGGTCTCAACCACACCTCCACTAAGTGTGGTTGAGGCACCGTGTCCACCAATAGCTGGTGCGGTGGTGCCATGTCCCTTTGTAGGGTTTTCCAACCTTGCAGACACGTTTGAAGCTGGTATATGTGATCTCGTCACTTTAGCAATATCAGAAAACGCATCAGGCATCGAATCTGCTACGTTCTGAAGATTGAGTATTCTGCGCACTTTATTATCACATTTTGCGATTCGGGGATAAAGATGAGACAGAGTGGGGACAGACCATGACAATTCCTGTCGTTCCTGTTGAACATTATTGTTCTTATCTCCCCCTAACGACGAGAAGACTCTCTCATCAAAGTGACAATCCGCAAATCTAGCGGTAAAGAGATCACCTGTCAAGGGTTCGATGTAGCGGACAATAGTTAGAGATTCGTAGCCAACATAAATACCCAATCGTCTCTGAGGACTCATTTTGGTGCGCTGTGGAGGCGCAATTGGCACATAAATCACACAACCAAATATGCGTAAGTGTGAGACATCAGGCTCATTTCCAGTTACCATCTGGTACGCAGAAAAAGGTTGATTGGCAGTGGGTCTGAAACGAATGTCCGAGCAACTATTTGAAGTCTCTTAATGGTGGTTTCTGCGAGACCATTTTGTGTGTGTATATGGGGTACGGGATGCTCAACATCAATCCCCATAGACATGCAATAATCATCAAAAGTTTGTGATGTAAACTTTCCAGCATTGTCAAGACGTATTGACTTAATAGGATGATCTGGGTGGTGAACCCGTAAGCGTATAATTTGTACTAGGAGTTTAGCATAAGCAGCATTTTGTGTGGAAAATAAAGCGACATGTGACCAGTGTGTCGATGCATCCACCAAAACTATAAAGTATCTGAAAGGTCCGCAATATGGATGGATGAGTCCACAATTATCTCCTTCGATTCGGTGTAAGAATAGAATATTTTCTTTAGTGTCCTTAGCATATGATGTGCTTTACAAATAACCATTGAGGAATTTGGTTCACCCAGAAAATCATTATAGACAGGAGAAGTAGAATAGGGAATTATAGGATCAACTTTTGCATCAAAGATATCCTTGGGCTGCCTAGGGGGTGTGGCATCAATGCCACGGGGTCGAGGGCCGGCAGCCGGCCGGTGATGAGCAGAGGCACCGCCACCATGCACGGTAGCGGCTGATTGTCCCTTTGAAACCATGTTCGTTTGGTTCTTGCTTCTATTCACTCGAAAGAATGGATGTCCGTGTGAACTTTTTAATATACGGATCATCGTATCACAACCAGGATGTCCCAAACATTCATGTCAAAGCTTATATGTGTCAGAATCCCAAAGATCATCTCTAATGACATTATTGGATTCAATAATTCGAATAGTGGTTAAGTATAACCCACTAGATCAACACATAAGTTTTTCTAATAGGCGCTTTATTCCGCAATCATTAGAAGTAATACATAAGTATTCTTGTCCATTCTCACAATGAGTTTCCAAATGAAAACCGTTGACACGAATATCTTTAAAACTCAGAAGAGTTCGATTAGCTCTTGGAGCATAAAGTGCTTCGGTGACATCAAGTAAGGTGTCATTAGGCAATAAAAATCAAGCCTTTCCTCGGTCTTTGATCAATTGAGATGATCCAGTCATCGTAGTCACATAAGAATTATAGGGAATTAACTCAACGAATAATTGCCTATATCAGAGGATTGTGTGGGTAGTCCCACTATCATCAAGACATTCAATCTCTCCAAGAATGGCCATAACTTAAACATTTCAGTAACTCCAATTAAGCACGACCAGGAAAGTAAGAAAAAGTGTCGGTAGAGCGAGGCTCACTTAATACCACTAATCTCAAAATACTTTCCTAGACATCATAATCAAGTGGATGAGCCTAGTTGTGAAAAAATTATGACCCAAATTGGTCGTGTTCGATGCTTTGTGAAAATACTTTATCACATTTATTTTTCAATGCTGATGAAGTTACTTTCTCATAGCATAAAATATGAATCCCCACGATTCAAACAAACTCAGAAAATCCCACGTTAGAAGAGGGGTCGAGATGAAGAAGGAAGCTTTGAAATCCCCGAGACAAAGAAAAATGCGAGAATTTAAATCAAAGCAGAAACTTTTAGAAAATCTTACTTGGAATTCTTTTCTATTCTAGAATTGCAGTAGGTATTCGATCCTTGTTGCAGGATTGCAGAAGGTGCTTCAATCCTTGTATGGTACATCGGATGAAGATGGTGATGCACGGCGGTGAAGGTGTCGGCCTCTGGTGGTATGCTCAAGATTAGGGCTCATGCTGATAACGTGTTGTAGGATAATAGCAAATAAAAGGAGAAGAGAATAGCTCTTGTATTGATATATTTTATTGATGAATAGGGGCCTCTTTTTATAGAGGAATACAAGATACAATCATTAATGAATAAGGAATCATATTCTAAATACAATCCATATTCTAGAATGATTTAATTTCCTTATCCTAGAAGGATTGCTCCTAGATTGACAAGGCACACAATATTGAATATCCTAAAATAGGAAAGTTTTATTTGAGAGGAGAGTTCAGTTTTTTGGAAAAACAAAACACTAAACAAAAACCCTAATATGTGTGTAACCTAGAGTAACGCTACTAACATGTTAGCTTCATATTACGGGTTGCATAACAAGAAAATGGGTTGGTCTTGTGTTTAGGCCTTGGATTTGGGCTTTGGGTTGCTCTAGCATCTGTCCGTATTTTTCGCAAGCTTGAATCGGTGGGTCTCTCTCTCCCAAGCGAGTGGAGGCCCGATTCAAGTCAAGCGGATAATTCGGACCTTTATCACTTCTCCTCGTGCCTTCCAAACTCTTTTCTCCCTCTTTAATCAAATTCCTATTTTTTGTAGAAGGCCACTGAAAATCATGCAATATTTCGATGGCTTCCCTAGAGTACTGGGTGACTATCCACCAAATTATGGCATCAAGTTTGGTAGAATCGTATTGGAATTTGCATGATATCTCGGTGCTAGTATGTTGAACGAAACAACATCATCTAACTTTCTCTCTGTTCATTCTAAACTCTCACAGTAGCATTTCGTGTAATGGTAAGACATTTCTCTTCGAAAAAGTGTTGATAGGTACTAAGTCCAATACCCCCTCACTCATTTGAAAAAAAAAAAAAAAAAAAAAAACCAATCCCTTAAGGTTAGCCAAAGTGGTAAAGGAGGGATGAAATTAGAGTAGATCAAAGGTTCGATCCCCTTCAAAAGTTGAATATATGAAATGCTCCTAGGGATGGCAAAAATTCCCACCGAGTAGGATACCCATCGGGTATTCGATCCTAAAGGGGATAAATTATGGGGATATCGGGTAACGGGGACGGGGATCCATAGTATTCGATTTATGAAATCGGGTACGGGGCGGGGATGGTATTTTGATCTCCATCTCCATCCCCATCCCCATCCCCACCAAATAAGAATTATTTAAAAAAAAATTGTCAATATTTATATTATTTTGTAAAATCATATTTTTATTATTTATGAACGTCAATTTTTCCTTGACTCATATTTTTATCATTTCAGCGGCCAATTGTGGACCTTTTTTTTGCAAACACATAAATTTTTTTTTTTGGATTTTTATCACATATAGTACTTGAACTATTTCTCAATTATATACTTGGTACCTGAATCTTAATTTTTGTCACAAGTAGTACCTAGAGTTTCAATTTTTGTCACAAGTAGTACCCAAAGTTTTTGATTTAATCTCTTTTGGTACCTAAGGTCATTTTTGTGATATTATATACGCGTGAGGGTGCGTGTTAAAAAAAAGGCTAAAATTAAAAAGTTTGGGTACTACTTGTGACAAAAATTGAAGTTCAGGTACCATTTAGGATAAACTATAACAGTTCATGTACTAGTTGTGATCAAAAGTGAAGTTCAAGTACTATGTATATAATTGAGGCAAAGTTCAAGTACCATTTGTGATAAAAACTTTTTTTTTTTTAAATTTGTTGTTTTTTTAAGCGAGAGTTGTATATATTTATTTTTGATTGAAATAAGGAATTTATATTTTTGATGTTTTGATTTTAACTTCATATTTTTTAACCCTATACGAATTTTTTTATAATAAATTAGTAATATTTGTTAACGGGGATTGGGGCGAGTATGGGGACCTAATCCCCAACGGGGACGGGGATGGGGACGGGGAAGGGGAATCCCCAGTATCTTATTATGGGGATTGGGGCGGGGATGGGGACAAAGAATGACTTCGGGGATATATGGAGATGATATTTTAATCCCCGTACCCTACCCATTGGCTTTTCAATTTCGATAAATTGCACTATCTTTTCTAATTCTGTTGATTTATCCCTTGATGTCTATTTTCACTAGTTTTTATCAAATATTTTTTGTTAAGTTCACCTCACGTGCCTTGCACATGAATTTTCATATTTTCCAACCCAACATGATCATTGCTGTATTTTCACATCTATACTATATTTAAGAGAAGATGTGTTGTCAACCATTACTAACTTTTTTAACCTATATACCCTTTTTATATTAAAAAAATATTAAATATCAACTTATTCAGAAATGACAATAAAGTCAAATTATAAATCAAAGAAAAAGAAAAAAATAAATAATAAAATCAAAATATCCCACTACCCACACTATCACACTCCCAAGTTTTTCTCTATCTTTACTACCATATTTTTAACTCCACACACAGTGTGTGGGCTCCATCTAGTATCCATGAAGTATTCTAAATATATGTCCAAGCTATGAAGCATGGATACGTGAATTTGGTGTCGTATCCCGTATCAATACGGGATACGGGTTGGATACGCGTGGATTCGCGTATCTGGGTAACAAGCTTTTGGAAACGTTTAGGAAACGTTCGAATCAAACTTGGATACGTTTTTTTAGATAAACAGGATACGCAAGGGATGTTTCTGACCCCAACCCAATCTGATCAGATCTAGATCGTAGCAGAAAACCACAAGCCAAAGCTGCTGCACACCCAGACGCTTCTGCCGTCTCAGATCGCACCTGACAACGAGAGCCACCTGCAACTGTCGATCGCTCCATACTCGCCGTCGATGGCTTCATAGTCGACCAGACGTTGATCACAGCTGAGAGAGAGAGAGAGAGAGAGAGAGCTGAAATCGCAGAGGGGGAGAGAGAGTTGTTCTGAGAAGAAGAAGGAAGATTCCCTTCATATTAGAATATAAACAAGGGAAAAAATCACCTTTAGTCCTTGAACTTTGACTCATTCGACACTTTCGTCCCTGAACTTTGAAATAACTTTAGTCCCTGAACTTTGAAAAAAACTATCACTTTCGTCCCTGACCGAAGTTTTCACCGAATAAACCTCCAATTCCGGCCAATTCGAACGACACCACATACTGGGCTTTGAAGCCCTCCTTGAGGCGAGTTCAACGCCACCAACCTCGCTTCAAACCGTCGCCGGACGGCGGAAAATTTTACAATTAAAGTTTCGGCCACCACCGGCTTTCGAGCTAAATTCGAGCCATTCTAGGCCGAATTGAGCTTAGCCCCAGTTATAAAAGTTACTCCTCTCATCCGTGCGAACATTTTGGCATAGGTTTTGCACCATTTTTTTCCGTTCAGGGACGAAAGTGATAGTCGGTGTTGAAGTTCAGGGACGAAAGTGTCGAACGAGTCAAAGTTGAGGGACTAAAGGTGATATAATCCCTATTAACAAAGGAAAAGAAAGTTGACCTCTTATTTTGGCTGGTCTTCTATAGATGTTGGCTTTGACACATATTCAAAAGAAAGAAAGAAAAAGGCAATCAGCCGAGGGCACAAGGTAAGTGAAAAAAGAATGAAAAGAAAAGGGAAAATAAAAGAAATATCTTATAATTTTGTAATGTTTTATTTTGTAATTATTTATATATAGTTATATCTTATTTTATTCGCGTATCCTTGCCGTATCGTATCCTATAATTTTTAGGATTTGCCGTTTCCCTGTATCGTATTGTATCGTATTTCCGTACCCGTTTCCGTGCTTCATAGTGTCCAAGTAACTTTTGGTGGAAAATATGAAAGTACTATGACATGCCTAACACGTGTGGTGAGTCCGGTGAAAAATTTAGATGGAATTGTTGAAAACTGAATAAAGGTCAAAGAGGTAACTCGACATTTTTGAAAAAAATTGAGAGGCAATTGGGGATTTTATCTTTTCAAAATTACTGTGATAAAGAACAATGAGCGATGGAAATAACAAAAGAAAGAAAAGGAAAGCATTACATTTGGGGGTTTTACACCGTCGAGTCGGTTCAATCCAAAATGGTCAAACTACCCTCCGGTTCTTATTCCTCCCAATCTTCTGCAGCTGGAGCCATATGGTCTCTTCGGTGATAATGGAGCCAAAGCGATGGCGAGCAATCGTTTTTAAAACTCGCGGAAGATGCTGAGGTTTTGAGATCAGGAACTTGCCTGCTGGGCTATTATTCTTCCTTCGATCGAGTACTTGATTGATAGCGCAGTCCCACTTCATGTTTTGAATGGGTTTGAAATCTTCTCCTCTGTATCCATTTCCATTTTTTACTCTCATTCCCCTGCTCTTACATTTCATAATTTTCATTCATGGTAATAGTAAATTCTTGTTGCAATTTTACTGTCGTTTCATTCATGCCCCGAGTTTCTGAATTAGTAGAAATTCTTATGACTTTATGAGTGGGAAAAGTGCTAAAGTCAAAAATAAAGAAAACGCGTCTGCCACTTATTGGATCATACAATGAGTATGAACATGCCATAATCTGCATAGAGATAGAGATACAAATACATATTGAAAATAAGTATAGATATTCATAATCAAGTAATACTTGTGGAAGCTATCGTCTTCAAGTAAGAATTACTGAATTAGAGAAGACAAAGTCTTCTGCTCTCTCCAAACCAGATTGTTCTATCTCTCAATGGGCAAGATTAATTATGAACCTTAGTTTGGAAGAGCAGGGACCTTGACTTATATAGATGCTACGTGATAGAATTCACCCATCATGAATGGTCTATCATTTACTTTATGCATCTCTTTAATTAAGCCAAAAACTAATTCCAGATTTAATGGAACAAAACCAACTTTAGTTTTGTTTTTCCAAAACTAAAGTTGTCTTTGATTAGGTTAATAAACTATAATATTAATCACAAAACTATAGCTACTGATCTATTGCATACATCATCCTTTGAATTATTTGTAGAATATCACAACCATTATGTAATCTTTATTATTAAATGATATGTCCAATTAGGTTCTTACATTCTCCCACTTGGACTATCATATATACACAATAATGATATCAATCCAAAACCAAATAAAACAATCTGTAGTTGACATGGATGACATGCACAACATAACCTAATTTCAAGACTCTGTCAAACATAGCCACTCATACTGGATCATAAGAAATCTGATGCAGCAATTTGCATAGCACCTTATGTCCACAGTACCAGCACTTGTGTTCACATGAGTCACCACAAACTATCTAAAATATTTGATATGAAACAACTTAATGTGATTACAATGAACATGTCTCATATCATGGTCCTACCTTATGGCTTTATAGAAAAACCCTACGAAGCTAATGTGTTTCCATGCCAACTTATTGTCAAATACCTGAAGACAATAATCCTTCAAATAGCTATTCAAGTAATGCTTCAGCTGCAGCAATAAAAAATGTCAGAAAACCAACAATTCAATATTCTTCATGCAATTGTAAAACAGAGAATGCATTTAAATTATCAATGAGATCAATAGTCAATTGCATAGCAATTGCATCAGCCAAAATAAACCAAAAAGAGAAACTGCAGAATGAAAAAACAATCATTCTAATAGTCGGAGATACATAAGCTCCCACTATGCTATGGAATTAAAGCTATCAACTAATCCCATATCATTCACATGCCTGTTGAAGATCGCAATTGGTACAGGTGGTGAGTGGATCAGCTATCATATCTATTGACCTGATATCTTCAATAATGACCTTTCATTCTTCAGTTTTCTTTCTCACATGTAGGAACTTTAGCTCTATATGTTTTGAGCTAGAAGATCTCTTGTTATTCTTCGCAAAGAAAACCGCTGTAGAATTGTCACAAAAAATGGGCCTGTTGAACCATTGACCCAAGGCCCAAGCCCAATCATTTCGGGGCCTTCACTGCACCTGGCCCAAGCCAGCCTTCTATTGTCCAATTGATTTGGACACCCGTTCAATCCAAAGGCAGTTCCGATCAGTTCCACTGCCGCTGACACATATGGCTGCGCCTTCCACCCGTTCCTGGAGGCAGTGTCTAATTTCTAGACACGACAGTAACAATTCCCAATTTCGTTTATTTATTATAACTTATTTTTATTTAATTTATTTTCCGCATTTAAATGTTTGTGAATAATTTTGGGAGTTGTTATTGCATAACTATTTGTTTGCTTTTATATTTGTATAATTTGAATAATTTCGAAAACCCAAAAACATAAACTTCTTGTGGTTAGGGCTAGATTGAAGCCCTGAATATGATTATTTGATGTTTTGATTATTTGGATTAATCAAGGTTTGTTTTCCGGATGATAATGATTTCATTGTTCGTAAACCCTAAATTCTTTTATGTGTTTCTTTGATTGATCACCTTAGGAGCATGTATTAGGATTGACTAGCCATAAGCATGTGCGTGACGACCAGTATCATCATGTGTTTAATTTGTGGTGCGATGAGTATCACGGTACTCATATGAAATTGTTTCTAGGATACATACCATGTTCTAGGATTCTTGCTATGCTCATATTCTCTTAAATCTTAATGATCTCTTAAATCTTAATGATCTCTTTTGTGTCAACTTAAGCACATACCAAGCAAGGTTGCATATTAGGGAATAAGTTATGACATTCATACCAAATGCTTAACATACTAAGTAAGAGAGAATCGATACGGAAGTGCATCCATATACCAAGGACCTTTCGTGAGCATAGTCCTCAATGGAATTCAATAACTTGTTAATCTGATTTCATGACATTGGTAAGATTGTTCAATGGTGGATTTCGAAACCCTAGCTTCTCCATCTCATTGATTTACAAAAACCACAAAAATATCAATTTTCTATTTTCGTCAATTTTACTATTTTGTTTTCCCTTTAGTGTTAAAAATACCAAATCATTCAGAAAATTATAAAACTTTGCTAGTTTCGTTATTGGTTTGTTTTGAGTCATTGTAGTTGCAACTATTTCCCAATCTCCAGCGGGTTCGATCCCTACTTCATATACTATCTTCGATCATATCCATCTTTGTAGGGTAATTCATAAGTTGTGATTGTGCACCTTAATTGGTGTGCAAAATTTTTTTTTTATCAATTTGGCGCCGTGTCGCCGGGGATTGTATAATTTAGTTGCAATTCGTTGTTTTGTTTTGTTTTGTTTTTGTTATTTATTTTATCTAACATTTTAGGTGTTTTCTTTTTTGTGTAGTTGATTTTTGTGAGCGGGGTTTACTTGAACGGAACATGTAAAGTCATTTTTGTTAATATTGGCCTAAACCCTTCATTTGTACCTTGCTAAGGTCACTTGAGGTTGAGGGCGGCCTTTATTAACACTTGAAGAATTGTCTAACACTCAAGTGTCTTTCTGAGCTGAGTAAGGGGCAAATGGATGGTGTCTAGGTCGAGACCCTGGGTGACAGGTTTTGGATTCAAAGGACTATAGACTGACCAAAACCACTATGTGGGAGTAGTCGATAGGGGCCTAAACCTCAATGAGGGAGTAGCCTCCGTAGCACCACTAAAATGAGTCATACCTCTCGCTTATTTCTTATGATCTGGCCATTCCGCCTTCTGAAACAAAGGAAAGGTATTTGTGTCTAGGCATTGTACTTAGACCGCATGTCCACCTTGAGTTACCTTTCGGAATTTTCCATTTCGCACCTTGGAGCTAACGTTTGGAAGTTAAGGCCGGAGAGCCTTGAGGTTGATGTTTATATGGTGCATTCCAACTACTTTCGGGAGTTCGTCAAAGGGAGTTTCCTCTTTCTCACTCTCGTTAATTGTTTGTTTAAGTAAATAAAAAAAATTTGTGCATGTTTTGTGTTGTTGAAAAAGAAAAAAAAATAATAATAATGAAAAAAAAAAAAAATTTGTTTGTTTTATTTTTGGGCTTGTGGTATTCATATTGGGCCTTTGGCCAATCTGTTTAGTCGGTTAGGGTTTCGAAAGGAAAAAAAATTTAGTTAAATAAATTTTGGCCCATTGGGCCCTTGTCATTTTCAAAGCCCAAAACCTATAACCCAAGCCCATTTGGTTGAGTCGGTGTTTTGTCTGTTTGTTAATTTTTGTTGTTGGGCCTTAGTTTAAAAAAAAAAATTAAAAAAAAAAAATAAATAAAATTTTTTTTTGTTGTTTTTAGGCCCATTAGTGTAAGCCCACCAATAATGGCCTAGGCCCATTTTAAAGTGTCGGTAGCGAATATTCGTGTCGGCTAGTGCCGCACGTACTTTCACTGTTCACTTTACGACTTTCGTGTAAAGTAAAGTCGTAAAGTAAATAAAATAATAAAAAGAAAAAAAAATGTTTATTTAATTTTGTCGCACGAGTGATCACTGTTCACTTTGCGACTTTTGTTTACTTTGTTACTGTTTGTGTGTTTCAAATTTTAGATTCCCTCATTCATTCTCCCTCTGCAATCCCTCTGTTATTTTCTCTCTGCATTTGTTCTTCATTTTTCTTCCTTGTTCTTCACTTGTCTTCTTTGTTTTCCAGAAATTCCTTGTTTTTCATAAATTCTTCCACCCATTCACCAGAAAATGGCACAGAAAGTTAATTCATTCAGTGAATTATTTCAGGCAGGCCCTTCAGAGAGTCAAACCTTTGAGGGCTTGGCTGACATTTTTTCACCATGCATGTTCAACATCTTCGATTTGAGCATGGAAGCCGTGCCTGATGTGGGTCCAGCTTCACCGGAAGCAGATCCAGTTTCACCTGTTGCAGCTCTGATCCCACTCATAGCAGATCCACGCCATGCATACATACCTGGTCCATCTGTGAAGAAATCCAAGAGGAAGAACCACAGCAAGCATCAACTGAAGGCGATGAGTACATACATGTGGAAGTGTCGTTACCCAACAATGGAGCAGAGACAAGAACTAGGTGATCAAATCGGGTTAAGTCTCAAGCAAGTAACATTCTGGCTAAAAAAGAACCGACGCCAGAGAAAAACCCGAAGTGATCGCCTGGAAAATATTTTGCTGAAGAAGGAGATCGACATGCTTCGTTCTCAGAACAGCCAATTCATCGAAGCTCTCAGCAAACTCTCTTGTCCTCATTGTGGAGGTGAAGTCCCATTTTTTGATGGGCAACGATTGAGAATTGAGGATGCCCCTCCACATCCGGAGATTCATCTGACCTCTTCAGTCGTCGCCCCTGCTGAGAAGTTAGTTATGCGAAAGGAGGTTCAACAGCTTATGTCGAGATCAACACACCCCTCCTCTTCGTGTGTGCCTTCTGACCTACCTCTCCATTCTGCTCCTGCTTCTATTGCGATTGACACAACCATGGATGTTCAAATCATCATGGCGGCCAAGGAAGAACTCTTCATCATGGCCACTAATGGAGACCCCTTTTTCTGCGCCACAACCCAGCTCATCCACAGCTCTTGAAACTCTGAATCATGTGGAATACTTGCGGATTGTCGCTAAATGTAGTACTCCCAGACCAAGATACTTCCGATATGAAGCCTCCCGATGCACTGCCACCATCCCCATCCGCGCTAGGACCCTTGTGCAAATTTTGATGGATGTGGGACAATGGTCTGCTATGTTATGTAGCATAGTTGCAAGAGCAGAGCCTCTTGATGACGTACCAGCTAGAATACTTGAATGCTACAATGAACGACCGCAAGTCATTTATGCTGAGTTTCAGGTGACATCTACACTTGTTCAAACTCGTGAAGTCCAGTTTGTTCGGCACTCACACTAGCAAGCTTATGGAAGTTGGATGGTTGTTGATATCTCTGTGGACTGTCTGCGGCCCATTCCAGGACCCAACTCGCAATCAAGATACCACAAACTACCATCTGGATGCCTGATCCAAGATTTAGATAATGGATCCTCCCGCATCACTTGGGTGGAACATGTTTATGTGCATGACCTTGATGTCAAACCCATGTTCAAACCTTTATTAGACGCTGGTCATGCATTTGGAGCCAAGCGTTGGATGGAGACGCTGGAAAGACAAGCCGAACGTCTTATATGCTCCAGGTCTACCCACATTCCAGTCGCCGCTCTTCATATCATACCACCAGTGGAAGGGAGAAGAAGAATGTTGCAGCTAGCGAACTGAGTGGAATAAATATAAATTCCTTCCCCCCACATAAGTGCAGAGCGAGTTGTATTCGTGACAACCCAGTGGTGAAATGTGGAGTTGCCAACGTCCTTGAAGAAATTGATCACCATTCGGTTCGCTAGCTGCAACATTCTTCTTCTCCCTTCCACTGGTGGTATGATATAAAGAGCGGCGACTGGAATGTGGGTAGACCTGGAGCATATAAGACGTTCGTCTTGTCTTTCCAGCATCTCCAACCAACGCTTAGCTCCAAATGTATGACCAGCGTCTAATAAAGGTTTGAACATGGGTTTGACGTCAAGGTCATGCACATAAACATGTTCCACCCAAGTGATGCGGGAGGATCCATTATCTAAATCTTGGATCAGGCATCCAGATGATAGTTTGTGGTATCTTGATTGCGAGTTGGGTCCTGGATTGGGCCGCAGACAGTCCACAGAGATATCAACAACCATCCAACTTCCATAAGCTTGCTAGTGTGAGTGCCGAACAAACTGGGCTTCACGAGTTTGAACAAGTGGAGATGTCACCTGAAACTCAGCATAAATGACTTGCGGTCGTTCATTGTAGCATTCAAGTATTCTAGCTGGTACGTCATCAAGAGGCTCTGCTCTTGCAACTATGCTACAGAACATAGCAGACCATTGTCCCACATCCATCAAAATTTGCACAAGGGTCCTAGCGCGGATGGGGATGGTGGCAGTGCATCGGGAGGCTTCATATCGGAAGTATCTTGGTCTGGGAGTACTACATTTAGCGACAATCCGCAAGTATTCCACATGATTCAGAGTTTCAAGAGCTATGGATGAGCTGGGTTGTGGCGCAGAAAAAGGTGTCTCCATTAGTGGCCATGATGAAGAGTTCTTCCTTGGCCGCCATGATGATTTGAACATCCATGGTTGTGTCAATCGCAATAGAAGCAGGAGCAGAATGGAGAGGTAGGTCAGAAGGCACACACGAAGAGGAGGGGTGTGTTGATCTCGACATAAGCTGTTGAACCTCCTTTCGCATAACTAACTTCTCAGCAGGGGCGACGACTGAAGAGGTCAGATGAATCTCCGGATGTGGAGGGGCATCCTCAATTCTCAATCGTTGCCCATCAAAAAATGGGACTTCACCTCCACAATGAGGACAAGAGAGTTTGCTGAGAGCTTCGATGAATTGGCTGTTCTGAGAACGAAGCATGTCGATCTCCTTCTTCAGCAAAATATTTTCCAGGCGATCACTTCGGGTTTTTCTCTGGCGTCGGTTCTTTTTTAGCCAGAATGTTACTTGCTTGAGACTTAACCCGATTTGATCACCTAGTTCTTGTCTCTGCTCCATTGTTGGGTAACGACACTTCCACATGTATGTACTCATCGCCTTCAGTTGATGCTTGCTGTGGTTCTTCCTCTTGGATTTCTTCACAGATGGACCAGGTATGTATGCATGGCGTGGATCTGCTATGAGTGGGATCAGAGCTGCAACAGGTGAAACTGGATCTGCTTCCGGTGAAGCTGGACCCACATCAGGCACGGCTTCCATGCTCAAATCGAAGATGTTGAACATGCATGGTGAAAAAATGTCAGCCAAGCCCTCAAAGGTTTGACTCTCTGAAGGGCCTGCCTGAAATAATTCACTGAATGAATTAACTTTCTGTGCCATTTTCTGGTGAATGGGTGGAAGAATTTATGAAAAACAAGGAATTTCTGGAAAACAAAGAAGACAAGTGAAGAACAAGGAAGAAAAATGAAGAACAAATGCAGAGAGAAAATAACAGAGGGATTGCAGAGGGAGAATGAATGAGGGAATCTAAAATTTGAAACACACAAACAGTAACAAAGTAAACAAAAGTCGCAAAGTGAACAGTGATCACTCGTGCGACAAAATTAAATAAACATTTTTTTTTCTTTTTATTATTTTATTTACTTTACGACTTTACTTTACACGAAAGTCGTAAAGTGAACAGTGAAAGTACGTGCGGCACTAGCCGACACGAATATTCGCTACCGACACTTTAAAATGGGCCTAGGCCATTATTGGTGGGCTTACACTAATGGGCCTAAAAACAACAAAAAAAAATTTTATTTATTTTTTTTTTTTAATTTTTTTTTTTAAACTAAGGCCCAACAACAAAAATTAACAAACAGACAAAACACCGACTCAACCAAATGGGCTTGGGTTATAGGTTTTGGGCTTTGAAAATGACAAGGGCCCAATGGGCCAAAATTTATTTAACTAAATTTTTTTTCCTTTCGAAACCCTAACCGACTAAACAGATTGGCCAAAGGCCCAATATGAATACCACAAGCCCAAAAATAAAACAAACAAATTTTTTTTTTTTTTCATTATTATTATTTTTTTTTCTTTTTCAACAACACAAAACATGCACAAATTTTTTTTATTTACTTAAACAAACAATTAACGAGAGTGAGAAAGAGGAAACTCCCTTTGACGAACTCCCGAAAGTAGTTGGAATGCACCATATAAACATCAACCTCAAGGCTCTCCGGCCTTAACTTCCAAACGTTAGCTCCAAGGTGCGAAATGGAAAATTCCGAAAGGTAACTCAAGGTGGACATGCGGTCTAAGTACAATGCCTAGACACAAATACCTTTCCTTTGTTTCAGAAGGCGGAATGGCCAGATCATAAGAAATAAGCGAGAGGTATGACTCATTTTAGTGGTGCTACGGAGGCTACTCCCTCATTGAGGTTTAGGCCCCTATCGACTACTCCCACATAGTGGTTTTGGTCAGTCTATAGTCCTTTGAATCCAAAACCTGTCACCCAGGGTCTCGACCTAGACACCATCCATTTGCCCCTTACTCAGCTCAGAAAGACACTTGAGTGTTAGACAATTCTTCAAGTGTTAATAAAGGCCGCCCTCAACCTCAAGTGACCTTAGCAAGGTACAAATGAAGGGTTTAGGCCAATATTAACAAAAATGACTTTACATGTTCCGTTCAAGTAAACCCCGCTCACAAAAATCAACTACACAAAAAAGAAAACACCTAAAATGTTAGATAAAATAAATAACAAAAACAAAACAAAACAAAACAACGAATTGCAACTAAATTATACAATCCCCGGCGACACGGCGCCAAATTGATAAAAAAAAAATTTTGCACACCAATTAAGGTGCACAATCACAACTTATGAATTACCCTACAAAGATGGATATGATCGAAGATAGTATATGAAGTAGGGATCGAACCCGCTGGAGATTGGGAAATAGTTGCAACTACAATGACTCAAAACAAACCAATAACGAAACTAGCAAAGTTTTATAATTTTCTGAATGATTTGGTATTTTTAACACTAAAGGGAAAACAAAATAGTAAAATTGACGAAAATAGAAAATTGATATTTTTGTGGTTTTTGTAAATCAATGAGATGGAGAAGCTAGGGTTTCGAAATCCACCATTGAACAATCTTACCAATGTCATGAAATCAGATTAACAAGTTATTGAATTCCATTGAGGACTATGCTCACGAAAGGTCCTTGGTATATGGATGCACTTCCGTATCGATTCTCTCTTACTTAGTATGTTAAGCATTTGGTATGAATGTCATAACTTATTCCCTAATATGCAACCTTGCTTGGTATGTGCTTAAGTTGACACAAAAGAGATCATTAAGATTTAAGAGATCATTAAGATTTAAGAGAATATGAGCATAGCAAGAATCCTAGAACATGGTATGTATCCTAGAAACAATTTCATATGAGTACCGTGATACTCATCGCACCACAAATTAAACACATGATGATACTGGTCGTCACGCACATGCTTATGGCTAGTCAATCCTAATACATGCTCCTAAGGTGATCAATCAAAGAAACACATAAAAGAATTTAGGGTTTACGAACAATGAAATCTTATCATCCGGAAAACAAAACTTGATTAATCCAAATAATCAAAACATTAAATAATCATATTCAGGGCTTCAATCTAGCCTTAACCACAAGAAGTTTATGTTTTTGGGTTTTCGAAATTATTCAAATTATACAAATATAAAAGCAAACAAATAGTTATGCAATAACAACTCCCAAAATTATTCACAAACATTTAAATGCGGAAAATAAATTAAATAAAAATAAGTTATAATAAATAAACGAAATTGGGAATTGTTACTGTCGTGTCTAGAAACTAGACACTGCCTCCAGGAACGGGTGGAAGGCGCAGCCATATATGTCAGCGGCAGTGGAACTGATCGGAACTGCCTTTGGATTGAACGGGTGTCCAAATCAATTGGACAATAGAAGGCTGGCTTGGGCCAGGTGCAGTGAAGGCCCCGAAATGATTGGGCTTGGGCCTTGGGTCAATGTTTCAACAGGCCCGTTGACTTTAATTCTTTTCTTCTTTCTTTGTTTATTCTTTCTCTTCTCTCTTTCTTTTCTTTCTTTTCTCCTTCTCTGTTCTTTTCTTCCCGTCTCTTCCCGTCTGTGCAGCAAGAGAGAGAGAGTCAGAGAGAGAGAGACGGGATGAGGCTTGGCGGCACAGTGAGTGCGGCGGAGGTGCGGGATAGCAGCGGAGAGAGACGCTGTGAGGTGGTGAGGCCGGCTGGGCTCGGTGGCTCAGTGAGGCACGGGCCTGGGTGAGGCCGTGGGCTTGTGGTGGTCTGGTGAGGCACGGCAGCAGGTGCTGCGGTGGTGAGGAGCGGCGGATTTGTGAGATGAGCTCGGAGCTGAAGACGGTGGCGACGCCGGCTCAGGTGGAGCGGCGGTGCTGGACAGAAGCGGTAGCGGCGGTGAGCACGGGCCGATCATGGGCTCGGTGCTTGGGTCACCGTCGGCGATGATGGTGGGCTGTGGATTGGTGAGGCCGGCTGGGCTTGAGTAGTAGGTCACAGCCATGGTGAAGCTGGAATTGCAGAGAGAGCTGGAGACCGTGATGGTCTGCAATTGATGATGATTGAAGCAGCTTGTAAGTGATTTTGGTCTGGGAAGCACAGCGGAATGGTATATGAAGATGAAGAAAGGTGGAGCAGGTGGTGGCTGCAATGATGATGGTGGTATGCTCCAACGTGATTGTGATGGACACAGCAACGTGACAAAGCTGCTGTGTGATTGTTGTGGTTGTGGGTGCAGCAATGATGGCTTCCAATGCAGAGAGAATCTGCCGGCTGTGCTGGTGATGCACAGTAACGTGGCCGGCATATGTGGTGGTGAACTAGCTCAAAAGCTGGAGAAACACAACAAAGAAAAATAAAATAATAAAAGAAATTAAATAATTTTAAACAAAATTAAATAATTAAACAATTAAGAGGGAAAATAAAATGGTGATTTGAAAAGTAATTTGCCACCGCGTGTGGTGGTTGCGCCGCCAAATGTTGTGGTTCGCCGGCAAACTTTGCCAGAATCCGAAAATAATATTCAAAATTTTCGTACATGCTATGCTCCACATCTGAGTGATGACAGGTGTTATCTTGACAATTAAAGTCACGGTTGACTTTCCGTCAATTATCGGAAATGCGCTAAAAACCTCCAAATTGCACCTTTCAACATTTTGTTTATAATTTCCCTATTAACACAAAAACACACATTAAATAGACAAATAGGCTCTCGAAAAAACCTAACCCAAGTAATTAGAGGCACTTTTCGCATGTAAAATACACGCTAATCATTTGGTTCTGCTCATCATACTTCGAACCATGTTTAACAAAGTGCGATTCCTACGTTCTGCAACCCCATTTTGTTCTGGTGTGCCTAGAGTTGTGTATTGTGCGACAATTCCACATTCCTCCAAAAATTTTGCAAATGGACCTGTGTTGTCCTGCTTCATCATATTTGCCATAATATTCTCCTCCTCTATCAGACCTAACAACTTTAATGGACTTTTCCAACTGTTTTTCAACTTCAGTTTTGTAAATTTTAAATGCTTCGAGACTTTGAGATTTTTCTGAAAGTAGATAAATGTGGCAATACCGTGAAAAATCATCGATGAAAGTAATAAAATAATTATTGCTACATATAGTATTGACCTGGAAAGGACCACAAAGATCTGTATGGATGAGTTCCAGAAGTTTGGAGCTACGTGTGGATCCTAATTTCCTACAGTTTGTCATTTTTCCTTTTATGCAGTCAACACAGATTTCTAGATCAGAAAAATCTAAGGCTGGAAGTATGTCAGACTTGACAAGCTGTTGAAGACGTCTTTTGGATATGTGTCCTAGATGCCAGAGAAGAGATGAATTTTCCTTAAGTAAGACTAGACAAGTATCAACAGAATAGGAACAACGTAGACGCCACATATCATCTTGAAGAAAAGCACTACCAACACAAGTAGAGTTAAAGAAAAATTTTATTTCTTCATAAGCGGTAAAATTGAAACCATCCTTAACAAGTCTGAAAGGGGAAATTAAATTCCTTCTCATCGAAGGAATAAACAGCACATCCTTCAAAAACAAAACAAAACCAGATTCTAACTTAAGATGAACAGTTCTTATGGCTTCAACAACGACTTTGACTCCATTGCCTACGAAAACTTTGACTTCATCTCTACTGGGTGTTCTCCGACTTACGAAGCCCTGCAATGAATTTGTGATATGAATAGGAGAACCAGTGTCATACCACCAAGAATTTGAAGGAACAGAAATCAAATTTGACTCAATTACTGTAAAAACATGGGAAGGACCTAGACATGGACCTATGAAAGTAAAAATATTATACGTACCCTTCTTTTCTAGCCACGGCTTATACTTAGCACAGTTTTTCTTCATGTGACCAGAATTTTTGCAAAAGAAGCATTTGAAAACAGTTGTTTGTTTTGGCTTAAGATTTTGAGGTCCTTTGGAGGAAGATGAAATCTGTTTTGGAGGAGAACCTTTGGCATGATGAAATGGACGTTTGAAGGATCCAGCAGCCTTCCATTTATTATTTCCAGACTGAGTAACCAAAAGGACAGATTTTCCCTTTTCCAGTTTTATTCTTCCTTCTTCCTGAACACATATAGCAATAAGCTCATCCAAAGTCCACTTATCTTTTTGAGTGTTGTAGCTCACCTTGAGTTGATTATATGCTGATGGAAGAGATTCAAGTGCAAAATGGACAAGAAAAGGATCAGGAATAAGAATCTCTAGAGCTATGAGCTTCTTGCTAATGTCAATCAGCTTCATGATGTGTTCCCTAACGCTTCCTTCTCCATCATACTGAGCTATAGTGCGTGCAATCATCAGGTTTCCTGTTTCTGCCTTAGAAGATTCTTTGAATTTCTCTCCTATGGCAGCGAGATAAGCCCTAGCATCATCGTTTTCTGCAATACTACCACGAACAGTTTCGTTCATGTACTTCTTCATGAACAGCAATGCCACCATATTGGATCTCTCCCACTTGTCAGCTTTCTGAATCTGAGCCTGGGCTTGTTGGAATAATCACTGGCTGATCGTCCCTTAAAGCTAAGTCGAGATCCATAATTCCTAAAGTTTATCATTATGTCATGCTTCCAACTCTTAAAGTTGGTGGCGTTCAAAATCTCTATGGATGAACTAAGCGAGGAAGCAACTGTAAGACATGTAGTAGGCTTTAAATTATTTTATTCTAAACATGTTATGCAATCAAGAACAATCCAGACAGCACAATAATTGTTCAAATAACCCCAATCTTTATTTGCACTATTAAATAACACTTGTGAGCAAGAAATTTAGTAGTGCCTGTAAGTCCTTATCACACCACAAACTTTATAGAACACTAGACTATATAAAAATTATCAACGCATGTGTGCAAGATGATAACATTTCCTTTATGTGTTCTAAATTCTTTTGATGTGCTGACTTTAAACTATGATATACTTAATTAACACCTGTGTGGCATGAGAATGTCCATATATCATATCTTAGAGTCACAATTTTGGTCTAACATTATAACCATGAACTAAGAAAAATCCTGAATAATTTTAACACCTGTATGGCAAGAGAAAATTATTACAAGGTATCTCAGAACTAGACCAAGTTTTATTCGAGTCTTATGAAGGGTATATTTAAGTGTGAGTTTCAATTAAACCTTTAACTTAAATAAGATCTCGAAAAAAAACATATATTGCAGAATATAAACATATGCTAGATGACTCAATTGCCATCTAGCCCAAAAAGTGTTCAAAAAAAAAATTTCTGCAAAATATTCTGATAACTTTGTTCGTGTAGTAATATGTACACGTACACAAGAATATACATATAATTTCAGATTATAAACAAATCTCTTTACTGCAGCAACAAAAGAAGAATACTAAAAGTTACCCATTTCATGAACCAGAAATGTTAAAAAAAGGACCAAGGAGTCAACAAACGAACAAATATTTCTGCAATCAAGCTTTAATGAAGGTTATGTTCGTAGTATATCCATGGTATATATATAGACAAAAAAATTAAACAATCAAAAGAACCTTAATGATCTCTATATATGCAGAGTGGCTCTGATACCACTTATTGGATCATACAATGAGTATGAACATGCCATAATCTGCATAGAGATAGAGATACAAATACATATTGAAAATAAGTATAGATATTCATAATCAAGTAATACTTGTGGAAGCCATCGTCTTCAAGTAAGAATTACTGAATTAGAGAAGACAAAGTCTTCTGCTCTCTCCAAACCAGATTGTTCTATCTCTCAATGGGGCAAGATTAATTATGAACCTTATTTTGGAAGAGCAGGGACCTTGACTTATATAGATGCTACGTGATAGAATTCATCCATCATGAATAGTCTATCATTTACTTTATGCATCTCTTTAATTAAGCCAAAAACGAATTCCAGATTTAATGGAACAAAACCAACTTTAGTTTTGTTTTTCCAAAACTAAAGTTGTCTTTGATTAGGTTAATAAACTATAATATTAATCACAATACTATAGCTACTGATCTATTGCATACATCATCCTTTGAATTATTTGTAGAATATCACAACCATTGTGTAATCTTTATTATTAAATGATATGTCTATTGTGCGGAAGCGTAACAAACACGATATTGATATGAGTAAAATAAGTAAACAAGACAAACACAAACAACACAAAATTTATAGTGGTTCACTCAATCGGTGTGATTGAGATACGTCCACTTTCGGAGCCGGCAAAATATTCCACCATGATCAAATTGGAGAAATACACAAATAGAGTTTAAGAGTAAACTCTAACTACCCAATCCCCAATACACCCAATCCTAACTGAACCAATACGTTCCAAATGAGGAAAACAAATTCAAGGAGAACAAAGGTACCAACAACGTAGCAGCAGCCTTCTTCAACAAGAAGAATCTTCTTCTCTCTGCTCTCTGCTACCATGCAACGTCTCTCTCTTTCTAACTTGTTTTTTCTCTCTTCACATGCACTTGTTGTGCCTTACGTACTGCTCCTTGCATCTCGCACTCTTCTCTAATATATAGCATGCAGCTATAACATTGATTGGAAAACAATAATGAAAGCTGCCGACACTAGTGGAAGATATCAACTTTCATTATGCATGCATTTCCTTTTGCTTTCACTTTCGGCTGCTCCCCACTTACAATTACACATGCATAGACAAAGAGTCACATGCATATACCCATGAGGGAGTAGGCCATCATATCATGCATTAGGAATATCAATATTCCCATTGTTTCAACCTTTCGGAAATTAGTGGAGCCAATCATTCAACAATGTCCAATTAGGTTCTTACACCACTGTTATTAGGTTCCATGCCAGCTCTTATTAGATATTACCTTCGATTTCAATTATTGAGAACTAAAGCTCAAATTGTGTTTCTCTCTCTTCCATCTACAATTTGACTTTGTTGGTCTGCTCCTACAACCTCTTTCAAGTCATTCTGATCTTGGTTTGCTTTCTTTCTTGATTTTACTGGGATTTCGATCAATGGCGTTGAGCACCCAAAGAGCCTCAACATCTCTTCCTGCAACTGAATCACCTCCTAGATGGAAGCACGATGTGTTTTTGAGTTTCAGGGGTGCAGACACCCGCAAAGGTTTTGTATCCCATTTATACCACGAACTGCAGTACTGGCAAGCAATCAAAACTTTCAAGGACGATCGGGAGCTTGAAGTTGGAGCAAGTATTTCTCCGGAGCTCTTGAGGGCAATCGAAGCATCACATCTTGCCATCGTTGTTCTCTCACCAAACTATGCTTCTTCCGCCTGGTGCTTGGATGAACTTGCAAAAATTCTTGAATCCATGGAAACAAGGGATAACACAATTCTGCCAATTTTCTTTCATGTGGATCCGTGCGATGTACGGTATCAAAGGGGAAGCTTTGCTCAAGCCTTTGCTAAGCATGAACAAAGGTTTAGTGATGACAGAGAGAAATTGAAGAGGTGGAGAGCAGCTTTAAGAAAAGTGGCCAGTCTTTCTGGATGGGATTCTATGCATTAACAACTTCATCATTTTGACGCTTGCAACTTCCTGGTTATAGGGAAGTTGCTGTAAATTGTTTCTATATATATATATATATATTAGCTTGATGATTATTTATTATTAGCCTGACGATTATTTATTTATTTATTTATTAGATGTGAAAGAGAACTTATCAAAGTCATTGTCAAATGTGTGTGGAGTAAAGTGCGTCCTACGATCACATTGTCAGATTCCAAAGACAAGTTAGTCGGAATTGATTCTAGACTTGTGGAACTAGGTTGCCTTTTAGCTCCCGAGGCAAATGATGTTCGATTTATAGGGATATGGGGAATGGGTGGGATGGGTAAGACAACCCTTGCTAAGCTAGTTTTTGAGAGAATTTCCCATCATTTTGAAGTCAGCAACTTTCTTGTTAATGTCAGAGAGGTATCTGCAAAACATGGTACTCTAGTTGATCTACAAAAACAACTTCTTTCATCGATCTTGAAGGAAAATATTGCACAAGTTTGGGATGAACAACAAGGAACCTCTTTTATTAGGACATGCTTATTTAATAAAAAGGTTCTTCTCGTTCTTGATAATGTTGATCACTATAATCAACTAGAAATATTGGCTGGAAATAGATCTTGGTTTGGTGATGGAAGCAGAATCATTGTTACAACTAGAGATGAACGTCTGCTCATCGAGCATGATATAGAAAGATCATTTAAGGTAGAGGGACTGAATGCCAGCACAGCTCTTGAGCTCTTCAGTCACAATGCCTTTAGAAAAGATGAGCCTGAGGAAGGTTTTTCAGAACTCTCTAAATGTTTCGTAGATTATGCCAAAGGGCTTCCATTAGCTCTTAAAGTCCTGGGACGCTCTTTGTACAAGAGAGGTCAAGATGAATGGATTAGTGCATTGGATAAACTAAAAAAAAGTCCTGATACAGAAATTTTTAGCTCACTCAAAATAAGTTATGATGGACTGTGTGAAATGAGTCAAAACATTTTTCTTGATGTTGCTTTCTTCCATAAGGGGAAGTACAAGAAGCAAGTAATTGAAATACTAGACAGAACTTGTGACTTTTCCAGTCTTTTTGGGATAAATGTTCTCATTGAGAAATCTCTCTTAATTATTGAGAGAGGCAACAAGGTAGAGATGCATGATTTGATACAAGAAATGGCATGGGAAATTGTTCGTCGAGAGTCTCGTGATGAACCCGGTTTCCGCAGTCGTTTGTGTCATCGTAATGACATCTTTCATGTATTCGTGAGAAATACGGTAAGAAGTTATGTTAATGATAAAAAAAAAAGTTTTTTTAGAACCATATGTATTACACTTAACACTTTAATGTTAAATTAACTTCTCTTTACTTTTAATTAATATCAGGGAACAGAAGCAATCAAAGGCATCCGCTTATGCTTACCTGAATTAGAAGAGGCGGACTCAAGCTGGAATTGTGAAAGCTTGTCTAAAATGTTCAAACTAACGTTTCTAGAACTTAATAATCTAATCATTTATTCAGGCCCCAAATTCCTCCCTGATTCCTTGCGAAATCTCATATGGAGTTGGTATCCTTCCAGATTTCTTCCAGGAAGTTATCGACCAAATTTACTTATTGAACTGAAGATGAAAAATAGCAAACTTGTCCGGCTTTGGGATGGAAAACAGGTAAGATTATTGAATATATGTATTTATACAATCACGTACATATCCTATTTTGAAAGTGGTAATAATTTTATTTTCTTGATGTATTGTGCAGGACTTGCCTTATTTGAAAAGTATTGATCTTCGTGACTCCAAGAACTTGACCAAGACCCCAGACTTGACATGTATTCCTAATCTTGAGGTGTTGCAACTTACACAATGCACGGGTTTAGTTGAGATCCACCCATCCATTGCAGTCCACAAAAAGCTTAAAATTTTGTCTCTTTGGGGCTGTAAAAGTATTAAGAGTTTCCCAAAAGAGATAGAAATGGATTCCCTTGTGCATTTCAGCCTTCGGGGTTGCACTAAACTACAAATTCCAGAATTTGCAAGAGGGATGAAAAATTTGTTATATCTCGACTTAGGTGGGACTGCCATTGAGAAAATTCCTTCCTCAATTGAATGTCTTGTGGGGCTTGTAACGTTGCAACTAACGGGTTGTAAAAGTCTCACTTGTCTTCCGAGTGCCATAATTTGCAAACTCAAGTCTCTTAAAAAGCTCATTATAAGTGGATGCTCAAAACTAGATAAATTGATAGAAAATATGGGGGAGATGGAGTGTTTGGAGGAGCTTTCGATTTGTGAGACTGCTATAAGAGAGCTATCCTTCCTCTTACGTATGAAAAATCTCAAAATGTTATTCTTTCGTGGATCACCTGTAATACAGAAGCATGACTTTGGCTTTGGGCGCTTATTGGGAAGAAAGAGTCCGGAACCTTTGCGCTTGGTGTTGCCTTCTCTGAGGGCTTTATGCTCTTTGGTGACATTAAATCTTAGTGAGCATAATCTTTGTGAAGGAGATATCCCCGATGATATTGGCTGCTTGTCATCTCTACGATACTTGTATCTCAGTGGAAATAATTTTGTTAGTCTTCCTGCAAGCATTCAATGCCTTTCTATGCTTCGGTCAATTGATTTGAAGAGGTGCGAAAGGCTTCAACAATTGCCTCATCTTCCATCAAATAGAGTATTAGAAGTTCGTGTAGACAATTGTGCTTCCCTAAAAAGGCTTTCAGAACCATCAAAACTGAACAAACCCACCAATTTGGAGGATTTTAGATTCAGTTCTGTCAATTGCTTTGGATTGGCTGACGATGAAGGCTGGAATAATGTAATACTTTCAATGCTAAAGCGAATGGCCACTCAGGTACGTACTCAAATTTGTTTTTGTTTTTTTTTTCTTTCTCTCTCGTTGTTGTTGAATATATATACATGTTCCTTTGGTACAGCGAATCTCTCCAAAGTTTGACGCATTCAAGATTCTAAGTCCTGGAAGTAAAATTCCAAAGTGGTTCAATATTCAAAGTGAGGGAGATTCATTAACCGTGGAGCTTCCTCCGGATCGGAACTCAATGTGGATGGGGATTACGTTTTGTGTAGTTTTTTCTGAGCACGAAAATCCAGCCGCTCTTGAGTTTGATTATTTCAGAATTCAATGTTTATCGGAAGGACTTTCCCCTCCCTTCTGGAATTTAGGAAAACGAGGTCAAATTATGAGAGATCACCTTTGGATATTTTATATGCCTCGTATAAAGTTTCAAGATACCACAAGATGTCATATTAGGTTCTTATTCGAAGCATATTATTCAACATTGGGCAAGGAATCCCTTAAATGGTCGACGAGCTTCAAGTTTGTGAAGAAGTCTGGGGCCCGCTTGGTGTATGAGCAAGATTTGAAAGAACTTCTCAATGGAACAATGAACATCCCTAACAAGCGGACTCGTAAATATTGTGAAGCAGAGGACGGAGGTCCAAGTGGAAGTGGTAGATCTAATGAAGAATCACTTTTCAAAAGATGGAAAAGAAGACTAGTGTGATCGAGCTTGATTCAAATCACTCAATGCTCCAAAATGATGCTTGAAAAGCCAATGAGGTGATAATCTTCTCAAAGAATATAATTCTTGTTAGTAAGTCATCATCTCACTTAAAGAAGCACCTACATACATGACATTTATTTCATAATACTGTTTGTACACTGGTGTTGTGAATCTGCTTGTTTTTAATTGCTAGACGGCTAGACCAATGCAATCAGTCAATTGTGTAATACGCATTGCAACTTTTTCCAATTTTTAATAGATACTTGCAGTCCGAATATATAACAAGCTAGATGTTGATTTAGAAGCTCATGTAATTAAATCTAGTTAGTTTTGTTCCAACTGCTGGCCTAGTTCTTAATTATTGATTTGATTATTTATGCGATCACTGTATGTCTAAACTGTTTTTTTTATTTTCTGCGCAGGATTGGAAGGAAAATCCTAACATATATTGTTATAGCTGCTTAGAGTCAATTATAAAGTGATGTGCATTTTAAACATATGGTTGGGAATTGGGACTTGGAAGTATGTTTCTGTGCCTAAATGGTTTCTATTTGTTCTAGGTTTGAGTCCACCTAATTTATGGTTTTTGTTTGTACGTGTCAACTGCACAGAGCAAGGGACATCAATCAAGAAAGAACAATCAAAGGATTTCATGTCCAGGGATGGCAACAAGTTGGATCGGGGTTGAATATGCTATATCCATCCCCGAACTCAAACCAAATACTCTATCCCAAGTCCCAACCCATTCTTTTGGGTATATTGTAAGACTTCAATATCAAGAAAACTCAAACTCTAGAACATCTTCATCAATCTATTTTTCTCTTCTAACGAATGCCACAGAAGCATTGTACGTCATTCCATCTCTATGCTCCTTATATTATATTTGTTTGAGGGAACTCAAACTTGATATGACCATACTTAAGAAATTAATAGCACTCTTTGTCAATGTACGTTCTTCCGATCCTTTAGATTCTCCACCACTAGAACTTCTTTGGAAACCCTTGTCTCGATGCTCGATTTACTTTGGAAACCCTTTGTCTTTCCCATGAGCATGGGAAAATAAATTTTCTACTAGTTTTCCCTACCAATTCTTGGTAACACTGGTAAAGCAATTAGAAAATGTATTTTTGTTTCTTTTCCGATGTTTGGTTTGTGCATGAATAGGAAAATAAGTTGCATCAATTTTCCAATAGTATCCTTGTTTTGTTTGGTCCTTATATTAGGTAATTAATATTTAATTAAATGCATGGAAAGTGTCAGGGAAAATGAATCTCTTGGGGTATGGGATGATCTACTTTCCCACGCCCCTATTTTTCCTTCATGCAAAAAAGTTGTTCCTTTCTTTGGGGGTGCCAAACACTGGAAAAAATTGAGTTTTTCTTCCCAAACTTTCCATTCTGCAAACCAAACAAGGTCTAATTGCTTGTAACTTTACCTTTATTCTAGGCACTCTAAAATATAATGAATAGATGAAGGACCGATTACACTCTTTCGCGAGGTGGGTGACTGTATACAAACGAACATATAAGTCCAACGAGCCAACGAGTCATTATGCATTCATCATCAACCTAGCAAGTGTAATAGTTTGGGGCAATTCTGATTTAGGCCATTTGCTCAAGATATTTCTTAGTTGGTAAGAGCCTCCAGGTGTGGAACCACCCCACTTGAGTTCGAATTCTGCAGACTACGGATTAGAGTTAAATCTCAATCCATTCTGTGACTAGCCAAATGAGGAAGACTTCTGACAGTGCTCCCGAGTGGATTAGTCTTTGGGATACTACGATCTCAATAAAAAAAAAATTCTTAGTTAGGTTATTTTTTGTTATGCAAGGACCTTAAAGGCCTTATGTTTTTACAAATGCTTTCCATGTCCTATGAAATTGTTTATTGCTATCTGACAAAAGTGGGACTCATTGCTGGATTACTTGTTTGGTTGCTTCTTGCTCTTGGAAATATATTCAATCATCTTTGGAAATTGTTCCTTCTGCTCCGTTGATGTTTTCTGATTATGTTGTTGCTCCATCTTGCTCCATCTCTATCTTCTACTTGGTGGTGAAGACTTTCTACATGCTTCCATGTTCCATCATGTTCTCTATATTAAATTCCTTTTCATCTGATAGATTTTCCCAATAAGCATTATCGGCATCTTCAGTTTGTCCTGCTAATCTTTTTAAGTCTTGTTTGGCCTTCAACATGTAGTTGATCATTGTCTTTTTGTGTGGCTTTACTAATGTGAACTTTTGAATGTATTTTGGGCTTGTCTGCTTGTCTTTTGGTACAAAGGTTGATATATTTGGTCTAGAGGAGGATATTGAGATTACTATCATTCCGAAGTTTATGTTGAACTATTTGGGCTCCCTTGTATCTCTTGATAACTTCAGTTGTGGGAATATGGTTTATTTCTAGGTGTGAAGGTGGACTAACATAATCTTCTTGGGTAATAATATTGTGCTTAACTTTATCTGGATAAATACTACTCCTAAATAATACGGGGGTATACTATCAACATTTAACATGACATTGCCCCCTTAAAGGTGTAAATATAGTTGAATATTTTCTCTAAGATCTTTTAGGAAAGGATTAGATATGGTGTTTATGCTCATTATATAAGTGGGTTAAGAAACCATGCTCAAGTAGTAAACCTGGTGTTACTAAAATATTTTTCTCATCATGCTCAAAATGTAAATCTCTAAATTAAACCATATTTATGCTTGCTAACAGAATTTGGAAATTGGCTTTTTTATTAGGATGATTAGACAACCTTGAGTATATATATCTATCCTTGGTTGAGAGTTTGCTTGTAATTGAAAAAGTTTTTGTATTCCTATTTGTAAAATGTTGTCAGAATAACTTAAAGAATGGACTGGAAGGAAAGAATGGACAATATATGTGTAATCAAAGTAGATATTATCAAGATTTTCTAATTGCCATTAATCTTTATTTTAAGAAGCACCAAGGATGGAGAAAATGTATCAGCCTTGCAAGAAATCAGGATGAATGTCATCTTCTACCCTCTCATCGGTTGTTACTGTCTGATACTCATAGTTTGCTATTGTTTCATTACTCCATTGCCCTGCGTTATCTGCACCGCGTTTGCTGTTAACTCTCAAGTCATCATTATCATCTTTGGTTACGTAACCATTCCACTTGGAAGCACCTGTAAGTGTAGCCTTTGTCACTTGCAATGTTCTTGATTCCTTGTCATCTGGCATCATGAAATGGCTCCATTTTGAAGTGTTCTTGGTCATTGTCAACTCACACCTCCTGTCCTCCACACCTGCAATTCCAAATGCATACAAGTCTATTACGGTCTGACGAAAGATCCATCCACTTAACCGCAGCTATGCCCCCTCATTGTCATACATTGAGGAGAGGTTCAAAGTTTGGTATTGGTTCTATTCTTAACATGATTAAAACTTTAAATTCACCTGCAAATTGACTTAAATTTTCATGCTGGGATATTGGGTTGTACCAACAAGCAAGCCTGTAACTTTTGTATTCTTTTCTTCCAGCATCTGTATGTGCCATTGTTCTATAATTATTCTACCATTCATGTGAAATCTTTCATCATTATTTAAGTAAATTCAAGGAAGAAGAAGACATAACTAGCAGCAGATAGTCAACTTCAGCAGGAACTGATTTAGGTCACTCAACTTGAGTTTAGTATTCTCTGTTGCAAAAGTTGTCAAACCAGATGTAAAATACAACTGCGAAAACAACTGCAAAAACAACCACGAAAAGAAAAGGCAACATGGATAAACAATGAAGCTCACCCACCAAGAATCGAAGACAGGACAAAAGAAGAAAATCAAAACCTCATTACCCACAGCAAGCAAGATCACAAATTCACAACACCATTATGTATTTCATTTACCCGAAAGACTAGAATAATTAAGGAACCAATTTATCATGTAAAGCAAGAGAAGAAGTCAGATACCTTTGGGGGAGACCACATTTTTGTTGGAATTCCTCTTGGAGAAAACCGGTCTGCGATTGTGAAGCTCATAGACACTACCTTTATCTGTATCTGCAGACCCAGAAGCATCAAAATATTTGTTGAGCTTTGGTTTCTTGAATGACTCTGGCGGCAACTCAGTTACAATTTGGGGCTCAAAACCACCACCTGCATCAAGAAAAAATGCACCACAAATACATCAACACTATGCTCAATTTTTGAGTTTCAATGCAAATCCGAAAACAACTACTTTCTTTCATCATCTTCTTGCTTCATCTCGGTGCGCTGATCGTCCTCAGCATCCAGGTATTGGGTCCAATCAGTTGGTCTTTTCTTTTGGGTATTGCACTCATGACTATCAGAAACGAGGGCATGATCATCATGGTGTTGTTGTTGGTGGGTGAACTGACGGGACATGTTGGAGGATTGGACAAAGGGGCGGAGGTCTCTGGCCATGGGACTTTCAGCGAACACCTTGCGTGCAGACTGCTTTTGATTGCAAACCACACATGTCCACTTGTTGTTCTTACTGCTCTGCTTTCTCTGCTTCACCTACCATTCATTAATAATATTTACCAACAAATTCAAGTCCAAAATAGCTACATAGATAGACGATGGTAGCCATGTACAGAAGCAATGTATAAACCTGCATAGTGGAGCATTGGCAGCACTGAACGGCAAAGAAGATGGTGGACATGCTCTCTCTCTCTCTCTCTCTCTCTCTCTCTCTCTGCTTCCGAGTTTCACCACTAGTCACTGTGAGATTTCTATGTCAGAAAATTTTGAAGGGGATTTGATTTGGGATTTTGGGGTTTCGGCGCCAATTTTGTGGTGTTTTGGCGGATTAATGGCTTTTGAGAAGTTGACTGTGCAGGCCATATTTTTAGGGTAAAAACCTCAAATGGTACCTGAACTATCGCGTAAGGTATTTTTTAGTACCTACGAATTTTAGTTACCAAATATGGTACCTGAACTATTGCGCAATTACCTAATATGGTACCTCCGTTACTTTTTCCCTTATTTTGGAGGGCAAAACGGTCCGCACAACCACTAATAGCAAGAATAAAAACCTCAAATGGTACCTGAATTATTACACCGTTACCAAATATGGTACCTGAACTATTACACTCTTACCTAATATGGTACCTGAGGTACCATATTAAGTAAATATGCAATAGTTCAGGTACCATATTTGGTAACTAAAATTCGTAGGTACTAAAAAATACCTTACGCGATAGTTCAGGTACCATTTGAGGTTTTTACCCATATTTTTACATGGCTCATTTCCCACAGGACCCCTCTTTTGTTTTTAAGATAAATGGGGACCAAAATGCCCAAAAATAGGGGTGTAAACGAGCCGAACCGAGCCGAGTATTACATGCTCAGATTTGGCTTGTTTATGATCAAGCTTAATTTGTTGTGTTTGAGCTTGGCTTGCAAGCTTATTTCAAAGCTTGAGCTTGGTTTGGCTTGACTTGTTTCTTGACGAGCTCAATTAACGAACTCGAGCTTAAGCTTGATTGGAGAAGCAACCTCCTTATAAACTCAGTACTATAAATAGAAAACCAATAAAAACTTATGAATAGAGTATTTCTCCAATACAAACTTCTAAAGAAAAGAGCATAACCGATAAGCAACCCAATATTTAATATTTGGTTAATGAAAATTATAAAAACAAAATATTTAATATTTAACTATATTAAATGAGCTTGAGCAAACGAGTCAAGTTTTAACGAGCAAGCTTAGTTCGAGCTGTCTCGTAACTAAATATGAGCTGCTCACGAGCTCTTCGAGCCGAGCATACTAGAGCTCAAGCTTTGGCTTGTTTCATTTACGAGCCGAGTTCGAACGAGCTATAAACGAGCCAAACACGAACGAACTCGAGCTATCTCGATCCAATTTACAGCCCTACCCAAAAAGCAAAATGTGAAACCCTGAAAATGTTTTAAAAATATATATGTATATATTATTATTTTTATTAATTAATTTTTTATTAGATCAATTAAGTGTTTATGATTTTAGTTTAAAACATATTTGTCCTGTTTGGTTTTAAACCTCCAAGCAGGAGGTGGCAGCTTGTATTCAAAAGAAGCTTTGATGTTAGTATAGCTTCTCTAGGTGATAAAATTAAGCTAGAGTCGGTGAAAAAGGGTCGGTGGATTTAGGAAGAAAAACTGGAAGCAAGAATACAAGAGGATACGAAGAGCAGGAGAAGAAAAGAAAGAAAACAGAACGAGAAAAAGAAAGAAACAGAACCAGAAAAGAAGAAAGAAAACAGACCCAGAGAAGAAAGAAAGAAGAAAGAGTGAAGAAGAAGAAGAACTAGAAACGATTTTGTGATTGGTATCAAAGGTTGATTATGATTTCAGTTTTAGTTTTGTTATTAAGTTGGTTTTTGAGTTCTTAGAATTTGGTAACTAAGTTTGATTCTTTATTTCAAGTTTCGTTCTTCAATTACTGAGTTTTTGATTGAAAAGTATTATGTTGTTATATCTCTGATGTTATATGAGTTTAGGAATGAAATCGAATTCAATATCAGTGATTAAATTCGGATTCATTTTGTCTCAAGAACAGAGTTCTTAGAGTTTGGGTGTCCAAAGCAAATTCTGGAACTTTTGTTTCAAAGTTTCGAATTTGTTCATGACGTTTTGGTGTCCTGGAAGTGAAGTACGGATCTTATACTACTTTTTCGAAGTCCAAACATTATTTTTGGTAACCTAGAAGTCGACCAAACTGAGTTAGGAATCCTTCTGAGTTTGCTGGAAATTTCCAGAAAAATCTTATTTTCTTGTCAACTTTGAGCTACTATAACTCACAGCTCAGGTCTTTGTTTTGAAATTTGAAAATACCTTTGCAAAATTCACATGTCTATGTTTATATTAGTTCAAGAATCACTGAATTTGTACAAGTTTTGTTTGGTTAAACTCAAAGCAGAAAATAGAGGCCTGAACTGCCAAAATAACTTTTCTGAGTTTCTGAACTAGCAAATGTTTTGTTAAAAAACTGTACTTTTCTGTACATAATTTAAAGTTGTTGTCTTCTGATAAGTTGTAGTAGACATTTTAAAGATTATTTCAGAGTTGGAATCTCCTCAAAACGATTTTTCTGCATTTAGTTATGAATTTTCAAAGTTATAGATCTGCTGCAGGAATTTCTGAAACCTGCAGCACTGTTTCATTCTATCTATTTGTTTAAGTATCTGTTCTTGTTCAAACTTGCTTCAGGGATCCAGTATTTGAAAAGTAGACTTTCCTAGGTTTCTAACGAAACCAGTCCTTCCCTTTTTGGAGTTCGTATGAAGAGTATAGGCCATTGCAAAGTTGATCTTGTGCATTAGGAATTCTGTTGCATAGTTCACTTTTCTTATTACTTTTGCAACTCGTATCAACTTCATTTGGCATAGGATTTTACGTATCTTCTTCTTAAGGCTGTGCCATCGCTTAGGGCTTGTGGTTAAAGGTTCTAGGTTTTGAAATTAAGTCTTGAAGTCTAGTTAGCCAGTTAAAGTAGGATTACGTTTTAAACAGTTTGTATTTCTCATAGGAACCTGCGACATTGTTGAAAGCGTTCTTCGACGAGTGCAGCAGTGAAGTGGAGCTGACGTAAAGTTATATTAGTGCTGGAATCAAGGTAGGGGGATCTTGGGAAACCTTTTTAAATAATTTGGTTGTTTACGATGTTTGAATAACATGCTTGTTTGATATACGGTGATTGATTCGACTTATATATATGCGAGCATGAATTACATGTCTAAATGTATATACATATATGTTCTTATGCATGTTGCATACATGAACAATCTACATGTTAGTAATGACATATTATTAGCATGATGCATTATGACATACTGAAGGGTTGATACTCAGGAATGATTTTGATCATGGTATGAGAATGGTGGATGGATATGGAAAAATGATATCTTTGGGAATAGCTTTTGTGTAGTTGAGTCTAACTCTCGCAGGGACCAGGCCAAGGAGAAATAAGGGGGAATATGAATATGATATATGATCATATGAAATTGGGAAATTTTGGCTGGCGACCGAGAGAAGGGCAAGATGACTGACAAAAGGGATTTGTGGAATGAATTGTTACGGGTGTTAGATCATATAATAAAATAATCAGGGTTACCCCCGGTTGGTAATACACGGTATGGGACGTGTAGGCTCTGCTTGTTTTGTTATATGGACTAACGGGTAGATAAGTGAAGCTCATTTGACATTCATGCATCTATTTCATTACTAATCTTTAAGTGCTCTTTGACAACTTGATGTTTGTGACAATTAGTTTAGTCAATAAAAGGTTTATGTCCCTACTGAGCAGCGAGGACGAAAGCTCACCCCTACAATAGGTTGTCTTTTTGCAGGTACTAAATCGATTAATTAGAAGGTTGAAGAGACGGTTAAGTTCGAGAGTTGTTAGTTAAACGCTTGTTTTGTAAGCTAAGTTTTTGTACTTAGAAGACGAAAGAACCACTAGTAAGGACTTGTGTATAGTTGTAGCGTGTGACTTTGATTGTAAATTAAGTATTCTTTTAAAATCTTTTGTTACGGAATTGTACAGTTTAGTAGTTGGCTTTGGTTGTTTTCTTTTTATTTACTTTTCTCACATTCTAATTGTAGAAGATTTTTATTTTCTATAATTGGGATGTGATTCACACCTCAATTTGGGAATTTAAAATTGGTTTTCGAATCGGGGCGTGACAAAGTGGTATCAGAGCATAGGCTTTAGATCGGTTAAGTTTTGTGTGACTACCTTAGGCTAAACACCGGTCGTTTAATAGGTGAATTGTGTAATTTTTTATACATATCCCTATTAAACTCTTGTTGCTTACCTTCTTGATAGGTTATCAAGTTTAGGTGAACAAACAACGACGTATTAGAATTATCTGAAGCTGTTCGAAAACGAATTTCGCAATGGAGGGATCGATACACAATGATCAAGCACGTCAGCAACGCATTGAAGAAAATAGAATTGCTAGGATTCATGCCAAATTTCTTAGCAAACAGCCACCTACTTTTACGGGCGAACTAATTCCGACGGTAGCAGAGGATTGGCTAGTAGAAATGAAGAAAATGATGGAGAAGCACAAAATTCCAGATGATTTGAAGGTTCGTATAGCTCGTGGTTACTTGGTAGCAGAAGCACACCATTGGTGGAAATTGATCGAGAGCATCCTCCAAATCGAAGTAACTCGTTGGTCAATATTCGAAGCAATATTCCTCGAAAAGTATTCTCCTAGCACGGTGAGAGATGCGAAGACCAGAGAATTCATCCAACTTGTTCAACGATATTTAACGGTGGCACAATATAAATCCAAGTTTGAGGAATTACTACCATTCGCTGCTTATCTAGTTCCTGATGAAGCGACCAAAGTGAAACGATTCATGCAAGGACTCAAGCCTACAATTAAACAGAAGATTGAAGTTCTTATGCTAGAAGATTACAACGAAGTAGTTGATCGGGCGTTGATCGCTGAAAGGGGTATTCTTGAAACTAAAAGGCTTTGGAGCGCTAGGAACGAAACTAGTGAGCGAACGACCAAGCGACAAAGATGGAAGTCACCGAGGACAACTCAAGAGCCAAAAGTTTGTTTTCAATGCCAACAAGTAGGACATTTTCAGAGGAACTGTCCACAATTCCAGCTGCACCAAGTACATCCTGTATCACAACCAACATTGTGTGCATCTTTCCAAACTCAGCAAAATTGGTCGAGACCACCGGTTGATCAACGACTACACTACGAAGAACAATGTACACAATCTACACCTGGTGCATCGACAAGTGCAAGACAACAAGGACAACTTACTCGTGGTCGCTCGTATGTAGTGGAACATGTTGCAAATCCAACCAATGTGCCAGAAGGTACGTTTTTCAGATAAGATATTGTACATACCTTTTGTATGTTATGCTTTCTTATTTGGAAATTGAGTGCTTAGAATTCTTTTGTTATTTGCGTCTCGTTTAGATTAGTTACGAGAAAAATTAGGATGTAGAGACCTCGAGTAGATCAGTTAGTTTTATTAGTCAAATTTCTTTGTTTTTGGTTTACTAGTTGAGTTCATTGTTTGTTTGTTTAAGTGATTTTGTTATTGTTTCTCTTTTCTGATTGTTTTTGTTACTGTTAGTTTTGAAAATTAGTCTTTTGTATGACTTGTTCTTTCACCAAATTTATTTTCTCAAATTTGGTTATTTGATTCCTCATTGAAAGTTTGTATTTGCTACTCCATTGGTAATCTCAAATGGCCTACCAGACTTTACTGGTTTCCATTCTATTTAGTCAATTTGCCCTCTTCTCACTCTTGGCCAAAGCTATACAACTCTTGTGACCAATTGGATCTTAGAATGTCAAGGATACTGAACACTTATTCTAGCCTCAGTCATTACTTATGGCTATCGAGTTTCAGTTATGTCTTCATATTGTACTAACAGCCAAAGTATCTATACTTTGGAATTGCCAACTCCATTTACTATTTATGTAGCTCTCTTGAACTTTTCTTTCTTCTTCAATTAGTACAACTCGTTCGCCTTTTCAAATTACTATCAAATCTGGGTATTAGTTCATGTCTCTATGAAATTAATGCCTAAACTTTTATCTCCCTATTATGATGATATTCTTCATTCAAGTACTCGTATTGATGTAGCTACTTTGATTACAGATACTATTTACACCCATTTGTCTGGGGACATGATAAATTATTTGATCAGTTCCTATTCTCTCTACTGATTTCATTCACGTTTTACCTCTCAAACATCTTTGATCAAATCTGAGACATATGAGCTCGGATCATATTTAAATTATCTATTCTTTTAGACAACTTGTTTTTCTCATCTCAATTCCTCTGTTTATTTATTCATCTGCTTCAAAAGAAAGTTATTATTATTATTGTTACTGTTATTCCTATACCAAATTTTTCTCTCTAATATAGTTCACTACCTTTTCAACATTTCCTATAGTAAGATTTGAATTTCAGTTGCTGCAAACTTCAAGTGTCGATTTTCTCTCTCATCAAGAGGTTTTGTTTCAATTTCTTTTCTTGTGTTGATTGAAGCAACCGAAACCTCCTGATCGATCTTGTCAAGAATGTTTATTATTTTTCCTCATCTCAAAGTGTACTTCTGTTACTCAACTTAATCATTTCAACTACTAGCAACCTTATTGCTTTCGGTCTAGTTTTGTGTCAGTCTTTGATCCTTAGCCTTATCTAAAGTTCAGTTCAACTAGTGGACCTCTCAACAGATTATATATCAGTTCAATATTTTCTCTAGAACTTCTTGACATCTTTAATTCATCCATATCTAGAGATTATATGTTTCTAATCTTTCTATACCTAAACTATCCTATCATTGGATAAATTCTTCGTTTTCTTCATTCATATTTTGTTTTTACATCAAACTAGCTCTTAGTATCTAATCAAACTCCAGATGTTCTATCTTCTCTTTCATGGGAGTTTGAATCATCAACTACTAAGCTTCATAACCACTAGTTGTATTCTCGTTTCCTCTTCTGTCAATCCATGATCAGTTCAGTCACTTCTTTAATTCCTTTGTTCAAAGGTTCATAGTTTTATTGCCTACTTGTCAACATTTTAGAACTCTATCAACCAAACCTGTTATACATAGTCCTTATTACTCTTCTATCTCATCCCAATCTCTATGTTTTTGTAAAATTGGTTGACTTAGTTTCTGGCTCAAATTTTGTAAATTTCGAGGACGAAATTTCTTTTTGGAGGGTAGATTGTGAAACCCTGAAAATGTTTTAAAAATATATATGTATATATTATTATTTTTATTAATTAATTTTTTATTAGATCAATTAAGTGTTTATGATTTTAGTTTAAAACATATTTGTCCTGTTTGGTTTTAAACCTCCAAGCAGGAGGTGGCAGCTTGTATTCAAAAGAAGCTTTGATGTTAGTATAGCTTCTCTAGGTGATAAAATTAAGCTAGAGTCGGTGAAAAAGGGTCGGTGGATTTAGGAAGAAAAACTGGAAGCAAGAATACAAGAGGATACGAAGAGCAGGAGAAGAAAAGAAAGAAAACAGAACGAGAAAAAGAAAGAAACAGAACCAGAAAAGAAGAAAGAAAACAGACCCAGAGAAGAAAGAAAGAAGAAAGAGTGAAGAAGAAGAAGAACTAGAAACGATTTTGTGATTGGTATCAAAGGTTGATTATGATTTCAGTTTTAGTTTTGTTATTAAGTTGGTTTTTGAGTTCTTAGAATTTGGTAACTAAGTTTGATTCTTTATTTCAAGTTTCGTTCTTCAATTACTGAGTTTTTGATTGAAAAGTATTATGTTGTTATATCTCTGATGTTATATGAGTTTAGGAATGAAATCGAATTCAATATCAGTGATTAAATTCGGATTCATTTTGTCTCAAGAACAGAGTTCTTAGAGTTTGGGTGTCCAAAGCAAATTCTGGAACTTTTGTTTCAAAGTTTCGAATTTGTTCATGACGTTTTGGTGTCCTGGAAGTGAAGTACGGATCTTATACTACTTTTTCGAAGTCCAAACATTATTTTTGGTAACCTAGAAGTCGACCAAACTGAGTTAGGAATCCTTCTGAGTTTGCTGGAAATTTCCAGAAAAATCTTATTTTCTTGTCAACTTTGAGCTACTATAACTCACAGCTCAGGTCTTTGTTTTGAAATTTGAAAATACCTTTGCAAAATTCACATGTCTATGTTTATATTAGTTCAAGAATCACTGAATTTGTACAAGTTTTGTTTGGTTAAACTCAAAGCAGAAAATAGAGGCCTGAACTGCCAAAATAACTTTTCTGAGTTTCTGAACTAGCAAATGTTTTGTTAAAAAACTGTACTTTTCTGTACATAATTTAAAGTTGTTGTCTTCTGATAAGTTGTAGTAGACATTTTAAAGATTATTTCAGAGTTGGAATCTCCTCAAAACGATTTTTCTGCATTTAGTTATGAATTTTCAAAGTTATAGATCTGCTGCAGGAATTTCTGAAACCTGCAGCACTGTTTCATTCTATCTATTTGTTTAAGTATCTGTTCTTGTTCAAACTTGCTTCAGGGATCCAGTATTTGAAAAGTAGACTTTCCTAGGTTTCTAACGAAACCAGTCCTTCCCTTTTTGGAGTTCGTATGAAGAGTATAGGCCATTGCAAAGTTGATCTTGTGCATTAGGAATTCTGTTGCATAGTTCACTTTTCTTATTACTTTTGCAACTCGTATCAACTTCATTTGGCATAGGATTTTACGTATCTTCTTCTTAAGGCTGTGCCATCGCTTAGGGCTTGTGGTTAAAGGTTCTAGGTTTTGAAATTAAGTCTTGAAGTCTAGTTAGCCAGTTAAAGTAGGATTACGTTTTAAACAGTTTGTATTTCTCATAGGAACCTGCGACATTGTTGAAAGCGTTCTTCGACGAGTGCAGCAGTGAAGTGGAGCTGACGTAAAGTTATATTAGTGCTGGAATCAAGGTAGGGGGATCTTGGGAAACCTTTTTAAATAATTTGGTTGTTTACGATGTTTGAATAACATGCTTGTTTGATATACGGTGATTGATTCGACTTATATATATGCGAGCATGAATTACATGTCTAAATGTATATACATATATGTTCTTATGCATGTTGCATACATGAACAATCTACATGTTAGTAATGACATATTATTAGCATGATGCATTATGACATACTGAAGGGTTGATACTCAGGAATGATTTTGATCATGGTATGAGAATGGTGGATGGATATGGAAAAATGATATCTTTGGGAATAGCTTTTGTGTAGTTGAGTCTAACTCTCGCAGGGACCAGGCCAAGGAGAAATAAGGGGGAATATGAATATGATATATGATCATATGAAATTGGGAAATTTTGGCTGGCGACCGAGAGAAGGGCAAGATGACTGACAAAAGGGATTTGTGGAATGAATTGTTACGGGTGTTAGATCATATAATAAAATAATCAGGGTTACCCCCGGTTGGTAATACACGGTATGGGACGTGTAGGCTCTGCTTGTTTTGTTATATGGACTAACGGGTAGATAAGTGAAGCTCATTTGACATTCATGCATCTATTTCATTACTAATCTTTAAGTGCTCTTTGACAACTTGATGTTTGTGACAATTAGTTTAGTCAATAAAAGGTTTATGTCCCTACTGAGCAGCGAGGACGAAAGCTCACCCCTACAATAGGTTGTCTTTTTGCAGGTACTAAATCGATTAATTAGAAGGTTGAAGAGACGGTTAAGTTCGAGAGTTGTTAGTTAAACGCTTGTTTTGTAAGCTAAGTTTTTGTACTTAGAAGACGAAAGAACCACTAGTAAGGACTTGTGTATAGTTGTAGCGTGTGACTTTGATTGTAAATTAAGTATTCTTTTAAAATCTTTTGTTACGGAATTGTACAGTTTAGTAGTTGGCTTTGGTTGTTTTCTTTTTATTTACTTTTCTCACATTCTAATTGTAGAAGATTTTTATTTTCTATAATTGGGATGTGATTCACACCTCAATTTGGGAATTTAAAATTGGTTTTCGAATCGGGGCGTGACACAAAAACAGACCTAGGTAGCCACGGCTACCTCCCAAAACCATAGTAGTGTCACACAAATAATCCAACAGAGCATTGGAGGACCGCTCTATTTTTACGTCACATCTTAGTTTTTTCTTTTTGGAGAATAAAAAGTAAATTATAAACAAGATCCTCCCAACCAAATGTATAAAAATGCAAATATTGGTATACTTATTTAGTGTAATTTTTATTTAGGTTCATTTGACTAACCGTATCTGAACTCTTTTGCACAAGTTAGAATGATACTCAACAATTACAAACGATTAAGGTGAATAATACTTAACAATTACAAACGATCAATGTGATACTTGGATTCGCAATTTCATTTCGTAGAGTTGTCACATCAAATTTAATTTTTGAAATGCCCATTCTGCCCAATTCGCCAAAATACAGAGTAAATATACATACTTGGACTAAAGTCAGACTCTGGCAGTCCATCGGAAAAGCAAGCATGAAATCCTTGGACTCGCACATTGAGAGCGTCCTGTGGACCCCAGACGAAATCACCTCCCGAGTCTCCGAACTCGCCGCCGAGATCTCCGCGGACCTCTCTCACCTCTCCAAACCTCCAGTCCTCGTTGGGGTCGCCACCGGCGCATTTCTCTTTCTCGCCGACTTGGCCCGGCACGTCCATCTCCCCGTCGCCGTCGATTTCATTAGCGCTGAATCCTACGGCTCCGGCACCGAGTCCAATGGGTCCCCCAAGATTTCTTCTGACTTGAAGCTGGATGTCACCGGCAGGCACGTTGTCCTGGTACGGCGACTCCTCTGGCCGACGTCGTTTCGTTTCTTTGTTTGTATTTCTAATTAATTACTGGGTTTTGTGACAGGTCGAGGACATTGTCGATACCGGAAGCACTATTTCGTGTCTGATTGCGCATTTGGAATCAAAAGGGGCTTCCTCTGTATCAGTTTGTACTTTTCTTGATAAACCATCGAGACGAAAAGTTCACTTTAAGCTCCTTGGCAACGGAAAGTTCTACCGAGGTTTTGAGGTCCATAGCTCTTATCTTTCTTATATTTTCTCTGTGTTCCCTGCCTGTACTAGTTGCTTTGTTGATAACAAGTTATATAAATGTGAATGGTTCGTCTACATCAAGTAGACTAGGTCGAAATCAAGCCAAACTAATCTACTAATGCATGGAGTCAATCTACCTCTATATCGAACTAGTCTACTTCATGTACCGTAATAACTTTCCGAATGTGAAAGCCTGTTTAGAGCCACCTAAATCTCACTTTTTTTTTTTGGCTTACGCTAAATCTCAGTCTTTACTCAGTCATTTGTTATGTGACCATTTTGACTGCTTAGTGATTGCTTGATAAAGAAAAGGAAACAGCTTGAATTGTTTGGCATAAGTGTGTTGCTTTCCTAAAAGATGATGGGGTTTAGGCTCTAGCTGAGTAGAAACAAGCATACTAAGAGTTAATATATGATCTGATGGGGTTTAGGCTCTGCTGCTTGGAGACAGAATTATGTTCTTCTGGGTTCGTTTCTCAAGTCATAAATATGGTCTGATGATTGAGAAATAGCTATATCTATATCTGGAGATTTTCATTTTTCGGTTAAAAAAAAATTAAGTGGAAACTTGTTTGAATTATACCCCAGATTCGAGTCCTGCAACAGAACATTTCCTTGAATGGCGCACACGCACACACATATATCTTGGAATCATCTTTATCTATCTGTCCCCTCTCACTAGAACCTCTTGAAATGCTCCCAATACGAGCTTTTTTCCGAAGTAATGTGTTCTTTGCAATCCATGAACTTAAGATGCAGAATGTATTACAGATGAGTGATTCTCTTTTGTTTTCTATCATTGTCTTTGCAAGTGATTTCTAAGTTTTCTTGTGCTTTGGAAAGTCACGTAGCTATAAGCTAATGGGACTTAGCTGTTTATTTCTTATTTTGCAGTGTCCAGATTCTTTTGTTGTGGGCTACGGAATGGACTTTGCTGAATTGTACAGGAACTTGCCTTATGTTGGCGTTTTGAAGCCGGAGCATTATAAGTGCCAGTCACCTTGATGAAAGCTATTTTACTATTAGTCTCGTAGGCAAATTTCTGGAATATATATTTCACTACACGGATTATATTAATTGGTATTACTTTAGTTGGATGATAAGATGGAATTTAGATGATCGGTGTTACAATTTTTGAACCACCTGTTGCTCATATATCTGAGCATCCTTATTCATGCACTCCTAATTTTGTAATGTATTTTCTTCCTATATGTTGCAATATTGTGTTGTACTCTCTTTGGCTTTGCAAGAACTTTTCTGGGAACTGTTTTTGTTGCTGTTGTAGATCTTTGGAACTAATGCTGGTTTAAAATCCATTCAAAAATGAGGTTTCTAATAATCAAACTTTGGCTTTTCATCGACTGCCATGACTGCCGGAGCAATAAACTCTTCAAGCAGCTGCCCTCAACAATTTTGGATTATGTACTTTTAAAATACATAGTTCTAATGTCAACCGTCAAATCAAATAATTTAAACAAATTTGACAGCTAACATTAGAAAGTTTAGAACTATGTATTTTAAAAGTGCATAGTTTTATGTAGTGGAGAAAAATCTTATATATAGACTAAATTATGGTTACTACCCTATACTTTAGGGGTCTAATCAGTTCAGTCCTGAACTTCTAATTTTATCAAAATGATCTATATACTCTCAATATTATGGTTGTCTTATTTATCGAGCTCCAACAAGGTACGATTTCAGAGATGTTCTCAAGTTTATCCTATTGCACTTTGTTGGAGCTCGATAAATCAAGGCACTTATAATATTATCGCTAAAATGCTCCAAAAATATTATCAAAATGTAATCATAATATAATCCATGCTAAGCTGACCAAAAAAAATAAATAGTCCATGCTCTAAAGGCATTCATAAGAGCATCAGCAGTGAGGACTCATTTTTTGGACCCAAATATGGGTCCAAATTGACCGTAATCCAAATTTGAGTCCATCGGAATAGTGAATAAAAGGACTTACTTTTTTTGGTGCCACAGTGGTGCAGGACTCATTTTTGGATTCATATTTTTGGACTCAAATTTGAGTCCTAAATTTGAGTCATCTCCACTGTGGCATATACATATTGGACCCAAAAACCCCACTTGTTCTCTCTCATTGATGAATCATCAATTTATCTCTCCAAAATCCTCTCAAATTAGTTGCACATGGGGGGACCCACAAATATAGGTCCAAAATTTTTGAGTCCAAACTGGATCTATATTTGAGTCCAAAATTTAGGTCTCCGGCAACTATAAGTCCTACTCCTCCGATCCACTGTGGCTGTTTTTGGACCCAAATATAGGTTTTGGACCCAAATTTGGGTCCACATTGTGGATGCTCTAATAAGAATACATACCAACACATAGTTAAAATGCTACTTGCTAGGTCTAATCAAGCCGGACTCGAACAAACTTGTTTTGGCTCGACAGCTTTGCGGGGCAGGGCTCTATCCCAAACTCGGGCAGAAGAAGATACAGATAAAGTATCCATCCATCATTTCTCTGCAAAAAAATAAAGAAGATTGCATTGCAAGGGAAAAAGCCATGGGAGGAGCAGCAAAGACCCTCCTCACTCTATCTCTCTCCTCAAATCTCTTCACTTTATCACGTCTCCCAGCAGCCAGACGCTTCTCTCTCACAAAACCCACCAGGGTTTTAATAGGGTTTAGGCCTCTTTGCACTGCCACAACCACCATTAGTCCCGCCAGTACCATTGAAGTTGAAGACCAAGGACTTCAACCCTTGAAGCATTCGGTGCTTCTTGAGAGGCTTAGACTGAGGCACCTCAAAAACTCTGCTAAACCACAAAGCCAAACCAACACAAAGTCAATTGGGCCTGGCGAGGATGGGTTGGGTAAGTCGGCGAATAAGAAGAAGAGGGAGGTTGAGAATTTTGAGGAATTGGGTCTGACGGAGGAGGTCATGGAAGCTTTGAGAGAGATGGGTATTGAGGTTCCTACAGAGATTCAGAGTATTGGAATCCCAGCAGTGTTGGAAGGCAAAACTCTAGTCTTGGGTTCTCATACTGGGTCTGGCAAGACTCTGGCTTACATGTTGCCTCTTGCTCAGGTGCCTTTCTTTTCAATAATATCTGTGTTTGGATCAGTTATACTGAAACTTAGACTTCACTGTGTTTTCTCATTTTATTTATTTTTGAATTGTGAAGTAGTGAGTGATTTATTGTGTTTTCTCAACGTCCATGTCTCTGCCAAATCCATCTCTGTATTGGGTTGTTGAGTTTCTTTAGATTGTGATAACTTGTGTATTCTTCTCTGCTTGCTCATGGTTTCACCAAGTTTGGAACAACCTCAAAGAAATTCTTATTGTTTAATCTTATTTATGGCAAAGAAAACCGCAAATAATGGATAAATGTTGACGTCGCTTGAGTCATTTAATAAGAAAAAGAAATCTTGCCTATGTTACATCAGAATTAATCCGAGTAATGCTGTTCATCTGTTGTTTTTTTTTTGTAGCTGCTGAGAAGGGATGAGGCCCAAAATGGTATTGTAATGAAGCCCAGGCGTCCCCGAGCTGTTGTGCTATGCCCCACAAGAGAGCTGTCTGAGCAGGTTTCTTAATACTTTAGAATTTAGAACCACTTCCTCTGGACTCTGCAATTTCTTTTGACATCAGGTCTTTGTTGTAGGTGTTTCGTGTTGCCAAGTTCATCAGCCATCATGCAAGATTCAGGTCTACTATGGTAAGTGGTGGTGGTCGGTTGAGACCCCAGGAGGATTCGTTGAATAACCCAATTGACATGGTAGTTGGGACCCCCGGAAGGATTCTTCAACATATTGAGGATGGCAACTTGGTTTATGGTGACATCAAATACTTGGTACTAGATTTAGTTCTTTGATCATGAATTTTTCCACCATCTTTGATAAAGCTCTGATGAGTTGTTCGTGCACTTAGTGATGTTGCTATCTCTTAGGTGTTGGATGAGGCAGATACTATGTTTGATCGTGGCTTTGGTCCAGACATTCGCAAGTTTCTTGCCCCATTAAAAAATCGAGCATCGAAACCTGATGGCCAAGGGTTCCAAACTGTTTTGGTCTCTGCAACAATGACAAAGGTATGCTGACTTGCATTGCCATCTTACTTTATTCATTTTGGTCTGGCATTAACATCTTGTTTAAGGATACAAAAGAAGCTAATTCTAATACTTGGTGCTATCAACACCAATTGGAACTGAATTGTTCCTTCACACTTGTCACCAAATGGGACTATCTTACTTCACAAATGAGCTCAGTATACCTTTTTTTTTTGTTTTTTTTTTCTGAACACGTAATGAGTTCTTTTTCATTTTAAATGTTCATGGTTACAAAATTTGACTTATAGCAATGGAAATAAAGTTGATATATCAGATCTAGTGTCCACCATTCACTGAGATAATAATTTGTATGGAGTTGCTCTTCTAGGTGTTGGTTAAGATATACATGAGTTATTTTTTTAGTATAGAATACGAAGAAATTTGACATAGGAGGGTTGGTTTCTTTTACATGAATATGTAGGATTTAATATGAAAAAAAAAAATATATGTAAGCATTTTCTTTGGGGGTTGCTCGGGCAGGGAGATTTTGTGTTAAATATTACAGAAATGTGACATTTTCTTTTGGGGTTAGCTCTAATTTCTTATTCATGAATATGCAGCCGTTTCTTTTCAGGGCTTGCTTCTGCAGGGACAGATATTTACGAGCTGTTTTTAGAAATACCCAAGAACGCCTCTTAGTTTTCTTTTTATACAGCTTTTGTGCAAATAACTAAGAGGCAGCTTTTGCATATAAGTTATTCCTTATACATAACTTATGTATAGCTGGCATAAAGAACTCTTAGTTTACTGGGTCCATTATTAACAAATCCATAAGGAATAACTTATGCAAGTTTCTTTTAGCCAAAAAGATAAAATTGTGAAGTTTCTTTACCCCAAAAACAAAAAACTACGTAAGTATCTGAGTCAAGCTAGTCTCTATAACTGCAGAAACCTTTAGACTTACAGCTTTATTGAAGAAAATCCTTTCGGTACTATTCTTGGCATTCAATAAATTAATAATATCTTGTCAATATCCTTTAGAGTGTGGCAAATGTGGTGAGCACATTAAACTTCAAATCTTTCCTGGAGATAGGAGCTTGTTGATTATATGTTATATTTTGTGGATCTAAGGAAAAAAATGTGAAAGACAGATATTAATAGATAATTTATTTAATTAATTAATTATAAATTACATATTGATGTATCATTCAGGAGTAATCATAGCTGAATATCTTTATGGGAAGGGGGTTGTAAATTGAGAATATAGAAGGCATGAAATATAAGAAAGAAAAGGGTTATCCCGTGAACATATCTCTTAGATATGGTATCAGACATCCCATAACCTGCTTATGAACTATGTTAACTACCTGTGACAATTGTAATCTAGCTTACTTCTTCTGCACAAATTGTGTCTTCAATGCAGTTGGTAGTTGACGTTTGCGGATTTTGCAGGCAGTGCAAACTCTGGTTGATGAGGAGTTCCAAGGGATATTACATTTGCGCACATCCACACTGCATAAAAAAATTGCATCTGCGCGTCATGATTTCATCAAGCTTTCAGGTTCTGAGAACAAGATGGAAGCACTGCTACAGGTCTAATTCTGTGATACCCTTTTTCTTCTTCATTCTTTACTAATCTCTAGTGCTTATATTCTTGATGTGGATATTAAGTTTTGAATTTATAGCTTAATATGCAATTTATATGATGAAGAAGACGTCCTTGTTTATGGGGTTACGAAGTAAGTAACTTATGACCAGTGTGATGCATGGACCTTGTTTAGTATGCTCCATATAGCTATGGAAGTTTCAGATAAGAAAACAAATATACTTCTACAAAATTATTAAAATGAAAATATGAGTGAAAGATGATTCATTTAATCATTTTATGTTGTTTTTAGCTTGTTTAACTGACATGGTACATGTGATTTTCAATCAACTTCATGGATTCTTAGGAATGTCTTGTCTCAGATAACAAATATGTTGAGGATGCCCTATTGTTAGAAACTCCATCCATAGATAAAATTGAGAGAGAACACCAACATAACAATTGTATATTTTATAAGCTAGTGAGTTCTTAAAATGATGGGGAGAAGGTATAGTTATTTAGTAACATTTTAAGTGATGTAATTGGTTATCTTTTCATGCCATGTAAAACAAAAACCGGAGATTTGATGCATATGTTGATAGGACAATGCTGTGAAACAATTGTATTGGGCTTATCTACACATTTCTAAGTTAGAAATCTTGAACTGCAATAGAAACTGACGTCCAAAAACTTGTACCTTGTTCTCAGCCCCAAGAAATCCAGTAACCTAAAATCGAAAATTGAAACCCCAGAACCTCAATTCGAAATACCATAACCTCAATTTGAATTTCCAGAATCGCTAATTGAAATCCCAAAATACCAAATCAAAACCCCAAATATAGTACAATTTGATAAATAGAAGTGGAAGAAACAAATAGGGAGAGAAGTGATTTTTGTAGAAACCCTAAGCCTACTTATTTTCACGTATCTAGATGCTTGATTCGATAGACCTTTCTGTTTAAGGGTCAACAACGGCTCTTACGGGTCAATATGGGCCCCTTACAGGGTCCTTGGCATTGGAAGAGAATTGTATCAACCCATAAAGTCGGACAAAATTTTGTTATTTTGACTAAATTTTGGTAATATTGCTCGCCCCAGGGGTGTAAGTAGTAATATTTTGACCACATGGGTAACATTGTGAATCACTCCTCCTGGCTTTGATACCCATGACTTCATGCAACTTTTTCCTAGGAATTTAGCATGGCTCTATATCTCAGCAGTGTACCAACAGAACACTTTTGTGGATTTTGTGGTGAAGCAGGTTCTTGAGCCAAGTTTAGCAAAGGGAAACAGAGTTATGGTATTCTGCAACACATTAAATTCCAGCCGTGCTGTGGATCACTTTCTCAACGAAAATCAGATCTCGACTGCCAATTACCACGGTGAGGTGCCAGCAGAACAAAGGTGAGAGAGTCAAAGATATTACCTCCTATAATTTTCCACTTGTAATGTCTGCTCGTTTTATGTGGTATTGATTTCTTAATAAATATTGTACACATTTGGAGAATTTAATACACTTCACCACCCGTGTGGTTCAATGGTTCATTTTTAAGTTTTAAAAGATGATGGTTTTGATTCCCTGAACTTATGGGTCATTTTTTTTTTTTTAAATGAGAAAAGGCAAAGCCAGGGAGGGTTTCATTGAAAAAATGGGGAAACTATAATTCTAGTGGGTTACTTTTTGATTCCGTGAGCTACAGTATTATTTCACTTTGTTTTGTCTATGAAGCTGAGAATACGAAGGCCAAGAGTTGAGTTGTCACAAATTTCGGGTTTATGTTTCTGTGGATGTCCTGTCCAACATTAGAAGCACACAAAACCAGATATTCAGACAAGTTTTGCCTGATCAATGATCATGTTCAACAGTCTGGCAACAAGAAAATCACTAATTCGTATAAGAAGATATTTAATATATATATATATATATATATATATATATATAATTTTTATAGCAGGCTGGATCTATGTGGGCTGATGCTACATTTATGATCTTAACCTTTAGTTGGTTACTCTATTTGCATGAATTCATTATTTGAAGGTTTATATCCTTTGCCTTTGCACTCAACAGCGCTACAGATTTCTATTTCATCAGAAGTCTGCTTTGTTTCTAGTCTTCACATGCACAAGGGCACACGAGTTCATGCAAAAACTTGAATCAACTTACCTATCTGGCCTTCATTTTTTAGTATTTCGCCTAACTACATTCTTTGAACACTGTAACACAGGGTTGAAAACCTCAAAAAATTTAAGAGTGATGATGGAGATTGCCCCACATTGGTCTGCACAGATCTGGCTGCAAGGGGACTAGACTTGGATGTAGACCATGTTATCATGTTTGATTTTCCCTTGAATTCTGTAGGCATCAGAAATCCAATCTGTTTTTCAGTGTGAAGTAATTTGATATTGTAAATAAGACTCCCATTTGTTTCCTTTTCTCTTCTTTCTTAGAAATATAATCTTTTCCCTCTCTGATTGTTTAGATTGACTACCTTCATCGTACCGGAAGAACCGCTCGCATGGGTGCAAAAGGTATACGTTTATTTCTACTAGCATTTCTTTTTAATTTTGTTTCCCTTTTCTCTTTGGTGAAATTGTTGTCATCAGTAGTAGGCTTTTACTACCCCATTTGGGCTGTTTTTGTATTTGTTTTTTGTTTTATCACAAAATTTTGAGTGGACACAGTATTGCAGGAAATATATGATATTCTTGAGCATAATTTGCATCAAAGTAACAATGAAATTGCAAGCCCTTGGGGTTAGCCCAATGGTGATAGGTGGGCATAATGATAGGTTAAGGTTGGGTCCTGTTTCATGTAATTTAGAAAATGTAACAAAGAGATTGATAAAAGTATCCTTCATAAGATCATTTTAAACATTTACGAAAACAATAAAAAGGAAAAGGAAAGAATAAAAAGTAACACATCTTATGTTAAATGAGCACACCCCTTATTGTAAGGTCATATGTCTCTGTATTATGTCCTTTATCCGTTGGCCATCTGTAGTTCTGTATCCTGCTAATGGGACAATTCTTTTGAGTGATTCTTTTAGTTGTGACAGTCAATGTTTTTCCTTTTCTTTGGTATTTTGCATCATGGCTAATTTCTAGTTAAGTATATTCTCATGTACTCTTGAAAATCAATAATTCTTCGAATACAGGGAAAGTGACGAGTTTGGTTGCTAAGAAGAACCTTATGTTGGCCACCCGTATTGAGGAGGCGATAAAGAAGAATGAGAGCTTAGAATCTCTCAGTGTAGATAGTGTCCGGAGGGATGTTGCCCGTTCCCGCATTACTCCACAAAAGGTGAGCAATCCAAAATTTACGAGAGTCTCAAATCAGAAATCCAAGAGCAGACCATCGGGAACAAAATATGCAAAGACATCTGTTCAGGCATCAAAGTCGGTACAGGCTGTAAAGCCTTCCAACACAAATAACTCTAAAAAAGCTTTTTCTACTGGGAAGAGGCCATCAGAAAGCAGAAGGTCAACTGCAGTTAAATCAACGAGTTCAAAGTTGAGTGTTGTTGGGTTTAGGGGACGGACTTCTTGGTCTAATAAGAAAGAATCATCAGTGTCCAACTGATTAATCTAGTTTGCACTTAATTAGCCCTTCAAATATGGACTGAGCGTATTAGAATATTGTGATATTAATGTGGATTGAATACTTTACCTTTACTAACAAAACATTGGTAGTATTGTTCAGGCTCTTGATTGGTGTTTTCGATTTCTTTTATCACTAATCCCATTTAGGTTAAATACTACATAGTTTACAATGCTGTAACACGGTTGTAGAGCTGGGTTCTTGAATTTTACAGTGCTTTTATCAAATTCCATTAAATTTTGTTGTATGTGAATTTTCTAATTTGATACAGTGAACAGCACATGTATTTATCTTGTCAAACATGGTACATTTCATTTCAGTTGGTGTTCTTTCAAATGAGTAATTGACTTGAATATAAAAACAAAAAAAACAAAAACAAAAACAAAGAAATCTTGTGGAAGGAGGTATAGTCACTGATGTTATTCACTACTCAGTCTACAAGGCTGGGTGGCTGGGTAGTTTTGAAACATGAAAGCAGTACTTGTAAGTTATCGCTGGCATTCTGTTCTTCCCTACTTCCAGGTTAAACGGGGAGTTTTGTCAGGCTTGACGATGTTTCCCTCGGAGTCATATATTATGACTCCTGAAAAATCTGGTAGCTGGCACTTACCTCCCATGAGTATGTTTTTCTGCCAGACTGGGTCTTCTTCATCTCCAGTACTGTCATCCATGTTTCCATCATTGTGACCGGGCTGAATATGTTGTATAACTGGACCATCATCGTCCAAAAAGTCGGTGCAAGAATTCCAGTGACGCCGCCATTTACGTGAATGAGAAGCGCACATGAACATCGACAGGGCACAACATAGAAGGGTCAAAGCAGCCAGACCGACTTGAAATGTGCTCGGAAGGGGGTGTGTCAAAAGAAGCTGGCGAGCCATGAGGAACTTGAAGATGTAGTATGGAAGTATGGTCTCAGAGTTTATCTATATAGTTTCAAAATTTCCTATAGGAGTAGTTGAAATTGGAGGATTTGTTACGGTTTATATAGTGTGCTTTTGGTAATCTTTGACCTCAATTGTTCCATTAGATTGATGTACCTTTCCCTTGTTGGTTTGTTCATCTTTTGGTGAGTTTAGGTAACAAACTCATCCACCAAAGGTATATCAAAGCTGAGTTGGTGTACTGAAAGTTTTCTTGTTTTCCTACAATGATCATTATAATTTCCAACCTCCTGAATCGACGACGAATAAAACACTAAAAGAGAAGACTAAAAATTGATGCTAAACTGTTGAAGGCACTGTTTTTCATAAAAATATAGCTACTGATGAAGATTCATTTAGAAAAGAAAGATTCCATTTGCACTCAGCAAAATCCAAATGCACTAATCCATAATCCACTGAGAGCAAATTCTCCCATACAAGAGGGCAATTGCCAATTTATTGACCAAGGCAATTCACTATTTACCTTTTTTTGGCAATTACCTTCAATTTGTCAATGCATCAGTCAAAGGTAATTATGCTGTCAATACACTATTTATGTTGAAGGAAACCTACTTTGTGTGTGCCTTGTCAACCTAGGATTAGATTAGTTAGTATAGCATATGGGTTACTTATTGAATAGAAGTCCTATTGGGATATGGATTGTACCCTTGTGTTTCTCTATATATAGAGGCACCTATTTATTAATAAAAAGATGATCTATTCCTGTGCTATTTACTTTGTATTTACTTTCTGTCTTGTGGTTGTAATTCGTATTTACTTAAACATGTTATCAGCACGAACCTCTAGCCCTGAGATAAAAAAAAACCAAAACTCTTGAGCATAGCATCCTGCTAGCGTCAAAACCCTAGAACCCCAAAACCCTAGGGTGTGCCGGATGAACAGTGTTGATGAACAGTGCGCGTGAACAGTACCGGATGAACAGTACCCGTGAATAGTACCTCCGTGCAATCTCCTCTAGTTCAAGAATCTGCCTGCACAGAACAGTCGAATTCAGAAGCGATTTTATCCCTTCTCCACCGTTGGATTAAGCTGAAATTTGGACAAGAGCTTCCTCCGTGAGTCTAATACCCCCAGTTAAAAATTCAGCTAATTCAGACCGTTGGATCTCCGTCTATATAACTTCGAAGAAGAGGTACTCAAGATAATCCGAGAAAAGAATCCAAGTAAGCTTTTATAAACGTTGCTGCTTTCCGAATTTCAATTCGACTTTTCTTTTTCTCAAGGGACTTGCAACATCCCTCCTCTACCTCTCACCTTTCTATAACGTGAGATTCTCGATCTATACTTTACACGAGACTCAACAAACTATGAGAAGCATTAGGGGAGTGATCGAGCTTCATATCGCTTGCGGTATGTGTAAGTCATTAGCACCTCTAATGTCATCATGCTATTGGTGATGACCTCAAGAGCCGAACTGTGGGGGTTTGAGCTAATACTCCGGATGAGGAATCCGTAGAGAGAAGAGACTATGAACGAGGAGTTCATTGACTAATTAACCTCCGGATGAGGAATCCGTAGAGAAGAAACGACCTATGGTTTATGACTTATTCCCAACTAGGCTCACCTGCTTAGGTATGATGTCTAGGTAAGGAGTTTGAGATAAGTGGTATTAAGAGAGCTTGCTCCACCGACATCTCTTATAACTTACCTGGTTATATCTGAGTAGAGCTACCGAAAAGGTTTAAGGTTATGACCATACGACACCAAAGTTTCACCTAAATCTAAAATCCTTGGAAACGTTTCTTGGGAGCAAATATTGCTCAGAAACCCTCTATTGTTTCGTGGGAGTATTAACTCCGAAACTTACCCTTCATTGTTTCGTGGGAGTAATGACTCTGAAACACACCACATTCTTGTTCTCCATATTCTTGGATGTCGAACATGAATGAACTCGATTTTACTCCATTGGATTCTGCGGACATTAGATTCTGAGATGGACTCATGATATCCTAATGTACCTATTCGCACAAGAGCTTCTAGCTCGAATCCATGAGCGTTGTTTTGAAGAAACCGCTCTAGACCCTCAAACTGAGATGTACAATGCCAGGTTATTTTTCCTGATGAATCGCCATATGGATATGGCACTCCAGTTTGAGTTCATGAAAGAGGTTAGCGCTAGAAGCGCTTCATGAATGTTATGGTAACATTCATCATTCCGAATTTAGAAGCATAATGGACTAATCTCTGCTTCTCTGACTTTGATGAAGTCATGGGATATAATTCGGAAGTTCTCCGCATCAAAGACTTGATGCATCTTTGTGGAAAATCATCACAGATGAACGATTGATTGAGAAAACTCTCACCACCTTCTCCACCCCTGCCTTGAGGAAAGGCATGACGATGATAGCGCCCCTAAGGGAGGACGCTACGAGCAAAACCCTAAATTTAGGGACAAATCCGGATGTTTGATCTGTAAGATTGATTTGCTCAGGAAGGTAATCGCCATAAGAATAAGCGATCATGCGAGCATAGGGCCGCAAAAGAGTGAGAGAAGACTGCCATCCCTATAAGAGGGACACCGCCGGTCACCGCTGGTCAGCGCTGTTGCGCCACTAGTTATGGCAGCACCGCCACCGACCAAGGTAATCTGCCACCGTCCTAGGGACCGTGAGTACTGAGCCTGTATGCCTCAATCAATGGAGAATCCTCTTCATGATGTCTATTAATGATATGGAGCGTCTGATCAATGGGCCATAGTTTGCAATACATATGAAGATGTAATTGTAATGATCAAGACGTCGAGTTTAAGGGTTAAAGACTTTGGAAGCAATTTTGCTTAAGTCTTTATATTTTTCCAAGTTGATGTAATATGGCAAGTTTGCCAAGACAATGGATTTAGTTTTGATTTGAGATCAAGATGGAATTTTGAGTGTAAAGCCTTGGCTAATATCTTTAATAAAATCTGAGTTGCTTTCGTAGCCTCGATTTTAATGATGAGCTTACATTCATCTGTGACTACGATGGCAAGACCATCGAATCTTGTGCAAGGAAGAGAATATGCCCAATTTCCCTTGCCTAATGACACTCACATTGATGTCACAAAAGCTCTCTACGCTCCAAGAGGAAATAGAACTTTGTTGAGCTTTAAAGATATAAGAGCCAATGGTTTCCATGCTAAGATGCATGATGAGAATGGAAAAGAATCCCTTTGCATTACCTCTAATGACTGCGGTAGAAAGCGCATCTTAGAGAAGCTTATGTATCTCTCTAGTGGGTTGTATGTTACCACTATTCGAGCTATTGAATCAAACAATGTCATTCGGGATGACCTCTTGGATTCAAACACATATTGACTTTGGCACGACAGGTAGTGACACCCTGGTCGTGATATGATGATCCGTGTATTGAAAACCTCACACGGACATCCATTCTTTCGAGCTAATTCAAGCATGAATCGAAGAGCGATTCAAGGAGATGAGACAGTTATGAGAAAGAGCAAATTTGCCACTGTCCGACGCTGTACGATCGATCGCACGATACCTACAATCAATCGCAACCTTCCAGGCTGCGTCGTTAACAAACCCGAGAGCTCGGGCGATCGATCGCACCCCCCTGCGATCGATCGCAGGTTCCTTCCTGTACGTTTTCTGGAACCAGAGAGCCCGGACGATCGATCGCACATTCCCTGCGATCGATCGCATGTCCCATCCTGCATTGTTACAGGAACCCGAGAGCACGGGCGATCGATCGCACCCCCCTTGCGATCGATCGCATAGAACGAAATCCTCTCTCTCGGATGTGGACAATTCCTCCTATGCTTCTGAAGCTCCCAAAGCCAAATGCTCATTTGCAAAGCTTATTCCTTAGGGAAATAAGGACTGAGACCGTCCTATGCAAAGGATTCTAAAGAACTTCTTTCTTTTGGACATATTCAACCACCAAGCGGGCCATTTACGTGTTTTATGGTGGTGGTTGATGCATCGACATGCTGGTCACATGTCACGATGTTGTCCACTCGATATGCTGCTTATGCTAAACTCCTAGCACAAATGATTCGCCTGCCGGCTAACTTATCAGGCTTGATAATGCTAGGGAGTTTACATCGAAGATTTTCGATGACTACTGCATGGGATAGATGTTAGGCATCTAGTCTCGCATGTGCATACCCAGAATGGTCTTGCAGAGATTGCCATTAATAGAATACAAATGGTCACGAGGACGTTGGTAATGCGCACCAACCTTTCTCTCTCTGCCTGGGGGCACGCAGTATTGCATACAGCTGTGCTTATTCGTCTGAGGCCCATCACCACCCAATCTTTGTCTGCATTACAGCTAGTGACTGGGTACGAGCCAAGCATATCGTACTTACGCATATTTGGGTGTGTTGTTTATGTGCCTATTACGCCGCCACAGCGTATTCAAATGGGTCATCAGAGACGAATGAGTATTTATGTTGGATTTGAGTCTCCAACCACAATCCGGTATGTAGAACCCTTGACAGGCGATCTATTTGTCACTTCGGTGAGACAGTCTTCCCGTCGTTAGGGGGAGATAAGAACGTGAACGTTCAGCAGGAACGACTGGAATTGTCGTGGCATGTCCCCACTCTGTCTCATAACGATCCCCCTACTGCAGAAAGTGCGTAGAATTATAGATATTTAGAAAGTCAGAGATTCTCTTCCTGACACTTTCTTAGATCTTAGTGACTAGATCATATAAACCAACTGCAAACATGCCTGCAAGGATGCAAGTGCCTGAACAAGGACTTCGACTCAAAGTCACTATTACAGCTAACCCTATGGGAGGGACAGCTGGTGGCGCTACTGCCAGTAATGGTGGTGATGTGGCTTAGGCCGTGGCTCCGCTGAGGAAGCGTTGGAGACCACCAGGTTCGAGGGATTCGCGCCCTAGGAAATGGGCTGCGATGGCACCAAATAACCCTCTCATCATTGATACTCAAAATCCGTCCATGAAAACGTTCCGGATTATGGTTATGTCCAAAAGACATCTTCGGGGGACGCCCTGTCGCTAAGACCTATCCGTGGGAACCTAGAGATCTCGATTAATTACACTAGTGTACATGAGACGTGGGATAGAAACTCCATCACAATTGATGATGTGTTTGCATATGCTTGTGCACAAGAGTTCATTAAGAATGATGATATTGAACCTCGCTCCGTTGATGAATGCCAACGTAGAAGCTTATTGGCATAAATGGAAATATGCGATCCAGGTTGAGTTGAACTCACTAACAAAGAGAACGGTATTAGGGCCAGTTGTGCCAATACCTTCTGGAATAAAACCTGTTAGATGTAAATGGGTCTTTGTTAGAAAGCGTAGTGAGAGAACGAGATATAAAGCTCGCTTTGTGGCGCAAGGCTTCTCACAACGCCCTGGAATCGACTACGATGAGATATACTCTCTCGTAAAGGACGTCATAACGTTCTGCTACCTTGTCAGTGGTAGTTTTCCGAAAAACTGAACATGCAGCTTATGGATGTGGTCATAACATATCTCTATGGGGATCTAGATATGGAGATTTATATGAAGGTCTCGAATGGGCTTCATCTACCCAAGTCAAGTGGCTCTAGACCACAGAGCACGTTTGCTATAAGATTGCAACGTTCACTATATGGATTGAAACAATCCGGACGGATGTGGTATACCCGTCTAAGTGACTACTTGATTGGAAGAGGGTATGTGAACAATAAATTATGCCCCTGCGTGAAAACAAGTTCCGGATTTGCAAGTGCCAGTGAATACTTGAAATCCGTGTTTGAGATGAAAAGTCTTGGGAAAGGATGCTCAGGAGATTTAATATGGATAAAGTCCATCCTGTTAAGCACTCCCATGATTGGTCACAGCCTAGATCCAAGAAGGATCCATTTCACCCAAGGGATGATGGTGAAGACGTTTTAGAGGTTGAGGTACCGTACCTAAGTGCAATAGCGCATTATTGTACTTGGCACAATGTACAAGACCCGATATCTCCTTTGTTGTTAACTTGTTAGCTAGATTTAGCTCTGCGCCCACGCAACACCATTGGAATGGCATAAAGACTATCTTTCGTTACTTGAAGGGTACGATTGATATGGGCTTGTTCTATCCCTACAGAGAGTCGAAACTAGGTGAGGAACCTATGTTTGCTGCGGTTGAACGACCCGGGCATCCGGACGAGGACTTACCGTCCGGATGGAACACAAAGGGCACGTTACCTGCAGAGAGGCATGAAAATATGGCAAAATGGGTGAAGAACCCGTGCCTACCGCCATCGGGCGATCGATCGCAGGATATGCCACGATCGATCGTACCGAGCTTCTGCCATCGAGCGATCGATCGCAGAATGTCACGATCGATCGCACGAGTGCTGCTGCCCATTATTCCGAAAATCTTTGTGATGTTTTGGTGGGTTTTGCTGATGTTGGGTATCTCTCTGACCCATATAAAGGTTGTTCCCGAACTGGTTATGTCTTTACCATGGGTAACACCGCGATATCTTGGAGGTCTACTAAACAAACTCTTGTCGCTACTTCTTCGAACCATGTTGAGATTATTGTTCTCCATGAAGCAATTCATGAGTGTATATGGTTAAGGTCCATTGATACACATATAAGAAGTACATGTGGTTTGAGGTCAACCACTGATGAACCTACATTCATTTATGAGGATAATGCTACCTGCATTGAGCAGGTGAAGCAAGGTTTCATCAAAAGCCGACAACACCAAGCACATATCGCCTAAGTTCTTTTGTAATCAGCAATAGCAGAAGTTCCTTAAGATTAAAGTGAATCAAGTCCGTTCTGAGGACAATGTGGCTGACTTATTTGCTAAGTCACTGCCTAATTCCACATTTGAGAAGCATGTGAAAAGCATTGGTTTGCTTAAGTTATCTGACCTCCCATGATTGTGGAAATCAGGGGGAGACGCAGACTTCAGGGGGAGTCTGGCGTCCATGCAAAGTTTCCAAATGTGAAGGGTGTGTTGTACTCTTTTTCCCTTCGACCAAGGTTATTTTTCTCCCACTGGGTTTTTGTTACTTGGCAAGGTTTTTAATGAGACAACGCGAGGAGCACCACCTAGTGTTGACGCCACAAGGGGGAGTGTTGAAGGAAACCTACTTTGTGTGTGCCTTGTCAACCTAGGATTAGATTAGTTAGTATAGCATATGGGTTACTTATTGAATAGAAGTCTTATTGGGATATGGATTGTACCCTTGTGTTTCTCTATATATAGAGGCACCTATTTATTAATAAAGAGATGATCTATTCCTGTGCTATTTACTTTGTATTTACTTTCTGTCTTGTGGTTGTAATTCGTATTTACTTAAACAATTTAAACTTTAAAACTTGATTTATTAATTAATTTTCTAAATGAATTTTAATTGTACATGTATTTAATCTTTTGAAATAAAATAGGAGAATTTTTTTATTTATTATCGGTGCAAGAAAGGAAATAACGGTACTGTTCATATTTAGGGTCCTTGTTCCGATTGACTATTATAATACCTTTCTGAGAAGGGAACGGCGAGACGAGTAAAACTCACTACTTTGCCCTAACGTATGGGTTTTTTGGGACATCCAAGGACGTTTAGGACCTCAAAACAACAATTTCTTATTTCTTATTTTAAAGTTTCGTTATTCAATTTAATTCATTCAGATTGCAAATAAGATTCCCGACCTATCTATGTTCGACACGTGGCAACGTTAAATATCGTTATCTTCATGAAAAATATCTACCATTGGTGATAAGGTTCCGGCCAATATCTATATGACACATGTCAACTACAGATATCGTTATCTTCAATCAAAATGTCTCGGATTTGCTATAAGATTTTCGACCATTCTCCATATGCCACGTGTACATATATATCTGAACTTGTTATCTACCATGATTGACAATAAATATCTGAACTACTTCATCCTCTTCTCACACTATCCCTTCATTTTGACCAATCTCTATCTTCAGCATCCTCCAACCACACACATCAACAAATTCCTCATCTTTTGAATGTAAAACTTTAGCAATTGGTTGTTAGTTAGACAACAGAAAAATGCAGAAGACCTTGAGCGGATGCAAGCGACAAACTCTCAAGTAGCTGCGATAATGGCTCATTATCAATCGTCTGATACACCAATAGGCCGCAGTTCACGACATGGACGTGCCCCAAATCTCAAAAGACATCGCCAAGTGCGGGGTCAATTTCTCATAGAGAACAACTTTATTGAGGGACCAGTGTATGGCCAAGTAGAGTTTCAGAGGAGGCACAGAATGCATAAACATGTTTTCATGCGCATTATGGAGGATCTTTGCAACTACGACGATTTCTGTAGGCAAAAACTTGATGTCGTTGACAAAATGGAATTGTTTTCTTAACAAAAAATGACAGGTGCCTTACGTATACTTGCATACGGTGCAGCTGCAGATCAGTGCGATGCAATTACTAGGATGAGAGTGTCCACTACGCTTACGTGTCTAAAGAAATTTTGTAGACAAGTCGAGTCTCTTTACTCAAGGTGGTTCCTTCGTGCTCCAAATGTCGCTGACCTACAAAGGCTTCTCAATACGGAAGATTGATGCGGGCATCCAAGCATGATTGAGAGTATCGATTGTATGCTTTAGGAGTGGAAGAATTACCCGACTGCCTGGGTTTGAGCGTATTCAAGTCGAAAAGGCAGACCTACCATAATTCTCGTGGCGGTGACCTCATACGACATGCATATATGGCATGCATTATTCGGGACTCTTGGAGCTCAAAATGACCTCAATGTACTTGGTGCTTCATAAGTGTTTGAGTGAATCATCGATGGACAAGCTCCAGGTGTTGTGTACGTAATCAATGGCAAAAGATACACTAATGGGCACTACTTAGTTGATGGTATTTGCCCTAGGTAGTCTACATTTGTCAAGTCCATGTCCAAACCTAGAACCGATCAGGAGAAATAATTTTGCAAAAACCAAGAGGCTTACCAGAAAGATGTGGAGCATTAGTATCCTCGAATCTCGTTGGGCCATACTCCGTCACGGGGCTAGGTTGTTCCAATTGGAAGACCTTTAATGCATCATGATAGCTTGTATCATTCTACATAACATGATTGTTGATGATGAGTTCGCTGAGGAAGACTTTGAGGAGTGTCATGAAGAGGACCTCATGCATCCAACAATGTCATCTATCTATGACCGCTATGTGGATGCACAAGGACAACCTATTCCTTTCGAACCAGTTGGTAGAAATAGACAAAATCTTCCTGCATTCCTGAATCGTGAGGTTCAATTACGTTCGGCCTACCTACACAAGTGCATCCAAGATGATTTGGTGGTGCATAATTGTAACATGGATGGTGGAGTATGAACTATCATGAAAGTACTAGGATTTGAATAATTAATGTATGCTTGTTATGCTTTATTTGGTTTGTAATTTCAATTAATGTTTATTTCCTTTTATGTGGCTTTGTTTAACTTCAATAAAAGTTTACATATTATCAAACTTGAGGTTGCCACTACCATATATTTATTTGAACAAATTGAACTTTTATTTCATAAAATTAAAGTTACATAAAAGACAAACCAAGTCTAGAAATACACTAAAAATAAAAAGGTAATTTCCTAAACAACATCTATACTATATTTAATAGAAGAGTCTTTGTCAACTATAACTGAATTTTATTACTTTAATAACTCTCAAATATTAAATAATTTTATATAAAATATCAACTGTCAAGGCTAAAATGGTCAAAAACAAAATAATTAATAAAATAATTTATAAAAAAAAATTGTCCACTTTCATACCCGTAGGGTGTGTTGCCTTTTCTAGTTTTTATTATGACAACAAAATAAAACCTCATTGTTGAGTATCGAATTCGGGTATATAACAACCGCTACTACCGCTCTCCGGCATTGTTTTTGTAGTGACCTCACTCTTCCTCTTTTTCCACCAAACCTTTGATGGTGGAGTCACATTACTAGTATTCATTGTCATAATTCTTGCATTCTCTTTCGCCTCCTCCAATGCCAAGTACTTCATCGTGTAATTTCGGGTATCCTCGTCTCTCTTCTTTATTAGATCAACGGATGATTGGTTTGTTTCGGCAATGGATCGAATTGCAAGAGCCATTTCTTCTACAGATGCTTGCACCTTGTTTCATTTCTTCTTCGCTTCCTTGGCTTGTTTTTGCCCCATAGGCCTTGCATGTGGGGTAGGAGTCTCCACACCTTCATCATCCAAATTAATTGGAGACTCGGATTGAGAAGCACTAGGAGATGGAAGTGGCGATTGTTCGTGAGGACTCATAGGTGGATCCTTGAATGTCGAATGATCTTTGATTGCTTCCCAACAACCTCCTTTGTCGAATGCCTTCTTTCTTCTTTGAAAAAACTTCGTTTGAGCTTGAATCAACGATACATGTAGGGTGAACCAAAGAAAAATAAAAAAATTAAATACATAGAGTGAACAAATATATATAATATAATTAGAGAAAAAATGTGCACATCATCCGTTGGATTGGTGCCGCTTTGAATATGGAATTTGGCCACTTGTAGATAATTGCGCCAATCTTTGAGATAAGCCTTCAAATTCTGAAAATGAGATTGGAGAGCACCCGGTGGTCCTATTTTTGCCGGATCACCCACCCAATTTTTCACATAGTCGGCATGAACTTTTTGCCATAGCATAGTGACGGATTGACATTTTTCAGTGATCGAACATACGGTTACACGTGCCCAAGACGTACATAATTGCTCTTCCTCACTAGGAAGCCAATTCGTATTCTCATCTCTCATTGTTGAAGCAAAAATGAAGGAATATGGAATGAAGAAAATGAATAATAGTAAAATTTGTAAAAAATAAATAAAAATTGGTGTGGGAAGTGAATGAGTAAGCCTTAGGTATTTATAGGATTTTTTGAAGAAATTTGTGGTTTTTAAAATTTGTTTCCCGAATTGATATGGGAAAAAAAATTGAATTAAAGGTCATGACCGTTTGAAATACAAACCAGCCATTAGATCAAAATTATTTTGAAATCAGCGGTCCAGATATCTAGCCGTTGAGAAGAGAAAGAGAAAAAAAAAAACGCAGCTGCAGATTGGGGCCCAAACTTTTCAATTTTTGTCATAAGTAGTGCCAAAAGTTTTTAATTTTTCTCACAAGTAGTACCCAAAGTTTTTCATTTTAGTTTTTTTTTTTGGAACACGCGCCATCATGCGCATATATTTGTGACATAAATGGCCTTAGGTACTACAAAAGATGAAATTGAAAATTTTGAGTACTACTTGTGACAAAATTGAAAACTTTGAATATTATTTGTGACAAAAATTGAAATTCAGGTACCAAATACATAATTGAGAAATAGTTCAGATATTATATGTGATAAAAACCCTAGAGAAAAATATCAAGATAATGTAATAAAACTGGTCATGCAGCAGTTAGAAAAGCTTTTTCTTTGCTTGAAGCTAGCATAGGCTGGTCCACCTTGGATAGAAGAAATAAAACCGGTCATGCAGCAGTTAGGAAAGCTTTTTTCTTTGCTTGAAGCTAGCATCTGGAAGGAGGCTGGTCCACCTTGGCTAGAAGAAATTGCAATAGCTGATTGCCTTAATTGACGTAAGTGGGGTGGAACTCTATTTTGAGGCAACCTTAATCCCATGGTTGTAATTCGACCAAGTTTAATAAAGTTTCTTATTTATCTCATGAAAATTATGGAGGTCTGTATAGACCATGTGGTCAACCAGGGCGGCGAGACCTTAATTAGGTGTAAATTCTTTACGATGGAATGAGTCCAAACCGCGTACGTTTACCTAAGGCATTAAACAAGGGTAAAACAATGAAATTGTTCTTGACAAAAAAAAAACGATGAAATTGTAATGGTTTCTTCTTTCTCTTTCGAGAGAAGGCATGCAATGGTTTCTCCAAGATTTAGAATATCGTTGATCCTTTTATGCATACAACTTCTGCTACTCATCAGTACTGAAGCTCTTGATCTGCCTAGTACTAATGTTGCAAACCTCTGTATAAACAGCTCTGGTAGCGGCAGTAGTCCCTATCTGGAAAACCTCAACAAGCTTCTCCCGTCTCTCCTCTCTAACAAAAAGGGCACCGGGTTTTACAGTTCCTCTGAAGGCCAAATCCCGGACAAAGTTTTCGTCACCGGACTTTGCAGATAGAGGAGACGTCAAGTTGGATGAATTTTGCGGAAAATGCATTACTGACGCTACATACTCGCTCACAGAGACTTGTCCTGATCAGAAGGAGGCAATTGGATGGTACGATAACTGCACATTACGCTACTCAAATCACTCATTATCCATGGAAGACAATCAAGACACTGTCATATGTATGTGGAACGCACTATACCTCCCGACCTCGGATGTGGAGGCGTTCAACCAAGTGCTTGCGGCCCTGTTGAAGAGACTGATAAGTAAAGCCGCAGCAGGTGGTGATCTTCTTAAGTTTGCAACAGGAAATTCTACAAACAGTACGAGTCTTTCTCAAACGATATATGCACTTGTGCAGTGCACTCCGGATCTGTCCGAGCAGGCCTGCCAGGAGTGCTTAGTTCAGGCTGTTGGATCAGTCCCAACTTGTTCTAAAGGGAGGCCAGGTGGGAGAGTTGGTTTAAACAGCTGTAACTTAAGGTATGAAACTTCCCTTTTCTTCGTTGACGACCCTGTTGCTGCCACGCCACCGCCAACGTCTCCTGCCACGCCACCTCCAACGTCTCCTGCACAACCGGCACCCACAGGTACATACATACATACATACATATATATATATATATATATATATTTAAACGTACGTACCCAAGCAGTGGACAGGTTTCAATGTTGAAGATTAACGCAGCCCAGAAATAGTAGAACACTGACAGAAAAAATTATTTTTGCAACTTAATTAATTTACAGGGAAGAAGCTGAGCAAGGCATCTCGGGTTGTCATTATTACCGTGGTGACGATTGTTGTTGTTCTGGTACTCATTACCATCGGTATATATCTGAGAGTGAGAAAGAAAAACCGTTATTTTGAAGGTAAGTTGAGGCTAGTTAGCTCGTCTTTACTTCCCCTGATGTTGCTGAACGTTTAATACATTAACATGCAATGATCTGATTCTATTTCTCTTGAATTGTTTCTCGTACCGAAAAGAAGATGAAATTATAAGTGCAGAAGCCTTGCAGTTCGACTTTGAATCCATTAAAGTTGCAACAAATAACTTTTCTGAAGCAAATAAGCTCGGACGAGGTGGATTTGGTGCTGTTTACAGGGTATAATTATTATGAATTGAAACTTCAAACAAATTAATATGAGCTATGACGTCAATTATATGTGCCTAGATGAGCGATAAGTTAATTGTCAAATTCTTAATTCTTGAGTGCAGGGTAGGCTTTGGAACGAAGACAATGTAGCAGTGAAAAGGCTTTCTACTGATTCTGCACAAGGAGATACAGAATTTAAAAATGAGGTGGTGCTTGTGGCAAAGCTTCAACACAGAAATTTAGTTAGGCTCCTTGGTTTCTGTCTAGAAAGAAATGAAAAACTTCTTGTCTATGAGTTTGTCCCAAATGCAAGTCTCGATCATTTTATATTTGGTATGATTGAAAACATATATCTAACTCTACATCTAGTTATTATATATACATCTGTATGCATGGCATTATGCATGCCCAAGAAGTCATGCACACACACAGATACATATATATATATATTAATTACTCATTAACATATAACTAATTAGCTATTCTCGCATGCATGATTGAATGTGCAGATCCAATCAAGCGCGAACAGTTGGATTGGGATATTCGCTACAAAATCATATTGGGCATCGGGCGAGGGCTCCTTTATCTTCATGAAGATTCTCGTCTTAGAATTATCCACCGCGATCTCAAAGCAAGTAACATTTTATTAGATGAAGAAATGAACCCAAAAATTGCAGATTTTGGCATGGCAAGATTGTTTAATATCGACCAAACACAAGGCGAAACCAGTCGGGTTGTTGGAACCTAGTAAGTACTATAGAGGGCTTAAAATTGAGTTATATATGCTAAGTTCTTGTTCTTTAGCAAGTAAAGAACATGAAATGAGATAGTCTGAGCATATATATAAAACTATGAAACATTTTCATCGATCCATCTTAGTGACAAATATGTATGTTGTTGTTGATATGCAGTGGATATATGGCTCCGGAGTATGTAATGCGTGGACACTTTTCTGTGAAGTCCGATGTCTACAGCTTTGGTGTGTTGGTTTTGGAAATAATAAGTGGACAGAAAAATAGTTCTTTTCGTTATGAAGGGAATTTGGAAGATCTTCTAGGCTATGTAAGTAACAAAGTTTTTCTTGGCATGGATACATGTTTTTTTTTTTTATTATTATTATTTTCTTATAAGGGTTTGGAACCTAGTCAAGCTGAGAGGCTCACTCTCACACCCATGTTAAGAGTACAACAGGGGGATATAGTGCCTAAACCCCTTGCAAAATTACAAATATACGTACTCATAAAGTACATCATGAAAGAAGTGTATTGGAGCATGTTATTTTCTTGGATAGAGTCTTTTTTTATAAGAGCATATTATCGCAATTGATTGCACTAATTGAAAGATTTATATTAAATTATATCTGATTTTTGTTTATACAAATTCAAAACTATGCAGGTATGGAATAGTTGGAAGGAGGGGACATCTTCAAATTTGATAGATCCCATGTTGAGGAGTACTCATTCAAAGCCTGAAATAGTGAGATGCATACACATTGGATTGTTATGTGTACAACAAAGCATAGGTGATAGACCAACCATGGCTGCAGTTATTCAAATGCTTACCAGCAACTCTGTTGATCTCCATGCACCCTCACAACCAGCATTTTTTATGTATAATAATGGCATTGGATCCTCATCCGACATGTCGTTGGGATTTGAGAGTAACTCAGGATTGACAAGGTCTGATCAATCCAAAAACAACTCTGTCCAAAAACATATACACGAAGATTCAATTACTCTTTAAAATTTCACCGAACACGTTTTGTTTATATATTAATCGATGGATGAGTCGAACTTGAGAATTCTACCTCTACAAACGGTTGTGGTAACTTTCCCCCTAGATACTCTCATACCTAGTGGATATTTTTCTTTTCTTTTAAGTTAAAATAGAGTAGTGAAATGTTTATTGAATTTGTAGTACTTTTAGATTGACGAATTTCTATAGCAAAGTAGCTCAAGAGTGATAGGGTCAGATTGTTTCAACTCTGTCGAAAGACCTATGTATGGATGAAGATCCAATTATGTACCGAGCTTACTCTTTGCTTATGGTTGATGCTGGAATGTAACTAAACTGCATCTATATGGATTTCTATGTTGTAGTTTACTAATTTTGTACCACATATGTTCATTTTTCTGAATGAAACTTGTCTTGAACCTATGGTTTAGGCAAAGCCAAGAAAAGTCTGAGTTCCTTGTTTAGCACGTAAATTTTCTGGCTTTTGCCTTTTTTTGGCTCACACCACTGACTCTTGATATTTATAGCTAATTAACCACTCTCACTCTAATGCAGTATTCCATTCCCCATTTATGGTAGCAAATGAAGTAACGACTAATACGCATCATGGAGATACTACTTCTTGCTCAGGTGGATCATTTATATAATTTATCTACATTTGTTTAATCATCTGAATCATCTCTGAGAAAAAATAATAATCAATCGTCTTCCTAAGTCCTGACCTCCTCCCCTTCTCCTCTTTTCTCTTCGTTCATTTGAATTTGAATTTTTTTTTCTTGCTTTGGTTCCTTGTGGTGAATAATAAGGCCTTAAGGGTGATGATTTGAGTCATACTTAGATTTAGGATTATGAGTTGTTATAAGACTTTTGTTGTTTTGGGTTGTAGGAGATTGAATTGGGTTTAAGCTTAGTTTATGGTGATACGAGATTAATAGTTGTTAGCGTGACTATTGTCCGCTTTAGCCATATTTGTTTTTTTTTTTTTTGCAGGGAGCATATTGGGTTCATTATTGATATTGTCATGTTGGAGTTAGCAGTCTTTACAGTCTTCCTTACAAACTAGTAATTTTTATAAAAAATTACTGATTGTTTAAGTAAATGTGCAATCAACCACAATACTGAATGTAAAGAACAAAGCAAATAGCACAGGAATAGATCATCTCTTTATTAAAGAATAGGTGCCTCTATATATAGAGAAACACAAAGGGTACAATCCACATCCCAATAGGACTTCTATTCAATAAGTAATCCATATGCTATACTAACTAATCTAATCGTAGGTTGACAAGGCACACACAAAGTAGGTTTCCTTCAACACTCCCCCTTGTGGCGTCAACACTAGGTGGTGCTCCTCGCGTTGTCTCATTAAAAACCTTGCCAAGTAACAAAAACCCAGTGGGAGAAAAATAACCTTGGTCGAAGGGAAAAAGAGTACAACACACCCTTCACATTTGGTATAGCATGGACGCCAGACTCCCCCTGAAGTCTGCGTCTCCCCCTGATTTCCACAATCATGGGAGGTCAGATAACTTAAGCAAACAAATGTTTTTCACATGCTTCTCAAATGTGGATTTAGGCAGTGACTTAGTAAATAAGTCAGCCACATTGTCCTCATAACGGACTTGATTCACTTTAATCTTAAGGAACTTCTGCTATTGCTGATTACAAAAGAACTTAGGCGATATATGCTTGGTGTTGTCGGCTATGATGAAACCTTGCTTCATCTGCTCAATGCAGGTAGCATTATCCTCATAAATGGATGTAGGTTCATCAGTGGTTGACCTCAAACCACATGTACTTCTTATATGTGTATCAATGGACCTTAACCATATGCACTCACGAACTGCTTCATGGAGAACAATAATCTCAACATGGTTCGAAGAAGTAGCGACAAGGGTCTGCTTAGTAGACCTCCAAGATATCGCGGTTTTACCCATGGTAAAGACATAACCAGTTTGGGAACAACCTTTATATGGGTCAGAGAGATACCCAACATCAGCAAAACCCACCAAAACATCACAAAGATTTTCGGAATAATGGGCAGCAGCACTCGTGCGATCGATCGTGACATTCTGTGATCGATCGCTCGATGGCAGAAGCTCGGTAAGATCGATCGTGGCATATCCTGCGATCGATCGTCCGATGGCGGTAGGCACGGGTTCTTCACCCATTTTGCCATATTTTCATGCCTCTCTGCAGGTAACGTGCCCTTTGTGTTCCATCCGGACGGTAAGTCCTCGTCCGGATGCCCGGGTCGTTCAACCGCAGCAAACATAGGTTCCTCACCTAGTTTCGACTCTCTGTAGGGATAGAACAAGCCCATATCAATCGTACCCTTCAAGTAACGAAAGATAGTCTTTATGCCAGTCCAATGGCGTTGCGTGGGCGCAGAGCGAAATCTAGCTAACAAGTTAACAACAAAGGAGATATCGGGTCTTGTACACTGTGCCAAGTACAATAATGCGCTATTGCACTTTGGTATGGTACCTCAGCCTCTAAAACGTATGCACCATCATCCCTTGGGCGAAACGGACCCTTCTTGGATCTAGGCTGTGACCAATCATGGGAGTGCTAACAGGATGGACTTTATCCATATTAAATCGCCTGAGCATCCTTTCCCAAGATCTTTCATCTCAAACACGGATTTCAAGTATTCAGTGGCACTTGCAAATCCGGAACTTGTTTTCACGCAGGGGCATAATTTATTGTTCACATACCCTCTTCCAATCAAGTAGTCACTTAGACGGGTATACCACATCCGTCCGGATTGTTTCAATCCATATAGTGAACGTTGCAATCTTATTGCAAACGTGCTCTGTGGTCTAGAGCCACTTGACTTGGGTAAATGAAGCCTATCCGGGACCTTCATATAAATCTCCATATCTAGATCCCCATAGAGATATGTTATGACCACATCCATAAGCTGCATGTTCAGTTTTTCGGAAACTACCACTGACAAGGTAGCAGAACATTATGACGTCCTTTACGAGAGAATATGTCTCATCGTAGTCGATTCCAGGGCGTTGTGAGAAACCTTGCGCCACAAGGCGAGCTTTATATCTCGTTCTCTCACTACGCTTTCTAACAAAGACCTATTTATATCAACAGGTTTTATTCCATAAGGTATTGGCACTACCGGTCCAACTACCGTTCTCTTTGTTAGTGAGTCCAACTCAATCTGGATCGCATATTTTCATTTAGGCCAATAAGCTTCTACGTTGGCATTCATCAACGGAGCGAGGTTCAATATCATCATTCTCAATGAACTCTTGTGCACAAGCATATGCAAACACATCATCAATTGTGATGGAGTTTCTATCCCACGTCTCATGTACACTAGTGTAATTAATCGAGATCTCTAGATTCCCACGGATAGGTCTTAGCGACTGGGCGTCCCCCGAAGATGTCTTTTGGACATAACCATAATCCGGAAAGTTTTCATGGACGGATTTTGAGTATCAATGATGAGAGGGTTTATTTGGTGCCATCACAGCCCATTCCCTAGGGCGCGAATCCCTCGAACCTGGTGGCCTCCAACGCTTCCTCAGCGGAGCCACGGCCTAAACCACATCACCACCATTACTGGCAGTGGCGCCACCAGCTGTCCCTCCCATAGGGTTAGCTGCAATAGCGACTTTGAGTCCAAGTCTTTGTTCAGACACTTGCATCCTTGCAGGCATGTTTGCAGCTGGTATATATGATCTAGTCACTAAGATCTAAGAAAGCGTCAGGAAGAGAATCTCTGACTTTCTGAAGATCTATAATTCTACGCACTTTCTGCAGTAGGGGGATCGTTATGAGACAGAGTGGGGACAGGCCACGACAATTCCAGTCGTTCCTGTTGAACGTTCACGTTCTTATCTCCCCCTAACGACGGGAAGTCTGTCTCATCGAAGTGACAAATAGATCGCCTGTCAAGGGTTCTACATAGCGGATTTTGGTTGGAGACTCAAATCCAACATAAATATTCATTCGTCTCTGAGGACCCATATTAATACGCTGTGGCGGCGTAATAGGCACATAAACAACACACCCAAATATGCGTAAGTACGATATGCTTGGCTCGTACCCAGTCACTAGCTGTAACGCGGACAAAGATTGGGTGGTGATGGGCCTCAGACGAATAAGCAAAGCTGCATGCAATACTGCGTGTCCCCAGGCAGAGAGAGAAAGATTGGTGCGCATTACCAATGTCCTCGTGACCATTTGTATTCTATTAATGACAATCTCTGCAAAACCATTCTGGGTTTGCACATGTGAGACTAGATGCCTAACAACTATCCCATGCAGTAGTCATCGAAAGTTTTCGATGTAAACTCCCTAGCATTATCAAGCCTGATAGTTAATGGGATGACCCGGGTAGTGAGCCGGCAGGCGAATACACTGTGCTAGGAGTTTAGCATAAGCAGCATAACGAATGGACAACATCATGACATGTGACCAGCATGTCGATGCATCAACCAACACCATAAAATACATAAATGGCCCGCTTGGTGGTTGAATATGTCCACAGATATCCCCTTGGATTATCTGTAAGAATGGAAGAAGTACTTTAGAATCCTTTGCATAGGACGGTCTTAGTCCTTTATTTCCCTTAGGAATACGCTTTGCATAATGAGCGTTTGGCTTTGGGAGCTTCAGAAGCATAGGAGGAATTGTCTACATCCGAGAGAGAGGATTTTGTTCTATGCGATCGATCGCAGAGGGGTATACGATCGATCGCCCGTGCTCTCGGGTTCCTGTAACAATGCAGGATGGAACGTGCGATCGATCGCAGGGGGTGTGTGATCGATCGCCTGGGCTCTCTGGTTCCATAAATCGTACAGGAAGGAACCTGCGATCGATCGCAGGGGGATGCGATCGATCGCCCGAGCTCTCGGGTTCGTTCAACGACGCGGTCTGAAAGGTTGCGATCGATCGCAGGTATCGTGCGATCGATCGTACGGCGTCGGACAATGGCAAATTCGCTCTTTCTCATAACTGTCTCATCTCCTTGAATCGCCCTCCGATTCATGCTTCAATTAGCTCGAAAGAATGGATGTCCGTGTGAGGTTTTAAATACACGGATCATCATATCACAACCAGGGTGTCACTACCTGTCGTGCCAAAGCCAATATGTGTCTGAATCCAAGAGGTCATCCCGAATGACATTGTTTGATTCGATAGCTCGATTAGTGGTAACATACAACCCACTAGAGAGACACATAAGCTTCTCTAAGATGCGCTTTCTACCGCAGTCATTAGAGGTAATGCAAAGGGATTCTTTTCCATTCTCATCATGCATCTTAGCATGGAAACCATTGGCTCTTATATCTTTAAAGCTCAACAAAGTTCTATTTTCTCTTGGAGCGTAGAGAGCATTTGTGACATCTATTTAAGGTGCTATCAGGTAAGAAGAATTGGGCATATCCTCTTCCTTGCACAAGATTCGATGGTCCTGCCATCGTAGTCACAGAGGAATGTGTAGGTATCATGCCTATGACGCAATATGACATGCGTGGTTCTGTTATCTGCGAGACATTCAAGTTCTCCAGAACCCATTCCTAAAAGCTCATCATTAAAATCGAGGCTACGAAAGCAACTCAGATTTTATTAAAGATATTGGCCAAAGCTTCAAAGTTCCATCTTGATTTTAAATCAAAACTAAATCCAATGTCTTGGCAAACATGCCATGTATCATCAACTTGGAAAACATAAAGACTTGAGCAAAATCAGCTTCCAAAGTCTTTAACCCTTAAACTCGACATCTTGATCATTGCAGTTACATCTTCATATGTATTGCAAACTATGGCCCATTGATCAGATGCTCCATATCATTAATAGACATCATGAAGATGATTCTCCATTGATTGAGGCGCAGTACTCACGGTCCCTAGGACGGTGGCAGATTACCTTAGCCGGTGGCGGTGCTGCCATAACTAGTGGCGCAACAACGCTAACCGGCGGTGACCGGCGGCGTCCCTCCTACAAGGACGGCGGTCTTCTCTCACTCTTTCGCAGCCCTATGCTCACGTGATCGCTTATTCTTATGGCGATTACCTTCATAAGCAAATAGATTCTACGGACCAAAATGTCCGGGATCGTCCCTAGATTTAGGGTTTTGCTCGTGGCTTCCTCCCATAGGGGCGCCATCATCGTCATGCCTTTCCTCAAGGCAGAGATGGGGAAGGTGGTGAGAGATTCCTCAATCAATTGTTCATCTGTGATGATTATCCACAGAGATGCATCAAGTCTTTGATGCAGAGAATTTCCGAATTATGTCCCATGACTTCTTCAAAGTCAGAGAAGCGGAGATTAGTCCATTATGCTTCTAAATTCGGAATGATGAATGTTACCATTACATTCATGAAGCGCTTCTAGCGCTAACCTCTTTCATGAACTCAAACTGGAGTGCCATATTCATATGGTGATTCATCAGGAAAAATAACCTGGCATTGTACATCTCAGTTTGAGGGTCTAGAGCGGTTTCTTCAAAACAACGCTCATGGATTCGAGCTAGAAACTCTTGTGCGGATAGGTGCATTAGGACATCATGAGCTCATCTCAGAATCTAATGTCCGCAGAATCCAATGGAGTAAAATTGAGTTATTCATGTTCGATATCCAAAATATGGAGAACACGAATATGGTGTGTTTCGGAGTCAATGCTCCCACGAAACAATGAAGGGTGAGTTTTGGAGTTAATACTCCCACGAAACAATAGAGGGTTTCTGAGCAATCTTTGCTCCCAAGAAACGCTTCCAAGGATTTTGGATTTAGGTGAAACTTTGGTGTCGTATGGTCATAACCTTAAACCTTTTCGGTAGCTCTACTCAGATATAACCAGGTAAGTTATAAGAGATGTCGGTGGAGCAAGCTCTCTTAATACCACTTATCTCAAACTCCTTACCTAGACATCATACCTAAGCAGGTGAGCCTAGTTGGGAATAAGTCATAAACCATAGGTCGTTTCTTCTCTACGGATTCCTCATCCGGAGGTTAATTTGTCAATGAACTCCTCATTCATAGTCTCTTCTCTCTACGGATTCCTCATCCGGAGTATTAGCTCGAACCCTTACAGTTCGGCTCTTGAGGTCATCACCAATAGCATGATGACATTAGAGGTGCTCATGACTTACACATACCGCAAGCGATATGAAGCTCGATCACTCCCCTAATGCTTCTCATAGTTTGGCGAGTCTCGTATATTATCCCACGTTATAAGAAAGGTGGGAGGTAGAAGAAGGGAGGTTGCAAGTCCCCGGAGAAAAAGAAGATTGAATTAAATTCAGAAAGCAGCAACGTTTATAAAAGCTTACTTGGATTCTTTTCTCGGATTATCTTGAGTACCTCTTCTTCGAAGTTATATATCTGGAGATCCAACGGTCCGAATTGGCTGAATTTTTAACTGTGGGTAATAGACTCACGGAGGAAGCTTTCGTCCAAATGTCGGCTTAATCCAATGGTTGAGAAGAGAGAAAATCGTTTTCGTAGTTGACTATTCTGTGCAGGCAGATTCTTGAACTAGAGGAGATTGCATGGTTACTGTTCACGCGGTTACTATTCACGGGTACTGTTCACGCGCACTGTTCCCCGACAGCACTATTCACGTCTACTGTTCATCCGGCACAACCTAGGGTTTTGGGGTTCTAGGGTTTTGGGGTTCTAGGGTTTTGGCGCTAGCAGGATGCTATGCTCAAGAGTTTTGGCTTTTGACTCAAGGTTAGAGGTTCGTGCTGATAACGTGTTTAAGTAAATGTGCAATCAACCACAATACTGAATGTAAAGAACAAAGCAAATAGCACAGGAATAGATCATCTCTTTATTAAAGAATAGGTGCCTCTATATATAGAGAAACACAAAGGGTACAATCCACATCCCAATAGGACTTCTATTCAATAAGTAATCCATATGCTATACTAACTAATCTAATCCTAGGTTGACAAGGCACACACAAAGTAGGTTTCCTTCAACACTGATAATGTCACTTTTGGTGACTTTGTTCTTTTTTAAGCCACCAAATATTTTTATCCCTCATAAAGCCACCAATATTTACAAAAATGCCACCGCGTCAATATTTACAAAAATGCTACCGCGTTTTTAATTTTCATTATTTACGAAAATGCCACTAGATTTGAAAAACTACTTCTAGAGACAAGAAAGCTACTGTCAAAGAACAATAAAGCTACTGACGAGCAACAATAAAACTACTGTCGAAGAACAAGAAAACTACTGTCGAAGAACAATAAAACTACTGTCAAAGAACAATAAAACTATTGTCAAAGAACAATAAAGCTACTGGCGATGAACAAGAAATGTACTCCCAAAGAATAATAAAGCTACTGTCGAAGAAAAAGAAAACTACTGTCGATGAACAAGAAAGCTACTATCGAAGAACAATAAAGCTACTGTCAAAGAACAATAAAGCTACTGCCGGAGATCAATGCAGTAGCTTTTTGTAGACAATGACATTTTTGTAAATAATGAGAAAAAAAATGCGGTGACATTTTTGTAAATATTAAAATTTGTAATATTTTGGTAGCTTTATAAGGAATAAAAATATTAGGTGTTTTTTTGAAAAATATAAATTATGTAAATGACATTATGGGTAATTGGCCCTAATTTTTATTGAGTCTTTGATGTAATATTAAAGTTTATCTAATAAAATTAGTTTTAGCTTTTAACTTTTTAAGTACTCCAGAGCAAGAAAAAAAAAACGTTTTAAGCGAACTTGAGCTTTCTTCTACTGCTGTTAGTTGCAACTTGGTTTCGCAAATTGATAGAGCAAAGAAAAGATGCATCAACGATCGATTTGCAAGTTGCTTCTGAGAAATGCTTTCAGTGGTTCCTCCAGGTTCTCTTCCCCCAACTCCTCGCGGACTCGGCGCGTTTTGGACTCAACACCATTTCCAAAACCCAGGAATCCCCACAAACCCACCACAAATTTCCACCGATGTTTTCACCAGTCTGTCTCAAACTCACGGACCCAGTTCATAACTCGCCCAAATACGAGGGAACTCAGCGGCCCTTCAGGTGATTTTGATCAGAACAAAGAGGTGGACATGATCAATCTCAAGTTTGCAGAGGCGAGGGAGGAGATAGAGATGGCCATGGAGTCCAAAGATACCGTTTATTTTGATGAAGAGGCTGACTGCGCTCGAACTGCTGTCAATGACGTTCTGGACATGTTCGAAGCGCTATTGGCTAAGTTGCCGGAAGACAAAAAGGCTGCATTGCAGAGGTCGATGGGGCTCAAGATTGAGCAGTTGAAGGCCGAAATTCAACAGCTGAATGAGTGATAATGAGGTTGGTCCATATCGGATTTGAACTTTTGATTATGTATTTCTGATTTTTGTTGACAATTTGTTGGCATTAAAGATATTGCTGATTGTCCTGTGCATTGTGAAACCTATAAGTGCATGATGATATGCTTCTTAAATGCTTCTTAAAGATATTTGTTAGTAGAATATCTTTTGCCAATTAGATAACAGCTAAATTCTTGTGTTTGTTTTCATAATTCAAAGGCCAAACTTATATGTTAGTTAAGAGAATTCAACAATCATTAAGTGGTACATGGAGCTTGAGGATTGTAATCTAAGACTCTCAAGTTATCTCGTTTTCATGTTTAGGGGATTTAGTGAGGAAAGAATATGCTTTGAGGTTGTATCCCTCAAATTTCTAAATTCCTACTCCAACATGGTAGGAATGCCAAAAAGAAGACTCCATTGACCTCTTTCTTCGAAATGGGATAAGCACATCCCCTCTTTCCTTAGTTGGGCACCAGTCACATATATGATTCCATCAGTATTCTTCGCAACTCAAGAACAACTTGAGTATGCTCGTATCAACTACTGCCTACTCAAAACAACTGAATAAATCTTTTCAATTCGTTAGTGGAACTTAATGTAAGTAGGTTATATAAGTCCCCCAGATAGGGTTATAAGCCATATACTACCCATCTTCTCACCAAGTTATTATATTCCCCTGTTGGTGTGGCAAGGAGGATAGATTGATAAGAATGACTCTTTGGGAAAGGGTAGGGGAATGGAAGAAGACGACCACTTAATAAATTGGGAATTGGTGTCGCAAGTGAAGGAAAAAGGCGGTTTAGGGATGGGAAATCTGGTTAAAAAAATGAAGCACTGCTAGGACAATGGTTATGGAGATTTCGGGAGGAAAGGGATCTTTATGGTTTGCAGTCAATAGAAGCAAATATGGATTGAATGCAAATGGTTTGGATTCCAGTATTGTGTCTCCCAGTTTAAGCCGAAGCCCCTGAAAAGAGATTTCGCAAGGTTTGAAGACATTTTCTGCTTGCTGCAATTTTGTTGTGGGGAATGGGGAAGGGGTGAGGTTTTTGGAAGACAGTTGGGTTAAGGAAATAGCTTTTTCCCATTCTTTTTCTTGCGTAGGTAGGCTATCTAAATTTCAAATGTTTAGTTTTGCCAGAATGTGTGTTAATTCCTCTAGCCTTGCTTTAGCTTGGAAATTTGGGTATCGGGGGAACTTGAATGGTCGAGAATTTGAGGATCTCATGTCTTTATTAGCTAAATTAGATGGTGTGGTGCTGGTCTCATCTAGGCCAGATAGGAGAAGATAGTTGCTGGAATCCTGAGGGAACTTTTCTTGCAACTATCATTCTAGATACTTGATGGACAACCCTTGTTTTACTACATTTATCCCCTCTACTGCAATCTGGAAACCCAAAGTACCTCCTAAGGTATGAGAGTTAGCATGGATTATTGCTCATCTGAAGACCTTTTTTTTTATCAGTGTCCGAAGACATTGACCTGCGATATGGTTCATTTGAGAAGACCTGTTTTTACACTGCCCAGTTGCTTTAGACATTTGGACAAGACTATTTTGGGAAGCGACGGTGAATTGGGATAATCCAACTTCTCGTGTGGCTCTTTTGAGTGGAAGGAAGGTTTTTGGTGGGAGGGAGAAGGGAAGGGTATTGGAAATATGTGCTATTATGGCCATTTTTTTGGGTTATTTGGATGGAAAGAAACAGAAGAGTCTTTGAGGATGGGAGGGTGGAGGAGCTGGGTAGTCCGTGGGAGAGGGTTCGCTTCTTAGCCTCTCTTTGGGCTTCAGATTTTTTAAAGTTTAGGGATCTTTTTTTGCTATTTCTTTAAATCAGAGAGGGATAGCTGCTGTTGTCTAGTTTCTTAGAGTTCCTAATTGGTTGTTTGGCTTTCCGCTGTGCTTTCTTTGTTGAATGGAATTCTTATCCACTGCTATGCTATCATCTTAAAGAGGATGATTATATCATATAAGTACGGACCTCCGGATGACATAACAAGTCAAGTAAGGTCATGTACATTTGCTAGTGGATCTTAACAACCAGATAGGAGGTGCAACATGCCAGTAAAATTTTGGAAGAAAGAAACTCGGGAACTAATGATCTAGTACAGAGACGGAAAAGAAAGAGTTTTGTTAAGAAGTAAGAACATGATTAGCTAAAGTTGATAAACATATATTGGAAAAACGTTGCCAGAAATTATATGCTCCTGGAAGCACGAGTTACAAAATACTCATGGTTTTATCTGTTCTTCAGAAGCATATCTTGAGTTTAGTTTGTTAGGAGGTGTTTATTTTTCATGAAATAGTTCCTTTCACATTTCGTAGTGGATCTTAACAACCAGATAAGAGGTGCAATAAGCCAGTAAAAATTTGGAAGAAAGAAACTCAGGAACTAATGATCTAACACAGAGGGAAAAAGGAAGAGTTATGTTAAGAAGTAAGAACAGGATTCGCTAAAGTTGACAAACATATATTGGAAAAATGTTGCCGGAATGCTGGAGGTGCGAGTTACAAAATACTCATGTCTTGAGTTTAGTTTGTTAATAGCTGTTTCTTTTTCATGAACTAGTTCCTTTCTCATTTGGTATTATGCTCAAAACTATTTTAATGTAAGCTTTATTGAATAAAAGCATGAAGGGGCACAGCCCAAGTATAGAGTTCTATTATGCTTCTAGTCATCAAGTACTTTATTCAACTCACTTAGATGGCTTTTTTTCCGAGTACAATGATCTACTCTAAGAATGAAAAATTTAAAGAAAACATTGAATCAATAGAAGGATATGTATAAATGGGGCTTCTCATTAATATATTGTTATGAATCTAACCTTCAAGATGAAGTCCATAATTGAGTTCTCCATCCAAACCTGTTTGGTGGTAATTAGGAACGTTTGGACAGAGCCACAAGAAGCAATTTTAAGTGAAGAAAGAGCTGCTAAACTAACTATAGTGTCTGGTATAGTTCTGTCAAACACTTGGTCTGATTTCCATTTTTGTGATAAGAATGCAGTGATGAGTTTCTATAAAGATTTTAAGCAAAAGTGCAAGGTCAGAACTTATGTTTATTTTCTTAGAATCTCAAATAAGGGCTTATTGTTGCATTATTTCATTATTTCCAGGTTCTTAATTTATATTGGGCTTCCCTAAAGACGTTATACTAACAGGTTTTCAGACTTTAAGCATTCGGATTTGATTGAGTATATATATCTTATATATATATATATATATATATATATAATATACACACATCAGTACACACACACACAGACACACACATGTATGTATCTCCTACTTCTATTCAGTCCATGTCCTGATGTCTATTTCCTGCTCTCTTTTGTCTTTCTCCTTCTATCTTACATCAGTTTTGAAATAGAGTAACTGGGTTGGTACCACATAAATCTTGACATCAATATGATGGCTAGCAAGCATCAATTGAGTTTTATCTGACTTTTTCGATGCCTTTGCTTTCAGAAGTTAGAATAGAAGACCAAAAGGTGGAAAAGGAGAGTGATTGGCTTAAGAAATAAGTTTTCGGAAGAGGACATGCTTTCTCATGTGCGTGGCATGGCCTATTAGTCCTTTGAATTACTCTCTGGTGTCCTCTCAATTGCCTTCACCCTCATGAATTTGTCGTGCCATTATGTCTAGAATGAGTAACAGATTCCATTGTGATTGTATTGCGATTTTTCAGAAATAAGGATTAACAGTGATGCAACAGATTCCATTGTTTTAATCTATAGGCATTTCTTTATATTCCTTGTTGGTTTATTTGAAAAGCAACTTCAAAAGGAGGGAAAGAGCCGAGGTAGGGTGGCTGTTCTACAAATGAAATGGTAAGTTTTATTGTTATGAAGTTCGTATTTGGAAATCCTCCAAAATGATTTATGGTTGACACCTTAATTAGGAATTTTCTATTGCCAATACAAAGTGTGATGAACAGACGAGGTACCAGGTCGTCGATCTGACATGGTGGGTTTTGAAGATAGTGTAGTGAGAATCGGTGATTGAGAGTTGGTCAATACTGTATCTCTTCTCTATTGAAAAGTCCCAAAACTCAGAAGACGAAAACTCCATACCCAAAATACGCCCTGCATCCAAATACCGAAACTACCTCTCTGCCTTTAGAATTGGCATACATGTCACCATGATTGGAAGACTTCTCAATAGTTCACTTTAGGTTTGCCTTTTGAAATTGTTTTCTTTCAATTTTGGATTCCCTCCTAATTAGCTAGAAACAGGATTTGTAAATTTTAGAGTCTGGTTTTACTTTGACAAAAGAAATAGACACAAAAGGGCAACACACAAACTGTCTCCAAGAACTTGTTGAGAAGAGGACAATTGTGCTGTTTAGCCGTTCCTCCTTGGAAGTACACTATGGGGACCCTCTTTAGGAAAATCTGGAGGCACTATAAATATAGGCTATGCCTTTTTCTGGGTTGAAATTTGCCAGCATTACCTTGGACCATCAAAGAAACAAAAAGAGAAGCTTATTCCAAGTATCTCTTTCTGACATACCATGTTCTAATTGAATAAGGAGCTTCTTATATATTGAAATGTTTAAGTTGTATCATATTGATTATTGAACATTCTGCTTAAAACAAAAAGGGCATGGCCGCATGGGCCAAACAAAGTGAAAAGAGTTGAGAGACATGGGAGACCAATCTTGTGTCTGCTAAGCATGTGGGGGAGGAAGAAGGAAGCATCCCCTGTTTCTGTCTCTCTGCTTTGTTCACTGCAATACAAACACAAGTGGGGCATCTTCTTTATTTCTCTTCTAGTTCTAGCTTCCCAAATTTCAGATCTTGTTTGGGATTTTTATTGAGGGAATCATAACTTTTCTTTAGTCTTGTTACAAATTACAGATTTGATTGTCCAGGAAGCATAAATTTGAGAATACTTACTCTCTTAGTGCCGGTTATATATAATTTCCGTCTCAAAACATAGTGAGCATGGAAGCAAGAAGGATTGACATAGGGCAATTTCAACATATTGATGTCTCAAAACTGTACAAGAAACCTACAGGCCACTAGCCTTACCATTCAAATTGACGAATTTAACTACTCAAACCTTCTCTTATATTGGGATAGAAGAATCAATAGCTGATGTCCTTGCAAGCTAAAAGGAAAACAAAGGATAAAAGAAGAAAAAATAATCAACTCTGATTTGAAGACTGCTTTATTAGGGGTTGGGAAGTTTTCCCCCATTCTTCAGGTGGGCTCTTAACCTCCATGAGCAATGCCACCACTTCCTTCATGGTGGGTCGTTCTGCCGGCGAAGAGTTTACACAAAACATTGCTATTCCAAGTGTTTGCAGCATCTCTTGCACCATTTGATCTGGTAGGCCTTGGAGCTTTGTATCGAGTATTGATACAGCTGGTTCGAAACTTCCCATCTTCTTCTTCACCCATTCAACAATGTGTAGCCCATCACCAATTTGGGGCTGAACGGCACTACGCCCGCTTAGGATCTCTAGCAAAACCACACCATAGCTGTAGACATCACTCTTCTCTGTTATGTTCATTGTGTATCCGTACTCTGCATTCATAATGAAACTTTTTAAGAAAATGTACTGACTAGTAAGATGTACAACACTAATCATCAACAATGCCTGAAAGAAGTAGCTTTACCTGGTGCAATGTAACCATAAGAGCCAGCAACTCTGGACATAGCATGATGGTAAGTTGGGGAGTTCATCAACTTCGCGAGACCAAAATCTGCAAGATAAGCTTCGTACTTGGAATCTAGTAATATGTTATTGCATTTCACATCCCTGTGAAGAATTGCTGGGACACAATCATGATGAAGGTATGCTAAACCCTGAGCCGACCCAATTGCAATCTTGTACCTAGTTTCCCAGTCCAAGTTCCTATTGTCTTGCAATAGTTGTTGTAGATTGCCATTGGGAATGAAGTTGTAAAGAAGTAGCTTGACACTTCTATTTGAACAGTACCCTAGGAGCTTCACAATGTTCCGGTGGCGAATATGTCCAAGAATTTGAATCTCTGCAGCGAAAGAGTCTATTGGTTCTTCCTCTTGCTTTGTTTTCCACAGCTTTTTCACCGCAATTAACTCTCCGGTTTGCGTTTCTGCCTTGTAGACGACCCCGGAACATCCTTTTCCAATCACATTTTCTTCTTTTAAACAATCCAAGATGTTGTCAATGGTGAAATTGAACTTCTGGAATGGGATGAAAGTCCATGGATAAGAGAAATCTTCAGCCCCCGACGAGGATGCTAATGTTCCTAAAGATTTCTCTACCATATATCTATGATTTCGCATGACAAGAATCCATGAAGCAACAACTGCTATGGTTACTGAAGACAGAATCACAGAAATCAATGCAATAGTTTTGGCAGATTTTAAACCATTTTTCCGCATTAGACTTGAAGAGCAAGTAGACCCATCACTAGACTCACAAAGATGTGGATTCTGCAGATATGAATTTGAAGAAAGAGTTCTGAAGAACGGCGTAATTGGGATAGCACCTGAGAAATTGTTGCAGGAGATATTAAGGGAAGTGAGACTAGTTAGAGAACCAAGAACCTGTATTTTCCCATAGAGCATATTACGGGAAAGATCGAGTGACTGTAATTGTCTCAAATCCGCCATTGTCTCCGGGATTTCTCCTGTAAAACCGTTGGAGCTCAAGTCCAAACTGATTGTCAAGCTTGTCACATGACCAATTTCAGATGGGATTGCACCAGAGAGACTGTTGAAGCTCAAATCCAATAAAGTCAGCTTCTGCAAATTCCGAATAGACTTTGGTATTGAACCTGTGAGGAGATTGTTGTTGATGATGAGCTTGTTCAAGTAACTCAAGTTCCCAAAGCTCCATGGAATCTCACCCGTGAAGCTGTTTCGGCTGAGATCAAGCTGCTCCAAATTCACAAGCTCCCCAAGCTGAGATGGGATTTCACCACCTATGTAGTTATTGTGCACATCCAGTAGCTCAAGAACTGTTACGTTGGAAATCTCAATGGGAAGGTCTCCAGAGAAATGATTCATGTACAGGTCAAGGAACACAAGATTTTGCAGTTGGCCCATCTCCTTTGGAATTTGTCCTGAAAGCTGGTTCTCACCAAGTCTCAGCCGCACTAGTGATTGACAATTTGCTACACTAGGTGGCAACCTTCCGGATAAAGAATTTCCCAGAAGCAAGAGCTTGCTCAGTTTCTTCAAACCAAAAATCTCTTCTGGGATTGACCCGGTGAGCTTGTTTCTCGAAAGATCAAGTGCATAGAGCTCAGTGCAGTTCCCAAAGGACGCCGGTATAGTTCCAGACACTGAATTTCCCCACAAGAAGAAACTCTGCAAGTATTTCAGATTACCAACCTGCCATGGAATTGTACCTGATAACTGATTCTTGTCGAGCTGAAGAGCTGTAAGGCTACTACAGTTGCTGAGCTGCGATGGAATCGAACCCGTAAGCGAGTTATCCGATAAATGAAGTTGTTCAAGAACCACCAGCTTCCCCAAGTCTCTTGGGATCCCTCCAGAGAGATCATTTGCAGAAGCATCAAGAACAACAAGAGACGAACAGTTTGAAATCTCGGCGGGGATTGGTCCTGTTAAGGCATTTCCCCAAACAAGCAGGCTAGTGAGCTTTTGCAGCTTACCCAACTGTGGAGGAATGGAGCCCGTGAGCTTGTTCATGTGCAGGTACAAGTTCCTGAGCTCGGAACAAAGCCCGATTTCGGGTGGTATTGAACCAACTATTTCAGTATCATAAAGCGCCAACGTCTGGAGATTGATCAAGTTCCCAAATGTGGGTGGAATCTTCCCGGAAAGTCCCGTGGCCGCGGCGCCAAATGTGGTGAGATTGGTGAGTAGTCCTAACTGGGATGGAATTTCTCCGGTTATATATGGATTCCCACCAACACGAAATTGTTGGAGGGAAACCAAAGAACCGAGTTGGGATGGTATTGAGCCGTTGATGAGATTGTCTTGGAGGCAAAGGACTTGCAGTGAAGTGAGGTTGGCAAGTTGTGGAGGGATTTTATCCGACAATCTGTTTGAGTTCAAGAAGAGGAACTGGAGAGCAGAGAGAGTGCCTAGTTCTGGAGGAATCGGACCAAATAGAGAGTTGGAGGAGAGGTCGAGGAGTCGAAGACGAGTGAGTTGACCAAAGGAAGGTGGGATGGTGCCTGAAATGTTGGTGGAGGAGAGATTGAGAAGCTGGAGAGATGAGAGAGAAGAGAGCTGTGGGGGTAGAGAGGAGAGATTGAGGAAAATATTGGGGAGAGAGAGTGAGATTACTCTGTTTTGTGGCGAGCATGTGATGCCTTGCCATGAACATGGTGTCTGGCTTGTTGGGTTCCATGAGGAGAGCACAGAGGAAGATAGCTTTGCAGGAACAAGAGAGAGAAGAGCTTGGCCATCAGAGGACAGAGAGGTGACGGAGGTTAGTTTGGTCATTGTCATGAATATGATGAACAATGTCAAGGAAAACAGATAACTGAGGAAATGGGTGAGTTTTTGGTTTTCCATTTGGGTAAGATGAGGAAAAGGGCTTGGTGGAGGAGATGGTTAAGAAATGGGTTCTTGATGGTGGTGGTGAAAGTCTACTCTAGGAGACAACATGCATGTGAAGGAGGTTTTTGCTTGAATTTCACAACAAGGTGGTGTTATTGTTGTTGTTGTTCAAGTTGAAACCCATGCATGTGAACCAAAAAAGCTGCTTGTGTTGTGAGTGTTAATTAGTCAAAGCAATGGTGGAGTGTGATGAAATCTTATCTTACCGGAAAATGCTCTTTCTACTTTTTCTTCAAGCTCTGGTGCCGCTGAAGCACCTCTTCTGAAAGCTCTTCTGGCGATGGAGATGCTGATGAAGACAAGGTTTAACCTAAGCTCTTGGGGTGTGCATAGAACCAGAACCCATGTGTTTGAATGGCTTTCAAAATTTTCAAATGGTGGTGGTGGTGCGGTGGTTAGATTAAGCTTTGAGGTAAGGTAGCTAGAGCTCTTTTTCTCTCTGCTTGTGTTATGTTTCCAAGAGGACTTTGAAATCCACTATTTGTATTTAAAATATCCCGACTAAATTCAACACTCTACACTTCTAGTGGCGCCACTTATTGACTAGAGACATTGCCGAAATTGCCCTTGGTGGCCGAGGAAGAGGCAGTGGATGATTCTCAGTTCTCTCTAATTCACTGGAGGCCAACTCCGACAGACTGCATTAGGGTTGCTCCTATCGTTGTTCACTTGTCTGTCCCACTCCCCATACACTTATCCATGCATGAGAGACATTTTGGAACATTCATCTTGGCTGTTTGTAAATTTTTATTCTAATATTATAAGAAAGGATCCGGATCAGGGGCACATATTTTGACTCCTTCCAGATCTAACGGTTCTGATCAAATCTAACGGTGTTCTGATCAGATCAGTCAAAATATGTGTCAAAACCAATTTGCTCACCACCGTTTTTTTGGAGTTGAAATGTGTTATTAAGCATTAGCCAAAAAAAAAAAGTGTTATTAAGCATAACTATAATTAAAATTAAATTATGGTTATATAATATAAGACAACTTCATAAAAATAGGTAGTTATATCACTACCCACACTTGGTGGTGAACAAATTTATATTATAAAAGTTGGTATAATCACCCATGTAGTTCTCTTATCATGAAATTCGATTTTGATAGTTTTGGCTCTCACGTTTCCTGTAGTCCATTTTATTTTTGTCATGAAGTTTGATTTTTGGGGTTTTGGTTCTCAAATTTCCTATTTTCAGCTTTTGTTTTTGGTTTTTTCTCATGAAGTTCGATTTTTATGGTTTCGGCTCTCACACCCGCTTGTTATTTATTTTTTATTTTTTTCAATTTAGTTTTCTTCCGTCGAAGTTTTAAAAAATAAGGTATAGACCTTTATGAATTTTTTTTGTATATTTAAAACTTCAATTTAATTGCTCGACTCATTTAAAACTTCATTGTTTTCTTTCTTGAGGAAATATAAGTTTTGAAGAAGGAAAATTATCTTAATGATAAGGAACACCACTGCAACTTAGAGGATAGCAAAGCCAAAAGATATGCCACCACATTATAAACTTTATTGTTTTAATTTTTTTTTGTTACACTAGAGGGAATTGAACATCCCGCACTCCAATTCTAGCACAGCACCACCACCACACACAGTCCTCCAACCACCGTTGTGTGTTAAGGATATGCCACCGCCCACCGCATCATAATTTTGACCTAATTTCCCACCATTTCTAATCACTTGGGCCAATTGTTAATTTAGACTTCTTTTAATCATATATATATATAAGCATTATATATATTTTTTTTTTAAAGTGTGGTATCATTTAGCACACAATAGCATTGTATTAATATCTGCACAGAAAATTAAACAAACAAATACCTAATAACTATATGCTGAAAATCATATAATATACTAATAAAGGATGTGATCCAACGATCCAGATTAGTCTAAATATATTTTGGCTCGACCCTGCACAGCATCCAATTCTCCTAACAAAAGAAAATTAATGGTAATATTTAGTAACTACGTTTAGATCGAGACAGAATCAAAAAATTCAGAGTCTAGGGCATGGGGGTGGCACAGTGAGACTGCCTCTGCTAGCTGCCTAGGGAAGAGAGAGGCTTTGATGATAATATTGGAGTTAGGCTGAGGCAGCATGCCTGGAAGATTGTGAAAGGTAAAAAGGGTTTAGAGTAAGCAAGCAAACCAATTTCAATGTCTTTTTCTTGCATAAACTATGCGCCATCAAACGTGGTCTTGGTGTTTTTATAAGGGTTAGGGTTTAAAATAGAGGAACTTTCATTGGAGCATTCTGTATATTATTATTTTTACTGCTGGTTACTGTGGTAGGGTGAAATTAAGTAGGGTGCAGTGATTTGGTTACCGAGATAGAGATGGTGGGTTTGTTTTGGGAGTGGAGCAAAAGAAAATGTACGTGATCACATGAATGAGAGAGGGATTAATAGAGAGAGAGAGTCTTGGAATATATTAGGGCACAATGTACGATTAGGGTTTATTAGGGTTTTAGTTTTGACTGTTTTCTAACAGTTCAGCTGCACTATATATTCACATTTCACACACGAAACCTTTTCATTTACGATCAAGATTTGGCCATACATACGTGGGTAAAACCCTAATTAGTTACTGTACATGTGCATTGGCATTGGGTACTACAAGTCAAAACTGTCAATTATTAGCTTGAATATCTTTCTTTTTAATTCTTTTTTCGCGGTTGATATTTCATTGAATCAAAGACTTGGGGTCTCTTCTATGGTCTTAAAACTGCTATCAGTTGCAACATTGAGAACTTGCTTGTGGAATCTGACTCTGCCATCTTGGTTAATTGATTATGCATAGTGATTTCTCTCTGCACCCATTGGGATCTCTTTTGGCTTGCTGCAAAGAGCTTATGACTAATTTCCAGTCCATATCCCTTTCTCACATTTATAGAGAGTGCAACACGGTTGCTGACTCTTGCCAAAAGTAGCATTGATCATGCTCATGGCCTTGTTACTTTTGATCAGCCTCCAATTCATGCCTCTGCTGCTTTTGCTGATGACTCTGCTGATGTTCTAAGGACTAGAAGAACTTGTGCTGGACCTTCTGGGTCTGTTGCTTAGTTTCTTTCTTGTTTGCTTCTTTGGTTGGGCCTTTTTAGGTCCCCATGTAACCAAAAAAAAAAAAAACAACAACAATTTGGGTGAGAGTAGATTTAGGATGGGTAACCTCTTGCAAAGTCCTCGTGTTGCGCTCCTTTTGTCAAGAAGTAAGCCCTTAGTGTTGGTCTAAATTGTGAACTGAATTAGAATTAAGCTAGATCAACAATTTGGTCTCCGTTGACAACTTTGGAGAAACCGCAAAAATGGATGTGTATTGTTCGGATTTTCAAAAATGAATGCGTTTACAAATTCTTTCAAAAATAGATGTGTTTGGATGCAGAATGTCCATGTTACTTTAATGAATTCATTTTCTCTGGAAAAAAAATTGTAACTAATTCGTAAAGGACTTCTTTCACTCTTTCACTCAAAGCTCTAAATTCATATAGAGATTCTCTACTAAAGAGATCCTTACTTTATAAAGTGCAAAGTCTTAATCTCAGACATTAAATCCGTTTAAATGATCTGATCTGACGGCTGAGTAAGGATCTCCTTACCTTAAAAAGTAAGGATCTCCTTACTTGAGAATCATTATATATATACAGATACAAGGCTTCTCCACTTCATAAGTCCTTACTTTTTAAGGTGCGGAGTTTTGATCTCAGCCGTCATATCAAATCATTTAAACGGATCTAACTTGTTCCCATTAATTGTTCACAACCAATTTACAATCTTAATCCTCTTTTATTTTCGTCATTTATTTTCTATTCTATTTGTTAATTTTATTTCGTCATTCAAATCACCTCCAAATCATATCAATCTTTGTTAGAGGCGTAGTTAGTGTGTCTAGCTAGTTATTTCAATTGTCAACCGCAATCAACAATCGTTTCTTATTAAAATATATGATGAGACAATTGGTCATGCACATATCCTAAAACAGTAGACCTCAACATAAGCATCTAAGCATGCATTCAAAGATAAAAACATTAAAGATCATCAATGATTTTCCCGCATCTATATAATAAGAATATCAAAAGAAAAGTTAATTATAGCAAGGTTGCAATCGTGTCTTAGGGCTTCAAAAGAGTTTAGCCGAACATAGTCATAATTGAAAACATAAAGAAAAATATAAAAAAAAAGAGTTTTCTTCACACGCGAATAGGGGATTCTTGTAAAATCATAAGAAAGAGTTCTCTTCACACGCGAATAGGGGCTTCTTGTAAAATCATAGAGGCCTTTATATACTACTCCAATAGTCCCTCAATTGCCTTTTTCATCTTGAATTCTAAACCCGCAGGAAATTTATTAAAGAATATTCTCTAACAAATCCATCATGAATTAGACTTCCTTCTCGAGTTGGGATTCATCATAAAAAATCTCCTTATCTCATCAGAAATCTCCATCTTCGCGTAAAACTCTCACTTTAATTCTTTTTTCTCCTCTTTGCATTAAACTTCCTACAAAATACAAAAACAAATAAAAAAGTCCAAAACAACAATAAACTAACCAAGAAGGCATAGGAAATATTAAGATAATCGTTGTGTGTGTGTGTATATATATATAATTATATATATATATATATATATCTTTGTATAGAATTGTTTGCAAAATTAAGATCAATTTAGAAGAAAAAAAATTGATCTAAGAAGTGTATAGCTAGTGAGAGTATTGAAAGTCTCAACGGAGCTCTATTAGTAAGATGAGCTTCCCTTGTGAAATGTCTTTCTTTTATTAATTTCTTTTTATTATTTTTTTTGATATCAGCAAAAGTTAATATACATGATGGGTCTAAACCAACACATCAACTATGAAAATAATAAAAATGAAGAAAAAAAATGAAGGAAGAGGAGACTCTCAAGATCAAATTCTAAATAGTTAGCCTATTGGTTCTAAAGGATGGTTCAACTTGATTGAGATCGTAAGTGAGATGGTGTTACATGTGAGTTAAACTTAAAGTACAAGCAACTCAGATGATCGAAAATCCATTAATTTAAGGACATATGCAATTTAACTTGGTGGCATTAATCACATGAAAACTTTCAAATACCAGGACACCAGGTAGTCAACCAAAGATGGGATCAATTGTATAAAACCATGGATCATCATATACAATTGGTGAAAGAATCTTCATTTTGAGGATTGAGGAGTATATTAACAAAAATAAAATAAAAAAATTCTGCCACATATGTACCAAAAATCATGTAATATGTTAATGAAATACAGGTTCATATTTCGTAAGCTTGAAGTATAACTAATTCATGCAATGATGTCCAAAAATATATCTTTCTTAGTATGTATACTCCATTATTTTGATTGTCAAGCAAGTTATATATTAAAAATGTTGGGTTATAGCAAGACATAAACAAACATTATCAAAGAGAAAAAAAGGGAGGGATGAGGGATGAAAGCAGCAAGACATATATAAAAGGGGTACATACATATTTGTAATTAAATAAATTATAGTATCTAATCACTAATCAGTCTAAGCTGCAATGTGTTTGACTCACAAAATCATAGGGGTCCAATTCTGTGATATAATTAATTTTATGACCCTCTCCCTCACCTAATGGATGCATATAATCTCTGAGGAATTTGGAAAAACTGAATATATGTCAAAAGAAGATATTAGAATAATAATGATACTGTTTTAGTGTTTTTGCTTAAGGATATGTATTATATTGATGATAATGGTAGTACTAATATATTGGCTTAGCTAGTCACTTTTGGCTCTTCATGTTCAAGAAAAAAAAACAAAGGCACTTTTGGCTCTTCTAATTAAAAAAGTGGTTTTATGTTCGCATATCCTATTAGTCAGTCCTCAATCTCCTCTATATGTAAGAGAAGGAGGAAGGAGGCTGACCCTGCACCAACTTAGTTTTTTAATTTTAGCTCACCTATTCGTCTGTTTGAATGGGTTTTCAGCTTTTCTTTGTTTTCTTTTATGTTGTTTGTTGTTTCTGGTCTTGTTTTTAATGATAGGGGAAGTTCTACAATACTAAGATGCATGTCATACATCCACTTACAGATATAACAACAAAATGTGTTGTCATTGTGGTAACGAAAGTCTTTTTTTGTGTAATCTTTGTTCTATTAAAGGTAATTACTCTATCTACGACCTTGTTACAAGTTTATGAATAATTTGTTGTCAAAGTTATAATTTTGGTTCAATTATAAGTAAATAATGTAAAACGAATGTGGTAACTTTGTTGTCAATGTAGTAATTTTGGTTCAATTACATGTAATTTTTTGTCCAAAAAAATTGTAAATGGAGGTATGACATACATCACTGTACCACAGCCTACCCCTTAATGATAGTATCCTTTTGTAAAAAAAAAAAAAAACTCCTCTGTATGTAGGAGTGGAATTCAGCTGACAACAATGAACCTGGGTCTATAGCAACAAGGAGTTATCATGTATAAAGTTTGAAATATTTGTCGATAATCTAATATACGTGTCAATATATCATTATTTTGAAGTAAAGATATATCGTCTTTCTTCAACACTCTCTCTTCATTACTGATATAATTTTAAATTTGAGTGCCGAAACCTTGATCCTGCATTTTGGTGTTAATATTTCATTAAGATTAATGTTTCAATATTAAGATTAATATCCCATGTGTGAATAGCCTAGCAAGTTAAAAACAGACAAGACTAGGATTGTAGTGTTGGAGGATTATGTGGATGACTTTAGGTACATTTCTTGGCGTTGTTTTGGCCTCCAAATTTTTATTCATGGAGCCCCAAACCCTATTTAGTTAGGGCGTGCCAACTTGGCCTATTAAAGTATTTTAGAGAAAAAAAGATTCAATTATGAGAAATGATAGGTGGAAAAACATGAAGAAGACAAAGAGAGATGTGCCCGCCCCAAAGATGAGCCGCAGACTAATTATGATTACATGTATATGTGTAGTATAATACTATATAGCAAATAAATAATTGTCTATGCAGGACTTAGGGTTGGTAAAGAGCCCTTTCCTACAGAGAAACAGAGACATCTTTACTGTAATCCTGTTTGGGGGTCAAGAAAATAAGACTTTTTGGGTCAAAATGATATTTATCATTGCATATATATATCCATTGTTTGATAGGAAAATTCTTCAGTAGAAGATCCGTTCTATATAGTGGTAGACTAGATTTTTAATAGACGAGTGGTACATCAATGTATTAAAAAATTTATCTCTATATGAAGCTAGTTTACTATTGCATGAAAACACTAATGCACCAAAAGGAGCCCTTCCTCTGATTCTTTTCCAAGCCTTCTACATGACCAACATCAAGGATATATTAATTTAGTCTACAGTCTCAAGTAACAGAGATTCTTTCAAAAAATAAAAATAATTTTTTTTGTCTTGTTTAAACTGTTCTTTGAACTTGTCATACATAAAATGTTCATATAATTTTGAAATGCATAGTTATCCTTACTGTTCCCTAGCACAGGTGATTTCACTTCAGCTACTACTATGAATACCAGGCTAGTCTACTATCAGCAGTGCCTCCTCCACCATCCAATTAATTATGTTGTATAAATTTCTATTATACTAAACTAGGTTTTGTTTTTCAATCAGGTCTACAATGCATACAAACCATTCCTAAATTTGTGATACTTTGCCCAGTAGTAGACCCAATTGAACAAACTTTAAAAAGAAAATTCATAAGATTGCAAGTCCTTAAAATTTGAAAATTTTGAATTAGGTGTTGAACTGACAGTTTTCTGCCTCCTCAAATTGTAAAGTTTGCAGGAGGTCCAGTTTCGAGCCAGTTTGGTAATTTGGGGTATCAAAATATAAAATAACAGGAAACTCTAGCTAGTAGCTACCATCAGAACAGATTTTACATGCCCGAAAACATAAGTTCTTAAATCCCAAAATCCACTAACAAAGAAAAAGACAAAATAAGAAATAAAAAAATTGCACTTGCTGGTCTGAATCCAGTCATCTTCATCAAATGTGATAACCTGAGAATTCAATTGGATTGTAGAATCATATTTTTTTGGACAATGAGAATTATATATATATATACACACACACTCTAGCCCCAGTTTGATGTGACTTAACTTATTTTTAAAGCTGTTTAACAGGTGTATGGTGAAAAAATCAAAAGCAGCTTATTTCACACTTTACACCAGTTGACAACAACTAATAGAAGTTGGTAAAAAACTACAGTTGCTTATTGCTTAAGTTAAGCTATCCCAAACTTGGCCATAGTCTGAGTTTTGAGATTGAATCCTGATCATGAAACAGTGAGAGCAATTACCAAGTAGCAAATGAGAGTTGAAGTTCCAAATGCAAGAATTACTTTTGGGTTCTTTGAAACTTTAAGAAAAGAATTTTCATTCAGGAGTGTTTTAGTGCTGAATGGTGATCTAGACAACTAAATTCACTAGAGTTTATTGTTAGGAGTTCTCAGGAACACTAAATTAATAAGATCAGTTCCACACATGACAACTTCCAATAATACATTCAATGCTAGGAGCTCGAATAAAAAGAAAGATACAGGAGAAAAAAAAAACAAGAATAAAGAACTTACACGATTTACAAAACTCAGCATGCTCAAAGGGATAATCAGTTTTCATGCTGTGAGAATCTTATGCATTTTGCTTCAGAAGCTATTCCAATGGGTCATGAGCTAAATGAAGTAAATGGACCTTTCAATGACTAATTCCACAATAAATATTTTCTTCTTTTTACTATCAAGGGATGTGTGGCTTTGAGAAATGAGAAGCATGGCCAGTCAAACAGTCCTCTTCATATTTCAGATAGGCAACCTTAAGCCTCAGCTACGTTTTCATTCCTTTTCAAATTTGAACCACTTCCAATTTGCATACATGCTTAGTCTATCAAAAGGTAGAGAATTGCCTTGAGGGGTTTCTGACCTACGAGATAGAACAGCAGGCAGCTTTTGCCTGTACTTTTTTGCCATTAATTCAGCCTCTGAAAATAATTTCTGCCAAAATGAAGAAATATTAACAGAGCTCATTATGGAAACAACACAAAAGCCAAATGAGTAATTTCAATTCTGAGGAAAGAGATGATATACATACCTCTTTGTTTGATACAAAGAGGCCAGGCTCGCTTTCAAGCTCTGCAATGCTGTTTGAGAAAAGCAAAGTTGAGTTCGGGATTAGTCCGGATTACCCACCCAAAGTGAATTTCTTGAAGAAAAAAAAAATCAGAATTGATAATAACTAGCTCTTGAGAATATCATTACCTGCCCTTTAGGGTCCATTTCAATTGAATAATGTCAAACAAACAATTTGGATTTGACAATAAGCTAAGTTAAAAAAATAACTAACAAAATAAGATGGAATGTATTTGAAATAAGGGTTTTTTTCACCAACAGTGTCTGAACTCTTCTGCCCCGGCCAGAATGATACCCAACTTTTGAAAAGAGTCAATATGGTACCTGAACTCGTATTTTCTTATCAACTTCATACCTCCGTTAGATTTACTGTTAGTTCAGTTTAAAAAACCACGTGAGAGTCACGTGGTTCCGTTTTTTTTTTTTTTTCTTCTTCTTTCTTTTTCTTTCTCTCTCTCCGGTCATCTTCTTTCTCTTTTTTTCTTCTTTCTTTTTCTTTCTCTCTCTCTCCGTCTCCGGTCATCTTCTCTCTCTCTCTCTCTCTCTCTCTCTCTCTCTCTCTCTCTCTCTCTCTCTCTCTCTCTCGTTCTGGACACCCGAAAAGGGCACCCATTGTCACTCCCTCTCCTTCTTCTTCAACCAACAACCACCAATTCATCATCAACATAGCAGCCCTCTGCCAATTTCATAGCCTTCAATCAAACTCCCATTCTCTGCAATTCCAATCATGGCAATCACCATGGACCATCACTGTCCTCATCAACCAGAAATTCAAACCACTTCTAGCTCCACCATTTCGATCACAGACCACACCCAGAGCACTCAATTGCTCCGATTTCCTCTGGGCATCCACCGAGCCCAGCCTTGCACGGATTTCTCTCCTCTGCACCACCACCCACTTGCTTTGTCGCTCATCACAACGACGTCCACCAACACAGACCATCCCTGCCGGCGCTCCAAATCAGTTCTCCGCCACCTAGAACCTAGCACCTGCAGCGCCGCTCCCCGCCGCCTTGACGATGGGTGCCCTTTTCGGGTGTCCAGAACAGAACGAGAGAGAGATAGAGAGAGAGAGAGAGAGAGAGAGAGAGAGAGAGAGAAAAGAAGAAGAAGGAGGAGAAGATGACCAGAGAGGGAGAGAGAGAGAGAAAGAAAAAGACAGAAGAAAAAAAGAGAAAGAAGATGACCGGAGAGGGAGAGAAAGAAAAAGAAAGAAGAAGAAAAAAAAAAAGGACAGGGATTAATACTCACGTGACCCTCACGTGATTTTTTTAACTGAACTAACAATAAATATAACGGAGGTATGAAGTTGATAAGAAAATACGAGTTCAGGTACCATATTGACTCTTTTTAAAAGTTGGGTATCATTCTGGCCGGGGCAGAAGAGTTCAGACACTGTTGGTGAAAAAAACCCTTGAAATAACTATATATAGGAATCCTTTGAAATCCCTGTGTTTTCTTCTTTTCCTATTAATTCAAAACCTAGGGGTATATGGATTGTTATAGTCTAATCAGGCAATTGAACTAAATCCTGGGTTTGAAATTATATTTCTTGAATGGCCTAAATCCTTGCAGCTTGGATGGCCTAAAATACTTGCATGTAAGCCGGTTGAAACTCCTATTGAGATGTATCACAAGCTAGGAGAGTACACAGATCAAGTTCCCACCAATAAACAGCGTCATCAGCGTCTTGTGGGAAGGCTAGTCTACTATCACACACCAGACCAGACATTACTAATGCAGTAGGTGTGGTGAGTCAGTTTATGCATGCTCCAAGTGAATAACATATGAATGCAATGTATAGAATTTTAAAGTATCTGAAGAATGCTCCAGGTAAAGCATTATTGTTAGCCAAGAATGGTATTCTCAGTGTTGAGGGATTCACAAATGAAAATTGGGCGGGTATTTCACATTTGTTGGAGGTAATTTAGTTACTTGGCGAAGTAAGAAGCATAAGGTAGTACCAAGATCAAGTGCAGAAGCAGAACACAGAGGAATGGCACATGGAGTGTTTGAATTGTTATAGATCAGGAATGTATTGAAAGAATTAGGTTTCAAATCAAGGAAGCCTATGGATCTTCATTGTGATAATAAGGCAGCCATAGAGATAGCTCATAATTCGGTGCAGCATGACCAAACAAAACATATTGAGGTGGACCGCCACTTCATCTGACAGAAATATTCATTTTCCATTTGTTCAGTCAGAAGAACCGTTAGCAGATATACTCACAAAAGCTGTGTATCTGGGAAAGTATTTCACAGCTCACTTGACAAGTTAGGCATAATAGATATCTATGCGCCAAGTATTATTCTTTATTAATTAGGACATTTAGTTTCCTATTATGATTAGTTGAATATTCTGTATTAACTAGTTTCCTAATTGTACATGATATGTAACCCTATAAATATACTCGTCCGAGATGAAGTTTAATCAAACACACCTCTGAAACCGCTCGTCTACAAGTGATTTTCTTGTGCGGAAGTAGTTTGTACTAGTTTAATAGGGGTTACGAGTTACAACAAGGGCAGAAGTAACCCAAATCGCAAACCGAAGACTGCTAATCCAGGCAGTCTATTCATCATCTAGTACTTCCCACAAGGGCAAGGAATAAATAGAAACCATTAGGTCTGGTGGCATTAGTCTCCCCTTTGTAAGTGGGAGGTCTTGAGTTCAACTCAAGGACGATCAATTGGTGTGCAAGTAAAAAACAAAAAAAAAATCTCGTTCTGAATGATTAAGTTCTTGAGTTCATAGTAGTTATGTACACATAATTTATCATGGGAATATATTACATAAATTCTACAGTTATGATGAACAAAATTCAACAGATCCATTTCTGAACAACTAACCTAGAAGATCAAAGTTGGTTAATGCATTTAATTATGCAAATTTCTGGTACCCTACATCTAAGAAAACACATAGAATCAATTGTGGCCAAGACTATGAATGCCAGATTTGAAATATTATGATTCTCTTGGCCAAAAAAGAAATGATATACTTAACGAAGTTTACCTTATAAGACAGGCTATTGCATCATGACCTTTTCATTCATCCAGCTCACAAATCAAATCTTTTGGAGAATTCCTTTGTCAAAGTAAATCTAGTCAAATTCCTAAATTAGGATCTCAATCAAAGACGGTTTCATAACCCATCCTTCAAATGACTAATCTTCTAAAGTGATTCCTGCTTTTCTTGTATATCTTTTCTAGAGGACCTCAATATATATGAATTATGATATATTAGTCTTGGAATAATATCTATCACTGTGTGGATTTACTGAAATTAAATGTTGTCTAACATTTGATATAAATGACTTCTAAAGGTTGACTTTATCCCATGAGAACAAGTATGAACTTCATATCCGAGGACATAGTCCACCGACCTTTTTCTTAACCATTAACCAAAAACTACTATAGAACATTTTTTTACATAACAAATTGTTTGTTCAAAACAAGAAATTTAGTTCTGGCAATGATGGTGGCATGTCCTAAACCTTTTTGGTCACCAACTAGAACAGGACACCAGTTTAATGGTCAAACTGTTGGTCAAACCAAAAAACTGTTAGTAGGTTATGCCTGGACCAGAAGTGTGACGACTGACGAGTACCCAGTTTAATATATTGGACCAGTCTTTTAGGTCCGGGATTTATATCATTGCTCACGAAAAGCGAGAATGATTATGACTTCACTAGGTTTGAACAAGAATAATAATAATACCAGTTCTTACATACCTGAGAGATATTTTGTCAGGAAACATCGACTTCACCACCAGAACTTTGATCTTCTCATTAATAGAAAGTAAGTCGTCAACAGAAGTAATTCGAGCACGAGTGATGTTTGATATATGCAGCAAGCCACTGAGAAGAAATAAAAATGGTTCATAGCATTTATCCACTAGTGACAAACATGAGAAAAAGTAAGATACGTATTTTACTTTTTTCATCCATCTAATGGGATCAGGAATCTGAGATATAGTATAGTAAAAAAATATTCAACAAAGAACTAGTCTCAGCATCATTATACATTTCTTTGACAACGTGACAGCAAAGCAATGAGACTGAAGGGATATTTGTTTTTGATTATTTTTTATTATTTTATTCTCAATTTTGGGTCAAATCTTTTCCTTGTAAGGTCCTTGACATTCAGAATTTTATCCCGTATATTTAACTAATTTCTAAATAAAACATCTTCTTCTTTTTTCATTTTAAAATAACACACATTTGCGTTGAATCTTGATCCAAGTGGACACTGTAACTGGTCTTGTAAGTTGCAAATGACAACTATATATAACAAGGGCCATACTGAAACAAAAAATAACAAAAAGGAAACCTAGCAGGTGCTTCAAACATACTGAATGATAAGATTATCTATTTTCATCATTGCATGTCCTAGCCCGTACGTTCTACTATATTACAGGACCATAAAAATCATAACTGATACTCTATTGATATCTCAATGAACATTTCTAAGTGATTAATCTACCAGAATATCAGTTATCGTTTGCAGCAATCAGCGAAAGCCCTGATATTATTTTCAGAAGGATGCAGTCTTGTATGGGGCAGTAGATCTTGCTAGGTATAAGTAGTGCAAAATTACATTCCTTTTCAGTTTGAAGCCTTGGAATCTGTATTTTCATTTCTTTGGGACAATCTTGCCAATTTTTCATGCATTACAGCCCCTTAGAGAAAAGTCAATAAAATTTTATTTTCATATCCTGGGGTTCTAATTTTTGGAAAGTACTCCACATATACAGCATTTACTTCTTTACAAAGAGGCAAAATCAAGGAAACTATGTGCCCAGTCTAATATCGACATAGTTTGCAAGTTCTTTACCTTCTGTTAGTTTCACCTATCCTCACTTGCGCTCCATATGGAAAGATTTTCTTAACAGTCCCTTCTAAAAGTGTTCCCTCTCTGAGGTTTAACATTTCCTGCAAAATTATATGGCAAACTGAGCTCAGTTCTCAAGAATATTACAAAATAGGGTATAAATTTACAAGCAAGCAGAGGAGATTCCAGGTAACAAAAGAGCATGAATCAATTGAAATTCAGTATAGAACTGACCCAAGCTTCCCTTTCACTCAATACTAAGTCATTCTTGGTTTCGTCTATTCGAGTGATCTGCACATACATCTGGCATCCCACCTACACCGAGAAACATAATTTGTAACGACACAAACAATAAAACCTCTTCAATTATATAGAAAATAATTCATGTACCAATTATTAGTATAGTCAAAGTAGCACTTAGATAATGACTTGAAACTCACAAACCTTCTCTATCGGAAAAGAAAAAGAGGGCAAAGAAAACGGAAGAGAGGGAGACAACATTTATCATTTTAAAAGGGGAAATTTATTTTATAAAGATGAGAATGGTGAACAGTCCCCACCCCTCCTCATTACCATAGCTAGTCACAATACCTGTATCAATCTTTTCTGCAAAAAGAAGCTTTTCAAAATAAATTAGCAACATCGTACTTAAGTTCTACACTTCTACCATATAACAAGAAAGATTAAATGGTGATTACTTATTCTATTGAAAAGATCTGAAAGAAAACTTTAATTATATAACTTGTTCATTTTGCATCTCCAAAGGTGAGAAGATTTTTAAATGAAAATTCTAATAACAAGGAGGTTTAGTTTATATTATATACATAAAATATTAAATCGCAAAAGCCCAGATCAAAATTTCTGTCTACGCCTCAATTTGTTTGAGGACACCCTTGAAACTGGGATTTCTAGGATCCTCAATGCCCCTGCCCATATCATTATGAAAACACTTTCTATAAGAAAAACAAAGTATAATTCCTCTGGTCCAGTAATCACATGTGCTTCCAGTAAATCCCGAGCTACCTTGGCGAAATGATACACCTAGTTCATGGGATTTTCTAAATATACAGAACATCTTTTAAATACGGATATGTAACTTATACTTAACTCTCTTGATAACACAGTTTGCAACTCAATGGAATTCATGCATTTTACTTATGTTAAAGTGTTGTAGCAAGAAATACTTGCACTGGGAACATGAAATCAGCATTAACTGAGGCATCAGATGCATCAGTATAAGGAAGTACAAATCATACCTGAGTAGCTGAATGAATATTATATGAAAACTCAGAAAAAGAAAAGAAGGAAATTATGGAAAAAAAAATCCCCAAAACATTCAACATACATTTTCTTTCAGCTCAGTAAAGTGGTTGACTCTGCTCATTAACTCGGCTTTTGGAAGAAAAGCTCGCAAACCCTGAAAAACTAAGTTGTAGAAATGTTATATTTGAGACAAGTACATGTTCCTATGAACAAAAGTTAGACACACAAACCTCAATTCTCGTAAGAAGGCCTCCAGTATTCCATTCTGTAATTCTAACTTTAATAGGTTCATCGAGTTGTTTTATCTGTACAGCACATAGCAAAAGCTTCAAATAAAGTGTGGATTACATTCACAACAAACTTCATCAATTAAAGAATAATGAGATAAATGCTTACTCCAACAAATAATAAAGAGAAAATCAAGTATTATGAATCACAGATATAAATGGTTGTACACTTCCTAACAATCGTTACACAGAAGCATGTTGCTCATAAGAAGTCATGCAACAAGCACATAGATTCTCCATGTAAGTTTCCATATCCACCAAACAGAAAAAGTAAAAAGCAAGAAAAGAACCTGCCTCACTCGGTGCCAAGCAATCCTCCGGAAGAGCCGCCTAGTCGAAAGCAAGGGCCGACCACTGAGCGTTCTCCCAAGAACCTCGGCAAACAAAATAGTTCCAGCTTCCACAACAGGCTTCCCTGGCACTGGTGCCCCGCTCACGGCTTCACTCTTCACAATTCCCATCTTCCCTCGAACCATAAAATCTTCGGCATCATAATTTGTATCACAAAGCAAGTATTCCATCTCTTTGTCATACAAAGGTAGCACCTCCTTAGTCAACATTGTACCCAGTACGTCTGCCCCCACATTCACATCAAGCTTATTCTCATTACCCGAAACAACAACACCAACCACAAAATCACCCGGTTTTGGTTCGTAGTACTCAACACTAACCTTCTCAACCTCCTCATTTTCATCATCCACTTCACTTTTTTCCTCAAATACTCCTAATTCATCACCTCCCTTTTCTTCAACTTCATCCATAGAATCTCTTGGCGTGAAAAACTTCAAAAAAGGCGCTAAAGCCTCGTTTTTTTCGGATTCTTTATCTACTTCTGAAGCAGACCCATTATCCATGGGTACTGGGGAAGGTTTATCTAGCAACTCAAGCTCTTCATTTTCTTCCATTTCCACCCCGTTAGACTTTTGGGGCAGATGGGTACTCGAAAAAACATCATAAACATCATTTCTAGAGCAAAAGGTGATGGGCGAACTTCCCCAAAGGGAAAAATTCTTAGAAATTACCAGTCTTTTAGGAAACCCAATAGTAGAAAATGAGCTATAACTTGGAGGTTTTGGAATTGAGTAGTTGGAGAAGCTTGCAAGTGGTATGTTTAGTGTTTTGAAATTGTTAAGCGGTGGTAGTGAGTCGGGAAAAGAGAAAGACTTACAGGGGTGAACAAGGAGTAGCATATCTTTCAGTTTATCTTGGTCACCTCATGAGCTCTAACCAACCTTGGAATCGACTATTCATTGCAGCGTGGCCTTTCCCCGGCCAGTTTTATCCGTTCAGGGTGATATTTTTCTTTTACACGTTTTACCTAAGCATTTATGGGCTTGTTTGGGAGCTTGAATAGCCTAAAAGCATTTATGTATGGGGAAGCATTTTATGTGCTTCTCAAAATCACTTTCAAAGTGCTTCTAAAACTTACATTTCATTTTTTTGCAAATTTTTTAGGGCAAAACACATATTTGGTGACTTTGTTATTTTTAAAGTCACTCAGTATTTTTATCGCTCATAAAACGACTAAAATATTAGTCATTTAAAATGTTTAGTCTGAGACTAACTGTTGAATAAAATAGACACTGGCTGTTTACAAATGTTTGATAGTCCTCTATCACCCTATGGCTATGAACTAGCTAGGTTTAGAAACTTAAGTACCGTGAGATGCATGCATATGGCTTCTAACTCCTTTAAGGTCCCTTTGCCTACGACTTAGGGTGTTCAAATGATTGACCCATGTGTACGAATCTCCTTAAAGTATTTATTATATCGATGATTATGGAGTTACGAAATATCCAATTACATATTGCCACATAAATTGGTACATACTCCAAAACTTTCAACAAAAGTTGCCCGAGGTGAGGGCGAGGCAAACTTCTCCAAATTGACAATTTTAGCGTTACCCGAGGTGAGGGCGAGGCATGTGTAACGGTGTCTCATGATGTATCTCAATCAATCGATCCATAAAGAAGACAGTTTGATTCTCTTCCTATAGAGTTTGTTGGTTATTGTAGTATAGGATGCCCTGGTGGTTGAATCCTTTTGATCTTTTTTTTTTATTCTGGGCGTCAGTTTATACACACACACACACGTATCATAGAGGAGTCGAACCTAGGATCTTTCCTATGACTACTTTGGTGTCAAACCACTGCACCACTTGGATGCATCCTTTTGATCCTTGTAAAATATGCAACATCATCTCCCTACGACCTAGCTGGGCCTTCTAGGATGACACTTGTGGCATGCGTCTCTTTCTCCAACCCATCTATGATTTCGTTCTCTGTGGGTTCTCCATCAGTCTCGGTAGAGCCTAGTCTTTTGAGGGTAAGCGTTCACTTCCTCAAAAGTTGGTGTATTAGTCATTCTCTTATATCTCTTGCCAAGAAGGTGTTATAGTTACATAATCGTTTTGTGCAAGGTCTGGCCAATCTAAGGTGGTGACCCTGTTGCCTCCCTGCTTATAGCATAAAGCTACACAATCTGCACCACCTTTAGTGGCTCCTTCTCTTCCAACTCCTCCAGAATCATCCACTATTGAGCCATCTGAGCCTACCCCAATGCTAGGGTGAGTCATTAATTATATATAGGATTAAAGTTTACCTCCTTGAGGTTTGGTCAAAAATCATGTTAGTCCATGGGGTTCCAATTTCATCAGAAACACCCTTACACTCTTAATTTTAATCAACTGTGTCCAAAATCAAACACACTATCCAAATTGGACGTTAAATGCTAAATTTCCAATCTAACCCTCCTGCAATTCTTCATCCATCAACGACACCAAATCCCTTTTGCAATTCTTTCTCCACCAAACCTCAATAACACCAATTCTTTCTGCAAATCTGTTTACCTCGATCAGCAATATCTATGATACTTTCTGATCTGACTTTTTCATCTCCTGCAATTCTTCTATCTTCCCCTTCCTTTTCTTCTATGTATACAAGCGGCAAAATCAGTGTCGATCTTGGTCAACAGAATCAAAAAACTAGTCGCCATCACTGGTCCTTGATTACCAAGGAGGCTTGATCCGAGCTCGGAATTTGGTGGTGGAGGCGAAAGACTGAGAGAGCGGCGTAGCTTCATCCCCTCATGTTTTATTTGCCTTCAGTCGGCAACCACCAGTCAAGCACTTAATCACATATTCTTTCAATCCAATCCAATAGCTAATAATAAACTAACTTAAAAAAGCAATTAATGGTGACTTTTCCAGCAACCAACTTTAAGCTAAAGCCATCAGACCAAAACAAAAAACTATAAGCAAAACTCCTAAAGTTATATGCAATATACAAACAACAACAGAGACCTTTCCAGCAACCACAATGGCACAACACAAACATACACAAGAAAATCCATATATTTTGAAGTCAAAAGTTCCATTCTTTATACATCGGCAAACCCTACCATAAGAAGCTTTGAAACCCTCACTCTCTATTTACCCTGAATCTCCAACCCTAAACTCACCGTAATAGGGGATTTCTTCTGCTCCACTCTCAGTTCTTGGTTTGCGGACATCGATATCGCAGACCACCATGTCGCCAGTGCTTCAATAACGGATTCCCAACTTCGATTCTTCAATCCAACTTGTGGGTTCGAACAGATTTGCAGAAAGAATTGGTGTTGTTGAGATTTAGTGGAGGTGGAGAACAGATTTCGTGTTATTGAGGTTTGGTGGAGAAAGAATTGCATAAGGGATTTGGTGTCGTTGATGGATGAAGAATTGCAGGAGGGTTATATTGAGAATTTAGCATTTAACGTCAGCATTTACCGTCCAATTTGGATGGAGGATTTGATTTTGGACACGGTTGATTAAAATTGAGAGTGTAGGGGTGTTTCTGATGAAATTGGAACCCCAGGGACTAACATGATGATTTTTGACCCAAACTTCAAGGAGGTAAACTGAATTTAATCCTTATATATATATATATTTTTTTTTTTTTGATGAATATCATTAGATTGACGTGTGGAAAAATAATAATTATTTCGTTTGCCCAATTATCATTTTTTTATAAAAGTTTATGTTTCAAGTATTTTTTTTGATATTTAATTCAAAATATGATAGACAAAAAGAATAATAAATTACTAAAAGTTTAAATAAAAATTTGAGTATTGTTGTATGACACATTGTGGGGTGGTTGTCCAGTAACCTAACGTCCGTACGTACAAAATACAAGATGTGGACTACATACATTACTCAATACATCAAAGACCTTTCGTGTTCTCCTATTTTACTCTATAAGAGTTACACTAATTATGAGATGACATAAATTGTATAGTTAGTGGGGTTAGTAGGGTTAGTGGTGATAGTGGGGAATCTAAAAGGTTTCTCCTCATTATTATATACCATGAATACACCTCAACATCTCCACTATATAAAAGAGATTGAGGCATCACCATTTCACCTATCAAACATCAATCAAATCATTCTACACTTCTCTCTTTCGTTTTTCTATCTTTCCATAGTTGAGTTAATAGACGACTTACAACAAGTATGAAATTTTCAAATAAGAAATTTCATTTTTGGATTGCCACACTAGTTAGTAAATAATAATTTAAAGATTAAATTTTCTATGGTCAATTTTTAATTTAATGGCAAAAATAATATAAAAAAAGTTCTAGACCGGTATTCTTCTCTTCCCGATTCTTTGTGTTGAAAATTAGGAAGATTAATCTTATGACATAATTGCGCTCTCAAAATAGATAACAGGGCTGGTCCTGAGGTTTTTGAGGCCCGGGGCAAAAATTTAAATGGTGCCCATAGATAGACTAGCATCAAAACTCAGGTCACTATTTTTAGGAGATTCAAGCACCAAAATGTTCATATTATATTCAATGTCATAAGAATCGGCCGTTAATTTAAAAAAAAAATCAGAAATTCTTCCATTTCACAATCATGTTTTTCTTTTTTTTCAATTACAAATTTCAAAATCATGTTATTTTTGTTTATTTGTAATTTTATTTTTCATAAGACAGGTATTCTAATATAAGTTAATCCAAGGCATCTTCACAAACATCACTCATATGGTGGTAGCTAATGGTTTTAGGTAAGAGATACACAAACATCACTCACTGAATGTCAAGCAGAAACTTTACCCAACTATGCCAAAACATCCAGAACAATAGAAACAAAAATTCTACACAAATTAAAATACTATGGCGCAGTACATAATTAACCATCATGAATTAAAACACAATGTAGCAATGACCCTAGAGCATGAAAGCAGAAAAAATAAAATAAAAAGAGCATGAACAAAGTCTCCAAACATTCCAACCACAGCATGACAGCAGTTGAAGCACTTCCCAACAATGCCATAAACCATAAACCACCATCAATCCATTAGATTGCAAAACAGGTGATCAATTATTGGAAAATTATAAACCACAGATCGATTATAAGGAGCACCATAAACCACATGATCAAAGATTAGAAACCAATCTTTGAGAAGAAAATATAATTGTTGATCACTTTCGTGTGATTGATAGTCCAGAGTGATAATTGATCAACATAAAATAATAAATACATATTCACTTGAAAACCAATCTAAATATCAAACAATCCAAATAATACTCATTTAACCATTTATGATCTTTACCGCAATTGGATCAGCAAATCCCCAATTTCTGTTCTGATCACCATAGAAGAAGAGAACAATAAAGAGATGAAAAAATTAGAGGAGAAGATAGATGATAAGAATGAATTGGTTATTATGAACCATTAAACCTTCAATTTAAAGAAAACAAAATTCTTGTTTTCAAGGTTTTGGAGAGAGTGATCGAGAGAGAACGATTTATATTCTGCGATTATTGCTAGGCGTCTTGGAGACGCGAGATACCGTCTTGGAACTAAACGATCAAATTTTTTTTTTGTATATATAAAGAATTACATAATTAAAATTGTGCCCCCTTCCATGCTTGGGCCCTGGGCCGTCGCCCAGCCTGCCCTGGGCTAGGGCTGGCCCTGATAGATAATAACTGTTGTAAATAGCATATTAACTCAACTAGGAAAGATAGAAAAACGAAAGAGAGCAAGAAGTTGTTTTCTATTGATTTGGTTGTGGAATGATTCGATTGATGTGTTGTTGTATGTGAAATGGTGATGCCTCAACCTCTTTATATAGTGGAGAGGTTGAGGTATATTCATGGTACAACATAATGAGGAGAAACCTTTTAGTTACCTCATTATCACCACTAACCCCACTAACCATACAATTCATGTTCTCTCATAAGTAGTGTAACTCTTATGGAGTAAATAGGAGAACACCAAAGGTCTTCCGGAATTGATGTCTTGCACAATGTATGTAGTCCACTTCTTGTATCTCGTACGGACGTTAGTTTACTGGACAACCACTCCGTTAGATGTCTTACAACAATAACAAATTATTTGCTAGGAATTTATTCCTCATATAGGTCTCTTTTGGCGTAGCATGATATATTTAAGAAGATATAAGACTATTGTGTATGTAACATTCAGATTCTTCGGTCTTTAAACATATTTTATTTTCTAAAAAGAGAAGATAAAAAAAAAAGGATCTGGATCCTCTCCTTGGTTAGTTTATGTCCTTGGCTTCCTTGACTTTCAATCTGGACCATTCACCAACCATCCAAAGACCATTAAAACGACACATCAGCATTCCAATTTAAAATGCACAAGTTATAACTTCTAAGGTTAACGCCATCTTTTTTTTGTTCTGCGACTGAAGTCTCTTCATCTTTCCCTCTTTTCTACGAACATCAAAACAATAAATTTTTCAGTATGACCGTCACTCTACGTGGCAATGTGACTGGCTACTGTGATTGAACCACGTGTTTGCTTAGATAACAAAGGGCCAATGGTTGATATACTGGAGGAAAAAAAGAAAAGATGTGGTCCAATCACAATAATCTGTTACATTGCCACATAGAGTGACAGTCTCATCTAAAATTTTTTCCATCAAAACTAAGTTGCGGTGGTTTAGAGCTTTGCACCCACAATTTTCTCTTCAAACTTCAGGTCTTAGTTTATATCAAATATTTTTTTATTCAAGATCGCTAAATCTCATGGGTTTTTAATAGCTGTTATCTTGAAGCCCCATTAGAGAAGCTAAAAGTTGCCTTGGTGGTAGAGTTGAACAAAAAGTTGGAGGACTGAATTTATCTGGAGGTGAATTGCAAAACTGAATTTATCTGTTTCTTCTTCATCTTTATATTTGGGTGTTCAATTTGCTCACATAATCATCAGTTTGGCTGAAAGGGAACTTGAGTATAAGCCCACAAAACAGGTATGCAACAAGATCTTTGTGTGCGTGATTAATTCTCTGGAATTATGGATGATAAATTGATGTGGGGTCTTTGGCTTTGCTTATAATCACATGATTGAAATATAAGAGATCTGATTGCTAGAAGATGATAACCCACAACCTCAGGAATGGACCAAACAATTACAAGCTTTGTGGGGAGTAGAGAGAAACATTACAAGGGGAGCCCAAAGGCTCAAGATAATAGGCTTATTTGCAGAGGAAAGTAAGGAGACAAATGAGATAAAGGAAATTCAAAATATTCTCATTTCATTTATGTCATAACTGATTACTATTCCTTGCATATAACAGCCAGAGCTGCCAGCCACTGGGGAAAGGTACAGAGCTACCTCTACTGTTGTTTGTACTTCTAGATAAGACTTGGCATTATCTAAGCTAAAGTATTAGGGCCTAGACTTGGGCTAAACTAGATGGGCTTGTTGTAGTCCTAACAAGTCCTCCCTCCATGAGAACAAGTCTGTCCTCAAGATTGAAAGTTGGGAAAGCGCAGGGAAATAGTCTGGGCCTCTTCCCAGAAAGCATCTTCAATAGGTAACCCAGACCATTTAATCAGCCATTGAGTGACTGGTTTGTTGCGCTTGCGAACATAGCTGCGTTGAAAGATTTTCTCAAGTAGGCATTGAAGCATACCTTGGTTATTGAATGGAGGCAGGGTAGGTGCCATAGAGGGATCACCTACCTTCTTCTTGAGAAGGGACATATGGAAGATCAGATGAATCTTTGAATTGAGGGGAAGCTGGAGCTTGTAAGCAACAAAGCCAACACGAGCTAGAATCTAAAAGGGGCCATAGAACCTGGGTGAGAGTTTGTGAGAGGGGCATCAGACTAGTGATTGCTGGCAGTAGGGATGAAGCCTAGAAAAACTCAGTCACCAATTTGAAACTCACAGTCAGTGCGATAGCGGAGTGCGATGGCCGTCTTCCTGTTGTTTCATTCGATTGCGTGCAATGTGCAGATTGCTCTTGAGGAGTTGAAGAAGGGAATCTCAATCACCCAGAGCCACATCAACTACTTGTACACTGGTTGTTTCTGGAAGATATTGATGCACTGTAGGTGAGGGACACCATAGAGTGCCTGAAAAGGAGGCTTCTTGATAGAGGCTTGGAAGGTGGTATTGTACCACCATTCTACCCAATGGAGCAAAGATGCCCAAGTGGTGGGCTTGTCAGCTATAAAATAGTGCAAGTAATACTCCAAAGTGCGATTGATAACTTTAGTTTGGCCATTGGATTGTGGATGGTAAGCACTGCTCCAGCAAAGCTGAGTGCCCTGAAGTTTGAAAAATGATTCCCAGAAGTGACTGATGAAGATAGGGTCACGATCACTAACAATTGTCCTCGACATCCCATGGAGTTTAAATATCTCTTTGACGAACAAGTCCGAAATATGTGAAGTTGTGTAAGGGTGGGAGATTGAAATGAAGTGAACGTATTTGGTAAGGTGGTCTACCACTACCATAATGGTGTTCATACCTTGAGAAGCTAGTAAACCATCAATGAAGTCCATTGAGACATTGAGCCACACATTCTCAGGGATGGGAAGCATGGAGCCCCGTTAAAATTTTGGTATGCCAATCCGAAGTGGAAGGCACAAAAATATGATCCTTGTAGTATAGACAATTTCACTGAATTGTGAAACCTTTCATGGAAGGGAGCCCTTGTTGCAGAGAGTGAATGATGACAATAGCTTCAGGATCAAGCAAACAAGCTACATCAATGTCATGAATTGCATCAAAGATAGGAGCAAAGGAGTTTTGAATGGCCAGTAGCTTATGTCGTCTGGAAAGGGCATCTGGAATAGTATTCAAGTGGTTGGCTCGATATTCAATTTTGTAATCATAGCCTAGAAGCTTGGACAACCATTTGTGCTGAGATGGGGTAGTGATTCGTTGATTGAGTAAGTGCTTGAGAGGCTGGTGATTCGTGAGGATAGTGAAAGAATGCCCCATAATATAGTGGCGCCACTTTTCAACAGCATGTAAGATGGCAAACATTTATTTGTCATATGTGATAGGAGCACAAAGTGTGACGTTTTTAATATGTTTTTCCAATTCTTTGGCTGCATTTTATTTATAACTTTGCTATTTTAGCTTGGTTTCCATCTTTGAGTCCCTTAATGATACTTAAGTGTGTAAATGAATGAAAATGAGGCTTTTTAGGAAACTTTCCTGTTCTGACTTTCCTAATTTGTTTTTGGAAACTTTCCTCATTTAAAATATTTCCTCATTTGTGTTCTTTCCTACATTTGGCAGGAATCCTAATGGAAGTAGGAATCCTATTGCAACTAAGATTGCCATTTTATCCCGGAGCAGAAAAGAAAAGTTGGATTTCATAAAGCCCATTGGGCTTTGGTGAGGCCCAATCCGTGAGGCCCATTTGGTGAGGCCCAATCCGTGAGGCCCAAGTCACAAGGCCCAAATCCGTGAGGCCCATTAGGGAGGCTCAATCCGTATTGTTCAAGCCCATTGGGCCATGCCGTGAACCCTAGCCCATCTAGGTTGTTGCCGCAAGTTGCAAGGAGAAAGGGAGAGTTGTGCCGCAAAGAATCCTAAAAGAATAGGGAGTTTATTCTCTTACTTCTTCTTGTTTCTCAAGGAATTAAATACTTAGATCTTTTAGGATTTTAATTCAGATTTTTTGTAGGATTATTCAAGAGGAGCTTTGCCGTTGCCCACAAGGATTTCGTGGGGAGAAGGTGGGCTTTGCCGTGATGCCCACAAAGATTTCGTGGGGAACAAGGACAAGGAATTAAATCATATTTTTATGGGATGTATCTAGATGCATTTACGGCAAGAAGGAGAAGGATTTCTTGGTGGCCACTCTATGGGAATTTCGGCAATAATACAAGGAGATTCCAAGAAGATTTCTACCATCTCACGGACGGTTAGGATTGCATCAAGGGTTCCATGCTTTTTCCTATATATAGGCGGCTCATTGACATGAGAAGGCACCATATTCTACAACCAAGAGACACCATCCCGTACCTCCATACTTCTGGCAATCCACACAACCAACTCTTGGCTTCCATTCTCTAATACCTAGGTTTTCAAGACTTCAAGGAGGAGGAGAAGGCGTCTACACCATCATCACCAGCCCTTAGTCAACGTCATCACCATCATCATCACCTTGTCTTCACGGCTTGAGTTGCTTGCGTTCAAGAATTCAAGGGTTCGTGGCTTCAAGTTTTTCATGCTATTCATATGGTGTATTTCGACTTAACCTTTAAATTTATGCCTCTTTGTTGCTTGATAATCTTTTGTATTAGTTAACATGACATGGATTATGTAATTTTCAGCCTTTGTTTATGAGTTTATTTGGTTTTTGGGTTGAGGTTAATTGATTCTTCTAGCAGCTTATGTGAATTTGTTTATTTGATTTTGTCTTTAATGTTGGAATCAAAGAAAAAGGATCATGGATAGATGAGCGTTCTCACTAGGTCGTGCACTTTAATTAACAACTCTTTTTCTATGAGTTGGACATGTTTTGATTGATCACCTTTGCATGTTTAATTGATTAGCTTGTCAGTGCGTTCACGGAGTTAATTTTCATAGAGAAAGTTTTATTTGGGGAATGATTAGCGTTCTAACGTTCCACATATGTTAATTTCGAATTCATGGCTAGGGAATTAATTAATTTTCAGTTTAGTGATTGGTAAATTTGTATACTTGTGGTTGTGAGTTATATGTTTAATGTTCCATTCCATTCCATTTAATTTATTCTTTGTAGATTAATCATTTAGTTTAAACAAATCAAACCTTTAAATCCCCCATATTTTCGTTGCATATATTATCTATATCTTGTTAATAAATCTTTATGACAATCTTTGTTTAGGTACTACCCCTAATCCCCGTTGTTAACGATCCCTACTTGCTTTATACTACCGATGATTTGAGGGTTTAAATTGATGCTTGCAAAAGTCATATCAATATGCCGAAATAGTTCGATTTTTGGGAGATAGAGACTTACTGAAAAAATCACTTTTGGTCACTCAAGTTTGACATATTCAACACTTTCATCACTGAAGTTTCGGAAATGTCACTTTGGTCATTCAAGTTTGAAATCGTCAATCACTTTGGTCACTTGTTTGTTTTCTCTATTAAAATTTTGTAAATAATATATTTTTAAGGATATTTTAGTAAAATTACTTAAAAATATCTCTCTCCCTCCTCTCTCTCTCCCTCCCGCACAATCTATTATCTTCTTCCTCACTGTGTCCATCGAGCATCTCTTGCTCCGGTCCCCTTCATGCGTCACCGCCCCCACGAAGGGAAGCAGAGGAGGCCGGCGAACTCAGCCCAGGAGGTCTCGACCTCATGACCTCAAAATGGTCTCTTTCGACTTCTCTCTATCCCAAGAAGCTTCCCATAACCCTGGTTCATCCCAAAAACTGCCGTTAAGGGAGTTTTGAATCGTTGACTTTTTGAGTTTCGGAACTTCCATCGTCGATATCTCCCGATTCACTTCGAATTGGAGCTCGATGTAGTTACTAAACGTGATCCTTAGGTTGTGATCTACACGATGATATAAACTTTGTGGTGTTTGGAGGTGGTTGATGACGGTGCTGAGGAGAGAGAGAGAGAGAGAGAGAGAGAGAGAGAGAGAGAGAGAGAGAGAGAGAGAGAACTTTTTTTTTGTTAGATTTTTTTTCTTCGGGTGATGTGACAAAGATACCCTTGATTTTAACAGCTCTAACAGTAGATTTAACGATGAGTGACCAAAGTGATTGACGATTTCAAACTTGAGTGATCATAGTGACTTTTCCGAAACTTTAGTGATGAAAGTGTCGAATATGTCAAATTTGAGTGACCAAAAGTGATTTTTTGCCTACTGAGAAAGGCCACAAGGTGTTTGCTTTAGGTTAGCACGGCGTCAATGCCCTTACCATTAGCGTCAGTCTTAATGGTGAAAGGTTCAGCAAAGTTGGGTAGGGCTAGAACCGGGGTTAAAGTCATGGCATATTTGAGTTGGGTAAACGCTTGCTCAGCTGCCTCTATTCAATGAAAATTATCGCTCTTGAGCATATCAGTGAGAGGACGAGCAATAATGCCAAAGTTGCGCACAAATTTGTGATAATAACTGACAAGGCCTAAAAAGCCACTCAAACCTTTAAGAGTAGTGGGTTTAGGCCAATCCAATATGCATTTGATCTTCTCAGCATCTATTGCCACACCTTAACCAGAGATGGAATGGCCCAAGTAGTTGATTGTTGACTTACCAAAAGCACACATAGATAAATTGACCTTCAATTGATGTGCACATAGCAATTGAAACACTTCTTGGAGATGGATAAGGTAGGAGTCCAAATCAGGGCTATAGACGAGAATGTCGTCAAAGAAAACTAAGACACATGTGCACAGTAAGGGCTGAAATACATGGTTCATCAAGGCCTGGAAAGTTGAAAGAGCGTTAAATAACCCAAACGACATGACCATAAACTCATAATGGCCCTCATGTGTACAAAGACTATCTTATGAATATCTGCATCTACCATACGGATTTGATGATATCCTGAGCATAGGTCCAACTTAGAGAAAATGAAGGTCATTAGCAAGACTGGAGAGGAGAAGGGACTGTTACTGGGCCTTATGGTGCCCTGGGCTAGCATATCATTCACTTGAGTTTCCAGTTCTTCTTTTTCTAAGTGAGAGTAACGGTAAGGGCGCACGTTCACTGGGCTAGTGTTTGGTTAAAGTGGAATGTGGTTTTCAATAGAGCGTCTGGGAGGGAGACCAACTGGTGGTGAGAATAAATTAGCAAATGTGGACAGTAAAGGAGAAATTTGTGGGTGTGTGTCAATGGAAATGGAGATGGGGTTAGGTGAGACAATTATGGCAATCATATCAGGGTGATTGTTGGTCAGAAGGTCAACAAGGTCTGAAGCATCAAGTGACCTATGTGTTTTTGAAAGGCCCTTCAACACATGACGTTGTCCATGGGCTTCAAAGATCATGATTTTCTCAAGGAAATTCCAGCCAATAAAGCCCAAGTTATCTAACCACTGTGCTCCAAGTACCAAATCGCAGCCAACAACATGTAGGAGAAGGAAAAAGTCAGTGAAGGAATAACCTTGCACATCAATGGTGACATTGTATGTGCACATGCCCTATGAGAGTGAGCGTGCTACCAGAAGCCTCAGTAAACTTGAAGGGAACATCATTATCAATGAAGAGTTGTAACTTGGCAACAAGGGTAGGGTTAAGGAAGTTCATTGCAGACCCACAATCGATAAAGACATCAATGGGAGTATTCTAAATAGAGCCTTTGAGCCTCATGACCTCAGTGACAGAAGTGTTAGTAATGGCCAGAATGGGGTGTGATTGTTCCACAATGGTGTTTGCAGCTGATTATTCCATAGTGGTATCCTCAGTAATCTCATTGGTGTCCTCCATGGGCAAGTGCCATACGGAGATTTCAGAATGGACAATAAGGTTTTTTTGCAAACATGTGTATTAGAGTAGGGTTCATCACAATGAAAGCATAGGCCTTTGGCCTTTCGGTCCCTTTGTTCTACTGTGGAAAGGTGTCGGGAGACAGAGTTGGTGTTTTAGCGAAGGGAAGGTCTCAGGAGGGAGATTTAGGGTTAGTGGGCAGGGAAAAAGAAGGAGATGAAATGGAGTGAAATTGTGATAAAGGAGATGTGGAATGAAAGGAAGAAGTAGAGGACCTTGGCTGAAAAGATAGGGGAGTGGCTCTGTTTTGTCAGGAGAGACGCACATCGTTCAATTTGGCCTTGTAGCGATGGGCTAAACACTGTGCTGGGGTTAAAGAGCGAGGCTCCATTGTCAACACATCATGTCGAATTTCAGGCTGTAAGCCACCGCAAAAGATGGGAAGCAGTTGATCGTCCATCAAGTCTGGGGCTCAGCAGGACAACTTTGTGAAAGCAGAGATGTATTCATCCATATAAGTGGTATGCTGAAGGTGGGACAAGGAGGCCTTAAAGTCGTTATTGTTGGCTGAGCCAAAGTGCTCTAGTAAAGCCGTGACAAAGTAATCCCAGTTGGCGGTGGGGCACCGGAGTTCATAAGAGTTCATCTAGACGGAGGCGTCTGGCCCAAAATGATCGAAAATGGTGGCTACCCAATCTTGAGGAGGAACCTTGTAGATTCGGTGGTAGCGTTCGGCCATGGCCAGCAAAGCAAACATGTCATCTCCATAAAAGAGTAGCACACAGATTTTTGATGAAATTTAAGAATTTCAAAATTTTGGTCGAATTTCAAAAATTTCAAAATTTTGGTCGAATTTCAAGAATGGTTACTAACGCTTAAGCGCCAGATGCTTTTATTATAATTAAAAATAAAATAAAAAATGAGATAAAATTAGAGAAGACAACTTTTCCCGACGAATTATTCGTTAGGAAAGGTTGTGCCCTAATTTAGATTTTTTTTTCTTTTGAAATTGTAGAAAATTGAAAAATTAAAAGATTGGATTTAGATTTGGGTGTCTTAAAATTGATATTTGAACTAATAACAATAAATAAGTTGGTTGGAACTGAAGATGATGAAGTAGCTGGGGATGCACCAGGGATGGTCTCGAAAAAAGTTCTGATATATGCTCGCCACGTTTAGTAGATGCCTACCTTCTTTGGAGCATACACATCTACTCAGGTGAGGGATGTTTTCGAGACTGAGATAGATCATGATAACAACTGTTTAATGGAGTTGTAGTCGTGGTGGTATAGATTGGGAGAAGGTGAACGAGTGTATAAGGAGGGATGACCGTAAAGGAAGGAGTTTTCTGGTGGAAAATTATAAGGAGCTGTGGTGGTGGTGAGTGTGAAATAAGTCGAAACACTGGAAGTAGGTCCGGATGCGAGAACAAGTGTGGTAATGCCAAAGAGAGGAGTGTGGTAGGGTAGAGGAAGGAAGGAGTGATCGAGGCCGGTCGAGGTGGTGGAAGGAGCGGGAATGGAACAAAATGGAATGGGGGTTGTTGTGGAAAGTGGTGGGGATGAGAGAATCGGTGGTTGGGAAGAGAAAATGGGAGGGCGGGAAGAGAGTATTTGAGAGTGAGAAGAGCTAGTAGTGAAATGTTGGAAGGCGTCGAACATGGTTTGTTGAAAGGTCGCCAATTAAGAGTTAAGAGAAGACTGAAATGAATGTTGATTAGCAGAAAGGGAAGAAACAATGTCACACAGTTCATTGGTTTGGGCCTAAAGTTGGGTCACAGAGGCTTGAAAGTTGGGTGTGGTTGTTGGCCCAGAGACGTTAGGTGTGGTGGTGATAACGGTCGTCACGGTGGAGCTCGCCTTAGCAGATGGCGTTGCTTGCTGGAGGCCCCTCATTGAAGGGCTCTGATACCAGATAATAGGCTCACTAGCAGACAAAAGTAAGGAGACAAGAGAGATAAAGAAATTCAAAATATTCTCATTTTATTCATGCCATAACTGATTACAATTCCTTACATATAACAACCAGAGCTGCCAGCCACTAGGGAAAGGTACAGAGCTACCACTACTGCTATTTATACTTCTAGATAAGACTTGACATTATCTAAGCTAAAGTATTAGGGCCTATACTTAGGCTAAACGAGATGGGCTTGTTGTAGTCCTAACACAAAACCAGAAGCACAAAAAAAAGATAAAAGAAACAGAAATCAAAAGCTATAACAAAACACACGTACTTGCAAAAAAAGAAGTAACACAACACTCGTAAAAGGAAAATAACAGTTAAGGGGGCTAGGGTGGCCATCACTTCTAAGCACAACAATAATGGAGGTTGGAGACTTGGAGGCCTAAATTCGATTAAAAATTAAAATTCTGCAAGACTGGAACTTTGGAGAAGGGAGCAACAAGACGTGAGATAACGAGAAGAAGGAAAAGAAGACGTCCTTAACCAACTTTTGGCTAATTAAATATTTAGATGCTGACGTGGGTTACTTAGAGCAATTGCACCCATCCGCCAAGGGCAATTGTCAATTTGCTAAGCCAATTGACAATTTGCCAATTCGCTAAGCCAATTGACAATTTGTCAATTCACTATTCATCTAAATTGGTAATTTCCTTCAGTTTTCAAATGCACCAATAAAAGGCAATTCGAATGCCAATACACTATTTAATTAATTAATTTACGAATGAAATTAAACTTAAATTTAATTAATTAATTAAATTACAAATGAGATTAATTTATACAGTATTTAATTTTCATAAATAATATAGTGGATTTTCAAATTAATTTTTACTCTACGGATCTACATGACACGTATCAATGCCAAATTTTTTCGGATTTCGTAATAAATCTTAGAAATCAAATTAGAGTTCGGTCCAATCACTCGATGACACCTATCCACTACAGATTTCGTTATCTTAAGAAAAAAATATCACGCTTTTAGATAAAATTTCGGACCAATTTTATCTTGCCACGTGTCAATTATAAAATTGTTATCTTCATAAAAAAATATCTAGGATTTGCGATAAGATTTTGGACCAGTTTTACCTTGTCACGTGTCAATTATAGAATCTTTATCTTCAGAAAAAATATCTCCAAAATATCTAGGATTTGCAATAAGATTTTGGGCCAATCTCCATGTGTGCCACGTGTACTTATCTTAACTTTCTATCTACCAAGATTGGTAATAAATAAGCTTCATACTTTATTCTCTACTCACACATTCCTCTCATTCTATAACTCCATCTCTTTCCTTTATTCTTTGCTTCCTTGGCGGCCTTTTGCCCTATAGGCCTTGAAGAGGAGTTTGAGGGCATCTCCAAAATTTTATCATTATCCTAGTCAATTGGAGAGTCCGTTTTGGAAGCACTAAAGGTCGGAAATGACGCCGGAGGTTGAGGACTACTTGGTGGTTCTTTAAATTTCGGGTGGTGCTTGATTGCATCCCAATTAACACTCACCTTTATCAAAAGGCTTCCCTTTATTTCTTCCACAAAAGATCGATTGAGCTTGATTGTACTATACAGGGAAAAAAAATTGATAAGTTACGCTTATATTAAAAGTTATATTAAGAAAATTGAGCTTGATTACATATAGTATTAATAATAATAATAATAATAATAATAATAATAATAATAATACTACTACTACTAATCTACATAATGGGATTAGGGATAAAAATGTGAACCTCGCCCATTGGATTTGTGCCTCTTGCTCTACGAGCACAGGATAGTTGTAGTGCATTGTGTCATTATTTGAGAGTATGCTTCAAATGTCGAAAATGAGATTGGAGAGCTTAAGCAGATCGGAGTTTTGTTGGATTACCCTTCCAATTCTCCTTATAGTCGGCATGAACCTTTTCCCACAACTTTGTCATGGTTTGACATCTGCCGGTGATCGAGCAAATGGTGATACACGCAAATGACGCGCATAATTGAACTTCCTCATCGATTTGCCAATTTGAACCCGGATCTCCCATTGTTGAAGGACAATTGAAGAAAGAGTAAAAATTAATGGAGGAAGAGGATAGAGAGTTGAAAAATTTATGCAAATTTTGGAGTGGTAAATGTAGGAGAGTGAATGGGATTTATAGAAAAAAAAAACTTGATTTTTTTGAATTTTTTCGGATTTCTTTGGATTAAAAAAATTTGGCAAAGCACTTGACCATTATAAAATAATATGAGCCATTGATTTTAAATTAATGAATTTTGGCTCATTGATTTCAAATAGATCACATGACCGTTGTAGGTTTTTTAAAAAAAAAGAATGTGATCGTTGCAACCACCACGTGAGTGGGGGCCACCATTGATCGACCAAATCAATTGTCAATTTTTGATAATCCAATAGCTTGACTTAGTAGGGACCATTGATTGCCCAAGCAATTATTCACCGCTGCATTTAATTCTTTTGGCCAATCACCCCATTGGCAACCAAATCACCTCATTGGTGCAACTGCTCTTATGGCCTTTGAATTTTGAATAAATGGTTGAGATTAAAAGCCAAAAAAAAAACAAGGCTAGAAAGAGCCAAGGAAAGGATCCAGATTCAAAAATAATTATAAAGATTGTAGAGTTTCCAGAATGATCCGGATCCTCTACTTGGCTTCCTTGACTTTCAATCGGAGCTCTTGAATACAAATTCAAAGGCTATCCCTCACCCACCTCAGCATTTAGCAATAAATTATTTAAAAAATATCTTTTCTGTTTAAGGGAAACGTAAATAACAATAGAGAATGAGCAGAGAATATGATGTATATCATTAATGAATAAGAGCCTCTATATATAGAGGAGTACAAGATACAATATGTATTGATGTAGGAAATCTATTCTAAATACAATCCATACTCTAGAAGGATAAACCTATTCTAAAGTCCTAGTTTGACAAGGCACACAATAATGATATCCTGAAACACTCCCCCTTGTGCCGGTCAGAACTAGGTAGTGCTTTCCATGTTGTCTAATTAAAAACCTTGCCAAGTAACAATAAAAATCCAGTGGGAAAAATAACCTTGGTCGAAGGGAAAAAAAGTACAACCACACCCTTCACATTTGAAAGTGACATGTATGTGCCAGACTCCCCCTCATGTCTGCACCTCCCCCTGATTCCTACAATCATGGGAGCTCGGATAACTTAAGCATACCTATGCTTTCAACATATTTTTCAAATGTGGACTTAGGCAAAGACTTAGTAAATAAATCTGCCACATTCTCCTCGGATCTAACTTGATTCACTTGAATCTTGAGGAAAGTCTGTTGTTGTTGATTATAAAAGAACTTTGTGAGGGTCAGAGAGATACCCTACATCAACAAAACCAACCAAAACATCACAAGAATTTTCGGTGAAGGGAGTTTCAGCATTGGCGTGATCGATCGCCGCATTCCCTGCGATCAATCGCCCGACGGCAGTAGCGTTGCCTTTGAGGTTTGAACTTCCTTTTTCAACTCCTCTTGTCTTTCTGTAGGGATAAAACTAGCCCAAATCGATTGTACCCTTAAGGTAACGAAATATTGTCTTTATGCCACTCCAATGGCGTTGCGTGGGCGCAGAGCTAAATCTAGCCAACAAGTTCACAGCAAAAGAGATGTCAAGTCTAGTGCATTGAGCCAAGTACAATAATGCGCCTATTGCACTTAGATATAGCACTTCGGCCCCTAGTAATTCTTCGTCATCATCCTTTGGACGAAATGGATCATTTTTTAGATCTAGGATCCGACCGATCATGGGAGTGCTAACTGGATGTACTTTGTCCATGTTAAACCTTCTTAACATCTTGTGGACATAAGCCGATTGATGGATTAATATTCCACTATCTTGGTGCTCTAGCTCAAGGCCTAGACAGAACCGAGTTTTCCCAAGATCTTTCATCTCAAATTCGGATTTCAAATACGTAGCAGTATCTCTCAATTCTTCGAGAGTGCCAATTAAATTCATGTCATCTACATAGACAACAATAATTGCAAATCCGGAACTTGTTATCTTTATAAACATGCATGGGCATAAATCATTATTTATATATCCCTTCCCAATCAAGTAGTCACTTGACTTGGGTAATTGAAGTCCATCAGGCACCTTCAAATATATCTCTGAATCTAGATCCCCCTAGAGATATGTTGTAACTACATTCATAAGTTGCATGTCAAGTTTTTCGGAAACTACCAAACTGACAAGGTAGCGGGATGTAATAACATCCCTTACGGGAGAATATGTCTCTCGTAGTCAATCTCAGGGCGTTGTGAGAAACCTTGCGCCATAAGGTGAGTCTTATATCTCAAGACTTCATTATTCTCATTACGTTTTCTAACAAAGACTCATTTATGTCCAACAGACTTTACACTTGGGGGCGTTAGCACTACGTACCAAAATACCCTTTTCCTTTGTTAGTAAATCTAGTTCAATCGGGATTGCATCTTTCCATTTAGGCCAATATGCTCTATGTTGACATTCTTTAACAGAGCGTGGTTCGATGTCATCATGCTCTTTAGTCTATTGAGCAATACATCATCAAGAATTTTGTCTCAAGCATGCATGCATTCATCGAGATTTTTCTATTCTCTGAAATTGATTCAATCATTGAGGCGTCCCCCAATATTGATTCATGGACATAACTATAATCAGAGATAATCTCATGAGACGGATTTCGGGTATTGATGATGAATGGATTAGGCTGTGCCAAACTCGCTTCCTTCCTTTGGCGAGTATCCATCGAACCAAGTGGTCTCACCCTCTTCCTTTAGGGAACCACGACCTCAACCACACCTCCACTATGTGTGGTTGTGGAACCATTATTGGCACCATATCCCCTCTTCCTTTAGGGGATTTCCAACCTTGCAGACACGTTTGCAGCTGGTATATGTGATCTCGTCATTTTATCAATATCAGAAAATGCATCAGGCATCGAATCTGCTACGTCCTAAATATTGAGTATACTTCGCACTTCACTATCACATTGTGCGGTTTGGGGATCAAGATGAGACAAAGTGGGGACAAACCACGACAATTCTTGTTGTTCCTGTTGAATATTCTTGTTCTTATCTCCCCCCTAACGACAGGAAGACTGTTTCATCAAAGTGACAATCCGCAAATCTAGCGGTAAAGAGATCTCCTGTCAAGGATTCCAAGTAGCGGACAATAGTTGGAGATTCGTTACCAACATAAATACTTAAATGTCTCTGAGGACCCAATTGAGTGCGTTGTGGGGGCGCAATTGGCACATAAACTACACAACCAAAAATGCGTAAATGTGAGACATCCGGCTCATATCCAGTTACCATCTGGTACGCATAAAACAGTTGATTGGTAGTGGGTCTGAAACAAAGAAGTAAAGCTGCATGCAATATTGCATAACCCCAAGCAGATTATGGGAGATTGGTGCGCATAACCAATGCCCGAGCGACCATTTGAAGTCTCTTAATGATGGCTTCTGCGAGACCTTTTTGTGTATGCACATGAGGTATGGGATGCGTAACATCAATCCCAATAAACATGCAATAATCATCAACTGTCTGTGATGTAAACTCTCTAGCATTGTCAAGACATATTTGACTTAATAGGATGATATGGGTGGTGAGCCCTTAAGTGTATAATTTGTGCTAGAAGTTTTGCATAAGCAGCATTGCGTGTGGACAATAAAGTGACATGTGACCAACGTGTCGATGCATCAACCAAAACCATAAAATATCTGAAAGGTCCGCAATATGGATGGATGGGTCCACAAATATCTCTATGGATACGATGTAAGAATGAAATAATCTATTTTGTGTCCTGGATGGTCTCGATCCTAATTTGCCTAAGGAATAGGCTTTGCAAAACGAGCCCTTGGCCATAGAGGCGATAGAAGCATAGGAGGTATCGTGATTAAGACTTGAATTAGGATTCACATCAGAGGAGAAACGGTCGCCAGATTTCTTGACCGGTCGCCAAAGCTTCTGGAAGTTATCGATTGGTCGTCGAGAATGTGTCGATCGGTCGCCATAGCTTTTGGAGGTTTCTCAATTGCTTCTGTGAGTTGTCGACCGGTCGCCGGGACATTGTCGACCGGTCGCCGCGACGACAGAAATGCCAGTTTCTTCTCCTTGGGTCAATTTTTGATCCTTGCTTCTATTAGCTCGATAAAATGGATGTCCGTGTGAGGTTTTCAATATACGGATCATCATATCACGACCTGGATGTCCCAAGCGGTCGTGCCAAAGCCTATATGTGTTAGAATCCAAAAGATCATTCCTGAAACATTATTGGATTCAATAATTCGAATAGTGGTTAAGTATAACCCACTAGAGCGACACATAAGTTTTTCTAATATGCGCTTTCTTCCGCAATCATTAGAAGTAATACATAAGTATTCGTTTCCATTCTCACAATGAGTTTCCATATGATAATCGTTGGCACAAATGTCCTTAAAACTTAGGACAGTTCGGTTAGCTCGAGGAGCATAAAGTGCTTCGATGACATTGAGCACATTGCCATTAGGCAACATAAAATTTCGAAAATACTTGCAATACTTTGAAGGAAATTCCGAAATTTATTAATAATATGTCAACGATTACATCGAGGTCTTGTCCAGAAAATCTAATCCAAAACAAATCACTATGACAAAAGTCAAAATAAACTAAGGCGTAGTAGCCTTTACATAAAATTGGAAATAAAACAATTGCAATTATGTGAAGTCTGGAGCTTCCATGGTCTTCTCTTTACTTTGGTCGACCTTAAAATATGCAATTGTGAGATTGACATCTGTGTCATCTCTAGTATCTTCTTCATAGAAACTTATGAAAAACTTCCAATATAAGATGATGACATTAGAGGTGCTCATGTCTTACATATACCGCAAGCGATATAAGGCCCGTCACTCCCCTAATGCTTCTCATAATCAAGTGAAGTATAGCTCATTATCAACACATGCTTCATTGGCGCGTTTGGCACCTTGTGCCTTTGGAGGATGGTTTGGTGCTTCTTGGCACTCTATTGCCATGCTTTCCTTTGTTGGCGTTGGCATGACCACCATGGCCCATGCCTCTTCCTCCTTGCCCTCTTCCATGTGGTGCAATATTCCCACAAAGTTGTGCAACATTGTTGCGGTTACCTTCCTTGGTAGGACGATTATATGGACCGGATCGTCCATTAGCATTACCCTTAACATTAGGGTTTTCTCCTACTTTGGCCATAATTTACTTTTGGAACTCTCTTTGTTCCGGCAGGCCTAAGATTATTGTTCATCATGATCGTGTCATGTTTTTCAGCTACTTGCAAAAAGCTGATTGAACGTAGTAAGTCGCTTGGCATTATACTCCAATCGATATTACTTGGACAATATAAGTGCCAAAGCTGGGAAGGTAGAGAGGGTCTTCTCTATTAAGTTAGCTTCTGTAAGAGTCACCTTACAAAACTTGAAGCATAGTCCGTAGTTGAAGCATTTCTGAATTATATTCAGCAACAGTTTTGTGAAATTACTTTATCACTTGTGAAATTACTTTATCACCATAAGAAGATACTTTAGTTTCGCAGTCTAAAAAGACATCCACGAACACTAAATAAAATTCCAAGATAATTTGGATTAGAACAAGACTAAAATGGTGTATGGCCATAACTTAAACCGTTCTGTAGCTCTATCCAAGTATAACCAAGTAAGTAAGATGAGATGTCGGTAGAGCTCACTTGACACCACTAATCTCAAATCACTTTCCTAAACATCATACCCAAGTAGGTGAGCCTAGTAATGAGTAAGTTATGACCAAAACTTGGTCGAATTCGATGCTTTTGTGAAATTACTTTATCACAATTCTTTTTTTTTATGCTCATGAAATTGTTTTATCATAGCATATATTATGAATCCCCACGATTCAATTAAAACTCATAAAGTCTCACACCATAAGAGGGGTCGGAATGAAGAAGAAGGGAAGCTTTGAAATCTCCGAGAAAAAGAATGCGGAAATTAAATCAAAGCATGAACTTTTAGAAAAGCTTACTTGGTTTTCTTTTGTTGCAAAATCGCAGAAAGTTTTGATCATGAGTATGACTCCTTTGGAATTGAATATCTGGAGATCCAACGGTTTAACTGGCTGAAATTTGAACTGGTAGCAGTAGATACATGGAGGAAGCTTTCGTCAAAGTTGAGTCTTGATCCAACGGTTGAGAAGAGAGAAAATTGTTTTCAAAGTTGGTTGTCTTGTGTAGGCAGATTCTTGCGTGATTTGGTTTTTGTAGTAGCCGGTGGTGTAGCAACGCGGTGAGCCTAGGGTTTTGGTTCTAGGATTAAGGCGCATAGCAGAAGGTTAATGCTGAATATATCTTTGACTTTTTAATCTCAGGGTTAGGGCTTGTGCTGATAACGTGTTTAAGAGAAACGTAAATAATAATAGTGAATGAGCAGAGAATAGGATGTATATCATTAATGAATAAGGGCCTCTATATATATAGAGCAGTACAAGATACAATATGTATTGATGTAGGAAATCTATTCTAAATACAATCCATACTCTAGAAGGATAAACTTATTCTAAAGTTCTAGTTTGACAAGGCACACAATAATGATATCCTAAATATTTTCCCATATTTACGCCGTTGCCTTCCTCCCTATTTGACTTGAACGCAGAAGCAGCCATGGCGTCGCTTCTTTTTGTCCAATCCAGACAACTGCTCTGACTTCTAAGTTCTCTTCCCATATAACGCCGTGGCCTTTTTTCCTATTTGACTTTAACGCAAAAGCTAGCAGCCATGACGATGCTTCTTTTTGTCCAATCCAGACTCCTGTTCTGGCTTCGAAGTTCTCTTGTAGTTTTGTATCTATCATGGTTGACTATTTCGCTTTCCTCATGCATGAATCTATTATCCATAAAGCAATCAAAGAACTGAAATGCCCACTTTGTGATTCTCAGTCCTTCGATTGCTTAAACTTCAGAGACAAAGGTTCATGGACCTCATCATATTCTCTTAAAAATCCAAGCCTACGAACGAAAAGGTAATTTTTAGAGCTTTTGTTTGAATGTTTTCCTTCATTCATCCTTTTCCTACATGCAAATAGCTTGGTTTCCATTTCTTCCTTTTTCTTTCAGTGTTCGATTTTCTTGAATTGCCTTGCTAGCTTGATGTTGCGAGCTAGTGAGCTCCCAATCCTCTTCTTCTTCGACTTAAATCTCTTTTGTTTGCTTAGAGAGCTTAATCAACTACATGTTGTCCAAAAAGAATAAACTGACCTTGTATAATCTCCGCATTTTAAACTTCTTCTTTTTATTGACCCAGTCAATTTTCTTTTGCTTTATTTAGAGGGAATTGAAATCCACAGTCATTTCCTCTTTTGTGTTCAAGTCATTAAGAAAACAAGATCTTAAAATGCTACAGAAGGAAACAGTGAGTGTGAATTGTGAAAATGGGGTGTTTGTACCAGTTTCTCTAGTTTTGAAAGCTCTTCAAGTCAACGTATTTAGATTATCATCATCTTTGGAGGGGCCTCATTCTAATTGTTCGCCTCATACTCTGCATAGGACATGTTTAAAGTGCAAATACTTTTGTAAGAAGTTTATTGCTTGATTAACATTATATGATGTTCAAACGCGAACCCTGTTTTTATTAGGATCAACATGTTGGTCTTGTTTCATTCACGTTGAGCTTTTGGTTTTGATGTTACTTCCTAATTTGTGGTTTATTCAAATGAAAATGACTAGAAGAATACTCGTCCTGCTGTTTATCTTTTATCTTTTTGTTCCAACATCTTTGTGGCAGAACACAATGATACGTGGTTCTCTGGTCCCATTTTCTATGTTGCAGCTTGCAAACTTCAAGCAAGTCAATGTATGCTTTTTGGGAACTTGGTAACTGAAATTGTGATTGCGAAATCTTTAGGTAACTGAAATTGTGATTGCGAAATCTTTAGGTATTATTTGTGGTAAGAAATATTAATTAAACTTTTTCTTTTTGATAGGTGCTCAGGGTCTGATCTTATATAAATGAACAAGTCTACATAGATTTTTCTTTCCCTAGCATAATTAAACGCATACACGTTGAAATACAGAAGAAGATGTTCAATCTCCTGCAAATACTGGAGTTGAAACTGAATGAAAACTTCTCAAGCTTTTTGCAACATTCTTCCTTAAACTTGGTATTTCTAGCCATTTTCCTCATCCTCTTATTTAGATGGTTTTCCAACTTCACAAATTCGGCCACCACCACAAACACATCACCACCTTCTCCACCAAAGCTGCCTGTGATTGGAAACCTTCATCAACTAGGCTTGCACATTCATCGTTCACTTCAGTCATTAGCTCAACTCCATGGGCCCCTCATGTTGCTGCACTTCGGTAGCGTGCCAGTCCTTGTGGTCTCATCGGCTGAGGCTGCCCGTGAGATCATGAAGACCCATGATGGCACATTCATCGACAGACCTAAGATGACCTTCTTTAAGAAGCTTTTCTACAATTACAAAGACATTCTATCAGCACCTTATGGTGAGTATTGGAGGCAGATAAAAAGTATATGTGTCTTAAATCTTTTAAGCAATAAAAGGGTTCGCTCTTTTCGTGCGGTGAGAGAAGAGGAAACAAAATCATTGATCAACAACATACAACAGTCCTGTTCTATATCATCCTCCCCTTCCTCCTCATCAGTTTTGAATTTAAGTGAAATGTTTTTGACACTTACTAATGATGTGGTCTGTCGAGTGGCTCTTGGGAGGAAGTACAGTGATCGAGAGGAAGGTGGGAGGATGTTTAAGGAGCTTTCTGTTGAGTTTTCAGAGTTAATGTCACGTCTTAATATCGGTGACTATATCCCATGGCTTGCTTGGTTTAGCCGTGTTAATGGTTTGGATGGTAAATTGGATAATCTGGCTAAACGGTTTGATGACTTTTTAGAAATGGTTGTTCAAGAGCATGTGGATTGTTCAAAGAGTACTGTAAATGGATATGGCCATGTTCATATGGACAATGATTATCAAATGGATTTTGTGGACGTTTTGCTTTGGCTTCAGAAAGAAAATGCTGATGTGGTTGGTTATCCTATTGATGCAGTTAGCATAAAGGCTATCATCCTGGTAATTTCCAAACCCTCAATCCATTAGCAACACTCTTTTAATCACTCTGCATGATTTACATATTTATATAGTGATAGCAGATTTCTACAACTTCAATTGATCTATTATTCAAAGAATTTCTCAAACAGCAATACACTGATACCTGAAAATCATAGATCACCAGAATTACAATCAATGGAAATTTCATTCGTTAGAGTTGTGAGAACTTAATCTACATGATTCAGTTGACTAAGTTATTAGATTCTTTTGATATATTTATTCAAATAGTATTTTTTTTGGCTGAGATTTATTCAAATAGTTTAAAACGCTAAACTTTTAGGAACAAATTACCAGTTTCTATCTAAGTTATTGGAGCAGTAATCTTTGTGTGGTGGAGACAAATTCTATATAGCTAGACTTACTTTTCCAGTTGAATCCAACTGTGTGTGTGAGAGCAAGTTTTGTTTGCCATGAAATTTTACTTATGCTGGTATTTTCTTTTATGCTAGTTATTTATATTTTCATCTGGAAATTGGATCCACATCTCATTCAATGTTTTTTTTTTCTTTCATATTTTGTCAATGTTAAATTTACACAGTCCTCTAAGGAATTGTGTCCAATGATAAAACTGTAATGAAATTTTTTAAGTAAAAAGTGGGTGAGGGAGTGGCACAGTGCCGCTCTAAATAAATTCAGGGTGAACTCAAATTTGAATAAATAAAATACTGTTACATCATTTGGTGAACAAATTTCTAGTGGTTAAAACACTAAGCCACTGTATCTTTCTAGTGGTTAATTAAAATGCTAAGCCACTGAATAAAGGACGGTTTTCTGTCCCCTGTATTTACAACATTCACTATATCTTTTTAGCTCTATGTAAGAGGTTACTTTAACCAGTCTTGGTTAATGCAATATAATTTTCTTGTAGGATATGTTTGCTGCTGGCACTGATACCATATTTACAGCCATAGAGTGGGTGATGTCTGAACTTTTAAGGCATCCAAGGGTGATGAAAAAATTGCAAAATGAGGTCAGGGGAATAGTTGGAAACAAAACGGAGATAACAGAGGATGATTTGGTGGGCATGCACTATCTAAAGGCAGTGATCAAGGAAACCCTTCGCTTACATCCTCCGGCTCCATTACTAGTGCCCAGGGTGTCAACACAAGATGTGAAAATCAACGGGTACAACATTGCGGCCAACACACAAGTTATAGTGAATGCATGGACAATTGGAAGAGATCCAAAGTCATACAACAACCCAGAAGAGTTTGAGCCAGAAAGGTTCTTGAATAGTGCCATAGATTATAAGGGGGATAACTTCCAATACCTTCCATTTGGGGCTGGCCGAAGGGGCTGCCCGGGAATTCAGTTTGCCTTGGCTGTTCAAGAGATTGCTTTGGCCAATATAGTACACAGGTTTGACTGGGCATTGCCGGATGGTGTAAGAGGGGAGGACTTGGACATGTCTGAATCCACTGGTGCAAGCGTACATAGAAAATATCCCCTTAAAGCAGTAGCTATTCCATATTCTTGCTGATATAAGAAAACTGTAACTGAGATTACTATTATGGAGCATAAAGTAAACTTCTGTGATGCAATAATAAAATTTGAGTGTTTGCTATCATAAAAAAGATCCAATCAACATGGGTATTACAAGCGTAATCCCCTCCTTTTCAAATGATACCTCTTGTTCTATGATGCAGGTTACGTAAGTATGGAGAACAAGAGCCATTTATGAAACTTTTTTGGCTCTTTTATTTATTTTTTTTCTTCATGGAAATCTTACTGTTGCACAATACCTTTCTGCGCTTCCTTACTGCAGTACATCAAATTTTTGCAATTTTCTATAAGGTAGTAACTTTTAGATTACATTTTTTTCAAGCAATGACATTTTTTTCACTCAAAAGAAGAATATTTTTTTTTTTTACTTTCATACATGTATTTCCTACATTATTAGGTTTGTGACATGAGCTGAAGAAAAGAAGTCCAAATTATAAGAGAAGAATTCTTACTGCCTGGCACCAAGTACAGTTCTATCAAGGGAATAAACTTTGTGAAGTTTGGGGCGTTTTTGATAGTTTGCTTTATGTTTTAGCTCATGTACCCCATGGAGGCTCCTCCTCCAGCCAATACATATCATATGGTAATCATGAACTAATGATAATGTTGCTTTCACCAAGCAATGGGCGACTTTATTCCAATCTCGCCCAACAAATCTCCAAGATACAAACTCGAAATGTCATCCAGAATAACTCCCTCTTCACTTAAATCCAATTCGGATGTAGAGAGGCATTGATAATACTTTGAGTGTCCCCTTCAATTTCAACCTGTAGTTGATAGCAAAATCTGACTCCATGTAATAATGCCATTGCTTCCCTATACTTGATAAACTTTTTTTTTAGATAAAAGAACATCAATAATACATGAGCGAGATTGCAAATAAAGGACCCTCCCAATTGGGGTACAACAATAAAGAGTCATTATCTCAATAATATTACCTTAAGGTACTGGTCTTATTAGCCAAAAAAAAAAGGGTACATGTTAATGGCAAAGATGTTGATCCGGTTTAGGATGTAGGTTGAAGGAGTGTATTCCTGCGTTGACTCTCGCTCGGGTCCTGAAAGGGAAACAATGCTTGCTAGGAGAGTAACCGGGCGGGCCGGTTTATACTCCTCCGAAGCTCAAGTCAGTTTAGATAGAGATGTGAGCAGTATAACGGTAGGTGAGAGTTATTGCTTACCATTAATGAGGGAGTAATGACTGTATTTGTAGGGGAACCGGCTAGGGTTCTCCTAGCTGTTGCTGATGTGGCACTCATATGTCCGGAGGAGCATATGAGTCCCTGCCCGGCAAGGAACTTTAGAGTGCGGTTGATAGCAGACCCGGGCCTGGGATGGCCCAGCAACTACCCGGCTATTGTAGAGTGGGTCTCGGACGAGATGTTGGGCCCGCATGACAGCCCTACCAGGAGCCGGTCCGGTCCATAGTGAGGTGTTGTTTATAGTCGAGGTATGTAGTATGAACAATACATATCCTGGATTACCTTGATATACCATTTTGCATTGCTTAAACATTTGTAACTTTATTAGTCAAAGAAAAAACCAGTGGTATTTCACTAAATAAAAAAATGGCAATGCTAGAGGGCCTCAATTGACGTCTAACATTTGTAGCCTCAATCCTAGGTGGCATGCCACATAACTAAATATCAATTTAAATTTTAAATCCACATAATATATCTTGCCACATCATAATCTTGCAATACCAACTTTAACCTTTTACATTTTCCTTTCAATTTTAGTTTTTTATAGAATTATTATCAGCAATTAATAAACCAAATAAGTATAAAAGCATTTAAATTAAATGTTTTAAATGAGAGTCGAAACTTGAACAAAGTATTTGCAAATTTAGGACCCATAAATTGATATGTATCTATAGTTCTATACATGCTAATCTTGGTATAGATACATGAACATAAATTGATATGTAATCTATTTGAAACAATAAAAGCATTAGGTAATGAACATTAAATAATTTTAGAAAATAAAATCACCATGATAAAAACATACAAAAAAATGAAATTTGTGCCAAGACCCATAAAGAATTTGAACTTTCTTTAACAAAAAAAAACATTGGACAATTCTTGAGGTGAACCTAAAAAACATTTAACACTATATTATGATTTTAACTAAAATAAAATTTAAAGGAAAATATAAAGGTTTAAGTTAGTATTGCAAGATTATGATGTGGCAAGATATATTATGTGGATTTAAAATTTAAATTGATATTTAGTTATGTGGCATGCCACCTAAGATTGAGACCACAAATGTTAGGCCTCAATTGAGGCCAAGAATCAGTTTCCATAAAAAAAAAAATATTATATTATTAAAGGGCAATGTTAGGGGGCCTCAATTAAGGTCTAACTTAGTAACTTTTGATGCCTCAATCATATGTGGCAGTCCATGTCATATCCATGTCATAATTTTCTGCCACATCATATTCTACAACATGCACCTATCTTACCCTTTACTTTTGTAATTAGATTTTATACCCTTTTGTAATTCTTACCAATTTAAATTCATGAAAACACATAAAAATAGATTAATAAACAAAAACAAAAAAACAAACTTCATTGAGGGGATTGAATACTGATCAAAGAGCCCTCATGAAGAATGGTATATATATTGAATTGAGAACGAGGTTAATTCAAAGAAGCAAAAAAGATTTATAAACTAATATGATGTTAAAAAGATAATCAAATCTATCTTATTAGTTGATATGAGATTCCAAGTGAATTCCAGATTTCAATGGGGAGATGAAATCTGCAAATGATGTATACAAGGATCTTTTTCTTCTTGGTGTTTCTTATGATTTTTTCATGGTATTCAATTTGTTTGGGTGAGTATGTTTTCTTGAGTAAACTAGTAGATGTGAGGTGATTGAATCCACAAAATCTTTCAACGTCATAGAAATTAGGGTTTTCGTGAAGATAAAGGAGAAGAGGGTGTAGTTAAGAAAGATGGATTCTGCAGATTTTTTTGTGATACAGTTTTGAAATTTTATGTTTGCAAAAAAGAAAAATTAATTACCAAAATAAATAAGGGTAAATAAATATTGCTAAATATGATGTGACAAAAAAATAATGATATGAGTGTGAGTGTGTGACATCGATTGCCACATATGATCTGGATTTTCTCATAGGCGTTTGAGGTAGGCGGCAGGGCTTTTAGGCGTCGCCTAGGCGATCTGGGCGGAGCCTAGGCGTTCTGGGCGGTCCACCTTGAAAAAAAAAAAACCATTGATCTGCTCTCATCTCTCTCTTTCGCATCCGACATCTCTCATCTCTCTCTCTGGAGTCTGGACACCTCTCTCTCAACTCTCATCTCTCATCTCTTATCTCTCAATCCCTCATCTCTGTCTCTGTCTCATACTCTCATCTCTCAATCCCTCATCTTTGTCTCGACTCCTCCAGTCCTCTCATCTCTGAGCCCAGAGACCCGCGTCTCTCACTTTCTTCCCTCGATCTCAGCTGCGCCGCTTCTGCTATGGACACCTAGAGTCGCCGCCATCGATTCACCTGCGCCTCCGATCAGTTCCAGCGCCGGTGACCAAAGCCCAGCGCCGGCGTCGCTTGGACCTAGCCAAAGCTCGTGCTCTCCAGCCCTTGGGCTCTGTTCTCTCCCTCCCGTTCTTCTCTTGATCTCTCTGCTCTCAATACTCTCTCTTTCTTAATCTATTATTTATCTGTTTTTATTTTTATAATGTTTATAAATAATTAGTTTTAGATATAGAGAGAGAGAGAATAATGGAGATCAAGAAGACAACGGACTCACATTTAGTTTAATAAAATGTGAGAGCGACTAATGGAGATCAAAAGACCGAGAGCTAATTAGTTTAATTAAATGTGGATTTCTGCAAATTTATTCATATTTGACTATTTTAAATATTAAAATATATTTTTATTAATTAAATGTAAAAAAAAAAAATCGCCTAGTCCACGCCTAGTCCTCGCCTAGGCTGTCTAGGCTCTAGGCTGCGGGTCATCGCCCGCCTACCGCCTAGCGCCTTTTAGAACATTGCATATGATTAAGGCCTCAAAATTTAGGCCATAATTGAGGCCAACAATTATTTTTCTATTATTAAATTTACAAGACAAGAACAAATAATGGCTTCTTAATTTTCGAATATGGTGAGAGCAACATCTTGTTGGCTTTGCTAGCTTATTTCGAGTTTTCATAAAGAGTTGTTTCTCGTTTTGTTTGTCCAAAATTGAGATAACTCTGGTATTTTGAAGTACGTAGATTCATCAGTCCATTGATCGATCTCGTTCCCAAAATGCAATTGCAATTGAAATAAACAACTAGTAGACGTCTTTAATTTCTTTGTTTCTTTTTCCTTTTAGTTCATTAATGGAGTGGAGAAATTGCATACCAAGACTTGGTCCATAGTGTTGACGTACTATATATTATGGCTCGTAAGTACTTCTGCCACATTAAAGGCACGACAACAACATATTACGTGTTAAATTTATTAATGTACGTTGATCTATATGCAGAGATCGAGTAGGTGGTGCTGGTTTCTCACTTTCAAATTTGTTTACCCATTTCATTAAATTCGCTTCAAAACAGCAAAACTAGCACCACGAAACAACATCCACTGGAGAAAGTTATGGAGCTTTATTAGCATCACAATAACTCCAACTGCTGCAACGCACCAGCTCTAGCTCTAACTGTATTTGTATCTATTATGCAGCGCTTCATAGTATGCAGCCTGTTTTTTAAAAATACAATTGCAAATGAAATATGCAATTGCTGATTAAAAGGGAGTAATTTCATTTTAAAAATACCGATCGATTGACAATTGTGATCGCCAATTACATTTTTAAAATAAAATTGTTCCCTCTTAATTGCATTTTTACCTATGCAGCGCTGCACAATAGACTTACCCATGTGTTAGTAAAATGGATAAGACTATTAGTGGGAGAAGCAGAAATGCACGTGAATTAATATTTTTTTTTTCTAGTGAAAATGAAAATGTAGAGTGCTGAATGGAAGAAAGATAAGGCAGGTAACCAGAGATGTCTAAGCTCCTTTAGTGTCCTATGGACGTGGAAGTTATATTAGGCTCGTTGATCTGACTTTTTGTTATAAGTAATCTTATTTATGGTTCCTGGTTGTATCATTCATACTACTTGTAACAATTTCTTCGGTATTAAATGAATTCCCCGGCCTTTGAATTAAAAAAAAAAAGGCAGGTAAATTAAGATCTATCGAACCGAATGATGCTAGCTCTTGTAATTCATTGGGTACGTAATCACCAAATTAAAATCAAAAGAACAAAAAGTAAAGCCCTAGCTACATTAACATACTTAGTTCCTTTTGGGCAGTAAGAAAGTTCAAACTTTACTGTGACTTTAATGGGTAGTTATGAATGCAATCATCCCATGGATTATCACTCTGTTGGCCTAAATCTGAAAGTGATTTCCAAACAAGGCTCCCAACCTTGAACCCTGTCCCAAAGGCCAACATCCACACCCTATCTCCTTTCTTAACTCTCCCTTTGGCTTCAAAATAAGCCAACTCATAGAACACTAGGCTACTCGAAGTGTTCCCAAATCGGTGCAAACTCATCCGAGCCGGCTCGGTCAACTCGTCACCCAATCGCAGCACGCGCCCCACCTGCTCGATCACAGCTTTCCCACCGGTGTGGATACAAAAATGGTCAAAAGCCTTGGTGAAATCCGGGACAAATGTTGGTTTGGACTTGCTGCTCCACCCCCTGCTTATTGCAGAATAAATCACCGAGTAAACGTACGTAGCTAGTTGACTCAGTGGTAGAACTCGTGGAGCAAGAATCTTGATGTGTTCACGTATATAGACCCCTGCAACTGGAATCAAATCTTTGGTAAGAGCAAAACCGAGGTTGCCCTTTTCATCTTCCTCTTGAAATGCAGCTTTATAAGCTCGGTCGCTTTGTCCGTGGTGAGTTCGAAGAGATTGAACGAGTTCCATCTTGGCGACTCGGCGACAACTCGGATCGTTGGTGATCAATGCCGCCGCGCAACCAACCCGGAAAATACAGTTGGTTACGAGCATGGGACGACTATCACCAAAATACCAATTCAAACTAATACTTTCGGTTATAACCACCAGCGCATATCTAATCTCTTTGCTATGCTTTAGTAAGTTGGCAGCAAAATCGATTGAAATCACACCAGAGCTACACCCCATGCCGCTTAGATTGTAGGTTTTTACGTCCGGTTTGAGCTTCAAACGGTTGACGATCAGCGATGAGAGGGAGGGTACTGGAGAGAAGCTGCCACTTGTCACGATCAGGGCGTCGATGCGAGATGGGTGGATGCTGGTTTTGGAAAGGAGTGAGCTCACGGCTGAGAACATGCCTTGCTGAGCTTCATCCATGGCGGACTCTAACTTGGCTTCGGGGTTGGATTGGAAGACGAACTTGGGCGCATAGGTTTCATCTCCTAGGCCGGATTTGAGGAAGATTTGACGCATGAATCCTTCGCTTTCATCGGTGAAGCGGTTTGTGCGGCGCACGAAGGATTCGGAGGATTGCAGGTTGCATTTTTGGTTAGGGTCTGGTTTGAAGCAGGAGAAGTCGAGGAGGAAGATGGGGTTGGGACGAGAGGAATAGTAGTAAAGAATAGAAATGAACATGAGCCAAATGCAGCACAAATTAGAAAGGGTGGCCATGGGATAGGACAAGAGCAGCTGGAGGAGAGTTAAGATTATTAAGAGTAGTGCTAAAATAGAGGCTTGAAGGGATTTGAAATGTGATGAGGATTTCATGTTGGATGTTGGATTGTGGTGAAAAGGGTTCAAGAGTTTGGAGTATTTTTATAGTAATGTGCATATAGTCAAGGGTCATTTGCTTACAGCTCTTCATGCATAATGACTTGTCCTGAGAGAGATGAGTACAGTTGGGGAAGTTAATGAAAATGGAATTTATTGGATAAGTTGGAACTACCACACGTACCCTTGGTTCTATTTTTGATGAGGAGTTCATGTTGTAGGACTGTGATGAAAAGGGTTAAACAGTTTGGGTATTTTACATATAGTACGTAATGTGAATAGTGAAGGGTCATTAATTGGTTTACAGCTAGCTCTTCATGCATGCATATTGACTTATCGAGAGAGAGAGAGTGAGAGAAAGAGAGAGAGAGAGATGAGTATACAGTTGGGGAAATGAGAATGGAAGTTATTGCAAGTTGAACTGTCACTGGTTTGGTTTCTATTTGCTAATAAGTAAATGAGAAACTTGGTAGATGTCCTTAATTATTATCCACACCACCTTCTTTAATTTTTTGTTTTTTTGGAACTTTTACTTTCTACTCACCACGTACGACACCTCCTCCCGGCTAACAGAACATGATCCATAGAGACGACCCAAGGTTGAGCTAGACAGAGCCATAGGGACAATATTGGTGAAAACAAGAATATTTTAAAGAGGGCGAACAAAAAAAAAAATCTAAATAGAAAGAACTATAGTTATACAATATTTAAGCCGATCATGTTCTCTCGGCCCCTTATCCTCTCCATCCAGCTAGGGTTTAGATCTCTTCGGATCTCCTCCTCACCCCTGCTCCCTTTAAGTACCCTTCATGTGAATCGGTGTGGTTTCTCCACTCCATCGATCTCTAGCAACTTGTGGAGTTTTCTCCATTGCAACTTTGATTCGAAATTCGGATTTCGTGCCTCTCCTTTCGGGATCGTTATTGTGTGTTTTAAAATTTAGGTGAGTTTGATAAATAATTTTTTTGTTTATCAAGGGAAATAAAAACTTACAATTTATAAATTTTGTTGCTACCATTTCATATCTGTCCCGGTACAGACCCCAAGACGGGTCAGGAGTAGCCCACCATCGCTGAACAGCCCACCTCTGGGCCCATTACAACTACTTACTCGGTAGCCTTCCCCTACCGAGTGCACTGCCTTGACAACGCCCCAGCGGCCCAGGCAACGCCCCAGCGGCATCTACTTACTCGGTAGGGATCCCCTACCGAGTGCACCGCTTTGACAACGCCCCAGCGGCATCTCCCCACTCGGTAGGGATCCCCTACCGAGCCCACTAGCAAAGCCCTGGCGGTACCCCAGCGGTACCAGCAATACCAGGCCGGGTGTACCGACAACAAGCCTTCCCCTCGGCCTTACAGGGACATCTCTCGACCCGGCACCGTGGAACACACAGTCCAGTCGGTACCGGCGCAGCCACCTGGCAGCACGTGCTCGTCCACTACCTCGCGGATCGCACTAAAGAATGCCCATACCGCACTAGGCACCGCCGTCCCTCGACGCGCGTGTCGAGGTAGTGGAGTAATAGAGTATTCCCTCGTGTCATGGGATGTCCCCCACGCCAGGGAAGCTTGTCTCCGACCTCAACTCATATATAAGGAGTCTTCACTCCTTATTCAAGTAAGTTCTCTCCATTCCTAGAAACTCTGCTCAAATCCTCTCGGGACTAACTTGAGCGTCGGAGGGTCTTCGGTCGGTACACGCCGGCCTCCCCTGACCTCCTTTGCCCTTTCAGGTACTCAAGTGCACTCCAGGTGCATCCCTACCGAGCAGCTGGGAAACGGCAGGAACAGTTTGGCGCCGTCTGTGGGAACAAATTTCCACCACTTAGTAACAAAAGCACCCTCACCCAGTGAGGTACTCTACCGGTCAAGCTATGACCAAATCAGCAGGTGATGGCTCACAACCCGCCAAGCAAAGTAAGAAGTCCAAGCAATCAAAGGACACAACGACTATTGCTGGTCTTGAGCCCCTCCACGAGGAAACACCGGCAGCCGTCCACTCCACCGAGTCGGAAACCCCTGAGTCCCACCAGATCGAATCTTCGATGATGGCCAGGCTTGAAGCCATGATCCGGGACCTCCAGGAGAGCAACGAGCGACTACGCCGCGACCAACTCGCGGCGCAAGAAGACAGTGCCCGAGAGATCGGCCTGCTCAGGGAGCGGCTTAGCCTCGAGCATACGCCCAATCACTCGGTCTCGACACAGCTAGGGACCGAGACCCCTCTCAAACCGGCAGAACGCTTGCCAGCCAAGCCAGGGCGTGTGACCAGTCACCCCCAACCGGCAGCATCGACGCCCAAGGTCTCGTTTCTCGATGCCGCGGGAGTGGTCCACTTCCCGGACGAAGACGGGACCGAGGATCACGTTGTGATACCAGTGAGCGCGCCCGCCATAGGTACCAGCTCAGGCACTGGAAACGGGGACACATTGGTCAACCTCTTCCGGGAGCTCAGCGACCGACTCAGAAGGGTCGAGACCGGCGGTGCCAAAAGTGCACCCAGCCTCGGCATAGCAAAAAAGCCAGTAGGTCCGTTCACCAGGAGGATCCATGAGCACAACCGGGACTTCAAGAGCCTGAAGATGGACTCCTATACCGGTAAAGAGGACCCAGTAATGCATGTGACCGCATTCCAATCCGCTTACAATGGCAAGGGCTATACTGACGAGGAGTGGTGCCACGCCTTCGTCAACACCTTGACTCAGGAGGCCATGCTGTGGTTCTATCAACTAGAACCGGAGTCCATAGACAGCTATGAGCAACTAGTCGAGGCTTTCACCACCGAGTATGCCACGAAGTCCAGCTTCTTCTATTCGGTGGGAGAACTTACCGGCTTCCAGCAAGCCAGCGGGGAGCGACTGGCGGATTATATGGAGCGGTTCAAAGCTGCCTACCGGCGCTGTACCTCCAAGGACGATGTCCGTGCGGCCTAAATCTTCCGAGATGGCCTACAACCGGACGAGTTCCTCAGAAAGCTCAATGCCACGAGCGCTGTCCTCACCTACACCGAACTCATGAACCGAGCAGGGCAATACGCCCGGAGATACTACCTGACCTACGAACGAAAGTCTCAGCTCAACGCGATGCACAAGGCAAACAAGGCCTCCGCAACCACAGCGGACCCCATCGGGGATAAGCGTAAGCAGGAGCAGGGTGGTGGCTCACGGCCGGACGACTCTCGGCAGAGCGACAAGCGCAACAAGTTCAACCCCTACCGAGGGGGTAATCGCGGCAACAACTGGGAGAACCGCGAGAACAACCGAAGGTATGATCCCCCCAACCGGGAGCGGAATCCCCAACACCAGGCTCCCCAGAGCCACCAACAACGACCGGTATATCAGGTCGGTCCCGGCTATAACAAGCCCAGGGAACAGTTGTACTCCGACCAACGAGGGCAAGAGCAGTACTCCGGTTACTCGGACCGCGGGGAAACCCAGGCCCATCCAAGTCAGTGGCCATACAGCCAACCCGCCGGTATTAACCAGGTGGACGACTCAAGTCAAGGATGGACCGAGACCGGGTATAACCGGCACCCCAAGAAGAAAAGTTCTTGGACGCACAACCGACCCCAGAAGTCCAGTAAGCAGGACGGTACCGACGACAGGCTGCTAGTCTGTACAACGTTCAACAAACCCTTGGGGGACATCTACAAGGAAAACCCCCAACTTTTCCCCCAACCATGGCCGAGGCAACAATACGCCGGTAACAGGACTAATACCGGCAAGTTCTGCACCCACAATGCTTCCGGGACCCACACCACCGAAGAGTGTCAGGCTCTCCGGGACGTGGCCGAACAGCTACACCGAGACGGGAAGTTGACCCAGTACACCGGTCAAGCCAATCAAGGCTACCGGAAGGAAATTTTCACCATCAGCGGAGGACCAACCTTATTCGGTACTTCGCGATCTGAGCACAAGTCTCACGTGAAGGAAGCTAAGCAGCACCTGCAATGCTTCTCCGTGCAATCCGCCCCGGTACAGAAAAGGCCTAAGCGAGACCCGTGGAAGATAGAATTCTCCAACGACGAGGAGTCCGGTATCGTGACCCCTCACGACGACCCTCTCGTGATCTCGGCCAAGGTTCACACGGACCTGATGCACAAGGTGCTGGTGGATGGCGGTAGCTCCGCCAACATCATTTTCAAAAGTGCCTACCTCAAGCTGGACCTACCGCTCGAGAACATATCGCGGACGGTGAACCCGCTCATAAGCTTCTCGGGAGATCTAGTCCAACCTCTCGGTAGCATCTGGCTCAACGTGGAGGTCGGCCAGTATCCCAGGTCCCGAAAGGTATCTGCCCACATGCTAGTGGTAGACTGTGAATCATCCTACAATTTCATTCTCGGTAGGCCCATCCTTTGTCAGATCAAGGCCTGTGTGTGCTACTACTTGCTCATGCTAAAGTTCCCTACTCCCGTCGGAGTCGCCTCCATCAGAGGAAGCCAGCCAATGGCCCGGTCATGTTATGCTCAGGAAACTAAGCCACGGCGTCCCTGCCGGGACGTGTGCAATGTCACTACCGGCGACAGAGCAGCGACAACCGACAGGCCGGATGACCCCCGGGAAGGAGCAGTGATCATACAGGGCAAACCCCACGAGGAAGTAGAACACATCGCCCTGTTCCCCGAACAGCCTGACAGAGTTGTCAAGATCGGCACCGGCCTACCGGTAACTCTCCGGGGAGGTCTGATCAAACTCCTGAAGGACAATGCCTCAATCTTTGCCTGGTCCTATGCAGATATGCCCGGTATCTCCACCACCATTATCTCTCATAAGCTCGGTATCGACCCCGCCTATCGGCCGGTACGACAAAAGAGAAGGGTAGGAGACCAGGAGCGATACGAGGCCATGAAAGCAGAGGTAGATAAACTCTTGAGCATCGGTTTCATCCGCGAGGTTCAGTATCCTCGGTGGTTGTCAAACCCGGTGCTGGTAAGGAAGCCTAACGGGAAGTGGCGAATGTGCATCGACTTCACCGATCTCAATCGGGCATGCCCCAAAGACAGTTTCCCCTTACCAAGGATCGACCAGCTGGTGAACTCTACCGCTGGACACGAGGCCCTCAGCTTCATGGATGCCTACTCAGGCTACAACCAGATCAAGCTTGACCCCGAGGACCAGGAGCACACCTCCTTCATGACCAACCAAGGTCTTTACTGCTACAATGTCTTGCCCTTCGGGCTGAAGAATGCCGGTGCTACATACCAGCGGTTAGTCAACCGCATGTTCTCCAGGCAGATTGGCAGAACCATGGAAGTTTACGTGGACGACATGCTCGTCAAGAGTATCAAGCAAATTGATCACCTCACCGACCTGCAAGAGACCTTCTCCATCCTCCAAGACTATTGGATGAAACTCAATCCCGAGAAATGCGTCTTTTGCGTCGGTGAAGGTAAGTTCCTCGGCTTCATGGTCAGCCACCGGGGCATCGAAGCTAACCCCGAGAAGATTCGAGCTATCCTGGAGCTAAAATCTCCTAAAACCTTCAAGGACGTCCAAAGCCTCAACGGCAGGATCACAGCCCTCTCCCGGTTCATATCACGGTCTACCGACCGGTGTGCTCCCTTCTTCAAAATACTCAAAACCGGGAAGAAGTTCGAAGGCTGGACCACCGAGTGCGAACAAGCCTTCACTGCTCTGAAAGAATACCTAGCGGCAGCCCCACTGCTCAGCAGACCAGTGCTGGGGGAACCACTGTTCCTATACCTATCGGTATCTAGGACGGCCGTGAGCTCAATCTTGGTCAGGAGCGACAATCGGGAAGACTTACCGGTGGACTACGCAAGCAAGTCTCTACTGGATACCGAGACTCGGTACCCAGAGATAGAACAGCTCGTCTTGGCACTCATGGTCTCAGCTAGGCGGCTCCGGCCTTACTTCCAATCTCACCCCATTGTCGTCCTGACCGACCATCCACTGCGGATAATCCTGCAGAAGCCTGAGGCATCGGGGAGACTCACGAAGTGGAGCATTGAACTCAGCGAGTTTGACATTGCCTACCGGCCCAGACCGGCAATCAAGGCCCAGGTATTAGCAGACTTCGTCTCCGAGTTCACACCCGAGCACGCCAACACTAATCAGCAGCCATCGGCGGAGAAAGCAACTCCCGCCGAGAACGCCCCAACTACCGTTGGCGAGCATGCGTTTGACCCATCCATACCGGTCTGGCAGCTGTACGTGGACGGCGCCTCGAACTCCCACGGAAGCGGGGCAGGACTCGTTCTCATCACCCCACATACCGAGAGTCCAGACACATCTCACTTGGAGTGTGCCCTCCGGTTCAGCTTCAAAGCTTCCAACAACGAAGCTGAATACGAGGCTCTTCTATCAGGCCTTCGGCTAGCCAGCGATATGGGAGCCAGACAACTCCAAGTCTTCAGTGATTCTCAGCTCATCGTCAACCAGGTCAAGGGGGACTACCAGGCAAAAGACCCCACTATGTGCCGGTACGTGACCTTGGTAAAAGACCTCACACTTGGGTTCTCGTGTTTCAAATTAACAAAGGTACCAAGGGATGAGAATCAACGGGCTGACGCCCTAGCCAGAATAGCTTCCGCTATCGACCCCAACCCAGGGGCCTCGGTACCCATCATCATGCTGGAACACCGCAGTACCGAGACGACACCCTTCGAGGTGAACCACTTGCGTCTCGAAGAAGCAAACTGGATGACACCAATCCTAGAGTACCTGCGAGATGGCTCCCTCCTGAGAAAAGATGATGAGGCATAGAAAATAAGATTCCGGTCCTCCCGGTACCTCATCATCAACAGTCATCTTTACCGGCGCGCCCACTCAATGCCATACCTACGATGCCTCGGACCCACCGAGTCCCGGGAGGCGATCAGGGAGGTACATGAGGGCATCTGCGGCCACCACCCGGGAGGAAGAGCGATGGCTCACAAGCTCGTTAGGCTTGGATACTACTGGCCAACCCTCCTCCGGGATGCCGTGTCATTTACCAAGAAATGCAAGTCCTGCCAGTTCAACGCGCCAAATGTACCGAAACCATCCCAGCCACTCGAAACGATGGTCAACCCGTGCCCTTTCGCACAATGGGGCTTGGACCTAATCGGGCCAATGCCAAAGGGTACCGGCGGTGTTGAATATGTGGTTGTCGCCACCGACTACTCCACCAAGTGGACAGAGGCCAAGGCCCTCAAGTCCATCACTTCCCAGCAAATTCAAACATTCATCTGGGAAAACGTCATCTGCCGCTTCGGTGTCCCTCAAATCATTGTCACCGACAATGGAAGGCAATTCGATTCCAACTCCTTCAGGGAATTTTGCCGGTGCAAGGGCATCACCCTTTACTTCGCATCGGTAGCCCACCCCCAGACCAACGGTCAGGTAGAGGCAGTAAACAAAATCCTGAAGAGAACAATGAGGACCAAGCTGGGCGAAAAGAAAGGCGCATGGCCAGAGCTGCTACCGGAGGTACTATGGGCATACCGCACCTCATATAAGGCTGCCACCGGAGAAACCCCGTTCTCCCTCGCTTTCGGCGCAGAAGCCGTAGTACCGGTTGAGATTAATTCCACAACCCACAGGATCGACACTTTCGATCCAAACGAAAACGAAGAACAGTTGTGCCTCAACCGCGATCTACTCGAGGAACGCCGGGAACAAGCCAACCTCCGGAACGCAGAACACAAGAACAGGCTCAAACGCAAGTTTGACGTTTCCCAGCTGGACGACACGTGTTGAAAAAGGTATTGAAATAGAGTGATCAAAATAAAAGAGGATATATATTAAAGTTGGGTGACCAAAGTGAAAAACAGTATTGAAGTTGAGTGACGATTTGTGAAATTTGTTCCTGCCGTTTCCCAGCTGCTCGGTAGGGACGCACCTGGAGTGCACTTGAGTACCTGAAAGGGCAAAGGAGGTCAGGGGAGGCACAGTCCAGTCGGTACCGGCGCAGCCACCTGGCAGCACGTGCTCGTCCACTACCTCGCGGATCGCACTAAAGAATGCCCATACCGCACTAGGCACCGCCGTCCCTCGACGCGCGTGTCGAGGTAGTGGAGTAATAGAGTATTCCCTCGTGTCATGGGATGTCCCCCACGCCAGGGAAGCTTGTCTCCGACCTCAACTCATATATAAGGAGTCTTCACTCCTTATTCAAGTAAGTTCTCTCCATTCCTAGAAACTCTGCTCAAATCCTCTCGGGACTAACTTGAGCGTCGGAGGGTCTTCGGTCGGTACACGCCGGCCTCCCCTGACCTCCTTTGCCCTTTCAGGTACTCAAGTGCACTCCAGGTGCGTCCCTACCGAGCAGCTGGGAAACGGCAGGAACAGTTTCCCATGCAGTTTTAAGTCGCCCACGAGGCGACACGTATCACCCCACTACCTCGGCAGTTACGCCGAGCATACCAACAGGCAACACCTTTGAAGTTCCCCCCTAAACTCAGAGTGGTTACAACTCCCTACCGGGAGGAACCCCTTGTTCGGGGACTTGGGGGACTACATGGGCCGACCCTAAGCGCCGCGGCTGCCACACCGACACTTGGCTACGTCCTGATATGAACTTGTGGACTAAGTCCCCGACCAAGCACTTCCTCTTGCTCGGGACTTGGGGGACTTCTGTTGCTACCATTTCATATCTGTCCCGGTACAGACCCCAAGACGGGTCAGGAGTAGCCCACCATCGCTGAACAGCCCACCTCTGGGCCCATTACAACTACTTACTCGGTAGCCTTCCCCTACCGAGTGCACTGCCTTGACAACGCCCCAGCGGCCCAGGCAACGCCCCAGCGGCATCTACTTACTCGGTAGGGATCCCCTACCGAGTGCACCGCTTTGACAACGCCCCAGCGGCATCTCCTCACTCGGTAGGGATCCCCTACCGAGCCCACTAGCAAAGCCCTGGCGGTACCCCAGCGGTACCAGCAATACCAGGCCGGGTGTACCGACAACAAGCCTTCCCCTCGGCCTTACAGGGACATCTCTCGACCCGGCACCGTGGAACACACAGTCCAGTCGGTACCGGCGCAGCCACCTGGCAGCACGTGCTCGTCCACTACCTCGCGGATCGCACTAAAGAATGCCCATACCGCACTAGGCACCGCCGTCCCTCGACGCGCGTGTCGAGGTAGTGGAGTAATAGAGTATTCCCTCGTGTCATGGGATGTCCCCCACGCCAGGGAAGCTTGTCTCCGACCTCAACTCATATATAAGGAGTCTTCACTCCTTATTCAAGTAAGTTCTCTCCATTCCTAGAAACTCTGCTCAAATCCTCTCGGGACTAACTTGAGCGTCGGAGGGTCTTCGGTCGGTACACGCCGGCCTCCCCTGACCTCCTTTGCCCTTTCAGGTACTCAAGTGCACTCCAGGTGCGTCCCTACCGAGCAGCTGGGAAACGGCAGGAACAGTGTCCTATGCAGTTTTAAGTCGCCCACGAGGCGACACGTATCACCCCACAGACGGGACGATTGTTCAGAAATGGGTCGAAACACCCACACAAAAAAAAAAACAAAGATTACAAGGCCCTTGGCCTATACTACCCACACAGGGGGACTTCATTCATGCTGCTGCTGCGGCGCTGGTTGGCCAGAGGTACCGGCTTCTTCGTCGATCTCCTGGAGGATAGATTTGTGCTCATCATCAACGAAGTCCTCGGTGACGGTTGGCACCGGGAGTCGACTCCAGTCTTGGGCCGGGAAGGCATCCTTGATCTTGCCAAGAATGTAAGCTCCACCCTCCATATAGGCTGTGGCCTGCTCCACAGCGCGCTGCCGGTCACGCCGGTAGGCCATCACAGCCTCCTCCCTGGCCTTCCCGACAGCCTCCTCCAGCCGCTTGTCGAAGTCGGCTTGGATCCTGGCCACCTCAGAAGCCACAGCAACCTTGGCCTTCTCCTCAGCCTCTTGCACAAGCCTACCGGCTTCCTCCTTGACCTTGACAAGCTCAGCAGTCGCCTCCTCCTTGAGCTTGTACATGGTGTTGTAGCCGGCCTTCATGTTTTCGACCTGCCCACCGACAGAGCGTAGCTCCTCCCAGTACCGGCGATCCAGCATCAGCTCCTCGTATGCCAACTGCCAGAAAGTACACATATATAAGTGTCCAGCAACGCCTTCCTAGCACAGCCAAGGAACAACTTGGCATTCTCGGACTCGACCTCCCTGCCAAAGATGGCATCAGACCCGGTACTGCGGGTAGCCAGGGCGGTACCGGCACCCTCCACGGGCCCTTCAACAGAGGTCTCTGCCACCGACACCTTCTGCTTCTTCCGGTGCTCCCTCACCTGTTTGACAAACTACAACAGTGTAAGTACCGGCACAAAAAAAAAATATATATATATATGAAGGGGAAAAGGCATCGGGTTTACCTCATCCCGGGCAGTCCTTTTTAAGGACACCGTAGCAACCTCTGCTGAAGCCTCAGCAACTTCAGCCTCGGGAGCCTCAGGGACCCCTGAGTCCTCCTCCTCTACATCAGCCTCGGAAGTGGCACGCACTCGTTTGGCTTTCTTCTTCTTCCTCTTCCCGGAAGCGTCAATAGCAGCACCGGCAGGCTCAGCAGGAGCGCCGGCAGTCTCCGCAGCGACCAGCTGGGCCTCGGGAAGTGGGTCTTCACCCACGGCCTTCTTCAGCTGGTAAAAATCCTTGCGTTCACGCACCATGCTTTGCTCGTCCCCGAGTCGACGGTACCGACGGAATTGAGGCAAAACTGCAAAGCAGAATACCAAAGTAAGATTCCAAAATATACAAGTATGCATACACACGTATACATGTGCACCAAGAGGAACTTACAGGGACACGGGATCGGTGCTAAGCCCGAGAAGTGAAGCGAGTACCGATTGAGAAGAACGGTGGACCTCCTCAGGACTATCGAGATGTTCTCCCGGATCCACTCAATTTCTTCCTCTTGCCTCTCGGTAAGCTTCCTCCAAGCCTGGTCAACTGCAAAAAAAAAAAAAAAAAAAACTTAGTACCGAGACACAAGTAAGGTGCACAACCACAAAGTATAAACTCGGGAAGGCTATCAACCAGGGGCGTCTCTAAAGCTACAAGGCACTCTCTTCAACGGTGGGTCAGACCCTTCGGGAAACTCCCATTGACCACCAACGAAGAAGTATCGGTGCTTCCAAGTCTGCTGGGAGGTCGGATTACCAAACACCAGCGGGTCCCTGATGATCTCCGGGCTCCCGAGCTCATGAGACTCGATGTCGGCCTCACCGGCCATACCTTCCCGGACAAGAGCACTTTTCTTCAGGCAGCACCGGGTCACCTTCTTGTACTTATGAACAAGGTCCATCAACTCAGTGTCTCGGGGACACTCTGCACAAGGTTTTCCTACCGACTTGGCCTTGTACCAACCCTTATCAGTTTTCGAGTGCTCCTCCAGGGACCACTGGCTGAAGAACACCGCCAAGTCTGGCTCGCCGAAACCACAATGCCGGTACAGGGTATAGAGAGCGTCAAGACACCGCCAGGTGTTGGGATTCAACTGAGCAATGGCAAGGCCAACCTCGGCCAAGAACCTTTGCTGGTACGATGGCAACGGAATCCGTAGGCCCTCCCCAAAGAAGAATGGGTGTACCAAGGTCTCGCCCGGTATCACAGACTCACTCCTTAGCTCTCCCCTCTCCGGTAGGCGCATGGTCACCGAGTCCGGAATATTGAAGGCCTTCCTCAGGGCCACCAGATCGTCCTCGGTAGAAGCGCTGAGCTTCAGGCGATCCACCGCAAAACCAGCAGGTACCGATTCCTCTGGTACCTCCTCTTCAGCAGTCTCCGCCTCCACCTGGGACTCCCCAACTTCCACCGCGTCGGTGGCCGGCACCGAACTACTACTACCGGGAATAAACTGACTATCCTTGATCGTATTCAACGGCTCTATGTCTTCGCCGGTAGTAATACCCCTCATCACCGTCTCAAACATACTCTCGATGCGGACGGTGCTGGTACCGGACGAGCAGGACCGAGTTTCACTACTGCTACTGTCGGTACTAGAAGCCACCTCGACAACCTCTACCGAAGGAGACCTCTCCGGCTCTTCACCAGAGAAGGCGTTGCCGCTTCCTACACTTTGGCTCTCCGAATCAGACATCTGCAAGAAGTAAACTAAGTTCCTTACCGGGACGACAATCCTATGCCTATGCAACCTAGCTCGGTACTAAGGTCAGACACCGGTACGCAAACTACGTTACAAAAGCAGAAAACGCAAAAGTAACACAAAGGTTCTCGGTACTTACACTATGAAGCGTCGAAAGTCGAAGAAGCAGATGATTCGAATGCACGCTACCGGCAACAGGCTCTCACTCTCTCTACCGACAGGATTCAGAGCTCTGGAATGAGAAAATTCAAGAATGAGGAGAAGTGAACTCTCTTCACCCCTATTTATATAGCGGGACTCAGACCATCTGCACCGTACGACACCAACCGTCGCTTCACAAGATTGCAACACGTGTCAGCGCAACGGTTGACATTCTAACCGTCGCCTCACGTTCTCGCGACACGTGCCAATTTAACGGTTGAATTTCCCATGCAGTTTTAAGTCGCCCACGAGGCGACACGTATCACCCCACTACCTCGGCAGTTACGCCGAGCATACCAACAGGCAACACCTTTGAAGTTCCCCCCTAAACTCAGAGCGGTTACAACTCCCTACCGGGAGGAACCCCTTGTTCGGGGACTTGGGGGACTACATGGGCCGACCCTAAGCGCCGCGGCTGCCACACCGACACTTGGCTACGTCCTGATATGAACTTGTGGACTAAGTCCCCGACCAAGCACTTCCTCTTGCTCGGGACTTGGGGGACTTCTGTTGCTACCATTTCATATCTGTCCCGGTACAGACCCCAAGACGGGTCAGGAGTAGCCCACCATCGCTGAACAGCCCACCTCTGGGCCCATTACAACTACTTACTAGGTAGTCTTCCCCTACCGAGTGCACTGCCTTGACAACGCCCCAGCGGCCCAGGCAACGCCCCAGCGGCATCTACTTACTCGGTAGGGATCCCCTACCGAGTGCACCGCTTTGACAACGCCCCAGCGGCATCTCCCCACTCGGTAGGGATCCCCTACCGAGCCCACTAGCAAAGCCCTGGCGGTACCCCAGCGGTACCAGCAATACCAGGCCGGGTGTACCGACAACAAGCCTTCCCCTCGGCCTTACAGGGACATCTCTCGACCCGGCACCGTGGAACACACAGTCCAGTCGGTACCGGCGCAGCCACCTGGCAGCACGTGCTCGTCCACTACCTCGCGGATCGCACTAAAGAATGCCCATACCGCACTAGGCACCGCCGTCCCTCGACGCGCGTGTCGAGGTAGTGGAGTAATAGAGTATTCCCTCGTGTCATGGGATGTCCCCCACGCCAGGGAAGCTTGTCTCCGACCTCAACTCATATATAAGGAGTCTTCACTCCTTATTCAAGTAAGTTCTCTCCATTCCTAGAAACTCTGCTCAAATCCTCTCGGGACTAACTTGAGCGTCGGAGGGTCTTCGGTCGGTACACGCCGGCCTCCCCTGACCTCCTTTGCCCTTTCAGGTACTCAAGTGCACTCCAGGTGCGTCCCTACCGAGCAGCTGGGAAACGGCAGGAACAAATTTCACAAATTGTCACTCAACTTCAATACTGTTTTTCACTTTGGTCACCCAACTTTAATATATATCCTCTTTTATTTTGATCACTCTATTTCAATACCTTTTTCAACTTCGATATGATAGTTTTCAAGAGAAATTCTTCAGTACACACCAAGTATCTACACGCAACGAGTGTATGACACACGCCTAATATATTTAATAGGCATCATTAGATCTGAGACGTTCATTGCGGGTTATTAAATGTGAGCCGTTTGTTTAGGCTTACTTTCTATTCCCAGTCAACGTCCAAACTTTGGTTAGAGTATGATAAAAAAAAATTGGTCAGGCAACAAAGTAAAATTGATGTAGCTGGGTAAAAGTGGATCAACACTGGAGATGACTTTGGGAATTTGGGAGATCCGCCGCAAGTTCAGTGAGCTCATGATTCTTTCGCAATCGAGGAGACGAGCAAGGAGGGGCCGCAGAGGTTCACAGAAATGGCGAGCTAGCTGTGATTTGGGCGAAGTACTAATCGGCTTTGATTCTCCTTCCATGGTGATCGATTTGATGATCCACCACTATAGAGAAGTTACCAGGAAGGAGAGGAAGATAACCCAATTGATTTGAGTCGCCACCGTGATCAGAGGAGAGAGAACCGCGAATAATTGCATAGTTTTTCCGAATGTTTCGAGCTTCGATATGCTCTCTACGGTGGATAATAGGGTGCAAAACTTCTATGGATGGATAGATCGCTCCAATACAAAGGGAATGAGACTAATTTCGTGGCCTGACTTAGCCGGATGAGACGTTTTTGAAACTGGGTCGGGGGAAACCAAAGTAATTTTTTTTCTTACAGCGTTTCATGACGAAGTGCAAAAGATGGTAAGTGATAGAAGAGAAGGGGGTTGTCGTTCCACAGGGATTGACGGTCCCCGACTTCTCGGTAGCGTATGTGGTTGTATCTCTAGCTATATGAGGTGGCAAGAAGTGGATAGAAGTGAGTGAGTGTGTGTATACACAATGTGTGAAGTGTGAATGTGGTGTACGGTGTGTGTAGAAATGATGCAACAACCAAACAAATGCGGGAAAATAAAATCCAGCAAGGAAAAGTAAAGTGTGTGCACAAAATATAAAGGTGTTGGGGTTTCGGGTTAGCCTAAGTCCAAATACGATGCATAACAAACTCAATTAGTAATCATGTGTGTGCGATGAATGAATCAAACTTCGTATCTTAGCCATATTATGGGTCTAAGACCATCTTATCGTGTGTATTCTAGTGCCGGATTATGGATCACTAGAACTCTCTCAAATTGGCTTGAGAGACGAATGACACAAAGACTTAGAAGCTCAAATAAGGGAACCTCATCACATCTAATATCAATTGCCTAGAGAGAACTAGGAGTCACCCCAACAATCTCAATCAAAATAGGTTGCACACATGCTCAAGAGAGTGACTAAATTTCCTACACATGCATTCAACACAAATTGAAATGGATAAAAGATATACTCATACATCACAACACACTCATACATAATCAATCCATTATTACATCACATTGGACTAGGGTACACAACCCTAGTCCCCAACAAATGACTACTCACTAACCATCAAAGCATACATCAAGATATAGCAAGTGTAAGCTTTAAACATAAATACAAAGAGAGAAAAGGGTTAAAGAAATCTCAATAAGTGATGCCCCCTTCTTCTCCTTGGATCTAGATGTCGTCCTTGATAGTTGTGAGGATCCCCAGCTGCCCGGAATGGTAGTAAAAGTGGCGGAGGTGGTGGAGGTGTGCAGGTCCGCCACTCGTCGACCTGCTGTCGACCGGTCGACAGACGTGCAGGTCCTAAGACTAAGGGGGAAAGGGAGAGAAGGAAAGGGAAAGGGAAAGTGATGGGTGTTTGGGGCTGATTGAGAATGACCTAGATGAGGTAAATACTAAGTTATATATAGGCAAAAGAGGGAGAGAATGGAGGGCTAGGATTGAGTAGTTTGATCCAATGGTTGGCTAGAATAAAGGAAGGGTAAGGGAGTAATTGCACTAAGGAATAAAAGGGGGAATAATCAATGGGTGACCTCACCATATCTAGTGTGGTCTTTTGCTGAAATTTGATGCACATGTGGATGAGTCACACGGTTGACTTTGTCGTTGACTTTGACCAAGACCTTCGGAGTTGACCAAAGGTTGACTTTAGGCTAAACTTCCGGGATTCTTGTGTAACTCACTTCCGGGACTTCATGTTGACTCGTTGACGCTCCTAAGTCGGGGTTGACCACGAGTTGACTTTTGGTCCTCGGGTTGACTTTTCGTCCTTTTGCCGGAAATTCACTAAAAGCTCCAAAACGCGCTCCTTTGCTCCCGATATCCATCCAATACTCGTGAACCCTACAATGGTGCAATTCAATGATTATAGACACTAAACGGCGCTCGGATTAGCATTGCTAGAGTAATTAGAGGCCTAATTTGTATGTAAATAACTAGGGGTGGCTTCGGTTAGGGAACCGAGCTTTTTTGGCCGGAACCGGTACCGAACCGAAAGTCGTCGGGACTGAGATTTTGTGACCGAAACCGATACCGGAAAGTCGGTCACCGAAGAATCGGTTTTACCGACAAATCGGATCGGTTCGGATTGCCGACCCTTTTACCGAAAACAGATCTCTCCTCCATGAACATACCCAGAAGCAAATAACTTCTGTGATTGGGCTTTCACTGGGAGCCTCGCGTGCGAAGGGAGAGAGAGAGGGGAGATGGTGAGATAGGGAGATGCATGCCCAGAAAAACAGAAAGAATAAAAGTCATAAATGAAGGAGGAAGAGAAGAAAATAGAAGAGGAAGATGAACTGGAGAAGAGAGATGGGAAGGAATTTCAGTTGAATTCGAATATGCAAGTGGAAAGAAGAAGTGGAAGAGAGAAGAGAGAAGAGAGAAGAGGAAGTAGGAAGAAAGAACCAGAAAGGAAAACTGGAAAAGAAAAAGACGAAGGGAAGAAAGAGAAAGAAGGGAGAGTTGAATTAATGGGGAAGAGAGAGATGTTTTATATTATTGTTATGGATAGGAAAGTAGTTAAATAAAAGATGTTGTATATATTATAACAAGGGAAGCATCTAGCCTAGTGGTTAAGGGTTGTGTTTTCACACCTCAGGTGGAGGGTTCGAATCTCTCATGCTGCAAAACAAAGGGAATATTTTGATATGCAAAATATTCGGTCGGTTCGGGAATTCCCAAAATTTGAGTTTGGGCATACCGGTCCCGACCTGAACATTGTATTTCGGTTCGGGAATACCGTACCGGAAATTCGGGACCCGACTTTTCGGTTTTTTCTCGGGACGGTTCGGTCGGGAATCGGTCGGTTCGGGAGTTTTCGGTAAAAAAAGCCAGCCCTATAAATAACATACAAATCATTTCACCGTTTTTGGAGTCCTTGATAGGCAGTTGACTTTTGAACAAGACTAACTATTGAATGACTGACAGAGCCCCGTACACGTGGCCGTGTAGATACTTGGCATGGACAGAAGACTCTCTGAGTTTTCAAACTAAATTCAGTGGGTTAACCCACGTGCCACCAGCAAAGACACTTGATGCAAAACAACGCATGTTGAGTTAAAGAACCATCAACGGGACCCAACTTGCTATAATTATAATCAAACATGCAAACTATGTAATCAATGTCAAGAGCAACCTCTGGCTTTGGCTTAGTCGTTGCAAAGTGCAAACAAATATTAAATTAATGGGTCATATTAATATGGTGAGCTACATACATATATGACATCTTTCTCAAGATTATTGCTGCACATGATGGCCCGGCAAGGTACACAACCTAACTACCTTACTTGATTTTACAAACACAAATATATATATATGTAAGCATCCTCGGGGAAGCACGTCCATCATTATATTTGTGAGCATAATCGCATCACGACGTGAGCAGGCATACTAGAATTGCATTACCAACATGCTCACTTATTCCTACCCGTGATGATTCCAAATGACCCACAGTTATGTTAGCCGGTGATGATCCGCTCTCACTAAAGATGGCCACGGTCATTATGGCCGATGATGATCCGCTCTCACCGAACCTAGCTTTTTACCGGTGACGACCAGTCATTCTAGATGGTGATGATTTCGCTCTCACCGAATCTAATCCTCCACTGGTGATCTACTCCGATCTCATTGAAGATGGCCCACGGTTATTCTTGCTAAGTGAAGACTCAGGTCGCGCAATCGTTACTTTGGGGTGGGGGGCTATCAAGACCTACTAATCCCCTATTGGACTATTTTGGTCGTACATACTCGTGTGACGCAGCGTAAGTAACCAATGGGTTCTCAAGCGAGGAACCCTAAAAGATAATCTGAAATCCACCAAGGTTTCTGGAATCCACTAGGGTTTCTGGAATCCACCAAAGAGATTTGAAAAAAAAAAATTTGTTTTCTATTGATAATAATAATATGAAAAATAGGTTAAATAGTCGTTTAAGGATGCTTAAATATGGAAAGAAACCCTAGAGCGCTAACAAAAGGTCTAAACAAGCCCACATGTTGAATTAAAAATAAAATAACAAAAACTAAAAAGCAAAATCTAAACTAAAAAGAAAAATAAAATCCTAAAATAAAAAGAATATATTAAATCTTAACTTTTCGTGCGAGTCATCCGAAAAGTTCAGAACCACAACTTTCTAACTATTCTAGCAGCTAGTAACCTCATAGATCGAGAATTACCAATCTTCCAATCATTATTCTTAATTATGTGCCACTTCTTTCTTTTTACCATTTTAGGTCTAAATTGACCCTCTTCTTGTTCTACATCAGTCTCCTCCACTTCAAAAGAACTCGCCCTCGAGTTACTCTTGTATTTAGGCCGGTCAATAGTAGGAACAAAATATGATAAGGCATGGATTTCAACATTCTCAAAACTAAAAGCTATCACCATGAATCCAACACCAAAGACAAGTTAGGAATATGCATCTTGATATTTGGATTCTCGCTTGGTAAAATCTTGTTGCTTGACAACCATTGCTTTGAGTTCCAACTTGTTTGCTTGAGGCATCTCTAAATCTGCTTTATCACTCACAATCATGCGTTGCCACTCATAATTGACCACATGTTGATCATTGTTCTCAAAAATCTCTTCTCCATACATGTTTAACCATTCGATGAACAAATCAACTTCTTCGTTTTAATTTTATTTTCAACTGGCAAAGCGGCTTCTTCAGGTTTCTTCTCACACACCTTAGAATTGTCATTCTTGATGATCTTCTGTTTTGGCTTGATTATAATTTTGTGTGAGTCCCACTTAAATAAATATGTATTGTTTAGACAATATCCACCATTGACACGATCATGCCACGACCTTCCAAATAACACATAAGTATCATCCATATCAATCACATGACAAGTAACATCTTCTTTATAAAAATTTTCCATAGAGATAAGAACTTTGCAAACCTCTATCACTTGTGCGTACTCATCCTCCCCAAATTGAATCGAGTATGGAGCAATATGCTTATCGGTTGGTAATTGAAAATAATCCACAACTTTCTTTGCCACAAAGTTGTCACACAGTCCACTATCAATTATCAACGAGCAAATTTTGTTGTTGATGAGGCATGATGTTCGAAAGTCATCATAATCCGACGATGTGAATATCCAACGTTGCATTTTTGTTTTCATTGATGAGGGTAGCTTAGGGCAAATCCGTCAACATGTTCCTTTTCAATGAAAACTCTACGACCAACGTCGTTGAGGTTGGCTGTGGGAAAAATTTCCTTTGCACCGTCGTCTGCTATGGAGCGGGCGAGACCTGCTTTGATACCATCTGATGCAGTGTAAGTAACCAAGGGGTTCTCAAGCGAGTCACCCGAAAGGCCTAAACAAGCTCACAGGTTGAATTAAAAAATAAAATAACAAATTAAAACTAAAAAGAAAAATAAAATCTTAAAATAAAAAGAATATAATAAATCTTGACTTTTCGTGCGAGTCACCCTAAAAGTCCAGAACAACTTTCTAAATATTCTTGCAGCTAGTAACCTTATAGATAAGGAATTACCAATCTTCCAATCATTATTCTTAATTATGTGTCGCTTTTTTCTTTTTACCATTTTAGGTCTAAATTGACCCCCTTCTTGTCCTACATCAACATGTTCTACACTTTTCCCAGATGCTCATGCTCGGTTACCCTTTTCTGGACATCCAGCTTGATCAGAATCCATAGTCAAGAATCTATTATCAAGTTCACTTATAAGAGGGATCATCCACCATTATATAAGAAGGACACCCTCACACCATAAGGAGAGTTCTCACTCTCATTCCACTCTCTAGAGTTCCTAGCTCTCTCCCATGTATTCTTTATACCATATACTGATCATTATACCAAAGTAGACGTAGCCTAGCTTCACATTGAGTCAGGTGAATCACTATAAATCTCATCTATATGCCTTTGTGTGTGATTATCGTCCACTGAAGGTTGTCCACCGAACCCTAATTTTTATGTCATTTACATACAAATTAAGCCTCTAATCACTATAATAATGCTAATCTGATAGCCATTTAGTGTCTTTAATCTATATTTTGCACTAATGCATGGAATGTGAGCAATGGATTGATACCAGATGCAAATTAAATGACGCTTTTTGGAGGCTTTTAGTGCATTTCCGATAAGAAGACGAAAAAGTCAACCGGTGGACCGACAGTCAACTCGTGGTCCACCATGACTTTAGAGCTCTAAAGTGTCAAATATCAAGTCTTGGAAGTAAAACACAAGAGAATTTCGGAGGATTGACCGAGAAACCAAAAAGGCAATTATAGTCAACCCCGAAGGTCAATGTCAAGGTCAAGGTAAAAAGTCAACATTGTGACTCACCACAAGAAGCCCCAAAAATCAGCAAGGAATGTGTCAAATATCCATATGTAATCAATAACCTCATCATTTGATTATTCCTTTTTATCCTTCATTTTCTTCCTTTGGAAGAAAAAGACACTTATTCTCTCCAAATCTATTCCTTTGTCAACTTCCTTGTTAACTTTGGTTTAGCATTTTTGAGCTGGAAATTATGTCCAATTACCCCTTTGTCCTCCACTTACTCCACCATTTTCTTGCCATTAGATCCATCAAACTTAATCCTAACCCTTCAGTTCTCCTAGCCTAGCCTATATATTCATAGTTTTTACTAAATTAGGGATCTTTCAGCTAGCATACCACACACACCTCACAGTTCCTCTATTCCTTTCCACTTTTCGTTTTCCTTTCTGCCTCCCAGTCGATCGGTTGAAAAATTGAGAACTAGGATTGTGTGCCCTAGTCCAATGTGATTATGTGACACTTTGGTGATGAATAAATGCATTATGATGAATGAATATATGTGCTTTAACTAATTCAATATGTGTTGGTTGTTTGTTTAGGAATTTACCACTTCTTGGCATGTAATCCAATCTATATTTGTGTGATTGTGTGAACTTGGTAACCTTGCACAATCTAAACAATTGGTAGCATATGTGATGAGTTTTACTTGTTTGAGTTCCTATGTTTCGATGTTTTACGCCTCTTAAGCACTTTAGGAAATTAGGTATTAAGTAACATAGAACAATTCTCTAAGACACTTAGCGAGTTCTAGTGATCCATAACATAGCATTAGAATACCATTTGAGACACGGTCCTAGACCCATAACATGGCTAGAATACAAAGCTTGATTCATAATTCGCATTAGCATGCATTCATTATCAAAAAGTCGTTTGTCGCATTAGATTTTGGCTTACCCGAAACCCCAATGTTTTCTAAAACTTGCACACACTCTTTACTTACTTGCATTTACTTGTTTGCTTGTCATTTACATTTCAAACTCTTTTTCACAAATCAAACACACCACTACACTCATATATTGTCTAAATTACTCACTCACTCTTTCTACATCTTAATCTCTCCACTACATTGCTAAATGACCTAGTTTGCATACTACTATAGGAGTCTAGGGTCATCGATCCCCGTGGACACGACAACCCCTGGTTCATAATTTATACATCCAACGTTAAACCCCTTAACTATTTCACACGTACACTACACTTAAGTATGAACTTTATAGAAGTTTATTAGCTTTTGAATGAAGTTTTTAGGACCTATTTTGATGCGTAAACAACTCTTGAATGTCATATACATGTGGAAGTTCCTTGAGACTAATGTTGGAAGGTCTAGGTAGTGTCTTTGTGTTTGTAGTTTATTTAGTTTAGTTTAGTTTTTTTTTTACTCGAGGACTAGCAAGAGCTAAGTGTGGGAGTATTTGATATGAGCATAATTGTATATCTTTTTATATGAATTTCCCTATGTTTTCTTAGCTAGTTTCTTATATATTTGAGTCATTTACTTCGGTTTTTTGTTTTGTAGAATTTGGAGCAAAGAAGAAGAAAAGAAGCAAAACAAGAAGTTAAAAGGATAAATTGGCAAATCATCCTGTGTAGATCAGTCAACTACGACTGTGCATTGAGAGCAGCTCACAGCAAACCAGTGAATGATCTTTATATGGTTAGAAATCTCTAGATGTCTATTTTCTAGAACTTTTTACGGTTTGTGATTATAATTTGTGTAGAAGAAGTTATGACCATTTTCGTACAGGGAGGTTGAACTGCGCACAAATCTGAAAACGTTGGAGAATTCAAACTGAGAAAAGTTGGCCAAAAAAATTAGAAAACTTAGCAAAACAAAAACTAAGAATGAATGATTTGACCAAAATGTCCACGACAATAAGGACCACATATGCACCACGTAAGCAATTTTAATGAAGAAATTGATGGAGGTACCAAAATGAAGAACAGAAGAAGACCAGAAGAGAAAAAAAATGAAGAACAGACGAAGAAGAACAAGAAGAGAAGAAAAGGAAAAAGAGAGAGGAGAGGAAAAAGAAAGAGAAGAGAGAAAAGAGAGGAAAGAGGGAAAAAAGAGAAAAAAATCGGCTGCGTGGGTGAGAGTAGGGATGGCAATGGGTAGAGTCGGGTATGGGTTTCCACTATCCATACCCGAACCCGTAGCGGGTACCCTACCCGAATCCAAACCCAAAACCCGTTCTAACGGGTTCGGGGAAAACCCAAACTCACACCTATCGGCTTACGGGTGCCAACGGGTACCCAAACTTACCCGAACTCCAAAAATAATATTCATCTTATACATGGAATTCACAAATCACAACTACCCAAATAAATAAAAAGTTAAACTTGACAATTCAAAATACTTACTACATAGTTCAAACTACATAAATAATTCAATCCAAATAAAAATTACATAATTAATGAAAATTAAAGCTCAATTGTTCTTCTGCAAATGAAAGCTTCAAAGATATAGTGATGAGAAATATTTGTTTCTACATGCACATACCTCCATTTGCATGCTGATATAAATTTTTTAAATATAAATATAAATATATATTAATATTATATATAAAATATACAAATAAAAAATATTAAAATAAAACGGGTCGGGTTTGGATTAGGGTATGGATTCGGGTGTGCCATATCCATACCCTACCCAAACCCGTTTCGGGTTTTAAAAAAAAAACCCGAATCCAAACTCATACCCATTTTTCGGGTTTAAACCCAACCCATTCGGTTCGGTTATTAGCGGGTACCCGAACCCGCGGGCATTATTGTCATCCCTAGGTGAGAAGAAAGAGAGAGAAGAGAGAAAAAAGAAAGAGAAAAAGTCAAAAGGAGAGTGGCTCACGTGGGAGAGAGAGATAAAGATGTGGGAATAAAAAAAAGAAAAAAAGCAAAGAGAGAGTATATTTCGGTTCCATCAGTTTTTATGAAATGTCAAATTCCAAAATTGAAACCGAACAGAAAAATTTAAGAATAAAACCGAACCGAATTAAATAACAAAATTTAGTGGCAAAAACCGAACCGAACTGTCGGTTCCTGTTAGATTCGGACCGGTTCCTCGATTTTTCGGGTCTAAAGTCCCAGCCCTACAATTTTGGAGTATCAATATCCTAATAAATGCAGAATATAGTAAAAAAAATGCATAATATATTTACAACTATAATGTTCCATTTATTGGGGGATTAGATGGTTTTGAATCAAAGCTGAGAGAATTGATAGTGAAGTCTTTTTTTTGTTGTTTAGATTTTTGGAATTAATTAATAAGGGGCATGGTCCCATCTCTCAACTGTTAACCACTAACGGATATCAAATTTGCTATTATTAATTAATTAATGGCCTACCTCAAATGATCGAGTGGCTGAGTTTGCCACATACATGGAAAGGGTAGAGGCAAAAAAGTGGTGGAGAAAAGGGAGAAAGATTCGACTTGTGAGTTGCTGTTGCTGGTGCTGGTGCAATTGTCCTTCTATATAAACCTCATATATTGTTGGAGTTAAGTTGAAGGCAGACAATGAGGTGTTTCACCTACCAAATTCAGGAGTGACAAATCATACAAATTTGCTTATCTATACCAGGTACAAACACTCACTTCCTCTGCTCTTTCTTAGCGCCTATATATATCCTCAGTGCTTTAAAATTTACTTCTTTCGTTAATTAAGCTTGAAGCTAGGTACATAGTTTTTGCATTAATTGTGCTCGGTTGGTTCTAGATTCTGGCATAATAGTTCAGTCGAACTTTCGCCAACAATATGATATGGTTTCATGCAACCTTTTAATTTGTTTCCTTTGAATGTGCATAATCAGATAATCTTCTGCTAAGTAATGTTTTTGTGACAGGTTTTATTCCTAGAAGTCTATTTATTATAATTTTTTTGGGGGTTAATTACCGTCTATCTGTATTTTTAGTGTGTACGCGTTGCTCTTTTTCATGTTTAGGATTCATGAATAGATTAGAAAGGCTGCAAAATAGTAATCTTATAGCTACATGGTACACAGAACACAAAGAATTGAGGAACTTTCAGTAGTTACTGTGTTTATTTCTTATGGCTACATTGCTTGTAGGCTGTGCGGATCATACTAAATCTAATTTGGATATGGGAGAGCAACAGCCAAAACATCTGAAATACAAGTTGGAAGTGGTGTCTCCACTTTCCTCTCAGTGTTGTATGTACAGGGTTCCCAAGAGACTACGTGACATGAATGAGAAGGCCTACACACCTCAGGTGGTCTCAATAGGCCCCCTTCACAATGGTGGAAAAGGCCTAGAAGCCATGGAAGATCACAAAATACGGTATGTGAAGGACTTTCTGGAAAGAACCAAGGTAAGCATGGAGGACTGTTTGAATACTTTGAAGGAATGGGAAACAAGAATCCGTGATTGTTATGCAGAAAAAATTGAATTTAATGAAAATGAGCTTGTGGAAATGGTTCTGGTAGATTCCATTTTCACCTTTGAGCTCCTGCTGAGGTTTTCTTACCCAATACTGCAAGAGGGAAAGGTTGACCGTGTATTCGGAAAACCATGGATGCTAAGGGAAATAAGATATGACATGTTATTGCTTGAAAATCAGATCCCATTCTTCATTCTTGAGTATTTTTATTCCTTGGCCCTTGCTAGTAATACCATTCCTCTGCAAAATAATAAGGTGCTTTCTATGTGTGAGCTTACCTATAATTTCTTGAATAGCCCATACATAAAGCCATATGTAAACACGAAGAAGAAAATCAAGCATGAAGAAACAAAACATTTTGTTGATTTTGTGCTGAAATGTCATCGACCTTCACCTTCTGAGCTTCCCAAGAAGAAGAGACTCGAGACTTTAACTATACCAAGTGCAACAGAATTACACCAGTCTGGAGTCAAGTTTGAGAATGTCGAGGACACAAACATTTTTGACATAAAATTTGAGAAAGGGATCCTGAAAATTCCACACTTCAGAATTCGCGGGTCAACAGAAATTTTCTTACGGAATGTCATTGCATACGAGCAGTGTGAGCACCACGATCACTACTTCAACGATTACGTGTTCATCATTGACCGCCTGGTTGACACTTCCAAGGATGTGGAGTTGCTTGTTAAGAGTGGAATCCTTGAATCCAAGCTACCGGATATCGAAGCAGTGGCAAGTTATATCAACTCCCTTGACTCGGGGCCTATTTTGTTCAGTAGATACTTCTATTTTGCTGATCTTGTTGAAGATCTGAATGCATACTATAGAGTCCCCTGGCACAAGTGGAAGGCAAGCTTGAAACAAGACTACTTTAGTACTCCATGGGCTGGACTATCTATTGTTGTAGCGGCTATTCTCGTTGTGCTCACTTTCATTCAAACAGTGTGCTCTTTCCTGGCTTTGTAGGTTCCATTTTCGACTCAGTTTGATGTTTAATTATGCACTCAGATGTGTGGTTTATGTACTGAAGTAAGATAACCAAGAGTGATTGCTTTGTTTGTGTGCTCTATAATCATGTTTGTCTTTCTAATGTGTCTCAGTTTCCTTCATGGAATATAATCTTTATGGATATAACCATTGTGTTCACTGTGTTCTCAGATACAAGTAATGTATCTTTCTCACCCCAACATCAACAAAAAGTCACTACAGCCAACCCAACTGCTCTCAGAAAATTAGTTCATCAAAAATTTATTCCTTAACATAAGAGGGTTTACATTTACTATGCTTGGTGCACATTTCTTAGATGAAAATAGTTTACCTTTCTCCAACAACCCAAAATTAACAAAAGTCACAACAGTACAGTCAATCAACTGCTCAGGGAAATTGATAGGTTTGGGACCTAAATTAAAACAAACAACCATGACTAAAAAATACCGAATCTGCTGTTTTGGCTAATCAACAAACATTATTGCAGCTCTTTACACTCAGAAATTAATTGCTAATAGACAGAACAACAAATTAAAGGAAAAACAGAACAACATAACCATGTGGATATGAATGAGATCATCCAAGGATCGAGGATTTGAGGTGTTGTCACATCGATCATCTATTATTGAAACCAAATGAAAGCACCTTCCATGGGAACTCAGATATTTTCTCAAATTTGTCCAAGGAGGATAAGATAATAGTGACTGTTAATTTGTGTTCCTTAATCATGCATGTAACCACTAGCTGATCCATATACATAATGGGAGCTTCTCTAGTGAGGACCATTATAATGAGTACCACTTGAGAACTTTTCGATTAGACTTACTTTTTGATTACATCTCGACAAATCAACCGTTCAATATTTAGATATTTATGAGTAGATCACTTCTACAAATTTTCAATGAAATCGGAAATCGTTAAGTCATCTATAATTGTGATTTACCATTTATGAATATGAATGGTTCAAAATTGACAGATTTGGTTCGTCCATTTATTTGGTCTAGTTTGGTACCTTAACGATTTCAAATTTTGTTGAAAATTTGTAAAAGTGATCTACTCATGAATATCTTAACATTGAACGGTTGATTTGTCGAGATGTAATCAAAAAGTAAGTCTAATCGAAAAGTCCTTAAGTGATACTCATTTAAGTGGTTCTCACTAGAGAAGCTCGCTTAATGTATATATATATATATATATATTTTATTCACACATAATCGCTGCTTTTAATTTTAATATATAACTGGAGCCCTTTAATATGAGTGGTAATTGTTTAAGTAAATATGCAAACAACCACAATACTGAAAGTAAATACAAAGTCAATAGCACAGGAATAGATCGTCTCTTTATTGATGAATAGGTGCCTCTATATATATAGAAACACAAAGGGTACAATCCATATCTCAATAGGAATTCTATTCATAATGTAATTCTTATGCTATACTAACTAGATACTCCTAGGTTGACTAGGCACACATAAGGTAGGTTTCCTTCAACACTCCCCCTTGTGGCGTCAACACTAGGTGGTGCTCCTCGCGTTGTCTCATTAAAAACCTTGCCAAGTAACAAAAACCCAGTGGGATAAAAATAACCTTGGTCGAAGGGAAAAAGAGTACAACACACCCTTCACATTTAGAATAGCATGGACGCTAGACTCCCCCTGATGTCTGCGTCTCCCCCTGATTTCCACAATCATGGGAGGTCAAATAACTTAAGCAAACCAATGCTTTACACATGCTTCTCAAATGTGGACTTAGGCAGTGACTTAAGAAATAAATCAGCCACATTATCCTCAGATCAGACTTGATCCACTTTGATCTTGAGGAACTTCTGCTGCTGCTGATTATAGAATACTTTAGGCGATATAAGCTTGGTGTTGTCGCCCTTAATGAAACCTTGCTTCATTTGTTCAATGCAAGCAGCACTATCCTCATAAATGGATGTAGGTTCATCAGTGGTTGACCTCAAACCACATGTACTTCTTATATGTGTAGCAATGGACCTTAACCATATACACTCACGAACCGCTTCATGGAGAGCAATAATCTCAACATGGTTCGAAGAAGTAGCGACAAGAGTCTGCTTATAGACCTCCAAGATATCGCGGTGTTTCCCATGATAAAGACATAACCAGTTTGGGAACAACCTTTATATGGGTCAGAGAGATACCCAGCATCAGCAAAACCCACAAAAACATCACAAGAATTGTGGGAATAGGGGACAGCAGGTCGGCGACCGGTAGACGAGGGTCTGGCAACCGGTCGCCCGGCGGCAGCAAACATGGGTTCCTCACCCATTTTGCCATATTGCATTGACTCTCTGTAGGGAAAGAACAAGCCCATATCAATCGTACCCTTCAAGTAACGAAAGATAGTCTTTATGCCAGTCCAATGGCGTTGCGTGGGTGCATAGCTAAATCTAGCTAACAAGTTAACATCAAAGGAGATATCGGGTCTTGTACACTATGCCAAGTACAATAATGCGCCTATTGCACTTAGGTACGGTACCTCAGCCTCTAAAACGTCTTCACCATCATCCCTTGGGTGAAACGGATCCTTCTTGGATCTAGACTGCGACCAATCATGGGAGTGCTTAACAGGATGGACTTTATCCATATTAAATCGCCTGAGCATCCTTTCCCAAGATCTTTCATCTCAAACTCGAATTTCAAGTATTCAATGGCACTTGCAAATCCGGAACTTGTTTTCACGCATGGGCATAATTTATTGTTCACATACCCTCTTCCAATCAAGTAATCACTTAGACGGGTATACCACATCCGTCCGGATTGCTTCAATCCATATAGTGAACGTTGCAATCTTATTGCAAACGTGCTATGTGGTCTAGAGCCACTTGACTTGGGTAAATGAAGCCCATCCGGGACCTTCATATAAATCTCCATATCTAGATCCCCATAGAGATATGTTATGACCACATTCATAAGCTGCATGTTCAGTTTTTCGGAAACTACCACTGACAAGGTAGCAGAACGTTATGACGTCCTTTACGAGAGAATATGTCTCATCGTAGTCGATTCCAGGGCATTGTGAGAAGCCTTGCGCCACAAGGCGAGTTTTATATCTAGTTCTCTCACTACGCACTCTAACAAAGACCTATTTATATCCAACAGGTTTTATTCTAGAAGGAATCGGCACACCTGGCTCGAATACCGTTCTCTTTGTTAGTGAGTCCAACTCAACCTGGATCGCATATTTCCATTTAGGCCAATAAGCTCTACGTTGGCATTCATCAACGGAGCGAGGTTCAATATCATCATTCTCAATGAACTCTTGTGCACAAGCATATGCAAACACATCATCAAAAGTGATGGAGTTTCTATCCCACGTCTCATGTACACTAGTGTAATTAATCGAGATCTCTATGTTCCCACGGATAGGTTCTAGCGATGGGGCGTCCCCCAAAGATGTCTTTTGGACATAACCATAATCCGGAACGTTTTCATGGACGAATTTTGAGTATCAATGATGAGAGGGTTATTAGGTGTCATCGCAGCCCATTTTCTAGGGCGCGAATCCCTCGAACCTGGTGGCCTCCCACGCTTACTCAGCGGAGCCACGGCCTGAGCCACATCACCACCATTACTGGTAGTGGCGCCGGCGGCCATCCCTCCCATAGGGTGGCTGCTGCAGCGGCTTTGAGTCCAAGTCCTTGTTCAGGCACTTGCATCCTTGCATGTATGTTTGTAGCTGGTATATATGATCTAGTCACTAAGATCTGAGAAAGCGTTCGGAAGAGAGTCGGCGACTTTCTGAAGATCTATAATTCTACGCACTTTCTGCAGTAGGGGGATCGTTATGAGACAGAGTGGGGACAGGCCACGACAATTCAAGTCGTTCCTGCTAAACGTTCACGTTCTTATCTCCCCCTAACGACGGGAAGACTGTCTCACCGAAGTGACAAATAGATCGCCTGTCAAGGGTTCTACATAGCCGATTATAGTTAGAGACTCAAATCCAACATAAATACTCATTCGTCTCTGAGGACCCATATTAATACGTTGTGGCGGCGTAATAGGTACATAAACAACACACCCAAATATGCGTAAGTACGATATGCTTGGCTCGTACCCAGTCACTAGGTGTAACGCAGAACATGATTTGGTGGTGATGGGTCTCAGACGAATAAGCACAGCTGCATGCAATACTGCGTGCCCCCAGGCAGAGAGAGAAAGGTTGGTGCGCATTACCAACGTCCTCGTGACCATTTGTATTCTATTAATGGCAATCTCTGCAAGACCATTCTGGGTATGCACATGTGAGACTAGATGCCCAACATCTATCCCATGCAGTAGTCATCGAAAGTCTTCGATGTAAACTCTCCAGCATTATCAAGCCTGATAGATAATGGGATGATCCGGGTAGTGAGCCGGCAGGCGAATCATTTGTGCTAGGAGTTTAGCATAAGCAGCATTACGAAAGGACAACATCGTGACATGTGACCAGCATGTCGATGCATCAACCAACACCATAAAATATATAAATGGCCCGCTTGTTGGTTGAATATGTCCACAGATATCCCCTTGGATTATCTGTAAGAATGGAAGAAGTACTTTAGAATCCTTTGCATAGGACGGTCTCAGTCCTAGGTTCCCTAAGGAACAGGCTTTGCAAAACGAGCATTTGGCCATTGAGGCATCAGAAGCATAAGAGGCATCCTTGGGATCAGGATTTGTCCATGAAGGGTTGCTCACATCAGAAGAGGGAGGAAAAACGCTCAAACCTCGAATTCTGGAATTCGGCGACCGGTCGACAAGGTCGGCGACGGGTCGACGGAGCCCCTGGACAGTACGACTTCGCTTCTGGAAGTCGGCGACCGGTCGACGAGCATGTGGCGACCGGTCGACGTAGCCTCTGGAAGTTGGCGACCGGTCGACTAGTGTCGGGGAGCAAAACCTTTTTGCTCCACAGCCACACCAGGCCTTCCTTGAATCAACTTTTGATTCATGCTTCGATTAGCTCGATAGGATAGATGGCCGTGTGAGGTTTTAAGTACACGGATCATCATATCACGACCTGGATGTCCTAGTCTGTCGTGTCAAAGCCAATATGTGTCAAAATCCAAGAGGTCATCCCGAATGACATTGTTTGATTCAATAGCTTGGATAGTGGTTACATATAACCCACTAGAGAGACACATAACCTTCTCTAAGATGCGCTTATCTTCCGCAGTCATTAGAAGTAATGCAAAGGAATTATTTTCCATTCTCATCATGCGTCTTAGCATGGAAACCATTGGCTCCTTATATCTTTAAAGCTCAACAGAGTTCTATTTCCTCTTGGAGCGTAGAGAGCATTTGTGACATCAATGTGAGTGCCATTAGGCAAGAAGAATTGGGCATATCCTCTTCCTTGCACAAGATTCGATGGTCTTGTCATCGTAGTCACAGATGAATGCAAGCTCATCATTAAAATCGAGGCTACGAAAGCAACTCAGATTTTATTAAAGATATTAGCCAAGGCTTTACACTCAAAGTTCCATCTTGATCTTAAATCAAAACTAAATCCATTTGTCTTGGCAAACTTGCCATATTACATCAACTTGGAAAAACATAAAGACTTAAGCAAAATTGCTTCCAAAGTCTTTAACTCTTAAACTCGACGTCTTGATTATTGCAGTTACATTCTCATATGTATTACAAACTATGGCCCATTGATCAGACGCTCCATATCATTAATAGACATCATAAAGAGGATTCTCCATTGATTGAGGCATATAGGCTCGGTACTCACGGTCCCTAAGACGGTGGCAGATTGCCTTGGCCGGTGGCGGTGCTGCCATATCTAGTGGCGCAACAACGCTGACCGGCAGTGACCGGCGGCATCCCTCTTATAGGGACGGCGGTCTTCTCTCACTCTTTCGCGGCTCTATGCACGCGTGATCGCCTAATCTTATGGCGATTACCTTCATGAGCAAATAGATTCTACGGACCAAAATGTCCGGGTTCGTCCCTAGATTTAGGATTTTGCTTGTGGCTTCCTCCCATAGGGGCGCCATCATCGTCATGCCTTTCCTCAAGGCAGAGATGGGGAAGGTGGTGAGAGATTCCTCAATTAATTGTTCATCTGTGATGATTTTCCACATAGATGCATCAAGTCTTTGATGCGGAGAATTTTCGAATTATGTCTCATGACTTCATCAAAGTCAGAGAAGCGGAGATTAGTCCATTATGCTTCTAAATTCGGAATGATGAATGTTATCATAACATTCATGAAGCGCTTCTAGTGCTAACCTCTTTCATGAGCTCAAACTGGAGAGCCATATCCATAGCCATTCATCAGGAAAAATAACCTGGCATTGTACATCTCAGTTTGAGGGTCTAGAGCGGTTTCTTCAAAACAACGCTCATGGATTCGAGCTAGAAGCTCTTGTGCAAATAGATACATTAGGATATCATGAGTTCATCTCAGAATCTAATGTCCGCAGAATCCAATGGAGTAAAATCGAGTTCATTCATGTTCGACATCCAAAATATGGAGAACAAGAATATGGTGTGTTTCGGAGTCAATGCTCCCACGAAACAATAAAGGGTAAGTTTCAGAGTTAATACTCCCACGAAACAATAGAGGGTTTCTGAGCAATCTTTGCTCCCAAGAAACGCTTCCAAGGATTTTGGATTTAGGTGAAACTTTGGTGTCGTATGGTCATAACCTTAAACCTTTTCGGTAGCTCTACTCAGATATGACCAGATACATAATAAGAGATGTCGGTGTGAGCAAGCTCCCTTAATACCACTTATCTCAAATTACATACCTAGATATCATACCCAAGCAGGTGAGCCTAGTAGGGCCTAAGTCATTAACCATAGGTCGTTTCTTCTCTACGGATTCCTCATCCGGAGGTAAATCATTCAATGAACTCCTCGTTCAAAGTCTCTTCTCTCTACGGATTTCTCATCCGGAGTATTAGCTCGAATCCCCATAATTCGGCTCTTGAACTTTCACCAATAGCATGATGACATTAGAGGTGCTCATGACTTACACATACCGCAAGCGATATGAAGCTCGATCACTCCCCTAGTGCTTCTCATAGTTTGGATAGGTTCGAATCAAGAATCCCACGTTATAGAAAGGTGGGAGGTAGAGGAGGGATGTTGGAAGTCCCTTGAGAAAAAGAAGATGAATTTAAATTCATAAAGCAGCAACTTTTATAAAAGCTTACTTGGATTCTTTTCTCGGATTATCTTGAGTACCTCTTCTTCGAAGTTATATAGCTGGAGATCCAACGGTCCGAATTGGCTGAATTTTCAACTGGAGGTATTAGACTCACGGAAGAAGTTCTCGTTCAAATTTTGGCTTAATCCAATGGTTGAGAAGAGAGAAAATCGTTTTCGTAGTTGACTGTTCTGTGCAGGCAGATTCTCAGATATTGGTGTAGGAGTAGCCGGCAGCAAAGAGGTGGTGCACGGCGGTGCAAGGAGAACACGGCAAACCTAGAGTTAGGTTCTAGGGTTTTGGCGCTAGCAGGATGCTATGCTCAAGAGTTTTGGCTTTTGATCTCAGGGCTAGAGGTTCGTGCTGATAACGTGTTTAAGTAAATATGCAAACAACCACAATACTGAAAGTAAATACAAAGTAAATAGCATAGGAATAGATCGTCTCTTTATTGATGAATAGGTGCCTCTATATATAGAGAAACACAAAGGGTACAATCCATATCTCAATAGGAATTCTATTCATAATGTAATCCTTATGCTATACTAACTAGATACTCCTAGGTTGACTAGGCACACATAAGGTAGGTTTCCTTCAACAGTAATCATTTTCTTTGTTCGACAAATGATGTATTATAGTTATTGATGTCAAATGATATCAGGATTGTTGGTGTCTTGGAATTTTTTTCATGCTGATGATACTGAAAAAGTGAAAATGTCGAATTACATGCAATAGTCCTATATATCATTTTCTAGGTCCGCATGTGAAGGAGACTGTATGTATATATATGAGAGAGAGAGAGAGAGAGAGAAAGATCATATATTCGATTTAAAATATAACCATGCTCTGAAACATGGAGATCGCGATGAGAATATTAATTTTTCATACCTATGTTCACATCAAAGATGGCCTAGAATGTGGCCAAAGAACCCCAGAGAACCATTGGATGTACAATGAGTTCTTATGGCTCGATTCGCATTTATTGTTGATCGTATGCCTGAAGATAGCATGGGATTGTTGTATTGTAGAGACGAACAAAACAATATCGGTTCAACATCGAACATTGGTTCTCTTTTTTTTTTTCTTTTTCTTTTCATCCTCTCTCTTGATCCTCTTTTCTTCCTAATCCTTTTTCAACATTGAACATGAGAGAAAGAGTAGTAGCATTTAGCCCACCTCAAGTATAAGGTGTACAACTTATAGTAAAGAAATTTAAGAAAAAAGTTAGTTGTCGAACCTACGAGGATTGAATGTTTCTTTCTATAACCAGAGTACGTAATAAAACGCAAATAGAAATATAAGAGATAGAATATTGAGATGTATTTTTCATTCTCATTACCCTTTTTATATAATGTTAAAGTTTACATAACAAAAATATCAACTAATAAAATATTACATAGTAAGCCTCCAAGTAATTTCTTGAACAACAAATTAAGTAATATTATTAATTTACAACATAATAATAATAATAATTTCTTAATTTGAGCTGGGACAACACCATTCTATTATTTTGTTGCTTATTAATGTATAAGGACAAGAATGATTGAATCTCCAACAAAGACCAAAAGCAGACATAAAAACTTTAAGAGTTGACTCTCATCACATGCCATGCTTGATGCTTGACAAACCAAGATCATTATTCATAGTTAAGTCTCTATCTTTAAGCTACTTGGCATGTTTCTGGCCATTCTCAATTTGAGTACTTGATCATCATAAGACACAACGCTAATTTTAAAATCAACAATTCTTTTTAAAACCTGGAAATTTATTCGTAATTGGCATATAACTAAACTATGCACCGCAAGAAAACGATTTGATTTGCTACTCAGAACAAAAGACAAGCTCTATCTTTCTGGGAACCAGAACCATCCATCTGTTCTTCACCATTAGAAAATAATATTATCCGCTTTGTCATGACGTTGCATTCGACTTAATTAGGGTTTAAGATAGATGGAGAATCTAGTACGTACTGACCTATTAATATTGTAGAAGCTAGATCGACGAAGAACATGGTTTTCGAACTTGTTTAAGCAAATTTAAGATGTACGTGTCTATTTCTGCAGTTGGAGTTTGACTTACTGGAGACATGCTTGCATATAAGAAATGAAGAACGTACCTTCTCCTCTGACTCAAAGGGTTCATATTCCAACGGCCAAGTGTTTCTTGATGAGACGCTGGTTTGGTAATAATAATACTAGTTAATTAATTCTTACACCATCCTGCTGTCAGTTTTTAAATCTGGGATTCTCGATGCTGAGTTTAAATATTAATTTATGATCGATCCATATAAAATCTATCAGACTTTCGAGTTGTTAACTTGGGAACGTGGACAACTATTCCTTGGATCAATGACACCCAATTTCAATGTGAAAGTATATAGGATCAAACTAATTTCCAAGGTTAATATAAACATCTTGACCAAAAAGGTTAATATAATTAACATGACAGAAAAGAATAGAAAATGAACTTTTAATTAACATGACAGAAAAGAATAAAAAAAATGAACTCTTTGTTGAGAATTTGCGAATAATATCTATACATACGTATTTTTTTTAAATATTTTCGCAAACCAAAAAATATTATACACATATTAAACACGTTTTATTACGTATTTTTACATTTTTACCTATATAATTGAACAAAAATATTTTTAAATTGATATTTAAAAAATTAAAATTAATTAATTAATTAAGTGAGTATATAATAGTATGCCGAATTTTTCAACTTACTATTTAACGAAATTGTCCTTCTAATACACGTATGTATTTTTTCTGTTTAATATATGTCCCTTATTTTACTAACTATGGTTGTTAGTTGATTTTCTCATGAGGGGGGTCAATCTATGACCATATAAAATTACACCTAATGGGCTGTTTATGTCAATTCTAAAGGCTGTGGCAGGCTAACATCATTTGCATATTTCAATAGGGAACCTCTCAAAATGGTATCCATAATAGTTCATTATCAGTTCTATGCTCATGTTCAAAAGTTATCAAAAATGTCACATTTCCAAGTGTGTGAAATAAGTACTATCTTCAATAATAGAATCAAATCACATGAAAGTTTGTGTTTGATTTGTAATGAGTATTACAAAGGTGTTATAATTTTTGTTCGGAGAATTATGCAAGCTTTCATTAAAGGTAAAATAGACATTTTATACGTTAAAAAAGTGACAACTTTTATAAGATTTTGAAAATAATACACAACTTATAACTGGATTTAGAGTGTCGATTAGATAGTCCCTCATCCCAGTTGTAGAACTAACACTATAATAAAACAGAGTATATGAGAAAAATTGTAAAAATAATGGGAATCGATCTCACTTATTGTCACGCCCCGGGCCCGGTGTCGTTGAATTTTAGGCACCTAAACCTGAATTTGAGGTGTGAGTGTTAAAAAGTAAAAATAAATAAAATACAAGAAAATACATTTCCTCTATGCAACTCTGATCAATTAAAAATAACAAATTTTTTTACAAATACACAAAATAAAACACCTCAATCTAAGCTCGTCATTCTATGCTCATCTAATCGTTTCGATTCTCGGTTTTAGAACCTGCAAAATCTATAAAGAGGTGAGCTTTCGTCCTCGCTACTCAGTAGGGACATAAACCTCCTTATCGATAATTGACCAAAAGTAACACACAAACAAATATTTCAACTATTACACATTTATCAAGTATAACAATGCTACAATGCAATGCAATTGACGAACATCAAAAGTATGTGGAAGTAAGGATTGTTGACCGGGGTTGTCGTACCTCGGGGATTGGTGGCCCAAGATCCCCTAGGTAACAAGGTAACAAGATAACCTAGCACTAAATGGTGGGGAATGAAATGGATATCTATGCAATATGAAGTGATATATGTGCAATGTGAAGTGTAGTGATCAATAGATTTGTGTGAGTGAATGAGTGAACGAGAAACAAACCAAGCAAGTAAAGTAAGCTAGGCAAGACTAAATGCAAGTAAGAGAAATGCAAAGATAGAGTGATCGGGAGCTAAAGGTTAACACTAACCCACTTCAATGCAATGAACAACCACAATGAGATGCTTACAATTATGGTTCATGATTTCAATTAATCGAGAATGTATCACTCTTACCAACCAAGGTCAAGGTGAACTCTCTAATGCCAATCCAAGCCATGCCATGGTTCTCGGAATAACACTTTGAGGCTATGAGGGCATTAAAATATATTCTAAGATATGTCTCTCCGGTCTAAGGGTCGAGACAACTCAATGGGCGTAGCTAGAGCCTAAACAAAGGTCTCTAATTACATCCAAAGGCTATGAACACAATGAAATGGTCGATGTGATATATCCTACGTTGTAGGAACTCAATGGAATAACTAGAGCCATGCAATGGTTCCCTAGCTATACCAAAGGCTATGAATGCTCTCGAAACCCATCTAGAAAGTATGGTTATGTCGGTTAGGACTAAAACCAACTAAATTGGCACAATTAGAGCCTAGCCAAAGGTCTCTAATGTATCAAGAGGCTATGACCACAACAATTACGATATAAAAAGTATGACTATGCCAACCAAGGTCATAATCAACTCAATTGGCACACTTAGAGTCCAACCAAGGATCTCTAGTGCATCAAAAGGCTATGAACACAAATCACACATACAACACCTGCTATATTCCATTACCCATGAAACAAGAGGCACCACCCACCTATTCCACATCAAGATAATGCTAGAAACATAGCTAGAAAGTGGTGAATTCCCTAACCCATGCATCTAACATATGAAATTTGAATATAAACATGCTCATGAATCAAGATCGCATCACATATCATTAAAAGAGGTTCAATACATATCTATGGACTAGGGCACACAACCCTAGCCCCCAATCCTAGATCTACTCACTCATGATACAAAATATCATCATCCAAATACAAATCATCAATAACAATATGCCCAAGAGAAAGAGAAAGGGTAAGAGAATGCTCAAGGTGATGACAAGGTTCCTCCTCTCCAAACCAAGTTCCTCCTTGCTCTTCTTGATGAATCTTGTGATCTAGCTGAAGAAATCTAGATGAAACCAAGTGAAAATGGTAGAAATGGACATGGGTGAGTTTACCCAATGAGTTAACTCACCCATGGAAGGGTGAATGGGTGAAAGGAAGAGAGAAATTAGGGTTTTAAGTTGGGAATTCGGATATGGCAGCCAAGGGGCTGATTTGGGCATATATGGTCCCTATTTTGATGGCCTATATTTGTTCTTAGAAAGCAAGTTGTGTTGGAGAGCCAAGATTAGAAGAAAATAAAGAGGAAAAGACTAGCTTGCCATTCATTAATGAGTTGACAAAAGAAATAAAAGATGTAATAATGAAGAGACTATGGGGGCAAAAACGAAAATAGGTAAAGAGCACATGGCAAATCTGATTTTTTACTTTCCAAGGGTTGACCTTTGCTTCCATGCCTCGGAGTTGACTTTTTGGTTGACCAAGTTGACTTCTCGGATGAACCCTTTGACTTTTGCTCCTCTAATGCTCCATACTCCGACTCTATATGTACTTCACCCCCAAGAATTGACTTTCTTCATCTTGACATCATAAAGTCAAGGTTGACCACGAGTTGACTTTCGGGTCAACCGGTTGACTTTTCGTCATTTTCTCGGAAACGCTCCAAAAGCTCTAAAGTCGCGTCTTTTTGCTCCAAATTACTCCCGCTCACTTATTCAACCTAAAAATCACACAAACACACATTAATAATATTATTTGGCTCTTGGAGAAGCATTATTCAAGTAGTTAGAGGCACACTTTGTATATAAAATAGGTATAAATCAGCAATGCAATGCAACTCCACTTATCTACCCGTTAATTCACATGTTAGAACACAAGAGGCCTACACGTCTCATACCATGTATTTTACCTTTTTTCACAGATGACTCCAGATGCCCTAACATATGAACTAACCCTCAGCCCAACCAATGATCCCCCTTTTGCTAGTCATCTTGTCTAACCTCGATCACCAATTTCGTACAGCTCTATTAGCCCACATGAAATCTGGTCCGTACGAGTCAAACTCAACTAAGCAAAAAATAATTTTCACAACTCCCAAATACTATTATACTCCATAACTCCTTATTTTGCTCAGAATAATTCCCATGACATATATGCATATATATTATAAGTTAACGTACATTTCATCAATAATATTCTAGCACATGTAACTCAAATATCATTAAAGAAATTATTCAAAAAATATTAACAAGCACCATATATTTCACCAAAAAAATAAAATCAACATCCAATCATAATAAAGGTTTCTCCAGATCCTCCTACTTGGATTTCTGAGCATTATTGTCGAGCATAACAATGACATTGTGAGCCTCCTTAAAATAGCAATAAAAATATCAACATCTAATCTGAAATTTATTTAGCTAGATGGATAGATCTCGTCGACATGAATCTGTAGGCTTTCGCGGATCCTAAATCGGAGTTATAGATAAAAAAAATTAAAAAATTAGTCATAAGGCCACTTTGAGGGGCCTTATTATTCAAAAAGCCACCAAACATTTTTTTCTGAAATAAGGCAACTAATATTTACAAAAATGCCACCGCAATATTTACAAAAATGCCACCGCATTTTTTTTGCTATTATTTACAAAAATATCACTGGATACGAAAAAATCAATAAAGCTACTGTCGAAGACCAATAAAGTTATTGTCGAAGACCACTAAAGCTACTGTCAAAGCACAATAAAGCTACTGTAACATCACAGTAAAGCAAAGAACACTAAAGCTACTGTTAAAGAACACTAAAGCTACTGTCCAAGAACAATAAAGCTACTGTCCACGAACAATAAAGCTACTGTCCAATACTGGATACGAAAAAACCAATAAAGCTACTGTCGAAGACCAATAAAGCTACTGTCCAAGAACAATAAAGCTACTGTCCACGAACAATAAAGCTACTGTCCACGAACAATAAAGTTACTGTCCAAGTACAATAAAGTTACTGTCCAAGAACACTAAAACTACTGTGGCCTTATTTCAGTAAAAAATATTAGGTGGCCTTTTGAAAAATAAGGCCACCCAAATTGACCTTATGTCTAATTGGCCCTAAAAAAATATGCTAAAAAGAAGTTTTGAAAAAATAAAAAATAAATAATAAAATATATTCCGAAAATTGTGGAGAATAAAAGTTGAGGGGCTAGGTTTATAGGATAATTCTTGGATTCACCCTCTGGGTGAACCTGAATATTCACCCCCATTGTGATTAACGTATATTCACTTTATAATTGGATAATTCTTAGGTTCACCCCCTGGGTGAACCTGCATATTCACCTCTCATTGTGATTAACGTATATTCACTTTATAATTTCATAATCCAACCGTTCAGATTTTAAATCATCATTTATAGATCATCTCTGCAAAAAATAAATCAAATTGGAAACCTTTTGATCACACACCGACTTGAAGAGTTGGTTTAATTATATGGTCCAATGGGATTATGCCATTTGTCAAGCCATTACTAAACCTCCAACATGTGTGCGCCATGTGTCTCAACCTCATTGCCTACTCTGATGGGCCTCCTTCCTCGCGACAAGTGTCGCTTACAAAGCCAAAGTAGTTTCTGAAAACTGACACATATCCCCTTTGACCAATAACAACGCAACATGTCATTATTTCATATTATAACTTCAAAAATTCATTAAAAATAATTCGGGACTCCGAAAAATTACCTGAAAAATACTACGAACTCGAGGTGACGCCTACTTTCCTAATATGAATAAAAAATAAAATTTGACCAACTTAACAATTTATCAAAAATATTTTGCAACTTAAAAATAAGAAACTTAAAATTCGGGTCGTCACACTTATCTTCTACAATAGTATAAATACAGTATTATAAATCATGTCTATTAACGCTTATGTCAAATCAAACAAAGCTATAACAGACTTTTTGACTGAGTATGTAATTATGATTTTCTGGAAAAAAAAAAAAACAAAGATTTTTTTTTGTCAAAACTTATAATTAAGGATGTAAAAGTGGTGCTAATTCTGTAACATTAAAATAAAATAGAAGTGTCATCTTCGACTCAGAACTTTCATTTCACGAAAGAGAAATTTATGTTATTAGACCAAATTAATGATCATGAGTCTATAAAATTAAAGTTAAAAGAAAATACTCTCATCTAAATGAGTTCGTCCAAACTTTTCTATTTATAAAACTACAATGCATAATGAAAAATAAACAGTAGAGCTTTTTTAAAGAGTAATTTAAAATATAAGATATTCCCATTAAGAAAATACAATGCAAATAACAGTAGTTTGAGTTAAAACTAGGACGCATCCAGAAACACTTATTTTGTTTTTTAGCAATGAAGAAACTTGAAAGAACAAGGGGAAGCATCCAGAAACACTTTGCCATCATTAAGTTACCTATAATTTATTTGAACCGACACAAGAATACAAACGTGAACTAAAGCACATGAAAACAAAGGTGGTGTACACGTAAAATTTAAGGTCCAGTTTTCTTCGCTTCCTTTCATTACCACCATGCATATTCACTAGTGGGGTACCTATGCATCTTCCCCAATTATAATATTATATTGTTGGTAAATATCTAACTAGGTAATCATATATATAGTTTTTTGTGTACACTCCAAACTCTATCCGGTTTTCAAAATTTTGCAAGGGTGATTTTAATGTAATCAATCTGCGTTTTAATATTTTCATTCCTAAAAAAAATATTAATAATATTCAAGCCGTGTCTAGTTGGTGTGATTCGGCTTTTGAGTTGTACGGTCTATCACTCTATGATACGGCAGTTTCATTGAAGATTTTTCTCCTTATGATTTATAAAATTGACAATCCCGTATTCGTAATATTGAGAATTTATCGAGAATAAGCTGCAGGATCAATTTTTTTTTTAGCAGTTTTTTGCCGATTGGTCGATCTGTACTATTTTGCAATGATAGTACTACAAGAATTCATCTTAGTAGGTATGGGCGCAGGCCGGGCCGAACGTAACTTTTCCAGGGACCGAGACTGGACTGAAAGTTTCGCGTCGGGCATGTTTCTGTTTTTGCCAATGCAAGGACTGATCAAAAGCCGGTCCTAATCTGGACACCCAGAGACTTCTGAGCACAACTACGGCTAACCGCCATCTCAAACAGGTTCTTCGGCTTAGGTCGTGCACCAGTTGGAGACGCCGGGAAGTAGCCCACGCATCGTCGTTGTCAACAGTAGATCTTCTATCCTTCATTCGCGACGGTTCAGCTATCGTTTCACTAAGCCACCACCGCATTTGGAACTAGGGGACTCCCATCTTCTGTTCCCACTGGTCCAACAAGCCACCAACGTCAGAGCATTACCCACACAGACACACACACACACACACACACACACACACACACACACAGAGAGAGAGAGAGAGTATGTTTGGGAGACACGCATAGAGCTTAGCCATGGGGATGAATTCAATCATGTTCGGTCCATACAACCAATGAAATACAAGGACTAGGACCAGCCCGAATGTGTACAATTTTTGTTTAGGTTTTGAATGACCAGTGTTTTTCGTAAGAACCGGACCTAACCGGCCGGTCCAGACTTGTCTGATTTCGGTTTTCGAGTCCAAACTTCCAGCCCTACATCTTAGTTCCATAAAAAATGATTTGTACCCATCTATTCTGAAATCCTGTTTAAGAAATTTTTTTACCAAAAAAAAGTAATCGTCAAATTGTTAATCAATATATCCAATTGTGCTGAAATAAATATATTAATGATCATGCATGTGATCACAAAAAGGTCAATCAAATTTTCAATTTGATTAATTTGTTGTACTAATTAATAATTAATTCTAAAATTAATTAATGAAGGCCTAGATCATCATGGATCATTAATATTCTTCTTCTTAATTAAGAAGTGGAGTCTGCTGGAACAGTTGTACTGTCATGGGGAACACTTTCACAAACTACTCCTCCTTCTGAATAATTTTGTGGTTTGTTCAACTTAACCTCCTAATTAAAGCTAATTCACCGAAAAAGTTTGAATGATTTTAAGAAAGGGCACAATTAATCTTTCTTCAAAAAATATTTAAATGCTCATTCAACTGCTCGATCATGCGACACTGTCCAAAATCCAAATGCTCTTTCACTTTAGCTGTTGGGACTTGGGGTTTGAACTTTGAACTATATAAATGTTAATCCAAATTCCGCACATGCAACTATCCAAAGTTTGGTACAATGCAACTAAAACAACACCTATTTAGGAGTTGTAGTTACAATGCAATTCGGTTTTTTCATTATACATCATTCTGATTGTGGGTTAGGGCTTGGAAATTTTGTTGGACTCCGAACCATTATATGATTGCGGTGATTAATGTCCCTCTTACAATGAGCTCTAGCCAAAATTTTATAAAGATATATATATATTCTCATGAGACTCATATAAATGTTATCATTCTCAATTACTTAGAAAGTGACATATGTTTCATTATACATTAACATGTTTAAATGCATTGATTGAGTCTCGAACAACACCTTTTAAAATCCAGAAGTTGTGTGAATTTGTGCGCGAAGACAAAGATGCTCTAAATGCTCACTGTTGCTACCATTTCATATCTGTCCCGGTACAGACCCCATGACGGGTCAGGAGTAGCCCACCATCGTTGAACAGCCCACCTCTGGGCCCATTACCACGCCCCAGCGGCATCTACTTACTCGGTAGGGATCCCCTACCGAGTGCACTGCCTTGACAACGCCCCAGCGGCCCAGGCAACGCCCCAGCGGCATCTACTTACTCGGTAGGGATCCCCTACCGAGTGCACTGCTTTGACAACGCCACAGCGGCATCTCTCCACTCGGTAGGGATCCCCTACCGAGCCCACTAGCAAAGCCATGGCGGTACCCCAGCGGTACCAGCAATACCAGGCCGGGTGTACCGACAACAAGCATTTCCCTCGACCTTACAGGGACATCTCTCGACCCGGTACCGTGGACACACAGTCCAGTCGGCACCGGCGCAGCCACCTGGCAGCACGTGCTCGTCCACTATCTCGCGGATCGCACTAAAGAATGCCCATACCGCACTAGGCACCGCCGTCCCTCGACGCGCGTGTCGAGGTAGTGGAGTAATAGATTATTCCCTCGTGTCATGGGATGTCCCCCACGCCAGGGAAGCTTGTCTCCGACCTGAACTCATATATAAGGAGTCTTCACTCCTTATTCAAGTAAGTTCTCTCCATTCCCAGAAACACTCTCTGCTTAGATCCTCTCGGGACTAACTTGAGCGTCGGAGGGTCTTCGGTCGGTACACGCCGGCCTCCCCTGACCTCCTTTGCCCTTTCAGGTACTCAAGTGCACTCCAGGTGCGTCCCTACCGAGCAGCTGGGAAACGGCAGGAACAGTTTGGCGCCGTCTGTGGGAACTATTTCCACCACTTGGTAACAAAAGCACCCTCACCCTGTGAGGTACTCTACCGGTCAGGCTATGACCAAATCAGCTGACGATGGCTCACAGCCCGCCAAGCAAAGCAAGAAGTCCAAGCAATCAAAGGACACAATGACTATCACGGGTCTTGAGCCCCTCCACGAGGAAACACCGGCAGCAGTCCACTCCACCGAGTCGGAGACTCTTGAGTCCCACCAGATCGAATCCCCGATGGTGGTTAGACTTGAGGCCATGATCCGGGACCTCCAAGAGAGTAACGAGCGGTTGCGCTGCGACCAGCTTGCGGCACAGGAAGCCAGCGCCCGAGAGATCAGCCTGCTCCGGGAGCAGCTTAGCCACGAGCATACACCCAATCACTCGGTCTCGACACAACCGGAGACCGAGACCCCTCTTAAACCGGCAGAACCCTTGCCAGCCAAGCCAGGGCGTGTGACATCGACGCCCAAGGTCTCGTTTCTCGATGCCGGGGGAGTGGTCCACTTCCCGGACGAAGATGGGACCGAGGATCACGTTGTAATACCAGTGAGCGCGCCCGCCATAGGTACCAGCTCAGGCGCAGGGGACGAGGGCGCATTGGTCAACCTCTTCCGGGAGCTCAGTGACCGACTCAGAAGGGTCGAGACCGGCGGTGCCAAGAGCGCACCCAGTCTCGGCATAGCAAAGAAGCCAGTCGGTCCATTCACCAGGAGGATCCATGACCACAACCGGGACTTCAAGAGCCTGAAGATGGACTCCTACACCGGTAAAGAGGACCCAGTAATGCATGTGACCGCCTTCCAATCCGCTTACAATGGCAAGGGCTATACCGACGAGGAGTGGTGCCACGCCTTCGTCAACACCTTGACTCAGGAGGCCATGCTGTGGTTCTATCAACTAGAACCGGAGTCCATAGACAGCTATGAGCAACTAGTCGAGGCTTTCACCACCGAGTATGCCACGAAGTCCAGCTTCTTCTATTCGGTGGGAGAACTTACCGGCTTCCAGCAAGCTAGCGGGGAGCGACTAGCGGATTATATGGATCGGTTCAAGGCTGCCTACCGGCGCTGTACCTCCAAGGACGATGTCCGTGCAGCCCAGATCTTCCGGGATGGCCTGCAGCCGGACGAGTTCCTCAGAAAGCTCAATGCAACGAGCACTGTCCTCACCTACACCTAGCTCATGAACCGAGCAGGGCAGTATGCCCGGAGCTACTACTACTTGACCTACGAGAGAAAGTCTCAGCTCAACGCAATGCACAAGGCAAACAAAGCCTCCGCAACCACGGCGGACCCCATCGGGGATAAGCGCAAGCAAGAGCAAAGTGGTGGCTCACGGCCGGACCACACTCGGCAGAGCGACAAACGCAACAAGTTCAACTCCTACCGAGGGGGTAATCGCGGCAACAACTGGGAGAGCCGCGAGAATAACCGAAGGTATGATCCCCCCAACCGGGAGCGAAATCCCCAACACCAGGCTCCCCAGAGCCACCAGCAACGACCGGTATATCAGGTCGATCCCGGCTATAGCAAGCCCGAAGAACAGCTGTATTCCAATCAGCGGAAACAAGGGCAGTACTCCGGCTACTCGGGCCGCGGGGAAACCCAGGCCCATCCAAGTCAGTGGCCATACAGCCAACCCGCCGGTATCAACCAGGTTGACGACTCAAGTCAAGGATGGACCGAGACCGGGTATAACCGGCACCCCAAGAAGAAAAGTCCCTGGAGGCGCAACCGCTCCCAGAAGTCCAGTAAGCGGGACGGTACCGACGACGGGCTGCTAGTCTGTACAACGTTCAACAAACCCCTAGGGGACATCTACAAGGAAAACCCCCAACTTTTCCCCCAACCATGGCCGAGGCAACAATACGCCGGTAACAGGACTAACACCGGCAAATTCTGCACCCACTATCAGTCCGGGACCCACAACACCGAAGAGTGTCACACTCTCCGGGACGTGGCCGAGCAGCTATACCGGGATGGGAAGCTTGCCCAATACACCGGTCAAGACAATCAAGGCTACCGGAAGGAAATCTTCACCATCAGCGGAGGGCCGACCTTATTCGGTACTTCACGATCTGAGCACAAGTCTCACGTGAAGAAGGCTAAGCAGCACCTGCAATGCTTCTCCGTGCAATCTGCACCGGCACAGAAGAGGCCTAAGCGAGATCCCTGGAAGATAGAATTCTCCAATGACGAGGAAGCCGGTATCGTGACCCCTCACGACGACCCTCTCGTAATCTCAGCCAAGGTCCACACGGACCTAATGCACAAGGTGCTGGTGGATGGTGGTAGTTCCGCCAACATCATTTTCAAAAGTGCCTACCTCAAGCTGGACCTACCGCTCGAGAACATATCACGGACGGTGAACCCGCTTATAAGCTTTTCGGGAGATCTGGTCCAACCTCTCGGTAACATCTGGCTCAACGTGGAGGTCGGCCAATACCCCAGGTCCCGAAAGGTATCTGCCCACATGCTAGTGGTAGACTGTGAATCATCCTACAATTTCATTCTCGGCAGGCCCATCCTTTGCCAGATCAAGGCCTGTGTGTGCTACTACTTGCTCATGCTAAAGTTCCCTACTCCCGTCGGAGTCGCCTCCATCAGAGGGAGCCAGCCAATGGCCCGGTCATGTTATGCTCAGGAAACTAAGCCACGGCGTCCCTGCCGGGACGTGTGCAATGTCACTACCGGTGACAGAGCAGCGACAACCGACAGGCCGGATGACCCCCGGGAAGGAGCAGTGATCATACAGGGCAAACCCCACGAGGAAGTAGAACACATCGCCCTGTTCCCTGAACAGCCTGACAGAGTTGTCAAAATCGGCACCGGCCTACCGATAACTCTCCGGGGAGATCTGATCAAACTCCTGAAGGACAATGCCTCAATCTTCGCCTGGTCCTATGCAGACATGCCCGGTATCTCCACCACCATTATCTCTCATAAGCTTGGTATCGACCCCGCCTATCGGCCGGTACGACAAAAGAGAAGGGTAGGAGACCAGGAGCGATACGAGGCCATGAAAGCAGAGGTAGATAAACTCTTGAGCATCGGTTTCATCCGCGAGGTTCAGTATCCTCGGTGGTTGTCAAACCCGGTGCTGGTAAGGAAGCCTAACGGGAAGTGGCGAATGTGCATCGACTTCACCGACCTCAATCGGGCATGCCCCAAAGACAGTTTTCCCTTACCGAGGATCGACCAGCTGGTGAACTCTACCGCTGGGCACGAGGCCCTCAGCTTCATGGATGCCTACTCGGGCTACAACCAGATCAAGTTTGACCCCGAGGACCAGGAACACACCTCCTTCATGACCAACCAATGTCTTTACTGCTACAATGTCTTGCCCTTCGGGCTGAAGAATGCTGGTGCCACATACCAACGGTTAGTCAACCGCATGTTCTCCAGGCAAATTGGCAAGACCATGGAGGTTTACGTGGACGACATGCTCGTCAAGAGTATCAAGCAGAGTGATCATCTTACCGACCTGCAAGAGACCTTCTCCATCCTTCAAGACTATGGGATGAAACTCAATCCCGAGAAGTGTGTCTTCTGTGTCGGTGAGGGTAAGTTCCTCGGTTTCATGGTCAGCCACCGGAGCATCGAAGCTAATCCCGAGAAGATTCGGGCCATCCTGGAGCTAAAGTCTCCCAAAACCTTCAAGGATGTCCAAAGCCTCAACGGTAGGATCACAGCTCTCTCTCGGTTCATATCACGGTCTACCGACCGGTGTGCTCCCTTCTTCAAAATACTCAAAACCGGGAAGAAGTTTGAAGGCTGGACCACCGAGTGCGAACAAGCTTTCGCAGCCCTAAAAGAATACCTGGCAGCAGCTCCGCTGCTCAGCAGACCGGTGCTGGGAGAACCACTGTTCCTATACCTATCGGTATCTGGGACGGCAGTAAGTTCAATCCTGGTCAGGAGCGACAATAGGGAAGACTTACCGGTAGACTACGCGAGCAAGTCTCTACTGGATACCGAGACTCGGTACCCAGAGATAGAACAGCTCGTCTTGGCACTCATGGTCTCAGCTAGGCGACTCCGCCCTTACTTCCAATCTCACCCCATTGTCGTCCTAACAGACCATCCACTGCGGCTAATTCTGCAAAAGCCCGAGGCATCGGGGAGACTCACGAAGTGGAGCATTGAACTCAGCGAGTTTGACATAGCCTACCGGCCCAGACCGGCAATCAAGGCTCAAGTACTAGCAGACTTCGTCTCCGAGTTCACACCTGAACACGCCAACACCAATCAACAGCCATCGGCGGAGAAAGCAGCTTCCGCCGAGGACGCCCCAACTACCGTTGGTGAGCAGGCGTTTGACCCTTCAATACCGGTATGACAGTTGTACGTGGACTGCGCCTCGAACGCCCACGGAAGCGGGGCCGGACTCGTCCTCATTACCCCACATACCGAGAGCCCCGACACATCTCACTTGGAGTGTGCCCTCCGGTTCAATTTCAAAGCTTCGAACAATGAAGCCGAGTACGAAGCACTTCTGTCAGGCCTCAGGCTAGCCGGCGATATGGGAGCCAAACAACTCCAAGTCTTCAGTGACTCTCAGCTCATCGTCAACCAGGTCACGGGGGACTACCAAGCAAAAGACCCCACTATGTGCCGGTATGTGACCTTGGTAAAAGACCTCACACTTGGGTTCTCATGTTTCAAATTAACAAAGGTACCGAGGGACGAGAACCAACGGGCTGACGCCCTAGCCAGAATAGCTTCCGCTATTGACCCCAACCCAGGGGCCTCGGTACCCATCATCATCCTTGAACACCGTAGTACCGAGACGACACCCATCGAGGTGAACCTCTTACGTCTCGAAGAAGCAAACTGGATGACCCCAATCCTAGAGTACATGTGAGATGGCTCCCTCCCAAGGAACAGTGATGAGGCAAAGAAAGTAAGATTCCGGTCCTCCCGGTACCTCATCATCAACAATCATCTTTACCGGCGAGCCCACTCAATGCCATACCTACGATGCCTCGGACCCGTCGAGTCCCGGGAGGCGATCAGGGAGGTACATGAGGGCATATGCGGCCACCACCCGGGAGGAAGAGCAATGGCTCACAAGCTCGTTAGGCTCGGATACTACTAGCCAACCCTCCTCCGGGACGCCGTGTCATTCACTAGGCAATGCAAATCCTGCCAGTTCAACGCACTGAATGTACCGAAGCCATCCCAACCATTGGAAACGATGGTCAACCCGTGCCCATTCGCACAATGGGGCTTAGACCTAATCGGGCCAATGCCAAAGGGTACCGGCGGTGTTGAATATGTGGTTGTCGCCACCGACTACTCCACCAAATGGACAGAGGCCAAGGCCCTCAAGTCCATCACTTCCCAGCAAATTCAAACATTCATCTGGGAAAACATCATCTGCCGCTTCGGTGTCCCTCAGATCATTGTCACCGACAATGGAAGGCAATTCGACTCCAACTCCTTCAGGGAATTTTGCCGGTGCAAGGGCATCACCCTTTACTTCGCATCGGTAGCCCACCCCCAGACCAACGGTCAGGTGGAGGCAGTAAACAAAATCCTGAAGAGAACAATGAGGACCAAGCTGGGCGAAAAGAAAGGCGCATGGCCTGAGCTACTACCGGAGGTACTTTGGGCATACCGCACCTCATATAAGGCTGCCACCGGAGAAACCCCGTTCTCCCTCGCTTTCGGTGCAGAGGCCGTAGTACCGGTTGAGATTAATTCCACAACCCACAGGATCGACACTTTCGATCCAAACGAAAACGAAGAGCAGTTGTGTCTCAACCGTGATCTACTCGAGGAACGCCGGGAACAAGCCAACCTCCGGAACGCAGAACACAAGAACAGGCTCAAGCGCAAGTTTGACGCAAAGGCAAAGGTCCGGTACCTCCAGCTGGGAGACTGGGCACTACGCCGCGTACGATTAAGTACGAAGGATTCTGCGGCCATGACGTTCAACCAGAAGTGGGAAGGCCCCTACCAGGTTGTTGAAGTTGTCAAGCCTGGAACCTACCGGCTAATGGACTCCAACGGGTACACACTCCCGCACCCATGGAACATTGAACACCTCCGCTACTACTACCCATAAAAACACCGGAACACACCGGTAGGAGGGTCCACACCCCCTAATGAAAATTCAGTACAACGGATTGGTCGAGCAGAGCTCCCACCGGTACTCTTGTAAAAGCCCGGTAACAGTCCGGCCAGGAACAGTTCCTGTTTAAACATATCAAATCAGTCACTTACAATCGGTGAAATGTGAAACTCTTCTAAGTCATGTGACCGGTACCAGCGACCCCCATGCATAAGTTTCTGCTCCTATATTTTGACATGCAGCGTGATCCTAGCGACACCCATGTGCAAATTTTCAAAACATGAGGCCGGTACCAGCTACCCCCATGTGAAAATCTTCTAAGTCATGTGGCCGGTACCAGCGACCCCCATGCATAAGTTTCTGCTCCTATATTTTGACATGCAGCGTGATCCTAGCGACACTCATGTGCAAATTTTCAAAACATGAGGCCGGTACCAGCTACCCCCATGTGAAACTCTTCTAAGTCATGTGGCCGGTACCAGCGACCCCCATGCATAAGTTTCTGCTCCTATATTTTGACATGCAGCGTGATCCTAGCGACACCCATGTGAAAATTTTAAAATATGAGGCCGGTACCAGCTACCCCCATGTGAAACTCTTCTAAGTCATGTGGCCGGTACCAGCGACCCCCATGCATAAGTTTCTGCTCCTATATTTTGACATGCAGCGTGATCCTAGCGACACCCATGTGCAAATTTTAAAACATGAGGCCGGTACCAGCTACCCCAATGTGAAACTCTTCTAAGTCATGTGGCCGGTACCAGCGACCCCCATGCATAAGTTTCTGCTCCTATATTTTGACATGCAGCGTGATCCTAGCGACACTCATGTGCAAATTTTAAAACATGAGGCCGGTACCAGCGACCCCCATGCATAAGTTTCCTTTCTATGTTGACATGCAGCGTGTCCCAGCGACTCCCATGTGCAATTCTATCAACATATGGCCGGTACTAGCTACCCCAATGTATGCATCCACGGTGCCGGTATCAATTACCCACGTGAGACGAATGCAAACAAGAAATATATATATACTGGAAAACAGACTGCCAAATCCAGTCCTCCCGAGCAAACACTTTGAATATTTCATAAAGTGAAATTTCATAAAATAGAAGGCGAAACACGCCATTATTCGACAAGAAATAAAGGCCTTATGGCCAACAAGTACTAGCTCCCGAGAGAGCAGTCCCTACCGGGACAATTGTTCAAGAATGGGTCGAAAAACCCACACAAAAAAAAAAAACAACAATAACCGAAAGCAAGATTACAAGGCCCTTGGCCTGCACAACCCACACAGGGGACTTCACTGCTGCTGCCCCGGTTGGCTAGAGGTACCGACGGCTTCATCAATCTCCTTGAGGATAAACTTGTGCTCATCATCAATGAAGTCCTCGGTAACGGCTGGCACCGGAAGTTGACTCCAGTCCTGCTTCGGGAAGGCATCCTTGATCTTCCCGAGGATGTAGACACCCCCGTCAATGTAAGCTGTGGTCTGCTCCACCGCACGCGCACGGTCGCGCCGGTAGGCCATCACAGCCTCCTCCTTGGCCTTACCGACAGCTTCCTCCAGCCGCTTGTCGAAGTCAGCCTGGATCTTGGCAATCTCAGAGGCCACGACAGCCTTGGCCTTCTCCTCGGCTTCTTGAACAAGCCTACCGGCTTCCTCCTTGACCTTGGCAAGCTCAGCCTCAGCCAACTCCTTGGCCTTCCCCATGGTGAAGCACGTGTCCTGGAGACCGGCAACTCTGGCCCCGGTATTCTGCAGCTCCTTCCAGTATCGGCGATCCAGGAGAAGCTCCTCATATTGCAACTGCAAAACCAGCAAGTATGAGGGACAACCACAACAACGAAAATAAAAAGTATGAGGTTGTCGAAACGGTACCTTCTGCTTGCACTGGAAGAGCAGGTCCCTCTGCTGCTTCATCGTCATGAGCGAATAATCGGCCAACTGAGATGCCGGGAGAGGATCCACCAAGGCTTTCCTAGCACAACCCAGGAAGAGTTTGGCATTTTCCGACTCAACCGCCTTGCCAAAGATGGAGGCAGACTCGGTACTGCGGGTGGCCAACTCAGTACCGACACCCTCGGCCGGCCCATCAACAGAAGCATCGGCCACGGCCACCTTCTGCCTCTTACGGTACTCCCTCACCTGTGTGCGAAACTATAACAAGTTTAAGTACCAGCAAGTAAAGCACGGGTCAGAAGAAAGATAAAGCATCGGGTTTACCTCATCCCGGGCAGCCTGCTTCGGGGACGCTGCTGCAACCTCGGCTGAAGCCGCAACTTCAAACTCGGGAGCCTCGGGGACCCCCGAGTCCTCTCCCTCCACATCGGCCCTTTTCTTCTTTCTCTTCCCGGCAGGATCGGCAGCGTCACCGGGAGTCTCGGCCGCAGCACCGGCAGTCTCCGCAGCGACCAGCTGGGCCTCGGGAAGTGGGTCTTCACCCACGGCCTTCCTCAGCTGGTAAAAATCCCTGCGCTCCCGAACCATGCTGAGATCGTCTGAAAGTCGACGGTATCGGCGGAATTGAGGCAGGACTGCGAAGCACAACACCGAGGTAAGACAGCAGTATATAAGCATACATGTACAAGTGTGCTACCGGGAGGGAACTTACAAGGACACGGGATCGGTGCTAAGCCCGAAAAGTGAAGCGAATACCGGTTGAGCAGAACGGTGGACCTCCGCAGGACTATCGAGATGTTCTCCCGAATCCACTCAATCTCTTCCTCCTGCTTCTCGGTAAGCTTCCTCCAAGACTGGTCAACTGCAGCAAAAACAAAATACACATTAGTACCGAGACATAAATAAGGTGCACAACTACGAAGTGTAAACTCGGGAAGGCCATCAACCAGGAGAATCTCTAAACTGGCAAGGCACCCTCTCTACCGGTGGGTCCACTCCTTCAGGGAACTCCCACTGACCACCCACAAAAAAGTATCTATGCTTCCAAGTCTGCTGCGAGGTGGGATTGCCAAACACCAGCGGATCTCTTATGATCTCGGGACTCCCAAGCTCATGAGACTCGATATCGGCCTCACCGGCCATACCTTCCCGGACCAAGGCACTCTTTTCAAGGCAGCACCGGGTCACCTTCTTGAACTTGTGCACAAAGTCCATCAACTCCGTGTCTCGGGGACACTCTGCGCACGGCTTCCCTACCGACTTGGCCTTGTACCACCCCTTGTCAGTTTTTGAATGCTCTTCCAAACTCCACTGGCTGAAGAAGACTGCCAGGCCAGGCTCACCGAAACCGCAATGCCGGTATAGGGTGTATAAAGCATTGAGACACCGCCAGGTGTTAGGATTCAGCTGTGCAATGGCCAACCCTACCGCTGCCAGAAACCTCTGCTGGTACGCCGGTAGTGGAATCCGCAGACCCTCTCCAAAGAAGAACGGGTGCACCAAGGTTTCACCCGGCTCTGCAGAGGCACTCCTGAGTTCCCCCTTCTCCGGCAGACGCATGGTCACCGAGTCCGGAATATTGAAAGCCCTCCTCAGAGCCACCAGGTCCTCCTCGGTAGAAGCACTGAGCTTCAGGCGGTCTACCGTAAACCCCGCAGGTACCGGTTCCTCTGATACCTCCCCTTCAACGGTCTCCACCCCCGCCTGGGACTCCCCAACTCCTACTGCGTCGGTGGGCGGCATTGAACTACTGCTCCCGGGAATAAACTGACCATCTTTGAACGTATTCAACGGCTCTAAGTCTTCACCGGTAGTGATGCCCCTCATCACCGTCTCGAACATGCTCTCAATACGGACGGCGTCCGTACCGGACGAACAGGACCGAGTCTCGCTACTGCTACTCCCAGTACTGGAGGCCACGTCCACAATCTCTACCGACGGGGACCTCTCTGGCTCTTCACCAGAGAAGGCATTGCCGCTCCCTACACTCTGGCTCTCTGAATCAGACATCTGCAAGAGATAAACCAAGTTCCTTACCGGGACGACAACCCTATGCCTATGCAACCTAGCTCGGTACTAAGGTCGGACACCGGTACGCAAACCACGTTACAACAGCAGAAAACAAAAAGTAACACAAGAGTTCTCGGTACTTACACTGTCAAACGGCGGAAGTCGAGACAACGGTTGGTCCAACTGAACGCTACCGGCAACAAGCTCTCACACTCTCTACCGACAGGTTTCAGAGCTCTGGAATGAAGAAATTCAAGAATGAGGTGAAGTTAACTCTCTTCACCCCTATATATATAGCGGGACCTGGGACATCTGCACCGTACGACACCAACCGTCGCTTCACAGGATGATGACACGTGTCAATGCAGCGGTTGAACTCCCCATGCAGTTCCAAACCGCCCAAGGGGCGACACGTATCGCCCCACTACCTCGGCAGTTATTGCCCCACTACCTCGGCAGTTACGCCAAGCATACCAACAGGCACGACCTTGGCAATTCCCTTAGAACTCGGAGCGGTTACAACTCCCTCCCAGGAGGAACCCCTTGTTCGGGGACTTGGGGGACTACACGGGACAACCCTAAGCGCCGCGGCTGCCCCACCGACACTTGGCTACGTCCTGATATGAACTTCTAGATTAAGTCCCCGACCAAGCAGTTCCTCTTGCTCGGGACTTGGGGGACTTCTGTTGCTACCATTTCATATCTGTCCCGGTACAGACCCCATGACGGGTCAGGAGTAGCCCACCATCGTTGAACAACCCACCTCTGGGCCCATTACCACGCCCCAGCGGCATCTACTTACTCGGTAGGGATCCCCTACCGAGTGCACTGCCTTGACAACGCCCCAGCGGCCCAGGCAACGCCCCAGCGGCATCTACTTACTCGGTAGGGATCCCCTACCGAGTGCACTGCCTTGACAACGCCCCAGCGGCTGATTTACACATATTTGTCGCATTTGTGAGTTGATGTAATTCGGCACAATATGGTGCATTTTGGCGCATTTGAACCACTTCCGAGAAAAGGACGAGAAGTCAACCGTGACTCTTGGACATCAAGATCATATGAGTCAAAGCTTCGGGATTGGAGCACACAAAGATTCCGGAGAAAGAATAGTATAATTCCGAATTTCGGCGATTTTCCGGAGAACCACCACAAGCGGCGGCAGCACCGCCGGAGAACCACCAACCGTGGTGGTGAGACAAAGGGGCAGCAGCTCACATGTTTTGCTGCATCAATTCCATGTGGCCAAGTCAGAAATCCATCCCCTCACATGCCAAAATCTGTCATATTCCCCACTCACTTCCCTCCACATCATCATTCCATTTCTCCCATCCTTATTCCTTTTGCTTTTCATTTGTTTTATCCTCTCCCATACCATTTCAGATCACAAGCTCTTTATATATGTCTACATCTGATTCAAGAGGAGGAATCAATCAATTCAGAAAGTCACAACCCATTCAGCTGAGCCAAGAGCTCTCAAACACTCTAGAATACGTCCTATCCGTCCGGACATCCTAGGATGTCCGGACGGACACCACCCGTCCACCTACTGTAATCGCCAGTTTTCTCATAGTTCTGTCCATTTTTTGGACTTTCATCCTTCACGAAAGTTGTTCCTAAGGCCCCCATTTACCTTACGGACCAGCTTTCACCATCGTTTGTGCACTTACATGTTCTGGAATCATCAAGAACAGCAAGGGTCTGCATGAACCTTGTAATTTGGAGCAAGAAGGAGTAAGGAGAAGAAGAGGGTGATGCATGGAGCAGCTAGCAACTCTTGGGGGCAGCAAGGCCCTGCTGGATGTCTTCATGAGAATCTCTTAACCTATCTTTACTTATGTTTGATTCAAGCATGTGTGTATAAATTCTTATGTTGGGGACTAGGGTTGCATGCCCTAGTTCATTGATGATGATTTGTATAACTTTGATGTTTATTCATGTTGATTGATGGTTGAATATGTTCATTGCCTATTACAACATGTGTTAGATGCTTGCTTAGGAATCTAATCAATTAATGAGCATGTGTTTAATCTATCTTTGTTTGAGTTTGTGAGATTGATTACCTTGCTCACTCTAGACATTTGTTGATTGAGAGTCACTCTTGAATCATACTTGACAAGAGGGATACATTGTGAGACTTGGTCTTAGATCCCTAATAAGACTAAGATACGGATTTTGATTCATTAATCAATCGTTGTGCATTTTCATTAGGGTTGTTAATTCATTAGATATGAAAACTCAATCATTCTACCATTCCTATATCTTTCCATGTTCCCCCTCTTGCATTTAGAGTGCATTAAGTTTGCTAGCTCAATCACTCTTGTTTAGTTAGTTTACCACTTGCATTTCACTTTCATTGCTCACTTATTTACAAAACACCAAAAATATGAACACTACACTCATTTGTATATCCACTACACTTTGCATCCATCCATCTCTTGTCTCATCATTTTAGTGCTAGAAACTTGGTTACCATATAATTACCGAGTGGATTTTGGGCCTTCCAATCCCTTGGGTACGACAACCCCCGGTCCTTAATCTATACCATCCCCTATCTTTGACGATACGTAGACATGTTTTCAACGCGAAATTATCGTCTCGTCAGCGGCCCAGGCAACGCCCCAGCGACATCTACTTACTCGGTAGGGATCCCCTACCGAGTGCACTGCTTTGACAACGCCACAGCGGCATCTCTCCACTCGGTAGGGATCCCCTACCGAGCCCACTAGCAAAGCCCTGGCGGTACCCCAGCGGTACCAGCAATACCAGGCCGGGTGTATCGACAACAAGCCTTCCCCTCGGCCTTACAGGGACATCTCTCGACCCGGTACCGTGGACACACAGTCCAGTCGGCACCGGCGCAGCCACCTGGCAGCACGTGCTCGTCCACTACCTCGCGGATCGCACTAAAGAATGCCCATACCGCACTAGGCACCGCCGTCCCTCGACGCGCGTGTCGAGGTAGTGGAGTAATAGAGTATTCCCTCGTGTCATGGGATGTCCCCCACGCCAGGGAAGCTTGTCTCCGACCTGAACTCATATATAAGGAGTCTTCACTCCTTATTCAAGTAAGTTCTCTCCATTCCCAGAAACACTCTCTGCTTAGATCCTCTCGGGACTAACTTGAGCGTCGGAGGGTCTTCGGTCGGTACACGCCGGCCTCCCCTGACCTCCTTTGCCCTTTCAGGTACTCAAGTGCACTCCAGGTGCGTCCCTACCGAGCAGCTGGAAAACGGCAGGAACACTCACAAGACGACCAATGATGCCTCAGATGAAAAATAAAAATAAGTTACATATACGATTTAGGAATGCATAAGATTTACGAGTCAAACAATAATAATAATTTCATTTTGATTTCTTTTGTCCATTTCTAGGAAGCAGTCTAGCTAGAAGTCTTAAAATTAACACGTTTCTCAGCCATTTTTAATGGTAAATTTGCAAGTGGCTTCAAAAAGTGTCAAAACTTTTCAGAAATGGTATTTATATGGCACACGATAATCACAATGTTTGTGTATAAAATTAGAAAAGAAAACGCACTTAATGGAATCAATCACATAACTAAACACTATGTTAAGATGCTGCCAAATGATTTAGACCTTAAAACACATACCTTAACCACTGTAAGCTTTTAATTTTTCCATGCTTTTGTTTTCTTTGCTTGCTTTTTTATATTAATTAGTTTTCTATTTGGTAGATGGATGACTTAAACCTTCTTCCTAGTGATTTTTTTTTGCTTACTTAGTTTTATTCAAATTAATAATCAAAAGCTGTAGCATAACTTTTAAAGTGTCCAAGCATTTAGCTGGTTAGTTAGATTAGAATATAAAAACTATTAATTTAATTTTAATAAGTATTAGTTTAAACCATATGTCATCGCTTCTCTTGCAATCAATTTCCTAGCTATTTAAAAGATATATATATATATATATATATAATAAAGGGTTTGCCAATAGAAAGTTAGGGAGCAATGTTACTGCATTATCTGCATATCACTCTCAAACAACCATTTTTCTTCTGCACTCATTCAATTAATGAGTATTTCTGAACCAATATTTTTTTTTCTTTTCCACTTTAAATAAGAAAGTCCACCAAAACAATTATCAGTGGGGATGACAAAAATGCCAATAAGATGACCCCTCCACTAATGAATTTTGGGAAAAATTGGGTCATGAAAATGTGAATTTCCCTATCCCCACTTTATAAAATTGAGTGTGCCGCTGGGATGGTATAGTAATAGTCATCGTTATATCCACTCGATTTGTTTTAAAGGAAAAATAGATACTATTATTGATCAAAACAAGATGAACTAGAAACTTTACGCAATACCAAATGCAAAACAACAAATCGAGCAAGTAAAAGCTTAAGGACGACAGAGGAGGTTTTACCCAACCACACCGCCAGAAAAGAAAAGGAACAACATCACATAGGATATGTGAAAGGTTTAGAGTATTCAAAACAAATCTTGAAAATCACCGTTGAGAAGTCGCAACAGTTATGCCTCTCAGAAGAGAAGGAGAGAAAACTTGCATGGGTTTTCAATTAAAACATGAGAAATTAATTTTCTCACATATTGTGTTTTTTTTTTTTGTAATTTGTTATTGAAAAGTTAATTACATATAAGGTCACTTTTATGATCTTATTTTCTTTTTAGGCTACCCAATATTTTTATCCCTCATAAAGTCACCCGAACTTAAAAAACTACTGCTGCGAACCTAAAAGTTAATGCCCAAACCAAAAAGCTACTGGCATTATGAGTGAACAAAATATAGGGTGGGTTAAAAAAAATTAAGGTTAATTAGAACAAGGGAGAAATTAAAGTCATGGCTATTAGGTCCCCCTTTTTTTGGGTAAATTGTTGGATAAATCATTGGTATGATAAAGTATATAACAAGGGAGAAATTAAAGTCATGGCTATTAGCTAATTTCCTCATTGGTATATGGGTTTTGGTAATTCAAAAATCCATAATCTGCACATCTCTTTAATAAAGTTTAAAGGCAAAAAAATGTAATAAAAGAATGGTATATAGTAAAATATGAATAACATAATTAAGAATTAGAAAATAAAATAAAAAGAAAGACTCCACAGTCCACACTCATATACATCTTATTTTTCTCATTTTCTTTCTCTGTGAGTTTATTTTTAAAAAATTTATTTTAACAAAAGATAAAAAGTTAAAAACCAATTAGCACAGTTTTGTGTTAAATAGTTAGTACATGTGTTAATAGCGTTTCATGTGTAGGGGTTGGTAAACTATTCCCCCCGGGGATAGGGAGGGGAATCCCAAAATATTATAACTGGAATTGTACGTGACAAAATTGAGGTACTGTTTTCCATACGTACGGTACTGTTTCTCCTTTAAGTTTTGGCTGCTGAAGAAATATATTTGGATGCAAAACGTTGAAATTGTCCGTAATGAGTGACTTATGTTACCAATGAAGAAATTAGCTACCAAAATTCATGTTATCGGGTGTACAAGTTCGTAATTAAGCAAAATAAAGTCAATGCGCTAGATTTTTTTTATCTTTTGACGTAATCGAGTGTACAAGTTTCGAGATGACTATTTACGATTTGGCTACGATATAGAGCGACATATATGCTGCGTTTTATTACAATTTAGTGTCATTTAGTTATGATTTGGTGTAATTAGCAAACTCATTGACTTTGCATTTTAGTCTACATGAATATAAGACAACAAATTAGGAAGGAAGAAGAAATTACGAGTGAAGTAGAAGAGAAGATGAGGCTACGAAATTAGTTACGAAATATTTTTTGATAAAATTATGAGCCATTCATTAAAGGCAAGTTGGACCTTGACTGTCTAAACATATCTATTTCTACAAACGATCAAAAATTTCATATTTGAACAAAAAAACATACAGTATCACACCCAAGAATAATATTTTTTTCAAAAATAAATTCAGAGAAGAATGGTATCGTAATTTCTATCTTCACCCCCATTGTCTATATATGACCCTAACTAATTTGGTGTCCTGTTATTTAATTCAACAAAATGAAGAGAAAAAACGGGAAAAATGCACTGGATTGGCTAAGGATACACGGCATTGCAAATACAAAAGTGACAGTAAGCTACGTGTCTTGAAATCAGACAAGGAGTGGAACTGGAAAGAGACATGTCGCTTCTTAATATAACTTTATAACAGTCAATAGTAAAGGCCACCCTTCTCTAGCTCTCTCTCTCTCTGACCGTCTCCTCTGTCTGTAGCTCTCTCTCACTCTCAGCTCTCTCAAGTCTCAAGTCTCCAGTCTCATCTAGACACACACGCACGCACGCACGCAATTTAGCTGCTGATCCATGTCTGCCCAGAAAAACATATATAGCTCCTTCATATATTAATTAAGAGCTTTAGCTCAGTTTCCTACCAAGTTAATTAGTCCCAGCTGAGAGATCGATCAGTCAGTTGTCTGTGTAGTACTGTGGAGATCGATACAAGACTACTCTTCTAGCTAGCTCGATCATCAGCGCCCTCATCAAGATAGACCTAAACTTGATCAGTAATCAAACCAAAACTCAGATCAAGGTACGTATGTCTCTATATATATATTCTCTTTACGTATGTACTATGATCTTCTTCTCTGTATCCCTCTGTGTTTCTGTTGTTTCATACTTTCACATATACGTGTATACAGTATATATATATATATATATATATATATGGTATTTTGGCGTTTGGATCTCTTTTGTATATTGATCTGAGGAAGAGAAAAGACTGTGTTTCTCTTCCTTTATCTCTAATATCTGAAGTTTCTTTCTAGCTTCGACCCTCTTCTGTTCCTGAAATTAATTAAAAACCACTCTTTTTTATTCTGTCTGGGACCAAAAAGGAATAGCAGAAAAAGACTCTTTTCCTTAATTTTAGTTCCAACAGTTACTTAACACTTAAGTCTCTTTTTCTTCTTTCTTTTTTTAATCCCATTACCAAAAACATTTCTACTCAGTAATTCTATTCTGTTCTTCAATCGAGATTTTTTTTTGTTTTTACTTAACCGAGAAGTTTAAACCAGTTCTATAGTGGTGCGCGCTTCCTCTGACAGAGTGGTTAATTTTGAGCTGTGACATTATGAATTATGGTCGGTTGTTGCTCTCAGACTCAGTCATATGAGAGTACGAGTAATTTTAATACTGTAATTACTAGATTGAAATGGTCGATCTGTATATAAGTTAAAAACAAAAATTACTATATACATATATTTGCCTAGCTCCGGTGAAATGAAGTGACCTATGGGACCTAAAGTTTGAAACCCAATTTAGCTAAAATACAAATTCCTATAAATTAATACCACCGTTCAATTTCAGACTACAGTACAGAATTTACCTAAGCTGACAAATGACAATTAGACAGATAATATATATATATACTAGCCTCGGGTACATATGCTCTGCATGTGCAAATCGTTTTCAAAGTTTTTTAATGTTGAGAGATATATTTCTAAAATAAATTAGTTATGATCAACAATACCTCTTCTTATTATAATAGTATAGATATATAGGGAAAGTCTCTAGTGAGGACCTTATAATAAGGATTTGGTGAAAACTTTCAAATTAACGGTTGGATGAGTAATATGTTTAAAAAATAATATTTTAAATAAACTTTAAAACACTCGTCCAACCGTTAATTTGAAAGTCTTCACCAAGTCCTTATTATAAGGTATTCACTAGAAACTCTCCCTAGATGTATATATCTAATTAACTTTTTTTTTTGTTAAAATTAATTGTAGGGTTTAGACCATTTTTGTTTTCCTTAATTGGGTCAAACTGTATGAGACTTTAGAGATTATAATAGAAACCTTGATCAAATTATTTCTGTCTAGCTGTCATGGAATTCTTAAACATTCTAAAATCTAAACCATACCAGGGCGGCTCCATGTTGCCTCTTTTCCGGTTTAGCAGGACGCGTGTACAGTTCAATGAATCTTAATTTTGGACAAGACTTTATTATTTTATTTGTTCAGTCAAGTTCTAAAATACTATCTGCGCAATTATAAGATTCTTAGAAATTATGGTCTTAAGAAAGAAAGACTGCTTAAGAATATCAAGAAAACTACTACTTGACATGTTGACTTATATGAAATCGAGATAAGATAGATATGAATAAACTTCTGAAAGTATCGGAGTTCAAATATCTACGGCATTTTATTAAAATTCAAAAAAAGGAATAATCGAACTTAGTTGCTTTTGGTAACTTTTTAATATGGAACCCACTTGCATTTCAGTTCGCTTTGTGTTTGTATCGGAATCATTTTCCTTATTCTCATACACATTCTAGGTTTATAAACGTGTCATAAGTTTATTGAAGGTCTCTCCCTCCCCAAGTCTTGACTTTGTCTTAGTATCATCTCTTTACCCTCATAAATGGTTGAAGAGATGTCCACCCGGTTAGTTACTTACTTCGCAATCTTTGCCATAACTCGCAATTCTCATTTCGCGATGGGTGAATTGCTCACCAAAAATAAGATCACTCGCTAGGCGTTCATATATATGAACAATCTCGTATGTGTGGGGATTGAAAAACCGTCACTCGATCTGTGATCACAACTCCGGTCGTTTTGTGTTCAAGTCTATATATGCATGACGATCGTCAAAGGATTATTCAATGGTCCTTGGTTTTCCGACAATGTAATGATACTATTGGGGGTGTGTGACGACCTCAACACAATTCCAGCATTTCCCTATGAGTCTGTGACCTTTCAACGTCAGGGTGGAGTAGATTCATGGTCTTTTTTTAGTAGAAAATGACGGCGAAGTTCTTTTTTTTGACCAAAAAAGAAATAAATCTCTTTTTTTTTTCTTATGTTTTAAGTTGGATCCAATTTTGTAACAATTTTTTTTTAGTAAAGATGACAAACTTTATTTCGAATATAGTGTATTACATAAAAGCCTGCCACGTAGTGGCCCTAACAAAATAAGCATCTAAAGCAATATAGCACATGAAACGCCCATATAGCACAAGTAAAAAAAAATTGGTATATTGGTTTCAAACTTTCAATTGTGTGTCATCGATATTATGCAATAACCTCTGTCCTCTCGCAAGAATTTCCTCTTTGTTAGACGCTAAAGTACAACTTATTTCTTTTTATCAGTTTTCTAGCTTGTTTTTCTTTCCGTTAGGAAGAGCCTTGAATTTTTGAATTTTCTTCCCATTTTGGGAGTTCTTGATTTTCAAACAAGAGTTGATATTCTCCTTGGGTTATTTCTTGCTACCCACTAGACGTGAGACGTACATGCCGTCTTTTTTTATATTTATTTATTATTTGATCTCCACTCCACCTAACTAATGATGTCAACGAGATTTGAACTCGTGACATTCACATTATTAGACTATTAGTTATTTCAAATAACCAACAAGTCTCTTAAAATTAGATAAATTTAAGAACTCAAAATAATGTTTAGCTTCATATTGTAAAAAAATTTAATTCGCTGGTTAAAAAGGCTCACGTCTACCATATAAAGAGATAATTGTTTTTTTTTTTTTGGGACAATAGATAAATGTTTTTCTTCTCCAACATATCTCATGATCACTTTTCGTTCTAATTTCTTGTACTTATGGATCTTGTGTGTAATCGGTATCATACGGCCAACAGAAAAATAATAAGACATATCTTTGTTTTTTGTTTTTTTAAGTACAAAATCTTAAATAATTTGTATATTTTTTTTTTGAGGGTGTTGTTTGGTTAGATTGGATATTCTGAGTCCCTGACCACATTCCCATATCCCAATTAGGCAATAAGGTGAAGTGGGGTTCCAAATAGTTGTGTTTGTCTGGTTGTATGGGTCATGTGCACTTAAATGGAATAGCTGTCGCAGAGAATGACCTTTATGGACCCATTATTTTCAATAATACTTATATGGGTAATTTTCTTATTTTTTTTACCATAATTCTAACTCTAACTATGATTCTTACGGTTTTACTTTACCTCTGGTACAATGAAACAAATCTTTTGCCAAACGCCTAAATCCTAAACTCTAATCCATATATCCCAAACTCTAAAATCTAAACCCTAAATCATATTTTCCCAAGTCAAAAACAGGAAAAAGTAAATATATAGTGGCAGCAGGCAGTTCATAGTAACAAAGGAAAAAAAAAAAGGAAAGAAAGAAAGAAGAGAGGGCGACCCGCGGGTCGCAAACCAGGTCGTGACAAAAATATTAAGATTGTCAGCTTAACCTCTATAGTTATTCTTTCAAAGCCTCAAATTCTGGATACTGAGATTGAAAGAAAAAAAAAGGTCCGAATTTTTCCAATTAAAATGAATTATGGCTCGAAATTTTTATTTTTGTTCAAATATTTTTCCTTAAAGTATATTCTTGGGAGAATCTAAGAGCAGCAATCAATCCTTCATACAGGGATAAACAACAATACCCAGACAAAGCTTTTATAGGAAATAAAAATCTAGATAAAGAACTTTGGAAAACGACAAGATTTGAAAATGTCCTTTTTGATTTAGAAATGATAAAACGATGATGAGTCTATTCCATAAAATTTTGGTAAGAAAGAAAAAAGTTTGAAAAGTTTACCCTACATTTTTTCACCATTTGTTTTTTTTACTGCATAACTCTGATTTACCTTCATAAACATGTTACTAGAGTTTTTCAGTTCGGTCGTAGATTCCGGTAATTAAGGGTTGCATTTGCTTGGTGGTTGGACTATAATAATTAGCTGTAATTATAAATTAAAAGTCAAGAGTGGAAATTTACAAGTCCAATCTTCAAATTTTTTTCCTTTTATTTTTCTACTGTTGGCGGCAGTCTTCTTCTTTCCCTGACAATCAGTTTGGCTCTCTCTCTGTTCTCTCTCCCTCCAAAACATTTTCTTCATTGTTGTTTTCTTCTCTGGCATGTCCTCTAATCATGCCTCCACAGATGAAGCCCCACTCAAAGAATCAGCAACAGGTACTCTCTCTCTCTCTCTATCTCTTTAACTCTCTATTATTGTATTGTATGATGCATATATATATATATCATGTATGTCATTGTGGTTTTTGTTAATTTTGGGAAACTGAGAGCAATTTGCAGAGGAGTTGGGCTGAAATGTGTTGTTTGGATTGGTCGTGCCTGCAGCTGTTCTGGCCCAGAGTTGTGATGCGCAAATGGCTCAATATCTCCGCCCAAGAGTCCGATTACAGCGCCGACACCTCAGACGAAGAAGACGACTGGGATCCCGACTCTCCAACCCAGCCAGGTCCAATTTCCTTATTTATTTCTTCAACCACAACCCCTACATGTGTATGTTGAAAAATTGATGTTTAATAATTTGGTTCCGTCAAATGTGATGATGGGTTTGTTTTCAAATTTTGGAGTATCATTTCCACTGTGAACTGATTTTTGGAAGTTGAGTTTTTGATGGTTTATGTATTGGAGCTGTGGTAGTGCAGGTGGAATTACTTTTGGGGTTTGTCTTTTTGCTCAAGGAATACCCTTTTGGGGTTTTATACTGACTGTAAAAGTCGGTCTTTGCAGAATTTGGTCAACGGGGAAGAGGATCAAGGTTTAAAGATATCAAGGAAGATGAGCCTGAGGTTGATGACCCTGATGGTAATGTTTCAAGGACAGTTGCTTCTACATTTTATGATTAATGAGACTCTAGAAATTTTTTCCTTTTTGATGATTAATGATGACTGATAACACTCCTTTTTGTTGCAACCGTTTGAGATGAAAATTTTCAGTTCTTTAAGCTTAAAAGTTTGCAATGAAGGTGAACCTGAATCATATATTTTAATGTGGTTTCTCTTCAAGAAGACCACCTGGTTTTCTTCTTTTGTTAAACTTTTGGTTGCTTTTGCACACTTACGTTTGTTTAGTCTCAGATGTCATATGCATTTGCAGTTATAAACTAAATCTCTCATGTCTTCTGTTTTTGACCAAATTCCAGTACATTGCTTTTTTGACAGTTGCTTTTCTCTTTTATTTTCTGGGTTAAGCAGATCCTCTTCCTAGATTACGAAGACGAAAATCAGAGACTTTTAGAGCACAGTATATAAATACAAAGGAACTCAGGTATGCCCCTCATATTTTTGTAATATCAAAGTAAACCATACTTTTGATTACTGTAAAAGGCATTGTTTATCAAGCTGTATTCATTAATGCTTTTATCAAGCTGTATTCATCCTTTTTTTTTTTTGGGTGTTTTCAGAATATGTGTTGGGACATGGAATGTTGGAGGACAAATTCCACCTGATGACCTAGATATTGATGGTTGGCTAGATATCAATGACCCAGCCGACATCTATGTAATTGGGTACGTATATTTGACCTCTTTACTTTCCACCATGAAGATTCACTGATTTTGAATTTAGGATCCTATTCTGTTTCTCTCATGATCTAATATTCCATAGAGTTTCTTGCTTTAATAAATGCTATTGAATCACCCGAATCATACCTATCATATATTATCCTCAATGTTCCTTGTGCTTTTTCTGCCCTCTTTAATTTCTTGTACCACTTTGATCTGTATTGTAATGTGTTGTTCATGCTCAACTGTTTTTCTTAGAAATATGAAAAATGCTTTATTTTCAGTCTTCAGGAGATTGTGCCACTAAATGCTGGGAATATATTTGGTGCCGAAGATAGCCGCCCAGTTAGTAAGTGGGAAAACGTTATTCGTGAAACGCTGGATAGATTTCGACCTGCGGGTAACAAGGTTAAATCCTTTAGTGATCCTCCATCCCCCTCAAAATATAAGCCATCTGATGATGTCCCTTATGTGGAAGAGGAGATATTAGATGAAAGTGATAGTGATATTGGCAATGAAGTCCATCCATTGGATGACGAACCCAAAGATTTTGGTGTCAGCAAGGGTACATCAGTCACATGCAAAATAGTGAATGTTGATGCTTCAGTTTCAGACATTACTGATAGTACTAAACCAGGCATGCCAATTGGACAGGATTTACAGAGGCAACATTCTTCTCCAAAGAGATTAGATAGGTTGTATTGCTTAAGGACAGATGATTGTTCATTAGATGAAGAAACTTCTGATGTCCAACATAATGGCAAGTTAACCGAAATGCTTAGTGCGTCTGAAAGAATTGGTTTGAGCTGGCCAGAGCGTCCATTGAACTTGCTATCTCAGCACTTATTAGAGAGACGAAATTCCTTTAGACCAATGAAGTCTTTCAAGTCATCAAAATCTTTCAAATCATCAAAATCTTTCAGAACATACAATTCTTTCAAGTCAGCTGCGAATGACATGGCACCAGAATTAGCATTGCTTGCCGATATTGATCTTGAATCTCTCATGAAACGGGAACGAAAATCATCTTATGTGAGGATAGTAAGTAAGCAGATGGTTGGGGTTTTCCTAACTGTATGGGTTCGTAGGAGCTTGCGTAAACACATTCAGAACTTGAAGGTGTCTACTGTTGGAGTTGGTGTTATGGGATACATTGGTAACAAGGTTTGTTTCTTTTTACAAATTTCTACCTCTATTTTTTCAGTGAAATATTTTTCATCATTACGACTTGTTAGTGGTGGACTAATCTGATGATCTCATGGTTATTTTTCTTTGTTACTAAAGGCTATCTCACAGTTAGTTCTATAAATTCTCTTATCATGCATTAGTTCATCGATGTCAAATTCTGCTGTACCTGTATCGCATAGCTGATAAGTAGAATACCCGGTAAACATTACAAAATATGGGAGAGTTGTACCCCTCCCCTTTCTATCTTGTATTCCAGATGATATCGTCATTGCAACACCTATTTAGGGGCTTCACGGACCCTTGCTGTTGTTGTTTATAGGCATTGAACTTTCCAATCCATATATCTACTAATGTTGAGAATTCCCATTTCAAGACTCGTTCCAAGAATCCATTTCTGTTAGGCTTTGCACTTATTTTTCTCAGATGATTTGTTCAAATCAGGAAAGAATAAATACTTTTGGAAATAATACTGGATCGTTTTTCCCAATGTCTCATGCTTTGATGTTCTGCACTAGCTGGTTTCTCGTAAAAGTACTTTATTGTAGTGAGTTTGACTATTTTATTAATTTATTTGATGTTAAGACAGTTTCTCAATTTTGCCAGGGATCTGTATCTGTCAGTATGTCCATATATCAGACGCTTTTTTGTTTTGTGTGCACTCACCTGACAGCAGGTGAAAAAGAGGCCGATGAATTAAAAAGAAATGCTGATGTGCATGAAATTCATCGGAGAACTCACTTTCACTCGTTTTCTGGTATTGGGCTTCCGAAAAGTATCCATGACCATGAGTAAGTATATGGCACCTAATTATAATAAGCTAATCTCCTGCCTACTTTGCCTTCCTTTTTTTCCTCCAAGATTATATATATACATATTGTGTTTAAGTCTTTCCTTGATGGAATTATTTCTCATGAATCATCAGTTTTCGTGGAGACATTTTAGGTGTTTTCAAAAAAAGAAATGTTTGCATGAGAATGACTATTCTCTGCTCTGTGTGTGTGTGTGTGTTCTTTTATGTTGGAAATGTAACTTTAAATAGTTAACTCATCAGACTAAAGTAGTCGCCTCCTTCAGATTCTAGAACAGCTACTAAATATTAAAAGTTGTAATCTCCTAATAAAACTGCCGGATATGCGCACACATTAATAAAAAAAATAGTAATTACATTTGACAGGGCACTCAATTAGGAGAAAGTTTATTGCTAAAAAAAAATTAGGTAGAAAGTTTGAGTTAAGAACTCATCCTGTCTTTATCAGATTATTCGACATGATTGTCCGTAATTAGAAGTCCTATATCCTAGAATCTCAAGTCATACAAATCCTATTAGTACATGAGTTATATAGAATTCAGATATAGGGGTTGGAAGTCTTTTTTTATTTACATTCTACTTTAACTGATGAAAAATCAGTTGTAGTGCAAGTATACAACTGCAACTTTATAAGTGTTTGTAAGGATTTTACGTGTTTCTCATTAAGAGATTACACTAAAAGTATTTTCTTCTCCTGCAGAAGAATAATTTGGTTGGGTGATCTAAATTATCGTATCAACTTGTCATATGAGAAAACACGAGAACTTGTCTCCAAAAAGGACTGGTCTAAGTTGGCTGAGAAGGACCAGGTACATTTTTTTTTCTCTTTAGATATATTGTCTTATTGAAGTTATCTTTGCTGATTGATAATGTCTGTCTAAGTAGCAGTCAGCAGTCACATATATGTCAAGAGTCCCTGCTTATATTGACCATGAGATTCACTGTGGATTTGTATTGGTGTTATGCAGCCCACTTTTTCTGCTGACTGATCTATGCGTACAGATTCTAGGTCAATATTTGAGACAAATACCTATTAGTTGAGCGTATGATTTGGTCACTATAATGGTTAATGCTTGCCTGAGAGGAGATGGCTGACTGAATCTTACAGTGCTTTAACTATTTCAATTGGTTAATATTTTAATTTTTAAAGGCTAGTAACCACGGATCAACCATTTTTTTCCCCCTAATAGAACACAAATTCTTGTGCAAAAGCATTCAATTTTGCATTGGATTGAAATACCTATAAATTTTAGATATATTTTAAGATGCAAGATGTAGCAAGATGCTATATTCTATCTTCATTATCTAAGTTGTTTAGTTAATTGTGTGTACGTATAACTCTTTCAAATTATTTCATTAATGATATGCTATACCGAAAGCCAACTGTTTGATGTCTTCAAACATATAACCCCAGAATGTATGACTGGTTGAACATCTGTTCCATTCAATGAGAGTTGCATGTTTTACTGTATAGGATCTATGCTTTTAAACATTTTAACACAACAGCCTGTAATTTTTGGGAGGAGACATCTTAGTGGGATTTTAAACAACAAATTCTTCTAAATTGATTGAATTAAGCCTTCTACTCGAATTAAGTGAGATTCCAAAACATAACTTGAGCACATTGACATTTATCCTGACAGCTTGCACGACAATTTAGAAAAGGCTGTGCTTTTGATGGATGGTCTGAGGGTGTTCTAAATTTCCCGCCAACATATAAGTATGAGATGAATTCAGACATGTATTACGGAGAGGATCCAAAGGCTGGAAGGCGGACTCCAGCATGGTAGGTTTGCATTGATCCCATATCTACTTTTTCATTTTTTTTTTAATAAATAAATGTACTGTTTTTTCCCATTCTGTACTTCAAAATCCTGTATGGCTGTTCTGTTTCAATGATCCTCGAGTACTTTTAACAAACACTTATCTACCTTTTTTTCCAAGTCAGCCTGATTTTTGAAGTATCTTTTTGGTCTGTTTTAGCTGTTTTATATAGGTATGAGAATGTTTACTGAACTAGTTTATATCTATCTTGCTATTAGCTTCCGGATAGCCTTATAACTAAACAGCTCTTTCCATTATTACATCTCAAAAGGAGCGGGAGTTAATGTTATGAATGCATCTTATAATAGACTTTAGTAGTGAATGTAATTGAAACCTCAAAAGCTTGCAAACATTTATAGATTTTGCAACATGGTATAAGATTGAAACGTACTGTTTGGAAAATTCCAACTATGGAAGCGATATATTTGAATTGAGTATGTATTCTGTTCCCTGACATTGCTTAAATATGTACATTTTTCCAACATCAGTCAATAAGAACTTCTTTTTGAATTTTTCCCTGTTAAAGATCCTTCAAAGTTTTGTTTTGATTTTAGATTTTTCCGTTGCAATGGTGGTGGTTTAGTGTTGAATCACTTGTAAAGTTTTATGAAATTTACATGAATAATTGTGATAAAGATATGTATTCTAAGAATCCTTTGAAGACTTATTTAAACTGGGAAACATTAACATAATTCATTGCACAGTAGAATTAGGGTGAACTTTGATATACGTGTTATGAATTTTCAAAAAAAATTTCCCCAAATAAGAATGAGGGTATCTTCATAGTAATCTTTACCGTTTATTCTCTTTATATTTGTATCCCAATTCCTTTACAATATTTACCATACTGAGTACCCATTTTCAGGTGTGACCGCATTCTTTCATATGGCCGAGGAATGAGGTTACTGCGTTATAGAAGGACTGAACTTAAATTTTCTGATCATCGACCAGTGAGTGCCACATATATGGCAGAGGTTGAGGTGTTTTCTCCTAGGAAGCTTCAGCGAGCCCTCACATTCACTGATGCAGAGATTGAAAATGAGGAAGGCGCAATGGATATGGGTATTGATGTTGGAATGAACTGCTTAAAATTGGAACAGGCAAGTACTTTCCTAGGCATGTTAATTGATTAGTATCTGGTTGGTTTCTTGAATCTACTAAAGGTCTACTTCATCTTTCACCCTACCTAGGATCTTAACAACCTCCTTTCCTTGTTTTTTTCTGGAATGGCTCATTCTTTATTCATACATGGGTTTTCTGACTTTCTCGGTTAGAATTATCTAAGTTAGATTTTGGAAGTTTTTAGTTTCACTGAGTTGTGCTTACACTCGTTAAGAACTATGTATCTGCTGTCACTTTTGTTTGGGTACTAGCTAGATTGAGCCACGATTATGATTTTGTTTAGGTCATGTAATTTGCACAACTATTAGATGCCGGAATTATGTTTTTTTTTTTTTTTACAAAGAAACTGTTATTTTATTAGGGGCAAAAAGCCATAGAAATTTGAGGACAAGAAGTCATTAGAGCAAACTAAAAAACTCAAGACTAACAGAAAACCCAAAATTACAAGAAAAACAACACTATTAAGACACTACTGCTTTCCAATCTGACAATAAGGCTGAAAGGGAGTAGTTTCTAAACACAGGGGTGACCGATGCCCACAGGGCAGACCAGAAACTAATTCGATCCCAAAGTTCTTCTACACACAACCCAGGAAAATCATCAAAATTTCTCTTGTTACGCTCCATCCAAATAACCCAAAAAATGGCCAACATTCTACAGCTCCAAAGGGTTTTTGCTTTCTTTCTTCCACCACAATTGAAACAAATGCTTAACAAATCGTAACAGCTTTTAGGAATGACCCAACTAACACCAAACTCCTCGAAAAATCTCCACTAGATTTGAACAGAAAAAGGACAATGAAGGAATAAATGATCAACACTCTCTTCCCCGGCCTTGCAGAGTATACACCATTGAGGGTTAAGAAAGTGAGATGGTCTTCGCTTTTGAATGTTGTTGCATGTATTTACTTTCCCATGAGCCACTAACCAAACAAGAATATGAACCGTAGAAGGAACTTTAGCTTTCCAGATTTGATCAACTGGATCAAAATCAGAGAAGTCAGGATTATTCCCATAAAAGCTTCTGAAAGACTTGCAAGAGAAGGACCCATCCTTTCTAAACTCCAGCGTCTAGCATCCCCCCTTGTAAGATAAAAACGGGCACTATCCAGCTTCGCAGACAAAGAAGCAAACTCCAGAGCCTCCAAATCATTTAAATTTCTCCTAAAACCCAAATTTCAATTATAAGGAAACTCAGAAATGTCTACAAACCCTGCAATCTTCCCATTGTGCTTGCAAGACAATCTAAATAATCTGGGAAACAATAATTTCAAGGGTTCATCTTCCAACCATTTATCCTCCCAAAATCTCACCTTCTCCCCATTTCCCACCACAAGAGAGCAGCACTCCAAAAAAGAAGAAAAATCTCTAGAAATCTCTTTCCACGGTCTTCGGCTTGAACCCCTCAACAAAGGTTGAGCATCCCAACCATTCGCATCAATTCCATAAATACTCCTTAACACCCTATGCCACAAAGCTTATGGCTCTAAAGGGAATCTCCATAACCACTTACCAAGCAAGGCCTTGTTTCTTTCCGCTAAGTTTCCCACCCCGAGACCTCCCTTCTCTTTGCTTCTGGCTACCAACTCCCATCTAATTAGATGGTCTTTCTTTCCTTCCTCTGAACCCTCCCACAAAAAATTTCTCATACATTGTTCAAGACTCCTTGCCATGGGAATTGGCAGTTTGAAGAGAGACAAATAATAAATTGGTATACTTCCCAAGACTGCCCTAATTAAAGTAAGTGTTCCTCCTCTAGAAAGGTTAGGCCTTTTTCCAGAAGACGCTTTTCCACCTTTTCCATAACTGGGTTCCAAAAATTCAGTGCTCTTGGGTTCCCACCCAAGGGAAGGCCCAAGTACTTCAGAGGCCACGTGCCAACTTCACAACCAGAAGACTGAGCCAACCTTTCAATTTTTCTTTCATCTGAATTAATGCCTACTAAAGAACATTTTGCCTCGTTGATTTTCAAACCAGAAATAATACTGAAAAAATTCAGCAACTCCAGCAAGTGAGACCAACTTCCTTCTGACCCTTCCAAGAAAAATATTGTGTCGTCTGCGAATTGGAGATGAGAAATCTGTACTGCTTCCCCTCCAATCACCAAGCCTTTAATCAACTGAAATTCTTGAGCCTTTTCCATTAGCCTGCTCAACATGTCAACTACAATAGTAAGAAGAAAAGGGGACAAAGGATCACCCTGTCTCAAACCTCTAGAAGCCTTAAATTTCCCTCTAGGTCTTCCATTAATCAAGATAGAAAATTTTGCAGAAGACAACATCCCATAATCCAGCTCCTCCAACGCAGACCAAAACCCTTTTTCCCCAAAATATCATCCAAGAAAGCCCATTCCACATGGTCGTAAGCTTTTTCGAAATCAATTTTGAAGACCAGGCCTTCAACTTTCTTTTTTCTCACTTCTTCCACAACTTCATTTGCTATTGGAACTGCATCCAATATTTGTCTACCTTTCACAAAGGCTCCTTGAGCACTTGAACATATTGAATGATACTTCATGTTAAATGCCCCTTCCTTTCAGCCTCAAATTACAAGGACATGTCTCTAGTTCATAAAATCGATTAATTAACCAACTATTAGTGCTTCATCATACTTAATTTTCTTCCCAACCCATTCACTTCATTAAATTGATGTAAGACTTAAATTAGAATCAGCATGTTAAATGGATTCAGCAAGCGTTCCTATAACAATTTTTTTTTCCTTTGCATACCTTGAAATGTTTGTGCTTTTTGTCCTAAAATTGCTTCCTCATGCAGGGTATATCTGATTGGGACCGTTAACTGGTTAAGTGAGGCTACCATGCTTTGTGTGGAAGTTCCGGCAACTAGTGAAATTTTTTATTACATATAAAACTTATATCATTCTTTGCTGTGATTACGTTGTCAGCACTCAACAATGATGTATATTGTCTGGCCAAAGAAAATAAGAGAAACATCGATGTATGTTGATAGATTGTAAATCTTATAGGGTTGTTTGCCGGTTGGTGTTGGAGCATAATAGTTGAGTCGACTTAGTATAGGAAGAAATCTTAAAGGCTGTAGAGTAAGTTTGATTTATACATGTGCTGTATTGTATGAACAACTTTCTTGAGGGAAGCTTTCTCAAATTGTATAGAAAGAATATGTTAAATTACAAATTTTTAATGCGTCTTTATAGCTGTAAAAAAGAGCCGCTTCCTAAATAACCTCATCTTCTCTAACCATACATGATACATCTCAATATAGATCAGCACTTCTCATCCCGAAGAGATACTCAATAAACATGAGATCGATATGCTGATAGACGACACCTCCCTTAAGAAGACCGAAGACCCTTAATCCACTGCAACAATTTTCTTCTTCTTGCGCCCCTTAATCTTGACACACATTCACCTTGGCAGAATCAATCTTCTCACCCTTAGGCTTGTTTTTGCTTCCCATAGGCTTACCCCGTGGTTTCTTTTTCCTTTTCTTCTCAGGTGAGACAATCAACAGGCCATTCTCATAAGGCAATCAAGTGCAGGAATCACTGCAGCACAGTGGGCAACTCACCCAACCTAGACTTCTTCGAAGCCGGAACCTGAAGAACAGGTGCCGAAACCTGCCCCGCCACCGCTTACTATTACTTCGACCCCGTTTCTAAACCACTACCAGCTGCTTCGCCACTTCAAGGAGTGCCTTGTCGCACCCTTCCACTCCATGCACGAAAAACCACAACCCACAAATTCCAAAGTATTTCTCCTACTTCAACTCTAGATCTATCGAAACTATTGGAACATCTAGCTTTTCTTAAACTCTTGTGTGCGTCCTAGGTGACTTAACTACTTCTTCAAAGTTTGTCATGGTAACATGGTTCTTGTACTCCTTGCCACTTCTCAAAGTAGTGCTGACCTTAGCATGTTCATGCTTAGGATTGCTTTCCACCATACTTGGAAATGCCCCTTGCTTCCTTTGTCTGGTTTCATTGGCAAGTTACGCCATTTTCATTTCAAGTCTGCTCAACCCTTGGGTAAGGACATTGATCTTCTCATATTGTTTGAATTGATTACCCTTGTTCTAAACGATAAAGCTCATCATTATGTCTTCAAGGCTAGGCTTCATGATTGCTTCTTGAACTGACAATTGAAGTTGTCGTTGAGGTGGTGGTTGATAAGGTGGCCTATGAGTTTGATAAGCATCGTCGGCTCCATGGTTGTTGAAGTGTGAACCACTTGCACCTTGATACCCACCTTCTTGCCTTTGGTACACTTGATATTGTTTCTCCTGGTTACCTTGATTTGCATTGTCTCGGTTTTCCACCCTATCCAAAGTTAGGGTGATTACTTCATTTAGAATTGTAAGTGTTATTAGAAGGTTCATTCCTTGATTGTGGTGAAATTCACTTGATTGTGGGTTAAGACATGTTTATAAAGCAATTAAACACGTAATGAGAACAAAGTAATAATACAAAACAATATAAAAATTTGAAACTTTTGTCAGCGACCGGTTGTGATAGCTTCTAGAAATGAGGCGACCAGTGGCAAATTCTGGCGACGGGTTGCTTGATGTTACAAACCAAAATTTAATAAAGGCGACCGGTCGCAAAAATAGGTGATGATCGGTCGTTATAGCTATTGACCTTTTTTTTTATAACAGAAAAACTCGGTTGCTGATTTTGGGCAACAGGTTGCTATAAGAAAAATCAAGAGTAAATTAAAATAGACAACCATTTGCTAACTGGCCAGCGACAAGTCGTGAAACAGAGCAAAAACAAAAACAAAGAAATTTTCTAGGCAACCATAAGTGTTCTCGAGTTAAGAATCGGATTTTACTCCAATCCCCAACAACGGCGCCAAAAACTTGTTAACATTGCCCACCTCAAGTATAAGGGGTCAAGTTTTAGTATATGGATTTAAGAGTAAGGTTGTCAAAGCCACGAGGATTGTAGTTCTTACTTCTAGCTAGGGTGTTACTCAAGAGAAAAGCTAGAACAATGTATAATATTTATGAGTTCAGAAGACCTAGGCTTGGTGAAGGCCACGACATGTGATGGTGAAATGCACAAATTTGTAGTGATCGAAGTGGTTGTTTGGTTGAGTAATCGATTGGTTAACTAAATTAGTTACATTCAAAGTAGACTAAAACTAAATTAAGCTAAGGTTTTGATGAATGAACGGGAGTTGGGGCTTGTAGTACTTGTCCAATTAATTTCCACCCTGGAAAAAGTTTATTTCTGTAGTATTAATTCTTCTTTTTATAGGATGTTTATGTACAATTAAGTGTAGCTGAAATGGCTTTTTAGGGTTTCTCTCATTTGATATTGCAATGCTTCTTACATTTCCGGGGATAGTAAAATCTATCAAGCGAATTTCCAGTTTCGAATAAGTAGCTGCACAAGGGGTTTTAGGCCCCAAAAAATGCACTCGTTGCTGCAGGCGGCAGGATAGCCATTGATCAGGGCTAGCTTTTCTCGAGTTGAAATTGAACGATGTTATGGAAGTGGTGACAGATTGAAGTGATCGATGAGGTGACCTTCAATGTTGACAGTCTTCAGTATATCGCAGAGGTGAAAGTGCGATCCGGAGATGTTTTAGTCTTAATTTCCAACCCCCTATCCTAAATTTGGTAATTATATGAGAAGCAAGTTTTGATACTTCATCATCCAAAAGAAGAAGCTCATTTGCAGTAATGTAACAAATGTAAGGAATCTTGAAGTACGTACATAAACATGTAACATTAGTGTAATATGAGTACGTAGTATTTAAAGAAAGAGAAAAACCTCCATATGGTACCTGAACTATCACTAAATGCAATTTTTGGTACCTGAACTATGCCTCCGTTAGCCATTATAGTACCTACCGTTAAATATTCCGTTAAGTGCTTATGTGGCATTTTAATATAGTTTATTTTTATTTTTTAATTAATAATAAAATCACCTACATGGTAATAAATTATATTAAAAACATAAAAATTGGTAATAAATTATATTATAAAAATAAAAATAATTTTTCTCATTTTAGTCTTGAATTGTGGATAAATTATCTCAATCTTTTTTTGTATAATTTATTTAAATTTTAAAATCAAAATAAATTATCATTGTTTTTTAATATAATAAAATTTAAATTATTTTTTTGATTATAGTTTATTTTTATTTTTTAATTAATAACAAAACCACCTACATGGTACTAAATTATATTAAAAACATAAAATTGGCAATAAATTATATTACAAAAATAAAAATAATTTTTCTCATTTTTAATCTTGAATTGTGGATAAATTATTAATTTTTTTTGTATAATTTATTTAAATTTTAAAATCAAAATAAATTATCATTTTTTTAATATAATAAAAAATTTAATTACTTTTTTGAGTATAGTTTATTTTTATTTTTTAATTAATAAGAAAACCACCTACATGGTAATAAATTATATTAAAAACAAAAAAATTGGAAATAAATTATATTATAAAATAAAAATAATTTTTCTTATTTTTAGTCTTGAATTTTGGGATAACTTTTCTAATTTTTTTTTGTATAATTTATTTTGAAAATTGAAAATAAATAAAATTACTGTTTTACCCATGCCACATAAGCACTTAACGGAATATTTAACGGTAGGTACTATAATGGCTAACGGAGACATAGTTCAGGTACCACCAGGTTCTTTATGAAAGTTCAGGTACCAAAAATTGCATTTGGTAATAGTTCAGGTACCATATAGAGGTTTTTCTCTTAAAGAAAACTTGCACATCTGCAACATATATATCCCAACGCTTCTATAATATTGCTTGGAGTTATCTGTTCAGGCAGCATCAAAGGTAGCCTGAGAGAATGAAGTAGCATTATGCCTTCCGCTATTATTGAAGGCAAATTTATCAAGACATCAACGATGTAGCGACGACCCCTAAAAATTCAATATTCACTTGAAAATCTACTTGCAAAGCTCAGTATCAAAGTGGGCAGCATGAAGGATCGATGAGGCTGGTTGTGTGCCATGACTTGCCCATAAAAGGGACATCCAAAAGCAACAACGTCATGCCAATTTGTTCCAAACACATTAGATCACCCAAACATTTTATCCATGCTAATTACATTAATGATGGGTAATTAATTAATCAAATAGTACATTTTATCAATTACTTGCATGATTAAAGTCTACACTACTTAAACCAGTTTCATACTTTCATACGTTAATGTTTAACTAATTAATTTTCTTTTTCTGGATTTGTCTCTAGAATCAACTAGTTAGTCACCCGTATATATATATATATATTTTTTTTTTTTTTGAGAAAAGAAAAACTAAAAATGTGCTTAGTTAGTTTGAATGCCAATCTCATTATTTCTTGGTACGTTTTTGACTCAATCAAACTTTGTCGATCAACTGTTCATTTCAGCAAATCGAGAATTTCCATACATCAATCACAACATGTTAGGCCTTAATTAATTTGTATACGTCTGCCTCAATCAAATAAAAGAAAAATACGTACATTATTGAACTCTATCAAACAAATGGACGGATCGATAGATGTATACGTACCAATTAAAACAAATATTTTCATTTATATATAAAATGATTCTCAGGTGCAGAGGTCTTTACTTTTTAATGTGTAGAGTTTTGATTTCAGACGTCAGATCCGTTTATATATATATATATATAAATATATAAAGCAATTTAAGTTTACAAAGTAAATACTTTATTTTATATATGAAACTGATTTATGGGTTATACAAAAGGGAGAAAAAGAAAAAAAGTGTTTAAGTAAATATGCAATCAACCACAATACTGAAAGTAATAACAGAGTAAATAGCACAGGAATAGATCGTATCTTTATTAATGAATAAGTGCCTCTATATATAGAGAAACACAAGGGTACAATCCACATCCCAATAGGACTTCTATTCAATATGTAATCCATATGCTAACCTAACTAAGATACTCCTAGGTTGACAAGGCACACACAAAGTAGGTTTCCTTCAACACTCCCCCTTGTGGCGTCAACACTAGGTGGTGCTCCTCACGTTGTCTCATTAAAAACCTTGCCAAGTAACAAAAACCCAGTGGGATAAAAATAACCTTGGTCGAAGGGAAAAAGAGTACAACACACCCTTCACATTTGGAAACTTTGCATGGACACTAGACTCCCCCTGAAGTCTGCGTCTCCCCCCGATTTCCACAATCATGGGAGGTCAGATAACTTAAGCAAACCAATGCTTTTCACATGCTTCTCAAATGTGGATTTATGCAGTGATTTGGTAAACAAATATGCTGCATTGTCCTCAGAATGGACTTGATTGACTTCAATCTTGAGGAACTTTTGCTGTTGCTGATTATAGAAGAATTTAGGCGATATATGCTTGGTGTTGTCGCCCTTGATGAAACCTTGCTTCATTTGTTCAATACAAGCAGCATTATCCTCATAAATGCATGTAGGTTCATCTGTGGTTGACCTCAAACCACAAGCACTTTTTATATGTGTAGATATGGACCTCAACCATATACACTCACGAACCGCTTCATGGAGAGCAATTATCTCAGCATGGTTCGAAGAAGTGGCGACAAAGGTCTGCTTAGTAGACCTCCAAGATATCGCGGTGTTACCCATGGTAAAGACATAACCAGTTTGGGAACGACCTTTATATGGGTCAGAGAGGTACCCAGCATCAGCAAAGCCAACCAAAACATCACAAGGTGTTTGGAAAAAGGGGGCAGCAACTTTTCTGCCCGTCGGTCGACCGGTCGCCGACAATGTGTCGACCGGTCGCCGGTCGACGGCATGTATGGGTTCCTCACCCATTTTGCCATATTTTCGAGACTCTCTGTAGGGAAAGAACAAGCCCATATCAATCGTACCTTTCAAGTAACGAAAGATAGTCTTTATGCCAGTCCAATGGCGTTGCGTGGGTGCAGAGCTAAATCTAGCCAACAAGTTAACAGCAAAAGAGATATCGGGTCTTATACACTGTGCCAAGTACAATAATGCGCCTATTGCACTTAGGTATGGTACCTCAGCCTCTAAAACGTCTTCGCCATCATCCCTTGGGCGAAACGTATCCTTCTTTGGATCTAGACTGCGACCAATCATGGAAGTGCTAACAGGATGGACTTTATCCATATTAAATCTTCTGAGCATCTTTTGGGTATAAGCTGATTGATGAATCAGAATCCCACTACTACGGTGCTCAAGTTCTAGACCGAGACAAAACCGTGTTTTCCCAAGATCTTTCATCTCAAACTCAGATTTCAAGTAGTCAGCGGTTTCTCTTAGTTCATCAAGAGTGCCTATAAGGTTCATGTCATCAACATAAACTGCTACTATTGCAAATCCGGAACTTGTTCTCTTAATAAACACGTAGGGGCATAAATCATTGTTCACATACACTCTTCCAATCAAGTAGTCACTTAGACGGGTATACCACATCCGTCCGGATTGTTTCAATCCATATAGTGAGCGTTTCAACCTTATTGCAAACGCGCTCCGTGGTCTGGAGCCACTTGACTTGGGTAACTGAAGCCCATCAGGGACCTTCATATAAATCTCCGTATCTAGATCCCCATAGAGATACGCTGTGACCACATCCATAAGCTGCATATCCAGTTTTTCGGAAACTACCAAACTGATAAGGTAGCGGAACGTTATAACGTCCATTACGGGAGAGTATGTCTCCTCGTAGTCGATTCCAGGGCGTTGTGAGAAGCCTTGCGCCACAAGGCGAGCTTTATATCTTATAATCTCGTTTCTCTCATTACGCTTTCTAACAAAGACCCATTTGTATCCAACAGGTTTTATTCCAGAAGGTATTGGCACAACAGGCCTGAATACCGTTCTCTTCGTTAGTGAGTCTAACTCAGCCTGGATCGCATCTTTCCATTTAGGCCAATCAGCTCTACGTTGACATTCATCAACAAAGCGAGGTTCAATATCATCAGTCTCAATCAACTCTCGTGCACAAGCATATGCAAACACATCATCAATGACGATGGAGTTTCTATCCCACGTTCCATGTATACTAGTATAATGAATCGAGATCTCTACATTCTCACGGGTAGGTTCTGACATTGGAGCGTCCTCCAATGATGTCTCTTGGACATAACCATAATCCGGAATGTTCTCATGGGATGGATTTTGAGTATCAATGATGAGAGGGTTATTAGGTGCCATCGCAGCCCGTTTCCTAGGGCGCGAATCCCTCGAACCTGGTGGCCTCCCACGCTTCCTCAGCGGAGCCACGGCCTGAGCCACATCACCACCATTACTGGCAGTGGCGCTACCAGCTGTCCCTCCTATAGGGTTAGCTGTAGTAGCGACTTTGAGTCCAAGTCCTTGTTCAGGTACTTGCATCCTTGCAGGCACATTTGCAGCTGGTATATGAGATCTAGTCACTTTAGCAAGATCAGAGAAAGCGTCAGGAAGAGAGTCTGCGACTTTCTGAAGATCTATAATTCTACGCACTTCTATTTCTCTTTGTGCAGTAGGGGGATCATGATGAGACAGAGTGGGGACAGGCCATGACAATTCTTGTCGTTCCTGTTGAATGTGTGCATTCTTATCTCCCCCGAACGACGGGAAGACTGTCTCATCAAAGTGACAATCCGCAAATCTTGCGGTAAATAGATCGCCTGTCAAGGGTTCTACATAGCGGATTATAGTTGGAGACTCAAAACCAACATAAATGCCCATTCGTCTCTGAGGACCCATTTTAATACGCAATGGCGGCGTAATAGGCACATAGACAGCACACCCAAATATGCGTAAGTGCGAGATGCTTGGCTCGTACCCAGTCACTAGCTGTTGCGCAGAGAAGGGTTGGGTGGCTGTGGGTCTCAGACGAATTAGCATAGCTGCATGCAATACTGCGTGCCCCCAGGCAGAGAGAGGAAGTTTGGTGCGCATTATCAATGTCCTTGTTACCATCTAAATTCTTTTAATGGCAGCCTCTGCAAGACTATTCTGGGTATGCACATGTGGAATTGGATGCTCAACATCCATTCCAATAGACATGCAGTAGTCATCGAAAGTTTTCGATGTAAACTCTCCAGCATTATCAAGCCTGATTGATTTGATGGGATGATCCAGGTAGTGAGCCCGCAGGCGAATTATCTGTGCTAGGAGTTTAGCATAAGCAGCATTACGAGTGGACAACAGCGTGACATACGACCAACGTGTCGACGCATCAACCAACACCATAAAATACTTAAATGGTCCGCTTGGTGGTTGAATAGGTCCACAGATATCCCCTTGGATTCTTTGTAAGAATGGAAGAAGTGCTTTAGAATCCTTGGCATAGGACGGTCTTGGTCCTAGCTTCCCTAAGGAACAAGCTTTGCAAAAAGAGCGTTTGGCTTTGGGAGCTTCAGAAGCATAGGAGGCATCTGGATGATTTTTCGAATCAGGGTTTTTCTCAGAAAGAAATCGCAATTCGTCGACCGGTCGCCGACTATTGGTCGACCGGTCGCCGGAGCTTCTGTCCGGTGTCGGATAGTTTCTGGAAGTTGTCGACCGGTCGCCGAAGCTCTTGTCCGATTTTGGATTGCTTCTGGAAATCGTCGACCGGTCGCCGGGACTATGTCGATCGGTCGCCGGGACGGCAGAAGCATCACTTTCCTCTCCTTGGATCAATTTTTGATCCTTGCTTCGATGAGCTCTATAGAATGGATGTCCGTTTGAAGTTTTCAATATACGGATCATCATGTCACGACCAGGATGTCCCAACCTGTCGTGCCAAAGCCAATATGTGTCTGAATCCAAGAGGTCATCTCTAATGACATTGTTTGATTCGATAGCTCGGATAGTGGTAGCATATAACTCACTAGAGAGACACATAAGCTTCTCTAAGATGCGTTTTCTTCCGCAGTCATTAGAGGTAATGCAAAGGAATTCTCTTCCATTCTCATCATGCGTTTCAGCATGAAATCCATTGGTCCTTATATCTTTGAAACTCAACAAGGTTCTATTTCCTCTTGGAGCATAGAGAGCATTAGTGACATCAATTAAGGTGCCATTAGGCAAGAGGAATTGGGCATGTCCCCTTCCTTGCACAAGATTAGATGGTCCTGCCATCGTAGTCACAGGGGAATGTGATGGCATCATGTCAAGAAACAATTGCCTATGACGCAATATGGTATGCGTGGTTCCGCTGTCTACGAGACATTCAAGTTCTCCGGAATTCATTCCTAAATAATAAAGCTCATAATTAAAATTGAGTATAGCAAACAACTCCAAATTTTATTAAAGATATAAACCAAATGAATTACATCCAAAGTTCCAACTTGGTCTTTAACCAAAAAACTAAATCAACAACACAATGGAAAAATAAAGAGACTTAAGCGAAATCAGGAGTATCATCACTCTTCCCAGCTTTAAAGTCATCAACCTTCAATTTGACGTTCTCTTCGTCATCCTCTTGTTCAATGTTGTGAGCTTCTATGGCTTCGCGATACGCTTTGTATGCATTAGCGACACTCTGAGTGGCTCTACATATCTTGGACCAATGTCCAGTCTTTCCACACCTGAAGCACAAAGATGTTCGATCGGAATCCTTTGATTGAGAAGCGTTATTCACGCGTGGTGCACTCCTCTTGAGTGGCACGGCATTAGCGCCTGTTGCCTGCTTAAAGCCGGCGGCACCTTGTCCCCTTGGGTGGCCTCCTCGGCCTCCCCTTCGCCTAGTTTGGCGACTACCTTGTTGAGCAGGGCGATTATATGGATCAGGACGTCCAGAGTTGTCCCTAGGATTAGGGTTTCGCCCGCGGCGACCTCTCTTTGGGGCGCCATTATAATGGGTCTCCGGAACTTGTTTTGTTCCCACGGGCCTCGCATTATAATTCTTCACAAGTATTTTCTCGTGCTTTTCAGCAACAGAGAGAGCAGAGATGAGCTCATGAAATCTTGTGATCCGTTTATTTTGTTCTTCAATACGATAGTTCTTTGCAACTACCAAGTCAGAGACGGGAAAGGTAGAGAGGGTTTTCTCAATCATCATCGCATCAGTTATGTTCTTCTCACAAAATTCCATGAGGGATTTGATGCGGAGTGCTTCCGAGTTAAACTCTAGGACTGAGGCATAATCACAGAAGCGCAGTAGTTGCCACTTCACCTCTAGTTCAGGAAGCAGGGATTCACGAACGTTGCCAAACCGCTCTTCGAGTGCAACCCATAGTGTTCTGGGATTTTCCTCATTGAGGTACTCGGCTTGTAGAGATTCGTCCATATGACGAATCATCAGGATGATAGCTTTGGCATTCTTAGCCTCTAAAGCATCAGCGGTGGCTTGTGCTGTAGCAGCATCAGCGGTGGCTTGTGCTGTAGCAGCAGCAGCAGCGGCGGCGGCGGCGGCGGTCTGTGGTCCTTCCACAGGTGCGGCGGCATTAGCAGGGGGCTCACGGATTGCAGAGATGCTTCCTTGAGCTTTCAGGTGGTTGCGTACATCGCGAACCCATTTATGGTATCCAATGCCTGTGGTATCCAAAGGTGCGAAGTCCAACTTGTTCAGGTTATTTGCCATCTGAAACAACAAGAGAATTGAGGTTAGTTTTCGGAGCATAAACTTCTCCCACGAAAACAAATATGGTTTCTGAGCTATGCTTCAAAGAAAACTTTTCCATGTATTGGATTTAGGTGAAATTTTAGTGTAGTATGGCCATAACCCTAAAACTTTTCGGTAGCTCCACTCGGATACACCCAGATACATAATAAGAGATGTCAGTGTGAGCAAGCTCCCTTAATACCACTTATCTCAAATTACATACCTAGACATACCCAAGTAGGTGAGCCTAGTAGGAATTAAGTTATGAACCATAGGTCGTTTCTTCTCTACGGATTCCTCATCCGGAGGTAAATCATTCAATGAACTCCTCGTTCAAGGTCTCTTCTCTTTACGGATTCCTCATCCGGAGTATTACCTCGAATCCCCATAATTCGGCTCTTGAACTCACACCAATAGCATGATGATATTAGAGGTGCTCATGACTTACACATACCGCAAGCGATATGAAGCTCGATCACTCCCCTAATGCTTCTCATAGTTTGGATAGGTTCGAATTAATCAAGGATCCCACGTTATAGAAAGGTGGGAGGTAGAGGAGGGATGTTGGAAGTCCCTTGAGAAAAAGAAGATGAAAGTAATTTCATGAAAACAACAACGTTTATAAAAGCTTACTTGGTATTCTTTTTTTCGGATTCTCTTGAGTAGCTCTTCTTCAAACTCGAATATCTTGAGATCCAAAGGTCAGAACTGGATGAAATTTGAACCGGGAGTAGTTGATACACAGAGGGATTGATCACCAAAATTTCTTCTTAATCCGACGGTGGAGACGAGAGAAAATCGCTTCTGAAGTCGGTTGTTCTGTTCAGGCAGATTCTCGGATGTTGATATAGGAGGAGCCGGTGGTGGTTTGTGGCGGTGCAGCAAGTGGCCGGCAGCAAAGGGTGGTGCACGGCAGCAGGGGGGATGGTGCACGGTGGTGTAAGGCGAACACGGCAAACCTAGGGTTAGGGTTCTAGGGTTTTTGATCTCAGGGTTAGAGGTTCGTGCTGATAACGTGTTTAAGTAAATATGCAATCAACCACAATACTGAAAGTAATAACAGAGTAAATAGCACAGGAATAGATCGTATCTTTATTAATGAATAGGTGCCTCTATATATAGAGAAACACAAGGGTACAATCCACATCCCAATAGGATTTCTATTCAATATGTAATCCATATGCTAACCTAACTAAGATACTCCTAGGTTGACAAGGCACACACAAAGTAGGTTTCCTTCAACAAAAAGAAGAATATATTACACAAAAACTATATTTTTAGTACAACATTGCTAAAAATTTTATTACTTCTGCATCTTCTTCCTTTTTTTATTATTGATTATTTCTTGTCTAGTTTTGAGTAAAACCTTAGAGTCCCAATAAGCCACAACTGTAATGACTTTTTTTCACTCAACTGTCATTTCTGTCTTATTTGATATGATAATATGATAAACTATCTTCTCTTAATTTTTTGGGTTTATTAATTAGTATAGGAAAAAACTCTGGTCCGACCAGATCGGATCTATGTGTCCAAACTCTCTCTTATTTGCATACATTTGGTAGTGTAATTTCATAATTTGAACTGTTGTTCTTATAAAACAACCTTTAATAGATCAATTTTGCAAAAAATTAATGTAAACAAAAATTGTTTATTAATTCATGCCATTGCATTAAACAAATGGACAGTTAGTCATGAGAATGTTAACTTTTACCAAAATCGTCTATTTGTTTGATATAGTTGGATGAGTTAACGATCTCCTATTTGAATTATTTTTTTGCAGAGATGATCTTTAAAGATTGTTTTATAAGATTAACGTTCAAATTATGAAATTACACTGCCGAATGTATGCAAATAAGAGAAAGTTTGGACACATAGATCAGACCTAGGTCTGACTAGAGTTATTTTTGTTATTGTATTTAGTTATTGTGAACTTAAAGTTGTGGGTTATTAAACCATAAGTTTAACATCCCGTAGATACAATTTTTGGCTATGCCACCACTGGTGAAATGGCTGCAGCCGCCACTATACTGGTGATATCGGTTGTGCTTCCTTCGGAGGAGGTGGTGGACTTGGCCTCCTTCTGCCCGCAAGTTTTCTTGGTGTTGGATCTGCAGCCGTCACTGGTGATATTACAATAAACTCATATATGAATCATGCAAATTAATCAATAATGTTCATGCATGTACATTAATGGATCAATCAGACTAATATATATATATATATATATATATATATATATATTTTTAGGTGCAGAGGTCCTTATTATTTAAAGTGCGGAGTTTTGATCTCAGTCGTCAGATTCGTTTAAATGATTTGATCTGACGGCTGAGATTAAAACTTCACACCTTATATATATATATATATATATGATCCTTATGACAAATTAATGGCATAGCTAGCTTGTTAACAGATGTTTTTCCGTCCTCGATCTATCTCGTTCTCAGCTAGTTTTGGCTGAATGGTACTTTGTCAATCAATTCAGAAACATTAATCCATGCATATATATATACTAACTAATTAATTCATCTGAAATAATTACGAAATTAACAAACCTGCATGAACTGATTGCATGGACAAGAATGAAGCACTGAATATCAGGAGCGTGAACATAAGAATACGGATCAAAGAGAATGAGAGGCCCATCTTGATCTTACTAGCTAGCTCTTTCGATGATATACAGAATGAGGGTACATGTACTTACTACAGTACTTTCTCATATATATATATAGCTTCATAGCAACCAATGGAAACTAATTAACCGCGTTGGCTTTGACCTAATTGATTTCGAACGATACGGCATTGATTTCTAATTAACGTGTATTTTGGGATGGAAAAGGGTGGAAGAATAAACAGATGTGGTCCGGTAGCTTAATTTGAATTTAATTAGCTGATAAATCAAATATTATTCTAGAAGAATTTGATTAATTCTCGGAAATTTTGAGCTATACGTACATATATTTTTAGATTCTGTGACTCTAGATTGGCGTAGACTTGAGTCATTTGACTGTTCAGATTGTCTCACTAAATTTAATTACTTCATTTTGTGAGTTCTAAAACTGTTCTTGGAGTATACGTTGGGGCGCCTGTCCGTCTCGATCAGAAGCCTCAGTCCTCCCTGCTGCGAACAATTGCTTCAGTACGTAGAAGACGTCATTGAGTTGCTTTCGATATATATGTGTTGATTATCACCTAATTCGATGCTCATGCTTCCCTGACTTAGTTGTGGCTCCGATCGGATCTACGCACTCATTAAAAAGAATCAATCAATTCAATACAGTTCTTATGTGCCCATAGATACAATAAGAGCAAGTCAGATAGATTGAAATAGAACCATATGATTTGATTACTTCTCATTAGCCATGAGATGCTCATCTTAAGCTGATTCTGTTGTCTACAAATTCTCCTGTTACACTTGTAGTCTATGAAGGAAGAGAGCCAACTATGTAGCATCTATATATGTTGAGAATTCAAATAATATTTTTGTCATTGAAAGATATATACTTTTGGCTAGTAAATACACCAAACCACGATTTCTTAAAAGTTATGTGCTATAGCAAGTAATTAATGTTTTGTAATTTTGACAAGCTTCAATCAAGTGCATCTCGAAGATAGCATTTTTGAAGCCATTTAATCTTCCTAAATCGAGTTCAGGAGCGGAAAGACCGAACATTTTCTATTTTAATTTTTCTTCAATTTAAAACAATAATTAAAATAAGAAATTTGTAATTTACCTTCACTGACAGACAATTCGTGGAGAAGTAGTGTGCCATTAAAAAAAATAATTTTTGTGGCTGGCCAGGGGAAGGAAGCGTTCTGACAAGATCCCTGACTGCGGATTAGTCTTTGGGCCTAGGAAGCCTTTGGGATACCGCGTGAGTTCTCTAAAAAAAATAAAATACAAAAAATTTGCCCATTAAACATGAAGAAACACTTCCAAACCTCCACCGATATATCGTGCATTTCGCTTCCTTGGGATCGTAGAATTCATCTTGGACACCTAGCTAGGAGTTCATCGAAATTAAAAAATGTCATATATTTCTTAAAAGTTGTGTGCTATAGCAAGAAATTTTTTGTCATCGTTAATTATGAAAAACTTCATGTACACCTGCAAGAGACCTATTTTTGAAGCCATTTATTCTTCCTAAATTGAGCACAGGAGCGAGGAATCTGACCTTTTTCCATTTTAAATTTTCTTCTATTTAAAAATAATAATATTAATAGTAAATATTCCTAGTTGTCAACCGTTCCCGACGAATGTTTCGTCGGCAAAGGTCGTGTGATATATATATATATATAATTTTTTTTTTTTTAACTTTTGCCCATTAAATTTGAATAAACGCATCAGGACCTCCACTGATCGTGCATGTCATTTCTTAGGAGTTTATAAAAATTAAAAAAATGAATGTCACATATTTCTTAAAAGTTAGGTATTATGTTGTTGATGTGAATTTTTTCTTTTCCACATCCTTAGTTTGTATCGAGTTACACAACCCTAACAATCTCCAATTTGGCGAAGAATTTTATTATATACACTCTATACCATTATAAATTCCTGACTTCGACATGAAATTTTGACATTCTATATATGTTTTTCTTTGATCTTTGGTTGAGAATTACCTGTATTGCTTTACCGGATTTATGCTACTCAATATATTAGTTAATTTTAATTTTGGAAGAGATCGAGTTATTAATTGGACAGGCATGTTACTAATATTGTTAGATATATATCTATTTTACGATCGATTGTCTGCATTCATAAACATATTGGATTATTGGAGTGAGTAATTAATGTCATGAACTCTGCAATCTGGAATACTATTCTTTTCCCTTTATACATATTCTTTTTTATGTCAGGGAAAACTAATTTCCCTTCTTGTCTTACTTCATCGTCTTCTCCTGCATTATTGCCCTCGACACCTGGAAAATGGAAATAATAAATTCTCAGAAGCCAAAACTGCCACCAAATCCAAACCCCATCTCTCTCTCTCTCTCTCTCTCTCTCTCCCTATAATACACATTGCTAGGCTAGCTATCTAAATTTAAGTCTAAGTATTTGACCGGCCGGCCACCCTCAACCTCAAGACCTAGCAGCTTCAGTCATTGTTCTGAAACATAAACAATGACTGAATAATTCTGAATGAAACCACATGGTATATGGAAAAAGCCACATACAATGACAACTATTATTTCCTAATTCGGCCCTCCTCTTTGGAGGCCAAAAGAAATTTAAGAGGGGAGATAGAGGACCAGCAGATGTGTACGTACTGTTTCCCTTTTAATTTGACCTTCCGGCCAGTTGGAGATCCAAATTATATCCAAGGACATTATTGATCGATCACCACGTACCCACATGGAGATGAGTGTGTTATCCATTTAAGAGAATGATAGATCGCAGCTATCTATGTGATCTATCTAGCTTTATTTGCACCCAACATATAACACAACCCATGTTACTTCCTTGTTTTCCAAGTAGGGCTTGTAGTACTTGTCCAATTAATTTCCACCCTGGAAAAAGTTTATTTCTGTAGTATTACTTCTTCTTTTTATAGGATGTTTATGTACAATTAAGTGTAGCTGAAATGGCTTTTTAGGTTTCTCTCATTTGATATTGCAATGCTTCTTACATTTCCGGGGATAGTAAAATCTATCAAGCGACTTTCCAGTTTCGAATAAGTAGCTGCACAAGGGGTTTTAGCCCCCAAAAAATGCACTCGTTGTGTGCCATGAGTTGCACATAAAAGGGACATCCAAGAGCAACAACGTCATGCAGGGGCGGAGCCAGGATTTCAAGTGAGGAGGGGCCTAACGAAAAAAAAAATTTTGAACTCAAAATATCATATGTTCAAAAAAAATTTGAACTCAAAACATATTATATCCATCATATATCATGTATTTATACTATTTTTTTATTAATCTAATTACTAATAAAAATTTATTTCTCAATACTTGAAAATTGAGAAATCATATATCAGTTAGTCATTTGGTTGCATAAACGATTTTTTACCACATTTATAGCAAAAAAAAGAAGAAGATAAAATCATCAAAATCTCGGAGAGCTTAATTTTGACTTTTTCATAAACCTAAAAAGAAATCAATTACAATCATAATTCACTAATCAAAACAAAACAAAATTAATAGATAATAATCTTAAAGAGAGAAACCTTGATTATGAATTGAATGTGGCCATTGAAAAAATGGCAATTTAGTGGTAATTTCCTTTGAATATGTTGATGTAGTTTATGGTAATTGATAACGGTTACGTGTTTTCAATTTATGTATGAGTTTTTATGTTAAAAAGTACGTAAAACTTTATTTAATTTTAATATTATTACATAACATAAGTATATTTTTTACAAAATTTGAGGGGAGGCCTGGGACCCTCCTGGTCCCTTAATGGCTCCGCCTCTGACGTCACGCCAATTCTTCCAAACACATTTGATCACCAAACAGTCCACTACCACTAAAAAAATGGTCTATTACGAGTTTACGACGCAGCAATTTACAGCCCACATTGGCTGGGCGTCGTAATTGGCATTCAATAGCTAAATCTACAAAATCAAAAGCCAAAGTAATCTGAATAGATGTTAAAGCACCTACCTCTCCGAGGGTTACTTTGGATTCCTTAGGCTGTTGATTTTGTAGAATTAGCTATCGATGGAAATAACCCTCTTCTTTTTACAGTAGTATATATGAAATATTAATTAATTAATTAATTAATTAATTAGGATTAAGTCCGGCCGATTCATATTTAAAGGCTATGTTGAGACTAAGATGTACGATTCTTGTTGCAAGTTAACTTTGCCTGATGGATGGTGATGGAGTACTAGTTCTGATCCATATATATATATATGCATGTTGCAAGTATATTCCTTCAAGGTCTACAATACTTTTTCTCTTGCTGGAAAGAACGACAAATTTATTGATAATAGAGAAAAATTACACTATAAACATAGCGAGATGTATGATAATACAAAAAAGGATCACATTGATGACATAGACAACTGAACAATCCAAATTCCAAATGTATGACCATACAAAATGACTCCACGCAAGAGAAAAATAATCATTGCGCCTAAAAATATTTATTTTTTTGGAGTAGACTGTGATATGGTGATGTATGTACGTCATACCCCCATTTACAACTTTTTTGAACCAAAAATTACATTTAAACTAAAATTACTACAATAACAACAAAATTACCACATTCGTTTTACACTATTTACATATAATTGAACCAAAATTACAACTTTGACAACAAATTGTTCACAAACTTGTAATAAGGTCGTAGATTGAGTAATTACCTCTAATAGAGCTAAGATTACACAAAAAATACTCTCGTTACCACAATGACAACAAATTTTGTTGTTATATCTGTAAGTGGAGGTATGACATACATGTCAGTATTGTAAAATTTTCCTTCTCTTTACTATCAAATTTGGCCAAAGACGGCATTTGATAAACAAAAACCATAGGCCCAAACAAAAACCATTTGAATACCAATCTCATTTCTTGGTAATAAAGATTTTCGATCTTGTAGTGTGATTAAGTGATGAGTAGAGTAGTAAGCCACATTATTATCTTTGAAAAAAACATATCAGTTGAGTTTGAGACTCGATCAAACTTTGTCGATCAACTGTTAATTTTGGCAAATCGAGAATTTCCATACATCAATCACAAGATGTTAGGCCTTAATTAATTTGTATATTAAAGAAAAATACATACAATATTATTCAACTTTATCAAACAAATAGACATATGGATATGGATAGGTGTATACCAATGAAAACAAATACTTTCATTTAGATGAAACAAAAAGAGATGTGATAGATTAAACTATTATATATATTATTCTTAAAAAAAACAATTATATATAAAAAAAGCTGTATGAATTAATGTATGACAAGTATTCCAGTATTGTAGAAGTTCTCTTTTATTTTATATATGAAACCAATTTATGGGTAAATTGGTTATACAAAAGGGAGAAAAAAAAAGAATATATTACACACAAACTATATTTTTAGTACAACATTACTAAAGTTTTTATTACTTCTGCATCTTCTTCCTCTTTTTTTTTATTTTTTATTATCGATTATTTCTTGTCTAGTTTTTGAGTAAAACCTTAGAGTCCCAATAAGCCACAACTGTAATGAACTAATGACTTTTTTTTCGCTCAACTTTTCATTTCTGTCTTATTTGATATGATAATACGATAAACTATCATTTTTTTGGTTTTTTCAGTATATATATGAGAAGTTCTACAATACTGGGATGTATGTTATACCTCCACTTATATATTGTGATAACTTAAAGTTCTGGGTTATTAAACTATAAGATTGACATCCCGTTGATACAACTTCTGGCTATGCCACCACTGGTGATATGGATATCGATGCAGCCGCCACTGGTGATATTTCATGGGCCTGCTCCGGAGGAGGTGGTGGACTTTGCATGCCCGCTAGTTTTCTTGGTGTTGGATCTGCAGCTGTCACTGGTTATATTACAATAAGCTCATAAATGAATCATGAAACTTAATCAATAATGTTCATGCATGTACTGATTAATGGATCAATCAGACTAATATATATATATATATATATATATATATATATGATCCTTATAACAAATTAATGGCATAGCTAGGTTGTTCAGCTAGCTAGTTCCTAGCTAACAGATGTTTTTACGTCCTCGATCTATCTCATTCTCAGCTAGTTTTGGCTGAATGGTACTTTGTCAATCAATTCAGAAACTTGCATCCATATATTGCTAACTAGTTAATTCATCTGAGAATAATTAGGAAATTAACAAACCTGCGTGAACTGATTGCATGGACAAGAATGAAGCACTGAATATCATGAGCGTGATCATCAGAATACGGATCAAAGAGAATGAGAGGCCCATCTTGATCTTACTAGCTAGCTCTTTCGATGATATACAGAATGAGGGATTATATATATATATATTATATATCCAGGTACATGTACTTACTACAGTACTTAGCGCTTAATTAATGATCATTATATACTCATATTATAGCTTCATAGCAAGCAAAGGAAACTTAACGACGTTGGCTTTGACCTAATTGATTTTGAACAATACTGGCTTTGATTTCTACCGTGTCTCTTGGGATAAAAAGGGTGGAAGAATAAACAGATGCGGTAGCTTAATTTGAATTTAGCTGATAAATCCAATATTATTCTAGAAGAATTGATTAATTCCCTTAGACTTTGAGCTACGTACATTTTCATATTCTGTGGCTCTAGATTGGCGTAGACAATTGAGTCATTTGACTGTTCAAATTGTATCACTAAATTTACTTCATTTTGTGTGTTCTAAAACTGTCCTCGGAGTACGTTGGGCCTGTCCGCCTTAGAAGACCCTGAGTTGAGTTGCTTTCGATCGATATGAGGTGATTGTCACCTAATTCAATTCTCATGCTTCCCTGGCTTAGTTGTGGCTCCAATCGGATCTACTCATTAAAAAGAATCAATTCATCAATTCAATACAGTTCTTATGTGCCCAAAGATACTATAAGACCAAGTCAGATAGATTGAGATAGAACCATTTGATTTGATTAGTTCTCATTAGCCATGTGATGCTCATCTTATGGTGATCCTTTTGTCCAGGGATTCTTCTATTACACTTGTAGTCTCTGAAGGAAGAGAGCCAACTATGTAGCATCTATATTGAGAATTCAAATAATATTTTTGTCATTAATTGAAAGATGCTTTAAATTTTGGCTGTACCAAACCATAATTCTTAAAAGTTATGTGTTATAGCAAAGTAATGTTTTGTCATTTTGACAAACTTCAAGTACACCTCGATGATAGCATTTTTGAAGTCATTTAATCTTCCTAAATCAAGTTCAGGAGCGGGAAGACCAAACATTTTCCATTTTAAATTTTCTTCAATTTAAAATAATAATTAAAATAATAATTCGTAATTTATCTCCACCGATGGACAATTCATCTGAGAAGTAGTGTGCCATTAAAAAAAAAATTTGCCCATTAAACATGAAGAAACACTTCCAAACCTCCACCGATCATGCATTTCGCTTCCTTGGGATCGTAGAATTCATCTTGGACACCTAGCAAGGAGTTCATCGAAATTAAAAATGTCATATATTTCTTAAAAGTTGTGTGCTATAGCAAAATTTTTTTTGTTGTCGTTATGAAAAACTTCATGTACACCTCGAAGAGACCTATTTTTGAAGCCATTTATTCTTCCTAAATCGAGCACATGAGCGGGAAATCTGACCCTTTTCGATTTTAAATTTTCTTCTATTTAAAAATAATAATATTAATAGTAAATATTCCAAGTTGTCAACCGTTCCCGACGAATGTTTCGTCAGCAAAGGTCGTGTGCTATATATATATATATTTTGTTTTTGAACTTTTGCCCATTAAATTTGAATAAACTCATCAGTACCGCTATTGATCGTGCATGTTATTTCTTAATGATCATAGCAATCCTCGTGGACCCCTCGCTAGGAGATCATAAAAATTGAAAAAATGAATGTTACATATTTCTTAAAAGTTAGGTATTATTGTAAATAAATTTTCATCGTTCTCACAAGTTTCATGTACACCTTGAAGAGACAATTTTTGAAGGCATTTGTTCTTCATAAATAAAGGAGCTGGGAGTCTAACCATTTCTCATTTTAAACTTTCTTAAAAAAAAATTAGTAACTGACCATTGCCGACGAAATATTCATCGGCAAAAGTATTGTTCCATTAAAAAAAACTTTTATCCATTATATTTGAATAAACACGTCCAGATCTCCAAAGATTCGTAATTGACCTGCGCCGTCGAAATAGTCGTTGGCAAAATATGTCTGCATTTTTTTAAAAAATAAAAATCCTATTAAATGTGAATAAACACTTCCGGAACTCCACTGATTGTGCTGATTTGCACTTAATTATAGTGCAAATTGTCTTCCTAATCACGGGAATTAAGCTACTCCAAAAGCCGTTTGTCGCATTTAACTTGTGTTTTAATGTTTTTAGGTCATTCAAATGAGTTGAGGTAATTCGGCACAAAAGATGCATTTTCGGGGCCAATTGGAGCATTCTCGAGAAAAGGACAAAAGTCAACCAAAGTCAACCGGGCCCACACATGGTCAACTCCGAGGTCAAACTCGAAGGCATCACACTTCAAATCCATCCATGAGCAGCCCAAGCCCACAAGGAGAGCCCATTTTGAGTGTTGAGATATTTTGGTGGCAAATTCAAGTTCAAATGAGAGACAAAGCATTTAATGCTCAAGACACCATTTGTCTCTTAGCATATGGTCCCCAAATCTGATCCCTATGGTCCCCAAAACTGATTCATATTGTCTCTACACACCATTTTGTCCCTTAGCCTTCAATCCACTTGTGTAGCATCTTAATTATGGACCCTTGGATCATTTCTCTTGCATCAAAGCCCTTTATTTAGCATCATACATATATTTAGCACCTTCCCTTGCTGGAGATCAGATCCCACCAAACCAGCAGCCACCCCATTCCACATTCCATCCACCAAGAACACCAAGAATCTGTCCAGTTTTGTTCTTCCATTTTCACCATATTCCACCTTTCAAATCACTTTCATTCCTTCACGAAAGTTGTTCCTAAGACATCCATTTATCTTAGGAACTAACTTTCACCATCATTCCACCATCATTCCACCATGTTTCAAGCTCCACAGCTGGGAATTCGTCAAGAACACAAGGAATTCGGGAACTTGGAGAAGAAGAAGCTTGGGAGAGAAGAAGAGTTCAAGAGGGGGCTGTCATCTATTCTTGGAGTCACCAAGGAGCTGCTGGCCATCATCCCTTGAGAATTTTTTTAACCCTACTCTGCTAGTTATTCTTTGTATTCATGTTTCCATTCTTGACAATATTGATGTATTTCATAAACATGTGTGAGTAGTCCTTTAGATTGGGGGCTAGGGTTGTGTGCCCTAGCCCATGATGATGTATTGATGAACCTTAATGTTTATGTATGTTGATTGAAAGATGAACATGTTCTTTGTCAATTTAATCATGTTTGATGCTTGTTATTGAATAAGACTAATTCTTGAGCATGTGTTGAACTTGTATTGTGTGAGATTGTTTAGATTAGTCACCTTAACAATCTTGGACAATTGACATTTGAGCATGATGATCGAGTATGAGCATGAAGCTTTCCTTGTTTGAATTCCTAGTCTTAAAGTCCTTTGCCTTACTTGATTAACTTGGGGACCTTAACACGGCTTAGGTTAATTGAGTAGGAGTTCAAGTTGTTGTGAATAGCACAATTTGGCACGAGAGGATGATTGAGACTCGGTCTTGGAACCATAACATGGCTAAGATACGGAATTTGGTTTGTTAATTATTCAACATTGCATATTCATTAGGTTTGAGATTCATCGGAGTGGGTTAGAGTTAACCCGCAACCCCAATCGTCTTCATCACTTGATCACAACCACACCTTTGTTGGGCTTGTCACCTCAACAACCTTTAAACTATAAAGCACAATCACTTGTGCATTTACTTGTTTGCCTGGTTTAGTATGGTTACTTTAGGTCACTGTTTTGGTCACTAGTCACTCAAGAGTGACACCCCTTTGAACACTACACTTGCATGTTGCACATACTCACTTCTAAGTACATAGCCCATTCCTTGTCACACCACTTCTAGTGCTAATACATCTTGGTTGCATTGTATCGCCTATAGGGATCTTGGGCCGTCCAATCCCTTGAGTACGACATTCCCCCGGTCATTAATCTATACTTTCACCACCACACTTTGACGATATGTTATGTGCATTTCATTTCGTTGGGATCATGGCTTCCTCTTGGATGCCTCGCTAGGAGTTCATCAAAATTGAAAAAATGCCACATATTTCTTAAAAGTTATGTAGCAAGTATTGTTTTGTCATTTTGACAAGCTTCAAGTACACCTTGAAGATACCATTTTTGAAGCCATTTAATCTTCCTAAATCGAGCTCAGAAATAGGAAAATCGAACATTTTCTATTTTAATTTTTTTTTAATTTTAAAAAATAATTAAAATAAGAAATTGGCAATTTACCTTCACCGATGGACAATTTGTCAGAGAAGTAGTGTGCCATTAAAAAAAAAAACTTTTGCCCATTAAACATGAAGAAACTTTTCTTAGACTATGTTTAACCCATGATTTCAAGAAATATAATTAGGCAGCTCATTTATTGGCTAGGAACGCGCTTTTGTTTCATACATTTCAAGTTTGGGTCGAGAATGGATCACAATGGCTAACCGATATACTTGTATCTGATGTAAACATTTCAATTGCTTAATTAATGTAATTTCTCTTTCTCAAAAAAAAAAAAACAAGATTCTATTCAATTTAAACTGTTATTCGATTTTCATTAAAAAAATTCAAACTCCTAGCAATGGTAACATGATATATGGCATCACCAACTATTAATATCTAACAGTTCCAGTACAATTGATATAATTGGGATGTTCAGACAAAAAAAAAAGATATAATTGAGATGCAATTAAAGTATGGAATTTGTGGCGTCAAAGAAGTTGGTAACTATTTTGGATTTTAGATAGAGTTACCTGTTTTTTTTTTTTTTTCTTTCTTTTTTTCCTTTTCTACTTCTAAGTTGCTTTGATGTTGTAAGAATAAGGGAACTTAATTGTCATCAAAGACTTTTTTGTTGATGTTTAGTCTAGCTAGGGACTAGATCCGTGTTTTGAGGAGTAATCTAGTTAGGTTATAAAGTTGGAGTATGTATTGCTCCGAGTTGAAATAATCGTTTATTTGTCCGTCAACGCAAATTTTTTCCTCAATAAAGTCCAAATGAGTGAAAATTGATAAGTGTTATTGACAATTTCCTACTTTTATAATGTCTACTTTTAATACAATATCACCGGTTGCAAGTGTTCTTGCATACATTTTCAACAAATTTTCGAATCATTTGCGAAATAATTGAACAAGTTCTGAAAAAGGTTTCTACTAGCTCTCCGCAAACACATTGTCTTGTTGGATTCTGAAATGACAATGGTCAAATAATGTGACCTGTTACGGAAAATGTAGCAACAATGTATTCAAGGACTTAACTGATTAGACCCGTAAAGTACGGGGTAGTAACAAGAATTTAATCATAATTTTTTTTACCCCCTGGATTAAGTTCCTCATAGATGTAATAAGTTTATTGAACCAGACCACCACTTGGCACCTCTACGTGGTAGTCCGGAACCACATAATAAGGAAAAAACTCTGGTCCAACTTAGGACGGACGCATGCATCGATCCAAACTCTCTCTTGTTTGCATACATTCGGTAGTGTAATTCAATGAATTAAACCGTTGATCTTACTGCTGAATATATGCAAATAAGAGAGAACTTTGTTTCACATGTTCGAATTAGTTTGGACCAGAGTTTTTTCCACAAAATAATTAAGAGAATGAAGAGGCAGTAATTGCTACTACGTGGCAAGACCGTTAACGGTAACGTGGTGGGTGACTCATTATAGTGTTATACATATTCGCGGCAGAATTACTGCTTCCTCTAAAGTAAAAAGACACTCGCATCGGAAATCAGTCATATAGCCCATGAGAGAGTTTCCACTCAAAAGGGCCAAAGACGCGAGCAAGACTTCGGCTGTCAGACTTGAACTTCACATATCCGTTACAGCGCTTACAATGTTTCTTCTCAAGGTACCCATTGACCTCTTTTCTTCCTTCACTTTTATGTATCAAGTTTTGAGGTTTTAGTTATGCTTTTGTTTTTGTTTCCCATTTCTAATTTCTTTTTTCCGTTGCAGGCATGGAGACAAACGGCTTTTGGAACTTATGGGTACCTGAATTTCACCAAGTCCGGTTTCATGTAATGTCCAATTTTAGTAATTTCTATCTACTTATTCATTGGGATCGTTGTGATTCCAGGAAATATTATGAGTTTATAGCTTTTGAACTGGCTTCTAAGTTGTAGATATTGCGTGCAAAACTGTTCAAAGTATTGATACAAGTAAAGCATATAGATGGAAGATGCTCAATTTCATGGGTTCTTACTTTTTTTCATGATATCAAAAGGGTAAGGAATTTTCCAATAATTATAATCATAAATCAGAATCACAATGGCATTTAATTACATAAATGGGTTTTTCTCTTGTATTCCTATATATCTTAAGGAGATTGATCACCAATGTGAGTTTTCAATGCTGTGCTTTATGTAACCTAGAAGCATGCGTGTTGTTCACTCCGACATCTGTGTTATGTTGAAGTAATTTATGTTGAAGTATATGCATTGTAGAGAACATTCAAAGAAATTCAAATCAGAGGAAATGGAAACACGGATAGACGGGAAAAATTGCATTGTAACAGGAGCTAATTCAGGCCTTGGTTATGCGGCTGCTGAGGGACTTGCATCACGGTGGTTTACTTGCATTACTTTTCGGCTAGTTTTCTAACTTCATGTTTTTAGAAGTTTACCTTAAAGAACTAATTTTCCTTCTTTATATAATGTTCTGTGATTTTTAAGTGGGGCAACTGTCTATATGGTATGTCGAAACACGGAGAGGGGTGAAGCTGCACAATCTAAAATTCAATCTAAAACTGGTAACCAAAATGTTCATTTGGAGGTATATTTCATCTTTTTGTGGTCTTGATTTTTCACTAACTATCACTTACTACATAATTAGTGTTATGCTCTAAGCAGCAATCCGATAAACTTTGTTTTGATAATAAATGGATTAGTATACTTTTATTTTCCAGGTCTGCGATCTTTCATCTGTTAGTGATGTCAAGTCATTTGCATCCACGTTTTCCTCAAAGAATGTGCCAGTTCATGTATTGGTAAATTATCTATCCACTCTTTTCTGCTAGAAACATGATCTTGTAGTGAAATGTGATGCGTGCTTGTTAATATCTTAATACTGCTTGTATTGTTGTTCTTCTTTCTATTTATATATTTTTCTGGTTCTGTGATTTTGTTTTTTTGAAAGAAATTCATTTCATTAGTTCGTAATGTGGTGCTTGTTTGTCTTCTATCCTTTTGCACGATTTTGAGAAAGCTAATATGGTATACTCTGTTGCCTTTAGGTTAACAACGCAGGTGTGCTTGAGCATAATAGAGTTACCACATCAGAAGGGTGTGTCCTTGATTACCTATGATTTAACTTAGTTTTTGACATTCTATATGTTCTCTGTTTGGTTTTATATAATGTTAGCCCATTGTTTATTTGAAATGCCAGGTTTGAGTTGAACTTTGCTGTAAATGTGGTTGGCACCTATGCCATGACTGAACTGATGTTACCATTGCTGGAGAAAGCTGCACCTGATGCACGAGTTATAACTGTTTCCTCTGGTGGAATGTACACGGTTCCCTTGACCAAAGATTTACAGGTAACTGCGTATATAAAATTCAAGTTAGCAACAAAGTTCTGTCTCTCTGATACTTAAAATTATAAAATATCTGTCTAATGCAGTTTAGTGATGGCAACTTCAATGGGGTGGAGCAGTATGCTCGAAACAAACGAGTTCAGGTTTGATAATCTTTAACAAGCATAATAAGTTTGCAGTCTTTTAGTGAAAGGATGAATTTGATATTGGGGCTATATCTGCTAAAAATTTAAGGTGGACTAGAACTAATGCGTTGAACATAGCAAGTCCAATATTCTTTTTGCATGAAACTTCCTCATATAAATGTCGCATACAATGATTAACGCGGCACTGTGCTCAGCACTTTTGGCTTTGGGTTTTCTAAATTGACTTATTGCCCAACATATTTTACAGATCTTATATGTTAACCATTAGTGCTCGACTTTGGCAGCTATGATTTTGATTTAGATCTAGGAGTTTCTATATCGAGTTTAGGAAATTGAAAGACGTCCATGGTATTGTCGTGAACACAATAATGCACCGGTCAGGGAGAATATTTAGGCTTCTATTGGTCTATTAATTTCTTCTAGTTTTCTCTTCCGACTTTATATCTAGTAATTTCAGTGCATCAAATAACATTGGTTGATGTTCTGAAATTAATGAATGTCAGATCTAAAAAATCATTGTTAGGGATGGCGGATATGTTTAAGGCAGATCTATAATGATATATGTGATATCTTTAAAATCAATGTTAGGAAAAAAAGAAACATTTCTGTTTCAATCGGGGTGATATAAAACTTGTTCTACAGGTACAATACTAGGTCTCCAGATACTTGTAACTGCTCAACTAAACAAACTTGTATTGGTGGAACCGTTTGAATATTACTTGTCTTTTTCTTTTAAGCTATTTTCTGGAGCTAACATTTTTCTTTCTCAGGTAGCACTAACTGAGAAATGGGCTGAAATAAACAAAAACAAGGGGATTGGATTCTATTCCATGCACCCAGGTTGGGCTGAGACACCTGGGGTTGCCCAGAGTTTGCCGAGTTTCTCTAAAGCGTACGGAACATTATCCTATCACATTATATCTGAACTTTAATTTAGTTTTTTTGTTCTACTCTTATTTCTTCCTTTCATATTTGCTTTAGTCTTTCGGGAAAGCTTAGAACAAGCGAGGAAGGTGCAGACACCATTATTTGGTTGGCTTTACAGCCGAAAGAGAATCTGGTATCAGGTGCATTTTATTTTGATAGAGCAGAAGCACCTAAGCACCTGATGTTTTCAGCTACTGGTGGCTCTCATGGTGTAATTGACTCGGTTATTGACAGTCTAAAACGCTTATCTAGTATCTCTGCACAAGATTAGGAAACCTATATAGTGATTTTTAATCCTGGGAGATATTTCATGTAAAGTCATTATATTTTTGGTCAACATGTAAAGTCACTAATAGCCAATTTGATGGAAAAGAGACAAACCAAAAAAACTTAGAGAGGAACGCTTACATTTCATCTTCTACACCGTGATATGGACACTGCATCTTTCCAATCTCTGCTGCTTTACATCAGCTTTAAAATCCTCGTCCCGTCCATTACTTGTTTTACTCGAGGCTTGTTCAGTATGCCTTTCGCTTTTCCATTTGCAACAGGCCTATTTCAACCATCGGCTGCTGTACCTTCTTTGGTTCTAGTTGGTGTCTTTGTAGATCCAAGGAGCACTCAGCACTCAACTTCATATTAGATTCAAGCTATTGCAAAACTGGTTTGGATTTTGCGTACTTCTCAAGGATCTTTAGTTTTGTTTACCTCATACACCAGTATTATTTCCTCAGCTTCAAACCCGCCTTACATGCTTGTACCAAGCACGGGTATATCCAGACGTCGATTACCATTATATTCATAAATTGGTTACAGATCTATCAGTCCAGGTTCCTTTGTATGTGTTGAGGACAAACTAGCTTATATCCTCACCAAAGAATTGAAGCCATTAGTGAACAGAGCAAGATTCCTGTTGAAGTAAAAGACGTTGCAACAGATCTTCCAAATATATCTATGGTTAGGCACAATCATGTAGATGCCCCAAAGTTCTGCTTAGAAACACTTTCATACTATACAATAAAGCTCATAAGGGCACTCAACGCTGCTTAGTTAATGAGTACTTGTACAGGTATTAGCAAACAGAAGGAAAAAAAAAACATTATTTACAAGTCTTATCCAGTTCGGATATTATGTGCTGCCAAAGGCATCGACAGCTAAATTTTATATGAACATCACAAACAATAAGAGGCAGAAGAGCTACAAAGACAGTATTGTTTTGTCACCGGGAAACAACTGAAGAACCCAACAATGATGGCTTTCTTAACCAGTACTGCTGAAACCTCTGCCTCGCATACTCAATGTAGTCAAATTCAATTTTGTTCACATGACCCTGCAAACCAGCAATAAATTTATCTCTATTATACGCCACGAGCGAATACATAGGCACTCACACGCATACACAGGCTATTGTGAACAGAAGTGTAATCAGAAATTGTAGAAATTGTTACCGAGATTATTCCCCATAAGCCCCAAAAGAGATGGTTTGCCAATGTGTACTGCTCTACTTTGTCAACGAACTGCTCCACCTCAGCATCACTGGGTTTGTACCCTATATGGAATGATGGAGAAATATAAGCTTTGGTATTAGTAATTGTTTCAAAGCAAACATTTAATTTGTTAGACTTTGCTCCATTGAATTTTTTTTTTCTACTATTATATGCTTTCTCAATACCCACATACTTGCTATAAGTCAAACTGTAACAAATTAAAGCAGCTCATTGCAATCGGTGGCTGGAAAACCATACAAAAGAAATGCAATATTTTCTCATTCCAGTTAAAGCAGTGAGCTTCTTCTTTTTTTTTGGCCAAAAAGCAGTGAGCTTGTTAGCATAAAGAGAGACCTTTCCTCTTTGGTACTGTGCTGAAGTAAAAAAATGCTAAACTGAGCATTAAGGATCCACATACTAAGCCCTATCCTTCAGAGATATTCCCCATGGAATCCTTGATTTATAAAATGTTTCAGACACTATGAGCCATATATGTTGAAGCTCAAAAAAATTAATTTTTCTGTAGAGAGTTGTTGTACCATAAAATGAGAAACTTAAGCAGTTAAATATAATAACAGTGACCAATATCAATAGCGGGTGTCATACACTCATAAAATTGACAGAGAAATTAGGAAACTAATAGGCTAACCTGCAGAGCTCAGATATATACGCACAAATCTCTGGCGCTCCTCCAGACCTGAAGAAATGGAATTGAGAAAACCAAAAATGGTTATTCAATATTTGCAACTGGGATGAGTTCTACAGGTCAAGTAGGAGAAAATGAAATGAAGAATCGTTAACAGATTGACCAACAGTTACCTGGATATTTCCTATAGTCCAAAAAGTGAGGTTTCTCAGAGTGGTAGTTTGCTACCATTTCACAGAAATGATTTGCAAGGTCATAAGCAACAGGATTGTAACTGGCATATTCATAATCCTGGAACAATTTAAGAAATAGCATGTGGTAATTATGATAGAGTCACAGCAATAGAGGTGTACAACATGGAACAAAAACAAATCCATGAGATGTCATTGGCAAGCCATTTCAGGGACTATGCAGAACTTCCCGTCTTTAATAATAAGACACATTTCATCCATTAAAATAGACACAGTCCATGTTTTTAATGTATAACAACCTCCTAGATATTCATCAAAACCAAAAGTAGCTTAGTATTGAGACCCCTTTGGCTTTTGTTTAAACAATCAATACAGAAGATAACATCCTGAAAATCTTAAGATTATTCTTGGCTCCATTCTGTTCATACACCATTTTCATGTATTAAAGGTAGAAATATTCAATCTAAAACACCTTAAAATACATATATATATATATATATATATATATATGGTATATATTTCCTCACAGGTATTATCACGTGTAATCAATACAGAAGTTTTCTTTCATAAATTAGCGGTTAACCTGATTATGAGATAGATACGAAACAAAGAAACATGACAAAAAACTGGAAGAGAAGAAACTAAAAGAACTTTCTAAAACCACAGAAACAATTAATAGAACGGAATAATAAACTCACAATTATAGTGATTGATCTGGTCTCTTCATCCATCATTATGTTACCGTACTGCAGGTCATTGTGACAGAAACCAATATCTTGATTATCTCCTGACAATTCCTTCTCCAACAAACTAATTTCTTCCGCTAGAGTATCCAAGCCAAATTCCTTTTTGTCTTTTATTGAACACAAAGTTTTAGCCTCACTAAGCCAGTTTCTGTGAAACAATAGTAAATTGCATTAAAAAAATTGATACTGGAGGGGAAAAGTAACTTTTAAAATATATAAATTACCTCATTCTATCCCAAAGTAGTGTATTTCTTGCACCAGGCATATCCAGATTGTGGAACTCTCTCAGCTTAGCTGCTATGATAGCAGATATTTCAGGATCACGGAGGTCAGCAGATGATAGTGTCTGAGGATTTGAAGAAAAATAAAAAGCTGTTATGAAAAATGTTCTTCTCCAATGGGGTATACAAAAAGATTATGCTGAACCTCAAACATTCTTTTTCGACAACCTAAATGTTAGCTTCATGCTTCATTTTAAAGACAAATTAAGAGTTTGGTTTAAACTAATGTTTGAAGAATAAACAAAACTGGATGTTGTCAACTTCTTTAGAGTTTATACTACCCTGAAAAAAAGCTACCGAGATCCGCTGATGAAATTTAATTCTGAAATGCATCTTATTTGGTTCTGCTATCATTACTTTTTACATTACTTTTCAAATTAGATGATCCATAGGTGCAGCTAAACCATTCAGACAAGTGCAAGGAGAAAGGGGGAAAGAACATGATCTGTTACATCTTCATTATCTATATTGATAGTAGCCTATTATTTTATCAAGGTTTCTATAAATTTGGAAATAACCTGTTCTATGTATCCAAAAAATATTTCAGTAAATATAATCCTGTAAACTTAGGCCCAGCAGTCGGAGTTTAAATAGTCTTTGTTTAGGATTTTGCAGTCTTATTCACAATCTCATAGAAATTGATTAATTGAGAACCAGATACCCTTGTCATAAATCAAAAACAAAAGGTTAAAGTACCTGATTGATTAAAAGAATGGTTAAGTATACTTTGACCTTTACTCTCTGCACCACCGTTCAATTTAGTTCTAAAGTGCACATTGAAACTCATTCTTATTCTTATTTAAGCAATAATATACTATCAGTGTGCCACCATATTTGAAGAATAAAGTAAATTAGTGACAATTATAGCAGATTTAATGAAACTATTCCAAAGAAGAGCATCTTTAAAGACTTAAATTAACTCATACTAAATAGAATACAACATTTATGAAATGACAACCAAAATAAGAGATTCACATACCCTAGCATGAATGAACTCCTCAACACGTCCATCTGGGAACCGTCCAAGAAGACGCGGCCCCTGACCGTGCTTGGACATGCACTCAAACGTCCTAATTTCATCATCCCTATTAAAAAACACTTCAACACCTTCACCATAAATCCGGACCAGAACTTTTCGGAGATGATCACCATTCCTAGTCGGCCAATTTAATTGATACACCTCATTAGTCATGGCCCCCTTCAACGGGATGACCTGCAAGGCATTCATATCATCCACTACATCCCCCCATTCAGAAGCTACAGATAGAAGTACCTTCTCTAAATCCTCTGGAAGACAACCTTCAATGAAACCAATTGCCTTTATGGCCATTGTGTACAGTATCAATACTTTTCAAACAGAGCTGATTGTTTGCAGACCAAGTTTAACCTGCATAGCACAAAGTGGAAACTATTATATACAATTCTGATCACTGTTACAGAATCACTCACGTCTTATACAAGAATCGAAAAATTGAAAGAGGGGAAGAATCTTCAACCTGATATTTTATCCTATTCAGAAAGTTCATCCAAATGCTTAATGGGTTCAAACAATATTTTCCAAATTCCAGCTGATTAATTACAACCGATGAAAGAAAAGCCAAACGAAATTCAGCCCATTAATTTAACATGCAACTGATAGAACGGAAAAATTGTTGAGCAAGAAATGAAAATAAACTCACCCAAGAATCAAAAAGTAGAAATCAGAAGGAAAAACAAGCAGAAATATCTAACTGAAATGCTTATTTGAATCGATCTTGTTCTATAAAACAGTATTTGCAGCATTTGAAAGATCACAACAACAGAAGCCCAAAAGATCAGAAAACAGAATTCACCTTATAACTAAGAAACAGGAGGACAGTCCAAGAACGCTGCAGGTTAATGCCCAACTCCGGAGCCTTATATCAAGCAAAATATCGGAAAGTCAGAGATTCTTTTATAGAATATAAAAGAAAAAAAAGAAACCCTTTGGCCCAAATGAATAAACAAACTGAACCCAGAATCCTTTGCACCAATTATATAATTGGGTGGGGTCGTATGACGGTTTGAGGAAGAGAAAAAAATCCCCCAGAAATATTATTTCCAAGAAAAAAAGTCCAAGAACCGACTTTTGCTTCTTTCTCTGTGAAAAGCAAAGTTGAATGCAGAAGAGTCTTTTGTGACCCTGTAAAAGTGTAAATGGAAGCAGCAGCAGCTGGAAATTTGGAATCTTGTGAAGATTCTGAATCAGATTTGCACCCAACTCGAATTGACCAATTCTAAAATAAGGTAGACGTAAAAAGTAAACAGATGAATGTCAAGAGTCAAAGAAGTCCTGCAATATATGTAGAGTGGATAATTGAGACGTTGCTTTCTTTGCGACTTTATGGGATTATGGAAAGCCTGAGGGGCCCGATTTTGTGAGAGGGAGAGTTTCCAAACAAGAAGACTTTTTCTGGGTATGAATAAGAATTAGAATGTAGAATATGGTCGACGTGTATAAACGCGTGGGAGTGAAAATTCCACACAATTTTCTGGCCTGGCCTGGCATAGAAAAAGATCTTTTCTTTGTGTTGAAAACGTATGTTGCTAACTTGCTATGTGTACACGGAACATATTTTGTCGGCAAAAATAGCCACATACAAAAAAAAAAAAAAAACCTTATATGAATAGTATGTTTTTTCGGTTGCGGCTCGGGTTTTTTTTAATTCGGTTTCTCGAAACCAATCATGAATTTCATTCCTCCAAAATTAGTATTTAGAAATGCCTACATATTAAACCTCTAACTTACTTTTACAAATAACAATTATGCAAATTACACCTCCCTTATTTTCCTACAATGTCCTTGGCCCTTAAAATCTCAACCAAATTACAGTTCAACGACTTACTTTTTCAATTTCATATTCTTTCAAAGAGGGACTACAGTGCATTATCATCTACTAACCAACCAGAGACCATAATCATGGAAGCGCTTTATCTTCTTCTAGAAACTTAAGGTATAATTCTTGTGTTTAATATGCATCCCTTTGGTTTCCTTCACCCATATCTGATCCAAAAGTCAAATCTCAAAAAAGCATCTACTGGTTTTGGGGGTATAATTTGAGAGAGAAAGAGAGAGAGCCGGTCTAAAAATTAACTTCATATTTTTATTTTTCCTACCAAAATAAAAAAAAAATTCAACAAATTTAACTGTGTTAAATGTAGAGAGAAAGGAAGCCGGTCTAAAAATTGATTTCCTATTTTTATTTTTATTTTTTCTACCAAAATAAAAATTGATTTTTTTTTTCAAAAAATTTAACTGCGTTAAATGTTGGAATTTCAATTGTGTTAAAATTATACACATATCAATTTATCTATACTATTATTAAGAGAAGAGAGCTTGCTCACCATAACTGATTTTTTTTACGGATATAGGCTTCAAATATTAAAAAACTTTGAAATATAATCAATTAATAGGGACAATAAAAAAAAAATAGGGACAATCAAGTCAATTCACAAAATAGAAAATAAAAAAAAAACAAAAAAAAAAACTGCAAAGTGATAACTTCCTACAGCAGAATAACTACCCACTAATTCTATAAAAAAAAAACTGATTTACCCACTATTTTTTAACAAAAAAGTGAAAAACTGATTCAACCACTATTTCTTAAAAAAAAATTAATTAATTTGCACATGCATAGCATGTGTACATAAGACTAGTTATTGAGAAGTCAAACCACGTCAATTGGATGAAGTGACGTAGATATATTTATTAGGTGGGGTAGAGATATTTGACTATTTGCCAATTTATCTTTTTTTTTAAATGACCATTAATTGCCTGATTGACTTTTTATTTTTATTATTAACTAACCTTCCTGCACGCGATATGCGCATGCGAAAGACCGCGCTCGCGCATTTTTCGTGTCCTAATTTTTGGCATGGTGAATTAATCTAGTAGTTTTCGATGTGTCTAAATATTCATATCTTGATTTCTAGTGCAATAGATCAATGTAGGGGATCTCTAATGTTAAAAATTGATTATATTAAAGATCTATTAAAATTATAATTTTATTTTTTGAATTAAATAAAAAAGTAATGTTCAAATATTTTGAATAAAGAAATTAATAAGGAGTTAAAGACTATTAAATTTATAAAGGGAAATAACCAATAGGTCCTAATTTTCATTACATATTTCCCATCAAGTTTGATATATTTTAAATAATTCCCATCAAGTTTGGGTTGGGCCTTTTTTACTCCCACCAAGGACAAAATGTAATAGGCCTGATCTGTTAATTATTTATTATACCTATTTTACCCTTTTAGGGACTATTCTGTTTTGAAATTGACTACTACGTCAGTTACGTAACTGACCGAATCATACCAACCCAAAACTCTCGCCGTACTGCGTAGCTCTCGATTTAGCTCTCGATTTGATTTAGCTTATTCGAAACTGTTTATTGTTCATTGATCGAAGCTGTGGATTGAAGTGGTTCGCGAGTTTTCTGTATTGATGATAAGGAATTTTCGTTTTCCGTACTGTGAATTTCGGGATTTTTTCTTCCTGTGAATTTCGTTTTGAATTTCGTTTTTAGCGCATTGATTTGTTCGTTGTTCTTGTTTTGTTAAGGATTTTGTTGCTGTGATTGCATCTGCGGAAAAGTTTCGGATCTAATTTCCTTTCTGCTACGATTTTTGTTCGATTTTTTTTCGGAAGATTGAGGTAAACTTCAATCTGCATATTTTTGAATTTTAGTCTTGTTGATTTTCGATTTTTAGTTTTAGGTCTGATGCATCTAGTTTTCATTATTTTTGTTGCTATTGTTGAATTGATGTGAGAGGGAATCTGGACTCGTTTGTTTTTTATTTGAATTCGGTGTGGATCAGTAATCTTCATCTAGTCTTCGATCTTTTGTTGAAGATTCATGTAATCTGCAATCTGCATGTTTTTGGCTTTGTTTTGTTGTTTTTCGATTCTTTTTTTGATCAGTTTGGCAGTGGCTTTGGCTGTGTTTTTATTTTTATTGACCTCAATAAAAACTGTGCAAGGGATGCTGTAAGTAATCAGTTTGGCAGTGGCTTTGGTTGCGTTTTTATTTTTATTGACCTCAATAAAAACTGTGCAATGGATGCTTGAAGTAATCAGTTTGGCAGTAGCTTTGGTTGCGTTTTTATTTTTATTGACCTCAATACAAATGTGCAAGGGATGCTTGCATTAATCAGTTTGGCAATGGCTTTGTATGTTTTTTTATTTTTATTGACCTCAATAAAAACTGTGCAATTGCTTTGTCTGTTTTTTTATTTTTATTGACCTCAATAAAAACTGTGCAATGGATTCAGGAAGTAATCAGTTTGGCAGTGGCTTTTGCTGTGTTTTTATTTTTACTGACCTCAATAAAAACTGTTCAAGGGATGATTGAAGTAATCAGTTTGGCAGTGGCTTTGGCTGCGTTTTGTTTTTATTGACCTCAATAAAAACTTTCTATTGGTTTAGTTCATGTGTTTTTGATTTGTGTGGTCAATGAAAGTTTTGTTTCTGTTCTATATGTCTTTCTTGTTAGGTTTTTCGATAAATTTTTCTAATAATGCGGTGTAATCTTTTGTTTTGTTTACTGTTTTATTGACCTCAATAAAAATTGAATATTGTTTTTGTTAGGCTGTGTAATGGATTCTTCGGTGTTGGCTAAGTGCACATATTCAGGTCTTACAATGCTGTTTGGTCTGTCTCGTGGTTCGAAGTATGATGACCTTTGTCGAGATATTTGTAGACGGTTTAATTTTTTGGGATCGGATGTGATTGAGTTGCGATGTGCCCTGCCCGGTAGTCCTGCTTGCTTTTTGCAGTGTGATGGTGACTTAGAGCTGCTGTTTAAGGCTGCTTTGGTGTTCAAGATTGAATGTGTAGACATCTGTGTTTCGAAATTGAGTAGTTCTTGTGCTAGCAATGTGTCCGTTGATGATAGTGAATCCGCTGTATTGGACGAAGAAGATTATCTTGGTGAACCGTATAGGACTACAGAGGGGAAGGTTTACTTTTCTAGGGAGTGGAGTGATTACATCAAAGAAGTTGGGCAGAAGTTTAGGGGTGGTGTTGTGGACTTTAGGGAGAAGTTGTTGAAGTATGCAATAGAAGTTGGTTTTCGATTTGTTTATGTGAAAAATGATGCAGACCGTATTGTTGTTGATTGTTTTAATAAGCTTCGGGATGGTTGTAAATGGTATGTGAGTGGCTACACTTCTTCTGCCAACGACTTCTTCTACATAAGGCAATTAGATAATGTCCACACGTGTAAGGGGGTTCTTAGAACCCAAAAAAGTGATTTGTTGGGATCTAATGTCGTGAAGTCATGCATTGAGGATGATGTTCGCTTGAATCCGTCTATTACCGCCAAGGAAATCATGAGAAAGTTGAAGGACAACTATGGATTTGACATCACTTATAAAGTTGCATACAAAGCAAAGGAATTGGCAAAGCAATCAATTTATGGTGGTGCCGCTGATTCGTACAACATGCTTTGTTGGTATCAAGAAGCTGTTTTGGAGAGCAACCCCGGATCAACGTTTGTTTTGGAGAAGGATGCATCTACTAGTCAGTTCAAGAGGCTTTTTCTAGCTTTCCATGGTTGTGTGGAGGGCTTCAAGTACTGCGTTCCTGTCTTATTCGTTGATGGCACATTTGGGAAGAGCATATACAAGGGACAGATTCTAACCGCAATTGCAAAGGATGGGGATCAAGGTAAAATTGTTTATTGATGTCAATAATTTTATATTCTGCTTGATTATTTGACTGAAATCATACTCAATGTTTTTATTGATGTCAATAATTTTTGTGTTGCTTGATTACCTGCTGACATTTGTAAAATAAAGTTTTTATTGATGTCAATAATTTATATTTTGCTTATTAGTTACTCATATTGTACAGAAATTTTTTTTATTGATGTCAATAATCTTATATTCTGCTTGATTATTTGACTGAAATCATACTCAATGTTTTTATTGATGTCAATAATTTTTTTTCTGCTTGATTACCTGCTGACATTTGTAAAATAAAGTTTTTATTGATGTCAATAATTTCTATTCTGCTTATTAGTTATTCATATTGTACAGGTAAGTTTGTTATTGACGTCAATAATCTTGATTATTTTTACTGAAGTTGTACTCAATGTTTTTTATTGATGACAATAATATGTTTTCTGATTGATTACCTGCTCATGTTCTACAAGTAATGGTTTTTATTGATGTCAATAATCTTATATTCTGCTTGATTATTATACTCAAGTTGTACTCAATGTTTTTTATTGACGTCAATAAAATGATTACAGATTTGTTACTTTTTGTCTGTTTGTTTCCTGATTATATTTCCATTTTGTTCTAGGTCTATTCCCTGTTGCTATTTGTGTTTGTGATTCCGAAACGGATGCGAATTGGACTTTTTTCTTTGAGCACTTGAGGACATTGTTGCAGGAGAGGTTGGTTACATTTATGTCGGATCGTGGAACTGGTTTGTTGAGTGCTTTTGACAAGGTGTTTGCTGGTTGGCCGCACCTGTTTTGTTACAAGCATTTGGTTGCCAATTTGATGAATAAGTTTAGGGGCAGAGGAAATGCTGCTGCTCGTGAAGAGATTAGGCAACGATTTTTTGAATGTGCGTATTCGTCATCTGAAAAGGAGTTTTTGTTTCACTTAGCACAACTGAGGGATGTGGGTGGGGGGCAGATTATTGATCAGTTCTTGTCTGAAATGCCGATAGAGAATTGGTGTAGGGCATTTTTCAAGGGAGATCGTTATGGTATAATGGCAAATAGTGCAGCTGAATCCTTTAATAATTGGATCAGGATTGAGCGTAAGATGCCGGTTTTTGACATGCTGGATACTATTAGGTTGAGATTGATGAATCAAATGTCTAGTAGGAGGGATGCAGCGGATCGTTGGACCACATTGATTTGTCCAAATATGGAGATTCGGTTGAAGGCAAAGATGGAAGAGGCTCTCCAATATAGCGTTTTCCGTTCTGTTGATGGTAAGTACGAGGTTAGGGGCAAGTTCAACTACACGGTGAATTTTCGTGAGCTTTCATGCTCATGCAATAAGTGGCAGATTAATTGCTTTCCATGTGCTCATGCTCTGGCTGCCATTCAAGGTGCCGGTCGGATGATATATCATTACATTGATCCGTATTACAGCGTGGAGTCGTACAAAAGGTCATATGATTTAGGCATCCATCCCATTCTAAATGTAGAGAGGTCCTATTTTGAGTCCTCAAGCAGTGGAATGATTTTTGCGCCACTTACGAAGAGACCTCCCGGGAGGCCCAAGGCGAAACGGATCAAGTCCGCGACCGAGTCACGAAAAAGGCCTATGAAGTGCGGCCGATGCGGGGTGAAAGGGGACCACAACAAGAAGACGTGCACCGCTCCCATTTGATTGTTGCAGCAGCAGCTTATGATTCTGTTTAGGGTAACATGTTCTTAGTCATCCTTTAGGGTTCAGTAACATTAACTTGTACAGATTTTTAAGTAAACACGAATAAGAAATTCATTTTTTGTGACCTATGTTCTTGACTATCCGAATGTGTTTTGGATATTGGTTTTGGGGATATATGTGGTGGACTATGAGAATGTGCTTTGGTTATTTTAGAAGCACTTACATTTTTTATTGTGGTCAGTAAACTGACCAATATTGCTTAATGAGTGAATTTTTCATATTACTGATTGTGATATGGCAGGTACTTTTTGTGTATTTCTATTTTGTGAGATGTTTTATATTGTTTAGTGGAGTCAACCTTGTTTGAATAAACGGATGAAAGAAATTTATTGATGTCAATAATATATGTCAAGTGATTGACAATGTGCACTTCACTAGTCAATAAGAAAGAAGATTTTGTTTTATTGATGTCAATAAATTATGTCAACGACCCTTAACAATGCATTTTGCCATGATTCAGTGCTCCAAAGAACAATAAGTGATTGAAAATGTGGACTTCATTAGTGAGTAAGAGAGAAGAATATTTTTTATTGATGTCAATAAATTAAGGTCATTGTCAAAATGTGGAATTCATTAGTCATATTTTATGTGGGTGAACTCCAAAGCTTTTCTTGAAATGGGAATTGGTAGAAATGTAATAAAAATCTACTAAAAATGTACTAAATTGATTGAAAATGTACTAAAAATTCACAATGTACTTGTATCTAGATATTGTTCATTTTTTCAACTTGTCTCCATAATTTTGTAGAAAATAAGAACCATAAGGTAATGCTAATCTTGCTACTCTTCCACCTCATATTCTTGATCTTGAAATTCAATTTTCCAGGTGTTCTCATCATCATGCGCAAATCTTTTCAGCATTGTCTTCCTCATATTTCTTGCCTCTTGTTGTGTTGGTTTCTTTCCATTTGCAATGCTCTCTATGTAGTGCAGTACATATGGGCCACAGTCAACCCTGTTTAATACATATAACAACATATTAAAACCTTGAAACTGAAACTGCAGTCAATCTAAAATGCATTATATTTTTATTGATGTCAATAATTTAGATAGATACTTACGATGAGCATGGTTGTTGAGGGCAATGCATGTCCTCTTCCAATTGATAGTCTTTGATTTCATTGGACAAAACCCACTGTCTGCATTCTTCTTCTTCTTTAGTGATTTGTACTTCTGTGTATATGAGGCCAATAACTTCATGTTCTTCCTTATATTTGGCCCTGATTGCTTCTTGGCTTTCAGATCCAAGCTTCACTGCTGAGTTCTTCACACTTTCGAACCACTTCTGTATATGTGGGATCTGTATTGACATTTTTTATTGAGTAATGTGTTTTAGTAATCAATATCATTATAGTTTATTGACAATAATGGGAACTCAAGAATACAGATATCACTTACAATGAGTTTTGCGTTCTGGTGGTGTAATTGCTTCTTGACATTTTTCTTTGGCCTCATGGAGTTCATGTGGATGAACTTCTTCTTTTGGTTGTCCATGATGAGAAGCGAGTAGTGGTTTTTTGCGGCATGATGTATGGGGATGAAAATTCTGCTTTTGTTTATATTTTGCCACAAAGGCTCTTTGAGATGCAATTCTATTCCCCTCTCCAGCTTCATTATGGCACAATACTGCAGGCAGAAGGAAAATAAAACAAAAACAGATTAGTCCGCGGTGCAGCGGCACGCTGCTGTCTATTGACCACTGACTACAATTTGCTGTCAATGTGCTACAAAATAACTAATAACTTTTGCTTACCGATGCAACCATGTTGAGGAATGCTTGATCTGTTATTCCTTTTGTTTCGAGATCATCAGCAATCAATCCCACATACGTGTTCATCCGCTAAAAAAAAAGGGTAGACTTGATTAGTCAATAACAAAGAGGAATTTTTTTATTGATGTCAATAAATTATGTGGAGGACCCTTATCAAAGCATGCAACATGATATAGTATTCTAAAGAACAACATGTGCTTGAATATGTGGAGTTCATTAGTCAATAACACAGAATTTTTGTTTTTATTGATGTCAATAAATTAAGTGCATAGAATATTTAATAATAAAATTCTTGTACTTACATCCGTCTCAAGCATTTGTTCCTCGATGAGTGTCTTGAGATCTTCCCTTTTGACAGTCCCTGCATCCTCTCCCTCCCAGAAATGGACGCTGTTCAAACAACATTTTTATTGTGCTCAGTAAAACAATTTTATTGTGCTCAGTACTTACTCATCTTTGTTTACGCCATCCATGTAGTCCTTGATTCTCTTTGCCGTTTCCGCATCCAACTCAGTCCACGTCTTTTTGCCACAGTTGACATCTTGTATATGAAGATTGTGAGGCTCTGTGCAAGCGGCTTTCACCTTTGGGTTGCTCTTCTTTGTCTTCTTCTTTGTTTGCTCAGGAGTTTCATATATGAAACTTTCATCCTTTGATTTCGATGGCCTCTTGTTCTTCTTTACATTCCTTTCGATTGTATGGACATCGACAGTTCTTTCCTCTTGTTTTTTCTTCTGAGCAGCAGGAGCTTGTTCTAGTTTCTCAGCTTCTTTACAAAATACCTCATCTTCCAAGCTGTCCGTGAGTGGACCTTGTGTTGGAGTCTCTTTCTGAGTGCTTGCTTCCTCAAGTTTTTTCGTTTGTGCGGCAGCAGCTTGTTCTATTTTCTCCATTTCTTGGCAAAGTATTTCGTCATCGAAGCTGTCCATGAGTGGATTTTTGTTGGTGCTTGCGTTCTCTTCTTGGACAGGTGGTGTAGTTGCTGGTTTTTGTTGTTGTGCAGTCTCAACAATTTTATCTATTACACTGCCCAGTGAATCAAAGTCTATGCTGTCCGGCTCATTCATTCTTTCCTCCTCTTCCTCCTCCACTTCCCTTTCCTTTTCTTCATTCTCTTGCTCTCTTTCTGCAATGGGAATGATTGAGTTGTTTTAGTTAGTGACACAGGCTACAGTACTCTACTAACTACTTATTTATTGATGTCAATAAATATTTATTTACATCATAAAATTCTGACTATAGTACTCTATTGAGGTTTCATTTATTGACATCAATAAATTATAAAGTGGAAGTCTAATTACATAATCCTGAACATAATCCTAGTGTTTTCCATAAGTGAAACTGTAAAATCATATACGAAGCGTACAGAGGTTTTTTTGTAATTTACTTACCTTTCTCGTGTTCTTGTGCTTCCTCTTCCTTCTGCTCTTCTTCTTCTTTTTCTTCATTCTCTTGCTCTTTTTCTGCAATGGGAATGATTCAGTTGTTTTATTTATTGACACAGACTACAGTACTCTACTGAACTCTCATTTATTGATGTCAATAAATATTTATTGACATCAATAAAATTCAGACTATAGTACTCTATTGATGTTTCATTTATTGTCATCAGTAAATAAGCAACTGGAAGTCTAATTACATAATCCTGAACATAATCCTAGTGTTTGCCATCAGTGAAACTGTAAAATCATATACGAAGCTTACAGAGTTTTGTAATTTACTTACCTTCTGTGCTTTTCGGCATGGCAGTCGCTTCGTTGTGCTCTTGTGCTTCTTCCTCCTCCACTTCCCTTTCCTTTTCTTCATTCTCTTGCTCTCTTTCTGCAATGAGAATGATTCAGTTGTTTTAGTTAGTGACACAGGCTACAGTACTCTACTGACTACTTATTTATTGATGTCAATAAATATTTATTATATTTATTGACATCATAAAATTCTGACTAGTACTCTATTGAGGTTTCATTTATTGACATCAATAAATAAGCAATTGAAACTGTAAAATGATATAGGAAGCTTAAAGAGTTTTGTAATTTACTTACCTTCTGTGCTTGTCGGAATGGCAGTTGCTTCCTTGTGCTGTTGTGCTTCCTCTTCCTTCTCCTTCTCTTCTTCCTCTTCTTTTTCTTCGTTCTCTTGGTCTTTTTTTTGCAATGGAAATGATTCAGTTGTGTTAGTTAGTGACACAGACTATAGTACTCTACTGAACTCTCATTTATTGATGTCAATAAAATATTTATTGACATCAATAAAATATTTACTGACATCAATAAATCTCAGACTATAGTACTCTGGTGAGGTTTTATTTATTTATTGACATCAATAAAATTCAGAAGTCTAATTACATAATCTGGAACATTACTTTTTGTGCTGTCCTAGTGCTTGCCATAAGTGAAACTGTAGAATGATATAGGAAGCTTAAAGAGTTTTGTAATTTACTTACCTTCTGTGCTTGTCTGCATTGTATTCACTTCCTCATGATCTTGTGCATCCTCAAATTTTTCATCCTCTTCAGAGTCTTCTTGTTGATCTTCATCCATTTGGTCTGCATTTTAAAAAGATTGACCGGTTAGCTTATTGACACAGAATAAAATACTTTAAAATTTAAAAGTTTGTTGACTTCTCGATATATATGATTCAACGATTCAGTCAGAACAATAATCGGAACTAGCTCAATGACCTTCTGGAAAGAGGTTGAAACTTGGAGCGCTGTGTTGTACTTCAAGGTCTCGGACTTTAGTTTCAAGTCGTCTTACTTTCTTCTTCAGCATTTTGTTATTCTTTTTCTCCTCCAGCAGGCTGGTCTCCAATTCTTGTATTTTGGTATCCGCCTTTTGACAGTTGTTCCAGAGTGTTTCGTTCTGGTCTTGAAGCTTCTTCAGTTCTTGTTCCAATTCATCCCATTCTTTGCTTGTTGGATTGCCATCAAGAGATACCTCAAGGCTGTGTATTATGTTTTTCAAGTTTTCAACTGCTTGAGTTGCTTCTTCTCTGTTCTCTTGGGTGGCCTGCGACACCTGCGAATCGACATTGCAAGAATTTAAGACTAAATAATTTTTATTGAGGTCAATAATTTTTTTGTAGAGCTCTGCATTCCATGCACAAGTAAATTGACCCAGTAATACAATTATGTTGTGAACTAGGATAAACAGAAAAATGGGAATTGAGTTATTTACCCATTGGGAGAATGTAGGTGTTGACGTGTCTTGATCATCTTCATCGAGATCAATGACATCTTCATCCAAATCTATGATTTTGTCTTCGGGTTCTTCCCACGGTCCACTTTCTATCCATTGCTTTAACATAGGAAAGGAAAAAGTAAGAATTAGTTTACTAGCATTGAAACCAATGTAGATATACACACAGAATTGTTGTTTCTATTTCGTATTACCTCGGCCAAGCGCGGATTTGATTTGATTTTCTGCCAATCAAAGATGTTTTGAATAGACCACTTGATGAAGGTTGGATTTGCAGTTTCTCTCCCTGCAATGCACCTTTTCGCCTGTGTGTTCTCAAGGAACCAGTACTGCAAACAATTTTATTGTGTTCAGTAAATTATTGACATCAATAAACAATTTTTAGGTAAATAATGAAGCAGAATAAAAATTATTGAGGTCAGTAAAATATTGGATACTTACCAGTATGAGTATAAGGCAGCCGGAGAGTGTTACTGGATTCAGCTTATTGTGCTGGGTGAGCCCCTTTTCCAAGAACTGCAGCACTATGAGTGACCAATTGTAGGTTTTCAGATGCTTTAAATTGCAGGCAACGTTGACCAGGTCCCAAGTAATTCTGCTTGCACTATTACTGAAGAGAAATGTAGTGAACAAGCTGATTATGATGAGCGATGCCACATGTTCAGGGTTTGCTTGCTTTCCCTCCTTGAGCTCCACGTCTAGTGCATGGTCCACTTGGGTTTTTGTGATTGCATCTTTGCATTTCTTGAAATGCTTGGTAATGAGGCCATGTTTTGGTTTTGCTTCCTTCTTGTTGAAGGTGAAGTCTTTTCCTTCGTTTGGCAGGCCAAAAATTTTGTTGACGTCGTCTGGAGTTATCTTCTTCACCACTTCCCCAAACTTGAACTCCTTTGTTTCCTTCTCATAGTGCCTGAGGATTAATTCAATGTCTATTTCCTTCTTTGTGATTTGTTCCTCAGTCATGATATCCACAAAGAAGGGGTTAATGAGTGGCCACATTCCGGTATTCCTCAAGATTAACCATGTCTGCAGTGGAATCTTGTTCTTGTGCCTGTTCATCTCCCTCCAAAATGCTACGAGGGTGCATTTTTGCTGCCTTACCTTCTTCTGTATCTGGTTTTCATCTTCTTCCTCTTCTTCTTCTCCTCTTTTCTTCCTCAGTTTTTGTTCTTTTTTTGGTGTAGTTTTCTTTTGCTTCTTATTCCTCTTCACCTTGAGCTCTGGCTCTGTTTCTTCATCATTATCAGCTTGGCGCGGCTTGTCTTTTCTGCTTGCTGTGTGTTTGAGTCTTTTGTGCACTCTTTCTTCTTTGTCCGTGGTTTGTTTTTTGTGTCCTGATTCCTTATCATCATCAGCTCTGGCTCTTTTTTTAGCCGATGGTTCCTCTTGTTGTATTCCCATTCTGGTGTTTCTTCTTTTCTGCAGTCTCTGTTCTCGGTCTGTGGTTTTGTTCTGTGCCATTTTTCTGTAGTAGAATGTGGAAATCATTTGTCATTAACAGAGAAATGAAAAATTTATTAATGTTAATAAATTATCTGAATGATCAAAGCATGCAACACCATTATAGTATTTGTGGAATGATCAAGTTTAATGAATGTGCAAGTTAATAATGGGGAATGTGCAAGTTTATTGAATGTCACACAGTTGATTTGACAAAAGAAAGCTGAAAGACAAAACACACATAAGTTTGGCATTGTTCGTAGAATGATCCTATGACAGAAATACTTCTCATAAAATTAAATTATAAACGCATTCATCATAGGCTAGTCTTCATATTATAAACACATTCAGTCAATGAACCTTGACAAAGTGCAACATGGTTCAATCAGATTCTATTTTATTGACATCAATAATTTTATTGACATGAATAATTTTATTGATATCAATAAAATTATTGAAATGTTGGATTTCATTAGTAAACAAATTTATTGATGTCAATAATTTTAAGATGCAACAGCATAAAGTAAGCAGATCTTTTTTTAAAATGTAAAAAGCACAACAGAACAACATATTGGATCTCAACAATGATTATTATTCTAGAAATATCAGGTTTATCTCTTTTATTGAAATGGTGGACTTCATTAGTAATCTAATTTATTGATGTCAATAAGTTTAAGATGAACAGCATAAAGCACACCAAAACCGAACAACATATTGCAGTTGATTGATAATGTGGATAGATTCAGTGAATTAGCCTTTACAAATGCAACATGGTTCAATCAGACTCTTTTTTATTGATGTCAATAAAATTATTGATGTCAATAATTTTTGTAAGGGAAATGTAATCAGAACCTATTAAACCTAAAAATGGTCTATAATATATGTTTGACTCATCCATCTTAGCTTGGCTTGTATATTATTGCATAACAAATAAACAAACAAAAAGTATGGTTTTAGCACAGAAAGAGTGGTTAAATTTACAGTTATTTTCGAAAAATAAATCATATAAACAAACAAATAAACGAATACTACATGAAACCTGGTGGAATATCTTAGTTGCATTGAAATGTAAAAAGCACACCAACACAGAACAAACATATTGCATCTCATTTTTGGAGAAATAACAGGTTGATGCCTTGATTGAAAAGGTTGATTTCATTAGTAAACTATTTTATTGATGTCAATAATTTTATTGAGGTCAATAATTTTTGTAAGGTAATGTAATCAGAACATGTTAAAACCAAACATAGTTCGAAATGAAACTTATAAGAGTCAGAGTGTAGTTTAACCTTAAATACGAAGAAAGAGTAAAGCATGTTTATGTTAAAATTCAAAATGTGTTAATCGGATACACAAAATCATTCTGCATCATTCCGTAGTCAACCAAATCGTTTGAGATTCAAATCGTTCAACAAAACAACAACAACGCATATGCGAAATAGCAGGAAAGATTCAGAGAATTGATCAGCCGTACTTATTAAGAGAGACTGAAACCCTAACCTTGTTGAAATCGGAAATTCTGAAGGCGTGAAATAGTCGGTGAAACCGCGAAGATCTTGAATCTGCTGTCGATTTTAGTGAGTCTTGTTTCGCGAGCGAGGTTGATGGTGATTGTGCGTAGAGATTTGACGGTTTTTGAAAATGGGAGAACGAAGAGTCGGAGAGAGTTTGGGAGCGAAGCGACAGAGTTGATGATCAAAAACCGCGGTACTCGATGAAATGAGAGTGGCACGGCGTATTTTTTTGAATTACGTAGGGACAAAACCGTAACATCGCGTCCGTGAGGCAATTAAATGGGCCGGACAGGCACCGTGGATTTGGACCAAACTGGATGGGAAATATATTGGGTATTATGTCCTTATGGGTCAAGCTCCCAATTTATAATTGAATGAAGTGAGCAAGTGGGTAAGACCATTTCTATATTTTATTTATCTTTTAGTTATGTTATTTACTCTTTTGCCCTTATATTATTAAATTTTTTATTTTATTTGATATATAATTGGAGGGGCAAAATATAAGTTTTTGAATGTTTACCAAAACTCATGTTTTGACATTATATATATAGATAACACTGCTCAAATTGCAGCTGATTTTAAAACAAAATTTAAACAACTAGCAATTTGCGTGAATTGCTCCTTTTTCATCATTTTCTGCCCCATTTAGAGTATTCCTACAAAACCTTCTAGGTAAGTTTGTACAACAATGGCAACTTGAAGGTGGGCAACTCCGCCCTTGTATCCATCTATTTAAGCCTCCCATAAGGTATCCCTATGTCACGCTATCAATGATAGATCTTATTACTAATTATCTTAGTATCGACTATCGAGTTAGGGTTTAGGGCATAATTCAACAACATTCCAAACATCAAAAGCAACTAACATTCCATAAGTCCTTTCTCTGCTGGGTTTCGCGAAAACAAACTCCTCACTTGTCTGGCGGCGTGTCCTTTGGACAGTGTCGTCGGACGGGTGATCTTTTACGTTGCTCGTCAGCTTATATATCTGTCTACCTGTGGATGATGGCGAAGGAAATCACGGTAGTGGTGGTAGGTTGCGTGGGGGTTGTGTGGCCTGACTATAAGATGGATTTGGTGTCTCAAAGGCAGTCTGGTGGCATCACAAGGAGGGCTAGGAGGATGGCAGGTGGTTGGAGGTCTGGTTTGGGGTTGCTTGGCTAGGCTCGGGGCTTACCCGTTATCCTCCTCGGCTTGCGCAGTAGCATGCAATAAGACGGAGGTGGTGCGGCGCAGTGGGTTGGTGCATGTCACGCCCCTAATTTTCAAACAAATAATAAGGCATTTTCGTATTTAATTACATAACTAATTCGGGACGCGAAGCATGGAACATCAAATTAGAAATATGCACAATAATTTTTTTCTTTTTAATTCATGTACAACGCTCACTCATTCCATGCCCATCAATGTAAATATTGACTCATTCTTTAGAGTCGAATATTACATTTCATAAATTTACATAATAAATTGATAATTCAATAAATTAAGTAAATACTTCTTCAGAGTTTATTACACATCAGCGGAAGTCTATCACCAGCCCAAACGGTTGATACTAGAATTCTCAACCAGTTCTCCAAATGCTATTACGCATACCTAACCTGCATGATTAACCCCTACACCATTGAATAGTGTACCGGGTTATGTCAACAAACCCGGTCAGCTTACGAAGCTGGTATGAGTAACCTCAATTTATACTATATTAACAATTTTTATACAGTCAAATATTGCATATTTAATTTCCTAGATGCAGATCACCCAAATGACTCTTTTAGATATTCAAATACGAGAATACATTTTAGACTCAAATGCAATCTCTCTTTTTACTGAATTAATTAATAATGCATTATTGGTAGCTAGATGCCCAACTCAAAATAGTATATATGCTCGATCAACATAACTCAATATTAATATATTGCAAACAAATGTTGATTATCCCACAATAATGTATGTTCAAAATTATGACATACTCTCAATATCACATCAAAAATACATATTCCACAATTAAACATGTATTTTATTTTCTTAGTGAATTCTTCAGATTGACTAGTAATAATTCATTATTCAACAAAAATCTCAAGCCAAGGTCCAAAATACTAAGCATAGGTAATAATCATAAATTCACCAACCGACAATAATGGCAATCAAATATTCAATCAAAATAATATGTATTTCCCTTTTTAGTGAATATTTTATAATGACTGGTAATAACAATTCAAAATAAATCTCAAGCCAAAGTTTCCAATACCAAGCATGGGTAAAAGTCCGCGTACTAGGTGTACGGGAAAGCGAACAGCATACCAAGGACAATACCAAGGCATGTACACTCATGGTCGGCAATTTCCTTCCTACGAGTCTAATAGTGCACTATCTGTAGGGACTTAAGCCCTGCGCTTAATCACCACAAAAACCCCATTTACCAGTAATTCACTTTAGTACACAATCGTACTATATATTTTCTCAATTTCAATGTTTTTCATGCACAATTCAATTTACAAACATGATCCTTATTTAAAACAATTTAGAGATCATGATTTAATTTATTTTCTCAATATGTTGGTCTCCAACCACAAAATTTAATCTCAAAACAATGATATGATTTCTTTCGCATCATATGATTTTTCACCAATTTATAACACAATTTACTAAGATACATATATTTCACACAATTATATATGCACATAATCTTTCCATCACAATTCATAATTTCACCAAGACATATATACATACATACATACATACATACATATGTCATCATCTCAGGAATGTTATCATGCCAAATATATTTCACATTTTATATTATTCATTTAAATTCCTTTCTTTTGAAAATCAATCTTCACTTACCGATGAACCGTTGTCGAACAAGTTCATTTGTTTCAAAACAAATATTTATTTTAATAAATATAATTTCACAATCTAATAATCGTTCTAATAAAACAATACATGAATTTCATTCACCAACATGTCTTTGTGAGAGTTACTCACATTTAAACAATCAATTCAATCACCAATACAATATTGTGAACTTTGCTCACCACAAATATCAAGTGAGTTTACTCACCTCTAATTCCAGCTGCGTCTTTAATTAGTAATCCGAAATCGACAAAACTAAGCAAAGCGTTATACGGCTCCGCAATCACCTATGAACATGCAAATTCCAACTTAGCATATCATAGTTCCCAAATCAACAATTCTAAAATCCAAATCACTTGAAGTATTCCTCGAATATCTCTTAGACGTCGGAAACTATAAATTATGACAGTTTGACCAAAAGTCAACTGTCGGTCAACGTGGGTCCCACGTCAATCATTCATCGAACGGGTCCCACTCGAAACTCCACACTTCCAAAACACAACATGCTTAAATCTAGAGACCAAGTAAGCATGTTCAGAAATAGTGATAATCACACGTCCAATATACCACATAAAGAAAACTATATGCTTAACACTTGTAATTATACATTAATAGCCAGTATAATAGCCACATAAAATTGCACCCAAGAGCCACGGACAGAAGCATTCATCAATAGAGTCTGCAAAATTAGCGTCAGACAATATTTTAGAAGCTAAAGACCTATAGCAGTGGCTAATAGAGGCAATATTAGCCAATAGGGACTGAATCAAATTGGTGGCTATAGGCCATATTTCTAGTAGTGGCAGTTTTGTACTAGGTTCATTTTGGCTCCAGTAATAAGTTTTTTTTTAATCAAACCTAAAAAAAAACAAGACAAAATTTATTAAAAAAAAAAGAAATATGCAAATACAAAGGGAGGACATACCCTTACCCCATCAAAAAGACCACCGGAAGAGAAGGAGGGACAAACATCCCGTCGTTCTTGAAAACAAATAAAACACCGATAGACAAGGGAGCAGAAATCCCAATGTCAAAATCACAGAAAATACATACAGGCCGGGAAGTAAATATGCATTTTACTTTGTAGTGCAAGTAATTTTATTTCATCAAAAACCTTGGTTTATGTAGTGTAAACAGGAAATAATTAACTAGGGAAGCTTCATCAGGTCACCACAGACCTTATTAATTTGATGAGAATTCAGATGTTGATTCTTAAACTCCTCGATCAAATCTGAACAGGGTCTATTAGTAATGAAGAAATGCCATCTTTTACTGGTTGTGTGACATGCGTGAAGCTGTCTTCCACCTTGTAAAGGACATCTATGATTCGTGCAAAATTCAGAATCGGCAAAAGGACTCGTATTGGCATTTCTGTTGGATTCAGCAACTGTGAGTTCATATCCTTCCAGGCACTATCGACTCTGCTCTGAAGCACATCATATGCCTCTTTTTCCGACACACCGTACTGTTTCATGTAGCATTCAACACCTGATGCTGCATGCCCCCTCTCTTGTTCAAACTATATATATGATGGAAAGAAATTAATGGTACGTGATCGACCAACAAGAAAATGAAAGAATTGAAGCTTATTAATTAAGGAGAAGGAGTACTGAACATAGAAGATAAAAAGAACCTTGTGACCAACGATGTCGTCCACGAACCTACAAATGGTTGATGAAGCTGTAAGAATCTTAGGGCCCTTGGACAGCCACTCAAAGGTCTCCTTTGTTACATTAATGTCGCCCATGCCAACAAAAGATAGAGTTAGAAGCATTGGGTAGGCGCAGGTTACAAGTGCAAGTTCCATATGCTCCTCCACACTTGCGATGTAGTCTTCATTGAACCATTGGGCTTCTTTCAAGTAACCTCGGCATATAGCTTTCATCTGGTAATTAACGTAAGTTTAAATATATATATATTTTGTTAAAAAAAAAAATGCCAATTGACAGACGGAGATGATGATCGAGTTTATTATTAAATCAGTTCTGTTAGTTAATTTGTACCGCCTCTTTCGCATAATGGACTCGATATGATCTTCCTTCCTTGGCCATTTCATCTTCAATTTCTTCGAAAAACTCTATAAGTGCCTTGTAACAGAGTTGCAATTTTTCTGGAAGCTGATTCATGCACTTAATGTCCCACCTATAGATCGGATCAAATACCCAATTTAATTCCATTTTAAGTAACTAATGATGAAAGGATCAATATCTATCTGGAAACTGTACAAGTTAGCTAATAAGATCGATGCACAGTGAATAGTTTAAACCTTTGAATTGCTTCAGTGAAGAGCGTGAGTTCATCAATGGTGCCATATGCATCGTAGATATCATCTATTATAACAGTGATGGCGATGACTTTGGTTACAATTCTTCTGCCAAGTTCGTATTGGGGTTCGAAGTAAGTTGCCACCGACCAAAAATAGGACTCCACGAGTCTGTCTCTTGCAAATGTTAGCTTTGTGGCAAATCCTAAATCTTTCCACCACCTGACAAACAAAAAAATGCACAAAGTATTACTCATACTGGTTGAGAATAGAGAAATCGATCTCTATATGGAAAATTGAGGGGATTACCAATAAGGTCAATTATACTGTCTTAAAAATTATTGCAGTAACACTCTCGCTAGCTCAAATAATTTGTAATAATTAGCTTGTTTTTTGTCTCCTGTTTTACAAACAGTAAAATATAAGAAGAGTGTTTCTATTGGGACCTCCAAATTTGCTCACTTGACCTCACTCCATTATGAATTCTTAAATGACATTTATAACCTCCTATAAAATGACTATTAAGGACAATAATTATACCAAAAAGATATTATGTTTATTTTCTCTAGAGTTTCCAGTTCAATAATATTAGATTGCATTGTTTATTATTTTTCTTATCTATTTTCATTTTCCAATTTCACTACATACTCATTAAAACATTTATATATATTTAATAAGAATTAAAACTATGATAGATCATGTGACATAAAAATTTGTATCATTTGTTGAACGCATATTAGTGATAGAGAACAAAAGAAATTCTGCTATGACCTAAATCTAAGTCTATTCATTATATTTGCAAAAAAAAAAAACAAAGAAGCTAGCAATTAAAAAATATATATAAAATATTTAATCATGAGGTACAAAAAATAGAGGAAAAAAATAAACAGTAAGAATAAATGATTACGTTTTTTTTTATTGCACAGCTAAAAGAGAAAAGAATAGTTAAAAACAAAAAACAAAGAATAGTTCATGCTAAAACATTTTCTTGTTGATTAGAAATTAATTTTTGAAAGTCAATACCTTGTGTTTGATTTTTTTTATTGGATAAGAGATTTATGTTGTCTGATTTAGGAATGAACATTTAATTAAGATTTATAGAGTAATTATATCATTGAAATAGCTAAGTTTTTTATTTTAAAGATGAAAGTTTTTTGCAAATTATATCAGTGAGGTTATTTGAGGAAGTTTAATGAGGTTTATTGAGTAAAATTTAGCATTTAAAAATTTATTAGAAGGTGTAAAAAGTACAGAGGTCAAGTAAGTAAATTTGGAGGTTCCAATAGAAAAACTCATATAAGAAATACATCTCCTGAATGGAAAATTCTAGTGTATGTTAACGTATTGCATACGTACAATTACAACTTTTAAGACTTAATTACTCAAATGATAACCTATTTATTCTAATAAAGACATTATTTACCTTAACCAGGGCTTTTTCGTAATTATCACATGAGTTGTCGAAGTTGTAATATGTGTCGTGAAGTAGTAAAATATTACAATATATTACCACTTTTAGGACTTAGTTACTCAAACGAGAACTTAATTTATTCTAATGAGGACTTTATTTACCTTAACAATGATTTTCTCTTCTCATTATGATGAGAAATGTAAACATACCATATCATTACTCTGAATAGTCTGTGATCTTTTTTTGTTTCTGGTTTGTTTCTTGTAACTTGTGGTTTATTTTAATTAAGTGTTTCCTTTGTCAAAAATAAAAAATACATGCATGTATTTATCAAAAATTGTTATTTTCTTTACCCTTTTTTGTTTCAAAGCCTCAAATTGATCTGTGAAACAAATGAGGTTAAAAGAACAGTCGATCACGCTCAATTATGGAGCCAAAACAATGAAAGCAGAATATATATCAAAAGATTGCTTTACTGGGCCAGCTCTTTCTAGGCAAGAAGGTAAAGGGATATAATACACCAAGAAACAATAATTTTTCCACTAAAAAAAAACAATAATTTTAGTAAATTATTGTTTCCAATGAACAGATCTGCACAGCTTCTGAGTTTTAGATAACTGGAACGTCTTTATTTTTATTTTTTCCCATTCTCCAAGATAGTCCAATTTGGGAATATAAGACATATAGCAGACATGTGATTGATTTTATACGAGGATGGAACTCGAACACCAAGCACAGGGACTTTAAAATATTATTAAAAATTTAGATCCAGTAATATTTTCCTTAATTTTAGTACCCAAAAAAAAAAATTAGAGCTAGTCAGCAATAGTTCATGTGATCAAGCAGGACGTCCAATCCCTGTAATTATTATTAGCTATATGCCTATATCCAATATTAAAGTGAGTATATGTGATCAAGCCGAACGTCCTATCCATGCATGTACGTAATTATTTAGATATATCCAACATCAAAGTGTGTATGTACATACCTGGCAAGAATGGAGCTCCTTTTTGTGCAACGACTGCACCAGATTGAAATCCAACTTTGCTAGCTTTAACAGAGCTTGGTTATGGGAGGCCATGTCTTGGTAGATGGAGATGTATTTCTTGGCCTCTAGCCTTGGTATGCCCCTATACGGTAGCTGCTTCAGAGCATGAGTTACTTGAGCTGCCAAATTAGGGTTGCATACCATGGCATTAAGGTGAGCAGTAGTGAAAGCAAGAGCTTCGTCCAATATATCCTCCCCATGAACCCCAAGATGCGCGGCTTCGTACAAGCTTAGTATGCTTGGTATGTCAGTAATCAAGCTTTCCTTGAAGTTGCCTTTGTCATCTCTGAACTTGTTAAACATTTCTGCTTCAGTATCATCAATTCAACATGTCAGATCGCTATGGTAAGTATTGCAAGACGTGAAAGAGGATGAGATCGTCGACTTACCAGTTGAGACATTATATCCATGTTGTCTAAGAACCCGAAATCGCAGGCTGACATTGTAAAGATCACCATCATCATCATGAGACTGATAGGTAGTAGCATATATACGCTCCAGTGCTTCTTCTATCTCTGTTTCAAAGTGGTAAGCTACACCTAGGCGATCAATTGCGTCGATTAGCTTTAGTTGTTCGAAAACATCTGCAGACTCTGCTAACATCTCCATTCTCACTACTTCTTTAAGTTCCGCAATTTCTTTCTCTCTACGTGCAGTGGTAATCTGCACCAGCAAATTAAAGAGAGCGTGTATCTAAGGCGCAATAGATTCAAAACTCATAAAAAATACATTGACAGAAAATATGCTTGCATGCATGATACGTTTCATAGACTGATTTACTTACAGTGTCTTCAGAATCATAGTTGATGAAGCGGTCTCCCCAAGGGCTTGGAACATAATCTGTTGTTGGACGACTTCGTTTTGGTTTGCATTGAGCTGCAGAGACTTGGAAGGACATGGTTTCGATTGATCTATGATCAAATTAATGGTTTTGGATGATGAGATTGCTTACAGGCTCATATGTATTTATAATATATCCAAGCTAGACAGTGGGCAGATTACCATTGCACGTAGTCGTAAAGAGAAAGAAAATAACAAACAATCCAGCTAGCCAAAATTATTTAGATCTAAATATCTAATTTAGAAATGAGCTAGATATCAATTGACATGTTTGTCTTTACCTCTAAACAAGATATATATGGATCAGATATACATCAATCTTCAAATATTCAAGATTATCATCGTTTGCAAAGAACAATTTATGATATTCAAGATCATACGGATGCAGTAAGACAATATTATCATCAACATATTGTAAACACGAAATTCTGTAAGCAAATCAAACAAAGACACGTGTACAAAAATAATATTTTATTTAGTATTTGAAAACGGGTTACAATTTTTGTATAAAAAACCCTCTGATTCGATCTCCAACGATGTGCTTGATTCAAGGGTGATGAACACTTGATCTTGAATCAAACAAGGGTCACGAGGTTTGGCGCGCACGTGACTGATGTCTTTTGGCTTTGGCTTTGATGATGTGAAGGAATCGGCTCTCTTGATGGCTTGATGATTCTCCATGGGTTTAAAGACTTCTAAACTTTTTGAGTGATTTCTCTTGCTTGTCAAAAATTCATAAAATCTCTTGATTTGAGGAGGGATATTTATAGTGGCTACATCTCCCTTGAATTGGAATCCATTTATGATAGAGCATTTAATGAAATTCCTTATTTATGTGATTAAATCAATCAGTTTTAATTGATTGACTTAATTATAATCATTTAAGGAATTCACCAATTAATTATGATTTAATTGACACTATTTAATACTGGATTACAATCAAGATTAATTAATTTAATCTGATTGATATTTAGCATTTAATGCTTAAATTTAATCGGAATCAATCAATTTAATGCGATTTATCCGACTTAATACTTGATTTAATGAATTGTCAATCATTAATAAATTGATGTTTCCACATCATCTAACTGACGAGCCCTCTTGTGTTTCGACATACGTCACTCTCGGAGCTTTTCAAATTTTGGTGACATGTAAGCCACGTGTACCATTTGTGGGGCTCACGTGCCAGCTAAGCTCGATTGGTCAAAGTTTGAATATTGACTGAATTATTAGTGATCGATTTTAATTTTCACTAATTTTCTTGCGTCTACAAATGCCCTCACTTCAAGGTGCGCCGCAAACATGTGGTTGTCACGTGTTGAAGGTGTGACTTGAAGTTTGAGTTCGAATTTGATTTTTTTTTTTATGCTAGACGGCCCTTTTCAATGATGCCCCCAAGTGTTGAACTTGTCGGAGTCGGTTTTTTGAACTTCAAGGAAACGCGGAGATTCACAAAAATCTCAACTTAAATTTAATAAAGATTTTTGGTGCTCCAAATGAGTATGTGATAAAATCATAAAACCCAAATATACAAGGAAGATCCACCAAAACCTTGACTTGATTTAACGAGTATATGCTTAAATTCCAAATAAGCAGGTTATGAAACCCAAGAGTATGAGGAATATTGAAAGTAATATTTGCTTTTCTTGGAAAAATATACCCATTTTAATTGGGAAAGAAAATATACCCACATCAATTTTCCTTCTTATACAAGGTATTTTGGCCATTATGACGGAAAATTCTTAAAGCTTCCCTTCAAATTAAGGGTAATGCTAGGGGGCCTCATTAAGGCATAAGATGTGGAGGCCTCAATCCTATGTGTCATGCCATATCACATATAACAAAATATATTTTTAAATCCATGTTAATATTTCAAATATGACAAAATCAATATTGCCCTCTCAAATTTTGATTTAAATTTTATTATTTTATCAATTTATCACTAGCAATCTAAAATACAAAAAGAAAAAAAATTATTAACCCTAGACCTAAAGCACGTATGTTTACAGAAAAAGAAGAACATGAGTGAAAAACAACTCAGATCAGAGAAAGGAGATTGTGGAAAAATTGAAGAGTGGCCTGGAACAACCACATAGTAAGGTATGTAAATTAATTAGTTATATGACTTATATCAATACTTTCATAACCTGATTTATTTTTACAATTCTGTCGAAGTACGTGCTGCAGTTGTAAATATTTTTATGTTAGCTATTTGGATCTTGGTGTTGATTATTTCCAACTCTTAATCCAACTTTGTTGTGCTACTCATTGCTTTAATCTTTTTATTACTTAATGACTATATCCTCAATTCTAGCTATCTTGTTTACACTTCCAACGAAATTGATGTAGAAGTCAATATTTTAATGTCTACTCTTTTATTCATGGTGGTGTTGTTATTGCTTAATTACTCTTTGAATACTTTGTTGTTTTACTGATCATATCCTTTGACCTTGTTATTATTTAATAATTATATATAACCTTGTTTGACATATAAGACTGTAAATGATTATTATGTATCGTATGCGTTCATAGTCTGCAACTAGACCTTTTACTCTCTTGGATCTTTGGAGAATTGAAAGAGGCTAGGGTTTTTGCATGTCTCAGGCGCCAGTGAGTGACAATGAGTGTGAATGATACCTCACAAGTGCGGACAAATAATTTGAAGGAAAATGATGATATGTGCATTTCCAGTGAAGGTGATTCAGATGATCCAATTAGTGAAGAAAGATCAACAGATTTGATGGAAGATATTCCAAGAAGAGGATTGATATTTGAGTCATATAATGAGCTGTACAGTTATTGTGAAGATTATGCTAAGAAATCAGGTTGGGCAGTTAGAAAGAGATCCAATATTAAAAAGGATGGAAATATTAAGTACGTCCAACTTGTATGTTCACGAGCATTGAGGGGTAAATCACGTGAAGAAAGTGAGCCGGTCTCGTCACAAATAACTGGGTGTTCTGCTCGTATCCGAGCGGTACTTGAATCAGATAGAAACTACAGATTGAGCACAATCTCGAACACAATCACCTACTGAGTCCTAAAAAAGCAAAACGTATGAGGCAACATAGAAAAATCGATCCACATTCAAGACAAAGGTTGTTTCATAATGATGATGCTGGTGTTCGGCAATGCAAAAGTTATCATGCTATATTGACTGAAAAAGGTGGCCATGAAAATTTGGGATATAGTGAGAAGGATGCACGAAACCTCATTGACAAGATAAGAAGATTGAAACTTCATAATGGTGATGCAGATGCCCTTCACAAATATTTCATCATGATGCAAAAAAATAATGCAAATTTCTTTTACTTTATGGATCTTGACGAAGAATGTCGATTAAGAAACCTCTTTTGGGCTGATGCTAGGAGTAGAGCGGCTTGTGAAGATTTCGGAGATGTGATCACATTTGACACAACATGCTTGACAAACAAATATGATATGCCATTTGCTCCTTTTGTTGGGGTAAATCATCATGGTCAATCTTTGTTGTTAGGTTGCGGCTTACTTTGTGACGAGACTACGCTCTCCTTTACATGGATATTTGAGGTGTGGAAGACATGCATGAAGAGGAAAACTCCTAAAGCTATAATTACTGATCAATGTGTAGCAATGAAAAATGCCATTGAAGTTGTGTTTCCAGATGCTAAACATCGGTGGTGCTTGTGGCATATTATGGAAAAAATTCCTAAAAAACTTGTGGTGTACAAAAGGAAATATGAGGATCTAAAAACTAGTATGTCAGATGCGGTTTATGAATCTATAACTATTGATGACTTTGAGAATCAATGGACATTGATGCGTGAGAAATACTTTCCAAAAGGAGATCAGTGGCTAGACGGGTTGTACAGAGAAAGGCATCGATGGGTTTCTGTATATTTGAAAGACACATTTTGGGCTGGAATGTCAACTACCCAACGCAGTGAAAGCATTAATGCATACTTTGACAAATTTGTGAAGTCGACAACCACTTTGAAATTGTTTGTTGAACAATATGGTGCAACAATGGCAGATAAGATTGAAAAGGAAGAACAGGAAGATTTTAACACATTCTTTAGAAGTGTGGAACTCTCAACCGGATTCAAATTCGAGAAACAATTTCGAGATGCTTATACAAACACAAAATTCAAAGAGTTTCAAGATGAGTTGAGTGCGAATGTATATTGTAACTCATGGGCAGAAAAAGAAGAAGGTGGAATTTGTATGCACAGAGTCATGGAATCTCGCTATAAAAAGAAGAAAAAGAGAAGAAAACAAAAGGTCATGAAAGCATCAGTAAGTAATAAGCTGAAGCCCAAGGGTCCTCTATGTCATTACGTTGAGTTCAATACAGACACTCATGACATTAAGTGTACATACCGTTTATTCGAGTTTAGAGGAATTTTGTGCAGACATGTGATTAGCGTATTGATTCAAAGAGAGTTGCCGACAGTTCCAAGTAAGTATGTACTAGCACGATGGAGAAATTTTTTTGAAAAGAAAGTACAGTTTCATAAAAGGTTGTTATGATGACCCTAAATCTAAGGAAGTGAGGTTGCTTCATAATAAGATGTTGGAAGTGTTCTATGACCTTACAAGCTTTGTCAAATCTGAGGAACAAACCAACATTGTTGTGCAAGGTGTAGCAGAACTAAAAGCTAAGGTGCTTCAGTACAAACCAATGTCTAAGGAGAATCCCTCCCCTAAAGCACCATCATGCGAGGAACCAATAACAGCCAAAAAAATTTCTCAATCCAAAAGTTGTGAAACGAATAGGTCGTCTAACATTCAAGAGGAAAATTTCCAAAGCTGAAGAAGCAATTCTAAAAGCAAGAAAAAGATGCTACAAGAGGAAACAAACGTCTCAGACATCACCAAATAAGATATACATTGTACGATTTATATTTTAAAAAGTTATTCATAAACTACAAATTGTTTCGTTGCAGCGTTGTAAAAAGACACAAGAAGATGAGGATGATTGTGATGTTGGAAAGAATAAGACTTCCCCACCACGTGATTATTCTACTCCACTAAGCAATTGTAGTCACCCCATTGCACCAGATAATGTAATGTTTGTGTTTATTATTTACCATATATATGAAACTGTTGTTTATGTTCTCTTATTTATGTAGGAAAGTTTATATTTGATTTTTTTTATTGCATTAGGTAAACTCAAGCTTCCCCATGGAAAGTAACAATTTGTCCCCAAAGTTATCAAGCAATAGGTTTCAGAGCGTAAGTATTCAATATGAATTCGACATATATATATATACTATTAATTTTTTATTAATAATGTAATTCTATTTTAGGTGAATCTGTCATATAATGTTAGCATGAGTCATGTGTTGGAATGTGTGCCATGTTTTACATTGACTTAGAAATAGATAGGAAAATCTCTTAAAGCATTAGCTTTGTTGTTTATAAGTTTTGTTGTATTAAATCTAGGTTTACTTTATCTAGGTTTTGTTTTGATAAATCTAGTTTTTGTTTAGTATAAATAGGTCATTCTTTGTAAAAGAAATCTATCAATGAAAATCATTCTCTTTCATTGCTCAGTTTGACATGGTATCAGAGCAATCGATCCACTGGACGTTGTCTCTTTGATTACTTGTTCTTGAAATTCTCATCCCAGTAATTGGGATTGTTTTTCCTTGATAAAGTTGCTATTGTTTGATCATTTCCAGCAGTTCTTTAGTGCTTGATTCCTTGCTGTTATTGCAAGGTTCTTTCATCTTTCATTATTCTTCTTTGGTGTGGCTTTTGTTGTTGCTGCAACCTTGTTGTTGCAAGGTTGTTTTTGATCTTGTTGATTGTGAACATATTGTTCATATCCCCTTGTTCTTATAGATCATTTCCAGGAAGGTTATCGTTGTTCCTCAGTGCCCAGATGATCGGACGCCAAGTATCCGTCCGGACGGATTTGTTGAGGCAGCACAAAATTGTTCATCTCCAGTTTGTTCCATTCCAAACTGGTTCTGGTTATTTTTCTTCCTAAGCAGAACAGCCAACTTTGAAGGCTAATTTCTCTCTCTATAGCCGTTGGATCAAGCTGTAATTTTGTGACGCTATTAACCTGGGTGTCTATTACCTCCAGTTAAAATTTCATCGTGATCTGTCCGTTGAAGTTCCTGTTATCCAGTCAACATCAGAAGGTGTTGTGTTATATATTCTGATCTTGAACTCCACTGCATTCTATGGGTGAACCTGTGCTTTCCAGCGCTTCACAGGAGGCTATTGAGGGTCCTTCATCTTCTTCAAAACCTCAGGAAGTTGTAATTGTTCAGAATGTTAATGATAATTCCGCTGCTAACTTTGGAGTCAAGTTGGATGGCTCAAACTATCAATTGTGGCACAAGCTTATGAAAGTTCACATCAGTGGGGTTGGTAAGTGGGGGTATGTTACTGGTGCAGCTGAAAAACCCTCACCAGACAGTACCCAATTTGCTACTTGGGATACTGCCAACTCTAATGTCATGGGAATTCTACTCAAATCCATGACATCCGAGGTAATGCAATTGTTTGCTTGTTTTGATACTGCTAAAGAAATATGGGATTCTGTTGCTGCTACTTATTATGATGGCTCTGACTTTGCTCGCATACATGAGCTTCATGCCAAAGCATTTCAGATGTTACAAAATGGGCAACCTGTTGCAAATTATTTTGCTAGTTTGCAAACTATTTGGCAGGAACTTGACCAAAGGCAGCCTAATCCTATGACATCTGCTGCTGATATTAACACCTATCGTCTGGAAAAAGACAAGATGTGAGTTCATATTTTCCTGAATGGACTTGCTTCCTCCCTAGATGGTGCAAAGGGGGAACTTCTCCGTTTGGCACAGCCACCAACACTGGAATAAGCATTTGCCTATGTTCGCAAGGATGAAGCTAACCGGGCAGCCATGAAGAGTGTCCATACCGAAGTGTCAAGCTTGACCATCAACTCCAAACTAGTGCCTGCTCCATCATCTCACCAAGGCATCACCCCTGCACCTCCAGCCTATAGGAGATCTCCACCTGGTTTTCCTGATAACCGAAAATGTGCTTATTGCAAGGATGTTGGGCATGTCAAAGAGCGTTGTTATAAACTTCATGGTTACCCCTCATCCTGGAAGGGCAACAACTCCAACAATTCTTCTTGGAAAAGCGGTAATTCCACCCACAAAAGCAAGGCGGCTGTCCAATTAGTGCAGGAACCAGATTTTTATGGTGTTGCTGGTCAGGACCACACTGGTGGAACAAGTAAAATTGGTGTTGCCTTACATATTTCTGACTTTACTGGTAGTAATACATAGATAATTGATTCTGGTGCGTCTGACCATATGACCTTCAATTCTAGCTTGTTTACTAAGTTGTCACCATCATCTATACCCCATGTTACTAATGCAAATGGTGAGTCATTCCCTGTCTTAGGAACTGGGTCAGTTATAGTCACTCCCACTATTACTCTTCATAATGTCCTATATGTTCCTGACTTATCTCATCATCTCATATCGGTTTCCCAATTAAATTTTTAGAACAAGTGTTCGGTAACCTTTTTTCCCATGTATGTTGTATTCCAGAATCTTCTCACACAGGAGACCATTGGCAAGGGAGACTTGAGGGGGAGGTTGTTTCATCTGGACTGCATGTACGCCGGGGAGAAGCCAGCACCGATAGGCCGACACGCTCTGACTTTGAGTTCTGATCGACTGAACGAGTTGTGGTTATGGCACCGACGTCTAGGTCATCCTACTTTTAGTGTCATGAAGAAATCGATGCCATCTTTGTTTTTGGGCATTAAAGAATCTAGTCTATATTGTGAAACTTGTGTTTTGGCCAAGAGTCACTGTGTTAGCTATCCTTCTAATTCTAATAATAACAGTACTATGCCATTTGAATTAATCCATTTGGATGTTTGGGGTCCTTCACAAGTTTCCACTCTTTCTGGTATGCGTTGGTTAATTGTTATTTTCATTGATGATTGTACAAGGCTAACCTGGGTTGTGTTGTTAAAACACAAGTCTGCTGTGTTTTCAGCATTTCAAGCCTTCCATACACTTATCCAAACCCAATACAATGGTCACATCAAAGTTTTTCGGTCTGACAATGGGGGTGAATTTGTTAATCATGATTTCTCTAACTATTTCCAATCTCAGGGCATTGTTCACCAAACCACTTGTCCTCAGACACCTGAGCAAAATGGTGTGTCTGAACGCAAGAACCGTCACCTCTTGGATATGGCCCGTTCTCTGTTATTGAGCTCTAATATGCCTAAATATCTATGGGGTGAAGCTATTCTCACTGCGTCTCATCTTATCAATCGGCTACCCTCTACCACTCTTCTTGGTAAGATTCTTTTAGAGGTCTTTTCTGCTCATGTGTCTATTCCTTCTCTAAACACTTTACCTGCTCGTGTCTTTGGTTGTGTCGTTTTTGTCCACCTTCCTAAGAACCAGCGATCTAAACTTGATCCTCGTGCCCTTAAGTGTGTGTTTGTTAGCTATGGTACTCACCAGAAAGGGTATAAGTGTTATCGCCCTCTTACACAAAAATTCTTTGTTACCATGGATGTGTCGTTTTTTGAGGATGCCTGTTATTTTGCCTCCACTGAAGCTCCTCTTCAGGGGGAGAGTGGTCATACTTACTTTGAAGAGCAGTTCAGTGAAAACAGTGTTGAAGTTGAAGATCAGTCCACAGACGTCCGGACGTCTCCTCCTCGTCCGGACAGAACAAAGGTCAGTAGCATATTAGACGTCCCAGACGTCCCATACGTCCCAGGCGTCCGGACTCCTTATATCCGTCCGGACGGATTTGACGGGATAGAAAGTACTGAAAAGATTACAAGCCCAGGCGTCCGGACTCAACATATGTGTCCGGACGGAGAAGACGAAATTAGAGAAAATTCAGAAGCAGTTCCAGATCCTGCAAGTGTACATGCACCTCCTACTCCTGTATCTCCCCCTCACTCAGTAGTCTCTCCTCTCCAATGTTCTCCTGAGGTACGTACTAAGTCTTCTCATGATATTGTGAATTTACCATTAGAAGAAGAGTCTAGGACAAGAGTCACAAAAGAAAAAAGATTACCTGAGCGTTCAACTCGTGCCAAACCTGCAAAAATGTATGAACCTAGTCTGACAGCTAAAGCTAAATATCCAGTTGCCAACTTTGTGTCTACCCATAGGTTGTCAACATCCCATGAGAGTTTTGTGAATCAATTATCTTTTGTATCTATTCCTAGTAAAGTGCAGGATGCCCTAAAGGATCCAAAGTGGTCAAAGGCGATGGAAGTTGAGATGGAAGCACTTGAGAAGAATCATACATGGGAGCTGGTACCGTTACCTCATGGTAAGAAGACAGTAGGATGCAGGTGGATTTACACGGTCAAGCATCATCCAGATGGGTCTGTCGAGCAATACAAAGCAAGGTTGGTGGCTAAGGGGTTTACCCAAAAATATGGGGTGGATTATGAAGAGACTTTTGCTCCAGTTGCTAAGATCAACACCATTCGTGTGTTACTGTCTCTTGCAGCCAATTTTGATTGGCCATTACAGCAATTTGATGTTAAAAATGCATTCTTACATGGTGATCTAAATGAAGAGGTATACATGGACCTCCATCCAGGTTATGGTACTGCTAACAACACAAGAGTGGTTTGTAGATTATGGAAGTCTTTATATGGGCTCAAATAGTCACCAAGAGCATGGTTTGGGAGATTCACCATGTTTATGAGGAAGGTTGGTTATAGACAAAGCAATTCTGATCACACCCTATTCCTGAAGCGTCAAAGAGGTAAACTTACTGCCTTAATCATTTATGTAGATGATATGGTGGTAACTGGTGATGATGTAGAGGAGATTAAAAGATTACAGATGCAGTTGAGTTCTGAATTTGAAATGAAAGATTTGGGAAAACTGAAGTATTTTCTGGGAATTGAGGTTGCCAGGGGGAGTGATTGTATTATGTTGTGTCAGAGGAAGTATGTGCTTGATCTATTGGTAGAAACCGGCATGCTTGATAGTAGACCAGCAGACACGCCCATAGAACAGAATCACCGACTTGCTGAGTATCCTGATCAAGTTCCAACAGATAAGGTACGATACCAGAGATTGGTTGGAAAGTTAATATACTTGTCTCACACTAGACCTGACATTGCATATGCTGTGAGTGTTGTTAGTCGATTTATGCATAATCCCAGTGAATCCCACAGGATGCAGTCATACACATTCTGAGGTATTTGAAGTCTGCACCGGAAAAAGGTCTTGTGTTTTCTAAGAATGGGCATTTAGGTGTGAGTGGCTATACAGATGCAGATTGGGCAGGATGCACTAGGCCAAAAAATATATCAGACGACAGTTTTTCTCCGTTGTCTGATCAAGGTTTTTGCTGTTGTTAATCTGCCTGCCGTCTGATGGGCAATCAGACAACGGATAATCTCTGTCGTCCAAGTATGTTACATACAACAGACACTAATTAATAACATGTTGTCTAAGAAAGGTTAGACAACATGATAAATTCAAAAACCATTGTTTGATATTATTTTCTACAACACCATATTGTTTGCTCCTGTGGTTAAATTACCATTTGAGATAGATTGTGTGCTAAAAACTGTGGAGTAGATTTCCATGAGACAACATTTAAAGGAAAATGGCATTGCCTATCCATGTATGATATTATGGGATTTTCAAAGAAACTGTTGTATGAGTTTTTATTAAACATTAGTTTTCTAGAATTTGGATATCCAGTGTGGTTCGCCCACGCTTCAAACAACAGAAAATTATTATTTTTAGTTGTGTTTTTGTAGTTAGGCAACTGACAAAGTATGAAAAGTATTATAGTTTAATGACTCAGACAACAGTTTCTGCTTTCCATTTCATTGTGTTCAATTCTCTTGGACAATAGTTTTTAGTTAGTAGAGAGTGATATGAGAGTGATTGTTATGACCATAAAATTTCGGAATATTGAATAACCTGAGCATATACAACCAAATCAACCATATATCCAAAACACACATTCATTCATAATATATATTAGTGCTCATTAACAAGGAACAAAATACAAAGAGGAAGGAGAAGGGGACATAAAGCCCAAACTTCTCGCAATAGAACAAAACAAAAGAACTTGGAGAATGTAACCTCCTAAATACACAAGCTGTTGCAATGCTACCACATTGAGAAACACATAAAAAAGAAAAATACAATAAGTGAAACATCTCATCCACTTCCAAAATATATTAGCCATAACAATTAGAACATCACCCATTCATTAATTAATAGAGGCCCAGACCCTTACCCAAAGCTTAATTCCAATGGCTTTTTTTCTCGCTCTCCTCGGCTCCGAACTCCACATAGCTCTTCAATATTCTCATCTTCACAATCCCAAAGCATTTCCATTATTAATTCTCTAGTTAACCAAATCAAAAACACAACAAAGAATATCGGAATCCTTACCTTCTCTGGTTTCATTCCAAACTAATTCAATATTTCAATAACTCCACCCCTTTAAGCTTCAGCATTCCAAACTCCAGAAACCTTTGGTCTCCGATCCAAGTACGTGGGTTAGGCTTCTAAACCATAACGAAATTGGAGATTATACCAAGGAATGGTCTCGGGAGGTTACCTAATTGAGACGTTTTGAAAGTCCGGCAGCCATGTGATGACGTCAAGCCGTGTTGGGTTTCGGGACTGATGTGGTTTGGTAGAACGCCGGCTGGGGAACCTTTTCAAGATGGTGGTGTTGCTCGATTTTGGGTAGAAGTCGTCGAACATCTCGGGCAGAGATTCCCGGTTGAGAGAAAGAGAGAGGGGTCGGGGAGAGAGAGGGAAAGATAGAAAAATAAGGGGAGACTGCTGTGTACTTAGGGTTTTCAACCCTTGATTTGTTTATATACTCTACTGCTTGGATGGACAATAATGCCCTTGAGTCAGGTGTTGGCGGCATAAATGAAAATTTCAGTGAGCAAAAATTGAAATTTCCCCCTAAAAGAAAAATCTAAAATTTGAATATCCCACCCTAAAACTCTAAACCTTAAACTCACACCATTTATTCTAAAACCCTGCTTTTCTTAAAGTGCAACTGAATCGTGACGAGTTGTTGAGTTCAAAAAATTTACGTACATATATGAAGCTCGGCTATGCGAGAGTGTAGGCACGAACGGCTCGCAAAATGGAGCTATGGCAGAGCTGTTACAAGCATTTTAGTGAAAAAGATATTTTCATAAATAGCCGTAAATAGAGGTTGACTGCCTTGACCGAGACCGAAATGACGACGAACGAGACTAATTTTTTAACACAACACATACTACTACACAATAAATACATGGGTAATGTCGAATATACTTTTTTTCATTTTTGATTTTTCGGAAACTAGTGTGAAGAGGATATTCCCTATATGCTGACTAGTGTGCTCTAACTTGTTCATTGGTTATATAGAAAAGTTTGTACTCTAAAACCAACAAGGTGGAAGAAAAATAAATTGGTCAATCCGACCGTTGGTAGTGATTATTACGGAGCAAAATGGTTATCATAAAAAAATCAGCCGATTCCGTTTTCATTTCGACCTCAATCCACGTGGTCAACCACAGTGAAATAAATACCCGTCACACTAAAATGTCCGTAACGACTCCGTCAAAACTCATGTTGCCAAGCCCTTCACACTCACACTCTCGTGAGTTCGAACTATGTCTATCCATGTAAAAAAATTGGAGGGAGTAACCCGTCATGATTAGGCTGCCCTTAGAGAAATATAAACTTAGAGGAAATGGTATAAACGTCAATTATCAATTAAAAATTAAATAAATGCATTTTAACTTCGTTGGGGTGTTTATGGGTTAGGGTCTAGACCAAAACCAACCATTTGCCATCTTGGAATCATAAATTATTTTTTGCTAATTTTTAATGGCTCGTTCGACATTTTCACCTCTTAATTTTTTAATTAGATTTCCTTAAGGACAATTGAATCATGACGAGGTGCTGAGTTCAAAAAATTTAAGTGGATATATGGAGCTCGACTATGCAAGAGTGTGGGCACGAACGGCTCGCAAAACGGAGTTGTGACGGAGTTGTTATAAGCGCCTTAGTGAAGAGAATATTTTCATAAATATATATGGTCGTAAATAGGGGTTGATTGTCTTGACCAAGGCCGAAATGAAGACGAACGAGACTAATTTTTTCACACATTACATACTACTACGCGATAAATACATGGGTAATGTTGAATATACTTTGATTTTTCGGATCGTACGAAATCCCAATATACCTACTAGTGTGGCTCTAAAACTTGTTTATTTAATCATTTGTTATATAGAAAAATTTGCATTCTAAAACCAACAAGGTGTAGGAAAAATAAATTGCCCATTTTGACCGTTGGATGTGATTATTACAGGGCAAAATAGCTATGGTAAAAAAATTAGCCGATTTTGTCTTCTTTTCAGCCTTGATCCACATGGTTAACCATAGTGATATAAAATAAAATAGAGAGAAGATTTAATAAAATAATAAAGAAAATTTAGACAACATAAAATACTCACCCATTGTCTCAAGATATATTGCACAACTTCAACAAAATAACTGTTGTCTGAAACAAAGCAATGACACAACAGCACAAACCAATATGTTGTCTCTTTTGAACAATGAGACAACATCAAACTTACACTACTATTTTATTAATATTAATAAAATAATAATAAATTTTAGACAACATAAAATACGTAGATATTGTCTGAAGACATACTGTACAACTTCAAGAAAATAACTGTTGTCTGAAACAAGGCAATGACACAACAGCACAATAAAATCTGTTGTCCCTTTTGAATAATGAACTATTTCAGACAATAGAATTTTTTTTGCTGTCGTCTGAATTTCTGGGACGACAGTTTTTTTGTTTGCTGTCGTTAGATATGTGTTGTCTGATTCCGATATTGGCCTAGTGATGTATCACAGATAGAAGATCTACCTCGGGTTATTTCACCTTTGTTGGAGGGAATCTGGTTACATGGAAAAGTAAGAAACATAAAGTGGTGGCTAGATCAAGTGCAGAAGCTGAGTTCTGAGGAATGGCCCATGGAGTTTGTGAGTTGTTGTGGTTAAGGGATTTACTTAGAGATTTGGGCTTTCGACAGAAGGAGGCCATGAATATTCATTGTGATAATAAAGCTGCTATTGCTATTGCACATAATCCAGTCCAGCATGACAGAACCAAACATGTGGAAGTAGACAGACACTTTATTAAGGAAAAGTTAGATGCTCAGATTATTTCTTTCCCGTTTGTGAAGACAGATGAACAGCTGGCTGACATCCTTACTAAAGCCGTTTCAAGTAAAACATTCAACGACTCAATTTTCAAGTTGGGTCTCAAGGATTTGTATGCCCCAACTTGAGGGGGAGTGTTAGCATGAGTCATGTGTTGGAATGTGTGCCATGTTTTACATTGACTTAGAAATAGATAGGAAAATCTCTTAAAGCATTAGCTTTGCTGTTTATAAGTTTTGTTGTATTAAATCTAGGTTTACTTTATCTAGGTTTTGTTTTGATAAATCTAGTTTTTGTTTAGTATAAATAGGTCATTCTTTGTAAAGGAAATCTATCAATGAAAATCATTCTCTTTCATTGCTCAGTTTGACATATAACACTGGAGGTGATTACACTAATGCTCCAAATGTAGTAGGCATTAGTAAGGGGTTGCCTTATGGATTTCCTAGCTTCTCACAGTTGTTAAATATGGTACATATACTTTCATTTTGTAAATTTTAATGCATCATGTTATATTGATCGATCAAGTTTAACTTTTTCTTCTTGTGTAATAGGTAAGCTCAATTGATAGTCAAGTACCAAACTCATCTTTCAACTCCCATGAATTTGAGAAGCAATACGAACCAATCATTATGGTATTTACTTCCTCCATATATTATGACTCAAGTATTTAATATATGAGAATATTCTAATAGGTGGGTATGTAATTCTTCACCCTATTTCTTTGCATGTGCTTCTAAAGAAGACTCCAAGCTTAACTATCCAGGAAAGACAAGTAATTGATTACTTATTCGATAAAAATGTGGTAAAAAAGAAAGAAGTAGTTTCTCGCATGGATGGATTTTCCATAGATAGTGATGAGATTATATCACTGCAAGGTACCAAGTGGTTGAATGACCAGGTTCTTAACATGTATATAAAGATGATCAACCTCGACAGAGTGAATGATGATCGATATATATTTCTCACTTTCCTTGCGGTTAGTAAATATTGTCTTTATTGCATGTTTTTGTTTAAGTAAATATGCAATCAACCACAATACGAAAGTAAAAGACAAAGCAAATAGCACAGGAATAGAGCGTATCTTTATTGATGAATATGTGCCTCTATATATAGAGAAACACAAGGGTACAATCCATATCCCAATAGGACTTCTATTCAATATGTAATCCTTATGCTAACCTAACTAAGATACTCTTAGGTTGACAAGGCACACATAAGGTAGGTTTCCTTCAACACTCCCCCTTGTGGCGTCAACACTAGGTGGTGCTCCTCGCGTTGTCTCATTAAAAACCTTTCCAAGTAACAAAAACCCAGTGGGAGAAAAATAACCTTGGTCGAAGGGAAAAAGAGTACAACACACCCTTCACATTTGGAAACTTTGCATGGACACTAGACTCCCCCTCAAGTCTGTGTCTCCCCCTGATTTCCACAATCATGGGAGGTCAGATAACTTAAGCAAACCAATGCTTTTCACATGCTTCTCAAATGTGGAATTAGGCAGTGACTTAGTAAATAAGTCAGCCACGTCGTCCTCAGAACGGACTTGATTCACTTTAATCTTAAGGCACTTTTGCTGTTGCTGATTATAGAAGAACTTAGGCGATATGTGCTTGGTGTTGTCGCCTTTGATGAAACCTTGCTTCATTTGTTCAATGCAAGCGGCATTATCCTCATAAATGCATGTAGGTTCATCGGTGATTGACCTCAAACCACATGTACTTCTTATATGTGTATCAATGGACCTTAACCATATACACTCACGAATTGCTTCATGGAGAACAATAATCTCAACATGGTTCAAAGAAGTAGCGACAAGAGTCTGCTTTGTAGACCTTCAAGATATCGCGGTGTTACCCATGGTAAAGACATAACCAGTTTAGGAACAACCTTTATATGGGTCAGAGAGATACCCAGCATCAGCAAAACCCACCAAGACATCACAAGGATTTTGTGAATAGCGGGCAGCAGCGCCCGTGCGATCGATCGTGACATCTTGCGATCGATCGCTCGACGGCAGGGGCTTGGTACGATTGATCGTGGCATTCCATGCGATCGATCGTACGACGGCAGAAGGCACGGGTTCCTCACCCATTTTGCCATATTTACGAGACTCTCTGTAGGGAAAGAACAAACCCATATCAATCGTACCTTTCAAGTAACGAAAGATAGTTTTTATGCCAGTCCAATGACGTTGCGTGGGCGCAGTGCTAAATCTAGCCAACAAGTTAACAGCAAAGGAGATATCGGGTCTTGTACACTGTGCCAACTACAATAATGCGCCTATTGCACTTAGGTATGGTACCTCAGCCTCTAAAACGTCTTCACCATCATCCTTTGGGCGAAACTGATCCTTCTTTGGATCTAGACTGCGACCAATCATGGGAGTGCTTACAGGATAGACTTTATCCATATTAAATCTTCTGAGCATCCTTTCCCAAGATCTTTCATCTCAAACACGGATTATGGCAAATCCGGAACTTGTGTTCATGCAGGGGCATAAATCATTGTTCACATACCCTCTTCCAAGAAAGTAGTCACTTAGACGGGTATACCACATCCGTCCGGATTGTTTCAATCCATATAGTGAGCGTTTCAATCTTATTGCAAACGCGCTCCGTGGTCTGGAGCCACTTGACTTGGGTAGATGAAGCCCATCCGGGACCTTCATATAAATTTCCATATCTAGATCCCCATAGAGATATGTTATGACCACATCCATAAGCTGCATGTTCAGTTTTTCGGAAAACTACCACTGACAGGGTAGCAGAACGTTATGACGTCCTTTACGAGAGAGTATGTCTCATCGTAGTCGATTCCAGGGCGTTGTGTGAAGCCTTGCGCCACAAGGCGAGCTTTATATCTCATTCTCTCACTACGCTTTCTAACAAAGACCCATTAATATCCAACAGGTTTTATTCTAGAAGGTATTGGCACAACTGACCCTAATACCGTTCTCTTTGTTAGTGAGTCCAACTCAACCTGGATTGCATATTTCCATTTAGGCCAATAAGCTTCTACGTTGGCATTCATCAACGGAGCGAAGTTCAATATCATCATTCTCAATGAACTCTTGTGCACAAGCATATGCAAACACATCATCAACTGTGATGAAGTTTCTATCCCACGTCTCATGTACACTAGTGTAATTAATCGAGATCTCTAGGTTCCCACGGATAGGTCTTAGCGACAGGGCGTCCCCCGAAGATGTCTTTTGGACATAACCATAATCCGGAACGTTTTCATGGACGGATTTTGAGTATCAATGATGAGAGGGTTATTTGGTGCCATCGCAGCCCATTCCCTAGGGCGCGAATCCCTCGAACCTGGTGGTCTCCAACGCTTCCTCAGCGGAGCCACGGCCTAAGCCACATCACCACCATTACTGGTAGTGGCGCCACCAGCTGTCCCTCCCATAGGGTTAGCTGTAATAGCGACTTTGAGTCCAAGTCCTTGTTCAGGCACTTGCATCCTTGCAGGCATGTTTGCAGTTGGTATATATGATCTAGTCACTGAGATCTGAGAAAGCGTCAGGAGGAGAATCTCTGACTTTCTGAAGATCTATAATTCTACGCACTTTCTGCAGTAGGGGGATCGTTATAAGACAGAGTGGGGACAGACCACGACAATTCCAGTCGTTCCTGCTGAACGTGTACGTTCTTATCTCCCCCTAACGACGGGAAGACTGTCTCACCGAAGTGACAAATAGATCGCCTGTCAAGGGTTCTACATAGCGGATTATGGTTGGAGACTCAAATCCAACATAAATACTCATTCGTCTCTGAGGACCTATTTGAATACGCTGTGGCGGCGTAATAGGCACATAAACAACACACCCAAATATGCGTAAGTACGATATGCTTGGCTCGTACCCAGTCACTAGCTGTAACGCAGACAAAGATTGGGTGGTGATGGGCCTCAGACGAATAAGCACAGCTGCATGCAATACTGCGTGCCCCCAGGCAGAGAGAGAAAGGTTGGTGCGCATTACCAACGTCCTTGTGACCATTTGTATTCTATTAATGGCAATCTCTACAAGACCATTTTGGGTATGCACATGTGAGACTAGATGCCTATCATCTATCCCATGCAGTAGTCATCGAAAGTCTTCGATGTAAACTCCCTAGCATTATCAAGCCTGATAAGTTAAAGGGATGATCCGGGTAGTGAGCCGGTAGGCGAATCATTTGTGCTAGGAGTTTAGCATAAGCAGCATATCGAGTGGACAACATCGTGACATGTGACCAGCATGTCGATGCATCAACCACCACCATAAAACACGTAAATGGCTCGCTTGGTGGTTGAATATGTCCAAAGAAAAAAGTACTTTAGAATCCTTTGCATAGGACGGTCTCAGTCCTTATTTCCCTAAGGAATAAGCTTTGCAAATGAGCATTTGGCTTTGGGAGCTTCAAAAGCATAGGAGGAATTGTCTACATCCGAGAGAGAAGATTTTGTTCTAAGCGATCGATCGCAGGGGGGTGCGATCGATCGCCCGTGCTCTCGGGTTCCTGTAACAATGCAGGATGGGACATGCGATCGATCGCAGGGGATGTGCGATCGATCGCCCGGGCTCTCTGGTTCCAGAAAACGTATAGGAAGGAACATGCGATCGATCGCAGGGGGATGCAATCGATCGCCCGAGCTCTCGGGTTTGTTAACGACGCAGCCTGGAAGGTTGCGATCGATCGCAGGTATCGTGCGATCGATCTTACGGCGTCGGACAGTGGCAAATTTGCTCTTTCTCATAACTGTCTCATCTCCTTGAATCGCCCTTCGATTCATGCTTTAATTAGCTCGAAAGAATGGATGTCCGTGTGAGGTTTTCAATACACGGATCATCATATCACAACCAGGGTGTCACAACCTGTCGTGCCAAAGCCAATATGTGTCTGAATTTCAAGAGGTCATCCCGAATGACATTGTTTGATTCAATAGCTCGAATAGTGGTAACATATCACCCACTAGAGAGACACATAAGCTTCTCTAAGATGCGTTTTCTTCCGCAGTCATTAGAGGTAATGCAAAGGGATTCTTTTCCATTCTCATCATGCATCTTAGCATGGAAACCATTGGCTCTTATATCTTTAAAGCTCAACAGAGTTCTATTTCCTCTTGGAGCGTAAAGAGCATTTGGGACATCAATGTGAGTGCCATTGGGCAAGAGGAATTGGGCATATCCTCTTCCTTGCACAAGATTCGATGATCCTGCCATCGTAGTCACAGATGTATATAAGCTCATCATTAAAATCGAGGCTACGAAGGCAACTCAGATTTTGTTAAAGATATTAGCCAAGGCTTTACACTCAAAGTTCCATCTTGATCTCAAATCAAAACTAAATCCATTGTCTTGGCAAACTTGCCATATTACATCAACTTGGAAAAAAACATAAAAACTTAAGCAAAATTGCTTCCAAAGTCTTTAACCCTTAAACTCGACGTCTTGATCATTACAATTACATCTCATATGTATTGCAAACTATGGCCCATTGATCAGACGCTCCATATCATTAATAGACATCATGAAGAGGATTCTCCATTGATTGAGGCATACAGGCTCAGTACTCACGGTCCCTAGGACGGTGGCAGATTACCTTGGCCGGTGGCGGTGCTGCCATAACTAATGGCGCAATAACGCTGACTGGCGGTGACCAGCGACGTCCCTCTTATAGGGATGGCGGTCTTCTCTCACTCTTTTGCGGCCCTATGCTCGCGTGATCGCTTATTCTTATGGCGATTACCTTCCTGAGCAAATCAATCTTACGGATCAAACATCCGGATTTGTCCCTAAATTTAGGGTTTTGCTCGTAGCGTCCTCCCTTAGGGGCGCTATCATCATCATGTCTTTCCTCAAGGCAGAGATGGAGAAGGTGGTGAGAGTTTCCTCAATCAATCATTCATCTGTGATGATTTTCTACAGAGAAGATGGAGTCACGAACGTTGCCATAACGTTCATGAAGCGCTTCTAGCGCTAACCTCTTTCATGAACTCAAACTGGAGTGCCATATCCATATGGCGATTCATCAGGAAAAATAACCTGGCATTATACATCTTAGTTTGAGGGTCTAGAGCGGTTTCTTCAAAACAACGCTCATGGATTCGAGCTAGAAGCTCTTGTGCGAATAGGTACATTAGGATATCATGAGCTCATCTCAGAATCTAATGTCCGCAGAATCCAATGGAGTAAAATCGAGTTATTCATGTTTGATATCCAAAATATGGAGAACACGAATATGGTGTGTTTCGGAGTCAATGCTCCCACGAAACACTGAAGGGTGAGTTTCGGAGTTAATACTCCCACGAAACAATAGAGGGTTTCTGAGCAATCTTTGTTCCCAAGAAACACTTCCAAGGATTTTGGATTAAGGTGAGACTTTGGTGTCGTATGGTCATAACCTTAAACCTTTTCGGTAGCTCTACTCAGATATAACCAGGTAAGTTATAAGAGATGTCGGTGGAACAAGCTCTCTTAATACCACTTATCTCAAACTCCTTACCTAGACATCATACCTAAGCAGGTGAGCCTAGTTGGGAATAAGTCATAAACCATAGGTCGTTTCTTCTCTACGGATTCCTCATCCGGAGGTAAATCATTCAATGAACTCCTCGTTCAAGGTCTCTTCTCTCTACGGATTCCTCATCCGGAGTATTAGCTCGAATCCCCATAATTCGGCTCTTGAACTTTCACCAATAGCATGATGACATTAGAGGTGCTCATGACTTACACATACCGCAAGCGATATGAAGCTCGATCACTCCCCTAATGCTTCTCATAGTTTGGATAGGTCTGAATCAAGAATCCCACGTTATAGAAAGGTGGGAGGTAGAGGAGGGATGTTAGAAGTCCCTTGAGAAAAAGAAGGTGAATATAAATTCATAAAGCAGCAACGTTTATAAAAGCTTACTTGGTATTCTTTTTCTTAAGTCTTGATTCTTGAACCTTAGGAGGTGGAGTAGATTAGCAGCAGCAACCAGAAGTAGCAGTAGCAACCAGGAGGAGCAGGGGCAAGCAGAAGCAGCAGGAAGGAGAAGATGATTCTCGGCAGGGGCTTCTTGCGATCGATCGTACGGTAGGTTGCGATCGATCGTGCGTCGTCCAGTAGCAGCTAGAACACACGGGAAACCTAGGTTTTAGGGTTCTAGGGCTTTGGCGCTAGCAAGATGCTATGCTCAATAGTTTTTGGCTTTTTTGATCTCAGAGCTAGAGGTTCGTGCTGATAACGTGTTTAAGTAAATATGCAATCAACCACAATACGAAAGTAAAAGACAAAGCAAATAGCACAGGAATAGAGCATATCTTTATTGATGAATAGGTGCCTCTATATATAGAGAAACACAAGGGTACAATCCATATCCCAATAGGACTTCTATTCAATATGTAATCCTTATGCTAACCTAACTAAGATACTCCTAGGTTGACAAGGCACACATAAAGTAGGTTTCCTTCAACAGTTTTATAATATTTGTATATTATTGTTCCCCACTAAGATTGTAAATTTATACATTTGTTATTTATTAATATTTTTAATTTTAGTTGCACGGAAAATGTATTAGACAACCGCCAAAAAACAGCAAAACACCGTCATCCGCCTTGCGTCAAGCGAAGAGAATATTCTCACAAATTTGTTGTCCATCTAGGTGTGGCTACAATGTTTTTAATCGTAGATTGGTATGAATGAATTCGAACTGTACTTTTAATTTTGAATATTGAATTTTAACATTCTGTGATTTTCAACAACCTTGGGTAATTTTTGTGTTATGTATCCAGTTGATTTTTCCTCTATGCTTGCCCTCGCATTGGTTGGCCTTTATTGTTAACTTGAGGGAGCACCGAATTGAGATATTGGATTCTTTATATGACAAGATGTTGCCTGGACTTGATAAGATCATAGCTGGAGTGGTTAGTTCACTATTACTGAACATTTTATTTACTTTTTGCAATCAATATTATTTTTAAATTAGTACTATCATATAATATTGCAGCTAATTATACTAGAAGAACTATCTAAAGAATTTGGCGGGATAGTCTTTGATCACTGAATGTATTCTCTTGATATAATTACTATGGCAAATGTTGTGAAGCAAACAAATACAGCTTAGTTCGTCTCGACATACTTTATTTATAACATGAACCATTTTTTATGTTTTATTGTCTCTTGAGAAATTTGCTAATTAATTAAAGAAACAACTAACTTCAGTTGGGATTGCAGAGTAATGCTGATTAAATTCATGGAGTCATGGGATGGTAAAATGACCACAGAGATCAATGAGGTAAGTAACACTATTAAATCTCATATGTTAATTGTAACAACATATATGATAATTTGTAATTTTTTAATTTGGGCATGAATTGCAGGACATGACTGACACATATCGACTTCAAATAGCCTCATCGATTATCTTAAGCCGACACAATGAAATCAGGGACGAGATAATTAAAAAAGCAACACAGAGATTTGCAAATTTCGAAGGAAATGTTGCACTGGCGATATTTTCTCCCACTAGTCTATTGTAGATGAATAATAAACAGGCAGCCTAGCCTTGTTATACAGGACAAAAAAAAAACAAAAAAAAAGAAGAACCTTGTATTGGTTAGTTTGTCTTTTTGTGTTAGATATGTTAGTGGTCTCATATTTTTTTGCTGAAGGTCTCATCTTAAATTTAGTGTAATCGAATGGTTGATGGATTCCATTTTTGATTTCCATGTGCCTTAATTGCATACTTTGTTTATTCTCAACTACATTTAATACAAAAAAAAGGTTTTTACACGTACTCTATCATATTAAATAAAAAAACATGAGAATGAAGTCTAAACTAACTTACAAAATTATTATTTGAACTTGGGACATAATGATTCCACATCTAATACAATTACCACCATATATAGTCTAAACACTAACTTTGGTGAAAAGATATAATTCTAAAATATAAATAGAGTATAAATTTAAGAGTCCGGATCATGAGACACATATTTTGACACATATTTTTACTCATTCTCAGATCTAACGGTTCTGCTTAGTTTTGGCAAATGACATTGAACCGTTAGATCTGGGGAGGAGTAAAAATATATGTCTCATGATCCGGAGGCTAAATTTAAACCCTAAAATCTACCATACCCATAATCCCTAAACCCTAAAATCCACCATACCCCTAATCACTCAACCCTAAAATCCACCATACCCCTATTCCCTCAACCCTAAACCCTAAAATCACCCTACCCCTAATCCCTCAACCCTAAACGTCACAAATCATTAACCAAAAACTCTAAACTCTAACTCCTCAACCTTAACCCTTAAACTATAAATTCTAAACCCTAAATCCTAAACGTAACCGCCCCTAAAACCCTAGTTACAACTAATTCCTCAAGCTAGTTTTCCTAATTAATGATCATGCTCATATTGGGACATGCATATTACTTGATATCTTCTCAACTAGGTTGTTACCTACTAACATGCCTTATCATTTGCACTATATGAATATATGATCACATTATTTCCTAGATCCAAAGTACTAAGCATTATCAATTTGCTATTTAGTTGTCTTTATTTTCTCCATGATGATGAGGTAGTAACATTGTCATTAAATCGAAGTTTAGTGAAAGCAAGTGATTTGATTCGTTTGCAATCAATTAAACAATAGTTCTCTCATGCGGTTATAAACAATAGTTCCACAATTGTAATCTCAATTAAAATTCATCTAAATTATATCTCCTTTCCAATTAAGTTTAGACTGCTAGGGTTTTAATTAATAATATATATATATATATATATATATATATATATATATATTAAAGTGCATAGAATTATATTTGTAAAGATAATTAATGTAATTCCTTAATTATAATTGTAAGGTAAATCGATTGAAAAGAGGTATTAATTATATGTATTAATTGTACGTTTGGCTTTTGATACATTGCTTTGGATAATTAATTATGCACATATTAACCTTACAATTATAATCATGTTTAAGGATATATGAAATACAACCACAAGACAGAAAGTAAATACAAAGTAAATAGCACAGGAATAGATCGTATCTTTATTGATGAATATGTGCCTCTATATATAGAGAAACACAAGGGTACAATCCATATCCCAATAGGACTTCTATTCAATATGTAATCCCTATGCTAACCTAACTAAGATACTCCTAGGTTGACAAGACACACATAAGGTAGGTTTCCTTCAACACTCTCCCTTGTGGCGTCAACACTAGGTGGTGCTTCTCGCGTTGTCTCATTAAAAACCTTGCCAAGTAACAAAAACCCAGTGGGAGAAAAATAACCTTGGTCGAAGGGAAAAAGAGTACAACACACCCTTCACATTTGGAAACTTTGCATGGACGTCAGACTCCCCCCGAAGTCTGCGTCTCCCCCTGATTTCCACAATCATGGGAGGTCAGATAACTTAAGCATACCAATGCTTTTCACATGCTTCTCAAATGTGGATTTAGGCAGTGACTTAGTAAATAAGTCAGCCACATTGTCCTCAGAACGGACTTGATTCACTTTAATCTTAAGGAACTTCTGCTATTGCTGATTATAAAATAACTTAGGCGATATATGCTTGGTGTTGTCGGCTATGATGAAACCTTGCTTCATCTGCTCAATGCAGGCAACATTATCCTCATAAATGGATGTAGGTTCATCGGTGGTTGACCTCAAACCACATATACTTCTTATATGTGTATCAATAGACCTTAACCATATACACTCATGAATTGCTTCATGGAGAACAATAATCTCAACATGGTTCAAAGAAGTAGCGACAAGAGTCTTGCTTAGTAGACCTCCAAGATATCGCGGTGTTACCCATGGTAAAGACATAACCAGTTTGGGAACAACCTTTATATGGGACAGAGAGATACCCATCATCAGCAAAACCCACCAAGACATCACAAGGATTTTGTGAATAGCGGGCAGCAGCGCCCGTGCGATCGATCGTGACATTCTACGATCGATCGCTCGATGGCAGAAGCTCGGTACGATCGATCGTGGCATATCCTGCAATCGATCGCCCGATGGCAGTAGGCACAGGTTCCTCACCCATTTTGCCATATTTTCATGCCTCTCTGTAGGGAAAAAACAAGCCCATATCAATCGTACCCTTCAAGTAACGAAAGATAGTCTTTATGCCATTCCAATGGCGTTGCGTGGGCGTAAAGCTAAATCTAGCTAACAAGTTAACAACAAAGGAGATATTGGGTCTTGTACACTGTGCCAAGTACAATAATGCGCTATTGCACTTAGGTACGGTACCTCAGCCTCTAAAACGTCTTCACCATCATCCCTTGGGTGAAACGGATCCTTCTTGGATCTAGACTATGACCAATCATGGGAATGCTAACAGGATGGACTTTATCCATATTAAATCGCCTGAGCATCCTTTCCCAAGATCTTTCATCTCAAACACGGATTTCAAGCATTCACTGGCACTTGCAAATTCAGAACTTGTTTTCACGCAGGGGCATAATTTATTGTTCACATACTCTCTTCCAATCAAGTAGTCACTTAGACGGGTATACCACATCCGTCCGGATTATTTCAATCCATATAGTGAACGTTGCAATCTTATTGCAAACGTGCTCTGTGGTCTAGAGCCACTTGACTTGGGTAGATGAAGCTCATCCGGGACCTTCATATAAATCTCCATATCTAGATCCCCATAGAGATATGTTATGACCACATCCATAAGCTGCATGTTCAGTTTTTCGGAAACTACCACTGACTAGGTAGCAGAACGTTATGACGTCCTTTACGAGAGAATATGTCTCATCGTAGTCGATGCCAGGGAGTTGTGAGAAGCCTTGCGCCACAAGGCGAGCTTTATATCTCGTTCTCTCACTACGCTTTCTAACAAACACCCATTAATATCCAACAGGTTTTATTCTAGAAGGTATTGGCACTACCGGCCCAACTACCGTTCTCTTTGTTAGTAAGTTCAACTCAACCTGGATCGCATGTTTCCATTTAGGCCAATCAGCTCTACATTGGCATTCATCAACGGAGCGAGGTTCAATATCATCATTCTCAATGAACTCTTGTGCACAAGCATATGCAAACACATCATCAACTGTGATGGAGTTTCTATCCCACGTCTCATATACACTAGTGTAATTAATCGAGATCTCTAGGTTCCCAGGGATAGGTCTTAGCGACAGGGCGTCCCCCGAAGATGTCTTTTGGACATAACCATAACCCAGAACGTTTTCATGGACGGATATTGAGTATCAATGATGAGAGGGTTATTTGGTGCCATCGCAGCCCATTCCCTAGGGCGCGAATCCCTCGAACCTGGTGGCCTCCAACGCTTCCTCAGCGGAGCCACGGCCTAAGCCACATCACCACCATTACTGGCAGTGGCGCCACCAGCTGTCCTTCACATAGGGTTAGCTGCAATAGCGACTTTGAGTCCAAGTCCTTGTTCAGGCACTTGCATCCTTGCAGGCATGTTTGCAGCTGGTATATATGATCTAGTCACTGAGATCTGAGAAAGCGTCAAGAAGAGAATCTCTGACTTTCTGAAGATCTATATTTCTACGCACTTTCTGCAGTAGGGGGATCGTTATGAGACAGAGTGGGGACAGGCCACGACAATTCCAGTCATTCCTGCTGAACGTGTACGTTCTTATCTCCCCCTAACGACGAGAAGACTGTCTCACCGAAGTGACAAATAGATCGCCTGTCAAGGGTTCTACATAGCGGATTATGGTTGGAGACTCAAATCCAACATAAATACTCATTCATCTTTGAGGACCCAATTTAATACGCTGTGGCGGCGTAATAGGCACATAAACAACACACTCAAATATGCGTAAGTACGATATGCTTGGCTCGTACCCAGTCACTAGCTGTAACGTAGACAAAGATTGGGTGGTGATGGGCCTCAGACGAATAAGCACAGCTGCATGCAATACTGCGTGCCCCCAGGCAGAGAGAGAAAGGTTGGTGCGCATTACCAACGTCCTCGTGACCATTTGTATTCTATTAATGGCAATCTCTGCAAGACCATTTTGGGTATGCACATGTGAGACTAGATGCCTATCATCTATCCCATGCAGTAGTCATCGAAAGTCTTCGATGTAAACTCCCTACCATTATCAAGCCTGATAAGTTAAAGGGATGATCCGGGTAGTGAGCCGGCAGGCGAATCATTTGTGCTAGGAGTTTAGCATAAGCAGCATATCGAGTGGACAACATCGTGACATGTGACTAGCATGTCGATGCATCAACCACCACCATAAAACACGTAAATGGCCCGCTTGGTGGTTGAATATGTCCAAAGAAAGAAGTACTTTAGAATCCTTTGCATAGGACGGTCTCAGTCCTTATTTCCCTAAGGAATAAGCTTTGCAAATGAGCATTTGGCTTTGGGAGCTTCAGAAGCATAGGAGGAATTGTCTACATCTGAGAGAGATGATTTTGTTTTATGCGATCGATCGCAGGAGGGGTGCGATCGATCGCCCGTGCTCTCGGGTTCCTGTAACAATGCAGGATGGGACATGCGATCGATCGCAGGGGATGTGTGATCGATCGCCCGGGCTCTCTGGTTCCAGAAAACGTACAGGAAGGAACCTGCGATCGATCGCAGGGGGATGCGATCGATCGCCCGAGCTCTCGGGTTTGTTAACGACGCAGCCTGGAAGGTTGCGATCGATCGCAGGTATCGTGCGATCGATCGTATGGCGTCGGACAGTGGCAAATTTGCTCTTTCTCATAACTGTCTCATCTGCTTGAATCGCTCTTCGATTCATGCTTCAATTAGCTCGAAAGAATGGATGTCCGTGTGAGGTTTTCAATACACGGATCATCATATCACGACCAGGGTGTCACAACCTGTCGTGCCAAAGCCAATATGTGTCTGAATTTCAAGAGGTCATCCCGAATGACATTGTTTGATTCAATAGCTCGAATAGTGGTAACATATCTCCCACTAGAAAGACACATAAGCTTCTCTAAGATGCGTTTTCTTCCGCAGTCATTAGAGGTAATGCAAAGGAATTCTTTTCCATTCTCATCATGCATCTCTGCATGGAATTCATTGGTTCTTATATCTTTGAAACTCAGAAGATTTCTATTTCCTCTTGGAGCATATAGGGCATGGCAAGCAATTAAAATTGAGTATAGCAAACAACTCCAAATTTTATTAAAGATATAAACCAAATGAATAACATCCAAAGTTCCAACTTGGTCTTTACCAAAACTAAATCAACAATACAATGAAAAATAAAGGACTTAAGCGAAATCAGGAGTGTCATCACTCTTCCCAGCTTCAAAGTCTTCAATCCTCAATTCGACGTTCTCTTCGTCATCCTCTTGTTCAAAGTTGTGAGTTTCCATGGCTTCGCGATACAGCTTGTATGCGTTAGCAACATTCTGAGAGGCTTTACAGATCTTGGCCCAATGACCAGTCTTTCCACACCTGAAGCACAAAGATGTTTGATTGGAATCCTTTGATTGAGAGGCGTTGTTCACGCGTGGTGCTCTTACCCTTAGTGGCACCGCATTAGCGCCGGTCCCTATCATAGGGCCGGCGGCTCTTCCTCTAGGGTGGCCTTCTCGGCCACCTCCACGCCTATTTCGGCGACTACCTTCTTGAGCAGAGCGATCATATGGACCAGGGTGTCCAGAATTGTCCCTTGACTTAGGGTTTCGCTCGCGGCGGCCTCTCCTTGGGGCGCCATTATAATGGGTCTCCGGAACTTGCTTTGTTCCCACGGGCCTCGCATTATAATTCTTCACAAGTATCTTCTCGTGCTTTTCAGCAATAGAGAGAGCAGAGACAAGCTCATGAAATCTTGTGATCTGTTTATTCTGTACTTCAATGCGATAGTTTCTTGCAACTACCAAGTCAGAGACGGAAAAGGTAGAGAGGGTTTTCTCAATCAACATCGCATCAGTAATATTCTTCCCACAGAATTCCATTAGGGATTTGATGCGGAGTGCTTCCGAGTTGTACTCTAGGACCGAGGTATAATCACAGAGACGCAATTGTTGCCATCTCACCTCTAGGTCAGGAAGCAGGGATTCACGAACATTGCCAAAACGCTCTCCGAGTGCAACCCATAGTCTTCTGGGATCCTCCTCATTGAGGTACTCGGATTGTAGAGATTCATCCATGTGACGTATCATCATGATGATTGCTTTGGCATTCTTAGCCTCTAAAGCATCAGCGGTGGCTTGTGCAGTAGCAGCAGCAGCGGCTGCAGCGACGGCAGTTAGTGGTCCTTCCACAGGTGCGGCGGCGTTATCTGCAGGTGCAGCTGCAGGGGGCTCATTAATTGCAGATATGCTACCTTGAGCTTTCAGGTGGTTGCGTACATCGCGAACCCACTTATGGTATCCAATGCCCGTGGAGTCCAAAGGTGCGAAGTCCAACTTGTTCAGGTAATTTGCCATCTGAAACAACAAGAGAATTGAGATTAGTTTTCGGAGTTAAACTCCCACGAAAACAAATATGGTTTCTGAGCTATGCTTTCAAGAAACGTTTTCCATGTATTGGATTTAGGTGAAACTTTGGTGTAGTATGGACATAACCTTAAACCTTTTCGGTAGCTCTACTCAGATATGACCAGATACATAATAAGAGATGTCGGTGTGAGCAAGCTCCCTTAATACCACTTATCTCAAATTACATACCTAGACATCATACCCAAGCAGGTGAGCCTAGTAGGGCCTAAGTCATGAACCATAGGTCGTTTCTTCTCTACGGATTTCTCATCCGGAGGTAAATCATTCAATGAACTCCTCGTTCAAGGTCTCTTCTCTCTACGGATTCCTCATACGGAGTATTAGCTCGAACCCCCACAGTTCGGCTCTTGAGGTCATCACCAATAGCATGATGACATTAGAGGTGCTCATGACTTACACATACCGCAAGCGATATGAAGCTCGATCACTCCCCTAATGCTTCTCATAGTTTGGATAAGTTCAGATCAAGGATCCCACGTTATAGAAAGGTGGGAGGTAGAGGAGGGATGTTGGAAGTCCCTTGAGAAAAAGAAGGTGAATATAAATTCAAAAAGCAGCAACGTTTATAAAAGCTTACTTGGATTTCTTTTTCTAGATTGGCCTTGAGTCTTGAACTTAGGAGATAGAGAAGATTAAAGGCAGCAGCAGCAAGTAGAAGCAGCGGCAGCAGGTAGGAGGAGCAATAGCAAGCAGGAGCAGTAGGAAGAAGGAGGTGATTCTCGGCAGAAGCTTCTTGCGATCGATCGTCCGGTAAGTTGCGCTCGATCGTGCGTCGTTCAGCAGCAAGAAGAACACGGGAGAATCTTAGGGTTAGGGTTCTAGGGTTTTTGATCTCAGGGTTAGAGGTTCGTGCTGATAACGTGTTTAAGGATATATGAAATACAACCACAAGACAGAAAGTAAATACAAAGTAAATAGCATAGGAATAGATCGTATCTTTATTGATGAATAGGTGCCTCTATATATAAAGAAACACAAGGGTACAATCCATATCTCAATAGGACTTCTATTCAATATGTAATCCCTATGCTAACCTAACTAAGATACTCCTAGGTTGACTAGACACACATAAGGTAGGTTTCCTTCAACAAATCATACGTTTAGCTTTATATGTAAAGATAATTATTAATAATTGTAAGTATAATTAATAGATAAGTTTTAAAGTTGAATAAGTAATAGCCATATATTGGATCTAGGATGGGTATGATAAACTTTTGCCTAAAATGATTTGACAATTAGTTAATGATGTGTATATGATGTGACATGCCACATATAATTGAGACCTCCACATCTTAGCCTTAATGAGGCCAACAATCTTTTTCCATTAACTCTCGCCCAAACTCCTAAACCACTGAAAATTTGCTTCCTGCTCTTATGCAAAAAAAAAAAAACAAAAAAAAAATGCACGGAAAAGCAAACGAACGTGTGATTGAGCACCACGTTCATCTTCTTTCTCCTCTCTTCTTCTTCATCTCATTCTTTGCAATCTCTTTAACTAAAGCGCCCACTACTACCAACATAAAAATATTGGTGGCAAGTTTTTAGTGGTTTACACCTGGCAGTCCAATATTGTTCGAACGAGTATTTGTAGTGGTTATGGGATTACCAGGACTGGGTTTTAGGGTTTCCGCCTTTGAAGATGCACCTTCAGCTTCTCTACATGTGCTGCTCCCCAACAGGCTTCCTACGGCGGCCATGTCTCCACAGCCAGCTCCTATGGTCAACGGACGTCGACATTTCAAACGTGACATCCCTCCTCTTCCGCCATCTCCATCACCAGAACCGCCGCCGCCGCCACCACCACAACCACCATCCCTGCCATCGCCATTTCCGCCTCTGTCGTCTCCCCCACCACTATTGCCATTGGCGTTTTCATCACCACCACCACCAACATCGTTGTTGCCGTCTCCATGCCACCACCACCATCAATGTGAATGACAAAGGATGGACGGATCTATATGCATGTATCTGGTTAAGGTGCGTCCACATACAACATAGTACTATACTACTATAGGCTCATTTATTTTCTAGTTTCTACCTATAGCTAGCTACCTCGACGCTTATATATGGTTGATTTATATATACAGTTTATATATTAATTAAGTCTTCCGATCCCTTCTATTACTTAATGTCTTAATATGATTGATTAGATCGAGTTGTGATATTCTAGTAGCTATGGTTACTCGATCTGATCTCTCAGTTGTGTGTTTTCAGGTGCGCTGATCTATCTTTTTTGTGATGGATTCTTGAAACCCTAGTATATGTTGGGGTTCAGCTCTGAACTAATGAATCAACTTGTATATATGGGCAGAATTAATATGGTAAATATTGTCCCCTCCCTGCATATTTATGATGACCATTATATATGTGAGGCTGAGGCATTGTATCATACCAATCTTTTATATATTAATGGTGCACACCTTTCCCGGCACAGGCCTTTTAATGCCATCAACTTGACTATATATATCGCTAGCTAGCTAAGATTGATGGCACATTTATCTACACGCTTATTAGATCCCAATTTTGACTTAAATTTTCACCTACCCATTTGCTATCGACTTTGATGTTTCGATGATGAGCACACTCGATCTACTCTTTGTCTCAGTTCTGTAGCAAAGCAAACGGCTGTTTTTTTATTTTTTGCCAAAAAATACTCCGATGCAAGTGTATAGAGGCCATTCTGCCAAAAAAAAAAAATGGATACAAAATGTATGAAAAATATGAGGATTAATTATATCAAATGAACATTGATCTAGCATTATTCGTTAGGTAATTTCTGACTAGTTGATTCATTGATTGTTTGCAAAGAAATTTTTTGAGTAGGAATTAAAAACAGAATGCATGGTTCGGAATGCCGAAGACTTTACAAGCCGAGCCCCATACAATCCTTAAGTTGTTCCAATTTCAAGAATAAATGAATTATGTATACGAAATATATAAACAGTATGGGCTGTACTACCTTGACCAAGAAAATACAGGAAGAGTAATAGACTATGGCTAGTTCCTCCCCCCCCCCCAGATATTTGCTTAACGACTGGTCCAAAAGATGCACATTGTCAAAGTCTCCCGGACATTGTCAAAGTCTCCCATCTCTTCATTATTGGTTATAAAAACAGAGTAAGATCAGATCAGGTCGTTCCAAACTGAAATTGTTAAGGAACTCATCCAAGAAAATTATGCAAGCCAATCCAAGTTTGCTAACTTTGTTGTTGATTTATGGATTACTACTATCGCTCTACTCTTGTTACATAGTCGAGGCATCTGAAGGTTTTTTCGGCAATTCCGGGAATAAACTAAAAGTGGTATCACACAGATCCAGCCGTAGATCACCACCACCACCACCACCGAAACCCAATGCTACAGTTCACCCAAAACCACTGCCGCCGACGAAGAAGCCGATTAAGCCGCCCCCGAGGTCTCCACCACCTCCAGCACCGCCACCACCACCTGTTTCACCAGTGGAGCCACCACCGCCACCTGGTTCACCCGTGGAGCCACCAGAGCTATATTCTTAGACGACCTAATTAATTATATAGCACGTACGTATTCCACATGCATCGATATTTTGCTCATTATTATATATACAATTTTATTCACGTGTGAACGTCCATTAATTTTGTATTAAAATGTGGATCAATCTCCTCATGCCGACGTGTAAGTTAATAATTAGAACTGTCTATATTTTAGGTCTTCCATCAAGGATCAATATGTTAATCAAATGGTTAAATAATTTGAAAATTTGAAAATTTTTGTTTTGTCAAAATGATTCTTGTTGGATGACCTAAAATATAAACGATTATGATAATTAGCTTACACATCAGAATGCGGATGTCCACATTTTAATATAAAATGGACGACCACACGACACGTGAAGGAGACTGTTATATATATATATATATATATATATATATATATATTATATGGTTCAGGTCTTTCCCTATGTGCTTGTATACGACTATACGTTCTTATGCATACGACGACCAGCCGTCCAGCCTTAGTGACATATATAAGTTGTGAAGTGTGATATATTAATTGGTCTAATCAGTAAATACTCGCATTGAATTGGGGAACATGCGTATTTGTAACCGATCATATTTTCAATAATACCGTCAACTCCCGAAGAGATCAGCTGAATTTCTTATTTGCTCGTAATCCTTCTTTTCTGAATTTTGTCCTGACGACAACATATGTAAGCAAAACCATTTCCCAGTTAATCGATCAAGGTGAAGAATCAACTATATATTCCTAATTCTAGCGAAAATTATTCAGTGCACAGATTAAGATATGAAATAGACCGGATTAATTAGTAGCTCTTTTGGTATTAGAGATTGTAGTAATTCGGTAACAAATTAAGATTACGGTAATTCGGTTGTTATTTTAGGTTCACGAATTTACCAACAAAAAACAAGGATAACATGTTGGTATATTATTAAGAGCAGCTCAATTAATAGGATGCGTATTCATGTTCCTTACTAAATTTAGGGAGATGTTCCAACAAGATTTTTACATGACTTTCTACTTTAAATTTTTTAAAGGATTATTCTTTTAGCTCCCCACACTTTCTAAGAGTGGCTCTCTATTTTATAGACTTCAAATAATCCATTTTAAGTATTCAAGACTCGCTACTATGCATAGAAAATATTGGTAGAGTAATCACTTTAAGAGTGATTATAATTAATTAGCTAAATAACATTTAACATTTTGGGTAACGACTAATTAACTACAAAACATATGTAGTAATAATTGTTTAACACATTATGTTGTCCATATGTAGCTGATTGCTTAGCAAATTTTGGTGCAAATCAAGTGCGTGTTCATTGGTTGGATTCTTGCCCTCCTTGTGTGCTTGCAGCTTATTGCTAGGATCTTGCTGGCCTCCCTAGTTATAGATTTCGACAGTAGGTTTTTCATGTTCTTTATATTGGTTTAGTTGGCTGCTGATTGATTGTAGCTTCTCAGACCAAACAATAAAACTATAATAATGAAGGACGGAGGCTCATCTATTGTCTTTTAATATGGAGAAGGTTCTTCTAATTAAGCTGCTCCATCATCTTGCTGTTGCTTGCATTGTTATTATAGCCTTATTTTGGTTATTGCAATGGTGCATGGTTTTATTGGAGTTTGGTAATAGAGTTTTCATTGTTATCTCCTGGGGTTTCAATGTTGTTCACTGACGTGTTGCTGTTGGCTACAAAGGGAATATTGCACTTGGGTTTTCCTTTTGGGTGTACTCAGTGGTTTTCCATTTTCTCCTCCTTCTGAGATGAGTAACTTTTACAGGTTTCTTAGTCTCTGTTTTCTAGTTCTTCTCTCGTTGTACTATTTTTGTTTGTGGGTGAGGTTTTGGTCCCCTCTCCACTACACCAAATATAGGCTTTAGGGACAGCCAAAAAATGTCACTACAAAGATATTAGAGACAAAAATATATCTAAATTTGTCCCTATTAGAATGAGTGACAAATTACTCATTCATCTCTAATAGTCGTGTCTCTAAAGCTTATTAGAGACATATGGGTTCAAAACTTCATCCCTATTGCTAATTCTCTGCCACATGGGCAATGACAGCTAATGACAAATTAAACCGTCTCTATTACTTTTAGAGACGAAAAGAATGCGTCTCTATTACTTTTAGAGACGGAAAGAATGTCTCTATAAACATTATAATTGTGTCTCTATTAATCAATTGTGTCTTTATCAAAACTCAAAAGCATCTTTATGAATTATTCACAATTATACTTCAATCACATATTTTCTGGGCAACAATTATACTTCAATCACCAATTTTCTGGGCAGCAAATTATCATAAGAAAATTCCAACTTTGGATGCAAATCCTTAAATACAAATTCACCAAGTCAGATGTTTAATGATCCACAAAAGAAATAGAAGTCTACTGCTCAGATCCATGAGAGCATTGATCTGATGAAGCTCGAACCTCGTTCAACAAATCACATTCAAGAACCGTTGCATCTCCCATAAGCAATTTAGTTAGTGTCGATGCAGGATAAGGTCGCGGCTGATAAGGCACTAGAGGAAACATTTGAGGTTGTGGCCAAAACACTTGAGGAGGGTAAGAAGACATTTGGAAGGAAGCCAGCTGCAAAGGTTGAGAAAACTGATGTGAAGGCTGCTGCAAAGGTTGAGAAAACTGAATTGAAGGCTGCTGCAAAGGTTGAGAAAACTGATGTGTAGGCTGTTGCAAAGGTTGAGAAAACTGATGTGAAGGAAGTGCAGATTGCTGGGATTGTAACATTTGCTTCAACATTGCCAATTCATGTTGGGTTTGCAAGAGTTGAGCTTGAGTTTGCTCCTGTTGTACTTTGGTTTGTCTTCTTGTTGTTGGTACTTAGACTCCAACTCCATCATTTGGGATTGCAAGTGAGCATAATCTCGTCCATGTGCTCTACGTGATGATGAGCTACCTTGGTTTTGAAGATAAGGCACCATATCAGGTATTACACCAAGTCCATAACCACGAACTCTATGACATTTCTCTGGACCCATCACTGCAACATAAGCTCTTTCTCGCAACTCTAAAGTCTCATTGCCTTCAACAACCACCATTTCTGCCAACTTCTCTCGCATGTCAGTCTACAAAAGAAATGACTTCACTTTTTATTTACTTGTAATATTTTATAGCTGCAAAAGATATAAGATGCATGCATTGAACACAAAGACAAAGCTCACATGTGTCCGCTTAGAGCCATGATCGATCCAAGATCTTTGTTCATCGTTCCGTATATGCTTATCATAAAAAAATTGAATAGGATCGGGCTCATGACCATGCTTCTTGAGCTAGAGTTGCAAAAAAGTAAACAAAACAAAAAACAATTAGGTCTAATGCTATCTTTCAACACATATCTCTGTTTTGATGCTATCCAAAATCTGATTTCTACCCACTAATAGTTCACAATGAGGAAACGAAAGATACTTGGAACCAACAATTCCACACCAACCAAATCAAAATTGCACAATTTGGGAACTACATCAAAGCAATAAGAAGATGGCATACATTAAACCACAGTTTTACAGAAAAATCTATGAAGGATATTCTCAACCAACAACCAACAGTTAAGTACCCTATGAACAATAATTCTCAACTCTCAAAAAGCTATGAGTAACAAAGTCTCAACTATCAAAACAAAGAACACTTGACAATGTCATTGTATTTGGTTTGAAACCAGATGCCTGCATTATAAAGCACGATATTCATCTCAATTCGACTCTCATTCAAAAACTGATGAACCTCCATACCACATTTAAGATCACTGGACTATACACATGCCTACAAGACACTAACTGCCGTCAAATCATTAGGCCTCAACTTCACTGAGACTAACATCTCCCTGTACAATTCTTTACTCCCCATAATACCTAGCCTCAGAATACACAGTAGTCATCAAATTCCATGACACAATATCTTTCACTGGCATTCTATCAAACAAAGTTCTGGCCAATCCAATCATAGTCATCATATGCAGGCCAATGCCGATTATGCATACACATTTAGTTTATTCATATTATCTCAGCTATACCATGTGGAAATTAGACAGTACGTAACAAAAATTATATACTTACATGTTCTGCTCGACTCCGTGCATAACTCTTGGTGCCAGAGGTGTGGTTGTACTTCAGTGTTTTCCGATTATCAGCATTCTTCTTAACAATAGTCTGTTATTCACAAAAAAAAAAATTTGAGTCTACCACCTTATTGTAAAAGGATACTTGCAGTCATACAGGAGCAGCATTAGTTGAGAAAATTATATAGGAAAATACTTTAGAACCATGTAAGAGATTCTGGTGTTAATATCACTTACTGTTGTCTTCTCTTTATCCCAATGTTTCACCAGTTCACGCCATTGTCCTGCATCTACATCGGTATCCCTACACACCCAACGTGCTGGTGTCCCAATCTTTTTCACATAATACTCTTGCTTAAGTCTGTTTTTGAAACTTCTCCAGTACTTGTCAACTCTTTCCAATATGTTGTGCTTTAGGAGGGGCATACGAGGAATGTCTTCTGGCTTCCAATCAATAGTTGCCTACATTTGAAATAAGTTAGTGGAGTATCAATAACTTATTTTGTACATATATAAACTGTATCAATATATAATTAAACAGAAAACTTAAAAGATCATACATGTATTGTGTCCCACAAAATGTCTTTAGTAGAAGCTGAAATCTTAGGCCAATGTTTAAAGGTGAGCGGAACCATATTATGATCTCGAGCTAATCCACCCAAGTACCGGCCAAATTTGGCATCATTAGAGCCAACACTAACACCCATGGAATCAAATTCAAGAGATTCTTTTTTATTATCTATCATCCATAAACATGTCCCTTTACCACGCACATTGGCAGTATTACTATTACCTACATATATGAGATATGTTCATCATTCCATATGCTATAAAAAATAAGGGCTAATTTCAGTTTACTACCCTGTACTTTACACTCAAAATCAGTTCAGTCCCTATACTTTCAATTTCATCAATTATACCCTTGTACTCTATTAATTTGATCAATCTCATCCAACCATCAGATTTGGACTTTTTCTGGAGGGTATTTTCGTCATTTCATATTTATTAATAGTAGAAATATAATTAAATAATTTATTAATAGTAGAAATAAAATAAAATAATTTATTATTAATGGAAATAAAATAAAATAATTTATTATATTCTAAGTTAGCATTGAAAAAAAAAATTATTATTATTAGTAGAAATAAAATAAAATAATTTATTAGTATAAATAAAATAAAAAAATTCATAAATTGTAAGTTAGCATTATTTTCTTAATGCTAACTTTCAATTTATGAAATTATTTTATTTTGTTTCTACTAATAATAATTATTTTATTATATCTAATAATAATAAATTATTTTATTATATCTAATAATAATAAATATTTTATTTTATTGTATTCTTATTTATTTTAGTAGTAATAATAATAAATATTTTATTAGTACGAGAGTACAAATAAAATATTTATATAGGGTCATATACGATACGACAATGAAATAAAATAAATAATTTCTTATTAGTAGAAATAAAATAAAATATTTTATTTCAATTATATATAGAGTTATATACCAGAATAAAATAAAATAAATAATTTATTATTAATAGAAAAAAAAAATTCATAAATTGAAAGTTAGCATGAAAAAAATAAAATAATGCTAACTTTCAAGGTATGCAATTATTTTATTTTATTTCTAATAATATAATAAATAGAGTTATTTTGTTTAGGGTTTATGAAGAAAATGACGAAAATGCCCTCATCAGAAATCTCAAATTTAACAATTGGATGACATTGATCAAATCTATAGAGTATAAGGGTGTTTTTGATGAAATTGAAAGTATAGGGTAGTAAATTGAATTTAGCCCAAAAAATAATGTAAAATACTGAATTTAATTACTATATGCAACGAAACCAGAATTAATAATTATATATGCAAGTCAGCAACATACTAGTGCCATTGGAAGCACCATTTGGTCCTTCTATGTCGGCATCCCATGAAGTATCTTCAGAACTCATCTACATAATGGAAATTGAGTTAATGGAAATCTGCATTTATATCAAATAAGTGCATACCAGAGTTCAATAAATATGAAAGATATTGTACGCCTTGCCTTACAAAGAAACAAACAAAGTAAGAAAAGAAGAACAATGGTCTTACACGTTGAAAAGAAGAAACAAAACATCTAATTAAGAAGTACCTAGATTCAAGCCAAGAAAGAAAATCTAGTACTCTATGTCATCATAAAGCTCATCTTCATCCTCAGTATAAAGATAATCTTCATTGATTTCAAGCTCCATCAAATCACTGGGAATAGGTAAGACTTGGTTCACATGCGTCTCATCAACATCCACTCTGGTATCAAATTCCTCACTATCCATTAGTTGATCATCAAGATCTGGTATCGTATAATCATCAATAGCAGTTAATGGATTTTCGAGATTTGGAGAGGCATCACCTTCACCAACTATATCATAAAAATCTCTTGGTTGTGTTGTAACAACATGTCAATCTGGGTCTACTAGATCCTTTACATAGAAAACTTGTATTGCTGATGAGCCTAATAAAAATGTATCTTCTGTGTGCAGCACTTCATTGAAATTGACCAATGTGAAACCATACTGATCCAACTTCTTGCCTCTGGTACTCGTACTATCAACCCATTCACAATTAAATAACACAAGTTTACGACCCTTATCATCATTTTCTGTAGGACCCCTGTAATCAAGTTCATATATATCTTTAAGAACGCCATAATAATCAACATCACCAACACGTGGATATAAGAAATACATCTCCTGAATGGAAAATTCTAGTGTATGTTAACGTATTTCATACGTACAATTACAATTTTTAAGACTTAATTACTCAAACGATAACCTATTTATTCTAATAAAGACCTTATTTACCTTAACGAGGGTTTTTTCGTAGTTACCACATGAGTTGTCGAAGTTGTAATATGTGTCGTGAAGTAGTAAAATATTACAATATATTACCACTTTTAGGACTTAGTTACTTAAACGAGAACCTAATTTATTCTAATAAGGACCTTATTTACCTTAACAATGACTTTCTCTTCTCATTATGATGAGAAATGTAAACATACCATAGCATTATTCTGAATAGTTTGTGATCTTTTTTTGTTTCTGGTTTGTTTCTTGTAACTTGTGGTTTATTTTAATGGGAAAAAATCACTTTTAGTCCCTAAACTTTGACTCATTCGACACTTTCGTCCTTGAACTTTGAAATATATCACTTTAGTCCCTGAACTTTGAAAAAGACTATCGCTTTCGTCCTTGACCGAAGTTTTCATCGAATAAACCTCCGATTCTGGCCAATTCGAACGACACCACATACTGGGCTTTGAAGCCCTCCTTGAGGCGAGTTCAACGCCACCAACCTCGCCTCAAACCGTCGCCGGACAGCGGAGAATTCACTACAAAAAAACTGGTTATTTATAGCACTATATAATAGCGTTTTTCCCATAAATGTTATAAAAGTCACTTTTAAGAAAAAAAAAATCAAGCGCTATGGTATTTTTTCTAAATTAGGCGGGCTCATTGGCGCCTCATTTATGTCGAGCGGGATCTAATTTTTTCATTTCGCGGTATAGTTGTCCCTCATCTACAGCGTTTGATTAAAATAGAACCCAAAAGCAAAAGCAAGGTTTCCAGTTGCAAGAAAAAAAAGGTGAAGGCCTCCATCATGAGCTACAACCAAAAGCAAAGCTGCTCTGCTCACTACGGCGACTATTGCAATCATCGCACCATCACGAGCTCCTATGCTGCCGTTGATTCAAGCCGTGAAGCTCCAGTCCTCTCCACCGGCTCTCTCTCTCTCTCTCTCTCTCTCTCTTTGAAGCTCGGCTCAGATTCTCTTTGTCTTCCGTCTCCATTTCCCTCTCCTTTGCTCAATCACTTCTGCACATATCACAATGTCATGCAGCCCAAGCTCCGATTCGAGCCGCTCTTCTCTCTCAGTCCAAGATCTAGTATGATTTTCTTCTCTACTTCTTCCCCTCTCGGTGATTCTTAGGGTTTAAGACCGATTGTGGATTTAGTGAAAATTGGGGTTTCTGTGAATTTAGGTATGGGATTAGTTCATGTTGCTAGATAGCAGTGGCTATTGTCATTTTGCTGTTCTTTAGCTTATGTGTTTGCTTTGGGTGCTAAGTTCACAGATAGTGACAAAAGTGGGGCTGCAAATATCAATTAGATCTGGACGTATTGATCGTCAACTGTACATTGGTTTGCCTGATGCAAAGTAACGAGTGCAAATTTTTGGAGTACACAGTGCGGGAAAGCAACTTGCAGAAGTGGTTGGTGTTTCATGTTTTTCTTTATTCCCTTACGGACATGCTTATGTATTTTAATAGTGTAGCCATTAACCCTTTAACAAGGAGCATATTAATTGTTTTTGTGTTGTGTCTTGTAGTCCATTGAATATTGGGGTTTCTGTGGATTTAGACCTGGGATTTATGTAGGCTTCTGTCCCTAGTTCTTTTTCTTTCTGATTGTTTTTTTCATTTTCCTTGTTTGGCCCCTTTGGGAATTTGAAACTGGCCATGAAGGACGTACTGGTGTTACTGTAAAATAATTGATATTTGACATTTGGTTCTTCAAACCTTCTGTAATTGTTAATTTGCTATGCTAATTTATTACCACTGTTTAGTTCATCTACTGTCATTTTGCTGCTCTTTAGCTTATGGTTGGATCCCATCCTTCAATTCGTCCTTCAATCTCTAGAAACCCTTTATATTTGCTCTTGTTCTAGAAAACTTATCTCCAATGCTCTTTTTGTGATTTTATTTATCACAGATGTATTTCCTTTGTTCAACTTTTTGCTTCATTTTAATCGGTTTTCTATTTTGTAGAGTGGTTAAAGGAAGACTAGGAGGAGGAAAACAATTTGCTTCACTTGAGAAGGTTAAGGAAGGTGGGTAAAAGCTTACTGTTGTTAGAATTTCAGAAATGGGATTTTGGGTTCTGTTTACTTCCATCAATTTGCTTCATTGATCACAATTTTTTTTCTTTGTTTGGGTTTGTCTTTTTTCTGCCTTCACTGATGCCTTGATTGTTCAAGTTAATTCTATGTGATGCTCTAGATAGTTGTTATCTTTGAAGACCTTTTACTATATCAACCTTTTGTTTGTTCTTTTGTTTTGTTGGACAATTATGCAAATATTTGGCTTATCTTTTAATTTTTTCTACTGTTACTTGTGAAAGAAATTTCCTAGAGGCCACAGAGCTTAATAACTTTAGCTCTCAGATTGGTATTTCAGAGAAGCATTAGTTCTTTAACATGTGTTGCCTCATTTTGGCCTGGTTGATATTTTTTGTTTCTTCCTGGTTAGTTGCAAAAGTTACTGATGACACCATTAATGAATGATACTTCTAATGATATCCAAATGACAATGATGTTTTGACTAGTCCTAATCTTTGAGGAATATGGATGTTAATTGAATGCAATGATCAGTTTGGTTGAATAACAAAATTTATATCCATTAATCATTGGACATGTAGTCACTGCATTCTCATCATTGCTGCTAGGTAGGAAGTTCAAGGACAGTGGAGTCATATTCAACTGTTGCTTCCAAATTGCCTTCTCTCAGAATTGGTAACTTCTTTCTCTTGCTGTTGAGCCCGGAAGTCGGGTTCATGTTGATTTTACTGATAAAGGTGAACCATGTGGAGCAGGGTTAGTTAGTTTGTCTTCTTATTTAGGCCCACTTGTACGAGAGCATGTACTTGTAACACTCCCCGATTGGAGGATGCTCGGAGATGACATAAAACTAATTTTGTGGAAATCAATACAGGTATTGTGAACCATTGTGTAGCCTCACTCATTACATACAGGTTATTAATACTTGCATTTAGTAAACATTCTGTTACTGATCTTGGCTATAAACATAATATCTTTTTCTTTTAGTATTATTGCTTCCAGCAGCTAATTTTATATAATCTCCAGGCAAGATTCGACTTAGATCAAGAATGGTAGAAGGCTGTTGTATTTAAAACGATGGGAGGCATATGGAGGGCCTCAAAATCAAGGTTGGTCAGCAAAATACAAGCGGCGAAGAACAAAGCAGAAAGGCTTCAGCTCTAGCCTAAGAACATTCAAAATAGAGCAGAGTGGAAAAAGTTCGTCAAGGCAAAAACTAGTACAACATTTAAGGTATCATTCAAAACTAACTACAATAATACCTTCTAAGGATTCTTGTTATTGTCCAAAAAAAAAAACTACAATAATACCTTCTATGGTGAAAGATTGTACAGTCAAACTCATGTTAAAGTAAATGATTTTAGGCTGTAAGTGAAAAGTATAAAGCAATCAGGAACACAAGTTTCAGAAACTATTGTAAGGGAATACATTTCATATTGTTGAGTTATGTTTAAATTTGTATCGTATATCTTTTATTTGGCCAGTAGACAAAGTGCTTATGTTTTAGAGCTCTGGTAAGTTTTGAGACTTGTTAATTTGCTTGTATTCTTTCCGGAATAATTTGTTAAATTTTTGTACTTGTCTTGAATGCAATATTAGGAAACATGCTGGTCTCTCGTATAGGAAATTGAGTAAGCTAAGTTTGTAAAGATAGATACTTGTGTTTGTTTGATTGGTTTTACTATGTTTAAAATTTGTGTTTTCTCATTTGATAGTTCAAAGATGCTAAGAGTATGAGTTTGTACTACATTGGAGAAGCAATGGATTGATGTGGTCGTGAATGCTGGGACTTGCACACACTTTTTAATTGGGAGAGTGTAGTACTTGTATCTTTTGATTAGATTGATTAGCAACCTCAAATCACATCTAGCTTTGGAAACAATTTTATTATATTTGTATTTGATATTGATATATGTAGTTTGAATGTTTAATGAGATATTTGTCATATATTTGCGTATCATTTTTATGATTTATATGCAATTTCTTGTACTACCAAAAAACTAGCGATAAAAATCATACAATTGACCTACCGTTTTAAAGTCATTTGACAGCACTTTGTAAACGCTGCAAAAAAACCGAACAATAGCTTTCTCTAAACGCTGCAAAATTTAATTGATAGCATTTCAAAAACGCTAGGGAATTGAGATCATAGCATTTCATAAGCGCTACAATATATCAACCCATAGCGCTTTATATGTGCTATTGATAAGCACAATAGCAATTAATAAGCGCTGCAAAAGGTAGAACAATAGCACTTCAGAAACGCTATCTATATGTCACTTATCATAGCGCTCGAAAAACGCTATGTTTGACCCAGTACCTATTATAGCTCCGGCAGACACAGCGTTTACTAAAGCGCTATCTAATCCTACTATAGCGTTTTTCGGACGCTATAGATGAGGGTTTATGGTGTAGTGATTTTACAATTAAAGTGTCGGCCACCACCGGCTTTCGAGCTAAATTCGAGTCATTTTAGGCCGAATTGAGCTGAGCCCCAGTTATAAAAGTTACTCCTCTCATCCGTGCGAACATTTTGGCATAGGTTTTGCACCATTTTTTTCCGGTCAGGGACGAAAGTGATAGTCGGTGTTGAAGTTCAGGGACGAAAGTGATATATTTCAAAGTTCAGGGACGAAAGTGTCGAACGAGTTAAAGTTTAGGGACTAAAGGTGATTTTTTCCCTATTTTAATTAATTGTTTCCTTTGTCAAAAATAAAAAAATAAAAAATACATGCATTGTTTAAGGATATATGAAATACAACCACAATACTGAAAGTAAATACAAAGTAAATAGCACAGGAATAGATCGTCTCTTTATTAATGAATAGGTGCCTCTATATATAGAGAAACACAAGGGTACAATCCATATCCCAATAGGACTTCTATTCAATGTAATCCTTATGCTAACCTAACTAAGATACTCCTAGGTTGACAAGACACACATAAGGTAGGTTTCCTTCAACACTCCCCCTTGTGGCGTCAACACTAAGTGGTGCTCCTCGCGTTGTCTCAATAAAAACCTTGCCAAGTAACAAAAACCCAGTGGGAGAAAAATAACCTTGGTCGAAGGGAAAAAGAGTACAACACACCCTTCACATTTGGAAACTTTGCATGGACGTCAGACTCCCCCCAAAGTCTGCGTCTCCCCCTGATTTCCACAATCATGGGAGGTCAGATAACTTAAACAAACCAATGCTTTTCACATGCTTCTCAAATGTGGATTTAGGCAGTGACTTAGTAAATAAGTCGGTCACATTGTCCTCAGAACGGACATGATTTACTTTAATCTTAAAGAACTTCTGCTATTGCTGATTACAAAAGAACTTAGGCGATATATGCTTGGTGTTTGTCGACTATGATGAAACCTTGCTTCATCTGCTCAATGCAGGCAACATTATCCTCATAAATGGATGCAGGTTCATCAGTGGTTGACCTCAAACCACATATACTTCTTATATGTGTATCAATGGACCTTAACCATATACACTCATGAATTGCTTCATGGAGAACTATAATCTCAACATGGTTCAAAGAAGTAGCGACAAGAGTCAGCTCAGTAGACCTCCAAGATATCGCGGTGTTACCCATGGTAAAGACATAACCAGTTTGGGAACGACCTTTATATGGGTCAGAGAGATACCCAACATCAGCAAAACCCACCAAAACATCAAGAGGATTTTCGGAATAATGGGCAGCAACACTCGTGCGATCGATCGTGACATTCTGCGATCGATCGCTCGATGGCAGAAGCTCGGTACGATCGATCGTGGCATATCCTGCGATCGATCGCCCGATGGCAGTAGGCACGGGTTCCTCACCCATTTTGCCATATTTTCATGCCTCTCTATAGGGAAAGAACAAGCCCATATCAATCGTACCCTTTAAGTAACGAAAGATAGTCTTTATGCCATTCCAATAGCGTTGCGTGGGCGCAAAGCTAAATCTAGCTAACAAGTTAACAACAAAGGAGATATTGGGTCTTGTACACTGTGCCAAGTACAATAATGCGCTATTGCACTTAGGTACGGTACCTCAGCCTCTAAAACGACTTCACCAGCATCCCTTGGGTGAAACGGATCCTTCTTGGATCTAGACTGTGACCAATCATGGGAGTGCTAACAGCAAATCCGGAACTTGTTTTCACGCAGGGCCATAATTTATTGTTCACATACCCTCTTCCAATCAAGTAGTCACTTAGACGGGTATACCACATCCGTCCGGATTGCTTCAATCCATATAGTGAATGTTGCAATCTTATTGCAAACGTGCTCTGTGGTCTAGAGCCACTTGACTTGGGTAGATGAAGCCCATCCGGGACCTTCATATAAATCTCCATATCTAGATCCCCATAGAGATATGTTATGACCACATCCATAAGCTGCATGTTCAGTTTTTCGGAAAACTACCACTGACAAGGTAGCAGAACGTTATGACGTCCTTTACGAGAGAGTGACTCATCGTAGTCGATTCCAGGGCGTTGTGAGAAGCCTTGCGCCACAAGGCGAGCTTTATATCTCGTTCTCTCACTACGCTTTCTAACAAAGACCCATTTATATCCAACAGGTTTTATTCCAGAAGGTATTGACACAACTGGCCCTAATACCGTTCTCTTTGTTAGTGAGTCCAACTCAACCTGGATCGTATATTTCCATTTAGGCCAATCAGCTTCTACGTCGGCATTCATCAACGGAGCGAGGTTCAATATCATCATTCTCAATGAACTCTTGTGCACAAGCATATGCAAACACATCATCAACTGTGATGGAGTTTCTATCCCACGTCTCATGTACACTAGTGTAATTAATCGAGATCTTTAGGTTCCCACGGATAGGTCTTAGCGACAGGGTGTCCCCCGAAGATGTCTTTTGGACATAACCATAATCCGGAACGTTTTCATGGACGGATTTTGAGTATCAATGATGAGAGGGTTATTTCGTGCCATCGCAGCCCATTTCCTAGGGCGCGAATCCCTCGAACCTGGTGGCCTCCAACGCTTCCTCAGCGGAGCCACGACCTAAGCCACATCACCACCATTACTGGTAGTGGCGCCACCAGCTGTCCCTCCCATAGGGTTAGCTGCAATAGCGACTTTGAGTCCAAGTCCTTGTTCAGGCACTTGCATCCTTGCAGGCATGTTTGCAGCTGATATATATGATCTAGTCACTAAGATCTAAGAAAGCGTCAGGAAGAGAATCTCTGACTTTCTGAAGATCTATAATTCTACGCACTTTCTGCAGTAGGGGGATCGTTATGAGACAGAGTGGGGACGTGCCACGACAATTCCAGTCGTTCCTGTTGAACGTTCACATTCTTATCTCCCCCTAACGACGGGAAGACTGTCTCACCAAAGTGACAAATAGATCGCCTGTCAAGGGTTCTACATAGCGGATTATGGTTGGAGACTCAAATCCAACATAAATACTCATTCGTCTCTGAGGACCCATATTAAGACGCTGTGGCGGTGTAATAGGCACATAAACAACACACCCAAATATGCGTAAGTACGATATGCTTGGCCCGTACCCAGTCACTAGCTGTAACGCAGACAAAGATTGGGTGGTGATGGGCCTCAGACGAATAAGCACAGCTGCATGCAATACTGCGTGTCCCCAGGCAGAGAGAGAAAGATTGGTGCGCATTACCAATGTCCTCGTGACCATTTGTATTCTATTAATGGCAATCTCTGCAAGACCATTCTGGGTATGCACATGTGAGACTAGATGCCCAACATCTATCCCATGCAGTAGTCATCGAAAGTGTTCAATGTAAACTCCCTAGCATTATCAAGCCTGATAAATTAAAGGGATGATCCGGGTAGTGAGCCGGCAGGCGAATCACTTATGCTAGGAGTTTAGCATAAGCAACATAACGAATGGACAACATCATGACATGTGACCAGCATGTCGATGCATCAACCAACACCATAAACTACATAAATGGCCCGTTTGGTGGTTGAATATGTCCACAGATATCCACTTGGATTCTCTGTAAGAATGGGAGAAGTACTTTAGAATCCTTTGCATAGGACGGTCTTAGTCCTTATTTCCCTTAGGAATACGCTTTGCATAATGAGCGTTTGGCTTTGGAAGCTTCAGAAGCATAGGAGGAATTGTCCACATCCGGGAAAGAGGATCAGGTCTGTGCGATCGATCGCCGGGGGGGTGCGATCGATCGCCCGTGCTCTCGGGTTTCTGAAAACATACAGGATGGAACGTACGATCGATCGCAGGAGGTGTGCGATCGATCGCCCGGGCTCTCTGGTTCCAGAAAACGTACAGGAAGGAACCTGCGATCGATCGCAGGGGGATGCGATCGATCGCCCGAGCTCTCGGGTTCGTTAACGATGCAGCCTGGAAGGTTGCGATCGATCGCAGGTATCGTGCGATCGATCGCAGGTATCGTGCGATCGATCGTACGGCGTCGGACAGTGGCAAATTTGCTCTTTCTCATAACTGTCTCATCTCCTTGAATCGCTCTTCGATTCATTCTTCAATTAGCTCGAAAGAATGGATGTCCGTGTGAGGTTTTCAATACACGGATCATCATATCACGACCAGGGTGTCACAACTTGTCGTGCCAAAGCCAATATGTGTCTGAATTTCAAGAGGTCATCCCGAATGACATTGTTTGATTCAATAGCTCGAATAGTGGTAACATATAACCCACTAGAGAGACACATAAACTTCTCTAAGATGCGCTTTCTACCGCAGTCATTAGAGGTAATGCAAAGAAATTCTTTTCCATTCTCATCATGCATCTCTGCATGAAATTCATTGGTTCTTATATCTTAGAAACTCAGAAGATTTCTATTTCCTCTTGGAGCATATAGGGCATAGCAAGCAATTAAAATTGAGTATAGCAAACAACTCCAAATTTTATTAAAGATATAAACCAAATGAATAACATCCAAAGTCGTCGAGCAGCAAGAAGAACACGGGAGAATCCTAGTGTTAGAGTTCTAGGGTTTTTGATCTCAGGGTTAGAGGTTCGTGCTGATAACGTGTTTAAGGATATATGAAATACAACCACAATACTGAAAGTAAATACAAAGTAAATAGCACAGGAATATATCGTCTTTTTATTAATGAATAGGTGTCTCTATATATAGAGAAACACAAGGGTACAATCCATATCCCAATAGGACTTCTATTCAATGTAATCCTTATGCTAACTTAACTAAGATACTCCTAGGTTGACAAGGCACACATAAGGTAGGTTTTCTTCAACATACATGTATTTATCAAAAATTGTTATTTTCTTTACTCTTTTCTGTTTCAAAGCCTCAAATTGATCTGTGAAACAAATGAGGTTAAAAGAACAGTCGATCACGCTCAATTATGGAGCCAAAACAATGAAAGCAGAATATATATCAAAAGATTGCTTTACTGGGCCAAAAAAAAGATTGCTTTACTGGAGTAAAGCCAGCTCTTTCTAGACAAGAAGATAAAGGGATATAATACACCAAGAAACAATAATTTTTCCACTAAAAAAAAACAATAATTTTAGTAAATTATTGTTTCCGATGAACAGATCTGCACAGCCTCTGAGTTTTAGATAACTGGAACGTCTTTATTTTTATTTTTTCCCATTCCCCAAGATAGTCCAATTTGGGAATATAAGACATATAGCAGACATGTGATTAATTTTATACGAGGATGGAACTCCAACACCAAGCACAGGGACTTTAATATGTTATTAAAAATTTAGATCCAGTAATATTAATTTTAGTACCCAAAAAAAAAAAATTAGAGCTAGCCAGCAATAGTTCATGTGATCAAGCGCGCAGGACGTCCTTTCCCTGTAATTATTATTAGCTATATGCCTATATCCAATATTAAAGTGAGTATATATATGTGATCAAGCCGAACGTCCTGTCCATGCATGTACGTAATTATTTAGATGTATCCAACATCAAAGTGTGTATGTACATACCTGGCAAGAATGCTGAGCTCCTTTTTGTGCAACGACTGCACCAGATTGAAATCCAACTTTGCTAGCTTTAACAGAGCTTGGTTATGGGAGGCCATGTCTTGGTAGATGGAGATGTATTTCTTGGCCTCTAGCCTTGGTATGCCCCTATACGCGCGGTAGCTGCTTCAGAGCATGAGTTACTTGAGCTGCCAAATTAGGGTTGCCTACCTTGGCATTAAGGTGAGCAGTAGTGAAAGCAAGAGCTTCGTCCAATATATCTTCCCCATGAACCCCAAGATGCGCGGCTTCGTACAAGCTTAGTATGCTTGGTATGTCAGTAATCAAGCTTTCCTTGAAGTTGCCTTTGTCATCTCTGAACTTGTTAAACATTTCTGCTTCAGTATCATCAATTCAACATGTCAGATCGCTATGGTAAGTATTGCAAGACGTGAAAGAGGATGAGATCGTCGACTTACCAGTTGAGACATTATATCCATGTTGTCTAAGAACCCGAAATCGCAGGCTGACATTGTAAAGATCACCATCATCATCATGAGACTGATAGGTAGTAGCATATATACGCTCCAGTGCTTCTTCTATCTCTGTTTCAAAGTGGTAAGCTACACCTAGGCGATCAATTGCGTCGATTAGCTTTAGTTGTTCGAAAACATCTGCAGACTCTGCTAACATCTCCATTCTCACTACTTCTTTAAGTTCCGCAATTTCTTTCTCTCTACGTGCAGTGGTAATCTGCACCAGCAAATTAAAGAGAGCGTGTATCTAAGGCGCAATAGATTCAAAACTCATAAAAAATACATTGACAGAAAATATGCTTGCATGCATGATACGTTTCATAGACTGATTTACTTACAGTGTCTTCAGAATCATAGTTAATGAAGCGGTCTCCCCAAGGGCTTGGAACATAATCTGTTGTTGGACGACTTCGTTTTGGTTTGGATTGAGCTGCAGAGACTTGGAAGGACATGGCTTCGATTAATGGTTTTGGATAATGAGATTGCTTACAGGCTCATTGTATTTATAATAGTGTTTTTATCACATATAGTACCTGAACTATTTCTCAATTATATACTTGGTACCTGAACTTTAATTTTTGTCACAAGTAGTACCCAAAGTTTCAATTTTTGTCACAAGTAGTACCCAAAGTTTTTGATTTCATCTCTTTTGGTACCTAAGGCCGATTTTTATGATATTACATGCGCATGTTGAAAAAAAGAGAGGCTAAAATCGAAAACTTTGGGTACTACTTGTGACAAAAATTGAAGTTCAGGTAGCATTTAGGATGAACTCGAAGAGTTCGGTACTGGTTGTGATCAAAAATGAAGTTCAGGTACTATGTATATAATTGAGGTAAAATTTAGATACCATTTGTGATAAAAACTCTCGGAAGGTATTCCATGCACGGAACGTGCACATGCACGTAGCGCTGAGGTGCACACGATCATGATTTTTAACGGTCAACCGTTATGATCGAATTAGTTAAACAAAACTGGACCGTTGGATCTCTATTTGGACGGCTGAGATTGAACGTGATGTTGCACGGACCGTGCATAGAATAATTTCCGAAAAACTCTTTATAATATATCCAAGCTAGACAGTGGGCAGATTACCAATGCACGTAGTCGTAAAGAGAAAGAAAATAACAAACGATCCAGCCAAAAGGAATCAAAACCCAAAATCTTTCCACCACCGGACAAACAAATTTCAAGTATTAGACTAGCTAAAACCCTAAATCTTTTAGTAAATTGTTGTTTCCGATGAACGGAGGTGCACACCTTCTGAGTTTTAGATAACTGGAACGTCTTTATTTATTTTTTTCTCCTTATTTCTCCAAGATAGTCCACTTTGGGAAATACAAGACATAGCAGACATGTGATTAATTTTATACAAGACATAGCAGACTTAACTTAGCTAAGCTAGTGATCGAGGTACCCTAACATGTTGTTAATTCAAATGCACCGCTGATCGAGTGATGACGGTTTTCACCAAACCTATCACGTGTATTCACTACTCAGGAGGCACCGTAAATCATGACTATATATCAGTTTTCGCCAAGTTTACTGCCATTGCGTTCCCAACTTCCCATTTCATCCACTTTGGACAGTTTTGGAATAGAGAAATTCAAAGTTGGAAGTTGAAACTGATTTTTTTTTAACGAACTTTTATTAAAAACCGAAAAGAAGAATAAAAGCAGTGAACAAGTACACTGACTAGCCTAGAAACAGCCTGGCTACAATACCTGGCCAGAATAAGAACACAACTAGAAGACCTAACTAGGCCATTACAACACAACTGCATTCCAATTCAACGAAATTAAGGAAACATAATACTCCTTCAACCACATGACTGATATCTTCCTTTCGTCTTTATTTGATGAAAAACGCAACTCTACTAAAGTCAGTAACGCTTGGAAGAGGTTGACTCCTGGTCTCTGAGGCGCCTTTGCTCAAGTATTTGCTTTGTCCTTTCAAGAACACCAAAGAAAATTGAACCTCCGACACCTATCCACAGTACTCTTGGCCCAATACCCTGCACAAATGGCAAAAGAGAAGGTCACCCCACATTGCAAGCCTTTGACAAAAGAAAAGCTTTGCATATTCAACATTTATATTTTGCCAAAGCAGATACTATATGTCTAATAGTTGAGCATATAACACATTAATTCTGAGTTTTAGCTGATTAATTTCATATGAATTGCTGCATTGGGTCAAAACTTACATTTTTTTACTCAAGTTTTGCTCCACAAAGAAATTATTGAGCCAGTCGTGCACAGTGCACATATTAGCTACTTCTGGTTATTCAAATTTTCACCAGTATCATATGCTTGATTCCTCATGTCAATAGAAAATTGCAAATTTAATTCTTATCTTGTACTTCCTTTCCATTTTATCCTCCAAGGCACCACCATCAGTCCACTAAAAAAATAGCATTAAACAATTGATTTGATATACCAACAAACTATGAGAGTTGTAGTGCGCTTCTGCGTTCTAGGGTATGAGAATAATGGGGTAACATATATCACATATAATTGATTAATGCAACGCGTTGTAGAACCAAGAATTAAGTGCATTTTTTTCTAGTCATCTTTTCACTGTAAAGTCCTTTAGTTTGGGAGTAATTTGTTCTTCCATTCTACTATAAATGTTTTATGTCCAAAGTGTGTAGAAGTGTAGAATACACAAAATTTCCACAATTCTACACCTATAATAACAAGAGATTACCCTATTCTAAAATGTTAAATAATCTCAGAATCAGAGAAAGTTGGCATAAATCCAAATCCAAATTCTATCCCAAAATTATTATAAAACCATCCACATCTTTTGAATCTGAGTTGTATTTGTGAGTTTTTTCCTTTTGAGACTCAAACACAGCATGAAAGAATTAACTATGTAGACAGCATCATGAGAAGAAATTATGCATTCAATAGATAAAAATCAAGACATGGTAATAATAAAAAAAAAAAAATTCAAGACATGGTGACTCCTCTGCCACATGCCATGATATATCCTGTGCAGAGGATATGAAGAGAAAGTGGGGTGACAATGTTTTGTCGAGAACTAGTAACCAATAAATGTGCATAAACTGCTAATTGAGAAAATCAAAACTTCCAAAGAGGAGTATTTAAACAATGAAGCTGCTAGCCACAAAAAAAAAAACAAAAAAAACAAAAAAACAACAAGAAACAAAAACAAGAAACAAAAACAAAAAAGAAAAAATGATACAGCTCTTTGTACCAAAAAAAAAAATGATTCGGCCCTATAAAAGTAAGAATGTTGAAATAGAGAGACCTGACCCAAGTTTCTTAGGTACATCTTATTGACCACATTAAAATAGAGAAACATAATAAAGAAGAGAACATAAGCATTCCACTTTGAAAAGACAATTTTCAAGTATAACAGTAATGGAGTTGTCAAAAAAAAAAATATATAACAGTAATGGGAAAACCTTCCAGAAAGCAGGACTTCCTTCTTCTCTCATTATGGTCCTAACACAGTCACAAATTCCTCGGTACTGGTTTTCTGATCCCTGTAAAGTTTTAGAAGGAAAGAGAAAATGGCAGAAAGGAATCTCGTATAACAGAACTTCCTGAAAAGAAGAAGAGTAAGAAGGAGATGGCAATCAATACCTGGACCATTAATCTCGTTTTTATCACATCAAGAGGAGTAGTTATAGCTCCAGTTATTGCACCTGCAAGTTAGTAAGAGTAGATTGAAGAGATTTTCAGTAAACAGTACATTGTATATGCATGATTCACCTAGCACGTGGTGGTTACTTATATACTTTGCACAATCAAGCACACATGTACAGGTTCATTTCCTGAGAGAAAACCCTTGGTATTCAATAGATTAAACGAGGCTCACATGTCAAAAAATCCATCTGGAAATTGGCAATCATAAAAAGGGAAACCATTTTTCAGTCAGTTTAAGAACTGAGGTGCAATAGCATAAATACCTACATTCTTAGGCTGAACATCCTAATGTGCAATGAGGCTTTTGCAATATTATCTTCTTTTATACAAATGCTGACCTGAAGCTTAAAGCTCCACTCTGTTACAGAATACAAGTCAGCAAGTTGACATGCTAAATAAGATCTTGTCTAAGAACTTTATCTTTTCTTTCTTGTACTTTTCAAAATGTTTGTTTGTATAATTATAATATAAAAAGACACGTCAAAATTTTGGATAAGGAACCAAAAATAGCTATCCACATTGATTTTGTAGCCAGTCTAGGTAGTCAAAAATGAGAGGAGGAACAGACAAAGGTTCAATTAGGGCTATTACAGAGTATAAAGACATCAATGCAAGGAGGTAGGCTACATAATACTCAAATCATGTGTATACTGTTTGTGCCATTAGACGGCCTCACTATGTTTTTGCACATCATGTTGCATCATGAAAGGGAGGGTCAACATATACAAATAGGTATAAGTATATATATATCAATGTGTGCATAACTTCATATATACTCAGACACACACATATTATATATTTAGTATCTAATATATTCGAATAACAGAGAAACATATACCCCGCAGGATGAAAAACAAAAGAACACAAGACAAATTCAGAAGTTGGTTGGAATGTTAAGTTACCAGCAAAAGCACCAATCATAGCAACCTCAGGGTCATTCAGATCCCTTCGTGCCTACAGGGAAGCCAGAATTTAATAATGTTTCGAAGACACACATCCGCATATTCCAGTGCAGATCAACAAACAAATACTATTTTGACAAAAAAAAAACATGAAGTTGCAGAAAGCTCTTCCAGCAGCTTTCCAATGGATTCTAGTTATGGTTTAACATGATTAAAGTTTCCTATGTTACAATGAAAAATGGGGCTTTTCTTTAAGCAAGGACAGGTTTAAATTCCTTGAATATCTCCACTAACAGTTATTTAAAAATCCATGTACTGGTGCATTTATATTATATTATTGGTCCCTGTAATTTGGGCCAGATTCTAGTCCGGTCATTATACCCTTAAAGTTTGATAACGATTGCAATTAGGTCCAAAACCACACAATTCGATCATCCATGTGTATATCACGTGGGAGGTTACCATGGTCAATTTACTAGCACCTAAAGAAACTGATGGCATCTCTATGATCAGAAATGTGACTATAAAAACCTTCCACGTGGTGTTTCTGCCAACTAAATTGATGGAGATATGATTTTGGTCAAAATTGCAATATTTAATAAACTATAACGGTATAACTGCAAAAGTTGACACTACGGATCCAAGTAGAACCAAGTCCAAATTCCAGGAGCATAAGAAGAATTTAACCTTACATTCGTTTTTACAAACACACAAACACATGCACATACATATGTAGGTATTAGGTAAGCATGAAATCCAGTGAAGATCGACTAACAATATATTTCAGAAGCAAAAGAGAAGCTGCAGATAGCTTTGCAGCCTTGTAGGCAGCAGTCGATGGATTGTAATTGTGAGCTAACACAATTAAATTTTAATATTTAAGGAAAATGAGGCTTTTCTTTTAAATGGAGAGCTTTGCTCTGGTTTTACAAATTCCTTGAATATCTCCATTAACAATGATATAATTGATCCTCTCTTACCGCTAGTTTAAACCCTATTCGAAGTTGCTCATAGATGCAAAACTGAAGTGCATCAAATGGTAAATCTCGCAATAGGAATGATCCGTAACCCTGCAATCTCAAAAAGAGATCAAGGCATGAGAACCAAAAACAGTTCACAAACTAATAAAACTAACTTTCACATTCAAAAGACATCTAGATAGAAAATGAAAAAAATAAAATTAGACTATTTCAAAACAAGTGGGCTACTTTTTTTTCTGAGGGATATTTGCTAGGTTAAACTAAACAAACCTCACACTGAAAACTTGACTCAGATGGCGAAATTAAGAATGGATAAGGGTGAATGTGATGTACCGCGTAAAGACCTTTGAAACCCTCCTTGGCAAGAATAAGGCGGACAGCATCTGGGGCTGAAGCAAATTGTGCAGTTTGCATCCTTTGCTTGACAACCTGGGAAGAGATAAAGTGGTAACAAGCACAAGAAGACAATAAATAATAGATGGTAATAAATAAATTCAAATTAACTACCTCTGTTGGCACTCGTACAATAGAAGAAGCAGCACCTCCAATAGCACCTGCAGTCTGATTGATGTCTGAATACCTGTTAAAATAACAATGGCCTGATATTGTACACTGAAAGTTAAACTTTTCCCTACCATCACCCATCACTATTACAACGAGAAGTGGATTTTAAGTGACGCAAGATTGTTTTACTACCAAACCTCAGTCTACTTGAGCAGTTATTATTATTATAGAAATGACAAATTAATTGACTATAAAAGGAGATTCCAAAACAAGATGGACAAGTAGTCCATTGAGCAGAAAATAAACAACAACCCCCACTAAGAACTTGCCCAGAACAAACAAATCTAGAATTCAGTTATGAGAGCATCCACTAGCACCTTTTTGGCTAATTCATTAAAGGTGGTGATCTTGACTCTTTGCATAGGCTGCTAAAGATTTTTAACCTCAGAAATAATTTACGACACAATTACAGAAATCAAGTTTGTGATAAAATTAATCTATTTTGTAGCTTACAAATGACACAGGATCCCAATAAGGAATGGGAAGAAAAGAAGAGAAAATAAGAAGCATGAGGATGGATGTGTTTGCTAGGAAACTGCATAGTTATGCAGCTTGTAACTGTTCCATTATTTAAGAAGCATTTTCCTAGCATCAAAATTTGTCAGTCATCATATATGGAAAATTATGTAACATACCAAATGAGCTAAAGCACTGAGATTTTCTGGGAGTGACTTCAGCAATTTCTGCTTTGTAGGTTCATATACACCAACAAATATGGCAGAAGCCCTGTGAGGAAAAGGAAATCTGTCAGCCACATGACACTGAATAAGAGAACTTCAGAATTCAAAGAATTTTGATAATGGAAATAACTCTACACTTTTCCTGTACAGAATTGTTCCAAAATAAAATCTGCATGTTCTTCCAATAGAATAAGACAACTATCTAATGTATCTTCATGATCTGCACTTTCCCATCCTGGGATGCTTGTTTGCTTGGGAAAGTGCAAAGATTTGGATTCAACGATGAAAATGATTGCTATATATCATGACAAACAAATGCACAAAATCCTTGTGTCTATTCATCCAATGCTATTCTTGTTAGTGTCCAGAGGATTCAGCAGAGCTCTTGAGGAAACAGCAAAATAAGAGAACTTTCTCGTGTACTAAGCCCAAAAACATATAACGGTTAATAATCAAAAATCACTTTTTAAGTCAGAAAATAATGTGCAGACGAGACTAAACCCCCCATTGACCTATTTGCAGGAAGAAAGTTCATAAAGGAAAATGATGTAAAATGAAACAGGAAAACAAAAAACAAAAACCATAAAAAAAAAAAAACAAGAATGCACCCTGCAAAGAAGGAACAATCTCATAAAAAAGATCTGCAAATAAAAGTTAACAAAGCTTTTTTTTTAGACTATTGTAATGGGTTCTAAAGTCAAATAAATGATGTCAAAGAAAAGGAACATAGCTGGTTTCCGAAGTCCGAACTGAAATGAATTCCCGTACAGCAGATTTTGATACATATATAAATGCATCTAAAGCTTTCTTATTTTACTTGCCCAAGGTTTCAGATGGCTTATACCCAATACTTAGGTTGGGAATTAAAGATCACATCAAAGACATGTAGAACAGAAAAACACCAAATATGCAAACTTGCATGTACATATAAAGTAGTGGATGCCTGTCTGCTGTGTACTTCCGGCCCATTTTTTAATCTTAAGAAGAGAAAAAAAAAACAAATCTACTTACGGTAAGACACCAGCAAGGTTTCCAGCTAATCCCGAATATAGACCCTTCAACATAATTTTCCCTCCAACATGAGCAGCCTAAAAGTGGACACATGAAAAGAAAATGACAACTTAAAGAATATTCAAGTGGTATGCAAAATGAAGACCAAGTAATCCACAACAAAAACTACAGGTAGTTAAGTTAACGGAAAGCAACCATAATTCACTTTTGGATAATGAGCAAGTACAATAAAACTCTACACATTGAAAACATAGATCAAAAGCGATTCTACAAACAGAAAACTGTGAAAACCATATGCATTATGCAACAATATAGATATGTTTAGCAAACTGTACCATATTGCTTGAAAATAGACTGAACAAATAAATTAAGAACCTAGAAAAAGCAATATTGTGAAGGAAATGAAGTTAGGACCAAGGTAATAAAGTAGTGGCTGCCTATTAACACAAAAATGAGGGGGCTGATTCTTCTACCTGCCATTACAAGAAACCTAATATATCATATGATTGAATATTTGCCATTCCCTAAAACACCACCCAAATATAATCCAACATATATCTAAGCCAGATGCTCCATATGCTACATGCCTGTAATCGAGTTTTTATCGTGTCAATTGGGTATAAAGCGGCTTCCACAATAACCCCAGCAGCACCACCAGCTATGATACTATCTGCAACACCCATAACAAACCAAGTTTGTGGTAAAACTGGAACAACAACAAGTCGTTTGCTAATAAATGATGAGTAATCAGAAACAAATTCTAGAAGAAGAAATCAATGTGGCCATAATTGCATGCTCTTCTTCTCCATTTTCCCTTGGTCAATCGGTTGGTTATGGCGGAACAAACTTACAGGGGTTATAGTAACATAAACAAACACTCTTTCATTGAAAGAGCAGATCAGTAAAACCAACCCATGCAGTATCAAACGACATCTCACCAAAACAAGTTTAATAAAAAATAAATAAATAAAATATAATGCATACCGCAGAAAACACCCAGAAAATTGAACGGTGTATCTTCTCCTCCGGTGACAGTTACTGTTGCCAAACAGTCATTTGGCTTTTTCCGAGAGCTACTCATTTTGCAGGTTGTCACATCTGCACAGTGAAAATACGATCAAGCAGGATCGGTTTGGTTATTGAGAACGCAGAGGAAATTGAAACAAGAAAAAATTGGAAAAACCAATACTAAAAAGTTACCGGATGGATGTGCCGGAGAAGTTTTAGCTTGCATTTCCGCCGGTGCACGATTTTGAATTTCCGTTTGAGGTTTTGAGCTGCCTTTCCAAATAAAACGGTGAGATGACACTACTGCTCGTTATTTACCGCTTGACTTTTTATCCGCTGTCAATTTCGCCTCCGAAAGGTTTCATCCATTTTGCAATAAAAATTTGGCCAAAAATAACAAATTACCCCTCATGAACCACCTAATCACCAAAGCAATGTCTTGAGTACTTTAGGCACTAGTGCTCTAGATCTTTTTAAGACCTCACTTATAAAGGACAAGATAGAAATTTACAGATCCAACGATCCTGATTATTGCTGACATGCCTGAGCGGCTGAGCTGAGCACTAGTCCTTTGAGCATTGTAGAATTTTCCAAGCTTCATATGAACTAACAATTTGTAATGGCTTCAACAAGGGATTTGGGTTCACCTATAATTTAGCATGCTAGGATCTCCTTAGAACATTTTTAGCAAGACTAACTATTTTTTAATTAAAGTTTAGCTAAACTAGTTAAAAAATTATTTTGGCTAGCCAATTTGAAAATACGTCTACACCAATACTTTCTATTTTAGCTAGTTTTGAATTTATATCATTTTTTTAATGAAGAGATAACGACCAACACGAGGGCCGCCACCAAGAGAATCACACCCGACCAATCAGAGTCTGGCTCAATAGGTGCACAGCCATCAAGGCACAAAACCCGAGAACCACAAATATCGGAAACCACCTTCGTTGAAGAACTTGTGATCTTCACTGCCACATCGACACAACTTGAGAGTCTTTTCCATTAATCGATCACCGGATCTAGGAAAACAAAAACCCACATGCAAGCTCGATGCATGGAGTCCACCCACAGAACTCCACTATGAGACCATCGCTAGAACTATCTGATCAATGGATCGATGATACAAATCTCCATGCAAGCAGAAACTGCTTTGCCGCCATGAATAAAGAGGCCATGAAAAGCCCAAAAAACCCAGCAAAGTAAGGTTTCACCTGGACTACGTGCTTTATCACCAAGTTCGATGAAGGCACCCCTAACATCGAAACCTAAAGATGACAATTTGTAAAGGATCCACAAGGTGCTGGTTGTTAACTCCAATCGGAGTCGAATCGCCTGTTGAAGGAGAAAGAGAGGTTTAGCCGTTGTTTGCGGCAAAGGAGATGGAGATCGAAGAGAGCATTTGGGTTTTGCTTTCTCTCTAACTTCTATTATTGTTTACCTGTTCAAAGAAAAATCTCAACTTTGAGGGTAAAAATAAATAAGTTGTTTAAAGATATTTAATATTATGTATCATGTCAAACTAGGACTTCAATACCGTAAAGGAAGTTATTGTCTTAGATTACAATATTAGAGATGTATTAGGACTCAATGTACTTACCTTTTGTGTATTTGTAACCTCTATATATAGACACAGTTATTACTGACTATGGAAAAAGAGTGGTAGGTAGTTTTGAGATCCGGGAGTGTCGTTCCACGGAGGATTGACGGCTCCCCAACTCTCGGTAGCGTGTGTGCGAGTGCTTTAGCTATATGGAGTGACTAGAAGTGAATAGAGTGAGTGAAATGTGTTTGAACAATGTGCGAAGTGTGAGTGTGGTGAGTTTGGGTTTAGGTAAAAAGGGAATGATATGCCAAGACAAACAAACAACAAAATAAATGCGAGCAAGTAAATAAGGTAAAGTAGAGTGTGCACAATATAAAGAAAGTGTTGGGGTTTTCGGGCAAACCCCAATCCAATGCAACAATCAATGCCTAATCAACTCAATCATGCCAATGTGTGTGTGAATCAAGCCCCGTATCCTAGCCATGTTATGGTTCTAAGACCGTGTTGCCTAAGGTATTCGAATGCCATGTTATGGGTCATTCGGACTCTCTCGAAGCTATAGGGCTTAAGAGGCGAAGAGCATCGAAACTAGGAACTCAAACAAGTCACAACTCATCACATATGCTACCAATTGCCTAGGTCATGCAAGGTTACCAATCTCACACAATCTCATCAAGATAGATTAGTTAACATGCCAAAGAAGTGGTAATTCTAAAGACAAGCAACCAACACATATTGAATTAGGTAGGCACACATATTCATACAACACAAAGACATTTTATTCATTGATTAAAGCATCACAAAGTCACATTGGACTAGGGCACACAACCCTAGTCCCCAACAAGGTAACTACTCACTAACCATAAAGGTATACAACATCAAATCACAATAGCAAGCTATAAGCATGAATACAAGAGAGAAAAGGAGTAAGGAAATCTCAATAAGTGGTGCCCCCTTCTTCTCCTTGGATCTAGATGTCGTCCTTGATGGTTGATGAGGATCCCAGCTGCCCAAAATGGTGGTGGAGGTGGCTGAAGTGGCGGAGGTGTGCTGGTCCGCCGCACGTCGACCGGTCGTCGACCTGCTGTCGACCGGTCGACAGCCGTGCAGAGGCTAAAGTGAAGGAGAAGGTGGGAGAGAGAAAGAGGAAAGGGGAAAATGGAATTTTGGGGCTGATGATGGGAATGACCTAAATCTGGAAAAGAGAGCTATTTATAGGCTAGAGAGGAGGGAAATAAAGGGCTAGGATGAGGTAGGGTTTGATCCAAGGGCTATTAGGATTTAATGAAGGGTAAGGGGGTAATTTTCAAAGGAATAAAGGGGAGGAATAATCAAGGGGTGACCTCACCATATCTAGTGTGGTCCTTTGCTGATTTGGAAGCTTGTGTGGGTGAGTCACGAGGTTGACTTTGCCGTTGACCTTGACTTTGACCTTCGGAGCTTGACCAAGGGTTGACTTTGACCAAACCTCCGGAATTCTCTCGCGGCTCACTTCCGGGACTTCATGTTGACTCGTTGACGCTCTCAAGTCGGGGTTGACCATGAGTTAACTTTTGGTCCTCGGGTTGACTTTTCGTCCTTTTGCCAGAAATGTCCAAAAAGCTCCAAATCGCATCATTTCGCTCCCGATATCCGTCTGATGCTCGTTTTCCCTACAATGGTGCAAATCAAGGATTAGAGACACTAAACGGCCTTCAAATTAGCATAACTAGAGTAATTAGAGGCCCAATTTGTATACAAATCGCATACGAATCAATTACTCTCCCCATTCTCTCTTGAATTCTCTCTCAATTCACAAACCCTAAAACACGTTATCAGCACGAGTTATAGCCCTAGCTTCCGCCACCGCACACCTTGAAGCTCCCAATCCAAGGAATCCAAAACTGGAAACAGAACCACCAGAACCGGCCGGAAAATATCCAAACCAGTTACCGGAAATCCCGAACCTGCCTTATTAGCCTCGTTACAGAAAAAAAAAAAAAAAAAAAAAAAAAAACAACAACAACAAGTAAGTTTTTTTTTTTTTTAAAGTTCCTGCTTTCGTTTAATTTGCTTGAATCTTTTTCTTTTTCTCGGGGATTTAAAAACTTCCTTTCTTCTACATACCGACCTCTCTTATGGGGTGTAATTTTCTGAGTTTATTTAAATCATGGGGATTCATATTTTATGCTATGATAAAGTAACTTCATAAGCATCGAAAAGACAAAAAATATCTGTGATAAAGTATTTTCACAAAGCATCAAAAACAACCAATTTTGGTCATAACTTTTTCACAACTAAGCTCATCCGCTTGAGTATGATGTCTAGGAAAGTATTTTGAGATAAGTGGTACTTAAGAGAGCCTCGCTCTACCGACATGTTTTCTTACTTTCCTGGTCATGCTTAATTGGAGTTACCGAAAGGTTTAAGTTATGGTCATTCATCATCTTGGTTTTGATCTAATCCAATTATCTTGGAAACTCATTGTGAGAATGGACAAGAATACTTATGTATTACTTCTAATGATTGCGGAAGAAAGCGCATATTAGAAAAATTTATGTGTCGCTCTAGTGGGTTATACTTAACCACTATTCAAATTGTTGAATCCAATAATGTCATTAGAGATTATCTTTGGGATTCCGACACATATAGACTTTGGCATGACCATTTGGCACATCTTGGTCGTGATATGATGATCTGTATATTAAAAAGTTCACACAGACATCCATTTTTTTTCGAGTGAATAGAAGCAAGAACCAAACAAACATGGTTCCAAAGGGATGCCTAGCTGCCACCGTGTCTGGTGGCGGTGCCGCCGTTCACCATCGGCCGGCTGCCGGCCCTTGGCCCCGTGGTTTTGATGTCGCACCCCCTAGGCAGCCCAAGGATGCTTCTGATGCACAAGTTGATCCTCTAATTCCCTATTATGCTTCTCATATCCATAATGATTTTCTGGGTGAACTAAATTATTCAATGGTTATTTCTAAAGCCCATCACTCGTTTTACAAACCTTGTTCTTTAGCAAAATTAGGATCGAGACCATCCTATGCTAAGGACACTAAAGAAAATATTTCATTCTTACACCGAATCCAATGAGATATGTCACGCCCCCAAACCCGAGACCAATATTATATTGAAATATGGTACCCGAATTTGCGGTGTGACTAAATTCTAGAAGCAAAATAAATCAAATGAAACAAATGTCTGAATAATACTTTCATTTGAAAACAAGATCGTTATTATCTTACAATATCAGAGTTTAGCGGAATAAAAGACGTTACAATTATTCAATTCGAATAGTTGTAGAAAAACATTAATTCATTGGTTCACCCCGTTTTCCCCCAAGCATCGTAACCTGAAAAACAAGAAGGTGTAGCATCGATCATGAGCAACACAAGCCCAATAAGTACAGCTTACATTCTTATATTAATGTGTCTTATAAGACATCAAAATTGAACAACCAATCAAAAATGTACCGAGAACATTTTTATATTTGTTCATACCAATTCTTATGCATTTGAATCACATATATCAAGAATGTTTTTGACCCAAATAATTCGGTCTCAAATATAATTTCACTTTGCACCGAATCGACTATTAATGCATCATTAGTAGATAATTAACTCTAATCGATTCTCATTTTATTTAACAACATAATAACATACTATCAATATATCGCAAATAGATAGTATTCAACAATATACATATACTGCTCAGTGAATATTTCAGATAGAATCATATATCCACATAAATTTCAAGAGAAGGTCCACAGTACCAAGCATAGGTAAATTCACTTTCACATGCCAAATATGCATGGCAACATATATTCGATGAGAATGATATATATTTCATTTTTCAATGAATATGTCAGGTTAAGTGATAATAATTCATAAATTCATATGCTGAGGTCCTTAATACCAAGCATGAATAATAATCATAAATTCACACGCCAACAAGATATGACAAACATTTATTCGATCACTTCACTTTTCAATGCATAATTCAGGTTGACTGATAATGATGCATCAATTTATATGTCTAGGTCCTTAATACCTAGCACAAGTAATAATCATAAATTCACACGCCAACAAGATATGGCAAACAAATATTCAATCGGTCAGAATATTATATACTTCGCTTAGTGACTCTTTCGGATAGAGATTGACTGGTAACCAAAACATAAGACCTGTATTGTAACAGGTTAAGCCGCAGCATACCTGGTCCTTAATACCAAGCATGTACACTCACGGTCCTTAATACCTATGAGTATAATAGTGCACTATCTGAAGGGACATGAGCCCACAGCTAACTTCGAACGTCAATAGATCGTTCATACCAGTAATTCACTTAAGCTCGAGGATCTACCGACTCCCGGTTTCAAATATAATTGGAAATTCACAAATAGTGTCTTGTTGTAAGACAAGTCATAAATCATGTCATATGTACACATGCTTAAGCCTTTCATATGAATGCATATGTGATATAGATGAAAGACATAAGTAGGTAAATCACATAATCAAGTAAATTACCAAGGTAAGCATGTGATATCTCAAATACACTCTTAACAATATATACTTCCATACATGTTAATATACATGTATAATACTAAGTTGATGTATTCACTTAGTAAACAAAATTATGCACCAATATAAGATTAATAGATAATCAAGTGCAAATAAAACATATATAAAGAAGAAGCATATGTAAAACAAGATATACATTTGTTCTAAAACATAAGTAATTGAACTCATGTAATAAGCAAGATCATCAACATAAGGTTAATCACATAACCAAGTATATTGTAAGACTTCAATAAAATCATGGACAATTAGAGAAATCAGATTTAAGTTTTATTATTATTCCTTTAGTCCAAGTCCATGAGAGAACATATTCATGTTTCTCTAATTATAGTCATCGAAGTTCAAATTCAATATCGTGTCCATCGTAAGTCCAATATAGGTAAGTGAATACCCTATTTTGAAGGGATTTTCACAAGGAATTTAATGGTATAATCCAAATAATCATGTCCAAAGTGTCCAAGTCTAGAAACACAGACTAACCAAAACAGTACCTAAACCAATAATCATGATTTTAACCTTAATTGCATAAATTACTATGTATTGTAATTTCGACAATTACTTTTGATATTCTCCAGATCACAAGTTCATGTTATGAGCTTCGTATTGATATAAAGATCATAAAATTTGGTTAAGGAACAAGTGAGATATGACTACTTAAAATTATGAACAGTTTATAAGTTTTCCAGCGAGTACACTGGATAAACACTTAGATTTCGAAATTGTTACCGGTTGGATGATCGTGAAATTTGAACACAAAATAGAAGACAACATTTTGAACAACTTTCATGAAGAAGTCCAGATGAGAAAATAAACCAAAATATGAGTTTGAAGCTACCAAAGTTGGTTGACGGGATTAATTTCAGGAAACAAGATTAGCTTTCTATAAAACTTATCATTTTCCATTTCTTTCTTGTTTGTGCACTTTGATAAATCTTAAAGACAAAAGACTATAAGGATGTATTCTGTACTTACATGAATTGTTGGTTGGAAGATTGAATTAGCTTCACAATTGAAAGAACGTGAGTTCTTGAGCAATTGATTTTTAACTAAAGATTGCTCTATTTTCATAGCTTTTCTAGATGAAATTTCTATGCTATTAGGAAGGCTGAGGTAGAAGGGACTTAGTTGAGTTAATACTTCAACTAAGGAAGCTTTCAATCTGATTGAAGCTTGAAGAAATGTGTTAAAGGTCATGTGTTTATATAGGCTAGATATTTAGCTAACCTTACTAAGGTTAAACTCTAATCAAAATGGTTACCTTTACTTGGTAAGCAAGTTGTTGTCTAAACAATAAGGAATAAGGATTTTCAGCTGATCCCTTATGTGCTGGAACTCTTAGATCAGTTCTAGAAGAGTGAGATCAATATTGGATCATGCTTCCATCACAATTGCTTAATTCCCTTTTATCTTGTACTCTACGTATTTTGTAAAAATCATAACTAACTCTAGAAATATGATTTTCAGGTGATTCTAACTCTGAAAATTTCTTTAAGATGTCTACTACAAATCATTAGAATACCATATGCTCAAATAATAAACACATTGATGCAGTTTTTACGAAATAGGCAACTGCGTCAGATAAGCATAAAAAATAATAGGTTAAACTTCCGCTGACCATAACTCCTTCGTATGATACCAGAAGTTAGCGTGCCACATGTCTACGAACTCGTATTGACAAGTTCTACAACTTTCGTGAAGGAAGTCATCAGAGAAAATTAACGAATAAGAAAGTCAACTTTTGACTCCTCGAAAATAAAATGTTTCGAGTCAATATTCGTTCCGAAATATTCCCACTTCATAAACTAGACAAGAAAACTATCATTTAATCCCCTAATTAATTTCAAGAATATTCAAGAAATTAAATATGAGGATTCGGGTTATTACAAGATATTTGTGGACTCATCCATCCATATTGCAGACTTTTCAGATACTTTATGATTTTGGTGGATGCATCGACACGCTGGTCACATGTCGCTTTATTGTCCACACGAAATGCTGATTATTCTAAACTCCTAACGCAAATTATACTCTTACGGGCTCACCACCCAGATCATCCTATTAAGTTAATATGTCTTGACAATGCTGGAGAGTTTACATCACAAACTTTTGATGATTATTGCATGTCTATTGGGATTGATGTTGAGCATCCCGTATCTCATATACACACACCGAATGGTCTCGCAAAACCCACCATTAAGAGACTTCAAATGTTTACTCAGGCATTGGTTATGTGCACCAATCTCCCGCTATGTGCTTGGGGTTATGCAATATTGCATGCAGCTTTAATTCTTCGTTTCAGACCAACTGCCAATCAACCTTTTTCTGCGTACCAGATGGTCACTGGATATGAGCCGGATGTCTCACACCTACGCATATTTAGTTGTGCGGTTTATGTACCAATTGCGCCCCCACAGCGCATCACAATGGGTTCTCAGAGACGATTAGGTATTTATGTTGGCTACGAATCTCCAACTATTGTCCGCTACATAGAACCATTGACAAACGATCTCTTTACCGCTAGATTTGCAGATTGTCACTTTGTCGCTTTACTGTTCACAAGGAATGTTGCTTATGCTAAACTCCTAGCACAAATTATACACTTAAGGGCTCACCACCCAGATCATCATATTAAGTCAATATGCCTTGACAGTGATGGAGAGTTTACCTCATAGACTTTTGATGATTATTGCATGTCTATTGGGATTGATGTTGAGCATATTGTACCCCATATACAACACAAAATGGTCTCGTGGAAGTCACCATTAAGAGACTTCAAATGGTTGCTCAGCCATTGGTTATGCACACTAATCTCCCTCTTTCTGCTTGAGGTTATGCAATATTAATTGCATGCAGCTTTATTTATTCGTTTCAGACCCACTGTCAATCAATTTTTTCTGCGTACCACACTACTACAAATAAAGGCTATGGGGACATACAATTGTCCCCTTTATGGAAGTTTCTATAGCCTCTATTTGTCCCAAAAGCTAGATTTAGGGACAAATACATCTATTTGTCCCTAAATCTAGCTTTTGGGACAAATAGAGGCTATAGAAACTTCCATAAAGGGGACAATTGTATGTCCCCATAGCCTTTATTTGTAGTAGTGCCAGATGGTAACTGGATATGAGCCTGATGTCTCACACTTACGCATATTTGGTTGTGCGGTTTATGTGCCAATTGTGCCCCCACAGCGCACCAAAATGGGTCCTCAAAGACGATTAGGTATTTATGTTGGCTACGAATCTCCAACTATTGTCCGCTACATAGAACTCTATTGTCCTCTACATAGAACCCTTGACAAGCGATTTTTTTACCGCTAGATTTGCTGATTGTCACTTTGATGAGACAATCTTCTCGTCGTTAGGAGGAGACACGAACAAGAATGTTCAACAGAAATGACAGAAATTGTCGCGGTCTGTCCCCACTCTGTCTCATCTTGATCTCCGAACCGCACAATGTGTTAATGAAGTGCGTAGAATACTCAATCTTCATAACGTAGCAGATTCGATGCCTGATGCGTTTTCTGATATCGTTAAAATGACGAGATCACATATACCAGCTGCAAACATACCTGCAAAGTTGGAAGTCCCTAAAAAGGGACAAGGCACCGCCGCACCGGCCATTGGTAGGCACGGTGCCGCAACCACACTCAGTAGAGGTGTGGTTGAGAGCATGATTCCCCAAAGGAAGAAGGGGAGGCCACTTGGTTCGATGGATACTCGCCCAAGGAAGAAAGCGAGTTTGGCACAGCCTAATCCATTAATCATCAACACTGAAAACCCATCTCATGAGGTTATCTCTTATTATAGTTATGTCCAAGAATCAATATTGGGGGACGCCTCAATGATTGAAACAAGGACAATATAGAGATCTCAACGAATTATGCTAGCATGCATGAGACGTTGGAAAGAAATTTCATTATTTTTGATGATGTATTTGCGTACTCAGTTGCTCAAGACATTATAGAGCATGATGACATTGAACCTCGCTCTGTTGAAGAATGTCAACGTAGAGCGGATTGACCCAAATGGAAAGATGCAATCCAAGCTGAATTAGATTCACTAACAAAGAGAAAGGTATTCGGGCCGGTTATGCTAACGCCTCAGAGTGTAAATCTTGTTGGACATAAATGAGTCTTTGTTAGGAAGCGTAATGAGAAGAATGAGGTCTTGAGATATAAGGCCCGCCTTGTGGCGATAAGTTTCTCACAACTCCATGAGATTGACTACGAGAAGACATATTCTCCCGAAATGGATGTTCTTATGTTCCGTTACCTTGTTAGTTTGGTAGTTTCCGAAAAACTTGACATGCAGTTTATGAATGTGGTTACGGCATATCTCTACGGGGATCTAGATTCAGAGAGAGAGAGAGAGATATATATATATATATATATATATATATATATATATATATATATATATATATATATATATATATATATATATGAAGGTGCCGGATGGACTTCAATTACTCAAGTCAAGTGACTCTAAATCACGGAGTGCATTTTCAATAAGATTAAAACACTCACTATATGGATTAAAACAATCTGGATGAATGTGGTATAAATGTCTAAGTGACTACTTGATTCGGAAGGGATATATAAATAATGATTTATGCCCATGCGTGTTTATAAAAAGGACAAGTTCCGGATTTGCAATTATTGCAGTTTATAGTAATGACATAAACGTAATTGGCACTCTCGAAGAACTAAGAGATATATACCGCTACATATTTGAAATCTGAATTTGAGATGAAGGTTCTTGGAAAAACTCGGTTTTCCCTAGAGCTAGAGCACCGAGATAGTGGAATATTGATCCACCAATCTACTTATGTCCAAAAGGTGCTAAGGTGATTTAATGTGGACAAAGTACATCCAGTTAGCACTCCCATGATTGGTTGGACCCTAGATCCAAAGAAGGATCCATTTCGTCCAAAGGATGATGATGAAGAATTACTAGGGGCCGAAGTGCCATATCTAAGTACAATAAGGCATTGTTGTACTTAGCTCAATGCACTAGACCAGACATCTCTTTTGTTGTGAACTTGTTAGCTAGGTTTAGCTCTGCGCCCACGCAACGCCATTGGACTGGCATAAAGACAATATTTCGATACATAAAGTGTACGATTGATATGGGCTAATTTTATCCCTACAGAGAGACAAGAGGAATTGAAAAAGGAAATTCAAACTCTGAGGGCACTGCTGCCGGCTATGGCACCGCCGGCAGCCCTACCCTTTATGCCGAAACACCATGTGATTTTTTGGTAGGTTTTACTGATGTCGGGTACCTCTCTGACTAGCACAAAGGTCATTCTCAAAACGGTTATGTCTTTACCATGGGGAACACAGCGATATCTTGGAGATCTACCAAGCAAACACTCGTTGCTACTTCCTTGAATCATACAGAGATTATTGCTCTACATGAAACTGATCGTGAATGTGTATGGTTGAGATCTACGATTACACATATTCGGGGAACAAGTGGTTTGAAGTCTACCACTGAGGAACCTACTTGCATTTACGAAGATAATGTTGCTTGCATCGAGCAGATGAAACAAGGTTTCATTAAGGGTGACAATACCAAGCACATATCTCCAAAGTTCTTTTACAATCAGCAACAACAAACTCTCCTCAAAATTCAAGTGAATCAAGTTCGATCTGAGGAGAATGTGGCAGATTTATTTACTAAATCATTGCCCAAGGCCACATTTGAAAAACATGTTAAAAGTATTGGCATGTTTAAGTTATCTGAGCTCTCATGATTACCAGAATCAGGGGGAGATGCATACATTAGGGGGAGTCTAGCACATGCATGTCATTTTCAAATGTGAAGGGTGCGTTGTATTTTTTTTCCCTTCGACCAAGGTTATTTTTCCCACTGGGTTTTTATTGTTACTTTGAAAGGTTTTTAATGAGACAACACGGAAAGCACTATCTAGTTTTGACCTGCACAAGGGAGAGTGTTTAAAGATATTTAATATTATGTGCTTTGTCAAACTAGGACTACAATACCGTAAAGGAAGTTATTCTCTTAGATTACAATATTAGAGATGTATTAGGACTCAATGTACTTACCTTTTGTGTATTTGTAACCTCTATATATAGATACTTTATTCTATGAATAAGAGACGGTTATTACTCTCTCAATTCTCTCTTGAATTCTCTCTCAATTCACAAACCCTAAAACATAAGTTTATTTGTTTGATAACTCATATCTACTTTTGGTCTAAGCAGAGAACTAAGATAAATATTTAGGGGGGAAAAGACCATAAATGAAAGTTAAAAAAGAAAAGAAAAAAAAGGACGTTACGCACTGAGACCAAGGAGTGAGTTGTTGCTTCTCTCATCTTCTACACCCGCATCATCTCAGCAACAAAACACAACGTAACAACATTTTACCGATCTTCAAAACTTGTAGAGACCAACGATCGACGTCGTACTGTTCAAGCAATTTCATGGCAATGTGTCTAGGTTGTTGATATATTGGGTTTTCATATTTTAGAAATAATCTTCAAATGTGACAAATAAACTAGAACATTAATTAGGTAAAACTTCACACATAAAGTAATGTGGTTTTTTTTTTTTTTGGTGTGATTACACAAGCTGATCAAGTTGGAAGAACGTATACTTTTCTCTGTCAAGTAATTATAATATTGGGTCGTACGTACATATCCCTTGTTTACCACGTACTCTATCATCTTGTCAGTATCCCATAACTTTGGGATTGTGATTCCTTCATACATATATATATCCATGGACCTGATGGTCTTTACAAACAAAGCATAGGCTGCCATTTGTTTGTTTAAGGAATAGATCCTGAAACCAACAAACTACACACACACACACACATATATATATATATATGGCTAAGCTACCACAAAGCTCCTACGTTGTGTGTCTGGCATTTTCTATAGTAGTTAACCTATCGTTGATCTTCAAACTTTATGGACATGGAGAGTGGGAGCTCAGTTGGAGCAGGAGGGCAGCAGAAGAAGCCGAGCTCGTGGCCGCCGTCCCTTGCTCCGGGCATGGCAGAGCCTACTTGGATGGCTTAGTTCTTGACGGCAAGGAACCTGTTTGTGAGTGTAATTCTTGCTATGGAGGCCCAGATTGTTCTCAGTTCTTGACTGATTGTGAATCAAATGCTGACAGGTCTCTCTCTCTCTCTCTCTCTCTCTCTCTCTCTCTCTCTGTAGCCTTTCGATCACAAGCACTCGCAAATTCTAGCTAATTTAATTGGAATTGAAGTTAATTCTTCATATATTTCTTGTTTTCTAGTAAATTAAGGGTTGTATTCCATATCAACAGCTTTCTCTTTTAGGAAGTTATTTTTGAACATCGATCCCAGAAACTTCTTCTGCTTAATTATCCAATAGGTCAAACCATATCGCATATGTGAAAGTTTTCTCGATCGTTAGTTAGTTGCTTATAGGTTAAAAGCGAAACATTTCCACATCAGGGGTGTAAATTTGGGAATCTTATAGTTGAGTACTCATCGACAATAAAAACAAAGAAAAAAATGAATCTTGTTCATTCAAAAGCAAAAGATTTCAAGAACTGGTTTGTCTCAATGTACATAAAAAAGGACCTTTGTTTGTTTGTTTGTTTGTTTTTTTGTGGCATTGTATTCTCAGCCTAAAAGATTCCAAACACAAAACTTTTCAAATATCTTTAAGATCCAACATGTGGAGAAAGGGATTGGACAGCATGTACACCTAGTCAAAGACGGAAAAATCACATCAAAAGTAAAATCAATTATAATTATTGAATTATTCAAAATTGACATGCCAAGGTGGGTGTGCATCCAAAATAAAGAGGTTGTCAACTGATGAGTGATGACGCTATAAATGTGCTGGTCGTTAACCGGTTTAACTTGTTACAATTCGTTAGCTTAATGGGTTTTTACGTGTTATATTTGGTGTGTTGTTATTCATTGAAACTGATTAAGACCAGTAACAGAAATTTGATTTTTTTTTTCGTACTTTTTTCAAACACGTTACCTCCCGTACACCCATTAAGACCTATTTAAAATATTTTTACCCTTTGACTGTTATATGCAATTGTCACATTCAAAAAGGCTATTGTCAACAATTTAAACAATTTTCTCCAAATGCATGGTTCTTGATTGTTGAATCTCCGTATACGCATCTAAATGTTCAAGGCCACCATTCAAAGCCATTTTTGCAATAAACATCTGAAATTTGTTCAAGGAGTTGACAATTAGCCTTTCTTAAGTATGCAATTGTCACAATTTGTTTCCACCGAATTTTTAAAGCTCATTTGCATACCGGAAGTATGCTTTTTTCCACCAAATGCCGTAAGGCCTTTTTTTAAAAAAAAAAAAAAGTACTGCAAAAAAATAAATAAATAAATAAAATAAAAATAACAGGATTCCACAAGTTGACCCAAACTAGCTCACCCGTTAACTAACAAGTCATTAACGGATCACCCGATAACAAACCATAAAGTTAACGGAAGGGTTGGGGCGGGTTATTACCGTGTAGGTTTTGAGCGGGTTAACGTGTTTGTTATCCCATTTGCCAGGTCTACTATCACCTACCCCTATGTTAATTCAAATGGTTTTTTTTTTGGTAACTTTTTTTTTTTACACTCTTTTTATTTTTGGAATATAATTAAAAGCCTTTTTTAAGGCCTAAACTCTCAGGCCTAAACTATGATCACAAGTCCCACCCAGTAGGAATTCCATATTGATCGACATGAATATGACTTCAACTGCAAAGCAATCCTACATCATGCCTAAGTAAACTATATAAATTAGCTCTTCTAAAATAAAAAAAACTATATAAATTAGCAAATTAATGAATCTACATTGATTTAAATTATAATCTTATTGTAGCCTATCCAAAATAGCAAATAATGTATAAACTGTAATTCCTGGTCCTTATGTAGGGCTTAATGTTTTTATTGTATGAAAGTCTAAATAACTCTTACACACGCAATAGCACGGGTATGGGGTCTAAACTACATGACGATGGCAAGAGTTTACGTTCTTAATAACGTGACTAAGATGAGAGTAATTAATTTCCTATTTGTTCATGTTCTCATTCTGCAAACCAACACCTAAAGTTGTGAAAAAGTTTGGAGAATGTCACCGAAAATTATGCAATGACATAAATGTTTTTTGCATGTTATCAGATATCAAGCTTGAAAAATGAGCTGATCTCACTAGTTCTCTCTTCAAAAGAATAAAAAAATAAAAATAAAAGCTTGAAAGTGAGAGGAGATCAGTAAAACTACCCCAGAGAGGGCCTTAATGAATGTTTTTTTTTTTTGAGAAAGAAGAATTGCATAAATAAGCAACTTAGATGTTTACATCGGCTATTGGTACATCAGAATAACCATTGCCTTAATGAATTATTTGATGTATCTTGTTGGTTGCAGTGGGGATCCATATTTCTTAGAACCCTTTTGGATGCAACATGCTTCTGAAAGTGCAATTCTAGTAGCAGGGTGGCATCGAATGGGATATACTTTCCCTCATCAATCTTACATCTCACAAGAGCTTGAGAGGCTCATCCGAAAAGTACATGCCATTGCTGGTAATGCAGTCACTCAAGGAAGATACATTGTCATTGGTGCTGGCTCAACCCATCTCGTCAATGCCGCAGTTCATGCGCTATCACCCTCGTCGACGGATAGTTTGAACTCATCATCAACATCATCCTCACCTGCTAGTATTGTTGTTACAATTCCTTTTTACGCGGTTTGATTCTACTTCTTAATCTATCTAGCTTAATCTCTTGCAGTTTATGAACTACTAGCAAAATACAAATCAGTACTGCTAACGTCACTAAATTTTTTTCACCAAATAAGATGTGATAGTACATGATACGTACCTTGAACTGTCATTTCTTGAAAAACATATTAGAGCTATGACGATATAGTCGTCGAAGCCAGAAATTCATACTAACTAGGAATGAATGTGGTATTTTGACAGCTTTATGAAACGCAAACGGAATACTTCCGATCACTGGATTACAAGTTTGAAGGGGATGGTTCATTGTTGCAGAACATCTCGGATGGTAGTAAGAGGGTTATTGAGTTTGTAACCTCACCCAACAATCCTGATGGGAAGCTGAATAAGGCAAATTTTCAAGGACCAAATTCTGAAGCAATCTATGATCGTGTTTATTATTGGCCACATTTCACACCAATTGCAACTCCAGCAGATGAAGATGTCATGCTGTTTACAATTTCCAAGCTTACCGGCCATGCGGGTACTAGATTAGGGTAAGAATCACACTATAATTCATTTTCTTCCATTTCTGTCTAGTTTAGTTTTTTTTTTTAATATTGTTTTTAAAATTGATATCTCCTTTTGATATTTGCTGTTTATTGAACATTAGCATCTGTTATATGCATGGATCATTTTGTATGTGCTTGGCGTGTTGAAAATCTAATTCAATAAATCCAAACTGAGAAATTCTGCTTGGATCAAATTATATTGCAAATGTCCTCGACTCATTCTACACACCATATTTCAACTAACGAACATGTTTTGCAATTGGCGATAATTATCAGTTTCCACCCTGAAATTGTAATTTTAAAAATTGACCCCTGAAGTTTAGCAATTATATCATGAGTTATATGATAAATAGTTATTACTTATTTCACCAATATAGGTATCAAGAGATCTTTTTTCAATTCGAAGTTCTTTACACGATACTAATAGTCGTGTGAAGAATCTTTGTTTTTTTTTTTGTTCTTTTGTATGATTGTAAAAGGTTAAGATAATAAAAAGTTACTTGTTCTTGTGTACAATTTTGTGACGTGCAGCTGGGCAGTGATAAAGGATGAGTCAGTGTACCAAAGAATGTTGCAGCATACTCTGACAAGTAACTTGGGTGTTTCTCGCGATACTCAGCTAAGAGCTATGAAGCTTCTGAATGTAGTTGTTCAAGGGCAAGGAAAAGAAATTTTCGAATTCGGATACAACACTATGAGGAAACGCTGGGAAAGATTAAACAAGGCCCTGTCTGTGTCAAACCGCTTTTCTCTGCAGGAAAATGAACCTCAATACTGCACTTTTTTCCAGAAAATTAGAGAACCATCACCAGGTAAAATATTTGCATGAATATTCCATTAATGCTTAGCTTATATTCTTTTTACTAGATAGATCGACTAGAATATTGTTACATTGAGCTTCTTATACAGTAACACATATATAGACATTGTCACAAGGAAAACGAAGTATATCTTACAAATTCTATTTATTTGATCTCATGGCAGCTTATGCGTGGGTGAAATGCGAGAGGGAAGAGGATAAAGATTGCTATGCTGTTCTCCAAGAAGAAGCCAATGTTTACGGCCGACGAGGAAGTGTCTTTGGTGCTGAAGATCGATATGTACGTCTCAGCCTCATAAGGAGCCAAGATGATTTTGATATATTGCTGCACCGAATGAACCAGTTAGTCTCCCAGGAAGATGCACAGCCCCAAACCTATATGAACAATGTGACAAAACCATCTCTTAGAAGCAAAATGAACTCTTGTAAGTAGAACTAGAGGTCATGTCATCACTATTTGACATGCTACAGTGATAAATAATGCACATCTTTATGAGAGTGCCTTACAATTGAGTGTAGAAGTGTCAATGCAGAGCACAAATTGAGCTCAGCTGGTAATAATAGAATCCTTCATTACAGATGAAACATCTAGCATTCTTATGATATAATGGCATGTCTGTCATGTCATCTATGTAAATTGTGTGATTCCTTACTGTGTCAATATGAATAATTCATTTTTATTACAATGTGTAACAATATTTCAGTATATATCTTTCCTCTGATGGAATCAGAATAGAACATATTAATTTAAAAGCATGCATGTCTTTCTAAGGGTAAGATCAGAACCGGCCCTGGGGCTGTGCTGGTCATGCAGCCGCCGCACAGGACCCCTGATTTAAGGTGCCCTTGTTGCCAGTTGCCGGAATTTGAGAGGTCTTGTAAAATTAACCAAAGTCATTGTAGTTCAGGTTCTTGCGGCTATAAGTGTGCTTCTCTTCGCTATACGACCTCAAGAGCATCCAGAGACAGAAATGTTAAATGAAGGTACCATGATCGAGTCCCACAAGGCTTTTATGAGAGAAGTCTGCAATGGCAACAATGCTAACACCTGTAACCAGCCCATGAGAAACGTCTCGTTACCAGAATACAATTTAGCTGGTATATATCATTGTTGGACTTGGTCAATTGTACCTCAACCAACATTCTGAGAAGTCAAATAAGTTTATGGAAACCAACTCTGTCCAAACAAGTTCTTGTGTAATTATAGGCCTTTTCCAAATCTAATTTAATGGCCATTGAACCAATCTTGCCTTTCTTTCTATGAAAATCAGAGAAAATCACATTCTATAGTGAGAAGCTTGGTGGGACAAAAGCTTAATTATGGTGGCAAGTCCTGCGGAGTAGTGCAGGATTTGAATGAATTTGTGCTATTCTCTAAGCATTGTGGCACATCAAGACATGCCAAGTGAGCATCTTATTTGCACAGACCCGTTCACCTACTCAATTGATTTTTTACTCAGTTGTGCTCAACTGCCTTTAGATTTAAATTCAAAGGTGAAAATTAGGTCATTGTTTTTCACCCTTGGCTTTATAATTCTTAGTTATTCTAGAGGCAAATAATCAACAAGCAATTTTGGGTTTATCACATTATAATTCTCCCTTTATTTGCGGCTATTCTCAATTTTTGGAGTCGATGAAAATTAAAGTTTTAACTTGTTTTGTGTTGTTCTTTCTTTCTTTCTTCACCACGTGCTGTATCAATTGCAAACAATATACAAATGTTGACTCATTCTAATTCGGTAATTCCGTATATAAATTGATGTTTGTTCTCAGTATTCCTTCTCCGACATTCTAAGCAAATCTTAAAAAGAAACTGACCAGTGGATATTGGCAACATAACGTGATTTGTAAACGCTAGATGATGCAAACTTAAATATTGAACTCCAATCTATACAATTCAATAACAAAGCTAGATGAAAATATGAAAGCAAAGGGAGGGAGTTGGTCAAAGTCAAGACACTACATCACGTTGCAATTTCTGATAGCTCTACTTTTAAACCTAGAGCAAAGTTCTTCCCAAGAAAGAGACATGGTAAAAACAGATTACACCATCCACATCAAATCAGTATTCACATTTGAAGCAAACTAGAGAAATTTTTGGAAGACCAACACATATCCAAAAACACAAAGCAGAGAAAACCCCAAGGTTTTATAGATTTATTGTTATATGATTGGGGTCTGTAAACAAATTTGTGATATAGCTACAATTGGAGAATTGAGGAACTGAAGTGTTCAAATTAAAATATGAGAAAAAATCACTTTTAGTTCCTCAACTTTGACTCGTTCGACACTTTCGTTCCTGAACTTTGAAATATATCACTTTCGTCCCTGAACTTCAACACCGACTATCACTTTCGTCCCTGACCAGAAAAAAATGGTGCAAAACCTATGCCAAAATGTTCGCACGGATGAGAGGAGTAACTTTTATAACTTGGGCTAAGCTCAATTCGGCCTAGAATGACTCGAATTTAGCTCGAAAGCCGGTGGTGGCCGAAACTTTAATTGTAAAATTCTCCGCCGTCCGGCGACGGTTTGAGGCAAGGTTGGTGGCGTTGAACTCGCCTCAAGGAGGGCTTCAAAGCCCAGTATGTGGTGTTGTTCGAATTGGCCGGAATCGGAGGTTTATTCGGTGAAAACTTCATTCAGGGACGAAAGTGATAGTTTTTTTCAAAATTCATGGACTAAAGTGATATATTTCAAAGTTCAGGGACAAAAGTGTCGAATGAGTCAAAGTTTAGGGACTAAAAGTGATTTTTTCCCTTAAAATATAGACCTTCAAGAGCCATGTGTGATATTCTAAAAATAGTTGGACTGTTGAATAATAAGCTGGACAACAGTCCAGAATACTTTAAGTAAATCTGGTTTAGACGCGTGTCACCTTATCTCCATGGTTGGACTGTTAAACTCCAAATAAAGCGTTCCTTAAAATAATTGTAGAAACACTGAATATGTTGGATCCTTCAATATCATTCTAAGAATAATTACATTAAAGATGCTGAGGATCCTCCTTGGTCAGGGATATGCTGGTTTTCCTCCAGCACAACTTTCCTTCAACAAAGCACAACTTTCCTTTTCCAGTTAAATTTAAGCACATACCTTCAAGATAAATTAGCTGATAGCCTGATATCACCACCACCACCTTCAGTGCCACAGAAATCTAGAGAAGAGCACAAGAACTAACAAAACAAAGTTACAGATTGTACACTTGTGAAGTGACAAGTCATCAGATTTCATGCCCAAAATTTCAAACCTGAAGGCTAAAAACTAAAGAAATATAGGTGTTTTCATTCATGTGACCTGATAATTTGAAGGAAAGAGCTTTCTGGCTAAAGCTATACTTAAGATTTCCATTTAATTGTAAATTTAGCATGAAATAGGTTAATATAACAAGGAATTGGGAGTTGTTACAGTACCATGCAAGTTCCACTGGAGGCCCATTGGACCCATGGATTACCCCCTCTCATACACACCATCCAAAAGTTGGCTAAAGAAGACTACTATATGATTGATGTTGCAAAACTCACAACGTACAGATGCCTAACCTCATTAGCAGTAGGCCATTTGTTGTCACTAATCTCCAATGTCAATTCAAGACAGCCACCATTTATGTAGTTCCAGTCTTGCATGCCTCCATAAATAGGGTACCTGCAGCAGGTGTCTTAAGAAACAATATATTGATGAATATCAAATGAAAAGAAATATCTATAAGTAGTTGGTAGCTCACATTCTTCAAGTTGACATACCAGGAAGCTCCATTTGTAATCCCTCCTTCAAATTCCTTGCTCAAGGACATGTTATGGTGAGAGAGACTATACACACTAGCCAAGAACCGGAATGTTTTGTCATCAGGACATGCAAAGTAATTTCTCCTGCAAATTAATTTGGATCAAATGACAAAAGAATGCAAAAGGAAAAATCTTCATCAGGCATATTCTGGGATGATGCTACTATAACTCCACTGTTGTTGGCCATCATTTGAAAATTCATAAAGAACATTAGATGTAAACTATCTTCGTCACTGTAGTGACACTCTAAGGCCTAATATTAAGATCACCATGGCATGTTCCATAGTACAAAAGAAAAATGAAGAGAAACAAAACCAGATAGGTTTGAGGACAATTGTGTTGAACTACCTTTGGTCTCTCGTGCAAAGTTATGATAAAAAATTTAAACCAATCTAAAAAATGATTACTGAGGCAAAATAAAGCCAGAACAAAACTTCCAATAGAAAGGGACAGTCCCGCTCACCTGAGGGACCAATTATAAGGGACAAAGAGGGACAAATTCATCTCAGCCTTTGAATATTTAATGAAGAGATTCAATGGTCCAAAAACCTCTACATCAATACTTATAATGTTGACCCGTATTGCCCTTTTTACCCACCCATTTTGTGGCCCATTTCCTAAAAAAAATATTATAATTTAATTGTTGGTCTGCAATTTTTTTTTTCTGGGGCTGGTCTCCCTCTTCCTCTTTTCTCCTCCAGCTCTCTTCCTCACCTCGCCCTCAATCTCTCTTTCCTTTTGCTTCCATTCTCTCTCTCACCGATCCGCCCGACCACCAAAGCAGCAAGTAGTTCTATAACAAGCCCAACATAGACATAATAGAACAACAAAAGCTATCTTGCCTTCTCTTCTCTCCCCTACGTTTCTCTCCAAATCTATCTCAGCCCCATTTTCCTCCAATCCTCACTACAATCAACTCTCTCTGCTCTTCAAAGTTTCCGTGCACAGCCACTCTTGGCTGTGCCTTCTGCTCTCCCTCCTCTATGTTCTCTTTGATACTATCTCAGCCCCATCTTCTTCCCCTTTGTTCCTCGCCCCTGCCAATTCAATCAACAACAATCACAGTCCTTATCTCTAGCTTCCTCATTCTTTCTCTGCAATTCACAATCACAACCTGCAAATCACAACAACCCAGCTTCAATTCATCATCATCATGGCGTCCCCAGATCGACAATTTGGTGGTCGGGGTCGGATCGGTGAGAGCGAGAATGGAAGCAAAAGGTAGAGAGATTGAGGGCGAGATGAGGAAGAGAGCTGCAGAGAGAACGGAGGAGAAAAGAGGAAGAGGGAGACCAGCCCCAGAAAAAAAAAGTCATTAAGGTTCAGACAAAAAAAAATTGTATAGGAGCTGGGCTCGAGCAAGGGCGGAAGAGCACGACGGTGCTGCTGGAGACCAGCCCCAGAAAAAAAAAATGCAGACCAACAATTAAATTACAATATTTTTTTTAGGAAATGGGCCACAAAATGGGTGGGTAAAAAGTGTAATACGGGTTAACATTATAAGTATTGATGTGGAGATTTTTAGACCATTGAATCTCTTCATTAAATATCCAAAGGCTGAGATGAATTTGTCCCTCTTTGTCCCTTATAATTGGTCCCTCAGGTGAGCGGGACTGTAGAAAGGGATACCTGGAACTCGTGTTACAAGGAGAAGCCCACATCACAAGTTTAGTATTAATAATTAATAAATAGCCAAAAGGAAGATGCTCAGAACAAATCCAATTATTTTTTGTGAGAATCCTCTTTCTTTTTTTTTTTTTTCTTTTGATACCAAATATGAACAGAGCTAAGTTTGGCAGGTTAATTTCCATTGAGAAGACGAGATTTCAAGCTTCTAACAAAAGAAAAAGAAAGAACTGGAAATATAGAACAGGGAATCAAGAAAGTAAGACAGCGCTATCAAGCTTCAATGAGCATGGTACAATGGAGAACTATCATAGATGTAAAATGACTACCTTTCATCCTGAGTTCCATCCCATGGATAATTTGCAACAAGTGCACCCTGTGAATAACTAAAGGATTAGTGAGGACTAATTTAGGATAGAAAACAAATTCCTCGATATGGACTAATTCCTCCATATGTTTATCAAAGTATTCATTATCGATGAACGAAAACATACATATTTTGGAATTGAGCAGTATGAACATTTATGGCAAACAGTTCTACTTCTAACCAATGTTCTAAAAGGCGCTAGGCGGTAGGCGGGCGATGACCCGTAGCCTAGCGCCTAGACAGCCTAGGCGAGGACTAGGCGTGGACTAGACGATTTTTATTTTTTTTACATTTAATTAATAAAAATATATTTTAATATTTAAAAATAGTCAAATATGAATAAATTTGCAGCAATCCAAATTTAATTAAACTAATTAGCTCTCTGTCTTCTTGATCTCCATTAGTCGCTCTCACATTTTATTAAACTAAATGTGAGTCCTTTGTCTTCTTGATCTCGGTTATTCCCTCTCTCTAAATCTAAAACTAATTATTTATAAACATTATAAAAATAAAAACAGATAAATAATAGATTAAGAAAGAGAGTATTGAGAGCACAGAGAGATCGAGAGAAGAACGAGAGAGAGAGAGAGAGAACAGAGCCCAAGGGCTGGAGAGCACGAGCTTTGGCTAGGTCCAAGTGACGCCGGCGCTGGGCTTTGGTCACCGGCGCTGGAACTGATCGGAGGCACCGGTGAATCGATGGCAGCGGGTCTGGGTGTCCATAGCAGAAGCGGCGCAGCTGAGATCGAGGGAAGAAAGTGAGAGACGCGGGTCTCTGGGCTCGATGACGACAGGAGATGGCGGAGAGAGAGAGATGAGAGAGGAGTCGAGAGCTGAGAGGAGATTAGAGACTGAGATAGATCGATCTGGTTTATAAAAAAAAAAAATACAAAGCAGACCGCCTAGCCGCCTAGTCACCGCCCATCCCGCCTAGGCGGCCGCCTAGGCTCCCTGCCGCCTACCTCAAACGCCTAGGACAAAATCCAAGCGTTTTTTCATAGCCTATAGCCTAGGCGGCGCCTAGGCGGTCCTAGGCGACGCCTTTTAGAACACTGCTTCTAACTGATTATTATCTCAAATTCTCAAGCTATTGATAGTAAGCAGGTCGCTGCTTACATAACCTTGCAAAGGTATGGATATATATATATATATATCCATAGGGCTATGTAAAAATTATATATCAAGTCTTCTCCACTACATAAGGCTATACACTTTTAAAATCTATAGTTCTAATGTCAACCGTCAGATTAAGATCATTAAACATAACTGATGGCTGACATTAGAACTATAAATTTTAAAAATGCATTACTTTATGTAGTGAAGAAAAATCATGTGTGTCTGTGAATGTGCGTGTGTGCATGTGTGTGCGTGTGCAAGCTGGCAGATGCAGTGAAGTGTATCTTTCTCAACCACTTAATTATTGCTCTTGTTTCAGGTTGCAGCACATCCACAGGAAAAAACTGTTATTTCATGTCAATGTCTCTTATCATTAAAAACTGACCAATAAACTTTAGTAATGAAAGCTACAAGCAAATTTTAAATAAATGCTCAATGAAAGATTCTTATCATTAAACAAATTTGCTGCCCACCCACTGTTGGGGTGGGCATTTGCCCACCATTGTGAGAATGACATCTGCCCTCTTTTTTTTGCTTTCTTCTTCCACTTGCAGCCCCTCTCTCTCTCTTCCTCTCGTCCATCCCTTCTTCTTCTCTGCCAAGCCCAGCAGCAGCAGCTCCACCTGCAACATCACAGAGCCATCGCTCCATTCCTCTCTGCTCTCCATCACCGCTGCTGCCACAGCTTCACCTGCCATCACAGCTCCACACCCAGACATCGTGAACCCAGACGCCGTGAACCCAGACGCCACACAGCTTCACACGCCATCACAGCTCCACATCCAGTAATGACACCGTGAACCCAGACGCCGCCTGTCACCGTGAACCCAGCCGCTGCAAGTCTCCGACCGAGCCTATCGTCATCGTTTGCTGTGGCTCGGGGAGAGAGAGAGAGAGAGGGGGGCTGCAAGTGGAAGAAGAAAGCAAAAAAAAGTGGACAGGTGTCATTCTCACAATGGTGGGCAAATGCCCACCCCAACAGTGGGTGGGCAGCAAATTTGTTCCCCTTTTGACGTCCCATTACATTGAATTTTGATCACCAGATTGAAACCCTTTTCAACTAAATCAAGTGAATTTAATAATATAAATTACAACCGATTTTGCAATTATTTATTTGGTAGAGATGCTCATGAAATTCAAATTAGTAAGATTAAGAATACCTCTTGACATTTTCAATTTTAAGTAACTACATGTTATTTTAGTTTTTAAATTTTCCCACCACAAGCCATTGACTCTTCCTAAATTTACCATGTGATCAATTTAACAGACTTGTCATATGGGTATTACAAATATGAACTTTATATATTTTTTCTAGTGCTCATGTTTACATAAATCAAAAAATAACCGGAACAATAGCAATAGATAACGATGCTAATGATTGCAAAAGTAGATCTTAAATTGTAACAAATGCATAAACTTTACTAAAAGGACTTCAGAGTTGAGCTAAGAAAAAACACCACATTGAGCATCTAGATGTACCTTAAACTCAATAATATACAAGTATAAGTCGCTTGCTTATTTCTATTTAAAAAATTGCAAATGTAAATGTCTAACCATTAATTCTCAGATGTATACGATTTTGAAAAATCAAAATATTGAGGACCACATTGGATATAGTAGTGCCTGATAAGATTATCCAACGTAGGACTTTACATTCTCAGCACGCCCCTCACAAGCAGGTGAATTATTTATATTGGATGTTGTGAAGCACATGGACAAACTGGCCTCACATGTGAATGGGTCGAGAGACCCATAGTATTGTGCATTGTAATGCAAGATTTTTAAATGCTTGGTTTGGGACATTACATTCCCAATAATGTCGCTAATATACAACGCACAAGCTTTAAGGGAAGTTGTGTCATGATGCATCTTGCATTAGAAAGCAATATGAGGATTTGATTAAAGACTTAAAAGCAACATTGAATTCAAACCATCCTTTAGCGTTTAGTATTTAGTATGTATTATAAACTGTTATTCTTGTGTCTAAAAATGGGAGCATCCTAGTTATTTTTATTAAATTTCCTTTTATCTGGATTGAAGGGAGCAAGCCTAGTTTAATACGGGGAAGAAAATAAAAAAAATAAAGAAAGACATAGTCAAACAGAATATCTCTGATTGCTAACATTATTGGATGCTATTTACAGAACCAGACCAATTAATCAGGGGGCCCTGAGGAACCCTCATACAACAAGATATTTGCTAAGGAGGAAGGTGGGTTCTGAATCCAATAGGGAGGACACTTCCCACTGTGAGCTAAGGAGGCAACAATATGAGCTGCTCTGTTAGCATTCCTGCTAGTCCAAGACCAGCTAATTTGTCGGGTTGAAGAGAGGTACTGGACTTGGGTGATCATTGTTGCCGCTTTCCAATCAGAGGCAGGGGCATTGGACTGAAGACACATGATGAGGCCTAGAGAATCGGAAGAGATAATAATCGCATGGGACGGGTAATCCAGAGCAACCAATACAGCTTCTCGAATTGTCATGGCCTCAGCTGCCATTGGGGACGGGGCAAGAGCTCGAAACGCTGAACCATTAACCAAAAAACCATTCTCGTCTCTAGCTACAGCAGCAATGCCACTAGAGAGCGAGTGTTGATGCCAAGAAGCATCTGTATTTATCCGGAGTGCATTGGGGGGTGGAGGAGTCCACAAATGGTTTCGGGGAGCCCTATGAGGAAGCGGGATATTCACAGGATTGGAGAATAGATTGGGATGAGCCTCCATGAACTCATTAGCAGCAAGGCAAGCGGACATGGCAATTCTCACTGGATCATGCCTTTGCTTGTTGAAAAAACAATCACAGCGGTGTTTCCAAATTTTCCAAAGTAGGAAGGTAATCTGAGTGAAGAAATGAATTGGAGCTTTCAAAAGAGACCCAGAATGGAGCCAATCATCAAAGGACGTGATTTCCTGCAGAGGAACTCTATAGGAGAGAGGATGAGCAAACCAAGCATTGACCGCCCATGGACACGCAAGAAGAGCATGCTCAGTAGTTTCATATGGGTGGAGGCAAATTTGGCAATCAGTAGTGGGGGCACTGTGTCTGCGAAACAGATTGGCCTTTGAGGGGAGAATGCCAAGACAGGCTCGCCATAAGAAGTTCTTGATTCTTGGGATTAAATGCAGTTTCCAAATCCAATTCCAAATTGATGCCGGAATGATGTGAGAATTGTGAGGATGATGGGGACTGCCCATTTGACTTTTAGCACGTAGAAAATGGTATCCAGACTTGACTGTAAACGCACCTGATTTGGTGTAAGGCCACACAACAGAGTCTTGAGTGTTGGGAGTAGTAATGGGGATAGCTGAGATTAATAATTCTTGATCAGGAGAAAGATGGGGCCTAAGGAGCTCAACATTCCAGGCCTTGGTATCCCAACAAATAAGATTTGAAACCTTGGTATTTTCTTGAATATGAGGAAGGGAGATTGCAGAGGGAGGGGTAGAAGGAATCCACTTATCACCGCTTATGTTAACAGAGAGACCATTACCAATATTCCATATCATACCTTGTTGAATGAGGTCCCTTCCAGAAACCAAACTAGCCCATACCCAAGAAGAAATATCACCTTTTTTGGCTTGAAGAAAAGAAGAATTCGGGTAGTACAGTTGTTGTAGCACTCTAGCCCATAAAGAAGAGGGGTGTTGAATTAAGCGCCAAGCTTGTTTTGCAAGAGAGAATTGTTGAAATTTTCCAGGTTACGAAAACCCATCTCACCATCTTTCTTGGACAAGCTAAGAAAGTTCCAAGATTTCCAATGCAATCCAGTAGAATCTTTATTTCCCCACCAAAAATCTGTCAAAATACCATTTATTTGTTTGCATAAAGAGACTAGAAATTTGAAACACATCATTGGGTACGCAAGAACAGCAGTGGCAATAGCTTTAAGAAGGACTTCTTTCCTAGCTTGGCTCAGAGTAGTTTGTTTCCAGCCTTTAACTTTCCGTTGAATAGATTCTTTGATGAAACCAAGGGCAGCTTTCTTCGATCTGTGCCAAAAAGTAGGAAGGCCAAGGTACTTTCCTGGATAAAAAACAATCGGAATTTCCATGACTGAACTGAGGAGGTGAGCTATTTCTGGCCTGGTATTTGGGCTAAAGTAGATTGAAGATTTTGCCACATTAATTACTTGACCCGAGGCAACACAAAAAGTGTGAAGAAGATCCGAGAGCATTTCATAATTTTGGAGAGTTGCTTGGAGAAAGAACAATGAGTCATCAGCAAAGAAGAGATGGCTCACTCCCAAAGACTGAGGACCAATGGTAACTAGTTTGAGCAAAGAACTTTGGCAAGATTTGATGACCATTTTAGACAGGACATCATTGACAAAAAGGAACATAAATGGATACAATGGGTCTCCCTGTCTAAGACCACGACTGGGTTTGAAGAAAGGGCTAGGTTTTCCATTAATGAGAACATAGAGGGTTAGGGTTGTAACGCAGCTCATAATCAAAGTCACCCAACTATGAGCAAACCCCAATTTCCTTAAGACAGCTTCAAGGAAGTTCCATTCAATCCGATCGTATGCCTTATTCATGTCTATTTTCAACCCAAAAGCTCCATTGTGACCAACCTTCCTCAACTTCAAGTGATGGAATATTTCATGAGCCACAATAATATTATCCTATATATGCCTATTGGAGACAACAACCGATTGATTCTCTGAAACTAGACTGGGCATATAAGGCTTGAGCCAATTGACAAGGAGTTTGGTCAAAATTTTGTAGGAGAAGTTGCAGAGAGCAATCGGTTTATATTGAGCAGCATTCACTGGAGCCTTGACCTTGGGAATGAGAGTGAGATGAGTCTTATTCAAAGCTTGGAGCAAGGAATTATTAGAATGATGTTGAATTACAGAATCATGAACCACTTTTTGAACAATATCCCATTGATCTTGATAGAACACTCCAGAAAAGCCATTTCGACCTGGAGCTTTGGAAGCACCAAGATCAAACACAACATCCTTTATTTCCTGAATAGTCACCGGTCGGGTAAGATTGGCATTAATGTCTTCAGTGACCAAAGGGTCCACGAAATCTAAAACTTCCGCCCAATCTTGAGCGTCGTTGGAGGTATACAAGTCATTGAAGTATGCTGAAAAATGAAGACTAATTACTTTTTCTGAATCCAGCCAAACACCATTGTCATCTTGGAGTCTGCAAATTATGTTGAACTGCCTTCTCTGAAGAGTAGTGTGATGGAAAAAACTGGAATTTTGATCTTCCAGCTTCAACCAATTTATTCTAGACCTCTGATGCCAATACATTTCATCCTGAGTCCAAAGCTTTGTGATTTGAGACGTAAGACAATTTATTTGCTGCTGCATGTCAGATGGATTAGACACATACAACTTCTCAATGTCCTCAAGAAGCTCATTTACCTGGTCTCTTGGATTAGAGAATTTTTCTTTGCTCCAAGATTTCAAAGCTTTCTCACATCTTAACAAATTAGAGCTCCAAGATTTCATCGCAGAGTTAGTGTCCTCATTGTTCCAGGAGTTTTTGATTATGCCTTTGAACTCCTCCTGAGAAATCCACAGCTGCTCAAATCTAAATAATGCTTTCCTTCTTGCCTCTGGGGGATAGGTGTCAAGGAGGATATGACGATGATCTGAGCCAAACTTGGGAAGGTGGATCAAGAGAGATCGAGTTTGAGTAGTGCACCAAGCTAAGTTGCCCAGGGCCCTATCAAGCCTTTCCTTGATGAACACCCGACCATGTCTCATCGAGAACCAAGTAAACTCAAGACCATTAAAGTGAAGATCCCTAAGGTTTCTACCACTTAGAAAATCTCTAAACAAATTCATTCTCCATTGGGCAGGGACATCTCCTCCCCACTTCTCTAAGGATTCCAATACCTCATTAAAATCACCAATTACAATCCATGGTTGAGACTGAGTAATAAAACGATGATACATCAAACGCCAGAAAGCTTTTTTTTCATTTTCATGAGGATTGCCGTACATCCAAGTTATTTTACACATAAAAGACTCCGAGATAAAACAAACATTAGTATCTATATAATTTGGAGACGAGTCAAGGATGGTGAGCTGAACAGAATCACCCCAAAAGAGAGCTAAACCTCCTCCAGTACGAAGAGGGTTAACCACATGGTGATCAAAAAATTTCAGTTGACATTCCCAGGCCTTTATTGTATCCTCTTGTTGACGCGTCTCCATAAGAAATAGGATCTCTGGTTGTTGAAGATGACAAAGCTTTTTCAGAGCTTTCCCTGTCAGGGAGAATCCAAGTCCCTGAGAGTTCCATGAGATTGTCCTCATGGTTGGTCTGCAGCAGTTGAAGGCCCGCCGCCTCCACCATATTGATCAGAAAGGTCATGGATTTCCTCTATCCTTGGACCTATGTCTTCCCCAGATAAGCTTGTGGGAAATTGAGTTCTTGTTACTTGAACCTGTTCAGCCATCTGAATTTGGACCTCAATCCGCTCTTCACCTTGAATCATGGAACGAAGAAAGTGTGTTAACCTTTCTTCAGTGAAAGAAGAGTCCACTTGACTTCCTCTGCGCCCTCTTCCTCTCCGACCACGACCACGTCCTCTAGGGATGGTTTGAACTGGATTAGGTCGACGTCCCCGTCTGGCTGTTATGTTTGGAGTGAGAAGAGAAGAAGTCTCGTCCTCCACTTTGGCCTTTTTTGCTTGATTCGGATCCTCTATTTCAGCTACAGCTCTCTTAGTTGCAGTAACTCAAAATTGGATGATATGTGGGTAAGAGTTATGGTGGTGGATTCATTGGAGAGTATAAAAGCTTCAGTTGGAGTTTCAGATACTGGTGGTAACACTAAAGTGGGAGAGGGAGGATGATAGGGAAAGGGGGGAAGAGTTAGATCTAGATAGTAATTAGATGGCAGAAGCGATGGAAGGAGATTTGAAAGATCAGGGAAAAGCACACCTTCTAGATGGGAAGTAGTTCCAAAAGGATCTAGGCCTAGATGTTGTACTGGACCATGAATCTCAGGTTCATAGTCTTGGGTCTGGGCATTATAGAAATATGTAGTTAGGCCTGGAAAAGAGTTTTTGGGAATGGGTATGGTGAGATTAGTAAAATCCACTTCCTCTTCTTCTAGAGTGGCAGGCCCAAATGACTCAGCTTCCGGGTCATGCAACATGATGGCTTTTCCTTTTGTTGTGCTTTGATCAATATTATAATCAACAAACTGCATGGGATCAAAGTGCACAGGTTCATGAGAGTGCGTGGTGTTTGGGTTACAGCTTGGCTCCACAAACTCCCTGGTGAAGTTGACTTCTCCAAGTCTCATGATTTGATTCTGAAAAATGAAACCATCTGAGGGCCTAGCTAGGATGATGTCTCCAGAGTTCGTTTGAGATGGATTATGGATGATCTCTTGGGTGGGCTGAGCTTCAACCATATTTGGGGTAAGTTCTCCCCACTTTGGACGACTTCCTTCATAATGGTTGTCGTGCCAGTCGTTACCACGTCTCTCCCCCTCAGTTAAGGGGGGAGGAAGCCTTCTGGCTGCAGGGGTTGAGAGCCACTCCCCAAATCTTTCTACTAAAGGATGGCGAGTATGAGAGCAAAGACGCGATCCATGGCCAAGTCTACCGCAATTATAACAAAAGTCTGATAATCGCTCATACTTTATATCAGCCCACACAAAGGTACTATTGGCTCTGTTGAACCAAAAACCAGGGATCAGAGGGTGACGAGTACCGATTTGGACTTTGGTTCGGAGAAAGCCTCTCCAAACGCCCCCAGCATATAGATCTTCAATAGTTTGGACAGTACCCACGCGTTCACCAATCAAACGAGCATTGGCCAAGGTCATTTGGCCCAGAGGAAGACCGTGTACTTGGATCCAAATAGACAGCAGGTGCAAGGGGATGTCCTCTAGTCTGCTATTCTCTGGCCAGTAGTATATGCTGAAACTGCACCCTATAACAGACCAAGGGCTTCTAGCCAAAAGACATTGGCCCGCTACAGAATCATCAAGGGTTAAGGAATAGATGGTATTGTTTTGGAGGGGTTCCAGATGGACCCAACCAAACTCAGCCCAAGCTTGGGAGAGGATGCCTGCTGAAATGTTAAGTGGGCGGTCAGAGATAACCATACCCACCATTTGATAAGGAAACTCTCCATCTCCTCCATCTTCCTCCAGTAGATTGATAACAATATCACCAGTATTTCCAGCCATTGTCATGGAAATAAAGTTTGTTTTGGGTGGGTATCTGGTGGTTGGGGCAAAGTGTCGTTTGAGAATCTGTTTATGGGATATGTGGACAAACAAACAGAGGTGAGATCTGAGGTGGTCTACAAGGATGAGTGAGTAAAATAGGGTGAACAAGTAACTCCTTAAATATTGTCAAATCCATGGTAAAGGCGGTGGTAATATAGATAAGATCTGGGGATGGAGGGTGAGGTGTCGTCGAGCTGGTGATTTTGGAACGGTGAAAAGACTAGTTGGTGTCAGTTGGGTGGTTATGATGCTAATCTGGGTTCGAGATTCCTCTATAATAAATTTGTGAGGGCGGTTTAAATCCCGATCCAAGCTTAATAGGTTGAAGTGGGCGGTTAGTGATAGACGGAGTAGAAATCTCAGGTGAGTTTTCCTTGTGGAACCGCCACGTCCTATAGTTTGATTGGGCATGGTGCTGCAATAAGGGAATATTTGGGCGGTGGGAGGGCGGTGGTACAGTTTTTTTTTTTTCCTTTTGGTTTGCTGTGAGATAACTCTTACTAGAGAGAGATGAAGAAAACATCTTCAATCAACCAAACGCCAAAGACGCAAGTGGAAAAACTCATTTCTAGAGTGAGAGTCTCTCAACTAGAGAGAGAAAAAAGTATAATTTTTCTTTTGAAGAGAACTATAATTTAATTTGCAATCCAGAATTTGAATAATCATTTTGAGGGAGCCTAGTGATAACTGTGCAATATAAATCACATCACAAGTGTATCAGTACTGCACCATAAAGTATATTACTAACTGTATCACAAGTGTATAACATGTATATCACATGTGTATCACAAAGTTGTTTGAAAATGAGAATTTGGACAAATTCACCATCACAATTGTATCACATGTATATCACAATTGTATCACACGTGTATCACTAATTGTAGCACATTGTATCACAAAGTGTATTACTAATTGTATCACATGATGTATCTCTGATTGTACACTAAAAACTAAAAGTATAGTTGTATCACTAATTGTATCACATGTTGTATAGTACTCAAGACACATGAAATAAGGTCTCAGTGATAAATTACTAGAAATTTCATGATTCATTGTTTTACAAAAGTAAGGTAAATATATCTTAAGAGGAAACCAAATAAGAACTAAAAAGTGTGTAGGAAACACTATTGCCTCCTCTTTAAACTCTCAAAGATGTTGCACCTATCTTCTTTACACTTGGCCTTTAGCATGACCTGCAATTGTGTAGGAAAACAACATCAGTTTTCATTCTCATATTTACTCTGTGATCGAAGAAAAATACTTCAAACCAATCTAATGACACTGAGATCAATATAGGACACATCAATAAATACACTACATATGTAAATAATATAATGTTGGGTATCTTCATTGATTACACTCGCAGACAAACAAGCATATATGATTTTGGCTCATGCATAGAAAGCCTTTGTTAATTAAGTCTTCTTATTTAGGTCTGCAACACCACCAAAAAAGCTCCATTTATTTTGTTTCTATGTTGTTCAAGTTTCTCTCTGTGTCACCACTTCAATTTTGCTTTCCCACACCACTTTTAATTGTTTAAGCAACAGAGAAACATACAAATGTGCAAAAAGTAAGCCATTAATTACAGTGACATAATTAAGGGACAGTGAGCATACTGAAAGGTTTCTAGGCAATGTCTCTAGAATTGGAAATTGAAAGATAGACATGCCCAAGGTATATGCTTTTACTTAAACATGAAAGGTAACTATCGCAAATTCCCGTACAATTGAACTTCCATACCTTACGTTTCAAATTGCTCTGTTTGTGGCAAATATTACTATTGGAGATAATGAGCTCTCTAAAGCGCAATCCAAGTATGAAAAGCACTCCATATATATATATATCATGCCACAAAAATACTCACGTACTATTAAACATAGCATCACAAATAGACTATCCATCAATCACAACAATAAAACAAGATCGAGCTAGAGAAACAAAATGAAAATGAAAGCGTATGTACCCTGAAGAATAGAAAAATTCAAAAGGGGGTAAGGCTTTGCTGGGGAAACATTACCCAAAGATCAAACAAGCTAGCTTTGATACAACAACAACGAATTGGTTGAGAAATTATTCCAATTAACAAAGCAAATTGATTATGGAATTCATCACTTGTATTATACACTTTGTTACAACAACAACAGCAACGAATCTGGAATTCATCACTAATACAAGCTAGCTTTGATACAACAACAACAAATCTGTAATTCATCCAAATTGATTCCAGAATCCTAACAAACACATTTACCTCTTTTGTATAAGTAACAATTAACAAAGCAAATCACAAGCAATAATAATTACATCTGATAATCAAAATAAATCTCAATGAGAGAGAGAGAGAGGAACCTGCGGGTCTGGACATCGCTACAAATGTGTACTCAGTGAATTGGACAATCGAGCCTTTCTTGACTCGGCCGGTCTTGACTCGGTTGTTGAGTAGAGTGGCGACCATAGTGTGCTGAGATGAAACTCCATCAGAGACTATGAAACGGTGCCTCTCCTACAAGCTAATGAGCTTGATATCGCTAACCAGCGGTCGCCGCCTATGATCGCCGCAATCGCGTTCGATGTCAGCTTCACCGGCATTTATGGAAACCCTAGGCGTATGTTGGTTTGCGGAGATCCTTCGATCTCAGATCACATCTTGTTCAGTGAAACACCAGATCAAGATCTCCCGCTACCAAATCTGAAATTCATTCGTGATTGATTTGTGAAATGTTGAGAGAACTATTTGAGATGATTGGGTTTCTGAAAAGGTTTTTATTATCAATGGGGTCTGGACTTTTCGTGACCGGATAAAATAGGATTCGAACTTAAAAAGCAATCAATTAGGTGTCTGAATATAAAAAACCACATCAATGAGGTACATCCGTCCACACACCGTCAATTTCCCGTTAAGTTTGGACACGTGTCACATTTCCATTAGTTCAGACGGGTTTTTATTATAGTTAGGGTCTGGACTTTTCGTGACCGGACAAAATAGTACCTGAACTTAAAAAAACAATCAATTAGGTGCATGAACTTACAAAAATAAGTCATTTAGGTACTTTCGTTATATTTTCGTCTAATCTCCGTCAAAAATAAGGACAAATGAGACATTTCACAATACTTTTCATAAGGAAATGTCTTTTATGGCCTCAATAATTAATATTTTGACTTTCATAAATATTTTTCAAAAATATAAAAATCTAAAACAATTGAATAAAAAAAAAAACCATTCTCTCTCTCCTCTCCCTCTCCCTCTCCCTCTGCACCGTTCGGCACCACCACCTTCGACCACCACCTCCATCAACAGAAGGAGAAGGTGCCTGTGAGACCCCGGAATAATTAATAGAATTGATTTGGAATTAATCGGGATTAAATTTGTAATCTCGATAATTATCAAAGAGTTTCAAGAATTCTTCTGAAATTTTATTGAGTCGTAAGTTCAACTTGACGACTTGGAAATGAAGTACAGGTCACAACGAGTACGTGGGAATTTTCGGGGAATTTTTTGGAGACCTGAACCATTCGTTTTGATTTTCGGAAGTTTGAGAATTAAGGAAATTATTTTGTGAAAATGGAAAATTAGTTGTAGCAATCTGGGCCGTAGATCAATTCACCGTTTGATCTAGGTCGTTGAAATTCATTAAGGAAAGGTATATTTGTTCATCAGATCAATTTGGAGAAACCCAGAAGTTTCCCGCGACCTCATCTCTCCTCTGCCGTGACACCGCCACACCAACTTCCTCCGTCCGGCCGTTTCACCGCGCCGGACCGGTGTCAAAAGGTCCGCCTCAACACGGCGAGCACGCTGGTATTCTCTTTCGTCGAAACGACTCCAGATGAGAGAGAAACGAAGCTTCAAAGCTTGGGTAGCTCCGATAGCACTTTTCGATTCCGGCCATGACGGCGGCTGAAACTTGTGTCTTTAGCTTCGTCTTGATTAGGCAATTTTGTCTGTGGTCTCAGCTCGTTGATTCGTCAACTAATGAGGGAGAATCGAAGAAGAGAAGATTCTGCAATCCGGCGGAATTTGACGTTTTCCGGCGACTCCGGCAACGAATTTTACCGAGTAAGGTATTAAACTTGATCAGCTCTTCGAGCTCTACGAGTTTCTGGGCTCATTTTTATCTTTTGGTCAATGTTTAGAGATTCGGGTTTTTTAGGTTTGTTCTGTCACTGTGAAACCACAACGAGCAGTGGTATTCTGGTTGACCCTTTTGCTTTCCGACTTAACTAATGCTTGGTTCTGATTCAAAATCAAGTTCGGAAGCTGAACTGAAGCAGCCAGAGGTTGTGGTGTCTTCGTTGGTGTTTTTGAACAGAGTAGCAGTTCGTGCTCTACTTCAGTTTTATCGAAAGCTTGGTTGTTCATGTTTTCCGTTTCAGTCTGGAGTTTAACGCAGGTAAAAGTTTGGTTCCAAAGTGATCATTTGATTGTATGGAATTCGAATTGGGCCATTTGAAATCGATGGAAATGTTGGGGGAAATGTTGGTGTAATTTGGAAGTATTGTTTATTATGAGTTTGTGAATTGGATTGAATTATTATTGGAAATTAGTGTAAGTTCTGTTTCAAAGTATAATTGGTTAGATGTTTGTTGAAATATGGATTGGTGTCCATATTTGAGTATAAAAGAAGTGAAATTTAGTATTCGAAAGTTGGTTAATGGTTTAATGGAAGTTAGGTGTCCAAAGTAAATTTGGGAATGCACCCTATAAGAAATAAATTCCGTAAATCAGTAATGGTTAATCAAATGGATTCGATAATTTGTCGAGTGTCATTAAATTGAGAATATTATTTTAACACTCGAATATTATTATTGTCGGACTAGGGATTCCAGTTAGCCCGGGATGTAAACTGTGGTGGTGGTGTTGACCTGAAGTGTTGAGCGAGAACAAGATCCGAGATTCCAGGTAGGGGAACTTGGGACTCTCTCGGTTAGTGTTTTCACTTATATATGATAAATAAGATTTGCATGGCTATATTTATTTCCTTATGGATTTAAATGATTTGATATTTTATATGCCATGTGTGTTTCAATTATCTTTGATTTTATGTGATGACCTGAGAGTGAGTGGAGCATAGCGACTACCTTGGGTTTCGATCCCCTAAACCTTCGGAGGGGCTGTACGGACGGAATAGTGTCTGACATTCTTTGAGATGTGGCACTAGATCTAGGCGGTATAGCATTAAATAGACACTTTCGCTACTCCTTACCAGTTGTTGAAGATTTTAATCTTCGGTAAGGATGTAGTTGGCTAGATTGATCGGTCATCAGGTTTGATATATCACCCGGGTATTTATTTATTTTCTCACGAATTATTATTGAGAAATGATTTACTGTTTTCCTCAATGTATTATTACATATTGGCGCCAATGAAATATATTTAATGATTTTTAAATCTAGGCGGGGTGAACTCCCCAACTGAGCAGCAAGGACGAAAGCTCACCCCTACAATAGTTTTGGATGCAGGTACTGTGCACTAGAAACAGGACAACGATGGATGGAGCGAGGTGTGCAAATTTGTTATAATTGAATATTCGTTTATCGAATATTAGGTTCCAGAGTTATCCATTCATTCTCGTTGTATCATTTCATTTATTTTGGAACTTGTTGACCATTTATCTTGTTCATGGTCAATAATGTGCTTTACCACGTGAAATTCAATCATGAACTCATATTTCAATCCGGATATTTAATTTGAAAAAAAATTGGATTTCTATCATTCTACAATTTCCAATAGTTTCACCTCTATTCAAATTAAATATGTTTTCACTTCGCGTTATAAAAGTAATTCACAAAAATGTCTTGCGTTTCTTTAAAGTATAAGTTAGTAATCTAGCTTGTATTTTTAAGGATTCGCGGCACTGTAACGTACTTAAATTGAAGAGGTGCAATTTGGGGCGTTACAATGTCAACGAGCCAAACCCACCCGGGTTTGAAGCCAAAGGCGGCGGAAAGCCACCGTGAGGACCGCCGAAAAAGCTTCAAATTCCAAGGTTTCGTTCCAACGTCCTTCGGCCACTTCCAATCTTTCAAACCAGTTGGGCTTTGAAGCCTTCCATCCCAGAAATCTCGTGGTACCCTCGGTTTTCAACATCGATCACATCACGTGGAATATCGACATCATTAATTTTTTTAGTTTCGGAACTTCCGGCATTGATATCTCCCGATCCACTTCGAATTGAACCTCAAGGTAGTTACTAAACGTGATCCTTAGGTTGTGCTCTACATGTTGATATAAAACTTTGTGGTATTTGAAGGTGGTTGACGGCTGTGCAAAGGGAGAGGAGAGAGAGGTCGCGGGGAGAGAGTGAAAAAAAAAATTTATTTTTTTTATTTTTTTTAGATAGTTATAGTTGTTAAATAATATATTTGCATATAATTTAACAAGTGGAACTTGTGTCTAGCTTGGTGGTTTACATGTAATGTTGTAATGATGAGATGATTAGTTCGAACCCCACCCCAGACAAAAAAGGGAAGTTTTTTTTTCTTAGTATTGTGAAATAGTTGATTTGCCCTTATTTTTTACGAAGGTTAGACAGAAACATAACGGAAGTACCTAAATGGCTTGCTTTTGTAAGTTCAGGCACCTAATTGATTGTTTTTTAAGTTCGGGTACCATTTTGTTCGGTCGCGAAAAGTCCAGACCCCACCCATGATAAAAACTCCAGACAAAAGTGAAATTTTTTTTTTCTTTATGAAAAGTATTGTGAAATATCTTATTTGACCTTGTTTTTGACATAGGATAGACAGAAATATAACGGAAGTACCTAAATGGCTTGCTTTTGTAAGTTCAGACACCTAATTGATTGTTTTTTAAGTTCGGACCCTATTTTGTCAGGTCGCGAAAAGTTCAGACCCCACCCATGATAAAAACTCTTTTTGAATTAGGGCAGAGGACGAAGACACGAGGATAAGAGGGATTACTCATTATCAGAGCAAAACCCAAGGTTAAAGTTGTAAAAGACACCATACTCAAGTTAAAAAGGAGCTTCAAAAGAAATGAAAAAAATGAGGGGTTTATTGGACTATGCATTTAAAAATAAGGGGTTTTAAAGCATGGGAGAGACTCTAATGAGGACCCTTATAATGAGGACTTGGTGAGGACTTTTCGATTACACCTACTTTTTTATTACATCTCGACAAATCAACCGTTCAATATTTAGATATTTATGAGTAGATCACTTCTACAAATTTTCAATGAAATCGAAAATCGTTAAGTCATCTTTAATTGTGATTTACCATTTATGAATATGAATTGTTCAAAATTGACAGATTTGGTTCGTCCATTTATTTGGTCTAGTTCGGTACCTTAACGATTTTAATTCTTGTTGAAAATTTGTAGAAATGATCTATTCATGAATATCTTAACATTACGTTACGCACTAAGACCAAAGAGTGAGTTGCTTCTCTCATCTTATCCACCCACATCATCTCAGCAACAAAGCACAACGTAACAACACTTGCCGATCTTCAAAACTTGCAGAGACCAATGACGTACTGTTCAAGTAATTTCATGGCAATGTGTCTAGATTGTTGATTGGGTTTTCATATTTTAGAAATAATCTAGAAATGTGACAAATAAACTAGAACATTAATTAGATAAAACTTCACACCTAATGTAATGTGGTTTTTTTTTCCTTTTTTTGGTGTGATTTCACAAGGTGATCAAGTTAGAAGAATGTATACTTTTCTCTGTCAAGTAACAATTAATATTGGGTCGTACGTACATATCCCTTGTTTAACAGGTGCTCTATCATCTTGTCAGTATTCCATAAGGCCATAACTTTGGGATTGTGATTCCTTATATATATCCTTGTGCTTAAGACAGCTCTATTTAAGGAAGAGATCCTGAAACCAACAAACTACAGACACACATAGCTCCATATAGATGGCTAAGCTACCACAAAGCTCCTACGTTGTGTGTCTGGCATTTTCTGTAGTTGTTAACCTATCGTTGATCTTCAAACTTTATGGACATGGAGAGTGGGAGCTCAGTTGGAGCAGAAGGGCAGCAGAAGAAGCCGAGCTCGTGGCCGCCGTCCCTTGCTCCGGGCATGGCAGAGCCTACTTGGATGGCTTAGTTCTTGACGGCAAGGAACCTGTTTGTGAGTGTAATTCTTGCTATGGAGGCCCAGATTGTTCTCAGTTCTTGACTGATTGTGAATCAAATGCTGACAGGTCTCTCTCTCTCTCTCTCTCTCTCTCTCTCTCTCTCTCTCTAGCTAATTTACTTGGAATTTAAGTTAATTCTTCATTTATTTCTTGTTTTCTAGTAAATTAAGGGTTGTATTCCATATCAATTTCTCTTTTAGGAAGTTTTTGAACATCGATCCCAGAAACTTTTTTCTGCTTAATTATCCAGTAGGCCGGTCAAACCATATCACATATATATGTGAAAATTTTCTCGATCGTTAGTTAGTTGCTTATGGGTTAAAAGTGAAACATTTCCACATCAGGGGTGTAAATTTGGGAATCTTATAGTTGAGAACTCATCGACAATAAAAAGAAAGAAAAAAATGAATCTTGTTCAGATTTCAAGAACTGGTTTGTCTCAATGTACATCAAAAAAAATCTTTGTTTGTTTGTTTTTTTTTTTTCATGGAATTGTATTCTCAACCTAACAGATTCCAAAAACAAAACTTTTCAAATATCTTTAAGATCCAACATGTGGAGAAAGGGATTGGACAGCATGTATACCTACTCAACTACGGAAAAATCTCATCAAAAGTAAAATCAATTATGGCATGGACATGTCGATCCCCACTTATTAAATTATTCAAAATTGACATGCCACGGTGGGTGTGCATCCAAAACTCTTTAACTCATTCGTAAAGAAATTCTCATTTCAGTTAAAGAGTTTATTTTGCCAGCTTCGATTAATCTTGAGGCTGTACACATTTATGAGTACCAACCCTAGCTAATACATTTTTTTAAGGTAGCTAATACATTTTTTAGGTTTAATAATTTGGGACTGAGATTTTTATGGTTTTCTATAATTGAAGTACAAAAGGAAAATTTGACGTAGAAAAGGGGTACGTAGAATGGCCGGGTTTTGTAGATCTAATGTGACAAGACATAATACCAATGAAGTATCAAGACTAAGGAATCGGCGTCTAGATACGTACCATGCATACCTGATGATACCAGCACCGAAGAGTATATGATGGGGATCCGCCGCGGTCGAGCCATCACTCGAGAGATGCTGAGTATATCAAGCATTCAAAGTACAGAAGACTAGACATAGTCTACAGAATCAAACAACCTAATGCTCTGATACCAAGTTGACAGGACCCACCCCAAATTCCACCCTGGAATCCAAGATGGCCCTGCGGGGCCCACCTTAGAAGAAATCATACCGAAAAATTCAGCATAACCTCCCCTAAAATGGACTACCCAAAACCTGTGAAAAACCAATTTACACTTCTAATAACCAATTATCCAACCATAACTTTTGTGCCATCCTGCTCACCAAGAAATATCACAATCCTCCACAAATTATACTTACTTATACAAGGAGGGTCTCTAACCCAAAATATTCAACATTCGCTTTAATTTACAAAACATAAGTTAGTGTTTCAGAGCAATCTAGACTTTATTAAACATAAACAATTAAAGCTGATAGAGGGCTACGGGTAAGTATCGGAAGCTACTAAAAATCTATGCCTCAGCTCGGTGGACGATCCGACCTCAAATATCTGCAATTTGGACGATTTAAACCAAAGGGCCCAGGAAAAAGCATTTTCGAAAACTGTTAGAGTGAGTGGACGAAAACTAAGAATAGTTATAATAAACTTTAAAGAAATAATTTTAATATTTTTCCAAAACTTAATTCTCTAAAACCATGCATGCAATTCATTTATTCGAAAGCTCAATAAAACTATAAATCCATGAACCTTCCTCAAAACTAAGAAAAATATCTAGCTGACACTGAGATTTGGGCTGGATATCTGAAATTTAATCTGAAGAAAACACTGGAACGAAGCTGTGAAATCTGAATGAGTCCGTACGTCTGGCCGTACGTCGCCTGGGAGGTCCTACCCCCCGGTCCTCTCATGCAAGTATTACCGACCGGTCCCCGAAGGTCCGCACGCTGGATCAGGGCGTACGTGATCTAGGAGTCCGTACCCCCTAAATGCTCACAAGTCGATAAACTAACATGGGTCCTCAACTGAAACACGTGCATGTGACCCTGGAAGGTACTGCCCCCCAGAAAACTAACTAACTGTAGAAGGTACTACCCCCTAGAAAACTGGATACTGATGACTGAATACTGAGTACTGAAGACTGAATTACTGATGACTGGATATACTGGTGGGACCATTGAATAACTAAAACATAATTCTCTCTAAACTAGTCTCTATTCTCACAAAATCAACTGTATATTAAATCATAAATCATCAATAAATTCTAAAATTTTAAATATTTTTGAAAGATATATTACATGCATAATTTAATTTAAAACAAATGTCCACTCACAGATAGCCGACTAAGCCTGTCGCCCGTCAAGATCGTCCTCAACCTCCTCCTGAGTAACACGAATTAAATTAACTGTTTATTCTGGACAAACGACAGCTAATTCTCAAAATACTAAACCACTGATAAATCTCAAATCTCAACTCCACTATTAAATTCCTCATCGATAAATCTAATCATCCATCACCCTCGGCTACGAATCCAACGGTCGGATCATCGGTTCAATAAATCGAACGAACGTAACTAATTTATCGAACCCATAAATCATAATTATTTTTTGATTAACCAATTGATCTAATTCCCACTATCCAACCGTTCAATACTCTCAAAATAATTATATTAACATCCTAAACAATTTCGGTGACCATCCAACGGCCACAAGTATGTCACTCGTAAATAAACGAACCTAAAATAATCCGGATAACTTCCTAAACTTCGACAATTTCCTTCAAACCTTATACTAACATGCTCGTACTGAAAAATCTAAGCCATTGAGCTCAAATGCATCACCAAAGATGGCCAGAGGCGCCGCCACGCGGCTGCGAAGGACAAGGAGCAACTTTTATACCTGCCACGAAGTAAGATTCTCGACGGATCGGCTGGAATCAACCTCGAAAAGCAGCGGTGGCCGGATTTTCAAATCAACAATTTGCCGCCATCCGGCGACGGATTGAGCAAAGATCGGTGGCGTTGAACTCGCAGCAAGGAGGTCTTCAAAGCCCAATGGGTAACTTGGTCCGATTTGGCCGAAAAAAAAGATCGGGGTCGAGTGAACAGTACGGCTGTTTTCTCTCTTTGATTCCTCTTCCTACACTGAAATTCGATCTAGAAAATTAGTATAGGGTTGAAGAGAAGGTGGAGATGAACAATTTGAGACCGGTTTAAGGCCGTGAGGTGGCCGGACCAGCAAAGTGGTTGTTGTGGAAAGAGATCGGGGAGAGAGAAAGAACACGGGGGAGATGAGAGAGGAAGGGTCTGACCCCAAAATGGAAACCTCCGGGATTGGAAGTTTCCTAAATATGAACTTCCAAAAATAGTCACCCGACTTTTGCTGACCGTAACTTCTTCATACGAACTCCATTTTAAACGTACTTCGTGTCTCCGAACTCAGTTTAAGATATTCTACAACTCTCGTGAAGGAAGTCTCATTAAATTCTAAACAAAACAAAACGTCATCCCGACGACCCCCCCCCCCCCTAAATGCACTGTCGCAGTTCGAAAAATGAACTTCGGATAAACCTTCGTGAAATTTATCTCGTAATTATGTAAGTTTGATCCGGGTCATCACACTCCAGATGTGGTACCTCCTACTCTGGTTCAAATCTTACTGACTGTGAATTGGAGTTAAATCTCAATCTATTCTGTAGTTGGCCAAAGGGAGAAAGCGTTCTGACAAAATGCTCGACTGCATATTAGTCTTTGGGTCTAAAAAGCCTTTGGAAAACCGTAGGATTTCGATAAAAAAAAAAGATGAGAGTAATTAATTTCCTATTTGTTTATGTTCTCATTCTGCAAACCAACACCTAAAGTTGTGAAAAAGTTTGGAGAATGCCACCGAAAATTATGCAATGACATAAATGTTTTTTGTTATCAAATATCAAGCTTGAAAAATGAGCTGATCTCACTAGTTCTCTATTCAAAAGAATAAAAAAATAAAAATAAAATCTTGAAAATGAGAGGAGATGAGTAAAGACTGTAAAGGTACACCAGAGAGGGCCTTAATGAATATATATATATATATATATTTTTTTTTTTTTTTTTTTTTTTTTGAGAAAGAAGAATTGCATAAATAAGCAACTTAGATGTTTACATCGGCCATTAGTACATCGGATAACCATTGCCTTAATGAATTATTTGATGTATCTTGTTGGTTGCAGTGGCGATCCATATTTCTTAGAACCCTTTTGGATGCAACATGCTTCTGAAAGTGCAATTCTAGTAGCAGGGTGGCATCGAATGGGATATGCTTTCCCTCATCAATCTTACATCTCACAAGAGCTTGAGGGGCTCATCCGAAAAGTACATGCCATTGCTGGTAATGCAGTCACTCAAGGAAGATACATTGTCATTGGTGCTGGCTCAACCCATCTCATCAATGCCGCAGTTCATGCGCTATCACCCTCGTCCACGGATAGTTTGAACTCATCATCAACCTCATCCTCACCTGCTAGCATTGTTGTTTCAATTCCTTATTACGCGGTTTGATTCTACTTCTTAATCTATCTAGCTTAATCTCTTGCAGTTTATGAACTACTAGCAAAATACAAATCATTACTGCTAACATCACTAAATTTTTATCACCAAATAAGATGCAATAGTACATGATACCTTGAACTGTCATTTCTTGAAAACATATTAGAGATATGAGGATATAGTCTTCGAAGCCAGAAATTCATACTAACAAGGAATGAATGTGGTATTTTGACAGCTTTACGAAATGCAAACGAAATACTTCCGATCACTGGATTACAAGTTTGAAGGGGATGGTTCATTGTTGCAAAACATCTCGGATGGTAGTAAGAGGGTTATTGAGTTTGTAACCTCACCGAACAATCCTGATGGGAAGCTGAATAAGGCAAATTTTCAAGGACCAAATTCTGAAGCAATCTATGATCGTGTTTATTATTGGCCACATTTCACACCAATTGCAACTCCAGCAGATGAAGATGTCATGCTGTTTTCAATTTCCAAGCTCACTGGCCATGCTGGTACTAGATTAGGGTAAGAATCACACTATAATTCATTTTCTTCCATTTCTGTCTACTTTAGTTTTTTTTTTTAATATTGTTTTTAAAATTGATATCTCCTTTTGATGTTTGCTGTTTATTGAACATTAGCATCTATTATATATACATGGAGCATTTTGTATGTGCTTAGCGTGTTCAAAATCTAATTCAATAAATCAAAACTGAGAAATTCTGCTTGGATCAAATTATCCTCAACTCATTCTACATGCCATATTTCAACTAATGAAAATGTTTTACAATTCGCGATAATTATCAGTTTCCACCCTGAAATTGCAATTTTTAAAATTGACCCCTGAAGTTTAGCAATTATATCATGAGTTATGATAAATAGTTATTACTTATTTCACCAATATAGGTATCAAGATCTTTTTTCAATTCGAAGTGCTTTACAAGGACTAATAGTCGTGTGAAGAATCTTTGGTTTTTTTTTTTTTTGTTCTTTTGTATGATTGTAAAAGGTTAAGATGATAAAAAGTTACTTGTTCTTGTGTACAATTTTGTGACATGTGCAGCTGGGCAGTGATAAAGGATGAGTCAGTGTACCAAAGAATGTTGCAGCATACTATCACAAGTAACTTGGGTATTTCTCGCGATACTCAGCTAAGAGCTATGAAGCTTCTGAATGTAGTTGTTCAAGGGCAAGGAAAAGAAATTTTCGAATTCGGATACAACACTATGAGGAAACGCTGGGAAAGATTAAACAAGGCCCTGTCTGTGTCAAACCGCTTTTCTCTGCAGGAAAATGAACCTCAATACTGCACTTTTTTCCAGAAAATTAGAGAACCATCACCAGGTAAAACATTTGCATGAATATTCCATTAATGCTTAGCTTATATTCTTTTTACTAGATAGATCGATTAGAATATTGTTTCACTGAGCTTCTTATACAGTAAAACATATATAGACATTGTCACAAGAAAAGTTTGTGATGACTGATGAGAATGCAACAATTAAAGGAGCTTAACTAAGTTCTGAAAACTAAGTATATCTTACAAACTCAATTTATTCGATCTCATGGCAGCTTATGCGTGGGTGAAATGCGAGAGGGAAGAGGATAAAGATTGCTATGCTGTTCTCCAAGAAGAAGCCAATGTTTACGGCCGTAGAGGAAGTGTCTTTGGTGCTGAAGATCGATATGTACGTCTCGGCCTCATAAGGAGCCAAGATGATTTTGATTTATTGCTGCACCGAATGAACCAGTTAGTCTCCCAGGAAGATGCACAGCCCCAAACCTATATGAACAATGTGACAAAACCATCTCTTAGAAGCAAAATGTACTCTTGTAAGTAGAACTAGAGGTCATGTCATCACTATTTGACATGCTACAAATAAATAATTACTCTCACATCTTTATGAGAGTGCCTTACAATTGAGTGTAGAAGTGTCAACGCAGAGCACAAATTGAGCTCAGCTGGTAATAATAGAATCCTTCATTACAGATGAAACATCTGGCATTCTTATGATATAATGGCATGACTGTCCTGCCATCTATGTAAATTGTGTGATTCCTTACTGTGTCAATATGAATAATTCATTTTTATTACAATGTGTAACAATATTTCAGTATGTATCTTTCCTCTAATGGAATCAAAATAGAACATATTAATTTATAGCATGTCTTTCTAAGGGTAAGATCAGAACCGATCTTGGGGCTGTGCTGGTCATGCAGCCGCCGCACAGGACCCCTAATTTAAGGTGCCCTTGTTGCCGGTTGCCGGAATTTGAGATGTCTTGTAAAATTAACCAAAGTCATTGTAGTTCAGTTGCTTGCGGCTGTAAGTGTGCTTCTCTTCGCTATATGACCTCAAGAGCATCCAGAGACAGAGATAATAAATGAAGGTACCATGATCGAGTACCACAAGACTTTTATGAGAGAATTCTGCAATGGCAACAATGCTAACAGCTGTAACCAGCCCATGAGAAACGTCTCGTTACCAGAATACAATTAAGCTGGTATATATCATTGTTGGACTCGGTCAATTGTACCTCAACCAACATTCTGAGAAGCCAAATAAGTTTATGGAAACCAAATCTGTCCAAACAAGTTCTTATGTAATTCTAGTTCAAAAAAATCATAGGCCTTTTCCAAATCTTATTTAATGGCCATTGAGCCAATCTTGCCTTTCTTTCTATGAAAATCAGAGGAAATCACATTCTATAGTGAGAAGCTTGGTGGGACAAAAGCTTAATTATGGTGTCAAGTCCTGCGCAGTAGTGCAGGATTTGAATGAGTTTGTGCTATTCTCTAAGCATTGTGGCACATCAAGACATGCCAAATGAGCATCTTATTTGCACAGACTCGTTCACCTACTCAATAAATTTTTTATTTAGTTGTGCTCAACTGACTTTAGATTTAAAGGCAAGAATAAAAAATAATCAACAAGCAATTTTGGGTTTATCACATTATAATTTGCAGCAATTCTCAATTTTTGGAGTCGATGAAAATTAGAGTTTTATCTTGTTTTGTGTTGTTCTTTCTTTCTTTCTTCACCACGCGCTGTATCAATTGCAAACAATATACAAACGTGGACTCATTCTAATTCCGTATATAAATTGATGTTTGTTCTCAGTATTCCTTCTCCGACATTCTAAGCAAATCTTGAAAAGAAACTGACCGGTGGATATTGGCAACATAACGTGATTTAGGCATCACCAATAACTTTCACATAAGCGGGTACTACATGAAAAAAATTTGTACACAAATTTGAGAATCACATTAAGAAAATTTATGGCAACACAACTAGAAATGGTTACATCAAGCAAATAGCAAGTTCCAAGGAATGAGCAACTCCATGTTCAAGGTCGAACGAGCTCAATATCTATGAATTACAATCTTTCACCCCAGATATATGGATAAATTACCTTCTCGAAATAAATAAGTGGAGTAAAAGTTTATACTTGGTTCAAAACAAAAGGGAAAAGGTCTCGGGATAATATACAATTAACATCCATACAAATGAAAAAAATACTGCCTCAAACCACGACTGTCCTTTTAGATCCTACAAACTGTCTCTGTTTTAATCGACTGAATGTCTTCCTTTTGCATAAAAACAAAAGGAATCCTGTAATAACAATCAAAAGCAAATATACTTCTAAAGGGGTCCGCCAAATGATGTTCATACTGTCCCAGCTGCATTCACAGGCACTTCGTAGTAGAGTCCCTCTGGTATTGACTTCAGGATCTAGAACAAAATCTACATTTGTGCCTGATTCTTCTAACGATATAACTGTGGTCTTTGATTTGTAACCAGGCACAATGGCCGTGACTGCAGAATCCACAACCAGTAAATCCCCACAAGAAACTCAAACATCAAATAAGCATCTTAAGATGGATAACCCCACTAGAATTACAAGCCCACATATTCTAAAGGTAAATGACTGATTTTATTTTCCCCATTTGATAGTTGAAAGGCAAATAGTCAAACAGTCCTTTGGCCTTTGGTTATGACAGCAAACTCCTTTCCTAAATTCCTACTCCCCCACTTTTTGAACACACGAAATTTATAAAATAAATAATAAAAAATAGTAAAAAGGAACAGTATATCATATGTGAAAACTGTACCAGGTGTACAACTAGGGACAAGGTGGTGCATAACATGATGCAGGCAGTTGCATTTATTGTGTATAAATTATAGTTCTTTCAAGCCATTTTTAAAGCATCCACCTCACGAAAATTAAGCCATGTAATCTGCAAATACCTTCATATCTTCCTCCAGGGGCCAGCAAGCGATGGTAATCCGCAAAGGCTGTTCTAGCTTTCACCTGTCGGTCAAAGTTTATGAGCGATTAATTGACATGTGATGTCCGAAAGCTCAACAGACTGACCAGAAAGGGGAAACAAATTATGTAAAAATTAAATCAGATGAAAAATACAAAAGTTTGAAGAATAGCATGAGAGCATACCGTGTAATTTATTCCTTTGATTGAAATAGAGCCTGGCAATGGCCTTCCAGTATCTGAAGAAAAGATCCTTCCATGTACTCCAGTCTGAAGAGTAGAAGTTAAATGTAGATAAACAATATCACACCCATTTAACATACAACTTTTGCAACATTAGAACTGGCTTAGCTTATGCTCCAATGCTCCGCAAGAGTAAAATATCTAACAATACTTTAGAAGATAGAAGGTAACACTTATAATTAGTTTTCTCAGGATTACCATGTGAGGCAGAGCCATTAATATGAGATGCCTAGCTAAAAGGAGAAAATCTAATTCATATTGTATGGATATGAAAGAACTCAAAGAAGTATGTTGATTTCCGACGACAATGTACCTTTACTAGGCTTGCAATGAGATTAAGCATGCTCATTTTGTTGTATTCCCAAAGCGTGAGAAGCTGCACATTTACATATTGAAGTATCACATCAAACAGCTAAATGGTAGCAAGTCAACATGAAAAGGAATGACCGAGGTGAAAGGTAAAAGTCGATTGTGCCAATTAATTAATCACTCAAAAGATGCCTCTAACATAGGACAGCAGCAGCAACAAGATCCACACGGCATCCTAACTAAATAGATATAAGAACATGGGAAGCAAGCATAAGGATGCAATAAAACCTATTGTGAAAAAACTCAAGTTATAACTTAATAGGCACAAAAAGTTAACACTAACAGACACTGCACCTCACATGCAGGTCAAGAACTACACCAACCAGTGAAGCATAACATTAAAGTACAGCAACAAGGAAACAGAAACAGAGCATTATATTACTAAGATATCAAGACTTAATCAAAGAGAGAAAAATCAAAGACCATTTTATGCTATAATCAACTCAAGATCTTAAACCAATAGGAAAATGGCAAAACATGAGTTTGAAGCTTTAAATGCACACAGTTACACTCCAGTTTTTGTACTCAGAGAGGAACAGACAGGTCAAGTAAAGTATGTTTTTCCTATGATAGAGGCATTGAAGTGGTTAAGTAATCCCATATAACTCTGAACGCAAGCCACCTAAACGGCTAAACCCTTCAATGTGACCAGAATTTTTTTTTATAAGAAACAAGAACTTAAATAGCGAAAGAAAAGGAAATAACAAATCACGGAGGGAAAGAAGTTCATCATACTCGTAACTGAAAACCTCAAAGGCCCACCAAACAATCTCCAACCCTAGTCCAGACAAATCAGACTAGAGGATTTCCCCTTGGGGTTAATTTAAATGGAAGCACAAAGAGAAGCAAGGAGTTTAAATTTGTTCATGAAGAAGCCAACTCATCATCTCTTTACCAACTCGATTGGTGTGAGGCTAGTAACTCTTAGATAAAGAGACACGGGCAAGTAATATTGTCCCTCCATTTGGTAAACCTACAGAATGGTCTTCAGCATATGGGTGATTGACAGGGGAGATAAGTTGTTTTTACGTTCGTCCTTGCCCACAAGGACATAATATATGGAGGATGCTGAAGATCCTCCTTGGTCAGGGATATGCTGGTTTTCCTCCAGCACAACTTTCCTTCAACAAAGCACAACTTTCCTTTTCCAGTTAAAATTAAGTACATACCTTCAAGATAAATTAGCTGATATCATGACCACCACCTTCAGTGCCACAGAAATCTAGAGAAGAGCACAAGAACTAACAAAACCAAGTTACAGATTTTACACTTGTGAAGTGACAAGTCATCAGATTTCATGCCCAAAATTGCAAACCTGAAGGCTAAAAACTAAAGAAATATAGGTGGTGTTTTCATTCAAGTGACCTGATAATTTGAAGGAAAGAGCTTTCTGGCTAAAGCTATACTTAAGATTTCCATTTAATTGTAAATTTAGCATGAAATAGGTTAATATAACAAGGAATTGGGAGTTGTTACAGTACCATGCAAGTTCCACTGGAGGCCCATTGGACCCATGGATTACCCCCTCTCATACACACCATCCAAAAGTTGGCTAAAGAAGACTATTATATGATTGATGTTGCAAAACTCACAACAGATGCCTAACCTCATTAGCAGTAGGCCATTTGTTGTCACTAATCTCCAATGTCAATTCAAGACAGCCACCATTTATGTAATTCCAGTCTTGCATGCCTCCATAAATAGGGTACCTGCAACAGGTGTCTTAAGAAACAATTGATGAATATCAAATGAAAAGAAATATCTATAAGTAGTTGGTAGCTCACATTCTTCAAGTTGACATACCAGGAAGCTCCGTTTGTAATCCCTCCTTCAAATTCCTTGCTCAAGGACATGTTATGGTGAGAGAGACTATACACACTAGCCAAGAACCGGAATGTTTTGTCATCAGGACATGCAAAGTAATTTCTCCTGCAAATTAATTTGGATCAAATGACAAAAGAATGCAAAAGGAAAAATCTTCATCAGGCATATTCTGGGATGATGCTACTATAACTCCACTGTTGTTGGCCATCATTTGAAAATTCATAAAGAACATTAGATGTAAACTATCTTCGTCACTGTAGTGACACTCTAAGGCCTAATATTAAGATCACCATGGCATGTTCCATAGTACAAAAGAAAAATGAAGAGAAACAAAACCAGATAGGTTTGAGGACAATTGTGTTGAACTACCTTTGGTCTCTCGTGGAAAGTTATGATCAAAAATTTAAACCAATCTAAAAAATGATTTCTGAGGCAAAATAAAGCCAGAACAAAACTTCCAATAGAAAGGGATACCTGGAACTCGTGTTACAAGGAGAAGCCCACATCACAAGTTTAGTATTAATAATTAATAAATAGCCAAAAGGAAGATGCTCAGAACAAATCCAATTATTTTTTGTGAGAATCCTCTTTCTTTTTTCTTTTTTTTTTCTTTTGATACCAAATATGAACAGAGCTAAGTTTGGCAGGTTATTTTCCATTGAGAAGACGAGATTCAAGCTTTTAACAAAAGAACAAGAAAGAACTGGAAATATAGAACAGGGAATCAAGAAAGTAAGACAGCACTATCAAGCTTCAATGAGCATGGTAGAATGGAGAACTATCATAGATGTAAAATGACTACCTTTTATCCTGAGTTCCATCCCATGGATAATTTGCAACAAGTGCACCCTGTGAATAACTAAAGGATTAGTGAGGAATAATTTAGGATAGAAAACAAATTCCTCAATATGGACTAATTCCTCCATATGTTTATCAAAGTATTCATTATCGATGATAGAAAACAAACATATTTTGGAATTGAGCAGTATGAACATTTATGTATTTGTCGGAAGGATCAATTTGGATGAGTTGGCCCTTTCATGAAAGAAAACCAAATGTGGATGAACTCTAAAGAGCATCTTCATATAATGTAATCTTACAGAAATATTCAGAAGACACAAACCCTTTTTATTCAAGACAAATTAGACTTCCAGGTAGCATGCACTGATGCAGTAATTTTTCACTTTTGTCAATTGACTATATCTTGTATCGTCTATGTGAATGTCTTACCTAATCTAAGAAGAGAGTAGAGAAAGAATTCCCTGATATCCTTAAATATTGTCTCACAAAACTAAAATAAAAATAAAATTGATTTTCCATCATGCAGGTCTCCGTTATGCCAAAGAGTTCACTTTGTCAATTGACTATATCGCGTATCGTCTATTTGAATGTCTTTCCTTATCTCAGAAGCTCAAAGGTAGAGAAAGCATTCCCTGATATCCTTGAGTCATCGCCAAAGTTTGACTAAAATTTTCTTTTCCATCGTGCAGGTCTCCATTATGGCAAATTCTACTTCTAACTGATTATTATCTCAATTCTCAAGCTATTGATAGTAAGCAGGTCGCTGCCTACACAACCTTGTAAAGGTATGGATATATATATATATATATATATATATATATATATATATATATCCGTAGGGCTATGTAAAAATCCTATATCAGGCCTTCTCCACAACATAGGGCTATGCACTTTTAATATCCATAGTTCTAATGTCAGCCGTCAGATCAGATCAAATGATCTGATCTGACGGTTGACATTAGAACTATGGATTTTAAAAGTGCATAGCCCTATGTAGTGGAGAAAAATCCTATATATATATATATATATATATATATATGTATATATGCAATGAACTAAAAGTAAGGATTGTAGCCTGAAATATAAAACTTACCCCATGCAAGCTGGCAGATGCAGTGAAGTGTATCTTTCTCAACCACTTAATTATTGCTCTTGTTTCAGGTTGCAGCACATCCACATCATCATCCACAGGAAAGAACTGTTATTTCATGTCAATGTCTCTTATCATTAAAAACTGACCAATAAAATTTAGTAATGAAAGCTACAAGCAAATTTTAAATAAATGCTCAATGAAAGATTCTGTTGACGTCCCATTACATTGAATTTTGATCATCAGATTAAAACCCTTTTCAACTAAATCAAGTTTATTTAATAATATAAATTACAACCAATTTTGCAATTATTTATTTGGTAGAGATACTCATGAAATTCAAATTAGTAACATTAAGAATACTTCTTGACATTTTCAATTTTAAGTAACTACAGGTTATTTTAGTTTTTAAATTTTCCCACCACAAGCCATTGACTCTTCCTAAATTTACCATGTGATCAATTTAACAGACTTGTCATATGGGTATTACAAATATGAACTTTATATATTTTTTTCTAGTGTTCATGTTTACATAAATCAAAAAAGAACAGGAACAATAGCAATAGATAACGATACTAATGATTGCAAAAGTAGATCTTAAATTGTAACAAATGCATAAATTTTACTAAAAGGACTTTGGAGTTCAGCTAAGAAAAAACACCACATTGAGCATCTAGATGTACCTTAAACTCAACAATATACAAGTATAAGTCGCTTGCTTATTTCTGTTTAATAAATTGCAAATGTAAATGTAAATGTCTAACCATTAATTCTCAGATGTATACGATTTTGAAAAATCAAAATGTTGAGGACCACATTGGATATAGTAGTGACTGATAAGACTATCCAACACAGGACTTTACATTCTCAGCACGCCCCTCACAAGTAGGTGAATTATTTATATTGGATGTTGTGAAGCACATGGACAAACTGGCCTCACATGTGAATGGGTCGAGAGACCCAGAGTATTGTGCATTGTAATGCAAGATTTGGTTTGGGACATTACATTCCCACTAATGTGCCTAATATACAACGCACAAGCTTTAAGAGAAGTTGTGTCATGATCCATCTTGCATTAGAAAGCAATATGAGGATTTGATTAACGACTTAAAAGCAACATAGAATTCAAACCATCCTTTAGCGTTTAGTATTTAGTATGTATTATAAACTGTTATTCTTGTGTTTAAAAATGGGAGCATCCTAGTTATTTTTATTAAATTTCCTTTTTTCTGGATTGAAGGGAGCAAGCCTAGTTTAATACAGGGAAGAAAATAAAAAAAATAAAGAACGACATAGTCAAACAGAATATCTCTGATTGCTAACATTATTGGATGCTATTGGTCATGGTACATGTAACAATTCTCTTTTTTATTCCATGAAGCTTAAACCCCCTTAGATTCTTGGACAAAGCAACTTGCCTTCCTAGATGATGTTGGCAGGATGTATAATTTTTCTTTTGAAGAGAACTATAATTTAATTTGCAATCCAGAATTTGAATAATCATTGAGGGAGCGCCTAGTGATAACTGTGCAATATAGATCGCGCCACCCAAAAAAAGATACCTGATCAGGAAAATCTCGATTTAGATCTACGTTATTTGCATTACCACGCCTCCTTAATGAAAACCCATCAGGATTCATGGATGGTAGTATATGAAGATGTGCATTGTCCACAATCAATGTTGCCTGTGGTGACCAATGGACATTTGAAAGTAGATTAATGAATATCAACACTACAACGATACACAGCTAATATAACTTGTATTCACACTTACAGAGAATAAAGACCTTGAAAGAAGTTTATAAAGTAGGAAAATAGAGTTAATATTTAAACTTATTGGTTCCACCAAATGAATGCAAGAGAATTGAAAGATCAATAAAAGAGACTAGGAAAACAGGTGAAAGAATGAAAGCAAAAATCTATGTTAAGCAGCATAAAACATGTAAAGTTAATGTTTATTTAGGTCTGATATATAGATAGGAAGGGAATTACATATGTCGAGTCATGAGAAGAATGTCTTTCTTCTATCCTATCAAGATGTATTTAGGATAGGATATTAAACGAAGAAAAAAAATCTGAAAGGTCTGGAACACTTTGAGTGAGAACTTTGTGGAGCATCTTTAAATAAACGTCAAAAATAATATCTTTTGTAGAATTTCAATCACCCAACAAATTGAAGGATAGTACTTGTGCTGAAACGAATAAGACTCCATTGTTATGTCATAGGTATTCTAAAACACCCAGAGGAAAGAAGAAATGTGTTCTAAACACATAACTTGTGATTACAATATTTTTATCTTTCTGTCCACTGAAAACCCATCATCCCCATTGAAGTGTAAAAGAATCAGTAACACAAAGGACTACCCAAAAGAAGCATACTGAAACTTACAGACAGAGGTTAAAATTACTTTGGTCTACGATACAAATATCTTAAAATGGGTCCAATCACAGCAAAAGAATTAGCATAAACTAGAAAGGAGTGGGGGTAATTGCATTACAGAGAAAAAATAATAACAAAAAATTCCCAGCAGGGAAAGTAAAATACCAAGGGATCTGTCAAATAGTTGTCACATATCCAATTCGCAAGTTGCATTAGAAGCTCACGACCTACAGGTTCATCTCCATGCACATTTCCAATGTACTGCAACACCAAGCAAACTTATCAAAACAAATGCTCAAACTAGCATTTAGAGATTTCCCAGATGTATCAAAAGTAAATTACATTCGGGGGAATGAAAGAGGTATAAAAGGATAGGTTTTCAAGTCAATACATCAAAAACAAAGATACAACAAGGTCAATGTAAGCAAACACTCAAAAAGTTAATCTATGTTGAGCCATAAACTCATATAGAGGTGAAATTCATGTTTTCAGCTTTCACTAACATGCTTTTACTGAACCATCTCCACATAAATTCTGCCGTACAGGAAAAGAAGATTATTGGATAATAGCTAAGTTCCAACTTTAAGAACAAGAAGCAAAGTGCACATCACAAGTTGTTTGGGGAATATAAAACACCAATACATCGAAATACATTTGAGAAAGATCAAGTAAAACAATCGACGACTTTTTGTTGACAAACAAACTTTTATTAAAACAAAGTTAGAAATTACAATATATGGGACAAGGCATCCACTGGAATCTCTAGAGAGAAAAAAAATAGACATTTAAAAGACTGAAAAAGCATCAAAATGATACAATGAAACAGAGACGAAAGTAAGCTAAAGAACAACAGCATTCCGATCCACTAAAAATAGCATGAAAAGAGCTATCTGTAAACTCTGAAGAAACTGATGTCCAAATAGAAGCCAAATATTGAACTCTGTCCCACAATTCACAAGTGATCTAACTCTTCACCCCTAGCTCCTCCTATTCCGTTCCATCTGCACTATCCAAATGATTGCCAGTACAGCACATCTTCCCAGCACCATTCTCCTCTTCCTTACTCTAGCAAACTTATACCTCTCACACAACAAGGCATTACAAGAAACTGGAACCTCCCATCTGATTTTAGACTCCATAAACAATTTCTTCCATAATATCATTAACTTTCAGCAGCCTCTTTACACATCACATACCAATGTGCCATCCCCACTGAACCACATTCAAGTATCCATCCTCACATTAGCAACAATCCAAGCTAGCACTCCTACCTTAGGAGGTACTTTAGCCTTCCATATTGCAAAAGAATGACTGGAAAAAGGAAGAGAAGAGCTATCCAGTAATTGTTTAGAATAGGATTCACAAGAAGAAACTCCTGTATGCCTAAGTTCCACAATCTTTGATCAGCTTAGGTGGAACCAGCACTATATTTCTAAACAACCAGTAAATCAGTCAATTTCCCCACCTCTTGTTCATTTGACATTTTGAATCCCTTCGATAGCCAAAATCCGGAGCTAAATGATAACAAAAGGGAGGAAGGATCTCCACATACATAACCTAGCGCATTGTTGAAACTGGGAATTATTGGCTCAGATTTATTACAGTTTCTTTCAGGAGGCTTTCAGTGGCTCATCATCAGTTCCTCTATTCTGTTGTTCTTTTTCTTTTTCTTTTTTCCCAGAAAGAGAAACCAAATCTAGGGTTATTATATTTCAAAGTAAATAGAACTCCCTCCAATCACGTAAATACATAATGCACAGCTCTAGGGTTATTATATTTCAAAGTAGCTTCAAGTCCTAAAACTCTGTAATCTTGACAGAATCAAAGCATTTTCTAATTTCTTTGAATAATAACTGTTTATGGGCTATTGAAGAAAATGCAATTTCTACTTCTTCTTCTTTTTTGTGGAGGGAATGGATGGGAAACCAAAGATTATTGTATTTTCAAAGCAAATTTTTTATAAGAAAAAGCTAGGCAAGTAGCAAGTAAGCTGGATGAGCAGTCCATCGAACATAAAACAACTGTGAAGCACCAAGCCCAGCAGCTTTCAGTACAAGACCCCTCCCCCAAACTAAGAAAAATCAAGCTAATAGGAATGCTCTTGAAATGTTTTGACAAGGAGGCCAAGAGAGACCCAAGCAGTCCTCAAGTCTATCCCAAATTGTTGCCACTTCCTCCTAATCTTTGAAGATTCTCTTGTTTAGTTCATCCAAACACACCACAAAAGGAAACAAACTTACACCAAAAATAGCTTGGATATAATCTTCATAAAATACACTCAAGGAAAAAAAAAAAGTTTGAATGAAAGCTTGTGTAAAAAACTGATCATTCACCTTAAATGCCGGTTCAGGCTCTTCCTCCCCAGGCTTATCAGAAATTTCAATTACCCACTACAAGCAATGGAAAAAACAAAACTTCATAAGATGTGATTCAAGAGGTTATCCTGAAAAACAAAAATAACACAAACAAAAACAAGAAAGGAACTTTGGTGAAATGATTACCAGAGGAACCCCATTCACACTCGTCCCAATACTGATAACCCATTCAGAAAATCCCTCAATGAGAGAATAAAAAGAAAAAGTCAGCATAATCATCAAGAAATGCCTAATACAAACATTAAAAATAGTCCATTTATCTGACTGAAGTACTATTTTACATCGTTGCTTAATTTTATATACCAACAGTTAAAGTTTAATCCAGTAAACTATCAAAAATACAAGTAATCACCTGTAAACCCTAGAAATGTTACTGCACCTTTGGCCAAAGGCCTTAATGGCCTTTTCCAGGTCAGAATTAGTCATGTACCCTTGAGCGACATCAACACTGTGGCACATATTTTCACAGTTTCAGCACACAAACTGAAATATTAATATACATCCCATAATTCATCTGATACTATAACAATTCAACTTTATTAATGAATACCTTGTCTGAGATCCATCCTCCCCAAACAAGTGCCTGCTGGAACTGGTTTGAGTACCATATCCAAAGCCTATGGACATCAAGCTATAACTTACAATTAGCTAAAGGCAGTGCACAACTCAGAATGTTTATTCCAATGCTAGATGGAATTTTTTTTTTTTTTCTAAAGCTCTAAAGCTAAACTCCACCAGAAGAATGCAAGTGAAAACAGGCATAATAATCTGATCACTAATATTGAGTCTTACTTCTTGTGATTATAATATAAGCTGCAGATTAATAAATTGTGATATGAACTTTCACACATACAAAAGAGGAAGAGAGGACCTGGAGGGTTAGAGTTCGGAATGGCGCCTCTGGCAATTGCAGGACGAACAAAAGAGGAAACGCTGAGAGAAATAAATAGGATGGAAAACAGAAGCTTCATACTGGAACTGTGGACATTGATCATGACGACGACGACGACGAAGCTTCAACATCAGAGTCAGGAAGGCATTGTTGTAAGAAGAATTGATGATGAAACAAGATCTGGATTGCACGTTGATTTGATTTTCCAATTTCAATGTACGCAAAGTGATCCGAATTCAGATCATAACAAACGTTAGCAAGGTGACCAGAATTCGGTATAGGGATATGGGCTTGAAGTATTTAGCTATACGGACTTGGAGGTTCGGCCCATTTCTTTTGGCAAATTTTCTAACATTTCTTGTGTTCAATATAGGGTAAAATCCTCATTTGGTACCCAAACTATCACGAAATGCACTTTTTGGTACCCACAAATGCTTAGGGAGTCTGGTGGTACCCAAACTATGTCTCCGTTAGCCTTATTAGTACCTCCGTCCAATTTTCCGTTACAAAAAAAAATTAAAAACATTCATCAAGTCAGGCCAAAAATACAAAGAGTAAGTGATTTTACCAAAGTGCCCATGACAAAAAAAAATAAAATGTTTTTGGTCTAACTTGATTAATTTTTTTATTTTTTTTTGTAACGAAAAATTGGACGGAGGTACCATTTGGGGCTAACGGAGTGATAGTTTGGGTACCATTAGACTCCCTAAGCATTTGTGGGTACCAAAAAGTGCATTTCGTGATAGTTTGGGTACCAAATGAGGATTTTACCCGTTCAATATATAGAGAGACAGAGGTGTCTTATTCAATAATAGAGTTGGGGTTTATATCATAATGACATAACTAAGGAGTATTTATATACACAGCTAGCTATATTCAATAATATATTTATAACACTCTTCCTTGTTGTCTCGTCTAAACCTTGCCAGGTAACAAAAACTCAGTCGAATAAAAACAACTCTGGTCAAAAGAGAAAAGAGTACAACGCGATGTCCTACGTGGCATACTTCTGGATGTTCTCCCTGATGATAATCTCCCACTGATTGTTGTAAACTTCAATCATGTATTTGATAAAGTATGTGTACCATGCTTAATGATTACGTGTGTCTGTCACTGAAGAGATACAACGTGTGTTTTGCATACAAGGGCTTATCATTAATTTTTATTCCTACAAGGTAAAAGTAATACCAACAAAACAATGTTATTATCATTAATCTTTACCTCACATAATAAGGTTAGAAACAATTTCATATGCAGTTATGCACAAATTTATACATCAAGACATTAGTTAAAGAATAACTATATAAAGGAATAACAATTGACACATTTACCTTTAAACAATATTTGGAGCATCTTAAAACTATTACATCGTATAGGCTCTTCAGGAGCTTAAATCAAATCATAAATTCGCGAAAGTAAGAATACGTTGCAACATTATCATAATTCGAATTCAATCTCTTTGTCTAGTGATAGTACTCATTGAGACAATTTAAGTCACTTTGACTATAAAATGAGTACACATAAGTTTTGGACTTTTCTTATTCCATGAATGAGCTTGAAGCTCTTATAATCTTTCATGGACATGCCTTTAGCAATATGAATCTTTCAGAGATTTAGTTAATCAATATGCTTATACTGACACTTTATCTTTGGGGATTTGCTTTCAGCTATGTCCTTTTTAGATCTTCACAATATACCATGACAACATGTCATGACTCTCGTGTCAATATAACAGCCATATACTATGCTTATAGAAAAATTGTTGCTTGTATAAGGAAAGAATTATATTTATAATCTTGTGTCTCTATAAAGTGACAATGTGTCATAGTGATTTACTTCAATTTAATAAACACCTTTTTACAATATTAGGGTTAATAAGGTCCAAATATTTCATCATCACGTTTCTAATATTCAATTTCATTGGAATTTCCTCTATCCAATTTGGTCAATAATATAATTATGTTGACATTCATAATGAAATGTGATTTAATGTCAATACAACCCTTTTAGTAGTTACTATGATAATATGTACGTATCATCGATGATCATAAATTTTCAATCCCACACATTTTTATATGCATGCATTACCTATAATAAAATTATTGATATTGGGTACACATGCCTCTTCAGTGGCATTTATTGTCTCTTCCAGGACAATCATCTCTTATAGATGAATTATTTAGAGAATGCGAATCTTTTTACTTATAACCTCATGTAGAGTGTTATAGAGCTTATATGATCTCTTCTTGTAGGAAGTTTAAAACTTTGGACCTAGTGGATACATTCCACACAAATTCATGCCGTTCATTCAAGGACATTTATATTTCCTCCCCATAACGGTGGGAAAATTATTTTATTTGACCATTTACAAAACAAACGTTGAAAGATATCACATTCTTTGAATGTAAGATATTTTTTGGCAGGAGGCGAATCCAAACCAATTTTAGGTCAAAAATAGTATGTCACTTTCTCAATTTGCTCATAATTGGTTTAGGTATTTCCTCAAAATTAAAATGAGACGTGATGGATACATCACACATACACCATTTCACACTATTCTTTTGGAACAATCATTCTCCCCCTAACGACGGGAGGATTGTCTTATGAAAGTAACAACTCGCAAATATGCGGTAAATGTAATAGTCTCCTTATGAAGTTGTGACTTGTGAGCAATGTTTGCAATACAATGTATGTCATCAAAGTTTGTAAATGATTCTATGCAACCTGATAGATCGAATTTAAAATGATGCAACAAGTCATGCCAAAATAATGTATTGGCTCATTGAAACATTTGGTTCATAATACTGTATACTTTAGTATATTTTAGTATATTAATTGTAAAACATTAGCAATCGCAACGAATATTTCCATAATTATGCAATAACAAAAATTAATAATGGAAGCTTCTAGTTTCATTGATGAAGAAAATAAGTAATGTCTGGTCCTTTTATGTATATATGCATGGTCACGTAACATATGGTTTTGACTAATCGTTCAACTTCGAACTTCAAGTTTCAGTTCACATGAGAGGACTCCAAGCCCTTGGTCATATGACTAAAAAAAAAAAAGGAAAGAACTTCAAGCCCTTATATAATTGAGGATAAATTCAGTTATTTTAGTATTTAATTGACTAAGGAATTCATAATTAATTAAGCCTTGTATCAAAGAGTTGGAGGATCCAAAGCCCTTCTTTCTCAAGTTGACTATATTCCACTTAGTATTCGAACAGGCCACGGCTTGTTCCTGGTAATTGGTAAATGGTAAATCAATCACTAATGGAAATTAAAGTCAGCCATTGCCATCATGCACGTAGTAGTTATCTTCAGCCGTCCAAACCCCTTTTTCAAATGTCTTCTCTGAGGTTATCATGGCCGACCAGCAAATGTCAAACTTAGTGATCGACACGTGTACGGTGGCCACTTAATCATGCACATAATCAACTCGTTTATGGTTAATTATTTAATTTGTTTATGCATCTTGTCATGTGACTAATGTTTGTTTGTCATTGTTAATTTGTTTAATTAATTATTAATCATTCACCTAAATCATCGGCTATTGGTACCCACAGAACGACCACCGATTTTCTTATTTTAATATAGTTTTTTCTTTGGCTGGCTAATTTTATATATTTGTTAGTGCGTAGACGACATGTATTCTTTTGTCTTTGTACTATATCATTCTAGATTGTTCTTCAGGGGAGGTCAATTCCAAGACGCGGATCGATTTACGCTTCTTAGGCTTATCATGCCTTTTCTTTAGTTAATGGAGCTTCTTAATTGTTTTCTGGTGTGATTGTGAATATGGTTATGGTTGTTAATCCGACATCACGGTCTTGTTCTTCTTTTTGGTGATAAAATTATCTAGGCCGGTTTTAAAAAATGTTCTTGGTGCTGAAGGGTTAGCTCTTCGTGAAAGGCTTCTTCTATCTTTACAAAAATGCCATTCTAAGCTCCAAGCTCCCATGGATAATTCAAATTAACATTCTAAGGAGAGTCTCGGTCATATCCGAGCGGTGGCGACTCTCTTGGGGTCTCGTTTTGTCGAGCCAAGACGAGTCTCAACTTATTGTACGTATCAAGTTTGAATGTAATGTGGTAGTAGCATTGTTAGCAAAACAAGAAGAAAAAACATGCAAAATTGTTTGAAGTACTCTCACTATTTTTTTTTTTAGAAGGAACGAGCATAGAGTATTGGGAAGATTCGAGCACAATCCAGAAAACACAAGAGTGACCCATACAGGAAGGAAAGGTCAACGGAGACGTCTTGGAAATTACTTACTTTATACCTGGCCAATAGAAACCCACCACGTATGAGCAAAGCACATGACATCTGATGCATGTCAATAACTTAACCATCATCAATCATGTTCCATGCTCCCAATTGACGACGCGTCACGCGTGGGACCCAGAAGAGATGATCATCACGAGCCAAGTTGAAGAAGATCGGGAACGATACTCAGGATATATTCCAGGCACAGTATTGCGCCACGTCGCCTGTGCCGTGTGTTGACTCGTGTATATCTAGAGCTGATCGCTGATTGGCTGCAAAAATATCTACAAGACTACAACGATACTCAGCCAAGAGCAAAGATATTTCTGTCCTTCACCGTTAAAGCCCGGCCTGCCCGAACCTTTCCAGCCACTCATCTTCCCGCCTTTGCTAGGGCAGGGCTGCCCGCTTCTTTATAAAAATATATTTATTACAGTGCAGTAAATTTGCATCGAATTTTTGTAGTTTACAGTGTAGTAAAATGACTGAGAAAAGAAAAAAAAATATTTGTCGGCTAAATGTAAACTTTTCTTTGACGATTAAAAATTCTTCTTGTGCAAAATATGGTCTCAATTTTGGTTTATCAAAAACATAAATTTTTTTTTTGTTACATTGAAGGGGATCGAACCTAATCCTAACTCAATTTTTAACTCTTCCTCACCACCGCTTGGGCTAAACCTAAGAGCTAAGTTTTTTTTTTACTGAAATAAAACATAAAAGTTTATCAAGGAAAATAAATCTAATATTTGAAAATAGAGTCCAATGTATATCTATAATTTGCAGCCTCTACCATGTTCACCATGAGAGGAATGTTATTGCTGACATTTTGGCCAAAGATAGTATTTCTAGCTCAAGGGGAATTGTCTTCTTCAGGCAACCTCATGTCCTCATGCAAGCCATCCTTGATGATATTGCCGAGAGTGTTTCTATTGGGACCTCCAAATTTGCTCACTTGACCTCACTCCATTATGAATTATTAAATGACATTTATAACCTCCTATAAAATGACTATTAAGGACAATAATTATACCAAAAAGATATCATGTTTATTTTCTCTAGAGTTTCCAATTCAATAATATTAGATTGCATTCTTTATTATTTTCCTTATCTATTTTTATTTTCCAATTTCACTACATACTCATTAAAACATTTATATATATTTAATAAAAATTAAAACTATGATAGATCATGTGACATAAAAATTTGTATCATTTGTTGAACGCATATTGGTGATAGAGAACAAAAAAAATTCTACTATGACCTAAATCTAAGTCTATCCATTATATTTGCAAAAAAAAATAGCAATTAAAAAAATATATAAAATATTTAAGCATGAGGTACAAAAAATAGATAAAAAAATAAACAGTAAGAATAAATGATTTTTTTTATTGCACAACTAAAAGAGAAAAAAAATAGTTAAAAAAAGATAAAAAAAAAACAAAGAATAGTTCATGCTAAAATATTTTCTTGTTGATTAGAAATTAATTGATGGATGTGTGGTGAGTAAATTTAGAATTATAGTAGTAATTTTGTATATTTAATGTGAATTATATCATCATGGTTATTTTAGGAATTTAGAAGAGGTTTAGTAAGCAAATCTTGTATTTTAAAAGCAAAAAGGAGGTGCAAAGAGTATAAGAGGTCAGGTGAGCAAATTTGGAGGTCCTAATAGAATTTCTCTATTGCCGAAGTTGGGCAAGCCAGATTTGTGGGCTTAATTAAGTAACTCATGTAGGTAGTTTAGTTTGTATTTTTTTGCATGTACATAACAAAAAAAAAAATCTATACTATTATTTAAGAAAAGAGTCAATCAAAACTAATTTTTTTTACGTAAATAAACTTGAAAGATTAAAAAACATTGAAAACCAATTTAATTATCAAGGGCAATTGTGATAAATTACAAAATAATTGTTAATAAAATAAATAACTAAAAATTATCTCATAACCCACATTTTCTCCCACTTTTTTCTCTCAGTAATAACTAGGGCTAGGACGGTTCGGGCATGTCCCGAAAATTGCCGGAACCGAGACCGAACCGATGCAATTTTTTACGGTTCAGTTTTGCCATTTTAAACTATAGGAACTGACCGATTTTTTCGGTTCGGTTTTACTGGTTCCTCGATCCACTTCACTACAAAAGTGACCATTTTCAGTTTTCTATGCAATTCGCCAATTCCAAATTTTCAGGTTTCCAACTTGCAACAGTGACCATTTCCTGACTTCTTGGGCAATTTATCGATGAAAAAAATTCAAATTCACTTGAGATAATAAGAGAACCGCGGGAAAAATTCAAATTCAAAGGAAATAGGAAGAAGAGAATAAGAGAAGAAGAAGTGAATGAGAGGAGATGAAAAAAACGTGGGTGTGGGCGGCTGAGAGAGAAAGAAGAAAATAAATTGAGATGAAGAAGAACTGAAGTAGAGAGAAATTGAGAGAGAGAGAGAGAGAGATAAATTACAAAATAATTGTTAATAAAATAAATAACTAAAAATTATCTCATAACCCACATTTTCTCCCACTTTTTCCTCTCAGTAATAAGTAGGGCTCAGACGGTTTGGGCATGTCCCGAAAATTGCCTGAACCGAGACCGAACCGATGCAATTTTTTACGGTTCGGTTTTGCCATTTTAAACTATAGGAACCGACTGATTTTTTCTTTTCGGTTTTACTGGTTCCTCGATCCACTTCACTACAAAAGTGACCATTTCCAGTTTCTTATGCAATTCGCCAATTCTAGATTTTCAGGTTTCCAACTTGCAACAATGACCATTTCCTGACTTCTTGGGCAATTTACTCATCCATTCATCACCTCAAGTGAATGAAAAAAATTCACTTGAGATAATAAGAGAACCGCGGGAAAAATTCAAATTCAAAGGAAATAGGAAGAAGAGAATAAGAGAAGAAGAAAGAAGAAGTGAATGAGAGGAGATGAAAAAAATGTGGGTGTGTGTGGCTAAGAGAGAAAGAATAAAATAAATTGAGATGAAGAAGAACTGAAGTAGAGAGAAATTGAGAGAGAGAAGTAGAGAGAAATTGAGAGAGAGAGAGAGAGAGAGAGAGAGAGAGAGAGAGAGAGAGACTGAGTGCTAGGAAAGAGAGAAAAAGAGAGAGGAAAGGAAAGAGAGAGAGAGAAAGAAAGTTGAATAAAGAGAAAAGTAGAGAGAGTGTACATATTTAGGTTCCATCGGGTTTTTGGCATGTATAAATATCATAACCAAAATTGAACCTGTGTTGTTGTTTTTGGTTCGGTTCCACATGGAAATCAACATTTTCATTGAACGAATCGGACCAAACCGTTAGTTCAGGGTGGTTCCTTAAGTCCAAAGTCTCACTCTTAGCAATAACTGTTTCATCACATGCATAACATGTGGAAGATTGACTGTTAGATGCTTTAGAGTTTGTGGTTGAATTCTCATTAAATTAAGGACATTTTTGTCAAATAATATTCTTTCTAAATGGGTATTTATTCCATATAATAGAAAAATAACCGTTTTTTTTCCTCTCATGTCATATTTGAAATATTTAAGCCTATGACCATTTGGTCTAATGGTGATATAAGTCTTTGGTTAAAAGTGAGAGGTCTTGAGTTCGACTCACCAATGATTAGTTGTTGTGTAATTCTAATTGTAGTATAATATATATATATATAGACGCACACACTAGAAGGAAAACACACACTGTAAATTTAATATATATTTTTTTTGTAAAAAAAATTCAATCAAACAATGTAGAAAACATGGAGTGGAAAGTTTTAGGGAGGGAGATATATATTTTACAAAAGGAATAAATTGAATTTTTTATGGGTGTGGGAGTTAGGGGTGTGAGAGTTGGTAGTTATATGTAGTTTTTGAAAGTGATTTTTATTTTCTTTTTTATTAATTTTTTTAAAATATTTTTCCCTAATGATTAAAATAATATATATAGTTATTTAATTTTTAAGGAGTATTAAGGTAAAAAAATTTAGTTACGGTTGACAAATATGAGTTCACTTAATGATAGCATAGATATATAACCACCATTGGTGGTCAAATTGGTTGAGCCTCTAGGTGTAGTACTCCCCCCCCACCCGGGTTCAAATCCTGTTGACAATGGATTGAAGTTAAACCTCAATCCATTCTGTGATTGGCCAGAGGGAGGAAATGTTATGGTAAGATCCTCGACTGCGGATTAGTTCTTGGGCCCAGGAAGCCTTTGGAAAACCATAGGATTTCGAAAAAAAAAATGATAGTATAGATATATATATATAATATTTAAAACAAAGCGGCACTCGTGTGTACGAGAAACATTCTTAATTGTTTAGTTTTTTCGCAGTATTTGCTTCTCGTTTTATTATAATACTTTTGAAATCAAATAATAATAAATAAAAAAAGGCATGTGGGCAAATTAGTATGGGGCCCTCATATTTATTTATTATTTTACTATTTTACCGTTTTAACCTTAGTATATTTAAGTTTATTTATTAGCTAATATATGTTAGGAATGACTAATTTTGGGTTTTCAAAAATTTAACCACAACCCATGTTTTGGCTTTATTAATACTAGTATTATTCCCGTGCGATACACGTGTTATTGGTGAAGAGAGGAAAAATGTAGAAGTTTCCTTGTTACCCATCTTTTCAAGTTTTTTTTAATTTTTTTTTTCATATTTATATTTTTCTATTTTTTACCATAATAACCGTTTTAAATTATTTTATTATGATTTTTATTTTATATTATGAATGGTATTATAGACGCTTCATAAATATAGATTAAAGAAACCCATGTTGTTAAACATAACTGAATTTTTTTATATTTTAAATCCCCTTAAGATTAAATAATTATATACATTATCTTAATCAATAGGGATAGAAAAGTCAAAACACAAATAGATAATTAATTTAAAAAATCAATATGAAAAATCACCTATAACTACCAACTCTCATTTTGTAACTACCTACTTCCAAACCCATAAACAGTCATTAGGAATACCAATTGAAAGACGTTATTGTGAGTGCTATAGACCGGTAGAGTATATCGACTACCACATGCTGTAAATCCACATATTAGACCAAATTCATGGAGTAATCTTCTCATGGCAAGAGATCTCCAGGATATAGAAGTATAATCGTGAATACTCTCCTCACACAATCGAAAAAGGTTGTCACTACACAATTGAAAGAAATGCCACTACATAATTTAAAGAGATGCAACTACAAAACTGAAAGAGCTAACACTACACAAATATTAGTAATCTCAATTGAAAGAGCTACCACTACAAAATCATTAGTAATCCAAGTGGTTGCCACTACACAATTGAAAGAGCTGTTACTACACAATTGAAATTTCAGTATGTCGGATTGTCCCAACAACGGTATAGTTGTCCTAAACACTAATCGGAGAGTATACATAAATTAAAACTTAAACTCTCTACAACCTAGGTTCAAACAATTGCACAAGTAATTCACAATTGACTACAAATATATATGCAATAAGTACAATCAATTGTATAACTTAGAATCCCAAAGTGTGCATCATACTAGCACACCACGAACTATAGTCTAGATAATGAATCACATAATGCAAGACAATTACGATTCAGTATAAACAATCTAGACAACAAACCACAACACACAATATGGTCACCCAGAACCTTTACCTCTAGAGGAAAATTGGAGAGGAGTTGTACCCCATGCTCTTGAGTAACACTATGAAAGCCAAATTGGCAACACGTACAAGGGGGCACTCGGTCCCAAACTCAACACTAAGTACCTATACTCTAGTGGCAGCTCTAACCTTGTGTAGTCCCGTTTGCTCTTCAAGCGAAACCTCCTCAAGCTTCTCGGATTGAACGAACTTCACCGACGTGAATCTTCCAACCGCAAGACACCAACTATGCAAATGGATGTGTGTGTGAATGAAATGAATTCAATTTGATTAACACAAGCAATTCAACAAGGAATAATTGCTTGAATCAAACAAACTAAATTGACAAAGCCTTGAATATGATTCAAGGGTTGATTTAGTTATTCACAAGGAACAATAACTAAACCAACAAACATCAAAGATGTGAGGATCCTATATCATGGAACTAGGGTCACTCAACAAACCAAAGAACTCTCTCAAAGATGATTTTCAACTATGGGGAAAGAGTTGGAAAAAAGAAACCAAATGATTCTATTTATAGAAAACAGTCCAGGCTAATTTGCAATCGATCGCACGACATTACTCGATCGATCGCATAGTGTAAAAATACAAAGACATAGCCGACTGCATATAGAAACCCTCATTTGCGATCGATCGCATAACATGTTGCGATCGATTGCACGAAAAGTCCCAACGGACATATTCGAACACAACGGTCACATTTCAAACGAACATTTTGTCCTACGTGGTCACGATCGATCACATGAACAATGACGATTGATCGCAAAGCTAAAAACAGCCTTAAAACACAAAGAAAAGCTAATCAAGATAAATCTAAGTGAAGATCTAGCAATCCTAACAATATAAACCCAAGTGTATGAACATGTGCATACAACATTTGGGCCGGTCGCACACCTAAGACTTATGTGATTTACAACATAAGTGTGGCTAACAAGCAAACCTAGATAAACTAAGGACAACAAGGAAGACATAATGTGAATGAAGGGCATGTGCATATGCATGAGTCATACCTTGAGGAGCTTGAATGAAACCTTCGATGACCAATGATCGAAGTCCGGAGAAAAGACCGCATAAAAAAGGCGTCTTCATGAACCATCTCCAGTAAGAACAACCTAAGCCACGACATCTAATCCCTAAACAATCTAGCATTGAATACAAAACAAATGCTAATACAAGGGAAAATGTTTTGTCAAATAGGAAATAGCCAATAACAAATATTTTGCCCTTACAACAATCATTAGAAATCTTAATTCAAAAAGGGTACTACTACATAATCATTAGATGATGCTCAACCAAAGCTATTTGATACGGAATCACTTAATTTTTGAATTGTTTAATTAAATGATATATATTGATCTCCAACCAAAAAACCAAGAAAAATTATACATTTCCGTTAATCAACTGAAAAATCAAAAATCCTATTGATAAGCTTGGGGACTGGTGTGGCATCATCTGGATGGTATATACGGAATGAGGGACTCCACATTCATATCTCTTATAATCTGATGAAGTGTATGTGGGCAAGCATAGTATAGATGCTTCATGTCTTCTAGTTCTCATGCCAGCTCGCTCTAATGGTTGTTCATCATATCTTCATTCACCACTACAATTAAAGGATTTCCAAGCCGCAATGTCTCAAATATGCTTCTTGATCCTGCATCATATATAGTAAAATATAAACAAAAAATTCAAGGGGAAACAAAATATCCAAGCATCAAAAGAATTTTCTCCTCCTATAATAGCTTTGAGTGATATATAATGAGAAAATAATGAACATATACAAGAGGATCCGGATAGCAAAAGAGATCATTTCAAGAAAAAAAAAACCAACAAAAAGTATAATTTTGGGGCAAAAAAAAAAAAACTTGGGTCGAGACCTTGCGCGCAACCCGTCGACCTGCGTAACCCAGTTCAGATTTAAGTATCAAATGAAATCTTAAATTGTCCACACAAAAAAAAAAAAAAGATGGAAATCCTCTCTATGGTCAAGTGTAATGTTGTGGGATCTTTTTTAGTCATTTAGCATATAGTTCAAGATGTAAATATAAATATTAGAGGTAACTTTATCTATTATTCAGATCGGGAAAAAAGTGATATCTTTGTGCTAGGGTTTCTACTTCAATCCCCGTTTTCAGAAGCACGTTGACTCTATGGAGCTCAAGAAATCTGCAACAACGATAATTTGAGAGATTTCTCTCTCAACCAGCAATCAGAAACACAAATCTTTGGGTTTCGCACTTCGTTCTTACCTGGTTGCGCAAGAGTTTGTGTATGGTTTCCCCTTAATCTTAAGGGGTTGTTTGAACCCCCCTTCATGGGGGTTCGCTAACGCTCATTTCATTTCGGCAGGAGAGGATTAATTTTTAGCAGCCAACCATCAGCATGTATGAGACCCAAGTTAGATCTCTTATCCTACTAATAGGCGACGTGTCTACTGGTGGTCTTCTATTTCTGCTTTGTTTGTTTTTTTATAGCGATATCGTTGGTCGCCTGCTGGGTTTGTGAATCTAGGTTGTTTTGGTAAGTCTCAGTTTTGGAGCGTTGTATTGGATGCGGAGGGCAGCCCAGATTGGCTTCGGGGTTGGTGGTCTACTACTGCATCTCGGGGTTACGTCAAGGATGATATTGGTAGTTGAGGGATGCTCGTCAATCCTAACAATAAAGGATGAAGATACTTCTGGGGGCAATTACTTGTGCAACCTCGATATTTTTAGGTGGTTTCTATCATGGTTTGTTGCTTGGGACTGTTGGATTATGCCTGAAACACAATCGACGTGGCAACATGTGATTTGAACATACTTGACAATCCATTGTCGAGCAATCGACTCAAAGGGGAAGTGAGAATATCCGTCTCTCGAATGCATTACCTAATGAAGACCTTAGAGAAGTTCAATTGATTCAAATGGGTCATAGAGAACCTTAAGTCGTAAGGACGAGATTATAATGAAGTTACAATCCCGAGACACATACCTTATGAATACTTATGCCCTAAATTATGTTCCTAGCCATAAGATATTTTATTGGGGTTATAAATTATCCGTAAAGACCGGTTCACATCGCATCGAGTAGTATATCTTGAATTCTTAGACTAAGCGTGTAGAGACACTAGATGGACATGAAGGTGCTCGTCTGAGAGAGCGAGTTCATTGAACATGACCAACCCTAAGAATATACGAATTGTAGTTTACCTACTTGTCAATCGTATTACATTCCTAAGTTATGGATGCAACTAGTTCTCAGAATTGAGGCATCATTAGTTATCTTGCATTCGTCGGCAGGATCTTTAACTAGATTTCGAAGCTCACGCATATGACGTGCAACCTTATAGTGTGTGGATTGGTATCACGTGTATGCAGGTGAAGATACGTGAATGCACAACAATGGATCCATCACATTCTAGGTAATCATCGTGAAGGTGATTATTAATTCCAAGAGTCTCTTGATGATTTAATTTCAGAAGTCTTTTGCCAAAGCATTATATAGAAATTAAATTAAGGCAATCATATTAAATATATATATATATATTATAGATAAATTTCACAAATAATCATTCAACTATGAAAATTTTGAAAGCATCACTTTGGTCACTCAAAGACCAAAGTAAAAGACGATATTAAAGTTGAGGACCAAAGTGAAAGACAATATTGAAGTTGAGTGACCAAAGTGATGTTTTTGAAAGTATAGTGACTAAATTGTTGAAATTGTCATAATTGAGTAACTATTTGTGAAATTTTGCCAATATATATATTAGGGTTTGACAAAAGTTTCATGTCTTATTTCATATGATCAGAATATTGGTTGACGGAAGAACCAAATTGCATTGTAACCATAACTAAGGTTTGAAATATGTTTTGAATTGATTTAAACATATTCTAACTAATCCATGCATGGATAAGGTTTTGAAAATGTCTTATCACTTTTAGCAATATGTTAGCTACAGATTAAAATGCAACATGTGGAATAGAAATGGTATAAAAACCATGTGGTGCAATTGTCAAACCTTAACAATTGCAGTCAGCCAAAATAGATGAGATCTAGCTTAAGCAAACCTAGATAGCCCAACTACCAAAACCAACGCCAAGCCCTAATTCCATGAATCTAGCTAGCCAATACACTAGTTACCACAAAGCATAGCCTAAACAAATAGCTTCCACCGACCACCACTGGTCCCAAACACATGATCACCACCACGTACTATCACCACAAAGTAGCACATTCGTCTAATCCCAACAAATATTCATCAAGGACACATAGGGGCTCCCCCATTACCGAAGACCCAACCACAACCTGGGCTACTCGGATATTCCAGATCCAACATCCCACATAGTTGCATCGGCATGTTGCATCCACCACATCGATTGAGAGCTAAATCGGGGTCTCTTCATCAACCACCTCTTAAAATCATCACAACTCTGGAAACAACGAACCACTGCCTCGAATCGTATACAAATCTGCCACACAAATGATTCAAACCAACCTAGAAATTCTAGAAGCCAAACAACTAGATCCAAATCCAACACACCTAAACAAACTGAAGACTCATATCTAAACAATTGAAGAACCACCACACCAGCCACACCTAGATCCACATTCTCAAAACTCGTTTGGCGTCCAGCCATGGATGCCGCACGAAACAGATGCTCCAAGCAAAGCAAAGAAACATGAGCCACAATGGAGCTCAAAGTTAGGCGTTGGATAGAAACACGGGTGACGAACATAGTAGATCTCAATTCTCGACTATAAAACCCAAAAGGGTAACTCGCTGCCATGTTCTCTACTTGTATATACCCCTTTATCACCAACTAGAAATAACACCTACTCAGGGACTCCACCAGCCATGCCTGGACGGGAGTGACCCACGGTCACCCCGATATTCCCTTAACCAAACCCAAGTTAGACCCCGGTCAAGTCTTACCATAATGACAGTCATCTTGCAGGTCCAAAATGCTGGCCAACAAGACCTCTCCATGAGGAAGATCCCACTGACTCCACTAAAAAACTTAAAAGTACTGCTAACCCACACCACCTAGTCACATACAGACACGTGACAGTCATCGTACTACTCACATAAAGCAAAAATTCAAACTATACCCACGGTCAACTCCCTACGGGAACAGCCCAACGGGCTCAGGTTAACGACCCTCCTCACGTCTCCCAGCCTATGGGAACAAAGCCTAACAGGCACAACCACTACTTGTCTCTACGGCTTACGGCCTACGGAACCTTTGGCTGCTCTAAGACCTCCGGCCGACTAGCATCGAGGACTGGTCATAGGCCAACGACCTCTCTCCACAGGACAATCGCCCGGGCTTCCGGCCCACGGCACTGCCACTGATCAGGCACGACCCCTCGGAACAAAGGAATCTCATATTGGGCTCGCTACTTGATACCCTACTCAACCTATCGGCTTACCCCCAGGGACTGCCTACGACTCCCTACTCAACTAGCTAGCTTAGCTAAGAAGCTATTCTTAAACGGGGAGTTGGGGGACTCCCCAGGGCTTAGCATGGGCCCACCTCCACGAGGTAAAGTGTGTGTCCATCTAAGACCATGGCAGGGCACCGCACACACACTATTTCTACTTGGCACACGGTAACTTGGGAATCAACTCCTTAACCAAGAAGAGCCTCTTGACTGGGGGACTTCGGGGACTTGTACATACCCCTTTACTACCAACTAGAAATAGCACCCACTCGAGACTCTACTGACCATGCTTGGACCCCACGGTCACCTCGACATTCCCCTAACCAAACCCGGGTAAGACCCCGACCAAGTCTTACCCGAAAGACAATCATATTGCATGTCCAAAATGCTAGCCAACAAGACCTCTCCATGAGGAAGATTCCACTGATTCCACATCGTAGACAAACAACTGAGACTGCCCCCACCAACCTATAAGAGCCAACCTCTTTCCTCATTATTGAGACACATTTACTCCTCATTAAAGTTACTCTGTCAATATTAATACATTGCGCTGACTTAGGCATCAGAGGAGCGAAGACCAGCCACTCGATCTCCTCTTAACGCCAATGTATTCTTCTTGACAGATAACTAGACTTACGATCTTGCGGTCAACTCCTTCCCATACCTCTAGTCTAATTCCACCCCCCCCCCCAAATCTAGACAGAAATACTATTAGAAACCGTAGCAGAGCTTTTTATTTCGAAATAGGTTGATAAGATCAATTAAATTTGAATGTAATTGGATTAAATTAGTCGATTTGGTTTATATCATGCTCATCCCTAATTACAACAAAATAATTAACGGTCCAAAAACCTAATATTCCGACCGTCGATATACCAATTTTTGTGCCCAATCACATGCACCTATTGGTCACCTCCAAAATATCACCCAAACACCAACTTTTGAATAATTCTACCATAATAATAATTATTTTATATATCATGTGGTTGTGGACAATATATAAAGTAAAAGAAAGTTGCCAACCAAGTGCTTGTTCTCTCTTTCCTCGTCATTGACGGACTTTGACAACTTGACGGTGAACTCCATAATTATGATCATGGATGGATGCCATGTATGTATGTGGATGATGGGGACATGCATGTATATGAGACATGACGTGACATTCGACCTCTTGGGCAAGAGCAAAATATCATTGCCACGTATACAGCAATCTACGAGAGCAAGCCTAAGGCCTCCTAAAGATCTTCTCTCTCTCTCTACCAAACTAGCCAAACCACAGCCTCTTGAAAAATATTCCGAGAGCCTCTGGAGAAAAAAAAAAAACAAACTGAATTTTACAGTGGACATTTTTCTTGCTTATTAAGGGAATCAAGGACTCAGCTTTCAGTGAAGCACAAGGTATTTTGTTCCTACTTTTTTTTTTGAAAATTTTGTACTGTTCTTGTACAAATTTAGCTAGTCTGGGCTGTTGTTTCTTTTGAATTTCTCATTTCTGTGATTGAGGGGTTGCAATTTTTTTTTTTTTTTTAAGATTAAGATATGATTTTTGAAGGCAACCATTTCTTCAATTTGAATTTGTACCATTCATTTATTAGCTTGAAGAAGGTAAAAAGTTCAGTTGTATTGCTAGTGCTAGCTTATTACTGCTCACCTGGGGTTTTTTTTTGTACTTTTTATTTTGTGTTCCTCTGAGATGGATAACTGTAAATCTTTGGTGATTTCTTATTCTCTCTCTCTGTTTTTTTTCCTTACATATATCTGATTTTATATTCTACCATCCTTTGACAGAAATCAAATTGCAGCCATTATTGTTTGTAATGATCAAGATTTGGAAAGTTTTAGCTGAAGGAAGAGGCAGAAACTTGAAGTGGTGACTAACAGAGGGTTGTAGATTGACATTTATGCATTGTTTTCTGGGTAGCACCAGTGTTTTTGCTTTATTGTGGGAGATTGGTGCAGTAATTTTTTGTTGGGATGCTAAACTACAAACTTTTGATTCTTGATTGGTAGCGGGTTGAAGAGAAAGCTTGTGGAGTTTCTTCTTGATTGTTATTATTGTGGTTGCAAATCGGTGCTGGATTGCAATTTATCTGCTGGATAAATTTTCTATGGCTTGTTCATCTGAAAGGTGGATTGATGGACTGCAATTCTCCTCATTGTTTGGGCCTCCCCCGCAAGACGATCCAAGACGAAAGGTACGGCAACTTTTATTTCTTACTATTGTGCTTAATATATATGCATATCTCTTTCTGTGTGTATATATGTGTGTGTGTGGGCTTCTAGTTTGTCACATAATTTTTGCTCGGTTCATAATCGTGGGCCGCACCCCAAATTTTGATATATAGTGATAATCTATAATTGCAGTACCACTAGTTTTCAAGATGTCTGGGGTGTGAAACCTCTCAGCTCTTATTCTCAGTAATTTGTTAACTACGTATAGTATCTTAATCTCTTTGGCACGAACCTTTCAAGTTAAATGGAACCATACAACACAATATGAGTTGTAGCTCAAAGTAAATTGTTTAGAATTGTGCTAGTAGCTGATAAAGTGGACAAAATCTTATGGCCAACCAAGCATGCCCTTCAAGTTCAGTGTGATTTTATAGATTGCCTTTGAGGTATTTATGATGGGCTTGTATCTTCTAGTTTGTTTAGATAGGTGACCTAGAATCTATGACGACAAAGTCAAGCTTATATTGAGCAATTAAGGGCAGCCATTTCTCTGATTTATTCACTTATCACCCATTTCTATTCATTTACTACAGCTAGCTAAAGAGACAAAATCTATTAGTGTCCTTTCCCTGAAATAGTGCCTTTTGTTCATAACTTGATACTGGGAGAATCTTAGCAAAACCCACAATGCAACAACCCCGCTGTTTCTTTAGTTCTCTACCAAGTAAAATGTGAAAATAATTATAGAATCCTGCCCAAATTGCCATGTTAGCCTTTTTTTTTTTTTTTCCTCGATTTTTCTTGAATTTTATTTTATTTTTTGGTAGGAGATTTATCTTCTCGTCTTTGTCATGATTATTATTTTGTTAACATTTTGCCATAATATCTTTAATTTTATCATTGTGATCGACTATGTTAACATGTAGAGCACTCGGAAAACCTTTCAGAAGAAAGTGTTTCATCATGTCTAAATAGCATCACTATCATAATCCCAGCTCTCACTTTATGGTCTTAACTGATCAGTTTTATGGAATTTCTCACCAATATGAGTATGTCTGAGTGAACCTCCAATAAATCTCGTAAGTCTGAGGATTCAGAAATTATCCTCAAATCAAACCCAGGTTGTCCACAATCCTCAAATCAAAACCCAGGTTGTCCACACAGGAGATGGCAGCACTGCTGATTTTAGTACTGTAGTAGTGTGTGAAGCCATTGTTTTTTCTTTTTTCTTTTAATGGAGCAGTTTAAAAAGTAAAAGAAATAGATCCGATTCAATGAATATTGTTTTAAATCCAACATTTCTTACCACCTGAACATTGCTATGTACGAAGCATGGAAAGTGTAAGAGCATTGAGAATAGGATAGCACAAATAGATATGAAAATCTTTTAACATAAGAAAAGATATTAAATTGCCATGTTTCTTACATACTTTATTTGGCTAGAAGTTTATCATCATCATCAAGGCTTTTTTCTTTTCTTTGGTAGATTTTAGGAATTGGGAGTGTGTTTGTATGCTATCTGCGGTTAAATATAACCAATTTTACTATGCTGAGCTTGATTCAGTTTCAGTTTCTAGCCTCTATCAATTTCTTACAAGAACTGATAAACATGCCTTTTCTCTTTTGCCCCCCTCTTTGAAGGCTCAAATCACTGCCTATGTGGAGTACTTTGGTCAGTTTACATCAGAACAGTTTCCGGAGGATATTTCCGAGGTATGACCCTTGTGTTTTTGTTCTGACTTACAAGCTCATAATTGGGAAAAGAATGCCAAATCCTTCTTACTTGTGTAGTTCAAGTTTCTATAAGAGTTGTTACTTATATTGTCTTCTGGCAGCTGATCCGTAACCGTTACCCATCAGAGGTGAAGCGTCTCTTTGACGATGTTTTAGGTATTTATGATTGACCCCTGTTAATTTATGCAATGATTGATTAGACCTGGTAGTTTTCATATCATGTTTTCTTATTATTGTTTAATGACTACTTTATCTACTTGGATGTATTCCAGCTATGTTTGTCCTTCATCATCCCGAGCATGGGCATGCTGTTGTCCTTCCCATTATTTCATGTATCATTGATGGCACTCTGCCGTATGAAAGGACTAGTCCGCCTTTTGCTTCTTTCATATCCTTAGTCAGCCCAAGCTGCGAGGTGATTGATTATCTGGCCATTAAATGTGTTTGCTATCCTTTTCTTTTATGCTTATACTGAGATTGTTCTTTTGTTAATGAACTGAGTCTTCAGTTTAACTTTCAATTCTCTAGAAGTTTACTGCTTATGTGTTTTTAAATGTTTATTTTTTTTTTTTTCAAAATGTACCGTCTTTTATTCCTTTTATTTATTTATTTATTTAAATTTTTGGATAAATAGGGGCTAAAGGCCCAAAACAAACAAATCAAACTAAGACTCAGCCCATTCAGCTGTTAGAAGTATTTGATAATCTAGAAACTCTAGACAAGTCACGCAGAAGAACCATGGTGACTTGAGGAGGAGGTTGCTCAAAAAAGAGAACCCCAGGATCGGTATCGAGGCTAGCCTTAGCAAAGGAACCTGCAACTATGTTCAGTTCACTGTAGACATGAAAAATGTATTGTCCTTTATATGCTGTAGGAAAGTCAGAAGTATTTTATTTATTCTTATTTATATCTTTCAATCTTCCACAGAATGAGTACTCTGAGCAGTGGGCTCTGGCATGCGGGGAGATTTTACGAATATTAACTCATTACAATCGCCCAATATACAAGGTGGAGCAACAGAATAGTGAAACAGAAAGAAGCAGTAGTGGCAGCCATGCTACAACAAGCGACTCTGTTGATGGTGAATCCAGCCATATACCTTTAGTACAGCAAGAGAGGAAACCTATAAGGCCCTTGTCTCCATGGATCACTGATATATTGCTTGCTGCACCTCTGGGTATCAGAAGTGATTACTTCCGCTGGTGAGTGCACATTTGGATTGAGATTGTGTTGTCATTTCTGTTAAAATCGTAGACATTATCTTGTTCCTTATCTTGTTTTCATTTTATTGAATCCAAACTGCCCTTGTTAAAAAACACCAGTTCAATTGCAATTCAACTTTTACAATGATTCGTAAGTTGACCGGATCTTTCTTTCCATCAGGAATTGCTTAAATATGTCTGTTCATTCAATAGTAACCAGATGTTTAAGGGCTTCAAATTTTTATTAGTTTTATCTTGTAAATTGGGTAGATTGAGATTTAACATTGAGGATTGCCTGTCAGTTAGCAATCTGTTTGTCAATATTCTACAAACATCAATATTAGTCTTGTAGTTTAAATTAGAAGATTTAGCTGAGAAACTTTAATCTTCATGCTGGTCTGTCCAGTTAAAGGTTTTCTAATGCTATTAAAGTTGACTGAGGCGATTAAGCTTTGGAGTAGATTGACATTTCCCTTTTTGGTCATTAGGTCATGTTTTCAAAATAGTTAAGTTTTATATTGGTTTAACAGTATTCTTGGTACTGGATTCAACCAAATTTTCATATTACTGATTGTTCACAACTTTAAGCAGAATGTCTGAATGCTGTCATTTTGTAGTCAACGATGTCACATAATTGATGTAGCACAGCCTTTGATCTTTCTCTTGGTTTCTTTATACATTCTTTGCATACTTTAACAGGTGCAGTGGAGTTATGGGAAAATATGCTGCTGGAGAACTGAAGCCACCATCGACTGGTTAGTTAAAACTTCCTTCACGAGTATAATGTAATCTTGCATACTTTTTTTTTTTTATTTTCATTTTTTTAATAATTTTTTTAACAGTTTCTTCATTCTGGTACATATTCTAGCCACCATAGTAAATTCTATTCAATGCCTGATTGTTGAAAGTAAGACGATGCTAAATACACCATAGTTTCTTGCTCCAGATTTAAACCACATGATGTGGTATTTAAACATTGATCCATGTGGCAGTCAAACAATTTTTTTTTGGTGAATATGTGGCATTCAAAGATTGGTCCAACATCTTAGTACCCTCCAATGTTTAAATGCCGCATCATGCAGTTGAAATGTGGTCTATTTAGATCATATATATGCAGGCTCTGCACACTGTAATCATCCTACGTGTCCTCTTTCATGAATTTTGCATTTTTAATTGATGCATTAATTTCCTTAACTGTCATATAAAATTTTCGTGTTTTAAAATAAATTTCTGTGTTTTACTATAATGCTGGACTTCCTAGCTGTTGTGAAGTGATTATTGTTTGGTAGTTGGGTTGTTTGTATTTGGTTCCTTTGCCTTTTGTTCTGTTTTTGGCAGGTTTTTTCATCTGCTAGTTGGTACTTTATCTCTAGTTAAAAAAAATTAATTTCTCCTAAAAAGGAGAAATAAATTTAACTTCACGTTTGAAATTTTCGTCGATACTTCTATTGATATCGGCATTTCTACATAGAGTTTGATCGATTCAGACATTTTCTACCGTAACGATTGAGATGAAATTCAACTCCCTAGGACAAAAACATTTGTGAATGACCTCTTTTCTTCTTTTCTCTCCACTCCTAGCTTCTTCTCGTGGATCTGGAAAACATCCTCAACTCATGCCATCGACTCCAAGGTGGGCTGTTGCTAATGGTGCTGGAGTTATATTAAGCGTTTGTGACGAGGAAGTTTCTCGCTATGAGACTGCTACTTTAACAGCAGTAGCTGTCCCTGCACTTCTACTTCCTCCTCCAACAACAGCTTTGGATGAGCATCTAGTGGCGGGGCTACCAGCTCTCGAGCCATATGCACGTTTATTTCATAGGTAAGTCTTGAAACTTCATCTCAATAGTTACCAAGAACGCAACAATTAGAACCTTTACATATACCCGACTGAGATTTTCTTATATTTGTTAATTTGTTATTTCCTGCAATAGATATTATGCTATTGCTACTCCAAGTGCTACCCAAAGACTTCTTCTTGGACTTCTAGAAGCACCACCATCATGGGCTCCCGATGCACTTGATGCAGCTGTACAACTTGTGGAACTTCTTCGTGCTGCTGAAGATTATGCATCCGGGATAAGGGTAAGCTGGAAAGTAATGATTGAATATCAAACTTAGTTGAAGCTGAAATAAATACGATCTGATACTACGCTGGTGAATATCAAACTTGATTGGAGCCGTACTGTCAGCTGGACATACTATTTTCTGATATCTTGCACTTTTGCATAAAAATAGGTTGATGTACTAATGTAAATTGTACAGTTGAATGGAGTAATCAATAATAAATATTTTAATGCATGCCATGTTGCATAGATAATAAATGGATTTAAATCCTAGAATAACATTCTGAACTGCAGCTTTCCATGTTCATGGTAAGTGAATAGAGGGACAGTTTAGTTTTACTCCGATGATCATTGATCTTTCTTCCCTTCCCCTTCTTTGGTGAAAGATATATTTATTTGCAGTAGCTCTGGAAGTTGATAGACATAGCATTTCTGGTTAAATGCATTTTCTCCTTTGCCGATGTAGCTTCCCAGGAACTGGATGCATTTGCATTTCTTGCGTGCAATTGGGACTGCAATGTCAATGAGAGCAGGTATAGCAGCTGATGCTGCAGCAGCTTTACTTTTCCGGATACTCTCACAGCCTGCATTGCTTTTTCCTCCAATAAGACAAGTTGATGGAGTTGAAGTTCAACATGAGCCTTTGGGTGGTTACATCTCAAGCTACAGGAAGCAGGTACCAGTAACCAACTTTCAAGTTTCAGGTTTTTATTCTTTCAGCTAAAAAACACTTTGATCTCTTTTCTTCCCCTTTTTTTTCTTTATTCTGAACCTTTTTGTTCACTCAATAGAATAAGTATTAATTTGAACTTACGTACTATGTCAAAATTCCCTATTAACCAGATAGAAGTTCCTGCCGCTGAAGCAACGATTGAAGCTACTGCCCAAGGGATTGCTTCTATGCTCTGTGCCCATGGACCGGAGGTTGAATGGAGAATCTGTACCATATGGGAAGCTGCCTATGGTCTCATTCCTCTAAGTTCCTCTGCAGTTGACCTTCCTGAGATCATTGTTGCCACTCCATTACAGCCTCCAATATTATCCTGGAATCTGTATATCCCCCTCCTTAAGGTCTTGGAATATCTTCCTCGTGGAAGTCCGTCCGAAGCATGTCTTATGAAGATATTTGTTGCCACAGTTGAAGCTATTCTTCAGAGGACATTTCCGCCTGAATCCTCAAGAGAGCAAAACAGGAAAACAAGATACCTTTTTGGCATAGGGTCTGCCTCAAAAAACCTGGCTGTGGCAGAGCTTCGGACAATGGTTCATTCGCTATTCTTAGAATCATGTGCAACTGTAGAGCTTGCTTCACGTCTACTGTTTGTTGTGTTAACCGTGTGTGTTAGTCATGAAGCTCAGTCCAGTGGGAGCAAGAAAGCAAGAGTTGAAGAAAGCTACCCACCTGATGAAAGCATTGAGGAATCACGAGAAATGTCTGAAAAGCAGAGAGACAGAACAACTAAAAAGACCAAAAAACAAGGACCTGTAGCAGCATTTGACTCTTATGTTCTGGCTGCTGTTTGTGCTCTCGCCTGTGAGCTTCAGTTGTTCCCTTTGGTTTCAAGGGGGAGCAATCATTCACACTCTAAAGATGCAAAACATGTGGCCAAGCCTGCCAAACCGAATGGATCTGCTAATTCTTACAAAAAAATAAATGGATCTACTAATGAGTATCAAAGTAGTGTTAACTCAGCAATTTGCCACACGCGCAGAATATTAGCCATTTTGGAGGCACTTTTTTTGCTGAAGCCATCTTCTGTTGGCACTTCCTGGAGTTACAGTTCAAATGAGATAGTTGCAGCAGCTATGGTTGCCGCTCATGTATCTGAATTATTTAGATGGTCAAAGGCTTGCATGCATGCACTCTCTGTCTTGATGCGCTGCAAGTGGGATAATGAGATTTTCTCCAGAGCATCATCACTATACAACCTCATTGATATTCACAGCAAGGCTGTTGCATCCATTGTTAACAAGGCTGAACCACTGGAAGCACACTTAATGCAAGTACCAATTTGGAGGGATTCACTTGTGTGTTCTGAAGGTAGAAAACTAAGTCGATGCGAAAAGAGTAGATGCTTTAATATAGGGCAGTCATCTGCCTCGCAATTTGAGGATTCTGTGCATCCAGAAACTAGAATAAAATCTGAGAGTGCATCAAATTCAAATGGGGGCTCTGGAAATACATTTGTTAAAGGTGTTGCAAATTTTCCATTAGACGCTTCGGAATTGGCCAACTTCCTTACTATGGACAGACATATAGGATTTAGTTGCAGTGCACAGGTTCTTCTAAGGTCGGTACTGACAGAGAAACAAGAGCTATGTTTCTCAGTTGTCTCACTGTTGTGGCACAAGTTAATTGCGTCTCCTGAAACCCAACCTACTGCAGAAAGCACTTCTGCTCAACAAGGATGGTGGCAGGTAATCTTATATTTATCGTCTCTTTGCATCATGATCATCGTTGTTGTTGTTGTTATTGTTTATTATTATAATTATTATACTTACATTGTTTCTTTTCCATTAATTGCACGTGAGTGGAGTCTGCATGTCTTTCGTTTAATAGCAAATGCCCATTTTAAAATTCAAATTCAAATATAATTGTAACTTCCTTGTGAGGCAAGTTTTTTTTTTTTTTAGTAGAACCTTTTGAGGTAAGTATGAAGTGTGGAATGGACCTTGTGATTCACCTGAAAAAGGAAAAAGCTCCTATGAATTTGATAATTTAATGAAATTTTCCGCTTCCATTTGGCTTGGTTGATTTTTTACAATATGGCTTGTTGTATTCATTCATATAGTTCATATAGTATTTCATTTGAACTTTTGTTTTCGATATTCCTATTCAAAATGTATAATGTTTGACATGTAACTTTTATGTTTAGGTCGTTGATGCATTATGCAATGTTGTATCAGCAACACCAACAAAAGCAGCCACAGCAGTTGTTCTTCAGGTCTTTACTTTGTTCCATTTTTACATTTCCATATATATAAGATAAATCTTTTTTTAACTTATCTTTGGCTACTGACTTGAACACCACCTGATTTTGCTCAAGGAGAAGTCATTTCCTGTTTTATCCTTGGATACAAAACTGCTCTTCTAATACACAATAAGAAGGACAACCATTCAGACCGAATTTAAAAAAAAAAAAAACAGAACCATAGTTTTATTGGTAATTTTTTTATGACCTGATTTTGGAAGAAGTTCCAGCGACTGTGTCCAAGTCGATGACTTTCTAATTTATTTTTATTTAAATTTACTGCACTTTTGTAGTAACTTTCATGACCTTGTACTCTTGCAGGCGGAGAGGGAATTGCAGCCTTGGATTGCCAAAGATGATGATCAAGGTCAGAAGATGTGGAGAATCAACCAGAGGATTGTGAAATTGATTGTAGAGTTGATGAGAATTCATGATAGCCCAGAATCGTTGGTAATTTTGTCTAGTGCCTCAGATCTACTTCTGCGCGCCACTGATGGGATGCTTGTTGATGGAGAAGCTTGCACCTTACCCCAGCTTGAGGTAACAGTTCAATACATTAATGTGCCTTATGACCTATGACTTACGTCCTCTAAACTAAGACATAAATGTTCGCCTATACTTTTTTCCTTTCTTGGGAAACTTAGGAACACCATTCAGATTCGAAAGGAAGGTGGGTGGATTATACCACCGGGCAGTTAACTCCCATTGGGATATTCAAACATAAAATTCCCTATTTATAAGCTTTTGGAGTTGTATATTCATATGTAAGTAATTAATACATTGGGTTGTTCATTGCTCAAGACATTAAAACAAGAGAAGAAAAAGCCGATACTCTAAACTTGCACTGTATCCCAAGAAATTGGGGCTGGCCAAGTAATTTTTTTTTTTCACCATTTTTTCCGTCTAATCCTCTCCTCATTAATAGCCATGTGTGCACCCCTCCACTTGTTCAACTAGAATCAAACCACTTTTTTCTTACTATGCAGCATAGCACCTGACTGGATCATACGTTGCACTCTTTCACATTATATCCTCATTTGGTGCCAATTTGCTTACATTGTTTTTTAATACTAGTATCTTCATTCCTTATCCAGTCTTCTATGATATTACTGATCTATATCGGATCCTCATTTGCACTATATTTTTGAAATGCTTTTTGCTTTTTGTACTTCTTTTCTGTAGAGCAGACTGAATATTTGTCAACTTTGAATTGTCATCATTAAATGTTTTGATTCACACATCTGTATATAAATGGCAGCTACTGGAAGCAACTGCTAGAGCAGTTAAGCCTGTGCTGGAATGGGGAGAATCTGGTCTGGCAGTGGCAGATGGCCTTTCAAACCTATTAAAGGTAAATAGACACCCTTGGTTGATACATTTAATTGGTATGATCCTAGGCTGAGTGATATTATGCTAGAGTTCATAGCAGCATTGGAATTCTGCAGTGTGACATTCAAACTCAAATTTGAGAAAAAGCAGAGGCAAAGTGGTGTAAAAAGAAAAAGAAAATAATGCTTTATTTCACTTCATTATTGCAAAGCCATTATTGATGTGATTTATTTGCTCCACTTCGTGATGATATGCAGTGTCGTCTGTCAGCTACCATCCGATGCGTTTCTCATCCTAGTGCACATGTTCGCGCTTTGAGCATATCAGTTCTTCGTGACATTTTGCAAACCAGTTCAATTAGACCTAACCCTAATCCAGTGCAAATAAATGGTATCCATGGTCCTTCCTATAAGTATTTTAACCTAGATGTTATTGACTGGCAAGCTGATATTGAAAAGTGCTTGACATGGGAAGCTCATAGCAGACTTGCGACTGGAATGCCTATTAAATTTCTCGATACTGCTGCCAAGGAATTGGGTTGTACTATTTCTGTATAATGTAAACTAGCGTCAGGTGGATCATTTTTCATGTTAGATTTACCAATAGATACATGCATCTTTTGTTGCCTTGAACGATACGGGTTTCCAAGGAAGTAAATTTTCTCCTTTTCCCTTCTGGACTACAAGGTGCATATTGTCAAATTCTCCTTTTCTGGTGGAACCCAACAGTTTTCTAATGAAAGGATGATTTGTGTGAAGAGAGTTGAGACGGTAGATGATATTCATTGCTGACAGAGCCCTGATGAGGCATTATGTTGTGGTGTTTAATTGCCATTACAATCATCTTAGATCTGATTCATGTTAGCGTGGGCTAAATTTCAACCCGGGTGAACCCAACTGCTATTCGCTTGCACAGATTTGAAAGCAAAAAGCTCCATAAGTCCATATTTTACCATGCTCCACCAATATTAGGCATTAGTGGACCTAATTGAGATCTAATTAGGGATCATCTATGCCAATGCTCTTGTTCTTTTTCCAGTGCTTTGTTAAAGTACGAAAGCTACCCAAAATTAGGATTTACAATATTGGCCAATTAAAATTGAAAAGTACAAACTGAAGTGAGGAAACAAGGTCCCAATAGATAAAAGGTCGACGTTATTTTAATTTGTCCGCCAAAATCCTTCTGTAAAAACTTGGAACCGACTGAAATATCATGTCACATTTTCAACTGTGCATCAGTCAGATGATAATATCATATATCTAAGTGCAGAAGAATTCTAGTGCGCGTGATAATTGCTGACCACTGTCTGGTGTAAGTTTAGTTAGTTAATTCACGAATAGTACTCGTATGTACGTATTTTTTAAAAATATTTTCGACTTTTGTAGTTTTGAAAAGATCTGTTAAAATAAATGTATTTTGAGCTAAAATGTATTATACACGTATTAAACACGTTTTATTACGTATTTTTACGTTTTTTGCTCATGTAATTGAACAAAGATGAATATAAATTGATATTTAAATACCTAAAAATAAATAAATAAATAATTCAATTGTTGAAGGAAACCTACTTTGTGTGTGTCTAGTCAACCTTGGAGTATCTAGTTAGTATAACATAAGGATTACATTATGAATAGAATTCCTATTGAGATATGGATTGTACCCTTTGTGTTTCTCTATATATAGAGGCACCTATTCTCATATATTCTAAAACACGTTATCAGCACGAGCCTCTAGCCCTGAGATCAAAAACCCTAGAACCCTAACCCTAGGTTTGCCGTGTTCACCTTGCACCGCCATGCACCACCCTTTGCTGCCGGCCACCCCCTGCTGCCGGACACCCTTTGCTGCCGGCCACCCTTATTGCTGCCAGCACACCGATCTTCCTCCTTACCGGATATCTTCACCATCTTCTCAAGGTTCAAGACTCAAGACTCAAGAAAAAGAATACCAAGTAAGCTTTTAATTTATAAACGTTGCTGCTTTCATGAAATTAATTTGACCTTCTTTTTCTCAAGGGACTTCCAACATCCCTCCTCTACCTCACACCTTTCTATAACGTGTGATTCTTGATTCGAACCTATCCAAACTATGAGAAGCATTAGGGGAGTGATTCAAGCTTTATATCGCTTGCGGTATATGTAAGTCATGAGCACCTCTAATGTGATCATGCTATTGGTGAAAGTTCAAGAGCCGAATTATGGGGATTCGAGCTAACACTCCGGATGAGGAATCCGTAGAGAGAAGAGATCTTGAACGAGGAGTTCATTGAATGATTTACCTCCGGATGAGGAATTCGTAGAGAAGAAACGACCTATGGTTCATGACTTAATTCCTACTAGGCTCACCTGCTTGGGTATGTCTAGGTATGTGATTTGAGATAAGTGGTATTAAGGGAGCTTGCTCACACCGACATCTCTTATTATGTATCTGGGTGTATCCAGGTAGAGCTACCGAAAAGTTTTAGGGTTATGACCATACTACACTAAATTTCCACCTAAATCCAATACATGGAAAACGTTTCTTGAGAGCATAGCTCAGAAACCATATTTGTTTTCGTGGGAGAAGTTAATGCTCCGAAAACTAACCTCAATTCTCTTATTGTTTCAGATGGCAAATAACCTGAACAAGTTGGACTTCGCACCTTTGGATTCTACGGGCATAGGATACCATAAGTGGGTTCGCGATGTACGCAACCACCTGAAAGCTCAAGGAAGCATCTCTGCAACCCCCTGCAGCTGCAGCTGCTGATGTTGCCGCACCTGTGGAAGGTCCACTAACTGTTGCCGCACCTGTGGAAGGTCCACTAACTGTCGCCGCTGCAGCCGCTGCTGCTGCAGCCGCACAAGCCACCGCTGATGCTTTAGAGGCCAAGAATGCCAAAGCAATTATCCTTATGATTCGTCATATGGATGAATCTCTACAATCCGAGTACCTCAATGAGGAGAATCCCAGAAGACTATGGGTTGCACTCGAAGAGCGTTTTGACAATGTTCGTGAATCCCTGCTTCTTGAATTAGAGGTGAAGTGGCAACTACTGCGCTTATGTGATTATGCCTCAGTCCTAGAGTTTAACTCGGAAGCACTCCGCATCAAATCCATCATGGAATTATGTGAGAGGAACATAACTGATGCAATGTTGATTGAGAAAACCCTATCTACTTTCCCCGTCTCTGACTTGGTAGTTGCAAAGAACTATCGTATTGAAGTGCAGAATAGGCGGATCACAAGATTTCATGAGCTTATCTCTGCTTTCTCTGTCGCTGAAAAGCACGAGAATATACTTGTGAAAAATTATAATGCGAGGCCCGTGGGAACAAAGCAAGTTCCGGAGACCCATTATAATGGCGCCCCAAAGAGAGGCCGCCGCAGGCGAAACCCTAATGTTAGGGACAATTCTGGACGTCCTGGTCCATATGATCGCTCTGCTAAAAAAGGTAGTCGCCAAACTAGGCGAAGGGGAGGCCGAGGAGGCCACCCAAGGGGACAAGGTGCCGCTGGCCTTAAGTATGATACTGGTGCTAATACCGTGCCACTCAAGAAGAGTGCACCACGCGTAAACAAAGCTTCTCAATCAAAGGATTCTGATCAAACATCTTTGTGCTTCAGGTGTGGAAAAACTGGACATTGGTCTAAGATATGCAGAGCCACTTAGAATGTCGCTAACGCATACAAGCTATATCGCGAAGCCATGGAAGCTCACAACATTGAGAAAGAGGATGACGAAGAGAACGTCAAATTGAGGGTTGAAGACTTTAAAGCTGGAAAGAGTGATGAAACTCCCGAATTCGCTTAAGTCCTTTATTTTCCATTGTAATGTTGATTTAGTTATTGGTTAAGACCAAGTTGGAACTTTGGATGTAATTCATTCGGTTTATATCTTTAATAAAATTTGGAGTTGTTTGCTATACTTAATTTTAATTATGAGCTTTCTTATTTAGGAATGAATTTCGGAGAACTTGAATGTCTCGCAGAAAGCGGAACCACGCATACCATATTGCGTCATAGGCAATTGTTTTTAGACATGATGCTATCACAATCCTCTGTGACTACGATGGCAGGTCCATCTAATCTTGTGCAAGGAAGAGGACATGCCCAATTCCTCTTACCTAATGGCACCTTAATTGATGTCACTAATGCTCTATATGCTCCAAGAGGAAATAGAACTCTGTTGAGCTTCAAAGATATAAGAACCAATGGATTCCATGCTTAAACGCATGATGAGAATGGAAGAGAATTCCTTTGCATCACCTCTAATGACTGCGGAAGAAAACGCATCTTAGAGAAGCTTATGTGTCTCTCTAGTGGGTTATATGCTACCACTATCCGAGCTATTGAATCAAACAATGTCATTAGAGATGACCTCTTGGATTCAGACACATATTGACTTTGGCACGACAGGTTAGGACATCCTGGTCGTGATATGATGATTCGTATATTAAAAACCTCACACGGACATCCATTCTATAGAGCTCATCGAAGCAAGGATAAAAAATTGATCGAAGGAGAGGAAATTGGTACTTCTGCCATCCCGGCGACCGGTCGACATTGTCCCGGCGACCGGTCGACGACTTCCAGAAGCTATCCAAAACCGGACAGGAGCTTCGGCGACCGGTCGACAACTTCCAGAAGGTTTCCATCGTCCTGGCGACCGGTCGACCACTTCCAGAAGCTTTGGCGACCGGCCAACACATTTCTGGCGACCGGTCGACAAATTACGATTTCCTCCTGAGAATTCGAAAAATCATCAGGATGCCTCCTATGCTTCTGAAGCCCCTAAAGCCAAAAGCTCTTTTTGCAAAGCTTGTTCCTTAGGGAAAGTAGGACCAAGACCGTCCTATGCAAAGGATTCTAACGTACTTCTCCTATTCTTACAGAGAATCCAAAGGGATATCTGTGGACCTATTCAAGCACCAAGCGGACCATTTAAGTATTTTATGGTGTTGGTGATGCGTCGACACGTTGGTCACATGTCACGCTGTTGTCCACTCGTAATGCTGCTTATGCTAAACTCCTAGCACAGATAATTCGCATGCGGGCTCACTACCCGGATCATCCTATCAAATCTATCAGGCTTGATAATGCTGGAGAGTTTACATAAAAAACTTTCGATGACTACTGCATGTCTATTGGGATGGATGTTGAGCATCTAGTTCCGCATGTGTATACCCAGAATGGTCTTGCAGAGGCTGCCATTAAAAGAATTCAAATGGTAACAAGGACGTTGGTAATGCGCACCAACCTTCCTCTCTCTTCCTGGGGGCACGCAATATTGCATGCAGCTATGCTAATTCGTCTGAGACCTACAGCCACCCAACCCTTTTCTGCGCAACAGCTAGTGACTAGATACGAGCCAAGCATCTCGCACTTACGCATATTTGGGTGTGCTGTCTATGTGCCTATTACACTGCCACTGCGTATTAAAATGGGTCCTCAGAGACGAATGGACATTTATGTTGGATTTGAGTCTCCAACCATCATCCGCTATGTAGAACCCTTGATAGGTGATCTATTCCACATTTGTGGATTGTCACTTTGATGACACAGTCTTCCCGTCGTTCGGGGGAGATAAGAATGTACACATTCAACATGAACGACAAGAATTGTCATGGCCTGTCCCCACTCTGTCACATCATGATCCCCCTACTGCACAAAGAGAAATAGAAGTGCGTAGAATTATAGATCTTCAGAAAGTCGCAGACTCTCTTCCTGACGCTTTCTCTGATCTTGCTAAAGTGACTAGATCTCATTTACCAGCTGCAAATGTACCTGCAAGGATGCAAGTACCTGAACAAGGACTTGGACTCAAAGTCGCCACTATAGATAGGAGGGACAGTTGGTGGCGCCACTGCCAGTAATGGTGGTGATGTGGCTCAGGCCGTGGCTCCGCTGAGGAAGCGTGGGAGACCACCAGGTTCGAGGGATTCACGCCCTAGGAAACGGGCTGCGATGGCACCCAATAACCCTCTCATCATTGACACTCAAAATCCGTCCCATGAAAACATTCCGGATTATGGTTATGTCCAAGAGACATCATTGGAGGACGCTCCAATGTCAGAACCTACCCGTGAGAATGTAGAGATCTCAATCAATTATAGTAGTATACATGGGACGTGGGTTAGAAACTCCATCATCATTGATGATGTGTTTGCATATGCTTGTGCGCGAGAGTTGATTGAGACTGATTATATTGAACCTCGCTCTGTTGATGAATGTCAACGTAGAGCTGATTGGCCTAAATGGAAAGATACGATCCAGGCTGAGTTAGACTCACTAACAAAGAGAACGGTATTCGGGCCTATTGTGCCAATACCTTCTGGAATAAAACCTGTTGGATACAAATGGGTCTTTGTTAGAAAGCGTAATGAGAAAAACGAGATTATAAGATATAAAGCTCGCCTTGTGGCGCAAGGTTTCTCACAACGCCCTGGAATCGACTACGAGGAGACGTACTCTCCCGTAATGGACGTTATAACGTTCCGCTACCTTATCAGTTTGGTAGTTTCCGAAAAACTGGATATGCAGCTTATGGATGTGGTCACAACGTATCTTTATAGGGATCTAGATACGAAAATTTATATGAAGGTCCCTGATGGGCTTTAGTTACCCAAGTCAAGTGGCTCCAGACCACGGAGCGCGTTTGCAATAAGGTTGAAACGCTCACTATATGGATTGAAACAATCTGGACGGATGTGGTATACCCGTCCAAGTGACTACTTGATTGGAAGAGGGTATGTGAACAATGAATTATGCCCCTGCGTGTTTATTAAGAGAACAAGTTCCGGATTTGCAATAGTAGCTGTTTATGTTGATGACATGAACCTTATAGGCACTCTTGATGAACTAAGAGAAACCGTTGACTACTTGAAATCTGAGTTTGAGATGAAAGATCTTGGAAAAACACGGTTTTGTCTCAGTCTAGAACTTGAGCACCGTAGTAGTGGGATTCTGATTCATCAATCAGCTTATACCCAAAAGATGCTCAGGAGATTTAATGTGGATAAAGTCCATCCTGTTAACACTCCCATGATTGGTCGCAGTCTAGATCCAAAGAAGGATCCGTTTCGCCCAAGGGATGATGGTGAAGACGTTTTAGATGCTGATGTACCGTACCTAAGTGCAATAGGCGCATTATTGTACTTGGCACAGTGTACAAGACCCGATATCTCCTTTGCTGTTAACTTGTTGGCTAGATTGAGCTCTGCTCCCACGCAACGCCATTGGACTGGAATAAAGACTATCTTTCGTTACTTGAAGGTACGATTGATATGGGCTTGTTCTTTCTCTACAGAGAGTCTCGAAAATATGGCAAAATGGGTGAGGAACCCATACCTGCCGTCGACCGGCGACCGGTCGACCGACGGGCAGAAAAGCTGCTGCCCCTTTTTCCCAAACACCTTGTGATGTTTTGGTAGGCTATGCTAATGCTGGGTATCTCTCTGACCCATACAAAGGTCGTTCCCAAACTGGTTATGTCTTTACCATGGGTAACACCGCGATATCTTGGAGGTCTACTAAGCAAACTCTTGTTGCCACTTCTTCGAATCATGCTGAGATTATTGCTCTCCATGAAGCAGTTCGTGAGTGTATATGGTTAAGGTCCATATCTACACATATAAGAAGTGCTTGTGTAATACCCCGAAAATTTCTATTATGTGTTTCCTCGAAAAGATTGTGAAAATTGTGTGGAAATTGTGAGAGTTTGTAATTGTGGACGTTTGACCGTAAAAATGGAAATTACGATGGTAATTATAAGTTTCGGGAAGTCAAAGAGTTGACTTTTTATTAGTTGAGAATTTGGAGAAACTTCCTTCACGGAAGTTGTAGAGCTCGTTAAACCGAGTTTGTGGACATGTGGTACGTCGAAAACGGACATCGTATAAATAGAAATATTAATTTTCAGAAATTTCATTTTTGCCCGAAACACTTCGGAACATTCCAGAAATCCTCTCTAGAAGACCTGATAGCCCGCCGACCCGACCTGGATCCACATTCCGTTTCCGGCCACCTCCGGCGCCGGCCCCGGCCCAGACCGACGCAGACTATCGTCGCCGGTCGACCGGTGGTGTTCCCTGCCACCGATTCTCACCGAAAACCGGCAGATTAGAGCACGGTTGTTGCGGGAAACTTGACCCGGCCGGCGACGGCGATTCCGGCCACTTCTGACGACAATACCGGTTGGGTTTTGTTCCTCTCCTTCCCAGGAATCGATCCATAGTGGTGGATCATGGCGACGCAGCCCGAGGCGACGGGATCGGAGCTTTGAAGTTTTTGGATCTAGAAAATGTCAACGCCGATTCCGGCCACTTCCGCTACGATTCGGACTTCGAGGTAGTTATCAAACTTGATCCTCTTGTTGAGATGTACATGCTTTTAAATTTTGGTGTCAATCAGAGCACTTTGACCGCCGGCCGGCCACCTTCTGTGGTGGCGCGTTCGGCCGGTCCAGGAGCAATTCTTTGCTCCGTTGTGCTTAGTTCGTCGATACGAACAACTTTCGTGTTTACAGTTTTGTCAAATTCGGTCATTTGATCGATGATCGATTTAATCGAATATCAGACCGTACGATTTACGATCCGAGAGATCTGACCGTCCATTGATCACCAAATTTGATCGTATGGTTAGTTTTGTTATTACAGACATGTTGTGCGGTTGGATCATTGATATTGGAAGTGTTGGGTTTCGAGTGGGACCCGTTGAGGAATAGTCACGTGGGACCCACGTTGACCGACATTTAACTTTTGGTCAATTTGTCTCGATTAATAGTTCCGATGTCGTAGGAGACGTTTGAGGAACATTTGAATTATTTTGGATGTGAATTATGCTAATTATATATTGCATAATCATAGGTGATTACGAAATGTGAGGCGTACATGCTTTGGTCGATTCCCGGTTACTAATTGAAGACGCTGCGGGAATTAGAGGTGAGTGAATCTCACGATATTTTAGATGTGAATATTAATTCACATTTGGGTAGTTTGCGAAAATAAATAATTATATTTATTTAAATGATTTTTGCGATATATAAATTAAAGAAAGATTTTAATTTGATATATCAGCATGTGAGGAATTATGGTTGGTAACTTGGTATTAGTGGCATTCCTGAGAGGATGACCACGTATATATATATTCTCATGATATATATATTTTTGGTGATGGTGTTGAAATGGAAAATAATATATTTTGTAAAAACAATTATATTATTGTTTGGTGATTTTGTTTTGGAGTATTGTAAAACAATATTTTGAAATTATTCATTATTATTGTTTTTAATTGGTGGATTTTGTGGGAAACAATATTTCGAAAATTATAATATTATTTTGGTGTTTTAGAATTGTATAAACGATGATTTATACAATACTTGTCGTTTTATGTGTGTGGGGTGTTTTGGTGGAATCGATTTGTAAATAATTACAATTCGAATGGGTTTTAAAAATAACCGTGATTATGATTTTTGTTGTAAAGGTAAAAATACCTTAAATGTGTTTAGACCGGTGAGGTCTTGGACCGGTGGTGTCCTGGCATTGGGCAAAAATAAAACCCAATAAGTTAGAGCTCTAGTCTGTCGCCATAGTATTCATAGTGTTGAGTACAATATTTATAGTGGCCTAAAATAAGTCATTATAAATATATTTTTTAAAGGGAGAAGAAAAATGGTATTCTCGCTTTTAATTGTCTGAAATTGACATTGAGTTTTGTTGTGGTATTGAGAGGTCATTAAAATATGTTTGAACTTCTCATTGAGATCTGTGAACTTTCCCTTGAATAAAAGAAATGAGAATTTGGGTGAAATGATTTGGTGTGAGTTGAATTGATATTACTTCTTTAATATTTGAAGTAATTGCTATTATGAATTACAATTCTTGAAAATATTGAATTGTATTTGGAAATGCATATTATTCTTTTGAAAATAAAAGAATTTGGATTTTGGGTGAGTTGTGTTCTTATCATTATGAAAATGTTCATAATAATTGTTTGTGATTGATTTTGGATGAGAGTTTATATTGTTTGATATTCTTGATCACCCTGAGATTAACATACACGTTATGGGACGTGTGGGGTTAAAATACGCGGTATGGGACGCGTAGGTTCAGTATATTTATAATATGAATTTTCGGGATTGAAATTGTATTTGAAGAGTATAATTTACATATATTTGTTTAAAATAAACTATATATGTATTTGAGAAAATTGTTGGTTGGGAGTTTGATTTACATATTTAGTTTGAAAACAAACTATGTATGTATAATTTTGTTAAACGGTTTTCGTGTGAGTAAATTGAGGTCATTCACACCAGCTTCATAAGCTGACCGGGTTTGTTGATATAACCCGGTACACTATTCAATGGTGTAGGGGTTAATCGTGCAGGTTAGGTATGCAGAGTAGCATTGAAGAATTGGTTGGTAAAACCGTTATCGACCATAAGTGTTATTGTTAGACTTCCGCTGTTGTGTATTAAACTCTGAAGGAGTAATTACTTAATGTTTTGAAAAGTCAATTTATTATGTAATTTATGGTTTGTAATATGTGACTCTAAAGAACGAGTCAGTATTTACATTTGTTGGACATGGAGTATGTGTTGTTGTACTTGAATTAAAAAGAAAATTTTTTTGGTGCATATTTGTAATTGATATTCCATGCTTCATGTCCCGATCTGGTTATGTAATTAAGGGCAAAAACGCCTTATTATTTGTTTGGAAATTCGGGGCGTGACAGCTTGTGGTTTGAGGTCAACCACCGATGAACCTACATGTATTTATGTGGATAATGCTGCTTGCATTGAACAAATGAAGCAATGTTTCATCAAGGGCGACAACACCAAGCATATATTGCCTAAGTTCTTCTATAATCAGCAACAACAAAAGTTCCTCAAGATTGAAGTTAATCAAGTCCGTTCTGAGGACAATGCAGCAGATTTGTTTACCAAATCACTGCCTAAATCCACATTTGAGAAGCATGTGAAAAGCATTGGTTTGCTTAAGTTGTCTGACCTCCCATGATTGTGGAAATTAGGGGGAGACACAGACTTCAGGGGGAGTCTAATGTCCATGCAAAGTTTCCAAATGTGAAGGGTGTGTTGTACTCTTTTTCCCTTCGACCAAGGTTATTTTTATCCCACTGGGTTTTTGTTACTTGGCAAGGTTTTTAATGAGACAACGTGAGGAGCACCACCTAGTGTTGAAGCCACAAGGGGGAGTGTTGAAGGAAACCTACTTTGTGTGTGCCTAGTCAACCTAGGAGTATCTAGTTAGTATAGCATAAGGATTACATTATGAATAGAATTTCTATTGAGATATAGATTGTACCCTTTGTATTTCTCTATATATAGAGGCACCTATTCATCAATAAAGATCGCTCTATTTCTGTGCTGTTTACTTTGCATTTACTTTCAGTATTGTGGTTGTAATTCATATATTCTAAAACATCAATAATATTATGCCGAACTTTTCAATATACTATTAAATGAAATCGTTCGAATAATACACGTAAGTATTTTTTCCGTTTAATACTCATCCCGTATTTTATAGTTTTACTAACTATGGGTGTAACAGTAAAGTACATCACAAACCCAAAGATTCTCCAATGTGGGGAAAGTCTTTGCAGCAGCAAAAAAAGTGAGAGCAAAACCTAGCGGTGTCGCAACCTTAGTCCGCTCTCTTGCACCCAACCAGGCCACCTTTCATGGCGGTTCTAGCATGGAGTTGCAGGGGCATCAATAACGGTACCATTATGAAAGCGCTATGGGGTTTACTCTGTACTCATTGCCCCTCCATCACTTTCTTGACTGAAACGAAGGTGTGAGATCAACAAAGGCTACAATCTCAACTAGGGTTTTCTTAGGCGGAGGCTGTTCTTAGTAATGGTCAGTCAATGGACTTGGATTATTCTGGCAAGATGGTATGGACTATGGAGGTTCAGATTCAATCAAAAAAGATGCCTTCTACAATGATGCAGTGGTGAACGATCAAAACCCTAATATCCCTTCGTGGAGAATTACAGGGTTCTATGGTCATCCAACTAAGGCCTTATCGTTTATAGCTTATGCTTGGTGAATTCTGTGATCAAGATTCTCTACCATGGTTGGTCCTTGGAGATTTCAATGAAATCGTATCATATACTGAGAAGATTGGAGGTCGTTCTAGGTCTAAGCAACAAATGCAAGGATTTAGAGATGCTCTTGGCTACTGTGAGTTATTTGACTTAGGTTTCTACCAATGTATAGAAAAAAAAAGTAGAAAAGGAGAAAAATGAGGAAATACAAAAAATAGAATAAAAAAATAAAAATAAAAGGTTGAATAAAATGAAAAGAGGTTGATTCAAAGTGGCTAAAGCATGAGATTCAAAGTACTTAAAATTATCTTGTTAATTACCTTCGAATATTCATAGCCAAACCACTAACTGAGAGAGTCCCGAGTCCCCGTACCTGGAATTTCAGAGCTTTGACTTTGCTCGCTACTTCAGGCCAACACCACTACCACAGTTGGGTTTCAGGCCAACTGGAGTCTCAGTCGAATAATATTCGAGTGTATTATTAAATTTTCGTTCAATATCACTCGATAAACTCTATCGACTTTTCTTGATTAACTATTTCCAAACATAGAATTTCTTTTCATGTTAGGTGCGTTCCCAAATTTACTCTGGGCACCCAACGACACTTTCTTTTCAACCAAACCCAAACATTGACACAAGTTAAGGTTCCACACCTTGTCAACCAATTCGTATAACCTCAAACCTTAACACAAAAGTAACTCGAACCAATTCTCAACATTAATTCAACATAACTCAAATTCGGCATAAAGAAGCCTTATACTAATTTTTCACCAAGTTCACCCGAATAACCAATTGTTGAACATCAAAACCAATTATAGCTTAGCAAGTATTACTTGACAATTTCTCTATACACACCATGATTTCCATTTATTCATATAACTCTACAAACACTTCAATCGATGATATCTATTGACATTTTCAGTTCTAAGTATAGACCAATCAACCAAGTTCACTAGTAAACACTATTGAAGATTTCAAATATCTAAACTTCGACTCCAATTCAATAAGTATTCAACAAATATTCAACCGAACACTTCAATTGGAGTTCGAAGTTTTACTTGCGTCGACTACTAACAGAGTTTAGACAAAATCAGAACAGAGAGCACGAACCACATAGGCTTTGACGAATGTTCAAGCTACATTTATGCTCGGAGTCACCACTAGAGGAGCTGTAACCTTATGTCTCTTTCCAATATCTGATTGCTTCAAAGCAAAACATCTGTTGATACCACTTTCTGTAACGCCCTAAACTGCACCTCTTCCATTTTAGAACTTTGATTTGCACGTAATTTATGTACAAAGAATACTTCTAACTATTTGAATAATGCTTCTCCAAGAGCCAAATAATATCATTAATGTGTGTTTGTATTATTTTTAGGTTGAAAAGTGAGTTGAAGTAATTCAACGCTTTAGATCGCATTTTAGGAGCTTTTGGAGCATTTTCGAGAAGATGACGAAAAGTCAACCGTGACTTTTGAGCACCAAGATCACAAGAATCAAGCATCGGAAGTGGATCACAAGATCATTCCGAAGTTTTGGCCAAGAACCTGAAAAGTCAACTTTCTTCCCCAAAAAGTCAACCATTACTCACCCCAGGCCCGCCCATGGTTAACTCTGAGGAAACGAAGACTGCGTCGAGACGTGACTTCTCCATCAAGCTTCCCATTTCAGCTAGGAGAGCATCATGAGTTGAGATATTTTGGTGGTGATTTGAAATTCAAATTCAAGATAGAGACAAAAATGCTTTAAATCACCATTTGGCTCTTAGCCTTCTCAACCTCATTTTTGTCTCCTAAACCATACAAATCTGATTTTTCATGTTCCATAGTATATTACCATCCTATCCTTTCTCTATTCTTCACTCTCCCACCAACCCTAGCCTTCTAGGTAATTTTCTTAGCTCAGGATCTTAGTTATTAGGCATTAGATTAATTCCAATCCATCTCCACCCTCTAATCCATTGTCTTTCTCTCTCTCTCTCTCTCTCTCTCTCTCTCTCTCTCTCTCTATATATATATATATACATATATATATATATATATATGTATATATATATATATATATGTATATATATTCCTCTTCACTTCCATTTGCAGGGAGAATTTCACCATTCATCAGCCATAGCCTCCACTCCAAAATTCTCTAAACCTTTCCTCCTCCATCTCTCCCTAAAGTCACAAAACACATACTTGGATCTGCTGTCCGGTTCGACCGGTCGGCCGGCGGCGGTTGCCAACTTCTTCTCCTATTTTCTCTTCCTTCAACCACTCAAATCCATTTCCTTCTTTCACCAAACTTCTTCCTTCGCAAGTCTCTATTCCTAACCACTTTTCTCCACAATTCTATCACTTCTATCTCACATAAGCTTGGAGACATCAAGATCCCTGGAGCTTTGGAGAAGAAGAAGCTAGGAGAAGAAGAGGAGGCTAAGAGGAGCTTGCTTCAAGACTTGGTGACAGCAAAATTGTGGCCACTATCTTCATTGAGCATTCTTCTATCTCTCTTTACTTTCATCTATTTCTTAGCTTGTCAATGAGATTATTGATGCCTATTCTAAGTATATGTGAGTAGTTGTTAGGATTGGGGACTAGGGTTGTGTGCCCTAGTCCATAGATGGTGGATTGGATAATTCTTATATATATATATACATGTTTGATTTTGGATATGTTCATTGCCTATTTTTGTTATGTGTTAAATGCTTGTTTAGGAACCACCAATTCTTAAGCATGTATTTGATTTATCTTGGTATGAAAGTGTGAGCTCGGTAACCTTACTCTTTCTAGACAATGGACAATGAATGTGATGAGCAATGGTGGAGCAAAAAATTTTTTGGTTGCTTACATACATTAACACAATAGTTTCTTCCAAAGCAAAAATTTAAACAAAATATACATAACTAACCATTCATTTTTAACAAATTTGAAAAAAAAGAAAAAAAAGAAGAAAGAACTCATTGTCAAAGTTTAATACAAATATTGAAAGCAAAAAAAAAACTAGATTAGAGAGAAGTGGGCTAAAATTCAGAGAAGTGAGTAAAAAAAAACTCTATTTTGTCAAACTGAATTAGTTTTCAAGTGGAAGTGGACTAAAATTCAAAGAGATAGGTAGGCTAACATTTAAAAGTGAAATAAAAATGTTTAATTATACTTAAGAAATTTTTTTTTTCTTGCAGGAGCCCAGATCAGCCCAAGCCTGGCTTCGCCCTTGGTGATGAGTATGTCTTGTTTGATTTCCTTGGTCTTGAAGTTTTACGCCCCTTGTGTTAACTTTGTTAACGCGTAATCAGGAGTTGTTGTGAACCATTGCATGACACAACAATAACTTAGAAGACTCGATCCTAGAACCATTGCATGGCTAGGATACGGAAATTGATCAATTAATCAATTTGGTTTTGTGTGTGAATTCCTTAATGCATTTGTGCTTCACCTCCCTTTACATTTGTGAAGGAGCACCTTTATTAATAGTATTGATGATGGATTAACTCCTATGAACCTTTGTTGGCATAGGAATACATTAGATAACATTTACATTCCATAACGATTGCATGAGTGAAATATGAGGGATTAATACTTTAACCCAGGGCCGTAGCTGAGATTTTCGGACCTAAGTCGAAAATCTAAGTTGGGCCCTCAATTTTTAGTGTGTACTAAATTTTTTTTTCCTTCGTAAAGGTTTTCCAGAACTGAATATATAAACTCAAATTCCAACAACAAACAAAATGAAATATATCCAAAATATTTATATTATAATCAAATAATAAGGCCGAAGATGTTCCAAATGATCACTTAAATACTACTCGCCTTGCAGTTTTGGAAGCAAAAGTAATAATTAAGTTTGCATAATCAAGTTGTTCAACCAATTTTTTCTCAATTGATAACATAGCCAATCCATTCAATCTTTCTTGCGACATAGTTGATTGGAGATAAGTCTTGATCAACTTCAACGGGGAGAAATTTCTTTCTGCAGATGCAACAGTAACTGATATAGTCAGCAAAATTTTATAAGCAACATAAGCATTTGGGAAACAACCATCAATTTTCTTCAAATAATTCAGCACTTCAGTTGCTCTTTAATTTTGTTTCTCTTGGTAAAGAGCACTTTAAGATTTTCAACTCCAAATATAAATCGTCTCCATCAATATCAGAACAACCATTATGTTTCAGAGAATGTTCAAGATTGTCACAAGACCTCAACAAACTATCATCATCAGCACATATTAACCTCTCCAAACTAAACAAAAACCCAAAGATTTCTTCATATTTTTGAAATTGTTCAAAGCGAGTTTGAAGTGAAGAATGAGCTGAGCAATTATAAAGAGGGAATAATTAACTCTAAAAGATTCTTCAGTTGATTGTGTTACCTCATCACTGCTACTTTCATCAAACTGTTTCTTTTTTCGAATGATGCATTTTTGTCGGAATACAGCCTCAATTCCCATGTCACTTGCCATTTGTTTAGCTTCCACCATGGCTCTATCAAGCCCAGATTCTCTAAAGTCTTCAAGAAACAAAATAAGTCCATTCAATTGTTTGAGAGCAACATCAATATCCATGTTTTCAGCTTGAAGAAATGTACTCACAGTGTTGATCGCATGTAGCAACTTGTACCAAATTACCATGCCAAACAAGAACTCAAAATTTTCAAGTTCATATGCTGCTAAGGACTCAGCTTCACTCTTTGTTTTAGGATCTTCACTAGTGTTTGCCAAGTCAACTAAAGCATCCCTTATTTGTGCAGTCTGCTCTTTTATTGGTTTGACACTTTCGACATGACTTTCCTTGCATGTTTATGACAATGGCTTAAGTGTTAGACCTTCCACATGATCTTTGAAAATTTTCCATCTCTTGGTAGAAGAAGAGAACAATGTATAGATGCGTTGTCTCACTCCAAAAAATGACATAGCTTTAGGGCAACAATTAGCCATATCACTTAATGCCAGATTAAGACTATGACAGCCACATGGAGTATAGAAAGCTCTGGGATTTATTTCAAGTAATCTTCTTTGTACACCTTTGTGCCTCCCACTCATATTAGCTCCGTTGTCATACCCTTGACCTCTTATATCATCAATATCAAGTTCAAGATTGCTTAACATATTTTGAAGCTCGGTAAAAAGTCCAAGTCCTGATGTATCATTTACCTTAAAAAATGCTACCCAATATTCTTCTACCACTGCAGAGTTTGTTGAATCATCTACACATCGTATTACAAGAGACATTTTCTCCTCATGACTCGCATCTGGAGTACAGTCTAGTATGACTGAAAAATATTTGGCATGCTTGACTTTTGTAACAATTGAACTTTTCACTTCACATGCCAACATTTGTATCAATTCATTTTGAATTTTGGGACCGAGATATGTATAATGAATTTGGTGTGCTTGACATCGCCAAATATGCTCTTCCATTACTGGATCAAACTCAGCAATCATTTCAATCATTTGCAAAAAAATACCATTTTTCTCAGCATAAAGCTTCTCACAATCACCTCGAAATGCCAAGTTATTTTTGACTAGTCTTTGCACAACAGCGATTATCCTCTGTAACACTTGTCTCCAATGTTCTCTTCCTTTGTTGATTTGTACTTGCACACTTGCATCAATTGTCTTATTTTGTTGCAACCTGCTTTCCAATTCAATCCAATTTTTCATGCAACCAACATGCTCCTTACTACCTTCATGATGTCTAAGACTCCGACTCAAATTATGCCAACAACACTCACTCCATGCCCAACAAATGTAAATGCTGACTCATTCTTTAGAGTCACATATTACATACCATAAATTACATAATAAATTGACTTTTCAAAATATTAGGTAATTACTCCTTCAGAGTTTAATACACAACATCGGAAGTCAAACAATAACAATTATGGTCGATAACGGTTTTACCAACCAATTCTTCAATGCTACTCTGCATACCTAACCTGCACGATTAACCCCTACACCATTGAATAGTGTACCGGGTTATATCAACAAACCCGATTAGCTTATGAAGCTGGTGTGAATGACCTCAGTTTACTCACACGAAAACCGTTTAACAAAATTATACATACATAGTTTGTTTTCAAACTAAATATGTAAATCAAACTCCCAACCAACAATTTTCTCAAATACATATATAGTTTATTTTAAACAAATATATGTAAATTATACTCTTCAAATACAATTCCAATCCCGAAAATTCATATTATAAAATATATTGAACCTACGCGTCCCATACCGCGTATTTTAACCCCACACGTCCCATAACGTGTATGTTAATCCCAGGGTGATCAAGAATATCAAACAATATAAACTCTCATCCAAAATCAATCACAAACAATTATTATGAACATTTTCATAATCATAAGAACACAACTCACCCAAAATTCAGATTCTTTTATTTTCAAAAGAATAATATACATTTCCAAATACAATTCAATATTTTCAAGAATTGTAATTCATAATAGCAATTATTTCAAATATTAAAGAAGTAATATCAATTCAACTCACACCAAATCCTTTCACCCAAATTCTCATTTCTTTTATTCAAGGGAAAGTTCACAGATCTCAATGAGAAGTTCAAACATATTTTCATGACCTCTCAAATACCACAACAAAACTCAATGTCAATTTCAGACAATTAAAAGCGAGAATACCATTTTTCTTCTCCCTTTAAAAATATATTTATAATGACTCATTTTAGACCACTATAAATATTGTACTCAACACTATGAATACTATAGCGACAGACTAGAGCTCTAACTGATTGAGTTTTATTTTTGCCCAATGCCAGGACACCACCGGTCCAAGACCTCACCGGTCTAAACACATTTAAAGTATATTTTTACCTTTACAACAAAAACGACAGACTAGAGCTCTAACTGATTGAGTTTTATTTTTGCCCAATGCCAGGACACCACCGGTCCAAGACCTCACCGGTCTAAACACATTTAAGGTATTTTTACCTTTACAGCAAAGAGTCATAATCAAGGTTATTTTTAAAACCCATTCGAATTGTAATTATTTACAAATCGATTCCACCAAAACACTCCACACACATAAAACGACAAGTATTGTATAAATCATCGTTTATACAATTCCAAAACACCAAAACAATAATTTATTTTCAAAATATTGTTTTACAATAAATCACTCGAATAAACAATAATGATGAATATTTTCATCACATTGTTTTACGAACACTCAACAACTCATAAAACGATAAAATGTATTTTTCACAAAATAACGTTTCCACAAATCAAATATTCAGAAACAATATAATTATTTTTCATATATTGTTTTCCACACCATCAAAATCACTCAACAATAATATAATTATTTTTACAAATATATTATTGATCACTTAAACACCATCACCAGATATATAAATATATTTTTCATATAAATATATATATACGTAGTCATCCTCTCAGGAATGCCACTAATACCAACTATAATTTCACACATGCTGATATATCAAATTAAAATCTTTATTTAATTTATATATCACAAAAATTATTTAAATAAATATAATTATTTATTTTCGCAAACAACCCAAATGCGAATTAATATTCACATCTAAAATATCGTGAGATTCACTCACCTCTTATTCCCGCTGCGTCTTCTATAGAAATCGGGAATCGACCAAAGCACGTACGTTTCACCTTTCGTAATCACCTATAATTATGCAACTTCCAATTAGCATAATTCACATCCAAAATAATTCAAATGTTCCTCAAACGTCTCCTACGACATCGGAACTATTAATTGAGACAAATTGACCAAAAGTCAAATGTCGGTCAACGTGGGTCCCACGTGACTATTCCTCAACGGGTCCCACTCGAAACCCAACACGTTTATAATAACAATATTAACCATACGATCAAATTTTATGATCATCGGACGGTCAGATCTCTCGGATCATAAATCGTACGATCCGATTTTCAATTTAATCGATCATCGATCAAACGACCGAATTACACAAAACTGTAAACACGAAAGTTGTTCGTATCGACTAACTAAGCACAACGGAGCAAAGAATCCGCCACAGAAGGTGGGCGGTCGCCGGTCAAAGTGCTCCGATTGCCACCAAAAATTAACAGCATGTACAACTCAACAAGAGGATCAAGTTTGATAACTACTTCAAAGTCCGAATCGTAGCGGAAGTGGCCGGAATCGGCGTTGACAAGTTTTAGATCCAAAAACTTCAAATCGCGGCTTCCATCGATCTAGGCCGTGCCACCGTGATCCACCACCCTGGGGAGGTTGTTGGAGAGGAGGGGAACAAAACCCAAGCTGTCCCGTCGTCGTAGATTGCCGGAAAAAGGAGATCGGACCGGGTCGGGTTGGGCCGCAATCGACCTTGCTCTATCGGTCGGTTGCCGACTTGATCCGGTGGCCGAGACCACCATGGATCGGATGGCGCCGCCGAGGCGCGTCGGTCTGTGCCAGTGGAGTCGCCGGAAGTGGCCGGACGGCGGAGATACCGTCGGGTCGGGTTACCTGGCCGGTCGGCGGGTCTGCCCAATAATTGGGAGAATTTCCGAAATTTTCCGGAATTTTCTGGAATTTTTCGGAATTAAAATGAATTTTCCGAAAATTAATTTCTATTTATAGAAATTCGTCCAATCTTCCGAGGTCCATAACTTCTTCATACGATGTCCGTTGTTGACGTACCACATGTCTACGAACTCGGTTTAACAAGCTCTACAACTTTCATGAAGGGAGTTTTCCCAAATTCACGAAGCATAGAAAGTTATCTTGGTTAAACTTTCGTAACTTATAATTACCACCGTAATTATCGTTTTACAACAAAAATCCCTAAAAATACGAAATCACACCATTTCACTTCAAATTTCACGAACTATTTTAGAAAAATAGAATTGAAATTTTTGGGGTATTACAAAAAAATCTTGTCCAAAGAAACTGAGTATACAAGCCATCTTCTATCATTTTTCTCCCCATTTGACAACAGCCGCTTATAATGTTTTGAATCAAAATGTCTACTCTCACTATCAAGGGGAAACAAGATACCGTCATCTCTTTTTGGACCCCTTTGAACTAAGAAGTCTCTAATATTTTTATCAATTTTATCCCCATTCCCTGGATCATCAACATTCAAAGAAAAGCAGCACTCCTCAATCATATTGCCATCATCTTCCTCATTCTCTAGTTGCTTCGGGTCTTCACTGTGTGTCTCATTCAATTCATTCATATTGGCAGGTTGAATCACTTCTTCATTATCATTCTCATTCCTAGATTGATCATGTTGTTCATTGTCATCATCATTCAGATTCTCTTGTTCCTCATTCACCACATTTTCATTCAAATTCTCTTGTTCCTCATTTACCAAATTTTCAACTGTTTCTTCCCTCTCTACTCTTTTGTTGCTGGCAAAGTACTTATCAATATCTCTAGCTTGACTTTGAATCAATGCTTCTTCTCTCTGTTTTCTTTTTCTTTTTTGAGCTCCAAACTTATGTTTAGGCATTGTTTACTGATTTATCCTAACAAAATATTAACAAAAATATTGCCTCAATAAATTTGATCATTCATCAAGCCTAACACAATCACACAAAGTATACATGTAGAAAAATAATTAAACAAACTAACAATTAAACTAATGATTGCTGTGTCTATCAAATTTATTGAGCATGAGGGGAATTATTTAAATTGATAACAAAATGAGTAGAGGACTAAAGGAGCTAACCTGGTAGGTTGGTAGTAGGAAAAGCTCGCTGAAAAATTGAAGTATGAAGAAGGAGACAACCAAAAGGTGGACGAAAAAATAACAGAGCCTTAGAGAGTCCGAGTTTGACAGGCCAAGATAAAGACAGATCAATGACAACAGCAACAAAAAACATTAAACATCAAGAATACATATGTTAATTATTAAAGTGTGCTGTGTACAATTGATCAATTGTGCAAAGATAGCAGTCAACAAAGTACAACCACTTGGGTAATTAGGTTAAACAATTAAAGAAAGCCCAATAGGCATTGCTCTTGGAGTCTTGGAACCCCAAAAAACTTTTATCTCAATTAATGATGCAGCGAGTGGGCGAAATGGCTGCGATTAGGTATAATTTTTTTTTGGGATTAACATGTATAGACTAATTTTTTTTTTTCTGGGCCCTCAAAATTTCTGGGCCTGAGTCGGCCGACTCTTGGGCTGTACTCAGGTCCGGCCCTGCTTTAACCTTTCAACATGTATGTGTATTTGATTTTTTATCCATCAATATGGATTAGGGAGAGACCCGAAACTCCTAATCATTCTACCATATCTATATCTATCCATGTTCCTCTTCTTTGCATTTTATTTATATTAGTTTAGTTACATTACTTTATGTTACACTTATTCACTTTACACATTCCATATTCACCTCTAATCTCACCATTAGTGCTAGGAAATTAACCTGGGTTACTAAATTGCCAAAGGGGATCTTGGGCCACAAATCCCGAGGTACGACAACCCCGGTCACTAATCTATACATCTCTATATTTTGACGTTCGTCAAACGTCACAGTGCCGCAAATGTTTAAAACATAAGCCAGATTCATTGAAAATCCTAAAATTTCTTTTGCAATTTAAAACAAAACAATTACTTTATAGCCAAAAGTTCTTGGGTAAATTGGAATTGTTTGAGTAAAATTGAGTTTTTGTGCAAACTATGAACTGAAAACTAAATTTTCTTATTGGGAGACCATGGAAATAAAGTTTTATTTTTATTTTCATAGAACAAAAGATTTATTGATAAAAGTAACCTGATACAAAGATGAAGGAAGGGGGACAAAGCCAAAACCTTCCCATGAAAAGTACAAAAGCATGCTAAAGCAACTAGCCAAAGCGGCAAGCAAACAAAGAGAGATAAAGTTAAGCAAGGAAATAAAGTTATTAACACAAACTTTTAGCAAGGAGTAAGCAAGTCTTCGGGATTTTAACGACTTCCAACGATGTCAACATTAGGTAAGAATCCTACGAAGAATGTGAACATTTCTTGCTTGCTGAAAGTTTGTGCTAATAACTTTATTTCCTTGTTCTCCCAAGAAGAAAATTTAGCTTTCAGTTATAAAGTAATTGTTTTGTTTTAAATTGCAAAAGAAATTTCAGGATTTTCAATGAATTTGGCTTATGTTTTAAAGACTCACGGCATTGTGACATGCTTAAATTGAAGAGGTTCAGTTTGAGGCGTTACAAAGCCTATGAGGACATGTCTTACTGAATTGTTTCAATTGTGTGATATAAACACATTAGCCTTAAACACTTGAATGGAAATAGCTAGTGATCCTTGTAAGTTTAGCGGTTAATCATGTTTGGATGTGTCTATTTGATTGCAATTGATCGATTTGACACATGGCTTACACAGACACACACACACACACACAATCATAAATTAGATGTGCATAATTAAACGCATAACAAATTTGTGAATCATTTGTATGTGTTTGCTCGAGTCTTAATCATTAACATATGTTGACTTCGCGGAGTGTATGGTTGAAAAAGAAAACAAAAATCCACTTGGTCTCTTCTTCTTCTTCTTCTTCTTCTTCTTCTTCTTCTATCTTCTTGTTGTTCCAAGTCTCCAAACCCTTGGTGTTCTTGATGACTTTCAAGATGTGATGATGTAGAAGTAGTAGAATGGTGGTAAAAAGTTTATGGATAGGTAGAGAAGAGTGTATAAAAGGAGTTTTGTGAAGGAAGGAAGTAGAAAAGATGAAAGGAAGTGGAAGAAAATGGAAAAACAAAGGAACTTGACTTGAGGCATAGTTTGCTCGTGTAAGCGTACGCACGTTGTCAAGATAGTGGATGAGTAAATGAAGATAAGGGAGTGTCATACCACGGGAATTGGAAAGCCCAAAATCCAACTTAGGTAACAAGCAACCTAGACTCTAGCAATGCGAAAGGAAATAGAAATGTAATGATGTTATACAAGGTGAAGTGAGTATGCACACATGAAAGTAGTTCGCTGTTTTGAGATTTTTGAAATAGGAATGAAATGCAACAAGTAAATAACAATCAAACAAGTAAACAAAGCAAGAGAAGTGATAAGCAACAATAAAGAAACGATTAGGGTTTTGGGGTTAACCAAAGTCCACAAAAATAAGTAATTTTCTAATGACATATACATGCTAAATAAGTCATGAATCAAACTCCGTATCCTTACCATGTTATGGATAAAGGACCATATCTCTCTAAGTTATCCTTCATCCTATACTATGGTCAATGAATAACTCTCTAATTGATTAGCCTTGGCTAACAACTAGAGGCATAAAGTACCATGACCAAAGGAATACAAAACAAGGAAAACCTATAGTGTTCTTCACATTCCACCTATGTTATAGGCATGTGAATGAATTCTTGCTATTGTATTCTCATTCCATAGTATAGTCTCTATGAACTCTTAATTACCAAGGTGAATGAAGGCATAAAATGCATGAATTAAATGATTTATTCAAGATTTATTAAGCTCATCATGCATGCTACCAATTGCCTAGAACATGTGAAGTAACCAACATCACAAATTCACATCAAGATAGATATCACACACACTCATTCATCAACATCACAAATTTAAGAAGTGGTTAATTTCCTAGGCAAGCATCTAACACATATTGAAATAGATATCACACACTCAATCATCAACATAGCATTCATATATCATCAAAACATCACATATGGACTAGGGCACACAACCTGTTCGTACTACATACCTCAAGCACAAGCAGACACCTTACCAAGAACCCACTTGGTCCAACATTACCCTTGGCCATGGGCCCGGCAAGCAGCCACGGACCCAGGCTACACTTCCAGAGTCATGACTAGGCCATGCCTCACTCGGGACTAACCTAACCGATGCCTCATAGTACTTTGCTAAACTATACTTATATGCCCAAGTCGGCATATAAATCCTACATCGAAAACATGCTAAGAGAACCCCTCCTGTTCTCCTATATAAACGACATTTACTCCTCATTAATGGTAAGCAATTACTTCTACAACTACCGTTACTCTGCTAAAGTCAATACTATTCCTGACTTAGTCTTCGGAGGAGTAAAGGTTGGTCAACCCAGTCCAACTCTCGTGTTGTATTTCAGGTCCCAACTACGCCATTCAGCAGATATCATTTTGTCATCAGATACTTCGTACCTCAGTCAACCCCGACAAACTCGACTGAAACACAACCCTAGTCCCCAACCTTACTAAACTACTCATAACTATTCATTACTCATTAGATACATCATATATAAACAATATGGAAATGAATAATTAGATACAAAGATTAGAAGATAGGGATAAGAAAAGCTCAGTAGAGATGGTTGCTCCCAAGCTTGTGTCACTCAAGGCTTGGTGAAAGCTCCATTTCTTCTCTCTTCTTCTTCTTCTTCTTCTTCTTCTTCTTCTTGGCTCTAATCTTCAAGCTCTTTGTGATCTTGTTGCCTTTGATGGATGAAGTGAGGATCTCCAGCAGAAAAGTGGATAAATGTGTAGATATGGGTGTGAGGAACAACTTTGATGAAGAAAAGAAAGTGATTTGAGGCTTGGAAGGTGGAGGAAATGAAGAAATGGTGGAGGATAGCTGGACAGACAACCGGTTGCGACCGGACGGTGACCAATCGTTACAGGTGGAAGAAGAAAATGCAAATGGAGAGGAAGGAAATGAAATGTGAGGTGAAGTGTTTTAGGGCTGAGGTACATAGAGATGCTTGGAGATGACCTAGATGAGCTAAAATGAGAGAATATATATTAAGGGAAAGGATGGTGGAGGGCTAGGATCTAATAAAGGAAGATTAAGGGCTAGGATGAGAGGGTTATGTGGAGGAAAATAGTTAGACTACCCTAGGAGAAAGTAAGGTGGGAGAAGGGAGGAAAATTAAGTGGAGAATAAGGAGGTAAAAGGCCTAAGGGGAATAAGAAAAATTAGAAAAGAAAATTGAAAATACAAAGTCAAAGATAAAAGAGACAATGTAAAAATATGGTGAGGACAAAAGTCTTTTCTTCTAGAAAAAGAATAAGGAATAATCAAAGAATAAATCAGCAAGGACACTTCAAATTTTCTCATCAAATTTTCTCATGGCTGATTTGGAAGGCTTCTATAATGAGTCACCATCATGACTTTTTGTGTTGACTTCGGAGTTGACCATGGGTTGACTTTTTGGGTCAAAACTTTCTTGGTCAAATCTCCGGCTAATATTGTGACGACCCGGACCAAAACTTACTGTTTCACTATGGTGTTTTCCGGCGAATTGTCGAAAGTTTCGGTTTCGAGCTTCAATTAGTACTTTTAGGGGGTCGTCGAGTTGACTTTTTGTTTGGCAAACAATTTGATTTAAGTTTATTCATGAAAATTGTAGAGCGCGTTAAACCGAGCTCATGAACACGAAGTACGCTTAAATCGGAGGTCGTGTGAGGAAGTTATGGGTCACGGAAGTCAGATACTATTCTCGGGAAGTTTCTATTTAGGGAAACTTCCATTTCAGAAGTTTCCATTTTTGGGAAATTCCCACTCTCTCTCCAGCCGACCTCTCTCTCTCTTCCGTGCACAGTACCAGCAAACTTCCGCCGGCGATTTCTCGCCGATCCGGCCACCCCAGACCGTAAAATTGGTCCCAAATTCTTCATCTTCTTTTGCTCTTCAGCACTATACCCTTCACTTGCCACGAATATAGCCGTAGGAGGAGAAATCACGAGATGAAATCCACCCAAAAACCACCGAAACTGTCGAAAACCCTCACCCTTGCCGGCGCTGATTCCGGCCAAATCGACTCAAGCTACCTACTGGGCTTTGAAGCCCTCATCCTTGCGAGTTCAAGACGACAAGTTTCAGCTCCATTAGTTGCCGGAGGAGGGAGAATCGACGAGACAAATATTCCGGCCACCGTCGGCTTTCGAGCAAAATTTGAGCAGTTTTAGGCCGATCCGGGCTTCGTGGCAGGTATAAAAGTTACTCCTTGTGTTGTTGTGAACATTGTGGTGAATTTTGGTGACCATCGGAGGTGGTTGGGAATGGCGGTGCGTCCGGCCTTCGTGGTGTACTTTGGTATGTAAGTTTGCATTTGTCTTTACGATCATGTTAGTATATGATTTGTTGGAAGTTGTCGAAGTTTAGGATTTAATCCGATTAAGTTTAGGTTCGTTATTGAACGATTTACGGTGTCGATTATTGTGTATCCGTTGGATGGTCACCATTTTTGAGTATGAAGTTAAGATAATTATTTTGAAGATAATGTGCGGTTGGATTTTTGGAATGAGGTCAAATGGTTAGTTAAAGAATATCTACAGACTGTGGGATCAATAATTTAGTTACGCTCGTTCGATTTATCAAACCGCGACGATCCGACTGTTGGATTAGTCGCTGAGTGTTTTTGGTTAATTAGAAGTTTCAAGGGGCAACTATTATGGTGTGGAAGTTAAGGTTTTACCGTTGGTTTGTTTCAGGAGGACGAGGAGGAGGATCTTGACACGCATTGGACTTAGTCGGCAATCTGTGAGTGGACATTGTTTTATAGTTAAATTTTACTTGAAATTCTATGTTTTTCGAATAATGTGTTATGTTTGGTTGAGAATGCTCTTGTGTTGCTTTCATGGAATGTTTGGATTGCCATGAAAAAAGTGGTTGATTATGTGTTGAATTATATTGATTGATTGAGTACGAGTTGTGGTGCCGTGTAGAGAAATGTGAGGTTTACGCATTAGAATTGTGGTTTGCGATATTCGAGAAATGGAGATGATTCTTTGATGTGCGTCTCGCCGTATCGTGATTGGTTGCGTGCAGGCATGTTCCACCTGTAGTAGGTCCCTACAGGTGTATCGGTGAGTTTCACCTATAGTGGGAACGACCATACAGGTGTATCGTGAGTTCCGCCTGTAGTGGGAACGGCCCTACAGGTGTATCGTGAGTTCTGCCTGTAGTGCGAACGGCCCTACAGGTATATAGGTGAGTTCCGCCTGTAGTGGGAACGACCCTACAGGTATATCGGTGAGTAGGTATGGCCTTTAGCCACGTCTTTTTTGTGGATTCGTCATTCTGCGGCCAAGTGGGCAGGAACCTCGGTGCATCGTTATCGAATGTGCGGGCTTATCGATCTAGTGAGTAGGACTTGTAATTTTATCTTTTCCTTTTTATTTGTACGTTGTTTGGAATGGGTTATTTATGTTTTAAATTGGGGAAAACTTTATTCTTTGTTTAAATGGATTAATTATATCTGTCCACTCACTCTAACGTTTTCTTAAATGCTTTTCCCCTGGGCTTTTTCTGTTTTCCGTCGCCCAGTTTGCAGACGAGCCAGCTGAAGTCGCGTGTCGAGGTCGAGGCATAGTTAACACCACCCTTCCCTTATTCGTAGATTATAGTATGCTCTGATATTTTTCGAGATTTAAAAATGTAAATTGATTTTGAAAGGATTTTTGAATTGGAGTTAATTATTCTTGAATGTTTGATTTATAACCGGCGAGCACGTAGGCTCGGGTGTTGTTTGTGAGTTGGAAATATTGAAGTGTTAAATGTTTTTCACAGGTTTTGGGTAGTCCATTTTAGGAGAGTTTATGCCGGATTTTCGGTAGAGACTCTTCTAAGGTGGGCCCCACAGGGCCACCTCGGATTCCAGGGTGGAATTTGGGGCGGGTCCTGTCAAATATTCATGCTCTAGTTCTGATACTTGATTCTCATCATCTTGGCATCATAAAGTCATGTTTAATCACGAGCTCACAAACAGGGCCGACCCTTGGGCAAGATCTCCAAGACTTGGGTTTATGGCCCCCAAATCAATAGGCCCTTTTTTTTTTTTTATATTATCCAGTCCAAAAAAAAAATTGCATTAATATTATTTTAATCAGCATGTGCAATTGCGCAGCTGACTTTCCTACTCCCTAATAGGTTAATAGCATAATACTTAAGTCCCTATTAGTCTTGTCTATCCTTTATTATTATTTTTAAAGAAAGTGTCTCTTTCACCCTTTGAGGCTGTGCAAGTGTGCAGTTTTGCCTCAATTCCCAAAAGAAATAAAAAATTAGAGTACGTCTCTTCTAGACTTCTAATCTTCTTCTCCCTTTTTACGACTCCCCAAGTTCTTCATAGGTATTAGGTATTTTTATATTTGTATTGATATATGTTTGTATTTTAGTTTATTTTATATTTGGTTTAATTTATCTATTTCTTGAATTTAGTTGTTGCATACTTAGGTTTTGTTTTCAAACTTACTATATTGCTAATTTGCAATATGTGATTGATATATATGTCTAATTGTTGAATTTTGATTTCAACTTAACAATGTTCAATTAGTTTTATTGCTAATTTGCTATATATCTGATTGTTGGATTATTGAATAAATTTTTTAGGGATTTAATTATATGTTCGATTGTTCATTGTTGGATTGTTGTTGGGTCCAAAATTGTTATCATGGCTCCTATTAGAAAGTACATGTCTGGAGCTGAAAAAAGATGACAAGTTTAGGAGAGAATGAATATGACCAGAGTCTTCTGTTATGAATGAGATTGAGAATGAATATGATTGAAGAACATGATAATGCCAGTAACGGGAATGGAGAAAACGATCAAACAGAGAATTAGGAAGATAATAAAATTGTCAATGAAGATGCTCAAACTGCAGAACATGGTAATACCAATAACGACAATGGAGAAACGATGAAACAGAGAACATGGAATATAATGAGATTGTCAATGAAGATGGTCAAACTGCAGATTCCAATGAAAAAATTTTCTTTTCTTTCGACATCGATGATCCAGGGAATTGAATAGGACTGACCAAAATATTATAGATTTATAATGTCATATTTCCTAAAGATCAGTTAGACAGATGTTTTGCTACGAAACATTACTTTCGAGATTTACCAAATGGGGACAAGCAAGATAGAAAGTGGTTGGTATATTCAATTTGTAATACCCCGAAAATTTCGACACTATTTTTATAAATAGGTCGTGAAATTTGAAGTGAAATGGTGTGATTTCGTATTTTTAGGGGTTTTCGTCGTAAAACAATAATTACGGTGGTAATTATAAGTTACACAAGGTTAATTAAGGTAACTTTTTATCTGTTGAGAATTTGGGAAAACTTTCTTCATGAAAGTTGTAGAGCTCGTCGAACCGAGTTCGTGGACATGTGGTACGTCGAAAACGGACATCGTATGAAGAAGTTATGGACCTCGAAAGTTTGACGAATTTCTATAAAAATGATTTTGGGATTTACTATTCACCAAAAATCAGAAATTCCCCCAGAAAATTACTGTTCACCCGTATTACAGTAACCGACCACTTTGACCGGCGATTTCTCCCAATTCCGGCCATCTCCGGCCATGAAACTTGTCCCAAATTGTTCACCACTCAATTCTCTTCAACCCTATACAAATTTCCTTGATCAATTCTTAGTATAGAAGGAGAAATCAAGAAAAGAAAAAGGGGAAAAACGCAGCCGAACTGTTCATCCGTTTCTGGGCAAGTTTTCGGCCAAATCGAGTCACCTTACCTACTGGGCTTTGTAGGCCTTGCTTGGGGCTTTCTAACAACATAAAGTACGCCTCAATCGGAGTTCGGACGAAGGAGAATTTTGGATTTGAAATCCTAGGGTTTTGGAACTATCGAGGTAAATTCGAGACTTTTTACTTTGAATTGGCCCTTGTGGCAGTTATGAAAGTTGTTTCTGGTAATGTGTAGAACATGCTGTTAAAATTTCATAGCAATCAGACAACTTTTGTCCGGCGGCTGGCCACCGTCGGTGGCGGCGCGTCAGCGGCGCGTGCGGCCGGTCCAGGAGCAGTTCTTTGCTCCGTTTGGCTTGGTTCGTCGATACGAACAACTTTTGTGTTTACACTTTTGTGAAATTCGGTCGTTTGATCATTGATCAATTAAGCGATAGTTATGGATCGTTAGATCCGTGATGATCCGACCGTTGGATCATCACCAATTTTGGATATGATGTTAGGATGCTAGAAATAAGCATGCTGTTGGATTTTAAAAGTTTCGGATTTTGTGTGGGACCCGTTGATGAATAGTAGACGTGGGACCCACGTTGACCGACGGTTGACTTTTGGTCAAACTGTCCCGAATTTTGGTTATTAATGTCTAAGAGACATTTGAGGAATAATTGAAGTGATTGGATTTTAGAATCATCAATTTGGAAACTATGATATGCTAAGTGGAAAATTGCATGTTCATAGGTAATTGTGGAATCATAGAAGCTTTCGGTTAGCATTGTCGATTCCCGGATATTATTTGAAGACGCAGCAGGAATTAGAGGTGAGTGAATGTCACGCCCCGATTTTCAAATCGATTAATATGGCATTTTGCCCTTAATTACAAACCAATTCGGGAACGTGACTACATGGAATATCAAATACAAATATGCACTAGAATTTTTTTCCTTTTAATTCGAGTACAACAAATATACTCCATGCCCAATAAATGTAAATGCTGACCCGTTCTTTAGGGTTACATATTACAAGCCATAAATTAAATAATAAATTGTTATTACAAAATATTAAATAATTAATCCATCAGAGTTTATTACATAAACAGCGGAAGTCTTATAAACCAATAATATGTATGCAGCCTTGCTTACTCCTGGTTATCCTAACCTGCAGGTATAACCACTACACCGTGGAATAGTGTACCGGGTTATATCAACAAACCCGGTCAGCTTACGAAGCTGGTATGAGTGATCTATGTTTTATTCACACTGTAACATTTTTCCAATTGAATTCTTTTATTTTCAGAAATCAATTAAAACCCAAAAGTTCCATTTCAAATCCGGAAGATTCGTATTATCTAATATACTGAACCTACGTGCCCCATACCACGTATTTTAACCCCACACGCCCCATAAACGTGTATGTTAATACCAGGGTAATCCAGTATGTTAAATAATATAAACCCTCGATCTTTACTCACACAAAACCATTTATAACTTAGCCTGATTAAAAGTGAGATGCATCTCCTTTTAATACATCAAGTTATTTTTAACTTCGCCTGATTAAAAGTGAGAATACTATTTTTCTTCTCCTTTTAATACATCAAGTTAATCATACAATATGCAGTCTAGAGCTCTAACTGATGGGCTACCATTTTTCACCCATTTAACGGTGTCCCCAGGACAATCCGTTTGTACAAAATCATTCAAATAGGCAAACACAATATCTTAATAGAATTATTGTGTTCCCACAAAATTCACAAATTAAAACAATAAGATGAACATTTTTCAAATATTGTTTTAACACCAAAATCACAACAACACAATATGAATTAATATTCATATATAAAAACATCGTGAGATTCACTCACCTCTAATTCCTGCTGCGTCTTCAAATAGTAACCAGGAATCGACAAGCGTGTACGCAACACCTTTCATAATCACCTATGATTATGCAATATCCAATTAGCATAATACATTTCCAAAATAATCCAAAGTTCCTCAAATGTCACCTAGGACATCGGAAATATTAATCGAGACCATTTGACCAAAAGTCAACCATCGGTCAACGTGGGTCCCACGTCTACTATTCATCAACGGGTCCCACACGAAATCCAAAACTTCCAAAATTTACCAACATGCTTATTTCTAGCATCCTTACATCATATCCAAAAATGGTGATGATCCAACGGTCGGATCATCACGGATCTAACGATCCATAATCATTGCATAATTGATCGTTGATCAAACGATCTTATTTCAATAATCCAACGGTCCAACATGCTTATAATCTCAATATTAACCCCACGATCAAATTTCATGATCATCCAACGGTCGGATCTCTCGAATCGTAAATCGTACGATCCGATTAATCGGGTTAATTAACCATCGGTCAAATGACCGAATTTGACAAAAGTCAAAACACGAAAGTTGTTCGTATCGACGAAACAAGTCAAACGGAGCAAAGAACTACTCCCGGACCGGCCGGACGCGCCGCCCACGCGCCGCCGCCGGCGGTGGTCAGACCGCCGGTCAAGGTGGTCCGATTGACACCAAATTTTACCAGAATGTAGATCACAACAATCCCAACAAGTTTGATAACTACCTCGAGGTCTGGATCGGAGTGGAAGTGGCCGGAATCGGTGTCGGTGGGTTTTAGATCCAAAAAGTGCAAAGTTTCAATCCCACCGATCTAGGCCGTATCGCCGTGATCCACCACCATGGGGAGGTTGCTGAGCAGGAGGGGAGCAAAACCCAACAGGTCTCATCGCCGGAGGTGGCCGGAAACGTCGCCGGAAAGCTTCCCCTTTTTGGCAGAAACTGTCGGCTCCGGTTGACAACTTTCCGTCAAGAATTTGGGGAAGGTACCTTCACGGGAAATGAAGAGGGGGAGGAGACGAAGCCGGCGCCACCGGAATCGTGGCCATCGGAGTCCGGACGCGCCGCCACGCGCCGCCCGAAGATTCTGTCCGTTGGGAGCTTTTTCGGAAGTTTCCGGAAAGATCCGGGCAAAAATGAAATTTCTGAAAAATACCCAATATTTATACAAAATTTTCCAAACTTCCGAAGGTCATAACTCCTTCATACGATGTCCGTTTTCGGTGAACCAAATTCCTACGAACTCGATTCGACGAGTTCTACAACTTTCATGAAGGAAGTTTTCCCAAATTCTCAACGGATAAAAAGTTACCTTAATTAACCTTGTGTAACTTATAATTACCGCCGTAATTATCGTTTTACGATGAAAACCCCTAAAAATATGAAATCACACCATTTCACTTCAAATTTCACGACCTATTTTATAAAAATAGTATCGAAATTTTCGGGGTATTACAGTGAATCTCACGATAGTTTATATATGAATATTAATTCATATTGGGTTGTTTGCAAAAATAAGTAATTATATTTATTTAAATGATTTTGTGATATATAATTAAATAAATAATTTAATTGATATATCAGTTTGTGATTTTGGTGTTAAAACAATATTTGAAAAATATTCATTTTATTGTTTTGATTTGTGAATTTTGTGGGAACACAATAATTCAAAATAAGATATTGTGTTTGCCTATTTGAATGATTTTGGACAAAGTAAATGGGTGAAAAATGGTAGCCCATTCAGTTAGAGCTCTAGACTGCATAATACTAATAAAGGAGGGGAAAAATGGTACTCTCGCTTTATCCGTCCGTATTGTTGATTAACTTGATGTATTAAAAGGAGAAGAAAAATAGTATTCTCACTTTTAATCAGGCGAAGTTAAAAATAACTTGATGTATTAAAAGGAGATGAATCTCACTTTTAATCAGGCTAAGTTATAAATGATTCGTGTGAGTTTGATTTGAATTTGCTTCTTAAATAATTGAAGCATTGATTTCATTGGATTACAATTCTTGCAAAATATTGAATTGTATTTTGAAGGTTTTACTTCTTTAAAAATTTGAAGTAAATACTATTATGATTTTCGATTCTTAAAAAGAATGAAATCAGAGATTTGGGAAATGATTTTGGGGAAAGTTTATATTGTTTAATATTCTGAATTACCCTGGGATTAACATACACGTTATGGGACGTGTGGGGTTAAAATACGTGTTATGGGACGCGTAGGTTCGGTATATTTTATAATATGAATTTTCGGGATTTGAATTGTTTTTGAAAAGTATATGTTACATATATTGTTTAAATGAAACTATATATGTAGATATTGTTAAACGGTTTTAGGGTGTGTAAACTTAGATCACTCATACCAGCTTCGTAAGCTGACCGGGTTTGTTGATATAACCCGGTACACTATTCCACGGTGTAGGGGTTATACCTGCAGGATAGGATAACCAGGAGTAAGCAAGGCTGCTTTCATTTATTGGTTTATAAGACTTCCGCTGTTTATGTAATAAACTCTGATGGATTAATTATTTAATATTTTGTAATAACAATTTATTATTTAATTTATGGCTTGTAATATGTAACCCTAAAGAACGGGTCAGCATTTACATTTATTGGGCATGGAGTATATTTGTTGTACTCGAATTAAAAGAAAAAAATTTCTAGTGCATATTTGTATTTGATATTCCATGTCGTCACGTTTCCGAATTGATTTGTAATTAAGGGCAAAATGCCTTATTAATTGATTTGAAAATCGGGGCGTGACACAATTTCTTTGGACAAAGTCTTTTGCTTTTGCTGTAAATTGTTTTCAAAGAACTTATCTTGTTGGCCAATTAGCTGATGAAGGTCTCAATGATTGTCATAATATCAATGATCGGCTTAAAACCACGAAAGAAATAGGCAACATATTGCTTCTGTGACGAGTTCGATGGAATTGGAAAAAAGATTGAAACTAAAGTTAACAATTGATGCAAGTTTGCAAGAACAAATCAAGCAAGAGAGTGAACACTGGAAACAAGTATTAGAGAGAATCCTTGCAGTTGTGAAAAGACTTGGGAGAAATAATTTGGTATTTCGTGGAGATAGTGAAAAGCTATATGAGGAGAACAATGAGATTTTTTTTACAGATGATTGAATTGCTTGCTGAATTTGATTTTACTATGCAAGAACATGTTCGGCGTATTTTAAAACATGAGACTCATTATCATTATTTGAGTCACAAAATCCAGAATTAAACGATATAACTGTTGCTCATGTGAGGTGAAAAGCTCAATCATTTGTCGAATTAAAAAAACAAAATATTTCTCAGTCATACTTGATTGTACTCCAGATGTGAGTCATGAGGAACAAATGTCTTTTGTACTAAGATGTGTGAATGTTTCAGCAAGTCCAATTGTGGTTGAAGAATATTTTTTAGATTTCATAAAGGCAGATGATACATCCGGGCTTGGACTGCTTAATGAGCTTCTAGATGCATTGAAGACTCTTGAACTTGATGTTGGTGATATAAGAGAACAAGGATATGACAATGGATCCAACATGAAAGGGAAAAATAAAGGTGTACAAAGTAGACTGCTTGAAATAAATTCTAGAGTAGCATATACTCCTTGTGCTTGTCGTTCTTTAAATCTTGCACTTTGTGATATGGCTAATTGTTGTCCCAAAGTTGTGTCATTTTTTGGTGTACTACAACGAATATACTTATTGTTTTCGGCTTCTACAAAGAGATGACAAGTCTTTAGAGAGCATGTGAAAGGTCTCAACCTCAAGCCATTGTCAGAAACACGTTGGGAAAGTCGTGTTGAGAGTGTTAAAGCAATAAGATATCAAGCTCCACAAATAAGACCGGCTTTAGCTCAGTTGGTGAATAGTAAGGAAGATCCCAAAACAAAGAATGATGCTGAGACTTTAGCAACATATAATATTGAGAATTTTCAGTTCTTGTTGGGCATGGTTATTTCGTATGATTTGTTGTATATTGTTAACATTGTTAGCAAAGTTCTGCAAACTGAAGATATACATATTGATGTTGTCATCAAAGAATTGAAAAATCTTATTTCCTTTCTTCAAAAGTTTATAGAAACTAGATTTGAGGAGGCCATGATTGAAGCTAAAGAGATTGCGAGTAAGATGTGAATTGAACCTGTTTTTCTGGAAAAACGGGTCATTCATAGAAAGAGACAATTTGATGAGAATACTAGTGAAGTAGTGACACAATCAGAAGCAGAATCCTTTAAAGTTAACTATTTCCTCTATATAGTTGATCAAGCTCTTTCTTCATTTAAAACCAGGTTTGAACAATTTCAGAATCATTTAAAATTAATTATTATCTCTATATAGTTCATAGTTGATTAAATTCTTTTTTCTTTCTAAACCAGGTTTGAACAATTTCAGAGTTTTGAAGAAAATTTCAGGCTTTTGTTTGATTTGATTAAGTTAAAGTCTGCAGACAGAGATAGTTTGATGAATTTTTGTGCTAATCTTACAAATTTAATGAAGCATGGCGAGGTTTTTGATATTAATTATAATGATCTTTATCAGGATTTACGAATGTTGCGTGATCTTTTACCAGAAGAAACAAAAAGAGCTATTGACGTGTTGAATTATATAAAAGACATGGATGACTGTTACCCACATACCTGGATTGCTTATAGAATTCTGCTAACTATGCCAGTCACAGTGGCCTATGCAAAAACGAGCTTTTCAAAGTTGAAGTTGATCAAATTTTACCTTCGGTCAACTATGTCGCAAGATAGAATGAGTGGTTTGGCTATGATATCTATTGAAAAAAATATGGTTGGAAAACTTGATTATGCAAGTTTAATTAGCACATTTGCATCTAAAACTACAAGACAAGTCTTATTTCAATGATACTTTGTAATATGTTGGCTTAATTACATATTTATTTGGGATATTGTTTTTTTTTTAGCAGTCGAGCCCTAAGAATTTTCTTCGCCTTGAGCCCTCGAATTCTCTGGGCCGGCCCTACTCCCAAATTGCATCATTTTCCACCAAATAACAATTCCTCGCATAAATGGACTACAAAACACATAAACATAGGTTAGAGACACCAAATAGCCTAAGGATTAGCCTAATTTGAGTGATTAGAGACATCATTTGTACGTAAAATACGTATAAAGTAGAACCCGTAGCTACCGGCAAATGGTTGCACCGATTGGAAGGTGAAGGGAAATGAAGAGTTTGAGGGAGAGGAAAGGGGAAAGTTTGAGAGAATTTTGGGAGTGTGGAAGTGATGCGGTGCCGTTAGCTAGCGAGTAACTTTATTTTTCTTTTTGCTATTTTATTTTATTAGTTTTCTTTATTTTTCTAATTAATCTTGGGATTTATTTCCCTTTTTGTTTTAGGGTTTTGAGGCTATAAATACCCTTATTTTCATTGTAAGATTTAGAATTTGATGAATTAATAAAATTTGAGAAAGTTTTCTCATCTTGTTCTATAAACTCGGCCATTCTTTCGGGAATCAACGAGGCATAAAAGCTCTATTAACTCGGCTGTTCCTACGAGAATCAACGAGGCAAAGGCCACCCTATAACTCTTGGCTATTCTCACGTAGAGAATCAACAAGGTTTAGGGTTCTATCCGGTTACCTATTATTCAATTTTCGCAAGCTATTCATAGAATTATTTCGTATTCGCAAATAAGATTTGAAGTTTTTGTTAGAATTTCCATCACGTGCTGCATTAGGGATGCTGCGATTATCCTTGTTTGAAGAGATAAGGAATATATATGATGAGGTACAATGGATGGAGGGTGGAGATGGATTGGGAGAGATTCTAAGGCTAAAACTAAGGTCTATGAATTTAAAATGACCAAAAAGGCTAAGAAAAAGTGGGAGAGATGAAGGAGAGTGAAGGATAGACTAATAAAATGAGTAGGGACAGTACAAATCAAATTTGGGAGGATTAGGAGACAAGAATGTAAGATGCATGTAAGGCTAAATGACAAAAAATGTTGGTGCAAATTAATGACATGTATTTGAATTTGAATTTGAAATGAGATGTATCACCAAATATCTAAAAATCACAAAGCGGAGGATTCCTAGCTGAGTTGGGAAGCTTCAAGGATGAGTCACCACTTGACATTTTGATATTTGCCTTGGAGTTGACCTCAAATTGACCTGGTTTGACTTTTTGGGTCCAAAAGTTGACTTTTCTGTTTCTAGGCCAAATTTCTGGATTTTTCTTGTGTTCCACTTTCGATACTTGACTTTTATAATCTGGGCATCATAAAGTCGGTTTACTTTTTGTCGTTTTCTCAAAAATGCTATAAAAGCTCCCAAAATGTGTCCTAATGCTCCGAATTACTTCACCTCACGTATTTGAGCTACAAAACATACAAACATGGATTATTGAAGCTATTTAGCCTTTGGAGAATTATAATTCAAGGGATTAGAAACATAATTCAAGAAACTTGTGCCACATGTCATAGACGTACGTGCTACACATGTATTGCTCACGGCATGAGACTCTAATAAGGCTTATGTGTCCCTTTTATAATTTCTCGCAATGATAAGTTCGACACTTTGGTCACTATACTGTCAAAAACTTCACTTTGGTCACTTAACTTCAATATTGTCTTTCACTTTGGTCACTCAACTTCAATACCGTCTTTTACTTTGGTCACTCAACTTCAATATTGTCTTTTATTTTGGTCACTTGACTTCAATACATTTTTCAATTTGAGTGACCAAAGTGATGTTTTTGAAAGTATAGTGACTAAAGTGTCAAAATGTCATAGTTGAGTCACCATTTGTGAAATTTTGCCGAAAAAATAAATCAACACTATACCTATTTGTCACTCCACCCTAGCTGCTGTTGGGTTGGTAATTGGTGACCCCCAAAGGCTGTCCTTTTCTTGCTAATACCATAAATCTCAGTAATAGCAATGTCATCATTACAAAAAAAAATTAATTTAAAGTTTACTACTCCGTAGAGACTAAGAAGATTGTTGAAAATGGGCCACACGATCAGTAGGAATAGAATATGATACATGCCCTTGTATGATCAAGCTAAGCTTGGGTAGGATTAGCTAAAGGGTTGAATATGCAAACCCTTAAAGCTGAAACTTTGAATAGGAATTGTTATTTAACTTATCAAAAAACTAACCAACTTACATAAGCTACAACCTTCTTTAAATAGTCCAGAGCACTACTACTTAATTAATGCTATCTAGACACCAGAACCTTCTAAAATAAAGACTACACAAAGAACAAGAATAAATTCAAACACATGCAAGAGACTTAAAGACTGACACATGACACAACAACAAAACATTAATTAGCAAAAATAAAACTCCAGACCCTAGGAGACCCTTAGATCTTCCAAATCAACTTTACTGACTGCTTCAGAATATAAGTTTGAGATTGCTTTTCGAGAATCTGTCCACCACCACCATAATTGAATCCATTCTTCTTTGAGTTCTAGGAAGGCCAAAGACAAAATCCATGCTCACATTTATCCAAGTAGACTTAGGAGTAGGAAGTGGAGTGTATAACCCAACATTTGTCGATCCTCCCTTACTTCTTTGACACACATGACACCACTCTACATGCCTTGTGACATCGCGCTTCAACTTTGGCCACTAATAGGCCGAAGTGATCAGTGCCAAGGTCTGGTCACGACCAAAATGGTCTTCTTGGTGAAGTTCCTTGACAATTTTTTCTTTAAGTGAGCCTTCTGGAATGCATAGCTGGTCTCCCTTGAAAAGATAACCATAATGTACATCAAAACCAGTTGGTTGACCTGCCAACGTTTACTCTAGAATGGATCCTAAATAAGGATCTTCCTTGTACTGAACTTTGAATGCATCAAATCCCTTCACCTCAATACGAACAATAGACAAAATAGAAGCCTTTCGACTTAGTGCATCAACCACCTTGTTGTGAATTCCAGCCTTGTGTTTTATTTGTAGTGGAATTGTTCCAGGAAGTTCACCCAACTAGCGTGCTTCCTGGTCAACTTGGATTTCCCCTTAATGTACTTCAAGGCTTCATGATCAGAGTAGAGAACGAATTTTCTCTGAGCCAAATATGCACTCCAATGACGTATGACTCTAACTGCTGCATACAGTTCAATGTCAAACTTCATCGAAGCCTTGCACCAGTGAGTTTCTCACTGAAAAAGGCAATGGGTCTCCCTTCTTGACTTAGCACCGCTCCAATTCCTAACCTTGATGCATCACAATCTATTTGGAACACCTTCTCAAAATTCGGTAGAGTTAGAATCGGAACTTTACATAATTTTTTCTTCAACACCTCAAAACTTTTGGCAACCTCTGGTGTCCAATATAATTTTTGGTTCGTCTTCATACAATCTGTAATCGGGGCAACCAATTAAGCTGCTGAAATTATGTATATTCTGAGGTGTAGGCCAGCCAAGTATTGCTTCCACTTTCGATGGATCCATGGAAATCCCTTGAGCAAACACCACATAACCCAGAAAATTAACTTATTCTGTCATGGCACTTCTTGAAATTAGCATATAGCTTCTCCTTTCGCAGCATTTCTAGCACTTCTCGTAGGTGTTGCTTGTGAGCAACACAAGATGGGCTGTAAACAAGTATGTCATTGAAATAAACAAAAACAAATCTTCCAATATAAGGCTTTAGGATTTGATTCATTACCCGCATGAACGTGCTTGGAGCATTGCAAAGCCAAATGGCATTACCATTCATCACCTGGACGAATCTGAATTTGATGATAACAACTGTGCAAGTCTATCTTGGAGAATATTCTGGAACCTCCCAAACGATCTAGCATATCATCAAGGCATGATATAGGATATCGATAACAAACAGTAATTTGGTTGATTGCTCTACTATCCATGCACATGCGCCATGTTCCATCCTTTTTTGGAGTCAGCAAGGCAGTAACTGCACACGGACTTAAACCTTCCCTGATCAAGCCTTTCTTCATTGCTTCCATTACTTGCCTTTGAAGCTCTTCGTGCTCTTTCAGACTCATTCTATATGCTGCCTTGTTTGGAAGGGTAGCACCCGTAATGAGATCAATTTGGTGTTGAATATCTCTTAATGGCGGCAAACCTAGAGGAAGATCTTCAGGCATCACATCTGCAAACTCTTCGATTAGTGGCTTTATAGCCTCAGGAATAAAGGAAATAGGGATGTTGTCCTTGGCAATCAAAGCATAGCTTATTCCGGTCTCCTCAGCTTCCTTTATGAAGTTAGTAAGAGAGAGGAAATTGTCTCCCATTTCTGCTGTTTTCTTCGAAAGGTCATCCTCCTTCATTGGTGCTAGAATCACTTTCACATTATCCATCAAGAAAGTGTATCTTTTTTTTCTACCATCGTGAATTACTTTTCTATCATACTGCCATGGCTTCCTAAGGAGAACATGACAAACATCCATTGAAACTACATCACACCAAACTTCATCCAAATCTTTCTTTCCAATGGAAAATGATACAAGGCAGCGAGTATCAACGATTACCTTATTACCTTTCTTGAACCAGGACAACTTGTAAGGTTTTGGATGCTTCACTTGTTTCAATTGCAGCTTTTGGACTACTTCAGTAGAAACAATATTTTCGCAGCTACCTCAATCGATTATCAACTTACACACCTTGCCACCTATGGTGCATGTGGTATGAAAGATATTTCGACGCAACCAATCTTCCTCGACTTCTTGTTTAGGTATTAGTCAACTTTTACGAATAACTAAAGCGTCACCGATGTCTCCATAAACGAAGTCTTCGCTGCACTCCTCATCCACTTCTTCATCAAAGATATGCTCTCCAATTTCTTCATGAATTTCCCCTCCTTCAATCATGAGCTGCTTATTTATGTCTAAACGGCTACTAGAAGCTAGTCTGCAGTCGGAGGACTTGTGATTAGGTTCTTCACATTTGAAACAACGAAATTTGGGCACATTGTTCTGACTTTGTGTGACTAGTCCAGAAGTATTAGAAACGATTTCTAACAGCGGCAGATGAACTTTGAGCCCCAAATTGATCGGATTTTACAAATCTTTGACCACCCATTGCTGTTTGCTGGTTCATTGAGTTGGTACCGGTCCTGCTATATGGCCGATAGCTAGACTTGTTATGTTGTTTCTCAATGGCTAAAGCACGCTAATGGGCTTTGGAAACAGACCAAAAAGTATGGAGATTAAGGACATCTTGCAAATTTTCCTTCAAACCGCCAATATACCTTGCAACAAGTTGTTCTTCATCTTCGTTTAGGTCATTTCTGGCTACGAGCAGATATAACTCCTCAGTGTATTCGTCCACCGTTCGATCACCTTGCTTCAAGTTTTGCAAATGCTGATAGAGGATGCGAACATAATTAAATGAAAGGAGATTCTCCCCGAGTTTTTTCTTCATTTTCTCCCAGTTCTTGATTCTCTCCTTTCCCCTTCTTTCGCGCTTCCTCTTCAGTTGTTCCCACCAGGCAGAAGCTCGACCAGTAAACTTGATGGCTACCAATTTGACCTTCTTGTCATCTGGTACATCCTTGAAGTCGAAAATCGTCTCCACAGTGTTCAACCAGTCGATAAACTCTTCAGCTTGCAAACTACCATTAAATTTTGGTATCTTAAACTTGAAGTTCATCTCCCATCTTCTATCGTCCGAATAGGTGGCTTCTGACGCGGAGCGCGACCATAAAACGGGTTCTCAGCTTCTCCATCTGAGTTGTCGCTTTCTTCTACAGATCTTGCAGCCTCCAACTTAGTTATTCTTTGAGTTAGAAACTCTACATGTCTCCTTAATTGCTTAATTAACTTCAGTGGTTGGCTGCCTACCATGCCCTCGCCTAGCCATTTAGGCTCTGATACCAACTGATGCAGGCCCTTATATGATCAAGTTAAGCTTGGATAGGATTAGCTAAAGGGTTGGATATGGAAACCCTATTTAAAGTTGAAACTTTGAATAGGAATTGTTATTTAACTTATCGAAAAACAAACCAACTTACATTAGCTACAACCTCCTTTAAATAGCCCTGAGCAAAACTACTTAATTAATGCTACCTAGACACCAGAACCTTCTAAAAGAAAGACTACACAAAGAACAAGAATAAATTCAAACATAGGCAAGAGACTTAAAGACCGACATGCACAGGACACAATAACAAAGCATTAATTAGCAAAAATAAAACTCCAGACCTTAGGAGACCCTTACATCTTCCAGATTAACTTTACTGACTGCTTCAGAATATAAGTTCGAGATTTCTTTTCGAAGATTTAAACTGCCTATGAATTAATAATACTAGAAATATTACACCCTATGGGTGTGAAATATATGTGGTTACCTTAAAGAAGTGGGTAGTTAAGCAGTTTTGATGTTTTTTTTTCCTGTTATTTTACGATTTGACTATTTTACTCTTTTTGAATAATTTGGGGTTCAAAGTATTTTAATATATAAAGGACATTTACGTAGAAAAATTTGGTTGTGATCAACAATCTCTCTTCTCTTAAATAATAGTATAGATACTTGTTTTACAATTAACATTTTACAATAGACAATACATATGCTAGCGGCTCTCTGCTAAGGTTTGGGTTTCGGCTCCACCATGGCGTGTCGATCCGGCATCTTCTCCAGATTCATGGAGATCGTTGTAGGCTTCAGCCTGCTCTTCTTTTCTTCGCTTGTTGAGGTTGGTGGGATAGTGCATACGACATTGGCTTGGACGACGTTTGGATCTGTTGATGTCTTGATCTCGTCATGGTCGGATCCCATGTTTGATTGGCTCCTTGTTGGGTGGGCTGGTGATGGCTCTGGTATTGGTGGTATTGGTGATGGATCTCTTGATCATTACACCGGCCGCATCGAAGGTAGACGGCTCTTGGGTTATGGGTTTCTGAGCTAGAAGTATTCTTCTTCGGCTTATTTGTTTTGTGTCAGTGGTCAGGGCGCAGTCGTTGGCGGCGTTGCTTACTAGTGGCGTGTCCAGTTGCCAGAGTCTTCATTGATGGTGGCTTGGACTGGCTTCAAGGTCAGGGGAAGGTTAGGGTTTGGCTTTTGGGCCAGATCTTGTTTTCCCTTGTTTTGTTACTTGGTTATGGGACGTGGGACTTGCTTAGTGGGCTCATTATGGCCTGTTAGCGTTTTATTTTTGCAACATGTCTATGACTCCCCTTCTACGTAGGGTAGAGTCATAGATCAATAAGTTAAGGCTCAAATTATCAGTTTATTGCTTTTGAGTCCTAATTGCGTTCAGTTACTTTGTTACCTGAGGTATAGCACTATCAAAGGCGATTTTACTTAGGCGGTGATTATGTCTGTCGAGCCCAATATGGGTGGTCATCGTGTGTACTTTTTCCTCTCACTATTAATGAATTGACGTTTTCTATCAAAAAATAATAATAATATATATTATAAATAATAAAAAAATAGGAAAAAAATAGAAAAAGTCCAAACTGTTGTAAATAATATTACTTATGTGGTTGTCCATATAATTACTTGGAGGGTCTACTGTGCAATATCTCATTAGTTGATACCCTTGCTATGTAAACTCTAACACTATATAAAGAGGCTAATGAGAATGAGAAAGATACCTCAACATTACATCTCCCACATTTCTATTTGCACTCTACTTTCTAACAAAGTAAGTTTCTAGTTTATAATACGTTATCAACACGCTTGTCTCTTTTATGTTCTTGTATAAACTCGATGATGATCTATGACTTATATGGTGCAATTTTGTTATTTTAGATCAATACTCATGATCTATGAGTTCTCTACGATTCTTTCCATGTATCTTTGAATTCCTTTTATGTCACAATGAAACAAAATAATGCACTTGTTGATATTATTGTTTCATTGAATTCATGCACATATGAAGATTAGTTTTACAATCTGTTTCTATATTTATATATATTATTGTCGCTAATCCTCTATGCAGCCACTCAAGATTGTTTTCAATTGCTAACTTTGTTTTGTCCTTTTTACTCTTATGTTGCATGTTATGCACACTAATGAATAATGTTGCATGTTACGCACACTAATGAATAATTATTGATTACATTTTATGCATGTAATATGTATTTGAACGTTTCGACGGTTTCACCTTTTTTTCTGTTATTATGACCAATTTAATTAGTTTAATATGTCAACATGTCTTACAATATTTTATTGCAATGGTAGGAATTCCTACCTTCATTCCACATCTACCAATTTATTGCACATTTTTATGTTCATTTTCTTAGTGAGCCCGAAGATTCAATTGGATCGATCTCGAACATGAAGTTCTGAGTATAAAATTTTAAACCAGAAGTTCAAAATATCAAATTTTAGACCCGAAGTTCTAATAGTGAAATCTCGAATCCGAAGCTTCAAGTACAAATTATGTATATTATGAATCCATTATTCGACTTTGTGTCTCCTCAAACCCGTAGTTTCGAGTGAATTATTCTCTGAAGTCTAATTTATTGTTAAGAACCTGAAGTTCTAACCGTTTATGAATTCGACATCTTCCATTTTATATTTGTGTGGGAAGATGGCCAACTTGGCAAAACTGGAATTTGTTGCCCTTGACATTTCTGGCCAAAATTACCTTTCTTGGGTCCTTGATGCCGAGATTCATCTCCAGGCTGCTAATCTCGAAAATGCTATCAAGGAAGGTACCAACGCATCCCAGCAGGATCGCGCAAAGGCCATGATTTTTATCCGCCACCATATACATGAAGGATGGAAGGAGGAATACCTCATTGTCAAAGATCCACTTGAGCTTTGGAAAGCCTTGGAAAAACGATATGCTCATCAGAAAACTGTGATCCTCCCAAGAGCTCGCTTTGAATGGACGCATTTGTGCCTTCAAGATTACAAGACAGTGAGAGAGTACAACTCTGCACTCTTCAAGATTAGCTCCCAAATGAGGCTATGTGGAGAGCCCATAAGTGATGAAATGTTGCTAGAGAAAATATTCTCTACCTTCCATGCCTCGAACATGCTCCTAGCCTGTAGGAGCAATATCAAGAGCACGGTTTCAAGAAGTATTCATAATTAATTTCTTGTCTCCTTGTGGCTGAACAAAACAATGAATTGTTGCTGAAAAACCACCAATCTCATCCAACTGGATCACAACCATTCCCTGAAGTGCATGCCACATTTTCTGGTGGCAATGGCAATGACAATGGACGAGGTGGAATACATGAAAATGCTCATGTTCATGGTCGCAAACGGGGCCATGGAAGCCAAAATAGTCAAGGCCGTGGTAACCATACCAAGCATTTAGGTCCAAGAAACAATGCCAAAGTCAACAAAAGGAAGGACCAGATGAACCAAGCTCCTCAAAATCATGACAATATTTGTCATAGGTGTGGTGAAAATAATCATTGGGCACTTACCTGTCGTACACCTAAACATTTGGTGGACCTTTAGAAGGCCTCCCTAAAAGGGAAAAATGTGGAGACAAATTAGGTTGATCAATCTGATCCTTGGGAGTCATCTGAGCCAATTGACATAACAATCAATTGACATAATTTCCGTTGATGTGTCCTCCCTGGAAGGAAAAAATGTGAAGACAAATTATGTTGATCAATCTGATCCTTGGGATTCATCTGAGCCAATGGACATAATTTCCCTTGATGTGTCAGACTTCTTGGTCAACAATGGGAGTCATGTTGATGAAATGATTAGTGGTGGAGTTCTTGACACCAACTAAATTAGTATTTATGTTTAAGTATTTTTTTCTTATGTTTTTGCTTTGCTTTATGTTAAACCTTGTCTTTTGTGTTTCTCTTCAAGTTTCTTATATTCAATAAAAGACCAGTATTTCTTTTTATTGAATAAACTAATGTGCACTTTAAATTAAGCTTTGTATTTTTTTCATGCACATTTTAACATAATGCATCAAATACATGCATATATGTTCTATTGCATGTTATTCTACACAACGTACATATATATATATATATATATATATATATATATATATATATATATATATATAATTGGGCATAACTAATTGCTTATAATTGCATATTATTATTGCAATCATGAATAATTAATTTATTGTATAGTCAATAAACGTTTATTTGCTCTAAATATATGTTTAATAGTATATTCAAATGTTATTTATATATTGCATGTTACATTGTAATTGTCCATAATTAACATTATTTGCATGTTCATTATGCATGTTCAAAATGTTATATAATTACATGCAAATTAGCATTACTTTTATAACTTGCAGTTTTGTGAGTATTATTTTGATCATTTACCTACTAATTAAGTAGAATTATGCAAAGTTTATGTGAATGGTCAATTAGTTATTGCACATATAAATAACTCATTGCACATTTATATGGTTGAAATCCATTAATTGTTGTTGGCTACAAATACATATTTATTAGCACACATTACCTTTCGTTTTATTATAAATATGTACTGTTGGTAATATTACAATTGTTTTTTTGTAATATTTCTTATATATCCATGCAAATTATTTATTTATTTATTTTTATATGAAGGCATGAATATGGATCATGGATGTCCTCAGCTTAAGAAATGTGGAGAAAAAATATGTCTTGCAGACAGTGTGACTACGCATACAATCCTTCGCGATCGAAAATATTTCTCCAATTTAATCTCTACAAGAGCTAATGTCACAACCATATCAGGTCCTGCATACCTAATTGAAGGCTCCGAAAGAGCTCATATACTGTTGCTAAATGGAACACAAATGTTCATTCAAGAGGCTTTATACTCTGCCAGATCCCGAAGAATTAATCTGCTGAGTTTTAAAGATATACGTTTGAATGGGTACTACATTGAAACCACAAATCAAAATAATGTGGAGCATCTTTGCATCACTTCCAATGCTAACAGCCAAAGGCGTATATTAGAAAGGATGGTTGCCCTCGCATCTGGATTGTATCACACAACCATAAAATCGGTTGAGGCATACCATGTCATGAACCAGAAGTTCACTGACCATAAAATATTTATGCTTTGGCATGACCGCCTTGGTCACCTTGGATCCACCATGATGCGTAAGATCATTTTTAATTCCAATGGACACCCATTGTTGAATAAATATATTCTTTTGCCAAGCAATAACTCTTGCAAAGGGAAATTAATCATCAGACCATCTTATGCAAAGATTGATGTTGAATCCCCACCTTTTCTACAAAGAATTCAAGGGGATATATGTGGGTCTATTCAACCATCTTGTGGACCATTTCAGTATTTTATGGTTTTGGTTGATGCCTCTATGAGATGGTCACATGTTTGCCTTTTATCGACTCGTAATATAATTTTTGCAAAGCTTCTAACTCAGATAATCAAATTACGAGCACATCACTAGTACAAAAAATGCATCACACAACGGTTTATCACCGTTGTGCCATTTGGACCATAACCGTCGACTATCTCGGTGTTGTGTGATGACAACTATCCAACAACGGTGATTCACCGTTGTACGTTAATCATAGGGTTGACAGATTTTCTTATTAGCGTTGTCCCAATTTATGCACAGAATGGCATCCGCTGGTCAGCGCTGCTTCATTTTGTTGTTTCAACGGAAACAAGACAACATAAATAGTTTTCAATTTGTTGTGTTGTAACCCTTCAGACAACAAATTATCTTGTTACTACTGTGGTATGATTATCCAATACAAGTCAGTTACTTGATTATGACTGTGGTATATGATGTCTCAATTTTAACCTGTTGAACCATTTAGACGACGTATAGAGATTTTATTGTTGTATGATTTTGTATTGGACAATAAAACTCTATTTGTTCTGTTGTGTGAGAGAAAACTATACAACCTATTTCTTCAATCACCGTTGTGAGTGTTATAAGAAGTCTGTTGTTTAGGTTCACGTATTCATACAATGTTTGTGTCAACTGTTGGATGATAACTACCATTCCCTAGAATTCTGCATAATTTAGATTTCATTGTAGTACCTAATGAACAATGCATACTGATTAATATTGGAAAGAAATCAGAATGTAGCTCATCAAATTAAGAACTCCAATCCATACATTAAAGCATCACATTGAGTACTTCAATCCATACATTAAAGCATCAAATTTACCAAAAGGCTAGGTGAGCATTTTCCCAATCATCCTTACACAAAAGCAGGCTAGCTAGCTTGCAAGCTGATTTACAAGCATAAAAAACTGGTACATTAATTAGTTTCAAAAACATGCTCAGTTGCTGCATGTGAATACCCTGAGTATGTACATAAGACTATAAGAGAAGCAAATAATGATTTCCTTCAACCATCTCGATGGCTCCTAGACATATCTATTGACAACAAACGAGGCCCAATCATTCTGCACCTCATCAATATCCTTTTGGCTATAAGTGTGGCCTCTCCTCTCCCACTGAAACATACAACATTATCAAAACAGCACCTCATCAATATCTTTTGAAAATTTGTGACATAAAAAACTAGCATTATCAAAACAAGAATGTGGTTTATACCTTGCTAGCAAAAGATAGATCCTTGTCGCTGATTATATCTTTCATGTAACGCATCACAAAGTAACCGCACTCCTTGTCGCTTGGTTGGGGAGGAATACCCTAAAAACATTACAGAAATCAACACCAAAAATTGCATGAATGAAAACTAACACATGTAACCAGACTCAAATCCAAACCAAAACATATTTATATATACCCCTAAATTTTTCCAAGTAACTGAACTCCGGCCATTTCTGCCCTTGTGCGCATTATACATAGCTATTGCACTAAAGCAGACAACAACCACAAAATTAGGATTGAAGATTAAGAAACTAGACAATCTAAATTTTAACAATATTGAAACAGTTTCTAATAAGTGAACATATCAACTAGCATCAACAGCATGACTTACGCGTCCGCAATCCCTATCCATTCTCCAGTTACTAACCGTCTTTTCATTAGATCCATGAAATAGACGATTTCATTCTCTGGATCCACAACAGTCAACATCCAATGAGCACTACATAACAAAATGACAAGATTGGAATTGTCAGATCACATGTATGAGAAAATATACGAAGATGCAAAGAATTGCAGTCAACAACATCATTCCTTCAATTACTTACTCTGAGTTATAAGGCAACATGAAAAGTTATCCTGGTTTTGCAGTTATGAGCTTGTTTTTTATATTTTGGGACCTCACAGTTCCAGCCCCACATCCTTTCCCACCAATCAATGCAGGGTCAACAAAAGCAACCATATCCAGCATTTTAGATTTAGCCAATACATCATAAAGGTACCTAACATGTATTTACAGCAATTAAGTTTGAGAACACTAGCACGAATTCACATTAAGACATCAGGGAGAAAACATATGTAATGAAAAAAATGATGTTTTCTTTACCTCTGGTACATAACTATGCAGTTTGCAGTTACTTCCCTCATGCTTGCAAGTCGGCGAACATCTGTTCCCATTATATATGTCTTACGTATATACCCAAATACTTCGGACTCCATTTCAAAGCTAATAGTACTCCCATCTTTGAATTTCTCCTCACCCCACAAGCATAGCATCTTCAATGAAGCTGGTAAAGCAGGTGCCAATTTCTGGAAGCTAAACTGAACCTTAGAGTCTTCGTCTTCCTGTAACACTTTCTTTCTCCTCCTTCTCTCACCTATACCCTTAGTAGGTTTCTAGAACAATACAATAAATGTAAGGTTTTCTATTCTGCATGTTCAAACTTAATAAAATACAAACATACCAATCACATTTTCTCAATTATAATGAAAACTTACCTTCTCAGGTGACATTATGATCATGTCTATAGGCCATGCTACCCAACTGCCCATTGCTTGTTTAACAGTTCTTATTTCATCTCGCACCGGAAATGGAACTATTGCTTTCTCCTCAAGAGCACAATAGATAGAAACACGCATATTATTGTCCCCAAGTGGAGCACCATGAATAGTTTGGCAAGGATCATCGCATTCCATAATAGTGGCCCGAGCTACAATATGGTCAATTGAATCCAATGCCAACTTGGCATCAGTCTCAGTTGCCGGTACCTTGAATGAAAAGAAATAATAATAAATCATATGTTGACACCTTCTTGGAATAAGAGCATTGACATAAATTTGTATGTATAACAATTAACCTAGTTCTAACAAGACTGCACAACATACATTTATAAATTCTACTTGTCTATGAGCAAAATAACAATACTACTTTAAAGTAAACTAGAAACCAATTAACTTACCTTTGAATTGTTTCTCCGAGATGTCAAATCTACATATTCTATTTCCTGCTCCTGCTCTTGCACATATTCTGTTTTTGCATTATCTTCCCCATTCTCCTTCTCATTGCCAACAACTTTCTCCTCCATGTTAGTTTCTACCTTGTCAGCCATCTTTATTACCTCTTTCTCCTGTTAGGATTTGGAAACAACCTTGACAACCTTCTCCCTCACTTTCTTTGAACCCTTCCTTTTACGTAGAGCATTTTGCTCAATCTCTTCTAAAGCGTCCTGGACTGATTTCACTTCTACACGATTACCTACTTCTTTCTCCTACTAGATCACAGGTTTGTGAACAACTCCCATGCCCAGAAATATGTGCATTGTCAATGTGTGTCTAATGGGGAGATACTTTCCCATCCCTTGAGTCTATCTTAGCTTCTAGTTGTGTAATCTTACCAATCCAAAATGCCTTCTCCTCTGCAATAATCTGCTCCTTCGCCTCTTCAATAATTTTGTCTCTCTCCTCTACTAATATTCTCAGCACACTCAATCTAACCGTCTCTTGGACACTCTCCTTTCTGTGTTTGGGGAGGTTGAAGTAAGTCGAGGGATTCACATAACCTCACACACCTCGCACTCTTCCAGCATGCTCAGGAGTCCCCAATGCCAGCGTCAATACATCATCACTTCCACTAATGGTCAGTTCTCCATCAGCAACCTTCTTCCTCAAGGTTCCCTAACACATTTAGAGTGTAGCAAATAAGGATATCATCAAGTAACATTATATATACAGATGACGCTTTACTTAATTACACTTACTATTTTTTCAACGGTCTGCTTTGTTGCTTCATCCTTGAAGGTGCCCTGCTTGCTCTCCCGTCCTTTGATCCACAATATTGCCCTATCGAGTTCATCCTCTGACATTGTTGAAGACTATGAAAAAAGTTTGTTACTAACGATCAGTTTACTTCCCTCATTGCATGACAAAGTAGTCAACTACACAAAAATAAAAAACTAACCAGCTTTTCCTCCAACCGAGCGTATCCCTTCTGTTGGGCCTCACGCAATGCCTGCAAATTATTAAGTATGTATTAATAATTGGACTGGGACAAAAGGAGATGAGTTTAATGTATAGCGTACCAGAAAAGTTTCCGCTGTCCGTTTTTTACAAATGTTGTCCAATGATCTGCATTAATGAATCTATAATCATCTGGAGGATACCGTAAAGCTTCAGGATCATCCTTGTACGGCACAATGTAATTCCTAGTGAGTCGGCTCTTGAATTCCCTCCATTTTGCTGTAGCCGATTGATAGGAGCACAAAGTGTGACGTTTTTAATATGTTTTTCCCATTCTTTGGCTGCGTTTTATTTGTAAATTTGCTATTTTAGCTTAGTTTCCATTTTTGAGTGCCTAAAGTGATGTTAAAGTGCGAAAATGGATAAAATGAGGATTTTAGGAAACTTTCGTGTTTCGACTTTCCTAATTTGTTTTGGAAACTTTCCTCATTTAAAATTTTTCCTCATTTATGTTTTCTCCTACATTTGGCAGGAATCCTAATGGAAGTAGGAATCGTATTGCAACTAGGATTGCCATTTTATCCCGGAGCAGAAAAGAAAAGTTGGATTTCGAAAAGCCCATTGGGCTTTGGAAGGCCCAAACCGTGAAGCCCATTAAGCTAGGCCCAAGTTGCTAGGCCCATGATGCTAGGCCCAAGACATAAACCCAAGTCCATTAGGCCATGCCGTGAACCCTAGCCCATCTAGGGTTACATTTGCCGCAAGTTGCAAGGAAAAGAAGTTGTTGCCGCAAGGAATCCTAAAAGAATAGGGAGTTTATTCTCTTACTTCTTCTTATTTCTCAAGGAACTAAATGCTTAGATCTTTTAGAATTTTATTTCAGATTTTTGTAGGATTATCCAAGAGGAATTACGACAAGTTTCAAAGAGACCTAATCCAAGAAGGACAAGGAATTAAATGGCTGATTCATAAAGGATTTAATTCAGATTTTTATGGGATTAATTAAGGGAAATTCGTGCAAAAATATTGAATAATATAAAGAGGCCGTGTGGATCACTCAAAGAAGATTTCAACTTGATTTCTACCTTATCTTGGACGGTGTGGATCACATCTAGGGTTCCATGATTTCTTCTATAAATAGGCTGCTTCTTGGCACAAGAAAAACACACCTTACTTCCATATTTTCAGAATACATCCATAGTTTTCGTCCATAGTTCCATTCTCTAGTGCTAGGGTTTGCAAGGCTGCAAGGAGGAGAGGAGACGTCTACACCATCACCACCATTCAACCGTGATCTTCCATCTTCACCACCTTTGGCGTGCACACTTGGATTGCTTGCTGATTTGTATGAAATTTACATACAAATTAGGTCTCTAATCACTTTAGTAATGCTAATCCGAAGGCCGTTTAGTGTCTCTAATCCTTGATTTGCACCATTGTAGGGCAAACGAGCATCGGACGGATATCGGGAGCGAAAAGGTGCGATTTGGAGCTTTTTGGACATTTCCGGCAAAAGGACGAAAAGTCAACCCGAGGACCAAAAGTCAACTCGTGGTCAACCCCGACTTAAGAGCGTCAACGAGTCAACATGAAGTCCCGGAAGTGAGCCGCGAAAGAATTCCGGAGGTTTGGTCAAAGTCAACCCTTGGTCAAGCTCCGAAGGTTAAAGTCAAGGTCAACGAAAAGTCAACCGCGTGACTCACCCTCACAAGCCCCCAAATCAGCAAAGGACCACACAAGATATCATGAGGTCACCTTTAGATTATTCCCCCTTTCATTCCCTTTGGCAATTACCCCCTTACCCTTCATTTAACTCATCCAACCCTTAGATCTAACCCTAGCCCATCCTAGCCCTTCATCCTCTCTCTCTAGCCTATAAATAGCCCTTTTTTCCAGATTTAGGTCATTCCCAATCAGCCCCAAAAGATCCATCACTTTCCCTTCCCATTTTCTCTCTTCTCCCTTAGATTTAGTTTGCCCACGAACCGTTCGTCGACCGGTCGACGGCAAGGGTCGAACGGTCGACTGGCGGCGGGTCAGCCTATATCTCCACCTTCCTCACCTCCTTTCCACCACCATCCTTCATCAATCTTGTCCACCACGACGTCTACTACATCTACCACCACCTGGGCAGCTGGGAATCCTCACCAAATCGTCAAGATCCATCATCAAAGCCAAGGAGGAGCTAGAGAGTCACCCATTGAGCATTTCTCAACTTTTCTCTCTATGTTTCTTATGTCTAGAGTTTTGTATTGTAAATTGATGATGTATACATTGATGATTAGTGAGTAGTTACCTTTGTTGGGGACTAGGGTTGTGTGCCCTAGTCCAATGTGACTTTGTGATGCTTTAATCTATGAATAAATGCCTTTGTTGATTCATGAATATGTGTATTGTCTATTTTAATATGTGTTGGATGTATATTTGAAGGATTGATCACTCTTTGGTATGCATTTAACCCATCTTGTATGAGAATGGTTTGGCTTGATCACTTTACTCTTCTCTAGGCAATTGGCAATATATGTGATGAGCATGTTTCACTATGTATGACCCTTAATTCGATGTTTTACGCCTCCTTTCTTTCTCCCTCTTTATGGAGAGTCCCTAGGACCCTAATAAGGCTTAGGAATACCTTAGAAGGAATCCACTCCACATCGATAATATCGGTGGAGTGGTGGGTTATGCATGTGTTGCTTGTTTGAGTCCCTAAGCTTCGACACTTTACGCCTCTTAAGCACTTTAGGGGATTCGGTATTAGGTAACATAGAGGGATCCCCTAAGACACCTAGAGAGTTCGGATGGCCCTAATAAGGCATTTGAATACCTTAGGTAAGCACGGTCCTAGAACCATAACATGGCTAGGATACGGGGCTTGATTCGTGGACACATTGGCATGTTTAGGCATTAGAGCATCATTGGTTGCATTGGACTTGGGGTTTGCCCGAAAACCCCAACACTTTCCTATATTTGCACATCTTCTACTTGCTTTGTTTATTTGCATTTTTCTTGTTTGATTGATTGGCATCCCACCATTGCGTACACCACACTTCACACTACACTACGCACATTGTTTAAACACATTTCACTCACTCTATTTCGCACCTAGCCCCCACATTTAGCTAAAGCACTCGCACACACGCTACCGAGAGTTGGGGAGCCGTCAATCCTCCGTGGAACGACACTCCCGGATCTCAAAACTACCTACCACTCTTTTGCACTCCATCTGATATCTTCCATGCACTCCATCCGGTGTATTTCGGTGTACTCTTTAATAACTCTTTATGAGTTCCTATTTGTTGCTTGTTAATTCTATGTATTAGTTAACATAACATTAAGGGCATGATTTGCAGCTCATGAATATGAGTTATATTGTGTTTGGAATTAAATTACTTCTGATTTTCTAAGTCGCTTATGTGTTTCTGTTTATTTGATTCTGTTTTATGGAGAACCTTTATGTGTTTATGTTATAGGGTTGCAAACTTATAATGTCTGCATGTAATTGGAGCTAGAATTAAGATTTTCGGCTTTCTGAAATCTGATTCACTAAAGTAGTAAAGGCTTTGGACAAAGGTCGGAATCAAATAAAAAGGTTGCAAATAGATGGACTTTTCCATACTAGGTTGTGCACTTTAATTGACAACTCTTTTCTATGCTTTAAATATGGTTTGATTAGCTAACTTTTTAGACTAAGATGACATGTTTAATTGATTAACTTAGGTGCTTTCACTTAGGGTAATTTTCGTGGTTAGGGTTTGATTGGGAATGATTAGTTTTTGATTGTTCACAATGTCAATTTAGGATTCATGATAAGGAAATTGGTTGTTTTCGATTCCTACTTTAACTCATATGATTGTGGTTGTGTTTTATGTACTTAACATTTCATTCCATGTAAGGTTGTCAATCTCTACACTCCCTTATTTCGATGTAAATATGTTTATATATATTTGTATATTTGTGACACTAATTCTTTATAATGATTCTTTGTTTAGGTACTACCCCTAATTCTCGATGTTAATGATCCCTACTGGCTTTATACTACCTATGATTCTAGGGTTTAAATTGATGCTTGCAAAAACCATATCACCGATTCCAATACCATTTTCTTGTTTTCAGGACCAAGAAGAAATGGCACCTGTGTACATGGAAAATTAAGTAAAAGTATGCATCATAAACTAGAACCATAAAATATAGATTATAAATTTATGGATCAACAAAAAATCTAGCTTATGAACAAACTGCAACATTAACTACTACATACATTACACAGATGTAACTATATACCTGCACACGCTTAAAGAATTTATCTTTCTCCTCATTTGTCACTTCTCTCCATGTCGGTCTTATGATCGGTATTTTTCTGCGAGCCAACACACCAATGTACGATTGCATTTCCTTTGCCACCTTCCCACATGGAGTCCATGTTCTGTTAAAAAGAACAGTCTTCTTTTGTCTTAAGCTTTTACGCTTCGAAATGCTAGGCATTGTAACCGTGTGACGCTTCAGCAGCTTAAGGCCCCCAGTTTCTTGATCATCCTTTTTAGACTTCTTCTTCCCAGATGCACGTCTATTCGAATGAGATCCTTCAGAAGACATTGATGATGATGACTTCGTTGACTTTGTCTTCTTTGGTTTTAATTTCTTGTCCTTCTTTGGCATTTGTGTACTTGGTACTGGGGCAGATTTTGATGACAAAAGACTGCAAACAGAAGCCAATAATGGACAAAAATTATGCAACAAGGGTAAAACCAGTATAGGATAGACTATGAAAGGTTTGCTAACATTTCAAAAATATATGTATTATTCAGAGGATGATTACAATTACACTAACAGATGATCATCTTTATCATCTAAATTATGCTAACAACCAAAAAGCAAAAAGAATAGAAATTAGTCTCTATTCTCCATCAACTAAAATATCCTCATCGCTTGCACGCATGTATCCCATTTCTTCCGCATCGGTTAAGTTATCAAATGACTCAATAGATGGCATCGTTGTGGCGATGGGATGCTGGGCAATTACGGTGTCCCCAAGATCATCATCTGGAACATAATCATTATAATCTCTTGTTGGGATTCTTAGAACAACTGACCACCTAGGATCTGCAGGGTCTTCAACATAAAAGATTTGCTCAACACATTTTCCCAACACAAAAGTGTCATTCAGATGACCTTTCCTATTCAAATTGACCAATGTGAACCCAAGATCATCTACTTTAACACCTCTTCCATTCTCGACCCAGTCACACTTAAAGATAGGTATCCTAAACTTGTCATAATCAAGCTCCCATATTTCAGTAACAACCCCATAGAAGCTCATATTATCAGTTACAGGCCTTTTATCCTTAGCACTCGCAACTTGCATAGTATCAGCAACCAAGTAGACACCACTGCTCTGAGTCGATCGAAGATTATCGCGCATCTTTGTGTTATATTGCACTCCCCCTATTTTGTAACCACTAAACTTTGGTACTTCATTGCTTGGTTTGTCTGCTATCCACCTTACAATCTCAGGGATGTCACTGCCCGATTCACTGAGTTGAAAAGCAACCTGAAAAACTAGGTAATAGTTACCTTAAAGCAATCAGCAAACCATATAAGGACATGTACAGAGAATATATAGATAGTATGCATCAGTCAACTCATTTACCGAAACCACTTACCCTCTCCTTCAACCAATCAGCAAATGTCTTGTTTTGCTTGGCAATAAGCCACTGCTCATTCTTTTTGAACTTCGGAAACTCCCTTTTCAAATGGTCCATATGTTCCCTGGAACAACAAAATATAAACAGATCGGTATAATTAATGATTCTATTGTTTAAGAGACATAAAATATGTATTGATTGCACAAATTTAAATAAAAGGACAGTGACTTACGCAAAGTAGCTTCTGAATTCATCCATATATTGAAGCACGCAGAGATGAGCTTGATCAAAGTCCTTGCCATAAACACTAACAATTGTAGCACCTGATGTAGGCTTGGACTATGTGTTAGGTGCAATTGGGATGCCAGCAGTTCGTCGAAGAAATATTCCGCTAAAAACTCTATCGCTTCTTCAACAATATAACACTCAGCAATACAACCTTCGGGATGATTTCTATTTCGAACATATCCCTTACACACCTTCATATACCTTTCAAAGGGATACATCCATCGAAAACAAACAGGTCCACATAACTCAACTTCTCTAACTAGATGCACCGTTAGATGAATCATTATGTCAAAGAAAGATGGAGGAAAAAACTTCTCAAGCAAGCACAACGTTTCCACAACATCACTTTGGATTTTTGGCAACCTGGACACATCTATAGTTTTGCTGCATATCTCATTAAAGAACAAACATAACCTGATCACAGCAATTTTGACAAACTATTCCAGGACACCTCGGATGGCAACAAGGAGGAGTTGTTGCATTAAGGCATGACAATCATGAGATTTTAGTCCACTGAGCCTTAAATCATCCATTGAAACCAGATTTGATATGTTAGAAGAATAGCATTCAGAAACTTTCATACCATAAAAAGACCCACACATACATCTTTTCTCATCTAGTGTTAAATTCCAGCTTGCCAATGGCAAGCGTTCCTTTTTCAAACCTTCAAGATTAGGCTTCAAGCCTAACATTATGCCCATTTCCACTAGATCCAAACGAGTTTTGACCTCATCCTTGATTTTCCTAGGAATATTCAACAGGGTCCCTATGAGACTATTGCAAACATTTTTTTCAATATACATGACATCAAGGCAGTGACGAACAGGGAGATACTTCCAATATTCAAGCTCAAAAAATATAGACTTCTTCTTCCAACAAGGCCTTGTTTCATCCTCAGCACCCTTATAAGGAGGAGGGGGATATTTCTTCCCGAAAGGCCAATCCGGAACTTCCTTGTTGATTCGATGCAAAACTTCTTCTCCACTCAACGGAATGGGAGGGGGTGAATTTTCTGGAAGGTTATTGAATGCAGCCTTTTGCTTTCGATAAGGATGGTTCTTTTTTAAAAACCTTTGATGCCCGATGTAGGCCATCTTCCCTCCATTAACTAGCCTTGTAGGTTCTGTTTTATCAAGGCAAATGTGGCATGCATTATAGCCTTTAACTATACTCCCAGACAAGTTCCCATACGCTAGAAAATCGTTGATTGTCCAGAATAGTAAAGCCTTGAGAGTAAAGTATTCATTCTTTTTGGCATCATAAACTCCCCTAACTCCTTCCCATAAAAGATTTAAGTCATCTATTAAAGGTTCCAAGTACACATCGATATCATTTCCAGGTTGTTTAGGCCCGAAAATTAATAACGTTAACATCATGTGTTTCCTCTTCATTATTAGCCATGGAGGCAGATTATATGTGACCAGGATTACGGGCCAACAACTATATTTACTACTTCATGAACTATGGGGATTAAACCCATCTGATGACAATGCAAGTCTTAGATTTCTTGGCTCTGCACCAAAGTCTGGCCATTTCTCATCTACCAGCTTCCAAGAAGCTGAATCGGCAGGATGACGCATTAACCCATCTCTATTTCTGTCTGTAGCATGCCAAGTTAAACTCTTGGATGTTTCAATTGATTGAAACATTTTTTTGAACCTAGGAATAGGAGGGAAGTACCACAACACCTTTGCAGGTACACCTTCTCTCTCGGTTGAGTTCTTGCCTACTTTCCACCTTGACATACCACACCTCGGACACTTAATTTCATCAGCATACTCTTTTCTATACAGAATACAATCATTAGGGCAGACATGAATTTTGTTGTAATCCATTCCTAATGCACTCAAGGTTTTCTTTGCCTCGTACACAGTGGCAGGTATCTCATTGCCTACTGGAAGATACTCCCCAAAGGCAATCAACCACTCAGAGAAAACAACATCACTCATGTCGTGCTTCGCTTTCAAGTTGTACAGCCTTACAAGGACATTCAACTTAGTGTGGCTTTCACAACCAGGGTACAACGGTTTGTTGGCGTCGTCAACAAACTGCATGAACTCATTGCACTCATTTGAAAGTTCCTCATACCTATCACTTTCCAACTCTACATCACTATCTAATTCTACTTCGTATTCTGCCTCTACATTACCCTCTACAGATTTAGATTCATTTGAATTTGTTTCCATGCCATCACTATCTTCATCTGTTCCCGAATCCACCATAATAGCCTCTCCATGCTCTGTCCATTTCTCATAACTCTCATCAATTCCATTAAGAAACAAATGATCCTTGATAACCGAAGCAGAAAAATATTCGACATTTCCACATTTTGTACAAGGACAAGCAATATGGTTAGGGTCTCTAGCATTTTCCAATGCAAACTTACAGAACACTGACACCCCTAATTCATTCACAAGATCTCATATCAGCATGCATCCATGACCTATCCATCCATACTACAAAAAAAAAAAAACACAAACAAAGTAAACAGGTAAATTGCCATTCACTAGCATGTTGTTTGCCTAAATACAGAAACATATTTCAATGTCAAAAAAAATACAACATAAGTTTTACAAACATTCAAAGATTCAACAACCATAACATATACTTTACATGCATGCTACCTAATTCCAAACAATGTTGTCATATCATTTACTTTACTATGTTTTCAGAGGGCAGCACACTAAACAAATAGAAAGCTATACAAGAATGCAGAGAAAAGCAAGTTCAAATCAAAACAAGACACTCAAAATGACAAACTATGAGTATAAAATCTAACATGAAACTACAAGCATAGCATGTTAAACAAATAGTCCAACATGAAACAAACTATAGAAGCATGATATTCAAAACATCTTGTCCAACAATAGGTGTAAAAGAAGATAATGATGCTCACCAATAGTTCAGCGATAGACCAGCTGTATCAACACCTCCAGCTTCCTCCAACTCCAATTAAGAAATTCCTTTAATTACACAAAGACAGCGGTTATAAGAAGCATAAGATGTAAAATTTTGGTTTTAAAAACAATGAACTTGTATTGGTTTTAAACTTAATCTAAAAAAGCAATTGTACATCACACTTATGATTAGGAACATTTATTTCTTAATCTATCAATTACAAAATAACATGCTTGTAGAATGCATTTCTATAAATATGGTAAACTCAGATTGGGGTATTGTCTCCTCAAAACCTCAAGCGGCTAGACTGTGGATTGTTAATGAAGCTCAGGCTCTTTTGGGTCAGCTTAGAACACAACTTAAGCTCAGAACACAACTTAAGATCAGATCAACTTAAACAATAATCTCAACCAGATTTTTAAAAGCAAAAAAAAAAAAACCCAGGCTAGATTCTCAACTCCTTTTAATGAATTTTAGAATCAACCAAAAAAAGAGAGGGAAGAACCACCCATTCACAAAGGAAGAGAGCAAGAGAATTATGAGCTTTCTCTAATCACAATGGAACTAAAAGCTCGTTCCTCACAAATTAAAGAATCACTTCAATCTAACATGTATTAAGTGAAGAATACCCATATTAACTTGTATAATCAACTGAACACCCATGCATAAAATTTTTCCTACTTTACTTGAAGCCCTAAATCAACAAATCAAATATCAAGACTTCTTAATATAAGCAAAGACATAAACATTTTTCCCTATTCACAATACGAACAAGAAATTATATACCAATTGAACCCTAACTTCAACCCAAAACACAAAGTGCAGTAAATAAATAGAATCGATGGATTGACCAATAAACATAACCAAATAGATTGATCGACATGGTGACTATTTCAACCAAACTAGATTAATTCTCCTAGCTTACCTTTAATAAGAGGAACAATCCCTTAGCTCTTCGTAGACGCAGTGAAACGCGGAAAAGGAAGAAAGGAAACGAGTTTACTGGAATGAGGCCATAGCTCTTCTCTCGGACTGAGCGATCTGATTTACTAGAATGAGTTTACTGAGAGAAGAGAGAAAAGAGTTCGTGCTTTTGAGTTTAGAGAGGAGAGAAACGAGTCCTTTGTTTTAGTAAGTCTTGAAGAAAGAGAGAGAGTGTGAATGTTTTAGTAAGTGTTTTGGCCTTTGTTATTTTTTTTTCCTGACAAGGAATAAGTGCTTTGACCTTTGGTTGGTGGGATATAATGAGTTTGATTTAATAACTCAGACAACATATAGTTTATAATCTGTTGTAAGACATATACACATAAATTTTTAAACTAAATCAACTTTGAGAGTAGAGGGAAAATTTGCGCCAATCCTTGCTTGAAGGAAGAAAATTCAAGATCAGCTTTGGCCAAAATTTGGATTTTGCCGCCTACCTCGCTCATTCAGAAAATATAATGACTCAAATCTGTTGTGCCATTTTTTGCATCTTGCACTACATACACCTAGTGAGGATTGTGAGCTTTCAATAACCTAGGGCTACAACTGTGCTGAGAGAAACTTTGACGCATATTTTTTACTCATACAACATAATCAACTAAATTATTGTCCCATATAGTAGAAATATCAAATTGGTGAGGGGGCTTTTGGAGGGAATTATGAGGTGCGAGATAGAGGAAAATGTGCCGCCAACTTTTTTTACGTTTATACGACATAACTTCTCTAATAGTGTTGTGCAATATAGTTCTAAGTGAAAAGTTTCAAATTTTCTCTCATTTAAACAACATAACTTGTTTAATAGTGTTGTACAATTCAGTTCACGTAAACAGACAAGAGGCGACCTCCGTTCCGTCGTCTTATAAGTGTTGTGTGATTGCATTTTTGTACTAGTGACAATTCCCAGACCATTTTATCAAGTCTATTCGATTAGACAATGCTGGTGAATTTACTTCCCAAGCATTTGATGATTATTGCATGTGATTAATTGGGAATTGAAATTGAGCATCCAGTCCCTCATGTTCATACACAAAATGGTTTGGCAGGAGCTTTCATTAAGCGCATTCAGATTATTGCGCGCACTTTGCTTATGCGAACAAAGTTGCCAGTTTCTACATGGGGACATGCCATAATTTGCATGCAACATCATTAATGAGGCCTATAGCCAACCATCAATATTCCCCATTACAAATTGTTTTTGGGAACCAGCCCAATATTTCCCATTTACGAGTCTTTGGTTGTGCTATTTATGTGTCTATTGCACCGCCACAACGTACCAAAATGGGCCCTCAATGTAGATTGAGAATCTATATCGGTTTTGATTCACCATTTATTATAAGATATCTAGATACCTGATTCGTATGCAAATTGCATACAAATTAGGCCTCTAATCACTTTAGTAATGCTAATCCGAAGGCTATTTAGTGTCCCTAATCCTTGAATTGCACCATTGTAGGGTTCACGAGCATTAAATGGATATCGGGAGCAAAAGAGTGTAATTTGGAAGCTTTTGTGGATTTCCGGCTAAAGGACGAAAAGTCAACCCGAGGACCAAAAGTCAACTCGTGGTCAACCCCGACTTTGGAGCGTCAACGAGTCAGCATGAAGTCCCGGAAAGGAGTCGCAAGAAGAATTCCGGAAGTTTGGTCAAAGTCAACCTTTGGTCAACTCCGAAGGTCGCGGTCAAAGTCAAGGCAAAGTCAACCATGTGACTCATCCACTTGTGCAATTAATTTTCAGCTACACCACACTAGATTTGGTGAGGTCACCCATTAATTACTCTTTCCTTTTGTTCACATGAGGATTTACCCCTTTACCCTTCATTTAATTCATCCAACCTTTAGATCTAACCCTAGCTCATCCTAACCCTTCATTCTCCCTTCCTTTGCCTATTTATACCCTTGTTGTTGCCTCATTAGGGCATCCATTCAGCTGCCCCCATCTCCATCACTTTCCCTTTCCCTTTTCTCTCTTATCCCTTAGATCTAGGTTTGCCCACGATTCGTTCGTCGACCGGTCGACCGGCGACGGGATCCACCATTTCTCCACCTTCCTCACCTCTTTTCCGCCTCCACCCTTCACCAAAGTTGATCACCACGACGTCTACTACATCCTCCACCACCTGGGCAGCTGGGATCCTCACCAAGTCATCAAGATCCATCATCAAAGCCAAGGAGGAGCAAGAGAGCATCTATTGAGCATTCCTCATCCTTACTCTCTCTTTTTCTTATGTCTAGAGCTTTATTGTATAATTTGATGATGTATATTTTGATGCTTTGTGAGTAGTAACCTTGTTGGGGACTAGGGTTGTGTGCCCTAGTCCAATGTGACTATGTGATACTTTGATTTATGAATAAATGTCTCTGTTGGTTCATGGGTATGTGTATTGTCTATTTTCATATGTATTGAATGTGTATGTGAAGATTTGCCACTCTTTTGTATGCATTTGGTCCATCTTGTATGAGTTGTGTATGGTTTGGCAACCTTACTCTTCTCTAGGCAATTGGCAATATGTGTGATGAGCATGTTTCACTATGTTTGACCCTTAATTCATGTGCTTTACGCCTCCTTTATTTCTACCCTCCCGCGGAGAGTCCCTAGGACCCTAATAAGGCTTAGGAATACCTTAGAAGGAATCCACTCCACATCGATAACATCGGTGGAGTGGTGGGTTATGCATGTGTTGCTTGTTTGAGTCCCTAAGCTTCGACACTTTACGCCTCTTAAGCACTTTAGGGGATTCGGTATTAGGTAACATAGAGGGATCCCCTAAGACACCTAGAGAGTTCGAATGGCCCTAGTAAGGCATTTGAATACCTTAGGTAAGCACGGTCCTAGAACCATAGCATGGCTAGGATACGGGGCTTGATTCGTGGATACATTGGCATGGTTTCGTGTTAGAGGATCACTAGTTGCATTGGACTTGGGGTTTGCCCGAAAACCCCAACACCTATCTTACTTTATTTGCACATTTATACTTTCTTGCATTTTAATTGTTGTTTGTCATTACTTTGCACTATCTTTCGAAAACCCAAAAACACTACACCTCTACACACACATTGTCATATACACGCCTCATCCACTCTTCTCATCTCTTGTCTCATCATATTTGTGCATCTTCTTTGGTTGCTTATTTGCCAAGGGGTTGAAGGGCCTTCGATCTCCGTTGGAACGACAACCCCGGATCTTAAATATACTTACTAACTTTTGGCAATCGTCAATACCCTGACGAGTGATATCTTTACTGCACAATTTGCAGATTATCACTTTGATGAGATAACATTCCCGCCGTTAGGGGGAGAAAATACTGTTCCTGAAGAACATCGTGAATTGTCGTGGGAAGTACCACTGTATCTCATCTTGATCATCGTACCACATAAAGGAAAAATGAAGTACGAAGGTTTCTCCACCTTCAAAATATTGCTGACAAAATGTCTGATGCATTTATATATATATAGCAAAAGCAACAAGATAACATATCCCAGCAGTAAATGCACCTGCAAAAATTGATGTCCCAGTAAGACAAAACAATGTGGCGGCCAATGAGCCATCTGTTGCACGCCTGAAGCGTGACAGACCTTTAGGTTCAAAAGATTCAGTTCCTAGAAAAAGGAAATCAAAGGCACATCTAAATCCTGATGAAATCGCTCCAGAAAAGATTTTTGGAGAAGACGTTAATGTCCGATCCACAACTCATGACTTTGTAATTACAGAAGAGGAAAGTGTCCTTAGTGAGACACAAGCCCCTGAAAATAAGGAAATTTCCGTAAATTATGCATACACCAATTAATTGTGGGATTGTAATGAAACGATCATTAATGATATATTTTCATTCGCAGTAGCTACTGAAATCGTAAAAAGCGATGATATTGAATCTCGCTCTATTAATGAATGTAGACAGAGACATGATTGGCTCAAATGGAACTAAATTTTCTTGAAAAGTGCAGTGTTTTTGGACCAGTAGTCCAAACACCACCCAATGTGAACCCAGTTGGTTACAAATGGGTATTTACGAGAAAACACAATGAGAAAAATGAGATTGCAAGATATAAAGCACAGTTTGTTGCACAAGGGTTTTCACAAAAGCCTGGGATTGATTATGATGAAACATATTCCCCCGTGATGGATGCAATTATGTTATGCTATCTAATAAGTTTGGTGGTTCAGAAAAACTTGATATGCAACTCATGGACGTTGTCACTGCATATCTATATGGCGAGTTAGATACTGATATATACATGAAAGTCCTAGAAGGACTCAAGTTGCCTGAAGCAACGCCAAAACCACACAATATGTACTCAATTAAATTGAGACGATCATTATTTAAGTTGGAGTAATCTGGAAGAATGTGGTTCAACCGTCTCAGTGAGTATCTGATTAAGAAAGGATATGTTAATGATCTTATATGTCCTTGTGTGTTTATCAAGAAATTAAATTCTAGGTTCGCAATAGTAGCTGTCTATGTTGATGACATGAATTTAATTGGAAGCCCTGAAGAGTTTGAAAAGACAGCTAAATATTTTAAAAATGAATTGGAAATGAAAGACCTTGGGAAAACAAAATATTGTCTCGGCCTGCAGATCGAGCATTTGGCTAGTAAGATTCTTGTCCATCAATCAGCTTATACTTAAAAAATCTAAAACGATTCAATATGGACAAAGCCTTTCCACTAAGCACCCCAATAGTTGTTTGGTCTCTTGACATTAAGAAAGACTCATTTCGTCCAAAACAAGACGATGAAGCTATCCTTTGTCCTGAAGTACCATACCTTAGTGCTATCGGTGCCTTACTTTATTTGGCACAATGCACGAGGCCAGATATTGCATTTGCAATGAATGTACTTGTTGGCAAGATATAGCTCAGCTCCAACACTACGCAATTGGAATGGTGTAAAGGATATTTTGCACTACCTTCGTGGTACAACAGACATGAGTTTATTTTATGCAAGTGAATCCACAAATGGTCATAACATCGTTGGATATGTAGATGCTGGATATCTCTCTTATCCGCATAAAGGTCGTTCTCAGACAAGATATGTCTTTACTTGTGAAAATACATCAATTTCATGGCGATCAACGAAGCAAACATTGGTGGCTACTTCCTTCAATCACTCAGAAATACTTGCCCTTCATGAAGCCAACAGAGAATGCATTTGGTTGAGATCAATGATTCGACATATTCGAACCACATGTGATTTACCTTCAGTGACAGACATCCCAACCATTCTGCATGAAGACAATGCAACTTGCATAGCTCAAATTAAAGGAGGATTCATCAAGAGTGATAGAACTAAGCACATTGCACCTAAGTTATTTTACACCACCAGCTTAAGAAGAACCATGAAATTGAAGTTAGACAAATCTGATCCAATGTCATCCTGGCTGATCTCTTCACCAAATCTTTGCCAAAGTGTACATTTTTTCAGAAGCTAGTGAATGGAATTGGAATGCGCCAACTTTCCAAGCTATCAAATGTAGCGCAGTGATCGGGAGGGAGCATCTAGAAGTATGTTTCCTACGACGTATGCGCGTTGTACTCTTTTTCCTTCGACCAGGGTTATTTTTATTCTACTGGATTTTTGTTACCTGGCAAGGTTTTGACAAGCCAACAATAAAACGCGTCCAACACCTTATCATTGATATGTGCACATCCAAGGAGGAGTATTGTAAATAATATTACTTATGTAGCTGTCCATGTAATTACTTAGATGGTCTACTATGTAATATCTTATCAGTTGATCAACTCTAACACTATATAAAGAGGTTAATGAGAATGAGGAAGATGCCTCAACATTCCATCTCACACATTTCTATTTGCTCTCTACTTTATAGCAAAATAAGTTTATAGTTTAGGGATTATATCACCTTTAGTCCCTCAACTTTGACTCGTTCGACACTTTCGTCCATGAACTTTGAAATATATCACTTTCGTCCCTGAACTTTAACACCGACTATCACTTTCGTCCCTGACCGGAAAAAAATGGTGCAAAACCTATGCCAAAATGTTCGCACAGATGAGAGGAGTAACTTTTATAACTGGGGCTAAGCTCAATTCGGCCTAGAATGGCTCAAATTTAGCTCGAAAGCCGGTGGTGGCCGAAACTTTAATTGTAAAATTTTCCGCCGTCCGGCGACGGTTTGAGGCGAGGTTGGTGGCGTTGAACTCGCCTCAAGGAGGGCTTCAAAGCCCAGTATGTGGTGTCGTTCGAATTGGCCGGAATCGGAGGTTTATTCGGTGAAAACTTCGGTCAGGGACGAAAGTGATAGTTTATTTCAAAGTTCAGGGACTAAAGTGATATATTTCAAAGTTCAGGGACTAAAGTGTCGAATGAGTCAAAGTTCATGGACTAAAGGTGATTTTTTTCCTATAGTTTATAACACAAACATGAAATTTTTTTCCTTTATTTTTGTTTTCCTAGTCTTCATTAAAAAAAAAATAGAGATAGAGTGTAGGTAACAGTTTGGATATGGAAGCAATGTTCACGTGGGACGTATTGCCACGATAGTAACCATGTGTCTTTCCTCGTCTGAAACTTTTTTGTGCTCCATGATAAATGTAGAATCAAAAGCCCACACACAACGCCCACCCACACCTTCCCAAATTTCCCAATTCCTAATTCGCATCCGTAAGGGCTTTGATTAGGGCACAGGGAAGGCTCTTGCCCTCTCCAATTTCTAATTGATATTCCTTCAATCGATCACCACCTTCTCAACAAGCATAAACCTTTCTCGTCAGCCATGGGGAAGAAGAGAAAATCCGTAGCCACCAGCCTTGACGAGGTGGATCGAAGCATGTACACCTCCTTCTGCAGCGCCGCTAATTCCCTCTCTCAGCTCTACACACAAGCCATGAACCACCAAAAGCTTTCCTTCCAAGCCGGTGAACGCCATGCCCTCGTACGTCTCTTTGTCGCTGATTTCCTCATTCCCTTTGATTGTTCATCAGGATCAAAATCAGGGTTTACTCTTCTTTTTTTTCAATTTTTTTTCTTCTTCTTAAATTTGGGGGTTTCGCATAATTTTATTAGTATCAGTCGATATGCATGGTTTGGTTAGAATTGGGTGATTAGTAGTTTGAGTTGAGAATACACCATTTTTTTCAGAGATTTTTTTATGGAGCATATTGTAAGGAATGAGTGGTTTCTCCAAGTTTGCATTTTTATTGATGTAGAGAGATAACAATGACATTCAACTCATCTAAAATTATAAAGGATTAGTGAGGACTTCTACTTATGAAGTGTATATTGTTGTTCATGATAGCAATTGGAGGGTGTAAGGAAAAAGGTAATTAGTAAATTTAGTTAGAATCATGAAAATGCTGATTCTGTGTGGGTTTATATGAAGAATAATTTATAACCAAGTAGAACTACACCATGTCAATCTTAAATTTCAGCCTTGTTTGGAGTTCAGATGAATTGCGTGTGAGTGGGATTCTAAGTTTAACTGGAGTTCCACTAAGCTTTATGAAAATGTTATGTTATTTTCAGTCATGCAATATGTTTTGAGTCTTTGACATATTCATACCTTGCCATCTTCAAAAATGCTCTCGGTTTTGTGCGCTGTGAGGATCAAATCCTAAGCAAAGTTATGGTTATTTTGCTAGGTATTGGATTTAAACAACTCTCCAATAGAAAAATAAAAATAAAAGAAGAAATTTCTTGTGGAAATAAGTGAAGCCATTATTTATATAAAAAAAACATTTTTTTATTGAAATTAGGGTAAAACAATAAAAAGATTACTTGATCATATGTCCATTCTTTACTCCAACTTGTTGATATGGCCTCTTTCTTATGAAGCATGGGAAGAGTTTCTAGTAAGTCAGACTAGGCAATTTTTATGCATATGCTGAACCTTTGTGCACCTTTGCCATGTTGGCTCAAAAGATCATAGATTCATTCCTCCTCTGTCCCATAGCCATCTTGGTATATGCAGACTAAAGATATTAATTTTATTTGAACGAAGATAGCCAGAGTTAAAATCCTTCAATTTTGTGGCTGTTGTGATGTTTTGCAGAAATACATAAAGTTGGAAATATTTACCAAAAATTGGTTTCCTAAGGGGATTGTATTCAGTGGCTCATTACTTAATTATATATCCATTCTTTTCTCCAAGTGGTTGGTTTTGGTCTTTTTCTTATAAGCATGGGAAAAGTTTCCTGCAAGTCAGATTAGGACATTTTTATGCATATGCTGAACTTTTGTGCACCTTTGCCATATTGGCTCAAGAGATCCAGAGATTCCTTCCTCCTTTTTCTCATAGCCATCTTGATAGTACCTGGTTCTTGACAGGAGTTCTTGTCAACTGGCTGGAATCTATGTGGGCTGGTGTGTGACTCTTTATTTCTGACTTTTAAAATTTGATGACTACGGTTTTTCATTGAGGCTCTAGGGGTTCTAATACTGATTTATGCATTCCTGTTAAAATTCCATTCACTTGCTGTAGCCTCAAGGCAATTGGCCATTGGGTCTACAAAGCTTCCACATATGCTTGTCTATATTTTTTTACATACATAATGCTTTGTTAATGTGTAAAAATGTTTTGAAATTGGTCTACATATCTTTGTTTTATTGATGGAACTTTGGCAATATGATTCTTTTCAGGATAAAATTTATCAATGGATCTCTAGACAACAAGAAGGGGGTTCTAGAGTTGCAACAGGCGATATAATCAATTACCTTCAGGTTTTTTGACTACTCTACCTGCTTGATTTTTTTTTTTGGTGATATATTATTTGATTGTTTGTGTATGGAGTAGTGCCACTATCGAGAATGTACAGAAATACGTGCATTGTGCACACACATGACAAACAAATCCTCACTGATTCTATTTTTAAACTAACAACTTGTCTCAAACAATAACATGTCATACCAAACCTAAATGTGCCTTGTTAGAGACAGTATGCAGCTGTGGGATTTTATGGGGGCGAACAAATTCTGGTGTTTTTAAGACACATCCTTTGCATTGGACTTGCTAGTTATTGCAGCTTATTCACATAATTACTTTCTCTCTTCCACATATTTCATCTCTCTACTTCTGTTTCATTACTTGAATGTCGTAGAACGTAGTTTGATATTTTTTCTTTGCTAAGACTTGATGTACATGTTTGTCATATATGTTTGGATTGGTGTACAACTTATACTAGAATAATTAAGGTTATTTTATTCATTGCCTTCTAGGTTTAGGGTTAAGGTTATTTTATTCATTGCCTTCTAGGTTTATGGTTTAGGTGTGGCTAGATTTGGGACCTTTTGTAAATGCTAATTTTGAGTTATTGAGCAGTAATCAGGTTATTTTATTTGACTCTAGCAAAAATATAATCCTACTATATTTATTCTGGTTTTACCACTGATGTAGTTAAGTTGAACTTTTGGGAAGGTTTTATTTCATTGTTTCTTACTTTTAAGAATTCCAAAAGTTTTTTGTCTTTTGGTCCCCTCAAAACAGAAGGGAATGAAATCCATGGTTGGCATGTAATTTGGAAATTGGCCACAGTTCAGAATTTTGACTTTTAAGTTATGTAACTACGTGATAATAACTACCAACAAAGAACCCATGCTAATGTTTTATCATCTCCGATCTTAGGGCAATTCTTTGTTGGCTTGGCTTTTTTCCTGTAATGAATAAGATGTGTTACTGTATGCATGTTTCGTTTTTTTAATTGTTTTTATTTATAATCAGGGCTCATGAATATGCATTGTGTGGTTTGTCTGGTAATCATCAATCTGTGGATTGTTTGGAATTACGTAATCAGTTAAGTTGTTTGCTTTTGCAAAATTTTCCAAGTTGATTTGGATAAAAGCAGCATGAAATAATTTAGGTGGCTAAAAGCAGCACCATTAAAACATGTGCCTTTCTGATACAAATATTTTGAGTCAGATTTTGTGACTGGATTTTAGCAACTGGATCTCTCAATTTGAATATTTTTGCAGCCTGTTTCGGTGCCTATTTCTTGTAATCTCGCATACCATTTTAAGTGTGTAAGGTCCCTGTATTTAGATACCCTGTAATGAAAAACATGGTAGATCTTCATTGTTGCTCTGTCGCACACACACACACACACACACTCCCTGCAATATATATACATATATTTATAAACCATGTCCTAAAATAATAAACTATGTTCCTATTTATGTACATATATTAGATCCTTCCCTGAGCATTCTAAAAAATTGTTGTGTTTCTTTCCATCCAAATAAACCAAAAATGAAAAAACATCTTCCCAGCATCCAAGCTGTCTTCCTACCGCCAAAAGTTTAAACCTTTTACTCAATAAATCCAGGTAAGATACTGGAGATATGCAACTCAACATAGTCTCCTGAAGTAACCTTTTTCAGAGAGCCAAGGCAATATAAACAACTAATATACATTCTCAATAACAGTTTTGATCACAACCCACTGAGGCAACATAGATAAAGTAGGTCTGCTCTTGCCAGAGAGCTTGAGATCTTATATTATGTGATTGTCAATCAAGATTGCCAATTCATATATAACTTTAACTAATCATTTACGAGTCCATCTGGCAAGAGGCCATTACTTTGTATGGATAGACGGGGTTATAATCTGACACTTTCTGTAAATGAAAATTGTAGCAAGGCCCTTTTCAGAGAATAATTCACAAACTCTATGTACATTGTACGCATATCAGCTCTTTGCTTTATTTTTACCTTTTCTTTGAAGCTTACAAAGTTCTTTCTGGTCTCATTCAGAATGAGTTGGACTATTGTGGTGAGGAGCCATCAATGTCCCCTAGAGTGGCAGTGCAACATCAGCATACTCAGTCCTCTGTGAATTTCACAAATTCGGGGTTTCCAATTTCTTCTGGTTCATCTGCCCCAAATACTGGGCAGGGAATTCGTTCTGAGCAGTGTGATCATCAGTCCAAGAATTCAGTCTTCTCAAATGCTCTGTCGAGCCCTGTTCGCCAGAGTCTTCAGCACTATCACATTTCTTACCCGGGCCCTGGTCTGCCATCTGGAAATGGAGCCCGAAACAATGAACCCAACTTTCTTCAACCGAACAGAGATGTTAATCCTCCGAGTTCCAATGACTCTTCAATGGACATGCATGCAGATAGTCCTGGTCACTACTGAAAGTGGTTTGATGGCCCATCCAAGTAACCTTTGCCATGGGGCGGTCAAGTCTTGGAAGAAGCATTACAATACGAAGCTCCTCTTTGGTCCAATATCAGTAAGGGAAGAAGGCGCAACATGGAAGTGGTAATGCCAGTAATTTAATTTACCTTTACTGTCTTGTTGGAGATTAGTTTGGTCTTTTGCATCTTCTGTAAAGCATCTTTTTGGTACCTATGTCTTGTTTCATTCTGTTTTACCAAATATCATTGTGCTTGTATTAGGAATTGCCTTCAATGTTGAAAGATTATGTCTGGTAAAGGTGTTGATTCTGCTTTATATTACAATTGAAGATTCTCGTTAATAAAAATTTAGTTGATGATTTTGCATAGTTTAAATACACCGTGTTGTAGGTGAAAAAAAAATCTAACAACACAATTTTAAATTTTATTATTAGTGTGAAATATGAAAGTTATTTTTCTGACCATCTCTTTTTCTTTTTTTGGCTAAATTTTTCTGGTCACCTTGAGTTGAAGTTTTTCTCGTGTTAGAAACTTAGAAATCAGGTTGATATAAAAGCATAATGGTATCAAATTGTTTGTTTACTGATCTAAAGAAGGTACTGTTGTCGGCAGCAGTTCTAAACTTCTAATATTCCATTTCCATCATTTTGCCATATATATATATATATATATATATATATATATATATATATAACAATCCAAATTTCAAATCTCCCTCCCTGGGATAATATAAAAAGGAATTAAAAAAATAAAGGAAATATGCCAAAAATGTGAAAAAAGGAATTTGCCGAATGTTGCCAAATTTTCCAAATTTCAAATTTCTTTTGTTTTTTTTATAATATTTTATTTTTGTGGAGTTAAGACTATTCAAATGTTTTCCAAAGGTTCCCATTCAATGTTTTTTTTAATATATTTTGTTTTATTTTTCCATAAAAAAATGTTTGTTTTTGACTTTTTGTAGAGTTGAGACTATCCATTTTGTAATCAAAATAAAACTCAAGCTCAAAATTCTCCTTTAAGAGATAGATAAGTAGAAACTCATAATTTTGAATAGAGAAAAAGTCACAAACAGTACTCCAACTTAAGATCAATCGATACTTTGGTATCTCAAGTTTCAAAACTATCACAATGGTACCTCAAGTTTTCATCCCGACCCACTATTCGTACATGTCGTCCATAACGTCGTTGACCATTATGCCACGTGGCATTGTCATGGATATTTTCGTTGTGTGGCTTAACGCATTTTTGAACGGAGGGTACTATTGCTACGTAAAAATGATAAGTTTATGTACCAAAATGATAATTTTGAAACTTGAGGTACCAAAGTGTCGATTGACCTTAAGTTGTTTATGACTTTTTCCCTTTCGAATATAATAAAGCTGCTTCAATTTCACTAATAATGAACATGTCATGCATGTAAGTAAAATCTTTTACACTGTCACAAACAATTGAGAGTTTTGGCCAAAAATCAAAAACAATTTGGAGAGCACCTCACGAAAAAATTGAAAAAAAAAAAAAAGACTGTGGAGAAAGATATCCCAAGTCCAAGGGCCATTTTTGAAATTAAAATATTTAAAAAAAAAAACAAAAAAGTTTGGAGAACGACTTTTACCGACAAATGATTCGTCGGTACCGATTGTACTCAAATTTATTTTTTGGTCAAATTAAATCAATTGTTTTTTGCTTTTTTTTAAATGATTTTTTTATTGAGTTAAGACTATCCAAATGTATTCATTGAAAAGTTTTCAAAGGTTCCCATTCTGTGATTGCCCCTTTGCAAAAAAATGTTTGGAACTTGAGTGGTATGTCTGCTACTCCTATGAATGTCTCTAATCTAACTAGTTGGTTGGATGATCTTGTTTCATCTAATAATGACAAGCACCTGTTTTCCCATATCTTGCTTATCTATTTGCAAATTTGGGGCTCAAGGAATAAATAGATTTTTAAACAAGTAACCCCCATCCAACCAAGGTTGTTAATGTGGCTTATTTTATGGGTTGTGAATTTTGACATGTCAATCCTCCTACTCAAATGTGCAAGAAAAATGATATATTTCTTCAATCAAATGGAAGCCTTCTGACACAAGTCTTGCTAAGTTGAATTTTGATGGTGTTGTGTCTCATCCTATTAGTGCTGCTATTGGTTTTATTATTCATGATGATATTGGTAATCCTCTTCTTGTTGGTGCGAAGAAATCATATTCACTAAGTGTTCCAGTTACTGAAGCCCTTGCTCTCATGCAAGGGCTGCCTACTGCTTTTCAAAGAAGAATTAAAAAGATCCAAGTTGAAGGTGACTCTAAACTTGTTATCGATTGTATTCGTGGAAACACTTCCATCCCTTGGAGTCTCAAATGCCTTTTTGCTGATATTAAAGAGCTTCCTCAGAAGTTTGATTCAATTTCTTTCAATCATGTCTATCGAGAAGCCAATTTTGCAGCAGATTCAGCCGCCTTTCTTGGTCACTCTTGCCGGTATTTAATTGCAGCTTTGGATGAATGGACTACTTTTCCATGTTCTTCAAGCTCATAATTTTGACTTATGAAGTGTTGGTTGTAATAGAGGTTTTAGGTTGCAATTTTTCTTTTTCTTATAAAAAAAAAAAAGGTTCCCATTCAAATGTTTTGTTTTAGTGTCCATAAAAAAATTTGTTTTATGGAGTTAAGACTATCCATTTTGTAATAATGTAATGAAAACAAAACACATAAGAAAAGAAATTGAAAAGTACGTTCAAGTTCAAATAGTTGGCTTTTAAGAGAGCAAAGTAGAAACCCATAATTTAGAACATAATAACGTTGCTTGAATTTCACCAAAAATGAACATGTCATGAGCAAAATTGTTTACAATGTCACAAATAGTTTTGAGATCAGATCAAGAAACTTGAAAAATCATGTTCTCTTAGTTAAAGACATCTCAAGCCTAGGGTCATCTGTTTAAAATTTTAAATTAAAATAAAAAGAAAATAAAAAAATATTGAAGAACGACTCCTACCGACGAACACTTTGTCGGTAAAAGTTGTATTTAAATTTATTTTTTGGTCAAATAAAATCAATTTTTTTAAATATTTTATTTTTATTGAGTTAAGACTATCCCAATGTTTCCATTCAAATATTTTTCAAGGTTCTCATTCAATGTTTTTATTTAAATATATTTTGTTTTATTTCCCAAAAAAAAAGGTTTGTTTTTATGGAGTTAAGACCATCCATTTTGTAATGAAAACAAAACTCATATGAAAATAAATGAAGAAATTAGAAAAAAGGGCTTGCCACTTTCTATTTTTTAAAAAACATTCGAGTAGTTTATTTTTGCTGGATTTAATCCTTTGACCCAATGACACTTAGATTTGTTTCTTTTTTAAGTTTGATTAGTCAGCCCTACAAGTTTCACTATACCTAGAATACCCTTATCCTAAATTTTAGTTGTAAATTTGCAACATCAATTTTCAATTGACTATTGAATTAAAACGTTTTCTCCATAATAACTCTCAACAGATGTCAATTACTAATGGTTTTAATATTCTATCCCATGATTTACTTTATACTTAATTGTCTGTCTTTTTCTTTATATAGTTTGTGATTTTAAAATAATATTCATCTACAATTTTTTGGGATTGCTTTGTTGCTAAGAGTATCTCTAACAATTTCTCTAAAAAATCTCTATTATAGAGACTCAAAAGTTAAAATCCCTATAATTTTTCTACCGTATCTCCAACAGTTTCTCTATCATATTCTCTATAATTTATTATCTACAATTGAATATGGTAATATTTTTTATTTGAAAATAAATCAAATAATTTATGGTGCAAATGAATATAATTTGAAGAGAGAGAAGAGAGAAAAACATTAAAGATTCAAAGAATATGTTTCTCTATAATTTTAGAGTTTGCTGTAAATGTAAAGGATTTTTATTCTCTCTCTACTCACTATCTCTAAAATAGGGATAGGTATAGGAAAGCTGTTGGAGCAAAAAAAATGCTCATTTTTCCCTAAACTAGAGAAAAAAAAATTATAGGGAAGCTGTTGGAGATGCTCTAAGGGGTGTTCTTTGCATTGTTTAAAACTTTAAATCAAGATTTCAGAGGTACTTTACTATTGTAGATTGTCAGCATAAAGAAAATACTACTGCACATTGTTGTGTTGATGCTTATTTTCTAATATTGTTGGTATTTGAATGCTTATTTTTATTTTAGTTTGCAGTTCTTCTCTTAATGGTTGTTGGGTTGATGTCTTTTTTGTTTGATCTCGTTTGCTTGTTACCTATAGGAAATGGAGGTGATGCAGTTATGTTTACCCAATATTTAATTTACCTATAACTTAATTATTGACAATCAATTTACCTGCATTAATTTGATCGATGATGAGTGGGTGGTTACATGTAGTTTTGCTGCTGATTTTTCATTTTATTTTTTAATTAATTGTTAATTGCATTTGACACTTTTGTCCTTGATGATTAAGTTGTTAGTAATGGTTTTTTAATCTTTAGAGGTTATTAAGGGAAAAAAAAGTTAGTTATGATTGACAAAATGTCTTCTCTTAATAATAGTATAGATAAAAAAAATAAAAAAAATTTGGAGAACAACTTTTACATATGCGTTGTTTCTACTGTTTCCCAGAGGGTTTGGTGAGAGACCTTCCGTAACTAAAATCACACACAAAGAGATATAGAGATGCGATGTATAGTGGTTCACCTAGCTCAATGTGTGGCTAGGCTACGTCCACTTCGGTAAATATCACTATAGGGGTAAATGAGATACAAGAGGGAGAGCTAGGAGCTATAGGGAGTGGGAGCTCTAGGGAGTGGAGTGAGTGTAAGTCTATGTAAGAATGTAAAGAATGGTGTGAAGGTGTCCTCCTTATATAGGAGTGGAGGACCCCTCTTACAATTGGGCTACTAAGTGGGCCTAATTACAAGTATGTCATTACATATCTATTTCTGTGGTGGGGAGCTCCTGATACATGTGGAGCTCCCTTATCCATACAATTGGTATTTTCATGAATATTCTTTCTAGCTTGGTCAGGCGGATACCGGAGTCGGGGATCCCGTAGCAACATACATTATTTGTCAGTAAAGGTTGTACTCAAATTTATTTTTTTGTCAAATTAAATCAATTGTTTTTTTGTTTTGAATATTTTTTTTATGGAGTTAAGACTATCCATTCTGTAATAGTGTCATGAAAACAAAACACCTAAAAAAAGCTATGTACTCAAAAGAAATCCTAGTAATTATGGAGTTCTCTCTCTCGATGGTGCCTCCTAGGGTTTCCTAGAGGTAACTTAGCAACCTCGATCCATGGAGTTTTTCCCTCAGGATTTACTGTAGGTGGTGGTGTCAATCCTTGTTGGCGCCGCAACCTTGTCTCTCTCTCTCTCGGTCTTGGCCTGTTTCTAATCGACTTTGGTGTGGCTATGGTGGTGCTTGGTGTTTGGTTTTCTGGTGGAGGAGTTGCTGGTATGGCATATTCTCTGCGTAGCTCTGGTTTTGGGGGTGAATCGGTACTCGAGATTTGTATCCATATCGGGGTAGACGAGTTCGGCTATCCAATCGGGTGCAGGTCTCCTTACTCGCTGCACGGGTTTTTGTGCGGTGGTGGCTTTTCGGGTGCAGATGGGTCCGGAGGTATTGGGGGGTCGCTGCAATCATGGTGGCCAACAGAAATTGGGGGTGGTGGATCCGTTTTTTGTGGTGGCTTTGCGGCTGGGTGCGGCCTACTGCAAGGGTTGGCTTGGTAGCCTCCAGGTGGTGGTGGGGTGGCACTGCATTCAAGTGGCAGTGGTGCATCAATGGTGGTCTTGGTTGCCAGCGGTGGTACTAGTGGCTTGCAGATGATGGTTTTGTGGGTCTTGGTTGCTACTGTTAGGGTTGCTGAGGCTTTGTTTGGGCTTAGGGTTTTATTGTGGGCTTTGGACTTTTATTTATTTTTATGTTTTAATGGATATAGGGTATGCGGCCTCTTCTGGTTAGGAGGGTGTAAAGTAGATCTCGTGCTTTTGATTTATTCGGGGTTTACTTTCTTATCTATTATGGGCCTTATGGTTAGAAAAGATGAGATTGTTTAGGTGACGACTCTTTTTGACAGCTCCACAGGGGCGGCCAGGTTGTTGTATTATAATCTCGTTGAACTTTTATTGAATTCACATTCCTTCTAAAAAAAAAACACCTAAGAAAAGAAATTGAAAAGTTCAAGTTCAAATAATTAGCTTTTAAGAGATAGCTAAGTAGAAACCCATAATTTAGAACATAATAAAGTTGCTTGAATTTCACTAAAAAAGAACATGTCTCTTGTAAGCATAATCGTTTACAATGTCACAATTAATAGTTTTGAGATCAGCTCAAGAAATTTGAAAAAAAAATGCTCTCTGAGATAAAGACATCCTAAGCCCTAGGGCCATCTTTTTAAAATTTTAAATTAAAATAAAAAGAAAATTAAAAAAATATTGAAGAACGACTTTGACCGACGAACACTTCATCGGTAAAGGTTGTACTTAAATTTATTTTTTGGCCAAATTAAATAAATTATTTTTTAATATTTTATTTTTATGGAGTTAAGACTATCCAAATTAACTGTTTCCATTCAAACGTTTTTTAAAGGTTCCCATTCAAAAAAAAAAAAAAAAGACATTTTTTGTCTCTCAACTATGACCAATTTGACACTTTAGTCACTTAGATTTCAAAAACATCACTTTAGTCACTCAACTTTCAAAAACATTACTTTAGTCACTTGGTGAGGGCGGTGATGCATGAAGGTGACTGAAGCAAGAGATGCTCGACAGACACAATGAGAAAGAAGAGAAGAGAGAGAGAGGCAATGATCAGAGCTTACATATCTCTCTCTTAGAGTTGCACACGTAAACCACCTTCTCACATGTCTCTGGACGTACATTCTATGAAGAGGGCTTAACCTCAATGATAGGTACCTAATTGATGAGGCACCAACGGCGGGTTTCTTAGGCCTTTTTCTTTGGCTACTTGTGCTTAATTACATTTATCGCTCTCGTACATTACGGGGCTGCTCATTCTATTACGAAGTTTTCACCTGAAAAAAGTTTTGAAAAATGACATTCACATACTTTGATTATCATATCTCATTTTAATTATTTTTTAAGTGCAGATAGACGAGTTGTATATTTTTTCAAAAATGTTATTTTAGTGATTTAGGTTGTTAAGGTGAATTATGCCTAAATTTCAGTTAATTTAGGCATCTGATCGAAAGGTTCTCTTTTGGTATTTTATTTAGTGGCCTTGATTAACTAATTTAGGCCTAAAATTTCAGTTATATATGCTGTCACCTGATGCCAGCTTTTACTTACAGGAGCACTGTGTGATCAAAAATTTATGGCACCATTTCCCCCATTTCAGTGGGTGATATTCATCCTTAATTAATTTCCATTGTATCAACAATTCAAAACCATATATACAGGTCTTGTTGAAGCTGCTAGTTCCACTCATGACATAGGTGTTTGCTAGGGAACAACCTACCTCCTGCAACTGACGTCGTCAAACTCTACAAAAAATATGGCATTGGAAAGATGAGGTTGTTCGATCCTAACCCCGCGGCACTCCAAGCGCTAAGGGGGAGCCAAATCGGAGTCACTCTTGGGATCGATACGAAACGAAGACTTGTCCATCCTCGCAGAAAGTCCAGATGCCATGGACTCATGCATGGTTCAAAACCAATGTTGAGCCTTACCTAAATGACATTACCTTCAATTACATTTCTGCTGGTAACGAGGTCATTCCCGGATCCTTGGGCGGGTACGTTTTGCCCGTAATGAGGTCTCTACAAAATATCCTCAATGCTAACAACCTAGCTACTAGTATTAAGGTGACAACAGTTGTGCCGGGATCTGTTTTGGGTGTTTCGTATCCGGCTTCAAGTGGTGCATTTACAGCAGACACAACTAGTGTTATGAGTGACATTCTCGCGTTTTTGTCTGCACAAGGATCGCCTCTTCTGATCAATGTGTATCCCTATTTCGCTCCTGCCAATGTTCAATTGGATTATGCTCAATTTACTGCAACAAGTCCTAGGGTTAAGGATGGAAGTTTGAACTACTATAACTTGTTTGATGCTTAGATGATGCCTTTTTCTCAGCTATGGAGAAAGTAGGCGCGCCGAATGTGAATGTTGTGGTGTCCGAGAGCGGATGGCCGTCCGATGGGAACGGAGATTTCACCACCCCACAACTTGCAGCGACGTACAACCAAAATTTCTTGAGACATATCAGCTCAAAAAGGGGGACACTAAAAAGACCTAATGCTTCCATTGAAGGGTATATATTTGCTATGTTCAATGAGAATCAGAAACCTAATGGCGAGGAGCAGCATTTTGGACTCTTTTACCCTAACCTGCAACCCGTTTATCCCATATTTTAGTCCCTAATTTCTGTGATATATAGGGGCCTGGATGGAAATGTTCTGAGAACTTGAATAAATAAAGTTTATACGTCGAATACTTGCAGGCCTTTGGACTATTTAACTGGAATCCAGTAGTGTTCACATGCTCAGTAGAGTCAATGCTCAGTCACGCTCAGCCACCGTTGGATTTAAATCCAACGGTGGAGAATGATGAAAAAAGAAATATGTTTAAAAAAGACTATCATTCTCCACCGTTGGATTTAAATCCAACGGTGACTGAGCATGACTGAGCATTGACTCTACTGAGCATGTGAACACTACTGTTAATGATTGATCCAACAAGGATTGGCTTCACTATGCTTCAAAAGCATCCTGCATTTTTTATGGACTCCCAAATTAGGTGGGCATTTGTTGAAGCTTAAAGCTTACTTTGTGTGCCTGTACGTAATTAGTGCGATTATACAAGATTCATCTTCTAGTATTATAATCAACTCTAACAAGCACGCGTCTATTTGTAGAAAAGTTCGATGCTAATGATCGAGCAATGTAAAGTACATGATAACATACCGTTTTATAAAGAAAAAATACATCAGAAATTAGTTTATTCAATAAAGATAATATAGTCAAATTATAAATAAAAAAATCAAATCAGATTTATCTTACGTTTAAGAATGATAACTACCTCTACCGTGCTATTTTTAACTCTAGACACATAGTGTGTGGGACCCATATATATATTAGCAGAGATTCACACACTATTTTTTTTTTTGATCCATGGGAGATGTGCCGGTCAGGAACCAGCACCCACCTAAGAACACATGCAATTTGGGCCGAAGCCCCTGACGAGTATCCCAGCAGCCCATCCCGCTCACCCATTACCGGGGTATTGCGGGGCCAAGCCTTAATGTCAGACTAATCTCTCGGTCGCTAGTGCACGAACCCACTCACAGCGGGCCCCTCAAACTAGCTGGCCAATCTTCACACAACAAGTATGTGCCCATGTGTGCCAAGTTGGGGATCGAACTTAGGTTGGGGGGGTTCCCAACCTTGCATCTGTGCCAACTCAACCACATGGGTTGGTTGAGGCTCACACACTATGTATATAGAGAGATATGAAGCTAAAAATAGTGGATAATTTTTTTTATAGAAAATCACCATATTTCCTACTACTTTTTTTTTTTTTCTATTTTGTGAATTGACCTTATTTTCCCTATTGACTAATTCTGTTTCAAAAGTTTTTTAATATTTGAGGGTTATATCTATAAAAAAAATTCAATTATGGTGAGCAGATCGAGCCGTGTAAAAAGTTTTGGAGGCTCTGTGTGAGATTAAAAACATGGCCATCTTTAAGCGCTCTTGCATGAAGATAATGTTGAAAAAAATTTATATACCGAGACAAATATTATAAAAAAAATCATCTTAAATTTAGTATAAATTTATCTTCAATTTAGTTTTTGTTTGTTATAATTAATGTCATCAATATAAAACGAACATAGCAACATCAAGTTTGTTTGTTTTAAAGGGCCTCATATTTTATCTATTTACTGTAAATCTAATTTTGAAAAAAAAAACAAAAAAAAGCACTAAAGTTTGTTCTTGCAAAAACAAATTTCATTAAAAAAAACAAAATTATGCAACTGAATTATTAAAGAAAATAAATACAGTATCTACCCAAAAAACGAAGAAGAAAATGGACGAAGGAAAAAAAAAAAAAAGGAAGCTTGGCAATACTAAAGATCAAACTCCTACCACAAGGAATGATAGAAAACTACATTGCCAACTAAACTACGCAACTAAGAGGCCCTCTCTGTATATATGTACTATCTTGTCGAAACTAAATATAGGGTCCAAAATTTAGGGGCCCTATTCCATTTCACATGTTGCACCTGTTCTAAGTCGGCCCTGATGATGAGCAACATCTCTCTGCCTAATTAATACATGTATACATGCATAAATACATATATATATATAATTTTGTTTTAGCAGAAACGTCAAGGAAAATTAAACACCATGAAGCACCCATTGAGGGCACGATAGAAAGAGTCACAACCTAAGTAATTTAACCTATTTTCTAATTAGCGTTCAACAAATAAAAGGTACAAAATGCCAGGAACCGGCTAAAAATTTAACTCAGGCCCCATCCAACTATCGACGTTTACTCTTAAAAAAATGGCTAATATTTTCAGTTGGATAATTCTTGGGTGAACCCTGTATATTCACCCCCTTCCCAACTAACCAATCATGCATTAACACATGTATTACTATTAAAAAATAATAAGAAACTCAATTTTATCTCAGTTTTATGTTAACTCACGTCGTTTCCCGAAATCTCAACCTAAACCTCTGCCAGGCCTGCAATTTTCCTTGACCTCCCGACTTCTCAAATATAAGCTCTACGACGGTGAAAAGATTGAAGACGCCTCCGTTGAGATCACAAAAGCTTGAATCTGGATTTCAACTCCTTATGGGATTTCAACGATGGGTCAAAAAGCTTGAAGTTTGAAAGCTTGAAAAATGAAAAGATGGGTCACAATATGAAATTTAGATTCAAGCTTTCAATCTAGATTCCAATCCATGAATCAAAAAGTTTGGGGTTTGAAAGCTTGAAAGTTTGATGAAGATTGATGCGTCACAAAAGCTTGAATTTGGATTTGTGGGGGGTTTGGAATTTGAATCTGGATTGGAGATGATTTCTGCTTTGGCAGTTTGTGCAGAGCTTGAAGATGAGCTAATTTGATTCAGTTACATTGCCAACTCATTGACTGATAATGTATGCTAAATCAAAAAATGTTGGAAGAAGACGAACAATAAAATCCAGTGAGAGCTTCCTGAGAGGAGACAGAGTACTTGGAAGAAGACGATCAATCAAGATAGTATCCATTTCCAATCAAAATTCTGGAAATGAGGCATCTAGAGAATTGATGCTGAATCAAGAATTTTTTATTATTATTTTGTGACGCCTCTGTTTGGGAACTCGATCACCTTCAGGCGTATAGCATTTTTTATTATTTTCCAATCAAAAGCTTTGTGTTCTATCTTTGTCAGAGGTACCCATCACCGTTCACTGGCCATAGAGCTATATTTGAGAAGTCGGAAGGTCAAGGAGAATTGCAGGCCTGGCAAAGGTTTAGGTTGAGATTTTGGGAAACGGCGTGAGTTAACGTAAAACTAAGATAAAATTGAGTTTTTTGTTATTTTTTAATAGTAATACACGTGTTAATGCATGATTGGTTAGTTGGGAAAGGGGTGAATATGCAGGTTCACCCAGGGGGTGAATATGCAGGTTCACCCAGGGGGTGAACCCAAGAATTATCATTTCCAGTTTAGCTGCATGAACTTTACACCAAACGTCATATACTCTGCTCTTCCAATTTCATCAGTAACACTCTTATACTTATCAATTTAATTAGTTTAACCTAATCGTTAGTCACTCCATCAATTTTGACTGTTAAGTGCTAACGTGGCTTTAAATATATCACCTTTTGATGATGTGGCAATGACATGGAAGTCCTGGTCAGCTGAGGTGCTGACGTTCCATCTGGTGGGCTCCATTAGATTACGTGGCACATTGTGATTGGAGAAGTGGGTTCTAGTCATCAATCAAAATCCATGAATCTAGCATTGTGATAAGGAAGAGTAGAGAGAGGATCCTTAGACAACTCAAGGGGTAGGTTAAAAGTGATGGATTCATGTGCACCATTTCGCTAGGATTCTTGTCAAGTAATTCCTCTCCAGGAGAATTGTAGACCATAGGCTCATTGTCTTGCACCTTATCACTCCTAACTTGCTTCTTGGATAACCCAATGTCTTGTGGAGAAGGCGTAGCATGCTTAGAGACCTCGCTAGAGGAGTGCACATCCCTAGATGGATCCATGGCCATTCTGGCCTCATCATCATGGCGATGGGGTCTACCTCATCCCTAAAGTGTCTCCATTAGAAAACTTGCTTTGCTTCCTCCTTGAATAATCTCTTCTATCAAAATCATCTGCAGTAAACAATTGTCCAAAACCTCTATCAAGTGGTATGCCTTCCTCCTTATTCCTTCTATTAAGAATATTATCACCACCCAATCCACGTTTTTCAAGGAGTATATTTTCTTCCTCCTTGGCCCTATCCTCCTCACAATTTAAATTCACATAATTTTGCAAGATGAAAGTGGAAAGGGTAGAAGGCAATCTTGAATTAGGAAAAAAAGTATAGTTAATCTTGTTATTGTACACCTTACCAGATTAGAGAAAAATTGCATTGACTTTCTCATGTGCTTTACCTATAGGATTCGGCTATGCTTGTGAAGGTAATGTTCCTTGGTGGTGATTTGTACATATTTTATGTACACATAGCACTTCTAATCACATGAATTATGCTTTTTTGAAAGCCTAATAATGTTATTTACTTATATTTGTATATTTTATAGGTTCATAAGTGAGAAAAGGAAATATGGAGCAAACTGCAAAAGGACACGATTTTGGAGTTTTTTTAGCATTTCTGAGAAAAGGACGAAAAGTCAATCGGTTGACCTGAAAAGTCAACTCGTGGTCAACATTGACTTTATGATGTCGAGATGAAGAAAGTCAAGTCTCAGAGGTGGAGCACATACATAGTCGGAGTATGGAGCATTAGAAGAGCATAAGTCAAAGGGTTAATCCGAGAAGTCAATTTGGTCAACCAAAAAGTCAACTCCGAGGCATTGAAGCAAAAGTCAACCCTTGAAAAATCAAAAATCAGCTTTGCCCATTTTCGTTCTTGCCCCTATAGCCCCTTCATTATTACATCTTTTATTTCATTTGCCAACTCATTAATAAAAGGCAAGCTAGTCTTTTCCTCTTTATTTTCTTCTAATCTTGGCCCTCTAACACAACTTCCTCTCTAAAAACAAATCTAGGCCATCAAAATATGGACCATTATGCCCCAAATCAGCCCATTGACTTCATACCCAAATTTACACACCAAAACCCTATTTTCTCTCTATCTTTCACCCACTCTCCCTTTCATGGGTGAGTTAACTCATTGGGTTGACTCACCCATGTTCATTTCTACTATTTTCACTTAGTTTCTTAGGTTTTCATCTAGATTTGTTTACCAAGATCACAAGATTCATCAAGAAAAGCAAGGATTCCACACCAAGAAGCAAGGAGGAACTTGGTTTGGAGAGGAGAAAGCTTGCCATCACCTTGAGCATTCTCTTACCCTTTCTCTTTCTCTTTGGCATATTGTTATTGATGATTTGTATTTGGATGATGATATTTTTGTATCATAAGTGAGTAGATCTAGGATTGGGGGCTAGGGTTGTGTGCCCTAATCCATAGATATGTATTGAACATCTTTTTAATGATATGTGATGATTGATTCATGTGCATGTTTATATTCAAATTTCATATGTTAGATTCATGGATTAGGGAATTCACCACTTTTTAGCTATGTTTCTAGCATTATCTTGTTGTGGAATTGGTGGGTGGTGCCTCTAGTTTCATTGGCAATGGAATATAGCATGAGTTGTATGTTTAATTTGTGTTCATAGCCCTTTGATGCACTAGAGATCCTTGGTTGGACTAGTGTACCAATTGAGTTGGTTTTAGTCCTAATCGGCATAACCATACTTTCTAGATTAATTTCAATAGCATTTATAGCCTTTGGATATAGATAGGAAAACATAGCATGGCTCTAGTTATGCCACTGAGTTCCTAAGACGTAGGATATATCACATTGACCATTTCATTGTGTTCATAGCCTTTGGATGTAATTAGAGACTTTTGTTTAGGCTCTACCTAGTCTCGTGATGTATGTTAGTGACCCTAGTACGGCTCTAGCATGCACAATTGAGTTGATCATGGCCTTGGTAGGCATGTTCATACATTGTTGTAATTATTGGAGTTCATAGTCTCAAAGTGTTATTCGAAGAACCATAGCATGGCTTGGATTGGCACTAGAGAGTTCACCTTGACCTTGGTTGGAAAGAGTGATACATTCTCGATTAATTGGAATCGTGAATCATAGTTGTAAGCATCTCATTGTGGTTATTCACTGCATTGAAGTGGACTAGTGTTAACATTTCGTTCCTGATCACCTATCTTTGCATTTCCTTTACTTCCATTTAGTTTTGCCTAGCTTACTTGGTTGCTTGGTTTGTTTCTAATTTACTCAAAAACACAAAATATCAATCACTACCTCACTTTGCACATATCCATATCACTATTGTCTTTCCATTTCATTCCCCACCATCTAGTGATAGTTTCCTAAGTTACCGATATTATCGAGTGGGTTTTGGGGCACCAAATCCGAGGTACAACAACCCCGGTCTTAAACTTTACCATCCCTATATTTTGACATTTGTCATGTGTCAATGAGTCAACTCTTTGGCCATTGGACCAATTTGAACTTCAAGTGTGGAAATGTTTTGGTCCGTCTTCACTTGGCTTTGCGTTGTCAAAGCAACTAGCAGTAGATCCTCTATAGGGTTCTTCTTTGGCTCTTGAAATGCAATTGGTACCTCTTGAAGAATAGGCCTAAATAGAAATCCAGGAGGGGCATTATATGCATTAGAACCATGAGAGACTCCATGAGATGCACCATAGCCTTGACTACTTCCACTAGCTCCATGAGAGTGTTGCATAGCACCTTGTTGCACATTGAATGCTTCAGTAACAAAATGATGTTTCCCTTGACCTTGGTTACCATAAGATGAAGAATGAAAGTTTCGGTTGCCACCATATCCACTATGAGAAGAAGAGTTAGGGCATTGATACCCTTGCTAAGAAGAAGTTGAACCTCTTGAGAATTCCCGCAATGTTGTGTATATTAATATTGCCTTGGCTATTCTTCCATCCAAAATTTGGATGGTTGCACCATCCGGGGTTATAAGTATTGGAATAGGGATTATTCTTCGATGACCCTTGAAAAGAATCAATTGCTTTTGGTTGTTCTTCTACAAACTCAGAAAATTGGGATGCAAGGTGACAATCATGAGTAGCATGTTGTGATGACTCATAACTTAGACAAAGTGAAGAAGATGAAGTACTCTTTACATGAGATGAAGGACCATCCTTGTGTGCTCGAAGTAGTAAGTCAAACTTCTTGTCCAATGAAGTCTTAAGTTTCTCAAGCTTACTATTCATGAGATCATTTTCTCGACGAACATGTGACACATCATAAAAACATCTCCCACAAGGTTTAACTTTAATCCGCCCTCTAACATCGTGCATGTCTCGAGTTCTACCACCATGTGAACTTAAATCACGTCATATCCCCTAAGCTTCTCATAGAAGAACAAAACCTTCACCTTCATTAACTATGTAAGCTTGAAGTGTCATATCCACGAAACCAAACTCGACACATCCAATTCAATATGAAAAAAAACCACAGAAGACATAGGGACAACATTGTCTACCCTGACCACTAATCCTAGCATTGCACTAATACTCCTTCCAACCGTCTCATACTCCTTCCAACCGTCTCAGACTTTAATGTAGTGAGGAGATTCTTGAGTTTCTACCCAAACCCTAATAGTACGAAGCTTTACTAGGGATGGATCTGACAGTCCCTCATAAGCCGCAACCACCACTATGGTGTTATCAAACCGCTATGGAACTTATCAAACCACCATGGAACACCACGCAGTAAACCATCACAAACCCCAACTGCATCAAAACGGGCAACACAAAAAGAATTGTTGGGTGTAGGCGTTGTTGTATTTGTTGTCATGACATCATTGTCTGCTTTTACTGTTGTATTGGTCACACTACTCTCATTGCTTTTGCTCGTTAGAAAGAGATTTTGTTGATGTAAAAGGAAAAGTTTCCAACATTATTCTCCAGAGTTTAGTTAAACCAATTGTTGTAGGCCTACTTTTGAATTGTTTTTTTTCCCAAATATATGATGTTATTGGGTTATATTTCATTCACTATCTAGAGATTGCTTTGACTTCTGTTGATGATTCGAGACCTGTGATCTCTTTGCAGTCCTGAGATGCATGGAAATAGGTCATTGTGCATGGGAATGGTCATTGCGCTTTTCTATGGTAAAGCTTTATGCATTTCAAAAATTGCGGTGGTGGAATATTGTCTGTATGTTGATCTTGATGGTGGTCTTCACTCTTCATGGGTGGAGAGACGGTATTCCTTGTCTTCGAGTTCTAATATATTTGCAGCCTATTTATTGTGTTCTTCTAGCCAACTTTTGGTTTTAGGATGTCGAATGCTCTTTTAGTTATTACTGTTATTTCATCATTGTAATTGGGTTACAAGTGGTATTATATATTTCCTTCGTTCGGTGTGTTGTCTAAATAAGTTTAATCCGAGCAAAGTCTTATGTTAATGAGGTTACTTGGTATCACAATTCTAACCTTATGTTAATTTTTAGACGAGAAGAAGTGAATATATTTTTTTTTCACTTTTTCCAATAAAATATATCTATATATTTTTGTTCACGCAATGCATCTAAGTTTTTGGAATTACAAATGCATTTTTGTTTGGTGCCTTCACATTTGACATTTGAGTGATATCCGATGCCTTTATCAAAAGACAAAATAATAAATTAGAAAAGCGAAAATAGAAATGAATCAGTGAGGTTTTGCGGACCATCGCTATCATGGTTCCTTGGAGTCACTATCCTATCCACCTTTAAATAAGACCAACCATAAGTAACCCCATCCTTTTCTTTTTCTTTTTCCTTTTCTCTTTTCCCCTTTTATTTAAATATATATTTTTCTCTCTCTCCGATTCGTCACCGGTTTTTTGGGTACGAGCCGCGATCGTAGAAGCCATAGCCGCCGATTCGACGACCTCAAACTGCTTCTTCCTGGAGATCTCTACTTCTCACTTCTCCAACTCCTTTCAGGTAATTACGACTTTCTTTCTATTTCCTTTTGATCTGGTTTTTCCTGTGGTTCCCGAGAAATGCTGGAAAGGAAAAGGAAACAAATTTTCTCCATGCTTTTTATAGAAAAGCATCAGATTCCGAATTTGAATTTGCTTTGATTTGATCTTTTCTGCGGTTTCTTTTGCAAACAAATTGAGCGTTTTGGCAAGTTCTATTGTGAAATTAAGTTGATTTAGGCTTGTATGAGGTCCACGTTTGCTTTTCTTTCCCTTTTTGAAATTTCAAAAGATTGAAAGGTCTTGCACTGTTTATACATAGCGTGATTAAGTTTCTTTTATTTAGTTTAAGGGTAATTATTTACTGTTGGCTTATTTACCGAGGGAAAGTTGGTAGAAGAAATAGTTAATTGAAGTGCTGTGATGACTAGTGTATAACTGTTTCTTCTAATGTTATCATTAATTTTATAGTAATACTACTGAATTATGTGATTGTTGATATCCTTAACTACATGCATGTGATTTCGTGTATTTGTAATTTTCAACTTCCAGATGGGTAAAAACATCTTACAAAAACATTGTTGAACATGTTCTATCTAATTTTAGTTCATATTAGCTTTCGCTATATTCTGTGAATCTGGATAGTAGGAAAAAGCTTTGACATTAAATGATCAAGAGCAATTCCTTGGTAGTTTAATCTTCTTAGTTTCTTGGTATAGCACTAACCTTGTAAATGCTAAAATTTTATTACTAGGTTGACAGTGAGTTATTGTGAATGATAGTTACGTGGCGTTGGTTGTTCTTAGGAGTGGTCAACTGAATAGAAAACGCATCTTGGTGCACAGATGAGCAGAACTGATGTTATTTGCAGTAGAAGGAGGAGGGTTCTTCTCATCTTCAGCTTCTGGGTATAGCAAAGGCTTGACCCTTCTTCTCTTGGGTCACAGGGACGAAGATAAACCCATGAGAGTTTCGCCGTGGAATCAGTACCAGTTGGTGGACCAAGAATCTGACACTCACCTCCAGCTGGCTTCCACGAAGAACCGACTTTCCCGCGGTTGCGCCTCCTTTGTTTGCTTTGGTCGCGCTTCCGCTGGGCCTGAAACTCCATCTCCTCTTAAAGTGGGCCCTGCCCAACAGCAGGATGTCTTGAATGAGTCTGTTGTTTCTGATAAAGGCAAGGATCATGCTGCTACCCCTGATGATTTTCATAATGCAAGAAAAGTTGTTCTCAAAAGTAGCTTGAAGAAACCATCAAAAAGCGCACCAGTTAAAAGCACACCAGTTCCTGTTGAGAGTGCTAATGAACGTGATGCGTCGAGTGAAACAGATAGTCACATTCCTGGCCAAGCAGAAAGGAGGAAAGTACAGTGGACCGATACTTGTGGGAGTGAGCTTGTTGCGATCAAGGAATTTGAGCCCAGGTATTTGAGATTTTTCATTAACTATTATGAATCACGATGATCTTAAAATTTTCTCTATTTAGGCATTAGGTTCACCATGTAATGACAGTGGCATGCTCTCCAGAAACTATGCCTCCTTTCTTGTTGGCTGTTTTCTTACAAGTAGCATTGACTGTCTCTGAATGGACTTTGATAGGTCTGGTGTTGAATTTTTTATTTTATGTCACATATATTACTGAGGAGAAAGCTAGATGGTTTAGAGAGGCCTTTAAGGAGGATGAAGCTAGAAGGGGTGTGATTTAAAGTGGTTGGGATCATCAGGGGAGATGTTTTCTAAGTGATAGTTTCTCAGGATCCTGGAGAAGTAATTAAGGATGATCTATAAATGTTTAGTCGGAGTTATTTACAAATGGGATTGTTGATGCTTGTACTAAAATCACTGAAACTACTTGTTTTATTTTTTTATGCTAACTCATTAAGAAAACATAAACCATATAGTTTTCTTGTATGGCCTTTACTTCTTAGTAGCCTTATTATTAGCAGAATAGTTTTTGGCATTGAAATAGTTGATCTCAAATTTTCTCTTATAATTGTGATAAACTATAAATTATCTTGTACGTGGTCATTTTAGTAATCATGTTGGTTTATATTGGTTTTGATTCTTATTCGTCAGACTTGGTAACATCTAAATGGGAAATCAGCTTCATTCTCCTCTGATTCTAGAGTCTGTAAGAACTCTAATGGAAATGCCCCACCCCGCTTCCTTCCCATTCCAATTTGTCGTTACTTTATATTCCAGTCCGATTCTTTGATGATGCCAGACTGAGGAAGAAAAGAATGCAGATTAAATAAGGAGCCCCACTCTCTCCGCAATGTCTTTCAAGTCCTCTCTCGTCAGGGGGCTATCTGTGTATCATCCATATCTATCAACAAATGATATAGGAATAAATTCTCGGGAATCAATGGTGGAATAAGTGAAAAAGATTCAATGTGTGTAAGAAGAGATTTGTTTTTTGGATGGGATTTGGTTCAATTGGTTTTGATAGTATTACTACCTATTTCACGGTAAGATTTGGCAACCCTAGTTGGGTGACTATAATCTTAGAGAAATTTGTGAGATATAAGGGGAATGATGAGGGGAAGAGATCATCTACTTATTTGGGACCTAGTCCATAAAAGAGGGGATTAGCCACTGGAAATGTATCGAGAAGGAATAAAGCTTTGTTTGGAAATTGTTGTGGACTTTCCCTCTTTAAGGTCAACTCTGTATGGCGTTCAATTATTAGGAGCAAGTAGTGGGATTCCCAAGTAATGGCGAGTGATTCTTTGCATTGTCCTTAGGAATATATCTCCCAGGGTCCATAAAAGAGGGGATTAGCCACTGGAAATGTATCGAGAAGGAATAAAGCTTTGTTTGGAAATTGTTGTGGACTTTCCCTCTTTAAGGTCAACTCTGTATGGCGTTCAATTATTAGGAGCAAGTAGTGGGATTCCCAAGTAATGACGAGTGATTCTTTGCATTGTCCTTAGGAATATATCTCCCAGGGTTATTGTTCTTTCTCTTTGTTGTCTAAATTTGTTGTAGGGAGTGGTGATAAACTTAATCATGGGCAGAGTTTCGGTATGGTGAATCATGTTTTCAGTCTTTGTTTCCTTGTGTGTATTATCTTTAAATCAACATGCCATGACATCTACTCCTGCTTCCTTTTCACCTTCTTGTTCTGTTTCTTACGTAAAAATTCAGTAATACAGATACTTCATAATTTTCAGATCTATTGTTTTTGTAATATTTTTTTGTTGAATCTAGGCCGTCCCCATGTTGTGTCATGCTTATGGGACTTTCACTTGTTAATTCTTTTTTCATTTTTTAGAAATATTGGTGCCCAGTTTAAAGCCTTATATGATGTATGGAATCTTAGTGTAGCTACTGAAGTGGAGATCTTTTGCATGGTTGTGGCCCGTAGGAAACTAATTTTAGTGATTCGCTCCAAAGAACAAAAGACCCTGTGCTTGTTATTTTCCCGTATTTTACTTAGCAACTTTGGATTAGGTTGCTTCAAGTGCTCAAAGGAGTGAGTTTGTCAAGAAAGTGTATTCTTGATGGCTGTGACTTGGTTGTTGGGGTTAATGGGAATGTGTTGTTCTCTGAAGATACGCAGTCTATCCCTCTTGATTGATTGCTTGGATGGAATGTGTGTGAGTTTGATATATACATTATTAGTCCTTTTTCCAGCAACTTAAGCTGTTGATTTGTGTAACATGGTATATAGCTCTCGTTGCAGAATCTTTTGGGATCATGACCTCCAATGCCCCATTCCCTACCTGTTTGTTAATTTGCTTCCTTTTGTCTGCCTCTCCATGTGCAGGATGGGGTTGCACATGAGGGAGGGTGTTGGATTGAGATATAAGGTTTGGCATGTCCCCTAACAGCTTAAACTTTTGGGGTCGTCTGATAGAAAGAAGAAAAGTTACCTTTTTGGTCCTTGTGTTTTACCGCTTTAGCCAATTTGATCCGTGTTTATTTGTGTTTACATTTGGCATTTAATTGTGCAGGTGGGGGTTGTCCCTTTTTGCCAGTTTTGTCCTTGTCTTTTTGCTCTTTTGCCAGTTTTCTTTTCTTTGCGTGTTTTACATTTTAAGCCAATTTTGTCAATGTGATTTAATCTCACGTGCACAAGTAAACACTAAATTGACGGAAAGGACCACATAGGTTAACAGACTTGGGCTAAATTGAAAACACATGGGCCAAATTGGCTAGGGGTAAAACACAGGAACCAAATTACGCCTAGAAAGAAACCATAGAGTTTTGAAGACAAGGTGGAGGAAGTGGCTTTTTATTTTTATTTTTTTCCTTTTTCCATTTTATGCTGAGCTTTGATGGACATGTTGTCGATCCATTTCTTGTAATTCATCTTTTAGTTGTTTTAATAAAATTTTATGTTTTGTATAAAAGGCCATGAAATATGTGCATATATGTGTCAGGACATCCTTCTCTGTTGTAGCATGAAAAACTAAAAATAATCAACCATCACTCAACTGCTGGGGTAATGAAAGAAACAACAACGAGGATTGGCTATAATCAATCTGCTCTTGATTATACTTGTGGAACACTCTCTTTCACTAAACCTGTCTGATATGTTGAGAGCTTAAGTTTTACATTCCATATGTTATATGTTCTTTCCAAGATGTTTCTCTTGCAGCTTTTGTGATGCAAATAGTAGTTACTTTCTTGTTCTTTCATTTTCTTTTTCCTACTTCGTTTATGTGTTTTTCTGAGTGGAAACATGATCCAATTGGCAGTGAAGGGGATGGATCAGATGACGAATTCAACAATGGGAATGAAAGAAGTTGTTCGTGTGTGGTTATGTAGATTGGCTCTGTACCTGATGATGATTTGGGCTGGACTTCTCATTAGATGCAACAATGCATCAGGTAACTTACCGCTAACAGTGCTTTTTTGGTTGATTTACTTATTTCTGGAAGAAGAAGAAAAGCGGTTTTTGAGTTGATACGGAATACCACCATAGCAAGGAGTACTTTTTCTGGCTATGCTCATCACACTGAACAGTTCTGTCTATATCGGGTTTGCTGTGGGTTTCAATTTTGTCACTCCAGGTTTGGGGACATTGTTTTGTTTATTATTCTCCATGTGTGACTCTATTGTTCATTGTTTTGTCGTAATTAATGTGTTTTTTTTTTCTTTCCTCTCATGATTTTGGTTTAATGAATTTTTATTTATTTCTCTTCACCTAAAATACTTCGAAACACGGCTGAAATATGAGATTCTGGTGTGTCTTGGGGTCATTATACTCAAATCTTTAAATGGCCCATAGTCTCTGACTGATGTTATGCCCATATCCAAAGCACTCATACATGTGATATTCTTTTGAAATTAGGGTTTTACATGTCTGTGTATTAGTGTATTATGCTTGTCTGTGATTGGATTATCTAATTCAACAAGATACTGTTTATGTTAAGCTCTGGAAACGAGAAAAAAAGAAAAGAAAAAAGAAACAGTCTCAGAGATTGGTATAGAGGATTGACTCGTGGCCTTTATTTGTGGTAGCTTAGCTTGTGGAAAGAACAGAGAATAATAGGATATATAATATGAGCTTGAAGTCTGTTGGTTGCGTAATGGGTGGAGGACCTGCCTGCCTGCCCTTTAATACTCAGTTGGTCTATTGTTGGTGCATCCTCTATTCCCCTTCTTTATTTAGTGAAGTCTACTCTCTGCCTGTTGGTTGGTTTTGTTCTTGGTTTTCTTGGAGATACACAAAAGGTGAAAGACTATTTAAGTATATATGGTGGTTGCGATGGAAGTCAGTTGCATTTGCGAAGGTTTTGATTCAGACATCGATGTACCAATTTCTGCGATGAAAATATGCAACAAGCCCAGTATAGTGTTGATACTTCCTATCGGGAAATTAGTGTTCGATCACCAAAGGAAAAGTATAGTGTTTCATATTCTTCTATTATTTTTAAATTTCTGTTGAAACCTTGATGGGGATAAATCCATGTTAATCTTCCTTATTGATTAATATCACAAACTAAGATGGTAGGAAAGTATACCTCATGAGAAAAAAGTTGAGTTACTCGAGCCTTTACCAAAGTATCATGCATAAATAAATGTGAATCGTTGGTTAATATGCGTTTGATAATGAGTTACATTAATCTATTGTTAAAATGAAATAATGAATAATTAGTCGATGATTCATGAGTAACTGGAGTAAACAATTAGTTCAAGGTAGAAAGTGAACTATCCATTTGTCAATGTTATCATATAATTAAGCTATTCAGATTGTTTAGAGCCCCCTTCATTTCGGATTTGTTCGAGTATGATCTTAGATGGTTTGGATTTGATGGTGACATTGTGTGTTGGATTCAAATGGTTGGTTGGTTTCATATTATGAGCTCTTGATTTTATGACTGTTTCCAAGTATCACTGAACACTGGGAAAGAAAATCTTGGTTTCCGAGAAAAACAAAGATGGTTCGTCAAGAATTTCACTTTGCAAACCAAACAAGCGCAAGTGTCATAATAAGTCTTGCAAGTGTCACGTTGCATATTTAAGCTAGTTGCTACCTTTGGAGTCCCGATCTTTTCTTTAAAGTCCTTGAAACAACTCTCTTTTATGTTGGACACTACGAATGAAGGCCCCCAAATATTTCGATATTTTGAATAAACTCTTCGAGGCAATCCGAAGAGCTTCACTAGTTTTCTCATTGGAGTATTTTCCTTTGTCATTGGTGTTGTTTACTAAACTTGAATGAGGCTAAGGAAGAGTGAGGGAAAGATGAAATGAAGGTGGATGAATCCCCTGACAAATGCAAAAATATATGGTAAGTGATAATAAGATACGGAATTGTCGTTTCACAAGGATTGATGGTCCCTAATCTCTCGGTAGCGTGTGTGGTCAAGTGCTCTAGCAAGAATGGAAGTGATGAGAAGTGGAAAGAGTGAGTGAGGGTGTGTTTGAACAATGTGCGAAGTGTGTAGTGTGTTTGGTTTTGTGTAAGAAAAGGTGGAATGCAATAAGATGACAAACAAGCAAATAGGCAAACAAATAAATGCAAGTAAGTAAAGATAAAGTGTGTGCAATGTATGGAAATGTTGGGGTTTTCGGGCAAACCCCAAGTCCAATGCAACAAGCAATACTTTAATCAACTCAATCATGCCAATGTGTCCATGAATCAAGCTCCGTATCCTAGCCATGTTATGGTTCTAGGACCGTATTGCCTAAGGTATTCAAATGCCTTATTAGGGCTATTCGAACTCTCTAGGTATCATAGGGGATTCCTCTAAGTTACTTAATACCGAATCCCCTAAAGTGCTTAAGAGGCGTAAAAGTATCGAAACTAGGGACTCAAACAAACAACTCATGCTCATCACACATATTGCATTGCCTAGAGTAGAATAAGGTTGTCAAGCCATACACCACTCATACAAGATGGATCAAATGTATACCAAAGAGTGACAAATCTTCAAATATACATTCAATACATATTAAACTAGACAATACATATACTCATGAATCAACAAAGACATTTATTCATAAATCAAAGCATCACAGTCACATTGGACTAGGGCACACAACCCTAGTCCCCAACAAAGGTAACTGCTCACTAATCATTACAAGAAACATCATCAAATTACAGATAAGAACTCTAAACATAAGGAAAAGAGAGAGTAGAGATGAGGGATGCTCAATAGATGCTCTCTTGCTCCTCCTTGGTCTTGGATGATGAATCTTGACGATTTGGTGAGGATCCCAGCTGCCCAAGATGGTGGATGATGGTGTAGACGTCGTGTGGAGAAGATTTGTTGAAGGGTGGTGGAGAAAAAGAGGTGAGGAAGATGGAGATAATGGCTGACCCGTCGATCGTCGACCGGTCGCCGGCCTGGTGTCGACCGGTCGACTGGTGGCCAGAAACTAAACCTAAGGGAATTGTGGAAGAGAGAAAAGGGGAAAGAGAAAGTGATGTGTTTGGGGCTGAAGTGATGGATAGCTGAAGATGACCTAAATGAGGCAAAAACTAGGCTATTTATAAGCAAATGAGGGAGAGAATGGAGGGCTAGGATTGGCTAAGGAAGGATCCAATGGTGGAATGGAATAAATGAAGGGCAATGGAGTAAATCCATATAAGAAACAAAGGGAAAGAATAATCAATGGGTGAGCTCATGATATCTAACGTGCTCCTTGCTTATTTGGAAGCTTGTGTGGGTGAGTCACAAGGTAGACTTCGTCGTTGACCTTGACTTTGACCTTCGGAGTTGACCGTCTTGACTTTGCTTGACTTCTTTACTTCTTTGGGAAACTTCCGGAATTCTCTTGCGACTCTCTTCCGGGACTTCATGTATGACTCTCTAAAGTCGGGGTTGACCACGAGTTGACCGACGGTTCTCGGGTTGACTTTTCGTCCTTTTGCCGGAGATACACAAAAAACTCCAAATCGCGTCATTTTTCTCCCGATATCCATCCGATGCTCATGAACCCTACAATGGTGCAATTCAAGGATTAGAGACACTAAACGGCCTTCGAATTAGCATTGCTAGAGTGATTAGAGACCTAATTTGTACGTAAATAACATACAAATCACACCCCCACACTTAAGCTTTGCTTGTCCTCAAGCTAATAAAGAATCAACAATCCATATCACATTAATTCTGCCTTAACAACCTTATCCTCAAAGAGACCCCACTAAGCCACACATCAAGATTTAATTAAGCATATACTCAAACCTCATGATTTGCCAAGTGTTTAATATGTGTATCTAATGCATGCTAGGTGAAGTGTGTGCTAGCCATGGAATAATCAATCAAGAGCAATCAAATTAGCATATGTTGACAAGATTAACCGCTAAACTCACATGATTCACTAAATATTTCAGCTCTTGTGTTTAGGGTTAACTGTTTGACTAATGCAAAAGAGTGGTAAGTAGTTTTGAGATGCGGGATTGTCGTTCCATGAGATTGACGGTCCCCGATTTCAAGGTAGTGAGTGTGGTCAAGTGCTCTAGCTAGTGTGGAGTGATAAGGAGATGTAAAGAGTGAGTGAATGTGATTTAGACAATGTGCGAAGTGTGAGTGTGGTGATTGATTTTGTGAAAACAATGATGCAAAGGAAATGAAACAAACAACAAGTAAAGCAAAGAAAGTAATGCAAGTAGAAGGTGTGCAAATATAGGAAAGTGTTGGGGTTTTCGGGTAAACCCCAATCCAATGCAGCAAGCTATGCTTTAATCAACTCAATCATGCCAATGTGTGTATGAATCAAGCCCCGTATCCTAGCCATGTTATGGTTCTAAGACCGTGTTGCCTAAGGTATTCGAATGCCATGTTATGGCATTAGAACTCTCTAGATGTGATAGGGGATTTCTCTAAGTTACCTAATACCAAACCCCCTAAAGTGCTTAAAAGGCGTAAAGCATCGAAACTAGGGACTCAAACAAGTCACAACTCATCAGATATGCTACCAATTGCCTAGGTCATGCAAGGTTACCAATCTCACACAATCTCATCAAGATAGATTAGTTAACATGCCAAAGAAGTGGTAAATTCTAAAGACAAGCAACCAACACATATTGAATTAGGTAAGCACACATATTCATACAACACAAAGGCATTTTATTCATCAATCAAGCATCACAAAGTCACATTGGACTAGGGCACACAACCCTAGTCCCCAACAAGAGTACCTACTCCCTAATCATCCTAGATAACATCATCAAATTACAAATATGAACTTTAGACATAAGGAAAAGAGAGAGTAAAGATGAGGGATGCTCAATAGATGCTCTCTTGCTCCTCCTTGGCCTTTGATGATGAACTTGGTGACTTGGTGAGGATCCCCAGCTGCCCAAAGTGGTGGTGGAGGTAGTAGACGTCGTGGTGAACAAGATTGATGAAGGGTGGTGGAGGAAAGGAGGTGAGGAAGTGGTGGTTTGAGGCTAATCCGCGGCTCGTCGACCGGTCGACAGATGTGCAGCAGCTAAACCTAAGGGAGAGGGAAGAGGGAAAGAGGAAAGGAGAAAATGGAATTTTGGGGCTGATGATGGAATGGCCTAAATAAGGTAAAGGATGGCTATTTATAGGAAAAGGAGGAAGAGAATGGAGGGCTAGGATTGGGTAGGGTTGAATCTAATTGGTAGAAGGGATAAATGAAGGGCAAGAGGGTAAATGCCTAGGGGTATAAGAGGGGGAATAATCCATGGGTGACCTCACCATATCTAGCATGGTCCATTGCTGATTTTTGGAGTCCTTTGGTGATGAGTCACAAGGTTGACTTCGCATTGACTTTGACCGCGACCTTCGAAGTTGACCAAAGGTTGACTTTGACCAATCTTCCGGAATTCTCTTGCAACTCTCTTCCGGGGCTTCATGTTGACTCGTTAACGCTCTAAAGTCGGGGTTGACCACGAGTTGACTTTCGGTCCTCGGGTTGACTTTTCGTCCTTTTGCCGAAAAACCACTAAAAGCTCTAAAATGCACCATTTCGCTCCCGATATCAATCTGATGCTTGTAAACCCTACAATGGTGCAATTCAAGGATTAGAGACACTAAACGACCTTTGGATTAGCATTGGTAGAGTGATTAGAGGCCTAATTTGTATGTAAATAACATACAAATCAGGAAGCAAGCAACCCAAGCCGTGAACTCCAAAGGTGGTGAAGGTGATGAACGTTGGCTGGTTGGTGTTAGTGTAGACGACTTCTTCTCCTCCTTGGAACTTGCAAACCCTAGAACTAGAGAATGAAAATGTGACCAAGATGTATGTGATGTATTGCCGAAAATATGGATGTGATTTCTTTCCTCTCTTGCGTCAAGGGGCAGCCTTTATATAAGGGAAAGTATGAAACCCTAAATGTGATCCTCACCGTCCAAGAGATGGTAGAAATCAAGTTGGAATCTCCCTTGAGTGATCCACACGACCTCTTTATATTCTCCAAGAGTTTTGCACAAATTTGCTTCTTGATTCATCAATTAAAAATCTGATTTGACTTCTAAATGATTTAGGCATTCATTCCTTGAGAAATAAGAAGATTTATGAGAATAAAACTCCCTATTTTTCTCCTTGTTTTCCACGGCAATCCTTCCTCTGTCCTTCTTGGACTCACGGCAACATCCCTAGATGGATTAGGGTTCACGGCAAGGCCCAATGGTCTAAGAAAAATCCGAATTCTCCTTGTGGGCTCGAGATATAGTAGCACTCCTAATCTCTTTAGGATTCCTGCCAAATTTAGGAGAGAACTCAAATGAGGGAAGTTTCCAAATACAAATTAGGGAAGTTTCCTAAATTATGAAAGTGAAAAACAAGAAAGTATTCGAGAACCTCATTTTTCATTTACACACTTAAGCATCATTTAGGGACTCACAGATTGAAACCAAGCTAAAATAGCAAAGTTACAAATAAAACGCAGCCAAAGATTGGGAAAAACATATTAAAACGTCACACTTTGTGCTCCTATCAAAAATCAATTTAACACTTCAAAATTTTTAACTTACAACCAACACCCGAGCCTACACGCTCGCTGGTGATAATAATTCAAATTCCACAATTACACAACATAAAGGGTCTCTGCCCCACAAATCCATGGATCCAACTTACTACATTAAGTTTCAAAAATATTTTAAAACATGGTGTTCAGAGTAATCTAAAAGTTTATGGAAGATAATTATACATACGTGTAGGGTAAATAAATAACCTACAAGAAGGAAAGAAGGAATAGGTCACCATGCCTCAGCCACTGGACGCACGAACCTCGATAAGTTAATCTGCAGACTAGGCAACGAAAAACAGAAAAGTCCAAGGGAAAAGTATTTAACGAAAACGTCAGAGTGAGTGGACAAAAACTAAGAATCTAATTATCAAATTTAAACTGTTTTCCCCATTTTTTAAAAATAATTTCCTTCCTTTGTATAAAAAAAAATAATGTTCATGAAAAATGCTGAAAAATCAAATGAGTGATAATGTGACGACCCGGACCAAAACTTATTGTTTCACCATGGTATTTTCCGGCGAATTGTCGAAAGTTTCGGTTTCGAGTTTCAATTAGTACTTTTGGGGGGTCGTCGAGTTGACTTTTTGTTCGGCAAATAATTTGATTTAAGTTTCTTCACGGAAGTTTTAGAGCGCGTTAAACCGAGTTCGTGGACACGAAGTGCGTTTAAAATGGAGTTTGTATGAAGAAGTTATGGTTCACGGAAGGGAGGTTACTATTTCGGAAAGCTACTATAAATAGAAGTTGCCATTTTGGGAAAATGCCATTTTTAGCCGAGTGACCCTTGGACTTCCGCGGGTGACTGTTCACCTTCCCCGACTGCTACAGTACCCCGCCGGCTTCTCCGGCTTGTTTCTTCCTCCTCCGGCCACCCCAGACCTCAAGACCGGATCCTTTCTCTTCCTCTCCCTTCCCTCTTCCAAACCCGACCACTTTCATGACCAACGGTGGCCTGTACTGATCGGAATCAGACCGCAAAGTCGTGACGGCAGGGAGTATTTTCACGGCGTCGGATTTCCTTTTTCCGGCCAATTCGGCCGAGAAGGTACACTGGGCTTTGAAGCTCTCGACCAGGCGGAGCTAATGCCACCGGCCTCACCCCTATTGGACGCCGTACGGCGGCGGATCGGCGAATTGAAATTTCCGGCAACCGTCGGCTTTTGAGGGAAATTCGAGAAATTCTAAGCCGAATCGGACTTCGTGGCAGGAGGACGACGAGGAGGATTTTGACACGTGTTGGACTTAGTCGGCAATCTGTGAGTGGACATTGTTTTAAAGTTAAATTTTATTTGAAATTCTATGTTTTTCGAATAATGTGTTATGATTGGTTGAGAATGCTCTTGTGTTGCTTTCATGGAATGTTTGGATTGCCGTGTTAAATGTGGTTGATTATGTGTTGAATTATATTGTTTGATTGAGTACGAGTTGTGGTGCCGTGTAGAGAAATGTGAGGTTTACGCATTTTAATCATAGTTACGGTATTAGAGAGATGGATTACGAGGCCGTGATGAGAAACGTGAGATTTACGAATGCGAATCGTGGTTTGCAATTTTCGAGAAGTGGGAATGAGTATCGATTATGTCTCGCCATATTGGATTATCGTGATTGGTTGCATGCATGCATGTTTTGCCTGGTAGTAGGTATGTCCCTACATGCATATTGGTGAATAGGTATGACCCTCAAAGTTTTGCCTGGTAGTAGGTATGTCCCTACAGGCATATTGGTGAGTTGGTATGACCCTCAAATATTGGTTTGATTAAGTTTGTATGGCCCTTAGCCACATCTTTTGTGGATTCGTCATTTTGCGGTCAAGTGGGCAGGAACCTTGGCGTATCGTTATCGAACGTGTGAGATTATCGAACGTGCGAGCTTATTGAACGTGTGAGCGTATTGGGCGAGTGAGGTTATCGGACGAGTGAGCTTGTGGTTACCGTTCCTTTTGTGTTCATTCATTATTTGAATGAATTATTTGTGTTTTTAATTGTGGAAATCATAATTTTTATTTTATGAAAATGTATTATTTTTCGTCCACTTACTCTAACGTGTTTTTCTTAAAAATGTTTTTTCCCTGGGCTTTTCTGTTTTCCGTCGCCCAGTTTGCAGACGAGCCAGCTGAAGTCGCGTGTCGAGGTCGACGCATAGTCAACACCACCCTTCTCTTGTTCGTAGGTTATAGTATGCCCTGATATTTTCAAGATTTAAGATTGTAAAATGATTTTTGAAAAGATATTTGATTGGAGTTGATTATTCTTTGAATGATTGAATTATCACCAGCGAACACGTAGGCTCGGGTGTTGGTTGTGAATTGGAATTATTGAAGTGTTAAATGATTTTCACAGGTTTTGGGTAGTCCGCTTTTAGGGGAGACCATGTTGGATTTTCGGCATGATCTCTTCTAAAGTGGGCCCCACAGGGTCACCTTGGGTTCCAGGGAGGAATCTGGGGCGGGTCCTGTCAGATAACTAAAGGCTCTGCCAACTTAGTTATCGAACTAATGGAGGTGATAACTAAGGGCACTGCCCGCTTAGTCACCAATGATCAGGGGCACTGCCCGCTTGACCATCCTTTGCCACTTGAGGGCACTGCCAACTCAAATGACACATTGAGGGCACTGCCTACTCGATGATGTTACCTGAAGGCACTGCCTACTTCAGATAACGCATGCATGCATATAACTGAAACTGAAATTGACTGAATAATTGGCCTCCAATAATGCAATGCAACTCAACACTGAAAACATGCTCATGATGATAAACTCATAAATTCTACCATTTTTGAAAAATATAATGCATGCATCATTAATTTTAAAACAAACGTCCACTCACTGAAGAATTGGCTAAAGCTGACGTCCGTCAAAATCCTCCTATGTATGATAATTCTGTCGTCCTCCTAAATAAAACCAATTATGATAATTATTTACTATTTCACAGACGAATAACTCAATAAATAATTCCTTGAACCAATAAGGATTTTCCCTCGATAATTCCAATACCTCTAATTCACCGAACTTCAATTCTCCAAATAATTACTCGTCGAAAAAACTAAATGTCCAAAACTCTCGGCAACTAATCCAACGGTCGGATTGTCGCGGTTCGATAAATCGAACGAGCGTAACTAAATTATCCGATCTAACAAACCGTAATTAACCGTCAATTAACCAATTAACCTAATTTCAAAGATCCAACCACACAATATACTCAGAATAATTATCTTAACAACATAATCAAATTCGGTGAACATCCGTCGGCCACACGGTAAAGTCAATCGTAACTCGTACGATAACGAACCTAAATTAATTCGGATTAATTTCAAAACTTCGATAACTTCCTACAAACTATATATCCACAAGACCGTAGTAAAGAGTACATGATATTGAGTTGAAATGCACCTCCAAAGGAGGCCAGACACGCGGCCGCAAGCGGCTGCGTGTGGGCTCCACTCGCCGCCACCCAACCATCTCTGATGGTTACCAAATTTTACCAGCATGTAGACCATAGTTGAACGATCAACTTTCATACCTTCCACGAAGTCCAATTCGGAGTGAAAATTCACGAATTTGCCTTGGAACAGTCGGAACCCTAGAATTTCAAATCCAAAACTTTTCCAATTCAAGAAGAATCGATGAGCAAGGCTGGTAGGGTTGTGTTCACCAGGAAGAGAGCTTCAAAACCCACTAAGCTTTACCGGCCGATTTGGCCGAAAAACAACAAATCGAACAGGAGAAGTGTCGCACTGTTGTCGCGGCTTTGAGAGAAGATTCTGGTGGCCACCGGCCGTGGTTTGCCGTGAAACAACTTGGGTTTGGAACAGGAGGAGGAGAGGAAGAAAATGGGACCGGTCTCAAGGTCTGGGGTGGCCGGAGGAGGGAGAATTTGGCTGGAGAAGGGTCGTGGTACTGTAATGTCGAGGGAGGTGAACAGTCACATGCGGAAGACTAAAGGTCACTCAGCAAAAATGGAAGTCCAATTTTTTGATTCGAAGCATAACTTCTTCATTCGAAGTCCAAAAATGAATAGTAACCTCCCTTCCGTGTAACATAACTACTTCATTCGAAGTCCAATTTCTACGTACTTTATGTCCACGGACACGGTTTAACACGTTCTACAACTTCCGTAAATAAAGTTAAATCAAATTTCTTACCGAACGAAAAGTCATCTCGAGGGCCCCTAAAATATAATAATTGAAGCTTGAAAATGAAAATCCACCAATTCGCCGAAGTGCTAACTAGTACATTGGTAAGCTTTGGTCTGGGGCATCACATAGAAGGCATCACCGGATATCACATAGAAGGCATCACCAGCTTGGTGCTTGAAATTGACTATCGCATGACAAACCTTCGCTACTTTTCTAGGAGGAAAGAATTTGGCTAGAAAAGCCTCTTGAGTAATATAACCACTTCCTAGCCCCATCCTTCAATATGAAGGGAAATAGGCGAAGCTTGAGAGCATCTTCGGTAATCCATGAAGTTGCACCATAGTACAAGCTTGCTCAAACTCCATGAGGTGATCGTACGGACTCTCATCCTTCAAAGCATGAAATGTGGGCATGATGTTCAAAGTTGAAGGGTTGATCTCATAGTGGGTGTTGCACGGTGGTAGCACGATACACGAAGGATGATCCACCACATGTGGAAGTGTGTACTCTCTCATGCGCCTCACGGGAGGGGCATGATTATAGTTATGAGGTGATACTTGTTCGTCCATTGCTACCGGTTGTGGATCGTCCAAATGTTGTTCACGGTCCTCCAATGTAAGGGGCGCGCTCTCACACACAATTCGTCAAGCACGTCTCCTTCGCCTTCCTCTTGTGTTCTCACTCAAAACTTTCCCGCTTCTAAGTTGAATAGGTGTGTGAGAGGTTGAGGGTTAGCTCATGCACCTTCACAACACAATATACATCGATTAAGTACCCCAATTGAAGCAAGAAATCCAAGTATAAGTGGTTAAACAAGCAATGGAATCAAAGAGTGAAAGAAAGCAATTTTAGAGCACTTTTGAAATGCTCCCAGTCGAATGGTCGAACTAGACACAGAGGCAAATTTTCAACAAAATTCGATGGTTGACCGGTCGAATGAACAGTGTCGACCGGTCGATGAACATTAAAATGAACAGTGATTTTTTCTTTTTTTATTTCCTAAAGTAACAACTAAACAATTAGTAATCAAGCCAAAATTGAACCAAACAACTACTCAAATTCAATATTAACAAACTTAGGAACACACTTAAAGCAAGAATTTAATGAACTTAAGTTAGACAATTATCAAATTAAGCTAGAATTCTACAACACTTATTAGAAAATTCCACTACAAAGTGATAACATTAGGGGTACTCATGTCTTACATATGCCACTAGGATATAAGGCCCTTCACTGCCCTAATGTTTCTCACTTGAGAGTAGGGGTGGAGTCGGTTCCATCGGTTCGGTTTTTTGGTACTTACCGAAACCGCACCGAAAAATTCGGTTAACCGATGGTCGGTTAACCGGCATATTGGTTCGGTTTGATTCGGTTTCGGTTAATATAAACCGCATTGACTTTAATAAATTGACTGATATTTTTATCAAAAAATTACTTCTTCAATTTTTATTTATATAATTAGTAATTAACTAAACAACATCAATATCCACAATTTTAATGTGAACCAAAAAACATGCATTGAAATGCCAACAAGATAAGAGAAATTAAATATATATTATAGCTTACTCTATATTTTATATCTACAAGAAATAAAAAATAAGAAAAAACAAATAAAACTACAATTAAAATTAAGCTACAACTTAAATAAATTAAAATTAGCAATACAAAATTAAACACATGTAAGAATTATAGTATTCTATTACTTGAGAGCCTATATAGAAAATGAAAATTAAGAGGAATTAACCTCTTATAATAAAAATATAAATTTTAACTAAGCATCGGTTCGGTTTTTTTCGGTTTATCATAAGCACTAACCGAAAACCGCACCGCAAGCGTTGGTTCGGTTCAGTTTCGGTTAATTTTTGTTTGTTATGTGCGGTTCGGTGTGGTTTGTCGGTTTTTGGTTCCCAAAAGGCCACCCCTACTTGAGAGTGAACCGCACATGTGAACAAACACAATAAAAAGAACACAACTACTATTTAACCAAAACGAATAAACAAAAAGAATGTTAAAGACCCGGCTAACGACTACCAAGGGATCAAGGATGAACCTCAATCCCCGGCAACGGCGCAATTTGACGAAGGGGAAGAGTGGATGTATAGATTAATGAACCGGGGTTATCGTGTGTCATGCCCCAACTTTCAAAATACAAATAACATATAGTTATTGAATAAGAAAATAAATAAGAACGCAAATGCCCGATATACTTAAACAAAACACTAGGAATTTTTTTCCTTTTATTACAAACCTTAATAACTCACCAAGCTCGCCAAATGTCAATATAGACTCATTCTTTAGAGACATATATTACATTACCAAATTTACATATTAAATTGATAGCTTCAAAGTAATAAGTAAATGCCCAACAGAGCTTATTACACAGTCGAAAGTTTAACAACTCATAACAACGTACTTAAACACACCAACAACTTTGTGAAAAAGCCTCAGCTTCAACCCTAGTTACCCTGACCTGCAGGATTAACCCCTACACCATTGAATAGTGTACCGGGATTGAAACAATAAACTCGGTAAGCTTTTAAAGCTTGTATGAGTAAACAAGTAACCATACATATCACAATTTATATTTCTCAACTTAATATCAAATTAAGCAATCCATATGATTAATTTCAATAATTCAATTAAAATCATAATCATCACATCAATGATTTAATCAAGTCCAACTGGACAATAAAAGATAGAATACGCTTGAGACATCTTTTAGAACAACATTCATTGAGTCACAAGTACCTACGAAAGCAAGTGACTTAGAATTTTAAATTGGCAGACAGACTAGAGCTCTAACTGATTGGGACTTGACAATTGCAAAAGAGTAGTGAGTAGTTTTAAGATGCGGGAGTGTCGTTCCACATGGATTGACGGTCCCCGATCTCAAGGTAGTGAGTGTGTGGTCGTGAATCTAGCAAGAATGATGTGATGAGAAGTGGAAAGAGTGGGTGTGTGTGGATATGTGATAATGAGTGATGTGAGGTGTAATGTAGTTTGGTGAAAAGCAATGGTGGAATGCCAAGACAAACAAACAAATAAAGAAAGCAAGTAATGTAATGCAAGCAAAGTAGATAATGTAAAGAGTGTGTGCACAATAAGGAAAGTGTTGGAGTTTTCGGGCAAACCCCAAGTCCAATGCAACCAATGATGCTCTAATGCCTAAACATGCCAATGTGTCCACGAATCAAGCCCCGTATCCTAGCCATGTTATGGTTCTAGGACCGTGCTTTCTTAAGGTATTCAAATGCCTTATTAGGGCCATTCGGACTCTCTAGGTATTTTAGGGGATCCCTCTATGTTACCTAATACCGAATCCCCTAAAGTGCTTAAGAGGCGTAAAGTGTCGAAGCTTAGGGACTCAAACAAGCAACACATGCATAACCCACCACTCCACCGATATTATCGATGTGGAGTGGATTCCTTCTAAGGTATTCCTAAGCCTTATTAGGGTCCTAGGGACTCTCCATGAAAAGGGAGAAAGAAAGGAGGCGTAAAGCATCGAATTAAGGGTCATACATAGTGAAACATGCTCATCACACATATTGCCAATTGTCTAGAGTAGAATAAGGTTGCCAAACCATACACAACTCATACAAGATGGACCAAATGCATACAAAAGAGTGGCAAATCTTCACATACACATTCAATACATATGAAACTAGACAATACACATATTCATGTATCAACAAAGGCATTTATTCATTAATCAAAGCATCATAAAGTCACATTGGACTAGGGCACACAACCATAGTCCCAACAAGAGTAACTACTCACTAATCATCATAGTATACATCATCAAATTACACAATAAAGTTCTAGACATAAGGAAAAGAGAGAGTAGAGATGAGGAATGCTCAATGGATGCTCTCTTGCTCCTCCTTGGCTTTGATGATGGATCTTGATGGGTCACCAAAAAAAAGAAAAGGTTTGGGAGTGGAAGAAGGGAGAGAATTGGGTGAGATCTAGGTGAGGGCTGCTATGAAGAGGTGGGGAATGAATCTAAATGGCATAAACTAGGTTTAAATAGACTAGGGTAGAGAGGAGTGAAGGGCTAGGATCAACTAGGGAAAAATCTAATGGTTAGATAGATTAAATGAAAGGCAAGGGGGTAAATTCTCAAGGAAATAAAAGGGAGGAATAATCTAAGGATGACCTCATGATATCTTGTGTGGTCCGTTGCTGAATTTTGGGCTTCTTTGGTGATGAGTCACACGGTTGACTTCGTCTTGACTTTGACCACGACCCTCGGAGTTGACCAAATGTTGACTTTGACCAATCTTCCGGAATTCTTCTTGCGACTCACTTCCGGGACTTCTTGTTGACTCGTCGACGCTCCAAAGTCGGGGTTAACCACGAATTGACTTTTTGTCCTTTTGCTGGAAATCCACGAAAAGCTCCAAAACGTACCCTTTCGCTCCCGATATCAATCCGATGCTCGATTTACCTACAATGGTACAATTCAAGGATTAGAGACATTAAACGGCATTCGGATTAGCATTGCTAGAGTGATTAGAGGCCTAATTTGTATGCAAATGACATACAAATCAGGACTATAGCCCAAATTCATACCAAAAGGTCCGAAACCCTTTCTCAAATAAAGAGGCCACACTGGACCCAAAACTGTCTCAACAAAATTACAGTTATGATTTTTGAAATTATTTTCAATCAACAATCTCAAACAACATAAACATTATTTCTCTATATAATGTTTCCCACACAATTCTAGCCAAATATATATATATATATATATATATATATATATATATAACAATCATTTCTCTAAACACAAAAATATCAAACAATTTAGGCATAATTGCCAAAATACCCCTAAACTTGGCCATAATTGTCAATTTACACTATGAACTTGCAATTGCGTCAATTTACCCCATAAAGTTGATAAAAATTGTCAATTTGCACCCCATACGTTAATTTCAACTTTTTCCATCCAATTTTGTGACATGTGACCTTTATGTGAGGGGCATTTTGGTCATTTTATGATTTTTTTTTATTGTAGAAAAACACAAATATACATAAAAATTACATTAAAAAGAATTAAGAATCCAACTTTTTAATGTAATTTTTAAGAATTCACCTAAACCCTAAAGAATTAAGAATTCAACTTTTTAATGTAATTTTTATGTATATTTGTGTTTTTAATGTAATTTTTATGTATATTTGTGTTTTAATGTAATTTTTATGTATATTTGTGTTTTTAATGTAATTTTTATGTAAAATGACCAAAATACCCCTCACGTGAATGTCACATGTCACAAAATTGGATGGAAAAAGTTGAAATTGATGTATGAGGTTCAAATTGACAATTTTTCTAAGTTCAGGGGGTAAATTGATGCAATTGCAAGTTCAGGGTGTAAATTGACTATTATGGCCAAATTTAGGGGGCATTTTGGCAATTATGCCAACAATATATTATAACTGTATAACTAAACTAGGAAGAGTGCGATTCACCCTTAGACCAACAATTAATTCTAATAATAACTCGACGTGAACTTCGTTCACCAATGAATATTATGAGTTTACTCACCTTTGTAAATTTCCGGCTACGCCAACGAACTCAACACTTAATCAGGTAATCTACAAGAAATGTTCGCTCGGCTACACGGTTTCCAAAAACGCCTAAAGACAATCAATCTTTTCTCAGCACAAAAACAACTAAACAACGAACAAAACGTGTCCATATCACTCCCAAAGTTATTCAGATGTCCTTAGAACATCGAAAACTATAAACCGGAACAGTTTGACCAAAAGTCAATTGTCCGTCAATGTGGGTCCCACAACACTATTCTTCGAACGAGTCCCACGTCAACTATTCATCGAACGAGTCCCACACGAACACCAAAAATAACAGCAAGGTTAACTCTAGAATCCTAACAACATAACCAAAAACGGTGACGTTCTGAAGGTTGGATTGTCACGAATCAAACGATCATTAACTTTCGGATAATTAATCATCGGTCAAACGATCGAATCTTAAAAATCCGTAAACATGAAATTTGTTCGTATCGACGAACTAAGCACAACAAAGCAAAGAACAGCTCCTAGAATGGCTGGACGAGCTGGCACGCGCCGCCACAGGCGGTGGCTATCACAAAAGTGCCGCCTGCCCAAACTCAAAATCAGCGCAATCCCGAGGGTGAACGTGTAGAACATAACAAAAGGAACAACTTTAAAACTTGTCGGAAAGTGAGATAACGGTCAGATGTGGCGAAATCGCCGTCAAAAGTTGCGAAACAAAGAAAGTTCCCGCCTTCGGTTCTCCTTGCTCGAGGAACGATTTGATGATCTACCATGATGTAGAACGCATGGCAGAGATGATCGAAGAGCAGTTGGATCGTTGCAAAGGGAAACCCGGTACTGTGCAGATTTGGCGTTCCAGCTCCAAATAGTTATTATAATATGTTTTCGAGAAGGGATTTGCGAGACAAAGCCAACTCAGTACTTTGCCCTGACGTATGGCCTTTTTTCTTGGGACAAAACAGCACCCTGTACCAGAGAAACAGCACCCTGTACCAGAGCAGGTAATTCCCTGTCTCTTTATTGCCGACTCTTACTATGGGTGATAACAACAACAACGCTGCTCCTATTACTAGGGCAGATCTAGAAGCTCAGAATGCTCGTATCAATGCTCAAAATGCCCGACTCGATGCTTTGACAACTCAACTAGCGGGATTGGTTGTTTTGTTGGGAGGAGGAAACAACAACAACAACCACAACAATAACAACCGTAATAATAACGTCCGCAACAACAATGTTCAAAACCCTCGGCGAAATAGAAGACGGGAAGATAGCAGTTCTGAATCTGAAAGGGAGAATGCAGAAGAGCAAGGTCAAGATGATCACCAGGAACGACAAGATTTCAGAATCAAAGCTGATATTCCAACCTTTGGAGGTTATTTGAAAGTGGAAGATTTCCTTGATTGGTTAGTAGAAGTGGAAAGGTTTTTCGAAATCATGGAGGTTCCCGAGCACAAGCAAGTCAAAATGGTGGCTTTCCGATTGAAGAGCAGTGCCGCGGTTTGGTGGGATCAGTTGCAAAACTCACGAAGAAGACAAGGCAGAAGTAAGATCCAATCATGGCGGAAGATGAAGCAGCTCATGATGGAGAGATTCCTACCAGCAGACTATGAGCAACATCTATATCGTCTGTATATTGACTGCGTACAGGGAAACAAGACTGTGAATGAATATTCTGATGAGTTTTTGCGTTTGGCAGAGCGTAAAAATTTGGGAGAAACTGAAGGGCAGAGAGTAGCTAGGTATGTCAGCGGATTGAAACCGTCTATTCAAGAAAAAATAGGGATGCAGACTATGTGGACTATGGCGGATGCTACTAGCTTGGCATTGAAAGCAGAATTTATGGAAAAGCCCTCAAGGTTTGTAACTTATCAGAGGACCAATTTCCAACCAATTTCCAACGTAGCACTGAGGTGACAACTTCCTCTGCTGATAGAGGAAAAACAATCCAAGCTTCAGGAGGAGTCACGAGACCTAACAATCCTTATCCTAAAGGGGTTGGAAGTTCCAATTCTAACAGTTCTGGGGATGGTGGCCGAAATACCAACATTGGTCAGAATTCGAGAGCTAATCCATATGCAAAACCAACCGGTGACATCTGCTATAGGTGTGGCAAACCAGGCCATCGGTCCAATGTTTGTCCCGAGCGAAGACAAGCTGCCCTTATTGATGACGAGAATGTGGAAGATGAGGAGGTAGAAGATGAGTACAATGAGGCTGAATTTGCAACAGAAGAGAGTTCAGAAAGGGTGAATCTAGTGTTGCAGAGGCTTATGCTGACCCCAAAAGAAGAAGGACAGCGCCATAGTATTTTTCGTTCTCTTTGTACCATCAAGGAGAAGGTCTGTCAGGTGATTGTAGACAATGGAAGTTGTGAGAATTTTGTAGCCAAGAAGCTGGTGACATATTTGAATTTAGCTACAGAACCCCATGCTACCCCTTACTCTTTGGGATGGGTGAAAAAAGGGCCTTCCGTACGAGTTACAGAAACCTGCAGTGTACCTCTTTCCATTGGTAAGCATTATAAGGATGTTGTGCTATGTGATGTTATTGACATGGATGCTTGCCATATATTGTTAGGACGTCCTTGGCAGTTTGATGTGGATTTGACTCATAAAGGACGTGATAATGTGATGTTGTTCATGTGGAACAATCACAAAATTGCCATGGCTCCAGGTTCTCATTCAGGAAACTCCGGTAGCACAAAAGGGGAGAGTTTCCTAACGTTGACCAGCAGCGAATATGAGATGGAAGAGGCCTTGAAAGAGGCTAATGTTATTTGTCCAATAGTAGTTAAAGGGTTGTTGTCTGCTGCAGCTAAAGAAAACGTGATCCCCAAAGAAGTTCAGAGGATTTTGGGTGATTTTGAGGATTTAATTGCAGATGAGCTACCTAATGAGCTGCCTCCAATGCGAGATATTCAACACCAAATTGATTTACTGCCAGGAGCTAGCTTGCCCAACCTGCCCCATTATCGCATGAGCCCGAAGGAGAATGAGATCTTGAGAGAGCAGATAGAAGACTTATTGAAGAAATGCTTTATCCGTGAAAGCATGAGTCCATGCGCTGTTCCAGTCCTTCTTGTTCCAAAAAAAGGAAATCAGTGGCGCATGTGTGTTGACAGCAGAGCCATCAACAAGATTACTATTAAGTACAGATTTCCCATTCCAAGGTTGGAAGACATGCTTGACGAATTGGAGGGTTCCAAGTTGTTCTCCAAGATAGATCTTCGCAGTGGGTACCATCAAATTCGTGTAAAACCCGGGGATGAATGGAAAACAGCTTTCAAGAGCAAGGATGGTCTTTTTGAGTGGTTGGTGATGCCTTTCGGATTATCTAATGCACCTAGCACATTCATGAGACTTATGAATCAGGTTCTTCGTCCCTTCATTGGTTCATTCGTTGTTGTTTATTTTGACGACATTTTGATTTATAGCAAAACCAAAGAAGAGCATCTGATTCAATTGAGGCAAGTTTTGAGTGCCTTACAAGACAACAAATTATATGTTAACTTGAAGAAGTGTACTTTCTGCACCAATAAATTATTGTTTCTGGGTTTCATAGTTGGTGAGGATGGTATTCAAGCAGATGAAGAGAAAGTACGAGCAATTCGTGAATGGCCAGTGTAACGCCCCAAATTGCACCTCTTCAATTTGAGCACGAAACAGTGCCGCGAACCTTTAAAAATACAAGCTAAATCCCTAACTTATACTTTAAAGAAACGCAAGGCATTTAAGTGAATAGTTTTCAGAACGCAAATGCGGAAACAAATTTAATTTGAATAGAGGTGAAACAATTGGAAATCGTAAAAGATTTAAATCCAATTTATCAAATTAAATAACCGGATCGAAAAGTGAATTCATGAATGAGTTTCACATTATTGACCATGAACAAGATAAATGGTCAACGAGTTCCAAAATAAATGAAATGGTACAATGAGAACAAATAGATAATTCCGGAACCTGATATTCGATAAACGAATATCCGATGATAACAACTTTGCACACCCAGCGCCAACCACTGTTGTCCCGTTCCCAGTGCACAGTACCTGCATCCAAAACTATAGTAGGGGTGAGCTTTCGTCCTCGCTGCTCAGTAGGGGAATTCACCCCGGCTAGATTTAAAAATCATAAAATATATATTTCATTGGCCAACCAGTATGTAAAACATATCAAGGAAAACAATAAATCATTTCTCAAGAATACTCATGAGAAAATAATTAAATAAATACCCGGGTGCAAAACAAACCTGATGACCGATCAATCAAAGCCAACTACATCCTTACCGAAGATTAAAATCTTCAACAAACCGTAAGGAGTAGCAAGAGTGTCCATTCATGCCATACCGCCTAGATCTAGTGCCACACCTCAAAGGATGTCAGACACTATTCCGTCCGTACAGCCCCTCCGGAGGTTTAGGGGATCGAAACCCAAGGAAGTCGCTATGCTCCACTCACTCTCAGGTCATCATATAAATCAAATATAATTTAAAACACATGGCGTATAAAATACCAAATCATAGCCATGTAAATCTTATCACATGTAAATAAATACGAGAAAACTCTAACCGAGAGAGTCCCAAGTTTATCCCTACCTGGAATCTCGGAGCTTGTTCTCGTTCATCACGTCAGGCCAATACCACCACCACCACAATTTCAGTCTCGGGCTAACTGGAGTTCCTAGTTCGACAATAACAATATTCGAGTGTTACAATAATATTCACATTCAATAACACTCAACAATCTCATTCAAGTCCTCTTGGACAATCATTTCCGATTTACGGAATTCTTTCTCTTATAGGTGCATTCCCAAATTACTTTGGGCACCCAATGTCATTTCTTTATAATCAAATATGGACACCAATCCATATTTCAACAACAGTTCACAAATTGAACTCAATCATCAATTCAAATATGAATTTATACCTGTGCCAAGTATATAACTTCACAATTGAAACGAGGAACACAATTCAACAGAGTTTCGACGGAAACTCATTAGCTTAACTTCTGTTCCCAGATCACCAATAGAAGTACCACGACCTCAGGGTCTTTTCCAAGGTTCCTATACTTCGAATTCAGACCAAATAAGCAATGATTAGGCCGGAAAGACACAAAACCAACCGGAATACCACTGTTCACGGTGGTTCACGGTGGCAGCACAAAATCCCAAAAACTCAACCTTTCAAACTTCAACCAAAAGTGAATTCCAATTATACCAAGATGTAAAGCTCGATGAGCTGATCAAGAAGGATACCTTACTCGAAGGAATCCGTCGCCGGAGTCGCCGGAAAACAAAGAAACCCGCCGGAAAAGAAAAGAAGCTTTGGAGCTTCGATTCTCTCTCGTCAGTTGACGATTCGAGAAACCAAAACCACAGACAAGCTCGTCGTGACCAGGCGGAGCTAATGGCACCGGTCTTGTGCGCCGTCGTGGCCGGAATCGGAAAACACCATCGGAGCAGACGGAGCTTCTCTCCTCCGTTTCTCTCTCCACCGGCGTCGGCTGGACTAGCAAGAACCGCCGCTGGCCTCGCCATGTTGGGGCGAACGTGAAGGGACCGGTCCGGCGCCGTGAAACGGCCGGACGTGGAAGTTGGGTTCAGGCGGTGTCGGCAGAGGAGAAGAGAGAGAAAGCCACGCGGGAGAAAATGAGGAAGAGAGAGAAGGTTCTGGGTATTTCTAACCCATTGAGTGAAATGACCATTTTGCCCTTACGCAAAATAATACTCTAATGCTATACTTCATTCTCGAGTCTTCCAGTCGAAGTTACGACAAATAGGAAATTTCTGAAAAATTCCCGAAGCTCTTTAATAATTATCGAGATTAACAATTTAATCTCGATTAATATCCAAATTAATCCTTTAATTTTCCGGGTCTCACAGTTCCACCCTCCTTAAAAGAATTTCGTCCTCGAAATTTCCACGTATCAACAACGCTTTCAATTGTCGAACTCCAGTTACCCACTGTAAAATCGTTATTCACTGGTGGTGTTGCCTATTACAATCTGATCCTTCTCAAAGGATATAAGATGCTATCAGGCAGATCAATCATTTAAAATACATCTCATACACATGAGATTCAACAATTATTCTCAATGGCTCACCAACCATTGTAAAAACTCTGCCTATTTACATATCACAACTCGTGGTCTTACTTACCACGTACTTCACACTTTAATTCTCTCAAAGTGTATTTTGCTCAAAAGCAAATCATTCACCGGGTAAAGAATGTACATACCTGTACTTCCTTGTTCTTTCTTACTACATACTGGCCCAAATAATCTTAGCCGTGGTCTGTGCACTGTGGAGAAGCTTTGGGTGGCAAAAGTGTCTCAATTTCAAAGAATTAAGGTACCAACAAACACTCATTGGACTCAATATGAAATGAATCACAATAACCAAGTCCAACAACGAATAATCAATTGAATCGGACTCACGAAATGAACAAATAAAAATTAAAAGTGAGTCCACACAATGAATTCAATGCTCAGCTCAAGTGCTCAACAAGGAACAAGTCACAAACACGAAGCCAACAACAAAGTTGTTCAAAAGAATGTGACTTTGAACTTCTGACGAGACAAATACGACTTTAACAAAGTCAAGGTCAAGAACACGAAGTCAATAAAGAATAAGCAACAAGAAAATGTCTTGACCGCACAATGAAATGACTTCAGAGTCAACTGAATGATACATCAATTTTCGAAACAGAAAATGGAATTCCAAGAAACTCAACATGAATTTAAGGAATGCTCTGATACCACTTTCTGTAACGCCCCAAATTGCACCTCTTCAATTTGAGCACGAAACAGTGCCGCGAACCTTTAAAAATACAAGCTAAATCCCTAACTTATACTTTAAAGAAACGCAAGGCATTTAGGTGAATAGTTTTCAGAACGCAAATGCGGAAACAAATTTAATTTGAATAGAGGTGAAACAATTGGAAATCGTAAAAGATTTAAATCCAATTTATCAAATTAAATAACCGGATCGAAAAGTGAATTCATGAATGAGTTTCACATTATTGACCATGAACAAGATAAATGGTCAACGAGTTCCAAAATAAATGAAATGGTACAATGAGAACAAATAGATAATTCCGGAACCTGATATTCGATAAACGAATATCCGATGATAACAACTTTGCACACCCAGCGCCAACCACTGTTGTCCCGTTCCCAGTGCACAGTACCTGCATCCAAAACTATAGTAGGGGTGAGCTTTCGTCCTCGCTGCTCAGTAGGGGAATTCACCCCGGCTAGATTTAAAAATCATAAAATATATATTTCATTGGCCAACCAGTATGTAAAACATATCAAGGAAAACAATAAATCATTTCTCAAGAATACTCATGAGAAAATAATTAAATAAATACCCGGGTGCAAAACAAACCTGATGACCGATCAATCAAAGCCAACTACATCCTTACCGAAGATTAAAATCTTCAACAAACCGTAAGGAGTAGCAAGAGTGTCCATTCATGCCATACCGCCTAGATCTAGTGCCACACCTCAAAGGATGTCAGACACTATTCCGTCCGTACAGCCCCTCCGGAGGTTTAGGGGATCGAAACCCAAGGAAGTCGCTATGCTCCACTCACTCTCAGGTCATCATATAAATCAAATATAATTTAAAACACATGGCGTATAAAATACCAAATCATAGCCATGTAAATCTTATCACATGTAAATAAATACGAGAAAACTCTAACCGAGAGAGTCCCAAGTTTATCCCTACCTGGAATCTCGGAGCTTGTTCTCGTTCATCACGTCAGGCCAATACCACCACCACCACAATTTCAGTCTCGGGCTAACTGGAGTTCCTAGTTCGACAATAACAATATTCGAGTGTTACAATAATATTCACATTCAATAACACTCAACAATCTCATTCAAGTCCTCTTGGACAATCATTTCCGATTTACGGAATTCTTTCTCTTATAGGTGCATTCCCAAATTACTTTGGGCACCCAATGTCATTTCTTTATAATCAAATATGGACACCAATCCATATTTCAACAACAGTTCACAAATTGAACTCAATCATCAATTCAAATATGAATTTATACCTGTGCCAAGTATATAACTTCACAATTGAAACGAGGAACACAATTCAACAGAGTTTCGACGGAAACTCATTAGCTTAACTTCTGTTCCCAGATCACCAATAGAAGTACCACGACCTCAGGGTCTTTTCCAAGGTTCCTATACTTCGAATTCAGACCAAATAAGCAATGATTAGGCCGGAAAGACACAAAACCAACCGGAATACCACTGTTCACGGTGGTTCACGGTGGCAGCACAAAATCCCAAAAACTCAACCTTTCAAACTTCAACCAAAAGTGAATTCCAATTATACCAAGATGTAAAGCTCGATGAGCTGATCAAGAAGGATACCTTACTCGAAGGAATCCGTCGCCGGAGTCGCCGGAAAACAAAGAAACCCGCCGGAAAAGAAAAGAAGCTTTGGAGCTTCGATTCTCTCTCGTCAGTTGACGATTCGAGAAACCAAAACCACAGACAAGCTCGTCGTGACCAGGCGGAGCTAATGGCACCGGTCTTGTGCGCCGTCGTGGCCGGAATCGGAAAACACCATCGGAGCAGACGGAGCTTCTCTCCTCCGTTTCTCTCTCCACCGGCGTCGGCTGGACTAGCAAGAACCGCCGCTGGCCTCGCCATGTTGGGGCGAACGTGAAGGGACCGGTCCGGCGCCGTGAAACGGCCGGACGTGGAAGTTGGGTTCAGGCGGTGTCGGCAGAGGAGAAGAGAGAGAAAGCCACGCGGGAGAAAATGAGGAAGAGAGAGAAGGTTCTGGGTATTTCTAACCCATTGAGTGAAATGACCATTTTGCCCTTACGCAAAATAATACTCTAATGCTATACTTCATTCTCGAGTCTTCCAGTCGAAGTTACGACAAATAGGAAATTTCTGAAAAATTCCCGAAGCTCTTTAATAATTATCGAGATTAACAATTTAATCTCGATTAATATCCAAATTAATCCTTTAATTTTCCGGGTCTCACAGCCAGCCCCCAAAACAGTTTCTGAAGTTCGAAGTTTCCATGGTTTGGCCACTTTTTATAGAAGATTTGTGAGGAATTTCAGTACCATTACAGCTCCTATTACTGAGTGTTTGAAGCAAGGAAAGTTCCAGTGGGGAGACGAGCATGAGAAGAGCTTTGCCTTGATTAAGGAGAAACTTTGTACTGCACCCGTTTTGGCTCTTCCAAACTTTGACAAGGTATTCGAGGTCGAATGTGATGCTAGTGGAGTGGGAGTGGGTGCTGTTTTGTCCCAAGAAAAGAGGCCAGTAGCCTTCTTCAGTGAAAAATTGAGTGAAGCTCGCCAGAGATGGAGTACTTATGATCAGGAATTTTATGCAGTGGTTAGAGCTTTGAAACAATGGGAGCACTACTTGATCCAAAGGGAATTTGTACTGTTCACAGACCATCAAGCTTTGAAGTTCATTAATAGTCAGAAACATGTGAACAAGATGCATGCCAGGTGGGTGAGTTTCCTACAAAAGTTTCCTTTTGTTATTCAGCACAAATCTGGTACTCTTAATAAGGTGGGAGATGCTTTGAGCAGGAGATCTTCGTTACTGACCACATTAACTCAAGAGGTTGTGGGTTTTGAGTTTCTGAAAGAATTATATGAAGCTGATGTTGATTTCAAGGAAGTCTGGTCTAAATGTGTTTCTAACCCTGTTGGAGATTTCTACATCAATGATGGTTTTTTGTTTAAGGGTAATCAATTGTGTATTCCTAGCTCATCATTGAGGGAGAAATTGATTCGAGATATTCATGGTGGAGGCTTGAGTGGGCACTTGGGCCGTGACAAGACCATTGCTGGTTTGGAGGAGAGGTTCCATTGGCCACAGCTTAAGCGTGACGTTGGAGCTATTGTCAGAAAGTGTTACACATGCCAGATCTCCAAAGGTCAGTCCCAAAATACTGGTCTTTATTTGCCTTTGCCTGTTCCTAATGATATATGGGAGGACCTTTCTATGGATTTTGTGTTGGGATTGCCGAGGACACAAAGAGGAGTGGATTCTGTGTTCGTTGTCGTTGATAGGTTCTCGAAGATGGCGCATTTCATTGCTTGTAGGAAGACTGCTGATGCTTCCAATATAGCCAAACTGTTTTTTAGGGAGGTTGTACGTTTACATGGAGTGCCCAAGACCATCACATCAGATCGAGACACCAAGTTCCTAAGTCACTTCTGGATCACTTTGTGGAAGTTATTTGATACGTCTCTGAACCGTAGCAGCACAGCTCACCCTCAGACAGATGGTCAGACAGAGGTTACAAACAGGACCTTAGGTAACATGGTTCGGAGTGTGTGTGGGGATAAACCCAAGCAGTGGGATTATGCTCTTCCTCAGGTGGAATTTGCTTATAACAGCGTTGTGCATAGCGCCACGGGCAAGACTCCGTTTTCGTTAGTCTACACCGCTGTTCCTAATCATGTGGTTGATCTGGTGAAGCTGCCTAAAGCTCATGGTTTTAGTGCTGCTGCTGAAAGTATGGCTAAAGATGTGCAAGCTGTTAGGGAAGAGACCAAGGCTAGATTGGAGAAAACTAATGCAAAGAACAAAGCTGCAGCTGACAAACACCGACGGGTCAAAGTGTTCCAAGAAGGAGATTCGGTGATGGTGTTCTTGAGGAAGGAGAGATACCCTGTTGGCACCTATAACAAGTTGAAGCCACGGAAGTATGGACCGTTCAAGGTGCTCCAGAGAATAAATGACAATGCCTATGTTGTTGCACTTCCAGAGTCCATGGGAATTTCTAACACCTTTAATGTTGCTGATTTGCATGAGTTTCATGAAGATGAGTCTCTTTATCCTGACAATAACTCGGGGTCGAGTTCTTCTGAAGTGGAGGAGACTGATGTAGAACGCATGGCAGAGATGATCGAAGAGCAGTTGGATCGTTGCAAAGGGAAACCCGGTACTGTGCAGATTTGGCGTTCCAGCTCCAAATAGTTATTATAATATGTTTTCGAGAAGGGATTTGCGAGACAAAGCCAACTCAGTGCTTTGCCCTGATGTATGGCCTTTTTCGGGTTTCCGAGGACGTTTAGGACCTCAAAACAGCAGTTTAGTATTTTTCGTAATTTTTGGAAAGTTTTTAGTTTTTGTTATTTTGTTTTAATTTAAACCCGTGGGCTTGATTAGGCTTTTGTTAGCGCCCTAGGGTTTCGTTTCGTATTTAAGCATCCTCATTCGGCTGCTTAACCTATCTTTCATATTATTATTAACAATAGAAAACGAGAAACTTTTCTCAATTCTCTCTGGTGGATTCCAGAAACCCTGGTGGATTCCAGTTTATCTTTAGGGTTCCTCGCTTGAGAACCCCTTTTGTTACTTACGCTGCGTCATACCACCACAGAGTGGTTATTGGAAAGGAGATGAAGAGATCCCAAGTGGTCTCATACGCTGCCGTCGCTGGAGGAGCGAGATCGAACCGGGTCGAATCTTGTCGAAACTGTCCTTCTCCAATTTGCCATGCACAGTGTACTCCGAGCTACTCCACCACCACAAATAAGAATAGGAGGAAGAGATGAAGCCAACGCCACCGTTCTAGTGACCGTAGGTGGTCGGACGGAAAAGATATTTCCGGGTAGGGTTGAAGAGTAAACAGGTCGGGTTAAGGGTTTTGAGAGAGAAATTCTGGAATTTTCCGGAAACAACTATTTATAGACAAAAAATCCGAAACTTCCTAAATTCATAACTCTCTCATACGAACTCTGTTTTATACAAACTTTATGTCCACGAACTCGTATCGACGAGCTCTACAACTTTTGTGAAAGAAGTTTTCTCAAAAAGTGAACTGAACAAAACTCAATCGATGGACTAACCACGTTGTGACAAATGGCACGATGACTCACTATGTGAGTCACCAAAAATCAGATTTTTTTCTAATGTGTTGGGCCAATTAGAGCATGCCAAGTGAACTAATTAAAATTTGCCGCCAAGTATTTATACTAGTACTATACAATACAAAATACTAATATTAATACAAAACAAATACAAGTTAAAATAAAAATACGTAATATAAAAATATAAAAATACGCCAAATAGTAAAATTTCACAAAATATTTATTTCTCGGTTAGAGAAATTATTAATGAAAAAATCGGCGTATTACATCGTGTCCACGGGGATCGATGACCCTTTAACCCCTTTGGTAGTATGCAACTAGGTGCTTTAGCTAAGTGATGGAGATTAGAAATGGAAAGTGTGAGCGAGAGTGATATCCACAATGTGCGTGTATAAAGGTGTTTGAACGTAAATGACAATCAAGCAATAAGGTAAATGCAAGTAAGATAAAAGTGTGTGCAAATTTGATAAAACGTTGGGGTTTTTGGGTTAACCCAAATCCAATGCAACAAACAACACTTTAACAACGAATGCATGTCAATGTGAGTATGAATCAAGTTATATAGAACCGTGTCTCAAATGGTATTCTAGTGTTATGTTATGGATCTAGAACCGTGTCTCAAATGGTATTCCAGTGCCATGTTATGGGTCACTAAGAACTTTGTAGGTGTCATAGGGAATTTCTCTAAGTTACCTAATACCAAATTCCCTAAAGTGCTTAAGAGGCGTAAAGCAACGAAACTTAGGAACTCAAACAAAGATTACTCATCACATATGCTTTCAATTGCCTAGATTGTGCAAGGTTACCAAGTTTACACAACCTCATCAAATTAGATTGATTAACATGACAAAGAAGTGGTAAATTCTAAGAACAAGCAATCAATACATATTGAATTAGGTAAGCATATGTGACGACCCGAATTTTTAAATTTCTTATTTTTAAGTTGAAAAATATTTTCGAGGAATTTTTATTATTTTTAATAGCTCTTGAAAATTACTTGATTTTGTTTTTAGTTGGTCAAATTTTATTCGTTACTTAGCTATTAAGTTATATATGGATATGAGTCTTCATGTCTATCTCTTCATTACTTAAAGATTAAGTTATATATGGATATGATCATTCATGTCTATCTCTTCATTACTTAGTGATTAAGTTATATATGGATATGATTGTTTAAACTTATCCAAAAAAAATATGATATAGTAATATTTTTTTTTCTTAATGGCCAAGAAATGAAGTACTATAAATAGGTCTGATCGGATCATTTCTCTTTATAAATTTTTCGAGAGAGTTTCTCTCTCCTTACTTTCTCTCTCTAGATTCTCTCTCCTTACTTTCTCTCTCTAGATTCTCTCTCTAAAAACTTATGCGAATCATAACTTTTGATCCGTAACTCCGATTTAGGATCCGCGAAATCCTACAGATTCGTCTCGACGTTTTTATTTCTATCCATGGAGGTTTAAGTGAGATCAAATGGTTATTTATAGAAGGCTCGTATTAGGAGGCTCGTAATATCGTTGTTATACTCGGTAATTCTCGGAATCGAGGTGAGTGGGTTATGTAATGTGTTTTAAATTTCTCATTCTATTTCTAAAATCTCTCTATCTTTTTCAAGTGAAGCATGTATATTTGTGAAATATATTATGTGAAAGTATTGGTTGATGTTATTCATGGAACATAAGAACTTCATGATTGGTTATGCCGAGGTAAGGATGTGACACACGGAGCTATAAGACGAAGATGTCATTAGGTGGCCGTGGGGATCACTAAATTGAAGGATAACCTTAATATGAAGAGACGATGTGATATGATGGTTGAGTTATTATATATTATATTAGTAGCGTGTGTAAAAAAAAATAGCTTCACTGGCATATTACATGATTTACTCACTGAGCGCGTGGTTTTGCTCACCCATTGATCTCTAATATTTTTTTTGCAGAGAATTACTTAGAGTTTGACAAGCATAGAATGACGAGGTTAGATCGAGGTGTTTTTTTTTGTGTATTTGTAAAGGATTTTGTTATTTTTAATTAGATCAGAGTGCGTAGTGGAAACGTATTTTCATGTATTTTATTTTATTTTTATTTTTTTAACGCTCACACCTCGGATTCGGATTTAGGTGCCTAAAATCCACCGACACCGGGTCCGGGGCGTGACAACATACATATTCATTTAACACAAGGGCATTTATTCATCAACAAAGTGTCATGTAGTCATATTGGACTAGGGCACACAACCCTAGCCCCCAACAAGATTACTACTCACAATCCATCAAGATATACATCATCATAATACACATGTAAGCTCTAAATACAAGTAGAAGATAGAGAAAGGTTGAGAAACGCTCAATAGATGGTGTCTCCTTCTTCTCCTTGGCTCTTGATGATATCCTTGATGATTGGTGAGGATCTCTAGCAACAAGATGGATGATGATGAGATAGAGAGGAAAACTAAAGGGGAAGGTGGAGAGGAATGAGAGTGGATAAGTGGTGTTTGCTACCTAAAAGATGACCTAATTAGGCAAAAACTAGGTATATATACTAAAGCGAACTAAGGGTTAAGGGTTGTGATTAGAACTTAAGATCTAAAGGCTATGAAAAATAGGGAAAATGGAGGTAAAAAGGCAAGCCTAACCTAGGGGAAAGTTATGTGGTGTGTAGGAGAAAATTAGGTGAGGGATATGGAGGTAAAATCCATTTATTTCCAGCAATTAAAGTGAAAAAAGAAAGTCAAAGGGAATAAACAAATGAGTAGATTTGGTAAGGACAAGTGTCATTTTCTTCCAAATGAAGAGAAAATAAATGAATAATCAAAAGATAACATAAGGACAATGGCATATTCCTTGCTGATTTTTTGGGCTTCTTGTGATGAGTCACAAGATTGACTTTCGACCTTGACCTTGACCTTGACATTCGGAGTTGACCATAGTTGACTTTTCGGCTTCGCAGTCAATCCTCCGGAATTCTCTTGTGCTTCACTTCCAAAACTTGATATTTGATACTTTGGCGCTCAAAAGTCGGGGTTGACCACGAGTTGACTTTGGGTCAACCGGTTGACTTTTTGTTCTTTTGTCAGAAATGCACTAAAAGCCTCCAAAATGCGTTCTTTTGCACCCAATATCAATTTGATGCTCATATTCCATACATTAGTGCAAAACATAGATTAGAGACACTAAATGACTATCGAAATAGCATTATTATGATGATTAGATGCCTAATTTGTATGTAAATCACATACAAATCAGTATGATTTTGAATCCTAGCACGGGTGTTTTCGTATCATTCTTATGATTTCTCTTAGTTTACAGACCTTTGTGGATTCAGAATATTTTTACAAGACATATTTTATTTAAGTTGAATTGCATGCATGAACTTAAAGAAAGAAAGAATTGGAAAAGCATCAATGACATTTTAAAGTTTGTAATTATTTTTCACATATTATTTTTGTCCACTCACTCTAACGTTTTCTTTTTGGAAATGATTTTCCCTGGGCCCTTCGGTTTACGTTGCCTAGTTTGCAGACTAGTTGAGGTCGGGCCACACCACGCAAACGAGGCATAGTGTTTCCATCGCTTCCTCAGTTCATTTGTAGGATTTTTGTCTATCTTACTTCTATGTTTATCGTCATTCACTTGTATCTTAGTTACTCTGATTTACCAAACTCACTTTGTTTTAAAAAATGTATTTGAAGCTAAGTACTTTGGGTTAGTGACCCTTGATCTCTTTGTGTGATGGAGAGTTGTTTTATTGTGGCGAGCAAGTGGGCTCGGGAGTTTGCTTGGAATGTGTTTATTAGAAGTGTTAAATTGTTTTTCACAGGTTTTGAGTAGTTCATTCTTAAAGGAGTTTATGCCGAATTTTCGGTATTCCTTAAGGTGAGCCCCACAGGTCCACTTCAAATTACATAGTGAAATTTGGGCCGATTCCAGTCACGATGTCATCCCCTTTTTAAGACAACCACCGCCCATGGTTGCTGCCACCACTACCCAAAGGCAGTGGTGGTCGCTCCTATGGGCAGCCCCCGCAGCACCTCCCGACCCCCCACATATGCAATGCTCACAAAAACAACATCCGAGGCAACATGTTTTTGTGAGCATTGCATGTGTGGGAAAGGGAGGGGCTGCAGGGGGAGGGCTGCTTACTTGCCCGGGGGGGCAAAATCAAGCAAGTTATACTCCCCTATAGAGCATATCTGCCTAACTTTCATTTATAAGAAGTATAAGAATTGCAAGATTTCTTATAAATGAAATAGGCTGCAGCAGCAGATTTTGACAATTACAATAAAGTTTTGTGGACTTATAAGCTTGTTAATGTCTGGCATTGAGATTTAGCTTTGCTTGAGCGAGAAGGTTAACTTTGTCCACAACTTAGGCTCCGTCTAGCAACTTCCTATCTCTAGGAATAGGAGAGCTGTTTTCCCTAGACATGGAGCGGTCATAGTATTTATGAAATTACAAGGTATGGTTCAGTGCAAGTCTAAAGTATGAATTGAAAAACAAGGTCTATCTTTAACAAGTTATGGAAAGATTAATGACAAAATTGGAATATTATTTGATGAAGTTCAATGATAGAATTGACGAGAAAGATGATCATATTTATTGATTTGATACAATACACTGTAAATCAACCAAGCCTTTAATTCTCAGATTCCGACTCGCTTTTCTCGATTAGTTTTACAAAGTTGCGAACAATTGTCCTGCCTTCGACAGTTATGATACTTTCAGGATGAAACTGAACACCCTGCAATATCAAATTTTGTCGGTTATAACAACACTCATTAAACAACACAATGTACCCGCTATACAAATTAAAATGAAAGGAGGACAACAATATCTTACTTGAAGATGCCTATATTTCTTGTGACGAGCAGCCATTATCAGCCCATCCTCGGTCCATGCTGTAATCTCAAGTTCTTCACTAGGAAAACTGTCATTTTCTATAACAAGACTGTGATATCTACCAGCAGTGAAAGGGCTGAAAAGATGGAGAAAACTCAACTGCTATTATAAGTAGTTCAATGCCCATGTAATGCACAGAGTGTTTAATACATTTTTGTACAATTTCAAATAATCACAAATCGGTAACTTATAGAACCAGGGATATATTTGTCAATAAAAATACTAAACAAAATTAGGCCTGTTTCACATGAAAATAATTGACATTCAATCCAAACACTTGCATATATTATCTTCTTTAGCAACAAATGCAACTGCCTATATGCTACCGTCAAAAACATAAATAAGCTAATAGAAAATAAATTCTTTTATCAACAATTCTATACCAATGAACTAGAGAAACTATAAAAATTTAAGACACCAAATTCAATAAACCACGACTATATTCACCAATCTAAAAAGTAAGACCCCCAGTTCTTTAAAATATAAGTAATATCGCCAACTCACTTTGATAGTCCAGCAAACAAGCTGTCTTCCTCCTTCTCATTATAATATACGGGAGAGCTCTTCCCATGCATGACACCATAAGGAGAACGAACAATATTTCCTGCAACACCACAAACATCTCTTAGAAGGCACACTAAAACCAATAATTCAACTGAAATTTTATCAATTTCATTTGCCAATCTTACAACACATGATAATATATCATAGAAACTTTAGGTAATAACATGATCAAATTCATAATCCAAATATAGTTATTGTTGCAAGCTTAATTCTGTCTGAGAAGACTTGCCTCCAAAAGCTTCCCCAATGCACTGCAAACCCATACATACACCAAATAAGGGGACAATGGGCCCCAACTCCAACACAGTTTGCAATGATATTCCAGAATCTTGGGGTGCGCCTACAAAAGGGAGATACTATGTGTTAAAAACTAAAATGACTACAGGTTTCTCCTTCGTTTCAGTTTTCAAGTATCTATTTAAGGGAAATATCAGTACAACTAACCTGGCCCTGGGGAGATCAAGACTCCTCTGGGATTTTTCCTGTAAGAAGGCAAGACATTATGATGTGACAGTTAATTTAATCAGGCCTCATACAGAGGATATATGTCCATTCATAATTGCTTGCGGACACGTTACATGGTGTTTATGGTTCAGGAAACAACAATTGACTAGATAAAGTACAACTTCTTACCTTTTTAGTTCATCCACCGTTAGTTCATCATTCCGATAAACTTCAAAGAGACATCCCAGCTCTCCCATATACTTCATATTACAGGAAATATATTAGTACTGCGCCTTCTTGACTTGTAAGAACCATCAATAAATAGAAAGACAAAAATAATCTTGTAAAACAGTTAACACAAAATGAGTTGATTCTTAATTGACATTTTAAGAACTCCAGCCTCGCCCTGGAGGAGGGATCCTTAAAAACCCAAAAGTACTTGAATCACATACATATTCTGTGAGTATTTTCTGAGTTGTGATATAAAATCACGTAGAAAGCTTGACACTTTGACGAGTATCCCTCCTATTTTCATTTTGCATCCCTCATCATGACAAGATACAAAACTGTTCTTATGAGTAGTCTCTTCTGTCCAGGTCTAACTATCTCTTGAAAAGAAATATATAAACTTTTCACTAGAACATTCCTCGTTCTAAAATAAAAACAAGGAAACAAAGAGACTTTAACCAAGTGTTTCATCTTTAGCAGGAAATAATAAAGTTCTTTAAAAAGTCGAAATCTTTAACAAGTAGCAAGTAAAACAGTAAAAACACAAGCACTTTGTGCAGTAGTTTAGCATACCAACCAGGCCCAATATAAGATTTTATCAATTTCAAATAGGGAAAGCACAAAATGCAATTAAATAGAAACCTGACACAGATTGTAAGTGAAGCTATCGTAATTATCAATAACAATGACGGAATTGTTGGCCCTCTTTTCGGAAACTCGAGGCTTCAAATTCGTATCATCAATAGCCATTGAAGCTTTTGCGGCAAACCCATTTCCCAATTTGAGACCAAAACGCAATTCTGCACAAAAAGATGAGATATTTGAATCAAATTCAAATTCAAATTCAAATGAAAGAGAGAGTTTGAGAGACGTACGTGAGTAAGTACTAGAGGGCACACAGATTAAATTAGGACGAGGGTTTTGCAGGGTTTTGGGAGAGAAGGAGAGCAGCTTTGGTTGTTTGAAAGAGGCCTGAGATGTCATTGTGGCAGCCATCGCTTCAAAGAGTACCAATTAATCCCAACTGGATTGGATTTGGATCTTTTACTTCTCCCTGATGTGTGGATCAATATGACAACAATGTTTGACATTATTAAGCAACTAACAAAAGCAATACTAGAAGCAACTAGCACTACTAGAAGCAACTGGATGCAAGAGCACATCGAATATAGCACCGAAAATAAAGCCGGACAATTAAAAAGTAACCAATGGTATAACCGACCATGCATATTCCACGTAAACATAAACGTCGAACATAGGGAAATCTTCCATCAATATTTCTCAACTTTATTTTGATCATCTAGTTGACGGCATGTTGAGAAATTCTAGCGATAACTCGATTTTTCTCGTTAGACTTTTCAAAAATTATATGTTAGCATGATTGTCTATTTGCGAGAGATAGCTTGTTTATAATGAAATTACAAAATATAATATAGGAATACATTTCTGACAACATACTAAAATTCAATCTTTCCAATTTCCATATACCCTTAGATTGAAATTGAAAAAAAAAATTCCATACTTCAATATGATCCAGGCTGAAGGTGTGTGGGTTTTTTGAGTCGGGATTATATTAAAATTTAGTGGGTAGGCCTCTTCACCTTGGCCCAATTAAAATTTAGTGGGTAGGCCTCTGCTTTGGCATTCAATATTTCAATATAATCCACGACTGAGTTCAAAGTGATTCCTGCATGGCCAAGTCTGGCATATGTACATATGTACTATGGGCGCTTAGAACTGTAAGAACTCTTCAGCCAGAGACACTAAATATTAGTATCATGCAAATTTTAACGTCCTCTTTGCAATCATATAAAGAAAATATGTTAGATTAATCCGAACAAAACATCTATTGTCAAGATTATGAGACAAATAAACCTTAAGAACCACCCAAAAACCTTGGTCCTGTTGATCATTACTCCCCCTTGAACATGTTATTGTAATGTCCCATAAGGTTTGGATAGAGCTGATTTGATCAGAATCGCCGAGTCATGTGATCAACATGTGATGGGTTGGAGATACAAGGAGGAAGTAGAGTACGTATCAACAAGAGTGGAGTAGTTCACATTATTAAATCTTGAAGTGGGATTTGAAGCTTAAAAGAGGAAGTATCATTTATGATTTGCCTTTTAGAGCAAGACTTATTAATCAACAAAAAGAAACTGAGAAAGTTCAAAACCAAATGCAAGATCCCTAAACAAGAAGTAATGTCATTGTTATCACAAGACTTGACCGAAAAGGTTGGCCCCAACCTCAAGCATACATCAATTCTCCATTCTTAAAGAGATGAACATGCAGAAAAAGATGGTTTCATTAATGTGGAGTTTTGTTTTAACAGAATCCATGTGGCAGAGTTTAGTCTTGTTATTGTAGTTTAGAGCTGGAAAAAAACCCTAAACATAGTTAGTTCCATGTGGGCAGACTTAGTGGCCTAAAACCCTACAAGACTGCTGTCAATTTGTTGGGCCCATTCCATTTAAACCCTGCTAGGCCGACTTAAATATATTTAGTTTTCAATTTCATTATGTCATTTTCAATTTCTTGAAATTTGGATTTGAAATTTATGAACAAGAAGAGCACCAATCTAACATTATCCAGCTCTGAAAGTGTACATATTATATTTTTGAACTTGGCCAGAATTTCTAGGCCTATCTGAGGACTTGGCAGTCATGGTCTCTCGTGGTTAAAGAAACAAGCAATGGAGAGTTGTTCCATGAATATATATATACATAAAAGAATTAGGGTACTCTTTGTAGTTTTGCTCTTGAAGGAAACTACCAAATTGGTTTTTATCTAGTCCAGGAAGTAAGTTGTTGTGGAGTAGCCAAGTGTGGATTTTCACGGTCTTTTTGTTTCGTGTGTTATGTGAATGCAATTGGACCATAAGAGAGGCAAGAAAGGTTTTAAGATTCTTACCACTATCTGGTAGTCTGCGACGGAAGCAAGAAGCTAACGTTTTAAAATGCAAGGGAGTGGACCTGGCTTGATGCAAGTCAAGATTGGAAATGAAATTATTCCCACATCCGACAGAGAAAGAAGCCACTAATTTCCACCATATATATAAATTTACAAACTTGATCCCATTGCAATAAGTCCTTAGTTTGGAGTTTTAATTTCAATTAAATTTACAAACTTTCCATTTTTTGCTAAAATTGATGACCTGCAGAATACCTTTTGAACCAAAATCAAATGAAAATACTGAAGCACATTTATCCACAGTTTTTCCTTGACTATTTTAAGATCAAAACCCAGTTTTAGCAACAGAGAAATAAGAGCATGATAAATAGAGAAGAAGGAAAAGAGGAAGGGGAGAGTAATTACCGAATCGTCTCGATTAACTGCAGGCGGGGACAAAAGGGGACACTCACACTAGGGCTTAAGTGCGGTTCTTGTGAATTTTTCTTGGTGATTTTGCAGAGTTGCTCGAAGGTTTTTCACAAGTAGGACTGAAAAAGCTACAGCTGAAATGAGATGGGCCTAATTACAATCCCAAGGTTACAGACCGACTCGAGCTCACTAAGCCCGAGTATCGGGCTTGGACAAGGGGATTTCGGGTTTTGGCTACACTTGTTCAAGGTTTAAGGTTTAGCCGAAACCCGAAATCCCCAAGAAAAAGTGTAGCCGAACAAGGTTTAAGATTTCCTCATGACTGTCATCTAAAAGAAAATTTTTGAGGAAATTTCTTGAATAAAATGAATCGTGTTACTGAAATATATCTGGCAGAAACATCATAAAAAATTCAAAATAATCGTGCAGATTTCAGAAGCACCACCATCAATATTCATCATTCATCATTCAAAACTAATATTACTATATTAGTCATAATCTGAGATTCTGAAAAATAAAAATTTGTTACCTTAGGTCCTTAGCTATGAAACGTTTGCTCCTACCCAGTATGTCAGCTGAAAATCATGGTCTTCCTCCAACAAAATGTCAATATCTACCTACCAATTAGATATCAAATTAGTATTTTATTAGATATCCAATTAAATAAAAAAAATTAAAGAAATCATGCTCACAATGAAACAATAGATATTACCGGCTAGCCTTGAATATCCAAACCAGCCAGCCTCACAATGCTCACGAACTATATCCAAACCAGAAAACTGTAAACACCAACAAGCTCCAAAGTCCAAACACCTTCACAGTCTTTCCCTACCACAAAAACAAGCAACTATGTTATATAAAACGATTCAATAAACATATTTTCCAAATCTGGTACAGAAAATTAGAGTTTTTCATAACAATTAAAGTATAACTCACAAATCATAAAGCTCTAAGAGCAGTCTGACTTCTAAACTCTCAAGTAAACAGAAGTAAACAAAAGTCATTAAGGTGATCAACTCATAAGATGATCGTAAACTTTCCATTAAGCTAAGTCAAATTGTTTTCATTCTCAAGTGCTGCAATTTGCCAAATTTACACAACCTCAAGCAAATCAAACGCTTAATATGAAAAATAGAAAATGAAATAAGCAGCACCACACTGAACTTCTACAACCCATTTCATCAAACTCGCAAAAGAGTAAAAATTGACAACAAAATTGAGAACAGGAACTACCTCAGAACTTCACAGTGAACGCCGGAGATCGTGATGGTCTGTGATAAACTTCCTTGATCGATCCGAGAGAGAGGAGAGCTTGTGAGGGAGCACGGGCTCGAGGGAGAGATGCAGCTCAAGCTGGGCTTCGATTTGGGCAGGGGAAGCGGTGATGACGGCTTCAGATAGCAGAGCACGAGCTCTGATCGTCGTGGCCGGTGGCTTGCAGGTGATCAGTGATGGGATGCAGCGACGGGGGCGAAGCAGAGGTGGTGGCGTCGGATGTGAACGCGGCGGCGTCGGAGATGGACTATCTCAACAGGATGTGGTGGTGGCGTCGGAGGATGAAAATGATAGACAGTAAGTCAGGAGGCAGTGAAGCTAGTCACTAGTCAGGATGTGGTGGAGCGAGGCCTGATTTTTACCGAAGCGGTGAAGCTATGAAGATGAATCGAGGGCAAAAGAGACATTTTACTCTCTGATTTTTTTTCCATAAACGGTTCGGCTGGAGCCAACACTGTTCATAAGTCAAACTGAACTTTAGAGGTGTGTATTGTTTTTAGATTTTTAAGGAGTTTTTAAGATTGTTTTAGAATTAGAAAGTTTGAGGGTATTCAATTAGGATTGTTAAAAAATTTCTAAAATTATTGGGGTATTCAATTTGGATTTATAAAGCTGAATTTTAATTCTACGAAAGACTTAGGGGGGATGTATTGTATTAAGATTTATATAGACTTTTTTTAAGTGATGGATTTTTAAAAAATCCTTAGATTTGTTTGGTTTTTAGGAATTCTAAAGATTTCAAAACAAAAGAATTATAAATCCTTAGAATTCGGTACATTTTTAAATGATGGATTTTTACAACTTTTGGTTGATTTTCTTAGAATTAAAAAAATTTGATTTCAAATCTAGGAAATTTCATGATCATTCCAACATAGGCTCTCTATATCGTAAGCCCACAATTTGGAAGATATACAAAAGAGCTAAAATAGAAACCTTTCTTTGAATATCCAAACATAAACTACCAAAGAATAGAAAGAAACAAGCAATTCCAGACACACGGAGAAAGAAACAACCATGAAAGAGCTGGAGAGAAATCGATCGAGCTTCCAAATCGACGCCTCTCCCTCAACTCAATCTTGATGACTATGACATAGACACGAAGAGCTTGAGGATGTCGTCAACAAGGAGTGCGACATGGAAGGTGGTGGGGGTGGTGTGGGGGATAACCATCTTCGTCTTCAAGGCTCGGACCAAGAAGGCCATGACCATCCAAGTAGCCTCTTTACAAACCATGGCTTTGATTTATTTTGCTTTCAATTGATTGATTGATTAATTAGGAGGTTATATATGAATACGAATGCTAGCTTACAATATAAGTAGCTTTCGATTGATTGATTGATTAATTAAGAGGCTATATATGAATAAGAATCTTGCTAGCCATATACGAATAAGCATAATTATGAATATGAATTTGTGTTCTAGAGGCAAACTTATCACATTTCACCAACCACCAGTTTTTTCTTTGAAGCTTGTGGCCTTGATTCTTGACATTTGACAGTCGGCTTTTATATTTATAGCCAAAGTGTTTGCACTTGACTATTGTCCAAGATGTTTCTTATAATTGGTTTTCATGTTATGCTTATGTCTGATCTGACAGATGGTTTTAGTATAGCTAGGGAACTGCCTAAAATATGGATGCAAGCTCTCAAACGGGAAAACCCAAAAAGCAGAAGTTAGATGGAGAGCCATGTAGCGTGCTTCATCATTCAAGCCCAGAGTCTCCTTAATAGCATCCCAACATTCTAAATTGACAAATACAAAAAATAGTGGTAAGTGATATTGAGATACGGGATTGTCGTTCCAACAGAGATTGACGGTCCCTAATCTCCAGGTAGTGTGTGGTCAAGTGACTCTGGCGATAATGGAGTGACACAAGGTGAAAAGAGTGAGTGAAAGCGTGTTTGAACAATGTGCGGTGTAGAGGTGTATAGGTTTTGGTTTTGAAAAGAATGATGCAATAAGATGACAAGCAAGCAAATAGGCAAACAAATAAATGCAAATAAGTAAATGAAAGATAAAATGTGTGCAATGTATGGAGATGTTGGGGTTTTCGGGCAAACCCCAAGTCTAATGCAACCAATGATGCTCTAATGCCTAAATTATGCCAATGTTATCATGAATCAAGCCTCATATCCTAGCCATGTTATGGTTCTAGGACCATGTTTTCCTAAAGTATTCAAATGTCTTATTATGGCCATTCGAACTCTCTAGGTGTTATAGGGGATTCCTCTAAATTACCTAATACTGAATCTCATAAAGTGGTTAAGAGGCGTAAAAAAGTCGAAGCTTAAGGACTTAAACAAGCAACACATGTAATCCACCATTCCACCGATATTATCGATGTGGAAAGGACTCTCTCTGAGGTATTCCTAAGCCTTATTAGGGTCTTAGAGACTCTCCGCGGGATGGTAGAAAGAAAGAAGGCATAAAAGCACATGAATTAAGGAACACACAAGTGAAACATGCTCATCACACATATTGCCAATTGCCTAGAGTAGAAATAAGTAACCAACTCATTCAAACTCATACAAAATGGACCAAATGCATACAAAAGAGTGGTGAATTCCTCAACTACACATTCAATACATGTTAAATTAGACAATACACATACTCATGAATCAACAAATGTATTTATTCATTAATTAAAGCATCACATAGTCACATTGGACTAGGGCACACAACCCTAGTCCCCAACAAAGGTAACTACTCACCAATCATCTCAAATAACATCATCAAATTACAATTATAAGCTCTAGACATAAGAAAAAGAGAGAGTAAAGATGAGAAATGCTCAATAGATGCTCTCTTGCTTCTCCTTGGCCTTGATGATGAAATTGGTGACTTGGTGAGGATCCCGGCAGCCCAGAATGGTAGATGAAGTAGTAGACATTGTGATGAGCAACTTTGATGAAGGGTGGTGGAGGAAAGGAGGTGAGGAAGGTGGAGAAAATGGCTGACCTGCCGACGGTCGACCAATCGCCGGCTATGTGTCAACCGGTCGACGAACGAACCATGGGCAAGTCTAAGGTAAGGAAAATGGGAGGAAAGGGAAAGGGAAAGTGATGGGTGATGGGGGCTGCTGAAGTGATGACCTAAATTGGATAAAGGGGGGCTATTTATAGGCTAAGGGAAAAGAAAATGGAGGGCTAGGATAAGTAGGGCAAGATCTAATGTTGGGATTGAATAAATGAAGTGCAAGAGGGTAAATGCTTAAAGGAACAAAAGGAATGAGTAATCTATGGGTAACCTCATGATATCTAGCATACTCCTTACTGATTTGGATGCTTGTGTGGATGAGTCACAAGGTTGACTTTATTCTTGTCCTTGACTTTGACCTTCAGAGTTGACCTCCTTGATTTTGCTTAACTTCTTTACTTCTTTGGCAACCTTCCGGAATTCTCTTGCGACTCACTTCCGGGACTTCATGTTGACTCGTTGACGCTCAAAAGTCGGGGTTGACCATGAGTTGACCGACGGTCCTCGGGTTGACTTTTCGTCATTTTGCCGAAAATGCACAAAAAGCTCCAAAACGCACCATTTCGCTCCCGATATCAATCCAATGCTCGTAAACCCTACAATGGTGCAAATCAAGGATTAGACACACTAAACGGTCATTGGATTAATATTACTAAAGTGATTAGATGCCTAATTTGTATGTAAATAACATACAAATCATGTATCCCTTGATTCTCTTTTCTTCATTAAGTCATACATTTTGTTGAAGTTCGTGGCAATTGAACCAATGCCACTAGACAACCTTTTCATAACATCAGCTTGAGTAATGACTTCAGTTGAGCTATTTTTCTTTTCAAACTATTGTCTACTGCGTTTTCCGGTGGCACTACTTGCAATATTCTTTGAGATGATGTTTTCTGGTGGAACTTGTTCATTCATGTCTCCAAAAGGTAAGGGTGAAACTGGGGGTATGTAAGTTTCGTATGAGGATTCATCTGTTGCAAGTATGAATGCATCAACATTCATAGTTAAATCCAACAAAATTGTATAAGTGCTAAAATTATTGCATTGTACTAAGTGAACGCATAAAAACAAAATAAAAATTATAATCTAAATAAGATTTTTTTTTTCACAAAAATGACCTCATTGTTGTATAGAACTGAAAGTAAATAACAAGAAGAGAATAACACAGGAATAAAATCGATCTTTATTAATGAATAGGGACCTCTATTTATAGAGAAATATAAGATACAATCCATATCGTAATTGAAATTATATTCAATGCATAATCTTTATTCCATAATGACTAAAGATTCTCCTAGGTTGACAAGGTACACACAAAATAGGTTTCCTTCAACACTCATTAATAATTTTTGTAACAATGTATCGTAAAACTAAGAGCATTGTGGGATAACCACTTGGTGTGGTCAAGTTGGCAAACTTGTACCATCTAAATTGGGAGAGAACTGTATATGCATCATGATAATAGGAGATCAGGGGTTCGCAACCCAGCTTGGGCAGGTTTGAGGAGCCTTTGAGTTCATGCACCTGTCAAGCACCAGTGACCAGCGGTGTCCATTCCGTGAAGGGAGATTAGTCTTCTCAGCTTACATTCCGGGAGGGGGGTTGGGGGAATTCTTCTTGGAGAGAGAATCCGCATTGTGGGATCAAACCTTACGAGAAAGAAAAATGGAAAACTCGACGTGCGTGTGAGTCGTCTGACACGCATCAAAAGGCATTAGGCGCCAAACTGAAGCCAGCAGCCCAAGTGGTTCTGAGCCCTTCTGCTTCACTAAACCAACTGACTTCTAGAATTAGAAGCCAACGACTATCCTCTTCTTTTATTGAAGAAACTTGGCCACACCTTATCCACAAAAAAAACCAACTTCAACACCATCATCATCTGTCTGATGATAGATAACACACATCACAACCCAAAATCCGCCAAATTAAAACAAAGCCCGCCTGAGAATCAGAAAAAGAAAATGTCAGTTGCATCTTCATTCCCCTGCATCAAAATCTCAACCTGCTCTTCATCACCATCATGTTCATATTCTTCTTCTTCCTCTAGTAATTCTTTTGTGTTCTCTTCTTCAACTAAGCCCTGTTATGTAAAACCCATTAGGAGCTCCCAAACTGAAGGACCTATAAGAAGACCTGTAGCTCCTTCAGTTAGAGAGCCCTCTCCACCAACTCTCAAACCGCCAACGCCTCCTTCTCAGTCTCCTTCGCCGCCTCAGCCTCAGCCGGCGGCTCCGGTTTCCGGTCTGACGATGGTGGAGGACAATAATGTGGTAACTCTCGAGTTTCAGAGGCAGAAGGCCAAGGAGATTCAGGAATATTTCAAGCAGAAGAAGCTTGAAGAAGCCAGTCAGGGTCCCTTCTTTGGCTTCGTTGGGAAGAACGAAATTAGCAATGGAAGGTAAAGATTTGCAATTTGTGAATTCGAAAATTTGGTTTATCTGGGCTTTTTATGATTCTGTTGCTAATGACTTATAATCCAATGGGGTTTTGGGGTTTGTGAAGATTAGACTCAAATTTCACAATTTGGTTAACTAAAAATGGCTGAACACCGTCAGTCAGGTCAGTGACTTTAGACAGCAGACCCTAATAATCATTCCTTAATAATATGGTGATGTAATGCTTTATGCTCCTTACTATGAAACTAACATTGATTGTGCAATTCAAATATTGAATCCTAGCTATTTCTTTGAGGTATAATAGCTTCTGTCTTTTGGATTGAACCTACTCATAACAGATCATTGCATTTAATCGTGTATTAGGAAGCTTGTTATTGTTGCCTTTGCCTCATTCACTCATAGTAATGATGGTGTGGTCAGCTTGGTTCTCAACAAATCATACCACAAAAACTAAACGTGTGAAGTAGTGAACTATTACCCTAATTACTTGTACATTCTAGAAATGAAACAGCTGATACAATCTTTTCGGCTGTTTGTAGATAGATACTGGAGACTAATTCACGTCCAAAGTATTAGAGAAAACAGTTCCAACCAGATAGAAAGGGTTTGTCTCAGAGGACATAATTCATTTTCTGTGGTTTTATTTATTCTTTCTGACTTCAAAACTCAAAAGCATGTAATGTTAATACTTGGAACAGGTTTATCCCCATTCTCATAGCAGGCAAGGGGCTCGAGTGTTTTTGCAGAACTTCTTGAGAACATGAAATATACTTCGTACTTGAATTTTGTGATGTTGGATACTCTAAAATGAGTATAAAAAGATTTCATCGCTCCTTGGGAATTAAATCTATTAACCAGCTGTCTGTCAGTTGAATTTTAATACCATAAGCCAAGGAGCCTACAATTTAGTTGTGAATTACCTGCTCAACAGTCCTAAGGAAGTTCACCCCCAAGTCCAAATGTCAATAACATATCCCAAACCCCCATGTAGTAAATCCAATATCCTTTCCCTAATTTTCTTTGATCCTCAATCCAATTATTTTTGCAATATGAACCCAATTTTATGGCTCTATCTACTTGTCTGACATAATTTGGTTTCTTGATCTTGGATCTTCTTTTTCCTGGATTTGGGACTTTGGCTTTACAGATGGGCAATGTTTGGTTTTGCTGTCGGAATGCTAACAGAGTATGCAACTGGCTCGGACTTTGTTGATCAAGTAAAGATCCTTCTCTCCAATTTTGGGATAGTAGATCTGGAATGATGCACTGGCTTGATGTTAAGAGCCATCAATACTTTCTTATTGCTGGAGCTGCTGTAGATGTGTTCGTGTTTCACTTGGAGCTTTGTTGAGTATTGTTTTAATTCCATTTCCTTGAAATACATGAATATCGTAAGCTGTATTTTCACTACATTGTTCACCATGATATCAAGTATAGAAGAAGTTCCTTGGCACTCGTTTGATAACATTTTTGGTTCTATTCTTTTAGTTTAAGAGAAGAAAAACATATGGGAAGAAAGAGGGAGATGGAATATATGAAGAGTGGAAGAAAATGAAGCTCAAATAAAGAACGAAAATGTTATCAAACCAAACGAGCGCCGATTAATTCGCTAAACCAGTTTATTGGACTGAGTGTTTGTTGTCAATACATGTTGTCTAAAATAGTACAAACGAGCCAAGTACCAGTTGAAGGGAGATTTAGGATGTGTTAGATGTATAAAGGTTCTTATATTCCCCAGCATTAGGTGTTTACTTTTGGAGTGAATATGCTGTGTTATTTAGAAGATGTTAAGGCCAAGGAGATGTCCTCTGGAATAGTCACGACAGATTCAAGCTGCTTTTCCAAAAGTGCAGGATTTATAAATCCGAATCCTAAGCACAGGATGGCTGTTTCTTCTTATATGATGTTCAGGACAGATATACAATTCAGTTCATACGATGTCAATACTTGCCCTGAACTGAAGCTCCTTCTTAAATCAATAATTACCAGAAGAGTGGAAGTTCCCTCCCTCTCTCTTATGCAAATAAAGAATTGGAAATGGTCATGAGATAAAAAGAACAGCTTCCAGGCTATAGTGATAAAGCATCTCAGCGCACATTTGCAATCTTTTGCAAATCAAAGCTACTATCAAATTCGTACACAGGAGTCACAAGCGGTGTGGCGTTCCAGCATGAACGCTCAGTTTGGCTCAAGTAGATTGAGCTGAACTTGTGGTCTAGTTGAGCTGGAATAAGAAAACTTGCACCTGCTTGTGGTCTTGTTGTGTTGTCCATAAATATTAATATGAAAAGTGACGATCATAAGATTATACTCGAGAGATATACATAATACATTAGCAATAAAAGAGACTGACAAGCAACATTGTAGACTCAGGTCTCTTTGATTTGTTTTTGCTTGTCCGACTCCAATTATAGGTTGTAGCATATGGTCGAAGAAAATCTAGAGCGTCAATAGAAAAAACAATGCATTTTCCATATTTCCTAGCCTACTATTGGAATCCTAGCAGAAAAGAGAGCATACAGCAGACTGATCAGCAAATCATTTCTACAATTTTACTTCCATACTGCATACACAAGGGTGACAAGAAACAGCACACAAACAACACGCATTCCCTTTTGCAGATATAACATCCTTGCCTCGAGTCTTTCAACCCTAGCCTCCACTCGTGTCATTCGCTCTTCCAAACTTGCCAGTCTCGCTGCCCACCTTGTCCCTGTAACGTCGACGCCATCTGGAGTACTTTGTATATAATCTTCACTCTGCAGTGAATCATCTTCCCATGCTTGATACCGACACATTTCACCAGACCAAAATCCCTGCAATAACTGTCCAAATTCATAATCAGGTTATGAAGGAAGACATTCTAAAGCTAGTCAATCTTCACCGGTATCTGATCAAGATAGAGAAAACAATCAATGGCGGAGATTTAGCTAGAAGAGGATTTCTGGCTAGCACTACTGTTAGTTATATGGTCAGAGATGTAATCAAGTTAGCACTACCTATATACAAGCTTTCACATCCATTACTTGAGCAATGGGAAAAGTATCACTATTTAGAGCTACAAATGCAAATCCAGAAAATAGCTACCATAAAATCTATATATACCCTATAAGGGATCAATAAAGTGTGATCCAAACTAAATAGGAAAATTACTATATTATATATTTCTGTTTATATATATAAGAACACGTACTATATATAGATATTAGATGCTATATCAGAAACTAAATTCTGAATAGAAGAACACAACAGAAACAACACATGAAATATCATAAAACTTAGAATAACCTTAACAGATTGAGGCTAGAATTAGATTCTATAGCCTTAAGACAAGATTCGCCCCTCACAGGCGCTTGAAGGTTTGAATTAGCTTCGTCTCCCAGAATACAACGATCTTCCTTCTTGCAGAGGAAGCACTTCAATCAGCAAGAAACAACGAACCAAAATAGTGTTTGAACTTTCTCTCAAAACTCTACTAATCTATATGTATGAGAGCCATTCTAGGACTGGGAAACTTTGATGAAAAATTGAGTAAATTGGATGGGAAGTGGCTGTCCATTTATAATAGTCAGATGCCTCTTGGGAAGAGATGATAGAATTATCAAAGTTTGCAACCTTTGATAAAATCAGAACAGCATAACTACCTTGGCAACTATTCAATCTGAAAAACATCAATTACTGCCGATTTCGGTTATTTCCTGTGCTTTCAAATTTAGATAATACTGACATCTTATTGGTCTATTTCAAACAGACCAAAACACATGTCTGTACACATTTAGTACACTCCCAGTGAATTATATCAACTATAATTCATTATCAATTTTCATTCAAATAAATAGATAAATAAAATAATTAATTTTTCCAACATAAAGAACATCACAAAAGAAGTGATAAGTAAGCCATGATTGCAATCTGATTATTATAACATTAGAGTTTCATATTTAAGATGAGCTAAACTGCAATGAGGAAACATAATTCAAACCCATATTTCACATTCAACCATTGCCAGCCAAATTTCATAAGCATACAAGTTCAACTGAACAAAACTATCCGGTGAAAGTTCAACTGGTTTTGTCTATCTAGTTCTTTCATTATTCTTAACTTGTTTTAGTCAAAGCATGTGCCCATTGCCTAAACCTTAGAGGAAGGCATCGGCCAATTAGATTGCAATGCTTTCTGGGTATCATTCAATATTTCATATCTAATTTCAACCCCATTCTATATGCAACAAAAGTAAACCGAAATTAAATAAAAACCAAAACAATTGTCCCAAAAAAAAAAAACAGACCCAACCTGAGAGAATATCTGGAGCTCTCTTGTTAGAGGCGAGACCCAGAGTACTTATTCACCTGGATTTCAGGGGTTCTTGCTAATCAGGGATTCAGGATAGCGTGGAGAGCCGCAGTCGGGCCAAATGACCTCACAGCCTCGGACCTTGATAACTACGTGTCAACATCATACAATATATTTTCGGTAATTTGTTATAAAAATAGAGACAAACAAATTTGAGGAACTTTGTGCTTGGATGAAGGAAAAGAGGAATTAGAAAATGAAATTTAACTGAAAATGAAGAATTTATAATTTTTAGACGTCAATTATTTTATTTGACATTTTCAACTTGAAAGTTATAAATTTTTCTGTTGAAAAAACGAAGAAATTGATTGTTTTTAATTCTTTAATTATTTATTAGTTTCCCATGTTTTTTGTCATTTTCATTTTTTAATTTTTTTTTAAACTTTCTTAATTTATTCCATAATCCAAATTGTATATTTTTTTAAGGAAAGAAGCATATATTAGATATAATCACGATTACAGTTAATAAGAGCATCCTAAACAACAGTAGGAGTTAACTGGTTGTTCATTTACATAGTTAAAACTCAGTTCTTGAAAATAGAAAAACAATATTATAACAAACTTATGTAGACTATCATTGTCTCATAAAAACGGGTTATGTTGCTCGCCAATGCACTCAATTGTGGTGCTCATAGAACAGTAGTCCAACTAAAACTCATTGAAATAATACAGGATGACCTCCACCAATTTGCAGGGAATAAAAAATAAAAGAAATAAAAAGAATATCAGAGCTATCGACGGTCCAAAGTTTCAGCCTCCAAATACACTCAGTTTTCGTAATTATTGAGCTAGCTACAAGGTACGTCCTTCGAAAAACAAAGAACTACCCTAAATCTCCATGCTTCCCACCTGGATCCCATACAAACCTAAACCAAATTTTATAACAAATGGAGGATAATCCCTTTGCACCTGGCACTCGAAGTGGAGGACAAACCCGAGAACCGAGATCAATCCAAACACCCCAGACAGCCAAGATCAGAAAAAGACCAACTACCCTACATTGATTTGATTGAAGTTGTCTAATTTTAAATCCCACAGTGGCACAGTGTCCTTTGACTTCTCCCTCTTTCTTAGTTTCTTCCTCCTTTTTCTTCTGACCAGCCTGTGCTCTCTCTCTCTACTTCTCCTCTCTCTTCTCTGCCACAACAACCACCACAACAAATCTTCCTCTACCCTCTGTTCTTCCTCCCACCGTAGCACCTCCACCACAACAGCCACCATAACATCCCAGATCACGCCGCCATCGTGCCCAGTTTACAAACTGTTGCCTACAAAATCGTCTCGGCCAAAATAGCCGAAGAATTTAGGAACAAACGTCCTTCTTGAGTGAATTGCGGGGCGTGCCAGCACAGCCGAACGACCAAGTATGCAAATATAAGTGTAGTGCGCGTATATCTAATTTCTCAAACGATTGCTAGCCGAGGAAGGAACTGATTCTCGGCCAATAGTCTGATGCCTTGAAGTTAAGGACTTGGTGATTGATGGTCGGTTGAATCGGGAGTGGTTGTGACGGTATGAGTAAACTCAAACTCTCGGGTGACAAGGCTATGGTCAAGCGGATCTAAATAGTAACACTTGACAACAAACGTCAACTCGTAGCGAATAAAATCTTCTAAAGTAATGGCAACAATATGTGTACGAACAGTAAATAGCATGATACGTAAATAAGATAACGAAAGCAATAAACGAAACCAAAATCAAATAACCAAAAGATGTTTGAATGAGCTGGAAAAGGAAATTATCTACCAATACTCAGAAGTAGTAAAATGATAACGAAATCAATACTAGATTACAAGAAATGAACTTGAAACTAGCAGAGCTACAACTAATGAATTCAAGATGTATTCTACCTAGCAACGAAACTAAGATGAGAATGAAAGCTTGAATGCTTGATTTGCTGGAGTTGTGTGTCCTGGTGTGTGTTCTGAATGGTTGAATTTATATTGGTTGGTTGGTACTCGGCTTTTCCTCTTCACTCTTTGAATTTGATTAGAACTTAGATTCTTGTTGGCTTGAAACCCTATCGTCGGTTGATCTTAATGTGAATCTCGTGAGCGGCTGAACATGAATGAAACTCACTCTCTCTTAAGCGGCTACTTGTTGATCTTCGAATGGTAATTTAGAATACAAACTCTTCGTAAGATATCTCTTTACCGGCTGATAACTTCTTCAATCGGCAATCTGCTACTTATCCTCCAAGAATTTGAGTTGGAATACACTTCTGATTCGAATGAATTATGAAACTTCCGGTTGATGGATTTGGTTTCTAGACTCAACTTAAAAATGACTAACTATGGGCCATCCAAACAAATAATGAACGTTCGTGGATCACTTTTGAAACCAACGGCCGAACCAACTTGGTAATGCCCAAATCCATACTTTCATTTACCGTCTGTACCAATAGCTGAATATTTGGACGGCCGGACATCTCCATTTTATTTATTATGGGCCAAACCAAACATTTAATCAATTCCCGGCCAAAGTTGGGTTGAGCCAACTTAAAACATTATCAATTCTTCACTTACTTTACCGTTCATAGATTGGACGACCAACTGGTATTTGACTTTACCGTTCGTTCATTGTCATTCTCGACCGGTCGTAGGAGAAATTAGAATGAGTCGGCCTTCCGAATTTCTCTTTGGTTGGACATGCAAATGTGGGTACAAACACAAACCCAAAGCCTCAGCTCTCTAGGCACCCATTTTGAGCCTCACAAAGCAACCACCGTGTCTAGTCTCCTCTTTCTCTCCCTCTTCTTCTCCCTCCTACATCTCTCTTTCGAGCCCACGTTTCCCAATTAATTATAAAACACATTTCCACACTTGGATCCGCTCGTTTCATAGGCGTTTCCACCGACCCATTCACAGGGTAAAAAAAAAAAAGCGAACCGCCTAGATGCCCTAATGTCTAACTCAAATGCCTATGACAAAATCCAGGCGTTTTCTCATAGCCTAGCGCCTAGGCGGCGCCTTTTAGAACACTGAATGTGTCAGGCTTCTCTTATATATCTATTTGTATATTGTGTATTTTGGTTCACGTACTATTAATTCATTTGTAACTATATTTGGATTACATTGTGTTTCTAAGGCCATTGATAAAACATCGTTCTTAACTTCCTTCTCAAGTGGAACTAGGCATTCTCCAAAACACCAAATCAGGTAAGCTGAAGAGACTATTTCAGTTTATACCTTAATTGGTTTTTAAAGGAACATATGAGTTATCTTCTTGACTTTATCGTTTTGTTTCTTTTTCGAGTGTCATATGCTAATGGATTATTTTTTTAAGTCTTATTGGCGTAAATAAATTTGCTCAATTGTTCACACATCTCTTTGTTGTGTTGCACATAAATTTTCTCATGATTTTGTGCATCTTAGCTCATTATGGCTTAATGTTTGAGACAAGCTTCTTGTCTCTCTGCTAATATACATGTATACCTATGAAAATGCATTTTAGTTGTTTCCATTATACAATATTTGTTCCTTAATTGGTTTTTATTAGAAGTGCTGCATAAAACTTCTGATTTTCTTATTGCATGTAGAAGGAGTTGATACTTTTGGAACTTGAGTTGCACCAACCATCTGTTTTAAAAAAGAAGGCATGGTTTTTCTTTTCGTTAACTAGTAGAAGTTAAACAAGTGTATAACAATGCAGTATTTACTTGTGACTTATATAGTATTGAGGTCTTGATGTAATTTAATCAATGTTACTTTATCTTTCTTTATCCAGTTTATTGTTTTAGATATGTAACTAATTTCTCATCAAATTTGTAATATATAGCATCTGAAACTTGTATATGTTACTGCTGCAACTTATATATATACACTATATATAGTGGTGTTTTGGATGAGTTATGCCTACTCTGTTTGGTGTAATTAGTTCTAAAATGTATTCTATTGATCATTTCAATTCAAGGAAAAAAAACATTTACAGTCAAGGAGATATTGATGTAGTTCGAGTAAAGTGGGCAGAGCTTTTGATTCACATATCCAAGCACGTGAAGTATAATAGTTAGCGTGCAACAAATTTTATATTTCTGGTATTTTCAAGTTATATATATGAAGTCCACTCTATGGGAAAGTGTAGCAACATTGATCTAAATTGGTCTGAACAGTGTATAGCACATATAGTTTTTATCTTTCTCCTTAAATCAATGGACTTAATTGCCTATTTATAGTTCACTTGTTTTGCATCATGGACATTTATTGGATGTTCTCTATCTATATATACGTTATGCATATGTTTATATGTGCTAGTTGAGTATTGTTTACTGTTTTGATGATGGATAGAGGACAATTGGAATGATGATATAAGGATAGTTGGAATGTATTCTTTTATATTTAAGGAGACACTTTTATATATGTTAGGACACAAAAATTGTGTCCTCGGAGAGAAAAGAAGACACATATTTGATAAAATCAGTTTGCATTTTAGGTGTCCTCTTATTGATTTAAGGACACCATTTCAAGAGCTTTTAGGACACATAAATTGTGTCCTAGTATAGAATAGAGGACACATATTTGATAATATGAGGATGCATTTTAGGTGTCCTGTTTTTGATTTAAGGACACAAATTTGAGAGTTTTTAGGACACAGAAACTGTCTCCTTGTATAGAAAAGAGGACACAGTTCCAGTGTCCTTGTTTCTGACTTACCATGACACCCCGATAGAGGACTCATTTTTTTAGAGTCCTTGTATGTGATAGAGGACTCTCTTCCAATTTCCTTATATCCATTTTTTCTTGTAGTGTTGCAAAAGCTAGAAAAATTGTCAATTTTTCATGTGAATGAGACATTATCACCACTGGGCTATTAAAATTAATATCATCACCATTTCTAGAGACATCAAGCGGAATTCCTGTGGATGGGAGTGGTTCAGCACTTCAGCTAGAGGGATCCTCAGTAAAGGTATTTGACACATCATGGTATCCTGAAAATCCATGAATCTATAACCCAGAAGCTGTAGCCTATCAGAATCTTTCATATTTGAATATCCAAATGATGTTTTCCATTTCCTTAGTGAACTGGGGACAACAGGCAAAATCAATCTCTCCACACCCAAGTCCACAAGCATCTTTTCAAGTAAATGCATCAATGCACGACATATTCCATGTTGACGATATTGCAATCTGGTACCAAGAAGAGGTACTTCTGCCACCTTCGCTCCATAGATCCTTATAGTAGCTACAGTTATTAACTCATCATTTTTCTCCAAAACCACAGTATAAAACCCTTAAAAGTTCATACCATTAAGATCTGACCCTCTACTGAAGATGATATCTTCTACATCACTTGAATGGCAAGACTGAGCCTGCTATAACTCTTTATTACAACATCATTATCCGGTCCATTAGTATTGTCACTATCAGGCTTTATGAACTTTAATAGTGACCAAGTTAGATCGTCAACACCCACTGGAATTTGTTTCCCTAAACGCTCGTGGAGGCCTAAAAATATCTTTTTACAGTTCTCCCTTTGGATCACTTTGCAAATTATCTACGCTTCTTTTCCTCAGGCAACCATTGTGATATTTACGTTCACATTGACCATAGGTATGATAATGGATAGTAGGTTTTATGCTGCAGCCACAACTTCCACAACAACAAGCTGGACAGGACCAGTCACCATCTGGAACATCCTTCAACCCTATGCAACTCTTGTGAAATGTTGATGGACATAGATCACATAAAATTAAATCACCACCATCCTAACAGACAATACAAATGCTATTATTCTTGTCTCGAGGCCAAATAATAATCCTAAACATCACTTAATGAATATCATTCTTTTACTATTTTTTGGTGCAGTTGCCTTCAACCCTTGATTAATGAAACTATAGAATATAATAAGGGAACATATCGCCTAAACCCTAGATTATAATAAGCATCGAGAGAACATCCCAAATAATAACATGTGTCAGGGGCGGATCCAGGGGGCAGGGTGGGCAAGTGACCCCCTCAATTTTTCTTCCCAAAGCTTGTAGTATGGAGCTTGAGATTGGAAACAATGGTGGAAAAGGGGCAAACCATGCGAAAAGAGGAAGGCAACCCATTATGCATTTTTTTTTAATACCCAACAAAACGATACATTTTTGAGGAATATTATTTAAATTGACTATTAGCCAAAAACGACGTCGTTTAGAGGAGCAGAAATGAAAAAAAAAACCCGAAGAGGATTAGGGGAAGGCTGGGAGTCAGAACCTTATTAACTCATAACAAAAGAAAAAAAAAACCCTTGGTTGCGGTGCGTCTTCTTCTCAATTCTCACAAATCTCAATTGGTCTCTCACTCTCTCTTCTTTAGACTCTAGCTTGATTAATTGGTTCATCCCTTGATGGCTTGATTAATTGGTCTAACACTCTCTCTTCTGAGACTTGCAGTTCTTCTGAATCGGTAAGTCTTCCCCTATTGAATCAATGAATCTCCTTTATCAAATTATCATAATTGCTTAATTAGTTGATTAGTTGAACTCTTGAATCTTAATTCTCAAATTATCAGATATTCTCATATGTTCTTGCAGTTTGTGTATGATTTTTATTGTATGATTTAGCCATTTAGGTATTGTGAGAGCCTGAACTTTCAGAAGGTGTTTCCGGCTTGAACGAATACCTGCAAAACAAGGCTTACCGATGTGGCGCTGGATAAGACCCTCCGACGATCAAGTTAGTCACAATACAAGCAATAGGCCGATTGTAAGTTAGAGAATGTGTTACTTGTGGAGAGAGATGGTCTCCCCTTATATATGGATTGAGGAAGATGTCTTCCATAATGAACGTGTAAAGAGAATCCTAACCCAAGTCAAATCGGAAAAGAGAATCTTTATTAGATTAAATGTGTAATTCTTTAGTGAGATCGAGAGGATTCTCGTGAATATATCTAGAGATATCCTTCCTTACAAGGACTCTACTAAATCTATTGGTTGCCACAAGGCCTAAGATACGCACCACAACGTAAATCATAAATGATTCCTAGCTGGGCCGGGAATACTCATGTCGTACAACTTATGGATCACAGTTACCGGACCATAACCTGAAGCTTACGGCTCAATGAGACTGTAACCTTCCCCCTTCATGGATACAGATCTCGTTCAGTTGATCCCCTCGTGAGGCTCTTAAGCCAATCTGTATACTTAACCCCCAAGGTTTAGGATAGGAATTTGAGACCCGTAAGGTCGTCGGAACCGTCTTGCCTTGTTCGGAGACCCGGTTCAGGATGTATATTTTCATGCGCCTACAAGTATTATTGAATAATGATTTAGTGTATGATTTAGATTTTAGAATTAAGACATTAGTGATTTAGATTTTAGACATTAGTGATTTACAGGTCTAAAATATTGATTTTTTTTAATAGTGATTCAGATTCACGATCATGGAGAGATTTTTTAAAAAAATACCACACAGAGAGGGAAGTTCATCTTTTGCAAAGAAGAATGTTGGTGGTGAAAGCTCGGAAAAAATTGAACTTGAAACAATTTTAGAACAACTTCCTTCAGATCCTGCATGTCGAACCCGTATTTTGGATTATGATCCAAATATTCAAGATATTGTTCGACGGTGTTATTTGCTTATGGGTCCTTGTCAACCTCGAAATCATGTGGAAAAAAGCGACGTTTTGGGGCTTCTTGGTTCAATGATTATCCTGATTGGTTGGAGTATAGCATAGAAAACGATGTTACCTATTGTTTGCATTGTTATCTCTTTAAACCAACTCATGGTAAACATTGGGGAGGTGATTATTTTAGTGGTAAAGGTTTCTCTTATTGGAAGAAAAAAGATGCCCTCAATACTCATGTTGGAGGTTTGGGTAGTCCTCACAACCAAGCTTCACTAAATTGTCAGGCTCTAATGAATCAGAAGCAGCATATTGAATCAATTATCAGTCGCTAATTGGAAATCCTCAAAGTATAACTATTATACTCTCTTGAATGCTTCAGTTGATTGCATCCGTTTCTTGTTGCGTCAAAGTCTTGCTTTTCGTGGTCATGATGAATCAAACACCTCCAACAATAAAGGAAACTTTATTGAACTTCTAGAATTTCTTGCTAACCACAATGATAGTGTGAGGGCCGTTACATTTGAAAATGCTTCTGGGAATCTATAGTTGACCACACCTGCTATACAAAAAGATATTGTAAATGCAGCTGTAGTTAAAACTCTTAATGCAATCATGTTTGGTATGGGTGATGCTCTATTTTCTATTTTGATTGATGAAGCACGAGATAACTCAGTAAAAGAGCAAATGGCAGTTACTCTTCGCTATGTAGACACTAAACGGCAAGTAATTGAGAGGTTTGTTGGCGTCCAACATGTTAGAAGTACTGGTGCACATTCCTTAAAAATTGCAATTAATGAGTTATTCTCCAAAAATGGATTGAGCATATCAAATCTTCGAGGACAGGGATATGATGGGGCTAGTAATATGCAAGATGAGTTTAATGGACTTAAGGCACTAATCTTGAAAGAAAATGATTATGTCTTTTATGTCCATTGCTTTGCACATCAACTTCAACTTGCCCTTGTTGCTTTGGCTAAAAATCATGTTCCAGTTGCTTCCTTTTTTTTCCCTAGTGACTGGGTGGTTAACATTGTTGGAGCATCATGTAAACATCGTAATCTTCTTCGAGAGCAACAACAGATTGCAGTGATGGAAACTTTTGAAACTGATGAGATTGTGAGTGGAAGAGGCTTGAATCAAGAAACTAATCTCAAAAGTCCTAGTGATATACGTTGGGGTTCATATTATGGCACCTTACTTAGTATGATCTCTGTGTTTTCTTCTATAGTAAAGGTGATTGAAATGATTCTTGAAGATGAAACATATCCTGAAAACAGAGGTGAAGGTAATCTTTTGTTGGCACAAATTCAATCTTTTAACTTCATATTTTGTCTATTTTTTATGAGACAAGTGTTAGGAGTCACAAATGATTTATCACAAGCACTACAAAGGAAAGATCAAGAGATTGTGAATGCTATGGATTTAGTCAAAGTATATAAGCAGCAACTACAAATAATGAGGGAGAATGAATGTGAATGGGATAATTTTTTTGACATAGTTTATTCTTTTTGTGGGGAGCATGGTATCCAGATTCCTAATATAGATGATATTTTTGTTGCTCACGGAAGATCACAACATAAAGCTCAAAAGGTAACAAACCTTCATCATTATCGAGTTGAGGTCTTTTATACTGTGATTGATAGACAGCTTTCGAAACTGAATGATCGTTTCAATGAGGTAAACTCTGAGCTTCTTCTTTGTGTTGCAAGTTTAAGTCCAAATAATTCATTCTCAGCTTTTGTCAAGTAAAAGTTACTTCGTCTTGCCAAATTTTATCCAAGAGATTTTTCTGGACGAGAGCTCTTAGCACTTGAGGATAGACTTGATATTTATTCTAATGAAATGCGATCCAATAGTGAGTTCGTTCAATTGAAAGGAATTGGTAATCTTGCAAAAAAATTGGTGGAGACAGGAAAGCAAAAAAAACATTCTTCAGTTTACAAGCTTCTAACTTTGGCTTTAGTTCTACCGGTTATGACAGCTTCAATGGAGAGAGTTTTCGTTTTCTCAGCTATGAACATTTTGAAGAATCCACTTCGTAATAGAATGAGAGATCAATGCACGGATGACTGATAGTTTGCTGGTTTGCATTGAGAAAGATATATTCAATAGCATTGGTAATGATGCTATAGTGTAGCGTTTTCAAGGTATGAGACCGCGTCGTGGATAGTTACCGAGTCGTAGACAATAGATAGTTTGCTTGTAATGTAATCTACTTTTTTATGGATTGAAAAATACTTTCAAGTTACTTCAATTACTATTTTTAATTTGTTTTTCATCTTATTTTTCTTTCCAACTTATAGCTTAGTTTCAGTCTTACCCCCACCCCCAAAATTTTTTTGTTTGTTCTAGATCCGCCACTGACATGTGTCTCCACTAATCTTATGTATTCTAACATTCACTAATTAATATAGCAAAGAGTGCTCTACTTGCTACTCCATATATTTGCTTTACAAAAACTATGATATACCAGAAAGATAATGCTAACGCAAAGCCATAAGACAAATAAATCAACTTTCCCACTATGCTGCCAACCAAAACTAAATGCGGCGACACTTCCTTTCATCCTGTCACTAAAAGGTTACATCCATTTGACAAAACAAACGACTCGCCACCTAGCTAAGGTATACACGACACACAGCCCTACCAGACATACATTTGTAGAAACTTATTAACGGCATAAAGCCACCTAAAATTAAAAAACAAAAACAAGTAAAAATAAACTAGCCTGGGCCTAGGGGTAAAACCCATGCCTAACCACCATCAAGCCCAAGTAAGAATCTGTAAGAAGCCAAGCACCAACCCCACCATCCCGCCGGAACAACCCTCACCATCGCACTAGCCCTATTTTTCTAGTTTTACATAAAAGCTATGTCAAGTTAATGTCCTAGGCGTAGTAGTAGATCGAGCTCATAGTGAGAGTTTATATCTCAATATGACCTCTTCCTGAAATAAGAAAACAATGTATGTCTTGATCAAAGAAACTTGAGAATAACAAAATTAATTGTAATGATTGAACAAAGGACATCTCCCATGATACTCTTTTTTTTTTGTCAAAATTATCGGAAAAAATAGCTAAACGCTAAATAGGAGCTACCTTCAGGGATAAAAATATTGTTTCAACCAAAGCTTCTTTGGACTTGTTCTTTTCTCAATCAAAGCAGTCATTGGTAAGCCCAAAAAGCTGCACTTGGAATCGGCTCCAAAAAGTATATATCCAGAGAGACCATGGATAGATCACTTATCACGTCTTGACCTGACTACAATCATGATCAAGTTTGGCCTGTTTGTTACCAAACCCTAGGCCAAGACAGAATTCCCACATGAGACTTGGGCATTTGCATCATAATACTAGGGTTCTCGAAAAATCTAGACCAAAATTATCCACCACCCGAGCTTCGAATTCCTTCCATGACCAATCAACCCGAAACGATGGCAGCGCCGAAATAGAAGAGTAAGGCTGAGGTGGCGGGTGCAAACTTCTAACGTACCATTGTCGCTATCGTCATCGGGGACGAAATTCCCCTCTGACCTTGCTGCAATGAAGAATCCGAAGCCACCGAACTCGATCCACTAACTCTCACTACCACTTGACCCGCTAGACCAGAACAACCGAAGACCGGTGCTCCAGAGTCAACACCAGGAACTAGTTCCCACAAACTTCTCGAAACATAACTAGACCTCCACCTCCATTAACTATGTAAGCTTGAAACGTCGAACTCGCTAAATCAAACTCGACACATCGAGTTCAATACGAACATAAACTACCAGGGACATAGGGAGAACACTAAACCGATCCACCATGAGCACTAGAGTAGCACCAATGCTACTCTCAACATTCTAAGACTGTAATGTAGGCGGGAGATTCTTGAGTTCAACCCAAACCCTAATAGTACGAACCTTTACTAGCTAGGGACGGATCCGACATCCCATCATAAGCCTCAACCACCATGCATGGCGTAATCAAACTGTCATGGACCACCACGCAATACTCCATCACGCCTCGCAACCGTATCAAAATGGGCCACAAATCGTCCTGGTCATGCCTCCCGGATCTGAACACCACTAATGGAGCCCTAAAGCCTCCCCATCGTTCCTTGGAACACGTCCAGCTTCACCAGTCTTTGGGAAACAGAATGACAAAGCAACTATACTCCTCCATTCGAAATCAACGATTGCCCCGAAATTGTGAGATATTGAGATCCACATGTCGTTGTGTTTGCCAACGTGAGCTTAGATGCAAGGCTCGCTGCCATAGCCTCCATATATCTCTTAAATCCGAGACATAGGATATTGAAAAAGATGCTTTCTTGCCAAAAATCCTAAAGAACCCTAACAGAGTATGTGTGAGACTTTTTCTTTATACTATATATGTACGACATATACGTACATGATAATGTATTGTATATATATGTCACTTATGGACATATACGTACATGATAATAGAAATTACGAAACCAATACAATATTATATCTGCATTGCCGAAATGAGTAGCCAAGAAACAATGGTCACGTGTAGAGAGTAGAGAAGACGAAGAAGAGAATGAAAAAAGAGTATCACGTGTACAACACGTGAGTTCTCCGATTCCCTCTTTACCTCCTCCTCCGTTCCAAAATTGAGCGAGAAAGCCGAGAGGTGGAATCAATCAAAGAAAAGGACCTCTTTCATTTCTCCTGCACAGCAACCTTCCAAACTGCCGGCCATGGACGGCCAGTATCCCATATATTCTTCCATTATCCTTCATCTTTCTCGCTATCTGCTCCTTCGCTATGTTGCGCCACATGTCTCGATCTTCTTCTTCTTCTCACAGAAAACCGAAGCTGGTCGACACCCACAAGCCAATGGGCTGTGTTCAAGCCAAGCCTGACATGAATGCTAAGCCTGGCGGGCTCGCCAGACTCAAACTGGAAAATGGGTATGTGGGAAATGCTCAAGGAAGATCAAGGCAGGAGCCTGGAATTTCGAATGTGGAGGATGGTAGTAGTAGTAGTAATGGCACTGCAGGAGAAGAGTGGGTGTCTTTGACTGGTAGTGAGGCGGCCAGAGATAATGGGCTTGTTTCATCTCGTAGAATTTCTGCTGATGAGGACGAGTTGGTGGATGGCTGGCCTAAATGGCTCACTGATAATATCTCAAAAGACGTTTTGGCTGGCTTGGTTCCCAAGAGTGCAGACTCTTATGATAAACTGGATAAGGTTTGCTTTCTCTATTCTCTGTTTCAAAGTTTTGTGGTTTTTGATTACTGCGTAGTATTTTGCTTGCAATTAGTTCATATGCTGAAGTTAGGACTGTATGTGATGTGTGATACTTATAAAAAATTTAACGAAATAGGTGTTATAAATGGATGCTTTTTTTACAGTGATATTCAGCTGAGAAAGAAATATTCAGTCATTGGATAGTGTTTGAATGATTCAATTTCTGACATAAATTGAGCGTTTAGGTGCTAAATATATGCAGCTCAGATGATCAATTACGTGAATTTAATTTACCTCCCTTAGTGATGGGTATTACATTGTTATTATAGCTTGTTGGGTATCTCTGAGTTTCTTGGAATCAACAAGCTTAGTATGCTGGACTATTGGAATTTGCATGTTTTCTAGTTCAAATTGGGGGTTACTCATCTTCCCAACCTTGTCTGTATTTAGGAGTCATATTCATTAAATTCTTGTGACATAGGCGTGAGGAAAACTAACGATATATATTTTATGCCTTATTCTGAGCATAGGTTTAGTGGTCTGATATATCATTATTGGGAGGAGACTTGCATTAGACTTTTTGTTTTATGGTATTGTAGGTGGGCGAAGGAACCTACAGCAATGTGTACAAGGCTCGAGACAGGGACACTGGAAAAATTGTTGCCTTGAAGAAGGTCCGGTTTGATACATCAGAACCTGAGAGTGTTAAATTTATGGCACGAGAGATTATGCTATTACGGAAATTGGATCATCCCAATGTGCTTAAGCTTGAAGGATTGGCCACGTCAAGGATGCAATATAGCATCTATCTTGTCTTTGATTTCATGCATTCAGATTTGGCAAAAGTTGTTTCCAATTCCCAAGGGCTTACTGAACCACAGGTTTAAGTTTTATACGAACTTTATGGGTTCTGAACTTGGACGCTTTGATTTGTTGTAAACTCTCAGTTTGATATCTGAATTAATGATACAGGTCAAGTGCTATATGCATCAACTACTTTCAGGTCTCCAGCACTGCCATGATCGAGGAATTCTGCATCGAGATATCAAAGGATCAAACTTATTGATAGATAAAAATGGAGTTCTAAAAATTGGTGATTTTGGGCTTGCTAATTATTATACTCCAAAGCCTAAGCATCCTCTCACCAACCGAGTTGTGACACTTTGGTACAGAGCTCCCGAGCTACTGTTGGGCGCTACGGATTATGGAGTTGGCATTGATCTTTGGAGTGCTGGATGCGTCTTAGCTGAAATGTTTACAGGGAGACCACTTATGCCTGGTAGAACAGAGGTAATTCAATGTGCGATTTTGTGTGTGTGTGTTTGTGGTTTAATAGAGATAGTTTTCAGGGATTGCAGAGATTGAATTATCTTAGTAACACATTTTATTTTCCTTTCAGGTTGAGCAACTTCATAGGATTTTCAAGCTTTGTGGCACACCGTCTGAGGAATACTGGAAAAAGCTGAAGCTTTCTACAACTTTTAGACCTCCACGTTCGTACAAACCCAGTCTTCAGGAAGCTTTTAAGGACTTACCTTCTTCTTCCTTGGGTCTGTTCGGCACTCTTCTTGCATTAGATCCTGCTTATCGTTTCAGTGCAGCTCAAGCTCTCAAAAATGAAGTACGTAGAAAGTGAAATGTTACTCTTTCAATGATGTTTATATTTCAACTGCATCTTTTGTGCTAACTTTAATATCCTCTTTGATTGCCACCAATGTTTTTGCATGTTCTGTTTTCATATTGTTGAGTCTGGGATCATGATTAAGATGTTGTTTCTTAATCACTGTTTCTGCCACATTCAGAATAACATTTGTTAACCCTGATGTATGTTTCTCCCATGCTTTCATTTATTGCTCTAAAGTTTTTTCTTCTTGCTGACATGTTCGAGGAGTTACAAACACATAAAAGTGAATCCGCTATGTTCAGCATTGCAAGTTCAATATACCTCTGCAGAAGTTTAAAGTACTAATATTCATTTACATCGTCAATAAAAAAATATATTCTGTTTTAAAAGAAAAACTAAATTATTGGAAAAGCATTTCTTTAAGGTTAGCTTTTTCCCTTTTGCTTACAAGTTATCATTTAGCACATATGTCTTCTATTTTATATACTATTTTTTGTTCTTTATGCATTATTTTAAACTTACTTTTCTTTTTTCCTTCATCTTTAAACTAAACTTTTGGAAATGTGGGATCTTAGTTGCCTATATCTAGGTCTTACTGGCTGCTAACATCTAACCAACATGACAAGGTAGGTTACTTTTTCTCGCTAATGGATTGCGACTTTGAATTGCTCCCTCTTCTTACTCTCACCATTTCAAATGCTTTGTTTCTCTTCTACTATGCTCTGCGTGCGTCTTTAAGGTCAGGGAACAACTCAGGTTCTTGATTTTTGAATCTTTGCTTGGTAGTATTAAGTACTGCTTTCCTAATTCATTGCCATGAAGGCCAAATATGATGGTGCTAGTGTCATATTTTCATTTCAAGTGTACATGTGATATGATCTGTGAATATTATACTAAAAGGTATGTTCTGCTTGCAGTTCTTTTTTACAAGCCCCTTGGCATGCGACCTTTCTGGTCTACCTGTAATCTACAATGAGGATGAAGAATTGAAACTAGCTAATGAGCAGAGAAAGTAAGTTGATGCTTTTCCTTTCTTAGGTAAAGAATGCATCTAACAGTATGACACACATCCTGTTCATTAATTCATTGTCACCAACCTTGGCTGCAATTTTAACTCAAACTTGGTTTCCTTCCAATTTTGTCTTTGTAAGTTAGAGCATCCAACCCAAAACCAAGTGGAAATAAGTGGAGGCGCTCAAAGTAGTTAATCCTTGATAACACTCACAAAACTTCAAACAAGGCCTCACGCCTCTAGTGAATCACTCACAAAACTCTTTAGAACTTCATTACACTCTTCATTCCAAAAATGACGGAACTACAAGCTTTAAATAGAACTTAGAGACCCACTAGAGCCTTCTAGGAAACTTTTAAAGACAACTTAAATACCAGCATTAATGGGTTATCCAAGCATGACTCTTGGACTCCTTATGAAATGACACTTTGACCACGCCTCTAGACCCTTCTAGGCTCCTCCTTGGAAAATGCTGCAACATTTAATTGTCAAGCTAAATCCCAACTATGGTCTGCTGCACCCTGATCCCACCAGATCAAAGTATTGGGCTGGGTACGCAACCTCTTCCTAGTCCGCTTAGAAACTTTGAAGTGGGCCTGGTTGCTATCAAAGTAGTTAATCCTTGACAGTTTGAGTCATGGTTAAACCCTAACCCTAATTTTAGTGACTACTTGTTTGAGTCAAAGTAGTTATTTTAGTAACTACTTTTTTGTCAAATGGTTAATTTGATATTGATTGACTGAGATGTATTGAAATGTGTTTCACCTACCAGGCTTGGTTAATATATGATCCAACAGTTGAAACATAGTTCCTTATTTAAGGACATTTTGTAGAGAATAACTATTATGTTTGCATATGCATGAATAGCATATGAATTATCCTATAGGGACCAAATTGGCAAAGTGGTGCAACCATATGCTAACAAAGGGAAATTGGAATTGTAATTAACTTAATGTTTACTAATTAAATTGACGAGACACTGGAATCATGTAGACCTACCTTGTAAAGTATTTATCATTTTCTTTTGCAATAAATGGTTCATTAGTATACTTGGAAAATGATTACCTAATGGGAGGATTTAGTGTCTAGTTTGATGCTTGAGCTATCTGCTTATTTTTCTTGTTTTAAAAGGTTCAGGAATTCTAAAGTAAAACAACGGTCTCGAAAACAACGTGAGCACCGGAGACAAAATGCTGCATCTGCGAAACAGGTGATTTAGTGTTTTTCAAGCCTCCCTCTCCCTTTCTGTGTTCTTCCCTTGTGTTAAGTCTTGCGTCAAGGCACATATACAATCTTCATAGTTAACTAAGAGTAGTTATAAACTTAAATGTTAGAGGAGGGAAAGAGAATAGACAGTGATGCGTTAGGGGGGACAGTATAAGGCACACCTTATTTTGGAAGGAAAGTTGGAGATGATTTCTATTACCATTGGAAAACCAGAACTGGCTAGTTACTTGGTTGCATGCAGTATCTTTTGGGTTAAATATTTTTGTTACAAATTTCTGGGTTACTAATATGATGTTATATGTATATATGTGGTTCAGGAGCTGGAGAAAACTGTGGAGTTAAATGTTGAAAGTGAAGAGCCCGGTAGCGCTTCTAGTATTACATCCTCTGGAGTAAATCAGACTAGCCGGAAAGGAAGCCCAATCTTCTCACTTTCCCCAATGAAATCTTCCAACCAGAAAGTGTCCCCTAAGAATGTCAAGAACCTACCTCCATTACCCAAGTCTAAAGCACGCATCGCCAATTATGATGAAGACAGTAGCATGTACAGGTCGAATTTGATCAACAGGTCTCTATCCACTAGAGAATTTAGAAAATCAAATCAAAGGGAGCAATTAGAACTATATGCGGTTGATGATTAGGCCACACGAGATGACCATATGCATATCCTCTGTGGTTTCCATTCGCTTTACGTTCAGGTTCTTGTTCTATTCTTTTTCCCTCTACTGAGTGTTGACCAATATGAACAATCATAAATTTGGTATCCTGTATAATGCCATGGTTTGTAACTACTTGTCTAATACAACATGCCGCTGCGCATGATGCTGTATTTTCATATGATGTTGGTTTTAGTTTTTAGTGAGGCAGCCAAGGAAGGTAAAGAAAAACAAGGCCAAGTTTGCATTTCTTCTATCTGGAGCTTGATTGAGTTTTGGAAATGTAGGGAGTTTGATATAGTTATGATTATTGCAATGCCATCCATTAATTCTCATTCAAGTTTTGACAAATTGTTTTGGTGCCATTAAGGACATGGTCCATTAAAACAGACAGGACACATGTTTGATTAAGAACAGTGCTAATGCTGCCATTAAGGACATGGTCCATGTAACTTAGGCTTGCACAGGTACATGCACCATTAAGAACTAGGCTGCCACCACATAACCTATGTATGATTGAACCTATATATCTGAGCACATTTGAGTGGCTGCCGACACTTTCACACCATGACTTTTGAATTGAATTGGCTAATCTTCTGTATAAAAGTTCCAGCTTTGTGGTTAAGGCTTTGGCTTACTCAGAAGTTGGAGGATGTCAAAAACTGGTATGGTGGTGGGGTGTTTGTTGATCGCTGTTCTCAAACAACAAATTGAAAAAAAAAAAAAAAACAGAGAAAGGTTCGGAAAGGCATGATTATGTCTATATGAACTGCACTAGGATTTGGCATCATTAAATGAAATGAGTGCTCAAATTCTTATTTTGTTTTAGATGCATTGCAACACGAGAGTCTAATCTGAGGTGAGGCTCAAAGATTCATCCCCTCGTTACCATCAGGCACCCCGGGCCCGATTATTATTTTTTATTATTTAAATATCTATGAATTAGAATAAATAAAATTGAAAACATGACTTTCACATGAAATGAAGTGGGGGCACAATTGACATGTAGCATTTTCTTCCATATATAGTTGGATCCCACATTTTAATAATTCATCTCGGGTGAGGTGAGGTGGGGTGTGTGTGTGTGTGTTTTTTTTTTTCTTCAATTTTTTTTTCTTTTTTTAGGAGGATCAAAGGATTTCACTCCTACCCCCATGGTGACTCGAACCCATGACCTGGATCTTAGGTAGTGGGTGCTCTAACCATGGTGGGGTGTGTGTGTGTTAAAAAATATATATATTCTCAAGTCCGAGCATTAGAATATTACTCATTCGGTTTCTATTGTGAAATTTGTGAAGTAATTTTGGTTATTATGTCTGTGGTTGATCGAACGTAGTTGTGCGTATCTAGCTAGAAAGACATACGTGAATTGAACTGCTTGGCATTACATGACGAATTTTCATTGTCCTCTTGTTTATTTGGTAACTTTTTCATTCTGTTATTATTATTTTTATACAATCTGTCGTGCGTATAAAAAAAAAATTGGTGATTTTACTATTCTTTTAAATTTTTGTTAATTATTTTGACATTTCTCCCAACTATTATGGTCTATTCATTTGCGGCAAGTGAAGGAGCCACATATATGCAAATAGGGGTTATGCCCCTCAACATGTTTCTCCTTCACTATTTTGTATAATATGTACGCAAATATTCTTGAAAGTTAACTATATAATTCATGTAATGGCCCCCAAATAAGAAATTTCAAAATTGGGCCCCTTAATTAGAAAATATTTTCTTATTTTTTTATTTTGCTACTATCTCAAGCACTTACATCTCTACTACTATAAATGGAAGCATAAGATTTGGTGTCAAAAGCTTCATTAAATTATGAAGCGCCTATAATACCCTTTATAATATAAAATAAAAATCATAATAAAATAATTTGAAAAGGTTATTATGATAAAAAGTAGAAAAAATATAAATATGAAAAAAAAAACATGAAAAGATGAGTAATAAGGAAACTTCCACGTTCTTTCTCTTTTCACCAATAACACGTGCATTGTACGAGTATGAGACTAGTATATATAATTGTACAGTTGCACAATTAAAATTTAACACCGTTACATGGGTAAAATTGTTAACATTATATTGGTTAACTTTTTTTTTTCTAGCAAAAAAGAATTTATTGAAAGAAAAAGAATTAATACAACTAAGAGGGGGACAAGAAGCCGAAACCCCTTAAAAAAAATAAACAACAATTCAAAAGGCAATAACAAACCTATTCAAAAAAAATCATAGCCGAATGAATCAATGATTGAAACGCTTAGTAGGCGTGCGAACACTTTGGGATAGCGATCGGTTAACTTATGATTCGATTCAGTTTATATGGTAGCTAAACAAAAAAATTATAAAGCACGCACAGCCGACAAGAAACATCAATCGCACTAGTGACAAGTTGAACGGTCGGAGGATCGAGAAATGAAATAGTACTCATAGCTAGTATTAGTGGTCTTGAAAGAATGCCGATTCTAGAAAACGTTTTCTAGAATAAAGACCTTAAAATAATTGTGCTAAATATTTTACCAAATTACAAAATTACATTATATATATAGCTAGGTTGAAAGGGGGAAGAAAATTAAGAAAGGCAATTAATTAATTAATTAATTGACTAACTAACTCAGCTAATTATTTATCACCAAAGTGCAAATTAAAACTTGATGCAACTTGATGCAACCAGTTGTAATGGAAAGTATACAATCCATGATCGTCGTCTTCATCTTTTCTGTGCAATCTTCGGATCCGATTACGCAGAAGTACATAACCATGACACACAAACTGTATACAAACAAGAGGCTCTATAGCTAGGGAGAAGTGATCAGTACAACAATTAAGGTTTCGATCCAAATTCATGGCCGGGATACAACTCTCTTAAGTAGTAAATATCTGATTTCGGATTTATATATTTCATACATCGTAACGAATATCGGTGAACCTGTTCTTGATCCACTTGAAGCTGTTTCTTAGACTTGTTTTAAGCTTACCTTCCATCGTAAACACGTTGTATGAAGCCACTCTCTTCTTCCTCTGGAGCTCCGGATCGCCGGACGTTGCAAAGCCGCTGCCCTTCTGGGTCGGCCCGTTGAAGTTGTACGAGTTGGACCGCTCCCGGAACCCGAACTCGCCGGAGTAAGACGAGCTGTATTCAGGGAATGACCTGCTCTTCTCCATGAAGCTGATCGATGATAACTTTGCTTAGCTTAGCTATAGGAAACCCCTATCTCAAGCCCCATGGTATTTATACTAGTAGAGAAGCAAAATGAAGGGTGGTGATGGAGTGATCGAGTGTGGTTGCAGCCCATGTGCGATGTTGGTCTGTCGATCACTATAGGGAAAGAGAATCATGAGGGTCACCACGGCTGTTGGATATGCCATGGATGGAAATTGATGGTTCGATCACATGGTTGGATGTGGACATAACACAGCTAGTTGAGTCATGGGTGGGAGAGTCTGGGACCCTTTTAGGTTAGTCTGTCTATGACTCTCAGAGCTAGAAAGATATTAAGGTACTGCTGCAAATTTGCAAGTCCATTCTCTATGGCTAGGGATTGTGCAAAGGAGAGACCATGCATGCATGCCTTCTATATATGTCTCTGTCTAGTCAAGTAGATGGTGGGTTGCAGAGTCAGCAATGCAACCAAACTTTAATTTTGAAGTGGTGGAGTCATCTCTACTTGTTAATTGATGTTGATGACTTGTGGGGCTTTGTGTATCATGATTTGGGTGGCATGCTTATCTTGAGTAATTATGCCACTGTTTCTTCCTTGTTTATTTCATTAATGTATGATCTGCTAATTTTTTTGGTCTTAATTTTATGTTTCTTATTGACCCACCGCATTATGTAGATGTGAAAGAAAGACACACTACTATAAAAGAAAGACACACTACTTATATTATTGGTTAGAGTACATATTGAATTAGTAACATATTTAATTACATAAAATGAAGATAAGATGAATATATATTATTAAACTCTTGAAGGTATCGGAGTTCAAACACATACCCCCGTCATGTAAACAAATACAGGCCTGAATGAGGAACGGAGGAACTTAGAGAAACCCCGATGGATCTTTCAAATTATATGTACCAAATTTGTTATACAGGTGGCAATTTGTCTTTATGCAAATTATCAACTCCAACCTATATGTCAACCCATATAATGGACGAGAGAAAAGAGATAAAAACCAAAGAAAGCATATGAGTTTCATCTGCCAAAGAAAGCCTCTGGGTTTCATATGCCAAAGACCCGTCAACAATAACATGCAATTCCACTGGAGTAAAAATTTCAGTCAAAACTAGCTGTTATAGTCTCCACCTCGCAAATTGTAGATGGGTTGGAGCTGTTCTTAGTTGTTTTTGCTAACTTTTTAATGTGAGACTCACTTGCATTCTAGTTCACTTTAGAAGTTAAAGTTTAATTTGGAAACTTCATTATAGTCCCCATGCAAGAACCACCGTTTCCTGATCAAAATGCCATGACCTACCTTAAGGATCTGCATATTGTGTTTATATATAATGAGTGAACGAATAAGGAAAATAATCCACTTCACATTCTTGGATCATAACAGAACCCTATAGCACCCACAAGTTGCTCAACAATCCCATGAAAAATGTCTTGTTGAATTGTTTTGACGTGACAGAGGCCTTAAGTCAATAAGCCGATTCATTTGGAGAAGTACATGTACATTCACCTAAGCAAACAAGGATCCCAATCAGAAATGCATTAGATACGTACAACAGATGCTTTATATATATATATGCTCATATATTACATAATATTGCTAGGGATTAGAAGACATACCTTGAGATATCATGATTCAAGGCTAAAGTCTTCTGCTTCTCACTATGAACGAGTACCTCTTTATAGAGCAATTGTATTATATAACTCTGTGATAGTGAAAGCAAAGACCTTGGCCTTTATCGATGAGGTGTTTCTAAAGGATCTCTCCCATAAAGGGAGTCCTAATAGCTAAACCTCTACATATTAAATTCCTTATACATATCATATTCATGAGACATTATCTAGTGAGTACTTTATAAAGAGGACTTACTAATGACTTTCAAACTCAAGTACTCAACTGTAAGACGAGTATTTTATAAAAACTAGTTGATATTTTAAAAAATCATCCAATAGTTGAGTTAAAAAGTTGTTAATGAGTTCTTATTATAAGGTACTTACTGGAAACTTTTCATCAAATTCATTCCCTTATTAACAAGTAATAGGATTCTCAATATTTATTGTTTCAGATCGATTCACAATAAACTACCATCCAAAGACCCTAATCACAATAGATAAATCCCTCTCTAGTTATATCATCATAAGGAGGTATCTCATAAAACCCTATTCTAAGTCTACTTCTTATTGAATATTATTATTGACTTGATCGCCGAAGGGTTCTTGACCGGCACCACGTCGGTGCCCTAATCTTCTGGAGACTTTATTTCTCTTATTTATAGGTTATCCTCATTAATCGCAGGATCGGATAAATTCTGCAACACAAGATGGGCGATTGACGAGTGATCGATTAAGTGCACCATTGAATCAACAATTAGCGCCGCTGATTGCCGCCAAACTGTCGTTGAAAGGATGACGGTGGCTAAGCCGTTAGGGTTAATTTTGTGCGATAGAGCAGAAAAATAACAAGGAGTTCAAATAAATTTTTTACTGCTTAACTTATTTGTTAAATAACTTTTTAAATAAGTTGAGATATAAGAAATCGATTGCCGGTCTCGACTCTTGAGCTAAATAAGCGGCTATTTGATCATAAACAGAAAGATGAAGACAAAAGTGGTAGAGATTAATTATACATACAATCTAATAAAGAGGTGATCAAGAGAAGGTATTGCCATCGCCCATCGTTGGAATCATGGGGATTATTGATTATTGTGACCAACAACTGAATTATGACTAGGTGTTTTATGCATGAGGAATATATGTTGTCTGAGTGGACTTGGAAGGAATATCCCAGCAGCAGACTTGAGAAGTCCTTGTCTTCAACTTGAGTTCTCTAGTTGCATCTTGCCACACTAAGCAAGACACCACTATGCACAAGTTGGAAATGTAAATGGACTCCAATTTAATGTAAATAATGACAGAAAAAAAATTATTATAAAATAAAAGTGGAGTACATTTTGCAATTTTGGGAAAACCATATATTAAGACCCAAGAATTTGTCACCTAATATGCATATGTTTGTCGTGAGCCTCTGTAGAGGCATGAGAGGTGCTAATTAACCTAGCCTCAGAAAGCTTAGTGATGGTAAGTGCGCCGCCATCAGGTGTCTCATCAGATCAAGAAATATGGTGAAAGCGCGCTTACCATCACTAAGCTTTAAGGACTAACAACAAGCCTCAAGCAGCAATTTTTCCAAGAGCCGGTCACGCCACATGTCCCTGTGATCGGCCACAGTAATTGGCCACCATAAATATTTTATCATTTACTCATTCAATATTTTATTCCGATTATTTTTTTTATTCTACAGTGGCCAATCACTGTGGCCGGTCACAGTGGCCACGTGACCTGACCGTAGCATACAAAAATTTTGAAATTGGTTAAGTTTTATTTTTGAAGTCATAATTGGAAAGTAGACATCATCTTGTGGCCGCAAACAGTGCGTAAATCGGAGTTGTAACGAATGAGTTAAAGGTATTAGAGGCTAGTGGCAGTTCCGTAATTTCTAGATAATTGTTTACTATAAGTAGTAAGTTCTCTGTTCTGGAAAATTTGGAATGTGTGGATATTTTCCAGATTTGGAAAGTTATGGAAACAGCCTAGAAACGTCTAATGATCTTCTCTCTTATTGGTTGTAAAACAAAGCTTCGAAATTGAAAGAGGAGCATGGGACTTATAAGCAGGAGGTGGCTTATGGTGGCTTATAGAACTCAAAAGATCTAGATTATAGTATAATTCTAGGTGATAGGAATAGGTTGAAGTCGGTAGAAGTAGTCGGTGGAACTACTTGAACTGGAAACAAAAGGAAACGAAGAGGAGAGCAGAGAAAAAGAAAGAAACAGAAACGGAAAGAGAGAAAAGAAGGGAGAGAGGAAGAGTAGGGATACAGAGGAAAGAAAAGAAGAGAAACAAAAGAGAGAATAGAAAGAAACAGGAAGGAAAAGAGAAGCAGAAACGAAAAGGAGAATAAGAGAAGGAAGAAAAGAAAAGGGAAGAGAGGGAAATAGAAGAAAGAGATGAAAGAGAAGAGAATCAGGAAACAAAGAAGGAAGTTGGAATTTTGATTAGGATTCAAAGGTCTATTTCAATCCTAGAATCTATTTCTTTTATTCTTGATTGTTTGTTTTTATATTTAGCTTGAGATATTGTACTTTTACTATATTTTGAGCCTAGAACCAGAGGAACTAATGTTTCTTAGTGAAAGGGAGGTCATACATATCATTTTTTTTCGAAGTTTAAGGATTGATATTAGAATCCTAGAACTGGTTAGTTTTGAAGAAGAATTGAATTTGTGTTTGCTGGAATTTTCAGAAAACGTGATCTGTTGACCAACTTTGAACAGCCATAGTTTTTAATCTATGCCATATTTCTGGAAACCATTTACTTTTTTTGAAAGCTTGTAATCAGGTCTTCTTATAGGCTGTATTTTGTATAATTTTATCTAAGTTTGATTAGCTAAACTTAAGGCAGAAAACAGAGCCTGCACTGCCAAATTTACTTTTCTGGATTTCTGACCCAGTGATCTTTGTACTAAAAACTGCACTTTTCCTTTGGGAATTTGAGGATGGTGCCTTCATGAAAGTTGTAGTAGACATTTCAAAGATTATTTCAGAGTTGGAATCTTCTGAAAACGATTTTTCTGAATTTAGTTATGAATTTCTAAAGTTACTGGTATGCTGCAGGAATTTCTGAAAAACTGCAGTACTGTTTTGCTTTTTCTATTTATTTCAGTAACTTTCTTTGTTCAAACTTACTTCAGGTGTTCAGAACTTAAAAACTAGATCTTCTTAGGTTTCCAACGTAACCAGCTCCGCCCTTTTTGAAGTTCCTATAAAGGTTATAGGTCATTACGAGGTTGACCCTGCATATTACGATTTTTGCTGCAGTCACTTTGTTAATTAATTCTTTTGCATTTCAAATCAACTCCAACTGTCAAACGATTTTATCTCTTCTTCTTAAGGCTGTACCATAGTATAGTATTTGTAGTTAAAGGTCCTAGGTTCCAATTAGAAAGTCCTTTTGTCTAGCTTTTAAGTAAAAGTAGGATTACGTTTTAAATAATTTGTATTTGTCATAGGAACCTGTGAGTTCGATGAAGGTTTTCTGCGACAAGTACAACAGTGAAGTGGAGCTGACGTAGAACTAGTTAGTGTTGGAAATCCAGGTAGGGTCTCGGGGAACCTTTTCTATAAAATGTTAAGTAGTTTAATAAATTGGTGAATTGTTTGATATTGGTTAAATTATCTGTTGGGTGTTATTGCTTTCATTAATTGATGAACAAGCATGATATATGATTTTATGTTTCAAAAGCATGTGTTATTTAATTTCTATATTATGGATTACAGAGCTATCATACATGATGCATTGTGAGGATGCATTGAAAAATAGTATGGATATTGAAATCCAGAGAGAATGAAAGAAAAGAGAGATATCTTTTTGTGTAGTTGAGTTTGCTGCATGGATTGCTAGATTCTATGGTATGCCCACAAGTGCACAAACAAGGGAAAGTATGCCCTGGGAGTTGTCTATCTAAAAGATAGAAACTCTTACAACCGCCTGAAGGTTGCAAAACTATCTTATCGGGTTGCGGAACTAGTGACCATGAGAAACAAGATGACTAACAAAAGAGATGGTGAGTGCGACATGAGCTTTGAGTCAGCATCGCATTCATGTATTATAGTTTTGATTACTGTACATTGCTTTATTGTTTGACAACTTGGTTGTAACACTATAAGAATAGCCTAAAAAGGTTTATCCCTACTGAGCAGCGAGGACGAAAGCTCACCCCTACAATAGGTTGTTGTTTTACAGGTACGATTTACGAGTTTCAAAAGGGATTAGAGACGAGAGTGGATTAGAACCTAGAAGAAGGCGTAATTTCTCTTTGTAAAGATTTTGTTATTTTAAACTTTTGTATTTTAGACAATTTCTGAAAAGTATTCGGTTTTGTATTATATTTTATTTTAGTTTTTAACGCTCACACCTCGGATTCGGATTTCGGTGCTTAAAATCCACCGACACCGGGTCCGGGGCGTGACATGAACGAATAAGGAAAATAATCCACTAGCTTCATATTCTTGGATTATAACAGAACCCTATAGCACCCACAAGTTGCTCAACAATCCCATGAAAAATGTCTTGTTGAATTGTTTTGACGTGAGCAAAGGCCTTAAGTCAATAAGCCGATTCATTTGGAGAAGTACATGTACATTCACCTAAGCAAACAAGGATCTCAATCAGAAATGCATTAGATACAACAGATGCTTTATATATATATATATATATATGCTCATATATTACATAATATTGCTAGGGATTAGAAGACATACCTTGAGATATCATGATTCAAGGCTAAAGTCTTCTGCTTCTCACTATGAACGAGTACCTCTTTATAGAGCAATTGTATTATATAACTCTGTGATAGTGAAAGCAAAGACCTTGGCCTTTATCGATGAGGTGTTTCTAAAGGATCTCTCCCATAAAGGGAGTCCTAATAGCTAAACCTCTACATATTAAATTCCTTATACATATCATATTCATGAGACATTATCTAGTGAGTACTTTATAAAGAGGACTTACTAATGACTTTCAAACTCAAGTACTCAACTGTAAGACGAGTATTTTATAAAAACTAGTTGATATTTTAAAAAATCATCCAATAGTTGAGTTAAAAAGTTGTTAATGAGTTCTTATTATAAGGTACTTACTGGAAACTTTTCATCAGATTCATTCCCTTATTAACAAGTAATAGGATTCTCAATATTTATTGTTTCAGATCGATTCACAATAAACTACCATCCAAAGACCCTAATCACAATAGATAAACCCCTCTCTAGCTACATCATCATAAGGAGGTATCTCATAAAATCCTATTCTAAGTCTACTGCTTATTGAATATTATTATTGACTTGATCGCCGAAGGGTTCTTGACCGGCACCACGTCGGTGCCCTAATCTTCTGGAGACTTTATTTCTCTTATTTGCAGGTTATCTTCATTAATCGCACGATCGGATAAATTGTGCAACACAAGATGGGCGATTGACGAGTGATCGATTAAGTGCACCATTGAATCAACAATTAGCGCCGCTGATTGACACCAAACCGTCGTTGAAAGGATGACGGTGGCTAAGCCGTTAGGGTTTTGTGCGATAGAGCAGAAAAATAACAAGCTAGGATCGAGCACGTTCAAATACAATTTTTACTGCTTAACTTATTTGTTAAATAACTTTTTAAATAAGTTGAGATATAAGAAAGCGATTGCCGGTCTTGAGTCTAGCTTGAGCTAAATAAGCGGCTATTTGATCATAAACAGAAAGATGAAGACAAAAGTGGTAGAGATTAATTATACATACAATCTAATAAAGAGGTGATTAAGAGAAGGTATTGCCATCGCCCATCGTTGGAATCATGGGGATTATTAATTATTGTGACCAACAACTGAATTATGACCGGGTGTTTTATGCATGAGGAATATATGTTGTCTGAGTGCACTTGGAAGGAATATCCCAGCAGCAGACTTGAGAAGTCCTTGTCTTCAACTTGAGTTCTCTAGTTGCATCTTGCCACACTAAGCAAGACACCACCATGCACAACTTGGAAATGTAAATGGACTCCAATGTAAATAATGACAAAAAAAAAATTATTATAAAATAAAAGTGGAGTACAGTTTGCAATTTTGGGAAAACCATATATTAAGACCCAAGAATTTTGTCACCTAATTTGTTATGCATATGTTTGTCGTGAGCCTCTATAGAGGCATGAGAGGTGCTAATTAACCTAACCTCTTTTTTTTTTTTGAGAGAAAAAACCCGGGGCAAGCCCTCATTGATTGATTAATGGTACATCAAATACAAGGGGGGGACATAAAACCTGAACTCCATAAAAAAGCATAGAGAGAACAGCCCGAAAATTAGGAGTCAGATCCCAAAATTCAGGAGTCTCCAAAACATTCATGTACTAAAAAAAGCACCTAATAACATGAGTAACACAATCGGCTACATCAAAAGCTTGACTGTAACAGTGACCAACTGGATAGACAACGTCCGAAGGACGCGTGAAGACAGGTAGACCAACAGCAATTCCAGTATGCGGTCGACCGGGGTTTACACCGGCGACCCAAAGTCTCATCCTACCACTAGGAGGCAGCATCCAATTCGCTATGACCTGCCACCGACCTAGAGCAGGCTCATCGCACAACAAGTGCGGACCCCGACAAACGGTCCCAAACTCAACAGAGAAAGGGCAGCTAAAACTGAACCAAATACAGTACAGAAACAAAGCCGTAAAATTAAACGGAAAGATAAAAGACGTCGGACTTGAAAGAACATGAGCATGCGTAAGCAAATCCACAGCAAACCAAAACTGTACCCACTCTTCATCCCAGAAGCAAGAGGAGCACTGATGCTCCCACCTCCCAGACAGCCACCACCCCCAACCCAGAGTAGATCCCAACGATCCAACCCCAAGCCACCACCAGCAAGCAACAGATTCGAAAGTGGGATAGCTACCACGCCCATCGCGGCGCCGCCGATCAGCCGCAAAGGAAAAAGGGGAGCACTCACAGTGAACTCCATCCCAACCCGAGGACGTTGGCACCGGAGCACCGACATCCACCGCCGCAGGAGAGGACCAAGAAGACCGTGAAGCTCCGCAAACGAAGAGGGAGACCCTCCCCCAACTCCCAAGCGATGGATCAGGAGGATCCAGACAAGAAAGAAGGGGGGGGAGGCTGAGATCTACTTTCTCTCTCTAGAATGTAGAGAGAAGGAGGAGCGGCTTTGTTTATTGTTAGGAGAGTAGTGATCGTAACCTCAGAAAGCTTAGTGATCGTAAGCGCGCCGCCATCAGGTGTCTCATCAGATCAAGAAATATGGTGGCAGTGCGCTTACCATCACTAAGCTTTAAGGACTAACACCAAACCTCAAGGACTTGTATGCCGGCCATTATTGCATACAACATTGATTTGAGCTCGATCATTTGCTACCTCTCGAATGGTGGGTTTTCACCAAAAAGAACACTGGCAAGGCTGTAGTTGCAGCTATAGATATGGTGATAAGGAAATCAGCCACAGAATTAATCCACATCACATGTTGCCCAAAGATATATATATATATATATATATATATATATATACACATTTGGTAAAACTTTCAGTGGTATATCTGCAAATTCTAGAATTAATACATGGATAATTGATATAGGTATAATGAACTTTCCCACCAAGTCTAAACAGTAAAACAGTGGATACATTTTGCTCACTAAGTCTGCTACAGTAAAAATTTGTCCATCAAAGAAAAAGATATCTCAAAATTTTTTTATTATAACATACTTAGTGGGCAAAAGGTGTTTACTATTTGGACCTATGAGATATTTTCTTTTTAATAAATTTTTTTTGAGAAGTAATTATTTTTATGTTTAATTCTATATACATATAAGGGGCTAAAGAAACATAATTGGGCCTGTTAGACTGAATAAGCTAAAAACAATACTCTGAAATTGGAGGAATGTTCTTCTTAATGAATTCAACACCAACTGGTGGCTTTATAAGCCTTACAAAGAAAAGATAAGAATGAAATTGCACCCCACGTTATCCTCTAACTAAAACGTGGATCATGGACTAGACTGAATCAAACCTAAGGCACTTCCCTAACAAATAGGGATTATTAACAACATGAACAGAAAACAGAACCTAACAAACTTGACAGCTAAGCAACAAGTTTCCAACATTTCCTCCCTTAAACTACTTGCACTTGTGCAATCAGTTTATATCAGGCATAGGACACATTCCTAGCCATTCTCGCAGCTTCTCATACACCTCCAGTTTTAACGGCTTCGTCATAATGTCTGCAATTTCATTATGAGAATTGCAGTAAGCCAGCTCCAAAATGCCATCTCTAGTCAGTTCACGAAGGAAATGGAAGCGAACATCAATATGTTTGCTTCTGCCATGAAGCACTGGATTTCTTGAAAGCTTTATGGTTGAACTATTATCGCAATACACAGTGGTGCTTCCAAGTTGAGCATGACCAAGTTTCTCAAGAATTCTTCGCATCCAAACTCCTTGACAAGCACAGTAAGCAGCTGCAATAAATTCCACTTCGGTTGTAGACAAAGTAACCACTGGTTGTTTTTTAGAGGACCAAGAGACTGCACCTGTGCTTAGCATGAAAACATATCCTGAAGTACTTCTCCGGTCACCCAAGTCACCTGCATAATCGCTGTCCGTGTATGCTTCAAGCTTCTCATTTCCATTCCTCTTATACAGAATTCCCAAATCAGTTGTACCATTGAGATACCTAAGCACCCTTTTGACCGCCTGCATATGTAACTCAGTTGGACAGCTCATGAATCTACTAATTAAGCTCAACACATACATAAGGTCAGGTCGAGTTGCTGCCAAATACATCAAACAACCAACAATCTGCTTATAGATTGTAGCATCCACCTTCACTCCATCTTCATCTTTCATCAGCTTACACCCAGGAACAATAGGATTCTTTGAAGAATTACAGTCCCTCATGCCAAACCTCTCTAACACCTCCCTTGCATATTTTCTTTGGCAAATATAAATTCCCTCTTCTCTCTGAATTACTTCAACCCCAAGAAAATAATGCATTTTACCAAGGTCTGTCATATCAAACTCCCTTTCCATAGACTTCTTAAACTCTTTGAACATCTTCTCATCACTACCAGTAAATATCAAATCATCAACGTAAAGGCTAACAATGAGAATATTACCTCCTTCACTCTGCTTCACGAACAAGGTGTGTTCATAAGGGCATCTCTCGAAACCTTCTCTGATGAAATATGCTTCGATGCGGCTGTACCAAGCTCGAGGAGCCTGCTTGAGGCCGTACAAGGCTTTCTTCAATCTGTAAACCTTTGACTCATCTCCTTTTCTCACAAAGCCTTGCGGTTGCTCAACAAAAACTGCTTCATTCAGCTCTCCGTGCAAGAACGCACTTTTAACGTCTAACTGATATACATTCCATCCTTTTTGAGCAGCAAGAGCAATTACCATGCGGATAGTATCCCATCTGGCCACTGGTGCAAAAACTTCATTGTAGTCAATTCCCTTCTTCTGAGAATACCCCTTCGCCACAAGTCTGGCCTTATACTTCTCCACCTCTCCATTTTGGTTAAACTTTGTTTTAAATATCCATTTGACTCCAATGGTCCTTGCTCCTGTTGGTAAGTCTGTCAGCTCCCATGTGCTATTCTTTTCGATTGCCTCTATCTCATTATCCATTGCAGTCCTCCATTTGTCACTGTGAATGGCTTCTTCAAATGTGGCTGGATCAGATGGTGAAGTAAACAACACAAAGTTTTGAAACTCTTCTTCTTCCGACAATCCATCTCCGCTCTCGTAATCATTCATCCACACAGGTGGCCTGCGGATCCTCCCTTCTTCTCGAGCTTCCTCTGTAGATTGAGCTGAATTCGAGCCATTTGCTGCTTCACTTTGGTTTGAGGTTGAGCCATTTGCTATCTCCCTTCCTGTATTGTCATTTGAATCATCTTCGTCTTCTCTTTGAGTAAGTTCATTTCCTTCTTCTTCACTTTCTCCCCAATCTAACACATCTAACTTCATCTCTTCTGAGCTTTTTTCCCAATCCCAGCATTCATCTTCTTCGAAAATCACATCTTTGCTGATCACAATACGCTTGGTTGCTGGATCATAGAGCCGGTATGCTTTGGATTCATCACTCATTCCCACCATCACACACCGAAAGCTTTTATCATCAAGTTTCTTCCTCTTAGCTTCCGGTATGTGAACATGAGCAACACAGCCGAAGACTTTGAAGTAATGAACTGATGGTTTGATGGTGCTCCATGCTTCCTCAGGCGTCAATTCCTTCACTGCCAAGGTAGGACTTCGGTTGAGGATGTGAATGGTCCATTTTACTGCTTCAGGCCAGAAATACTTTGGAACATGTTTCTCAGACAACATACATCGAACCATATTCATAATGGTCCGATTCTTCCTCTCGGCCACCCCGTTTTGTTGAGGGGTGAAGGCTGCAGTCAATTGCCTTCTTATTCCATGTGAACCACAGAATGAATTGAATTCTTGAGAGGTGAACTCTCCTCCCCTATCTGTTCGAAAACACTGAATTGGAGCCCCTATTTCTTTCTCAACCATATTTTTAAACATCTTAAATGCAGTAAAAGCTTGAGACTTCTCAGATAAGAATGACACCCAAGTCTTTCGACTGTAATCATCTATAAAAGTAATCAGGTACCTTTTTCCACTGCTAGATGAAGGTGTGATTGGTCCACAAATGTCGGAGTGAATCAATTGAAGTCTGTGTGTAGCCCTCCACAAGCTTTTCTTCGATATGAATTCCCTGTGCTGCTTGCCTTTTAAGCAATCCTTGCACAACTTGCTTGGTGTCTTCATTTCAGGCAGCCCTCTTACCATCTTCTTATAGTGAAGGGTTCTCAGTCCCTTAAAATTGAGGTGGCCGTAACGACAATGCCAAAGGTGTGTTTCATCTTCTGAGACAGTCTTGAAACAAGTTGGGGTTTTTGGCATCATGGTTGCAAGAAATACGAACATCCTATTAGCTGACATCTTTGTTTGCAAGATCAGGCCCTTCCTTGGATGATAGCATCGACATTCTTCATTTTGAATCAACACAGCAACTCCTTTCTCTGACAGTTGTCCGATGCTAATCAAGTTGTTCTTTAGCTCGGGGACATAATACACATTAGTAATTACTTGTGTAATTCCATTAACATGTAGTCTAACATTACCTCTCCCGACTACTGCCATTTTGAAGTTGTTCCCAAGCTTCACAGATTGCCTATATTGCTCGTCCATGTCTGTGAACCACTGTTTGTTGCCTGTCATATGGTTGCTACATCCCGAGTCAAGGAACCAAACCTCCTCCCTTTTGGCATCGTTGAGCTCAACATAAGACATCAAAAGCATCTCCTCTGTCTCATCTAATTCAGCATAGTGTGCATTCTTCTCCCAATCAGGGCACTCATATTGAAAGTGCCCCAATTTATGGCACTTGTAGCACTCAACCAATGCTTTGTTGAACTGACCTCTTCCTCGACCCCTTCCTCTGCCACTAAAACCTCCTCTTCCTCGACCTCTGCCGCCATAGCTATTATCACCTCTTCCTCCTGCTTTCTCATCAAATGCTACCTTTAACACTTGCTCTTCTCCTCCAGTGTGAGCTTGCATTCGCTGCTCATGAACAAGTAGACTGCTCTGAAGCTCATCGATCGTCATTGTGTTGAGGTCATTGGATTCCTCTATGGCAGCCACAACATAATCGAATTTTCCAGTCATGGACCTTAGTATTTTCTCCACAATCACCAACTGCTCCATCCGTTCCCCATGTGCCTTCATTTTGTTGGCAATAGCTAAGGTCCGAGAGAAGTAAGCATCTACTGTCTCTCCATCTTTCATCCCAAGCACCTCGAACTCCCTCCTGAGAGCTTGAAGTTGAGCTCTCTTCACCTTCGTGGACCCTTGGTATTTCTGCCTCATCGATTCCCAGATATCTTTGGCTGTGTCTCGATTGAGAATCGTCTCCATAATGCCTCTGTCAATAGCCTGAAAAAGATAATTTTCACTTTGAGGTCCTTCAACGTTGCCTCCTCGATAGCCCTGCGCTGCACTTCAGTTGGTTGGACTCCTTCAGCGACGGTTGGAATTCCATCATTCACCAATCCCCAATATTCTTTTGATCGCAAAAGATTTTCCATCAACATAGACCAATGGTCATAATGACCATCAAATCTAGGTATCGCAGGTTGAACGAAGTTGCTGTTTTCTGCTGCCATTGTTTGCTTTCTCAAACTCTGTGTTTCTCTCACACTCTCCCTCTCTGTGTTTCACTCCTATTTAGACTTGAACTCTCCCCAAGAAAGCTGCAATTTCTCGGCTACTCAAACCCCCAAAATCAGGCCCTGTGAGGGGCTCTGATACCAAAATTGTTAGACTGAATAAGCTAAAAACAATACTCTGAAATTGGAGGAATGTTCTTCTTAATGAATTCAACACCAACTGGTGGCTTTATAAGCCTTACAAAGAAAAGATAAGAATGAAATTGCACCCCACGTTATCCTCTAACTAAAACGTGGATCATGGACTAGACTGAATCAAACCTAAGGCACTTCCCTAACAAATAGGGATTATTAACAACATGAACAGAAAACAGAACCTAACAAACTTGACAGCTAAGCAACAAGTTTCCAACAGGGCCCTCTCGACTTTGAGCCCTGTGTCATCACGCAGGTTGCAGTGTTGCACTTGTGTCGGCACTGGTAATGGTAGTCCTTCTCTTGTTATTGGAGAATTCCTAGTAACTATTTCTGACTCTCGTAGATATAGTACATGTGTCCTTTCTCCAGCCTATAACCTATTGTGTGTTAGCAGATAACATTGTCTTTAAAATGCCTAGTGATTCTTTGGTCTTCTTTTTGTACATTTTCAGGACATTCTCACCCTGAAAATAATTGGTCATTAGGCTCTATATATTACTTGGATTTAATAAATAGTGATCGAGGAGTAGAAGTAAGTCTAAGGCAGTGTTTGGATAAGGGACTCTGCGGGGGGAGATGACATTTTGCTGGGACTTTAAAATCCCATGTCACGTGTCCCTCGTTTGGCAAAAATACGAGAAGGGAGTTCATTCTCCCGGGATATCAACGAAGGAGTTTGAAAGGGGATTTTATTAAATCAAATCCCTTTGTTTGGTTCCGCCTCTTCAGGCGTAACCTTGAAATTCTGCGCGGCGACGCTCGACGCGATGGTTGGTCCTTCAAAATTTCGCGATTTGCCGGTGGCTTTCTTCTTCTTCCATCGCTAAACTCCAAGTTCGATCATCATCCTGGGCTGTCCGATTCAGTCTCTAATTTGGACATTTCTCAGAGCTGCAACGAATTCTTCATCGTAATTGAGTTGGTATAAGACTCATCCTTCAATTTTTGTTGCTTGATTATTTGATATGCATAACTGAGCTGCATTTTCTGTTTCATTATAACATCTGTTTGTAATTTGGGGCTATTTTGTTTGTGGTTTGTGGGTATTACAGTTCTTCCACTATTGCAACTCAAGGTTACTGCTCTTGTGCTTTTTCCGTTTCATTATAGCTGCAACGATGGGTCATAGGATGTTTGAACTGAAGTTAAATGGAGTTGGCAATTCAACAATGGAAACTTAGGAATTAAACAATGATTGTAAAAAAAAAACTGAGATGAGCTTGAGTGGTTCTATTTGTTATCTTCAGCAGTTGTAATCTCATTTTTTTAATTTGTTAACATAATGTTCAAAACATCAAGTTGCTGCCTAAAATATCTGGCTGAAGTGTGCTTAATTACTAATTAGTCAGGCTTCTGGATTTGAGAGGCACAAGATTCTGCTCATGTATGCAGATATCCTGTTGTCTTTGACAAACAAAAGCCTCTTAATGTGTTCTAAAAGGAAATTTTGGGGTTGGAGAAAACCAAAATATAAAAAATGAAATGTATCCAACCTTCTCGGAAGGCATTCAATATCCCTTCTGTGAAGCCAATCTGATTCAATATATGTTTTTATTGTTTTTATTTTCTGGTTAGTTCTTGTACGTTCGATTTAATTCATGAGCAAATCAGTGATCTAATAGATCTTCTCTCATTGGTCTTAATTAATGAAGAGAAATTTCTATTGTTTTCTCTGTTCTCAGTCATCTTGTGGTTCTCCACTTCTCTAGATTTGCCTATACACCATGCAGCCTCTTGTTCTGCTTTATGTGTTTCCTACTTCCCCTTCAGTTGTTCAAGTATTTTGAAGGTTAAATAAAGGCATTCCCTTCTGTTTATTGGTTATGTGATTCCTTCCAAAATTATCTACTTGATAACTTGTCATTTTGTAACCCTCTGTTTTTGAAGCCTAAATTAATAATTCAATCTAAACCAATTGAGTGAAATTGATAATTCTCTGTTTTAATAACTTGTCATTGCAGTGTGAAGCTTGAATTATGCACTGGGGATAGAGAAGCAGGGTGTCATTGCCATCCAAAGGGTGTAAGGGAAGAGCAAGCAATTGGGGTTGGTGAGGCAGTGTTGTTATCTCTTGAGAGCTTAGTCAGAACAAATCTATACTATCTTTTTTTAAGGTAAAAGTCCAACTTTCTTTTATAATTTGCTATGTTTGTGGTACATTGTGTTGATTTGTTTCTTTTCTTGTGCCTTCACTAGCAATCGAATAGAGAAGGTTTATACGCATTACGTCATAGATTGATCTATACGTCTTAGATTGGTACCCTTTTCCCTGCTATGTACTGGAGCTAGCTTTAACTATGTATTGGGAAGTATTAATTTTTCTTCACAAAGTAATTACGTCTTAGATTGATCTGTATGCATTTAGATTTTTATAATGAATATCGATGAGGAAAATGTTTTCAGCCCAGGAATTTTCTTTCAATTGTCGATATTTGTCTCACTATGTTTCAGTTAAATGCTAGATTTTTCAGTTGTCCATGGCAAGGAACCACCTTCACGACCTTGGAAGTCGCCGCCCGAGATCGAAACCCCTAGAAGAAATCGCAACAAGAAACGAAGAGGACCCCAATAGGAGTTCAAAAGATCTGATCCAAGGATGAAAGGGTGCAGAACGAGCACACGACATACCCTCCAAGCTCGGAATGGAGACAAATTAATCGAGAATCTTGCATGCTAGATTCCTTAGATTTCTTGTGTTTTTCATGTTTATGCAACTTTATTAAAATTTTGAAATTAATATATTGTTCATTGCTTCGTTTATTATTGATTGGTGAGCCACATCAAATTTTTTTTTTTACATTTATTTAGTTCGAAAAAAAAAAAAGTAATTCGCTGCAGTAATTATTTGGAGTTTCCAAAGCAAAAAAAAAAAAAAGAAGAAGAGGAAGAAAAAAAAAATTTGTGAAAAACAATATTTTTTTACATAATCCCACAATTAAATCCCCATCAATGAAAAAAAAAACCCAAACAAGTCATTTATAAATTCCATCACTTTAATCCCTTCACTTGAAGCTCCCATCACCTTAAAGTCCATTCACCTTAAAATCCCATCACCTTGAAGTTCCTTGGAACCTTCAAATCCCTTACCTAAACACTCCCTAAGTGCACAAGATTGATGGAGTTTGTTAATGGGATAGAAGATTAATAGTTACAATATAATGCATGAACGATTTCGATCGTTGAATTGCATTGTATAATAGTAAAAAAAATTAAATTAATTTAAGGGAGTTCTCTGTAGAATAAGTATACATACCGATCCTAGAGAGAACTAGCTAGTTCCCTTAAATTTAAAATTTGCAGACTTTCTATATTATTGATTATTATACAACAATTTGAACTGTTCATTCTAATTAGGTAAATAGTTGACTTGAGTAAATGGTGATAACAATAAATGGGCTAGCTTGTACGTATTGTCATACATTAACATGGTGAAGAGTATTCGTACTTCAAGGTTTAGGGTTCTTACGAATTAGATTGATTTTTCATATAACGGACAGACGTACATATACACATATGTAAGCAAACATTCGATCAACAGCTAACACACTTAACCTTCGTGAGAGGTTTATTAACCTTCATCATAAGAAGGAAGAAGGAACATGAGAAGGAAGTAGTACATAAACAAGTTAATTAACATATTGAACAGATTCTCTCGTACAACTCAGACGATCTTACAACTCAGACGCACTCTCCTCATCCTCTTTCACCACAGAGCGCAAGTAATTAGCATTATCTGGATTCCTCAGCGAGCAATCAGCGCGAACTTCACCTTTGGAACCAGTTAGCACACTCAACTGCCCCATCTTGATCATGGAATGAACAAACTGCTCGAAGAACAATGTCTGATTAACGGCAAAGCTAGTGACAATGTCGCGTGTCCTTTTATCCGTGTACAAATCTTGGTCCGATGTGAATAGACCTTGGCGGTTCATGAGATCAACGTAGTACTTGTTGTCGAATGTATCAGGCGAGCGGATATCAAGCACGGTTGTGGCATTCGTGTCCGATGCAGGACATATTTCCTTAAGGTCATTGGCAAAAGTTTTGTCCATGCTAGTGTCTTGGGTTGGATATAGCCGGTCAGTGAAGGAGCTACAATGGCCAAGTCCGATGGTGTGGCCACCGGAGAGGGCTACGACATCAGTGGCATCCAAGTTTTTCTTGGCAAGCTCTGTGAGAAGTATATCGGTGGTGCTTGTGGGTGCGGGGAGGTTAGCTAGGGTTTCATTCCTTGTTGCAAAGTTTAGTCCATCCTTTCTTCCCAATGGTACTTCATAGTCAGGGCCACCTGACTGCAGCAAAAGAAAGATTAACATAGAAATATTAATTACCAACTTGTTATAATCCAACTTGAAAATGTTCTTCACATTCTATAAGATTTTAATAGTTGCACTTGTTCCAAACATGTCATTATCAGTGGTTCATATATATATCACTAATTAATAAGGAAAAACAGAACAATTCTAACCACTAAAGCATCTAAGATTTGACTGATTTGTTATTTGTGAAGTAAAATATTTAAAAATGGAAAATCACGTGTTAATATCAATATCCTAATTAATTAAGTACAATATATGCCTGGATTAATTCCCTCTCCTGATCTAATTGAATGGAGAGTCTTAAGTACACGGCTTGTACGTACACGATACAATCTGAGCCGTCCAAAGGTTAGAAAAAAATGATAATTCATTTTTCTGACCCGATTTGAACGGCTCAGATTGCATCGTATACGTACACGCTGTGTATAGAAGAATTTTTCCTAATTGAAAAGCTTCTAACTTTCACAAATGGACAACATTTTAAATCATAAGATCATAAGTACTCATGGACTTTAATTAAGAAATGAATTAGCTCATATTTAAGATTTTTCAAAGAGATTAAAGTAAATGTACCATTTGTATAACAAGGCTAAGATAAGAAGAGGAATGAGTCTATCACGGTTTTGAAAAGCACTTTGTGTTAAAATTCTATGCAATGACCTCACCAATGTTTATCGACTAGGATAGGGTGAGTAGTCTTCTTATCAAGTTGTTGGGTTTGGCAGAAATAATAAGAAATTAAATGTCCGACGACTATTTGATTTTGTGGCACAAGTTTTTCCTTTATAAACTCAAGGTTCTAAATTTGACTCACGGAGTCGTGTAATTTCAGTTGTTGTTAAATTAAAAAAAGAAGTTAAATATATGTCCTGAAAATTTCTAACACACACAAATTCATTGTCCATCTACACCCCAATAATAACATCCGTTTATTCATGTAGGATAAAATATCCTTGGGGGGCCAAAAACATGGACAGCAATAAAGAAGCAAAAATATCTGCACTCCACAGTAAATATTTCAAAAAATATCTGTACTGTAAACAGTTTCAATATCCAGTACCTAAATAATTGGTCAAAATTAGATACCAAATATCAATTTCAATTTATTTAATTTCTTTGATCATGAAGATATAACTAGATTAAACAAAATAATTACCAGGTAAACAGAATCCCTAGCAGCGAGAGCAACTATATCAGCACAAGAAACAACCCTCCCACATTTGCTGTGAACTATCTCACGGAGGTCATTGATGATTTCAAAGGCCTTTGCCCTCAAACTCAGGTTTGGAGGTGCCTCCTGTTCACTTGGACCACTTGCTGATCCCTCTAGCAAAACTGACCCATCACATCCCTGCAATATCAATATTTGACAAGTACACATGCATTATATCTCAGCCTCAACGCTCCCATTCAAAAGTCTCACCAACTCTTGTGCAAAAAGTATATTAAAATTAGGAAACTTAGTGACAGACACAGACCATTAATCTGGTTGCTGAATGTAATAACTGCAAGTAATAGAAATCAATTGGTAATACATAAAGATTATTGAAAGGGATCTCAGCTGTGGTTCAAAAGTTTGGTTGAGAGGTAGCTAGCTTAAGTCCAATTATACATGCTTTGCTTAAATTATAACAACAATTTAGTTTGGAGAAACATGCAAACTCAATATATATGCACAAATGAGCACTACCCAAAACAAGCCCTGGGGGTTAGCTTAAGTCCAATCTTGCTACTAATAAATCAGCCATTTTGATTACGTGGGTTTTCAATTTTCTTTCGGTTGGAATTGAATTTCCTACATACACAATTGAATCAAAACTACATAGGTTTCAACAACAATTTTGTCTGAGAAATATCAAACACAATATACATACAGACATACAGTTACGCACAAATTAGCACAACCCAAAATAAAGAATAGTACAAATTTCACAATATATTAAAGAAAATGCCTAATGACATATAAGTTATTGATCAGCCAGTTTGATTATCTGAGTTCAAGTATCTTTCCATTTCCATAAATGGGTTGAGAAATTGAGATTAAATAGCCTCCTTACACAATATAATCAAAGATTAGCTATCCTTACTTTAGTTAGGTTGAAGTTACCTGAACAAAGCAGTCATGGAAATGGACACGAAGCAAGCCAGCAGCTTGGCCAATGTCTTCCTTGAAGACCTTCTTGAGCTGTTTTCTTACAATGGAGTCAAGCTTAGGACAGCTTGATTCATAGAAGGACCATTTAAGCCCTTTAACTACAGGAACAGAGTGTTTTGCCTCTGAGACACCAAAGTAGGAACAAACTAAAACAGAAGAAATAATCAGAAGCAGAGAGCAAAATGAAGCACAACTAGCCATGGTGAGATATATAGTTTCTCGAACAACTTCAGAGACCTCCTTTTTATAGGCAGATGTGCTCCATATTTTAAGCTTTTGATCTGAAATGTGTATTTTTGGGTTACTCGTTATCTCCCACAATAAACAATTAAAGATGGCTTTTTTTTTTAACAGTTAAAATGGAAAATGACTTTGGATACTGACTTTTGATTAAAGAAAACAGAAAGAAGCCACGTGGTTTTGGTTCTCAGTTCTCACCTTTCGCTTTCATTGAAACTTCGACCCTCTATCTGGGCAATGTTGAAAAGTCGAGCAATGGAAATCTTATCCAATAAAGGCCGTACAAGAAAAGAAGTGATGAAAATTGAACATTCATGGCCGGCAGCATATATTAATTCAAACTTGGTGCCCAAGAATCTTAGTTTGTAATGAACTAATGACTCAATGATATATATTCTTGTAGCTTAATCATATATGCTGGAAGTATTTTCAAAAGGGAGTAACTTTCGTTGAAGTGGGGTATGTGCATGTAATACTTTTTTAAGGGGAAAACGTCAAAAGTAAAAGGAATTCAATGCGTACATTTAACGGAGATGAAATCCAAATTGAAGAAGGAGACTCCTCAACTCATGTTAATTACATCCAAACAAGAAGATAGAGCAAAACAAACAAGATTATGTATAGCAGAATTAGCTTTACGGTAGACGTGATTAAAGGAGGAGCGCAACTCCAATAAAGAGTGGACGATGGAGATTGTTTACTTAATATTTGCTAAGAAAATATGAGAATTAAGCTAATTAATTGTTTGCTACATATTCTAGCTAACACCATCATCACCTAACCCTCGAAGTTTAAATATGTTTGAATATTTTTTTCAAAAGAAATGCATCATCATGCACTTAATAACTGTGTTTGAAACAGTCGTGGTGGCTTTATCCCTTGAGGAAATTTTAAAGGGAAAATAATACTTTTAGTCCCTGAACTTTAACTCGTTCGACACTTTCGTCTTTGAAGTTTGAAATATATAACTTTCGTCCCTGAACTTCAACACCAACAATCACTTTCGTCCCTGACCGGAACAAAATGGTGCAAAACCTATGCCAAAATGTTCGCAAAGATGAGAGGAGTAACTTTTATAACTGGAGCTAAGCTCGATTCGGCCTAGAATGGCCGAAATTTAGCCCGAAAGGTACGGTGGCCGAAATTTTAACTCTTAAATTCTCCGCCGTCCGGCGACGGTTTGAGGCGAGGTTGGTGGCGTTGAACTCGCCTCAAGGAGGGCTTCAAAGCCCAATATGTGTTGTCCTCCGATTTGGCCGGAATCGGAGGTTTATTCGGTGAAAACCCTCGGCAGGGACGAAAGTGATATTGAATGTTAAAGTTCAGGGACGAAAGTGATATATTTCAAACTTCAGGGACGAAAGTGTCGAACGGGTCATAGTTCAAGAACTAAAGGTGATTTTTTCCCAATTTTAAAATATATCAATTAGGTACGGACTTCTGTAAATTCAAAGCTTTTGGCCATATATATATATATATACCATGTGAACACGATTTTAATTGATGTTATAAGACCAATGCAAGAAGTAGTTGATGACACTATCATGAATAAGATTTTAGATTAATTGTAGTATAAAAATATGTTCAAATTTTTCTTTAGTAATTAATTATAAGGTGGTTAAAACTTAGACACCAAGCTAAATGGATGTATCAAGGTATAGGGTTACTATAAATTCAATCTGAAAATGTCTCCATGCCATTTAATGGCTTGAAAACAAATTACATATCATGAACAAGGCAAATTCTACAATACTGGGATGTATGTCATACCTCCTCTTACAGATATAACAACAAAATTTGCTGTCATTGTGGTAACGAAAGTCTTTTTTATGTAATTTTAGTTCTATTAGGTAATTACTTCATCTACGACATTGTTACAAGTTTGTGAACAATTTGTTGTCAAAATTGTAATTTTAGTTCAATTATATATAAATAGTATAAAACGAATGTGGTATGTAACAATGTATAGCGTTTTAGGTTACAAGAGATATATGTAATTTGTTTTCAAGCCATTAAATGGCATGGAGACATTTTCAGATTGAATTTATAGTAACCCTATACATCCATTTAGCTTGGTGTCTAAGTTTTAACCACCTTATAATTAATTACTAAAGAAAAATTTGAACATATTACACACCACAAATTACATATCATAGTGTAAATAGAGGTATGACATACATCACCGTAACACAATATACCCCTTATGAACAACTCTTTTGCCATTTTTCTAATGAGGTTATGTTGATCGATGCAAATTAATTATAGCTTTGTATCAAGCTAGCTAGCTACACAACCTCCCTTAATTCCTTACCAACCAAGCTTACACTTAATTCCTTACCAACAGAGCTTACCCTTAATTCCTTACCAACCAAGCTTAATTTGACTTCCTGCAAATCTTTGGTTGAACACTGGTATATATAGTAATTACAGTGCAAATCTTTGGCTTTATAATCCATCCTCTTTTGTTGATGTTTTACTTGCAGTGTTTGGTGTTGATCATAGTCCACTAATTTTTCATATATCTCTTGTAACAATGGATATTGTTTTAGGTTCTAGAAACATATATTTGTTAAAATCTCCAAGCTTTCATTATATTCTGCACAAAACTTGGATTCAAAAAAATGGTAATCGACAACCTGTTCAATCCCTAGCTTCTTCTTGCAACCATACATAAGAAATAACATATGCTTTTAAACAGTAATTTAGAAATACATATTTCAGTAATCTTTTCCATCAAATTACTGAAACTCTATTTAAATTAACAGGATATGACCCTATTTAAATCAACAGTACATACCTCATATGGTACATGAGGTATTGCGGTTTGGATAATTTGGTACCTAGTTGATCAAAGTGGACAATATTTAGTCCCTGTTTAGGTATCAAATTGTCCAAACCGTGATACCTCATATACCATAGGAAATATTAACCCTCTAGCTAGTATACTTAATATTCCGCATAAGTGTTCTTTAGGAAAGTACCAAGCTAGCTAGGAATTCAAAATATTACTAAATGGTCAGCCAAAGATATATATAATACAATGGAACTTTTACATAAAATTCGATCAAAAGAAATTTTCAGGTTGTAAAAGAAAGCAGGCCTCTTATTTACTGTAGCTACTATTTTTTTGGCATGCCTAATGCCCTAATTATAAAAATTTCTTTGTTTCCATGTTTTATTACTACAATTCAGAAAATTAATGTCTAGGAAGTCTTTCTGGGGTCCATCTACTAATGTTCTTCCGTTAGCCTGGTCACAAGTCTTTTTATCTTTTTTTTTAGTTATTTTTTTTTACATTAGAGGAGATTTAACAATCTTTCTGACTTATCTTAATCTTATACCAATTCTCTACATTCCCCCACCATTTTTTTAATTTTTTTACTGGTAAACGACAATCTTTATTCAACAATCGAAATCGTAAAGAAGCAAGAATTGCAACGAAAGTAAAAATAGCTAGAACAAATTAAAAGGCATTAAAGAAACGAAAAAAGAAATTTAATGACATGATTAGATGCAAGATTGCAGCTAAAGAAGCACTCCGGATGTTAACCGGGTAGTGTGAATTGTAACCAGTGGTATGACCGATTATAGCGACACTCATGTCGTTATCGAGACCCCCGAAGTGTCAGAAAGTCAAAATTAGCTGATATGGTCCCGACACGTGTCAAAGGTGTGCCAAAAAGTGTTAGAGTGTCGGACATGCAACACGGCACCAATTTGTAGTGTCGGTACTTCGAAGAAAACTTCGAATGTCTCTGATCATTATTGATAAATGGATAACTAAGGATGGTGATTGATAATGGAATAATTGAATAATGCATGAACTAATAAGGCAAACGACAAATTATGTTAATAAACAAGATTGTAGCAAGTGGTTGGTCTTCCCATGCTTGATTGATGAAGTCTGAGAACCCATACAAAAATTATATCAATAAACCAGTAGTACCAAAGCACAGAGGGAATCAGGTACACCACCACAGCCAATTAGCAGCAGCACAACCTCCTTATGCCTCTGAACCCGATCTTCATATTCTCCAATGTTCTCCACCCAATTCGTACTCTCCTTCGCTCTCCACTCTCTCCTTCCTCTCTTCATATTAGGTCTTAGCCCCTCACCTCCTCCCTCCCAACATCTAAATCCGGATCCAAAAGTCATTTGTTGTCTTTGTCAGAAAACTCTAAAGAAGTTTCTGCTTCATAACAAATGTTGGACTTTAAGGAAGAAAGATCCAAAACCACAACAGAAGGTGCAACTAATGATGATGAATTGATGATGATGATGATTGCCTTATTCAACCAAGGAATAAAGTAGCTACAAGAGGAAACCAGTACAAGAAAATAGAGAATGATCAGTTTGCTAGGTTGAATGTAACATACATTTTATGGTAACATTTGGTTTATTGTGCATCAAAGACATAATGCAAATTCTGGTATATCTTTGTATGACTAAGAATGTTATGGTTTTTATTGTCAATTTTTTGTTATTATTGTCGCTCACTAATGGTACAAATTTAGTGCATTTTGAAATCATTTTGGACATGGATATAGTTTTCTGCCATTATTTTGGGGCATAATTGTCAAAATGTCTCATAAACTTGGATATAATTGTTAATTTACACCCTGAACTTGCAATTGCGTCAATTTATCCTCTGAACTTGGTAAAAATTGTCAATTTGCACCTCATACGTCAATTACAACTTTTTCCATCCAATTTTGTGACATGTGACCTTCACATGAGAGGTATTTTGGTGATTTTATGATTTTTTTTTTTTTTAGAAAAACACAAATATACATAAAATTACACAAAAATTACATTAAAAACACAAATATACATAAAAATTACATTCAAAACACAAATATACATAAAAATTACATTAAAAACACAAATATATATAAAAATTACATTAAAAAGAATTAAGAATTCACCTTTTTCATGTAATTTTTATGTATATTTGTGTTTTTCTAAATAAAATTAATTATAAAATGACCAAAATACCCCTCACGTAAAGGTCACATGTCACAAAATTGGATGGAAAAAGTTGAAATTGACGTATGGGGTGCAAATTGACAATTTTTACCAAATTCAGGAGGTAAATTGACGCAATTGCAAGTTCAGGGCATAAATTGACAATTATAGCCAAGTTTACGGAGCATTTTGGCAATTATGCCTTATTTTGGACAAAGATGAAGTGATACAGGACTTTTATTGCAACTAGATAGATTAGTAACGAATGAAAACGGTGATATATATATATTGATTTTAATGTCATTTTTTGATTGTTAAACAATAGAACTTTCAAAATTTATTGAGCGACAATAAAGCTCATGAAAACACTAATAACATGTTTACTTACTTTGACGAAGTGGTGTTAGCTTAGTGGTTAGAGCACCCACTACCAAAGATTAAGGTCATAGGTTCGAGTCACCATGGGGGTAAGAGTGAAATCCTTTGATTCTCTTTTACAAATGAAAAAAAAAATATGTTTACTTACTTAGAATGAAAATGTGAATGAATCAGAATTCATTTCTAATACCTAGCCCCCCTTCGTTATCAAATTCCGGATATTCAGGAATGAATTCCTCACTTTTACTCACTTTTATCTGGGACACACATTCATTCTGATTTATATACGCATTAGTAAACACATGAGAACTCAAGAATTTGAATCAATTCCTTCATTTTCATTCTCATTCCAAATAAGTAAACGTGTCATAAATATATTAGGGTCATCCATGCCACAATACCAATTTCATGTACAATCTTCCAATCATTATGGGAGACAAACACAAACAGAACTACGACTCAAGTTTGAGTAATCTGAAACATCATGTACATTTTAGTGAATATTTTTATTGTCACACAATAAAAAGAAATCTATTCTCAAGAATAAAAAAGTTATTCTCAGAAATCAATTTCTACAAGCAATCAAAACATAAGAACTCAATTTCCATATAGACTTCACTCACAGTTAAAACTTATTGTCACTCAATAAAAGTTTGTTGACACTCACTAAAAGATTATTATCACACAATAAAAAAAAACTTCTCATCACCAATTGGCTTATGTAACAACTTCAAAACAATTATCTACATAAATATGAACATTTAGAAGCTCCAAATTAGATTACAACATTACACCTCTTCTTGTTCTAGTTACCAACTTCACCACATCGCACACTGTTCATCTGTGATCAGGATCAAAAGTAATGGTCATTAATTCCCTACCCAACCAATATACTCTTCATGTGCGTGAAGAAAAACTCTCAACTGTTTCCGTCTCTGAATCCACAACAGCAAGCAAGACGGAAATATCCTGAAAAAAATAAAAATAAAAATTCAACATCACATCAAAAAACAAAACAAAAATAATAAAGGAAATCACAAATTGATGATGAAATTTATTGTCAAAAAATAACTGGTGTACTGAGATATAACTACTTTTTTTTTGAAGAAATTGGATAATTCATTAATCATGGCAAAAAACGGCACTTTACATCAATCTCCTAGGCCCGTACCCCTAAATCTGAAAGCCAGGCAAGATATGGAAACTAAACAGTACCGCTCATTATGTCATGTATGCTCGTTTATTCAAAACAAGCCTACAAAGTTGAAATACATCAAGAAAAACTACCCTAACTAGGGATAATCGAACCGCCGAGCACGCAATTGTGGTACGATCAGAGACCCATAGACCAACTTCCCTGACGATGTACGTCATAAGTGTAGGCCAAAACCAAAGTGCTAAGTAATAGATGAGGGTGGCAAAACACCCTCCCGTAAGGCCCAGAGCTGATAGGAAGCCCACTTCCCATCAGGCCCAAAGTAAGATCCAAGAATCTCACTCGAAGCCCAAAAGAAAACGGACCACCCAACAAGCCCTAGGGTGAAACACAGCAGCCCCAATCGGCCAACCATCTTTGGCGGCCGTCCCCTCCAGCCTACCATAGCCTAGAGATCAGGTCAGAGGCAAAACCCACTGCACTAGCACCTGGAGACCGGAGTAGAAAAGCTTTGCACACAAACGTAGAGAACGAAGCTTCACCGTGTATTCGAGCCTTGCAAAGCAAAGCCAAAGGGGAGGAGTAGATAGATGCCGCGAGAGTAGACAAGAGCCTCCTCCGCTGCCTAGATCCAGACGAAGAAGAAGCCCCAAAGAAGGTCGCCACCGCTGGTTAGAGAGAGCAACTCGCTCTGCAAGGGTTTTTCTTTACTAGAGATTTTTAGATATAACTACTTATTGTAAAGCAATAAAACAGTTTATTGAGTGACATTAAAAAACACAAAAAAAAAACAGAGAAATATGGTTTCTATTTAAGGTAGCGTGCCGCTGCAACATATGCAAATTACAGACTGATATCAAATAAAAACAAAAAGAAAGGAAGCAAAAAACTATAGGGAATGAAAATTTATTGTCAGACAGTAAAAGACTAGAACATAAATAACAATTTACATCAAAACCTAAACGAATCCAGGAAATCCAAAAAAAAAAAAACAATATGAAACAAATTAAGAAAACAGACCTTGATCACCATTTTTTCTGGTATTACAGAGCAATTGACATAGAAAACAGAAAATTTAGTGAGTGAAAATAAATCAACATTTAGATGAAAACAATTGCCAATAAAATCATCAAAAAATTCGATGTCTGAAATTAGCAGAATTAACCACTATATATATGTGTGCGTGTGTGTGAAATTAGCATATATGAAGGTTCATCTTTTCCATGTTAAGTTTTCTTCTTCCTTTTTCGTTCTCCATTTATACTGAACTTAGATGTATCAGCTATGATATTGAATTGCGAAACCTTCTTGATATCTTTGATGGATTAGATCACAATTAGGTTAGTGCACTGTTCAGAAAACAAGTAAATTATGAAACATGAAAATGCTATATATCCAACAGAACCGTTAACCAATGAAAAAACAACTAAAGTAATTCTTTGTCAACCTCCTTTCGTTATTTATAAAAGAGTGACATAACAACTTAATAAAAAAGTCCAGTCTCTATCATTTTTCCGACCAGGGAAGTAAGTGAGGGTAGTCGTAGTCAGACCATATATTTGAATAAGATCAGACAACTGGAACAGGTCTCACCTTATTGTAGCGTAGGAAACTCCTTTTAGTGGTAAAGACGAATATCGGTGATGTGTTTAACCTTTGAATGATCCAAACTTCGTTCTGCACGTATGCGCTTCACGAGTTCATTGGGAACCCTGTGCAGATGCAACTTCTGGAGACATGTAAGACGTTCGATTCCGCGAGGCAATTGCTTTAACTCCATGCATTCAGAAATATCCAGCGTTTTCAATGCTGGCATCACCCCCTTCTCTATGGTGATCAGATTCAACTGAGGAAAGTTGGTTAGGTACAACCCAGAAAGCTTTTGGAACCCAGTATTAAACAGCAACTGGCTTCCCACATATGCATTGCATAGCCAGAGCTTGGTCAGATTAGGTAGTGCATGAAGGTGTGGAAGAAAGTCTTCTGTTGATCTGGACCAATGCAAATATAAGACTGTGAGGCTCTCAAGAGAACAAAACCAAAGCGGAACCTTGTCTAACTTTCCGGTTAAAACAAGTGTCTTGAGCAGAGGAGGAGCCGACAACAATGCATCCATGCGTAACACCTCATCCTCACTACTTGTCTTAACAGTTAAGCATTCAATCAGTTTCATGCTTTCGAGTGAGTTGCACAAGTCTATCTCATCGGATTCCTTCACATTCGCTAACCCTAATGCTGTGAGTTGGGTCATGTGCTGAAGTTGTTTGATTAGCTCACTTCCTAGCTCGATTGAATCCAGTATTTGCAAACTCTGTAGCTTACATATGCCTGCCGGTGCTTGTGTGCCATGAAAGCTATCGAAAGACATATAAGCTCCATAATTGAAATGGTACATGAAAAGATGTCGCAATTTCTTTAACTTGACAATCCCAACTGGAAGTACCCTAATATTGGAGTCCCTAATATCCATTGTTTCTAAGTTCTGAAGTTTCCCTATGTGTTTTGGAAGCTCTCTTACTTTTGTCCCTTTCAAATTCAAACTCTTCAAGTTAAAACACTTCATTATCTCACCTGGCAATTCAACAATCGGAACATATTTAAGTTCTAAGATCCTCAACAGTTTGAAACCAGATGGTAGTACTTTTTCCAAGGATGAAGAAGAGGTTATCTTAGGAGCAAAAATAAAGAATGTGCGAACCTTTGTCATGTCTTTGTGTGGTCGTACTTCTCCTGAGCTTCCTTGTATTGAAAGGCGGCGTGGAGCTCGTCTCTTTTCATTTTTTTCTTTGTCATTATACAAAGTACAGAAATTCTCTGCTTCTGAAATTGAAATAGCAAGTTCTCGCAGAAGGTCATGCATTTTAATTTTTTTTGCCTTTCCAGATGGTTCCCTCTCAACCACTTGAAGCATACATCGGCAAGTTAGCTCTTCTATGTAGTTCTCAGCTATCTCTTCTGGCTGAGCCCCACTATCTCGGTCTACAAACCCCTCTGCTATCCACAACCTTACTAGCCTTTTGCACTTAATCGTGTAATCTTCTGGAAATATGCTGAAGTATAAGAAGCAGTGCTTAAGTGGGCAAGTTAAATCATTGAAGCTTAGCAACAAAATGCTCTTCACTACTTCAAGTGTTGGATTATTGCTTAGCTCCCAACTCATGTCATTGTAAACTTTTTTCCACTCAGACACAAATCTTTTGGTTGACATGAGCGAACCCAAAGCCACAAGTCCTAGAGGTAAGCCTTGACATTTTCCAACGAGCTCCCTAGCAATGAGTTCAAGATCCGGTGGGCAACAATTGTCACACCCACTAGAGAAAGCTCTCCTGGAAAAAAGATCCCAAGCCTCGCTTGTATTAAGCGGTTGAACCTGGTGAACATGATTTTCTACTCCAAAAGCCGCCTGCGAAGCAATGTCTTCGTTACGAGTTGTAAGTATGATCCGGCTACCATGAGTTCCATTGGGAATTGCCACAACTATGGATCTGCAAAGATTTATGTCCCACACATCATCAAAGACAATCATATACCTCCTTGGCTGCAAGTAGTGGACTAGCATTTCCACCAAATGTCTGTAGCTCATGTTGCTCAAGTCTTGAGGAACATCCATTTGTGCCACTGTGAAAAGTTCATTGATCATGACTCTAAACAGATCTTCAACTGTACAAGTTTGTGAGACTGTGATCCACACGTAGCAATCGAAATGTTGCTGCACAGTTTGATTGTTGAAGGTGTTTGCAACTAAGGTCGTCTTGCCCGAACCCCCCATTCCTACCACTGAAATTACAGTTCTTTCAGAATTTCTAGACAACAACCATCCAACTAACTTGTTTCTAGCATCTGTGATTCCCACAAGATCATCATCTTTCAAGAAAAGGCACGACTCAGCATAGAATTTGACCCGATTCAAATCGTGGTGGGAACTGCTGCCTTCTATGCGCTCAGTACCGTAACGCCGCTTTCTCTCTGGAATTTCTTTGATTCTTTTGCTGATGTTCTGCAATTTGATGGCAATCCGATGCCTCTCCCAAATGTTCTGTGGGAAGCGAAGTGTCTGACGGAAGGCTCTTGTGAATGGACCCCAACTTGCTTGCTTGTTTGTCTGATATGTAAACTCATCAATGATGTCTTCAACATCAATGGACACGTCTCTCACATTTGCCACCCATGTTTTCTCTACTGCATTAAGAGGTCCTTTCCTTTCTGCATCCTCCAAGAAGGCTTTCATGGTTTCTAGCTCAACCTTGATTTCTCGTAGCTCATCATGAACTCCTTGTAGCAATGACACTTCACTTTCAAGAAATGATACTATTTTGCCAATCAGCAGGTCTATTCCGGGTGAAGCCATTACTCTGCATATTCGTTTAATTTCTTAGAAGTGCTTCGTGTGCTTAGAAGTGATGTGCATATATGGTACGTCCTAGTTAATTAGGAACTAATGAAATTGTTAACTAAATTCAATGATTAGGTACACGTACCTGTGTGGTAATCCCCGGTATCAAAGAGACTGGCAGAGCGATTGGAGTAGGAGAAACCTACGCCGGCCGGAGTTTCCATAGTCCGTAGTCCCTTTCAATTTCATGCATGCCTTGTTTTCAAGTTTAACTATCTCTTAATAACACTATAGAGCCACAACAACATAATCAGCAGTGCAGCACCAGCAATGAGACAACTTCGTTGTTAGTTCTCAGCTCCAGACTTCACCCAAACCACACATTTCAATTGTACATCAGACAAGTCCTTCAGATAGCACATATCTAGTAGTAGCTAGGTCTTCATCTTTTGATGTATAAATAGACAAAAGTATTACCTTATCGTTCTTGTCAATTCTCATTTCTATTACCTTATCATTCTTGTCAATTTCAACATCCAACCTTATCATACTAGTCAATTCTTTATCATTCTTGTCAATTCTCTTGGCTGGCACATGTTGTTGAAATTAGATTAAAGAATTTACTCAATGAGTCAATGTTCTTATTAATCAATGATATCCAGCACCAACATAGTGAGAAATTTTTCCAGGAGCCGGTCACTCCAAATAGATTATGTACCCGGCCAATCAAATGCTACCACGTGGAAAAAGTGCACAGCTCAGCAACCCACTAGTCTCAGCTTCAAACGTTAACACTCAAAGCCGTTAACTCCTTCTTGCAATATTAATATACAAGAGCGGTCCCTCATGAACTTTTGTCTCCTCATTTAAACTAATAAAATATACAATACAATATTGTCTGTTTCCACATACACTTGTGGCTGATTATACCAGAACTGATTGATTGATTGAGAGAGAAATAGAGGGGGAGGGAATGGAGACTTAATTTGTCTCCTTGACAAAACTCCATCTTTAGCTTCTTGTGGACGCTTGTGGCTTTTATTATGTAACTTTTCAGTTAACTGAAGCATTCCAGCCCAGAAAAAAAAAAACTATAATCAGAAGTAAATAATTTTTGCAAATTCATTAAATCAGAAGAAAAAAGAACAGTTGATAAACAAACATTGCAAATTCATTAAATTACATAACAAAGTCATTTAACAAAACAAATTCTTTCAGAAGCTCTAACTACTGTTGCCTTCCTTGAAAATGCATTTTTTTTGCACTAACATCTTTTCCGGTTTTCCCTAGCATTACTCTCTTGTAATTGGTTATTGCTCACTATCACATAGATTCGGATGAGTTGCACTTTGACTTGTGGATGAATTTTGCTGATAACCACACAAAAAAAAAATCAATATGATCAGGTCCAGGTGATTGTAAACTTCAATAATCTATAATTATATGCATACAATACCTGATTCAACCATGTCCAATAATCATAAGTTGAAAGCATACTTGGGTAGTGAAAATTATGTTGAGAAAATGTCCAAGTGGGATTCTGAAAATAAAAACAAAAAAGTAATTACTACATCATCAGCTCATTTTAAAGTATATTTTCCTGGAAAAAAAAAATTAGTTTTCAACCTATAAGGTACCTGATAGACTTGAGGAAAATGAGTTGGAACATTATTTGTTGGCAACCGAGTAGGAAACTGTTATAGGATATTAATAAAAATATATAATTAACATCTAGAACTTTAGATAATACGATGGACAAAATTTAATTAGCTTTCGAAGTGTTCATCAATAATACCTGGTTATTAAGGTTAGCACCCGTTGTTGTGGCAAATGATATTAATGTCGATGAACCTTTGCTATTTTTCTTTGTCGATGAACAATGGTCTGCATTACTTGGTAGCTTGATTTTCTCTAAAAAATAAAAATACATATACTTAATGACAAGATATTATTAGTACGTCGTATATTAAAACATATAATGTTTACTTTACTTACTAGATGAGTCTGGGGCTTTTGATGCATTTTTTTGCTGAAACATCTCCATCAATCCTTTCTTTCTGGTATTACTCATCCCTTTTGGCCACACACCCGAGGGATTCAAGATTTGTCTTTCAATTCCACTATTATCACCCAAATCATCATTCAAAACTTCAGAGATTTCTTTTCTGACATCATCCAACTTTAACTTCTTCATTTCTTTGTCTATCAACTCAGATAGTTCTGTCAACTTTTGAAATGCAATTTTGCTCGTACTTTCTGTCTGTGCTCCCTCACTGATTATACTGTAAGCCATTCGCATTAGACTATTTCTACGTAATGTCACTGTAGATTTATCCTTCACCTGTAATGATCCATTACTTCCGTCTAGTCCTGTCTTTGCATCTTTTGTCCACCGCTTCAATATATATTGTGTTGGTATTTGAGTAATATTTCTCACATTCAATACCCTTAGAGAATGACGACACAGCCAACCCATAGATTCAAACATTTTGCAACTACAAGAGATGGTTGAAGTTATCGAATTGAATTGTACCACATAAAGTCTTTTGTGCTCTTCCTCATTAAGTTCAAATGTATGGAGAGTACCGTTGCTTTCCACTTCATGCATCTTTACAGCCAAGCTAGAAATGAACTCATTTTCAAATAAATTGTAAATTTTTCTTGTGTAGACAATACCAGCTTGCTTCTTGATCCCACTACTTCTAGCAGCTCTAGAAGGCATCCCGTTGTTGCAGCGGAAGGTTTCTTCTAATTCACTTGATCTCATTTGTTCCGCCTGTTTAAAATAATGATTCACAAATTCAGTAAGAGTCATCGTTTTAGTAGCCATGCGATTAAAAACATTGTTCGTGCTCTCACTTCTTTGTGTAGACAATATCCCAGCAGAAAAAGTATCTTTGCTAAACAATGGACACCATTTTTCACGAAGATCATATATTGTTTTCAGCCATGTATTCCCTTCAAGATTAAACTTCACAATTATTTCATTCCATGTAGACTCAAATTCCAATTCTGTCACACGACCAAAAGGCCATTTGTTGAATAGTTCCTTAAACTCAGGATTTGCATACATGCTTCTCAAGTTTTGTGCTGCATTCCTTGATATGTGCCACAAGCATAAACGATGACGGGTCTCCGGAAAAACTTCCTCAATGGCATTTGCCATTGCCTGACAACGATCAGTAAAAATAGTCTTTGGCTTTTTGTTTCCCATGGATTCTAAGAACGTCTGAAATAACCAAATGAATGAGGAAGTTGTCTCATCTAACAAAAAAACACAACCAAAAAACACATTTTTCCAGTGCTGGTCAACACCAACAAAAGGAGCACAAATCATATTATACTTATTTGTACGATATGTTGTATCAAATACTACTACGTCGCCGAAACATTCAAAATCCATTCTTGACCTTCCATCTCTCCAAAAAAAGTTTGTCATCCGGTTTTCTTGATCTACCTGCACTGTATAGAAAAACATAGGATCTTCAACTTGCTTTTGCTTGAAAAGATTGATCAAGCTTTGTGCATCCCCTGCTTCTAGCATAATCATTTTTTCTCTACTTACAAGATTGTAGCAATCAGTCTTTGTAAACCCAACATTTTGAGATCCGCCAACTTCTTCTGCTAAATATGAATATGTGTTTGTAGTCCTTATACCTGCACTCAACATTGATTTAATCACCCCCGCTTGCGCCTTTGTAATGTTTCGATTTGATCGTAAAAACTGTCTTTCTACTGGACTTGCAAACTCATGGTTATGTTCACGATCAAAGAGAGTGACCTTCCAAACATTATCATAATCTTGCAACGAAAATCGAATTCTAGCTAGACAACCAGTTCGAGTATCCAACCTATCGGTCTTTTTCACCTCTGAAGGGTCACTTTCTACTCGAAAACCTTCTTTTGAACATGCAAAATTAACTTGTCGTAAAACATTATTTATGCTCCTCCTCTGTTTCTTGCGAATACTAAACCCAAGTCTAATAGCATACTGATTGTAGAGGTTATAAGCTTCTTCTGGACTATTCACAACCATCCCATACAAATCATCATCATCAGAATTGGCTTGACGATTAACGATCATTGCCTCTGCTGTTTGATCATTTGTTTCTTCATGACTTTCAATGTCTACAACTACATAAGAGAAGCAAAACAAGTAACATACCAGAAAAAAATTTATCTATGAAACAATGGTGGAAATTGGACAAATAGAACGAGAAGACGATTTAATATATCAATTATAATTCATGGGCTTTTGAAATTTACCTTGATCATTCTTCTCTAAACTCATAGTTGCAGATGAAAAAGTCAAAAAGGTTTAGAATATCCAACAAGAAAGGTGCATTAATCTTTGTTTGGGTTATCCAGTGTCTATATCTCTGTATCTCTCTCTCTCTCTCTCTCTCTCTCGTATGATATAAACCCAAAAGAAGAGAATGAAGAATATTTATGGAGTTAGTACATAGCTTAAACATGCGCAAGAGTTTTTGAAGACGATGAAGAATATTTTTGTAATTAGTAACCAGCTAGCTTAAACGTGAGTGCGCGACCAACACTTCACAAACAGTCTTACAACATGGGTGAGTGGGCGACCATGCCTTGGTTTTAAATTTTTAATAACATTTTTACAAGAAACATGGGCTATATCTATATTGTATTGTATATTTTATTAGTTTAAATGAGGAGACAAAAGTTCATGAGGGACCGCTTTTGTATATTAATATTGCAAGAATGAGTTAACGGCTTTGAGTGTTAACGTTTGAAGCTGAGACTAGTGGGTTGCTGAGCTGTGCACTTTTTCCACGTGGTAGCATTTGATTGGCCGGGTACATAATCTATTTGGAGTGACCGGCTCCTGGAAAAATTTCTCCAACATAGTTCCTTCTTATTGTCTTTCTGAAGGAAAGCAATAGCTTTTCCATTTGATATGGTAAAGCTGGTCCTACCTTTCTTTCTTTGAACTCTCCAAGCATGTGTGATGTTTGTTGACTAGTTCACATAATTTTCTGGTTTTGTATACAAGAAATTGGCAGACACATACTACTATCTTTCTCTAATCACTTTGTCACTTTATTTTCCTTATTGAGTGGTGATGGCTGGTGGTATGGCCTATCACTTTTGTAATATAGTTTCTTTTTTGTTTTTTTTGTTTTTGTTTTCGGATACGAGGTCTTTGGCTTAAGGAGACGGGGAGGGGGCACCAAGTTGTAATATAGTTCCTTTATTTAGCAATGACACTGCACTTTCAAGAAATGATACTATTTTACCAATCAGAAGGTCTATTTTCCATTATTCTGCACTTCTTCTTTTCCTCTGTATCCAACTGCAAAATCGACTTTGGTATATTACTATGCAAAACAACATATTATTCACTCTTGTATTAGAGGTTACTGGTACTATAAACCTCCAAGTCAACTATGGTATAACCAAAAAAGGGCGTCAACTATGACCTTACTTCATTGCTAATATGCCTGAATAAAATAACTTCAGAGGAAGAAGCTAGCAAGAGATGTGATTTCTTTGACGGTGGATTTTAAAGGGTCTCAGTCGTCAAGTACAATCGGCAGGGCAGAGCTAATGTTTTCATATCAGGGGTACTTCACAAATCCCAAAAATAAATTAGAACCTAAACAATAGACTGACTACACCTAAATTTTTTGAAGAATTTTAAGCCTAATTTGGCCCCTCTGCAAAACTGAAAACAAATAACACACACAGGACACAGCCAGCCAAAACTCCCATGCTATAGAATACGAAGTCAAGCTCTTCTTGGCGCCTTCATCTGTGATTAGCTAAGGTATCTGAACAACCATTATTTCTCAGCTGACCGGGAGGAATAGAAAAGTGATGGGTCAGTCACTCCTTAATTGGAGGAGGAAATCATTATTTGTTGTAGCCTTGGTGACCCGTTGAATGCAAAGAAGGCTAGCTAGTTGCTATATGAATAGAAAAGTTGGTCCACTAGTTTGAAAGGTAAGAAACAAACCTATAAAGCTAGGTTGGTTGTTGCAGCCTTGTTTGAAGTAGGAGGAGACATGCATGCATCCATTGAACGTGAAGTAAGGAGAGCTTGACGAGTTGAAGGTATATAAGAATGCAACATTGCCATTGCCTATACAAAGGTATATAGGAATGCAACATTGCAAACCAGGAGAATCATCCAAACTACAAGAGTTTGTGATAGAAGTAGTGAGAGACCCACTTGAAATATTGATAGAAAAAGTGCCTTAATTAAGTGAGAAGAGAATTCATCTTGAGAGATATTGTTTCTTGTAATCATATTATTTTACATAGCGAAAGAAAGTACTACTGTCCCGGAGACGTATACACATTTGCTGAATTTCGTCAAATTTGTGTCTCGTTGTTTATTTGCGACTATTTACTTTAATCACATGGGAGGTGGGAAAAGTCCGATCCTGAGATAACCATTTATCCATCGGCCTTGTATAAGGTGGCCTTCTTAATTTCCCAACAAATGGAAGAGTGATAGGGTGGAAATTCTCAAAATGGAGGAATGGGAAATGAATAACAGCCAAAGCAACAAAAAGAGAAATTACAGCAAAAAAAAAAAAAAACTAGTAGTCGTGTAACTCTTCCAAACTAAACTCTAAATGTTTGTGGCAACATCCTTTTGTTTGGAGCACGTCAAAGAAAAGGAAGATACAGAAAAGAAAAAAAAAACAAAACAAAAAAAAAAAAAAATTAGAGCTATAGTTTCCAGAACACTAGCATAAAATTATATGCCTAGTCTAGGGTCCGCGTGTTACCAAATTTTGTATTTTATATACAAGTAGATTTGTATAGACTGGTTACAAAGTATGAAAGAGTGAAACACAAAAAAGAGAGCCTCACATATTTTCAGGCCTAAATCACATTTCACCCTGTCTTGCAGATTCTCTTCCGATTACCCAATTAAGCAGTTTTTTCAACTCTTGTGGCAATGGAGCTGGTGTGAGTTCCACGAGAACAAGATCCTCACCATCATCATTACCAATCCAACCATGATATGGTCTACGCCTATTGGATGGAAGACAATCCTTAGAATCTGCAAAACAAGTGTACATCTGTAAGCAGTGGAATTGAAATTATAGGAGTCTTGAAATTCTTCTCTGCTTAGAGCAAATTAGTGGAAGATGGAAAAACTACAGGTGACTAGAATGTGTCAATATAAACTGGCATCGTAGAAAAGTAGTATCTCTCCCTTTTCAATGGAGGGAGCTATGGGTTCAACCTATAGGGAAGAATACATGGTGATGGAGAAGACTAGCCTCAACTTTGCCGTCTACTGCCATATTTTACTTTCATGCACTTCGTCTCAACTGTTACTAGATTTAGATGGAGAAAAATGAAGACGATTATTTCAGTGTTTTCAAATATTCCCCAAAGAAAACTATCTCCAAGGTTATAGGCAACTCATCCCCTATACACTATAAATATCAACTTCAGAACTCAGAAGAGAAGAAAATCTAGATCTGGTTACTACAAAACATTTAGGACAAAGTTTAGAAATAGCTGTTCCTGATAATATAATCTGCAATATATCTGAATGCTCTTTCTTTTTTGTAGGTACTCAGTAGTACCCCAGCTAACAAAAAAACAAAGATGAAATAAATCAAAATTAGGCTTACGAATTGAATATGTAAACTCATTCATTCATTCATATATATATATATATATATATGGACAAAACCATGAACCATTCCCCCCAAAATCATCAGCATTTAGAATTGTTGAACAAAAACCATGAACCATACCTAACAAAATCAACCACTTTGCCACATAACATCTTCCGAAAATGAGGCTGAATATTCAATTTAAACACAACAGGTCTACCAAGCCAATTGGAATGCCAAAAATCAGTTGAATTTACCATTACCCACCAACCACTTTGAATTTTGAAAAATATCCATGAACAGCGGTCGCAAACCAGGCCAAATAGAAAATTATTTGTAGGAAGAGCCAGGCTACCCTATTTTGTTAAGAAACCGAGCACAGAAAAATTGAGCTGCCAAGTAGAATTAATTAAGAAATCCCAAAATTTCTTCAACAAGAAAGCCTTATTGAGGGCTAAAAAATTACGAATGCCAAGACCACCTTCCTATTACAGCTCTTATTATAACAACAAATTCAGTTGCAAATTCATTTCAACAATACAAATATATACAACGGCCACTGCCATTGCCACACATGAAGAAATTAACAAACCCAACAAGCACTTCGATTGCTTCAATTAACTCAAGAATAATTAATACTTGATATCATCCTCGTACATAATACTTCCTCAAACTAAACAAAGACCTTTTAACTCCAAATCTCCAATATATGTGTGATGGAAAAGGAAGAGACAACAGAGACACAACAAAGGAGTGCATGCATGCATTGTTGTTAACGCTCAATGAAGAGAGATAATTGAGCAGATTGTTTGAATCACAGTGAGTATGAGGAGAAGAAATGCTGCAACGAATGAAATAGTTGCCCAAGGAGTGTTGAAATAATTTTGTCTCAAATTTGCCTTGCTTTTGTGCCACTTCGAACTGCAGAACTTGTTCAGCTCTTCACATAGAGTACCATAATAGAAGTTTTCGGGGCAATATCTAATCCCAGTTGAAAGGTTGTTGATCATGGTAGACAACTCATTATCGCCACCTCCGAGAACATTTTCAACGATTTTATACTCAACAAGCAACTCCACATCTTTTGGAGTGTCCACAAACTCATCCATGATGCTAACATAATCACTTATATAAAACTGTTCAAAAGTGCATTGTTCAAAGGCAACTAAATTTCTAAATATAAGCTCCGTTGAATCCTCTATCTTCAATTTTGGAATTTCCAGAATCCCATCTTTGAATCGTATGTCAAACAAGTTCTTGGTTGATCCCACCTTAAATTTGACTCCTGCCAGGTGTAGCTTTTCAATGCTAGGTGATGTTGTAGGATTGGATTGTCCTGCAGATTGCTCCGCAGATTGTTCTTTCAATATAGGAGCTATGCATAACTTTCTTAAGAGATCAACAAAATGTTGTACTTCTACTTCGGAAGAATTTATTGTCTCCAAATTATCTAACATTCCATAGAAAATTGGGCTATCAGTTAAAAAGTAGCTAGAAAGAAACGGTATGGAAAGCCTCTCAACACCGTCAAGTCTAAGTTTGTCAGAGTACTCAGAAGGGACGGGAAATATGTCTGGGTCGAATAGGTCCTCAAGAATGAAGAATGGCAGCTGATTTTCAAGCATCTGCAAGTCAGGCCTTACATCCTCTACCATCCTTGGTTTTCCACAGATACAGTCAATTTCATCTAGCAAATCAGGGTACCAGTAGTACCTAAATAAGAACTCAATGAGGAAGATGGCATCCACTACAATGATTTTGACAAATTCATCACTTTTAAGCACAATGGTCTCTGGGTAACAACTTCGCAATTTTTCTTCTTGGTCTTTTATTTTTCTTATGTAATGCTTCAGGCTTAAATTGGTTCGACCCATAAAACATTGTAGGTACCTCTTTTTGTGTACTTCCATGGCTTTCAAGGCTTCTTTTCCATGATGAAGTGGGCCTATAGAGATTACCCTAGGCGTGTAGCCCTCTTCACATACACCTCGTAGTCGATTAGGAACCCGGTAGATACAACGCAAAGGGGACAGTGGAAACATGCTATCCAACTCCTCCATCATCAAAGTTTCTAATTGGGTGTACTGGTTTTCTATGTCAGTTGGAGCAGCTAGAATACTTCCTGCCATTTTCCTCCTATAATATGAATTGTTGTGACTTCGATGGTTGATGATGATTACAGATTACTGGAACCACAATCAAGAAGTTAACATCTGAGGGTGCAATTATTAATTACTGGTAGTGAATCCCATGTGGGTGCCTACAACTTTTCATATTGGAAGTGATTCTGGTACTCTACTTTTAACTACTTAAAAGTTGAGTGCACATATTAAAATTTGTAAAAAAGTGAAGTGCCAAAATCACTCTCCTTCGTATTATATAGATTTATTACAAGTGTTTGTTCTTTTGGAGGCCGAGAATAATGATTACCGATGCATACCGTTGTGGGGCGGAACTACATACTGGCTTGGGGGGGCTTAAGCCCTACCAAGATTTTGGGTGAAAAAAAATTAAGTATATATAGTAGCCCAAGATTTAGAGATGAGAATAGCAAAATAAGAAAAGTTGCAGAAGAAGATGACAAAAGTCGTGGGTGGTGGGTGACAGGAAAGAGAGAAAAAAGGAAGTCACGTGGGTGTCAGGGTGTGTTGCTTAATTAAATAAAATTTGTTTAATTAAGTATAGTGTCTTGTGAGATAGAATGTGAGTTGGGGAAAAACGGAGAGGAAAAAAAAATCAAGTGGACATGTGCTTCATACAAAAAAGAAATATCAAATTGCTCTGATGTTTTCGGGTAAAGAAGGAAAAAATAATTTAATTAACCATTTGATTAATTAAATGTTGATGAAATTGAACGATGTTGATCGGAGTTTATTATAAGAGCTGCGTCTAATAAGTAGGTACATGAGACTGATTTTTAATTATGCAATTGTATTTATGAATTGTAATTGTTGTTTAAAATAGTAAAATCAATGATTTCATATGCAATTGCATTTTTGAATTGCAATTGTATTTCAAAAAAATATTTTTGTTTTCAGTTTCACCCTTTTGAACGACAATTGCAATTCAAAATACAATTACATTTCAAAAATTAAGGTAGCATGGGATGCAGCGATGTATAAAATTTTTCTATTGTACGTAAGACGTCTAAATGTTAAGTTGAGAGGTATAAATAAAAACACTATAAAAAAATTGCTCTAAATATTAGCCCCCCAAGCTTTCTATCCTGGTTCCGCGCTGGTTGTTCATATTCTAGTATTCTACGTTCTTAAAAAAGAAATAAATTTGTATGTACCGACTCACAGCTATATCAATAGTATATATTATCCTTGTTTAAACCTTATGCTTCCAACAAAACATAGGGAGATCAATCAAATTAATTCCATTCATAAAAGATGTAATTTAGCAAAATTCTTCCATACTAGCTCTATACGGATCATGTGATGTTTCAGATTTTTCAATCATTAGATCCGGTACTATGTGCTTAATCAACTACAATTTCTGACCATCATGCATAAAAACCTTCAAGATTGGATGATATATGATATGTACAAACGCCGGAAAGAAAGATTACGAATTGAAAATAAAAGAGATTAGAGACAGAAGTGAATTCATACCTGCGCACTATGTGTAAATATACTACACTGAGTTGTTGCCTTTGGTCGCTAGCTGACTAGAAAAGCTCATGCATATGGTTTTCTGTGATCTCCATAAGCAGATAATCTGGTGTAGATCACTGGTATAGGATTTTCAGGAAATGAAGTGCTGGTATAGAAAGACTTGAGCAGATAACAGGCTGAGAATGCCTCTGTTTAATTATAGTGTTTTGGACTTTTGGCTTATAGTTAATCTAGGGCCCTCCATAATAATAATTTCACATGGAAACACAATATCTTTGGCAAAACTGAACGAAGACAAAAAAGTTCGATCATTTTTTTCTTTCTAACAAAAAAGAAAGACTCGACTGGATGACTTGCTGTTGATGTTCATTCCTCATGCTGGTAGGTACTGTCTTTGCTGTTTCTATATTTGTAATGGCTTTAACTAATGGCAAAAAATCACTTTTAGTCACTTCAGTTTAACATATTCAACATTTTGGTCACTCAACTCTCAAAAACATCACTTTGGTCACTCGTCCTTAAATCTACAGTTAAAGCTGTTAAAATCGAGAGCATTTTTGTCAAATCACGAGTGGTGGTGTGCAAGCCAACTCACCGCCAACTACCACGAAATGCAACAAAACTTATACCAACATGTAGAGCACAACTCATGCGATCATGTTTAGTAACTACCAAAAGTTCCGAGAGATATCGATGCCACAAGTTCCGAACTCCAAAAGTCAACGATTCGAAACTACCTTAATAGCGGTTATCGGAATGAACCAAGGTTATGAGAAGCTTCCTGGGGTGGAGAGGAGTCAAAAGAGATTGGTTTGAGGTCGTGAGATGGCCGGAGTTGGCCGGACGGAGGATGTGAAAATCCTTGAATTTTCCGGCGGAGCGTGCGGTGGTTAGCCGTAATGGTTTGTTCTTCCTTGAGAGGCTTTTATACAAGTAATCGGTTACAAAACATGGTAAGTAATTACTTCTAATTAAAAGGAGATTTACATAATATACACTTATAAATATTCTAGAGACACTCACGCCAACAGAAGCAACAACTAGCAGGTATCCCGCCAAAAACAGAAGCAACAACTAGCAACTATTTATCCATTGATCTTGTAATAAGGCGGCCTTTTTTCCCAACAAATAGAAGAGTGATAGGGTGGAAATTCTCAAAATGGAGGAATGGGAAATGAATAACAGCCAAAGTAACAAAAAGGGAAATTACAGCAAAAAAAAAAAAGAGGTAAAAAACAAAGTAGTCGAGTATCTCTTACATTTACAAGAGACTAAATGTTTGTGGCAACGTCCTTTTGTTTGGACTTTGGAGCATGTCAGATAAAAGGAAGAAACAGGAAGAAGAAGAAAAATGAGTGCTATAGCTTCCAGAACACTAGCATAAGATGATATGCCTAGTCCAGCGTCCCCGTGTTGCCAAATTTTGTATTTTATATACAAGTAGATATGTGTAGACTCGTTACAAAGTATTAAAGAGTGAAACACAAAAGAGAGATAGATCCTCACATATTTTCAGGCCTAAATCACATCTCACCTTGTCTTGCAGCTTCTCTTCCGATTACCCAATTAAGCAGTTTTTTCAACTCTTGTGGCAACGGAGCTGGTGTGAGTTCCACGAGAACAAGATCCTCATCATCATCATTACCAATCCAACCATGATATGGTCTACGCCTATTGGATGGAAGACAATCCTTAGAATCTGCAAAACAAGTGCACATCTGTTAGCAGTGGAATTGAAATTATAGGAGTCTTGAAATTCTTCTCTGCTTAGAGCAAATTAGTTGAAGATGGAAAAACTACATGTGACTGGAATGTGTCAATATAAACTGGCATTGTAGAAAAGTTGTATCTCTCCCTTTTCAATGAAGGGAGGTATGGGTTCAACCTATGGGGAAGAATACATGGTGACGGACAAGACTAGCCTCAACTTTGCCGCCTACTTTCATGCACTTCATCTCCACTGTTACTAGATTTAGGTGGAGAAAAATGAAGACGATTATTTCAATGTTGTCGACTATTCCCCAAAGAAAACTATCTCCAAGGTTATAGACAAGTCATCCCCTATACACTATATCAACTTCAGAACTCAGAAGGGAAGAAAATCTAGATCTGGTTACTACAAAACATTTAGGACAAAGTTCAGAAATAGCTGTTGTTGATAATATAATCTGCAACATATCTGAAAGCTCTTTTTTTTTCCTTTTTTTTTTTGTAAATACTCGGTAGTACCCCAGCTAACAAAAAAAAAGATGAAATAAATCAAAATTAGGTTTACGAATTGAATATGTAAGCTCATATATATATATATATATATATATATATATATATATATATATATATATATATATTTGTAAATACCCTCTTCGTGGACCCGAGCTCGAAACTGGGGCTCTTTCTAAACCCTACAATCGTAAGGAAGTACAAAACTCTAGCAAATAGCTAGCTAGGTAAAATAAGGGGGTTTGAACAACCCCAGCTACCATGGGAGGCAAACCATGGGCCAGATATTCCACTAAGTCCTCGTTGGTAACATATATGAATATGCTCATGAATAATTAAAAATCAACTACCTGGCATTTTAGTCAGTGGTGCAGAGTTCACAGGTTGATTAGTCTGTGATTCCACAGCCTCCATGGGCGTGCGTGAACTAACCCCGCTTAAGGAAGGCACAACAGCTGATATTTCCGTACCATTTTCACTTCTTGCATGACCTTGTAGAGAAGCAATCTTGGAGAGTGAAAGATGAAATAAATCAAAATTAGGTATACGAATTGAATATGTAAATTGAAGGGTTCAAACCAGCAGTATGACAACTTTTGTACAATTAAGAGTTATGTAACAAGGCAATTAGAATTATTCTTATAAGCATTGCTACAGCAGGATCACAACCAAATACCGACGATAGATGACTACAGTTGGTAGGTGATTATGAGAATGCAAAAAACTTTATGGACAGAGCTTTTACTAGTGAATGTAGAGCGAATCAATTATGAAAGTAACATCATTCTTTAGTTAGCTTTACCAAACAAGCCCACTTCATGATAAATTCCATTAAAGTTCAGTAGCACATCAAGTCGACAGGTCAGCCTGAGTTTTAAGAAATTTTGTTTCTTTTGCTTTCTGAATGCTAGGGAATATCTTAAAAATGAAATGGGTGGTTTTTCCTCTCACACAAATCTGGGAAGCAGAACTATAAGCAAGTTCTAGACAATGAGCAAATGAAACCCTCTGCCTGGAAGTGGAAAGTACTGGGCATGGCTGGAAGGCTGACTCTCATTTAATCATTTCAAGTTAACAATTCAAGTGTATGACATGCTATGTGGTGAGCCTGTTGGTGCTTGTAGGGATACTGACAAGGCCATCATGAGATTTTATGAGGGTCAAAGAAGGCAGCTCTAAACCAGACCTTGTTAAATGGGAGAGGGTTTCTAGTACTATGTTCAGGGTTGGCTTGGTGTTAGATTATTCATAAAGAACTTCTTGCCAAAGCAAGCTGTAGGCTTCAATGTTTTAAAATGTGAAGGCGTGAGGCGAGTTGTTTTGCCGAAGCCTCAAGCCTTAGAAGCCTTGAGGCGTAAGGCGTAAGCCTTTCGTGCTTTACAATATTATAATAAAAAATACATTATAGTTGGAAAATAAGAATAACATCATTCATTCATCTTAAATAGGAACTTAAGGTACTATATAAATCACATAAAACACCAAGTGTGTTTCATATAATTGAGCAGTTTTCACTCATTCCAGAAGAAAAACACATTGGCCTCTTTTGTAACCTTACAACAAGGTTTCATACCACCAGTGTGTTTCTTCAGCCTTGTAATACCCCAATTACATGATTGGTTATGAAACGCACACCTAAAGTATCTCTCTCCTTCAACTTTTTTTGCATAGACACCTAAAGGATCTTTGTCTTTTTCACTTTCATTCTCAATACTTATGATTAATTGTCTAATCCATGCAAGAAAAAGAACCCAAAGATGAAGGAAAGAATAAGGAAAGGTAAACAGAGATGAACCTCATTGAGAAATCAACTTGCATGGGGTCTATCTAATTGCAGATGCTCTTGTTGCTAGCTCTCTGAGAAGGTTTTTGCTAAAAACCTAAAACTAACTATTGTCGAATGACAAAGAGGCTGGGGTTAAGAATGAATTTTATAGGATGCGCATATAACCCCAACGTTTAGGTTAGGTTTTGCGTTTTTTTTTTTTTTTTTTAAACATACGCAGTTAGCGTCTGCGTTGGACGCTTTACTGCGCCTCATAACGCCTTGATGCGCCTCAACTCGCCTCAGCCCTCCTCAGACTCGCCTTTTGAGTCAAACGCCTCCCAAAGGCAGCCTCAAGGCGTTTACTTGAAGCCTCGCTACGCCTTGTGCTATTTAACGCCTCAAAGCACGCCTTTTAAAACAGAGGTAGGCTTACAACTTGAGGAAGGCATGTGGCAAAATATCATCCATCAGAAACACCTAAGAAATGCTTTAACATTAGACCTGAATATAGACCAAAAATGGCTTCCAGTACCTGGAGAGTTGGGCTTCTATAACTGATTTACTAAGATAAAGTATTAAGACCAGTTTGACATGTTCATTCTGAACACCCTGTTTTGGCACAACAATTGGCTAGAATCCTGTTTTCTCAATCATGTGAGCACCTTCCCCATGGGAAAGAAGGTCTTTGCATTGCTGTGGGATATGAATAACACTCAAAACTGATCTGGTTTCTATATTAACTAGTGTTCCAGCTGGTTTGGAAGATAACAGCAAGGAAAAATCATTTGGAGTGAAAATCCCCTTGTAGTTTGCTGTCTGCCTACACTATGGATTTTGCGAGATGATTGGCCTGGCTCACATTGGGATTTCCTTTGGAAACTTAAGATACACCCTCAAATTGGCTAATGTGGCAAAAAAGTAAATAGATAAATAAATAAAAAGAAGCTGCTACCTAAAGATATATTAGGCTCAAGGGTTTGGCATTGATTTTCACGAATGAGACAACCCAACTACAAAGTACCCATTTCAAGTATAGAGTTACCCATAAGAAAAAAAAGGAAGCACGCATAACATATAACGATGACTAACTAAGTAGCATCAACCTACCCCCTTTTCAGTAACATCTTGTTGTTTATCAAGAAGAGTATCAATTAGGACGGAATAAGAAGCATCTTCAATAAAGCCCCATCCATCATCTCCTCCATAAACCTGAAAGCCAAACCCAAAACCAAACAGTGATTTTGCTTTCACAAGACATCAAAAAATAATAAAAGAAAAGGAAAGGAAAAAAAAAACCTACTTCAAGTAATTCATCCACCGTATCACGGACTAGTTTCTCTGGAAAAGTAAGGGCAGACATAGCCTTAAGAGCTGCATCCAAATGGGTTTTACCCCTCTGCAAGATGAAGTTAAATAAAAGAGAAAAGGCAAAAGAGTGAGAAAATAGATTGACAGGAAGGTGCGAGAATGACTAAAGAAATAAGGGAAGAGGTGACAAAGTGTGATATATTGAGAAGGCATAACCTTTCTGGGCCGACCTCTTGGAGCCATTTACAGGCTCAGTTGCACTGCACAACACTCTGAAACAAAAGAACATAGACCAAAATCAGGTACACTATGCTTTTCTTTGAAGTGAAGACAATTATAGGTTGGACCAAAGAAAAAAAAAAACAAGAACAAGACCATAAAAGGAGCTCATAGGAGTTCAGTAGGAACAACAAAATGTATACGCATATAAGAGTCAGGGTAATGAGCAGAGCCTGCCTTTTTGTCCTCCATGACTTTTGAAGAATCAAAATTAGTCCATGGTCAGCTATGTTTGAACATATTTTGAAAATACTCATTTTAAAAGAGTCTTTAGCTTGGTTTTTATTCAATTTTTCATTTTTTTGGTTTAAGGAACCTGGAGCTTTGCTAAGGTAACATAGGGACTAATAGACCTAATGAACCTTCTCTTCTTAGAGAATGAGAGAAATATTTATAAATGTGATAGGATAAAGTGGTCATAAAATGTAGTTCTCTAGCATAAGGTAATATATTGAAAGGTGAAATTCTAAACTTTTTCATTGTGTCAGTAATTCAGAAATCAAGCCTGGATGCATGCAACAAATTCAGCTATCGTCGAACCCAACTCACTATGACTACTAAAAATAAGAACCCCCACAATAAATAGCAAACCAGCATACAATAATCTGAAACATCTTTCTACGCCATGCGCAATTGTTCACTTTGGGAACAATATAAGAATTCTTCATGACTATACTAATGTCACGTAGTGTTACCAAATTGAGTGGATATATGAATCCCACACACATAGATATATTCCTCGAGTCAGTTGAGTGTCAAAGCTCTTTATGATGAATGTACTAATTTACAATTGTAGTTGGAAAGCTTTTGAAGGCTTCTTCACAGATATAAACAAGGAACTGCAGGGAAAAAAATTTAAAAAAAATTACAAAAATACAATAAAGACTTGGCAAGTTTTCATAACCAAATTCCATGTACAAGAATAAGCAGGATGTGAACGAAATGCCAGAATCCAATTGAATCAAATAAATTATAAAACCCTAAACCAAAACAAAGGAAACCAGGCCAAAATCGACTACATTTAATCAAGATAAATGCAAATCTGCTATCAATTACATCCAATACCAATTCAAACCAATCCAGTCCGCCAAACAAAACAAAAAACCAGTAGGTTAAAGAATAGATGTGTAAATCGCACCTTGAGAGCCTGTGAGTTTTCAGCGAACCTGGAGCTGTAGCTCGCTCAGTTATACTCTTAAGCTCCAAATCATGACAGAGATTATGAGAGAGGAAGAGATTGATTTTCAGAGAGAGAGAGAGTGAGAACACAGACTGTATATAGCGATTGGGATTAAAAGAACCGAGAGGGGGAAAAATACGGGTGGAAAATTATAAACCAACAAAACGACGCCGTTGCGGACCTTCTACGACGTCGTAAAAGGAAATTCCAACGGACGCGGGAAAGAGAGGAGGCTCGAGAGTCGAGAGAAGAGTAGAAGAATCGAGAAGCACTGTGTCGAAACAGAAAGACTGTGTATTCCTCTTCCTCTATAAAAAGGCCTCCTCCTAATCGCCCTCTTCAATTTCAAGAGTAATCACAATCCCAATCTCAGCAATTCAATTTTTCCCAAACAACCTTCAATTTCGTTATCGCTTGCTCTCATTGCCTGCAATGGCGGACGTTCAGATGGCCGATGCGGAGACCTTTGCGTTCCAGGCCGAGATCAACCAGCTTCTGAGTTTGATCATCAACACCTTCTACAGCAACAAGGAGATTTTCCTTCGTGAACTCATCAGCAATTCCTCGGATGTAATTACTCTCTCTCTCTCTCTTCCTTTATTACATTGTTTTAGTTTTGATTCCACCATTTGCAATTTCGAATTACAATTACATTAACCCTAAATTTGATTTTAGATTATTGGTTCACTGGTTGGGATCATCTGGATTTGAATGATTTTGAGATTGATCGTGTTTGATTGGGTTTAATTGTGTAGGCTTTGGACAAAATTCGATTTGAGAGCCTTACAGACAAGAGTAAGCTTGATGCTCAACCGGAGCTTTTTATCAGGCTTGTGCCTGATAAGGTCAACAAGACGCTCTCCATCATTGATAGTGGTATTGGCATGACCAAAGCAGGTAATGATAAAATATATCACTTCTTTTAGTCCTCTTTGTTTTCTTAGATTTCTGATATACAATCCATGATCTTATCTTCAATATGTTGCAATTTCATAAAAAAAATTGTTGTAATTAAGCCATGTATCTATTAGGTAAGCTCTTGTCTAATGATATTATCACATCCATCGCTTATGAATATTGTTGTTTTGAAGTTGTCCATCAGATAGTTAATCAACAGGATAGTCTATCTTGTGATAAACCATGTATCTGTTATGCTAAGTAATTGTCTAATGATATTATCTCATCCATGGATTATGAATATTGTTGTTGTTGAAGTTTTTAGATCAGATAATTAATCGCGATGATAGTCTATCGAATGACAAACCATGTATCTATTAGGTTAAGCAATTGTCTACTGATATTATCTCATCCTTCAATAAACCTTGCAATATGTTAAGCAATTTTCAAATTATAATGAACCTTGAATTTGTAGATTTGGTGAACAACTTGGGCACAATTGCAAGGTCGGGAACCAAGGAATTCATGGAGGCCTTGCAGTCTGGAGTGTCTGATGTGAGCATGATTGGACAGTTTGGTGTGGGTTTCTACTCGGCTTATCTTGTTGCTGAGAAAGTCATTGTGACCACAAAACACAATGACGACGAACAATACATCTGGGAATCGCAAGCTGGTGGTTCCTTCACTGTCACTAGGGATGTCAATGGAGAACAGCTTGGCAGGGGCACCAAGATCACTCTCTTCCTCAAGGAGGATCAGGTAAACTACTAAACCAATTAGTTGGTTCTCTTTTGAGAATTCCAGATGATTGAATGGGCTATTGACTTTTTTGTTATGTTATTGAGCAGTTGGAATATCTGGAGGAGAGGAGGATCAAGGACCTTGTGAAGAAGCACTCTGAATTCATCAGCTATCCCATCTATCTTTGGACTGAGAAGACCACTGAGAAAGAGATTAGTGATGATGATGAAGATGAAGAAGCCAAGAAAGAAGAGGAAGGAGAGGTTGAGGAAATTAACGAGGACAAGGAGAAAGAAGCAAAGAAGAAAAAGAAGATCAAGGAGGTTTCCCATGAGTGGGAGCTCATCAACAAGCAGAAACCCATCTGGCTGCGCAAGCCCGAGGAAATTACCAAGGATGAATATGCTTCGTTCTACAAGAGCTTGACCAATGATTGGGAGGAGCACCTTGCTGTCAAGCATTTCTCTGTTGAAGGACAGCTTGAATTCAAAGCCATTCTCTTTGTCCCAAAGAGGGCTCCATTTGACCTCTTTGACACCAGGAAGAAGATGAATAACATTAAGCTTTATGTCAGGAGAGTGTTTATTATGGACAACTGTGAAGAGCTCATTCCTGAATATCTTGGATTCGTTAAGGGTGTGGTGGACTCTGATGACTTGCCACTCAACATCTCTCGTGAGATGCTTCAACAGAACAAGATTTTGAAGGTGATCAGGAAGAACCTTGTGAAGAAGTGCATTGAGATGTTCAATGAGATTGCTGAAAATAAAGAGGATTACACCAAGTTTTATGAGGCATTCTCCAAGAACTTGAAGTTGGGTATCCACGAAGACAGCCAGAACAGAGCCAAATTGGCTGACCTTCTCCGGTACCACTCCACCAAGAGCGGCGAGGACCTGACAAGCCTGAAGGACTATGTTACCAGAATGAAGGAGGGTCAAAAGGACATTTACTACATTACTGGTGAGAGCAAGAAGGCAGTGGAGAATTCTCCATTCTTGGAGCGCCTCAAGAAGAAAGGGTATGAAGTGCTTTTCATGGTGGATGCAATCGATGAGTATGCTGTAGGTCAATTGAAGGAGTATGATGGCAAGAAGTTGGTGTCTGCCACGAAGGAAGGACTCAAGCTTGACGACGAAACTGAGGAAGAGAAGCAGAAGAGAGAGGAGAAGAAGAAGTCTTTTGAGAACCTCTGCAAGACGATTAAGGACATTTTGGGAGATAGGATTGAGAAGGTTGTTGTATCTGACAGAATTGTGGATTCACCTTGCTGCTTGGTGACTGGTGAATACGGCTGGACTGCAAATATGGAGAGGATCATGAAGGCTCAGGCTCTCAGGGACAACAGCATGGGATCGTACATGTCTAGCAAGAAGACAATGGAAATCAATCCTGACAATGGAATCATGGAGGAGCTGAGGAAGAGGGCTGAGGCTGATAGGAACGACAAGTCTGTGAAGGACCTTGTGCTGCTGCTGTTTGAGACGGCCCTCTTGACTTCTGGATTCAGCTTGGATGATCCTAACACATTTGCGGCAAGAATCAACAGGATGTTGAAGCTGGGTCTCAGCATTGATGAGGATGAGACTGCTGGTGAAGATGCCGACATGCCTGCTTTGGAGGACGATGGTGCTGAGGAGAGCAAGATGGAGGAGGTCGACTAAAGGTTGTGGAATTCTGGAGTAATTTGCTTCTGAGTTGGTTGGTATGTCAGGGAAATTTGCATAGACTAGTACAAGTTATGTTAGTAGTTGTTTTTGTGGTTGGTTTCAGGAAGATGCCCTCATATTGGTGTTAGTAGTTGTATTTCTTTTTCTTTTTGTTCGTGCGATCATCTTATTGGAGCATCACCCTGAACTCTGTTGAAAATAATTTTGATTACCAAATTCTAGTGCCTCTTTGTAATTGGAGCTATGTTTCTTTCGATTATATTTCAGTGGCATTGATTCCCACATATTTGTTAAAACTGATTCATTGCATAGTTAATTAGTTATCGATGGTAAACGACGGAGAAGACTGAAAATCTTGGGGGATAAGAAGGGAAGAATTGGCATTGAGTGCTCTGTAGATCATTGTGGTCTGCAGTCTGCACTTCTTGGACTTGTTGATCTTGTTTTCTGTTTTTGTTCTTGGTCTCTTGTCTCTTGTGGGATCGTACGTTAGGAAGGTTGGCCTCCACTTTGAATACTGGAATCATAACCAATATCAATGAAATATAGAACTGCTAGGTGTGATATTTAATTCACATTGTTTGAGCATGGACCATTCCATGAGTTTTTTTGGTTTTGTTTTCTGTAAATGATTATATGAACCAAGCCATGTATAGATCGAGAGGGTCACAAGCTAGAGACTAGCAGCCCCATTAAAATAGAAACGTAATTCGATCAGTTGACAAATAGAAACGATTACAAATACAAATGAAATCCAAATCCTAGTGAGTAGTGACTAGCAGCCCCAACTCTAGAAACGATTACAGTAAACTGATAATTTATTCTTGCAATTTCATATTGAAATCACATTAATCATTTCGAGTCTTTGGACAACCTCTCTCATTGCAGGCCTATCTCTTGAGATCTCACTAGCGCACAGTAAAGCGATCCTAAAGTACTCTTCGATTTTAGCATGACAAAAATAGTCATTAACATTGGACCTAACCAATTTCCTATCGACCATTTCCATTCGCCTATTGTGGAATACCATTTTCGTCGCCCACTGTACCAAGCTCATCTCTTCTCCATCGAACGTGGACCGATAGTTAGGTCGCATTCCGGTTGCAGTCTCCAGCATCAATATACCAAAACTATAGACGTCGGCCTCTTTCGTCGCCTTGGTGATCCCTTGCACATACTCCGGTGGCATGTACCCAATCGTGCCGGCTACTTGTGTGGTCACGTACGAACGTGACGACTCAATCAGCCTGGCGTGTTGGAAATCGGCTATATGAGCCTCGAAATCCGAGTCCAATAGCACATTACTAGGCTTGATGTCCCTATGAATAATAGGCATTTCCAACCCGTGCAAATATGCAAGCCCAGCGGCCACACCATTGATGATCTTAAACCTTGTTTCCCACGATAAAGTTGTCTCGTTATGTAGCCAACTATGGAGATCCCCTTTCTCAAAGAACTCGTAAACAAGAAACCTAACTGAGCCCGAGGCGCAGTACCCCAAAAGCTTAATGATATTCGGGTGTCGAAGCTTGCCAAGGGCTTCTGCTTCAGCTCGTAATTCTCGAAACCCGGGGAACACACCAGGGTCGTGGCTCTTGATGGCGACGGTCAGACCATTGGAGAGTCGGGCCTTGTAGAGCACGCCGAAGTTCTCAACTCTGATGATCAAATCGGGAGAGAAGTTCTCTGTGGCAGTAAGAAGCTGAGCAATGGAGAACTGAGGCGACATAACAAATCAAATGCACTAATGCAAAAGGAAATTGAGGGAGAGAGCTAGGTATGTACTTGTTATAGTGATATATGAACGAGACTTTCCTCGAAGAACATATAGATTACTTAAATGATTTTTAGTCAAGGTCCTGCATGATTTGAAAGCCAATGAACTGCTGGAGAAGATAGACTTTCAGGTTTATATAATCACTTGTGTATTTTTCATCTTCACTAACAAGAATAAAGAAAGTAAAAAAATTTCTGCTCTGCATACTTGTTTAGGGTTTAAGTCATCGTCAACAACCATTGGATAATAACAATTATCAAAGTGACTGAAAGGTGTTAGGTGTAATGAAAGGTAATCTATTAATTTTTTAAGAACAAAAAAAAAATCCGGACTTCCCCCAAAGATTGGTTTTCCTTTTTCTTTTTCAAATCCGAATGTCGGTAGATATTACTGAAGTGAAGAAAGTATTACAATAGTGTTTAAGAGAAACGTAAATAATAGAGAGAATAAGTAGAGAATATGATGTATTTCATTAATGAATAAGAGTTTCTATATATAGAGGAGTACAAGATACAATCTGTATTGATATAGGAAATCTATTCTAAATACAATCCATATTCTAGAAGGAGTTACCTTCCATAAACCTATTCTAGAGAGTCCTAGTTTGACAAGACAAACAATAATGATATCCTGAAACACTCCCCCTTGTGCCGGTCACAACTAGGTGATGTTTTTCGTGTTGCCTCATTAAAAACCTTGCCAAGTAACAATAAAACCCAGTGAGAAAAAATAACCTTGGTCGAAGGGAAAAAGAGTACAACGCACCCTTCACATTTGAAAGTGACATGTATGTGCCAGACTCTCCCTCATGTCTGCACCTCCCCCTAATTCCTACAATCATGGAAGCTCGGATAACTTAAGCATACCAATGTTTTTAACATGTTTTTCAAATGTGGACTTAGGCAAAGACTTAGTAAATAAATCTGCCACATTCTCCTCGGATCTAACTTGATTCACTTGAATCTTGAGGATAGTCTATTGTTGTTGGGTATAAAAGAACTAAGGCGATATATGCTTGGTATTGTCACCCTTAATGAAACATTGTTTCATCTGCTCGATGCAAGCAGCATCATCCTCATAAATGCAAGTAGGTTCCTCAGTGGTAGACTTCAAACCACTTGTTCCTCGAATATGTGTAATGACAGACCTCAGCCATACACATTCACGAACAGCTTCATGTAGAGCAATTATCTCTGCATGATTCGAGGAAGTAGCAACTAACGTCTGCTTGGTAGACCTTCAAGAAATCGCCGTGTTACCCATGGTAAAGACATAACTAGTTTGTGAACGACCTTTGTGTGGGTCAGAGAGGTACCCGACATCAGCAAAACCAACCAAAACATCACAAGGATTTTCGGTGTAGGGAGTTTCAGCATTGGCGTGATCCATCGCCGCATTCCCTGCGATCGATCACCCGACGGCAGTAGGCTCGGGTTTCTTACCCAGCTTGCCATATTTTCGTGCCTCTCTGTAGGGATAAAACAAGTCCAAATCGATTGTACCCTTAAGGTAACGAAATATTGTCTTTATGCCACTCCAATGGCGTTGCGTGGGTGCAGAGCTAAATCTAGCTAACAAGTTCACAGCAAAAGAGATATCAGGTCTAGTGCATTGAGCTAAGTACAACAATGCGCCTATTGCAGTTAGATATGGCACTTCGGCCCCTAGAATTTCTTCGTCATCATCCTTTGGACGAAATGGATTCTTCTTTGGATCTAGGGTCCGACCGATCATGGGAGTGCTAACTAGATGTACTTTGTCCATGTTAAATCTTCTTAACATCTTATGGACATAAGCCGATTGGTGGATTAATATTCCACTATCTCTCGGTGTTCTAGCTCAAGGCCTAGACATAACCGAGTTTTTCCAAGATCTTTCATCTCAAATTCGGATTTCAAATATGTAGCAGTATCTATCAGTTCTTCGAGAGTACCAATTAAATTCATGTCATCTACATAGACATCAATAATTGCAAATCTGCAACTTGTTCTCTTAATGAACACGCATGGGCATAAATCATTATTTATATATCCCTTCCCAATCAAGTAGTCACTTAGACAGTTATACCACATCTGCACGGATTGTTTCAATCCGTAAAGTGAGCGTTTTAATCTAATCGAAAACGCACTCCGTGGTATAGAGTCACTTGACTTGGGTAATTGAAGTCCATCAGGCACCTTCATATATATCTCAGAATCTAGATCCATATAGAGATATAATGTAACCACATCCATAAGCTGCATGTCAAGTTTTTCAGAAACTACCAAACTGACAAGGTAGTGGAACGTAATAACGTCCATTATGGGAGAATATGTCTCCTCGTAGTCAATCTCAGGGTGTTGCGAGCAACCTTGCACCACGAGGCAAGCCTTGTACCTCAAGACTTCATTCTTCTCATTACGCTTTCTAACAAAGACTCATTTATGTCCAACAGGCTTTACAGTTGGGGGCGTTAGCACTATGTACCCAAATACCTTTTTCTTTGTTAGTGAATCTAGTTCAATCGGGATTGGTTCTTTCCATTTAGGCCAATATGCTCTACGTTGACATTCTTCAACAGAGCGTGGTTCGATGTCATCATGCTTTATAATCTCTTGAGAAATACATCATCAAGGATAATGGAATTGCTTTCCAACGTCTCAAGCATGGATGCATAATTCATTTAGATTTTTCTATTCTCTGAAATTGGTTCAATCATTGAGGCTTCCCCCAATATTGATTCGTGGACATAACTATAATCAGTGATAATCTCATGAGACGGGTTTCCGGTATTAATCATGAATGGATTAGGCTATGCCAAACTCGCTTTATTTCTTGGGCGAGTATTCATCGAACCAAGTGGTCTCATCCTCTTTCTTTAGGGAACCACGGCCTCAACCACACCTCCACTATGTGTGGTTGCGGCACCGTGATCACCAGAGGCTGGTGTAGCGGTGCCATATCCTCTCTTCCTTTAGAGGATTTCCAACCTTGCAGGTACGTTTGCAGTTGGTATATGTGATCTCATCACTTTATCAATATCAGAAAATGCATCAGGCATTGAATCTGCTACATTATGAAGATTGAGTATTCTACGCACTTCATTATCACATTGTGCGGTTCGGGGATCAAGATGAGATAGAGTGGGGACAGACCACGAAAATTTCTGTTGTTCCTGTTGAACATTCTTATTTGTATCTCTCCTAACGACGGGGAGACTGTCTCATCAAAGTGACAATCCGCAAATCTAACGGTAAAGAGATCGCCTGTCAACGGTTCCAAATAGCGAACAATAGTTAGAGATTCGTAACCAACATAAAGACCTAAACGTCTCTGAGGACCCATTTTGGTGCACTGTGGGGGCGCAATTGGCACATAAATCGCATAACCAAATATGCGTAAATGTGAGACATTCGGCTCATATCCAGTTACCATCTGGTATGCAGAGAACGGTTGATTGGCAGTGGGTCTGAAACGAATAAGTAAAGCTGCATGCAGTATTGCATAACCCCAAGCAGAAAGCGGGAGATTGGTGCGCATCACCAATGCCTGAGAGACCATTTGAAGTCTTTTAATGGTGGCTTCTGCGAGACCATTTTGTGTATGCACATGGGGTACGGGATGCTCAACATCAATCCCAATAGACATACAATAATCATCAAATCATCAAATATCTGTGATGTAAACTCTCCAGCATTGTCAAGACGTATTGACTTAATAGGATGATCTGGGTGGTGAGGAGCACGGTGCCATTAGGCAACATAAAATTTCAAAAATACTTGCAATACTTTGAAGGAAATTCCGAAATTTATTAATAATATGCCAACGATTACATAGAGGTCTTGTCCAGAAAATCTAATCAATAAACAAATCACTATGACAAAAGTCAAATAAACTAAGGCATAGAAGCCTTTACATAATAAACTTGAAAATAAAACAATTGCAATTATTTGAAGTCTGGAGCTTCCATAGTCTTCTCTTTACTTTGGTCGACCTTAAAATATGCAATTGTGAGATTGACGTCTGTGTCATCTCCATTATCTTCTTCATAGGAACTTATGAGAAACTTCCACTACAAAATTATGACATTAGAGGTGCTCCTGTCTTGCATATATCGCAAGCGATATAAGGCCCGTCACTCCCCTAATGCTTCTCATAATCAAGTGAAGTATAGCTCATTATCAACACATGCTTCACTGGCGCGTTTGGCACCTTGTGCCTTTGGAGGATAAATTGGTGCTCTTGGCACCCTATTGCCACGCTTTCCTTTGCAGGCGTTGGCCTGGCCTCCATGGCCCATGCCTCTTCCTCCTTGCCCTCTTCCACGTGGTGCAATATTCCCACGATTTGGTGCAACGTTGTTGCGGTTTCCTTTCTTGTTAAGACTATCATATGGAGCGGATCGTCCATTAACATTACCCTTGACATTAGGGTTTCGTCATACTTTGGCCATTTTGCCATAATTTACTGTTGGAACTCTCTTTGTTCCGGCAGGCCTAGAATCGTTGTTCATCATGATCATGTCATGTTTTTCAGCTATTCTCAGATAATTGATAAGCTGATTGAACGTAGTGAGTTGGTTGGCATTATACTCCAATCGATATTACTTGGACAATATAAGTGCCGAAGCTGGGAAGGTAGAGAGGGTCTTCTCTATTAAGTTAGCTTCTGTAAAAGTCACCTTACAAGATTGAAGCATAGCCCGTAGTTGAAGCATCTCTGAATTATATTCAGCATCAATTTTGTGAAATTACTTTATCACTTGTGAAATTACTTTATCACTTGTGAAATTACTTTATCACATGTGAAATTACTTTATCACTTGTCAAATTACTTTATCACAATAAGAAGATACCTTAGTTTCGCAGTCTAAAAAGACATCCACCAACACTAATAAAAATTTCAAGAAAATTTGGATTAGAAGAAGACCAAGATGGTGTATGGCCATAACTTAACCCGTTCGGTAGCTCTACTCAAGTATGACCAGGTAAATAAAAAGAGATGTCGGTAGAGCAAAGCTCTCTCAAGTACCACTAATCTCAAATCACTTTCCTAGACATCATACCCAAGTATGTGAGCCTAGTAATGAATAAGTTATGACCAAAAATTGGTCGAATTCGATGCTTTTGTGAAATTACTTTATCACAATACTTTTCTTTGATGCTCATGAAATTACTTTATCATAGCATATATTATGAATCCCCACGATTCATTAAAACTCATAAAATCCCACACCATAAGAGGGGTCGGGATGAAGAAAAACGGAAACTTTTAAATCTCCGAGAAGAAGAATGTGGAAATTTTAACGAAAGCCGGAAATTTTAGAAAATCTTACTTGGTTTTCTTTTGTTGTAAAATCGCAGAAAATATCGATCCTGAGTACCACTCCTTTAGAACTAAATATCTGGAGATCCAACGATCTGAACGGGATGAAATTTGAACTGGAAATAGTACACACGCAGAGAGATCAATCGCCAAATTTTCTGCTTAATCTGACGGTTAAGAATATGTAAAAGAGCTTCCGAAGTTGACTATTCCGTCCAGGCAGATTCTCAGAGATTGGTGTAGCAGCGGCGGTGGAGCGGTGAAGCTCGGCGGTGGTGATGCACAGCGGTGGTGGTGATGCTTTGTAGTGGTGATCGTCGACGGTGATGTTTAGGGTTCTAGGGTTTTGGGGTTTTGGATTTTTGTAGCTAGGGCTAGAACTCGTGTTGATAACATGTTTAAGGGAATAGTAAATAATAGAGAGAATGAGCAGAAAATAGGATGTATTTCATTAATGGATAAGGGCCTCTATATATAGAGGAGTACAAGATACAATCTGTATTGATGTAGAAAATCTATTCTAAATACAATCCATACTCTAAAAGGAGACCTTCCATAAACCTATTTTAGAGAGTCCTAGTTTGACAAGGCACACAATAATGATATCCTGAAACAAATAGATAATTTTAAGTTTATTTCATGTTCCGATTACAAAAGAAAAGATAATACAAGAAAAAATTCAATTTACGTACTTGTTTTTTGCGACAACATTTCTTTAATAGCAATTAGTGAATGGGTCATGACGGGCCCGTGCTTGTTGTTGTATATCAGTACATAAATTGTGACTTCCGTTCATGTTGTCACATGTTTAATTTATAGACAAATTATCTATATATATTAGGAAAAGAAAAAAAAATGTTTAGAAAAGAGTTGTATATCACAATTAAGGACCCTCTACAAACATGATTTGAAAAATATACCAACTTAAATTAAACTATCCTTATACAAAACTTGTATCTCCCGATAGTCGCTTTCCGAGCGGTAGATCATTTTTGGTACGACTTGATTCGAGGGCAGTAGAGTGATCCAGTGGCGATTTGTTCTGGTGGGTGGCAATCTGTCAATCCTAGAGGGAAAGGCAAGTAAGGGCGACGCGAGAAGACTACGGGGACTAGGCTCTGACGTTGTGGGGTCGGGTTACCCATTATGGAGAAGGCGGTTCCCTACCTCGGTGGCGATGGTCGATGGAGAGGTTAGCGTAGCTAGCAAGCTAGCAACGTCTAGTGGGTTGGCTCTGGTTAAGCTTGGCTTTGTTGACTCATATGGGCCTCATCTTACTTGGGTTGACCACTATGTGTGGGGGGCTTCTTTATCAGGGTTAGATCGAGCTAGATTGCTTCCTAGGCTTGATGTTGTTCCTTTGATTTCTATTTATGTTGAACTGCTACTATCTTTGGTGGACTAGGCGGGTTTATTAGCTGGGTTGTGCCAGTTCAGACTTTTTGGCCTATCTAACTTTTCATGGGTAATTCAGACATCCATCCCATTTAGGTAGTCAACTGATTTCTTACTCAGTTGTGTTCAAGTGCCCTTGGATCTAAATACAGGGATAGTTGAGCATAGAGTATAAAATAAATTGCCTACCTGAACATGACTCATTTAGACCCTCTTATACACCAAAGGAAGAAGATGTTGTGACTCCTTCGAGACCCAGCTTTTTTTTTTAGGACTAAATTCTTGTTACTACCCTGAATTTTGGGGGTCTAATCAGTTCAATCCTGCATTTCTAATTTCATCAAAATGGTCCATATACTTTGAATTCTCACCCAATAGGTCCCTCCGTCAGAGCTCCGTCCAATTAGGACGTTAACTCGCTGACGTGGCATGCCAAATTAGTTTGGTTGGGTCCATTTCAATTGTAAAATACCCATTACACCCCTTGGTCAATTTGCCCCCCTTTCTCCCATATGTGTTCTCTCTCTCTCTCTCTCTCTCCCCCCCCCCCCCCCTTGAAGAACCCAGAATACTGCTAAGCAACCTCCTTCCTCTTCACTCTTGGGTTGATGGGAGTGTTTTCTTGTTGTTGAAGACCGGTATTGAAGCCGGAGGCGGTGTAGATGTTGATGAGGTTCTTTATGATGTCATTGATCCATGTCGTCGCCTAGCTGTCTCGATCCACGGATATAACGGATGCAATTGCAATACCCGTGGACGACGTAGCAGTGATATTGGGAAGAGCAATTCTTTCGAGTGGGAAGAGAGGCAGGCAGGAAAACCTGCAAACAACAGGAAGGTGAGAACGCATATGGGAGAGGTGGAGGGGGGCAAATTGTCCAAGGGGTGTAATGGGTATTTAACAATTGAAATGGACCCAACCGAGCTGATTTGGCGTGCCACGCCAGCGAGTTAACGTCTCAATTGGATGGAGCTTAATTTGTATGTGATTTACATACAAATTGGGCCTCTAATCACTTTAATAATATTAATCCAATAGTCATTTAGTGTCTCTAATCCATGTGTTGTACTAATGTAGGGAACATGAGTAGCGGATTGATATCGGGAGCAAAATGACGCATTTTGAAGGTTTTAGTGCATTTCCGACAAGAAGACGAAAAGTCAACCGGTGGACCGTCGATTAACTCGTGGTCAACCATGACTTTAGAGCGCCGAAGTGTCAAATATTAAGTCTTGGAAGTGAAGCACAAGAGAATTCTGGAGAATTGACCAAGAAACCGAAAAGTCAAGATTTTGCCGAAAAATCAACTATGGTCAACCCCGAAGGTCAAGGTCAAGGTCAAGGTCGAAAGTCAACATTATGACTCACCACAAGATGCTCCCAAAATCAGCAAGGAAGTGTACACATGTCCTTGAATATCCAATGACCTCATCATTAGATTATTCATTTATACTTTCCTTATTCTTTTTGAAATAAAATGACACTTGTCCTTACAAAATCTACTCCCTTGTTTTACTCTCTTTGACTTTCCTTTTTCATTTCTTATTTGCTAAAAATAAATGGAAGTTACCCCATTGCCCCTTGCCTAAAATTCTCATCAACACCACCTAACTTTCCCCTAAGTTAGCCTTGTCTTTTTATCTCCCTTTTTCCTAATTTTCCTAGCCGTTAGATCTTAAGTTTTAATCCTAGCCCTTAACCCTTAGTTCCCCTTAGTATTTATACCTAGTTTTTGTCCAATTAGGTTATCTTTTGGAAGCCTCACTCTCACCCATCACTCTACATCTTCCCTTTCTTCCTCTTCCACTTTTCCTTTTGTTTTGCCTCTGTCCGCCAGTTGAACGGTCGAACGACAATGGTCGACCAGTCGAACAGAGGCAGATTCCACCTTCTCCACCACTTTTCACCACCTTCCTCACTCCATTTCCACTTCCATTCTTCTTCAAAGTTGTCCATCACGACTTCCTCTACATCATTCACCCATTAGCTGCTAGAGAGCCTCACCAATTCATCAAGGACATCATCAAGAGCCAAGGAGAAGCAAAGAGAAGGAGATAAGAGCTTGCATCGATCCCTCATTAAGTGACACAATCCTGGGGCAACCATCATCTATTGAGCATTCCTCAACCTTTCTCTCTCTTCTACTTGTATAGGGCTTATATTTGTAAGATGATGATGTATATGTTGATGGATAGTGAGTAGTTACCTTATTTAGGACTAGGGTTGTGTGCCCTAGTCCAATGTGACTATGTGATACTTTGATGATGAATAAATGTCTTTGTGATGAATAAATATGTATGCTTTACCTATTTCAATATGTGTTGGTTGCTTGTTCTTAGAATTTATCATTTCTTTGACATGTTAATCAATCCAATTTGATGAGATTGTGTAAGCTTGGTAACCTTGCACAATTTAGGCAATTGGAAGCATATGTGATGAGTTTTACTGGTTTGAGTTCCTAAGTTTCGATGTTTTACGCCTCTTAAGTACTTTAGGGAATTTGGTATTAAGTAACTTATAGAGAAATTTCCTATGACACCTAGAGGGTTCTTAGTAACCCATAACATGGCACTAGAATACCACTTGAGACACGGTTCTAGACCCATAATATGGATAGAATACGAAACTTGATTCATAATCGCACTGGCATGCATTCGTTGTTGAAGTGTTACTTGTCGCATTGGATCTAGGTTAACCTGAAAACCCCAACGTTTCCTAAAACTTGCACACATGCTTTACTTTACTTGCATTTACTTGTTGCTTGTCATTTACATTTCACTATCTTACACAAACCGACACACCTCTACACTCGCACATTGTTGATAACACGTTCACTCACTCTTTTCATTTCTTAATCTCTCCATACATTGCTAAATTGACCTAGTTCGCATACTACTAGGGTGTCTAAGGGCCATCGATCTCCGTGGACACGACAACCCCCGGTTCTTTAATCTATACATCCACTTTTTGCATTCGTCAGAGCTTTGACGGAGGGACCTATTGGGTGAGAATTCAAAGTACAGGGACCATTTTGATGAAATTAGAAATGCAGGACTGAACTGATTAGACCTCCAAAGTTTAGGGTAGTAACAAGAATTTAGTCGGTTTTTTAGTAGAACGTCACAAAAAACATCATGCTCTGTGTTCACCATTTTTACCTTAACCTTGTTCCAAAGTCTGTACTTTATGTCAACTGTGTGTTGTAATCATTGAATAGGTAAAATTACTTATGTGATGACTCCTTATGTCGTGTCTCTTATTCTAGTGGGTCATTATTTACGTAATTTTTTTTCCCTTAGTAATATTGACATCTTCGACAAACAAAAAAAAGGACTTTAAAAATGAGTCCTATATTCAGGAGTTATTGTGAATCTCAAAAATGACACCTAAACTGCGTGAGGAAATAGAATTGTGTAATAATAGCTAAGAAATTGTATTCTTAAATTCTAAAGAGAACACATAAATGCTTCATCATACTAGCAAAACTGTGTCCTTTTTTCTCTATGTAAGGACACATAAACTATTTCTTAAATGCTAGCAATCTATGTTCTTAAATCTATAAGAAATAGAATAGGTTCTAATATTAGCATACTATGTGTTCTTGTCTTTCCTCACCTTGTTCATGACCTTGTCTTTCATGGCCTTGTTTTGTTGGTTTGTTTGATTGGGCTTTGTCCTTCCTCTTTGGTTGCATATGGTCCCTTTTTATGTAGTAGTTTATTATCACTTACTTCTAACATAGTTATATAGGCACGATTTTGATCGAAGCGACTTAGAAAAGTGAATTGAAAGGCACATAGCTAGTGATTAACTAGACTCTGTTCTCTTAACTGTCCAAAAAGAGAAAGCCTCGGAGCCCTATGGGACCAGTACGTAAGCTCACCCTAGTAGTCGTGCATGCCTGATTATTTAAAGAAACCCCATTGTCCTAAAGGCCATCCACCTTAGTGGTCAAGAGTGAAGGATCGGCCAACCACGCTTTTGATCGACCACGCGGTAACCATGTGACGTCTTTGAGTGGTCTCCCAATTCGCTATATATTCACAAAGATATTAGCTTCTCATCTTATTGACATCAATGGATGTCTATAGTGCTCAAGAATATTAAAACTTCAGAGTCGGGAGTCGTTGGATTAGCTCATTGTGTGGGGCACACCACAAACAATGAGCTAATCTAACGAATCCCGGCCGGCTCCAGAATTTCAATACTCCAGAGCACTATACAATTTTCACGACATGTATCCTCTAAACTATTACTCTGCCAAAATTGCCACTCGCGCGGCTATAATCTAACTTCACCTAATTTGGAATTCTTTGGCAAGAACCAATCTAGTGTTCTAACAAACCCTAAACATTCATTTGTCTTACATGTCACAAACAGGCTTGAAGCAATCAAAGACAGTCGAGGAAGATCAATCCTAACAGGCAAACAGATTTGACCAGTAAGAGCTTTACGCAGTGTTTGGGTAAGGGAGTTGAAGGTTCCAAGGGATTTGAAAGTGATGGGAGCTTGGAGTGAAAGGTCTTTAAGGTGATGGAACCTTGAAATGAAGGAACATAAGTGAAGGGACAAGTAAATTACTTGTTTGGCTATTTAGTTGATGGGATTTTACTATGAAATTATGTAAACACATTTTCTTTTCCAATTCAAGATTAGTCTTTAATTATACCCATTACAATTAGTTTGGTCATAAAATAAAATCAATATTTATGGTAATAATCTTTGGTGATAATAATCTGTCCATTCAGTCCAAACGAAAGAGTAATAATTTTAATAAAAAAATAATAATGATGATGATAAAGAAAATAAGTTACTGTTCGTCTTCTCCACAGTTTCAACCCATATGAACAATTGGGTATTCAAAGGTTTGATTAATGGGATTTACAAACATCCTAGCTCCTAAACATAGAGGCAAACACAATCGTTTTTCTCAAGGCTCTGATACTGGTAGTCAGAAAAGTGATAGTAGTAGGTGGATCTAGTTCAGATCTAAGCACATAATCAAACTTTTGAATACCGCCGCAGATTTGATGATGGCGAAGAATTAGATCTAGAGAGGAATAGATCTAACGCCGCAGACGATGAAGAAGAATTGAGTAGGTACATGAATACTGCTCGATACTTTCTCTAGGCACCAAATCAAGAACCCACCTCTTTGGATTTGCAGGAAGGAGAGAGAGAGAGAGAGAGAGAGAGTTGATTGAAAACCAGAAGAATAAATTGGAAGCCATCAGAGAGAGAGAGTTGATTGAAAACCAGAAGAAGAAATTGGAAGCCATCATCGAGCCGAGAGAATTTTAAAATAACGCCTATACAGGCGTCACTTTGCCGAGGGATTTTGTAACTAACATGTCCCATCTTCAGGTCCCTCGTCAAAGTCCCGGTTCTTTAAAGTCCCTTTTTGAAAATTTGCCAAACAAGGGACTTGTGGCAAGGGATTTTAAAGTCCCAGCACATTGTCCTCTCCCACCAAATTCTCCCTTACCCAAACACTGCCTTAGTGTTTAGTCAATCAAATCTCGATAAAAACAACATAGCTCATTAGTTAACTCATCAAGGTGCAAAGTAATGTTCTGATCGACTAAGGTGACACATAAACTAAATTTTCAATTCATGTCATTTTCCTCGTTTAATTGGCTCATTTATGAAGGTCATGTTCCCAGCAAGAAACTCATTGCGCACTATGGCCGCCAATCATGGAGCTTCTTCTTCCACATGGATCACCGATCGACATAAGCTAATACTCACATCGATCACCGGCGATGTGAATAACATTGCCAATCCCACGGAGCATCATAGCATAGATCATGTTGATGGTGATGGTAAAATTTCTCCCTTGCCTATTTCTCATATTGGTTCTTATCGTCTTCATTCTTCCGCTTATTCCTTTCATTAATTTACGTTGTCCTACTGCTTCATCTAATCTTTTATCTGTTTATAAATTTGCTGATGACAATCTCTGTTATTTCATTTTCTATCCTGCTTATCTTGTTGTGAAGGATCTCCAAACACAGAAGATGTTTTTTAAAGAGAGATGTGAGAATGGCCTTGATCCATTTCATCTGCTGCAGTCTGAGACCTCATCTAAAAATTTGAGATCGTTTGCTTTCTTTAGCACTCAAGTTTCATCATCAGTTTGGCATTTTCGATTAGGGCACCCAACTACAATTTTATCTAATTTATTTTCAAATAAATGTTTGCCCATCTCAGTCACATTCAAAATCAAATTTTGTAATTCTTGTCCACTTGGAAAAGGCCAAAAATTACCATTAGTTTTCTCAGATTCAGTATCAAATTTTTTATTGGAATTGTTACATTCTGATGGGGATGTATGGAGTTCTCCATATTTATCCAATAGTGGTTACAAGTATTATTTGTTACATTCTGATGGGGATGTATGGAGTTCTCCTTCTACTACATGGCTATTTACAATGTGATTAAAATATGAAGTATTTGGGATATTTGTTAAATCTAAAGACAATTGTTTTGTATGTGATGCTGAGATTACTTTATCATGATATCAAAATTTTCTTAGCCACGTGTGAATGTCTCACAACCATACGCCCACACGTGCTCCACTTCACTTAATATAAAGGTGTGTTGAGTATGTGAAGTGTAACTCGTATTAGAGAAATACAACATTGCCAAAGATTTTATAAAGGTTTTGAGTCTCTAGACTCATTGCCAATTGGTTTTGAGTGTAATGCTCATATTACGTACTTTATCACTTTTATGATCCCATTAATAATAAAAACAAACTCGTGTTGCTATCATGGAAATTAGCAAAATTTCAAGTATAAAAAATGTATTCTTCTAGCTCTAGCATTCCTGCTCCAACACCTTCTTAAACACGTTCACTCCTATAATAAATTAAAATTAAAACTCTCACTAATATTACTCACCATCTCATAAACAATTTAGGCAAAACAAAACAAGTAGTGCTCTATTTCACATCAAAAGCTCAGTGACACCTTTCAAGGGGCCTCTCCCTTGGAATCTCACAAGCATATAAACAAGTACTTCTAAAATAGTTATTGGCTTCATCCATATTTCAAGGGAGGATACTACAATCCATTTGTCTTGGGCAGTTGGACCACAATTTTCCTCGCCCATTCCAAATTATTAGCTTCTGTGTATACATACTTTTTACTTTATTCGACGATTTATGCACATTGTTATGATGTGAATATTCATGTACACATCAAAATGAACTAAAAATATCGTAAAACATAATTTACCCAATCCCCAAGACCACACATAAACTAATTTTCCTTGTTGACTTGGCTCTATATCATATTTACATTCATTTCATGATCCCATACATTCAATTAAAAAAAACTAATAATATTATTCACCATCCCATAAACACTGAAACAATATTACTCACAAAAAAAAAAAGTTCTAGCTAATTCACGTCGAAAGCTCATTTAACAGCTCGATGACATCTTTCATTGGGGGCCTCTGCCTCGAAATCTCATGAGCACATAGACCAGCAATTTCAAAATACTTCTTAACATTTTCCTCATCCAAATCCTCCCTTGAAATACTAGCATCCAACATTTCCATTTCCCGATTTTCGGCCACCATTTTCCTCGACCATTCCACCAAGCCCATCACCTCTTTGCCGTCAAATGCGGTGGGCAAATTGGGCCGTCTTCCAGTGGCAATCTCCAACATCAAAATCCCAAAACTAAACACATCCGCTCTCACGGTGGCCACCGTGAACCCTTCTTTGTACTCCGGCGGCATGTACCCCATGGTACCCGCAAATTGCGTCGACACGTGGGAACTCGCGCTATCGATACTCCTAGCCAGCCCAAAATCGGCAATATGGGCTTCATACTCCTTGTCCAACAACACATTGCTGGCCTTGATGTCCCTATGAATTATAGGCTTGTCCAATCCATGCAAATAGGCCAATCCATTAGCCACACCCCTAACGACCTTATTCCTCGTTTTCCAAGATAACGGCAATCTATAACCGGTCGTGTCATCATAACCATCAAAGTCCGTTGACGACGAGTCGTGAAGCCAACGGTCCAGATTTCCCCTCTCTATAAACTCATAAATTAATATCCTATCAGCGCCGGACACGCAGTATCCGAGAATCTTAACGATATTTCGGTGTCGGAGCTTACCTAGCGTTTCCATCTCGGCCTGAAACTCCCGAAACCCTTGAAAGGCGTCGGGATCTAGCTTCTTGATGGCGACTTTGAGGCCGTCGGAGAGCTGGGCTTTGTAGACGAGGCCGAATCCGCCGTCGCCGACGACCAGGTCTTTGTTGAAGTTCTTGGTGGCCTTGACGACTTCTTCCATGGAAACCTTGAGAGAAGGATCGAAGGACGCGCTTTCGCCGACGGAGATGCAAGTGAGCTGGGTCGGGTTGCCGACGGCCCGGGTCCGGCGCGAACGGGTGGATTTGGATTTGGTGCCCTTGCAGAGTAAGTAGACGGCGGCGAAGACTAGGGTTATGACGAAGAAGCTCCCGCAGGCGGCGAGAACGGCTTGGAGGGTACGATCCATGGCGAGATCGACAGAAGAGATGGGAATCGATTGATTGAGAAGGAAGAGAGATGGAATTGGGTCTTTGGTTTTGGTCTCGTTGAGAGAGAGAGAGAGAATATATGTGGGTGTATTGAGTAACAGAGTGGTGTTTAGGTCAGAAACGTGTTGGACTTGGAATTGAGATTGAAAAAAAGTGGGTGTAGCAGGCAGCGATGAAGGTAGAGGCTAGGGGGGAGGTGAGGTGAGTTTCGTGGAAGCTGGGATGGGTTGGGGAGTCTTTTGACCGAGTATGAACCGAAAGCGACGCTCATATTCGATCGGTAAGTCGTACTAATCAGTTATAAGCACGACGACTCAACCCCAAATTGATTGATTTGCACTATAAACAAACATGCATGAAATTGTTAGGAGCTTCTGTTAAAAAACGATTTTCAAATTTAATTACTTTATGGATTCGACCGACAATCCTAGCTCCACCACAATTTTTTTTTTCCTAACATCGAAGGAGATCCATACTTTTTAAAGTAAATTCTCGATAAGCCTGTATTTTGACGTATTTTTCCACCAAGAATCATATAACATAGTAAATGACCAAAATAGCCTTATTTTTTGCGTATAATTACATGTAACCATACAAATGCTATTTTAATGCTTAATGATGTGTCAAGCACTTTCGGTGATTCTCTGTTGAAAGATTCTCCTTAGTGCATGGTACTGTGCTGTTTGTGATGTTTGCTTCTGCTTTTGCTATACTGGGATACTTCTAGTAACAATAGTGCTTGCTTTGCTAGAAAGTAAGTTGTTGTGACGAGATTCCTTCATATCATTCCATCATGTTCTCAATGTTGTGCATTTCTTCTACAGTGAGATTATTCTAATAGGCTTCATTGTCATATGATGTTTATTCTGGTGCAAGATCTGAAGGTATGTCTCTAATGCTTTCACTATAGATTATTTTATAGGCTTACTTCGTTAAACTTTTCTTTGTCATTCACTGTAGATAACATTCCTCCTAAGCATTTTGAAGATATTTTTTATCCAAACCCAGCAATCCATAATATTATCCCAGATAAAAAAGTTGCTCCAAGCCTCCATTACCTTCAGAACCAGTGTCTCTTCCAACTATAAAAGGCATCAGGCAATATAGAGGGGCACTGATTGTACAAGAGAAAATCTGGAGCGACAGTCATTTATTCATGATAAAACAAGTTAAGTTCCTGACTGTCTACACAACAAAGCAAACAGAAAGGCCAATCAACACCATCATAGGCGGACCTCACCAAAAATTAGAAGGCATAATTGCCAAAATACCCCATAAATTTGGCTATAATTATCAATTTGCACCATGAACTTGCAATTGCGAAAATTAACCCTCTTAACTTGGTAAAAATTGTCAATTTGCACCCCCTCAGTTAATTCTAACATTTTCCATCGAAATGTGTGACATGTGACCTTCACGTGAGAGACAATATGATCATTTTATGATTTTTTTTTTGAAAAACATCTTTATCTTCTAATTCCCTTCTCTCTCGACTCAGACCTAGCCTTATAGAACCAAAACCATAATCTCCTCTCTTCCAAATCCACCCACACTCAGTCAAACCTAAATTAGCTAAATTGAACATGGACTTCCACCGAAATCACAGCTCCAACGGGATCCTCTGCCTCCTCCACCACCACCACCTCCACCATAGCCAATCCCAAGCCAAACCCTAAGCCTACTCGCAACACCATCTCCAGCCTCACCGCCTCCTACGACGACCCAATGCACTCTTGGGGGAGATTGGGAGTCCATCTCTCTCCTTTGACTATCTTCCCTCGTCGACTCTGACCGCCCCGCCCTCTCTCTCTTCTCCTCTCTCGAGACCAAGGCTCGAAACGACAAGCCAGAAGCCCAATAATTATTTTGATCCGCGACCTGTCTCAGCCCTCTGTCTCTACCACATCTCGCGAACCCAGAAGCCCAATTCCAGTAATACCCAATCCATTAGGGTTTTGTCACCGCTGCTCGAGCTCCAAATCGTCTTCAAGTCCACCAAGCGTGCCTACATCATCAGAGTTGAGCTGGATTCCTATTACAAACACATTTTCCAAATGCCTACTTGGTCAAAGATGGACTTCTGCAAGTTCCTTGCTTCTTGGCCGGCCAGGATTGCTCTTGTCAACGACAATTCGAATCCAATGACAACCACAGTGAGCCAGAGAGATTACTGGGTTCTTGGAGAACGTACAGGAATGAGAATGAGATTGAGGATGTTGTGTGGAAGAAATGGGTCAACTGAGAATTGAGCAAAATGGTAGCAGACTAGCAGTAATGGTGTCCATTAAATGGAGGAGTCAAAGGGGTCGAGGATTTGCCATTACCATATTGAAAATGAAAAAGAGAGTGGAGGTATATTTATTTTTCTTAATAAAAAATATCATAAAATGATCATATTGCCCCTCACTTGAAGATGACATTTCACACATTTGGATGAAAAATGTTGCAATTGACGGAGGGGGTGCAAATTGACAATTTTTACCAAGTTCAGGGAGTTGATTTTTGCAATTGCAAATTCAGGATGTAAATTGACAATTATAGCCAAGTTTATGGGGTATTTTGGTAATTATGCCTTATAATTTTTGGTGAGGTCCGCCTATGACGGTGCTGATTGGCCTTTCTGTTTGCTTTGTTGTGTAGACAGTTAGGAACTTATCTTGTTTTATCATGAATAAATGACTGTCGCTCCAGATTTGCTCTTGTACAATCGGTGCTCCTCTATATTGCCTGTTGTCTTTTATAGTTGGAAGCACCGATTGTACATGAGGAGGAAGTGAGGAAGAAAGTCAGTGAAGGAAGGAAAGAGATTTGAGTGGTGGAAGGAAGAGAAAACGAAGGAAACAAACTAAGTTGCCGGCAGTTCGACCGATCGATAAGGGACGTTGACCGGTCATCCCTGGACGGGTCACCAAGAGAAAAAAGTGTTTGGGAGAGGACAAAATGAGATAATTTGGTGATTTCAAGGTCATGACTGCTATGAAGATGCTCTAAAATGGCTAGAACTAGGTATATATATAGGCAAGGGAAGGGAGAATGGAAGGCTACGATTAAAACTAGGGAGATCTAATGGCTAGAAGGAATGGAGTAAGTGAGGGACAAGGGGGTAATTGCACATAAATTTCTGCTCAAAATGCTATTCCAAAGTCAACAAGGAATGTTGACAAAAGAATAGATTTGGGAAGGACAAGTGTCATTTTCTTCTAAAGAAAGAAAATGAATGAATAATCAAAAAATGACATAAAAAAAATGGCATATTTCTTGCTGATTTTTGGGGCTTCTTGTGATGAGTCACAAGGTTGACTTTCGACCTTGACATTCGGAGTTGACCATAGTTGACTTTTCGGTTTCTTTGGCAATCCTCCAGAATTCTCTTGTGCTTCACGTTCGAGACTTCATATTTGACATGTTGGCGCTCTTAAGTCATGATTGACCACGAGTTGACCATCTGTCCTCAGGTTGACTTTTCGTCTTTTTGTCGAAAATCCACTAAAAACTCCAAAATGCGTCCTTTCGCTACTGATATCAATCCGATGCTCATGTTCCCTACATTGGTGCAAAACATAGATTAGAGACACTAAATGACTATTAGATTAGCATTACTAAAGTGATTATAGGCCTAATTTTTATGTTAAACACATAGAAATCATTGGCGTGTTTATGTTGTTTAGTATTTACTATTTAGTTGATCACTGCTGCTATTCCAGGTTATTTTAATCCTTGTGTTTTTTTTTTTACTAAAGAATCTTCTTTAAAAGAATATTGCAAACCATTGTTTAATGGGTACATATTACTATATTAGTCAAGCTTCTTAACTATTATTATGAAATTCTTGATCGGAAAAACTATTATTATGAAATTGCAGAGGTCGTTCTCTGCTTATATTTCTTAGTCAAGCTTTTTGGCTTCATATAAAGGATGATTCATGTACAATTTATTGTTTTAGAATAAAAGACAATTCTTAAGAACAAAAATGAAGCATCTTTGGTCAATATTTATATAAGCGAACGTGTTAAGAAAATTCAATCTTTAACAACCTCTATAAATGACTCTCTACTTTAGTTTTCTCTATATGGTGTGAGAGTGGCTCTTATCTATGTATGTTGAAAGATAGGAAATTCTATTTTTTTTAGAGGAATGTCAAAATCCATTAAAGTTCAACAAGGTTACACATAACAACTGCTCCGGTGGAGCTGTTAAAAAAGTTGTTACCACATAACCCTATCTTTTCTAACCATTAGGCCCTTTACCAAATTAGCACTAGCAAATCCCGAATAAAAGATAAAAGAGACACGAGATCCACCGTACTAACCTGCGACATCTCTCCTAAACGAAAGAAGTCGCAGGCCCTACATCCATAAAGACATGAAAAATAAAAATAAATGCCCAAGGCCAACAACAAAACCCTAAGCCCAAACTAAACTGTAGAAAACCTAGCTGCAACACAAACTCGCAGCCGCCATTCGTTGTCGCACCCGTGCCTCTTCGGGTCATCAATCGCAACAAACCTGCATAACCGCCGGTAACCAATTCTGTTATTGAAACATCACCATCACACCCAAGTAGCATACCACTCGGAACAACCAAAGTCTGCTCCAAGCATAAGCCCTGCCATCTTGCAGGAGACAAGCAGCAGGCCACCAGTGAGCCGCTCCACCAACGCGGATGAAGGAACCACCAGCGTCAGCAAAAGGTGACAGCCCAGAATCTTGCCGGCACCACACCTCACCGCTAAAAGCAGCGACAAAACTGAGAAGAAAAAAGCAAACACCAACGAATGCAAGGTGACCCAGTCGAAACCAACAACCGCCGCCACCCTCAAGACTACCCAAGAAGAAAGAGAGCTCCCTTCCCGTAGCCGAAAATTCAAAGCCGCCGCCAAGAGGCCACAACCCCCACCTCCCTTGAAGAGAGAAAAACCCTAGCAGAGAAGCCATTTGCTAAAAAAATAATTAATTTAGGAAATTCCATTTAGTTGCTTTTTCTAATTTTTAGGTAGATTTTTTTTAATAATTCAAAAGGCAACATAAATTTAAAATTAGTTGTAGGAAACGCATCTTAAAATTGCATGCTATTTTAGCTAAAAAACAAAAGAAAAACTATATAAGATTGTTGAAGCAACTGTTCTCCAAGCAGTTTCTTCTAGTGGATTCCATAATTTAGTATAATACCAGTTTTACTATTTGTATTCTCATTAGTGTTTTGATTCCTAAAGTTCGATATCCTCTTAATACTGATGATAATAATTTGTTGGGTTTATGCTTGGTAAAACCACTTTAACCATCTCCTCCATCTTTGCTATTGAGTTATTACATTTCAATACTCAACATAGTCTAGGTATACTAGTATAACTATATGTTAATAATCTGTAATTCCTTGCGTATCGCTCTAGATTTAATTCTTTCTAAAATACTGTAATTCTTGGACCTATTTAAACTCCTCCATATGAGAAAAATAGAGACACAAGAATTCTCCAATCTCTTTCATAGTATTTGAGCAAAGATCTTTCTTTGTCCCTTGCAACATATTCTTTTGGCTTTGAGCCCACTGCCGATTATAATTGCGCTTCGCAACACATCCTCCCAGATCAGGTTGTCTCTCTAAAAAGTTATGGAATACAATACTCGAAAACAAGACAACTCTTTACTCATTGTTCATATAGAAGACGTACTTAATAATTATAACTTCGGAGTCCAACAAAAATGAAGACTAGAAGCAAGGTTTCGAAGTTTCTACACATGAACTGTTTTTAATATTTGAATGTGAGGGCTAAACTGGATCAGCATTTTACAACTTATCCTTTTTACCTTAAACAATTTATAATAAAAAGCATTTCAGATGTTCAAGCCCAGCGACACCATCTTGAGTTTAAAAAGATTCTTTACCATTATCATTTAAATTGAACTGAACCTGATGGACCATTATCATTTATGTGTATCTGGCTTTCCTGTGATGACTAGGAAAGCCTGAGTGTAATGTTGTTTCTTAGTTTCATTTGCTTTGGATGCTCTATAACTCATTTTGATAACCGTTAGAAGAATAGGACAACTTGATTCCAGGAGTCACACTCCTTATATTTACTAGACTTGAGCCATTATCATCATCGATCAATTTATGCAAAATTACTTTTTCTCTGTTTTCCATTGTATCAAAGCTCTCACGCTCATGGTATCAAAGAAGGGAGGGTGGGCGGGTGGCCGGCCACCTCTGCTGACTCAAGCCTTATCGGTGGCAGAGTTAGAATATATACCTCACTCAGCAAGCATTGGCTGACTCCCAAATTCAGGCTATGCGTGACTCCATGGCTAACCAAGAGCTTACGAGATCCCAAAACGCTAAATTTCATCTTCAATATGAGAATTTTCGTTCTCTGCTTTTGGAGGAGTTACGCCAGCTTGGGTTGGATCAGGAGAAGGAGGCTATGTTGATACAACTTAATCCAGTTGAAGCTGAAGGCATCATTGTAGCAGCATATCCTGTTATTGTTGCTTTGTTGGGTAAATTCTTTGCCTTTTTTGATAATCCTTCATTATTACCTCCCCACAGGAAGCATGACCATAAGATGGAACTAATGCCAAGAACACCCTCTGTTAGTATGAGGCCATATAGATATCCTCACTTTAATAAAACTGAAACTAAGAAAATATGCGTTAAAATGTTAGTTGGAGGGGTTATACAGCCCAAAGTCAATCCATTTTCTTCCCCAGTATTACTAGTGAAAAAGAAAGATGGGAACCATAGGATTAGGATGTGTGTGGATTACAGGGCCTTTAATGTTGTGACAGTTAAGGATAAGTTCTCAATCCCTATTGTTGGTGAATTACATGGTTCGGTGGTAAATTCTAAGTTTGATCTGAGGTTAATTAGGATATCACCAAATTAGGATGCACCCTCAGGATGTTAGTCAGACAGTATTTCTAACTCATGTAGGCCATGATGAGTTCTTTGTCACGCCCTTTGGCTTGGTAAATACTCTCTCCACATTTCAATCTCTAATGAATGATATTTTTAGAGAATATTTGAGGAAGTTTGTGCTGGTGTTCTTTGACGACATCTTAATATACAGTAATTCCTTGGAATCTCATTTGGAACATTTGGTCTATTATAGCTACTGAGTTTGACGATCAATTTGAGTAAATGTGCTTTTGGTACCAACAGTGTGAAATATTTAGGTCACATTATTTCTGATTTTCTGACGAGGGAGTGTCAGTTGATTATGCTAAAGTAGAAGTGATTAGACGATAGCAAAAACATAAAACTCTGAAGGGCTTGAGAGGGTTTCTAAGGTATGGCTAGCTTTTATAGAAAAATTTTCAAGAATTTTGGACTAATTTCTAAGACATTAGAAAATATGCTTAAGAAAGATGGCTTGTAGTGGTCAGTTGAGGCTGAAGTAGCTTTTGACAAACTTAAGGAAGCAATGACAAGTACACCCAGTGTTGGCCCTTCCAGGCTTTTATAAAGAACTTGTAGTTGAATGAGATGTTTCTGGAATAAGATTTTGTGCTTTGTTGTCCCAAGAAAATCTCCCCATTACTTATTTAAGCAAGACTCTGGCTCCCAAACACTAAGCATTATCTATTTTTTGACAAGGAAATTAATGATGGTTGTGATCTTTGCAGTGCAGCAGTAGAGACCATACCTGTTAAGCCACTACTTTAAGATTATTATAGATCACAAGACCAATTCAATACTTTCTTAATCAAAGAATCACTACTCCTGCTCATCAAAAATAGTTGGTTATGATTACAACATTGTTTACAAGTCTGGCTCTCATATTACAGTGCCTGATGCACTATCTAGGAGATCAGAACTTAATGCATTAATGGGCCCAAACGGTCCAAACCTGTGTTTGAATTTATGCAGCAGTTGCAAGAAGTGTGTAAGGTTGATGTGGAAACCAAAAAAGGTGATTTCTGACATTAAGCAGGGAAGGTCAACAAAGAAGCATTTACTCTTAGCAATGACAGGTTATTGGATCTTTCTAGGTGGCTAATAACATATAAAAGGGTTTCTAAGAACTTTCTTTGATCTAGAATATATGAGGTGTATTATCTGTGAACAAAAAGAGTAAATGGCATGATCTACTACCAGAGGTTGAATGGTGGTAAAACATTACCTATCCTTCAGCCATGAAGATGTCTCCTTACCAGGCTTTGTATGGCATTCCACCTCCTCAAGGTTCACTCTTATTTGCCTACATCCATTGTTGTTCATCAAGTGGACTTGATGTTGAAAGACAGGGATGAGCTACTAGCGTTTTGAAGCAAAACTCACAATTATGTTTGACTCAAACAAGTGTAATTGGTATCATGCTAAAGTTTTATGCATAGGGTTGTTCAAGAAGGAAAATGCTCCTGAAGATTAATTGTTGATTTAATGGAAAATGCTCCTTTATCATCAATCAATTTATGCATAATTAGTTAATTACCTTTTCTCTCAATTTTTCTATGTTTTCTCTGTTTTCCATAGATTTCTGGATTTAGACCCTTGTTAGAACCTTTAAAGGCTATGTTAGACGATATGGGCATCGAACTTAGTCTGTAAAATGTTGGAAAAAAAACATTGAGGTCAAAAAAAATTTACATAAATAATTGCAGCTCACAGACAATTAGAAACAACTCATCAACAAATACAAAATTCTCATGCAAATTCTAATTTTATTTTATTTTTTGGAAAGAAAAAGAGTTAAGAATTTTTATTTTTATTTAAATTAATTTTTTATCAATTATTTACACAAACAAGAGAAAACTTATTGGACTCATAGTAACCAAAATTGGTTAACCTTAGGTAATCCCAAAATTCCCAATACAACTTACTTTCCGGCTATAGCCACCGTAACCCTAAAAGAATATATAACAAAAATATGGGCCAGGTTATATAGCAAAATATTTTTTACACAATTTTTTACCCAAGTTTTAAGGCTCAACTTTCCTCCCATGAGGTGGAGGGTTTGAACCACCTCAATGTTAAAATGAAGATTTTCTTTTAAATTCTTCAATACCGGTTCGGTAAGGTACATTGCTGATTTGAAAAATATCGAATCAACACTGAACCAAGCATGCTAGGTTCGGTACAATTAACCAAACCGTGAACTCAATTTACCGTGTTTGTTAGTACCGAGCCTATTGGTTCGGCTCGAAAATCGACTAGCTCGGTAGAAATGGTAATTATAGCCACCCCCTATTTTCCTGCCAAGAGATATAGTGAAATGAGCAATGCTCTCTTTGAGACCTTTTAAAAAAAATTTATAAAAAAACCAACAACAATTTTTATTCACATCTCACCCATCCTTAAATATCAATGAGATTCGAATATGTGACCTCCACAGTGTTGTAGGTTATCATATTAATATGGCCTCATGGATGTGTGTATATCAAAAACTATTGTTTTTTAAATTACAAAATTATAGATTGTTTTGATAAAATATCGAGCAAATGATCAAACATTCACGAGGAAATTACAAAATAAATAAAAATATGAATAAGTGGGACACAACATAATTCCAGAAAAACCCTATTGACCAAAGTCAAATTTGAGACAAAGTTAGGGGACCCACACGTCATTGACTGGTGTCTGGTAAATCAAACAAATATTCTCTTGAAAAAGGTGACGACAATTTTTTACTCTTCTTGAAAACAAATCCATGGGAGCGTGGAGTGTGTAAATTTGTAGTAGCAAGTAGCAACCAAGTGGTTCTGAGAAAAAGAAAAAAAAAAAAAAAAGTAGCAATCAAGTAAATCATCGGAATTCGAAGTCTTACAATCCCTTCTTCCTTTCACAGATGTGCAATTCTAGAAAGACTTTTGTTGAACAAGACTCTAGTATGAGCTCACATTGAAACTTTATTTTTGTATAGAAGCATCGAAACTCTGTTATATGTAACAAAGTACCAGCGTAAGTAGAAAACGTTCATCATATAGCAAATAGAACAAGTAGAAATTCACTCAAATAGTAACCACAAGGGCAATGTCAAAGGGCAGAGACGAAGCCTCCATGAGAAGAGCTAGACCACCTCATGTAATGTACATCAACTAGACCACCACATGAATTACAAGATTTATGGCTTAAATCTGCTTAAAGAGGAAAACAAGTCCAATAGTCCAAGAAAACCCAGATAAGCTCACATTGAATCTTACAATCCCTTCTTCCTTTCTCAGATGTGTAATTCTAGAAAGACTTTTGTTGAACTAGACTGTAGCATGAGCTCACATTGAAACATTTGTTTTTTGTCTAGACGCATTGAAACTCTGTTATATGTAACCAAGTACCAGCGTAAGCAAGCCTAAAGCGTAAATTCGCCAGGTACCTCAATTCGGGAGTAACTTGATTTCATTCTCTATGGTGCTATCAGCAGGTTTGGCTTGGCTGGTTTCCTTTAGTCTAACAATAGAGGAATAAAGGTCAAATTCCGACTTCAGTTTCAAGCAGCAGGCTTCTATCCACTTCTCAGCTACACTGGTCGTTACACTGTGTTGGCTGTCCCTTTCATGTTCTTCAATGGCAGGTCATATCTCATTGTATAAGGATTCAAGATGAGTGGCAGCATCACTTCTCGTCTCCTGTGAAGAAAATGTTCAATGTGAACAAAATAATAAAGTCATGTGCCTTGGACTTTCATACAATTTAGAAAATAAGATTATACTACAATATTGTTTTTTTTTTTAAGAAATAAGATGCTTGAATTAAAAAAGGGAAAATAAAAATTAGACATTAGAAGACCCAGCAGTCCACGAAAGAACCTACCCTAAGAAAAGAAAAACAGGATCCCAGAACTTACAAACAAGGGAGAAAAGAAGTTCACAATCACAAAAACCAGGAAAAAGAAACCACCTAAGCTACGAATATACTGGAGATGACAAAATTCCTGAAAAGTAATATTAATGATTCTGAAGCATGAACCAATATTAGAAGGGAAAAACAAACAGGCATTTGTTTTTAAGATATGACATGATGACAACCTCAAAGGCAAATATTTCCATGAACTTTGTTATGTGTGTATATATATAGTAATATATAGTGTACATATATAGTATGTATATATATATATATATTCTTTGTATCAAAATAAAAACAAAAGTAGGAAGAGAAAATGAGCTTCATCTACAATTAATACGATATAACTTGTTCAGGAGGTATCCAAACTATATTTGTCGTGCCATTTACAATGAAAGAAAATTATCCAAAGTTATATCATTTTGTACAGTTGTGTAAGACACTGTTACGGTTGTGTGCCTAATACTGTAATACATGTCAAAGGAGTGTCGTATATCATAGTTTAATGCTATTAAGGCATTAATATGATTAATCATTTGATTTAGAATTAATAATGGATGCTTCGAAAAATTTAAATAGATAATCAAGACTCCACATGTAAAAATATAAGTGATGTGTACTAAAAGTCTAAAAGTAAGCTTTGCTTGTATATAGATGAAAATAACATAAAACGAAGTTAAATTTATCAATATAACCTTATTTATCCAATGAATATTCTGAGACATATCCACTTCAATATATACTATAGATTAGCCAAAAAAAAAAACACAAAATACCTCATGTTTCAAAATTTCCTCTTGTGCCTCATTTGATGCTAAAAGCAAAGCTACAGATTTGGCATCTTCTTTTTGTGCAAAATGTTTCAACTTTCCATTAGAACCTTGTTTCGATCTCTTGTTTGACATGGATCCTGATCCAATGTGATAGTTTCGACATGCAGTATTACTGCAGATTCGAGATATCATTGCATTCTTTTTAGGAAAGCCGGTTGATTGTCTTGTGAATAAAGTTTCGTCTCCTTACTCACTTCATTTTTGACCTCCATAACTACACCCTCCATAGGATCTGAATCAACTGATTGGATGACTAGAGCAGTGGACATCAACTGATGTTCAGAATCCGCATTGACATTGATCGTCATCCCGTTAACATCAAATTCAGAATTTGAGGAGTTGACAGTCTTGAAGAGCCTAGTGGAAGGCTCATCCTCTGCCGAATCATAGAGTGGAATTTTCTCAACTGAATACCTGTCATCAACAGCAAATTAAAAATAAGTGAAATAAGGCAAAAAAAAAATACAAATAATAAAATACAAAAAAAAATAAATAATGCACATGCCTACCAAAATCTCTAAATACGTATGAGTTGATGCAAGTGAGTAAAGCAGGTTTCAGAAACGATTAGTTGGACAAATAAAAGATGGTCAATACAAAAAGAGGTGAAGAAACACACTGGTGGTATGAAACCTTGTTGTAAGGTTACAAAAGAGGCCAATGTGCTTTTCTTCTGGAATGAGTGAAAACTGCTCAACACTTGGTGTGTTATGTGATTTATATAGTACCTTAAGTTCCTATTTAAGATGAATGAATGATGTTATTCTTATTTTCTAACTATAATGTATTTTTTTATTATAATATTGTAAAGCGCCTCAAGGCTTATGCCTTACGCCTCAAGGCTTATGCCTTACGCCTCAAGGCTTATGCCTTACGCCTCAAGGCTTATGCCTTATGCCTCAAGGCTTCTAAGGCTTGAGGCTTCAGCAAAACGCCTCGACTCACACCTTCGCGTATTAAAACATTGATCAAGAATAAACAGAAACTGCAAAGATCAAGAGGACCAAGATGGAGTTTTAATGCATTTTCTATTCTTATTTGCGCTGATATGTGCAACAAATCAATATAAAATGAAAACATATCACCAACACTCATTATGAATTATGATTTTTATTGTAAAGCTAGCCCTTGGCTTTCATATTCTTCAAAGAGCTGGACTTCGAAGGATTTAGCACCACAATAGATATCATTAGTCATTTATGTTTTTGTCCAAGAAACTTAAGCTTCACAACAGTTCCATGTAAGCCAACATTGAACCACACTATGGACTATATTTATAACTAAAAGCAAAGCCAGTACAAGGTGTTGAATCAAAAATTGCAAAAAATGAAAGATCTTAAACATCAAATGATTAAATATCTTAACAGGTTTAAATGATAGACACAAGAATAAATGCACGGGTGCAGGCACACACCGATGTAAATGTAATATGCATTCAAATCTTCACTCAAGCCTGAATCAATTTGTGTTCTAGAAACTCTAGCAGGTATGAAGTAAGTTCTGTGTATATACAAAAAAGAACAGCCACCAGCATACAATACTTCATCAGCAGCTGATTGAACTGTTTGAGGATATCATGTGGCACTGGAGGATACAGAGTTTTGTGGAATGATTAAGTAAAATTTTCAAAGGTGGATGCCTTCAGCGCATTACAAACCTTCAGGCAAAGAAGCGGATGCCTTTTGTGACTCACATTCGATGCCTTGAGCCCCAGAATTTCCATCATCACATACATCCTTGACCTGGTCTATGGCATCAATCCAACAGGAAATGAATCGATATAAGACATAACATTTGCCGAGAGTGTCCGGTACACCTGTAAATATGATATATATTGTTATACATGAAAGGTATGTATATGTGAAAAGTTACATCTAAGAACGATATCTTTATTACCTTCTCCTTCATGGGCCCTGTTGCGTTGATTTTTGCAACACATCCATTGTATCACCAGTCACACTAGGTGAATGACTACCCACAGATGCAGATTGTATCAACTCAAATGCGGATACGTTTGCTGAATGGACATATCATCTCTCACTCCTTCAATTGACCTCGTGTTCTGGACTTGACCCCTGGTTCAACACTTCAACAAGAGTTTCTAGGGATGGTACAAGTTCTCTCACTCTTTTCCGCATCATCAACCTATTATCAGCACTTGTCTTCATAAAGTACTGAAGCAACTCCAACTCAGGAAATTCATTAACATCCATGGTATCGTTAATAGGATCAGAAGGAGGTGACATATGAAGTTTCCTCCAATGGGGGTCAAGAGACTCGAGCGGAATTGGTCGGCAATCCCTCTTATATTTGGCAATTTCATGGGCACAAGGTAAACCATGGGTACGATGTATGACGCAGCCACAATGCAGATCATGGACTCCAATTGTGGTGGCTAGCTTGAACTGAGATAATACCTTGTCCAATGCAAAAGTAGAAACTACTCCTCTTAGATGTTTGAATTCTAAAGGCCAGGAGCTATGTCGCACAACCGTCAAACACTTCTCGAAAGATGCCTTAATGTCAGTGTGTTGTAACTCAAGAAGAGCATGTATCTTCTCAAAAGAACCCTCAAAATTCCCCTGACTCAAACCAAGTTGCCTCTTCAGCTTGGAATGTGCACTCTCCGCCCTATTACAACATAAACAAGTACAAGCAATTTAACACAACTTCAAAATAAACCAATGATGTAACACTGCATAAGTAATACACTAAGTTCATTACCTGTTTGATGCCACATTGCCATAATGCATGATCATGTCCGTCCAGGCCGACACAAATCTGTCCTTGAAAGGATTCAACCATGTGTTTGTAACATACTCCAAGACCTCTGTGTAATTACTAAATTCACTCTGTAACACCGCTAGCTCTTGTATATAATCTTCTTCCGTAGGTGACGTTACAAGCACATTCCACTTCATAATAAACCTATCCCACTTTTCCTTGGACTCGAACAGATTTCTGCATTTGGCCAACACAGTCTTATTGATATGCCATTTGCACAGCATATGTCTAGCTGAAGGAAATACCATATCAACGGCTCTCATCAATTCCAAATCCTTGTCTGTGACAATAACATTGGGCATAGCACACCGATCCATCACATCACGTAATCTACTTAAGGCCCAAACATAATTATCTTCTTTTTCAGAATCCAAAAAAACAAATGCAACTGGGAATGTCATATCAGTAGATGTCACGCCTACAACCTCCAGGAGGAGGTAATGATACCTATTGGTTTTAAAAGTGCAATCCATCATCAAGATGGTTGGAAATACACGTAACAATGCCAAACTCACAGGGTGTGCCCAAAACAAGTCCAGCACACTCTCTGAAATAGGACAACTCCTGTGCCACTCAAGATAATTATGCTCATTCAACTTACATAAAAGTTGTTCCATTTGAGATCTCCCTGCTTTCTCTTTAACTCCTCGCCTTTGGCGTGCATTGTAGATAGTTCTTATAGTTGTAAGATTGAGTGAATCCCTTTGCTTCAATTTGTTCAAGATTTCTTTGGGTCGTACTAAACTCTTTGACAAGTCTATCAAGAGTGAAGTCTCCTCCTCCGACAACTTCCCTGCATATGAGTGCCCTTCAAGAGACTCAGTTAACGCATGATTGTGCACTCCACATACCACCTTTAGCATCCATCCATCATCAGTTGCTAACTTCTCTCCCTTCAATGTGAAAGGACAGCCACACTTTTTGGTGCCAGTCCCGCATCTTTGCTTCCCACCTTTATCACATCTATCTTTGTGAACTTTAAGTTTTCCGCCTCGCTCGCACCCTAATGTAACTCTTGGTTTCAAACTTTTACCACCCAAATCGGATCGTACTGTCACAACGACAAACCCGTTTCGTTTCCCAGCCTCACAAGCCCACAGCATCAAGGATTCTCTACTCTTGAATATCTAAACAACAAAAGAAAACATAGCGATGTAAGGATCCAGATATACCTTTTTACTTTCAATGCACCACCCAAAGCTTTATAATAACTCGGGTTACCTCATAAGTAGTAAATTCACTCGTGTAATCCATTACACATTCTGAGTCAACCTCACTACCTCGAGTAGACGTGTTGGCCTGCATTAATGATAACAAGTTTAAATAAAGAAAATTGTCAAGATTCAATTACAGGATACTCATGTGGCCCAACACACCAAAACTATTTATGATACAACTGGTTACCTCACGGGTACTAGATTGAGTCGTGGAATCCATTGCAGTATCCGACCCAACCCCACTACCTCGACTACAAGTATCACCCTGCATTAGAGAAAACGGTAAGTTTTGACAGATAAAATCAGCTCCAACTGAACTGCCAAATCCTACGTGTATTTGACAGACCGAGCCTCGCTGCCAAATTTGGCAGTTCAAAAAGCTTTTGTCAAATCTTTGTTTATTGGGTTTTAAGACAATTCCTTCTTTTATTCTTCTGCACAATTCTGATGGAGATGAAGATGAAGGTGCAAAAATCTGATTAAGGACTACCCAGCAAATTCAACAGATTTCCATACCCAGATCAACCAAATTCAAACACTTCCCAATACCCATACCCGTCTGGTTTGCCTTTCATGAAAAGCAAAGGATGTCCGAGTGAGATTTGGGATGATCCCCTCCTCGCTGCATATCTGGTTTGCAGCCCACCGCCGACTGCCGAGATGCTCTTATGATGGTGGTGGTGATGAATTGGGTTGTGGAGACTAATGGTCGTGGTGGTGAGGAATTGGGTTGTGGAGACTGACTTGATTGAAGAAGAGAGGCCGGGTTATGCTCTATGTGTGATGTGATCTGGGTATAGACTATAGAGAGAAACATGAAGAGAAAACAGATCGGCCATAATAAAATAGAGAAAAACTTTCGTATAGTACTTGAACTATCACCAAATGCAATTTTTATTACCTGAACTTTTATAAAGAACCTGGTGGTACCTGAACTATTTCTATGTTTGCCATTATAGTATCTACCATTAAATATTCCGTTAAGTGCTTACATGGCATGGGTAATACAGTCATTTCATATATTTTCAATTTTCAAAATAAATTATACAAAAAAAAAAATTTAGATAATTTATCCACAATTCAAGACTAACAATGAGAAAAATTATTTTTATTTTTATAATATAATTTAGGGTTCTTGACCCATAATGACAAAATTGAGCAAATATTTACCATCAAGGACAAGACAAAAACGCGGTGCCCTCCCGGTCCATTAATTGACCAATTTACGTTTTTGTATTATACATTTCACAAAAATTATGAAACTGCCACTGACAGATTTTATTGACCTCAATAATTTTTTTTAAGGAATCGATTTCGTTGTATGAGATAAAGAATAAATGTGCATCACCTTTGTATATTTTACTGACCTCAATAAAATTTTATTGAGGTCGAAAACGAGAACGCCAGTGCAGCAACAAATGTTGTATCAGTTTCGATTTTATTGACTTCAATAAAACAAAATTATTGATCTCAATAAAAATATTATTGACCTCAATAAAAAAAAATTATTGACCTCAATAAAATTTTATTGAGGTCGACAACGAGAATGCCAATGTAGCAACAATGCAGTATCGGTCTCAAACTTGAATTTCCAACGAAAGCCTCGACAACCATCACATCATAATAACTCCACACTTGTGCAATTCATAATCACAAGCAATTGACCACTGTGCACACATCACCACCTGCAAACGCCAAGTCCGTGCAAAATTATTGAGGTCAATAAAAAAAAATTATTGACCTCAATAAAATTTTATTGAGGTCGACAACGAGAATGCCAATGTAGCGACAATGTTGTATAGGTCCCAAGCTTGAATTTCCAACGAGAGCCTCGAGAACCATCACATCATAGCAACTCCACATTTGTGCAATTCATAATCACAAGCAATTCACCACTGTGCACACATCACCACCTGCAAACGCCAAGCCCGTGCAAAATTATTGAGGTCAATAAAAAAAATTATTGACGTCAATAAAATTTTATTGAGGTCGATAAACTGTTTTATTGAGGTCAATAAGATTTTATAAGATCAGTGAAATTTTAGTTTTTGGGTCTCAATCAACAAAGAACAAAAGAGCATCATCTTTGTGTATTTTATTGACCTCAATAAAATTTTATTGAGGTCAATAAAATTTTATAAGATCAGTGAAATTTCAGTTTCTGGATTTCAATCAACAAATAACAAATGAGCATCACCTTTGTGTATTTTATTGACCTCAATAAAATTTTATTGAGGTCAATAAACTATTTTATTGAGGTCAATAAATTGTTTTATTGAGGTCAATAAACTATTTTATTTAGGGTTTTCAACAACAATAGCAACTTAACTCTCTCAAACTTTCATTCAATATTAATCTCATATAAGGGAGTCGGTCAAAAACCCAATATAGATGCATGAATGCATCTGCAATTAGCAATTGTAGATGAATGAATGCATTTATAACCAAATGCACAGCAGCTAATCAATTAGCAATTGTAGATGAATGAATGAATTTATAACCAAATGCACAGCAGCTAATCAATTAGTAATTGTAGATGAATGAATGCATTTATAACCAAATGCACAGCAGCTAATCAATTAGCAATTGTAGATGAATGAATGAATTTATAACCAAATGCACAGCAGCTAATCAATTAGCAATTGTAGATGAATGAATGCATTTATAACCAAATGCACAACAGCTAATCAATTAGCTATGGTCCAAGCAGGTGCAAATATAAGCACCTCAACTTCAAATCATTTGCAAAAGTAAATAACAAGTTATACAAACAGAGACATAATCATCTTTGCACTCTTTCAGCTTACGTTCTTCTTCTTTGGTTGGAGCCATCTTCATTAGACTTTCAATTAAGTAATTCAGTTCCAAAAGCATCTGCATTACCTGCATTCATAAACAGTACCAACCACCACCATTATTTCACACCCACCCAACCAAACTTAACGCTAAACATTTCATTTGCAATTATAAATCATGAAGAAGAAGAATGAATGCTTCGTATGATCTCCGTATAAGCAATAGGATGCAAACATCACAGATTCAGCCCCACCCTACAATTTCTCTATTTGCACAGATAGATACATTTAGCATTCATATCCTTACATAGTTAATCAAGTTGGACCAAAAGCAAATCAAGCCACCAGCAGCCTAGACCAGCTGTGCCCAGTGCCTCTCGCAGTCTCCGGCGACTGAATCTCTCCATCGCCAACTCGTGTCGTGCTTCGCCGTGTCCACTGCCATCACTTCCAGACACCGCCTGCACAACCAAACATAACCACTGCGCCAGATCTTCTCTGGACACCTAGAGATCTATAGTCGTTCGATCTCCGTCATCGGAGCCTCACCGTGACGGACCGAGCCAAATCGGCGAGTCGTAGCCCGATTTCTACCACCGTCGTTCCTCTTCCTCGAGCTCTCTCATCTCGCCTCCTCTCTCTCTCTCTCTCTCTCTCTCTCTCTCACCATAAACCTCCGGCAACAAGATCGATCCCATTTGGAAGCTTTGATCATATCCACCTTGAATGGTGGCAATTCTGAAAAAAAAATATTGAAGGGCAAAAATGTCTAAAAAAAATTAGAACAAATCATGTCTCCCTTATTTTGTCCTTGGTGGGAGTAAAAGAGGCACAACCCAAACTTGATGGGAAATATTTAAAATCTCTCAAACTTGATGGGAAATATGTAGTGAAAATTAGGACCTATTGGATATTTACCTTATAATTTATTGCCAATTTTTATGTTTTTAATATAATTTATTACCATGTAGATGGTTTTATTATTAATTTTAAAAAATAAAAATAAACTATATTCAAAAAAGTAATTTAATTTTTTATTATATTAAAAAATAATGATAATTTATTTTGATTTTAAAGTTTAACAATAAAATCACCTATATAGAATATTTAACGGTAGATACTATAATGACAAACGGAGGAATAATTCAGGTACCCTCAGGTTTTTTATGAAATTTCAGGTACCAAAAATTACATTTGTGTTTAAGTAAATATAAATTACAACTATAAGACAGAAAATAAATACAAAGTAAATAGCACAGGAATATATCGTATCTTTATTAATGAATAGGTGCCTCTATATATAGAGAAACACAAAGGGTAAAATCCACATCCCAATAGGACTTCTATTCAATATGTAATCCATATGCTAACCTAACTAAGATACTCCTAGGTTGACTAGGCACACATAAGGTAGGTTTCATTCAACACTCCCCCTTGAGGCGTCAACACTAGGTGGTGCTCCTCACGTTGTTTCATTAAAAACTTTGCCCAGTAACAAAAACCCAGTGGGATAAAAATAACCTTGGTCGAAGGGAAAAATAGTACAACACACCCTTCACATTTGAAATAGCATGGACGCCAGACTCCCCCTGATGTCTGCGTCTCCCCCTGATTTCCACAATCATGGGAGGTCAGATAACTTAAGCAAACCAATGCTTTTCACATGCTTCTCAAATGTGGATTTAGGCAGTGACTTAGTAAATAAGTCAGCCACATTATCCTCATATCGGACTTGATTCACTTTGATCTTGAGGAACTTCTACTATTGCTGATTATAGAATAACTTAGGCGATATATGCTTGGTGTTGTCGGCTTTGATGAAACCTTGCTTCATCTGCTCAATGCAAGCAACATTATCCTCATAAATGGATGTAGGTTCATCAGTGATTGACCTCAAACCACATGTACTTCTTATATGTGTATCAATGGACCTTAACCATATACATTTACAAATTGCTTCATGGAGAACAATAATCTCAACATAGTTCGAAGAAGTAGCGACAAGGGTCTGCTTAGTAGACCTCCAAGATATTGCAGTGTCAACCATGGTAAAGACATAACCAGTTTGGGAACGACCTTTATATGGGTCAGAGAGATACCCAACATCAGCAAAACCCACAAAAACATCACAAGAATTGTGGGAATAGAGGACAGCAGGTCTGGCGACCGGTCGACGAGGGTCTGGAGACCGGTCGCCCGGCGGCAGCAAACATGGGTTCCTCACCCATTTTGCCAGATTGCCTTGACTCTCTGTAGGGAAAGAACAAGCCCATATCAATCGTACCCTTCAAGTAACGAAAGACAGTCTTTATGCCAGTCCAATGGCGTTGCGTGGGCGCATAGCTAAATCTAGCTAACAAGTTAACATCAAAAGAGATATCGGGTCTTGTACACTGTGCCAAGTACAATAATGCGCCTATTGCACTTAAGTACGGTACCTCAGCCTCTAAAACGTCTTCACCATCATCCCTTGGGTGAAACGGATCCTTCTTGGATCTAGACTGCGTCCAATCATGGGAGTGCTTAACAGGATGGACTTTATCCATATTAAATCTCCTGAGCATCTTTTCCCAAGATCTTTCATCTCAAACTCGGATTTCAAGTATTCAATGACACTTGCAAATCTGGAACTTGTTTTCACGCAGGGGCATAATTTATTGTTCACATACCCTCTTCCAATCAAGTAGTCACTTAGACGGGTATACCACATCCGTCTGGATTGTTTCAATCCATATAGTGAACGTTGCAAACTTATTGCAAACGTGCTCTGTGGTCTAGAGCCACTTGACTTGGGTAAATGAAGCTCATCCGGGACCTTCATATAAATCTCCATATCTAGATCCTCATAGAGATATGTTACGACCACATTCATAAGCTGCATGTTCAGTTTTTCGGAAACTACCACTGACAAGGTAGCAGAACGTTATGACGTCCTTTACGAGAGAATATGTCTCATCGTAGTCGATTCCAGGGCGTTGTGAGAAGCCTTGCGCCACAAGGTGAGCTTTATATCTTGTTCTCTCACTACGCACTCTAACAAAGACCCATTTGTATCCAACATGTTTTATTCTAGAAGGTATGGGCACAACTGGCCCGAATATTGTTCTCTTTGTTAGTGAGTCCAACTCAACCTGGATCGCATATTTCCATTTAGGCCAATCAGCTTCTACGTCGGCATTCATCAACGGAGCGAGGTTCAATATCATCATTCTCAATGAACTCTTGTGCACAAGCATATGCAAACACATCATCAATAGTGATGGAGTTTCTATCCCACGTCACATGTACACTAGTGTAATTAATCGAGATCTCTATGTTCCCACGGGTAGGTTCTAGCGATGGGGCGTCCCCCAATGATGTCTTTTGGACATAACCATAATCCGGAACGTTTTCATGGACGGATTTTGAGTATCAATGATGAGAGGGTTATTTGGTGCCATCGCATCCCGTTTCTTAGGGCACGAATCCCTCGAACCTGGTGGCCTCCCACGCTTCCTCAGCGGAGCCACGGCCTGAGCCACATCACCACCATTACTGGTAGTGGGGCCACCAGCTCTCCCTCCCATAGGGTTAGCTGCAATAGCGACTTTGAGTCCAAGTCCTTGTTCAGGCACTTGCATCCTTGCAGGCATGTTTGCAGCTGGTATATATGATCTAGTCACTGAGATCTAAGAAAGCGTCCGGAAGAAAGTCGGCGACTTTCTGAAGATCTATAATCTACGCACTTTCTGCAGTAGGGGGATCGTTATGAGACAGAGTGTGGACAGGCCACGACAATTCCAGTCGTTTCTGCTGAACGTTCACGTTCTTATCTCCCTCTAACGACGGGAAGACTGTCTCACCGAAGTGACAAATAGATCGCCTGTCAAGGGTTCTACATAGCGGATTATGGTTGGAGACTCAAATCCAACATAAATACTCATTCGTCTCTGAGGACTCATATTAATACGCTGTGACAGCGTAATAGGCACATAAACAACACACCCGAATATGCGTAAGTACTATATGCTTGGCTCGTACCCAGTCACTAGTTGTAACGCAGAACAAAGGTTGGGTGGTGATGGGCCTTAGACGAATAAGCAGAGCTGCATGCAATACTGCGTGCTCCCAGGCAGAGAGAGAAAGATTGGTGCGCATTACCAATGTCCCCGTGACCATTTATTCTGGAAATGGCAATCTCTGCAAGACCATTCTGGGTTTGCACATGTGAGACTAGATGCCCAACATCTATCCCATGCAGTAGTCATCGAAAATCTTCGATGTAAACTCTCCAGCATTATCAAGCCTGATAGAAAATGGGATAATCCGGGTAGTGAGCCCGCAGGCGAATCATTTGTGCTAGGAGTTTAGCATAAGCAGCATTACGAAAGGACAACATCGTGACATGTGACCAGCATGTCGATGCATCAACCAACACCATAAAATATATAAATGTTCCGCTTGCTGGTTGAATATGTCCACAGATATCCCATTGGATTATCTATAAGAATGGAAGAAGTACTTTAGAATCCTTTGCATAGGACGGTCTCAGTCCTAGGTTCCCTAAGGAACAGGCTTTGCAAAACGAGCGTTTGGCCATTGAGGCATCAGAAGCATAAGAGGCATCCTTGGGATCAGGATTGGTCCATGAAGGGTTGCTCACATCAGAAGAGGGAAAAAAAACGCTCAAACCTCGAATTTTGGAATTCGGCGACCGGTCGACGGAGCCCCTGGACAGTACGACTTCACTTCTGGAAGTCGGCGACCGGTCGACGAGCATGTGGCGACCGGTCGACGTAGCCTCTGGAAGTTGGCGACCGGTCGACGAGCATACGGCGACCGGTCGACTGGTGTTGGGTAGCAAAACCTTTTTGCTCCACAGCCACACCAGGCCTTCCTTGAATCAACTTTTGATTCATGCTTCGATTAGCTCGATATGATGGATGTCCGTGTGAGGTTTTAAGTACACGAATCATCATATCACGACCTGGATGTCCCAGTCTGTCGTGTCAAAGCCAATATGTGTCAGAATCCAAGAGGTCATCCCGAATGACATTGTTTGATTCAATAGCTTGGATAGTGGTTACATATAACCCACTAGAGAGACACATAACCTTCTCTAAGATGCGCTTTCTTCCGCAGTAATTAGAGGTAATGCAAAGAGATTCTTTTCCATTCTCATCATGCGTCTCTGCATGGAATCCATTGGCTCTTATATCTTTAAAGCTCAACAGATCGAGTTCTATTTACTCTTGGAGCGTAGAAAGCATTTGTGACATCTATTTAAGGTGCTATCAGGCAAGAGGAATTGGGCATATCCTCTTCCTTGCACAAGATTCGATGGTCCTGCCATCGTAGTCACAGAGGAATGTGTAGGCATCATGCCTATGACGTAATATGACATGCGTGGTTCTGTTATCTGCGAGACATTCAAGTTCTCCAGAACCCATTCCTAAAAACTCATCATTAAAATTGAGGCTACGAAAGCAACTCAGATTTGATTAAAGATATTGGCCAAGGCTTCAAAGTTCCATCTTGATTTTAAATCAAAACTAAATCCATTTGTCTTGGCAAACTTGCCATATTACATCAACTTGGAAAAACATAAAGACTTAAGCAAAATTGCTTCCAAAGTCTTTAACCCTTAAACTCGACGTCTTGATCATTGCAGTTACATCCTCATATGTATTGCAAACTAATGCCCATTGATCAGACGCTCCATATCATTAATAGACATCATAAAGAGGATTCTCCATTGATTGAGGCATACAGGCTCGGTACTCACGGTCCTTAAGACGGTGGCAGATTGCCTTGGCCGGTGGCGGTGCTGCCATAACTAGTGGCGCAACAACGCTGACCGGCGGTGTCCCTCTTACAAGGACGGCGGTCTTCTCTCACTCTTTCGCGGCCCTATGCTCACGTGATCGCTTATTCTTATGGCGATTACCTTCATAAGCAAAAAGATTCTATGGACCAAAATGTCCGGGATCGTCCCTAAATTTAGGGTTTTGCTCGTGGCTTCCTCCCATAGGGGCGCTATCATCGTCATGCCTTTCCTCAAGGCAGAGATGGAGAAGGTGGTGAGAGATTCCTCAATCAATTGTTCATCTGTGATGATTATCCACAGAGATGCATCAAGTCTTTGATGCGGAGAATTTTCGAATTATGTCCCATGACTTCTTCAAAGTCAGAGAAGCGGAGATTAGTCCATTACGCTTCTAAATTCGGAATGATGAATGTTACCATTGCATTCATGAAGCGCTTCTGGCGCTAACCTCTCTCATGAACTCAAACTGGAGTGCCATATTCATATGGCGATTCATCAGGAAAAATAACTTGGCATTGTACATCTCAGTTTGAGGGTCTAGAGCGGTTTCTTCAAAACAACGCTCATGGATTCGAGCTAGAAGCTCTTGTGCGGATAGGTGCATTAGGACATCATGAGCTCATCTCAAAATCTAATGTCCGCAAAATCCAATAGAGTAAAATCGAGTTATTCATGTTCGATATCCAAAATATGGAGAACACGAATATGGTGTGTTTCGGAGTCAATGTTCCCACGAAATAATGAAGGGTGAGTTTCGGAGTTAATACTCCCACGAAACAATAGAGGGTTTCTGAGCAATCTTTGCTCCCAAGAAACGCTTCCAAGGATTTTAGATTTAGGTGAAACTTTGGTGTCGTATGGTCATAACCTTAAATCTTTTCGGTATCTCTACTCAGATATAACCAGGTAAGTTATAAGAGATGTCGGTGGAGTAAGCTCTCTTAATACCACTTATCTCAAACTCCTTACCTAGACATCATACCCAAGCAGGTGAGCCTAGTTGGTTTTAAGTCATGAACCATAGGTCGTTTCTTCTCTTACGGATTCCTCATCCGGAGGTAAATCATTCAATGAACTTCTCGTTCAAAGTCTCTTCTCTCTACGGATTCCTCATCCGGAGTATTAGCTCGAACCCCCACAGTTCGGCTCTTGAGGTCATCACCAATAGCATGATGACATTAGAGGTGCTCATGACTTACACATACCGCAAGTGATATGAAGCTCGATCACTCCCCTAATGCTTCTCATAGTTTGTTGAGTCTCGTGTAAAGCATAGATCAAGAATCTCACGTTATAGAAAGGTGAGAGGTAGAGGAGGGATGTTGCAAGTCCCTTGAGAAAAAGAAAGGTCGAATTGAAATTCGGAAAGCAGCAACGTTTATAAAAGCTTACTTGGATTCTTTTCTCGGATTATCTTGAGTACCTCTTCTTCGAAGTTATATATCTGGAGATCCAACAGTCCAAATTGGTTGAAATTTTAACTGGGAGTTGTAGACACGCAGAGGGATCAATTGACAAATTATCTTCTTAATCCAACGGTTGAGAAGGGAGAAAATTGCTTCCGAAGTTGACTGTTCTGTTCACAGTTACTGTTCACCGGGGGTACTGTTCACGAGCACTATTCACGGTACTGTTCATCCGGTATTATTCATGCGCACTGTTCCGTTTTGGCGCTAGCAGGATGCTATGCTCAAGAATTTTGGCTTTTGATTTAGGGTTAGAGGTTCGTGCTGATAACGTGTTTAAATAAATATAAATTACAACCATAAGACAGAAAGTAAATACAAAGTAAATAGCACATGAATAGATCGTATCTTTATTAATGAATAGGTGTCTCTATATATAGAGAAACACAAAGGGTACAATCCACATCCCAATAGGACTTCTATTCAATATGTAATCCATATGCTAACATAACTAAGATACTCCTAGGTTGACTAGGCACACATAAGGTAGGTTTCCTTCAACAATTTGGTAATAGTTCAAGTACCATATGAAGATTTTTTTTGTAGTTCCGTTGGAGTAGAATTTGAGGGTAATTGTCAAATGCCACGTCACATATCAAATTTGAATTTGACATTTTAGTTTGACATCTCCACTGGACTGGTGTGTGGCTGTGCAACCAATTTCGACCACACATCAAAGGTGTTGTGCAGGCACATTTGTCCACACTTAAGGGACATTGTTCGGCCATATATGGCTGCAAACCATTAAGACTGAGTAACCATGCATAAACAAACCGTATATATGGTGCTTAGCTCTAGCTAGCCTACAAAGCATATATCCAATTTTCAAAATACCAAAAAACTCAATTAAGTTGGAATTGACGTTCCTTTTCATCCTTAGATTGTCATAGATGATGATTTGATGTCCATTGACCAAGAAAATCTCAATGTTGGTGGTATGATGCATTTTGGGTATATATGGATGCTTGGGTTGGCAGGGTGAATATAAGATTTAGTGAGAACTATGGGTGTCTCGAGTAATTAGAAAGCTTTACATAACTGTTCGGTTCTTTTCAGCCATCTTGCAAAGGGATGTGACTGTAACTAAAGGAATACTGAAGTTTTGGTGAACAAATGAAAGTTAAGGGTGAACATAAACGCCCCCTTATTTTAATCCACACTTATACAAGCCCATGGAATAGCCTAAACAACATTAGAATTATACAATACACAAGCTCACAATTTCAGTTCATTTTAGCATGTTAAGAACAACCTAATTTGAGTCCTGTTTGGAAAAGCCAAGTAACCCAACACGGTCCGTATTAAAACTCAACTAGGTGCGCAAATGGGGACAAACTATGAAATCACGCATTGATCGAGCAATGTGACAATTGGAGAGTTTTTCTTCAGGCTGTTCTACTATTGCTGAAGGTGAAAAGAGAGGAAACTAGAGCTCACTCCTGCTAGACACCTCAAACTCTACTAAATCTCCTTGATTAAGAGCCCAAATAAACCATCTTGATATCCAGCAAAACCCTTTTTGCATGAAGAAAAAGCGCTAGCAAATAGAAAAAATTATGAACTTATACATGGTTCAACTACCAACCGACAGTAAAGATCGGTCACCACATAGAAACAACCAAGTTTATCGTTGTGCACTTCCAAAGAAGTCTTTTAGTTGTATAGGGGATCAATTAGAAACTGCAAAGTGTTTGCCAACGCTTATACCTCAACAAAAAGGCATATGGCTTTGAGAAATTCAAGAAAACATGTGAATGCCTATAGCAAAAGGGATGCATCATTGTGAGGCATAACCAAGGTTTGAAATATTGGCCAATATGTCGGAACATATTCGAATCCTTTTCTGGAAGGATCCACACAGATACAGGGGGTGAAATCTATCACTAATATAAGCAGACATCCTTTTAGTATGGTATCCCACGTACCCCAATTAAGGATGTCTAAAGTGAGACAAAACCGCTAAGCTCGAAGCAGGCCTTTGGACACATTCCTCAAAGAAATTTATAGGATGATTCCAAACTTCATGGAATTGTGAACCACTAAAACCTAAAATTCACTTCTTTTTATAAGTACAAAATTGGTAGTTATGATTCGAGAATGTTGATAGCATCCCTGACTCTACATTTGTGCTAATTCTCGAGTTTCACCGACCTCCTAGCCAAAAGCCCATCTAATCTACACATATCTACAGGTTCAATAACGTTGCAAAACAAATACACAAAAATAGTGTGCAACCATAGTGATATCTGCCCTTATAAGACAAGCTCAAACTGACACTTTCATCTTTCATTATCTAAAATGGAGACTCATAACTCAAATTGTCAATCAATAAATTACCTGAAAACCACGAGAATTTGCCCCAAGAAATCCAGAACAGCTGGGTGCACCACAGAGGCAGCGAACCTTAACACCTCCATACCATCCAAAATTGTAGTCATATGCCAACTCAGTTCCAACTAATATATCTTGTTTTGCAAATATTCCAACCCTAATTTCCCCAAGCACATTCCACTTTCTTGTCTCACAATTTGGTTGGCTGAAAACATCAAACATTATTACTAAATCTTTAAAATTAAAATTAAAGATACATCTAGGTTTTTCCTTACAGAGTTGTTATTGACACTTCCTAAAGTCTTTGTAAACTCCAAATATATTTTATTATTTCTATCCACTTACAAAATAAGTGTAGAGGAGGACAAAATGACTTTTCAGGAGGGCCAACAACATTTCCTTTCTAATTGACATGTCTAAGTTTTCAAAAAAAAAAAATTGACATGTCTAATTTTCCAACGTTTATTACTTTGCTTTAAGTGGCTCACCAAGAATGATTTATGAATCTAGCAAGCTAGGCTTCCCTTAACAGTGGCATCAATAGACTCAGAGTCTAATTCACGTAATTAGAGATACTTTTGGTACGTAAAATACGCACAAATCATCCATAATTCAAATCATTTGATGGTAGCAATCGACGGTGATGTATACTTTAATCTCGAGTCTTCAAATTGTTCAATATTACTATATGGTCACAATGGTCTACGAAAATTATTTGTTCAAAAATAATTTTGTTGTATAGAAAAAATTAAGTTAACCATAAAAGATGATGAAATACATTATATTACCAAACAATATATTAAAGTAAAAATATTAATTTCAGCATTATGTTCATATTGGTCATTTTACAAACTCACAACACTTTGAGTTTTAAGTTTACCAAACAATTTCCTACTGCTTTTAGTACTTACAACACTTTCAAAAAGCTAGTTTACCAAACACCTAGCTGTTTTGCTTTGCAGCCACTTATTCTCATAACACAGCAAAAGTCAGCTTCACTTAAAAACCCAGTTTTACCAAACTAAGCCTATATCTTCTTCTTTTTTTTAGAATAAATCTACATCTATCTATACTATATATTTTTTAATAACTATTTATTTATATATTTATAGGGTCACTTCTTAAGTTCCTATAAGACCCATTTCTAATAAGATTGTTCTTCTTAATTCTCCCTTTTTTTTCATTTCTTTTTAAACCCTTTATTTCTTATATATAAATTTTACTTACCTAAATTACATTTTTTTCCTTATGAAACATGTTTACTCACTTAAACACTGAATCCGCCACGTCATATTGTTACACCACATGTATCAGTGTATCACCAAAGCACAGTTTCACTCCATTTTGCCAAAAAATCACCATGGGGACCCCGGACCTACCACGTCACACTGTATCTCCAATTGTATCATTGTATCACCAAAACACATTTTCACTCAATTTTGCCCAAGCATCACCCTCGAGACCTCGGGCCCGCCACGTCATACTGTATCACCACTTGTATCATTGTATCACCAAAAAAATTAGTGTGAGATACAGAGATATTTCTAGAGAGAGAGGGTCTACCTTCTCTCTAGAAATCTTCTCTATACCCAACAACAATATTGAAAGTCTTTCGGCCACCCCCATCATCACCACCACCCACATCACCTTCACCACCCCTCTCACCCCCACCACCTCAACCTAGCCTCCACTTCTACCCGACCTACCTTCCATTTTTCTCATCTCTAAAGGGGAGCTTTCTCTTCCTCACCTCCAACATATCCTCTTCACCACTTCAATCCTCCACCTTCACATCCCTTTCTTTCTATCATGTCACCATATTTTCTTCCCTCTAGCCAAGAAATTTCGTCAATTCTGGTTTTACTTTCCTTGGATGGATTTCGTTACTTTTTCCTTCTAGTCTTCCTCCACCTCCACTACCCATAGGAAAACTTACGCCCATTGGAAAATTTTTGTCCCTATAAAACGGTGTGGTTGGATTGCATCGTCAATGGCACTCTCCTCGGCTACTCGATTACGTGGTGTTTCTCGGGCGTTCTTGTGCCCATTGTGTGTTCCAACAGGTGTAGGAGGTGGCGTGATTTGGTCGATGGGTGATGGTTTCCTCTCGAGTGGCAGCATGGTGGATTTTGCGGCGATATTTCTTTCTGGCTTAGAGTTGATCTCTAGGTGGCAGTTGTGTAGAAAATTAGGGTATTTTTGAAATTTTTAAAATTAGGAACTCTAACTTGCTTTTGGGTTATGCCTATTATGGGCTTTATTTTACTCTTATGCTTGGGCATACGTGCCTCCTATTGCTCAGGCCTGTGTGTCTGTTATTGGTGGGGTTGTTATGCCTCTTTTTGTTGGGACCTATGTGTCTTTCTTTGCTTGGGTCTATTGTACCTATAGCTTTGTAGTTGCTATGCGTTATCTATTTATCACTTTCGACTAAAAAAATTAATTGTGTATTCAGCTGAGTTTTTAATTCTCAAGTTGGTTACACTCAACAGCAAGTAATAGAAGTGCTTCACAAAACTGAAGATATATTACTTAATATGGAAATTGCTGATATCTTCAGATATTGTTGTAGTTATGCTCACAACAGTTTTATGTAATCATACTTTCAATAATCATTCTAACTAGAAATTAAGAATAAAAAGGCAGTTTTAGGCCTACCTACCTATGTAGGTAGAACTAAGATAACTACTTTTCAATATATCAAAGATAGATTGTACAAGAAGTTACAAGGGTGGCAAGGAAATCTCTTAAGTGGTGCTGGAAAAGACATTTTGATTCGGGTCGTTGCTCAAGCTTTACCTACATATGCTATGAGTTGTTTTCTCCTCACAAAGAATTTTTGCAATGATTTGCAACAAATGTGTGCTCGTTTTTTGTGGAGAAGTTCAAATGATCAACGTAAGATACATTGGAAACAGTGGTCTCTTTTATGTTTGCCTAAGGAATTGGGGGGCTCGGTTTTAGAGATCTTCATGCACACAATCTTGAATGCCTGCAAAACAAATTTGGCGTATCTTGGAGAATCCAGACTCTCTTGTTGCTAGTATTTATAAAGCAAGGTATTTTTCGAATAATTCATTTTGGGAGGCCGTCTCTACGTGCTTCATGTAGCGGATCTTCCCTTCTTTCGAGTCTGCGCTTCTGACGGGTTTTGCCGGTCGTAGGATCGTTGGGGCTTGGTGGGGTTGCTATGGGTTGCTAGAGGGGATGGCCGCCAGAGATAGTCGATCAGTGGGTGCTGCCATGTTTCATGTCCAAGCTTGATGGGTGGTCTAATCTCTTTTGGGCCTGGGTTGGGGTCTTTGGATCTTGTTATAGGTCTGATGGGAAGTGGGCTATTTATCGGGTTTGGGCCATAAGGGAGGGTGTTTTGCCACCCTCTTCTATTACTTAGTAGTTGGGTATTGCCTACAGAAGTTAACAAGTTTTGTATAGTCATTTAGTCGATGAACCTTTAATTTCACCACAATTAAGTGCATTGGAGATTGATGGTTCAATAGATTGATTAGGTGTTACTTGAAATTTGTTTTCATTTGTAGGCTCGTTTTGAATAAACGAGCGAACATGACATAGTGAGCGGTGTTTGAACCTATCTTTCCTTCATATTCTTAGAGAAGTATTTTCACTGCCAGAGACCTTTTAATTAAGGGTTCATGATGGCAAGTAGGAGATGGTAGTTCCATATCAACATGGAGTTATCCTTGGCTGCCCAAAAGTTCATCCTTTTTACCAGTTCGAAGGAATCTCAGTGTGGCTCTAGATTCCAAAGTGAAGGATTTTATTCTGCCTTCTTTTACTTTGAATATCCCTTATATTCAGCAAGTTTTTGAGCCTGCAGATGTAGAGCTTATTTTTTCTATACCATTGAGTGATCGTCATACAAGGGACCGCCGAATCTGATACTATGATCCTAAAGGCATTTTTACAGTGAAGTCAGCTTACAAACTTGCTCTTTCACTTCAACGTTCACATATTATGCTTCATGAGAATTGCATTGATGATGATGCCTTTATTTCGCTTTGGAAAGGAGGTTGGCAAGCTAACATTCCGGCAACTGCAAAAGTATGCATATGGAACGCTAGTCAATCTATCTTGCCTACAACATACTGCTTATTGGCACGACATATGAACATTGCCAATTCAACTTGTTCCTTGTGCTTGACTGAACCTGAGACTACATCACATCTGTGTTGTGATTGTTCTTACACTAAGGAGGTTGTTACACAGGTTGATCCCTTTATTGGTCAGGTTTGTTTCTCGATATTTGCTATTTTTGATTCCTTCAATGATTGGCTGCTATACTGTTTCAATAATCTTTCTAAATTTTCTTTTCGCAAACTCTTATTCTTGCTATGGAGTGTATGGAGGGAAAGAAACAACAGAGTTTGGAATGCAAAAGCCTTGTCTATTTTCAAGCTAATGCTTGGCTTCATGATTTTTAGTTCCATGTAATTAAATCAAATGCTTCTCATATTAGTACACGTGTTGTACGATGGAAACCTCCTTCGGAAGGGTGGCTAAAAGTTAATTTTGATGGGGCTTTTATATCAAGCAACCATTTAGGAGGGGTGTGTATCATTATTAGAGATTCAGGTGGTGTTTGTGTAGGAGGTATGCTTCAAAGTGTAAGCAATGTCTATTCTCCAAAGCATGTTGAAGCTCTAGCTGGAAGGATGCCTGTCGTTTTGTGTAAGACAATAATTTGACTCATATTTCTTTCGAGATAGATTCCATGCTTTTAACAAAGGCTGTCAATCAAGGTTCAAGTCAGAACACCTCTATTTTGGTCGCATTTATGAAGATATTGCTGAAGCAATTTCTTTAATTCCAGATTCATCACTTCACCATGTTCCCAGGCACACGAATGTAGTAGCACATTCCTTAGCTAGATTTTCTCTGTTGAATGATTACCAGAGCTCATGGGGTTATTTCACTCCTTCATTTATTCATAATATAATAGATCATGATTGTATTCCTCAACTTTGATTTCAATAAGATTTGTCACCATCTTTTAAAAAAAAATTACTTTTCTTTTTTGCAAGAGAATATTGAATCATCCTCTCATAGAACGTGAAAGAGTTTATCCTTATAATATATATCTATATATGACACTCTCATGAGGTAACAAATGTTGAATAAGATGTTATATGTATTGGAAAATGCAAACGATAAAAACTTATGAGAAGTATATACTATGCACTATGCAAATTCCTATGGTCCACTGGTCGAAGAATCTTTCCAATATTTCTCTACCACATCAGTCCTCTAATACCACAGTGCCACCTTTTAATTATGTCTTGGTAATCAAGCCATTTTAAACATTTGTATGGTAGCCACATGTACCGTGTTTTACTTATTTTGATATCCAATTGTATGTTTTGCCGCCTCCAACTAGTATAAATAGAGAACTCCTCCTTTCATTTGAATCATGAAAACAAATTAAGCAGCAAGTAGTGTAAGAGAAAGAGAGAGAGATCGAGATAAGAAGAAGGAGAAGCAGGAAGAACGAGAGAATGAGAGAGACGTAGAACAGAAGAACTGCAATATCACAAAGTTAGCAAACTGTAAATATAGAACATCCAGATATCCTTTAAGAAAAACTAGTATCAAAGTTCAGGTATTACTTTTCTTAAAACTAGTATCTTGTCTTCACACAAATAACTTGCAATATCAACATGAAATTTCATCACCCTCTTGCTCCTCAATCATCACCATGCACAGAGCCGTCTCAAAAGTTTTTGAGTCCCTGTGCGAGATTAAAAACATGGCCCTCTTAATGTGGTTTTGCAAGATGATTTTGAAAAAATTTCATATATATAGACAAATATTATAAAAAATTCATCTTAAATTTAGTTTAAATTCATCTTCAATTTAGTTTAAATTTATCTTTAAATATTTTGAAAAAAAAAGGAGTACTAGCTAGAGCTTGCTCTTGACTTCTTGCTAAAGCATTAAAAGAAGCAAAATTATATAATTAAATTATTAGGGCCTAAAAAAAAAGAATAAATGTAACATCTACCAAAAAAAAAAGGAAGAAGGAAAAGAAAAAAAAAAGAGGAACTAAGAAAGCCAATACTGTGGTTCGAACTCTCATCATAAGGGAAGATGAAAACCCCATACAATTACCAACTGAACTGCACATGAACTATAGTAAGAAGACTTTGTTTTATGTATATATATAGGGCCCCTAAATTTTGGGGCCCTGTTTCTGTGCACTCATTGCACCTATCATGAGCCGGCTCTGACCATGCAGCTCAATCTATAAATGGATCATACATGGTCTCCATGGCACCATCTGCCTCATGGAAGAACTGGTCCCATGGCCATGTCAAAGCATCCCGACCTAGGTACTCCCACGCATGTCTAGACTCCCTTATGTACCAAAAGTATGATCCATCCCCCTCAAACAACCTAATTCTTTCCTGAATAAGGCATCTAACAGCCGCATGCATGTGTCTTGTCGAATTGTAGTTTCTTAGATTCAATGTGCCTGGTAAATCACTCCTCCAGTAGACCGGATCAGTCCCATCCATTGTTGTATACATTGAAAAAATCCTAGGGCCATTAGGATCATGGTACACATCCTCATCTTCTATCTGCACATGAACCAATAGTTATTTGTGACGGATACGTATCAGGGAACAATTATAATGTAAACACTACAACAATAGAATTAACAACTGTGTTGAATTCTAAAACAAATAAATACAGCAAATATGATTGATATTGTGTATAAATCCTAGAACAATTTATATCAAGAACATAATTATATTATAACAAGAACAAATGTATTATAGAAGAAATTTGTAAAGTAGAATATTGACTTGATGAATTGATAGAGGCTTGCAAATTGCAATGTCCTTTAGACAAAATTTCACCCCTACTCTGTGCTTGTAGTTCTTGTAGGCATCTGACCACCAGGATACAACTATCTAATTCAAGGGCCTAGCATTAGGTCCCTTGAATTCTAGCGAACTTACTTGATGTTTTTCTCTCTTGAAGGAAAGTAAGAAGAAGATGATTGAATCGTCAAATGATGTTGTGCAGAAGAAAGCGTTCTCTTACTCCTTTAAAAAGTTTGAAGTGAGGAGTTGCAACTGCTCAAGTAGTTATGTATGTTTTGAATTCAAATGAAGAGATAAGTTGATTAGACATAACCTTTCATTTAAATAACAATATTCCTTAAGTCAACAGAGCCTAATAGCCCCCTTAACGTACATAGAAAACTCTTATGTTAAAGAGAATATATATAAAAAAGAATTCTGATTGAAAAGGCTCAAGCCTTTGTCCACAAAAAACTCTTTTTATGTTTTGCTCGATCATTGTGCCACAACACACATAAAGACTTAAGAACTCCTCCTCACTATTGTGAGATTTCTATAACATATTTCTAAGACTTATTTCTTTTGTTTTGAAAAAAAGGTAAATTGAGAGTAAAAATATAAAATAGTTGAACCAACAACCAACCAAATCAATTGGTTAGTTTAGTTGGATGATGATTTTTTTTTTTGAAAGGTAATCCAAGAGTATAAGTTTGATTCTCCTCCCAAGCAAAATTTTTCAAAGTTGGAGTAATTTTCCTTCCTCTTTAGAAACAGTTGCAATAGTACATAGAACACGTTTAATGACTCAAAAATCATGGGGAAAACTTTTAGATGGAGTGTGGAAAACGTCATTAATTAAAAGTATTTTCGAACGTCATCTAAAACCTTTCAATCATGTTTTTCAAACTAATCAACTTAAGATATAAACTGCATATCTAGGAAATAGGTCCTTTTATAAAACAAGTCTAAATTGACTCCTAGAGCCAGACACTTTTGTCGAATGTAGAACGTGTAAGCAAACAGTCGGATGTGACAAAGAGGGCATGCTTTCCTTATAACATCATGGCACGCCATTCAACCTGTCTTTTCAACCAGAATTTTTTTTTACACAAAGAAAGGGAAAGAACAGAAAAAGAAAACAGTTACAATAATATGAAATGTATGAATGTAGTTTTATATGAAATGTATGAAAACAGTTTTATATGGTCTTAGAGAAACTTTTATCAACTAATCTAAAAATATTTAATGACGTTTTTAAAATATCATGCAGTTGTGAGACAACAGATGACACCCATATCAACGACGTCACTTATGACCTATAAAAACTTTTCCATGACGTTTTTCAAATGCCATAGAATTTTTTTTGGATTAAATTCTTGTTACTACTTTGTACTTTAGGGGTCTACTCAGTTCAGTCCCTGAACTTTTAATTTTATTAATTCAGTCCTTGTACTCTTAATTTTCATCAAATAGGTCCATTTAGGACACGTGTCACCTATTAAAAGAGCAGGAACTGAACTGATGAAATTAAAAGATCAGAGACTGAACTGATTAAACATCTAAAGTACATGGTAGTAACGAGAATTTAGTCCAATTTTTTTTTCTTAAAAAAAAAGATTGATTTTATGATTATATTCAGAAAATCAATTATTTGATATGTTACACATCACAATGTAGAAATAACCAATACTCAATACTTCCATTATTGAAAATCTCATTGCACATATATAAATTCGCAGAAAGCCAAGTCCAAAAATGAAAAAAAAAAAATGCAGTCAACTAATATATCTCACCAATAATCCTGAACAAAATAAAGGAAAGAGATAGCATGCACTTGATGGAACCATACTGTGCACAATTAGATGAGGTTTTTTTTTTTTTTTTTTTTTCCGAAAGGTAATCCACAAGTATAGGTGACCTCCATGGAGATTGTTGCATTGATTTTTTCACATTTTAAGAGATTGACACTTAAATTAGTCAATTGGTGCATTTTCTCTAAGAATAATGCACGTCAATTGAAACTGAATTAATTTATACTTTATTTATATTATACTCAATTCAGACTAATTTCAGTTTACCATTATGAACTTTAGATCGAAAATCATGGCAGTCCCTACTTTGACAATTTCATCAGAAACACTCATGTACTTATCAATTTCATAAGTCCAGTCTATTCCGTCAATTTTAACCGTTAAGTATTGCGTCATCAAAATGTGGGTCTCACTTTAAGTCACGTTAGCACTAGAAGTAAGGAACTCAAAGAAACACCAAGTTCGAAAACTACTCGAACTTGGCTAAAGGTTGTAGGGTTTAATTATATCAAGCTATTTGATATAATATAGTATATGAGAACTCGAAACCGACACCTATTGGAGTGCAAAATTATGTCAATCAGAATTAAATTATTTATTTTGAGCCGCAAAGTTAACCTTGATCAACAAGAAGTTAATAACAAAAATAAATATCTAAGTATACATGTCAAGGTTCTAGCTAGCTTTTTTTTTTTAGAAGAAGAAACTTTTATTCAAATTGAAAGATTACATAATACGGGAGCGACAAGCTGTAGTATCTCCCTTACCCACAACTCGAGTAATGAGAGAACCACACACATCCCAATAAATGGGGAGGACATAAAAGCTATCCCCAACGCGGTTATAGATACCATGAGCCAAAGGGGCCCAAACTCTAACCACCATGATCACCTTCCACAGGCTACTTGTGAAGAATAATCCCAAGAGTCTCTATAAAACCTCATAGACAACCTCCATAAAGATAACCGCCATCTTCCACACCGCGCTCCAATCGTACCAGACCACGTGCAAGGATCGCTCATCAGCAGATTAACAACAAAAGTAAACCGAATATTGACTAAATCATCCTCGGGAATGACATCACAGACCTGACACCAAACATAGCACCGCAAACTGACCCAACCCTAGCTCCAATGAGTATGGACTTATTAAACCTAACCAAAAAACACTAACCAAAATTAAAACCCTAATGATAAAGCCACCACAAACCCAGCCCCTTCCCGAAGACACCAACAACGAGTCCCCGACAACCACCGCCGCTAGACTAGTACAAGCAGGAACAAAGCCTCCCACACCAAGTCTGATCTGCACCCTTACCACCAACCCGCATCTTACAATCCACCACCGTCCCATCCTATCTTCAATCATCCGCCATTGCCAAAATCCCAGGCCAAACCCATCAATCCACCACCCCATTCTCAAAACACCACCAGAATCCCATAAAGCCAGCCGCCAGCCAAACACCCCGCTCACCGCTCCCCCATCTCAGACCCAGTGCAGTAGATCCACGTAGCTTGTGGAAGGCGATCATACACGTGCACGTGCACGGTCAACTATACACGTGCACGTGCACGGTCAACTATATATCTGGACGCCGATAACTAGATACTGGATACAGATAGATACCGAAAACTGACAAGCATTTCTAGGCACTCTCCCCTGACACATCATTATTCAAATAATAACTCTCAGATACTCATGACACTAGAATTCAATACTTTCGAAACTGAAATTTAATTCTCAAATGCACTTTGAAAATCCCTCTCAACACTAAAAATAATTATAAATCATAATTCTTTTACTAAAATCACATAAGGATTATAAAATAACAATCGTTATACCAAATTCCAGATGCCCAGTAATCAATAAACCTCGCAAAAGCCATTATCTCGAGCCTCAAATAAATTCACTAATATTTCTTTAAATTTAATATCAATGGAAGAATTAAACTTTATGCTCGAGATGCTAAGCTTATAAATTCTAGCATTTATGTACCAAGGAATAATGTAAGAAATAATTATTTTTGAAAAATAAATTGCATAATTAATTAATTTAAAAAAAAGTCCACTCACAGATGATCGGCTAAACCTGATGCCCGTCAAATCCTCTTCAATGTCCTCCTGAATAACACAAATTATTAAAATTTATTTTGACGGACGAAACAACAATTCGAGATTAAATTAAATGAACTGGCTAGGGTTTCCACGCTAATTATCCTTCTTAACTAATGATAAATCTCGAGCCCCAACCAAATTAAATATCTACCAATCTAATTATCAATCACTCTTGGTGACGAATCTAACGGTCGGATTGTCGCAGTTCGATAAATCGAACGAACATAACTAATTTATCGAACCCACGAATCACAATTATACTTTCATTATCCAACTGGCCTACAATAATCTCAAAATAAATATCTTCTCATCTTAATAAGTTTCGGTGACCATCCAATGGCCACAAGAATGTAACTCGTACGTAAACGAACCTAAAATTAATCGGATTAATTCCTAAACTTCAATAATTTTTTTCAAACTTTATAATAACATACTTGTAATGAAAAATGTGAGCAAATAGACTAAAATGCACCTCCAACAGAGGCCGGACGCGCTGCCACAAGCGGCTGCGCTTGGCCCCACGCGTTGCCGATCAAATATCTCCGATGGTCACCAAATTTTAGCACCAAGCTCGCAACATCACAAGGAAAAAATTTCATACATGACATGAAGTCTGAATTGAAACAAATTGATCAGAATTGGGTTCGAAACATCGGTATGGCCGGAATTTTGACTCGTCGATTCTCCTTCCTCCGACAACCAATGAAGGTAAAACCTGTGGCTATGGGTTCGTGGTGAGGAGGGCTTCAAAACCCAGTAAGTGGCTTAGGTCGATTTGACCAGAATCAGCGCCGACAAGGGGAAATGTTTCCGGTAGTTTCGCTATTTTCGGGGGTGTATTTACTCCAAAATTCCTCATCCTACACTAGAAATCAATGCAAGAAATTGGTATAGGGTTGAAGAGTATTGAATGGTGAAGAAAATGGAACAAGTTTCACAGCCTGAGGTGGTTGCTGCAGTGAGGTCGGGGAGAGAGAAAGAGGGTGCGGGGGAGAGGAGAGAGAGAAGGGTTTCCCGAAATGGTGGCTGCTGCAAAACTATGTTGCGCACATTCATAGCAATAAAACCCTAGCATGCTTACTTACTATGTTGCGCACCACAATAAACATACAAAAGATTTATCAATGAAAAACTAATGAATCAACAAACAATCAATTGTCTAAGAAGTCTTGATTAAGCCAAAATCATAAAATCAACATGTCTAGGGCTAAGAACAGCCCCTAGTTACTAAGGAAATTAGCTACTCATAGTCATGGTAGCAATCAACAAAATCATATAAAAATTAAAAAAAGAAACTAAAAGGAAGAATAGGGTCACGACAGTCTTCACAACTTCCCGCTTACTTCAACGTCTCTCTTTCTCTGGATATCACGATGTGTCTTTCCCTTTGCTCAAGAGACCCTTAAATACCAATATTTAGGGTTTAAAACGTTCATGGCCCAATAGGAGTTGAAGCACATGAGAAATAATACAAATCCTTAACGAATTAGGATTTTGGTGTCACACGTCTGACCGGTTGACCCGAGACATCAACATGTCGATCTTCATTATGTCCTCAATCCGATTCTAGCTTTAAAAGCTCTCCAACTCGCCTCCAATTGCTCCTTTTCCTTCCTCATTACTCTAGGAGTCCTATAAAACACAAAACAACGTAAATCACTCGACTAAAGATAAATTGTGAGAGAATTAATATAGAATTAGGCACATCGGAGCATAGAAATATGCTCCTATCACTTGTGCAGCGTTTTGACGACGGTAAGGATAAGCGAAGCTCTCTAGGGAGGAATCTCGGTGAGGCTGTCTATGGTTGTCCATTCAGTTTGTGAAGGTCAACTAGAGGTGTCTTGTGGGATCCATGTATTACAATGGAGATGTGCGGCAGCGGTTACGACGGTGTGTTCACTCATTTTGGCTAGGAGGAGGCAGTGGAGGAGGGCGACGGTTGTGGTTTTGGTAAAGAGACTCGCCTCTAGGTTTGGTGGAGGACACCAACTACATAGGTTTTTGTCTTTTCTCTGTGGCTGAGGGACGCAGCCACACTATTAGTGCTTATGGTGTCGTTTTTTTTGCTGCTACTGGTTTGGTTCAGTGATTGAGGAGGAGAAATATTTTTGGGTTTGGGCTTTTGGGCTTGGGTCTATGATCTTTCTTTTTCTTTGCTTCTTGGGTCTACGGAGTTGTAGTACCCCTATTTTCACTTCCTTCATATATGTGGTACCCCGTTTATTTCTTTTGTGTTGTCGTACCACAAGGAGTGCTTAGGCGACCTCATTTGAGAAAGTTCGGGTGATGTGTTTGTTGTGATTTTAGGATGTTTAGTTTTAAGTTTTTAATTTCAGTAACTTGAATAAAGTGTGTAACCCAAGTTCTAATGAGTGTTTAATTACTTACAGGGGTAATCTCGGAGTCAGGTTGTTTATGGTTTAGACATTGTGTAGGAGCTAGTGCTCTGGCGTATGTATCACTCTAGCATTGACATAGTACGGTCATATGATTTCTCAATCAATGAATTAATTCATTGCCCTAAAAAAAATTTCCATTAGGGTCCCTAAGAATTGCATGCAAAAGGAAATTACCTAAAATGTTAAGGTAGGTGGGAGAGTGAAGAAGAGAGAGGGCAAGATGACAATGTGCAATGGGACATGGAAAATCAGATTTGAGAGGTGAGGAGACACAAATGAGATAAAGGGAAGGTTAAAAAACAAATGATGTTGGGAGCATTTAATGCTTTGTCTCTTATTTGAATTTGAATTTTCAACCAATACTAAAATATCTTATGTCAGTAAGGGGAGCTCTCCTAGCTAAAATGAGACTTGATGGATGGATCACACTTTGACATCTTTGATCTTGGCTTCAGAGTTGACCTCAGGTGGGCTTGGTTTGACTTCGGTTCACTTTCCAGGGCCGAAAGTTGATTTTTTAGCTTTTTGGTCAAAACTCCGGATCTTTCTTGTGCTTCGCTTCCGATGCTTGACTCGAATAATCTCGATGCTTTAAAGTCACGGTTGATTTTTCGTCATTTTCTTGAAAATACTTCATAAGCTCTCAAATTGCGTTGTAAAGCTCCAGATGACTTCTCCTCACTTATCCAACCTAAAAACCACACAAACACACATTAATGATATTATTAAGCTCTCGAAGAAGCCTTATAAATCCAAGTAGTTAGATTACTTTTCCTCATTTATTCAACCTAAAGACCACACAAACACACATTAATGATATTATTAAGCTATTGGCATGGAAAAGCCTAATCCAAATAGTTAGAGGCACTATTTGTACGTAAAATATGTACATATCACCTAACATAGAGCAAAACCATTGCAATCACTTGGAACAATATAAAACCCGCCCCAAAGTCGTAGACGATGATGATTGATAAAAGAAATCTCAGGGTTTAGGGTTTACATGAGGAGAACGTCGAAGAAGACGCTGAGGTCGAGAGCAAGAAGCCACCATGCAAGGACGACTAGGGTTTGGCCAATCCATAAAGAAGGTGATCGGAGATCCAACGAGGTACCAGGGAAAGAAAAGCTAGAAAACCCTAGTCAAGCAAACCATAGAAAATTTTCTTTTAATTAATATTGAATGTTATTCTTTAAATACTTAAAATAGTTATAAAAAATAAAATAAAAGCATGGAAGCTAGAGTCGTACAAAATGCCTAGAGGTTCTCTACTGCAGAATCTCAGGCCGGCTGGTCCTAGATTTCTCTTTTGGTATCCCTCATAGAAAACCCTAAAGAAGACTAAAGAAGAAAAGTGAAAAGGAAACATAATATTCTCTGTTAGTTTGTTCCTCTCTTGCTCTGGCAAATCATTTATAATGTCCACAAAAGCTTAACAAAAAAAAACAAAAAAAAGATAATCCCTCTTAAACTATCACCATTCTGATCATCCACATCAGACATGGCCCACCGTCTGTAAGTTAAAACTGTAACACAAAAGAGATTAAACTGATTGGGGGGTAAATTAGTAATTTCATGGCTTCTTTTTCTTTTTTCTGTTGCATTTTCTTCTCTTTTTTGAATTTGTTAAGGCTTTGTTAAATGAAAAAGGAAAATCTGAACGTTTATTGATTCAATTATTCAAAACAGTTCCTTTCATTTTTTTTTTTATAAATATTTCCATTTTCCCTATATATCCGATTCTAGAAGATTTTTCAGAGAAATATTCTACACACAGAAACACAGTCCCAAATTTCCGAAATTTCAAACCGCCATCTTCACAGATCATCCTGACCTTCTCTCTCTCTCTCCCTCTCTTTCTCTGACCATTTGCATCCATTTTCAATTTGTTCTTCTTTTTTTTAATTTTATTTTTGAAAATCCATCAGAAAGCCCAGAACCCAACGTCCAATTTTGGGTTTCAATCGCCGATAACAGAGTGGAGGTGGGTCTCGTTGTGATTTGGGTTTTGGAGAGTGTGTGAATGCAAATGCGATGAACGCCCAAAAGTTCCAAATCTTCGACTCTGTTCCTGCCTAGTCTCTCAAAGGAAGGGCGTGGGCGTCGAGTTTTCTCATGGCAAAGCGCGTCTACGAAGTCTGGAAAGGAAGTAATGTAAGGCTCTGTTCTCTTTGGGTTCAAGTTTGGATCTTATACTGGATTATCATTTGGGTATGCTTTAGATTTGTTGGGTTTGTGCGAATATTAGTGGGTTTTTATTGATTCAGTGGTTTGTCTGGTTGGAGTGTTAAATTGGGTAAAATTAGGTTTGTTTTTTTGAAGTTTATTGGCTGCTTGGTTGCTGATAAAATGGAGACATCGACTTTTGTTTGGTTGCATATATGGATTACAAGTAACTTCGAACTTTAGGAACTTCACACAGTTGAGTGGTATTGGTTTCTGGGTTTGTTTGTTTGTTTCTTGGTTGCTTACACTCTTATTGGCAAAGTTTTGTTGTTTCCTATGATTTTTTTCGTTCTGCGAGGTTTATTTTCTACTTTGTATCTGTTGGTTGCCGAAAAAATGGAGGAAACTAGTAGGAAATGTGGAGTCTTTTTCAATTGAATAGTTGTCTTGGGCTTAATTGGGTTGAGTAATGTGTTGCCTGGAGTTCTAAGTACTAAAATTCAAAACTTGAACTGTGATTTACTTTTATATTTGCCATATAATGGACGAACGCTTGCTCTTAGGTTTACATGAGGACTTTATGAGGAAGCATGAGAGTGATGTCACGGCTTATCACAATTTTATCTGTTATCTTTCTTTTTGTTATTCATATTGCGAGGTAGTGCATCTGATGCTGAAATCTCGTGGGGTAGAAATTGATGTGCAGCATATCCTTTGATGGAGTGTTTCCAATATGTACGGCTAGGCAATACTAGAGAATCATCACATAGTGTATTATAGTAGCAAGTTATTTAAGCAGATGGGTCTTCTGTTCTAGTTTTCTTATCCAACCTTGTTGAGGGAAAAGGGTGCATTGCCTATTCAGCAGATTGCTGTGCTGTTTGGGTTTCATGGTCAGAGTAGAGATGCTGTTCTGTTGTTTAATTTGATTTATTTCCTTTTGGCCTAATGTGAAGTGGTTGTTTCAAGATTTATATTTAAGTAGTGAGAATGAGGTAATTGCATGGAGTATGTGGTTGTAGACAAATGGAGCTCAAAAGCAAGACACATAATGCTTTCTATGGCTGAGAAAACAGTGGACTGATGTAGTTGGAGAAAGCAGGGTTAAGGCTTAGGGTACAATAGATAAGTAGAGTGTTAAGTTATCTTGTATGCATTGTAGGTACTTGATAGTTTGGTAAAACTTATTGCTAGGCAGCTATCCATTTGGATATATATCATCCATGTCGAAGTCATAAATTACTTTTCATTATATGGAGAGGTTAATGACCGCATACTTCGAAGTTTCATTGTATTATGATCTATATTGCTTCTCCGAATAACTGAGGAAGGGTTATAAGTTTCTATGCCATCAGCCATTTTATAAAATTTCCAATGATGAAGGCTTACAGTTAGTTGAAGAGACTTTAAGTAAGTGTTGCATTGTATTGTAGGTAGTGAATATGCAAAAATGCTCATGGATTAACAAATTAAAATATAGAACTTTCTAAAATGGCTTTACTTAGGTTGGCTATTGTTGAGAGTATATCCCTCATCGGTTACTGAAGTCTTGTGTCACAATATATAAGTTATTAGGCCTCTCCACCCATTGCAAGTTGGTTTTGTGTTGCCTTGCATCACCATACATAACATCTCGGGCCCCTCCACCCATTGCCAGATGGTTTTGGGTTGGATGCATTGACTTGAACAGTTATTATTATTGATGAAGTGATAAAGCTTTGGGGCTTACACATACATTTTTTTGGTTTTTTTTTGAGAAGAAAGGAACTTGGCTTACGTACATGTTCTAATTTAGCTAGTCAAATTGCGCTAGGATCTCTTATATTATTTTTAAATATTTGTTTTAGTTGAAGCGAGCTGTTTGGCAGTTTCACAACTTTGGAATTTGTTTTTAGAAATTAGAACTATATTTTGGTGGAAAAAACACTGAGAATGAGATGGCTTACGATTGGGACAGTCGGTTCTAATTATCATCATCTTTTGTAACGTTCTTTTTTGTGGATTTTTCTTTTGAATAAATATGACAATAGAAAGGAGTTTAAAATGTTCGAGCTTTTGCACCACTTGCATACTTTCTGCTGGACTTATTTCCAAAAAGATGTATGCTCTTTGGCAAGTATGTTTATGGTGTTGTAGTATATTGATCAGGGTATTTGCAATATGCATGTGAATTACCATGATCAGATGAAGTTATTTAGAAATTAAGTGCTGGATACTTGGCAGTGTTCTTATGGTATAAACTGAGTGATTCTATACTAGAATAAAAAGAGAGAAAGGAGAGACAAGTGTAACCTTATATCTATGACCGATGTAATTAAAATAAAAATAAAATAGAGTACCATTATGTTAAGGCGTTACATGGGAAACCTCAAAATAAAAAAATACAAACGGTGGTTATCCTTCCTGCCTACGGACGTGATATGGTGGCTTTTGGGTTTAGGAAACTGGTGCTTTGGGTTCTAGAAGAAGTATATTTAAGGCTCGGTAGAATGAATTAGGGTTTTTATGAATGGATCTAATAGGGCCAAAAGGGCTGAGTTCTAAAATTATGGTTATTGGAAAAAGGCAGAATGATGGTTGTTAAGCTTGATGGCGCTGACAGTAGCTGGAAATGAGGCATGGTTGAGTGGAGCTGTGGTCCTCAAGGAGACCAAATTTTACTTTATCGTGTATGACAATTCTTGCGGTGGTGGATTGGGATGGCTTTAGGAGGATGGGTAGAGGCACCCTCAATTTTTTTTCTTCTTCAATTGTAATGCTGTCCAAATTGACATATTGTTTGCACTGCAAACATGGGTGAAGAGCAAATAATTGTGTTGGTGAATGGGTTTTTGACAAGTTGTAGGCAACAAATCTCTCTCTCTCTCTCTCTCTCTCTTTCTTTTTGGAAGGTCATTTAGGTTGAGAGGAGTGATGAAAATAGCCAACGAATCTGGTTTCTCTTCTGATGGCTTCTTTGCTCTTCTTTCCTGCTTGGCCCAAAGTAAAAAGTTGTGGCTCTTTTGTTTGTAAGCAAATGAGACCTAATGGACATTGTTCATGTCCGCTTAATAAGAAAGAAGTGGGTGTCACTTTAGAAGTTTTATAAAAGTATTTATGTATGCATATATATGGTCCTAATATAATGCACACAATCCCTTGGCCGAATGTCAGATCAAAATTTAATGGTCGGCATTCAAACTTGGTTCAAATCTCAAGAAAGTATCAACTAGCTTATCCTTGCCTTCCAGTTCCACAAAATGGCTATGGTTTTGTCTTCTACCATTTTGATAGTTTTTGTAAAGTCCTCTATGATGTGTAGATTGTTTTTCCAGAGTTTGGTTTAAAAAAGTTTCTTTCTTCTCAAGAAAAATGAAATAAAATCTCTATAAAGTGTCATAGCACATCTTTATGATGCAGTTTAATAGACTTCAGCAGTGTAAAAATACAGTGTTTTTATGCCTGATATAGCTTGATGGTTTGCATTTGAATGATATGATAGAGAACATGGTATAGAGGTCTGCTTGATATGATGTGCTTGGCTATACCCTGAACTTGTCTACTGTAGTTATTGTAGTCTAACTCCATTACAGATATATGATTATCTCTCTCTCTCGTGATGTTAATTTTATATTTACTTTCCTTTCTATCTGTCCTTTGCAGAAGTTCATCCTTGGCGGAAGGTTGATATTTGGGCCAGATGCCAGGTCACTGCTCGTCACATTATTGTTGATCATTGCTCCAGTTATCATCTTTTGCGTATTTGTCGCGTGGCATCTTCGGCATGAATTTTCATCATATAATGCAGGATACGCCATTCTGGTGGTAGCAATTATATTTACTATATATGTATGTCCCCTTGACCTTTATATCTGGAGTCATCTATATGATATTTTATAATTTCATAAATAAATAGTTAGAGATCATGTGCTTGACGTGTCTACATGCATCTAATCTCTTAAGCGCCTTGCATTAGAATGTTAGACTGTTTGTGGAGTTTCCATGTGTTGTCTTTCATTTGTCTGCTAATATTAATGTTAATAGTTCTACTAACTTTCAAAGGGAATCTATTATGAGCACTATTAGTGAACATGTGGTATGTGATAGGTGGTGTTGTAGTGGTGTGTCAAGTCCATGTCAAGTGATCATATTTCATATCTATAGATTTTATTTTCAAATCCATAAGGAATAAATAAATTTTATTTTTTATTTTTTATAGGAAATTATGAAGACTATATATCTCCTGTTGGACTTTCTGATAAAAGACACTCGATTAGTACAAAATAATTCTTATCCTGCTAGTTAAGGCCATGCTAGATCTTCTTTCTCCATTTATCACAAGGCATTGGTTCAAAGTCACGTAATTTTTGTAATGTATTTATTATAATTAAAGTTAGGACTAAGCATTCACTTTCAGACTATGGTTTCATCAGCCTCTGACCTGTCTATTTTTTTTTCCTTTTTCTTTTTTAATGGTTTTTGATTAGCATTCTTATTCATATTGTATCTGTTTTTTAAGTGTTATTTTCACTGCTGTTCTCTCTTTACTGTTTTCCTAGGTTTTGGCATGAATTAATTCTTTAGTTGATCTTGATAGGTGTTGGTGCTTCTTTTTCTTACTTCAGCCCGGGACCCTGGGATTATTCCACGAAATTCACATCCACCCGAGGAAGAGTTCCGTTATGACTCTTCAGTGTCTACTGATGTTGGTGGAAGACCAGGGGGTGGTAATGTCGGTGGAAGACAAACTCCAAGCCTTCAATTCCCTAGAACAAAAGAAGTGATGGTCAATGGGCTTCCTGTAAGAGTGAAGTATTGTGACACTTGTATGCTATATCGCCCTCCTCGTTGTTCCCATTGTTCTATATGCAACAATTGTGTGGAGCGCTTTGATCACCACTGCCCTTGGGTGGGGCAATGCATTGGACAGGTATCTAAACATGCAATTCAATATTTTTGTTGCGTGATTTGTATTCCCCATTAGTAGTGTTTGGAATTTCAGAATAATCCTTGTATTATTGTTTGTAGTTATTCTTGCTTCCTCTCATCAGGAGGCATTTGTATTAGAAATCTAATTGCCTGGGTATGTATGCAGTGCAACTATCGTTACTTCTTTATGTTCGTCTCTTCGGCAACTCTTCTCTGCATCTACGTGTTCTCAATTTCCGCTCTATACATCAAGATTTTGATGGATGATCAGCACGGGACAGTTTGGAAGGCCATGAAAGAATCTCCTGCGTCAGTGATACTAATGGCCTATTGTTTCATTTCTCTTTGGTTTGTTGGTGGACTAACTGGCTTCCATCTGTACCTTATAGGTACCAATCAGGTCAGACATCTTCTTGGTATATATGTTGGTTTAGCATGAAATTTTTTCTATTTATATTACTCAAGGTGGATTCATTTCATCATATGTGAGACGGGTGGACTTGAGATCTAGGTCTTTTTTTTTTTTTTTGAAAATGGTCCATAAAGTATGAGGGACATGACCAAAGTGGTAGTACTAATTCCTTAAGTGTCTCACTGGCTCTTGATGAAATTGAAGGACAGCGTTTGTTATTACATAACTATTGTTAAAGTAACTGCAATTACGCACCTTGCATCACTTACCGGTAGTGAGGACAGATAGTTGGAGTACTTATAAAACCATCAGATGGATCAGAGAAAAGACTCGTGCATTATTTGTCTTTTCCTTACTGGTGTTTCTTTGGTGCTGCTATGTGGATATTGAGGTGTTAGAATTTCAGTCTCTGGTTGGTGGTGGTTTATGTGATTGCAAGTATGCAATAATTTGGGGTGTGCTTTTGGTGGAGGTGCTCCACCATCTCTTACACTTTGTACAACATCCGGAAAATAAATCCACTCCCTTGATCTGCCACAGAAGTATACAGTTCAATTTGTTTAGTGCCCATTGATAGAGCAGTATATGTAGTATTCAGATAGCTAAATAATACTATTCTACTAAAAAGTGTAGGCATTTTTGATATGGTTGAAGATATGCAAAGCAGGCCTGCTATTACATTTAGGGGTGTGTTTGGTGGTGTTTATCCACTCTCTCTTGCAAATTGTGTGACACCCGGAGAACAAATTCACTCCCTTGATCTACAATGCAAATGTAGAGTTCAATTTGGCTAGTTGCAATATGTGCTAAACATGATAGCTATATAATACCTTTCTACTAAAAGTGTGGGCATTTTACTAAACAATATAGATTTGTGCTATGTCACTCCTTGTTGGGGCAATGGTTAAAGGTATTTGCTTCCCCCACCCCCATCCCCCAAAACATGTAGTAAAAAAATGGAGAAAAGGAACAGTACAGTCAGAGGAACCTGGCAATACCATTTACTTGTGGGGGTTTATGGTTACTTTCAGTGGCTTTCTTCTTAGGTGTATGAAAAGTATAATGAGCCCTAGGTTAACAATCTTATAATAGTTTAATCATCACTTTGACCCTTTTTCTTGGTAAACCATATTCATTTCTTTGAGACTAATAATGCCATTTCTATATTTTGCAGACCACATATGAGAATTTCAGGTACAGAGCTGACAACAGGATCAATGTTTACAACCGTGGTTGTGTAAATAACTTTCTCGAAGTATTTTGCACAGAAGTAAAACCCTCAAGGAATAACTTTCGGGCTTTCGTTGAAGAGGAGATGCAAAGGCCTCCCCCTTTGCCCACTGCACGGGAAGCAGAACAAGATGATTCGGGTGGGGATCCACGTTCAAAGGTAGAGGACGATTTAGATATTGGTGAAGATCTGTTGAAGATCTCACAGCGTCGTAATATTGAAGAGATTGACGAGGAAATACGCAGTAGAGGGAGCAATGGACCACATAATACCTCAGAGGCAGACTCTGTTCTGGGTTCAGATCACCGCGCTCCCACCATTCGAGCTGATGCTCGGCACTCAAGTTGGGGAAGGAGGAGTGGGAGCTGGGAAATTGCACAAGACGTCCTTGCTAATGAAAATGTCACTGAAAGTAGAAGTCATGTCACTCCAAACGATGTGTGTCAATGATGAGTAGTTTGTGTAATTGATCTCTTAGATGGCATGCATTTAGGTGATCGGTGAGTATTGGATGTTCATTTCCAGGGTTGGGAAGGAAATGCCATTGACCAGAGAATTAAAATTATGTCAAGGGAGTTGAATGTATTCCCTTTAGGTGTAAAACGTATATTACTTTATTTTTTGTTGTGAGATTGCTTGTTTTCATTTATTTCCTATAGAATAGGAAGGTGTGTTTGTAATTGTTTTGGGAATGAAGGAAGGGGATGGTGTCATGGCCATTTTTCATATAATATTCTTTTCCGTTTTCTCTTAGTTTTCGGGATACGTCTGCGTTATGGTGTTGGTAACTAGATGTTCCGTTGACGCTGATTCTTCTTTGTTTGTCTACGATCTGTGAGTGTATGAGTTGGATGTTCATTTCCAGGGTTCTGTGGTTGTCCCAACGAGCTTGTCAGCATAGTCAACTCGTCTTTTCCAATTTTTTTGTGTATTAGCGACTTTTCTTAGAACGGTTTTCAGAATTTGTGTTGATGATATTGCCATAGTGTAGACGCTAGACAGGTGAGGGGGTCATTGCTGAAGAAGTGAAAAGATTAATGGCCATGCTAGAGGTATCTTCTATGTCAAATAAACTCGAGCATCCTTACAAAATAAAAATAAATTACATAAAATTGATATGAGTAAAAATAAATACATAAGATTGATCCGTATAGGAGGAACATTTGTGTCAAATTTTAGAAGTTATTATCTGGATAGAGCGCAAATAACATCATGGAGCAAGCTTACTAGTGATGACATATCCAATGCCCCTATATAACCTGACTATATGGTTTCTGGAAGATATTTCAGAAACTCGAACCCTTTTAGCACTCAAGGCTGTTTCACACTGAAGAAGTTGGTCGGCGATGATCGAAATGTCATAGTTGCCCCCCAAAGGGTGCTCCTTTAGACCCTTCTTAGCGCCTGCGAATAAAACCACCACAGATTTGTATGAAGATGCACGTACACTGTTGAATAGGTTCCGCGGCATTGTTGTTCTTGTTCTTCTTGAGCAAATTGTTGATGAAAGCTTGGCTATCGTTTGCATTTGCCATTTCTAAATCAAGAGCTAGTGGAGCGAGATCTTTGTAATTGGATGCCCTTGCAGTTTGAGGATCCGATTCGAGAGCTTTCAAGCATTCGGATTTGCTTAAACCTTCGAACTTTTGAGCTGTTTGGTTGACACAAAATAATTTTGTGGAGATTGCATATTGTACTTGCTACGTGAGTATGTTAACATTTCTCATATATAATGAGGAGAAAAAGTTTTTGTTAAGGTAAACAAGGTCCTCATTAGAGTAAATTAAGTTCTCGTTTGAGTAACTAAGTCCTAAAAGTGGTAATTGTAATATTGTACGACTTAACGACACATTACAACTTCGACAACTCATGTGGTAACTACGAAAAAACTCTCATTAAGGTAAATATGATCCTCATTAGATATACAAGTTCTCGTTTGAGTAATAGTGTTCTAAAAGTTGTAATTGTACATATGAAATACGTTAATATACACTAGAATTTTCCCTTGCTATATAGGTGATGATATATATATAACGAGTAGCGCTCTAAAACTAATCTGTTAGTAGCCACATTCTAAACCCTTATATTCATCTAATGATTTAAATTAGATCACAATTAATATTTACTTAAAATATTAATTATTCCAATTCAAAATCCATTAAATTGTTAAAACCTAAAACCCTAAACCCTAAAGCCTACACCCTAAACCCTACATCCTAAACCCTACACCCCAAACCCTATGCCCTAAACCTACCCTAACCCCAAACCCAACACCTAGGTTCGTCAAAGTAAAGTAACTTTATTTTATGGAGAACTTCAGGTTCTCATCTGATGAGTATGATCATTGAGGAACTTCTGGTCCTCATGTAATTAAGGATCAAGAAACTGTAGGTTTCGATCTCTTTTAATTACCAAATTCATGACCACTAAAGTGAGTTTAATGTATCACTTCGTCAAATCTTGAGTTTTGGATCAATATAATCCCCTCAAAGCTTCAGGTTTTGCGAGTTAGGTTCGCCAAATTAGTAGAAGTGTCATGCCCCGAATTTCATAACAAATAATAAGGCATTTTATGTCTTTTAATTACAAATCAATTCAGGACGCGAAGCATACGAAACTTCCAAAACAAAATGCACCAGAATTTTTTCCAAATTAATCCATGTGCAAAACAACTATCGCAACAGAATGTAATTATAGACTCTTCTTTAGAGTCAAATATTACATTACAACATTTACATAATAAATTAACATTAGGCAAAATATTAAGTAAATGCACCTACAGAGTTTACTAAACAGCAGAAGTCCAACTGCTTCTAGTAATCCTTCAGTTTAACTCTTAGTTAACCTAACCTGCAAGTTAAACCCTACACCGTCGAATAGTGTATCGGGTTATAACAACAACGTACTCGATCAGCTTACAAAGCTGGTATGAGTAACCTCAATTTTAATCTACTAACAAACCACGCCAAATAATTCGTATGCATATTGCATAAAACAATTTACAAACTCACGCCAAAAATCCATTTACACCAGAAAATGTATTTCTTTATTTAAGAAATATCATGTCATTATTATGACGAAATCAAAACCACAATTAACCAAATAATCCACAAAATCAATATCTTTAAATTTGGACTAAATTCTTGTTATTACCATGTACTTTAGAGGTCTAATAAGTTCAGCCCCTAATATTTTAATTTCATTAGTTTAGTCCCTGCATTCTTAATTCTCATCAAATAAATCCATTTATGACAAATAAAAATGACACGTGTTGACCCATAATAGGTGACACGTGTCCTAAATGGACCTATTTGATGAGAATTAAGAGTGTAGGGACTGAAATGATGAAATTAAAAGTTCAGGGACTGAACTGATTAGACCCCTAAAGTATAGGGTAGTAACAAGAATTTAATCCTTTAAATTAAAAGATAACGTCAAAATATGTCAAATTGCGACATTTTTAAAACTCCAATAAATCAAAGACTCCTCGAAATCAATATCTTTATTTTTAAAAGATAACACCAAAATATGTCAAATTTTATGACACACACCAATATTTCAATCAAGCACCCATGATCTTTAACAAATGTCACTATCGAACAATTAAAAGTGAGAATACATTTGAGACTCATTTTAAATCAACATTACATTCCCATTTCTGGTTAGTAATGTATTCACAGGTACACCAATAACCACCATGTTATCCCTATAAATAATTGGGAGACAGATTTAGAGCTCTAACTGCATGTCGTTTTTAGACCCCATACCACACCTCACCAAATAAATACATTTTTTTTTATGTATTCTTACTCATAACGTCCAAAAGCCACACTCAAAACTCTTAAAACATTTCAAAATAACATCGACACAAATATCAACTTTTTAAATGATATTTAAAATGGATAATTTTTAATTTGAACAAATTGTCAAATTTGTTGAAGGAAACTCAATTTGTGCGTGCCATGTCAATCTAGGAATAATCAATTCTAGTATAGAATAAGGAATGTAAATCCTTCTAGAATATGGTTTATATTAGAAAAGGATTCCTTATACAATAAAGATTGTATATTGTATTCCTCTATAAATAAAGGCACATATTCATCAATGAAATACATTCTATTACAGAACAATTATCTTCTTCTTTATTTTATGTCATTCTACAACACGTTATCAGCACGAGCCCTAACCCTGAATAGAAAGCCAAAAACCTTGAGCATAGCATCCTGCTAGCGCCAAAACCCTAGGTCTTGCCGTGTCCTTTCATCACCGTACACCGCCGTGAAGTACACGAGCCACATCTTCCACCACCGGGAATCACCACTGCCGTGCTTCACCACCGGTCGCCTGCTGCCGCTGCCGTACACCACCACCACCAGTCGATACTGTATCGCCGAGCGCACACCACCACCACCGTAAAAAGCCACCGTGTTCCCCTGCACAATCTCTTCTAAGTTCAAGAATAAGAAAAAGAAATTCAAGTAAGTTTTTATAAAAGTTGCTGCTTTCCGAATTTCAATTCGCCATTTCTTTTTCTTCGGGGACTTGCAACCTCCCCTCTTCTTCCTCCCACCTTTCTATAACGTGGTATTCTTGAATCTAAAGCTGAACTGTAGGGGTTCGAGCTACAACTCCGGACGAAGACTCCATTGAGAGAAGAGATACTCCGGACGAGGACTCCGTTGAGAAAGGAGATCAAACACGACCGATTTGGGTCATAACTTTTTCACAACTAGGCTCACCCAGTTGAGTATGATGTCTAGGAAACAATTTTGAGATTAGTGGTATTTAAGTGAGTCTCGCTCCATAAACATCTCTTCTTACTTTCCTGGTTATGCTTAATTGGAGCTACCGAACGGTTTAAGTTATGGCCATTCACCATATTGGTTTTGATCTAATTACCTTCGGATGAGGAATCCGTAAAGAAGAGATTTGAAACGACCATACTACATCAAAGTTTTACCTAAATTCGATACGTGGAAAATGTTTCTTGGGAGTATAGCTCAGAAACCTTATTTGTTTTTGTGGAAGTATTAAAGATTCCGAAACTAACCCTAATTCTCTTGTTGTTTTTTCAGGAGATGAATAACCTGAATAAACTAGATTTCGCACCTTTGGATACGAGTGGCATTGGATATCATAAGTGGGTTCGCGGTCCGCAACCACTTAAAGGCACGTGGGATCATATCTGCGATCTGTGAACCTCCAACCGTTGCAGCACCTGCCGCCGCCGCACCTGCTCAGGGAGCAGCTGCCGCCGCAGTACCGAACCAAGCTGACATTGATGCCTTAGAATCTAAGAATGCCAAGGCAATCATCATCATGATCCGTCAAATGGATGAGTCACTTCAATCCGACTACCTCAATGAGGAGGATCCCAGAAGATTATGGGTAGCACTCGAAGAGCGGTTTGGCAACGTCAGAGAATCCTTGCTTCCTGACTTAGAGGTGAAGTGGCAACAATTGCGCTTATGTGATTACGCTTCAGTCCTTGAGTACAACTCGGAAACACTTCACATAAAATCCTTGATGGAGTTATATCAAAAGAACATAACTGATGCAATGTTGATTGAGAAAACTATATCTACCTTCCCCGTCTTTGACTTAGTAGTTGTTAAGAACTATCGCATTGAAGTCAAAAATGGACGGATCACAAGATTTCATGAATTGATCTCTGCTTTATCGATTGTCGAAAAGCATGAAAAGATCCTTGTGAAGAATTATAATGCGAGTCCCGTGGGAACTAGACCTGTTCCGGAGACCTATTATAATGGCGCCCCAAAGAGAGGAGGCCGCGAGAGAAACCCTAATACTAAGGATAAATCAGGACGTTCTGGTCCATATAATCGCTCTGCTTAGGAAGGTAGCCACCGAAATAGGCGAGGTGGTGGCCGTGGAGGCCGCCCAAGGGGGAGAGCTGCCGCTGGCCCAATGATAGGGACCGGTGCCAATGCCGTGCCACTCAAGAGGAGTGCCGCACGTGTGAACAATGCTCCTCAATCAAAGGACTCCAAACCAAAATCCTTATGCTTCAGATGTGGACAATCCAGTCACTGGGCCAAGATATGTAGAGCATCCCAAAATGTTGCCAACGCATACAAGCTGTATCGCGAAGCCACAGAAGCTCACAACATTGAGAAAGAGAATGATGATGGTGACGCCAAATTAAGGGTTGAAGACTTTGAAGCTGGAACGAGTGAAGACACTCCTGATTTCGCTTAAGTCTTTTGTTTTCCATTGTATGATAATAAGGCATATTTGTCAAGTTTATGGATTTAGTTTTGATTTGGGATCAAGATGGAACTTTGAATGTAAAGCATTGGCTTAATTATATATATCTTTAATAAAATTTGAGTTGTTTTCTTTATGAACCTCGATTTTAATGATGAGCTTTCTTTTAGGACTAAATTTTTGTTACTACCCTGTACTTTAGCGGTCTAATCAGTTCAGTCCATAATCTTTTAATTTCATCAATTCAGTCCCTATTGATAGGAGCATTATATGCGACTTTTATATTGTAAATCCCTATGTTTTCTTAGCTAGTTTCTTATTTGTTTGAGTCATTTGCATTGGTTTTATGTTTTTCGGTATTTCTGGAGCAAAGGTGAAGAAAAGAAGCAAAAGAGGGAATTAAAAGCTGAAATGGTGAATCTGCCTGTGCAGATCAGTCTACTTCGACTGAGCACTGAGAATAACTCACAATGAATCAGAGAATGTACTTTATATGCATGGAAATCCCCGGATGTCTATTTTCCAGAGCTTCTTATGGTTTGTAATTTAGAGTTTTCTAGAAAGAGTTATTGCCGTTTAAGTGAGAGAAGGTCAATCTGCGCGCAAATCTGGAAACGTTTGGGAATTCAAGTTTTGAGGCCCGAGTTGCTCTGCGAAGCCAACAAGGGAGTTTGTATGACTTTTCCATGTATTTCAGAGATTATTGAGTATTTTAATTGGTTTTGACAAGTCATATTGTGTTGGACCAATTAGAATATTTCAAGGAGTTGTAAGGAAGAAGTTTCCAAAACCTAGGAGGATTTTAATTCCTTTTTAATAGACATCCAAGACAGGAGCAAGGGGACGCTTCATCTTCTTCCCCTGAAGCCGTGTTCCTCCCCTCTCTCTCCCTTCCATCTTTCTTAGCTTTTCAACCCTAGACATGTTTAGATAAATTACAGTAATTAGGGGGTTGTTTGAAGCCCCGAACATGATTGTTTTTATGATATGCTTAGCTTTCTTTATGTTTCTTTGATGATGGATGAAAACCTTCTCACTGCTTTTACATTGATAATTCTATGCTTGTTCGCTTAGGATGCATACTTAGTAAGCATGCTTAGGATTTATTGTTATGATCATCTGTATGACCGCCTTATCATCGTATGATTTAGAGTAGCAAATAGCTAGCCGCGTAAGTACCCGTTATGTGAATTGGTTTCTAGGATAAGTAGGACAATACCAGTACCTATGATGCCTCGTGATGTCTCAAATTCTCTTTGAATTAATGCTCACGGCTTTTATATGTTAAATCTACGAAGATGCCATTCTAAGTTGCATTTTAGAAGACAGGTTATGACGTAGACACCATGCGCTTAACATACCAAGTAAAAGAGAATAATAGGTTTTGACCAACACACCATTGGCTTAACTTGAGCATCTTCATTCAATGTTAAAGGAACTAAAGAGAAACATATTGTAATTTTATGATTGTTTGGTAGGTGATGCCTCTTCCCTAATTCACTTTCATCTATTGTTTACAACTTAAATTCACATCATCATTTACTTTTATTTTCGTCACTATTTACTGTTATGTTTTTTCGAATTTTATAAAAATACCAATTCAACTCAGAAAATTCTAAAACTTAGTCAGTATCTAGCTCTGTGTGTCTAGTGTATTGTGTCCGAATTTCAGAGTCTTTTCAATAGTTTAGAGTCGTCTGTCAGTCAGTTCTTTCTGACTGGACAGTTTAACTTTTATTTTGTTTTGAGTCATTGTAGTTGCAATTAAATACCAATCTCCGGCGGGTTCGATCTCTACTTCTTATGCTACATTCGACTATCCTTTACCTTTGTGGGGTTAATTAGTAGATTGTGTTTGTGCATCTCTTTTGGTGTATGAAAATAGCTTATCACCTGCACTCTTAATTCTCATCAAATAGGTCCATTTATGACAAATAAAAATAACACGTGTCGACACATAATAGGTGACACGTGTCCTAAATGAACCTATTTGATCAGAATTAAGACTGCAGAGACTGAACTGATGAAATTAAAAGTTCAGGAACTGAACTGATTAGACCCCTAAAGTACAGGGTAGTAACAAGAATTTAATCCTTTCTTTTATTATGAATGAGTTCTGGAGAACTTGAATGTCCCGCAGATAGCGGAACCACGCATACCATATTGCGTCATAGGCAATTGTTTTTAAACATGGTGCCTACACATTCCACTGAGACTACGATGGTATGACCATCGAATCTTGTGCAAGGAAGAGGACCTGCCCAATTCTTCTTGCCTAATGACACTCTAATTGATGTCACAAATGCTCTCTATACTCTAAGAGGAAATAGAATTCTTTTAAGCTTTAAAGATATAAGAGCCAATGGATTCCATGCAGAAACGCATGATGAGAATGGAAAAAAATTCCTTTGCATTACCTCTAATGACTACGGTAGAAAGCACATCTTAGAGAAGCTTATGTGTCTTTCTAGTGGATTATATGCTACCACTATTAGAGCTATTGAATCCAACAATGTCATTTAGGATGACCTCTTGGATTCAGACACATATTGGCTTTGGCAAGACAGATTAAGACATCCTGGTTGTGATATGATGATCTGTGTACGAAAACCTCACACGGACATCCATTCTATCGAGCTAATCGAAGCAAGAATCAAAAGATGATTCGAGGAGAGGAGTTTGGAGTAGCCATTGTGCCTAGGGGCGCCGCCACCGCCATCCGACGCCAGTCGACCGGTCGAAGTACTTGTCAACCGATCGTTAGTTTCTAGAGAGCATAGTTGACCGGTCGGACAGAAACGTCCGCTGCCGCAGTAGAGCTGCCGCTGCCGATTATCCTCCCCTCTCTGACGTGAGCAAATCCTCATGGCCCAACCCTGATTCAATGGCCATACGCTTGTTTTGCAAAGCCTGTTCCTTAGGGAAATTAGGACCGAGACCGTCCTATGCAAAGGATTCTAAAGTACTTCTTCCATTGTTACAAAGAATCCAAGGGGATATCTGTGGATCTATTCAACCACCAAGCGGGCCATTTAAGTATTTTATGGTGTTGGTTGATGCGTCGACATGCTGGTCACATGTCACAGTATTGTCCACTCGTAATGCTGCTTATGCTAAACTCCTAGCATAGATAATTCGCTTGCGGGTTCACTATCCGGATCATCCCATCAAATCTATTAGGCTTGATAATGCTGGAGAGTTTACATCGAAGACTTTCGATGATTACTGCATGTCTATTGGGATGAATGTTGAGCATCCAATCCCACATGTGCATATCAAGAATGGTCTAGCAGAGGCTGCCATTAAAAGGTTACAAATGGTCCCGAGGATGTTGGTAATGCGTACCAACATTCTTCTCTCTACCTAGGGGCACATAGTACTGCATGCAGCTATACTTATTCTTCTGAGGCCCACCACCACCCAATCTTTTTCTGCGTTACCGCTAGTGATTGGGTACAAGCGAAGCATCTCGAACTTACGCATATTTGGGTGTGCTGTTTATGTGCCTATTACATCGCTGCTGCGTATTAAGATGGGTCAACAACGACGAATGAGTATTTATGTTGGATTTGAGTCTCCAACCATAATCCACTATTTAGAACCCTTGACAGGAGATCTATTACCGCAAGATTTTCGGATTGTCACTTTGATGAGACAATCTTCTCGTCGTTAGGGGGAGATAAGAACGTGAACGTTCAGCAGGAACGACAGGAATTGTCGTGGCCTATCCCCACTATGTCTCATAACGATCCCCTACTGCACAAGGAGAAATAGAAGTGCGTAGATTAATAGATATTCAGAAAGTCGCATATTCTCTTCTTGACGCTTTCTCAGATCTCGCTAAACTGACTAGATCGCATATACTAGCTGCAAAGGTGTCTGCAAGGATGCAAGTACCTTAAAAAGGACTTGGACTCAAAGTTGCCGCAACAGCCGTCCCTAAGGGAGGGCCGGCCGCCGGTGCCGCCGCCATTAATGGTGGTGACGTGGCTCAGGTCGTGGCACCGCTGAGGAAGCGTGGGAGGCCACCAAGTTCGAAGGATGCGCGTCCTAGAAAGAGGGTTGCGATGGTACAAAATAATCCCCTTCTTATCGATACTCAAAATCCGTCATATGAGAACGTTCCAAATTATGGTTATGTCCAAGAGACATGTTTGGAGGACGCTCCATTGTTAGAACCTATCTGTGGAAACATAGAGATCTCGATTAATTACACTAGTGTACATAGGACGTGAGATAGAAACTCCAACTTAGTTGACGATGTGTTTGCATATGCTTGTGCACGCGAGTTAATTGAAACCGATGATATCGAACCTCGCTCCGTTGAAGAATGACAATGTAGAGTTGATTGGCCTAAATGGAAAGATGCGATCCAGGCTGAGTTGGACTCACTAACAAAGCGAATGGTATTTGGGCCGGTAGTGCCAATACCTTCTGGAATAAAACATGTTGGATATAAATGGGTCTTTGTTAGAAAACGTAATGAGAGAAATGAGATTATAAGATATAAAGTTTACCTTGTGGCGCAAGGCTTCTCACAACGCCTTGGAATCAATTATGAGGAGACATTTTCTCCTGTAATGGACGTCATAACGGTCCACTACCTTATCAGTTTGGTAGTTTCCGAAAAACTGAATATGCAGCTTATAGATGTGGTCACCGCGTATCTCTATGGGGATCTAGATACGGAAATTTATATGAAGGTCCCGGATAGGCTTTAGTTACCGAAGTCAAGTGGCTCTAGACCACAGAGCGCGTTTGCAATAAGATCGCGACGCTCACTATATGGATTGAAACAATCCAGACGGATGTGGTATAATCGTCTAAGTGACTACTTGATTGGAAGAGGGTATGTGAACAATGAATTATGCCCCTGCGTGTTTATTAAGAAAACAAGTTCCGGATTTGCAATAGTCGTGGTTTATGTCGATGACATGAATATTATTCGAACTCTTGATGAATTAAGAGAAACCGCTGAATACTTGAAATCCGAGTTTGAGATGAAAGATCTTGGGAAAACACGGTTTTGTCTCGGTTTGGAATTTGAGCACCGTAATATGAGATTTTGATTCATCAATCAGTTTATACCCAAAAAATGCTCAGGCGTTTAAATATGGATAAAGTCCATCCTGTTAGCAGTCTCATGATTGGTCACAGCCTAGATCTAAAGAAGGATCCGTTTTGCCCAAGGGATGATGGTGAAGACGTTTTGGAGGTTGAGGTACCGTACCTAAAGACTATCTCATTTCTTGACGTTTATACCGCATCTGTCCTGACATCTTGGAGGCTGACGTTTTGGCACAGTGTACAAGACCCGATATCTCCTTTCCTGTGAACTTGTTAACTAGATATAACTCTGCGCCCGCGCAACGCCATTGGACTGGCATAAAGACTATCTTTCGTTACTTAAAAGGTACGATTGATATGGGCTTGTTCTTTTCCTACAGAGAGTCAAGAAAATATGGCAAGATGGGTATGGGACCCTGCCTGCCATGACAACAGGAAGTGCCGCCGCCGCCGCCCTTAGCCGGGCCGGCGCCGCTGTTCCCTATTCCCAAAACTCTTGTGATGTTTTGGTTGGTTTTGCTGATGCTGGATATCTCTCTGACCTGCACAAAGTTCGTTTCCAAACTGGTTATGTCTGTACCATGGTAAACACCGCGATATCTTGGAGGTCTACAAAGCAGACCCTTGTCGCTACTTCTTCGAACCATGCAGAGATCATTGCTCTCTATGAAGCTGTTCGAGAGTGTATATAGTTAAGGTCCATAGTTACACATATTAGAAGTATATGTGGTTTGAGGTCAACCACAAATGAACCTACGTGTATTTATGAGGATAATGCCGCTTGCATTGAGCAAATGAAACAAGGTTTCATCAATGGCGACAACACCAAGCATATTTCGCCTAAATTCTTCTATAATCAGTAACAACAGAAGTTCCTCAAGATCATAGTGAATCAAGTTCGATATGAGGATAATGTGGTAGACTTATTTATTAAATCGCCGGCTAAATTCACATTTGAGAAGCATGTTAAAAGCATTGGTTTGCTTAAGTTATCTGAGATCTCATGATTGTAGGAATCAGGGAGACGCAGACTTCAAGGGGAGTCTAGCGCTCACATGCTAAGTTTCCATGTGTGAGGAAGGGTGTGTTGTACTCTTTTTCCCTTCGACCATAGTTATTTTTATCCCACTGGGTTTTTGTTACTTGACAAAGTTTTTGAATGAGACAACGTGAGGAGCACTACCTAGAGTTGACGGCACAAAGGGGAGTGTTGAAGGAAACCTAATTTGTGTGTGCCTTGTCAATCTAGGAATAATCAATTCTAGTATAGAATAAGGAATGTAAATCCTTCTAGAATATGGTTTATTCTGAGAAACTCGCCCAAACAAAAAGTCATCGGGAGAATTTGATTCCGAAATTCTACACCACACAAAATGGGAATACAATCTATTCTCCATTCACTAAGTACAAATTCAATTGAGAATAAATTCAATGGGAACAAATTCAGTTGAGAACCCATTAATTTGGTGCTTCCAATAAATTTGACAAGTGTTAAGCACTAAATTAGTGGAAAACAAAACAAATTCCTATAGAATTTGATTATGAAATTCTACACCACACAAAATGGGAATACAATCTATTCTCCATTCACTAAGAACAAATTCAGTTGAGAATAAATTCAATGGGAACAAATTCAGTGGAGAACCCATTAATTTGGTGCTTCCAATCAAAATTTGACAAGTGTTAAGCACTAAATTAGTGGAAAACAAATAACATTCCTATACAATACTAAATACATATAATACATACGAATACGCTATGACAATATCACCATAATATGTCACAAAATAATATTCCACACCATAAATTCAACAAGATATTAAATTTCATAATTAGAAATTTAACGACGAAAATTCGGGGTATTACAAGAAGTGCCATCAATCTAATAAGAATAAATTCGACCTAATTAAAAATATAGACTGAACAAACCTGAAAAAAAAAAAGCACTAAAATAAAGAGAAAATACAGCAAAAAGGATTTTTTTTTATGGGATGACAATATATTAAGACCGAAGATTACACATTATGTCACACACTTTTTGGGGAACAACAATAAGAAACATCATCTAAGTAACTTCAGTTACTCTCTAATGAGCCCAATATAGACAGTACAAGACACTTGAAACTTTGCACTAAAAAAAATCTAAACTCAACAAAAGCCTCTAGAGCTTTAAGCCCGGGAGGCTTCTTCTTTGCAACTCCATGCACCTTCCTTGGAATCTTTAGGCTTGTTCTTTGCACCGAGGGGTCAACCATGACTTTTACCACTAGAAGGAGCAACTGGTGGATCAGTCAGTTGCTTGAGCCCAAAGCTAATTTCTGGGCTTGGCACAAATTATTCTCTTGGAGGCCCATAGGAGTATCACTATGAAAGGCTTGGGCAAGGGTTGACGCCGGTAACGTACATCAGACTCTGGATATATATTGGGTTTAGTTCCACCACACTAGGAAGCTAGAAAATTGGTCAGCAGATTGCTTTGGGAATTTGGGCCCGAAACACCACCGGATTCAAAAATTTCAAACCCAAACTATCCACCTCATGGGCACGATTAACAGTTCATTCAACCCGTTATATGGTGGCCCTATTCCAAGAGACCACTGGTGAGAAAGGGGGCGTAGCCCTAGAAATCACCAATGCAGCCTCTAATGCCAAAGCACCATGTCTAGGTTGCTTTGGGGAAGGAGATGTCGAGTCCTTGAACCATCACTGCTATACCTGAACAACCCTCAAGAGGATGCTCTAGATTTAGACACCGATCACCTTCTCATAAGCGAAGGAAATCTCAACCTCCGTTGTGGAGGTTAATTAGCTTGAATCGCTAGCTGCTGCTAACTTCGGTCGTGCTATTGCAAATTAATGAACTCTAAACAAAAAAAGAAAAAGAAAAAAGAATTGCAAGAACCTGGAATATAACATAAATAAAAGAGTGAAAAAAGAAAACTTGAGAGAAATGAACCTAGTTAGAAAAACAAACAAATGAACTTATTTGCACATATTTGTCGTGAAAATTGCATTCCTAATCACGAGAATTAAGCTACTCCTTCGTCTTTTGTTGCATTTTATGTGCGTTTTCATGTTTCTACGTTAAATATGTGAGTTGAAATAATTCGGCACAAAAATGTGCATTTTGGCGCATTTGAACCACTTCCGAGAAAAGGACAAGAAGTCAACCGTGACTCTTGGACATCAAAATCATATGAGTCAAAGCTTCGGAAGTGGAGCACACAAAGATTCCGGAGAAAGAAGAGTATAATTTTGAATTTCGGCAATTTTCCTGAGAACCACCACAAGCGGCGGCAAAACCGCTAAACAACCACAAACCGTGGTGGTGAGACAAAAGGGCAGCAGCTCACATGATTGCTGCATCATTCCCATGTGGCCAAGTCAGAAATTTCACTTCTCACATGCCAAAAATCTGCCATATTCCCCACTCACTTCCCTCCACCTCACCATTCCATTTCTCCCATCATATTCCCCTTCCTTTTCATTTGTTTAATCCTCCCCATCCCTATTCAGATCACAACTGACATATTCCTTACTCCCTACATATAATCAATCAATTCAGAAGGGAGGATCAATTCACCCAAGCCAAGAGCTCTCAAACACTCTAGAATAGTTGTCCTAGCCGTTTGGACGTCACTAGGGCGTCCAGACGGATTTTTCCGACCTTCTACTGTAATTGTCCGTTTTCTCATAGTTTTGTCCATTTTTTGGATTTTCATCATCCATGAAAGTTGTTCCTAAGGCCCTCATTTACCTTACGGACCAACTTGCACCATCGTTTGTGCACGTACATGTTCTGGAATACTTACCACTATACTACAACATGTGAATAAAAGACCGGGGGTTATTGTACCCAAGGGATTAGAAGGCCCAAAATCCACTCGGTAATATGTGGTAACCAAGTTTCCTAGCACTAGAATGATGAGGCAAGAAATGGAATGATGCAAAGTGTAGTGGATATACAAAAGAGTGTAGTGATATGTTTTTGTTATTTTTGGATAAGTGAAGAATGAAAGTAAACAAACAAACAAGTAAACTAACTAATTAAGAGTGATTGAGCTAACAAACTCAATGCACACTTAAATGTAAGAGGAAGAATTTGGAAAGATATAGGAATGATAGAATGATTGAGTTTTCAAATCTGATGAATTAACAACCTAATGTATACACATGTTGAAATGGTTCATGAATTAATCCCCACAGTCCATACATACAATGTTATGCACATGTGTTCTGCAATCTGTTGTATTCTTATGCCTTGTTAGGGTCATAAGGATTAGTCCTTGCATTCAAATGTGAATGAAGGGTTGAAGCACCATGCATCAAGAGGACAAACACATAAAACCTAGTTGATAGTTGAATTAATTTCCGTATCCTATGGTTTAGGACCATCTTCTATGATAACAATTGTGCCAGTTAGGGTCACAATAAATTAGTCCTCTCATTCAAGAATTAATGGAGGGTTGAAGCATCAAGACTTAGGAAATCAAACAAGGCAAGCCTCATACTCATACCCATCATGTTCATTGTCATTTGTCTAGAATTAATAAGATTGTCATGTTTACAAACTCGCACTAAACACATGCTCATGAATTTGACATATATATTCCTAAGCAAGCATCTAACACAAATAGACAATAAACATATCCGAGAATCAACCTATTAACATGCATAAAACATCAAAGTTATACAATCCATCATCAATGAACTAGGGCATACAACCCTAGTCCCCTACCGTAAGAATTTATACACACATGCTTGAATAATACATCGATAGTTTCAAGAATTAATTGAACAAAACAAAAGCAAAGATAGGTTAAGAGATTCTCATGAAGAAAGCTAGCAGGTTCTTACTGTCCCAAGAGTTGGCTTGCTACTCCATGCACCCTCTTCTTCTCCTCACTCCTCCTTGCTCAAAACCTCCAGGATTCTAGATGGTCCTTACTGTTCTTGATGATTCCAGAACATGTAAGTGCACAAACGATGGTCAAAGTTGGTCCATAAGGTAAATGAGGGCCTTAGACACAACTTTCATGAAGGATAAAAGTCCAAAAAATGGACAGAACTATGAGAAAACGGACGACCGGATTTTCCCGACCACCTACTATAATCGTCCGTTTTCTCATAGTTCTGTCCATTATTTGGACTTTCATCCTTCATGAAAGTTGTTCCTAAGACCCTCATTTACCTTACGGACCAACTTTCACCATCGTTTATGCACTTATATATTCTGGAATCATCAAGAACAACAAGAACCATCTAGAATCTTGGAGGTTTTGAGCAAGGAGGAGTGAGGAGAAGAAGAGGGTGCATGGAGTAGAAAGCCAACTCTTGGGACAGCAAGAACCTGCTAGCTTTCTTCATGAGAATCTCTTAACCTATCTTTGCTTTTGTTTTGTTCAATTAATTCTTGAAACTATCGATGTATTATTCAAGCATGTGTGTATAAATTCTTACGGTAGGGGACTAGGGTTGTATGCCCTAGTTCATTGATGATGGATTGTATAACTTTGATGTTTTATGCATGTTGGTTGATTCTCGGATATGTTTATTGTCTATTTGTGTTAGATGCTTGCTTAGGAATATATATGTCAAATTCATGAGCATGTTTTTAGTGTGAGTTTGTAAACATGACAATCTTATTAATTCTAGACAAATGACAATGAACATGATGAGTATGAGCATGGCACTGAATCCTATGGTGGCGGGCGAGACCTAACAAACCTGAGAAACATGGCACTGAATCCTTTTCAGAAAAAAAAAAAAAAAGCACAAAAAATCACGTATATGGTTTTATCTTTTTGTAAACGGAAGGATAAAATGTACGTTGAAATTCAAAATTCAAATCATTCTAGCTGATAAATGTAGCAACTTATTAAGGAAAAATATTAAAAATAATAAAAAATATCTGTTAAAAACTTAAAACCAAGAATCATACATGACTTCTTTTTAAAGTTAAAACCAACTCAGGATCATCCTCTAGCTCTCTCTATATCACTGCTTTTTGTTCTCAAGTTGTTTTTCAACATGACTTCAGATTCACGCATTAAAGTTAAAACCAAAGCAGGTCAAAGGGACTTGCAAGAGATAAAAAGGGATTTCAAATTGAATTAATTCATGATGATACTAAATTATAAAAATACTTGATAACATCATACATATCATGGAGCAAAGCTTTTTCAGTTAATAAAGCTTGTCGGTGATAACAGCTCCAATGTTACTATACAAGTAGACGAGATTGTTTTTGGAAGATATTTCAGGAACTTGAACCCCAGCTTTCAATGCAGTTTCGCACTGACCGATACTGTCATCAACCGCCATTTTGATGTCATAGTTGGCCGTCATAATATCCTCGTCCAGCTCCTTTCTGGCGCTCTGGAAATCCAACACCACAAACTTGTATGAATCTGCACACTGTTTAACGGCTTCGCTGGGATTGGTTTTGATCAAGTTGTTAATGAAAGCATAGCTTTCTTTTGCATTTACTATTGCTAAATCCAAAGCAATTGGAGCAATCTCTTTGTAGTTGGATGCGGATGCGGTCCGAGGATCTGATTCGAGAGCTTTCAAGCATTCGGAATTGTTAATGGTTTGGTTGCAGACAGTTTCAACGAATCGAGTTGATGCTTTTGTTGAAGAAGGAGAAGATAAAAATAGGAGCAAAGAAGCGAAGAACAAGGTTGGCACAAAACCTAGTGGGGACTCCATACTGTATACAAAGTACTATAACTTGATATAATTATATATATTTTTTTTTTTGAGAGAAGATATAATTATATATATTATGAATGGTGAAAATGTTTGTTGGTATATATAGCGTTACGGTTATATAGTTGTGGTTCCAAGGATTAGCACAGTTGACCATCTTGACTAATACTCTGTATTTGGAATGGGAAGTTGGAAAATTGTGATACTCCCTAAAATAGCGTTAAACAAATAACAAATTTGACCACATTTAGTTTCTTCGTATCAAACTCTGGAAACCGCTCACCCATCGATAAATCATTTAAAAGAATAGAAACTACCAAATTCTGATTCAACCATTCTCTAACTGTAATAAAATAATAAATGCAGTTGGTCAATCTGCCTAATAGAATAGAAATTACCAAGGTTGAGGCTAAATGCACCTCACCAAAGTACGATATCACCATTCCACTAATCATTTAACTAAAAAATTAAAATGACTTTGTGGATCTATTTAATGTTCCTAAGAGGAAATGACCCATTATCTAAGAGGAAAAAATTTCATAAAATAACCTGAAGAGGAAATGTCCCATTAAAATAGTAAATGCAATCAATCAACCTTCCAAATAGATTAATAGAATAGAAATTAACTACCAATCCCGTGAAAGGTAAGATATCAAAATTCTCGATTTATATGCATTGAGGATTATTTCAAATCTTTTTGGTAACAAACTAACAATGAACCGAACCCTAACCCACCACATGCATGCATCCTTATATATATTGCGATCATATATATCAAGAACGACGATCAATCAGTGCATACAATAAAATATGGAGTCTCTACTAGGTTTTGTGTCAACCTTGTTATTTGCTTCCTTGTTCTTATTTCTCTCTTTCCCTTCACCCACAAATGCATCAACTCGTTTAGTTGAATCTGTTTGCAATGAAGTCGCACGCGATTTGAAAGGCAGCAATTCTGAATGCTTGAAAGCGCTTGAGTCGGATCCTCGAACTGGATCGGCATCCAGTTACAAAGTGCTTGGTCCTATTGCTCTTGATTTAGCAATAGCAAATGCAAAGGAGAGCAAAGATTTCATTAAGAATTTGCTCAAGAAAAACAGCGCCAGCGAAGCTATAAAACAATGTGTAGATTCATATAATACAATTGTAAGGGATTTTGTAGGTGCGAAAGAGGAGCTAAAGGAGGATGCTTTGTCGGCCAACTATGACATCAAAATTGCCGGCGATTATGTCCGTGATTGTGAAACGGCGTTGAGTTCTGAAGGGCTTCAAGTTCCTGAAATAGCTTCCAGAAACCATGCGGTCTTGTTATATAGTAATATTGGATTTGTTATCACTAATCATATTGATTGAATGAATCGCTCCATGATGTTCCTTTACTTGTTCTTCTCTCCTAATAACAAATATATATATATTTTCAATATATATGTTTCTTTTCACATAACTGTTGTTGAAACAATATTTTCCAGATCATAGTTTTTTTTTAATTTTTTTTTGGTTGTGTGCGTTCTTAAATATTTTGGATAACTTTTTATTTTAGCTAAATAGCACGTAGTCTAGTAGTAAGATATTTTCCTCCAACAAAATCATGACAAATATTCCAAGTTTGATCCCCACTGCCTCATTGAAAAAAGAAAACGAAAAAGTGATCTGATGTTCTATAGTTCAACTCATCCAAGAAATCTTCTACAAATTTTTGCTTTAACCAAGTGTTTATCTCCAAAAAATTCACCATGCCATCTCATCCCCTATTTTAGGCAGGGTTGGAACTAGGAAGGATTGTTTGTAGGAGGCCGATTTTTATAATTTTTGGTACCTAATATTTTTTTGGAACTAGTCATTCTGTACTTCTGTTACACCAGTTCAACAGAATGGTGGCTACAATTCCATTGATGATTGAACCCTTAGTTTTGTGAGAGAACATTCTTCTAGCTAGTTTACCTAGCATATGATAAGACACATATACATGGTTGTCCACGATCGGTGTTGGGGAAAATTGGAAAACAAATTTATTACAATACAATGGTTCCCCACCTTCTACGTACGTATATATATGCTCCTAATTTTAGAGACATGCATGCCCGTTTTGGATTGCTTATATAATATCCCATTTATATATGCTCTTTATTCATTCATTTGCTCAATGTACCCTAAGCAAATTAGTAATTAGTATTCTTATTACTCACCCCTTGCTTATAGGCCATGTTTGGTTCATGGATTCTAGGAACACGGAAAGGAAAGTCATTACTTTCCTCTGTTTGGGAAGCACAAACTCAGGAAGTACTTTCCTGATAAAGGGGAAAGTAGGGGGGAAATCTGTTCCACTCAGATCCCACGGGATTGATTTCCCTTCTCATTTCCTAGCATTAATTACGAAATTTTTGGACAACAATACCCCTGCCCAAACATGCTATTGCCAAATTTACCCATTGAGTCTCTTCGCATTCTGAGCTTCTTTCATCAGTCACAGAGTCACCTTCGCGCCTCTATTTCGCGCCTCTTTCATCACTCACGAGTCACGAAGAGACATTTCAGAAGTTCTGTATCAGAGGAGTTGAACTGAACTATTCACTCATGAGGAATTCACCTATTCTCATCAGTCTCGCACAAGAGCTTTCGGTCAAGTATGTATAATATGTAAATCCATTACCATGTTTTTTTTTTTGATTGTTATATGATTCGTTTCTTCTTCTTCAGCATTCATTCGGCTCACTCTTCCTTTGCAATCAGCCTTCCTTCTCCCAAGTAATCAAAGGTCAGGCTCCAGCTCTCTAATCTTGTTCATAATATGATTGGGCTCTCTTAGTTTGTGTGTTTCTATTTGTGTGTGAATTGAGAATTGATTGGAATCACATCAGTGTGCTTGAAATTTGACTGAAAATCACTTCTTGCATTTGGGTCGTGCCCTAATTGCTGATAGATATTGTTCTATTTGAAGTTTGGGGATCCTCTATATTGGTTCTAGCAATTTTTTAGATAATCATATTCAGTGGGATCCTTGAAGAACTAAAATTCAAAGGAGTTTTCCTACTGGGTTTTGTGGATTTTTGGTGATATCAAGATTTACTAGTTTCTTTTCCATTCATTATGTTCACAAAATTTGGATGATCAAATTGTAATTTGTATTTTCTGGTATATGAGATTGATTGGAAGAATTAAAATGTGTAGGAACTTGATATAATCGCTGGATTCACATTTAGGATTTTGCAGACTTATTCAAGGTGCACCATGTGCACACTTAGACCATTCCTTATTTATATATCCCCTTTGCCATGTTTGCACATTGATTACACACAAGAATTTTATTTGTCTATTTTGTATCAGAATCCACAAGTATTTTTTTTTTCAATGTATTGTGAGCTGAATAGCTTTTATAAGTATACTGCATATTAAGGTATGTTAGTGTTATTGGTTTGTCCTGCTCAGTTAGTAAATATCAGATACCTTATTAGTGGTTAAAGATTGGATTTTGTTGTGTCCCTTTGTTTTGTTTGTCGGCTTGTCCTGGTTTGTTCTGTTTGTTTTTCTTTGTAACATTGCTTTGGGGTTAAACCCATCTCTGGTCTGTCCTCTGAGGGTTGTATGGGAGTCATTATCTTATGATAATGACATCTTTAGAATTCTTGTCTTAACTGATCTATTCTCAGTCAATTTGATGTAGTGGCATATAATATCTAGAATATGCATGTGTCTGCCAATCTTCACCTAAACTCTAGTTTACACGTCCACACTTTTACGTTGTCCATAATTTAATTGTATAAATTTTTTTTGATATGCAGCTATGGCTCGCAGAATTTTGTCAAAGACTAAAAATATTATTCTAATGTTGGAAAATATTAAGGATCTATTTAATTTTGTTGTCATGATTTACGTTATCATGTATATCATTGCTGAAAGACATTATCGTAAATATCGGATGAAATCAAAATCTATCTATGATGCCTTTTCAAGAGCTGGAAATTTATAGCGCACGGTGTATGTGAGTGATGTAAGATGTATCAATGATCTCCGGATGGATAGGTATACATTTAACAAATTGTGCTTCATGATACGCGCATCTGGTAGACTACGAGATACAAGGAATGTTTATGTTGATGAAATGGTAGCTATGTTCTTGAACATACTTGCACACCATAAAAAGAACAGAGTCATACAAGACAAGTTCTTACGTTCGGGGGAAACTATAAGCAGATACTTCAATGCAGTTTTAGAGGCAGTCTTATGTCTACAAGGACAGTTACTAAAAACACCAGAACCAGTGGCTGAGAATTCAACTGATCAGAGGTGGAAGTATTTTAAGGTACTTGAAAATATGACTTTTCTATGAACTTGACCTTAAAACAGAAAAAAAAAAAAAACTAATTATTTTATTCTTGTAGAATTGCCTTGGAGCATTAGATGGGACATACATTAGAGTACATGTACCAGAAGTTGACAAGCCTAGGTATCGATCTAGGAAAAATGAAATTGCTACAAATGTCTTGGGAGTATGCTCTCATGAATGAGCATGTAACATATGAAAAAAGAGGTAAGCTTGTTGAAGAGCTGCAATTATTGGCGACTCCAAAATTGAACTCTTGTTCAGTTTGCCCGACAACCTAAAAAGTCAATGGATTCATAAACTTCTTGGCCATTAGAGAGATGGATGCTGGAGATTAATGTTGGTTTGAGCTTTCTTTTGTTTTGCTCCTATGACAGCATGATGATTCAAGTAATGCTCTGGATATTTTGAACTTTTATAAAAGACAGTGATCTATTTTGAACTTCTGATCAATGTAAGGCTATTATCTATTTTGAACTTTATATTATGATATTGACTGGATATTGATGAGGTTTTGAATCAAGGTTTTATGATTTGCTAATGTTTCTGGAAAGAGGATTATTGTAAATACTTGTTCTCAGGTTTGAACTTTTATATAACACTCAAGTCAATATTGTTTCTTCTGGGTTTGATTGCTTGAGTACCCTCTGGCAATACTGAAAATCCGTTCTAAGTTGTTGTTTTGGATCTTCACATGCCTAGTGTTCCTTTACATGCTTGAAATCTATGGCAAGTTCCCTCTCTTGCATAAAAAATTGGTGTACTTTTGAATTTTTATGATAGTTAATTTTATTTTAAAATACAAGGGTACTATTGAAACATTGACATATTTTTACTTTCCTTTCCTGCACCAACCAAACACAGGAAGGGAAATCAAATGGTCTTTCCTGAGTACTTTCCTTGCTTTGCCAAACACAGGAAAGGAAACCTGAGATGAATTTTAATTTCCCAACCACATGGGAAAGACAAGGGAATTGATTTCCCTTCCGTAAACCAAACATGGCCATATAGTATTCTTATTCCAGCTTAGTGGATTTTTGCTCACACCCCCCTAGAAAGTTGACACTTATTAAAAAACTCAATAAATGTTAACCTTGTTTAAGGGAATATGAAATACAACCACAAGACAGAAAGTAAATACAAAGTAAATAGCACAGGAATAGATCATCTCTTTATTAATGAATAGGTGCCTCTATATATAGAGAAACACAAAGGTACAATCCATGTCCCAATGGGACTTCTATTCAATATGTAATCCTTATGCTATACTACCTAATCTAATCCTAGGTTGACAAGGCACACACAAAGTAGGTTTCCTTCAACACTCCCCCTTGTGGCGTCAACACTAGGTGGTGCTCCTCACGTTGTCTCATTAAAAACCTTGCCAAGTAACAAAAACCCAGTGGGATAAAAATAACCTTGGTCGAAGGGAAAAAGAGTACAACACACCCTTCACATTTGGTATAGCATGGACGCCAGACTCCCCCTGAAGTCTGCGTCTCCCCCTGATTTCCACAATCATGGGAGGTCAGATAACTTAAGCAAACCAATGCTTTTCACATGCTTCTCAAATGTGGAATTAGGCAGTGACTTAATAAATAAGTCAGCCACATCGTCCTCAGAACGGACTTGATTCACTTTAATCTTTAAGTAACTTCTGCTATTGCTGATTACAAAAGAACTTAGGCGATATATGCTTGGTGTTGTCGGCTTTGATGAAACCTTGCTTCATCTGCTCAATGCAGGCAGCATTATCCTCATAAATGGATGTAGGTTCATCAGTGGTTGACCTCAAACCACATGTACTTCTTATATGTGTATCAATGGACCTTAACCATATACACTCACGAATGCTTCATGGAGAGCAATTATCTCAACATGGTTCGAAGAAGTAGCGACAAGGGTCTGCTTAGTAGACCTCCAAGATATCGCGGTGTTACCCATGGTAAAGACATAACCAGTTTGGGAACAACCTTTATATGGGTCAGAGAGATACCCAATATCAGCAAAGCCAACCAAAACATCACAAGGTGTTTGGGAAAAGGGGACGTCAGCTTTTCTGTCCGTCGGTCGACCGTTCGACGGCCGGTCGTCGACCGGTCGACGGTCGTCAGTAGGCACGGGTTCCTCACCCATTTTGCCATATTTTCATGCCTCTCTACAGGTAACGTGCCCTTTGTGTTCCATCCGGACGGTAAGTCCTCGTCCGGATGCCCGGGTCGTTCAACCGCAGCAAACATAGGTTCCTCACCTAGTTTCGACTCTCTGTAGGGATAGAACAAGCCCATATCAATCGTACCCTTCAAGTATCGAAAGATAGTCTTTATGCCACTCCAATGGCGTTGCGTAGGCACAAAGCTAAATCTAGCTAACAAGTTAACAACAAAGGAGATATCGGGTCTTGTACACTGTGCCAAGTACAATAATGCGCTATTGCACTTAGGTATGGTACCTCAGTCTCTAAAACGTCTTCACCATCATCCCTTGGGTGAAACGGATCCTTCTTGGATCTAGACTGCGACCAATCATGGGAGTGCTTAACAGGATGGACTTTATCCATATTAAATCGCCTGAGCATCCTTTCCCAAGATCTTTCATCTCAAACACGGATTTCAAGTATTCATTGGCACTTGCAAATCCGGAACTTGTTTTCACGCATGGGCATAATTTATTGTTCACATACCCTCTTCCAATCAAGTAGTCACTTAGACGGGTATACCACATCCGTCCGGATTGTTTCAATGCATATAGTGAACGTTACAATCTTATTGCAAACGTGCTCTGTGGTCTAGAGCCACTTGACTTGGGTAGATGAAGCCCATCCGGGACCTTCATATAAATCTCCATATCTAGATCCCCATAGAGATATGTTATGACCACATCCATAAGCTGCATGTTCAGTTTTTCGGAAACTACCACTGACAAGGTAGCAGAACGTTATGACGTCCTTTACGAGAGAGTATGTCTCATCGTAGTCGATTCCAGGGCGTTGTGAGGAGCCTTGCGCCACAAGGCGAGCTTTATATCTCGTTCTCTCACTACGCTTTCTAACAAAGACCTATTTATATCAACAGGTTTTATTCCAGAAGGTATTGGCACAACTAGCCCTAATACCGTTCTCTTTGTTAGTGAGTCCAACTCAACCTGGATCGCATATTTCCATTTAGGCCAATAAGCTTCTACGTTGGCATTCATCAACGGAGCGAGGTTCAATATCATCATTCTCAATGAACTCTTGTGCACAAGCATATGCAAACACATCATCAACTGTGATGGAGTTTCTATCCCACGTCTCATGTACACTAGTGTAATTAATCGAGATCTCTAGGTTACCACGGATAGGTCTTAGCGACGGGGCGTCCCCCGAAGATGTCTTTTGGACATAACCATAATCCGGAACGTTTTCATGGACGGATTTTGAGTATCAATGATGAGAGGGTTATTAGGTGCCATCGCAGCCCATTCCCTAGGGCGCGAATCCCTCGAACCTGGTGGCCTCCAACGCTTCCTCAGCGGAGCCACGGCCTAAGCCACATCACCACCATTACTGGCAGTGGCGCCACCAGCTGTCCCTCCCATAGGGTTAGTTGTAATAGCGACTTTGAGTCCAAGTCCTTGTTCAGGCACTTGCATCCTTGCAGGCATGTTTACAGCTGGTATATATGATCTAGTCACTGAGATCTGAGAAAGCGTCAGGAAGAGATTCTCTGACTTTCTGAAGATCTATAATTCTACGCACTTTCTGCAGTAGGGGGATCGTTATGAGACAGAGTGGGGACAGACCACGACAATTCCAGTCGTTCCTGCTGAACGTGTACGTTCTTATCTCCCCCTAACGACGGGAAGACTGTCTCACCGAAGTGACAAATAGATCGCCTGTCAAGGGTTCTACATAGCGGGTTGTGGTTGGAGACTCAAATCCAACATAAATACTCATTCGTCTCTGAGGACCCATATTGATACGCTGTGGCGACGTAATAGGCACATAAACAACACACCCAAATATGCGTAAGTACGATATGCTTGGCTCGTACCCAGTCACTAGCTGTAACGCAGACAAAGATTGGGTGGTGATGGGTCTCAGACGAATAAGCAAAGCTGCATGCAATACTGCGTGTCCCCAGGCAGAGAGAGAAAAATTGGTGCGCATTACCAATGTCCTCGTGACCATTTGTATTCTATTAATGGCAATCTCTGCAAAACCATTCTGGGTTTGCACATGTGAGACTAGATGCCCAACATCTATCCCATGCAGTAGTCATCGAAAGTTTTCGATGTAAACTCGCTAGCATTATCAAGCCTGATAGTTAATGGGATGATCCGGGTAGTGAGCCGGCAGGCGAATTATCTGTGCTAGGAGTTTAGCATAAGCAGCATTACGAAAGGACAACATCGTGACATGTGACCAGCATGTCGATGCATCAACCAACACCATAAAATATATAAATGGCCCGCTTGTTGGTTGAATATGTCCACAGATATCCACTTGGATTCTCTGTAAGATTGGAAGAAGTACTTTTAGAATCCTTTGTATAGGACAGTCTCAGTCCTTATTTCCCTAAGGAACAAGCTTTGCATAATGAGCATTTGGCTTTAGGAGCTTCAGAAGCATAGGAGGATTTTGTCCTGTCAGAAAATTTCTGAGGACAGTCCCAGTCGACCGTTCGACAGGAATTGTCGACCGGTCGACGGTCGCTCCCTGGAGGGGGTTCGATCGTTCGACAGGAAACTCGAACGGTCGACGACGCACGCTGGACGAGGTCGACCGTTCGACAAGAAGAGATCGAACGGTCGACGGGCGGCGGACAGAGGCATTTTTGCCTTTTTTTCATATCTGTCTCATCTCCTTGAATCAACTTTTGATTCATGCTTCGATTAGCTCGATATGATGGATGTCCGTGCGAGGTTTTCAATACACGGATCATCATATCACGACCAGGGTGTCTTAATCTGTCGTGCCAAAGCCAATATGTGTCTGAATCCAAGAGGTCATCCCGAATGACATTGTTTGATTCAATAGCTCGAATAGTGGTAATGTATAACCCACTAGAGAGACACATAAACTTCTCTAAGATGCGCTTTCTACCGCAGTCATTAGAGCTAATGCAAAGGGATTCTTTTCCATTCTCATCATGCATCTTAGCATGGAAACCATTGACTCTTATATCTTTAAAGCTCAATCAAAGTTGTATTTCCTCTTGGAGCGTAGAGAGCATTTGTGACATCAATGTGAGTGCCATTAGGCAAGAGGAATTGGGCATATCCTCTTCCTTGCACAAGATTCGATGGTCCTGCCATCGTAGTCACAGAGGAATGTGTAGGCATCATGCCTATGACGCAATATGACATGCGTGGTTCTGCTATCTGTGAGACTTTCAAGTTCTCTAGAACCCATTCCTAAAAGCTCATCATTAAAATCGAGGCTACGTAAGCAACTCAGATTTTATTAAAGATATTGGCCAAGGCTTCAAAGTTCCATCTTGATCTTAAATCAAAACTAAATCCAATATCTTTGGCAAACATGCCATATTTCATCAACTTGGAAAACATAAGACTTAAGCAAAATTAGCTTCCAAAGTCTTTAACCCTTAAACTCGACGTCTTGATCATTGCAATTACATCTTCATATGTTTTGCAAATAATGGCCCATTGATCAGACGCTCCATATTATTAATAGACATCATGAAGAGGATTCTCCATTGATTGAGGTATAAAGGCGCGGTACTCACGGTCCCTAGGACGGTGGCAGATTGCCTTGGCCGGTGGCGGTGCTGCCATAACCAGTGGCGCAACAACGCTAACCGGCAATGACCGGCAGCGTCCCTCTTATAAGGACGGCAGTCTTCTCTCACTCTTTCGCGGCCCTATGCTCGCGTGATCGCTTAATCTTATGGCGATTACCTTCATGAGCAAATAGATTCTACGAACCAAAATGTCCGGGATCGTCCCTAGATATAGGGTTTTGCTCGTGGCTTCCTCCCATAGGGGCGCCATCGTCGTCATGCCTTTCCTCAAGGCAGAGATGGAGAAGGTGGTGAGAGTTTCCTCAATCAATTGTTCATCTGTGATGATTTTCCACAGAGAAGATGGAGTCACGAACGTTGTCATAACGTTCATGAAGCGCTTCTAGCGCTAACCTCTTTCATGAACTCAAACTGGAGTGCCATATCCATATGGCGATTCATCAGGAAAAATAACCTGGCATTGTACATCTCAGTTTGAGGGTCTAGAGCGGTTTCTTCAAAACAACGCTTATGGATTCGAGCTAGAAGCTCTTGTGCGAATAGGTACATTAGGATATCATGAGCCCATCTCATAATCTAATGTCCGCAGAATCCAATGGAGTAAAATCGAGTTCATTCATGTTCGACATCCAAGAATATGGAGAACAAGAATGTGGTGTGTTTCGGAGTTAATACTCCCACGAAACAATGAAGGGTAAGTTTCGGAGTTAATACTCCCACGAAACAATAGAGGGTTTCTGAGCAATATTTGCTCCCAAGAAACGTTTCCAAGGATTTTGGATTTAGGTGAAACTTTGGTGTCGTATGGTCATAACCTTAAACCTTTTCGGTAGCTCTACTCAGATATAACCAGGTAAGTTATAAGAGATGTCGGTGGAGCAAGCTCTCTTAATACCACTTATCTCAAACTCCTTACCTAGACATCATACCTAAGCAGGTGAGCCTAGTTGGGAATAAGTCATGAACCATAGGTCGTTTCTTCTCTACGGATTCCTCATCCGGAGGTAAATCATTCAATGAACTCCTCGTTCAAGGTCTCTTCTCTCTACGGATTCCTCATCCGGAGTATTAGCTCGAACCCCCACAGTTCGGCTCTTGAGGTCATCACCAATAGCATGATGACATTAGAGGTGCTCATGACTTACACATACCGCAAGCGATATGAAGCTCGATCACTCCCCTAATGCTTCTCATAGTTTGGCGAGTCTCGTATATTATCCCACGTTATAAGAAAGGTGGGAGGTAGAAGAAGGGAGGTTGCAAGTCCCCGGAGAAAAAGAAGGTTGAATTAAATTCAGAAAGCAGCAACGTTTATAAAAGCTTACTTGGATTCTTTTCTCGGATTATCTTGAGTACCACTGCTTCAGAACCGAATATCTGGAGATCCAACGGTCGGAATTGGCTGAATTTTTAACTGGGGGTATTAGACTCACGGAGGAAGCTCCCTTCCAAATTTCGGCGTAATCCAATGGTGAAGAATGGAGAAAATCGATTTCGAAGTTGACTGTTCTGTGCATGCAGATTCTTGAACTAGAGGAGATTGCACGGAGGTACTATTCATGCGGTTTACTATTCACGGGTACTGTTCATCCGGTACTGTTCACGCGCACTGTTCATCGACACTGTTCATCCGGCACACCCTAGGGTTTTGAGGTTCTAGGGTTTTGGCGCTAGCAGGATGCTATGCTCAAGAGTTTTTGGTTTTTGATTCAGGGTTAGAGGTTCGTGCTGATAACGTGTTTAAGGGAATATGAAATACAACCACAAGACAGAAAGTAAATACAAAGTAAATAGCACAGGAATAGATCATCTCTTTATTAATGAATAGGTGCCTCTATATATAGAGAAACACAAAGGTACAATCCATGTCCCAATGGGACTTCTATTCAATATGTAATCCTTATGCTATACTACCTAATCTAATCCTAGGTTGACAAGGCACACACAAAGTAGGTTTCCTTCAACAAACCTATGGTTAACTATTATATTTAATTCTTTTTTATAATTATTAATTCTATCTAAATATATCTAATTCTTTAATGAAGAGAGATAATAGTAATTAATTGAGGCAAGCTTTTCCAAATAAACTTCTGGACTCACCCTTAAAAAATAAAAAATAAAAACTTCTAAAAGAGAAAAAAAGAACGACAAAAGAAAAATGCTTACAAGAAGAGTTGGACTAAGACAATGGTCTGCCCAACACATACCCGAGTTTGAGTCTCACCCTCCCCACATTTCTCGAACTTTGGAGCCCCCTCCCCCTCCCCCTCCCTATAAAAAATAAAATAAAATCCATGCTTGGAGAAATAGAAAAAGAAAAAATTCAATTCATGCTTAGCATACCAAAGTCAAATTAACACCGATAATATAGAAAAGGAAAGAAATCATGTGGCAGGTGAGTCCCTAGACCTCAATTAGCAAAAAATATTTGTCCGGATGACATCCAATATGGATTTTGTCTATTTTTCAAAAAAAAAAAATGAATTTTGTCCTTTTTTTTAGTGGTAGCCCATGCAGACCCCGGTACCTAATATGGATGACATCACGTTTACGCGCTCCGGTGGCCACGAGAATTGTACCATTGAGTTTCGAACTCAAGACATTTGCTATTACCACCAAATTTGGCATCCGCCCACTGAACCACATCTCGTTGTTAAAAACAAAAACAAAAACAAAAAAACAAAACAAAACAAAAATAATAAAGCAAAGTTTTTCCATATTATCTGTCTTTGCCCAGCTCCACTAACCAAAGATTTGTGTTGGTGGAATTGATAATCACACAACTGAGCATTTAGCAAGAAAACAACATCACATGGGTTTAGAATTTTATCCTCCCACACTCGGTTGGTTCTTTCCTTCAACACTCCCTATATGAAAAATAATAAGGACCCCCAAACTTCATTTCGGCATGCAAACCGTTTAAACGTATTTTACGTATTTCGGCAAACCGAAGTCAAGCACAAAATGTAAGATGACAAGACTACCCTAAGAAAAAGTAAGATGGGAGAGGAGAGGAAAATTTGGTGGAGGGTAGGGAGGTAAAAGACTAAAGGGGGAGAAGAAAAATGAGAAAACGACGACATATTTCAAGGAAGAGGATTCATCTTTCAATGAAAGCTTGGCTGTTGGTTTACTATCTTCCGCTATCGCATAGACAATCAGTTTTAGCAGTCTCGATTTCTGCTAGCCCTGATCTCTACTTATGTATGGAAGAGTATTTGGCAAGCCAATATTCAAGGTATGGATAAAATTCGTTTTTGGAAGATTTGTCATAATCTTGTCAAACGTGTTTTTGCATGAGACAAAAAGAAGTAATTAAAAAGTGTAAGTTGCTAGCTTAAAGCTCTTAATCTCCTGGTAAATTTCTTGTCAATGTCATTTCTCTCCAGGTAATTGCTTATTGTAGAATCTTGGTATAAGAATTTTCAGAAAGCTCAAATAGTCGTTTGCTTGCATTTTTAACTCTGCATTTCTTTTTTGTCCCTTGTTTCTATTCACTCTTCAATTAAAGCATGTTGTGGATTGATACACTATATCGCTTATCTTATTTTGTAGTGAGAGCAGTGCGTTTCTTTTAAGTTAAAGAACAATTTCACCAAGGAAATCCAAAGTATGATTTGGGGAACAACTAGCTTTTGTCTTGTTTTTTTTTTTTGGTAGGAAATTCATTAATTCATTGGATTAACTAGATATAGTTTTTGCTAGTTAGAACCTAAATTGCAGTGCTTGTATTATATTTTGTGGGCTAGTCAATTTCTAGTTTCCTCTGTGTCTATTAACATATATAGAATGGAATTACGAATACTAATGCAATGCAATAATACAATTAGTTTTGATTCATGATTTGTTGAGAAATGTGGATTGATATGCTAACAATTGTTTGATGGACTTGTGGACATCATGCCATAATAAAAGGTGTGATGTATACTAACATATAGGAAATCAGATTCACCAACAAAAATGATTTTAAAAAGGAAAAATGCATCAATTCTAGCAAAAAAAATGATGTCTCATAAACCAATGGACATCGAATGTTATGAAAAGAATCGATGTCCCATAAAGCCATGGACATCAAACATTATGAAAAGAAACGATGTCTTATAAACCGATGAAAATCATATTCTATTGAGAAAAAGATTTTAATAATGGATAACAATATCAGTTCCTTTGTAGTAAAGCATGAAAGATCTGCAATACTTTATAGTTTATGATGCCCGAAAGTATGAAAGACATCATGCATGTTAAACATTACAAACGATGTACAACCTATTTGTAGACATCGGCTAAAAACCGATGTCTGGATTTTTGGATCGATATTTCTTTACACCCACTAACACATCGATCGAAAAAAAAATTACATCGGTTTTTTGCCATATTATGAGCATAATACTAGTAATGATATTTATAATTTAAATTTAACAGATTATGTTGTCGGAATTCGCAGACCTTCTCTTCTTCGATTCTCACTCTTTAGCCATCGATTTGATGAGCCAAAGACACCATCGTGTTCGCCTCGATCAAGTGAAGGTTTTGGCACCGGTTTCGCGCCGTAAAATGGACGGAAAAGGAAGAGGCGTACGGAGGAGTCGCAATGGAGAAGAAAATGGTCGCGGGTTATGGCTATGTCACTTTTTGTTCTCATGTTGTTTTTCAACATGACTTCAGATTCACGTATTAAAGTTAAAACCAAAGCATATCGGAGGGAATATATTGCAAGAGATGAAAAGGGATTTAAATTGAATTTATAAGGATACTAAATGATAACATCATACAAATCATGGAGCTAGCAAAGCTCTTTTTCAGTTATAAAGCTTATCAGTGATAACAGCTCCAATGTTACTATACAAGTAGACGAGATGTTTTCTGGAAGATATTTCAGGAACTTGAACCCCAGATTTCAATGCAGTTTCACATTGACTGATATTGTCAGCAACCGCCATTTTGATGTCATAGTTGGCCGTCATAGTATCCTCGTTCAGCTCCTTTCTGGCGCTCTGGAAAGTGACATCCAAAGCTTTAGATCATAGGGAGACTAGCTTCAAGTCCAAGTAACCTTGTTAGATAGTATGAAAGGACTATTAATAAGACTTTGTGTATATATAAAAATAAGATTCAACTTCTTAATTAAACATCATACCAAATACAATGCAAATCAGTCCAATACAATAACAGAAGTAATTATACAAGCCACTAAAATACTAGTACGTACGTCTAATCAGCTTGAAACTCTGATCTTGAATAACATACTGATCACTTTGGAATAATGTGAACCACCATGTTGTTTCTTTTCACGAGCTCAAATATGCAAATATCTCCGGAGTTTATTCGATTAGCACGTTGAAACTGCACCCACCCTGCAGAAAGTTTAACTGACGGACTGTTAGGGACAACATTCACTTCCCATTTTCTTCCCTCTGAGTCTTTCAGCACAATGTAATAGTAGCCCTGAGGAAGATGCTTCCTCGAGAAGGCTGTCGGAACTGCCTGCATGATTTGAAGCCCAAAGTTTAAACAACATTGATCAGAGCAAGAATTGATAAAGGGTATAGTATATATATGGATACGTAGGTCAAGTTGAAGGCATGAAAAAGGGCAGAGATAACTGTGTCTAGATTCTACAACATGAATAATGCGTAAATTAACTAAAACATGTTGCTGGTTTGTTTGCAGCTTAAATATTAAAGGAAAAACAAAGTAGAGGGTTGGTTTGCTTACCACATTATAACTGCGTGGCCCAATAATACTTGTAAAAGAAGGGAATTCAGACTTGGGCAATGTGGCAGCTTCCTCTTCTTCGCTATCTTGGTAATCTTCCTCCCCTCCATTAAGTTCTATGTGTTTATTGGCCGGAATCATACAAAAATGAAACATTAGTAAACTATTTATGAGTTGTTCCAATAAGTTAGCAGTAGTAGCATGTATTACTAAGCAAATACTGACCACATTATATACCTGAATTGTTAGCAAAAGCGGGATTTTCATGTGTTTCGTTTTCAAGATAATTGAAATTGACCCTCTCAACATGATTCTTGTCAAAAATCTGTATACTGAATTGCATACGTCCATCATATCTGAATACCAAAGCCTCACCATCACCCACCTCATGATCTTCTAAAAACTCTCTCCAGCCTTCCTTGAGATATATACTGCTTTCGGTTTGATGTACTCTAATGTTCCAGGCACAATATACAGAATCTTTTATCTTCAAAAGTGCCTTCTCAGAGAGCTCATTCAATATATGCTTCTGGAACTTTTGTGGGATTTTCTTTAATAAACAAGGAAACAAAAACTTCAGGTTTTTCCATTGATAGATTATTTTCAACAAACATTAGTTACAGTAAAATTGATTCATCCAAGGGAAAAAGCAGGCTCAGTAGTCAACAACAGTATCCAAAATGAAGCTTCGATCAACATCAATTTTTGCAACAAGCAACATTTACAGTCCAATTTACAGGTATATATGGTGTTAAAGTTTTGCCCATTTAAAAGTTGCATAGCTCCAATCCCATATATAAATCAACTTGTTCAAAGTATTTCAGGCAAAATTGATAGGTGTGCAACAAATTTGAGTTGAAATGATGGAACATGATACGTTTTGGAGATTTGTTATGACCAACTCTTAAAGAAAACACCATCGATTAACCAAATAAGGAGCAAGAGAACAAGAAATTCTGCGTAACAAGCAGTATATTTAGTGAGTTTGAACCAAGATTTCTTAATAGTTCAACATCAAAACTCAGCCTCCATTATGCCATTTGTGCGTTCACTTTAAATGGAAGAAAAATACTTGAACAGAAAAAGAGTTATCTTTACATTCCAAAATATGAAAAAGAAAAAAAATATTCTATGAAATTCGGAAAAAGAGTTATTTTCTCATTGCAATTGCAGTTACAAAGTATCAAAATATGTAAAAGAAAAAAAAATCTATGAAATTAAAGACACAACTGCAAGTTGAAATTACCAAAATCTCAGTGTTGAGGCCAGGAGATATAATTGTGTAGAAGCTTGGCTCCTTCTTCTCCTCAATACCATCCTCAGATGTTCCTCTTTCCATTGTTTCCAACTGGTGCTTCTCAGAAACTGGATGAGCAACAAAGAAATGAGAAAAAATAATGTGAGGCTTCTCAGAGACTCAAGATTTCAACTTCCCTTTGAAATTGTGGATACTTGTACAAATTCCTTGGAGTTATAATTATAGTGCAAAAGAGAAGCAGAGAGAGCAATACAACGTTACAAAGCTTAATCAATTAATTAATTTTTACTAGACTGGAGGCCAAACAAGCAACCTATATAAAGCTTTTCTTTTACACAATGAAGAATATTAAATGACCACAACTACTGCCCTGCGCCCCTGCTACTGGCTTTTTCTTTTCCTGGTTAATAATTCAAGTGCTTTTCTGATGCTCAGAGGCTCCTTGACTCAAGTCTGATGAGTTATAATCAAACTGTGCTGCTCTTGTAAGGATCAAATCAGTTGGTGGTTTGAAGTTTGTACTTTGAGGGTGTTTTTTTTTTATTAATCCATTTAATCAATTTGAGGGTTAATCCATTTAAAAAATGAAAGCTTAAAATGGATAAATCCTAGTAGTCCATGTGACACATTTACAATGCCAATGAATGCATAATTCAGAAATAATAAATATTGCAGAATGAGTCAATAGTTCTCAATTGCAGCAGCAAGATATCAACGAGCCTATGCTTTTTAAAAATTTCTTTTTGGACTGACAATGAGCCTAGCTAAAACTACTGTGCATATATGATTAAAAAAAAATTTAAAAAAAAACTCCAACAGTATACACTAGCTACATTGAATGGTTATATACATACACACATATACACTAAGAGTAGATTTCTCATGCTACCACATCTTGAATAAGAATTTGGAACAAGAATATGTACGTGGGCTTTTATTTCACTTTTACCACAAGCATTTGCGACAATAATTTAGTGTTGCACATGTGGATTTGGAAGTGGATATTGGAAAAGAACCAAAAGGATTTCCAACAGGGAAAGATGACAAAAACTGAGAATTGCTTTACTCATGGAATCAGTTTACCATTGTCTATGAGGATCTCTTGGCATTTAGACAGATCAAATATCCATATAATTTTTTGTTGTTTAACACTATTCATTTTAATCCTCCCATCTAAACTAATTGAAAACAAAGATTCTACTTCTTAATTAAACATCATACCAAATACAATGCCAACCAGTCCAATATGTACAATAAGAGAAGTAATTATACAAGCCACTAAACTACTAGTACGTCTAATCAGCTTGAAACTCTTGAATAACATACTAATCATTTTGGAATAACAAGCTCAAATCTGCAAATATTCCAAAGTGATCAGTATGTTATTCAAGAGTTTCAAGATGATTAGTATGTAATTACTTGGATTATTAATAGTCCACCATTGTGTTTCTTTTCACAAGCTCAAATCTGCAAATTTCTCGAAAGTTGATTCGATTAGCACGTTGAAACTTCCCTCACCCTGCAGAAAGTTTAACTGTCGGACTGTTAGGGACAACATTCACTTTCCATTCTCTTCCCTCTGAGTTTTCAGCACAATGTAACAGTAGCCCTGAGGAAGAAGCTTCCTCGAGAAGGCTGTCGGAACTGCCTGCATGATTTGAAGCCCAAAGTTTAAACAACATTGATCAGAGCAAGAATAGATAAAGGGTATAGTATATATAGATAAAGGATAAAGTTTCAACGTAGGTCAATTTGATGGCATGAAAAAAGGCCTCTAACTGTACGTGTGTCTAGATTCTACGACATGAATAATGCGTAAATTAACTAAAACATGTTGCTGGTTTGTTTGCAGCTTAAAATATTAAAGGGAAAACATAGTATACGGTTTTTGATCATATGAAAATTTCATTCGATCATATGGAAGAAATGTGGCAGCTTCCTAAACAAAGCATAAGGTTGGCTTGCTTACCACATTATAACTGCGTGACCTAATAATACTTGTCAAAGAAGGGAATTTAAAATTGGGCAATGTGGCAGCTTCCAGTTCTCCGTTATCGTGGTAATCTTCTTCCTCTTCTTTAATCTCTTTAAGTTCAGTGGATTGACAACTTGGAAAGTTTTTACCAGCAGCTTCACATACAAAAGGAGACGTAAGTAGAGACATAAGGTTATTCCAGAAGAGTAACATCCTAACATGTATTTAGCAACATGCTGATCACATACCTGAATGCTGCTTGCAGTTTCTTGGTCTACCTCGAGGCCTATTAGTGGCGTTAGCAACTGTAGAATTTTCCAGAAAATTATCACTCATGCATGCCGTCTTGTCAAAGATCTCTATACTAAAATGCATAGCTCTCTCATACCTAAATACTAAAAACTCAAAATCACCCAAGGAGTTATCTCTTATAAACTCCTGCCATCCATTCTTGAAATATATATCCCCTTCTATTTGACTCACTTGAACGGTCCATGAACATTTTGAAGAACCCTTCAACTCCAAAGTTGCCCTTTCAGAAAGTTCATTCATCATGTGCTTCCGGAACTTGTAGGATTCTCTATAAAAGTCAATGAGTGATAGAGAATAGGCACTAGCAAATAGCAAACATGACCATACAGAATGTGCAGATTAGGCCTAACACACACTCACAATTAAGTTTTACTTTACACAAGTGACATGTTATATAATTGGGTAGCCCTTTTGAACTCCACCATACTAAAAGGAAAACAAATTATCCAGCAACTGAGATCTACAAAAATCAATCACTACAAACATTGAATGAGAAGGAAATACATCACTATCCACAAGCCTATACAGATAGTGTGGTATAGTACATAGTTAGAACTCATCACCTTATAAATTAATTACATGATTCTTTAGAATCTTACAAGTCGATCACTCACTACAAGAACTTCAACAGAAAATACGTACTCATTAAATAACCCATAAAATTGGCTACACAATTTTATCTCAGGAATTTAGTCCTGTTTTACCATACCCTTTCAAAGGTACTACATATTAAAAAGTTAAAGGTTTATCTTAGATATGAAATATCTAAGTAGTTCATAGGCAAGTACCACTGCCAAAAAATATATTGATTTTCAATATCAGTAAGTAAAGCCAATAAATTTTGAAAACAATGGGAAATAAAGAATCCTATAAATTGGTCCACACTACAAGATATCGAAATGCAAATATGTACTCATCGCATAACCATAAAAGGTTCAAGATCCACTAAAAGAAATTGCAAGAGAAACTGAACAGAAAAAAAGTGATTCAGAGTTTCAGACCTTCTGAGTTCAAAGGTAACTATCTGTTAACTGATTTTAAAACTATAAGTAAAACCCACAGAAAAAAATAAAGAAGCCACACCTTTTCTTCTCAGAATTGTATTGTATGTATTCAACCAGAGCTCAAGCATGGTGATAAGATTAGCACCAAAAACAGAAACAAAAGAGGGTCCTAAACGAAACAAGCCAGTTTTCTTCACCCAAAAACATTACAAGAAACTGTAAATTAGCATGGATGGAAGTTTATTTTAACTCGTCCTAAATCCTAATTTAACCTTCTTTTATACGTCTAAAACAAAGGCCAAGACATAGACATATACATGATCCCCATTTGCAGTGAATCAAAAACATTCAAAATGCAGAAGTAGCAAGGATTGAAATTACCAAATCATCAGTGTTGAAACCAGATTTTATCATCTTGAAGAAGGTAGGCTCCTTTGATGCTCTTCTTGCCATTGTTTCCAACTGGTACCTCTCTGAAACTGAATGAGCAACAAAGAAATGAGAAAAAAGAATGTGATGCTTCTCATAGACTCAAGGTTTCACCTTCCCTTCGAAAATGTGGATACTAGTACAAATTGTTTGGAGTTATTATTATAGACTTATAGGCATTGTTATTATAGACTTATAGGCAAAAGAGAAGTAGAGAGAGCAATACAACATTAAAAGGCTTAATAAATTAACTTGTACTAGTCACTGGAGTCACTGGAGGCCAAAACTCTTATAATAAGGCTTTTCTTTTACACAATTAATGAAGAATATTAAATGACCACAACTACTGCCCTGCTACTGGATTCAGATACTCATATATTGGCCTTTTCTTTTCTTCTCTTTTCCTGGTTAATGATTCAAGTGCTTTTCTGATACTCAGAGGTTCCTTGACAAGTCTGAGTAGTCATAAACTCATAATCAAACTGTGCTGCTCTTGTCAGGATCAAATCTGCTGGTACTCTAATTGCTTGTCCTAGTAGCCTAGGACTCTATATATCAGAGTATTAATATCCTCACTTCCTCAGTAACTCTTAAGAACTCAGAGGCATTAATTGAAACCACCAATCCTTTATAAGAAACCACCAATTTGATGAGAATTTGCATTTTCATTTTGGAGATACATGGGACAAAAATCTTCTTGTTGTAGAAAGTACAACGCACAAGCAATTAAAGCAGCAAGCACGCGAGGGAGAGAAAGAATCACTGCAGTGTTGGAGCTTATCTTGTACTCGATCAGAAAATACTTAAAAAAAAATCTGAAAATACTCTCTCTGTTTTTTTTTATAAGAAAAAATACTCTCTTTTTTCGGGCAAGTTTTGCTATAGCCTCAAAGAAAGCGCACGAATTTATTGAACTGCAAAATTTAATGACCAGTTCACCACTTTGTCATACTGTCATGAACTTGACCAAATTGTTCTAATGTTATATGGAAAAGAAAAAAAAAACTACTCAAAGAGTAAAAAAGAAACTCACCACTTATTTTTCTTTGCAATTGTTCTGTGTTAATTATGAAAAGATATGCTTTGCACAAATATTTTGAAACTACTCAAAAGAGGAAAAATAATATTTTTTTAAAAAAGTTCTTAAATTAAGATGAACCAGTCAATAAAGTACTTTCATCACTGTAGAAAGCTTCAATGAATACAGGACTAATAAAACTTACTCATCTTGAAAGCTGTGTCTAGCTTAATACAGATATGAGAGTAGAATTGAAGCATTTAGTTTCAACTTTCCACAACCAAATGCTCAACTCAAACTGTCAAACACCTAAAACGTAAGAGAGCAGCTTCACATCTGCTGCTTACTTATAGGAATAGTTTTACATACCAAAGCATTCGGAAGTTTCGAAATTTGTCACATGTAATTTTACCAGTTACCAGCGATGCAGTTCAAGCAAAAAGTCTACATATTGCAGAACAGCAAAATTTAACATATCTCAACCAGGGCCATTCGATTACAATATTTCATGGACCTAGGGGGAGAAAATTTAAAGAAACTAATCAACACCAAACAAGAGAACTCCCAAAACCCTCGAGTCCATGGCTCAACTGTGGATGCCTTAATCATCAGATATGAACATAGATAAAAAAAGGGTGTCTAACAATATATTCTTATATTTCAAGGCTAGAAATATGATGCTATGCAAGCACACAGACGGAATGTGAGAGCAATGAGAAAAATCATTCGAAGAAGAAAAAAAAAGATAGAACAGAGGACAGATGTAGAAGATGACATCCTTAATGTACCTCACCTCTCTCTACATATGGTATCCATATATATTAGGACTGACTTGTTCGTCTAGGATTTTCTTAATCTGAAATCTTTATAAGATGAACTAGAACATCTTTATTCTGGGCTGGAACAAGAGGACTGAATCCATGACCATGATGAAGAAAAGCAATTTCAAGAGAACTTTTCTTTTAATTATATTTGAAGATACAATCATACATTCTCTTAAACAACAGATTAAGGTGATTCATTGCTAAATGGAACAACATTGATATTTTTCGTGACTTAATGCACTAAGTGCGGGGTTTTATCCAATGTACTTTTCATTTTGGGCTCAAACACATTTTTCAATACAAGTATTTCTTCACAAATAATTTGACTACAAATTATCAACAATAAAATAAAATAACCAACAAATTATGTTTTTCTTTCACTCACACATCAATTCAATTCTTTCTTCGACTGCTTTCACCACAGGCACCATTAGTCTAATGTATAGTAGGTGGTGTTAACTACAAAAGGAATTTGGACCCCTAGCTAACTACAAAAGTTGACATTTGATGCCCGATTTTTGGCACGCCTTGCATTTCAGTTGTTAGAACGATGAGCTCAAAAGAGGTAAACTCCGATTGGCAATTAATGGATAACTCATGTTTTGTTATAGTCCATGTTTCATTCAAGAACAAAAGAGATCGAGAAGAAATGTGATAGGAAGAAAATGAGCCTTGCTAAGAACCTCGAAGCAGTACCAAGTTTTTTAGTTTTTATAACAATGGTCCATATATTCACGCCACATATAACACTAGTCATGACGTACTTAATGAGCAATCCCCAATTGGTTCAATCTGAGTTTGGTCGCTCATAATCTCTAGTCAATCTCCTAGACTCACTAGGAGAGTGAGGGTACTGACATCAAGGCTTGGTCTAGTCCGGGACATATATAATTAATGTCTAGTAGAGTTGGTAGAAAGTTCACTATGTATCATCGGGGTCAAAGTTTTCGTTAATATCATGCATCCATGGTTCTTGAAGATCATGGTTCTTGCTTCTGCAACACGTATTGTATTGCCCTATAGCATAAACCCTAAAAGAAAACAATTAATGTGACAAATTGTTATAAATATAGGGAACTATATGAGCTCATAAAAAATGATAAAGGTGCGCACTGAATTTACATTTCAATTTCAATTAATTTGTCCTGAGTAGAAGTAAGGTAAGATATCAGTACTTCGATATATACAGTTGTAGTCGGCTAGCTAATTGGAATCAAAACAACTCTTTATATTCTGGTCAATTACTTCTAAACAGATTCTGTGAGGATCGGAGCTTGTTTTGCCGAAAATGGCAATTTTCTGCTTTTCTTTTACCACCCATATTCATTACCTGCTCTTTAGGATTATCAACTTTTAATTTATATTTTGTACAAGATTCTCGGTCACCACCACTTTCCCTAGCTCAGTTTCTCTCTTGCTCTTAATTCACTCATTTTTTTCTTGCCTCTCCATTTTACTCACTGAGTCACTCGGCCTCAAATTTCCTCTATTTTGAGTTTGCAGAGTGATCACTCACTGCAATTCGTCAATTCTAAAGGTACGTTTCTTTGGTTGGTTTCAAGATTAGGTTTTAAAGTTCAGATCTTTCTCAAGAATTTATGGGTCTTCTTTTCTGGTAAAAAGTGGAATCAAATATATATCACACTTTTGAGCATCTCCATTCTTTTTTCTATAATTTGGGAGGAGCTACTAAAGCTAAAATTTCCTTGTCTTCTATAAGAGTTCCATTGTGTCCCAAATTTTACTACAGAAATTTTTTTTGTGTTAGAATTTGGAGCAAAGATGTGAGCTTTAGGAGTAGACAATTTATTTAACTTGACTAGTGGGAAACTAAATTTGGGGTCATATTTAGCCATAGATGGAGCTGGGGTTTGTAGCATTTTGCCCCAATTTAAATTTGGGGAGACATTAGAAAATGGAGGGGAGATTTTCTACTTAGTTTGTGAAGCTAGGATAAACTTACCCCAACTTATTTTGTCGTACTTTTGGTAACAGTGGCTGGTAGCATTTTAAACTAGAACATGGTGACTGGGAGACTTAATTAGTAGAAAGTTCACCATCTTCATAGGTTTGTAATCCAAGATTTGAACCATTTCATAGGTTTATCCATTTTCGATCCTACATATAAAGTCAGAAAGTTATAGAAGTTGAGTTTTCAAAAACCCCATCTGATCTTTAAAAAAACCCCATTTGTTACAATTTGTTACTAAAGATTTGAGCTTTTTGAGTTTGGGGGAAATTTTGGGGGAGAGAATTCATTTAACTTGAATTGGGGACATATAATTGGCCATAGAGTGGAGCTGGGGTTTGTAGCATTTTCCCCCAAATACATATAGAAAAATGGAGTGGAGATGATCTACTTAGTTTGTGAAACTAGGATAAACTTCTCCCATGGTTGGGTCTTATGTTTTAACAAAATTGTTAATGGGTTTTGTAAATTAACTAGTTTCTGTTCCATGATGTATGGTGCTATATATGGTGATTTGTTGTTTACTTATTATGGTTTCAGGGTTTGGGTTGGTAGAGGAAGAATCATAGAGTGAAGTATCTTGTACACAAAAAGAGGACTAGAAGTAGTGGCGTTAGCATGTCATCGTCGAGCGATCTTGTGGAGTTTGACAATGTGAATGGCAAACAGGAACACAGTGCTAACCCTCCAAAGCTGAAAAGGCAAAAGCTATCTGCATCTTCCTCTGGTTTTAGGGCTGGTCATGATAGTGGTCAGCCAATTCGTGTGCTGAGGTCAAGAAAACTAGTGCAGGAAGTGGGTACTCCTACTTCCACACATCATCACCCATTTACAGTCTTATCTTGGCTGATAGACAACAATGTGGTTCAGCCAACAGAGAAAGTACATTATTGTAACACAAAGGGCAGTCATCCAATGGCACAAGGAAAAGTAAGTCGAAAGGGGATTGTATGCAACTGTTGCGAGGAGGTGTTGTCACTTAGTGGCTTTCAAATTCATGCTGGCTGTAGTAACCACAGACCTGCTGCCAATATTTTTATTGAAGATGGAAAGTCCCTCTTAGATTGCCAGATGCAAATTATGACCAAAAGAAGAAAGAGGATCTGCGGACCAGAACCACATGATATGATGAAGGATAATTGGCCTCGAGACAAGAATGATAGCATTTGTACTGTCTGTCAGGATGGTGGTGATTTAATTTTATGTGATCTATGTCCATCAGCATTTCACAAGAGTTGCATAGGGTTGAAGGTAGATTATTTTGTCTTTTGAGCATCTCTTCATAGCTAGTGAAAAACTCTGTCGTTTCATTTTTTATTCATCATGTTATATTCAATTGTTTTGCTTCTGCAGGATGTTCCAGATGGTGACTGGTTCTGTCCTGCTTGCTGTTGTGGAATTTGTGGCTGCAGCATAGAACCTACTATCCATTATCATACCTGTGGTCAATGTGAACGTAAATGTAGGTAAACTTTTTTCTGTTTTATTCATGCCAAAAATTAACTTTGTCATCTGTTTTAGCATATGCATTCTTCTGAACTTTGTGTAAGCACATTTGAAAAGTTGGTAATCTTTTCTTTCTTTCTTTTTGTGTTTTCTCAATTTGGTGTAGATCACAATGGCTGCCTGAGGAAAAGAGGCGTAGATAATTTGCAAAGTGATCCAAAAGGAAATTGGTTTTGCAGCGACAACTGTAAAAAGGTATCTCAAACATTCCATCAATAGTTTGTAGTGTACTTCTTTTGGAATTTATTTTCTTGTGTCTCAGCTTGACTGGGAGAAATATCTTGAAGCATAATCAAAACAGCTGGACCTCTTTCGAAAAGCTGATATTACAATGCTTGATAATTTCCGATAAAACTGGTTACCTATTGGGTTACATAGACCAATTTGGATAATGAAATGATAATAATTATTATGACAAGTCAATGAAACCCACATGTGCAGCACTTTGTGGGCGGGTTTGGCGTCATTGTGAGCTTTGTTTCTGCATTTGTTATAGGGAGGTACCTGCATGATGACACACTTGCTTGGTAATGTGTTCAATGCTAATCTGTGCAGCACAAACTATGATTCTATACATATATAATATGATCTCATAGCAGTATATAATGCCTCTTTTATTTTTTCCTTAATTAACCGATCTAGATGGTGACTATTTAATGTTCCTTGGCGACAAAGAGATAGTAACTTTATGTTGACATTTAAAAGAGGTATAGCTATCAGCTAAAAGCGTACAACTTAGTATCTTAGGCTGAAGGTGATCGGTGGTGATATACATGCACGTGTATGTATAACCTCCAATGTTTCTTCATTCAATTAAGATTTGAATTATTTGAAAAGAGCTCAGTGTCGTGTTGTTCTGTCAGATGTTTTTCTGTGAGTTATGGGATCTTATTTTCGCTTACATAATATGAACAAGCTTCTTGTCTATTTCTTTTTCTCTTCCTGTTGATGATGTTGATATGACTGTGTCAAACTTTCAGATATTTTTAGGCCTCCACGAGCGTTTAGGGAAACAAATTCCAGTGGGTGTTGACGATCTAACTTGGTCACTATTAAAGTCCATGAAGCCTGATAGTGACAATACTAATGGACCGGATAATGATGCTGTAACAGAGAGTTATAGCAAGCTCAGTCTTGCCCTTCAAGTGATGCAGGAGTGTTTTAAGCATTTTAAGCAACCTCATGCCGGGAGAGATCTTGCAGAAGATATCATCTTCAGTAGAGGGTAAGAATTTCCTACTGTCATTCTCCCTGCTTCGTTGCTGGCATTACTTTTTAGTTTTTTTTAATACTGCTATCAGTTGAGTTTGGCACGTGAGGCATATATTGATTCCGCCTATAAGCTTTTGCTTCTTGTTAAAGTTTTGTATGCTCTGATATTTTCCTCAATTTATTATTTATTTTCTAAGACCAAGTTCTCAAATTTTGCAGGTCAGATCTTAATGGTATGAACTTTCAGGGGTTTTATACTGCGATTTTGGAGAAAAATGATGAGTTAATAACTGTAGCTACAGTTAGGTGAGCTTTATGCAGCTTCTTACTGAAAATAGTGAGCTTTGTGTCATCTCTGTTTTGTTTGTAAATTGTTATTTCCTGTTCAAAGGATCTATGGAGCGAAGGTGGCAGAAGTACCTCTTCTTGGTACCAGATTGCAATATCGTCGACGTGGAATGTGTCGTGCATTGATGAATTTACTTGAAAAGGTATTGTACCGAGTGTTCCTGCACTTTGTTTATCAACCTTGGATCTGTTGCCAGGTAACTTATTTTGTTGATTTCTTAGTATTTTTCCTTTATCTTTCTTCTTTCAGATGCTTATGGACTTGGGTGTGGAGAGATTGATTTTGCCTGTTGTCCCCAGTTCACTAAGGAAATGGAATACATCATTGGGATATTCAAATATGAAAGATTCTGATAGGCTACAGCTTCTGGGTTATAGATTCATGGATTTTCAGGATACCATGATGTGTCAGAAACCTTTACTGAGGATCCCTCTAGCTGAACCACGCCCATCAACAGGTATTTTTGATGTTGGTCAATTTTTCTCACAGAAAGATAGAAAGCAATCCATCAAGTTACCATAACACACACGAATTCACATGCCATTTTGCAGGAATTCCGCTTGATGTCTCTGGAAATGGTGATGACATTGATTTTAATAGGTCCAGTGGTGATAATGTCTCATTCACATGGAAAATTGACAATTTTTCTAGCTTTTGCAAGCAATACTCTGAGACTTTCCTGATTGAAGATTTGAGATGGTATTTTTTAGCATCTCCTACTATTCACATGCTTAATGTTCATATACTTTGACATCTTCTGGTTCTGAACTTGCCTTGGTTTGTTTACTCAGGCGGATGCTTATGTATCCAAAGGGGAACACTGCAGACAACTTGTCGGTGTATTTGGATGTTCAAGGTGCCTCAGAATTGCCACTTGGATGGTCTAGATGTGTGAAATTCAGCTTCACCCTGGTTAATCAACTTCAACGTAGCAAGTCAATTACAAGGGGTACTTTGTTTGCTATCTGTGTTCTCTATTTCACATTTAAGCTTGTGTTCTTTTCCTGCTGTCTTGACATTCCATCATTTTTATGGTAAAGTTGATTTGTTAAGCAGACTAGTGATTGTTGTATCCTGTTATTGTTTTTTCTTTGATTCGATCAGATGCACTTTTACTGCAAATTGCAAGAGAATGATTTTCTTTATCATTGTAAATGAATGCTTGACTGCTTTCTTTACTACTATATAAGATAATGAAAGTGAGGAAAAGAAATGAAGACAAGCAAATTGTGTTTGTTTTTGTATCTATTAGTTGAAATAAGTAGCTACAATAAATAGTTATCTTGGACAATTTCTGTTTCTGTGTTGGAAAGTTTTTGATCTTTCCCTCTCCTGGACATGTTTCAATCTTGAACCTTATACTTATTTTCAACTACGTACTAGAGCCTTATTCTTTGTCTGTGCATATTGATTTGCTTATTATGGGTGTTGATCTATGAACAATAAGTTCCAGAAGGGGATTCCCTTATTATTAATTCATTATTACCTGTAGTGAGGAGCTGCTATCTTCATGGTTTGTCTTCTCTGATCTTTGATATGTCGATTGTGCAGAAACTAAACATGTGTTCAATAAGAAAGTTGGTAACTGTGGCTTCACATCACTAATTCCTCTAGATGAGTTACATGACCATAGTAAAGGGTATCTTGTGAATGATACATGTATCATTGAAGCCAATGTTGCTGTCTGCATGGTTGCAATTAAGATTTCACAAGACCCAAAAACTGGCAGTTCTATACCCAGACCTGTGGAGTATTCAAATCAGGGGCATAAGGAGCAGGAACCTCCTTTAGATATGGGTTCTAATGTTCCTGGTCCTTCTTCAGCAGCACGCAAGGGGACATGCTTTGAACATGTGACTGCCTCCCAGTACACAGCGAGTTCTGAACAAGTTTGCATTGAGATTTCTGATACCAGTACTGACCCTCCCCTGGTCGAGGAATTTGATGTTGTGTCCTCCTCATCAGCTTCTGAGCTCATGGATTTCAGGGGCTTGGCGAAAATAAAGAAAGATTTTGTTCCCCTACTGGAGAAAGTATGTTCATGGAATCCTTCTCTGGTTGAATGCCAAAAGAAGAGTAGTCCCCAGTTTACTGAATGGGCATTCACAGCCTTGGGCAAAGTCCTGCATTTTTTGAAGACTAAAAAGGTTAAGGATATGACGAGATCTGTTTGTGAAGACCTGGAACTTTTATGGAACGAGCTTAAGGCCTTCAAATTTGACTTGACTTGGCTGGAGCCTCATGTTGAAAGAGCTCTGGGTATGAGTAAGTTTGTGGAAAGGGCAGCGGAGCTAAAGAGACTAAGAGAAGACGTGAATGCTTTGGAGATTGAATCAAAGAGGCTAGAGGCTAAGCTTGTGGTAGCAAGAAATGATCTGAAAAAGGCCGAAAAAGACTTCGATGAGAGAACTATGGATAGCGCCTTAGGTTATTCTTATTGTTAAGTTCTCTCTTCACATGGAGGATATCCAGTGAATGCAATATAACTAGAAGTTTGACCGTTTGTTCATAACTTTTCCTATTACTTCCAGGGATGACTGATCTTCCAAGCCATGAACAGCTGTACCAAAAGAAATCAATTGTCATCACTCTTTGTATGCATTTATCTAAATTTCACTGGGAACTGAAATGTGAAATATATGAAGGAAACTTATTCTGTTGTAAATTGTTAATCAATAGCTGGTAGTGTGGTAGCAACAAGTTGTTTGAAAAAGGCATAATCTCTAGGATATCTCCCAGGTTCTTCGATCAACACTTGAACACAAAATTGTTAATCAAGTTGTTTGCTATCTTTAGGTGGTTTCGTGGTTCTTCTCTGTACCTTTCTTTTACGGTGATGCAAATTTTGTGTTGAAGTTTGCATCTTTGGGTAATTTTGAGAAGCTTAAGGTCCCAAGTCTTCGTACTAGAACAATGATTAGCAATAAATGTTTGCAGTTAATGCCTTGTATTTGCTTAGGGAGTTGAGGTTCTTTAAGTTATGTTGTGTAGGTGATATGCTCTAAAAATGCCCTAAATTTGCACTAGGTATAGTTGTATTTGATTCCTTGCTGGTATCAATAATCTCATTGTAGCAAGTATCAATAATCTTGTATGTTCCAGTTAGCATCAAGTTATGCTTGTCTTGATCCTGATGTTGTATGAATAATGCCATTCCAGTTACAATCTATTACTCTACCATAATATTAAACTGTATAAATTTGGTTGTTGCAGTTGTTCAGTATGAGGCACGATGAAGAAACCTTGCGGAGGAACCAAATAAGGGGAAGTGCATGTGGAGGGTCTGCCAATGTAATTTGTTGGTGCTTTGGTGTTTGTGCCAGTCATAGAACTAATATAGTTTGATAATCTATGGAACTCAATGGTATGTAATGAGTGCTCGTATGTAGGGGTGGCCACGGTACCAGGAATTCTGGACTCTAACCAATACCGTACCGGATTTGGCTGGTATTGAAGATTTGAAACCGAAACCGTATCATTTGTTTCGGTACAGAATTGTTCGGCATACCGAAATTCATGGTTGGTTTGGTTGGTATTGGGCCCAAACCGAATAGTGTTGGGCTTCATGGTTTTGGGCTAAAGTTTGAGCCCAATAAGATTAAAATGTGGCAAATATGTAAAGTTTGCAGTGAAAGATTCACTTCCAATTATGGGTAATGAGATTTCCAGAACAACTAACAAGTGAAAAATTTTGCACAAACAAAATAACCAGATTTCCAGAATCCAGACTTCCAGTATTCTGGAATCCAGATTTCCAAACAAAATATCAAATATCATTCTATCTATTATACTATTACAAAATACAAATTAAAATACTAAATTAATAAAATCCTTAGTTCCACATGGATTGAGCAAAAGATACCGGAAATTGGATGGATCGATGGGTACTTGGGTAGGATTTCTGAAGTCTAGAGAGAGAGAGAGAGATGAGGTCGTGTTTGAGGAGAGAGAGTGAGGCTGAGGGAAATGAGAAAGGGATTAGGGTTGTGTGAGGATTTAGGTTATATGGACGGTTGGGATTAATTCACATATTTTAATTTCGTATCCAATTAATGGTCCAGAATTAGCCATGGATATAAAAAAATAAATATTATACATATATTCTGTACGGTACGGTATTACCGTGGTTTTAGAATTTGTATACCATTACCGTAACAGAATCTTGTATTCAGTACGGCAATACCGTGCCACGACTTCGATTACTGTTGTCATCGGTATTTTTCGGGATTTTTCGGTTGGTTTTGGTAAATTCGGTAGAAATGGCCACCCCTAATATCTATAATGATTTAGGTACCGACATGATTATCTTCTGCATTATTAATCTTCTTCTTCTTTAATGGTAGTATTGTCTTGGGTTGATTAAAGTGGGCAAATGGGTGGTCAATAGAATTCTATTGTGTGGTCAATAGAATTCTATTGAGTGGTCAATAGAATTCTATTGAGTCGACAAACGAGAACACCAGGGCAGCAACGATGTCGTATCTGTCCGGAGTTTGAATTTTCAACGCCTTGGAGTAATCTCGCCTCTCGAGCGCAAGGCCAAGAGAGAGGTTGTGAGTTCCGAGAAAATTTAAGGTCAATAAAATTTTATTGAGGGATCAATAAAAAATTTATATGGTTTATTGGATTAAGAAAATGCAAACAATGTTGATCAAACAAGTACTTAAGTGGTCAATAAATTTTTATTGAGTGATCAATAGAATTCTATTGAGTGGTCAATAGAATTCTATTGAGTGAACTCGACCCTCTTGACAAGTTCTACGTGTTTTTAAGCATTGATTCCACTTTTGATCATTATTTGGACATGATCGATTATGCCTTGCTCACTGTGCACGGGTTTCCTTTTGAATTAAACTGAAAAATACTCACCAAGAGCAAAACTGTTCAAAAAAAAGGCTTTACATATTTTTTACCTTGATGGGAGTAAAACAGGCTAAAATCATGTCTGTTGGGCAAAATTAAAAATCACTTACTTTGATGAGAAATATAGGATGAAATTGTGTAACTATTGGTAATTTGTCTAAAAATTTTAAAATGACTTTGTGGATTTATTTAAATGTTCCTAAAGAAAAAAAATTCATAAAATGACCTGAAGAGGAAATGTCCCATTAAAATAGTAAATGCAATCAATCAACCTTCCAAATAGATTAATAGAATAGAAACTACCAATCCCATGAAAGGTAAGATATCAAAATTCTCGATTTATATGCATTGAGGATTATTTCAAACCTTTTTGGTAACAAACTAACAATGAACCGAACTCTAACCCGGCCACCACATCCTTATATTGCGATCAAGAACGACTATCAATCAGTGCATACAATAAAATATGGAGTCTCTACTAGGTTTTGTGTCAACCTTGTTCTTTGCTTCCTTGTTCTTATTTCTCTCTTTCTCTTCACCCACAAATGCATCAATGTACTCGTTTAGTTGAATCTGTTTGCAATGAAGTCGCACGCGATTTGAAAGGCAGCAATTCTGAATGCTTGAAAGCGCTTGAGTCGGATCCTCGAACCGGATCGGCATCCAGTTACAAAGTTCTTGGTCCTATTGCTCTTGATTTAGCAATAGCAAATGCAAAGGAGAGCAAAGCTTTCATTAAGAATTTGCTCAAGAAAAACAGCGCCAGCGAAGCTATAAAACAATGTGTAGATTCATATAATACAGTTGTAAGGGATTTTGTAGGTGCGAACGAGGAGCTAAAGGAGGATGCTTTGTCGGCCAACTATGACATCAAAATTGCCGGCGATTATGTCCGTGATTGTGAAACGGCGTTGAGTTCTAAAGGGCTTCAAGTTCCTGAAATAGCTTCCCAGAAACCATGCGGTCTTGTTATTTAGTAATATTGGATCTGTTATCACTAATCATATTGATTGAATGAATCGCTCTATGATGTTCCTTTACTTGTTCTTCTCTCCTAATAACAAATATATATAGATTTTCAATATATATGTTTCTTTTCACACAACTGTTGTTGAAACAATATATATTTTCCAGATCATAGTTATTTTTTTTGGTTGTGTGTGTTCTTAAATATTTTGGCCACCATAACTTTTGATTTTAGCTAAGTAGCACGTAGTCTAGTAATAAGACATTTTCCTCCAACAAAATCTTGACAAATATTCCAAGTTTGATCCCCACTGCCTCATTGAAAAAAGAAAAAGAAGAAGTGATCTGATGTTCTATAGTTCAACTCATCCAAGAAATCTTCTACAACTTTTTGCTTTAACCAAGTGTTATCTCCAAAAAATTCACCATCTCATCCCCTATTTTAGGCAGGGTTGGAACTAGAAAGGATTGTTTGTGGGAGGCCGATTTTTATAATTTTTTGGGGGAAATTCTGCAATAGTCCGAACACTTAGTGTTCGGACATGTGTCAAGCATCCAACATCCCTCTACCCCACCTGACTATTGCAAAAATAGATGGTAAGTGATAGAAGAGAAGGGGGTTGTCGTTCCACGGAGGATTGACGGCTCCCCGACTTCTCGGTAGCGTGTGTGCGAGTGCTTTAGCTATGTGGAGTGACTAGATGTGAATAGAGTGAGTGAAATGTGTTTAAACAATGTGCGGAGTGTAGTGTGGTGAGTTTGGTGTACGCAATTGTGGAATGCCAATCAATCTAACAAGAAAATGTAAGTAAACAAAGCAAGTAAATGTAAAGTGTGTGCACAAAATATAAAGGTGTTGGGGTTTTCGGGCAAACCCCAATCCAATGCAACAAGCAATGCCTAATCAACTCAATCATGCCAATGTGTGTGTGAATCAAGCCCCGTATCCTAGCCATGTTATGGTTCTAGGACCGTGTTGCCTAAGGTATTTGAATGCCGGATTATGGATCATCCAAACTCTCTAGGTGTCTTAGGAAATCCCTCTATGTTACCTAATACCGGATTTCCTAAAGTGCTTAAGAGGCGTAATAGTGTCGAACCTAGGGACTCAAACAAGTAACAACTCATCACATATGCTACCAATTGCCTAAGTCATGCAAGGGTACCAATCTCACACAATCTTATCAAGATAGATTAGTTAACATGCCAAAGAAGTGGTAATTCCAAAGACAAGCAACCAACACATATTGAATTAGGTAGCACACATATTCATACAACACAAAGACATTTTATTCATTGATTAAAGCATCACAAAGTCACATTGGACTAGGGCACACAACCCTAGTCCCCAACAAGAGTACTACTCACTAAACATCAAAGTGTACATCATCATCTCACAAGAGTATGCAATAAACATGAATACAAGAGAGAAAAGGGGTAAGAGATTCTCAATCCAAGGTGTCTCCTTCTTCTCCTTGAGTCTAGATGATGTCCTTGACGTCTGGTGAGGATCCCAACAGCCCAGGGCGGAGGAGGAAGCGGTGGAAGAAGCGGAGGCGGCGGAACCGTCGACCGTCGACCGTTCGACAGGATGTCGTCGACCGGTCGACCTGCGTGCTGCGGCTGAACCGGATGGGGAGAGGAAGAGAGGAAAAGGGGAAAGGGAAGATGGGACTTTTGGGGCTGGAGATGGAATGACCTAATTCTGGTAAAGAGGGCTATATATAGGCAAATGAGGGGGAGAATGGAGGGCTAGGATGGGGTAGGGTTTGATCTAAGGGTTGGAAGGATTAAATGAAGGGTAAGGGGGTCATTTCATAGGGGAATGAAAAGAAGGAATAATCTAAGGGTGACCTCATGATATCTTGTGTGGTCCTTTGCTGATTTGGGGGCTTGTGAGGGTGAGTCACGCGGTTGACTTTGCCTTGACTGTGACTTTAACCTTCGGAGCTTGACCAAGGGTTGACTTTGATCAAACCTCCGGAATTCTTTCGCGGCTCACATCCGGGACTTCATCTTGACTCGTTGACGCTTTCAAGTCGGGGTTGACCACGAGTTGACTTTTGGTCCTCGGGTTGACTTTTCGTCCTTTTGCCGAAAATCTCCAAAAAGCTCCAAATCGCATCCTTTCGCTCCCGATATCCGTCCGATGCTCGATTCACCTACAATGGTGCAATTCAAGGATTAGGGACACTAAATAGCCTTTGGATTAGCATTACTAAAGTGATTAGAGGCCTAATTTGTATGCAAATCGCATACGAATCACACCCCCACACTTAAGCTTTGCTTGTCCTCAAGCAAATAAAGAATCAACAATCCATATCACATTTAATTTTTTTTTTTTTGCCTTAACAACCATATCCTCAAAGAGAGCCCACTAAGCCACACATCAAGATTGAATCAAGCATATACTCAAACCTCATGATTTGCCAAGTGTTTAATATGTGTATCTAATGCATGCTTGGTGTAGTGTGTGCTAGCCATGGAATAATCAATCAAGAGCAATCAAATTAGCATATAATGACAAGATTAACCGCTAAACTCACATGATTCACTAAATATTTCCGCTCTTGTGTTTAGGGTTAAATGTTTACTCTCAAGACATTACCAAAAGCAACGTCCCCATAAGCTTGCTCATTGACCAACTCTCCACTAATTAATTCACAACTTATTAGATCAAAAGGGCTTTCATATGGTTGTAATGGGGCCAAAGGTTGAGGGTTAGCATGAAACGAAGGAATGGATATACAAGTGTTCCAAGCATTTCACAAGACAACTCAAGGACTTTGAAACTCATTTTCTTTACAAACAATCCTAACTTTTATTCTCCTCTACCCATTATTCTAAAACACACTCTCTTTTTGGATTTTCTTTCTTTCTATTTCTACTTTTCTCTTTCTTTTTTCTCATAACTTTCCTTTTTCCCATTTTGTATTTGTCTTTTCTTTTGGGACTTTCTTTTTGAAACTTTATTTTTGTACACAACTTCTTTTTGATTTTCTCAACTTCTTTTCTTCTTTTGTATTTTGCTTTCTTTCCAACCTTTTTCTCCTTTACAAACACCTAAAAAGTACTCTACCCCCACACTTGCTTTACACAAACCCATAGAACACAAAGAACATGAGAAGTCACAATCGTCGTCTCGCTAATACTTGGAACAAGGGATGGTTAGTGTTTAAGCTAAAAACATGGGTTAGATTTTAGTGGTTAACAAAGAAAAAGCTAATGATGAATGAGGCTCAAAATGGGTTAGTCCTAATGGATTAGTGTTTACGGGATTCGAGATTAGTTTGGCCATGGTGCTTATCTAGTGCCTTAATCATTTCCAATTCATTGCAAATTAACACGTAGTCTCAAGCGGTCTTTGAGCAAGTTCTAGGTCTCGTAAACTAGTGGAATGCACACACATGAAGAACAAGGATGTATGAATGATGCATACATATCAATGAGGCTCAAAATCTCACCATATAGGGGTATATGCATGTCAATACATCGTCTAGATATGCTTTTCTAATTGCTAGTGACTGATCAACATGGCAAAGTGCATAAAGTGTCAAGCAATCATCAATTACACATATTAACCACAAGGCAACTCAATGATTTCTAAGCACATGCTCAATATCCTCCTAATTAGCAACTTAGTAGGCTCACAATCATCATCGGGATTGAAAAGAACAAACAAAACACACACAAAACCTTCAAAGTTCCAAAATCTCAAAATTTAAACCTTATGCACCTGTCGACCGGTCGACGCAAGGTTCGACCGTTCGACCACAACTCCCTGGACGAGTGTCGACCGGTCGACACATGGGTCGACCGTTCGTTGAAAACTTTGAAAAATTCAAAAATTTTGGTGGTTTGAAAATGTGAAATCCTTTTAGTTTGGCCCAACCTCACCCCCACACTTAAAACCAACATTGTCCTCAATGTTGTGAGGTGTTTGAAAATGAAAATCAAGTGGGTGCAAGTGATGAGAATGAAGTCGGGCGAATGCACACATACAAAAACATAGCAACGGATGATAGAGTAAGAAAAACCCCCTTTGTAGACTCCCTTAGCTAGCCGAGAAACCACAAATGGACACCAACCTCAGGGCACAAGGCCCTGACTTCCATACGTTTGCTCCTCGGGTGCCAAATGAATTAGAAAGTGTGATTGCATCGGGATCATTTGAAAACAGGGGACAGCAGCAACACAGCAGCGACCTTCTCCCAAAGATTTGGGCATAGCTCCAAGAATAGGCCTCCAAGTTGAGTGATTCCAGTGGCATTGGAAAGTAGACTCAAAGAGCTTTAGTTTGGCCACTGGAAACTCAGAAATAGCCTTCCGGACAAGCAATGAAGAACCGGTCAAAATGACCCTTCAGAAAGTCAAACTGCAGTGAGCACTCCTCCTTCAAACATAGATTGCAGCAGATCCAACGGTCTGTCCTGGGAGAAATTTGAACTGTGAACAGAGGACTCATAGAAGAAGCTTCTCCAACTGATTTCAGTGAATTCTAACGGCCAGATGTAGAGAAAACTGCCTCCAAAGTTACTGTTCCGCCCAGGCCTCTCGTGGACAAATGCAAACGAACACTTCTTGGGTTTCTTCCTCCAAGACTCCTATCCTTAACACCTCCCAACCTCCCTAGATTCTTTTATTCGTTACTAAATAATGCTGAAAGTAAATGGTTCTTCTCCAAATGGGGTTGCCTCCCCACAAGCGCTTCGGTTTATAGACCTACAAGCCGGTCTTGGTTCTTTCTCGGTGAAATTATGGTGGCTCAAAGCAAAGCTTCTTCCCACTCAATGTATTGCTTGTCTCACCGTCGCCATGACTTCCTACAAAGCAGCCCTTGATGCCATTAAAAAGTGATGTGGGAGATGGTGGCCAAGAGTACTTCTTCCTTTTAAACTTACCAACCATCGCCCTCATGGCCTTGATTGTCGCCTTTTGTAGCTCATTCATGGGAGGGCTCTTCTTTGTAGCTCCTTCTAGGAATGGATCCTTCGCAAGTATGTCTTCATGGGGCCAAGGTGGTGGCTTCGTGTGCTCAATGGAAGGAAGGTTGTCATACCCCCAAATTGGTGAGAAGTGATCATGAGCACGTGGTGTAGGCTTCGGTGGGTTCAAAGGACCAAAAATCCTCTCGCTCTTAGCGCTATTGCCTTTCACCAAATTTATAGAAAATACCTCCTCAACTACCTCCGGTGGATGAATGGGCTTGAACATTTCAAACTTCACTTTCTCACCCAACACCTTGAAACTAATGGTGCCCTTTAGAACATTAATCTTCACACCCGCCGTAGCCATGAAAGGGCGTCCAAAGATAAGGGGGAATCCATTGTCTCCATTGGGGTCTTCACCCATGTCAAGTACAACAAAGTCGGCGGGAAGAATAAACTTATCAACTCTTACAAGCACATCTTCCACTACACCCGCCGGTCTTCGTTTGCTTCCATCCGCAAAAGTGAGTGCAATAGGGGTAGGATGCAAAGCACCAATGCTCAACCTCTTGTAGAGAGATAGAGGCATCACATTGACACTTGCCCCTAAGTCCATAAGCGCTCCATCAAGGTGAGTTTCACCGATTTGACATCCAATAGTGAAGCTTCCGGGATCCTTCCTCTTTGGTGGCATGTTGTGTTGTATCATTGAGCTCACATGCCCTTCAATCTTGTAGACTTCATGCTCCTCAAATTTCTTCTTCTTGGTACACAAGTCTTTGAGAAACTTTGCATAGACCGGCACTTGGCAAATGAGCTCTAGCAATGGGATGTTAATCTCCACCTTGTTGAACACTTCTCGTAGCTCATTCATCAACGCCGTCTTCTTGTTCTTCCGCTCATTGGGGGTGACTTTCTTCACTTCATGGACAGCGATGTCATCATCAAGGAGCTCCCTAGAGGTGCTCATGGTTCTTGGTGGGTCCATAGCCATCACGGCCTCACCACCAAGGTTAGAAACCATGACACTCTCATGCCTAGGAGTCTCCTCACACAATGCTCCTTCTTGTGTTGTCACTCCACCATAAGAGGTAACATCATTCTCAAAAGACAAATACCCAAGTCCCTTGCCAAGCACAACTCCTTCCTCCATATCATTAGCACACCATACCTCCTCCTTCAATCCATAGTTGCCAAGGAGTACATTTTCTTCCTCCTTGGCCCCATCCTCCATGTAATGCATATGATCAAAGTTCTCATGAATGGGAATGGAGGGAGAAGGGATATAGTAATTAGAAATTGGGGGAGTAGGAGTGTAAGTAGCATGAGAGATACCGGAATAGGATGTAGATATAGCATTGCACTCCTCCTTTGACTTGAACTTGAGGTTTGGCTCCACTTTAGAAGGCAATGCACCTTTTGGTCTTTCACCAATCTCCTTAGCCATTTGGCCCAATTGAAATTCAATCTTTGACAAGCCTTGTTGCAAACTATGGTACCCTTGTTGAAGTGTCGAGATTGCTTGATCGCTCTTCACTTGGCTTTGGACAAGGGTGGCCATCATATCCTTCATAGTCGGGTCCGATGAATCTTGAACTTGAGGAACACTTGGGTTAGCATAGGATGTAGAGACTCCTTGATTGTAAGTGCCTCCTCCTTGGTTAGAAAACCCGGGAGGTGCTCCATAAGTTGAGCTCTTGTATCCGCCGTACGGCCCACTCCCTTGAGTCTTCTCTTGGTACCCTTGAGTGTTGCTCCCATAAGGCCTTGGTTGGTACCCTTGCGTTCTCCCTTGATCATTCCGGGATGCATAGTTGTTGTACGGCTTCGGAGGCGCTTGATAAGAACCTTGTGGGTATGAGCCCACTTGGTTCACATGTTGCCTTTCTTCCTTCTCCTTGTCGATATGATAAGAACACTCCTCCGTCTCATGACCATGAGATCCACAATAGAAGCAAGGTGGCGAAGAGACAACACTATTGACTTGTGATGGGGTAGCCTTCAATTGTGCTTGTAGGAGCATGTCCATCTTCTTATTAAAAGCCGCTTCCAACCTATCAAATTGAGTGCTCAACAAATCATCACCCGTTGGCTCACTTGAGACATTGTAGGCCTTTGGCACTTGAGTTGCCGGTTGTGTGGGAGGGAATTTTCTTGGCCCAAAATCATCCCAAAGCTCGGAGTTTGTTGCTAGGTCCTCAAAGGTGTCCCATGCTTCATCGGGAGACATGCTTGCTATGGTGCTTCCTCGAAATGTATCCACCCTTTGTCTTTGCCCGGAAGATAAGCCTCGGTAAAACACATCAACAAGAAACCATTGTTCCAAGCCATGGTGTGGACAACTCATCACCAAATCCTTGAATCTCTCCCATGTTTCGTAGAAAGCATCACCCGATTGGTGCTTGAAGTTGACAATGGAATCTCGAACCTTGGCCGCCTTACTTGGTGGAAAGAACTTGGATAAGAAAGCCTCTTGCAACTCAAACCATGAATGTATAGACCTTGGTGGAATCTTGAGTAGCCATTTCCTTGCCCCATCCTTCAAGGTGAAGGGGAACAAACGAAGCTTCAAACCATCCTCCGGTAGTCCATGTAGTTGAACCGTTGTGCATGCTTGTTCGAATTCCATAAGGTGGTCATAAGGGCTTTCATCCTTCAAGGCATGGAAAGTAGGCATAATGCTCAAAGTGGAGGACTTAATCTCGTAATGCGTATTGCACGGTGGAAGAACGATGCATGATGGGTGATCCACTACATGAGGGAGAGTGTATTCCCTCATGCGCCTCACGGGTGGTGGAGGTGGATTGTCATGTGGCCCTTCTTCTTCCATTGTTGGTTCTGAAATAGGGTCTTCTAAAGGTGCTTCTCGGCTCTCAAATGTAGGAGGTGCGCTCTCACACACAATCCTTGGAGTACGTCGCCTTCTTCTTGGACGTCCTCTTGTATTCTCGCTTAAGACTCTTCCACTTCTAAGTTGAATCGGTGTGTGAGAGGTTGAAGCAAGGTTCATACACCTTCACAACACAATAGACAGTGGTTAAGTATCACAATCGAGGCAAGAAATACAAAGAAAATGGTTAGATAAGCAATAGAAAGCGAAGAGTGAGAGAAACAAATCAAGGGAAGCAGGTTTGCTCCCAGTCGACCGTTCGACAATTGTCGTCGACCGGTCGATGGTTGTCCAGGGAGTTCCCGTCGAACGGTCGAGAAACAGGGTCGACCGTTCGGGAAATGCCCTGAAACAAAAATTTTTGGTTTTTCTCTTTATAAACCTAAACAAACAAGGTTCCTAGAAGTGCTAGGGAACCCAAATCAACACAAAACAAGTAATAACAAGCAACTAACATGCAAACAAACACAAGAATTCAATATAGACAAGCTTAAATGCAACTAAAGCAAGAAATGGAATGTGCACACTTATTAGAAACTTCAACTAGCAAGTGATAGCATTAGGGGTGCTCATGTCTTACATATATCACTAGGATATAAGGCCCGTCACTCCCCTAATGTGTCTCACTCAAGAGTGAATAGCACATGTGAAACAATAAGCACAATATAGACAAATAGATTCAAACAAAAAGAAAGCTAAAGACTCGACGAACTATCAAGAAATCAAGGATTTAACCTCAATCCCCGGCAGCGGCGCCATTTTGACTATTGCAAAAATAGATGGTAAGTGATAGAAGAGAAGGGGGTTGTCGTTCCACGGAGGATTGACGGCTCCCCGACTTCTCGGTAGCGTGTGTGCGAGTGCTTTAGCTATGTGGAGTGACTAGATGTGAATAGAGTGAGTGAAATGTGTTTAAACAATGTGCGGAGTGTAGTGTGGTGAGTTTGGTGTACGCAATTGTGGAATGCCAATCAATCTAACAAGAAAATGTAAGTAAACAAAGCAAGTAAATGTAAAGTGTGTGCACAAAATATAAAGGTGTTGGGGTTTTCGGGCAAACCCCAATCCAATGCAACAAGCAATGCCTAATCAACTCAATCATGCCAATGTGTGTGTGAATCAAGCCCCGTATCCTAGCCATGTTATGGTTCTAGGACCGTGTTGCCTAAGGTATTTGAATGCCGGATTATGGATCATCCAAACTCTCTAGGTGTCTTAGGAAATCCCTCTATGTTACCTAATACCGGATTTCCTAAAGTGCTTAAGAGGCGTAATAGTGTCGAACCTAGGGACTCAAACAAGTAACAACTCATCACATATGCTACCAATTGCCTAAGTCATGCAAGGGTACCAATCTCACACAATCTTATCAAGATAGATTAGTTAACATGCCAAAGAAGTGGTAATTCCAAAGACAAGCAACCAACACATATTGAATTAGGTAGCACACATATTCATACAACACAAAGACATTTTATTCATTGATTAAAGCATCACAAAGTCACATTGGACTAGGGCACACAACCCTAGTCCCCAACAAGAGTACTACTCACTAAACATCAAAGTGTACATCATCATCTCACAAGAGTATGCAATAAACATGAATACAAGAGAGAAAAGGGGTAAGAGATTCTCAATCCAAGGTGTCTCCTTCTTCTCCTTGAGTCTAGATGATGTCCTTGACGTCTGGTGAGGATCCCAACAGCCCAGGGCGGAGGAGGAAGCGGTGGAAGAAGCGGAGGCGGCGGAACCGTCGACCGTCGACCGTTCGACAGGATGTCGTCGACCGGTCGACCTGCGTGCTGCGGCTGAACCGGATGGGGAGAGGAAGAGAGGAAAAGGGGAAAGGGAAGATGGGACTTTTGGGGCTGGAGATGGAATGACCTAATTCTGGTAAAGAGGGCTATATATAGGCAAATGAGGGGGAGAATGGAGGGCTAGGATGGGGTAGGGTTTGATCTAAGGGTTGGAAGGATTAAATGAAGGGTAAGGGGGTCATTTCATAGGGGAATGAAAAGAAGGAATAATCTAAGGGTGACCTCATGATATCTTGTGTGGTCCTTTGCTGATTTGGGGGCTTGTGAGGGTGAGTCACGCGGTTGACTTTGCCTTGACTGTGACTTTAACCTTCGGAGCTTGACCAAGGGTTGACTTTGATCAAACCTCCGGAATTCTTTCGCGGCTCACATCCGGGACTTCATCTTGACTCGTTGACGCTTTCAAGTCGGGGTTGACCACGAGTTGACTTTTGGTCCTCGGGTTGACTTTTCGTCCTTTTGCCGAAAATCTCCAAAAAGCTCCAAATCGCATCCTTTCGCTCCCGATATCCGTCCGATGCTCGATTCACCTACAATGGTGCAATTCAAGGATTAGGGACACTAAATAGCCTTTGGATTAGCATTACTAAAGTGATTAGAGGCCTAATTTGTATGCAAATCGCATACGAATCACCACCCCATCCCCCCTGCCCCACCCTTCCCCCGAGTACTGAAGAAGCACCCAATTTTTGGTACCTAATATTGTTTTGGAACTAGTTATTCTGTACTTCTGTTACACCAGTTCAACAGAGTGGTGGCTACAATTCCATTGATGATTGAACCCTAGCCTTAGTTTCGTGAGATCGAGAACATTCTTCTAGCTAGTTTACCTAGCATATGATAAGACACATACATGGTTGTCCACGATAGGTGTTGGGGAAAATTGGAAAACAAATTTATTACAATACAATGGTTCCCCCACCTTCTACGTATATATATGCTCCTAATTTTAGAGACATGCATGCCCGTTTTGGATTGCTTATATAATATCCCATTTATATATGCTCTTTATTCATTCGATCATTTGCTCAATGTACCCTAAGCAAATTAGTAATTAGTATTCTTATTACTCGCCCCTTGCTTATATAGTACGTATTCTTATTCCAGCTTAGTACATTTTTGCTCACACCCATCTAGAAAGTTGACACTTATTAAAAAAACTCAATAAATGTTAACCTTGTTTTAGGATATATGGAAACAATCACAATACAGAAAGTAAATACAAAGTAAATAGCACATGAATATATCATCTCTTTATTAATGAATAAGTGCCTCTATATATAGAGAAACACAAAGGGTACAATCCACATCCCAATAGGACTTCTATTCAATATGTAATCCATATGCTATACTAACTGTGTTTCTGCCGTTTCCCAGATGCTCGGTAGGGACGCACTTGGGGCGCGCTTGCGTACCTGAAAGGGCAAAGGAGGTCAGGGGAGGTCGGCGTGTACCGACCGAAGACCCTCCGACGCTCAAGTTAGTCCCGAGAGGATCTGAGCAGAGTGTTTCTAGGAATGGAGAGAACTTACTTGAATAAGGAGTGAAGACCCCTTATATATGAGTTGAGGTCGGAGACAAGCTTCCCTGGCGTGGGGGACATCCCATGACACGAGAGAATACTCTATTAATCCACTACCTCGACACGCGCATCGAGGGGCGGCGGTGCCTAGTGCGGTATGGGTGCTCAGCTTAGTGCGATCCGCGAGGTAGTGGACAAGCACGTGTTGACAGGTGGTCGTGCTAGTACCGGTTGGGCTGTGTGCCCTCGGTACCTGGTCGAGAGACGTCCTTGTAAAGCCGAGGGGAAGACTTGTCTGTCGGTACACCCGGCCTGGTATTGCTGGAACCGCTGGGGTACCGCCAGGGCTTTGCTGGTAGGCTCGGTAGGGGATCCCTACCGAGCGGGTAGATGCCGCTGGGGCGTTGCCTGGGCCGCTGGGGCACTGTCACGGCAATACACTCGCTAGGGGATCCCTACCGAGTGGGTAGATGCCGCTGGGGCGTTGCCTGGGCCGCTTGGGCATTGTCAAGGCAGCGTACTCGGTAGGGGATCCCTACCGAGCGGGGAGATATTGGGCCCAGAGGTGGGCTGTTCAGCGATGGTGGGCTACTCCTGACCCGTCACGGGGTCTGTACCGGGACAGATATGAAATGGTAGCAACACTAACTAATCTAATCCTAGGTTGATAAGGCACACACAAAGTAGGTTTCCTTCAACACTCCCCCTTGTGGCGTCAACACTAGGTGGTGCTCCTCGCGTTGTCTCATTAAAAACCTTGCCAAGTAACAAAAATCCAGTGGGATAAAAATAACCTTGGTCGAAGGGAAAAAGAGTACAACACACCCTTCACATTTGGAAACTTTGCATGGACACTAGACTCCCCCTGAAGTCTGCGTCTCCCCCTGATTTCCACAATCATTGGAGGTTAGATAACTTAAGCAAACCAATGCTTTTCACATGCTTCTCAAATGTGGATTTAGGCAGTGATTTGGTAAACAAATCTGCTGCATTGTCCTCAGAACGGACTTAATTGACTTCAATCTTGAGGAACTTTTGCTGTTGCTGATTATAGAAGAACTTAGGCGATATATGCTTGGTGTTTTCGCCCTTGATGAAACCTTGCTTCATTTGTTCAATGCAAGCAGCATTATCCTCATAAATGCATGTAGGTTCATCGGTGGTTGACCTCAAACCACAAGTACTTCTTATATGTGTAGATATGGACCTCAACCATATACACTCACGAACCGCTTCATGGAGAGCAATTATCTCAACATGGTTCGAAGAAGTAGCGACAAGAGTCTGCTTATAGACCTCCAAGATATCGCGGTGTTACCCATGGTAAAGACATAACCAGTTTGGGAACGACCTTTATATGGGTTAGAGAGATACCCAACATCAGCAAAATCAACCAAAACATCACAAGTGTTTTGGGAATAGGGGATTTCAGCAGATCGGCGACCGGTCGACATATGCCCGGCGACCGGTCGTCCGACGGCATAGCAGACAATCCGTCCGGACGGCAGATCCTCGTCAGTACTCGTCCGGACGCCTGATGCGAGCAGCAATGTCTCAGGCCGGTAATTCGTCCGGACGGCAAAGCCTTGTCCGGACGCCTGGTGCATGCGGTAACGTGCCCTTTGTGTTTCATCCGGACGGTAAGTCCCCATCCGAATGCCCGGGTCGTTCAATCGCAGCAAACATAGGTTCCTCACCTAGTTTCTACTCTCTGTAGGGATAGAACAAGCCCATATCAATCGTACCCTTCAAGTAACGAAAGATAGTCTTTATGCCAATCCAATGGCGTTGCGTGGGCGCAGCACTAAATCTAGCTAACAAGTTAACAACAAAGGAGATATCGGGTCTTGTACATTGTGTCAAATACAATAATGCGTCTATTGCACTTTGGTACGGTACCTCAGCCTCTAAAAACGTCTTCACCATCATCTCTTGGGTGAAACGGATCCTTCTTGGATCTAGGCTGTGACCAATCATGGGAGTGCTTAACAGGATGGACTTTATCCATATTAAATCGCCTGAGCATCCTTTCCCAAGATCTTTCATCTCAAACACGGATTTCAAGTATTCACTGACACTTGCAAATCCAGAACTTGTTTTCACGCAGGGGCATAATTTAATGTTCACATACCCTCTTCCAATCAAGTAGTCACTTAGACGGGTATACCACATCCGTCCGGATTGCTTCAATCCATATAGTGAACGTTTCAATCTTATTGCAAACGTGCTCTGTGGTCTAGAGCCACTTGACTTGGGTAGATGAAGCCCATCCGGAACCTTCATATAAATCTCCATATCTAGATCCCCATAGAGATATGTTATGACCACATCCATAAGCTGCATATTCAGTTTTTCGGAAATTACCACTGACAAGGTAGCAGAACGTTATGACGTCCTTTACGAGAGAATATGTCTCATCGTTGTCGATTCCAGGGCGTTGTGAGAAGCCTTGCGCCACAAGCGAGCTTTATAACTCGTTCTCTCACTATGCTTTCTAACAAAAACTCATTTATATCAACAGGTTTTATTCCAAAAGGTATTGGCATAACTGGCCCGAATACCGTTCTCTTTGTTAGTGAGTCCAACTCAACCTGGATCGCATATTTCCATTTAGGCCAATAAGCTTCTACGTCGGCATTCATCAACGGAGCGAGGTTCAATATCATCATTCTCAATGAACTCTTGTGCACAAGCATATGCAAACACATCATCAACTGTAATGGAGTTTCTATCCCACGTCTCATGTACACTAGTGTAATAATCGAGATCTCTAGGTTCCCACGGATAGGTTCTAGCGATGGGGCGTCCCCCAAAGATGTATTTTGGACATAACCATAATCCGGAACGTTTTCATGGACGGATTTTGAGTATCAATGATCAGAGGGTTATTAGGTGCCATCGCAGCCTGTTTCCTAGGGCGCGAATCCCTCGAACCTGGTGGCCTCCCACGCTTCCTCAGCGGAGCCACGGCATGAGCCACATTACCACCATTACTGGTAGTGGCGCCACCAGCTGTCCCTCCCATAGGGTTAGCTGCAATAGCGACTTTGAGTCCAAGTCCTTGTTCAGGCATTTGCATCCTTGCAGGCATGTTTGCAACTGGTATATATGATCTAGTCACTAAGATATGAGAAAGCGTCCGGAAGAGAGTCGGCGACTTTCTGAAGATCTATAATTCTAAGCACTTTCTGCAGTAGGGGGATCGTTATGAGACAGAGTGGGGACATGCCACGACAATTCCAGTCGTTCATGCTGAACGTTCATGTTCTTATCTCCCCCTAACGACAGGAAGACTGTCTCATCGAAGTGACAAATATATCGCATGTCAAGGGTTCTACATAGCGGATTATGGTTGGAGACTCAAATCCAACATAAATACTCATTCGTCTCTGAGGACCCATATTAATACGCTGTGGCGGCGTAATAGGCACATAAACAACACACCCGAATATGCGTAAGTACAAGATGCTTGGCTCGTACCCAGTCACTAGCTGTAACGCAGACAAAGATTGGGTGGTAATGGACCTCAGACGAATTAGCACAGCTGCATGCAATACTGCGTGCCCCCAGGCAGAGAGAGAAAGGTTGGTGCGCATTACCAACGTCCTCGTGACCATTTGTAATCTTTAAATAGCAATCTCTGCGAGACCATTCTGGGTATGCACATGTGAGATTAGATGCCCAACATCTATCCCATGCAGTAGTCATCGAAAGTCTTCGATGTAAACTCTCCAGCATTATCAAGCCTGATAGATAATGGGATGATCCGGGTAGTGAGCCCGCAGGCGAATCATTTGTGCTAGGAGTTTAGCATAAGTAGCATTACGAAAAGACAACATCGTGACATGTGACCAGCATGTCGATGCATCAACCAACACCATAAAATATATAAATGGCCCGCTTGTTGGTTGAATATGTCCACAGATATCCCCTTGGATTATCTATAAGAATGGAAGAAGTACTTTTAGAATCCTTTGCATAGGACGGTCTCAGTCATAGGTTCCCTAAGGAACAGGCTTTGCAAAAACGAGCATTTGGCCATTGAGGCATCAGAAGCATAAGAGGCATCCTTGGGATCAGGATTTGTCCATGAAGGGTTGCTCACATCAGAAGAGGGAGGAAAAACGCTCAAACCTCGAATTCTGGAATTCGGCGACCGGTCGACGGAGCCCCTGGACAGTACGACTTCGCTTCTGGAAGTCGGCGACCGGTCAACTGGTGTCGGGCAGCAAAACCTTTTTGCTCCATAGCCACACCAGGCCTTCCTTGAATCAACTTTTGATTCATGCTTCGATTAGCTCGATAGGATGGATGTCCGTGGGAGGTTTTAAGTACACGGATCATCATATCACGACCTGGATGTCCCAGTCTGTCGTGTCAAAGCCAATATGTGTCAGAATCCAAGAGGTCTTCCCGAATGACATTGTTTGATTCAATAGCTCGGATAGTGGTTACATATAACCCACTAGAGAGACACATAACCTTCTCTAAGATGCGTTTTCTTCCGCAATCATTAGAGGTAATGCAAAGAGATTCTTTTCCATTCTCATCATGCGTCTCTGCATGGAATCCATTGGCTCTTATATCTTTAAAGCTCAACAGAGTTCTATTTACTCTTGGAGCGTAGAGAGCATTTGTGACATCTATTTAAGGTGCTATCAGGCAAGAAGAATTGGACATATCCTCTTCTTTGCACAAGATTCGATGGTCCTGCCATCGTAGTTACAGAGGAATGTGTAGGCATCGTGCCTATGACGCAATATGACTTGCGTGGTTCCGTTATCTGCGAGACATTCAAGTTCTCCAGAACCCATTCCTAAAAGCTCATCATTAAAATCGAGGCTACGAAAGCAACTCAGATTTTATTAAAGATATTGGCCAAGGCTTCAAAGTTCCATCTTGATCTTAAATCAAAACTAAATCCATTTGTATTGGCAAACTTGCCATATTACATCAACTTGGAAAAACATAAAGACTTAAGCAAAATTGCTTCCAAAGTCTTTAATCCTTAAACTCGACGTCTTGATCATTGCAGTTACATCTTCATATGTATTGCAAACTATGGCCCATTGATCAGACGCTCCATATCATTAATAGACATCATGAAGAGGATTCTCCATTGATTGAGGCATACAGGCTCGGTACTCATGGTCCCTAAGACGGTGGCAGATTACCTTGGCCGGTGGCGGTGCTACCATAACTAGTGGCGCAACAACGCTAACCGGCGGTGACCGGCGGTGTCCCTCTTACAAGGACGGCGGTCTTCTCTCACTCTTTCGTGGCCCTATGCTCGCGTGATCGCTTATTCTTATGGCGATTACCTTCATAAGCAAATAGATTCTACGGACTAAAATGTCCGGAATCGTCCCTAGATTTAGGGTTTTGCTCGTGGCTTCCTCCTATAGGGGCGCCATCATCGTCATGCCTTTCCTCAAGGCAGAGATGGGGAAGGTGGTGAGAGATTCCTCAATCAATTGTTCATCTGTGATGATTATCCACAGAGATGCATCAAGTATTTGATGCGGATAATTTCCAAATTATGTCCCATGACTTCTTCAAAGTCAGAGAAGCGGAGATTAGTCCATTATGCTTCTAAATTCGGAATGATGAATGTTACTATTACATTCATGAAGCGCTTCTAGCGCTAACCTCTTTCATGAACTCAAACTTGAGTGCCATATTCATATGGCGATTCATCAGGAAAAATAACCTGGCATTGTACATCTCAGTTTGAGGGTCTAGAGCGGTTTCTTCAAAACAACGCTCATGAATTCGAGCTAGAAGCTCTTGTGCGAATAGTTGCATTAAGATATCATGAGCTCATCTCAAAATCTAATGTCCGCAGAATCCAATGGAGTAAAATCGAGTTATTCATGTTCGATATCCAAAATATGGAGAACACGAATATGGTGTGTTTCGGAGTCAATGCTCCCACGAAACAATGAAGGGTGAGTTTCGGAGTTAATTCTCCTACGAAACAATAGAGGGTTTCTGAGCAATCTTTGCTTCCAAGAAACACTTCCAAGGATTTTGGATTTTGGGATTTAGGTGAAACTTTGGTGTCGTATGGTCAGAACCTTAAACCTTTTCGGTAGCTCTACTCAGATATGACCAGGTAAGTTATAAGAGATGTCGGTGGAGCAAGCTCTCTTAATACCACTTATCTCAAACTCCTTACCTAGACATCATACCCAAGCAGGTGAGCCTAGTTGGGTTTCAGTCATGAACCATAGGTCGTTTCTTCTCTACGGATTACTTATCCGGAGGTTAATTTGTCAATGAACTCCTCGTTCATAGTCTCTTCTCTCTACGGATTCCTCATCCGGAGTATTAGCTCGAACCCCCACAGTTCGGCTCTTGAGAACATTGCCAATAGCATGATGACATTAGAGGTGCTCATGACTTACACATACCGCAAGCGATATGAAGCTCGATCACTCCCCTAATGCTTCTTATAGTTTGGTGAGTCTCGTGTAAAGTATAGATTAAGAATCTCACGTTATAGAAAGGTGAGAGATAGAGGAGGGATGTTGCAAGTCCCTTGAGAAAAAGAAAGGTCAAATTGAAATTCGGAAAGCAGCAACTTTTATAAAAACTTACTTAGATTTCTTTTTCTTGTGTTAGTCTTGAATCTTGAACTAGAGGAGATTGCACGGAGGTACTATTCACGCGGTTACTATTCACAGGGTACTGTTTTCATCCGGTACTGTTCATCGGCGGCACTGTTCCCTGCTGAAACCTAGGGTTTTGGGGATCTAGGTTTTGGCGCTAGCAGGATGCTATGCTCAATGTTTTGGCTTTTTATCTCAGGGCTAGAGGTTCGTGCTGATAACGTGTTTTAGGATGTATGGAAATAATCACAATACAGAAAGTAAATAGCACAAGAATAAATCATCTCTTTATTAATGAATAGGTGCCTCTATATATAGAGAAACACAAAGGGTACAATCCACATCCCAATAGGACTTCTATTCAATATGTAATTCATATGTTATACTAACTAATCTAATCCTAGGTTGACAAGACACACACAAAGTAGGTTTCCTTCACCATACCTATGGTTAACTATTATATTTAATTATTTTTGATAATTATTAATTCTATCTAAATATATCTAATTCTTTAATGAGGAGAGATAATAGTAATTAATTGATGCAAGCTTTTCCAAATAAACTTCTGGACTCACCATTAAAAAATAAAAACTTCTAAAAGAGAAAAAAAAAAGAACGACAAAAGAAAAATGCTTACAAGAAGAAAGAAAAATCCAGTTGGACTAAGGCAATTAATGGTCTACTCAGCACATGCCCGAGTTCGAGTCTCACCCTCCCCACATTTCTCGAACTTTGGAGCTCCCTCCCCCTCCCTATAAAAAAAAATCCATGCTTGGAGAAGTAGAAAAAGAAAAAATTCAATTCATGCTTAGGATACCAAAGTCAAGTTAACACCGATAAAATAGAAAAGGAAAGAAATCATATGTGGCAGGTGAGTCCCTGGACCTCAATTAACAAAAAATATTTGTCCGGATGACATCCAATATAGGACATGATTTTTGGACTTAAAATGAATTTTGTCCAAAAAAAATGAATTTTGTCTATTGTCCAAAAAAAAATGAATTTTGTCTTTTTTTTTAGTGGTATCCCATGCATGCGGATCCTGGTACCTAATATGGATGATATCACGTTTACGCGCTTCGGTGGCCACGAGAATTGTACCATTGAGTTTCGAACCCAAGACATCTGCTATTATTACCAAATTTGGCATCCGCCCACTGGACCACATCTCGTTGTTAAAATCAAAAACAAAAAACAAAAAAAAACAAAAATTAAAAAGCAAAGTTTTTCCATATTATCTGTCTTTGCCCAGCTCCACTAACCAAAGATTTGTGTTGGTGGAATTGATAATCACACAACTGAGCATTTAGCAAGAAAACAACATCACCTGGGTTTAGCATTTTATCCTCCCACACTCGGTTGGTTCTTTCCTTCAACACTCCCTATATGAAAAATAATAAGGACCCCCAAACTTCATTTCGGCAAACCGTTTAAACAATTGTAGCATCCAAGTGATTTATACGTATTTGACGTACAAAGTATGCATATAATCACTAGAATTATGCTAATTCTTAAGTCATTTAGTGTCTCTAATCCTTGTTTGTGTATTTTGTAGTCTAAATAAGTATAGATAGTAATTTGGAGCAAAAGGAAGCGTTTAGGGAGCTTTTAGAGCGTTGTTGAGAAAAGGACGAAAGTCAACTTGTGGTCAACATGACTTTATGATGCCAAAATGATGAGAGTCAAGTATCGAAAATTGAGCATGAAGATTAGTTGGAGATTTGACCGAGAAACCAAAAAGTTAACGTTTTGACCCGAGAAGTCAACTCCGAAGTCAAGCATAAAATGTAAGATGGCAAGACTACCCTAAAAAAAGTTAGGTGGAAGAGGAGAGGAAAATTAGGTGGAGGGTAGGGAGGTAAAAGACTAAAGGGGGAGAAGAAAAATGAGAAAACGATGACATATTTCAAGGAAGAGGATTCATCTTTCAATGAAAGCTTGGCTGTTTGTTTAATATCTTCCGCTATCGTATAGACAATCAGCTTTAGCATCCTCGATTTCTGCTAGCCTTATCTCCACTTATGTATGGAAGAGTATTTGGCAAGCCAATATTCAAGGTATGGATAAAATTTGTTTTTGGAAGATTTGTCATAATCTTGTCAAACATATTATGCTGCTGGAATTCGCATACCTTCTCCTCTTCGATTCTCATTCTGCAATTTACCACTGTTGTAGAATTGGTACTTGTGGGGGAATAAAAATCGCCCAAGCAGAAAACTAGTTGAGGAAGCCTTTTTGTCCAAGGGTGAAGTCCGAAGCAAATGTCCGAGGGCGAAGTCGGAAAGAAAAGTCCGAGGGGCTTATCCGAACTTCGTGGAGAGCACGCAACAGACTTGATAGGAGTGTTATATGCGACGTTTATGTTTGTTTATTCTATGTTTTTATAATTGGTTATTTATTATTTTAGGCTTTTTAATGTGTTTTTGAGTTTTGTAGTGTGTCCAATGCAAAGAGGAGAAAAAGAAAATAAAGATGGCGTTTTAGTCAAGATGGAGATTTCCGGTGGATTAAGGAAGTCTAGTTCGTTAGGGATTTGTTAAAGATTATTCTTTAATGAGTTTTCTTATGGGATTAGAAGTCGTGAAGGGCAAGTAGACCGAGGGATTGCTGGAACATATATAAGGACAACGTGGACTTAAGAGAAAACACTATTCGCGCGCGAGAGGTCGAAGAAGCAGAAAAGAAAGAAGAAAACCCGGAATCGCATCTCCGACCGGTCGAACCCTCTTGTCAACCGGCCGATCTGTCGTCTGTTTGGCAATTCTCGTTCTTTGATTTCTCCTCTCTTATGTATTTACCTATGCTTATTACCATGACCATGTCTGGCTAAACTCTTAGTAGTTAGGGGCTATTTGAAGCCCTGAACATGATTGCTAGAATGCTTTGATTATTTTATACAAACTTCTCTTGGATTGGATGACAATTTATTCACTGGTTTTACATTGAGAAATTTCTATATGTTTTTCTTTGAGTGCACGCTTAGATGCATGTGTAGGATTTCAATGCTAGGATTAATATGTGGACTGCCATATCACCATATAATCTTGAGTAGCAAAAGAGTAATATATTATTCTTGTGAATAGGTTGCTTGGTTACATAAGATACATGTCATGTCTTATGGCCGACGTGATGTTCGTTATCTTTGTTCTTAATGATTCTTGAATGTTAAATCTATGAACATGCCATTCTAGGTTACATATTGAGAACTAGGTTAGGGAGTACATGCCATGCACCTAATATACCAACTATGAGAGAGCAATAGGATTTGATCAACATGTCATTGACTTATCTTGAGCATCGTCATCCATGAATTGAGGAGTGTGTGTGGAACTTTGCATTTTAATATGATTGTTTAGGGTGGATAATTGTTCCCTAGCTATTTCATATCATTGTTTTAAATCTTGAGTTATAATCTCTTTTAATTTTTGTCATTACTTTCTGTTCTGTTTTTATTATTTATTTTCATCAACCAAATCATATCCAAACAATCTGAAATTTTGTCCAGGTCGTCGTTAGTGTGTCTAGAGTCTAGGTATTTAATTTCGTAATTTTTAGAGTCAGTCTAGTTTGTCTGCTATTTCGTATTTTCTTGTTTAGGTTAGTAGAGTCGCTATAGTTTAGTGTCATAATTTGCATTTAGATCTCATTCTCTTGTGGGAACGATCCCTACTTCCCATATATACTACATTCGATATTCATATCCACATTAGGGTTATTATTAGGTTGTTTTTGTGCATCTATTTGGTGTGTAGAACTATCCTTATGAAGACTCCCAAAATATAGGAGCCGCACAGAAGAGCCGCACAGAAGCGTGGGGCAGCAGTTTAGGAGGACGTGAAAACACCACTCCTCCCACTACCACCAAGAAGTGAAGGCCAAAAACCATGGAGTAAGGGCCAAGCTTTCTTACACTATAAATTCATGAACAATCAATGGAGAAAGGGGATTCAAATCATGATATGATAGGAATCAGAATATAGAATGAGATGACGGTAACTTGTATCTTGACCGATTTCTTTTATATTTTTATCGAATACGGACTGACTTTGGCATCAAAGTGTTTTTGTTTTGCATGTCCCTCCTCTTCTCTTCAATTTCGCGTCCACGCTTCTCAAGTATTCAATGGAAGGAAGATTTTCTGTTGGTGGATCTCTTTCTGGAAATTTCATGCATCAACAGTACTCCATTGTAGCGTGACATTAGTTGCTTTTTTTTTCTTTTTCTTTTTGAGCATTTGGAAAGAAAGCAACAATCATTTATGAAAGAAAAATCTCGCCTACATGACTTCCATTAATTTTCATGATTCGAGGAAGAACAAGATCATTCAAACACACTTGAAGTATTGGAAACCGCCTTCTACAGGTTGGTTTGAAACCAATATTGATGAGACTTTTTCTTAGGAAACCCAAACAAGTGGCGTGATTCAGAGGGCGTCTATATTGATGATGATTATGAGATAGTTTCTAATAGAAAAAACTTAGGTACGAACCAGGTTGGACCTATGTGTCCGACCCCTATCTTATTTGCATACATCTGGCAAATTAGTCTCATGATATGAACCGTTCATCTTTTAAATTAACCTTTAAAGATCATGTCTACAAAAAATCATCCAAATTGAAGATCATTAACTCATCCAACTATATCAAATAAATAAACGGTTTTTGTGAAAATTAATATTCTCATGACCAACCATCCATTTGTTTGATGCAATTGCATGAATAAACGATTTCCGTTTACGTTAAATTTTTGCAAAGATGATCTTCAAATGTTGATTTAAAAAATGAACGGTTCAAATCATGAAAATAGACCATCGAATGTAGACAAATAAGAGAGAGTTCGGATCTTAGGTCCGACCTAATTTGGACCTAAGTTTTTTCCGTTTCTGATGTCTCCTCTCTGAAAAAGTGAAAGCCCTTGTTGGTATGATTGTTGTTTTTTTTTTGGACAAAAGGTATGATTGTTGTTCACTTTGCTTAAGAAAAGGCACGTACTTTCACCAATATGCTTTGAAATAAGGTCATGTTCTGGCCCACAGACGTAGGAAGACTTAAGCTGTCAACCGAACTGCGTCACCAAAGCGGCTCTTCTTTTCGGGAGAAGAGGGCAATGAACCTGTTTGAAGTGGCTCATTTCGTACCAGAGAAGCCCGTTTTCCTGTTTCAATTTCCGGGAGTGAATGTAGGAAGTGTAGACGGTACAATGACCATCGTAGACCAATTGAAAGGGATGTAGCGCTGCTTGGTAGCGCCTTTGTTTTGGGTACAAAATGTCACGGGTCTCATTTTCTATTTTTATTGTCATTACTATAGTGGGATTTCAAAGAAGTGGGCTTTATTTTTTAAGCTTCTCATTACCCGCAGGAGGGGTATTAGCTTTTGACCGGTCTTCAAGGGTTGAAATTAGCTTTTATTTCTTAATTGGTAATTTCATCAATTAAGCATTGAATTTTATCTGCTCGTTTTGTTAGTGTTTTCAGCGAGTTTGAGGTTCATTGTTGTAATCGGACTAGTGTATGGTATAGATATTCCCTCTACCTTGTTCTGCTCAAGATACTCATATTGCTCTTGCATTTAGGATCCCCCTTTCAACAATTGTAATCGTTCATCTTTGTTATTAATCAATTACCTTTATCCAAAAAAATAATAATTAATCTCATGAACTCGTTTTATTGAAAGCAATGAAACAACTATAACAAAAATAAACAAAAACGTCATTTCCTACTAGCTAAACATAACCTCAATTCTAGCTTCTTTCAAGATGTAATCTCCAAGAATCTATCTCTCTATCTTGCCCTCTCAAAAAAAAAATCTCTCTTTCTTGCATGATAAAGAATCCATTAGAAGTGTCGCTACTAATTAGTTGAGGACATCGAACTCCATCATGTTGGTCAAACTCAGGCACCTCCATTGATCGTGATGTACGTTCTTTGAATTTCTACTATTTCTGAGGAAAGATGAAGCCTGCTTACTCTGTTAGACCAATTTGCTTTCTTGGCTTACAAGAAAAAACCAACAATGAACACAAAACAATCCAGCGATGGTTTGTTGGATTTTAACCTCAATGACATGTACTATTCTGTCTGTTCCTTTACAAGTGGTGATTTACATACAGATCTATATTATAAACGTTCATGCTTGCTCCCTCGCAGAATTAATGCCTTGATGGATGGTTCACTATACTGCTTACAGCCTCCTTCAGATCCTTGGATCCAACATTAAGAAAACGCATCTTTGCCTTTAACTCATCATTAACACTAGCATCCCCAATTATCATCTCATTCTCAGTCACAAAACCGAGCAGGGCTCTGTAATCACCATATCCTTCAAAATTTCCAGGCCCTTTTCCATCTAGCAGAACATCACTTGCCAAGTCTAATGCATTCAAGGGGAAACTTGAATTCAGATTTTGCTGCAAGGCTGCTATAATTTGCGCCTGTAAAGCAACAAGTGACGTGACAATGTTGTCAAATTTGATAAGTTTGAGCTATCTAAAGAAATAGTAGCTGTGGATGTAGTCCATACCTCAGCATTGTTCTGTCTCCGTATTGCTTCTATTTCAGCGATAAGAGACCTCGCTCTATCATGAGCCTGCATGACAACAAGTAATTTAGATCAAACAAAGTTTTAAATAAGAATTGGTAGAGTTTAAAATGTGTACCTGAACATATGACCTTCTGATAGGCTCCTCCATGTCTTTAATCATCTGAAGGTTCTGCTGAAACTGTGTCTCAATAACCTGCATATCACTTACTATTTAGCAAAGGCTCAAAGGATCGTGTAGATGATTGATCACAAAAATTTTACCTCTATGCCTAGTGCCCCATATACATTATCGACTTCAAGTACACTTAGCAGCTGAGGATCTCTAGTAGTTATAATTATTCTACTTCCTGAACCGAACCATTCCCGGCTCCTAGCAAGTGCATTCAATTGGTCTAGTTTATTCACATTATCAAGAATGACAAGCACTCTTTTTCGGCCAGCTACATCTTTAATCAACTCAGTTCCTTCGTTAACATCAGCTATTTCTACATTGTCTACTGCCAGGATATCTGAAAGGAACCGCTTTTGCAAGGCAAGTAGTCCATTGGGTTGTTCTGCCATCTTGTTCACATTTTTAATGAAACTGCTGCTTTCAAACCTATGAAAATTCTGGTCATACGCATCTTTTGCCACAGCAGTTTTATCGGTTCCACAAATGCCTATGATTAGAATGTCGTCTGATATTACACTTAACAAGAGATTTATGTACTCTTTACAAGCATCCAATCTTGGTGGGAAAATGGAAACACTCAAATGCGCATCTTGATATCGACTCAAAACATGCTTTACAATTTCCTTTATGAACTTCGATTGAAGCCTGTAAAAGATTGACAAAAAGAATGAAACGATTACAATCAAATTAAAGAGTGATAGCTACTCAAGCTATTGAAACATCATACTCAAGCTACTTACAGTGTTGAATGTTGGTAAAGAGTACATGTACCTAAATCTGTCAGTACAACATTACTCTCAAGCTCATAACTTTTCTTTCAAGATTAATTAGCACCAGTTTCAAGACTTAAAATTGAGTTAATCTCTTGCTATATTCTTATGTTTTGAAAAAAAAAAACAGAGAGAGATTCTATAATTACCAAGTAGCAGCATCCTGCATATCAAACCCATCAGGCTGACCAGCCGCTTCAGTCAAAGAGGCCCTCCAAGCCTCCAACTTGTCCTGGGTCCTGCCACTCATTTCATGCACACCAAATGCTTGTGAAAATGTCCCAGTCTGCTGCTGCACATCAAAAGGATCAACATCACAGAAAATCGGCAAAATCACCTGACCGGCTTCCCTCTTGCACTCCACGATCTTGACCAGCTCATCCAGACACCAGCCGGAGCTCGCGTAGTTCTCCGAGAAGACGATGATGGCGATTCTCGACATCTGTATGGCCTTGAGCAGATCCGACGCGATCTCGCCGCCTTTCTGAAGATTGACATCGTCTTTGAACGTGGGAATGCCGGCGTCGACTAAGGCCTCGTGGAGGGTTTTGGTGATGCCGTAGCGGGTGTCTTCGCCTCTGAAGCTTAAGAAGATGTCGTGCCTGCGCCTTGTTGCTGCCGAATAGAACGAAAACGACGATGTGTACGTGGCCATTTCGGTACTTGAATCTTTACCCCCAATTTTCAATTTGATTGCTTCAAATCTAAAACACTGGGAATGCAATTATTATATGCAGACAATACTCTTCTCTATCCTTTTTTTTGTTAGCTAGCTAGTTCAGTCGGCGACACTTTCTGCGTCCGCGTCACTTCTGGTTTCCCACTGAATCTGAAACTGCATACTTCGACTTTTTAGTTTACATTTTCCGGGAAATGACGCAGAAACACCCAAGAATGTTTCGATCAATAGAATAAATTGGTTTCAGTTAGTTGAGATTAAATTAATGGCTTCATCCCTTGTTCTTGACGTGTTCCTGAACTTCAAGGGCAAAGACCCGCAACTTCACCGACCGCGTTTTGGAAAATGCCTAATCACTACCCAACTTTAAACTTTAAAAATTTACCTACAATTTTAACTCAACAAATTTACAACGATCTTGTAAATATTTTACCCTATAAATATGTAAATTTTTATTGAATTCATTGCACCATTCATCTTCCGCAGCTTCATTCTTCACTCTAAATATTTTTTATTCTCCTATTTAGTAATATAAAAGAGTCAAATTATATAGATATAAGGTATAATTTGTTCACTAATTATTCTCTAAGAGCATGTTCACTCGTTGGGGCTCTGAGACAGAGGCTCTAGGGCTCTAGGGCAGTTATTATTTATGTATTTTTTTATGATTGTTTCCACCTGTTAGGACAGGAGCAGGGGCAATGTCACATTTTTATTTTTTTATATTTTTGAGAAAGATATATTCTTTTATTTATTGCAAATGTTAAATAAATTGCGACATCTCATATTCTCATGTGAATTAAACAAAAATAACAGTTTATGTGAGTGAAAAAATCTAGTCATGTGATGATTAAATTCTATGGGGTTCACCACTTTTTTAGGTTGCCACATGGCAATTGGGTCAAAGACTTGAGGCTAATCTTTCCTTAAGGATTTCCCCTGGTCAGTTTTGGACTAGGCTAGAAATCATGGGTGCAAGTTGAATTTTCATCATTTTTTGCTTTTTGGAAATTGCATCTATGTGGTAACAGGGCCAAACTCCTTTAGTGAAAATGCTCTAAGTAGGAGGGAATATATAAGACTTACAAACTGACACATTAACTACCTTAAGCTAACTAACATAGTAAATGCAAACACAGTAATTACAAATAACACATTTAATGTACCATTTGTTGACTCACTTTAAGACTCTCCCTCAAGTTGGAGCATACACATCACGAATGTCTAACTTGACTAGTGACTTATGGAAGACCTTGCTAGAAACTGTCTTAGTCTGCTAGCTGTTCATCAATTAAAACAAAAGGAAATGAAATAAGCTTTGCATCCAACTTCTCTTTTATGAAATGCATATCAACTTCCACTTATTTGGTTCGATTATGTTGTATTGGATTTTGAGATATGTCAATAGCAACCTTATTATCACAATAAAATTTCATTGCATTCTTAGGTTTAAAACCCAAGTCACGAAGAATATTTCTCAACCACAATAGCTCACACACTTCATGAGGCATACCTCTATACTCTGCTTCTGTTCTTGACCTTGCCACTACCTTCTATTTCTTACTCCTCTAAGTAACAAGATTTCCTCCGACAAACATAAAGTATCCAGATGTGGATTTCCTATCAGTAATGTAACTATCCTAATCTGCATTAGTGTAACCACTTACTTCAAGGTGATTATGTTTTGAGAACATGAATTTCTTTCTTGGTGCAGACTTCAAAATCCATATAACAACATGCATGTGACATTCACTTGGATTATACATAAACTGACTAACAACACTAATTGTGTATGCAACATTTGGTCTAGTATGTGACAAGTAAATCAGACGTCATACTAACCTTGGTATTTGGCTAAATTAGTAGGGATCTGATCAAGATACTCTACCAATTGATGATTTTACTCAATCAGAGTATCAATAGGTTTACAATCCAACATCTCAGTCTGGGTACAAAATGTCACGGGTCTCATTTTCTATTTTTATTGTCATTACTATAGTGGGATTTCAAAGAAGTGGGCTTCATTTTTTAATCGAGATCTCTATGTTCCCACGGATAAGTTATAACAATGGAGCGTCCTCCAAAGATGTCTCGTTGATATAACCATAATCTGTAACGTTCTCATGTGACGGATTTTGAGTATCGATTATTAGGGGATTATTTGGTGCCATCACATCCCTTTTCCTAGGGCGCACATCCTTCGAACCAAGTGGCCTCCCATGCTTCCTCAGCGGAGCCACGGCTTGAGCCAAATCACCACCATTATTGGTGGCGGCGACTTTGAGTCCAAGTCCTTTTCCAGGCACTTGCATCCTTGCAGACACGTTTGCAACTGGTATATGCGATCTAGTCACTTTAGCAAGATATAAGAAAGCACCAGGAAGAGAATCTGCGACTTTCTGAAGATCTATAATTTTACGCACTTCTATTTCTCTTTGTGTAGTAGGGGGAACGTTATGAGACAGAGTGGGGACAGGCCACGACAACTCTTGTCATTCCGGCTGAACGTTGACATTCTTATCTCCCCCTAACGATGGGAAGACTGTCTCATCGAAGTGACAATCCGCAAATCTTGCGGTAACTACATTGCCTGTCAAGGGTTCTACATAGCGGATTATGGTTGGAAACTCAAATCCAACATAAATACTTATTCGTCTCTGAGGACCCATTTAAATACACAGTGGTGGCGTAATAGGCATATAAACAATACACCCAAATATGCGTAAGTGCGAGATGTTTGGCTCGTACCCAGTCACTAGCTATTGCGGAGAAAAAGTTTGGGTGGCGGTGGGTCTCAAGCGAATAAGCATAACTGCATGCAATATTGCGTGCCCCCAGGCAGAGAGAGGAAGGTTGGTGCGCATCGTCCTTGTGACCATTTGTATTCTTTTAATGGCAGCCATTGCGAGACCATTTTGGGTATGCATATGTGGAACTGGATGCTCAACATCCATCCCAATAGACGTGCAGTAGTCATTGAAAGTCTTCGATGTAAACTGTCACGCCCCGGACCCGGTGTCGGTGGATTTTAGGCACCTAAACCTGAATCCGAGGTGTGAGCGTTAAAAAGTAAAAACAAAACCTTACAAAGAGAAGTTACACCTTCTTCTACGTTCTAACTCACTCTCGTCTTGTCTAAACTTTCCGAAACTCGTAAATTGTACCTGAAAAACAAACCTATTGTAGGGGTGAGCTTTCGTCCTCGCTGCTCAGTAGGGACAAAAACCTTTTAAGAACACATTATGACTAAAATAACTACAATTAAATTGATGCATGAATGTCAAATGAGCTTCACTTATCTACCCGTTAGTCCATATAACAAAACAAGCAGAGCCTACACGTCCCATACCGTGTATTTTACCAACCGGGGGTGACCCTAAATGTTTCAATATATGATCTAACACCCGTAACAATTCAACCCACATATCCATTTTGCTAGTCATCTTGCCCAACCTCGATCACCAGTTCCGCACAGCTCTATTAGCCCACATGAAATCTGGTCCCTACGAGTCAGACTCAACTACACAAAAGCTATTTCCCATATATTTCATTCTATCTATATCCATCCACCATTCTCAAATCATAAACAAATTCATTCCCACCGATGTATCCTTCTATATGTCATGATGCATCATCAAATATATCATTAGTAATATGCATTTAGACATATATTTATGCTTGCATATAAGATATCAATCACCGTATATCAAACAAGCATGCTATTCAAACATCGCAAGCAAACAAATCATTTAAAAAGGTTCCCCAATATCCCCTACCTTGATTCTGCACAATACTAGTTCTACGTTAGCTCCACTTCACGTCAAGTCTCATTCGAGAATTCCAATCCAAATCAAGCTCCACAAACTTCGATACTAGACAAAATCAAACCAAAACAAATACGTTCGATCACTACTTAACACTTACACAACTTAAATAAAATAAATCAAGCCAAAACGAATAGAAAACCTAAAATCACCGCTGCTCACGGCGGAGCCACGGTGGTCGGAGGCGGCAGGAGGTGGCCAGAACCCAACCTTAACCAAAATCTACAAAATTATAGTCAAAAGAAAGCTATTGAAGAGACTAACAACTTTATACCTTCGGGTTTCCCCAAATAAGCAACGGTTTGGCCGGAATTTGAAGAACAAGCCGGCAGAGGTCTAAAACGTTCCGATCTAAAATTCGGCGACAAGAGGCAGAGATTCACATCGGGTCTTTAGGGGTTTTATAGGGTTTTCCAAGGCGAACAAAGCCCAATAGGTTTCCCTTTCCAATTTGGCCGGAGTTGGCCGGAATTTAGAAAATAGGCCAGAAAGAGTCGAATCTTTCTAGCTTCGATTCTCCGTGTGTGGTAAATGATAGGGTGAGAGGTGGGTACAGACTTGTAGAGGGGTTAGAGACGAAGCATTTGGGACTGGTTTAATGGTCATAGGTGGCCAGACGTGACGGGGGCGACGTCGGGAAGTTCCGGCGACCAAAATGGGTTTGCTGCCTATTTTGGGTCGGTTTCCAGAAATGGAAACTTTCCAGAATTGTCTAGTTTCCGGAAATGGACTTGCTATTTATAGTACACGGAGTTCCAGAAATTACGAAACTGCCACTAAACTTCTAATGCCTATAACTTCTTCGTTACAACTCCGAATTTCGCATTCTTCGTGTCTACGAACTCGTAGTGACGTGTACTTTCTAATTGTGACCTCAAAAATAAAATTTGACCAACTTTAAAATTCGAGATCTCACATAAACTCTCCAGCATTATCAAGCCTGATAGATTTAATGAGATGTTCCGGGTAATGAGCCCGTAGACGAATTATCTGTGCTAGGAGTATAGCATAAGCAGCATTACGAGAGGACAACAGCGCGACATGTGACCAGCGTGTCGACGTATCAACAAACACCATAAAATACTTAAATGGCCCGCTTGGTGGTTGAATAGGTCCACATATATCCCTTTGGATTCTCTGTAAGAATGGAAGAAGTACTTTAGAATCCTTTGCATAAGACGATCTCGGTCCTAATTTTCCTAACAGGCTTTGCAAAATGAGTGTTTGGCCATTGAGGCTTCAGAAGCATAGGAGGTATCCTGATTAAGACTTGAATCAGGGTTGGACCATGAGGATTTGCTCATGTCAGAGGGGGGAAGAAAAAACGGCGGCGGCAGCTCTACTGCGACGGCAGTTATTTCCGTTCGACCGATCGATCATGCTTTTAGAAATCGTCGATCGGTTGACAAGAGTACTTCGACTGGTCGCCAGAGCCTCTGGATTATGTCGACCGATCAATAAGACATCGTCGACCGGTCAACCAGACGGCAGCAACGCCAGTCCTCTCTCCTTGAATCAACTTTTGATTCTTTCTTCGATTAGCTCGATAAAATGGATGTCCCTGTGAGGTTTTCAATACACGGATCATCATATCACGACCAGGATGTCCTAATCTGTCGTGCCAAAGCCAATATGTGTCAAAATCCAAGAGGTCATCCCGAATGACATTGTTGGATTCAATAGCTCTAATAGTGGTAGCATATATCCACTAGAGAGACACATAAATTTCTCTAAGATGTGCTCTCTTCCGCAGTCATTAGAGGTAATGCAAAGGAATTCTTTTCCATTCTCATCATGTGTTTCTGCATGGAATCCATTGGCTCCTTAGCCAAGGATTTACGTCCAAAGTTCCATCTTGATCTCAAATCAAAACTAAATCTATAATGTCTTGGCTAACTTGTCTTATTACAATACAATGGAAAACCAAAAGACTTAAGCGAAATCAGGAGTGTCATCACTCGTTCCAGCTTCAAAGTCTTCAACTCATTAACTCGACATCTTGATCTTTGCAATTACATACTCATATGTGTTGCAAACCCTGGCTCATTGACCAGATGCTCCATATCAATAATAGACATCATGAAGAGGATTCTCCCTTGATTGAGGCACACATGCACGGCTTACATAGTCCCTAGGACCGGAGTCGGTGTGGCAGTGACCGGCAGCGTCCCTTCCATAGGGGTGGCAAAATTCTCTCTCTCATTCACGGGCCCTATGCTCGCGTGTCGCCTATTCTTATGGCGATTACCTTCCTGAGCAAATAGATCTTACGGACCAAAACGTCCGGATTTGTCCATAAATTTAAGCTTTTGCTCGCAGTGTCCTCCCTTAAGGGCGCCATTATAATGGGTCTCCGGAATAAGTCTAGTTCCCACGGGCCTCGCATTATAATACTTCACAAGTATCATCATCATGCCTTTCCTCAAGGCAGAGATGGGGAAGGTAGAGAGAGTTTTCTCAATCAAGTTTTCTGCTGTGATGATTTTTCACAAAGATGCATCAAGTCTCTGATGCGGAGAATTTCTGAATTATATCCCATGACTTTATCAAAGTCAGAGAAGCGGAGATTAGTCCATTATGCTTCTAAATTTGGAATTATGGAGTCACGAATGTTACCATAACGTTCATGAAGCGCTTCAAAGTTTTCTAGCGCTAACCTCTTCCATGAACTCAAACTGGAGTGTCATATCCATATGGCATTGCATCAAGATAAGTACCCTAACATTGTCAATCTCAGTTTGAGGGTCTTGAGCGGTTCCTTCAAAACAACGCTCATGGATTCGAGCTAGAGGCTCTTGCGCGAATAGGTGCATTAGGATATCATGAGCCCATCTCAGAAATCTAATGTCCGCAGAATCTAATGGAGTGAAATCGAGTTCGTTCATGTTCGACATCCAAAAATATGGAGAACAAGAATAGGGTAAGTTTTGGAGTCAATACTCCCACGAAACAATAGAGGGTTTCTGAGCAATCTTTGTTCCCAAGAAACGTTGTCAATACTCCCACGAAACAATAGAGGGTTTTTGAGCAATCTTTGCTCCCAAGAAACGTTGGATTTAAGTTTTGGAGTCAATACTCCCACGAAACAATATAGGGTTTCTGAGCTATGCTTCCAAGAAACGTTTTCCACGTATTGGATTTAGGTGTAACTTTGATGTAGTATGGTCGTTTCAAATCTCTTCTTTACGAATTCCTCATCCGAAGGTAATTAGATCAAAACCAATATGGTGAATGGCCATAACTTAAACCGTTCAGTAGCTCCAATTAAGCATGACCAGGAAAGTAAGAAGATATGTCGGTAGAGTGAGACTCAATTAATACCACTAATCTCAAAATAGTTTCCTAGACATCATACTCAACTGGATGAGCCTAGTTGTGAAAAAGTTATGACCTAAATTGGTCGTGTTTGATCTTTTCTCTCAATGGACTCCTCGTCTGGAGTATTTCTTCTCTCAACGGAGTCCTCATCCGGAGTATCTCTTTTCTCAACGGTGTCCTTTTTTGGAGTTTTAGCTCGAACCCCCACAGTTCGGCTTAAGGTTCAAGAATCCCACGTTATAGAAAGGTGGGAGGTAGAAGAGGGGATGTTGCAAGTCCCTTGAGAAAAAGAAAGGTTGGATTAAAATTCAGAAAGCAGCAACTTTTATAAAAACTTAATTTGAGTTCTTTTTCTTTGTTTCTTTTTATTCTTGAACTAGAAGAGATTGCGCGGGGGAGCACGTTGGTGGTTACTATTCACGGATACTATTCATGCAGCACTGTTCACAGTGGTGGAGCACAGCTGTAAAACCTAGGGTTTTAGGGTTTTGGCGCTAGTAGGATGTTATACTCAAGAGTTTTGGCATTTGATTCAGGGTTAAGGATCGTGCTGATAACATGTTGTAGAATGCAGAAAATAAACAAGAAGAGAATAGCACAGGAATATGATGATTTTATTAATGAATAGGGACCTCTATTTGTAGATGAATACAAGATACAATCCATATCGTAATTGGAATCCTATTCACCGCATAATCCATAATCCCCTAGGATTTACATTCGTTATTCCATACTAACTATTGATTACTCCTAGATTAATAAGGCATACACAAAGTAGGTTTCCTTCAACACACAGCTACATGTGAGCCTTGGGCTTAATTTTAAGCCTCATGGGCTGTGTTGCTCATCTAATAACTAGTTTTATTGTCCGTTCGTGAATGCCTTAGGATATAATAAAAAATTAATGAGTATTAATTAAAAAAAATCTGATACAAATTTATCTAAAGCTTAATACGGTGTGACAACCCGAATTTTAAATTTCTTATTTTTAAGTCGAAAAATATTTTCGAGGAATTTTTAAATAGCTCTTGAAAATTATTTGATTTTTTCTAGTTGGTCAAATTTTTATTCGTTACTTAGCTATTAAGTTATTTGTGGATAGGATCTTTCGAGTTTATCCAAAACCATATGGATAAGATTGTTCGAACTTATCCAAAACCTTGTAGATAAGATTGTTTGAGCTTATCCAAAACTATGTGGATAGAATTGTTTGAGCTTATCCACAACCGTATTATTATATTATATTTCTTTCTTAGCGACCAAGAAATGTACTACTATAAATAGGCCTGATCGTATCATTCTTTCTTCACAAATTTTCCGAGAGAGTTTCTCTCTCTACTTCTCTCTCTAGATTCTCTCTCTAAAAACTTCGGCGGATCATAACTTTTGATCCGTAGCTCCGATTTAGGATCCGTGAACACTTACGGATTCCTCTCGACGCCATTTTTCTATCCATGGAGGTTTAAGTGAGATCAAACGGTTATTTCTAGAAGGATCGTATTAGGAGGCCCGTAATGTCGTTGTTATGCTCGAAAATTATGCTCGGAATCCAGGTAGGGGGAATCTTGGGGAACCTTTTTAAATGATTTGTTTGCTTGCGATGTTTGAATAATATGCTTGTTTGATATACGGTGATTGATATTTTATCTGCAAGCATAAATTATATGTCTAAATGCATATTACTAATGACATATTATAATGATGCATCATGGCATGTAGAAGGATTTGATAGTTGGGAAGGAATTTGATTATGATATGAGAATGGTGGATGGATATAGAAAGAATGGAATATATGGGAAATAGATTTTGTGTAGTTGAGTCTGACTCGTAGGGACCAGATTTCATGTGGGCTATTAGAGCTGTGCGGAACTGGTGATCGAGGTTGGGCAAGATGACTAGCAAAATGGATATGTGGGTTGAATTGTTACGGGTGCTAGTTTATATGTTAGGACATTTGGAGTCACCTGTGAAAAAAAGGTAAAATACACGGTATGGGACGTGTAGGCCCCTTATGTTCTAGCATGTGAATTAACGGGTAGATAAGTGGAGTTGCATTGCATTGCATTGCATCGTAGCATTGTTATACTTGATAAATGTGTAATAGTTGAAATATGTGTTTGGTGTTACTTTTGGTCAATTATCGATGATGAGGTTTATGTCCCTACTGAGCAGCGAGGACGAAAGCTCACCCCTTTATAGATTTTGCAGGTTTTGGAATCGAGAATCGAAACGATTAGATAAGCTTAGAATGACGAGCTTAGATCGAGGTGTTTTTATTTTTGTATTTGTAAAAGATTTTGTTATTTTTAATTAGATCAGAGTTGCGCAGAGGAAACGTATTTTCTCGTATTTTATTTTATTTTTTACTTTTTAAACCCTCACACCTCGGATTCGGATTTAGGTGCCTAAAATCCACCGACACCGGGTCCGGGGCGTGACAGAATGGTATCGGAGCTAACCAGGGATTAGAACCCCAGGATCTGTGGTAGTTTAGAATTTTCTTTGACTTAGGTTAGAGCCAAAACCGTTTTCGGAATTTCTAAATATTGGAAATTTCGAGGACGAAATTTTTTTTAAGGAGGGTGGATTGTGACAACCCGAATTTTAAATTTCTTATTTTTAAGTCGAAAAATATTTTCGAGGAATTTTTAAATAGCTCTTGAAAATTATTTGATTTTTTCTAGTTGGTCAAATTTTTATTCGTTACTTAGCTATTAAGTTATTTGTGGATAGGATCTTTCGAGTTTATCCAAAACCATATGGATAAGATTGTTCGAACTTATCCAAAACCTTGTAGATAAGATTGTTTGAGCTTATCCAAAACTATGTGGATAGAATTGTTTGAGCTTATCCACAACCGTATTATTATATTATATTTCTTTCTTAGCGACCAAGAAATGTACTACTATAAATAGGCCTGATCGTATCATTCTTTCTTCACAAATTTTCCGAGAGAGTTTCTCTCTCTACTTCTCTCTCTAGATTCTCTCTCTAAAAACTTCGGCGGATCATAACTTTTGATCCGTAGCTCCGATTTAGGATCCGTGAACACTTACGGATTCCTCTCGACGCCATTTTTCTATCCATGGAGGTTTAAGTGAGATCAAACGGTTATTTCTAGAAGGATCGTATTAGGAGGCCCGTAATGTCGTTGTTATGCTCGAAAATTATGCTCGGAATCCAGGTAGGGGGAATCTTGGGGAACCTTTTTAAATGATTTGTTTGCTTGCGATGTTTGAATAATATGCTTGTTTGATATACGGTGATTGATATTTTATCTGCAAGCATAAATTATATGTCTAAATGCATATTACTAATGACATATTATAATGATGCATCATGGCATGTAGAAGGATTTGATAGTTGGGAAGGAATTTGATTATGATATGAGAATGGTGGATGGATATAGAAAGAATGGAATATATGGGAAATAGATTTTGTGTAGTTGAGTCTGACTCGTAGGGACCAGATTTCATGTGGGCTATTAGAGCTGTGCGGAACTGGTGATCGAGGTTGGGCAAGATGACTAGCAAAATGGATATGTGGGTTGAATTGTTACGGGTGCTAGTTTATATGTTAGGACATTTGGAGTCACCTGTGAAAAAAAGGTAAAATACACGGTATGGGACGTGTAGGCCCCTTATGTTCTAGCATGTGAATTAACGGGTAGATAAGTGGAGTTGCATTGCATTGCATTGCATCGTAGCATTGTTATACTTGATAAATGTGTAATAGTTGAAATATGTGTTTGGTGTTACTTTTGGTCAATTATCGATGATGAGGTTTATGTCCCTACTGAGCAGCGAGGACGAAAGCTCACCCCTTTATAGATTTTGCAGGTTTTGGAATCGAGAATCGAAACGATTAGATAAGCTTAGAATGACGAGCTTAGATCGAGGTGTTTTTATTTTTGTATTTGTAAAAGATTTTGTTATTTTTAATTAGATCAGAGTTGCGCAGAGGAAACGTATTTTCTCGTATTTTATTTTATTTTTTACTTTTTAAACCCTCACACCTCGGATTCGGATTTAGGTGCCTAAAATCCACCGACACCGGGTCCGGGGCGTGACAGAATGGTATCGGAGCTAACCAGGGATTAGAACCCCAGGATCTGTGGTAGTTTAGAATTTTCTTTGACTTAGGTTAGAGCCAAAACCGTTTTCGGAATTTCTAAATATTGGAAATTTCGAGGACGAAATTTTTTTTAAGGAGGGTGGATTGTGACAACCCGAATTTTAAATTTCTTATTTTTAAGTCGAAAAATATTTTCGAGGAATTTTTAAATAGCTCTTGAAAATTATTTGATTTTTTCTAGTTGGTCAAATTTTTATTCGTTACTTAGCTATTAAGTTATTTGTGGATAGGATCTTTCGAGTTTATCCAAAACCATATGGATAAGATTGTTCGAACTTATCCAAAACCTTGTAGATAAGATTGTTTGAGCTTATCCAAAACTATGTGGATAGAATTGTTTGAGCTTATCCACAACCGTATTATTATATTATATTTCTTTCTTAGCGACCAAGAAATGTACTACTATAAATAGGCCTGATCGTATCATTCTTTCTTCACAAATTTTCCGAGAGAGTTTCTCTCTCTACTTCTCTCTCTAGATTCTCTCTCTAAAAACTTCGGCGGATCATAACTTTTGATCCGTAGCTCCGATTTAGGATCCGTGAACACTTACGGATTCCTCTCGACGCCATTTTTCTATCCATGGAGGTTTAAGTGAGATCAAACGGTTATTTCTAGAAGGATCGTATTAGGAGGCCCGTAATGTCGTTGTTATGCTCGAAAATTATGCTCGGAATCCAGGTAGGGGGAATCTTGGGGAACCTTTTTAAATGATTTGTTTGCTTGCGATGTTTGAATAATATGCTTGTTTGATATACGGTGATTGATATTTTATCTGCAAGCATAAATTATATGTCTAAATGCATATTACTAATGACATATTATAATGATGCATCATGGCATGTAGAAGGATTTGATAGTTGGGAAGGAATTTGATTATGATATGAGAATGGTGGATGGATATAGAAAGAATGGAATATATGGGAAATAGATTTTGTGTAGTTGAGTCTGACTCGTAGGGACCAGATTTCATGTGGGCTATTAGAGCTGTGCGGAACTGGTGATCGAGGTTGGGCAAGATGACTAGCAAAATGGATATGTGGGTTGAATTGTTACGGGTGCTAGTTTATATGTTAGGACATTTGGAGTCACCTGTGAAAAAAAGGTAAAATACACGGTATGGGACGTGTAGGCCCCTTATGTTCTAGCATGTGAATTAACGGGTAGATAAGTGGAGTTGCATTGCATTGCATTGCATCGTAGCATTGTTATACTTGATAAATGTGTAATAGTTGAAATATGTGTTTGGTGTTACTTTTGGTCAATTATCGATGATGAGGTTTATGTCCCTACTGAGCAGCGAGGACGAAAGCTCACCCCTTTATAGATTTTGCAGGTTTTGGAATCGAGAATCGAAACGATTAGATAAGCTTAGAATGACGAGCTTAGATCGAGGTGTTTTTATTTTTGTATTTGTAAAAGATTTTGTTATTTTTAATTAGATCAGAGTTGCGCAGAGGAAACGTATTTTCTCGTATTTTATTTTATTTTTTACTTTTTAAACCCTCACACCTCGGATTCGGATTTAGGTGCCTAAAATCCACCGACACCGGGTCCGGGGCGTGACAGAATGGTATCGGAGCTAACCAGGGATTAGAACCCCAGGATCTGTGGTAGTTTAGAATTTTCTTTGACTTAGGTTAGAGCCAAAACCGTTTTCGGAATTTCTAAATATTGGAAATTTCGAGGACGAAATTTTTTTTAAGGAGGGTGGATTGTGACAACCCGAATTTTAAATTTCTTATTTTTAAGTCGAAAAATATTTTCGAGGAATTTTTAAATAGCTCTTGAAAATTATTTGATTTTTTCTAGTTGGTCAAATTTTTATTCGTTACTTAGCTATTAAGTTATTTGTGGATAGGATCTTTCGAGTTTATCCAAAACCATATGGATAAGATTGTTCGAACTTATCCAAAACCTTGTAGATAAGATTGTTTGAGCTTATCCAAAACTATGTGGATAGAATTGTTTGAGCTTATCCACAACCGTATTATTATATTATATTTCTTTCTTAGCGACCAAGAAATGTACTACTATAAATAGGCCTGATCGTATCATTCTTTCTTCACAAATTTTCCGAGAGAGTTTCTCTCTCTACTTCTCTCTCTAGATTCTCTCTCTAAAAACTTCGGCGGATCATAACTTTTGATCCGTAGCTCCGATTTAGGATCCGTGAACACTTACGGATTCCTCTCGACGCCATTTTTCTATCCATGGAGGTTTAAGTGAGATCAAACGGTTATTTCTAGAAGGATCGTATTAGGAGGCCCGTAATGTCGTTGTTATGCTCGAAAATTATGCTCGGAATCCAGGTAGGGGGAATCTTGGGGAACCTTTTTAAATGATTTGTTTGCTTGCGATGTTTGAATAATATGCTTGTTTGATATACGGTGATTGATATTTTATCTGCAAGCATAAATTATATGTCTAAATGCATATTACTAATGACATATTATAATGATGCATCATGGCATGTAGAAGGATTTGATAGTTGGGAAGGAATTTGATTATGATATGAGAATGGTGGATGGATATAGAAAGAATGGAATATATGGGAAATAGATTTTGTGTAGTTGAGTCTGACTCGTAGGGACCAGATTTCATGTGGGCTATTAGAGCTGTGCGGAACTGGTGATCGAGGTTGGGCAAGATGACTAGCAAAATGGATATGTGGGTTGAATTGTTACGGGTGCTAGTTTATATGTTAGGACATTTGGAGTCACCTGTGAAAAAAAGGTAAAATACACGGTATGGGACGTGTAGGCCCCTTATGTTCTAGCATGTGAATTAACGGGTAGATAAGTGGAGTTGCATTGCATTGCATTGCATCGTAGCATTGTTATACTTGATAAATGTGTAATAGTTGAAATATGTGTTTGGTGTTACTTTTGGTCAATTATCGATGATGAGGTTTATGTCCCTACTGAGCAGCGAGGACGAAAGCTCACCCCTTTATAGATTTTGCAGGTTTTGGAATCGAGAATCGAAACGATTAGATAAGCTTAGAATGACGAGCTTAGATCGAGGTGTTTTTATTTTTGTATTTGTAAAAGATTTTGTTATTTTTAATTAGATCAGAGTTGCGCAGAGGAAACGTATTTTCTCGTATTTTATTTTATTTTTTACTTTTTAAACCCTCACACCTCGGATTCGGATTTAGGTGCCTAAAATCCACCGACACCGGGTCCGGGGCGTGACAGAATGGTATCGGAGCTAACCAGGGATTAGAACCCCAGGATCTGTGGTAGTTTAGAATTTTCTTTGACTTAGGTTAGAGCCAAAACCGTTTTCGGAATTTCTAAATATTGGAAATTTCGAGGACGAAATTTTTTTTAAGGAGGGTGGATTGTGACAACCCGAATTTTAAATTTCTTATTTTTAAGTCGAAAAATATTTTCGAGGAATTTTTAAATAGCTCTTGAAAATTATTTGATTTTTTCTAGTTGGTCAAATTTTTATTCGTTACTTAGCTATTAAGTTATTTGTGGATAGGATCTTTCGAGTTTATCCAAAACCATATGGATAAGATTGTTCGAACTTATCCAAAACCTTGTAGATAAGATTGTTTGAGCTTATCCAAAACTATGTGGATAGAATTGTTTGAGCTTATCCACAACCGTATTATTATATTATATTTCTTTCTTAGCGACCAAGAAATGTACTACTATAAATAGGCCTGATCGTATCATTCTTTCTTCACAAATTTTCCGAGAGAGTTTCTCTCTCTACTTCTCTCTCTAGATTCTCTCTCTAAAAACTTCGGCGGATCATAACTTTTGATCCGTAGCTCCGATTTAGGATCCGTGAACACTTACGGATTCCTCTCGACGCCATTTTTCTATCCATGGAGGTTTAAGTGAGATCAAACGGTTATTTCTAGAAGGATCGTATTAGGAGGCCCGTAATGTCGTTGTTATGCTCGAAAATTATGCTCGGAATCCAGGTAGGGGGAATCTTGGGGAACCTTTTTAAATGATTTGTTTGCTTGCGATGTTTGAATAATATGCTTGTTTGATATACGGTGATTGATATTTTATCTGCAAGCATAAATTATATGTCTAAATGCATATTACTAATGACATATTATAATGATGCATCATGGCATGTAGAAGGATTTGATAGTTGGGAAGGAATTTGATTATGATATGAGAATGGTGGATGGATATAGAAAGAATGGAATATATGGGAAATAGATTTTGTGTAGTTGAGTCTGACTCGTAGGGACCAGATTTCATGTGGGCTATTAGAGCTGTGCGGAACTGGTGATCGAGGTTGGGCAAGATGACTAGCAAAATGGATATGTGGGTTGAATTGTTACGGGTGCTAGTTTATATGTTAGGACATTTGGAGTCACCTGTGAAAAAAAGGTAAAATACACGGTATGGGACGTGTAGGCCCCTTATGTTCTAGCATGTGAATTAACGGGTAGATAAGTGGAGTTGCATTGCATTGCATTGCATCGTAGCATTGTTATACTTGATAAATGTGTAATAGTTGAAATATGTGTTTGGTGTTACTTTTGGTCAATTATCGATGATGAGGTTTATGTCCCTACTGAGCAGCGAGGACGAAAGCTCACCCCTTTATAGATTTTGCAGGTTTTGGAATCGAGAATCGAAACGATTAGATAAGCTTAGAATGACGAGCTTAGATCGAGGTGTTTTTATTTTTGTATTTGTAAAAGATTTTGTTATTTTTAATTAGATCAGAGTTGCGCAGAGGAAACGTATTTTCTCGTATTTTATTTTATTTTTTACTTTTTAAACCCTCACACCTCGGATTCGGATTTAGGTGCCTAAAATCCACCGACACCGGGTCCGGGGCGTGACATACGGGTACCAATATATAGCTTTATGTTTAAGTAAAACGTAAATAAAAGAGAGAATGCTCAGAATAGGATGTATATTATTGATGAATAGGAGCCTCTATATATAGAGGAATACAAGATACAATCATTAATGACGTAGGAATCCTATACTTTATACAATCCATATTCTAGAAGGATTTACCTTCCAAAACCTATTCTAGAGAATCCTAGTTTGACAAAGCACACAATAATAATATCCTGAAACATGCCCCCTTGTGCCGGTCAGAACTAGGTGGTGCTTTTCATGTTGCCTCATTAAAAACCTTGCCAAGTAACAATAAAATCCAGTGGGAAAAAATAATCTTGGTCGAAGGGAAAAAGAGTACAACGCACCCTTCACATTTGAAAGTGACATGTATGTGCCAGACTCCCTCTAATGTTTGCACCTCCCCCTGATTCCTACAATCATGAGATCTCAGATAACTTAAGCATACCAATGTTTTTCACATGTTTTTCAAATGTAGACTTAGGCAATGACTTAGTAAATAAATCTGTCACATTCTCCTGGGATCTAACTTGATTCACTTGAATCTTGAGGAGAGTTTGTTGTTGCTTATTATAAAAGAATTTAGGCGATATATGTTTGGTATTGTCACCTTTAATGAAACCTTGTTTTATGCTCGATGCAAGCAGCATTATCCTCATAAATGCAAGTAGGTTCCTCAGTGGTAGACCTAAAAGCACTTGTTCCTCGAATATGTGTAATCACATACCTCAACCATACACATTCACGAATAGATTCATGTAGATCAATTATCTCTGCATGATTCGAGGAAGTAGCAACTAGAGTTTGCTTGGTAGACCTCCAAGATATCGTTGTGTTCCCCATGGTAAAGACATAACCAGTTTGGGAATGACCTTTGTGCGGGTCAGAGAGATACCCGGCATCAGCAAAACCTACCAAAACATGACATGGTGTTTCGGCGTTGGGAGTGAGGGCAGTTCTTTCCACAGTTCGACCGGTCGCCAGTCGTGTTTGTCCTTGAGGCTTGAACTTCCTTTTTCAACTCATCTTGTCTCTCTGTATGGATAAAATAAGTCCAAATCGATTGTACCTTTTAGGTATCGAAATTAATATTGTCTTTATGCCACTTCAATGGCGTTGCGTGGGCGCAGAGCTAAATCTATAGAAAGGATAGGGTGGTAATCTCCTATGGGATATGAAAAATCTGATTTGGGAGATGAGGAGACAAAAGTGGGATAAGGGAAAGCTAAGAGACAAATAGTGGTTAGAGCATTAAATGTTTTGTCTCTATTTTAAATTTTGAATTTCAAATCACCACCAATATACTTCAACCAATCAAAGGGGCTTTCCTTGGTTGCTTGGGAAACTCATGGATGGATTGGAATGTGATGCCTTCGGGTTTGACTTCGGGGTGACCATGTGTGGGCCCGGTTGACTTTTCGAGACCGACAGTTGACTTTTTGGCTTCTTGGTCGTGACTCCGAATCTTCGAGATGCTTCACTTCCGAGGCTTGATTCTTGTGATTTTGGTACTCAAAAGTCACGGTTGACTTCTTGTCCTCTTCTCGGAAATGCTCCAATTGGTCCCGAAATGCATCCTTTTGCTCCTTATTTCCATTTCCCGCATAAGAACCTATAAAACGAAATAAACAAGGGTACGTGACATTATTAGGCTTCAAGACAACATAATTCAAGCAATTGAAGGGCTCTTTGTACATAAAAATATGTACAAATCAGTATTCTTGTCCATTCTCACAATGAGTTTCCAAATGATAACCGTTGGCACGAATATCCTTCATTACATCGAGAAAAAATTTGAAAATTTATTAAACCATATGCCAACGATTACATCGAGGTCTTGTCTAGAAAATCTAATCCAAAAACAAATCACTATGACAAAAGTCAAATAAACTAAGGCATAGAAGTCTTTACATAATAAACTTGAAAATAAAACAACTGCAATTATTCGAAGTCTGGAGCTTCCATGGTCTTCTCTTTACTTTGGTCGACCTTAAAATATGCAATTGTGAGATGGAGGTCTGTGTCATCTCCAGTATCTTCTTCATAGAAACTTATGAGAAACTTTCACTACAAAATGATGACATTAGGAGTGCTCATGTCTTACATATACCACAAGGATAAAAGGCCCGTCACTCCCCTAGTGTTTCTCATAATCAAGTGAAGTATAGCTCATTATCAACACATGCTTCTTTAACTTGATTAGCACTTTGTGCTTTTGGAGGATGACTTGGTGCGTTTTGCACCCTATTGCCGTGCTTTCCTTGGCCGGCGTTGGCATGGCCTCCATGGCCCATGCCTCTTCCTCCTTGCCCTCTTTCACGAAATTGTGCAACATTGTTGCGGTTACCTTCCTTGTTAGGACGATTATATGGACCGGATCTTCCATTAGAATTACCCTTGACATTAGGGTTTCGTCCTCTTTTGGCCATTTTGCCATAACTTGCTTTTTGAACTCTCTTTGTTCCAGTAGGCCTAGAATTGTTGTTCAGCATAACCGTGTCATGTTTTTCAGCTACTTGCAAAAGATTGATAAGTTGATTGAATGTAGTAAGTCGCTTGGCATTATACTCCAATCGATATTGCTTGGACAATGTAAGTGCCAAAGCTGGGAAGGTAGAGATGGCCTTCTTTATTAAGTCAGCTTCTATAAGAGTCATGTTCCTGCCGTTTCCCAGCTGCTCGGTAGGGACGCACCTGGAGTGCACTTGAGTACCTGAAAGGGCAAAGGAGGTCAGGGGAGGCCGGCGTGTACCGACCGAAGACCCTCCGACGCTCAAGTTAGTCCCGAGAGGATTTGAGCAGAGTTTCTAGGAATGGAGAGAACTCACTTGAATAAGGAGTGAGGACTCCTTATATATGAGCTGAGGTCGGAGACAAGCTTCCCTGGCGTGGGGGACATCCCATGACACGAGGGAATACTCTATTATTCCACTACCTCGACACGCGCGTCGAGGGACGGCGGTGCCTAGTGCGGTCCTAGTGCGGTATGGGCGTTCTTTAGTGCGATCCGCGAGGTAGTGGACAAGCACGTGCTGCCAGGTGGCTGTGCCGGTACCGACTGGACTGTGTGTCCACGGTACCGGGTCGAGAGATGTCCCTGTAAGGCCAATGATCATTAGAGAAATATAGATTGTCGTGGGAATCATGGCTTGCATATTGGTATCCCCTATGGTCTTGGTAAGATTGCTCTTGAAGATGTGGTTGGGATACCATGTCCATGGTATATCGATAATCTTGGTGCTCAAATCTTCTAGGCTCTTCCCACCGATGGCTCCATCTATCCATGTGTGAAGTAGATGACTCACTAAAGCCCCTAGCTTGAATTGAAACCAACTAAGAGGTTGAATCAAGGTTCATGCACCTTCACAACACATTAAACAGTGGTTAAGCATCACAATTGAGGCAAGAAATAGAAGGGTAAGAGGTTAAACAAGCAATAGAATCAAAAAGTGGAAGAAACAAGCAATGCTCCCAGTCGAACGGTCGACATTTTGGTTCGACCGGTCGAACAAGACACAGAGGGCGACTGTCGACCGTTCGACACTATTCATCGACCGGTCGACACTGTTCATCCGAGTGAATAGTGAAAAGTAAAAATATTTTTTTTTTTTTTTTTTAAAACAAATTTTCTAATTTCCTAACAATAAGATTTTCTTAAGTAACAACTAAATAATTACCAAATCAACTAAACAACTACTCAAATTCAATATTAACAAGTTTAAGAACACACTTAAAGCAAGAATTTAAAGAACTTAAGCTAGACAATTACCAAATTAAGCTAAAATTGTGCAACACTTATTAGAAAGTTCAAGTAGAAAGTGATAGCATTAGGGGTGCTCATGTCTTACATATATCACTAGGATATAAGGCCCGTCACTCCCCTAATGTGTCTCACTCAAGAGTGAATAGCACATGTGAAATAAACAACACAATATATACAAAGTGATGCAAACAAAAAGAATGCTAAAGACCCGACTACAACTACCAAGAAATCAAGGTTTTAGCCTCAATCCCCGGCAGCCGGCGCCATTTTGACTAATGCAAAAATAGATGGTAAGTGATAGAAGAGAAGGGGGTTGTCGTTCCACAGGGATTGACGGTCCCCGACTTCTCGGTAGTGAATGTGTGCGGGTGCTCTAGCTATATGAGGTGACAAGGAGTGAATAGAGTGGGTGAAGTGCGTGTTTACAATGTGCGAAGTATGAATGTTTTGGGTGTTTTCAAGTAAATGAGAAATAAAACAAACAACCAAGTAAACTAAATGCAAGTAAAGGAAATGCAAAGATAGAGTGATGGGGAACTAAGGGTTAACACTAGTCCACTTCAATGTAATGAACAACTACAATGAGATGCTTGCAATTATGATTCATGATTCCAATTAATCGAGAATGTATCACTCTTACCATCCAAGGTCAAGGTGAACTCTCTAGTGTCAATCCAAGCCATGTCATGGTTCTTGGAATAACACTTTGAGGCGATGAGGGCATTACAATATATTCTAAGATATGTCTCTCCGGTCTAAGGGTCGAGACACTCAATGGGCATAGCTAGAGCCTAAAGAAAGGTCTCTAATTACATCCAAAGGCGATGAGCACAATGATGTGGTCGATGTGATATATCCTACATTGTAGGAACTCAATGGAATAATCCAAAGGCTATGAGTGCTATCGAAACCCATCTAGAAAGTATGGTTATGCCGGTTAGGACTAAAACCAACTCAATTGGCACAATTAGAGCCTAAACGAAGGTCTCTAATGTGTCAAGAGGCTATGAGCACAACAATTATGATATAAGAAGCATGACTATGCCAACCAAGGCCATAATCAACTCAATTGGCACACTTAGAGTCCAACCAAGGATCTCTAGTGCATCAAAAGGCTATGAGCACAAATCAAACATACAACACATGCTATATTCCATTGCCCATGAAACTAGAGGCACCACCCACCAATTTCACATCAAGATAATGCTAGAAACATAGCTAGAAAGTGGTGAATTCCCTAACCCATACATCTAACATATGAAATTTGAATATAAACATGCTCATGAATCAAGATTGCATCACATATCATTAAAAGAGGTTCAAATACACATCATTGGACTAGGGCACACAACCCTAGTCCCCAACAAGAGTAACTACTCACTAAACATCATAGTATACATCATCAAATTACACAATAAAGTTCTAGACATAAGGAAAAGAGAGAGTAGAGATGAGAAATGCTCAATGGATGCTCTCTTGCTCCTCCTTGGCTTTGATGATGGATCTTGATGGGTCACCAAACAAAAGAAAAGGTTTGGGAGTGGAAAAATGGAGAGAATTGGGTGAGATCTAGGTGAGGGCTGCTATGAAGAGGTGGGGAATGAATCTAAATGGCAAAAACTAGGTTTAAATAGGCTAGGGTAGAGAGGAGTGAAGGGCTAGGATCAACTAGGGAAAGATCTAATGGTTAGATAGATTAAATGAAGGGCAAGGGGGTAAATTCTCAAGGAATAAAAGGGAGGAATAATCTAAGGGTGACCTCACCATATCTAGTGTGGTCCTTTGCTGAATTTTGGAATCCTTTGGTGATGAGTCACACGGTTGACTTTGTCTTGACTTTGACCACGACCCTCGGAGTTGACCAAAGGTTGACTTTTGACCAAACCTCCGGAATTCTCGTGCGACTCACTTCCGGGACGTCATGTTGACTCGTTGACGCTCTAAAGTCGGGGTTGACCACGAGTTGACTTTTGGTCCTCGGGTTGACTTTTCGTCCTTTTGCCGGAAATCCACTAAAAGCTCCAAAACGCACTCTTTTGCTCCCGATATCAATCCAATGCTCATGAACCCTACAATGGTGCAATTTAAGGATTAGAGACACTAAACGACCTTTGGATTAGCATTACTAAAGTGATTAGAGGCCTAATTTGTATGCAATTTACATACAAATCAGGCAATAACTGCCGAGGTAGTGGGGTGATACGTGTCGCCTCTCGAGCGGTTTGGAACTGCATGGGGAGTTCAACCGTTGCATTGACACGTGTCGTCATCTTGTGAAGCGACGGTTGGTGTCGTACGGTGCAGATGTCCCAGGTCCCGCTATATATATAGGGGTGAAGAGAGTTCACTTCACCTCATTCTTGAATTTTTTCATTCCAGAGCTCTGAAACCTGTCGGTAGAGAGCGTGAGAGCCTGTTGCCGGTAGCGTTCAATTTGACCAACCGTTGTCTCGACTTCCGCCGTTTGACAGTGTAAGTACCGAGAACTCTTGTGTTATCTTTATGTGGTTCTGCTTTTGTAACGTAGTTTGCGTACCGGTGTCCTGCCTTAGTACCGAGCTAGGTTGCATAGGCTTAGGATTGTCGTCCCGGTGAGCAACTTAGTTTATCTCTTGCAGATGTCTGATTCAGAGAGCCAGAGTGTAGGGAGCGGCAATGCCTTTTCTGGTGAAGAGCCAGAGAGGTCCCCGTCGGTAGAGATTGTGGACGTGGCCTCCAGTACCGGGAGTAGCAGCAGCGAGACTCGGTCATGTTCGTCCGGTACGGACGCCGTCCGCATTGAGAGCATGTTCGAGACGGTGATGAGGGGCATCACTACCGGTGAAGACTTAGAGCCGTTGAATACGTTCAAAGATGGCCAGTTGATTCCCGGGAGTAGCAGTTCTGTGCCGGCCACCGAGGTGGTAGGAGGAGTAGAGGCTCGGTCGGAGGCAGAGACTGCTGAGGAGGAGGTACCAGAGGAATCGTTACCTGCGGGTTTTGCGGTAGACCGCCTGAAACTCAGTGCTTCTACCGAGGATGACCTGGTGGCTCTGAGGAAAGCGTTCAGTATTCCAGACTCGGTAACCATGCGCCTACCGGAGATGGGTGAACTGAGGAGTGCCCCCGCGGTACCGGGGGAAACCTTGGTGCACCCATTCTTTTTTGGGGAGGGCCTGCGGATCCCATTACCACCGTACCAGCAGAGGTTCCTGGCCGAGGTTGGCCTTGCCATTGCACAACTAAACCCTAACACCTGGCGGTGTCTCAATGCTTTGTATACCCTATACCGGCATTGCGGTTTCGGCGAGCCTGACCTGGCAGTCTTCTTCAGCCAGTGGAGTTTAGAGGAGCATTCAAAAACTGACAAGGGGTGGTATAAGGCCAAGTCGGTAGGGAGGCCGTGCGCAGAGTGTCCCCGAGACACGGAGTTGATGGACATCATGCACAAGTATAAGAAGGTGACCCGGTGCTGCCTTCAAAAGAGTGCCTTGGTCCGCGAAGGTATGGCCGGCGAGGCCGATATCGAGTCTCACGAGCTTGGGAGCTCCGAGATCATAAGGGATCCGCTGGTGTTTGGCAATCCCACCTCGCAGCAGACTTGGAAACACCGATACCTCTTCGTCGGTGGTCAGTGGGAGTTTCCCGAGGGGTCTGACCCGCCGTTGAAGAGAGTGCCATGTAGCTTTAGAGACGCTCCTGGTTGATAGCCTTCCCGAGTTGATACTTGTAATTGTGCCAAGTTTTATCTCTCGGTGCTAACCTCTTGTTTCTTATGTGTTGTGCAGCTGACCAGTCTTGGAGGAAGCTTACCGAGACGCAAGAGGAAGAAATTGAGTGGATCCGGGAGAACATCTCGATAGTCCTGAGGAGGTCCACCGTTCTTCTCAACCGGTACTCGCTTCACTTCTCGGGCCTAGCACCCATCCCGTGTCCCTGTAAGTTTCTACCGGTAACACACTTGTACATGTATGCCTATTTATACCTTTGTCTGATGTTGGTATTGTGCTTTGCAGTCTTGCCTCAATTCCGCCGGTACCGTCGACTTTCAGACGATCTCAGCATGGTTCGGGAGCGTCGGGACTTCTACCAGCTGAAGAAGGCCGTGGGTGAGAACCCACTTCCCGAGGCTGAGCTCATTGCTGCGGAGACTGCCGGTGTTCCGGTGGAGGCTACCGGTGCTGCTGTTGACGCTACCGGGAGGAGGAAAAAGAAGAAAGCGAAGAGGGTTCGGGCTGCCTCGGAGGCTGATGTGGAAGAGGAGGACTCGGGGGTCCCTGAGGCGGCCGAGACTGAGGTTTCCACAGAAGTTGCTGTGGCGTCCCTGAAGAGGACGGCTCGGGATGAGGTAAACCCCATACTTAACCTTTCTTGCGATTCTTATCTGTCCTGCCGGTACTTATGCTTTTGTAGTTTGTCAAACAGGTGAGGGAGCACCGGAAGAAGCAGAAGGTGTCGGTGGCAGAGACTTCTGTTGAAGGGCCCGTGGAGGGTGCCGGTACCGCCCTGGCTACTCGCAGTACCGGGTCTGATGCCATATTTGGCAGGGAGGTCGAGTCCGAGAATGCCAAGTTGTTCCTTGGCTGTGCCAGGAAGGCGTTGCTGGACCCTCTCCCGCTGTCCAAGTTGGCTGACTTGCCGGCCATGACAATGAAGCAGCAGCGGGACCTCCTCTTTCAATGCAAGCAGAAGGTACCGTCTTGTTGTTTTTTTTTTTGTTTTTTTTTTTTGAAGCGCCAGACACTTATATATGTGTATGCTGCAGCTGGCATACGAGGAGCTGATGCTGGATCGCCGGTACTGGGAGGAGCTACGCTCTGTCGGTGGGCAGGTCGAAAACATGAAGGCCCGCTACCATACCATGTACAAGCTCAAGGAGGAGGCGACTGCTGAGCTTGTCAAGGTCAAGGAGGAAGCCGGTAGGCTTGTGCAAGAGGCTGAGGAGAAGGCCAAGGCTGCTGTGGCTTCTGAGGTGGCCAGGATCCAAGCCGACTTCGACAAGCGGCTGGAGGAGGCTGTCGGGAAGGCCAGGGAGGAGGCTGTGATGGCCTACCGGCGTGACCGGCAGCGCGCTGTGGAGCAGGCCACAGCCTATATGGAGGGTGGAGCTTACATTCTTGGCAAGATCAAGGATGCCTTCCCGGCCCAAGACTGGAGTCGACTCCCGGTGCCAACCGTCACCGAGGACTTCGTTGATGATGAGCACAAATCTATCCTCCAGGAGATCGACGAAGAAGCCGGTACCTCTGGCCAACCAGCGCAGCAGCAGCAGCAGGAATGAAGTCCCCCTGTGTGGGTAGTGTAGGCCAAGGGCCTTGTATTCATGCTTTCTGTTTTTTTTTTTTTTTTGGGGTTTTTCGACCCATTGCTGAACAATTGTCCCGGTAGGGACTGCTCTCTCGGGAGCTCGTACTTGCTGGTTGGCCATAAGGCCTTTATTTCTTGTCGGATAATGGCGTTTTCGCCTTTTTTTTATAAAATTGCACTTTCTGCATATATCAAGTGTTTACTCGGGAGGACTGGATTTATCAGTCTGTCTTTCGGTATATATATCTTTCTTGTTTGCATTCGTCTCACGTGGGTAATTGATACCGGCACCGTGGACGCATACATTAGGGTAGCTAGTACCGGCCATATGTTTTGAAATTTTGCACATGGGTGTCGCGGGGATCGCGCTGCATGTCAAAACATAGGAGCAGAAACTTATGCATGGGGGTCGCTGGTACCGGCCACATGGCTTAGAAGAGTTTCACATGGGGGTAGCTGGTACCAGCCTCATGTTAATATAGGAGCATAGGAGCAGAAACTTAGGCATGGGGGTCGCTTGTACCGGCCACATGACTTGTAAGAGTTTCACATGGAGGTAGCTGGTACCGGCCTCATCTTAATATAGGAGCATAGGAGCAGAAACTTAGGCATGGGGGTCGCTTGTACCGGCCACATGACTTATAAGAGTTTCACATGGGGGTAGCTGGTACCGGCCTCATGTTAATATAGGAGCATAGGAGCAGAAACTTAGGCATGGGGGTCGCTTGTACCGACCACATGACTTATAAGAGTTTCACATGGGGGTAGCTGGTACCGGCCTCATGTTAATATAGGAGCATAGGAGCAGAAACTTAGGCGTGGGGGTCGCTTGTACCGGCCACATGACTTATAAGAGTTTCACATGGGGGTAGCTGGTACCGGCCTCATGTTAATATAGGAGCATAGGAGCAGAAACTTAGGCATGGGGGTCGCTTGTACCGACCACATGACTTATAAGAGTTTCACATGGGGGTAGCTGGTACCGGCCTCATGTTAATATAGGAGCATAGGAGCAGAAACTTAGGCATGGGGGTCGCTTGTACCGGCCGCATGACTTATAAGAGTTTCACATTTCACCGACTGTAAGTGACTGATTTGATATATATGAACAGAAGTCGTTGCTCCTGGCCGGACTGTGACCGGGCTTTTACAAGAGTACCGGTGGGAGCTCTGCTCGACCAATCCGTTGTACTGATTTTTCGTTAGGGGGTGTGGACCCTCCTACCGGTGTGTTCCGGTGTTTTTACGGGCGCGACCTACGGGTAGTAGTAGCGGAGGTGTTCAATGTTCCATGGGTGCGGGAGTGTGTACCCGTTGGAGTCCATTAGCCGGTAGGTTCCGGGCTTGACAACTTCGACTACCCGGTAGGGGCCTTCCCATTTTTGGTTGAACGTCATGGCTGCAGAGTCCTTCGTACTTAATCGTACGCGGCGTAGTGCCCAGTCCCCCAGCTTGAGGTACCGGGCCTTTGCCTTTGCGTCAAACTTGCGTTTGAGCCTGTTCTTGTGTTCTGCGTTCCGGAGGTTGGCTTGCTCCCGGCGTTCCTCGAGTAGATCGCGGTTGAGACACAACTGCTCTTCGTTTTCGTTTGGATCGAAGGTGTCGATCCTGTGGGTTGTGGAATTAATCTCAACCGGGACTACGGCCTCTGCGCCGAAAGCGAGGGAGAACGGGGTTTCTCCGGTGGCAGCCTTGTATGAGGTGCGGTACGCCCATAGTACCTCCGGTAGCAGCTCTGGCCATGCGCCTTTCTTTTCGCCCAGCTTGGTCCTCATTGTTCTCTTCAGGATTTTGTTTACTGCCTCTACCTGACCGTTGGTCTGGGGGTGGGCTACCGATGCGAAGTAAAGGGTGATGCCCTTGCACCGGCAAAATTCCCTGAAGGAGTTGGAATCGAATTGCCTTCCATTGTCGGTGACAATGATTTGAGGGACACCGAAGCGGCAGATGACGTTTTCCCAGATGAATGTTTGAATTTGCTGGGAAGTGATGGACTTGAGGGCCTTGGCCTCTGTCCACTTGGTGGAGTAGTCGGTGGCGACAACCACATATTCAACACCGCCGGTACCCTTTGGCATTGGCCCGATTAGGTCCAAGCCCCATTGTGCGAAAGGGCACGGGTTGACCATCGTTTCCAGTGGCTGGGATGGTTTCGGTACATTTGGCGCGTTGAACTGGCAGGACTTGCATTTCTTGGTAAATGACACGGCATCCCGGAGGAGGGTTGGCCAGTAGTATCCAAGCCTAACGAGCTTGTGAGCCATCGCTCTTCCTCCCGGGTGGTGGCCGCATATGCCCTCATGTACCTCCCTGATCGCCTCCCGGGACTCGGTGGGTCCGAGGCATCGTAGGTATGGCATTGAGTGGGCTCGCCGGTAAAGATGACTGTTGATGATGAGGTACCGGGAGGACCGGAATCTTATTTTTTTGCCTCAGCGTTGTCTCTTGGGAGAGAGCCATCTCGTAGGTACTCTAGGATTGGTGTCATCCAGTTTGCTTCTTCGAGACGTAAGTGGTTCACCGCCACGGGTGTCGTCTCGGTACTGCGGTGTTCCAGCATGATGATGGGTACCGAGGCCCCTGGGTTGGGGTCGATAGCGGAAGCTATTCTGGCTAGGGCGTCAGCCCGTTGGTTCTCATCCCTTGGTACCTTTGTTAATTTGAAACACGAGAACCCAAGTGTGAGGTCTTTTACCAAGGTCACGTACCGGCACATAGTGGGGTCTTTTGCCTGGTAGTCCCCCGTGACCTGGTTGACGATGAGCTGAGAATCACTGAAGACTTGGAGTTGTCTGGCTCCCATATCGCTGGCTAGCCGAAGGCCTGATAGAAGAGCCTCGTACTCAGCTTCATTGTTGGAAGCTTTGAAGCTGAACCGGAGGGCACACTCCAAGTGAGATGTGTCTGGACTCTCGGTATGTGGGGTGATGAGAACGAGTCCTGCCCCGCTTCCGTGGGAGTTCGAGGCGCCGTCCACGTACAGCCGCCAGACCGGTATGGATGGGTCAAACGCATGCTCGCCAACGGTAGTTGGGGCGTTATTGGCGGGAGTTGCTTTCTCCGCCGATGGCTGCTGATTAGTGTTGGCGTGCTCGGGTGTGAACTCGGAGACGAAGTCTGCTAATACCTGGGCCTTGATTGCCGGTCTGGGCCGGTAGGCAATGTCAAACTCGCTGAGTTCAATGCTCCACTTCGTGAGTCTCCCCGATGCCTCAGGCTTCTGCAGGATTATCCGCAGTGGATGGTCGGTCAGGACGACAATGGGGTGAGATTGGAAGTAAGGCCGGAGCCGCCTAGCTGAGACCATGAGTGCCAAGACGAGCTGTTCTATCTCTGGGTACCGAGTCTCGGTATCCAGTAGAGACTTGCTTGCGTAGTCCACCGGTAAGTCTTCCTTGTTGTCGCTCCTGACCAGGATTGAACTCACTGCCGTCCTAGATACCGATAGGTATAGGAACAGTGGTTCCCCCAGCACTGGCCGGCTGAGTAGCGGAGCTGCTGCCAGGTATCCTTTTAGGGCTGCGAAAGCTTGCTCGCACTCGGTGGTCCAGCCCCCAAACTTCTTCCCGATTTTGAGTATTTTGAAGAAAGGAGCACACCGGTCGGTAGACCGTGATATGAACCGAGAAAGAGCTGTGATCCTACCGTTGAGGCTTTGGACATCCTTGAAGGTTTTGGGAGACTTTAACTCCAGGATGGCTCGAATCTTCTCGGGGTTCGCTTCGATCCCCCGGTGGCTGACCATGAAACCGAGGAACTTACCCTCACCGACACAGAAGACACACTTCTCGGGATTGAGTTTCATCCCATAGTCTTGAAGGATGGAGAAGGTCTCTTGCAGGTCGGTGAGGTGATCAATTTGCTTGATACTCTTGACGAGCATGTCGTCCACGTAAACTTCCATGGTTCTGCCAATCTGCCTGGAGAACATGCGGTTGACTAACCGCTGGTATGTAGCACTGGCATTCTTCAGCCCGAAGGGCAAGACATTGTAGCAGTAAAGACCTTGGTTGGTCATGAAGGAGGTGTGCTCCTGGTCCTCGGGGTCAAGTTTGATCTGGTTGTAGCCTGAGTAGGCATCCATGAAGCTGAGGGCCTCGTGTCCAGCGGTAGAGTTCACCAGCTGGTCGATCCTTGGTAAGGGGAAACTGTCTTTGGGGCATGCCCGATTGAGATCGGTGAAGTCGATGCACATTCGCCACTTCCCGTTAGGCTTCCTTACCAGCACCGGGTTTGACAACCACCGAGGATACTGAACCTCGCGGATGAAGCCGATGCTCAAGAGTTTATCTACCTCTGCTTTCATGGCCTCGTATCGCTCCTGGTCTCCTACCCTTCTCTTTTGTCGTACCGGCCGATAGGCGGGGTCGATACCGAGCTTATGAGAGATAATGGTGGTGGAGATACCGGGCATATCTGCATAGGACCAGGCAAAGATTGAGGCATTGTCCTTCAGGAGTTTGATCAGACCTCCCCGGAGAGTTACCGGTAGGCCGGTGCCGATCTTGACAACTCTGTCAGGCTGTTCGGGGCACAGGGCGATGTGTTCTACTTCCTCGTGGGGTTTGCCCTGCAGGACTACTGCTCCTTCCCTGGGGTCATCCGGCCTGTCGGTCGTGGCTGCTCTGTCACCGGTAGTGATATTGCACACGTCCCGGCAGGGACGCCGTGGCTTAGTTTCTTGAGCATAACACGACCGGGCCATTGGCTGGCTTCCTCTGATGGAGGCGACTCCGACGGGAGTAGGGAACTTTAGCATGAGCAAGTAGTAGCACACACAGGCCTTGATCTGACAAAGGATAGGCCTACCGAGAATGAAATTGTAGGATGATTCACAGTCTACCACTAGCATGTGGGCAGATACCTTTCGGGACCTGGGGTACTGGCCGACCTCCACGTTGAGCCAGATGCTACCGAGAGGTTGGACCAGATCTCCCGAGAAGCTTATAAGCGGGTTCACCGTCCGCGATATGTTCTCGAGCGGTAGGTCCAGCTTGAGGTAGGCACTTTTGAAAATGATGTTGGCGGAGCTACCGCCATCCACCAGTACCTTGTGCATCAGGTCCGTGTGAACCTTGGCCGAGATCACGAGAGGGTCGTCGTGGGGGGTCACGATACCGGATTCCTCGTCGTTGGAGAATTCTATCTTCCACGGGTCTCGCTTAGGCCTTTTCTGTGCCGGTGCGGATTGCACGGAGAAACATTGCAGGTGCTGCTTAGCCTCCTTCACGTGAGACTTGTGCTCAGATCGTGAAGTACCGTATAAGGTCGGCCCCCCGCTGATGGTGAAGATTTCCTTCCGATAACCCTGGTTGCCTTGTCCGGTGTACTGGTTAAGCTTCTCGTCTTGGTATAGCTGCTCGGCCACGTCCCGGAGAGCCTGACACTCATCGGTGTTGTGGGTCCCGGACTGATGGTGGGTGCAGAATTTACCGGTATTAGTCCTGTATGCTTGCTTCGCCCATGGTTGGGGGAAAAGCTGGGGGTTTTCCTTGTAGATGTCCCCCAAGGGTTTATTGAACGTTGTACAGACTAGCAGCCTGTCGCCGGTACCGTCCTGCCCACTGGACTTCAGGGGGCGGTTGCGCCTCCTGGGGTTTTTCTTCTTGGGGTGCCGGTTATACCCGGTTTCGGTCCATCCCTGGCTTGAGTCGTCCACCTGGTTGATACCGGCGGGTTGGCTGTACGCCCACTGACTTGGATGGGCCTGGGTTTCCTCGCGGCCCGAGTAGCCGGAGTACTGCTCCTGCTTCCGCTGATTGGAATACAATTGTTCTTCGGGCTTGCTATAGCTGGGATCGACCTGATATACCGGTCGTTGTCGGTGGCTCTGGGGAGCCTGGTGTTGGGGATTCCGCTCCCGGTTGGGGGGATCATACCTCCGGTTGTTCTCGCGGTTCTCCCAGTTGTTGCTGCGATTACCCCCTCGGTAGGAGTTGAACTTGTTGCGCTTGTCATTCTGCCGAGAGTCGTCCGACCGTGAGCCACCACCTTGCTCTTGCTTGCGCTTATCCCCGATGGGGTCCGCTGTGGTCGCGGAGGCCTTGTTTGCCTTGTGCATTGCGTTGAGCTGAGACTTTCTCTCGTAGGTCAAGTAGTAGCTCCGGGCATACTGACCTGCTCGGTTCATGAGCTCGGTGTAGGTGAGGACAGTGCTTGTTGCATTGAGCTTTCTGAGGAACTCGTCCGGCTGCAGGCCATCCCGGAAGATTTGGGCTGCACGGACATCGTCCTTGGAGGTACAGCGCCGGTATGAAGCCTTGAATCGTTCCATATAATCCGCTAGTCGCTCCCCGTCGGCTTGCTGGAAGCCGGTAAGTTCCCCCACCGAATAGAAGAAGCTGGACTTCGTGGCGTATTCGGTGGTGAAAGCCTCGACTAGTTGCTCGTAGCTGTCTATGGACTCTGGTTCTAGCTGATAGAACCACAGCATGGCCTCCTGAGTCAAGGTGTTGACGAAGGCATGGCACCACTCCTCGTCGGTATATCCCTTGCCATTGTAGGCGGATTGGAAGGCGGTCACATGCATTACTGGGTCCTCCTTACCGGTATAGGAGTCCATCTTCAGGCTCTTGAAGTCCCGGTTGTGCTCATGGATCCTCCTGGTGAATGGACCTACTGGCTTTTTTGCTATGCCGAGGCTGGGTGCACTTTTGGCACCGCCGGTCTCGACCCTTCTGAGTCGGTCGCTGAGCTCCCGGAAGAGGCTGACCAACGCGCCCTCGTCTCCTGCGCCCAAGCCGGTACCGATGGCAGGCGCGCTCACTGGTATTTCAACGTGATCCTCGGTACCGTCTTCGTCCGGGAAGTGGACCACTCCCGCGGCATCGAGAAACGAGACCTTGGGCGTTGATGCTGCCGGTTGGGGGCAACTGGTCACACGCCCTGGCTTGGCTGGCAAGCGTTCTGCAGGTTTGAGAGGGGTCTCGGTCCCTAGCTGTGTCGAGACCGAGTGATTGGGCGTATGCTCGAGGCTAAGCCGCTCCCTGAGCAGGCCGATCTCCCGGGCGCTGGCTTCCTGCGCCGCAAGCTGATCGCAGCGCAGTCGCTCGTTGCTCTCTTGGAGGTCTCGGATCATGGCCTCAAGCCTAGCCATCATCGAGGATTCGTTCTGGTGGGACTCAGGAGTTTCCGACTCGGTGAAGTGGACTGTTGCCGGTGCTTCTTCGTTAAGAGGCTCAAGGCCGGTGATAGCCATTGCGTCCTTTGATTGCTTGGACTTCTTACCTTGCTTGACGGGCTGTGAGCCATCGCCGGCTGATTTTGTCATAGCTTGACTGGTAGAGTACCTCACGGGGTGAGGGTGCTTTTGTTACTAAGTGGTGGAAAGAGTTCCCACAGACGGCGCCAAACTGTTCCTGCCGTTTCCCAGCTGCTCGGTAGGGACGCACCTGGAGTGCACTTGAGTACCTGAAAGGGCAAAGGAGGTCAGGGGAGGCCGGCGTGTACCGACCGAAGACCCTCCGACGCTCAAGTTAGTCCCGAGAGGATTTGAGCAGAGTTTCTAGGAATGGAGAGAACTCACTTGAATAAGGAGTGAGGACTCCTTATATATGAGCTGAGGTCGGAGACAAGCTTCCCTGGCGTGGGGGACATCCCATGACACGAGGGAATACTCTATTATTCCACTACCTCGACACGCGCGTCGAGGGACGGCGGTGCCTAGTGCGGTCCTAGTGCGGTATGGGCGTTCTTTAGTGCGATCTGCGAGGTAGTGGACAAGCACGTGCTGCCAGGTGGCTGTGCCGGTACCGACTGGACTGTGTGTCCACGGTACCGGGTCGAGAGATGTCCCTGTAAGGCCAAGGGGAAGGCTTGTTGTCGGTACACCCGGCCTGGTATTGCTGGTACCGCTGGGGTACCGCCAGGGCTTTGCTAGTAGGCTCGGTAGGGGATCCCTACCGAGTGAGTATATGCCGCTGGGGCGTTGCCTGGGCCGCTGGGGCATTGTCAAGGTAGTGCACTCGGTAGGGGATCCCTACCGAGTAAGTAGATGCCGCTGGGGTGTGGTAATGGGCCCAGAGGTGGGCTGTTCAGCGATGGTGGGCTACTCCTGACCCGTCATGGGGTCTGTACCGGGACAGATATGAAATGGTAGCAACAAGTCACTTTACAAAATTGAAGCATAACTCGTAGTCGTAGCATCTCTGAATTATATTCAGCAACGGTTTTGTGAAAGTACTTTATCACAATAAGAAGATACATTAGTTTCGCAGTCTAAAAAGACACTCACGAACACTAAATAAAATTCCAAGATAATTAGATTAGATCAAGCCCAAGATGGTGAATGGCCATAACTTAAACCTTTCGGTAGCTCCAATTAAGCATGCCTAGGAAAGTAAGATGAGATGTCGGTAGAACGAGGCTCACTTGACACTACTAATCTCAAAATAGATTCCGAGACATCATACTTAACTGGGTGAGCCTAATTGTGAATAAGTTATGACCAAGATTGGTCGTATCCGATGCTTTTGTGAAATTACTTTATCACAAAACTTTTCTTGATGCTCATGAAATTACTTTATCATAGCATAATATATGAATCCCCACGATTCAATTAAAGCTCATAAGTCCCACGCCATAAGAGGGGTCGGGATGAGGAAGAAGGGAAGCTTTGAAATCCCCGAGAAAAAAAAGAATGCGAGAATTTAAATCAAAGCATGAACTTTTAGAAAATCTTACTTGAATTCTTTTCTGTTCTCGGATTACAGTAGATTTTTGATCCTAAGTACCACTCCTTTGGAATTGAATATCTGGAGATCCAACGGTCTGAACTAAATGAAATTTGAGCTGCGAACAGTAGACACATAAATAAAAATATCAGCAAATTTCTACTTAATCCAACGGTTGAAAAGAGATAAAAATGCTTTCAAAGTAGACTGTTCCGCCCAAGCAGATTCTCGAAGATTGGTGGCGGTGGAGCTAGCGGCCCCGGTGATGCTCGACAGCAGTGGTGCACGACGGTGATAGTGCACAGCGGCAATCGATCGTCGACGGATGGTGTTTAGGGTTCTAGAGTTTTGGGGTTTTGGAATTTTGGAGCTAGCAAGATGTTATACTCAAGAGTTTTGGCTTTTGTGTCAGGGTTAGGGCTCGTGCTGATAACGTGTTTAAGTAAAACGTAAATAAAGAGAGAATGCTCAGAATAAGATGTATATTATTGATGAATATGAGCCTCTATATATAGAGGAATACAAGATACAATCATTAATGAAGTAGGAATCCTATACTTTATACAATCCATATTCTAGAATGATTTATCTTCCAAAACCTATTCTAGAGAATCCTAGTTGACAAGACACACAATAATAATATCTTGAAACACTTTATTATTTTTCTTGAGAACTAATACAATATTGTCCATGCGCAGCTTGAATATGACAAAATCATAATTTATTCAAGGGTTTTTATCACAAATGGTACCTGAACTTTACCTTCATTATATACATAGTACTTGAATTTCATTTTTTATCACAACCCGTACCCAAACTCTTCGAGTTCATCCTAAATGGTACCTGAACTTAAATTTTTTTCACAAGTAGTATCCAAAATTTTCAATATTTGTCACAAGTAGTACCTAAAATTTTCATTATAGCCTCCTTTTTTGGGAACATGCTCCCTCACGCACATATATTTGCCAGAGAGATCACAAAAGTCGGATTTAGGTTCCACAAGAGATGAAATCGAAAACTTTAGGTACTACTTGTGACAAAAATTAAAGTTCAGATACCAAATATATAATTGAGAAATAGTTCAAGTACTATATCTTATAAAAACCTTTTATTAAATTTAGAAAACGACATTTCTATTTCCCAATCATTTCCCGGAAGACTCGACTAATTTACTGTATTTACATGACTCAATACGAAATATATAATTGAAAAATTGTTCAAATACTATATCTTATAAAAACCTTTTATTCAATTTAAAAAACGACTTTTCTATTTCCCTATTATTTCCTGGAAGACTCGACTAATTTACTGTATTTACATGACTCAATCCTAAAGTACTATATCTTATAAAAACCTTTTATTCAATTTAGAAAACGACATTTTTATTTCTCGATCATTTCCCGGAAGACTCGACTAATTTACTGTATTTACATGACTCAATCCTAAACGCTTTTTCTGGAACAGGCCATACTGATCTTTGTTGAAAACTTGATCTGTGTGTCACCTCTTCTGCTTTGCTTTTCGATTCTCACGGCCATGGCTGCCACAATTCATGGATTTTCTCTTGATAAAAAAAAAACCCATGGATTTTCTTTCACCACTTCCTCTTCTCCTTTCCAAGTTCTTGACGTGTCCCTGAGTTTCTGGGGTGAAGACAGGCGCTACGCTTTCGCGGACAACCTGAATAACGCTTTGCGTGTGGCAAAAATAAGCGTGTTCATGGAAAAAGAACCCCGGCGTCCTGGGACAGACATAGTGCCCACAGCGATTCAAGCAATCCACAGGTCTAGGATTTGCGTCGTCATTTTGTCAAGAAGCTATGCATCTTCGAAATGGTGTCTGGATGAACTGGTTTGTATCATGGAATGTTGGAAAAGGGAAAATAAACTGGTTTTGCCAATATTCTACGGTGTTGATCCATCTGAGGTCAGGAACCAGAAAGGCAGAGTTGCAGATGCTCTGAAGAAGCATCGGTTCACGGAGCAATCCAAGATACTCAAGTGGAGGGCAGCTCTCACTCAAGCTGCCAATATAAGCGGCTGGGATTTGAATACTAAAAATGATTCAACGGTAAATCTCATGACAACCCTAGCTGTACTCAAATTACGAAACCTATTTGAAATCATTTGATCGTCTCTAACATAAGAAACGATATTTGCTCAAGTTCTAAACTTTTCAACTAATTGATCTTGTTCAGAAAAATGAAGACTGGAGGGAAATTGACCGGCGGGAAGAAAGAAATCTGCTTCCAGTACAGCTAGGGTGTGTGTTTCTTTATTTACCCAAATATAGTATGTAACCGACCGCATGTTTTGTGCCTTTGACTAAAATTTTCATCATGATGATACTTACAGGAGAGACACAAAGTTAGAATTATCAAAGTCGATTCATAAAATTGTTAGATGCTATCACTACGTACACTTGTTGTCTAGTGTGTTTGATCAAAATTTTCGTGAATGATAACTTGCAGGAACATGACAGAGTTAATTGGCGACATTGTTAAGTGTATCCAAAGTAAAGGACTTCCGTCGAGGCTGAACATTTCCATTTATCCCCTCAGATATGATATCTGTGATGAATATCTCAATGTCTTCTTGCAAGCAGGATCACAGGATGTTGTTATAGTAGGGATATGCGGACCAAGCCAAATGGGAAAGACAGCAATGGCCAGAGTTATGTATGACCGAATTCTACACAATTTTGATGGTGGCTGCTTCCTCGCAGATGTTGGCCAAATATCAAACCAACCCAACTATCAGAAAGGGTTGGTTCATTTACAAGAAAAGCTTCTTTCTGATATTCTATCAGAAAGGGTCGTTCGAATCTCAAATGCTTCCATAGGAGTGCATCTGATTGAACAAAAACTATGCTCCAAGAGGGTTTTGGTTGTTCTTGACAATGTGGATCATTTGATCCAAATGTATGCTCTGATCGGAGACCGTAGTTTTTTTGGCTTGGGAAGTAAAATCATCATAACAACAAGAAATGTTAAACTTCTGGAAGTGTTTAGAGTGGATCAGATACTTCTGGCTCAAGGCCGTCCCCTGCCACCAAATGTGGCGGTAAGCTTGTTTTTAGTTAAGTGTTTACCTTAATAGTGACATCTTAACCAAAAATTAATGCAACTTTTCATGTATATATAGGGCATCTGGGAGCAGTATCAGCGAAGTCGTTGCACGATTGCAGGACTCAAAGAGTTTATGGAGGCCTTCAATCGGCAGGTATGTGTATGGAGACCACACACCTTCAATCCTAATATCAGGTCCTTTATTAATTTCATTTCTATCGGTTAGAGTAAACTTTGTATTTCACTCCATAACTTGTAGACCCAAGAAAAGTTGAGGTACCTTGAGGCACTTTTGCTCCAAGAGCGCCAAAAAAAGGAAACTCAGGTACTAATTCTTATGATTTGAAGCAGTCTTAATTACTAGACTACAGTTTGGACATCTCTTATGATTATGTTAATTACAGGTACGGTTGATTTCAGAGTTGCTCGAAGCCCGTTCTAAGCATAGTGCTTAGACTGAGGAACTAATGAGAATTTGATTTTTTATCCCATATTGTGAAGTGAGCTGTTGGTTTCAATATTTGCAAAAGAGGCTTGAGGTATGAAATCCAGCTAGCAATGGAATTTGGCATGAGCCCAATTGCTCTCCTTAGTACATCAGTATGGTTGGTCTTGTTTTATTTGGCCTTGAAAAAATAAATCTTGGCAGGTATTTTTTGTGAGGTTGATGAAATATTTCCTCTTTTAAGTATATTGACTTGATTTACTAGTCAAATGAAAATGAGAAGACATTGATGACAATGTGTAACTGGTAAATATTAGCAGTCATGAAAATTGAGTTCGTCTTTTAATGGTTTGTGCTGAATAACTGATCTAAATGCTACGTGATTAATGTTGTATTTGTCTACTTGGAGAAGTGCATGTATAACTTAGACATATATATGGGTATTTGTCTCCTTCACCTGTGGACGTCCATTTTGTATTAAAATGTGGACTTCCTCATCTCAACGTGTAAATTAATGATCAGAATCATCCATATTTTAGGTCCTCATTCAATGATCATTTTGACAAAAAAAAAATTTCAAATTGGAAATTATTTAGCCATTTGATTATCATATTCATTTCAACTTTATTTGACGCACTATATTTGTTTGTAAACTATACAATAAATAGATGACCAAACAATCTCCAATTCGGCTGATTTTTTGTAACGATAATTCTTGAAACCAAATCTAAACGATGAGCGGTTTTAATAATTGAATTATGTTCTGAATTGGTCGGGATGAAGAAGTCCACATTTCAATTGTTCATGCTCCGTCGCCCTTGAACATTGTCTCACACTATGAATTCTTTCATAGAAAGGATGAACTCAAAATCTTCTGTGCTGCTATTTCCTTTTAATGCTGACAGATAAAATAAGATTTATTGTTGTTTTGCTTCTCTAACATATACTGAAATAGTCCTTCCATTTTGGAAGGAAAATAGCTTGTTAGACCACTCTAGCAGTTGACATTGAATGTCAGATGTTATTGTATGAATGAGTACAATATTAAAAGTTGGGTGATCACCCATTGGGAAAAGGACCGAATGTTGAAATGTATGCTATTATTTTCTCAAGACTACTCTCGCTATATGCTGTGAATGCTTATACGTATTGCTCAAGAAAAACTAAAAGAAACTTTTGTTTTGCAGTCATTTGTGCCTTATCAAATTGTACTTAATTTGTTTCTAGGCAGAGTTTAATTAAATAGCTGACAAACATGGTAAGTTTGGTAACTTTTAGAAACCACAAATTTTAATCCGCCTTGAGCATTGTTCGCTTTTGTATTCTGGATGTGCTTGATTAGCACTTGAAACAGGACATGAGGTTTCGTCTTATTGTTGGAACAATTTTTGGCTGATAAAGTTGTGATGCTTATATATTCATGATTTAGCTAAATTACTTATGACAAATCTTATGCATTGTGCTTGTGCTCTTCAAGACGGTATGTTCATTAACTACTAATGGCAGAGCAGATAATTAAATAATATTGTCAAATTTAAGCTAAACATCATGTATTGACTTAAGAATAATCAAAATCTTCAAGGTAACATGTTCGGTGATTATTTAGTCAATCACATAATGAAGTTATAGTCATAGGACTATAGTTTTAAAATATTTGTTGTAAAGTAACACATGACCTGGATAAATGTAAGCCCTTTTAAATTTCCGTTGTGCAATATATGAAGTTGAACATGAAAATGTTATCATCTTTTGTGTTTGCTTTCAAGTTTCTTTTGTCTTTCCTTATTTAGCCAAGTACGTGGTTCTTTTTAATTATTTCCTTAACTAATTAGTGAAGGATAATCCTTATATAGTGAAGGAAATTTTTCTCTAAAGAGACCACAAATGGGCAAAGTGTATTATTTATGCTAAGAATTTTTTATCTTTTTTGTAATAAAGTATATACTTCCAGGCTTGCTTAAAGTATATTCTTCATGAACCCTCGAATTTTCAATTTTGGATATTGTGTTTTTTTGCTTAGAGCGTAACAAGAACGCACATAGGATTTATTTTCTTTATGAACATGTTTTCCTGATTAAAAGATAAGTATTCATATTATTGGTTAATTATGTTATGATTGTTCTTGAATAGTTTGTTTTGATCAAAATGAATATTTATCTCCTCTTATGCTTAATTCGCTAACTGAATTGAATTATTTATGTTGCTTGTATGCTAATAACATGAATAAACTCCCACCCAATACAATCTTGTTGAATATAATTTACAAGCAACGGGTTGGTGTTTTCTACAAGTTTTCATTAGGGCTAGGTGTTTTGGCCCGAAAACCCGAACCAAACTTGGTTCGATTCTGTTCGGTTCAGTCTTTACGAAAAAATACTTATAAACTTTCGGGTCAGTCCCAACATCATTTATTTTCGGGCCTGTCTCAGTCCTTGCATTTTACTTACCTTATGGACCGAACAAGACCCGATATAGTGAGATACTTCATATTTGTTTATTCTTTTTCTTATCTTTTCTCTCACCCACCACTTTTGTCTCTCACCCCATGTGCCCCATCACCACTCTTTTTCCTCTGTCCTCTCTTTCTCTCTTCTCTCACCCACCCGTAGTCACTCTCTTTCCTTTTCTTTTTTTTTTTCTCGTCTTTTCCCTCTTCTGCAACTCATCATCTTCTTCTTCATTTAATTTCATTTTTTTTTGTCTTCTGTTCTACTCTACTCATCATCTTCTCGGCTTCTCCTTTCTCTCGTGCTGCCTCCCTCTGCTCCGACGAACCAAACGCGCTCTCTCTCTCTCTCTCTCTCTCTCTCTCTCTCTCTCTCTCTCTCTCTCTCTCTCTCTCTCTCTCTCTCTCTCTCTCTCTCTCTCTCTCTCTCTCTCTCTCATCGGTCCAGGTTTCCTCCATCACCCTCGAAACCCGGGCCCGTACGTCACACTGTATCATTGTATCACAAGAACATATTAACTCTTTTGCTCCAAGATCACCCTCGCGACTCGAGCCTGCCACGTCACATTGTATCACAAACTGTATTACAAGAACACATTTTCACTCCATTTTGCTCCAAGATCACCCTCGGGACCCGGGTCCGCCACGTCACACTGTATCATAAATTATATCACTGCATCACCAGAACACATTTTCACTCCATTTTGCCCTCGAGGGTGCAATCCCGAAATTCAAAGCTTTGATAAAATCCCGAATTTTCACCACCACCGAAAACATCATCACCATCACCACCGAAAAATAAATCCCCGAATCTCTACCCGAATCACCACCACCACCTCATATATCCTCCCTAAAACACCATCACAATCACCACCTCCATCACATACAAATCCATTCGATACCCTAATTTCACCTCTATCACCACAACCACCACAATCATATCCAACCAAAAACCCTAATTCACCACCAACACCACAACAAACCAATCCAACCGAAATCCTCCTTCCCGAATGGCAATCATGTGGAACTCTACTAAATCCTTGGCCTTGGCCACTCAACGAAGATAAGGTTCCCCTCTGGGTTTCTCTAACTCGCTTTCTAATCGTACTTCCAACAAGTTTGTTGGCTCGAAAATTCGCTCATGCACCTATTGTGGATATCTGGTCACTCCAAACTTTAGTGCTATGAGATCTTTGGCTATCCAGATTGGTGGGATTTCACCAAGAAATCTTGGAAGAAAATAAAAAAAGTTGTAGTTGCTACCACTGAGGAAGAGCACCCTCCATTGAGTGCCTCCGCCAATGTAGCACATTCAATCATGGTTGGAAAGGAATCCGTGTTCTCTACATTATCTACGAATGATACTTGGTTAATTGATACGGGTGCGTCTGATCACGTGACTAATAACCTTAGAAGTGTGGAAACTCTTAAACCTTCATTGTAGACAGTTATCACCACAGCTGATGGTAGCCCAACTCCAGTTATCGGAGAAGATTATGTAGTCTTGTCTGAGTCACTCACCCTTAACTCTGTTCTTGTAGTTCCTTCTATATCTCATAATCTCTTATATGCAACACTACAAGAAAAGTGATTATTCACGACGCATGATTTACAGCGTGCATTTATTGGACGCAAATGAGTATCATTTACGGTGTATAATAAAAACACGCCATAAATGACACTTTTTTCAACTTTTTTTACGGCGTGCATGTAAAGCACGCCATTAAACTTGATTTTTTTCTTCTTTTACGGTGTGTTCTTCTTGCACGCCCTGCTTCTGTTGAAGCGCCAAAATTTTTGGCTAAAAATTAAACCTCCCTCTCGAATGAAAAAAGAAAGAAACATAAAGACTTTCTCGTCAAACGCTCCTTACCTCTCTCTCTCTCTCTCTCTCTCAAAAATGTCCTCTCAAAATTGGATTTCAGGAATCGCCGAGTCGGTTTTACTGGACGATCTGTCGAAGGCCCAGACGATATTCAGAAGTCCGGCGGTCTGGTGCTTCTGGGGCGATGAACTCGGCGATGTGAGCTTGTCGGTGTGACGGTTCATCAGCCCTCTTTCTATTCATCTCAAAACCCAACCCCCAACACATGAGGTCAGTTCCCTAATGCCTAAATTTCGATTCTGGTAACTGATAGTTAATTTGGGTTTGGCTTGTTCGTTGTTTGAATTTGGTTCCATAAATTTCGTTTGGGTTTGATTTTGACTACATATTCTGATTCATTAATAGATTTGGTTTTGTTTTCTTTGATTTCTGAATAATTTGGTTTGTTTTGAATTCAATTTTCCTGGCAATTTGTTTCATTGCATATGAGTTTCAAGATTGGGGTTTTTCTATAAGACATTTTATCCTCTCTCTTTCTCGGCCTCCTAAGCTTTAATTGAAGGTTCAATCTTTTGGGTCGTAGGCTTTATTCTTACAGTTTTTTTGGATTTTTCTTTTCTCCTTTGTTGCAGGTTTAATTGTCATGCTGATTGCAAAATTGCTCATGAATATTGTCTGGAGGTATATTAATAATTTTAGATTCCCCTATTTAATTGAAGCTATTGTGAACAATTTATGTTGTATTTATTTGTCTCTGGAGTCATTCATCATTTTGTTGAGAATGTTAATATTGCAATTGTGATTTAGGTGAAGAAGTTAGCTAGCTGCTAGAGTACTTCCAGTATATAAATATATGTTCTGGCCAACTGGAGTTGATTTGTTTTGTTTGGGGTGTTCTTGTTTAAATTGAATTTTGTTTCTTATTTTTAGTTAATTAATTATATATAGTTTTTTGTATAGTTTTATTTAAGTTATTTTTCTTATTCGTTATTTGCTTTGGGTATTGGAATTAAATAGATAAGTCTGGGTTGTTGAGAGAGGGGAAGAGGGAAAGAAACAGAGAAAAAAAGAAAAGAGAGGGACGGCACAGAGAAGAAAGAGAGGGAAAAGAAAGAGAAGAAAAGAAAAAAGGGAAACAGAGAGAGAGAGGAATGGAGAGTTTGAGAAGAAGAACAGAGCAGAGACCAGAGACGAGAAGAAAAAAAATAGAGAACAAGGAAACAGAAACAAAGAGGAGGCGAGACAAGAGAAGAGAGAATTTGAGAGGGTTTGGACAGATCGGATTTGGTCTTGAGAGCTCCATCTGTGAGTGGCTTCTTTATCAATCTAAAATTGTCTTGATTTATGTTCTTTGTTGTTTATGCTATGATTAGTAGTTTGGTTTTGAAATTGTGTGTTTTTCTATCAATTTCCTCAAGTGTTCCATATGTGGAAATTCTTCTCAATGTAATTTAGTTTATGTTAATCAGACAAGATATGAAACAAGATGGAGACTTGCTTTTCCTTCACTTTATTTGATTTTTATGTTCTGATCGATGCCTTTCAATTATCCTATGTTATGAGCTTACTCAATTATTCATCTTGTCGAAAGAATTATGAACCCTTTGTAGTTTTAGTTATTAGCAAATGATTTTATTCTGTCAGTGAATACATTGGATTTGATATCTCCCTGGTTTTGTGATTTGGTTGTGTTGTGATTTTGAGGTTGTTTATCAATTGGTCTAGTATTCCTCATATGAAATTTGGATCAGATTGGCTATATTTTGTTAATTTTCATCTCTTAAGTTTCAGTCTTTTTATTTTTTAGAGTTGCCAGATTTCAAACCTAGACGTTAGGTGTTTGGTGTTGTTGATTAGGTGTAGTTGTTTACTTTAATTGTGTTTAGAGTATCTGCTTTGGAAGGTGAGAGGCTTCTATTTTTCTTATGCAATCTGTTATGATAATATATCAGTGAAAGGTGATAGCTATGTGTATGTTTTGGGTTAATACCATGAATGGGTGAATGAGGTCTGGTTAATGTGATTTTTCTTTGACTACTCGTGTCCATGTGGTTTACCTTTTATTTGGGGCTATTCAAGGGGACTAGATCATTAATAAATCATCTGTGGCTATATTTTCAGGTTTATGGTTTGTGCTTACTCAGATGCATCTCTTAGTCCATCTCAGAAATACGTTGGCAAGATCTTAGGTTCGGATTGCCATACTAGTTGCAGTTCTTGTATACATGATTTTTCTATTGTAACCATTTGTGATTGCTTTTAAAGCAATTGTATGTACATTGAACAATTTTTATATAAATTAAATTTCAAAGCTATTGGATATACAATTTCTTATTGCAATGTTTGGATGACATTGAAACAACAGAAAATTAATTGATTTTTTTTTATTTTTTAAAATGATATTTACGGCGTGCATTGCGTGCCGTAAATAAGCATTTACGGCGTGTATTGCGTGCCGTAAATAAGCATTTACGGCGTGCATTTAGATTATTTACGGCGTACAAATGCACGCCGTTAATGACTACTGTTATTTACGGCGCGATCAATAAGGGCGTGCAAAAGCACGCCGTAAATAACCACTTTTCTTGTAGTGATGTGAGTCAAATTACTATGATTTTTGCATGTATTGTGACGTTTTAACCTTCCTTATGTGTGTTTCAAGATATTCTAACCCGGCGAATTCTTAGTTATGGTGTTAAAAGAGGGAAACTCTACTACTTGAACCTAACAAATTGTGGGACACGGAAATTGGGACATGTTAATCAGACTAATGGCGTTGAGAGTGCAAAGGCTACTGTGTGGTTATGGCATCACCGTCTTGGTCATTTATCTTTTGGTTATCTTAAGAAGCTACGATCTCATCTTTTCTCAAATATCAGCGATTCAAACTTCATTGTGATGTCTGTGAACTGGCCAAAAGTCATTGTGTTTCTTATTCTCCTAGTGTGAATAAAAGTTCAGTTCCTTTTATGAAAGTTCATTCTAATGTTTGGGGACCTGCAAAGATTCCTACTTTTTCTGGGGCTCGGTATTATGTGACCTTCATTGATGCCTGCACTCGGACGACTTGGGTATCTCTTCTCAAGAATAAGAGTACTGTATTCACTAAAGAATTTCATAGTATGATGGCTACTCAGTACAAAGAGGCCATTTGCGTTCTTCAATCTAACAATGGTGGAGAATATGTGAATGCACCTATAAATGAATTCCTTACCACTCATGGGATTCACTATCAGACTTCATGCTCTTATATACCTCAGCAGAATGTGTTGGCTAAGCGTAAGAATATACATGCCTCGTGCCTACTGTGAAGAAGCAGTGAAGTGTACTGCATATCTGATTAACCGAACTCCATCCAGTGTTCTTGAATTTCAGACTCCACAACAGAAACTCCATACATTTTTGTTTGTTCCTTCCTTATCCAAAGTGTTTGGATGCATCACCTATGTCCACATTTATAAACATCAACGTAGCAAGCTTGATCTGTATGCTCGAAAGTGTGCCTTTATTGGATATGCCGAGTTTCGAAAGGGCTACCGGTGTTATGATCCTCTTACTGAAACGGTTTATGTATCCCTTGATGTGTCATTCCGGGAATCCGACCCCTACTACTCAGGGGGAGTCACAGAGTCTTCCTTTTAAAGGCAGAGAGGTTGTGAAGGAAATCTTTCTTCTTTTTCACATGTTACAGAGTTTGAAGCAATCGAAGACTTGGAAGCAAGATTCAACTCCATAGTCGACCTATTGGATGATGTGTCTCGACCAGTCGAAATCGACATAGGAGCCCCGGAAGCGTCTAGTCGACCGGTCGATGATTCTTCCCAACTGGTCAAAGATGAAGAGGCCTAATTCAGAAGCTTAATGATATGAGCATATTTGTATGCTCCATTGTGTTAAATTCCATATAATTTCTTCCACAATTCCTCATTTATTCGGGTTATTTAACTTGTTTTCGTGTTTTATAGGTTTCCCAAAGCATAGGGATGAAAAGGAAGCAAAAGGAGGAGTTTGGGAGCTTTCCTGGAAGACTTAGGAAAAGCTGTAACGTTCCAGGAGTCCAGACAGAATTTCGGCGTCCTGACGGTCGTGTGTGGCAAAAACTCATAATCGAAGCAAAGCTCCAGGCATCCGGACGGATTTTGCGATTCCAGATTATATGTTTTTAGGATTTTTATCCTAAAACTCATGGGCTTCGTATCCTAATGGACCAAGGACGTTTTAAACCCTAAAAAAATACGTATTTAAGGGTCTCTTGAGCAGCCGAGAAGACACACCGTGATATCAAGAGAAAGAGAGACATTGAAGTAAGCGGGAAGTTGTGAAGATTGTCGTGATCCTACTTTCCTCTTTCTTTCGGTTTCTTTTCTAAGTTTTCATATGATTTTGATTGTTGCTACCATGACTATGAGTAGCTGAACTCCTTAGTAACTAGGGGTTGTTTCTAGCCCTAGACATGTTGATCTTATGATCGATTTTGGTTTAATCGATTTCTTCTTGGATAATTGGGTGTTTGTTGATTCATTGTTTATTCATTAATAAACTTCTTGTGTGTTTATTGTGGTGTACAACATAGTAAACATGTTAAGGTTTTATTGCTATGAATGTGTGCATGACCATTCTTATCATAACATGTTCTAAAGTAGCGCATGAATAATTTAGTCTATTCATATGAATTAATTTCTAGGTAATTAGAACAACATCAGTATCGAAGTTACCTAGAGTTACTCATAATCTCTTTGTGTTTATTGACTTCTAATCTGTTAAACTATTCGGAAATATCATCCTAGGTTTCTCATTAGAAGCTAAGTTAGATTGTAAACATCATGCATCTAATATACCAAGTATGAGAGATTAATAGGTTAAGTTCGACACATCATTGGTTTAACTTGAGTAATAACATTCAATTGCTAAGAAGGATAAATTGGTTTTTCATAAGTGAAACATTGTCTTGTGGTGAACAACAGTCCCTGGTTACATTGTTCCCCATTGATTTTCTTTCAAACTATTATTCATCATCTTTGCTGAAATTTCCAATAATTAAATTAGATTTCTTTTACTTGTTTATTAGCATTGTTAAAACCAAAACCCCTCAATCTTTATATTATTGTTTGCTCGTGCGTTTATTGAGTCGTTGTAGTTAAAATAATTAGAATTAGTCCTATGTGGGAGACCTTTGCTTATCCATACTACGTGACATTATTCTATATTTGCAAGAAATAAATTGTATGCTATTTTAGCTCGATCACTTGATCTACCGATCGAACTCTTAACCTTGACCAGTCGTATAGGTCATTGATCCTGAGAATAGTTCCAGAGAGGAGTTCGACCGGTCGACGGTCCCTTACCGATCGGTCGACGTACCAGAGTTTATGTATGAGCCAATAGCTTCTACATCACTAACTGGAGAGTCTACTCAGAATGTCCTTCCTCAGGAAAGCCTATACCCTACACTCAATCAAACTTTTGGGATATGGGATGTAGAACCAATAGAAAGTCACAAAGAGCATCCAAGGACATTCCTATGAACCAGAAATCAAGGCTAAGGCTAGATATCCTATTGTTGACTTTATGTCTACCCACAGGTTGTCTAAGCTATACGCATTCATTGTTGAGGAATTATCTACTGCATCTATTCCAAGCAATGTACAAGATGCTTTGACGGATCCGAAATGGATAAAGGCAATGAACGAAGAGATAGAAGCCTTACAGAAGAACTCCACTTAGGAGCTTGTTCCTATGCCATCTAGAAAGAAATTTGTGGGGAGTCTAGGGAGTCGATGGGTGTTTACAGTGAAGCTTAATGCAAATAGAAGTATTGATAGGTACAAAGCTCGGTTGGTTGTAAATGGATATACACGGTGATATGGAGTAGACTATCAGGAGACTTTTGCTCCTGTGGCGAATATCAACACAATCTGAATCCTCATCTCATTAGCAGCTAACCGAGATTTGTCTTTACATCAGTTTGATGTGAAGAATGCTTTTCTCAATGGAGACTTGGAAGAAGAAGTATATATGGATGTACCTCCAGAACAAAATGCAAACCCTCTGATGTTGGAAAAGTGTGCATATTGAAGAAATCATTATATGATTTGAAGCAGTCACCCCGAGCATGGTTTGGAAGATTCACCAGGTCAATGAAGGCATTTGGATACCGGCAGAGTAACTCAGATCATACGTTATTCATCAAACGTAAAGCTAGAAAGATTAGCACTGCTAGTGTATGTTGATGGTATGGTTGTCACTGAAGATGATCTTGAAGAGATAAAGGCATTACAAAGGTATATGTTAAGCGAGTTTGAGATGAAAGACTTGGGACAGTTGAAGTATTTTTTGGGTATAGAAGTTGCAAAGTCAAAGAAAAGAGTTTCCTTGTCACAAAGGAAGTACGTCTTGGATCTATTGGCAAAAAATGAAATGCTTGATTGCAATTTGATTGAGACACCTATAGAAATGAATCACAAGCTGAGGATTTTTTTCAGATCAAGTTCCTACAGATAAGGGCATATATCAACGTCTAGTTTAGAGATTAATTATCTCTCTCATACTCGACCTGATATAACATATACGGTTAGTGTTGTTAATCAGTTTATGAATTCTCCAAGTAAAGAACACATGGAAGCTGTGAATCGAATACTCAAGTATCTGAAAACCTCTCCAGGTAGAGGTTTACTGTTTGTTAAGAGGAGTGAGCTGGAAGTTGTAGGTTACACTGATGCTGACTGGGCAGGGGATCAGATTGACCAGAGATCCACATATGGTTACTTTACCTTTGTTGGAGGTAACCTGGTTATGTACGTGGCGAAACAAGAAACAAAAGGTTGTAGCTAGATCAAACGTAAAAGCAGAATTTTGAGGTATGACCCATGGTGTATGCGAGCTGTTATGAATTAAAAATATTTTGAAGGATTTGGGTTTTAAGTTTTGAAATCCCATGGATTTGCATTGTGACAATGAAGCTGCTATTGAAATTGCTCATAACCTAATTTAGCATGATCAAACTAAACACGTGGAGCAAACATCCTAACTCCACTCATAAAGTTGCTGAAATATCTTGTTTAGATTTGATGAATCAGTCTCAGCATATCCAAAGGGTGATTAGTAATTACAGTTCTCAACAGATTGTAGAGAATAGAATACGAGTTAAAACTTCAATTGAAGAAGCTAGGTGGCTTGCATTTCAAGGTTATGCATTTAGAGGTCATGATGAAAGACTTACTTCTATAAATTTTGGAAACTATATTGCCATGTTAAAATTGTTGGCTTCCTGTAATGAAAAAGTTGCTAAAGTTATTTTAGATAAAGCCCCAAAAAATTCCTCATACATATCGCTGCGAATTCAGAAGCAAATTTTACAAATTTTTTTTATTAGAGTGAGGAAGGTGATACGCGAAGAAATTGGGAATGAAAAATTTTGTATAATTGTTGATGAAGCCCGCATTGAGTAAAAAATGGAGCAAATGGTAGTGTTGCGTTTTGTTGACAAAGAACATTCAAGAGCTTTTTTTTGGGCTTGTTCATGTATTTGACATAGCTACATTGACCCTACAAAAGGGTATATATTCTACATTGTCTCATCATGACCGTGATATTCAGAATATTAAAGGACAAGGGTGTGATGTGCGAGATGAGTGGAATGGATTACAAGCTTTGATTTCACAAGATTGTCCATATGCTTACTATATTCATTGCTTTGCGCATCGATTACAGTTGGCTTTAATTGCATCATCAAGAGAAGTTCTTATTGTTTACCACTTTTTCACTAAGTTGATGTCCCGCCCTGGACCGGTGTTGGTAAATTTTAGGGACCTAATTCCGAATCCGAGGTATGAGCGTTAAAAAGTAAAAATAAAATAAAATACATTTTTGCAGCGCACTCTGATCTAATTAAAAATAACAAAATCCTTTAAAAATATACAAATAAAGCACCTCGTTCTAAGCTCGTCGTTCTAGGCTTGTCGTTTTAGGCTCGTCAAACTCTAAGTAATTCTCTACAAAAAAAATTAAAGATGGATAAGTGAGCAAAACCACAAGCTCAGTGAGTAGATCATGTAATATGTCAGTGAAGCTATGCAGTTTTACACACACTATTAATATAATATATAATATCTCACTCATCATATCACATTGTCACTTCATATCATGGTTATCCTTCAATTTAGTATTCCCCACGGCCACGTAATGACATTCTAGTCCTATATATAGCTCCGTGTGACACATCGTTACTTCGGCATAATGAATCAAGAAGCTCACATGTTCCATGAATAACCTCAACCAATACTACCACATAATATATTTCACAAATAAACATGCTTCACTTGTAAAAGAGAGAAATTTTAGAAATAGAATGAGAAATTTATAACACATTACATAACTCACTCACCTCGATTCCGAGAATTATCGAGTGTAACAACGACAGTAGGAGCCTTCTTAAGATAGTCATAAAATTATCTACACCTAATCAAGAATTTATTTGGCTAGATGGATAGATCTCATCGAGACGAATCCATAGGCTTTCGCAGATCTTAAATCGGAACACCAATGGTAAGGGAAAAAATGGTAATATGCCACATGTCATCAAATGAGTGGTCCACTTATCACCTTATACCACATGTCAATCATTCAAAGCTCCTAGTGCCACCACTTGACCAAGTGTCAAGTGACTAACCAAATTGCTAACATCGTAATTAGCCACATGTTTCTTCATCTACCACATCGTCATCAGCCACATGTTTTTTAATATAGAGAGTTGTCTATTACTCATCTATCTTCTACTATATGCGAGTCTATCTTCTTAATATTGTTTATATATATTGTAGGTAGATATATTCTATGCTGCAATTGACTCTCAATTGCAAGAATTAAATCCCCGATTAATGAGAATGTAGTGGAGTTGATTGTCCTCAATTTGGCATTGGATTGATCCTCGTGAAACTAATAATTCTTTTAGAATTGATGATATTTGTAAATTAGTTGACAAATATTATCCACAAGACATTGAGATCATGAGAAGACATGCTTGAAAATACAACTTCAACATTTCTTGCATGATGTTATTCGACTTTCGGAGTTCAAAACTTTGTTAACTATTTCTGACTTGGCTCAATATATGGTTGGTATTTGGTAAAGACTAGAAGATCAGTGATATACCAACTTGTTTATAAAGTGGTTGTGCTCGTGCTTACTTGATAGGAGCATATTTATATGTTCCATTGTGTTTAATTCCATATTATTACCTCCATAATCCCTGTTTATTCGGGCCATTTATATTATTTATATTTTATAGGACTCCTGGAGCAATGAGGAAGGAAAATGAACAATTGGAGGCGAGTTGGAATGCTTTTAAAGTTGAAGACGGATTGAGGACAGGGAGATGATCGACCGGTCGATCGGACGATTTTTAGATTTCTAATTCTTTTAGGTTTTTCCTAATCCTTGTGGGCTTTCGACTCCAAATGGGCCAAAGACGTTTTAAACCCTAAATATTGGTATTTAAGGGTCTCTTGAGCAGCCGGAAAAGACACACCGTGATATTCAGAGAAAGAGAGACGTTGAAGTAAGCGGGAAGCTGTGAAGATTGTCGTGATCCTATTCTTCTTTTCGGTTTCTTTTATAATTTTCATATGATTTTGTTGATTGCTACCATGACTATGTGTAGCTAATCTCCTTAGTAACTGGGGGCTGTTCCTAGCCCTAGACATGTGGATCTTATGATTAAAGTTTAATTGATTTCTTCTTGGACAAATTGGATATTTGTTTGATTCATTGTTTATTCATCGATAGATTCTTGTGTGTTTATTGTGATGCGCAACATAGTAAGCATGCTAGGGTTTAATTTATAGCTATGAATGTGTGCATGATCATCTTAATCATAACATGTTCTAGAGTAGCACATGAATAATTGGCCCATTCATATGAATCAACTTCTAGGTAATTAGAACAACACTAGTATCGAAGTTGCCTAGCGTTACTCACAATCTCTTTGTGCTTATTGACTTTTGATTTGTTAAACATTTTGGAAATACCATCCTAGGTTACTTGTTGGAAGCTAAGTTAGGTCGTAAATACCATACACCTAATATGCCAAGTTTGAGAGATTAATAGGTTTAGTTCGATATATATATCATTGGCTTAATTTGAGTAATGACATTGAGTTAACTAAGAAGAATTAATTGGATTATCATAAGTGATACATTGTCTAGTGGTGAACAGAAGTCCCTGGTTACATTCTCATCCTTTGATTTCATCTCATATAATCTTGATAATCTTGGATTGATTTCCATCAACTCAATTAGATTTACTTTACTTGTTCATTAGCATAGACAAAACCAAACCCCCCCCCCTCCATATTTATATTAATTATTGTTTGAGGCGTTATAGTTTTGTAATTAGAATCAATCCTCTACGGGAGACCCTTGCTTATCCATACTACTACGTGACATTATTCTTATTTGCAAGGATTAAACTGTGTGCTAGTTTTAACCCTACCAATACTCTTTCAATGTCGACAACAACTACAGAGCGATCATTTTCAGCTATGAAAATATTGAAAACTAGACTTCGGAACAAAATGGAGGATGACTTTCTGACTGACTCTTTGACTATGTACATTGAAAAAGAAATCGTTGAAAAGTTTAGTAGAGACTCGATTATTGATGTTTCTACTGCTTCCCAGAGGGTTCGGTGAGAGAATTTCTGTAACCACAATCACACACAAAGAGACATAGAGACGTGATGTATAATGGTTCACCTAACTCAATATGAGGCTAGGCTACGTCCACTTCGATAGTGATCACTATAAGGTAATTAAATGGATTACATTGGAGAGCTAGGAGCTCTAGGAAATGAATATGAGAATGAATGTGAGGAATGGTGTGAAGGTTTCCTCCTTATATAGGAGTGGAGGACCCCTCTTACAAGTGAGCTTGGTAGTAGGTACTAATTACAAGTATGGCATCACCTATCTATTTATGTTGAGGGGAGCTCCTAATATATGTGGAGCTCCCTCGTCCATATAATTGGAATGTTCACGAATATTCTTTCTCGCATGACCAGGCGGATACCAGAGTTTGGGATCCGGTAGCAACAATTGATGACTTTCTTGATATGCAAGAGCGGAGAGTCCCATTTTGATGTATAGTTCAGTTTAATGACTTTATTACATAATTGTTGTAAGTCGCTTATTTGTAAGTCGCTTATTAACTCAACTATAGAAGATAGAAAAACGAAAGAGAGAAGTGTAGAGAGCAAGTAAGTTGTTTTTTATTGCTCTGGTTGTGAATGATTCGATAGATGTGTGAAATAGTGATGCCTCAACCTCCTTATATAGTGGAGATGTTGAGGTTTATTCATGATACACCATAATAAGGAGAAACCCTTTAGTTTCCCTACTATCACCACTAACCCCACTAACTACACTAACTATACAATTTATGCTCTCTCATAAGTAGTGTAACTCTTATGAAGTAAATAGCAGAACACCAACGGTTTTCAGGAATTGATGTCTTGCGCAATGTATGTAGTCCACATCTTGTATGTAGGTATCTTAAAACAATAATGACAATTTTATTGTAATTTTTTATTTTGAATTTTTTTTAATATTGAGTTTCAGAGGTTTATATTTTTTCGGGCCTCCCCCCATTCTTGATCTTTGGTTCCGCCCCTGTATAAGTGGCAGCAATTAAGAAGAAATATGGGTGCCCAGAGCAAAAATGGCAATATTGTTAAAGTAGTTTACTACCATTTAAAAGTACAAGGTACAAAACGTCAGAGAAACCATTTGCTTGCGGGGCGGGGAGCCCATTAACCGCGGAGGCGGGGCGGGGCTTCCCCCATTTATGCAAACCCCAGCGGGGTCGTGGGGAGCAGGGGTGGGGGTGTGGGGGCAGGGAAATCCCCCATTTGGCCATTCCTAGTGCCTTTAGCTTCCACCGGTGCATTCAAAATGTTTAAGAAAATCATAGATTTCATACAAGTGGATTCTATAATCCCTAGTACGTGCAGACCGTATTTTGAATGGCCAACAATGTAAAGTTGTAGTTGATCTGCATTAGTCCGTGTGTGCTATATTCTCCAAATGTTTCTAACTACCCGTGAGAATATTTCTAGAGAGAGAGGGTCCTCCTTCTCTCTAGAAATCTTCTAAAAAACCAGCAGCCATTTTGAGAGTCTTCTAACCACCACCACCACCCCCCTTCCCACCCCTCCACCTAGACTAAGGCTCATTTCTCTTCCAGATCTCCATTCCCCCTTCCCCTATTTCCCCCTCTTTCACTTCCCTGGTGGGGAGAGTTCTCCTCTTCACCACCATCATCTCCTCTTCACCTCTTCAACCCTCCATCTTCACAGCCCTTCCTTTCTAATTTGTCACGGGATCTTTTTCCCTTTATCCCATCTCCTTTGCCAAATCTGGTTCTGCTTCTCTAGGATGGATATTGTTACTTTGGCCTCCAAATATGCCTCCTCCTCCGCCACCCGTAGGCAAACTTTCACCCGTTGGTGGATTTTTGTCCCTGTAAAAGGGTGTGGCCAGATTGCATCGTCAATCGCACTCTCCTCGGTTACTTGGTGTTTATTGGATTTCTTTGGGTCTTTTGTGTGTTCTAATCGGTGTTGGAGGCGGCGTGATTTGGTTGTTGGGTGGCGGTCTCTCTTTTGGCAGCGACATGGACATGATGACGATGGTTGTCCGCAGCTAGTTCATATTTGCTTTTGGTGGCTGATAGTAATTAGTGCTCTAGGGTTTGCTATTTTCTTTCTTGGGCCATTAATTTGTATTTCGGCCAAGTATGTTTTGGGCCTCATTTTTAGTTTGTTGGGCCACTGTGTCTTATTGCTCGGGCCTATGTGCCTATGTTTGTTGGGGCTTAAGTGCCTCTTTTCGGCTGCAGTCTATTGTACCTCTTGTATTGTGGACTTGTGGACTTGTGGTGTATCTTTTGATTCATCTAAGGGAAATTTTATTCACACATGACTAAATACTAGATATACACACCCCATTATTAATACACCACCTATTAATTTTATTGAAACACAATTTATTAGACACACAACCCCAAACTTCCTAAACTACCCTAATTTTAAATACACAACCTATTTACTAAATACACATCCCACATCTTTTTTTTAAATACACAGACAACACGATCATCCTGTTGTGCATATGGAATTCTCGAATGGCTTCCACTCCGTCATCATAGCAGTGCCTCATGGTCTCGCGGTCACCACCTGTTGGATCAATCCAATAATCGGCACTCAACTCAATGAATTAGGGAAGTTTCCTCTCTCTCTCTCTTCCTTCTCCTTGTCCGCAAGGAATCCTCATTTGTTGTTCCCCTTCCCCCGTGTTTCTCTCACATGATGTTCATGGAGATAGTGTCTAATCTAGACAGTTCTGTTTTGCCTTTGGGCAGTTTTGTTCTTCACAGTTCTGTACTGTGGAAGATTTTGTGATCCTATGATATGAACAGCAAATTAACTATAATAACTATCCTTGTTTTGGTTCTTTTATTAATTAATTGTTCTAATTGTACTTATTTCTTTCTTTCTTTCTTTCTTTCTTTGTAACAAGGGGTCTGGGAGCATTACGTCTTTGATCTTCAATTATTTACTGCAAAGGAGCGAATGGGGATTAATGGCTATGATTCAGTCCTCTACAGATTTGACGATACTCCACAATTATGTTGCAAGACGGTTATTTCCTTCGATGTTTCCTGGACTGCATATCAGTCTCTGGAGTTTACCTTATGTGTCTTCTTCAAGGACGTCTAGGAGCTTTACGTATTTGGATATGCAATCATTTAGTACTGCAAAGGAGCGTTTGGACATTTATTCCAATGATTCAGTCCTCGACGGCTTACATTTACAAGTTTCCATTGCTTGTTTTGGTTCGTCATGTCCACTTAGCAATTGTTATCTGCTGCTTACTGTTCGCGATGGACCCATTGGAGTTCAATTATGAACGTGATTTTCTTCTTCGTCTCCTTCAAGGTTGAACCAGTCTTGTTCTGGTGGTGTTACAGACGGTGATCGGCAGCAGTTATGAGGCAGTTGAAGTATAGTTGAACCAATCTCTTTTGGTAATTTTACATACCCACAAAGTCTTATGTAAATTGTAAGAAAAAATGGGTATGTATCTAAGATATAGAGGTGATAAAATTTCTCTTCATCTAATACAATCTCACTTTCGACAAAAAAAAAACATCTGCATTAGTCCCAACTTTTTCTCAGCATTAGTAAAAATAGAATAATCAAACTAATTTAAACAAAACGACGAAATGACGTCAAGCCAAATACAGTAAAGCAATTATTCGCAATGGTACGAATGTACGATCAAAATGCAAGTTGACCGCCTGATTACCAGCAATTAATTTCTTACTTAGATGGCCGCCTCGGCGCAGTCCCAGAGGTTCGGCGGCCCCGCCTCTGCCGGACCCGGTGGCGGCGGTTTCGACGCCCTCAATCGTATCCTTGCTGACCTTTGCACGCGTGGCAACCCCAAGGTACGCGCAGTTCACTAATTGTTTCGCTTTCTATTGTGTTTCCGTTTGGTTCACTGAGAAAGTTGAATGCTTGGCTTCTACTACTAGAATGTGGAAGAAAAAAAAGATTGAAACGGCTTTGTATATGGTTGTCAATTGATGAAGAATAACTAACTGGTGTAGTGGACTGCAAAATGGGAAATTTTTGGTTTTGTATTTCAAGCTCACCTCCTAATTTGTGAACTTGTATAGCTTCTCAACTAATCAGACACTTCTTTAAGTAAGCCTAGTAATATGTGCTGCTAAATTTATGTTCCTCAGTCCTAAGCTAGCAATAGTCTGTATTGGGGAGTCTATTTTCAGAAATTACCTCGACAAGTTGCTTTTACGCTTCTGTCATAGGGAGGCCTTAAAAGGTGCTTAAACTCTTTTGTAAACAGGAGGGGGCTTCATTAGCTTTAAAGAAGCATCTGGAAGAAGAAGCCCATGACCTAAGTGGAGAAGCATTTTCTTGTTTCATGGATCAGTTGTATGATCGGATTTCTGCTCTTTTGGATAGCAGTGATGTTGCAGAAAATTTGGGAGCTCTAAGAGCTATTGACGAGTTGATAGATATAGCACTCGGAGAGAATTCATCAAAGGTTTCAAAGTTTGCTAATTACATACGGACTGCGTTTGAGGTGAAACGTGATCCTGATATTTTGGTCCTAGCTAGTAGAGTTTTGGGCCATCTAGCGCGGGCAGGGGGAGCAATAGCTGCAGTTGAAGTGGAAAGCCAGGTTTGTTTGCTACCTTTTACCTCTTTGATATAACTTTGGAGTGTTTGTTTGCTATCTTACTGGGGGGACACTAGACAATGGATTTTAGAAAGGGATCGGTATTTCTTTTGCAAGTCTTACAAAAGTTTTTTTGGCAATAATCCTGATTTCTCTGATTTTGATCCAGCTGATCCAATCTAGAAAGCTAAGGTTCCTCCTAAGGTTCATATTCTTGCTTGGCTAGTGGCTCAAGGGAAAGTAAACACATGTAACAATATTCAAAAGCGAAGACCATCTCACTACCTTAATCCTCAATGGTGTATTCTGTGCAAGGATGGGGAAGAGAGTGCTGATTATTTATTCCTTCATTGTCCCTTTTCTATTCAAATCTGGTGGAGATTTTTCAAGGAGTTTGGAGTATGCTGGGTCATCCCTAAAAGATGTTATGATTTGTTAAGTATTCGTATCAATTGTGGCGGAAGAGTCAACAAGGTGAAAACCCTGTGGAGCTGTAGAATTTTGACAGTTTTTTGGGCTATTTAGATGGAACAGAACAGGAGAATTTTTGATGATTTTCCTGGGTTTTGTGTAGAACTACTTTGGGATCGAATTAGTTTCTGGTGTGCCCTTTGGGCATCGGTCACCCCTGAGTTTATAAATTACTCCCTCTAGCCTTAATTTTAGATTGGAAAGCTGTAGTGTCCTAATAGTTTTGGTTTTCTGTTGTTCATGTTGGTCTTGAGTTCTTTTAGTTTGTGTTGAAGACTTCTTGTCCTCAATGTTCTGTGGCTTTACGCGCCTAATAAAATCTCAGTTTCTTTCTAAAAGAAATATAACTTTGGAGTGGTGACTAATGAATCTGATAATTCTTGATCTCTTAGATAAAGATTGCTCTGGAATGGTTGCGTGGAGAAAGAATCGAGTATCGCTGTTTTGCTGCCGTTTTAATCTTGAAAGTAAGCACAAAAATTTCCTTTTGTACTACAGTATCTATTACACCCATGAAGTTGTTATTCCAGAGGCAATACATTTTTTCTCTCCAGTTATATATTAGAACGAAATATTTTTCATATCATCTCATGGATTTTTTTATTTGATTTGTCTTTAGTAATGCAATCAAATTCCAATAATATTTGTTTAATGCTATGTTCTATTACTATAGGAAATGGCAGTAAATGCTTCCACAGTGTTCAATGTTCATATACCGGAATTTGTTGATGCTATCTGGGTTGCTTTGAGGGATCCAGTGTTGCCCATCCGAGAGCAAGCTGTGGAAGCTCTGCGTGCTTGTCTTGGTGTTATTGAGGAACGTGAGACACGTTGGCGTGTGCAATGGTATTATTGTATGTTTGAGGCTACATATGATGGATTGGGTGAAAATGCTTCCGTTCACAGCATACATGGCTCTTTACTTGCAGTTGGAGAGCTTTTAAGGTTGGTAAAGATGTGACCTTTTTGGGCGCGTGTATCTAAATATAATTCTCTCTCGCTCGCTCGGTCTCACTCTTTGGCCAAACAAAGGCGAAACCCCACCACGTCTGCAAAAAGAATATTCTGATAATTTTCTAGCTTGTATTGGTTTTGGGAGAGATGTGTCAATATCCGTTCATGCAATTATAACTACCATTTCGGAAGGAACTTTGTTATTATGGGTATTCATTTGACATGAATGTGTCAGATGGATACTTGCCAGTTAAGTTTTTGTAATGAAATTAGGGACTGTACTCTTTTAGGTGAACTATATATGATGATAATGGTAGCCTAAGAAGCCTAAGAAAACGCAAATGGGTCCATGTAATCAGACTGTGGGAGCAAGTAAAATCAAAATTATAAAAAGTCTTGTTATTTAGTGAGACTTTAAAGAACAATCCTTTTTTGGAAATAGTCAATGAGCTATGCCACTTTTTGCAATCTTGATATTTTGACCCAGCCATCATCTGCTTCTCCAATCTGCAATTGATCATGTCCCTTGGTTTTTTTAATTTTTTTTTTCATCTGGGCAGGAATACAGGTGAATTCATGATTTCAAGGTATAGAGAAGTTGTAGATATTGTCCTTCGATATATCGACCATAAGGATATGCTGGTTCGCCTGAGCATAACTTCATTGCTACCTCGAATTGCTTATTTTCTGCGTGATCGATTTGTTACAAACTACTTGGAGGTTTGTCTTTTAAAAGAAAAAAAACTACTTAGAGGTTTGTCAAATGTTCTCCTCTATTTTGCAATTGTAACATGTGGGCAGTATGTGTAGGGTGAAGTGTCTTTTACTTATGTTTTCTGTCTATCACTGACATATTTATTAAGGAAATGCTATTTCTTGCAGACATTTATGAATCATATTCTTGCTCTTTTACGACAATCAGCTGAACTACGCTCCAGTGGTTTTATTGCGCTTGGGGAGATGGCTGGTGCTTTGGATGGGGAACTTTTCTTCTATTTGGGGCAAATCACACCTCACTTACGTGAAGCAGTATGTCAACATGACTGATCTTTGTGTACACTAATTTATTTGTCTCTGCTGTGTTGTCTATGTAGGTTGTAGGTTTTATATAATTGTGATAGTGAACATATCTATGACGACTGTTATCTCATTTGTTCCGTGGACTGCTCCTTGTAGAGCTTGTGAACACGTCTCTGATTGTTATTATATAATATATTCTGCAGATTGCTCCACATAGAGGGAGACCCTCACTTGAGGCTTTGGCTTGTGTTGGAAATATAGCAAAAGCAATGGGGCCTGCTATGGAACATGATGTTTGTGGTCTTTTGGATGTTATGTTCTCTGCTGGTCTTTCCCCTACGCTTGTTGAGGCCCTTGAAAAGATAACTACCAGGTACACTGACTAGTTCTTGGAACATTTTGGTGAGTAGTCATCCTAGTGACTGACTAGTTCTCTATGTCATGGTTGTTATTTCAGCATTCCATCTTTGCTGCCGACCATCCAAGATCGGTTGCTAGACTGCATTTCAGTGGTTCTGTCAAAATCCCATCATCCTCAGGGAAGGTCATTTGTTGGAATGGGTAGAGGAAATTTAATGAATATCCCTCAGCAAGTTTCAGACCTCAGTGGTTCAGCCCTTGTGCAGCTTGCTTTCCAGACTCTAGCTCGTTTTAATTTCAAGGTTTGTCATATCAGCATAATTATACCAATATCCCTTGTGCATCCTAGTTGCACCTTTTCTTAATAAAGTTGATATATGGTTCAGGTCCATGACCTTCTTGAATTTGCAAGAGAATCTGTTCTTGTATATTTTGATGATGATGATGGAGCCATCCGAAATGATGCTGCCCTATGTTGTTGTAGATTGGTTGCAAATTCCTTTTATGTTGCTTCGGGTAGGTCAAATCGGGCAAAGCAATGGCGTCTTGTCGAGGAGGTTTGTTCTCGGACATAAATGCTTATTAAATTGTGGACTGATTTTGGAAAACCTCCCCCCCCCTTTATAAAAAAAAAAGAAAAAAGAAAGAAAGATTATAAAAGGGAAGTTTAAGTCTATAATAGTCAGCAGCTTGTTTCATCATATTCATTCCAATTTTCTGTGCTAATTTTAGATTATTGATTGGCAAGATGAGATATCCTTCTGGATTTTCATTCTCTTTTGATAAATGCCTTTTTTTTTTATTGTACATCTCCAGTCGACATAATTATTAATTCTGCTGATTTGACAACTATTTAAGATATGCATTCATGAGAGTTTAGGATGTTACTTTTTTTTTGAGAAAGAAACTGTTATTTTATTAGGGACAAAAAGCCATAGAAACTTGAGGACAAGAAGTCATCAGGACAAACTAAAAAACTCAAGACTAACAGAAAACCCAAAATAACAAGAGAACTCAACACTATTAAGACACTACTGCTTTCCAATCTAACAATAAGGCTGAAAGGGAGTAGTTTCTAAACACAGGGGTGACCGATGCCCACAGGGTAGACCAGAAACTAATTCGATCCCAAAGTACTTCTACACACAACCCGGGAAAATCATCAAAAATTCTCTTGTTACGCTCCATCCAAATAACCCAAAAATGGCTGACATTCTACAACTCCAAAGGGGAGGAATGTTGGTCATTATAAACGAAATAAAAAGTCATCCCGAGAACCCCCTAAATGTATTATTCTAGGCTCGAAAACGAAATTTTCAACCATTCACCGTAAAACACACCAGTAAATGGGTAAGATTTGGTCCGGGATGTCGCACCGTATAACTGGGACTCGAGTTTTAGAAGAAATTTAAATGACTTGGAGACGGTGAAGTTTGCTTCTTTGTCTGCAAAACTGGAAAGCGCTTGTTTTTATCTTACAAGGGGGGATGCTAGACATTGGATTTTAGAAAGGGATGGGTCCTTCTCTTGCAAGTCCTACAAAAGCTTTTTTTGGCAATAATCCTGACTTTTTTGATTTTGATCAAGTTGATCAAATCTGGAAAGCTAAGGTTCCTTCTATGGTTCATATTTTTGCTTGGCTAGTGGCTCATGGGAAAGTAAACACATGTAACTATATTCCAAAGCGAAGACCATCTTACTATCTTAATCCTCAATGGTGTATTCTGTGCAAGTCTGGGGAAGTGAGTGTTGATCATTTATTCCTTCATTGCCCCTTTTCTATTCAAATCTTGTGGAGATTTTTCAAGGTGTTTGGAGTAAGCTGGGTCATTCCTAAGAGATGTTATGATTTGTTAAGTATTCGTTTCAATTGTGGCGGAAGAGGCAAGAAGGTGAACGTCCTGTGGAGCTGTAGAATGTTGGCTGTTTTTTTTGGCTATTTGGATGGAGCGGAATAGGAGAATTTTTTATGATTTTCCTGGGTTGTGTGTAGAAGTATTTTGGGATCGTATTAGTTTCTGGTCTGCCCTTTGGGCTTCGGTCACCCCTGAGTTTGGAAACTACTCCCTTTCAGCCTTAATGTTAGATTGGAAAGCTGTAGTGTCTTAATAGTTTTGGTTTTTCTTGTAGTTTCTGTTTTTCCTGTTGGTCTTGAGTTCTTTTAATTTGTGTTGAAGACTTCTTGTCCTCAAAGTTCAGTGGCTTTACGCGCCTAATAAAATTTCAGTTTCTTTCTCAAAAATATGTCAAATGCCACGCCAATAAAGTAATGTATATCATGAGTCATAAATTATGATTTTTTTTTTGGCCTCAAGTTAACTGGAAAATGGCCTTTGTGCAGATTGTGGAAAAGCTTCTCATTACGGCTGTTGCAGATGCTGATGTGATTGTTCGCCATTCAATCTTTTCTTCTCTACATGGGAATAAAGGCTTTGATGATTTTTTGGTTCAGGCTGATAGTCTCAGTGCAGTTTTTGCTGCGTTAAATGATGAGGTGTTTTTTTTTTCTTTGGTTTTTGTTTTTGTTTTTATTTTTTTTATTTTTTTTTTAAATAAATAGCTCTCTAGTTAAATTTGTGCATGACTTATATATGTTGGACATAAAATAGAAAAAATGTTACGTTGGACATGTAAGGTTTGTTGCTTATGCGCGTGATAATAAATGCTACATTCTTGTTAGTTTGTTTTATCTAGCATATAAATATGCAGATTTCACGCATGGTTTGTCGGAATGCACGTTGTTAAATTTTAGTTTAAATACTAGTTATAAGAAAATTTATTTGTTTCTCTGTGTAATATTGAACATTTATGTGGTCCATCTTGTTAAAATACTATGGTATTGTTATAGGATTTTGATGTTCGCGAGTTTGCAATTTCTGTGGCTGGAAGGTTGTCAGAAAAGAATCCTGCTTATGTTCTTCCAGCGCTACGCCGCCATCTCATACAGTTGTTGACTTACTTGGGGCAGAGGTGATGTGAAAAATTATCAATTTTGGTTACTTGTTGTAGTTATGGGAATTAATGCTAGAATGACCCTGCAAAATGTCACATATTGACTTCTCTTGCTTCGTCCGCAGTGCAGATAGCAAATGCAGGGAAGAAAGTATGAAGTTACTGGGTTGTTTAATACGTAACTGTGAAAGACTGATACTTCCATACATTGCTCCTATACACAAGGTTAAATAGATTATTTAGTGGTTGCTTATGTTAGACTTCTAATATTGAAAAATTTGTCAGTCCTTTCTGTCTGACAGTAGATGTCTTATTGTTCAGGCACTCATGGCAAGACTCACTGGTGTCGGCACAAATAATGGCATTAGTGGAGCTCTTTTAACTGTTGGGGATCTTGCTAGAGTGGTGGGTATAATTGGGTTTAGTTCATCATGGTTATTTATTTATTTGGATTGGAGAAACTCTGGCTATTTGAGGTTCCTAATGCATGGTTTGTGACCACAAGAACATGAGAAAGTATTGAATTTTTTTTTTCAGTCTTTGGGAAATTAACAAAAAACAACTTTTGAAAATGAGAAATTAGGTACAGGAAGAGACTGGGGTCCATCCATGCCTGCTGATTAGTTCATGGTTCTTAATGTAGAATATTATCCAAAGCTGGACATGAGACCAGCTATTTTTAATCATTTTTGTAACATTAGTTGTTGAGCTCTAATTGTTGTTTAGGTGCTCTCTCTCTCTCTCTCTCTCTCTCTCTCTCTCTCTCCCCAAATTTACTGATATGTGCTTTTGTTGCTCATGTTAGTTGCATTCCTTTTCTGTTATAAACTGTTTTTAGCCTGCTCTAATATAAACTTTGCAATGACTGTTTGCAAATTACTAAATCTTACCACAAATCAGTGGCAATTGATTTCCTTATTCGCTTTCATTTGGTTTTGTTTTTGGTTTATAAATTTGTTTCATTCTTATTCTTTTTCCTAGGGAGGTTTTGTTATGAGAAAATATATCCCTGAGCTTATGCCTTTGATTATTGATGCTTTATTGGATGGAGCAGCTGTCACAAAACGGGAGGTGGCTGTAGCTACTCTCGGTCAAGTTGTACAGAGCACTGGGTATGCACCATGTTCCTTACATTGCATCAATGAGGCTTATACTTACCAAACATTGAAAACACATCAGACTGAATAAGTACTATAGAAAAACAAGAATAACCTTAAATTAAGAGGTTGCATTGGCCCGGTCCGCAGGGATCTAAACCCAGTGTGATTTTCTCTTTTGAATACAATGGGACCTAAGTCCAAATGTTGACAGTGAAGTTGTTATTTGAGATTCTTTGTATGGAATCATGTCCAAGTCTGTATTATTTTTTGTGTGCCGTGTTTGAAGAAATGTTTGTTCTTTGGTTTTGACAGTTATGTCATAACTCCGTATGATGAGTATCCACTGCTACTTGGCTTACTATTGAAGTTGCTGAATGGTGAGTTGGCATGGTCTACAAGACGTGAAGTACTAAAGGTATACTTATAACTAGATTGTGAGGCATGGTTATAACCATCTACAGCTTTTATGATAAAGTTGATCTTGGGTTTGGACAGGTTCTTGGAATTATGGGTGCTCTAGACCCTGATGTGCATAAACGAAATCAGAAAAGCTTGCCCGGGTCACATGGAGATGTTACTCGTAATGCCAGTGATTCTGGTCAACACATACAATCTGTGGATGAATTGCCTATGGCCTTGTGGCCATCATTTGCAACATCTGAAGATTATTATTCTGCGGTAGAACAATTATATGACATCCATTACTCTATTATATGTGTTTATGTCTAATATATATATATGTACATATTGTGTGTGATAGTAATGTATGATGCTCCTCATCACCACTGATTGTGTTGACTTCATTTACGGCCTGTGGTGATCCACGAATTCTGCAATGCGTGCACTTGAAAATCTGCAAAATATATATCTGTGTGTGTGTGTGTCTGTCTGATACATATGTCAATAGGATAAATAATCTTTTTTAATCTTTTATTCTAACATTTATTATGGCTGCAGGTTGCAATCAATTCTCTCATGCGAATACTTAGGGACCCTTCACTTCGTACTTACCACTTAATGGTTGTCGGATCACTTATGTTCATATTCAAGGTATTTAGCTTTAACGAAACTGGTTTTTCTTATTTATTGATAAGAATTGGTGTAATCTTTCTGACATCTAATCTTATCTCTTTTGTTGCGAGATTAGTCAATGGGTCTCGGTTGTGTTCCTTACTTACCAAAGGTCAGTGTTTTAATTGTGATTTACTTCTTTGTATGTCACACACATGCACACACTAACACTAACAGACGTGTGAGAATTCATTTGTGCTTTATGGTGGACTCCTAGTTTCATAAATGCAATCTATTCTATATTTTGTTTTCCCTTTTTTCTAGGAGACAACATTTTATTTTTTTAATAGAAACATCTTTATTAAAAAACCAACAACAAAGAAAGTGGACAAGAAATCCACAAAACACGAGGTGCTAAAATCTCTAAATTCCCAATGAAACACTAAAAGAAAGAAGGAGAAAATCCCAAAGAAAACTAATTGTAGACTACAGCAGCCCTCCAATCAATCAAAATTAAAGAGGTGCTATAATCTCTAAATTTCACTGAAAACGAAGACCATAAAGCTGCCAGGTATTTCACTCTAAGCCAAAGTTCCTCCAACCCTACCCCTCTGTAATCTTCAAAGATTCGTCTATTTCTTTCCATCCAGATCACCCAAATAACAGCTAGAATCTTAGCCTTTTTACCTCTGCCAAAACCTAATCTTCTTACACTTAAAAGCTCACGACTCCCTGCTGGGATCTCCCAAGTCAAACCAGCCTCCAGAAATAACCTTTCCCACAACTGAGAAACAACTTCACAGTGCACGAAAACATGGTCTCCACTTTTTTTTTTTGAAAAGAAACATCTTTATTGAAACAGAAGCAGAAGATACAAAGAAAGTGGACAAGAGAACCACAAGCACGAAAAAAGAAAACAAAAGAATAGAAGGAGAAAAGAAGAAACCCCTAAAAGAAAGAAAGAGAAAACTCCAAAAAAAAAACTAAACCCTAAACCTAGACTACAGCAGCCCTCCAATCAATTAAAATTAAAGAGGTACTATAATCCCTAAACATGGTCTCCACTTTCTCCCTGCTTTTTACACAAAACACACCAATGAGGAGAGAAACAAGCTTTTGGTCTTCTTCTCTGAAGTAAATCACAAGTATTCACCCTCCCATGCGCCACCAACCAGCCTAAAATCTTGATTTTGGGAGGGACTTTGGAGTTCCAAATCAAATTAGCAGGCAAGAAGACAGAATCAGAACTGTTCTCGATTAAAAATCTATAAAAAGATTTAGAAGAAAAGAACCCCGATGTCTCCAGTTTCCAACTTCTTGTATCCACTCTAGCAGCATCCAATTTGACTCTTTCTAATAACACCAGTAACACAGACAGGTCCCCCACCTCCTCATCATTTAAACTTCTTCTGAAGCCAAAATCCCAGCTCACAGGGAAGGTATTTGGAATAGCTAAGGATTCAATTGTGGAATTACAGAACCTTGACAATCTGTAAATTCTAGGAAAAGTAAGGCTAAAAGGTTGGTCCTGCAGCCACACATCTTCCCAAAATCGAACTTTTCTCCCATTGCCTACTATCAATTGAAAACAAGGAGCAAACCTATTCATTTGAGCAGAGATATCCTTCCAGGGAGACAACATTTTATTAAAACGAGAAAATATGTACAAAGGCTAGAGAAGGAGTCCACAACCTGAGAACAAGAAACATAATGACAGATCACAAAACCTATAAGCAAACTCAAAACACAAAAACAAGCACCATTGCAAAACGGCTAGTATGTCAAACATACTAGAAGAAACAAAGTAGTCAATAAAATCAACAGAAACCGAAGCCCATAAAGCTTACCAAAAACGCACTCCTTCCACTTCCATTTTTAATACTAAACATATTGTAAGTTAACTCCTTTTTTGGCAAAATTTATTATACCAACTCTCCTCATTTAGTGAAACTAGTTGTGTCATGGACAGTTGATAGAAATTTCCCCAGTCTATTGTTTTACTGTTTTAGGGTACTGCAATTTGACAAGGAAAATTTGGGCGTGGTTACTTTTGAAATTTGTGTAATTCTAATTTAGAGTGTGTCCTTAAGTTGATGGGTTTCTCGACCATTAGACCTGTATAATTTTTCTATTTCTTTTGTAATAAAAACATGTGCTTTTTATGTAAAATAAAGACATTATTCTTGAATTCCACCTGTTGTTTAGCTAATGGACGGTACGATACTGGTGTATTGTTCTTTTGCTTGATTAAATTGTGTTTTTTTACCTTCTTGCCTTTAGGTTTTGCCTGACCTCTTCCATATAGTCCGTACATGTGATGATGCTTTGAAGGATTTTATAACATGGAAGCTTGGAACTTTAGTGTCTATTGTGCGTCAGCACATATGGAAATATCTGCATGAGTTGCTGTGTCTAATTTTAGAACTATGGTCAACCTTTAGTTTCCCTGCTGCTGGCCGTCCTCAACTTGGCTATCCAGTATGTTTGGTATTTTCTTTTGGGTTACATTTACTTCGAACTGATAGTATGAGATTGCTTTTTTTGTGCTTCAATTTGCATTGTGGTTATTGCCATTTTGTGTAATCTTTCTCAGGTTCTGCATTTAGTGGAGCATCTTTGTTTGGCCCTCAATGATGAGTTCAGAACGTATCTTCCTGATATTCTTCCTTGCTGTCTTCAAGTTCTATGTGATGCAGAACGGTATAACGATTACACTTATGTTCTTGACATCCTCCATACGCTTGAAGTGTTTGGTGGTGAGTACTCCATTTTTAATCTCGTTGGATACTGGTGTTTAAATTACTTTAGCTAATTATCTGCATTTCTGAGTTATAAATTATCATAGTGTGAAATAATCAATTGGTGGCAAGAAGTGGGGAAGTGGTATTGGGTAGATGTGGTATGATGGTTATTTTTTTGGCTCTTGTGGGTGGAAAGGAATAGTAGGGTCTTTGATCATGCAAAGGGTGAGGAGGTGGAGCATATATGGGAAGGGTTCGTTCAGATAATCAACTGCGCTTTTGGAAGGTTCTTGCTTTTTCCCTTCCAGAAATGACTCGAAAATGGATTCCAGAATCTCATGGGAACTTTTCGTGCAAATCCTTTAATAGACTGCTCCATGATGCTTCCAATTCTTTATTTTTTGACCCTTCGATCAGATCTGGTAAGTGAAAGCCCCTTCGAAGGTTAAGATCCTTGCTTTGGCTGCGGCTCATGGTAAGTTTAATACATGTGACTTGGTTCAAAGGGAAGGACCGGGTTCGTGCTTATCTCCTAACTGGTGCATCATGTGTCAAAAGGACCAGGAAACTATTGATCATGTCTTTCTTCATTGCCTGGTTGCTCTGAGCCTATGGATGAAATTATTCAGAGAGGTGAATATGAGCTGGATTATTCCTAAACGATGTTTTTCTCTCTTATGCGAAAAGCATAAGATTTTACGTGGTGGAAGGAAGGCCAAAGTAGTTTGGGGATGTTTGGTGCTTGCGGTTATTTGGGTCATCTGGTTGGAAAGAAATCAAAGAATTTTTTAGGACAAGGCGGGGGCAGATCAAGAGGATTAATGGGACAGAATTAAGTTTTGGAGTTCTCTTTGGGTTTCGGTTACTCATGAGTTTAGAGATTTCTCTTTGACAGATATAGGGACTGTGGAAGGCAGCTCCTCAATAATGCGCCTAGTTTTAATGATGCTGTTCAAAGGGGTTTTTTTTTCCTTAGGTTGTCATGGGTTAGTTGTTAATGTGTTTTAGGGACTGAATGGTAGCCGTTCCATATTGTGCCTAGGTTTTAATGTTTTGGTTCTAAGGGGTTGGTTGTTTTCTTAGGTTGTTATGGGCGAAACTTCCTTCCCTGGTGGATTTCTTGTCCACTGTATTGTTTTCTCTGTAATAAAGTTTGGTATCCTTTCAAAAAAAAAAAAGTTGCAGGGATAGAAGAAATTTTGATTTCTGATGAGCAAATGGTTACTGTGTATCCAAGTTTGTAGATTGCTGGAAAAAGGATTTTTTTATTTTTTTTTATCAATAGATCGATGATAAGAGTTTTAGATATCTTCTAGCTTTGCCTTTTGAAATGATAGCTAAGTTGTAGCCTTTTCTATTTGTTATCTTTTAAGATTGAGAATACAAAGAGTTTTAGGATTTCTGCTTCAAAAGGCACCAAGGCTTACTGCATGGGACATTTAAGTGCCAAAAGAATTGGATGATTTCTGCTGTTAAAGCTCAAAAAAGCATTGTATTTTATTTATCTATTTATTATCTCATGAATATATGAATATGCTATTATATATGCCTACCTGTAAACAATTATTCCAATTTCAAAATGTAGGAACTTTGGATGAGCATATGTATCTTCTTCTTCCTGCTCTCATTCGCTTGTTTAAAGCGGATGCTTCGGTGGATATAAGACGTGCTGCTATCAAAACTTTGACCAAACTGATCCCTTGGGTGCAGGTTGTCATATGTACCCCCGTTTTTTTTTTTCTTTTTTTTTTGTTTTTTGTTTTTGTTTTTTTGTTTTTGTTTTTGTTTTGAAGTAATTCAATTCTTGCTGTTGCATAGTTATTGACATTATGGTGATTGTGATGGTCCCTGATAAGAAAAATTTTAATGTGCTATTTTTCTTTTTCAGGTTACTGGTCACATATCGTCTCTTGTGCATCACTTGAAGCTAGTCTTAGATGGGTCCGTTTCCTTTTTCCTTGATTCTGATAGTTTACATTATTTCACATCTTCATGACCTGTCCATCATGCTAGTTGATTATTTACCTTCTTGTGCAATTCTTGTGTGGAAAATTTAATCATCGGTTAAAAAGTTGTCTTCGAGGAGTAACTTACTTTTTAGATACATTCTCTTATTTTTTAATTTTTTTGGGATAAATCTTTTATTTTTTATTTATTGATTGTTTTAGAAAACTGTCCACTTCATTTTGCGGTGACTTCCATTTTGACAGCTTGCTTCTATCTTCTAATTTTGGTGACAAAGAATTGCGTTTTTCCTTAGTTTTTGTTTTAAACAGCATTTACATTTCATAAAGTTCTGTTTCTTATAAAAATGGTGGATTGCTAAAGTTAGGACTTCATCTCTGATTTTTCTATGGCTTGAACACTATTGTGACTGTCTGGTTATTTGGATGGAGCGTAACAAGAGAATTTTTGTTGATTTTCCTGAGTTGTGTGTAGAAGTACTTTGGGTTTGAATTAGTTTCTGGTCTGCCCTGTGGGCATTGGTCACCCCTGTGTTTAGAAACTACTCCCTTTCAGCCTTATTGTTAGATTGGAAAGCAGTAGTGTCTTAATAGTGTTGAGTTTTCTTGTAATTTTGGGTTTTCTGTTAGTCTTGAGTTTTTTAGTTTGTCCTGATGACTTCTTGTCCTCAAGTTTCTGTGGCTTTTTGTCCCTAATAAAATAACAGTTTCTTTCTGAAAAAACACTATTGTGACTGTCTGGTTCATTTTCTGTATTGGCAAAAATTTTGAGCAGTATGAATGACTTCATAACTGTGATATATATTTTTTTTCTCTCTCTTGAGGTTGATGACGATTTATGTGATTTAGACACTGTTAACCATTTAAACTTTTGCATTACAGGAAGAATGATGAGCTCCAGAAGGATGCTGTTGATGCGCTTTGTAGTCTAGCTTATGCCCTCGGGGAGGACTTCACCATCTTTATCCCATCAATACACAAACTTTTGTTGAAACATCGCTTACGGGTCTGCTTCAGTCTATCCCTTTATAATATTTATCTAAGTCGTGCAATATATATTCCTTACTTCCGGTGATTTTAAGTAAGAATTATTTCATTGCAGCATAAAAAATTTGAGGAAATTGAAGGCCGTTTGCAGCGACGTGAACCTCTAAACTTGGGAAGCATAGCTGCTCAAAGATTAATTCGACGACTTCCAGTAGAGGTTATTGCTGACCGTTCAACTGATTTGGAGATTGACCCTTATGATGATGTGGCTGATGTGCAGAAAAAACTTCGAAGCGATCAGGTATACCTCTTGTGATCATGTGTTCTGTAATTAATGTTCTATTGCCATACACCTGCTGTCAAGATGTCAACCAAAGAAAACAAAGAAGTGCCCTAGGTACTGACTGGGGTAGTGTGTTGTGAGGTGGTGTTTGGACATATGTGTAACGTGTTGAACACACTTACATTTGCGCCATAAGTTTTTCTGAGTCGTTCAATATAATAATGGGAATGACTGGGTTTGTTACATTACATTAATTCTATCTTCCATTTTGGAATGACATAGTCAATATTGTTTTTCATTTTGTGCCAGCATTGTAGCTCCATTATTGTAACTTACAAATGTTTTTGTGATGCCTAGATCTTGTTATATCTGATTGGCTTTGCTCCAGTATCTAATCATTGATACTACCTACTATAGCTATTATCTATGCTATTATTACCATTTTGTCTTGTCATATCTGGTTGGTTATTTGACTTGTTAATGTCACATGCAGGTCAATGATGGTCGATTACACACTGCTGGGGAGGCTTCTCAGCGCAGTACCAAAGAAGATTGGGCAGAATGGATGAGACACTTTAGTATTGAACTTCTGAAGGAATCTTCTCCTGCCCTACGAAGCTGTGCGAGGCTTGCACAGTTGCAGGTATTGCTTATAATACTTATCTCTAGTTCTCCTTTGGACTTTTTTTTGTTTTTTTGTTTTTTTGTTTTTATCAGTGGGAGTTTGGGATCTGATTTGCTACTTTTGCAGCCATCTGTTGGGCAGGAGTTGTTTGCAGCTGGATTTGTTTGCTGTTGGGCACAGTTAAATGAAACTAGTCAGAAACAGTTAATTCGGGGTTTGGAGATGGCATTTTCATCTCCAAATATTCCTCCTGAAATTTTGCTAACACTGCTTAATTTGGTATGTCTTTTCTGCTGATGATTTTTCGTAGAATTGGTGCTAGATTTGGCAATGAGATATTATTGGTATTTCAACTTCTGTTCCTGCTGGTATTTTGTACACTAACTAAGACTGCAAATGAACTGTGCAGTTATTATCATTTAAGATTCAAGTTTGGGATGTTCGTTGTCGCATAATTATATAATGTTACACCCCATATATAACTATACACAGGGAGCTTTAACTATGAGATCCCTCTAGCAGCAGGATGTTGCAGCATTCAAACTGTTGACCTATAGGGTTCCCAGGGGTACTTTTGCATAAATTCATAACTGCTTGTGCATCAGCATCCTAGTAAAAATGGGATAATCGTCATTACCAAACTCAACCTATAACTGCAACAGGAGAAAATGTTACCAAGTGTCAGTAACATTTTGCGAATGCAATTGAGCATAGTAACATTACATCTGGAATCTTACTCTGCATCAGCAACATTGTCCTCAAGGAAATAAATATTTTGACAGACTTTTTTTGTCAATGGGCTTGGTGAATTGACCCCTATTTGCATTTTTCTATTGTTTTTACAATATCTGGCTGCATTAGCTCTGTTGAGAAGAGATTTTAGGAAGTCTAATCAGAATTTTGGCAATCCAGTGGATTGTGTGGACATGTTTCCCTCTGCATTGTACTGTACATTGCTTAGAAACAAGGAGGAAGAAACTAACTATGTCCTACACTCCTGCATCAAATATCTCTTGCATGGATTGCAACCTTGTTTCCCTTTGCTGATTTATTGAAGTAATTGATTCTGAAGGCAGAGTTCATGGAACATGATGAGAAACCTCTTCCTATAGACATTCGCCTCCTTGGTGCTCTTGCAGAAAAGGTAAATTATTTTGCCATTTCCTGTATGATATATATATGTATATATATATATAGATATTTATATGTTTTTTATTATGTCTTTTTTGTGGGGGGTGGGTAAGATAGTGGTGTCAAATTCTGCAATCTTTATTCTCGTATCAGATTTAATGTACAGTTCCAGATTCTTACAAATCTAGTGTATGTTTGCATTGTTTATACTACACTTCAGGGTCATGCATTTGCAAAGGTCTTGCATTACACAGAAATGGAATTTGAAGGAGCACGCTCCAAGAAGATGGATGCCAACCCTGTTGCTGTAGTTGAAGCACTTATACATATAAACAACCAGTTACAACAACATGACGTAATTATTAAGTCACTTTTATCTCTTTGTGAACATTTATTGACCCGTCTTGTTAAAAAATTTGTGTTTTATTTAGGCTGCGGTTGGAATATTGACCTATGCCCAACAAAATTTGGATGTTCAACTGATCAAAGAGTCATGGTAATTTTCAGTATTATGCATGTCAATACATATTTTCATTGTTTAATTGGGTGTTCCACAAAATTTGAGTATCAACCCCAACAAAATTTGGATGTTCGACTGAAAATTCTACTTTCAGGGTGCCTTTGGTATCCTCCTTTTTTATTGGGTTATCTCCTTCCATGCCCTTTACTCAATTCTCATTATTTATCTGAAGCAACTGCAACTTCAACCTATCTTCATAAAAATATTTCAAAACAATATCACTCATATCTGGTTGTACTTGGTTAGGTATGAGAAGTTGCAGCGATGGGATGATGCTCTCAAGGCCTACACTGCAACAGCCTCTCAAGCATCAAGTCCACATCTTGTTTTGGATGCCACTTTAGGTTCGTGTTTACCATAATTGTCATTTGTTGTTCTTGCTTGTTTAGTTCTTGTTTCTTTATTGTTTTTTCTTCCTCTTTGTTCTTAATTCTGTTTGAGCTTCTTCTTTCTTAGTTTGGTAGAAGAACTACAGGAAACATGAATGTTTCTTGATTTCTTAATTTTCTCAGTGGGTTGATGTATAATCATGTGCTTCCTCTTGGTATGAGATTATGTCTTCTACAGTTCTGGTAGAACTATCCTGCAAATGTATTTGAGGACAAAGATGGCTGTAGAATTTAGTGCAAGCAATTAATCAAAAGAAAACATCTAACTAGGGTTGTTTTGAAGCCTTCAAGGTCTTGGGTTTATTCCACGTGTTAAGGCAGCTTGTACAATTTTTGTGGTGTCCCTTACCATTTTCTACCTCATGCAGTCATGCTTGAATACAGTCTATCATATGATCTGTCACGTTGGCCATGATTGGTCCTTGGTATGCTACTGACCTAGTCATCATAATCCAATCCTCAATTTAGTAGAAAACAATGGTAAGAAAGCATTATGTAGGATACCTTCCCTTGTCAATGATTCTGGATATTGACTAAAATGTAAGACTATGAAGTTTAGAGCCTTGAGGTCAGTAAGCTTAAGTAGTGGTTGACCCCAGAATGAGTATATTGATTATTTCCAAGAAGTCTCAAGTACTTTTTGCTTTATTAGTAAGTCTAAGAATTGATAAGTGGTCGAAACTAAAGGTTTGTAGGAAGACGTGTGTCAGTACTCGGTAGCAGTTCAGAATATGCTTTGCACTAGCTCCTGACTATGCTTTGTATTGGTTGCTTCTGTAGGTCGCATGCGATGCCTTGCTGCCTTGGCTCGATGGGAAGAGCTTAACAACCTGTTTACTGAATATTGGATCCTGGCTGAGCCTGCTACTCGACTGGAAATGGCACCGATGGTTAGTTAGTAATTCATTGGTGGTCATTCATGTCCTTCTTACTTATCTGTTGTTAGGGATTTGATTGTGTCAGGCTGCAAGTGCTGCTTGGAATATGGGAGAGTGGGATCAAATGGCTAAATATGTGTCTCGATTGGATGATGGTGATGAAACCAAACTTAGGGGATTGGGGAATACTGCTGCTAGTGGTGATGGAAGCAGTAATGGCACATTCTTGAGAGCTGTTTTTTTAGTGCGAAGCGGAAAGGTATAATTTATTCTTTGTCCTATTTTTTTAAGACCAGTAGTTTTACACTATCTCCTTAGGATTATGTCCAATTACTTATAAAGAATATCCTTTGACCTAACATGACTGTAAGAATAATCTACACTGAAAATCAGTCTTCAACGAATCAATCATCAGCACTACAAGACAATTATAATAAAATTAATAAATACCAAAGCCATTTGAAACATGAATGTTTATTTTTATAAGTAATGCAACTTCTATTCATGTATGCGTAGAAGGGTAAAATCCTTATATGGTACTTAGACTATTGCAATTGCAATTTTTGGTACCTAAAGTTTATTAAAGAGTTTCCTAGTACCTGTACTTTAGCGGCGTGAGCCATTTTAGTATTTCCGTCACTGCTCATGTGCTTGTCAAAAGGCGGTAATACAACAAGTTTGTACTAAAACTTTCGAAAATAAATTTAACGTACTGTTTTAATTTCACAGTTAAAATTGTCTATGTGGCGCTCACGTGGCCATTCTGTCATGGGCATTTTGGTCAAATTATCTATTTTTCACCCAAAAAAAAGTGTTAATCTAAACAAAAAACAAAAGTATTTGTCCACAAAACTGAAATAAAAAAAAACACATAAACCAAGAACAAATTAAGAAACCCAGATCAAGAACAACCCATAAATCAAGAGAAAGAACAAGAATAAACTGGTGAAACCATATTTATATAACCAATAAAAATATAACACAAACCCAGAACAAGAACAAAGCATTGGTGAAACCATTATCATATAAAAAGAAATCAAAACTAAATCAAACCAAGATTTCATATTCTGCAAAAAGAAAAAAAACCTAGATCTCAGCGTTTATGAGCTAAGCAAGCAACAATTACATCCAATAGCAGTTACAGACCAAATCTCATTTAAAACTGACAAAGGCGCAGGAAAAACTGTTTAAGAGGAAAATTAGACTTGACAAAGTGCAATAAGTGAGGAATTATTCCATCCTTGGCTGCTTGTTCATGTCTCCTCGTGCTCATCATACTCTACTAATTTCTCTCACTGTCCACAAATCTGGGTTCTTTTCTTCTTCATTTTTTTTAATTACACAAACAAACATCTGATTTTTTTTTATTTTAAGGAATGGATAAAAATCTGGGCTGTAATTTGTGTTTTAGTGGAAGAGGGGGATGTGAATTGCGATGGTGGTTTTGTGTTTAGGTACGTGTGTGTCAGTGTGCGGTTTTTTTTTTCAAAGAATATTTTGTATGTTTTTTATTTTATCAGAATTTTGTAAAATTAAAATTCTCTCTTGTTTTTTTCTCCACCATAGGATTAGATCCAATCGTCATCAAATGCGTATTTGAGAGAACTAGAACGAAATATCAATTTTCCCCATGACTAAGTCACCAAATAACTGCCATGTAGGCAATTTTGACAGAGAAATAGACGGAAGTACTAAAGTGGCCCACGGCACAATAGTACAGGTACTATATGACTCTTTAATAAAGTTCAGGTACCTAAAATTGCAATCCGCATTAATCTAGGTACCATATGAGACTTTTACCCATGCGTAAACGCCTCCCTTTAGTTAAACTTTCATTTACAAACTATATCTAATTGCTCAAAGGCCACTTAAGTCAAATTCTACTCTTTGTCCATTGCATAGTGACGTTAGATTTTACTAATTTTAGTATACAGTTATATCAGTGTTTTGTGTTGCTGAATATACTCATAGAACATGCAGTTGAGCAGAGAAAATAATGACAGTTTCATTGTAGCTAAAGGATAAAAGTTGGAGTAATGTGTAACTAGCATGCCTGAACATTTTGGGAAATTTCTTTGAATCTTTAATGTATGTTACCCGCTTCATCTTGTTTTCCATTGCTTTTGAACCATAGTATGATGAAGCACGCAAGTATGTTGAGAGAACTAGGAAATGCTTGGCAAGAGAGCTTGCTGCTTTGGTGAGTCTACGATTTTTTCTTTAAAGCTCTTGAATTTGTGTGTAAGCTTCCTACTTTATGCTGGGGTTTGAAAATATTTGATCATATTGATGTCTATATTAAAATGTCTGCTGGTGAATGATGCTGTACGTGTCTATCCTAATCTACCAAGTCAATCCTTGTGCACTGATTGTGTTTCTGAGTTTTGTTTTATAGAAGTCTTTTTCTTTCCAAAATGAGATGCCTAGCTTTAACAAACCGAATCCCGTCCCTGAATATTCTTTTTATCCTCAACCGATGCAGGGAAGAAAAAGTTTGGGATCACTGGTCTTGAAAAGCTGGAGTATGGCTGTAACCTGTGTAGTATTTTGATTTGGTGTCAGTTGTAAGTTAGGTCCATATGATGTATCCTAAGGTAAAATTTGTTTTAGAAATTGAAATAAAATACGACATGAAATCTTATGGTTTGAACCACTTGATCTTTCATATGGTGACTTAGTAAGCAAAACAGTCTTCTTGCCCCATTGTAAGCAAAACAGTCTTGTAATTTTATATAAAACATGGAGGGGCTTTCGGTGCTTTCCATTAGCTATGACAACTTAGTATGTTGGTACTAGAAGAGTATTTAACATTTAACATTTTCTCCTATTAGTATAGCCATCATCCAAATTCTTTACTGTGTAGGTTTTGGAGAGCTATGAATGCGCATATAGCAATATGGTTCGTGTTCAGCAGCTGTCAGAACTTGAGGAGGTCTGCTATTTTGCTGCTGTTTTTTTTTTTTTTTGGAGGGGGGGGCGGGTGGGGGTGTTCAGTTGTTTTTGTATTTCTACATTTTGAGTCCTAACATGACGATCAATAATTAGGTCATTGATTATTGTACACTTCCTCTGGGGAACCCCGTTGCTGAAGGACGACGGGCCTTTATTCGCAATATGTGGAATGAGCGGATTCAAGGAGTAAAACGTACTGTTGAGGTATATTTGCTTTATACTTTATTGTTAGTTTCTCTATTACTGTCAAAATAAATAAGTACGTAAAGGCTCCTCATAGTAATACTCTGAGCAGCATTTGGCGATTAGGATGGGACTTTTTAAATACATGAACTGTCTCCTAACAAATTACCTTTTTTTGATTGCTAAGATCGTTAGTGATACTTCTTATGTAACTAATAAGCTTGCTACTATTAAGGATTTTTTGGTTATCAAGTTCACCTGCTGCAAAATTTAAATCTTTGTTTTTTCTTGTGGTTTGACTCGAGCCTATTTACTTTGGTTAGTTGCTGGAAACAAACTGAAACTTTGTATCTTTATATTATTATTGTTATGACATCATGTGTTATGCAACATTAGTATCTACTTATATAAAAGAAAACTAGCCTTCCTGAATATGTTCTTGCTTATTGTATTAGTCGTTAATATAGATCTGATACAACCAACCATGAAGTAACCAAAAATAAAGACAAACCATCCAGTATATGCTTGATGTTGTGAACACCTCATTGAGTCTCCATTCTCTATTGTGATTACGTGCACGGTCCAAAAGAGAAGTATTGCCAACAATTGGTTGACGGTTACGTTCATTTCCAACCATCAGTTGCATGTTCGTAATTTTTTTTAATTCACAAAAAAAAGGTATTACCAACTTTTTGTAAACAATTCCTACATAGATTTAAAGAGACAAAAATAAGTAAATAATAAAAACCTATTGTAAGCACATAGATCATGCATTTGAAAAATTGAAAGCTGATGACTTATTTCATCTACTTAAACAGATTTACAATTAACATATGAAAAAGAAAAGATAGTGCTACCTAATTAAAATGTTTTTTGGGACAAAATATCTTGCTACCTAAATATTTTTAAGGTCTGATAAGGGCTGTTATATCACTCATAGTTGAGTTTGTTATGTGTTGTTATTAACCCAAAGCCATTGCAATAGAAAACAGTAATTATAGAAACAATTCTCCCCATGATATTTTAGGAATTTTTGCACATAACCAATTGTTATGGAAGCTGCAATTATCCAATAAAAATATGGAAACATTAGCTAAAATGATCTAAAAAGAAACAAATAAGGGGAAAAACACCTCTGAAAAAATAAAAACCGTCTATAGAATAAGAAAGCCCCTTAGCTTGCAAATTGTTTGATGGATGAGATGCCCTTTAGCTTGCAAATTGTTTGGTAGTAGGTTGTCCTCATTACTTCGAATTAGCAATTACCTCGATCGGAATTGCTTAAGATAATTCTTCCAATAAGCAATTACCTTCTTGTTAGTACAGATAGGAATTGCTCTTGATTGCTCTGCTTGGATCGGAATTGCTCTGCTTGTGAGTTCTTTCACTTCTGCTACACTTCTTATTAGTACATATCACAATTTGAAGTTTGATGAGACCCTTTGCATGAACCTTAGGAATTGACGTCATTGATAAACCCAAGCGACCTTCCACGTGCTGACCTCAAAATCTGAATGGCAAGATTTATTTTTTCTGAGCCATAAAACCCATCCGTCTGCCACTCTTATTCAACCCGTCTATTAAATGCGTGAAATTTTTGTCTGTTTAACATTTATTTTACTGTTTTGTCCCTTATAGATTACATATTTTTTCTCAAATTGATATATGAATAGAGGGGGTATTCTTTGGGATTTTGAATGTTTACAAAAAAACCCATGTTTTGGTATTATATATATGGATGATTGTGTGTAAAAAGGAAAATGATTGTGATTACCGTTCTTTCGAACCCAAGACGGCTAATTAGTTCAATTTCGTGTCTACACATCATTGACCTGGTGTCATCAAGAGAAAGATGCATGGTCTAGCACTATACTTAGTATAGTTAGATTTCCCCTTGCCTTTTTTATAGGATGGGGTCGGGGGTCCTAATGTTGGGAACTGCTTAAAGATTAGGTGTTGTTTATGATCAATATCGGATGCACCAACATCTTTTAAGTTTCAAAATCTGGAGTATATTTTTTGTTCCTTATAATGGTTAATGATAAAATCATGTAGATTGTAGTAATGTAGGCTTTTTATGAACTAATTACTCCATTTCAAGAACCAATGCATGCAAATACACGTTTTGATGGCTTCTGTCTTTGTGTTGCATGATCTAATTCTCTTACTTCTAACTTGTTTTGATGTTTTGTACTCGATTATTCAGGTATGGCAGGCGCTTTTAGCAGTTAGAGCACTTGTTCTACCTCCAACTGAAGATGTCAATACTTGGCTTAAGTTTACTTCCCTTTGTCGGAAAAGTGGGCGAATTAGTCAGGCTAGATCTACTTTAGTCAAACTCTTACAGGTAGGTGGTGCAAAATTATCCAAGGATGTTTGAATTGCAGGATTCTCATCTTATTTGTTTATTTTAACTTTATTTTTAATTGTTCTTAGTATGACCCTGAAACATCTCATGAAAGTGTGCGGTACCATGGGCCTCCACAAGTGATGCTTGCATACTTGAAATACCAATGGTCACTTGGAGATGACCTCAAGCGCAAGGAGGCGTTTGCTAGGCTGCAGGTAGAAAATGTTTTCCTTTTTGTCAAACCACCAATGAGAAAGTAGTTGTGCTTTAACTACCTATGAACTACCTACTTTCCCAACCTCTTACTGTATATATTGCTTGGCTGTGACAATATGGTTTAGAATTTGGCAATGGAGCTCTCGACTGCACCTAGTATTGAACCAGTTACACCAACTGGCTTCCTGAGCTGTAATACTCCAAGTGTTCCGCTCATTGCCCGTGTGTATCTCAAACTTGGAACCTGGAATTGGGCTCTTTCTCCTGGATTGGATGATGATTGTATACAAGGTAATTTTTTCTTATTTAAGTTCCCGATAGTTGACTTGTTTCCTAGCATCTTTTGTTGATTAATTTTAACTTGGTGCAGAAATCCTTGTTGCCTTCCGAAATGCAACTCAGTGTGCAAATAAATGGGCAAAGGCATGGCACACATGGGCATTGTTCATTACAGCAGTGATTCCTCTTTATACTGTCAGAGGGTATGCAAGTTCTGCTTCCCAATTAGTTGTTGCAGCAGTCACTGGGTATTTTCACTCAATAGCATGTTCAGCAAATACTAAAGGTGTTGATGATAGCTTCCAGGTAAAGTATAGTCCTTGATCAAAGGTTTTGTTTTTGTAATACACTAATACACGATATCATTCAAGATTCACCTCTCCAGTCTTCTTCATATTTGGGCATTTGGCATATCTTCATACTGCATCTAAAGAGCCATGGTTTTCATTTGATTATCTATAAAATCACTTTTTTCTTTGAACATTAGTAATCTTTCGAAGGAGATGAAGGTTAAATAAATTTCTTTTCTATACAAAGAAATGGATCTACAAAAGAAGTTATGTCCGTGCAAGCTGTAGTTTGTGCTGGCATTTTGATATCTGTTGAAGTTGGTTAGGTCAAGCGGGAATCTAATCCTGCTCGGATACAGTTATTATGGGCATAATAATTAGTCTGAGAATTTGCATTTGAAAACTAACTCGGGAACAGTAGGGTAATGTGCCCAGATTAACTTACAACATTTCTTACTTGTGAAGATTTGAAGATAATAACAAATATAAGGTTGTGCGTTTGTATTTCCAGCTACAAGTGCAAAAGTAAAAGTTATTATTCACACATCATAATGCCTGTTTTTTCTATGTATCACTTTCCATTTAATTTCAAGATTTTTCTTTTTTTCTGCTTCAGGATATTCTTCGTCTTCTTACATTGTCGTTCAACCATGGAGCTACTGCAGAAGTTCGAATGGCACTACAAAAAGGGTTTGCACATGTTAATATTAATACATGGCTGGTGGTTTTACCTCAAATAATTGCCAGGATACATTCTAATAACCATGCTGTAAGGGAACTCATACAGTCGCTTTTGGTGCAAATTGGACAATGTCATCCACAGGTATGCTTTGATGTATGTTACTTGTATGATTGTATCAAATGAAAATATGAAGATATTGAATTTGGTTTAATAGAGCTAGAAGTTAATAAATCAGTGGATTTTATTTTATTTTATTTATTATTATTGTTATGTTGTATCTGTGTGTTTATGTTGGATTTCCGGTTAGAACTTGCTTGTCCTCCAAAAAGGAAACTATACTTGTTTGTCTCCAAATTAGTGTGTTGTGTAAAAGAGCAAGAGAGTGATCTCATATTTTTATTTTTTTCATTGTACCATCACAACACAAAGTTATTCGTTTCTGTGAGGGATGAGTTTGTCTCGAAAATTATATTCATAGCTGGTGGTAACCATTTTGGTTTCGGAACCAACAGTAAGGCAATTCCTCTTTGCCTGTGTGATGTTTGGCCGTTAAAGTTACTGATTTCAGACCAATTAGTTTGATTACAAGCTAATACAAAATCATTGCAAAAGTCTTGGCTGGGAGATTAAAGGAGGTGCTGTAAGATACTATTTCTTATGCTCAGGGAGCCTTTGTAAAGAATAGGCAGATCCTTAATGCAGTTCTGGTGGCAAACGAGGTGGTAGATGAGGTAAGAATGAAAAAAAAGAAGGGACTAGTTTTTAAAATTGATTTCAAGAAAGCCCATGTTGAGTGGAACTTCTTGGACTTTGTATTTGAAAAGAAAGGCTTTGGTCTGAGATAGAGAAATTGGATTAAAGGGTGTCTAAGATCAGCAAATTTTTCTGTAATTATAAATGGAAGACCAAGAGGAAAGTTTGGAGCTACTAGAGGTTTGAGACAGGGTGATCCTCTCTCTCCTTTTCTATTTATTCTGGTGGTGGACGTGTTAAGCAGATTAACAGAGAGGGCAAAGGAATGCAGACTTATTGAAGGTTTGTCCGTAGGGGCGGAAAATGTTGAAATGACTCATCTTCAATTTGCTGATGACACCATTTTCTTCTTAAAAGATGATGATCAGAATTGCGCTAATCTGAATATGATTTTGGAGAGTTTTTGCTTTCTGTCATGGTTGAATGCTAAATGCTCTTTAGTAGGGATAAACTCAGATAGCTCCAATGAAGAGAGGTTGGCAGAAGTATTCGGTTGTGGGGTATGAAGTTGGCCTCTAAAGTATTTGGGGCTACCTCTGGGTGGCAACCCTAAGGCTGTCTCGTATTGAATACGTGTGAGATGCTTCAGCGAAGAAGGCCAAATAGTTGTTTCTCACCTCATTGGTGTGTTTTATGCAAACGCAATGGAGAGAATGCAAATCATATTTTTTTGCAGTGTGAAGTGGCCTCTTATCTTTGGCAGAAGTTCTTTAGGGAGGCTGGGGTAATTTGGGTTTCTTCATTACAGATTTCTGCTTTATTCGCTCAAAACCTTGCTGGTTTTGGAAAAGGGAAGAAAGCCAAAGTGTTATGGAGCTGTGGGATCCTTGCAATTTTTTGGGTGTTATGGATGGAAAGAAATAAGAGAATTGTTGAAGCCTACGAGGGGGTAGGGGTTGAGGTTCTTTGGGAAAGAGTAAGATTTTGGGTGGCTCTTTGGGCTTCGGTCTCTGACGTTTTTAAAGATTATAGTTTCTCCTCTATTCTAAGGGACTGGAGAGCAGCAGCAGTTTAGGAGTTTTTTTGTCTTATCCTGAGGGAGATTTCTTGCGTGAGGGGGGTAGTTGTTTTCTGTATGTATTGGTGTTTGTGCTCTCTGTTTTTCCCTGTTGTTTCTTGTGGATCCCTCATCCACTGTGTTTGTATTCATCTCTTTTTTTAATAAATTATGTTTCTTTTCAAAAAAAAGATAGTCTACCTACCTACCTCTGGCGTGGCTAAGACGTTGGAGGGTTTGATGAGAAATTTTTTTGTGGGAAGGTAGTGGCGAAGGGCAGAGTGGGTATTGGTTTCCAAGAGTAAGAAGAAAGGAGGGCTGGAGATTGGTAATTTAGTTGCAAAAAATATCTCGCTGTTGGGGAAGCAACTCTGGAGATTTCCTACTGTGAGAGAATCGTTGTGCCACTGTGTAATCAGAAGCAAGTATGGTTATCAAGAAAATTGGTGGGATTCAAACCTGGTTGTTCAAAAATAGAGTAGAAGCCCCTGGAAGGATATTTCGGTTGGGTTGAGCGAATTTTCTAACTGCATTCAGCTCACAGTGGGTAATGGGAGAAGAGTAAGATTTTGGGTGGGGGACAGACCTTTTAATGAAGCTTTTCCAAGACTTTTCAGATTGCCAAGATTCCATGACAGATCAATAGAAAGTTTAGCCATTCCAAACACTTTCCTGGTGAGTAGGAATTTTAGGTTTAGGAGGAATTTAAATGATGAGGAAGCAATGGAAGCTTCAGTTTTGCTGGGGCTGGTAGAAAGAGTCAGTTTGGTGAGCTCAAAAAAGGATGCGAGGAGATGGAGATTGGAAGCGTCTGGTGATTTTTCATGTAAATCTTTCCATAATTTCCTTAGTAATGATAGCTCTGCTCCAAACTTTGTTCCTGCAAACTTTATATGGAAATCCAAAGTTCCTCCTAAGATTAAGATTTTAGGCTGGCTGGTTGCACATGAGAGATTGAATACTTGCGAGATGTTGCAACGGAGGAGGCCACATAGTTGTTTCTCGCCTCATTGGTGTGTCTTATGCAAATCGAATGGAGAGAATGTAAATCATATTTTTTTGAATTGTGAGGCGGCCTCCTATCTTTGGCAGAAGTTATATAGGGAAGCTGGGGTGAATTGGGATTCTCCTACACAGATTTCTGCTTTATTTGCTCAAAACCATTCTGGTTTTGGGAGAGGGAAGAAAGCCAAAGTGTTATGGGGGTGTGGGGTCCTTACAGTTTTTTGGGTATTGTGGATGGAAGGAAATAGAAGAATCTTTTAAGCCTATGAAGGGGTAGAGGTTGAGTTCCATTGGGAGATAGTAAGATTTTGGGTGGCTCTTTGGGCTTCGGTTTCTGGGTTTTTTAAGTTTATAGCTTCGCTTGTATTTTAAGGGATTGGAGAGCAGCAGCAGTTTCGGAGTACATGTTTTCTCTTGTGGGAGGTTCATGAGGGATTTTGGTTTTCGGTGGTTTCCTTTTGAGTTTCCTGATTCTTTTCTGTGTTCTGTGGACTTCTTGTCTACTGTTTTGTATTCATCTGTTATTTAATAAAATCTGTTTCTTTTACAAAAAAAAATGTTTGGCTTCTTTGATTGGAGAATGATAGGTTGTTTGATGACAAGATGGAGGAAGAATATTTACTTTACATAGGATTAAATCTTTAGCTTCTTTTTGGTGGTGGTTTTCGAATTTATTAGGGATTTTGTGATTTATCTTGATGTGGGGAGTTTTGAGTTGAATCTAGTTTATTTCTGGTTGGATGATGGGCTTCTTGTCGGTCATTGTAATTTTTCTCTGTCCTTAGAAGTGTCTTCTTTTTAAATATAAAAAAAATAAAAATAAGAATAAGTATATTATTTTATTGTTTTCTTCTTCCTTCTTTCTTTACATTTTTGTTTTTGCAATGATGCAATTCTTGGTTGGCATTCCACTTTCAATCTGAGTAGAATACTTTTCAGTGTGGAGTAGAAAACCAACCATCAGGAGACTAATTGTTCTTTATTTGAGTTATATCTTTTCTTTTCTTTTTAGTTCATAACATGGCTTTCATTTGACTACAGGGTATTGCCTGAAAGTGTGCGGTGCCATTCTCATCTAGTTATATTCTCTTCATTTGTCCAATTTCATGTTGCATGGAATAGCAATATCTCCTCTCTAATCTTGTAGATATGATTCATTGTCACTCAAATTCCTTTCACAATTTAGACTTGCACATGTCGTCTATTAACTGAATTCCTTTCACAGGCTCTTATGTACCCTCTCCTAGTAGCATGTAAATCAGGAAGTAATTTATGCAGAGCTGCAGGTCAAGAAGTGGTTGACAAAGTTCGACAGCATAGTGGTGTACTTGTGGATCAGGTGAAATGATAGTTCAATTTAATTTTCATCAATTTGTTCTGTTCTTTGCCCTTAACAGATGTAATAAGCAACGCTTTTACAGAAAGTTTCTTTTTTTTTTGTACAGGCACAACTCGTGTCAAAGGAACTAATCCGGGTTGCAATACTTTGGCTTGAAATGTGGTATGAGGCTCTGGAAGAAGCTAGTCATTGGTATGTTGGTGAACATAACATTGAGGGAATGCTAAAAGCATTGGAGTCATTGCATGAAATGCTCGAGGAAGGGGCTATGAGGAACAATACCACAATAACAGAGACGACATTCATTGAGGTTGTTTCATTTAAGAATGTTGACCTTGATTTTTAGGAATATTTATTGTTTTCACCCAGACAAAATAATATGAAATATAAGCTAGTGCTGTATGTTCTGCTTTTTGCATGGCTTTTGGAGTCTATTTCACACCATCTTGAATATTAATTTTCCTACAAGTCAGTATCTTGTGTCAGCTAATTGTGGAACTTTCCAACGCTAGAATATTAATTTATGACAGACCAAAGCAGAGCATGACAACCTTCCTAAATTACACTGTTCTTTCACTTTGGTGTGATCTCAGTCCTATACTGTTTAACATGTCACCTTTGTGTGGTCTCAGGCCTATCGTCATGAATTGCTGGAGGCATATGAATGTTGCATGAAATATAAGAGAACTGGAAATGATGCTGAGCTTACTCAGGTATGAAAGTTTTAGTTGGCAGAATATGTTTAATTTTCCTATAAACCTAAAGAAACTTGGAACAAAGATATCTTGTAATAGTGATTTTAAACCTTCCATTTTGTATTTTACAATTGGATCATCTTATAATTTTGTTCCCAAAAAAAAAATTTAATTTTTCCAAGAAATGGGGTCTGCGCATAAGTTATGTTATTTCTGCTGGTGATTTAAATTGTTCTCAATTTTTCTTTTGTCATAATCCTGGGGGCTAATGATATTAATTTATCCCTTGATCAGGCATGGGATCTTTATAATCATGTATTTAGAAAAATAGATAAGCAGCTGCAAAGTCTCACTACACTGGACTTGGAGGTATGGAGATCTTTTCCTCCTTTCAGTTTGACTTATTGCATTGTCAGTTTATGTGCACTGACATTTGTTTACATATGCTAGTCTGTCTCGCCAGAGTTGTTAGAATGTCGTAATTTGGAGCTGGCTGTTCCTGGTACATATCGAGCAGGTAAATACACATTCGTGTTTGAGCAATAAACTAATGATTCGTATTCAACCTAAATTAATAAATAGATAATCTCCTGTTGCAGAATCTCCTGTGGTGACAATCGCATCATTTGCACGCCAGCTTGTTGTCATAAGATCCAAACAGCGACCTAGGAAATTAACAATTCATGGGTGTGATGGTGAGGATTATGCCTTCTTGCTGAAGGGACATGAAGACTTACGCCAAGATGAACGTGTCATGCAGGTACTCTTCTTCCTACCTCATTAAATGCTTATAATTTTTTCTAATTCTAGCTGCTGAGGTTCCAACAACATTTATTTCTGTTTTCTGTATAGATTATACTTATTCTGACATATATCGATTCTGTTAGCTTTTTGGTTTGGTAAATACACTACTGAAGAATTCTAGAAAAACAATGGAGAAGGATCTCTCTATTCAACAGTATGCTGTCATTCCGTTGTCTCCAAACAGTGGACTGATTGGTTGGGTCCCAAATTGTGACACCCTTCTCCATCTCATTAGGGAGTACAGGGATGCCAGAAAGGTTAGTTTATGTCCTATGGATTTTTTGTTCTTCTCTCTTATAGGAGTCCAATCTAATAGCATAGTCTCACACCAAGGGGATTGGTTGGTTTGTATCTTCGCTTGTGGAGGTGGAGAGCCAAGTTTCTCCAGCCTTGGTGTTGAGAGGGAATGTTAGTGTAGTCGCACGTGGTCTAGTTACCTTTGGGCTATGAAGATATATACACATAGAAACCCTATCCTTGTAATCTTGCAGGCTACCCTCTGTGTAAAATGGGTGGGTGCCTGGATTTTATTGTTGGCTGTATTTTTCTCCGTATTCTAAATGCTTCATTGTTTCAGATCACTCTAAATCAAGAACACAAATATATGCTCAGTTTTGCTCTGGATTATGATCATTTGCCACTCATAGCTAAAGTGGAAGTATTTGAGCATGCTCTGCAAAATACAGAGGGAAACGACCTTTCAAGGGTATGATTCTTACCAAATACATATTCTTCAATGTGTTCATTGGTTTCTTGCTTTGAGTACCTTGAGAGTGATCTGAAGGTGTCTAAAGCTACTTTTGATAGGTTCTTTGGCTGAAAAGTCACACTTCAGAGGTATGGCTGGAGAGGAGGACAAACTATACGAGAAGTTTAGCAGTCATGAGCATGGTATGTGTTTTCTTTGTACCACCTAATTTATTTCTGCACTACATTTTGTAGTTGGATTAAACCAAATTTATTAGTTCCTTAACCTTTTCAAAACGGATCAGAAATCCATCTGGTTGGTAAAAATTGTACTTGTGAGTAAATTTATCAGTCTCGTAGGTTAGTGGCCCATAACCTATAATGTGGTTGGTAAACACCTCACATGCTAACTTCTCCTATAAGAATATTCATCTGATCTTAAGAGTATTTTATCTGACGTTCAAGATTCATTGATTTTGTTTAGGTCGGTTACCTTATTGGCCTTGGTGATCGTCACCCAAGCAATCTTATGCTGCACCGTTATAGGTAAGTAATGATTGGCAATTTGGTCAAAAGAAGATTTAATTATTAGATAAAACTTTTGGGCATCTCATATGCTGTTGTACAGTGGGAAGATCTTGCACATTGAGTTTGGGGACTGCTATGAAGCCTCTATGCACCGGGAAAATTTTCCTGAGAAGGTATGTTGCTGCATTCCAAGTGCCTCTTGTTTGATTTTCTTACATAATGCAGTGGCTACAACTTGGTTAGAAAAGAAATACCCTCTTTGGAAGCCTAAGATTAAGCCCAGCCCTTTTGGGTCCAAAGTGAGTCCCCGTGGTAGTCTAAGAGTCTACTATGTCTTTAAGTACTCTATAAGTCTTTAATGAGTCTTTTGGTATGCTAGGAGTCTAAGGGTGATGAATTTTAAGCCTATAAATATGGCTACCTATTGTGATCCCAAATCAGATTGGAATGAATAAATGTTTAGTTTTATTGTAAGGCTTGGTGCCTGAGTTCTCTCCCCTGACCTCCCTTGTTCTGTTTTCTCTACTGCAGCTTTAAACCCTCTCTTTCCCTCTCATTCTTCTTAAACTCTTCTGTTTTCTTAATCTTTCTACATTCCCTAGCCAACCATAATCATATTCTCACCTGCCCTCGCTTTGTTCTACACCATTACATTTACTTCAATATATATTTACTCATATGTGTCTGTGTGTGTGTGTGTGTCCATTTTACAGGTACCCTTTCGGTTGACTAGAATGCTTGTGAAAGCAATGGAGGTTAGTGGTATAGAGGGCAACTTCCGTTCAACTTGTGAAAATGTGATGCAAGTTCTGCGAACACATAAAGATAGTGTTATGGCTATGATGGAGGTATGGACGACAAGATTGTTTTGCTAAATATTTTCTCAGTTTGCATTTTAAGGGAAGTTCAATTTGAAGTGTATTCCACAGTATTGACTATGGAGATTAATTTTTCAGGTCTTTGTTCATGATCCTCTTATCAACTGGCGTCTCATCAACTTCAATACGTCAAGGTTTGCTGATGAGGACTTGAATGAGCGCGCTGTGGTAGTCATGGCTCGGATGAGTAATAAGCTTATTGGACATGATTTCTCCACCAGTTCCTCTATTCCAAACGCAGTAGACTACAACACGCTGATTTCTGGAGATACTCGAGAAGTTGTTCATGGTTTATCTGTTAAGCTGCAAGTTCAAAAGCTGATTATCCAAGCAAAATCTCATGAAAATTTGTGCCAAAATTTGGTCGGGTAAGAGACTTCGCAATTTTTCCTCTTATGCCACTCTCAAGTTTCAATGCATGTCCAAAAATAATAATAATAAATAAAATAAAGAAGAATGGGCATTGGGATTGAAAGTTAATTAACCTGAGACATTCTACTATATCTAAGGGGTATTATGCTTAAATTAAGGAGCTTTCGGCATCACATGATGGGAGGAACCTCGTAAGGGGTGCTGATGCCCCGAGGTTCGCATCTTATAGTCACTCACTGGACGAGCCATATTAGATTTTTTTTTTTTTTTAGATTGAATGGTCAAGACTGCCTGGAAACAATGTTAGATTTATCAAGAGGTTTTTTTTTTGTTAAAAAATTGTACCAAGCTGACGTCCCCTCGTCGAATCACCGCTATTATGTATGCTTTCAGGTGGTATCCTTTTTGGTAAGCGGCAGACGACTGTACATATTAGTGTTCTACAAGAAGACCCTGTTGTATATGCATCCAATCAGATTAGCTGTGTAAAGTAGTTGACTAGTTATTAGTGAATTCTTAGTTGGAATCAAACCTCTTCCCTGTAATTCTTCAGCTATATATATGTAAACAACATTAAAAAAAATTATGAGGCACCTATTGTAAGTAATATTTTAGGCCAGGTGGTGAGGGAGGGGAAAGGATTAGGACTATAGGTAAGAGGTTTAATCCTCCAATGTAACAAACAAGAGGCATCTTTTGAATCCAAGTCGCCAAATGTTATGAAGCGGAAGATGGTCCTTTTTTATGCTGTTGATCTTATTTCCAACACAAAAATAGCGCAGAAAATTTGAAAAATGTCATAATTTCCTAGAAAATCCATAATCTAATTTTAATATTCTAAAATTCCACTTTGAAATCGCCAAATTTTATTGTGAACCCTTATAGCTAATATTGTATTCTTGGAACGTCAAGTCTGTTATCTAAATCTCAAATTTCTATTTTTTTCGCCCAATCATTTTGAAACTGGAAATCTTCATGCGGAAAGCCCAAATTCATTGTCAAAGTTGCGAAGTTCGTTCCCTAAACCAGTTCACATTCTACAAACTCTAAAAATTCTACCAATTTGTTTTGTGTTTCGTGAACTCCAAAGTTCATTCCGATCCAAACCTTTTTATTTTTTCTATTTTCGTGTTGTTCCAAATTCAAAATTTTTATTCTCTACACGCCACATTTCCACCAAATCCTGATTCCTCAAACCTCAATTTTGATCTCCTATATTCCTAATTTCTAATTCACACATTATAAAATAAAAAATTGTGATTTTTGTGAACGAACACCAAGAATAATGTAAACTATGACCGGAAAAAATTTCAGAAATTTTTTATTTTCCAAAGTACAAAAACATGGAAACTTATGCAAAAAAAAAATTGAGCTTTTTGAGTTCCGTCTCTTGGAACGACTTTTAAAATTATGTTTTATCAATAGTGAGATTATGGTTTGAAACAATTTGAATAAAATTAGGTCTTGACATGGTTTGTCACGTTTGGACGTGTCGAGGAGCATCTTGGCATGCTTTCTTTTGAACTGCAGTTTTTTTGAAAAAAAATTTGTACAATAATCACATTATTCGTAGATCATGATTTTTAGAATGTATTCAAACTGACAGAATTAAAAAAACTCGAGCGGATTTTTTTTATATAAATTTCTTAGTTTTCTAATTTTGAAAAATCGTAAAAAATAAATAAATAAATATATATATATATATATGTTGTGAGTCGCCTATTAACTCAAGTAGGAAAAATAGAAAAATGAGAGAGAGAGAGAGAGAGAGAGAGAGAGAGACAGACAGACAGAAGTGTAGAATGATTCGATTAATGTTTGATGTTGTGGTGTGTAGAATGGTGATGCCTCAACCTCTTTATATAATGAAGAGGTTGAGGTGTATTCATGGTATACAATAATGAGGAAAAACCTTTTAGTTTCCCCACTAACTCCACTAACTATACAATTTATGCTCTTCCATAAGTAGTGTAACTTTTATAGAGAAAGTAGAAGAATACCAAAGGTCTTCGAAAATGTATGTAATCCACATCTTGTATCTTGTACTTACGGACGTTAGTTTATGGACAACCACTCCACTATGTGCATTACAACACTCCCCCTTGGATGTCCAAAAACTGACTTTGCTGCATCTGAACTCCTTCATCTTCGAGCATTATGCTAAGTATAGTTAAGTAGAGTTGAAAATAAACATTCATTCGCTAATGCCAACACACAAAACGTTAAGTCCAGGAAAACCCAGTGTGGGACAAAAACCAGAGTTTAGGAGAAAATTGTGTTGCCGAATGATGTAGACCGAAACACTATGAGATGTAAGTGCGCGGAGGAACTAACCACAAGAGATGTGCCTCATTAAAACCTTGCCAGAGTAAACCCAGTGGGACAAACCTCTGGTCGAAAGACAAAACAGTACACGGTGGTTAGAAGTATACGACTGGCTACTCCTCCTGATTTCAGCAATCCTTAGTGAAGATATGATCAATGTCAATGATTTGACAAATAGCTAGACGATGGCTGGGATGGTACCTCGTTAAAAACCTTGTCAAGGTAAACCCAGTGGGACAAACCCTTGGTCTAAGAAAAAAGAGTACACTAGCCAAGCGTCGATCAAATACGAGCATTCGGCGGAATGCTCCCCCTCACACGCACACGACTGGGTGCAGGAATTTCGACTTAGGCATAAATTGTTACTCTAAGGTAGCTCATATAGCTTCCTGAGATCGATTGCCTTAACGTGTTTCTGAAACGAATACTTTGGTAATGACTTAGCGAATAAGTCAGCGTGATAACTCTCTGAACCAATGTGCTTCACTTCGATCTTCTGGTGCTCTTGTTGTTGATGCGTAAAGAAGATCTTCGGCGAGATGTGCTTAGTAGCATCTCCCTTGATGTAACCATGCTTACCTTGATCAATAACAGCCATGTTGTCCTCATAGATGACAACTGGTTCATCAGGATTATGAGATAGCTCACAAATACTTTGTATATGGCCAATAAATGCTCGAAGCCATACACACTCTCTAGTCTCCTCGTAGAGAGCAAGTAGTTCATAGTGGTTTGTCGAAGTAGCTACTAAGGTCTGTTTTCGAGACCTCCAAGATATTGACGTATTCCCAATGGTAAAGACATAACCAAATTGAGAACGTCTCTTATGTGGGTCTGATAAGTAACCAGCATCGGCGTAATCGACAAGGGTTGCATTATTTCGAGTGTCAAGGGGGCTAGATCCACTCAATGACACGTAGGGATAGAACAAGCCCATATTTATTGTACCTTTAAGGTAACAGAAAATGTCTTTGATGTCATTCCAGTGGCGGCGTGTTGGCGCGGTGTGTGTCGAGCTAAACAATTCACAGCAAACGAGATGTCTGGTATACTACATTGGACCAAGTACAATAATGCGCCTATTGCACCCAGATATGAACACTCAGGGCTCAATATCTCTTCATCGTCTCTCTTAGGATGGATTGGGTCCTTGTTAATGTCTAGAGTTCGAGCGATCATGGGAGTAGGTAACAACTTAGCGTCATAATGACTAAAGCGTCGCAACACCTTCTGGGTGTAGTTCGATTGATGTACTAGAATTCCATCTTTATGGTGCTCGATATGTAGGCCGAGATAATACCGTGTCTTCCCAAGATCTTTCATCTCGAATTCCTTCTTCAGAAGTTTAGCAATTTCAATAAACTCTTTCGAGGTTCCTATGAGATTCATATCATCTACATAGACTGTGATAATAGCATATCTGAAATGGATTGCTTAATAAACACGTAAGGGCATAGTTCATTGTTCACGTATCCCAAGTCGATCAAGTATTCACTTAGATAGTTATACCACACCCGTAAGGGCATAGTTCATTAGTGAACGTCTCAATTTAATCGAGAACGTGTTCCATGGTCAAGAACTACTTGATTCGAGCAACGTAAGTCTATCAGGGACTTTCATATATATCTATGTGTCTAGATCCCCATAGAGATAAGTTGTGACCACATCCATGAGCTGTATTCCCAGTTTTTCTGAAACTACTAAACTGATTAAGTAACAGAACGTTATAACGTCTATTACAGGAGAATAAGTCTCCTCATAGTCAATTCCAGGGCGTTGAGAGAAGCCTTGCGCCACTAGGCGAGCTTTATATCGAACAATCTCATTATTCTCATCACATTTCCTTACGAATACCCATTTATGACCAACTGGTTTAACATTGGGCGGTGTTGGAGCGACTGGTCCGAACACACTTCCTTACGCTAAGGAATCCAATTTGACTTGGATTGTTTCTTTCCATTTTGGTCAGTCGTCTCTACATTGAAAATCATCAACGGAGTAAGGTTCAATTTCATCGCTAGTTTGGATTTTGGTAGCTACCACATATACAATTATATCATCGATGATAATCTCATTACGATTCTATATCTCACATAAGCATGCATTATCGAGATTTCTCTATTCTTGGAAGTGAGTTCAAATGTTGGAGCATCCCCCAACGTCTCTTCTATGATAGACCCATAATCCGGATTATATCTTGAGATGGATCTATTAAGATCGCGATGTCAAGAGGATTTGTGCCAAATTTATCCTCTTCAGGGGATAAGAATCCTTCGAACCTAGTGGTACACCTCGCTTCTAGACAGGGACAAATGACTGGTTAGCCACCAAGCCGTACGTCGTCCATCTGAGACGACACGCCCTACGAGGACGTTGCATCCTTCAGGAATGACTTTGCATTCTATTGGGACGTCTATTCTTGCAGGCATATTTGCAGCAAGTATATGTGATCTTGTCACTTTAGCTAAGTCATTAAATGTATCTGGCAATTGATTAGCAACATTTTGTAGACTTAAAATTCTCTGCACTTCCTTATCACTATGTGCAGATGAGGAATCAAGATAAGACTGAGTAGGTACATGCCACGTTAATTCACGTCGTTCCTTATCAATGTTAGCATGCGAATCTTCTCCTAACGACGGGAAGACAGTCTCATCAAAGTAACAATCCGCAAATGCGGTAAAGAGATCGCCTGTCAAGGGCTTTAAAAAGCGTGTAATGGATGATGATTCATAATCGACATATGTGCTCATCTTTTATTGAGGACCCATTTGTACATTGTGGCGGCACAATTGGCACGTAAACTGCACACTCAAATACGCGTAAGTACGAAATGTTTAGTTCATACCCAGTCACTAACTGTAACGCAGAATAAGGTTGGGTAGCAGTGAGCCTCAATCGGACCAACATGGCTTCATGCAAGATTGCATAGCCCTACGTAGAAATTGGAAGCTTAGTGCACATTACCAAGGTTCATGTTATCATTTAATGAAAGCTTCTACGAGCCATTCTGAGTGTGAACATGGGGAACCAGATGTTCAACATCAATCCCAAGGGACATGTAATAATCATCGGAAAACTTCGATGTAAACTCTCCGGCATTATCAAATCTTCTAGACTTTATAGGATAATCCGAGTCGTGAACCCTTTGGGCGAGGAGTTTAGCAAAAGCAGCGTTTCTTGTGGATAATAAACTTGTGACCATCTTGTCGATGCATCAACCAGTACCATGAAATATTTAAATGGTATGTAGGTTAGTTGCATAGGTCTACAAATATCACCTTCGATTCTCGCAAGGGAATTTCAAAACTAGTTTAGTGGGCTTTACACGAATTGGTTTGAGATTTGTCTTTCCAATATAGCAAGCTTGGCATGGGCTTTTCGGATTAATCACAAAATTCTTTCCTCCAAGAGGATGTCAATGTGATGCATTCGTAGTTCTAAACATTGTATTACAACTCGGTTGTCCCAAACGGTCATGCCACAGCATATAAGTGCTCTTATCAATCAGCGCCCGGCGAATGATAAGGTTATTTCCAACCAATCAAGTGTATTGTGGTAACATAAAGACCACTTGAAAAAACATCTCAATTTCTCCAATATATGCTTTTGGCCGTATTTATTGGAGGTCATGTGTAAAGGAAATCCACACCATTTTCATGAGCGGTTTCAACATGATATTCATTTGCTCAAATGTCCTTAAAACTCAGTAAGGTTCGACTGAACCTATGAGAGTATAAGGCCTCAGATATGGTCAAAGAACTACCATTGGACAACGCGAATTAGGCTTTGCCGAAGCCTTCAATTAGGGTCGACGGGCCCGAAATCATTGTTACTGAGGTTACTTTAGGCGTGAAGTTGATGAAATATTTTTGATCTCGTAAGATAGTGTGAGTGGTACCACTATCAGCCAGACAATCAACTTCCCCACTAATCATGCCTAATAGTAGAATAATTTAAAGGCGATCACATTATCAAAGGAATTTGCTCAAAAATACTATAAATTATTTCGAGAAACGTTGAGACATGATTCATAAAAACAAAACCATAATCGAAAAGAGAGTGTAAACATTTATCCAGGTGGGCCACACTTTGGCCCAATTATTATCATAAAAATAGAAAAAAAATACTAATCCAAATCCATTTCAACAACAAAGTCGGCTGTATCAAGAGTTACCTATGGAGTTATTTCGACCACATTAGTTTCGGGTTTATTTCCACAATGATAGCTTTGAACTTATTGTGCGGAAGCACCGCACGTTCGTTGTCAATGATTCGTATATCAAAACGATAGCAGAGATTGGACTCGGGAGCATTGCCTCTTTCTTCAGGATGACCGGCCCGGTTGTTGATCCTTTCTTAAGGCTATCTCAGTTGCTTTAGGGCCAAAGGTCCTTAATTTGGACGAGAGCCCAAACCTCGCCTGGCTGGGCGAGCACAAGGCTCGTGGCGGTTCCGAGGTTGACCGGACCATTGACCCATGTCTCAGTTCTCAGGTCGTGGACGAGGTCCATGAGTAGCAGAAGCCTCTGGATTAGTGTACATCTAAGAGCGGGAAGTCAAGTTTGATCGACATTGTTTCTACGACGGGAGAAACTATATTAGTGTATCATATAAATCGACTGGTTTATATGTTCATGATAATGTTTACGGATTAGACATGTGAACACAAGTTCAACTTCGAAAATATTTTGGTTCGAAACATGTAATTATGGTTTTGTGAGAATTAAAATTCTCATGGATTTAGTACCGAACCTCATTCGGAATAGTGTCAGTATTCTCTGAACCTTGACTAGACATCGCATCCAACTGGGTAGGGGTCATCATTTGGCCCTAAGCCTCTTTAAAGCCCGCCCGGCCAGTAGGGCCGAAGCCCGGCTCGGCCCTTCCTCTCGGCCCATTTGGCCCGGCCTCTTTTTTTTAGGGCCAGGCTTGGGCTCAACTATTTAAGCTCGGCCCGGCCCGTTTTAGCCAGTTAGGGCAAAGCCCGGCCGGGCCCTAAAAGCCATTTCAAACCCGGCCCGGCCAGGCCCTAATATATATATATATATATATATATATATACACACATATAAAATTATACAATAATATATAAATTTTTCAATTTTTTCTTGTATTTATTAAATTCTTTTAATTTAAAAGTTTGTTTGTTAATATAATAGTTTTTTTTTTTCATATATATATATATATATGAAAGCCCTTTTGAGCCCAATGATAATTATCCTCCTATATATATATATATATATATATATATACATACATACACACACATATAATTATACAATAATATATAAATCTTTCAATTTTTTCATGTATTTATTAAATTCTTTTAATTTAGAAGTTTGTTTGTTAATATAATAGTATGTTTTTTTTCCATATATATATATATATGAAAGCCCTTTTGAGCCCAATGATAATTATCCTCTTTTATATATATATATATACACACATAGGGATGGCAATGGGTAGGGTCGGGTATGGGTTTCCACTATCCATACCCGAACCCGTAGCGGGTACCCTACCCAAATCCAAACCCGAAACCCGTTTTTTCGGGTTCGGGGAAAACCCAAACCCAATCCTATCGGGTAACGGGTACCAACGGGTATCCAAACGTACCCGAACTCCAAAAAAAATATGCCAACATTTTTCAAATAATATTTATCTTATAACTGGAATTCACAAATTATAACTACCCAAATAAATAAAAAGTTTAACTTAACAATTCAAAATGCTTAATACATAGTTCAAACATCAATAGTTCAAACTCTCATAAATAATTCAATCCAAATAAAAATTACATAATTAATAAAAACTTTAAAGATAGAGTGATGGATTTTCTGGAACAAATGTGTTGTTCTCTGCATCAATGAGGGGCTCCTAAAACAAATTGAACCAACATAAGAAAAAACATGTTAGTAAAATGAATGGTTTTGTTATCTACATATTGAAATTTATATACAATTGGTTCAAAAAAGAAATGTACAATTATTACCTCAGTTAAGTCGGTGACATCGTTGTCAAATACATCATATTCTTCAAAACTTTGAGGATCTTCAGAGATTTCATTCCATCAATTCATGAGCAAGCACATCAGCTGTATGTGGACATGGAACATAGATGAACCTAACATATGAAAGAAAACAACAAAATCATTAGATTCATGAAATCTGCAAGTTCCAAAAGTAAGTAACAAAATCATGATAAAGAGTTAAACAAACTTACCTCAAAAGGCGACTCTGCAAATTCCACGAGTCGTCAATGAAATGCGAAGTTACTGTCATAAATCCCCTCTTTTGGTTACTGGATGTCCACATATCAGTTGTGATTGAAACTCTACTTTTATTTGCATCCAACAATGCCATGCATTTATCCTTTTCATACTCGAAAATCTTAAGTATGTCATTCTTGATGGTGTTGCGGGTAACAACCTTGAACGATGGATTAACAGAAAACATAAACCTTCTAAATCCAGTAAAATCAACTAAGGAGAGTGGCAGCTCATGTAAAATGATCATATTAGCAAGTTCCCTTCTTGATTGTGCCTGGTCAAATTCATAAACACCAAGTTTCATAGACCCATCACAACCCTTCATAGGATTCAACATAGCTTGGCCAATCCTCTTTTGTTTCCTCATCAAACATACCTTTATGTGGTTCTTTAAATGACTAGTTCCACTCTTGCTAGCGGCTGATAGGGACTTATGACAATCTTTGCACACTGCTCTCTTTTCCCCTTTAATAGTTTTCCTAGTGAAACTTGCCCACACATGCGACCTTAGGCTTAGATTTCCTGCACATGCATCAATTTCAGGATTTATCTCATTTGGAGTCGCTGGAGCACTTAGTATAGTCGTCGGAGCAGTTGGTACAGAGGTGTCTCCGTTTGCCGTGGCTGCTGGGGTCCCTTGGATTTCCATATTGTTGTCCTGCTGAGAACTGCCCTCAAATGCCATTTGTGGTTGTGGTCTCTGTGGAGGTTCCATCTATTTAGCAAAAAATGATTCAACATTAATTAAATCTCATGCTGCATACCATTCATAATAAAAAGAAAAATAAAGATACAATGAACAATAGATATTGAACTATTGAGAACATGATTAGATGAGGAATAGCAAGTTAGCAAGTAGCAATTGACCTTGAAAGTTGATTAGTTGAAGGCTTGAAGCTTGGAAGTTGAAAAACAGGTGTGCCAATAATTCAATGAACAATAGTCAATAGCTATTGAAGTATTGAACTATTGAAGAGAGAGAATGAGAGATCGAGTGGTGAGTGGCCGAGTGGGACTGTGGCCTGTGGGAGTCTGCTAGTCTGCTAGTCTGGGAATTGAAGCCTTGAACAGATAGAATCATAGAGAGAATTTTCAGATTTTCTTCTGCACGCCAGCATGGGAATTGAATAGATAGAGAATTTTTTTCTGCAGGCCAACATGAGAAGTTGGGAATTGAAGAGGAATCAGAAATTTAGAATTGAATAGATATGGGAATTGAGGAAGTATGGGACAATGATAATTTTTTTCTGCACTCCTGTATGGGAATTGGGATAAACCATTGGTAATTGAAGGGATAGAAAAAAAATATTCTGCACGCATGAAGCCATGACGCACGCTGATATATATATATATATATATATTATGTATAAAATATACAAATAAAAAAATATTAATATAAAACGGGTCGAGTTTGGATTAGGGTATGGATTCGGGTGTGCCATATCCATACCCTACCCGAACCCGCTACGGGTTTTTTTAAAAAAACCCGAATCCAAACCCATACCCATTTTTCGGGTTTAAACCCGACCCATTCGGTTCGGTTTTCAGCGGGTACCCGAACCCGCGGGCATTATTGCCATCCCTATACACACACACACACACACACATAGAATTATACAATAATATATAAATTTTTCAATTTTTTCATGTATTTATTAAATTCTTTTAATTTAGCACTAAAAAATTTGGCCCTACCCGGCCCGGCCTTATCAACCCATTTCAGCCCTGGGTCGGTGGGCGGGCTAAGGCTCGCATATTGAAGCCTCGGCCCGGCCCTAAATTATGTTGACTTTGACTAGGCCCGGCCCGGCCCGACCCTAAGCCCTAAAATTTAGAGCCGGGCCGGCCCTAGCCCGGCCCATGATGACCCCTACAACTGGGTGAGCCTAGTCGTGGAAGATTCATAACCTTTCGTGACTTAATGTGGAGATATAAGTGTCATGTGTACTGTTGTACATGCTTTTATCTTTCGGTTTAGTAATCAAGTAATCAACGAAAAATAAAGCAGATGTAATCCAAATTACAATTTCTCTTGACCTAAAATTAATTAGGGTTCATGCTCAATGGTTATGGTTCACTATTTTCCAATGATTCAAATAGTAAAAATCATAACTTACTTGAGAAATGCAACTAAAAAAAATTTAGGGTTCCACGAGTCAAGAGAAAATTTCAACGACTTTTGGGTTGGTTCTTCAAATTTTGTGAAGACGTTCATCGTCCTTCCTCCTTGTTCTTCAATCTTTGAGTGTGCTAATAACGTGTTGTGAGTCGCCTATTAACTCAAGTAGGGAAGATAGAAAAACAAGAGAGAGAGAGAAGTGTAGAATGATTCGATTGATGTTTGATGTTGTGGTGTGTAGAATGGTGATGCCTCAACCTCTTTATATAGTGGAGAGGTTGAGGTGTACTCATGGTATACAATAATGAGGAGAAACCTTTTAGTTTCCCCACTATCACCACTAACCCCACTAACCATACAATTTATGGTCTTCCATAAGTAGTGTAACTCTTATGGAGTAAGTAGGAGAATACCAAAGGTCTTCGGAAATGTATGTAGTCTACATCTTGTATCTTGTACGTACAGACGTTAGTTTATGGACAACCACTCCAATATGTGCATTACAACAATACATATATATCTATATATATATTCTAGAATTTCGAGTTCCATTAATTGTAATATCTTCTAAAAATCAAAATTTATCAATGATGAGATTATGGCACGGAAAAATTTCAAAAAAAACAAAGGGGATTGATATGGTTTTTACACGTTTAGAGGTGTCATTGTGACACCGGTGGCATGTTACGGCATGCCGAAACATGTCAAACCATCGTAACATCTTTTTTTCTCAAACCCATGGCATGTTATGGCATGCTAAAATTTTAATGTCAAACCTTTTTTTCGTGACACCCGTGGCATGTTATGGCATGCTGAAACATATCACCAATGGTAAACCAAGATTTTTAGAAGGTGTTCCAATTGACAGAACTAGAAAATCTCGAGCGTATTTTTTTAATGACTTTTCTAATTTCTCAACTTTGGAAAATCGTTAAAAAAAAACGGTTCAAGATTTTACAATTCCGTCAACTGAAAACCTTCTAAAAATCATTCTTTACCAATGATAAGATTATGGTACCAGAAATTTTCAAAAAATAAAAAAAGGGTTGGACAAGGTGTGGCACGTTAGCCTCGCTTTCCAGGGCATGTTAGCCTTGGTTTCATGGGTATGTTAGTGTCGATTGCATGAGCATCGATAGCCTCTCATGTTTGAGCATCAATAGCCTCTCTTGCATAGGCATGTTAGTGTCACTTGCATGGGCATTCCGCAAACTCCTAATTTCACTTACCAAAATCCCAAGTTTTGTGCGAGAATAGATATGTCCTACAATTTAATTAGTGCTCAAAATCAGTAAAATTCAACACGAAAATCTATACTCACTACTGATGCCAGCATGAAGGTTGGGTTTCATTGGAATGTCTTTGACCTTAGGCGTTAGAGTTGCCCTAGAGGGACGACCAAAATTCCGAAACATGCCAAACCTTATCAACACCAATATTTTTTTAAATTTTCTTGTGCCATAATCTCACCGATGGTTAAGCATGATTTTTAGAAGATGTTTCAATTCACGGAACTAGAGAATCTCGAGCGGATTTTTTTATATGAATTTTCTAGTTTTCCGAATTATGAAAATCGTGAAAAAAAAAATGTTGAGATATTCGGATTCCATCAATTGAAAAAGCTTCTAAAACTCATTCTTTACCAATGGTGAGATTATGGTACTGGAAATTTTCTAAAAAAAAAAAAAAAAGGGCTTGACAAGGTTTGGCATGTTTAGAGGTTCCATCGAGGGCACCCGTATGTTGCTTGTCATGGCATGCCAAAACCTACCAAACATTGTTAGCATCATTTTTTCTAAAAATTTTCCTATGCCATAATCTCACTATTTGTAAAGCATGATTTTTAGAATGTGTTCCAATTAACGGAACTAGAAAATCTAGAGCCATTTTTTTTTTACAAATTTTCTTGTATTCGACTTTGGAAAATCGTAAAAAAAATAAATTGGGTCCAGAGTTTTGCATTCAGTCAGGTCAAAAAGTGCTTAAAAATCATGATTTGTGGGCGGGAATATTTTGGTGAGAAAATAAGAACATGCGATTTTGGCTAAAAAACCGTGTGCAGTCCACAATATTGGGTTAAAAACCAATGTCTCAGAATTTTATTTTTTTGAAAGAAACTTTTGAGGTTGGTTTCCATGGTGTTAGAACATGGGTCTTGGACTCTTGGGTGACATCTCATGATTGCACCGCCAAAACTAGCCACGGTTAATGACCCTTGCATGGTGAATCTTACGACATTAGCCTCGTTGTCATAGGCATGTTAGCCTCGCTTGCTTGGGCATCGTTAGGCTCTCCTGCATGGGCATGTTAGTCTCAGTTGAATGGGCGACATTCCACAAACTTCTAATTTCACTTACCAAAATCCCAAGTTTTGTGCTAGTATAGATTTGTCCTGCAGTTTAGTGCTCAAAATCTGTAAAATTCAACACGAAAGTCTATACTCACTACTGATGGCAGCACATAGGTTGGCTTTTCATTGGATTGTCCTTGGGCTTGGGCGTTGGAGTTGCTCCAGTGGGTCAACCAACATTTTGAAACATGTCAAACCTTGTCAACACTATTTTTTCTTGAAATTTTCATATGTTATAATCTCACCAATGGTTAAGCATGATTTTTAGAAGTGGTTTCAATTGACAAACTAGAAAATCTCGAGCGGATTTTTTTTTTATGAATTTTCTAGTTTTCTGAATTTGGAAAATAATAAATTAAAAAAAAAAAACAGGTCGAGATTTTCGAGTTCCGTCAATTCGAAAACGTTATGAAAATCATTCTTTACCAATGGTGAGATAAAGGAACATGAATTTTTTTTTTTAAAGGGCTTGACAAGGTTTGCCACATTTAGAGGTGTCATGGCATGCCAAACCTTGTTAACACCATTTTTTCTTGAAATTTCATGTGCCATAATCTCACCATTTTTTAAGCATGATTTTTAGAAAATGTTCCAATTGACGGAACTAGAAAATCTCGGGCAATTTTTGTTTGCAAGCAGATTTTTATGATTTCTTTAGTTTTATACCCCTAATTAACTTTATTATATCCCTATATATGTATAATAGCCCACCCGGCCACCCAAGGACTCAATTATAAGCATAAAAACAAAACAAAAAACAAAAAAGAATATTTCGTATTGTATAGTGTTGGAAATCGGGAAACGTATGCCGGCATTGTTTCCCATGGGAATTGTGAAGCATGGGCTTAATTAATTAGCACAAGTGCACAACTCATTAAAAATATTTTTTTAATTCTTCCTTCTCTTCAGTCTTCAGAAAATTGGGCAGATGGTAAACCGTAGACGACCTCCCATTGACCAATTCTCTCAACCTCGCAGGCTGCTATTTTCTCACAAATCTCATTGCTTTCAAATTTCAATCAAGAGGTATGTCTTTTTTCCTTTTTCTCTTTAGTTCTTGCATCTAACTTTAAATTTTTAATTCTATTTCAAGAGTTTTGAACTTTTGATTGGAATGGTTTTGTAAAATTGGGGCTGAATCAGTGAATGTAGTTATACCAATGTAGTTATAATTATCTACTAAATTATGGCTTTTAAATACCAATTTATTCAACAACAAAATTAGGGAATTTTTCAGAGAATAGAGATGGAATTATATTGTTGATAAAAATTAATGTTCTATGAAATGTGTTAGACTACTTAGACTGTTTGTCTGTTAGAACTCAGAACTTAGAAGATGTGTGATGTTGTGATGGACTGATCATTGATGGTGTTTTATTTTTCTTGATTTTGTGGAAATCTTGAATACTGAATACATGCTTATTTTATGTATGTAGGTTGGTTTTTATAATGGCAAATAATCAAAATCTGAAAAGATTCAAGACTTCGCATTCATTTTTTAGAAAGAATACTGAATCATCAAATGAGACTTAAACAAACCCTTCTACACCTTCTCAGCCTGAAATTGAAAGAGTCGAGTCTCAAAGTCAAAGATTTGAAAATAATCAAGAATTTGATATGAACTCTCTTGAACGGGATCTGGGTGTACGTCGTCAAATATGCAGCTATCCAGTTAATGAACGTGACAAGGTTCGATTGTCATATATCCTATTACGACCATGTCAGTCCAAATTAGTAGAGTATCCATCTCACTTAGATGGGGATCAAAATCGTCGGTTCACTGATTCTTGGTTCACTAAATTTTCTTGGCTAGAGTATTCTGTTAAAGAAGATAAGGCCTATTGTTTTCCATGCTTCCTTTTTGATAATAATCAATCACACAAGGCATTTGCTGGTTTTTCCCCTCTTCTTCTCCTCTCTCTCACTCTCACTCTCACTCTCTCTCTCTTTCTCTCTCCGCACAAACTCACTCTTCCTCTCTCACTGTGACCAAACGGTCACCACCACAAACAGCACCACCACACCTCACCGCCCCTACCAGAAGGTGCTCCAAGGAGCGGTGAAGCCAGCATGTCTGGCAGTGCATCTCGGATCTCTGGCTAAAGGTCGCACGCTCGGTCTAAAGATTGGCCACTATTACAAGTTTTGGTCTGGCCATTTTCTGACCACCATGGACATCAAAACATATCAGACTTTGAAGCCTTCAATCCCAGGAACCCCCTGGTACTCACGGATTTCAAAATCGACCACCGTAGGAGGCGGAATCTCGACGGGAAGTTTTGACCTTCGGAGTTGTTGGCAACGATATATCCATATCTGTTGTGAATTGATCTTCAAGGTAGTTACCAAACTTAATCCTTGTGTTGTGTAGAACATATTGGTAAATTTTGATGGCCATCAGAGATGGTTGACGACAATGCCGCCACCACTGGCTATGGTACATAGCGGCGTGTGGCGGCCCGCATGGCCAAAATTTTACTTCTAGAACGACGTACTCGTCGATACGAGTGCATCGGTATGTTCGAATTTCAGAAATTCAAACGTTTGCTTAATCATTGTTTAATTACGAATCGGATCGTACGATTTACGATCGGCGATGATCAGACCGTCTGATCATCACCAAATTTGATCGTGTGGTTTATTTAGTAGTCACAAACAAATTGTGTAGTTGGATCGTTGAATTTCGATCATTTGATCAATGATTAAATATCCGAAAGATAAGGATCATTCGATCCGTGATAATCTGACCGTCGAAACGTCATCATTTTTTATTATGTTGTTAGGATGCTAGAAATAACATACTGCCAAATTTTGGTGTTGTGGAGCGGTGGGATCTGATCGATTAATAGTTGACTTTTGGTCAACCGGTCTCAGTATTATTTTTCAATGTCTCGTGGACATCCGAAGAAACAATTGGAGTGCAGTAGTTAAGTTGTCGACTTTGTTTTGGCCAAGTTAAGTTTTCAATTATTACTTAGGCGTTGGCAGAGCTGCTTAATTACGAGGCAAATTCTTGTCGATTTCGGGTCAAGTGTTGATTTGGAATACAGATGGAATTTCAATGGTGAGTAATCTCACTTAGGGGTGGGTACAAATCTCGAAAATCCCGGTCCCGAACCGGTCCCAAACCGTACCGGGGCGGGACGGGACGGGATTGAAAATTTGAATTATATTGTAGCGTCCCGTCCCGTCCCATCCCGAACAAACGGGACGGGACACGGTTCTTGATTTTGATATCCCGTAAGGCCCGTCCCGTCCCGAATCAATTTTATTTTTATTTTTTTAAGCCCATTAGGCCTGGCCCATCTCACTTCTCTGTCTATTCTCTCTTCTCTCTCTCCTCCCAGTCGTCTTCTTCTTTTTTCTTTTTCTTCTTCTTCTTCTATTCTCACTGCTCTTCTCCCAGTCGTCTTCTTCCTCTTTCTTTTTCTTCTTTTTCTTCCTTTTTCTTCTTCTTCTTCTATTCTCTCTTCTCTTTCTTCTCCCAGTCGTCATCTTCTTCTCTCTTTTTCTTCTTCTTCTTCTTCTCTCTCTCTCTCCAAGCTCAGCCTCAAGCTCTCTCTTCTGACTACCTCACCAAATTCAGATCGTCGTGCTCTCTCTCTCTCGACAAGCCCAGACTCAAGCTCTCTCTTCTGCCAACCCCAGCCCCGAGGTCTCTTCCGATCCCAGCAGCAAAGCTGCCGCCGAACTCAAATCCTCCTTGAGCCGCACCGGCAAGCCCGGACCAACCCCCCTGGACACCCACCTCACACCACCACTCTTCTCAGACCCACGGCGCCTCTCCGCTACAGTTTTCTTCTCCAACAAACTCAGTTTTAGCCAAAAAAAAAAAGTCTTGAATCCCGATCTCGGCCCGTACAGTCCTGATTCCAATCGGGTTCAGGATGGTCGGGATCAGTTTTGAAAACCCTTAATCTCGTCCCGTCCCGTCCCGTCCCGAAAATAAATTTCAGGATCGGAATCGGGATCATGTCTTTTCCGGCCCGTGCCCACCCCTAATCTCACTATTTGTCATTACATTATTTGTTGGGTTTTGAAAATCTTATTTATTAAAATGAGTTTGAAATTTAGAAAATATATTTGAAAATGCAAATGATTTTTATGTTTTTAAATTATATTTATATTTTATATTTGCTGGATTTATATATTATTTTGAAATGAAAAATAATCTTTTGAGGAAACGTTGTTAGTTAAGATTTTTGTGAAATTTTGTGATTTTGGTGTCGAAAATGATAATTTGACAATTTGTTCAAATTAGCAATTATCCATTTTAAATATCAATTTAAAAGTTGATATTTGTGTCAATCTTATTTTGAAATGTTTTAAGAGTTTTGAGTGTGGCTTTTGGAAGTTATTAGTAAGAATACATAAAAAATGTATTTACTTGGTGAGGTGTGGTATGGGGTCTAAAAACGACCTGCAGTTAGAGCTCTAAGTTTGTCTACCAATATATTCATGGGGGTAACATGATGGTTGTTGGTGTACCTATGAATAAACATTACTAACCAGAAATGGGAACGTAATGTTGATTTAAAATGAGTGTCAAATGTATTCTCATTTTTAATTGTTCGATAGTGACAGTTGTTAAAGATCATGGGTGCTTGATTTGAAATATTGGTGTGTGTCACAAAATTTGATATATTTTGGTGTTATCTTTTAAAAATAAAGATATTGATTTCAAGGAGTCATTGATTTATTGTGGTATTGAAAATGTCACAATTTAACATATTTTGGTATTATCTTTTAATTATAAAGATATTGATTTTATGGATTATTGGGTTAATTGTGGTTTTGAATTTGTCATATAATTGACATGTTATTTCTTAAAATTAAAGAAATATATTTTTAGGTGTTTATGATTTTTGGCGTGAGTTATTCTTAAATTGTTTTATGCAATAATAGTTGCATACGAAATATTTGGCGAGGTTTGTTAATAGAATAAAATTGAGGTTACTCATACCAGTTTCGTAAGCTGACCGGATTGTTGTTATAACCCGGTACACTATTCGATGATGTAGGGGTTTAACTTGCAGGTTATGATAACTAAGAGTTAAATTGAAGGATTACTGGAAGCAATTGGAGTTCCGTTGTTAAATAACTCTACTGTTGCATTTACTAATATTTTGCATAATGACAATTTGTTATGTAAATAATGAAATGTAATATTTGACTCTAAAGACGAGTCTATAATTACATTCTGGTAGAGCATGCGATATTTGTTTTGCACTTGGATTAATTTGAAAATTTTTCTGGTGCATTTTGTTTTGGAAGTTTCACATGTTTCGCGTCCCGAAATGATTTGTAATTAAAATGCATAAAATGTCTTATTATTTGTTATGAAATTCGGGGCTAGACAAATAGTCTCAACCAATTATGGACAAATTGAAAAAGTGACATATTACATTTTATTTTTGACCTAAAATTGGTTTGATTTTGCCACCTACCAATAAATATTTTACATTCAAAGATGTGATATCTTTAAACCCATGTTTTGCAAATGGTCAAATAAGATAGTATTCCCGCCATTAGGGGGAGAAAAAGACTAATGTCCTTGAAAGAACGGCGTGAATTCATGTGAAAATTTTTCACTAGGTCCAAAGTTTTAACTTCCAAGTGGAGATCATACATGCCCTATAACACTCTACATGAGGTTAATTATGAGTACAAAATCCACATTCTCAAAATATTTATCTATGAGAGATGATTGTCCTAGAAGTGACAATAAGTGCCCTAAATAGGCATGTGTACCCCATATCAATAAGCTTTTATAGCTAATGCATGCATATTAGAATGTATGAGATCTTTAATTGATGATATTTTACTTATGGTAGCTACCGAATTCATCAAGGGTTGTGTATTGACATTACCACGCGCATTTCATTATGTCGACAAATTATATTATTGGTCAATATGAAAATAGGCAATTCCCTTGAAATTGAATATTGGAAACATGATGACACATTATAGTCCATATTAACCCTAAGATTATTAAAGGGTGTTTATTAAAGTGAAGTGAAATTACTATGACACAATGTCTTTTATAGAGACATGGGATTATGAATATCATTCCTCTTTTATACAAGCAACAACTTTTCTATAAGTACAGTGTTATATATAGCTGTTATATTGACGTGAGACTTTTGGCACGTTGTCATGATATATTGTGAAGACCTAAAAGTCACATAGCTAAAAGCAAATGCCCAAAGATAAGTGTCATTATAAGCATATTGCTTGATTAAATCCTTGAAGGATTCATATTGCCAAAAGCAAGTCCATGAATGACTAAAAGAGACTCAGCTCATGACTCATGGAATCAAAAAGTCTAAAGTTCATGTATACTCATTTTATTATAGTCAAAGTGACTTATATTCCCTCGACTTATATTGCCTCAATGAGTACTATGACAAGACTTTGAAATCGAATTCGAATTATGATCATAATATTGCAACATATTCTAACATTCGCGAAGTTATTTAAGCTCCAACAGAGCACATAATATGAGATTTATCAATATATACAGATATTGATATTTATGGCTAGGTATGCCATAATAGTTTTACAAAACTCCGAATATTGTATAAACATACATGTGTCAATTGTTATTCTTCATCTAATGTCTTATTGTATAAATTTGAGCATATGATATTGTTTCTAACCTTTTTATGTAAGGTAAGGCTTAATGACAATTGCCTAGTTTTGTTGGCTTTACTTTTACATTGCATAAATGAAAATAAATGATGAGCCCCCTATACATAAAGCACATGTGGTCTCTCTTCATGACATACACACCAAACCATTGAGCATGGTACTTGTACTTTACCAAATACATGATTGAAGCTTGCAACAATTAGGGGGAGATTCTCATCAGGGGGAGCATCCAAACGTATGTTACCTAGGACATATGTGCGTTGTACTCTTTTCTCCTTCGACCAGGGTTGTTTTTATCCCACTAGGTTTTTGTTACCTGGCAAGGTTTTGACGAGACAACAATAAAGCGCGTCCAACATCATATCATTAATTGGTGGACATCCAAGGGGAAATGTTATAAATATTATTATCTATGTGGTTGTCCACGTAAACACTCATTAGTTGTGTTCTTATGATGTAAATATTTCCTCTATATAAATAGGCTAATGAGAAAGAATAATACACTTCTATTCCCTCATATCGTCTGTCTCTCTATTCTCTCTCTGGGTTCTCTCTAGTTTACAACAATAGTGTATACATAGAATTATAGGTACATTTGTAAATAGTAAAAAAAAACTATAATTATAACATTTCTGATTAAAAAAAAAACTATAATTACAACATAAGAAGATCGAAGTGTTTTATTATGTGTTTGGACTAGGCCCAAGCAATAAGCCCTTGAAGAAAAAGTGTGACCAATGCCTATGTGCAACGTATGTATCATTCATTTGGGGGGGGGGGAGGATGAGAAGCTTAATTGCACAGGTTTTCTTTACAGAAATATCAATTATAGCATATTTAGCAGACTTTCTATCTTAGCTTCTTAGCAGACTCTTGATCTTATCTCCTTAGCAAATTCTCTATCTTAGCTCTTTAGCTATTTTTTAGAGCATGTTTAGTTTTTCAACTATTTTAGCAGCTGCACCAGCCTCGTAAGTGACTCTTTATTTTAGGTTTTAACTATATGACTCCTAAATATAGAGAGTGAGATTAGGATCTCTATTATTTTTGTTAATTTAAAACATTCATTTTTAGTTATTTTATGTAATTATGAAATATACTTAAGCTATTTTTTATTCATTAAAAATTATTTATACTACCTAAAGTAGAGAGTATTGGTACAGACATATTTTCAAACTGACTAGTCAAAATAGTTTTTTAACTAAAATTTAATTAAAAAATAACTAACATTGCTAAAAATGCTTTTAGACACATACAATATAAGATCAACCAAAAGTTAGGGAGGCCACGGCTACTTCAGGCCCGAACGTGGCTCTGCCCCTTAGGTGTGTGTTTCTCGTAGAACTATTGTACCTAGTAAAAACCGAAAAGCACAACCTAGGAAAAACTGAAAAACACAAATCGGGAAAAAAATATCTTCCATTTATAAAAGCAACCTTAAAAGAGTTTATGTGAGACTTATTAAACAAAAAGAACCTTATTACTCTTACAATTATTTTTTAGGTCGCCTAGCAACTGGTATCTATATTGGTGTTGTCTTCTACGGTACCACCACCTTTGGGCTTGTTGTAACGCTTTCCTTCTCCTCATGGATTGTCGGGTCTTATGAATTTTTTTTGGCTTTCTTTCTCACCATTGCGATATTGGATGGTGATGCAGTGGCTGGATCTGGCCGCCTTCTTCCTGGCAAATTTGATATTATCATTTGTAGTAGCGGTGGCTCCTCTGAGTGTTGAGTGTTTTATGGGCAGTCCCTCTTTTATATTGTCCATTGTGGATCGCAAGGGTCTCATCTTGCCCCATTTTGAGTCGGATTGCAACTGGCTGGTAGCAGCGGCTCTTGTTCGTTTGGATCGAACCATTACCATTTTGTTCTTTGGTCAGCGATGGGTTGTAGTCTAGTTATGATCTGACTCGAGATTTCCCGAATGCTGTGCTGTGGCTGGGATGTTGGGTCGACTCTAGACGACAAAAAAGGTTGGGGATAGCTGCAAGATCGATCTTGTTTTCTGCGCGCTTTGCTTATTTTCTAGGACCTGAATTGGGATTCGTTTGGTTTTGGACTCGTTTCTAGTATTGTGTTGTGTCGAGTTTGTAGGTATTAAACGTGTCACAATAAATAAATTCATACTTAACCCATTTAATAATCGTGTTAGAATTACAAACTCAATCTCAACTTGTTTATTAAACGAGTAACCAACAATGACCTGCCTAATACACTTAATAAACAGGTCGTGTCGGATTGAATTCGATGATCCATTTAAACCATATAAATTGGTCACCATTTAAGATATTTAACTAAAAAATATGCATAAAAGATTGCAATAATAGTACATCATTTCACCACTTGACCCATTGAACGTTAAATTGCTAAATACATTTAAAATTACTTATTTTTAATGGCTCGTGTATGCAAGTTACACGTGTTCATTTCGTGTTTGCAGGTTGACATGCAAATGACCTGCTTTTTATCGTGCGGGTTCAACTCCTTTTATTTCGTACGAGTTTCGAGTTCTGTTATCTGGTCATGTTGGAATTGACAACCTTAATTTTTAGTTTAGGGAATTTTGGGTATTGGCATGGGATGCTGGATTCTAGACCTTTTTCTATCATTCTTGTTTTTGTACATTATTCTTATGTAGCCAAGTAGACCTTCCTGTTTCTAAAGAGATGGCCCAACTGGCTTGATGTACATTATTCTTGTTTTTAGAATTGGTGTATGAGATGTTTTTGTATTTGTTTATAGGACTAAATTCAGTTTTTCACCCTAAACTTTAGACCGAAAATTATGTTAGTTCATGCTCTTTCAATTTCATCAGTAACACCCCTATACTTACTAATTTGATCAGTTTAGTCCAACTGTTAGTCAATCCGTTAATTTTAACCGTTAAGTGTTGACGTGGCACAAATATGACCCACATTTTGATGATGTGGCGATGACATGAAAATCTCAATTGTTAACCAATCCATTAATTTTGACCGTTAAGAGCTGACTGTGCATTCTACGTCGCTACCACATCACCAAAGAATGGGGCACATTTGTGTCACGTCAGCACTTAACGGTCAAAATTTACAAATTAACTAACGATTTGACTAGACTGATTAAATTGGGAAGTACATATGTGTTGCTGATGAAATTGAAAAAACAGGGACTAACATAATTTTTGGTCATAGATTCAAAGTGTTAAACTGAATTTAATCCTTGTTTATACATGTACAATCTTGAATTTTAACCGTACGCCTTTTGAAGTGTTCAAGATGTCTTCTGATCGATGTAATGTTACTCTAGGGAGACTTATTTATCAGAGCGACTCCATGACAGGTCTTCTGTAGTTTGAACATATTATTAATAAATTTATTGTCGTCTGAAATAAAAGGATGGGTTAAAAATGGAGTACAAGATAATGATTAGATAAATAACAAACAACAACAAATATATGCTCTTGCATGGATCCCCTGCAATACGTTGGGTCTGAGTCTCATTCAATCCCTAACATCGGATAGGATTCACCATCGATAATTATTACACCGACCACACTCTATTTTGTTTTCATCCTCATCCATAGTTTAGGTATTAAGATCAACACAACTCACAGGATATACCAGTCAAAATCATACAGGATCAGCATATATAAAAGGATAATCATCAAGAACACCAACCACCAGCACAAAACTTAAAAAATAACACCAAAGTCTTTTCTTTAATTGATCGATATATATGAATGTAAAGCAAAACGTTAAAAAAAAGAAAAGGATTCTACTTCTTTCCACCGATGACTGAGAGAATGTAGTAGACATCTAATACTTTGTTCAAAAACTAACACCTAAAATCCAAAGTGCCGCTTTGTTTTTATCTCTCCACTTGTATGTTCTCTTCCCTGTATCCTTTTTCTCCTTTATAATAATAGTACATAAAAAGGAACAATAAGAACAAAAACTACGTACGAGCAAAATACAGGGTATGTTTATATGATTTAAAATCAGAAACTAGGAACAAGAAAATATTCGATCTAATTAATAAAATAAAAGAAAAAAATAATTCATGAACGTATTAACCAGAAGATGAAGGATTGTGACCGGAATGTGACCAAGAGGGTGATGGAAAACCGGATGGACCGCCCGGATTCGGATTCGGATTCTGCGGCGCCCCGAAAAAAGCCAGCTGCTGCTGATCAGAGAAAAACAGAGGAAATGAAGCTGAGGAAGAAGCAGAGGACGGCAATGTAGAAGACGGAGTGGATGACGATGGTGGTGGTTGCTGCAATAACGAGGACTGGAGTGAAGCTAATTGCGAATTGTAGTACATCTGCTCGAGCAAACTCGTGGGCTGTTGTTGTTGGGAGTGAATGTCGGTGGAGCTCTGAAGCAAGTGAGAGTAGTCCAAGTAGTCTCTGAGAAATTCATGAGGAGGGCCCTGAAAAGCTTGAGACTGATAAAGCGGTTGTTGTTGTTGTTGTTGTGGTGGTGGCTGCAACTGTTGTACGGATGGGTTTGGCGCCAAATGGGATTGCGTAGAATTTGAATTGATGGGTTGAGCGTAGTTCTGTTGGGGTGGCGGCTGTGGTGGTATGAATCTGACATTTTCAGGGAAGTTAAGTTTGGCTCTGTTTCCCCTGAACCTTAAGGCCGCTTCGTCGTAGGCTCTGGCGGCGGCCTCCGCGGTGTCGAAAGTGCCGAGCCAGACTCTCGCCGCCTTGTGTGGGTCCCGAATCTCGGCGGCCCATTTTCCCCAGGGCCTCTGCCTGACTCCCCTGTATCTTCTTCTCCTCTCCCCAGTTTCTACCGGCGAAACAATTTCAGTACTACTTGACGGTGTCAATGGTACAGCGGTTGCGGTAGCGGCGCTGCCGGCGGTCGTGACAGTTTGTGTGTCATCTTCAGTAACTGTATCAAGTTACAAATGAGGGTAATTAAGATGGTAATAAATTATATGGTGGCAACTACTGTTCCATTGATTTTTTATTTTTTTTTAACTCCGGAAATAAATTGAAATATCATGTCCACCCTAAAAAGCTGATCGATGATAGGAAAATCCGTAAACAACAAGTTTTGGGGACCATGCAAATCATAGATTAAAAACAATTTTGTGCAAAATCTTAATATATGAAGGAAACCCGGTTCGAAAACTCTAATCTTAAGGAAAGAAATAAATAGATCGAAGTAAGTAGGTAAGTAGATGCATGCGAAATGATTTACTATTATCAAAATCCAATGAATTTCGTTAAAATTTGTAAGAAAATATAAGATCAATATATGTTTTGAAAATTCTTTGGTTTGAATCGAGAAAAAAAAATTTAAGGGTAGGTGATGAACTCGATTGAATCAATACTAGCTGACCTGTTGTTGTTGCACCGGTTGATGACTCTGGTTGTGTTGCTCTGAAATCAACATAGCCACCTCTATAAGCTCTATTAGTTTGGTCCATGAATTGGGCTTGAGCAGCAGCAGAAGTGGTCTGTTCTTCTCTGCCTCTTTTTTGACCAACCCAGGAGCCAGAAGAAGATGTAATATTAGAAGAAAAAGCCGACAAAGGTGGAGAATTAGAGGCAGCCGAATAAACTTGACCGAAACTAGAAGCAACTCCACCGCTTAAACCCGAAACGACATGTCTTTGTCCCGATACGACATGTGTCAGCGCCGACACCATCGCCGACATCTCGGCAGGCCGACTATATCCCAAAAACATAGACGGCGACACGTTCTGAGGTTGTCGTTGCAGACCAACACCTGGTACTGATTGATTATTCATCAACTCTACAGTAGCTGCTTCTTCATACTCCACTACAGCGTCGTCGTTTTGAGCTTGAAACGGCCCGTCACCTGAGCTCCTCTGGTTCGCCACTTTCAGAAAGCACATGTAAAACCCAGCAAAACTATTATGGAAATGTCAGGCTGACCCAGATCGAGCTTTGACGATTTTTGAAGACCCTTTTGGGACCAAAGGCTATATATGAGGGATTCAGAATCCAGTTCGATTCAAAATTGATCAGCCGCAATTAAAATAGTGTGCCTCTGCAACTCGATATATCAAACATGCACCTTCCTGATAATTCGATATGTGTTTGGAATTAATTTAAACAACTATATATGTGTTGAAGGAAACCTACTTTGTGTGTGCCTTGTCAACCTAGGATTAGATTAGGTAGTATAGCATAAGGATTACTTATTGAATAGAAGTCCCATTGGGATATGGATTGTACCCTTGTGTATCTCTATATATAGAGGCACCTATTCATTAATAAAGATACTCTCTATTCCTGTGCTATTTGCTCTCTCCTTTACTTTCTGTCTTGTGATTGTTTCCATACATACTTAAACACGTTATCAGCACGAACCTCTAAGCCCTGAGATTAAAAACCCTAGAAACCCAAAATTCTAGGTTTACCGTGTTCATCTTACACCGCTGCAAACAATCAGCCCGCTCCTTCCCGTCGACCGTTCGACCATCTTCCATCGACCGTTCGACCGTTAGCCCCTGCCGGCCCTCTTCCCTTCTTCCTTCCCGTCGACCGTTCGACACCCGACCCTCGACCGTTCGACGCTGCATCTGCCGACTCTCTTTCTTCTTCTCAAGGTTCAAGGTCCCAAGTTTCAAGAATCAAGACTCAAGAAAAGGAATACCAAGTAAGCTTTTATAAACGTTGCTGCTTTATGAATTTAAATTCACCTTTCTTTTTCTCAAGGGACTTCCAACATCCCTCCTCTACCTCCCACCTTTCTATAACGTGGGATTCTTGAATCGGACCTATCCAAACTATGAGAAGCATTAGGGGAGTGATCGAGCTTCATATCGCTTGCGGTATGTGTAAGTCATGAGCACCTCTAATGTCATCATGCTATTGGTGTGAGCCCAAGAGCCGAATTATGGGGATTCGAGCTAAGACTCCGGATAAGATATCCGTAGAGAGAAGAGACCTTGAACAAGAAGTTCATTGAATATATTACCTCCGGATGAGGAATCCGTAAGAGAAGAAACGACCTATGGTTCATAACCTAATTCCTACTAGGCTCACCTGCTTGGGTATGTCTAGGTATGTGATTTGAGATAAGTGGTATTAAGGGAGCTTGCTCACACCGACATCTCTCATTATGTATCTAGTTGTGCTCAGGTGGAGCTACCGAAAAGTTTTAGGGTTATAACCATACTACACCAAAGTTTCACCTAAATCCAATACATGGAAAACGTTTCTTGGAAGCATAGCTCAGAAACTAACCTCAATTCTCTTGTTGTTTCAGATGGCAAATAACCTGAACAAGTTGGACTTCACACCTTTGGACTCCACGGGCATTGGATACCATAAGTGGGTTCGCGATGTACGCAACCACCTGAAAGCTCAAGGTAGCATATCTGCAATCAATGAGCCCCCTGCAGCTGCACCTGCAGATAGCGCCGCCGCACCTGTGGAAGGACCACTTACTGCCGCCGCTGCAGCCGCTGCTGCCGCTACTGCACAAGCCACCGCTGATGCTTTAGAGGCTAAGAATGCCAAAGCAATCATCATGATGATACGTCACATGGATGAATCTCTACAATCCGAGTACCTCAATGAGGAGGATCCCAGAAAACTATGGGTTGCACTCGAAGAGCGTTTTGGCAATGTTCGTGAATCCCTGCTTCCTGACCTAGAGGTGAGATGGCAACAATTGCGTCTCTGTGATTATACCTCGGTCCTAGAATACAACTCGGAAGCACTCCGCATCAAATCCCTCATGGAATTCTGTGGGAAGAATTGTACTGATGCGATGTTGATTGAGAAAACCCTCTCTACCTTCCCCGTCTCTGACTTGGTAGTTGCAAAGAACTACCGCATTGAAGTACAGAATAAACGAATCACAAGATTTCATGAGCTTATCTCTGCTCTCTCTGTTGCTGAAAAGCACGAGAAGATACTTGTGAAGAATTATAATGCGAGGCCCGTGGGAACAAAGCAAGTTCCGGAGACCCATTATAATGGCGCCCCAAGGAGAGGCCGCCGCGAGCGAAACCCTAAGTCTAGGGACAATTCTGGACATCCTGGTCCATATGATCGCTTTGCTCAAGAAGGTAGCCGCCGAAATAGGCGTGGAGGAGGCCGAGAAGGCCACCCAAGAGGAAGAGCCGCCGGCCCTATGATAGGGACCGGCGCTAATGCGGTGCCACTAAGGGTAAGAGCACCACGCGTGAACAACGCGCCTCAATCAAAGGATTCCGATCAAACATCTTTGTGCTTCAGGTGTGGAAAGACTGGCCATTGGGCCAAGATCTGTAGAACCTCTCAGAATGTTGCTAACGCATACAAGCTGTATCGTGAAGCCATGGAAGCTCACAACTTTGAACAAGAGGTTGACGAAGAGAACGTCAAATTGAGGGTTGAAGACTTTGAAGCTGGGAAGAGTGATGACACTCATGATTTCGCTTAAGTCCTTTATTTTCCATTGTATTGTTGATTTAGTTTTTGGTAAAAGACCAAGTTGGAACTTTGGATGTTATTCATTTGGTTTATATCTTTAATAAAATTTGGAGTTGTTTGCTATACTCAATTTTAATTGCTTGCTATGCTCTATATGCTCCAAGAGGAAATAGATCTCTTCTGAGCTTCAAAGATATAAGAACCAATGAGTTCCATGTAGAAATGCATGATGAGAATGGAAAAGAATCCCTTTGCATTACCTCTAATGACTGCGGCAGAAAGCGCATCTTAGAGAAGCTTATGTGTCTCTCTAGTGGGTTATATGCAACCACTATTCGAGCTATTGAATCAAACAATGTCATTCGGGATGACCCCTTGGATTCAAACACATATTGGCTTTGGCACGACAGATTAAGACATCCTGGTCGTGATATGATGATCCGTGTATTGAAAACCTCACACGGACATCCATCATATCGAGCTAATCGAAGCATGAATCAAAAGTTGATTCAAGGAGATGAGACAGATATGAAAAAAAGGCAGAAGTGCCTCTGTCCGCCGCCCGTCGACCGTTCGATCTCTTCTTGTCGAACGGTCGACCTCGTCCAGCGTGCGTCGTCGACCGTTCGAGTTTCCTGTCGAACGGTCGAACCCCCTCCAGGGAGCGACCGTCGACCGGTCGACCATTACTGTCGAACGGTCGACTGGGACTGTCCTCAGAAATTTTCTGACGGGACAAAATCCTCCTATGCTTCTGAAGCCTCCAAAGCCAACTGCTCATTATACAAAGCCTGTTCCTTATGGAACCTAGGATTGAGACCGTCCTATGCAAAGGATTCTAAAGTACTTCTCACATTCTTACAGAGAATCCAAGGGGATATCTGTGGACATATTCAACCACCAAGCGGGCCATTTATGTTAATGGTGTTGGTTGATGCATCGACATGCTGGTCACATGTCATGATGTTGTCCATTCGTTATGCTGCTTATGCTAAACTCCTAGCACAGAGTATTCGCCTGCCGGCTCACTAACCGGATCATCCCATTAACTATCAGGCTTGATAATGCTAGCGAGTTTACATCGAAAACTTTCGATGACTACTGCATGGGATAGATGTTGGGCATCTAGTCTCACATGTGCAAACCCAGAATGGTTTTGCAGAGATTGCCATTAATATAATACAAATGGTCACGAGGACATTGGTAATGCGCACCAATCTTTCTCTCTCTGCCTGGGGACACGCAGTATTGCATGCAGCTCTGCTTATTCGTCTGAGGCCCATCACCACCCAACTTTTGTTCTGCGTTACAGCTAGTGACTGGGTACGAGCCAAGCATATCGTACTTACGCATATTTGGGTGTGTTGTTTATGTGCCTATTACGCCGCCACAGCGTATTTATATGGGTCCTCAGAGACGAATGAGTATTTATGTTGGATTTGAGTCTCCAACCAAAATCCGCTATGTAGAACCCTTGACAGGCGATCTATTTGTCACTTCGATGAGACAGACTTCCCGTCGTTAGGGGGAGATAAGAACGTGAACGTTCAACAGGAACGACTGGAATTGTCGTGGCCTGTCCCCACTCTGTCTCATAACGATCCCCCTACTGCAGAAAGTGCGTAGAATTATAGATCTTCAGAAAGTCAGAGATTCTCTTCCTGACGCTTTCTCAGATCTCAGTGACTAGATCATATATACCAGCTGCAAACATGCCTGCAAGGATGCAAGTGCCTGAACAAGGACTTGGACTCAAAGTCGCTATTGCAGCTAACCCTATGGGAGGGACAGCTGGTGGCGCCACTGCCAGTAATGGTGGTGATGTGGCTTAGGCCGTGGCTCCGCTGAGGAAGCGTTGGAGGCCACCAGGTTCGAGGGATTCGCGCCCTAGGGAATGGGCTGCGATGGCACCAAATAACCCTCTCATCATTGATACTCAAAATCCGTCCATGAAAACGTTCCGGATTATGGTTATGTCCAAAAGACATCTTCGGGGGACGCCCTGTCGCTAAGACCTATCCGTGGGAACCTAGAGATCTCGATTATTACACTAGTGTACATGAGACGTGGGATAGAAACTCCATCACAATTGATGATGTGTTTGCATATGCTTGTGCACAAGAGTTCATTGAGAATGATGATATTGAACCTCGCTCCGTTGATGAATACCGACGTAGAAGCTTATTGGCCTAAATGGAAATATGCGATCCAGGTTGAGTTGGACTCACTAACAAAGAGAACGGTATTAGGGCCGGTTGTGCCAATACCTTCTGGAATAAAACCTGTTGATATAAATGGGTCTTTGTTAGAAAGCGTAGTGAGAGAACGAGATATAAAAGCTCGCCTTGTGGCGCAAGGCTTCTCACAACGCCCTGGAATCGACTACGATGAGACATATTCTCTCGTAAAGGACGTCATAACGTTCTGCTACCTTGTCAGTGGTAGTTTTCCGAAAAACTGAACATGCAGCTTATGGATGTGGTCATAACATATCTCTATGGGGATCTAGATATGGAGATTTATATGAAGGTCCCGGATGGGCTTCATCTACCCAAGTCAAGTGGCTCTAGACCACAGAGCACGTTTGCAATCAGATTTGCAACGTTCACTATATGGATTGAAACAATCCGGACGGATGTGGTATACCCGTCTAAGTGACTACTTGATTGGAAGAGGGTATGTGAACAATAAATTATGCCCCTGCGTGAAAACAAGTTCTGGATTTGCAAGTGCCAGTGAATGCTTGAAATCCGTGTTTGAGATGAAAGATCTTGGGAAAGGATGCTCAGGAGATTTAATATGGACAAGGTCCATCCTGTTAGCACTCCCATGATTGGTCACAGTCTAGATCCAAGAAGGATCCGTTTCGCCCAAGGGATGATGGTGAAGACGTTTTAGAGACTGAGGTACCGTACCTAAGTGCAATAGCGCATTATTGTACTTGGCACAGTGTACAAGACCCGATATCTCCTTTGTTGTTAACTTGTTAGCTAGATTTAGCTTTGCGCCCACGCAACGCCATTGGAATGGCATAAAGACTATCTTTCGATACTTGAAGGGTACGATTGATATGGGCTTGTTCTTTCCCTACAGAGAGTTTCAAAAATATGGCAAAATGGGTGAGGAACCAGTGCCTACTGACGACCGTCGACCGGTCGACGACCGGCCGTCGAACGGTCGACTGACGGACAGAAAAGCTGACGTCCCTTTTTCCCAAACACCTTGTGATGTTTTGGTTGATTTTGCTGATGTTGGGTATCTCTCTGACCCATATGAAGGTTGTTCCCAAACTGGTTATGTCTTTACCATGGGTAACACCGCGATATCTTGGAGGTCTACTAAGCAGACCCTTGTCGCTACTTCTTCGAACCATGTTGAGATTATTGTTCTCCATGAAGCAATTCATGAGTGTATATGGTTAAGGTCTATTGATACACATATAAGAAGTACATGTGGTTTGAGGTCAACCACTGATGAACCTACCTCTACTTATGAGGATAATGCTGCCTGCATTGAGCAGATGAAGCAAGGTTTCATCAAAGGCGACAACACCAAGCATATATCGCCTAAAGTATTTTGTAATCAGCAATAGCAGAAATTCCTTAAGATTAAGGTTAATCAAGTCCGTTCTGAGGACAATGTGGCTGATTTATTTACTAAGTCATTGCCTAAATCCACATTTGAGAAGCATGTGAAAAGCATTGATTTGCTTAAGTTATCTGACCTCCCATGATTGTGGAAATCAGGGGGAGATGCAGACTTCAGGGGGAGTCTAGCGTCCATGCGAAGTTTCCAAATGTGAAGGGTGTGTTGTACTCTTTTCGACCAAGGTTATTTTTCTCCCACTGGGTTTTTGTTACTTGGCAAGGTTTTTAATGAGACAACGTGAGGAGCACCACCTAGTGTTGACGCCACAAGGGGGAGTGTTGAAGGAAACCTACTTTGTGTGTGCCTTGTCAACCTAGGATTAGATTAGGTAGTATAGCATAAGGATTACTTATTGAATAGAAGTCCCATTGGGATATGGATTGTACCCTTGTGTATCTCTATATATAGAGGCACCTATTCATTAATAAAGATACTCTCTATTCCTGTGCTATTTGCTCTCTCCTTTACTTTCTGTCTTGTGATTGTTTCCATACATACTTAAACAATATGGGGCTTTTCTGCACGAGTTTTTATTGCTCCCAAACTTCGTATTTGTTTTTTAAAGATGCGAAAACTCAAAAATAGATAACGGAGAATGGATCAAGCCGACTAATATGATAGTGGGAAATCTATGTTCACACACACATAACAAAGGGTTTTGATTTTGCATATGTTTGTGGAGCATCAAAGGAACTTCTGTCGGTTTACTACTTCTTTTTCTTTCTCTAAGAGTTCATCTTTGAATTGAGTTGTATCTGCAAGACAATGCCGACAAAATTGATGTATAGGAGTTCATCTTTGTTTGGCTCTAAGATTTTAGTAAATTAGTAACTACTATTAATGGGCTTGATTAATTAATTTAAATAAAATGTGATTAGCCCATAATTTGCAATTTGGCAACGCGGGCTTTGCGGAGGAGGTATGTACCCATTACTAAATAGATTGAGGTATGAACGTGTGGTTTCATGCATGATAGTGTTATGGGTGTGACTTTGCCTAAGATAATTATTAATTTATGTATGATTGTGGACAAGAGGTATACCAAGTCCTATTAATTAATCTAAATGGTGAGGGAGTAATATAGTTCTATAAACTTCTCCTACCTAATTTTTTATGGACTGATCTGTTTGTTACACTATACGTACATTCCATTTGGCATCTTTTGTATGTTGAAATTGAAAGCACAATAGAGGATAACCAAGATTTTAAAAAATATTTCAGTCTCAAGTTTCTGAAAGATTGCCTAGGACCTTTCTAGTCCAAAAGGGACATATGATTTTGGACTATGAAAAGTCAGATGCGCACACTGATCTTCAGTTTAATGCTCAACGTTGATTCTCTTGAACATAGTCGTAGCGGAGGCTTTGTTTTGTAATTGTATGTATTTTTACGAATCAAATTGTCGTTAGTTTTACGAGACTCACATCAAAAGTAAAATATTATTTATTATAAATTTAACTAGATTCATTCAAACAAATTATGATCGCAATTTATCCAAACATATTATTCTAATAATGAAAATGTCACGTGTTGCTCACGTGAAATATCAGTATATATACCAAACTTGTTTTGTTTTTTTTTTTTTTTTTTTGAGCAATGAGTATACCAAACTTGTCAATCGGTAAAGGGTAAGTACCTTTCACATTTGGTACGTGTAATCTTTTATATTGAAGGGAAACTTATGATTTATATCCATTTGCATATACTGTACATTAGAGACTACAAATTGCTCCCCGATGGATGGTTATTACTTATTATAGTCAAAATTGGTGTAATCTTTTATGTCTTTTTTTTATTTTTAGTTTTGACCAATTCTATGATTTTTGAAGGGCTTATTTATTAATCGAGAAACAGCTCAGGCCAAGAGGGGGCAATGGCCCCCGCTGAAAAAAAGACATTTAGGTATAATTTTATTTACAAAATAAATTTTCTTACAAATATAGATAATCAGCCCCCACAAAATAAATTACTTAATAGCATATGATGATTTTTATTTTTTACACATAATTATCATGTTATATAACTCATTTTGCATATTTTTTTTCTCTATATAACTCATTTTACAAAATTATCTTCATGTATCATATTCGATGATAGTTATGGGTTTAAAAAAAAAATTATCTCATCGATAATTATAATCTAAAATTAATCGCCGCCTCAAAAGAAAAAAAATCATGCGTCCGCCACTGGATACATAGACATAAACTGACTTCATGCATTGGTCTATATATATTAGTGTGTGCGCTTCATGTAAAAACGTATAACAGAACTGGTCTACGATCGCATGGAGTTGGCTGTCAGAGTCGAGACCATACATTACGTACTAATTAATTATGGTCTAATACAATGAACACTAACCTAAATATGTTAATCTTTGATCGCTAGCTGTTAAATCTAAACCTACTAATTAGGTAGAGCTAACCCATTGTTCCAACTTTAACGAACCCTTAGGCTTAAGCTAGCTCTATACATGCAAATCTATCTTCTCCCTTGTATATGATGATCAATAAAGGACGCTTCGGTGGGTTTTGTCGTATTCAGGAGAGACTTGATGTGTAAGGAACCTTATTAATTATTATATCCGATCGATAATGACAAGTTCAGATTTGGTGCGGTAGAGGATAATTATATATTGCCGATCTGTTGACTTTGGTCAACGATTAATATCACACGTGGAAGTATGGTTAGGTTACGACTATGATTTGTGAGTTAGTCCAAAGTTGGAATTGTATGATCCCATAAAGTCCTTGGGATTAATTTAATTACTACCTAAGAAACATAATAGTCACTTGGGGGAATTTTGTATTTTTCAAAGGAACAAGTTTAACTTGAAAAATAAAATTTACAAAGGTTTAGTTCACTGTGAGCGGCGACGATTTTTCATTGAGAATTTTAGAGGTTTTCAACGCAAATTAGAGCCTCACACCAGATATTTGGTCTTATGTATGAATGGTCTATTTGATTAATTAAAACAAATTCAACACATACGAGGCCTAAACATAGCCCAGGAAAAAGGCAAAGAAAACATGGCCTCTCAAAGTAAGAAAATAAATTAAGAATTGAACAAAAAAAAAGCTAAAAAGAACAGCCGTAGTAACCCAAAACATCCAAATTCGAAGCAAAACTCTTCCTTTAGATTTATCTACAGCTGGCTGCTGCAGTAGAAGAAGAAACGTCACCCGAGCTGCAACGAACGTCAAGAGCGTGAAGAGGTAGTGTGAATCATAATAATGTAATATAGGCTTAATTTGCACACTAGAATGAAATTTGGACTTGATTACCCATGAAGTTTATAGTAATATATTGTGTCCAGTGAATGTTTGTTTATGTGAAGAGTTACAAATGTAACACTACTCCTTAACCCTAACTTAATTAATGTCCCGAATCTCTTCATTCTTTTATGTTCACATTCATTCCCACATACATTATATATATCATTTTCTCTCTATGAAACTTAATTTATGTTCAACTACCTGGGCCACGTACTACTGGCACATGTGTTTTTATCAATCTGGGTGCATGGCCGAAAGCTGCAGTCAACAAATGAAAGAAACTCGATCTGGGTAATTGGGTTACTTTCCTAATTAAGAGTACGTGCGCCAAGTACTACCGTGGTCTGTGGCACGTGATTTATTTGAATATATTAACATAATTCAACAAGACCGAAGAAGAAATTTTATGAAAAATCGTCTATTTGTTTGATATAGTTATATGAGTTAATAATCGATTTTTTATTTGAATGATTTTTTCGCAGAAATGATCTTTAAAATTTGATTTAAAAGATAGACGGGTCAGATCATGAAATTATACTGTTGAATGTACGTAAACAAAACTGATTTGAAATATATGCTTACATACTATACAACTAAATTTTCTTTTTTAAAATTCAAGGTAGTTGATGCAGTGATTTGGCACCAAAGTTATCCCAAGAGAAATCTTGATTGAAAATATGTGTGTGTAAACTCACGTCCTAAATTTTTTTTTTTTAATCTTTTTGTTTTTCTCTCTTTTTCTCATTCATGCATGCACATATTTCTATGTAAAACGTGGGACAATTTCCTGGTTTTAGGTTACTTTGCGTCATGAAATCAAAATAAAAATAAAAATAAATAATCTTTTTGTTTGGTGATTTTGTAGACAGATTGATTGTGTTCTTGCCTACCCTACTACACGTACGGGAGGAGGTGGAACCGATTGAGACTACTACCTAATGCCAAATTTAACAATTAGATTAAGTACAAATATAATTTAGATTATGGGCGAAAAGGTGATGAAGCATGCCACACATTACATTTAGTAAAATAAATCCCAACAAGATTTGGATCAAAAGAACCACGATGTGGACCGAGTAATTATTCATCGGGTTGGATTCATCTTCCTGATCAATGAAGTATTCTTGTTTTTAGAAGAGGTTCACTATTTAAGTAATCATATTTACATAGAAACAAATAGTGCGACTTATAGCCTAGCTGACATACTTTGCTAGTAGTTCAGTTGAGATTGGTGTTGATTAGATGAGACTTATGTTATTAACTTCTTATAAGAGATGTGTGTTTTTTTTTATTAGGAGTGTGAGATTGTAACCATAGAGAATAAGGAAATGAGATACTAAAATAATTTGATAGTTTGATACATAAAATGTAGTATACAAATTTTTTTTTTTGGCAAGAGTAGTATACAAATTTGAATTCCCTACTGCAAAACTATTTTGGTTCAAATAATAATAAAAAAAAAAGAGTCAAAACAGAATAATCTATATACACTATTCTCCAAAAATTAAATGGGGGCATAATGGCATATTGATTGTGGGGTTGGGTTAGTGATGGAAATGGCAGAAGAAGATCAAGTTCAAAGTTCAGATCGATCGGAGAGGACAAAAAGCCAAGAAAAGCAAAACAAACATGTATACTTTATAATTGGTACTATAACATGACTACTTTATAGATAATGAAATTTGGATATATATGTATATATATATATATATATATATATATATTTTTTTTTTTTTTCTATTTATAGTTTGATAAGCTTCCACTTGATAAAACCCATTGCATCCATCCAATATTCCAAGCCAAAACTATTAATCAATTATGTTGGACTCTTTCAAGACCACACGTACTAATTGGCACGAGCCAAGGCCTAGATTAGGGGTCCACTTCCGTACACCGTACTTTTTTCTCATCAACTACAACTAGGCATAATGAAACAAACAAGCGAAATAAATAAGTCGAGAGGAAATTCCAGGGAAATTCCAGCTTAATTTACCACATGATGAGGTAGAGACGAACCTTCTCTAGGAAATCGAACCCAAAATCTCTCATACATAATTTTGGTGCCAAACGACTGCATCAACCACCTCAAATTACTTTTATATTACTTGGACACTAGTAAGTTTTTTTTTTTATAACTTGTATAAGAATTTGACGGTGTGCTTATTTTCTTACCAAATTAAATAGGAGATTTTTACAATCCCCAAGTAACGAAGAACAATACCCAACCTAACAGAAGAAAAAGAAGAAGAGTCATGTAGAGGCAAAAAATTTAGAGAAAATAAAAACCACTAATAATTTGGTCAATATTCAAAACTTTGACCAATCAAGCTTAGCTGGCACATGGGTCTCACAAACATCGTCACTAAAATTTGAAGAACTCCGAGAGTGACACATGTGGAAACGTCAATTTATTATTGATTGACAATTACTCAAGTTAAGCATTAAGTCAGATAAATCAAATTAAATATATTGATTGATCCCGATTAAATTCAAACATTAAATGCTAAATATCAATCAGATTAAATTAACTAATCCTGATTGTAATCCAGCATTAAATCGTGCCAATTAAATCATAATTAATTGGTAAATTTCTTAAATAATTATAATTAAATCGTGCCAATTAAATCATAATTAATTGGTAAATTCTTTAAATAATTATAATTAAGTCCGACACAACAGATCCTCTCCTAACCTAAATAAGGAGAGAATTCGGATCCTTGATTTAATTACATAAATAAGGAATTTCATTAATGATGTGTCATAAATGCATTCCAAATCAAGGGAGATACAGACACTATAAATATCACTCCTCAAATCAAGAGAAGAGACTTTTGACAAGCAAGAGAAATCACTTAAGAAGTTCATAAGTCTTTAAACCCGTAGAGAATCATCAAGCTATCAAAAGAGCCGATTTCTTCACATAACCAAAGCCCAACCCAAAGATCATCAGTCACGTGCTAAACCTCGCGACCCTCACTGGATTCAAGATCAAGTGTTCATCACTCTTGAGTCAAGTATATCGATCGTTGGAGATCGAATCAGAGGATTTTTTCCTACAAATATTGTAATCCGCTTTCAAATAATAAATAAAATATTATTTTTTGTACATGTGTCTTTGTTTGATTTGCTACTCTAGAACATATGCTAATAACGGTGATTACACATACATTCATAGCAATAGATCCTAAGACATGCTCCTAAACATGCACTCAAAGAAACATATAATGGAAATTAATCATCGATGTATAAGCAGGAGGAAGAAATCGGAATGCCGATTGATTGTTGAAACAGGGGCGCGTTGACTGCTAGTCTTTTTTCAAGGGCGCTTGTGGTGATTTATGATAATTTATCGTTGCGACCATTGATAAAATAAAAGATAAGTTTATGTATTATGGGATATTTAGATAAAAATCCTTGCCATTTTTATTTTATAGAAAGTAATTTATTAATTTTTTTTATTATTAGATTTGATTCAATAACAAATTATTGATAAGGTCACTTTTGGTGACCTTGTTATTTTTTAAGTAACCAAATATTTTTATCCTTCATAAGGCCACCAAAATATTAAAAAATTTAATATTTATAAAAATGCCACCGCATTTTAATTTTCATTATTTACAAAAATGTCACTGCATACGAAAAGCTTCGACCAAATACAACAAAGTTACTGCCAAAGAACAACAAAATTACTGCCAAAGAACAACAAAGCTACTGCCAAAGAACAACAAAGATACTGCTAAAGAACAATACAGTACCTTTTTGTAGGCAATGACATTTTTGTAAATAATGAGAAAAAAAATACGGTAGCATTTTTGTAAATATTGAAATTTGTAATATTTTGGTGGCTTTTTATAAATAATAAAAATATTTGGTGGCTTAGAAAATAACAAGGTCAACAAAAGTGACCTTATATGTAATTGGCTCTTGATTCAATATTAAATTGTAGATGTCACATAAGATATCTTCATACCATATCTATTAACTTATTTACAAAATTTGTCATTGTCATAAAATATTAATTTCATTCAACTTTTAATTAGATTTCCTATAATCAAGCATTTATTCAATTTTGCTTTACAATTATACCTACTATTTAAATTTTTATTAGGAATAAATCCCTATAGCTAATGCCATTATTCAAAAGTTTTGTTATAGTGTATTCAGTTACTCACTTTCCAATCTTTTATTAAAAGCTTATAATTTAATCTATCAATTTACCTACATAAAAAATTAGTTGTCATGAATTAATTTACCTACAAATTTATGCACTAGTCAAGAGCCCAGCTAGACAATTTACCCAATTTCACATAAAATTAGTTGTCATGAATTAATTTACTTACAAATCTAGGCAAGAGCCCATGTAGATAATTTACCCAATTTCAAAGAAAATTAGTTGTAATGAATTAATTTACCTACAAATCGAGGTACTACGCAAGAGCACAAGTAGATAATTTACCTAATTTCAAAGAAAATTAGTTATCATTAATTAATTTACCTACAAATCTAGGCACTAGGCAAGAGCCTAGCTAGATAATTTACCCAATTAAAAAAAAGTAAGTAAATTAATGATGTAGGTAAACTAATATAGGTTAATTAATTCCATAAGAAAATAGTTTAGGTAAATTAATAATTCTTACGGAAGACAAGTAAAAGAGGAGCTCAAACATAGCAGGAACATTTAATAGAATACAATAACATCCGACAAACCTCATCCACTAAGCACCAAGAACACCAAAACTAGAAAACTATACCAATGATATTTACATAAACAAAAATAAAAGATACACAAACCTTGAAACTCTTGAGCCAAGAAGCAAAAAGATGCAAGTAAAAAGAGATAGGAAACACATGAATTCCTTTTCATTTTTTCTTGACATTTTTCTTCAGCATGAGAAATGTTGATATAATGATATAGAATGAAGAATTCATAATTGGAACTTAATTACCCCAGTAATCAAAATGCAAAATCGAGGGAGAAATTTATGTTTTACCAAATTAAAAAAATCAATGACTGGTGAATATTAAATATTAGCCTGAAAGTTATATTTAGTATCTCAAAATGTATAGGGCTGACTCATCGATCTCTAAATGAAAAAAATATTAGTTAGCATTGATTCAAGCGACCAAATCCACCAAAAATAAATGACCAGGATTTTTATTAAAAATATAAAATTCGCAATGAGTTTTTTCAAATTTTAACATGTATTATTTATGATAATAATTCTTTTAATAATAACATGTAGGAATTATAGGCAAATTACCATAATATCCTTACGTTGGGAGTCGTCTAAAAGTAGCATGGCCTTTAAGTTAGAGATTGATATGTTTAAAAAAGCAGTGTGAATTGCAAGACACAAGAATCTTCAAAACTTGACAGTGAAGGTTTGTATGATCCTTATATGATATCAGAATGATCAATCGCTACTAACAGTACTGCAATTCAAGCACGTTTAATTAAACATATACACATTTCCAAATCAACTATTGCATTGGGGGCCGGATAATTATAATTAAGAGTTCATTAATTTGCACTAAACTTGTGGAGCCACCAGCTGAGTGTTAATTTCTGAAGCGACTGGAACACACCACATTCTCTTAATCTTTTTCCTGTTCAAGTGTTCATTATGATTATGAATAATTAATGTGGACATAAAAGGCCATAATCATCCTAGTTACACTTCCACTTAAAGCCAATTCACACCTATATATGATTGCATGCATATTTTCACTTTTCGTCTGAGCTCATGCATCTATATGATCGATGTCTAATTACTACTAAACCCTAAACTCAAAACAACAACCCAGAATTTGATGGGGTCATATATGTCATGGTTTTCACACAGCACAATCACTTTTTGGAGTTTTTGATGCAGCCGCTGTAATGAAGTCAAAAGATAAGTGATGAAGAAGAATGAGGATGACTTCTATTTAACTAGAAACAAAAAAAAATTGAGGACTTTTCGGATATCATTTTGTATTTTTTTTTTAAGTTGATTGAGATTAATCGATATCGTTTTGTATTTTCTTTAAGTTGATCGAGAGTATTTATCGATTACTCTCGATCACTATGGGTAATAGGAGCATCCCTAGGATTTTTTATGTAAACCTTATTCCTAGCTAGTCTTACTAGAGCAACACACAATAACATAAACACGTATACAAATATGTAAGCATGCCAAACAGTTATGATAAATAACTATAGCAAGGTTATAAATGATGCGGCCATTAGATCAAACTAAGTCTACACGTCTCTCGGTTTCGTAAGCTCTCTATGGGGCGAGATTCTTGATGGGATGATGAGAGAGTGCAGGGACCCTAGTTTATATAGAAGTATTCAAGATATAGTTAGTTCCTTCCTTATTCATTAGATACACAATGAATAAGACATCTAGGATTAAAGTCTTTAAGATTCTCCAATTATTAATTCTTTCTTATATAGTAAGTTGTTCAATTTGTTATATCATCGATCATTCTGTTTAATTAATTTACTTACAATAGTTCAGTTTAAAATATATAAAACACATTAATTGGAAGAAACTAGCTAGGGCAAAAGGGTTTCAGAAGTGACAGAAGATTTGTCCTTATCAGGAGCTAAAGATTCATATAGAAATATATCTTGGGATCTGAATGGCCCCAACTCCCAAGATTGGCGCTTCTGCCACTTTTGTTTCAGCATTAATAGAAAAAAAAAAATTAAGTACATCAACTTCAAACCATTCTCTGTATTTAGCATTAATCATGGGATGAAAAGTTTCAGCAAGATCTTATATAGCAGTGACATCTGATGAGAGTCTAATCATTTGAAAACTACAGCTTGAGAGGAGGAAAAGAAAAAGAAAACTTACCGGAAAAAAATGAGATTTTGTGATGACCTAAAGGACCATAGTGAACAGAAAGAAACGACACGCCGAAAATCTAGAGGGATTGAGACTGGCAGAATCTTATTTTTACTTGGTGATCACCAGGATGAGTCGGCAAATCAATGAAAATTCAAACTTGAGATTCTGAGATGTATATATAACTCACTGTCTCTAGCAGTTGACTATTCCTGATACAAAAACAAAATCATGGACAATTCAAAAGAATTTAGCTTAGTTTCACTGTCAAGGTCTCAAGGATGCTCGTTTTGGTCTGAAAATGGAATTCTTTAAGCCCAAAGTCAAGAAAGCCAGCTAGAAACAGGAGGCCAATTGCAAGGAGAGAAAAAGCTCCCGATTACCAGGCCCAAAACAGATTGAGTCAAGCTCAAATACGATAGAGAGAACCTAGTTTCTAGATTAATTATATACCCTAAACCGATGGAAATCCAAATGCAAATTTTTTTTTAGAGGCAAAGTTAATTGCATTAAAATGGAGGCGAAAAGCTGGCCAAAAAGACACATACATCAAAACTAAGCACCTAGTGTTAGTCTTTCAGGCTAGAAACTCACTCTTATCAGGTAAAACTCATTACAAACATTGAAGCTCGCATAAAGCGAGCTTACAAACCAAGAAAAAGGAAACTCATCAATAGTACTTTGTTCGCCTAGGCATGCAATTGTGGTGCAAACATAAATATCACATCTTATAAACGAATAAGAATCATTCCGCCTGTTTGTAGGCCGCTATGGGAGTGCATATTTAAATGTAGAACTAAATGGGATGGGCCCGTGAAAGAATTAAGTATTTGTTGATATGCAATTCGGATTTACGAAGCCCAAGTCAATTTACGAATCCCAAGTCCAACGAAATGGAAGGGAACTTATCCATAGATGATTAACCGCTTTCCATATTTTACGACAGAGTGACTGGCAAGCAAAGTTATGATGCTTGCAAGTCAAGTTATGGGGAGGTTACTTGCTCCCCAATTTTAGGGAAGAGTTACTTGGACCCCAATTTTAAGAGAGGAGACTTGGACCCCAATTTTATGGAGAAGTTACTTGCAGCACAAATTACATCCTTGCCTATAAAAGGAAGGTCGAGAGACCAGGTATGACATCTCATCAACAATTATCTAGTACACTTAACTAAGAAATATACTGACTTAGGCTTTGGAGGGTTTTCTATAGGTATCCCCGCCCCCCCCCCCCCCCCCCCACGAGTAAGCGAGTCGACGAGTCATCAAATCACTTGTCGACGAGTCAACAGTCAAACAAAGTACCTCGCGGTCAAAACAAAACATCTCGATCGTGATTCGTCCGTTCCCTCTCCAGTCCGATATTTGTGGTGAGTCAAAGTCTAACTGATTTTTTCTTCACCAACAAGTGGCGCCGTCTGTGGGAAATATTTTCCCAAAAAAAAAATGGTGGGAATGGAGGATACTGCGCTGCCTGATCCGTCCAACAGGACTGGTATGGATGGATCGCAAAGCAATCAACAAGCAATCATGCTGCAACATATGCAAAAGATGGCTGAAGAACTTACCACGCTAAAGAAGAAAGAAGAACTCATGGAGGCACGGAGACAAAAACGCAAAGAGAGTGAGTAGGAAAGAGAAGAGGACTCCACTGATGATGAAGAGGAAGAGGTTGTTGAGGGATCAACACAAAGTGAAGCGGAAAATTCAACAGGTGGAAGCATAAAGCCCAACTTAAGAAGCGCAGACCAAGGGAAAACAAAGAAAGCGAGGGATGAAAGTTGGCGATCACGGATAGAGAAGATGCTACAAGATGTTCGAAGTGCGAGTCCAGGTGAGTTGGCTGCAGCTGCGATAAAGAAAATTGGAAAGTTTCCATTCGTCGAGAAGATCTTGAACGCGGAGAAACCACACCAGTTCGTGACGCCTATTTTCCAGCAATATAATGGTACCGCAGACCCAGTGGATCACCTTCAGAGATTCCAGCAACAAATGATCACAGAGACCAACGATGAAAAACTTTTCTGCAAGTTTTTTCCCTTAAGCTTGGTCGTAAAGGCAAAAACCTAGTTTCGTGACCTGAAGCCAAGGTCTATCTCAAGCTACAATGAATTAAGTGAGGCGTTTATCTCTCAGTATTTCTGTAATCGCAAGCGCAAGAAAAATATGGCAACACTATTCGCGTGAAGCAGAAGGTGGGAGAAAGGCTCAAGGCCTTCCATGAACGATTTCACGCTGAGCAAGCACAGATATATAGGTGCACCTCCGAATACGTCGTTGTTGCATTTCGCGAGGGACTTCTCCCTAACACACAAGTTTACAAGGATTTGGTGAGACGACCGACTAAGGATATGGGAGAAATACAAACTCGGATCGAAGGAGAAATCAGGTTAGAAGAGATCGAAGAAGCACAAGCATCACGAATGACGGCCGCAATTGCGTCTCGGGGGCAAGCAATTAAGTTCAACAAAATTTGGGACAAGAGAGCGTGCAAACTATGGACGGGAGTTCCAAGACCCGCTTTACCATTTTACACTCAATCCCAGGAAAATCTGGTACAACCATAGGCATGAGGGTATTTTCTTGAAACCGCCCCTAATGACCACTCCATCAGAGAGAAAAGACCAGAACCGGTACTGTGAGTTTCACAAAGATTATTCACATCGCAAATCGCAAATCTGATGGGCCCGGTTCTGGTCCCAAATCGCAAGCTTCCCTTGGTCCATCAAAGTTGCGATTTGGATCCTCAAGCTACGACATCTCGAATAATCTTCGTGAAAGAATTAAGTATTTGTTGACATGCAATTCGGAATTACGAAGCCCAAGTCAATTTACGAAGTCCAAGTCTAACGAAATTGAAGGGAACTTTCCATATTTTACGACGGAGTGACTTGCAAGCAAAGTTACGATGCTTGCAAGTCAAGTTATGGGGAGGTTACTTGCTCCCCAATTTTAGGGAAGAGTTACTTGCTCCCCAATTTTAGGAGAGGAGTTACTTGGTCCCCAATTTTATGGAGAAGCTACTTGCAGCACAAATTGCATCCTTGCCTATAAAAGGAAGGTCGAGAGACCAAGTATGGCATGTCATCAACAATTATCTACTACACTTAACTAAGAAATATACTGACTTAGGCTTTGGAGGGTTTTCTACTAGTACCCCCCCCCCCCCCCCCCCCCGAGTCATCGAATCACCTCGTTGAAGAGTCAACGAGTCAGGGAGTTGACGAGTCATCAAGTCATCAAGTCATCGAGTCACCTCGTCGATGAGTCAGTACATCAATGAGTCAACAGTCAAAAAAAGTACCTCGCGGTCAAACAAAGCATCTCGATCGTGATTCGTCCGGTCCCGCTCCAGTCCGATATTTGTGGTGAGTCAAAGTCTAACCGATTTTTTCTTCACCAACAGCCACAAGAAAACATCAATAGAAAACCTAGCAATTCGAGACAATTACTCAATTCTAAATAAGAGAATCATGATCTCGGTTAGGGTGGAACTATAGACCGTTGAGCGTAAGAAAACTAACCAAAATGATCAATCTTGGTTAGTCCTTCAAAATAGGTTAAAAGGGATGACAGAGCTATTGCGAAGTAACTACAACCGAGGGACCCACACCTATCATTAGACCCAGCAAAGAACTAGTATCATAAAGCTCACACTTCGGTAAACGACCAAAGGAAAACGTTATCAAACCTACAGCAAATCTCAAAGCTTCATCAAGAGTAAATCCAATGGAATAGATTAAACTAACTATATCCAAGTATCAACATGCTGGATTAAACAAGAAGACATCGTTGATTGTGGAAACAACGATAAATGCCCCGTATGGTCGACGATGAGCTCTAACTGGTTAGCGGCCTGAGCCGCTAGGAGGCTCCCCAAATGCAATATTTAATTTAACGCAATTGGGGTAATTAATAACGAAAGAAAAAAAGTACATCAAATAAGGAGGCAATGGCTAATTAGGGCAGGGGTGCCATTTACGAAAACAAGAAGTCAAGAGCTAATTTCTTCTCTCTAGCTAGAAACACGAAAGACCAGAGCTCATGTCCTCCCCCTACACTCAGCCAGATGGTTTTGGCTTGGATTTTTGTGTCATGTTTCTCGTTGTGTTGCCTTTTGGGTCAAGTTGGAGTGCAAAGACAACATGCGTGGTGGCTGGTAGCAGCTCTTTATTGTTGGTGATTGTTGAGAATATGCTACTTAGTGCTAGGGTTTTAGGATGATAGTTTCATTTGCTGGGCTTTTTAATGTTTTATTGGGTTGTTTCAACTTTTCTTTTGTTTTATGTTATTTGTTGGGCATTTTCATTAGGTCTTGTAAGTTGTATTTAGAGTGGCCTAGTAAAGTTAGATTTCATTGGGAATGAGCTTTGTACTTGTTTAGGATATACCAAAAAAGTACAAAGTCCAATCCCAATTAATCCTAACCTATTAGGTCATTCTAATGTAATTTTTATTATTTAATGAAATTCTTAATTGACCAAAAAAAAATGTGCATGCAGTTTGGTTTGGCAGGACAATTGCAAAATAGTTTGCAAGTAGCAGTGGAAAGAGAAAGAGAGAAAGGGTAATACAGAGAAATAAAGTTTTATTGTTTTAGCTAAGGACTAAAATTTCGAGTTTCGAGAAAATTTCGACAGTCCAAAAAATGAAAATTTCGAGAAAATATCGATATCGGTAAATATTCGAGAGAAATGATGGAAATTTGAGAAAAAACATGGAAGTTTTAAATAAAACTTTAAGATATGTTTATTTGATTAATTATCTATTCTATTTTACAAGAAAATGTTGAGCAAACTTATTACATAATGAGTTGTAGTAATTTAAAGTCAATTACATAATAATAAAAATATAGGAGGCCAGTCCTGAATGTAGAAAAAATAATTAAACTCTATGCATCTCGCTCTCGAGAGCCCTAGCGGCGTCGTCTCTGGAGGCGCTCCCATTCCGCATGGCTTAGGCCGGTGTTGCACTCCCCTCGATTGCTCATTGCGATCGCGACAGTTGCTCCCTTGTGGGGTGTTTCGAAGGTGGTCCCGTCACTCCTCCTTCTCTGAAAGATAAGATCTAATCTTCTATGGCCGTGTGTTTTTTCTGTGGCTTGCGGGTGCGCTTTGGCGCTTGTTTGCCTGGTGGTTCAACGTCGGAGATGGTAAAGAGGCTGCTGGTTTTGGCAGTGGTTTCAGGTTACGTTCGAGCAGAGGTCGCCTAAAGTCTTGTGCGACTTTAGCCGGCGACTTGTGTGCATCCTCGGATCACCGTGTTCAGATTGCTGGTCGTGATTTTAGGTGCACACCGGGTTGGAGCAAGCTTCTGGTGCTGCCTCGAAGTTGGGCATTGATGGCGATGGGAGGTAGTGCTGATTTGTTACCTCATGAATTTCTTTGGGTGTCTCAGTTTTGGGTGCCCTTAGTATTTGGGGTAGCCAATGTTTTTGGGCTTGCGTCTCATTTGGATTACATCTTCACTAGATTATGGTATGGATTCCATGTTTAGGATTCAGGTGGAGCATATGGTGATTTAGGGTTCGTTGTTCTCCGACGGATCTATCTATCGGCTTGGTTAATAAATAAGGAGGCTGATTTCATCTTGAGACTGAATGCTTTGTGGTTTGGTGTTGAGGATGGCTTAAGTTTCCTATTCAATTTTCTATTATTTTTTATTCCCTGCAAAATGATGGATATTATTCTCTATTTTTACAATGAGTCTCAGTTGGACAATTGCATTGTGTGCACCACAATTGAGTGCATTGGCGAGCAGCGCAACCCGTGTTGCTGGGATGAGGATAGTCTACATCAGCTTGTAGTTGCATTATTTTTCTATTTCCAAGAAGTGAGCTCGCACTCTGTAATTGAACAACCAATTCGACAACTTATGGTTTGTTCTACATTAGGATTTCATATTAACCATATTAGGTTAATTATTGCTCCTGCTATTGTTCAGGATACCCCTATTAACGATTGTAATCGTGATCTGATAGGAGCATTATTTGCAACGATTATAATATTAATTCTATATTATTTTGGCTAGTTTTCTATTTATTCTTAGTTATTTATTTGATTTCTCATATTTTGTAGGTTTCGGAAGCGAAGATGAGAAAGTTGGCTTAAATCGTGATTAAGAGGAAGTATTCCAATGACTTGAGGAAGCCTTGATGAACTAGGAAGACCGAAGAGTTCATGATTCTATATGTTGGGGTTTTCCTTGGATTTAATGAGTCCATGATTTAAAAGGAAGTGTCTAGGGTTGAGAGATTGATATAAAAGGAACCCTAATCCCTGTGAAGAAGGACTTTTGCCTCTTAGAGATTCGTGAGCAGCTGAGAAGAGAAGAGAGAATACAACCCGCCGCCAGTCGGCCGGTCGCCGGAAGCTATTCGACCGGTCGAAGTTACGAAACCGGAATTCTTTTGGGGTTTTAATTTGGTTTCTCCTTCTTTCATGTATTCTTTTGGGATTTCTCCTATAGCCATGAGTAGCTAAACTTCTTGTAGTTAGGGCTAGATTGAAGCCCTGAACATGAATATCTTGATGTTTTGATTTTGGATTTAATTAAGTTTTGATTTCCGGATGATAATGATTTCATTGTTCGTAAACCTTAATTCTTCTATGTGTTTCTTTGATTCGCGACCTTAGGAGCATGTATTAGGATTGACCAGCCATAAGCATATGCGTGACGACCAGTATCATCATGTGTTTAATTTGTGGTACGAAGATTATTGTGGTACTTTATTAAATCGTTTCTAGGATACTTATGATACATACCATGTTATAAGATTCTTGCTATGTTCATATTCTATTCATGCTTAATGATCTCTTTTGTGTTAACTTAAGCATATACCAAGCTAGGTTGCATGTTAGGGAATAAGTTATGACATTCATACCAAATGCTTAAATACTAAGTAAGAGAGAATGAATATGAATTGCATCCATATACTAAGGACCTTTCATGAGCATAGTCATCCAAAGAATTCAAAGTCTTGTTAATCTAATTCATGACATTGATATGATTGTTCAGTGGTGGATTTCGAAACCCTAGCTTCTTGACGTTATTGATTTACAAAACCACAACAACTTCAGTTTTCTATTTTCGTCAGCTTTAATATTCTGCTTTCTCATTCATCTTAAAAAAACCAAAACAATTCGTAAAATTCCCAAACTTTGTTAGTAATTAGTTTAGCGTGTCTAGTTTATTGTCTCCAAATTTCAGGTCATTTAATTAGAGTTGTTTAGAGTCATCTGCCAGTCAGATCTCTCTGATTGGCCAGTTTAGGTTTTCTGTTTTGTTTTGAGTCGTTGTAGTTGCAACTTTATCCCAATCTCTAGCGGGTTCGATCCCTACTTTCCATACTATCTTCGACCATATTCACTTTTGTAGGGTAATTAATAAGTTGTGATTGTACATCTTAATTGGTGTGTGAAAAGAGCTTTATCATGATCTTATTTAATATAAGTTTACTTTCTTTAAAAAAAAAAATTTAAGTGAATTAGTATACGCTGAGTTGCTAAAAGTTATTGAAATATGACTTAATACATCTCAATTTTTTTTTGATGATTGGAAACCTAATGAGAGGCTAGGCTATCATGCATTATATACATTTTTTTTAATATATCATACATTGTATAGTAAACTATATAAGTACCTTAGAACTTAGAACTGCATGAGTACCTTAGTACATTTTTTCACATAGGCTAGTCTCTATGTGTTAACTTTTTTTGTTAATCTTGGTTGCCCTAAGAGGTAGGGTTAAAAACTTAAAATGTCGAAAGGGTGATATTATTATTATTATTTTTTATCTTGTTTGCCCTAAGAGGTATGTAGGGTTAAATTGTTTTTTTTTTCTTGTTTGTCACAAGAGGTAGGGTTAAAATGTTACAAAGATAAATATTTAGGAGAGAGGGGATATTACCAAACGCAGCTCATGGTGCACGTGAGAGAGGGAGAAAAGGTGAACTGGTGAAGTGCTTTTCAGCTTAAAAAAAATTGAAAAGAAAGAGATTATGAGAAGAGGGTCCCTCCTCTCTATCTCACAAACTCTCTTTCGTAATTTTCATCCTTGTTTTGGTTTCCTTCCCGATCTCTCTCTCCTCTCACCAGTCTTTCTCTCTTCTGGTCTTCCCCGACCTCTCCTCTCCTCTCGACAATCTCTCTCTCTCTCTCTTCTCTCTTCCACGCCGATCCTAATCATTGTTTTGGGAGAATTTCAGAAACTTCGAGAATTTGGCGAAATATCGGAAATATCGAATGATAATCAGGCGAAAGGAGGTTTAAATATCGATCCACTAAAAAAGCGAAAATTTCGTCGATTTTTTCGATATTACAGTCCTTGGTTTTAGCAAATGCCACATGTTACGATTTTAGTGTTACGTCAAACCACCTGGCAAAATGAGGTGGTTGAACCGTACCGTGGAAAAGTTTATGCTTTGGCAATGGTAAGTGAGACCAACACGTGCATATATGGCTATATGCTTAATTAAACCTAATCTATACTATTATGGGTGCACCTTCAGTGCCCGGGGAAGAAGGGTGCTCGGGCAGAAGGATACAATTGCAGGGGGGAGTGGGGTGGGGTGGAGGATGCATCCAAGGGCTTAATTAGGAGCATGCCACATGCCCAAGCATGACATGCTCCGTTTATGGCTGAATTTCCCTACTATTATTTAAGCAAACACATATTGTCAATCAAAACATAATTTTTTTTACCAAATTAACACTGATAAAATTGTCAAAGTACACAAATATTTTTTACAGAAGGAAAACCTCCGCATTCTTCTTAACTCCTCTCTCCACGTTCAAGTCTAGCTCAACTCCTTCTGATCATAAATTTGTTCTCCGTATGACAGCCCCAACTGCTCAAAATTTGTTCCTCTTTCCCAAAAGAACTCAAAAATTATGTCAGCCTTTTCTCAAAATTCAACCTTCTTTGGAGATCTACTCTAAGTTTTCTTTCATACCTTAGGATTGTATCAACTTCAATTATTATTTTTATTTTTTTCTTTCAAGAATCTGTCATGTAACATTTTATGAAATTTTTTTTGTAATATTGTATTTCATAACAAAAACGAGGAATTGAACTATAAGTTTTTAAGATCTAAAAATGTGTCCGGTAAAAGTATTTCCAAGACCAAAATATTAAAAACGTACATGTCTAGTACCCAGTTTATATATAATTTAAAACTCTTCTTATTTTTTTCTTCAAAGAGAAAAGATGTTTTCAATAATCATGATAGATTGACTCTTTTCTATGAAAGATTGATTCTTGCATGTGCATTTCTTACAGAACTCTACAACTAATTAATATGAGCTAAAGGAACAGAGGTAGTTTACTTCAAGTTTGTGTTATTATCAAACTTTTGTATGTTTGCCAGTAAGAAAAGATATAGTTAATTAGTTCTAAGAGTTCTTATAAGTGGGAAGCACGTACTTCGGATTTGTGTTATTATCAAACTTTTGTCACTGAATGTTTGCTCTTTGCCTTTGAGGTTTCTGTGTGTTTTCATGTGTTCCCTTTTTTCTTCTATAATGAACGACTTACTTTGAAGTTTTATGTTCTTTCAAGTCAATGACTATTTGGAATCATGTAGCTTTATTATTTTTCAATTTCATCCAACATGCAATTCGGTTGCATGTGGTGCATACATAGTTTGGTAATTTGATGTGTTGCAGGCTCACATGCTTCATATATATAAGACCATCTTTGGTACGTAGTTGTATTGCAGTTGTGATAGCTTGAGTTTGGTTTCTAGCTAGATTCATTTTTATTTTACGTCAGTTTATTGCAGCTGTAACCATCTTTTGCAGTGCTCATGTTAATATTGAGAAAAAGAAAATGTTCATGCTGCATGCCTTATAGAAAATGTCCATTTAAAAATGCTCAAAGTTAGTTTACAAAAAAAAAAAATCTACCACTACAACTACCTAACGAAAACAAAAAGACAGAACTTTCACATGAGTAAGGCAAAGTAAGGAGAAACAAGAATGCAAAATAAAGAGAATGTCCTGATCTTCTTCTTCATGCGATCACCACACTACCATAACGTCCTTCACTATCACGATCATCCTTCCGTGGCTCTAAAGTAATGCATAATGGAATTCTGCAGTCTGCATCCAATGCAAGACTCTCTGAAATGAAAAATTTGAGGTCATCATCGTCGATTATCTCTGCGGGTTGAGTAGCTTCTTTTGATTCATATTTGGCCTTCATTACAATCTTATATTCATGTGGATCTACCCTGACAATATTGTGATACACTCGATCCTCAAGTTCCCCATAAGTAATGTCCTTTGAGACAAGTATTCCTTTTGTTTTATCACCAGTGTATCTGGAATTAGCCCACTTCCCATTGTAGTTAACCAAAAGTCTAAGTTTGGTCGGTTCGCAGCTGAAAAAGTAAATATAAACAATCAATTAGCAAACTCAGTATTCAAATTTCAAAGTTAAGGATTTTTTATTTTGCTCCTTATCAATTGATGTACGTATAGAGGAGAGAAAAACTAGCTACCTATCCCTTGTATTACACATGGCTGCGTCTCCTAAAGTAGGCATCGACTTCTCTACTTTCTCTCTATTGTCCAAACAAACTTCTCCACAGGTCTTCGGAATTCCATTTATATTCTGCACCATGGATGCCATGTTTCTTCTTGGAAGCATCTTGGAGAGCTCATCCAAGCACCATGTCGAAGAAGCAAAGTTGGGTGAAAGAATGACAAGGCAAATCTTTGAATCCTTAATTGCTTTCACAAGCTCTGAGGAAATGGATTTTCCTTTCTCAACATGTTTGTCGTCTCTAAAAGTGGAAATTCCGTGGGCAACTAATGCATTGTATAGATGGCCAAAAAATTTCCAGCGGGTATCCTTCCCTCTGAAACTTATAGAGACATCACACTCCCTTTTTTGCTGAGAAGAAGAAGAAGAAGAAGATGGTGTTGAGGGCATACTATTAACGGCCAATTGTGAAGAAGAGGGAAAGGGCAATCCAGGGTTCAATCTTTGCCATACGTCTTTAACAATACCTTTAATTAGTTCTGATTCACACCTATATCGAAGAAGAGAAACTATAAGGATTAATAATTCTATTAGTTTATAATTGTATATATGTCATATCTTAATTAACAATAAAAATTTTCATGAAGTGAATACTGATTCTGTATCCCTCATAAATTTAAAAATAATGTCATATATATATAAAAATATATCGAATACGAAAGAGTGAAAAAGAAATGCCATTTTCAATGGAAAGCTAGGGAAGGAAAAACACATGCATGCATGCACAAAAACGAAGAAAGTAATGCATACCGGCCCTTTGAATCCCACCCAGAGAGATTTGCCACTTCCGTAAGAGCTGCTCTCCACCTTAGCACCTTCTCTGGTTCATCCTTATACCTTTCTTCATATTTCTTGAACTGTGCTGCAAATCTCCCTGTCTGGTTTCGAACAGCACTTCCTCTCTTCTTACAGCACGTGCGAATAACCTACGAGTGCGTGTATCACATAAAGGCGAAAATTTAAAGGTAGAAACTAAAACAAATAATTAAATGCAGAAAATAGGACCCACAGCAAGGAGGCTCCGCATTATTGCGATTTGACTCCGGCCATTCCAAGCTTGTGTTTCTAATTCTCTGAAACAGAAAGTTTACGCAATTAATTCCTCTCCCGATTGTTTGGATCAAAACTCTTTTAGTTCATGCAGGCTCTCCGGGATTGAAGAATATTCTTCTTCTTCTTCACTTCCAAGCAGATCGAAGAACGTACAGAAGAAATATTGAAAGCTGAAAGTTACATATACAATAACACTATATCAGGAAAGAAGGAGGCTAGGTTTATTTGCTGGTGGTGGACAGGAGGTTAATCCTTTTGCTTATATATTCGTTAAGTCGAGCAAGAAGAAGTTCTGGGAACCCTCCTGGAAAATTAGAAGCAAATTGCGGCAAGTTGTTTTGGTTGGTGTCCTGACTGTCCTCTCAGCAGGTTCTACGTACTTTCCCTAATGCCACAACGTACTCATTTAATCAATAAAATAATTAAGTCAAAGCATAAGTGGGCTTGGTTCCAGTCTCTGGGGCCCATCCAAGTTCCTAGGTTTTCGTTGAGTGCATGGTTGTTTTTAGTTTTTATTTTGGGTTTTTATCACAAATGTTACTTGAACTTTACCTCAATTATATACATAGTACCTGAACTTCACTTTTGATCACAAGCACCCCGAACTCTTCGAGTTCATCCTAAATGGTACCTGAACTTCAATTTTTGTCACAAACAGTACCCAAAGTTTTTAATTTTTGTCACAAGTAGTATCCAAAGTTTTCTATTTTAGCCTTTTTTTTTTAACACATGCTCTCACGCGCATATAATATCACAAAAATCGGCCTTAGGTACCAAAAGATATGAAATAAAAAACTTTGGGTACTACTTGTGACAAAAATTGAAACTTTGGGTACTATTTGTGACAAAAATTAAAGTTCAGGTACCAAGTATATAATTGAGAAATAGTTCAGGTACTATATGTGATAAAAACTCTTTTATTTTTATTTTCTCTCTTTTGACTAAAAGTGTCATAAGATATTATTAAAATCTCGAGTTCCAAACTTTTAATGTCAAGGATTTCAAGATGGCCTTCTTGTTTTAGCATATGCTATCATCGGAACGAGCATGTGAAGTTGCTTAGGTTATGTTGTACCCTAGGAGGTGAGTCATTATGTGTAACTTCACTTTTAAACAAAATAAATGGACATTGTTTCCCCGTTTCCCAACTGCTCGGTATGGACGCACCTGGGGTAGACCCGAGTACCTGTAAGGACAAGATTAAGGTCAGGGGAGGTCGGTGTGTACCGACCAAATATCCTCTAACGTTGATCAAGTCAGTCCCGAGATGATATGGGAGCAGAGTAGTAGTGTGGAATTCGGAGAAACGTACCTCAATAAGGAGTTCTCACTCCTTATATATGAGCTGAGGTCGGAGACAAGCATCTCTGGCATGGGGGACATCCCTTGACACGAGGGAAGATTCCCTGGTCCACTACCTCGATCAGTGTATCGAGGAATGACGACGCCTGGTGCGGTATAGGCGTGCTCAGTGCAATCCAGGAGGTAGTGAACCTGCACGTGTGCCAGCTGGGGCGGATCGGTACCGAGTGAGCTGGATGCTCTCGGTACGCAGTCAGGGGACGTCCGCTGTGTAGCCGGAAGGGAAGCGTGAGGTTGGTACACCTAGCCTGGGCTTTTTGGTACCGCTAGGGTACTGCTAAGGCTTTAGATACGACCTGGGGCTTACTGGCATTGCCAGGGCTTATGTTCTCGGTAGGGGTTGACTACTGAGTGATGAGATGCTACCTGGGCTTACCGGTACCTCTGGGGTACTGCCAAGAGTTTGAGACATAGCCTGGGGCTTACCGGTACCACTGGGGTACTGCCAGGGCTTTATGCATTGCCTGGGGCTTACTGATAACGCTGGGGCATTGCCAGGGCTTGAGATGTTGCCTGGGGCTTACCGGTACTGCTGGGGTACTGCCAGAGCTTGTTGATAGGGGTTGCCTACCGAGTTGTATTGTGTTAACGAGCCCATAGATGGGCTGCCCAGTGATAGAGAGCTACTTCTGACCCGACAAGGTGTCTATGCCTGGACATATATGAAATGATAGCAACAGACGTCTTTCGCAAAAAAAAAGAAAATCAAGACGGGGTACATATCAACACAGTTTGTTAGAGAAAAATGCCTTATCTACTAGACTAATGAGTAATGATCGACTAGTTGACATATTATTTACAAAATAATCACTAAAATGGTTGTGAAAATGACCTAATATAATTTTACCAAAGAGAATGAAAATAAATAAAAATGAAAAAATTTATGTCCAAATCAGTTCGTACTTGAATGTTTGAACTCTTTTTTATTTGCATACATTTGGTAGTCTAGTTTCATGACTAACCGTCTATTTGTTTGATATAATTATATGAATAAGCAAACATTTCAGATCATAAAACTAGACTACCGAAAACCCGAATATATACAAGTAGGAGAGAGTTTCAGTAGAAAAAGACTCTACTTGACTACTTGCTCTATTTTTTTTTTTTTGAAGGAAAGCTTGCTCTAATTTTCAGTGAAAGCTAATATTAAACACTATACAGAATCCCCCCGCAGAGAAAGAGGGTTTAGGAGCTTTCGCAGGAGCAAGAAAAAGTTTGCGTTGTTCAAATGGCGGAAGTTAAAGAGTCCACGTCGAGTCCACTGACTCAACCTGATCCTGAAGATTATCCCAAGTCTCCGCCGAGCTCCCCCAACTCCTCCACTCGCAAGGTCTCTCTCTCACTCTCTCAATCCCCAAACTCTTCCCAATTTGGAAATTAAATCATATTCAGGGTATTTAATTTGAGTTTTATTATGAAATTGAACTACCATAACTAGTATGAGTCTCAATTGTTCATCCTGTTTGTGGTTTTGTAGTTTAATGCTGAATTTTTAACTAATTGGCTTTTGGATGGAGGTTCGTGATCTATTGGAGATAGAGAAATTAGGGATTATGTATTAAAAAAAAAAATTTGAATAGAATTGTTGGGGTGGCTCTCTTTTTGATTATCATGATGGTGAAAAATCAGCACAAACATGGATGGCTGATGATGTCCCTGCAGAGAATAAGAGACAGGCCATCAAGGGTCAAGTTGACGGTAGCTAGTATAGTTTCGGAAAGTATGAGAAAGAAATTAGGGTGGAACACTTGGGTTTTCAAGGTTGTAGCTTTCCTACCTTGCACGTAGGAGATATGATGTATTCACTGTTCGTAGTGTCTCAGTCTCAAGGAGGTAGGAACTGTGAGGAGTAAAGAATTCCCGGAGGGATGGTTTCTTGATTGTAGTGAGCGTGTGTCTTGAATGGTAACTTAGTAAGAAAGCCAATCATATAGACACTATAAACCAGTCAGTGTAACCCTGCACCCCAAACAAGAAGAAGGTGTCTCGAATGTTTGGAAAGAGAAGACCACAAAGAGGCTAAGAATATGATCCTATCCGAAATTAACTCCGCCTGCCCCTCCTTCTCGTTGAAGTTCTGTTTATTCCTTTCCAACCAAATACAGCACAAAAGGGCCAAACCATCACTTCTTCATAGGGTAATAATTTTCTTGTTGGCCCTTTCCTGAAGTTGCTCGACAAAAGGCCATAATAGTTTTTAGGGATGCTGCCACGATCAAAACAAATTCAGCAACCCACACCATATCTGATTTTTAAGGACGCAATGAAAAAAGATGTGATCTGCAGTTTCCCCTTCATCTTTACACAAAATACACCAGTGAAGAGACAAAATTGATACTGAAAGTTTTTGTAAAATGGTTTCAATATCTAAAGTGCTGCAGCATACAAACAGACATCGAGACCTAAATTGATACATCTATACATGTGTTGTTGACAGTAATCTTCAAATCATATAGTTACATATATTCTATGTATCCATTGAAATATTACCAAACATAAGGGATTTTTGGCCAAATGAACCATTTTTAGTACTGTCCACCAATGACTTTCATAGAAACTTATCATCTACCCTTTTTTTATGGAATCAATATTACCTGTAATTGTTTTGTCTGATCACTCTAACCTCATCTTGATCAAGTTGCTGGTTGTTGTGATAGTCTTGATTGCTTCTGGACTACCACGTAGGCTTAAAGTGCTCAGAGATGACATTAGTGGTAATTGGTCATTTTTCATAAAACACGTTAGAATTGTAAGTGTTGAAAAATGAATCTTTGTCAACAAATGAAGCCAAAGTGTTGTTAAAGTGTTGCAAAGTAGTTGTCCGTACCAAGTGATTTTGGGAACTTACGCACTCACTTTCCTCTATCTAGTCCTTAAAATTTATTGTCTTCAGCAATCCTCTCTCTCTCTCTCTCTCTCTCTCACACACACACACACACACACACACATTTTTTCCTCTATCTAGTCCTTAAAATTTATTGTCTTCGGCAATCCCCTCTCTCTCTCTCTCTCTCTCTCAAACTCATGGGTTACTTCATTGCTCTGAAGTTCATCCATGAGTAGATCTGTTTTTATTGGATTATTCTGTTGGTTATTTCGCAGTGCATATAGTATACAATATAGCCAAATAACTTTTGTGCATGTTGTACCCCATTGAACCTTGATTTCAGGCTTGCTATGCAGTTCTCCAGAGTTGGGTCTCTAAGAAGTTCATGACCGGATGGTAATGTGCACAGTATGGATATGTTTGTTTTGTTTTTTATTTTTATGATTTTTTTTTCAGTTTTTTGTTAAATACATATAGTTCCATAGTAAAAATATGTTTGAATGACAAATTGCAGTATGGTTCTCTTTCCTGTTGCTGTTACATTCTTCATCACTTGGTGGTTCATTCAGTTCGTGGATGGTTTCTTCAGTCCACTATATGCCAGGCTTGGTATTAATATATTTGGTAAGACTCCAAAGCACCAAATTGATGTTTACTTTGGGACTGGGACAGCTAATTCTTAAGGAAGTTGAAATTGATGTATGCATTGTTATGGAAACTCTGCAAAATAAATTGCTCAAAAATAAATATTAATGATAATAGTAGAAATATTAATAATTATAGGAACAGTAATAATGATAGTAATTATTATAATAATACCATTTACAATAACTAATAGTACAGTAAAGCTATAGAGGCGTTGGTACTCGAAGTAGTTGCTTCTTAATAGCATATGTGTTTGCAATTCTGCATGTTTTTGGGGAAGTCTCTAAGTAGTTCAAGTTGCACCAGTTATCTGCATTTAATATGGAGGGAGACTGATAAATAATGATTAGTTTTGGAGAACCAGAAATTTGAGGAAAGCCAATATGAACCAACAAACCTCCTGTGCAACATGGTTTTGGTGATTTTAATTTTTTTCATTTGTGGTGAACTTGAGGTTACTTGTACTTATTCCATATTACATGTAGTGAAATTTATCTTCTATAATGCAGAAAATCTTTGGTTAATCTTTTGGTTTATATACTTATGTCTGAAGTTTCAAAGTACTGTTCCCTTATCCCCTCGAAATAAGTAAAAGTTGGATGGATTCTCAAATTTAATTCAGGTGATGGTAGTGTGTATTTTGTTTTGCATGCACTAGGGGTCCTTAGCTCAAGTTTGGAAGCTTTTACTTTTTAAAATGACAATGAACAGATGACTCATTGAAACATAAAAGCCATGTAATTGAAAAATGAGAATATTTCAAAATTTATAGCCTTGCTTTTGTGGCCTGAGACATCAAATTTGGATGGCGTATTCCCCTTCTATAAAATAAAAAAAAAAAGAAAAAAAAGAAAGATACTTAAAGAAATAGAGCATTGATTTAAATTTTCTTTTGATAAATCTTAGGCTGCTTTTTGAGCTTTGGTGTAATAAGAAGTTTTTCTTAGAAGAAACCTTGTCCCTTCTGTTGCACCTTTATTTTAATTTTTTTCGGAAATAAAATTTGAGTTTTTTATCAACCAAGAAAACAAGAATAATTCATAGGCTGCTTCTTCCACAGAATCATTCAGAGTTCTTGCCAGAGACTCTTTCAGTTTTTATTGGTTTTGGAAGCGCATTTATCTAGACATTAAGAAAACCCTCTTTGTCGACCAGAAGATAGAAATTGCCAGTTTTTTTTTTTGGACAATGATAGAAATTGCCTGTTATGTCCCTTTTAAGTTAAATAATTTTATTAATAGAAAATTTAATGCTACTTTTCTCTTAAAAAAAATTTATATTACTTTTGGAATCACATTTACTCTCCAGGCCCATTTCAATGCTCATGAAATAAACCCAAGAACAGAAAATTAATGGGAATACAACCACTCAAACCCAACTACTTCATATGTGCTTGTACACAATTAGTGTAGGCATACTCATATCACAATAATTTCTGTAGAAAAATCATCTCATGAAATGTGCCTTTAATGTGTAGGATGGATATTATGAAAATCATTTAGTTGTTTGTTGAATTTGATTATCAATTTTACTGATAAAAAAAAGCTCCAAATATGTTTCAAAGGATGTCGTGTTAAACTGGTTGACCTATCTGGTGATTTTTTCTTTTTCTTCTTATATGCATATGTTAGTGGATGTAGTTCACTGTTCACCCTCACCTTTTGTATGCTGTTGGAAAGAATGTCTTAAATTTTATCATCCTGGTTTCAGTTCAAAGTCGGCTGTGCTGGATCATATGATTAATTATTCCTAAATTTTGTCATTGATGATTAAATTTCTTGATCTACAAGCCGTCATTATATGTTTTTGTATCCATTCATTATTGAATGCGTTCTCTTGTTGCAGGCCTAGGATTTGTTACATCCCTAATTTTTATGTTCTTAGTCGGTGTATTTGCTTCATCATGGATGGGTGCAACTGTTTTCTCTCTTGGAGAATGGTTCATAAAACGAATGCCCTTTATGAAGCACATATACTCAGCCTCCAAACAAATTAGTGCTGCAATTTCTCCAGGTAATTACTGTTATTTCAGTTTCTAGATCCATTATTACCTACTTGGAGAATACTTTGCATAGCTGCATTGCTATCTTTGTAAACATCAGGCTACGCTTGAGTTGTTGGTATAACAAATTAATCAGGGTTAAGCCTAACTTCAAGCTTGTTGAAGTTACCAGCCTAGTTCAGAAATTGGTTGATTCATTTGGTTCACCGGATCACCAACCCATTTGAATCGACTCTTGGTATGATTTTTGTTATACCTAGCCGCCTAGGAAAGTATATACAATACGGTTTGTAAAATCAATTGCTTGATTTTACTCATCGTCTCATATAGGATGTACTCAATATCTGCTTGCACATACATTACGCTGTTTGGCTTTAAACTTGAATGTTTATGGGAGATAAAGTTCTGTATTGCTTGGTTACAACTTACAAGAGACATAGTGCTCCTTATTGCAATTAACCACTGACCCCAATTGTATGGCATTGTAAAGGAAAAAGTTAACTGGTGTCTTCTCAAAAAAAAAAAGAGAATAATAATAATAAATAAATAAGAAAAGAAAGTTAAGTGGTGAAACACACATACAGTGACCTGTCTAATTCCAAATTAATAGTTTATTTTACATATTTGATGCTACTTAGGTTGAATATTTCCCGAAATTTGTGATGACTTCTGGTGTGTGAGTGTATTTATTGTTCATCAACTCTGTAGAAATGATGTATATCTGACATCAAATTCATTCAGTTATCGTCCTCATATTTCCATTTTGATAAAGTCAAAAAATAATTCTCTCTCTCTGACAGACCAAAATACCACCGCTTTTAAAGAGGTTGCAATTATCCGTCATCCCAGGATTGGTGAATATGCGTTCGGTTTTATCACATCATCTGTAATCCTTCAGGTACATTTGGAGTTTTCAGTGAATAAAAGATCTACTTTTCTACATGTATTTTAGAACTTATCTGAGCAACCTTCAAATAGTTCAATATTAATTTCATATTTGTTAACAGCTTTAATTCTGGAAAAACAAGATTAGAGTTTCAAAGAAATATGCATTCCAATACTTTTTTGAACCACAGTATTGTGCATATATATATATATATATTTTTTAATAATGCATTCTAAGCTGTAGATGAAAAAAGAAAAAGGAGAAAAAGCTGTTTTATGGTGTTACACAGACATATTAATGTCTGCTCTCCAATGTCAGTTGTTTATATTTTGTATTGGATATTTTTATAATGACCATGTGTTGTTCTCCTTTTGTATCTTATTATTGTTGGTTGACTGCAGCGGGATGATGGAGATGAGGAGTTGTGCAGTGTTTATGTCCCAACAAACCATCTATACATTGGAGATATTTTTTTAGTCAATTCCAAAGAGATCATACGACCAAATTTGTCAATTCGAGAAGGCATAGGTTTGTTTTGTCTTTTGTGGACTCGGACCACATAGGTTATATATATATGTGTGTGTGTGTGTGTGTGTGTGTGTGTTTTATTCATGTCCCGAAGTTTTTTGCATGCAATGGTTTTTGCCTCGTGAGTTTTCGAAAGGTTATTTAGAAAAGGTCTCTAATATGATAGCTTTATATATGTAGGAAAACTCTATGTACATTATAATCAGCGAAGCCTAGGTTGAATAATAGTGGCGTAGGGCAACAGCTAATATGATTTATGTAAGAAGCCGATATAGAGTTTGATGGAATAAAGGTCTATTGGTATAATTTTCAGATGTTTTATAGGTTGATAAGTCAGGTAGTACAGCTACAATGTCCCAAAACTATATAAAAGAATTACCATAAGACGACATGCTTTAATTTCTGGATAGCAAGGGAATAAGTGCTGTAGCATACAGAGTAAGACTCATACACATAGATGCAGATTAGTTTCTTCCCTTTAGATGTTTCATTGATTTAATAAGTCATGTAGAGCATATGCTACGACCAAAATAAATAGAATTACCATTAGAAGACTCCATTTCTGGAGAGCAAGGGAATAAGTGGCAAAGTATACAGAATAAGACCCGTAGACCTAGAAGATCTCTACTCTTTTCAGTTTGGTATCCTTCATCAATGGGATGGGGTATTTCAATTTGAAATGTGCTCTGTACTTGAAGGTAAAATTTGATATATGAACTTGGTAATTGCAAATAAACCAGCTCAGCTCCCCCAAGATGTCTTATGATGAGAAAAATAAGTCCAAGTTTTAACAAGAAATTAACAAGATTATTGTCGGTTTAAGTTTAATATTCCCTAGCTTTATTTTATTTTGTTTATCAGATTTTCTATTGTATTGGAGGTTGGAGGTTTTCTGAAACCCAACTGAATGCTGAATCAATTCCATTCATTTCAATATTTGCACATGTGCATGCATATTTGGTTGGTTTGGATTAGATTAAACATCATGGTCCAACTTTTGCACATGTGCTTGCATATGAAGAATTGCTTGCATCTGTTTAAAACCAATATCAATTAACAGAATGATATATTTTATCAAATGTCTCAAACAGGTTTGATATATTTCTAAATTATTTCACTGATTTCCGAAACGTTTCCATTACGTGGAAGCGCCCCCTCAAAATAAAATCTTCATCCTTCATGGAGATTATTACCAGTCAAATGTGTTATCACAAGTTAAATTGATTTTGTAAGTTGTAGAAGGTCTTCAGAAAAGATGGTTTATACCAAAGTCTGTCACTGATGGACCGCAAATCATAAGAAGTTTGGTCCAGAATCCGTATAGGGTTGAATTATAGTGGCTTGTTAAAATGGTTGTGTAGTATGTCTAATGCAAGCCTGTTTTATGACTTTATCCTATTCTGGTATTCATAAAGAGAGCTGACTCCTTTATTGAGCTTCCTTAATGACATTCTCATGCTGTGTTCTCTGTCAGTGTATAGTCTGTCAGCTTTAGATGCTGACATAGAGCTAAAAGTTTACATAGCTTTTAGTATGCTAGGAAATAAAACTTTTAATTGCATTGTTGGAAGTTTATATTTTCTTTGCATTCAATTGTGGATTTAAGTAATTTGCTTTTAAATGCACTTCGTTATGATCCCACTACTTGGAGGATATTGTTGTTCTGAAGCTTGAACATTATCCTCTTAAAGCGGTTAATGTATTTTGTGTGTACTAAATCCTAAGATAGCATTCATTTGACTTGGCAGATTGTTCACAGTCAACATGTTTGCGTGACTATCAGTATCAACGTCCCAAGTTTTGCAGAGTTGTTCAATATCTTTTCGTTGAGTAGAACTTGTGGGAAATGTGTATAATTGCACGATCGATTGCTTGACTATTGTTTCTCCCCTGACTGCAGAGATCATAATATCAGTCGGTATGACGATGCCACAGGTGATTTCTCCAATTGAAAGGATTCCTCTGAACAGGATGGTATCTGTATAAAACAGATGACAGGAGCACACAGTACGTTGTTTGGATGTCTTATTATATCGACCCCAGTTGCTGTCTGCCAAGATAACTGCTTGCTCATAGAATACAACTAGAGAAGAGAAAAGCTTTAATTTTTTTCTTTCTTTTTATTTGTTTTTTTTTCGGTTGACTCAGTGTTGTATTTTAGGTATTCTTTCTCGATGCTAGGTGTATATTAAGTGTACCCTTTGTATCAAAGAAAAGGGTATGTGCAAATTTACTGATGTTATATCATATTGATTTATATGTTTGTAAATCTCTCTCACCAGATCTTAAAAGTAGAAAGAACTCTTGATCAATAGCCGATTCAAAAACGAAAAACGGAAAGAAAAAAAAATATCTAAGTTGTAGCAAATTTCACAGATTCGGAAAAATGTGGACAGCCAATTTCGCTGAAGTCCAAGCACATAGCCCAAAGGCCTGTAAGCTGCAGTCGATTCACGGTTAAATTTGTTTTGCGCCAAATTTTTTCTTCGTTTTCACGGTTGAAGATACATGGAGAATCGACTTGTAATTTCGTTTTCAAAGTAGTTTCTAGTTTCTAGTGTTGTGGTGAGATTGCATGTGATCGATCTGTATCTGGTAGAATGAGAGTTGTTATTAGCCATATTCATCTGTGAATTTGATTTAAATTTTGTTTTTCCGTGTTTTTTCTGTTTTAAATGCTAGTTTATTTGGTTCTTTCATCTTTGCATGCATTCGGAAGGTTTGACTTTGGACAATAAAACCATGCAATTGAAGAGTTGTTATATTTCAATTTTTCTAGGCGCTTTTGGCCAACCTCTAAGAGAAACTAGGAAATTATATGCTGTGAACTGTGATCCCCATACTTGTTTTGAGTAAATTCTTTCATTAGCTTGGTTATTCTGAGAGGCTTTTGACGCAAATTAATGATTAATCTTTATGACTAATAATTCAGTTCACCAAGATGATCAATTTCTGAAATCGGGACTTTGAGAGTATTGCAGAGGTACAGAACAGATGAGTTATCTATACATTTATACATTGACTAGACATTAAAGAGAGAAAGAAAGAATCAAGGTTGCTATAGCCACATTTAGTATTACACTACTAAGACAAAATTAGTGTTCCTTTTTATTTCCTTTTACCACCTAACAAGTTAGCTCCTCGTCGAGCCGTGGGAGGTAGTTTCTCGGATGGGCCGCATGGAAGTTTTTGTCCAGTCTCCCGTTCAATCCTTCTCTTGAGCTCTCTGAGTATTTTAATTTGTCCCAGCTTCTCCGGAGACAATTTGTCCCAGTAGATTCCTACATTCTCATGGAATTTAGGGTGTGTACTCAACTAAAACTTGAAGGGAGATTATTTTTCCGAGAAAAATAAAATAAAACCAGATTGCAGAAGTTTACCAACCTTGAGGCTTTGGAATTGACGTGTTTGTAAAAATGACCTGGGTTGGAGTGCATATGATGTCAACTGGTACATCATGGACTAGCAGCTTCTCAATTGGAATATCATCTACTAATTGACCGTCATGCACTGCAAGAAAGTTTGCGTCACATTTGACTTAAACAGAAGTTGAGCAAAGATGGCTGGACAAATTTATTTAGAGAGTAGTTCGGAGAACAAAAGGTGATTTCCTAAAGCAGTGATTTGGAGTAGTCGGTGGGATTGGGGTGGGAAGCTTATAGCTTTAGTGCGTAAGAGCATTTACTAAACATAAAGACCCAAGTTCGACTTTCCTCTCCTCCAATAATTGCTTGAATTAAAAGATTGCAATATGTGGAAGACGTGGAAAACCAAAATGAGAACTCTTCCCTTTTTCTTTTACAGTAGTCATAAGTCATAACAAGGACAAGTGGACAACTAAGGAACTGGAGTTCATATGTATTGTTGGAGAAACAGACCTAGCTGGAAAATCATCATATATGCTGCAAAGTCTTCTTTACTCATCAGACAGTGATATGAAGTTGTTCAACTACCAGAATAATACAGTACATCATGTTTGCACAGTTCGACTATAACAATCTGCAAATCTAGTTGCAGGTGAGTGCTGAATGGGAAGGCACAGATTAACTTGCTTCGCCTTTGGATTACACGGGAAGAACATGCACGGTGGCATACGACACACTTAATGACAACAATCTTCAAGGTCTTCCTAACTTGGATAATTATATAATATCCCTATAGACAGTAAGCAATACATATGATGCAGAATCTCATCCCTAACTCCTTCTATTTCTCCTCTCCTGAACCCTAATTTCCTCTTTTATTTCTCAATCCCTCTAAATTATGTATTCTATCCCTATTGGTAGTTTGGTCTACTACAGCAACATGATGCCAGAAACTGAGAATAAGTAAAACATACTTAAAACAAGAACAGTCATGCTCAATTGCGAAACTCTCAAAGCAGAAATAGGCATGCAACACAATTAAATCTCTATTGCATATGCATGACAGCACGTAGAACATAGATGAGGGTTAGCAGCAAAGAAACCACGCTTACCAGTGGTGACAACTGGTGTTGAATCATCAATGGCTCCCATGTATCGCAGCATCCCATATTCAAGTTCTGCAAACCCCTGCACCCCAATCATTTATACTGAACAAATTAATATGTGTTACCCAACTCATCATATTGTCTACTATAATATGAAGATATTTCCCTAAGAGAATTTCAAATTGGCCAATCTTAAACTTTATATGTAAAGCTGTCTACTGTCCATACTCCATAGAAACAGTAAATGGCATTTAACTTGCTAACCACATCTTACCTGCAATACAAAGTCTGAATCCTTATTTATTTTATTTTATTCATAAGAAATCCCTCATAAGACTAAAATAAAGCACACTGACATTTAGTTCAGAACCAAAAAGTTTAAGATATTATTAAAAAAAAAACAAACAAATATATTCATTGTAGTTATGATCTTGGAAAGTGAAGCAGGTAAACATGGATATGTCATACTTTGCAACAGTATAACAAAGGAGCATTTTACTAGTCAAGGCCTAAGGCTCCTTTGCTGCGACTGCTGACAGAGTACCCTATCAGATTTTCCTATCTGTACCAGCGAACAAAACCAATTTTTTGCTGTAATGCTAAAGCCTTTTATGCGTTTCTGGATTATGATTACCTCACCCTTGCCAAGTCGAGCACCTGTCCTTGGATCAACAGCAACGGAGCCAATGACAAGAAGGTCAACCTTAATTTTCTCATCTAATCCAATAGGCCGCCCATATTTGGCCACCCCAACAGAGGTACAAGCCTCTTTCATAGTACTAGGAGTCAACAACTGAGATTCAAGCACAGAGAAAAACCCAGTTCGTAAACGGGGTTGAGGAGTTAACAACTTCTTCCCACCTGCACAAGATCAAGGCTTAAATTGGATTTAGAGGCGAGCAACAGTAGCATAACCGGTTCCTGGTGTACATCGAAACAAGGAACAAGTTTTCAATAAAATGCAACTCAAAATTGGCTAGTACAACCAACCTGCAGTATACTTTGAGTCAACTATTTAGCTACTATGGTAACATATCATACACTATGCTACATATGTCTATATTGTGCTTATTGAGGCAGTCTATCTCCCACTGGTTCCAAATGTACTTTAGGCTTCACATTTAAAACCCAATACCACTATACCAGTACTTAATATTGGTTTGACAACTAGCTTATTGAAAACAGCAGAGTACATACTCTACATTATGTATTATAAGTGCATAAGAAACATGCAGTTACGTAAGTAAACATTAAAACTGACTAACCAGAGAGCGTGAGAAACCTGACTTGCTTCTGAGGAGAATCCGGGTTAACCTTCACACAATCCCCGACCCGGAACGCTTCCAACCCGCCCAACTGCCCGAATCCACATAATAAAAAAAAAAGCACACACACACATAATTTATAAGATTTTCACTTTCCTAACAACCCAAGAAACACAATTTAAAAACAAAACAAAACCGAAATTGTTGTAACCTTATCGGCAGCAGCTGAGGCGCCCAAGAAGTTGGGGATGCGGTGGTGAACAGGCCGCGGGTTCTGGGCTATGTTCTGGGTCTCCATCATGTCCCAAATTCTCTTCCGGATCACCCATTTCCAAGCTTTCGGGTCTTCCGTAATCTTAGAAGCCTCCTCCGCCATTGTTTGCCGAGCCTTGGCGTCGAGGCTGAGCCGCTCGGCCTCGTAAGCTGCCTCGTCGAAGCCGACGTCGTTTCCGCTGCTGCTACTTTTCAGCGTGAAGGAGAGTTTCCGGGAATTTGTGGGAAGAGAGAGAGAATAATGGCGGCATTTGCGGACGAGGATGGGTCGACCGAGTGTGAATGAGTGTGATTTCCGGAGTAGACTTGAATCCATTGACGGGATATTCGGACATGGGATTATGGAAGTATCTCTGTCCGCTTGAGCCTTATACTGTGGATCACAAGTAGTATGGGGCTCACTGCTCACACCGTTAGAAATATCTAGAAAGTGGGTAAAAGTACTCGTTTACCACTTCACCTCACTCGTGATGAACATACTTTAACCGTTCATTTTATAAATTATTTGTACAAAAAATTCATCAAATTAAAGATCGTTTAATCATCTAATTGTATTAATTACAACTGGACTGCTTTTGACAATCATTAAGATTAACGGATGAACCATCTATATATTTGACGCACATGAAAAACCTAAAGATCACCAACTAGTAATGGCTCGCATTTTTCTTTTTTCTTTTTAGGATATGGGACCCTAGCCATCGTAAATCTACCATATGACTCCAATGGATGGCCGTTTTGGTCTGCCTTGTGTTGCATGTGTGAGTCGGCGGCGAGATCTCTCCACGCTGGTCGATTCTTCATGCAGACTTCTCTCCTTGCAATTCATTGGTTGATGGTTTTTCGGTTGGTTTCTTGCTTTCTCCACGCTGATGGTTGTTCATACTCAAATTCGTTTTGATGATGCTTACGTCACTTGCAGTTTTAGATTGGTTGGGGACGCCAGCGATGTCAATAGTGGTTTGCGACTTGTCGACTTTAGATCCATAGTCGTTGGCGACGCCGACTTGGGATTGGACAAATGTGTCGACGATGGATCCGCTTGGCTAGACAACGAATTCCTTTAGCTCACCTGCGTTCAACGTTGGTGACTTAGTGTTCCTAGTTTCGTTCATCTACAATCTATGGATGCAGATAAGATCTAAAGCGTAAGATGGTGTTGGTTGGCTCGAAGTGCAAGTACGTTTAATTGTTAGCAAATTACGCTTTAGAGCTGATTTGTATGTGATTTACATACAAATTAGGCTTCTAAACACCACAATAATGCTAATCTAATGACCATTTTGTGTCTATAATTCATGTTTGTACATTTTGTCGGGAATTTGAGCAAGTGATTGATATTGGGTGCAAAATGATGCTTTTTTGGAGGCTTTTAGTGCATTTCCGACAAGAAGACGAAAAGTCAACCGGTTAACCAATGGTTATCTCGTGGTCAACTATGACTTTTGAGTGCTGAAGTGTCAAGTCTTGGAAGTGAAATAAAAGAATATTATGAATGATTAACTGAAAAACCGAAAAGTCAACTATGTTCAACCCCGAATGTAAAAGTCAACCTTGTGACTCACCATGGGAAGGTACTAAATTCAGCCAAAAAGTCTTTGGTACACATATGTAAGCAATGACATCACCTATTGATTATTCCTTTTGGATAAAAGGACATTCGACCTTACCATATATATCTCTTATCCATTTCCTTGTTGACTTTATCCTCCATCTACTTTTCCTCTTAGACCCCACCTAACTTTCCACTTGGGTAGTCATGTCATTTTACCTCTCTTTCTCCATTTTTCCTAGCCTTTAGAGCTTAAGTTTTAATCTTAGCCCTCCACCTTATTTCTCCTATGTATATATACATAGTTTTAGGAAAATTCTACAATACCCCCAAAGCACTAGTGCTCAGGCATGTCAGCAATAATCTAGATCGTTGGTTCTGTAAATCTCAATTTTGCCCCTTATAAGTGAGGTCTTAAAAAAATCCGGAGCACTAATGCCCAAAGCACTCAAGATGTTCCCCTAGTTTTAGCCTTATTTAGGTATCTTTTTAGCTAGCCTTCACCATCCATCACTCTCATTCCTTCCTTTTTCCACTTTTCTTCCACTTTTTATTTTTGTGACTATCGTCCAGTTGACTAGTCGAACATCACTGCCGATAGGTCGGACATCGCCTGCCACCACTTTTCCTTCATTTTCACCATGTTCCTCACTTCCTTTCCCGAAACTTCCTTCATCAAAGTTGCTCACCACATCCTCCTCTACAACATCAGTCGACCAGTTGAACATCACTGCCGATAGGTCGGATGCCGCCAACTACCACCACTTTCCCTTGATTTCCACCACCTTCCTCACTTCCTTTCCCAAGACCTCCTTCATCAAAGTTGCTCACCACGTCCTCCTCTACAACATCAAGCTCTTGGCTACTAGAGATCATCACTCATTCATCAAGGAGCATCAAGATTGTCAAGGAGAAGAAGATAGAACAAGGAGAAGAAAGGAGGCTTGGATAAAGTCTAGGAGGCACCAAAGCTTGGACCATCCATCTCTATTGAGCCCTCTCTATCCTTATCTTCTTTTACTTATATTTATGCTTGAATCCATGATGAGATTGATGTGTATTTTGATAGATAGTGAGTAGTTCTATTAGGTTGGAGACTAGGGTTGTGTGCCCTAGTCCAGAAATGTTCATTTGATGATTTGACTATGTATGGGTGCTTTGTGATGAATGAATACATGTGCTATTTATTTCAATATGTGTTTGATGTTTGTTTGAGAATTACCACTTCTTGAGCATATTGTCTAATCTACTTTGATTAGAATTTGTAAGCTTGGTAACCTTGCATATTCTAAGCAATTGTTAGCATATGTGACGAGGATTCCTTGTTTGACTTTCTAAGTCTTGGTGCTTTACGCCTCTTAAGCACTTTAGGAAATTGGGTATTAATAACATAGTGAAATTCTCTAAGACACCTAGTGATCCCTAACACGACACTAGAATACCATTGAAGATACGGTCCTAGATCCATAACAAGGCTAGGATACAGAACTTGATTTATTAATCACAATCACAAGTACTGAATTGGATTGTCATTAATCATTTGTAGACTTTGGTTTACCCAAAAACCCAACCGTTTTCTCATCTTGTACACACATTTCCTTACTTTCATTGCCTTGTTTGCTGCATTACTTGTTTGTACTTGTTGTATTCATACTTTTCCATACTAAAATCACAAAGAGACATCTCTACACACACTCATTGTTTATAACATTCATCCATACTTTCCACTTCTAAACTTCTCATCAATGCTAAATCACTTAGTATCACACTATCACTAGGAGTCTAGGGTCATCGATCTCCGAGCATAATACTCCCACTTTATTTTGACATGTGTACGCTTGCACGAACACCCTTATGCATGACCAAGTCAAGAGCTAACCAAAACTGCCTTACGCTTTAGAACTTATCCACATCCATATATTGCAAATGAGGGATACCAAGAACACTGTTCCTGCCGTTTCCCAGCTGCTCGGTAGGGACGCACCTGGAGTGCACTTGAGTACCTGAAAGGGCAAAGGAGGTCAGGGGAGGCCGGCGTGTACCGACCGAAGACCCTCCGACGCTCAAGTTAGTCCCGAGAGGATTTGAGCAGAGTTTCTAGGAATGGAGAGAACTTACTTGAATAAGGAGTGAGGACTCCTTATATATGAGCTGAGGTCGGAGACAAGCTTCCCTGGCGTGGGGGACATCCCATGACACGAGGGAATACTCTATTATTCCACTACCTCGACACGCGCGTCGAGGGACGGCGGTGCCTAGTGCGGTCCTAGTGCGGTATGGGCGTTCTTTAGTGCGATCCGCGAGGTAGTGGACAAGCACGTGCTGCCAGGTGGCTGTGCCGGTACCGACTGGACTGTGTGTCCACGGTACCGGGTCGAGAGATGTCCCTGTAAGGCCAAGGGGAAGGCTTGTTGTCGGTACACCCGGCCTGGTATTGCTGGTACCGCTGGGGTACCGCCAGGGCTTTGCTAGTAGGCTCGGTAGGGGATCCCTACCGAGTGAGTATATGCCGCTGGGGCGTTGCCTGGGCCGCTGGGGCATTGTCAAGGTAGTGCACTCGGTAGGGGATCCCTACCGAGTAAGTAGATGCCGCTGGGGTGTGGTAATGGGCCCAGAGGTGGGCTGTTCAGCGATGGTGGACTACTCCTGACCCGTCATGGGGTCTGTACCGGGACAGATATGAAATGGTAGCAACAAACACGTACAGAGAACAATTCAATGAGGTGACGCGTAGAACAATTCAAATAATGAGCGAAACCATTGCACAGTATCATTTTAAACAGACTTCTAACAAGAAGTTGCATATAATCTATGGATGGACTACTTTGTGAGGTCCCCCAATTTGGAGAAGCCAAATTTCGCAGACGCTTTCGAATGAGCAAAAGTTTATTCCATTGAATTGCGGATACCGTCAAATATCACGAAAAATTTTTTATGCAACAACGCGATGGTGTTGGTAAGCTCAGATTGTCCTCTTTGCAAAAATTAACAGCTGTTTTTCGAATGCTAGCATATGGTGTACCAACTGATTCCCTTAATGAATATTTAAAAATTGGTGAGTCTACTGCAATTAGATGTATACAAAAGTTTTGTCAAGCTATTGTAGAGTTCTTTGGAGAGCGATATCTAAGAACATCTAACGGCAAAGATGTTAAAAGACTTCTCTATACAGGTGAAGAGCGTGAGTTCCTAGGAATGTTAAGGAGCTTAGATTACATGCACTAGCGTCGGAAAATTTGTCAAACAATCTAGGCAGGAATGTACTTAGGGCATAGTGGATCACCAACTATTATCCTTGAGGCAATAGTTGATTATGACCTTTGGATCTGGTATGCACATTTTGGCTTACCGGGCTCCGACAACGACATTAATGTGCTAGTGAGAGCACCTTATCACACACAAACCATATGATGAGCACTATATTACACAAATTCAATTTGAGCACCTTATATACGTCATTGTTCTTCATATTACATGCATACACCATTGTTCTTACAACAATCTTTCTATACTTCAATGGATAGAATAGGTAAACCAGTTGTTCATTGAAAAAAAAATAGTTCAAGAAGATATACAATTGTCTCACTTATACCTTGAAAATTCTCAAGATCCTATCAAAGGTATTAACAAAAAAAAAAAGATAAGGTATGAGAGTGGATCAATGTTTTGTGGAATCAGGATAAGCCTGAATCTCATATTCCAATCGTTAAATCTCTTCACAGTCAATATTCTGATCTTTCGTATTGTGTAAGCAAATTTTATGGTGCAATTCGTTAAGTTGAAAATGAAAATCCAAGTGGTGCTTTAGAAAGAGATATTATAACTATTGGTTCAAATTATTAGACTATAAAGTTACATGATATGTCACATCCCAATCCAAATAATTGTACTGGGATATGAATCATATTTAGTTGCTGTAATTAAAATCACAACAACATAAATATGATAAACAAATTAGTCACAAAGCAAATTTTAATCACATTGAGGAAAGATGTTGAGCGTGCCTTTGGAGTTCTTCAATCACATTGAGCAATCGTGAAGGGACCAACACGTTTTTGGAATAAACGTGTATTGCATGACATTATGACTGCATGCATCGTAATGCATAACATGATAATCAAAGATGAGCATGATTTAAGTGCTCTGATTAAAGTGTTTAATCTAGCCCCTGCACTAAACTAACTGTTGGGTTGGTAAGTAATGAAACTATACGATTTTTCGATCTATTTCTTGCTCGACATAGGCAAATTAAAGACAACGCGGCTCATATCGCACTTCGAAATATGTATTGATTGATCATCTATATATGGGACTGACATGGTATACAAGTGTGAGAGCTTTGTCTCTCATAATTCTTGCTTATTGTTTGATTGATATGATGTAATTTTCTTACCCCAAATCCATCATATGATACGTTATTGTGGATTATTGTACCTTTTAACTTTGGAATAAAATTATTGTACCCTTTAACTTAAAATAAAATTATTGTACTCTTTAACCAAGATGATATGATATAATTTGAGCACCTTATATATACACACACCAACCATGAGAGCACCTTATTGCATACTTATCCACATAGAGCACTTTATTATACGCAAAACATATGAGCTCCTTATTACGCACCGACCATGAGAGCACTTTATTACATACCGATAGTAAGAACACCTTATTACACACCGACAGTGAGAGTACCTCATTACACACTCACAATAAGAGCACCTTATTATACACAAACTCAAAGGTGCTCCTTATTACACAAATTCAATTTAATCACCTTACATACGCCATTGTTCTTCAGATTACATACATCATGTTCTCACAATAATCTTAATTTCTAGGCTTCAATGGATAACATAGGTAAACAAGTTGTTTATCGAAAATGAAATTTTTCAGTTCAAGAAGATATACAATTGGCCCACTTATATCTTGAAATTTATCAAGATCCTATTGAAGGCATTAACCAAAAAAAAAAGGATAAGGTATGGGAGAGGATCAATGTTTTGTGGAATCAAGATAAGCCTGAATATCATATCTGAACCACTAAATCTCTTCAAAGTTGATATTCGGATCTTTCATATTGTGTAAGCAAATTTAGTGGTGCAATTCGACAAGTTGAAAATAGAAATCCAAGTGGTGCTTCAGAAAAAGATATTGTAAGTATCGGTTCAATTTTTTTAATTATAAAGTTACATTTTTTTTCTAGGGAGGGGGGGAGGCTCCAAAGTTCGAGAAATGTGAGGAGGGTGAGACTCGAACTCGGGTATGTGTTGGGCAGGCCACTGCCTTAGTCCAACTAGACTACACCCTAATTATAAAGTTACATGATAAAACTTCACATATTATTCTTAACAATTGATTTTTTGTTAACATTTGAAGTTAGCTGAGATAAAACAATATCTACAAGATAATATGACCCATAAAAAAATATTCAATTTGATCACGTATGGCCTATTCTTAAGGATGCTGAAAAATGGGCTGATATTGGCATGAGTTCAACGAAACCACGAAGGCGCAATGACTCAAGTGGAGGATATGAATCAGGCTCCCGCACATCACAGTCATCAGGTACACCATCATTTGCAGTCGACTTGAATGTAGATGAAGACGAACAAGAGCTATTCAATGATGAATATGCTACATCTCATCGACCTATTGGTGTAAAGAAAACAAAACTCAAAAGGAAAGAGTTCAATGAGAAGTCCAAAATTACTGGGCAGATCAAAGAAGACAACCGACAATTAAAGAAGTTATTTGAATAAAGCATATCACAGAGAAATAATTTTTCTGCCAATTAAGCACGAGCAATATGAGACTAAGAAATTAGCTATCCAACGTCAACACGAGGAGAGCAAAATCATGCTTACCAATTTGGATGCGATTTCAGACCTAATCGACCGTGAGCACTTTCAAATGAGAAAAGCTTAAATCATGGAGATAAGAAATCGTGAATCTCAACTATAACAACCATCTGAGATATTTGGTTATGGTAATTTCAGTAACTTAAACTAATTTCAACGTGGTTCACAAGCTACTTTCAATTCTAGTAACTTTGGTAGTCAATTTCAATTTCCAAGTGGATTCCAATTGGCGGATACGGAAGAGTTCCTCATTATGGAACAAGCGGTGGATCTGGAACAAGTGGTGGACATGGAGGCAATGTTGGAGATGGTAGAAGTGACGATTGTCTACCGGAATACTAATTGTGGTCATTAGTACTTTTATTTTTATATTTATGCATTCGGTTTGTTCTTCTATTTTATGCATTAGTGTGTATGGTACTCTTTACGAACTTGGAGTTATGTCTCAATGTATTTACTCCGAGAAGGTTTTAACGAGGTATTCATATATTTAATATTGTAATTTTCATAATTTAATAAATTATTTTCTTTGATGAAAAGATAATTTATAATTATGTATTAAAAAATTTACGATTATTTAAGGAAACCTACTTTGTGTGTGCCTTGTCAACCTAGGAGTATTTTAGTTAGTATAGCATATGGATTATACATTGAATAGGATTTTAATTATGATATGGATTGTACCCTTGTGTTTCTCTATATATAGAGGCACCTATTCATCAATAAAGATACGATCTATTCCTGTGCTATTTACTTTGTATTTACTTTCAGTCTTGTGGTTTTATTTCATATTTACTTAAACAACGATGTAGTATATTCAATATTATGCTCAAATGAAAGATCTCGTTGAGATTTTCTTAACGATATAATTTTTATTATTAACAAGTTTATAAGACATCACTTTTGAGGAGAAAAAAATATTATAGCTAAAAACTATTAAGGACACAAGAGAAATTGTGAAATTGTTTGCAAGAGCTGGAAGGGCAAAAATGGAATAAAATTGAAATATAATTAAATATTGGATAGCTTTGGCTTACCGATTGTGAAAGCCATATTTGGCTTGGCAATTGAATGAAATTCAAAAAAAATTATTGTGTCTTGTGCAATAGCTAAGGTGGGAGCTTTGGCTTACCCTATAATTGAGTTTATAGCCTACGGTGAATCTCTTATGGATATGGAAAACTAAATTTGACTTGCCACGCTTTCGGATGCTGAATTTTTTTATTGGGTCTTGTGCAATGGCTTACGGTGGGAGCCTGGCCAATATATATACCCTATAATTGAATTTTTCCTCTACGGTGGAAGATGGTTTTATATATACTCAAAGTTCATGCGTCTCTCCCAGGTGGTTGGTGTAGTGGTTTGACACCAAGGTTGTCTCAGGAGAGATCATGAGTTTGACTCCCCTAGTATACATGTGTGTGTATAAGAGTTTCTTCCACCGTAGGGGAAAAAGCCATCTATGGGATGAATTAGACTCCCACTGTATGGTATAGCTGGTAGGCCCCACCACCAAATTTGGCATTCGTTGATTTTGTAAGCTAAATTTGGCATTCAATTATTTCCAAAAAAAAAAGTTGGCATTCAATTCAACTAAGTCAAACCCAAATCATTTTTTATTATATTTCATTTTGTTTCCTTTTTTGCCCTTCCAGCTTCACCAAAACAATTTGATATTCCATTTGTATCCTTAATCGTTTTTAGCTACTAATATATTTTCTCTTCAAAGTTTATACTTATAAATTTGTTAATAATAAAAAATATACGGTTACGAAGATCTCAACGAGATCTTTCATTTGAGCCTAATATTGAATATATTTGGTCAAAAAAATTTTAATACATAATTATGACTTATCTTTTCATCAAAGATAATAATTTATTAAATTATGAAAATTATAATAATAAATAATGGCCTAGTTAAAACCTTCTCAGAGAATATACATTGAGACATAACTCCAAGCTCGGAAAGAGTACCATACACACTAATGCATAAAATAGAACAACAAACTAAATGCATAAATATAAATATAAAAGCACTAATAGCCACAATTAGTATTCCGGTAGACTATCATCATTTCTACCATCTCTAACATTGCCTCCATGTCCACCACTTGTTCCATAATAAGGAACTCCTCTGTATCCTCCACTTCCTCCAAATCCACTTGAAAATTGTAATGGACTACCAAAAAAGTTACTAGAATTTGAAATACCTTGTGAACCACCTTGAAATTGGTTTAAGTTATTGAAATTACTATAGCCAAAAATACTAGGTGATTGTTGTAGTTGAGATTCACGAGTTCTTATCTCCATGATTTCAGCTTTTCTCATTCGAAGATACTCGCAGTCGGTTGGGTCTGAAATCGTATCCAAATTAGTAAGCATGATTTTTCTCTCCACTTGTTGACGTTGGATAGCTAATTTCTGAGTCGCATATTATTCGTGCTTGGCATAAAAAATATTTCTCTCTGACAGGCTTTTTTCAAATAACTCTTTTAGGTGTTGGTTGTCTTCTTTGATCTACTCAGCAATTTTGGACTTCTCAATGAACTCTTTCTTTTGAGTTTTGCTTTCTTTACACCAATAGGTTGATGAGATGTAGGAAATTCATCATTGAACAACTCATGTCCGTCTTCATCTGCATTCAAGTCGACAACAACTGATGGTGTATTTGATGCTTGTGATGTGTGGGAGCCTGATTCATATCCTCTACTTGAGTCATTGCGCCTTCGTGGTTTAGTTGAACACATGTCATTATATAATAGTCCATTTTTCATAATCCTTAAGAATAGGCCATACGTGATCAAATTGAAACTTTTTTTTTATAGGTTGGATCATCTTCTATAAATTTCTTTGCCTCTGCTAACTACAAATGTTAACAAAAAAATCAATGCTTAAGAATAATTTGCGAAGTTCATCATGTAACTTTATAATCTAATAACTTGAACCAATACTTCTTTTTTGTATTGCTGAAGAGGTCCTAAGTCGTGGCCTATCTTCATTGGTTAATCAAAATGTCATCAATCGTATCGCCGCCCCAAAGAACATCACTCCTCCATCTCATGTTCTTTTCACAGATGACGTTATGGTCTTCTTACAAGGTGATCTTCGTCACCTTCGTGCTTTAATGTCGTTCATGGGTGAGTATGCTAGTAACTCAGGTCAGGAAGTCAACAGGTCTAAGTCTCTCGAGTTCTTGGGTAAGTTTGCTACCCCTTGGCTGTGTGGTATTCAAAGAACTTTGGGAATTGGTGTGGGTTGTCTCCCATTTACATATCTTGGTGTGCCCATTTTTTCTGGACGCCCAAAGTCTGATTATTTCATGCCTATTGCTGACAAGGTAAGGTGCAAGCTGAGCACTTGGAAAGGGTTACAGCTCTCACAAGCTGCAAGATTGCAACTCATTGATTCCGTAATTCAAAGCCACTTGGTCTATAGCTTCCAGGTCTATGAATGGCCTAAATCATTACTCCGTAAGGTTCAACGTTGGACACGAAATTTTTTCTGGAATGGGGACCCTTTGAAAGATGGTTCAACTTTGGTAGCTTGGAGTACGTGTTGCACTTCTAAGGAGCAAGGTTGTTTGGGTTTAAAAAACCTCCAAGTTCTTAATAGGGCTCTGCTTCTAAAACGCTCATGGGACGTAGCTTCCAAAGCCACAATCTCTGCTACGTTCTTACATGACAGATTCCTTGGTGTTGGTCTTCAACCTGTCATTCATTACAAAAAGTCTTCGGTGTGGTTGGGTATTAAGAAATTATGGCCTCTGCTCCTCAGTAAGGTTCGTTGGCTTGTGGGAAAGGGTGACTTAGTGCGGTTTTGGAAGGACAATTGGCTTGGGGTGCCCTTAGCTGCGTCCTGTAATATTGATGAGGCTTCTCTGGATTTCCTAAATGACAAGGTCGCGGATTTCATTTCAGATGGAGCTTGGAATTTGCCTGCAAGTTTCCAGCGAATGTACCCGATTGTGGCTCACTCTATTCTGTCCACAGTGCTTCCAATGGCTAATGTAACTGATCAGGTAATTTGGGAGCCGTCTCCTTCTGGGTCCTTGAATTCTAAGGAGGCTTACGAGTTTCTTAGTCCTTCTTTCCCATTGGTTCCCTGGTGTCGCCGTGTTTGGCATGCCGCAATTCAACCACGCAAGAGCGTGGCGGTGTGGAAGATTTTACAAAACCGTGTTCTCTCTGATGATCGTCTACAACGTTTCAACGTCACCCTTTGCTCCAGATGTTATTTGTGTCTTTTGAACTGTGAAACTTCACGGCATCTCTTTTTAGAATGTCCCTTGGCCGCTGCTCTTTGGGCATGGATTTTCTCGTTGTTCCGAGTGGATATTCCCCAGAGTGCTTCGCTGCAAGACCTCTTCCTTGAGGCTCACCTAGTGTCTTTAAATCATTCCTCCAAACTGTTGTGGTTCTTAGCAGTCAGTAATCTTTTATGGTGCCTTTGGTATGAACGCAATAAGAGAAGGCATGACGGTGGCGTGTGTTGTGCTCTGAAATTGAAACAATTCTTTGTGTTATCTTTGAAAGACTCTGCGGCGTTGGTTTTCTCTTCTATTCCATCAAGCACAAGTTCTCTGCCGATTTTTAGTCTGTTGGGTTTGTCTCCCTTGCGGTTGGCAGCTCCTAGATTTATCCCTGTGCTTTGGCATCCTCCCCCTCCTCTTTGGGTGAAGGTAAACACTGATGGGTCTTTTCGTGACCCAACTCAAGCGGGTTTTGGGGGTGTTTTCAGAAATAGCTCTGCCTCTTTCTTGGGTGCCTTTTCCTGCTTGGTTGAAGCCTCTAGTGCGATTGAGACTGAATTGATGGCAGTTATTGAGGCAATCAATGTAGCTTGGGTTAAAGGTTGGCTGCAATTGTGGTTAGAAACGGACTCCAGCTTGGTGCTTCATTATTTTCGTTCTCCCAGTCTTGTTCCTTGGCGTTTTAGAATCCCTTGGGCCAATTGTATTTCTATGACTAAGCAGATGAGTTTCTACGTCTCCCATATCTTCAGAGAAGGTAACACCGTTGCGGATGCTCTTGCTAATTATGGTGTCATTCATCCTGGGTCTCACTGGTGGGATGCTTTGCCTCCATTTCTATTTCACTCTTATGGTCAAGATTACTCTTCGCAGGTGGCTTATCGTTTTGCTTAGTGTTAGTTTTGCTTGGGCTCTTGCTTTGAGTTCCAATTTGTATGGCTCTTTTATTTCTTGTTTTCTCTTCTTTGGTTGGGTTCAAGTTTTTGGTCTTTTATCACAGGCATTTGGCCTCGTTGGTTATGGCCTGACTTTGAGCTTTGTACTTCCTAATAGCCATGGCATCAAAGATCAAGCTAGGGTTACGAAAATAGCAAACTGAAACAGAGAGAACCAGAGCTTTGGAGAAGAAACACTCCGTTTTCTATTAATGAATAGTACGTACTGAGAAAGAAAGAAGATTAGCTATTTATACAAACCAGATTAAGCAACTAAAGAGAAGAATTAACGCTCTAAGCCAGGAATAAAGCAACTAAAAACAGAAACAGCTGTAGCCAGCTAGCAAAGACCACGTGGTAGAATCCCTCTCGAAACTTCTGAACAACTTAATAGAAAGAATCACCTTTTCTAACACCCTCCCTCAACCTCAGCTAGGGTGGTTAGCCTGAGGTTGACACAATGAGAATGAAACAACGGTGAAGGTAAACCTTTTGTCAATATATCTGTTGTCTGCTCTGTAGTGGGCACATACTCAAGACGTAAGTCATTACATTGCACTCGTTCTCGGACAAAATGAAAGTCATTGTCCAAATGCTTAATCCGAGAGTGGAACACAGGATTAGAAGCAAGAGCCAATGCAGAAAGGTTATCACACTTGAGTAGAGGAGCACAGGGTATACGAATCTTCAAATCACACAGAAGATGTCGAATCCAACTAAGTTCAGCAGCAGTGTTTGCCAAGCTTCTGTACTCAGACTCAGTAGAACTTCGAGATACACTTCCTTGTTTCTTTGACTGCCAAGACACAGGGCACAGACCAAGGTACACAACAAAACCTGTTGTGGATCGTCTTTGAATTACTTCACCTGCCCAGTCAGCATCATAGTAAGCTTTAATGTTTACTGAATTACTTGATATCCCAATGGAACTGTATAATAACCCTTTCTGAATAGAACCTTGCAAATACCTCAAAATTCTTTTCACAGCAGTAAAATGCACATCAGTAGGAGCAGTCATGAATTGACATACTGTGTTAACAGCATAGGCAATGTCTGGTCGAGTAAATGTTAAGTATTGTAAAGCTCCTACTATACTCCTATATAAAGTAGGATCAGAGAGAGGAACACCTTGATCTTTAGTCATTTGACAGTGAGGCAAGCAAGGTGAATTACATGAACGTATAGTATCCATACCTGTCTTAACCAGCAAGTCCTTGGCATATTTTGTTTGACACAAAAACAATCCACTCTTAGTCTTTGTGACTTCTATACCAAGAAAGTAAGACAAGAATCCCAGATCTTTCATGTCAAAGACCAAGCTGAGCTCTGAAATAACTTCATGAATTCCCTTAGTATCTGACCCAGAGATGACTATATCATCAACGTATAGCAACAAAATCACAATACCATCATCAGTATGTCTTAAAACAAACTAGGATCATAATGGGAAGAAGTAAACCCTAGATTAGGTAAGAAGCTGGTAAATTTCTCATTCCATGCTCGTGGAGCTTGCTTAAGACCATAGAGAGATTTTCGAAGAAGACACACATAATCAGGATGCTTGCTATCAACAAATCCCTGAGGTTGAGCCATATACACTTCCTCCTTTAGATCACCATGCAAGAAAGCATTCTTTACATCCAACTGTCTCAATTCCCATTTATTTATTGCTGCAAGAGCCAAAATAACTCTCACTGTACTATGTCTCACCACAGGACTGAAAGTCTCATCATAATCCAGACCCTTGGACTGACTGAAACCTTGAGCCACCATCCTTGCTTTATACCTTGAAACTGAGCCATCAGGATTCTTCTTAACTTTGTAGATCCACTTACTACCTACAATATTTCTGTTGGTTGGACAAGGAACAAGGGACCAAGTACCTTGCTTCTGCAAAGCCTCAATCTCTTCTAGCTAGCATTGCCTGATCCCATTCATGTTTTCCTGTTGCACTCTTGAAAGACTTTGGCTCAGCAAAATCAGATATGTCAGATACTGCAGTGAAACCACTAAAAAATGAAAATTCTTCATAAAGTTTCTGTTGAGCTATAGCAGAATAGCAATAGAAATCTTCAAAAGTCTTTGGTTTGACAACACCATTCTTAGCTCGAGTCATCATTGAATGATCATTATAGTTTTGTTCCACAATAAAACCAAGCTCAGGAGGAAGATTTTCATCAGGACCAACGTTTCCTCCAAACTGCAAAGCACTCATCTCATTTGTACTGAGACCTTGTAATGTCAAATCTGTAATATGTTCCGGAATGTTCCCTTCACCACTAGTAGTAGACATATCAATAGGAAGATCAATTGTCAGCACACCCTGGTTACTAGGCTCTTCAGAAATATCATTCATGACATTAATCTCACCAAACTGATCATTAGGTTCAGTAGCACTAGTGTCAATAGTAGGACCAGTTTCAATATCAGGAGCTTCATTTTCATCACACGAAGCACTAGAATCATTAGTAGAAGATCCAGTATCATCATTATCTTCCCTCAAACAACTATCAGTATCACTAGAAGTAGTAGTAGAGGGCAAACCATGAACACTTCCCCCTCTCAACTCAGTGGGGGACTCACTGAGTTGAACAGGAGACGGAGGAGAATTCACTAAAGAGGAAGAAGAAGGAAAGAAGGTGACTGGATCAATAGGTGGAGAAACAAAGTCAGCAGAAGCCACAAAGGGAAATATGGATTCATCATGAATGACATGCCGAGACATCCAAAGCTTATTCTGAGGAATACTGTAACAGAAAACTCCCTTATAGCCCAAGGCATAGCCTAAAAACACACACTGAGAGGTTCTCGGGTCTAGTTTATCATGATTATATGGCCGGAGAAACGGATAGCAAGAGGAGCCAAAAACTTTGAGCTGAGACACATCAGGAACCTTATGAAATAGTAGCTCATAAGGAGAAGCCATAGCTAGCAGTTTACATGGCATTCGGTTAATAAGATAGCAGGCATGAGCTACACTGTGAAACCAGAAATGTTTAGGGAGACCTGCAACAGTCATGAGAGAAACAGAAGTTTCCACCAGATGTCGATTCTTCCTCTCAGCAATACCATTTTGTTGCGGAGTATAAGGACATGTGATGTGATGTAAAACACCCTTGGTGTCCAGAAAATTGGTAAATGCCTTGCTGTTAAACTCACCTCCTCCATCTGTCTGAAAAATCTTAATAGAGGCACCAAATTGAATATGAACAAAAGCATGGAACTTCACAAAAGTGGCAAAAACATCAGATTTATTTACTAGTGGGAAAATCCACACATATCTGGTACAGTCATCAATGAAAGTGACATAGTACTTATAGCCCTCTATAGACAAGCAAGGAGCAGGTCCCCATACATCTGAATGAACCTTATGAAAAGGTGCAGAGGAGTGAGTTACAGAATCAACAAATGGTATTCTATGCATTTTGCCTTCGAGACAAGAATTACAAACTGAACCAGACACACTACCAGAAGCTTTTATTTGTGAGTTGGAAAGCATTTTTGTAACAATAGAAGGTGATGGATGTCCTAAACATTGGTGCCAAGTTGAATATGGTACTGAGGAACACACAAAAGCAGCATGAGAAAGCTCTGGAAGAGAAGCAATTGGGGGAGACTTGAAGAGAAAGAGACCAGCATCACTGCTCTTTCCTTGGTAAAGAACCATTTTGGTTGCCTTGTCATGCACATCAATATTACTCTCATCAAGTGTGATGAAACAATTGTTATCTCTACAAAGTTTTGTAAAGGATAACAAATTCATAGCAAGACGAGGAACATGAAGGACTTTATGAAGCTTTAAGATGTGGTCTGCAGGTTTTATGTAACTAGAACCTGTATGAGCAACATTTAAACCAGTGCCATTACCAATAGTTATCTTAGTATCTGAAGTGAATGGCTGAGCAAGGGTAATATTACGCAAATCTGAGGTCATGTGGTGAGTAGCACCAGAATCTCCTATCCATATTTCAGTAGGCTCAGTAGAAGCATTTGTGACACCATTTGACTGTTGAGAATAATTGGATGATGTAGCCCCATTGCTTAAGTGAAAACTACCAGGAAAGCTTGAAGAGGACTGTTGCAAATTACTATTAAAACTTCCAGTAGTTTGAGCAGTTAAAGTTGTGAGAGAAGCAGGTGGTTCGGATCCGTGATAAGCAAAGTTAGTTCGATGAGTGCAATTTAGAGCAACATGACCCTTTATACCACAGATCTGGCAGGTAGGAATAGACAGAGACGAATGTCCAGCAGGCACATCATTTCTATAAAAATAATTAGCAGCAGTGTGTCCTTTCTTGGAACAAATTTGACACTCAGGAAGTGGACCAAGAGAACTGGATCTGTTCTGTAACTGTTGTGATCCCTGCTGAGGTTTGTAGTCTGGATTTTGGTAACAAGTACTAGTGAGGTGACCATGCTTGCCACAGATTTGACACTTATGGACTCGAAAGCATGTATCAACTGTATGTCCTCGTTTGCCACAAACTGAGCATTCAACCCCACCAGTTACATACTTGCCATCTTTACCTTTATCATCTGTCTTGGTGTTCCAGCCTCTAGTGTAATCATCTCTGGTTCCAAACTTAGCACCATCTCCACGAGCTAGCATGGCACTCATGTTATTGTGAAGAGAAAAGCTTCCTTCAATGCGTCTTTCTGCAGCAAGTAGCTGAGGCCTCAAGTCACGTAGAGTGATTTGTGTTTCTCTCCCTTCAATGACTGTCCTCACAGTGGAATACTCTTCTGGTAAACCATTGAGTATGACAATGATAATGTTTTCATCAGGAATATTAACTCCAACAGAGATAAGCTGATCACGAGCATTTTTGACTCTTTGCAAGTATTTTTCAACAGATTCACCTCCTTTTCTGAGTGTTTGTAGCTCAGTCTTGAGTTGCATGATGTTTACCCTTGATACAGCAGAGAAACGCTCTTGAAGAGCCAACCACGCCTGCCTAGACGTCTTACAGCCAATTATCACATCCACTATGTCCTTATCTAGAGTAGCCATTAGTAAACTTAGTAATGCCATATCAGTCTGCTTCCAAAGTTTGTAAGCAGTAGTTTCCTCAGCAGTAACAGCTCCCTCATTGTCAAGAGCATAACGAGGTGGAGATACCTTAGTGCCATTAAAATAGCCAAAAAGACCATTACCAGATAATGTGGCTTGAAATTGAAAGCTCCATTTGATGAAATTGCGTTCTCCAAGTCGCATAGTAATGACACTTAGTAAAGAATGCACATCTGAGTGAGTGAGAGCAGTCATAGTAGTACTTCTGGATGCCATTTGAAGCAACAAGAATCTAAGGACAACAATACCTCTAATGTAGATCAGTATTACAATTCTCCAGCAGTCAAACAATACACATCAACCAGAGAGAATATCGAACAAATAACTCAGAGAAAAGCAAGCTTCATGCTATGAGTTATCATTACTGAAATGTCAACACATTTAGATCTAGACTTTTCATGCTATTTTGCTCTATTTTGCTCGATTTACTCACAGCTCTCTAAGATTTTGCTCGGTTTACTCTTAACTCTCTAAGATTTTGCTCGGTTTACTCATAACTCTCTAAGATTTTGCTCAGCACTCTTTTTACTCAAGAATCGAACTCAGATTTACACATATATTGCTATGAACAGACTATTTTCTCAATTTGACATATGAACTAAGAGAAATAAGCTAGAACAAGTTAAGAATCATAACCTGAGAAGAATCAGAACTTCGATTTCAGAAATGAAGAGTCTCGGCACCTCAAATTGAAAGAGAAAAAGTGAATCAATATCACAGCAGCAACTATGAGACTCGTAACAGATGCGTAAGCATGAGCTATAGGTCAAGGATCAGCGTGAAGCTCTGATACCATAATAGCCATGGCATCAAAGATCAAGCTAGGGTTACGAAAATAGCAAACTGAAACAGAGAGAACCAGAGCTTTGGAGAAGAAACACTCCGTTTTCTATTAATGAATAGTACGTACTGAGAAAGAAAGAAGATTAGCTATTTATACAAACCAGATTAAGCAACTAAAGAGAAGAATTAACGCTCTAAGCCAGGAATAAAGCAACTAAAAACAGAAACAGCTGTAGGCAGCTAGCAGAGACCACGTGGCAGAATCCCTCTCGAAACTTCTGAACAACTTAATAGAAAGAATCACCTTTTCTAACACTTCCTTTATTTCCTTGAATAAAATCTTCTTTCTTTAAAAAAAAAAAAAAAACTTGAACTAATACTTACAATATTTTTTTCCGAAGCACCACTTGGATTTCTATTTTCAACTTGTCGAATTGCACCACAATATTTGCTTACACAATAGGTAAGATAAAAAAATCGACTTTGAAGAGATTTAGCGATTTAGATATGAGATTGAGGTTTTACCTTGATTCCACATATCAGCAATCCTCCTCTCCCACACCTTATCCTTTTTTTGGTTAACACCTTCGATAGGATCTTGAGAAATTTCAAGATATAAGTGGGACAATTGTATATCTTTTTGAACTGAAAAATTTGCTTTTCGATGAACAACTTGTTTACCTATGCTATCCATTGAAGTATTAGAAAGATTGTTGTGAGAAGAATGGTGTATGTAATCTGAAGAACAATGGTGTATGTAATCTGAAGAACAATGGTGTATATAAGGTACTCAAATTGAATTTGTGTAATAAGGAGCACCTTTGGGTTTGTGTGTAATAAGGTGCTCTCACTGTCGGTGTGTAATGAGGTGTTGTCACGATTGGTGTGTAATGAGGTGTTCTCACGGTCGGTGTGTAATAAGGTGCTCTCACTGTGTGTAATAAGGTGCATAGTTAGTTGGTGTGTGTAATAAGGTGCATAGTTGGTTGGTGTGTGTATATAAGGTGTTCAAATCTTATCATATCATCTTTTATAAATTTTTACAATAATTTTATTCAAAAGTTAAAGGGTACAATAATTTTATTTCAAAGTTAAAGGGTACAATAATCCACAATAACATACCATATGATGGATTTAGGGTAAGAAAATTACATCAAATCAATCAAACAATAAGCAAGAATTATGAGAGACAAAACTCTCACCCTTGTATACCATGCCGGTCCCATAAATGATCAATCAACGCATTTCGAAGTGCGATATGAGCCGTCTTGTCTTTAATTTAATTGCCTATGTCGAGCAAGAAACTAATCGAATCGTGTAACTCCATTACTTACTAACTCAACATTTAATGCATGGGCTGGATTAAACTCTCTAATCGGAGCGCTTGAATCACGCTCATCTTCGATTGTCATGTTATTATTGTGATGCATGCAGTCATTATGTCATGCAATACACGTTTATTCCAAAAACGTGTTGGTCCCTTCACGATTGCCCAACGTGATTGAAAAACTCCAAAGGCACGTTCAACGTCTTTCCTACATGACTCTTGCTTTTTGGTAAACAATATTTTTTTGGGATCTTGAGGATCATGAATAGTTTGCACAAGTGTAGACCACTTAGGATATATACATCAGCTAAATAATAACCGACAATATATTCTTTACCTCTAATCATATAATGGTAAAATCCTCATATGGTACCTGAACTATCACCAAATGCAATTTTTGGTACCTGAACTTTCATAAAGAACCTGGTGGTACCTGAATTATTCTTCCGTTAACCATTATAGTACCTACCGTTAAATATTCCGTTAAGTGTTTATGTGGCATGGGTAAAATAGTCATTTCATTTATTTTCAATTTTCAAAATAAATTATACAAAAAAAAAATTTCGATATTGTCCACAAATATACAAAGACTAAAAAAGAGAAAAATTATTTTTATTTTTATAATATAATTTATTTTTATTTTTATGTTTTTAATATAATTTATTACCATATAGGTGGTTTTATTATTAATTAAAAAAATAAAAAATAAACTATATTAAAAAAAGTAATTTAAATTTTTATTATATTAAAAAATAATTATAATTTATTTTAAAATTTAAAATTTAATTAATAAAAGCTCCTACATGACATCTTTAATCCTGAATATTTGAGAATAAAATAATTTTGCATCTTTAATCTTGAATGTTTTGAGATAAAAACTCTAATTTGATTATGTTAATATAAATTTAATTTTTTTGCATAATTTATTTTTATTTCTAAATTTAATAGTAAAAAACTTTTAATGACTGTTTTGCCCATGCTCTAGTCACCAAATTACAAGTTTTACCCATGTCACATAAGCACTTAACGGAATATTTAACGGTAGGTACTATAATGGCTAACGGAGGAATAGTTCAAGTACCACCAGGTTCTTTATGAAAGTTCAGATACCAAAAATTGCATTTGGTGATAGTTCAGGTACCATATGAGGATTTTACCCATCATATAATTACGGGAGGTGATTTACCTTTAGCAAGATTCGCAAATAGGTGAGATGCTTCTAGCATATTGATGTCATTGTTGGAGCTCGGTAGGCCAAAATATTCATGCCAGAACCAAAGGTCAGCAAAGTAGTCCATCTATAGATTATATGTAGCTTCTTGTCGAGGACGATTGATAACTATATGGCCAGGAATAGCCCCTCTACGGTTTGATTGGGCGTCATCCTCTTCGTCGTCGAGGTACTCCGTCAAAAGGCAATTATTATTCGCATACATGCGAAGTAATAAATCTTGCTCCTCATCAAATGAAGCCATATTATCATCGGTTCCATTGGAAGACAAAGAGGATGATGATATTTGAGAATAACTCATAGTTGAAAATAGATGAAAGGTGAGATAGAACAATGGTGAATGAAAATTGAAGAGCATGGTAGAAGTGATGAATTTGTGTAGTTTTTATAGAGTTTTTAGTTTTGTTTTTTAATTATACATAGTAGCTTTTTGGGTACAAATAGCCTTTGAGTTTCAAAATAGCCGTTGGGATTGCATGTATAGCCGTTAGGGTGCCCATTTGGCTCTACAATTATAGGGTATGATGGGATGTCCATGTATAGCTATAATTAGATGTCAAAGAATATTCCTTTAAGTAAGCCATAATTGGCTTGAAATATAGCGAACGATGACAGTTGCTCTAAACTGACGTCCTATGATAAAGAAAAAGTCACTACTCAATCAATTTTCCTTTAGAACCTGATAATCCCTAATTGATTAAGCCTAAAAGAATAATTATTTATGAAAGGAGCAAACTGACTTGAGACAACCATTTATTAATATAAATAGTTTATATTAAATAAATTTATTCACCAGTTAGTTTCTTCAATATTATTATTTTGTATGTGGCTTTCTAGGTGCAAAATATTATTATATTTACCAGTTATTATTATTCACAAACGCCAAGATCCACTATTTCTTCAATAAATTCATAATATTCTTCACCAGTTAGTTTCTTCAATTACTTGGCTTATGGATAATCACATGAGTTTTTTTTTACCAGTTATTATATGTGACTTTGTAGTGTTTCTTCACCATTTATTGAAGAATATTATTATTTAGTTTCTTCAATATTATTCCTAGGGTGCAAAATATGTTGAATTATAACAGTGGATCTTGGCTTTTGTGATTAGCTAGATGTCTTTGAATCAATTCAATATATTTTGCGAACCTATAGTTGTAATATTTCAATCACGGTTAGGATATGAAACTTTTTTCAAACCCTAAGCAACAATAATAATAATATCGCTTGATGTATCTTTAATGAGGTACGGATATTTGAGGTAATCTTGTGATTCACATTTATTGCTTCGACCGAATTGTTCTTTATAGAATATTACGGGTCTTTTGTTGTACATTCTTGTATCTTCATACGTATTTACGTTAACGCAATCCACACACACTATAGGACAATATGTTGTTAGTGTGCACTTTGAGGTGTGATTAAAGTTCTTATTTATGTGCACAAATTATCCGATGATGTCTTAGGTCAAAGAACTATTTGCATCCACAACTTTAATTAACAATGGAGTACAATTGGCAAGTAACTAACCCTTACTTTCAGACATTCCTAGGGTTGGTGAATGTTCAGTGAACTTAGTATCCAAGACGAACTAGATGCATGTCTATTTTGTATCGATCCTTGCACGATTGGTTTGGAATTAACTATTAGATGTGATGTGAATATGCCTTTGAGTTTGAAAAGCATAACTTGGCCCAAGCATGTTCAACCCCGTAATAGAAGCAAAACCCTATAGTCCAAACCAATAACAAATCTAGGAAGGGAGTCGGTCCAATGACAATGCCAAAGTGGTAGTCGATCTCATCAATGCATGACACCCACACATCTAGGCGAACGTCACTACTACAAAACAGGCCAGAGGACACTGACTTTGGGCCACCAATTTGGGTTGGTGTCTCTTGCATACTTGTTTGACACCATTGGGTTTAATCGGTGTGTTGTTATAGACAAGTCACCGAACATCAGTGCCTAAATACTTGTTTTCAATATAATAATTAAGTTTTTCATATAATAATCGATAATTTGTCTACGTGTCACAATTTGTATTGCAGTATTTACCATGTTTGCCCCAATGTCAGCCAAAAGGACTGAATTTCACGTGAGTCTTTGGGAAGAATTATTTCAAAACTCAAACAACTATGTCACTCACTCACTCCCCTGCTCTTCGTCTCCATTTCTTTCTCTATATGAAATTCTCAACCTTTTCTTACTTGTTTCGGTCTACGGATATCGATTAGATCCCCTGTCACTTTAGATATCCTTGCGACACCGCTACACCAATGGCTCCAGAGCAAGCCGATCTACAAAACCCATATGGTCGTGTCACTATCCGTCGGCGGGAAGTTGGCAAACTCGCCAACCACGATCGCCTGCCTCTGCCGGGGCTGTTGACGGTGATCCAACGGTTCTTACGCCCAATATCTGATCCGTCGGTAGAGTTCATCACACTCGCCACCACTGTTATTTGAAGCTCATCTGGATATGCTATGAATCCGTAGCTGTTACTTGAGGTGTGACGCCAATCTTTTCTGCTGAACATGATTAATTTTCAATAAAGTATCTCCTCGTATTTGGTTGAATTGTTGATTAGAGTTTTGGATTGAATCTCAAATCTGTGGATGAGATTAGGGCCATTGATTTAGAAAATTGAGTGCATGCGTTTTGCCTCTGATTCATGAATCCAATCAAATGGGATGACATAGTTTCTTGAGTTGGACTTTTTTTTTTTAATTACTAAGTGCTTGTATGTCGGTATGGGATTTCGGCCTTTTCTTTATTCCATTTCTGGGTTTAATTTAGGTTTTTTAATAATATGTCAGTATGGTTTATGGTGCAGAATTGCGTTTATTTTTTTAGACAAAACAAATCCCCAAATGTCTCCCTCTTTATATTCTGATTAGCCTATGGTTATATTGTCTGGTATGTTTGGTTATTTTTTGGGCACTTATTGACAGATGACAGATGGAAGATTATAGTAAAGGTAACAGAATGTTATGCTATTACTTTGAACTTTATTTGAGATAATTGGGTCTTCGTTCCCTACAATTTGAGTATAGTAGGTCATTCTTCTCTATTATTGATTGTTCTAGACATCTATCACATAATTTGCATATCCTTGAGACTACTTCAAATTCTAGTCTGAAATTGATATTTTTCTGGTTTTACAACATTTTTAGATTGGATCAGAGTTCTTCAAAGAGGGACATTAGAAGTATTAACAGAGTCGAGCTCCAAATCAGATCATAGCATATGATTTTCCTGCATCCATAACAGATGAGTGTGTTCTTTCATTATCTACTGATGATTGTTCTTAATTTTTGCAACATTCTACTGGATCATAATATCTATTTTCTGCACTTAATGAAAGATGCATGTCTTTATGTATCTATTAAATTTACTATGAAAATTATAATTGGCTAATAGATTGAAATCACTTTGCAGGCATATGAATACTTTCTCGGATATATGTATAGTTCTTTTATTAGAAGCAGTCTATGGTGAGCTCAAACAACTTTTATTATACATTTACTTTGCTTGGAATACCAAGTATCACTGCTTTGCAAGTTTAATATATTCATGACACAAGCATATAGATGTACGTTGTCAATTTTATTTGTATGTGGCTATTGCTAAATAGATGGTATTAAATTATGTGTTAATCTTTATGACTAGCAGTTTGGCCGATTGTCTAATGTCTCGACTTTATGTATGAAGGAGCATGTATGAGCCACCTTCTTATTGAGAAACCTTGCAATAAAATTTCTATAATTGGGTCAGTCTATTTGCTCATATATTGTCTTCAACTACTTTTATTAATATCTTTGTTTCTAATTTAGTCTGGTGCTTTAGTCTTTGAACCTAAATTACACAGGAGTTTTGGTATTGTGCTTGTATGCATAAATCTCACATATTAATTGGTATGGTCAATGAATTGCCCATCAGATGAAGATAGTGTTTATCTTTGGGGAGAATGGATGATAGCAATGAAGATCACCCAGTGTTTGAGTGAAAGGTACAACCTGAACCTCTTTTGTGCATTTTTTTTAAACTAATAGCCTTGTGTTTGAGTTTACAGTTTCTTTCAACAATTAGTCTTATTGGGTAGCATTAGATGACTTCCTTCCCCTTGGCATATCTTGTATATGTTGATAGGTTGACCTATGCAATGGAGAAGTTTGTAACGATGATATTGACAAGCTATGTAAATTAGTTATGCAATGAATGTATGGATGTTTTTTTCGATAGGAAAAATGATTGTATGGATGTTGAAATATTGAGATTAAACCATTTATTTTATTTATGTAACACGGGCATATTGGTGGAATGATGAAAGAATAGATAAAATTCTGGCGCCAAATAATTGTTTTTTTTTTGTTTACTTGATCACCATTCACACCGTATGAACGGTGACAATGTTGATTGGACAGCCATCAGATCTGTTTCTTTGGGTCAGAATTTGCAGCGTGGGACCCCTAGTCGGTAAATTGCAAAGAGAGACACCGTTCCAGAATGGGTGTCCTAAGCTCTATTAGAAACCCCAATATAGAGCACTGACTATGGATTAGTGGCTGCATAGTGGCTAATCTATTAATCGGTGGCCTTTATGGACAAAAGACACCCTTACAAGACGATGCACTATGGGGTTAATTGTAGTAGTGCGTGCAAGTGGAGAAAGCATGTGGCAGCCACACACCCTATGTAGGTATAAACCGCAAAGATCGTAACATCCTTGAACACGTTTGTAATTAAACTTCAGATCCTCTACCATTTTCGGCAACATGTGATATTGGTTATGAAAAACCACCGATCGACTGAGATTAATGGAGACTAAGATCTGACACTTATCATCATTGCTAGTAATACAACAACAATCCATCATGAAAAACAAACTCAGAGAAGACTTGATAAGCTTGAGAATTGTCGGTGTGTGAAAAACTTGTGGGATTCTTGAACTCAAAAGGCAAACCAGTTCAATGAAATCGTCATGATGTTAGAAACACCATTGTACAGATTAAGAAAACAATCACCCATAATTTCCTAAACTGCCACCTTGCCAAATCTGCCCTTGAAAATACTCTTCTCCAAAGGTTGGTAGGTCAGCAAACATCAATGGGGAATGAAGCGGAGCATCACCGATAACGATGATGTCGCTATAATCACAACTCTCTTGTTTATCAAACAAGCTAGGGTGATCGCCACATTAGCCGTTATGACTTCTGCCACAATCATAATATCAGATAAATATGAGATCAGGAGATCTAACCCTAGCAGAGTTGCTCTCAAATTATTATTATCTTTTTCATAGTTTTAATAAAAAAAATTAAAAAAAAATCTCCTTCACATTAACCAAAGATAGATGAAATCAATCATCTAGAAAAAGAAAAATCTTTGATTTTTGGCCTTGAAGAAGAAAAAGAAAAAGAAATTAAGATCCCAATCTAAAATTTGGAACTTTTGGATCATGATCAAAAAGAAACAAAAAATAGTTTGGATAATTGATGATGACCAAAAGAAAATTTTTTTTTGGATAATTGGTGACTGGTCAGTGGTCCCGGGACTGCAACCTAGCCTCGCACGTGTTAAAAATCCAAGTTTAGGGCAAATATATGGGTATGGGGTGTTTGTACTTTGTTTGTGAATTGGAATCTAATCAATCTCTCCACTCTCTCTCTCATTTCTCTCGCTGATGCACTCCCCCTTCTGACTTGAACTCGTTTCGTTTCCCCCTCATTCATTCGATCCCCTTCTCTCTCTCTCTTTCTCAGGCAAGTTCTCTCTCTACTCTTGCATTTGATTTTCGTTTGAATCAACGCTACGATGCGTTTGGTTGGGCGGAGAAGGATAAAGTTTTTGTCTTTTTGAGCCGGGAAAAATTTAAAGCGGGTAACTGGGATCTGCCACTCAACGTCTTTGATTCTTCGGCTTTTTCCCTCACCAAACTGGTCTTTAGGGTTTTGAGTTGTGCACGCTCTTAGTAAGTTGGTCAGCTACACTTTGTTTGACAAAACCAATATTTATAGTTTTTTCTTTCCAAATTCTTTTCTTGAATTTACTCTTTCCCTCTGTAGAAGGAAAAGTCCAAAGCGTTTTGCTATTTTTCATGGGAATTATTGGTATTTTGAACCATTTCATGTGGTGCATTCTATTTGAAGCTCAGAATGTGCATTGTTATGCGTATGGTGTTTCTGAAAAGCTTATATTTGTTAGCTATTGTTGGGTTTTGTTGCAGGGCTTCTACAATGACAGAACCTTCCAAAGTCATTCACGTTCGAAATGTGGGGCATGAAATTTCTGAAGTATGTTTCTATCCTAAACTCTTACTCCTAGATTCAATGGCTATTAAGTTAAAGATTAATTTTATGGGCTCTCTGAAAGTTGTTTCATTATCAAAATCTTTTAATTGGGTTAAAAGCATTGAGTCTATTGACATGTAAAGACGCATTCAACTCTTGCTTAGTTGTAAGAGTTACAAAATTTATTTTCTTTCCTTAGTTTTCTTATTGGAACAATTATGTTTACTGGTGATTTCTTTCTAATTGATGTCACCGAAGTGATGAAGGAGACCTTTTGAATCATTGAGTCGAGGCTATGGCATTCAACTGGGGGAGAAAAGTCTCGAATAGATTGGTGCAAATTTTGCAAATTTTTAAGTATGGATTCTAAGGAGCTTTATTAGGAAAAAGTTTTTGGAGGTTTGTGGTGGAGAGAGGCGGATGTCAATGAGAAGAGAATTGACATCAAAAAGTTTGAGCAACTGCTGTTGGAGAGATTTTTCTTAAATTAATTTTGTAATTTTCATCTTATATGGTAGATTTCTTTTGGAATGGTTTTACTTTCATTTCTATCAATCTATTTTCTGATGGACTTATGTTTGTACCAGAATGATTTGCTTCAGCTATTTCAGCCCTTTGGAGTCATAACTAAGCTTGTGATGCTTCGTGCAAAAAATCAGGTTTTTTATTTTTTATATCATATGCACATGTTAGAGACAGCTGCTATGTTTTGAGTTTACGTCAAACCTAATAGTTGATGTGTCATGTGAAATCTGCTGCGTTGCAGGCTCTTATCCAAATGCAAGATACTCCTGCTGCAGTAAGTGCACTGCAATTCTATGCAAATGTTCAACCTGCTGTAAGGTATAAATATTTTGCTTGTATTTTATTTTGGAGCACTCTGGTGTACACACTCTGTAAATATCATGTTCCTAATCTCTAAATTATACTTCTCTAGGGGAAGGAATGTTTATGTCCAGTTCTCATCACATCAAGAACTAACAACAATGTATCAAAATGCTCAAGGACGAGGAGATGAGGTTGGTACCTTGTAGCCCTTATATTTCTATAGGAAGGTGTTGTAAGGATTTAAATTTTAAATTGGAGCACCTTCTTGTGATATTAATACTGTTTACCACCTTGCTGTTTGTTAATAGCATATGCTGTGGAACTATAATATTTAGCTGTTTTAGAAGGTTGAATGAGAAATTATATTCTTCTGATTCTGGATGTCAATTGTAATCATGTATTGTTTTGCTTCTAATATAGATAGAGGAATTATATTCATCTGAATACTCAATATTGGAAGGATAGATGTTCTCATGTATATGGTTATGTGTAATTGAGTTGATAGAGGGAGCAGAGCTACTTTCATTAATTGCTTATCATTGATCAATGGCTCTTTTATCAGTGGGTTGGCAACGATAACAGTTCTTTAGGCTGTGACATTGAGGAAAAAAAATCAGCACGAAATAATGTAGCAAGCAAGTCTCTCGGTCCTTTTTTTTTTTTAACTACAAAAACGATGTAGTAAAAGTTACTTTGTAGGATGTCCCGTCAAAATACAGGTTGGAAAGTCTCTTCAATCAGCAGAAGCACCCCCTACTAGTTAGGTAGGAGCATAGATATAAAAGCGCAGAGCTTACCTTTCATGTTGAGTTCTTGTTCAGTTTGTCCTAATGTATTTCCTTTTGATTTGTGCTTTCATTGAAGGCCCATCATTTACATTCAATTCTTTTTGTGGAGGCTTCTAGGTTTCGTTTAGTTTCTTTAATATGGTGGGGTACGTAGTATCTCGGGCTGAATGTTTTCAAGTGAGTCGAGGAAAACTCGGTATAAATTATAAATTACATGTTAAGAGATAGGTTTGGCATGCTTCTGAAGGCTGCATTTTTTTCTTAAAATTTTTGTAATATGTAATGCCATTGCCTCACCTGCATGCTTGACAAGAGCCAGATAATAGGGTTTGTCTTCATCCTTATTTTAGTAGAAGTATTTTTTTTTCATTATTGTTTTCATTTTTCTCTTTCTCTATCTGTACTTCTTTATTCATTCTCCTCTCTCCTCTGTCTCTATGCTGGTTTGCTGTCGGGCACTCTCTGGGGATGCACAGCCAAACAGAATTCTCTTAGTTACGGTCCACCACATGCTATATCCTATAACAGTGGAAGTGCTGCATCAAGTATTTTTTCCTCATGGATTTGTAGAGAAGATTGTCACGTTCCAGAAGTCAGCTGGTCAGCTTCTACAAGTTTTCTTTCTCTTTCTATCGCAGTCTATACCTCTTTCATTGTAGATTACAACTATCAAGTTTACTCTTGGTCCTTAGCCAGATGCATATGTGCTTGTTTCTGTGGTAAAGGTCATGTGTTCATTGATGATTAGTGGTTCAGTGATTATAAAAAACTTGGGAAATCCAAAATGATTGAATTTCTAATGTTGAAATATGTACTTCGTATTCCAGAAAACACACATAGTTCTTAACTGATCAATGCATAATATTTTATTTAGCTGTAATATCTTTTCCATCCTGTTTGTGAAACTATGTAGGTTTTCAGGCCCTCATTCAGTATCAGTCCCGCCAAAGTGCAGTTGTTGCTAGAACTGCACTGCAGGTATTATTCAATTATCTGTGTTTCCTGTCATCTTGGATGAGAGGCCTTTTTTAAGGTCTGCATCCTGGTTGTATATTAATCGTTGAGCATGGCTTAACACATCTGCTCTTTATAGGGACGCAATATTTATGATGGTTGCTGTCAGCTGGACATTCAGTTCTCAAAGTTTGTTTCAACCTTTCTATAGTTATATTGTAATTTGCATTGGTATGCAGATATTGGTCAGATGTTAATTTATTCATTTTTCTCATTTATAATCCAGCCTTGACGAGTTACAAGTAAACTACAATAATGAGCGTTCAAGGTGTGTTGGAACCTAATGGACACATTTTTTGTCTTTCTTTTCTTGACCCTTCCTTGCTGTTGGTGCTGAATCATGTTTTTTTCCTCTCTTCCCCAGGGATTTCACAAATCCCAATTTGCCTTCGGAACAGAAAGGAAGATCCCCGCAAGTGTGTTCTGCTGCACCTTATTGTTTATCCTCAACTTCATGTGTTATTTCTTCTCTAGTTGTCCATAGCCCATCCAGTTTTAAAATCTATGTTCTCTTTGTGTTACAGCCTGGATATGGTGATGCAGGAGGCATGTATGGCGTTCAATCTACTGGAGCGAGGCCAGGTGCTTTTATTTGTCTAAGAAATATTTATTTATTGCAGTTTTGTGATCAATATCACTTACTGAAATGTACATGGTTTTTTGTTTCAGTTGGATTCCCACAGGTGGGTAGTGTTCACCTCGTCTTGGATGTGCATGAAATAATCCTGAGCTGGAGGATGTAACCTGCACTATTTTATCAAATATTTAACTTGTCCAGGGTTTAGATCCTCTTTTTTTTTCTTTTCAAAATAGTGAAATTGACATCCCTGGTGCTGGTTGTGTATGTCTGCTTGCTCATGTTTGATTCATTTTCAGTGTGTTTCTTCTGTTCTGGAATACTAGCATTTTCTTTTGGGAGCGGTGGGGAAGTTGCTTGATATTACACCATTTGGGGCATAAGTTGGGTAGTTGCTTGAGATTCCTTTGCATGGCCTTGTTCTATATTGATCCTTATAAGGAGGACTGCAACACTGGTTGTATGCCTTGTATACTGCTTTTTGGCAATCACAACTACTTATAGATCCGTTCGAGGAATGCTAGGATTAGATGATATTGGGAGGTTTATTACTTTCAGCTGAAATGGTGAAAGTTCATATAATTTTTGAAGCTTCTACTTTATCATATTCTATGCATCATTAATATGTGGCACCTTGCCAAAGAGTTGTTGGTCTAGCGGTCAGGCCCTTGGCTCCCAAGTGGTCTGGGGTTCGAGCCTCTCCCACGGTACCCACCTAGCAATTGCTAGAGTTTCCAGTTTCCCAAATGTTGTGGGGTTAGGCGGGAAGCAATTAGTCGGGTCAAAGATCTGGATACCCTAGTTTCTAAAAAAAAATATGTGGCACCTTAATTGTTTGTGTATTTACAATATGGATTTGCAAAACTATGTAGTTGACTTCTTTTTCCTCCTTGACTCTAGATGGCTAATGCGGCTGCAATTGCTGCCGCCTTTGGTGGAGGTTTGCCTCCTGGTATAAGTGGGACAAATGACAGGTGTACAGTCCTTGTGTCAAATTTGAATCCCGATGTAAGTCCTCCTCTTTTCATCCTCATGCTCCTTAGCTCTTATGATTTTGATGTTCTGCATTTTTTTTTTCAGAGAATAGATGAAGATAAGCTTTTTAACCTGTTCTCCATCTATGGAAACATTGTGAGAATTAAGCTTCTTCGGAACAAACCAGATCATGCACTTGTCCAGATGGGTGATGGCTTCCAGGCTGAACTGGCAGTACACTTTTTAAAGGTAGGGTTTGTTCATACTTCTCTTCTATATGTAGGATATTATTTCTATTTCTGATGTCATAGGGAGCAATTATGTTTGTCAATAAACTGTGATGGCATGCCAATCTCATTAGGAATGAAGTCACTTCTGTTAGTGATTTATCTATCAGTCTTTTGGTTAGTTTATAGGATGATATGTAGCTTGACGTTCCAAGTGGTGATCCACTGTCACTCTTTTATTAACCTTGTTGGTTGGTGCTTTAAGCGTGATCAGTTGATTGAGCAGTGGAGTTTCAGTTAGAGGTGGAGTTATGAGTTGGTAGGGAAGGGGTGGGAGGTTTCACATTTGCATTTTCTGAGCATACAATTTTCTTTGTTTTCCGGAAATGAGCAGTTACTTTTTGGGTTTTTATCTAGAAGTTTGATCATAGTTGGGATTTCTATGGAATATGGGGGCTTGAATGTAAATAGGTCTAAAGAGTTCAGTTGCTGTGATAGACTCGCAAGAAAGCAAAGCTGGAAGATATGGAATTTAGATTTGATAGTAATTATTATCATTTCATTTAGATATTGGCTCTTCATATTATTCTAGAGGAAACATAATATCATTGTATTGTTGTTGATGTTAGACTAAGTCTCTTGAACTACTTAAGTTTATACTGTGACGAAAGCTGTCCTTTTAATATTTTAGTTTTTATTTTTCTAGTGGGTGTACCAATACTTTTTCAAATATGTGATATAGGGCGCAATCCTGTTTGGGAAGCGATTGGAGGTCAACTTCTCTAAGCATTCGAATATAACTCAGGGTGCCGACACTCATGAATACATGAATTCAAATCTCAACCGATTCAACCGTAATGCAGCAAAGAACTACCGGTATTGCTGCTCTCCTACAAAGATGATCCACTTGTCCTCTCTTCCACAGGAAGTCACTGAAGAGGAGATTGTGAGCCACCTAGAGGAAATTGGTACCATTGCTAACACAAAGCTCTTTGAGATGAACGGGAAGAAGCAGGCCTTGGTTATGTTTGAAACTGAGGAGCAGGCCACTGAAGCCCTTGTGTGCAAGCATGCTACCTCGCTCGGTGGGTCAATAATCCGGATCTCCTTTTCGCAGTTACAGGCAATATGATAACGTTTTAGTTGCAGAAATAACAGGGAGGAGGTTTCTGCATAACGGGGGTAAGGCCTCATAATTGGAAAAATATTTGTGGAGCTGACGGTCTTCTTTGCTTTCTCTTTTCTTTGTATGGTGTTTCGGATTGCAATTGAATTGGTGGAATCTGCTTTTTGATCATTTATGGTCTTATTTATCTTTAGTGCTTGTATCAAATCATTTATTTAGGTTCCTAACTGGTTGGGGTTAGGTTTCATTCAGAGAAGATGCCAAGTTTTGAAGCATAGGAATAGGGAAAACATACCTTCTTTTTACTTTTTGGGAGGGATTTCATAGTGTATATCTCTTGTAATTCGGGCTAATCGGGCCATCTCTGTTGTATTGTCAATCCATAGCCATTTATGTTCCACTCAATTGGTTGATGTGCTACTCTTGTAAATTGTCTCCTCACATTCTTCCTCTTCTCTCTTCTCCTCCTTCTCCTTCATCTCCCTCATCTCCCCTCTCTCTTCTTCAACTTCATCTCTCTCCCTCTCTCATGGACAAAATAATGGAACTATGTAATGTTTGGTTCTTCCTCCTTCCTCTTCATCTTCTTCCTCTTTTACTATCTAAAATAAAATATTTGTGGGATCAGATAATGGACAGTGGTCTAGTGTGCATTTTGCATGGCCACAGATGTGTTTATCTTTGGTTGGTTCAGTTCTATACATGTTCTTACATATAGCATTTGTATCATGTCTTTGAGCCCAAATCTTTGGTGCACATAATGAGTACAGTACTTAGGTACTCCAAATGGAGGTGAAATTGAGAAGAGGAGTGCAATTTCGACTACTGTATTCAAAACTACAAAATTTCGTATAAAGTTACCGACTAAGGAGGTGATTATTAAGGTGAGAGTGCAATTTTGTTAGGTTGAGTCGATATGGTATGGCAACTAGGGTAGTTAAAGCGTCAAGAGAGCAAGGTAAGGTATGCAGTTAAAGGTTGTCCAAATGGTTTTTAGCCCCGACAGACCTTCACGAAATGGTCACGAGTCGCTAAGATTTAATCTTAATTAAAATTCCAAACTAAAAATAATTAAACTCTGATTGCGATGGTAAAGTTTTGGGAACGTGTTTGATATTTCGTATGAACAATCACCAAATGAGCCTTGCACCTTTTTTATTCTCTGACCAGCAATCTTGGTACTCTTCATCATCAACAAGAGACGACACAGTTCTGACGGCGACACATGTTTTGATGATCAGGATCACGTTTAAAAGTTGAGCTTGAAATTCTCTCAAAGTATAGAGGTTTTTGTTCTTTGGTACTAGTATTTCTATTTTAACTAGAAGAAAATGAGATGTGTAAGAGCTTGGAATAGTAAGGATTCTCAATAAATTTTAACATTATTTTTATTTTGAACTTTAGACCAAAATCATATTTATATGTACTCAAAACTTCTGGTTCGGACATTTTTAAGCATAACGTTCCAAATATTATGTACCGTAAAAACAACATTAAATTAAATGACATTTAAAGTAATGTAATATATTTATAAAGTGGATGGTAGAACCGCACTTATATTAATATATATTATAATAATAATTGGCGAAAATACCGCGCCATTTATATTAAGAAAATTATTGCCATAAAGTAAATGCAATATTTAAATAGAAATGAAGCAATAAATAAATACTTCAATGTAATTTACAGTATTGCACATAAAAATGGAGGATTTGAAACCGTCCATATATGTAATGCGTATAAAATAAACGTAACTCAAAGATCACACGCAACAAGTTAACCTGACACTGGGGTTTGAGCAGATAAGTAATTAAACGTAATTAAATAAATGTAGTCCAAAAGCTCCCAAATAATTTCACATCATCAAGGAAGATGTTAATATCTGATAATAAGAAAAACAAAAATAACTGCAAAGCTGTTAATCGATAAATTTAGAAGTAAGATGAAATATATTGAAAGAGATATTCGTGTTGATAACGTGTTGTAAATCTGCAGAGAGATATTAGACTAACAAATAAAATAAATGAGACGCAATAATTAACGAGGTTCGACAAAAGTGCCTACATCCTCGGGACAACAGTTGTGATTTCTTTCACTATGTAAAATAACATAGGTACATAGAAAAAATTCTCTCACTCTCTTTCTCCCGTTCTCTTCTTTAGCTCTAGGCTTGGTTACATTGGTCTTCACAGGATGCCTCAATTTATAGGCAAGGGCAAAGGGGAAACATGCATGCAAATCTAGTCATACAGGAAGACATTCATGTAATATCTAGTCATCCATTTCATTATGGGCCAGGGGCGGAGCCATGATGAAAATCCTGGCTGGGCTAGTATTCAAAGTAATTTTTTTTTGTTTAACCTGTTCTTGACCTTCAGTAATCAACAATAGGCAGTAGTTAAAGCTGCTAAACCCCCAAATTGATTTATAATTCAGCATTAATCACTAGGCAGAATGGCGGGATATTCCGAACCCTAATTCAGAAAGATTATATATTCAAGGAAATCCGGCCCGGATCCTCCCTCCCGTCCGCAGCAGATATCGAAAAAAGCACTTTATTGAAATGCCAAGGACTTCCATTCAACACCCTCTTTCTATCATAATCATGACTAAACGAGAAGAGCACCTTATCATTGTCGTCAAGGGCACACGTCGTAACCCTTGGCTTTTTTGATAAACTTCGTTTAGGAGACCAGAGAGCCTTCAGAGTCTCCATCAGAGATTCCTACGATAAGGCTTAGGGGACAACAATCGACCCACCAGTAGAAATCTCGTAGGCTTCCTCTCATTGAGATCGTCCGGCAAGATTCAAGCCATCAAACGTCTCACAAGATCACCTAACTCTTCCTCCATCCTTGAAACTGTCACACCCCCAAATCCGAGACCAATATTATATGGAAATATGGTCCCGAATATGCAGTGTGAGTTGAGGAAACTTATTTCCCCCGCTTAAAGAAATAATATCAATGGTAATAAGTTGTGAATAATCTTATGAATAATACTTTTGTTATTGAAGTAAAATTGTTATTTTACAAGAACTTATTATTTTCGAAATAAAAGTTACAACAAAGAAAACCATGCTTATTTTACGGAAAGCATCGGTAGCAGACGTCTGTTATTTAATACGATACGATCTCCCCATCCCATGGTGTCTACTTCTCTCCTGAAAATAAGAAATGTGTAGCATCATGAGTTACACAACCCAGTAAGCACAGATAGCCAACATATATTAACTTCCTTAAAAACTTATCATAAGTGAATAGCAAGAACATATTCATTACTTTAAATAGTTCTACCACATATCATGCTTTCTTAGAGTTAAAAGCACAAGTCTCTTCTTTTAAGTGAATATTTCGGATTATCTGGTAATAAAACATAAAACCCGTAATATAATGGGATAAGCCGCAGCATACCCGGTCCTTAATACCGAACATGTATACTCAAGGATCCTTAATACCCTAGAAGTATAGTAGTGCACTACCTGAAGGGACTAGAGCCCATAGCTAACTTCGAAGGACATAACTCCGTTCTTACCAGAAATTCACTTTAAGCACGAGATTAATCATCTCTCGGCTTTAATCATAACAGAAAAATTGTAATAAGAATTTGGTACAAAATTTGATACCGTAGTGTTCTAATCACACATATAACTTAGGGGTGGCTTCGGTACGGGAACCGGACTTTTTTTGCCGTTACCGGTACCGAACCGGAATTTCCGGTATGTCATTTTTCAATTCCGATACCGTTCCGATTACCGATTTTCCCGACATTCCGGTATCCCGAACTCTATCGGTCGGTTCCGGTCGGTAATGGTTTACCGAAAATTGCAGAAGAAGAACTGAAGAAGTTGAAGAAGAAGAAGAAAAAGAAGTTGCAGGTTGTCCAGAAGAAGAAGAAGAGAGGAGGATCGAGTTGAAGAAGCCCAGAAGAAGAAAAAATCTGGAAAAGGGTGATGGCGTGGGTGAGAGAAAGAAAGAGAGAGAGGAGTTGAAGAAGACGAGAAGAAAAAAATTAAGGGAAAGAGTGATGGAGAGACCAGAGAGAGAGAGAGAGGAGTTGATCAGTTGAAGAAGCCGAGAAAAGAAAAAAATTAAGGAGAAGAGTGAATGAGTGATGGTCTGATGGAGAGAGAGAGAGAGAGAGAGAGAGAGAGAGAGATGGCGTGGGTGAGAGAAAGAAAGAGAGAGAGAGTGTCAGAAAAGTAGAAGAAAAGAAAAACAAAGAGGAAAAAGTGTGAGTGGGTGAGAGAAAAGAGATAAAGAAGGAGAGAGAAAAGTCAAAGCATTTAATATATAAACTATATATATATATGTCGGTCGGTCGGGACATCCCGACCTTTTGGGATTGGGCATACCGGTACCGAACCGAAAACTCATTTTCGGGACGGGAATACCGTACCGACTTTTCGGGAACCGATTTTTCGGGAATTTTTCGGGTCAGATCGGTCGGAATTCGGTCGGTTCGGGACTTTTCGGTAAAAATAGCCAGCCCTAATATAACTTTCAGCAGATAACCATATGTAGGTTAGATGTAAAGAAAAACTCATAAGCTATATGTATATTAGCAAAATTAGAACATATCAGTAAGTATTTATACACATAATCAATAGAGCAAATAATTGTATTGATCATAAATATATGTGCATAAGAAGGAAATTAAAGACACAAAATAAAAGTTGTAAACTTTTATTGTTATTAGTATAGTCCATTTTAGTAGTAATAAACTGGTCATAGTCCTTGATTCCATGTCCTGGGAAAACATCCAACTTGATGTTCATATGGTTTTCAAAGTTACCATCATCAATGTCCCTTGTCCAAAAGTCCAATTTATATATAGTTCAACTCATTTAGGGTTTAGCCAAGGTAATATTATGTCATAGAATCCTTAGCTGAGACAACGGTGGAGAATTTTCATATTAAGGCCTGGAGTAATTTCGCTGCGAAGCTACGAGAGTCCCCTATAGATTGAAACCATTAAACTTCCTTTGTTTTTAGCCCTAATGCACGAATTATCTTTTCTGCGTAAAAAAAATTGCTATTACTTCTCATACTTTCCAGTTTGAAAGTTCATATTACAAGCTTCGTTTTGATATAAAATTCATTAAAAACGGTTGAGGAATGACTAAGTTATGAGTGTTTGAAGTTAGGAACAAATTACAAAATTTCTGGCGAGTTTGGCCGTGAAAACCTTAAAGGCTTTGAGGTTTCAAGGGTTTTTTATGCTTAAAAAAAAATTCATTCAAAAGGTACTTTAATTCTATGAAATCCTTTAGGCAGTAAAGAGATACAATTTAGTTATCAAAACAAGGAGGAAACCAAATTTAGCGATTTTCCGGTGACCGGAGAACTCAAGAACAGCCGGATTCTGGAAATTTGTTCTTAAGAAATTGAAATCTTGTTTTAGCCATAACTCAATCGTTTCTTAACATTTTTTTGTGATTCAAAAGGCTAAATTGAATGATTTTTCACGTAGAATTCAAATAATTAATCAGAAGCAACAAATAATTAAGTTTTCAGTTCGGGATATAAAGGTTGCAGAGGCAACGTTTTCTTTCTTTTCTTTTTCCTTGAACTTGATTAACCAATTAATCAAAGCTTAAAAAGAAGAGAATATAGGAAGGTTTCTCGTGTACTTACTCAATGCAAAATAGGTTGATGGTTTCCAAACTAGACTCCAAGTGTTAAACTCAAAGGTTGTCTGTGATTGATTGATTGCTCAAACTCAAGCTTTCTATCTCTAACCTTAGGTGCTTACTGCTCAAGATTCTTTCTGAATTTTTTTTTTGGTGTGTGATAGTCTAAGTGATTAGTTCTGTTAAATAGGCAGTACGGGTGGTGTCCCAGCTAAGTTTTTAATCCCAAATTGGTTGCACTCAGCACATAATTGAAGTGCCCTACACAATTGGAAGTATTTTAATTAATGTGCAAGCTAGCTGGTGATCGCTTAAGATATGTGTTGCTACCATATCCCAACTGTGGTCTATGCCATGGTCAAGCTAGAGGAAGACAAAGAATGATAGGCAAATGTAAGGTGGGAGAGTCCCACATCTATAAGGGAGCTCCCCACCATAGAATATCCTAAGGGACCTTGCATCCCACATTGAAGAAATGTAAGAGGAGAGGAGGTCCCTTACTTATAAAAGGGACTCCTCCCTCACTTAGAAGGACAGGCTGACTTCAGCCCCTATACTGGGACCCATGCTCCCTGGTACCTCGAGACCCTCTCGGTACCAAGTACCCTCTCGGTACCAAGTACCTTACCGGTACTAGACAACTCAGTACCTGCTAAACACTTGTAATCATTATTCACTATAGTGGAACCCCCTCAAAGTGGATGTAGCCTAGGACTCGCATTGAGCCAGGTGAACCACTATAAATCTTGTCTCCATGTCTTTGTGTGTGATTGTGGCTACCGAAGGTCTCTAGCCCGTTCCTCCCGACCCGTCGGAAAACGGCAGAAACAGTTGGCGCCGTCTGTGGGAATACCGAACTAAAAGTCTTGTCGGTTCCTTCCTATTTCAATCAATCTATCCGGAGCCATCACCACAAGCATAGCAGACCAACAAAGAACATATCGATAATTCTTCCCGGTACCTCAACAACCAATGGGAAAGGAATGCTACCTCAACAAAAAAAAATATATGGGTGTGAAGAGCAGTCCCAAATTTCCTTTGGGCACCCGGGACCACTTCTCTTCTTCCCTTCTCGCACTCACCGGTAAGGGAGATGACCAATCCATCTCGGTGCCTCTTGCTTATCCTCTCAAAACTAGCTGCAGACACATTTAAACCCGTCACGGGAAGAGAGAAAGCTGACCGGGATCGCCGTCTCTCCCGAGAACACAACAGCCATGGCCCCTTGCCGACAGGCAATCCCGCCGGTAACTACCGCACCAAGCCTATGCTGCAGCGCCTCCCGACGACCCATACCGGCAGCACTTCACCATACCGGTTGACATTACCAGTACCCACACGCTGCCGTGACCGGAGCTGCGCTCCAGTGCACACCCAAGCCTCCTATCCTCGACACCCATTCATCCCGGTACCCGCTTACCAAGTCCACTTCAAGTCACCGGTAAGTCGATTTCTCATCACCGGTAACTTGGGGGACTGGGGAATGGGGGACTCGGTAAGTGAAGGCTTGTGGTGAATCTATTAATTCATCATGGGAGGTCGCAGCCTGCAATCTCGGTACCACCAATCAAGCTTTGAAGCTCCTTGTGGTTGCTTCACCTCCTACCGGCATACTTGCCTTGTGAATGAACTCAGTACCCAAAAAACACTCCATCTCGGTGCCTCTGTCCAATACATAACGATGGAGCTGCAAGTCTGCAACTCGGTGGACTTATTATGCAGATGAGAGAAAGAACTTCTCGGTGACTTTTGCCTTTACTCAAAGGAGGCCAATATACTCTATTCAAATAAAAAAGCTTCTGCACGATTGATTATAATCATACCTTGAGTTGAAAAGTCAAACCTGAAATTGCAATTATACCTTGCATGTTCCTACCGTTGCTGCACAGGCTTATCACATGGCATGGCTTCTTATGATTCCATGAAGGCTATATCTACACATGTTTCCGACAGCATCTTAGTGTGTACACCCACAACAACTGAGTTTGGGGGACTCACCGGGTGTATGTGAAAATGCAAAGTCACCGGTAACTTCTCCCTCAACAAGCGACCATGCTTCTAGTTTCCGGTCAAATGGTCCTCATCAAAGCACCATGTCTGCCTTTCACTTGCTGAGGTGCTACTCGGTGGTGATAATTTGCAGAGCATGGCTCTTCTCGGGAGAGTCCACAGTCATGAATTCATGGCTTTAATTAAAGAATCCAAGACATAAGCCTCTGCCACTTGCCTTGGGTTTGAAAAATCAAAGCAAATACATTGCATGTACTGAGCTCACTTTTGCAAACTTTAATTATATTCAGACATGGTGGCTTGGCTTTGACAAGTCAAAGGCATGATTGAATCAAGGCAATTCTTATCACATGATTGTCTCGGTGGAAACGGCACCAACTTGCCATTTAATTAATCCATCACCCACTTGCAATTATATGAAAGCAAGAGACATGCAATGAACACCTTCTCGGTAGAGCTGCAGTGGACACCCACGGCGCAAGTCCTTGACCGATACCCTCATGCAGAAAACTTGCAACGGACCATCTCGGTACCTCATGAACGGTGACCGGTACCTCGAGTTCATCTCGGTACCTAGAGCCCATGCTCTCTGCTCGGCACCTCTTGAGTACGTACATATATGCAGCAGCTCACATAAGATAAGTCTCCTTATCCCTACACCCATAATTGCTAAGACTCAATATCTTTATGCTTTACCATCAAGTACTGCAAGCATTATTCAATTGTTTATTACTGCCTTATGCGCCGACAACACACTGGCTAATATCTTTATGCTTATTGTTGGCAAGGCATAGCTACAAATTATCTAACCATATTTGATTAAATGGTGAATGCATGCTGCGATAGGTACCCGTGTGCTAAGGTACCAGTACCATAAAAAACACCGGAACACACCGGTAGGAGGGTCCACACCCCCTAATCAAAATTCAGTACAACGGCATGGTCGAGCAGGGCTCCCACCGGTACTCTTGTAAAAGCCCGGTTACAGTCCGACCAGGAACAACGACTCCTGTTTAAATATATCAAATCAGTCACTTACAATCGGCAAAATGTGAAACTCTTCTAAGTCATGTGGCCGGTACCAGCGACCCCCATGCATAAGTTTCTGCTCCTACATATTGACATGCAGCGTGCTCCTAGCGACACTCATGTGCAATTTTCATAACATGAGGCCGGTACCAGCTACCCCCATGTGAAACTCTTCTAAGTCATGTGGCCGGTACCAGCGACCCCCATGCATAAGTTTCTGCTCCTACATATTGACATGCAGCGTGCTCCTAGCGACACCCATGTGCAATTTTCATAACATGAGGCCGGTACCAGCTACCCCCATGTGAAACTCTTCTAAGTCATGTGGCCGGTACCAGCGACCCCCATGCATAAGTTTCTGCTCCTACATATTGACATGCAGCGTGATCCTAGCGACACCCATGTGCAATTTTCATAACATGAGGCCGGTACCAGCTACCCCCATGTGAAACTCTTCTAAGTCATGTGGCCGGTACCAGCGACCCCCATGCATTAGTTTCTGCTCCTACATATTGACATGCAGCGTGCTCCTAGCGACACCCATGTGCAATTTTCATAACATGAGGCCGGTACCAGCTACCCCCATGTGAAACTCTTCTAAGTCATGTGGCCGGTACCAGCGACCCCCATGCATAAGTTTCTGCTCCTACATATTGACATGCAGCGTGATCCTAGCGACACCCATGTGCAATTTTCATAACATGAGGCCGGTACCAGCTACCCCCATGTGAAACTCTTCTAAGTCATGTGGCCGGTACCAGCGACCCCCATGCATAAGTTTCTGCTCCTACATATTGACATGCAGCGTGATCCTAGCGACACCCATGTGCAATTTTCATAACATGAGGCCGGTACCAGCTACCCCCATGTGAAACTCTTCTAAGTCATGTGGCCGGTACCAGCGACCCCCATGCATAAGTTTCTGCTCCTACATATTGACATGCAGCGTGATGCTAGCGACACCCATGTGCAATTTTCATAACATGAGGCCGGTACCAGCTACCTCCATGTAAAACTTTTGTAAGTCATGTGGCCGGTACCAGCGACCCCCATGCATGAGTTTTCTTATCAGGACATGCCGCGAGTCCCAGCGAGTCCCATGTAAAACTTTTGTAAGTCATGTGGCCGGTACCAGCGACCCCCATGCATGAGTTTTCTTATCAGGACATGCCGCGAGTCCCAGCGACTCCCATGTAAAACTTTTGTAAGTCATGCGGACGGTACCAGCTACCTCCATGCCTCATGCGGTACTCACGGTACCCATGAGTAACAAAGTCATGCGGACGGTACCAGGTACCTCCATGCCTCATGCGGTACTCACGGTACCCATGAGTAAACAAGTCATGCGGACGGTACCAGCTACCTCCATGCCTCATGCGGTACTCACGGTACCCATGAGTAAAAAAGTCATGCGGACGGTACCAGGTACCTCCATGCCTCATGCGGTACTCACGGTACCCATGAGTAAACAAGTCATGCGGACGGTACCAGCTACCTCCATGCCTCATGCGGTACTCACGGTACCCATGAGTGAACAAGTCATGCGGACGGTACCAGCTACCTCCATGCCTCATGCGGTACTCACGGTACCCATGAGTGAAAAAGTCATGCGGACGGTACCAGGTACCTCCATGCCTCATGCGGTACTCACGGTACCCATGAGTAAACAAGTCATGCGGACGGTACCAGCTACCTCCATGCCTCATGTACCTCCATGCCTCATGCGGTACTCACGGTACCCATGAGTGAAAAAGTCATGCGGACGGTACCAGGTACCTCCATGCCTCATGCGGTACTCACGGTACCCATGAGTGAAAAAGTCATGCGGACGGTACCAGGTACCTCCATGCCTCATGCGGTACTCACGGTACCCATGAGTGAAAAAGTCATGCGGACGGTACCAGCTACCTCCATGCCTCATGCGGTACTCACGGTACCCATGAGTAAGAAAGCCATGCGGACAGTACCAGCTACCTCCATGCCTCATGCGGAACTCACGGTACCCATGAGTTAGAAAGCCATGCGGACGGTCCCAGCTACCTCCATGCCTCATGACGGTACCAGCTACCTCTATGCCTCATGACAGTACTCTAAGTACCCATGAGAGACCTAGACTCGTGACGGTACCTACCGGTACCCATGAGAGAAAAAGCCTCATGACGGTACCTACCCGTGCCCATGAGAGAAGCCTCATACCGGCACCCTCAGTACCCCTCGAGCAAAATGGGCTTCATTGATACCTCACCGACAATATATTTCCAAGTTCTCGGTAAGCGAGATAATTTCTCACCAATAACCTGGGGGACTGCCGATGACTCCACAGAGCTCCGGTACCCATAATTATTTTGGTATCCTAAAGCATTGAGAAATTTCAATGTTAGTTCACCGAGCACTTCCCCAATAAGAAAAGAAGCCTGCACCAACGGTACCTTGAAGTCATGAACAGAGCAACTACTATGTTGTCCAGTCATCATATTTGCTTCGGTACCTTGAACAAGTTATGTTGCAGAAATACAACTATACTTCTTTCTTCTCGATGGAAGCAATCACATTATTTCATGCCAGAAGCCTTGTGTCACAATTGTGCAAACAATCATTACTCAGTGATTGATTAGTGCTAGTCCACGTGCTGCACAAGCACATAATTGCATGATTTTGGTCAAATGAAAGAGCAACTCACAGCTTCGATTGAAGCAAAAGCTTGTGCTATTCACAAGATCAATCAACTTGCTTTTGCTAAGCTTTGAAAAGTCAAAGATGCAATCACACATCTATATATGCTTGCCGTGTGCTCAGTTCACAGGCCACTTGATATATTATATGGGAGGCATACATGGCACCTCCATGGTCATTCTCATGATTAAATATTTCAAAGCACCCGGTGATCAACTCACCATGGGAATCACAACTAGAGCTGCAATCTTGCTCATGCACCCTGCCGGTTCAGCTGTACCGAGAACAAATTGAAAATAGAAAACTCAATTCTGCACCATGAAGTCACCGGTACCACCAAGCAAGCTTCCACCATGGAATGGCCGGTACAACTGTATCCTTGCTCTTCACCGATTGCCATGCTCAGTACCACCAAACTTTATCGAGTCCACTTCAACAATAAGTGAAAACTGATTCGAACACCCGCTGGTGTCTCTGTGCCAAACCGGTACCTCCTGCCAATTGCTTCCAATTCTACTTGTGAACAATGACCGGTATCTCCATGCTTTGGTATCTTGAAGCTGCAAATCGGTGACCTGAGGTTGCAAGGGCTATGGCTCTTGTCGGCAGAGCTCACAGGAAAGCTCACAGAGCCGATGTTTTAAATGGTGAAAGCTTAAAAGCGTCTGCAACTTGCTTAGGTTTGAACAGTCAAACGTATAATTGTAATTATACAATTGCATGTGCGGACCTCACTTGGCAATATATAAGCTATATTCACACATGTGATAGCTTTGAAAAGTCAAAGCCACAATTGCATCAAAGCAATTCATATTCTCGGTGGAGATGGCATCAACCTGCCAATTAATTAATCTACCACCCACTTGCACTTATATGAAATCTCAAAGTGCACACATGCAGCAATATTTATTTATCATGGTGCCAGGCATGACACTACCGAGAGCAATTCTCTTGGCCGCTATTCCTACAAGTCCTCAGCCAACAATTTTCTTTATTGACTGAAGATCGACTTGGGGGACTCGGAGATAGTAGGCAGGCATCCAATTACTTCTCGGTACAAGGACAATTGCTTGCATGTGCGCCTCTTGCTTCTTACCGGTCAAAACTGATGAGACTTGCCAACAAGCTCATGTGCACTCAACACACCAAGCAAGAAGCTGATCATTCAAACTTTGATCTTCAGAGAACAACTGCATGGTACCCAGAGTCTATGCTCGGTACTGACTAAAGCTTCTCGGTAAGCTCATTTCAGTCTCGTCACTCTACCGAGAATGGAGGACTTATCGGACACTCCGACAACAAATGAAACGGGTTTGAACCCCCAATGTTTCAAAATTCATGACCGATATCTCTATGGCATCTTGGAACTGCAATTCTTCTCGGCAAAGCTCTCAAGAGAGCTGACAAAGCCATGACTTTATTAAAAGAAAGCTTCTGCCACATGCTTGCTTTGAAAAGTCAAAAGCACATTTGCATGCATACTCAGTTACTCACCCGTGGCTCACACAATTGATAATTACACAGAGGCAAAGGCCCACATAATTAATCAATTATAGTAGAGGTGTATTCAACAATCTCAAAAGCATGTGCATACCTGCGCTACCGACCAGCAAGTGGACTTGCACAACGCAAAGTAACCGGTGCCTCTACACTTCAGCACAAATAAGCGACTCCACTCACCTGCAGTGTCAAGTCAGTGATCATGAATAGTGACTGGTACCTCGAGACCATCTCGGTACCTAGAGCCAGGCCCTTTGCTCGGTATCTTTGACGTGCATACATGCAGTAGCCCACTACAAGGTTCAACACATCATGCCAGTACCTTGGAGTAGTCATCTCGGTACCCCCGTACCTATCCTCTTGCCGGCACCCGTCATACTTGCCGGTACCTCCCAGCACCTGGACCGGTACATTCATATGCCTGGCATCCAGCTTGACCATTACTTGGGACAAGTCCTCAGTCAAGAACCCTCCTTGAAGAAGAAGACTCCTTAACTAAAGACTTGGGGGACTTCTGTTGCTACCATATCCCAACTGTGGTCTATGCCATGGTCAAGCTAGAGGAAGACAAAGAATGATAGGCAAATGTAAGGTGGGAGAGTCCCACATCTATAAGGGAGCTCCCCACCATAGAATATCCTAAGGGACCTTGCATCCCACATTGAAGAAATGTAAGAGGAGAGGAGGTCCCTTACTTATAAAAGGGACTCCTCCCTCACTTAGAAGGACAGGCTGACTTCAGCCCCTATACTGGGACCCATGCTCCCTGGTACCTCGAGACCCTCTCGGTACCAAGTACCCTCTCGGTACCAAGTACCTTACCGGTACTAGACAACTCAGTACCTGCTAAACACTTGTAATCATTATTCACTATAGTGGAACCCCCTCAAAGTGGATGTAGCCTAGGACTCGCATTGAGCCAGGTGAACCACTATAAATCTTGTCTCCATGTCTTTGTGTGTGATTGTGGCTACCGAAGGTCTCTAGCCCGTTCCTCCCGACCCGTCGGAAAACGGCAGAAACAATATGCTTACAGCAGCCATACGTAGTCAATTAATCACACAACATAATTCCAATAATCAATCTAGCTAGAAGTGCTAAATGTAAACATACGAGTACTACATATCCATATTTCAAAACATGCGTTAAGAAATCATAATTATGAAAATGTTTGTGTATGTGTATATTAGAATTCCAACTCCCGTGGAATTACTAATCTTAATGACCTGAAACATGCATGAGAATACATTGTAAAACGTCGTAATTTCCTGAAAGGTTTTAGGCAACGTGGAGCGACCTAAGGCTTATGGGACCTTATACTCGACTACTGTTTAAATAAAAAAATTCGGGTTATTACAGAAACTATATATACTTGATTTTTTATTTTTCCAAAATCTTGGTAGGGCTTAAGCCCCTCCAAGCCACTATGTAGCTCCGCCACTGTCATGGGCAATCCACCATATTAATATATAACATCAGTTACATTAATATACAACTGTTGTGGAATAAAATGAAATTAGCTAGCTAGAGAGTAAAGAACATATAGAGAGAATGGATGAAGAGAAGAGATGTTTGATCTTTGTGTATTGGTGTGTCTAATACACAAGAGGTAACATATATTTATAGTAATGGAAATGAGCAAGTGGGCAATTAACAATTGCTTGGTGGAATTGGTTGGTGAAGCTTGTTACATAAGCCATGACATAGTTTCTACTCTCTTTTACCATATACATATTAACCCCAAATTGGATATTCACATAAGTATTTATAACAATAACGTATTTTTTTCTTTGACGGGCTCATGAATTTTTTTTCAGTTTCAACAAGTTGATGACGTTGGAGGGTCATTTACTATATACTATTTCTTGAGTACTGTACATTTCACTGTTCATAAGGAACAGTGTCCTTACGATTTTGCCCTCCCTGCCTTCTTTTCTTCTCATTAAGATTTTGTTCAGATCTCCTTTTCTCTCCCATAATCGATTTCGGTCAGTTACCCAACTCATCCCCAACCCATAATCGATCACTGCGATCGTGGTCTCTTGCTTATCCCCCAATTACCGATCTCATCAGGTTTGCCTCCAAATTCCACAATTTTTCATGCCGATCTATCTTTCTCTGCAAGTCTCTTCTGTATTAATTTTTTCTTTGAATAAAATTTTTTCTTAAAGTTGCTTCTTTATATCGACTGTTCTTTATTTCATGCTGGGCTGTGTACGATTATAAGCATAGAAATGTGATTTTGGTTCAAGAGAGTGACTGTGAAGCTTTGATTAGTCCCTTTGTTGATCGTGTACTGTTCACCGCATCGGGCATAGAAATTTTTCCGTGTGAATTTCTTGCTACTCTGTTGAAATTTGCTTTTAATGCTCCAATTTTTGCAGTCGTCATCCTGAGGTGAAGTGGGCTGAAAGGGAGGACAAGGTTTTCCTTACGGTGCTTTTGTCTGATACCTAGGACGCCAAGGTTAAACTTGAACCTGAAGGAGTTTTCATCTTCTCTGCTGCTTCACCAATCTCGCTGCCAGGTACGTCTCAATTGCTCTGACGGCTTCTCTTTAATTTCTCTTCTTTTGCGGATTGGTTTTCAAATGTGGTATATGATTATCATCGGCAATTTTGTTTTGTAATTTTGCTTCTGTGCAAGTTGGAGGTTTATTGGTGGGAGATGAATTTGCTAAATTTGGCTGGCAGCTAATGGAAAACAAAGGTTTCATTCATATTTCATCAATTTGGATTGCATAAAATGAAGATTGAGAACCTGTGAATACCCTTTTATCATCTTTTGGCCAATTTCAAAAATCAAAGTTTTTAAATTTTAAGGATTCTATTTCTCCTGCTTCAAGTGGTTGCTCCTGTTTTTAATTTGTGGGACCTGTGATGTTTTGCTATTGCATCTAATTATGAATTAATAAATCAGAAGTTAGAAGTAGAAAGTAAAAAAGCCTGTAAATCCAGCAAAAAAAAATTACCATGTAATTGTCTCAGTCTTTTCAAATTTTCTGATTTTGGTGTTTGATTTGGTAGGGTTGGAGTACTAGAAGAGCTTGCTGCAGATTGAGGCTTTTTTAGGAGCAGCTAGCAGTCTCGAAGGTGGTTGCTGCCGTTAAAGAAACGAAACACAAGTCTAATATATTTAAGGCTCACACAGACCCGCCTTCAGAGCCAACGTCTGATTTTGGTATGTGAAAAATTATAATTAAAATGAAATTAAACTTGAAAAAAAAATCAATAAAAAAGAACATTTTAAAGTTAGTGGGATCGGATCCAAAAGGTTTCAGTAAACCAATGGTTTATTTGTTCTGTTGAGAATAGTATAATACAATCGTGTGGCTTAGTGATATTCAAATTTGGGGGTTTGCTGTTCTTTAAACAATCAATAGATTCCTGATGGGTTTGATTTTTTTTTATTTATGTTAAATTGCAGATTCAAAGCAGATATTAGTTCAGAATTTTCTGTGTTAACTCTCAAATCAGTAAGGTATGTATGTATTTTCTTCATATTCTTTTTATTTTCTTTGTGATGTTGTTCAGTTGTTATTAATTGGTTTTTTTCTGAATTGGATTTTTTTTATATCATTATATTGCTTTGTTTTCGCTCTATTGTTGCTGGGTATTTGTGCTACTTTTTTTTAGTCTTAATTTAGGCTTCCATGGATTGTTATGGATACCCATGTATTTCAGTTTGACACCCAGGAGTATGGTTCTGCTGTGTTGCATTTGCTATATTGTTCTGCGTCTGTTTTGTACTGCTATGTGTATTTTCTTTTTGTTTTTGTCAAGTATTTTCGTTTTCAAGAACACATGGTGCAAAAGTAAATGGAGATTTTCCTATATATAGTGCGTGATTAGTAGAATTACTTTCTTTTTCTCTTTCAGCAAAAGAGTCTTTTATATTTGGAGTTACTGTGGTCATTGATTGTATATGAAATATTGTTGAGGTGCATATGTGAAGAAACTTGATCAATTATTTCAATGTTTTTGGTAAATCTTGGCAGTTTTCAATAAATGAAGATACTATTTCATTCTCTTTTAGGTTCAATCACGGTTTAAGGAGGAGTAAAAGAAAAAGTAGAAGGTCATAATCGATAACTATTTTGCAGACAATTCTTCAAGTAACTATTCTACTGTCTTTTAAGTTTCAAGCAGGAGTTTTAACCTATATCTTTTTTTTCTGTTTCTATTTTGTTTTTCCTATTTTTCGTTTAATGTTATCTTATCTTATTAATGAAAAAAGTACCTTCAGTTTTTTTTTTCTCTTCATATGTGCAAATCATAATCTCAATTTCTTAACTTAAATTAAAGAGGTGGGTTAAATAAGAATGAGTTCAAATTATTTTTTTCTTGGAGTGGTAATTGATAATTGTACTAAAGATAATTGTTCAACTTATTGTTTTACTGTTTTTTAAGTTTGAAGCAATAATCTTAATTTGTTAACCTAAATTCAGTAGAGGGATCAAATAAGGGTGAGTTCAACTTCTGCCTTTTCTCCTTCTTTTGATATCTTTATAAACTGTTCTTTTTCCGTCTCTATTATTTATCTCCTTTCCTTAATTATAAAAAAAATATACGACATTGGAAGTTGTTAGAACTGATTAACAATATAACAGTGATTATAAAAAGATAGGCAGATAGCAGTCATTATAGTTTTTGTGAAATTATGCATAGTATTTTAATATAGCAATTTCAACAATAGCTTTTCATGTTGAATTAAAATCACAGATTCTATATTAAATTTTCATTTGCTCATTCAAAATGGCTACAATAGCCAGATAGATGAAATAAATACAATATGTATAATGAAATTCATTCTTCCTTTTTTCTTTCTTTTCCTTCTTTTTTACTGCTACTAATTAATGTAACATTAGCTTATCTTATTAATCAATATCTCTTTTGTATGTTTATCTGCAGTTTGCTGCCTTTGGAGAAATTGTGTGATAGCAAACTCTTTTAGTTGATCATATTACTGGAAGTGCATGTAGTTGGACAAATTGTGTTACTGGAAGTAACAAACTTTGATTTGAGAACTTTTCTTCTGAGGTGAGTTACTTTGTCAGTTATTTAATTAGGTCCAGATTTTTAATCTACTTTCAATGTAAAAACAAATATACAAGATTTGTCTACCACTTTATTTTCAGTTTACAATTTGTTTCGCCCTTATGCATAAATAGTATTACTTACTAACTTGAAGCAATAAAAATGTTTTCATATGACAGTAAATGATGCGTTCTCTAATCCAGATTTTAGAAGAATGTCCCAATTTTTTTGTTAAAGATAGGGTTTCATAATGTATGCTGACATCTCACAAAGCCAATTCATTGTCTCAATCTGTTATTAAGTCGTTGTGATGCGTATATACTTTAAAGTATTCTATTTTCCATAAACTAAGACAACTTCTCCTTCTTTTAGTTATACTAAAATGTGAACTCTTTGTTGGAAATTTTGGGTTGGGAAATTTCTCATGAGTTGAATTTCTTTTTTAGTTCTGAATTAACAAATGTTTTCATAAACCATAAATATACGTTTTAAATTTCTGTTTGCATTTTCAAGTAACAGATTTTTTAATATCTTAAACATTCTGTTTTAACTTTTTCTGTTTTTTTGTTTTTTTTCACTTTCTTAGCTTATTGTTTCAACCAGACACACAACGACAACACTACTGCTGAAGCAACTTTCTGTACAATCACAACTGGAAAACCACCTTTTTGCACAAACTCTCCAGAATGAGCTGGACTCTTCTGCAGCTGGAACTCATGTTTTGACTATAACAATCACAATAGTGTTGTACAGTAACAATTTCTTTGTATTAGCTCCTACAACAGCGTAATATAAGTGCAACATTTCAATGATGTAATATATGTAAAATATTAGTTACTTTTATTATCTCACTAATTCAACACGTAATACCGCAGCAAAGCGCGGGCTACTTTTCTAGTATTTACTATATACTAAAGCTTGGTTTGTCGGGGTACTGTTCACAAGCCTTGAATAGTGCGGCTCGGCTCGAGCCCATTTGAAATTTCCTTCTTTTACCCTTGGCTAATCCCACCGTTCCCCACGCTTTAGTTCTTCTTCCATCTGCTTCCATCTTTTTCTACCAAGTTTTCATGCATATCCCCAATTCCACAATCCTATTGCTCTCTAGATCGATCTCTATCGCTTTATCGCTTTCTCTCCTTCGCGCAGCAATCGATTTCTTTCGCTCCATCGCTCTCTCTCCTTCGCGCAGCAATCGATCAACCAACACGCATCTCTCTAACGGTAAGAACCCATCCTCTTCTCCGAGTTCTCTTCCTTCTCTATAGTGTTAATTTGGGTACTCTATTTTTCTCAAGGTTTTGTTGAAATTTGGGAGTTCATGGATTGTTTGATTTTCCTTGAGTATTGAAATTTGGGGGTTGTAGAAGTTGAGTGTGGTGCTGCTTATTTCATTTTCGATTTGTTCATATTAAGTGTTTGATTTGTTTGAGGTTGTGTAAATTTGGCAAATTGCAGCACTTGAGACCAAAGCTTGCAGTACTTGCGGTCCCCAAAGCACAAGCACTGGCTAAGGTCTATCTCTCTTCACTCCAAAAAAAAGTGTATATTCTGCTTAACTTTGTTTGATTTCGATTTTGATTCTGGGTTTTCATTTGGTCATCTTTTTTCATGGTGAATTTGAATTTTGATTCTGGGTTTTCGATTTTTGGCAATTTGAAATATGGGTTTCGAATTCTGAATTGAGATTGATTTTTGTGACAGATAGATAATAGGTGATTCAAGTCTTTGGTTCACCATATCTCCCGTGGTGAACTCCGCATCATTTCTGAAGAATTAGTGAGTCTTGCTCTTCATTTTCTTCTGATTTCTTGATTTCTGACTTCATATTCTTCATTGGTTTTTGCTGTTCTCAATTGGGTTGTTGCTCTTGCCAACCATTGATTTGTATTTTGAGGAGAATCAGGGACACCAATTAGTACTTATTGTATTTTTCTGAATTGGGTTCACTTATTGTATTGTTCTGAATTGGGTTCGTGTGTGATATCAATGAACTTGATGCACTTCATTTCCATTGTGGTAGAGAATTGTTGATGCATTACTTCGGGTTTGAAATATTACTTACTGGGTGCAATTAGCTGATTGGATTTGACAATGCGGACTTTCCAATCTTTGAACACTCAAACATACATGATGTATAATTATAGTCATCATTAAAAATTCTTACTCTGCATAATTTTTCAATCAAGATAGACAAGTTTTCACTAAAGTTTGAAGTTGCTTACTTGGAGATATTTGGGTCTGGAAGGTTAATTAATCATATGTACCTATCACCTCATTAAGTAACATGCTTCTGAATTGCTATTTGTATATTGATATATGGGTGAGTTTAGGGATGACAGGAGATGGAATCTTGCATGATTCGAACACAATATAAATCTTAACTGAAAATGAAAACGATTCATATCAAAGAACTTAATCTTCTTGATTATCTTTTTCTTGAATTAACTTGCGTAAGTCAATTCTTTGATTTCCGAAATTCACAGGGTTACACTCACTTATTTTCAGGTTCCCCCTTACAAGAGACATGCTTTAAGCAAAGGATTTCTACTTCCAGAAGGTATACAGCTCTTTCTCAGCAATCTCAACTCATTTGTTTTCATTTTTCTATCCCATCTATTTGATGCTTCTATTAAAGAACATAAGTCCTTACACCAAAAAGAACATAAATTCAGTGGGGAGGGGGGATTTCAGTTTCCCATAAATTTTTTTTTTTACAGACAAAAAATATGTCCGAGAAAACTCAATATGGCTTGGTTTGTACATTATAAACCAAGATATTCAGAAACCATGAATTTGGCTTGGTTTGTACATTGAATTTGGTTTTTGTTACAGAGAACTCAAAGAACTATTAGAAAACACTCATACAGAGAAGGGTGTGAGAAGAACCTGAAAGGAGGGCTTTTGTTCTGATGTGGGTGCCTCCATATGGAGAGCTGAGGGAGAGTTGGTGAAATTTGTAGCGAGGAACAAAGGCTTTGGGTTTAGGGAGGAAAGAAAGGAGAGGTTTTGGGAATTGGAAAGATTGAGAAGAACAACTACGTCCCTGTTCTTGATACTACATATGATTCAATTACTCATAGTTGATAATAAGTCTCAAGCTAATACACACATAGGCCATATCAACTACTTGCTGCTTAAGCTCATTGCCCTGAAGCACCAACCTAGAAAATTTGAACTGATCAAGAGGGATGACTAGAGTAGGGCTATTTGTGCTATTTTTTTTTATACCCATGTATTTCATAAACCATACAAACGATTATGGGTTGAAGATAGCAATATACTGTAGCGTATAGGTTTGTCTTTTTCTCCCTGTGATGATGTATTTTTAAGGGTTTTCGTTTATTTATTGATTTTAGTTCTGGAATCCGCTACATTTGGAGATTGTTATGTTAGACGTTTTTAAATTTCACTGCTTTTTCTAATTTCAAGTAATTTTGGGAGTTGATGGACTGTTTGATTATTTTTCCAGCATTGAAATTTGGGAGTTGATGGACTGTTTGATCTTTTCTGTTAAATTGCAGATTCAAAGCGGATAGTAGTTCATAAATTTCTGTGTTAACTCCTAAATCAGTGAGGTATGTATATATTTTCTTTATATATATTTTATTGGTTTCGGTTTTGTTTAATATGAACATGTGTTTGAGATGATAGAGAATATAAATGATTTGGTATGTTGTTATGATGAAATTTCGTTGAGCTATTATTAATTGGCTTATTTCTGTATTGGAGTTCTGTCATATCTTTGTTTTGGCTCTATTTTTGCTGGGTATTTGATTCAGTCTCTGATATTAGCGATTACAATCTTTCTTCTATATTTGTGTGCATGTATGAATTCTCTAGGAAGTTTGGCAATTGGGTACTTTAGAATTGGTTTCTTGGATTGAGTTAAATGATAATGTTCACCATAGTGGAAGAGGATTTCCAACTACAGTACAATTTTTAGTTGAGCATAAGGATTGAGGTGGGTTTTGAAATTGAAGCCAAAGTTGAGTGTGTGGCCGAGAAGTTTGCCACTGATGCATGTGAAGCAAGTGCCTTGATTGCATCTTCTGATTTTGCATATATTCATCCGAATACATCATGTTTTGAATTTTTAGTATTGAGGTAATGTTGTCTTCATAAGGATGAACACTACTAAAGAGAGGCTTGAGAGCTACTAAAGAGAGGCTTCTGTTAGAGGCATGGATGGGGGGCTGGGAGCTATTGTTCAAACAAACAGGCTATTAGTTTTAATCTTTTTCTTTTTGGCTTCGGTCCTGTGGGTGGACAGAATGAAGGAGCTATTAATTTTTTTATTTCTTTTTTGGTTTATATACATCCAATTTATGTTCTTAAACTTGAAAACCAAAGAGAATGATGCCATTTTATCTAAAAGACATTTAAAAAAATTAGGGTTTAGCAGGATCATCTTCTTTGAGAGTGGAGAAGGTTATAAACTCTGTTGTTCATGCGAGAGGAATAACTATAGAAATGGATAAACAATAGTAAAATATAATAAGATCTTATCACCACAAGGGTCCTAGATGTGACCTTATTTATTTCTTTTTGAATCACTAGGCATAATAATTGACTAAATAATAGGAAGGACTTTTAATGAAATTATAGGAGGGACTTTTAATGGACATGTAGGACCCTGATTATTCACAATTCATGGCAGGTACTGGTTTGGGGAATATTCTGGAATTCTCAAACTAACATTTCTTTTCTCCTAAACGATAGTATGATACTGAAACTTTTATTAAGTTTAAGCAAGTACATCTCCATTTATGGAGGACAACAATCAGCTATGCATGAAGTCATGTCATGTATCTATTGGAAGCATGATATGCTAACAAATAAGCTTCTTCCCATTTACATGCCCTGGGGAACATAAATCTGTTTGATCAGCTATAAGAAGAATGTCATTTGAAGCTTAGCATTGGATTCAAGCACCATGCACACTTCCTTGCTGCTTCTAAGTGCTTCAGCCTTCTCCATCACTGTCGAAAAGCATAGAGAACTCTCACAACATCTCGCAATTAGACAAATGCCATGCTCATCAGGAATGACTCATCCACCTCCACCTACTTGGATTGACACCATCCAAGCTGCATCCCCATTTATTTTTAATAAGTTTGTGTAGGACACCTCCATATTTGAACATGCTGCCGCACTACTATAGGTTCATGAGTCTGTACAATAAGTTGAAGGCTTTTAGTCTCGAGTATTCAGCTCATCATCATCTAAATAGCATCGTTGGGGTGGATAGTGTAGCTCTCAAACTTGAGTGTAGGTCTATAATTCAAATGCCAGCATGCTCAGCCCATAATCAGTCCATCCCTCTGCATTGTATTTTCTTCTTTTGTTAATAAATATGTGTTTCTTATCACGAAATGAAAAAAACTTAGAGGCTTAATCTGGGGATCATTATGGGAATGAATTTCTTCGAAGTTAAGGAATAGTTCCTCTTTTGCTATTCTTACAGATTGGTATGTAGAGGTTTGTTAAATGTATTGTAATTGGAATTTGTTGTTTATGTCTGTACTGTGTGGTTTAAATAGCTGGTGAAGTCACATGCATTTACAACCAATAGAAAAAGTTAGAAGAACTATAAAATGAAAATAAAAAGATTGTGGAGTGATGAAGTACAACAAATGATAAGGATTCAGAGCCTGACATAAGTGTAATTAATACAAGGACTTAAAAAGATATTGAAAATAAAAAACTAGAAAATAACGCTAAAGGGAACCATGTATGCTTTATAGCGATATATAAAGTAGCAAAAATTAGGGATAGAATGACTAGGGATACATATTATTGAAAGTAATGAATCAATAGTTTTTCTATTGAAGGCAATGATGGCTTATTTGTTATTCTATCTGAATGTTTGGTATATTACTTATCTGAGCTAGGTTTGTATATATATATATAAGAATCAGTACAATGTAAAGGGATGGTGGACCTGCTTAAGTATATATTAATAATACGAATAATCCCAAGAGGTGATATTAAGGCATTCTAAATTATCTGCTGTGATTTAATTTGTAATGTTGATGTATATATGCAGCTACTGCTGAAAAGAGATAAAGTAGAGATAAAAGGGAGGAAGGAAGAATACGAACTTTGATTTTCAGGTTAGTGGCGTGAGTATTAGTGTTTTTGCATAAACGATGGTTATTTCGTTTAAGGAAGTAAAGCTGCAATCTTTGGATTAACTTTTGGTTTTCAGCTGGATTTTTTACTTGATTTTCATTCCATTTTCAGTCTTTGGTACTCTATTTTGTTATTCTTTGTGTATTTTCATCATCTGATGAACACAAACATGTTATTAGAATATGACAGGGCGAGGAATGTGTGCAGTAATTTCATAATTCATTTCCAGTATGGAATAAATTTAGTTTCTCTATTTTGGGATTGCAGGGTTTCATTTTGGTTGATTGTGGAGATTTTGTGGATTGTTTCTGTTGGAGATCTGGGTAATTTTTTATTTTATTTTATTGTATTCTGTGCTTTATGATTTGTAATTTTGGGGCTAATAAGCTTGGTCTTTTATGTTTCTGAGTATATGGACATCACTGATTCCATGCTTTTTTTTTTGATATGTTAATTAGGTGGAGATCTTCATTGTTGAGGAGCTATTGGAGTTTTATAGGGTAAGTTAGTTGCTGGTAGTGACTACTATTGTTTTTTATAGGCTATAAAAATGCTGGTGTGAAACATTGCTGCATTTGGTAGGTTCTCTTACATTTCACCATCCATTTTTGTTTCTGTTGAGCTGGAGTTTTGGTTTTGTTTTTGTATTCCGTTTTGTTGGAGTTTTGAGGTGATTTGTTTTGTTAGCTGAATTCCTTCTTTTCTTTTGCTTTTCATTCTCTGTTGTGTTTGTTGGGGCTGCAATCTGGATTGGTTTGGTGGTTGATCTACAGCAGTAAGCATCTTCTCTGTTGTGTTGTTATTTTCTATATGATTAATCGATTTCTATATATTTTACAGATATGGCACCCAAAACAAGAATTTCTGGAAGGAAAAGAAGTATTGTAGCTTTGGGATGTGAAGGAACATCGAGAGAATCAGAAACTAACTGTGCAAATGAGTGGCAAGAATCAAATGAGGTGTTGAGTGATGGAGTAAATGCTGAGAAGAGATTATGTGTTGGTGTTGAGACTGAAAATTTAAATTATTTAACATCTATTTTTCATTAGTTAAATTATGAAAATTTAAATTCAATGTCTAATGATTGCTAATGACCTAACTCGATATTTACCCGCGGCAGCGCGCGGGCACGCCACCTAGTATGTAACTATTTCATAGTTACAGTAACTATTTCATAGTTACAGTAACTATCAAAGAACTGTATCTATGAAACAATTACAGTTCCTTACTTTAAAAAAAAAAAACCGTTTAGAGCAAGTCCACCCATGCCTTTCTCCCATGACACCAGCTGGGCAACACCCACGTGGTGACCCCATAATTGAAAAAGCAAGTCCACCCATCAAGAAACTCCCAAGGGAGTTTTCTCCCCAGCGTGCTCAAGCCCACCTTTGGGTCAACAAGTCCACCAAAAGGTGGCTTCAAAACAATCAGCTGCCACGTTGGCCGAGTGAGGGGAAGAAGTGACGTCAGCCATGTGACCAACGGACAATTAATCTCAACCATTAAGATTAAGACCGTTGGGCAATCCAAATGTGGGAAAACCATACCCGTTGGACACCAAAATTGATGATAAAACGGTAAGAAATTTTTTTTTATTTATTATTTTTCTATAAATATTTACACCACATATTAGTTAATTTTAAATTTAAAAAATTAATTTAATAGTCAGTGAACAGTATCCTGACCCAGTGACCCATAAACAAACGGGTGGAAACAGAAGTCCAGTGGCAGTGAACAGTGTACTGACCCAGTGATCCAGTGACATCTGACATCTGACCCAACGGGTGAACTTGCTCTTAGTAGAGTTTCAGCCTTCCAGGGTGTTTTGGTCATTACAACGGAAAGGCAACAAACAAACAAAGCTCAGGTTCCCTCTGTCACACTGATTGAGCGGGTATTCAGCTTTCATTTCCTTGACTGAAACAATCCCGAAACGGTATCATCATTATCACCAAATCCCAAGCCCTAACCCTAATTTTGTTTGATCTTCATCATTCATTCATCTCTGTCATATGATGCCGGCGTTTTGTTTTATTTTCTTTTAGGTGTTGAAATTGAAACATGGATCGGTATCAGAGGATAGAGAAGCCTCGGCAGGAAACGCCGATTAACGAGAATGAGATTCGCATTACCGCTCAGGGCAGGATCAGGAACTACATTACCTACGCTACCACTCTGCTCCAGGTCCTACTCTCTCTCTCTCTTCTTCCTTCGTGCCTCTCTCTCTCTCTTCTTCCTTAGTGCGTTTTCGGAATTATGATCTGTAATGCTTTGATGCAATTTCATGTGCTCACTTGGGTTAGATGTTTATGTCACTTTGTTAATTTAGATTTTAGAGCCGGATTTCTTTCTTGTATCAAAGTACATTATTATTAAGGAGGAAATTAAAGGGAGCATTTTGAACGAATCGCATTGTATTGTGAAGGGTTTCTTAAATGAAAGATCAAGTTTGTTGTATAATATTGGTTATAATGATAAATCCAGTTTATTTAGAATGTAAAAACAGAATCATTTCATTATTTCCATTAATGATTCTAATGGTATTAACTTCAGTTTACGCTGTTCCTAGCTTTGGGTTTTACTGTCACTTCTTCACCATGGTGATGGCTCATTATGTCTTTCTAATTTGTGTCATTTTGTCTGCTTTTTACAGGAGAAAGGGTCTAATGAAATTGCTCTTAAAGCCATGGGCAGAGCTATCAACAAGACTGTGATGATCACTGAACTTATTAAGGTTCTTTGAATCAGCAACTTGACATTTCTTTCTGTGCAGCTTACCTCCATGGCTCCATGTGATAACTGCTCATTAGAATTCTTATTTTCTTCAGAGGAGGGTTGCTGACCTTCATCAAAACACATATATTGGCTCTACTGATATAACTGACATGTGGGAGCCACTAGAAGAAGCCCTCCTTCCGTGAGATCATACGATGATCCTTCATACGATAACCCTTAATTTCGTCATGATAGATTCTCACACATTTCTGTCATCTTGATGGTTCTTGTTTGGGCTAATAAGTTTCTTATAAATGCAGCCTGGAAACTACTCGCCATGTATCAGTGATAACAATTACTTTGTCCAACAAGGAATTGGACACATCCTCTACAGGGTATGGTAGAAATAGATTTGTGCCTAAAGCTTGTTGCTAATTTTTCTAGATACACCCTCTGGCAATATCAGGCCATCATTTATGCTTCAACATTCATTTCAGTTCATAGACATACTCTTAAAAAAGAAAAAAAGAAAAGAAAAAGAAGAGACATCAGATAAGATCTAGTATTATGATGGTATATGTATTATGCATTCCATTGGTTTGCTCTTAATATGGTGCAGGTATCAGGCACCTATCCCAGCTGATCAAGTGAAATCATGGACTGAATATGATTATGAAGGACGTAAGGCCACAAGTTATGATTGCTATTGTAATACTTTTCTAAGCATTTAATATTTATTTGACTTGCTGTTGTGCATGCAGAGGGCTCTCCTAGTATGCGAGGTAGAGGACGTGGCCGAGGAAGGGGTAGAGGAAGAGGTAATAGACAATGTTTAAAATGCTTGAAAGTGATTTTTGGGTTATTTTGCACTTTGAGAACTAGAACATTTCATTAATTTTTCTTGGTAATGCATACAAATGCTTAGTCATTCATTAATTTTACTGATCATGCATGAACTTATTAAAATTTCATAATCATGCTTATTTGTCGACTTACCATACAGATTACATAATTATAAACTATACTAGTAAGTTAAGTAATTAATAATAAATGGATAAAATTAATAGCCTTAGATTGCTCATCACAAAAAGAGATGTGTGAGAGTAGATACATATTTGTGAGAGAGTGAGACACATTTATCAATCGTGAATTTGTGATAGGTTATATTGACTGTAGGGAGGTTTAATTGAATAATTTTGATGAAGTGCATGAGATATAGTGTTAGTTTGTTAGATGTTCATTTAGATAAAGTCTTTTAGGTGAAGTGCATGAATATTCGTGTAAATAATTGTGGTATTGCACATAGAGATAGATACTGAAACTTTTAAACTTCTAGGAAGTCTATGTAGTATGCTATGTTTGGGTAGTTCACCGTGCAAACTATGGAGTATAAAAATGTAAATAATTGTATTGAATGATTGTAAATGAAAAGATGAGGAATATTGAGTCAAATGTCTTTTCAAACAAAACAATTTAATAGTTTGTATTAGTGGACAATGTATCCATGCTAAACATATGAACCTACTATGCACAGCTTTCCCAAACTTTTGGTGAAAGAAATAGTAGATAGTCTACAACTTCACTTGTATCTCATTATTGAATTCATAATTGCTGTTGTTTCTCTTGAATTTTGGCCAATGTTGGTATTCATTTTTTCAGATCCTCAATATTTCCCGACTATGCCAATATCAATAACATCGATTTTCAGTAGCTTGTATTTTTTTTAAAATTTATATGAACGCTTGTATTGAATCATTATAAATGGGGATTTGATGTATAGAGAGACCAATTTCGTTGTGTCTTGCATACAATATGAGTTAGTGCATTGTATTCATGCCGAATCATTCCAAAAAAATTTGACCAAAATAATAGGTAGCTTTTCATACTCTTCTCATATTTTTTGCTGTTTCTCTCAGATTCTTACCAAAGACCAATATTGTAGTGTCAATAACTCATTTTGTCTCAGTATTTTGTATCGACTTGTCAATGATTTTGTTGCTGGATAATCAATTTTATTAACAATGATGAACTATAATCTCAAAACAGAAACAAATAAGGTTTGCATTTGGCTCTATGAACCATTTGCTGGTGTTCTTTTTCCTCCCTATACATGGTTTTTCATTGTACTTGCTCATTTTTATTATTTAGGGAATTTTAGTTGATATCTCTTTTCATACAGCGAATTTTAGCACCGGAGTGAGGGAATACAATGGTGATGGTGGTCGTGGCTATGGTGGCTTTGAAGGTGGGCGTGGCTTTGGTGGCAGGGATCGAGGTCGTGGAAGAGTTCGTGGTTATCATGGGCGTGGGCGAGGATATGGCGGTGGAAGTATGCAACTAGAATGGGGTGGTTATACTGTTTATAATGACTATGGAGGTGGAGCACCTTCTGCACAAGGCCGCGGTAAGCTTTGAAATTTGTATTACCGTGTCTATAAATAGTGAAAGGTAATATTAGTTTCATTCTGTTGGTGGGATTGAGTTTCTTTGGTGCTCAAGTGCTTACTCTATCTGCGAAATTTGACTTTCATTCTTAATATAGGAAATGCAGTATAAACTACTCAAGGTTACCATTTTTTCTTGGTGTGTTTCAGGACGAGGGCACGGACGAGGCAGGGCAAGAGGCCGTGGTCGTGATCTAGGTGTTAGATTAGATGGACCTATCCAGAGTGCTGTGTGAGCTCAGGATGAGGTACCAAAGCTGGTTTAGGTTGCAGAAAATTTTGGATGCCTGCTCTGCTATGTATGTCTTCTATTTCAGGGGCAAAATGGGGTTAAGCATACTGGCTTTAGTGAGCTGCCCACTGAATGTGTGGCAGACATGTTTTTGTAGTTTGAAACATAGGTTTTTCTTGTTTAGAGCTTGACTGACCAAAACTTGAACAATGTATACGTTTCTCCTTTAGAGAATAATAGAGCAGTACATTCATTTATTCTCTTTTTGTTCTTAATTTGTTTGGTTTTCTAATAGGGTCATGCAGAAGTTTTAGCCGACTCTTACCATTAGGATCTGCACTATTGTGCCAAGTTGGTTCGAAGTGAAATGAACATTCAGTATTTCCCAGTAAAAGTCTCAAATTTATCTTCAGGTTGGTGCTTGGTTAAAGGAGACAGCCGCAGCTCTGTGCTTAGGTAACGTTTACTAATGATTAATTCTAGACTAAGTTGAATGACTGGAGACAAAAATGTGTCGAACTGTGATTTATGGGTAGACAAGTGTGTTTCATTTTTAAAGGAGACAGTTTACAACTTCATCTTCTTGACTAAACCACATTTAAACGCAAGCCCTGCTTCTTTATTTAAGTTAGCGATGCTAGAAGAGGATTATGTAGAATGAAATGCGCAACCCCTCATTTACATTTCTCTCCAAGCTAGAAGGGAGTGTGGAATTTAATTAAGGGGCGCCAGTTTCACTCACCATGGTTGAAGTAAAATTGTGGTAGCATGAAACAAATCAAGGGAATAGGTCAATAGGTTCGATTAAAGTATAGGTGCGAACACTTTCTTATCATTAAGGTATAGGCGCAACAAATCGGAAATATGCAGCAAACTATCTATCATTATGGATTTGGAGATAACAAAAGACTAAATTTGAAAGTTCAATTGGAGAAGTAACCATTTAAATATAAAAATATCTGCAACAAAATAAAACTCGATGCACACCATTTAGAATCCATGGTACTTCGAAGGAAAACAAATAACAATAACAAAAACAAAATTGTTGCAGCATAATGTCATTTGCATAGAAGACTTAAAACTGTCAAAGACTATCATAGCCGAAAGCTTCCAAATTAACAATTCTCATGCTTATGCCTTGAGTCGTCCATAGTACTTCTGTTTCTCCTGTGTAGTCTGGAAGCGCCCATGCCCGAACTTTGAGGAGGTATCGATGAACTTGAGCTTGATATCCTCAAGAGCAAGACGAGAGGTCTGCTTGAGCAGGGACTGGCGAAGAGTAACAACCCTCTTCTTAGGTCCAACGCAGCAACCCTTGATCAGAATGTAGTCATCCTTCACTACACCATAATGAGGGAAGCCACCAATTGGAGTGATGTCTTTCTCAGTCCTGGATTATCAGCATAAACAAAGTCAGAAACTCTTTTAAATAAAAATTAGCAGACAAACATCCTATAAAGTATACACCACAAATTCAGGTCCCAGCAAGAGAGAACCAACTGAGAACAAATATTGATAGGAAGCACCACAAAACAATATAGAAGGTCCAATGGAGCATATACCAAAATACACCGCACAACTAAAAATACCCAAGTTTATCGAGTGAGATAGTAACCTGTCAAACTCAGTGACAGCAGTGTGCGACTCCTGTCCAGCCTTTCCAAGCTTATAAATTTTCTTGTTCATTTCAGTACGATGGTGGTATCCATTCTGACCAGCCCTGGCAACCGTAAACGATACTCTAGCAGGATGCCAGGCACCAATACAAGCAACCTTACGCAGACCCCTATGAGTCTTACGGGGAAGCCGGGTGACACCCCAACGAGTAACAACACCTTCGTAACCTTTACCCTTTGTCACACCAATGATGTCAATCATCTCATCCTTCTGGAAAACAGCATCAATAGGGATTTGCTTCTCAAAGAAGCTTTTTGCAAATTCCACTTTTTGAGCAATTGTCCCTCCATTGACCTGGATCTCCATAAGATGTGCTTTCTTTTGCTTCAAACCCTTCATCTTTCTGATCTGCACATCATTGTGAGACCATGAAAAGGTCAGAATATTAATAAATAGCAAATAAGAAAAATGAGATATATACAAAACAAGGCATGTTGAAGAAACATTAACCATAAGTTTCAACAGGATGGTTTATTATTTCCATGGATCCTAACCTCAAATGAAAAGGGGAACAATTTATGAATGACGACACAAGACAGTATATTGGCATAACACTTCAATGACTCAAGAGAAAAATGAAGTAGTGAGGCTTTAATTCTATCTACCACAGAAGAAGCCATTATAAAACAAAATTACATTTTTGAAGAAAAATTCTCCGTCTGCTAAAAATGCATAATAGATAATGGCTAAAGGACACATGAATTACTTTTAAAAACAAAACAGTACTCCAAACAATATGCACTGAATCTCAATAAATCAAGTCCTATTGATACCTGAGTGTGAGCCAAAACTCGAATAACAGTAGAATATTTAATCAGTTTCTCAAACTGTCGTTCAATATTCTTCTTTCCCTCATCGGTTTCATAGGTCTTCGAGTACTTTGCAAAAGCCTTCTTCTTGGACTTGCACCAATTCTTGTAAAACCTCCTCTTAACCTCCTCACTGAGATGCTGAGCCCACACTGTGTTCAAAGTACGAAGGCCACGTGGTGTCTTCGCATAACCCACAACTCCGACAACAACCATCGGAGGAGCCTCAATGATGGTGACAGCCTCACATGTCTCCTTCTTATGAAGCTCTAAGAAAGTATTTTAAAGTTTGGTAAATTAAATAATGAAACTTTGGTAAATTAAAATGAAAGTGATCACTCTACCTTCCAATAATATTACACTAATAGAGAACACCACAGCAAAAAAAGAAATTCTTGCAAATTAGAGAGAGAACACATACTTGATCCGGGCTTCTCGACATCCCTGACAATGTGAGTCATCCCAGCCTTATAACCCAGAAAAGCAGTCAGCTTGCAGGGTTTGGATGGGTCATCCTTGGGGAAAGCCTTCACTGCATATCCACAATTGACAGAATATTAATACTACAAATAAAGGGCACTGTTTTATGAATCTGTTTCTCAACATACACCCTATTTAGCTCTGTGGCCAAAAACAGAATGAAAAATGAGTTATATACCTTTTCCTCTGTGGCGAGCAGCTCGCTTCCTTGGAAGAAATCCAAGGGATCCATGCCTGGGGTGCTCAAACTTCCTGTGAGACATTCTCCTCCTGCATTTCAAACAAACAAAAATTCCACCCAAATGAGGGAAAATAAAACCCAGATAGCCTACATGTAGAGAATATTTTTTACAAGATCCAACACTTAGTTTTGATAGAGACAATACCAAAATCTAGAACACAAAGAAACGCCACAAACTCAGAAGATTTTCAAATCTTATAAAAGAAATCCCAATATAGATCATATATGTACAGATTAATTCCAAAACAAGTAAACGTATGCTACAAAATGAAGCCAGAAACCAATAGAGTAATAGCATCATAGGTAGAAAACAAACGAGCACTAAAGCGAGAGAGGGAGAGAGTGGTAGAAAACCTGAGCGTGTAGCTGCGGCGTAGTGCACCCGGTCGAGACTTATGAAGTAAACCCTAGTTGCACTTTATATAATACTCCATTTTACATACAAGGCCCTATACTTTCATTAAATCCAGCAACACCCCAGTTTTTTTCCTTTAAATCTGTTGAATATTTTTTTGAATTATTTTTTTTCTATCAATATTTTGTAAAATAATAGTATTTTTCAAAAAGAATGCATCACTTTTTTTTTGTCATAATGAATTAAAGGAAGACGACAGCATATTTCATTAGAGGTGAAAAATATAATTTTTTTTTAACAATAACGAAAAACATAACTAATGATCAATCCAAATGGCATTAAATTTCTTATTCAAGATATTATTCGGCTTGCTAGCCATTGCTCTCAGATTCGCTTTGTTCACATTTGGAGAGAAGCCAATTTTATAGCAGATGTTATTGCAAAAGCTGGTCATTATGTTAATGTCGCAGTCTGGGAACGTAGTCTTCCGCTTAGTGCTGCTAATGCTTTTCACCTAGACCGGCTAGGTTGTGGCTGCGCTAGAGGCTTTGTTGTGTAATTCATTTTTTCCTCATTGAAAAAAAATGGCATGACTGAAAGAGTCACTACTAAAGTAATTGCACTTACTTTACTAGCATAGCACATAGAAACACATATAGTATAACCCTATAACGTAGCACTAAAATTTATGAATTCATGTATCCATACTATGTGGCGTTTTCCTACTTAAAAAAAATTAAAAAAAGATTGGACATGTCACACCCTAACTTAAGAATGTAAATATTTTATTCAAACTGGTTGGTGTAATAATTTGGCACCAAAGTTGTCAGACAATAGATTATGAGTTCAACTCCCCAAGGATACCAGTGTGTGTATTTTGACATCATGAGATAAAAAAAATGTAAATATTTTTTTTCCGAATGAAGGTGCGAATAAACTCTTAATCACAAAAAATGAAGAAATGTTTTTGTAATTAAAATGAAATATAGATCAGATAAACAACTTATTCTTGAATAAATTAATACACTAATTAATTTACTAAAGGTGTTCTTACATTACATTACAATAAAGCTTAGTCATCAGTGCCATTAGCCTCCTTCTTTCTTTTGTTAGTACTCTTGTACTAATCTCAGTCACCAGTGTCATTAGTTGAAGTGTTTTATATACCTAATTGTATACATTAGGCTAAAAATATTTGGTCCTTTTGAGAATTGTAGTAACCCATACAAAAAATTATTAAAATAAGTAAATAAATATATAGGTAAGTAAATTTATATGTGATTTCATGTCCACACATATATATAAGTTTTATATGTAATTTCATGTCTATGTATTTATATATCGTAGTATACTAGTATATGTACATATATATATATATATGTAGTAGTTGTTAGAATATCTAAATTCAATAAATCAATTAATCGAATCAAAGAACCAAATATATATATTCACAATTATAATTAATACGGAGAAGAGAGTCAGAGAAATTTGGCAAGTATAAAAGAGGCACGACAGTCGCTGTCCTAAAGTCGTTTACGCCTCTCCTTGTGCAAGTAATGGTGATCGCCTACAAACTCCAAGATACAACCCTTAAACCTCACAGATCCGCTTCGCATATTCACAGTAGACGGGATGACAAGTGCTTATTGATTGCCCAAATAGAATATAGGAATTGTAATGGAATGAAGTTTAGATGTTAATGGAATGAGAAGATGAAGAACAGGGGAAAAGAGAGCATTTAAACGTATTTTCCTTGTCTGAAGAGTTCAATATCCATACCCATCCAAAAAGACATGACTCATGAATTTAAAAAACTAAAGACATAACTTTTAGTTAATAAATAAAATAGTATTAATAATAATAGTTTTGAATCTTAATTTATAAATAAAAAATACAATTAAAACCAACAGTAGTATATATATTATACGCAGTCCCCTTCACGTGTAGACGTCCACATTGTATTAAAATGTAAACATTCTCATCCCGACCAATTGGCAACAGAACTCAATCATTGGAACCGCTCATTGTTTAGATTTACTTTCAAAAATTATCCTTGCAAAAAATCAGCCGAATTGGAGATTGTTTAATCATCTGTTCGTTATATAGTAGTTTACAAATAAATACAATCTCTCAGATAAAGCTGAAACGATAAATGTGGTAATTAAATGGCTAAATAATTTCCAATTTGAATTTTTTTTTTATCAAAATTGGACATTCATTAATACTTATACAAAGTAAAAAGTTAGTACAAGGTATACAAGATAAATACAAGATAAACAAGATATACAAAGTACTTTCAACGTTGCTACAATTTATTTATACAAAATGAATACATAAATTTCCCTATGTCTATGCAAATTTTATTCACACAATACACTTAGGTACGGGAACAGAGGACCTAGATGTGCAATGAGGCTGAAACAACTACCACTACAAGAGAAAATGACATATGTGACAACTTAAAGTTGTTGCAAAAAGGCTAAAGTTCTCGCTTAACCGGAAATGCGAGGATTTTGAGTTGTCGCTACCAGTTGTCGCTTAATGTGTTTTACTGATTCTCAAAAGCGACGAAATTATTTGGTTGCCGCATTTTCAATATGCGACACAATTGATTCCTCGCTTATCACATTTTGCGAGACACGTAATTGTGTTACAAAATACTATTGCGAGACTTCTATATATGTTACTAAAAATAATATGTGAGGCTATATCTATGTCGCATATCTAAATATAGAACGCCTAATAATTCCTCGCATGTACTAATTTACGAAGCTCCTATATATGTTGCAAAACAAAACATGCGAGGCTATAATTGTGTTATATATGATAAATTATAAGGTTTTATTTTTGCTCACAATTTCATTAGCTTTTATTTTTTTAATGAATATAATTATAATTTATAGATATTATTCAAGATAAAGAGGTGAATAAAGACTTGGATGAAAAAAAAAACACTTTACATTATAAACAACTTTAGTCATTACATACAAAAGTGGTCATACACTCGAGTCATTTTATATATTTAATACAAAATGAGCTGCTATATATATCTAAATGGTTCTTGAAAAATACAAACAAGCTGCTAGTAATGTTATCGACCATATCTTGCATCGCATTCCACTTCTGATCTTCCTCCAAGACTCGTCAACATGATCAGGATCTTGTCATCTCCTATGCCTCTAGATCAGCCTCACCTTGAGGTCCTCAAAGCTTTCCCTTTATCTCGTCCTTAGTGTGGATAAAACAAATCTTAATTCAATGCTTCTACCTGTAAAACAAAACAACAAAACCTCATAAATAGAAGCTAGCAAAAACGTTTTGAAGAATAGCTTGCTAAAACCATGCATTTGACGATACGTTGCTGCACAAGATCAATAATCACAGCAAAAATTTAACACACAAATATAGCAGGAAGTAGACACAGAAGTGATTTCAAACTGACATGGACATGGTGCGAATCTTAGCACTCTGATGATTTGATACCAGAACGGATAGGGAAGTTCGCCACTCAAGGAATCCACCAAGAGATAAGAACTGATAAGAGGGAAATTCGCCACTCAAGGAATCCTCCAAGAGGATAAGGACAGATAGTTTGGAAGAAAACTTCTTCACAACAATATGTTTAATATTAATTCAAAGTCTGTCCAATACATTACATAGCAGCCCCTTAAATAGGCAATACACAACAACAAACGAAAGCTAGAGATAAGGAGCTGCACTTAGCTAACCTAAACCCTCCACAAAGAAAGAAACAGAAAACAAATAAAAAGGAAGCACACATCACTCCACCTATACTACACAACACAAATAACCTAACACACTATAGCAAACTCCTATCAGATTAGTCCACCATCATTTGATGATAAACCACCAACTTATTGACAATATAAACCATTTCAAACTGCACACAGAGTCAGCTCACACGACCAGAACATCACTCCAAACAACATGAATAATTAAAGAGCACACAGCACTGAGCTATGCTTACTTGGAACCCAATAATGGAAGCTTCAACGGACGGATGATTCTGAAATTTTAACTGGGAATACTAGACACCAAAGTTAACAGCTCCATAAAATTACAGCTCGATCCAATGGTTCCAGTGGGAGAAATTGGCCTCTGAAGTTGACTGTTCTGCACAGGAAAACAGAACAAGCTTCTGGAATCAAATTCAGAAAAGCCAATTCAACAAAAATCCAATTAATAACAACTGAATGAATCAAATTCATAGGGCATAAACATGGTCTCTGAGCAGTATTCCATCAATTGTTTGAAATTCATAAGGCATAAACAGAGCCCACCACACACATTAACAATTGAATCCAACTTAAAGACTCTTTTTGCTAATAGCATCTTTCTCTGTTCAGACTTCAGAGGCTTTTATCTCACATGTCATAGCTATTGGTTAACAATTTTATGAACATAATGAAGCAGCAAACATATCCTAGATTCAAACAAAAGAAAATTCGATGATCAGACCTATAGAAATAGGCCTAGAATAAGTAAAAGAAAAGTTGATCATGAGTCTCATACCTTTTGGGACTTGTGGAATCTCGTCCCCCTTGCCTCGAGTTCGAGCTTGGTTTCTTTAATGAACGGTCGAGAGGATATTTTGGTTATGAGTCGAGAGGATATTTTGGTTATGAGAAAACTCAGTGTGCCGTCCGGTGGAGGATGTGTGTGCGGTGGTTGAGGCCGTCTATCGGCTATGATGCAGTCTCCTTTCTGCGGCCATACCAGCAGCTTGTATTGGGCTCAAAGCAGCTTTAATGTTGCTATCCCCACCTAAACGCTTAGCTCCACGACGTGCTCTGCTTTCGGCGGCAGCCAAGGCAGTCTGCCGTAGAGATGACGGAGGGGGTTGACGTGAGAAACCACCCAAACGTCTCCCAGGAAGATCGAATCCTTGTCCAGTGCCTGTAATTCCTTTACCCATCAGTTTCTCACATTCCTGCAGAACAGGTTGAACTGTCTTCCCTTGCTACTCCTATTGGTGGTAGCGGGGCCACTTGGGCAGAGACGGAGATGCGAGAGAGAGTTTGAGAATGACTGATTCGCAGAGAGAGGGATGAAAGACTGATTCGAGACAATTAGGGTTTCTAAATCTTAAGTAAATTTGGACGGTCTAGATGTAATAGTGGGAGATCCAACAGCTAATATCGCACCTTCCGGAAATTATTAAAATTACTTAATTTTAATTCTATAAACTTCCAAGAAAATAACCGAACTTCCGTAGACTATAACTCTCTCAAAAGATCTCGGAATTACATGTTCCATGTGTCTAGGAACTCGCAACGACGTGCTCTACATTTCACGTCTAGAATGTTTTCTTCAAAAAATTAACGAATCAAAAAGTAAATTTTGAGTAAACATTCATCGACGTATTTCGGTCCAATTTGTTTCAAAACCATCTTAAGTTCATATTTTACTTATGAAATACCTTACTCATTCCATAACGATATCAATATTAATTTTCCAACTTTAGAGTTAGGTATGAGTGTAACGAAAGAATGAGTGTTTTAGTGTTGAGAGTATTTTGGTCATGGAGTTCAAAATGATGTTGACCAACGGTGAAAGTTTCATGAAAGTATCTAATTTTTTCTAGCTAGTCATTTTGCTTCGCACTAATTATATCCAACGGTTGGATTGTCCCTTTTCCATCTTTAATTTTGCGGTTTTTCAAAATTATGCAATTTAGTTACAACCAATAAACAAGTTAAACATTATTGGTAGGCATATAGAAATGTCATATAATCTATAAAACTAAAGACAAAAAATAACCGATCTAACCGTTGGATGTGATTAGTGCTAATTAAGTAAAATGTCTATGTTGAAAAAATTATACATTTTCGTAATGGTTTCACCGTTGGTCAACATGGTCAACTCTATTTTGTGCCAATAACTAATATACCCTTAACGCTAAAATGACCATAACTTTTTCGTTACATTATCGGTTCACGCGTTGCTTGAGCCTACCTTCTCGTGTGGTCGAGATCTATCTACTAATTTAAATAAAATAAATTGAATACATCATCATAATGAATTTTCCCTTAATTGAAACTAAATTTAAGTTAACGTGGTAAAAACGTCTAAAGTATAGGATCTCCCACTAAAATTTCTCATGTAGTTATAAAGTGGCACCCCTAGTTTTGTTTCATAAATAATGTTGTACTCCTTATTTTTATTTGTATGGTGTGTAGGTAAACTTTTGACTTTACATTATGGATGTGCTTGTAATTTGGATTATAAGATATAATACCAAATATTTATTAATACATATAAATACTTAGGCAACAACTTTTGCGAGTTGTCGCCTACTTCATTTTATGCGAGGAAGTTCACATAGTCACATAAATAATAGGCGACAACTTGCATAAATTGTCGCCTATTTCATCGTATGCGAAGAATCTCCAGTAGTCACATAAACAATAAGCAACAACTAGTAGAAGTCGTCGCCTAATTAGTCTTATGCGAGAAATTGGTTGTCGCATAATGTCATATCTGCGACAACCTCAAATCCCTCGCATACTCTTACCTAAAGCGAGGAATTGGTTGTCACCGTTGAGATCATGTGCGACAACTTGAATTTCCTCGCGTATACCTAGTTTTTGCGAGGAATTTAGGGTTGTCGTAATGAAATTCCTCGCTTTTGCCCATTTCTCTTGTAGTACCCTTCTCAAAGTCATGTTTAACCCAATATACCTTAAGTGTAGACAACATTTTCGTTTGTCTCAAATATAGTAAAACAAAGTTAATTCCAAGTGGTAACTCAAGGTGGACTTGCGGCTTAAGTACAATGCCTAGACTCAAATACTTTTCCTTTGTTTCAAAAGGCAGAATGGCTAGATCACAAGAGATAAGCGAGGGGCAGGATTCATTTAGTGGACTACGGAGGCTACTCCCTCATTGAGGTTTAGGTCCCTATCGACTACTCCCACATAGTGGTTTTGGTACAGTCTGTAGTCCTCTAAATCCAGAACCTGTCACCCAGGGTCTCGACCTAGACACCATCCATGTGCCCCTTACTCAGCTCAGAAAAGTACTTGAGTGTTAGACAATTCTCCAAGTATTAATAAAGGCCGCCCTCAACCTCAAGTGACCTTAGCAAGGTACAAATGAAGGATTTAAGCCAATATTAACAAAAGGGACTTTACCTATTTCCGTTCAAGTTACAACTCACAACAACTTCAATAATCAACTATACTCAAAACACCTAAATAAATTACTAAGTGTACAACAAATATCATCATGTATTATTCACAAAATAGTTAGGAACTTTTTCAATCCCCGTCGACGGCGCCAAAAACTGATAGGACTTTTGCAAGCATCAATTTAAAACCCTAAAATCATCGATAGTATAAAACAAGTAGGGATCGTTAACAACGGAGATCGGGGTAGTACCTAAACAAAGAATCATTATAAAGAATTAATATCACAAATATACAAAGAATATATATATATATATATACACATCGAAATAATGGGGGGTTTCAAGATATTGTTTAAATGAATCAATGAATTTAATTACCTAATCTACTATTTACAAATCCAACTAAATGGAACACCAAGATCATAACTTAAAAACCGTGACATGCATATAAGTTATCATGCATTGAACCAAAAACAACTAATCTTCTAAGTGATGAATCCGTAATTGACAATTGTGAAACGTCAAACGCCCAATCATTCCCCAATATACCCCTTCTCTACGAAAATTAACCTAAGTGATTCGCACCTAGATTAACCAATTAAACATGTAATCAAAGTCTAACGCTAGCAAATCAATCCATGTTTAAAGCATAGAAAAGAGTTGTCGATTAAAGTGCACAACCTAGTATGAGATTCGCTCACCTATTTGCAATCCTCTTTATTTGATTCCGACCTTTGTTCAAAACCTTTACTACTTGTGAATTAGTTTTCCAAAACTATTAGGTGAATCGAAAACCTAATTCTAGCTCCAATTATATGCAAACATTATAAGTGTCGACCCCTATAACATAAACACATAAAAGTTCTCTATAAAGCAGAATCAAACAAACGGAAACACATAAGCTACTTAGAAAATCAGATTGTTTTAATTCAAATATAAAACTCAATCATAATCACGGGCTCAAAATCACGCCCTTAATGTCATGTTAACTAATACAAAGAGTTAACAAGCAACAAAGAGGAACTCAAAAGAGTATTTAAAGGGAAAAACCGAAATACACCAGATGGAAAGCATGGAAGACATGGAGACCACGAACCCTTAAACCTTGAAAGCAAGCTATCCAAGAGAGCACAGCAAGATGATGGTGAATGATGCTGGTCACGGATGGTTTGTGGGCAAGGTGTAGACGTCTTCTCCTCCTCCCTGAAGTCTTGCAAACCCTAGGACTAGAGAATGAAAGATGGCTGGAATGTATGCAAGGTATTGCCGGAAATATGATGTGTGGTGGTGTTGGATGTGTTTTTCTTGTGCCAAGGAGCAGCCTATATATAGGAAAAGGCATGGAACCCTAGATGTAATCCTCACCTTAAAGTAGAAATCAACTTGATAACTCCTTTAAGTGATCCACACGGCTAGGGCTTTCAATCTTGCCGAAATTCCTCCTCAAAAATCCCATAAAAATCTGATTTAACTCCTTAATGGACTTGGGCACACGGCAAAGCCCACCTTGTTCCCCACGCAATCTTTGTGGGCACACGGCAACTTCTCTTCCTTTTAGGATTTATTTGCGGCACAAACACCATGTCCTTCTAGGATTAGGATTTTTTCATTCTTGCGGCATAATCTCCCCATAATGGACTTGGACTTACGGCAACAACTTCCCTTGATGGACTAGGATGTACGGCATGGCCCAATGGGCTTAGATAACACGGATTGGGCCTCCCTAATGGGCCTTGCGTCTTGGGCCTAGCATAATGGGCCTCACGGAATGGGCCTCACAGAATGGGCCTTGTGAAAGCCCAATGGACTTCACAAAAATCTGACTTTTTCTTCTTGCTCCTGGATTGCATTCCTAATCCTTTTAGGATTCCTGCCAAATGTGGGAAAGAACTCAAATGAGGAAAGATTTTAAATGAGGAAAGTTTCCAAAAACAAATTAGGAAAGTCAAAACAGGAAAGTTTCCTAAAAATCTCATTTTATCCATTTACACATTTTAAATGGCTAAAGGACACATGAATTACTTTTAAAAACAGGAAAGTAATCCAAACAATATGCACTGAATCTCAATAAATCAAGTCCTATTGATACCTGAGTGTGAGCTAAAACTCGAATAACAGTAGAATATTTAATCAGTTTCTCAAACTGTCGTTCAATATTCTTCTTTCCCTCATCAGTTTCATAGGTCTTCGAGTACTTTGCAAAAGCCTTCTTCTTGGACTTGCACCAATTCTTGTAAAACCTCCTCTTAACCTCCTCACTGAGATGCTGAGCCCACACTGTGTTCAAAGTACGAAGGCCACGTGGTGTCTTCGCATAACCCACAACTCCAACAACAACCATTGGAGGAGCCTCAATGATAGTGACAGCCTCGCATGTCTCCTTCTTGTGAAGCTCTAAGGGAGTTATTTAAAGTTTGGTGAGAAATGACAAATCTTTCAGCATGCTAAAAATTGTACAATAGGAATTAATAATATGTACTGGTCCAGAAACATAAATGATGAAATTCTATTTTGTTAAGCACAACTGTAAAATTACATTGATAGAGAACTCCACAGAAAAACACGAGAAATTTTTTTTTGGACAAAAACAAACATAACTGAGATATATCATAAACCCACAATTGGATGTGAAACCAAAAGCGACACCAATTGGAAAGTGGCTTACTTGATCCAGGTTTCTCGACATCCCTGACAATGTGAGTCATCCCAGCCTTGTAACCTAGAAAAGCAGTCAGTTTGCAGGGCTTGGATGGGTCATCCTTGGGGAAAGCCTTCACTGCATATTCGCACGATTGACAGAGCATTAATACAAATACAAATTTGAGCAATACAAACATACACACAAGAACATGAGCATACCTATATAGGCATTGCAAAGATGAAACTAGCTATCGAAACTTGATGAATGCATCAAACCACAATAGGATTGAAGAAAACAGTATGCTAAAAATCTTTATAACTCGTTATAACATCTTCAATAAACTTCTTAACATGCAACCTATAAGGAAGCAGCTTAAACAAGAAAACCGAATGAAAAAAGGAGTAGTATACCTTTTCCTCTGTGACGAGCAGCTCGCTTCCTTGGAAGAAATCCAAGGGATCCATGTCTGGGGTGCTCAAACTTCCTGTGCGACATTCTTCTCCTCCTTCATTCGATTAAACACAGAAACACCACAAATTAGCACAGTACACCCTACAGATTCTATATACTAATTACAGGATCTATACATCAATTTCAATATATCAAATAAAATCCTAGTGTAGTAAGATGAACCAAAATTCAACCCCGAAATGAGTTGTTTATGTAAAATAAAATAAAATTTCGTAGAGTATACTCGGACACAAGTAAATCTCATTTCACGAATGAACCCTAGTTTCAGTGAGGGAGAGGGAGAACCTGAGCTTTCCAGCAGCGGCGAGTAGCACACAAGGTCGAGAGTTAAGGTTAGGGTTAGTTTCAATTAAATAGTAGTCTATTTTACATAAAAGGGCCTAAAGTTTATTTGAATTCAGCGAAAGCCCAGTTTGTTCCATTTCAATACAGGCTTGACAATTTGGGCCCAAGACGGATAATTTGGGTCACTGCATTTTTTTGTTTCTTTTTGGTGAACCCTTCTTTTATTTTTCTAGGATGTGACTTGAGAGGTAAGAAATTTACCGCTGATCTACAATCAAGGAGAATTCAATTAATTGTTGTATTGCCCACAAGCCCCGTAACATAAAGCGGTCTGTTGTGGTACTCAGATTCTAACAAAAGGTCTTCCTCACCGAATGTGATGCATGTCATACAACTAGCACAAATTCTTGGCGTAATTATGCAGACTTCTGCAATGTCTTCCTTGTGCATATCGGGGCTTGTCAAGGCTGCAATGACTACCTCTTTTAGTTTCCTTGACTGTAAGGCATCACAAAAGCTTAGCATAATCAGGATGCGCTTTAGGTGAGCGAGGATGTTGCAATTGCATTTCTGTGATGACTTTTTCCCTTGCTTCTTGGGATCATTTGAGGTTGTATCTATTGAAGTCTTGTTTGCTACATTTTCTGGGGTGACTTTCACTTTCAACTTCTTGGGACTACAAGATGGTATATTGGCTTCCTTTTGTCTGTTAACCTCTGGGATGCTGAGTCCGAAGCGTAGTGTGATTTCATTAACCTCAGGTTCTGAATTTTCGTCATTTGCCTCAGAGTCTGATTTTTTAGGGTTCCCAATGGTGACCATGCAATACTGAAGCATCTCTTCACCATCTTCTCTTTGTGATTCATCCTTTAGAAGTTCATCTGGTAAAAACTCCCTCAGGGTAATTGGCACCTTTGGCGGCTACTCATACTCATCTTCTTGAGGGATCTGAGCTTTCTTTGGTGTCTTCTTTTTCTTTTTCTTTTTCAAGGCTGGCCTCCCTCTGATTTTAATATTTGGTTGAGTTGAGGATCCTGTGGTGAGAGGACGATGCTTGACTTTTTTTCTTAATGTCTTCCATTCATCCGTCGATCCATCTGACTCCTCCGAATCTTCCCAAGTATCAAAACATGGTGTTGTCATTAGCTCATATAAAGTAAGAATTTTCGGATTTCCAGAGCGAGGCATATCCGAGTATGCAATTTTAACTTCATCGTCCACTTGAAACGCAACACGTATAACACATTCTGGCAGCGAAACAGTTGCATTTTCTGGTGGTGATCGAGGGAGTTGGTATTGACCCTTCTTCGACCATGTTAGCTGATGCAGTTTTACGAGAAGATGATTCAACCTATATCTCATTATTGTTTATCATCTCCTAAATTATCTCTTTAAGGACATAGTAGTCCCTCAATCTGTGACCGACCAAGTGATGGTACCTGCAATATTTAGGGTCATCTATCTTGTTAACCTCGGCATGGCGCTTTGATTTGGGAAGTTTTATGGCTTTTGCTGCAAAGAGCTCATCAAAGGTAAAGTCTATATCATCATCATCCAAGGAATACATGACTTGTTTTCTCACTTTCAATGTGAGCCTTCGCGGTCGATCCTTACTTTTGTTGTTGTTGTTGTCATTTTTCTTTGGACTAAATTCAGTCCCTACACTTCTAATTTCATCAGTTCAGTTCCTGCACTTTCGTTTTTTCATCCAATAGGTCATTCCGTTAAACCTCCGTCCAATTTGGCCTTTAACGCATTGATGTGGCACTGGGTGGCCGAGACTCATCTTTATATGACTTGGCGTTGATGTGTCATGCCCAGTCAACCCATGATTGGAGTAAAGGGTCCCACCCTTTGATATCTCCATCAAAAATGAGTTTCCTCAATAAACCTCCACTAGGTTTCGAACACATGGCTTTGTTTTTGCCAACTTGTGCTCAAACAACTAAGCTAAGCTGGGAAGCTTTTTATATTTTTTCAATATATATATTGATAGACTTATTGATCCAAGGATAAATAGGTTAAATACATTATGCAAATTTTTTTTTTATATAATATATGATGTTGTGTTTTTTTTTTATCAAATATATGATGTTTCAAATTTTGTTTTTTAATTTTCTTCAATCATTTTTTTAATTTTTATTTTTGGTTACATTGGAGGGGAATAAAACCATTGACTTAGCCTACTTCTTGTTCATACTACATACGACTCAAGCATAAACAACACCACACTACGGACCAGACCGGTTCTCAGTGGGGCTGACACGCGGACCCTGCTCACGGCCGGGGACCCGCTTTACATATCTTGGGTTATGGCCTGACCATACCACGCCTGCATGGGACTGTTCTTACAGGTACTCCAAAATACTTTGCCGGGCAGACGCATATGCTCCTTCAGACATATGAGTCCCACATCAGAAACAGGTTAGGAGAACCCCAGCCGGTTCCCCTACAAATACTATCATTACTCATCTTCAATGGTAAGCAAGCAATAACTCACCTACTGTTATACTGTTTAAACGTCTACTTAAACTGACTTAATCTTCGGAGGAGTATTGACCGGCCCACCCGGTTATTCTCTTAACAAGCACTGTTCAACCTTGCAGGTCAAAAGTAAGGCAAGACAGTCTATACATGGATCGACAACCTTGCATCAACATTTCTAACCTAATTTTCAACCCCCCTAACCATTTAACTTTATTTTGATCAAGAAAAGAAAAAACATAATTTAAAAAAAAATTGCGGGTAATTGGTAATTTCATGTCACTCCCAGTCAGCTCAGATGTTAACTGAGCAATTTTTATTTTGTTTTTTTTTTATTAAGTTTTTTCTTTTCTCGATCAAAATAAAATTAAACAAAAATAAATAAAAATAAAAAAGCTCTTTTGGTTAAATGGTTTAAGGGGGTTGAATGAAAATTAAGGTAGAACCACGCTAAGTCAAGGGTTTTTATTCCCCTCCAATAGTCCAATATAACTAAAAATAAAATAAAAATAAATGATTGAAGAAAATTTAAAAACAAAAGTTGAAACATCATATATTCAACAAAAGAAACAAACACAACATCATATATATAGGGCTAAATTTAGTTTACTACCTTGTACTTTACACTCAAAATCAATTAAGTCCTTATGATTTCAATTTCATCAAAAACACCCATATACTCTATAGATTTGATCAATGTCATCCAATTGTTAGATTTGAGATTTCTGATGAGGGCATTTTCGCCATTTCATACTATATCATTCATAGAAAAAACAACAAAAAACATCACCATTTGGCACTCAATGGAAATCTAACCCACAACATGGTGGACACAAACAAAACCCAACAACCACCACACCATAAGCTCAACTTAGTATAAAGGTTGGCTTCAATTATATAGATATATATATATATATAGGGTATTTACGATACGAGAATAAAATAAAATAAAATATTTATTATTATTAGAAATAAAATAAAATAATTTCATACATTGAAAGTTAGCATTATTTTATTTTATTCTTTTATTTTTTAATGCTAACTTTCAATTTATGAAATTATTTTATTTCTACTAATAATAAATTATTTATTTTATTTCTAATAATAATAAATATTTTATTTTCTTAATGTTAACTTTCAATTTATGAAATTATTTTATTTTATTTATACTAATAATAAATTATTTTATTATATCTAATAATAATAAATATTTTATTTTATTGTATTCTTATTTATTTTAGTATTAATAATAATAAATATTTTATTAGTACGAGTATGCATCACTTTAATCACTGAGTTTTCTCCTCTCTCTCTCTCTCTCACCGACGTCTCTCTCTCCTCTCATGCGTCTCTTTCCACCACCGGCCAAATCGATCGACGCCACATACTGGGCTTTGAAGCCCTCCTCGAGGCGAGTTCAACGCCACCAACCCCGGCCGTCTCAAACCGTCGTCGTACGGCGGAGAATTGAAGAGTTAAAGTTCCAGTCACCGCCGTCTTTCGAGCCAAATTCCGGCCATTCTAGGCCAAATTGATCTTAGCCCCAGTTATAAAAGTTACTCCTCTCATCCTTGCAAACATTTTAGCATAGTTGTTGCACCTCAATTCGAGGTTTGGATGAGCATTGAGTAAAGTGATATACGGTGTTATAGTTCAGTGATTAAAGTGATATATTAGAAAACTCAGTGACCAAAGTGTCGAACGATGCAAAGTTGAGTGACTATTTTTATTTTTTTGCCTATAAAAAATATGTTACACATATATAATGTATTTAACCTATTTATCCTTAACCCAATAAGTCTATAAATATATATATTGAGAACATATATTTTTTTTTTTTACACACACACATCCCACCCTACCCCACCCCAACCTGTTATCCGAGGGGAGTCGAACCCAGGATCTCTCCTTGAATAACTTTGGTGTCAAATCACTACACCATCCACCTCAGATATATTGAGAACATATATAAAGCTTCCCAGCTTTGCTTAGTGGTTTGAGTACAAGTTGGCAAAGACAAGGTCATGGGTTCGAAACCCATTGGGGGGTTATTGAAGAAACTCATTTTTGATGGAGATATCAAAGGGTGGGACCCTTTACTCCAATCATGGCATGACACATCAACAAAAACGGGTCTCTTAATTTCATGTCAACATCTGAGTTGACTGGGCATGACACATCAATGCCAAGTCATATAAAGATGGCCTCACCAAGCGCCACGTCAGCGAATTAAGGGCCAAATTCGACAGAGGTTTAATGGAATGACATATTGGATGAAAAATCGAAAGTGCAGAGACTGAACTGATGAAATTAGAAGTGCATGGTAGTAACAAGAATTTAGTCATTTTTCTTTTCATTCTTGATGACGGTGGCCATTGTCTCTCCCTTCTTGACTGTTGCTGGTTTCTTGGGATCATTCGTCTTCTCCGTGGCTTGGACCATTGGAGTTGTCTTTTGACGAGCTATTTGTCCCTCGACATTGTTTATCTTAAAAACCAATGCGTCGAACGTTTAGGGTTCTGCAGTGCCAACAAACGTTGCAATTTCTGGAATGAGGTTATTGGCGCACAATTGCACTGCGGACTATTTGGATAACTTCTCTGGGCACTGAAGATTGAGGTTCCTCCACATTATGATGAAGTCGTTGAAACCCTCTCCTGCCTTTTGCTTTGTGTCGGCCGAGTCAATAATTGAGATATTTTTCTTGGAAACTGACAAACTAAGCCAAGAATGCTCTCTGTATATCATCTCAAATATGAAGGAACCCGGGCTGGAGTTGAGTATACCATGTAAACGGATATCCTTTAAGGGATTGGACAAACTGTCTCACTGAGAAGGCATCTATTTGAGATGTTTTTCCACAAGCTGAATAAAAGTGGGCCAAATGTTGTTGCGGGGGGCCACTCATCCTATTAAACTTGTCAAAAATCAGCTTTTAGTACGATTTGGGAAAATGTATTACATCATATTGATCAAGGTATGGCTTACAATACTCGAGCAGTAAGGGAGCCAACGACATATGAAATTCTCTGATACCCTCAGCTATCATAGTTTTAATGTCGTATGGTGACATCATGTTGTGCTCATCATTATTATGTGAAGAACCAGGTTTTTGCTCCTCCATTTTCTTTTTTTCCTTCTCATTCATAAGTAAAGCACACTTTGCCACCAAAGTAGTTATTTTTGTCTCTTTTTCTGCTAACTTTTTAGTTGTTACTGCTTCTGCGTCGGCACACAGAACATTTCTTTAATTTCTTGCCTTTGGGCGGCCTCATTCTCAATTTAAGCTAGTTTCTCTGTAGTTCTTGCATCTGCTCTTTCGGGCTTTGTGGGTTAGTTACATACCAACACCTCTGAATCATTGAACTCATGTGCATCGTCAGACTCCTCACTTTCGTTGGTCTACAATTGAGACATTAAGACCTGTGGGGAACCCACATTTCGCAGTTCTTGAAGCTAGGATATTAAGACCGGCGACCAGCCTCCCATTTGCAGAGTTGATACTTCATACAAGGGTAATCATTCCAGGATAGACCTTCGTCTCCGAATATGGTACTTGTTGATGACGTGTCTTTGGATGCCATTTTCTAAGATTTAGCGCAAGTAATTGGCCCTGGAGAAGAGTCATCTCCAAAAAAAAGGGTATTCCTTATTCGTAGACACTTTGGCCTCCCTCGGGACTTTAGTATTGTGTCAATTGATTTCACTACCTCCTCAACTATTTTTCTTGGGTTGATGATTTGGCCTTCCTGTGTGGTAGCCTATTATGAGGTCATGGTGGACCCTTGAACTTCTGAGGCCATCTCGTCTTCATTCTCATCTTTAGTGTAACTACTGTGTAAGTCACCATTACACTTTCAGCACTAGGTAGGTAGACCGGGATTGTGCCAACCATAAAATGAGCCAACATTTGGTTTTAGTGGCTGATGAAGTTTTGACAACTTTTTTGTTTTTGGCGGTTTCAATCATAGGAGGTGCCAACTGGGCGATCTCTGCCAGGATGGTTTTGATTGCTTTTGTAATACCCCGGATTTTCAATATTAATTTCTCAAAAAATTCTGGAATTAATTATAGATTGTTTGTAAGATTTGTGGATTGTTATTGAAGTGGAATTGTCGCTGGACTAATATTTATTCGAAAAGTCTTAGATTTCGAGAGGTCAAAAGGTTAACTTTTTATGCGTTGAGTTTCTCAGGAAACTTCCTTCACAAAAGTCATAGAGCACGTCCATACGAGTTTGTAGATATGTAGAACGCGAAAATCGGAGATCGTATGAGAGAGTTATGAATTTTGGAAGATTAAACAGAAAAGAAACTATTTTATATTATTTCTTTTTGTCAGCACGATCTAGACAGTTGGATCATCAAACTTTGATCTGGACGATTGATTTCTAATTAAGGGATTAACCTTAATTAATCTCTCTCCTTCCTCACTCTCTCACCCGTACTCTCTCTCTCTCTCTCTCTCTCTCTCTCTCTCTTCTTTGTGACGATGACGGACCACCCATCTCCGGTCACCACTGCTCGACACCGCCCTCACCTTTAGGAGCAGCGTGAGTAGGCGACCAAGCTTATCAAGTTTCACTTGGAAACACGTGGTGTGTTCGTGAATCGCCGAAAAGTTCAAGGATTTTCACCTCTTTTGTCCGGCCATTTTTCAGCCACCACATGACCTCAAACCTATACCAATAGAAAGCCTAGCCATCAAGGCGACCAAGCTTATCAAGTTTCACTTGGAAACACGTGGTGTGTTGTCGTGAATCGCCGGAAAGTTCAAGGATTTTCACCTCTTTTGTCCGGCCATTTTTCGGCCACCACATGACCTCAAACCTATATCAATAGAAAGCCTAGCCATCTAGCATCATTCTGGTATCCTTGGATCACGACGACGTTCACTCTAGGAGGCGGTGGCTCAACGTTGACTTTTAGAGTTCGAAACTTCGGACGCCGTTGATTTATACGCAATTTACGTACAAAAAACACATCTAATCGCTTAAATTAAGCATCTCCGAGAGCCATTTGTTATGTTTATGTGTGTTTTTGTGTTGTTCAGTTAAACAAGTGAGTAGAGGTTATTTGGTCTAAAACGAGGCTATTTAGAGGTATTTGTGCATTTCCGAGAAAAAGATGAAAAGTTAACTGTGACTTTTGGACTTCAAAGACCACATGAGTCAAGCTTCGGTAAAGGATTCCCATGACGATCATGAAGATTCGGAAAGAAGAGTCAAAGCAAATAAAAATGTCATATTCCGACTTTCCGGAGACTTTTTCGGCGAACCACCACGAGAGGCGGGATAACCATTGGACAACTACCACCAGTCACCACCCATGGTGGTGAGACACAAATCCAGCTGTGATCATATACACCAAGTCAAAAGCATCAATCCAATTTACTTCACACAAATTACTCCACCTTAATTTCTCCTCAATCCCCTTCTTTTCTTTTCCCTTTTGACTAATCAATTTCCTTGTCTTCAGAAAAGTGATTAGAGTTGTTGTTTACTTATCATTGAGGGATCATTCAGCAATCATTAAGCCATTCACCCAAGAAAACAAGCCAAGAACTCTCTCAAACAATTTCTGACCCATGCCCAGACGACCGGTCGCCGGATTTGCTGACCGGTCGGAAACCTTGTGTTATGTCATGGTTTTGTCAATTCATCCACCTTCCACCACTCAAATCACTTTCATCCCTTCACGAGAGTTGTTCTAGATGCATCCATCTACATCCAAAACATATTTCCAGCACCATTCCACCACCATTTCATCACAAAAAGTTGCAATCCATCAAGAGGAGCAAGGAATTGGAGGCTAGACACTTGCTAGAGCTTGGAGGAGGAGAGGAGAGCAAAAGAAGGCCTGCACATATCCTTGGAGTCACCAAGAAGCTGCTGGCTACTTCCCCTTGAGCAATTCTTAAACCCTTCTTCCTTTAGTTTTGTATTTATGCTTTCATTTTTGAGAATAATTATGTTTATTGCAATGAATTGTGACTGAAGATTGGGGGCTAGGGTTGTATTCCCTAGCCCATGATGATGTATTGATTTACTTTCATGTTTATGAACTTAAATTGTGCTATGAATATGTTCATTGTTTAGCTTAATTATGATTGAATACTTGTTTGAAAATTTTATCAATTGAAGAACATGTGTTTAATTTATGTTGGTTGAATTTATGAGATTGATAACCTCTTTAAATTCTAGACAAATGGCAATGAATGTGATGAATTAAGTCTTGGCTTAATTTGTTTGAAATCCTAGTCTTTGAACCCTATGCCTATTTTAGTTAACTTAAGAACCAATATATGGCTTGAGCTAGTTAATTGAGAGTCACTCATGCATCATGACTTGATATGCGAGATATATTTTGCGATTTGATCTTAGAACCAACAAGGCTAAGATACGGATTTTGGTTTGTTAATCAATCTTTGTTCATGTTCATTAAGTTTGATTTACATCGGAATGGGATAGGGTAAACCCGAAACCCCAATTACTTCATCCCATTGAACACAACACACCTTATTTGTATTGAGTTTGTAAGCTCATATACATTTGCTTTAGCTAGTTGCATTTGCTTTCTTTAGTTACTGTTTTGGTCACAAATCACTCATTCACTTATCCAAAATTTTGAACACTACATCCATGTTGCACATACATTCACTTCACTAGCTAGTAAATAATTCCATTTCTTACCTCACCATCTTAGTGTCAAGAGTCATCGATTACCAATACCTAGTGGGATTTTGGGCCTTCCAATCCTCGTGGTACGACATCCCTGGTCATTAAACTACACTTCCATCTTTGTTGACAACGTACGAGAGCTTGCGTATTTACATGAGTAAATATCGAACTAGTCATCGATAACTTCCAATCTACTTGGAATCTCAACTCGAGGTAGTTACTAAACTTGATCTGTGGGTTGTTCTCTACATGCTAGTATAAAATTTGTAGCCATTGGAGAAGGTTGGCGGCGACGGCGGCCCACATGGCCAAAATGTTACGTCCAAAATCACGTACTCGATCATCGATACAAGCGCTTCAGTATGTTTGAATTTCTACAACGCTATGCCTCTCGAGATTCTTTGAGTTTGTTGCTGCAGCTTTGCAGATTTCTGGTTAGTCAATTACTACAGTACTAGAGGTATTATGCCGTTTTGATATGCATGGTTGCTTAGGATTTAGCTTTGTTTCTGGTTTCTCCAAGAAATGTTTATAATGTGATATATATATATATATATATATATATATATAAGTAGCGCTCTAAAACTAACTTGTTATATTCATATTATGAAGCTAACTACACTTTAAACCCTTTTTTTTTAGATTAGATCAGAATTAATATTTATTTTAAAATATTAATTATATCAAATTCAAAATCCATTAAATTGTTAAAAAAGAAAAATACAAATATTATACCAAAACTTTCAACCTTAAACCCTAAACCCTAAATCCTCACCCGAAACCCTAACCCCTAAACCCTAAACCTACCCTAACCCCTAAACTCTAAACCTACCCTAATCCCAAACCCAACACCTAGATTTGGGGTTTGGAATTTGGGGTTTGGGATTTAGGAGTTAGGGTTTAGGGTTAGGATTTGGGGGATAGGGTTTAGGGTTTGGGGGATAGGGGTTAGGGTTTAGAGATTTAGGATTTATCGTTTTGGTATTATGTAGGTTTTTTTTTCAACATTTTGTAATTTTAAGTCAGATATGGTATATTAATTTAAATATTAATTATAATTTAATCAGAGTCATTAGATGAATCTAAAAGTTAAAAGTATGGTTAGCTTCATAATATGAAGCTAACATGTTAATTTTAAAGCGCTACTGTATATATATAGCTAGATATCCAAGTAAAAAAGAGGCATCCATTGTAACTAAACTTGTCTTAACTGCCCATAATTAGCAGTATTAGACTTGTGGGAACTGACATAAACTCTCATATCCAAATAGAAATTGAAAAATATTGATCGGATAAGATGATCATAATTAAGCTCCTTCAATATAGGCAGCTCTTTAATACTTGAGAGCACTCTGATCTCTGATGCCCACGAGAGCTAGGTTTTAGAGTAACTACGTACGTACAGCTACCACCATTGAAGCTACAAGCTCTGGAATCTCACGCAATTCATCAAAGTACTTAGATATTAATTGTTAAGTTTATTATTTAAACGAGTTAATTAAATAAGAGCAAGCTCTCGTACGAGTTAATCATAGGAAAATAATATTTTCGGTCCGACATATATGGGAAAAGAAATAGGATGCCGTTTGCTGCACACTGTTTTATTATTATTATGTACGCTCCTCAATAACCTTGGTCTGTGATGATATATTATATATTCCCTTCAACTATGGCAGAAGATGAATCTAAACAATTAACAATTAGAAACAAACAGTTGCTTAGTTTGAGGTCAAAAATTAATAATTATGAGTAGATACTGTAGATCGAGTTAACTTTGAACGATTTAAACATAGAAGGTTGGTTCTCTGATACAGCCTTAGCTAGGAGAAAATTAACCAACAAGTAAAATGATGATGAGTTGGTTGGGAGAGACAGTGATCATTGTTTCAAGCTTTGTTTCTGTGCTCCTTCTCTTAGCTTTCATCAAAGTCTTTCACAGACTATGGTGGACTCCGACTCGCATACAGAATCTGATGGCATTGCAGGGAATCAAAGGCCCTTCTTACAGACTCATCCATGGGAACACCAAAGAAATCTCCAACATGAGAAAGGAAGCCATGAGCAGACCCAACTCCAAGAGTTTATCACATGACATATTTTCTCAAGTTCAACCTCATATTCATTCATGGAAGAAGACATATGGTAACAGATAGAGTAGTACTCGATCTCTAATTTAACTATGGTTTTTAATGAAAACTCTTTGCTATATTATAATTTTGGTCATCTATAATGTCAACAGGCAAAACTTTTCTTCATTGGCATGGTGCTAAAGCACAGTTGGTCATTATGGAACCTGAGCTTTGCAAAGAGATACTGAATGGAGCTTTTCCAAAAACGGAGACCAAAGATTTTGTAAAGAAGCTGGTAGGAGATGGCCTCCCACGATCCGAAGGTGAAAAATGGGCAAAAATACGAAAACTGGCCAACCATGCCTTCCATGGAGAGAGCTTAAAAGTAAGTTTTTAATACCGGCCAAGAGTGCTATACTAATTACCAGTGTCAATTAGAAAATACTAAGTTGAAGGTAAAGTTAATTGCGTGATGCTGATGATGCTATTGTATTGGTAGACTATGATTCCGGCGATGTTAACTAGTGCTGAGACAATGCTAGAAAGGTGGACAAGTCATAATGGCAGAGAGATTGAGGTGTCAGAAGAATTCAGGCTGTTCACTTCAGACGTGATTTCTAGGACAGCATTTGGAAGCAGCTATATAGAAGGAAAACAGATTTTTGAGATGTTAATAAAGATGGGGTTCCTGACATTCAAAAATGGTTCCAACCTCAGGTTTCCTGGCATCAGGTAACTTCCTTCTAACGAAAGCATGCACATGGATAATTATTGGGAATTGTAAGCATATTGATAGCAATGCAGATTTAAAATTTAATGCAAGAGGAGTAAGCTCAGAAATTATTGTTCTTCGGCCAATATAATCGTTATAACTGATCGAGTTTACTATTGTCCTTTCTTTCATTCAAAATTGCAGTAAGTTTTATAAAACCAGCGACGAGATTGAATCAGAGAAGCTTGAAAAAGGAATACGTGACTCCATCATAGAGATTGTTCAAAAAAGAGAAGAGAAGGCCATGAGCGAGGAACAAGACAAATTTGGGAGTGATTTTCTTGGATTACTTTTAAAGGCTCATCATGATGCCAATGAGAACCAGAGGATTTCGATAGATGATTTAATTGACGAGTGCAAGTCGTTTTACTTTGCTGGACAAGAAACTAGTCATAGTTTGCTTTCTTGGACTGTCTTTCTTCTGGCTGTCCATACTGATTGGCAAGAGGAAGCAAGAAATGAAGTCCTACAATTATTTGGCAAACAAACACCAAATCCTGATGGCTTTTCCAAACTTAAAATAGTAAGGAATCCAAAAACTCAATCAACTGTTTGCGTAATTAAGTTTGAAATACTGACTTGTTTTCAATTTTCATTTCAATGCATGCAGATGAGTATGATCATCAATGAATCTCTAAGGTTATATCCTCCTGTTCCTGCCGTGCAGAGGAGAGTTGACAAAGAAGTTAGACTGGGAAACCTCATCGTTCCTGCTAATGTTGAATTGCATGTCACAAATCTAGCATTTCACCATGATCCTCAATTCTGGGGACAAGATGTGCAACTTTTCAAACCAGAGCGATTCTCAGAAGGGGTTGCTAAAGCTACTGGGAATAACATAGTCGCATTCTTACCCTTTGGAATGGGACCTCGAAATTGTGTGGGCTTCAACTTTGCAACCATCGAAGCAAAGATTGCTCTTTCAATGATTCTACAGCGCTACTCGTTCACCCTTTCCCCGGGTTATGTTCACTCTCCCACTAATTTTCTTACACTTCGTCCACAACATGGAGTTCAAGTAATGCTACACTCACTGTGAACTATGAATTGCTCACAAATCTTGCACTTGGCGTATTTGAGTGCCTAGAATTTCTCACAAATTTTGCTTATACATATGGTTGTGTACAATATAAGCTCAACTGATAAATTTCTTGTCAAATTTGTACCATCTTTTTTAGTAAATCAAATCAAATATGCAAGAAAATCTCTGCTTAAGCCAACTGTTTTGTCTTCCATAAATCGCAACCTTGAGGCAGTGTTAACCTACCAACCAAAGTCCAGTCTTTGTACATTTCAATAGGATTGATATGATATTAAAATGTGTAATGTACAGTCAAGTCCAATTGAACCGAAACAGAAGTTCATAATTAACAGTTAAAACGAGCTGCCTGTTTGTCATCCCTTTCATTTATTTGTAGCCATGATTAGGCATTATTGGGATCTTTACATGCCATTTTTCTTTCATTTTATGACACAATTCCTCCTGGGATGGTTTTTAATTTCAATAAAACTATTGAGGTTTCAATTTAAAAAAAAAAAAAAAAAATCCCATCTACAGTTATAGATGAGGGAAAAGGTGACAACTTGTTCATGTCATAATTAATCACAACCTTAATTCAACTCTACCATGATTTTCAATTCAAATGACATAGTAGAATGATCCTTCAACAAGGGCAAGAAACTCAAGTTGATGAGTACTAAATGAGTTGGTCATTGATGAAAAACTTTTGAATAATCATAATTATCAATGAACTTTTGGAGTCTGTACTAGCTATTCATTGGATGTTGCTGTGTTTTTTGGATCCTTGTTGGCTGGTTTAAGATGTTGCTCTTGTTGTGGCCGCTCCCCTGAGTTTCTTATGTTTTTTTCTTGTTGAGCCATGTGGTTTTACTCTTATTGGCTTGGTTGTGTTTGTTTGGTTCCTCAATAAGTTTGGAATTCCACAAAGAAGAAATTTGGAGAGTTGAAAGATGTAAGAAAAATGAGTTCTATTGGAGACACAAACTATGTGAGCTAAATGAGTAATCACACTTTCAAGCTTTCTGTGTGTGTTTCTTCTCTTAGCTCTCATAAAGATTTTTCACAAACTATGGGGGACTCCAATTCGCGCACGAAATTTGATGGCTATGCAAGGAATCAGTGGCCCTTCTTACAACCATGGAAGCACCAAAAGAAATCAGAGGCCCATGACTTTATCACATGACATATTAGCTGCAGTTCAACCTCATTTTCACTCATGGACCAAGATATATGGTAATAAACTCTTAATTTTGGTTTTTAAATCTTAGTTCCAAAAACGGAAAAGGGCCAAAATAAATTGTTGTCATTAAGCAAACTGCAAAGATTTTTCTTCAATGGTATGGCTCTCAAGCTCAGCTAATTATTATGGAACTTGAGCTATGCAAAGAGATACTCACTAACAAAGAAAGAGCTTATTCAAAAAAGAAACCTCAAAGCTATGTCAAGAAGCTATTAGGAGATGGCCTGAGTTCTGCTGAAGGTGAAAAATGGGCGAAGTTGCCAAAGGTGGCCAACCATGACTTCCATGGAGAGAGCTTAAAAGTAAGTTCTTACAGTCACTATTGGTGATGTTGCAAAAAGCTCTATAGTAAATCCGTAAGGTAATCGATATCTAAAGAAAAAACTTTCCATTAGTTTTTTTTTGGTTACATGGAGGTCTAAAAGACCCAAAGCAGAAAAACAAAACAAGAAACCTAGCCTAGCTGGTTGCAAGCAACCCTTCTAGATCTAGCAGTATCAGTAAGATCATCAAGATAATCTTGAGAAACATAGCAAGGGGGATTGTCCAAAACAATCACTCCATACTCGGTGTTAATAGCATTCTTGGCTAAACCATCAGCTACCAAGTTACATTCCCTGTAAATATGGCATATGGATATGGACTGAAAGTTCAGCATCAGATTCTTGCAGCAGGAAATGAGAGAACCAAGAGGATGCAGGTCAGTGTTGCTATTTAGGAGAGAGTTGACAAGGATTACAGAGTCAGATTCTACAACAAGATGGTTGATATTGCAGTCCACAGCAAGTTTCAGACCATGAAACAAGCCCCAAGTTTCAGCATCCAAAACTTCTCCAATGCCAAGATTGGCTTGAAAACCACGAATCCAGTGACCATTAGAATTACGAATGACTCCACCAGAGGCAATTTTACCATTACAACCATTTCTAGAACCATCAATGTTCAGCTTCATGATTCCATCAGCAGGCTTCTTCCAAGCAAAAGTAGAGAGACAGTAGTTTCGTTGATTCCAAGCAGAAACTCGAGCAGAAGACCATTCCTTCATAGCAATATTGATAATAGAGGCTGGCCTAAAGGGCTGATTAAAATTAGAGTCAAAAATGCTTTTGTTTCTCCATTTCCAGATGAACCAGCAAATGAACACAAAGGCATCACACCATCTTATATGATTAGCAATAGATTGAGTGCACTGTAAATTAGCAGTTAGCCAACCAATCCAAGGCATCTCCGAGAGATTACAAACAGCCGTAGGCTTGTGAAAGCTCGCCCAAACAATTTTTGAGAAATGGCAGTCCCTAAAGAGGTGAGCTAAAGTTTCCTTGTCAGAATGACAAGTGAAACAAGAATCATCCATAGTAAGGTGTCTTTTCAACCTTTTCCATTAGTTATTTAAAGGGATGCAAAATTTTAATTCTTACAAAAATGTTGATGTGGCAATACATTTGGTATTCAAATTTGGTCAAAAGTTTTGGATCATCTAAGCACTACTGAATTTTTTGGTAGTCACAAATTCAAATCGTTAACAAAGCAGTTTAAGTACAATTTTATTGGACTTCTGTGAACTTTTTAAAAAACGTATCAAGACCCCTTTGAGAGTTCTCATTGGAACACTGGCAATCACTAAAACTGAACGCGTAACGTTTGAAAACCAAGCACTTCAAACCAACATAAATAACAACAAAAACAAAACTGTCGCTGCATAATCTCATTGTGACCATAACAATACATGATAATTGCATAGAAACTAAAAGCTTCCTATAGCTAAGAACTTTTGACCACCTCTCAAGCCTTGAGTCGTCCATAGTACTTCTGTTTCTCCTGTGAAGTCTGGAAGCGCCCATGCCCAAACTTTGAGGAGGTATCGATGAACTTGAGCTTGATATCCTCAAGAGCAAGACGCGAGGTCTGCTTGAGCAGGGACTGGCGGAGAGTAACAACCCTCTTCTTAGGTCCAACACAGCATCCCTTGATCAGAATGTAGTCATCCTTCACCACACCATAGTGAGGGAAGCCACCAATTGGAGTGATGTCTTTCTCAGTCCTGGATTATCAGCATAAACGAAGTCAGAAACTCTAGTAAATAAAAATTAGCAGACAAACATCCTAAAGTATAAACCACAAATTCAGGTCCCAGCAAGAGAGAACCAACTGAGAACAAATATTGAAAGGAAGCACAACAAAACAATATAGAAAGTCCAATGGAGCATATACCAAAATACACCACACAACTAGAAATACCCTAGTTTATCGAGTCAGATAGTAACCTGTCAAACTCAGTGACAGCAGTGTGCGACTCCTGTCCAGCCTTTCCAAGCTTATAAATTTTCTTGTTCATTTCAGTACGGTGGTGGTATCCATTCTGACCAGCCCTGGCAACCGTAAATGATACTCTAGCAGGATGCCAGGCACCAATACAAGCAACCTTACGCAGACCCCTATGAGTCTTACGGGGAAGCCGGGTGACACCCCAACGAGTAACAACACCTTCGTAACCTTTACCCTTTGTCACACCAATGATGTCGATCATCTCATCCTTCTGGAAAACAGCATCAATAGGGATTTGCTTCTCAAAGAAGCTTTTTGCAAATTCCACTTTTTGTGCAATTGTCCCTCCATTGACCTGGATCTCCATAAGATGTGCTTTCTTTTGCTTCAAACCCTTCATCTTTCTGATCTGTGCATCATTGTGAGACCATGAAAAGGTCAGAATATTAATAAATAGCAATTAAGAAAAATGAAATATACACAAAACAAGGCATGTTGAAGAACATATGCAACATTAACCATAAGTTCCAACAGGATGGTTTATTATTTCCATGCATCCTAACCTCAAATGAAAAGGGGAACAATTTATGAATGACGACCACACAAGACAGTATATTGGCATAACACTTCAATGACTCAAGAGAAAAATCAAGTATTGAGGCTTTAATTCTATCTACCACATAAGAAGCCATTATAAAACAAAATTACATATTTGAATAAAAATTCTGTCTACTAATAATGCAGAATAGATAATGGCTAAAGGACACATGCATTACTTTTAAAAACAATACCGTATTCCAAACAATATGCACTGAATCTCAATAAATCAAGTCCTATTAATACCTGAGTGTGAGCCAAAACTCGAATAACAGTAGAATATTTAATCAGTTTCTCAAACTGTCGTTCAATATTCTTCTTTCCCTCATCAGTTTCATAGGTCTTCGAGTACTTTGCAAAAGCCTTCTTCTTGGACTTGCACCAATTCTTGTAAAACCTCCTCTTGACCTCCTCACTGAGATGCTGAGCCCACACTGTGTTCAAAGTACGAAGGCCACGTGGTGTCTTCGCATAACCCACAACTCCAACAACAACCATCGGAGGAGCCTCAATGATAGTGACAGCCTCACATGTCTCCTTCTTATGAAGCTCTAAGAAAGTATTTTAAAGTTTGGTAAATTAAATAATGAAACTTTGGTAAATTAAAATGAAAGTGATCACTCCACCTTCCAACTTTTGCAGTATATTAGAACATTTACTTTAAAAAAATAATATTACACTAATAGAGAACACCACAGCAAAAAAAGAAAATCTTGCAAATTAGAGAGAGAACACATACTTGATCCGGGCTTCTCGACATCCCTGACAATGTGAGTCATCCCAGCCTTATAACCCAGAAAAGCAGTCAGCTTGCAGGGTTTGGATGGGTCATCCTTGGGGAAAGCCTTCACTGCATATCCACAATTGACAGAATATTAATACTACAAATAAAGGGCACTGTTTTATGAATCTGTTTCTCAACATACACCCTATTTAGCTCTGTGGCCAAAAACAGAATGAAAAATGAGTTATATACCTTTTCCTCTGTGGCGAGCAGCTCGCTTCCTTGGAAGAAATCCAAGGGATCCATGCCTGGGGTGCTCAAACTTCCTGTGAGACATTCTCCTCCTGCATTTCAAACACACAAAAATTCCACCCAAATGAGGGAAACTAAAACCCAGATAGCCTACATGTAGAGAATATTTTTTACAAGATCCAACACTTAGTTTTGATAGAGACAATACCAAAATCTAGAACAAAAAGAAACGCCACAAACTCAGAAGATTTTCAAATCTTATAAAAGAAATCCCAATATAGATCATATATGTACAGATTAATTCAAAAACAAGCAAACGTATGCTACGAAATGAAGCCAAAAACCAATAGAGTAATAGCGAAACAAACGAGCACTAAAGCGAGAGAGGGAGAGAGTGGTAGAGAACCTGAGCGTGTAGCTGCGGCGTAAGTGCACCCGGTCGAGACTTATGAAATAAACCCTAGTTGCACTATATATAATACTCCATTTTACATACAAGGCCCTATACTTTCATTAAATCCAGCAACACCCCAGTTTTTTTCTATCAATATTTTGTAAAATAATAGTATTTTTCAAAAAGAATGAATCAATTTTTTTTTTTTTCAAAATGAATTAAAGGAAGACGACAGTATACTTCATTAGAGGCGAAAAATATAACTTTTTTTATCAATAACGAAAAACATAATTAATGATCAATCCAAATGGCATGACTGAAAGAGTCACTACTAAAGTTATTGCACTTACTGTAGTACTAAAATTTATGAATTCATGTATCCATACTATGTGGCGTTTTCCTACTTAAAAAATAAATGAAAAGAGATTGGACATGTCACACCCTAACTTTAAAATGTAAATATTTTATCTAGACTGGATGGTGTAGTGATTTGGCACCAAAGTTGTCAGACAAGAGATTCTGAGTTCAACTCCTCGAGGATACCAGTGTGTGTATTCTGACGTCATGAGATAAAAAAAAAATGTAAATATTTTTTTTCCGAATGAAAGTGTAAATAAGCTCTTAATTACAAAAAATAATGAAATGTTTTTCGTAATTAAAAGCCAATGAAATATAAACAACTTATTCTTGAATAAATACACTTAATTTACTAAAGGTGTTCTTACATTACATTACAATAAAGCTTAGCCACCAGTGCCATTAGCCTCCTTCTTTCTTTTGTTAGTACTCTTGTACTAATCTCAATCACCAATGTCATAGTTAAAGTGTTTTATATACCTAATTGGTATACATTAGGCTAAAAATATTTGGTCCTTTTGAGAATTGTAGTAACCCGTACAAAAAATTATTAAAATAAGTAAATAAATATATAGGTAAGTAAATTTATGGACTAAATTCTTGTTAATACCCTGAACTTTAGGGTTGTAATCAGTTCAGTCCCTGATCTTTTAATTTCATCAAAATGGTCCCTGTACTTTCAATTTTCATCAGATAGATCATTCCGTTAAAATTTCATCTAAAAAATCTGTTAACTCGCTGACGTGGCAGTTGGTGGGCCCATCTTTGGCTGACTTGGCGATGATATGTCATGCCCGGTCACCTCATATGTGGACATGAAATTAAGGGGCCCTTTTTGCTGACGTGGCATGTTGTGATTGGAGTTAAATTCATTTTTATCTCAATCAAAAATATTTTTCCTCAATAGGTTTCGAACCAAGGATCTTGTGCTTTGGCTCCTTGTGCACAAACCACTGAACCAAGTCGGAAAGCTTGTCATAAGTTCACAATATATATATTATACACTTATGGATTCATAATAAATAGATTAAATATATTATGCAAAATATATTTTATTTATATATATATACTATAAATAAAATATATTATACAAAATAGATTAAATAAACTAGTGTTTATAAATATATTATACAAAATAGATTAAATAAACTAGTATTTATAAATATATTATGCAAAATAGATTAAATAAACTAGTATTTATAAATATGTTAAATATATTATGCAAAATATATTTAATATATTTAATATATTTATAAATACTAGTTTATTTAATCTATTTTGCATAATATATTTTATTTATAGATACATATATATAAATAAAATATATTTTGCATAATATGTTTAATCTATTTATAAATACTAGTTTATTTAATCTATTTTGCAAAATATATTTTATTTATAGTATATATATAAATAAAATATATTTTGCATAATATATTTAATCTATTTATTATGAATCCATAAGTGCATAAATATATATATTGTGAACATATGACAAGCTTTCCGACTTGGTTCAGTGGGTTGCGCACAAGGAGCCAAAGCACAAGATCCTTGGTTCGAATCCTATTATGGAAAAATATTTTTGATTGAGATAACAATGAATTTTACTCCAATCACAACATGCCACATCAGCAAAAAGGGCCCCTTAATTTCATGTCCACATATGAGGTGACTGGGCATGACACATCATCGCCAAGTCAGCCAAAGATGGGCCCACCAACTGCCACGTCAGCGAGTTAACAGATTTTTTAGATAGAATTTTAACGGAAGGATCTATTTGATGAAAATCGAAAGTACAATGACTATTTTGATGAAATTAAAAGGTCAGGGATTGAACTGATTACAACCCTAAAGTTCAGGGTAGTAACAAGAATTTAGTCCTAAATTTATATGTGATTTCATGTCCATATATATATATATAAGTTTTATAAGTAATTTCATGTCTATGTATTTATATATTGTAGTATATGTACATATATATATATATATATATATATATATATCAATTAATCAAATCAAAGAACCAAATATATATATATATATATTCACAATTATAATTAATACGAAGAAGAGAGTTAGAGAAATTTGGCATGTGAGTACAAAAGAGGTACGACAATCGTTGTCCTAAAGTTGTAGACGCCTCTCTTCGTGCAAGTAATGGCGATCGCCTACAAACTCCAAGATATAACCCTTAAACCTCACAGGATGTCTAATCCGCTTCGCACATTCACATTAGACAGGATGACAAGTGTTATTGATTGCCCAAATAGAATATAGGAATTGTAATGGAATGAAGTTTAGATGTTAATAGAATGAGAAGATGAAGAACAGGGGAAAAGAGAGCATTTAAACGTATTTTCCTTGTCTGAAGTTATCAATATTCATATTCATTCAAAAAGACATGACTCTTGAATTTAAAAAACTAATAAATGCAATCTGTCAGATAAAGTTGAAACGATGAATGTGGTAATTAAATGGCTAAATAATTTCCAATTTGAATTTTTTTTTATTAAAATGATCCTTGAAGAATGACTTCAAATATGAACGGTTCTAATCATTAGCTTGCAAGTTTGGATGATAATGTTCATATTTTAATATAATATGGGCGTCCACACGTACATGAAGGGGACTGATACACACACACAAATATATATATAGCAAATGTATGCAACTATGCATATGTATATATTGTCAAAATATCATACACAAGTAGACTAAATATTTTATCAAGTAGGTTATTATGCATGCAAAGCTAAGTGCATGTAACTTGATGATTATAGAAAAGCTTGTGGTTGGGCTTAGGCTACATGAGCAAAGAAAGGAAGGAGTGAATGAGATTGGGCTACGTAATTAAGTAAGAGAAGGGAATGATACGAATTGAATGATACAAAGAGAAATATTAGCTATCTTCCCCTTCCAACTTTCCACACTTATCAATTACCATGGTATTATCCATTCGCTAAAATCTATGTTATTACTAATTAATACTCTCTCTCTCTCTCTCTCTCTCTCTCTCTCTCTCTCTCGAGTATTTTTTTATTTGTACGATTCTTGCCGGTATTCTAGGCATGGGAGATATGTGATGCTTATGGTTTAGACCATGGTAAAATGGCAATGGCTTCATTCCTTAAATTTGGAATTTGGGTGTTCAGTATGATGGAAGAAAGTAATTTGGGGCAGAGCAAGAGAGGAGAAAAAGAAAGGAGAAAAAAGGTAGTAACAAGAATTTAGTCCTAAATGGACTAAATTCGTGTTAATACCCTGAACTTTATGAGTCTAATCAGTTCAGTCCTTGCACTTCTAATTTCATCAGTTTAGTCCCTACACTTTCAATTTTTCATCTAATAGGTCCTTCCGTTAACCTTCCGTCCAAAATTCTGTTAACTCGCTGACCTGGCACTCGGTGGGGCCCACTGGGGTCTGACTTGGTGATGATGTGTCACGCCGAGTCAACTTTTTTTTTTTTCTTCCCCTTTCTTCTTCTTCTTCTTCTTCTTCTTCTTCTTCTTCCCTCTCTTCTCCCCTTCCGGCCAGCTTCTTTCTTCCTCCCTATTTCTCCTCTTCTCCGGTCTTCCCCACAGCCCAGCTGCCCCAGCCGCTTCTCTCTCTCTCTCTCTCTCTCTCTCTCTCTCTCTCTTCTTTCTTCTTCCCTTCCTCTGTTTGGAAGGGGCTTGGAGGCGAGCAGAGGGAGCTGGGTTGTATAATCGACGACGGCGCGGCTTGAAAAAGCAGCGGAGAGAGTGAATTGAGCACGGGCTCGGGTTTGGATGCCCAAATCGAATTGGGCGTAATGAGGCAGAGGTGCGACGCCGGTGGGTCTCGGCTGTGAGCCGCGGCGGAGACGAGTACGAGCTCGTGGTGGTGTGAGTTGTTTGTGGTGGATTGAGGAGCAGAGGAGATAAACTGTAGCGGCGTTGGAATGGGTCGCCAGAATTGCAGGTGAGGAGACGCGGGTCTGTTGTGGGTCTTGGCTATGATCGGTGGTCTGAATTGTGAGCTCGGTGGCGGAAGAGAAAGTCTGACCGTAGAAGAGAAAGAGAGAGGAAGGAGAGGGAGAAGACCCAAAGGGACAGAGCCCGAGAGAAGAAAGAAACTGGGCTGTGGGGAAGACCGGAGAAGAGGAGAAATAGGGAGGAAGAAAGAAGCTGGCCGGAAGGGGAGAAGAGAGGGAAGAAGACGAAGAAGAAGAAGAAGAAGAAAGGGGAAGAAAAAAAAAAAAAAAAAAAGGGCTGACTGGGCGTGACACATCATCGCCAAGTCAGACCCCAGTGGGTCCCACCGAGTGCCAGGTCAGCGAGTTAACAGAATTTTGGACGGAAGGTTAACGGAATGACCTATTAGATGAAAAATTGAAAGTGTAGAGACTAAACTGATGAAATTAGAAGTGCAAGGACTGAACTGATTAGACCCATAAAGTTCAGGGTATTAACACGAATTTAGTCCAAAAATTAACGACTTATATATTTATAAGGGGCAAATCAGGAAAAAGTAATAGTGAGTATTCAAAACATTAATAACATGAATTTTAGTGAGCGAATAATATACGTAGCAATTGATGAGAGAAAGATTGAAAGAGAAAGATGGATGAGGAATGTAACTAGTATTCCTCTAATACAAATGGTCGGTAAAGAATGTTCCTAGTGTAAAGAACTAAAGATATTATTACCAACATAATGTTCATGAGGTAATCTTATTTATATAAGATTTCCTTATGCTACAGATGGCGAATCGAGCCCGCAAAGATACGACGAAACCGACATGGTCAGATTCTCTCCTTCAGCCAAGAAACTTGGGTTTGGAAGCCCTCCTCCCCCAGTAGCAGCACTGCGGTGGTGTATCACCCCGATATCCACCGTACAAGGTAAACTTAAGCCTTGAAGTTTCAACAAAAGTTAGGAAATGAGAGATTAAAACATGGATACTCAGTGTGGATAAATACTTTCAACCACTAAAAGTTACACACAACATGTATTAGAAAAGTGATTCAATGGACACCCCAAAATTATGTTTTTGAAAAATAAAATAATTTAATGTACAAAACTTTAGACAGTAACATATTTTTCCAACAGAATTATGATCAAGTAGGAGAGAGATCAGCCATGGACGCCCCGGCCGACAGGTCGGCATTGGACGCCCCGGCCGACAGGTCGGCGTTGGCCGCCCAATGTTATCTAGTGGGCCAATGGAGAAAAAACCATAGAAACTGCAGCATCATGATCCGAGTATTCCCATAAAAGAAAATAATGATCATTGAATTGATCTGGAAAAAACTACTACTTTCTGAAGGTGTCTCAAGTTCGGGTCTTCAGGTGGTGTCTCTCCCAGGTAAGTGAGAGGACTGACTAAACCTAGGAAGATGGTGAGTATACATGGAAGCATCGCAGTTCAACGGTTTGTCAAGATCAACTAGCTCGAAAATCTCGTCCATAGTATACAGAGAACTATGCCCACTGGATAAATTATATCCATCTTCAACTCTACCCAAGTTGCCCAAATCTCCTAAATCACTATAAATATCACTTCTTTTAAGAGGAGCTGTAGCATTTGCGTTTCCAGAATGAAGAATATTATCAAGCTCCTGCGTAGCATTTGCATTTCCAGAATGAATCAGAATATCAAGGTCCTGTGTAGCAGTTGTATTTCCAGAATGAATCATATTATCAAGCTCCTGTGTCGCATTTGCATTTGCTGAATGAATCAGATTATCAAGCTCCTGCAAACCCATGAAGTTCGCATTAGCATAAGTTTTAAAAATACTTGTGCAAAATACTATGTGGTACGTAAATATCAATGTACTTAAAGAAATTATGGATATATAGATGTATAATATAAAAATTATATGTATTAACACACACACACACATATATAGAACATTTGAAAGGCTACAAAAATCATCAACTTTAGGTCATGCGATCTAGTTTGGAATTCTTGGCTTCAAGAAATAATATTTTAGTTTCAAGGTGGTGCAAAGTATATCCATTAGCTAACAGAATAAGATCATTAGTTATCAGAAAACAAGGGAAACAAGTTCCTAGCAGCAGAGAAAGATGACATATTGCCCATGGAATGGAGTAGGGATTTAACCCTCCATATGTGACATTGGCTTGATAAGATAAAATAAAAATCCCTCTATCTATGGAAAATAAATAAAATAGAATAGAAAGAACAGAAGCACCAGAAATCTCTGAAACAAGTATCAAACAGGATAAAGGGAAGATATTAGGCTGAGAAGAGAAGAGGGGTCCGAGCAAGAAAGAAACAAACTAGAAAGAATGCCTGAAAACTACAAATGCACTGAATAGGAATAAAACATCAGAGCACTATAGGGAAAAAGGCCAATTTGTCTCTTTGAACAACCTGGATGACATATGCGACAAAAGTAACATATATACTATTTATGTTCACCAATTTTCATTATATTCACCAAAATTTGATAAAACTATACCAAACCACATTTGTGAACCGGTAAACTATAACAGGAGCAGTGTCCCAGTAGAAATCAATCTCAATCACATAGCAGTAAACCACTGATAATTCCATCATGCAAAAATGATGAGTTAAAAAGGACAGAAAAGACCACACACGCCCAACCACATTTCCGGAGCTCAGCATAATAAATACACATTTTTCATAGATAAACGTCAAAATCATGGCACTACTCCTATAATCAAATAAAAAACCTACATACATACGACTTAAAGGAAAATGAGTATGGCAAAAATGGATTTACATGTGATAACTGATCATGGTACCAAGCGTAAGTTTGACTCAGCTTATATTATAATTTGCATCTTAATTTGCCATTAATTCACGAAAAGTGATATATACTACAGGTAGCAAAAAGGGAAGAGTGCACTACACACCTTATTTTTGTCATTGCCATTGATAAGGAAAGTGCTTTCTTCCACAAAGCAATCAAACATTGACAGAATGTCATCATTGGCTGAAACACAGCGCTTCTCTGTTGTCACATAATTACTGGAAACCGACCGGCGAACATTGCATGAAGGTGGTACAACATCTGATATGCAGGATTCAGATGCAGGACCTATGCACATACTCTCAGGGGAATTTGTGCTGGTAGCGATGGAACTATTATAGCCCCGAAGTAGAATAAGGTCTGGCTCAGGCCCATTTGCATGTGGGACTGTGTCTAAACAGATTTCAACCTCATCATCAGTCCACTCTTCCTCTTTAAAGGGTGCACCATATTGTGCACCATTTTTAGGCCCTGGCCCTTCCTTTTGGAAAATTATACATAGCACATATGATTCCTGCAACATGAAAATAGCCAAAAAAGTTAATCGACATAAACCTGCAAGTCATCAACAGAAGTGAACAGAGGCTATAAGGTAAGTAAGTATTAACATGATCTATTCCGTTCGCATGCAAGAAACTTTTTAAACATTAATTAATAGCACACCTATAGATAAGGATAGTATACATACATAGTATAGTATGAGATATAGATCATGTAGCCAACATTTATATATATATATATATATGTATTTATATTGAAACTAAACAAAATTTTAGTGAAAATAAACAAAATAACAAAAGAAGGAAAATTATCACTTACCTGAGGCACACCCATATCAGCAAGGCCCTTATCTTCAAGCCTATATTCATGCAAAACCCAATCTGTTCGCTCTCCACGTGGAGGTCGACCTGTGTGGAAAATTAAAGTTTTGATCCACCCAACCACTTCACCATTGTAATGAACAGATCTGTCCTTTCCTGACGTTTTCCAGTACCCAGCTTCGGTGGCACGATTCACTCTAGCCCCACTTGCATATTTCTTTTCTCTCGGACAAAAGAAGTACCATTTCAGATCTCCAAATCGCCAACAAGATTTGTCTAAGAAACAACAAAGTAAGAAACAACACAATTCAGATTAGGAAAGGCAAGTATAATTATCCAGTATACATTTACAAGAAAACCACTTCAGCATAATACAAAGAAGAAAAGTAAAATGACGAATACCTGGAAGATCCCAAGGAGAATACTTGTAAATGTCAACCTCGGCAATGACTTTAACATGAAGTCTTTTCCCCATTACTTTCCTCTTCAAATAGTATTTCACAAGCTCAACATCAGTTGGAGAAAACCGAAACCCAGGTGGAAATGATGCTTTCCCCATAACAAAATCCAAATGTAAGTCCCAGTCTCTACTAATAACCCTTAAATACCAATGTAGAAATTCTTCACAAGATGTAAAAAAAATATTCTGTACTCAAACCCTCTTCCTAACAATACAAATATCTGGAGTCTAGATTACAGAAAGAACACTATCTTAAACACCCCCTCTAGAAAAAGGAGTTTCAAGTCCAGTGCCGAAACAAGATCTTCCGCGAACACCACAGCCTCTGTCGGTTCATAAAACAAAATTCTCGAATGATTGATGAATGCTTCTTGTTGAGATCAAAAGTCATCGGTGTGCAATGAATAACCTATTTTTAACATTATCAGACACAGACTCGCATTTAGAAGCAGAAAACCAAACCCAAAATAACAGCAAACTAAACAGAGAATCACTTTGCCCACAAAAAAAAAAACGCAGCAAATCCTATACAGGTGCGATGCTCCAAACAAGGACAATGAACATGAAACCCAGATTGTAAAATCATCAGAGTCCTTAAGAAACCGTTGCAATAGTCATATAAACCCAAAAAATATATACATCCGAAACACCATATTTAGCCACAAAACCCTAGGTTACATAAAGAAGAACACAAAACATCGCAGAGAACAATGAATGAATGTATATTAATCTAGGTTTACGACAGTCACTAATTAAATGCATGGCAACAGGGAATGGAATTTGAATTGAGAGAAAACCCTAGATTTACGAAAATTTAAAGATGTACAATATAGAGAATGAAGGGAGAGCTTGATGAGGAAAATCTTACCTGAAGAGGGAAGCACCAGCAATGATGGTTTGAATGGCTAGAAGAGAAAGATCCCAGAACAAGTCGAGAACTGAGAAGAGAAGAGGCTTCTGCGCTTTGCTCATAACACGTCCGTAGTTTGTTTGTTTATTTATTTACTTTCTGGCCAAAAAGTTCTTATTTATTTTCTGCCCAAATAGTTTCTCTGTTTCTTTTGCGAAATGGTAGTTTCTTTATTTATTTATTTATTTTCTGGCCAAAATGTTTCATTATTTATATTTTCTGGCCAAAAAGTCCTTATTTATTTTCTGTCCAAATAGTTGTTTTGTTTATTTTGCGAAACGGTCCCCCACGCCCCCAAAAGGGTCTCTATTCGTACACACACAAGACATTTAACACATATCTCATTTGGTATTCAAATTTGATAACAATATTTGAGATCTCAAATATTTTTCTTTGTATAATAAACACACAATTTTAGGTAAAAAGCTGAGAAAGATCAATTTAAATTTTCAGTTTTAAGATTGCGGTTCATACCGAAAACGATACCTAGTCGAACCAAACCATTTGAACCATTCAGGATCACAATTCCTAATTTGAAAATTCACATAACCGAATTTGGAATCGGTTTGAGGACAATATCAATATCGGTATCTAGCTCTGATAAAATAGAGGAAAAAAAACTCTGGTGTAAACACAGAGTACGCTGAAAATATTAAGTCAAACTCACAAGGTCATTTCCCTGTAATTTACTAATTTTCTTTTTCCGGTGAAGGAAAATTCTACACGCTTTTGCTTTTGATACGATGGATTTTGTAATTGCTTTGCAGTTTTGTCACTTTTGTCTATATATCTATACGCTGTCGTTTCAAAGGATAGTAGATTGCTAACTGTGACCAAAGTGAACCCGAGAGCGCCCGAATCGACCCGGCCCAAGAAGTGGCGTATTAAATACCCTAGAAACAGAGCAAAACAAATCGTCACTCAAAACATGCTCTTCCCACTTCTCTGACTTCTGCTTCGTCCCTCTTCCTCTCGATTTCCAGGTATCTTTCTCTTTTCACTCTCTTCAGTTTTCAGGTTTTCTGATCGAGTTCTCTCTCTCGCACTTAGTTGCCCCAATTTAATTTTTTTTAATTTAGGGTTTTATCTCAATTCTATTGTGCTATTCTTTTATGTTTTTATGCTGACGGATGAGTTTGATAATTGAATCTGGTTTAGGACATAAGAATACGTTGATTGATTCTGGTTTTGCTTATTGCTAAGGTTTTTTTTCAGATGATTCTGATGATTATTTTCCTTATATATATAGATGTATATCACATGTAATTCGTATGGTGGATTTGCTACTTCCTAGGTTTTTGATATTTCTTCCAATTTTATGTGTGGTTGAATGCTTTTAAAGCAAAACGATTTTCATTTTTTGGATTTGCTGCTAGTGTTTGTTTGTTTGCTTTCATTTTGCTGGTGGATTTGGTGCTAAGTCTCACTGTTTGTGTAAATAATGTTTGGAACAGGATCATTATTGCCCACCCAATGTCTTTTGATCTGAACGAGAAACATTCATCAATTATTCGAGAGTTTTGTTTTATGAACCGGGGGAGGCTTTGGTGTTCCTGGAGGGTGTTTTTCCGGCACTGGACTTGACACTCGAGTCCTTTTTCTTTAGGGCGTTGTTTATAATTTTTTATTTCTCTGTAGTCTGGACTTCAGATTCTTGTGATTGTGTGAAAGGCAGTATTGATAGGAAGAGGGTTGAATTACTAGCTGTGTAGTTTCCGGAGAAGTGATTGCACATTATTTGCTTCGGAGGAATTTGTACATTGGGATCAAAGGTCATTCTTAAATATTGGGACTTTACATCTGGATTCTATGATGGGGAAATCATCTTTGCCTCCTGGGTTTCGGTTTAATCCTACTGATGTTGAGCTTGTACAATATTATTTGAAGAGGAAGGTAATGGGAAAAAGACTCCATGTTAAGGTTATTGCTGAGGTGGACATTTACAAGTGTGCTCCTTGGGATCTTCCAGGTATATGCTATTTAACTTACTCTTCGTGTTTTTGTAATTTTTATCTGTCATTTAACTTCTTGTTGAAGTCATTTGCTTGTAAATTTGTTATTAACCTGGCCTTCCTTACTTTGTATTATGTAGTTTCTTACTGTGTGATGCTTAAATTTTCAGACAAATCTTGTTGGCGAAGTGGAGATTTGAAATGGTACTTCTTTTCTCCTAGAGAAAAGAAATATGCGAGCGGAGCTAGAATGAATCGTGCCACTGACTGTGGGTACTGGAAGACCACGGGAAAGGATAGATCTGTTCTTTACGATGCTGAAGTTGTTGGGTTCATAAAAACATTAATTTTTCACACAGGTCGAGCTCCACGAGGAGAGCGGACAAATTGGGTTTTGCATGAGTATAGGCTTGAAGACAAGAACCTGGTTGATATGGGTGTGCCTCAGGTAAATGATCTCTTAGCTTTTCATTATGTTGTGTTTTTTGTTGTGTGTGTGTATGTGGCTTTTTTCGTCCTTTTCTCAATATAATTTTTGTATCCGTCAAAGAAAATGGTCTTTAGTGTATTTGATATTTTACAATGGTTGAGTAGTATATTATTCTTCTGTTGCTAACTTTGTTGTTCATTAGAGTTTCAATTGGTTAGAATTTTTCGTGCATATGCTGTTGGTGACTAGCTTGTATTGATCTTGGCTATTTTCATATTACAGGACTCATATGTGCTCTGCATGGTTTTCCAAAAGGATGGGATAGGACCAAGAAGTAATACACAATATGGTGCACCCTTTAAGGAGGAAGACTGGACTGATGATGAGGTTGAGATTGACCTCGTTCATGCAAACATGCCCGAGCCAGACCTCGTTCATGCAAACATGCCCGAGCCAGACCTCGTTCATGCAAACATGACCGAGCCAGACCTTGTGAATGCAAACATGACCGAGCCAGACCTTGTTCATGCAAACATGACCGAGCCCGACCTTGTTCATGCAAACATGACCGAGCCCGACCTTGTTCATGCAAACATGACCGAGCCCGACCTTGTTCATGCAAACATGACCGAGCCCGACCTTGTTCATGCAAACATGACCGAGCCCGACCTTGTTCATGCAAACATGACCGAGCCCGACCTTGTTCATGCAAACATGACCGAGCCCGACCTTGTTCATGCAAACATGACCGAGCCCGACCTTGTTTATGGAAACATGCCTGACCCATACCTTGTTTATCCGAACATGACTCAGCCAGACCTTGTTTATGCAAACATGTCTGAACCATACCTTGTTTTACCCAGCAACTATAATAGTTCTATAGCTACTCACACAAATTCTCTGGAGTCCTGTGTATCTGATATTTTGCCACCTTCTAGCATTGTTCTCCAGTCTGTTTCCAGTAATTATGCTACAACAGAGAAGTATCATGTTTCAACGGATGATGATATCCTGTCAATGATAGATTGCTTTACAGAAGAAGGAACTTTCTCCATGGGTGACATTGGCAAAAATGAGGTCTGTAATTCACTCTCTTTTTGCTACATATAACAGTATAAGTATAAGAATATAGCCTTCCTTATTTATGGCAAACGAATGCAAATATATGATATAAATTTTGGATTCGGTTTGTTTGATTGGGTTTTCTTAAACATTAGTCAATATTCAGTTATTTGTTCGCCATTCTCATTTTTTTTTCTTTCGTTTCAGTCATATGCATGCAGATTCCCTTTTAGTTGATTATGTGTAGGTGCTATGGTTACTTGGTGCTGTCTGTGAAAAATGTGTATTGTTATAATGCAGAAATGTAGTGAGACCTATCTGGTCTTTTGTTTCCTTTTGAAGTTATCATTTTTTAAAAGATAGAACCTAATTAAGATGGGTTTCTGTTGAGACTATATTATAGGTTTGAGTGGATAATGATCTGTTTTATTTTTTTGATGCTTGTGTTATGTAATCTGCAGAAGCTGAGATTCCTGACCTGATGTTAATATTTGCCGAACTTGGAACTACAAATGTGTTTCTTAGAGTTTCAAATTAGATTGGCTAACATAAGAAGTTGATTATATTTGTTGATATAAATGTGATTAATATGCATACTACCTTGCAAGTTTTGTGCATGCAATGTCTGACTTCTCCATCGGTTTACAGGAGCTTGATAATCTCTTTTATTCTGGAGACACTAATCCTATAGCTGATTTCCAAAGACGTGATATTTATGAAGATTTAGGAGACTGGGGCAAAGATAGATGTAATATCCTCAATGGGCACAATTCCATGTGCGCTCCAGATCAAATGCCTCCAGGTGAGAATGAGCCATTTTTGGAGCTAGTTGATCTCGACAAACCTTTGAATGGCAATAATTCCCTGGTTACTCAGCATCTTCCGATGTTTACTCCGCCTCGTACTTTTCTTGGAGATGCACCTTATGAAGACTCGTACTTTATGTAATGTGGCAAAGATAGATGTAATTTCCTCAATGGTCACAATTCCATGTGCACTCCAGATCAAATGCCTCCAGGTGAGAATTAGCCATTTTTGGAGCTAGTTGATCCCGACAAACCCTTTGAATGGCAATAATTCCCTGGTTACTCAGCATCTTCCAATGTTTACTCCGCCTCGTACTTTTCTTGGAGACACCTTATGAAAACTCGCACTTTATGTGGAGAGACGACTTTGAAGACAATGTAGATGTGTTCTATAAGGTGAACTTCTGAAAATAGTAATGCTTCCAACATTGAATTTGTGAACTAGATAATTGGCTTTGATTGACATCATTATTCTATTAAAACCGATGCTTTCAAATTATTTTTTTTCCTGTGACTTGTGGATTTTTTTTTTCTTTTTGCGCTGGGAATAATAACCTAGGGATGTTGCCAACTCTACATCCAAAGAAAAAAAAATTGACATGAGCAAGATTAGAAATTTGAAAGAAACTAAACCTTTTGGAAGGAAACAGTTGTAGGAAAGAAATTGACATGAACAAAGTTCTTTGCCCAACTTTCTCAAAGTTATGGTTGTTTTATTGTTGTGCTCTAATTCTGAGGATTCATTTGGATGCACATTGATGAAAGGAAAGAGCACGACCCATAAAAAAAAAAACATGTATTAGTATTCTGTACATGGGGTATTTATAAATAGAAAAATCAAAAATATACTTATTTGGGCCTAATTGGGCAGGATGGGGTCATGGCCGGGTCAAGTCGGGGCTCTTGTTTTGGGTCGGGTTGTAGTCTTATATAAACGAGGGCGTAGCGAGGCAATTAGGGCAACGCCTCTTCTGCCTCTTTCTCTGTGTTGTTTGTTTGTTTGTTTTTTCTCTTGGTTTGGTTTTTGTTGTTGATGATAATTGTGAGAGAAATAGAGAGGATGATGAAATGCGATGTGCAAACGCAGTACCATGATCATCTTGGTTTCGATGAGCGGCACTTCCACACGAGATTTCTGACTCTCCCTCTCATATCATCCTCCTACATATTTCTGTTTTGTTCATTGCTTGCTTTACAAATTGACCTATAGACCAGTTTTCCTTCTGGCTTTCATACTTCTTAAACCCAAACAACAGCGGACATGAATATTTCCAACAACAGCAGTACCCAATAAGAAAAATGGGACTGGAATGTTGCAGTGGTTTAGAAACTATGCCAATTTCTTTTCCCATTTTCTAAAATCAATGTCAATGAGACTTTTTTTTTCTTTGAATTAGTTTCATTTGATTTCTATTTGTTTCAACTTAAAGAAGTTGGTAATAGTTCTCAAGAATTACTTTTATCTTTGGACAAGGGAGTGGTAATCTAATGCTTTCTATTGTTATCTTACCATTGAGGATCTCTAAATTTTATTGGGTTGAATTGAATTTGGGGGTTCTGTTTTTTAATCTGAATTTATGTTCCAACAAAAATAATTTGAATTTTCTCCTAAGAATTTATTGTACGGCGGTCATTTACGATTCAATGATATTCGATCAAGAAAGTAAGAAACCAGGATTTGGCCAATAAATAAATAAAAAAAGAAATTAGGAAGCCGAAGATGAGAAGTAAATAGCAGATAAGAGTGCAAATGCTCTCTTTTGGGCAAGGAATGTAATGCTGCTAGAAACAAGAGGGTCTCCCCTGCTGATGTTGGGAACTCAGAAATAATTGATCAGAAATCAAAATGTAATGACAGGGTTTCGGAATTTCTATCCTGTACTTGAATCCCAAGATCACCTCTTCATTACCTCTACTTTTGCTTCTGAAGTTTGGGATTTTATTCAACATTAATTGTGAATGTAAAAACTATTGTTTTCTTGCATGTTCTTTTTGTTATGTAGTGTTGATGAATGATGGTACGTTGTATTATAATTAGAAAATGTAAGACAATTTATGCACACATTCGTTTACATTTCAATTTACAAGTAACCTAAAGCAATTAGGAATCTTTTATTATTTTTTTTTGGTCTAGGATATGAAAAGAGAGCTTAATCCCACATTGAAAAGGTGGCAAAACAAATTATAGTTCATAAGTTGGGTATTCCACCATTAATAATGTCGAGGCCTTGAGATAAAACCTCACACCTATAAACCCATTCGGGATTTCTAATAAATTTAGGTGGCTAAGTTGAGGACAGTATCGGTGATCCTTTACCTTAGTCAAGGCGGTATAGCCTAACTGAGCTCTGATACCAAGTGTTGGTAGGGTTCGTTACCAACATCACCGAGGCCTTTTGCGTCCATTAATTTTTTTTTTTCTTCTGACCTCTTTAAAGATCACAATTTTTATAGTGGCATTAAGCCAATTGACCAGCTTTGAATCATGTCATCGCATACGTGACCAGTTCATTGAACTTCAACGGCTCTGTGAAGAACAACAATCTTGCTGCTGCTGGCTTTAATATAAGGGATGAAAATTGACAACTACTTATTGCAGGATTTAAACGCTGTAAACGTCGAAGGATACTCCGAACAAAGGGCTGCATCAATGGTCGTAATGAAACCCCCTGGCGCGCAGCTACATTAATGAGGAACATTCCACACCATAACTTTTAAGCACATATACAAAGAGGTGAACTAGCTGGCGGATGCTCTTGCAAATTTTGGACACAGATCACAGAAGACCGAATATGGTACGTTTCGAATGCTGCCTTCAAAGGCTAAAATGCCCTCTGCTTAAGTCACTGTTTCTCTCATTTGCTTCCTAAAAATATTATCCGGAAAATAGTAATGGTGAAGATAGGTGCATTTGGAGGCTTCCAATGATAAGTTTTCTGCCAAACCAGCTTACATTTCAGGGAACCACAATTTATCGCAAACCTGGGATCTCATGATATTCGAGTTCTTAATTTGGAATCCGAATGCTGCTGGCAGATCTAGTATTCGAGATGTCTCCTTCTACCGGTCAATATTTCTGCTGTTCCGTTTGAATTTTGTAAAGCTATCTCTCTGATTCATCTGAAGTTTAATGGTTGTCTGACCCTTTTCTTTCTTGCAACTGAATCTGAATGGCAAGTTCCAACTGACATCTAGTGTGACTGAGAACAATATGGATGTGCTTCCATTTTTAACATGTAGTTGGGTATTTAAAACATGAAGGCAAATAGCTCACTTTATAAGATACCACACGCAAAGGGCAATACTATATTCACTCTCATTTCTTTTTGTACCAATTCTGTGAGTAACATGAATTTTGAAGTGCAGGATGACAAAATGAAATTGGAGATGGTACCAGTGCAAAACATAGAACACAAAACATTGTAAACCCATCGTAGAAATGGTGAGCGTAGGATCAGTAGAACAGTATAGGTGAAACAAATTCTTCATAGGAAGGTAAACAAAGGTGGCCTACATTGTATGTAAAAGAGATTACTATAGTTCCTCAGGATATTTGTCATACTATAGTAACAAGCTGGCCTACATTCTCTTTACAAATTGGTCTCCCAACTCCCAACTTGCAAAGTTACTTCTCTGAAGAAAAGTCATGCCCTCAGCATAGTAATTGACCTAACTTAGATTGGAACAGTCCCTAATAACAAAACTTACATAGAGATTGATACTTGATAGTCCTGGGTTTTCTCATTCAGTAGAAATGCTTCACTGAATCCATCAACATCCAGACTATGGTGTCACCATATTGTAACACAAATGTTTTCAAAGCTTCTATTCAGATGTCATCAAAATGCTCAAGCATCCAAAAGTCAACTAGTACGTCATATTCTGACTCTTATATAACCAAACCATCCAAACTCTACCAACTGGAATCAAAATACACAGGATAATATCAATTTCTTTTTTTTTTGAATAAGAAACTTGATAATTTATTTGGGGCACAAAGCCATAGAAATTTGAGGACAAGAAGTCATTAGGATAAACTAAAAGACTGAAGACTAACAGAAAACCCAAAATTACAAGAACTCAACACTAATAAGACACTACTGCTTTCCAATCTAACAATAAGGCTGAAAGGGAGTAGTTTCTATACACAGGGGTGACTGATGCCCACAATGCAGACCAGAAACTAATTCGATCCCAAAGTCCTTCTACACACAACCCAGGAAAATCATCAAAAATTCTCTTGTTACGCTCCATCCAAATAACCCAAAAACCGGCCAACATTCTGCAGCCCCAAAGTATTTTTGCCTTCTTTCCTCTTCCACCACAAATGAAACGAATGCTTAACAGATCATAACAGCTTTTAGGAATGACCCAACTAACATCAAACTCCTTGAAAAATCTCCACCAGATTTGAATAGAAAAAGGACAATGAAGGAATAAATGATCCACACTCTCTTCCCCATCCTTGCAGAGTATACACCACTGGGGGCTAAGACAATGAAATGGTCTTCGCTTTTGAATGATGTTACAAGTATTCACTTTCCCATGAGTGACTAACCAAGCAAGAATATGAACCTTAGAAGGAACATTAGTTTTCCAGATTTGATCAACTGGATCAAAATCAGAGAACTCAAGATTATTCCCATAAAAGCTTCTGAAAGACTTGCAAGAGAATGACCCATCCCTTTCTAAACACCAGCGTCTAGAATCCCCTCTTGTACTATAAAAACGGGCACTGTCCAGCTTCGCAGACATTGAAGCAAACTCCACAGTCTCCAAATCATTTAGATTTCTCCTAAAACCGAAATTCCAGTTATAAGGAAACTCAGAGAAATCTGCAAACCTTGCAATCTTCTCATTGTGCTTACAGGACAATCTAAATAATCTGCTTACTATCAATTTCTTTTTGAAATACAACCTCAACAATAATCCTCCATTTTGATCGAAGTCAAACACAAAAAAATCACCAATCCATAAATTCACAGCCAAAAAATAAAAGATTTACAAGAAGTAGCTGACTACTTTTCAGTGTAGACTCCCATACTCCCATGGCGTATCATGTCCAATGTACCAAAGATCCAATCTTAGCAGCCCCTCGATACAAATACTAAGGATTTTGATTTTATTAGTTTTTGAAAACTGGTATGTGAATCAAACAGACCCTAAAATTCGTATTTAGTTACCAAAGTTATAAAAGTTATTATTTGATGACAAATATGGCACAATATGTAAGTTAATAAAACAAACATTTACAAATGAGCAAGAATCATAATGCTGTCTTATAAATCACAAAATCAGTAGCTAAGAAGAACAATAGAAATCTTCTTAGACACGTCCCGGCTCAGAAAGTCCTGAAGTAGCCAAACCATCTTCCATAGTACCATTAAATTTAATCAACCACCTAAAATCCAAAAACATGCACCTCTCCAGACCGAAAACATCATCATTTTCAGACTCAGAAACAAATCAGGCATTGCCCAGGAACAAATGAGGATATGAAATCACAAATAAATATAACAAAACCAGAAATGACCAAAACAAATATTCACATATTTCAAAAAAAAAAAAACCAAATCTAATCTTTGCCTAAACATCATTTTATGAATTTCACAAGAACACTACTGGACAATTTTATCCAAGTATTTTATGGTAGCTAAATGGAACTTCGAGGAATTGAAGAACTCTTTCTATTAAATGAGGTCTTATATACATCTTTACACATAACAGATGCATAACGAGTCACAGTTCAACTAACCATCCTAATTGTCAAATGAAGTTATGAGGGAAATTGTAACTTTGCAGCCTTTTCAATAAATCAATATCTTGAGAATGTGCACATGTACACACTACAACCATTATTTGTTTCCCACAATAGCAAAAAGCAAAATTAGAATTCACCTATACCTCATTCCTTAAATTTGAGCCACGTCTAAAGCAAAAGCATACACGTGTAATTGTTAGGCTTTCGTATCAGGAGCGAAACTCTACTAAACCTGTGATACATGATGCTATGAATTCATAGGATCATCCAGTCCAAGCATAACTTTATCAGTTAATCTTACGTTTACTATCTACAACCTAATCTATTGCGAAGTTAGCTTTATCACCACTGTGGCAAGAAATATGAGATCAACTAACAAATAGCTATATCAAATAACAATAGTTTGAAAGAAGATCCCGAACCACTAGAGTTTTCTGATTATAACTCGGTTAAAATTCAAAAGCATTACCATGTCTAAGCATAGATAAACATTGAGACATTCAATCACTTAGACTTCTTTCCTTGCTTCTTCTTTATAACTTCATCGATGTACATTATACCCTTGCCTTTGTAGACTTCAGGTGGCTTACAACTACGAACCGCAGCAGCAAACTGGTGCACCCTATCCTTATCAATTCCAGTGCAGCAAACCACATTGTTCTTGAAGCAGAAGACACGAACAGCAGGAGGAACCGTCAATTCAACTTCATGACTGTAACCCAATTTCAGATACAACAAGCGCCCTTGAGCCTCAGCTCTGGCTTTGTAGCCCACACCCACAATCTTAAGAAAGCGGAAAAATTGGGCTTCCATTTGAGTAAATGCTCCTGAAACCAACCAAACCTAGTCAACAGTTTGCCTCAACATTATCAAACTAAGCTCATTTTAATCATTTCTGTAAGAAAATATACAATCCTCAAATAACTAAGTTCACATTTAACATTATGTTCAAGCAACATCAACACTAATAACCATAAAGAATGTTGACAGAGCATATATACACTTCCCATTTTGTATCAACGTAAAGAATGAGAAACTTCAGAGCCTAGACTTGCGCATAGCAGCATCTCACTAGTTCAATATATTAGAAAACATCAGCAAATAATGCAATGCATTAAACAATAGGCTTGCTCTCAACTTGCAAACTGAAACAATTCAAGACAACTAAAAGATGTTCCGAAGAGCTAGTAAAATTGATGATTTAAAACTACGGCAAATCCCAAAATCTGAGTTGAAGCACATCTCAAAATCAGACCATTGAGAAATGCAACTGTACGGATCCCTCTGGTGAATTTTATTAATAATCTGAATTGTATCGAAGAAATTATCCACCAAATCACTATCCATATCTAACCCACTCCTATCCTCCTATTACTTGGAATAGAGTTGCATATACCCATCAAATAACCAACGAATCAGAAAATGAAAACAAAATATCCAGAAAATTTAGAGAATGGCATACTAGAACTTGAGAGAAACAAAAAGAAAGAAAATTGGAGAAAATGATAAGCAAATGAGAGCTAGATTAAAAGTTCCTGACCCTAAACTCACAGTAATTACTGAATGAAAGAAGACCTGAAGAGTCTGAAAGCCTACCGTCGAACTCTGAGAACAGAACAGGAAGACGAATGAGTGAAACTGAGAAGACAAAAAATGGGAATAAATTGCAAAATTTAACAAGGGTATCTTAGGCATAACAAGAAAATTCATTAAACGCGAATATGAAAAAGTCCGCAAGAGCCTAGGGTTAGCTCAAATGATCAGAGAGGGTGGAAATTTCGGTTAAGATTAAAAAAAAAGTCGAGAAGGGTCCTAACTACTGTTCTATTTCACCCGAGAGCCGGGATTGGTCCGACCAATCAATAGAAAAAACTCACATAGCTAAATAACTAAAATATTATATTCCAAATACTTCCTGTATTTTTTAACATAGCCTTTTTCTATTGACTGGTCTGACAAATTCTGTGATATGACGGTTTGACCAAAGATTGTCTACCATTCTACAAAAATATTACTCACTGGTATGTACATGTGGTGTTATTTTTTGGAAAAAAAAGTCGCAACTGTATCCAACCTTTGGACGAATCAACATTAATTTGAGTACCTCAACTTTCAAAATTATTATTTCGGTACCTCAACTTCATATTTCGTCATTCAATTTAGTACCTACCGTCTATTTCCCCATTAACGTCAAGGGCATTTTTGTCAAACTAGGTCTTTTTCCTATACAAGTATTATTTTACACCATAACAAAGTGACACTTGTAACTTTTAAGTACATATATATAAAATCATTTAGAAACATAAATCTAAAAATTAAATGAACCAAAAATAATTAAACAAAAAAAATTATATAGAAAATTTAAGAAAATCTGCAAACTTTGGAGCGAGATCTTTTTTTTTTTTTTTGCTTTGAAGTTTGAACCATATATTTCTCTTTGGAGCGAGAAAATTAAGTTTTATGGCTTTTAAAAACTATAAATTAATACTTTAGCTATATATTTGACAAAAGTGTTGTTTGACGAAAATATCCTCGTTTTTAATGGATGGCAAGTACCAAAGTGAATAACGGAATACGAAATATAGGTATCAACGTCATAATTTTGAAAGTTGAGGTACCAAAATGTCAATTATCCAAAATTCGAATACTGATTATGATATTTTTCCCTACCATTACGATGTATTTCTCTTTATTAATGCATTTGTCGTCTCCTCCCCGGATTTTTTGGCCTAGCGAGTCATAAAAAAAAAATGCAACATTTCGCAATAGTTTAGGTACCAAATCAGGTTTTTACCCTTAGCAAAAAAAAAATCTTTTTTTTTTATCACTCTGTCTATCGGTGATATTTGAACCCATAAGTTCCACGGAACTGTTAACCAACTAACAAGCAACCTAAAAAAAATATCACCTAGCAGTGAGTTATAATTAAACTAATTGTAGTTTTTTTTTTTTGAAAAGTAAACTAATTGTAGTTGATAAGCTAACAATATGAAATATATAATTTAATTGGCCGGTCATGGTTTACATTTTGTTAGAAACAACTTGACTAACAGTAACGTGTGATGTTAGTTGGTTGTTAATATCGACCTAAGATAGAATTGTAGAATGTGCTCTGTTATAACAAAAAAAATAAAAACGTACACCACTCTATCTGCAACCAATTCCTTTTTTGTTTCTTGTCGAGCTAGAGTTGAACCATCTCAAACCGCCAAAATAACAGATTCTCATACCTATGTTAATTAACATACCTATCTATAATACTACTACTCTTCAAATTTCCTTATAATTTTTGGTGCTAGCTAGCTAGCTTATTCACGAAGAAGAAATGCCTTCTTCAGGAAGCAGCAATAGTAACAATGCAGAAGCTCCCAGCAATATCAAGATTGTGGTTTCAGTGTTAGCATTTTTAGGGTTTCTAGTTTTCTTGGTGGCGGGTTTGATTTACATGTCCCACAAGTACAGTCCAAGGCCGAGCGATATCGTCGTTCGTTTGCATTCTTTAACAGTAAAGCACTTATTCCGTGTCCGAGGAGCTTCGCCACTGTCGGCAATATGGGATGCGAACATAAGCATCCACAACCACAGAGACGGCAAGGATCCCCACCGAGACAAGGACATGAATATCATCGTCCGGGACCTCCAAAGCGTCCTCTATTACAAAGACCATGGAGTCTCATGCGCTATGCTTGCGAAACCAATGCTAGTGATCAAAAGCGAGAAATGGGGGATGGTGAGACTCGAATTCAAAACAACAAATTGCGGCGTCAAAGACAATTCTAAGGTTGACGATAAGTTGGAGAGAAAGATGAGGGAGGAAAGAAGGAGAGGGCACCTGCGTATGAGCATGAAGATGAACATGGTGGTGTCGACGGATTTTCTTCAGTCTCCTAACTCGACAGGGAGATATTGGAGAACCGACGTTCGGTGTTCACATGAGTTTGATGTTGTGTATGTGCATGGAATAAGGAAGGGAAGAATGGTTGGTCATGATTTGAACCTGTGGTATCACAAGTGCAACTTCGACACAAAGATGATGCATTCCCAACATATATACAGATGGTTAATTCCCAATAATTTAGATTAATCTCTTATTCTGTTTTGTAAATATATTGTGTAGTGGATTAGTTAGCATTGAACAAGTGATTTCTTCTATTTTTGTTCTTAAATAAAAAAGATTGTATTCATGCAAATTGGATTTTGATTATTTGAACTAGTTTAACTTTTGTAGGGAAGAAAAATGCTTCCAAGATACCATGTTATAGATGGCTATCGATCATACATATGTACGTTCTAGCTAGGAATAGATTAATTTCTAAAATTAATGTGTTATTATCTGGATGAACCGGAGAACAACTAATTAATTTAATTTTGGCCAGACTATAATGAGTTTTTTTTTTGGACAATGAGTTGGCAGGCTAATAGGCTATTATGCTATTAAGTATTAACTAATAATGAGATTTATTAACTAAAACAAATAGCCGGTGAGATGTAACATGTTAATTATCTGTGAAGGTTATGAGTTCAAATTTCATTGAAATCATGGAGAGGATGGAGTAGATAGGAGTGAGCTAGCTAGGATTAAAAAAAATTGACTTAGTCGGACTTAGTTAATCATGATTTCCTAGTGAAAAGTTAATCATGAGTTCAATTTTGTTGAAGCCTTGAAGGGAGCTCAAAGCGAACCCATAATGAGATTTATTATGTTGTTAACTAATAATGAGATTTATTAAGTAAAGCAAATAGCCGGTGAGCTGTAACATGTTAATTATCTGTGAAGGTTATGAGATATGACAACTGCTTGCACGTACGACCCGATGTGGGGTCACTTTTGGTATATTCGACACTTTGGTCACTATAATTTCAAAAATATCACTTTAGTCACTCAAGTTTGAAATCGTCTTTCATTTTGGTCACTATAAACCGCAAAAAAAAAAAAAACTAAACTAAAGTGAAAGACGATTTCAAACTTGAGTGATCAAAATAATATTTTTGAAACTATACTTACCAAAGTGTCAAATAGTCAAACTTGAGTGCCCAAAAATGATTTTTTTTTCTCTTACTAATAAGTCAAATTAACTTCTCCCCAGTTAAAAATTGATCTGCATAAGCAATCCTCATATATCGATCATTTACTTGTCTATAATGGAATTTAATTAAGCCCTAATTCATAATTTCTTGTTGTACAATCTTATGAACCTGTACAAGATAATGTTGATATCAAGTTACTTAGTCAAAGAGCTAGCTTGTTCAGTACCCCATGTGATCAAAAACAGTACTAGTGTACCAATTCTGCTTCCCCCAGTCAGATTTTTTAACCATTGGATTTCAGAAAACAAAATAAGTTCGTTACTAGAATTTACTGGATAAGCAGGTTGTCCTTTATTTACCACATGCCTAGCATTTGGAAAACAGTTGTACCGAGTCAAAGGGATCCCATGAATCCTCACACATTTCTCTCAGCACTAACAACAAACTTCAACTCCAACCCTCCTATATAATCCCCCAAACCCTCATCAATAAAACTTCATCTCATTCTTTCATAGTTTAGCTAGAGATCTATCTAAAAACCCTAAAAGAGAGAGCTCCCTACAAAATTCAATTTTTTTTTTTACTTCATGGAAACCTCCCAAGTGTTTTCTTGCTTTTTCTTCTTTCTACATTCTATTTTGGGTAAAAACCCTAAATGATACCTAAAGGATTAAATTCAGTTTATCCCTTTGAACTTTACACCAAACATCATGTTAGTCTCTGCACTTTTAATTTCATCAGAAACACCCTTATACTCTTCAATTTAATCAGTTTAGTCCATCCGTTCAGTGACGTAGCCAGAAATATTAGTCAGAGGGGTCAGGACTTAAATAACTATTATACTACACAAAAATCCAGCATCATCAAATAACAAAAAAATAAATCTATAAATCGTTACAATACTAATACATAACAAATCCGTCCAAAACAATTACAATTGTCCCCGACGATTGCTCATATTTTGAAATCTTTTCATGATGGTTTCATTATCAATCTAAAAGAGTGTTTAATCATTATTTTTTTATTACTTTCTTTTGTTAAAGGCAGCAAATTTTATAATATATCTAATAAAATATTATATACTTCAGCCAATTAAAAAAATTCAGGAGGGTCAATTGACCCCCCTCGACCTAGTGTGTCTACGCCTTTGCCTCCGTTAGTCAATCCGTTAACTTTGATCGTTAAGTGATGACGTGTCATGAGTGGGGCTCATTCTTGGCTGACTTTGCAGTGACGTGGCATCCCAGTCATCAACCAAAGCTGACTGGGCATGGCACAAAGCTGACTGGGCATAGCACGTCACTGACGGAGGGACTAAACTGATTAAATTGAAGAGTATATGGGTGTTTCTGATGAAATTAAAAGTGCAGGGACTAACATGATGTTTGGTGTAAAGTTCACTGGAGTAAATTGAATTTAATCATTTTCAAAAATACTATTTTACATAGAAATCATGTGCTATAATAAGGAAAATTTTCTCAATTTGCACAATTGACAAAAATAAGCGAAACCCCGATTTCGATAGACAATGTGTTGTCAAAGTCCATTTACTTTGTTTAATCATAGAGTCCAAAAAAGTCTAATAAGTAAATTCTCTTAAATTTCTTCAAACTTAAAAAAAAATAAAATTTAAACACTTGTAGCTACGAACAATTCGTCGCTACAAGAGGCTCCTAACTGTTTTTTTATTTTGTTTATTTTAATTTGATGAAATAGTTAAAAAAGACTATTTCGGTCCTCATAAGGTCTCACGTTAGACTTCACTAAGACTCTAAAATAATTTTTAAAACTCGTATAAACCGTACCTGAGAATTTCAAAGATGCCATTTTTCATAGAAATCATGTGCTACAAAGAAATTTTCCTCAATTTGACACAATTCACCAAAGTAAGCGAAAACTCGATTTTGGTAGATTGTGAAAGCCAAAGCTCGTTTGCATTGTTTAATCATAGATTTTATGAGCTTCAATAACTAAATTATTTTACATTTGTTCAAAGTTAAAAAAAAATTTTAACTTTGAAATTCTCAAGTACGGTTTGTATGGGTTCTCAAAATTATTTTACAGTTTTAGTGAAGTCTAACGTGAGACCTTATGAGGACCAAAAGAGTCTTTTTAACTATTTCATCAAATTAAAATAAACAAAATAAAAAAAGTTAGAAGGTGAAAATGATAACTGTGAGCATATATTATAAGTACATGAGACATGAAATTAATCACTTATAGCTACATATATTTCCAAATGATATATCAATCCAATATCTATGCACGTACGTAGAAGGTGAAAATAAAATATGATAATTAGTTCTTAGTATGTGTGTACGTTTCTTTCTTTTGCTTTCGAAGATAGCACAATTGTATATATGCGTTAGCGATTTTACCTTGTTAGCTTCGTTGTAAGCTTTGATGGTACCCTTGTGAGCCCATGACTCAAGAGCAGCGATGATGTGAGGTTGGACTAGGAGAGCAATGCGTCGAAGAGCGTCGATCTGGAGTGTTGATTACCTTTGTGAGATAGCTACCAGAGAAGTTGGACCCATAAGATCGACATTCTGCCATTCTAATTAAGATGAAGGTATCATCTGATTGCAACACAAATTTGTTGACTGCCGGGAAGCATGTTATATATGATGGACGGTGATCCGAAGAGGTGTCACCGTATCTGATTGTTCATTCAATATATAAGTTAACGTATATATACAACATTAATTAAGCAGGTGGAATTGATGAGCAATGGAATTATAAGAGAAAAGGTGTTGAAAGGAAAGAAAAACTATGTATGAACGTACTTGGCCCGTTTTGCGTTGATAAATTCATCTGGGCGGCGAAGAATTTTGAAGCTAGAAGGTGAGCAGCATTTCGCCAAAGAACGGAAACCCCATGTGACCCGGAGGCAGGTTGGCATCGGTAGATGACTGCCGCAGTTTGAGAGAAAGCACATACCAAAGCTCGTTCCACCACCACAAGAGCAACCCCAACAATGGCATACCTCCCAGAACCAGAGCCACGCAGACGCCCAAAGAATTATCCATATCTCCCTACAATACCTCTGATTCTTGTTGTAGTGTATGTATAGCTAGCTAAGTTCGATCTTTTTCTTTTTGTCAATAATCTCTTTTTTTAATTTGTTAAAAAATGTCGTCTTTTGTAGTTCAAGTACGTTGATGCATCGTATGATATATTGAGTGTAATCATGTTTAAAAAGAAAAGAAAAAAGTTTAAATGAATTACCTTCCATAATTTTGTCTATATATAACTACATAAATGCACAATACGGCAATACACAAGCAATTTAAGACTCCAAATACACATTTTACATGTAAAACGTATGTATCATTGAAATTATGAGAAATTAATCAATTTCTAAATTTTGTTAAATGAGATATATATCAACCCTATCAATTGGTGTTGGATGTGGAAGATAAATCATTTGTGCATTATTTGGATCGAGCAGTTTCCACTTGACGAATCCAATTAGCAATAAAATTTGTGAGGGTATACATATTAGTTGTTTGAAAATTATAAATTAAGAATGGCAAATATGAAACAATTAAATCAATATATTATTAATTAGAGTTCCTCAGCTTAATTGATTACTCGTCTGACCAGGTGTAAGCAAGTAGACAATTGAAGGGAATCAAACCTACTAATTAGCTACAAGAGTCGAGACAATACTGCTTTGGTCAGGCTTACAATTATACGAAGATCGAATATGATTCATGTTGAAAGGTGCACCCTTCTTCATTAGTGAAAATCTTGTGTCTTATTATCTCGATCTCCAATTTTATGTAGCTAGTGAGCATGCTTCATGTCACGTTGGGTATCAAAATTTCTATTTTGGGAGGCATATCATTGTGTGCCAAATTAGAAATGTCACCAGTCTCAAACTTAAGATAAGATACCATTTGACAATTTTTTGGGGTCAAAAGATACCATTTGACATTGAGGAGACAAAACTTCCCAAATCAATAGCTAGGGTATCTTTAAAATCAAAAAAGAAGAAGAAAAGAAACTATAGGGTATCTTATTGTTAGTTACTTATTAATAGAGTCAATTACACATAAGGTCACTTTTGGTAATCATGTTATTTTCTAAGCCACCAAATATTTTTATTCCTCATAAAACCACTAAAATATTACAAATTTCAATATTTACAAAAATGTCACTGCATACAAAAAGCTCATATATTGTTCTTTGACATTAGCTTTATTGTTTTTTTGCCGTAGTTTTCTTGTTCTTTGACAATAACTTTATTGTTTTTTGCCAGTAGTTTTATTGTTCTTCGACTGTAGCTTTATTGTTATTTTGGAAGTAGTTTTATTGTTCTTTGAAATTAGTTTTATTGTTATTTGGCAGTAGTTTTCTTGTTCTTAATTTGACAGTAACTTTATTGTTCTTTGCTAGTAGTTTTATTGTTCTTCGGCTGTAGCTTTATTGTTCTTTGGAAACAACTTTATTGTTCTTTAAAAGTAGCTTTATTGTTATTTGGTAGTAGCTTTCTTATTCATTAACAGAATAAACTAGCTCATTTTTTTATGAACAAATTAAAATTACAAGGAAAAACCCCTCATTTTATAATTTTTTTTAATTAACATATAAAGCGTCGCATCTACGCTTAACAAGTTGTGGATCAATCAATTTGTGCAACAACTTGAGAAACAAGAATGGACAAAGAGGAGCAGTAGATCTTTCTTTTTGGTTGGTGCTAAGCGGGCGAACCCTAAAAGACCAAAGGATATGGTACATAAACACATTAGATATACATAAACACAAATTTTTGAATGAAATCTTGATGGCACAAGAAAATAACTAAATACACAAATACATATTCAACAACATCGATAAGTCGATAACCAAAAGTGAAGCAAATAATAAAAAGAAATCTTCAAATACAGGAAGAAAATATTGAGATATTAATTAAACCCTTAATTAACCCTATCATTGGAATTAGGAAAAGATGATTTTTAGAGTTTGGTAAACGTGATTTCAACATTATCAGCTGGTCTTGGATGTGAAAGATAAATCATTTCAGCATCAGGATTCAGTAACTTCCACCTGAAAATTACCATGTAAATTATATGTTTAATGATCTATTGCGTTAGAGTTCAAAAGCATATAATTAAATATTGAAAGCAAGCACTGATTTGGGTTAGCTTACTTGTATCCAATAGACAAATGATGTATCAAGACTGCGAGTTGTAGCCTAACGAGCATGCTTCCTATACATATTCTTGATCCACCTCCGAACACTTGGTATGTTCCAGGAATCACCGGACTCTGAGGCCGGGAGTGTAATATTTAGTTAACTAATTATTAAGCATTTATAATTGTTCCAAAACGAAATTAATGTAGACTTACATCCCATCTATCTGGGTTAAAGCACATGGGATCGTCAAAATTCTCTGAATTTGTGTGAAGATACCGAATCCAAACAAGCACTCTCCAATTCTTAGGTATTTTGTAACCTGCAACATCGAACACACTACCATATATCAATCGTAAGTCTGAAAATATATATACGTACATAATCATCAACACTTGATTAATTTAGTATATACGTACTTAATTTGTACATACCTTTATACTCAACTTCCTTGGTAGCCTTTCGGAAAACAAATGCTGAAACGTTGGCCAATCTTAATGTTTCTTCCACCACCTTGTTTGTGTATTTCATTTTCGAAATATCTTCTCTGGTAATGAAATCCCCTTTCTTGTTCTGACTTATACCCAGATTCTCCTCCTGCATGTAATTAAGTAGTACGTCCAGCTAGTTAACTACACATGCATGGAGATCGAATCTCAAGAAATATATATATATATATATATATATATATATATATATATATATATATGAACTTTAATTTCAAGTTTAATTTAATTAATTTGTACATTTTCAGAATATATATATATATAGGATGATCGATCCTACCCGAAGCTTTGCGAGGATATCTGGATATTTGGCAAGATAGTAGATAGCCCACATTGATGAAAGGGAAGTAGATGCATATCCAGCAATAACAAGGCCCACAATGTTATCTAGCACCTCTTGATCAGTTAGTTTATTGCCCTCGTCGTCTTTAATTTGCATAAGCCCATCCATTAGGTCATTTGTCACTACTTCTTTCTGGTCTTTTTTCTTCTCTAGCTCCACCCTGAATATTGCCTCAAGCTTCTTCCTACACTGCAAATTCACATTCCATATATTTATCATGCATGTCATATATAGGACAGACTTTTCAATTCATAACAAACGTACCCAAAAATATACTCTTTTAATTTTTTTTTTATTTCACGTACAGGATCAAAGGGTCAATCAAATTTGAAATAGCTAGCTATGTTATATTAGTGGAATTAATTGTACGTAGGAGAGAAGGTAACTAAGTGATGAAGTAATCTGGGCGTCGCAACCAAAACCAATTGGCAATGGTTGGATAGGTCCAAATCTTTATAAGCATATTTGCAAGGTCTCTTTCTCCAATGTGAGATAACACTCCACATTCTCACACGCCCCCGCACGTGTGGCGAATTTTCAAGCCAAACACGTAGACATCTTATATTGGGTGACGTGGAGCACGTGTGGCCACTTGACTTCAACCTAAATGAGATTTTTATAATAAAGGAAATTAATTATTTAAGATTAATTAAGATTAACCTGACGAGCATAGTGATAAGCAGATCCAGGAATGTTCCATGGTTGGGCTCTAATTCCTTTCAACAATCCGGCAAACAAGTTATCAATGGTATGTAGGAGAGGCCCCGGCTCCATGCTTACGAATAATTTGCCAATATTTTCAAATGTTACCTGTAATTAATAATTAGTATCTATGAGACATTTAATAAATCACTTAATTAATACTTGGGAAGCATGGGAGAGAAATATATCATTCTTAATTTGCTAGCTAGCTAGCTAGCTGACAATCTACACAAGACATGCATAATCCTTGAATCCAAAATTCATTCTCACTAGCTAGGAAAAAGAACCAGGTTGAGATTCCCAGTAGCTAGCAAAAGTTCTAGCAGCTCCAAAAAATGTTGAATATATTAGCAATCATATAAATCCGGCCAGATCGAATACTTGACATCTTTCACACCCTTTGAACTACCGGCTTTTTTCTTTCTAAGAATTTTCGACCCCCGGCCCGGCCTCCTCTTCTCAAGTCTTAGATCATGGATCACCTCATTTGAAAAAGAGATATAAACAACATATTATGTAAAAACGATGACCTTTCGACCAAAACCACTACGTACACCAAATTAATTAAGATATAATTAGAAACATACATATATATATGAATCCAGCTAGCTAGCTAATTAACTTGTATAGAATTAATATTACGTACCTTGTTAACTTCATCAAATGCTTTGATTCTACCTTTTTGAGCCCATGAGTCGAGTGCTGTCGCGATGCGGGGTTGGATTAGGAGGGCAATCCGTCGGAGAGAGTCAGGGCGATTGACTACATTGGCCACATAATTTCTGAGCCTTTCATGGGTCTTTCCATGAACGGCCACCAGAGAATTAGTTCCCATTAGGTCAACGTTTGGCCATTCTGCGATGAAGATATCATATGAGTGGAACACAAATTTGTTCACAGCAGGGCAGCAAGTTATGATGCACGGAGATCCAAACAGGTGTGTTCTATAAATTCCAACTCCATCACCGTACCTGATCCATCATGTATATATGTGTGTAATGAGTACGTACGGACCAATTAAGACTAGCTCGATCAACTATGTACGTACGTCGTAGTTGAAGGAAATAACACTTACTTGGCTCGCTTAGCGTTGATAAATTCATCTGGACGACGAATAATTTTAAAGTACCAAAGGAATGTGAGCATTTCACCAAAGAATGGGAACCCCATGTTACCCGGAGGCAGTCTGGCATCGTTCCGGAGTTTGAGAGGAAGCACATGCCAAAGCTCATTCCACCACCACATGAGCAAGCTCAGCAATGGCAAACCTCCCAAAACCAAAGCCATCCATACCCCAAAAGAAATAACCATGTTAATTATGCTCAATTGGCTCTTACCCTAGCCAACTATTATATACTTAAAGATGGTGTGCACAGTGCCACTTTCGGGCCACTTGGCTATTAATTATATATGTAGCTGTACGTTGTGGATGTCTAGTCGACTACTTGTGCATGACCAGGGTTTTAGCAGGAGCAGACAAATTAAAATAATATATACTAGAAATATCCACACGGAGATAGTTACTTGAAGAGTGGATAGCTATGCAAATTATTTATTTATTTTTTTGTTGAAGGAAATCTACCTTATGTGTGTCTTGTCAACTTAGGTGTATCTTAGTTAGTATAACATAAGGATTACATTATGAATAGAATTCTCATTGGGATATGGATTGTACCCTTTGTGTTTATCTATATATAGAGACACATATTCATCAATAAAGATACGTTATATTCTTGTGCTATTTGCTTCTCCTTTATTATTGTATTCCATATTTACTTAAACACGTTATCAGCATGAACTTTTAGCCCTGAGTCAAAAGCCAAAACTCTTGAGCATAGTATCCTGCTAGCGCTAAAACCTAGATCCCCAAAACCCTAGGTTTCAGCTGTGAACAGTAACCCGTGAACAGTGCCAGAACAGAACAGCCTACTTCGGAAGCGCTTTCAGCTCTGCTCAACTGTTGGATTAAGCAGGAAATTTGGCGATTGATCCCTCTGCGTGTCTACTACGCTCAGTTAAAATTTCATCCAGTTCCGACCGTTGGATCTCCAGATATTCGGTTCCGATGAAGTAGTACTCAAGATAATCCGAGAAAAGAATCCAAGTAAGCTTTTATAAAAGTTGCTGCTTTATGAATTTAAATTCATTTTCTTTTTCTCAAGGGACTTCCAACATCCCTCCTCTACCTCCCACCTTTCTATAACGTGGGATTCTTGAAACCGAACCTATCCAAACTATGAGAAGCATTAGGGGAGTGATCAAGCTTCATATCGCTTGCGGTATGTGTAAATCATGAGCACCTCTAATGTCATCATGCTATTAGTGATGTTCTAAAAGCTGAATTATGGGGATTCGAGCTAATACTCCGGACGAGGACTCCGTAGAGAGAAGAGACTTTGAACGAGGAGTTCATTGAATGATTTACCTCCGGATGAGGAATCCGTAGAGAAGAAACAACCTATGGTTCATGATTTAAACCCAACTAGGCTCACCTGCTTGGGTATGATGTCTAGGTATGTGATTGAGATAAGTGTATTAAGGGAGCTTGCTCACACCGACATCTCTTATTATGTATCTGGTCATATCTGAGTAGAGCTACCGAAAAGGTTTAAGGTTATGTCCATACTACATCAAAGTTTCACCTAAATCCAAAATCCTTGGAAGCGTTTCTTGGGAGCAAAGATTGCTCAGAAACCCTCTATTGTTTCGTGGGAGTATTAACTCCGAAACTTACCCTTTATTGTTTCGTGGGAGTATTGACTCCGAAACACACCACATTCTTGTTCTCCATATTCTTGGATGTCGAACATGAATGAACTCGATTTTACTCCATTGGATTCTGCGAACATTAGATTCTGAGACAGACTCATGATATCCTAATGCACTTATCCGCGCAAGAGCTTCTAGCTCGAATCCATGAGCGTTGTTTTGAAGAAACCGCTCTAGACCCTCAAACTGAGATGAACAATGCCAGGTTATTTTTCCTGATAAATCGCCATATGAATATAGCACTCCAGTTTGAGTTCATGAAAGAGGTTAGCCCTAGAAGCGCTTCATGAATGTTATGATAACATTCATTATTCTGAATTTAGAAGCATAATGGACTAATCTCCGCTTCTCTGACTTTGATGAAGTCATGGGACATAATTCGGAAATTCTCTGCATCAAAGACTTGATGCATCTCTATGGAAAATCATAACAGATGAACAATTGATTGAGGAAACTCTCACCACCTTCTCCATCTCTGCCTTGAGGAAAGACATGACAATGATAGCGCCCCTATGGGAGGGCGCCACGAGCAAAACCCTAAATTTAGGGACAAATCCGGACATTTTGATCCGTAAGATTGATTTGCTCAAGAAGGTAATCGCCATAAGAATAAGCGATCATGCGAGCATAAGGTCGCAAAAGAGTGAGAGAAGACCGCCATCCCTATAAGAGGGACGCCACCGGTCACCGCCGATCAGCATTGTTGCGCCACTAGTTATGGCAGCACCGCCACCAACCAAGGTAATCTGCCACCGTCCTAGGGACCGTGAGTACCGAGCCTTTATGCCTCAATCAATGGAGAATCCTCTTCATGATGTCTATTAAATGATATGGAGCGTCTAATCAATGGGCCATAATTTGCAATACATATGAAGATATAATTGCAATGATCAAGACGTCGAGTTTAAGGGTTAAAGACTTTGGAAGCAATTTTGCTTAAGTCTTTATGTTTTTCAAGTTGATAAAATATGGCATGTTTTGCCAAGACAATGGATTTAGTTTTGATTTAAGATCAAGATGGAACTTTGAGTGTAATGCCTTGACTAATATCTTTAATAAAATCTGAGTTGCTTTCGTAGCCTCGATTTTAATGATGAGCTAGAATCTCTGTGACTACGATGGCAGGACCATCGAATTTTGTGCAAGGAAGAGGATATGCCCAATTCCTCTTACCTAATGGCACTCACATTGATGTCACAAATGCTCTCTACGCTCCAAGAGGAAATATAACTCTTTTGAGCTTTAAAGATATAAGAGCCAATGGTTTCCATGCTAAGACGCATGATGAGAATGGAAAAGAATTCATTTGCATTACCTCTAATGACTGCGGTAGAAAGCGCATCTTAGAGAAGTTTATGTGTCTCTCTAGTGGATGATATGCAACCACTATCCGAGCTATTGAACCAAACAATATCATTCGGGATGACCTCTTGGATTCTGACACATATTGGCTTTGGCAAAACAGATTGGGACATCCAGGTCGTGATATGATGATTTGTGTACTTAAAACTTCACACGAACATCCATTCTATCGAGCTAATCGAAGCATGAATCAAAAGTTGATTCAAGGAAGGCCTGGTGTGGCTGTGGAGCAAAAAGGTTTTGCTGCCAGACACCAGTCGACCGGTCGCCGCATGCTCATCGACCGGTCGCCAACTTCCAGAGGCTACGTCGACCGGTCGCCACATGTTACCGGTCACCGACTTCCAGAAGCAAAGTCGTACTGTCCAGGGGCTCCGTCGACCGGTCGCCGACCTTGTCGACCGGTCGAAAAATTCCAAAATTCAAGGTTTGAGCGTTTTTCCTCCCTCTTCTGATGTGAGCAACCCTTCATGAACCAATCCTGATCCCAAGGATGCCTCTTATGCTTCTGATGCCTCAATAACCAAACACTCGTTTTGCAAAGCCTGTTCCTTAGGGAACCTAGGACTGAGACCGTCCTATGCAAAAGATTCTAAAGTACTTCTCCTATTCTTATAGAGAATCCCAAGGGATATCTGTGGACCTATTCAACCAACAAGCGGTCTATTTAAGTATTTTATGGTGTTGGTTGATACGCTGACATGCTAGTCACATGTCATGCTATGGTCATCTCGTGATGCTGCTTATGCTAAACTCCTAGCACAGATATATCGCCTGCAGGCTCACTACTCGGATCATCTCATTTAACTTATCAGGCTTGATAATGCTGGAGAGTTTACATCGAAGACTTTCGATAACTACTGTATGGATAGATGTTGAGCATCTAGTCTCACATGTGCATACCCATAATGGTCTCGTAGAGATTGTCATTTAAAGATTACAAATGGTCACGAGGACGTTGGTAATGCGCATCAACCTTCCTCTCTCTGCCTGGGGGGTACGCAGTATTGCATGCAGCTTTGCTTATTCGTCTGAGGCCCACCACCACCCAATCCTTTGCTTGTGCAACAGCTAGTGACTGAGTACGAGCCAAGCATCTCGTACTTACGCATATTTGGGTGTGTTGTTTATGTGCCTATTACGCCGCCACAACGTATTAAAATGGGTCCTCAAAGACGAATGAGTATTTATATTGGATTTGAGTCTCCAACCATAAAACCGCTATGTAGAACTCTTGACAGATGATCTATTTGTCACTTCGATGAGACAGTCTTCCCGTCGTTAGGGGGAGATAAGAACGTGAACGTTCAGCAGGAACGACTGGAATTGTCGTGCCTGTCCCCACTCTGTCTCATAACGATCCCCCTACTGCACAAAGTGAGTGCATAGAATAGTAGATATTCATAAAGTCGCAGATTCTCTTCCTGACGCCTTCTCAGATCTTGCTATAGTGATTAGATCATATATACCAGCTGTAAACATACCTGCAAGGATACAAGTGCCTGAATAAGGACTTGGACTCAAAGTCACTACTGCAGCTAACCCTATGGGAGAGACAGCTGGTGGCATCACTGCCAGTAATGGTGGTGATGTGGCTCAAGCGGTGGTTCAGCTGAGGAAGCGTGGGAGGCCACCAGGTTCGAGGGATTCACGCCCTAGGAAATGGGCTATGATGGCACCTAATAACCCTCTCATCATTGATATTCAAATCCGTCACATGAAAACATTCCGGATTATGGTTATGTCCAAGAGACATCTTTGGGGGACGCCTCATCGTTAGAACCTATCCTTGGGAACATAGAGATCTCGATTAATTACACTAGTGTACATGAGACGTGGGATAGAAACTCCATCACTGTTGTTGATGTGTTTCCATATGCTTGTGCACAAGAGTTCATTGAGAATGATGATATTGAACCTCGCTCCGTTGATGAATGCCAACGTAGAGCTGATTGGCCTAAAAGGAAATATGCGATTCAGGTTGAGTTGGACTCACTAACAAAGAGAACGGTATTTGGGCCGGTAGTGCCCATACCTTCTGGAATAAAACATGTTGGATATAAATGGGTCTTTGTTAGAAAGCGTAATGAGAGAAACGAGATATAAAGCTCGCCTTGTGGCGCAAGGCTTCTCATAACGCCCTGGAATCGACTACGATGAGACATATTCTCTCGTAAAGGACGTCATAACGTTCTGCTACCTTGTCAGTAGTAGTTTTCCGAAAAACTGAATATGCAGTTTATGGATGTGGTCATAACATATCTCTATAGGGATCTAGATATGGAGATTTATATGAAGGTCCTGGATGGGCTTCATTTACCCAAGTCAAGTGGCTATAGACCACAGAGCACGTTTGCAATAAGATTGCAACGTTCACTATGGATTGAAACAATCCGGACGGATGTGGTATACCCGTCTAAGTGACTACTTGATTGGAAGAGGGTATGTGAACAATAAATTATGCCCATGCGTGAAAACAAGTTCCGGATTTGCAAGTACCACTGAATACTTGAAATCCGTGTTTGAGATGAAAGATCTTGGGAAAAAGATGCTCAGGCGTTTTGATATGGATAAAGTCCATCCTGTTAGCATTATCATGATTGGTCGCAGTCTAGATCCAAAGAATGATCTGTTTCGCCCAAGGGATGATGGTGCAGACGTTTAGAGGCTGAGGTACCGTACCTAAGTGCAATAAGCGCGTTATTGTACTTGACACAGTGTACAAGACCCGATATCTCCCTTGTTGTTAACTTGTTAGCTAGATTTAGTTATGCACCCACGCAACGCCATTGGACTGACATAATGACTATCTTTCGTTACTTGAATGGTACGATTGATATGGGCTTGTTCTTTCCCTACATAGAGACGTAAATAGGTGAAGAACCTATGTCCGAATGCATTACCGAACGCATCAGCCGTCCTGACGAGGGTATGCCTTCCGGACGGACTACAGACTAAAACGTAGCCGCACATGTCAGGTGTCCGGACGAGTACTTGCCGTTCTGACAGATTAATGGTCTGGAACATTGCCAACGCGTTAGGCGTCCGGACGGGTTCTGCCGTCCGGACGGATGGCCTGCTGTGCTGCACGTATTCCTTATTTCCAAAATCCTTGTGATGTTTTGGTGAGATTTGCTGACGTTGGGTATCTCTCTTACCCACATCTTGCTATCTTGGAAGTCTACTAAACAGACTCTTGTCGCTACTTCTTCGAACCATGTTGAGATAATTGCTCTCCATGAAGTGGTTCATGAGTGTATATGGTTGAGGTCTATTACTACACATATAAGAAGTAATTGTGGTTTGAGGTCAACCACTGATGAATCTACTAGCATATATGAGGATAATGCTGCTTGCTAATGGAGCAAGGTTTCATCCAAGACGACAATATCAAAGCATATCAACAACAACAAGAAGTTCCTCAAGATCAAAGTGAATCAAGTCCGATCTGAGGATAATGTGGCTGACTTATTTACTAAGTCACTGCCTAAATTCACATTTGAGAAGCATGTGAAAAGCATTGGTTTGCTTAAGTTATCTAACCTCCCATGATTGTGGAAATCAGGGGGAGACGCAGACATCAGGGGGAGTCTGGCGTCCATGCTATACCAAATGTGAAGGGTGTGTTGTACTCTTTTTCCCTTCGACCAAGGTTATTTTTATCCTACTAGGTTTTTGTTACTTGGCAAGGTTTTTAATGAGACAACGTGAGAAGCACCACCTAGTGTTGACGTCACAAGGGGGAGTGTTGAAGGAAACCTACCTTATGTGTGTCTTGTCAACCTAGGAGTATCTTAGTTAGTATAGCATAAGGATTACATTATGAATAGAATTCCTATTGGGATATGGATTGTACCCTTTGTGTTTCTCTATATATAGAGACACATATTCATCAATAAAGATACGCTCTATTCTTGTGATATTTGATTCTCCTTTATTATTGTATTCCATATTTACTTAAACATTTTTTAATTTTTTTTCTATTTGTAGTTTGTCGTTTTTACTCTTTATGATTAATTGGTTTACAAAGTATTTTAATATATGAGGGGTATTGACGTAAAAAAAAACTATTATGATTATTTACCCTTTATAGTATAGATAATTATTTAAGTTTTAAGAGATATTAAAATTTGTGAATTGAATTGATTGTTCTTATTAATTAATTATATTTTAAATTTTTTTAATATTTGAAGCCTATATTCGTAAAAAAATTCGGTTACGGTGAGCAAGCTCTTTTCTCTTAATAATAGTATAGATATAAATAATTTTGCGTCTTAATTAATTGAAATTGTATTCCTTCATTTACAATCCATCAGCAGCGGAAGGATCATATATATATATATATGGGTGACGGTGAGTGATGCTATCGATTAATATTAATGTCTATAACTCTATATGGTGGTTGACAGCGTTGCTTAGTCTCCTAATTTATTTATTTTTTGGAGAATGCTCGGTCTCCTAATTTAACTTGTGAGTGGGGGATACATGTATGCATCGAGGTCGAAGCATTAGCTATATAGTTGTTGTAGATTCTAGTTGATGTAGATTCTTTTTTTTTTGGACAATAGTTTATGTAGATTCTAGTTGATTATTCTTGTGAGCGGGATTGAGCAAGAAGACAAAGAAAACCAAAGCTAGCCCACTCTCGAATACAAAACTGGTTGAGTGATGAGCATGATGATGACCAGTACTTCAATTAGATAATGAAATTAATACTAAAAATGCTTACCATTATTGGATGCATGCATGACTCTTTCAGCCCTTTACCCAGTTAGGGCATCCGTGGCATATATTATGCTTTCTTGCTTCATTTCCTTCACTTAATTATTTGGGGCATCTTTTCTTTCTACATTTCCCGGGAGGTCGTATGTGACTATTTGTCCCGATTGCATTTCAAATTATTATTAGATTTTTAATTAATTAGATAATAACTAAATATAATAATATTAATTAAAACCTAAACTCTAATTAAGAGATTGAGACTTGAGAGTATATATATGAATTCGTAGCGACAACATTCCTAATAATTAGTAAACAATATATTAGAGCATCTCCAACAATTTCCCTATAATTTGTTTTTTTCTCTAATTTAGGAAAACATGAGCATTTTTTTGCTCCAATAGATTCCTTAGAGCATCTCCAACAGCGATACCTATTTTTAAAGTTAAAATGCCTAGAAAAATGAGATTTAGCTATCAATTTAACAATTTCACTCCAACAACACTAGCCATTTAGTAGTCATATAAAAAAATTCATCAAATAATACATTGACACATGGAGAAAGAGAAGAGAAAAGATGAGAGAGAAATATAGGTATTGGTTTAACTATTCAGATTTTCTAGCTATATTTAGCTACCAGTTTAACAAAAAGTTAAATTAAACTTTAGTTTAGATACTCTGCTGGAGTTGATTTTTTATGCAAAATAGCTATAATATTACTAAAATCTAATTTTAGCTACTTTGTTGGAGATGCTCTTATACCTATCCCTATTTTAGAGATAGTGAGTAAAGAGATAATAAAATTCCCTATATTTACAGCAAACTCTAAATTATAGGGAAACATCTTCTTTGAATTTTTAATGCTCTTCTCTATTCTCTCTCTTCAAATTATATTCATTTGCACTATAAATTATTTGAATACATTTTCAAATAAAAAATATTACCATATTTAATTATAAATAATAAATTATAGAGAATATGATAAGGAAACTGTTGGATATATGGTATAAAAATTATAGGAATTTTAACTTTTAAATCTCTATAATAGAGATTTTTTAGAGAAACTGTTGAAGTTGCTCTTAGAGGATATACTATGGTTGCAGGAGTGACCGACCAACTTTAATTAGTTTTTAAAATTAAAATTAAGTTGGCTCTTCTGTGATGAAGAGATATCATTGAACCGATCCAGCAGCGAAGATTTTTGGAAGTACCAAGAGAAACAAGGTGAGTATTTCACCAAAGAATATATATAAGAACCCCGGAGGCAGCTGCTTGGCATCGGCGGATAAATACCGGAGCTTAAGAAATCCGCCATTCAAATATCCATATATTAATTAACAAAAAAAAAAAAGATAAACAAGATACATTATCAACTGAACTTTATAAGAGAAATTGGCATGAATTTCTAAATTTTGCTGAACGTGCTCTCAACATTATCAACTGGTCTTGGATGAGACAAATACATCATATCAGCATCTGGATTAAGTAATTTCCACCTGAAAAAATTTACAAAAATTTAGAAATGCTTGAGATTTTGCTAAAAGTTCAAAAGAATTAATTGATACACAAATTAACATATAACATGCAATCACTGAATCACGTACTATGAAAAGTCATGTTTCAAGTCATAACAACTGTGACAAATTAACTAAATTTTGTATCTAAATGTATCAAGTCATGAAATGTGGAGTGGCTATATTGTTGCTCAAAATTTTGTAGCCGAAAGTTTTAGCCACACAAAATGTAGAACTAATGACTAATATATAGTCAAATAAGTAATTGTTATTAAATTCATTATAGTATGACTGTGACATACCCAAGTTTTAATGGGTGTTTGCTTACTAGGGTAATCTCTAAGTTAGGCTGTCTGTGGCTTAGACATTGTGTAGGAACTAGTACTCTGACGTATGTATCACTCTGGCACTGACCTATCTAGTATGGTCGTATGATTTTACAATCAATAAATTTATTCATTCCCCTAAAAAAAATACAACAATATAGGAAAAATTGTCTACGACTAAATACCAAATAGGCAAATAGTAGTGACTAAAAATCAATTTTTGGTAGTGAATTAATGCAATATGATATATTAGGGCGTTTAATTGCTTACTTGTATCCAACGGACAAATGATGTAAGAAGATTGCAAGTTGCAGCCTAACAAGCATATTCCCTGCACAAATTCTTGATCCACCTCCAAAAACTTGGTACGTTCCAGGTTTAGCCGGATTCTGAAAAAAAATCCAGAATAATTGAGTTGTAAACTCATTAATTATTTTATATACATGCAGATCGACTATCTGTATTTAATTAATTAACTGTAAATTGTGTGAGGAATCAATTTACGTGAGCTTACATTTCATCTATCTGGGTTAAAGCACATAGGATCATCAAAGTTCTCTGAATTTGTATGGAGATATCGAACCCAAACAAGCATATTCCATTTCTTTGGTATTATGTAACCTGCACCAAGTAATTTACCAATTCGATAGAATATTAGCATCGAGAAGTTTTTTTTTTTTGTTCGATTTCCCAAACTAAGTACGTACGTAATTAAAAGTTTAAACCGTAATTTACTTCGATATGCACGTACCTTTGTACTCAACTTCCTTCGTAACCGACCGGAAAACAAACGCTGCAATGTTGGCCAATCGATCTTATTGTCTCTTCCACCACTTTGTTTGTGTATTTCATTTTTGAAACATCGTCAGTTGTAATGAAATCCCCATTCTTGTTCTGGCTTATAATCATATTCTCCTCCTGCATATATATATATGTAGTTTCACGTACATAATTTACTAATGTATGGGATAATCGAATAATCTCAAGAGATGAAGATGATATATATATTAGAGTCTTTTTGCATGCATGTTTTTGTATAATTATTTCTGGAATATATAGTTTGGGAATTTACAGACTATACCCGAAGCTTTTGGAGAACATTGGGGTATTTGGCAAGGTAGTAGATAGCCCACATTGCTGAAAGGGCAGTGGATGCATATCCAGCAATGACAAGGCTTACAATGTTATCTATCACCTCTTTGTCACTTAATTTGTCACCCTTGTCATCTTTAATTTGCATAAGCCCATCCATTAGATCAGTCGTCACTGCTTCTTTTCGGTTTCTTTTCTTCTCTAGCTCCACCCTGAAAATTGCCTCAAGCTTCCTCCTACACTGAAAATTCATATTCACATTCACATATTTTGCGTACTATTAAAGATTGGGACTATTTAGTGGCATAATATATATGAGGGACGGAATCGATCAGAGTACGTGGGATGCGCACAATCGGTGATAGTACCAAAATTAGCCAAATATATAGGAAATCGTTTAGGTATTTCATTATACAATCATCATCTTATTTAACTATTACGTGGCAAATTAATTGTGTTAGAACCAATTAAATAGTTTCCGATGGGGATCATTTTTTACAATGAAGGATCATCACTGTAAAAAAGAAAGAAAAAAAAACATCGAGGATGCATGGATGGTTTTCGATGGTACTCAAAGTATGACTGGTCTTGATCAAACCTGAAGAGCAGAGTGATAAGCAGATCCAGGAACATTGAATGGATGAGCTCTAATTCCTTTGACCACTCCCTCAAACAATTTATCAATGGTATCTAGGAGAGGCCCCGGCTCCAAACTTACTAACAGTTTTCCAATATTTTCAAATGTTACCTGTAATTAAAACATATATGATCAGTTTGTTTCTCTTGGATTTGGGGTGAGACTTTTGGGCCTGGCTCTGGGTCTGAGGCAAAGTGGGCTGTCCAGTTGGATTGGGCTCTAAGAGAGGGTCCCTTGACACCCTCATGTCTCACTTAAAAGTTTTAGTTTTTGCCTACTTTAATGACATATGTCGCTGAAATATTTAGTTTACGAGTTTCTAATTGCACTACAATTGCATGCCTAGGCGATTGGATTCTCTCTAGTTATGTTGAGTGTTCTTGACCTATTTTATCTTTGTAGGTTCGTCTTCCTAATAAACGAGCTATCAGGTTAATTTTCAATGAGTGTTGTTTATGAGTTTGCTAAGTTGTTTGGCCATCAGCATTGGGTGCAAGCCAAAAAAATTGATGTATGTGTCGTTATGGCTTTGATATTATTGATATCTTCTGTTTTTCAAAATAATAATAATAATAAACCAACCTAATCCCACCTACCATAATAGGCATAATTGCCAAAATGTCCCTAAACTTGGCCATAATTGTTAATTTACACCCTGAACTTGCAATTGCATCAATTTACCCCTTGAACTTGGTAAAAATTGTCAATTTGCACCCTATACGTCAATTTCAACTTTTTCCATCCAATTTTGTTACAAGTGACCTTCATGTGAGGGGTATTTTAGTCATTTTATGATATATTTTTTTAATTGTAGAAAAACACAAATATACATAAACATTACATTAAAAAGAATAAAGAATTCAACTTTTTAATGTTATTTTTAATGTAATTTTTAAGAATTCACCTAAACCCTAAAAATTCACCTTTTTAATGTAATTTTTATGTATATTTGTGTTTTTAATGTAATTTTTATGTATATTTGTGTTTTAATGTAATTTTTATGTAATTTTTGGGTAAGTTTTACGTATATTTGTGTTTTTCTAAAAATATATATATATATATATATATATCATAAAATGGCCAAAATACCCCTCACGTGAATGTCACATGTCACAAAATTAGATGAAAAAAGTTGAAATTGACATATGGGGCGCAAATTGACAATTTTTACCAAGTTCAGGGGGTAAATTAACACAATTACAAGTTCAGGGTGTAAATTGACAATTATGACCAAGTTTAGGGGGTATTTTGGCTATTATGCCTAAAAAAAACAAAGTTATACACAAACATTTTAGGAAGTTGAAATTACATAATTATTAAATATCACCCCAGCTTAAGGGCATCTTTAGCAATACTAGCTATTTTTTAACTAAATGTTAGCTAAAGTAACTAAAAAGCTATTTTGGCTAGCTAGTTTGAAACTCTCTACTTTATAGCTAGTATTGAATTTAAATAATTTTCCTAATGAATAAAAAATAGCTTAAGTGTATTTAATAATTACACAAAACAACTAAATGAATGTTTTAAATTAAAAAAAATAATAGAGAGCATCATCTTGTTCTCTATATTTAGGAGTCATATAGCTAAAAGCTAAAGTAGAGAGCAACTTAGGAGGCTGATGCAGCTGCTAAAATAGTTGAAAAACTAAACATGATATCTAAAAGAGCTAAAAAATAAAAATAGAGAGTTTGCTAAAGATGCTCTTACAGCTAATAATTAAGGTTGTACGTTGGACAATTAAACGTGTATAAAGTGGTTAGAGAGAAATATATATGGAAAATGATTGTTGGCCTCAATTGAGGCCTAACAATTGTGGCCTCAATCCTATGTGGCATGCCACATAACTAAATATCAATTTAAAATTTAAATCCACATAATATATCTTGTAACATCACAATTTTACAATACCAATTTTAACCTTTTATATTTTCATTTGAATTTTATTTTTTATAGACTTATTATCTGCAATCTAAACTCAAAAAGCAAACAAAAATTAATAAACATTTAAATGCTTTTAATGAGAATCGAAACGTCAACAAAGTGTTCACAACTTTATTAATAAACCAATTAACTAACATGCTAATCTTGATATAAATACACATAAATTGATATGTATCTAATTGAAACAATAAAAGCAATAGGTAATGAATATTAAATAATTTTTGAAAATAAAATTGTAAAACCATAATAAAAACATACAAAAAAATGAAATTTGTGCCAAGAACCCATAAAGAATTTGAACTTTCTTTAACAAAAAAAAAATTGGACAATTCTTTTTCCAATCAAAAATTGATTAAAAGATAAATTTTTATATGAAATTATAATCATTTTTCTTGATCCATCTTTGACCCACGTTATAATGTGTCTTCCTCATCATTAAGTAAGAAAAATATAAATTACAAATCGACAATGGTTTACTATTTTGATCAGGAAAAATGTGCTCATATATCTATATATTGCAAATGAGAATGCAAGCTAGTACATAACACCCTAATGTAAAAGGAGTTAAGCATGAGAAATATAATAAAAGATTCCTTGAAGGAAGTCCTTCCTCGAATTATGATGTTTTAAGGTTGTTACTTGTAGGGTTTAGGGTTTGTTATATTTACGGTTTACGGTTTACGGTTTACGGTTTACGGTTTACGGTTTACGGTTTACGGTTTACGGTTTACGGTTTACGGTTTGTTGTATTTGGGGTTTAGGGTTTGTTTTGTTTAGGTTTAGGGGGTATGTTAGGTTTAGGATTCAGGTCTCAAAAATTTAGGGTTTAGGGTTTGTGGTGTTTAGGTTTAGGGTTCATGTCTCAAAATGTAGGGTTTAGTCTTATTTATATTCTACTAATTACAAAGATTATTGATTGAGTCATTTAGCTAGGTCAGGTAGTTTAGGTTTGAATTGTGGATTCATTGTGACCTAAGTTCGAATTATATTTTACAATTTTTATGGAATTTTTTTTTGTGTTTGGTAGAGGTGCAAAAAAATCAGTTTTTTTTTTTTGTGGATTCACCTTAGATATTGGCTTGTACTGAAGCATCTTAGCTTTTAGTTCCTCTATACCTTGAAGAACAATGTTAGCTTTCATTACCTATTGCTTTTATTATTTCAATTAGATACATATCAATTTATGTGTACTTATATCAAGATTAGCATGTTAGTTAATTGGTTTATTAATAAAGTTGTGAACACTTCGTTAAAGTTTCGATTCTCATTGAAAGTATTTAAAGATTTATTAATTTTTGTTTGTTTTTTTAGTTTAGATTGCAGATAATAAGTCTAAACAATAAAATTCAAAGGAAAATATAAAAGGTTAAAATTGGTATTGCAAAATTATGATGTGGCAAGATATATTATGTGGATTTACAATTTAAATTAGTATTTAGTTATGTGGCATGCCACTTAGGATTGATGCCACAATTGTTAGGCCTCAATTGAGGCCCTCTATCATTGCTCTATATATATATACCCGTCCGAGAAATGCCACCCACATAAATTTGCTGCTTCTGAAAGAGCTGCCCTCCATACCATGACCCTCTCCATGTTACCTTTGAAATTGCTTTCATGGTTAGCAAGTGCATAACCAAAACTACCTCTTTGGTGTCTTACATCTGAGGGATCCACTTTGTAGAAGATTGGCCGAACCTTTTGTTGGTCGGATCTTTTACATTCAAGGATATGAACTAGTTCGTCCAAACACCACGTTGAGGATGCATAGTTTTCGGAGAACACGATGAGAGAGAGCTTTGATCCTTGAATTGCCTGAACAAGTGCCTGTGATATTTCCTCTCCTCTTGGAAGCTCATCATCTCTGAAGGTGTTGATCCCCTTCTGAACCAAATTTCTATGCAAATGGTCTGTGAAATTGTAGCGTGTATCCTCGCCTCTGAAACTCAGAAACACATCGTGTGTCCATGAACGGGTAGAAGAAGAAGAAGAAGAAGAAGAAGAAGAAGAAGAAGAAGAAGCTCTCAGTTGCATGGCCATTGAATCTGGCTAGCTTCTTGTTTGATTGCACCAACAGCTAGCTAGCATGCGCTGATGAAATGAAAGAGTTGGCCGGGAATTTATAAATGCACTGACTTAGTTATATATGATCACTTAGACATTGTTGCCTCGATCAACGTCAATTTGAATTCAAGGGCGTTTACGCGTTTGAATTGAAATAGCACTCAAGAGTCAAGACTCGTTTATTGACTTGTTGAATTGAAAGAGCACTCCAGAGTCCAGACTTCTAATATGGGCAAAAAGACTACAACAAACACTACTACATTTGTTGGTCGTTGCAAGAAAGAGAATTGGCTTCATGCATTCTTTCTTGGACTGCAGCACTACTGGAAAAAAAGCCTAAAGGACAGATATATGTTTCTATTAAAGGTGTTCATATTGCAAATTAGGGATAGATATATATGTCCCTACATGAAATTTGGCTATAAAATTGGGGACAGAAACTTAACATGCCCCTAGATATATAATTTGTCTAGAAACACCTTCAATAGAAACATATCTGTGTCTATAGGCATAAAAAATATGATAGAAATTCGTCCTTATATATAGGGCCTTTTTCTTGTAGTGCTGAATGCATGGGAAAATATATATAGGAGGGAGTATAATACGTAGAAAATAATTTTCATCATCAGGACTGAATTAGGATTTCTAGAATAAATTAATATCAATCAAACATTTGGGAAAGTGATGTAGCTGATTTATCCAATAGTTGCTTTGCAGCTTTCAAATCTGCTCTTATACTCTTCCTCCCTTTGCTTCACTATACAGGTAGATGATATTGTTTAGGATCAACTTCTCAATTACGTTCCAACCTTTTCTTATCCAAGCAGAAAAGTATTCCTTGTAGTATTTGAGTAGTACGTTGCGGTCTTTTCAGTTTGAAAGTTGGAGTCAAAGGGGTTTGGTTCCAACTTCCAAATGAACATTCTGCTTTTAACGACTCAAACCCTTGAAGCTGCAATGTAATTGTCTTCTAAGTCAGATGACTAAACATTAATCAACATAGCATCAATTTATCTAAGGTGGTTGGTGTAGTAGTTTGACACCAAGGTTGATCCAAGAGAGATTTTGGGTTCAACTCCCCTAGGATATATACAAAAGTGTGTATTCTGACGTCTTGAAATTGGAGCACAGACTTGTTGTTTTTGAAAATGTTTCCAAGGTGGCATATTCACCGACAGTTTAAATATATTCTTTTTCCTGTCTATAATTGTCATTGTTTCATCAGGCTGCCATTCTCCAATATTACCTGTGATCCATCCACTCAAAATTAATCATCAACAAAAATTTTGAAGGTGCCCTCTTGAAAAGAAACCAAAAGATTTTACAGGAGAGGTTGAATTCTCGGAATGGTTCTATTGGAAAATGGGGAGGTGGTTTGGAGCTTGGAACAGGGAAATTCTGCCATGATCTGGGCACTTAGTGCTCGGACACGTGGCAAAATTTCCCCCCTTGGATGCATCTTCTACCCCACCCCACCCCCCTGCATTTGGCTCCTTCTGCCCGAGCATTTTTCTGCCCTGGGCACTGTAGGTGCACCCCTTGGAACAACCCAAATCTTTGTTACCGGGCTGAAGCTAATGCGGCACATTATGTTCCTTATGGGGATCATACACTTCTAATTGTCAACTGGAATGAAATTATTAAAGTTATTAATATCTTTTATTTTTTTAGGGGTTAATACCCTAAATGGTATCTGAAGTATCATGGTTTGGATAATTTGGTACCTGATTTAATAAAATGGTCAATTTGGTACCTATATTTATCTTTCGTCTCCCAATTTGGTATTTCTGTCAAATATTCCGTTAAGTTAGCACAATTTCAAGGGTAATTTCGTCTTTTCAGTCTCATCTCCCTATAAAATCCACCTCCCTTACCCCAGCTCCAACTTTCCCTCCATTAACTTAAATTTTCCCTCCAAACTAAGGGGTTAAATGAGTTGGAAGTGTATATAGGGGTGAATTTTATAGAGAGATGAAATTGAAAAGACGAAACTCCCGCTGAAATTAACGGAATATTTGACGGAAATACCAAAAGGGAAGACGGAGGATTACATCAGGTACCAAATTGTCCATTTTGTTAAACCAAGTACCAAATTGTCCTGACTCCTGACCATAATACTTCAGGTACCACAAATGACGTCAATTTACACACACCCTACCCTACCTCACCCTCCTTGGTATCTTAAGAGAGTCGAACTCAAGATCTCTTATGTGACAAACCTTGATATCAAATCACTACATCACAACCTTAATTTTTTTTTTTTTTGGCAAATATATACCACCTTAAATACTTATATCTCTAGGATAGTAGAATTGTAGAAGTGCCATTATACTCGAGAAATTGTTACATTCTTGGGAATATTTGGCAGGAGTTAATAACTTAATATAGATACCAACTCAAATTGCGTGTTGGAGAGCGGGAAAGCCGTTCCATTTGAATTTAGTCACCATTTGGTTGCAGCAGGGACCAAATGACATGATTAAGACTTATTAATACCTCTCTTCTTCCTTTCAAAGCCTTTGCTCTCAGCTCTCAGCTCTCAAGCTCTCAGCTCTCAGCTCTCAAGCTCTCAAGCTCTCAAGCTCTCAGCTCTCAGCTCTCTGCTCTCTGCTCTCTGCTCTCTGCTCTCTGCTCTCTGCTCTCTGCTCTCTGCTCTCTGCCGGCCCCTTCCTCTCTGTTCATGGGTATGTCAATGTCTGATATCTTTGGTCCTCTGCTTGTGTTTATGTTACATTAGGAGTTTTTCATCTGGGTATTTCTTTCTGAGTTTAACAGAGGGATGTGTGTGGTGAGAGGTGACTAGGTGAGTCTTTGGCAACAAGGGTTTTCTTTCGACTGAGAGAATCTTCCCTAGGAAAAGAAGGAGCTGAGCTTTGGATCGATATCAAAACCCTAGCTAGGAAATACAAAACATAATTTTGGAATTGAAATTATTAGGGTTTTTACTTTTAGGAGAAATCGGTGGCAAGGGGGGTTTCTTTCTCTTAGAAATAAATTTAGTCCCTTTCTGTTTGTTATTTGTAAATACTCGGTATTTGGGTCTCCTACTTAAGTGTTAAGGCTACATATATTGTGGATGAACTTGATTTTCTTTTATGTTTTCCTTAGTAAATCTAGTGGTTTTTCACCCTAAAGTACAACTTAGAGTGAAATCTCTGGTTGTCTTCTATGAAATTCATCATTGCCAATTTTCTATTGAAAAGATGAAGATTGAACTAGAAGGGTCAGTGGAGGCCCAAGATATGAGTAATTATAGTGATGCTGATCATATACTTACTTATAAAGCTTTGCTTATCACCCCAGCCATTGTTTTGTGTCTAAAGTAAGTGTTCCAAGGTCTAGCTTCAATGTGATTTTTCAAAGCTGCTACTCAAGTATCAAATAAACATTTTACAGTTTATTTGTACCTTTTAAGGCATTCAGTGTATATGAACACTATTTTCGACTTTGCTCTTAAAGATATTACTCTATTCCATGCTTGCATATGAAAAGAACAGTAATGATAAAAGACTTTTAAACAAAATACCAGGTTAATTGTTGGCATCTTTGATTGTTTACGAATGAGAAATTGGTCATACAGAAGAACTAATGTTCTGCATATTTTTCATTCTTTAATTTGATTATCATTACAGAGATGGATTTCTATCTGATGAGGAGGAAGCAACTTCAAAGACTCTGTAAAAAGCATGGCATTCCTGCAAACTTAGGGAACATAGAAATGGCCAACAAGCTTACTCTTCTTCTCAAGGTAACTGGAAATTTTATACAGGTAGCATTTCCTCTGTTTTTGTTTTTGGTTTAGTGACTTTTGTAATTTTTAGTTTTGTTTTAGGGTGCTGATAATAATGAAAGTGAAATCAATTTTAAGGTTCAGATACAGAAGGTGAAGAAAGTAAGCTTCAATCCTGAGAATGAGATATTTTTCTTTGTGGCTACGCCCAACTATTCAAACTCCGGTCCAAAGAAGAAAAGGGTGCAAAAGAGGAAGTCCAGGGTGAAGCAGGTTCAGCTCGCTGAAAATGCCGGAGAACTTGAACTCTCAGTTACCCTAGTTAGACTCACAAGATCTAGTGCACAAAAAATGCAAGAAGACAATGCAGAAGCGGTTTGTTTGCCTTGTTCTGTGAGGAAGAAAGTCAGAAGTGGTGAGCACAATGTAGTTGGTTGTAATAAGCTGCCTCCGGAGGTTAAGTTAAGTGAGGGAGTTGGTGGTGAGACAGTCTTGAGTGGAGGATTAATTCATAGACAGTTGAGAAGTAGAATGATGGTGTGTAAATATGGTGGAGATTCAATGGTTTCGAGGAAGAAAACTAATGAAGACAGTGTTGTTGCAAGCATAGGTGTTGAACCTAAAAAAATCCAGGAGCAATTTAAAGCAAATGTGACAAAGGTGGAAGGCTCTAGTGTTTTGAGTGAGAAATTGGGGGAAATTGATCTTGGTGGTAGGATCACACGGTCTCGGACTCGGGCTGAAGGGATTGCTTATTGCTAGATCAGATGAGGCCAACTTTCTGGTAGAGCTATGTTTAGTATTTTGTTGGTCCAGTGCAGTTGGGTCAGGATAGATGTTCATGGTTTCTGTGGCAGGTGGTATAGGATCATAGTTTTGGGATCTGTTTCTAAACTGTAGGCTTAAGGTACTCGATCAGGTCTTTACTCATTAGATTATGAATTGTTAAGGTGGTTCACAGGTGATAGTTTTTGGTTAAAGCCTTTAACTTAAAGGTAAACTGATCACATGAAAGCTACTTATGAAATGTAGTGATAATTTGGTTGAATGAAAGTTCCAGTTATTGCTCAGAATTTACTTTTCTTGTTTGAGTTATTCATCTAGATGTTATATTTTCGCTTGGTATTCCTATAGTGTTAAGCTTGGTAATTAGGAGTTTATTTGGAACTGGAGGGTATGACCTAAATCCCAGAGACTAAATTAATGCATATACATATTTTTGAACTTTCTTATTGAAATTTGAGATTGTGTGATGTAATTTCTTATATTTTTGACATGGGTTTTGCGCATTGCTTAATTGCCAAAATTGTGCAGATTTGGTTACATCATGCGTTTGCATTATCAAGATGAGTATTATTTTACACTGGTTAAGAAACTTCATACACACAGTTTCAGATTGCTGGATCTTTTTCTTCTTTTCTTTACTTTTCAGTTTGTGTCAATGTCTTAATGCACATCGAATTGAATTACAGACCCATATATACTTTGCATTCGGGTAGTGTTGTTGATCTGTGTGATGTTATATGTTTCCTAAGTTAACTGTTTTCATCACCTACTACAAGACTAATTACCTGTATCTCTTTAGATATGTGTTGCTGATCTAGTGAGAGGTGCAAGGCTGGTAGTTTCATTATTGACTTATGGTCATAAGCTCACTATGGTCATTATTAATTTTCACAGATTCCAGTAGAATGCTGCCATGAAGGAATTGATTCATCGAAGACATGCATCAGATGTAGGCACCTTACTCACTTCATCAGTAAATATAGTCACTAAAAACTCAGATACTCATAAATATTTTCACATTTAGCCTTCCATAAAGTCCAAAGAATGAAAGCAATCCAACATAAGACCTCCCTTTTTGATTTTTTATCACAACCCAGTTTGTAAGGACCATTAAAAAGTAAGGACCATTAAAAACCAGTCATTAAAAGAGGTAATAGCTGCAAGATCCACAGAGTAATTAAGGGGCAAGCCATACCAGACATATGAAATCCGAGGGCATAAGAACAGCATATGTTCTTGGATTTCATATGGAGTTCTGTTGGTACTACTTGAAAAACATGTGTGAAATATGGAGCTGTGTTTAAGATGGATTGGATCCAAAACAAGGTGTTCCAATTCCATCCCTTCCAAAATTCACAATTTTTTGAAACATGAGAAATTTTGGATAATAATACTGAATTCAAACTTTTTCATATTTTTTTCAATACTGAAACATGACCTAATTTTCAAATGTGAGGAGATAAATTTTCCATTTTCTTTTGTAGGGGAGTGAACTGATAATTTAATCAAAGCCGGGTGGCATGTTGACTATTAAGCCAAAATTAAATCGAAAATCGATTAAATCGAAAATCGGATCGTACGATTTACGATCCGAGAGATCTAACCGTTGGATGATCATTAAATTTGATCGTATGGTTAAAATTATTATTACAGACAGGTTGTGCGGTTGGATTGTTGATTTTGAAAGTGTTGGGTTTCGAGTGAGACCCGTGATGAATAGTTGACGTGGGATCCACGTTTACCGACATTTGACTTTTGGTCAATTTGTCCCGGTTATTATTTGAAGACGCAACAGGAATTTTAAGGTGAGTAAACTCACTTGTTATTTGTGGTAGAATTGATTGTTAGTTCGTGAGTAAACCTCACGTGATATTTGTTTGTGATTGATTTTGGATGAGAGTTTATATTGTTTGATATTTTGGATCACCCTGGGATTAACATACACGGTATGGGACGTGTGGGGTTAAAATACGCGGTATGAGACGTGTAGGTTCAGTATATTTTATAATATGAATTTTCAAGATTGGAATTGTATTTATGCATATGATATATGTTGTTGCATGATTTTGGTGTTGGCAAATATTTGACATAATGAGTTCATTTGTGGTGTGGCGTTTAGTGTTGGTGAATATTTGAGATATTGAGTTCATTTGAGGTGTGGCGTTTGGAGTTATTTGTGAGAATACTAAAAATGTATTTCTTGGAGTGGAGTGGTATTCGGGTCGCTAAAGATCCTTACCAATTGTATGCTTAGGGTTCAAGAATGTTTCACTAAGTATACGATATTCAAAGTGTTCTAGAATGTTTCACTATTGAATACCCATGTTTTTAAAATGACTCAATAGTATTCTCACTTATAATTTTCCAAAAACAACATTTTCGATGATTAGCTTTGTTTGCGAATTTGGTGGATTTGGTGGTATTGGTGGTTTGGTGTGTGTCATAAACATTGACATATTATTGATATTGTTTTTGTGTATTATTGAAATTGTGGTTACTCATACCAGCTTCGCAAGCTGACCGGGTTGTTGTTATAACCCGGTACACTATTCAATGGTGTAGGGGTTTATCCTGCAGGTTAGGATAATTAGGAGTTGAGCTAAAGGATTCTTTGGAGTTGTTGGTGATTTTAGTATTCCGCTGTTTTAATAAACTCTGTAGGTGAATTTACTTAATACTTTGCATAATGTCAATTTATTATGTAAATTATGGAATGTAATATTCGACTCTAAAGAATGAGTCTGTATTTACATTGTGGTAGAGCATGGATGGAGGTTTGGCACATGTTAAAAGAAAAAAAAATATTCATGTGTATTTGTATTTTGGTAATCCATGCTTCGCGTCCCGAATTGAATTGTTGTTTGAAGGCGAAAAAGCCTTATTTAATTAGTTAGAATTTCGGGGCGTGACAGTTTGGTATAAGAGCCTAGATTACGATATGAAGAAGTGAACGAGCTATGGAATGCTCTGGAGAAGTGTTTGAGTTAAGTTGAATTGTGAGGTGGAGTTAGAGTTTAAAGCTTTAGTGTGGTTAAGCGTTAGGTTGGTAAGCTCATCTATGTAATGGTTGCTTCATATGCTTAATTACACACAGTATTTATCGAGTGATGGCCCGTCCGCGGCGGATCCCCATCATGTGCTCTTCAGTGCTGTTGTGTTGTTAGGAATATAAAGTACAAATTACATTTCCTTAAATGATAGTCTTACATGGCTACATTGTTAATTCGCTCAACCGTACCCTGGATCAAACGAGAAACTTGATCCACTGACCCTTTCTTGTTCTTAAGTAACTCAGTAGAGATCTGTGTTGCTACCGTTACTAGACAACCAATGTATGGATTGTCTGAGATCCCTTCTGTTCTTCCAGCAGTAGGCATATGTGGCAGAATCGAAAAACCTGAAGTTAGGAATACAACAGTACCTAATTCACAACCGCCTAGTAACTTCTGCACCGTTGACTGACTAATAGGAGCATAAATTACGTATGACCCTGTTGAATCCGTGCAACTTTCTTGGAGTACGTAGGTGTCGTGGATTTGCAACAAGGAGACACAATTGCGTGGATCATGACCAGTTGTGATGTGTGCAATCTCCTGTACTGTTTTTTTCAATGCTTGGTGGTCCCACTGGTTCCTAGTTTGTACGTCTGTGAAGAAGTCAAAAGGTTTCCTGTGAGAGACATGATGCTGGAATATTGCGGTTGCAGTTCGAGTGAGGCCATGAGGCTTATTCAGCCTATTCCAGATTTTGTTGGTGGAGACTCTTATCCCTGAACCCTTGAACTTGGTTTGTTCTGCTACCTTCCAGTCATGAGTAGTAGAGTTGCCGATGTCGTGCAAAAATCTGTCACTATTCTGGATGTCATCTGCAACAAGTTTCTTCTTCCTTCCACAGTTGGTATGACACAAAAGTCATTGGGTGGATGAGTGACAGCTGCAGAATAATTGAACCGTTTTGCTTGCCTCTGAAGTATTTTAACCCATCGCCTTGCTCCAAAAACGATGTCTGACTCCACTAGCGTCTTGTATGTGTGATACATAGTTTGATCATTTACATCAACATGTTCCACCCACACGACACGAGAGCTGCCGTTGAACAAATATTGGATTAAGCATCCGGATAGACGCTTCTTGCATTGAGATCTTGAGTGTGGACCCAGATTTGAGCTTAAACCGTCCACAGAGACATCAACAATTGCCCAACTTTGTTCTGTTTGTTTTTGGCAATATCGAACAAAGTGAGTTACACGAGTGGGGACGGATGGAGTGGTTACCTGGAACTCAGCAGTCATGACTTGGATGGTGTCATGGTAGCTTTCAGTAGTCCATGTTGACAAGACATCAAGGATACTTGCCCTTGAAATGATGCAACTGAACATGGTGGACCATTGGTCCACATCCATGAGGATATTCACGAGTACAACAGGACTGATGGGAATGGTGGCTGTGTAGCGGGAAACTTCAGTTTGGAAGTTAGTGGGTGTAAGGTCAATACCGTTAGTGAAGATCCTTTTGTACTCTGCTTCATTCAGGAACTCATGAAGTGTGACAGAGCTGGATTTGAACGCGGAAATCCACAGTGGCGCTGTAACAGTTGCCATGATGATTAACTCATCTCTGACCGACACAATGATTTGAGAAATCTTGGCTGTGTCTGCCACGACAGATGCTTGTTCAGGTTCTGAACGGTTGATGTTGTCTGATTGTTGGTGTGTAGGGGAAGTTTGAGTTGTGATTGACATGAACTTCTGAACGTCTCTCCTCATGCGAGACTTTTCTCTTGGACCGATGACTGCAGGAATTGGAAGAGCCTCAGGTTGTGGAGGAGTCTCTTCAATCCCAATTTGTAGCTCACTATTGGGAGTAACTCGATTTCCACAATGGTTGCAGGTGATTCTGTTGAATGCAGCTTGGTACTGACTAAGTTGAGTTTGAAGCTCATTGATTCTCTGTCTCAGCAGAAAATTTTGTTGACGAGTTGTTTGGGCGTGCAATTGGGGTCGATTCTTTATCACCTAGGCACCGACTTGTGCAAACGATAACCCAATTTGGTCAACTAAATCTTGACGCTGCTGAACAGTTGGCTTTGAAAATGCCTCGACGAATGCTTTCAGTGCTTGGAGTTGATATTTGGTGAAACCCCTCCTCAGTGGAATTCTTTGGGATGGACCAGGTTCGACATGTGGAGATGATACTTGTGGACTTGGGGCTGCTTCAATAGCTTCGTCTTCTGCTAGAAGCACGTCTAGCATGTTTATATCGTAATCAAAATCTATTGCTGGTGGAATTATTTCATCTAAGCCCTCATAAATTTGGCTTTCAGATGGATCAGATTGAAGTAATTCACTGAACGAATTTACTTTTCGTGCCATGTTTGAGTTGGTGTAAATTGCTGAGAAGTTTGAGTGAAGAAGTCCTCTATGAAAGAGAAAAGAGGTTATGGCACTAAGGGGAAGTATATGTTGGTGGTTGTGTAAAGAGTGTTTATTTATTGTTGGTGGTTCGTTTGAAAATTCAAAAGCAAAAGTGAGTGGCTGATTTACAGCTAATTCTTGGAGATCGTGGGAAATTATTTTCCCTATGCATGGTTTTTCTTCGTACAGTTTCCACTCATGAGAGACCTCGAATCTTTTGAGGAGTTGATTATCGTGAAAGTAAAGAGGCGTTGTGATCACAATTAGTGGAAAACAGAGATTTATTTTACTTAAATCTTGTGAATTTAGTATCGTGGGCGATACTTTTGAGTAATTGAGACAGTTATGAGCATTAAATATTCTTAGTGGGTTGCTGAGTGCACCGCACTCACATTAAAGAAAAGTTTCCTTACGGTGGAAAGTTTTGTTTTAAATACATGGGATAAGGAGTTGTGTTGCTTAACTCATATCTGTTATCAAACAAACATCTCAACTAGCTTTTGCAAAATGGTGAGCAAAGGAGAGTGCAGTAAGCGTTCCAAGAGTGCAGAATGGAGCGAACTTCCGGTGGAGATCTGGAAGTACATATTCCAGTTAGTTGCTACCGCATCCCTGCAGAGCACAATGGAACTCCATGTCGATGACAGCAAATGTGGACCAACTGTCAGCATACTCCTTGAAGGTCTTTGAGACACAACGGAGTTCCATTGTGCTCTGCAGGGATGCGGTAGCAACTAACTGGAATATGTACTTCCAGATCTCCACCGGAAGTTCGCTCCATTCTGCACTCTTGGAACGCTTACTGCACTCTCCTTTGCTCACCATTTTGCAAAAGCTAGTTGAGATGTTTGTTTGATAACAGATATGAGTTAAGCAACACAACTCCTTATCCCATGTATTTAAAACAAAACTTTCCACCGTAAGGAAACTTTTCTTTAATGTGAGTGCGGTGCACTCAGCAACCCACTAAGAATATTTAATGCTCATAACTGTCTCAATTACTCAAAAGTATCGCCCACGATACTAAATTCACAAGATTTAAGTAAAATAAATCTCTGTTTTCCACTAATTGTGATCACAACGCCTCTTTACTTTCACGATAATCAACTCCTCAAAAGATTCGAGGTCTCTCATGAGTGGAAACTGTACGAAGAAAAACCATGCATAGGGAAAATAATTTCCCACGATCTCCAAGAATTAGCTGTAAATCAGCCACTCACTTTTGCTTTTGAATTTTCAAACGAACCACCAACAATAAATAAACACTCTTTACACAACCACCAACATATACTTCCCCTTAGTGCCATAACCTCTTTTCTCTTTCATAGAGGACTTCTTCACTCAAACTTCTCAGCAATTTACACCAACTCAAACATGGCACGAAAAGTAAATTCGTTCAGTGAATTACTTCAATCTGATCCATCTGAAAGCCAAATTTATGAGGGCTTAGATGAAATAATTCCACCAGCAATAGATTTTGATTACGATATAAACATGCTAGACGTGCTTCTAGCAGAAGACGAAGCTATTGAAGCAGCCCCAAGTCCACAAGTATCATCTCCACATGTCGAACCTGGTCCATCCCAAAGAATTCCACTGAGGAGGGGTTTCACCAAATATCAACTCCAAGCACTGAAAGCATTCGTCGAGGCATTTTCAAAGCCAACTGTTCAGCAGCGTCAAGATTTAGTTGACCAAATTGGGTTATCGTTTGCACAAGTCGGTGCCTAGGTGATAAAGAATCGACCCCAATTGCACGCCCAAACAACTCGTCAACAAAATTTTCTGCTGAGACAGAGAATCAATGAGCTTCAAACTCAACTTAGTCAGTACCAAGCTGCATTCAACAGAATCACCTGCAACCATTGTGGAAATCGAGTTACTCCCAATAGTGAGCTACAAATTGGGATTGAAGAGACTCCTCCACAACCTGAGGCTCTTCCAATTCCTGCAGTCATCGGTCCAAGAGAAAAGTCTCGCATGAGGAGAGACGTTCAGAAGTTCATGTCAATCACAACTCAAACTTCCCCTACACACCAACAATCAGACAACATCAACCGTTCAGAACCTGAACAAGCATCTGTCGTGGCAGACACAGCCAAGATTTCTCAAATCATTGTGTCGGTCAGAGATGAGTTAATCATCATGGCAACTGTTACAGCGCCACTGTGGATTTCCGCGTTCAAATCCAGCTCTGTCACACTTCATGAGTTCCTGAATGAAGCAGAGTACAAAAGGATCTTCACTAACGGTATTGACCTTACACCCACTAACTTCCAAACTGAAGTTTCCCGCTACACAGCCACCATTCCCATCAGTCCTGTTGTACTCGTGAATATCCTCATGGATGTGGACCAATGGTCCACCATGTTCAGTTGCATCATTTCAAGGGCAAGTATCCTTGATGTCTTGTCAACATGGACTACTGAAAGCTACCATGACACCATCCAAGTCATGACTGCTGAGTTCCAGGTAACCACTCCATCCGTCCCCACTCGTGTAACTCACTTTGTTCGATATTGCCAAAAACAAACAGAACAAAGTTGGGCAATTGTTGATGTCTCTGTGGACGGTTTAAGCTCAAATCTGGGTCCACACTCAAGATCTCAATGCAAGAAGCGTCTATCCGGATGCTTAATCCAATATTTGTTCAACGGCAGCTCTCGTGTCGTGTGGGTGGAACATGTTGATGTAAATGATCAAACTATGTATCACACATACAAGACGCTAGTGGAGTCAGACATCGTTTTTGGAGCAAGGCGATGGGTTAAAATACTTCAGAGGCAAGCAAAACGGTTCAATTATTCTGCAGCTGTCACTCATCCACCCAATGACTTTTGTGTCATACCAACTGTGGAAGGAAGAAGAAACTTGTTGCAGATGACATCCAGAATAGTGACAGATTTTTGCACGACATCGGCAACTCTACTACTCATGACTGGAAAGTAGCAGAACAAACTAAGTTCAAGGGTTCAGGGATAAGAGTCTCCACCAACAAAATCTGGAATAGGCTGAATAAGCCTCATGGCCTCACTCGAACTGCAACCGCAATATTCCAGCATCATGTCTCTCACAGGAAACCTTTTGACTTCTTCACAGACGTACAAACTAGGAACCAGTGGGACCACCAAGCATTGGAAAAAACAGTACAGGAGATTGCACACATCACAACTGGTCATGATCCACGCAATTGTGTCTCCTTGTTGCAAATCCACGACACCTACGTACTCCAAGAAAGTTGCACGGATTCAACAGGGTCATACGTAATTTATGCTCCTATTAGTCAGTCAACGGTGCAGAAGTTACTAGGCGGTTGTGAATTAGGTACTGTTGTATTCCTAACTTCAGGTTTTTCGATTCTGCCACATATGCCTACTGCTGGAAGAACAGAAGGGATCTCAGACAATCCATACATTGGTTGTCTAGTAACGGTAGCAACACAGATCTCTACTGAGTTACTTAAGAACAAGAAAGGGTCAGTGGATCAAGTTTCTCGTTTGATCCAGGGTACGGTTGAGCGAATTAACAATGTAGCCATGTAAGACTATCATTTAAGGAAATGTAATTTGTACTTTATATTCCTAACAACACAACAGCACTGAAGAGCACATGATGGGGATCCGCCGCGGACGGGCCATCACTCGATAAATACTGTGTGTAATTAAGCATATGAAGCAACCATTACATAGATGAGCTTACCAACCTAACGCTTAACCACACTAAAGCTTTAAACTCTAACTCCACCTCACAATTCAACTTAACTCAAACACTTCTCCAGAGCATTCCATAGCTCGTTCACTTCTTCATATCGTAATCTAGGCTCTTATACCAAACTGTCACGCCCCGAAATTCTAACTAATTAAATAAGGCTTTTTCGCCTTCAAACAACAATTCAATTCGGGACGCGAAGCATGGATTACCAAAATACAAATACACATGAATATTTTTTTTTCTTTTAACATGTGCCAAACCTCCATCCATGCTCTACCACAATGTAAATACAGACTCATTCTTTAGAGTCGAATATTACATTCCATAATTTACATAATAAATTGACATTATGCAAAGTATTAAGTAAATTCACCTACAGAGTTTATTAAAACAGCGGAATACTAAAATCACCAACAACTCCAAAGAATCCTTTAGCTCAACTCCTAATTATCCTAACCTGCAGGATAAACCCCTACACCATTGAATAGTGTACCGGGTTATAACAACAACCCGGTCAGCTTGCGAAGCTGGTATGAGTAACCACAATTTCAATAATACACAAAAACAATATCAATAATATGTCAATGTTTATGACACACACCAAACCACCGATACCACCAAATCCACCAAATTCGTAAACAAAGCAAATCATTGAAAATGTCGCTTTTGGACAATTATAAGTGAGAATACTATTGAGACTCATTTAAAAACATGGGTATTCAATAGTGAAACATTCTAGAACACTTTGAATACCGTATACTTAGTGAAACATTCTTGAACCCTAAGCATACAATTGGCAAGGATCTTTAGCGACCCGAATACCACTCTACTCCAAGAAATACATTTTTAGTATTCTCACAAATAACTCCAAATGCCACACCTCAAATGAACTCAATATCTCAAATATTCAACAACACCAAAATCATGCAACAACTTATATTATAAGCCTAAATGCAATTCCAATTCCGAAAATTCATATTATAAAATATACTGAACTTACACGTCCCATACCACATATTTTAATCCCAAGGTGATCCAGAACATTAAACAATATAAACTCTCATCCAAAATCAAACACAAACAAATATCACGTGAGGTTTACTCACGAACTAACAATCAATTCTACCACAAATATCAAGTGAGTTTACTCACCTTAAAATTCTTGTTGTGTCTTCAAATAATAACCGGGACAAATTGACCAAAAGTCAAATGTCGGTCAATGTGAGTCCCACGTCAACTATTCATCACGGGTCCCACTCGAAACCCAACACTTCCAAAATCAACGATCCAACCGCACAACCTGTCTGTAATAATAATATTAACCATACGATCAAATTTAATGATCATCCAACGGTTAGATCTCTCGGATCGTAAATCGTACGATCCGATTTTCGATTTAATCGATCATCGATCAAACGACCGAATTCTACAAAACTGTAAACACGAAAGTTGTTTGTATCGACGAACTAAGCACATCGGAGCAAAGAATTGCTCCTGGACCGGCTGGACGCGCCACCCACGCGCCGCCACCGACGGTGGCCAGCCGCCGGACAAAAGTTCTCTGATGGCCATGAAATTTTAACAGCATGTACATATTAAGAAGAGGATCAAGTTTGATAACTACCTCGAAGTCCGAATCGTAGCGGATTGGCCGGGATCGGAGTCGAAAGTCGCGACTGTCCAAATTTCAAATCCAAAATTCTCCTCCGTCCGAAGTCCGGTTGAGGCAAACTTTATGTTATTAGAAAGCCCCTGGCAAGGCCTTCAAAGCCCAGTAGGTAAGGTGACTCGATTTGGCCGGAAACTTGCCCAGAAACTGATGAACAGTTCGGCCCCGTTTTCCCCCTTTTTCTTTTCTTGATTTCTCATTCTATACTGAAAATCAATGAGTGAAACTAGTATAGAATCGAAGAAGATGCAGAGACGAAGATTTTGGGACAAGTCTCATGCAATTTGGTGACCGGAGGAGGGAGAAATGGCCGGGAGAAGTTTCTGGTATTTCTGGGAGAATTTTCCGGAATAATTCGGAATTTTCCAGAATTAAATGAATTTCGGAAAATTTAATTTCTTATTTATAGAAATTCGTCAAACTTCCGAGGCCCATAACTTCTTCATATGAACTCCGTTTTCGACGTACCACATGTCTACGAACTCGGTTCGACGAGCTCTACAATTTCTGTGAATGAAGTTTTCCGAGTTTCTCGACGGGTAAAAAGTTAATTAATTTGACTTCCCCTAAATCAAATTTACCGTCGTAACTTCCGTTTTACGACAAACGTCCAAAAATTACGAAATCACACAATTTCAATATAAATTTCACAACCTTTTCGAATAAATAAATATTGAAATCATCGGGGTATTACAGCGAATTTGGTGGTATTGGTGGTATTGGTGGTTTGGTGTGTGTCATAAACATTGACATATTATTGATATTGTTTTTGTGTATTATTGAAATTGTGATTACTCATACCAGCTTCGCAAGCTGACCGGGTTGTTGTTATAACCCGGTACACTATTCAATGGTGTAGGGGTTTATCCTGCAGGTTAGGATAACTAGGAGTTGAGCTAAAGGATTCTTTGGAGTTGTTGGTGATTTTAGTCTTCCGCTGTTTTAATAAACTCTGTAGCATTTACTTAATACTTTGCATAATGTCAATTTATTATGTAAATTATGAAATGTAATATTCGACTCTAAAGAATGAGTCTGTATTTACATTGTGGTAGAGCATAGATGGAGGTTTGGCACATGTTAAAAGGAAAAAAATATTCATGTGTATTCGTATTTTGGTAATCCATGCTTCGCGTCCCGAATTGAATTGTTGTTTGAAGGCGAAAAAGCCTTATTTAATTAGTTAGAATTTCGGGGCGTGACATTCACGTGAGAAGTATTTTGGTCATTTTATGATATATATATATATATATATTTAGAAAAACACAAATATACATAAAAATTACACAAGAATTACATAAAAATTACAGTAAAACACAAATATACTTAAAAATTACATTAAAACACAAATATACATAAACATTATATTAAAAATTATATTAAAAACACAAATATACATAAAAATTACATTAAAAGTGAATTTTTAGGGTTTAGGTGAATTCTTAAAAATTACATTAAAAATTGAATTCTTAATTCTTTTTAATGTAATTTTTATGTATAAATTGTTTTTCTACAATAAAAAAATATATCATAAAATGACCAAAATATCTCTCACATGAAGGTCACATGTCACACAATTTGATGGAAAAAGTTGAAATTGACGTATAGAGTGCAAATTGACAATTTTTACCAAGTTCAGGGAGAGCGACTTTAGTGCTCCAGGTACACCAATACATCATGTTTTAGTGTGCTTTGCACATGACTTATATTTAAATTTAAAATTAGAAATAAGGGATAAGTAATTAACAGGTTAAATAAAAAATATAATATTTGATTAAAAAATATAATTAATTGCATTGTAACAAAATATATATATATATATATAATTAATATCTCATATTTAAACTCAAAATAATAAAAAGAAAAAAAATACAACTAAAAATTCCTAATTTTCGCTTTGTTCCATTTTTTTTCCTAGTTTCATAACTTTTAATCAAATCAATACCAGTAATTTCTTTCCTCATTTTTTTTTTAAAATAAAGGTTTCTTTATGTTGATCCCTATGAGGAAGTGATATCTAGATTAACGATTAGATCGATCGAACTTGATAAATATCGTCAGATTATCGGTTATTTCTACCAAGCTAAAATTTGGCCGACTATAATAAAGTTTAACCACCCGATCGTTAAGCGATGATATTTAGGGTTTATCGAAAAACAAGTGATCTAGAAAGCAAAAATAAGTTGGACAATTTTATATATATAGATATATAAAGGTTTATTTGTATTGATCTCTATGAGGAAGTGATATCTAGATTAACAATTAGATCGATTGAGCTTGATAAATATCATCAGATTATCGGTTATTGCAACCTTGCCAAAATTTGGCCGATTATGATAAAGTTTGACAACTCGATCATTAAGCGATGATATTTAAGGTTTATGAAAAAACAAGTAATCTAGAAGGCAAAAATAAGTTGGACAAATTTTTTTTGTTTTTTATATATAAAGGTTTCTTTATGTTGATCCCTATGAAGAAGTGATATATAGATTAATAATTAGATCGATCAAGCCTGGTTAATATCATCAGATTATCGGTTATTGGTACCATGCCAAAATTTGGCTGACTATGATAAAGTTTGACTACTCGGTCGTTAAGTGATGATATTTCGTCTTTTGCGTTGATCGAGTTCAATCGTTTTTTTTTCTAATTTGAAATAGTTTAGCTTAACTCGGATTTAATTTTACAGATTGATTGTAGTTAATTAATTTTTTTCCCCATCATTATAAATGAATTTTTTTTAATTTAATAATATGATTAGTACTTACTATTCAAGTAACAAGTCATGAATTTTTAACCCTCAGATCATATCTATGGCTATTATTTTGTTATAAAACATGGAGCACCCATACATCGAGTGCATTATAGAATTTCTGAAGTTCAGGAGATAAATTGACGCAATTATAAGTTCAAGATGTAAATTAACAATTATGATCAAGTTTAAGGGGCATTTTGACAATTATGCCTATTTTAAAAATGTAATAATTCCGTGCCACATTCACTTTGATGATCAAAACATATTAGGACATGACACAAACTAGTAGCATGTATTACCTATGGAATCAAAATGTCAAGCCTACTTTCCCTAAAACATGACGTAATCCTTAGCAAATAACAACCCAATAAGAGACTGTAGAGCACAATTATTCATCAAAACAAAGCAAAAAATATATATATATACTAAAACTACTCAGCCTTACAACACTTGTGCATAAACTGTTAAATGTGCCTAGTAAAACTCAAAGTACGCTGCGACATCACACTTCTTCACAAAGCCTCATACAAAACGAGTCCGATTGGATTGCACCGCTTGTCTCATCGTCTCATGAAATATAGATTTTGCTCAACGTTGAAAACCATCACTATTTTCCTGACTATGAGCCAAGAAGGAACCCCACCACCCTATTTCTTTGATTAACGCTGCTATTGGGAAGAGAAAATATCAAAAATACCGTCTTTTGCAGCTAAAAGGTAGGTTTCGATTTTTCTCTGCCTGTTGAAAATTATTACCGTCTTCATTGACACATATTATTAGTTAACGGTCAAACTAACTACATCAAAGATTAAAATTATCAAAATTTGGAAAACTAATTCCTAAAGTGGTAAAAAAAAAAAATCTAGAATAGGATAAAACTGACCACAAAATTTGGGATAACTTTCTCGACACACTATGCCACTATGGCGTTGACACGGTTAGCCTTTCAAACTTCCTGGATACGCTTCACTTTGGCGCTGTAATCTTACACGCGCGAGTCCTATTTATTTTGGGCTACATCACTCGCCTTAGTCTGACTCGCGTAATGAGCACTCGCTTTATCCTACATCAAATTACTATTTCACCATTACATTCGCCCTCCCGCATCGCTCGTTCCGCGACTACAAATCGAAATCTTTACTCTCGCGATTGCGGATAAGAGTGGTGGAAAGCGAGCGGGAAAGCCCGTTCCATTTGAAATTTAAAAGCAGCGCAGAAAAAGAAAAAAGAAATTCACAACGGATTTTGGGAAAAGACGAACGCAATTATTTCTTGAACGAGAATCAACAAGAAGAAGAAGCATCTAATCTGGGCATCGATCTCTTTATATACTCCAGATCGAGTTCACTCAGTCTTCTCAGTTGTGACTCGCCAATTTCGCATGTTTAGGTAACAAAACAAAATCCCTAATTTCGTTGAATCTTTTCCGATAGTAGTTGTAATCCTCCTCATTTTCATTGTCTCTTTGATACTGGTAATTACAGAAATGGATTTCTACGCGATGAAGAGGAAGCAACTTCAAAAGCTGTGCATGAAGCATGGAATTCGTGCGAATTTAAAGAACGTAGAAATGGCAGAGAGGCTTACCAACTTGCTTCTAAAGGTGATAAAGATTCGACCTTCTATGTTTTTCTTAATTCTTTCCTCATTTGGGTTCTGAATTTTAAACTTTTTAGGTGATTGGGTTTGAAATATTATATGAAATTTTCAAGTTTTAGTTTGAGGTAATTTTCCCTCTTTTGTTATGTGCTTTATCAAAATCGAATTGGGGTGTTTGGTTTAATTTGTTAAGATTTTTCTTTCTACTTTTTTATAAACAGGAAGATGAAAAACCCATAACAGAAGTTCAGTCGGTAGAGAAAAACTTAGAAGCAACTGAAATTGTGATTGATTCGGTTGAAAGTAGGGAAGTTAAGAAAGTGAAGTTCAGTCCTGACAACGAAACGTTTTACTTTGTGGCTACTGACAAAGACTCAGACTCGGATTGTGATTACAATCCAAAGAAGAAGAGAGTTGGAAAAAGGAAATCTATTGGGAAGAAGGTTTCAACAAAGCAGCAAGTTCCGGTGGTCGAAAATGCAATAGAACATGAAGTAGTGGAAATTAAGGAGACCCCTGTTTGCGTTACAAGATCTCGAGCGCAAGAAATGGTTGCAGAAGTTGCAGAACCAATTTTTTCGCCTCTTCCTGGGCCGAAGAAAGTGATTACTGGTGCAGAGAATGTTGCTGGGAAAGGTGTTAAACCAGTACAAGTCCAGAAGCAATGTAAAGAAATTGTGCTCCAGAAGGGAAAGGGGCTGGCAAGAGATGATACTAGAAAAAGAACAAGGAACCAAGATTTTTCAGGAGCTTCCCAAGTGGTGCCAAGTGTAGAAACAATAGTAGAAAATGAAGTTCTACCCAAACCTCCTTTAAGGAGATCCAGACGAAAAACTACATTGTTTTCTTCTACTGCTGCTGAAGAGGAGTTGGGAATTTGTGAAGCTGTTGAAACTGTGAAACTAGCAAGAGAGCCGGTTAATCGAAAGAGTTCTAATGCCACTAAACCTGGAAGGAGGTCCAGGCAGAATGCTTGTAAAAAGGTACCAGCAGAAACGGGTGTTGAAATGGATGGGCTTATGAAGGAAATGCAAGAGCCATCGCTGTTAAAAGATAGTTCATTAGTTGTGTGTGAGTCATTAAATAGATCTCCTGTGCTGCAGATGGGCAAGGAACTGGAAAGAGATGTTACTAGAAAACGACTAAGGAACTCTTTGCAATTCTCAACAGAATCAGTTTTGTGTGCTGAAATCAATTCACCCCTTCAAGAAGAACCAAAGATAGATGTTGGATTGGGTGTACTGGAAGCTGCGGGAAATGAAAATGACGCTGATTCTTGCTGTAACAAAGAAGCTGTAGAAAAGTCAATAAAGAAGAGGAAGGGATCAAGCAAGAAGAGAGAATCTGCTGCAAAAGATCAGCCTTTTAGTTTTGCAGAATCTGCTGTATATTCGGACATTGAGAAAACCACGGATATTTCAGCTCATATGAATGGAAATCAGCTCTTGGAATCTGTGATTAATCATATGGAAAGTGTTACTGTGGAACCCGTGGTTAATCATATGGAAAGTGGTACTGTGGAACATGCTATCTTCAATGACTCTATTGTGGGTGATATGATTGATCCTTCTTGTCTGTCTTACGACAGAAAGGATACTGATCAAGAAAACCTAGTTGAACAAAACCCAGCAGAATCTCCATATAAGCTCAGCAGTGAGGTTTCTTTGAGCTTTACTAGTATATTGGATGTTGAATCATTGACCAATCAACCAGAATGTGAAGGTAAATGAGCTATTCAGTTTGGTGTCAAGCAGATGTACTAATCAATTTTTGGTGCTTAATATGTTCTTATAATTTGTAGGTAAAACTTCCAACTTATTGGTCTTCAATGAAGGATCAGAAACAGAAGAGTTATTGATTGTTAAAACGATCAATCGAAAAAGTGGTGTGCTGGATGATCATTTGGCAGACAGTGTCATAGCTAGTGTTTATGAGGATCAGAAATCAATTGAGAAAAAAGTAATGGTTCAAGTTGATGTGGATTCTGAAAAACTAGCTGAGACTGGTACAGAGACAGTTGGAGAAATGCATCTGGGTAGAATTTTTCCCAGTAATACTACTACTCTAACTCCATCAAATTCTTCACCGGTAAAGCAAGGTATGTGACATTTACTTCTGGATTAACAAAGCACTTTGCTCTAGAAACATATTTTGTTTGTAGTACTTACTGCTATTGGTAAAATAGGGGGGATTTTTTACATGTCTATACTCACTCCAGAAGAATATATCATTTTTCAGTTCTGTTTGGATGGTCATATTCACCTAGAGCACCTCCTGACCTTTTTTTTTTCTTTCCTTTCTCAACTTGTTGTGCAGTTGGGAATCATTTTCAAGCTCAATCTGCATGTGTGACTGAAGTTTCTGATGAAACAACATCCTCCTGGAACGCAGAGATGCTATGTAATCGTGATAGAACAGAAGAAGTTGTTCCAGCAGATAATGAATCTCTTAAGGCATTAGATATTTCCCAAACAAGACCAACTGGTACTGAAGAGGTTGTTCATCCTGATTCACACAACACAGATGGTCAGGTTGCCAATGTCAAAATACCGGATAGGGTTTTGGATATAGTTGGAAGTGGCACAATATCTGTAGTTCTAAAGTGTGAGGCCCACAGAAAATTCTTGTTTTTTTTTTCTTTTCTTTTGAGTCATTCACTATTTGGAGCATCCAACCTTTATTGCCTTGTTACTGTTTCAATTTACTAACATTTGTAGGTTCTTTTCTCTGTTCCAGCTGATGGTGATGCCCAAAACTTATCTCCCTGTGGGCTCTCTTGTATGATGACCAATGATGAATATGAACAAGGTCAGTTCCATGAACTCTCCTCATAAGTATACTGTGTTAGATTGACTGTTTTTAATTACTCCTGATCTCTAATTTGCCAATTCAGGTTAACCTAAGTTTGTTTATGGACTGGATTACCAACACTGACCCTGTTAACTTCTTATTTTTGGGCCTAAAGAATAATCCTGATTTATAAGTAGGAAACTCTAGCTTAAACTCTAGATTGGCCATCTGTAGAATGAATTCAAGAGATGAATTTTCTGGTATTTACTGGCTATATTTAAGTAAAACTTTGATTGCATCCAGTAAGCTATGAAATAATGTGATTGTTTATTCTGCTGAAGGGAACAAACTCAAAGTTCAATGTCTTCATCTTTATGAAGGAGTGGAGGGCATGTTGCATGGAAGCAATAACCACAATTTATCTTTTGATGAGGTCATTGTTGTGAATGATCACGTAGTGGAACCAACTGTGAATTCAAATCATGAATGTGCAATGGATACTGCCAAGGAGGAAATAGAGTTGGCGTCTCCTGGTTTTTTCGTGGAAAAATTGTCAGATGAAAATCAGAGCAAATCTTCAAAAGATTCGAATATTGTGGTGTCGGCAAACAGTGAAGTTCGAGTGAGAGCATCACAATCTGCTCTCCAACTTGATCACATGAACTCTGGTGATCCTGACATAGTGGAACCGACTGTTAAATTAAATCATGAATGTGCAATGGATACTGCCAAGGAGGAAATAGAGTCAGCGTCTCCTGGTTTTTTCGTGGAAAAATTGTCAGATGAAAATCAGAGAATATCTTCAAAAGATTCGAATATTGTGGTGTTGGCAGACAGTGAAGTTAGAGTGAGAGTATCACAATCTGCACTTCAATTAGATCACATGAACTCTGGTGATCCTGACTTGCGTGACGAAGTTGCTTCAGTGAGGGACATAAATGCTTCGTACAAGGTTGGAAATGCTAGTATGAATGATAATATCAAAACCCTTGATGGTGGTACAGAGAACAGAATGATGGGGAGCAAAGCTGATATGGAGGACGATGTCACTCCTACAGAAAATAATAATATCGGTGATTGCTTGATTGGAGGTGACCTGCTTGATCTGAATAGCTACGATCATGGACAAGTTGATATTGCATCTATTAATGACTCTACAGTAGTCATACTATCTGCTGATAACTCTTGTACCAAGCGTCAAGTTTGTTCAGGTAGTGCGATTGTCTCAGTGTTCTGCGAAAAATAATTTTGTGTGCCATTGCCTCAAGTTTGTGTTTCTTTGATTATCAAACTTTAGTATACTATTTCGTGGTGATCTTTATTACTGAAAGATGATGTTTTGGTTTTAAGTTATAACATGAGATGCGTGAGGGTTAAGTAAGTGTATGTACTCAATTAAGAATATTGTCTCAAATGCAGGAGATCAATATGGATTAGATGACTGCAGCAAGGATGACAAAAATGATGTGAAAAAAAAGGAGATTACTGATGAGGATAGAGGTACTCTTTTTTGTTTAGGTTTTGGACTTAGTAATCATGTGTAGCAGTGTGTTCATAATCCATTAATCCTTCTTATTATAACAATTTTTTTTTAAATTTATTATTAATTTTTATGATCTTTACTGTCTAGACGTGAATGCAGCTTTTGAAGAAGATGAGGAAAATAAAGAAGAGGCAACTTCTAAAGAACATACTGAAGAGCTATTTGAAGTCCAAAAAGGTACACTTTATAGGCAATGACTGTGGACTGGGCCCATTTGAATTAGAATTATGCTGATTTAAGTAACTGTATGGACTCAATTAAGCATATTGTCTCAAATGCAGCAGATCTATATGGATTGGATGACTGCAGCAAGGATGACAAAAATGATGCGAGAAAAAAGGAGATTACTGATGAGGATAGAGGTACTTTTTCTTGTTTAGGTTTGGAACTTAGTAATCATGTGTAGCAGTATGTTCATAATCCATTAATCCTTCTTATTATAACAATTTTTTAAATTTTTTTTTTTTTAACATTATTGTGTATATGTGAATGCAGCTTTTGAAGAAGATGAGGAAAATAAAGAAGAGGCAACTTCTAAAGAACATACTGTAGAGTTATTTCATGTCCAGAAAGGTACATTTTATAGGCAATGACTGTGTATTGGGCCCATTTGAATTAGAATTTTTCTCAAAATTTAAAAGATGCGCTTGATTAGTGAGTCGAGATGTTTGTCGAGATCTCATGTTCTCATCTCAAACCACATCTCAAGTCAACCCAGCCTTGACTATGGCACAACTAAGATCTAGTCCAAGACAGAATAGGTATTCATTTTTTTCAAGGGGCTAATTTTTTACTGGGCCTAAGTAATGGCTTATTTTATAAAGAAAACGTAGTTGTTTGTGGTAATAGAAGGAAAGACTGATTCTGCACAATGCACTTAGTTCAAATGTGTATGATGACACATTTTTTATAAGTGATGTCTTTTAAAAACACGAGGAATTAAAAATAAAAAGTTGTCTTTCTTCATCAGAACACAAAATGAACAATCATGACTAGTTCTTGCTTTTGGAAAATGGTTAATGCCTTGACACCTGTTAGAAGACTTCCTTAATTATTATTATCAGTCATTATTAGACAGTAGTCAACCTAGTTTTGATTCATTGTATAGCTAGCTATTAATATTTAACAATGCAAGTTCTCTGATGATATTTAATGATGATAGAATGTTTCTAGTTAGTGGTGATGTGTATTTTGAAATTGCACACAGTAGGACTTTATAGTTTCATGTTGTCTCTGAAATTTTCACCCATTAGAAGATGAATATAATTTTAGGGGTTGCCGAACAAGATGCAGCTGAAAATTCAGATGGACCTGTGGAGGTTAATTTGACCAAAGAGAAAGGTGAGAATGCAATGGATGCTGGGGACAATAAAGAAATACTTGAAAATGATGTTCACCCAGCAGAAGAGCCTATTATGGAATATCATGAAAGATTAAATGAGCAAGACATTGTATCTGCTATGATACAAGAGTATGAAGATTCCGAGAAAGATAGGAATGAATACATTTCCTCCCATGAAGCAAGGTTGTCTGAAACTGCTCACATTGCTGCATCTGGTTTTGCTGATTTAGGAGACCTAGTAGCTCAAAATATGATCATCTCTGGCGTTGAAGAAAAGTGCAGAGAACCTGGAGGTGCAAAAAATAATGTTGTTTGTGCAATGAACAGTGACAGAGTGGAGCTTGGGAAATTTAATGTTGCATCGCTTGGAGTTTCCCATCTGGTTGCAAATCAGGTGGCTTCACAGCTGGATAATTGTGCTTCTGCGGCTACTAGTGACTCCATATCCAGGGATGACAAAACTGCAGAGAGGATAGCATATGCCTGGAAGATGGGTGAAGAATCTAGTTCCAAGGATATCAGCTCTGCTGGCCATGAAAACAATAATGATGCAGCAGACATTATTTGTACTGGAGGAATGGAAACAATAATTAGTATGGAGAATAGTGGTGATGGAAGTAAGATGGTTGAGAAAACACTGATTAGGTCGGATGGTGGTTGTTTGTGGGAAGCAAGAAGCATTTCAGATGTCAAATCATTTTCTGATATCTTTTGTAACCGGCATGAATGTGACCTTGGTTCCTCATTGCATGATGTTTCAGTTTCATGTGAGTACCTTTCCTCTGTGCTTCTTGTTTTCCGTTTTACCTTATCAAACAATAATTGATGTCTAAGAACTTTCTTATTTTTTTGTGTAAGGGGGTCGAAACTCGAAACACCATAAAAACTGTTGTTCTTTTGAATTTTGTATATCGTGTACATGTTTTAAGCTTTTATCTATTCCAGATCCTCTGGCCATGAAATATATTATTTTTAGGGTGGTGAACTTTTTATGTAACAATCTTCTATTTCATTTTCGGTACCGGTAATGCACAATATATTCTGAATATTTAAACCTCATGGTGTTTTTTTTTTTTGGACAATAAACCTCATGGTGTTTATTGATTGAAAAATTTCTTCCTGGTCATAGGCAAGGATCTTGAAAGGAGGGATTCACATATGCAAGGTGACCATGCTAGCACAGATGCTTTTCGTAATGACTTATGTATATTATATAACAATTTCTTTCCTTTCATCTGTTTATCTGTTGTAATGGTGATGCACACAATAACACCTTGAATATATAAGTTTCATGGTCGTTATAGATTTTTTTTTTTGTTTTTCATTTATAGGCAGTGGTCATGAAAAGAGGGATCTGCCTGTGCAAGAAGGTAACAAATTAGGAATGTTAGAAGGAGTCTCAGGTCTGAAGGTTGATGAAGGTCTAGTTACTGGCATATATTGTTCTGGTGACTCCATGGAACCTTCTATGCTAAAACCAGAAATGGGTGTTGATTCTCCAGTTACTGCTTCTAATTTTGGTAAGTGCTTATTGCGTGAGGGCGAATAAGCCACCTCATTTTAGTAATTGGTCTCAAACTTTCATATTTCTTTTATGTTTATTTTCTAGGCCTTGACTTAGGTGGCAATCAGGTGGATTGGGATTGGGTCATGGACCTCGGTTGAATCCAAGGATCTTTTAAATACATCTTATAGTAGTTATATATATTTTTGTTATTACTATAATAAAAATAATAGTAATCTTTAACTAGAGCTTCACTAATGGTTCTTGCTTATTTGAAATTAAACAGAAAAAGAAGCGTTGGTGTTAGAATTTGCCTCACCCATATTCAACAGTAACCAAACTTCTGGAGTCAAGAAATCAGATCACGATATGTCAGAAGGCAATTCAAAGAGTGAATATATTGAGGATGTGAAGAAAGGGAAAGAAAGTGTTGCAGGGGAACTTCGTGATCGGGAGCATAAAGTGATAGAGGAAGTTGTGGAGCTGAAATCCCCTCAGGAAATGGGTAATCATTGCCACATTGTTTCTGCTGTTATGGACAGAGATGTTCATATTCCAAGTTTTAGGGATGACTCTACAGAAGTTGAACAATGTGCTGATAACTCTTGTGCTAAACCTCAAACGTGTTCAGGTGGTGCCATTGCCACAGTGTTTGATCTTGGTGAGTATTCTTTGGTCATGAATCTTGAATAATTCATTTTAGTGAACATCTACTACTGAAATTTATACAATAGATGGAGTTTTTTTTTTTTTTTTTTACATATATAATGCACATAAATAACTGAACTTCATGAAGCTAAGAATAAAAAGCTTTTCTTGTTCATAGGCAGGAGGGATCTGCATACTGGAGTTTCAGATAGAGATAGTTTGATCCCTAGAACTCCGAAGACTCTTATCAATACTTCTGATATGAAGGAAAACTTCAACAGTAGAAAGAGCGAACCATTTACCAAAACCACAGCAGCTAAACCTCTGCAGAACAGGCGAGCATTGGAGGAACTCCAAAATAAGTAAACTTACTAGTTTTCTTTGCTCCGAATTCCTGTTCATGAAAGTCTTTTGCTCATTTACTATGTAAAAGAACTTGATGGTACAGCTTATTTAGTAGTCCAATTTACTTATGGTGCAGTGCAGTATGTCAATATAAGATTTTTTAAGTGTGCAAATTTTGGATGTGACGTTGATGAGGTAATATGAGCATTTCTTACGGACATTTCTGTTCTAAGTTTGAACGTGTCCTTAAACCAAGGCCAGCCTCAGAAGTGACACCGTTGCCTTCCAAAATCTTGAGCATGCCAAAAAATGTTACGTCTCTTTTTCACACACGCCTAGATAAGGAAATTGCATTGCAACATAAATAGCATCGGTGCAATAGAACTATAGAAGGCCTTATGTCGATCTTCAGTTGATGAGTTTTTGAAAATTCTACCATACTTTAGAGCACGTGACATTCTAGGCCAAATTAGGGCGAAATTTGGCAAAAAGTAGGTTTGAAGGATTGAAAATCCGGATCATGTAGAAGTTTAGGGTTCTCACTCTCAAGTCTCAAGGACGTATGAACAACCAAACGACAGACTTTTGATGATCGAGTTGTTGTTTTATAATGCTTTTACAGAAATTCATCATAGACAAAATAAGAGAGATCACAGTGTTGGTTTTTTCACATGTCTGCGCTACGTACTACTAGCTACTGCCCGGCAAAACTAAAGTCTGATAATGCTTATGAATTTTCAAGCATTTCACTCATTCAAAATGAACATCAGTATGTTGTGCAAGATAATATCTTTCTTCTCTCAAGCCCATGTATACCATTAAAATGAAAACTGAGGGGTCTTACATGATCGATCGCTTCAATGAAAAGAATGGCAGCAGGGGAAAGGATTAATGGGTTCTGCTGTCTTGTAAGTAACTACAAACTAGTGCACCAACAGATCTGACAAGAGTTAGGAATACTGTAGTAATTACCAAGCATTTCACTCATCCGAAAAGAAACAAAATTGTTGAGGAAAAACTGCTGCATAGTGTGTTCATCACAGGACAAATTGCTGCAATGGTTATAGCATTACAGTCAACTAGCAGAGTCTGTCTTGTAAATGACTATGACTTGCAACATAAGAGAATTTCAACGAAAAGACAACAGGTCGTTTGGCACATTAGCAAATAAAACTGATTCTATCATGGATCTTTATGAACACATAAAAAAATGAATATAGACATAAAAAATTAGAGAGATTCCTACTAAAACCTTTTGATTCTGTTCTATTACAGACTACAAATGTGGAAAGTGGATTGGGAAGACAAATGAGTTTCTAGTAGGCAACTAGGCATGATCGAAACTCCAACATGATTGAAAGCAATTAAATTCCAACTTCCCACAGGATTGAAATTGGAAGACATTATAAACTCTAAAGTTGAAATGGCTTCATTCAACAACACTCTTTACCGGCATATACAAAGAAACTCAATAATACTCTGCAGTCATTAACGAATTTTATCATCATATCAATCAGGATACCAAAGCATATATAATCAAATTTTACTGGCAAAAAGTAGTAGTGAAACTGCTTAAAACAAAATTTAACAAGTCCATTCATTTACATGGTATCTTCAGTTTATAACTTTTAGTTTTCCTATACAACTTACATTATCTCAAGAGCATCCATGGAGCTGAAATCAGCAAACTGCCCAAAGAGACGAAGCCAACCAGAAACTGGAAACCTGAAAAATTAATAAAGCATGACAAAGGTTCTGGAAAGAGTTGAAAAGGTTGAATAAAGGGGCAGCAATAGGTGCGAAGAAAAACAACAAAACAAATTTTGTCATTGTGAAAAGAGGCGGTCACATGCAAGAGAGAAATAAAGAAATGCTATCATTTTAACCATAACTAAGCTGGTACAATCTTCATCTAACTTTTAAGACAAGATACACATAGACGATGAATTAATAAATAACGTATTTAATACATCTATGGTTGCCTAAGCTTCAACAGTTTCAAAGTTCAATGTGACAGTGAGAATGATCAGTTTCCACATTTTCATAATGATCTTGTTATCAATGGCAACAAAGCTGGATCTACTTCGTCTTTAGACAATAAACCAACTATCAATTCCATCGTTGATGCATCTGCAGAGAAACCCCGCTCCACCATTTGATGAATAAATCCCATCGCTCTCGATGCCTCATTGTAATTGATAAGCCCTCGGATATTTGTGTTGTAGGTAACACCATTTGGAGAACAACCTTTCTCTTCCATTTCTCCAATCAACTTTTCTGCTTCACTCATTTGGCCACCATTACAATATCCACTAATCATAATAGTATATGTCTTAACATCAGGGTGAAGTCTTTTTTATGATAAATTGCAAAATAGATCCCTTGCAGCTTCAGCTTTCCCAGCTTTGCACAAACATTCCATAAGAATACTGAATATTACAATAGTTGGACCCAACTTCTTGTCTTCCATCTCTCTAAGCAATACCATTGCCATACCAAGTTGTTTTTTACACAGGCCATCCAATAAAATAGCATACGTCTGAGAATCTGGAAGCTGGCAAGAAGCTTTCATCTGAGAGAACAACTTTTGAGCATCTTGTATTCTCCCCAATTTGCAAAAACCATCCATAAGCGTGTTATAAGTAATAGTATCTGGAACCATTCCCTTACGAGACATTTCCTCAAATAGCATCACAGCTTCATCGATATTTTTGTGCTTACAATACCCGTTTATCAATGTGTTATAACTACAAGCATTGACCATGGAGCCCTTGATAACCATTAGATTAAAGATTTCTCTTGCCTCGTCCATCTCTCCTCTCAAACAGTAACCATCCATAAGTGAGTTGTAACTTGTAAGTAACCCTATTAGGTTCAATATCTCTTTGAATCATCATTTCAACCACGCTTTTTGCTTCCCCAACCAAACCTTCCTTACAAAGTGTATCTACCAAGACGTTGAAGGTGTACAGATCTGGAAAGATGTTTCTACTCACCATTTCATTCAACATCTTTGTAGCTTCTTTCCACTGACATAATCTGCATACTCCATGAATTAAAGAGTTATAGGTAATAACGTCTGGGGTAATACCCTTACTGATCATTTCTGCGAAGAGATTGAATGCATCAGCAATTAGCGTGTCCTTACAAAGACTGTCAATGATCATGTTATTAGACAACTAAGTCAGGCTTACAATCTTCAGACTGTTCCATCTTCCTAAGCAATCGAAGAGCTGCAGTATTGTTACCCTTCCTGCACAAGCCCTTTATTAGTGTCCTCAAAGTAACCACATAGGGCTTACAATAACCTCCCTCCACCATTTTTCTGGAAATGCCTTCAGCCTCAGCAACTCTATCCACAAGAAGAAAGCCGTTGATCAGAGTGTTGAGGGTGGTGACATCTGGTTCAAGGCCACATTTGAAGACTTTTCCCAAGACAGATAAACTGAACCCCATTTTGTACAAGTGACAATAACAGTTGATGATGATAGTTAGAGAATAAGCATTTGGAACAATTCCCAGCAGACCCATTTGTTTATACAAAGAAATGACTTCAGAATAGTGCTTCAATTTCACGAGTTGCCCCAAGATTTGATTGAAACGTATAACCGAAGGCAGAGGACGCAAGTGAAGCATTTCATCGAACACCTTCAAGGCGTCCTCAAGATTAGTGACTTTGGGTACGGGTGGGTCTCTAACAAGCTTCTGTAGATGGCTGTTTCTTGATTGGGTTGGGTTTGAGGGTTGAGAATGAAAATTGTTGACGGAAACAACCAGAGTAGTAGGGTGAAGAAGATAAGGCATACCTCTTCTTCTTCTTGTGCTGCTGCAACAATACGAAGCAGCAGTTGTCAGCATCATCTTCAGCATCTCTGAGCTTCAAAGCCAGTAAGATAGTTGGGATCCGCCAACTGGTTTCCAACAGAGTAGTGATGTTTGTGAACTTTCAGACACATTTATTCTGCAGATGTACGGAGATTCTTCTGTCCATGACATGAATGTCCATGATGCGATCTGAGCCGTTCATCGGGGGATGTTAAATCAAGGCCGTTCATTTATGATTACTTTCTATTTGACAGTCAACGTGAGAGTTTGGTGACTTTGGTCCAAAAAATGGTGAGTCAACTTGGTAAAATTGACTTAGAAGGGTAAATGCTCAACCGCAGAGATAACTTTTGCATCTTGGCTGATCCGCTGCAAGTTCACGAGCTCCGGAATCCTTTGCAATCGAGGAGACGAGCAGGGAGGGACTCCGGACTTGCAGAGGTTCATAAGCAGGAACCGCCACCGTTCGCGGCGAACCCGTGGTGGCAAAACAGCACCTAAAATCCTAAGTTTCCAACCTTTCTAAAAATTAACCAAAGTGAATTCCAAGCATAAGAACTTGTAGAGCTCGAAAAGTAGATACTCTTACATAGCTGGTTCGAAGCAAGCCGCAGCCGGAGTCACCAGAAATCAACGAGAACTCGCTGGAAGTTGCAGACCATCTTCCCTTCGATTCTCACTATTTAGCCGTCCATTTGACGAGCCAATTCCACCATCATGTTCGCCTCGCTAAGGTGAAACTTCTAGTTCAGGCACGGCACCGGGAAACGACCGGAGGAGAGGGGTGAAGTCGGCGGTGTCGCAGCAGGGGGAAGGTAGTGTGTCTGACCGAGTCAAACTCGGTTTCTATTTAGGCCTCCATTGAATTTAATTTAACGGTCCAGATCTTGTGGTGGTAGAGATCAACGGTCCCGATCGGACCACCTGAAATTTCTTTTCCCATAAATAATATTTTTATTTCGGTAAATTTAGAAAAACATTAACCATAGGTTGGGTGTTTGAAAAATTCTCCGAAAATTCATACGGACTTATCATGACGTATACTTTATTCTTGAGTCCTCGAATTAGACTTTTTAGACATATAACTTAAAGAAAACTTATAAAAATTCCCGATACTCCTTAATAATTAAGGAATTACAGTCACTACGGTTGACCACGTGGATTGAGGTCTAAACGAGGACAAAATAGGCTAAATTTTTTACCATAGGCCCAAAATAGTGAAATAATCGCATCCAACGGTCCGTTTGACTATTGACTTTTTCCTCTACCTTGTAGGTTTTCGAATGTATACTTTTATAACCAATGAACAAGAGATTTTATCATGAATAGTACCTGAAATTTGGATTGTTCATCACTTTAGTACCCGACATACGAAAACTATCACTTTGGTACCTGACATTTGGACCCCGACCCAACTTTAGTACCCACCGTCAATAACTCCGTTAAACCCAAGCCCATGTGACTTTTTTGCATGGGCAATTTAGTCATTCCCTTCATCTGACTTTTTTTTCCTTTTTTTTTTCGGACTGATTTCTCTCTCTCTCTCTCTCTCTCTCTCTCTCTCTCTCCCCAACCAAACCCAGAAATTTTTTTCCTTCCCCTCTCTCTATCTATATCAAACTCATATCCATCTTCCTCTCTCTTTAACCAAACCCATAAATTTTTTTCCTCCCCCCCCACCTCTCTCTCTCTCTCTCTCTCTCTCAAACTCGTCTCATCTTCCTCTATCTTCAACCAAACCCGAAAATTTTTTTCCTTCCCCTCACTCTCTCAAACTCATCTCCATCTTCCTCTCTCTTCAACCAAACCCATAATTTTTTTTCCTCCCCCCCCCTCTCTCTCTCTCTCTGAAACTTGTCTCATCTTCCTCTATCTTCAACCAAACCCGGAAATTTTTTTCCTTCCCCTCACTCTCTCAAACTCATCTCCATCTTCCTCTCTCTACAATCAAACCCATAAATTTTTTTTTCCTCTCTCTCTCTTTCTCTCTCTCTCTCTCTCTCTTCCTCTCTTTGCAATCAAAACCAAAAAAAACAAGATAATGACGAAAATGTCCATGAAAAAAAGTCAAAATGACATGGCTTAAACGGTGTCATAGATGGTGGGTACCAAAGTTGGGTCGGGGATGAAATGTCAGGTACTAATGTGATAGTTTTCGTATGTCAGGTACCAAAGTGATGAACAGTCAATATTTCAGGTACTGTTTGTGATAAAAACTCAATGACAAATTAAACCACAATAGTAGGCACATCGAGATTTCGTGCAATCCGAGAAATCGAAAATGAAAAATGGTAGATTCGACCTTGCCCATGTATTTACCGGGTAATAATATGCACCGTGTGAAAATTGGCCTCATTCGTCGTCGTTTCGGCCTCAGTCAAGGGGGTCAACCAGTATTTGATATCATTTACAAAAATATCCTTTTCACTAAAACGGCCATAACCTAATCGTTACGTGTCTGGTTTGTGCGTGTTTCGTGCCTACATTCTCGCACAGTCGAGCTCTATTTAATGACATAAAAAAAAATCTCGACACCTCATCTTTTTTTTTTTTAAGGTAAAAGATAATTCAATTAATACGACGGCACCTCGTCTCGATTTTGTTGCCCTTTGAGAAATCTAATTAGTATATATAGGGGTAAAAATGTCCAAATGACCATTAAACATTTGTCAAAATTAATTTCAATGTCTAGGACACCAGATGGTGGGTATTGGTCTATACCCCACCCCTTAAACATCCGAAGGAACAATAAATGCATTTTATTTAATTATTAAATGATAATGGACGTTTTTACCCTTTCTTATAACTTAATAATTTAGGGTCCTTTCCCACTAAGTCCAAACAATGGACACCTTTTGTCCACTAAGTCTGCTACAGTAAAAATTTGCTCATCAATGACAGAAATATTTCAAAATTAACTGTAGCGGAATAAATAGTGACCATAATTTTTATTGAGGTTAATAAAATTCATTGTTCACCCAGTTTTTATTGACTTCAATAAAAAATTTTAGGAACAATAATTTTTATTGAGGTCAATAAAATTCACTGTTCACCCAGATTTTATTAACCTCAATAAAAAAATTTGTCAATGTTCATTCCGCTACAGCGAATTTCGAGATATTTCTGTCCTTGATGGGCAAATTTTTACTGTAACAGACTTAGTGGACAAAAAATGTTCACTGTTTGGACCTATGGGGTATTTCCCTTAATATTTAATATTTACCTCAGGGCAACGGAATTGCAATGATTTTCTCCCTACATATTTTTTACATGCATGGTTAGACAGAGCTTGACCCCTCGAGTGCGTGGGCGCGAACTATGCCCCCACATGATATGTGATGGAGTGGTTGCGAGCAATTTAGTAGTAGGGGTATTATGGTCACTATGATTCATCACGTGGATCGAGGTCTAAACGAGGACAAAATTGGCTAAATTTTTACCATAGGCCCAAAATATTGCAATAATCACATCCAACGGTTCGTTTGACCATTTTTCTTTGTCCTCCACCCTATAAGTTTTCAAAGGTGTACTTTTAGTTATAACCAAAGAATAAGTTATACTACACTAGTAGGCAATATAGATTTCACGCAATCCGAGAAATAAAAAAATAAAAAATAGTGGATTCGACCATGCCAATATATTTACCGAGTAGTAATATGCCCAGTGTGAAAAAATTGGCCTCGTTTCTTTGTCGTTTCGGCCTCGGTCAAGACAGTCAACCGTTATTTAACTCTATTTACAAAAAGATCATTTTCACTAAAACGACCATAACCTAATTGTCACATGTTCGGTTTGCGCCTATTTCAAGCATACATTCTCACATGGCCGAGCTCTATTTAATGACATAAAAAAAATAAACCCGACACCTTGTTTTGGGAATAATTAGAAGTTAATCGAGATTAAATTCGTAATCTCAACAATTATGCAGGAGTCTCGGAAAAATTTCAGAAAATTTCTTATCACTGTCATTTGAATTCGAGGACTCAAGGATAAAGAACATGTCACGACGTGTCAACGAGAATTTTCGGGAAATTTTTCGGACTCCTGAGATATTTATTATGAATTTCTGAAGTTTGGAAACTAAGAAAATATTTTTTGGAAAATAAAAATTGCGTGGTGCGATTTGGAACGTAGATCAGCTTCACTGTTTTTATCTGGGCCATTGAAATTAATTAAATGAAGTGGTATAAATTCCCATCGGATCATATCGAAGGGTCCAGAAAACCCCAGACCTCGGGCGCTACTTCTCTCCTCTAATCGACACGGCGACGCCGCCGTACTCAACTTCTTTCTCCGGCCATTTCACGGCGTGAAACCAGTACCAATGGCTTTGTCTCGGTGAGGCGAACCTAACGGTGGTCCTAGCTTGTCAAGCCGTCGACTGAAGAAAGAGAATCAAAGAGAGAAAGGTTTGGTGCGGCCGATGGAGTTCCGGCGATTCCGACGTCGTTGTCGGACGAAACTGGTGGTTTTAGCTTCGTCACATCCGCATCGATCTTGCTGTGGGGATTTCTTGTCCAAATGGTGGCTCACGACGTCTGTTCGAAGCCGAAATCTTCGGCAATTCCTCTGCTTTTTCCGGCGACTCCTATTGTTGTTTTGGACAAGTCAGGTTTCAATCCTGATCCTCTTGTGAAGCTCTATGTATTGGAATAATTGAGATTTGAAGAACTAGAGTTTTGGGATAAGGTCAGCTAGTGTGTGACCACTGTTCAATAGCGATTTTTGGAAATCAAGTGTTGGAATGTATTGTCGATGGAAACTGCAATAAGCGTGCAGTATGCTAACCTCGATCCATCTCAACAAGCAATTTTTCAAGTCTAAGAGAGAAACCCCAAAAAAAAATATGAAAAAACCAAATTTTTTACCGCCCTTTCACCGTTTTTGGATCTTTGTTTGGTGGGTTGACTATTGTACATGACTAACGAAGCAACTATTCCTAACGTGCATATGCCAAACACTTGGCTAGGAACCTAGCCAATACTTTTGCAATGATTTTGTACACACTTGTAGTCAAACTGATTGGTCTGAAATCTGCCACTTTAACAGAGTTTGTCTTTTTCGGAATAAGGCAGATATAAGTTTTATTTGTGCTTATTTATGACACCATTTGAATAGAATTCTTCCAAAACCATAAGAAGCTCCCCTTTGACAACTTCCCAGTTTCTTTGCAAAATTGCCAAGGAAAACCCATCTGGGCCTGGGGATTTATCCTTACCACACTCGAACACTGCAGTTTTTATTTCTTCTTCCTCAAAAGCCTCTCTAGCCAACTAACCTTTTCCTCACTGATATGATTCCAATTCAAACCTTCTATACCCCAACTCCCTTCACAGTTACTTGAATATAGCTTCTCATAGAAGGAAATAATTTCCTGCTCAATAAGCGTCTCATCTTCGACAACAAGACCATTGCCCACAGTGGCGAATCCAGGATTTGAAAATTGGGGGGGGGGGGGGGGGGGGGGGGGGCTAATTTCTAGAAGGTAGGCAAAACAAATTTTTGGTCACTAAGCAAACCTCATAAAAACCTGCAAAAATTCAAAATGAATGCTTTGATGCTAACCAATTGGGCAATTTGAAATAAGAAATTATATGTATACCTACATTCATTGAATTGGGGGGAGGATTGAAGGAGGAAGTGAGAGACTAGAGGCGTGGAGCTGAGGATGTGAATGACTATATATATATTTTATTTTTCTAGGGGGCTATTACTATAACAACCCTATACTAATTAATATATTACCAAGATTTTGGGGGGGCTATAGCCCATGTAGCCCCGTATGTGGATCCGCCCATGATTGGAGCTTGCAGGCGTGAGGGAGTGAGGACTGAGGAGGAGAACTGCCGAAATTACACTGAGGGGGGCTATTACACTAATAGTCCTATACTCAGGGATAAATTACCAAAAATTTGGGGGGGGGGGGGGGGGGGGGGGGCCACTAGCCCCCTTGATGGATCCGCCCCTGATTGCCCACTTCTATTTTCTCTATCAAGTTTCTTTTTCTCCTACCATTTACCACTTTGTGAAAAAACCTTGTATTGTTGTCACCCTCCTTAACCTAAGCTAAATTAGCTCTTTGTCTCCATCGAATTTCGTCCTAAAAAACAAGATGTTCCAATATCTCCCTAACAACTTCTCTTTGACTCCTCTTGAGAACACACAGGCTTTCACTTATATCTTCTGCGTCCAGCTGCTTTATCAATTCCTCCAAGTCTTTTTTCTCACTCCCAACAACCGAGCCAATTAAATTGGTAGTTGAAAAGTTGGTAACCGAAATCGGTACGGTAGTGGTATAAGATTTTCAAGACCATGGTATTCTCGTACCAAACCGACTATATATAATTTGCCTATTTTTTATTAATTTTTAATTATTGGTTCCAAAACCATCATTTCTCTCTTCTTTTTTTATTCTTCGATCAGCACTCTTCTTTGTCCTCTTCTCCTCCTTCCTTCTTATTTTTCTTTGGGTTTATCACAAATGGTACCTGAGCTTTACCTCAATTATATACATAGTACTTGAAATTCACTTTTGATCACAACCAGTACCCGAACTCTTCGAGTTCATCGTAAATGGTACCTGAACTTCAATTTTTGTCACAAGTAGTACCCAAAGTTTTCAATTTTTGTCACAAGTAGTACCCAAAATTTTCAATTTTTGTCACAAGTAATACCCATTTTAGCATTTTTTTTTAACACGCGCCTCACGCGCATATAATATCACAAAAATCGGCCTTAGATACCAAAAGAGATGAAATCAAAAACTTTGGGTACTACTTGTGACAAAAATTGAAACTTTAGGTACTATTTGTGACAAAAATTAAAATTCAGGTACCAATTAAGTAAATAATTGAAAAATAATTCAGGTAAATATGTGAAAACCCTTTTTCTTTTTTTCTTCTTATCTCTTCACTCTCTTCTCCGCTTTATCTCTTTTCTTCTCAAGCTACTTCTCTCTGTTTCCCGCAAACCCAGCCACACTTTTGTGCAGTTCTTCCTCTCCAGTCCCTGCAAATATCTCTCTCCCTTTCGATTCCTCGAGCCCACCCTCCGCCGCACTTCTCCTCTTCTCTTCTCTCTGTTCAGATCACAACCACAAAAACCCAGCGCCGGCAGTAGCACTCAGCTCGGAATCCAGCTCACATCCAAAGTGTTCTTCCATCTTACTGATGGTTGTGGTATGTAGAGTTCTTACTTCTTCCTTTTTCTAGAGTGTTTGTCGTACCCACCCTCCCTCCCACTATCGTCTTCTTTTCGTTCTTCTTCTGAGAAATTTCTATGGTTCTATCCAAACCTCTTCTTTTGGATACCATTTGTTTCAGTCCATGGTTGGTGATCAATTTGTGTCTGCACTTTGGCTGGTCTGGATGATTCTAATACTTTTTTTGCATCTTTCTCTTGCCTGTAAATTTATTACATGATAGTAGATGGCAACCACATTCTGTAATCTCAACATGGGGGGCTCTGGTCTGACAAAACTGAATGACTACCGCCGGAAGCAGAGAGTCTTCAAAAGGCAAGTTCCAGCCTTACTTTGGGTGCTTGGATGATTTGGTGATTCTAAATCTGGAGATAGAAAAGGCAATTAGCTGAATGTTACATTTCTTATATCTCAGGCCTTATCCAGACTCCAAAAGATTGTCTCGTTTATCTTGTAATGCTGAAGAGGTTTTCTCTAGGAGGACTTGTAGAAAAGAAGCAGAGGTCCCGCAGTGTCAGCATTGCACACAGGCTTTTGTCAATAATAAGGGTGAGTATTTGGGTACTAACGATGAGGAGGATAAAGACGAGAATATTTCTAAGGCAACCTTGATATGGCGGGCAATAAAGTTACCAATATACTTTGTTGCAGTCATCCCTCTCACTGTGAGTTCTTCTGATGCTTAAACCTCTCTTTCCCCTAAGATCATCTCAAGCTACTGCATTTTATTCAAAAAAGTGTACAGATTTCAAAATTATATGATACATACTTCAACACATGAATGCTTATTATGTATATGTAGGAAATTTCTTTTCCCTTTTTGGTATATATCTACAAGAATTTGCAGTTTTTATAATACATTGGCTGTTATTTCAAGTAAGGGTGAATATTTGCTTTGAGGTTTTGGTATCGAAGGGACCATGTAGAGTTAGAACAATGTAGAGAGTGAAAATTTCAAATATGTAATATATAGTCTTGTGAGTAGTTTCATAACAGAATTAGAACGTTTAGTTCTTTATTGGTAGTCTAAATTCTTAATAAAATAGCTAGCATTTTTGGTGAAGAATATTTAGAAAAAATTATTGATACTAGGTCAAAATACTAATTTTTATGTTCAAGTTATAGATGTTTTTCTATTTCTATATGTTCTGTACAGTATTCATTGAAAAAGTTTTACTGTGTTTTCCAAATAGAAGGCCAAGGGTGTAAAGATTCTCACATACTTTGAGAACTCTGTTGAGCTAAAACAATGTGGAGAATAAAGATCTCAAACATGTAACATAGTCATGTGAATAACTTTTCATAACAGAACTAGAACGTTTAGTTCTTTATTGGTAGTCTAAATTCTTAATAAGATAGGCAGATAGCTAGCATTCTTTGTGAAGAATTACTATTTAAAAAAAAATTATTGATACTAGGTCAAAATACTAATTTTTATTTACAAGTTATACATGTTTTTTTTTTCATTTTATTTTATATATTATTATTATTATTTATGATTTCTGTTTGTTCTATACAGTTTTTATTGAAATTTTTTTACTGTGTTTTCCAAAGAAAAGTCCTAGGGTGTAATGATTCTTACATACTTCGAGAACTGTTTGTGAAAAGTTGCAAGGGTAAATTTGAGTATCAGTCTAAGGAAAATGGTTCGAATTTAGAAATCTTTTTCAGAGAAGATGACTTCTTGAACCTTGGTTTAGACTTGCTTCAGTGGTCATCCAATTAGAACTAGCAAAACAAACGGGAAAGAAAAAAAAATCATTGAAAGGGATGTGTATATGTATATGTATATTTAATATTTCTTTGTGGTTGTGATATGCAATGAACATCTACATCTATATCTATGATAAAAGCATGTTCAGGACAATGTTTCCGTAGAATTTTGTTGAGATTGTGAATCATTGACTATGAGCATAAATAACAAGTTAAACTCCATTACGGATCTTGGTTAGATGAAGATAGAATTCTATGTCTTCTTGTGCAGCTTCTTTCTTCCTTAGAAATTGCACTCCTTGGGGGTGCTTAGTAGTGCATTTCCTCCTCTCTTGGTATCTCTTTTACTGCGACTAGCACCTATGCACTTCAATTTTATTTGTTGTTCTTTTAAATAAAAGCAATGATTTGTCATAGGAAATTGGCTCTCTTTACTATGCGTTGATTAATGCATACTTCCCTCTGGCTCACTGGCTCTGCCTTGCTCTCTTACGCAGGTAGGTAGTGCAGCTGCTTATTTCGAGACGGGCATGTTTTCATCGTGGCGTTATTCTGTTCTTTTGGTTTCTTCGGTTCTTATCATCACATGGCTCAACTTAAGGTAGCATAGTAACTATTTCCTGAAGTAACTGTTTCACCTGAATATAATCAAGCATGAGAATATATATGATATTAAATTATATATTCCATGACTTAGTTACTCTTTTGTGATAGACCAAATTTCCCTACATCTGAACCCTAACAAGGTTATTGAGTGTTGTTAAGCACACTATCTTGTGAGGATGTAGACTCACATGGGCAAGTTAATCAATTGCTAATGCCATACATAGTCCATTTCAGATAGTGTATATGTATGTATGAGCTTTCTGGAGACATTGATGTAGAAACATGTACCCCAACAGTCTTGCTGGACAACTTTGTTGGATTCTGTCCAGGGAACTTGGAAGTGCCCTTCTGCATCAATAGTTAACTTGCTCTCGGGATTCCTATTTGATTTGTTATTATCCTTAGCTTTTCCTGTTCTTGGTTCTTTTATTTTTTTTTTCTTTCAGTATAAATGACCATCTATTTTTCCCTTCAGTAGAATTGTAGTATTTTTTGTTTTTCTTCGTCTTTATCTCCATTTCCCCACCCAAAAAAAATTATGTTGGCATAAAACATGAAGAGCTTTAGATTTGTACATTCCTAGATTTCCACCTTTGGAACTCATTATCTTGAGTCAACAGAAATATAATGACTCCCTTCTTCTGGGCTGATAATACCTCTGTATTTGTCTATTTGCAGCAATGATGTTTATGATTTCGATACAGGAGCAGATAAAAACAAGGACGAATCGGTTGTAAATCTGGTCGGCAGGTAAGTTTTATTCTTCTGTCTTCTCTATCTAGACTTTACTTATTGTCTATCTTGCTTTATCAAGTCCATCATCAATTACCAATTTGGTTTGTAATGTGTATTATAAGCCGTACAGGCACTCTTGTTGCTGCCTACTCGCTACTTGTGGTCGGTTTCATGGGGCTTACTTGGGTGTCTTTTGAGGCTGGAAATATGCGTGCAATATTATTACTTGCTTGTGCTATTATGTTTGGTTATATATATCAGGTAATTAAATGTAGCCTTTGTGAGAGTTTTCCATCATTTGTTTTTATAGTAATCTCTATCACATCAATGTATTACTTGGAGTAATGCAGACCCATAGCAGGGCAATCGAGATATGATTTTGGTGTCTTCCACTTTTTTTTTTAATATATAAAATTTTTATGTAGCCTCTGAAATTTTTCTTCTAGCCAATGGAACATGTGCTCACTCGCTTGCCATTCTGGTTTATTGACTTTATTCATAATTGAAATAAAAATTGAATACACCCCCCCCCTCCCTTGGGTGATTTGTAGGAGATTTTTTCTGTTTTTATTTTTTTGATTTATGGTTGTTTGTTTTATCATTTCACCCTTTTTGAATAAACTATTTTTCTTTTAGCATTAAACAAAGGATTTAGGGTAAAATTGGGGTTTTTTTGAAAGTTTAACCAAAAGGTGCTTTTCACTTTATTATATAGATTCATAAGACCTTAGATGACCTAAGCATTTCTTATTCTCTTTGTAGATTCGATGAATCCCTTAGACTGCTCTTTTGTTGCTACTGTCTTACCTCGGTCAAATAGAGAACAAAGCTTAAGAACACTGGTTGAAAATTCACTCTCTCAGGAAGCTGTTCAATGTATTGGAAACTGATGTTCTCAGATTAGGCAAGGAGAATAACTTGGTAGATTTAGTCAAGGATTTGCACATGCCTATTTGGGAGAGCTACAGACTAAATCATTTTATAATAGGCTTTGGAATTCTAGACCTTACCAAATCGAATTTTATTTTTTTTAACCAAAAAAAAGTCCTCGAGCCCTGCTTGGTGCCTTTTTAAACTAGTTGGCTTCCTTAATTGGTGTCACAACATTCAAATGTCTAACAACTCAAAAAGTTCAAATGTCCTTAATAATGTTCTGAATCAGACCTGCTCATTTATTTAGTGCATTATGATAATGTGCTGAAGTTTCTGGCCATGTATGATAATGAAAAAAAGGCATCATTGGATACTAAAAGAGAAAACACTTAAATATAAGGTGATCTCCTTTTGTTGTCGAAGTATTACTATTGAATGTCAAACATACAATCATTATAATACTACTCAATCAGCTTAATACATTAGCCTGCTATGTATTGCCTATGTCATTGCTATTATAGCTATCAACATCACCCATCAGTGTCAACTTGGTACCACTTCCAAGTTAATAACTTATGGATGGAGAAAGCTTTTCATGGTATGTTGACATGATCAGTGGCCGATTTATCTACCCAGCTTTGCATGGGAAATACATGTTCTTACATCTGTTCATGTGCTGAGTTTCAGTGCCCACCATTTCGGTTAAGTTACCAAGGATTGGGAGAGCCATTGTGCTTTGCAGCATTTGGTCCATTCGCCACTACAGCTTTTTATTTACTGCAGGGCAGCGGAAGGTGAAATAATTTCCTAGGAATGCCGGTTTTTTGGAATTTTTTTTGGAGTCTTAGTTGATAAGTATTGGTACGTTGTTTTCACAGTAAAATGATGTATCTTCCTTTCACTGGTTCAATTCTTTGTGCATCACTCCTTGTTGGAATTACGACAGCCTTAATCCTGTTCTGTAGTCACTTTCATCAGGTAAGTTTCCTTTTTCTATTTAAGAAATTTGTGGATTCTCCCTATTTTTTTTTAGGGCTAAATTCAATTTACTACTCTATACTTTACACTCAAAATCAATTCAGTCCCTGTACTTTCAATTTCATCAAAAACACCCTTATACTCTATAGATTTGATCAATGTCATCCAATTGTTAAATTTGAGATTTCTGATGAGGGCATTTTCGTCATTTTCTTCATAAACCCTAAACAAAATAACTCTATTTATTATATTATTAGAAATAAAATAAAATAATTTCATACATTGAAAGTTAGCATTATTTTATTTTTTTCATGCTAACTTTCAATTTATGAAATATTTTTTTTCTATTAATAATAAACTATTTATTTTATTTTATTCTGCTATATAACTCTATATATAATTAAAATAAAATATTTTATTTTATTTCTACTAATAATAAATTATTTATTTTATTTCATTGTCGTATCGTATATGACCCTATATAGATATTTTATTTGTACTCTCGTACTAATAAAATGTTTATTATTATTACTACTAATAATAATAAATATTTTTTTTTCAATGCTAACTTACAATATAATAAATTATTTTATTTTATTTCCATTAATAATAAATTATTTTATTTTATTTCTACTATTAATAAATTATTTAATTATATCTACTAATAATAAATATGAAATGACAAAAATACCCTCCAGAAAAAGCCCAAATCTGATGGTTGGATAACATTGAACAAATTTATAGAGTACAAGGGTATAACTGATGAAATTGAAAGTATAGGGACTGAATTGATTTTGAGTGTAAAGTATAGGGTAGTAAACTGAAATTAACCCTTTTTTTTATATATATATAATTTTATGTTGGTGTGCGTTAGCTAATTTAATGTTCTGAAACTCAGATTGAAGAAGACAGGGAAGTAGCAAAAATGTCCCCTCTGGTATATACAATAAATTGAGCCCTGATATGATGAAACCTTCATGGGATAATGCAGCATCAGTCTCATTGTTCTACTTGTATGTGTGTTGGTATACAGGTTAGGCTTGGCAGCAAAAGAGGATCAGGGGTAGTGAAATTGGCAATTATAGGACTCTATGTTCTAGCTTTTTCTTTTGGTCTAAGCAGGGCTCTTCCTATTACTTGTATTGTGAGTTATATTTTTTTTGTAGTCTATGCTTCTCATTGCTGAATACTAAATTGAGATGTCTTTCTCTCATTTCTTCCTAGCATTTTCTGTTGTGAACTTTATCTCAATCTATGTTTGGGCATGGTTTCTTTCAGCTTTTCTGTGGCTTCACCTTACCAGTGGCAAGACTGGTGGTTAGCTTTGTTCAAGAAAACCATAATGTGAGTACTAAACTTGTTGAGAACAATAGCTAAAAATACAAACGTATAGAATAGATGCCTAGCTTTTAAATTGCTTCTGTTGTTCTGAATGGTTTATCATTTCACTGTACTCCATGGTCCAAAAAAACGAGACCTATTTTTCACGTAAATTTGCATATGCATATATATGTTGTCATGCTTGTCACTTCTCTTGCATGATCTTGTGCCACTCCACATGGTCGCATGGAACTTGCATGCATGGTTCCTGAGACTCTTTCATAGAATTTCAACAATTTCTAAGTGCACAAGTATACTTGCTTTTAGATTTGCTTAAAAGAATTTTATCTTTTTCAGGACAAACATAAAATATTCATGGCGAAGTATTACTGTGTGAGATTGCATTCTTTATTTGGAGCCGCATTGGCTGCTGGACTAGTGGTAGCAAGAACGGCCCCTAAAATAAGTATTCCAAGGTTGGCATTTTCATAGAGTTTTGCTATTTTATGGAATCTCTAGACAAAGGGATGTTCCGAAATCTGTTAAGTGTGGCTCTTGGCAATAGTATGTGTACATTATGTGCAGTTAACCACTGCCAATTTTATGATATCAATTTTTATTGTTTAAAATAAATGTGATGATCTATGATATCCAAACATGGGTATTCATCCTTTTGGCATTGGGAAAGATTACCCTGAAGAGAGAATACCCAGGCTCAAATTTGCCCGCCTCAACTCTGAGGACGGTTCAATTTTTCTTTTTTGTCGCTGCGATGTACACAACTGAAATGACATATGTTCCATGATGTTGGGTTAAATGAGCATTGATGGGCAGTCAACCGAAGATGTTGTAGCCTCTGGTTTTGGTATAAGAAATGAAGAAGGTGCGCAGGTTCTTGCAGGTGCAAAAAAGTTTGGTTCTCTCAGGAAAATTTTAATGTGCTACGCTGCATCCCTACCATCCCATGCAGTCTATTATTTTTTTGAAATTCAATTGAATTTTTGAATTGCAATTGCTGTTCAAAAAAGTGAAATTGAAAGACAATTTGTTATCTTTGAATAGCAATTATATATGAAATTGTCAGTTTTACTTTTTTGAACAGTAATTGCAATTTAAAAATGCAATTGCATTTCAAAAAATACTGTATGAGATGCAACGATGTATATTAGATATACTCATGTTCTTATTACTGAGAGCATGTCCTTGAGAGACGGGCTAAGGCATGCTGTTAGAGGAGGTCTGAAGGTTTTGGTGGTGATTCTAAGATCATAATTGCTTGTGTGTTGGGCAAATGCTCTTATAATAAGTAGACCCACAGCTACATCATAACATGAAATTCATGCATGCGCAAAATAGTCATGTATATAGGCTGAGATTTGTCGATGAATATCCGGTACCATACAAGTTAGTCAAAAACTTAACCTAAGCCCTTGACAAACTCAAATTTCTAATAACCTCACGTGTTTCTGTGCGCTATAAGCAACGTATTGCGCACTATAAACAAATATGACTGTATTGCGCACTAAACAAATATGACTGCTTATTATAAGCAACTGTGACTGCATCTCCACTATTATAAATGGAGGCGTAAGGTTTTGATGTCAAAGACTTCACCAATTTTTTGATTGCCACAAATACCTTTCAGAATGAAAAAAACAATTTGTTCAAGAAAAGAAAAATGAAGAAGTGGTTGAATGAAGATTTTCATTTTTTTTCTCCCCTTCACAAATAACACGTGCATCACACGGGTAGTAAACTAATACTAATAAAACGATGATTGCATAATAGTCACAAGTGCGACTACATTTTTGTCAGGAGTGCGACTACATTTTAATCAAAAGTGTGACTGCATGAGAGTCACATATAACGTTGCAGTTAGTTATGCTGACGTGATAAATTTTTTGGATTAAATTCAGTTTACCTCCCTGAACTTTACACAAAATATCACGTTAGTCCCTGCACTTCTAATTTTATCAGAAACACCCCTATACTCTTCAATTTAATCAGTTTAGTCCATCCGTCATTCAATCCGTTAAATTTGACCGTTAAGTGATGACGTGGCATGAGTGCGGCCATTCTTGGCTGACTTGGCAGTGACGTGGCATGCCCAGTCATCAATCAAAGCTGACTATACATCCCACGTCACTAACGGATGGACTAAACTGATTAAATTGAAGAGTATAGGGGTGTTTTTGATGAAATTAGAAGTGCAGAGACTAACATGATGTTTGATGTAAAGTTCAGGGGGATAAACTGAGTTTAATCATTTTCAAAAATACCATTTTACATAGAAATCATGTGTTATAATAAGGAAAAATTTCTCAATTTACACAATTGACAAAAATAAGCGAAACACCGATTTCGATAGACAATATATTGCCAAAGTCCATTTGCTTTGTTTAATTATAGAGTCCAAAATAGTACTAATAAGTAAATTCTCTTACATTTCTTCAAACTTAAAAAAAAAAATTAACACTTGTAGCGACGAATTGGTCATCGCTACAAGAGGCTCCTAACTATTTTTTTTTAATTTTAATTTGATGAAATAGTTAAAAAAGACTCTTTCGGTCTTCATAAAGGTCTCACGTTAGACTTCACTACGACTCTAAAATAAATTTGAGAACCCATACAAACCGTAATTGAGAATTTCAAAGTTAAAAAAATATATATAAATATTTTTTTAACTTTGAACAAATGTAAAATAATTTAGTTATTGGGGCTCATAAAATCTATGATTAAACAATGCAAACGAGCTTTGGCTGTTAAAATCTACCGAAATCGAGTTTTGGCTTACTTTGGTGAATTGTGTCAAATTGAGAAAAATTTCTTTATACCACATGATTTCTATGAAAAATTGTATCTTTGAAATTCTCTAGTACGGTTTGTACGAGTTCTTAAAATTATTTTAGAGTTTTAGTGAAGTCTAACGTTAGATCTTATGAGGACCGAAAGAGTCTTTTTTAACTATTTCATTAAATTAAAATAAAAAAATAAAAAAAATAGTTAGGAGCCTCTTGTAGCGACGATTAACGAATTAATCGTCGCTACAAGTGTTTAAATTTTTTAATTTTTCTTAAGTATGAAGAAATTTAAGAGAATTTACTTATTAGGCTCTTTTGGACTCTATGATTAAACAAAGCAAATTGACTTTGGCAACACATTATCTATCGAAATCGGAGTTTCGCTTATTTTTTTCAATTATGCAAATTGAGAAAATTTTCCTTATTATATATAGCACATGATTTCTATGTACAATGGTATTTTTGAAAATGATTAAATTCAATTTACTCCCCTGAACTTTACACAAAATATCATGTTAGTTCCCGCATTTCTAATTTCATCAGAAACATCACTATACTCTTCAATTTAATCAGTTTAGTCCCTCCGTCATTCAATCCGTTAACTTTGACCGTTAAGTGATGACGTGACATGAGTGCGGCCATTCTTGGCTGACTTGGCAGTGACGTGGCATGCCCAGTCATCAACCAAAGCTGACCGGGTATGCCACGTCACTAACGGAGGAACTAAACTGATTAAATTGAAGAGTATAGGGGTGTTTCTGAAGAAATTAGAAGTGCATAGACTAACATGATGTTTGGTGTAAAGTTTAGAGGGATAAACTGAATTTAATCATTTTCAAAAATACCATTTTACATAGAAATCATGTGCTATAATAAGGAAAAATTTCTCAATTTGCACAATTGACAAAAATAAGGGAAACACCGATTTCGATAGACAATATATTGCCAAAGTCCATTTGCTTTGTTTAATTATAGAGTCCAAAAAAGTCCTAATAAGTAAATTCTCTTACATTTCTTCAAACTTAAAAAAAAAAAAAAATTAACACTTGTACGATGAATTGGTCGTCGCTACAAGAGGCTCCTAACTTTTTTTTTTTTTTTTATTTTAATTTAATGAAATAGTTAAAAAAGACTCTTTCGGTCTTCATAAAGGTCTCACGTTAGACTTCACTACGACTCTAAAATAATTTTGAGTACCCATACAAACCGTACTTGAGAATTTCAAAGTTAAAAAAATATATATAAATATTTTTTTAACTTTGAACAAATGTAAAACAATTTAGTTATTGGGGCTCATAAAATCTATGATTAAACAATGCAAACGAGTTTTGGCTTTTACAATCTACCGAAATCGAGTTTTGGCTTACTTTGGTGAATTGTGTCAAATTGAGAAAAATTTCTTTATAGCACATGATTTCTATGAAAAATGGTATCTTTGAAATTCTCTAGTACGGTTTGTACGAGTTCTTAAAATTATTTTAGAGTCTTAGTGAAGTCTAACGTGAGACCTTATGAGGACCGAAAGAGTTTTTTTTAACTATTTCATCAAATTAAAATAAGGACTAAATTCGTGTTACTACCTTGAACTTTAGGGGTTTAATCAGTTCAGTCCCTGCATTTCTAATTTCATCAAAACAGTCCCTGAACTTTCAATTCTCATCAAATAGGTCTTTCCGTCATAGTTCCGTCCAATTGGGACGTTAACTGCTGACGTGGCATGCCAAATGAATTGTGAAATATCCATTATACCCCTAACGTCATTTGACCAAAAAAAAACTCTTTTTTTTTCTTTCTCTCATCTCCTCCCCCGACCACTCTCTCTGCTCTCCCTCTCCACGACCGCCCTGACCTCTCTCAATTGATAGCAAAAAAAAAATTCGGTCTCCCCAATCTCTCTATGCTCTCCCTCTCTTCCTCTTCTTCCCCCCCCCCTTCTCTCTTTTCCGGCACTCTCTCTCTACATCACCACCGTTCATCATCACAGAGCCGGAATTCTCTCTCATTTCTCAAGTCTCAACCACCGAGAACTTCCAGTCCACAACAACTACCAGTTCCAACCCCACCATCATCACAGACCTGCAACTTCACCTACACAAGATCACCAATCCATCTACGCCGGCGAATCACAGTCAAGATCCACTTCTTTGGGCACCCAAATCTCAGTCAAGATCGACTCTCTACACCCAAGATCAATATCAAGCCTCTCCGAGTCCCTCTCGGATCCTTATCTTGTTGGTCTGTAAAAGTCAATCACAACAAGTATAGATACGATAACATGTTAAGCATACAATACAATTATATAAATAACTTAGAGTTTAAGAATGCTAACCTTGAACGGTCATGGATCTCGGTGAATAAGCGAGTCTTCTACACAGCACTTTTCCTTATGTAATCACTATGGGACTGATTTGGAATACGATAATAAAGTGTGTGCAGGGACCCCTTATTTATGATAGCAAGGATCACTCAGTCTTCATCCCATAAGGAAGACTGAGTTCTAATCCACTACTTATGCTATAATACATATCCGTTTATTAACTTATTTATTAAGTATACATGAGTTCCTTTTATTTATCTTATCAGAAACAATTAGATAAATAACACAAGGTTAGACTTGTATTTGATCTCAGTTACTTGTCTTGCAAAACACATAGTAGTTGTCGTACTTAATGTAACTAATGACAAGTCCACTTTCATGTTAACTCTAACATTCTCCCACTTGGACTGACATTAGTTATCACAACAAGAAACTATGCTTAGCTCAAGTTTAGTAACCATTCTTTAGTGCGCAATGAGATCAAAGACAATTCAATAACTCATAACATGATCTGTCAAAACACATCAGCAATGTAGAGCTAAGGAAAAAACTGCATTAACAAAAACACAGCATTTCCAAAACTACTAACAGTCCAAATGCATAATACATGAATCATAGGATATAAACTGAAAACTACAGAAAATAACTTGATGGATCTGACTTTAATATAATCTGCAATTCGGTCCTCTTTATGGTTCTGTATGCAAGGAACCTCAACACAAGTTTTCAAATTGAAACTTACTTAATGTGTTCATTCAGTTTTCAAATTGAAAATTACTGAACCATTGCCTCAGAATCCAGAAGCAACAAAACCAACAGAATAGCTATTCAAAATTTCAAAGTTCATAGAATAGAACTCAACAATCAAAAACTTAATGCTGCAGCAAATAATGAAAATAAATTCATAAACTTTAAGTTTCAAACTAATGTAAAAACCATTACAAAAGAAAATTCCAGAAAGGTAAAAGAAAACAATGAGCACCATAACCTTGTGGAGACAAAACTCCCACTGATCCTAAGCGTCCAAACTAGATAGAATACCAATGTCTGAGATGTGTTGCTTAAAAATAGCAACTGTTAGAGCCTTGGTAAAAGGATCAGCCAACTGTGCTAAGGTATTAATCTTCAAAACTTCAAGTTCCTTATGTTTGACTCTTTCTCTACCACTGTAATACTTGAGATCTATGTGTTTGGAATTGGTTGACCTCTTATTGTTCTTGGTAAAACAGACAGATGCGGAATTATCACAATAAAGCTTCAATGGTCTTGAAACAATTGTGTCAACTGCATGTGTTTGAATCAGAAAATTCTTCAGCCATAATTCTTCACAAGCTCCTTCATAGATAGCAATGAATTCAGCTTGCATTGTGGAGGTTGCTGTTAGTGTTTGTTTCACACTCCTCCATGCTATAGCTCCTCCAGCCAATGTAAAAACATAACTAGAAGTTGATTTTCCTGATTCCGGATAATGTGATGCAAAAACAGAATCACACTATCTGACAACTTCAAGCTCCTTGACTCTCCTATAGACCAGCAAGTGATTTTTAGTTTTCTGAAGATATCTAAATACTTTCTTCCCCCCTTACCCAGTGCTCGTGGCCTGGATTCGAATGAAACCTTGACAAAATGCCCACTGCATATGCCAAGTACATAGGATGCTTCACCTAAGTCTTTCATGTCAAAAAACTTAGGTGTTGTTCAGTAAATTCAAATTTGTGCCAGCAAGTAGAATATCTATAAAACCAGAAAATAAAGTGCTTACCCTCTGATTTCATGTAGACACATTCATCCACTTGATTTTCCACAAAACCAAATTCACTGATTACAACGTCAATTTTCAAATACCTTTTGTCTTGAAACTTGCTTCAAGCCATAGATTGATTTGTTGTGTCTACAGACAAAGTGTTCTTTCAATGCTGCCGTCTGCATTGGTTTTGATTTTGAAAACCCATTTACAACCTATAAGTTGGTGTGTTTTCAGTGGCTCAACTAAAGTCCAGACATCATTGACTTGCATGGACTTCAATTCAGCAATCATAGTATGCTCCCACTGATGTGAATGTTTACTTTCAATAGCTTGCTTGAAAGTAACGAGGTCTGATATTTCACCAATGTCAAAGTCAGATTATTGTAAGTATACAACGTAGTCACTTGCAAGAGTGTCAAGTGATCTTTTAGTAGCTGGTACATCAGCTTCTATGTGCACTGGTACTTCAATTTCATGTTCTGGAATAATGACATCTTGCTGATCAACATTATCAGCAGCCATTTGTGCAATTTCAGTGTCAAAAAACTGGTTCTATTTGTGTCTCTATAGGTTCAAGTGTGATGGGAACCTCAACTGCAGTAGGTTCATATTCTGGAATTTCTTCCAGCTCAAGTTCTAAATCTTCAAACTGATGAGAATAATTAATCTCATCGATAAATACAGCTTTATTTGTCTCTATAACTCTAGTCTTGTGAGTGGGACAGTAGAATTTGTAACCTCTACTGTGATCAGGATAGCCAATGAAGTAACCCGAAACAGTTTTTGCATCAAGCTTGCTCTCCTGCGGATTATAAGGTCTGGCCTCAGCCTTACAACCCCATACATGTGTATGAAACACACTTGGTTTTCTGTTTTTCCAGAGTTCAAAAGGTATCTTGGTCACTGATTTGCTAGGACTTCTATTTGTCAAGTAATTTGCTGTTTTGAGTGCTTCTCCCCATAAGTAACGAGGAAGACCAGAAGTACACAACATACTTCTCACAATATTCAAAAGTGTTCTGTTTTTCCTCTCGGCAACACCATTTTGTTCTGGTGTTCCAGGAGTTGTGTAATGAAACGGTGAAAACAAACCGTTGTGCTGTCGAGACTCACTATGCTGCCTTAATACTTTCCCCCCTATGTGATCTCAGTATCTTTATCTCTGTGTATAGTTCTAGTTCAACCTCTACTTTAAAATTTTGAACTTTTCTAGTTCCTGTGACTTGTCTGATATGAGATACACATAGCAGAATCTGAAAAAAAATGTCAATAAAATATCTATTACCACATATAGATTGCGTTGCAAAAGATCCACAAAGGTCTGTGTGAATTAATTGCAGTAGACCAGTGCTGCTAGTGGAGATTTTCTTTTATCTGTTTTGCAAATTTTCCCTTAACACATTCAATACAATCTGTTAAATCAGAAAAGTCAAGATCTGGGAGAATTTCTTGTTTAACTAGCAGCTGTAATCTTTCTTTTGATATGTGACCTAGCTAGTTATCAAAAGTAAGCTGATTTTTCACTATCTTTTGTTTCCAGTAACTGTTTCTATATTTTCAAGCAATTACTCTTCTTTAGGGTAAGAACAAGACAACATCTAGTAATTATTAATAAAGATGCAGAACCAAGGTAATAGGAACCAAGAGAAATTTTATTTCATTCAAAACGATGAAAAAACTACAATTGTTCTTAACCAAAACACAAATTGAATCTTAATTCCTTCTCATCGAATGAACATGAGAAACAAAAAACAAATATATACACTAAATCAAACAGACTTGTTCCTCCTGATCCTCTCATCCTCCTGGACACAAACTGCTATCAGCTCATTTAAGGACCATTTGTCCTTTTGGGTGTTGTAGGTGATGCTCAACTGGTCAAACTGAGGTGGCAGTGATTTGAGGGCCATGTGGACTAAAACTTGATCATCAAGAGGCATCTCTAGGGCAGCTAGCTGGGCAGAAATATTAATCAATTTCATGATGTACTCTCTAATATTCTGGGACTGGTCATACCTCATGCTGGTTAAAGTGTCAAGCAGCATAGTTGCTTGAGCCTTGTCACTCACAGCGAACCTCTCTGCAATAGATGCAAAGTAGTCCTTAGCTAAATCTGAATTTGGAATACTCCCTTTCACAATGTCAGACATGGTTCTCATAGCAGTAAGTTTGCACACTCGGTTAGCTCTAGCCCATTCCTTATAGTTGTGTTTCTCTAGGTCTGTGCTCTGATCAGTAAGAGGTGGAGGTGCATCCTCAGTCAATGCATGATCTACATTTAGCGAGGCTAAATGTAGTTCAATCTCTGTTCTCCACTTCTTGTAGTTGCTACCAGTGAGTACCACAATGGTAGCAAGGTTAATGGGGTTGCTCACAGCTGAAAATAAAAAGAAAATTTGCTAAGTTTTATGTTTGTGGTTAAGTCTTATGTAAAAATAAAACAAAACAAACCAGAAACATTCAAAAAACAAAGCAAAATGATCATCACAGACTACAAATAACAGCAGTAAGTGAAACATATAAGCAAAGTTATATAGAAAGTCCCAAAGCAGTAGCATACAAAATTCAAATGGCCAGTCTACCTGTATGGCAAAAGCACAAGCCATTTCCTTATTTTCTTTTTCACAGAACCATATTAATTTAAGATCATTATGTAATCAAATCAGGCAACACATGTATAGCAAGAAGAACTGATTCAATTACTCTTTATATGATCTAAAACAAATATGTAAAGTGCCAATGTCCAAATTTAGAGTTATGAAAATTGAATCCTTCTGTAGAAGATATAAACACAACCTAAAATTGAACATTGCAAGTTCCAGTTTCATGCTTGACAGTTAACTATATTTCCAAAATAGTTTGCTGTGTGCAACATGTATTTTGAAAACAAAATCAACTTATGAAAACTGTGATTGATACCTGTACGTTTTCACTCCACAAAACTGAGAAGATTTGCTAGAAAACTCAATCATGCTTGTTAATGAAAAAAATTTCAGCTTAATATTTCTGGGAGAAAAATATATCAATTTGCCAAAATACCTTTTCTTAAGCATATATATATCATCATGATCAGCAACTAAGCATGCCCAGTCAAATAATTGTCAGAGATTATTCACAAATTCATCGATCAACAATCGAAAGACAACAAACATGTGAAAAAATTTATCAACAATTCGAAATGTAAGTTTCATCTGGGCACCAACCTAGTATCTTAAATGCGCCCCAGGTGCGCTCTAGGGTTCTTATGCGTGATCATAATCGAAATTACAATAGATTTCGAAAACTTACCCGGATTCTTCAAGCGCTGCAACAAGAGTTAGCGGAAGCAAAAAACCATACAGCAGCACAAGGCAATTTCGAAATAAAAATCAAACAACGAATTCAAGAGCTTGGGTTTTTGGGTTCGGTCCCCTTTTGAAGATTGCTTTGCCCAGAAAATGAAGAACACTAGTTCATACCACACAGAGAACAATTTTTGAAATCGGAAACAAAGACAGAAAATTTCGAAGCTTTAGATAGTTGGGCATCCATTTTCTATCTATTGGAGTGCGTTTGATTTCCTTTTGGAAATCTATCGATTTGGGAAAGAAGAACTTTCCCGTGTCTGGGTTCTTTTGAACATGTTCATCGCGCGAAATCAAAGCAAAGCTAGCTGAGTGAATTTTATTTCCAAAAAATAAAATATTAAAATTTGGTCATGAATTTGAGCCTGGTATATTGGGTCCGGGTCGGCAATGGTCTGCAGGCCTCGATAATTATCTTGGCCTGCTGTTCTTTATTCTTTAGGGTTTTGTGAAAACATTTTATTTTCTGAAAGGAAAAACAAATTTCACAAACATGCTTAACAAAGAACGATCTATATAATTGTGATGTGTGTGCTTTGATACCACATGTTGGTCTGTAAAAGTCAATCACAACAAGTATAGATACGATAACATGTTAAGCATACAATACAATTATATAAATAACTTAGAGTTTAAGAATGCTAACCTTGAACGGTCATGGATCTCGGTGAATAAGCGAGTCTTCTACACAGCACTTTTCCTTATGTAATCACTATGGGACTGATTTGGAATACGATAATAAAGTGTGTGCAGGGACCCCTTATTTATGATAGCAAGGATCACTCAGTCTTCATCCCATAAGGAAGACTGAGTTCTAATCCACTACTTATGCTATAATACATATCCGTTTATTAACTTATTTATTAAGTATACATGAGTTCCTTTTATTTATCTTATCAGAAACAATTAGATAAATAACACAAGGTTAGACTTGTATTTGATCTCAGTTACTTGTCTTGCAAAACACATAGTAGTTGTCGTACTTAATGTAACTAATGACAAGTCCACTTTCATGTTAACTCTAACATATCTCTCTCTCTCTCTGCTCACGTCCGAGCGGGTCCGAGCTCGGAGAACGACGGCGGGGGCTGAGGATGGATGAGGAAGAAGATCGATTAGGTGCTGCGGCGATGGCTTGCCGTGATGGTTGTTGGGCTCGGCGGTGGGTGTCTTGAGAAATCCCGATGAGGAAGAGAGAGAGAGTTCCATGAAGAAGAGAGGGAGAGCAGAGATAGAGAGGTCAGGGAGGAGATTTTTTCTTTTTTTTGTTGTCAATTGAGAGAGAGAGTGCCGGAAAAGAGAGATAGGGGGGAAATAGGAAGAGAGGGAGAGCAGAGAGAGGTCGGGGGAGGAGAGGAGAGGAGAGAGAGAGAGAGAAAAAAAAAGTTGTTCTTTTTGGGTCAAATGAAGCTAGGGTATAATAGATATTTCACAATTCATTTGGCCTGCCACGTCAGCAGTTAACGTCTCAATTGGACGGAACTCTGACGGAAGGACCTATTGGATGAAAATTGAAAGTTCAGGAACTGTTTTGATGAAATTAGAAATGCAGGAACTGAACTGATTAAACCCCTAAAGTTCAAGGTAGTAACACGAATTTAGCCCTTAAAATAAACAAAATAAAAAATATAGTTAGGAGCCTCTTGTATCGTCGCTACAAGTGTTTAAATTTTTTAATTTTTCTGAAGTATGAAGAAATTTAAGAGAATTTACTTATTAGGCTCTTTTGGACTCTATGATTAAACAAAGCAAATTGACTTTGGCAACACATTATCTATCGAAATCGGAGTTTCGCTTATTTTTTTCAATTATGCAAATTGAGAAAATTTTCCTTATTATATATAGCACATGATTTCTATGTACAATGGTATTTTTGAAAATGATTAAATTCAATTTACTCCCCTGAACTTTACACAAAATATCATGTTAGTCCCTGCACTTCTAATTTCATCAGAAACACCACTATACTCTTCAATTTAATCAGTTTAGTCCCTCCGTCATTCAATCCGTTAACTTTGACCGTTAAGTGATGACGTGACATGAGTGCGGCCATTCTTGGCTGACTTGGCAGTGACGTGGCATGCCCAGTCATCAACCAAAGCTGACCGGGTATGCCACGTCACTAACGGAGAGACTAAACTTATTAAATTGAAGAGTATAGGGGTGTTTCTGAAGAAATTAGAAGTGCATAGACTAACATGATGTTTGGTGTAAAGTTTAGGGGGATAAACTGAATTTAATCATTTTCAAAAATACCATTTTACATAGAAATCATGTGCTATAATAAGGAAAAATTTCTCAATTTGCACAATTGACAAAAATAAGCGAAACACCGATTTCGATAGACAATATATTGCCAAAGTCCATTTGCTTTGTTTAATTATAGAGTCCAAAAGAGTCCTAATAAGTAAATTCTCTTACATTTCTTCAAACTTTAAAAAAAAAAATTAACACTTGTAGCGACGAATTGGTCGTCGCTACAAGAGGCTCCTAACTTTTTATTTTTTTTTATTTTAATTTGATGAAATAGTTAAAAAAGACTCTTTCGGTCTTCATAAATGTCTCACGTTAGACTTCACTACGATTCTAAAATAATTTTGAGTACCCATACAAACCGTACTTGAGAATTTCAAAGTTAAAAAAATATATATAAATATTTTTTTAACTTTGAACAAATGTAAAACAATTTAGTTATTGGGGCTCATAAAATCTATGATTAAACAATGCAAACGAGCTTTGGCTTTTACAATCTACCGAAATCGAGTTTTCGCTTACTTTGGTGAATTGTGTCAAATTGAGAAAAATTTCTTTATAGCACATGATTTCTATGAAAAATGGTATCTTTGAAATTCTCTAGTACGGTTTGTACGAAATCTTAAAATTATTTTAGAGTCTTAGTGAAGTCTAACGTGAGACCTTATGAGGACCGAAAGAGTCTTTTTTAACTATTTCATCAAATTAAAATAAAGACTAAATTCGTGTTACTACCTTGAACTTTAGGGGTTTAATCAGTTCAGTCCCTGCATTTCTAATTTCATCAAAACAGTCCCTGAACTTTCAATTCTCATCCAATAGGTCTTTCCGTCATAGTTCCGTCCAATTGGGACGTTAACTGCTGACGTGGCATGCCAAATGAATTGTGAAATATCCATTATACCCCTAACGTCATTTGACCAAAAAAAAACTCTTTTTTTTTCTTTCTCTCATCTCCTCCCCCGACCACTCTCTCTGCTCTCCCTCTCCACGGCCGCCCTGACCTCTCTCAATTGATAGCAAAAAAAAAAAAATCGGTCTCCCCAATCTCTCTATGCTCTCCCTCTCTTCCTCTTCTTCCCCCCCCCCCTTTCTCTTTTCCGGCACTCTCTCTCTACATCACCACCGTTCATCATCACAGAGCCGGAATTCTCTCTCATTTCTCAAGTCTCAACCACCAAGAACTTCCAGTCCACAACAACCACCAGTTCCAACCCCACCATCATCACAGACCTGCAACTTCACCTACACAAGATCACCAATCCATCTACGCCGGCGAATCACAGTCAAGATCCACTTCTTTGGGCACCCAAATCCCAGTCAAGATCGACTCTTTACACCCAAGATCAATATCAAGCCTCTCCGAGTCCCTCTCGGTGTAATACCCCGAATATTTCAATATTTATTTATTCGAAAAGGTTGTGGAATTTATATTGAAATTGTGTGATTTCGTAATTTTTGGACGTTTATCGTAAAATGAAAATTACGACGGTAATTATAAGTTACACAAGGTTAATTAAGGTAACTTTTTATCCGTTGAGAATTTGGGAAAACTTTCTTGATGAAAGTTGTAGAGCTCGTCGAACCGAGTTCGTGGACATGTGGTACGTCGAAAACGAACATCGTATGAAGAAGTTATGGACCTCGAAAGTTTGACGAATTTCTATAAAAATGATTTTGGGATTTACTATTCACCAAAAATCAGAATTTCCCCCAAAAAATTACTGTTCACCCGTGCTACAGTAACAGACCACTTTGACCGGCGATTTCTCCCAATTGCGGCCATATCCGGCCATGAAACTTGTCCCAAATTGTTCACCACTCAATTCTCTTCAACCCTATACAAATTTCCTTGATCAATTCTTAGTATAGAAGGAGAAATCAAGAAAATAAAAAGGGGAAAAACGCTGCCGAACTGTTCATCCGTTTCTGGGTTTGTTTCCGGCCAATTCGACCTAAGCTACTCACTGGGCTTTGTAGCTCTTGTCAGGGGCTTTCCAGCAACATAAAATACGCCTCAATCGGAGTTCGGACGAAGGAGAATTTTGGATTTGAAATCCTAGGGTTTCGGAGCTATCGAGGTAAATTCGAGACTTTCTACTTTGAATTGGCCCTTGTGGCAGTTATAAAAGTTGTTGCTGGTAATGTTGCGAACATGCTGTTAAACTTTCATAGCAATCAGACAACTTTTGTCCGGCGGCTGGCCACCGTCGGTGGCGGCGCGTGGGCGGCGCGTCCGGCCGGTCCAGGAGCATTTCTTTGCTCCGTTAGGCTTGGTTCGTCGATACGAACAACTTTCGTGTTTTAAGTTTTGTGAAATTAGATCGTTTGATCGATGATCTATTAACCGGATTATCGGATCGTATAATTTACGATCCGAGAGATCTAACCGTTGGATGATCATCAAATTTGATCGTATGGTTAATATTATTATTATGGACAGGTTGTGCGGTTGGATTGTTGATTTTGGAAGTGTTGGATTTCGAGTGGGACCCGTGATGAATAGTTGACGTGGGACCCACGTTGACCGACAGTTGACTTTTGATCAATTTGTCCTGGTTATTATTTGAAGACGCAGCAGGATTTTTAAGGTGAGTAAACTCACTGATATTTGTGATATAATTGTTTGTTGTGTTTGATTTTGGATGAGAATTTATATTGTTTGATATTCTGGATCACCCTGGGATTAACATGCATGTTTATGGGACGTGTGGGGTTAAAATACACGGTATGGGACGTGTAGGTTCAGTATATCTTATAATATGAATTTTCAGGGTTGGAATTACATTTATGCATATGATATAAATTGTTGCATAATTTTGGTGTTGGCGTGGCGTGGCGTTTAGTGTTTGTGAATATTTGAGATATTGAGTTCATTTGAGGTGTGGCGTTTGGCGTTATTTGTGAGAATACTAAAAATGTATTTTCTTGGCGTGGCGTGACACAAAGGGGTCGCTAAAGACCTTACAGTTAGAGCTCTAGTCTGTCTGTCCAACTGGTAGAGGCGTTCATGGGGGTAACAGGCATGTTATTGGCTTACTTGTGAATGCTGGCACTACTAACCAGAAATGGGGAGTAGTGTTTGTTTTGAAATGAGTCTCAATAGTATTCTCACTTATAATTGTCCAAAAGCGACATTTTACGTGATTGTTGTTGTTTGATGTTATTGGCGGATTGGCGTGGCGTGTGTCATAAATAATTGGCATAATATTGATATTATCTTTTAAAAATAAAGATATGAATTATTTGGTGATTTGAAATTATGGTTACTCATACCAGCTTCGCAAGCTGACCGGGTTGTTGTTATAACCCGGTACACTATTCAATGGTGTAGGGTTTTATCCTGCAGGTTAGGATATCTAGAAGTTAAGTTGAAGGACTTCTTGGAGTTGTGGTGATTTTAGTCTTCCGCTGTTTTAGTAAACTCTGTAGGTGAATTTACTTAATACTTTGCATAATGTCAATTTATTATGTAAATTATGGAATGTAATATTCGACTCTAAAGAATGAGTCTGTATTTACATTGTGGTAGAGCATGGATGGAGGTTTGGCACATGTTAAAAGGAAAAAAATATTCATGTGTATTTGTATTTTGATAATCCATGCTTCACGTTCCGAATTTATTGGTTATTTGAAGGCGAAAAAGCATTATTTAATTGTTGAAAATTCGGGGCGTGACACTCGGATCCTTATCTCTCTCTCTCTGCTCACGTCCGAGCGGGTCCGAGCTCGGAGAACGACGGCGGGGGCTGAGGATGGATGAGGAAGAAGATCGATTGGGTGCTGCGGCGATGGCTTGCCGTGATGGTTGTTGGGCTCGGCGGTGGGTGTCTTGAGAAATCCCGATGAGGAAGAGAGAGAGAGTTCCATGAAGAAGAGAGGGAGAGCAGAGATAGAGAGGTCAGGGAGGAGATTTTTTCTTTTTTTTGTTGTCAATTGAGCGAGAGAGTGCCGGAAAAGAGAGATGGGGGGGAAGAATAGGAAGAGAGGGAGAGCATAGAGAGGTCGGGGGAGCAGAGGAGAGGAGAGAGAGAGAGAGAAAAAAAAAAGTTGTTTTTTTTGGGTCAAATGAAGCTACGGTATAATAGATATTTCACAATTCATTTGGCCTGCCACGTCAGCAGTTAACGTCCCAATTGGACGGAACTCTGACGGAAGGACCTATTGGATGAAAATTGAAAGTTCAGGAACTGTTTTGATGAAATTAGAAATGCAGGAACTGAACTGATTAAACCCCTAAACTTCAAGGTAGTAACACGAATTTAGTCCTTAAAATAAACAAAATAAAAAAAATAGTTAGGAGCCTCTTGTAGCGACGAATTAATCGTCGCTACAAGTGTTTAATTTTTTTAATTTTTCTTAAGTTTGAAGAAATTTAAGAGAATTTACTTATTAGGCTCTTTTGGACTCTATGATTAAACAAAGCAAATTGACTTTGGCAACACATTATCTATCGAAATCGGAGTTTCGCTTATTTTTTTCAATTATGCAAATTGAGAAAATTTTCCTTATTATATATAGCACATGATTTCTATGTACAATGGTATTTTTGAAAATGATTAAATTCAATTTACTCCCCTGAACTTTACACAAAATATCATGTTAGTCCCTGCACTTCTAATTTCATCAGAAACACTACTATACTCTTCAATTTAATCAGTTTAGTCCCTCCGTCATTCAACCCGTTAACTTTGACCGTTAAGTGATGACGTGACATGAGTGCGGCCATTCTTGGCTGACTTGGCAGTGACGTGGCATGCCCAGTCATCAACCAAAGCTGACCGGTATGCCACGTCACTAACGGAGGGACTAAACTGATTAAATTAAAGAGTATAGGGGTGTTTCTGAAGAAATTAGAAGTGCATAGACTAACATGATGTTTGGTGTAAAGTTTAGGGGGATAAACTGAATTTAATCATTTTCAAAAATACCGTTTTACATAGAAATCATGTGCTATAATAAGGAAAATTTTCTCAATTTGCACAATTGACAAAAATAAGCGAAACACCGATTTCGATAGACAATATATTGCCAAAGTCTATTTGCTTTGTTTAATTTTAGAGTCCAAAAGAGTCCTAATAAGTAAATTCTCTTCATTTCTTCAAACTTAAAAAAAAAAAAAAAATTAACACTTGTAGCGCCGAATTGGTCGTCGCTACAAGGGGTCCTAACTTTTTTTAATTTTTTTAATTTTAATTTGATGAAATAGTTAAAAAATACTATTTCGGTCCTCATAAAGGTCTCACGTTAGACTTCACTTCGAATCTAAAATAATTTTGAGAACCCATACAAACCGTACTTGAGAATTTCAAAGTTAAAAAAATATATATAAATATTTTTTTAACTTTGAACAAATGTAAAATAATTTAATTATTGGGGCTCATAAAATCTGTGATTAAACAATGCACACGAGCTTTGGCTTTTACAATCTACCGAAATCGAGTTTTGGCTTACTTTGGTGAATTGTGTCAAATTGAGAAAAATTTCTTTATAGCACATGATTTCTATGAAAAATGGTATCTTTGAAATTCTCAAGTACGGTTTGTACGAGTTCTTCAAATTATTTTAGAGTCTTAGTGAATTCTAACGTGAGACCTTATGAGAACCGAAAGAGTCTTTTTTAACTATTTCATCAAATTAAAATAAACAAAATAAAAAAAATAGTTAGGAGCCTCTTGTAGCGACGAATTGTTCGTCGCTACAAGTGTTTAAATTTTTTATTTTTTCTTAAGTTTGAAGAAATTTAAGAGAATTTACTTATTAGGCTCTTTTGGACTCTATGATTAAACAAAGCAAATGGACTTTGGCAACACATTATCTATCGAAATCGGAGTTTCGCTTATTTTTTTCAATTGTGCAAATTGAGAAAATTTTCCTTATTATATAGCACATGATTTCTATGTAAAATGGTATTTTTGAAAATGATTAAATTCAATTTACTCCCCTTAAATTTACACCAAACATCATGTTAGTCCCTGCACTTCTAATTTCATCAGAAACACCCATATACTCTTCAATTTAATCAGTTTAGTCTCTTCGTCAGTGACGTGACATGCCCAGTCAGCTTTGGTTGATGACTGGGCATGCCACGTCACTGTCAAGTCAGCAAAGAATGGGCCTCACTCATGCCACGTCATCACTTAACGGTCAAAGTTAACGGATTGACTGACGGACGGACTAAACTGATTAAATTGAAGAGTATAGGGATGTTTCTGATGAAATTAGAAGTGCAGGGACTAACATGATGTTTGGTGTAAAGTTCAAAGGGGTCAACTGAATTTAAATAATGTTGCATGAAATGTACATTATTTCTTTTTTACATGCCATATCAAGATTCCAGCAAGCAAAGCAAGGGGTTTTTTATCATATATAGTACATGAACTATTTCTCAATTATATACTTGGTACCTGGACTTTAATTTTTGTCACAAGTAGTACCCAAAGTTTTTGATTTCATCTCTTTTGGTACTTAGGCCGATTTTTGTGATATTATATGCGCGTCCGTTGCAACCACCGCGTCGGTGACTGTTGCAACTGATTCTTCTCGTATTCTTGTGCTCCGGTGACGGCGATTACGTCAAGCCTCCCCTTCTCCGCTCTCCCATCTGGGTAGGGGTGGGCACGGGCCGGGACGGGCCGGGATAGAGCTGATCCCGATCCCTATCCCGTAATTTATTTTCGGGACGGGACGGGACGGGATTGGCATTTTTCAAGATTGATCCCGACCATCCCGAATCCGATCGGGATCGGGACGGAACGGGACGGGATCGGGATTCCAGGCCCTTTTTTTTTTTTTTTTTTTTCTGATGCTCCTTCTTCTTCCTCTATGAATTTGGTGCCGGCGGCTACGCTGGGTTGCAGCGGACAGAGGACACGACAGAGGCGGTGATGTGATTTTCAAGGGCTGGACTCGATGTCTAATGCGGCGGACTGGAATTGGAGCAGAGGCGCACGGCAGCGGCGGGAGCTTCATGGCTCTGGCTCGGCGGCGGTCCGAGGAAGAAGAAATCTGGGCTCGTGGCACAGGGGCGGTACTGGTGTGAAGCTTTGGCAGTGATGAGCTGAGGTGATGAAAGATTGGGCATTCTCGGCTGAGAGCACGGGCTCAAACTGATTGCTGGAGGATTGCAGGTGTAGCTTCAATTGCTACAATTGAAGTTATGAATTGTTGTTGTGATCGAAATTGCAGGTGATGGTGGACTTGGATTGAGCACGGGTTCGGATTTGGAGATGCCGGCACGGGTTGAAGAACCACGGTGGTGGTTGGGTGCCCATTTTGGGTGTAGAGAGTAGTTGGGTTTCTGGGCACCACAACGGTGGCAATTGAAGAACTGAGAGAAATAGAGAATTGAAGAGAAGAGAGAAACTACTGAGAAAGAATGAGAAGGAGACGGAGAAGTGGTATGGGCAGAGGAATTGAGATGGAGAAGAAGAGAGGGATCGAAACATGGAGAAGGGAGAAGAGTTGAGAGGAGAGAGATGCGCGACAGAAGAGAGAGAAGAGAGTTAGGACATTGGGCTGGGCCTATGGGCCTTAAAAAACATAAATATATAAAACTTCGGGACGGGACGGGATAGTCGGGATTGAAATAATAGAATCCCGATCCCATCCCGTTTGTTCGGGACGGGACGGGACGGGACGCTACAGTAAAATTTAGATTTTCAATCCCGTCCCGTCCCGCCTCGGGACGGTTCGGGACCGGTTCGGGTTCGGGATTTCCGGGATTTATGCCCACCCCTACATCTGGGAGTGGCGGAGAAGATCTTTCTTCTTCCCATAAGAGAATTCGCTCTAATGATTTGATTTCTGATAAAATTCAAGCAGATCATGCTACTGCTACTGAATCTGAATCTCCTCCGCTGAATCTTCACGTTGCTTCTGATAGTTATGCTGCTCGGTTGCTTAATCCTCTGAGTCAGTATGGCTCTGCTGCTGTGGAAGATTTTGTGATGTCCGACGATGATGTTCATATTTCCATCGGGAAATTAGGGCCTAATATTTGCTTCTCTCAGCATGTGAAGGACAAACTTGACCTTGACTGGCGTTGTGTTGTAATTGTCAAGCTTATGGGTAAGCCTAATTCCACTATTGCCTGGAAATTTATGTGTGATAGCCTCAAACGTAAGTGGAAGCTTCAGGGTCCGTGGCAACTCATTGATTTACCTAATGATTTTTTAGCTGTGAAGTTTCATCTTCATGAAGATATGAATGTAGCTCTGTGTGGTGGTCCTTGGATCATTGTTGGACAAACCCTTGTTATTCAGCAATGGAGACCAGATTTTGACCCTTTTAATGACAAAATTAGTAAGATGGTTGTCTGGGTAAGAATTTTGGGTTTACCTATCAGATACTTCAAGGACTTTGCTCTCAATTCCATTGGTCAACTCTTGGGCTCGGTTGTTAAAATTGATAAGCTTACTCTATCTCAATCTCGTGGCAAGTTTTGCAGGCTCTGTGTCGAAATTGACTTAGCTAAACCCCTTGTGCCTTATGTTGAAGTGGAGGGTATGGCCTATAGCGTGGTTTATGAAGGCATCTCTATGATTTGCTTCAATTGTGGATGCTATGGGCATGTAAAAGCTAATTGTTCTCTTCCCTGTCCTAGTGCAAATGATGATTCTAACCCTCCTCACTCTGAAAGTCCTTCTAGCCCTATTTCTGATCATGGTGATAAGCCTATTGAAGTTTCTGATATGGATACTACTGGTCCCAATGGGACTGTTCGGTCTGTGAATTCTCCTGCAACTGGTAGTAGTGGTGGGCATGGTCCCTGGATGCTCATGTCATACAAAAATAAGAAAATGAGTTCCAATAAGCTCCCTAACAATGTGGCCCCTGTTAAGTCTGGTTCCAGGTTCTCCCTTCTCCAGACCTTTTCTGCAGGAGAGGATGGTATTCTGACTGAGGATACTCTTGTTTCCTTGGATGTGCTCACTCAGAAGTCAGTCCCTACTGAACCTAAAATTGTGACTATGTGGAAGCAAGTGAAGGAAAAGACTAAAACTATGTCTGGAGATTCATGCTCTAAAGATTCTTTTGCTATTGGCTCTTCTGCTAAGCTTAAAAAGCCCCTCTTGGACATAACCAATGGAAAATCTGTGACTAATCCCTCTAGCACTGTAACTAAGTCCTCTAAGTCGACTATGTCAACTGCCCAATTTCGAAGAAAGAGTAACATTGGTGCTGGTGATCCTGACTCTAGTACTAAAACTCCTTTCTCTTCTTTGAAAGCTCTCATTTCTGATGTTCATTCGTATCCTGTCTCAACTGATGCAAATATGTTGTTTGGCCATAGACCCCCTGAGATATTGGATACTTGCAGTAATGATATTGATACTGATTCCATGGATACAGGGCAGCAACATTCTTTTCACAATGATCAGGTTGATTCTGATCTTGTGGTTAAAAATCTTGATGATGATTTCTCTAATATGGAGTCTACCAATACTTTCAGCATTCTCTCTACTGTGGAGGGGATGTTTGATGCTTAATTTTTGGATTTTCCACCCTCTCTCCTACTTCTTTTTTCCAAATGATTAAAGTTCTCTTTTAGAATGCTAGAGGTGCTGGTAGTGAGAAGTTTAAGTCTGCTATTGTAGATATTGTTAAGATAAATTCTGCTAATATTTTGACTATTTGTGAGCCAAAAGTTCAATTTCATAAGGCTAGCAGTACCATGCTTTCTCTTGGCTTTACTGATCATGAGATTGTTGAAGCTGCTGGGTTTTCTGGAGGTATTTGGTTATTCTGGAATTCTAGTAAGTGTCATATTGATGTTATTGATTTTGTGTTTCAAGCTAACACTGTCAAGGTCTCTCTCTATGGAGGACCTTCTTGGATGCTTTCTACTCTCTATGCTAGTCCTACTAGATCTGTTAGAGGGAATCTTTGGAGTTATTTTGATAATCTCAGCTTCCTTGGCTCTTTATTGGGGATTTTAATGAGCTCTATTCATCTGCTGATGTGAACATTGGTTCCTTAGTTGGAAGATTTGGTGGTCTGAAGAATTGGGTTGACAATAATGCTCTTATTGATTTAGGGTTTGTGGGTTCTTGCTATACTTGGACAAATAATAGAATTAAGGAGAGATTGGATAGAGCTTCCTGTACTTGTGATTGGAGAACTTGCTTTCCTGAAGCCTTTGTTAGGCATCTCCCAAGACTGAAATCTGACCACTGTCATATTCTGCTGCAACTTCACTCTAACAACTCTGTGGATAGAAGTGCTATCCCTTTCAGATTTCAAGCTATGTGGCTCACTCATGAAGATTTTTCTGAATTTGTTTCTAACACTTGGACCTCTGCTAATGGTAATTTTTTAGAGAAGTCCAAGAATTTATCTGATGCCTTGCTGCAATGGAACTATAATGTTTTTGGCAATATTTTCCAGAGGAAAAAGAGATTACTTGCTAGAATTGGGGGCATTCAAAAATCTAGAGATAGATATGATAACCCTTTTCTCATTAAGCTTGAAGCTGATCTTGCTAAGGAGTATGAAGATCTTAGAGACCAAGAAATATTTTTTAGAAACAAAAATCAAGAGACAAATGGTTGCAGGGTGGAGACAGAAACACCAAGTTTTTCACTTATCTACCATTGTTCGAAGAAGAAAGAATAAAATTGAGGGCATTTTTTATAGTCTTGGTGTCTGGCACGCCAATCTTACTGAAATGAAAGCCATTGTTGTGTCCTTTTTCACAAATCTGTTTTCTGACCGTGGCCCTGTTAATTCTAGATTCCTCATTCCTTGGTTTTTTCCTGATATCAATGCTAGTATGCTTGACTCTCTCTGTAGGCCTGTTACTAGTTTTGAAGTTAAGTCTACTATGTTTTCTATTGGTGGGTTAAAATCCCCAGGTTTTGATGGCTTTCCTGCCTTGTTCTATCAAACTTATTGGCATATTTATGCTTCTGAGGTTTTCTCCACTATTAGCCAAGCCTTCTCTTCTGGTACTAGCTATTCCCCCTGGTCTAAACCATACTATCATCTCTCTCATTCCTAAAGTTCCTGGGCTTCAAAAGATGGTGCAGTTCAGACCCATTAGTCTTTGCACCACTATCTATAAGGTTATCTCAAAAATAATTGTTGCTAGGATAAGACCCTTGATGAAGATTTTGAGTAGTCCTAATCAAATTAGCTATGTTCCTGGTAGGCATATTTCGGATGATATCATGATTGCTCAAGAGCTTCTATTTAAATTTAACAAGTCCTCTGGTAAAACAGGTTTCTTTGCTTGGAAGGTGGACTTAGCTAAGGCCTATGACAGACTCAGTTGGCAATTTATTGAATCTGTCCTCTATGAAGCTCTTCTTCCTCATTCCTTGGTGAAGTTGATCATGAGCTGCATTACTTCTACCAGTTTCCAGATTTGCTTTAATGGGCAGCTTACTGAGTCTTTTGATGTTAAAAGAGGGATTAGGCAACGTGATCCTCTATCCCCTTACATCTTTGTTTTATGCATGGAGAAATTGTCTCATTTAATTCAATCTGCTATTGCTGTTGGTGATTGGAGAGCTGTTAAATGTTCTCAATCTGGGCCTAAAATTTCTCACTTGTTTTTTGCTGATGATCTTATGCTTTTTGCTGAGGCCTCTCTTAATCAAGCTTACACTTTAAAGCAGTGTCTTGATAATTTTTGTGCTCTCTCTGGTCAATCTGTTAGCTTTGAAAAATCCCTTGTTTTCTGCTCTCCTAATACTTGTGGTGAGCTTGCTACTGATATTAGCAACATTTGTGTCTCTCCTCTCACTTTGGATTTGGGAAAATACCTTGGAATGCCTCTCATTCATTCAAGAGTCAATAAGTATACCTATGCTAGCCTCATTGATAAAGTTCAGAATAGGCTTTCTGGATGGAAATCCAAAGTGTTAAGTATGGCTGGTAGACTCACCCTTATTCAACCTGTCAACTCTACTACTATGTATGCAATGCAAACTGCTAAGTTGCCTTTAAGCATCTACAATAAGCTTGATCAGCTTAACAAGAATTTTCTCTGGGGTGATTCTGATGTGAAGAAGAAACCTCATCTTGTTAATTGGGACACGGTTTGCCTTCCCAAATATCTTGGTGGTTTAGGCATTTTGAAGACTGCGTCTATGAATCAAGCTATGTTGACTAAAGCTGGTTGGAGGCTCTTTCAAAAAGATCATGGGTTATGGGCCTCCATTTATCAAGCTAAGTACTTACATAATGAAAACTTGTTCAGTGGCAATTATCATGGTCCTCAGGACTGTTCTCATACTTGGAGAAGTGTGGTTCATGGTTCTAAGTTGCTTAATAGAGGCTTTTCTTGGAGAATTGGTGATGGGAAGACGGTTTCTTTCTGGACTCACAGTTGGATCACCCATGTGCCTCTCATTGATTATGCTTTACCTACTGAGAATATTAATATTAATGACAAAGTGTGTCATTTCTGGGATGACACAGGATGGAATATTGATTTACTGACCTCTTGCTTGCCTGTGAATCTAGTAGATCAAATTATGAATGTGCCTACTGGCTTTGACGGCTGTGGAGAGGATACTCATATTTGGAACTGCACTTCTAATGGGATTTTTTCTGTGAAATCTGCTTATAACATTTTCTTCAATTCTGACAATCCTGATAATTCTCCTTAGAAAGGTATCTGGAAGTTGGAAGTTCCTCCTAAGCTTAAAACTTTTGCTTGGGTCATGTGTCATGGGAAACTTCTCACTAATGTCCAACGTGTAAAAAGAAATTTCACCCTTGATGACTCCTGCCCTATTTGTCATCAGCAGCCTGAATCTCTCATTCATATGTTTCGAGATTGTCCTATTGTTTCTCACATATGGAATGCTTTTTCCTTGCCTACCTCTATTGCTAATACCTTCCATATGGACTGGACTGGCTGGCTGCGTGCTCAGCTTTCTTGCTATTCTGTTGGTGATAACAACATCAAATGGACCACTCTCTTTTCTTCATATGTTGGTTCATTTGGAAATGGAGGAATAAGCATGTTTTTGAGACTAATTTCCTGCATCCTAGAAATCCTAGTGTGATTATCATGTCTGCTGTTATTGAATGGATTACTGCCCAAGCTATAGGTGTTGTTGATAAGAGTTATAACTTGCATTTGTGTTGTTGGTCTAAGCCTCCTGATGGAACTTTCAAGTTGAACATTGATGGTACCAGGCATGGATCTTCTGGTAAGATTGGGGCTGGTGGTATTATTCGTTGTTCGGTTGGTAATTGGATTAAAGGTTTCCAAGTCAATTTGGGAATTGGTGATGTCCTGGATGCTGAAACTTGGAGTATATATTATGGTCTCAAACTTGCTATTTGTTGCCAAGCTAATAATCTGCACATTGAGTCTGATTCTACTATTCTTGTTAGGCTTATTCTGTATAGTGATACTTCGATGCATTCCTTGGGTTCTCTTATTGCTAGCTGCAAGGCTCTCATGGATAAGCTTCATGTTATCTCCTTCAAGCACATCTATCGGGAATGCAATATGATTGCTGACTCTCTAGCCAAAAATAACATCAACCATGATTTTGGGATTTTGGACTTTGATTTCCCTCCCACCCATGTTGCTTGTGCCTTTCTCGATGATCTTGGTAAAGTTTCCAGAGTTAGAAGATCTAGATCAGGGCCTTCTGAGCCTTTTGATTAGTTAGTTTCTTTTGTTTTTCTCTGTTTTTAGGTCTTTTTAGGCCTCCATGTAACCCAAAAAAAAAACCATGTGGCAAGTTCAAAAGATATCTCCATTTTGTTTTCCAAATAAAAGCCAGCAACAGAAACTTATCAAAGAATTTAACATGATAATGCAGGACTTAAAAAAAATAAACAGAATTCATATTCTGACAATACTAATTCGAGTATTAGAACACAAGTTCAATTTTTGTTTTCTTTTCCATTTGCCAACCCAATATTCCATTTAACTTCTGACTTCCTCAGCAGCCCAACTAATAGGTTATTGCATACCGATCCTTGATAACCATCAACAAAATGCAAGAACCAAAATTCCATTCCACAAAAGAAATACAAACAATTACCACAAGATGATTTTGTTTTCCATATTGGAACTTTTACTCCTCAGACACCCAACAAAAAAAAATAATGGTAATAATAAATAAAACTATACAGACCTACGACTTCAGAGGGAGGGCCCTCATCCCGGAAGCCACCACCTCCACGCCCGCCTCTAAAACCTCCGCCGCCTCTCGGAGGTCGCATGACTTTTGGCTAATTATGGAATGAGAAGCTGCAATATTTTATGCTTTTGGTGTGAGGGTGGCTTTCTGTTAGTATATTTGAATGTTGGCATTCCTACACAAGTCTTGATTGATTAGGAGTGTAAACAACTTATGCCACTTTAAGGTAAGTGGACAAGGTAAGTTGTTATTGTGGCATCTTTGGATAGGATTTTATTAACTAAATCCTTGATTGATTGGTATTTTAATAAAATCCTTTCAAATTGATTTTAAGAGAAATATCCAATAGGTCCTCAATTTCACTATATATTTTCCTTTAAGTTTAAAATATTTTAAATATTTCCCAATAAGGACCTATTAGGCCTATTTTTTTTTCATCAAGGACAAAATATGCAAAGCCTTATCTGTTATATTTTTTTCGGACATTTTTGCCCTTTGTTCATCGTGGTCAAGCTGCATTACAAAAAAATCACCATGCTCAAATTTCAACTTCCACAAACATCGATCAAATGTCGAATCAAAACTTAAAAACACGTAGAGCTCAACAAGAGGGTCAAGTTTCATACCTACTTTGTCAACAACAATGATCTGAGTCGCCGGAAAACGTCATAGGACCCGCCGGAATCTAGAAAGGTTTTTTTCCTTCGAATCGCCGTCTTCCAACGCTAGATTGAGAATCTGTGGCCGAGGTTCTCTTCGTGCCGCTGATCTGAAGAGAACGACATCCATGCGCCACCGAGGGGTGGCCAGACAGCGGAGAAAAAGTCGGGTCGGGTTGCGTATTCGCGGGTCTCAACCGGGACGACAGATCTACTATTTTATTGTGGTCAATAATTTTTTTTTATTGTGGTCAATAATTTTTTTTTATTGTGGTCAGAGTTTATAATTAAAGCTTGGTTTCTGTGTGAAATCTAAGAGTTTGAATCTATGTGTACGAGTTCCATAATTAATTGTGTGTTGTGCAGTTTGCAAGGCTTGAGTTTGTTTAATAATTGTTGGTATTTGTGAAGGTATTAGGTAAGATTGTAAACTATGAAACTTGACATAGTGTCAAGGTTCACCGAAAGAATAACTTGCAGAAGATGAATGAGTTTGTGTATATGTGTCTTAATGTTTTTCTGACTTGGTGCATGCAATTCACACATATAATTATAGCCAAAAAAAATTTATTGTGGTCGATCAATAAAATTTTATTGACCCCTCAATAAAACCTACATAATTAATGGTGTGTTGTGCAGTTTGCAAAGAATTGTTGGACTTGAGTTTGTTGACCTCAATAAAACATAGAGAGAGTATCATCAAAAAACATACCCTTTTTGCAGAGGCCATTGCTTATGGTATAACCATCTTGGCAAAAATGACCAATTCATAGCATCCTGGTATAAAGCTATGACTCATTCTATGTGAAAGATATAAACTAATTATAAAGCTATGGATCGTTGTCAACCTTAATAAAATTTTATTGACCTCAATAAAATTTTATTGACTTCAATAAAATTGTTTATTAACCTCAATAAAAACAGTTTATTGACCTAAATAAAATTTTATTGACCTCAATAAAACAGTTTATTGACCTCAATAAAATTTTATTGAGGTCAATAAAATACACGAATGTGATGCTCCTTTGTTTTTTGCTGATTGAGACCCAAAAACTAAAATTTAACTGATCTTATAAAATTTTATTGACATCAATAAAACAGTTTATTGACCTCAATAAAATTTTATTGAGGTCAATAAAATACACAAAGGTGGATACTCCTTTGTTCTTTGTTGATTGAGACCCAGAAACTAAAATTTAACTGATCTTATAAAATTTTATTGACCTCAATAAAACAGTTTATTGACCTCAATAAAATTTTATTGAGGTCAATAAAATACATAAAGGTGATGCTCCTTTGTTCTTTCCTTCCTACCACGAAAAGTATCGATTTCTTAAAAAAATTTATTGAGGTCAATAAAATCTGTCAATGGCAATTTCGTAATTTTTGTAAAATGTATAATACAGAAACGTAAATTGGTCAATTAATTGACCGGGTGGGCACCGTATTTTTGCTTTGTCCTTGATGGTAAATATTTGTCAAAATTTGTCCTTATGGGTCAAGAACCCATGATTTTATTCATTGATGTTCAGTCCTAATTGTCTTAGGATCTTTTCAGAAAATCAATTAGGGTTAGAACTTTAAAAGTGAGGGGGAGTCTTGCTCCTACATAAGCTGCTAGGTAAAGGTTTCGTTGGTATGCTTTTAGAGGCTGGAGATTATTGTTATCTCATGTACCGCTGCGTTTATATGAAAAGCATAAAAGCATGTATGTTTTCTGGATTCAGTTGTACATGTGAAGTGAATCTTTTGTTGCATAATTGTCTCATTCTCTCGTGGCCAGTAGAGAAGAGTTGCAGATTGAAGATTGAAGGACGCGCTCAGTTCCTTCGTTATCAAGAGAAGATATTACTGAAAAGAAGAATCAAGACAAACATATAAACTAGTGTTGCTAGTGGTTGTAATATTGGTTAATGATTACAATTGTTTGTAAGAGATTTTCTCGACTTCTTATTAGTGATTTATCCTCTTTCTGGGCTTGTGCCTCGCAGTGATGTTTCCTCAAGTTTGAGGTTTACACTGCGTAAACATATTGTTGTATTCTTGCTGTTTTCGTTTTTCGAGAACACTGGGATTGCTACTGTATCTTCAATCCCAGATACAACACTTTCGTATGCTACGCCTGCGGGGTTTAGTGTCAGGGTTTTGATGCTGACCAGTACTTCCTTGTATTGGTTTTCTCTATCTATGGAAGACCTCTGATTTTGGCATATATTGTAATACCCCGAAATTTCCATACTATTTTTATAAAATAGGTCGTGAAATTTGAAGTGAAATGGTGTGATTTCATATTTTTAGGGGTTTTCATCGTAAAACGATAATTACGGCGGTAATTATAAGTTACACAAGGTTAATTAAGGTAACTTTTTATCCGTTGAGAATTTGGGAAAACTTCCTTCATGAAAGTTGTAGAACTCGTCGAATCGAGTTCGTAGGAATTTGGTTCACCGAAAACGGACATCGTATGAAGGAGTTATGACCTTCGGAAGTTTGGAAAATTTTGTATAAATATTGGGTATTTTTCAGAAATTTCATTTTTGCCCGGATCTTTCCGGAAACTTCCGAAAAAGCTCCCAACGGACAGAATCTTCGGGCGGCGCGTGGCGGCGCGTCCGGACTCCGATGGCCACGATTCCGGTGGCGCCGGCTTCGTCTCCTCCCCCTCTTCATTTCCCGTGAAGGTACCTTCCCCAAATTCTTGACGGAAAGTTGTCAACCGGAGCCGACAGTTCTGCCAAAAAGGGGAAGCTTTCCGGCGACGTTTCCGGCCACCTCCGGCGATGAGACCTGTTGGGTTTTGCTCCCCTCCTGCCCAGCAACCTCCCCATGGTGGTGGATCACGGCGGTACGGCCTAGATCGGCGGGAATGAAACCTTGCACTTTTTGGGATCAAAAACCCACCGACACCGATTCCGGCCACTTCCACTCCGATCCAGACCTCGAGGTAGTTATCAAACTTGTTGGGATTGTTGTGATCTACATTCTGGTAAAATTTGGTGTCAATCGGACCACCTTGACCGGCGGTCTGACCACCGCCGGCGGCGGCGCGTGGGCTGCGCGTCCGGCCGGTCCGGGAGCAGTTCTTTGCTCCGTTTGACTTGTTTCGTCGATACGAACAACTTTCGTGTTTTGACTTTTGTCAAATTCGGTCGTTTGACCGATGGTCAATTAACCCGATTAATCGGATCGTACGATTTACGATTCGAGAGATCCGACCGTTGGATGATCATGAAATTTGATCGTAGGGTTAATATTGATATTATAAGCATGTTGGACCGTTGGATTATTGAAATTATATCGTTTGATCAATGATCAATTATGCAATGATTATGGATCGTTATATCCGTGATGATCCGACCGTTGGATCATCACCATTTTTGGATATGATGTTAGGATGCTAGAAATAAGCATGTTGGTAGATTTTGGAAGTTTTGGATTTCGTGTGGGACCCGTTGATGAATAGTAGACGTGGGACCCACGTTGACCGATGGTTGACTTTTGGTCAAATGGTCTCGATTAATATTTCCGATGTCCTAGGTGACATTTGAGGAACTTTGGATTATTTTGGAAATGTATTATGCTAATTGGATATTGCATAATCATAGGTGATTATGAAAGGTGTTGCGTACACGCTTGTCGATTCCTGGTTACTATTTGAAGACGCAGCAGGAATTAGAGGTGAGTGAATCTCACGATGTTTTTATATATGAATATTAATTCATATTGTGTTGTTGTGATTTTGGTGTTAAAACAATATTTGAAAAATGTTCATCTTATTGTTTTAATTTGTGAATTTTGTGGGAACACAATAATTCTATTAAGATATTGTGTTTGCCTATTTGAATGTTTTTGTCCAAACGGACTGTCCTGACCGGGGACAATGTTAAATGGGTGAAAAATGGTAGCCCATTCAGTTAGAGCTCTAGACTGCATATTGTTTGGTTAACTTGATGTATTAAAAGGAGAAGAAAAATAGTATTCTCACTTTTAATCAGGCGAAGTTAAAAATAACTTGATGTATTAAAAGGAGATGCATCTCACTTTTAATCAGGCTAAGTTATGTGGTTTTGTGTGAGTAAAGATCGAGGGTTTATATTATTTAACATGCTGGATTACCCTGGTATTAACATACACGTTTATGGGGCGTGTGGGGTTAAAATACGTGGTATGGGGCACGTAGGTTCAGTATATTAGATAATACGAATCTTCCGGATTTGAAATGGAAACTTTGTCTTTAAATGATTCTTTAAAAATAAAAGAATTCAATTTGGGAAAATGTTACAGTGTGAATAAAACATAGATTACTCATACCAGCTTCGTAAGCTGACCGGGTTTGTTGATATAACCCGGTACACTATTCCACGGTGTAGTGGTTATACCTGCAGGTTAGGATAACCAGGAGTAAGCAAGGCTGCATACATATTATTGGGTTATAAGACTTCCGCTGTTTATGTAATAAACTCTGATGGATTAATTATTTAATATTTTGTAATATCAATTTATTATTTAATTTATGGCTTGTAATATGTAACCCTAAAGAACGGGTTAGCATTTACATTTATTGGGCATGGAGTATAATTGTTGTACTCGAATTAAAAGGAAAAAAATTCTAGTGCATATTTGTATTTGATTCCATGTAGTCACGTTTCCGAATTGATTGTAATTAAGGGCAAAATGCCTTATTAATTGATTTGAAAATCGGGGCGTGACAGATTGGTATCAGAGCAAAACAATGCTCTAAGGAAGTGATTGAGCAATGGAACGCTCTAAGGAAATGAAACGAGTTTTGGAATTGAGAAGTGAAGTAAGGGTTTAGAGCTTAGGATCGGTTTAGGGTTTGGCGTTAGGTTCTTAGATTCATTCAAGTAATGGTTACTTTGTATGCTTAATTTCGCACAGTATTTATCGAGTGATGGCCCGACCGCGGCGGATCCCCATCATGTGCTCTTCAGTGCTGTTGTGTTGTTAAGAATATAAAGTACAAATTACAATTCCGAAATTGATAGTCTTACATGGCTACATTCCTAACTCTCTCAACCGTACCCTGGATCAAACGACAGACTTGATCCACTGAACCTTTCTTGTTCTTCAGTAACTCAGTAGAGATCTGTGTTGCTACCGTTACTAGACAACCAATGTACGGATTGTCTGAGACCCCTTCTGTTCTTCCAGCAGTAGGCATATCTGGTAGAATTGAAAAACCTGAAGTTAGGAATACAATTGTACCTAACTCACAACCACCTATTAACTTCTGCACCGTTGACTGACTAATAGGAGCATAAATCACGTATGACCCTGTTGGATCAGTACAACTTTCTTGGAGTATATAGGTGTTGTGCATTTGCAACAAGGAGACACAATTGCGTGGATCATGACCAGTTGTGATGTGTGCAATCTCCTGTACTTCTTTTTCCAATGCTAGATGGTCCCACTGGTTCCGAGTTTGTACGTCAATGAAGAAGTCAAAGAGCTTTCGGTGAGAGACATGATGCTGGATTATTGCAGATGCAGTTCGAGTGAGGCCATGAGGCTTATTCAGCCTGTTCCAGATTTTGTTGGTGGAGACTCTTATCCCTGAACCCCTGAACTTGGTTTGTTCAGCTACTTTCCATTCATGAGCAGTAGAGTTGCCGATGTCTGTGCAAAAGTCTGTCACTATTCTGCATGCCATCTGCAACATGTTTCTTCTTCCTTCCACAGATGGTATGACACAAAAGTCTTGAGGTGGATAAGTGTCAGCCGCGGAATAATTTAACCTTTCCGCTTGCCTCTGAAGTATTTCTACCCATCGCCTTGCTCCAAAGGCTAAGCCTGACTCCACTAGCGTTCGGTATGTTTGGTGCATGTTTTGATCCTGTACATCAACATGTTCCACCCATACGACACGAGAGCTGCCGTTGAACAAATCTTGGATTAAGCATCCGGATGGACGCTTCTTGCATTGAGATCTTGAGTGTGGACCCAGATTTGAGCTTAAACCGTCCACAGAGACGTCAATTATTGCCCAACTTTGTTCTGTTTGTCGTTGGCAATAACGAACAAAGTGAGTTACACGAGTGGAGACAGATGGACTGGTCACCTGGAACTCAGCAGTCATGACTTGGATGGTTTCGTTGTAGCTTCCAGTTGTCCCTGTTGACAACACGTCAAGGATCGTTGCCCTCGAGATGATGCTACCGAATATGGTGGACCATTGGTCCACATCCATGAAGAGATTCACGAGTACGACAGGACTGAGGGGAATAGTGGCTGTGTAGCGAGAAGCTTCAGTTTGGAAGTTAGTGGGAGTAAGATCAATACCGTTAGTGAAGATTCTCTTGTACTCTGCTTCATTCAGGAACTCATGAAGCGTGACAGAGCTGGATTTGAGTGCAGAGATCCACAGTGGCGCAGCAGCAGATGCCATGATGATTAGCTCATCTCTGACCGACACAATGATTTCAGAAATCTTAGTTGTGTCTGCCACGACAGATGCTTCTGCCACGGCAGATGCTTCTTCAGGTTCTGAACGGTTGATTTTGTCTGATGGTTGTTGTGTAGAAGAAGAGTGATGTGGGATCGACATACACTTTTGAATATCCCTCCTCATGTGAGACTTTTCCCTTGGACCGATGACTGCAGGAATTGGAAGAGTCTGAGGTTGTGGGGTAGTCTCTTCAATCCCTTTTAGTAGCTCACTATTGGGAGTAACTCGTTTTCCACAGTGGTTGCAGTTGATTCTGTTGAATGCTGCTTGGTACTGGCTAAGTTGAGCTTGAAGCTCATTGATTTGCTGTCTCAGCAAAAAAATTTGTTGACGAGTTGTTTGGGCAGGCGTTTTGGGTCGATGCTTTATCACCCAGGCAGAGACTTGTGCAAACGTTAACTTTATTTGGTCACCCAAATCTTGTCGCTGTTGAACAGTTGGCTGTGGAAAAGCCTCGACGAAGTCCTTCAATGCTTGGACTTGGTATTTGGTGAAGCTCTTCCTCAGTGGAATACGTTTGGATGAACTAGGTTCAGCTTGTGGAGATGATACTTGTGGACTTGAGGCTATTTCAATGGCTTCGTCTTCTGCTAGAAGCATGTCTAGCATGTCGATATCGTTGTCGAATTCGATTGCTGGTGAAATTATTTCATCTAAGCCCTCAAAGAATTGGCTTTCAGAGGGATCAGATTGAAGTAATTCACTGAACGAATTCACTTTACGTGACATGTTTGAGTTGGTGTAAATCTCTGAGAAGTGGAGTGAAGAAGTCCTCTTTGAAAGAGAAAGGAGGTTATGGCACTAATGGAAAGTATCTGTTAGTGGATGCGTAAGGTGTATATTTATGGTTGGTGGAGGATTTGAAAATTCAAAAGCAAAGGTGAGTGGCTGATTTACAGCTAATTGTCGGAGACCTTGGAGATTGTGGAAGATTTTCTTTCCCCGATGCACTGATTTTCCACATACAGTTCCACTCTTGTGAGACCTCGCATCTTTTGAGGAATTAATTATGCGAAAGTTAAAGTAAAGAGCCATTATGACCGGTGTTAGTGGAAGACTGAGTTTTTGTTGATTAAATCTTGTGGAATCTTGTATCGTGGGCGATACTTTTGAGTAATTGAGACAGATATGAGCAATAATTATTCTTAGTGGGTTGCTGAGTGCACCGCACTCGCATTAAAGAAGGGTTTCCTTACGGTGGGAAATTTTGTCTTAAATACTTGGATAAGGAGTCGTGTTTCTTAACTCATATCTGTTATCAAACAAACACTTCGACTAAATTTCTCTCTTGCAAAATGGTGAGCAAAGGAGAGTGCAGTAAGAGATCAAAGACTGATTGGAGTGAACTTCCGGTGGAGATCTGGAAGTATATATTCCAGTTGGTGGCAACCGCATCCCTGCAGAGCACAATGGAACTCCGTTGTGTCTGCAAAACTTTCAAGGAGTATGCCGATAGCTGGTCTACTTTGGCGGCGATCGACATGGATGGATTCGATGGTGGATCCAGACCCACTGGTTCCATAGAAGCGGATCTGCAGGTGCGCATCTTCGCAAATCGATGCTGGGAAGCGAAGAACCCGGAGTCTCTGTTCCGAATGGGAATACGAGTACTTGTGGAAGCGGCCAACATATCCCTAGCCCTGGAGTATTTCGATGCGGCATGCAAACCAGGAACATTCTATGGTTCGCGTCCCAGTTCAGTGGTAGGTCATCATGTTGCATTTTATGCAGCATGTATGATTAAGATGATTTTAGGACCACGAGCCGAGCAGCAGAAAACGGTGCAGCGACTGTGTGAAGCCCTCGACTGGTGGAGAAGCGGATGGAACATCTACTACTGTAGACAAGAAGTCGAGCGGATGATGCATCAGGCTAAGTTTTGTCATGAGCATCTACTGCTGTATTTTCCGTCGACTACTGTTTTCCTACCCGCCGGTAAATGTCTTACTTGCGGTGAGTCAAGTTTTTGGCGTCCTTTTGGCCAGGACATGTGGGACGTGGATGGAGATAGGCATGCAGCTAGAGAATGTTGCGACACTTGCAAGTGTTTCGTAGAGGCAGCATATTTCTATCAGCTTATGATGTATGGAATTCCGAGACATCCGGCCTCTTATCCACGAAGTCACTACTGGAGGTTTAAGGATGGCTTCTGGTAGTGTAAGCCCTGTGAGGCATTTTAGAAGTTGTAATAGCAGTGTGTGCAAACTGTAACTTCAGTTTCTTTACTTTATGTGTGGTTGTGTAGTACCCGGTTTATTATTAAATAAATTCTGGGATTTGAATTTCAGGTTGTGAGAACCAAGTTGTGGTTGTGTTGTGGTTTGATGTGTACTACCCGGTTATTAATGAAATAAATTCTGAGATTTGGAATTGAAGTGTGATAACCTTGGGTGTACTCTGCGTCCAAATTTCGGGACGAAATTTCTTTAAGGAGGGTAGACTGTAATACCCCGAAATTTCCATACTATTTTTATAAAATAGGTCGTGAAATTTGAAGTGAAATGGTGTGATTTCATATTTTTAGGGGTTTTCATCGTAAAACGATAATTACGGCGGTAATTATAAGTTACACAAGGTTAATTAAGGTAACTTTTTATCCGTTGAGAATTTGGGAAAACTTCCTTCATGAAAGTTGTAGAACTCGTCGAATCGAGTTCGTAGGAATTTGGTTCACCGAAAACGGACATCGTATGAAGGAGTTATGACCTTCGGAAGTTTGGAAAATTTTGTATAAATATTGGGTATTTTTCAGAAATTTCATTTTTGCCCGGATCTTTCCGGAAACTTCCGAAAAAGCTCCCAACGGACAGAATCTTCGGGCGGCGCGTGGCGGCGCGTCCGGACTCCGATGGCCACGATTCCGGTGGCGCCGGCTTCGTCTCCTCCCCCTCTTCATTTCCCGTGAAGGTACCTTCCCCAAATTCTTGACGGAAAGTTGTCAACCGGAGCCGACAGTTCTGCCAAAAAGGGGAAGCTTTCCGGCGACGTTTCCGGCCACCTCCGGCGATGAGACCTGTTGGGTTTTGCTCCCCTCCTGCCCAGCAACCTCCCCATGGTGGTGGATCACGGCGGTACGGCCTAGATCGGCGGGAATGAAACCTTGCACTTTTTGGGATCAAAAACCCACCGACACCGATTCCGGCCACTTCCACTCCGATCCAGACCTCGAGGTAGTTATCAAACTTGTTGGGATTGTTGTGATCTACATTCTGGTAAAATTTGGTGTCAATCGGACCACCTTGACCGGCGGTCTGACCACCGCCGGCGGCGGCGCGTGGGCTGCGCGTCCGGCCGGTCCGGGAGCAGTTCTTTGCTCCGTTTGACTTGTTTCGTCGATACGAACAACTTTCGTGTTTTGACTTTTGTCAAATTCGGTCGTTTGACCGATGGTCAATTAACCCGATTAATCGGATCGTACGATTTACGATTCGAGAGATCCGACCGTTGGATGATCATGAAATTTGATCGTAGGGTTAATATTGATATTATAAGCATGTTGGACCGTTGGATTATTGAAATTATATCGTTTGATCAATGATCAATTATGCAATGATTATGGATCGTTATATCCGTGATGATCCGACCGTTGGATCATCACCATTTTTGGATATGATGTTAGGATGCTAGAAATAAGCATGTTGGTAGATTTTGGAAGTTTTGGATTTCGTGTGGGACCCGTTGATGAATAGTAGACGTGGGACCCACGTTGACCGATGGTTGACTTTTGGTCAAATGGTCTCGATTAATATTTCCGATGTCCTAGGTGACATTTGAGGAACTTTGGATTATTTTGGAAATGTATTATGCTAATTGGATATTGCATAATCATAGGTGATTATGAAAGGTGTTGCGTACACGCTTGTCGATTCCTGGTTACTATTTGAAGACGCAGCAGGAATTAGAGGTGAGTGAATCTCACGATGTTTTTATATATGAATATTAATTCATATTGTGTTGTTGTGATTTTGGTGTTAAAACAATATTTGAAAAATGTTCATCTTATTGTTTTAATTTGTGAATTTTGTGGGAACACAATAATTCTATTAAGATATTGTGTTTGCCTATTTGAATGTTTTTGTCCAAACGGACTGTCCTGACCGGGGACAATGTTAAATGGGTGAAAAATGGTAGCCCATTCAGTTAGAGCTCTAGACTGCATATTGTTTGGTTAACTTGATGTATTAAAAGGAGAAGAAAAATAGTATTCTCACTTTTAATCAGGCGAAGTTAAAAATAACTTGATGTATTAAAAGGAGATGCATCTCACTTTTAATCAGGCTAAGTTATGTGGTTTTGTGTGAGTAAAGATCGAGGGTTTATATTATTTAACATGCTGGATTACCCTGGTATTAACATACACGTTTATGGGGCGTGTGGGGTTAAAATACGTGGTATGGGGCACGTAGGTTCAGTATATTAGATAATACGAATCTTCCGGATTTGAAATGGAAACTTTGTCTTTAAATGATTCTTTAAAAATAAAAGAATTCAATTTGGGAAAATGTTACAGTGTGAATAAAACATAGATTACTCATACCAGCTTCGTAAGCTGACCGGGTTTGTTGATATAACCCGGTACACTATTCCACGGTGTAGTGGTTATACCTGCAGGTTAGGATAACCAGGAGTAAGCAAGGCTGCATACATATTATTGGGTTATAAGACTTCCGCTGTTTATGTAATAAACTCTGATGGATTAATTATTTAATATTTTGTAATATCAATTTATTATTTAATTTATGGCTTGTAATATGTAACCCTAAAGAACGGGTTAGCATTTACATTTATTGGGCATGGAGTATAATTGTTGTACTCGAATTAAAAGGAAAAAAATTCTAGTGCATATTTGTATTTGATTCCATGTAGTCACGTTTCCGAATTGATTGTAATTAAGGGCAAAATGCCTTATTAATTGATTTGAAAATCGGGGCGTGACAGATTGGTATCAGAGCAAAACAATGCTCTAAGGAAGTGATTGAGCAATGGAACGCTCTAAGGAAATGAAACGAGTTTTGGAATTGAGAAGTGAAGTTAGGGTTTAGAGCTTAGGATCGGTTTAGGGTTTGGCGTTAGGTTCTTAGATTCATTCAAGTAATGGTTACTTTGTATGCTTAATTTCGCACAGTATTTATCGAGTGATGGCCCGACCGCGGCGGATCCCCATCATGTGCTCTTCAGTGCTGTTGTGTTGTTAAGAATATAAAGTACAAATTACAATTCCGAAATTGATAGTCTTACATGGCTACATTCCTAACTCTCTCAACCGTACCCTGGATCAAACGACAGACTTGATCCACTGAACCTTTCTTGTTCTTCAGTAACTCAGTAGAGATCTGTGTTGCTACCGTTACTAGACAACCAATGTACGGATTGTCTGAGACCCCTTCTGTTCTTCCAGCAGTAGGCATATCTGGTAGAATTGAAAAACCTGAAGTTAGGAATACAATTGTACCTAACTCACAACCACCTATTAACTTCTGCACCGTTGACTGACTAATAGGAGCATAAATCACGTATGACCCTGTTGGATCAGTACAACTTTCTTGGAGTATATAGGTGTTGTGCATTTGCAACAAGGAGACACAATTGCGTGGATCATGACCAGTTGTGATGTGTGCAATCTCCTGTACTTCTTTTTCCAATGCTAGATGGTCCCACTGGTTCCGAGTTTGTACGTCAATGAAGAAGTCAAAGAGCTTTCGGTGAGAGACATGATGCTGGATTATTGCAGATGCAGTTCGAGTGAGGCCATGAGGCTTATTCAGCCTGTTCCAGATTTTGTTGGTGGAGACTCTTATCCCTGAACCCCTGAACTTGGTTTGTTCAGCTACTTTCCATTCATGAGCAGTAGAGTTGCCGATGTCTGTGCAAAAGTCTGTCACTATTCTGCATGCCATCTGCAACATGTTTCTTCTTCCTTCCACAGATGGTATGACACAAAAGTCTTGAGGTGGATAAGTGTCAGCCGCGGAATAATTTAACCTTTCCGCTTGCCTCTGAAGTATTTCTACCCATCGCCTTGCTCCAAAGGCTAAGCCTGACTCCACTAGCGTTCGGTATGTTTGGTGCATGTTTTGATCCTGTACATCAACATGTTCCACCCATACGACACGAGAGCTGCCGTTGAACAAATCTTGGATTAAGCATCCGGATGGACGCTTCTTGCATTGAGATCTTGAGTGTGGACCCAGATTTGAGCTTAAACCGTCCACAGAGACGTCAATTATTGCCCAACTTTGTTCTGTTTGTCGTTGGCAATAACGAACAAAGTGAGTTACACGAGTGGAGACAGATGGACTGGTCACCTGGAACTCAGCAGTCATGACTTGGATGGTTTCGTTGTAGCTTCCAGTTGTCCCTGTTGACAACACGTCAAGGATCGTTGCCCTCGAGATGATGCTACCGAATATGGTGGACCATTGGTCCACATCCATGAAGAGATTCACGAGTACGACAGGACTGAGGGGAATAGTGGCTGTGTAGCGAGAAGCTTCAGTTTGGAAGTTAGTGGGAGTAAGATCAATACCGTTAGTGAAGATTCTCTTGTACTCTGCTTCATTCAGGAACTCATGAAGCGTGACAGAGCTGGATTTGAGTGCAGAGATCCACAGTGGCGCAGCAGCAGATGTCATGATGATTAGCTCATCTCTGACCGACACAATGATTTCAGAAATCTTAGTTGTGTCTGCCACGACAGATGCTTCTGCCACGACAGATGCTTCTTCAGGTTCTGAACGGTTGATTTTGTCTGATGGTTGTTGTGTAGAAGAAGAGTGATGTGGGATCGACATACACTTTTGAATATCCCTCCTCATGTGAGACTTTTCCCTTGGACCGATGACTGCAGGAATTGGAAGAGTCTGAGGTTGTGGGGTAGTCTCTTCAATCCCTTTTAGTAGCTCACTATTGGGAGTAACTCGTTTTCCACAGTGGTTGCAGTTGATTCTGTTGAATGCTGCTTGGTACTGGCTAAGTTGAGCTTGAAGCTCATTGATTTGCTGTCTCAGCAAAAAATTTTGTTGACGAGTTGTTTGGGCAGGCGTTTTGGGTCGATGCTTTATCACCCAGGCAGAGACTTGTGCAAACGTTAACTTTATTTGGTCACCCAAATCTTGTCGCTGTTGAACAGTTGGCTGTGGAAAAGCCTCGACGAAGTCCTTCAATGCTTGGACTTGGTATTTGGTGAAGCTCTTCCTCAGTGGAATACGTTTGGATGAACTAGGTTCAGCTTGTGGAGATGATACTTGTGGACTTGAGGCTATTTCAATGGCTTCGTCTTCTGCTAGAAGCATGTCTAGCATGTCGATATCGTTGTCGAATTCGATTGCTGGTGAAATTATTTCATCTAAGCCCTCAAAGAATTGGCTTTCAGAGGGATCAGATTGAAGTAATTCACTGAACGAATTCACTTTACGTGACATGTTTGAGTTGGTGTAAATCTCTGAGAAGTGGAGTGAAGAAGTCCTCTTTGAAAGAGAAAGGAGGTTATGGCACTAATGGAAAGTATCTGTTAGTGGATGCGTAAGGTGTATATTTATGGTTGGTGGAGGATTTGAAAATTCAAAAGCAAAGGTGAGTGGCTGATTTACAGCTAATTGTCGGAGACCTTGGAGATTGTGGAAGATTTTCTTTCCCCGATGCACTGATTTTCCACATACAGTTCCACTCTTGTGAGACCTCGCATCTTTTGAGGAATTAATTATGCGAAAGTTAAAGTAAAGAGCCATTATGACCGGTGTTAGTGGAAGACTGAGTTTTTGTTGATTAAATCTTGTGGAATCTTGTATCGTGGGCGATACTTTTGAGTAATTGAGACAGATATGAGCAATAATTATTCTTAGTGGGTTGCTGAGTGCACCGCACTCGCATTAAAGAAGGGTTTCCTTACGGTGGGAAATTTTGTCTTAAATACTTGGATAAGGAGTCGTGTTTCTTAACTCATATCTGTTATCAAACAAACACTTCGACTAAATTTCTCTCTTGCAAAATGGTGAGCAAAGGAGAGTGCAGTAAGAGATCAAAGACTGATTGGAGTGAACTTCCGGTGGAGATCTGGAAGTATATATTCCAGTTGGTGGCAACCGCATCCCTGCAGAGCACAATGGAACTCCGTTGTGTCTGCAAAACTTTCAAGGAGTATGCCGATAGCTGGTCTACTTTGGCGGCGATCGACATGGATGGATTCGATGGTGGATCCAGACCCACTGGTTCCATAGAAGCGGATCTGCAGGTGCGCATCTTCGCAAATCGATGCTGGGAAGCGAAGAACCCGGAGTCTCTGTTCCGAATGGGAATACGAGTACTTGTGGAAGCGGCCAACATATCCCTAGCCCTGGAGTATTTCGATGCGGCATGCAAACCAGGAACATTCTATGGTTCGCGTCCCAGTTCAGTGGTAGGTCATCATGTTGCATTTTATGCAGCATGTATGATTAAGATGATTTTAGGACCACGAGCCGAGCAGCAGAAAACGGTGCAGCGACTGTGTGAAGCCCTCGACTGGTGGAGAAGCGGATGGAACATCTACTACTGTAGACAAGAAGTCGAGCGGATGATGCATCAGGCTAAGTTTTGTCATGAGCATCTACTGCTGTATTTTCCGTCGACTACTGTTTTCCTACCCGCCGGTAAATGTCTTACTTGCGGTGAGTCAAGTTTTTGGCGTCCTTTTGGCCAGGACATGTGGGACGTGGATGGAGATAGGCATGCAGCTAGAGAATGTTGCGACACTTGCAAGTGTTTCGTAGAGGCAGCATATTTCTATCAGCTTATGATGTATGGAATTCCGAGACATCCGGCCTCTTATCCACGAAGTCACTACTGGAGGTTTAAGGATGGCTTCTGGTAGTGTAAGCCCTGTGAGGCATTTTAGAAGTTGTAATAGCAGTGTGTGCAAACTGTAACTTCAGTTTCTTTACTTTATGTGTGGTTGTGTAGTACCCGGTTTATTATTAAATAAATTCTGGGATTTGAATTTCAGGTTGTGAGAACCAAGTTGTGGTTGTGTTGTGGTTTGATGTGTACTACCCGGTTATTAATGAAATAAATTCTGAGATTTGGAATTGAAGTGTGATAACCTTGGGTGTACTCTGCGTCCAAATTTCGGGACGAAATTTCTTTAAGGAGGGTAGACTGTAATACCCCGAAATTTCCATACTATTTTTATAAAATAGGTCGTGAAATTTGAAGTGAAATGGTGTGATTTCATATTTTTAGGGGTTTTCATCGTAAAACGATAATTACGGCGGTAATTATAAGTTACACAAGGTTAATTAAGGTAACTTTTTATCCGTTGAGAATTTGGGAAAACTTCCTTCATGAAAGTTGTAGAACTCGTCGAATCGAGTTCGTAGGAATTTGGTTCACCGAAAACGGACATCGTATGAAGGAGTTATGACCTTCGGAAGTTTGGAAAATTTTGTATAAATATTGGGTATTTTTCAGAAATTTCATTTTTGCCCGGATCTTTCCGGAAACTTCCGAAAAAGCTCCCAACGGACAGAATCTTCGGGCGGCGCGTGGCGGCGCGTCCGGACTCCGATGGCCACGATTCCGGTGGCGCCGGCTTCGTCTCCTCCCCCTCTTCATTTCCCGTGAAGGTACCTTCCCCAAATTCTTGACGGAAAGTTGTCAACCGGAGCCGACAGTTCTGCCAAAAAGGGGAAGCTTTCCGGCGACGTTTCCGGCCACCTCCGGCGATGAGACCTGTTGGGTTTTGCTCCCCTCCTGCCCAGCAACCTCCCCATGGTGGTGGATCACGGCGGTACGGCCTAGATCGGCGGGAATGAAACCTTGCACTTTTTGGGATCAAAAACCCACCGACACCGATTCCGGCCACTTCCACTCCGATCCAGACCTCGAGGTAGTTATCAAACTTGTTGGGATTGTTGTGATCTACATTCTGGTAAAATTTGGTGTCAATCGGACCACCTTGACCGGCGGTCTGACCACCGCCGGCGGCGGCGCGTGGGCTGCGCGTCCGGCCGGTCCGGGAGCAGTTCTTTGCTCCGTTTGACTTGTTTCGTCGATACGAACAACTTTCGTGTTTTGACTTTTGTCAAATTCGGTCGTTTGACCGATGGTCAATTAACCCGATTAATCGGATCGTACGATTTACGATTCGAGAGATCCGACCGTTGGATGATCATGAAATTTGATCGTAGGGTTAATATTGATATTATAAGCATGTTGGACCGTTGGATTATTGAAATTATATCGTTTGATCAATGATCAATTATGCAATGATTATGGATCGTTATATCCGTGATGATCCGACCGTTGGATCATCACCATTTTTGGATATGATGTTAGGATGCTAGAAATAAGCATGTTGGTAGATTTTGGAAGTTTTGGATTTCGTGTGGGACCCGTTGATGAATAGTAGACGTGGGACCCACGTTGACCGATGGTTGACTTTTGGTCAAATGGTCTCGATTAATATTTCCGATGTCCTAGGTGACATTTGAGGAACTTTGGATTATTTTGGAAATGTATTATGCTAATTGGATATTGCATAATCATAGGTGATTATGAAAGGTGTTGCGTACACGCTTGTCGATTCCTGGTTACTATTTGAAGACGCAGCAGGAATTAGAGGTGAGTGAATCTCACGATGTTTTTATATATGAATATTAATTCATATTGTGTTGTTGTGATTTTGGTGTTAAAACAATATTTGAAAAATGTTCATCTTATTGTTTTAATTTGTGAATTTTGTGGGAACACAATAATTCTATTAAGATATTGTGTTTGCCTATTTGAATGTTTTTGTCCAAACGGACTGTCCTGACCGGGGACAATGTTAAATGGGTGAAAAATGGTAGCCCATTCAGTTAGAGCTCTAGACTGCATATTGTTTGGTTAACTTGATGTATTAAAAGGAGAAGAAAAATAGTATTCTCACTTTTAATCAGGCGAAGTTAAAAATAACTTGATGTATTAAAAGGAGATGCATCTCACTTTTAATCAGGCTAAGTTATGTGGTTTTGTGTGAGTAAAGATCGAGGGTTTATATTATTTAACATGCTGGATTACCCTGGTATTAACATACACGTTTATGGGGCGTGTGGGGTTAAAATACGTGGTATGGGGCACGTAGGTTCAGTATATTAGATAATACGAATCTTCCGGATTTGAAATGGAAACTTTGTCTTTAAATGATTCTTTAAAAATAAAAGAATTCAATTTGGGAAAATGTTACAGTGTGAATAAAACATAGATTACTCATACCAGCTTCGTAAGCTGACCGGGTTTGTTGATATAACCCGGTACACTATTCCACGGTGTAGTGGTTATACCTGCAGGTTAGGATAACCAGGAGTAAGCAAGGCTGCATACATATTATTGGGTTATAAGACTTCCGCTGTTTATGTAATAAACTCTGATGGATTAATTATTTAATATTTTGTAATATCAATTTATTATTTAATTTATGGCTTGTAATATGTAACCCTAAAGAACGGGTTAGCATTTACATTTATTGGGCATGGAGTATAATTGTTGTACTCGAATTAAAAGGAAAAAAATTCTAGTGCATATTTGTATTTGATTCCATGTAGTCACGTTTCCGAATTGATTGTAATTAAGGGCAAAATGCCTTATTAATTGATTTGAAAATCGGGGCGTGACATATATAGTGCCATCCTCCCTCTAAAGAAGCAGAGCCATGAAATTTGTAGAAAACAAGAGCTGTAGTGAGCCATTAGAAGGAACTAGCTAGAAGCCGAAATAAATTCAAAAGCCAACTCCATATGTCTTGAGGTGCCGGGCATTCCAAAAATAAGTGCTGTCATTGATTCAAAATCCTTGTGGCAGTAGGAACATTGAGAGCTGAACACCACGTCTTTGAAGGACTGAATCCACAAGAACTCTACCATGAAGAACCGTTCAAGCCACAATGCTCTTCCTTCGTTGTATGGCGGTAAAGGCCTTGCTAATATCAAGCTTCTTGATAGCTATATTTCCACCGCTACAACGTCTATTCTATCCAAGAGATTCATGCACTCTGAGGTGAGGGTGATGGGATCAATGATAGATCGACCCTTGACAAAGGCGGTTTGGTTTGGAGAAATAATTCTATAGGCCGGCTACCGAGCTTAGCCGGGCAATTGGTCTGGAATCTGCCTGGCCCTCCTCGATCATCTTTCTTTTTGGGAATTAGATCACAAAGTTGGAGTTGACATTTGACAACACAAAACTGGCCAGAGAAAAACTGATCCGGTATGACTCTCTACCAATCCGGTAGGGAAAGCTGACTGAAAGTGTTGCACCACATGCTCTGCAATCCTAACTTGGTCTTGCAACACTACAATCACCACTTTAATGGACGCCAAGGGTTTGTGAAACCTACGAACCTTGAACATATTTATCATGGAGAAAGGAGGAGTTGCAATCACCCTCAACTAGCCAATATACGAGACTTACTACCTACTCAAGAAGCACTTCATGATCTAGCATCATAAAAATCGTTCTAGTATAGTAATGCCTAAGGTGGTTTAAATAGTCCCACCGAGACAACTGCAGCATCTAGTTGGATAATGTCAGAACCACCATCTGAGCCAAGTTTTGAATCCTTTAGAACTGATATACAATTTAGTGATTTGTTGGTTTCTGGTGAACAACCAGTCAGAAGTAAATTCAAACAAATGATCAACTTGAGATATCATTGACATCAGATGGTGGTGGTTTACTTCAAACAACCCACAACAATTACATAAACTGTAATCTCTGCTTATAAATTAAATCAAACATTTATTTAAAGCTCAAATGTTCTAAATAAATAACACACATACAAGAAGATTTGCCTTATTCGATAAACACTTGGACATTTCAGAAATACATCACCTACATTGTAGCTACTTTCTCTTAATACTGCACAAAAGGACAATGACACTATATATGAACCAACCCCAACCCCAACCCCCTTATTGACCACAAGGGTATATGAATTATGAAACAAACTGACCTTATGATGCTCTCTTGGGTTTACAGACAGACCTTGGAACAAAACAATCCCCCTTCCAACCCACAAAATTCATGTATTAAAGAATTAATGAACATTTTGCAAAACAATTTTATGTGTCAGACCCCAAGTCCCTTTGTATCTACATGCAACCAATCTTCCAGGATTGCCCTTCACAACTTCTCTTTCGCCTCAAGACGATTCATCCTTGTGAGATCTCGTTCCAGGGGATGCCTTACTCTTAAGTTGAAAGACAGTTTTTCTGCCCAAACAGCTTTTCTATATATAACTAACACCATTCTAAACCTTTTTGTGCAGAGTATCTTAGTCACAATCCAACCCACAAACTTCTAATACAACACCACCTCTCGACACAAATGGGTTTATTCGGACCCATAATAGCGAGAATATGGATGCCAGAAGAATTGACCACACGATAATGATTGTGGGAAGCCTGTCATTTCTTCCCACCATACCCTTTAGGAATGGGTAAAGATGGACAATGACCCAAATGGCAAAGAACAACTTACCAATTAGAGGACCCCATGAGTCGTAACCATTGTTGATGGCATCAGAAACTCCAACTACAACTCCAATTATGTTTACGATCAATAAGGTCATAGGAGGGATCAATAGCGCCGTCCACTTGAAGATGTATAGCTCGGAAAACTCTCCGTCATCTGCTGCTTTGGATGTGACAGTGAAGTTTGTGCTAACTCCACCCAAGACCTTGAGCAGACCCTGGACTAGCGCGAAAAGGTGTGATGATGAACCACCAATCACCCAGAACTGTTCATTTCTCCACCAGTCATGAATGCCGACATGCCCCCACTGCATCTCAAGTACGCTAGTTGCCGCAATGGATAAAAAGAGGGCCATGAAAACAATGCTGGCATAGTTGCTAATCTGTATATCCAGAGAAAGAAACAACCATTATTAGCTGAAATTATTGCAAGACAAATTCAGCAAGCACAGCATTCTCAAGTCGAGTTTCTACGTTAAGAAAAAAATGTTTGAGGCAATTAAATTTTGATACATTAAATGTACTCCAGATTAATGTAAAGAGGGAAATTACCTCAGGGACAATAAACTTCCCAGTAAGGAGACAAACAGCTGGCAAGGCACAGTAAGCGATCAAGGGGATGGATGTCAAAGGATATACAACCGAGTTGATATACGAAAAGCGCTCCAACCATTTCAAACCACACCCATATCCATACCAGATGGGACAGTGCCTGCTCAATAAAATTTCAACAGATCCCAAGGCCCATCGAAGCACCTGGTGTAGCCGATCTGACAAGTTTATAGGAGCTGAACCCTTAAATGCAGGCCTTTTTGGCATACAATACACTGACCTCCAGCCATGGCAATGCATTTTGAAGCCTGTTAGGATATCCTCTGTAACAGATCCATATATCCACCCAACCTGAAACATAATAAAGAATTAGAAAACAGAAGAATGTCATATTGCTCAACAAATAGCTTAAAAAATAGCTTGAGATTCATTAATTAGTCAAAGTCCATAAAATGGTGGGGCTTACCTCCTTTCCCCATTCTGTTTTATCTTCATAGCCACAACTAATAACATGAATGGCTTCTTTCAAGAGTGATGCAGAACTTGTTCCCCTGGGAACTCCACCATCTTCCATGAGTGAAGAAGCTATGAAAACTGGCGACTGTCCAAATTTTTTCTCAAATTTTATTTGAGGCATTAGGGATGATTTTTCATTATCTATTCCTGCAATAAAGTTTCAGTAGCACCATAAGTATCTATGTTGAACACAACATCTACTGCATACAAAAATATAATTGATGACACACGTTAATGAATCCCGAGCAAGGAAATTCGAGATAATACTCTGTCGGGGCAAACAACTATTGTGGCCAATTGGAGATCACTTTCTTACCTTCAACTCCCTCCTGAATATTTTCTAGTGCATGTATCTGCTTTGAAGCCTCCCTGTTCTTCTTCTTTTTATCATTTGACTTTGCTTTTTTGTTAGTCTTTCTAGAACCACAACACATGCAGCACCATTTAGGCCAACAATTACAAGTCTTCCCTGGGGCCTTCTTCTTGACAGGAGCATCGTAACCATAGAGTGCCTGCCTTCGGAAGACACACCCAGTTCCAACATAAATTGGCCCTTGGATCCCATCTAAACCTTTCATATTGATCTGCATTCAATTTTGAAAAGGAATTAGCTTTCCTTACGAAGGTTCATGTTTTTGCAACTTCATTAGCATGTCTATCATTAGATTTTTTTTTTATTGAAAAGAAAAAAGAACAAGGCACTTACATCAAAGAATACGACGTTGCGATTTGAGTATCTGTCATGAAGATCAATCCCATCAAATCTTTGTGGAAATTGTACATAACAGATCTTCTTTCCTGAAGTGGGGTCCATCATGAAGCACATTGCTTCACGAAGTGCTTTGCTATTGTTTATATAGTGATCACAGTCAACATTGAGTATGTAAGGAGCATTTGAGACTATTGCTGACACCCGTACCTGAGTTCATAACACAACTATAACTATTAGTTAAATGAAAAAAACAATGACATAAAGTTCAGACATGCACGCAGAGAGGAGAGCTCTACCAGAGCATTCATAGCCCCAGCCTTTTTGTGATGATCAAAACCTGGTCTCTTCTCACGAGACACATAAACCAAACGGGGTAATTCATTGCCTTCAATATCACGAAAACCATTTTGCCCAAGGAAAACCTGTGAAAGAGGTATGATTAAAGACTCAATAGTATGTAAAATATAAAGACGGGCCTGTTAAATACACTATGATATTGGCTCTAAATATGTGATATGCATTAAATGAACACCCCCTCACCTGAATCATTCCAGGATGATCCCTGACATTGTTCCCAGGCCATGGAGAGCCATCCTGCATTGTCCAACCCTCCTCAGGAACCTTCTGTGCTGTGGCAACCAACGAATTTATCCGAACTTTGAACTCTTCATAATCTCTCTATACCAACAAAATAACAACACCAGATTAGTAAAGTCATCATCCATAACAAACCAAAAGGCTACATGGCTCAACAAAAATCATCTTTAAGCTAAGAACTCTACAGAAATCTCTTCTTCCACTGAAATTACAGTCTTGTTAATGTTATCATTCAAAACAAAAAGGAAAGAAGGTGCAAACCTTCATGGCTCGACGTTCCCTGACAAATGTTGGATCTACTTTGTCTCTCAAATAGTCAACTTTTAGAGCAAAGTACCACTCTGGGGCCCGAGGTTCAATGTTGAACTTCTTGCAGAAAGGGACCCACTTTCTTGCAAACTCAGATGTCTCTGAGAGTGCTTCAAAAGTGAGCATGGCAGCACCATCATCTGAGACGTAGCATGCAACTTTGTCGACTGGATAATCTACAGCGAGGATGGACAGAACTGTGTTTGCGGTGATAAGTGGAGGCTCCTTCATAGGATCAACAGTACTAACAAATATGTCAAGATCGGCTAACCCAGATGGCTTCCCTTCCTTCTCATACCTGAACAAACAAATTTTTAGTACAATAACGTAGAACAGATATCTCAAACAGCCACCAATACAAAGACAGAGAGAAGGTGGTTTACCTCAGTGATAATCGATCAAGGTATGTTTCTCTCTCAATCGGATACCATTTGGGAAACTGATCCAATATCCATGACAAGGCAAACCAAATCTCACATATTACAGATGTTAACCACAATCCATATGCATTGTTGACTGGATGGAGAATTCTATAGTGAAAAAATAGGCCAAGAACCGCAAGACGGAGCAGGATGATCATTCTATATGGATTTATCTTGCTTGAAGGAATAGGCAACTTCCTCGACAGTGGCTGTCTGCCTTCATCCATCCTGTAGAAGTAATGTAATTGTAAAAGTTAGGAATAACATGTCATGATAGACTCAGGACTCTCAACAAATTTCGAAGAATATTGACAATGCACCTACTTGGGTAAATCAGAATCGTCCGGCTCATTGTTTCCACCATCATTTCCTCCTTGGTGCTTCACCAACTCAAGTTTTTCATTTTGCTTCTTCTTCCACTCCTCCATTCGCTCCTTCCAAGCAACAGTTCCGTACCCATATACAGCTAAGTCTTTCTTAGGATCCATTGGCCTGGGTGGAACTGCATGCATCATCAAGACCAACAATCAGAGTTATCAAACCCATAAGTAAGAACTATGACAGCTACAGCACTGTGACAAATTTGATGAACTTACATGTCATAGAGGCATCAGAAGATGGCATTGGATGAACCCGTTTTCCTCGACTCATAAATGGGGGAATAATAAGCGCATGTTTATCTGATGCAATCCCAACATCCTTCACCAAATAACAACACGATTATCAAAACACATATCAATCACCAAAAAGAAAGAACAAGAAGCAGATAAAAATATTTCACCTCTTGCCCATAGGTCAGGAGAGGAATCTCTGAAGCCATGGATGCAGTGTCAAACTCAGCCGGAGTGCTAATCCCCGAACCGTGGACTTGGGAACCCCGGCCGATGTTAAGGCGAGCCGCCAGCACTGCCGCAGCAATTTGGTGTGGGTCTCTCCTGTCATTGCTTGCAATGTCAAACTCATTCTCCAAATCATCAATATCATCCTCTTCTTCATCCCCTTCCACTCTTGGACTCCCTAGCAAATTTTGCAAATTGTTTTTAAGTTTCTTCTTCAACTAAATAGAGTAACAAGAAAGCAACATTGATATGGATAAGGGAAAGTGTCACCTTTAATGCGCTTGTATCTGGTTTTGCATTGTGGGCAAGATTGATTGCCTTCTCTTCTTTCATACTCATAGCAAGATCTGCAAACAGGGAAGGCACATTCATTGCAAGCAACAAAGGGCTCCCCATCCACTGTAATTTCTATTTCATCACCACAGATCTGGCATATCTGCCCACTCAGTTCTTTAACAGATGTTACCTGCAAAATCCATCTCCATCAGCTCAATCACTTGAAATTTTTTAATTGAAAACAAAAAAAAAATCCAAGGAAGAAAAATCCCACAATACCCAACTGAAAATTAAATTATCGACAGCTTAAAAGGGGAAGTAGCCTTGTCGAAAATTGATAGCACGGTTTCAGAAATAAAGTTTCAGACTTTCTGCAACAACTTTCATTGACCAGCTCTGAAATCAACAGGGGACAAAGAAGACGTTTCACTAGAAACCAGAGCTAAAGCATGAATGTGAGGCTCAAAACACTCAAATTCATATATACTCAAAAACCCTCCACCAAAATCTGTATTTGCAGCTTGAAATTTTTTTAATATAATCAGGTAGGGATGAAAAGGAAACAAAAAAAAAAAGAGAGAAAATTTGCTTATATTAAGAAAGAGAAATGTCCAGAAATAGAAGGAAAAATCTTGATGAAGTGATTTCAGGATCTAACAAGTGTAAGAATAAGTGAATATGAGCAGCTGGGTACTCCTAAAAATGCAGAAATGGAGAGGAGAAAATGACTTTTGGGGGAAAACAAAGGGTAAAGCGAAAGATTTTGAAGGGTGTGAAGATTTGCAGATACTAAAAATAGGACTTACTCTTGAAACTTCATCAGCATTGATGACAACAAACTCATTCCTGTTATGAGAACCAGCAACAAGTCTTCCTTTGGTGTCCATAATATCACTGAGAATGCACAAACTCAAAGAGACTTATCCACTGTCTCTCTCATCACAACCCAAAGAAGACACCTTGAGGCTTCTTTCACCTTCCTCCTCTAGTTCTCTTCTGGTCTGTGTTTGCTTGTTTAGTCCACAGGGTCAGCAGGCACCCATTACAAGGAACACCAACCCCACATTGCACAAAGAATAAAATACAGAGCTTTACAGAGAGGTGTAGGGAGAGGGAGGGAAATAAACAAATGGGGTATATAAAAACAGAAAAGGGGTGGGTGAAATTAAAAAAAAAAAGTAAACTTTGTTTGTGTGTGATGAATGAATGATTCTTTTCTTGAGAGCCTTCTTCTGAGAGCAAAACTTGGTGCTTTCAATCTGTGACACCAGAAAAGTAGAAAACAGAGAGAGAGAGAGGTAAAAGAATCTAATGCTCTTCGATGAGTTGAAAATTCAACACTTAATAGACACAAGGGGACGAGATAGGGACAGAGACAAGAAGAGAGAGAGAGAGATGAGGTTAAACCCTCAAAAATCAAGGATCTGAATAATCAACCGGAACTTAATTTCTAAAACAAGAGAGAAGAATTATTATGAGGTTCTGGGTGGGACCCAGAATTTTTGATGATGATGGAAGCCATCGGGCACTGGTGGGGCTGAGCCGCTGCACCACCGGAGAGTCGGTGGTGGAGGATGGGTAATTTGGTAAATTGAGTACAGAAAACAGAAATGGTTTTTTTTTTTTGTGGGTGCAAAGTGTCGGTGGTGGTGGTGTTGTGGTTGGATTTGATGTCTTTTTCCTTCTCTCTCTCTGTCACGGTTTCGGTGTGCTTTTGCGTCAAAGGAGGGAGAGAGAGATGCAACCTAGAAGAGAAACTGTGTGAAGTGTTCTTCTAAACCAGAGACTAGTACAATGGACTGTCACGTGTGACTCGTGCAGCTGACCGAAAGACGAAAGTCTAGCGCTAAATCTCGCGAGATATTGATTATTCTTTGTTCTTAAACCCTAAAATGATCAAGCTGAGGTAATGAGCCTCCCTCATGTGTTGCTGTCTCTTTTTTTTCTTTTTTTTGAAAGATTTTATTTTTTAATCAAGCTAATGTGTTGCTGTCTTACATTCCTTTAAAACAATATATATATATATATATATATATATATATATATATTATTTTGCCTTTTTGGTACCGGAAAAAATTACTTATTTTACTTTTCTTTCCTTCTTTTGTGGTAAATAAACATTTTATTTCCGTTTAAAACCCCTACGCAAGAAGACGGATCCGGAGGTGTGTCACAAACTTACGGGTTCCTGATGGTGTGTTCTTCGGCGGAGTTTGCTAAACCCACCTTTAGGGTCTTACTTCAAAGCTACTAAGCAAGCATAATTACTGACTTTCTAGTAGGCATTGAAGTTTCACTTGAAATTGAGTCGTAATTAGATTATCATTGATTTCAATGTAATATTATTCAAAAGAAACTCTAATGCCTACTAGAAAGTCAGTGTAATATGGTGGCCCAAGCCCTTTCATTTTATTGGGTTTTTATCACAAATAGTACTTGAATTATTTCTTAATTATATACTTGGTACCTGAACTTTAATTTTTGTCACAAGTAGTACCCAAAGTTTCAATTTTTGTCACAAGTAGTACCCAAAAATTTTGATTTCATCTATTTTGGTACCTAAGGCCGATTTTTGTGATAATATGCGCGTGTTAAAAAAAATTAAAAACTTTGGGTACTACTTGTGACAAAAATTGAAGTTCAGGTACCATTTAGGATGAACTCGAAGAGTTCGGGTATTGGTTGTGATCAAAAGAGAAGTTCAGGTACTATGTATATAATTGAGGTAAAGTTCATGTACCATTTGTGATAAAACCCCCATTTTATTTATGATACCATAAAAAAACAAATCTGTTTGACTTGCTAATTTTTAGTTATGAGTCGAATGTTTATCTTAAGTGGTTCTCGACTACTCCAGATTTTATTCTCGATATTCTCCTCTACGATTGTAATCGTATTTAGTTCTAAATAAAATTCTCTTTCTTTAAAAAAACAAACAAAAAAAACCGTTGGACTATCTTTTTCTAGCTATGTTATCACTTTTACGTAGTTATGGTTGAAATAGTGAAACAAATTTAATTGCTTTTCTATTTCTCGTTAAAATTTATTCAGGAATTTCAGTTTGTATTGAAAAATCACAAACATTGCTTACCTCTAATCAACAATTCACGAAAACTTTTTTTTTGGTGGATCAGAAACGTCATAATGTTTGATTCAAATGAAAAAAAACCATCCTCTTCTATAATAAGCTTTCAATGTTGATTTCAACTCTTACTTTTCTCCTTAACTCCTGAAGTTTTAAATTGTACTTGATCAATATATTAAATATCAAATAGTTACCTCAATTATAATTTTATTTGTATACATTTCATCTATACTCAGTTTTTATTGAAGAAATTCTATCTTTAATCAAAATTTAAAACACAAAAAAAAAGTCTAAGCTTCAATATCCGCAAAAAAATTGATTATTTCAAAATTATGGTACATAAATTTTGTAGGGTCAATGACCAATAAGGTCATATACTCTATAGAATTGTCCAATAAATTAGACAAAATATAAATTTGCCCAATAAGGTCATGTAATGAAAAACAGGGAGCAATATGACCTTTTTATACAACATGTTTTATATAATTTACGAAATATGCCACTGACTTCAAACCCACCCAATTATTGTTTGACAATAATTTGTTTATTAAGTGACAATAAATTTGTTATTGTCAGATAATAACTAGTTTATTGAGTGACAATAAATTTGTTATTGCTAGACAATAATTTGTTACTGTTAGACAATAATTTGTTATTGTCAAACAATAACTGGTTTATTGAGTGACTCTCTCTCTCTCTCTAACCAGATCGAATTAACTCTCTCTCTAACAAATATCCAGCGACCCTAATAATAGGGGGCAAAATTGTCAAGTAAAATTGGCTTGAGTTGTTAGAAATAACCTATTGGGAAATAGTGTGACCTCTTGGGCAAAATACCAACCTTATTGGTAAATGTTATGAAACCTAAATCTAATTGGGAATATTTTTGAGATTATTGACCTTATTGGTAATTTTTCTAATTTTGTATCAGAAAAGGAGAAGGCTAGTGGAAATGTTTTTTTTTTATAAACGAGTTTAATAAATCAATAATAATTACACTCGTTTATAAATGACATTTCAAACAAACGTGGGAGCAAACACAAGCCATAAGATCGGAGCTTGAAATTTGAGCTAAAGTAAAATAAAGTAAGAGGTGCACAACACCAACAATTTGTCACCGAAAAAGATATGAATAGGAGGAGGGCTTAAATTCCTCACCTAACAAAACGAGCCGCCTATAATTGCATGCATTTCAGTAATAATAGTTGGTATGCAATCAAGCCAATAAGGTAAAAGGCAGAAGCTCAATTCCATGATTCTTAATGATTATAACTTTTCCAAAAAAAAAAAATTATACTTGGCCATCGTTCTAGAAAAGATTCATACTATTTCAAGAACTTATAAAATATCACCATCATTCGTTCATAAAATTTTGTACCATGTGTAGTCATATATACTGATGGAGGAAGGCTCTAATGAGTACCTTATAATGAGGATATGTTGAGGACTTTCAAACTCAACCGTTGGATGAACTTTTAATAAATTTTTTAAATATCAACTAACATTTTAAATATTCATCTGCCAGTTAAGTTTGAAAGTCTTCAACAAGCCCTCATTGTTTGGTACTCATTAGTGAAGGCCCCTATATTGATGATGTTCCAACTAATTAACTGGAATCTTTAATACTTAATTATGCATGATTTCATGCACTTAGAGAGTGAAAAAGATTGAAGAACTAATGCCTGGCAAGATCATATTATTCAATTACGTTGACAAAAAGGAGTCGATCGAAAATGTTATTGAAAGAATTCTACAAAGAATTTTGTCCAAAGTAGTGGTTATGTGAGTCTCTTTATATATATATTGCTCGTAGGCGACAATGGGGTCTCCTGTCTTACGGTCTAAATGGGGTCGTCTCAAAGGTTTTGTTCTGCGTACTCTTGTGGCAGCGTTTTCTCAAAGACTCATCTTTTTTATAGGTATTTTGTTTGTCATGGTTTTCGTTGAATCTGTTGGTGACTTCGTTATTGAAGGTGTTGTGCTTGATAGTGGCGATGACTGGTGCTTTACGGCTGACGACGATTACTGGTTCTTAGACATGATTGCTAGGGTTTCCTTTGGAGTAAGGGGCTGGGTAGTTTATGCTTGGGTTGAACTTTTGGACCTGCTATTACTTGGATTCGGGGTCTATAACCTTGGTGGAGTTGATTTAAAAGTTTGGTCATGCATCCGAGTTGAAACAATTTTAGACATAGCAAGGCCGCAGATCTATGTTGCTTGTTCATAAACATTAGTAAATGATACCTCTTTAGATGAGAGGATTACTTCTCTTATAGGTGGATCATTTTGTCGGTTTTACTTTGCAGTAGTATATATAGTCGTCTATATCACTGTATATGGTGTTATTTTTTTTTCCACCAATGCGACGTAATTTTTTTTTTTACTAATGCATATTGTCGTCTCCTCTTTGAGTACGTAACGAGTCATAAAAAAAACAAAAACACTGCACGCATAAGCAAGATAGAGAGAGGAAGACGAAGGAATATAATTTGGTATAGACATGTGTTTGAGAAGCCAAATGAGGATATGACAGATATATATGGCCAATGAATGCATGTGTACATGAATGTGTCACATGTGTATAGTTTTTTCTTCAAGAGAGGGGCCAGCTGAGCTAGGCTGATTTATTTCATACTTACATACGAATTAATTAATATTGCATGCTTGGTCGTTTGGTTGCTCTTAATATATAGTAAAACAATTTGGTGAGTTGGGTCATTCTGGATGCTTCTACAATCTGTATTAATTCAACTTATTGGGACCAAACTTATATGTCTGAATGATCTGAAGAGAGTGATAGAAGATGTTCATGATTAATGAAGACGATCCTACCTAGCTATTTAAATTCCAGAACAGATATATATATATATATATATATATATATACACATTTTTAATAAAATTCAGAAAGTTTTGAGATCCTGAAACTACTCTGAAAGTGATGTCTCTCATAGCCGGCCCTTAATTATTGACCCAGCTGAGCTAGCTAGGTTGCACACAAATTTCCACATACAAGACCAAGACTTAAAACTGGTGCAATATTCTTCATTGTGTTGCCGACACTAGGTTAACAAGCTAGTAAATATTAGTTAATTATATAGTAACTTTATTTTAATTAATCACTGGACCAAGTACTTTGCATTTAGCTGGGAATGGAAATATTTTAACCACGAGAAATGCTAGCCATATTAATTTCCCTCTAACTTTTCCCTTTTTATATTTTTCTTTCATTGTATGTGAAATACAATGAACGAGGAAGGTAGAAAGAAGAATGTCTATAACATTTCTCTTTAATCACACATACAATTAATGAAAAAGATAAAACGGAGAAGCTAGGTTGAAAGAGAATGTACCCAACATTCTTCTTTAACCACTGTATATATATGTAATTATGTACTTAATTCTTTAAAATAGGTGATAGAAGAATGATATGATTGTTTTCTTAATTTGGACAATTACTAATTGGGTTTTGAATCTTTTGATAGCTCAGATGGTGATCACATTCAAATATAGGATGATGATGATAGTAGTGATCGAATGTGTGGTTTGGTCATTTGGTCTGCCTAGGGTTGCAAAGTTATAATTATTAGGGGAATAATATATGGACCTCAGTGTACGTTTTGTAACATTGATCTCATGTGTCTTTTGGCTTTAAGAAGCTCTCCATGTGTTGTGTAAACCACCACCACCAGCAGCACCACCACCAGCAGCACCACCACCTACTACTATCATCAAGTTCAATTTTGACATTCTCATATTTGTAAGTTAGGCATTTGTTCTTTACCTCACAGTTTACTAAAATTAAAGTGCACCGATGATCTTTCAAGAGATCGAAAAACAAAAGTAATATATTATTTCGTCTAAGTGTCATAAATTTCCTCTTTATAAGTTGTAATTTCTAAGTTTGACAGTTGTAGTCGTGTACTCGTTGTTGTATAACAATAATAATAAAACAAGGTGATTATGTTGATAAATATGGCTGTGAGCATTATGTTGATAAATACTCATGTAAATTGATAAGTATCGCTTGCTAATTCTTTTAAGCAGTCAATTTTTAATGAAGGAAAGAAATTAACCTGCTGTTTTTCATGTGCAAATAATTTGAGCTGCAAGCAACAGTGAAAAAGGGCAAAAGGAATCCAACAATAATTGTTGCCAAGAAAATGCGATAGTTATTGTTGAGGATGGGACTCATTGTGGGAATGCCTTTTTAGCTTTTCTTTTGAGCAACTCCCACCCTACCTGTCCAATATCATTTGTTCTGAGGCCATGAGCAAACCAGACTGTGCAGTGTAGGTTGGTTTCCACTTCAAGGGACAAAGTCACCTTCTTGTGCACATTTTTAATAACTAATTCTCTATCTTAATTATGCAAATGCAAGGTTTATTTCAGTTTATGTTAATCATCAATCGCCATTTTGTGCTACGCTTCGCGCTTCGCTTAGAAATCATTCCATTTCAGGCAAGCTACTTGATTTCCCCATTTCAATTAAGCAATGGAATCATACCATTTTAGTTAAGAAGCGAATACTTAACAGATAGTTGAAGATGGTTAAGAAGTGAATACTCAGTGTTCTAGATTTGAAAAAAAATACTTATTAATAGATAGTTGAAGAAACAAATATCACTTGAGCTAAGAAACGAATACAACTTTAGCTAAGAAACGAATACTTAACAAGAGAGAGTTTCTAGTGATGATCTTATAATAAGAACTTGGTGAGGATTTTCAAATCAACGGTTGGATGAGTGTTTTAAAGTTTATTTGAAGTATTATTTTTTAAACATATTACTAATCCAACCGTTGATTTGAAAGTTTTCACTAAGTCCTTATTATAAAGTCCTTAGTATAGACTCAACCCTACTTAACAGATAGTTGAAGATACAATTTACTGATTCATTGAGATAAAAAAATGGGTAAAAACCTAATTTGGTACCTAAAGTATCGCGAAATGTACTTTTTAGTACATATAATTTTTTTTTACCCAAAATGGTATATGAACTATTGCACCGTTACCCAAAATAAGATATCCGTTAACTTTGTCGTTAAGTATGGTCCAATTAGGTACTATTTTGGATAACGGTGCAATAGTTCAGATACCATTATGGGTAAAAAAAAAAAGATTTGTAGATATCAAATTAGGTTTTTATCCCAGTTCAATTAGGTAGCATTTCTCATCTAAATATGCGTCATGCAAGCGAACTTAACGACCAAATTAATGAAAGTACTATTTTGGGTAACCGCGCAATAGTTTATCTACTATTTTGGGTAAAAAATAATTGTAGGTACCAAAAAATACATTTCACAATAGTTTAGGTACCAAATCAAATTTTTACTCCAAAAAAAAATTATTTTGTCTAGTCAAACATGGCGTGAAGTACTAACCTAATGCAATCTATTGATTAATCTAGTCAAATTAAGCCTTGTTAGGAATGTTAGCTGTATATTACATTTTGTCTTGGAAGTTGAAAAGTAATTCTACTAACCCTAGCTAGCTAGGTAAATCTAGATCAACTGTGTATAGTATTATTATAATATTCGCCTAATTTTGATTATGGAACATAATTACTATTTAATAATTCTTGGTTTGGATGCTTTGGGAAAAAATTATAAATGGGTACTCACTTTTCACCCATTCGACACTTTAGTCACTCACTTTTGCAAAATATTACTTTTGGTCACTCACTTTATACTATTTCATACACTTTGGTCACTCACGTGGGGTGAAGGGACGAAACTGACCTTGCAAAATAGGGCACATGGCTGACTGAGTGACAAAAGTGTATGAGAGAGTATAAACTGAGTGACCAAAGTGATATTTTGCAAAAGTGAGTGACTAAAGTGTCAAATATGTGAAAAGTGAATGACTATTTCTAATAAAAATCCTTACTTTGTCGGTGCCTCTCATTTGATCAAACACGTGCGAAATACTAACCCGGTCCTCACTTAGTAATACGTAAACCACACTGCAGCCAATGGGTTTAGGCCACGTGTGATGGAAACAGTACCTGGTTCACACGAGATAAACGCTCCGAAAGACCCTAATCATGGTTTTTCATGATTGATTGCGAGCTCCCACGATCAAAGGTTTTGATATGGCCTCGACCTCTTTGCTGGCGACTCGTAGGCCCCACACGCACACGTATCCGCGGGCCCCGCGAAACGACACGAGACGGGGCCCACAGGAGAAAAAGGCCCTTTCTGACACAGCTGTCTGCGAGAGACTGTTGCTGTCCAAAAATAACAGATTAAATATTAAAAAAGAGAGTATAGCATGCATTTAATATTTATATATTTATTTCGACCAGATAGGAGTTGATCGGAGGGGGAAGAAAGCACCACGTGTCTGTGACCCAGGAACTGGCAGTTGAATTGATTTTGATTTTGTGTCTGTAGCTTTCAGTAGCTGTTGGAGGAAGTAGAGTGGACCAAGAAAAATATTGTTCTTTTGTTTTAATTTAATTTATTAAATAAAAATAGTATAATTGTTAATATAAAATTAATTCTCTTGGTCAGGTGAAGTGCTATTCTGTCGGTGGGAAAGCGCGCGACAATTTCGTGGGAAATTGGGAGGGCGGCCATTTTTCAATTTTCAACCTAATTTGTGAAACAAAATTAATAGGAATTAATACTAATTTTTGTTTTAGAAAATATTATATATTAATGGTTGCACCCTTGCACAAGCCTCTGTTTATAAACAGAGAATATGCTCTGCAATAGCAGTGAATATTTGCTCTAATGCTCATATTGTCCTCATCTAGGTTTCATCATTTGGGTTGGGCCCGAGTATGAAGTCTGTGACTCATAAATCCACATAAAACCTTAACCGAAGGGCTTCAAATGAGCATAAACTCTAGTAGCATTATAATAACTCTTGAGTTCTAAATCTCTACTACTACTATAAATGGAAGCGTAGAGTTTGGTGTCAAATTCACATAAAACCTTAACCGAAGGGCTTCAAATGAGCATAAACCCTAGTAGCATTATAATAACTCTTAAAGAGTATGTTCTAAATCTCTACTACTACTATAAATGGAAGCGTAGAGTTTGGTGTCAAAAACTTCACTAAATTATGAAGCGCCTATAATACCTTTCATAATATAAAATAAAAATAATTTTAAAAGGTTATTACGGTAAAAAGTAAAAAAATATAAATATAAAAAAAAACAAAAAAAAACTTGAAAATATAGGTAACCAGGAAACTTTCACGTTCTTCATCTCTTCACCAATAACACGTGCATCGCAGGGGTATGAAGTTAGTAATAAATAATATGAGGAGTCTAAGCTGATTATAAATTATTAACTGTAAAAAAACAAGTAGTAAGGTGAATCAATCTATAAGCTATGCCATTTGCTTTACGATAGATTCGTTCAATTGGGCAAAATATGAGATTGATCATCCACAATGAGCTAATGTCTTCACAATCACAACACGATCACTTTCACAATCCACCACAAGCCACCTTTGATGTATAGCAATAAGCAACCTGCTCGAACTACTTATGTCTCAACATGAGGGCATTCTCCACTTCCCCTCATCACGAACAACGCGGCTAAAAGTGAAATTGGAAGGAGATGTACGTAGCTAGTAGATCTAGTTCATGTGTTATAACTCCCTTCTTTTAAAGCCAATTCTGAGGTCCTTGGCCAGAAAATACCTAGTATTGCAACCTCTCTATGCATGAGTGAAAAATTGACCTTACACAATGTGTCTATAGTCCTATTCTTTTAGCGTAGGTAACCACCTAACACAGTAACACACTATTTAATAATATACCACTAGGCTAGCTTACCTACCAAAAATAAATTGTAGTGCTAGACTGCTAAGCTAAGTTCATATATAATTGAGGAAAAGAGACAGGTTTGGGCTTTACCTGGTCTTAGATGTTCCTTTTTTCTGTGTATATAATATTTTTTTTAAAAATAAAAGGCAAAAAGAAGGACTAAGTCGGTAAGTCCAAAATACAATGTGGCTGCTGGGATTCGAGCCCAGGTCTCCACGGCCACAACGTGGAATTCTCACCACTAAACTACAGCCACAATTGCTCAAAATTTGACCATATATTATATATATATATATATATATATATGGCTCATGCAATTGTGCTGGGTCTGCCGATCCAGAACATAATTGTGAGCCTTTTCACCACCCCATGCACGTAACACATCCATTTCTACATAAACCCTCGCTATATCCCTTCACACATATTATCTCCAGGATCACAGAATCAAAATGGCCTATAACACTTCCAAACTCTTCCTAACTCTCACATCCCTGATAGCCCTTACGATGCCATTCATGGCTTTCGCGTATCGACCTTTGGTCACGAACCGAAACCTGGCAGCTAGCTAGGTTGAAAGATTTGTAGGCTAGGGTTTTATGATCCTTCGGCACAAATAAACATAGTGAAATTTATTTGTTTAATTTTATTTCGTCACTTCCCAAGGTAGGGTATGTGTGACAAAATGGTATCAGAGCGAGGATTAGATTCCCTTGGGTATATTCTGTGGGAGATCTAAGTTCATGGAGTAATTCTTGAATTCTAAGAATTGATATAGATTTAGTTGTTGATATATTGATTACTGCATGTGTTTGTATGGTCTGATTTACTATTTCAATGAAATGAAAGGAAATATTGTGAAGTTAATTTGACAAAATGAAAGAAGGGACGCAACATATTTCAAGAGATGACATATGAAATTATTTATCCATAATTCCATACATGATTATCCTTTGTTTGATGATTTACTATTTCAGTTATATGAAAGAAATAATCGTGAAATTGAATGTTGTAATATTCATACAGATGGAACAAGTTAGTCTATCAGTGATATCAAGAAAACCCTAACTTGCTCACAGCCGCTAGTACTGTAAGGTTAAATATTTATGCTGCTGTGTAGATTTCTCACCTATGACTTTGCTTGGTATATAATAATATGGAAGCTCGTTCTCCATCTATGCCTTGCTAATATGGTGAACTTCTAAAAGCTAGGTTTTCTTTTCTCTAAATTTGAAAGAGGGTAACAGGTAACTGCTCAAAATTTGGTATAATGGCGCCGCTGAAACTTGCAGCTTTATATGGGGTGTAGCTTGGATGGTGTTTTTGCTCTGGGCACCACCAAATGTACGGCCCTTCCGACAGCCACTTGTTACCTTGTTAGATCTACCACAAACTAGTCGTCTTGTTAATTTGCAACTCAGCAAACATTCAAGTCTGTGCAAGTATCTAGGTTAATAATATGTTTATAGCAACCATTCAAATCTGTGCAAGTTAGTTAATAATATATATATATACACACACACACACACATGCCATGCCAACATCTTTCTTCACAAACTAAGAACAGTATCCTAACACATTGATCGATCAATCGGCTATATAGGCTTAGCTCCTCTATTCAAAATATCGATCAAGGTACAATATGGCAGAGATGAATCGCTCGAAGAAAGGTCATGTCTTGGTCCTTGCATTTCCATTTGGAACCCATGCAAATCCGTTGCTTACCTTGGTGTGCAAGCTTGCCAAAGCTGCTCCGGATGTGTGCTTTTCCTTCTTCAACACAGATAAATCGAATGCTTCCCTTTTCTCGGAGCCAAAATCAAAGGGGATTCCGGATAACATAAAACCCTACAATGTTTCAGACGGTGTGCCGAAAGATCATGTGTTAACAGGAAATCCACTAGAGGCAGTGGATATATTCCTCAAGGCGGCACTCGAAATCTTCAGAGCTAGTATAGAGAAGGTGGTGGCAGAGAGAGCCGAGAGGCGGATCAGTTCCTTGATCACAGATGGATTTCTTGTCTTTTCCAGAGAGATTGCTGAGAGTTTTGGTACTCTATGGATTCCGGTTTGGGTGCCCTTACCATGCACACTATCTGCTCATATATACACAGACCTTATTCGCCGAATCTGTGCTGAAGAAGCTGTTGCAAACAGTGTTGATGAACATTGGCGTGAGCACAAAAAGCTGGAAGTCATTCCAGGATTGTCTAGAATGCGAATTGCAGACTTACTTGATGAAGTTTTTCCAAGCGAATAGGTATTTGCGAACACATTGAGCAAACTTGGGCATGCGCTTCCACAACCCACAACTGTTGTCATGAATTTTTATGAAGAACTAAATTCCACGCCCCTAATTTCTGATCTCAAACCCAAGTTTTGTAAGTTGCTTCATGTAGGGTTTCTCTCTATTTCTTTACCATTGCAGCCGCTTCCAGCATCAGATTCTGATGCCACCGGCTGTATTTTGTGGTTGGATGAGCAACGAGCTTCCTTTGTGGCGTACATTAGTTTTGGAACTGTGGCGACCCCACCTCCGAACGAGCTCATTGCTTTGGCTGAGGCATTGGAAGAGAGTGGTATACTATTTCTTTGGTCTCTTCGGGACAACATAAAGCACCTATTGCCGGATGGATATGTCGAAAGGACTAACAAGCATGGAAAAATAGTGCCATGTGCACCCCAAAATCAAGTGTTGGGACATGCTTCGATCGGGTTGTTTGTAACACACTGTGGGTGCAATTCTGTTTACGTTGCAAATGGTCTCTCGATGATCTGCAGGCCGTTTCGGAGATCATAGTATGACCGGGCGGATGGTAGAGGACGTATGGGGGAATCGGTGTGGTCGTTGAGGGTGGAGTATTACCAAGTGTGGAGTGCTCAAGAGCTTGGAGCTCATTTTGACAAATGAACAAGCAGTGGCGGATCCAGGATTTGAAAATGGGGGGAAGGGGGGGGGGCTAATTTCTAGAAGGTTAAATGTTTTGCCGTAAGGCAAATTTTGTTTCTTGGCCATTAAGTAAACCTCATAAAAACCTGCAAAAATTCAAAATGAATGCTTTGTGTTTGCGCTGAAAACCGCAGGGGAGAGTCAAACAGTCTCTTTTGTAGAGTGCGGGCGTGCCAGTACCACGGGGTACGTTGATGTAGTAGATGTGTGCCACTTCTTGCTTCTGGATCAAGCGAATGTAGACAGAGAGAGCACTAACTCTGTCAAGGTTCGTACGTGAATGCCTAAACGGGATTAGGTCTTCGAACATGATCTCTTGCGAACGCAATAATCGATACTTCCTCAACGCTGAGTAAGCAGAGCAATCAATTGGGAAGGCTTGAGAAAGCACTTGGGTTGCTAAAACGTGATTTTAGCTTTGCTGTGAGTCGCTGGTTTGCTCTTGAGAGGCTTTGGTCGCTAGGGTTTGCTCCGGAGAGGCTTGTATGCAAGTAGTTTACTTGTAGGTTGTATTGATCGAGAGAGAGAGCCGTCATTCGCCTTAAGACCCTCTATTTATAGAGATAGGTTGGCGAATCCTCTTTGAACAAGGATTATAGATTTCTTTCCCTCACAGGACTCTTCTCATATAATTAATGTAATTAATATATATATTACTTTCCTTGAGTCATAAGGCAAACACAAAGCAAGGATCTGCCCCCTTACTAAACTCGAAGGTATTTTGGGCCGCAATAATCGGTCCATGGGCTGTAATTCAGCCAAATATTCATTTGGGCTCAAACATTGCCCCCCAGGCCTCGAAATCAGGCCCAGGATCCGCGATAAATATGATTGAAGGGGCCTAAATCACTGGGGAAAACAAACAACTGTTCGTGAAAGGCCGCAACAAAGCCCAGAAGACGGAGAGACCGAACCGTTGTACTGTTTCATCACGCCTCCCAATTCAAACTGGTTCGCGAAACAATTAAGAACACACCTGTTCTATAACAACGCTTCAACTCTTTAAAACCAAGCCCCTCACCACCGATCTGTTCCAGAAATCCAAAAACCCTAAGAAGTTCGAATCAAGTAAGAATCTACCAACCAAATAGCAGAAATGGCCTCCTCCTCAAACATCCTAACAGAGCATAACGCCCAGCAATTCAAACTGGCCATGTACCCCCTTACCGCCAACAAACACTCTCACCGTTCACACATCAAGGTCTATGAAAACCGCACGGCGAGCCTGGGTCCTTGGATTGACGAAATCAGCCCAATTCCTGAATCATTACTTTCAAGCCGTCCGATGCCCCATTCTTGCTTTCCGGGCGACCGCCGCTATCTTCCCAAGATGGCAAAGACACCATCAAGCAGTGCGAATAGGGAGCTGGCCTACCCTAAGCCCTGAAGAGCTCAAATGGTACCAAGCCTGGAAAACAACCGATCTGGATCGCTGGCAAGAAGTAGGGATTGCAGAAACACTAGAGCTCTGTTTCTCTTTACACAATGGAGGAGGGAACCGGGCCCCAATAATCGCAGCCGCTTGTTTCTGGGACACCTCCTTTCTTTGCAGGATCATTCTGCAGGCCAAACCAAAGTATCGGGTTCAGACGCCCATCTTGATGCGGCGAATGATAGTGAACCCTTGCCCAAGCAATCCTCTGCCGCGCCCATGCCAGGGCCAGATTCAAACACAACTGCACCAACCCTAGCGACTCTTGCCGTGAACTCCCAAAGCCTAGTCCTTGCTGTTGTGGACAAGTCTTCTTCTTCGAAGCCAACACTCCTTCCCAAAGCACTCAAAGAGCGCCTAGAAGAAGTACTAGACAAGCCAATTACCCCAGAAACGGTAGAAGATGCGCAATATTACCTCAGCCATCTCAGCAATGTAAACTTGGAAGACCCGAAGGTGCGAGAGAAGATCATTGCCTATACCGGTAACTTGCGGCTTCATGCAGATGAAGGAGATCAAGCAATCTTGGATGAGCTTGAAGCCAAAGTCAGCGCCATTGCCAACCTTCAGACTAATATTGAGAAGTCTACCAAACTGGCGAACCTGTCTTCGATTCAACGAGCTGAGGTGGAGAAGCTGTTTACAGCCCGGAAAGAATCACTCCAAAGACGGCGAACCGATGTTGCTCTCTGCGAGGCCAAACTAGAAGAACTTGAAGCCGCCAAGGCTGAAATCGAAGCTCAGATTATCCAACTTCAGTTCAAGAAGGGCAAAGACAAAGAAGCCTTGGTGGATGAGGTAGGTCCAACCGAGGAACTGCGGCAACGTCTGGTGGATGCTCGTGCAAAAGCTAGAGTGGCGAATGTCCAAGCAGAGCGACTCCAGGCTGAGTACCACAAAATCGTCATAGACATTGCATCTTTGGGCCGCATGGTGTAAGCCCAAATAAATTGTAACCATGAACCTCTTAAGGTTCATTCTTTTGTTTGTATGTATAAGAAAACACTATATGTTTAATTTTAGTTCAATCAACTGCCGGCCCAAACCAAAGTTGGCCCAATACCAGATAACGAAAAGATAAACCCTCGGGAAGAACAAGCTTTGACAAAGTCAAAGGTCAGATTCAAAAGGGGATCCGGGGAACCGTAATTTTAATTCCCCAAACTAACAAATTAAATGTGGTAACTGCCCCTAATAACTGCAAATCTCTAACCGGTTACCAAATCCTGCACCAAACCGAGGGTAGTTCCCCTCTTTAAATAGAGAACCCTTCACTGGTTTATGTCAAGTAGAAAACCCTCATCAGGCGTCGAAAATGCCTCTCTTAGTTCTGTTCTTCCTTCTGGCCCTCAAATCTCTTCCTTCACTTAGGATCCAAACCAAAATTTTTTTGAGTTATACAACCAAACCTCATGCCTAGGTTGAGTTATACAACGAAACCTCAGGCTTCCTCCCCCATCCTGCCTACCATCCCTTCTGCTTCTTGGAGACAGAAGTGAGAAGGTGGCAGTATGGGGACAGCAAAAGTCTCCTGGCGGGCCGCAACATGGCTCCGTTCGCCAGGATGACCTGCTGTTCTAGGCTTGTCAGCGGATGATCTGCGGTTGCGCAGGTTGCCCGCTGAATTCCCTCTCCCTCAAAAACTCAGTGAGAGGAGAAAATGGGGAGTGGTAACCCTAGATCTCCAAGATGGGTTACCCAAGCTTAGAAATAGGTTATAGGAAGGGCCTTGGCCGCAGCCTCCATGGTATCAGAGCCACGTTTTGGCTCTTTGTTTTGTATTTTTATTTTCATGTAAAAGCTCTTGGCCGCAAAGCCAATATATAAATAAACAGATGTTTGATGTATGTTAAACACTTTTCGTTTATTCGCTTTATATTATGATATGTTCCTGCTTTACAGTTTAGACATCCAAACCAAAAAGGTACAAAATGAAAGGTAAAAAACAAAAAATTTTACCAAATTTGAAGTCTACAGGCAAAACATAATTTGTAAGCAAGCCTGACCAAACTCTTGTGGGATATAGTTGCCCCCCTGGTTCGACGAAGTATAGCGAATGAAGTAGAAGCCATGAGATTGGCTTGGAAAGAGCAAGGTAGGAGAACAAAGTATTGCCCCCCTATTCAGGCAACGATACTGGCGGATCATCCAATTCCCAAACACTTGGAAAATATTTCTTTAAGTAACGGCCGTTAATCGGATTTTGATGAAGTTCGCCGTCCGTATCCCTTAAGTGATAGGCGCCTTTGCCCAGGATTCGATCAATAAGGAAAGGCCCCTCCCACCGGGGAGACCATTTCCCACGTCCGCGCTCTTTCTTACCCAAGGGAAGAACGGTCTTCCACACCAGGTCACCAACACCAAAACTACGACCAGTAGTACGCTTATCGTACACTCTGGCAATACGCCGCTTCTCTACGATCAAGTTGTCTAACGCTGCTAGCCGGTGTTCGCTCAAATCTTCATGTTCCTGCCACATAGCCTGGACGTAATCTTCGCCGATTAGCTGATGTTGCTCTTGCACGCGCAGCGAATGAACGTTAACCTCCAGAGGTAACACTGCGTCATGGCCAAACATCAAAGCATAAGGTGTAGTACCCGTAGGTGTGCGCTTAGACGTCCTGTATGCCCAAAGTGTACAATCAAGCTCATTATGCCAATCTCTGGCATTAGCGGCCAACATCTTCCGGAGAATAGTGATTATGATCTTGTTACTGGCCTCTGCCTGTCCGTTGGACTGAGCGTAATATGGTGTGGAATGAAGGAACTGAATACCAAAATCCGTCATTAACCTATTAACGTCCGCGGCCATGAAAGCTGCCCCCTGTCCGCAACTAGACATTCTGGAATGCCAAAACGACATATGATATTTCGAAAGATGAAGGAGCGAACCGTAGCTGCAGAAGAATCTTTTAAAGCCTCAGCCTCTACCCATTTGGTAAAGAAATCAGTAGCAACGATGATGAACTTGTGCTGTGCTGATGAATGAGGGTGAATGAGACCAATGAGGTCCAATGCCCAACCTCTGGCAGGCCAAGGTTTGATGATAGGCTGCATAGGAACGTTGGGGACATGGCGAACGGGGCCATGAGCTTGGCAATCTTGGCATCCCTTAGCAAAACTTATACAATCCTTCAAAATGGATGACCAGTAGTACCCGTAGCGGCGAATGAGCCATCGCATTTTTGGTCCAGCCTGATGAGAGCCACAGACTCCAAGATGAACTTCTCGCATGACTCGCTTAGCTTCATTGCCAAAGATGCATCGAAACTCAATGCCGTCTTCTCCACGTCGCAACAATTCGCCGCCCTTGAGAACATAGTTAAGGGCCAAAAAACGGATCTTTCGGTCGGTAGGAGCACTTGGGTCAGACAAGTAGTCGATTATAGGGCGACGCCAATCAATATCAATGGCATCCAATGAAGCGACACGCCAATCATCAGTATATTCTCGCCGAGTCATGAAGGATGGAAGTGTCCGCCGTTCAACCTTAAGAGTCCGTTCGCGAACGCCGTCGGCAAAGCTCAGGCCAGTAGCTAGTTGTGCCAACTCGTTCGCTGCAAAGTTGAGTTCCCGGGGAATGTGCTCCAAGGATACCTCGTGAAACTCCTCCAAAAGCTCCAAAGCTCTGTTGAGGAAAGGGACCAACGTAAAACTAATGCACTTGAAAATCCGCTGAAGTTGGTTAATAACCAACAAAGAATCGCCAAAGATTTCTACTTCATGGATCCCCATCTCTAGTAGGATCTCCAAGCCGATGATCAATGCTTCATATTCAGCCTGATTATTAGTGCAGTTCCACTCGAGTTGGAAAGAATAAGAAAAACGAACCTCCTGTGGGTTGACAATTGCGATTCGTGCACCTGACAAACGATCCGTGCTGGAACCATCAAAGTAAAGTGCCCAAGGTTGTAAACATATTGCACCTACCTCGAGATCTCGGATTTCAGGATCATCAGGGAGCGGGTGGCGCAAGAGGAAATCAGACACAGCCTGACTTGTTTGTGCTTTCAAAGGAACATATTGTAAAGAAAATTTAGAGAGTGCCAAAATCCATTTACCAATCCGACCTCTCAGAATAGGTCTGGTTAACATATACTTTACCAAGTCTGTCTTGAGCTACTACCCTGGTTGTAAAGGAAAGCATGTAATGGCGCAGCTTGCAACCCGCAAAGTAAAGGGCCAAACAGAGTCGCTCCATCGGCGAATACCGCGTTTCTGCGTCCAAGAGGGTCCTGCTTAAGTAAAATATAGCATGCTCAACGACCTTTCCATCAGCGGTTTCTTCGTCTTGAGCGAGCAAACCTGCAACAGACGTCTCAGAAGCAGAAATATAGAGCTTGAGGGGAACCCCTGGTTTTGGAGGAACTAAAACTGGCGGGTTCGCTAAGTAGGTCTTAATTCTATCGAAAGCCTCTTGATGAACAGGCTCCCAAACGAACTCTTTCTCCCCCTGAAGCTTGAGTAATGGAGAAAAAGGATTGATTTTATCAGTAGAGTTAGAGATAAAGCGTCGTAGGAAGTTGATTTTTCCTAACAAACTTTGGAGTTACTTCTTAGTTCTTGGTACTGGAGCATCAATCACCGCTTTGGCCTTGTCACCTGGCACCTCAATCCCTCGTTGGTGGACTAAGAAACCTAAGAAATCGCCAGCCTGCACGCCAAATACACACTTTGCTGGATTCATCTTGAGCTTGTGAACGCGCATTCGTTCAAAAACCTTGCGTAGATCCGTCAGGTGGCTATCCTTCACGGTAGACTTGACCACCACGTCATCGATGTAAACCTCTAGAATCTTTCCTAAGATGTCGTGGAAGATCAGGTTCATTGCCCGTTGGTATGTGGCTCTTGCATTCTTTAAACCAAAAGGCATAACAACGTATTCGAACACACCGGTGAAACCAGGGCACCTGAAAGCTGTTTTATGTCTGTCCTTCTCTGCAACCGGAATCTGGTGATATCCTGCTGTGCCGTCCATGAAAGAAAGCATCTCATGTCCTGCGACTGCGTCTACCAACATGTCCGCTACAGGCATAGGATAAACATCCTTAGGCGTGGCGGTATTGAGGTCCCTGTAATCCACACAAACACGCATTTTTCCATTCTTTTTCCGAACGGGAACAATGTTCGATAACCACTCATTGTACTTAGCTACGCGAATGATGCCGGACTTGTGCATCTTCTCTACCTCTTCCTTGACTGATCTCATGGTATCGGCGTTCATTCGCCGAGGTGCTTGCTGAATCGGTTTCTTGCCAGGCAAGGTAGGCAGCTTGTGACAAACTAACTCTGGTGACAGGCCAGGCATGTCCTCATACTTTTCGGCAAAACAATCCTTGAATTCTAACAACAAGTCAATGAGCCCCTGTCGTTGCTCGGGCTCTAAGTAGGTGCTAATAGCCACTTCCATTGGCTCTATGTCAGTTCCAAGATTAACCTTCTCGGTGGGATCCTTGACCTTTGGGGGTGTATCATCTAGAGCGGCTGGAGCTAACTGAATTTCCTCTGCTGCCTCCTCCTCTTCATGGTCAAGAACATCTTCATGTACGCACTCTACAGTTGCGATTCGATCATAGGCCTCTGCTTCATCCAAGTATGTCTGTAAACGGGTATACAAGGATAGGCAGGCCTGTATTTCCTCCTCTGTTGGTTGTGCTAACATGGAGAAGCTTGGGAAGCTGGCGCAACGAGGAAAGGCCGCGAACTGTCAGTTCTGGTCTGGATGATTCCCCATTGTGCCAAGTCGGAGGCCGTCACCCCAAAAGGGCGGCCTTTGACGTCGACACCCTGTACTGCAAGGGGCCGCATATCCCCATTGTAGTAACTAGCGTCAATTGAGTTAGCAGAGACCGAAAAAGGTCGTGGATCTGCTTTAATGAGCTCAACCTCGTCCGTAACTGGATTCCACAACAACAGTTCCTGGTGCATAGAAGATGGGACACAATAGCTTCTGTGAATCCAATCTCTGCCCAAGATGCCGCTGTATGACACTGTGCATTCGACCACAAAAAACGCGTGAACTGCGTCCGCTGGTCCTACTTTGACTTTTAAGAACAACAAACCCAAGGTCTTTGTGGTTGTGCCAGCAAAGTTCTTAACCGATAGGGAAGTTTGTTGAATGGCCGCCTTCTTGATCCCTAGAACGGTCATGGTTCGTACTGTGAGTATGTTCACAGCGGCTCCAGAATCAACCATCATCTTGTTAATGTCTTTGCCCTCTATGGTTGCTGTGGCGTATAGAGGCCTCAGATGCATGGTCATGGACAAATTGGGCTTGGAAAACATCATGAACAGTTTCTTCAGAGCTGAATCAACTTCTTGTCTAGGATCTGAAGTGTCCTTCTCCAATCTTGTGGCAGTATCTTCATACCCTTCCACTTCCACCACTGGACAGGCAGATGCTGCACCTGGCAAAGCATACTTGGAAGATAACACATAGACCATGTCACATTCCAATGCTTTGTCACGATCCTCACTGGCGGCGTTGGACACAGCATCATTGCCATAATCATCCTCAAGCTCCAAGTTTAGCTTTGGCTCATCCATGGGGACGTCCGGATCATCATTCGCCATAATCTGACTACGAACCAAAGCAACGTCAAAGATATCGGCAACATCAGATGGTTGCTCAATAGGAACCTCAGGTGTAGGTTCGCAACATAGGTCTTTTGGTTCGCTTGGAACCACTTCTTGTGTAACCATTATTGTTGGAAGGACGGCCTTTGGCGCGGGTTGTGGCTGGACAGACTCTTTAGATAGATCATTGTTGTCCTTCATCAACGTCTTAGGCTTCCACTGGGGTTTTGGAGTTTGTTCTTTTGCTACCACTATTGATTTCAAAGTGGTCTTCTTAACAACCAAGTGAGAAACTCCTGAGGTTTCCGCAGCAGATCCCTGTCTGAAATTCTGGACAGAGAAATCCTCCAAACGCTCGAAAACTGAACGCTTCTTAGCTATGGGTGCAGAGGAAATACTGCTGACCGTCTTTGGTGGCTGAGGTGAAGCAGAACGTATCAATTATCTCCCTTGTTGGATTATAGGTTTGGCGGATAAGCGCTGTACGGTGCGTCTCAACTGCTCCGGTGTTTTAAGCAACTCCTCAGGTCTGACCAAACCTTGTTCCAATGCTTCCAATGTTCGAGTAGCTCGCCCATAGCGTTTTTGCATATTCCTTTTCTTGGTGGCAGTCAGCTCAACAGCTCGTCCTTTCTCTTGGACGTACCACTTGTCCTCTTTAACGATCGCTCGTGACACTGGAGGAATATACGGCTTGGACACAACAGCCTGCTGCCGTGTGGTGGCTACAGGTTCCTTGCGGAAGAAGTCTACTGCCTTCAGCTTGGTAAACAGGTTAGAATCTTTCATCGCTGTATTAACCTCTGATTGAGTACGTACCTGTTTAGGGCTAGCGGGCTGGAAGTTCTCTGGCGGCGCATGCAGTACTGGAGCTGACTTGGAGTGGTACTGAAAAGAATTAGCAAACTCCTCATAACTAACTGAAATGCCACATTCCACCTTGCATCGGGAACATAAAACCACCGTAGAAGCTTCTGGTGTTGGTTTAGTTCTTTTGGGTACAGGTTCTTCCTCGTCCTCTGGCCTTGGTGTCAGAAGTTCCCGAGTAGGTTTCCTCCGATTCCTCTTGTCGCGGTCGAGATTTACCATAGCCACGGTAGCGTTCGCCGTTGTTTCAAACTGGATCCGCCCCTCGTTTATCCATTCCTGTATCTGATCTTTTAACTTAATACAACTGGCAGTGTCATGCGTCCAAGCATTATGGAACTTGCAGTACGTCTTTCCGCGCATTTGCTCTGGAGTAGGGAACGAGCCAAAAGACACCTTGATTAAACCAGCTATGATAAGTTCTTCCAGGATGTCATGAGCTCTATCTGCATTAAACGTATAAGCCTCAAACTTAGGTCGTACATGTTGTGCTCGCCTGCCCGCTTTCCTTGGAACGATATCTATCATTCCTACCTGAGGGAATGGGTCAAGGTCTACTAATGCAGCCGTTTTCTCGCTGTCCACCTGAATTCGTCCGCTATTCAGCCAAACCTGGATCTGATCCTTTAGCTTAATGCAATCAGAAGTATTATGGTTCCACATATTGTGGAATTTGCAATACTTCTTCCCTTTAAGCTGCTCAGGTTTAGGATACGGGCTAAAATCGCTCTTGATCAACTTCTGCTGAATCAATTCCTCCAGGATCTCAGCTGCCTTATTAGCATTATAAGTGTATGTTTCAAATTCTGGTTTTGTGAACGCCATTGTGGAGATCTTGACAGGTTCGCGGGCGATTGAGAGACTCTTGGGCTTCGCGGTGCGTGCTGTCAACTCCAAAGCTGCTACATCATCACTGTAAGGATCTTCCTCTCTATAGATTGGCGACTGATGAGTGTAGAAAGGATCCACAGGTGTATACAAAGCTCCAACGGATCTATGTCTCCCGGGTACGTACGTTCCTCTGGAAGCGTTCGCCTTGTCATCCAACTCATTGAGGAGCAGTTGGTAACTACCAACCTTGTTCATCAGGTCGGCCATGCTGGCGAACCTCATGTCATGATGTTTGGTTCGCTGCCTATGCTCCAAGCCCTTGATAGCGATGACAATGGCATCACCCTCAGTAATAGGTGACTTGCATTTAGCTTGCTGAATTTTGAACCTCTTGAGGAAATCCACGGATGTTTCAGCAGATTGCTGATACATGGACGTAAGTGCCGATAAATCCACCTCAGGTTCGACTACACCAAAGGTAGTCCTAAACATCGTTTCCATGGTGGTCCAGTCAGGAATGGATCTTAGTGCTAGCTTGGTATACCAGGTCAAAGCAGCTCCTGACAAAGATGAGCCAAACGCCCTGAGCTTAAGGTTATCATTGCCTCCATACGGACCGCATTCGCCTTGGAAACGCGAAATATGCGTAGCAGCATCCTCTGATCCTTCTCCTGAAAAAGTAGTAAACCTGATTGGTTTGTACCCCTTAGGCCACTCACTATTTGCCACGTAATCCGGATAAGGATTTCTGTAGGTAAGGCTGGCCGAAGGACCGCCTATTTCAGTCCTGATAATCTGTTTGATTTGTTCCAGAAAATCCAAGCCAGGGGTAACTGGTGCAGAATTATTGGCGAACACATTAGCTGTTCCACCACTACCACTTGATGCGCTCGCATCCTTATCGGTAAAGATGATCTTTTTCTTTGGTTCCAGAGAAAGTCTGGTAACTGGTGTTCCACCAGCTTCGTTCTGAAGCGGGGTTTCGAAATTCAGCGCTCCAATGCTCCCAGCCCCCCTCACGTTTGGTGGCACATAGGTATTATTCTTTTGTTCGGAGAAGCCCTTCCCACCAGCATTATCCGCCCCTTCAGTATTCAGGTATTGGCAAATATTTTCGATCTGAGAGCTAATGGTGAGATTTTGTCTCCTGACTTGGAGAAGGTCTCCAGCAATCTGAGCCACGCGTTCGCTGACAAGCTTGTTTGCATCAGCATGGTTCGCCAATTTGGAGTACACTCCTTCAAACTTTTTCTGCTGCTCCTCCGGGCTGAAATCCTTAAGGAGTTAGAGTGCAGCAGTAGTTTCACTGGAAGCTTTCTGGAAAGCTTGCTGAAACTCCTCTGCTTGTGTCTTCATGGCTACCTCAAGCCGTTGAATCGCCTCATCAATTCTCTCGTCTAACGTAGACGACTCTGTGGGTGGAGTTGGTGGACCGTCTGCGTTCTTAGGCATCGTTCCTGTCGTCAGAGGATGTAAACCAAATTGTCTTTGGACTTCTTCTGGCGTAAGTCTTCAGCAAGCTGAAGAATTATGCAATAAGTATTCCTCAGAACTGTGTTTAAGACAATGAGAGTAAGTCTTAACGTAAGGATTCTCGTCTGGCTTCCCAATCTTGGTTCACAAGAACACTTTCAACATGTCCCACTGGGCGTGCCAAAATGTTTGCGCTGGAAACCGCAGGGGAGAGTCAAACAGTCTCTTTTGTAGAGTGCGGGCGTGCCAGTACCACGGGGTACGTTGATGTAGTAGATGTGTGCCACTTCTTGCTTCTGGATCAAGCGAATGTAGACAGAGAGAGCACTAACTCTGTCAAGGTTCGTACGTGAATGCCTAAACGGGATTAGGTCTTCGAACGTGATCTCTTGCGAACGCAATAATCGATACTTCCTCAACGCTGAGTAAGCAGAGCAATCAATTGGGAAGGCTTGAGAAAGCAGTTGGGTTGCTAAAACGTGATTTTAGCTTTGCTGTGAGTCGCTGGTTTGCTCCTGAGAGGCTTTGGTCGCTAGGGTTTGCTCCGGAGAGGCTTGTATGCAAGTAGTTTACTTGTAGGTTGTATTGATCGAGAGAGAGAGCCGTCATTCGCCTTAAGACCCTCTATTTATAGAGATAGGTTGGCGAATCCTCTTTGAACAAGGATTATAGATTTCTTTCCCTCACAGGACTCTTCTCATATAATTAATGTAATTAATATATATATTACTTTCCTTGAGTCATAAGGCAAACACAAAGCAAGGATCTGCCCCCTTACTAAACTCGAAGGTATTTTGGGCCGCAATAATCGGTCCATGGGCTGTAATTCAGCCAAATATTCATTTGGGCTCAAACACTTTGATGCAAACCAATTGGGCAATTTGAAATAAGAAATTATATATATACCTACATTCATTGAATTGGGGGGAAGATTGAAGGAGGAAGTGAGGGACTGGAGGCGTGGAGCTGAGGATGTGAGGGACTATATATATATTTTATTTTTCTGGGGTTGCTATTACTATAACAGTCCTATACTAATTAATATATTACCAAGATTTTGGGGGGGGGGGGGGGGTGCTGAAGCCCATGCAGCCCCGTATGTGGATCCGCCCATGATTGGAGCCTGCAGTCATGAGGGAGTGAGGACTGAGGAGGGGAACTGCCGAACTGGGGAACCTTTTTTTCCTGGGGGGGGGCTACTTGAGATTTTGAGGGACTGGAGTCTGGAGGTCTGGAGGAGTGGAGGAGGTGTGAGTGAGGACTGAGAATGGGGAAAGATTGAAAGTGAGAGACTGAGTACTGACTAACCCTTTTTTTCTTTTTTTTGGGGGGGGGGGGTGCTGAAGATGTGAGGGACTATATATATATTTTATTTTTCTGGGGTTGCTATTACTATAACAGTCCTATACTAATTAATATATTACCAAGATTTTGGGGGGGGGGGGGGGGGGGGGGTGCTGAAGCCCATGCAGCCCCGTATGTGGATCCGCCCATGATTGGAGCCTGCAGTCATGAGGGAGTGAGGACTGAGGAGGGGAACTGCCGAACTGGGGAACCTTTTTTTCCTGGGGGGGGGCTACTTGAGATTTTGAGGGACTGGAGTCTGGAGGTCTGGAGGAGTGGAGGAGGTGTGAGTGAGGACTGAGAATGGGGAAAGATTGAAAGTGAGAGACTGAGTACTGACTAACCCTTTTTTTCTTTTTTTTGGGGGGGGGGGGGGGGGGGCTATTACACTAATAGTCCTATACTCAGGGATAAATTACCAAAAATTTGGGGGGAGCTATAGCCCCACTAGCCCCCTTGATGGATCCGCCACTGTGAACAAGGGAAAAAGATGAGAGATAAAACACAACGCTCAAAGAGGTTGTAGCAGAGGCTGCTGGGCCTTCCGGGAGTGTGTACAAGACTTTAAGACACTGATAGATTTAATTTCTTCGATTTAAGGGAGTAAATGACGCCGCTATTTAAAATAAATTCCTTGATTAGAGAGATTGGTGTGAGTTTGATCGTTGTTTTCTTTAGTTGCAGCCTTGTATTGTCCAAGCTAATAAGTCTTGTTCCTATTTAATAAATGAGTGACTCTAGACATATAACTTGCTTTTCTATTTGGGTTTAAGTACATCAAGACATATCAATACTACTCTATGGATCACTTCCTTCTGAAACCAATTAAGGTGCCTTCACATAATCACATGGGACCAAGAAATCCAAATACTTAATTTGTCAATGCTTGAAATGGATCTGATTTTACATACATTGTTCACTGTTGACACTCGATATACATGTAAAGATTCTATTTACATTCTCAAAATTAATACTTGATGATATGTCTATCAAGATGAAGGGAAACAAGGGAAAAAAAAATTATTTTCTGGGCTAGTTGATCATCATGGTTTTTGAAGAATAGACTACGAAATATATGAGAAATTATGCGTAGTTTACCATTCAAATTATGCCATTGAAAAATATGAGAAATTTTGGTGAAATACTAATGAGAGTCATGCAAAAATTAGGTGGAATCATATGTATTTGCATTTGCAAAAATCGAAATAATTTGGTACGAAGCCACAAAAGTTAGTTAATGTTATACAGTAATTTGGTGAGTTGTCAACAACTGAAAATTCATGTTTTACAAGATGGTGGAAAATTCATGGAGTGATGGTCAATTTTGTAATGTGGAGGGTTATGTATTTAGTGTGGCAAAAAGGGAAAAATAACAAGAAAAATGAAGTGGGGTAATAATAAGCCCCAAAGATGTGTGGATTGAAATTCTCTCGAATTGCCTCCTTCTTACCTAAACTTTTTCATACCAAAATTCTCTCGAATTTTTTTATACTTGGATGCACTACGTACAATTACCCAAAGATACCAACCAAAAGACTTTTAATTTGTACAAAGAGAGCAGCGCCCAACCAAGCAAACCAAACATCACAAAACGTACCATCAATTAATTAATTTGTCTTAATTAACTCTTAATTAATATCCACTAATATAATTAATTGTGAGCCTCGTCACCACCCATGCACGTAACGTTTTCGCACGTTCATCTCTACATAAACCCTCGCTTCTCCTTTGTCCCTTCACACGTTATCTCCTGGATCACATAATCAAAATGGCCTATAACACTCTTCCAACCAGTGGCGGACGCAAGAATATATGTGACTGGGTCACAAATTTTTTTTTAATAAACACAATAAAATTACAATAAATAAATAAATACAAAAAATTCAATAGACTTTTTCCATGTTTCTTACTCTCTTTCACAAAACAGTACAGTCTGCAATTTTTTTAATTAAAGTGGCACATTAATATCAATAACATGCATATATTACTAAAGAAAATCAACAACAACAATTTAAGTTTTCAACAACAATAAATAAGGACGAAGAACCAACTAAGAAGATGAAGAATAAACTGCAGTATTGCCCAAGTCTGGAAGACAAAAGAAAAGAGAGGAGCAAATAAACTTTGAAGTCTGAAACACGTGGGTAATAGAAGTCAGATGGTGTTGGGAAGTTAATTTTGATACTTTTATCATGTATATATATAATTTTATATACTGAGTGGAGGCCTAACAATAGTATTATATATACGTAGGTTTATAGAAGTTAAAATTCCACTGGGGGGCACAAGCCCCCTGGTCCTTACTTGCGTCCACCAATGCTTCCAACTTCTTCCTAACTCTCACAGCTCTGATAGCCATGACGATGCCTTTCATGGATTTTGCTTATCGGTTGACCTTTGGTCATGAATAACGTCCCAATCGGGTCAAACCCGAGGCTGGCAACTAGGTTGAATTTGGACGGAGAATTCTCAAGCTACTGGGATTCTTTGCTCTAGCTCTAGGCATGCATGTAGCGGTGAGGCTATAATGTTTTTCTTGAACGGCCAGACTTATTTGGGCGACGGCTATTGCGAAGCTGTTCGGGTAATAGAGCACCAGTGTTGGCGCACCTTGCTCGGCTCGCTAGGGTTTACCACGGAAGAGACTGCTATTCTCAAAGGTTATTGCGACGAGGCCGATCAAACTCATCATTCTCCTCCGTTGACACCATCACCACCGTCCGTTTTTCAGCCTAATAATGTAATTGATCACGTTCACTACTACAAAAAAAGCTTCACACGACGGGTACAAACCGTCGTCTGATGAAAAAATTTTCCGTGGACTAAGGCGGCGCCGTCTATTGAGCATTCATACGACGGATATTTCCCGTTGTATACTAGTCATAGGGACGACCTAATAAAGTCTAAATCCGTTGTGTGATTGTATAGGCTTAAATATCGGCATATTATATGTTGTTGGATATTCATTCAAATAACGGATTCAATAAAATTGCTATTGTTTGATGTTCAGTTAGAAGACGATTGTACATTGGTAGCCGTTGCCCAATTTTCATTCAAAAGACAGTTCGGCTCTAGTAACCATTGTCCAATTTCCATTCAGACAACGGTTTTACTCTGATAGACGTTGTACATATTATACATAAACCACACTTAAATTTGCAATACCCGTGGTCTTTAACCTTTAAAAGCTAGTTATTGTATGCATTGAGACGACACTTTCTTTTACTATTGTCGTAATGTTATGATTATGGGCAGGATTGAATTGCCTTGATTTGTGCTACCAAAATTGACCAAATTAACAGTGACAATTGATCCCCATATATTGTAGTATATTGCTGTTGTAATCCAACATAAATGTATACAAATAGATTCAATAAGGAGTAATGCTTATTGTATCCACAAAACAAGTTAACAAGGAGCACATCTCCCAAACATTTACAGATGAAACTTACAATAGCAAAATCATAGAATACAAAGAAAAACAATGTGACCAGCTGAGATTTAATATTTGACATTGTGAAGCTGCACAAGCTGCCACTAAGTGTATGAAGGTCATCAACATTTCTTCAATTGCAAAAATCTGCCACAAAGATGATTCAAATAAATGGTTAAACATGCATCATGGATCTGCAAAAATTAATGAAGGAAGACAAAGAAGAATGTAAACCAGTGACATGAGAAACAAACACCTATAAATGTTCTTGCTTGATAGTATAATTTGCCCCTTTTCACGTATCTAAAATCCAACCACCAAATACAAGTAACTAGGATCCCGCTCTAACTAAAAAGCAGTACCCAAGTAGCTAACAGTAAAGTAAAAAGGAAAATAAAAAGTTCAAAACCTTATATATGTCCTCTGGAGTTTTGGCCTCCATGACCTCAATATCACGAGCAAGGGTAAGATAACCTTCATTGAGTTTAGCGTTATTGATAATGTTCTGTAATGCTTCTCTTTCTTCGTCTTCTGCAACCATCTCATCATTAATTGTAATAATCTATCATCCAATTTAGCCAAAGGATTCACTATTTTGTGGAAATGCTTTTCTATGTAGTGTTGCAACATCTTTTGACCATATGGGCCATATTATAGCTAATTGCAATAGCTCTTAAAACATTTCTAAATCTACCTTTTTAACCTGCTCAGTGGTGTTTAGCACTAGTTCTATCAAAGTATAATCTCTGTAAACAAGAATATATATATATACAGTAGCTGATTTCAGAAATTGCTGTGACCGACTCGAAACTTTGAAAATTCATAACTAATTCCAGAAAACTCTGTTTTGGGTGATTCCAGTTCTAAATGACTCTTTAAGATGTCTACTGAAACACTTCAGAAGAAACTGACCTCAAATTCCCAGTACATCAGTACAGTTTTGCAAAAGTAAGTGACTGGGTTGAAAATCCAGACAATCTGAAAATGGCTAAAATCTCTTTCTTTGGCCAAAAGCTTTCTCATAACCCAAGTTGTCAACCAAGAAAAGCATTGTGATTCCTAAGCAATGTTCTTAAGGCTGCTTTGTTTCAAACCTTGTCAAAATTGATTCAATCAATCGAGTAAGCAATCCTATGGCTCCATGATGCAATGCTCAATATGTGATGCAAGATACCAATTTATTTCGTTATACTGATTTGGTCGCAAAAGACAACCATTAATCCAATTTCATACTTTTGATTCCATATGCCATTCCTAATGCCATGTTCCTATATGAGATGCATGTCAATGCATTTACCATTCATCTATGCACAAGCTAATACATGACCATTTAGCATAACACATGTAAACCAAAACTAATTCCTTTAAGTGTTAAGATTTGATTTTGCTTATGAATTAGTTAACTCATAACAAGCTTAAAAACAGACTTGTATCAAACCTATATCAACTTGTATCAGACTTGTATCTGAACTTGTATCAGACTTGTATAAGAACTTGTATCAAACCTGTATCTGAACTTGTATCAACTTGTATTTGAACTGAATTAAGCATGAACTGATGCAGTAGCAACAGAAGCAGAAAACAAAGAGATAAACTCAGACTATAATCTTGAAATTTTCAGTTCTCTGTCTTAGACAACGAAGGCTAAACATTGGCCTTTATATAGCCAGCTATTAGAGCTGATCCAATCCAGCAAAGGACTTGGATATTTACAAGATATTAAAAACTAATCATTACAAGATATTACTTGACAAAAGATTTAGCTTAATATCTAGATACTTAAAGACATGAACAGTAAAGTCAGTGGAGGAAATTCAGAAAACTTTCTTTCTTTCATAGGGTAAGCATTAACTTTAACATTAAGGCCATTAGAGTTGATCATTCAAGACTCAAAGTAATCATATAATAACAATATCACAACAAATTACTCTTAATCACTAAATAACAATCAACATACATAAAATTAAGAAAACTCACCAAGTTGCAAATGGGTGTTCTCGGCAGTAACTCCCCTGCTCCCAAGTTTACAATCATCAGATAAAACATGCAAGCAAAATGTAACACTTAATCAATCATTATGCAATTGCAAACATTACAACAGTCACTCCCCATATTTTTTCTTAACTAGCTAAAATAGTAAGACACACTGCTTGTTTTGCAGGTAAAATCTTAAATAAAAAAAAAACTATAAGAAAACACCAAATTCATGAAAACAAATAAAAAAAAGCATAGATTATACACCCTGAATTGCAATTGTAAAAGGGACAATTTTTCTGAACTGAAAGTTAGAAACAGAAAAGAGGCAAATGTTACATGTAGCTGTATATTAATGAATAAATCTCCCAACACGGAGAGAATTTTGTCTTGCCAAAACCATACACGAAAGTTGAAGAATTGTAGCTGTTAGACTCTTGCAATTTATATTTCACAATGTAAGCGAGGCCAAATCATCACCACAACAAGCAAAGCTACGATTGAAACATACCCAAATCCAAACATCACCACCCTGCAATATACGGCCCAAATTACCCACGCAGAAAACCAAAATCAAACCCAAAATGTATCAACCAAAAGCAAACCCATGAACAATTGCATTAGGCATATCGGAATTAAGAAAGAAAGAATACATGTAGTCTTTCAGTTCACATAGAGTCAATATGAACTACTTAGAGCACGAGAATCTGAATGATCGAATCTAAGGAAGTCCCTTTTAAATTAAAATCACATTCTCAATACCCATTTCTCTTTTATAAACCATTTGAGAAATACCCACATCAAACTCATGAGAAAATGGAAGAATTCTGGTATACCTGAGTGAAGCAGTCATGGAAAAAGAGGCGCAGTTGCTCAACTGATTCAGAAGAGGAGAATGAGCTTGTAGACCTTGACTTGGAGAATCTATTGTTGGACGAGTTCGATTAGGCAGCGATCTTAATGGGTTTGTGGTCGCAGCTCCGAACTCCATCGTCCTTGCCATGCCAGTCAAGATGTCGCGTTCATGGGTTTTGGTTTTAGGGTTTCTAGGAGAAGACGAAGAGGGAAGGAGATGTAGCGATGATGAAGGAGTTGATTGAGGAGAGGCGGAGAATTTTGGGATATTGGGGTTTTAGGGTTTCGTGTTTGGGGCTTGGGATTCCAATATAGAGGAGAGAGTTTGGTGTCTGAGAGAAAGAATGAGGAAGAGCAAGCGGGCAGAGAAAGAAGAGATGAGAAGAGGTACAGTAGCATTGTGAGAGTGAGAGGAAGAGAGGGAAGTCGGCAAGTCATAGGGAATATTTTTGGGTGGGTAGGGTTCTTTTTTTTTTTCCTAAGTATCGAAGAGCTTATGCCCAATTTTGAATTTTGGGGTTTGCCATGTTGCGTGTTTTGGGGGGAAGTTATGGCATTTTGGGAAAAAATTTGGGACTGTGGGGAAAAATGTTGGCAATGTGGGAAAACAATTTTTCCTCTTCAAAATTGAAGTCACTCATACAACAATTTCAATTATTTTCATTGTACCAACGAATACATTGTGGGAAAGAGGAAGTTATCAAATTAGATTGAAACTTTAGGTTTGGGGAGATTGGGGGAATTTGACTCTTCTTAAAATTTGCAATTCAGTTAGACAACGAATATCAACTACAACCGTCATCTGAAGTAATTCACAGTCCAGCGTGAAAAACAGGCATTGGTTGAATTCAAATCAGACGACAGATATTTTTACAAATGTCGTCCCAATCAATCAAAAGCCTTCATATAACGATAAATTCAGTAACATCGTCTGAAGGGTGTCGTTTGAATGGTTTTTTGTAGTAGTACTGGTTCCTCATCCGGAGAAGAATTTGGATTTGCATGGTCATAATTTGGAATCCTTACTTTGTAGGGTTTATTTGCTTCGATCCTGTTATGTCTTAATTCTCTCTCGTTTATGAGCTAAGTGTGTAACTAATGAAGACTACTATTGAATAAACCAAAATAATAATCAGTTCTATCACATGCATTTTCCACTTTTCTTTGACACTAAAGCTAATTATATATCTATCAAACCTAGCTTTTTTTTTTCTTTCTCAAAGATAAAGCTCTCTCTTCACCTTCTTCTTTCTCGAAACCGAATTGCTTGGTCTATTAGGGAATCCAATCTCATCATAACACAAAAAAGAAAAAGAAAAAGGGTAGGGTACTCAATATATATATTAATCTTAATTATCAAATAATTTCAGCACAATACCTTCATTCAATATATGTAGGGCAGAATCAGATTGCTTTCTATTCGTATAATGGAGTATAATATGACCCAGTCCCAATATAATATATGGAGCTTGTGGTAGGCATATACACAATTAATAATTTCCAAGAAAGGAAATTAAAGGCTCAATTTTTCTTTTGGCTTTAACCTACCATTCTCCATAACCGGCCATTCTAACTTTTTCTATATCGATCGTTCATGAATCATACAAATGGAGTGGTATATATATATATATATATATATATATATATATATATATATCCCATATGGTTTGTGGTGGTTGATGATCTTGACCTATGTCTTCTAATGCTTCGACCTAAAAGAGAGTTGCATACCAACTAGTCATTACTAATTTAGGCCAGGTACACTATCAATATTTTTTTTTTAGGAGAAACAACAATTTTTATCCCCACTCGATCCAAATTAAAAGAGAGTTGCATGCCAACTAGTTGTTACTAAATGTTAGTGATATTTGAACCTGTGACATCCACAATGTTGATTTTATCAATAACCAACATGTCACAGCTCACCGGCTCTATCGGTAATTCTTTCTCTCCAAGCTCATAGTTTTTGAAATGGAAGCACCAAAAGGTAGTTAGTCAATAACCCATCGTTCAGTATGCACTAACCCTGCATATGCATTAAGAGAAACCTTTGTTAATAGTTGTACGATTTAAAGAAAGAGCAATTAAACTTATATATATTTTTGAAAACAGTACTCTTGTTCAATATACTGAGCCTTGATTAATTCACTAACCCATCAGAATTTATCCTACTATCCTAGCTAGTTAATTACTCCTTAATTACACCCGTTCTCTTCTCTATCTTCACTTTTCCGTGGAAGAGAGATAATGGCCGATATGAAGTCTAGTAGGTCCAGAGTCGACAGTGCATTGATACTCATATAACTTTGGTGCTAATTCACTGTGTCCACCATTGATATTGATACTCATATATGTTAGTAAACTATATATGTGAAATTAGAACAACATTGATGTTGATTCACTTTCAAGTGTTTACTAATGTATAGGAATGAGAATTATAATAAGATTGAAACTAACATAAACTTATACAAATTAAATTATGTTCAACTCGATTACTTAGATAACAAAAAAAAAATAGGGGTAATTTGGGTTGCTATAAAAAAATGAGAGTAATTTAGGCATGAAAAACTAATTCCTAAAGAAGTATGAGTAGTCACCTAAGATCTTCTCGTGGGGCCCATACATATTTGATTATCTTTTCTATTAATAAACACATAGTTAAGTGAAAATGAAGTCGGTCTATTTATTGTTTATTCTTATTTCTTGTTAGTGTAAAAGACCCTTATATTACAATGTTTTGGTCATTTTTTTTACGTTATCGACTATTATTGAGATCGATTAATTCAGATATCTCGTGTTGTTTATTTTTTTATTTTTTTTATCATGAAAGAGCACATATTAACATAAAGGCAACTAGCCCAGCATTACAACTTTACAAGGCCCAGAATTGGACCAGCCCCAAAACGGGTACAAAAGAGAAGGAGATTGAGTCCACAACGAGGAACTCAATCTGCCAACACCGTCCACAACTTCTCAGCACCAAACCGCCAACACACCGCCATTGGATGCAGAATGAATTTCGTTTCCGACAGCATCATGGTGATTGCCTGGTGCTCGAACCAACCCTTCTTCCCGGGACCCAATGGGAAAAGATTTCCCTCCAGCCAAATGATCCAGGGCACAATCCTTGATCGCAGCTACTATGGGCAACCTCCAAACAAAGCGTTTGAAACCGGTTTTGAAATGGGCTACTCGAGAAGAAGCATCGTTTGTAAGATATTTATGGACTTATCACATGTTTATCTTAAGTAAATAACAATTGATAAAATACTTTGGGCTAAATAATATGAATATGCAAATGGAACTCAATTCTAGTAACCTAATCAATGTGTATATCTATTGGTTATGGATAGAAATCTATTTATCTGATTACTAAAATAATCATAATGATATGATATCTTTAATTAGGATTCTTAGGAGTGAAGTTAAGTCTTATTGAACTTCCTTTATGGGAGGGGTTCAAGGCTTAACCTAACTCATATATAAGGATGCATAAGTCCCTGCAATCTCTACGACTTAGAGCATATAGTTCTTGCCCCATAGATAAGAAGCTCAACCCTAGAGACTTGCAGAGGACTTGTGCTTGTAATTACTATCATAGATCATACAGGTACAAGTTCCTAACTCTAGTTCATTTATATGTTTGATCATCATATTATATATATGTTATTACAATTGTATCTAAATTATTGTGAATGATCTTGTGGCAACATTTATGTTTAGTCTAACATCGTTGGCCAAACATTCTTTCATCCATGAAGGAAGCACCTACAAGAAAAAGACTGAGGGGACGAACGCTGGGAAGATCCCGTGTTGGTCAGCTTTGGCTCACATAGTGATGGAAATTAAAGAGATGATGGAGTTGTGTTGGATCACTAAAATCACAAACCACGTGAATGCAACTGCATGCTATTGCACGCTATGCTTTGCAAACCGTTGGAGTGTTGTTTGGTTAGAAGTAGGTCATGAATGGCTTCATGATGGAAAAAACTTAGGTCCAACCTGGGTTGGACGCGTCCTGTCCGACCCCCTTCAGGTGGCCAATGGGTGAATGACACCTGTAACTTTACCCTATTTTTTTATTCTTACCCATCACGTGCTTCTTCCACCCCATTTCTCACTATTTTTTATTCTTCCCCATACTTTTTTATTCTTCCCCAGTTTTTTATTATTATTTTTTTACGGGTTCCTCTCCCCTTCTCTTCTTCTTCTTCTTCTTCTTCTTCTCTCCTTTCCAGCCAGCTATCATCTCTCTCTTCTCCTTTCCGGCCAGCTATCATCTCTCTCTTCTCTTACCGGTCAAGCCAACCCCTCTCTCTCACTCTCTCTTCTCTGGGAACCCACACCCGCAGCTTTGTCCAGGTGCGGGGCCGCATCACTGCTGCATCTCTCTCTGCTCCGCCGCTTCTCTGCTGGGCCGCGACGCCCAATCACCGCCTCTGCTCAATCCAATTGAAGACAGCACAGCCGCAGCACAGCGGCTGCAATCACCAAGAACCCAGAGAAGAGAGAGTGAGAGAGAGAGGGGTTGGCTTGACCGGAAAGAGAAGAGAGAGATGATAGCTGGCCGGAAAGGAGAGAAGAAGAAGAAGAAGAGAAGGGGAGAGGAACCCGTAAAAAAAAAAGTAATAAAAAACTATGGGGAAGAATAAAAAAGTATGGGGAAGAATAAAAAATAGTGGGAAATGGGGTGGAAGAAGCACGTGATGGGTAAGAATAAAAAAATAGGGTAAAGTTACAGGTGTCATTCACCCATTGGCCACCTTAAGAGGGTCGGACAGGACGCGTCCAACCCAGGTTGGACCTAAGTTTTTTCCCTTCATGATTGTATTGAAACTTGAAAGTGACCTACTTGTAACTCATCCTTCTGACTAATGAAATTCATAAGTCTTTTGAGAAAAAAAGAAAGAAAGAAGAAAAAGAGATTTTGGAATTTTAGACACTAAAAAATATCAACCAATAATTTAAACTGATTAAGTTGGGACTTATAAAAATAAAGGACCAAAGTTCACTAATTAATTAGTTCGTATCTATTTGAGCAAAATTCCAATCAAGATCAAGATCCGAAACTTTGGGGTTAGCCCTAGCTCGAAAGAGATCGCCAAAATCTATTCGTGTATTGGAAGAGCCACTAATGACGATGTCTATTTGCCAATATAAAGAGAAGATGCAAACCTCTAATCGAAGCTAGTTAATTAAAGTAAATTGTAATAACATGACAATGATATCGATGGATGGTCCTACTATTGAAAAAACAGAAAGAGAAATGTCCACTATTGACAAGATAATCCTTACAAAAAATAATATTAATTATAGAAATTAACACCAATTAAGTAAACGATATTATTTATTATTATCAACAATGACGACATACATGGCAGGCTAAAAGCAAACCCAGATAACACCCATTTCACAAAGAAGACATAATTAATCAAACACGTACGTACTCAACAGGCATTTATCCCAGACTCTGAGATAATGTACATAAATAGTTGAGATCAGTTCGTAGTTTAATAGATACATAGTGATCGATCACATCATTAACGGAGAATAATCAAGTAAAAAACAGATCGTTCAAGAAAACAACTTACACATGCAATTAATAATAATGCATAGATATAGTTGATTATTGATGAACATCACACTGCTGGGATTTAGAAGAGATGGTGGTGCTTCTTTCCATGAGCCTCTTCCTCTTCTTCCTTGGTCTCTTTCTTCTCATGGTGCTCGTGGAAGGCGAACCCACCGGATCCAACTGCAGCCACCGCAGCGATCTCCTCTTCTATCTTGTGCTTGTGGGCATGCTCTGGGTCCTTCTTTGCCTTATGCTTCTCATGCTGCAAAGTAAAAGACATCACCATTAATTATGAGACCAAAAATTAGTCAAGCTAAACCCTAAATATTGAACAGAGAGTTACCCCAACTGACAAATTAATTACAGCAAAAACAAAAAAATTCTCTAAATTATTTAATTATGTACGTGCTTATTTAATATTGTAGGGTTACTTAATTTATACCAAGGCATAAGCTCCAGCAGCAACGGCACCGAGCTCGCCAAATTCCTCGAGATGCTTGTGGTGCTTCTCCTCCTTTTTGTAATCGATTCCGGACTCAGTGGTTCCATATGCTTCGGTGCTGGTCTCGCTGTATCTGCCACCGTGTCCCTGCTCCTGTGAGTAACCAGTAGTCTCACTGGTGTATCGGCCACCGCCGGGAGCAGCGGAGCCATACGAGTCGGTGGTCTCGCTGCTGTACTTAACACCGTGTCCCTCCTCTGAGTAACCGGTGGTCTCGCTGTATCCGCCGCCGCCGGCTCCTCCGTAAGTGGTCTGAGATTCATAGGTTTCTACGGGTCTGTCCTCGTTGTCCTTGTGGTGGTGGAAGAGGCCGTGGTGGTGCTTCTCCTCAGACATGGTGGGGGTAGTTTGGGTATTACAGGGGGAAAATGCAAGAATGTAGCAAGATCACTGAGAGATTTGTAAGTGGTTGTGGGAGACTTGGAGTACAGGGTGGTGGCTATTTATAAGTGTTGGTCCTCTCTGGTTTGGCTGGGATTCTCTTCTCTTGCCACGTGCATAGCTAGCAAAGTCTTTGTCATAGACGATCAGGATTTGTTCTCTGCTTTCTCACTCACCTCATAATCGAAGGTAAAAACGTACATGCCGGTCTATCCATGCATTAATAGAGGTTATTTCAAATAACTGGGAGAATATTTCTCCAACAAAATATTTCTATGAAATAAACTAATATTAAAGTGTAAAACTCGATCACTTTTATCGACTAATATGAACTAACCTAACATATGCTGCTAGGCGTCCTTCCTCCATTCTAGTACAATTAAAGAGGAGAGAACATAAAAAAAAAAGTGTTACGACTATATGCAGACGCTCCCTAAACCCTAGCGAGCGTAGCATCCTCAATTCAATTTCCATGGAGATTTTGTCTTGGAATTTTTGGGGTATTTGTAATGATACCACTGTTCAAGCACCGAAGCGACTGATTAAGCAAAAACAACATTCTTTTATTTTCCTTTGCGAAACGAAGGTGTTTGATCGCGAGTCTTTGAAGAACTTGTGGTTGCAACTAGGGTTCTAAATTGTGAGGCTGTTTTTAGCAATGGCCAATTCGGAGGCCTAGCACTATTCTGGTGTGATGGATTAGAAGTTCAATTTCGATCCAAATCGGCCTATCATATTGATGTGGAGATCAAATCAAATATATGATGGTTCTATAATTTATTGGCGGCTGACAGGTTTCTACGGTGGGCTTGCAATTTTCTCTAAGCGTTATGCACATGCGATTCAAGATAATACATATTCGGAACGAAATTTTAAGTTTATTGTAATTTATCGTTTTCACTAAAATACTTGATTCGAATGGCGTACAAATATCATGTTTTACGTGATTGAATGTAAACATCATCATTACTTGGAAACAAAGTTTCTTTGTCAAGTATTTGTTTTTGCCATTTTGCCATAGCCTATGGCCATTGAGGGTTTAAATGAGTGGGTGGCTAAATCTACTTGTGGATAACTGGGTCCTCCATTCATAAAAAGAAGATAATACATATTCGGAACAAAATTTTTAGTTTATTGTAATTTGCAATTTTCACTAAAATACTTGATTCGAATAGCGTACAAGTGTCATGTTTTACTTGATTGAATGTAAACATCATCAATACTTGGAAACAAAGTTTGTTTGTTAAGTATTTTTTTTTGCCATTTTGCCATAGCCTATGGCCATTGAGGGTTTAAATGAGTGGGTGACCAAATCTACTTATGGATAACTGGGTCCTCCATTCATAAAAAGGGACACGTAATCCACACTTATAATGAAAGTTAGGTTGAGAAAAGATGTGGATAGGTCACATTGCAACATGACAAGCACTAATAATACAAGCCTTTTTTCAGGGAAAAGGAGAAACAACCTATTCTATACATAAAGTGGAGGTTGAGGACCAAATCTGAAATCTCTTTTCCTATTGACTAAATTTATAAATTTATTATGGACGGTGAAGGTAGCCGTTTTGACTGGCAGTTGGAGGTTGTCGGTTGTCGGCAAGAGTATATTCATCCCCAGATACTCACTCCTGCAGTTGATACCTTGGCCTACATGATATGCCACCCATTTAAAGAGTTTAATTTTATCATAAAAGTAACAATTATTAAGTTGAATCCTTCTAACATAAAAAAGGAGAAATTATTAAGTAGTTCTGGACTATTACGTATCCATGATTTCTGGTAACCTGATTGCTTTATGTGAGCTTTACTTTGATAATAATTAGTCTATTTCCCATCATTTTTTTGCCTCATGTATCAACGTGTTGACACCGTTGTGGTCGGGACTACAGACACATGGTAATCCTGGAGCACATAATAATTATTCTATGATGAAGTGAGTAACTTTGACTGAATAATTAATAAAAGAGTTAAAGGACATGATTTTTGGCTGACAGAGTATAATTAGCTCTTTAAAGTACATGATTTTTGCAAAAACTATTTTTACATAAGAATTAAATAATGAACGGTCGGATCGCTAGCATGAAGAAAATCCTAGGATTACCGTTCACAATTTTGATCGGTAAACTTTTACCATTTTAGGCAAGTTTTGTTGTCTTCGTAAACTTCATTCTTCTCACATAACATAAGTGAATATATATGAATTAACTAGAAAATCTGAGTTCTAGTTTTTATTTCGAGTGACATCCTTGGTGAGATTTGGAGTTGAAATTAATATTCATATGCCTATCTGGATTGTGAAGAATTATATTGACTTTGACTCTTTCACACATTACACTTGAGGAATACATTAAGTGAGGTGATGCTAACTTTTGAATAATGTATTTGAACTTTCTTTATGCTTGTTGCTTTCACGAATGTCATACATGTGAACTATTATCTAAGAGTTCTAGTTGAAATTAAGTTTAAATAATTTGTTTTGAGTCTTAGTGAGGTGATGCTAACTTTTGAATAATGTATTTGAACTTTCTTTATGCTTGTTGCTTTCTTGAATGTCATACATGTGAACTATTATCTAAGAGTTCTAGTTGAAATTAAGTTTAAATAATTTGTTTTGAGTCTTAGTTGTATTTTGTTTTGCTTGAGGACTAGCAAAATTTAAGTTTGGGGGTATTTGATGTGCTCATAATTTCTCATATTTTTATGCCTAATGACCTTACTATTTATGCTTAGTTCTCCTTATTTTCTAGTCATTTATGTTGTTATAGTGTTTTTGTAGGTTTATTTCATAAAGAGAAGAAAAGAAGCTAAAACGAGAGATATAGGATTGAAAGATGATTTGAAATCCTTAAGTGCAAAATCTGCCTCTGCAGAACAGCCAACTTTGACGAATTACTGGGAGATGCTCAAAACGAATTGGAAGATGATGTAATATGCATGGAAAGCCCCTGATATCTAGCTTTTGGAGAATTTTATGCATCTCAATTTCGATATTTCTAGAAGAAGTTATGGCGGTTTAAGTACACACAGTTCAGATTACGCGTGAAAATGCGATGTTTTTCTAATAGCTCAAGTTTCAAGGCCCAAATGTGGAATAAAATAAGAAAATTTGGGAAGCATCATGGACATCTTGAAGGGCCAGCCGCCCAGGATATATCTTTGTGACTTTTCGGAGTATCATGCTTCTAATCCAAGTCAAAGAAGGGTTCCAAACCCAAGTCATGTAAGGAAACTTGAAGGCTAAGACAAGTAGGAAATCTCCCCTAAATAAGGGGGCACAAATTTCACAAGAACGACACTTCTCGATAGCAGATTGAAGACGCCCAAGGAGTAGGAGATGCATTTTCCATCTTCCCCTTAGTTATTTTATGTTTTCTTCAGTTTCTTCTTGCTAAATTTTTTTCTAGTGCTAGGATGATGCCCTAGCGTCAGGGACGAAACCACGATCTAAAATTGAGGTGGACTATATATGTTCAAAAATGAAAACCCAAAAATGGATGTTTACCGCCTTACTGAGTTATTGCATAGAAGCATACCTGTTTTTGAAAAGTTGAATCTTGAACTAATGTTATACTTACAAGTTCTGTCCATGCCTCCCTGGGAATTCATATAATGATATTGATTATTAACTGATCTTGAGGCCTTTGGAGGGAGGATTGAAGCCTAAGAAGGAAGAACACATTTTTTTTTTGTAGTAAAGCCTCAAGCAGTCAAGCCTTGGAGAAGGAAGACTCAGGAAGAACTTATACTAATTATTTTTTTTACCAAAAAATTGTGGTGAAAATATCGACTAAGGTAAAGTATCGCAGGCAATGCTGAGAAAACTGGTTTCGAGGACCTGCCATTCTTCAACTGAGAGAACCAACAGATTATAAAAAAGCAATTACAACGCTGAAGAACAAGCAGTAATTTAGTCCGATCTAAAAGTCCATTTCCAGTTAATTTAGTCCTGCTCAATTACCAACATTTATCTCACTTGCTCAAGGTGATCAACTTCCATTTTAGGGACCCAAAATTCTGGGTATATTCCCCAGGAATTCTAAGAGTTCCTAACATCTGCTCATCTTCCAAATAACAATATGGGTTCACAAAAACCTGCAGAGGGGACTCCTTGCCATAACATGTGTTTCGTCCTCTATGTAGTCTCTTCGACGAGATGCCAAAACCTATTTATAGTTAACCTTACCAAAAAAACAGATTCAAATGGTATATTTTGTACTCTTGTATGCTTACTGGTTTTGAGCAAATGTTAGCTTAACCAATAAGAGACTCGGAGACTCGGAGATACAGTTGAATGGAAATTTATGGAGTCAACCAACAATCTACACTACACATGAAATGTAGTGAACCAACAATTAAGCACATAGTTTCTCCAAGTCCAACTATGTACAATAATGAGAAGACCAAGTTATATACCTCTACGACAAACCAGAAAAGCTTTTCTTTAAGGAAAAAATAATAAGAACCTCAGAATCAGTGGCAAAAATTAACTTCTATATCGTTTACGATAATTTATAATTTGGTTTAGCACTTGACATCTAAAGTCCAAGAGAACTTAAAATCAAAAGCCCCAAAAATACGCATAAAGTTTGAACAAACATAAATAACAATGGAAAATTCCAATTGAAGCAGAAAGTATGAGGAAAAAAAGAAGAAGAAGCTGAAAGCAAGGAGAACATTTTGCATCACATTCTTTGGTTAAAAGGATTTTCCTAAGGTATTAAAAACAGATAAAATGGTCTCCGTTCTTCGAAGTTTGTACGCAGTCTGCTACTTAACTTCTCAAATGGGAGAAAACCTGAATTCATGAGTCATGCTCCAACTGAAGCTACTCAGGGTTTAGGATTATAATCAATTTCAGCATAACTATGTAAAGCCAAAAATCAAGTATTAATGCAGAATATAGTTCTCATCTCAGATCCCTAATATTTAGTGCAACAGTAGCTACTCCAACTCAAGCTCTGAAAACAAATTCTCTGTATGGTCCGACATAATTGCCAAAGAGCCAAAGAGGTGAAGAAACACAAAAAAATATAACTGAGAGAAATGACACGACACCCTATTGAAATTTCCCAGATCATAAGAAAATTTCCCCGACATTCACTTAACCATCTCAAACACACTAGTGTTTTTTTTTAATTCCTCATGCACACACCTAGTAGTAGTCCCACCTAGTATATAGCAATTGAACCCAAAGGTAGTTTCCTTGCAATAATACAGATTTCTGTTTTTATCAAGAGGGAGGGGAGATTTGACCTTGAGAGTTCAGAGAGAAAAATACCCACTAGACCCAAGCTAATCTACGTATATTTAATTTTGTGATCAGTTAGTTGAAGATTTGTGTAATTATGGGGTAAGAATAGTGACCCTTAACCTGCACAAGGAGTAATATACATGTCTTGCCAGTTTTAGCAGCAAACGAAAAATGGCGAATTCTGGGATGGCCAATCAAAATCTTCAAGTAGAGGATTCATATTTAATAACACAATTTGACGTGCATAAGGAGGAGTACATATACCTGTTTGACTCTTTTTAACAGCTAAAGAAAACATGGCAATGTGCATAAATACCAAACATCGGACAAAGGCAGAACAGGACAGAAACTTCCTTCTTCAAGCTTCAGATCAGCTTTTTCTGAACATCATCATCCCCAACTAACATATCAGACCCAAAAACTGAACTAGACTTTAGACTTATCATCTATAACACTAGTGAACCATTACAAAGAATTTGAAATGAAATTGAATCCCACATTAAGAATTCTAGGCGTTGGCAAATTGATCAATGACACTCAGAACCTATAACCCTGGCTTTCTCCTATTTAAGAGTTTAATCTACAGATGTTGGCTACTGCCATTTTGATGACTCAAATACCAATATGTATGCATCAAAATACAAAATACACAAATACACGGCTAATACCAATTGCAAATTTGTATTATTCATGTAAAACTACAATTTATTCAAGGGAGTACTACCATACAGCAGGCCACACATTGATCAAATATTTAAAAGAAAAAAGAGTAGTCTGAACAAAAGTTTTGAAGGTTCCTATTCAGGGACACACAATTTTAATACGAGAGACATCTTGAAGGACCAATAAATTTGAAGTGCCTGCCTAAGCATTATACAAGCTCCTAATCAAAGTCAGCTTCTAGTAAATAAATTAACAACAACCAGCGGCTGCCTAAAATTCCAGTAGGTGACTCCTTACAGTAAGGGGTGTTACAACTGCTTGCCTGGAGGTGAGTGATCAGTCCATTGAACTAATTGTTCTGTATTGCAAGTTTGCAACCAAGTATGATTCAAGGAATGGATAATTCTGTTCCCCACTTATCGTCCATCCTCTATGTGTCCTCTGTGTTGTCTCTCATACTTTACCATTTCCCCGCAATCTAAAATGGTTGTTGCTTGAAAACAGATGGAATCCTATAAACACTTTAAGTCTGGTTTTTGTTGTTTAGGTCTTGCTTTGAGGTTGTGAATGCTCAATTATGATGCCAAAACCTATTTATGATTACCCTTTCCGAAACTTAACTGAACCAAAGGGATATCAGAGATACAATCAAATAGAAATTTTGGAGCAAACCCTCCTTGTTAAGATGTGGAATAAATTCACTAGTTGTAAACTCTAGAATATACACTACAAATGAAATCTAGTTAGCCAACAATGAAGACATACTTTTTTGTCCAAGTCCAACAACACTTCACAATATGAAACGTCAGAAGAAACACAAAAACTCTTTGTGAAGGCAATACTAATCGCGAAATCAGGAGAATAAATCAACTTCTAAATCTCCATATATATTATGATCTGGCAAACGTCCCAAAAAATTCCAAATCAAATGCCTAAAAATATTCATAAACCTAGGATTGAAAAGAACAGGAAAAGAAAAGGAAAAAAAAAAAACCCATGAAGGAAAAGAATGCAGAAAGTTGGGAAGAAAAAGGTGATAAACGGCTTGAAGCAGCCTAATTCAAATCTGAGATCTCCATACATTCAACTACTGTTAACAAACTCTGGTCTCTACTTTACTACTTGATATCCCACATAAGAGAAAATCTGCATTCATGAGATGCGTGCTCCGATTGAAGCTACTTCAGAATTTCTAACAGAGCTAAAAAATCAAGTACTAGTCTGGAATAGAATTCTCATCTCAGATCCCCAATATTTTATGCAAAATACCATCTATCAACTCCAAAAACCAAATATTCTCAGTTTGGTCCATAGAAATGCCATTGTTTACCAAAAACTACACAGCTGAGGGACTTATGACATGTATAATTTAAATTTTAGAAAGAACATACTGGAAATCCAGTATACCATGAAATTCATAAATAATAGAGCATAGTCTACTAATACCTTCTTAGTCAATTTAATGAATCCGACTCTTAGAACAAAATATGCATTAACACACAACTGAGTGCACCTGTTCCCCTTTCCATTATTGCTCCCTCTCTAATCTCTGCTAACCCTTGTCACTGAGACTAAAAAATGTGTTAGGTCCCGGTCGGTTATTCATAATCTCACGGTCGAGCAAGTAAAGGGACCAAAGGAAAACATCACCATTGAGGGAACCCCTTCTATACACTCAAACCACATACTCAGACCAAAAAAAACTTAAAACAATACAGAATGCATATAATATGGATATTACATAAATCGACAATAAGGAAGGGTAGTAATGATAATACAAATTGCAGCAAACTCTATTACATTTGAACTCAAACATATAAATCTATCGACCATCAAGAAGCAGGTAGCAGTGATAACAAAAGAATCTAAAAGGGAGTGTGGAAATACAAAAAGAAAGGAAAACAAGGAATCATAGTAATTCGAACAGTAATTAAAAGAATGCTTCATCATCAAAATCATTGATCTATAATATTCATGTAAAGATAAAGAGTAAATGAGTAATCATAATAGAGCAACATTTTCTAGCAACATAACATGTAAAACTCCACGTCCACTTTTCATTGCTACAAACTTTGAAAAGTAACTAAAGTCTAAAACCTAACCTGGGAAAGACAAGGCAGAACTACTGTCTATTGTTTTCGGCTGCACTCTCTTCCTTGCCAAGGGCAACCACCGCTTTCTTCAAGATAGCTTCAGTTGGTTGGTGAGAGTTCTCCACTGCCTTTGAAATAGGTTGCCATTTTTCACCGTGCTTTGGTTCTGCAGCAACGCATCTTTTCAGTACATCCTTCTGGTTCTCGTCAGTCCCATTCTGAAGTTCAAATTTGTAGTATAAAGCCCAGAAATCTCCAATATCTGGGGCAAGTGTCACTGCCCTGTTGAGCCAAGTCCTAGCTTTGTCAACCTTCCTGTCGAGCCAGAATAACTTGGCCACAGCAGCAATGACATGGGGATCGTGATCACATTTCTTGAGGGCATCCATGCTTTTGGTCTTCCTTTGGGGACGGGGTACCATCTCAATAGAAGCTGCCCACAAGATACCACTGTTGGAACACTCCTGCAAAGCCTTTGCCATTAAAATATCAGCTTCCTTCTTATTACCATGCCTCAATTCAGCTCGAACAGCAGCAAGCCACAGTTCAGGGTTCTGAGGATTCTTTTTCCTGGCCATCGTAAGAACTGCACGAGCTTTACTCAGCCCATTCATCTTCTCTTCAAGATTTGCAAGAGAAAGCCAGAGTGGTATAGAATTGGAGCAGTGCTTAAGACCCGAGTCATAAGCCTCCTTGGCTTTTTCCAAATGATTAAGCCGTTCCTCTAGCTGTCCGAGCATCAACCACAATTTAAAGAACGAAGGGAAGCGCTTCAATCCTTCAGCAAGCAACTTCCTCTCCTCATCAAGGTTCCCTAATTCTCTCTCAACAATTGCTGATTTCATCCATACTCTTTCCGTTCCTCCCCTTTCTCGGGCTTTGGCAAGAAGCATCCTAGCTCTCTCAGGTTCATGGTTCTCAAATTCAAGCTTAAACGCAGCAAGCCAAATTTCTTCAGAATTTGGAATGGCAGCATAAGCTTCCTGGAGGATTGCACGGGCAGCAGGGACGTCCCCAGCAAGCCACTTCTCCTTAGCACCCATAAGCCACAAGACTTCAGCCTGTGGCCGGTATGTAACTGCTTTCCGAAGCAGAGCATCAAGAGATTCCCTAGTCCCATGGCTCTTTTCAAGCTGTGCCGCTTTCAGCCATATGCTCTTCTTAGTCAAGAACACAGTAAGCGCATGCGCATAGATAGATCTGGCTGTTTCAATGGAACCCCGTTTCTTGCACTCCTCTGCATCAGCAACCCATGTCCTTTTCCTATCTTCTTCCTCCACACCAATCCCAATTGTGTTCCGAATAATGGCTTGGCAAGTTGCCACAGACCCTGCACGCTCAGCAGCTTCAGCCTCCTTCATCCATGCTTCTCTATCAATCACCAATCCTTCTCTTTGCAAAGCCCTTATACCCCTTTCAATAATCTTCCCAACCGTAGATGTATTCCCATTAGCTTCTTCCAACTTTGCTGCAGTAATCCAAATGGCAGGCTCCTTGGAAAGTTTCTCTCTGGCCTTATTAAGCACCTTCCTGGCATTGTCATAAGTCTCCAATCTCGCTAGTGCAAGCCACAACTCGATGTGCAAGGGACAACACTCCACAGCCCTATGAAGCAAAAGCCTGGCATCCTCTTCATTTGCTAGCTCCACCACCGCCTTCCACAGCCTAACGGAATCAGGAATGTGTTCCAACCCTTTCCTCAACACCCTACTCTTATTGGAGTCATCATGCTCCAATTTCGCCGCCTGCATCCACAACTTGACTGAATTGGGTATAGACTTGACTCCAGCAGCAATCACCGCCTTAGCTCCGTCAGGACTGGCAAGCCTACATGCCTCCAACCACACATCCTCACTCTTGGGGCATTCCTCGCACCCTTTCTGAATCAGTTGCCTTGCTGCCTGAATCTTCCCTGCCACCTCCTCCAACCTCGCAGCTGCAATCCAACCCGGTGGGTGCTTCGGATTTGTCTGCGTTACACTCTTGAGCAACAATCTAGCCTTCTTTATATCTGAAATCTCCGCATCACTGGTGATCTTCATACTTTTAAGATCAGTGAGATACCCCTTTGGGTCCACAACTGTCAACCCCGAAACAGAATCCGAAAGCCTATCCAACTTCAAAGACAACACAGTACTTCTGCCGTCACCGACTGCAGTCAAATCTGTAACGGGGGTTTGCGACCACGGCGTCTCTGTACCAGTGGCTGCCCTGCTCTTGGGGTCTAAAGCCGTGACATGCTCCTGCTCCTGCCTCGCCTTCTCGAAAAGAGTATCGGGAACCGGCACAAAGCTCTCGAACTTCCTCTTCTTGTTCCTGGATGAGTAATCGCCAATGTCTGGTATGCGATCCCATTCCTCAGCAGAAACCGTATACAACTGCCTTTTCAAATTCGCAAACTGCTCTGTGATTTTCGGATTGGAAGCTCTGTACTTCTCAATCTCTTGTTTCAACCGAGCTTCTCTCCTGTCCTTCCTCCTCGAGTCCATTCTCTGTTCAATGGCTTCCCATACCGCATCGGCCTCCTTATCCTCGTCGTCGTATTCCGCCGAGGCGAACAAACCGACGTCATTTCCTTCGAATTCGTCGAATTTCTGGTTCTCATCATATCCTTTCTCCTCCCCATCGTCCTCTTCCTCTTCCTCCGGCTTCCCACGCCCACGGCCTACCCCAGGCGGAGCCGCCCCAGCAGCCCCACCGATTGTTGTCGCCGACCGATCGGGCAAATCGGGGGCGGCACGGGCGGGGCCGATATCGGACCGTGTAGTGAAGCCGGTAGCGCCACGGCCCAGCCCAGCAACATAATTGGCGGGAGGCTTGGAGTTGAGGAAGTCGAGGCGGGGTTTGGGGACGGCGGGGGGTTGGGTGCCGCCGTACAAGGGGATGTGGAGGGTTAGGGTTGAGAGGGGTTTGATGCCGAGGTCGAAGAGGAGGGTGGAGTTGCTTTGGGTCAGTATTTGGAGGCTTTGGGATATGAATAGGCGCTGCTGCGAGATGGGAATGTGGGAATTTTGCTCAATTTGGAGCTTTAGGGTTTCAAGGGTCGTGGTCTTTGGGTTGAGATTCAGGTTTAGAGTTCTGTGGTTCGGAGAAGTGATGAACACCATTGTCGTGCTTTTTCAGAATTAAGATGGAGCAGTTGCAACAAAAATCATTAAATGGTGTATTGGTGTCGTTGAGTCGGTTGTAATTACCAAACTTTTTTTCCTCCGTAAAAAATTATCAAATCTTTATGAAAAATTATAGCTAATTGTAATTTTTAGTACTTAAATTTTAATAACAAATTTAGTGGTATTCGAATTTATTTATTTTTTTTAGAAAAAGAAAATTTATTATTAAACGAATAGATTACAACGCAATAGAATGATCGGTTTTGACCACAATACCACAACACACATTCCTACCATGAACTATAGTTAACCAAATTTTACAACAGCAGGTTACCAAGGAGAATTTCGAGTCTCAATACCACATTATAAACAACTGCCAGAAAAACAAACGCTCTCTTCCACACCGTGTCTTAATCATACCAAACCACGTACAATGATCGCTTGTCAGCATATTGACGACGAAAGCATACCGATTATGAGAGAAATAGTCCTCAGGAATAATGCCAAATCCATGGCACTACAATATAACCAAACTCTAGCTCAGAAGAGTAGGGACTTATCAATTAGCTCTCATCCTTTTTTGAAGAAATCTCTTTCACTCACATCCTACGCGAAGCTAACTTCATTGCTGATAGCTTGGCAAAGCTCGGTCACATCTTAAGTTCCAGTTAAATTTGGAATCGTTGTCTGCCTCTTCTGGCTCTCAATACTTTTAACTTTAATATTTTTAGTTCAGGATGCTTTAGGAGCTTCTCCTTATAGTTTGTTTTAGTCTTGTCCGTATAAAAAAAAAAGTGCATATAATATAAAAATTTCCAGTTTGAAATAGATAACCTAATTTAAATATTTCAAAAAACTATAATATGGCCGTGCATCTGGACCAGTTAATGAAACCATGTGGATTAATATATATATATATTTAATAAACAAATGGACAGTTTTTTTATATTTATTATAAGACGTCAATTTACATACACGTATTCACGTATCCTAGAAGAGTCGAACGTAGAATCTCTCATGGGACAATTTTGGTGCCACCACTGCACCAATCACCTTGGATCACAAATGAACAGTTGGTCATGAAAATTTAAACTTTTACCAAAACCATTAATTTATTTGATATATTTGAATGAGTCAAGAATTTCCTATTTGGTTAATTTTACGTTGATGTATCAAGATTTCTGAAGTATGCAAAAGATGATAGTAATCCTACAGTTAGCATTACATTTAAACAAATCATCGAGTATACGAAACCTAATTCAATTGTAGCGACTTACTCCCCTAAAGGTCCATCAAATCATGATGCAAGAATCTTAAAACCAGATATAATAGCCCCAGAAACACCAGAGTCCAGAGAACAAATATATAATGCACTCAGGAACATCAGCGCTTCTAAAAGCTTCACATCCAACATGGAGACTACTTTGGTTATCCTCGAAGTAGCAGCATGTATCAAGAAGCTTCCCCTCTAGCTATTGGAGCAGGTCACATTAATCCCAATCAAGCATTAGATCCTGGTTTCATTTGGTCAATTACTTATTCTCAGATATGAAACATGAAGTTTCATTTGGTCAATTACTTGGTGCCTTTTTTTTTTCTTTTTCTTTTTTTTCCCTATCCAACCATGTTTTATCTTCTAAACTATTAATCATTGGAGTTGTTTATCCTAATTGTCATTCTATGATTTAATTTCATTCTTTATGTCTATGCTCCTCAAGTATGAATCCAAATAAGTGGTTGATTGTACACTTTCAGTTTTCCAACAGTAATTCCTTTTAGAATAGGGAAAGATTGGTATGGAGTTTCACAGAGGAGAAGAGAAGTTCTTTTTAGAATTATTGATTTAGACAAGTTTTTTTTGAATTATCCCTTTGTCCAAAAAAGAGAAGTTTTTTTTTTTTGAATTATTGTCTTAACTGCATGTTCTCAAACTCAAAGTGACAAGGATTTGATAATGTCTCTTCACACGTCTAAAATGTTATGAACATGACAAGTCAAATGGGAATTCCTACCATAACATTTGCTCGCCAGATATTCTCCATACAGCAAGCAATGAACACCGAGTTTTAAAATATATATCCTTAACTGGTTGGTGTTTTCCTCTGCTTCACTTCCAGAAATACTTCTCTCATTCCCACAATTAGAATACCCTTTAGTACCAGTAGACTGAGCCACAGCTTCACCATCACTTGAATATTTTGAAGTGTCAAGCCAGCAAAAATCTATAGGATTCTTACAAAGTCCCAGATAGCGGCAACCATGAACCAGAAAATACCAAACTTTTTGTGTCAAGTTAGTGACACAATCAAGAAACTCACTCGATACATGTTCAAAATCTGCATGCGTAACTGGATCATGAAATGAATTAGTTTCAAATTTATCTATCAATGAGCACTTTGGACATTTGTATTTTTCAATACGGTATAGTTCCGAGCCGTCTGACATGGGCAGATCCCATTTGACAATCTCAGACCAGAGTGAGCTCTTAGCAAGATTTAGCAAGGAATCCCCTGCAGTCGTCCAGAAATTTGCAACATATAGAACTAGAGAAGATTCAGAGTTAAAGAGATGGTGAGCTGCACCTGCGAGCAACAATGAGTATGCTGCGCTCGTCCTGATCATGCCAAAAGCTTTTAGTACATGATTGTCTATTTCAGAATATATAGTTAATAAGTCATCTGCAAGGATTTTATACGCTGAAGCCAATGTGGTGTACGCATTTAGAGAGAGGTGATGCAATGGGTTCAACCAGTAACTTATCTCCGATTTTTCTTTGTTGCCCTCTGGCTGGTTATCACAAAGACCTTGTGTAAGTACATGCTCAAGCCTCTCACAAGAAGATTCGGGATTACCAATTGACAGATAGTCAGCTATAGCATCATCAACGTAATCAGTCAATCTTTCGGTTGCCTTATCTCTATTGAAGCTAATATCTGAACTCAATCTGGAAGAGTTGAAATTGACTGCAGAGATTTCCTGGAGGATTGCAGGTGTTAATACTTGTTCAAGATATCCAATTTAGCAAATGAAGTTCTGAGCGCTAAAATGGGAAAAAAAAAATGTAAATATGGTAGTTCTTGGTTCAAAGATGAAATGGTGCTTCTCTTCAAAGATAACGGATCGTGTATGTATAACGTACTAGTAACAAGAAATTTCTACAAAAAATATCAGACGGTCTTTCCAAAAAGTAATGAATGAAATTAGGGGAGAACACCAAACAGACTTTAGGAATCAGTGAGTACTAATATGAATGATATATGTGGAACATAGGACATCTCAAATTCTCAATAACGTAAATCTTCATTTTTCAGAGCCACTGCCACAAATCTGGAACTCATGCACGGGTTAAGAAAAGTGAAAAGACCGTGGATGGATCCAGCTTAAATTTTTAAAATATCGTCACATCCATAAAAATATAGAACACAAAAAATTACTAGGTTTTTCAGCAAGCAGTATAAGCTGGTTGCAGAATGGTGGAGTCGTCAAAGACTGAAACAATAGGAAGGAACAAAGCAGGCTCACTGCTGATAGTTAAAAGAAAAAAATCAGGGCATTTCTGAAGAAAAAAATCAGGGCATTTCTGAAATTATCTGGACTATATAAATCGATACAAGAAGTATTACGACAAATTGGATTGAGAAGTATTAGACTGATACGAATAAGTATTAAAGTGATGATGCATATAACTAAAAACAAGAACAAAAGAGAGATTGCTCATGAGCCATTGTGTTGCAAGTACAACCTTATCCTTAAACCCAATAGGTTATAGAAGTACATATAAAGAACAATAAGAATTCATACCTCCAAAGCACGGTCCACATAAGTTAGGGGTGATGCACTACATCTCCTGCAAGAGCAGATAAATCGATACCTTGACCATAATTCAGACTGCCTCATAGCCTGGAGTTGATACAAGAAAATGTAGGATCATAATGAAAGAACTCATAAATCAAATCAAGGCGTTTGAGAATCATGGATACCTTTGGTTGCAATAAGTCGGTGTATGTAACAGTCACTTCCTCTCCCCTATTGATTCTCTTGATGCTCCTGACTATCATTCTTGGACCATATTTCAGGCATTCTACATTCACAGTAAGCTCAAGTTCAAGAACACTGGGAAATTCTAATCTAAAAAAGGAAATTAAGGACCATAATACCTTTTGTCAACACATTCTTGCTACAAACACCGCTCTCAATCTGCAACAGATATGAATCTCAAAACTCTGAATTTAATTGCATTATAAAATGAAAAACAAGTAAACATGTATTGATTTACTTGGGATGTTGCTTGGCCACGGGGGACAATGCGCAGCGGCGTCTCGGCGAAACTGGCCAACTGCTGCGACTGCGGCGAGGACACCAAAAAGCGGTAGCAAGCATTGGGAGAGCAGCTGTGGTTGATCCAGGAGAAGCTGGGATCATACACCGAAATTCCGAGGGTGCGGCCGGTCTTATCCTGGACCTCCACGGCGTTGGTTAGCACCAGGCACAGCACAGCCTCCTCCAAGACGGCGTCGTCTGGAGCAACAGTGGGAGTATCCCAAACGGCGTCGTCTGGAGCGTCTCGCATCGTCCTGGCGAGAAACATAGCCCTGGCGCCGTCGCGAATTCTGAGGTCGTCGTAGTGGTGGTTGTTAATGAGCTTGTGGCGGTTGGTTAGGAGGCCGGAGATGCGGGGAGCGGGACAGGTGGCGGGAAGGGATTGGAGGAGGCGGAGGGCGGCGCGGAGGTCGGAAGAGTCGCCGTGGGGGTACGTGGAGGGGCGGGATTGGATGAGGTGGAGAAGGGTGGACTCGGCGCTGGACAGGTGGAGGGGAGAATCGGAGGTGGAGCAGAGTGAGGAGCAGTAGTGGAGGAGAACATGGTGGGAATTGGTGGGAGGGAAAGGTTGGGGAGGAAGGGGTGAGAAGCAGCAAGAGCAGTGAGAGGAGACAAGGGAGTCGTGGAGAGCAAAAGAGAGGGGAGAGAGTGGTGGGGTTATGTCTCGTCCTATTTCTATGTCTTCCACGGCTCTCATCTCCATCTCCGTCTCCATCTCCATTGCTTTGGGCCTTTTGGCTTTAATTCCTGACGGAAATGCTATCGACATGTGTCATTTTGTTTTTGGTCGGTGAAAATCAAATTTGAAATAAAAGGAGGCAACTAGCTCAGTATTACAATAAACCTATAAACCACTGGCCCAACCTCCGATGCTCATCTCATTCGCTGCCACCAAGGAGACTCGCAACTATTGTTGATCCAAAACCAGAACCAACAACCCTTTAGAACCCAACATCGGCCAGGGTCCCAACACCAATGAAACCACCCAAATCCTCCCATCAACTCGGGCAAACCACCATTCCGAACCACCAACCCGTCGCAGGCGACCTCGCTAAACAGACCACCCGGCACTGATAGAGCAGGCACCAGATCCATGCCGACCACTTCGCACAAAAAACCACAAGAGGAATCTTCTTTGGTGGGAAAATAACCAAAGGACAGGTGATCAAGTGGTTTGTGAGTAAAGGGAAGACCAGGAGGATTGAGTAGTGGATAGTACTGAGAACTAGCTTGGAGAGTAACCGAGACATTGCTCGGAGCTGTACAGAGACTTTGCTCGAAGCGAAGCCGAGACGAGGCTCGGAAAGGAAAAGGATACCGGGACATTGCTAAGAGAATACTGAGACGTAGCACAGAGGAAAGAAGAGGATGAAAATTGTTGGAGGAAGTTCAAAATTGTCTGACCCCCCACTAATAGTTTATTGTTTGTTACAAAGTGGATGAAAATTGTGTCATAGATCTATTGGATGGAAATTGAGAGTACATGACTGAACTGATTAAACCCCTAAAGTACATAGTAATAACCAAAATTTATTCTTTTAGACAATTAGAAATGCTTTTTATCATGTCAAAATGACCAAATTTGCAAAGATCGTAGATAACAAGGACCAAAATTCAAACATCATGAAATAAAATTGCAATTTAACATAATGCAATGACCAAAGAAACATCCAACTCATTAAAGAACAAAAAATGGTAGCATTTGACTATTCCAATAACAACTTGAAATCCAAGGCAATTGTGGCGGTGCAAATCCCAAATAATCCAAAGGAACTCTTCATAAAGTTGTCTTTTCTAGCTTTATCCGCACAAATCCAGCAATGGAATGAACAAATGTATCACAGTTTTTGGTACAGCACTTGTACAAACAAAAAACAAGCACAGGAACATCCGATGATGACTGATCTTCCCATGCATTCTTGATCACATTCATATTTCTTCCAAGATGGCTGAATAGATGAAACACTATCTACTCCTTGTATGCAATTATGGACTCCACCGAACATTCTTAGTTCCTTCCCAGTTGAATCTGAGAAGCTGGACTAATAAAAGAACAATTGATAAAAGTTGGTTAGTAAACAGTGAAAGAACATGTGCATATAAGTGCACTCTCATCAGTGTATACCTGTCTACTGCTTAACTTTCAAAGCAGTTTCAATTCGTTCAATAAGCTGATCAGCATTCAAAGCACCCTCCTGCAAGTAATCAAATCAAAGTAATGATTGATCTCCAAAAATCCACAGAATCATAAAATAGTTAACACTAACTTTACAGAGAGAGAGAGAGTGTGTGTGTGCGCTAGTTTAAAATACATATGGCATAACACCATACAATCTTGATAGTATAAGAGATTAAACAACAAAAATGCCGAGTAAAACAGACCCTGACGAAATTGGATAAGTCAATGCATGTGCACAAGTATTCTCTCATATGCTTAACCGCCAGTGCTGTTACACCCAAACTGCAGGGGCCTAAGAACAGTGTGGCAATTTCTGGTTTCACCGTTCCAGCAATGCAGTGAAAAGCAGCACTTTCGGTTAACCGTAGCAGAGAACCCTTGTGCATGTGCATAGTAAAGCCTTATGTAATTAAAAATGTGTAATTAACATCATTTAAAAATAACTATACCCATCTATTTTGTCCGATGTAAAGGAAACAATAATTATAGGAGCAAACGAATCATATAAGATGTAAATTGGAGTTTGTAGGAAAGAAGAAGAATGCAAATTCAACTTACAAAGCGGTCATAGGGTTCTCCATCCTTAAATATAATGAAAGTAGGCAATGCCTGTATTCCATATTTGTCAGCAATGCTAGGGTACTTCTCAGTGTCAATTTTCACCACCTGAATCTTGTCATTCAGAGTAATACTGACTTCATTGAGGATAGGAGCCATAAATTGACAAGGGCCACACCTGTCAAGCACAGATTGGGCTACTTAAATGTCTATATTAAATTTATCTAATTGGTTTCAGCATCTGCTAAAGAGAGACAGAAGGGGGGCGGAGTGGTGGGGGAGGGAGGAAGGGAGTATTAGGTGAATGAGTATCACCTTGTTTGCGAACTAAAGGTATTACTACCAGGATACTAATATTACAAAGTTAAAAAAAGTAGTTGAAACTAACTGATTCTGCACAGATCAATTGAGGTGATTATAGAAATGGAATAAACAAGAGGAGCTTACCAGGTTGCATAGAAGTCAACCAGGACAGGTTTTTCACAATTAGCCAGCAAATCGTCAAAGTTGGAAAATGTTTGCTTCTTTGCTGAAACCTACAAAAACTAATATTTCTAAATACACATATAACTAATGTATCACCAGTGCAGTCAAAGTACATCATATTTCAGCCACATAGGCTAACCATCAAAGAAACAGAAAAGAAATATTAAACAGAGCCATTTTAAATATTCACAAGATTGTGGAACTGCCTAATTTAGTTCACTTAAGCCCAAAAACAATTATAAGGAATTCTTTTGATAGATTAAAGTAAGGTATGAATTTCAGACTTGTAGCATAAGTGTAATGTCATCATCCTGAATGAAATCTTCAATACAATGTGATGTAATGCCACTAATGATAGGAGGACCAATTCTAAGTAGACGATTAAAGAACTCGTGACTCACTCAATGCCAGAAGTCCCAACATTCAGCTTTCACAACTATCAGCTACCAGAAAATCTTTAGAAGATATTTCCAATCCAATATCCAAGATTCAGATCTATACCTTCCATCTCATGTTAAAATATCTTGTTTCTACAGACCTTCCTTCTCAATCTTAAGCCCAAATGGTCGACAGAAAAAGGTACATTTTGGGGCAAAAAAGGTGGATCAAATAGTGATGATCTAATTTGCATTGACCTGACAATTGACAGCATGAATACCCCAAAAAAGGTGACATTATTAGGAGTTATGATTTTTCAAAGGTTTACCTTACAAACTAGTTCATCGATAAGGCAAAATTAACTGAGTGGACAAAAGTTCAGCTCATGAACATTTGAAAGGGATCCAATAATTAACTTAGATGGACAAACAGAAATGCAAAAACAATGGAACCACCAGAAATTATGAACATTTTGAAAAGGTCATGTTTTTCTTTTTCTTTTGCTTGCAACAACAATAGAACATAGGGTGTGCCCCTCGGCCCTTGCTCATCCCACCCCAACACAACCCAAGCCAAGGCCAACGAGAAATGGTGATTTCTTTTGATTAAAGTTATAATATGGAGGTCATAATAATTAAACAAGGACATTTCCGACAAACATTTCCATTTAGCCTCCTGTACCATGCTATATCCAAATCTTGAGTAGCCTAACAGCTTAGCAGGTAAGACAGGAAAAGGGGGAAGGGGAAGGGATTAAAGCTACATCATATATACCCACTGCCCATGGTCTGGATACTGGAAACTATTGTAGTAAGGCTTAGAGTCCATAGGAATACCAAGGCAGGATTCGCAGGTTTCGCAATGAATATTATATTCTTGTCAAATAAAGTAAAAAAATTTATCTGTATAATTCCATAAATTAATAAGTCAAAACTCTGCGATTTTTATGCAAATGGTAATGCAAAATGCAGCCAGAGACAGGCCTACTTCCTGAACCTTGTCCACAAATAGGGTTTACTTAATCAGAATTCATTTCATATCCTTCTGGACCAAAGCATCTGGCTAAGAATTATCATCATTTAGTCTTCTCCACGAAAGACTTGAATTGGTTATACCAAAAACCTCAATCTCAATTTGGTTTTCTCAGAAAGTAAAATTATCATCAAATTAACTAAAACATAAAAAGGAAATTCTAAATTTCTAACCAAATAAATTAAGGTCCAATATAAAACACAGAAATATTAGCTTCCACCAGAAAATAGAAAATGAACACAAACAAAAAATCAGGTTAAACAGAATTCAACGTGCAAGCCTCCGGAGAAACAAACAAAACTACGAGAAACTTAGAAAGAAAACTATGGTTACCTGAGGAAGAATTCGATGGCGGGAGGGAGCGGAGACTCCATTTGTTCGAATCCGAAAACGTCGGAGCTGTACCGGGAATTGCAGAGAAGACGAGGAAGATAGATTTGAGGAAGACGAAGACGAAGAAGAAGAAGAGGAAGCGAAGCGAGTGGTACGGTCAGAGCTGAGAGAAGGAACTGTGGATGCTGCAACGGAAACCGCCATTTGGATTTGGTCAGAGAAATTTCTCACCGCACCCCCACGAAGCTGTTTGTTGAGATAATCGGAAACAAAACACTCCAACGGACTCGCCAAATAACAGGGTGTGGCTCCAGGTGGATGACGCCTTTCATTTTGGACCGCTGGATGGTTAGAAAAATTAGAGTATGCGAATCGGAGGGACAAGAAGCTTTTAACAACTTTAGGTTTTTTCTTGGGGGGGTTGTTGACTCGTTGAACTTCGTTGTGAGTTGTGACCCAATTGAAGATTTGGTGACGATTTGTCTCCAATCCCACAGTTTTGGAGGATGTTTTACCCACGCGCTATGTGACCCAATCCGGAACTGTTCTTCACTTCTTCTTTTGTTATTCAATTATTTTCCCAATGATAAAGCCTGAAAATGCCACCTAATTTTCCTCTAAAATAAAGGAGATTTTTTTTAACTGAAAAAGTCAAATATTTAGGGAAAATACTATTGTCCGACCCAGGTTGGACCTCTGTGTCCGAGCTCTCTCTTATTAGAATACATTCGGAAGTATAATTTCATAATTTGAACGTTGATGTTGTAAAACAATCTTTATTGATCAATTATACAAAAAATCAAAGTAAACAAAGATCGTTTATTCATGCAATTGCATCAAACAAATGAACGGTTCGTCATGAGAATGTTAGGTTTTACTAAAACTGTACATTTGTTTGATATAATTGGATGAATTAACGATCACCTGATTTGAATATTTTTTACATAATTGATCTATAAAGGTTGTTTTACAAGATCAACTGTTCAAATCATAGAATTACACTTCCGAATGTATACCAATAAGAGAGAGTTCGGACACAGATGCCCAACCTGGGTCGGACAAGAGTATTATTCAATATTTATAACTACAGTATCTATAAATTAATAGTCATGAGACTCAAGAAAATCTATTAATTTAGCGAATATTAAATAATTGATAAATTAATAAATATTAATGTATCGACTAATTAATAACTTATTAATTTATCAAGGTATTCTTTATTTTCTTAAATATTATACATTGTATTTAGTTTTTCATTTTACAAACTAACGATTCTATGTATTTATAAACTAACGATTCTATGTATTTGTTTAACCAAGTAAAATTTATGAATCTACTTATTTTTTCCAAAAATAGATTGTACATTGTTCAATGTACTACATTATTCCATTTTATGAACATTTAACCAAGCAAAAACTCTTTCAAAAACACCAGAACTTTTTACCATCATAAGAAAAGTTAGAGATGAGATCCAAGGTGACATCAATTTCAAGAAGAAACAAACAATGATTGAGTCATATTTTAGGAAGGTCTCATAGTCGAATCATAAGCACTATGTAGCATGAATTTTTTATAATGTATTATCTTATAAATTTAACAGATTATTAATTTAGCACGTTATCCCCTAGTTGGAACCGGTCAAAAATATTATTTAACCGAGGTTATTAATTTATCGGATATTAAATCATCGAGGTTCTACTGTAATCACAAATAATAATGACTCACCCATCCATATATGACACGATAGTAAAAGTTCTCATCAACGCTTACTGATCATAGCACATTTAGAAACAAAAGTACAAATCCTGGAACCAAAAAAAAAAAATAAAAAAAAAATAAAATATATATATATATATATATATATATATATATAGATATAGATATATACTATTATAATGAGAACTACCATTGTCAATCAAAATAGATTTTTTGTACCAAAATAGCCCTCAAATATTAAATAACTATCCACTACTTTTTCAGAAAAAAATCTGCAGAGATATAAATATCCAGTAGCCACACCTATAAGGAAATAACTATCCACAATGCCACAACTCTCTCTAGATAACTTCTCACTTTTTTTTCTTATATAGTTTTTTTCTCAAGAAAAAAAACTGTCATACACATGCAGAGCATGTCTCCACAATGCTAGTATATATATATATATATATCTTTACTATATATTAAGAGAACCCATATTGTCAATTATAACTTTTTTTTTACTTTAACACTCTTAAAAAATTAAATAATCATATATTTATTTTAATCATGAAGGATAACAAGGTCAAAACACAAATATATACTATTATAATGAGAACACTTATTGTCAATCAAAACATAATATTTTTTACCACAACAACCCTCAATTATTAAATAACTTTGGATAAAAGTCAACTGTTAAGAACAGAAAGATAAAAAATAAAAAAATTACCCAGTACTTTAAAAAAAAAAACTTCTCAAGAAGGAAAACTGCCACACATGTGTCCATAACGCTAGTAATTAATAAAAAAGAAAGTAAAAATTACTTTCAAAAACTACCTATAACTACATACCCACTCTCACACTCCTAACTTCCACACCATAAAATAAATAAAAAAAAATTCAGTTTATTTCTCCGTAAAACTTCAGACTCCATGTTTGCTACACAGATTGTTTTTTTTTTTAAAATAAATACACACACATAATGTGTGGTTTCCTTCTAGTATATATATATATATCAGTCCCCTTCACATATAGACGTCCACATGTGAATTAAAATGCGAACATCCTCATCCCGACCAATTGACAACATAACTCAATCATCGGAACCGTTCATCGTTTAGATTTATTTTCAAGAATTACCCTTGCAAAAAATCAGCCGAATTGAAGATTGTTTGGTCATATGTTCGTTGTATAGTTTATAGATAAATACAATCCGTTAGATAAAGTTAAAACGATGAATATGGTAATCAAATGGCTAAATAATTTCCAATTTAAAATTTTTTTTATTAAAATGATCCTTGAAGGATAACCTAAAATATAGATGGTTTTGATTATTAGTTTGCACTCGCAATGAGGATGTTCGCATTTTAATTCACGTGTGGACGTCCACATGTGAAGGGGACTGTATATATATATATATATATATATATATATATATATATATATATATTGAAGTCAGGATTTATGGCTTCCTGCGACATCTCTAGTTTAATTGGCTTCTTCTTCTTACGACGAACCACCGAGTCTTGAGGAGTTTCAATAAATTTTACAGTCTCAAAAATTTGCATAACCATCTTGCATTTATTTGTACTACGTCGAGGAAGACCACGACGTTTCACAAAAGATACCCCAAAATCATAGGCCCACCAGTAACAACTCCAAAGTTGGGCAAAACATTTAGGCCTGAAGCATCAAAAGGCATAGCCCCAATTATAGTGTAACTCAATCTAAAACTACCAAGGAGAGGGAATCAAAGTTCGAGCAGAACACCAAAGGCGGGTTGCCTTAGGGTACCTTCATGCAACAACGATTTCAGCGCCTCCACCTAGCTCTGATACCTATTTTGACAAGTTGCCACAAAATCTATGGACGTCGTACACCGACAAGAACCAGAAAGAACCGTCGTTGAGACCAAATTAAAACGGTGTTGAGTGAAACAATGGTTGGAACCAACAATTGTTGAAGGCAGCTCAATTACTCTAAAATGATTTGACATTGAAACCTGAGAAATTTGGTCCCTGAAAACACCAGAATACCCTTAGTCTCCAATATTGAAAACAAAAGCTTTATTTCTTGACCAATCTACTTGAAGTACCATGTTCAGAAACACCACTAGAAGTTTTGGGCAGGTGCTTGATGTTGTTCGAATTACGAGGGGGAGCTAGCTTCTTCCCTCATGGTGCTCTTAGAGGCGACAATGAGAACCCCGACCACATACTGATAAACAAAAACCACCTCAACATCCATTGCCACTAAAAAGATAGAGAAGCCTCTTTTTCCAAACCTACGGTGAAACATCAAGACCAATATGGGATCTGACAATATTAATATCAAGCACATGCTAAAGCGATCCATCAAAACCACATTACCAAAAATAGCACCAGCCAACGAGCTACTTTCTCTAAATGCAACGTTAAAGGGAATTGATGAAGCTGAACTCACACCCACAAAGAATCCAAAGGCACAGCTTCCGAAGTCGAGAACCCATCATTTTTTTTAAAGTTGTTTTACTCTATAAGATAGGGTAAATTATGTTTCTTCTTTTTTGTGACATTGGAGGGGATCCAACCCCTGATCTAGCGTAATCCTAACCAATTGTCCACCCTCCATCATACACACCTACCACCACTATAGCATTCAAAAAGAAGAAAAACACACGAGGAACAGTCCTCCCTCTCTTTTGTAATCATTGTTGCTGATAGCATAAACATACATAATTTATGCACGTCATATTTCCTTATGTTTTCTTAGCTAGTTCATTTTATTTTGAGCTATTTACTTTGTTTTGGTGTCTTGTAGGAGTTTTGGAGTAAATAAGAGAATGAGACAAGAAGAGAGGAAACAACGCAATTTGAGCATTCCTGGTTGGACAAAGAAAACCCAAGTTAAAGAAGCAGAAGATGAGTATTTTTGAAGATACAAGGATTCCTGAGCTAAAGTGGATTCCTGAAGGTGCTAGGAGAAAAGTTCCTAGTTGAAACAGGGATCCTAATTATGGAAAATTTTGAAGTCCTGACTCAACAAGCAAATCCTGTTGGATTGAAGAAAGCCTAGAATAGTTCATGCGCACCAAGGAACGTCTATACAACATATTTTTAATGACCTATTTTGGTTAGCCTTGACGAAATTGATTTTTTATCATCATCTTTAAAAGGCTAATACTCAATATGAAAATACCATCAATAAAAGGTATTTAAAATTTCTCCATAAATCACACAATTCTGATCATAGACAAAACACAATAGCTAGAGAGCATTGAAAACTCACATCAGTGAAAGATGCGACCGTAAGTAATATGTAAAAAATTAATACAGATACACTAATTGAGTTAATGAAGCAAACGTTCAATATTATACATACCATCAAAGTCATATTTAATGTTTCAAGATCGATGCAAAGAACAAATTTAGCTATTTTTTCTTTGTTTGGAACTCATACGTACCTTACAGTTGTAAGTTTGTAAATGATATATCTCTATGGCACAATTGAGATCACCAACACACAATAAGAGTCTTAGTAAGGCCTTTGATAATACCATCAGTAAAGAGTAGTCTTAACTTTCAAAAGGATAAATAATTTGACAAAATATTTTATCTCTGCGATATGTATCTCCACGTAGTATAAGAAGAACAGAAAAGTCGAGAGACATTTGATGCAAGTCCATTAGAATTCAAAGCTAAATAACACCTTGAAAAGCCTAATTTAGTTTCTCCGAGAAGGACTACGAATTAAGAAAGTTGATCCAAAACTAACTATTTAAAGTCCCGACACCTTGGTCACTAGGAGTAAGAACACCAAAGTTCATCAAGCAATTGTCTTGATCAAATTAAGGTGCAAGAGGTTTAAAATTAAGGAGAGGAGCTCTAAAAACGCAAAACTGTTCAACCTTTTTAGTAGTCAAGACTCAAGAACTTACTCCCTAGTGTTGAAAATCCGAAAGCATAAACAAAACATCTGGCAATCCTTGAAAATCCGAAAGCATAAACAAAACATCTGGCAATCCTGATAACAAAGAAAAGTCAGTGACACATAAACTGACAAATATGTAATGCAAAATATGACCAAAATACTAGAAACTAAAACATTGCCGCAATTCAATAACACCTAACCTTAAGCTTATTCAAGGTCTCCTCGTTAATCTGACAACCAAACGCAAAGTAGCAAGGGCCAAGGCTCTTTAAGCTTTGGCATGACACATAGTAGATCCTCTCCTTAGCTTCTTCCTCACTGTTGCCACACCACAATAAAAAGCAGTTTTCAACACAAGTAAAGAAAAAAACAAAACAAAACAAAACAAAAAAAAATCAACGATTATACATTTCCTAAATGTAAGAACCGATTACACATTTCCTAAATGGAAGAACCGATTACCTCCCCAGGACTTTAGTGAGTGTCTCAACATAGCAATCCATCATCTCCTGCTCCGTCGCGCCAATACCGCCGTGCTCATACATGATGATGAACCAGTGATTTCCATCCCAGTCGGGAAAATTCGGTGGCAACTCGCGGACTTCTGACTTAGAGCCCGAGTTAGGCGGCAAGTAGGACACACCACCGGCGCTGTTGAAGCAGCAGCGAACTGGAGTGAACCGGGTGGTGGGGAAGGGACGGACGACGTGGGAGAGGGGGGCGAGAGATCGACGACTGAGGATGAGGGAGGGGATGGAGGGACGTTGAGTGATTTTATAGGTGGAGAGGATGCACTTGGGGATGAGGAATAAGATTGTGGGGTGGTGAGCGGTTATGGTGGCAGCGGCCATGCCGATTGCTTGGACTAGGGTTCAGACCATTTTTTGGCGAAGTGAGAGCTATAGAGGAAACGAGACGGGGATTACGAAAGATTGTTCATTGGAGTATTTATCTTTATTTTTTGAGGTAGTGTAGGTTTGGCCTCTGGTTACGAATTTCTTGGTTTCAAAATGATTATTTGGGCTCTAAAATTTTGGATTTGACTCGGTGCATTTTTGCTTGTGCAAGCGTACACATGTTGTCTCATAACCTTCCACACCACAAACTAGTAAGCTCCATTTGGACCTAGTGGCTTAGATCAACGTATGTATACGTTGGCAACCTGGAATAGCTTGATAATACCATCAATGTCTATGTCGTAGCTTCAAACATAAACTTATCATATGAAAATCATAAACAGTTGATATATATATATATGGGTTTTTATCACAAATGGTACCTGAACTTTACGTGAATTATATACATGGTACCTGAACTTCACTTTTGATCACAACTAGTACCCGAACTTTTCGTTTTCATCTTAAATGGTACCTGAACTTTTCGTTTTCATCCTAAATGGTACCTACAGTCAATTTTCAGTAAAAAAAAAAAAAAATTGAAAAAAAAAAAAAAACTCTCTCTCTCCAGCCGGAACTCTCTCTCTCCCGCCGGAACTCTCTCTCCTCTCCATCGGCGCCACCGTCAACCATCTCCAATGACCACAAAGTTTATATCAACATGTAGATAACAATCCAAGGATGAAATTATGTAACTACATCAAGGTGAGATTCAAAGTAGATAGAGAGATATTGATGCCGGAAGTTCCAAAAATCGAAAAGTCGACGACCTCAATCCTCCACGTACGGCGGTCAACGTTGAAAATTGAGGGTACCACGAGGTTGCTGGGATGGAGGGCTTCAAAGCCCAATAGGTTTGGAGGATCGGAAGTGGCCGGAGGTGGTGGCGCCTTATGGTGCAGAGGGAGAGGAGAGAGATTACGGGTGGGGGGGAGAGGGAGGGAGAGAGAGAGAAAGAAAGAGAGAAAAAAAAAAAAAAAAAACTAAATTTTTTTGTTTTTTTTTTCTTTTCAATTTTTGACCGTAGGATGAATTTGTTTTAATTTTTTAACGGTAGATTTGACGATAGGTACCATTTGTGATCAAAACGAAAAGTTCAGGTACCATTTGTGATCAAAAGTGAAGTTCAGGTACTATGTATATAATTGAGGTAAAGTTCAGGTACCATTTGTGATAAAAACCCTATATATATAGGCCTTTTTTACTACGGAGTTTCACATTTTTAAAGTAATTTAAACATATCTGACGGCTGACATTGAAATTCTACAAATTTTAAAAATGCGGAGTTCCGTAGTAGAGAAAAATCTTATATATATATATATGTGTGTGTGTATTATAATTAACTTGTCCAAACATAAGCAATCTTCTTAATTATGAAGTTACATGATTTAGTAATTTCACTCACTAGTAACGAGAACACCAAATGTTAAATGATATTGGACAAAAACTCGCAAGTCGCAAGGCATAGCTAGGCTGGAGTCACATACTATTTGACCTATGAATGAAAAACCTCTTAATCATACCTTGACGTACAATCACTTTGGTTGAGTTGCTACTCACCTACTCATGGAGTAAAGCAGAAAAGAACTTCAACCAAAATCACAAAATAAACAAGTAACCAATTTGGCTTTAAGATTGTTGGAAATATGGTTCTTGAGAATCAAAAACAACATACATACAAATATACATATGTAGAGAATATTGGTTGAGGCGTGGAGGACGTACTACCGTGATGCAAAAGACTCAATGTGCTGTGACTTCTAGAATTCAACAACCAAAGGCTTTGCTAGACGTGCACTAGTAATACCAAAGTAAAAAGCAGAAGCCAATAGATAAAACCCATCAAGGAAAGAACAAAAGATATTTTTAAATAAAATCTGATAAGGATAATTTTCCGATTTGATTGATTTTTTTTGTAGAGATGATCTATAAAAGATAATTTAAGATATGAACGGTTAGATTATATAATAATAAGGTGATCGAAAATAAGTTAATCACATTGAGGTGAATATACATGTTCACTACCCGGGGGATGAACCCAAGAATTACCCATCTGAATAATATAACGTATGGATATGGAATGTTTGCAACAACAATAAGGCTTAAACCCACATTTAATTTGTAACACATTTTCCAACACTAAAGGCTTATTGACCAGTTTTGATTCAGTGAATGGTTTCAGTGAGTTCTTTTCAGGGTATCCAGATATGGAAGGGAGCTCTTTCTACACATCATCTCCTTTTTGCATAGGACAGTCTTTTGTTTACTTGGGCTACCCATGCTGCTCGTCATCATATTCAGCATCGTTTACAATCGTATATAAGGCTATAGCTTCGTAAATTTAGCCACGAGTAGTGTGTCTGGTTCAGTAAAAATGTCTCTTTCACAATACAGAATGATTTGTCTTCTATTCTTGGGTGACTTTAGTTTCTCATCCTGAAAAATATTTAGGTCTTCCTACATATGAAGGTAGCTAGCTAGGGCCAAGACTACCACTTTCACTTGTTATATCAAACTCAAAGATAGCTAGCTTGCATAAAAAACTGTCTGGTTGAAATGGTAAGCTCTTGAGTGAATTAAATTTGTTGCCCAGGCTTTCCCGACTTATGCTATGAGCAATTTTTTTTGTTGCCTCAGGGTCTCTGTTTTGATTTACAGCTCAATTTTTCTTACTGGAGGAGTATTCTTACTTTTAGGGAGGTCCTGGAGTAATGGTGTGGACATAGCTACAGCATATATGAGGATTTAGGTCTACAGGAGGAGTATTCTTATTAGGCCTTTTTAGGCATCCATGTAACCAAAAAAAAGAAAATAAGATCTAAATCCGTGTGCTCGCTTTTGTATCCATTCACTAACTTTATGAGAACTTATCAGAAAAGCTGATCTTAAATTTCTGTATCGTTTCTACAAATTATGAGAAACCTCAACCTGCTACGGCGCTACCATGAGACACGCTGGAACTACAATGTTACAACATACAATCCATGGAACTACAATGACCAACTCCCTAAGCCGTGGAAGGAAATCATGCATGCCGGAAAGTTATCCATCACTTGTCAATATTAAGGCTAGAAGAACAATGGTGATTGCAGAGATTACAATACCACAACCAAATAACCACATAGCCTTGCTTGGCGCTTTATTCTGGTTCTCTTGACTGACTAACTCCACCTCTCTAAGGAGTTCTCTCACTTCATCCATGTTGTCGTCCTTGGCGGCTTGCGTAAGTCGACTTTGAATTTTCTCAAGTATATTGATCCTCCTACCTCTGGATGTGTCATTGGCTGGCCAGATAAAACCTGTCACCTTCCAAAGGAGGATGCCCACGTAAATGGCCACAACACAGTCCACACTATAATGGTTTCGTTCCCGTATTTCTCTCTGTGCAGAATGCAAGACAAGCAACCATATGAAGGCCGAGCTAAAACCACCATAAGCTTCCTGCAACCATTGATCAGATGCATAGGAATGAACACTCAACAGATCAAGTAGGTTGCCCTTTAGACATCAAGTGACAATGGTCACTAGGTAATGCAATTTCAAAACACATTAATGGGTATATTATACCGTCCAAGCCATAGCTGTCAATACAGCAACTAGTACGTGCCCACTGTACACGAGGTCATTGCAGCCGCCTCCAGCGGTCCTCAGCAAATTATACCATGGTCCATCAGATGAGGAGGGTCGCAAGAAATCTATTAGGAAGTTCATCGCACCCCAGTCCGGACGGTAGTCACCAAGTAATTTTCCAGTATCAGCTGGTGGAAAAAATGAAGCAAAAGTTGTAACATATACCACCTTATTCTAAAAGGATACTAGCAGTCAAAAAGGAGCAGTATTAGGAATAATGTTTAAGAAAATACTTTAGAACCAACTCTTTTCCCAGATTTTTCCTAACTCACATGTTTAAGATTCATCCATGTAAACCCATGTTTATGATTCATCCATGTAAGAGATTTGAGTTTAAAAAAAAAGTAGAGGAAAGAGTTGTGGTAGGTAGAACCTCCATATGGTACAATTCATGGAGTTAAAAATATCCGGTATGCCACAGTAATTTCTAAACCATGAAAGAACTCATCAGCATTTATAGAAATTAACAAGATAAGTTAAAATACGTAAAAGACTAGCTACGCCAAGTAGAAATATTGAATCTCTGTTCCCAAAAACTCCCATACTTGAACAGTGGTTTTAGTAATTATAAATGAAAGCTAAGATACAAGATGTCATACAACAGGGAAACCCATAAAGAAGTAAAAAACTAAAGGGGCCTGATGAATCTCGACAATCTGACATAGGAGAAATGGATTTTAGATTGATAATATGAGTTTCTGGTAGACATAAGAGAAATTTAGTGCCCAGACCATAACAAAGTCGGTTCAGAGTGTTCTTTTGTTGGTAAAGTTGCAAACTTGCAATCAAGAAAATCAAATTCAAGGAATGAAAACAAGAGGAAAATGAACCTATTATCCAGTACTTACCAAAAGCAATATCTTGTCGTATCACCTGACGAATAGCATTAGAATCTGAAGCATAAGGAACATAATATTTCTGAGCCCAATGATGAGGATATGAAGGAACTCCGAACCGAACAGTAGCACACCAAGGCCTGGCTGATGGTACAATTGTTGCTACAAAAGTTATGGAACGTAGAAGACGGCCAATAGCCATGGTGTACATATACCGTGCACCTAGTCCAAGGCCAGGAGCTTTCACAGAGTCAAACAGTACGGAGAAAGCCAGGATCATAAACAACATGAGGAAATGGTGCAGTCCAATAATACGGGCTCTCAATATTTCAACTACTGCATGAGGTAGTTTCTCATTCTGTGCCAAAAGAAACCACTGGCCAGTGTCAGGAAGAGGAGACGTATCACTGTCCAGTGTCAAACATTAAGAAGTCCATCAATTTTCCTATAGTTAAAAACTAGGCTAAAATTATGGCTCACAACATGAGAAAAGAAAAGTTTTTACTCCATAGAGATATCCTGTTAGCAATGAACTACAAGAAATCAGATTGTATCAAATCATCTGATACAATCCACATGTCATCCTCAAAATATAAACAATGCAGAGGGAAGAGGGCCTTTATTGAAAGGACACCAAACTGGAAACTGTCGCTGATGTCTGTCAATTCGACTAAGACAATTACAACACCGTCATTTATTATTATTATTATTTATTTTTTTCAAAAATTCTTTTCTTTCATGATGGAATTAGCATCTTGAAGAACATAACTTTACAGCCAAATAAAGCGCAACCAGAAGTGGAGCAAAGATGCATAATGTTCTTATAGGTCAGCACTGTAAAAGAGAGTTGGTTAATAGTCTTGAATGTTTGTATGTGCTAGTGTTCTCTGAGCAAAATGGGGGAATTTGGGATTATATTATTGGTAGAAAGAAACAACATAGCCATAACAAAAAAACAGCCACAAATGCATCAATAAGCCTCTTCCATTCACGCAATTGTCATCAAGGACAGAGCCATAAGAACCTCCAAATGACAGGTGGTTTGTCAAATGTAATTGAGAGAAAGCAAAACAGCTTATTTAGGAACTTGATTGACATGATTTTGTTCCTTTTTTCTTTTTGTTCTCTCTTATACTCTCTCATGCTCTCAATATTTCTCTCTGAATTTTTCTCAAGTTTTATCCCTTCTCTCATATACTATCTTGACCTAGGGGAAACTATGTTGAGACCAAGAGGGAGCTTGGCCCTCTCATTGTATGATAACTCAATAGAATGAACTCTTATCAAAAACTGAACTTAGCAAGATATCCCTCATCTAAAACAATTAAGAAAAAACTCGAAAAGTAAACAAGGCCGAATTTATGTTATTAACTTTAAAAAAATGTCATAGAATTAATTCTAAATCTGGCATCTCTGATCTAACAACCATCCAAAAATGTAAGGTCAGATCCTTTAAATGTTGCTACTAATTCTCACACGACATGGATCAAATCCGGAAAGTCGATACTAATTCTCACACGGCATGGATCAAATCCGGTAAGTCAATTCGACATTAATTAGAGCAAGAGCAACGCAATTCCAATTCGACCCACTTAACATAAACCAAAAACGAAGCAATAAAGCAAAGTACAGAACTGCAAATTCTAACTGATTCAGATCAAAATGCAGATCAAAACGGAAAGTGAAATGTGAAATAAGTATACATACTTGTGCCAATCGAGGCCGAGCACGGCGGTGACGAATCGAACGCAGGCAGCTTCAAAGAGAAGAGTGAGGAGCATAAAAAGCATAGAAGCAACGAAGGACTTGACGGACCGAAACTCGGAGCTCCAGTGCTTGTAGAAAGGGACGCGACTGACGGCAACCACTGCGAGTATCGACCAGAGGGCCGGCATAAGACGACGGTGCCACGTGGGGGACAAGTGGCGGAGGTAGTCGACTGCCACGTAGGAAATGGCCGCGATGCCCAGTCCGCCGGACCTAGTCGGCAACTGCCACATGGTAGAGGAGTGAGTCTTATTTGGATTGAAGGAAACTGGGAGGAGCTGGAGGTTGGGAGTTCGGAATTTCAACATTAAGTAGAGGAGGCTGCCTATTTCTATTTATATCTCTTTGAGAAATGGTAGTTACTAGTTAGTAACTAGTTTTTTTTTAATAGGCCAAAAAAAAACTAACTTTTCTTATTAACATTATTTTTTTTAGACAAAAAAATCAAAACACTCACTCAACTTTGCATCATTCGACACTTTGGTCACTAAGTTTTCTTATATATCACTTTAATCACTGAACTATAACACTGTATATCATTTTAATCACTGCCTATCCAAACCCCGAATTGAGGTGCAACAACTATGTCAAAATGTTTGCAAGGATGAGAGGAGTAACTTTTATAACTAGAGCTAAGATCGATTCGGCCTAGAATGATCGAAATTGGGCCCGAAAGCCGGCGGTGACCGGAACTTTAACTCTTCAATTCCCCACCGCACGGCAACGGTTTGAGGCGGGGTTGGTGGCATTGAACTCGCCTCGAGGAGGGCTTCAAACCCCAGTATGTGGCGTTGATCAATTTGGCCGGCAGTGGAGAGAGACGCATGAGGGAGAGAGAGACGCCGGTGAGAAAGAGGGAGACGCCGGTGAGAAAGCTGAAGTGATACACAGTGTTATAGTCCAGTTACTAAAGTTATATATTAGAGAATTCAGTGACTAAAGTGTCGAACGTGTAAAAGTTGAGTGACTGTTTTAATTTTTTTGCCTAGCCTTTTTTTTAATATAGGACGTCAATTTACACACACGCGTATTTTAGGGGAGTCGAACCTAAGATCTCTCCTTGTACAACTTTGGTACCAAACCACTGCACTAACCATCTTAAATTTGACATTGTTTTCTTGGTTCAACCTTCTCCTTTTAACATTTTCTTGTTTAAGTAACTTTTCCTTTATTTGATGCCTAATAATGAAACCATTTTTAGACAAAAGAAAAATAACATTTAAAAAAAAAACAAAAGAAAAATAAAAATTATAAAAAAAAAAGTTTTTAATCGGCTAATTTGGTTTCGTTGGTAATCATATATTTTCAGATCTTATGTACATAATCCAACGGCTTTAAACGCACTTAGCAACTATAAATGTAATGTCACATGAACATATAATTACTGAGTAGCGCTCTAAAACTAACCTGTTTGTTTCATAATATGAAACTAACCACTTTGATAACACTTGGATTAATCTAATGGCTTGAATCAAGTCACTTCTAACACTTGGATTAGCTACTCTATAATTACTGAGAATTAGACCTTCTGAAAAAAAAAAACAGAAAAAAGGAAATTACTAAAAAGACTTGAATCAAACATTGTATGTATTTTTTTTTTTGACAAAAATTTTCATATGCCCATTGATTTTTGACTCATTCGACATTTTCAAAAATATCGTTGTTATTAAGATTCAACACAATCTTTCATTTTGGCAATTGCCCTTAAATCTTTTGTTATAAGCTGTTAAGATTGACGGTTTTTTTTCCAATCACTAAAAAATTAAAAAAATACATTTTTAATCTAAAAATATATAAATTTAAAAAAAAAAAAAAAGGTTATGCGCCCCAATAGAAAAAATAACACAATTTTTTTGTTTTCAAACACTTTTTGATATTATGAGTTTTATTTTGGTTGTTAAGGCCGACCAGATTGTGAACTAGGTCACGACCCGGGTCGGTCAATTTTTTTGCGGCCAATTTCTTTTCTTGTCTAGGATTTTATACTCAATGTTCGTGGGTCTCGATCTAGATCTAGGGGTCTGATTCCAGGTAGGTCAATTATTTTTTTTGTGGCCAAATTGTTTTGGTCAACATTTTTTTTTACTAATTCTACATTTTTTCCCTTCTATTTTCTGCCTTTTTTTTTTTTTTTTTAAGAATAAGGTCTCCAATCACAATTAGGGCCGCACATGGTCTGATTTTGTTCAGTTTAGAACTCAAACCATCTCTATTCCAAAATATTCGGTTTGAGCCTCTAGACAAACCAAGAAAGAAGATTAAAATAGGCTTAAACCAAACCAAACCAGCCCAGGTAAAGGCGGTTTGTTCATTTCGGTCTATACAATTTTATTTTATGTATAATTTTTTCAACTCTTTTATACTGAGATGGAATAATGAGATGCAATTTTGAAGTACGAACAATGTAAACAAATAAACGTGTGATACTATGCAGTATCTTAAGTCCTTAATTTATATTCTATTTCTTTTCCAAATCGCAAAAATTAAAGAATATTTTTAATGTAATTCTCAACTACATCTATACATGAGAAGTCATCTTAAGAAACCAAGTGTTTTCTCTACCATTAAATATATATAAAGATTGTATTAATATTTTTTTTCTACTAAATCATTAGTCTCTTTAATATTGGAAATTTGTAGAGAAAAACTTTAGACTTCTTATGCAATTGCAAATTATTCTTATAATTTTTTTTTCTTTTCAATGTACATTTAGTGGTTTGATTTTGATTAGCATCGGTTTGAGCAATTCTTGAGCCAAACCAAACCGATTCCCAATCGGTTTAGTTTCGTAAACAATCAAGTTTTAATTTTTGGACATAAAGAACATAACCAAACCAAAATTTTCAATCGATTTCGGTTCGTCTGAACGGTTTAGTACACACCCCTAATCCAAATGTTAATACACCCACTATCACTACATACTTCTTCTTTTTGGATTTAGGGTCTACAGTTCTTTATTTTTAGAATATAAGGTCGTTTAGGTGGTTACACACTACACCCATTGTTACTACACAATTTTTTTTTAAATATTTTTTTGATTTTTGTAGTGGCACCCTCATGTATAATTGTAGGATCTTTGAATAGAGATCAATAATGATTTTGTAGTGACAACGTATTTCAATAGTGTCAGACTAATTTGTGTAGTGGCGGGGGTCTTAATTTGAATTGTGATTATTACTGATTTTTTAGTGGCAATATCTTTTAGTTGTGTAGTGGCAACTTGATTTGTAGAACAAACCACACTCCTACGTTTGCTCTCGAAGATTTTCTCGGTTCATGCTTGTCCGGCGGTGCCCCTATGTTGACAGTGGCATCCGGCTTCGTCGATGTGTGCAAGATACGGCTGGACAGGTCCTTTTGTGATTGTCCATTGGTTCTTTACATTTAGGCTTGCTGCGAAAGGCTTTCTTTCTCTTAAGTGGAGGCGATGGCAGTGGTTAACAACTTTAGGCGATCAGTTTTAGGGGGCGGAAGAATGGTCAATCTGAGGTACATGCTTTAGATCCGGTCATGCAACCGTGTGGCCAGAGGTGGATCGTTGTGTGGTGCTTGGGGTGGTAGGGTTTGGGAGTCATGTTGGGGATGTGGGACTTGGGTGGATCAGGATTCAGTGAGGGTAGGTTAAGGTGGTAGGTCATCGGGTTGGTATATACATCGAGGCTAGTGGATGTTGGAGGTTCTATGGCGATGGTGCCTGCAATTGGGTGTTATTGATACAATGTACAATGCTTTTAATTGGGTGGTCTTACCAAGGTTGGTGGTGGGCGGCGTCTTGTTCATGGATGGTGGTGGGTGATTCTCTAGCTTATTAGGGTGGAGGCTACTAGTATTGCTAGCCCCAATATTGCTGCAGTTGTTGTCGGGAGGTCGGAATCGATGTTTTGGGAATGGAAAGTGGATCATGACAGCTTATTTATGGTTTATTAGGATTTTGTTTTTTTTTTGTTAGGTCAAATAAGTCCCTACTCTTTTGAGCTAGGATTTGGTTTTATTGTAGTGTCATGGCTCTGACATTATTTCCGTGGATTAATTGTTTCAACTTCAATATACTCTTGTTGTCAATATGCTGACAAGTGATCCTTGCACGTGGTCTGGTACGTTTTGGGGCACGGTGTGAAAGAGGGTGATGTCTTTCTGGCTGTTGTCTATGAGGTGTTATCGGGACTCTTGGAATTATCATTCTTCAGTAGCCCGGGTGGGCGTTCTCAAGGGTTTGAGGTTGAACCTCCTTGGCTCATGATGATTATTTTTAACGATCTACATATAACCAATGTCATTTATGAGGTTGTGTGTGGTTCTCCCATTGCTCGAGTTATGAGTGAGGGAGATATCACAGCTCGTGACTCCAATATTTTGTAATTTTTGTTATGAAACAAAGGTTATCTTCTTCTAAAAAAAACTAATTTGTATAGTGGCAGGGTCTTTGAGTTGGAATTACAAATGATTTTGTAGTGGCAATGTCTTGCTAATGATGTTGTAGTAGCAGCGTCTTTAAATTGTGTAGTGCAAGATCTTTCCTAAGGATTTTGTGGTAGCAGCCACTACTAGAAAAAGTGGCTTTAGTGACTCTATTTTTAGGGATTGATTTGGTTTGAGTCCCTTTAGTTCCACACTTGCATTTACTGTGGATTTCAATCAAGGGTGGAGACTCAATTCTGTCCCCAATAAATTAAATATTCAAGGAAATGATGTTTTCATTATTTGGGGTACTGAAAATCCTACTATAGGGACTAATAAAGTAATGACTGATTTCAGTTCAGTTGTTTAATTCTCCCACTATTGAACATTGTTTGTCTCAAATAATTATGGGGACTGATTTGTGTCCTTGATGCATGTATTTAAATTCTCAAGGATGTACTGAATCATCTTTAATTCTAACAACTATCTTCTGAAATATGAAGAGCTTTATGCTCTTCCTCTCAAACCCTAGCCGTCAAGGCTTGGGATATCAAAGATGTCGAAAGATGTCGACTCCAGTTCGGGTAGAGGGCTCTCTCTCCGCTTATTGCAACCCGATCCTTTAGCGTCGACCTAGTTCGACGAGTATCACGACGACATTCGATGACGTCTCTTTGGAAACCTTCATGATCAAATTTGGTCGTTGCATCACCATGGAGGTATGTGACTTTGTTTTCTGGATTTGGAACTGAGTTCTGATCTTGATTTTGATGCAATTTTGGGGTGAATCCCAGATCTCCCAATCTAGTGTTTGGGTATGGGATCCCGGTGGAAGATCCAACGAATGGAAACTTTTTTTCTTTCACAAGTCCTATCTTTGGGCTATATTAATAATAACATACCCTATGTTCGTTTGGAGGCCAATTCAAGCAAGGTTGTGCTTTGATTCATGGTGTGATTTTGAGACGGACATAGGTTTTCTGCTAGCCGTTTTAATTTTAGATTTATTTATCTGTAAATTGATGAAGATTACTCTATATTGTTTCAATGCCTCTCAGTTAGACTACTATACAATGAGCAGCCGGTTAATCTGGGATGAGGGTAGTTTTTATCGATTTATAGTTGTATTGTTTTTTCAATTCCAAGACGTGAGTTTCATTGTTGTAATGAGACGGCCAGTTGGTGTAGTACACCTAAAAGTTTGTCCTGCCTTAGATTATTATGTTAAACCTAAGTCGTTAACTCTTACTCATGCTAATAGTCAGGATGCCCCCAATGACGATTGTAATCGTGGCTAATTTCATTATATGATACTTCTTTTCCTCAAAAAAAAAAATCATCTTTAATTCTAACTGACATCAGTCTTCACAATATAATAAACCAAACTAAGAGTTACTTGTTAGTCTTGACAACATTAAAATAATGTGTTTATATTAGAGCTGATGTAGTACATGTAGTAAACAATTAATCAATATGGATAGGAATCAACTTTCTTTATTGCAGTATACTCCAGACAAACATTACACAAAGTAAACTTGTATTGTATTGAACAAAGCTGACAAAATATCCCCTACGACATTTATACATTGAGTAGATTAACACATTTCTAGTATCATATTTTAATCTCTACGATTCAAAGCTGACTCTCTTCAGTCCCCATATTTATATCTGATGTTATTTACACTGGTAAGGCCCACTCTCTTTCCTTGAAGACCAAATATCCTTGTGAAGTACGATCATTCAGTTTCCTGAACAAATATGGTTGAGAGAACATAGTTGCTGATTCCACAGTGCATACATTTATGATGTTATGTAAGCTGCGGTATTTTTGTTGTGCATCTAACATAAATAGACTTGGAAGCTAGCTTAGTATAAGTATGGGAATGATGAAGAGTATTTGTAGGCTAAGCATTTCTTTTTGGGGATTGGTTATCATGACTATTTTGGAAGGATGCTTATTGCTTCTGGTGTCGATGAAAAGGATCTGAATTGCTCTTATTAGGTATCATTTTGGTGGGATTATGGAGTCTGTAATTAACTTGAACATTCATTTCATATTTGGAATGTGAAGAATTCTATATGAATGATGTAAATGTACATATATATATAGGGAAAAAATCACCTTTAGTCCCTGAACTATGACCCGTTCGACACTTTTGTCCCTGAAGTTTGAAATATATCACTTTCGTTCCTGAACTTTAACATTCAATATCACTTTCGTCCCTGCCGAGGGTTTTCACCGAATAAACCTCCGATTCCGGCCAAATCGGAGGACAACACATATTGGGCTTTGAAGCCCTCCTTGAGGCGAGTTCAACGGCACCAACCTCGTCTCAAACCGTTGCCCGACGGCGGAGAATTTAAGAGTTAAAGTTCCGGCCACTGTACATTTCGGGCTAAATTCCGGCCATTCTAGGCCGAATCGAACTTAGCTCCAGTTACAAAAGTTACTCCTCTCATCCTTGCGAACATTTTGGCATAGGTTTTGCACCATTTTGTTCCGGTCAGGGACGAAAGTGATTGTTGGTGTTGAAGTTCAGGAACGAAAGTGATATATTTCAAACTTCAGGGACGAAAGTGTCGAACGAGTTAAAGTTCAGGGACTAAAAATATTATTTTCCCATATATATATATATATATATATATAATTCTATATGCAACTTTTGGCCATTTGATTATGCAAGATTTACATCTAGCTCTTATGGTATTTTAGTTGACTAGCATGTCTGGGCAGGATGAAGAGGGCGTCAAATTATTTGAAAGAAAAAACTGATGTGAAATTGTTAAATGGCCAGTTATTGGGGAGGGAAAGATAGTGATGTCATGAAAAAAGTTGAAAAGGGTGGGAAAATGTGTGAAAGGTTTGAAAACAAATCACTACATATATGGGGACCGGACTGAAGTGTGTATCTGCAAATCTGCAATTAAAATATTGAATGAAAAAGGGGACATATAGGAAAACGTTCCTAACTAAGAGTATAGTAAAATTAAATATTATATAAAGAAGGGGACGGATAGGAAAACAATGATTATACTTTTGGTATTGTATAAAAACATTATACATTGAGTTGAATACTATATTTGTAGAGGGTATGTGAACATTTGTGTACTTGTGTGAGGGTGAGCTCCATATCATATATGTATCTAAGTAATCAGAAATGGAAAAGAGGAAGGGACTGAAGTCAAATTTGGTCTCCACATACCAATGACAACCCCATTGGATGAGTCAGAACCATCTTCTGTCATTGCACAGTCACTAATAGAGAATGAAAACTGATATCAGTCTCCAATAATGTCTTCAGTGACTGAAAATAGTATGTCTCTACACCCTGTATTTCTAGTAGTGAGCGTTTTTAATTGTGTGACAAGCTAATTTATGTAATGGTAATCTTTAAATTAGGGTCACTAATTATTTTGTATTGGTAGTCTTTCAATTGTCTAGCGGCATCGTAATTTGTATACTTTCTAAGTCTTTCAAATATGTAGTGGTACTATTTCTAGACTTAAGCAGAGCTCTGTAATTTTTCTCTCTATTAATGAATTCCTATTTATAAAAAAAAACATCATTTGTTCGGTACTCATGGTGGTATATATGAAAGCTTGTATTAAAGTCCCAGTAGATATGAAGAAAGAGTACCAATTACTTCTAAAATTATTTAAAGATGATAAAATTAAATAAGAGAAGTATAATGCTGCATGAGATTGAGGCAGAAATTGGTGGAGGAAATGAAAATTTCGAATCTCCATTAGATAAAGAATGTGGGAGTAATCGAAGTGATGGAGCTCAACCTAAAACAATATATATGACCAGTTGATAAATTTGTGTTTTTGGAACCTAGGCAAACAACAATGAATGAAGAATACAAAAACCATTTAAGGAAAGATGTTTATCGGAGGATTGAGAATTTTATTTTTTCTAGAGTACTCCCTCTCAATATGGTTAATGATTTGTTTTGATTACGTATGGTGGAGGGAATTGCTTCTTATGGTGTAGGGTATAAGCCCCCTTCTATGCATAAATTACAGACTTGGATCCCTAAGGAAGAAGTTGAAGACATTGATAAATATTTGTTAGTCAACAATATGGATATTACATTATGTCGGATGGTTGGACTGATGGAAGAAGTAAGGTTGTAATAAATTTTCTTGTGAACAGTCTATTATGTCAGATTTTGAAATATTTGGATGATATGGTGAGAGAAGTTAGGAAATTAAGAGAATGTGGTTCAAATGATCACCAATAATTCATCTAATTATAAGAATACCGTGACTTGTGACGTGTCGTATAATTTCACATAGGTAAGTGCACCTATACGAATGTCAACAATTTGTGGATGTATAGATTAAGACCGGGGGTTGTCGTACCACGGGGATTGGAAGGCCCAAAATCCCACTTGGTGATGCAATGTAACCGAAGATTCTTGACACTAAAATGGTAGGGTAAGAGATGGACTATGTACTAGTGAGGTGAATTATGTGCAATATGGTGTAGTGTTCATAGATTGTGATGCTTTAAAGAGTAACTTGTAACCAAAGCAGTAACTAAAGTAAGCAAATAAAACTTAGCAAAGGCACATGCATAAGCTTACAAACTCAATGCAAGTGAAGTGTGTTGTGATCAAAGGAATGAAGATGATTGGGGTTTCGGGTTACTCTAACCCAATCCGATGAATCTCAAACCTAATGAGTATGTAATGTTGATTAATTAACGAACCAAATTCCGTATCTTAGTCATATTAAGATTCTAAGACCGAGTCTCAATCATCCTCTCGTGCCAAGTTGTGCTATTCACACAACTTGAACTCTTACTCAATTAACCTAAACCGTTTTAAGATTTCCAAGTTAATTAAGTAAGGCAAAGGACTTTAAGACTAGGAATTCAAACAAGGCAAGCCTAAAGCTCATACTCATCATGCTCAAATGTCAACTGTCCAAGATTGTTAAGATGACTAATCTAAACAATCTCACACAATACAAGTTCAACACATGCTCAAGAATTAGTCTTATTCAATAACAAGCATCAAACATGATTAAATTGACAAAGAACATGTTCATCTTTCAATCAACATACATAAACATTAAGGTTCATCAATACATCATCATGGGCTAGGGCACACAACCCTAGCCCCCAATCTAAAGGACTACTCACACATGTTTAGGAAATACATCAATATTGTCAAGAATGGAAACATGAATACAAAGAATAACTAGAGTAGGGTTAAGAAATTCTCAAGGAATGATGGCCAGCAGCTCCTTGGTGACTCCAAGTGTAGATGACAGCCTCCTCTTGAACTTCTCTTCACCTCCAAGCTTCTTCTTCTCCAAGTTTCCGAAGCTCTTGTGTTCTTGACGAATTCCCAGCTGTGGAGCTTGAAACGTGGTGGAATGGTTATGAAAGTTAGTTCCTAAGATAAATGGATGCCTTAGGAACAACTTTCGTGAAGGAAGGAAAGTGATTTGAGTAGTGGAAAGTGGTGAAAATGGAAGAACAAAACTGGACAGTCCTTGAGAGTGTTCTTGGTGTTCTTGGTGAATTGATTGTGGAATGGAATGGCTGATCCGAATTGGGTGAATTGGGAAGTGAATTAGGGTTGTGGGGAGGTCTGCCAACAGCTCTATTGCAGCCCCCAATGGTTGCCTAATGGAATGTGAGTGGAGCTATGGAAAATTGTAAAAGTGAGACATATGGGAGGAACTTAAGGATGCACTAGGGTAAAGTATTAATTGATTTATTCTCCACTTGAGTGCAGCAACCCTAGCAGCAGCCCTATGCATGATCTGATTTGAATATCTCCTCCATATGTGGTGGTGCTCCGGTGGTGGTCCGGCGGTATTGCCGCCTCTTGTGGTGGTGGTTCGCCGGAAAAGTCGTCGGAAAAGTAATTGCATCATTTTTCTTCCTCTTTCCAATTCTTCAAGACAACATCTTCTGAAGATTGATTTGTACACTCTTTGACATCGAGAAGCCACGGTTGACTTTTCGTCCTCTTCTCGAAAATGTGACAAATGTTGTCGAAATGCACCTTTTTGTGCCGAATTACTTCAACTCACATAAATAACCTGAAAACATGAAAACACACTTTAAATGCAACAAATGGCCTTCGGACCAACTTAATTCCCGTGATTAGGAATGCAATTTGCACGACAAATATGTGCAAATCAACTTGCGTTATAGAAAAAAAAAAAGGGGAAAATATTGTGGTGGACTCTATGTGTAGCTCATTGTATTGACAAAACATTTTGAAACTTTAGGAATGTTAGCAAAATTAGTGTCTATGACAAAACATTTTGAAACGTGAGTAATGTTAGATATACACGCCCAAAAAAATAAGTCTTTCTTGGGCATGCATATGTTAAGTAAAACTTTTTACGTTTCATTATGTCATTTTCTCTTATAGTTTTTTAGGTGTATATATTTTAGTAATGTTAAATATGCACACCCAAAAAAATGTAGGAGAAAATGACATAATGAAATGTGAGTAATCTTAAATATGTTGCAATCGCTTATCGTAGTATCTAGGATAATGCAAGAAAATTATCAAACTAAAATTCTTAATGTCTTTCCACCAATGTCAGCAAAAACCCAAAATACATCAACACTAAACATAATAGAGTAAAAGACACAACCTTAGCAAATAAAAAAGATAGACAAAAACTTAGCATCGATTAAGAAAATTGAATCATGTCAGCATCAATTAAGATAATTGAATCACCATCATTGACTTCACCTCCAATGGATATCACATCATCTAACTCATCACCCAATGAATTTTGTAAAATATAATTATCCATTGGTAAGACTGTTTTCTCACTAACGATTCTCTTCAGCTATTATATAGCAGCAAGTGGATCAATCTCAATTAGGCACTCTTTCGCATAGCTTACCCGCAGAACCTTGTGATTGCATGTTTTTTCCTCACACACTGCAATTACCTCACCACTTTTAACTTTATATCCACGGAGGGACTTATTTTTGTCCAATTTTATGTAGTCAGCCGTACACCATAGAGTAAATATAGGAGGAAGTGGAAGTTTATTTGAGTACTGCAACTCTCATTCAGAATTAAATCGAGGGTTTCTCTTCGCTCTCAGTGTGAATCAATATTTCTAGTTTGAGGGTCATTGTTTCTACGTCCCTTACTTGCGTAGTCTACATTTGGCTGTGAAAGGATATTTTGATTACAAGAGGGATGCTCGTGAACGGAAGGCGGAGCGATTCTTTTTCCACGAGTGGGTAGAACAATTTTTGAGACTTGAAGCAATGAAAGGAGAGATCCAGAAATGGAGAGGCTCTATCACTGCAAAATTTGGAGCAAAATCGTTCATGCTATTGAATCGAGGTCTGTTGGTTGTCTTGATTTTGCTTCTACTGATTGATTGTTCAGGTTCAATCAAGCCACATTCACCAAGGAACCATAGGCAAAGTTCGGACGAAGTCCACAAGGCCAACTGACAAGTTTTGAGTTTTCTGAGCATTGATGCCGTTTCTTATTTTTATTGTTCTTTTTCGCATTGTGAAACTTTATGGTCCAAAATATTGATGAAGTTTGCTAAAAAAAAAAAAAGTACTACAACTCTTATTTGATCCTGAATACAAAATCAATTGGATTCACCTCATATATATTCAATGCCAATCATCCGGCCTTTTGCTAACATTATGATACTTGGATATTAACTATATCTTTATTTTTGGCTGAAGACTCGCAATTCGTTCGTATATAGGTTTATACAAGGACATAATGTTTGGAATAAGCCTGAAAAGCAAGCACAACTGTAGACAAACACAAAGGTAAATAGGTAATAATTGAAGACCAAAATCATATTTCGTAATATAAACTTTACATAACAAACTATAACTTACATCTAAGATGATGGAGGAACAGTGGCCACAACGTTTTCATCTCCACTTCAATTTATTGTAAGTTGCCTCCATATTTGTAGTAATGTTCTGAACAAGAATCTCAGTGGATGTATTAAACTTTGACAACTTTTTTGCAATCGTTTTAGCATCCATATTTTCATAAGGGTAGACATCCAACAACACTCGACTCATTCGAAATAAAATCATCATCTAGGATGACGATGAATCATTGAGGCAATTTAGGTCACATTGATTGTAATAAAATGAGTATACATGAGCTTTAGACATTTTGATATTCCATGAGTGAGCTTCAAGCTCTTTCATAATTTCATGGATTTGCACCATGGCAATGTGAATCGTTTAAGGATTTCAATCAAGCAATATGCTTATGATGACACTTTAATTATATAGGGAGATTTTTGCTTTTAGCTATGTGCCTTAGATCTTCATAGTCTCACGTCAATATAACTAGTTAACAACTATATATAACATATATTGTACTTATTAAAATGTTGTCGCTTGTAGAAGAAAATAATAATATTTGTAATCTCATGTCTCTATAATGAAAATTGTGCATCATATATAGTGATTATACTTTACTTTAATGAACACTCTCTTGTAATTTTAGGGGTAATAAGGTTCATAATGTCTCATCACGTTTTCAATATTCAATTTCATTGGAATTGTGTCTTTTCAATTTTGGCCAATAATATAATGTCGTTGACACATATAATGAAACTTGGTTTAATGTCAAAACATATCCCTTGATAATTTTGGTAGGCACCTTAAGTAAAATATCATCGATGATCATCAATTAGGAAACCCACACATTCTTATATGTGTTTAAAGATATAATCTTTGTATAGATACATGTACATAAATTGATATGTAATCTAATTGAAATAATAAAAGCATTAGGTAATGAACATTAATTAATTTTAGAAAATAAAATCGTAAAACTATAATAAAAACATACAAAAAAAATGAAATTTATGCGAAGAACCTATAAAAAATTTCAACTTTCTTTCACAAAAAAAGCATTGGACAAATAGGTTCACCGACAATTCTTGAGGTGCATTAACTTAAAAATTTTCCAATCAAAAATTGATTTGAAGATCAATTTTTATATGAAATTATAATCGCTTTTCTTTATCCATCTTTAACCCACGTTATAATATGTGTTTACCTCATCATTAAGTAAGAAAAAAATAATAAATAAATTACAAATATAATCAACAATGCTTTCTTATTTTCTTTAGGAAAACATGCTCATATATCTATATACTGCAAATAAGAATATAAGATAGTACGTACATTTTTACATAATACCCTAGTGTAAAAGGACCGGTGTTATGTACTAGCTTGCATTTTTATTTGCAGTATATAGAGATATGAGCACAATTTTTCTGATCAAAATAGTAAATCATTGTTGATTTGTAATTTATTTATTATTTTTTTCTTACTTAATGATGGGGTAGAGACATAGCAACGTAGGTCAAAGATGGAAAAAAAAAAGCAATTATAATTTCATATAAGAATTGACATTCGAATCAATTTTTGATTGAAAATTTTTAGGTTTACCTCAAGAATTGTCCAATGTTTTTTTTGTTAAAGAAAGTTCAAATTCTTTATGGGTTCTTGACACAAATTTTATTTTTTGTATGTCTTTATTATGGTTTTACGATTTTGTTTTCTAAAATTATTTAATGTTCATTACCTAATGCTTTTATTATTTCAAATAGATTACATATCAATTTATATGTACATGCATCTATTCTATGATTAGCATGTTGGTTAATTGGTTTATAAATAAAGTTGCAAACACTTTGTTCAAGTTTCGATTCTCATTTAAAGCATTTAAATGCTTTTATACTTTTTTGGTTTATTAATTGCTGATAATAATTCTATAAAAAATAAAATCGAAAGGAAAATATAAAAAGTTAAAGTTGGTATTGCAAGATTATGATGTAGTAAGATATATTATTTGGATTTAAAATTTAAATTAATATTTACTTATGTGACATGTCACCTAGGATTGAGACCACAAATGTTAAGCCTTCCCTAGCATTGCCCATATTCTAATTTATCAAATCAAATTTGACACAATTGTTCGTGGCAATTTGGTAATCTATCGAAAAAAATATTTGTTTACTCAATGGGACCCGATGTACTACAATTGTTGTATTCTTGTATTCTTGTATTTTATCAAATTAGAATTATACCACAACCAAAATGAATGTACAAGTCACCGTAAATCCGTAATACACTATACTAGTATATAAAAAAAATCATACTTATTACTTAAAAGCTAAAATAAACTAAAAATAAAATTTAAAAAGTCAATCCTAAATAGTACATTAATATGTTAACTACTCTATCGACCTTGAATACCAATATATGCACAAACTCCTCTCATTTTTAGCAAAGAATTCAAGTTGCTGCTTATCAAATGCAATTTCCTTCCTCTCCTCAAGCTGCAATTGATGCCGAAAACACCTAAATTACAATAGTTTGCATATGAAGTTGGAGTTCAATACATAAAGAATATTCTTTATGGTGCTAAAACTGAAATATTGAAAAGGGCCTCATTATCCATAGGTAGGCTCTAGTTGTAAGGGAAGTTGCATTCATTTTGGTCCGACTTTGGGCCGTTAAATGTTCTTACAACTGTGCTTTATTATTGTTCATGATATGCAGGTTGTGTAAACAAAGATACATAAACATATATTCATACACATACTAGAAACACAAACACATTAATTATAGTAACAAAGGTTACTAACATGATGATGTCGATGATTCCATTCTACTGCTGACAACACAAGTCCTTCTGTTCTCTCTAATACCTTATGCAGTCTACAATGGGGCTAGGCAATATTAATTGCTTGATTGATCGTGAGAATGGGGACTTGGTCTTATATAGGAGTTGAATATAGGAGTTGATGATCTCTAATATATCCTTCCCGTAAAAGAATTCCTTATTTATCATTAATTCAACTCCTTCTGCAAACCATACTTAACTTCATGTCGTAGTAAACTAATGTAGACATGTAGTTCACATAGAATAGGTTTCCATACCCTACAATGATTATAATCACGAAACCTTTATTGTAGATAATCTGGATTGCAATGTATAATGCAATGTTTTAAAACGCTGAGGCGTACCCTGAGACGTTTTCGGGGGGTAAGGCGTAAAGGCGTAAGCCTTAGAGCATATATGATCCTTATCCTTCTTCTTTTCTGACTCCTCTCTTCCCTCTCCCAAACATAAAAATTTCTAAACCCTAATCTCCAAATCTTGTCAAATTTCTTAGAGCTCATATGTTTGCGTACTCCTCTCTTCTCTTTCTCAATCTCTTATCGATGTTGGGTCGTCTTTGAGGTTTTAACAACTAGAATCAAAACGACGTCGTTTTGATTCTAACAAAAAAAGAAGTTCATTAGGCGTACGCTTTTTTACGCCTTTTACGCCTTTTGCGCCTCAGCGCCTTGCCATCAAATATTGAGCGAAATCTGTGACTTTTTAAGCCTTTTAGGCCTCAAGGCGCGTCTCACTAGCGCTTTTTAATACATTGGTATAATGTAACCTTTAATTATTGTTCTTTAAGTACCTTGTAATTATGACTAATGGAATTCCATATTATATGATAGTCCAAATAAGTCTTACAGGTTGTAGCTTATTGATGGATACTGCTGGAATATGCCTAATTTGAGAAATGTATTGCCGGCCTGAAATGCTTGCATAATCCATATTTCTTACTTTAATTATTAATGCGGATGGCATTTTCATATGGTACTTGGGATACAATATGCTCCCTCCTGATGAAGCTTTTTCAGACCTGATAGCTTCCAAAGTTTCCAGATTGGATCTCTATGAATATGACAAAACTCAGCCGACTTCGAAGCTTTTAGATATTTTTTTTGGCAAGAAGCTTTTAGATATTACTAGCTTCCTTCCAATAGTGATAAACAATTGACATCTACCATGCATATACTAATCATTAATTAGAATGCTTTCACATATATTGTCATATATATATATATATATATATATATATATATATATATCACCATATGGGTAAGTTTGGTGCAATGCATATACTTCTAAAATTCAAGAATCTTTCATTATAAATCTTTCCATAACCCTACTGCTTTTGGACTATATATAAAAAATATTTTTGCCAATATTTTTTAGCAAACAGCACAGTCACCAATTAGCTAGGGACCTCTATAATACATAAAACATTCATATGAACAACTACGAGTCAAACTAATATATAAAAACAAAAAAGACAAAAACAAAAAACCAAAACAAAAATTAATGTTTCTATAAATTCCACAACACAAGCTAGCCTTCAATTTCATAGTTTCGATCTCCACAAACTAGAGAGTGGGTTATAGAGTTTAGAAAATGAAAGGTTCCTACTACTTTCTGCTTCTCCTTTTTGTTTTTCCTAGCTCACTGAAAGATTTCAGTCAGTTATGTGGTGCTAATCATGATCCTACTGATGGCTTCATCTCTGTTCCATTGTCGGAATATAACTTTGAATTACAGAAACCGTATGACATACCACTCGAGCAACGGTACAGTTATGACGTCGATGGAGTAAGGCATTTGTGGGTCTATGCTGATGACAAGCCACATAACCCGAATAGTAAAACTCAGCCACGCACTGAAGTTCGAATTCGGGTACATTTCAATCAGCTCGAGTAGTTTTTATCAAAACTAACTAGCAAAACTATATATATGCTTCTGTACTGTATATTAATGATTCATGTTCAAAATTTTCATTTATGTAGGGACTGGATTATTCATCTGGAATTTGGCAATTTGAAGGGTATGGCTTTGTGCCAAATGGAACCTCTGGTGCAACAGTAGCACAGATCCATGGAGCAGCTCAGGGTGCCACCACTATAATACTAAGAATCTACAACGGCGAGATGAGGTATTACAGTCGAGATTTGGTGGCTACGGATCTTTATGACAAGTGGTTCAGGCTTAACATTGTCCATGATGTGGATGGAGGGACTGTGACTGTTTATATTGATGGACTCCAGAAATTTCAAGTCAAGGACAAAGGGCCGGGCGACTTGTACTTCAAATGTGGAGTTTATGCTGCTCCAGCAAATATAAGCTACTACATGGAATCACGCTGGAAAGACATCAAAATATATAGAAAGTGCTGATGAAATGATGAAGTACTATTAAGAATATATGAAATGCTAAATTAATTAGCCAAAGCTTATATTTGGTATAATGATACAATTGCGTTTAATTGTTGCCCAAATAATAAGTTATTTGTTCGTGTTCCATATATCTTAGGTGAGTGATTTAATTTTTCATATTGATAGTTTGATAGTGTTTCTCCACTAGCTTCGATCCAGGTCATAGACCATGCAATGGCCACATTGATTGGTTATCAATTTGATTTGGTGACTATTCACTTTCACAATGTTAAAAGGGTAATTGAGAAGATCTAATTACTCAAGGAACGTTCAATTTTTTTTCATTTTGTAGTAGAAATGATAATTTTTATTCCTATCCCACCTATTCAAAAATGTCAGTGAAATTTGAACATGTGACATCCACAATGTTAGTTTTGCCGGCCAGTAAGCAATTAATAACCTATATGTCACAGCTTACCGATAACCTTCAAATTCAATCCTCATAAATTTCAAACATCATCTCTTATCTATTTCTAATTTAAACCGAGGTTTAGTTTTTGAACCGTAAGTAAGGTCCTGGCTAGATATTAAATCTACGCATACGCGTGTGTCGATAAATAATTAATGAATATATGTATTCCTCGCAAATGACTTTCTTGTTCCTGTATCATAGACTATGCCAGAAGAAATAGCAGGAATATAAAGCCTATTGAAAGTTTTGACATACAAGAGTATAGTTTGTAGCTGTATATAGCCTAAGAGATTTGTTACAAATATTAAGGGATACTTGCAATATTTGAGGATTTTAATTAGTTAAATTGAAGGAATTGCTCTGGGAGTCGTCGTCAAAGTCAAGGTAGAAGCCACTCTTGAAGAGATTTTTGCCACATACTCAGAAGTTCAGGTAATTAGTTGTTAGACAACAAAAATTCAATCCACGTACACAAATTAAAAGGAACGAAAAGAAAAAATTTATTGAAGATTTTTCCTGTGTAGTCCTTGTCTGGATACTCTTAGGTGTAGGAAACTAGGAATTGACATTAATTGTTTTCAATGTAGCTGCTTCACATTGTTTTCTTGCAGTTAAGAGTCCAAACAAAGAGTGTGTCACTGTGTGTGTGTATACTGTATATATACACAAACCAATGAGCAATATGATTGTGGTATAGCACTTCCAACTAGAAGAACCATGGCAGAGCAGCCTCCTAATCATCTAACTACTCCTTATGTTATCCTCTTCATCTTTTTTATCTCATCAACTGTCATTTCTACAAAGCCTGCATGCAACAGAATGGATCAAGACTCACTCTGGTCCTCTTTTGATATGCCTTCTTCTCGTTTAAATTGGTCTTCCGATGATTGCTGCCATTGGGAGGGCATCACTTGCGACATGGCAGGTCGGGTCACTCATTTATCGTTGCCCTCCAAAGGCCTCAAACTCAAAGGAGGTAATGTTTTTCCCGTATCATTACTCGGAAATCTCACACATCTAACCCACCTCAATCTTTCCAACAATTCACTTGAAGGTTCACTTAATCGTACTGGATTCTTCTCATCTTTGAGTCGACTTGAAATCCTAGATTTGAGCTATAACCTTCTTTCTGGAGAACTACCATTTTCTCTACCATCTAGTAATATCCGGAAGCTGGATTTGTCCAGCAACCACTTCCATGGTGCAATTCCATCTTCATTCTTCCAACAAGCTTGGAATTTGACCAGTTTTAATATAAGTGACAACACCTTCTCAGGTGCTATCCCATCCTCTATTTGTCTTCATTTGTCTCCCTTGATACAACTATTGGATTTTTCTTTCAATAACTTCAATGGTAGTATTTCTCGTGGAGTAGGGAAGTGTTCAAAGCTTCAGGTTTTTCGTGCTGGTCACAATAACTTCTCCGGAATACTTCCAGATGATATCTATAATGCTACCAAACTTGAGGAAATTTCATTACATCAAAATTCACTTTATGGAGCTATTAGTGAAAGAATTGTCAACCTCACCAACCTCAGAATCCTCGATTTCAACTCTAATAGATTGAGTGGCGTGCTCCCAACAAGTATTGGTAAGCTCTCCAAATTGGAACTCTTGCTCCTTCAGTTCAACAATCTAAAAGGTTCTTTGCCCTCATCTTTGATGAATTGCACCAACCTTATAGAATTGAATCTGGGATACAACAGTTTGGAAGGAAATATCTCTGCGCTTAACTTCTCCCAACTTGGTCAGCTTACTAAGCTAGATCTAAAGACTAATAACCTCACTGGTGTCTTTCCAATAAGCCTTTACTCATGCAAGTCCCTGAAAGCAATTCGAATTAGCTCTAACAAGCTAGAGGGAGAAATACAGCCCGAGATTCTATCATTGAAATCCTTATCCTTCCTCTCACTTGGTCATAATAGACTGACCAATATCACAGGGGCAATGAAGATAGTGATGCATTGCAAGAGTCTCCTATTCCTATCCTTTTCAGGTAGTTTTGTAGGCGAGGAATTGCCAGCTAATCTCGGCATGGTTGATTTTGATGGATTCCAAAATCTTCGATTTTTGGGTTTGGATAATTGTGAGCTCACTGGTCAAATACCTGCATATTTATCTAAGCTCAAGAAGCTAGAGCACTTGTATCTTGGAAATAATAGAATAACAGGGTCAATTCCTAGTTGGTTGGGGACTCTTCCAAGGCTCTATTCAATAGACTTGTCATCCAACCTAATTTCAGGTGAGTTTCCAAAGGAACTTTGTAGGCTACCGATGTTGGTTTCAGATTGGACTGCAGCTCAAGTAGACAGTAACGATCTTGAATGTTTGCCTGTGTATGGACCTGCTGGTGCATCAGTTGTACAATACAAATGGTCGAACTATCCTCCAGGGATAAACATGAGCAATAATACCATTAGTGGGAACATACCTGTTGAGATTGGTCAATTGCAGCTTGTCCATTACTTGGGTCTTAGCAACAATAACTTCTCCGGCAACATTCCAGATCAAATTTCTAACATGAAGAGCTTGGAGCACTTGGATCTCTCCATGAATCATTTGTCTGGAAAAATCCCATCATCATTTGCAAGCCTTACATTCTTCAACTTTTTTAATGTGTCATACAATAATCTCGAAGGTTCCATACCAACAAGCACCCAGCTCCAAAGCTTCAACGCTTCTGCATTCGAGGGGAATATGAATCTTTGTGGGGCTCCACTTCCAAATGAGTGCCTACCAATTAAAGGCAATGAAGCAGATAATGATGAAAACGAAGTTCAAATTCCATGGCTTCATATTTTCGTTGCTCTTGGGTTCATTGTAGGATTTTGGGCAGTTTGTGGGCCTTTGGCGCTTAAGAACTGGAGATATGCATATTTCCAATTCCTAGACAGTGCTCAAGAGAGATGTATGGCTAACTTGCAGAGAAGGCTTCGAAGCTAGACTACTGTACTCATTCTGTTTTTTTTTTTTTTCATATATCTGTACTTGTTAATATTCTGATGTTTAATTGTTTATGATGAGGAATCTGGCAACATACTGTTCACAATTACAATAAAATTAGCATGGTAGAAGTTCTCTAAAAACATGTCTAGTCTGGCGCTCCAATAATCTTCTTAATTATTCAAACAAAGAGTTTTTCATCCTTCAAGTAGTCTATCAAACTAAATCTCAGACCTTCCATCAAAGGCATTAATTCAACTGCATGCCTCTGGAGAAAGGGCAACATAGCTGCCACTGGTTTTGCAGCTAGATGCCAAGAAATGACGACCTTGACCAGGAGTAGTCAAAATCAATGTATATATATAAACTGTATGAGGAGGTCTTCTTTTTAATAAAAAAATGACATCCTCTCTGGAAGGGGACTCTTTTTTAAAAGTGTGGAAGCTCTTACTGGAGAAGGCATATATATCACCCTCTCTACACCCTTGATTACTCTCCACTATAACTGGTCTGTGTCCAAGATATATCAAAACTAAAACTCAGAGCTAGCTTCTATCAAAAACATTAATTAATTCAATTGCCTTGTAGAAAGGGCAACGTCATAGCTAGCTGCCAAGATATGACTGTCATTTCGATCTGGGACTCTCGGAGTAATTAATAAAGGCAATGTAGAACCCACAAATATCAATTTCTAAAGAGATTTTTGTTAATACCCTCAAATGTGGGAAATTGGGACATGAAACGCAGATAAGAAGTTGAGCAACAAAAATCAGTACAGAATAATTCTACCTCCCACAAAAATCAGTGCAAAACATTCATTTCGTAAATTATTATACAGCTTTGCTTTCAAAGAAAGACAAAGATCGAATTAATATATATGATTAATTGATTATAGTGAAACAAGTCACGTTAAAGGGGTAGGCCATCCTACATAGTACTACTGGATGTAACTACTAAATATATATATCATGGCCATGATACTTATTGCAAGGTTTGGGGCTTTTTATTTGTTAAGTTTGAATTTATTTTTCCTTTTGTATTTCCTGTTTTATTGTATCAATTTGCTTTACCGCTATGGTTTCTTGGAGTAATGACAATGCTTTAGGAGTCATCATCGAAGTCGATGTTTCAGGACAGATTGATTTCCGAACCCACTACTGTCAATTTCTGAAGACAATTTGGTTAGGAGTACATCCTGTTAGACCACAAAAATCAGAAAATTTGATAATTCAAACCACTCAAATAGAAAGGAAGAAAATTCTTCCTTAGAATTTTCTGTACAGTCTTGTCTGGAGTACTTCTGGTTGTAGAAAAGTCGAATGACATTGACATGAGTAAATGTTAAGGAGCCTGCAATTTCTACATATGTAATTATGTATATTCTTCTTTTTAAAGTCCAAAGGCCAAAGTCGACAGTACAATTGAGTATATATATATACATATACGGATATACCAATTAATGAGCAATGTAATCGTGGTATAGCACGCCCAAAAGAACCATAGCAAAGCACCCTAGTCATCATTCCATCCTCTTAATATTTTTTATACCAACGGTGCTTCCAATTAATAAACCCTGCATGCAACAAATTAAATGGATCAAGACTCGATATCTTAGGTTCTCTTTTAATATGCCTTCTTCTCCTCTAAACAGGTCGGGTCACCCATCTGTTGTTGCCCTCCAAAGGACCCAAACTCAAAGGAGCTATTTTTCTCTCTACATCACTTGGAAATCTTACACATCTCACCCACCTCAATCTCTCCCACAATTCACTTTATGGTTCACTTGATCAAACTGGATTCTTCTTGTCCTTGAATAATCTGGAGATCCTAGATTTGATCGAGCTATAACCTTATTTCTGGAGATTTACCGTTTTCTCTACCATCTAGTAATATACAGATGCTGGATTTGTCTAGCAATCATTTCCATGATGCAATTCCATCCTCGTTCTTCCAACAAGCTTGGAATTTGACTAGTTTTAATGGCAGCAACAAATCAACAATACCTTCACCGGGTCTATACCATCCTCTAATAATTAATATATGTCTTCATTCTTATCCCTTGATTAGGCTATTGGATTTTTCTTTCAATAATTTTAATGGAAATATTACTTCCAGAAGACATCTATCATGCTACCAAACTTGAAGAAATTGCACTGCCTTTAAATTCACTATTTGGAGCCATTAGTGAAAGGATTGTCAACCTCACTAACCTCCGAATACTTGACCTCAACTCTAACGGATTGAGTGGCATGCTCCCTACAAGTATTGGTAAGCTATCCAAATTGCAAGTCATTTTCCTTGATTTCAACAATCTAGAAAGTTCGTTGCCCCAATCTTTGATGAATTGCACAAACCTTATAGAACTACGTATGGCAGACAACCAATTGGTAGGAGATATTTCCACGCTTGATTTCTCCAAACTCAGTCAGCTTAGTAAACTTGATATATGGTTCTGGCATCTTACCAATAAGTCTCTACCCATGCAAATCCCTAAAAGCAATTTGACGGATCGGAAACAATCTAGAGGGGGAAATACAGCCTGAGATTCTATCATTGACATCCTTGTCCTCCTTTCAGTTGGTTATAATAAATTGACCAATTAATATCAAAAAGGCAATGTAGATATTGATGCTTTGCAGAAGTCTCGTTTTCCTAGCTCTTGTAAAAAGTTTTGTAGGTGAGGAAATGCCAGCTGACCGTGGCATGGTTGATTTTGATGGATTCGAAAATCTTCGAGTTTTAGGTTTGGATCATGGTGATCGCACTGGTCAAATACCTGTATGGTTATCTAAGCGTAAGAAACTAGAGTTCTTGGATATGTCTTTTAACATCACAGGGTCAATTCCTAGTTGGTTGGGGACTCTTCCTAGGCTTGTGTCTATAGATTTGGGTTCCAATTACCTCATTTCAAGTGAATTTCCAAAGGAACTTTGTAGACTACCGATGTTGGTATCTACACAACTCACAGAGATGATAATGATATTGCGTTGCCTGTTTACGGAGCCAGTGGTTCAATCTTAATTTCTACAATTTACAATTTCTTATGTTAGTACGTACATCCATAATCATTAGCAATAATACCATGAAGGGGTACATACCTATTACGATTAGCCAATTGCAGCTTCTTCAGGTACTGAATCTTGGCAATAACAACTTCACCGGCAACACTCAAGAGCAAATATCCAACCTCAAGAACTTGGAGCAACTGGATCTCTCCAACAATCAATTTTCTGGAAAAATCCCATCTTAGTTTCTTGAAAGTTTTTAATATCTCAAGCAATAATCTCGAAGGACCAATATACCAACAGGCACCCAGCTCCAAAGCTTCGATGTTTCTGCATTTGAGGGGAATCCGAAACTTTGTGGTACTCCACTAAAAAATAAAAGTGCCTACCGACTAATAGTAACAACAGCTGTCAATTAAGATCATATGGAGAATGAGCATCAACTATATATCATGGTTTTATATTTCTGCTGCATGCAGTTGGGTTCATTGTAGGATTTTGGGGAGTTTGTGGCTCTTTGGTGCTTAATAAGAAGTGGAGAAATGCGTATTTCAAATTCCTAGACAATGTACAAGGTATGGCCAGATGAAGAGAAGGCTTAGAAGCTAGAGTGCTGCACTCTTTTTTTCTTGTCTTGGTTTTTTTTTCCCTGTTTGGTAATGTAATGTTGGTTTGTTTTCATATTTCTATCATGTTTCTACTTGTGTATGAGCAAAAATGAGCAATGCAATCGTCTTATAGAACTTCAAACAAAAAAATCATGCTTGGCAGAGCAGCCTAGTTATCTAACTCCTTGTGTCTTCATCTTCATCGTTTATATCCATCTCTGACAGATTGAGTGGCATGCTCCCTACAAGTATTGGTAATTAAGCTATCCAAATTGCAACTCATGCCCCTTGATTTCAACAATCTAGAAGGTTCTTTGCTCTCATCTTTGATGAATTGCACAAACCTTATAGAACTACACGTATGGGAGACATCTGTCACCAATTGGTAGGAGTTATCTCGACGGTTAATTTCTCCAAGCTTAGTAAACTTGACCTACAGGAAAAAAAAAAAAAAAAAACTTCGCTGGTGTTTTTGGCCAATATGCCTCTACTCATGAAAATCCCTGAAAGCTATTTGACTGATCAGAAACAATCTTGAAGGAGAAAAATAATCTGAGATTCTATCATTGAAATCCTTGTCAACTCTCACTTGGTGATTATAGACTGGCCAATATCACAGAAGCAATAATGATAGGTTGATGCATTGCAGAAGTCTCATGTTCCTATCATTACCATCTAGTTTTATAGGTGAGGAAATTCCATCTGATCTTGGCATGGTTGATTTTGATGGATTCCAAAACCTTCAACTACTGACTTTCGATGATTGTGAGCTCACTGGTCATACCTGTATGGTTATCTAAGCTCAAAAAGCTACAGGTCTTGGATATGTCGTTTAATAGAATCACAGGGTCAATTCCTAGTTGGCTGCGGACTCCTCCTAGGCTCTTTTCCATAAATTTGCATTCCATAAATTCATTCAGATACCAACCTCATATATGTAGATAAGGATATTTCTACACACCAAATAGATGCACAAAAACAACCTAATAATAACCCTACTGTGGATATGAATATCGTATGTAGTATGGAAAGTAGGGATCGTTCCCGCAAGAGAATGAGATTCGAATGCAAATTAGGACACTAAACTATGACAACTCTAAACTGACCTAGAAAGAAAATACGAACAGCAGACAAACTAAACAGACTCCGATTACTACGAAACTTTAACACAAGAAACTAGACTCAATAACAAAGACTCTGACCAAGTTTCAACGAATTCTAAGAGGTTTAAGACTACGAAAAGTAACCTGCAAGAGCAGAGCAGAGTTGAGGTACGAAAATTAGAAAGAAAACTAATAAGGTTTTGTTGTAAACAATGATGATGGAATAGCTAGGAAACAATTATCCACCCTAAACATTCATGTTAAATATGCAAGGTTTCATACAAATTCTCTAATTCATGGATGACGACACTCAAGAAAAGTCAATGGCATGTTGGTCAAATCTTATTGTTCTCTCATAGTTGGTACGTTAAGTGCATGTCATGTACTCCCTAACTCAGTCCTCAGCATGTAACCTAAAATGACATGTTCATAGATTCAACATTCAAGAATCATTAAGCATGAAGAGAACGAGTATCACATCAGCAACAAGATATGGCATGTATTCTATTGACCAAACAACTTATTCACAAGATTAATATCATTAACCTTTTGCTACTCAAAGATCATATGGTGATATGGCAGTCCACATATTAACCTAGCATTGAAATCCTATACATGCATCTAAGCGTGCACTCAAAGAAACACATATACAAATTCTCGATGTAAAACCAGTGAATAAACTGTCATCCAATCCAAAGGTAGTCTATATAAAATAATCAAAGCATCTTAACAATCATGCTCAGGGCTTCAAATAGCCCCTAACTACTAAGAAGTTTAGCCGGACATGGCTGTGAAAGAAAGCATAGTCAAATACATGAAAACTGAGAAGTTCAAGGAAGAAGTCGACGACGGCGACCGGTCGCCAGATGTCGTCGACCGGTCGCCAGATGTCGTCGACCGGTCGAGGGAATAGTTCCGATTCTGGCTTCTTGCTTCTTCGATTTCTCACGCGCGAATAGCGTTTTCTCTTAAGTCCATAAGGTCCTTTTATATGCTCCAGCAATTCCTTGAATTACTTCCCCTTCACGACTTCTAATCCCATAAGGAAACTTATTAAAGAATAATCCTTAACAAATTCCAAACGGACTAGACTTCCTTAATTGCATCGGAAAGCTCCTTCTTGACTAAAACACCCTCTTTATCTCCTTTTTCTTCTCTTTGCCTTGGACAGACTACAAAACTAACAAACACATTAAAAAGCCCAAAATAACAATAAACCAAATACTAAACGATAGAAAATATAAAGAGAAACGTCGCGAATAATACTTCTATCATAGAAGATAATGATAATGATCTTGAATCGCCTGTGTATCCGATGGTGCATCCGATGGTGCATCATTTTTCCAGTACAGATTGTCTTACCTTTCCTTCAATGATAGACATACGCAATAACGTACACCATGAATGGGAACATACCTATGGTGATTGGCCAATTGCATCTTCTCCATTTGTTTTATCTTGACAACAACTTCTCGAGCAACATTCCAGAGAAAATATCTAGCCTCAAGAACTTGGAGGAATTATTGGATCTTTCCATGAATCATTTGTCTGGAAAAATTTCCCAGCCTTTTTCTTTCTGCCCACTCTCCTTGTACTTTTTAAGGCAAAATGAAGGATGACATAACAAAGATTTATACAAGCTTAGATATTTGTCCTACCATAGTTGTATTGAATTTCTTTCATAAGTTATGTCAACACTAATCAATGCTTTGATTTCGATCCTTTTTTTTTGTTAACCATTTTGTTGTATTACCAAACAATGTTGTTAACCATTAAGGATGACATAAAGTATTTATGTGTTTCATGCCTCAACATTATTGATCCAGGTACTCTTAATGTTTATTTTCATTTTAATGATATCTTGTATGACCTATGACCTTAATTGATGATACGGAAAACCGAATTTGGCTGATATCCAGGTACTCAGTCATGTGTTATAATAATGTCGTAGGTGATTCGGATATTATCAAGTCGCTGCCTGGTGATCGGTGAGGATGAAACTCTTCTTTCTTTACAAGTTTTTAGATACTTTTTTATTTTATTTACTATGTGACTCAATGCATGGTGTCATCATAACTCAATTAAAGTTGGGGACAATTGCATTTTGGTCCCTTTGGTTTGATATTTTGCAAATCTTTTTGTGCATTCACGGATATCTTTTGTTGCCTTACACTCACTTAAATATTACGTGGTTCTTCTGTTACAATGCGAGTTTATATATGTTGTGAAAATTAGGTCTTGTATGACTTGTATAACCTTTGTCAGTCTTTGAGTCATATTGCTATTCTTTTGGAGAGTTATACACTAATTCTTGCTTTCTTGTCGATCATTCGTTGTATGATCTCATTATTCTTTGCTTGATTGATTACTTGAATTCGACATGCATATTGAGAACTAATTGCTAGAACTTACTTTGAGACCTCTCGAAACTTTATGTTGAAATGTGCAATGACTTTGATATGATTAAGGCACCTAGGAACTTCCACCAAAGTCAAATTAAGCATGTGTCCCTAATCATGAACCCCTAGATAACCCCTTTGAGCCTATGTGAGCCTTTTCTTTGTTAACCACATCACCATCTCCCTAAGTCTAGTATAGTTATATACTACCCTATCCTAAGGAAGTAGTGGAGTTAAATTTTCAGAGATTCACATGTGTTCAAGGTACTTTTTAAGTGAAGTTGGTGGGCTTGTCTCAAAGAGCAAATGTGGGGGTGTTATTCATTGAAACATAAATTGGACTAGAGTAGTGTGTTGCTGAAAAAGAAACAATCAAAAAGAGATATATTATGCGGCATTGAAACAAAAAAAAAGGGGAAATCCTTGAGTCCGGTTTACATATTGTATTGAAAAGAAAGGTTATTTGCTTCATGAGTTTATTGCTATACCTTGATAAATTAGTAACGATTAATCAGAATCTCTTGCATCTCATTCATGCTCTGCTAGTTTCTTAGGATCTTTGTTAATTCCTACCCCTTCGTTTCTTTAAATCTTAACCCTGTGGCCCCATTACAACCTAACAAAGACCTTTTGATCTTGGAAGTTGCACTTTCGGCTTATGGAGACTTGTGTTGAGGGGTGAGCCTATGGCATGTGTTCTATTCATTCAAGTAGTTGATATTCCTTTCATGAGATCATTATTTAAATTTTCAGAAAGAGCTTTTATTCTTGTTATGCATATGCATGTGAGCTATTTGTTGTTTTGTATACATTATTCCTCTCACATATAACTTGAGTGAATGCATATGAATTAGCCAGAAAATCTGAGTGAAAATTGAGTGATTATCCTTGTGAGGATGGAGTTAATACTTGGCTGAAACATGTTGATTGAGGTTTGGTTCATTGTGTTAACTGTTGGCTATTTCACACACTACATTTGAGCATGATCGTTATGGGGATTTATTAACTTTCGAATGACGTTTTTAGGACCTGATGTGATGAGTAAACTATTCTTGATGCTATTGATCGAATTGTATGGTTCTCTGAGATAAATGTTGGAAGGTGTAGATTGAGTCTTCGTTTATGTTCTGTTTAGTTATTTTGCTCGAGAGCTAGAAAAAGCTAAGTGTGGGGGTATTTGATAGAGCACATTTATATGTTCCGTCGTGTTTAATTCCATATTATTACCTCCATAATTCTTGGTTATTTGGGCTATTTATATTATTTTGTGTTTTATAGGACTCCTGGAGAGATGAGGAAGGAAAAGGAGCAATTGGAGGCGAATTGAAGTGTTTTTGAAGTTGAAGACGGATTGAGGCAGAAGAGTGTTCTACCGGTCGAAGTATCTGGTCGACCGGTCGACTGGGCAATACAAAAACCTAATTCTTTTAGGATTTGTGTTATTCCTTGTGGGCTTCGACTCCTATTGGGCTATGGACGTTTTAAACCCTAACCCGGGGTATTTAAGCATCTCTTAAGCCGCCGAAAAAGAGAGATCTTGACATCCAAAGTAAACGGAGAGCCGTGAAGATCACCGTGACCCTATTCTATCTTTGTGATTTTCTTAGTACTTTTCATATGAACTTTGTGATTGCCACCATGACGATGTGTGGCTAGTTTCTTTAGTAACTAGGGGCTGTTTCTAGCCCTAGACATGTGGATTTCGTGAATTTGGTTTAATCGAATACTTCTTAGAATTGTGTGTTTGTTGATTCATTGGTTTTTCATTGATAAACTTCTTGTTTGTTTACTTTGAGTGCACGCTTAGTAAGCATGCTAGGGTTTTATTGCTATGAATGTGTTCATGATCATCTTTATCATAACATATTCTAAAGTAGCACATGAATTATTGACTTGTTCATATGAATCAATATCTAGGTAATTAGAACAACACCAGTATCGAAGTTACCTGGCGTTACTCACGATCTCTTAAAGCTTAATGACTTCTGATTTGTTAAACCTTTTGGAAACACCATCCTAGGCTACTCATTGGAAGCTAAGTTAGGTTGTAAATATCATGCATCTAACATACCAAGTACGAGAGATTAATAGGTTAAGTTCGACACATCATTGGCTTAACTTGAGTAATGACATTCAATTGCTAAGAAGGATAGATTGACTTATCATGAATGAAATATTGTATTGTGGTGAATAGCATGTCCCTGGTTACATTGTTCTCATTAATTTTCTCTATCACAACTTTCGATATCTTGGATTAATTTCCATCTTACTTTAGATTTCTTTGTTAATTTAGATAAAAACCAAAAACCCCCCAATCTTTATATAATTGTTTTAGTCGTTATAGTTTAGTAATTAGATCAATCCTCTGCGGGAGACCCTTGCTTATCCATACTACTTCGTGACAATATTCTTATTTGCAAGGATTTAATTGAGTGTTATTTTTAGCCCTATCACCAAACCATACACACTCATACAAGATGGATCAAATGCATATCAAAGAGTGGCTAATTCCTGAAATACACATCCAACACATATTAGATTAGACAATACATATATTTATGAAACACAAAGGCATTTATTCATCATCAAAAGCATTACAAAGTCACATTGGACTAGGGCACACAACCTTAGTCCCCAACAAGGTTACTAGTCACTACTCATCAACATATACATCATCAAATTACAATTATAAGCTCTAGACATAAGTAGAAGAGAGAGAAAAGTTGAGGAATGCTCAATAGATGGTTCTCTTTGCTTCTCCTTGGTTTTTGATGATGGACTTGATGAATTGGTGAGGATCCACAACAGCCAAAGTGGTGGATGATGTAGTGGTAGTCGTGTTGAGCAACTTTGTAGAAGGAAGGAAATGGAAATGGAGTGAGAAAAGTGGTGAAAAGTGGTGAAGGAAGGATGAACCGTCTCTGTTCGACCGGTCGGTAGGAGGTGTTCGACCGGTCGACCGGCAGGCAGAGGCAAGAACAAATGAAAAGTGGGAGAGGAAGAATTTAAAAGTGGAGAGTGATTTGAGATGGTGGCTAGCTGAAAGATGACCTAATGAGGTAAAAACTAGGTATATATACAAAGGGGGGAAAAGGGTTAAGGGCTAGGATTAGAACTTAAGATCTAATGGCTAGGAAAATAAGAGAAATAGAAGTAAATTGACAAGGCTAACCTAGGTGGAAAGTTAGGTAGTGTTTAGGAGAAATTTAATTGAGGGATATGGAGGTAATTTGCATTTATTTCCAGCAAATAAAAATGCACAAAAGGAAAGTCAAAGAGAGTAAGACAAACCATTGAATTTGGTGAGGACAAATGTCCTTTTATTCCAAAAGGAATAAGGAAGGTATAAAAGAATAATCCAATGAATAGGTCATTGGATTTCAAAGGACATGTGTACCTTTCCTTGCTGAATTTGGATGCTTCTTGTGGTGAGTTATAAGGTTGACTTTCGACCTTAACCTTCGGAGTTGACCAAAGTTGACTTTTCTTGACTTTGCGGTTTCTTGGTCAATCTTCTGGAATTCTCCTGTGCTTCACTTCCGAGACTTCATATTTGACATGTTGGCGCTTTAAAGTCATGGTTGATCACGAGTTGACCGACGGTCCTCGGGTTGACTTTTCGTCTTGCCGAAAATTCACTAAAAACTCCAAAATGCGTCATTTCGCTCTCAATATCAATCTGATGCTTATGTTCCCTACAATAGTGCAAAACAAGAATTAGAGACACTAAATGACAATTAGATTAGCATTACTAAGGTGATTGGAGACCCAATTTGCATGTAAATCACATACAAATCAGTTTGCTGGGATTGTTTGGTGTGTTACGTCGTGGGAGTACTGTTGGGAGGAAGGGTCTACTGGTAGTTAATGAGAATTGGGATGGAAGCTAGAGAGAGTTTTGTTGTTTTTCTTCATCTTTCTTAAAAAAAAAAATTAACTATTAATATTATTAATTTATTAATACATAATTTTAAAGAGTTAACCATGATTTACCTATCAAACACGTGACAAGCGTTTATAGGGTGGTGGTATCACTTGCCAAGTTTGTGATGCACATAAGAAGCAAAAGTGCAGCAAAGAGTGTCTACTGGGGTGATATGTGTCAAGTTATCGAGGACTTATATGAGATGATGAAATAAGAAAACAAAAGCACCCTTTATATTGAGGTTTGAAGATGTGGATGGAAATGTCACGTAAGACATGAAATCTAATTGGAAATCCAGGGAGTTAATTACGACAGGACACGTGTCATTCAAAAATTGGATAAGATTCTGTAAGGATGAGAATTGCCATATGTACATCTAAACTAATCGGGAATCTAGATATTTGCTTGCGAAGGGGCACGTGACACTTGAACACTTTAAAATAAATTATTTATGTCTCAAAAATTAATTTTAGTTCAGATAAGGATATTATTCTAACTAAATAAGTTCATAAATTTGGAAAAGATAATGTAAAATGATAAAATATTGAAAGAGATAAATTTTGGCAATGCCTTACTGAAAAGGGTACTAAAATTTAGCTCTGAACTTAAATAAACAATAATATTTTATGAACTAAAATTTAGCCCAGGACCCAATATAGCTCTGCCTTACTGGAGATGGCCTAACAGATATATAAATATAGGGACATTAACTAACATATTGGTAGGTATATTCTCTACAATGGTAGACTATCTCCATGCAATCATAGACTAGCTTAAAACCAAACCGACTTAGTCGACCATTGCATGGAGCAAGTGAACCTTGATTTGCACGAATGTCTTCTACTTAATATTAATTAGACCTGTTAATGGATCAGATTTGATGTTGATCGACCTAAATTTTGATTAGTTTAATAACAAAAATTATTCTACCCAATCCGATCGTTCCGATAAGCTGGCGGATTTTTGATAACCAAATTTAATGCATCCTACCCTTTGAAGCCTTCTCGTCCTATATTTATACAAAACGGTGGTAAAAGGTAGTTGACTAAACCGGCTAACTTACAAACTTTTTGACGTTGCTAGCTTGTGATGATATATCTCTTGCTATAAATATCTCGATCTACAACTTGGGATATATACATACATACTTATCGATGAACAATTGGAATATTACTAAATGAAAATGAAGATGAGCACCTGTAGTAGTTACTACAAGAAGGTTATGTTTTTGCTGCTAATCCTGAGCTCGATCTTTGCTGGGACATTTCTGTGCTGCTGCTGATCCTACCGATGGGTTCACGAGAGTGCAACTGACCAACCAATGACAAGCCCTTTAAACAAGATAGTCCAACCAGGCCACGCACAGAAATGAGAATTTTTGTATGTATTGCTTATTCCCTTTGTGGCTTTGCCCCTCTAGGAAAGAACTACTAATTATTAGTTTTCTAATTAATTAGTACCAAGAATTTTATATGTAGCTAGGGAATGAAATTCGTTGTGTTGTTGTTTGCATCTTTGGGATCGATCCCCATGTTGCACCCACGAAACTCTTCGTAGTTATGACTACAAATCAATTGCTCCACGCAATTCTTAACAAGTTACGTTTCTTTAATTTGTACGCTGTTTTGTTCTGGGGACATGACTACACTTCTGGAGTTTGGCAATTCGAGGGCAATTTTTATGTACCGCAAGACACCACCGGCGTTATAATAATGCAGGTCTTCGGGGCTCCCCAGATGCCGCCCTTTGGACCCACAATTCTGCAACTAAAGATCATTGATGGAGATTTGAAGTATTACGATGAAAATGTGGTGGCTGCTAATGTCTACAATAAGTGGGTGAGGCTAGCTGAATGTGATTCACAATGTCGGAGCAGCGAAAGTGACCATTTTTATCGACGGGGTCCAAAAGTTAGTGATGAAAGATCATGGTCCAGAAAAACATTACTTCAAATATGGAGCTTATGGAAGTAAAACTGGTTCAAGTCACAAATTGGAATCAAGGTGCAAGGGAATCAAAGTTTTCAACAAATGAATATGCATGTAAAAATAAGAATAATATTGTAAAGCTAATTAAAGGGAACTGACTCTTTTCAATAAAGGACACTTGTGTGGCTAAAAGTTTATTACAAATTAACTAGCCTTCCTGCACGCACAATGCGCGTGCGAGAAACATTCTCGCTTAATTTTTTCGAATGTTCTTCTGTTTTATTATATTATTTTTTTAAATATTTTTGCATAACAGGTGCAGAAGGTTATCACCTATTTAGTTTTTCCGCATCATTTGTCTCCCCGTTTTATCATATTAGTTTTGAAATTAAATAATTAATAATGTTATAATATAAAAGAGAACATAAAAAAATGAAAACTAAAAAAAATAATAAAAAAATATGCAAGTTGGCAAGTTGGTGTGAGGTCTCATATTATTTATTTATTATTTTGACTATACAATTTACTCTTTTGCCCTTAATATATTTAAGTATATATAGTGTTTAATATAGTTGATGATGTGTATATTTCGGGTTTATGAAAATTTAACCACAACTCAAGTTTTGGCTTTATTAATTATGAAAATTTAACCACAACTCAAGTTTTGGCTTTATTAATATAGATGTTACATCGATCATCGCCGTCCACCTTACAAATGTTACTCGTGTGTCTAAAAGTGCTATACATGACTATTATATGAAATGCTAAATTAATTTGCCAAGTTTATATTTTGTATAATGATATTACGTTTAATTGTGGCCCAAATCATAAGTTTGTTCGTGTTCCAGTCCATCTTATTGGAGTGATATTGTCACTTTATATTTTCATATGCGATGAATAAAGCATATGAAATCAAGTATTAGATGTGAAAGAAACAAGAAGCTAGAAAGCTTGCATGCATGTGGAATGAATTATTAGATCATTAATTAGAACTATTAGATTAAATCCAATCCAATTTAATTGGTTGATGTCAACAAATTGAAATAAATGGACCGATCTATAGTTTCATAAACTAACGTACGTATCGGTACATATATTCTCTACCATGGTAGAGTATCTCCGTACAATCTTAGACTAGCTTAAAATAAAACCGACTTAGTCTACCACTGTATGGAGTCATTGTACCTTCATTTGTATGTATGTGTTCTACGTACTTGATATTAGATCTGTTAATTGACTGAATTTAGTACGGATCGACTTAAATCTAAATCAGTTTAATAACAAAAATTATTCGATCTGATCCAATCCAATAATTCTGTGGATTTTTTATAGACAAATTTAATGCATCCTAGCCTTTGAATTGAAGCCTTCTAGTCCTGTATTCACGCAAACGGCGGTAAGGGGTAATGTAAGCAAGTTAGGCGCGTAGTTGCCTAAATTGGGCCAACTTACAAATCTTTTGACGTTGCTTGTGATGACATATCTCTTGCTATAAATATCTCAAAGTGGATGCATAACATATTTACAACTTAGGGATACATACATATATACTCATCGATCAACAATTGGGAATTTGGGATATTATTACTAAATGAAAATGATGATGACATGGCCGGCCTTGGGGAAAGACTAGGAATTTGGGATATTATTACTAAATGAAAATGATGATGACATGTGGGGCAAGACTGGGAATTTAGGATATTATTACTAAATGAAAATGATGATGACAGGGCCAGCCTTGGGGCAAGACTGGCAAGACTGTAGTCTGTATATATATATATACATATTATCTAATATGAAAAAAAAATTGCATTAGTATTTTTTTAATCAGACTTTCTGATTCTCTGAGTCACTGCGTGTATGCGTCCCTAATACTCTAATATAGTAATAGACTAATAATAATTGAAAGTCCATGTCTTCTACCTCTCTTTTATTATTATTTTTTTTAGAAAGTCTATTTGCGGCTGTGCAACCCCAATTCCCAAAAGAAATAAAAAACCTGCAATCTCTTCTAATCTTCTTCTCCCTTTTACGACCCAATGCAGTAGCCCCCAAATTCTTCTCAGGTAATTTTTTATTTTTATTGCTATATGATTGTATTATGGTTTATTTTTATATTTGGTTGTTGGATACTTGGATTTTGATTTCAAACCAATTACATATTTGTTTGGGATATTAGTTTTTTTTTTTTTTAGCAGTCAAGCCCCGAAATTTTTCTTCGCCTTGAGCCCCCGAATTTTCAGGGCTGGCCCTGGATGATGAGCAGTTGATCGAGCACCTGTAGTTACTATAAGAAGGTCCTGTTTTTGTTGCTGATGATCCTGAGCTCTTTGCTGGGACATTTCTGTGATGCTGCTGATCCTACTGATGGGTTCACGCAAGTGCAACTGACGGACCAGAACTTCAAGTTACAGCAACCATATGACAAATCTCCGGCGGAATGTTACAGTAAAATTGATGGAGTTGAAAAGTTCTGGGTCTACACCAATGACAAGCCATTTAAGCAAGACAGTCCAACCAGGCCACGCACAGAAATGAGAATTTTTGTATGTATTTCTTATTCCCTTTGCGGCTTTGCCCTCTAGGAAAGAACTACTAATTATTAGTTTTCTGATTAATTAGTACCAAGAATTTTATATGTAGCTAGGGAATGAAAGTCGTTGTGTTACTGTTTGCATCTTTGGGATCGATCCCCCCCATGTTGCACCCACGAAACTCTTCGTAGTTATGACTACAAATCAATTGCTCCACACAATTCTAAACAAGTTACGTTTTGTTTAATTTGTACTTTGTTTTGTTTTAGGGATATGACTACACTTCTGGAGTTTGGCAATTCGAAGGCAATTTTTATGTGCCGCAAGGCAGCACCGGCGTTATAATAATGCAGGTCTTCGGAGCGGCCGGTGAAGCCACAACTCTGCAACTAAGGGTCATTAATGGAGATTTGAAGTACTACAATAAAAATGTGGTGGCTGCTAATGTCTACAACAAGTGGGTGAGGCTGAATGTGATTCACAATGTCGGTGCAGCGAAAGTAACAATTTTTATCGACGGGGTCCGAAAGTTAGATATGAACGATCACGGTCGAGATACCCATTACTTCAAATATGGAGCATATGCAGCTTTAACTGGTTCAAATAACTACATGGAATCAAGGTGGAAGGGAATCAAAGTGGAAGGGAATCAAAGTTTTCAACAAATGAAGATGCATGTAAAAATAAGAATAATATTGTAAGCTAATTAAAGGGGACCGACTCTTTTCAATAAAGGACACTACTCGATCGTGTGTCTTAAAGTTTATTACAAATGTTACATCATCGCCGGCCACCTAGCTTGCACCTTCCAATTTGTAATTCTGCTCTTGAATCTCATGGCAATGCCCATTCAGTTTGCAAGTGTGGGAACAATTTCAATGAATGGTACATATTTTTGTTAGAGATCATGATGAGCTTCGGAAATTACAGAATGGTTGATGTATTCCCATACTAATAGGATCGGGAGAATAGGCCAACAACTTAAAGTTTCAGTTATTGGAGTGCAGGCTCGTTTCAGTCCTAATTGAAGATTGCAGCATGACTCAGTCCTAATCGAAACAACAGATAACAAAATTATTGTATGCGTTGTGAACTTGTTATTATTTTATTCATCAAACCATTTACAGAAGATAAATCATCACAAACATAACACAAGATCTGTTGACGCAATAAAACCCTCCAAATAAGTAAACAACTGCAGGCACTATACCGGTGAACAATCCACTATGAAAATGAAAGTACATAAAGATCTTACACAACTCGATCATCTACTAGAATCATTCTAGTGGGCATCGGTACGTGTCTCCTCGACTCTGCTACTCCAGATCAGTGACTTTGTTCTCTTTTGTCAATCTTGAGATGGCACAACTCTCACCTCGGTTGTCAATCACCTCAAGGCACAAATCATGTACGAATTACCAACATAGATGCACCGTACCATAAAACCAAAAAAAAATTTGGCGAAAAGTTTATGGGATTTGATAATCCTTCAAGAGCTAAACATGGAACAGCTCATGAAGAATTCTCAGAAGATTAGGCGCAATGCTTTCTAGAGATCAAGAAGCGCAACAATTAATGAAATATTCTCTCTTTTGATGCACCCATCTAACAACGTGAAGGCCCTATATTTATAAAAGAATGAATGAACTAGGGTATGCTAGGGTTGTTGCTGTGCCTCAAAATGATTTTTAATGAACACGTGTTAAAATAAAAACGTCATTTAAAAGCCCACAAATCAAATAAACTCACAACTAAATCATTGAACGCAAAACCTTTTCCAAACTCACTGCTCATCACCTTACGATTGAAAAGCATCAGCAGTCCTAAGTGTGATGATAGAAAAGAATGTTCAATCCTAGAACAACTCTGAACACATACGTATGTAAACATACCTCTTGAGTGTGCTGAGATGAGTTGAACATTTGAGTTCAGCACTCCATTCTTTTGAGGTTCCAAGAGTATATTATATTGCACTAAAATATGACTCTTGATTTGTTCTTAGGAAATGTCAATTATACAAATATTGCACTAACAACATCTTATGGGTGCTGGCCACTTCAATATCTAAAAGCTGGGCTTGAATTAGTTCATGATGGTTACTTCTATGCCTTGAAGCAGTTCATTTGTTGAATTTAGGGGAACCATGTTTTGCCTAAAATAGCATCAAGACTTTTCAGCCGAAAATGACATCAACGGTTAATTTGGTGAATACATGGATTGTACGTATTGCACAAGACTTTTATGTAATCTCCAATTCCCAGCACAATACTCTCCCCAAAGTAGTTATCTTCTTTACATAATAATATAGGCGTGATGGAAGCTAGGGAGACGCCTGATAGGAGGGATTGTATTTCCCTAAATGGGACGCCTGCTATTATTCAAAACGTTCTCTATAAAGATTGTAATGGAAGGGAGACTGTTTCTCCCTATAGTTGTAATCTTCAGTACCCTATTAATAATACTTCTTAATTGAGAGGCTACAATCTTCTCTCTTCAAAAAAAAAAATATAGGCGTGATGTCACGGCCAAATCTCAATATAAAATAAAAAAGATGTGCACAATATATATAGTTTTTTTTTTGGTTACAACACAATATATATAGTTGGATTCAAGTATTCAACTTAAGCCTCCCATTTTCTTCTAAAAAATAATAATAATTAATCTCTCCCATAAAAATACAAATACTTCCATTATTTTCTCTATTTTTTTTTTTTTTACTTTTACTTTGAATGATTTGAATCTAAAAACGTATTGATCGATCCGAAAATGTATCAAAACATGTAAATATAAACCATCTCTCAAAGATTGGCCAAAAAAAAAATATACCGTCTCTTGAAGACGATCACTCCTACAACACCAATGAGGACATCACTCCGATTAGATTAGCAGGAAATTAAGAAAACCATTCCCAGATTTAATTTAATGAACAGGAGTGTACACCCAACCTCTCAATCCGTCAAAGACAAGGTACATACTGGTCGATCTTTACACTAGAAATTTCAATGTTTTCATTCTTGTCTTCCTCATGATCAATAGGCAATCGATCATTTTTCATTTCCCGGATATCTCAATTGTATCCGCTTTATTTCCCAAATATGGTACTAGGATAGAAACTTGAACCTTTGTATTTGTCATATATTGGTTTAAGGATTGCCCTAATGTCAAAGTGGATTTCTGTATTGTTTAATTCCATTGCTATTTTGGTTATGTGTTTGGTAAAATACATACATATGTATGTGTGTGTGTGTATATATTTTAGTGAAATGATGTATTTCATTTCCCAGTAACAATTAATCCTTACTTTTTTTATGTTTTGTTGGCCAAATTAAGGATGATCATAAATGGAACTTGGAAAAGAGAAGGAGAAATGATTGTGTTGACCGAATCAGTGTCTTGCCATATGAAATTCTTGTTACTATATTGACTGCCTTGCCGCTGAAGGAAGCCGTAGCTACTAGTATCCTTTCTAAGCAATGGCGGTATATCTAGTCATTTACCATGACTCTGAAATTTGATGATATTGACTTTTTAGCTGGTGATCATTTATACCGCTTCAAGTGCCAAGAACAAGAACTCAAAGACAAGAGAAGCTGTGAGTTTGTGAATCGGGTAAATGGTGTGGTGAAACAGCATAGAGGCCTGAACGTAGAACAATTCAGGGCTTGCTTTTTTCTAGATAGTCGCCATTCAAATTTCATTGATGAATGGATTCAATTTGCAATGCAAAAGAGAGTTCAAATACTTGAGTTGAAATTTTTTATACAGAACTGTTTAAAAATACAAGATTACATATTTCCTCAAAAACTATTAGGTCTCCAAAAAGGCTCTTGTGGGTACACTACTGGATTCAAGTCGCTCAAAGTTCTTCAGATACGATGCGTTAGTTTGACCGGGGAAGTTCTTGAGTACTTCTTGTCCAACTGTCCAGTTCTTGAACGATTAGAAGTGACTCATGCCAGAAATTTGGTCAATTTAAGAGTTGTTGGTCCACCGATTGCATTGAAGTATTTGGCCATAAAATATTGTTTTGAAATCAAAGGCATTGAGATTTGTGGCGTCAACATTGTTTCATTTATATATAGAGGTTTGGAGATAGATCTGCTTATCAGTAATGTGCCATTACTTGTTGAGCTAATTATTTCTGAGCAGTGCTTTCATAATGGTTTTCTAAGGCTCTTCTTCACCCAATTTTCATGTTGTCTTTCTAACATAGAGATTCTGAAGCTACATATCATTCGAACGGTTAGTATGTTTTTTACTTCTGATGTGTCCGTTTTCTCCTATTCTTGTTGGATTACATAACTCCTTACTCCTTGTTTCGCTTTCAGACCTACAATCAGAACCTGGTATTTCCGATCTTGACAAATCTCAAGCACCTGGAATTAGGAGTTGTTGCAAATTATCATAGAGCTCTTCATCATTTAACTTCTTTCCTGAAGGCATCTCCTTACTTGTAGAGACTGGTGTTGAAGGTATACATTCGTACTTACTAGATTGAATTGTATGTGAACTTGCTGTGATTTTCTTCCATCTTCTACTCATTCCATTACCTTGAATAAAGAAACTACAAACAGAAAACACAATTCTTAAATTGTTGTGGGATTTTATCAACATGCTAATAGACTTAATAGTCCTTGTGTGGTTCTTCTTCCCTGTGCACTAAACATTGTTTCCTTGGCCCGCGCAGTTTCACATCCATAGGGAGATCCCGGGATGCAGGGAAACAGGAAAACTAGAGAAAGTTGCTGATTGCCCCCATAACCATCTCAAGGTAGTAGAAATAGTAGGTTTTCGGGAGCATGAATGTGCTGCTGAACATGTCATGTACTTGACAGAGAATGTGGTTTCACTGGAGAAAATTGTGGTTGATCCTGTGCGGACTTGGCGTTATCCTAATGGAATGTATAGGGAAAGTGAAGAAGTCGATGCGGAAGTGAAGGCAAGAGACCATGCTATGCACTACCTTAGAGGAAAAGTTCCTTCAACTATAGAATTTATATGCTTATAATCTCATCGTTTTTTTTTTTTGGGCTGATGCTTACAATCTTATCTAGAGTGGTGTTGATGTCTGTCAAATATTAGGTCCTGATTTATCTTTTTGGGTTTCTTTATCAAACTTGTGATGTGCTTAATAAAGGATGTGCGGTATTTATCTAACATGTCATGTACTTAATAAAGAATGGGTGTTAAGTCTAGCTTGTATTCTGTTCGCTCCGGCTGCCATGTTGCTCGTGCTTCTTCATCTACCTGCCCCATTGCTCATCCTCACTCTTCCCATGTAGTAAATCATGGGGTCTAGAAGATTAAACACTTTCTTTGGCGTGCTTATTCTAATGCGTTAGCTACCAAAGCTAACCTTTTGCGTCGAAAAATTGCTCTCTCCCCTCTACTCTCTTTGTAGTGATTATTCTGAAACAACCGAACATCTTCTCCTTGCTTGCCCTTGGGCAATTCCATCATGGTTTCTCCACCCCTTGGTTATCGATCCCCTTTGGCAACAATCACCTCTTTTGATTGATCGCTTCAAACCCTCCATCCTCCTCCTGATCAAGCCTCTCAGTACAAGGACACACTTTCATATTAGCTAGTTTCCTCATTTGGCACATTTGGAAACACATGTGCGATTGCATTTTTAATCACTCTCGTCCCAACCCTCTGTTGGTCCCCCAAAAAGCTTTTCGTGCTTCTTCAGAATATCTTTCCAACCACCAGAGAGGAGTCTGAGATCAGTTCTTCGCGCGCAGTTTGCTCATTGTACTCCTCCCTTGCCTCCTTTAGTCAAAATTAGTGTAGATGCTTCCTGGGATCCAAGTTCGTTCTCTGTGGGTGTTGCGGCTCTCGCTCAGTCTCCCTTCAGAGCTTTATTCAATGGCTACGCTGCCTCTCGCCCCTCTTCCTCTGTTTTAATGGCTGAAACTCAAGCTCTGTATCCTAGTTAGTTAATTCGCGAATTATTCGCGTACGTACGAATTTTTGAAAAAAACGTCTGTTTTCCGTATCAAACTCAAAGATTCGGAAAAATTCGCGTTTTTTTCAAGTCAGCCGAATTATTCGGTTGAAAAAAATGTCAACATTTTTTTATTGCAAATGATCTTTCCAGATTATTCCGAATTATTCCCGAATTATTTCTGAATTATTCCCGAATTATTTCTGAATTATTCCCGAATTATTCCTGAATTATTCTTGCTTATAATTTTCAGTTATTAAATTACTTGATTTTTTTCAAAAATTATGTTTTAGAAGTCATATTTATTATATATAAGTACTATAATTGACATATATTAATATATGTATGTCCGTATTTTTCCGTTCGTATTTTTCACTACATCCCGTTTTAAACACGTACGTAACGAATTTTATAATTTGCCGTTTCCGTATTTTATAACCGAATTTTTAAAAGTATTTTTAACTAAAAGTTCACGAATTATACACTATGTATTTTTAACGTTTAATTCCCATCCCGTATAATACTAACTAGGCTCTGTATCAAGGAACTATCCTTGCTCGTCCACTCAAAATCTCCCTTCAACTGCTGAATCTCATGGTGTTAGTATTTTGTTTTGGCATTTCTACGTTTTTATTCCTTTAGGCATATGTGGGTAATATTGGTCAGTTGTGTAGCTGTCATTGATTAGGATTCTATGCTCTTAACTTCTGAAATATTATATAGGGAAAAAATCACCTTTAGTCCCTCAACTTTGACTCGTTCGACACTTTCGTCCCTGAACTTTGAAATATATCACTTTCGTCCCTGAACTTCAACACCGACTATCACTTTCGTCCCTGACCGAAAAAAAATGGTGCAAAACCTATGCCAAAATGTTCGCACGGATGAGAGGAGTAACTTTTATAACTGAGGCTAAGCTCGATTCGGCCTAAAATGGCTCGAATTTAGCCCGAAAGCCGGTGGTGGCCAAAACTTTAATTGTAAAATTCTCCGCCGTCTGGCGCCGGTTTGAGGCGGGGTTGGTGGCGTTGAACTCGCCTCAAGGAGGGCTTCAAAGCCCAGTATGTGGTGTCGTTCGAATTGGCCGGAATCGGAGGTTTATTCAGTGAAAACTTCGGTCAGGGACGAAAGTGATAGTTTTTTTCAAAGTTCAGGGACTAAAGTGATATATTTCAAAGTTCAGGGACGAAAGTGTCGAACGAGTCAAAGTTGAGGGACTAAAGGTGATTTTTTCCCTATTATATATACGTAGCTAGGGTATGAAAGTCATTGTGTTGTTGTTTGCATCTTTCGGATCCCCATGTTGCACCCACGAAACTCTTCATAGTTATGACTACAAATCAATTGCTCCACGCAATTCTTAACAAAGTTACGTTTTAATTTCTTTAATTTGTACGTTGTTTTGTTCTAGGGACATGACTACACTTCTAGAGTTTGGCAATTCGAAGGCAATTTTTATGTGCCGCAAGGCAGCACCGGCGTTATAATAATGCAGGTCTTCGGGGCGGCCACTGAAGCCACAACTCTGCAACTAAGGGTCATTAATGGAGATTTGAAGTAATACAATAAAAATGTGGTGGCTGCTAATGTCTACAACAAGTGGTGAGGCTGAATGTGATTCACAATGCCGGTGCAGCGAAAGTGACAATTTTTATCGACGGGGTCCAAAAGTTAGATATGAACGATCACGGTCGAAATACCCAATACTTCAAATATGGAGCTTATGCAGCTTTAACTGGTTCAAGTAACTATATGGAATCAAGGTGGAAGGGAATCAAAGTTTTCAACAAATGAAGATGCATGTAAAAATAAGAATAATAATGTAAGCTAATTAAAGGGGACCGACTCTTTTCAATAAAGGACACTACTCGTGTGTCTAAAAGTTTATTACAAATGTTACATCATCGCCGGCCACCTAGCTTGCACCTTCCAATTTGTAATTCTGCTCTTGAATCTCATGGCAATGCCCATTAAGTTTGCAAGTGTGGGAACAATTTAAATGAATGGTACGTATTTTTGTTAGAGATCACGATGAGCTTCTGAAATCACATAATGGTTGATGTATTCCCATACTAATAGGATCGGGAGAATAGGCTAGGCCAACAACTTAAAGTTTCAGTTATAGGAGTGCAGGCTCGTTTCAGAAGAAGAAGAAAGAAAGAAAGAAAGAAGAAGATGAGCTGGGCGTAGAGAAGAGAAAACAGAGAAAAGAAAAGAAAGAGGAAGAAAAAGAGAAGATATTCAGGAAGAAGAGAAGAATGAAAGGAAGAGAAGGTTAGATGGGGAAAACAGAAAAAAAACACGTCAACATTTAACATTCAATTTGGACGGAATGGACACGGTTGATTAAAATTGAAAGTGTAGGGGTGTTTCTGATCAAATTGAAACTCCAGGGACTAACATGATTTTTGACCCAAACCTTAAGGGGGTAAACTGAATTTAATCCTATATACATATGTGTGTGTGTGTGTGTGTGTGTGTGTGTGTATATTTTAGTGAAATGATATATTTCATTACCCAGTAACAATTAATCCTTACTTTTTTGATGTTTTGTTGGCCAAATTAAGGATGATCATAAATGGAACTTGGAAAAGAGAAGGAGAAATGATTGTGTTGACCGAATCAGTGTGTTGCCATATGAAATTCTTGTTACTATTTGACTGCCTTGCCGCTGAAGGAAGCCGTAGCTACTAGTATGAAGCTATGTCTGGTCATTTACCATGACTTTGAAATTTGATGATATTGACTTTTTAGCTGGTGATCATTTATACTACTTCAAGTGCCAAGAACAAGAACTCAAAGACAGGAGAAGCTGTGAATTTATCAAATCAACTTTTACACAGTTATCAGTGGCAATTTTGGTAATTTTACAAAAAAACAAAGGTTTTTATCACATATAGTACCTGAACTATTTCTCAATTATATATTTGGTAGCTGAACTTCAATTTTTATCATAAGTAGTACCCAAAGTTTTCAATTTTGTCACAAGTAGTACCCAAACTTTTCGATTTCATCTCTTGTGGTACCTAAGGCCATTTTTGTCCCAAATATATGCGCGTGAGGGTCCCAAATATATGCGCGTGAGGGCGCGTGTTCCAAAAAAAAATTTAAAATAGAAAATTTTGGGTGCTACTTGTGACAAAAATTGAAAACTTAAGATACTACTTGTGACAAAAATTGAAAACTTTAGGTACTGCTTGTGACAAAAATTGAAGTTCAGGTACCACAAGAGATGAAATCGAAAACTTTGGGTACTATTTGTGAAAAAAATTAAAATTCAGATACTAAGTATATAATTGAGAAATAGTTCAGGTACTATATGTGATAATAACCCAAAAAAAATTATTTGTTTACTCAATGAGACCTGGTGTATGACAATTCTTGTATTTTTGTGTTTCATTAAATTAGAATTATACCACAGCCAAAATGAATGTATTAGTCACTACTAGTATAAAAAAAAAATCATACTTAAAAGCTAAAATAAACTAAAAATGAAATTTAAAAGTCAATCCTAAATAGTTCATTAATATGTTACTCTATCAACCTTGAATACCAATATATGCTGCACAAACTCTCATTTTTACCAAAGAATTCAAGTTGCTGCTTATCAAATGCAATTTCCTTCCACAATTGATGCCGAAAACACCTAAATTACAATAGTTTGCATAAGAAGTTGGAGTTCAATACATAAAGAATATTCTTTATGGTGCTGAAACTGAAATATTGAAAAGGGCCTCATTATCCGTACGTGGTATATTTGGAGATGGTGCATGGAATGAAGTAGATCAGTCTGCCCTAATTAAGTAAATTAATTTCAAGAACTCTTGGACTTTTCCTCCAGCCTTCAGGTACTTTACAACTCGTTCAATCTAGTTAATAATTTATATCCCTGAAAACAAGGATGCTGAAAACATATTCCTTCCCTCCAATAGTGATAAACAATTGACATCCACCATGCATATACTAAGCATTAATTAAAATGCTTTCACATATATTGTCATCTTCTATATATATATATATATATATATATATATCACCATGGGTGATTTCTAAGTTTGGTGCAATGCATATACTTCTAAAATTCAAGAATCTTTCATTATAAATCTTTCCATAACCCAACTGCTTTTGGACTATATCAAATATTTTTGCCAATATTTTTAGCAAACAGCACAGTCACCAATTAGGTGGCCGGAGAGGTCCCTTTCTAATACATAAAACATTCATATAGACAAGTACAAGTTAAACTATATATATAAAAAATATAAAAAAATAAACTAAAAATTAAACAAAAGTTAAATTAATGTATCAACCAATTAAGGCTAACCTAGCCGCTATTCCTAGAACGCGCCTCACGCGCCCAAGGAAAACCCAAAGAATTCAGTGATCCTTCCCGGCCGAGAGCCTGCCGACTTCCAGTCGCTGTGCTCCGGTCGGGGAGGCTATGGTGGCCACGAGTAGCGATCGGGGTGGTCCTAGTAGTGGTTTTAGCTATGGTCAGATGGAATCGAGACGACGAGCGCTTTGGCTTTTGGTACTCCAGTATGGGGAACTGGCAAATGAGGTCAATGCCAAGGCGGATTGCTCTTCCAAGTTGGGGTTGGAGGTGGTTTGGCGGTTCAGAATCACTATGTTTTCGCCGGGAATCCGAGTTCTTGATGGAGCTGCTGGAGTGCGGTGGTTGTTGATCAAGGGGAAGGCGATGGTGTGGATTGACGTCGGGGAAGGTGCCAATTTTGCTTTGGTGGTTTGGAAGGAGGTTGCGGGTCTGATTCCCATGGTGATGTGGGTATTGAGCTTTGCTGGGGCGCTGGTCGTTTTGGTGGAGTGGGCGGAGCCACCGTCTGCGTGTTCGGCGACGGTGGGATTATTGTGGCTGGTCCGGTGTGGGCTTGTGTGTCGGGTTTTTGCTAGTTTTTTGTTTTTTTTGCATTGCTTGTTGCTGCAGTTGGTGTTGGATTTTAGTTTTGGTTTTAGATCACAAATAAAACCTGGCTCTTCCAAGTCTGGGTTGTTGTCAGGGATCTGGGTGGAAAATTGGTTTTGGGTAGTCAGTCCTTCTTCTATAGGACCCAATCTCTTGGTGACTTTTAGTCATGAGATTGATTATCAGCTTGTGTTGATGGCGTTGACCTTGATGTCAATGTCAAATGCTCGAAAGGGCTATCCGAAAGGTACACCTGACCAGTTATGCTGTTCATTGGTCTTTTTGACCCAGTTAACTGCCCAATTCTATTCCTCTCTTGACTGGCCAGCTCATCCTCTTTCGAGTGAGGATATTTAGTTTCATTTGTTGATGTATGTCGTTGTTGATGTATGTCTTTGTTGATGTATTTCAGTGTCGATGTATGCCATGTGGGTGTTGTATTTGATGCAGTTTAATGAATGAAATTATTCACTTGGATCCAAAAAAAAAATTAATGTTTCTATAAATCCCACAACACAAGCTAGCCTTCAATTTCATAGTTGGATCTCCACAAACTAGAGAGTGGGTGATCGAGTTTAGAAAATGAGAGGTTCCTACTACTTTTTGCTTCTCCTTTTTGTTTTTCCTAGGTCAATTAAAGATTTCTGTCAGTTATGTGGTGCTAATCCTGATCCTACTGATGGCTTCATCTCTGTTCCATTATCGGAATATAACTTTGAATTACAGAACCGTATGACATACTGTAACGCTTTGTGAACTTGTCAATATGCCTTTGGATTAACAACGACTTAGCAACATACTAGCAAACCAAGGACCTTTTGCCCTTTATCTTCAGGAATGTGGTATCAAAGCTCAATACACTACACAAGGTATACCTCAACAAAATAGAGTTGCAGAAAGGAGAAACATGACTTTGATAAATATGGTTCGGAGTATGATTTCTAAATCTGGTCTTCCTAAGTTTTTATGGGGAGAAGCACTTAAGACTGCCAACTACATTTGCAACAGAACTCCAAGTAAGTTAGTTGACAATAAAACTTCTTTTGAGCTTTGGTTCAGTAGAAAACCTAGTTTATTTCATTTTCATGTATGGGGATGCAAAGCAGAAGCAAGGATTTATAACCCTCAAGCTTTGAAGCTTGATCCGAGGACATCCAGTGTTTATTGTATTGGATATCTCAATAAATCTAAAGGGTATAGATTTTACAGTCCTCATAGTCACACTAGAGTTTTAGAAACTAATCGAGCTACTTTCATCGATGAGATGAATGTCTCTGAGTATGTTGATGTTGATGATCTCGAACCAGAAGCTATAAAGTCTACTGTGAATGATTCTTTTGATTGGCTAGTTTATAGTGATGTTGAGGATACCGGTCTTAACATTTATGATAATGAAAATATAGTTCAGCATGATTTTTTACCTCCAGCTGCAGAATTAGAAAACGGTAACAATGAGCCACATGTTGATATTGTAGATAATCTACAGCAGCAGAATAATGATGAACAAATAGAAAATATTAATGATGTGGTTGTAGAGCAACATGAAGAGAATCATGAGCAGCAAAACAATGAAGTAATTGTACCACCACATCAACAACAAGTGCAAAATGGTGGAGTCCACTTAAGAAGATCACAAAGAGAAAAGATTAGCCATACCAGATTGCTATGAGACTGTTTTTCTGACTAAAGCAGATTATGACTTAGGAGAAGAGGATGATCTGGTTACGTATTCTCAAGCTATCAAGTCTGTACAAGCAGAGGATTAAGGCAATGGAGTCTGAATTACAGTCAATGGACATTAATGGAGTCTGAATTACAGTCAATGGACATTAATGGAGTCTGGGAATTAGTTGATAAACCAGAAGGTTATAAGGCAATTGGTTGCAAGTGGGTGTTCAAGACAAAGAAGGATTCAAAAGGAAATATAGAGAGATATAAAGCTAGGCTAGTTGCTAAGGGATTTACTCAAAAAGAAGGCAATGATTATAAGGAAACGTTTTCACCAGTGTCTACAAAGGATGCATTCAGAATATTGATGGCATTGGTAGCTCACTTTGATCTTGAGCTACATCAGATGGATGTCAAAACAGCTTCCTTGAATGGAGATTTAAATGAACAGATATACATGATATAACTAGAAGGTTTTGTTGCTGATGGGAATGAAAATAAGGTATGCAATCTTAAGAAATCCATATACGGATTAAAGCAAGCTTCAAGGCAATGGTATATTAAGTTTGATTCAGTAATTACTTCGTTTGGTTTTGCGGAGAATATGTTGGATCAAGGACTAAAAAATTGATATTTTCGGCGATATTTTGCAGAAAATTTCGTTTTTTGAAGGGTCGATATAAAATCTCCTTTCCGCCCAAATATCGACCGAAACAATCGATATTTCCTGATATTTTGTATATCTCCCGATATTTCCGATATTTCCTCATTGTCTTGTTAAAAACCAAAGAAATAAAAAACCATGAGAGAGGCTAGGGAGAAAGAGGGTCGATGAGAGAGGCTAGAGAGAAGAGAGAAAGAGGGTCTATGAGAGAGGCTAGGGAGAAGAGAGATAGAGGATGGGAAGATGAGCGATCGGGGAAGAGAGAGATAGAGAGAGAGAGGGTCTATGAGAGAGGCTAGGGAGAAGAGAGATAGAGGATGGGAAGATGAGCGATCGGGGAAGAGAGAGATAGAGAGAGAGAGAGAGAGAGAGAGAGAAAGTGGTGCAGTTAGATTGAGAAGAGGGAAGAGGCCAAAAGGGAAGAAACACATCATCCTTCAAATGATGGGAATTTGCATTACGCTTGCTTATCCTATATTTCCTTCAAATAAATATAGTCTTAGGGGATTTGCATCACGCTTGCTTATCCTATATTTCCTAATTAATGAATAATATTTTATTATAATATATACTATAAAAAAGAAAAATTTATATGCATTCACTATATTTCCTTCAAATAAATATAGTCTGAGAGAAAATCAAGCAATCTCAACCCTATTTTAACGGAGCATGGCCATTTGAGGATTCACAATCAATCTTAAACTCATATAGTTTGCATATAAATGATTGTATGTAAAATGATATAGAAGTGGTATCATTTGATAACTAGCCTTTTGTTCCATCTGAAGATCAACTTGCAGATGTTCTCACGACGACTGTTTCAGGTAGAGTATTTCACAGCTCAATCGACAAGTTGGGCATGATTGACATCTATGCTCCAACTTGAGGGGGAGTGTCAATGACTTGTTTATATTATTTCCTTTTTATGCTTTATTGTAATTAGTTGTAGGGAGTTATGAGGAAATGTTGTTTTCTTGTCTGTATAGAGTTGTAACACTACTTATAACTCCAATTGGAGAAGAATAGAATTATCTCAGTATTCCTGAATACAAAATCAAATATATGCTGCTTAAGCTATGGATCACCATCTACTGTCTCACTTTTGAGCATGAAAACAACATCAAGCATAGTTGGCCTATCCACAGCATTGTCTTGTACACAAAGAATTGAAGCCCAATTTGAACACATCTCATTACTTCTGATGACGAATATGAATCACCCAATACTTCATCTACTAATGTCAATCCCCTGCCTTCATTCCACAAGTTCCATGCCAGAAATAATCAAATTAATTAATTGTTGTCGAGACTGTGTTGTATTTAACTGCATATTTATGGTTTAAGCAATATTAAGAGCTAGCTAGACTACTACTGCTGATAGAATCTAGGCAAGGAACTTACATAGGCAAGGAAGCCTAGCTGTTGGTCATATAAACAGAAATTGGTATTCTTCTTGCTGCTAATAATCTCCAAGACCAAGACCTTGAAGCTGTAGATATTAGATTTTTCGGAAAATATCCCACCCATGGCATACTCCGGAGATATATAGCCACTACACAGCAAATATATTACTATGTAACTGACAAAATTGCTTTTTTCGGATTCTGGCTTAAAGAAACATACCATGTAACTGAAAGAATTGATTCTTAATTACCTTGTTCCCACAACCTTCTGAGTATTTTCAAGACTTTATGTTCCTTCAACTACGCGTGCCAATCCAAAATCTGAAATTTTTGGTTTCATTTTCTCATCCAAGAGAATGTTACTGACTTTTAGATCTCTATGTATCACCTTCACATAGGAATCATGATGGAGATAAAGAATCCCTCTAGCAACACCCTGAATAATATTAAAGCGTGTATCCCAATCAAGCACTGCTCTCTTCGTTGGACCTAAACAAATATTCAACGCACCCAGTTAGAGTGCAATCGGTAATGCTATTCATATTTACACATTACAATTAATGAAACGTTGATGATACGAGACTTTTAGCCTTAAATTCGGTTAAAACTAGATTAATTTCTAGCCTTAATTGCTAGGAAATAGAAACACAGTTGTATGAAAAGTAGTGAACGCATAATAGAGATCTGAACTGAAAAAACACAGACAGCATTGTAAAGACACATTTCAATCTTTGATAGTGAGCATTAAACTTGCAGGGCTGAATGTCTCCCGGCCCTTGGTCAAACTCAATGATACTTGTGTATCGATCCACAAACAATTCAATGATGGATTGTTTGTGACTTGTTTATATGTTCATGTGAATTCTTTCATAGCTTTATCTTATAATTTTTTGAGAGAATTTTACAAAAAGCTAAGAGAAGAAAGATTAAATTGAAAGAAGAATATAGGTAAAGATGACTAACTGCAGTACAGAACATAAAGCACTAGTGAAACTAACCATATAGAAAAGTATCCAAGATTTTGTTTGGCATGAATTCGTAAATAAGCAACTTCTCATCCTCTTTAACACAACAACCCATGATCCTAACAAGATTTTGTGTTGAAGATTGGAGATCAGCAACATCTCATTCGATCTTGAACTCTTCAATGCCTTGTCCTGATGAGCTACTGGATAGTCTTCTTCAGACCCGTACCTGATATGAAGCTCAAGAGGCGGTTGCCTCGGGCCCAAAACTTTAGAGGGCACCAAACAAAAATTTTATATCCTTTTATGTGTGCGTGTGTGTGTGTATATATATATATATATTATATACTATATATATAGACTATACGTACTATATTATATATATACTATATATACTATATTATATATTACTATATTACTATATATACACTATATATACTATATACCTTATATACTACATACTATATATATACAAAATTTTTATATTCTTTTATGTGTGTGTGTGTGTATATTATATATACTATATATTACTATATTACTATATATAGTTGCAGAAGAGTAAAAATACATATAGGAAAACCAACAGGTAATTTATATAGGAAATCCAATCATCCCAACTGAGAGAAAAATTATTAATAATTAATACTAACGAATTCCATTAACTTAATTAATAATTAATACTACACAAACGATAAATTATTCTACCCCGGCCCAATAACTTACTACACAAACGATAAATTATTCTACCCCGGCCCAATAAGCTTTCTATAAACAGCTTATAGCCTTATACGCAGTCTGACACCCATTCTATGATTTTGTTGATCGCGGTCATAACGTTGGATAATTTGTTGAAGAAATTTCCAATTTTCTTCAATTTTGACCGCATGCCACTGGGAGGCTCAGTTGCAGCTGCTGGGGGAGACAGGGGCTGAGGGGTAGGTGGTGGTGGTGCTACTGGCCCTTCCTCGCTCTTCATTATTTATGGCAATGAGAGACAGAGAATTGTTTTGTTTTTGGCAATGAGATACAGAGAGTTGGGATGAGAGGATTGTAGTTTGAAGTTGTGTTTGAAGCGTGGGATCGAGCTGATTATGTAGGAAGAAAAATTTACTATTGCCTACCGAAAATGGAAGAGCAAGTATTGTTGGGGCCATAGGTTGTGTTGCCAAATCCAAAAAGGACTGTTCATACTAGACGTTGTTCATCGTCCATTTTGCAGAACTAAAAGCTAATAACGAGTTTATCGGGGTCCCTAAATCTACATATTCACTTACCTCTTATATCATTTACACCTCCCTTGTGTAAGTCCTCTCAAATATATGAAACTGACTCTTGTGAGAGAGGTCTCTCTACTGCAGCTAGCTATGGCTGGCAGCGGTGGTGCATCTTCCATCGATAAGGATAGGCTTGCTGTGAGAAGCCGAATTTTAAATTTCTTATTTTTAAGTCGCAAAATATTTTTGAAGAATTTTGAAGTTGGTCAAATTTTATTTTTGATCTCATATTAGGAAAGTAGACGTCTCCACGAGTTTGTGGTATTTTTTGGATAATTTTTCGGAGTTCCGAGCTATTTTTAATGATTTTTTAAAGTTTAATTAGAAATTACGTTGATGTTTTTCTATTGGTCGAAGGGTGACATGTGTCACTTTGCCATTGGTTGGAGCAGAAGTGGCGTCCAAGAATCATGTTGCTACTGATGATGTCAGCGTAGTACACTAGTCATAGGCCAAGTGTCAAGTGGTGGCATAGAGAGTTATGAATGAATGACACATGGCTGCAAGTGGGAATGTGGGCAATGAGGTGGTGACATATGGCATAGTCCTATTGGGCTACTCAATTAAACCAACTCTTCAAGTCGGTGTTGCTACCCTATAAATACCCAGCTCTCAACCTTTATTCTCCACAAATTTCGGAGCTTCTCTCTCCTCTTTCTCACTCTAGTTTTTCTCTCTCTAAAATTTATGTAGATCATAACTTTTGATCTATAACTCTGATTTAGGATCAGAGAAATCCTACGGATTTGTATCGACGAGATCTACATATCTAGCTAAATAAATTCTATATTAGGTGTTGATATTTTTATGGCTATTTTAAGGAGGCTCGTGTTGTCGTTGTTATGCTCGGAAATTCTAGGAATTGAGGTAGGGATTCTCGGGGAACCTTTTCATAAAATGTTAATTAGGTTAATTATTGATTTACATGAATTGTATGGTATTGGTTGAATGACATATTTGTATGTTATCGTTTTGTTGTTTTCTATAAAAGCATGTGTACATAAGATGTTATTTTATAAGTAATAACTTTGAATCATCATACATATGCATTATGAGGAAATGCGAGTATATATATAGAATAGAAAAGAGTATAGATCGATATGAGAAATATTGTAATCCAGAGGGATTGAGAGAAAAGAACTCTATTTGTGTAGTTGAGTTAAGTTCTGGCCAGGGACCAGAGAATGTCAGCCCACTATGTACAAATGAGGGAGTGAAGCCCTTTCAACGAGGTTGATAAAATGATCATATCGGGCATATTGACACTGGCGAAACGAGAACTATAACAAGATGACTAACAAAAGAGAAATGTAGTATAGCTTTGAGTTAGTGAGAAGGTGATGAGTCAGCATGATATTCATGTATTGTCTTTTGATTAACTGATTGATAAATTGATTGTGGACACATAACTAATAATGACCTAAAAAGGTTGATGTCTCTACTGAGCCGCTGGTTGAGCATACCCCTTTACATATTTTGCAGGTTCTGTGATTCGTATGCGATTTGCATACAAATTAGGCCTCTAATCACTTTAGTAATGCTAATCCGAAGGCCGTTTAGTGTCTCTAATCCTTGATTTGCACCATTGTAGGGAAAACGAGCATCGGACGGATATCGGTAGCGAAAGGATGCGATTTGGAGCTTTTTGGACATTTCCGGCAAAAGAACGAAAAGTCAACCCGAGGACCTGATTTGTATGTAAATTGCATACAAATTAGGCCTCTAATCACTTTAGTAATGCTAATCCAAAGGTCGTTTAGTGTCTCTAATCCTTAAATTGCACAATTGTAGGGTTCATGAGCATTGGATTGATATCGGGAGTAAAGGAGTGCGTTTTGGAGCTTTTAGTGGATTTCCGGCAAAATGACGAAAAGTCAACCCGAGGACCAAAAGTCAACTCGTGGTCAACCCCGACTTTAGAGCATCAACGAGTCAACATGACGTCCCGGAAGTGAGTCGCACGAGAATTCCGGAGGTTTGGTCAAAAGTCAACCTTTGGTCAACTCCTAGGGTCGTGGTCAAAGTCAAGACAAAGTCAACCGTGTGACTCATCACCAAAGAATTCCAAAATTCAGCAAAGGACCACACTAGATATCATGAGGTCATCCTTAGATTATTGCTCCCTTTTATTTCCTTGAGAATTTACCCCATTGCCCTTCATTTAATCTATCTAACCATTAGATCTTTTCCTAGTTGATCCTAGCCCTTCACTCCTCTCTACCCTAGCCTATTTAAACCTAGTTTTTGCCATTTAGATTTATTCCTCACCTCTTCATAGCAGCCCTCACCTAGATCTCACCCAATTCTCTCCCTTTTTTTCCACTCCCAAACCTTTTCTTTTTTTTGGTGACCCATCAAGATCCATCATCAAAGCCAAGGAGGAGCAAGAGAGCATCCATTGAGCATTCCTCATCTCTACTCTCTCTTTTCCTTATGTCTAGAACTTTATTATATAATTTGATGATGTATACTATGATGTTTAGTGAGTAGTTACTCTTGTTGGGGACTAGGGTTGTGTGCCCTAGTCCAATGTGACTTTGTGATGCTTTAATCAATGAATAAATGCCTTTGTTGAGTCATGAATATGTGTATTGTCTATTTTAATATGTGTTGGATGTGTATTTGAAGGATTGATCACTCTTTGGTATGCATTTAACGCATCTTGTATGAGAATGGTTTGGCTTGATCACTTTACTCTTCTCTAGGCAATTGGCAATATGTGTGATGAGCATGTTTCACTATGTATGACCCTTAATTCGATGCTTTACGCCTCCTTTCTTTCTCCCTCTTTATGGAGAGTCCCTAGGACCCTAATAAGGCTTAGGAATACCTTAGAAGGAATCCACTCCACATCGATAATATCGGTGGAGTGGTGGGTTATGCATGTGTTGCTTGTTTGAGTCCCTAAGCTTCGACACTTTACGCCTCTTAAGCACTTTAGGGGATTCGGTATTAGGTAACATAGAGGCATCCCCTAAGACACCTAGAGAGTTCGGATGGCCCTAATAAGGCATTTGAATACCTTAGGTAAGCACGGTCCTAGAACCATAACATGGCTAGGATACGAGGCTTGATTCGTGGACACATTGGCATGTTTAGGCATTAGAGCATCATTTGTTGCGTTGGACTTGAGGTTTGCCCGAAAACCCCAACACTTTCATATATTTACACATTTTCATTTACTTGCTTGCATTACTTTCTTGTTTGACTTTTGATTGTTATTTTGGCATTCCACCATTGCTTGTCACCAAACTCACCACACTCACATTTCACACATTGTGTATACACTCACTCACTCACTCATTTCTATCCACATCTTGCCATCTCACATAGCTAGAGACACGACCACACATGCTACCGAGAAGTCGGGGACCGTCAATCCCTGTGGAACGACAACCCCCTTCTCAAAACTACTCACCATACTTTGGCATTCGTCAAATGGCGCCGGCTGCCGGGGATTGAGGCTAAAACCTTGATTTCTTGGTAGTTGTAGTCGGGTATTTAGCATTCTTTTTGTTTTCATTTGGTTAACTAGTTGTGTTGTTCATATTGTGTTTGTTTGTTTCACATGTGCAATTCACTCTTGAGTGAGACACATTAGGGGAGTGACGGGCCTTATATCCTAGCGATATATGTAAGACATGAACACCCCTAATGCTATCACTTTCTAGTTGAACTTTCTAATAAGTGTTGCACAATTTTAGCTTAATTTGGTAATTGTCTAGCTTAAGTTCATTAAATTCTTGTTTTAAGTGTGTTCCTAAGCTTGTTAATATTGAATTTGAGTAGTTGTTTAGTTGAATTTTGACTTGATTTGGTAATTGTTACTTAAGAAAATCTTATTGTTAGTAAATTAGAAAATTTGTTTTTTTTAAAAAAAATTACTATTCGAAATCACTGTTCATTTTCACTGTTCACTCGGATGAACAGTGCCGACCGGTCGATGAACAGTGTCGCCCGGTCGACAGTCGCCCTCTGTGTCTTGTTCGACCGGTCGAACCAAATTGTCGACCGTTCGACTGGGAGCATTGCTTATTTCTTCCACTTTTTGATTATATTGCTTGTTTAACCTCTTATACTTGGATTTCTTGTTTCAATTGTGGTACTTAATCATTTTTTATTGCGTTGTGAAGGTGTATGAACATTGCTTCAACCTCTCACACACCCATTCAACTTAGAAGTGGAAGAGTCTTAAGCGAGAATACAAGAGGACGACCTAGAAGAAGAAGACGTATTCCAAGGATTGTGTGTGAGAGTGCACCTCCTACATTTGAGAGCCGAGAAGCACCCTTAGAAGATCATATTTCAGAAGCGACAATGGGGGATGAAGTACCACATCGCGATGAGGATCGTGCACCGCCACCTCCCGTGAGGCGCATGAGGGAATACACTCTCCCTCATGTGGTGGATCACCCATCTTGCATTGTTCTTCCACCGTGCAATACACATTACGAGATCAAGTCTTCCACATTGAGCATTATGCCTACATTCCACGCCTTGAAGGATGAAAGCCCTTATGACCATCTCATGGAATTCGAACAAGCATGCACAACAGTTCAACTACATGGTCTACCGGAGGATGGTTTGAAGCTTCGTTTGTTCCCCTTCACCTTGAAGGACGGAGCAAGGAAATGGCTACTCAAGCTTCAGCCAAGGTCCATTCATTCGTGGTTCGAGTTGCAAGAGGCTTTCCTTGCCAAGTTTTTCCCACCAAGCAAGGCGGCGAAGGTTCGAGATTCAATTGTCAACTTCAAGCACCAATCGGGCGATGCTTTCTACGAAACATGGGAAAGATTCAAGGATTTAGTGATGAGTTGTCCGCACCATGGCTTGGAACAATGGTTTCTTGTTGATGTGTTTTACCGAGGCTTATCTTCCGGTCAACGACAAAGGGTGGATACATTTCGAGGGAGCACCATAGCGAGCATGTCTCCCGATGAGGCATGGGACACTTTTGAGGACTTAGCCACTAACTCCGAGCTATGGGATGACTTTGGACCTCGAAAGTACCCTCCCACACAATTGGCAAGTCCAGTATCAAAGGTCCACAATGTCTCAAGTGAGCCAACGGGTGATGATTTGTTGAGCACTCAATTTGATAGGTTGGAAGCGGCTTTTAATAAGAAGATGGACATGCTCCTACAAGCACAATTGAAGGCTACCCCCTCTCAAGTCAATAGTGTGGTATCTTCACCTCCTTGCTTCTATTGTGGATCTCATGGTCATGAGACGGAGGAGTGTGCCTATCATATCAACAAGGAGAAGGAAGAAAGGCAACATGTGAACCAAGTGGGCTCATACCCACAAAGTTCTTATCAAGCGCCTCCAAGGCAATACAACACTTATGCCCCCCGGAACGATCAAGGAAGAACTCAAGGGTATCTACCTAAACCTTATGGGAGCAACACACAAGGGTACCAAGAGAAGACTCAAGGAAGTGGAACGTACGGTGGATACAAGAGCTCAACTTATGGAGCACCTCTCGGGTTTTCTAACCAAGGAGGAGGCACTTACAATCAAGGAGTCTCTACATCCTATGCTACCCCAAGTGTTCCCCAAGCTCAAGATTCAACGGAGCCGACTATGAAGGACATGATTGCTACCCTTGTCCAAAGCCAAGTGAAGTGCGATCAAGCAATTTCGACACTTCAACAAGGGTACCACAATATGCAACAAGGCATGTCAAAGATTGAGTTTCAAATGGGCCAATTGGCCAAGGAGATTGGTGAGAGACCAAAAGGTGCATTGCCTTCTAAGGTGGAGCCGAACTTAAAGTTCAAGTCAAAGGAGGAGTGCAATTCTATATCTACATCCTATTCCGGTATATCTCATGCTACTTACACTCCTACTCCCCTAATTTCTAATTACTATATCCCTTCTCCCTCCATTCCTATTCATGAGAACTTTGATCATATGCATTACATGGAGGATGGGGCCAAGGAGGAAGAAAATGTACTCCTTGGCAACTATGGATTGAAGGAGGAGGTATGGTGTGCTAATGATATGGAGGAAGGAGTTGTGTTTGGCAAGGGATTAGGTTACTTGTCGTTTGAGAATGATGTTACCTCTTATGGTGGAGTGACGACACAAGAAGGAGCATTATATGAGGAGACTCCTAGGCATGAGAGTGTCATGGTTGCTAACCTTGGTGGTGAGGCTATGATGGTCATGGATCCACCAAGAACCATGAGCACCTCTAGGGAGCTCCTTGATGATGATATCGCTGCCCATGAAGTGAAGAAAGTCACCCCCAATGAGAGGAAGAACAAGAAGACGGCGTTGATGAATGAGCTACGAGAAGTGTTCAACAAGGTGGAGATTAACATTCCATTACTAGAGCTCATTTGCCAAATGCCGGTCTATGCAAAGTTTCTCAAGGACTTGTGCACCAAGAAGAAGAGGCTTGAAGAGCATGAGGTCTACAAGATTGACGGGCATGTGAGCTCAATGATTCAACACAACATGCCACCAAAGAGGAAGGACCCCGGAAGCTTCACTATTGGATGTCAAATCGGTGAAACTCACCTTGATGGAGCGCTCATGGACTTAGGAGCGAGTGTCAATGTGATGCCTCTATCTCTCTACAAGAGGTTGAGCATTGGTGCTTTGCATCCTACCCCTATTGCACTCACTTTTGCGGATGGAAGCAAGCGGAGACCGGCGGGTGTTGTGGAAGATGTGCTAGTAAGAGTTGACAAGTTTATTCTTCCCGCCGACTTTGTTGTGTTTGACATGGGTGAAGACCCCAATGGAGACAATGGATTCCCCCTTATTTTTGGACGCCCTTTCATGGCTACGGCGGGTGTGAAGATCAATGTTCTTAAGGGCACCATTAGTTTCAAGGTTTTGGGCGAGAAGGTGAAGTTCGAAATGTTCAAGCCCGTGCATCCATCGGAGGTAGTTGAGGAGGTGTTCTCTATTAATTTGGTGAAGGGGAATAGTGCTAAAAGCGAAAGGATATTTGGTCCTTTGAACCCACCGAAGCCTACACCACGTGCTCATGATCACTACTCACCAATTTGGGGATATGACAATCCTTCTTCTATTGAGCATACGAAGCCACCACCGTTTGGGTCTCATGAAGGCATTCTTGGGAAGGATACATTTCTTGAGGGTGCTACAAAGAAGACTCCTCCCATGAGTGCAATGCAAAGGGCGACAATTAAGGCCATGAGAGAAATGGTTGGTGAGGTTAAAAAGAAGAAATATGCATGGCCACCATCCCCTACATCGATTTTCAAAGACATCAAGGGCTGCTTTGTGGGAAGCCATGGAGATGGCGAGACAAGCAATACAATGAGTGGGAAGAAGCTTTGCTTTGAGCCACCATAATTTCACCAAGAAGGAACCAAGACCGGCTTTTAGGTCTATAAACCGAAGCGCTTGTGGGGAGGCAACCCCATTTGGAGAAAAATCGTTTACTTTCAGCACTATTTAGTAATGAATAAAAGGATCTAGGGAGGTTGGGAGGAGTTATGATAGGAGTCTTGGAGGAAGAAACCCAAGAAGTGTTGGTTTGCATTTGTCTATGAGAGGCCTGGGCAGATCAGTAACTTTGGAGGCAGTTTTCTCTACATCTGACCGTTGGAATTCATTGAAACAAATTGGAAAGCTTCTTCTATGAGTCCTCTATGCCCAATTCAAATTGCTCTCTGAAAGGACCGTTGGATCTGCTGCAATATATGTTTAAAGGAGGAGTGCTCACTGCAGTTTGACTTTCTGGAGGGTCACTTTGACCGGTTCTTCATTGCATTTCCAGAAGGTGATTTCTGAGTTTCCAGTGGCCAAACTACAGCTCTTTGAGTCTACTTTCCAATGCCACTGGAATCACTCAACTTGGAGGTCTATTCTTGGAGCTATGCCCAAATCTTTGGGAGAAGGTCGATGCTATGTTGCTGCTTTCCCCTGTTTTGGATGATCCCGATGCAATCACATTCTCTAGTTCATTTGGTACCCGAGGAGCAAACGTATGGAAGTCAGGGCTTTGTGCCCTGAGGTTGGTGTCTATTTGTGGTTTCTCGGCTTGCTAAGGAAGTCTACAAAGGGGGTTTTTCTTATTCTATCATCCGTATGCTATATTTTGTATGTGTGCATTCACCCGACTTCGTTTCCTCACTTTTACCAATTTGCATTTCATTTTTCAAAACACCTCACAACATTGAGGACAATGTTGGTTTTAAGTGTGGGGGTGAGGTTGGGCCAAACTCAAATGATTTCACATTTTCAAACCACCAAAAATTTTCTCAATTTTTCAAAATTTTCATCGAACGGTCGACACTTGTCCAGGGAGTTGTAGTCGAACGGTCGACCCTTGCGTCGACCGGTCGACTGGTGCTAAAAGTTTAAATGTTTGGATTTTGAAACTTTGAAGGTTTTGTGTGTGTTTTGTTTGTCTTTTTCAATCCCGATGATGATTGTGAGCCTACTAAGTTGCTAATTAAGAGGATAAAGAGCATGTGCTTAGAAATCATTGGATTGCCTTGTGATTAATTTATGTAATTGATGTTTGCTTGACACTATACGCACATTTGCCATGTTGATTGGTCACTAGCAATTAGAGAAGCATGTCTAGACCATGTATTGACATGCACATACCCTATATGGTGAGATTTTGAGCCTCATTGATATGTATGCATCATTCATACATCATTGTTCTTCATGTGTGTGCATTTCACTAGTTTATGAGACCTAGAACTTGCTCAAAGACCTCTTGAGACTACGTGTTAATTTGTGATGAATTGGAATTGATTAAGGCACTAGATAAGCACCATGGCCAAATTAACTTTCATTCCTCTAAACACTTTTCATTAGGATTAACCCATTTCGAGCCTCATTCGTCATTAGCTTTTTCTTCGTTTAACCCACAAAAGTCTAACCCATGTTGCTAGCTTAAACACTAACCGTCCCTTGTTCCAAGTATTAGCGTGACAACAATTGTGACTTCTCATGTTCTTTGTGTTCTATGGGTTTGTGAAAAGCAAGTGTGGGGGTAGAGTAGTTAGAGTTGTAAAAAAAAAATGGTTGGAAGGAAAGCAAAATACAAAAGAAGAAAAAGAGTTGAGAAAAAAAAAAAAAAAATGTGTACAAAAAAAAAAATAAAGTTCAAAAAGAAAGTTCCCAAAAGAAAAGAAAAGTAGAAAAAGGAAGACGAAAATCCAAAAATAGAGTTGTTTTTTAGAATAATAGGTTGAGGAGAATAAAAAGTTAGGATTGTTTGCAAAAGAAAATGAGTTTCAAAGTCCTTGAGTTGTCTTGTGAAATACTTGGAATTATTTGTGTATCCATCCCTCCATTTCATGTTAACCCCTAACCTTTGGCCCCATCACAACCATGTGAAAGCCCTTTTGATCTAATGAGTTGCAAATTAATTAGTGGAGAGTTGGTCAATGAGCAAGCTTATGGGGACGTTGCTTTTGGTAATGTTCTTGAGAGTAAACACTTAACCCTAAACACAAGAGTGGAAATATTTAGTGAATCATGTGAGTTTAGCGGTTAATATTGTTGATATATGCTAATTTGATTGCTCTTGATTGATTATTCCATGGCTAGCACACACTTCACCAAGCATGCATTGGATACATATCTTAATCATTTGGCGAACCATGAGGTTTGAGTTGTATGCTTGATTGAATCTTGACGTGTGGCTTAGTGGGCTCTCTTTGAGGATATGGTTGTTAAGGCAAATTTAATGTGATATGGATTGTTGATTCTCTATTTGCTTGAGGACAAGCAAAACTTAAGTGTGGGGGTGTGATTTGTATGTAAATTGCATACAAATTAGGCCTCTAATCACTTTAGTAATGCTAATCCAAAGGTCGTTTAGTGTCTCTAATCCTTAAATTGCACAATTGTAGGGTTCATGAGCATTGGATTGATATCGGGAGCAAAGGAGTGCGTTTTGGAGCTTTTAGTGGATTTCCGGCAAAATGACGAAAAGTCAACCCGAGGACCAAAAGTCAACTCGTGGTCAACCCCGACTTTAGAGCATCAACGAGTCAACATGAAGTCCCGGAAGTGAGTCGCACGAGAATTCCGGAGGTTTGGTCAAAAGTCAACCTTTGGTCAACTCCGAGGGTCGTGGTCAAAGTCAAGACAAAGTCAACCGTTTGACTCATCACCAAAGAATTCCAAAATTCAGCAAAGGACCACACTAGATATCATGAGGTCATCCTTAGATTATTGCTCCCTTTTATTTCCTTGAGAATTTACCCCCTTGCCCTTCATTTAATCTATCTAACCATTAGATCTTTTCCTAGTTGATCCTAGCCCTTCACTCCTCTCTACCCTAGCCTATTTAAACCTAGTTTTTGCCATTTAGATTTATTCCTCACCTCTTCATAGCAGCCCTCACCTAGATCTCACCCAATTCTCTCCTTTTTTTTCCACTCCCAAACCTTTTCTTTTTTTTGGTGACCCATCAAGATCCATCATCAAAGCCAAGGAGGAGCAAGAGAGCATCCATTGAGCATTCCTCATCTCTACTCTCTCTTTTCCTTATGTCTAGAACTTTATTATATAATTTGATGATGTATACTATGATGTTTAGTGAGTAGTTACTCTTGTTGGGGACTAGGGTTGTGTGCCCTAGTCCAATGTGACTTTGTGATGCTTTAATCAATGAATAAATGCCTTTGTTGAGTCATGAATATGTGTATTGTCTATTTTAATATGTGTTGGATGTGTATTTGAAGGATTGATCACTCTTTGGTATGCATTTAACCCATCTTGTATGAGAATGGTTTGGCTTGATCACTTTACTCTTCTCTAGGCAATTGGCAATATGTGTGATGAGCATGTTTCACTATGTATGACCCTTAATTCGATGCTTTACGCCTCCTTTCTTTCTCCCTCTCTATGGAGAGTCCCTAGGACCCTAATAAGGCTTAGGAATACCTTAGAAGGAATCCACTCCACATCGATAATATCGGTGGAGTGGTGGGTTATGCATGTGTTGCTTGTTTGAGTCCCTAAGCTTCGACACTTTACGCCTCTTAAGCACTTTAGGGGATTCGGTATTAGGTAACATAGAGGGATCCCCTAAGACACCTAGAGAGTTCGGATGGCCCTAATAAGGCATTTGAATACCTTAGGTAAGCACGGTCCTAGAACCATAACATGGCTAGGATACGAGGCTTGATTCGTGGACACATTGGCATGTTTAGGCATTAGAGCATCATTGGTTGCATTGGACTTGAGGTTTGCCCGAAAACCCCAACACTTTCATATATTTACACATTTTCATTTACTTGCTTGCATTACTTTCTTGTTTGACTTTTGATTGTTATTTTGGCATTCCACCATTGCTTGTCACCAAACTCACCACACTCACATTTCACACATTGTGTATACACTCACTCACTCACTCATTTCTATCCACATCTTGCCATCTCACATAGCTAGAGACACGACCACACACGCTACCGAGAAGTCGGGGACCGTCAATCCCTGTGGAACGACAACCCCCTTCTCAAAACTACTCACCATACTTTGGCACTCGTCAGGACCAAAAGTCAACTAGTGGTCAACCCCGACTTGAGAGCGTCAACGAGTCAAGATGAAGTCCCGGAAGTGAGCCGCGAGAGAATTCCGGAGGTTTGATCAAAAGTCAACCCTTGGTCAAGCTCCGAAGGTCAAAGTCAAGGTCAACGAAAAGTCAACCGCGTGACTCACCCTCACAAGCCCCCAAATCAGCAAAGGACTACACTAGATATGGTGAGGTCACCCTTAGATTATTCCTTCTTTTCATTCCCCTATGAAATGACCCCCTTACCCTTCATTTAATCCATTTAGCCCTTAGATCTAACCCTAGCACATCCTAGCCCTCCATTCTCCCCCTCCTTTACCTATATATAGCTTAGTATTTGCCTCATTTAGGGCATTCCCATCATCAGCCCCAAAATTCCATTTTTCCCTTTCCTCTTTCTCTCTCCCATTTTCCCCTTTAGTTTAGGCTCTGCACGTCTGTCGACCGGTCGACAGCAGGTCGACGACCGGTCGACGAGCGGCGGACCAGCCATTATCTCCGCCTTCCTCACCTCTTTTCAGCCACCATCCTTCACCAAATCTTCTCTCCTCGACGTCTACGACCTCCACATTCACTTTGGGCAGCTGGGGATCCTCACCAAATCATCAAGATTCGTCATCAAAGCCAAGGAGGAGCAAGAGAGCATCTATTGAGCACCTCTCATCTATAGAGCTTATATGTATAAATTGATGATGTATATTTTGATGCTTAGTGAGTAGTTACCTTTGTTGGGGACTAGGGTTGTGTGCCCTAGTCCAATGTGACTTAGTGATGCTTGATTGATGAATAAAATGCCTTTTTGTAGTATGAATATGTGTGCTTACCTAATTCAATATGTGTTGGTTGCTTGTCTTTAGAATTACCACTTCTTTGGCATGTTAACTAATCTATCTTGATGAGATTGTGTGAGATTGGTAACCTTGCATGACCTAGGCAATTGGTAGCATATGTGATGAGTTGTGACTTGTTTGAGTCTCTAGTTTCGATGCTCTTCGCCTCTTAAGCCCTATAGCTTTGAGAGAGTCCGAATGACCCATAACATGGCATTCGAATACCTTAGGCAACACGGTCCTAGAACCATAACATGGCTAGGATACGGGGCTTGATTCACACACACATTGGCATGATTGAGTTGATTAGGCATTGCTTGTTGCATATATTGGATTGGGGTTTGCCCGAAAACCCCAACACTTTCCTATATTTGAACACCTTCTACTTGCTTTGTTTATTTGCATTTTCTTGTTTGATTGATTGGCATCCCACCATTGCGTACACCACACTTCACACTACACTACTCATATTGTTCATACTCACTCACTCTATTCCACTTCTAGTCACTCCATTTAGCTAAAGCACTCGCACACACGCTACCGAGAGTTGGGGAGCCATCAATCCTCCGTGGAACGACACTCCCGGATCTCAATACTACTCACCACTATTTTTGCATTGTCATTTTGGAATCGAGAATCGAAATGATTAGATGAGCCTAGAATGACGAGCTTAGAAAGAGGTGTTTTTATTTGTATATTTGTAAAGGACTTTGTAATTATTAATTAGATCAGAGTACGCAGCGGAAATGTATTTTCATGTATTTTATTTTATTTTTACTTTTTAACAGTCACACTTCGAATTCGGATTCAGGTGCCTAAAATTCACCGACACCGGGTCCGGGGCGTGACACTTGCCCTCCTCTTTGGTTCCGATCCTTTGTGGACGGTGGCATTCTGTGGCAGCGTTCCCTCTTTGTAGGTTTCAGCCTACTTTTCTTCTTCTTTGCTTCCTTTGGTGGTGAAGCGGGCACGGTCTGGTTGGGCTATGAAATTTGGCTAGGCTAAAAACATTTTTGGGGATATGGGATATAGCCTATGGTGGGAGGAATGGTAGGTTATAATTTGAATTATAACCTACCATGTGTGATGCTCTTAGGATCTTTAGATAGTGGAGTGGGAGAGAGACCCCATGTCCTTTTTATGGTGAGGTGATGCAGATAAAAACGCTTTACGGTTCTTAGAACATGGGGATAAGATGGATGTGTAGGATTCATGCATCCAAGCTTTACTACACATGCATTTATTCTATCCACATTCATTTGCATAAGTGGTTTGCTTTAAGTGTATTTTAGTTTTAATAAGTGTTCCCTGCATTTGGACTTTCTAGTTTCTTTTAGTCTCTTAATTGGAGCCATTGTACTGGGCGTAATGAGGTTCTTTCAACTACCAATTTGGTCAGTTTCGATGTTTGGGGTGGGAAGTTCAAGTTTATAAATACTTGCATTCTTACGCTCCTAAGTTCAGATTTGTGAGAATAAAAATTGAATCCAAAAGAGTGTTCTCTCCTTTCTGCTCTAATCTGGGTATTCTTAGAATCAACAGATTGAGTGTTTTATCCATCCTTTTATACCCCACCTGAATTTTTCTTTTCCCCTTGTTATGTATAGGGCGCTCTTACTATATTATAGGACATTCCAAGATGGGTCCCAAACCTCACCTGAACAATAAGGTACCTGACAGAAAAGTATCCAACTTTTAAAAGTGATCAATAAGGTACCTGAATTTTCAGAAACACATCATTGGGATACCTCCGTCCATTTTTCGTTACTTGTCCGTTAATTATGAGGGCATATTAGTCATTTGGCCTATCTCAACTTTCAAAAGTGATCAATAAGATACCTAAACTTTTAAAAATACATCATCGGGATACTTCTGTCCATTTTTCATCTCAGTTAAATGAAATATGTTGAAGCACATGTCTCTTCTCTCCTCTCACCTTATCTTTTCCCTCCAAAATTAACAATGCAATTAATTATTCTCCCTCCAGATTTTTCCTTCAAAACTTCTTCCTTATCCTCTTCCTTTGATTATTTTTTTTGGAGGGTATGTGCTATTTTTTTGGAGGATATTACTTTGATTACTTTAATCAATATGAATTTAACTACTAACTAATTCAAAAGCTAGATCATCCATACATTATATTTCAAAAGCACATTATGTACATCATCTATCCATGAGAAACTACCTTGGTAGCATTAGATTCAATCTCTCACCTCAAAGGCAGTCGAAGAGAGAGAGAGAGAGAGAGAGAGAGAGAGAGAGAGAAGAGGATATAGGCAAAACAAAACAAAAAAGTGAGAAAATACCATAAAACTATTGAAAAATATCTCACATGGGCCACACGTGATCTCATTTAACTAAGTTATGATGAAAAATGGACGGATGTATCTCAATGATATGTTTCTAGAAGTTTAGGTACCTTATTGATCACTTTTGAAAGTTCAGATATGTCAAATTACTAATATGCCCTCTTGATGATGTGTTTTTGAAAGTTTAGGTCCTTATTAATCATTTTTTAAAGTTGAGTACATTTTTGTCCGATACTCCAAAGTTTAGACTCTCCTGGTAATAAAAACTTTTTTTATTATTATTATAGGACGTTAGTTTACACACACACACACGTATCTTAGGAGAGTCGAACTCAATATTTCTCTAGAATTATTTTGGTGCCAAACCACTGCACCAACCACCTTGGATGGGCACTCTTACAATCGTTTGTGAATAACATATATTTTATTAAAAGAGATAAAGTTTGTATACCTTTAATTTGGTTCCACTTTTTTTTCTTTTTTTTTTCTAAATGTGAAAGGATTTCCTAATGTTTAATTCTGGCTCCACCCCTACGTGGCACTCTGGCACCATAATATCTAACTTGGCCAAAGCGGGAACGGAATTGGAAACCTCGGTAATCACCATATAAAAGGTTTGTTATTGTGCAAACTACTTCTAGAGGTGACATTTTCTTTTACCTTTTTTCTCGTTTTCTGCGTAGCAAGAATTCTCCAACTTTTTATTTCACATTACTTGCACGAGAAAAAAAAAAGAGTATTATCTACAGTTTTAACCTTTGATACATGAGTAAAAAAAAAACAGTCAAAACTGTGAGCAACACAACTTTGTTGCATGTCAATAACTTCGACCAAAAAATAATGAAGAAAAATGAAATAAGCACAAAAGAGAGACTGCTCTGTTGGGCATGACCACTGTTTTGTTCAGTCCATCGAAATACAAAGAGAAGGTTAAGAATTTTGAAATGGGATGAAAGTGAATGCTAGCTCTGGATTTAATGATCCGACACGATAACAGTCACATGATACGTTGAGTTACAAATCAAGAGTCTAGCATACAACTCGATTTTAATTCCGAGTTAATATATTATATAATTTGATGGGCAAAGTCTCAGAAATCTGTATCTATGGGATGCCTCGGTCTCATATAAGACATGGTTAGAAGTCCACCTGTTGGAATGTCCTAAGCAGAAGCAGCAAAAGAACAAGAACCAAAATATGAAATTAAGCAACCATCACGTTGTTGTTATAAATAGGGCTCTTCATGTTCTAGGTGGGTATCCATTTCCCATATTGGCTATCAAAATGAAGTCCTTTTACTACAAGTGTTTGTGTTTGCTCCTTTTGAGCTTCTTCAAAGACCACTATCTCTGCGCTGCTGATCCTACTGATGGCTTCACCCTTGTGCCATTAACAGAAGACAACTTTAAGCTACAAAAACCATATAACGAACCGCTTGATGATCGTTACAGTTACAAAGATGGAATCCGAAGTTTTTGGATCTACAACAATGATAAGCCCTTCAAAGCAGAGAGCACAACTAGACCACGCTCAGAACTGCGCATAACGGTATCTATTTCTCTCGACTCTTTTGAATATATGGTCTATATTAATAGTTTGACAACATAACATGCCATGTATATGAGGGAAACAGTACCACACCATTATAAGAAAGTCGTCTTACATGGGTTTTCTTGCAGGGCCATGACTATTCTTCTGGAATTTGGCAATTTGAAGGCTATGCATATGTGCCCACTGGTACTTCTGGGGTTACAATAGCTCAGATTCATGGTGCAAGTGAGGGAGCTACATCTCTGCAACTAAGGATGTATGAAGGAGATGGGGGAGATTTAAGATACTACAGATACAGTTTAGTAGATACTCATCTCTACGATAAGTGGTTCAGAGTAAACATAATCCACAATGTTGACAAAGGGAAGATCATAGTTTTCATTGATGGTGTCCAAAAGTTTGTGGTGAAAGATCAGGGACCAGGGGACCTCTACTTCAAATGTGGGGTGTATGCTGCACCATTTAATTCCAGTAACTACATGGAATCAAGGTGGAAAGAGATCAAACTATACAAAAAATGATGGGTATATTACAATGTTTCCATTTGGTTGCTAAATATGTTGTTATAAAGGCTATGCCATATTTTTATTTATGAAGGTACAAAACTATGGTTTCACTAGAACTCATATAACTCTTTCTACCTCTTCTACTCTTTGCCAAGTATTTCTCCCTGTTCTGTTTTAGTTCAGCACTCTTACTTCTTCGGCTTTATTAGTAGCTAGTTATAGAAGCTATGCTATCTATTTAATGAAGTACAAAACTATAACCCTTTTTCACTCCTCTTTTCTTTGCCAAGTCTTTCTCCCTCTTCTGTTTTGGTCAAGTAGACCGTTACCGGCGGAGAAGTAACAGTATCATAATCCATTTAGTCTCCAGCTAGCAAGTAAAGAACCAACACAATCATCAAAGCGTATTAATTAACTTGCACTAACAAAATGCGTAAAATGCAAAACTGGCCCAGCTATCTAAACCTATAATCATCTCAGTGTGTGATAAAATTTCTGTTTCTAAAGCATTTGCAGATGATAACGAATTTTATTCTCAAAATGTAATGTACTATCAGAGATCCAAGCAGGGTTGTTATAAGAAAAAATCAGAGTACAAGTCATACCAAGACACCTTCACATACATTTGTATAATCTGTCACACGAATTCTACAAACCCATAAATGTGTTTTGAAGCAATAATAGGAAACAAAAAATACAAATTGAAGCAAATAATGAGAAAGAAGGAACAAATACATGATTTACTATAATTAGGCTGAGTTCAGCATATATTCTCACTACAAGTCAGTTTTCTAACTGAAAATGAAGTAGAAGAAACCTATTTCTCTTACACATGCTATCAGAACCCTAAAGTAGCTGTAAACAATATTATCAATCAAACCCACACAGGGAAGCCATGAATGAAATGAATGAAATGTCAGATTAAAATGATATGAATATAAAAAAATTATATAAAAAAAAACTATACAATATTACAAGATGCAGCAAGAATCCTACGAACCACAACACCACTTCTCAACCTGAAGAAAGAACCACTGCAAAGGGTTTAAAAGTTCATCTTCTGAAGATGCAGTTGGTAATGGTAGCTCAGGAGGTAATTGCCGGTGAAATGCATCAACTGCGGCTGCAACACCGTCTTCATTCTCTATCAACTTTGCTATTTCTAGTGCTCGAGATTTAACCTAGGATAACTCAAACCCGGTTAGAAGAAGTACATGTGTTGCTGTGTTGCTAAACCATATGTATTCTCTTACTATGAAAGGAAAGCTCAACCATCTATTGCAAATTGGATAACAATAAAAGAAATCCCATGTGAAGGATCAAGAAAAGAAAAATAAAACATAAAAGTCACTGCCATATGCTCAACCAGGATGAGTAATACCCTGATAACTAGTAGCTTTTGTAATTCTTTTATCACTTCAGGTTTTGACCAGACACTAATGAATTCTCTTTTTCAAATCATTTTCAACATAATTTTCTGATTGGAGGATCGATGATGGACTTACATGTGAGGAAGATGTTAGATTAATATACATTGCTGGCTAATACCTAACAGGTTAAACCTTTGGGCTTCAGTGGTTGTCTACCAACCACACAATGAAGACACACACATGCATATATTAAATTGTTTCAGCAAGTTTGGCTGTAAGGCCTTTGCTTCAATAAAAGAACAAACAGATATTAAGGTTGAGGAGAGCAGTCACATCAAAATCTTATGTTGTCACTTGTCACCCATTTTTAAAGTAACAACAATAAGAATAGCATAGGAGTTACACCACACAGCAGTTTTCCTATCAAAGAAAGAATAGCATAGGAGTTCCACCTTGTTAGTCAAAATTATTTCTACATAGCACTGCACCCACACATGCATATATTAAATTGTTTCAGCAAGTTTGGCTGTAAGGCCTTTGCTTCAATAAAAGAACAAACAGATATTAAGGTTGAGGAGAGCAGTCACATCAAAATCTTATGTTGTCACTTGTCACCCATTTTTAAAGTAACAACAATAAGAATAGCATAGGAGTTACACCACACAGCAGTTTTCCTATCAAAGAAAGAATAGCATAGGAGTTCCACCTTGTTAGTCAAAATTATTTCTACATAGCACTGCACCCATCAGATAACTTTTTGTAACATATATATTTCATTGATAAAATACCACATGAATACACATCAGAAATACCTCACTTCCAAAAAAAAAAAGACATCAGAAATACCTCTGGCTCCAGCATGAATTTAATAGCATCTGAAAGGCTCTCAACGCTGAGCTGGGATATAGGTATTGGTGCAGGTCCCAATTCTTTCTCATGTATCCTATCACCCCAGAAGAACTGATCTCCAAAGAATGGCACTATGGTTGTTGGACACTGTATTTTGTAATGTTGCCATTAGATAGCATCCAACAAGAAAAGATGATTAATTTTGGTAGATAACTGGAAATATTTATTAATTGCTTGATTAAAGTTATTTTCCTTCGCATAATATATACCGACTCTTTCAAGAAAGTACCTTTCAAAACCTAGATGACAAAATACTTCCTTCCCTTTTTTATTTGGGTTCACACGATTTGAATCTAGAAACTACCCGTCTACCCCTATTCCGCCCCCACTCTTACCATCTAAGCCATAGCCCAGGTGGCTTGGTGCAAGTATGGGCCAGCAAAATGTCAGCATAAACTTATGTAACTAACTAACTATTCTCCCAGAAATCAAGGTTATACGAAAGACAACAGTGACTGAAAAGTATTACCCCGGCTCTTAATCCTGTAGCTGTGGTTCCAGCACCGCCATGATGAACCTGCATAGTTGTGGCAGTATGGCTTCAAGTTAGCTAACAAATATCATTCTCTAGAATATTTCTCTATTGATTCAAGTTTTAACCGATCACTCGGAAGTTGTCCAGTTACTTTACAGGCTACGGCTAGTATTAATTAGGTATAAACAAAAACCAATAGAAATGGAACCATATAGTAGCCAAGCAAATCTATCTATCTAAACAAAATGATTCAATGAAAATCCATCAAAAGGAATTTGACATGTCAAAAAGTTGCCTTAACTTGACAAGATGAAAAATACAACTTACCACTGCTGAACATTGAGGAAACAGCCAATCGTGAGGGCAGTCCTCCAATAGGAAAACACTGTCGGATACTTCGGTTACTGCAACATGCAAATCAAATTAGATTAAAAATTAAAAACCTTCTGCTTTATCTCAAGGCAAGCAACTAAAACTGATTGCCTTTTTTCTCTTTAATAGAATCAATACTATTACATAAAGCGTGCAACTGAAAAGCAAATACAGAAATTAATATGTATAGTGAATTAAAATTCAAAACACAAACGAAATACAAAAAGTAATGAGAGAGAAAGAGAGAAGGGCAAACATTTGTGAAAAGTACAAACAGATGTATATAACCCAATAATTTACAAGAACAGTCTTAGAAATTGTTTAAAACTGTGAAACAAGTCCACTATAATAGGATGCAAAGCTTTTGTCATGTCATACTGTCATAGTAACAATCTTATGAGGTACTCAAAGTCTGGCCCATAGCACCATTTTTGAATTAGAAGAGAATTGGATAAATAATAACACTAAAATTTTCTATAAAGCAATTTCCTTTTCATGTCCCACTATGAGACAATTCGATACATAACCAAGGAGTGCTTCTAAGCACCCAAGAAAATTACAATTTAAATCTTCCATTTGAAATTTACTGGTGACTTGGTTCTTTTCCCTACCAACAGGGCTGCTAAAGTAACAAAAAAAAACAAAAACAAAAACAGAAAAAAGGACTCTTCTATTCTCAATTATTCCAACTTTTAAAATGATTTGTAACTTAATTCGTGTTTTCATTAATCATAGTGCTCCTATTAGTAATATTCCACTATGTAATTTCAAATGGAAAGAGACTATCCTGGAGCAATATATAATTTCTTCTCATATATTCACTTTCTGGGGATAAAATTCCTCAAATACAATCTGCAAAACGATCTCCTAATTTAAAAACTATCTTGACCCCTTATGGAAAACGATCTCCATTTCAACTTAGAATTTTTTTTTTATCATGTATTTCTTGATCCTGATTGCAACAACAAGTTTTTCACCTAAATCATCCATCTTTTAGAACCATTGAATTACGCCTTGATTCAGACATTGTCTAACCTTCATCAACCCTTACTGCTACTTACCAAAATGCTAAAGAAAGGAGGAAAAGAATCAATTTCAACCATTTGGCCATCTAGTCCAGAGCTAGTTCATCAGATGCATAAATTGACAAACCAAAGCACATAATACTTTGCTTTAAGCCAATTCAAGGAACTTTAACTATGAAGAGAACTTTTAAGAAATCTTCAGAATACACCAAAAACATGAGAGAGTTCATTACAAAAAGAAAGAAACTTACAATTCCCTAGGTCCCCCCAACCTCTATCAATTATTCCTCTCTGTCCAGTGTCTTTCAATGCCTCCAATATAATATCGGTAGTTTTCTTGGGATCCTCAAGGGGCTTGACAAACAACAGGTGAAATTTAGAATTATATTCTATTCAAAATTCATGATGCATGATACCAACATGTTTTATCAGCCACGAATGTGAATCAGTCAAAAAATTTACAGAAAGAAAGACGAATATAAAATTGGTGAAACATAAGAAAAGCCATCAGCCACAACACATATTAAAACTCTTCCAAACTCTTCATCTGATTGCCTTACTTTTTGAAGAAAGAGAATGACAAGAAACTGACAGAAGGAAATATATGGAGCTGCATTGCAAAATCACCATACCATGCTTCCAAAGCCAATATAGATAGGTTTCGGCCCTTTTTGAATCCATTGAACAAACTCGTCTTGAGGTTGATACTTTGACCCAAGGTTTAAGAAACAATAACCGACAACATCCACTAAAGATCCCCAATCTGCAAATTTCATATCATGTCAAAACCTTCCAACAGAAATATTGCATAAACATTGCAAAAATAGGAGCTTAAGACAGACAGTGCCTAAGAAAGAGGGTGGGTGTCAAATAACTGCTACTATATTCACATAGTAGCATGTCTGGTCTATATTCACAGTTCATTAAACTTTCAATTCTAGATCGCATGTCTGGTCTAAACATCTTGACCAAAAGGATTAAATACGAAGATAGCATGACCATCTAGGAGCAAGCTACTATATATCACAGGATCAGTGAATAATCATTGTAGCAATGAGGCAATGAGCTCACTAGTATAAATTCAACGGTTCACCACATTACTACTTCTAGTGAATGATACATGATAAATACAAAATTGCTTACCACTTGGTTTTGGTACAAGATGAGGACTCCACATATACCCAGTTGGCAAATGAGATATTGATCCATGGTATGTGCTGAAGTATGCAATAGGAGCGAGCTTCAACTTTTTTTTCCTGAAGTCATTTATATAACTCCTAATGCCCCACCATATCAGTAAATCCACAACAATATATGAAAGCTGGATGTGCCAAGGACAAAGGGGAATGTTTTTCCTTAAATTAGTCCACTTGTTCAAACATATGAAACAATATAAGTATAAGCATAACACCAAAACGAGAACATACCCAATAACCAGCACTTTGAGGTACACGTGCCAGTGGGTGAGGGAATTCATAAGTAGGCCTGCCTATAGAAAAGATTGGTGAGATGCATAATAAAATAAACCAGTATTCAAGAACATAGCATGCTTTTAGACTTTAAAAAATGTCTTCATTTTAGCAATTTCATTCACGTCAACTTAAACACCGATGTCGTCCATGTGACCATGAAAGTCCTTTCCTACCTTTTCCACTCTCATGTCAAACGTCAACTTAAAGCAATGACATAGTCTATGTGACCGAGAAAGTTTTTTCTACCTTTTCCACTTCCATTATATCAAATAATTATTTTTACATACGTTTGACATATCTAAAATAAGAAAGAAACATAAGGAGGTAATTCTGGGCCATTACATATCCCATCTACAGTCAGAATTAAAATACTCGAACAGGGAGCACTCTAATCATAGACATGAAACAGATCAAATGATTTGGCACTTCCTATGTTGCCAGACACTTTGGCATCTTATGGTATGAGAGTTGTACTGTACATTTTATATATTTATCCTCTTTTAAACCACTCTGCCAATCGGAGCCACTACTCAAATGAACTCTAGTTTGAATGAGTGGTCCAACTCGATGGCTTAATTAGTGACAGGCAAAGTGTCAGGTAAGAGAACATTAGTCAATACACATACCGTACATATTATTATTAATCAGTAACATGACACCTGTAAGCGAACCTTGTTATTGTCAACTTAGTTTAACTGCTATAGCCTATACTAACCATCATTCAAGTTAAAACTATAGATCATCTTTGAGAAAAAATAAAAACTAAAATACATCATATCAATATATATATGTGCATGACTCTTTTTGTTCCAGATTTTGTTATAGAACATTATTTGTAAACAGATTTTTTTTTCCTGTATCCAGAGAAAAAAAGAAAGATGTGGTCAACACTCACGTCCATGGCATTGTGAAGAAAATGTGAAGGGGTACTCCAAGAGCTTCAGCAACATGCGCATGTCCTACAATTCATATCACATATTCAGACAAGATTTTATGAATGAACTTCATCTTTTCATATAAGAAGAGGAAAGCATTAAGAATAATTTCATAAATCGCACATATCTTTTTATTTAACAAGACGAACAGGTCAACGAGTAAGCTCATAAATGTGATTATAATGCCCCAGGCCCCTTCTCTCTCTACTTACACAACTTTTTTTCTTCTGACAGATCTACAAAGACAGTAACTAACCTATTCCACCAAAACTATTTGCTTAAAGGAGGTGGCACTTTATCATTGTTAACGATCTGTTACTCCTTAAAAACGCACTAGAAATAAGGTTTCAATTCCTCCTATAAATATTTTTTACTTCCCAATTATTAAGGTTATTTGCAACCTTCAGTTACCAAGTCTATTTCTGTGTCTGGATTCCGACCACTTTTGTCCTCACTGCAACTACAGCTTCTTCCCAATACAAATGAGAAAGCTAATTCTGATTTCAAGCACAATGGCACCTATTGGCCCCAAAAAACAAAAAGCACAATGGCACCCTATATCCAATGCATAAAAGACAATGTAGGGTCTACGGTAAAGTCTAATACTCTTGATTAAAATGGTAAGAGTCCAATAAAAAATGATGTAAAACGCAAGAAGCCTACAATGAATTGTTAGCATCCGCACATATGGGATTACATTTAGAAAAATACATAGGTTCACTGAAGCCACAACTATCAAATTTAGTATGATTCAAATCATTTACATTGACTGTAATAAATACTAATTTGGAAAGATAATTGTATTGAAGTGATATCAAACATTCAACTTGTAAGAACTCACCATAAGCTGGAGGATTTGCAATAATTGCCTGTGCCTTAAAAGGTACTCCAGTTTCTATATCTGGCTCTGTGCATGCCGGAAGAAGAGATTCAATAATTGCCTTCAGTTGCCCTCTTTGTATAGATATTTCTTTTGGTCCAGATGGAATGAGACCTTTATTTCTGGCCATATCTAAAATTAAAACACACTCAATTTCAGTTATTAAATAAAGCATCCAAGGGGAGGGTATGAGAAGATAAAAACATCAACTAGTGACGGAGCTCCAAGAGTAAAACTAGAATTTTGGTGAAAAACAAGTTAGACAACTATTAGTTATTAGCTCATATAAGAAATCAATAGTCAAGTATTCAAGTTGGCAGAGGAAGGTGCACATGGTTGACACCAATTTGTTTGGGCTATGGATCAGCTGTGAGAGAGGTAGCAGGGGGGGTGGTTATTAATGCTTTTGCCCAGCTTCTAAAGAACCACAAAAGGCCAACAGCATAGAAAGTGATCTACCAACCCAATATCACAACAAAAGCAGTTAAATTGCAATATTGAAACAAAAGAAAGTTTAATATTAGGGTCTCCCTTACATCCTGCCAACACACGAGGATCACCGCCCAAAGGATAAAATTCTACACCAGCTGACTTTACAAAAGCACTGAAGTTAGCATGAGTTGCCAACCTAACATGATGGCCAAATTCCTGTAAGAAAACATCAAACCATCTAGAATTAAAAACATACTTAAAATTTCTGGATAATACAGTATAATATTTTTCAAACAAAGAACTAAGTCATCTGACAATGACATCTGCAATTTATTACACCTATCCTTCTAGCATCATTGCATGATCTATGTACACAGACAATAATATCACCATTTCAAATCATGGACAGGTACAATTATTAACCTCCACCATCCTGTTAGCCAAAAACTTATATACATGTGATATAAGTCATATAACAAAAGTGGTAGAAAGCTAAGTATGAAATGACTCACTTGAGTAACAAAACAATACCCATACTGATGTGAACAATATCTTCAATTGCATTACTATTGGTGCATTAACACAAAACTGACTGACTAATAAAAACACGTCTTGCGGACGCACACAGGGAATGTAATAAATTATATAGCAATATGTTCATGGATCATAAATGGAACAATGATTAACGAAATATTGATTTTAGGAGAAGCTATTCCTTTTACAGAAAAGTGCATATCAAATACTAAAGCATGAGAAGAAATGATTTTAAAAATCAGCTAGTTGTGTTGTATAACATGCCTGAAATCTTTTCGCCATAGCCAGAAAAGGCTGTACATCTCCTCTTGTTCCAACCACAAGTATGGCAATTTTCAACCTTGGAATTGATTTTGTGGCACTGGAAGTCATATCATCAAGACTGATGGGCACATTTTCAACAGAATGAAGCTCCAGCAATTCAGATGCAACAGGTGCACTTCTCTCTAAATCAACTTCTACTGTTCCATCATTTTGTATCTTGACCATCTCAACAATTAGTTTTTTCTGAAAACCAAAACAAGAAAAATAATGATCAAACAAGAGGAGAAATAAATATGATGAAAAATGTAAAAAAGAATAAAGCCATATACTTTTAAAACATGGTTGTAATAACTTGGGAGGCAGTGGAGGTTAACTAGAAGCCACAGTGATTGGAGCTGCTAAATTATTCAGCAGCATATAACTCAAGTTATATCATTGTATTCATTTCATCATTATGTATTGAAGCAGTATAGGATGATAAAAGACAGGGACTATGTCATACACTCGTGCTCAGCAAATTAAATTAGGAACAGCATTTGGCATCCATCTATTCAGCATGAAGTTGCAGTTTCATGAAAGAAACTATCTCTCCCAAATAGCAAGTTGGTAATATATTAAGTGTTGAGAATAAAAAACCTCGCATCAGGAAGACTAATCTCTGCATAGCAAAATTAAAGATCTTAACATGGTATCTTAGCAAGCAATCCACTTGTCAGATCCAAATGCAAAATATGCTACAGGCCACCCAGCATAATTCATGTACATGTTTGGTGACCGACATCAGGGGGCATGCTGAGATTATAAAATTACCATTGGAAACTCTAAGCCTAACAATATAAAGTTTTTGGTCTATCCCACAATTGCCAATCGGTTTCGGGTGGATGCTCTAACTATACCTTAAAGCACATGTCCTGTACCTTAAGTAGTTATGTTAAATCATAAGTTATAAGCAGACATGAGTATGAGAACTCACAACAACATGCATATTATTTTCATATCTACCTTTTCACGTTCAGACAGTCTATCCAGCTTTAGGTCATGCCTGCGACTCTCCCTCCTTTCCGTCATCGATCTAGAGAATCTAACCTCATGATCATCAATTAAAAAATTCTTGGGAGTGCCAATAGGTGCAGTGATCCAATGGTCCAAGCCTTCATGACGATATGCTCAGACATCAGTGAGTGTATATCACATAAACTCTAAACAAAAGCAGCAAAATAGCAGTAAATGGTGACTAAGTTATATAGGACAAATTAACATCCAGGTAATACTCTGCAATCCTATATTTGAATATTAAGCTAAGATACAAATCTCCTCCCATTCAATAAAATCTAGCAAACTTAGGCTAGTTGGTAATAGATGATTGCAAGCTTCTTGGCCAAATAAGAAGGAAGCTATTCCATTTGGCTAGAAAAAGTTGGAAGCATATAGCTTGCAGTAAACAAAAAGACCCTCATCGATACCTTCACTGTAAGGCTTCATTTTGGTCCCCAAATGTATAAGAACCAAAAAGACAGCAAGTATAACTAAGAGTACATGGGCACTAACCACTCCGAGGTGAAGAACCAACATTGAACTCTTTTGACTGAAAAATCTCCAAAACCGAAGAGTGCCCCACCGAATTTGTCTTCCGAGTCTCTGCCTTGCGAAAAGAACCTGCATATAATTGTTCATTTGAGGACTGATAAACCATTGCTACTGACTCATAAATATCACTGGCCTGCTTAAAATTCTTACTGTTTTCTTGGCTACTAACACCTTCCTCTACCGGTTGTTTCAACGGATGGTCAACCCCATTACTTCCCATTGCAGCTTATGCACAGCCTTCAACAATGGAAACTCACCGAACCACAACTCCGAAAACCTCAGTATCAATTCCCAATTTCCAAATTCTTGAATGTACAAGAAACATCAGCTGAAACCACCACCAAACCCCAAGTTCTAATATCAGTACCCTGAATCTACTAAACCATAAATCTGAGAACGTGAAGAAACACAAACAGCAAAAGTACCCACCAAAACTACAACTCTCAAACCCGTTAAGACCAATTCCAAATATCCAAAACCTGAAATTCTAAGAGCTACAAAAGCCACAAAGCACAACCAACAACCAAACCCTTTTACATCAAATAATGGAAACCATCGAAATTTAGGTGGTGCATAGGCAGATCATTGACAGCTCTATTGCAAACTCTACTTTGACCCAAACCAGCAACCACCGCTAGCAGTCAGTCAAAGCATGGACGACCAGTTGGTGGCCAAAAGTGTAAAGTCTAAACCACCTCTTGAGTGCCTCAAATTCAATACTAAAATTGAAGAAAAGTTCACTTTGGGTAGAGATGGGATTGAAACTGAAAGCAAAGAATCCACACTGCACAAACCAAACCAATTTGATGGGTACTAAATTCTATGTACAGCACTTCAACTCAGGTGGAGAAGAAAAGTCGAGGAATTGAGACAGAACTAGGAAGAATGAAAGAAAATTGCAGGTCTTTATGTATAGAAGAAACAAAAGCAAGGGGGGATGCGGGAAGCTTCACTCCCTGTCTGTGTTTCAATGAAACATCGACTTAAAAGAGACAAGAGTTGTACCGGTTACTGACTGATCAAAGTGCATGTCTCATTCAGAAAGAAAAAAAAAATTACTTTTGGGTAAATTTTATAACGAACTTTTAAGGTTAACTTCTTTTCTTTTGTTGGGTCAATTGGTAAATTTTGTAGGGAACTATAAAAATCAGCAATGCTGCATTTCCCAGAAACCGGGCATCTCATCCTTGTTACTGTTATTGATGGTTTTATTATGTTGAACCCCCGGTCATGAAGGTTCGAAACCCGCTTTAAGCGTGGAAAAAAAAGTCAAGTCAAATAGCAATGATTCAAACCACTTCTTTTTATACTATTTCGAAAACCCGTCAATATTGAAAAAACCTATTAAATTATTAAAGTTTCTTTTTTTTTAGGGGGAGAAGAGGGCTCCAAAGTTCGAGAAATATAAGGAGGGTGTGACTCAAACTCGGGTATGGGATGTGAACATATTTTACGTACACAAAATGTCTTTAATAACTTGAATTATATTTTTTTAGAGCTTATTATTATTATTATTAATGTGTATTTGTGTGTTTTGTAGCTGTCCTAATAAAAAGGAAGAAAATGTGATGAAAATGAGGAAAATATGTGGAGTTGTGGATTCCGAAAGAAAATGGTCCGGAAGTGGAGTAAATCGGAGTTCCTAATAAAAATACCGAAATATCAACCGCTGTCTAACTTGCAATGAACGGAATCCGACTACGATGATGAAGCATTTGGTTAGAACCGTAGAAGATAAATGATGACATCATCCACTCTTTCTTTCCTTTCTTTCCCCCTCCCACTTGTCGTTCTCTCTTCTCTTCCACATGCTTCCAGTTTCATAATCATATGCATCACTTAATTAAACAGCCATTGTTTAATTAATCAAAACCAGCACATCCTCTTCCCATCAAAAAAACTTCACCGCACACCTGCCCCTAATCTCTTCTTCCTTGTCTACTTTTTCCTTCTTGTTTTATCCTTCTTCCATTCTCCTCCGTCCTTTGCACCAAGAGAAGATTGTTTTCTCTTCCTTCTAGCTCCATTGCTTTTTCTTTTTTTACCTCTACTGCACTCTCATATCTTGCCCTATAAATAGCAGCCCTCTTCTTCTTTCAAAAACAGACCAGAAGGGGCTTCTCTCTCTCTCTCTCTCTTAGTTTATTTTAATATTAGTTTCTATTTTGTTGTAATGTAAATATTTGTTTGTAATTAGTTAAAATCCTAGGGGTGATATCCCCTAGCCAAATATGTGTAAATTAATACTTTGAATTATATTTGATGTAATACACGAATTATATTTAAATTAATTATATTTGAATCATACACGAACACATACTTCACAAGCAATACATTTATCAAATTCAAAATGCGCTCCGCGGTGATTAATTTTTCATAAGGATATTGAAAAGTTACGGGTAAACGATTTGCGTGGGATAAAGTCATCATGAAACTTTGATCAATATACCCTAAGTATAAAGTGTTTATCATGACATGGAGTTTGTTTAAGGAGTAGTTAACCTTGAACAACAAAAGCATGAATGCATACCATATGTGCATGTGAAGGTAGTGAGTTAAAATTACCTAGAACTAGGATTGGTTTGCTTGCTTAATTATCTAAACTCAAAGCCCTATGCATCTAGGACAAGGAATTGAGACTTATCGGTAATTGCACTTGTTCCTAGATAGTTAATTCTTTACTTAACCGGTTTGAAATTAATAACATAAAAGGAATTTAGACCTTAGTAGTCTTACTCATATGCTAAGAGGGTAATTGGATAATTAGAATTGTATCTTTTATAATTTGAGTGTTAATGCATGCAAGTAGGCCCAAACCATGTACCGAATCGATCCTAGACGGTTACCCAAAATCTATATCATTACCGCCCAAAAACGCCGATAAACCGAATAGTTGGTAAACTAACTTTCTCGGTTGGCCTTGGTCGGTTTGGGCCTACACCGAGTTTGTAATTGGGCCGGATTTTGCCAAAGAAAAGGACAGCCGAAGAGGGCATGAGACTGAAAAAGAACGAACTCAAGGAAGATGAAGAAGAAAATGAAACCCAGATCTATTGAGATGATGTTTATGATGATTCTAGTGCGAAACGAACTCAAGGAAGAAGAAAGAAGACTGAAGAAGAACGAACTCAAGGAAGAGGAAGAAAAAAATGAAAGCCAGATCTGTTGGGATGATGATTCTGGTGCGAAATGAAGTAGAGGAAGAAGAAGAAGAAGAGAAATGAGAGAGAAGAGAGAGAGATTCCGTCAAAAAAAAAAAGAAAAAAAAAAGAGAGATTTTAATTGGTACGGCTCAGCTCGTTTTCGGCTAGTTCGGTATATTTCAGTTCATTTTGCCAGCCCTACATGCAAGGGAGGTCAAGAGTTAACACCCAATCTTTCTTAATTTCAAGTCATTTAATTTCATGTTATTTATCTACTTTATTGCAACCAAAAACATTATAAAAAAAAACCCCGAAAATCATTTGTACAAAATGTTCATATTTGTAAATAGAGTCGTTGTAGTATTAGATTTATCTTTTGTGACATAGATTAGCAAATAAATACAATCCTCTGCGGGTAATGACTCTCACTACACTACCATCGACATATATATAGAATCCAAGGAATATAAAAAATATATTTTGATACGCATAAAATGTGTATCAGTATGTGTTGGGCAGACCACTGCCTTAGTCCAACTGAACTACACCCTAGTGCACAAAATATAAGAACTATTAAAGTTTGTTTTTTATGTCATAAAAAAAAATATACACTATTAAATTTGGAGAAAAGAGAAAAAAAATCGTAGACCATAATTGAAAAAGAGTCGTGGCACGTGTACCAACTTGGAATGGATATGAGCAAGTGGATCTCACATTAAAAAGTTAAGAAAAATACCAATAGGTACACATTTCACCTTATATTTCCCTACCAATTAGGGAAAGTAATTAAGCTTCTTTTTTTCCTTTTCAGGGATTTGATTACATGATAGGAGGTAGGTATTTGAACTCCGATCACTATTAGGAAAAAGGCGTAAGGGGATAGATATATGTCCCTATTGAAGACGTTCTTATTGCAAATTAGGGACATATATATATAAATATATATATATATATATATATATATATATATATATATTGGCCCCTACACGAAATTTGGCAATAAAATTGGGAAAAAAAACTTAACCGTCCCTAATTTACCTAGAAAAACCTTCAAGGACATATATCTATAATCATTAATGATTTATTAAATTTCTTTTCAAAAAATAAGGTTCTAAAAAAAATAAACTACTCACTCTCACACCTATAGTTAATTTTTGTATTCAATTTATTTCTCCCTAAAATCTCTTCCTCCCTAAAACTTTTCAATTCTCACTCCACATTTCTACGGGGTTTATTTTAATATTTTTTAAAATAAATACACACACATAGTGTGTGTTTTCCTTCTAGTCTTTATTTTTTAAAACATAAATTTCGATGCATTTTGAATAAAGTTTGTAATAATAATTTTTTGTAGAGATATAATGGTCTTTTAATTATGTAATTAATGTGTAATTAATGTAGGTAAAATGATTGTTTAATAAATTAATTTGTGTAAGTTCAATTACTTATTTCTTTTGAAAAATTCCAACGATCAATGTTCAATTACTTATTACTTATCTCTGACTCTCATCTTGTGTGCTTCTCCTTCCTCGATCTCACTTCTCAAGGCTGCTATAGCGGCGTCATCACGCTATGATGCTTCTTGATGGTGGCTCTATTGGAAGTGAAGACCATCATCGATGGCTTGGGCTGCGAAGATTCTCTGTGGCGTTCTCGGCTGGCTCGCTGGTGGTCTAGGTCGCCAAATCCTCTCCGTTGGCCGGCGTCGCTTTCAACTAAGTCTAGGCTATACGGGTTGGTTGACTTCTATTAGGTCTAGGGTGAGGCCTTTGGGCTTTACTCTGGGTTCCAATTGGAGTGGGGCACCCATATAGGCTGGACTATCAAGGAGGGTGTTTTTCTACCCTCAGTTATTACTTAATGCATTAGTTTTGTTGAGTGGCTTGAGCCTGCATATATGAAAATTTTCGTATAATCATTTGATCGAAGAGTCTCTTTGTCGTACCACAATTGAGTGCATTGGCAGCAGGAGATTCAATATTTTGCTTAGATGATTAGAGACTTTTTGTCTTTTGTAGGCTCGTTAAATAAACGAGCTTAATGGTTTTAATGAGTGGTACTTGTTGAGTTCCTTAGTTGTCTGACCGTCAGATTTGGTTACAGGTCTAGGAGTTTAATGTATGTGTCGTTCTGGCTTTAATAATCTATGAATTGTTTGTTTCTCAAAAAAAAAATGCAGGTAAAATGAATCCTTAGGGTATGTGTCACGCCCCGATTTTCAAATCAATTAATAAGACATTTTGCCTTTAATTACAAATCAATTTCGGGAATGTGACTACATGGAATATCAAATACAAATATGCACTAGAATTTTTTTCTTTTAATTCGAGTACAACAATATACTCCATGCCCAATAAATGTAAATGCTGACCCGTTCTTTAGGGTTACATATTACAAGCCATAATTAAATAATAAATTGTTATTACAAAATATTAAATAATTAATCCATCAGAGTTTATTACATAAACAGCGGAAGTCTTATAAACCAATAATATGTATGCAGCCTTGCTTACTCCTGATTATCCTAACCTGCAGGTATAACCACTACACCGTGGAATAGTGTACCGGGTTATATCAACAAACCCGGTCAGCTTACGAAGCTGGTATGAGTAATCTATGTTTTATTTTCAAAGAATCATTTAACTCAAAAGTTCTATTTCAAATCCGGAAGATTCGTATTATCTAATATACTGAACCTACGTGTCCCATACCACGTATTTTAACCCCACACGCCCCATAAACGTGTATGTTAATACCAGGGTAATCCAGTATATTAAATAATATAAACCCTCGATCTTTACTCACACAAAATCATTTATAACTTAGCCTGATTAAAAGTGAGATGCATCTCACATTTAATACATCAAGTTATTTTTAACTTCGCCTGATTAAAAGTGAGAATACTATTTTTCTTCTCCTTTTAATACATCAAGTTAACCAAACAATATGCAGTCTAGAGCTCTAACTGATGGGCTACCATTTTTCACCCATTTAACGGTGTCCCCAGGACAATCCGTTTGTACAAAATCATTCAAATAGGCAAACACAATATCTTATTAGAATTATTGTGTTCCCACAAAATTCACAAATTAAAACAATAAGATGAACATTTTTCAAATATTGTTTTAACACCAAAATCACAAACAACACAATATGAATTAATATTCATATATAAAAACATCGTGAGATTCACTCACCTCTAATTCCTGCTGCGTCTTCAAATAGAAACCAGGAATCGACAAGCGTGTACGCAACACCTTTCATAATCACCTATGATTATGCAATATCCAATTAGCATAATACATTTCCAAAATAATCCAAAGTTCCTCAAATGTCACCTAGGACATCGAAAATATTAATCGAGACCATTTGACCAAAAGTCAACCATCGGTCAACGTGGGTCCCACGTCTACTATTCATCAACGGGTCCCACACGAAATCCAAAACTTCCAAAATCTACCAACATGCTTATTTCTAGCATCCTAACATCATATCCAAAAATGGTGATGATCCAACGGTCGGATCATCACGGATCTAACGATCCATAATCATTGCATAATTGATCATTGATCAAACGATATAATTTCAATAATCCAACGGTTCAACATGCTTATAGTCTCAATACTAACCACACGATCAAATTTGATGATCATCTGACGGTCGGATCTCTCGAATCGTAAATCGTACGATCCGATTAATCGGGTTAATTGACCATCGGTCAAACGACCGAATTTGACAAAAGTCAAAACACGAAAGTTGTTCGTATCGACGAAACAAGCCAAACGGAGCAAGGAACTGCTCCCGGACCGGCCGGACGCGCCGCCCACGCGCCGCCGCCGGCGGTGGTCAGACCGCCGGTCAAGGTGGTCCGATTGACACCAAATTTTACCAGAATGTAGATCACAACAATCCCAACAAGTTTGATAACTACCTCGAGGTCTGGATCGGAGTGGAAGTGGCCGGAATCGGTGTCGGTGGGTTTTTGATCCCAAAAAGTGCAAATCGTCGTTACCGCCGATCTAGGCCGTGCCGCCGTGATCCACCACCATGGGGAGGTTGCTGGGGAGGAGGGGAGCAAAACCCAAGAAGGTTCATCGCCGGAGGTGGCCGGAATCGTCGCCGGTGGCCGGGTCGACGTTTCCCGAAGCTTGTGGCCTCCGATCCGCCGTGTTCCGGCGAGAAGCAGCGGCGGGGGACACCACCGGTCGACCGGAGACGCCGGTCTGCGTCGGTCGGTGGCCGGCCCGTCGCCGGAGGTGGTCGGATGCGCCTGCACGCGCCGGGTCGGGTCGGCGGGTCAGCGGCGGGTCCGCGGGTCTGCTTGGGAGAATTCCGGAAGTTTCCGGAATTTTCCGGGTATTTTCTGATTTTTATGAAAATTACCCCATATTTATACACTTTCGACCAAACTTCCGAGGGCCATAACTTCTTCATACGATGTCCGTTTTCGGTGAACCAAATTCCTACGAACTCGATTCGACGAGTTCTACAACTTTCATGAAGGAAGTTTTCCCAAATTCTCAACGGATAAAAAGTTACCTTAATTAACCTCATGTAACTTATAATTACCACCGTAATTATCGTTTTACGACGAAAATCCCTAAAAATCTGAAATCACACCATTTCACTTCAAATTTCACGAACTATTTAATAAAAATAATACGGAAATTTTCGGGGTATTACAGTATGAAAGTTGTTACTTACCTAGTAATTAAAAGGTATTAAAGTAAAATTGATGGTGTAGAGGGCATTGGAAAGTAAAATTAAGGTATCCGATTTTTTTTTTACTTTAATACCTTTTAATTATTATGAATAATTCTCGTATTGCATTGGAAAGTTGTTACTTACATTTTGCATACCAAACATAGGAAATGAATAACTTTCTTTTTCTAAGTTCTAAATTTCGCGAACCAAACAAGGTCTAGGTGTATGACTTCAAAAATAAAATAATAACCAGCTTGCAAAAGAAGAGAGAGGATTTTGGAGGCGGTGGTGCAGAGGGAAAAATGTTCCCGACAACAACGATTTCGAGGAAGCGACGCGGCAGTGTTGATTTTTGAGGAATGAAGGAGAAATCTGATGATGACGTTGAACAATTTTTTTTTTTAAATCGCCAACTCTCCTACCCCAAGGGTACAATCGTCATTCAGCACATCTGGTATTCTTGTGATTCCCTACGAAATCCAGGGGTAATCAATTCACTCCACATCTATAAGTATAGAGAGCCCAACTCCCCGCTGCCCTCTACACCCATCAATTTTCTCGTTCTCTCTTCACCTCTCTCCCTCCCTCTCTCTCTCTCTTTCTCTGGGCAGTTATCCATTCTCCAGATTCATTTTTTTTTTTTAAGTTTCATACAGAGCTGCAGCTGCTGCAGGCATGCTCTCCAACAGCCATGAATACCAAAACGATGCGTTTGCCGCCACGTCGGATTTCGACGACCAATACGTCATCAAATAACAACACCACCACCAAGCGCAAGGAGAGGGAGAGTGTGCTCGACGCGCCCCACCAGTCGACATCCAAGACGCTCAAGCTGCCAACGCCAGCTCATCAAGCCATGTCTGAGCCGGCTTCGGCCTCCGGTCTCCTAGCTTGCTATTTGGCCCACGAATTCCTCACCAAGGGCACTCTTCTCGGGCAGCCGTGTGACCCGACGACCCGATCTACCGAAGAGGAGGCCGTTACGAATCAACCAGAGCGTGAAGCCGAGTACGAGAAGCTAGAGAGCTACGTACAAGTAGCTGACTTGCTGAAGACGGATGGTTCCCAGTTAGCTGGCATTGTCAACCCTACTCAGCTTGCACGCATTTTACAGTTGTGACTTATGAGGGGAGAGGGGGGCGTTTAAGGCAACGCGCGGAGGAGCGGGTGTGGATCCGTTTGGCAAAGGGAAAATTACAGTTTTGTACATTGTAGGGGAAAATATTATTGTCTACTCTCGCATGACTACTGGACATGCATTGTGAATGTTGTATCTGATTTTACGAGAGCCTATTACCTTTTTTGTTTTTTTGGTGCAGAGCCTCTTACTTCAACGTAAGCCAAGAGCTCCATCAAATATTGTAACACGAGAATAATATTCTCAAACAGCATTTTCACTATCAATGTACAAGTCAAGTCATGCATCAAATTCTTAAAGTCCTGACCGTTATAGGAAATATAAAATAAAAACCCTGTTTCTCACATAGCATTTGATAAAATTAAAAAAAATTAAAAAAGTTATTAAAAAATGAATAATGGACCTTATGCAGCTTCTTCTCCTCACCAAAGCTCTTATTCTGAACTTGAAGAAGAGCAAGAAGCTGAGTGTATGTCTCAATGGCACGTTTATACCGAACCCTCTGCAAGTTAAAGTTTGGCTTTGGTTCGCGATAGTTCTCCTCGATCCCATTCTGTCTAATCGAAAGCACCATTTATGATTGTTTCAGCATCCACAAACCGTCTCTCCTTCTCAGCAATAACCAACTTTCAAAGTTAGACCCACCTTCCAGACTTAGCATTTGCTTTGCACAGTCCAGTGCAGCATCCAACTTTCTCTGCTCTATTCTAGGCTGAGACAGTAAAGAATAGTTGGGTTACTCATTGCTGTATTCTCCCAGCAGTTTTCAGGGCCTTAAGTGCCTCGGTCTGTCTTGTCACCCTCTCACTGTTAAAAACCGCTGATATAGAGTGTGCTGAAAGTGATATGCCCAATAAACAAGTGGCAGTACTTTTCAATTCATCACATTTGCCATCAAAACTTTCAATAGCTGTGCGGGCATAACCTACCCCTTCTTCTGCAGGACTGGGGTTTCCCCACATATCTTTGATGCCATCAATAAAGCTGGAAAACAAATTGGATCCTCGCTAGTACTCAACAACTTTCTCAGTAGAATTAAAGCAACTGAATCTTCACCTGATCCTAACAGAGAGCTAGTTTGTAAAATCTCTCTTTCCAATAGCAATTCTTCAAATTGAGTAGCTAAAGCCCTGAAATCCCCAGAAACAGATAGAGCAAATGAAAGATGATCCAAGATTGATGGATCCCACTCAATTCTTTTGAGAGAAACTTTTCTAAGCAGTATCATAGCAGAAGAATAGCCTCTTCTAAATTGTTTTTTGGTGCAAATGAACCATCCATTTGGAAGAGGAGGTTCGGGGGGGCTTGCTTCATCTCCACAGTACAAAAGAAAAACGGCAAATTCTTTCTGAATTTTTGCAGTAGTTTCTATATCACGGTTCCAATGACTGAGTAGAGCCCATCAGTATGACAGGATAGCTTCATGCTAACAATGGGAAAATTTCCACAATTCTGGGAGCAACTCAACAATCTTACTTACGATATCGTGCAATTTACAGTCAGTGCCAACTGTGCCAAAGTTTTGAGGCAAGCCGCCTGGTAATGAAGATTCAACAATGTCCACAATAACTTTGCAAGATTGAGCAGCTTCTGCTAGAATAATGAAAGAAGATAAATACGCCAGGCAATGAAAGAAGATTAATTACCATGTAGAAAAGTTCACAGATTCCTACTTTCTTAAATTTTTCCCATCCCAAGTAACACAACTCAAGATTAAGGTATAATAGAACATTATTTTCAGTCCATATGGTTTGGCATTGGCATTATTACTAAATGTCGTGAAAACCAGTTATATTCTTACAAAACTAATACATATTATTTTCTTACCACTAGAATAAAATGACCAAAAAGTAAACTACCTCATTAAAAGAAATGAGGGTAGTCTTAAATTATGTACAGTGTCAAACAAGCCAAGATTCTACAAAGAAGAATGAAAAATATGTAAAGCAGCTTATTGCCAGTACCTTTAAGCCTCCAAAGACTCTGCAATGATTTTTCTTTGAGAAATCTTGCTTCCAGAAGTAAACTGATAGCATTTATAGACATCGATGGGGTATCATAACTTTGACGTTCGCCTGCTCTAGCAAGGGTGACTTTAATCTTTGGAGTCACTGCAGCAATATCTATTCCTTCGGAAACATATAATGCAACTTCTATGTTTCCTTTACGATATTCAATCGAAGATTCCGTAGCTTTAGAATACAGGAAAAACTGCTTAGATCACCAGGCAGATACTGCATTGCTGCAGACGGACTCCTAAGCCAAAGAAATCTGTTTTATGAACCCAACAGACTTTATCTATGCCGATTGACCATCTGAGGGATGAAGTTCTTTCATTTCTAGACAAACCTTTCTAGTCAAATCCTGTTACTTATCGCTCAGCTCATCATAGAGACTAAAGATTCTTATAGGTCTACATCTTGACTGCTAATCATACAGGATTTGTATAAAACAACAAAAAATGGAATTGACAAAACGCATAATAGCATCTATTTATCAAATTCCATCAGTAATGCTACTCCTCATAATGCTTCGTACTGCTCCAAAATCTTCAACCACCGACAGTAATTACATGTGAAATTGAAACATGCCCATTACAAAACATAACTGATAACTAACAAGAATAAAACGAAATTAACATAAAAGAAAAGTATTGAAGGGCAAGACCCTAAACAATCATTCAATCAAAACCAATTAATTACTAAAACCAAAAACCCAATAGTCCCAACTTCAAAATTGCCCCAAAGCATACACTCTTCAATTTGTATAAATAACCAATCACAAGCAATCACCTTTTGTTTTTGCAACACAGTAAAGCAAAGCAGAGGCTCAGAGCCCATTCTTAGCAACGCCCATCAACATCAATTTTATTTTAAATCAAAGCCTCCTTGATGATCCTTTGAATCTTTCTTTTCCTGAGCTTTACCTTTTTTAGGGTTCACAAACCACGACGTACTTGGGTGAAAACAGCCAAGCTCCCAAGCGTGAGCTTGAAGATTGTCTTGTGGTTAAAAAAGGGACGAACTGGGAATATTTTTGGGTGCTTTCCCATTCAGTCCGTATTTGGGCGTATTTGCTCATTAGGACCGTATTCTAGCAGAAAAGGACTAAAATAGGTCTCTTGTTTAAACTATTAACTTCTATACTCTTTTGCTGAAGTAAGCCTAAACAGTACCATGCAATAATTAAAAAACACACCTGCAGAAACTAACCTTCAACATGCCCCGAATTTATCTAACGGCCAACTGCCTATGCGGTTCTTAATTTGAATGCTCTTTTACTACATTACGAATGTGCTAATTAAGACCAATTGATTGATGAGGATCATTGGCCGAATTGATTCATTTCAAACATAGAAAATGAGACTCATCATTGATTGTACAATATGCGAATCCCACACTTTTTCACCTTCATTCTGCCCTCATCTCTTTTGTTCAAATATTCTGGATACAAGTGAAAAGACGCTTGAGTGATAATGTTTCCTTCACGCCAAAACGTGTCCTTTCTAAAGAACGCCACCACGTGATCCTCCTCTGAATTGACACCACTTGAGGTTTTTGGACACAAAAACTCTGGGGATCGGTACTTGTATTGATAGCCTTCACCGTCGTCGTTGTTGGTTTTGAAATTGCACTCACATACCAAAACAAACCAGAAATTCGAGGGCAATGCGCATTCTGAATTTGCAACTACAACAGCGGATACAACCAAATTCAAGTAGTGGTCTTGTGTTGTTGTTTTATGAAACCAATCCTGATGAAACTTGATATTATTTATTTCACATCCCTCCCATTGATAATGATAGCTGAACCATCCAGGAATTTCATTTCCCGGACAAATGGCAATGAATGCATCATACCCCCCCTGTAAATTAAAGAATAATTAATTGACTTATGATCGAAAAACTAGTAGCTAGCTGCACCATCCAAAAGCTTAATTAATTTAAGACAAACACAAGACAATGAGCTCGAGAGACGTACACGTTTTGATGATGATGCCATTCGCATCATTCTAAGCTGTGCACCACCCATTATGTTGCTCCTTGCACTCTCATCCAATTCCAAGCAATCACTAAATCTAAGACTGTCTCCATGATAACCAAGAGCTTTATATTGTTCCCAAGGTTGTTGCATGAGAGCACTCCTTGAACTTGCCACGCTCTTCAATGATGTGCAGCCCCCTGCGTCCAAATTTTCTAGCTGCCATGGGAGCTCTGGTATAACTTTAAGCTTCTTGCAATTCCTCAAGAATAGGTCACGCAGCCCAGAAGCATTTACTATATTCGAAGGTATGCTCTCAATCATGGTTTCACTTAGATCTAAAAGTTCCACTGTGGATAAGGAAAAGAGATTATCAGGGATGCTTTCTAATACTTCGCACCAACTGAGGTCTAGATTTCTCAAACGCCGCAAACGTCCCACTGACAAGGGAGGCAATCTTTTGAGTTTCTCACATCCATAAAGATCGAGAATTTCAAGACGATTTAAATCGTAGATGCTGTCTGGGACAGACTCAAGGGAAGAACAACCACGCAATGTTAAATTTTCAAGCTTAATAGTGTTGCTGCTGCTGCTTGGAAGATTCTTAAGGTCTCTACAACAACAAAGATCCAATGTATGAAGTTTTCCGTGAGACCAAATTGATGGTGATATTTCTTCTATTGCAGTCCCACTTAAATTTAACACTTCCAGATTGCATGGTAACTCACAAAATATTTTAAGATTCCTGCACTCTTCCAGATCCAAAGAAGTAAGATTTTCAAGATTTTGAAAATATGAAGGAACTTCAACCAAACTTGTACACCAACTGAGATCTATCCTTTCAATATTTGGACTGCCAGAGAGATCTGGAACTTGAGTCAGGTGTTGGGAATCACTAAGATTCAAATTTTTTAAGCTCCCAAGATTCTGTAACAGATTGGTAAAAGATCGAGAAATTAGAAGAATAGGTTAACCTGAATAACTTTCCACGTATACTTCATATCATATATTTAACACATGAATAAGACGTAAAATTAATCCATACCTGTACATTATTCCAAAGTTGCTTAACTTGGCTTTGGGGCAAATGAAGCTCAACAAGATTTTCCGGAAAATATTGTGATGGCAAAGATTTCAAAGGATATCCATCCCAGTAGAGATATCTAAGCTCTTCAGGAAGAGACTCAAGACCTCCAGGAAGGTATACTTTGCAGTACTTCTTGAAAACTTCAACATCATAATTGCAAACTTTGCGGTACACATCTAGCAATTTTAAGGATCCCCAAATCCTTGATTTGGCCAGGAAAGACTGAACTACTTTGAGCCCAGGAAGCCAAGGAAATGATCTCAATTGCTTCTCCTCAACATTCCATCTTCTTTGACGTTTGTGTTCCTCATGCACTTCTTGTGGTACATAAAAATTTAGCAACTTTAGGTTATGCATATTTCTGAAGGCTGCAGGACTCAATTGTAGCTCTCGAATCTTAGACATATCAAGGAATATGGCTTCAACTGTTGAAGTTCCCTGCAAATCAAGAGCAAAGTATAAACGAGCATACAATATAGAATGCAGTGAACTCAAAATAAGATTTTTAAACATCTGGAAAATGAGTTTATTACTTTGTGTTTATTCTATCTTGTTCTAAGAAGGTCAATGAATATGGCTCTTACTGTTTTATTATGCAACACTTGATAGGCATCCTCAGCATTCCACAACCTTTTGCGTTTTCCAGGATCTTCAATACCACGATCAATTGCCCTTCCCATTTCTTGCAGCAAATCATGCATCTCTAGGCGGTTGTTTACAATTGATATAAGAGACATATCAATGAGAACTCTAATTCCCGATGACGCAGAAAACCCATGCATTTCTAACAATTTTTTTGCATCACACACATTCTTCCCTTTGAGAAAACAGGCAACATCAAAAAATATCCCCTTCTCATTTTCTTCCAATCCATCATAACTTATTCTCAACACATTTTGTATTTTTGTGTTGGGAAATTTTTTCAATTTGTTCAATTCCTCTTCCCAGTCTTCTCGATTGTTGCAATGAAGGAATGAGGAAGCCAAAACTTTAAGAGCTAATGGATTGTGTCCAGCATAATCTACCACTTTTCTTGACAAGTTTGAATAATCTGTTATACAAGAGTCATCTTCAAAAGCAATCGATTGGAAGAGCTGAAGAGCTTCATCAACACACAACTCATTCACCTTGTATATATGATCTTCAAGCACTCTTTTCTTCAATAGGCGCCTATTTCTCGTTGTTATAATGATTCTACTTCCACGGCCAAACTGAACTTGATCTCCAAGTAAAAATTCTAATTGGCTTAAATCACTCACATCATCAAGAACAATGAGAACCTTTGTACAAGAAAGCCTATCAATGATATTACTCGACCCTATAGATGGAGAGCCAATACTTAGACTTTCTTCCTTTAATAACTCACGAAGAAATTCATTTCGCAAGTAATTTAGTCCATGTTTCTCCGATTCTTCCCTAACATTTGCTAGAAACAAACAAGCATCAAATTCAAATGAGTTTCGGTGAAATACAACATCAGCAAGGGTGGTCTTACCCATGCCACCCATACCCCAAATACCAATTGTGCGATAGCAAACATTTTGTGCATGAATGCATAATAACAATTCAATTTGCTGAATGTGACTTTCCATTCCAACCAGGCCCTTCACAATATATGATGAGTTACGATTTAATTTCGTCAAAATATCCTGGACAATTGTCTCAACTAATTCAGACTCAAGCCTGCCATATATGATCAAGATAACAATTCAAACAGTTAGCAAGTACTAATCTTCTTTGTACCAATCAAATTGTAACTCGTAGAAGCTAATACAAAACAAAGTTACAAAGTTAATTACCTGATATTTTGTGAATGAACCCCAGATAGATTGGCTGCTGTTGTCAAAGCATCCCTCCAGTTGCGCACCTTGTTCATGTTGTCCTTGAATCTCTCTTCAAGAATTGCAAATGCAGCTGCGTAAGTCCCCTGCTGCCACCGTACATGTGATGGATCAAGGTCATAGAAAACGGGTACAACAAGCTGTCCATATGCTTGTTTGCATTTCAGTATATGCACAACTTCATCTAAGCACCAACTGGAAGAAGCGTAGTCTTCCGAGAAAATGATTACGGAAAGCTTGGATTGCTCGATTGCTGTCAACAGGGCAGGTCCAATTTCATCTCCTCTCTTAAGTCTGTAATCTATGTAGGTATAGATTTTCTTCCGGTCTAGAGCAGCATAGAGATGGCTGGTAAATTTATGGCGGGTGTCCTTGCCTCTAAAACTAAGAAACACATCATACTTTTGTTGAGGGAGGACATCGGCACCAGTAGAAGTAGACATATTCATAACCTGCAGATCCATATTCCGGAAACATATATAATGCATACAAATAACAGAAACAGATCTTTGTAGAATATAAACCAGAGGATTATGAAGTTAGTTGATGAAGATTCTTCAAGCTAGGGTAAGTCAATGGGATTACCTCTAATAGAAGAAACAACGTACAAATTGCAGGAAGTTGAACCAGCAAGATCAATAAACAGCGAGTAGTTCCCGTTTCCAGAGAGACATCTGTTGGTGGTGAATTAAGAAGGAACAACTATAGCAAGAGATGAAGAAGTTGCAGAGAGCCAAATTGCAAGAGAACAGCTTTTAGCAATTGTGGTTGTAATTAGTAACTGGACCCTTTATAGAGAGACCTTGCTGCATGATTCTCCACTGAAATATTGAAACAAATAACGGACAAGAAAATAATTGATCAACGAAATAATGGAAGAGGAGAGAAATGGTCAATGGTCTTAATTTCCTCATCAGTTCGAAGAAGCTCTCCAGTTCATGGTGGTTGACTTTATAGTATATATACTAGCGTGAGGTGTATGACCCCATTGCAACTTTTAGTGCATAATTAGATAAGTAGCTCTTGTTCGATCACCCTTGAGAATACTTTTTTCTCTTTTTTTATAAAGTAAAATAGAGAATTAGGCGATATCAACCCCTCGTTAATGATTCGCGCGAGGTGCCTATCCTTTCCGTATAGGGGAGAGGACTACTACACTCAGGAACCCACTGTCCGTCCCTCCATTTTGTTTCATTAAAATAAAAAAACAAGATGAGAAAGAGGAACATAAACCAAAACCTCACACAAAAAAACAAAAAAAGTACAAGGAGGTTGCCATATAATATATCTTACGGAAAAACTCTATTTTTTTATCGATCAGTGTCGAAAACCAACTTTCATATGCTATAGTGCTCTAGTATTGAAACTCCGGCCAGGAGCCGTTTTTTTTTTTTTTTTTTTTGGTCGAAAAGTGAGCATATTTGAATTAATAAGAGGCAACTAGCCCAGTATTACAACAAACATGAGAGCGCGATACAATCCCACAAAGGGGAGAAAATAAAACCCACACAAGGGTACATAAACCTAAAAAGCGAATACAAACCAACCCAAACAAGAAAAACTCTACACCGAGTAGAACACACACGGGCCCAAGAACACCCAACAGAACTCCATGTAACCGAGCAAAGCGTGATTGACAAAACAATCTGAACACTCGCAAATTGGGAACAAAAATCCGCCAACTGGCGAAAGTTTGTTTTAGGGTGGTATAGAGTGAATCAAGCCGTTGGATTGTCTCATTGTGTACGTGGGACACAACGCAAATAATGAGTTAATCTAACGGTTCCCGGCTCCAAATTTTCAATATTCCGGAACACTATAGAAATTTTGGTGAATTCAACGGCAAGAACCTGCATTTGTAATTGATTTGACTTTGTCGCTATGAGAAGATAGTCCTCTTCTCCAAATCCGACGTCACCGATGCTAGCTCCTTATTTGACCAAACAAAACTCTAGCTTAATTATCTAGGAACATATATTTTTGGCTTATTTCGTCTTGGCTAAAAATCAAAGAGAAAGTAGCCTAATCCTAGCTAGTAGTCTACTAAACCCGGCCCCCTCTACATCATAAGGAGGTATCTCATTAAACCCTATTCTAAGCCTAGTGCTTATTGAATATCATTACTTGACTTGATCGTCGAAAGGTCTTTCTTTATCTTATTTGCAGGTAATCTGCTTTGTCAATCATGGGACCAGAGAATTCGTGCAACACATATATGGTTCACGGATTTAAGGTTTAATGAGTTTGCTTTTCTTTTTCAATGAGAAATGAATGCCCTAAAAAGGAGGAAAATAAAAACCTTGTGTTTGCCTCTTCTTTTTTAAATACCTAATTCCTATTCTTGAAAACCAACCAAACGCCCATATTCCATGAAAAATGAATGCCCTAATTAAAAAGGAGGACAATACAAAGCTTGTGAACTCTAGTTGAGCATAACAAGATCACTATATATCTTAACTAACAATCAAGATTCATGCATATATTCACTCGATTCACACTACTCATTCTGCTATAAATCTCTTTTAATTCCAGCTCTCTCTAATTAACATAAGGTGATGATGGGGATTAATACATTTACATTAGTAAATTTTCTTTTTGTGATATCTTTGGCAACGGCGATGGTGGTTATTGACTCATCATCAACGCCACAACATTTCTCAGTTAGAATGAGCAATCATGGAAGGGCAATGACTGCACCACAACGTCCAGATACTAAGAATATCGCAGCCTGCAATGGCTTCTCTGGTGACTGCCTCAGTTATTCTGACGATGATGATGATGAGGATTATGGTAATGTTAATGATAATGAGGATGATGGAGCTGTAAGGTACATAAGCTATGAAGCCCTGAAGAAAAATAGTATTCCATGTAGTAAACGTGGAAATTCATATTACAATTGTGTTAGAAGCAGGCAAGCTAATCCTTATACGCGTGGCTGCAGTTACATCACACATTGTGCTAGACGCAATGATTAATTAAAACTATTTCCATTAAAATTAGTATATATTTTCCATTTTCAATTATATATATATATATATATATATATATATGTATATCGAATTATCGATATCTATGGTTGCTCGTTCTACGAATAAATTACATATGTGGTAATTTTCTTTTCGATTTTCTTAATCTTCATTGTTTCTCTTATATATTTTCATTCCTTTTTACATAAATGCAAAGAGTACATGCACTTCCAGTTGCCCCAAATGACACCTTTTATCGAACCAGGTTGCCACAGCATGAACATGGCTCGATCAGCTGCTTTCATCAGTTGATTTGGCTAGCTGTTAGCGACTGCATAGCACAAATTAAGATGCACAAAGATTTGGATGCACAAAGATGTTCTATTTGTATCCCTTTGCCCAAACAGGTACAGAATATATCAGGGTCCCCAAACAAAACGAGGTGCATATGGTGACTATGGCATATAGGTATGCTCTCCAGGGGTGTTTACTTTCTCTCATTGCATTGAACTCGGCAATGAAGGTAGAAACAGTACTCAGGCAACCCAAAAACCCAAACTGCATGCCTGTTGCAACAATATCACAAGTCTTGGTATTCACCTACAAAGCACAAACAGAATATACATCGATCTCATTTAATTGTTAGCTTTGAGGGGATTATGTCATGCAGTACTGCTCGCAGATCGATTCAATGCGCATGGATCAAACCAATGCAGCATGATAGCTATTAGGAATTGGAAGGATATCGAAAAGGAATTAGATCGATCAATGAGGAATAATGAAATTCACATGGTCTGGCAGTATGCTCAACTATAGGATCTTGGAAGAGAACTAACTAGCGTTAAGAATTGATGCCCCTGAAATTCCTAAAACAAAAACAAAATCTAACACTTTTTAAGAAAAAAATACAATTGGAAATGACTTTGCAGTTTACATTGTGACAAATATATGTAGACTGTAAGCTTTCCTTAGTATGAGAGGATGACATACATGCAAAAATTGAAGGCGTAGCCATGCATGGTTCGGGGTCTGAACAGAAATCAGATGACAAGACCTTACCGCTTTCTTCACAGTATCAAGTGCTGCCATGATACAAGCTGCAGAAACATTGGCAATTAGAGTACCAAATGGAACCCATTTCAACAACCCCGTCTTTCCTAATCCACGTCCATTGAGTCGAGCTAAGAACCACCTGACCCACACACCTAGAGGTCCAACAATGCAAGCCAACCATAGATGCGTCTCACTGCTGTTGCTGTTAAACTCCTGCCTTATTAATATTCCACTCACACTCCATAGACCAGCTAGCAACAGCAGAAGCACTGCCAAAACTGCCAAGTGACGCTTGTGGCTGTCAACCCTCCAGCTCTTTCTAGAGCTAGCAATGCCATACCCTGAACTCCTTACAAGAAGCTGCCTAAAACACTTGGATGTCTCTACCCCGAAAACGATGGAGTAGGCAGCAAGAAACAGACCTGAGTATCAATTACATTCAAGAGAAGCTCATATTAGCCAAGTGATTTAACCAACATTTGGATTTGACCATTTATAAGTTTAAAATAGGCTCAAATCAGGAATCCAGCTGGATACCAATGACAGTTAATATAATGCTTGCCGCAACTATCAACATGTCTACTGAGTTCAAGCATATTATTTAAAATTTGCCATTTTACCAATTAAAAAACCAAGCCCAGCAAAAACCCAATGGCCTTCAACACTGAGTTCAAGCATTTTCTGGTTCCAACCACTAAAAGTTGTAAGGCTTCCCAGGTAACCAGTTGTCAATCCAATCGCCCAAAAATCTGACACATATGATATATCTGCTTTGAAAACAACACCACACCACCCCATTAGGAAAGAGCCAACCTACAAAATGCAATTAGGATAAACTCATAAACAAAACGCATTGGAACATAATCCGAAAGTATCCGCATCAATGCGCTACGAGTATGATGTCAAAATGACGAGAAGAAGAGCAGAAACCATATTAGAAGGAAGATCAAGGTAGAGAATTGTTTGGTCACTTGTCACACCAGCAACTCCAGGGCCAAACAATTTTTGCAGTAGATATCTTGTTAAGACCTGCATAGTGTAGCATGTCAAATAATCTATTTGGCAAGTAGGCTTCCTGATATGAAATATAGAAATAACAAGACATATTAATATATTAAAGCGGCATAATCATTCCTGTCAGGCAAAACAGAAATCTAAAGCTTCTGTTTACAAACTTTTCTACCAAAACTACTTTTTGTGATAATAGTTACTTCTCTCAAAGTCTCAAGTACATATATAACAGGACAGAAGTATACAGATCCAATTTTTTTTCAAATGAAAGCTACAACAGCTATAAAACTCAATGAATATTAGAATTCAAACAAAATGCTCTGTAGAATATAAGAAAGAAACAATATTCAAGTGTGTTATGTACCCCAAGAATGCCAAAGAAGGCTAAATGAGTCATACATGAACCATATTCCAACAACTTCGGTATATTTTTTGTATTCACCTGCATATGGAAAGAACCATAAGTTTTTGTTACAAGAATGATCTGACAAAGAAAAAGGAAAAAAAATGTCAATGTATTTGATTTTGTTGCTTTAATGATCAATAGAAATGCAGACCAATATCTCACTTGCTTGCTGTCCTCGTCACATATTATCGCATCAGTGGAAAGAGGAGCTATGATTTCCTCTGGCAAAGGCGACACGGTGGAGATTGCATGGGATGCAGCAGGATCACGACACCAGAATCCATAGGATTGCAATTGAATATCCTCTGCAGACAAGAAGTTGACACTGCCACTTACACTGTACCTGTTGCTGTGAAGAGCTCGATCCCCAATATCTCCCACCTCTGACACACACTCACTTTCAATGTCGTCGTCTACTTGAGAGGGATGAGCACCCAATGAACTTAAAGAGCGCCACCTTAATGAAGAACTCGCACTATTTGTTAGATCAATCGTCACACTTTGTCTGGGTTCAGAGTCATTAGTCCCACGGTACCCTCCTCCCTCCATAACCACAGGGCTTGATTCTTCTTGGAGTCACTTCAAGAGTTACCGGCTGGCCAATACCAAAATCAGAATGTTGATTCAGAAAAGCAGAAATGAAAGAGATGAACAAACGGTGTAGTGAAAATGATACAACTACTGCTGCATGCTCCTAATGTTGAAATGTCATAGTTTGTACCTTGCAAGCTAGAAAATGCCAAGTTTACCACCTAGCTCTACTTTTGAAATACAATCAAACAATTGTACATGAACAAATGATGCCAATTATTTCAGCTCTATAAAGAAGTCAAATCTTAGAAATTAAAAATAATAAATGCAATTCCATGATAGCATAGATCTGTCAGCTATGACATTGGGGAAAGAAAGAGCCAAACCGACTCTTCATGATGTCCACAGAATTCAACAATAATACAACCTAAAACCCTGAACAAATCCATTAAGATAATGTTAATTACTTTGTTTATTAGGATTATAGATATATTGAATGATGTCATTGATATTTTTAACAATTGGAGAAGTCTATACATAAAGTTTCCTTCAACAGGTACGGTACTGTCATCAAATAAGAAAATGCAAAAGTGTAACTGGCTGCTGGATTGAGTTTGTGTGAAATATTTTTACTTAAAAAGTAAAACAGGCCCTAATAATAAATGCTGTTACAGATGACTAAGGTAGTAATAAATAGGTTGAATTATCCTGTCATACAACTTTAGATGAAAACCAATTATAAAAGCCTCAAGCAGTAAGTACAGTTACACGTACTAGAGAACCTTGCATGATTACCATATCTACATTCAAGCTAGTTGTTTTGTGACACCTATCCTTCTCATTAACACTACTCAACAGTAACTAAACCCCGTTAACTTGTGATACAAGTTTTTTTTTTTGGTCAAACTACAAATTGAAATAATGGAATACAAAAATACCCAATAATTATGGAAGATTTCATAGAAGCAATTTAGCAAACAGATGGTATTCTTCCAAAACAAATGGTATTTTTTTTTCCGTCCGAAAAATAATTGACAAGGAAGTGCCCTAAGTGAAACGTCGTCGTCTTGGTTTAAGGATGCTTTTGCAATGCCACGAATTTCTCGTAGGCTTCTTCTTGGTTGAGACTCTTTTAGATTCCGATAGTATGGCAGCGATTTACAGCCTCTACATCATCAACAAATCAGGCGGCTTGATCTTCTACAAGGTATGGATACAAAACCCTAAACTTCAAAAATGTAACTTTTGAGTGTAAGATCATTCAAAAACTTCAATTTCCTATTACATTTCCTCGCAATTGAACAGAAAAAGTAACGAAATTTGATTGTTTGTTAGGACTGTGGATTCGCGGGACGGATGGACACTAATGATAGCTTGAGGGTTGCAAGTTTGTGGCACTCAGTAAGTTTGACTCTTTTAAGTTTTAATGGGTTTGGAGGATTACATTGACAAAATTCAGTAAATTTGGTGTTCAACAAGCTGTAAAGATATGTAATAACAGCCATGTGTATGACTTGGTGTTAAGTGTTATGCTTACATTCTGTTGATGGGACTTGGATTAAGAAAAATAATGTTGAAGATTGTAAATTAATGAGGTTCAATGACTTTGGAGGTTGTGCCTTAGTTTGGGGGCTTAAGTTAAGCTTAGATGATGTGAGAAATTTGGTGTTCTAGGAGCCAAACAGATAAAGTGCAATATTTCTGTCTGTAGAAGAAGCCTTATTCATTACTGCTTCATGCTCAGTAACGTTGATATAATTGACATTGGCATTTGAAGTCTTACTTGTACAATTATGCTGCTGTGCATTGCATCGTTTTAGGTCGTAGTCTAGTTAACGATATGACTTGGAGAAACATTAAAAAATAAGGCAAATGCTGAAGATGGTCATTGTGAGTTGCTTTGCATAATGTTTGAGAACAATAAGCTGTAGTTGTTATTGTATCTTGTTAAGTCATAACATTTAAGTAGCACATCAAAAATAAGCTGCACAGAGAGAGTTTCCCTTTACATGTTCTCTTGTTAGGTTATTGATTAGCATTTTAATCTTCTGTGCTGTGGTGAAATTATAATTTCTTCCCTCTGTATTTATTTGTAGTAGTCATTGTTATATTATTGATTTGCATAGCATCTTCTGTGTCACTGGTAAAGAAACATATATATGAAATTTGGTACCCACTTCATATTCTTGTACGTGGTAAAGAATTGATTTACTAAGTTCCTAACTTTCTTTCAGGATGCTTAGATTACTCTTTTCTTTTGTTTTCTATGCCAAGTGAGAGATAAATGATACAAGGTATATAAATTCTAGATGTCAACACTCTACATAGTACACATCTTGACAACTGCTGAAGTTGAATTGCACAAGGCCACATAGTTGTTCTGTTGTCCTTTTAGTCTTTTACTCGCATCAAATTCACCTGCCTGGCCTGAATTTTCCCAGTACGAAGTTAATGTTTGCTCATTGTTTATATGCTTTACTTTTCCCTCTACAGGTTACTCGTATCTGTTATTTTAGACTTGGCATCCTTGCCTTTGGCATGGAGGCTTTCTTTTTTAATAAGATTGCTGGTTACCTAGCCTTTTGTTTCCTATGATTGTTCAATATATCCTGGGAAGTAAAAATGCCTTGGATTGTAAAGTTATTCTGTTTTTATTAAAACCGTTTCACTTTTGCAGGGACAAAATTCTTTGTTGTCAGTGAGCCTAGGACGCAGCACATGGAAGGCCTATTGAAACACATCTATGAGTTATACACTGATTATGTCTTGAAGAACCCCTTCTATGAGATGGAGATGCCTATCCGATGCGAGCTCTTTGATATCAATCTAACACAGGCAGTACAGAAGGATCGTGTTGCCTTGTTGGCTTGATGATCAATGTGGAGACATGTATCTTGCGAAATTCTTGTTTGATCTATTTTTTTCCAAGTGAAAATCTTCTGGGCAATCATATCTCCATTAACATGAGATATGTGTGGTTTGACTGAGGTTCATTCTACGGGTTTTGAAGAATCACTGTATTAGATTGTTTTCAACCAAAATGAAGTCTTCAAAAGTTTGGTTCTTCTAATCAAGATCCTTTTGAATCTTGAAGGACCAGCTTGATTGATCATGGAGAGAGATCAAGCCTTGTTTCTTTAGAAAAAGAATCTACTATCCTTTGGCCTGGAATTTCCAGATAGTTTCAATAGTACATTCAAAATGAAGATAGGTACAGGGGTTAATTTCCTGACCGATAAGGAAGCAGCCCTGCATCAATGAATCACACATCTATGAGTTGTACACTGGTTATGCCGTGTACAGGGGTTTCCATCTACACATAAGCATTGAATCATTGTGGGGATGGAAACCCAAACCAGAAAGAGACCGCAAGGTTGCTGGGGTTATCGGAGGACACGAGAGTCACTCGCCACAGAGGGAGGATGGCGGTCTCATCCAGTTGGGCAATGACCTTTATTGAGCTCTCATCAACACCTATTTGTTTCCAGAAAGTCAGAGATGCATGCGGTTTCACTAGTTTTTTGGGGAACCAAGAACTTGTACAATAAGCTTGGTGATTCCTTTTTTCTCAAAATATGATAGGATAAAAGAAGATTTTTCAGGTCTTACCTTATTGAAGCGAGGATTCCAAATTTTCATAAGGCCACCCAAATTCCGTTTTGTGGCTGTGAACAATTTTGGATGCGTGTAACCTTTGAATGATCCATGTTTCCTTCTCTACGGATGCGCTGTAGAACCTCATTGATACATGTAAGATGTTCGATTCCCTGTGGCAATTGCTCCAATTTCATGCATTCAAAGATGTCCTGTTCCATTCATTCTGGCATCACCCCTTATCTAACTAATTTTATACTTTTACATTCCTCTTGTATCTTTTTGTAATAAATTCTTCTTAATTATGGTCAAACTAGATTTCATATTTCATCAAATAACAAATTTATTCTCTTTTATAAACAATGTTTCCTTATTTAAAAAAAATAAACAATATTTCCTAAAATTAATTTTTTTAATCAAAGATAATTATTAGTGCATTAAATTTGACAAATTCCTTATATATTTGTTCAGCTACCTTAGCATCTCAACATTTCCTTCTTCTTCATTTTGAAACATCACTTTCTTCCTCTCATTCTTTCATGGCCATCTTTTTTCTAACACGTACATATAAATTTTCTAAAATCTATATTTATCATAAATTTTTCCGAAACTATTACATATAGAATCGTCATGTTGTTAATCAACCTTCATCATACAATCAAATAGAGATTTTGGGTGGATTTTTCATAAGAAGGTTCCAATCCATTTAAAGGAGGTAATATTTTATCTTGTTCATAGATACATTTGCCCTTTTATATACCTAATACAAAGGTGAATTTTTTAAGAAAGGGAGATGCATTTTGCATATCTGAACGGAAGGTAAATTTTGGTTATTTTTTTTCCTAACTTTTGATTAGGAATAATGTTAAAGCTATCTTGTTCTTCTTCTTTTTTCTTACTTCGTGCATAGAAACTTTTGCACTTTTAGTTAGATACATAGTACAAAAGTGATATTTTTGGAAAGAGAGATGCATTTTGCATATCTTATAGGAAGGTAAGTTGTGGTAGTTTTTCTCTACCTTTTGGTTAAGAATAATGTTAAAGCTTGATTCGAGACTAATGTGCTAATATACCACTGGGTATTGTTGTGCAAACTTTCATTCGATGCCACTTAGTTTTTTCTTAGTTTAATTTTTTTCTCCCTATGATGTAGGTACATTGAATTGTTTGAATTTTGAAATTATTGACATTTCATAAATGTTTACATAGTTTTAAATGCATGTCTATCATAATTATTTTCCAAATTAGATTTGAAGAATTTGAAATTCAAAATTTAAAAATTTAAACTGAAAAACAAAAATGTCAAATTCAAGGAATTTTAATTTGTTTCCCTTATTATTCTTCAAGGGCAAAATGGACAAAAGATAAAAGTAATTGGACCGCAATTAACAAAAAAAAATGGCTAGACTAAACTATTATTTTTATGGGTCCTTGAGCAGCAAAGACAGAATTTGAGAAATATTTCCCATCAAGATGCTTGAAAAATGCGGTACCCATCAGCTCTATTAATTCATAAATGCTGACAAAATTACAATTTTGTCCTATACTTTTCACCACAATTACCAATTGTCATTGTCATTTTGCAGCAGAGGAAAACGGAGCTTTGCTCCCCGACGACACCGGTCGACGCAGGGCCTCGGCTCAGTTTGACGGACGAGTTCGTTGTGCCGGCGATGCGCCGTTTACCGATCACACCCAATTTCTCAACAATTTTGAAATTCCAAAATGGACGAGTTCTCAACAATTTTGATTTTCTCGCTGTGCGCGGCTTGAAGCGATTTGGGCTTGAGGTAATTGAAGACGCGATGTTGTGTGTAGCGCGGCGGAGGTGCGTGAGTGATAGTCATAGTGGTTTGGGCTGATAAGATTTAGTTAGATTTAGTTTGTTATTCTATTTCCTAAGTGTCCTAGTCTTTAGGGACTGTTGCTGTTTTTACTCATTCCAGTTCGTTACCACATCTCTAGTTGAACGTGGGCTGCTCTGTTATTCTATTCCCTTTGTAAGGCTATATAAGCCACTGATGTTCTTTCAATAAGATTAAGTTATTCCCAGAGAGTTTTTGTGTTCTTGTTCTTTGAGTCAATTGCATTTAACATTCTGGTATCAGAGCCCCACTGGCCCTGAGAAAAGAGAGAAGCCGCAGCTTTGAGTGACTTAAACACAAGAAAGAAAAGAGAAGCATGAGTGATGAGAGGGAGTTCTTGCAACCGGCCATTCCACGTTTCGATGGTCTCTATGACCACTGGAGTATGCTGATGGAGAATTTGCTGAGATCAAAGGGCCTCTGGAGTCTGGTTGAGAATGGTTTTGAAGAACCAAGAGCAGGAACTTTGTTAACTGATGCGCAGCAGACGCAGTTGGAGAATGCTAGGGTTAACGATCTCAAGGTGAAAAATTACCTATTCCAGTCAATTGATAGGGTAATTCTTGAGCAGATCTTGGAGAGGCGCACCGCGAAACAGATTTGGGATTCCATGAAAAGAAAATTCGAGGGCAACGCCAGAGTTAAGCGATCGCTTCTTCAGACTTTGAGGAGGGACTTTGAGGTTTTGGAGATGAAAGTCGGGGAAACCATTACTGATTACTTTGCTCGGGTCATGACAATTGCAAACAAGATGAGAAGCAATGGTGAGCAGATGCGAGATGTGACAATTGTGGAGAAGATTCTTCGAACCTTGACCGACAAGTTTAATTACATGGTTGTCTCCATTGAAGAGTCTAAAGATATAGACTCCATCACCATTGATGAGCTGCAGAGTTCCCTCCTTGTCCATGAACAGAAATTCAATCGAAGCGGTGGAGAAGAACAAGCGCTTAAAGTGACACATGATGAAGAATACAGTGGGAGAGGACGTTGGAGAGCAGCGTTCAGAGGCGGACGAGGCAGAGGTAGGGGTCGCCAGACCTACAACAAGGAAATCATTGAATGCTACAAATGCCATCAGCTTGGACACTATCAATATGAGTGTCCAACTTTAGGAAAACAGACAAATTATGTGGAGTTGGATGAGTCAGAGGAGATGCTTCTTATGGCCTATGTTGAGTCACATGGAGTTACTCGTGATGATGTGTGGTTTCTCGACTCAGGTTGTAGTAACCACATGTGTGGTGATCGATCATTGTTCTATGAGCTGGATGAGGGGTTCACACAGATGGCCAAACTCGGCAACCATACCAAACTAAGCGTTGTTGGGAAGGGAAATGTGCGGCTGTCTCTAGAAGGTGTTAATCATCTTGTCACAGAAGTGTTTTACGTGCCAGCACTGAGAAATAACCTTCTCAGCGTCGGCCAGCTACAAGAAAAAGGGTTAGCAATCCTACTTCATTCAAATCAGTGCAAAATCTATCATCCTTCGAAGGGCTTGATTCTCCAATCCAACATGACAGCTAACAAAATGTTTGTCATGCTATCTAATACACAACCTATCAGCCAAGAGACTAAAGCAGTGTGTCTTCAAGCAACTACTCAGGATCTAGCTCATCTTTGGCATCGTAGATATGGGCATCTCAATTATCCAGGTCTCAAGACTCTGCAAAACAAAGGAATGGTAAGAGGTCTGCCGCATTTTGCTGAGTCCAATACAGTTTGTGCTGATTGTTTGAAGGGGAAAAAACATCGAGATTCCATTCCTAAGAGGAGTACATGGAGAGCATCAGAAAAGCTGGAGCTAGTTCGCGCTGACATTTGTGGACCAATATCACCCACCTCCAACAGTCACAAGAGGTATTTGATTTGTTTCATCGATGATTTCAGTAGAAAGGCTTGGGTGAACTTTCTTGTTAATAAAGCATATGCTTTTGCTTACTTTAAACTGTTTAAGAGTTGTGTGGAAAAGGAAACTGGTTTGTCTATTAAGTGTTTAAGGACAGATCGTGGAGGGGAGTTCACATCCAAAGAATTCAATGATTTTTGTAGAAAGAATGGGATCAAGAGACAGTTGACTGCCGCTTATACACCGCAGCAAAACGGTGTTGCGGAGAGAAAGAACAGGACTGTAATGAACATGGTGAAGAGCCTACTGTCCGAGAAAGATGTTCCAAAAACCTTCTGGCCTGAAGCGGTAAACTGGACTTTCTATGTCCTCAATAGATGTCCGACATTTGCAGTCAAAGATGTGACACCGGAAGAAGCTTGGAGTGGATTTAAACCGTCTGTTGAGCATTTCAGAGTTTTTGGCAGTATTGCGCACGCTCATGTTCCTGATGTTCGAAGGACGAAGCTTGATGATAAAAGTCGCAGCTGTATTTTCTTTGGGGTGAGTGAGGAATCAAAGGGATACAGACTCTATGATCCAGTGTCAAAGAAAATTGTAATCAGTCGTGATGTTGTGTTTGAGGAGGACAAGAAGTGGAACTGGGATGAAAATTATCAAGAACAGACTCTACTAGACCTGGAATGGGGAGATGAAAAAGAGCATGGTGAAGATGAACCTGAGGGTGACGGAGAGCTTGACATAGAAGAGATCGGTGAAGAAGACATGCCAGTGCAAGAAGCTCCCGAACCTTTATTTCTCTGGTGAAGGTCTCTCTGATGAGGATACTGAAGTTAATAGAGTCCTCTTTGCAAGCTCTGATCCGGTCTGTTATGAGGAAGCAGTAAAAGATGAAAAGTGGAAGCTTGCTATGGAGTCAGAGATGCAGTCCATCGTTAAGAATGGGATATGGTTTCTAACTGATTTGCCAAAGGGAGCTAAAAAGATTGGGGTTAAATGGGTCTACAAAACAAAACTCAATGAACTTGGAGAAGTGGAGAAGCATAAAGCCCGTTTGGTTGCAAAAGGTTATGCACAGGAACACGGAGTTGATTATGAAGAGGTTTATGCTCCAGTAGCTCGTATGGATACGGTACGAATGATCCTAGCTCTTGCGGCACAAAATTCTTGGAGTGTGTTCCAACTTGACGTTAAGTCAGCCTTCCTTCATGGAGAGCTAACTGAAAACGTCTATGTTGAGCAGCCAAAAGGATATGAAGTGAAGAATGAGGAACTTAAAGTGTACAAACTCAACAAAGCTTTGTACGGACTCAAGCAGGCACCAAGAGCGTGGTTCAGCAAAATTGAGTCATATTTCTTGAAAGAAGGCTTCGAGAAGAGTGACAGTGAGCAGACCCTCTTTACCAAAGTCAGCAAACAAGGTAAACGTTTGATCATTAGCTTGTATGTTGATGATTTAATTTATACTGGAGATGATGAGGGTATGATGTGTGAGTTTAAGAACTCAATGATGAATGAGTTTGACATGTCGAACTTGGGTAAAATGAGGTACTTCCTCGACATTGAAGTGATGCAGTTTGATGGAGGGATATTTATAAGTCAAAGAAAGTATGTGTTGGAAGTGCTAAGAAGATTTGGGATGGAGCACAGTAACTCAGTCCAGAATCCGATCATTCCAGGGTTCAAAATTTTTAAGGATGAGAATGGAATAGAAGTGAATGGCTCGTTCTATAAGCAGTTGGTGGGAAGTATGATGTATCTTACAACTACAAGGCCATATATAATGTATGCAGTTAGCTTGATTAGCAGGTACATGTCAAAGCCAACAGAACTTCATCTTTTAGCAGCCAAGAGAGTTCTGCGCTATTTGCAAGGAACTACTGATTTTGGGATTCTCTACAAGAAGGGAGGGAATAAGGAGCTAATTGGCTTCACTGATAGTGATTATGCTGGTTCTGTGGAGGATAGGAAGAGCACATCGGGGTATGCTTTTATTCTGAGTGATGCAGCAGTGGCTTGGTCTTCACGAAAGCAACCGATAGTCACACTTAGTACAACAGAAGCTGAATTTGTTGCTGCTGCAGCATGCACATGTCAAGCAGTATGGATGAAAAGGGTGCTGAAGAAGCTTGGTTATGAAGACAGTGAGAGTACCATTATTTTATGTGATAATAGCTCAACCATCAAGCTATCGAAGAATCCCGTAATGCACGGCAGAAGCAAGCACATTAATGTGCGTTTTCACTTTCTACGTTGACAAATGCAAAAATAGATGGTAAGTGATAGAAGAGAAGGGGGTTGTCGTTCCACGGAGATTGACGGTCCCTGACTTCTCGGTAGTGAATGTGCGAGTGGTCTAGCTATATGGAATGGCAAGATGTGAATAGAGTGAGTGAAATGTGTTTGAACAATGTGCGAAGTGTGAGTGTGGTGAGTTTGGTTTTAGGTAAAAAGATGGTGATATGCCAAGACAAACAAGCAACAAAATAAATGCGAGCAAGTAAATAAGGTAAAGTAGAGTGTGCACAATATAAAGAAAGTGTTGGGGTTTTCGGGCAAACCCCAATCCAATGCAACAAGCAATGCCTAATCAACTCAATCATGCCAATGTGTGTGTGAATCAAGCCCCGTATCCTAGCCATGTTATGGTTCTAGGACCGTGTTGCCTAAGGTATTCGAATGTCATGTTATGGGTCATTCGGACTCTCTCAAAGCTATAGGGCTTGAGAGGCGAAGAGCATCGAAACTAGGGACTCAAACAAGTCACAACTCATCACATATGCTACCAATTGCCTAAGTCATGCAAGGGTACCAATCTCACACAATCTCATCCAGATAGATTAGTTAATATGCCAAAGAAGTGGTAATTCTAAAGACAAGCAACCAACACATATTGAATTAGGTAAACACACATATTCATACAACACAAAGGCATTTGATTCATTGATTAAAGCATCACAAAGTCACATTGGACTAGGGACACAACCCTAGTCCCCAACAAATAGAACTACTCACTATACATCAAAGTGTACATCATCATCTCACAAGAGTAGGCAATAAACATGAATACAAGAGAGAAAAGGGTTAAGAAAGTCTCAATCAAAGGTGTCTCCTTCTTCTCCCTAGAGATGACGTCCTTGATGTCTAATGAGGATCCCCAGCTGCCCAGAACGGAGGAAGAAGCGGTGGTAGAAGCGGAGGTGGCGGAACCCGTTAGTCGTCGACCGTTCGACGGTCAGGTATCGACCGGTCGACTGGCGTTTCGGATCTAGGGTGAGGGGAAGGAAAGAAGAAGGAAAAGGGGAAAGGAATTTGAGGGATTTTGGGGCTGATGATGGGAATGACCTAAATGAGGCAAATAAGGCTATTTATAGGCTAGAGAGAGAGGGGATGAAGGGCTAGGATGGGCTAGGGTTAGATCTAAGGGAAATTACCGATAAGGTCAATAATCTCAAAAATATTCCCAATTAGATTTAGGTTTCTTAACATTTACCAATAAGGTTGGTATTTTGCCCAAAAGGTCACACTATTTCCCAACAGGTTATTTCTAACAGCTCAAGCCAATTTTACTTGACAATTTTGCCCCTATTATTAGTCGCTGGATATTTGTTAGAGAGAGAGAGAGTTAATTCGACCTGGTTAGAGAGAGAGAGAGTCACTCAATAAACCAGTTATTGTTTGACAATAACAAATTATTGTCTAACAGAAACAAATTATTGTTTAACAATAGCAAATTTATTGTCACTCAATAAACTAGTTATTATCTGACAATAACAAATTTATTGTCACTTAATAAACTAATTATTGTCAAATAATAATTGGGTGGGTTTGAAGTTAGTGGTATATTTCGTAAATTATATAAAACATGTTGTATAGAAATGTCATATTGCTCCATGTTTTTCATTACATGACCTTATTGGGCAAATTTATATTATGTCTGATTTATTGGGCAACTTTATAGAGTATATGACCTTATTGGTCATTGACCCTTAGATCTAAGGGTTGGAAGGATTAAATGAAGGGTAAGGAGGTAATTTCCAAAGGAATAAAGGGGGATGAATAATCAAGGGGTGACCTCACCATATCTAGTGTGGTCCTTTGCTTATTTGAAAGCTTGTGTGGGTGAGTCACGAGGTTGACTTTTCGTTGACCTTGACTTTGACCTTCAGAGCTTGACCAAGGGTTGACTTTGACCAAACCTCCAGAATTCTCTCGCGGCTCACTTTCGGGACTTCATGTTGACTCGTTGACGCTCTCAAGTCGGGGTTGACCACGAGTTGACTTTTGGTCCTCGGGTTGACTTCTCGTCCTTTTGCCGGAAATGTCCAAAAAGCTCCAAATCGCATCCCTTTGCTCCTGATATCCGTCTGATGCTCGTGAACCCTACAATGGTGCAATTCAAGGATTAGGGACACTAAACGGCCTTCGGATTAGCATAACTAGAGTGATTAGAGACTTAATTTGTATGCAAATCGCATACGAATCATACGTGATCTGGTGAATGAAGGAGTTATTCAGTTGAAGTTTTGTAGAACACAGGAGCAGGTGGCGGACATACTAACTAAACCTCTTAAGCTGGAGTCATTTCAGGAGCTGAGGGGCAAATTGGGAGTCTGTGAGGCGCCAAAATTAAACTAGTTGTTCATGCAGTCTAGTTTAAGGGAGGGAATGATAAGATTTAGTTAGATTTAGTTTGTTATTCTGTTTCCTAAGTGTCCTAGTCTTTAGGGACTGTTGCTGTTTTTACTCATTCCAGTTCGTTACCACGTCTCTAGTTGAACGTGGGCTGCTCTGTTTTTCTATTCCCTTTGTAAGGCTTTATAAGCCACTAATGTTCTTTCAATAAGATTAAGTTATTCCAAGAGAGTTTTTGTGTTCTTGTTCTTTGAGTCAATTACATTTAACATGGGCGGGTGCCCAGAGGCGGTTCTAGAATTGGAAGAGAGAACTGGGCATGTGGGCCGGTGAGAGGCGCGGCAGCGCTGGAATGGAGAACTGGGAAGCAGCACGGCTGGAAAGAGAGAGAGGGACGGTGCTGCTATGATTGAATGGGTGCTGCTGTGTTGAGGTGAGGTGGTACTCATGGCTGGACAGAGGAGGAAGAAAAGGAGCATGGGTTGCAAAATTTTCAGAGTTTAATCTTTACTAAATTTGAGAAGCCAAAGTTTGTAGCAGATTAATTACCTTGATAGGCATGGGTCATGTGATTCAAGTGTTTATATCAGCAGTAATACAAGCCAGGTTTTTAATGGGTGATTATAGTTACATGCGGTGGAATGGGAGAAGAAGAAGAAAGGAGGAAGAAGAAAAATCGGTGAAATGCATATGGGCCAAAAAGAAATTTCGAAAAATGTCTTTTGACATCGCATGTTAAACAATTCTTTATTGATGAAAAATTTTATTGAGGTCAATAAAACCTCAATAAAATTTTATTGACCTCAATAAAATTTTATTGAAGTCGACAAACGAGAATGTCAGTGCAGCAACAATACCGTATCAGTCATGAGCTTGAATTTCCAATGCCTTGGAGTAATCTCGCCTCTCGGCCGCAGAGCCAAGGGAGAGGTTGTGAGTTCCGAGAAAATTTAAGATCAATAAAATTTTATTGAGGGAGCAATAAAATTTTTAGATAGTTTATTGGATTAAAAAAATAGAAACGATGTTGATCAAACAAGTGTTTAAGTGGTCAATAAAAGTTTTAGATGCTTTATTGAGAGTCATTCATAAATTTTACGGTACTCCAGATGTTATTGAATGGTCAATAAACGTTTTAGATCATTTTATTGAGAGCCATTGACAAATTTTACAAAGTAGCTAGCAGTATCCTAACCAATAAACAAACACAAAAGGTGGGATGATGAATTTTGGAGTAGGAAAATTAGTGCATGAGCAATATGTGATGGACCATCACCTTTGTTTAGGGGCAAGTTCTTTCCGTGGTAGGAGAGAAAGAATAAAGGAGCATCACCTTTATAAATTTTATTGACTTCAATAAAATTTTATTGAGGTCAATAAACTGTTTTATTGAGGTAAATAAAATTATATTGAGGTCAATAAAATTTTATTGAGAGGTTAATAACATTTTATTGAGGTTAATAAAATTTTGTTGAGGGGCCAATAAAATTTATTGAGGTCAATAAACTGTTTTATTGAGGTAAAAAAAAATTATTAAGGTCAATAAAATTTTATTGAGAGATCAATAAAATTTTATTGAGAGGTCAATAACATTTTATTGAGGTCAATAAAATTTTGTTGAGGGGCCAATAAAATTTATTGAGGTCAATAAAATACCTCAATAAAATTTTGTTGAGGGGTCAATAAAATTTTATTGAAGTCGACAAACGAAAAAGTCAGTGCAGCAACAATGCCGTATCGATCCCGAGCTTGAATTTCCAACGTCTTGGAGTAATCTCGCCTCTCGGCCGCAGAGCCAAGGAAGAGGTTGTGAGTTCCGAGAGTCAATAAAATTTTATTGAGGAATCAATAATATTTTATTGAGGTCAATAACATTTTATTGAGGTCAATAACATTTTATTGAGGTCAATAAAAAAATTGGCCAAACAAGTAACTAAGCAGTTGATGAAGGTGAAAGTTGTTTATCAGTATACCACTTTGATTTTGTACTCACCATATTTTTCAAAAAAAAATTATGCATACATCCACTTTCATTATGTACATTGTAGGACCATATAAGGGTCAATTTAGCACACAATTCATAGAAATAATTAAAAAAAAAAAGTCTAGGTTGTGATCGTCATCACCACAAGCCAGCATAGTCTCCCTTAATATTGCCCACCTCCCTGTATCATCATCATCACTTGTTGGCCTCTTTAATTAGTTTGTTCCCTCATCATTGTTCGTCTGTTCTAATTCATAAGAGTAAACAATGTCTGATTGCTTTTGCTTTCATACATTTTCTATGCTAACAGATGCAGAGCACAAAACGGTCAACTACTCAATGGAAATTACCTGCTCCATCTCAAACCCGTGCTCTTTCTTCTTCTTCATCACCTGCAATCACAATTCACACAAAACCACAACCATCCCAATTCAGACAAGCATCATGGCAGCTCCGTTAAGCTCCACTGCCATACCCAGTCACAGCGCCGCTCAATCCGTGGAGCCCAATCTCGGAATGTCAACCACGTTGTCGCCACTGCTCTTGGATCCTCAAACCACAGCTCACACCGCCGTAAGCTTTATAGAGCCACTGCCGCACAGCCCATTCATTTGGGCACCCAATTCTGGACACCAACCACCGCCTCATCTCTGTCGCTTCTCAGATGCGCCGCCGTCGATCTCAACAGCTCAGACGACGTCGCTCCACCATGCCCAACTCTAGGCGTCTCTCTTCCGGCTTCCCCGAGCTCTCTCCATCCATGACCTCATGCCCAGGCTGCACCGCCAGTGTTGCCGTCGATCCCAATCCTTCAATGGACACCCACGCCTCTAATTCACGGAGCAGACTCATCACCATCTCACAATCCCAATCGATATTTGAAGAAGTTGATATTTGAACATTGATTTTTGTTCGCGCAGCTCGACCCCGATGAAGCAAAGGGCAAAAATGTCAGGAAAAAAAAAATAGATCAGGCCTTGCACATTTTGTCCTTGCTGGGAGTAAAAGAGGCCCAACCCAAACTTAATGAAAAATATAAGGTGAAAATTAGGACCTATTGGATATTTACCTTATTTTTATAGCAAACTGGACCGTGATTAAAATACCTCAATATTTTATTCATCCACTAACTGTTTTATTAATATTTTATATAAATTGATCAATACATATGTCATGTGGCGTGATGTGGTCACTTAAAAAATTTTCCCTATTGGGTGAGAATTAAAAGTACATGAACTATTTTGATAAAATTAGAAATGCAGGCACTGAATTGATTAGACCTAAAAGTTCAGGATAGAAGCAAGAATTTAATCCTTACAAATCTAGATTTTTATTTTAATGTGATGCACAATGCAGAATATGTGACTTTGAGATCCTACCTACTCCATCCCATAATTACGTCCAAAATAAATAAGGCAAGATGTGAAACTGATTTAGTGTTTACTTTTTTCCTTATAGAAATTGATGCAGTCAAAATACTTGCACAATGAGAAACCGTAGGACTGAATTACTTGAGATGTAGGCCCATCAGAAATCGGATTTAATTAATTTGTGTACTTATCAAAAAACATAACAATTTAATTTGTGTATGAAACGTGATGAGCCCCTATACTTTGTAAACGATTTATAACTCGTCCATAACTTAAAAGTTCCTTGAAATTAATTAATTTTCAAATTGAACCAAATATGAAGTCAAGTCAAGCCAGCTTGTCAATCTGAAATAACCTAAAGTCAAGCAACAACTCTTATGTTTCAGCGTGTACGTAACTGCCCAGAAAAATATTTGCGTGTAGAAAAGTATCTCAGTTATCAGTCGCTAGCTACTCGCTACCTAGTCAATTTCGTTGAAAAAAAAAAACAAGAAAACAGAAATGAAGACTAAGATCGGAGGAATGAAGGATGGAGACGGAACTAGTATAAGGAAGGAGTCAATGACAATGCAATACTATTTGTTAAGGCCAAGTCAATGAATGAAGTGCAAGTCATCTAACGTCCTCAGCGTGGGACATGATCAGAAATCGTTAAAACATTGACGGAGCAACTAATCGGAGCCCCTAATGTACAGCCGTGATCATTGGTAGATATTCTTCCTGTAAAGAAGGCAGGTCGCTCAGGTTTGGAAAGACCGATACTTTCACTCTTTAACATTAGAACAACGGATGACATGGTTGGCCTATCGTTTGCGTCTTCCTGAACACACAATAATCCAATGTGGATATATCTCAAGAACTCATTTGGACTGCATGAATCTTTCAGCAATGGATCCATCAACTCCAACACTTTCCCTTCATTCCATAATTCCCAAGCCTGCAATCAATATATTAGTACGTACATGCATGTCAACAATATAATTAATCAGTACTAATTAACTAATTAAATTAACGAAATGTAAAACCTTACATAACTGAGAAGAGTCAGTGCAGATGTTGTGGGATGAAACCCTAAAAAGTTCTTTCTTCCCGTTAGGATCTCAAGCAAGAGTATTCCGAAGCTGAAGACATCGGATTTTACAGAATACAATCCCTCCATAGCATATTCTGGAGCCATGTAACCACTAAAATAGTTGCAAAATCACATACCAGTGTAAAATTAATTAAGGTCAAAACATAAAAATAGAGAGTTTATACTTATTTAGGTTATTCACGTGTGGATGTCCACATGTGAAGGGGACTATATATATATAATTAGTTAGAACTTACTAAGTGCCGACAATTCTCCGTGTGTTTCCTTGAGTTTGATCATCAACTCCAAACATTTTTGCCATCCCAAAATCTGAAATTTTTGGATTCATATTGACATCTAACAAGATATTGCTAGCTTTCAAATCACGATGTATAACTCTAAGCCTTGAATCTTCATGAAGATAGAGAATTCCTCGAGCTATTCCTCCTATTATGGTGCAGCGTCTTGACCAATCCAATTGTTCTCGTTTTTTGGCATCTACACTCGCATTCAGCAAATATATTAAAGTTTGAAATTACAAAAGAATTATGTGCATGCATATATTCTCTTCAAATTAAACTTATTATAACATTGACATACCAAATAGAAAATAATCAAGACTTTTGTTGGGCACATATTCATAGACAAGTATGGTTTCCTCTCCTTCCAAGCAAAATCCCAGAAGCCTCACAAGATTTCGGTGTTGAAGCTTGGCTACCAATAAAACCTCATTCTTAAACTCTCGTACACCTTGTCCGGAGCTTTTTGACAGCCTCTTCACTGCTATTTCTTGTCCATTTTCAAGTGTTCCCTAACAAGGTATATATATGTAGTACTTAATTAGTTTTTTGCGTGCAATTCCATTCCATGCCCATCTTAAGCTTAGAAATATTAATCGTACATACATCTTGAACTGAAACTAAGCAATGCAGTATATATATTTTCATGCATCTTAGATAATTAATTTTCTCCTGCCTTGAAAATCCTTTAAGAATTAATTGTTTAAAAATGTAATTTATGGTCGCCAATTGTAACGTAAATTTAATTTTTACTATTGAGCCTGAAATTGAATTTAAACTCATAGCTTTCGTACCTTGAAAACTTGACCAAATCCACCTTCACCTAACTTGATATCGTCAGAAAACTTTTTGGTGGCAGCTTTGATAGTTCCCAAGTCAAATTGCAAGGACTCAACAGTCGTCATATCGTTATTTAGAGCTAATTAAGTAAATTAATAATAAAATTTTCAGAAGATTAGCTTGAAGAAATTAATTAAATACATAGAAAGAAATGAAGAGTCTTATTACAAAATGTAGTGTCAAAATCACTCTCCTTAAAATTACCTTTATTCTTTTGACGTTTGGCTCTTATTAGTCTACTCTTTCGAAAGAAGCATCTGGCCACAACCACGACTAGTATAGAGAGAACAACAGTAGCAAGAATAATAGCAATGACTATGGATAAGAGTTTGCTTTTCCCTGTGTAGAATAATCAAGCAAATCTAATTATTCTTCATTATAAACTTTATGCAACAAAGATCAAATTTTAATCGTTGATTCATTTTTTAAACCAGTAGAAGTGGTTTAATATCTAGAAGTGGCCCACTCTATTTTATGAAAAAAAATTATATAAAAAGAGTTGGACTCACAAACGATGAGCGATGAGTTATAAGTGGAAGATTTAGTTGTTGTATAACATCAAAAGAAAAAAAAAATTACCAACAAGACAACAAGTCATTATAATATATTGTTAGTTGCACTTTATTAAGCATTAGTAGTGTTCTCTTGGTCATTAATGACATGTTTACTTACTTGGAATGAGTATGAGAATAAAAGAATTGATTTCCATTCTTGAGTTCTCTTGTGTTTACTAACATGCATATGAATAGGAATGGTTATGGATCCTACGAAAAAGTAACTAAAAAAGATAAATCAATTCCTGAATATCCAGAGTTTGATTATCAAGGGGGGGTAGGTATTAATAATGATTCCATCAGAATGAGAATTCCGATTCATTCTCATTTTCATTTCGAGTAAGTAAATATGCCATAAGATATTTATTGATCCTTTTCAAATTGTTAATGAAACTTTAACTCTCTAATACATAATTTAGATTCTTAGATCAAAGAAAACTTCTGCTAGCATGCTTCGAGCATTTCTTCCTGATTAAGTAGTTGAAAATCACATGTTTTGAAGAAACACTAGAATTTTCGGAAATGAAGCTAATTTTTAATACATTTCAGAAGCTGAACTTTACCTTTCCCGCTCGGCGGAGGAAGTGGATGAGCCCCTGGTGCTGGCGCTGTTCCTGGCGTCGAGTCATGATAAAAGAAGGGAAAAAGTTCGTACCTAAAATTACAACTCGGAAGCAGAATTCGTCCCCCTACTTTTCCGCTAATTTCCGGCAATTTTGCTACGACTTCCCGTAGACACGTATTGCAATCGTATCTGGACAGGTCCTGCGTGCACTGCCCTAAGCTGTACAAGCTCATCAGCCCTGTAAAATTCGCTTCTTTCGTGGTGAATTTGTCGTCGCCCATCGAGGCCTCCATGGCCACCTCAGTTATACTCGAGTTCAGAACCTGGTTGAACCGGTCCGCTTCGGTGGTGACGTTAGCGGTGGTCCGCATGAACACGCTGGGCGACATGGTCGCGGCCGAAAAGAAGGACTGGTTGGAGTAGCGGAGCATGCAGTCGTCGTACCATATCACCACTTGTTTTTCGATGGGGCAGCGCGTGACTACCTCCGAGGTTGCGGTTGTCACGCAGGACTTGCAAGCGGCGGGGGTGACGTCACCGCGGCAGAGGAAGAGGCCGTAGACGGTGTCGTTTGGATTTCGACCGGCGGTAGCGTTGTAGAAGCCCGTGTCGTGGGTTGCGTTGGAAGAGAGAGTGGAGAAGAGGTGGTTGAGGTTGGATTGGAAGGCGGAGTTTGGGGTGAAAACCGTGGTGTTTGGGCAGAAGTGGTAGAGGTAGTCAGCTTCCGTACTGGGCAAGCCGAGCAAGGTGATGACGGTCATGGAGAGCAAGACAAGGATCACTTGTGCCATATTTACTAATTGATCCATGATATCAGACTTCAGTAACTACGTACTAGCTCTTCCTCTTTGGGGTGCTTTTCAACGCTTCAATTATGTAATAACAATTAGATGAAGAGACGACGAATAAGCTGAAGCCAAATTTAATGTTTCGATCTTTGTCATTCTGAATTTTTGAAAAATATCTCCGACTTTTCAATTTAAGCTGAAGCCAAATTTCATGAGATTAGTTAGGTCTCTCCCACTTCTCAATTCTGGCAGCACAAGTTGAACTGTTCAACCACTGGTTAGTTTTACGGTCAAGCTTTTTAATTTGCACAGAAACTTCCTTCCTGGCAACACGTGCTCGTTCTTTTATGGTCATAGGGACCGGGAATATTATTCAATTAAATTTAGGGACCAGGAATATCTCTTATTGATCAAGACACTGATGTAACTAAATTTGTGATTACTAATAGATCATTCATATAAAGTATTTGAATGAAAAATCCTATAGCTAGCCTACAGGTGCGCAACAGGGTACTGAACAATAAAAGACATATAGTTAGAGTAAACAAAAAAAAAATTGTTCAGTACCCTGTTGCGCACTTGCGCGCATATCTCATTCTTTATATGAATGATCTATAGCTAGCCTACAGGGTTCATTACAGTATGAACTTGTTCAAGTATTTTTTTTTTTTTTCAACTTTTATTTTCTATAAACATTAGTGTGATTCTATAACTATGTGAAAAGAATCATCTCAAGTGCCCCCAGAGTGTTAAGGAAACAGAAGGGAGTAGAAATAGCTCCGTCATTGCCATTGGAGTATTCAGAAGCTTTTACCTTCATCAACTAAAAGTCTAAAAGACCAGTTGGCTTCATTAATTGGGAAAATTCTAACATGCAGTTTGAATATTTCACGAGGCATAAAACCAAAGGGAAGCTTCAAACTGTGGAAGTCCAGGCTTCTTCTTTTTTTTGGTAGGTTTTCCCTTTTGGCCCTCTGTTCGATTTTGTTTATCTGATCCGTCAATTTTAAATTCTGGTATACAATTGACTTGCACAAGTCTTTCTCATGTGTCCAAGTCATTTGATTAGATCATTGCTTCCTACCTCCCTCCATTGCATCAGAAATGAAAGTGCTAGAAAGGAGGTAAGGTGAGCCCAGGAGGGGGGGGGATGAACAGGCTTACGTGGGAAATTATGATCACTTTGAGATATAATTAAAATAGTTATGTTAAGGGGATAAATTAGTTCTGCATCAAGTTCTTTCCTCATTCCTCCCTGAATCTCTCCGTTTTTGGTGCATGCCCAACATGTGAACCTCACCTACCAGGTTGGTTAATATTCAACAACTGCTCCGAGGACGATGACATTATTAGCCATCATCTCTTCATCACAATACTTTGAATCTTATTCAGTAACCTCTTCATTGAATGATTGAAGGAGAAGAAATGTGTTATGAGTGGGAGATGAGAAAGGTGAAGACTTGCTAAGTGTGTGAATGAAATGGAGCAATGAAGTCTATTTATTGTAATTCTTCATACAAACATGATAAGTGGATAAGGACACGTGGCACAATCACAAGCTTCGTAATCTTATTAAAAATCTTAGATAATATTACATAGACAATAATCGTCCGATTGAATAGTGTACGAGTGATTTCATTGGTCCAAAGTTGCCACTGGTTTCTTTTAATTCAAAAAAATTGTCAATTGTTGTGGCTTGAACAAATGTGTCGATGGTTGTTTTATTTTTTGTCCAAAAATAATATCGCTCAGTGTTTTTTCGGAAATCTTTTATCATGGATGTTTATTTACATTATATCTTTAACATTTGCAATAAATAAATTAATAATAACTAAATAATGCGAAAACAAATTGTGATCTTGACCCTGATCCAACAGATGGAAGCAACTATCAAAAAGTGAGTAAACAGTGCTTCCCAATACCCCAACGACTTTGACCCTACTTGCTCTAATAAAATAAAAAAATAAAAGATAGTCAGGTCTAAATCTGTATTAATTAAGAGAACAAGCTTTAAGAGGTTAAATTTTCAAAATCCCGAATATTGCCCTCCCTTTAACATATCAGCTAATAAAAACAATTTAAATTGGTGTGGCCTTATGAAAAGTCAGGGTACTTCACTGTGAGATCAGGGTACCATAAGTTGCTTGAGTCAAGATTTTCACCTTCTATTCAACACTCACATTGCTCTCACTCGGTTAACCCTGCTGTTTGGAAACTAATTTGGAGCATTAATGCTATGCCAAAGGTCCAGCATTTTCTCTGGAAAGCTTGCTCCTCTTGTCTCCCCACAATGGCTAGTCTTTTTTCGAAAAAGGTGACAAAATCTCCTCTCTGCCCTATCTGTCATGAGTATCCTGAAACAATTGAGCACTTGTTGTTTATGTGTCCATGGGTGAGGGGAGTTTGGTTTGGTCTACCTTTGAGCTACAAGGTGAGCTTGCAGGAAATCTCTACTATTGATGACTGGTTATTTTTGGTGAGTTCTAAGCTTAATTTCAGCAAGTCTTTTAATAGGGAAGTTTGGTGTTGGATCTCCTTTACTTTGTGGATTATTTGAAAGGCTCGGTGTGAGGTGATTTATGAACATGTTGCTCCAAATCCCATTGGTACTGTGCATAGGATTAGTGCTGCTGTTGCTGAATTTTTGAGTGCTAAGTCCTTGCCTTCTTCTGATGACTCTCGTTTATTTAGAAGTAAGGTTGTGGAGGAGGTTAAATGGTGTGCCCCTGAACCTGGGGTAGTGAAAGTGAATTGTGATGGAGCTTGGGACCCTGGGACGAATTTGGCTGGAACTGGAGTTATTGTAAGAGATAAGGGTGGTCAGGTGGTGTCTGGGTCTCCTTTACCTTCTTTTTCAAATTCGGCTATCGTGTCTGAGGCTTCTGCTGCTTTGGAGGGTATGAGATTAGCTAAATCTCTTGATTTTCAAAATGTTATCATTGAGATTGATTCAGAATAGGTGTTTCTCTCAGTTAAGAATCAGTCTAAGTGTGCTATTTGGGAAATCTACCCTCTCATTAAGGAGATTAGAAGTCTTCAAGGGCAGTTCAAAAATTGCAGCTGGAATTTGGTGAAGAGAGGTGCTAATGCTGCGGCAGATTGGCTTGCTCGGCAAGCTAAAGTGAGGATGGATCTTGGGGATTGGCTTGTGCTTCCTCCATCATCATTGGTTCGTGTTCTGAAGAATGACGGCCTGCCTGCTCCGCCTTGGTTCTAGTTTTTGTTTCTAGCTTTCTGTTTTTGTTGTTGGGTTCTGAGGTTCTTCTAGTTTAGTTTGGTGCTTTTGTAGTTTGTTCTTCTCTGCCTTGTGCAGTTTAATGAAAGATTCATTTTCAAAAAAAAAAAAAAATAAAAAAAAAAAAAAAAAATAAAAACAATTTAATCAATCAAGGGCAAAAAAGTAAAAAAAATAAATCAAACAAAAGCAGAAAAAGAAGAGAAGGGGACGCGTGGTGTCCTTAACATGAGCAGTTACAAACTTATACCACGCCTGCAAGAGCAGTTCAACACCAATCCACTAATTTTGATAGGGGGCGGCGGCAGAGAAGGAGAGAGAGGAGCAGTAGAGACGAGGAGAAGGAGAGATAAAGAGGAAGGACATGGATAAGGATAAGGAGAATGAGAAAGAGAGAGGAGGATGTTCTCAATTTCTCGGGGTGGTGCCGACGATTCAATTTCAGAGGGGGAGGATAGAGATAGAAGAGAGAAGGAGGAGAAGGATAGGTCTCGCAATTCCTGTAGTCCGTCATGGGTTTCTGCTTCAATTCTAGAACAATTGTGGTCTTACTCTTACTACTCCTCTTCACCATCTCTGCTCAGGTAAATATATCCATCTCTTTCTGTATCGATATTTTGTATAAATGTGATTTTTCTATGCTAATTTGATAATTTGGTTGATAATTCAGAAGTCTGAGGTCGAAAATGAGAGGAGAGAGTTGGACGGAGCCAAAGATCTGGGGCGGCGTAGGGTTTGATAACTACCATCTTACTCTCTTTGTACAATATATTTGATAACTACCATCTTACTCTCACTGTACAAGGTTTGCTTTTCTTTTTTTCTTTGGTAGGTTTGGGTGTTTAGGGGCAGCCATAAGTGCCAAAAAGAGTGGAAGACCATCAACGGTGACAATTTATTGTATATATTGAGCCAGGTATAGAGAGAAACTTAGTTGTGCAACCATTGCCTATTGTTTCTTAGCCCTTGGGTTGTATGTTCATTTGATTTTGGGTGTCAATTACAATTTGTATTTCGTTGAGATGAAATTGAACATGCATCGAGTGGAATGAATATACTTGCATTTCATGGTCATTGCATTTCATTTGGTTATTGCATTTGGTTTTTTTTATTTGCTAAATTCTATACTTGGTTTACTACTCATCAGTTCAGTCTAACATTTTTTGTTTCTCTTTTTCCTTTGGGTTTGATTGTTTGGGATAGTAAGTCAGTAGGAGGTATGATCTCCATTCTTCTTTCAATCGACAGGAAGTAGGAGGAAATCAACTAAACCAACACAACACATGAACTTTTCAATTTGGTTTTTGTTTTTGACTGTGATTAGTAGGAACTAATGGGTTGTTGTAGCTATTTTCAACATCTCACGTTTGATGCTATCAGTGTGAGTAAAAAAGAGGAAGGCTAACATAACAGGTTTCATATATATTTGATTTCGAATGGTTTATATTATTGACAAAATGAAAACGGTAGAAAATGTTCATTCATTTTCTTAAGGTACGGATTCCTTTCCTGTTTGTATGTGTAGTTTGATACGTTTTATTTTGTAACATTAGAAAATAAAAAATAATTGTGAGGGGGTTACTGTGAGGATTTGATGCTTTGGGTGTTTCTACATTTGAGTTATACGCTACAGTATTTTCAAGTACTTTTCTTCTACATATTCATTTAGTTTTTACACTATTTTCATGCATGTTTATCCATAGGCCCAAACTAAGAGTATTAAAGCATCAGGAAAAAAAAAAAGAGCTAAAGCTTCTGAAGCATTTTAACAAAACTGTGCTATTTGCAATGCTTCTAATCAAATGCTTCTAGCTCTCTTCCGTTCATCAAATTAAAAGTAAAATTCAAAACTCTATTGTTTTGTTCAAGTTTTGTTTTGCTTATAATTTTTTACTGCAATGGCTAAGCGCAATTGTGTGATTGTGAGGGTCATGTTTTGGGTCTCTACTTCTGCCAAAATGGGTCTTTGGTCTTGCAATATGATTGTATTTTGAGGTGAGAGCTGATGGATGGCTTTAGCTTTTCTAAAAGAATGGTGCAATATGTATAGGATTTGGCATTGCTAAAAGGTAAAGAACTAAAGAAGTAACTGACTACATTAGTTTTGATTTAACGGTTTCGTTTTGATTCTCCATGCCTCTAATCAAATACAGGACCCTGTATTTAATTGAGCTTCCATTGCAGTTAGCTTTGAGTTTGGTGTTGGTCTTTTTTTCTTTCAGGAAGTTATTGCTTGCCCCATGGTCGATCTCCCAAAGCAGAGGAAGTAACCAGATAAAACGAGGTGATCTTTGGGGTAGAAGGTTGTCCAACAAAGATTGTCATTCTGTTAGCTACCTTTTCTTCAATTACAGTTCCCTAATTTTATAAAACTCACTCTTTTTTTTTTATTCATGTTTTTTTCTATTTTTCGCTCTTTTCAATACTGGTTTTGATCAAAACAATAACAAGTTTTGTCTAATATTTAGTCAACTATATGCAAATTCCACAGGATTTGTGTCAAGAACTGAGGTCGACGATTGTTCGTGAGACTTTGAACAATTTGGGAAACAAAAGAATTTGAGTCTCGAGAAAACATATGGAAGAGTTTGTATTGGTTTTATTATTATTATTGTTTCTAATCCTTTATTGTGTATGTGTATGAGACTTAAAATTTTACATACTATATTGGCTGTAGCTTCTTGATCAAATTTGTTATAGTTACAATTTTACAATTTTTATATCCTACTTCTCAGTCGATGCTCACATTGATCCACAATTGACGAAATTAAAATAAGAAAAAAAATGCATTGAAAATTAAGAGTGGTATTATTATTGACAATTTGAATTTTAAAAATAATCTGATGTGGCTAATATTAAAACAAAATAGTATTTTGTTTTTTGAAAAAAAAAATTGTACCAAGAGTATAGGACGCGCAATGATTAACGAAAAATAAGAAAAATTTATTGGTAACATTTCAACAATAAATACTTAATGATAAAGAATGACTGGTCGCATGTGAAAGCGTGACCTTCAGCATGTGGAAAATTGCAATCGACCTGTTGTAGTCAGCATACCATACAACTTAATAAACAAAAAGGGTTTTCATGTTGTATGCTGCCAAATGTTGTCACAGATATGAGCACCGTCATTTGCACGCGTAAGCGCGGCCTGTTGCATGTTGCCAAAAGCTTTTACTAATGGAATGCTAAAGCGAAATTCAACAATTTCATAATGCTTGTTTGATGCAATGTAGAAAAAATTGTAAATCATGTATCACACGAAAATTTATGAAAGATTATGAAACGGAAAAATAAAACGCACGCGCGAGCGCGGCCCTTCCGCACACGCGTTTGCGCAGGAAGGCTTGTTCAACTTTACATGAAAACCAATTATAAAAGCCTGAAGCAGTAAGTACAGTTACACTAGAGAACCTTGCATGATTACCATATCTACATTCAACTAGTTGTTTTGTGACACCTATCCTTCTCATTAACACTACTCAACAGTAACTAAACCCCGTTAACTTGTGATACAAGTTTTTTTTTTGTTGGTCAAACTCGTGATACAAATTGAAATAATGGAATACAAAAATACCCAATAATTAACTACCCATCTAAACCATGGAAGATTTCATAGAAGCAATTTAGCAAACAGATGGTATTCTTCCAAAAAACAAATGGTATTTTTTTTTTCCGTCCAAAAACAAATTGACAAGGAAGTGCCCTAAGTGAAACGTCGTCGTCTTGGTTTAAGGATGCTTTTGCAAATGCCACGAATTTCTCGTAGGCTTCTTCTTGGTTGAGACTCTTTTAGATTCCGATAGTATGGCAGCGATTTACAGCCTCTACATCGTCAACAAATCAGGCGGCTTGATCTTCTACAAGGTATGGATACAAAACCCTAAACTTCAAAAATCTTTTTCTTAACAAAAATCTAACTTTTGAGTTTAAGATCATTCAAAAACTTCAATTTCCTATTACATTTCCTCGCAATTGAACAGAAAAAGTAACGAAATTTGATTGTTTGTTAGGACTATGGATCCGCGGGACGGATGGACACTAATGATAGCTTGAGGGTTGCAAGCTTGTGGCACTCAATGCACGCTATTCTCAGCAATTGTCGCCAGTTTCGGGTTGTTCATTGCTTCCAATCACTTACTGGTACATTTCAGTAAGTTTGACCCTTTTATGTTTTTGAACTTTTACTCTAGTTTAATGGGTTTGGAGGATCACATTGATATGTAAAGTCCTAAAGCTAGGTATGTAATAACAGCCAATGTGTTATGCTTACAATTTGTTGATGGGACTTGGATTAAGCATAGTAATGTTGAACATTGTAAATTAATGAGGTCCAATGAGTGTGGAGGCCGGTTGTGCCTTAATTAGTTTGGGGAGCTTAAGTTAAGCTTAGATGATCAGAGAAATTTGGTGTTCTAGGAGCCAAACAGATAAAGTGCAATATTTATGTATGTAGAAGCCTTATTCATTACTGCTTCATGCTCGGTAACGTTGATATAACTGACATTGGCATTTGAAGTCTTACTCGTACAATTATGCTGCTGTGCATTGCATCTTTGTAGGTCGTAGTCTAGTTAATGATATGACTTGGAGAAACATTGAAACATAAGGCAAATGCTGAAGATGGTCATTGTGAGTTGCTTTGCATAATGTTTGAGAACAATAAGCTGTAGTTGCTCTTGTATCTTGTTAAGTCATAACATTTAAGTAGCACATCAAGCTTGTTGCTCTTTATTTTGGAAGATAAGCTGCGCAGAGAGAGTTTCCCTTTACATGATCTCTTGTTAGGTTATTGATTAGCATTTTAATCTTCTGTACTGTGGTGAAATTATAATTTCTTCCCTCTGTATTTTTAGTAGTCATTGTTATATTATTGATTTGCATAGCATCTTCTGTGTCACTGGTAAAGAAACATATATATGAAATTCTGCACCCACTTCATATTCTTGTGGTAAAGAATTGATTTACTAAGTTCCTAACTTTCTTTCAGGATGCATAGATTACTCTTTTCTTTTGTTTTCTATGCCAAGTGAGAGATAAATGATACAAGGTATATAAATGCTAGATGTCAACACTCTACATAGTACACATCTTGACAACTGCTGAAGTTGAATTGCACAAGGCCACATAGTTGTTCTGTTGTCCTTTTAGTCTTTTACTCGCATCAAATTCATCTGCCTGGCCTGAATTTTCCCAGTACGAAGTTAATGTTTACTCATTGTTTATTTGTTTATATGCTTTACTTTTCCCTTTACAGGTTACTTATATCTGTTATTTTAGACTTGGCATCCTTGCCTTTGGCATGGAGGCTTTCTTTTTTAATAGGATTTCTGGTTGCCTTTTGTTTCCTATGATTGTTCAATATATCCTGGGAAGTAAAAATGCCTTGGATTGTAAAGTTATGCTGTTTTCATTAAAACCGTTTCACTTTTACAGGGACAAAATTCTTTGTTGTCAGTGAGCCTGGACGCAGCACATAGAAGGTCTATTGAAACACATCTATGAGTTATACACTGATTATGCCTTGAAGAACCCCTTCTATGAGATGGAGATGCCTATCCGATGCGAGTTCTTTGATATCAATGTAACACAGGCAATACAGAAGGATCGTGTTGCCTTGTTGGCCTGATGGTCAACGTGGAGACATGTATCTTGCGAAATTCTTGTTTGATCTATTTTTTTCCAAGTGAAAATCTTCTGAGCAATCATATCTCCATTAACATGAGATATGTGTGGTTTGACTGGAGCCCACCATAACTTCAAGGTTCATTCTACGGATTTTGAAGAATCACTGTATTAGATTGTTTTCAACCAAAATGTAGTCTTCAAAAGTTTGGTTCTTCTAATCAAGATCCTTTTGAATCTTGAAGGACCAGCTTGATTGATCTTGGAGAGAGATCAAGACTTGTTTCTTTAGAAAAAGAATCTACTATCCTTTGGCCTGGAATTTCCAGATAGTTTCAATAGTACATTCAAAATGAAGATAGGTACAGGGGTCAATTTCTTGACCGATAAGGAAGCAGCCCTGCATCAATGAATCACACATCTATGAGTTGTACACTGGTTATGCTGTGTACAGGGGTTTCCATCAACACATAAGCATTGAATCATTGTGGGGATGGAAACCCAAACCAGAAAGAGACCGCAAGGTTGCTGGGGTTATCAGAGGACACGACGGTCCCTCGCCACAGAGGGAGGATGGCGATCTCATCCAGTTGGGCAATGACCTTTCTTGAGCTCTCATCAATCACCTATTTGTTTTCCAGAAAGTCAGAGACGCATGCGGTCTCACTAGTTTTTTGGGGAACCAAGGACTTGTACAAAAAGCTCGGTGGTTTCTTTTTTCTCAAAATATGATATGATAAAAGAAGATTTTTCAGGTCTTACCTTATTGAAGAGAGGATTCCAAATTTTCATAAGACCACCCAAATTCTGTTTAGTGGCTGTGATCAATTTTGTATGTGTGTAACCTTTGAATAATCCATGTTTCCTTCTCCACGGATGCGCTGTAGAACCTCATTGATACATGTAAGATGTTCGATTCCCTGTGGCAATTGCTCCAATTTCATGCATTCAAAGATGTCCAGTTCCATTCATGCTGGCATCCCCCCTTTCTCTATGATAATTGCATTCAATTGCAGGAAGTAGCTCACAAGTAAATGAGTGAATGAGTAAGGTTTTAGGAAACCACTATGAAAGACCAACTTATTTCCCACGTACATAAGCATTACTTGGCCACAGTTTTGACAAATTAGGTAGTGCCTGTCTGCCTGAATGTAAGGAAGAAAACACCAATGCAAAGTCAAGAACGCAAGGCTTTGAAGAGAACCTAACCAAACCGGAAGTCTCAAATTTTCCACCCAGAAAAAACTCATTGAGTAAAGGAGCTGCTGATGACAATGCATCCATCTGTAATTTACGTGGGAAATTATGATCACTTTGAGATATAATTAAAACAGCTATAGCTATGTTAAGGGGATAAATTAGTTCTGCATCAAGTTCTTTCCCCATTCCTCCCTGAATCTCTCCGTGTTTGGTGCATGCCCAACATGTGAACCTCGCCTAATTTATCATAAAACTTGATAGGAGCTTTTTCTTTCCTTTGAAAAAGGCTAATCTATCCTTTGGTTATTCCATTTAGGCTACTCAAAACTCAAAACTTGGAAGTAAATAGTTTGCTTAAAAAAAAATAGACCCTTGTAAACTTTCTTCACTGCTAGGCTTCATGTTTATTCCCCAAAGGAAACTAGAAGTGAGACTGAGACACATGGGCGGGCACCAACCTTTTACAGGTGAAGAACCAAGACTGAACTCAATTCAGAGGAACACGAACATCTCTAAAACCGCAGAGCAAATTGTCTTCTTTTCCCTATGAAACAAAAATAAGTATGCAATTGCTCATTTGACTTACTATCCGTTACATGCTTACTCTGTTTTTGGCTGCTCAAGCATTTCCTCTTCCTATTGTTTCAGTGGATGGTCAGCCCCATTGCACCCAATTTCAGCTAATGCAGATCGACAACCGAAACCACAACTTTGACTACCTTAATCCTTAGCATACCCAGATGGTTACATAGAGCTAAAAATCTGTAAGAACTTATCATATCAATTTGAGTAACACTAGTATCACCTAGAAACCACCTTGTGTAGCAGCTATATTGCATAACCACTGTAACAATCAAACCACTTAGAAACTTTCATTAAACGATGTGTCATATAAGGTGGTTTCTAGGTAGTTCACCTAGCATTACTCTTATCAATTTTCAGTATCTATTCAGCTGAAACTAAATGCTCATGCAGTTGTGTAAAAACAAAGGTTATTTGTACAAAACAATGGGAAAGTTACAATGCTACAATTTTACAACACAGTATCAAAATATGAGATCACCAACTTTTTTTTTTTGCAAAGAAAAATTTACTGAATGAAAAAGAGTACAACTAAGAGGGGGGACAAGAAGCCGAAACCCCTAAAAAAAAACAACAATTCAAAATGCAAAACCATAGCCAAATGAATCAAAGATTGAGACACACAGTAGGCATTCGAACACGTTTGGAATAGCGATCTTGCATATTCATTTGATTTTGTTTGTTCTTCAATTTTTTGGGATCACCAACACAATACCAAGCTTTACAGTTTGCTGATGCTGTTCTTGGAGAGGCTTCCCATGGCCTTGGCTTTCTCTCTCAGTACATACTTTTGCACCTTCCCAGTTGAAGTCTTTGGCAGATCTTCGAAGATAACAGTCCGAGGAGCCATATAGTGGGGTAACCGACCCCTACAGAACTTAATGATATCCTCTGCACTAGCATTGCAGCCATCCTTCAATTTCACAAAAGCACACGGTGTCTCCCCCCAATATTCATCAGGCCTTCCCACAATGGCTGCCTCAAGAACATCTGGATGCCTGAAAAGCACTGATTCCACCTCAATAGTGCTAATATTTTCTCCCCCGGAAATTATAATATCCTTGGAACGATCCTTTATCTCTATGTAACCATCTGGGTGTCTGATCGCCAAGTCCCCACTGTGAAACCATCCACTTTCAAATGCATCCTTCGTTGCCTTATTGTCTTTCAAATATCCATTCATGACAGTGTTGCCCCTGAACATAATCTCTCCCATGGTTTTTGCATCACACGGTACACTCTTCATTGTGACAGGATCTTTAACATCAAGTTCCTCCATTCCAATATGTTGCAACCCCTGTCGCGACTTAATTTTTGCCTGTTCATCTCGAGGCAGGGAATCCCACTCAGGTTTCCAAGAGCAAACTGTCCCAGGACCATAAGTCTCTGTCAAACCATATGCATGTGTTACATTGAACCCTAGCTCTTCCATCTTGAAAAGTACCTGGGAAGGTGGCGGTGCAGCCCCGGTCATCACTACTACCTTACCTGGAAGTGGCCTCCTATCATTTTCCGGTGCATTTACAATCATGTTTAAGACTGTGGGTGCACCACCCATGTGGGTCACCTGATGCTTATAAATACAGGTGAAAATTCCTTTTGCAGTAACATTTCTTTGGCAGACATTGGTACCACCCTGAGCAGCCACAGCCCAAGTGAGGCACCATCCATTGCAATGAAACATGGGGACACACCATAAATATACAGGCATTGAGCCCATCTCATTGAGAATAAGTGCTGCCAAAGAATTTAGATAGGCACCTCTGTGACTATAAATGACACCTTTTGGGCTTGAAGTAGTGCCTGAAGTGTAGTTGAGAGAAATTGGATCCCATTCGTCTTTTGGACGTCGGATCTCAAAATTGAGTTTCCCCCTTCCTAACAGGCTCTCATATTCTAAGTTTCCAGAAGGGAGATTGCAGAAGTCAGGGGATGATTGATCACTCTCTGGAATTAAGACTAGAAGGGGAAGGTTAGTTCGAGTCTTGGATAATTTATCAATTGCTCCCTTGGCAACATGGACCAATTGGTAGTCCACAAAAATAATTTTGGCATCCGAATGCTTTAGTAATATAGATACCATTTCTGAATCATGACGTATGTTGAGTGTACATAGAACTGCCCCTGCCATTGGAACACCGAAATGGAGCTCATACATTGCTGGAATATTTGGAGCTAGTGCAGCAACCTGTGAAAATGAACAGAAGCATAATGTGGGGACTGGGGACAGATGAATAAGGATATCTCAATTTAAGTACAAATAATGTGCATTAGTGCTTCAAGAATATGGCAAAGTGGAGTCAAGTTAGGAAAGAAAATTGTCAACAGTTTTAACGTTTAAGGAGTCATACCACAAGCCCTATGAGGAGAGATAATAATCAGAAAAGGAAATCAGGAAAAAAGGAACTTCGAATTGTGGACAGTCATGTATAATGTATAAGTAAGTCATACTTGACATCCTGCATATAGATTCATTGGCTATAGTCAGTGTAATGAGACAGAGAAGGATGACCATTAAACATGGATAATCTCATTATCAAACAAACAACTTGGAATCAAAAGTTCAACATTGGGGCTCAACTCATTATGAGTAACAATTCGGGGGTTGTACGTGACCAAGTCAATCACTCTTAAAAGGAGAAACTTCAAAGGACAAATACTTCAGCTGTATTTATTCAGAGTATCCTGAACGATGCAAAGCCATCATCTTAAAGCAAAGAGTACCACAAGACTAAAACTGATCATGATAGTCAGAGTTCAACCATATGAGAAGAACACGACCAGTATTCACAACCAGACGTCTCTCCATCACTGTGTTACTTTCTTGCCCAAAGGAAACATGAATAGAAAAAAAAAAAACGAGCCCATCTAATCCTAGCTCTTCACAAGCTATTAGGAGTACAACTACATAGGATTCAATAATAAGCCAAGTCACCTAACCCAGAAAACAATAACATGCAATTGCAAAGGAGTCAATAATGGCAACAAGCAGAGAAAAACATACACAATTTTCAGTTTCTTACCACATCTCCGCGACAAATTCCAAGTTGGGCAAGAGCAGAAGCGAGTCTGGTGCATCGTTCAAGTGTTTCTCTCCAAGTGTAGAGGATGTTTCCATACACAACAGAGGGTCTGTCTCTGTAGACTAAGGCCGAGCGCTCCAAGAAACTGATTGGAGAGAGAGGAACATAGTTGGCGGAGCACTTGATTCCACCCTCCATCAATTTCAATCACCGCTTTGAATAAAAGGACAGAGAGTCTGAGATATGATGATAACCCCTCAAACTGGTTTTCTCTGAGATTTGGTCTTTCAAGAATGCAAACGATACGATACAAAAATCAAAATGGAGATAAAGGCAATCAGAAATGAAGAATCAGAAGCTACCTAGCTCACTTGGTTCTGCTGTACACTTTAATTGGACAAAATCAATCGTCAAATCTCATCAAGCTCTGTTGGATTCATTGCCCATAAACAGAAACCTTATCATCGATGGACAATAAATTGGTAGAGCAGTAGAGGGCACAAACGCAGCTGCCGGGGAATAAATCTGTATATATTATATGTATCTGTGCTTGTTGTCTTTTCTCGTTGATGACACAGATGGTGTACATTTTGGGTTCAATAATCTAAACAAATGTCTTTTTCACGTGAAGTTTCAGATAGGAGAGTGAAATTCACGTTCTTTATCGGTCAAGGACACTATTTTTCTTTTAGGTTTGGGTTTGAGAACAAACAGTCAAACACCAACTGCCACAACTATCTCTCCAACTTGTGGGCAAGCCAAACGCCTTAACCACAAAGCTGAAGGAAAAGTCAGTTCAAGGACCATGTGTCTTTTTGTAAGAATTTCAACTCAAAAGATGAAAGAATGAGTGTGGATTGTAAAACAAGTAATGTGAATTTTGGATATTCTGATAGCTTGTCAAACTTTTTAATTGTTATGCAAACATAAAACTATGTTTTGTTGAAAATCAATTAAAAAACTAGAGGTATCTTACAGTTTATTATTATTATTATTTGTTTAAGGGAATATGAAATACAACCACAAGACAGAAAGTAAAATACAAAGTAAATAGCACAGGAATATATCATCTCTTTATTAATGAATAGGTGCCTCTATATATAGAGAAACACAAGGGTACAATCCATATCTCAATAGGACTTCTATTCAATAAGTAATCCATATGCTATACTAACTAATCTAATCCTAGGTTGACAAGGCACACACAAAGTAGGTTTCCTTCAACACTCCCCCTTGTGACGTCAACACTAGGTGGTGCTCCTCGCGTTGTCTCATTAAAAACCTTGCCAAGTAACAAAAACTCAGTGAGATAAAAATAACCTTGGTCGAAGGGAAAAAGAGTACAACACAAACTTCACATTTGGAAACTTTGTATGGACGCCAGACTTCCCCTGAAGTCTGCGTCTCCCCCTGATTTCCACAATCATGGGAGGTTAGATAACTTAAGCAAACCAATGTTTTTCACATGCTTCTCAAATGTGGAATTAGGCAGTGACTTAGTAAATAAGTCAGCCACATTGTCCTCAGAACGGACTTGATTCACTTTAATCTTAAGGAACTTCTGCTATTGCTGATTACAAAAGAACTTAGGCGATATATGCTTGGTGTTGTCGGCTATGATGAAACCTTGCTTCATCTGCTCAATGCAGGCATCATTATCCTCATAAATGGATGTAGGTTCATCAGTGGTTGACCTCAAACCACATGTACTACTTATATGTGTATCAATGGACCTTAACCATATACACTCATGAATTGCTTCATGGAGAACAATAATCTCAACATGGTTCAAAGAAGTAGCGACAAGAGTCTGCTTAGTAGACCTCCAAGATATCGCGGTGTTACCCATGGCAAAGACATAACCAGTTTAGGAACAACCTTTAAATGGGTCAGAGAGATACCCAACATCAGCAAAACCCACCAAAACATCACAAGGATTTTCGGAATAATGGGCAGCAGCACTCGTGCGATCGATCGTAACATTCAGCGATCGATCGCTCGATGGCAGAAGCTCGGTACGATCGATCGTGGCATATCCTGCGATCGATCGCCCGATGGCAGAAGGCACGGGTTCCTCACCCATTTTGCCATATTTTCATGCCTCTCTGTAGGGAAAGAACAAGCTCATATCAATCGTACCCTTTCAGTAACGAAAGATAGTCTTTAAGCCATTCCAATGGCGTTGCATGGGCGCAAAGCTAAATCTAGCTAACAAGTTAACAACAAAGGAGATATCGGGTCTTGTACACTGTACCAAGTACAATAATGCGCTATTGCACTTAGGTACGGTACCTCAGCCTCTAAAACGTCTTCACCATCATCCTTTGGGTGAAACGGATCCTTCTTGGATCTAGACTGTGACCAATCATGGGAGTGCTAACAGGATGGACTTTATCCATATTAAATCGCCTGAGCATCCTTTCCCAAGGTCTTTCATCTCAAACACGGATTTCAAGTATTCATTGGCACTTGCAAATCCGGAACTTGTTTTCACGCAGGGGCATAATTTATTGTTCACATACCCTCTTCCAATCAAGTAGTCACTTGGACGAGTATACCACATCCGTCCGGATTGTTTCAATCCATATAGTGAACGTTGCAAATCTGATTGCAAACGTGCTCTGTGGTCTAGAGCCACTTGACTTGGGTAAATGAAGCCCATCCTGGACCTTCATATAAATCTCCATATCTAGATCCCCATAGAGATATGTTATGACCACATTCATAAGCTGCATGTTCAGTTTTCCGGAAAAACTACCACTGACAAGGTAGCAGAACGTTATGACATCCTTTACGAGAGAGTATGACTCATCGTAGTCGATTCCAAGGCGTTGTGAGAAGCCTTGCGCCACAAGGTGAGCTTTATATCTCGTTCTCTCACTACGCTTTCTAACAAAGACCCATTTATATCAACAGGATTTATTCCAGAAGGAATCGACACACCTGGCTCGAATACCGTTCTCTTTGTTAGTGAGTTCAACTCAACCTGGATCGCATATTTCCATTTAGGCCAATCATCTTCTACGTCGGCATTCATCAACGGAGCGAGATTCAATATTATCATTATCAATGAACTCTTGTGCACAAGCATATGCAAACACATCATCAATTGTGATGGAGTTTCTATCCCACGTCTCATGTACACTAGTGTAATAATCGAGATCTCTAGGTTCCCACGGATAGGTCTTAGCGACAGGGCGTCCCCCGAAGATGTCTTTTGGACATAACCATAATCCGGAACGTTTTCATGGACGGATTTTGAGTATCAATGATGAGAGGGTTATTTGATGTCATCGCAGCCCATTCCCTAGGGCGCGAATCCCTCGAACCTGGTGGCCTCCAACGCTTCCTCAGCGGACCCACGGCCTAAGCCACATCACCACCATTACTGGCAGTGGCGCCACCAGCTGTCCCTCCCATAGGGTTAGCTGCAATAGCGGTTTTGAGTCCAAGTCCTTGTTCAGGCACTTGTATCCTTGCAGGCATGTTTGCAGCTGGTATATATGATCTAGTCACTAAGATCTAAGAAAGCGTCAGGAAGAGAATCTCTGACTTTCTGAAGATCTATAATTCTACGCACTTTCTGCAGTAGAGGGATCGTTATGAGACAGAGTGGGGACAGGCCACGACAATTCCAGTCGTTCCTGTTGAACGTTCACGTTCTTATCTCCCCCTAACGACGGGAAGTCTGTCTCATCGAAGTGACAAATAGATCGCCTGTCAAGGGTTCTACATAGCGGATTTTGGTTGGAGACTCAAATCCAACATAAATACTCATTCGTCTCTGAGGACCCATATAAATACGCTGTGGCGGCGTAATAGGCACATAAACAACACACCCAAATATGCGTAAGTACGACATGCTTGACTCGTACCCAGTCACTAGCTGTAACGCAGAACATGATTGGGTGGTGATGGGCCTCAGACGAATAAGCAGAGTTGCATGCAATACTGCGTGCCCCCAGGCAGAGAGAGAAAGATTGGTGCGCATTACCAATGTCCTCGTGACCATTTGTACTCTATTAATGGCAATCTCTGCAAAACCATTCTGGGTTTGCACATGTGAGACTAGATGCCCAACATCTATCCCATGCAGTAGTCATCGAAAGTTTTCGATGTAAACTCCCTAGCATTATCAAGCCTGATAGTTAATGGGATGATCCGGGTAGTGAGCCGGCAGGCGAATACTCTGTGCTAGGAGTTTAGCATAAGCAACATAACGAATGGACAACATCATGACATGTGACCAGCATGTCGATGTATCAACCAACACCATAAAATACATAAATGGCCCGCTTGGTGGTTGAATATGTCCACAGATATCCCCTTGGATTATCTGTAAGAATGGAAGAAGTACTTTAGAATCATTTGCATAGGACGATCTTAGTCCTTATTTCCCTTAGGAATACGCTTTGCATAATGAGCGTTTTGGCTTTGGAAGCTTCAGAAGCATAGGAGGAATTGTCCACATCCGAGAGAGAGGATTTCGTTCTATGCGATCGATCGCAAGGGGGGTGCGATCGATCGCCCGTGCTCTCGGGTTCCTGTAACAATGCAGGATGAGACATGCGATCGATCGCAAGGGATGTGCGATCGATCGCAAGGGATGTGCGATCGATCGCCAGGGCTCTCTGGTTCAAGAAAACGTACAGGAAGGAACCTACGATCGATCGCAGGGGGATGCGATCGATCGCCCGAGCTCTCGGGTTTGTTAACGACGCAGCCTGGAAGGTTGCGATCAATCGCAGATATCGTGCGATCGATCGTATGGCGTCGGACAGTGGCAAATTTGCTCTTTCTCATAACTGTCTCATCTCCTTGAATCGCCCTTCGATTCATGCTTCAATGAGCTCGAAAGAATGGATGTCCGTGTGAGGTTTTCAATACATGGATCATCATATCAAAACCAGAGTGTCACTACCTGTCGTGCCAAAACCAATATGTGTCTGAATCCAAGAGGTCATCCCGAACGACATTGTTTGATTCAATAGCTCGATTAGTGGTAACATACAACCCACTAGAGAGACACATAAGCTTCTCTAAGATGCGCTTTCTACCGCAGTCATTAGAGGTAGTGCAAAGGGATTCTTTTTCCATTCTCATCATGCATCTTAGCATGGAAACCATTGGCTCTTATATCTTTAAAGCTCAACAGAGTTCTATTTCCTCTTGGAGCGTAGAGAGCATTTGTGACATCAATGTGAGTGCCATTAGGCAAGAGGAATTGGGCATATCCTCTTCCTTGCACAAGATTCGATGGTCCTGCCATCGTAGTCACAGATGTATATAAGCTCATCATTAAAATCGAGGCTACGAAGGCAACTCAGATTTTATTAAAGATATTAGCCAAGGCTTTACACTCAAAGTTCCATCTTGATCTTAAATCAAAACTAAATCCAATGTCTTGGCAAACATGCCATATATCATCAACTTGGAAAACATAAAGACTTGAGCAAAATCAGCTTCCAAAGTCTTTAACCCTTAAACTCGACGTCTTGATCATTGCAGTTACATCTTCATATGTATTGCAAACTATGGCCCATAGATCAGACACTCCATATCATTAATAGACATCATGAAGAGGATTCTCCATTGATTGAGGCATACAGGCTCGGTACTCACGGTCCTTAAGACGGTGACAGATTGCCTTGGCCGGTGGCGGTGCTGCCATAACTAGTGGTGCAACAACGCTGACCGGCGGTGACCGGCGGTGTCCCTCTTACAAGGACGGCGGTCTTCTCTCACTCTTTCGCGGCCCTATGCTCACGTGATCGCTGATTCTTATGGCGATTACCTTCATAAGCAAATAGATTCTACGGACCAAAATGTCCGGGATCGTCCCTAGATTTAGGGTTTTGCTCGTGGCTTCCTCCCATAGGGGCGCCATCATCGTCATGCCTTTCCTCAAGGCAGAGATGGGGAAGGTGGTAAGAGATTCCTCAATCAATTGTTCATCTGTGATGATTATCCACAGAGATGCATCAAGTCTTTGATGCAGAGTAATTTTCGAATTATGTCTCATGACTTCTTCAAAGTCAGAGAAGCGGAGATTAGTCCATTATGCTTCTAAATTCGGAATGATGAATGTTACCATAACATTCATGAAGCGCTTCTAGCGCTAACCTCTTTCATGAACTCAAACTGGAGTGCCATATCCATATGGCGATTCATCAGGAAAAAATAACCTGGCATTGTATATCTCAGTTTGAGGGTCTAGAGCGGTTTCTTCAAAACAACGCTCATGGATTCGAGCTAGAAGCTCTTATGCGAATAGGTACATTAGGATATCATGAGCCCATCTCAGAATCTAATGTCCGCAGAATCCAATGGAGTAAAATCGAGTTCATTCATGTTCGACATCCAAGAATATGGAGAACAAGAATGTGGTGTGTTTCGGAATCATTACTCCCACGAAACAATGAAGGGTAAGTTTCGGAGTTAATACTCCCACGAAACAATAGAGGGTTTCTGAGCAATATTTGCTCCCAAGAAACGTTTCCAAGGATTTTGGATTTAGGTGAAACTTTGGTGTCGTATGGTCATAACCTTAAACCTTTTCGGTAGCTCTACTCAGATATAACCAGGTAAGTTATAAGAGATGTCGGTGGAGCAAGCTCTCTTAATACTACTTATCTCAAACTCCTTACCTAGACATCATACCTAAGCAGGTGAGCCTAGTTGGGAATAAGTCATAAACCATAGGTCGTTTCTTCTCTACGGATTCCTCATCCGGAGGTTAATTTGTCAATGAACTCCTCATTCATAGTCTCTTCTCTCTACAGATTCCTCATCCGGAGTATTAGCTCGAACCCCCACAGTTCGGCTCTTGAGGTCATCACCAATAGCATGATGACATTAGAGGTGCTCATGACTTACACATACCGCAAGCGATATGAAGCTCGATCACTCCCCTAATGCTTTTCATAGTTTGGCGAGTCTCGTATATTATCTCACGTTATAAAAAAGGTGGGAGGTAGAAGAAGGGAGGTTGCAAGTCACCGAAGAAAAAGAAGGTTGAATTAAATTCAGAAAGCAGCAACGTTTATAAAAGCTTACTTGGATTCTTTTCTCGGATTATCTTGAGTACCTCTTCTTCGAAGTTATATATTTGGAGATCCAACGGTCCGAATTGGCTGCATTTTTAACTGGAGATATTAGACTCACGGAGGAAGCTCTCATCCAAATTTCAGCTTAATCCAACGATGGAGAAGGGAGAAAATTGCTTCTGAATTCGACTGTTCTGTGCAGGCAGATTCTTGAACTAGAGGAGATTGCACGGAGGTACTATTCACGGGTACTGTTCATCCGGTTCTGTTCACGTGCACTGTTCATAGACACTGTTCATCCGGCACACCCTAGGGTTTTGGGGTTCTAGGGTTTTGGCGCTAGCAGAATGCTATGCTCAAGAGTTTTGGTTTTTGATCTCAGGGCTAGAGGTTCGTGCTGATAACGTGTTTAAGGGAATATGAAATACAAGCACAAGACAGAAAGTAAAATACAAAGTAAATAGCACGGGAATAGATCATCTCTTTATTAATGAATATGTGCCTCTATATATAGAGAAACACAAGGGTACAATCCATATCCCAATAGGACTTCTATTCAATAAGTAATCCATATGCTATACTAACTAATCTAATCCTAGGTTGACAAGGCACACACAAAGTAGGTTTCCTTCAACATTATTATTATTATTACAGGCCAATTGTCTTTCTAATTTTTCTTTTTTTGTCAAATTGAATATTATTATTATACACAATGAATTGCCACGTACTGTACAATGGGTTTCTTTTCTATGGGTAGCTACTTACCATTCATCCTAAATTAGTTTCCCATACAAGATTTGGTCATCTCCTTTATCACCAAACTTCTAGCTCTATTAATAGTTACAAGACACAAATACACATGCTCTTGAAGCTCCTCCACTTGCTTCCTAAATCCGACATCACTCTTCTTAAGCTCCTTGACAACCTGCAAAGAAAACTTATCCTCTCTTCTCTCCAAGCAGAAGTGTATCATCATCTTGTTGTGTTCAACTTCATCATGAAGCCTTGCAACAAGTCGGCTCATCGTGTTGAAATCCCTATTCAAAATATAAGTCCCCTTAGCTGCCACATCAAGTTGGTCTCCAACTTTGGTAAGAACCCTACTCCTTAAAAATGGAATGTAACTACCTAGCTTTTTCTTCAAACGCTTAAATGGGAAGCTGAAAAGGGCTGGTCCCATTAGCAAAGCTGCAAAAGCATGTGTTGCTAGAACAACAGCAGTTATAGCAACCAAACTACAAGCTGCTGTTATGCAAATCCCAGAAGCCTTTTTGAAATACTCGATAAACTTTAGTTTCCTTGCCACCCTTTTTCTCATTGTCTTTAGGTGGTGCAAAACTGAAGAGTACTTGTCATGGATGAGCTTGAACTCATGGTTGTTAGGGTTTGAAAATGGGTTGACATGGTTTTGGACAATGAACAAGTTTAGCTCCGAAATAATCGATTTTATTTTTTCAGGAGAATAGTCCTCAACTTTGTCAAGTGCTAGTTGAATGAAGTGGTAGTTAGACTGAATATGGTGAATGCTTTTCAAGAGGTGGGTGCAGATTTTCGATGCCTCCGCACTTATTTCAAAGTACTTGAGCATGAGGCCTTTCAATTCGGGTAAGTGGGAAAGAATTGCTGATTCAAGAATACCGGGGATGGATTCTTGACCCGGTTCTAGGAGGATTTCTGAGAATTTGTGATCATGGTAGTGATTAGAAGGAGAACTTGATGGTTGGCTTACAATCAGTTGAGCTTTATTGAAGAAATCTGCGTAGGACTTGGTTCTGAATGCACTCCGGTACTCCTCGTTTAGATTGAAGCTTTTTCGAACATTTCTGATCACTTCCCTCCCTGAACACAAATACAAAAACTTGTCAAATTAATTCATTTTTATCTTATTCTTTTTCTTCTTTTTCGAGAATTGTATTGAAATTTCAGACCTTGATATATACACAAACACAAGTACATGCATGCATATCACAAGATCCCACTTTTTTGTTTTTATATTTAATTTTGGCTTCAAGGAAGACGAATTGATAAGCTCTCCCCCTCTAAATTACAGCTAAAGTTTAACGTTTTGTATCTTCTTTTCTTTTTATCCATATTATATGTTCATCTTAAAACTTTGTCACCTTTTAGTTCAAAATAGAAACGGAGACGACATACCAAACCCACATGCAAGCTGAATCTTCTCTCTTTAATTCAGATCTGTTAGATCGATATATATATATACACACACACACACACACACACATATATATAAATATATATAGTAATGAGCTAGCTAGGTCATCATAAATTAATTAACTAAAGAGACTATATAGAGAGAAGAAAAGAACAATAACAAAATTAGATGGAAAATAAAAGATGAAGATTACTATATATCACCTTGATCAAAAAACATACCTTGAGCCTTCGAAGCTCTAATTTTGGCCCACATCTTGAGGTCTCGATCTAGTTATATCTTTAAGGCTAGGTTAAAATCGAGGAAGAGGAATAGCTCCAAACTTTCAAGGAGGCCAGAGACCTAATGAACGTACATGCTGCAGCAGCGCTAGGTAGGTATTGTACGTTGTTTGTTGATGATCAACTTCCTATATGTAGTTTGTTGTATATATAATTATATATGCAGATATCTTTGCTCTAAAAAGTCCTTGTAGCTGACGCGGCCTTCTTTATAACTCTAATCTGGTCATGCATTTGAGAGATCGATCAGAGAGAAAGAGAGAGAGAGAGAGAGAGAGAGAGAGAGAGAGAGAGAGAGAGAGAGAGAGAGAGAGAGAGAGAGAGAGAGAGAGAGATAGACAGAGAGTTGTCCAAGTTGTGTGCAAGCTAGCTTCATTCAAAGGCTAAGTTTGCTGATCGAATAGAGCCCAGAGAGAGAGAGAGACTTGTCCAAGTTGTGTGCAAGCTAGCTTCATTCAAAGGCTAAGTTTGCTGATCGAATAGAGCCCTCCCCTGTTATAAGGACCTTTTTTTTGCATCTGACGGCCTCCTTTTCCCTCTTTTCATTTGCCTTTATGAATATTTCGTTCTTGCAGTTATATCTATAGATACTTTATATGGAATATATATGCTTTGCTTACACCATCTAAATAATAACCAAGCTAGAAGAGGAGTATCAAGGAGGCTGAAATAAATATCATTATTGCCCTACAACAAAGCTAGCCTACAATCTATCACATAATAACCTTGATTTAGGTCATCGATCAAAACGACATCGATTTACACCCTATAACTTGTAAATTAAGGCACCTCTTGATGCATGCATGTTTGCATAGCTATCACCAATTTAGAAAAAAAATCAATGAATAGTAAACTACTAGCTAGTCTACTAGTTCCAAATCAATCACCACCATACAATTAATGACCAAATTACGTGGAGATTATATGTGTTATTAGGTACCAAATTAGTTATATGTGTAGTTTAGCTATCTATCATTGTCATTTGTCAACGCACACATCCATTTTCGGCATCATAGCCTTTGTGTGTTGATACTTGATAGAAGCATTATCTATATCTAGCAATCTTCATCAATTTGGTTAATGACACACCTAATTAATTAATGATAAATTAATCACATCTGGTTCCCGAGAAATTTTTCTGGCATTTCGTCCCATTCTCATCCATTTGAATACTAAATTAGTTAGAATATAACTTAGTTTACATTTGAATAATTTAGTTGAATTAGATTCACTAGCTAAACTTCAACCAAAATCATCACTACTACACACCATGTAGCGCATATTACAAGCCTAGGTTTCCTTTCGAACCTACAATTGTCAATTGTGAATTCGTTCTAGCATCCTTAATTAATTTATAGGTAGCCCTAGCTAGAGAAGAGATTCTCAATCCCTTAGGTACGACAACCGTAATCTCTCAATCCCTATACTTACTTGTGGCCAATATACTTGAGGGTGGTGTAAATGCTAACAATTGTGGTATCATGGATTTGGAATGTAATATTTTGGGATCATAAACTTTTACTATGAGATGACGGGAAATTTATTTTTAAAAAAAGAGTGAAAAAGAATTGTTTGATTTTTGAACAGGAATCATTTAAAAAAAAGGTTAAAAAAATGAAATCAAACATTACCGAACCGAAAGTCAACTTTGGTTCGTTTTGATTTTCGGTTTCGGCCCAAAACTAAATCGAACACAACCAAATCTACCCATACCTAAAACCTATATATCACAACGCTACCAAATTATGAGCCTCGAGAAAATTAAGGAATAATTATGGAGTTAATAGAATACGTGATTTGGATTATAATTGATACTCAAGTATTTTCCTGAAATATTCTTCAGTTGAAATCTCAATTTTGAGAACTTTTATTAGAATGAAGTGTAGGGCACGATGAGTCCATATGATTTTTTAGAATTTTTTTTTTCAGACACCAGAGCTAGTTTTTATGATTTTTGGAAGCTAGAAAACCAAAGTTATTAAGCATGAATGCATAAGAACAACTATGGACTTGGACTGCAATATAAGTGAGGATTTGAGGCTGTATTTTGATTGCATGCAAGCTTGTCTCTCCAACTGGTAATTTTCATAAATGGATCCGCTAGGTTTTTGAAAAATTCTTTTGCATATGATAATGAAAAGTTGAATTTTGCATTTATATACTTGAGAATATTTCTGGTCGTTCAAAAAATAGTTTCATAGAAAAAACTGGAGACTAGTCATTTTTTCACGATTGTGTTCCCTAAAGAACTGGAGACTAGTCATTTTTTCAAAATCCCAAAAACTCTTCTCCCTGCTTAGGGTTTCGAGACTAGTGGCGGCTTTTGTCCGTTTGTGTCTGATTTGCACGTAATTTACGACAAAACATACTTCTAACTACTTGAATAATGCTTCTCCAAGAGCCAAATAATATCATTAATGTGTGTTTGTATTGTTTTTAGGTTGAATAAGTGAGTTGAAGTAATTCGGAGCTTTAGATCGCATTTTGGGAGCTTTTGGAGTATTTTCGAAAAGATGACGAAAAGTCAACCGTGACCTTTGAGCACCAAGATCACAAGAATTAAGCCTCGGAAGTGGAGTACAAGATCATTCCAGAGTTTTGTCCAAGAACCGAAAAGTCAACCGTGACTCACCTCGAGCCCACCCATGGTCAACTCCAAGGAAACGACGACCACGTCGAGACGTGACTTCGTCTCTCATTAGCTAGGATAGCATCATTTGATGAATTGAGATATTTTGGTGGTGATTTGAAATTCAAATTCAAAATAGAGACAAAACATTTAATGCTTTAATCACCATTTAATTTGTCTCTTAGCCTTCCCTCACCTAATTTTCGTCTCCTCACCTCCCAAATCTGATTTTTCTTGTCCATAAACACATTACCTCTCTACCCTTTCTCTCTTCTTCACTTTCCTACCTACCCTAGCCTTTTGGTAAATTCCTTTTGCTTAGAATCTTAGTTATTAGCCATTAGATTAATTCCAATCCATCTCCACCCTTCAATCATTTTTCTCTCCCTCTATATATATATATTCCTTTTCACTTCCATTTTGGAGAAAATTTCACCGTTCATCAACCCTAGCATCCACCCCAAAATTCCATAAACCTTTCCTCTTCCTTCTCTCCCAAAAGTCCCAAAAACACTTGGATCCCCCGTCCGGTTCGACCGGTCAGCCGGTGGTGGCTACCACCTTCTTCCCCTCTTTTCTCCTCATTCCACCACTCAAATCAATTTCCTTCCTTCACCAAACTTCTTCCTAAGACCCTCCTATATATTCCTAACCTCTTTTCTCCACCATTCTATCACTTCTACCTCACATAAGTTTGGAGACATCAAGAACATCAAGATCCTTGGAGCTTTGGACAAGAAGAAGGTAGGAGAAGAAGAGGAGGCCAAGAGGAGTTTGCTTCAAGACTTGGTAACAGCAAGATTGGGGCCATTATCTTCATTGAGCATTCCTCTATCTCTATTTACTTTCATTTATTTCTTAGCTTGCCAATCTTGAGATTATTGATGTACATTCTAAGTATATGTGAGTAGTTGTTAGGATTGGGGACTAGGGTTGTGTGCCCTAGTCCATAGATGATGGATTGGATGATTCTTATATATATATATATATATATATATATATATATATATATATATATATATATATATATATACATGTTGGTTGATTTTTGGGTATATTCATATATTGCCTATTTTTGTTATGTGTTAGCTGCTTGTTTTGAAACTACCAATTCTTAAGCATGTGTTTGATCTATCTTAGTGTGAAAGTGTGAGCTTGGTAACCTTACCCTTTCTAGACAATGGACAATGAATGTGATGAGCATGTCTTGTTGATTTCCTTGGTCTTGAAGCTTTATGCCCCTTATGTTAACTTTGTTAATGCGTAATTGGGAGTTGTTGTGAACCATTGCATAACACAACAATAACTTAGAAGACTTAGTCCTAGAACCATTGCATGGCTAGGATACAGAAATTGATCCATTAATCAATTTGGTTTTGTGTGTGAATTCCTTTATACATTTGTGCTTCACCCCCTTCACATTCGTGAGGGATGACCTTCATTAATAGTATTGATGAAGGATTAACTCTTATGAATCTTTGTTGGCATATGAATATATTAGATTGCATTACATTCCATAACCATTACATGGGTGGAATGTGGGGGATTGATACTTGAACCTTTCAACATGTATGTGTATTTGATTGTTTACCCATCGATATGGATTAAGGAGAGACCCGAAACTCCCAATCATTCTACAATTTCCTATCTATTCATGTTCCCCCTCTTTGCATTTCATTTGCATTAGTTTAGTTACATTACTTTATGTTGCACTTATCCACTTCACAAATTCCATATTCACCTCTAATCTCACCATTAGTTCTAGGAAACCTAGGTTACTAAATTGCCAAAGGAGATTTTGGGCCACCAATCTCCGAGGTACGATCGACAACCCCGATCACTAATTTATACATCCCTATATTTTGACGTTCTTCAGTGTCCAACGCTGGTCTTTGGATTGGCGAGTTTGTTTAGTGGGTTGTGGTGTAAAGAGGAGAAGAGAAGATTTCTTCACTCAATACAAAAAAAAGGGGCAACAGTTACGATCTTGATTCGTTGGCTTTGACCCCAATAGCCACTTAATTTTGTGGGCATACCAAACAGTGATGGAGCAACGACAATTTAAGAGAACATGCACATTGATGGTGTGGTAACCAGAGTTCGCGGGTAAGGCGTTCGAGTCTGGTGAGGTGGCGGTCCAGCAGCAGATTGGATCGACAGACCTGGTGAGATGGCGAGGTGCATCAACATATCAGATCGGCAAGGTGCTCGGCTTCGGTGATATTATTTAGGTCATGCAGTGTTTAGGTCGGTAGACCACCTGAGTAAGGAGTTGCAGTGGCGGCGCTGATGGCATGGTGGGAAAGATGTGTCCATGGCTCTGTTCTAGGGATATGTGGGCCTAACTTCTGGGTTCACCTACTTGGGCCTGTTCCTATTAAGTTTTGTGCTTGTACGGAGGGTATCTTGCCACCCTCGCTTGTTACTTAGCGGCTCGGGCCGATCTAACTCAATTTTGGACCCACTTGGGTGATTGGATCGTCTATAGGTCCTTAAATGCTGGTTTATGTAATTCGGATCATGCTTCCTGTTGGAGTTGGTAATTATCTTGGATTTGACTGGTGTTTGCTAATTTGCTTGTCCTACAGTTGTCCCATTATTACTTCGCTTTATTTAACTGATAACAGGAAAAAGAAAACCCAATATGCCTAGAGGCTAGAGAACAATACAATAATGATGGGAATGAAATTGTTGATTCTAATGAGGTGACTTAAATTTGAGTGGTGTGGTTGGCATTGGGGATTGAATTCACAAGAGGGACTCGATATTGTGTTATTTTTTATTTTTATTTTAAGCCACTATGCCAAAAAAATTAATCAGATGACACACGTTAAACAACAGAAAGCTTGTTTTCTGTCATCTGAATAATTTAGACGACAGATAAATTAAAACTGTGGTTTGATTATTGTTTTACGCCATACATGAACATTTTCAGGAAAGTCGGGTGTGTTAGGATAACAGTTCTACGATTATCTGTTGTTTGAACAATATCCTTCAAGAGTTGGCTAAGTTCATTAAATGAGGGCGCGAAAGAAAATAGTAGTTTCCCCCGCAATGTTCCCGCACTTAGTTATTTTCAGCTACACAAACCCTACTCAAGCCCATTCACTTCAATTTAATATAGCATTGAAGTCATTGACTCTCATTGACTACCATTGACTCTCCAAAACTCCCACAGCCCTAGACAGAAAACCTTCTTCTCCCACAGCCCCCAAATCGTCTTGTCCAACCGTAGAATACCCGAAACAGTCTTCACTTCGAACCCTGCGACCGGCGTTGGCAACCTCAGTCTTCGTCGGACACCACACCCTAGCCGTCGTCGTCGACCACAAACAAGTCCAGTCATACTCTGTAAACACAAAATCCTGTAAGCAAATCAAACAAAGACACGTGTACAAAATAATATTTATTTATTATTTGAGAGCGGGCTACAATCTTTGTCTAAAAACTTTCTGATTCGATCTCCAACGATGTGCTTGATTCAGGGGTGATGAACACTTGATCTTGAATCAAACAAGGGTCACGAGGTTTGGCACGTGACTGATGTCTTTTGGCTTTGGCTTCGATGATGCGAAGGAATCGGCTCTCTTGATGGATTGATGATCCTCCACGGGTTTAAAGACTTCTGAACTTCATGAGTGATTTCTCTTGCTTGTCAACAAGTCCCTTCTCTTGACTTGAGGAGGGGTATTTATAGTGTCTGCATCTCCCTTGAATTGGAAAGCATTTATGACAGAGCATTTAATGAAATTCCTTATTTATGTAATTAAATCAATCAGTTTTAATTGATTGACCTAATTATAATCATTTAAGGAATTTACCAATTAATTATGATTTAATTGGTACGATTTAATGTTAGATTACAATCAGGATTAATTAATTTAATTCGATTGATATTTAGCATTCAATGCTTAAATTTAATCGGAATCAATCAATTTAATGTGATTTACCCGACTTAATACTTGATTTAATTAACTGTCAACTAGCAATAAATTGACATTTCCACGTCATCTAACTGACGAGCCCTCTCGTGTTTCGACATGTGTCACTCTCGGAGCTCTTCAAATTTTGGTGACGTGTAAGCCATGTGTACCGTTTGTGGGACTCACGTGCCAGCTAAGTTTGATCAGTCAAAGTCTTGAATATTGACCGAATTATTAGTGATTTATATTTTCACTAAATTTTCTGCGTCTACAAATGCCCCCACTTCAAGGTGCGCCGCAAACATGTAATTGTCACGTGTTGAAGGTGTGACGTGAAGTTTGAGTTCGAATTTGATGATTTTTTTTTTTTTTTTTTTTTCAATAATGCCCCCAAGTGTTGAACTTGTCGAAGTCAACTTTTTGAACTTCAATAAAATGCGGAGATTCACAAAAATCTCAACTTAATTTTAATACAGATTTTTGGGACTCCAAATGGCCAATTGATAAAACCCAAATATATAAGGAGATCCACTAAATATCTCCGCTTAATTTAATGAAGAGCTTGTAGACATAAATCATGATGAGACATGAGGAGGAATACGATCACCATAAATGAGAAGATCACAATTGGCTAGAATTAATCAATCTTTCATCTGCCGAGTCCATAATTAATTTGGGGGCTATCTTTTAGCAGATCAATTATTAAGATATATGTAGCAATCTTAATAATTATTATCCTTCTTTACTTGCACAATGGAGCACGGAGACAGAAAAAAGAAAGATTTACTAAATATTTTTGACTTCAATCATCGGCTCCTTTGAGAAAGATACGAGATTTCAGTAATTAAGTGAAATCTTGAGCAGCAAGCATTCGGCGCTAGTTGGCGGGAAAATCTTCCTTCTCCCTCCATATTTCCAATTTTATTTAGAAAATTCTTTACACAGCAAACCCTAGATATTTACTATAAAAGAACAACCCCGTTCATATTTCAAGCACAAATCACCTCTTCGGGCTTTACTCTGCTCAATCACCTCAAAAGGCGTGCAGGTTTTGCTTTGTTTCCAGCAACCTCCTCAGCATTTTTGACCGCCGCTTGCTTACTTATTGAATTCTGGGCTTGGAGATTTCTGCACATTCAACACGGATTCTTGGTGCAGCAGAAGAACATTGAAGTGAGTGACCTGACCCGTGGCTTTTCCTTTTGTCTTATCTTTGATTCCCCTGTAATTAATTTCTATGTTTCTTTCTTGTGCAGAAGACAACAAAGTCCACCGCTTGATTCATTCATAAGTGACGAAGCAATCCCATATTCCTTGGCTGACTTCATGTATGTCTTTCATATTCTTTATCCTTTACCAATTTTATTTTGCATGCACAGATTCACCACTCTTTGATAGCTTGATATGGTTCAATTGAATGCATGACTAAATACATATCTTGCATATGTAATTAATCGTTGTTTGACACATAGCTAATCACGCATTCTTTGACCTTTTTCTCCTTTAATATTTGTTGGTTGTTGCCCTTTTCTATAACCGACAGACCCAATTGTATCTTGTAGTCCCTTAGCATGGTACGAAAGATACAAAAGCTACAATAACATATTATTTGAAGGATACCAGGTCTGCCGCCTCATCGCCAAACTTGGTAATTATCTCTTCACTTCTTGTTTACACTTCTTTTACTGTAGTTTCATCACATGTCACTCTTTGATAATTCATTATGGGTAAATATACATACTTTGCATATATAATTAACCATATATCGTTGTTATTATTTTTTTTTTTTTCAGAGATTTTGGGGACGAGTGAAGAACACAAACGCCCTAAACGCTTGAGTTAGGCTTTGTGTATTAGCCGACTACGAAGAGAAGAACGTGAACGTCCTAAACATTTGTGTTAGGCTTCACGTATTTATTGCAGACAAGAAAAGAACGCGAACGTCCTAAATGTTTGAGTTAGGCTTCACGTATTTGCTCCAGACGAGAGAAGAACGTGAACGTCCTAAACGTTTGAGTTAGGCTTCACGTATTTTGCTGCAGTCATGGTTTTCTTCAAATGCTTCAAGCAAGGGACCGTAACCATCCTTGAAGATTCTGCGGATACCCAGAACGAAGGCACCACCCTGACGTCCGATCGTGCATTGATTGGTCCGAGAGCTCTAGGTGAATTTCCCCATGACAATTCTCTCCACCTTCCTCGTTGGACTCCAACGGCCTCTCGTCAGCTTGCCACCTTTCGACAATCCAAATCTGTTAGCACCAAACCAAGATCAGACGTGTTACTGTTGCGGTCTTCACACCATGATCAGAGCTCTCCCCGAGATCCATTCACGCTTCTTAACGATCGTGTCTGCAACCGTTCAGTTCAATGGAATAGCACATTTCGAGCAAGTGGAGAGTTTTCTTATACAAAATTTTACTGAGAATGGTCGGAAGATGTGCTAAGCCGTAGCAGTGATTGTATTCGAGACGCCGACCTTTATAAAGCGGTGTATGCATCATTGTTCAGCTATGACCGTGTTGCGCCTGTTGTACGAGCCTTCTGCGAATACTCGTGTCCTGCCATAAACACTTTTCATACCTCACAAGGGGAGATGTCCATTTCACTATGGGACCTAGACCGAGTTGGTGGTTTGCCTATTAAAGGGCGGTTTTATGACGAGGTCGTGCCCGAAGTTGAGGATTTTGCGGCTACGAACAAAAATGGTGAATTGTTTCTTCCATCATGTTGCCGACACTTGTTCTTAGCATACCACAATCTTCGCAAAGAGTGCAAAGGAAAGCAAGGAGTGAAGATAACTGCTTGGATTCGATATTGGTATAAAGGATCAAAGCGGTACCAAAGACCCCCAAGGAAAATTACTCACGATAGGAATGCACCGAAGGAGACATATAATCCGTCCGGGACCCTCCCTGCTTACCAAAAGCGAACCTCTAAGGAACTTGAAGTTTTTGAAGATTTAGGTGTGGCAGACGAAGATGTAGAATCGACATACTTAGCTGCTTTCCTGGCCTGTTGGTTATGTGTGTTCGTTTTGCCTGTAGATGACACCGGTTTGATTCGTCCTGCTGTATTCAAAGTAGCAAACTTTATGTCACAAGGTCAGCCATTTTGTCTAGCTGTCCCGGTGCTAGCAAGCATATACCGAGGGTTGAACGCGATATCCACTTCTAACGATCCTGGGAGCTGTTCGGTCGCTCTTCCTTTTCATTACATATATGGGTGGTTAGGTGAATATTTTGGCACCCATCATCGCTCTCAGCTTTCTATCACATCAAGGCCTCGCATGACTCTTTTTTCTAGTGAATTTTCCGCGAGACCCTTCGAAGATTCACAGGCTTTAGCTTTGTTCAATGCATGTGATAAGGTGGAGATGCATCGATTAGCAAGGATGCTTCCGAAACGCACAGAGCTTATTGATCGGGATGGCATCGCACCTTTGGATTCTTCGTACTTCATCAGTCTTCGATCCGGGTATCTTTCCTTGAGGCAAGACAACCGCCGCATCGTCCAACCCTACAGCCCACACCGGTTCAGCCGGCAATTTGGTTACATCCAAGACGTGCCCGGTAGTATTAAGAAAGACATTCGCACTGGCTCGTTGGTATGTACTCATGTTCATTGGGAGTGTTGCACCAGATCAGATACGAAATCCGTGGTAATATTACCTGGTCATGACAACCTCAAAGAATTCAAGGTTACCCGAGATTACGTCGCTTGGTGGTCGAAGGTATATCGCCCCGCACCTACTCGAGCAACTAATGCTGCCATTGTTAATGGGTCGCGTCATCAGTCTTCAAAGGCTAAAGAGAACAAGAATGTTGTTCGTGCTAACCCGCCTCACCGTCCGAACGTGGCTCCTCGTGAAGTTGAATGCAACACCAACCATCCCGTACCTCGTGATAAGGTTTTGCCTGTCACCGGTGATTGTCATATTCAGCCACTTGATGATTTCGAAGATGAGGGTGATTCTATGGACACTCACACGGCTTTAGGTTATTCCATTCAATGGAGAAAACCTACCAACGCAAAAAGACAAAGTGGAAGCAGTAGTAGCCAGAGCGAAGAAGTTCACTTTAAGCGCCGGAAGACTAACCTCGACCTCGGTCCCACTTATTGTGATCCTAATGCCGAGTTTCCTCTCAATCGTGACTTTCTTGGTGACGTCCCAGACTCTTCACATCCAATATTGCCATATAATGAGGTACTTATCCCATCTCCCGAAAATTATTATTATTATATATATATATAATTTTTTTTGGCAATTCTAACATCTTTTTCAGGAAAAAGGAGCTGATCAATTACTTGGGAGAGACGACGATGTTTCATCATATATACATGTCCCTACAATAGAGGAACTCAAGGCCTACTCTTTGCCAGTGAAGGAAGCGCAAAATGCACAAAGTGAATTGCAGCTAGTTGGTACTCCATGTCCTAAACTGAAAGGTGCAACTCCTGACCTTTGTTTATTGCTTCCTGTTTTCTAGCTTATTTATGATTTTGAGCTAATAGACCTCTTTTACAGGTCAACTTGCGAAGGCAAGTCCTCCTAAGCCTTCGAATACTATGGCTTTTTCTGAAGTCTCACTTGGCAGAGCTGCTCTTGTTGATGCAAATCAGATGCTTCGTAATATTCGCCAACAAACAGCTACCTCAATTTGTGAACAGATTGAAGACATAGTGTTCAAGAACCATGTAAAGCGCATTACTTCCTTCAAGAGTGAGCTTGAGACATTAGTTGTCGGGCTTGATGTTTATGGGGTCGATTCTTCATTGATAAAGGCCAAGGTTAAGGCGCTCATGACTAGTGTTACTCAATATACCTCTACGAGACTAGCCTGTTCTCGCAAAGTTAGTCCAAAGGTACGTAGTCAGCACTTAGCTTCAACAAACTCCGAAATTGCCGAAGCTTCTTCAATTCGCCAAATTGACTTCAACCATCGTCAGTCTGCACTTGAGTCTTTGGAAAAAATAAAGAAGGAGCAACAAAGCTTGGAGGCGCAAGTGGCTGTGCTAGATGAGCGACTTTTGCTTCACGATCAGAAGATTGTTGATTTAGAGAAGAAAAAGACCCAAATCAAGGAGACGCCTGAATTGACCACTGAGGAGTTCGAGGCAGTGAAATCACTTCAAGATGTGTTCGAGGCTCAGCGTGACAGTTTCAAGGGCCTGACTTGGGTGTGAAGAATCTTGCCTTGTTTTGAGTTTATGTTGTTTTCTTTCGTCTATTGCATGTAATAAGTCAATTTTGACAATCGAAACTTATAAATGCAATAAAGATTTTTTTTTTTAGTCAATACCTTGTAAATGCATGAACAAACCCCTTTATTTTTTTTTTGATATGACTGAACCTGAGATTGGTATTCCCAAGCTGCCTACGTATCCTCCAAAAGAAGGAATCAAGTCATCACGTAGTTCAGGGGTTTTATTTTAATGCTAATTTTTTTGTGTCCTAATTTTTTTGCTTGAGCCGCCCTTTCGAGTTTTCAACTCAACGGACGTGTTTTTTTTTTTGTGCCATGTGCAGTTTAGGCTCGTGCGGGCTAGGAGCGACCTTTGCTTGCTTCAAGCGTAGTAACGCTTCAGGAATTTGCCATTGATAGGGTCAATCCTCAAACCATCTTCAGCCACAATTTTGTATGCTCCATTGGTGTAGACCTCACTGACAACATAGGGTCCATCCTATTTTGACTGGAATTTGGGACCAGTCTTGTGCGACATGATTATGGGTCTTCGTACAGCAAGCACTAAGTCACCAACTTGGAAAGACCGAAGTCGAACTCCTTTGTTGAAAGCTCTTGATAGCCGGGCTTGGTAGCACTCTAAGTGTTGTTGTGCATCAAGTCTCTTTTCATCCAATGCTTCTAACTCTTGAAGACGCAATTTGGCATTCTCTTCATCTGTTAACCCTTCTCGTAGAGCAATCTGTAGTGATGAAATTTGTTTCTCCAATGGCAAGACCGCTTCAACACCATAGACAAGAGAATAAGGTGTAGCTTGTGTGGGAGTTCAATAAGTTGTTCTATACGCCCAAAGTGCCTCACCAATTTTCTCATGCCAATCTCTTTTTGTCGTGCTGACCACTTTCTTCAGGATATTGCACAAAGTCTTGTTGAATGCTTCAGCCAACCCATTAGCCGGGGCGTTGTACATAGAAGAAAAACGCTGCTTGAAGTGAAACTTCTCACAAAGCTTATTCATTGCGCTATTGGAAAAGTACTTGGCGTTGTCTGTGATGATGTAGCGCGGCACACCATATCGTTGTATGATGTTACCCTTGATAAAGTCTACCACAGTCTCTTTCTTTATTTCCTTAAGCGGTACTGCATCTGCCCACTTTGAGAAGGAATCTGTCGCTGCTAAAATGTACATGTGACCAGCGGAGGATTTCGGACTTATGGGTCCTACACCGTCAAGTCCCCATACCTCAAAAGGATAAGAAGTAATAGTATGATGCAACGGCTCAGGCGGCTGGTGAATGAAGTTTGTATGGAATTGGCAGGCTTGACACTTCTTCGCATAGTCCATGCAATCTTTGACCATTGTGGGCCAATAGTAACCCATCCTCTTTACTTGAAAATGAAGCTTAGGACCTGATTGGTGAGCTCCACACACTCCTGAATGAGCATCTCCCATGGCTTTAGCGGCTTTTTCTTTACCCAGGCACCTGAGGAGCAACCCATCAAATGAACGCCGATATAGAGTTTCTTTGTAGAAGAAAAAGTGTGGTGCCCTTCGTCGTATGTCTGAACGCTCATTCGCATCGTCGGACATTTTATTGCGTTCAAGATAATCAATCAAAGGATGCCTCCAATCTTCAACGTCGATGACGCACACAGCGACAACATTAGAGCCTACTTGTAGTGGCACAGAGATTGGAGGGACAACCCATTGTTGACATATGGGAAGATTCATGGCTTCGTTTTTAGACAGTGCCAATGTTGCTGCCAAATTAGCCAAAGCGTCTGCCATTTGATTTTCCCTTCTAGGCACATGTATCAGTGTAACTTTATCAAAACCTTTCAAGAGTTGCGTGGCGAACTGAAAGTAAGGCACCAAATCATCCTTCCTCACTTCATAATAAGTTAGTAATTGATCAATCACTAACTTTGAGTCCCCGTACACTTCTAAGTTTGCAATTCCCATCTCAGTCGCCGTTTGCAATCCCATGATCAAAGCTTGGTACTCAGCAACATTATTTGAGCACAGTTCGCTGAGAGTGAAAGCGTATGGGAATATCTGCATCTGTGGCGATACGAAAACAACTCCAGCTCCTGCCCTGTCTGCACGAGAAGATCCATCGAAAAATATTTTCCAAGCAGGGAGAACTTCTGCATGGAAAACTTGTTCATCTGGCAAGTCATCGGAAATCTCTCAGTCTGCAGGGATTGGGTGATCCGCTAGGAAGTCAGCTAGAGCTTGTCCTTTAACCGCCTTAGCTGGGATGTAAATGATCTCATATTGATTGAGGAGCAAGGCCCATTTCGCCATTCGTCCTGTTAAGACTGGTTGCGACATGACAAACTTAACTGGATCGGCTCGTGCCACTAAGTGCACTGTATATGCTTGCATGTAATGTCTTAACTTCTGGATGGCGAAGACCAGTGCAAGGCAAGTTTTCTCTATCGGTGAATAGTTCAACTCGGGTCCAGTGAGGGTTCGACTTAGATAATACAATGCCTTCTCTTTCTTCTCCTTATTTTCTTGTGCTAGAAGTGCTCCGAGCGACTTTTCTTGAGCTACAATGTAGAGAATAAGTGGCTTGTTTAGAATGGGTGCACCTAGTACAGGAGGGTTCGACAAGTACTTTTTTATGCTTTCAAAAGCATTTCGGCAGGCTTCGTCCCACACGAAAGGTACATCTTTCTTCAAGAGTCGACTAAATGGCTGACAACGACCCGCAAGGTTCGATATGAATCGTCTAATGAAAGCGAGGCATCCTTGAAGACTCTTTAGCTCACGCAGATTTCTTGGTTCAGGCATGTCTTGAATGACTTTAATTTTTGATTGATCCACCTCAATGCCACGATGCTTCACAATGAATCCAAGGAACTTACCTGAAGTGACTCCGAAAGCACATTTGAGGGGGTTCATTTTGAGTTGATACTTGCGTAGTCTGTCAAACACCCTTTGTAAGTCTTGCAGGTGATCCTTCTTTTTTGTGGATTTGACTACGAGATCATCGACATAACACTCTACATACTTATGAACCATGTCTCTGAAAATTTTCTGCATGGCACGTTGATATGTTGCACCTGCATTTTTTAATCCGAATGGCATAACCTTGTAACAATAAATGCCTTTAGGAGTGTGAAATGCTGTGTCACGCCCCGAATTTCCAACAATTAAATGATGCTTTTTCGCCTTCAAATAACCAATAAATTCGGAACGTGAAGCATGGACTACCAAAATACAAATACACATGAATATTTTTTTTTCCTTTAAACATGTGCCAAACCTCCATCCATGCTCTACCACAATGTACATACAGACTCATCCTTAGAGTCGAATATTACATTCCATAATTTACATAATAAATTGACATTTCAAAATATTAAGTAAATACACATTCAGAGCTTATTACATAACAGCGGAAATCAACATTTACAATTATGGTCGATAATGGTTTTACCAACCAAACCTTCACTGCTAACTGTCTACCAAACCTGCACGAATAACCCCTACACCATTGAATAGTGTACCGGGTTATATCAACAAACCCGGTCAGCTTATGAAGCTGGTGTGAATGATCTCAGTTTACTCACACTAAAACTGTTTAACAACATTATACAGATATAATTTGTTTTAAACAATTTATGTAAATTATATTTTCCAAATATAATTCCAATCCCGAAATTCATATTATAAAATACACTGAACCTACGCGTCCCATAACACATATTTTAACCCCACACGTCCCATAACGTGTATGTTAATCCCAGGGTGATCCAGAATATCAGACAATATAAACTTCCATTCAAAATCCACATTCTTTTATTTTCAAAGAATAATATACAATTAGGAATGAGAAATATCATCCTTCTCACATACCCAACAACTCAATGTGAGAAATACCATCCTTCTCACATACCCAACAAACTCAAAGTGAGAAATACCATCCTTCTCACATACCCAACAACTCAATGTGAGAAATACCATCCTTCTCACATACCCAACAAACTCAAAGTGAGAAATACCATCCTTCTCACAGACATTTTGGAATGAGAAATACCATCCTTCTCATAGGCAATCAAGAGTGAGAAATACCATCCTTCTCACAGATACTCAGGAATGAGAAATACAATCCTTCTCATAAACAATCAAGAGTGAGAAATACCATCCTCCTCACAGATACTCAGGAATGAGAAATACCATCCTTCTCATAGACAATCAAGAGTGAGAAATACCATCCTCCTCACAGATACTCAGGAATGAGAAATACCATCCTTCTCATAGACAATCAAGAGTGAGAAATACCATCCTCCTCACAGATACTCAGGAATGAGAAATACCATCCTTCTCATAGACAATCAAGAGTGAGAAATACCATCCTTCTCACAGATACTCAGGAATGAGAAATATCATCCTTCTCATAAACAATCAAGAGTGAGAAATACCATCCTTCTCACAGATACTCAGGAATGAGAAATACAATCCTTCTCATAAACAATCAAGAGTGAGAAATACCATCCTTCTCACAGATACTCAGGAATGAGAAATACAATCCTTCTCATAAACAATCAAGAGTGAGAAATACCATCCTTCTCACAGATATTCAGAAATGAGAAATACCATCCTTCTCATAGACATTTGGGAATGAGAAATACTATCCTTCTCCTAGACATTTAGAAATGAGAAATACTATCCTTCTCCCATACCCTACAAACTAAATGTCATTTTCCACAAATCAATCATTCAAAACAATATATAATTCCAATATATTGTTTTCCACATAAACAAAATTATTCAAAATAATAAAATTGATTTATTTTCGCAAACAACACAAATGTGAATTTATTGTTCACATTTAATATCGTGAGATTCACTCACCTCTTATTCCCGCAGCGTCTTCAATTAGTAACCGGGAATCGACCAAAGCACGTACGCTTCACATTTCGCAATCACCTATGATTATGCAGTTTACATTAGCATAATGCACTTCCAAAATAATTGAAATGTTCCTCAAACGTCTCCTACGACATCGGAACTAATAATCGAGACAAATTGACCAAAAGTCAAATGTCGGTCAACGTGGGTCCCACGTGACTATTCATCGATGGGTCCCACTCGAAACCCAAAACTTCCAAATCTAACAGCATGCTTATTTCTAGCATCCTAACAACATATCCAAAAATGGTGATGATCCAACGGTCGGATCCTCACAGATCGTAAATCGTACGATCCGATTTTCAATTTAATCGATCATCGATCAAACGACCGAATTTCACAAAACTGTAAACACGAAAGTTGTTCGTATCGACGAACTAAGCAAAACGGAGTAAAGAATTTCTCCGAGAACTGGCCGGACGCGCCGCCACCGACGGTGGCCAGCCGCCAATCAAACTTCTCCGATTGCCATGAAATTTTAACACAATGTTCTACACACTACCAGCAACAACTTTCATAACTGCCACAAGGGCCAATTCAAAGTAGAAAGTCTCGAATTTACCTCGATAGCTCTGAAACCCTAGGATTTCAAATCCAAAATTCTCCTTCGTCCGAACTCCGATTGAGGCGTACTTTATGTTGCTGGAAAGCCCCTGACAAGAGCTACAAAGCCCAGTAAGTAGCTTAGGTCTAATCGGCCGGAAACAAACCCAGAAACTGATGAACAGTTCGGCAGCGTTTTTCCCCTTTTCTTTTCTTGATTTCTCTTTCTATACTGAAAATTGATCAAGCAAATTTGTATAGGGTTGCAGAGAATTGAGTGGTGAACAATTTGGGACAAGTTTCATGGCCGGAGATGGCCGGAATTGGGAGAAATCGCCGGTCAAAGTGGTCGGTTACTGTAGCACGGGTGAACAGTAATTTTCTGGGGGAAATTCTGATGTTTGGTGAATAGTAAATCCCAAAATCATTTTTATAGAAATTCGTCAAACTTCCGAGGCCCATAACTTCTTCATACGATGCCATTTCCGGTGAACCGAATTCCTACGAACTCGATTCGACGAGGTCTACAATTCTCGTGAAGGAAGTTTTCCCAAAATCTCGACGAATAAAAAGTTACCTTAATTAACCTTTCGTAACTTATAATTACCGCCGTAATTATCATTTTACGACAAAAATCCCTAAAAATACGAAATCACACCATTTCAATATAAATTCCACAACCTTTTCGCATAAATAAATATTGAAATATTCGGGGTATTACATGCTGTGAGCTCCTCGTCCTCTAAAGCCATCCTTATTTGATTGTAGCTAGATGACCCATCCATGAAAGATAAAGCTTCATGCCAGGTTGTTGCATCGACCATGAGTTCAATGATTGGTAGCGGAAAGTCATCCTTTGGACAAGCATCGTTCAAATCGCGGAAGTCTACACACACGCGGATTTGTCCATTTTTCTTCTTAATAGGCACAATGTTTGCAATCCACTTGGGATATTGAACTTCTCTAATGAAGCCTGCAACAATCAACTTGTCAACTTCAGCTTCGATTTGAGAAAGAAGTTCTGTTCGGAAATGACATTGCGTCTGTTTGATTGGTCGAGCCTCAGGTTTGACTGCGAGGCGATGAACTGCAACTTTTGGATCAAGGCCAGGCATCTCTTTGTATGTCCATGCGAACACGTCTTTATACTCGAGTAACAACTCATAATATTCTTTTTCCTCTTCAGAACTTAATAAGGTGCTGATGAAGACGGGCCTTGGCTCCTCTTCAGTACCTAAATTGAGCTCTTTGAGTTCGTCCACAGTGGCTTACCCCCCATCTTCAAATACTAAAGGGGCTTCCTCCACCTCATCTTCGGAAGAGTCAAGACTATCTCCCTCTGAATCCTCCGGACCATCCACTTCTTCTACGGTGACATGATAAGCGGATCGAACAATCTCTTCTTCATTGAAATCAACCTGGCCAGTAAAGATGATTGTGTGTTGCTTTACTTTTAGTTGTCCATTTGTGCTCACCTCTAGCGTTGAATGTCGCTTCATGCGTGAGGGGACAAGACTTTGGATTTCTCTGTCTTCACTTTCGCTTTCTTGCACTTTTCTCTTTCGCCCTTGTTGCTCTTTAGGCGCTTGAATTCTCTCGAAGACTGACATGCGTGGAGTTAGGTCCACTTCCGTCTCTATTTCATTAAAAGATGACAACCTATTGAACACAGAAGTTCGATTGCTTGTTGTGGCAATACGATTGAATACTGAAGTTTGACTTGTGGGTACACCAACACGGTTAAATACTGAAACTCGGGGTGTTGATGCACTAACATGCTCAAGCATTGCAGTTGAAGTAGGTTGCAACTCACCATCTTCTTCTAGTACCTCAACGCTAATATGTTGCGTACTAGCTTTCTTGTCTTTTCTTCTGCCAGAAATTTTAATTGGCTCGCTCTGCACAAAACCAAGGCCAGATCTAGTAGGATCAACCGTACCTCTTCTCAATCTCTTCTGAGATTCGTCAAGCTCATGCACCTTTTGACTTGTGACATCTGAGCTGCCTTCTTTGCTTGAAGAACCAAAGTTGTATCCGGCCTTTGCCAATAGCTTGTAAGCATTGGGGTCGAAGCCCTCCTTAGTTCTTTTGTTAGGAAGAGATCCATATTTTGTCAAACCTTGAGTTGGTTTCACAAAACCTTGTATCGGCTGCTTAACAGGAGTTGTGTTGCTTAATTTGGGCAGAGGCACAGTTGACGCTTCTTTCAGCAAACTGATGTCTTCCTCCTCTAACTTTCATGGACACTCTTGTTTGTTTGCTTCCACAAATGGAGACTCAATTTCCCTTCACTTAGACTTCGGAACATAGCGAAAGATTGGAGTAGCAGTCTTAGGCTTGTCTCTTGAGGTCAAAGCAATATTTTTGGTCGATTCATTTTGCGATTTTTTCTCATCATGATTTCTCACCATGCTTGAATCAACTTGCTTGCCTCCTATTTCTCCGACCTTTCCTGTGGAGGGTATGTCGATCGGGAGTACCTCTCCTACCATCTCACCATCTATGTAAAATTTGGCATCCGCAAAGTAGGTTTCAGCTTCAGTGAATGGTTTAGTGTCACCTACTACTGTCTTCACTCCACCTCGATAGAACTTTAAACATTGATGAAGAGTTGAGGGTACGACACCATTTTCATGCACCCATGGACGTCCTAAAAGTAGATTGTATGACGTCTTTGCGTCGATCACATGGAACAACGTGTTCGACTTCAACTCCCCGATTTTCATGTCTATTCTGATCATGCCAATAGCTCTCTGCCCCCCTTGGTTGAAGCCTGGAATCATGAGACGACTTCGGGACAGCTCTTCAACTTGGATGCCTAACTTCTTCATTATTGACTTAGGCATGATGTTCACAGCAGATCCTCCATCTACAAGCATGCGGTTTAGGCTTTGTTCCCGCATATATCCTGTTACGAATAGAGGTCGATTATGTGGCTTTGAACCCAACTGCAGGTCTTCATCTCCAAAGTGAATGGCATTGCAACATACCGCGCACATAGCACATTCTTTAGGCTTCAACTCTCCTTCCTCTTTAATTTTTTACGAATACTTGGTTAAGTTAATTAGTACTTGGACCAGCACACATCTAGCCGCCTTTGGTAACTGCAACAAATCATACATGCTAAAGTGTAATGGTAGGCACTCTAGCTGCTTTAGCACCTCCTCCTTTTCTAATTCTTGAGGTGTGCTAACGGTGCTTGTCTCGCCTTTTATGGGGGCCTTCAAGTCTATGTCGTAGCTTGTTGTCATGTGAGCAGCCCTCTTTTGCTCTTTCTCGAGGAATCTTTTGGGAGAGCGCTCTGGCAATCGTCTTAGAGCAAATGACTTTTGTATGCGGGGAGTGCTCTTTCCTTTGACAACTTCTTTCCTCCCAGTTTCTTTGGGACACTGCAGACTTCTCTCTTGTTGTCCCTTCCTCACTTGAGTAACTTGTGGACGAAGTGACAGATTTTTGCGTGCCTTCCTCCGAGTAACGAGAGTCCATCCTTCATCATTGATAACTGATTCGTCCTTCAAGGCGGCACTTGGTGCAAGGTTCATTTGTTTCACATGTTCAGCTGCTTCTAATTTCACCTTCTCACAAGAAACCTTTGACAACTCAAATGGTCGTTTTACGGGTGAAGAGGGTAACGGAATAGCTTCGAATGACCCAAATACAATACTGGTACAGTTGACTTCGGCCTCATCGTCCACGTCTAATTGTATCCTTCCTTGCTTGGCGAGATTCATAATCAGGTCCTTGAGAACAAAACACTTCTCAATCGGGTGACTGACAAGGCGGTGATATTTGCAGTATTTTGGGTCATTAACCCGATGCATTTCTTCAGGCCGCTTACATTCAGGCAGTTCTATCACCTTCTATTCAAGTAAATCTTCCAGTATACCTGCTACGTCAGAATCGGGAAAAGGATATGTCTTCTCTTCCCACTCCTTCGAGGTGCGCCTTCTTCTCTCATAGCTTTGAGTTGGTTCTGCTTTCTTCACCTCATAGGTTTTCTTCACCTCCTTCATCTTATCTCTTGTCGAGATTTTGACTGGGGCTGCGTTAATTGCCATTGATTCTTTTGTAGGCTTCTTTATTACTTTGTCTACCTTGCTTCCAAAGATCTTGTCTTTCCTTTGGTCAATGATAGGCTCCGCCTTACCCCTGTGACTAGCTATGCTCAACTCCATGTCATGAGCACGGGTCGCAAGTTCCTCGAATGTGCGAGGCTTAATCCCTTGTAAAATATACAACAAATTCCAGTGTATGCCTTAGATGCACATTTCTACTGCAGACACCTCCGATTGACGATCCTTGCAATCGAGACTAAGCGATCGCCATCGATTGATGTAATCTACAGCAAGTTCATCTTTCCATTGCTTTGTGCTAGTGAGCTTCATCATGCTCACTGTGCGCCTTATACTGTAGAAGCGGTTCAGAAACTCACGCTCCATTTGATCCCAGCTATCAATAGATTCCGACTCCAGGTCAGTATACCATTCGAAGGCATTCCCTTTTAGAGATCGAACAAATTGTTTAACAAGATGATCACCCTTCGTTCCAGTATTGTTACAGGTCTCAACGAAGTGGGCAATATGCTGCTTTGGATTACCCTTCCCTTCGAACTGTTGAAACTTGGGTGGTTGATACCCAACTGGCATCTTTAGACCATCCACTCTTTTTGTGTAAGGTTTGGAGTAAGCGAGAGAATCTCAAGAAGGGCCTCCATACTGAGCTCTAATGGTGTTTGTAATCATGTCCTGAAGTTGTTGAACGGTCAGGGAACCAAGTGAACTTTGTTGGCCTTCAGTGGTCTTGGATTTCTGCTCTGAGATCTCTCCTTATGTCTCTTTCCCCTTATCGTTTCCATGTGGCCCTTTGGTGGAGTCTTCCTCTAATTGAGCGTCTAACAGGCTTTTTAGCTCAGCAATTTGCATATCTTTTTCCTCGACAGTCTTTGTGAGCTTTTCCAGTGCCGCCATCATATTAGCTAGTTGCTCTTCAATTGAGGTCGCCCTTGTCACTAAGACTTGCATTGTCGTGGAGTGGGATACACCATCTGGCTTCACCAATGAGGTGTCATTTTCTTCAGCATTAGGGGACCCATGGTATGAACCTGTGCTTGAGTCATCATCCGAGTCTTCATCGACAGCAGGTGAAAAGGATCGCTCCCTTGAATTTTCCATGCTTGAAGCTTGCCTCTCCTTACTTCGAGGAACATGCTCCCTTGCCCCAAGACTTTCTAGGGTGATGACCGGTTGATGAGGCTTAGATGGGAGGGCCACAAATTTTGTGGGATGAGTCTTCGCTACACTTCGAGTGACACGAGCAGAAGACCCGCTACTCGATCTTGAAGTAGCCGCTGATTTGGACTTATTCACGGGAATGAGTTGAATCTTCTTGGAAGCCATTGCTCGGAAAGAAAGTACTTAAATTTTGGAGAAAGAGATGAGAGGCAAAGAAGTCCTGCACTTAGTTATTTTCAGCTACACAAACCCTACTCAAGCCCATTCACTTCAATTTAATATAGCATTGAAGTCATTGACTCCCATTGACTACCATTGACTCTCCAAAACTCCCACAGCCCTAGACAGAAAACCTTCTTCTCCCACAGCCCCCAAATCGTCTTGTCCAACCGTAGAATACCCGAAACAGTTCTTCACTTCGAACCCTGCGACCGGCGTTGGCAACCTCAGTCTTCGTCGGACACCATACCCTAGCCGTCGTCGTCGACCACAAACAAGTCCAGTCATACTCTGTAAACACGAAATCCTGTAAGCAAATCAAACAGAGACACGTGTACAAAATAATATTTATTTATTATTTGAGAGCGGGCTACAATCTTTGTCTAAAAACCCTCTGATTCGATCTCCAACGATGTGCTTGATTCAGGGGTGATGAACACTTGATCTTGAATCAAACAAGGGTCACGAGGTTTGGCACGTGACTGATGTCTTTTGGCTTTGGCTTCGATGATGCGAAGGAATCGGCTCTCTTGATGGATTGATGATCCTCCACGGGTTTAAAGACTTCTGAACTTCTTGAGTGATTTCTCTTGCTTGTCAACAAGTCTCTTCTCTTGACTTGAGGAGGAGTATTTATAGTGTCTGCATCTCCCTTGAATTGGAAAGCATTTATGACAGAGCATTTAATGAAATTCCTTATTTATGTAATTAAATCAATCAGTTTTAATTGATTGACCTAATTATAATCATTTAAGGAATTTACCAATTAATTATGATTTAATTGGTACGATTTAATGCTAGATTACAATCAGGATTAATTAATTTAATCCGATTAATATTTAGCATTCAATGCTTAAATTTAATAGGAATCAATCAATTTAATGTGATTTACCCGACTTAATACTTGATTTAATTAACTGTCAACTAGCAATAAATTGACATTTCCACGTCATCTAACTGACGAGCCCTCTCGTGTTTCGACATGTGTCACTCTCGGAGCTCTTCAAATTTTGGTGACGTGTAAGCCATGTGTACCGTTTGTGGGACCCACATGCCAGCTAAGTTTGATCGGTCAAAGTCTTGAATATTGACCGAATTATTAGTGATTTATATTTTCACTAAATTTTCTGCGTCTACACTCTTGTTTTTGCTCTGCAGCTCCGACTCTTCCAAGCTCAAACCTTGAGGTACCTCATTGCCTCTCAAGCTCCCTCTTTATTTTATTGTTAAATCAATTAGATTGTGATTTCTACTAATTGAATTAATATTGTTGTGTTTGATAAATCTGTCCTAGTTTGGGTTTTACCAATTTGTGGTTCTTTTAGCTTTGTTTAATTGCATTTCCTGGAGATTTCTCTAATAATATTTGTCTTACCTTTTTGGGCATGTTTTCTTGTCTCTAAGTGCTAAGTGAAGAACACATATGCCCAAGAAAACTGTCAATCTTATTGATGGAATGTTGTTGGGGTTTATTGATCGAATTGCTTCTTTGTTTGTTGTTGTTAACAGGGAAGCTTGGTGCTACCAAAACCATCTCTGACCTGAGGGTCATTGATCCATGCTGGTGGTGGTTGATTGGACTGTGATTGAAAGTAGTTTTGGTAAGTATTGATCTTATGAAGGGCTTATAGACTTAGTGTTTCTTTTCTTTTTCTTATTTTCTTTCATATATAATGTGCTTTTTGATCTGTTTTGTTAAGACCTTATATGCATCTTGATTGTCGGGAGATCTTGGACATAAACCATTGCACAACTTCTTATTTTTATTTTGTTTACATTTATGTCATGTGAAAGCTTGTTTACATCTATGTCATAAGCTTGGTTATGATAGAGGTAAAGACCAGTAGTACTAGTCTCCTTTATACCTCGATCATATTTATCATGTATCAGTAGAACAATTTGAATTTGATCTGAAGGGTAAAGTTTATGAAGAAGTATTGGTAGGTTGAGTGTAATAAATGCAGGTTTGAAATCATGATTTTGATTTATTAACTGAAAATTATGGCAGTGGACAAACTTTTTTTCTTTATTGTGCATCTAATCAAGTGTCTACATTAACGTCTCTTTTGAATTTCTGATTTAACTGCTAAAGATCATCTGTTCTTCGAGTGATTTGTTTTTATTTTTTTAGTCTTTGGCTTCCTGGAGCTTTGTGATTTGTTTTCAGATTTTAGCCACTTTCAGATTTTCTGGATTTCTGACCCAGTCACTTACTTTTGCAAAACTGTACTGATGTACTGGGAATTTGAGGTCGGTTTCTTCTAAAGAGTTTCAATAGACATCATAAAGAGTTATTTAGAACTAGAATCACCAAAAACGGAGTTTTTTGGAATTAGTTATGAATTTTCAAATTTTCGACTCAGTCACAGAAATTTCTGAAATCAGTACTTAATTTATTGTTTGATTGAAAATTCGTTGTGGGTGAACATGTTCGTATTGGTTATGGAGCTGTTAACAAACCCAGACCCAACAACATTTGTCTAATAATATTTGCCTCACCATTTTGGGAGTTTTCTTGTCTCTACTGAGTGAAGAACACATGTTTGGCTTACAATGACAGCTTGTACGTGTTTGTCATTGACAGATTGTATGCGAATCTGCTTATATTTGGGTATTTTTATTTCTACACAAAGCATGTCGTTGGTATGATTTAGATAGAACATATTCCTGTATTGGTTGTGTTCAAATTGCTCATTGAATTTCTCTTTGAGAGTTTTGTAAATCAGTTGGTGTTTGTATTTGTGTTAGCATATTCTTGATTCATATGTTGTATTTGTATTCAATTTAGGTTGGTGAATTTCATTAATAAGGCTAAACATAGTATTGTGAGAATATTTTGTGAAGAAATGATACTTAGATTTCTAAATCCTTGGTGGTCAATTTACGTGGTCAATTTTTCTAGTGTGCATGTTTAATGTGTGTATGCTTGACCTTTATTTGTTTTAATCTGAAAATTTATTTATTAGTTTTCTTTTTCTATGACAGCTGTTTATAGTCGTTATTGGGTGTAGAAATATGAGGTTCCTTAGCTTACGGTGATATTTGCTGCTGATATTTGCTGCTGATATTTGCTGCTGATATTTGCTAAGAGGTATGATTCATTTCCCTTGATATTTACAACTTGATCTTTGATTGTCTTCCTTTGTAATAGGTATTATTATTCCTGAAACTTCGCTACATAATAGCTTTACTTCTATAGTATGTTTGTGTGGAATGCTATAAATTTTGTGATATATATGAATCTGATGGTTTCTAATTTCAAGTAAATGGTGCAATGTTTTGTTTGTCTTGGGCATTGGTAATAAACTTGAATATTGTATATGAGTTCCCTCCAGATGATTACCGATCCATTGAGAAGGCGGATTGGGACATCTTTGTTGCTAATAAGATTTCCGCTGATTTTCAGGTTTGGCAAAGAAAAGCATAATATTTAAACTGATTTCACTTCTGCTTTTATGCAATTAATAATTGTTCTACTAGTTATGTATATTGATGCTGTTATTTGTAGGAGCTGTGTGAGATACAAATTGAAAAGAGAAAGGAGAATAAGTACCCTCATCGAATGGCTCGTAAAGGATATGCAAACTTGCAAGAAGAATTGGTTAGTTTTTGAAAGATGTTGTAGTTTGCGTAATGTTTCCTAGCTTCCTATATGTAGCTGCCTATAGCAGAAAGTTTACGTTTTTCACTTGAAACAGTCTGAAACATTAACCGAAGAGGAACTTGATCAAGCAACAATGTGGATCAAAGCACGGCAAGATAAGAATGGTAACTTCAAACAACAAGAGGTTGAGCAGAAGGCTAAAAAAATTGTAAGTCAAATTAAGTTGCGTTTTTGTGTGGTTTTTATTTACTTAGAGCTATTTATATATCAGTTCTTATTACATAAATCATGTACCACATATATTTGTATATCTGTATCAGATTAAGTTACAGAAAAAAGTGGCTGAAGGAGAGCTCACCACTGAAGGGACTAATGATGTGCTCACCTTGGCATTGGGGAAGCCTGACCATCCTGGCAGGGTACGAGGTGTGGGTGGCAGTGCCAAGCCAGCTTCATACTTCAACCTTCCAAAACACAGAAGGATAAGTGCTGAAAATACTGTTCGGAAGAGTGTTCGTGCGATATTGGAGGAGGAAAGGGAAGCAATAATTGCTAAGGAAAGAGCTATATGGGTGGAGAGGCTTGCGAGATTAGAAGCAAAGATGGAGGGGAAGACCCATGGGGATTCACCCAAACCTGTGACACTAAGGAATGAACATGTTTTAGCACAAGGCAGCTGTTCTAGACAAGGTGAGCTATGAAGGAAGGTGAAAATGATGAAGTCAAAACTGTGAAGAAGATGTTGAATTTAAAATATGATGAAAACTTATTTGTTCAAGAGAATATTGTTGAAGAACCTGAAGTGAAGAAGAAGCTAGAGTCAATACTGGAGCATGAGGCTCAAAATGGCATGGATGCTGAAAAAGTGCAGATTCATCAAGTGGTAAACACCTTATTTGATGTACGTACATTAATTTGAGGAGTTCATTTCATGCTTTTTTTTATCCAATGCTAATGTTAATTATATTTTCCTTAGGTTCAATACAGTGGGGATGAGTGCAAACTGGCCTTGGGTTCATTGGACAATATTGTTGCAATTGGAACTATTATTGAAGTCGATGTCCAGTCCAGCAATCAAACTATCCATGGAGTTCCATTGGGAGAGGGAAATGTTCGTGTGTCAGTGATTCGAACTATCATTGATGATGCTAAACTACCATTTCCAATTAAAGATGACATAATGACTGTCCATGATATCATTGGGACTTGTGTTGCTTGGCCTAAAAATATGATAGTTTCCCCAAACTTTATTGAGAAGGTAAGTATAAGTGGTTTTTCATCTTTATTTAATATACATGTTAGCTAGCAATTCTGATGTTATTATGGCAAGACTAATTAACCATTTAATGTTATTGTTTTAAAAAACAGAAACAAGCCAAGCCTGCTAAAGTGCCTAAAAAGCCTATCAAGAGAAAGAGAGATTTCTGTGATGATTATGAGGATGACCTACAAAACCTGCCACCGAATATGCCCGAACCATTGAGGAAGTTGTGCTTGTGGGCCAATGATGGACTGAGGAACGGGGCCACCATCCAAACAACATTGAGTCAGCATATTTTCGGCTCTCCAAGGAACACTTATCTCTTCAGAAGCAATTTATATGCTATGGCGAACATGAAAGAGGTATCTGCCAGCAGTATTGTCATGTATATGAGGTAACAAAATATCTGTAAGCTGCTCTATTTAATAGGTTGTCTGTTTTCAGCTTTATTAATTGTCGAATACTCCTTTTTGTAGCTACATTTATGATGTGTTGAAGAAATCTAAGATGGTTGACATGGTTGGCTTGGTTGACCCTGCTATCACTGGTGCACTTGGGTGCGGAAATCCGACCGAAAGGTCTCGTTCTCTGTCAGCTCAATTTAAATATGCAAAGGCTGGGCAGATTTTTCTGGTGCCATATAACTCAGGGTAAGGATATATATATCTATCACCAAAGTGTGAAAATATTGGTCAGTTATATCTATGAACTTGATTAGTAGATTTCTGCATTTGAGTTTGTGATCATTTTAGTTGCCATTGGATGTTAACCGTTGTGAACCCGGATGAAGAAGTCGTGTACACTACTACAAATATGCAATCAAACGACATTTATTAGACGACATAACAGAAGTCTACTGTTGTCTGTTTATATAAACTGATTTATACAACACTTTTAAGCAAGTTATGTTGTTTGACTGAGACCAAATATCTGGTTTTTTACGTAGAACTATATTGCACAACACTACTAGGAAAGTTCTGTTGTATGAACAACGAAAAAATTAGCGGCAAATTTCCCTCCCTCTCAACTCTGAATTCCCTCCCAAAGCTCCTTCACAATTTTGACATTTGTACTATATTGTACAACAATTTAGTTAATTATGTTGTATGAGTTAACATGGTACAACAGAATTTTGACATTCTATTGTCTGAATGAGCAAGCAGGCGGAAAAACTCAAATTTTGGACAAAAGTGATTTTTAGATTCCCCCCACCAATATTGACTGGCGCAAATTTTTCCTTAACTCCCAAGGCTGATTTATATGTATATGACACTCAGACAACATATTTTTAAAACTATATGTTGTCTGAGTCTGCGTTCAAATAATTTTATCTCACATTCCCACTAGTTAGCAACCAAATTAAGTTCATTTCACTCTCTCTTCGACCCTAGCAGCCTAGCTTAGTAAACCAAGCACTCCATTCTGAAAAATAAAAATAAAAATAAAAATAGAGGCTCGAACGCGTTTCTCTCTGCTCTCGACCTCGCCCCTTTCTCTTCTCTCAACTCCTCTCGACTCCTTCCTCTCTTCAACAAAACCAATTGAACCCATCACTTCCACCGCCTCTAGGGTTATTCGATCTGGGTTTGAGGGTTTGGGGAAACAACGAACGGGTCTAGGAAAGCAAACCATCTCTGCTAGTGAAGGAAAACAACGAGGGTTTGAAGTTATTCGATCTGGGTTCTTCACTAGAGGTTGTTCGGGTTTAGGGTTCTTCATCGGGGTTGTTCGACTAGGTTCTTCGACGGTGGTTGGTGGCGTGAACTGAATTGAGCGCCATTTGTAAATCAAAGGTTTGTCCTTTTGTTTGGGTTTCAACATTAATATGCTTAAGTTGGGTTTCAATATTAATCTAATTTGATTTTTGCTGTTTAGGTTTGAATCGAACCAGAATAGGTGATGGATCCTATTTGGTAATGTCCTTTCCTCCTCCTCCTTCTCTCTATTTAATTTCCATCTTCATCTTGTTCTAAACCCAACCCAGAAACCCTAATTCCAAAACCAAGCAACTGCAGGTAAGCCCCTTTATTTGTTCGATTTCTAGAGTTTTCAATTTTGTTACTTTTTTGTTTATTTCTAATTAGTTTTGTACAATGTTCTAAATTGATTTCTTTTGATGACAGAACCTTCGTGTCTGATTTAGTTTGGTGCTCATGTAGGTAAGTCCTTAGCATTGCCTGCAAAATTTCTGGGTTTTTTTAATTTTGTTGTTCATTGAACTTTTAATAGCCGTAAGACCTAAAAAAGAAAGAACTTTATGGAATTACATACATAGAAATATACAAGTGGTTGTCTAAGCATATATTTAAAAAATTTCTTATCATTGTAAGTTTCAGGATTGTGTCATGAAATTTCAGTTCGCTTTTGGGTTAACCATTAAATGTCATATTTGTCTAGGTCTGTGTATGTTATGGAACCTTTTTTTCTTTTAAAAATGTCTACTATATAGAAAAATTGAACTCGACTTATTTGTGCCTTCTTCATGTTGTGATTATAGTGGGGAATCTAATTCCTATTTCAAAAGTTCGAGAAGACGTAGTAGCTGCATATAGAATGGACATGGAGTGGCAGACAAGTGAGCTATTTCTTCTATACAATAAAATGTTTTCTCATAATAAGGTATGACTTTCTTGGGTGCAAGTTGATGTTGTAGTCATTGAGTCAGGTGGCAAATGCAATAGTAGAGGAGGTTTCTAAGTCTGCTATAAGAAATTTTGTCATAGGTGCCCAATCTCGTGGCTTGTTTACAAGGTGTCTATCTAACTTTTCTTCATGTTGCTTTAGTCCCAGAACATATATGGTTGCTTTTACTTGGTTATATCACTTTTCATACTGTGTTTACAAATATGTTTTATGGATTGGTCTATGTGGCTTTGGTTATTATTGATCTTGTTAACATTTCTTGTATGTTAGGCTTAATTGAAGTTTATTATGTCAAAAATGTAATTGTACTATAAACTATGCAGGCTCATAAGATAGAAGTCTTTATTGTAAACAAATATAAGTTGTATGATTACTTTGAGTCTTGAATGATCAACTCTGTTGTGTTTCCCTTGCTTACAAACATGGATGTTAAATGGTCATGTTTATGCTTGTTCATAGATAAATGGTAAATGCGTTGACATGCATATCATATAGGCACATGGCCTTCATGGTATTAGGAATGGAATATGGAATCAAAAGTATGAAATTGGATTAATGGTTGTCCTTTGCGACCAAGTCAGTATGATGAAATAAATTGGTATCATGCATCACATATTGAGCATTGCATTTGCCTCATGGGGCCATAGGATCGCATACTTGATTAATTGAATCGATTTTGACCAAGTTTTGAAACAAAGATGCCTTAAGAGCATTGCTTAGGATTCACAATGCTTTTCTTGGTTGACAATTTGGGTTATGAGAAAGCTTTTGGCCAAAGAAAGGGATTTTAGCCATTTTCAAATTTTTAGATTTTCGACCCAGTCACTTAGTTTTGCAAAACTGTACTGATATACTAGGAATTGGAAGTTGGTTTCTCCTAAAGAGTTTTAGTAGACATCTTAAAGAGTCATTTAGAACTGGAATCACCCAAAACGGAGTTTTCTGGAATTAGTTATGAATTTCCAAAGTATTGAGTCAGTCACAGAAATTTCTTCTTCAGCAAAGACTGATTTTCACATCGAGTGTTCACCCTTCAGCAAAACAGAGATCTAAGGGTTTACTTAAAGGAAAGTAATTGAAACCGGTTAACTTTGGACTTTAGCCAATTGTTCAACAGTTTCTTGTTCAGGTTGTGGTGATGTGTATAAATGAATCTTTAAAGGCTTATGAGTTTGTGTTCACTTATATTTGGTTTTGCTTATTTATTAGTTGTTGCCTACAATTTATTTATTTATTTTGTTTTCGTGCAGAAATCATTTGTTGTTGGCTGCCATTAATCGTTGGTTTGTCTTTTAAGGTCTTTTAAGGGTATGGATGAGGTGCGTAATGAGTGGGCACGTTTGTAGTCAATACATACGTTTTGCTATGAGCCATGGAGTTGCTTGAAGGCTAGCTAGGAAAGCATTTTCTACTTATGTACATTCAAATGCAGCAGTTGCGCATGTTTTTGGAATGTTTCTCTCAGTTTTTGTTGCATACATTATGGATATTTACCTTGCTAAGATGTTTTCCTGTGTTTTAAAGTTTTAATGTATGTATGATTGAGAAAATGCTACCTTTTGGTACATTTGATGCTTTAATATACTTCATTTGATGTTAAAATCAGAGTTCTTTTCAATATTGATCATTACTCATTCGGTACTAAAATGAAAAATTATCAAACAACACTCGCACAAAAAATGTTGTATGATGTCTGTATATTTGTAAACTCATACAACAGACTTCAAATAACACCTACAACAGTTGATTGAAAAATGCGTTATTCAAGTTTTGCTCACACAACAGAACAAAAAGAGATTTGTTGTTCAATGCTAAATCATACGACAGTTACAACGAAAAATTGTTGTCTGAAGACTTGGGAAACAACCAATGAAAAACTATTTCTGTTGTATGATGATTTTGGACACAACATGCAGAAAACTATATATGTTGTCTAAAAACACTGTGCTTGCCTGTGATTCCCAATCTGCACATGAATTGGTATAACAGTTCTAAGAAAATCTATTGACCATATGATCATTATACAACGGTGATTAACTGTTGTTGGAGCATGTCAATCACACAACACCTCTTAAGACGACAGTCAAGGTGCAAATGGGACAACAGTTCAAAACTGTTGTCTGAAGCATTTTTTGTACTAGTGGTACTTCATAGAACCCTTAAAGAGGCGACTCGTGATAGGTGAATGGAGCACTATTGTGGACAAGTAAGTGACTTGTCGATCGATCTTCAATAATTTTATACACAATCAATTGTTTTTTTTTTCATGTTTTGCTAATGGTTGTTATGGTTTCCCATACATTGTTGTTCTTATCCTTTCGTATTAAAGCTCAATTAAGATCTACAATGCGCACCACAATAGGAAAGGCCGAAAAGCAATTAAGTGGAAAAATTGTTCGGTATGTTAATCGAACTCTTTGTCGTCTCCTTAATTTAAGGTTTTAGTTATGGTTCTAGATTGATATTATCCACCCCCACTAGATACTTCATTAATGATATGTTTGCAGGGCATTCCGATGCAAAATGGTGACAAGGACCGTGGATATTTCATAATGCGTTATATGAAGGAGATTGTAGAGGATAAGAACTTGGATTTTGGTGCCAAGGTAATGTATCATGTCTGATTTTAGATGTTCGGTTGGCAGTTCATGTCAAAATTACCAGCCATGTGTTCTAATTGTGTGATCTGATGTGAACCTATTGCCTGTTGTGTTGTATTGTGTTATTATCGCAGTGGGAAAGAAGAAATGCATTGAAATACACACAGAATGACATTGATGAAGTCCGGGCTGAATGGACAAAGCATGTTGTGAAGTTTCCAACCAACTAGATCTTATTAGATAGGAACTCATTTTGTGAATAACCCATGAAAAATCAAATTGTTGGTCTTTGTTTTTGTATGATTGATCAATGCCTTATATATTGCTGTATTCTGTGTTGCAGCCTTATATATTGATCAATCATTTTGTTGCATGTGTATAATGATCATAGATGTGACAATTCTCCTATTACATTTCATGGAACAATTGAACTTATTATGAATGTATTTTGGTGTGTACGAAATATGGATTATGAACTTTATGAATATGGATCAATGCCTTATTATGAATATGGATTTATTTTGGTTATATGACATGAGTTTTGTAGCTGCTAGTTTCCAGAATGAGTCATATCAAATGACAGGTGCATACATAAATAAGTTGTGTAAATGGTTATAAACCAACAAATGATTGATGTCTATTGAAATAAGAAACTACATAATCAAATCCAAAATCTGTTGTTTGTTGAAACAAGGAACTACATAATCAAACTCAAAATCTGTTGTTGGAATAAACTCACAACGACAGCTTCAATGAAGTTAGGAGGCTTATCAAACAACATATATTGGCAAATTGCAGTGGTCCTAATTTCAAAGGAAAGGTGAAATTATTAACCTCGTATTGTTCCACAACTATAAAAACAACATATACATGTTGCATATCTATTCATAGAACCATAGAAAATCAATAGAAATTGTAGTAGTCTTGCCAATTAAACAACATATATCTGTCCTTGGAAATACCTACAAACCACAGAGATTGAATAAATAATGTCTTTCTAAACTTATTCAAACCATTTATATTATCAAGAAAATGTTGTTTTGGTCTGATACAAACAACATATAACTGTCTTTGAAGTAGCACAAATGATCCTACAATACAATTAATTGGTTTTAATTAAACGACAGTATCTGTTGTTTGATTCTTTATCAGACAACATAGATTCTCCGTTGTTTGATTGTTTAGAAGATGACGGAGAATGTCCGTTGTTTGATAGTTCTTAGAGATATCAAGCTACTAGACAACAGAAAATAACTTCATCAGACGACAGAGTTCCTCCGTCGTCTGAAGCATTTGGTGGCATAGTGAGCCATGAATATTCTTCATTCAAACCACACAGAAAAACGGTAGAAACTTACAAAAAAAGTAATTCATAGTTACTCCCCAAAAACAATGAGGATAAAAGAACTTAGAAGAAACTGATATTGAGAATCCCAATCATGTTACCGCACATAAAAGTGGTAGAAACTTACAAAAAAGTAATTCATGGTTACTCCCCATAAACAATGAGGATAAAAGAACTAAGAAGAAACTGATATTAGGAATTCCAGTCAAGTTCAGGTGGTTAATTTATTTCGTAGTCAGTTGTACTCAATTGTCCTTAGATCTAAATTTAATGGTAGAGAATAATGAGACAAATAAATCCATTTGAACTGCCTCATTATTCTTCACCATTGGATTTAGATCCTAGACTGTTGAGCACAATTGACTTCGAAATTAATTGACCACCTAAACATGACTCTTGAGAATCCTCACCAAAGAAAATGGAGAGCGGTGCACCCAGTTTTCATTCCATTTTCAGCGTTTGCAATTTGCAGGATTCCACTTGCACATGCCTTTTGATTTCTTTGAGAAGTGTTTGAGCCTAAATTTAACATTTTTTATGTAGTGCCACATTGGACTCAAGAGTGCGATTCAACTAGATTAAATGTGACCAAATTGTTCACAATAAAGTCCAAGATGGCCAAGTCTAAAGTTTTAATTTGTTTCAGCCAAGACCTTTGACACGGGCCAAGTTATGCTATTTTTGATATGGTTTTCGTTAGAAAATACATCCAAGTCATTATAGTTCCTCCATTTATCTCAAATTTCGGACTGTATTCCATTTAACTTGCCCAATAAGTGTAACAAAATTATACATATGTTGCAGAGAGCTGCTATAGCGTTTGGTGAAAGAAGCTTAATAGTTTAAAATTCTATAAAAAATTAAAAGTTTAAAAATCCTATAAAAAATTAATAGTTTAAAGATATATTAAAATAATATAATATTTGATGTATCAATAAATTAATGTATCTGAGAATTTTATATCAATTAATTCAGTTTTTATTTAGCAGAATGCTAAAGCAGGTCGGTTTGACCGAGAGACTTCGAAGCCGGTCCGCGGTAATTTCAAAATACCAGCAATAATAGCAGTCTTTGTGAAGAATACCAGCTATGTCCAAGGAATCCTACCGTTTAAATTTTCTGCAGCAATTTTGGATGCAAAGAAGGCTTTGGACAACACACCCTCACATGAGCTTGTCATAAAGCATCATCACATGACATTGTCATCAGACCATCCAAGGACTTCCTGCCGTTGTCATCATTTTACAATCACATGCTCTCCCCTTTATCTCTATCCATCACAAGAGTGTAAGGAATGATGTGTGCTGGCAGCACTCATTTGAAAAAACCCTTGTCTACATTTGCATGCCTCTTTGTATTATAGTTATCAACCTTACACGTAGCTTGCAACCTGCATGCTTTCCTGTAATATATATGTAAGAGAAATAGTCTGTGAAGAGCGGGACGACCACAACAAGAAAGAAAGAAAACCAGAGAAAAGAAAAGAAACCAAGTGTGAAACCAGTAGCCTTTTCCAGTAGCAAAGTGTAATAGCCTTGTATCAATAGTCTTTCCATACCAGTAGCTTTGTAATATCACCCTACGAGTTGTAGAGTTGTAATCTGTCTTTCATATCAATAAAACAGTACTTTCTTTTGTATCTCATGTTCATAAACACTTTCCTTTGTTCATAAACAAATCCACCAGATCATATATATTATCCAGCCTTCATATTTTCTCTATAATCAAAGCATATATGCAAGATTATACCAAGTAAATATCCACATATAATCAACTTCAAGCAGAGCAGCAGTCCATACAATAACAATTCCAACAAGAAGAGCAGCAGTCCATGCAGTAGCAGTTTATCATCAAAGAAGCAGATCATAGGAGTCTCATGCAGTAGCAGATCATTATCATCAAAGGAGCAGATCATCATACTCGACGAAGCAGATCATGACATGCAGCAGTAGCACTTGACCATCCGAAGCCGATCAAAGCCTTTTGAAGAAGTCTTAGCTTGTCGATTTTAGTTCTGTTCGTAGTTTTGAAGTGAAGACTGTACGATCTGTACTAGCACAAACAAGTAGGTTCTCTTAATCTTTATTATCTGGTAACTTAGTCGACTTCTAGTCTAAAACAGGGAAAAACTGGCGTAATTATATTATTTTACTGCTAAACTGACGATCATATTATCTTTTGAGGATCTGTGTCGTAATTAAATGCATGCCAAGATGACCTTTAGGTATTAGTCAGGGAACCTCTGAGTCCAAGAACCTCTGAGTTCTGCTCTTATAACCCTGTTAGTTGGTTTTGTCGCAGTTCCATGTCCTTGTTCTATGTTCAAGGCTTGGTATTTAGTGGTTGTATTGGCCATTTAATCACCACACGGACGCCTGCCGAAATTTGGTATCAGAGCCAGCTTAGCAGTATTGTAATATAGTTATAACAGTGAAGTACCTTGAGGACAGAAGTCATCAACACATCAGAAAAGAAAAACCGATTTTTGCATGTTAAGAAAAACCTGTCAAAAATACTTTTTATGATCGATTATCTTAATCTAGAAATATCAGAGTCACAAAAACGAAAAATTACGTTAGATCAAAATACGTTAGTTTGTTATTTTCCACAGAAAAATCACAAGCATATTTTACACAGTGAAGAACATCCACTGGTAAATAGTGTCATAGATCTTATAATTAGTCAAGCCGAAAATATTAAATTAGAATATAATAAGCAAAATTAGACGGTCCAACAACTATTAGAATATTTACAGAAAAATTCGTTAAAAATTATTAGATGTTGAAGGAAACCTACTTTGTGTGTGCCTTGTCAACCTAGGATTAGATTAGTTAGTATAGCATATGGATTACATATTGAATAGAAGTCCTATTGGGATGTGGATTGTACCCTTTGTGTTTCTCTATATATAGAGGCACCTATTCATTAATAAAGAGACGATCTATTCCTGTGCTATTTACTCTGTTATTACTTTCAGTATTGTGGTTGATTGCATATTTACTTAAACACGTTATCAGCACGAACCTCTAACCCTGAGATCAAAAACCCTAGAACCCTAACCCTAGGTTTGCCGTGTTCACCTTGCACCGCCGTGCACCATCCCCTTGCTGCCGTCCACCACCCTTTGCTGCCGGCCACTTGCTGCACCGCCACAAACCACCACCGGCTACCCCTACATCAATATCTGAGGATCTGCCTGAACAGAACAGCCGACTTCAGAAGCGATTTTCTCTCTTCTCGGCCGTTGGATTAAGCAGAAATTTTGGCGATTAATCCCTCTATGTATCGACTACTTCCGGTTCAAATTTCATTCAGTTCCGACCGTTGGATCTCCAGATATTCAATTTCGAAGAAGAGGTACTCAAAAGAATCCGAGAAAAGAATCCAAGTAAGTTTTTATAAACGTTGATGCTTTCCGAATTTCAATTCGACTTTTCTTTTTCTCAAGGGACTTGCAACATCCCTCCTCTACCTCTCACCTTTCTATAACGTGAGATTCTTGATCTATACTTTACACGAGACTCAACAAACTATGAGAAGCATTAGGGGAGTGATCGAGCTTCATATCGCTTGCGGTATGTGTAAGTCATGAGCACCTCTAATGTCATCATGCTATTGGTGATGACCTCAAGAGCCGAACTGTGGGGGTTCGAGCTAATACTCCGGATGAGGAATCCGTAGAGAGAAGAGACTTTGAACGAGGAGTTCATTGAATGATTTACCTCCGGATGAGGAATCGGTAGAGAAGAAACGACCTATGGTTTATGACTTATTCCCAACTAGGCTCACCTGCTTAGGTATGATGTCTAGGTAAGGAGTTTGAGATAAGTGGTATTAAGAGAGCTTGCTCCACCGACATCTCTTATAACTTACCTGGTTATATCTGAGTAGAGCTACCGAAAAGGTTTAAGGTTATGACCATACGACACCAAAGTTTCACCTAAATCCAAAATCCTTGGAAGCGTTTCTTGGGAGCAAATATTGCTCAGAAAGCCTCTATTGTTTCGTGAGAGTATTAACTCCGAAACTCACCCTTCATTGTTTCGTGGGAGCATTGACTCTGAAACACACCATATTCGTGTTCTCCATATTTTGGATATCGAACATGAATAACTCGATTTTACTCCATTGGATTCTGCGGACATTAGATTCTGAGATGAGCTCATGATGTCCTAATGCACCTATCCGCACAAGAGCTTCTAGCTCGAATCCATGAGCGTTGTTTTGAAGAAACCGCTCTAGACCCTCAAACTGAGATGTACAATGCCAGGTTATTTTTCCTGATGAATCACCATATGAATATGGCACTCCAGTTTGAGTTCATGAAAGAGGTTAGCACTCCAGCTTGTTCTTTCCCTACAGAGAGTCAAGAAAGTATGGCAAAATGGGTGAGGAACCCATGTTTGCTGCCGACGGTCGACCGGTCGCCGTTGCCTGTCGACCGGTCGCCAAACCTGCTGTCCTCTTTTTCCACAATTCTTGTGATGTATTGATGGGCTTTGCTGATGCTGGGTATCTCTCTGACCCATATAAAGGTTGTTCCCAAACTAGTTATGTCTTTACCATGGGAAACACCGCGATATCTTGGAAGTCTATAAGCAGACTCTTGTCGCTACTTCTTCGAACCATGTTGAGATTATTGTTCTCCATGAAGCAGTTCGTGAGTGTATATGGTTAAGGTCCATTGATACACATATAAGAAGTACTTGTGGTTTGAGGTCAACCACTGATGAACCTACATCCACTTATGAGGATAATGCTGCCTGCATTGAGCAGATGAAGCAAAGTTTCATCAAAGCCGACAACACCAAGCATATATCGCCTAAAGTATTCTATAATCAGCAATAGCAGAAGTTCCTCAAGATCAAAGTGGATCAAGTCTGATCTGAGGATAATGTGGCTGACTTATTTACTAAGTCACTGCCTAAATCCACATTTGAGAAGCATGTGAAAAGCATTGGTTTGCTTAAGTTATCTGACCTCCCATGATTGTGGAAATCAGGGGGAGACGCAGACTTCAGGGGGAGTCTGGCGTCCATGCAAAGTTTCCAAATGTGAAGGGTGTGTTGTACTCTTTTTCCCTTCGACCAAGGTTATTTTTATCCCACTGGGTTTTTGTTACTTGGCAAGGTTTTTAATGAGACAACGTGAGGAGCACCACCTAGTGTTGACGCCACAAGGGGGAGTGTTGAAGGAAACCTACTTTGTGTGTGCCTTGTCAACCTAGGATTAGATTAGTTAGTATAGCATATGGATTACATATTGAATAGAAGTCCTATTGGGATGTGGATTGTACCCTTTGTGTTTCTCTATATATAGAGGCACCTATTCATTAATAAAGAGACGATCTATTCCTGTGCTATTTACTCTGTTATTACTTTCAGTATTGTGGTTGATTGCATATTTACTTAAACATTAGACAAAATTTAGACTATATATCGTCACAACTAGAAGATAATAATAAGAATATACAAAGGTTTCCTAATAAAAAGGAAATAAAAGAGTTAGTAGATCTTATTGATAGCAAGCCAAAACAAGTAGAACTCCAGTCCTTAGAAATTGTCGAACAACTGAAATTAGAAGTACAAAAAATAGAATTAGTACAAAAAGAGTTAACTGAACAAGTAGAAAAATTACATAAGAAAATTGATAGATTATTAGTTTAATGACCGATTCTAGAACTAATAGCAAATATATCAACGCACTAAACGAAGTTAATAAATTAGATAAAGAACCAGTAGGTTTTTCAGATATAATAACTACTGTTCCTAGCACAAATATACATATAAGACAAAATAATATTATTATTCAACTAATAATAGACTTAGCAGAAAAAATAGATCAATTAGAAGAACAAATTACAGAAATTAATCAACTTTTACATAGAGTATCACCATCGTTACCACCTGCACTAGTTAAAAACTTAGAAAATTTGAGTTTAGGCACGAATAAACATATAAGAAAAACAAAACCAAATCCCTTTGATAATAGCAAATGGAACTTTTTAGAAGAAAAGGAAAAGAAATAGTTAGAACAGAAGATATTTATCCAAATGAAGAAGAAGCACAAGATTTCCTTAGAAAAGGATTTTTAAGATCGCAAAGAAATAAATATAATTTATATCAATTAGGAAGATTCGAAAATAGAAATAGTATCGTAAGTAGTATTAGTCAACATGAAGTAAGTTGTATAGATAAAGAAGTAACTTTAAATTTACTTAGCAATCAGGCCATAGAACAACTACGAAAATCAAATTATTCGCAAATTCACATAGGAACAATTATGATAGGAATCGCAGGATTAACAAGGGCACAAGTAGGATTAACAAGGGCACAAGTAGGCACAAAAGCATTAGTATACATATATGATGATAGATGGGATAATCACCAACAAGCATCTATAGCAACCGCAGAAGTAGACCTTAGTACAAACCTAGCAGTAATTGGTTGTATACCTAATTACGCTATGACAATTAAAGAATTTAGTAAACATATTAAAGTAAGTATAAGAACAAAAAATTATAATATGAAAGGAGATTTTAAAAACTTAGTAGTCAATTTAATGTATGTAGGAAAAGTTTCAGATAAATTCAACTATAAATTTAATGTAGAGTTTCAAAATTTAGTACAAACGTTTGGTAGTAAACACGTTAATATGATAGAAGGAAAACCTGTAGATAACAGTTTTTTAGAAGGAACTAAATGACTGTTACCTAATTTACAAGGGTCAAAAAATAGACAACCTGATAAAGCGCAAATATTTGAAAATCATATAGGAGAAGCATCCGTAAGATTCACCAATTATAGACAAATAGAAAATGTAGACGACTTAGAAAGTGAAGCAGAAATAAATATGGTATTTGATAATCTGGAAATTAATTTAATTGAACAAAATTTTGATAGTATAGTTGATAGATTAATAGAGGATATAGATAATTTAAGTGAAGACCAATATATAGAAAAATATAAGACTTATGAATTAGGATTACATAGGTTAAGTGATGAGGATATGAAAAAATTAATATTAGACATATGATTAGAACATATTTTAGGAGAAAAAGAATATAATAATATGTTAATCGAAATAGAGTGTATGCCTGTAGAAGAACAACATAGCTCCACAGGAACAACTTCAGGAATTCGTACAGAACCAACAATGGGTAGAACCGATCAGCAAACTATAAGACCAACTAATGAAATTTATACAGAAAATACTAGATTTCATGAATATGAAGCAACTAGATCTAAGAAAAATAGAATACCTTATGCAGGAATAGAACAAATAAATTTAGCAGGAAATATATTAAATTTAGATCATGTAGATCCACAAGATTGGGAAAAAACAATTGAAAGATGGGAAAAAGGATGTGTACACGCAGCAATAATGTTAGATTTTGGAAACACTAATGATATGTTAGATTATTTTGAACACACCTTAGATGGAATGGTTTTTGATTATTTCCAATCATGAAAAATTCAAAACCCACAACAACATCAAGCAGCAAAGGTAACATTTAATATAGATGTCTTTGTACAATTAATTAAAAGAGAATTTTTAGATCACAATAGATTAGATGGAAGAAATGAACAAGCACAAATTAGAGCAATAAGAAACTTAGAACAATTACAAATATGTGATTTACAATATATAGGAAAATATACTACTGATTTCTTTAAATATTTAGGAAGAACAAGTAGAATAACTGATATTAATCTATTAAATAGTTATATGACGAAAATTAAAGGGCCTATAGGAGAAAAAATTTGGACAGAATGGCAAAAACACCCTAGGAAAAATGATATAACCATTGGACCTAGAACACAACATGTATATGATATATTACGAGAGGAATGTAGTCAAATAAAAGCAAAAAGACAAATTAGAAAACAATTTTACATGAGTTGTAAAAGTATAGATTTACCTAAGCAATATGGATGTCATAGAAAAGATAGAAATAAGAAGGTTAAACCATATAGAAAGAGTTATAGGAAAAAGAAGTATAGACCATATAAACATTATAAGAAGTTTGATATACAGCCTTCAAAAACGTTTAGAAAACGAAAATATATTCCTAAGCAATTTAGAACAAGAACTAAAAAACCTTGGATTAGAAAATATAAAACATCAAAAGATAAAAACACTTGTAAGTGTTATTTTTTGTGGTGAAGTAGGACATATTAGACCAAAATGCCCTAAGTTAGGAAAACAACCTAGAGAAAAAATACAACTAATAGAACAATTTAAATTAGAAGAAGATGAAGATTTAGAGTCAATTTACAGTCTAGACAATTTAAGTGATAATGAAAGTATTTATAGCATAAATAGTATTGATATGATAACAGAGTCAGAAACATATTATTCTAGTAATTCAGAAAGTGAATTAGATGAAAATATATGTATGTTAGAAGAAAAAGAAGAGTTTAAATATATTAATCTAGGATGGCCTCAAAATTGTATTAAGTGTAAGAAAATGGTAGCAGAAAAATATTATACTACTACCACAATATTTTGTAAAACTTGTTATGATAATAGGACTTTAGAAATCAATTCAGTAGAAGAAGAAAAAATTAATATACAAAATGTGAGTGTAGAAAACCAAAAGACTAGTTCATTATTAACTATTAATTGTGAACTAGAATTATCTAAAGAAAATAGAATACAAGCAGTAGCTATGATAGACACGGGTAGTACAAAAAGTGTAATAAGAGAAGAGTTAGTACCAACACAATTTAGGCAAAAATTAGTCAAACCAGTAAAAGTATCACAATTCGATACTAAAACTATATATTTAACCCATTGTATAAACAATATACCTATTAGGATAGAAAGACAACAATTTACCTTACCTTTAACATTTATATCACCAGTAGGATCTTATCAATTTATCTTAGGATTAAACTTTATAAAAAGTTTACAAGGATTTTTATATACACCTCCAGATATAACACTTTTTAAGAAAGGAATAACTACTACAGATCAAAGTAATCTTATAGAATCATATAATAGTATTAGCATAGAAGAGTCACGTCATAGAGAAGAAATACTAGATGAAGAAAATAGTATAGATTACGATGAAACAATATTTGAGTTAGAATACCCAGATATAGGAGAATTACCACCATTAGAAGTAATACAATTCGATAGACCAAAAAGTTTAGAAGAACTATTACAATTAGCAGAACAAACTAGAATTATAGGAGAAGACCCTCAATTACATTGGAGTAAAAACAGAATTCTAGCAAAATTAGATATTATTAACCCAGATTTAACTATTAAGACAGCAGATATGCCTAGTAATTTGGTAGATAAACAAGAATTTGAACAACAAATAAAAGAATTATTAAATCTTAAAGTTATCAGACCATCAAAATCTAGACATAGATCAGCAGCCTTTATAGTTAGAAAACATTCAGAGCTTAAGAGAGGTAAAGCTATAATAGTATATAATTATAGGGGATTAAACGATAATACTTATGAGGATAGTTATAAATTACCAAATAAAGATGAGCTAATAAACAAAATTCAAGAAAGTAAATACTTTAGTAAATTTGATTGTAAATCAGGTTTTTGGCAAATTAAGTTAGCAGAAGAGTCTATAGAATGGACAGCATTTACCTGTCCCAGAAGGACATTTTGAATGGCTTGTTATGCCATTTGGATTAAAAAACGCACCATCTATTTTTCAAAGAAAAATGGATCAGATTTTTAAGAAATATGATAGCTTTTGTAGTGTATATGTAGATGATATACTTATCCATAGTAAAAATAGAAATGAACATAGAAAACATCTAGAAATTATTTTACAAGAGTTTATTAACAATGGTATAATTATTAGCAAAAATAAGATAGACCTAAGGGATCTATATTAAATCAGGAACTATACAATTGCAGGAACACATAGCTAAAAAAGTATTAGAATTTCCGGATAAATTAGAAGATAAAAAACAGTTACAAGCATTTTTAGGATTATTAAATTATGCTAGAAGTTTTATCCCGGATTTAGGTAGAAAAATAGCAGTCTTACATAGTAAAACTAGTAAAACAGGTCAAAAATATTTTAATACTGAAGATATTAAGTTAGTACAACAAATTAAACAGGAAATTACAAAGTTAACACCTTTAGTATTACCATTAGATAATAATTACAAAATAGTAGAAACAGATGCATCAGCATTAGGATGGGCATGAATTTTATATCAGAAAAAGCATAGAGAATTACCAAAATCTGATGAACAAATTTGTAGATATTCATCAGGAAAATTTAATGACATACAATCTAGATTACCAGCAACTGATTTAGAAATATTAGGAATAATTAATTCTCTTGAAGCATTCTCTTTGTTCTTACATAATGAAATATTTACAATTAGAACTGATTGTCAAAATGTTGTTTCTCATTATAATAAAATTACTACTAACAAACAAGCAGCCCGAAGATGGGTAAATTTTGTAGATTCTATTACAGGAAATGGTTTTAAACCACAATTTGAGCATATAAAAGGAGCAGACAATACATTGGCAGACATTTTATCAAGGCTTATTCGTTGAAAGGAAAAAGAAAAAACCCTAGCCCCCATGAGAGTCCTCTCTCTAGCAAAACTCTAGCCCCCATGAGATTCCCCAATAGCGTCTCTGTGCGCATCAAATCCAGCAGCACTTTCGTGTGCTTTCCTCCTAGCCTCTGTCTTCTTTCTATACTGTTTATCGCACAAATTCTAGTGCCGTCAGCAATCGCTAGTGCGGCTTCCTATGGTGAGGATGGTTTTTGCCTCTCTCACTCACAAGGACGGCTCTGTCCGTCATACTCTTTTCAGGCCTTTGGTGATTATGCTCCTGCAGGGCGTCTCTTGGGCTATCAAAGATGGTTGGCATCCCGATTAGATCTGGTTTTCTGCTTGTCGTTGCCAGTTCTTTTAGGTGTCAATCAAATCCAAGGATTCAAGGTCTGGGATCCAGGTGAGTTTTGGGTGCTTGGTATAGGAGGCTCAGCAGCCTTGGTGTTCCAAGTCGGCGACCTTATTACTGGTGGGGCGCTGCTAAAGTTTAACCTAAATCAGATTTGGTTATTTGATTTGGGTTCTTTTAATTTCTTATTTAAGAATAAGCATGATCAGTTGTGCAAGTTTCGATTGTGGTTTTACTTTCTTTTTTCATGGGTTCTCCTTGAGCTAGATTGGATTTATTGGTATCAATGGCAATACTTGCCGGAATTTTTCTGTTGGTTGTTGACAGCAGTGATGCACGGTGTATGTATTGTTCTAGGTTTTGAATCATCGATTAGAGTTTTAAGTTTAGACTCATCGATTAGGCTACTTGTGTGGTCTGTACTGCTCCTTTTTAGGATGCCCATATTAAGGATTGTAATCCTCTATTGATTAATAAAGTTTATGCTATTTTCAAAAAAAAAGGCTTATTCGTTGAACAGGTATGCAATTCACAAGACCTTCAGCATCTTACAGCAATAGAAGACCACCCTATAGTGGTCCTCCACTGAGCATAGCACCAATACCACCTGTGACACCAGCAAGACAGTCAGCACCTATCCATATCTTTGGTCAAATCAATATTCAAGAAGTCATGAACCCCGATTATAAGTATTCAACCTTTAATGAGCAGCAATTAGTCTTAAGACAAAAAGTTTTATTGGACAACTTTTGGAGTTTAAGAAATAACCCTCCAAATTTAGTGATAGCAATTGAAAAAATAGTCAGAGCACTTGAGCAAGACTTTTTAGATTTTAATCGGACAATAGAATTTCTACATAATCAAATTAGCAGTTTTCAAGAGCAACATCAAATCTCTTCAAAAGAGCAAAGTGTTTTATTAGACAAATTCAAAAAGCTTTCAGAAAAACATGATCAATTACTTCATCTTTATGGAGCAATACATTTTCAAAATTATAATTTACAAGAGCAGTTTGAAATAGAAAGAGGAAAAGCAGTGTTAACTATAAATAATAGAGAGGAGGTTGAGTCTATCTCTAGTATAAATGAGCACATAGAGCAAAATAATATTTATGTTTTACAAATGTTAACCAGAGATCGACTTAGACATCATGAAGCAAAAGATATTTTCTGTTTACATGAGCAAAAGAAGCATAATGCATTAGCTGTAGCAATCCAAAATTTTCTTTATCAAACAACCTTAAACTACCCTCAACCAGGGATAGATGTGCAAAGTAGAGGCTTGTATCATTGTCACGCCCCGGACCCGATGTCGGTGGATTTTAAGCACCTAAACCCGAATCCGAGGTGTGAGCGTTAAAAAGTAAAATAAAAATAATACAAAACCAAATACTTTTCAGAAATTGTCTAAAATACAAAAGTTTAAAATAACAAAATGCTTTACAAAGAGAAATTACGCCTTCTTCTAGCTAGGTTCTAATCCACTCTCGTCTCTAATCCCTTTCGAAACTCGTAAATCGTACCTGTAAAACAACAACCTATTGTAGGGGTGAGCTTTCGTCCTCGCTGCTCAGTAGGGACAAACCTTTTTAGGTGATTCTTATAGTGTTATAACCAAGTTATCAAACAATAAATTAAAGTACAATAAATCAAAACTACAATGCATGAATGCGATGCCAACTTAAAACTCATCTCGCACTCATCGCACTTTTCTCTTTTGTTAGTCATCTTGTTTACTCATGGTTGCTATTTCCGAAACCCTGAGATCGTTTTGCAACCTTAGGGCGGTTGTAAGAGTTACTGTCATTTAGGCAGATAACTCACGGGGCATACTTTCCCCTGTTTGTGCACATGTGGGCATACCATAGAACCTAGCACCCCATTGAGAAACTCAACTACACAAAAGGATCTCTCTCTTTTTTATCAATCACTCTGGATTTCAATATCCATAATATTTTTCAATGCATCCTCACAATTTCTCACGATGCATCATGTATGATAGCTCTTTAATTCATAATATAGAAATTAAATAACATATGCTTTTGAAACATAAAATCATATATCATGCTTGTTCATCAATTAATAAAAGCGATAACACCCAACAAGTAATTCAACCAACATCAAACAATTCACCAATTTATTAAACTACTTAACATTTTAAAAGAAAGGTTCCCCGAGATCCCTACCTCGATTTCCAAGCTTTGACTCCAATTCTGCTCAACATTGACACTCTCGTAACTCGTATTACGAAGGGCTAGATTCCAACGATCATTGCACTTGTCAAAAACTATCGAACATTAATTGATAACCACTTCTCTAGATCTCCGTAATCGACTTTGTTTGTGAATTACTCAATCCTTCGATCGTCAAACACAAGGAAGACAAGTATAGTAACAGCAGTTACAATCCTCAATTTCATCGATTCATCAATCATCCAATTCTGTTGTCAAATCTCAATACCAAATCCTTCACCGATTCACTTTGAATCTATTCGACCAATTATTACCAAATAACAATTGACTAGTACTTCACTCCGCATTACATCTCTCATTGGGTGCAACCCTCACAATTACTAAGGACACCCAAATTCATATTCCCCATTTACTAAGGACACCCAATCTCCACAAGTCTTTTTTCTTGATAATCACTGAGGCAAACCATGAATGTCCAATCCTTGTTCTAATTTCTTATTTCGATTCAAGGTTCACAAGTTGCCAACTTAAAGCCATCATGAGAGTAATTGACGTCCTTTAGTTTTGCAAAACAAACAAACTACTTCTCAGGCAACACAAACAGAACCGACCCAATCCAAGAGATTTCATCCAAATCTGCACCCTCTATGAATTGAGCATAACCAAAAACTCACTCACTCTCTAGTTGATCAATTAAGATTAGAAATGGAATAGAGGAAACCAAAACTTCCGTCCTGCACAGTGAACCGTACAGTAGCCATAAACCCCAAAATACAAATTCTTCAAAACTCAACCAAAAACGAATTCCAATTATACTAATGGGTAGAACTCGACACAAGGACTAAGTTTGATGCCTTACTTGTCGCCATTCATGGCCGGAAAACACCGGAAAATCACAGAAACCCGCCGGAAAACCAAGAAGCTTTGGAGCTTCGATTCTCACTCAAGCTTGATATATTTCACAAACCAAGATCAGAGGCAGGTCGGTAACATCGAGAGGAAGCTTCCGCCACCAGCCCGACCCCCGAAGTTGCCGGAATCGGAAAACCCGACCGGAAACCCATATAACTTGATTGCTTCGATTCTCTCTATCCCTTCATCGATTTGAAAATCTAAGACCACATCCTTGCTCCCCTTATTGAGACGAAGCTAAAGCCATCAGTTTCAGCCGCCTTTGTGGCCGGAATCGGAGAATCCCATCGGCACAGTCGGACCTTCTCTCCTTCTTTTCTCTCTATTCCGGCGTCTACTTGACTAACTACGACCACCCACGTACTCGCCGTAACGAGATGAAGCTATTGGTACCACTTTGGTGTCATGAGGTGGCCGGAGGAGGAATCTGGGTTTGGAGGTGTCGGTGCAGAGGAGAGGGAAGACGGTGAGAGAGGAGGTCTGGGAGAGTTCTGGGCTTTTCTAGTTTAAAAGCCAACCGACTTAAACCCAACGGCCAAGACCTAACAGTCTTAAAAAATCAATGGTCCAGATTGCACCTTGTGGATTTTCCATTAACAAATAATTTTCCTTAATTTCAAACTTCCAAAAATCAAAACAAATAGCTCGGGTGTCCAAATAATTCCACGAAAATTCCTACAAACTCGTAACGATGTCTACTTTCTAATTGTGACTTCAAAAATAAAATATGGCCAACTTTAAAAATTCCGGATCTCACAATCATCATCCTAAAGAAGAAGTTAATTTTCAAATCTTGTTAGCCACCATCAATATGGTAGATTTTAGAAATTTACATTTTGAGCATGATGAGCAAAACATTTTGGTTACACCAGGTTTATTACTTGAGCATGGTTTCTTAAGCCAACTGTATATTGAGCAGAGCGACCATATCCAATCTTTTCCTCCAGAACTTAGAGAGAATATCCAATTATACTTAGACATTTGGAGAGGAAAAATTCTTATCAACATAGACAGCATTCCCCCAGCCTTTTTCAGCCAAAGTCTCTATCCAGATGCAGCCAGACATAATATTATCTTAACCCAAGAAGATTATCTGCGACTTCCCTCTGGAGCACAGATTAAGCAAATCCCTCAAGTAGAAGACATTAGGAGATATCGAGGAGCCCAAATAGTGAACCATGAGCTATGGTGTGATAGTCACCTTAATCTTCTCTTACAGAGCAAATACTTCAATGTTTATACCAAAAGACAAGCAGTTAGGCCTAAACTTAAACTAGATGCAGTAGTTCGGATGAGCACAGCCACAAAGATAGTACATGATCAACTTCATTCTGAAGGCCTAGAAAGACTGGAAAGGTTAGAAGGCCAAGAAGATGATGATGCCTACTGGGAAAACCTAGACGATGAGGAAGCAGCGACAATTGCTAATATGATGGAAGGATAAGAATCCGCAGCAACTAGAGCAGATGGCAGAAGCATATCAGAAACTATAAAAATCCACCTCTTCAGTAGCAAAGAGTAAAACTACAGCAGCAAAGTAGAAGATGTAGCAAAGAAGAAGACTACAACAGCAAGGAGCAAACAAAAATAGCCAGCTGATGTTTGTCAACAATAGGCAAGAAGCAAACAAGAAGCAGTACATGCAGCGTTTATTTCCTGTCAGATAGCAACATAGCAGCACTTAAGACATGGAAGGAATTTTATAAAAACCAAGGGCATATGTGTACTTTCATGACCAATAATGGAGCATTTTAACATTTTCATCCAAGTTTGGACTAAAAAATCATTCCCCCTTTTTATTTTTAATGAGGCAAATTAATTTTTAAATTTCTCTGTATATATTAGGCGTCTGGACTAAACCCTACAGACAGTGAGTAGAGAAGACAAACAAACGGAGCCTAAACCTAAGTACATAAAAAGAACACTTGGCGCCAAATTAAGCAGGGTAGTCCGGTGCCGCCATGTACGGACGTCCTTCTCGCTCCTCCGGCGGCGCATGGGGTCAGCCACCCCCGGTGGCACAACCTCTAAATCCTAATTACTCACTCCAAAACCCCAACAGTTCATATATCTACCCTATAAACCCTGCCTTTACACCCCAACATGCTTACCGAAATTTCTCCCCCAATAATCTCCCAGTGCAGAACCCTAGCTTCATTCCCCAGCACTTGTCGAATCCAGCGTTTCGGCCTCAGAACTCGAAAGAGCTGCTGGAGAAAGTCGACCGCGCCGTGGCCAAGGCTCGCTCCGACCTTATTGCCGCCGGGGACAGCGTCTCGGCGTGGAAGGTCTCGCAGTCGGCGCTCCTGATGCTCCAGATTGATGGCTGGAGCTCTCTGGGGTTTCAAATGCAGCAGGTGCCGTCTCTACACCGCCTCATGTTCACTGAAGGGAAGGTAATGGAAAATCAATTTCCGACTGTCTTTTTTAATTTTCATTGTTAATCTGTTTTGGTAAGTGCTTTGTGGGGTTGCTACTAAGTTTGGGGAAAAAAAATTGTAATCGATATACAAGATAAAAAAGAAACGTTTTGGCTGTAACTAAGAATACTTTTTTGCTTGTTAGGAATAGGAATGTACTGAATATATTTGATTGTTTGATGCTATCATTATTACCCTGGAAAGGGGACTAGTGATGACTATATGTTTTTGTCTTTTTTACTCAGCAACCATGAAGAATAATATACTGATGTTAAATTTTCTGTCTTTCTCGATCAAATCCTGCCACTAATTACTTATTTTCTGTTGGAATTTAGATAAATGCATTTATCCAGTGCTTTGTTGCGGTTCGAAGAATTTCTTCTATATATGATTTGGAAGTAGCAGTCTGTGAGAATGAGGGCATTGAAAAGTTTGAGGAGCTAGGATTGGGCCCTTTGGTGCGACACCCACTTGTTTTGCATTATTACTCGGTGAAGTCTGATACACATGAAGTTTATAAGATTACTAGCGATGAGATAATATCTTTACTCTCTGAGTACATGGATACCAATAAAGAAATTAAGGTTGAAGACTTCTTAGATTTCATAGTAAAGAAGCGATCAGTTGCAAGCAAGGAAGAGCTTGGAATACGAATTCAGAGCATGGGGTATGTCACAAGTTTTTTGTTTCCACATTTCAATAAACAGGAATGATTAATGTATTTGGTAGATAGCTAGATTTGATTTGATATCAAATTTACTAATGTATATATCTTTCATGCATAAAAATTCTTTATATCTTTATATATGTATATATTCACAATAACATGTAGCAGTTAAAATTCTGTCTATCAGTCTATGTTATGGATGTTGGGTTATAGGGCTAGTTTCCCTCCCGAGCAGGCAGAGAGGCTATCAGTTGTAGTTTACCAATAGGCAACTTTTTCAATCATAGTCTAGTTTTCTATGGGCCAAGATTTCTTGACGATATTTTGTGTTCAAATCATTTCAATTGTCCTTTTTCATTATATATATATATATATATATATATGTACCTTATGAAAATTGAAAATATGCAAACTTACAATGCCATTTATTGAAGCAAATTTTATGATCATAGGATGCATATTTCGGCTATCCGAGGTGTGAAGAAAACTGAACAGTTTTTTAAACAAACATCAAAAAAAGGTAAGAAGAAGCGTTACTTCTCATTGAAAAGGCAGCTAGACGAACGTTTCAGCGAAATTTCTCAGCGTGTTGAGTCATTTTCTTCCGTACAGAAGGAGTTTTGTGGCATGCACATTAGGTTTGATTCTTCAAAAGACTCGGAGGTTGAAGGTAGTGATGATGATTTATATGAAGAAGATGATGAAATTAATGACCATGCCACAGACACTCAGGTTAACTTATCATCAAAATCGGTTACAAGTTCTGACCGAGCTAGCAGATGTCCTTACCCGTCTGAAATAGAAGAGAAGCAACGGCTAGGGTTGAACCAGCTGTCGCCAGCTAGTTGCAGCCAAAAGCACGGTGAGAGTAATCATTCAGTTAAAAAGAAAAGAAACTCTGAATATCTAAACAGTGCAATCTCCGTGCCCCCCAAATTGCGTAAGAGAGACAAGGTAAAAGAAGATGCTCTTAGAAGAGAGGATGGCTGGGAAACCAATGAGGTTAGAGATTTGGATGAAAATGATCTCTCAATTACTAATAGCTGTTTGAAGACCTTCATTACAACTTGGAAGGAGGCATGTCGGGAGAACACTGTGGCTGAGGTATGTTCATCCTGTTTTCATGATATGTACAACTGATCATAAGAAGGCATTTCACAGTATGTATCAAACACCTGTCAATAGTTTTGTATATCTAATGAACTTTGTTTTTCTGTTAAATATAAAGAACAGAATATTGCTAAAGAGAGCACATTTTCTTGTACCATATTTAAACCATATGATGTAAAAGTTACCCATTGGACAGTGCTAAAGAGACTACATGATTCTAGATCAATGGTTAAATGCCACATCATGTGGTTGAAATGTGGTACAAGAAAATAAACAAATGAACTTCATTTTTCTACATATTGTGACTGCTATTTAGGATATTCAATGAAATTTCTATCGACTTAAAAGTAATATTGAATTGACCAAATCTCTAAGTTTTTGAAGAAACATTATGCTAGAAAGTTTGCCTCTTTTCTGACTAGAAGTTCTGGTATCTTTATGATTGATAGTTATAGTGGAATGTTAATATGTAATTGATTTTTTGTATAAGATAAATGTAATGGGTTTATGGGGAAGGTTGTTGATAAAGGGGAAATCTCTGTGGGAAGAATTGGAGGTATTTGCTGATGTTTGTCATATGAAGAAGTACATGTCAAATTAGTTTAGTGTTCAACTTTTAGGCTGCTGTTTATGATTAGTTGTTTCTACAAATAATGGATGCTTAGAAATACCTTCTGTTTCTTGTAGGTACTTGATAGATTACTGCAGCTTAATAAGACAGAAGCTCAGAAGAGAAAGGAAATCAAGTCAATGTTTTCTTTAGACCCATTTATTGGATTGTTAAATGTTGCTGTAAGTCATTGTGTTCAATTTATCAGGTTATTCCACATGTAATATTTCATTATTGTGCAGATATTTAATTATTTTGTTCAAGTATTTGTTAAAGTTGAATATCTATATAGGTTACATCATGCTTGTATGTATTTTCGTGTACAAAGACATAAAAGTTAATCTTAGTTTATCTTTGTGCATTTTATTTTTTATTTTTTTTCTCTATGATGGACTGGCTGGATACATTTAAGTACCCTGTACTCTGGTCCTTTAAGGTAAGTTTGAACTGAACCTTTATATAAATCTGAAAATTAAATCGCTTGATGTTTCCATCCGTACCAAACAGGTACAAAGGAATATGGTCTTGAATGAAATTGATGAAATTCAGTTTGGTGCTATTAGTATAAATCCTTTGTCAGTATAGGTTCAAATGGTTCTTCGGTTTACGCGGCCAAAATTACAATTAATTTGTATAATTTCTTAATTATTTTGCCTTATAGTTGTTTGGTTTGTCATCTAATTCTACTATTACTCTATTCAGCAAAATCAAATATTTTTACTACTTGAAAGATTACTAATTAGTTTTATCGGCATCTATGGTTGATTGTTGTGATATGAACAATTTATTTGACTTCTGCAATACGGTTTTTTCTAAAGTTATATGTTATTCTGACTACATGGGTGCAATGCTTGATTCTGTGATGAAACTATATATGGTCACTTAGCTGAAATTGTTACTTCCATGTTGCAGATCTCATCTATCAAATCCGGATTGTGGGATAGCATGTACGATACATTCCAAACCGTCGGTCAACAGAAGTTAACTGGTAGTCTTATGGATAACTGTCCCGAATATGTGAGCATAGATGTTGGACCAAGTATTAAAGATGAGAAAAGTACTAATGATGCACCAGTCATTCCTGAAGTCATTGCGGAGCACAAGCAGAGTGAGTCATGCTGGCTTTTCATTTCTTTTGAAAAGAATTAGATTTTATCAAATAAGCAAAATATGCTTACAATTAGTGTACAAGAATTAGATTTCTCTCCACAGTTCATCCCCTCACCCCTCTTCTCAAAAAAAATGTTCATCCACTCCCACCCATGCTCTTCAAAGATCCTCTTATTGCGCTCCATCCAGATAATCCAAATACAGCTTGTGTCAAACAAACCTTCTTGCTTTCCTAATTTTTCCTATATAAAAGTTCATGGATTAGGACTGCCAGTATAAGTAAGGCAAACAAGATGTCTTCTTAGGTAAAGTAGAAAGAAAAAGAACATAGAAGTAGGTCCATCTTGGAGATGATATCATCTTAAGTATTTTAGTAAATTGCTAGAATTAAAAATTAGCTCAAGACAGTTTTTTTAACAACACCAGTTGTGTTCTCTGTCTGGTTTGGTTCAATGGCAGAAGACTGCACTACATTGGAATCAGCCTTTTCCTACTCAGAGTACTCACCATATCGGTGGGGAGGCTAGAGGCTATCAGTGTTTTTGAAACAACACTAATGATGAACTTTCCAATTAGTTTAGCTGGTTTCTGTGTTTAGGGGTTAAAGAGTGAATTGACTATTGGTTTTCTGAAGCTGCTGGTGTTCACTTGCCCTATTCTTTAATAGAGGGCGGGCAATCGTATTTGGGCCATTCTCTGTCTTAGTTGGCGCTTTTTTTCCAGTAATAGATTATAGATGTTCATCAATACAGAGATGTCTTTTTGATTATTGTAAATGGAGTTCAGTAGCAAGTTTGCCACGTAAAATGATCCTTAGGGCACCCTTTTCATCAATAGATATTCACAACCCCCTTCCCTGGTTTACATTGGCACCCTTTTCTATATGTGTTCTCTCAGTAGACTTGTATACCTTATGGTGTTTTTGTAATCAAATTTCACAGGTGTTTCTGTTGAGGACATAATCAGGAAACTTACCATGTATTTTGAGATTGATCGAGGAGTACATGGCAATGGTAAGTCACTTCAGGAGAAGATATGCACCTTCTTGACAAAGCTTTGCAATTGTGAACTGTGGTTAGTGGAAGAATTTTGTGTCAAGGAATTTAGATCCCTCGGTTATGGGGAGTTTTTAAAGTTCTTAGAAAAATATGCTGGTCTACTGCCACAAGAGCTGTGCAAGTTCCTGACTGATGATGTGAGTGGAAAGTGCCCTTTGGAGGTTTGCATGCTCCAGAACCATTTAGTTATTTTACTATCTCAAGCTTTAAATAGTTTATGGGAGGATGAAAATATCACAAAACAGGACATTTTGTTGCTGCTTAGGAAGCAATTCCCATTGGTTAGTTTCAAAACTATTGAAAATGGTTCAGTGGAAGATTTTTTAAGCATAGTGGGAAAGCATAAGAATGCTGTGATTTCCAAATGTGTATTATTCTCAATGGCATTATATGGAACTAGCTATGCTATAGACTCATCAGTACATTATGAGAACATCCTATTGAAAAGCAGGTTAGTGAGTTCTGAGAGTGGCCAGAAAGAAAAAACCCATGATTCTGTTACATCCAAGGATGCAATTGAAGTCTTACTTAGGGCACCAATGATGTCTGACTTAAACTTATGGTCACACTGGGACCTTTTGTTTGCTCCCTCACTTGGTCCTCTTGTACCATGGTTATTGAATGAAGTTAACACAGATGAATTGTTGTGTTTGGTGACCAAAGACGGAAAAGTCATTCGGTTGGACCATTCAGCTACCATAGATTCATTTGTGGAAGCTGCCCTTCAAGGATCCTCTTTCCAAACGGCAGTGAAAATGTTATCTCTGTATTCACTAGTTGGGGGAGAAAAACATGTCCCCGTGCCCCTTTTGAAAATCCACATACAACAAGCATTTGAAGTCATTTTGAAGAATTATCTAGATGAGATGGAAATACATGACAATAAGAATTCTCTTAATTACAGAAAAGCACCTTCTGGACAACAAATTATTGGTGATGTTGCTGCTGGTAAATTATCACACAGAGACTTACACAAGACGAATATTGAAAAGCCCATTATATCAAGATTTGTCCTTGAATGTCTTGGGTATCTACCTGCAGAGTTTCGTGGTTTTGCTGCTAATGTATTGCTCTCTGGAATGCAGTCTGTAGTCAAACATGCTGCTTCAGCCATTTTGAGTGAGTGCAGCCAATCAGAGCAGCGTCTCATGCTTCATGAAGTTGGATTATCTCTGGGTATAGTTGAGTGGATTAATGATTACTATGCATTTCTTTCCAATGATACCACTGAGTCGTTCATATCTAGGGCTTCATGTTACAATGCTGTTGGATATGAAACGGGTTCAGGTTTAAAGCATATGCAAGATGTGTCAGATAAGATAAACACTTCTGGAGGGAGCATGGCTGGATCTGTTAGGGAAGATGAGCAGAAAGCTGGAAGTACTGATGTCTGTCTGAAGGTTGGTGATGCAGAAGTTTCTGATGCTAGTGCTGGCAGTGGTTACACACAACATTCTGCCAAAACTATTGAACACGAAGATGCATCCCAGGTGATTGAGTCAATCAGGAGAGATGAATTCGGTCTTCATTCAAGCCAAACGACTGTTGAAAGTATCATGTTGAAGAAGCAGCATGCTCGATTAGGAAGAGCTCTACATTGTCTTTCACAGGAATTGTATTCTCAGGATTCACACTTCCTTCTTGAGCTGGTAAGGCTGCTTAATTTTTTTTTTCTTTATTGTGGTTTGTGCAGTCATCTACCTAATAATGAACAGAACCATATATGAAAGTATCAAGTGGGTTGTCTTGTCTTGTCTTACTTTTTTTCAAGTCCACTTATACACCAGGTGAGAAAATCATCTCACGTCCAAAATCAGTGTAGTTATCTCACACCCAGACATTCATGCTCGCACAGATGCTTAAGATAACCCACACTCCTACCCACATAACTTTAATATTTTATTTTCCTATCAAAATTTTTTTTTAAATTTTCTGTGGAATAATCTTCAGTTTCATGATTGGCCCTTGGCAGCATATGCTTGGATCTTTGAGGGTTTGGCATATAGATTTTGTTTGGATTTATTTTGTGGTTCTTTATGAGATGTAGGCCTTTATTGAATCTTTTTTTTTCTTTTTTCCTCAATGTGGTCTTACATATAGTGGACTGAAAATCAATGTTTGTAACACTATTATCACTGGAATTGTGAAAGATGATAATCTTTGTATCTGCTGTGGTTTCTTTTCATTTATAGTATGTGTTCTTCAATAATCTTCATAATACTCTAAAGTCTCGATTATTTTGGATTTTATACGATCTTTATGTGTTTGATACTATAGTTGTGTCTGAAGTTGGAAATAAGCCTCCGACTCTGATAACCTTTTGATGCTTTTTATTCAATTCCATACATACAATGTTTTAATGTATTCATTCTTCTTTATTGCTTCAGGTTCAAAATGCAGATGATAATACATACTCAACACATGTAGAACCAACTTTAACATTCATTCTACAAGACTCTGGTATCATTGTTTTAAATAATGAGCAAGGCTTCTCTGCTGAGAATATTAGAGCACTTTGTGATGTTGGAAGTTCAACCAAGAAAGGATCTAATGCTGGATATATTGGGCGGAAGGGCATTGGTTTCAAATCTGTGTTTCGGGTAGGTTGCGAAAATTACTCTAGTTTTCATTTTCTGCTTGTAGTTCTTAGTAAAATCCATTTTTTTTCTTTGAAAATAAAGAAACTCTTATCAATACCCAAATCAAATCTTACATACCGTGGACAAAGAGATCACTTCTATAGTACATATCAGATTCAAAACAACACAAAACCAGTCCCAATCTATAGAAAGGAAGAAAGAAGTTAACTGACAGTGGCCTTCCAATCTTCGAAAATGGTCAAGATAGAAGGGGTGACCAAAAAATTACTCTATCCCAGCATATGTATGTTGTTCTAGGATCTGTTCCCTGTTTTTAAGAGCCCCTCCATTGGATACATGGTTATTTTGAGATTCCCCCTATACAGTATGTTTTTTCTTTATGGTTCAAATATTGTTTGGTGCAGATACAAGACAAAAGAGGGAGAGATGGAACATAACATATATCATACAAAAAATTATGTTTGCTGTCATGGTCCATCAGCTAATCAGTTAATTTTAATTTTTTTTTTCTGATCACCTGCACTATGTAGTAATTGTTGATACTGTTGAAGGATTGATCGTAATAGGTTGAGTGAAGCCCAGACTAGATTATTGAAAGTAGTTGTAGGTGTCTCTCCCTGCATTATCATACTTCCATCATATTCATTGGGTGTGGTGAGAGGCCAGGGTGCAAAGAGAATTACCCGAAGTAATCCTTTGATCCTAATAAAATATTTTTTTGGTTAGAAACTTTTTATATAGCTTGAAGGGGCCTCTGTAATCTGATGCCCAAACTAAGAAAGCCAATTTTCTGTTGATAATACACTTCAATTAATACATGCACATTTTTCCACAGGTCACAGATGCTCCAGAAATTCATTCCAATGGATTCCATATCAAGTTTGATATAAGTCAAGGTCAGATTGGATTTCTTTTGCCAACAGTTGTACCTCCTTGCAACATTGATATGCTCAATAGGCTGACTTCTGGTGACATTGATCAACCGGATTGTAATTTCTGGAACACTTGTATTGTTCTTCCTTTCAGATCAAAGTTTTCAGATGCAACTGTCATGAAAAGCATTATAAATATGTTTTCAGATCTCCATCCATCTTTATTACTCTTCCTTCACCGCCTCCAGTGCATCAAGTTTAGAAATTTGCTCGATAATTCACTTACTGTCATGAGAAAAGAAACTGTGGGAGATGGTATCGTCAAGGTTTCGCATGGGAAAGAGAAAATGACATGGTTTTTAGTATCTCAGAAATTGCAAGCGGATTTTATTCGTAGTGATGTACAAACAACAGAAATCTCCATAGCATTTACATTGAAGGAATTAGATAATGGTGATTATGGACCAGATCTAGGGCAACAGCCTGCTTTTGCATTTCTTCCTCTAAGAACCTATGGCCTGAAATTTATTCTTCAGGGCGATTTTGTTCTTCCTTCATCTAGAGAGGAAGTGGATGGAGATAGTCCCTGGAACCAGTGGCTATTGTCAGAATTTCCTGGTTTGTTTGTCAATGCTGAGAGGTCTTTTTGTTCTCTTCCTTGCTTTAGAGAGAACCCCGGGAGAGCAGTGGTAGCTTATATGTCCTTTGTTCCGCTTGTTGGGGAAGTGCATGGTTTTTTTTCTTCTCTTCCTCGATTGATCATTTCTAAATTACGGATGTCGAATTGTTTACTCCTGGAAGGAGGAAATAACGAGTGGGTTCCTCCTTGCAAGGTCCTAAGAGGTTGGAATGAGCAAGCTCGTTTGCTTCTGCCTGATGGTTTACTACGTGAGCATCTTGGCCTTGGGTTGTTGGATAAAAATATAGTTCTGCCTGATCCGCTTGCAAGAGCACTCGGCATTGCAGACTATGGACCCAAAGTTCTGCTTCAAGTTATGGATTCTTTATGTCGTTTGCAAAATGGCCTCACATCAATGGGACTGGGTTGGTTGACCTCTTGGCTAAGTGAACTTTATGCAATGTCATTCAATGCATCTGTGGAAACATCATTTGACTCTGGAGTTGGAATGGATTTGATAGAAAAACTCCGAAAAATTCCTTTCATTCCTCTTTCAGATGGTACATATGGTGCAATAGACAAAGACCCAATTTGGTTACATTTTGATGCCTTAAGCACTGGGTTTGAAGGACAGCATGGACTTGAGTCTTTTCCTAATTTATATGCTAATCTTCGTATAGTAAGTCCTGCCCTCCTTTCTACATCATGTGCAGATATGTCATCCATGGATGTGACTACAGTTGACAAACAAATACGTATGCTTCGTAAAATTGGTGTCCAGCAGTTGTCCGCGCATGAAATTGTCAAGTTGCACATCTTGCCAGCTATAGCTGATGACAGAGTTGCAGATAGGGATACAAATTTGATGACAGAATATCTCTGCTTTGTAATGGTCCACCTACAGTCGACCTGCTCTGATTGTCATGGTGAGATGGAATACATAATTACAGCATTACGAAATAAAGCTTATATACTAACAAATCATGGATTTAAACGACCTGCTGAGGTATCAATTCATTTCAGTAAAGAATTTGGAAATCCTGTTGACATAAATAAGTTGATAAATATGGTGGATATGATGTGGCATGAGGTTGATATCTCCTATTTCAAGCATCCAGTAACAAAGTCACTCCCATGTGGACTGACGAAGTGGAGGGAATTTTTCCAGCAAATTGGCATCGTAGATTTTGTGAAAGTAGTTCAGGTTGAGAAGGGAATTACTGATACGTCTGATGTGTTTTTTAAGAATCTAATATGCGATAAGGACTTGATTTCTCTTGGATCAAATGTCACAGATTGGGAGTCCCCAGAGTTGGTCGATTTATTGTCCTTGCTGACCAGAAATGGCAACAAAAAAGGCTGTGAATATCTTTTACAGGTTCTTGATAGTTTGTGGGATGAATGCTATCTTGAAAAGGCTACAGGTTACTGTGCTTCTAAAGCTGCAGCAGATAGAAAGCCCTTTAAATCTTCATTTATAAGCAGCATCTGTGATGCGCAATGGGTAGTATCAACAATGGATGGTGCACTTCACTATCCTAGAGATTTATACCACGATTGTGATGCAGTGCGCTCAGTTCTTGGTTCATCTGCTCCATTCTCTGTTCCAAAGGTTAGTTTGATGATTTCTTTAGTTATTTTTAGCCATACTTCCTAACACAGATTTGTTGGATTGGGACCTTACGATATAATGCATATGTGAATTTTACCTCAATTCAGTCGACTATCCTATTATGTCTTTTCTGCTCTCCTCTTTGCAAGAGATCTAAGGTCATGTATTCCTCATTCACCCCATTAAAGTTTGAAATATGCTAAAATGAAAATGTGAATATGTGGCTAGTTGAGCTTAATGTTGGCATATACATTAGTTTATGTGCTATGCTGTAGCAGTACATGTATGTTACTCATGTGTTTGGCTTGTGTGTGAGATATGTCTATATCTCATCTATGTGTTTTTCTCATATATATGCCTTTATATTTTCAACTTTTCTTTTTCCCTAAATTAAATATAAAATAGAAAAAGTAAAAAAAGTGGGGTGTGTGTGTGTGTAACAGTTTTGTACAACTAAATACAAATTTGTACTAATCGACTCATTATAAATGATACTTATATGACTAGTATTGAAACAAAGTTTTGCTATCATAGCACTGGATGCGTCAAATATAAAAACAAGATGTGAGGTTGTAGGTCTTAATTTTTTGAACACAAGGCCCTACATTTCTCAGGCGACAACTTGGGTAATGGTCCCCTGTTATGGACAAGCTTTACGTGGTTATGTATCTGCTTTAGAATAACCATAATTATATATTAACACAATCTTGAGATGGCTGTTTCTTCTTATATCTAGTTATGTCCTAATTAATTTCACTGGTAGAAGTTTTGTATATCTTTTTCACTGGTTGAAGCGTCGTTTTATCTTTAGTATCCTACTCTGTCACAATAATTTACTTTTGATTGTGCTTATTCATCTTAATAATCATTTACCGTTTCAGCTGTATGAAAATACCATCTCCTTTCAAAGCAATCTTTCATGCTATACATTTTTTTTTTCGAAACAGATTGGAAGTGGAAAGTTTGCAAGTGATATTGGGTTTAAGACAGTAGTTACTCTTGACGATGTTCTTGAGGTATTGAAACTATGGAAACGTGAGAACCCATTCAGGGCCAGGTATGCTTTTGCCCATAGCGGTCGTTTATTTTGAAGTGCTTTCATTACCTTCTGTTTCTTAGATTGGATATCTTATGCTGATTTATTGGGGTTCACCAATATAATTAGTGCTCGTAGACCAAAGAAATTTTTTCATCTGATTTTTTAGGCATTAGACCACGTAAGGAATTCACGTCTGGCAAGTTTTTAACCAAACAAAGTATAAATCTTTCCCCACAATAAGAACCTTTGCAAATTCCAATGAGGCTTAGTAGGAATCATCAGGCCCATGGATTCCTCCCATGTGGTGAGGGGTTCAAATCTCCTCTCACTATCTACCTAGCAATTGCTAGAGTTTCCTCTCTCCTAAACATTGTAGGTTCACCAAGAGACCCCAGTTTTGAGTCTGCAAAGTGGCTTCAGCAGATTTATGGGTACCTAAAAAACAAAAAATAACAAAAACAAAACCTTTGCAAATACTTCTAAGATCTATTTGATCTACATCCACTGCAATCCACTGCAAATACTTCTAAGAGTTTTTTTTTGGGCCTTATTATTTCTTTGTTCACAAATTTGAGTTGGGCTGCTCACTTGTTCGGCTTGGTGTGGATCTGGCCATGATATTTTTTTTTTCCCTTTGCTGGTTGAGGATTAGAGTGTTGAACCAGTATGAAGGAACTTTGGTGATCTGAAGTTTTGGATTCACTTTGGATTGTTTGGATGGAAGGAAATAACATAATTTTCGGATGAAGGATCTTTTGTGATGTAGTTTTGGTTTCAATTATGTATGCAATTTGATATTGTTGTCATTGTTGCCATCAAGCCCAAGAATCACCTAAAAGAATTCTTAATTTAAGTGAATCTTCCGATGTTTACTTTGGGCATTATCTGTCTGTACAAAATGAGACTCGAATTTTTATTTGCATTTTGTCTTTTATTTGTTTTGCTTTGCACGATGCTGCACATTTGTAATGACACTGAATTTTTATGTCTTCCAGCATAGCGCAAATGTCAAAGTTTTACACATTAATCTGGAATGAAATGGCTGCTTCGAAGCAGAGAATTGTAGAGGAGTTCCATTCAGGACCTTCTATTTTTGTTCCTTATGCATCTAGCTCAAGGCATGAGGATGTGGTGTCTGGTACATTTTTGTCCCCTGAGGAAGTATATTGGCATGATTCGACTTCCTTTGTGGACCAAATCAAGCAGATCCATCCTCAGTGCAGCTCAACAGGTGTTATTCATGGCCCCTTGAATAAGACACTGTGCAATTTCTATCCTGGCCTTCATGACTTCTTTGTTGATGGGTGTGGAGTACCTGAAACCCCTCCTCTCCGTAGCTACCTGCAGATTTTGCTGCATTTATCAAAGGTTACTTTGCCTTCACAAGCAGCTAATGCCGTAAGTAATCAAATTTAGTAAAGTATTACAATTAATGTAAGTTGCAGGATTACATAAATGTTCCTTGTCTCAGGTTTTTCAAGTATTTCTTAAGTGGACTGAAGGACTGAAATCAGGATTGAGCCCTGATGATATTGTTTACTTTAGAGATTCTCTTAAGAAAATGGAATGCATGGTGCTTCCTACTGTACTCGATAAGTGGGTTTCTCTACATCCATCCTTTGGTCTTGTGTGCTGGTGTGATGATAAGAAATTAAGCAAGCAGTTTAAGCATTTGGATGGCATTGATTTTCTATACTTCGGTGAATTGACCAAGGACTATGAAGAGATACTATATACAAAAGTGTCGAACCTCATGCAAACTTTAGGGATTCCTGCTCTTTCAGAGGTAAGATATGTGCGTTCATGAATGTGTGCTTGTGTGACTGAAACATGAGCAACATGCTTTAAGAAAATGTTTCACTTCACTAAGTCATAATAATCTTTGATTTCCTATGCATTGTTATGCCACATGACCTTGTGTAATGTATAATCCTGTAATCTAAATAAAAGAGTCTGTAACACTTGAATCACCGTTCTACTTTGTGCATTTATATGCAGGTTGTGACTCGTGAGGCAATATATTATGGTCTGCAAGACAGTAGCTATGAAGCTGCATTGGTGAATTCAGCTCTTCCATATGCACAGCGCTACTTGCATACTGTACATCCAGATAAATATTTTCAACTCAAGCAGTCTGGATTTGATGTCCTAAATCATCTGCAAGTAGTAGTCGTTGAAGAGCTGTACTATCGAAATGTTATAAAGGTTGCTGGAAGTGAATCCAAGAAGCGGGTTGAATGTAGTTGTCTTCTGAAGGTATGTTGGATGTGTGTGCGGCTGTGCGCACACTCGTGTGTGTATATGTTGCTGCTTTTAGTATACTGCAAACTGATTTAGAAGTTTATTGGAACCAAAATATATTTACAGTATGCTAGACTACAGGGAATTAGCACTTTAAAGCATATCATGTTGGTTACATGACATGCATCGTCCAAACTTTGTTTTAAAAAGTAAAAGAAAAAGGTAGGATGAACTGTATCCTCCAAATGTGCAGAATCTTCTCTAATTAAAAATATCTATCAAATGTTGTTTGCAACTGTTTTATGATTTGATAGATCGATAATTCATCAAGTGGGGACCTGCAAATATTTTGCCTTTCTTTCATAACCTTATTCCTTTTTTTCTTTTGAATACAGGGTAGCATTTTGTATACAACCCGAGAATTGGATTCTCACACATTATTTATGGAGCTTTCTCGTTTGTTTTTTAATGGAAATCCTGAACTGCACTTGGCGAATTTCCTTCATATCATCACAACCATGGAAAAATCAGGTTCAACCGAGGAGCAGATAGAGCTCTTTATCCTAAATAGCCAAAAGGTGTCAAAGCTTCCTGATGGGGAGTCTGTCTGGTCCCTTTCTTCTGTGCATTCATCGACAGAGGATGATAAATCACTCCAGACAAGTAATACTTCAGTGGAAGTAAATGAACAAAACAGTTGGAAACCCAAAAGGAAAGCAGAAAACTGGCCTCCTGTTGATTGGAAAACTGCACCAGGGTTTGGTTATGCTCGTGCACATGGTTTTAAGACACAGGCTTACAGCGCCTTACGTAACAAGATGGATGATGATTCTGAAGGAGTTGTTGGACATGTAGATAATTTGGCTCCCATTTCTGTGGATGCTAGTTGGACCTTGGAAGATAATTCAGCGACTGCGTCTTTAGCTTTGCCAGACAATAATGATTTGCTAGAACATCGCGGCGAGCATTTCAATGACACTGACTTTGCAACACATATTGAATTTGATCCCATTAATCTAGGTCTTGTTTCTGACCCTCCAGAGTTGGGCTCATCTAATGTTGGCAAGAGAGAACAGCTTAGATATGGCACACCCAATGCTACACAGGCAATTATAACTGGGAGACTTGGGGAGCTTGTTGCTTTTAAATATTTTGTTGAGAAAGCTGGCAACTCCGCTGTTAAGTGGGTTAATGAGCACAGTGAAACAGGGCTACCATATGACATTGTGTTAGGGGAAAACAATAAAGAGTACATTGAAGTGAAAGCAACCAAATCTGCAAGAAAAGACTGGTTCGAAATATCAATGAATGAGTTGCAATTTGCAGTTGAGAAAGGTGAGGCTTTCAGCATAGCACATGTCATCTTATTAGATAATAATGTTGCAAGGGTCAGAGTGTACAACAATCTGGCAAAATTGTGCCAGCTTCGCCAACTGAAGTTAGCTGTGTTGGTGCCTGTGCAGCAGAAGGAATTTACCATTGTATCTTAAAATTGACTTCGGCGACAGCATTGTTATGTTTAGATGTTAGATGTTAGATGTGTATTGGGAGAGGGACAGAATTTCTGAAAATCGTTGTACAGTTTATTTCCTATAATAGATATGAGTTCAGAGAGTTCTGCATGTTCCTTCCTCAAAAATTTTCTATCTTCTCTGTTTGTTTGTTTTTTTTTTTTTTTCTTTCAGTTTTTCATTTATTGAAGGAGAATTTTCATTGATATATCTGGAAGAATACATGAATGGAAAGGAAGGGTGAAAGTGTGGCCTGATGAAAACCTAGCCTGAGCAAAACCTAATGGGTGAAAGCCTCAGAGTACCACTACTCCATCCAACCAACAAACTTGACTAGGTGAATTACAACTCAAACAAGAACAGTGGTAGAAAGAGCATGCTTAGCAGTGATATGGGCTGCTTCATTACCCTTGCGAGAGACGGCGCTACTCCATGCCAAGAAGATAACCAACAAGTTAAGGTTCGTATCTTCCCAATTACAGTGCCAAATTTGGTAGGATCACTATGAGCACCTGCATTCACAACTTGAGCATCCTTCAAGCACTTCTGGATTTCGTTTTTGTTTCCAGATTGGATCTGCAAGATGTAATCTCTAACAACAAATGAGATTGAAGCTAGATAAGAAATGAGATTACGGGATTGAACTGCAGATATGAAGGAGAGAGAGAGAAGAGAAGTGATCAATTAAAACTTTAAAAGAGAATGTTATAGAAATAGAGAAGAAGAGAGGAACGGGAGACTCAGGAGGGGAGGGGAGAAAGATATTATAGAGAACAAATTCAGCAAAATGTAAGATAACCAGCAAAACAAAATATGAACCAGGCAACACCGCAACATTATGAAACAAAATAATGTAAAAGAAATAAAACAAAAAAGATAATAATTAGTACTAATTAAAGACGGCCAAAAAAAAGATGATAATTAAGAAGAATGAGAATGGGCAATATGGTTAGCTATTATTTAACTAAATTTTAGCTAAAGTAGTTAAAAAGCTATTTTGGCTAGCCCAGTTTAAAAATATGTCTGCACCAATGCTCTCTACTTTAGCTAGTACTGAATTTAAATTAATTTTTTAATGAATAAAAAATAGCTTAAGTGTATTTAATAATTACACAAAACAACTAAAAAAGAATGTTTTAAATTAACAAAAATTATAGGGAGTCTCATCTCGCTCTCTATATTTATGAGTCATATAGCTAAAAACTAAAATAGAGAGTCACTTAGAGCATCTTTAGCAGACTCTTTATCTTAACTCCTTAGCTATTTTAGAGAGCATGTTTAGTTTTTCAGCTATTGTAGTAGCTGCACCAGCCTCCTAAGAGCATCTTAAAAAATTTAGTTAAAAAATAGCAGCATTGCTAAAGATGCTCTTAGGAGGCTGGTGCAGCTGCTAAAATAGCTGAAAAATTAAACATGCTCTCTTAAGGAGCTAAGATAGAGAATTTGCTAAAGATGCTCTTAACACACTTTTGTACTTTTAAAGACTATCTTTCAAAACAATATAAGGGTTTTATGTATTATTTATATCATAAAAATAAATTTTAAAATATGTATTAATAACAATTTGAGGTAGGGCTGAGACTTTAGACCAAAAAAATCGAGAAACCGATCCGAACTGAACCAGAATTGACGGTTCGATTCGGTTTTTGTCACTAAATTTTGTTATTAAATTCGGTTCGGTTTTATTCTTAAATTTTTCGATTCGGTTTCGGTTCCGGAATTTAACATGTCATAAAAACCGATGGAACAGAAATATACTCTCTCTTTGTTTTTTTTCTTTATTTTGTTTTTTTCTTTATTTTGTTTCTCTCTCTCTCTCTCTCTCTCTCTCTCTCTCTCTCTCTCTCTCTCTCTCTCTCTCTCTCTCTCTCTCTCTCTCTCTCTCTCTCTCTCTCTCTCTCTCTCTCTCTCTCTCTCTCTCTCTCCCCCCACGTGAGGCATTCTCCTTTTGACTTTTTCTTTATTTTTCCCTCGAGTTTTTCTATTGAGACCTCCAAATTTTCTCATTGACCTCCTATACTTTTAACACTTCACTTTATCTTTCAAAATACAATATTTTCTCTCTAGACCTCTCTTAAATTCCTAATATAACCTTAATCATATAATTTACATAAAAAACACTATATTACTCACTATACCTCTAAATTCACTCATTACCTTCATTCATTTTTTTATTGAGAGAGAAAAAAAGATAATATTTTTTTCTCTAAACCTTCAATGATTATTGAGCAATTCTATTGGAATTTTTTAATTTTCTGACACGACCGGCTTCCTTTATTTTTTTTAAATCATAAATCAATATTCAATTGTGAATTTTTTTTTTAGAATAATTCAATTGTGAAATATAATATGATCTTGTTGAAAAATGGAGTCCCAATAGTTTTGTTTTTTTTTTGTCGTAATACTTTACCAATCATGTAAGTACGTTCTTATTGTGATCACTTGTTCTTAGGTTGAAACGTGATGCACACACATATGAGAGTAAAATAAGAAATTTAAGATTTATGTCAAATATTAAATGAGAAAGTGTGTAGAAAATATATCTTTTGTTTATAATTTATTTTCTATATAAGGATAAACACGTCATTTAACAATTGAAATAAGAGAGAGGTCAGCTGAGAAAATTTAGAAGTCCCAATAGAAAAACTATCTTCTCTATTCTCTCTCCTTTCTCTCACCCATAGACCCACCCATCGATTCTTCTCTTCTTCTTTTTCCCTCTTTTTCCTCTCTTTTCTCTCTTTTCTCTCACCCACCCACGATTCTTCTCTCTCTTTTTCCTCTTCTTCTCTTCTTGTTCTTCTTCATCTGTTCTTCATTTTTTTTTTCTCTTCTTGTCTTCTTCATTAGCTGTAGTGCTGCACTTCTCCAGTTCTCCTCTCCTCTTATTCTTCTTCTCTTTTTCTACAATCTTTCTACATCTCCCTCAACTATTTTTTTTGGAGATCTGGGCCTCGTTAACTCAATAAGATTGTCGTCGACTCGCTGTCGATATGGGTTTTTCCGACGATAGGAACCGAAAAGCCGACAGAACCGAACCGTTCATGGTCGGTTTGGTTTCTGATCGGTTATGGATAGCAAAGTAGACGGGACCAAGCCTATCGGTTCTAGCTAGCAAAGTGGCCGGAACCAAACCGTTCGTTATATATTGGTTTCGGTTCTGGTTCCGGTTCTTGTTTTTTTTTTTAGGGAACCAAACCGGTCCCAACCCTAATTTGAGGTGTGTTAATAAAAACACCCTATAGAAATAAAGTATTTAGGTTTTTAATGCATTGAATATTGAGATTTTGATGCAAGTGGAATCCACGTGACATTCAATGAACTAGCAACTATGCTCGCGTTTCTCGCGGATGATATTGTGTTGTTAATGAAAAATGACCTTTGTCTCTTTATATTATTTTTTATTTGATAATTATGTTATAAAAGCGTATTTTTGGTAATATGAAATTTGGTAAAACCTTTGACACTAAAGATGTGCTTGACTCTATAGTATAGTAAAATTCCTAAAATAAAATAAAATTCAGGATCTTATTTATATAAAAAAGACCTTGTGTCACACTATTTGGTCATGGACAATTCAAATAATAGTCGATTTGGGGAAAGTTAGAGAAAAAGGTAGCTAACATATCTTAAAAAAAAGACTTTTATCATAAACAATACTTGACCTAAGAATTGTACATCATTTTGTTACCCGATATATAAAAACTATCACATTAGTACCTGATATTTCAAACCCGACCCAATTTTGACACTCACCGTTAATAACTCCGTGAAAAAAAAAAACTCAGGGAAAAAAAACCAAGTGGGCATGTTTTTAAACGAAGTTATTGACAGTGAGTACCAAAATTGGGTCGGGTTTGAAAGGTCAGGTACTAATGTAATAGTTTTTAAATGTCACATACCAAAGTGATATACAACCCTTAAGTTAGATACTGTTTATGATAATTTTCCAAAAAAAATAATAATTTAAGACACTATTTATGATTTTATACAGAAACGAAAAGACGTTGTGTGAGTTGTGTCACACCATTTGGTCATGGGCAGTTCGAATACCAGTCGGTCTTATCAATTTTAGCAAATTACCATAAACTACAAATTCAGCCCAATTTTTCCCTTGCGGAGAACCCAAGAAACCTATTTCCTATGCGGCAGTCCGGAATGCCCAAGCGGATGATTAAAGTCGATGCGGACAATATTTCTAGATGAGAATTGACGAATCTATCCCTCGCTTATGTAGATGTGGTCGGCACACTAAAGAGATGACTACAGAGACCGATCGAGTTAGTGAGATAGAGAGAGAAACACGACGAGATCCAAATTCAGATCAAGGAGCGAGATCGAGATCGAGATCACTGATCAGGATCTATATCAACTAAGTTAGTGAGATAGAGAGAGAGAAAGATGGCGGGATCCAAATCCAGATCAAGGAGCAGAGCGAGATCGAGATCGAGATTGAGATCAGGATCCATATCAAGATGAAGATATCCAAGGCTGAGAATTTGAAATCGTCAGTCAAACATGGCGTTTGGTATGCATTTTCAACCATTTGAGGTATGTGTTTTTGAATTTTGAATTTCTCAACTTCATTTGTATCGAATTCACAATATAGTGTTCTGCATGTGGTTATTTTTTTTTGTTATTTGAACTTGCTATTGATTTTGGTTTTGAGTATTGGTAATATAAATTCAATATAGCGATATCCATACCCATATGTTATTCTATAAATTTTTAATTGTTATGAATGTTGGTGTTCGTTTCTATGGAATAAGAAATGTATACAACATCTAATTATGAACCTCTCTGCTCATCAATGTGATTTTGGGACCAGAATTGTGGGTTAATGTTTATGGGGGATTTTTAGCATGCTTTGTGCTTTTTGGGTCTCTTGAAAGTATGATAAGAAGGCAATCTCATCTTGTTCTGTAGGTGTTTGGTAAAATACCTTAATGAATGACATTTAGTACTGAGTAGAATAGGCACCTTTCAGGTATGTTTTAAGGTATTTCTTAAACCGTGTCTTTGGTCTCTATTCGCTTCATTGTTATTCTCTGCAAATAAAGCCATTATATCAATATTGAGTTTGCCTTTCGGGTAGGAAGCTAAATACTTGTGTTGTGGTTTTAGTACTTTAATTAACTATAGTGTTGTTTGCATATTAAAGACGCCTCAAATGACATCTTCTCAGCAGAAAATGAACAAAATCAACATTAGTCTAATAATTTTGCCATTCTATGTCAATGGTCAAACATGTTTCTAAAGAATTATAACTTGAAGCTCTTAGAAAGTGATTATTTAGTGATGCCAAAGTTCTTGAAGCACAAGATCTTTAAAAACTATTCAATTGATGTCTTCTATCCGCTGATAGGCATAATTATATTTTTGTTATGCGTTGTTTGGTAATACAAATTCGAATAAAAGATGAATATATACATGTCACTGACAATGTCACTAACCATGTCACTAACCATGTCACCGGTGATGTCACTAACCTAGTCTGTCCATGTCATAATTCGAATAAGAGATGAATATACTATTCAATTGATGTCTTCTATCCGCTGATAGGCACAATTATATTTTTGTTATGCGTTGTTTGGTAATACAAATTCGAATAAAAGATGAATATATACATGTCACTGACAATGTCACTAACCATGTCACTAACCATGTCACCGGTGATGTCACTAACCTAGTCTGTCCATGTCATAATTCGAATAAGAGATGAATATATGCATGTCACTGACCATGTCACTAACCATGTCACCGGTGATGTCACTAACCTAGTCTGTCCATGTCATAATCATTACCACAATCACTATGAATGAGTATTCATTATGTTTGAGTACATTGTGTATTAATAATATTATCTGGAATCAAAATTTTCAAGTCATTTTCTATGTTCAAAATTTCTCCACTTTCACGTTGGTATTCTAATGTTTCTCTTGCTTGCTTCACCTTTTCGTTTTGTAATTGTGAATTTCATGGCTTTCTTTCTTGATGTTCCTTCTGAATTTGGTTGCTATACTTTACTTGTTATGTTTCCCATTTAGATTGATTAAGAAAGTAGGTCCAATTGTTCGTGAGAAATTGTTAAGTTGTGTTACTTAAGTGCAATTTTCCTGTTCAATGTGTGCTTCCAGTCCTTCGGAAACTACTAGGCTAACTTATCGTTAAGTTGTGTTACTTAAGCGTTTTAGTTATATGTTCCAACTTATTGTGTTTCAAGCATATCACTGGTCCTGTCAGACCTAACCATGAAATCTTATGTGTGAGTGCAGAAATTGTTCAAGGGTGATAACAACCACAAAGAAAAGGTTGAAGTAGAAGAAGATGACCCACCAAATGAGTGTGAATGAGTGTGTTTGTTAAAACACCAAATGAGTTTTTTGATACTAAACATGTCACACAACATGTCACTGAACATGTCACTGATCAGGTCACTGACCAAGTCACTGTCTGGAGAGATAGGATCATGATTTCAAACTGTACACAAGTTATATATCGTATATGATCGACCAGTGTAATAATAATGTGGTTACTGAAACACAAAAGATATTGTATTGCTCTCGGTATTGTATCATAAGTATGTATCTCTTGAGTCACTGAGCATGTCACTAACAAGTCATTGCTATATACTTGTGATATAAATAAGTAGACAACGAAAAGTAAACAACGAAAGCTACAATGTATTATATTTTTTTTTTTTTTGAACGAAACAATGTATTATATTTAATGAATGTAATTCAACCTAGCCTATGATGTAATGAACAAAAGTGGCAAAACTGAAAAAAATAAAAAAAAATGTTTTCGGCTGCATAATTAATATTTTTTTTAAGTGGCAATTTTGTAATTAAAAAGCAACAGCAGCTCATTTGAAGACACGGTGGCAATGTCGTAATTATTGTAAACTTTGATGTCTTTTCTAGCGCATCATGTTGATTAATGAACCGCATGGTGCAAATTCAAATTGATTTTTCCAATGGTCTTTTGACTAGTCAACTTCACCTTATTGGTAAATTCCTCTATCAATTTTGGGTAGAGTCTACTACCAAAACAATTTAAAAAGAAAAATGTACATTGGTGGGCTCCTCTCAAATCAGATGTGGGTCCGTAGCACACTGGCAAATCATAAATCTCTGTTAAATAACAGTGCAGCGAGTTTCGTCCAAAAAAACACAGGTACTGCTGAAAATTGCTTACTGATCTCAACAGAAAAATCAAAATCAAACCCTAAGAGAGAGAGAGAAAGGGAGTGGACGGAGTCAGTGACTGTGGGTTGGAGAGAGAGAGAGAGAGTGAGCCCTAAGAAATTGGCTACGGAAAAGATGGCGTCGTCGAAACTGATGTCGTCGTCGTCAAAGTCACGAAACTCGGATCTCTCGCGACGACCTTCTTCCAATTCCACAAAACCCAAACCCTCACCATCTTCTTCCTCCGCCGCTCCCCAAACCCTAAACAACAACAACAACAGCAGCAGTAGCTACATTAACACAGGCAATCCGACGCCGCTCCAGCTCGGCTCCATGACCGTCGACGGCCTCTTCCGCGATGTGTACAACAACAGCCTTACCCCCGCAGAGGCCAGCCTTCTCGACGCCCAAATAACCCTAATCGACACCGCCGGTCTGGAAATCAATTCAGCAAGTGTAAGCTCGTCGGCGCCGCCGCGTCCCAAGACTGTGGACGAGGTTTGGCAGGAAATTGTGTCCGGCGAGAGTCGGAAAGAGTGTAAAGAAGAGGTGCCCGATGAAATGATGACTCTTGAGGACTTTTTGGCCAGGGCCGGGGCAGTGGAAGAGAACGACATTAAGGATTTACAGCTTGAGCCGCAGCCGGAGACTGAGAGATTGAGCGGAGGAGTGTTTGCGTTCGATCAGATCCCACTCAGCCCGTTCCAGTCGATTGACAAGGTTGAGGGATCCATAGTTGGGTTTGGGAATGGTGGGCCGGAGTTGGTTGCAAGTGGAGGAGGAAGGGGGAGAGGGAAGAGAGCTCGCGCTGTTTTGGAGCCGCTGGATAAGGCTGCACAGCAGAGGCAGAGGAGGATGATCAAGAATCGGGAGTCGGCAGCAAGGTCCAGAGAGAGGAAGCAGGTGAAAATGGACTTACTTTGTTATTTCGAATTTCGAATTCTTTTGTGGACTTATTTTGTGCTTTTCTGATTTTAGGCTTACCAAGTTGAATTGGAGGCGTTGGCGGTTAAATTAGAGGAGGAGAACGAGCGGCTTTTGAAAGAGAAGGTAATGAATTGTGTTATTTTGAAATGTGCTCGTCTATTACTAGTCAAATGTGCCTTTCTATTACTCGTGGCTAGAACTGTATGCTCTATAATCTTGCCCACATGGTAGCAATTAGCCATCTTTTAAGTCACAGTCAGTATTCCGGAGAATTAGCATAGTTCAATGCCAAATGTTAAATGTTTGCAAAGCCCTTGGGGTTAGCCAAGTGGTGAGGAAGGGTGGGGAATTGGGTGACGATTAGGGTAGGTCAGTGGTTCGATCCCCTGCTATGTAACAAAAAAAAATCTTAAACGTTTGCAAGGTCACTAGCTTTCTTCATTTGTCTCATTTCTTAGATACTAGCGTTTGCCAATTAAAAATATTCTACTGTTAAAAATCTTCATTTGGATATGACTTGGTTGGCTAGTCTGTTCTTCTACTATTGGTGTTGGTGTAAACTACTATGTAGGTTGGATACATGAACTTTACTTATCAGTGTTGCTTGGATTTTGGTAGTCCAAACAATGTCGATAATAGTAATTTCTGGATCTCATCTACTCGTTTCTCTTTCTTTTCATTACTAGTTTCTGTGAATCCTTTTATTCAATTATTTCAACCTCAGACAACGGTTGATCAGATCACTACTGTGAGATGAAACACTAGGAACATAATAAAAATTATATACTCAGGACTAGTGAGGTCTGACCCTGAGTGAACTACGCAGCAATAAACAAATGGTGATGAAAGGCATGATTTATCATTCTTTCATGGTTATAACAGATTGTCTCATTTAGAACCGATCACCTATGATCAAGTTCCTCTTTTGTTACAGTAAAGCATGATGTAGTCCTACTTCAAGCAAATATCGCGACCCTGCTCCATTTCATCCCATTAGTGACTTACCTTTGGTCAGTATAGGCTGCATATGAACAAAGCCCCTAGTTGTTCATAATTGTCTTTTACACATTTAGTAATGCTGAATCCCCTAGTTGAGGCTTGATTGATAACTAACCCGAGCTCAAGCTATGTGCGATGAACAAGCTCATAAATAAGAGCCTTATTGGTTTAGAAATATGTGTACATGCACACACAATATTTAGGTAATGTATCAGTATACAGGCATTCAAAATTTAAATTTTTTATGTATTTCATTATCTTTTTTTCCCAAGCTTTACAGATAAATTGTCGTGAGTTCTTAAACATGTCATTTACTTATCTTAAATCTTAATGACAATTTGATATCCGTAGGAATCCCTGAGTAAATTTATTAGAAATTAAACTCATCTAAGAAATTAGTTTGAATTCATTATGACATGAAATTTATATTACCCACGAGGCAGAGATAATCAAGGCTGTGAGTTTTTTTGTGAAACCTATGAACCAAGTTTGAACTTTGAACAAGATTTTAAACTATGTTATATGTCTGAGCTTGACAAGAAATCAAATAATCAATCTTGCACATTTAATAGTTGGCTCATAGGTTTACTTGAAGCCCTTTTTGTCATATAGCTTCGTATACTAATAAGGTGTTCATCTTATTTGGTTAGAAAGAGGAAACATAGTCTGGAACCTAACTCATGTCGGGATGAGTTTTGAATCTTTAGTGAACTCACCTCATTTGTCGGACTCTACGATTACTAATATTTCTCCCAGTAAGGATATTTCCCAAGTCATCAAGAGTCGTATGGGAGCAAATCAAGTCAGCTACTCCTTTTCTTATATTCTTTATATAACTATCACATGTCTTGAACTTTACCATCTGATTTTTTTTTTTGCACTTAGTCATCTACAAACTCCCCTCCATTGCTACTTCTGTGACGCTTTCCATTAAAATTAATGATGCGGTGCATGACTGAGCCCACCTGCCCATACTTTTCAGGGCATTTTCGTATTTTCAGCGAGTGCCTTATGTGGTTGAAGGCTTGGTCGTTCAATAGGGGACTTTGGACTTTGGTTGAAAGTGAGGGTTTGAATTAAAAGAAGGAACTTGCCAAGAGAATAGAAAATTGAAAGGGTCAAAGTTCATATATCTATGGATACAAAAGGTGGATTTGAAAAGTAAACAGGAAGTTTTCTTGGAGTTGTAGCTGTGGTGAATTTGGTTGGTATTTTTTCTTCGTCCTTTTCAAATCAGAGAGAAGGAAAGAACCAGATTTTAATTTCAAGAAGAAAGATTTAGAAAGAGGGATATGGGATTTCAAGAACTGATTGAGAAAACCTGAAGAACAGCACATGAAAAATCAGAAAGAACAAAAGATTGGGAGGTCAGATCCTATATAGAAACAAGAGGCTTGAAAAAATGAGATAGATAATGGAGAATCAAAGAAGCTGAGATTGAGAGATATTGATAAATAATGAAAGGAAGGAATATAATATACTCATGAATGCAAGATCCAATTGTGAAGAACTGAGAATGGAACTGGGTAAATTGCATCATAAATCTCAGAAGCAGAGGCTTGGAGATTCACAAGTAGAGTTTGTGATTGCTATTTATAAATTGAGAGTTGGGATTTAGATTCAGAAATGAGAATTAGATAGGAGTCAGAAACAGCAACTGGGAAGCTTTTACCCCTTTGGAATTGAAGACCCCACATAAGGCACCCCTGAAAAGAGAAAATGTCTCCAATGGGCAGGCGGGTGCCTATAATTTTGGCCGAAAATCTCTCTGGCATTATGTAAGAGTGTTTTTTTTTTAGGGAAGGGGAGGGGACTCCAAAGTTCGAGAAATGTGAGGAGTGCTGGGCAGGCCACTACCTTAGTCCAACTGGACTACACCCTAGTGCACAGCATTATGTAAGAGTGTTTACATGGTTAAGTACCCGAAAAAACAAAAATTTAGATGGTTAAGCGCACTACATGTGATGATTCGGTAGGGTTTTCATACTTGGGCCTATATTTATTAGTTGATATCTAAATTCGTCCTTACCTTTAACCATAAAAAGAAAGGAAAAAAAAAAGTGAAAAGTTGTGCTTGCTGTAAGAAAACCCATTTCACCTCTTTCTGTCATTCAGATACGAAGTTCCAGCTAAGTCGCTTACACCCAAAGCCTCACTGATTTGGTACTCAGACAAGCACATCTCCAACATGAACCCACTTTCCTCCTCTCCAAAGCCTCCCAGCCCAACGCCATTGGTTCAGTCATTGTCACTAAACCAGGTGTCAAAAGCTCCGAACTGATGTAATATTATGATAGGGTCATGTGGTTGGTGGAGGTATGCATCCATTTTGAGAAACCTTGGTCTGGTTCTCCGTGTAGATACCCACAGCTTGGTCCTCTTGTCAGCTGCCAAAGCTAGATGGGAAAGAGGCGCAAGAGATTTTGTAAAGAATTAGGAGTAGCTCAGGAAATATGTACAAGGGCAAAAGGAAGGAGATCAGATGGAGAAATGTGGTGTGTGAAAATCGCCGCCCACTATATATTGTTCAGTTATCTGATATTGATGCGTTTGGTTTTCAAGTTTATGTTAAGAGCTTGTACTTTCTTGTCTGTGTTATACCTTGTTCTGTTTTTTTTCTTTGAAAGAGAGAAATTAATTAAAAACGACAAACTGCAGTGCAAACAGAGCCAAGAGCCCAAACAGAAGTTCAGCACAAACTAACTATCTAAGTAGAATTCATACAACATATGCCACCAAACTAAGAGTGAAAAACATTGGCTTGAGAGTTGCCTGTCTTACTTGATCTCTTTTGTTTCCAATACATTTATTTCGCTTTCGTTGTCTAACAAAAGATTTTCTTTTGCAGGCTGAGAGGACTGAGGAAAGACTTAAGCAGGTACTCATTTTGCTTATGCCACAAGGAATTTATTGATTTGGCGAGGGGATACATTTTAATGGGAAAATGGTCTTTAGGCTAATGGTGATTTATTTGGGTATAGTATGCGAAAGATATAGTATGCAACAGACAACCTGGTTGAAAATTATGGTGACACGTTATGACTATTTCATAACGCTCACCCGGAAAAGAAAATTACAAATATACACTATGAGCTCCACTTTTTGAACTATGTTTTGCAAGCATAGATTTACCATAATTTATAAAAATAGAGTAGAGTATAATCTTTTGTTGTTTTGTTGGTCAAGGCTCCGGTTTCTCTTAAATATCTTTTCATTCTTTTGTAGCTTTAGGCCTTTTTAACGCTTTAATACCCTGATTTTCAGATCATTTTGAATCTGCAGATTTTGTTCTTTAGCATAGTTGACCAAATCGCTTGTCTCCAAAAGAAACAGTTTGGCCTGCCAAGTTATGTGTTCTGTACAGTCATTCATGTTATTTTGAATTCGTCAACAGTCTACCAAGTCATGTGACAATCTCATCCCAAGAACTTAGAAATAGAGCGAAAGAAATTTAATCACATAGTCCAGTTCTCTTAGAGGCAACTCAAAAACATAGTCCTGCAAATGTGTTTGTGGAGAACAATGTTTTTTTTATAAGAAAAATTCATTTAAGGGTACATATTAAGTCATCTAGCATGCAATGGGGTTTACTTTTCTTATGATCAGGGCAGACAGACAGCATAATGCATTGTGAATGTTGGCCATTTCTTTTGATGATAGACTAATGTCCATCAGGGGGACTTTTTTGCTGAGAATACCTTATAGGCTTATATATATGTTTCATTGTTCACTTATAATAGCAACATAGCCTTTTCATATTAAATATAAGCGTATTAAGTGATGTCGAATTTTAGCTCAAGTATCATCTAACACTTCACCTTAGGCAAACATATCTCAAATTAGATATTTGCTTTTTTTTAAGGGTGGGGATGCAATTTGCTTTTTAGGGAAATTCTTATGAATACAATAGTCAATTGGTAGGTTTCACCATGATAAATATTACTGCACAATGAACAGTCTCTCTGAAATTATACAGTCATGGTCTTCTAGGTTATCTAAGCTTTGGATTTAGTAGACTCTTCAGAGCAGTCAAGACAATTACCATGATGAATCTTTATAATGATAAAAAATGGTTTGCATAGGTTTGTTGTAGACTTCCATCCAAGTTTGCTTGTATGAATTGTGATTAAACAAGAAATTTGGTTACTATTAATCACGTTGATTGTTGATGGTTGATTAATTTCTATCATTTATGCATATGAGGGAGATTAGATGAAAATTCGGTGTGAAAGATAGAGGGAGTTGTCTTTTTTTTTTTTTGGTGGTAATTTAATATGTAATTGACTATTGTGTATTGATACTGCAGCTAATGGAAAATGTTATTCCGGTTGTGGAGAAGAGAAGACCATCACGTGTCCTCCGGAGAGTTCGCTCGTTGCAGTGGTAGAGAACATAAATGCTTGAGATGTGATGTGGAAAATAGACATCGTTTTAAGACCTAGAAAGTAGATACATTCGTCTACCTGGAATCTGATTTCTAAGTTAGATATTTCCACCTGATGATTATCATTTTAGTAAGAGCTACCGTATTTTTCCGTAGGAAAGAAAGAAAGAAAGAAATTGCAACCTGTATGATGAAGGGCAATTCCTTACGTTTGAAGAAAAAGATGGCGTTCATCGAGGGAGATAAGAGGTAACAGGGCCTTATGTTGTATGTAGTTGGTTTGCAGGGAATTGAAACCACGTTCTCCCCGGTTAATGATGTGAAGGTGAAGCAGAGGATCCAAATTTAGTTATGTTTATAGGTTTATTCCTTATGGTAAATATAAGATGGTCACTGCTCTTCTCGTTCCTTTATATGTAGGGAGACTGCATTGCAGCTCCTTGCTAGAGACGAGAGTGCCTATTGAATAAATCTGGGGATTTATTATTATTATTAATTTAATTTCTTTTAGGTAAATATGGTAAATCTGTTTTAACTCACTCTCTGTCTCTCATCGGGTACAAGGTTTTAGGGCAAACTAGGTTTAAGCCACTGATGTAATTTACCATTCAAGGTAAAACCTTGGATGACAATTGTTCATTACTGGGTTGGTAGTAGAGACTATAGGAGCCCTCTGTGTGCATGTGTTATGTGCTGGTGAATCAAATGCAATAAATATGGAATAGAATGAAGAACCTCGTGAGTCAGTCTCGTGAGTTTGGTGTGATTCGACATCACACAAATGACGTGAGAGGAATTATTAATAAGTTATGAGCAGAGTTGGTTTCTTGTTCTTTTCTTGCTTCTTTCTCTGAAAAAGATCCTCTCTTTTATCCTTTTTCCAAGTCTATGACTGTTTTGTTTGTCTTTTAGTCCCTGCCTTGCTGCCTCGTAGTACTACACTACTACTACTTTATATATGTCTCTTATGTCCTTTGGTTAAAATCAATGGGAGTTGGACCACTGGCCTCATCGACAAATACAAATACAAATCAAATTTGAGGTTGCTCTCTAGCCTCGCGCCATTTCCCTTCTTTCTATGCATAATGAGATGTTATGGTATTATATGCTTGAAGCAATAACCTTAAAATGATTTGTTAAATACATCATACTTGAATAATTATGGTCATCAAAAACTTCTATTACCACCTCTCAAACTACACTCATTGATCAAAAACCACGGCCATTAGCGACTCATGCCTTCCTTTTAGTGCTCTCAATGCTTTGCAATTTTGATTTAAAACGTATAGGTTGCCCAAAAGGCTTCTCTTTGTAATTTTCTTTCCCACATAAAAAAAACAAAAAAGACCAGGGCCATGCCTCGTGATGGAGGCACTGTTTTTATGTTTTATTTCGTAGGGAGGGACGTCAAAAGAGCTTCCAACACTAACTTCAAATGTGGACAACATTTGTTAAGATTATGGTTCCAAAATTTTTAGCTAAGTAAGTGGAGGAAAGATACTAACCCAAAACTTAAGCTGATAAATAATAAGTTAATGATTCATTGTGTATATATTTAGACTGTTGATTTTGTTTTATTGAGTATAACAGTTTGAAAATGTTATCACATAAGCTTATTAATCCTTCAAAGTTTGAATACTGTTAAGACGAAGTTTCTTTGATTCTTTCCATTTGTCTTTATAGCGTGGTACACTGATTATATATTGAGAAAAACCTCCATATGGTACCTGAACTATCACCAAATGCAATTTTTGGTACCTGAACTTTCATAAGGAACCTAGTGGTACCTGAACTATGCCTCCGTTAGCCATTATAGTACCTACCGTTAAATATTCCGTTAAGTGCTTATGTGGCATGGGTAAAACAGTAATTTTATTTATTTTCAATTTTCAAAATAAATTATACAAAAAAAAATTGGAACAAGACTAAAAATAAGAAAAATTATTTTTATTTTATAATATAATTTATTTCCAATTTTTATGTTTTTAATATAATTTATTATCATGTAGGTGGTTTTCTTATTAATTAAAAAATAAAAATAAACTATACTCAAAAAAGTAATTAAATTTTTATTATATTAAAAAAATGATAATTTATTTTGATTTTAAAATTTAAATAAATTATACAAAAAAAAATTTAAAATAATTTATCCACAATTCAAGATTAAAAATGAGAAAAATTATTTTTATTTTTGTAATATAATTTATTGCCAATTTTTATGTTTTTAATATAATTTAGTACCATGTAGGTGGTTTTGTTATTAATTAAAAAATAAAAATAAACTAAACTCAAAAAAATAATTTAATTTTTATTATATTAAAAAACAATGATAATTTATTTTGATTTTAAAATTTAAATAAATTATACAAAAAAAATTTAGATAATTTATCCACAATTCAAGACTAAAATGAGAAAAATTATTTTTATTTTTATAATATAATTTATTACCAATTTTTATGTTTTTAATATAATTTATTACCATGTAGGTGGTTTTATTATTAATTAAAAAATAAAAATAAACTATATTAAAATGTCACATAAGCACTTAACGGAATATTTAACGGTAGGTATTATAATGGCTAACAGAGGCATAGTTCAGGTACCACCAGGTTCCTTATGAAAGTTCAGGTACTAAAAATTACATTTGGTGATAGTTCAGGTACCATATGGAGGTTTTTCTCTTATATATTTTTCATTGCCGAAGGAACCTTAAGTGGATACTATAGGGCATATGTTGTGGAGAGAAAACCACTAGGTGCCCGAAGTCGGATCAGGAAAGAATTTAATCCAATTCGCCGATAACATGAAGAATAGGGGAGGAGCGAAAGAAAAAGTAAAAAAAAAATAGAACTTTGAAACAAAGAAATGGGAAGAGATGTTAAAGATTTTATTCGTTTATGCATCAAAGTATGAGCTTAATTACATTATCTCCCATCAAGAGAAAAATTAGATTATCATCGGATTTTATAAAAAAAGAAAAAGAATTTCAAAAAGATCTCGCAAGAGAAAGAGATAATTTTTTGGTTAAATTAAAGGAAAGTGATTTGCACTCACCTCCCAAGACACTAAATTATTTGGTTAAAAACAGAGCCTGCAGATTGATAATCACAGAACTAATCATTTTAGAATTATAAACCCCATCATCAACAATCACAGATTCACATTCTCCCATCATTTTGTTTTCTATTTTAATCATCTATTTTCCTTAAATATGTTGTTCTTTAAAGAGTAAATTTTCTCCAAACAAAATGATTCTACCTTTTCTCTGTAAAATAATAAAAACCCACAGTCTCCAATATTCATGTCTGTCATCCATTCAAAGCCAAACACTCCTGACATTTTAACAGCCTCTTTACCACACACTCTCTCTCTTCCCCCTTTCTCACATTTTTCAAACCCTCTTTGCTTTCTCTGTGACCCAGAGATAAAAAGAAAAGCTACAAAAGGACTAAAGCCTGTCTGTAATTTAAACCATCTTTATCTTTTGCATTCACCAAAACGAGAGAGAAGCTCTTGATGAAGTTCTCCATGTTCATCTTCCTGTGTTTGCTCTCTTTACTCTTCCAGCATTCTCACTCCACCACTAAACTAGTGGATGGAGTTTCAGAGTGGAAAAACCCAACTGTTCATGTAGGAGACTCCATCAGTCAGTTCCTGAAACTTAACTGCAATCCAAGAATTTCTTTTTTCTTTTTGAATGATGTAATTAAAGTTACTTGGGCTGCATATATACTAACACTCTTGTCTTGAACATTTCAGTTTTTAAGCACAAGTTTCACTACAACCTGTACATTTTCCAGAACCAAAGAGCCTTCAATGTCTGCAATTTCACTCAAGCCACACTTCTCAACAAACCTGACTCCACATCCTATACGGTATGGTATCTCTTCCTCTCAGACAAAGGCACTCAAAACACGTTTATCTGAATTTTATTTGACACTTTGAACTTGGGTTTTCAAGGGATTGTAGCTAAAATAAGTAGTTCCCATCTAGGATGTGATAATTTGAAGATTTGAGCCGTCTAACTAAGTCCTTGCATTACAAATTGACTGCTGTTTTTCAAACTTGGGTTGTGCTTCAAATAACTAGTTTCCATCTGGGTTTGTCTAAATTCTAGCAACAAATTCATCTTAGATTACTAGTTAAGTACTGCTTTTGAACTTGGGTTTTCAAGGAAAATAAGTAGTTCCCATCTGGGATGTGATAATTGCCTCAAACATTTGAACTTGGATTACAGATTAAGTGCTTGGGTTGTGCTTCATAAAAGTAGTTTCCATCAGAATATGTCATATTTGTGTAACAAATTTGAGCTCTTTCATCTTATATTACAAGTTAAGTGCTGCTTTTGAACTTGGTTTTCAAGGAATTGTGCTTGAATTAAGTAGTTCCCATAAGTCTGTCAAAGATTTGAGTTTTCTAACCAAACTTTTCTTAACTTTACTAGTGGCACCCATCACGCCCTGGATTCTTCTACTTCTCCTTCAACAATGGTTCTCTGCTCAATACATGCCAAGACACTCAAAAGCTTGCAATAAGGGTCTCTTCAACAACAATGGCTCCAGTGGCAGCCCCACAACCCAGTTCAGAAACAGGTTCTGGTGGGGGTGGTGGTGTAGTGTCATCTTCTCCAACATATCCATGGCCTTTCCAACCTCACCAAGCTTCCTTATCTCCAAGTCCAGAGCCAAGTGTTGGCTCTTTAATTCCGAATAAAGGTGGTGGCATGCCATTTATCAACAGCAACCCTGCTGTTCCTCTGCCTACTGGTGAAGTTGATTCTGCTACAATTCGCCCTGTACCAACCTCGGGCCACCAGGGACAGGTACCCCAATTTTCTCTCTTTCTATTAACACTAACATTGTTATGTCTGCTTATGCATCATTCATGCAAGTCTATATGTCATTGGTTATTTAATAGTTCTTGATCTTCATAGACTCAAACATTAGGACTTGTGCTTTTCTTCATTTCCTTGAAATGAAAGTTGAGCACAGAATGTGAGAGAGATCACCATTTCTGATTATATATCATATGATGTGTGAGTTGATATGTTAATCAACAGTTAGTCATGATAATTGAAGTAATAATACTGAGATAATTGGTCAGAAAATGTGCTCTATTTAGCATCATAGTGAAATATGCCTACATATATGCTTCAATACTTGACAATGTATACTAGGCTGCAGTGTTGTATAATGAAAGAATGTTAAATATGACTCTCTTTTTCTTTTTTCATTCGAGTTTTGATGGGTTATTGATTGGGCTTGTTTTCTATTGTGGGTGGAACTGCACACTGCAGGTATTGATGGGGTTATTTGCTGCTCAAATGGCTCTATTTTGTGTGGTTCTCCTGATGCTGTAAAAATGTTGAGAGAGAGAGAGAGAGATGGTTTGTAATATGTGTAGGTAAATCTGAGGTAGTTAATGTGCACCAGACAGTGTGGTTTTGAGTCTAAAGTAACTTTAAGAGTGATGATTATACCATGTATTGGAGATGCTCTTAGTCCCTACTTTGGACATCATTAGCACTTTTGATCCTTTAGTTTTGGCACGCAATCAATTGCTTACTTTTCTTTTCTGCTTGCTTTGTTCTGCTCTTTTCCCCTTCCTCTTGTTTTTTTGGATGAATTTAAAATTTGAAAATCATTACAAGACCAATGGCTTATTGGCTAGGCTAAAGTAATCCTTGCATAGTGGTACCAAAAGCAATTTAAGATTAATGATGTTTTATACCATTTAATAACTCCTGTAACCCATTTTGTCCAAATGAATTTCAAGCAAAAGATTAGAATCTGAACAACTAAATGTGGTTCTGTGGCAGAATGAATGGTGTGCATAAACTGTGAATATGAACTTCTTAAACTTAAGAAACATGGAACGCCAGTTTGATTCAAATTCATATCATGAGATGATTATGCTGTAAGCCTGTAACAGAAGCAAATTATATGCAATAACGAAGGCCTTTTGTGGTAGAGTTTCCCTCTTTCTCCCTAGGAACATAATCTGTTCAATAATGATTTTCAAACTTAATTGGTAGCTTTTTGCAGTGCCTCTCATTTTCATTTTTGATAACTTGCATAAAACAAAAGTGGGTTGAGAATTGAGACTGAGAGTTTACAAGAGCTACAATCTTTTTCCTGTTGTCAGGCAGTTAACTTCATTTGATTGAATAAGAGTATCAGATTATGAATGGTGTGATTTAAGCTCCAGTTTTTGCAAGAGAATGTTCATGCATTATATTTTGGAACTACTTAAGAAACGTGTTATATTCGCATGGAACACTACTCTGCTGTGTTGGAATCAAAGAAAGCCGTTGGCTTCCCGCCAAGGCAAACAATACTGTTATGATAAGCAACGAACTTTTACGTACCATTCTAACATGCCTTGCAGAATATCATATTAGGAAGCAATGAATATTTGCTTTGTTGATATGCTAAAAGAAAAACAGAATACCATTCTAAGTTGCCCTCACACATTTGCGCATCCTCCTTCTGATCATTTAGAAAGTAAAACTTGGAGACTCTAATTTTATTCTAATACCCAAAATCCAGAAATGGATCAAGAAATAGGACTGGAGATCACCCATCCTGTAGATGATCTTGCTTCCTCTTCTGATTTTCGGATTGCCAAGGACGACTCCGGTCATGTTTATGAATCCAAGGAAACCGAAAGGGCGTACATCCTCACTGCCCATCTCAAAGGTCAATATCATTTTCATCAATCTTTGTGTGTGTGTGGGTATTTTTTGGTTCTTATGAAAGTTTTCGGGTAAATTCAGGTTATAGAAAAGAGCATGTTGATATTGACATAAACAAAGACGGGACTCGGATAATCATTGGTCTGAAGAAGCCAGTTCAAGAGGAGGTGATGTCAACGAAGAAGAAAAAAGGGGAGACAGGTTTCAGAAAAGTCTTTCGGATTCCAGATGGAGTGGCTTTGAGTAGAATCAAGGCCAAGTTTAATGAACAAGAATCGACTCTCAGAATTGAAATGCCAAAATTGGTGAAAAAAATTGTTGGGGTTAGGATTGAGGAAGTGAAAGAAGAAGGGGGGGACATAGAGATACCACAGATTACACAAGCTGCAAGTGATGAGGTTCTGGAAAAAGATGGTGAGACAATGGAAGCAGTGGTAGAGAATTTTCACGCAAAGGGAAAAGAGGTAGATAAAGAAGAGTACAGGAAAGAAATTGTAGTCGATCATGACCAACAGTTGCAGGCTGAGAATCCGAGGGAAAATCGAGAAAGTGAAGAACCAAAGATTGTAAAGACTAAACAAGCAGATGGAATTGAGAAAGAGAGAGAGGATGCTAAAGGAACAATCGAGGAAGAAAATCATGGAGAAGTCAAGAATGATAAAAGCACTGAAGAATCTCGTCAAGTTGCTACACAATCACAAGAAACTGAAGTAACCAAACCTCGCATAGAAGAACAGAAGAGGCCAGAGAAGAAGGAAGTTGATGAGTGTGAAATGGGGAAAGGAAAAGACGTGGGTTCTCAATCAACTCCAGAGAAGAAGCCTGCTGCTAAAGAAAAGTCTAACCCGCTGCGCACTCCTTTGATCATTGTAGGTTCAGCCCTTCTCGTCTCTATTGTACTGCTAGCAATTAACAGGATTAGGAATAGAAAACGATAGATTTCATTTGTGTACTAAAGCTAGCTACACATACCACTTTTACTCTCTCTAATATAGCAGATATGATGTTAATCTAGTCTAGTGTACTTAATAAATGCATGGGACGTTTAAAACCGTTATGCATGTTTAGATTGAAATACGAAATAGAAACACCATATTCACTGCACACACAAAAAAAAAAAACAATCACAGCAAACAAAGAGAACCAATTATGGTCTCAGCACTTGACTATATCTCAGTCAAACGCTACATAAAAGCCATTAGGGGTTTTGGTTCATGCAATATTTAGTTATTTACAGACCATATACACTAGAATTTTCCCTCCAACAATAACCATTTTTAAAGTTCAAATTGCCAGAAAAATAAGATTTAGCTAGAAATTTAACAATTTCACTTCATCTAAGGTGGTTGGTGTAGTGGTTTGACACTAAAATTATTTTATGAGAGTTCCTAGGTCCGACTCTTCTAAGATAACAGCTTGATATCTAACGAGTTGTGGTCATAATTATTTTTCTATTTTCTTAAATAAAAAAATTAAAAGAAAAATGCTGAACTACTTCTCCCGACAAAAATATCGTCGGCAAGAGTGCTTCTTTTATTATTATTTTTTTCAAGAAATTGAAAAATTGAAAGGTTAAATATGCTCTAGTCACAACTTTTGGGAAGCATTCAAGAGCTCTTAAATATGTTCCATCACAACTTTTGGCGTGACAATATTTGGTTTTGAAATCAAACACGCCAATTTCCAACGAGAAATTGTTGGTCTGTAAAAGTCAATCACAACAAGTATAGATAAAATAACATGTCAAGCATACAATAACAATAACTTAGAGTATAAGAATACTAACCTTGAACGGTCATTGATCACGGTGAATAAGCGAGTCTTCTACACAGCACTTTACCTTATGTAATCACTATGGGACTGATTTGGAATACGATAATAAAGTGTGTGCAGGGACCCCTTATTTATGATAGCAAGGATCACTTAGTCTTCATCCCATAAGGAAGACTGAGTTCGAATCCACTTCTTGTGCTATAATACATATCCGTTTATTAACTTATTTATTAAGTAAACATGAGTTCCTTTTATTTATCTTATCAGAAACAATTAGATAAATAACACAAGGTTAGACTTGTATTTGATCTCAGTTACTTGTCTTGCAAAACACATAGTAGTTGTCGTACTTAATGTAACTAATGACAAGTCCACTTTCATGTTAACTCTAACATTCTCCCACTTGGACTGACATTCGTTATCACAACAAGAAACTATGCTTAGCTCAAGTTTAGTAACCATTCTTTAGTGCGCAATGAGATCAAAGACAATTCAATAACTCACCAGCATGTTCTGTCAAAATACAACCAGTAATGCAGAGTTCAGGAAAAAACTGTACTTACGAAAACACAGCATTTCCAGAGCTACTAACATCCCAGCTGTACAATACATGAACAAAGGATATGATCGGTAAATTGCAGCAAATAACTTGATGAATCTGACTTTAAATTTAACTGCAATTTGGTCCTCTTTATGGTTCTGTATGCAAGGAAACTCAACACAAGTTTTCAAATTGAAACTTACTTGATGTGTTCATTCAGTAATTATAATTAATATATACTGAACCATTGCCTCATAATCCAGAAGCAACAAAACAAACAGAATAGCTATTCAAAAAATTCAAAGTTCACAGAATAGAACTCAACAGTCACAAAACTTAATGCTGCAGCAAATAATGAAAATAAATTCATAAATTTAAGTCTCAAACTAATGTAAAAACCATTACAAAAGAAAATTCCAGAAAGCTAAAAGAAAACAATGAGCACCATAACCTTGTGGAGACAAAAACTCCCACTGATCCTAAGCATCCAAACTAGGTAGAATACCAATGACTGAGATGTGTTGCTTAAAAACAGCAACTGTTAGAGCCTTGGTAAAAGGATAAGCCAACTGAGCTAACGTATTGATCTTCAAAACTTCAAGTTCCTTATGCTTGACTCTTTCTCTAACATTGTAATACTTGAGATCTATGTGTTTGGAATTGGTTGACCTCTTATTGTTCTTGGTAAAACAGACAGCTGCGGAATTATCATAATAAAAGCTTCAATGGTCTTGAAACAATTGTGTCAACTGCATTTGTTAGAATCACAAAATTCTTTAGCCATAATCCTTCACAAGCTCCTTCATAGATAGCAATGAATTCAGCTTGCATTGTGGAGGTTGCTGTTAGTGTTTGTTTCACACTCCTCCATGCTATAGCTATTCCAGCTAATGTAAAAACATAACGAGAAGTTGCTTTTCCTAAGTCCGGATAATGTGATGCAAAATCAAAATCACACTAATCAACAACTTCAAGCTCCTTGACTCTTCTATAGACCAGCAAGTGATTTTTAGTTTTCTGAAAATATTTGAGTACTTTCTTCCCCCTATCCATTGCTTGTGGCATGGATTGGATGAAACCTTGACAAAATGCCCACTGCTTATGCCAAGTACATAGGATGATTCTCCTAAGTTTTTCATGTCAAAATTCTTTGACAAAAAGCTTTGGTGTTGTTCAGCAAATTCAAACTTGTGCTAGCAAGTAGAATATCATCCACATATAAAACCAGAAAAATAAAGTGCTTACCCTCTGATTTCATGTAGACACATTCATCTACTTGATTCTCCACCAAACCAAATTGACTGATCACAGCATCGAATTTTAAATACCATTGTCTTGAAACTTGCTTCAAGCCATAGATTGATTTGTTGTGTCTACAGACAAAGTGTTCTTTCAATGCTGCCGTCTGCATTGGTTTTGATTTTGAAAACCCATTTACAGCCTATAAGTTGGTGTGTTTTCAGTGGCTCAACTAAAGTCCAGACATCATTGACTTGCATGGACTTCAATTCAGCAATCATAGTATGCTCCCACTGATGTGAATGTTTACTTTCAATAGCTTTGCTTGAAAGTAACGAGGTCTGATATTTCACCAATGTCAAAGTCAGATTATTGTAAGTATACAACGTAGTCACTTGCAAGAGTGTCAAGTGATCTTTTAGTAGCTGGTACATCAGCTTCTATGTGCACTGGTGCTTCAATTTCATGTTCTGGAATAATGACATCTTGCTGATCAACATTATCAGCAGCCATTTGTGCAATTTCAGTGTCAAAAAACTGGTTATGTTTGTGTCTCTATAGGTTCAAGTGTGATGGGAACCTCAACTGCAGTAGGTTCATATTCTGGAATTTCTTCCAGCTCACGTTCTAAGTCTTCAAACTGATGAGAATAATTAATCTCATCAATAATCACAGCTTTATTTGTCTCTATTACTCTGGTGGTGTGAGTGGGACAGTAGAATTTGTAACCTCTACTGTGATCAGGATAGCCAATGAAGTAACCCGAAACAGTTTTTGCATCAAGCTTGCTCTCCTGCGGATTATAAGGTCTGGCCTCAGCCTTACAACCCCATACATGTGTATGAAACACACTTGGTTTTCTGTTTTTCCAGAGTTCAAAAGGTGTCTTGGTCACTGATTTGCTAGGACTTCTATTTGTCAAGTAATTTTCTGTTTTGAGTGCTTCTCCCCATAAGTAACGAGGAAGACCAGAAGTACACAACATACTTCTCACAATATTCAAAAGTGTTCTGTTTTTCCTCTCAGCAACACCATTCTGTTCCGGTGTTCCAGGAGTTGTGTAATGAGCTTGAATCCCATTTTCTTGTAGAAATAGTGCAAAAGGACCCTTGTGCTGTCCAGACTCACTATATTTGCCATAATACTCTCCCCCCTATCTGATCTCACTATCTTTATCTCTGTGTTCAGTTCTTTTTCTACCTCTGCTTTATAAATTTTGAATTTTCCTAGTGCCTGTGACTTGTCTGATATAAGATACACATAGCAGAATCTGGAAAAATCGTCGATGAACGTGATAAAGTATCTATTACCACATATAGATTGCGTTGCAAAAGACACACAAAAGTCTCTGTGAATCAATTGCAGTAGAGCAGTACCTCTAGTGAAGGTTTTCTTTTCTGTTTTGCAAATTTTTTTTCCCTTAACACATTCAATTCAATCTGTTAATTTAGAGAAGTCGTGATCTGGTAAAAATTTCTTATTTGACTAGCAGTTGTACTCTTTCTTTTGATATGTGACCTAGTTGTCAAAAGTAAGCTGATTTTTCACTATATTTTCTTTTGTTTCCAGTAACCGTTTCTATATTTTCAAGCAATGATTCTTCTTTAGGGTAAGAACAAGACAACATCTAGTAATTATTGATAAAAGATGCAGAACCAAGGTAATAGTAACCAAGAGAGATTTTTATTTCATTCAAATCGATGAAAAAACTACAATTGTTCTTAACCAAAACACAAATTGAATCTTAATTCCTTCTCATCGAATGAACATGAGAAACAAAAAACAAATATATACTCTAAATCAAACAGACTTGTTCTTCTTGATCCTCTCATCCTCCTGGACACAAACTGCTATCAGCTCATTTAAGGACCATTTATCCTTTTGGGTGTTGTAGGTGATGCTCAACTGGTCAAATTGAGGTGGCAGTGATTTGAGGGCCATGTGGACTAAAACTTGATCATCAAGAGGCATCTCTAGGGCAGCTAGCTGGGCAGAAATATTAATCAATTTCATGATGTACTCTCTAATATTCTGGGACTGGTCATACCTCATGCTGGTTAAAGTGTCAAGCAGCATAGTTGCTTGAGCCTTGTCACTCACAGCGAACCTCTCTGCAATAGATGCAAAGTAGTCCTTAGCTAAATCTGAATTTGGAATACTCCCTTTCACAATGTCAGACATGGTTCTCATAGCAGTAAGTTTGCACACTCGGTTAGCTCTAGCCCATTCCTTATAGTTGTGTTTCTCTAGGTCTGTGCTCTGATCAGTAAGAGGTGGAGGTGCATCCTCAGTCAATGCATGATCTACATTTAGCGAGGCTAAATGTAGTTCAATCTCTGTTCTCCACTTCTTGTAGTTGCTACCGGTGAGTACAACAATGGTAGCAAGGTTAATGGGGTTGCTCACAGCTGAAAATAAAAAGAAAATATGCTAAGTTTTATGTTTGTGGTTAAGTCTTATGTAAAGATAAAACAAAACAAACCAGAAACATCCAAAAGCAAAGCAAAATCAATCATCACAAACTACAATTAACAGCAGTAAGTGAAAACATATAAGCAAAGTTATACAAAAAAGTCCCAAAACAGTAGCATACAGAATTCAAATGGCCAGTCTACCTGTATGGCAAAAGCACAAGCCATTTCCTTATTTTCTTTTTCACAGAACCATATTAATTTAAGATCATTATGTAATCAAATCAGGCAACACATGTATAGCAAGAAGAACTGATTCAATTACTCCTTATATGATCTAAAACAAATATGTAAAGTGCCAATGTCCAAATTTAGAGTTATGAAAATTGAAACCTTCTGTAGAAGATATAAACACAACCTAAAATTGAACATTGCAAGTTCCAGTTTCATGCTTGACAGTTAACTATATTTCCAAAATAGTTTGCTGTGTGCAACATGTATTTTGAAAACAAAATCAACTTATGAAAACTGTGATTGATATCTGTACGTTTTCACTCCACAAAACTGAGAAGATTTGCTAGAAAACTCAATCATGCTTGTTAATTAGAAAAAAGTTTCAGCACTTAATATTTCTGGGAGAAAAAATATATCCATTTGCCAAAAATCTTTTCTCAAGCATATATATATCATCATGATCAACAACTTAGCATGCCCATTCAAATAATTGTCAGAAATTATTCACAAATTCATCGATCAACAATCGAAGACAACAACCATGTGAAAAATTCATCAACAATTCGAAATGTAAGTTTCATCTGGGCACCAACCTAGTATCTTAAATGCGCCCCAGGTGCGCTCTAGGGTTCTTATGCGTGATCATAATCGAAATTACAATAGATTTCGAAAACTTACCCGGATTCTTCAAGCGCTGCAATCAAGAGTTAGCGGAAGCAAAAAACCATACAGCAGCACAAGACAATTCCGAAATCGAAATTCAAAACAGAACGAATTCAAGATCATTTTGGTTTTGAATTCGGTCCCCATTTGAAGATTGATTTGCCCGGAAAATGAAGAACACGAGTTCGTACAACACAGAGAACAATTTTTGAAATCGGAAACAAAGACAGAGAATTTCGAAGCTTTAGATAGTTGGGCATCTGTTTTCTATCTATTGGACTGGGTTTGATTTCCATTTGGAAATCTATTGATTTGGGAAAGAAGAGCTTCCCGTATCTGGGTTTCTTTTGATCGTGTTCATCGCGTTTGGTTGTACGCGAGGTCAAAGGGAATTTTATTCCCAAAAATAAAATATTAAAATTTGGTCATGGGTTTGGGCCTGTTATATTGGGTCCGGGTCAGCAATGGTCTGCAGGCCTCGATAATTATCTTGGCCTGCTGTTTTAGGGTTTTGTGAAAACATTTCATTTTCCGAAAAGAAAAACAAATTTCACAAACATGCTTAACAAAGAACGATCTATATAATTGTGATGTGTGTGCTCTGATACCACATGTTGGTCTGTAAAAGTCAATCACAACAAGTATAGATACAATAACATGTCAAGCATACAATAACAATAACTTAGAGTATAAGAATACTAACCTTGAACGGTCATTGATCACGGTGAATAAGCGAGTCTTCTACACAGCACTTTACCTTATGTAATCACTATGGGACTGATTTGGAATACGATAATAAAGTGTGTGCAGGGACCCCTTATTTATGATAGCAAGGATCACTTAGTCTTCATCCCATAAGGAAGACTGAGTTCGAATCCACTTCTTGTGCTATAATACATATCCGTTTATTAACTTATTTATTAAGTAAACATGAGTTCCTTTTATTTATCTTATCAGAAACAATTAGATAAATAACACAAGGTTAGACTTGTATTTGATCTCAGTTACTTGTCTTGCAAAACACATAGTAGTTGTCGTACTTAATGTAACTAATGACAAGTCCACTTTCATGTTAACTCTAACAGAAATCCCTTAGAATGTTTCAAAAATTATCCAAGTCTACTTTAATGGGTGCGAAGCAAAATTATATAATTCTCAAGAAAGCAACAGCTCGATATCCAACGAGCTGCAGTCATAATTATCTTTCTATTTTCTTTAAAAAAAGAAAAAGAAAATGCTGAAATAAAGTGGTTCTTGTTATAAACTATGGAGAACAAAGAGAATGAATAGAGAGACACAAGATATGAGGGAATAAAAGTATATTATTAATTCTCATTAGCCTCTTTAATTTATATAGAGGTAGGATTTACATCATGAAGACATAACTAATGACCACATATAATAATATATTTACAACACTTCTTTTATTTTTTGAGCTTTTCTATTGAGACTTTCAAATTTTCTCACCTAACCTCCTATACTTTTTACACCTCCTTTTATCTTTTAAATTACAAGATTTTCTCTCTAAACCTCTCTTAAATTCCTGAAATAACCTTGTTTATATAATTCACATAAGTACAAAACACTATATTACCCACTATACCTCCAAATTCACTCGTTATACTTTCATTCATTTTTTTATTGTGAGACAAAAAAAACAGATAATTAATTTTCTTTTTCTCTAAACCTCCATAGATTTAGTGTTTTGTATGTGAATTATATAAATAAGGTTATTTGGAGGTATTGTGAGTAATATAGTGTTTTGTTAATACATAACTTGGATGTCGGAATGCTTGGATGATGATTGGCTTCATATATAACTTTCTCCTCTTCATATTCGTTGCCACGAATTTCTTTTCTTGCTATATCCTTTTATTTTGAGCCTTCATTAACTTTACTGGGAATTATTGCTCAAAAAAAAAACTTTACTGGGAATTTAAAAAGCATTTTATAAGGTTGTACTACTCAATCTACTTGGTATTTCTTTTAATAGTATTGACGTTCTTATATATTGACGAAAAGAAAATATTGGCGTTTTTTCCTTAAAAAAAATCATAATTCTTACAATATGTTTTTTTGTCATTTAAGTCTTACAATTGATCCTCATTTTCCTTTAAAATAAAGGTAAACACTCTTATGAGCTTTCAAGCGGCTTGCTAGGAAATAACTCAACCCCTGTATAGATACCCACATTTTCAAAAAAATGAGATCGAAAAAATTGTGTAGGAAATGTTGGAAAATGGGATAATCAGACATATGTTAGTCCTTTTTCTTTTCCAGTTCTTTTGGTTTAAAAAAAATGGATGGTACATAGAGAATGTGTGTTGATTACAGAGTTTTGAATCCTGCTGCTATTAAAAGACAGGTATCCAATCCCTGTAGAGGATATGTTATTAGATGAAACTCATGGTTCAGTCATCTATACAAAACTTGACCTCTACCACCAAATCAGAATGTGTCTTGAAGATGTGAAGAAGACAGCTTTCAAAACTCATAGTGGTCACTATGAAATTCTGGTTATGCCTTTCGGCCTTACTAACACGAAAACTCATTCACAATATAACCTGTCACGCCCCGATTTTCAAATCAATTAATAAGGCATTTTGCCTTTAATTACAAATCAATTTCGGGAATGTGACTACATGGAATATCAAATACAAATATGCACTAGAAATTTTTTCTTTTAATTCGAGTACAACAATATACTCCATGCCCAATAAATGTAAATGCTGACCCGTTCTTTAGGGTTACATATTACAAGCCATAATTAAATAATAAATTGTTATTACAAAATATTAAATAATTAATCCATCAGAGTTTATTACATAAACAGCGGAAGTCTTATAAACCAATAATATGTATGCAGCCTTGCTTACTCCTGGTTATCCTAACCTGCAGGTATAACCACTACACCGTGGAATAGTGTACCGGGTTATATCAACAAACCCGGTCAGCTTACGAAGCTGGTATGAGTAATCTATGTTTTATTTTCAAAGAATCATTTAACTCAAAAGTTCCATTTCAAATCCGGAAGATTCGTATTATCTAATATACTGAACCTACGTGTCCCATACCACGTATTTTAACCCCACACGCCCCATAAACGTGTATGTTAATACCAGGGTAATCCAGTATATTAAATAATATAAACCCTCGATCTTTACTCACACAAAATCATTTATAACTTAGCCTGATTAAAAGTGAGATGCATCTCACATTTAATACATCAAGTTATTTTTAACTTCGCCTGATTAAAAGTGAGAATACTATTTTTCTTCTCCTTTTAATACATCAAGTTAACCAAACAATATGCAGTCTAGAGCTCTAACTGAATGGGCTACCATTTTTCACCCATTTAACATTGTCCCCGGTCAGGACAGTCCGTTTGGACAAAAACATTCAAATAGACAAACACAATATCTTAATAGAATTATTGTGTTCCCACAAAATTCACAAATTAAAACAATAAGATGAACATTTTTCAAATATTGTTTTAACACCAAAATCACAACAACACAATATGAATTAATATTCATATATAAAAACATCGTGAGATTCACTCACCTCTAATTCCTGCTGCGTCTTCAAATAGAAACCAGGAATCGACAAGCGTGTACGCAACACCTTTCATAATCACCTATGATTATGCAATATCCAATTAGCATAATACATTTCTAAAATAATCCAAAGTTCCTCAAATGTCACCTAGGACATCGGAAATATTAATCGAGACCATTTGACCAAAAGTCAACCATCGGTCAACGTGGGTCCCACGTCTACTATTCATCAACGGGTCCCACACGAAATCCAAAACTTCCAAAATCTACCAACATGCTTATTTCTAGCATCCTAACATCATATCCAAAAATGGTGATGATCCAACGGTCGGATCATCACGGATCTAACGATCCATAATCATTGCATAATTGATCGTTGATCAAACGATCTAATTTCAATAATCCAACGGTCCAACATGCTTATAATCTCAATATTAACCCCACGATCAAATTTCAAGATCATCTGACGGTCGGATCTCTCGAATCGTAAATCGTACGATCCGATAAATCGGGTTAATTGACCATCGGTCAAACGACCGAATTTGACAAAAGTCAAAACACGAAAGTTGTTCGTATCGACGAACCAAGTCAAACGGAGCAAAGAACTGCTCCTGGATCGGCCGGACGCGCCGCCCACGCGCCGCCACCGGCGGTGGTCAGACGCCGGAGAAAAGTTCTCCGATTGACACCAAATTTTACCAGCATGTACATCTCAACAATCCCAACAAGTTTAGTAACTACCTCAAAGTCTGGATCGGAGTGGAAGTTGCCGGAATCGGTGTCGGCAAGTTTTAGATCCAAAAAGTGCAAAGTTTCAATCCCGCCGATCTAGGCCGTACCGCCGTGATCCACCACCATGGGGAGGTTGCTGGGCAGGAGGGGAGCAAAACCCAACAGGTCTCATCGCCGGAGGTGGCCGGAAACGTCGCCGGAAAGCTTCCCCTTTTTGGCAGAAACTGTCGGCTCCGGTTGACAACTTTCGGTCAAGAATTTGGGGAAGGTACCTTCACGGGAAATGAAGAGGGGGAGGAGACGAAGCCGGCACCACCGGAATCGTGGCCATCGGAGGCCGGACGCGCCGCCACGCGCCGCCCGAAGGTTCTGTCCGTTGGGAGCTTTTTCGGAAGTTTCCGGAAAGATCCGGGCAAAAATGAAATTTCTGAAAAATACCCAATATTTATACAAAATTTTCCAAACTTCCGAAGGCCATAACTCCTTCATACGATGTCCGTTTTCGGTGAACCAAATTCCTACGAACTCGATTCGACGAGGTCTACAACTTTCATGAAGGAAGTTTTCCCAAATTCTCAACAGATAAAAAGTTACCTTAATTAACCTTGTGTAACTTATAATTACCGCCGTAATTATCGTTTTACGACGAAAACCTCTAAAAAATATGAAATCACACCATTTCACTTCAAATTTCACGACATATTTTATAAAAATAATAGTGAAATTTTCGGGGTATTACAGTCTACCCTCCTTAAAGAAATTTCGTCCCGAAATTAGGACGCAGAGTATTCCCAAGGTTATCACACTTCAATTCCAAAATCCAAATTTTTATTGATAATCACTTAGGTAGTACATATCAAGCCAAAACATAAACAACCACACTACAACTTGCACACACTCTTATTACAAATTCTAAAATGCCTCACAGGGCTTACACTACCAGAAGCCATCCTTAAACCTCCAATAGTGACTTCGTGGATAAGAGGCCGGATGTCTCGGAATTCCATACATCATCAGCTGGTAGAAATATGCTGCCTCTACGAAACACTTGCAAGTGTCGCAACATTCTCTAGCTGCATGCCTATCTCCATCCACATCCCACATGTCCTGGCCAAAAGGACGCCAAAAACTTGACTCACCGCAAGTAAGACATTTACCTGCGGGCAGGAAAGCTGTAGTCGACGGAAAATACAGCAGTAGATGCTCATGACAAAACTCGGCCTGATGCATCATCCGCTCGACTTCTTGTCTACAGTAGTAGATGTTCCATCCGCTTCTCCACCAGTCGAGGGCTTCACACAGTCGCTGCACCGTTTTCTGCTGCTCGGCTCGTGGTCCTAAAATCATCTTAATCATACATGCTGCATAAAATGCAACATGATGACCTACCACCGAACTTGGACGTGCACCATACAGAGTTCCTGGTTTGCATGCTGCATCGAAGTACTCCAGGGCTAAGGGTATGTTGGCCGCTTCCACAAGTACTCGTATTCCCATTCGGAATAGAGACTCCGGGTTCTTCGCTTCCCAGCAACGATTTGCGAAGATGCGCACTTGCCGATCCGCTTCTATGGAACCAGTGGGTCTGGATCCACCATCGAACCCATCCATGTCGATCGCCGCAAGAGTGGACCAACTGTCAGCATACTCCTTGAAGTCTTTCGAGACACAACGGAGTTCCATTGTGCTCTGCAGGGATGCGGTAGCCACCAACTGGAATATGTACTTCCAGATCTCCACCGGAAGTTCACTCCATTCTGCATTCTTGGATCGCTTGCTGCACTCTCCTTTGTTCACCATTTTGCAAATTCTAGTAGATGTGTTTGTTTGAAATCAGATATGAGGTGAGTAACACAACTCCTTATCCCATGTATTTAAGACAAACTTTCCACTGTAAGGGAAAACTTTCTTTAATGCGAGTGCGGTGCACTCAGCAACCCACTAAGAGTAATTATTGCTCATATCTGTCTCAATTACTCAAAAGTATCGCCCACGATACAAGATTCCACAAGATTAAATCAACAAAAACTCAGTCTTCCACTAACACCGGTCATAATGACTCATTACTTTAACTTTCGCATAATTAATTCCTCAAAAGATGCGAGGTCTCACAAGAGTGGAACTGTATGTGGAAAATCAGTGCATCGGGGAAAGGAAATCTTCCACGATCTCCAAGGCTCCGACAATTAGCTGTAATCAGCCGCTCACTTTTGCTTTTGAATTTTCAAATCCTCCACCAACCATAAATATACACCTTATGCATCCACTAACAGATACTTTCCATTAGTGTCATAAACTCCTTTCTCTTTCAAAGAGGACTTCTTCACCCCACTTCTCAAAAAATACACCAACTCAACATGTCACGTAAAGTGAATTCGTTCAGTGAATTACTTCAATCTGATCCCTCAGAAAGCCAATTCTTTGAGGGCTTAGATGAAATACTTTCACCAGCAATCGAATTCGACAACGATATCGACATGCTAGACATGCTTCTAGCAGAAGACGACGCCATTGAAATAGCCCCAAGTCCACAAGTATCATCTCCACAAGCTGAACCTAGTTCATCCAAACGTATTCCACTGAGGAAGAGCTTCACCAAATACCAAGTCCAAGCATTGAAGGACTTCGTCGAGGCTTTTCCACAGCCAACTGTTCAACAGCGACAAGATTTGGGTGACCAAATAAAGTTAACGTTTGCACAAGTCTCTGCCTGGGTGATAAAGCATCGACCCCGAACGCCTGCCCAAACAACTCGTCAACAAAATTTTCTGCTGAGACAGAAAATCAATGAGCTTCAAGCTCAACTTAGCCAGTACCAAGCAGCATTCAACCGAATCAACTGCAACCACTGTGGAAAACGAGTTACTCCCAATAGTGAGCTACTCAAAGGAATCGAAGAGACTACCCCACAACCTCAGACTCTTCCAATTCCTGCAGTCATCGGTCCAAGGGAAAAGTCTCACATGAGGAGGGATGTTCAAAAGTGTATGTCGATCCCACATCACTCTTCTTCTACACAACAACCATCAGACAACATCAACCGTTCAGAACCTGAAGAAGCATCTGTCGTGGCAGAAGCATCTGTCATGGCAGACACAACTAAGATTTCTGAAATCATTGTGTCGGTCAGAGATGAGCTAATCATCATGGCATCTGCTGCTGCGCCACTGTGGATCTCTGCACTCAAATCCAGTTCTGCCACGCTTCATGAGTTCCTGAATGAAGCAGAGTACAAGAGAATCTTCACTAACGGTATTGATCTTACTCCCACTAACTTCCAAACTGAAGCTTCACGCTACACAGCCACAATTCCTCTCAGTCCTGTCGTACTCTTGAATTTCTTCATGGATGTGGACCAATGGTCCACCATATTCAGTAGCATCATTTCAAGGGCGAGTATCCTTGATGTCTTGTCAACAGGGACTACTGAAAACTACCACGACACCATCCAAGTCATGACTGCCGAGTTCCAGGTAACCACTCCATCTGTCTCCACTCGTGTCACTCACTTTGTTCGTTATTGTCAACGACAAACAGAACAGAGTTGGGCCATAGTTGATGTCTCTGTGGAGGGTTTAAGTTCAAATCTGGGTCCACACCCCAGATCTCAATGCAAGAAGCGTCCATCCGGATGCTTAATCCAAGATTTGTTCAACGGCAGCTCTCGTGTCGTATGGGTGGAACATGTTGATGTACGAGATCAACTCATGCACCAAACATACAGAACGCTAGTGGAGTCAGGTTTAGCCTTTGGAGCAAGGCGATGGGTAGAAATACTTCAGAGACAAGCAGAACGGTTCAATTATTCTGCGGCTGTCACTCATCCACCTCAAGACTTTTGTGTCATACCATCGGTAGAAGGAAGAAGAAACTTGTTGCAGATGGCATGCAGATTAGTGACGGATTTCTGCACAGGCATCGGCAACTCTACTGCTCATGAATGGAAGGTAGCTGAACAAACCAAGTTCAGGGGTTCGGGGATAAGAGTCTCCACTAACAAAATCTGGAATAGGCCGAATAAGCCCCATGGTCTTACTCGAACTGCAACAGCAATATTCCAACATCATGTCTCTCACCGAAAGCTGTTTGACTTCTTCACTGACGTACAAACTCGGAACCAGTGGGACCACCAAGCATTGGGCAAGACAGTCCAAGAGATTGCACACATCACAACGGGTCAAGACCCACGCAACTGTGTCACCTTGATGCAAATCGACGACACCTACGTACTCCAAGAAAGTTGTACTGATTCAACAGGGTCATACGTGATTTATGCCTCTATCAGTCAGTCAACGGTCCAGAAGTTATTAGGTGGTTGTGAGTTAGGTACAATTGTATTCCTAACTTCAGGTTTCTCGATCCTACCTGATATGCCTACTGCTGGAAGGACAGAAGGGGTCTCAGACAATCCGTACATTGGTTGTCTAGTAACAGTAGCAACACAGATCTCTACTGAGTTGCTGAAGAATAAGAAAGGGTCAGTGGATCAAGTCTGTCGTTTGATCCAGGGTACGGTTGAGAGAGTTAGGAATGTAGCCATGTAAGACTATCATATAAGGAATTGTAATTTGTACTTTATATTCTTAACAACACAACAGCACTGAAGAGCACTTGATGGGGATCCGCCGCGGTCGGGCCATCACTCGATAAATACTGTGCGTAATTAAGCATACGAAGTAACAATTACTTGAATGAATCTAAGAACCTAACGTCAAACCCTAAACCGATCCTAAGCTCTAAACCCTAACTTCACTTCACAACTCAACAACTCGTTTCATTTCCTTAGAGCGTTCCATTGCTCAATCACTTCCTTAGAGCATTGTTTTGCTCTGATACCAATCTGTCACGCCCCGATTTTCAAATCAATTAATAAGGCATTTTGCCTTTAATTACAAATCAATTTCGGGAATGTGACTACATGGAATATCAAATACAAATATGCACTAGAAATTTTTTCTTTTAATTCGAGTACAACAATATACTCCATGCCCAATAAATGTAAATGCTGACCCGTTCTTTAGGGTTACATATTACAAGCCATAATTAAATAATAAATTGTTATTACAAAATATTAAATAATTAATCCATCAGAGTTTATTACATAAACAGCGGAAGTCTTATAAACCAATAATATGTATGCAGCCTTGCTTACTCCTGGTTATCCTAACCTGCAGGTATAACCACTACACCGTGGAATAGTGTACCGGGTTATATCAACAAACCCGGTCAGCTTACGAAGCTGGTATGAGTAATCTATGTTTTATTTTCAAAGAATCATTTAACTCAAAAGTTCCATTTCAAATCCGGAAGATTCGTATTATCTAATATACTGAACCTACGTGTCCCATACCACGTATTTTAACCCCACACGCCCCATAAACGTGTATGTTAATACCAGGGTAATCCAGTATATTAAATAATATAAACCCTCGATCTTTACTCACACAAAATCATTTATAACTTAGCCTGATTAAAAGTGAGATGCATCTCACATTTAATACATCAAGTTATTTTTAACTTCGCCTGATTAAAAGTGAGAATACTATTTTTCTTCTCCTTTTAATACATCAAGTTAACCAAACAATATGCAGTCTAGAGCTCTAACTGAATGGGCTACCATTTTTCACCCATTTAACATTGTCCCCGGTCAGGACAGTCCGTTTGGACAAAAACATTCAAATAGACAAACACAATATCTTAATAGAATTATTGTGTTCCCACAAAATTCACAAATTAAAACAATAAGATGAACATTTTTCAAATATTGTTTTAACACCAAAATCACAACAACACAATATGAATTAATATTCATATATAAAAACATCGTGAGATTCACTCACCTCTAATTCCTGCTGCGTCTTCAAATAGAAACCAGGAATCGACAAGCGTGTACGCAACACCTTTCATAATCACCTATGATTATGCAATATCCAATTAGCATAATACATTTCTAAAATAATCCAAAGTTCCTCAAATGTCACCTAGGACATCGGAAATATTAATCGAGACCATTTGACCAAAAGTCAACCATCGGTCAACGTGGGTCCCACGTCTACTATTCATCAACGGGTCCCACACGAAATCCAAAACTTCCAAAATCTACCAACATGCTTATTTCTAGCATCCTAACATCATATCCAAAAATGGTGATGATCCAACGGTCGGATCATCACGGATCTAACGATCCATAATCATTGCATAATTGATCGTTGATCAAACGATCTAATTTCAATAATCCAACGGTCCAACATGCTTATAATCTCAATATTAACCCCACGATCAAATTTCAAGATCATCTGACGGTCGGATCTCTCGAATCGTAAATCGTACGATCCGATAAATCGGGTTAATTGACCATCGGTCAAACGACCGAATTTGACAAAAGTCAAAACACGAAAGTTGTTCGTATCGACGAACCAAGTCAAACGGAGCAAAGAACTGCTCCTGGATCGGCCGGACGCGCCGCCCACGCGCCGCCACCGGCGGTGGTCAGACGCCGGAGAAAAGTTCTCCGATTGACACCAAATTTTACCAGCATGTACATCTCAACAATCCCAACAAGTTTAGTAACTACCTCAAAGTCTGGATCGGAGTGGAAGTTGCCGGAATCGGTGTCGGCAAGTTTTAGATCCAAAAAGTGCAAAGTTTCAATCCCGCCGATCTAGGCCGTACCGCCGTGATCCACCACCATGGGGAGGTTGCTGGGCAGGAGGGGAGCAAAACCCAACAGGTCTCATCGCCGGAGGTGGCCGGAAACGTCGCCGGAAAGCTTCCCCTTTTTGGCAGAAACTGTCGGCTCCGGTTGACAACTTTCGGTCAAGAATTTGGGGAAGGTACCTTCACGGGAAATGAAGAGGGGGAGGAGACGAAGCCGGCGCCACCGGAATCGTGGCCATCGGAGGCCGGACGCGCCGCCACGCGCCGCCCGAAGGTTCTGTCCGTTGGGAGCTTTTTCGGAAGTTTCCGGAAAGATCCGGGCAAAAATGAAATTTCTGAAAAATACCCAATATTTATACAAAATTTTCCAAACTTCCGAAGGCCATAACTCCTTCATACGATGTCCGTTTTCGGTGAACCAAATTCCTACGAACTCGATTCGACGAGGTCTACAACTTTCATGAAGGAAGTTTTCCCAAATTCTCAACAGATAAAAAGTTACCTTAATTAACCTTGTGTAACTTATAATTACCGCCGTAATTATCGTTTTACGACGAAAACCTCTAAAAAATATGAAATCACACCATTTCACTTCAAATTTCACGACATATTTTATAAAAATAATAGTGAAATTTTCGGGGTATTACATAACCTAAATCATCGACAACCTCATGCAACCCAACAATGAGTAGCCTAAGACACTAGGGGGTTGTCCATAGTACTTGAGAGCACCCAAACCCCCAAAATAATGGGGGTTGTTCATACCCCCATTATTTTGCAGTATGAACAATATTAGATCTCATCATTTTTTTTTATCTTTTCTCTGTAACGTTTTTATTTTTCATTTAACCCATGGATTTTCAATTAAGAAAAATAAAAGTAAATAGAAGTGTAATCGATAGATTATCAAACGAAACATCAACTATAAGAAAACACATAAACAAAATAGAGAGGCAACATAACCTTATTCATTTCAACTAAGTTTTCCATCCCTACAGCCTTATACTTCAATTCATCTCTCCTCTCTCTTCCTTGATTTTTTTTATCCATATATATGTAAAGTTTGAATCATCATCTCCTCAACATAATATTTCAACTTGTGTGTAGCCGTGGTTTGATCAATCAAATAGTCCCTAGGCAACAATTGTTAAAGTTAATATTTTCCTTATCAGACTAGGAAACCTCATATTTCTTACTTTGAATTGTTTGCTTATAATTAATCTAAGTTAGTTTCTGTTTAGCTTAGTCCTTACCACATGTTTGGTTGGATGAATTTCCTTTCCTGCTATTATATAAAGGCCTTGCTTAGCCTTTAAGCTTTAGAACAGCTGCTAAAATATCTAGCCACTATACTTGCTAATATTTCTCTTTGTTCTCTGCTTAAGTTGCTAATACAACATTTAATTGAAAACTTATATGTTGTGTTAAGATTGTGGTGTGTTAATTCATATCAGAAGAAAATAAATTCTAACATGGTATCAGAGCTCTGTTGATTAATTATCAACTTGGGCGTTTTACCAAGTTCAAAAAATTTAAAACACTGAAACCAGAGATGGAAATATATGGTTAGCTCAAGGAACAGTAGTGATATTAGAAAAGAGTGTAATAATGGCTTAGGATTGTGCTTCACTAAGTTTATTCCGAAAGTATACCAATATTTTTAAGCAATGGCCGGTACACCTAAAAATGTTTAGTACATGACAAATATATGTCCCAAAGTACTAAATTGCAGATTGAGAAAATTTAATTCCAAATTATGAGTTTAGTCTCATCACCTGTTTAAAACTATCTACCCCTAGATAACTAAGTATTCATTTGGATCACGATGCCATCCGATGATAAATATCATACTTCCCACATCATTTGAACAAAAATGATGTCATCTCAAATATTCAAACATGTCTTAACTACCCTCTTTTGAGAGATTGCATGTTTCTGCCAATGTTGGGATGTTGATTAGTTTCATAGTTAATTTTCTCCTCTTCATATTTTTTATTGGTGCGAATTTCTTTTGCTTGTTGTATCCTTTTATTTTTATCCTTCATTAACTTTACTAGGGATATTCAGACAAAAAAAAACTTTACTAGGATATAAAAAGCTTTTTTTTTTTTTTTTTTGATGAGGGAAAGGAAACAACAACAAAAAGAAAGATTACAACTTGAAACCCCTATGGCAACCTAAACCAAAAGAATCATGGTTGAAAGCAGTAAGGGCATTGTGAGGGAGCCCATTAATCCACGTTTGAGAGGAAGATATCTGGTGGCCGATCGAAGTGACAGCATCTGCAGTAAAATTCGCTTCTCGGAAGATATGCTGAAAAGAGATGGCTTCAAACTTTGACGCAATGGTTAAAATATCCTTTATAATAGACTTCAAACGCCAAGGAATAGAACACTTCTGATTAATGCAGTCGATAACTAGTTTGGAATCTCCTTCCACTTGAACTCTTGAAAAATTCTTTTCCAGGGCTGAAAACAAAGCATCTCTCACCGCTCTAGCTTCAGCAACAGGAACAGAAGATTGACCAATATTTTTGGATCCAGCCAAAAGAGGGGACCCAAACTCATTACGAAGTACAAAACCACTTGCAGCATTATGATTTGGAGCAACGGAACCATCAAAGTTCAGCTTGACAAAATTGGGCTTGGGAGGGTGCCACTTGATGTGATGGGAAGGGGAGACTTTCTTCATGCGGGCTTTGGGGTTTTGAGACCAGTAGGCAGAGCCAATGGCAGTAGCAGAATGAATGACTTTCGCCGGATGAGGGGGGATTTGTCTGAAAATCCAGTTGTTTCTTGTATCCCAAATCTGCCAACAGATTAGAAGACATTTTTCTAGAGCAGTAATAATATCAAGATTATTAGAAGAGATGTTGGACTTAATCCACTGAAGGATATCAACTGCATTTGCATTAACTGGAGAGTGATCAGGGAAATATTTCCAGATCTCTTTTGCAAAAGAGCAAGAGCAAAAGAGATGATTAATATCTTCCAAACCATTATCACATAAACTGCAATTAGGATCAACAGAATTGTTAAATCTATTAAGTCTTGCTTTGGTCTTTAATCTGCCCCTCAGAAGGAGCCAAGCAAAAAATTTTACTTTGGGAGGAAGGTTGAGCTTCCACACCTTATTTAAACTATTAGCCAAGTCTGTGTTACCTGTGGATTCACATTGAATCCAGGTAGCAGATTTAATAGAAAATTTACCGCTAGCAGAAGGGCCCCAAATAAACTCATCACTAGATTGAGAAAGGGGAATGGGAATTCCTGTAATGATCTTGACAGTGGAATGGTCTAGGCAAGCATTAAGTTTATCCAAATTCCAATGGTTGTCAACAATAAAATCAGAAACAGTATCTTGCCAATTAATATTCCTTCTTTGATTTTCAGAAAGGAGACAGTATAAAGGAAAAGGCATTGCCCAATTGTAAGTCCAAAAGTTAATATCCTTACCATTACCTACAATCCACCGAATCCCTTTTAAAATAACCTCCCTAGCATCCAGGACTCCTTTCCAGGCCATTGAGTTATTTTGCTTCTTCGTAACAGAGAAAAAGCTAAAGTTCCTTAAATATTTTTTCTTCACAATTTGAACCCACCAATTATCAGGATCTGTAAGAATTTTCCAACCTAGCTTTGCCAACGCAACATTATTAAATAAATTTGTTGGTCTAACTCCCAAACCCCCCATAGACTTTGGAAGACAAATATCCTTCCAGGCCACAGGGGGAGAGGCGGCATTAGAGCCCCAAAAGAATCTCCTACATTCTCTATCTAAAGCATTAGTCACTTTGGCAGGACACTTAAAACAAGACATAATATGATTTGGCATACCAGAGAGATTTGTCTTAATTAAAGTTAATCTACCCGCTCTAGAAAGAGTATTGCTTTTCCAGCCACTTAGCTTATTGGAAATTCGCAAAAGAAGCTCTTTAGCATTAACAGGATCTTTCCAAAAAATAATATTGTGTACCAATGGTACCTTTGTGTTGGATACCCAAGGTATTAACAATAACGTTCCTAGTACTGTGATCAACTTTGGAAGAAAAGTAAATTGACGATTTATCGAAATTAATTTTCTGACCTGAAGCTGAAGCAAAATTGTTTAGAATAGAGAAGATGTTCCTTGCTGCAGTCCTTGAAGCCTTTCCAAACACAAGGCAATCATCAGCAAACATAAGATTAGATACTCTGAAACCAAAAGGAGAAGTTAGAAGACCAACATGATTTTTAATTCTCTGGGAAGCATTATTAAAGTGTCTAATACGGGGTTCCATACACAGAATAAAGATGTAGGGAGAAAGAGGATCTCCCTGTCTAATTCCTCTCGAAGGTTTAAAGAAACCTTCAGGTCTTCCATTTATCATGATAGAAAAAGAAACAGATTTAATACAGCACATGATCAGATCAATCCAATTTTCATGAAAACCAAACCGTTTGAGGCAATGCTTGATAAAGTTCCAATCAAGATAGTCATAAGCTTTTTCTAAGTCTAATTTCACAGCCATTGCTCCTACCTTTCCTTTCTTTTTTTGAAAATCAAAGAATATTTCATGAGCTATCAAAATATTGTCAATGATTGATTTCCCAGGAGCAAAAGCACCCTGGTTCCTAGAAATACATTTAGATAAAAGAGGTTTTAATCTATTCACTAGGATTTTAGAGATCACTTTATAGGCAACATTACATAAACTAATAGGTCGGAAATGGTTAACTTGTTCAAATGGTTAACTTGTTCAGGGGTATCAACTTTTGGAATTAGAACAATGTTGGTATGGTTCAGATAGTCTAGACTAGAATTATTAGTAAAGAAATCATTAATTAAATTAAATAAACTTTCTTTAACAACAGTCCAATTATTTTGAAAAAATATGGCGTGAATGCCATCCGGTCCAGGAGCTTTGAGCGGACCAATAGAATTGACTGCTTGGTAAATTTCTTCACTAGTAACCTGCATCAAAAGGTTATTATTATCAGATGTAGAGATAACTGGTTGAATAACATTAATAAAATCATCAATAGTGTTAGAACTAACACAAGGATTTGCAGTAAATCTTTTTTTAAAATCCTGAATAAAGGAAAAACTGATGTCAGCAGGGTCCTCCAACCAGATTCCAACATCATTCTTAATCTTAGCAATCTTGTTTCTTTTCTTCCTAATTGTTGCTTGAGTTTGAAAAAATTTGGTATTTTTGTCCCCTAGTTTGAGCCAATCAGCTCTGGCCTTTTGTGCCCAGAAAAGTTCTTCATTTTGGTGCATATCAATCAACTCTTTGGACAGTTCCAAATTCTTCTCAATGAGATAAGGACTAAACGGATTCTCCATTAGTTTAGCTTGAAAATAACTGCTGTCCTTTTGGAGATCATTCATTTTTGAGAAAAAATTTCCAAACACTTGCTTATTCCAACATTTCAATTGGTGAGAAAAAGCCCCAGTAAGAGCTAGGAAATTTCGTAAAGGGTTGGAGTCTAGGTTCTGAGTCCAAATTCTCTTAACTATAGAAGGAAAATCTGGGTGAGACATCCACATTGCCTCAAATCTAAATGGTTTTGCTCTCAAATTTTTTGGAGGGGAAAGGGTAAGGCAAATAGGAGCATGATCCGATCCTATGATAGGCAAATTCTCTAGAGTTGCCTCAGGGAAGTTATTCAACCAATTTGGGTTGACAGTGGCTCTATCTAATCTTTCATAAATCAAGGTGTGATCTTTATGTTTATTAGTCCAGGTAAAGGGAATACCAATAGCTGGTAAGGAGATCATGTTAATAATGTTCAAAAAATGAATAAAATTAAGCATATAAGGGGTACTAGTGCTAATTCCACCAGATTTTTCATTAAGATTCATTATAATATTAAAATCACCCATTAGTAACCAAGGACCATCAAACTGAGGTCTCAAACTAATGATCTCGTTCCAAAGTTGATTATGGAGATCTTTTCTTAGATAAGCATAGATAAAAGTAGTGTGCCACTGTTTATCAGAATTTTTATCAAAAACTTCACAGTGAATGAATCTATCATGGACCTGCACAATGTTAATATGCAGAGCTTGGGAATTCCACACTAATAAGATACCACCAGATTGACCCACAGATAGAGAAACAACACAACCATCAAAATAAAAATTAAACTTAGCAACAGTTTTATTAGCTTGATCAGAAGTAGAAATCCTAGTATCTAGGATACAAAAGAGATCAAGCCTCAGGGCAGCGCTATAATACTGCACCTGAGAAGCAAAACCCGGCCAGGAACTACCTTGGCTATTCCAACATAAGAATCTCATGGGGTAACATCATCAGAGTTAGAGTTAGATCCCTGCATATGATCTTCATTATTTTCCATCATCTCAATCATCCTCCTAGTTCTCTTCTTAGGACTAGGAACCACCTAAGTAGTTCCCAATCCAGTAACAAGAGCATTAACAGGATGCACCTTGTCAGAGATAACAACAACATTATTATCAAGGATGGCTCTAGCTGCTTCATCACCAATTAATTTAGCTTCAGTACCCGCATCCTTCTGAATCTCCATAGCATCGAGATACTGATCCACTTCCTGGGAGGAAGAGTCAGTAATAACCACAATTTCCTTCTTCTTTTCCACCAGAGGTTCCCTAAGACGGACTCCATTAGTAGCATCTTTGTAAGACTTACCAGAGATAACATGAGCATTTTCCATCTTCAGAGTTTTACCAGCTAGATAGCCAGTATCACTCCCACCAATCACACCCTTACCCTTGTTCTTTCGGGTAACAGTAGTCCACTTTTGGGAGCTATTTTCAGAAGGCTCACCAGGATTAGGATTTTCAAAAGAGGCTTCAGCATTGTTGTGCAAGTTGTAGCCGAACAGAGGCTGGGGGAAAACGACACAAATATCATTGGACAGTAAAGGTTGAATAAAATCTAGGTTATTCATCTCAGGAGGATAGACAGCATGTTCTTCATCTAGGCGCTCCACCATGAGGAAACCATCATCCAGAGGTTTAAGAGGGCAATAATGCCTCTTATTTCTAAATTGACCGCAAAGAAAACAGACCTCGAAGATAACTTCATAGGATACAAGAACAGCAGTAGGCTCTAACCCGCTTTCATGATCAAGCACCACAATGCACTTGAGAGGGAAGTTGAGATCAAGCTCAAGGAGGACACGAGCAAACAGACACTTTCTGCCAATAAGGGTATTATCATCAGCCTTGATAAAGGAATCCAAATGCTTGACAAGGTGGGCCAAGGAAATTGAGTTCCAGTATTGGAGAGGGAGATTAGGTAATCTAGCCCAAACCAGAATTTTGTCAATGATGGCAGTAGCTGCATTGAAGCTTGGGGTCCATCTACGCAGGTGAAGAAGTCTTCCTCTCACAAACCATGGCCTATGGTCGAGAACCAGAGTAATGTCCTCCTCCATAGTGAAATCAAAGAAGAACCAGTTGTTGGTAAGCCTACTTATTGTAACATTTCCTTGGAGATTGGCCCAATTCTCTTGACACTTCTCAATCACAGTACGAGCTTGAACTCTTTTACCAAAGATCTTCCCAACTAAACAGTAATTGGAGTAGTGATACAAGTAATCCCCAAGGGGGCAGGCATATTGACGTGGGTAGAAAGTTTTTCAATAGAAAACGAGGAATCACCACCAAGGTTAACAGGGATAGAGTTATCAAACTCAGATTGACGGGGAAAAGGAACAAAGTTTCTAAAAATTGGAAGCCTTTTTGAAGAACTGGCAGTATGAGCGTGAGCATTAGGACTGAAAGCCATAAGAGTGGTTGAGAAGGAGACACTAAGTATGAACAGCCAAGTTATCTGGGGTGAATGGAGGATAACAGACCAACAAAACCTATTTATAGTCAAGCTATGGCTTGGCGCCCACATAAAGATGATCAAAGGTAAAGCACACAAGAACATAAACTCAAAGGGAAGACGCAAAAAATCCAGAGGAAAGAAAACTTGAGAAGCAAATAAACCTAGAAGAATCTTAACAAATCTAGAGTAAGGCCTAAGAGCAACACAAATGATTAGCCCTAGGTAAAAAAATTGCAAAAACACACCAATCAAAGGATAAGAAAAACATAAAATGAAGAACCCAGAAAAGCAGAATACCAACGGATAGCCACAAGCAAGAAAGAGTAGGAAGCGTACCCGTGACAAAGAAATCTGTGTAGTTATCTCGGGCGACTGAAGCGTCAAACTTACCTTGAAAATGTGGAAAAGTGAGAAATCAACTTGTGGATGCAGAGCTGTGAATTCCAAGACTTGAGAGATGAAACGGTGCCCAGAAAAGAGATCCTCCAGCAGAAAATGATTACTAGCACCGACTCTCAATCCAATCCACGAGACCTCTATCGCATTTCTTAACTTCGTGTTCCCCAAGAAAATAAGCTCAATCGTTAGGATTGGGACGAATAATTGATCGTAACCCGGCCAAAGATCACGCCACCGCACAACCCACGCGGACCACAGGATCAAAATCCAAGATCGGAGAAGAAGAGGTTGCCAAATTTCTGAATCCCAAAGAACCCAAGTTTCCGGAGGACTCGAGCGTGAGGCGCGTTCCATTTTCTTTTTAGTCGTAACCCAGGATATAAAAAGCTTGTATAAAGTAGTACTACTCACTATGTTCATACAACATACGGCTCAAGCATAAACAACACCTCACCATGGACCGAGCCGGCTCCCGGTGAGGCTGGCAGGCGAGCCCGGCTTATGGCCGGGGTCCCACTCTACACATCCCGGGTCACGGCCAGACTCCACCGTGCCCGGGGCTGTTCGTACAGGCACCTCAGAGTACCTTGCCGGGCAGACTCATATGCTCCCTCGGACATATGAGTCCCACATCGGAAACAGGCTAGGAGAACCCCAGCTGGTTCCCCTACAAATAGCGCCATTACTCCTCTTCAATGGTAAGCAAGCAATAACCTACCTACTGTTATACTGCTAAAATATATATCCTAAACTGACTAGAGCTTCGGAGGAGTAGTGACCGGCCCGCCCGATTATTCTCTTAACAAGCCCTGCCTTATCTTGCAGGTCTAAGACAGGACAAGGTAAACTATACTCGTACTAAGAAGGACCGACAGTCCTTGCATCAACAATTGGCGCCGTCTGTTTAGAATACGAGTAATAAACTCCACCACTCATAAAGCCATGACCAACACGGGCGACGAAACTACGGAGGTCGGCCGAGTGCTCAACTTTGACACACCACAAAATACCCCTTCCACCACTATTAATGACCCTAATGAGCCCAACTCGAGTCAGACCAGGACCCGTACCCCAGATTACCAAGCCATGATTGAGATTATGCGGCAAGATTTGGTTGCCCTTCGTGAGACGCAGAGGAGCGAGCGTGAAATCATGTCGGCCGCACAAACCAGGTGCCGGGAGTTAGAGGCTCAGAATGCAGAACTCGCTCGTTCTTAGGAGGCTTACGACACCGCTAACCCAGGAATGATCCACATCCCCATCCGTTTAAACCCACAAGGACTCCAAGATAAGGGCCCACCTCCACTTCCAACCAGGGCCTCAGACACGGCCGGTACTTCCACGCCCGAACCAACCGACCGGGATATTTTTCTACAGCTCACCCGTTCAATCCAAAGTTTGGAATCCCGGGTCGAAAAGTCTGAACAGGCCAACGTTCAGACTTTACCCGAGACCCTTTACCCCTGAAATTCTTAATGCTCGCCTTCTGATCCACACAAAGTCCTTAAAAGCCGATCGATATGATGGTACAACGGATCCTGATCTTCACGTGGATAACTTCAGGTCCATTGTGGCAGGTAAGGGCTACACAATGGCATCACTATGCCATGCTTTTCAGGAAACGCTTACAGGCGAGGCATTGAGTTGGTTTTTCGATCTTAAACCAAATTCAATCAACTCGTACGAGCAGTTGTGTGATGAGTTTAGTGAGCGGTTCGTTCTCCGAACGGAGGGGTACCGGACAACGGCCCACCTCTTCAAAATCCAACAGGGCGAGCACGAAACCCTTAAAACTTTTGTCAACAGGTGGCAAACAGCAACAACGCGATGCCGGAACCTCGACAAAACATTGGCATACGCGGCATTCATGCAGGGCTTACGCAGGGGTAACTTCCTTTACGAGCTTAATACGAGACCGCCACTCGATTACGACCGGCTCATGACCACAGTTGTTCGCCATGCACAGGCCGAGTTCGATACGTATGGCAGTGAGAGCTCGGTCCTGGTCAAGGCCGCCCTTCCAGAACCGCCCGCACGGAGCGTTTCGCTTACCAGCACAGGCAGCCACTCGAACGCTCGACCTACTTATCCGTATCCAAAGAGGGGTAGGGATACTTCTTACAGCTCGGGCCCGGATCGAAACGCTCGACAGCAGGCTAAGGGCACGCCTTACCAATCACCAACTCAGTCTACCCGGTACTCAGTATTCACTGTCCTTACAGCTACTTATGAGGAAATTTGGGACCAGTGTAAGGATGAGATCCCCGGCCCCAAGCGCAAAAATTTTCGCCGACCGAAGATCACGAACTCTCCCAGATACTGCAAGTACCATGATGATGGCGGCCATGACACTAACTTCTGTATTGCCCTGAAGGACATGATCCAGTCCCTCATCAATGATGGCAAGCTCAGCCAGTATAAACCGCGCCCCCAGCTCAACACTACACAGCAGGTTCGTGGCACGATCAATACGATCGACGGTGGCGGTCACCGCGGCGGCCCTTCATCCCAGCGCTCTAAGAAACGTTGTACACGGGCGGGACACGGCCTCGAGGTCTTCAACGTTCACCAGTATAAGACCTCGACCGTCCGGAAAACGGGCTGGTCACCTATCACCTTCGACGAATCGGAGGAAGAATCTCTTCAGCAACCTCACAGTGATCCATTCCTGATCACAGCCCAGATCGACCAATTTCGGATGGCACGGATTCTGGTCGATAGCGGATCAGCGGTCAATGTCTTGTTCAACCCGGCATACCAACAACTGGACCGGCACAAGTCCAAACTGTTCCAGGACCACGAGCCGTTGCTCAGCTTCTCGGGCGACATCACACAACCATTGGGTTCCGACCAAATGAACGTTGTGCTTGGCACAAGCCCTCAGTGTGCCTCGCTCGAAACGGAGTTTATTGTGGTCGATTGCCCTTCTGCCTACAATGCTATACTTGGCAGACCGGCTCTTAGGCGACTCAAATGTATTGTCGCCGGTCACATGCTGCTAATGAAGTTTCCCACACCGGCCGGGACAGGTTTCATTAAAGGCGACCAGGAGATCGCCCGACAATGTTATAATACTAACATCACTCGGGGGCGTCATTATAGCGAGATACTCGCTTTGGCTACACCAGAGTCACCAAATGACAGCCCGGACGATCCTCGGCAGGAGGACCCGGCGATGGATTCTCCTCAACCGGTGGAGGAGCTCACTCTTGTTCCTGTATCGGACGCATATCCGGAGCGCCAACTCCGCATCGGGTCAAATCTTTCCCCAGCCATCAAAACCGCCCTGGTATCTTTTCTTCAAGATAACGCTCATGTTTTTGCATGGTCGTACGCAGACATGCCGGGTATTTCTACAGAGATTATCTCACATAAGCTCACTCTTTACCCGGAGGCTAATCCCATCCGGCAGAAAAGAAGAGCTTTTGATGACGAAAAGTACAAGGCCATCCAGGTCGAGGTTTCTAAACTTCAAAAAATTGGTTTCATCAGGGAGGTCATCTACCCCACATGGCTCTCGAACGTGGTCATGGTGAAAAAGCCAAACGACAAATGGCGCATGTGCGTGGACTATACCAACCTCAACCGTGCTTGCCCTAAGGACAGTTTCCCATTACCACGTATTGATCAATTGGTCGATTCAACGGCCGGCCATAAGCTGCTCAGCTTTATGGACGCGTACTCTGGTTACAACCAGATAAAGATGGACCCCCTTGACCAGGAACATACATCTTTCACAACCGACAAAGGCCTCTACTGCTACCAGGTCATGCCTTTCGGCCTCAAGAATGCAGGAGCCACCTACCAAAGGCTTGTCAATTCGATGTTCTCTGAGCATATTGGCACAATGATGGAGGTCTATATCGACGACATGCTGGTCAAGAGCATCACGGCCGAGGGCCATGTCCATAACCTCTCCATCATTTTCCAAATCCTTACAAAGTATGGTATGCGGTTAAATCCAGAGAAGTGCGTCTTTGGGGTCGACTCGGGCAAGTTCCTTGGTTTTATCATCAGCGAGCGCGAAATAGAGGCCAACCCGGATAAGGTCAGGGCCATCCTCGATATGAAATCCCCCACTACTAAGCTGGAGGTACAAAGTCTCAACGGCCGGGTTGCGGCACTCTCGCGCTTTATCTCAAGATCAACTGATAAGTGCACCCCGTTTTTCAAGATCTTGAAATCCACCAAACAGAAGTTTGTGGATTGGACGGCCGAGTGCGAACAGGCGTTCCAAGCCCTCAAGGGATATCTTGCCACGGTTCCCTTATTATCGAAGCCGGTCACGGGCGAGACACTTTATATATACCTCTCCGTGTCACCAACGGCAATCAGCTCGGCCTTGATACGAAGGGTTGACTCGGACGAGTTTCCCGTCTATTATGCCGGAAAGGGTTTTGTCGACTCTGAAACTCGTTATCCCGACATCGAGAAACTCGCACTCGCCTTAATAGTGTCGGCCAGACGCCTACGCCCATATTTTCAGGCTCACACAATACATGTGCTTACTGATCAACCACTCCGACAGGTACTTCAAAAACCTGAGACGTCTGGCCGTTTGGTCAAGTGGGCGGTCGAGCTGGGCGAGTTCGATATTCACTATAAGGGCAGGACAAAGGTGAAGGGCCAGGCGGCTGCTGACTTTATTTCTGAGCTCACGCCGCTCGACCATGTGCAGCCTAACTCGGGCGCCATAGTCACGACGGCCCCTCAGTCCCCACTCCGGTTCTGGGAGCTATATGTCGACGGATCCGCAAACCTGAAAAGAAGTGGCGCGGGCATCATAATGATTTCCCCGGACGGTTCCCTTACAGAGTACGCTCTCAAGTTCAGCTTCAAAGCTTCAAATAACACCGCTGAGTACGAGGCACTTGTCGTTGGTCTCCAGCTGGCAAGGGAGCTCGGTGCCGACAACCTCAACATTTTCAGTGATTCACAACTGGTTGTGGGTCAGGTCACGGGCGAGTTTCTAACAAAAGAGCACCAATTGGCAGCTTACGCGGGATACGTAAAAGTGCTTCTGCAACACTTCAAAAATACAACCATTACGCGTATCCCGCGCGAGCAAAACTCTAAGGCTGACGCCCTTGCTCGGCTGGCCACATCCGCGCCCGATAACCAGTTCGGTCGACCCCCGGTCGAGGTACTTCTCAAGCCCAGTATCACTAAAACTCTAGAAGAAGTATTCCCGGTCGACAAGCCTGTCACTTGGATGGATCCGATCGTCACTTTCCTCACGACACAGGTCGGCCCAAGCGACAAAATAGCTTTCCGACGCCTGGCCTTAAGGTCGGCTCGCTACATCGTCCGGGACGGTCGGCTCTACAGAAGGGGTTTGTCTATGCCCAACCTCTGTTGCGTATCCCCTGAAGAGGGCCTCTCCATCCTACAACAGATACATGGCGGGATCTGTGGCAACCACTCGGGCGCTCGGACCTTGGCGCAGAAAACCCTGCGGTACGGCTACTTCTGGCCCACACTCGGCCGAGATGCTCATAAGGTCGCCTCCTCCTGTCTTAAGTGCCAGAGTTACGCCAACGTTCTGCGGCTCCCGTCTGCACTTCTTTCTATCATCGTCAGCCCATGGCCGTTTGCCCAATGGGGCTTAGACTTACTCGGGAAACTCCCGACCGCCAAAGGCCAATTTAAATATATTGTGGTGGTCGTTGACTACAACACAAAGTGGGTCGAAGCTGAGCCTCTAGCCCTCATCACGACCGAGCGCATCGAGCACTTCTTGTGGAAGAACATTTACTGTCGTTTTGGCGTGCCCGAGACTATCATTACTGATAACGGCGGTCAATTTGACAACGATGAAATTCGCGACTTCACAGCACGAAATGGCACCAAACTTCTTTATGCTTCACCCGCTCATCCACAAACTAACGGCCAGGTGGAAGCGGTCAACAAGATCATTAAGAAGACGTTGAAGAAAAAGCTCGATGACGCCAAGGGTTTATGGGCCGAGAAGTTGCCTGAGGTGCTATGGTCTTATCGGACGACACCAACAGGGGCAAACGGCGAAACGCCATTTTGCATGACTTTTGGCTCGGAGGCTGTCATCCCGGTCGAGATGACAAACCCAACCGAGCGAGTCATTCATTACGACCCGGCCACCAATAGTGACGGTCTCAACCTTGACATGGATCTATTGGAAGAAACACGAGACCGCGCCCACTTGCGCAATCTTGATAATAAACAACGCGTTGAACGCCACTACAATTCAAGGGTCAGGGCTCGGCCGCTTAAACCAGGGGACTGGGTCATGAAAGAAGTCATACCTCCTCCAAAGGGACTCCGACCAACCTGGGAGGGTCCTTATGAACTCATGCCGAGCACGACCCCAAACTCGTTCTACATCAAGAATAAGGACGGGGAGGTCTCGCGTCACCCATGGAATATCCAGCACTTGCGTTACTACTACAAGTGACCGGCCGGGCACCTTTCCATTGTACGAGTATAACTCTCACGCCCGCGCATTTTGTACACTTGGCATATTTTTAGTACAACATTGGATTATTCAAACCATTGTGCCTCATTATATCCCTCGGATACTAATGTTGCACAAACTTAATCCTTTTCTCGTTTGCCTAAAAATATTGCACTCAAGTTCACAGCCGAGATATGAATAATTAAACAGATCGACTCAGGCAAGTCTTTTATCACAAACCTCCAAGCAATTAATTGTACTTAATATTTGACAAGGGGGCTGTCAAACCCATAGTCAATTATAAATAATCAAAAAATGGCCTTGGGCCCATCGTCTCAAAATCATGACAAAAGCAAAAAACCCTACAACAGGCTCGAGAGGGTTACATTTGGCCGCCCGGAGTCTCGGGTACACCACGCGGCGAATCATCACCATTATCAGAATTCCCCAAGTTTCCTTCCCGCTCGGCCTGCTCGGCAGTTGCCCGCTCCTCAGCCTCCCTCGCCTGTGCTCGGAGGACTTCAGCTCTTCTCGCCCGGTCCGCTTCCATGTCAGCTTTCATCTTCTCAATGTTCAGCCACCCTCTCCTTTTGTACAGATTCGTGTTTTCTGTCACCGATTGCTTGTGCACTTGGCTAAGCAGTTCAGAAAACTCGGCCGACTTCTTGAAATCCTCCACTGCTCTCTCGGCTGCCGTCTTAGCCGCCTCGGCCACAAGAGCAGGAATTTCTTCCACTTTCTTGGTAAGCTCCCGGGATGTATCCTCAACTAACCGGAGTCGGCCTAGCTCTTCCTCAAGCTCCTCATTTTTCCCTTTGAGCGTTGACAGCTCGGCTTCTTTCCCCTTCAGCTTCTGCACGAGCGTTGTTTTTTCCTCCCTGAGTTTGGCTTCACTTGCCACGGCCTTTGCTCGCCCGCTTTCTGCCACGTCAAACGCCCTCTCAACCTTTTGGAGCTGCTCCCTAGTTATTGGGTCCTTCTCCGTGGCGTCCACAAGGTAAAGCGAATGCATGAACTACAAACAGGGGTCCCGTCAAACTAACACATACATGTTCGTGTATTATAGATATCAATTGTAGTACTTACCTGCATGCCCTGAGCGAGCATCTTCTCGCGGTTCTCTCGGGGCGTGGCGTTGTTGGCCTTGAATAGGTCGGTGCCGGCCTCCTTCAAATCCTCGACCATGCGCCGAACGAATCGCTCGTCAGCCATGCCCGCTTCGTTAAGAATACGGGTCAGCCTGCTCCTGGGCATCTCGGGCCCTTGGGGTGCGAGAGCCCCAAAACCTCGGCTCGCATCCACTGCACGGGTGCTCGCGCTAACAATCTTGGCTCTCTTTGACACGGTGTTATCCTCGGCTCCCACGTGATCCCCAACCCGTTTGCCAGTGAGGGTCACACTCGGGCGGGACGATTCGGGTGCCTCGGTCCTCTTCTCCACAACCCCCTTTTTTGACTTCAAACGGTCGGACAGCACGGCTTCATCGGCATTTTCGTCGCTCGGGACCTCGTAAGCCTCAAGGCCCAACTCCAGGTTAACCCGCTCGGCCTCCTGGGTGACAAGCAGTGTGTCGGGGTCGACGGAGAGCGTCTGCACCTCCGTCCCCTGGTTGATCAGCTCCTCGATCAGCTGATAGTCATCCTCCACGTCTATCAACGGGTCCATCTTCTTTCTCGCAGGTTTCTTGGCCCGTACTTCTGCACGGCATGGTTTGTCAGCACAAGTTAAGGAACAAGTGTATTAGAGACTTAACGAGCACACATACTTGGTATTTTACCCACACCCGCGTGCTCGAGCACGGGAAACCGGATGAGGTGATAAGAGCTCCTTGCTAAGGCCTGTGTCCAACCTTGCAGCACTCGTGCGATTCTCGCCCGCTCTAAAGCCCCAACAGTGTACTCTTTCTTACCTGCAAGCATAAACCGTACGGTTAAAACACATTTCGAAGTACTTTAAAACTTCACAATTTAAGGTTAGAAGCTAGACCTATCGGTTTGAAACAATTAGGAACACGACCGGCTGGCACGACCCCGTCGTACTCCCACATACCACCAGCAAAGCATGCCGTCTTCCGCCAATCGGTCTGGGATGTCGGCAAGTCTTCAACCACGGTCCCCACGATCCGCGCGTTTAGGCTAATCGTGCCACCACAGCCCTTCTTTGACGAGTAGGACGGGCGGTAACACGCCAACACCTCATTATATGTCGGCCAGCCCTGACCGCTAAAGTACCACAGCACGTACATCCCAAGGAGTTGCCTCCATGCGTTCGTACTCAATTGCGCGGGTGCGAATCCCATCGCACTCAGTATGTACTGTACCCACCCCGGCAGCGGCAAGCTGAACCCATGCTTGAACATGGGTTCATGCACGGCGATAAGGCCGAGCGGCGGCCTAGTCGCGGATTCACCCGCTTCAATGGGCCGCAGGGTCACCGAAGCCGGGATGATCCAGTCTTTTCTTAGTTTTTTTATCTCGGCCTCGGTCATGCTCCGGCCGGGCTCATCCACTGCAACTTTGTCCAGCTTCCATCTTCCTATCGGCACGGCAGTCGCGCTACTCGCCCGCTCCACAGAAGTGCTTGTATATCTACCACTTTCCTCCCTCTCAGCCGCTCGCTCGTTTCCGTCTGCCCTTCTCAGATAGTCGTCTATTCTTTTATCCGGCCGCGTGTAGATTTGCGTCCGAGCCATGCCAGTATCCTCTAGCAGCTCGTCTAATAGCGGGTCCGACACGGTCGTCCCCTCGCTACTGCTGTCAACTACCTCTATAACCTCTTCGACCCTCTCCTCGCTCGCCCGGTGACTTCTCTCTTCTGACATGGTCAAAAATTCTTCAAACTTAAAAATTCTCCCTCTCCCTTTGGGTTCACTACCCTCACTGGTGTTTGCAACAAAAATTCTTCGGACTTACTGTCGAAGAACACAAACCCAGGCAACCCAATTTAGGAACACATATACACAAAACCAAGTTCTACTTTCTACTGATTTGTCGTCACAGTACCAATATGCCTAGTTTATCCTACGTGTACTGATGCACTAACAAATTTAAAACGCAGAGGTCGAAAGATTGAGACACTAACCTTAAATTGTGGCCGCAGTTGCAAATCTCCAGTCTCGGACTCGCCGCTGTTTCGCCTCTGGTTTTTCTCTCCTCTTCGACTTTCAAAATTTGGGCGTTTTGGTAACGTAAACGAATCGAGGCAAATCTTCCCCCCTTATATTTAGTTTCAAACCCAATCCGGACCGTTCAAACGAAAAGACGCTTTTGCTCAGATGACGCCACGTGTCAATACCTCCATCAGCACGCTCGGATGTGAAGGGTTGCGTCTCTTCGTTTCATCCGCATTTAATGCACACTTTTTCAAAACTCGAGGCAACTTCAACCACCACACTATCTACCATTAGTCTCTCGACGCGTGGCACACATGCAGCAACCCACTCTGACGACCCCACATCCCTCGGATACAATTAATCGATGTCGCGCGGTCTACTGCTGGCACGCACTCGAGCTTTTCAGCTCCGTATCCCTCGGATACTCTTATCCCGCCCGCGCGAACTAGTGCTTTTCAGCACTCAGGCTTTTCAGCCCAGTAATCCCACGGGGCTAGCACTCATGCGCACTCGGCCGAGTGTGCCCTGGAGCTGCATATACTTTCCAGCTATGCACCCCTCGGATGTACTTTCGAACTCGTGCGAACAAAATCGGTTCGAACCTTACGGCCGTACGAGCCTATTTGCATCCGTGCAACTGCCATACTTAGAGCCACAAAAACTCGTAAGGAGGCATCCGCAGACGTGCGGCGATATAGCTATTGCGCATTACAGCTACTAGGCCCGTGTATCCTACGGTATACACGTTTAATCGGCCGCCTAGTCCATTCATCCTTTCCAACTTCCGCCACGCGGAACGGGGGGACTCCCGGGGCTAGTTACACAGGGCAACTATATCCAACGTATATAGCCATGGCCGCTTAGAGCACACCAACGCGCGAATCTACCTCAAAAGCCCGGTCCTCAACTCTCCTACGATTGGGGACTTGGGGGACTATTGGGGCTAGGCAAGGTGTTGTTTCTACTCGCTAGCCGAGAAATAGAACTCCCCAACCAAGAAGACTCTTGACCGGGGACTTGGGGGACTTGTTCATACAACATACGGCTCAAACATAAACAACACCTCACCATGGACCGAGCCGGCTCCCGGTGAGGCTGGCAGGCGAGCCCGGCTTATGGCCGGGGTCCCACTCTACACATCCCGGGTCACGGCCAGACTCCACCGTGCCCGGGGCTGTTCGTACAGGCACCTCAGAGTACCTTGCCGGGCAGACTCATATGCTCCCTCGAACATATGAGTCCCACATCGAAAACAGGCTAGGAGAACCCCAGCTGGTTCCCCTACAAATAGCGCCATTACTCCTCTTCAATGGTAAGCAAGCAATAACCTACCTACTGTTATACTGCTAAAATATCTATCCTAAACTGACTAGAGCTTCGGAGGAGTAGTGACCGGCCCGCCCGGTTATTCTCTTAACAAGCCCTGCCTTATCTTGCAGGTCTAAGACAGGACAAGGTAAACTATACTCGTACTGAGAAGGACCGACAGTCCTTGCATCAACACACTATACCTGGTATTTCTTTTAATAATATTGATGTTCTTGTTGACAAAAAGAAAATATTTGATAAAAAAATATGTTCTTTCCTTAAAAAAAATCATAAGTCTTGAAATTTTTTTTTGGGTCATTTAAGTCTTGCAATTGATCCTCATTTTCCTTTATAATGAGAATAAAGGAAAACACTCTTTTACAACTTCCAAGTGGCTCTAGAGTTCAAGATACGTTTACCTAATAAGTACATGTTGAATATTCTTCACCCTTTATGCTTTTTCCACCACTCCATAGTCTACATATACTCGTATAGTCTGCATAATCGCATAAACATAGATTAAGAAATTGAAATTTGAAATCAAAATTATGTATATATATATATACTTGCATTCACCGGATTAGGAATTGGGCAATTGAATGATCTTGAGGGGTGGATTGAAGGAGGAAGAACAAGGATGGCCACTACCTAGAGGGCTGCGAAAATGAAGAGGAGCAGAGCCGTAGAGAGGAAGAAAGCTGAAGCCTAGACAGCATGCACCAGCTGTTCTCTTCTCCACCCGCACACAATCACCACCTCCGCTCTCTCACACAGCGACTGCATTTGAAAAGGGTGAGAGTACTAGTGAGGGAGGAAGCCGGACAGTCGAGGATAAACCTCTTGGCGGCGTCGATTTGAATATCTCCGGGTTGTCGCTGCACGAATCTAGATCTGAAAGCCCTCCTCTCAACCTGAAGACAGACGACGCTGGAAAAGAATGTATGAGTGTTGGAGAAGACGGAGAGAAAGGCAAATGATTGTGGATCGGAGAAGAAGACTTCTGTGGTTTTTGTGAAAAAGATTTTCAGTCGAAGGCTGTGGAGTTTTGGAGACTAGGGTTTAGGGCTGAAAAATTCCAGTGTTGTGAACATTGAAGGGGAAATTGAAATTTTGTTTAGTGCCTTTACTTAGAAAAACTTAGTGCTCCTTGTGTTTAGACTTTAAAGGTTCCCGCAAAACTGAAAAAAAAAATTACAGACATCGATTATTTTAAGAACGATGTTAATGCCGATAACAGAAATCGATTTTTGAAAAAGTGATGTAGACACAAACTATTACATCAGGTGCAATTCCAACCGATTTCTTTGAAGTGATGTATATGAGCATAATTCTAGTAGTGCATGTAACCCAACAATGAGTAGTCTAAGACACTAGTAGAGCTTAGTAGTTAAAAATACCTCAATGGTCTTATCAAAAGGTGATCATTTTGCAGTGTGGACATTAGATCTCATCATTTCTTTATGTTTTATCCCTAACGTTCTTATTTCTCATTGAACCCATATATTTTTAATTAAGAAAATAAAAGTCAATAGAAGTGCAATCGGCAAATTATCAAACATAACATCAACTATAACAAAACACATAAACATCTCATCAATTGCAATATTCTCATTATTTTTGCTAGACTACTTAAACAAAGTGGAGAATCAAATCAACACAACCTTATTTATTTCGACTAAGTTTCCTAGCTCTACAACCTTATACTTCAATTCATCTCTCCTCTCTCTTCTTTGATTTTCTTAACGTAGTTGGCTAGTTCCTTGATTTTTTTTATCCATATATATGTAAAGTTCGAATCATCATCTCCTCAACATAATATTCCAACTTGCTTGCAATCGTGGTTTGATCAATTACCAAATCTTGCAATGGAAACTAGAAATCCTTGGCGGATAGTTTTTGCTCTCTCATAAGGCATTCTTGTTTCTCATTGTTCTCGAGCATCAAAGAAATGAAAAAGACGGTCTCTAGGCAACAATTGTTGAAGTTAATGTTTTCCTGGATATAATAGGAAATCTAAGATTTCTTACTTTGCCACTGTTTGGTTTAGCTAAATATCTAGATATTATGTTAATCTAAGTTAGTTTCTTACTTCGCTATATGTTTGGTTGGATGAGTTTGATTTTCAGCTACTATATAAAAGCCTTACTTACCCTTTAAGCTTTAAAATAGTTGCTGAAATAACTAGCCACTGTAATTGCTGATATTCTCTTTGTTCTATGCTTATGTTACTACTACAACATTAAATTGAAAACTCTTATGTTGTGTTAAGATTGTGGTGTTTTAATTCATATAAGAAGACAATCAATTCTAACAACAATGGCCTAAACGTTGGAGGAATAACTCTGGATGTTGTAATTCATGCTCCCACATCTAAACCCATAGCAGCAAACCATGAAGAACATGTCAAAGAAAAGAATGAAGTTGATAAGCTACTTGGATGTAGGGGTGGCTTCGCGAAATCGAAACTAAAAAATAAAAACTGAACCGAAACTAAAAAACCGAACCAAATTGAACTGAACTACCAAAACGACATCGTTTTGGTTTTAAGTTTGAAAACTTAAAAAAAATCGTTTCGTTATGGTTCTCTTCTCTCCTTCAGTCTTGAATCTCTTATGGTCCTCTTTTCTTCTAGTCTTCTTCCCCGAATTTCTCTCTTCTCTTCGAGCGGTGATAGTGTGAAGGCGGTGGTGAGGCCTTGAGCGATGGGCGACTGTTGCAAAGAATCCGATGTAATGCACGGTTGTTGGGTGGTTGCCTAGGGAGATCTCTATTTGAGGTATTATGTAATTCTACAATATTGGAGTTCTAATTTGGTTAATATTGTGCTGGATTCATCATTTGCTCTATTTCTTGAGTTGATTGATATTCTATGAACACAGAGTTAAGAAATTATTATTTTTTGTACATGTTCCAAAAAAAAACCCAACCTGAAACCAAACTAACCGATTCGGTTTTATGCCAAAATTTTCAAAAACCGAACCGAAAAGGACCCACCTCTACTTGGAGAGAGAAAGAGAAAGATGTGGAAGAGAAATCAACAGAAAGGTCTAGGCTTTCGAAAGTTATTCCATGAACGGTCCGTGCAAAAGCACGGACAATCTCAGCCATCAAAATATGGGCCTAACTCTTTATTTCATCAAGGCCGTCTATTTTGATCACGGACGTTTGGGTCAACGTTTTTGGGTTCAGACTTCAACCTCATCTTCCCCGACTTCAGGCCGCGACTTCTCCGACCTCAACCTCATCATCCGGCATTTCACTACACGAATCTAGTTCCAAAATCTTCGTCTCGGTGATACGAACCTATTGGTGGTCGTATCTCGTCAAGTAGACGACCGTAGAGAGAGAATCGTAGGAAGAAAGGCTCGGTGGTCCGGCGACTTTTTCAGTAATTTCCGGCGACTCCGGCCGCTGTTTTCTTCGACTCAGTTATGTAACCTCATCAGCTCTTCGAGCTCTACATGTTTCTAGCCAAAAAATCCACTCTTGGTTGAGGTTTGGAGATTTGGTTTTCTGGATGTTGTGTTGCCACCATGAAGCACCTGCCTCTGGATTAGGAAGGGCACCGAAGCAAGAGAAAAATAGAAAGCAAAGCACAGATCTTCGAATTTTGGGAACAAACCCAAAATCTTCGGATTTTGGGAGCAGATCTTCAAACGGAGATGAAATCAAAGCAAATGGAGATCAGCAAAATAGAAAGCAAAGCAAGAGAAAAATAGAGAGCAACAAAACCAATAAACGGTCGACAGAATTATATTCCAACAAAACAAGCACAGATCTTCGGATTTTGGGAGCAGATCTTCAGATTTTGGCTTGGGGAAGATACTGGAGGAAGAGATCTTCAGATTGACCGATTGGGTTGGCTAACCATTGACTAACGATTCGAAACGGCGCGTGCAGCTCACGCGCTACGTACACTAACACGGACCGTGCAGGGAATCCGTTCCGCTAAGCTTTGCCCTCCCTCTATTGCAGAAAGGCCTATGTGCAATTATCTGTACATACATGTAATCTCTTATTTGAGGGAAGCTTGGCAATTTTTGCAGTCAAGCTTAGAAAGCCATTCAATACTTGCAGGAAGTTTAACAAAATTATTTCCTCTAAGATCTAAGTGCCATAAAGATTAAAGAGGTATTTCCTCTAAGATCTAAGTCCCATAAAGATTAAAGAGGACAAGCAACCAATATCATCGGGGATGGCTCCTTCACAATCACAGAGATTTCAATCTTGGCTCTAATTTCACTAAAGAGCTTAAACCATTTAGAGAAGACTACACCAAACCCAAAGGGTCAGAACTCTCCAGTGCCATGATTCAGATGATCCACGAAACCATAGTACTTAATTTGAGTTTTTTTCACAAGAACAAGGGAAGGTGGCGGCTCTCTTATAGCAGTTCCCTTCAAATCAAGCTCCTTTAAACATTCCATCTCCCCCAAAGTCTTCTGGCACTTGCGTACAAGTTTGGAGAACTAAACTCTTACAACTTCGGATACAACTTTTAGAGTTTCGGAATACGATACCAGTGTGGGATAGTGGTCAAGAGGTCTAGCCTTTTTGAGAACTGAAATAGTGAAATAGACTGGTGTCATGGCGGAGGATGAAGCATTGAGAAGTGGCATTGAAGCTTGTGTGAAGTGAAGGGTGGATGGAGAAGAGCAGTGTTGGAGTGGAATGCAAAGCTCTAGCTCAATAATGGCGATGGGAAAAGAGTTAAGGAGGTGCTACAGTTGAGGGATCATCCATGATATACAGTACACTTACATGGTTTGCTCAGTAAATAGATGATGTCTCATTGTCTTATGTTGAACCCTTGAGGGGTCGTAGTTTCTTAATTTCCATCTTAATGATATTTGACGTTTCTGAAAAAAGCCGTCCCAGTGAATCTTATTAGTAGTAAACTCTCTAGTCTCTCTTTCTCATCCAATTCATGAAAAGGACTGAATTGCCAAAATAGTTAAACAGGGACCAAATTGCAAGATTTCGATCAATAATTTCATCTGCGAGTGGCACAGAATCCTAGAATCCAAGCTCTATTCTATTCTCAAGATGTAACAGTTTGACCTAGGGTTGGTTCAAGTGGCGAAGAAAAATGGGAAAGACTCGGAAGTCGGAACTAAATCAGGTCATCAGATCGACGTTATCCGATCAATAACACTCTAATGCGTCCATCTGAAAAAATCCCAGATTGTTTTTCCTTCATTCTGAAAAGAAAAATATAATGTAACAAATCTGAGAACTAAGCAATTTCTTTTTCCAAAAGGAAAAAAGATCTGTTTCAGACTTTAACCTTTTCAGGCTTTAGTGGCATAGCTGAGGTCTGTTACCTTCCCAAGCATAAAAATACACACTTATTGAACTGGGTCCAACCAATCAAAGGCAAAAGTAGAGCTAATGCTATCTTTTCTCCTTTTGCTGGAAGGTAAAACCCACACAACAACCCCTCCCTAAGAAACATAATGGAAAACTGAAGAAGCAGATAGAGGGAAGAGTCTACGGCATGTGGAGGCCGAGTAGAGCTATCGGTATTAATAGCTTAACAGCTAATGAGGGACTAGTCGGGAAGGAACAACTGCCTTAATGGCTTTGGCAGCCAGTTGTGTACTATGCGTAGGGTATATTTAAACAAGACCAAAACTGCATCACACACACATAAAAATCATAAAATTCGACCTTCCCAAGTACAAATATTGTTCGATGCAATGACGTTGCACATTTAATCCATCCAGCAAAAGACAAAAAAAGCTTTAGGGATTTAAAGTCCACATTTAACAACAGCTAACAATGAGTTTTACAATTGGGTTGGGGGGGTCAGCTTCCATGGCAGCCTCACATTTCTACGAGGTAGGTAGTAGGCTAAAGGCTGAGCTGCAGTCTACTGATGTTATAAGCTACCAACTGTATTATTCACCAAATTGAGGATAAGAAAGCGATGGATGAACCGAAAAACTCATTGTATATCTAACAGACATGTTAAACAATGCTAGAGGAAATCTTCATTGACCAATTCCAATAGAGGCTCAGATCATGCAGAAGACTAGTCATTCATATCTATGGAAGTCAGAGTAAGTGGCATACCAGTTATCAGAGGTACCAGATATGTTTACAGCTGCTTCAGAATGACTGCTTCAAAGTATTTTAAGCTGCACTACCTACGCCCTCGAGTTGAATTATGTTTTAGGAAGTTCTTTACCTACTACACCTCCCCTGGACCACAATCTGTGCTTAATATCTGTAGGTAGAAATCAGATAGAACCATCTGCACCAAGTAGATCAGTAGGAACAGACTATTTTCAACAGAGGAAAAAAGCAATGGTAAAACAACAAAGCAAAGAGACAAAGGCAAAGCTTCACATATCAGAAGACTGTTAAACCTGAGAGAAACATTTTAAACTAAGGATTCTTGTTTCTGTAGCTTGACTAGAAACTGTAGCACTTACCAAGGGTTGGAATACGTGAAGACTAAAACTGAACTGGACATGGAAGCGAGCAGTCTTGATAAGTCGTAGCTTGACTGCATGTTGGATCAAAGCTAGACATTGTAATATTGCAAGGAGAAAATTCCAAGAACAATTACCATCAGATTTGTTTTGTTTGTAATTGTAATCCGACAACAAGCACTCCATTTAGAGGAAGTTGAAGCTTGACAATATGGTTGAAGATAGCGGTTGTAATATATAAGGCAAGCAGAAAATGCCAAGAACAATTTCCAATTTAGCATTACTTTGTTTTGTCTTTTCACTTTGCATGATTCATGGCATAAAATCCAAGCAAATGTAATACAATGAAGAGAAAGAAAACGGTTGCTCTCTTGACAGCAGCAGGGAGTGATACTACGATGTCACTCTGTGGAATGGCTTTTTCCACTAATTATGGATCTTAGTTTCTAAGTTTAGATGATTTGCATAATCCCCATTAGATGATTATCTGGGGATTCTGGATAAAAAGACAGTGAGTCATTATCATACACTAGTCAAGGATGAACCAGAAGAACTCAAGAAAAATCACAGCTCACTCAATTAATCATCTGGATGACTTCATTTGGTATATTGATATTGGGATTCAAACACAATTACAAACACATCTTCCTAATTCCAACTCCTATATGGTAAGTGGTAGCATGGTTAGGGATCAAAGAGAAAAAACCTATGAAATGATGAAACAGAAAATTGAAAGCAGCCAGAAGCTTGCCGAGAATTTCCATTATACAAAATAAATACCCAACAAAAAGGCAAAAACAAAAAAAAAAGAGCAAGGATAGACCAGGGAGGTCCATGCTTTGCATATCCTAATTTCTTCTTTACACAATATATGGTGATTGGTGATTAAATACAAGAAAGAGCGATACCCAATTTTGCAGAGGCCCTTCAAAATTGATCATCTTCTTCTTCTTCTTCTTCTTCGTTTTGATATGTTGAACAAGCAGTTGGGTTGGGTTGGGTTATTCGGTGGTTTTTGCCAAAGAGTCCATCCCTTCTGTTCTGCTACGCACAATTCCATGGAACACCTCTCTAACCTGTCTCTCCAGAGGGTCCAAACCCTCCTTTATACCGTCGCAGAGCTGCGAAAGCTCCTGAACTCTCTGCCTCACCTCCCCTTCTTTGTCTTCACTCAACGGAAACTGAAGCGAATCCGCCAATTCGCTGATGACCCGCGAGCATTTCTCGATCTGAAGAATCTCCTTCAACAGAGCGCAGGCGTTCCTCCGGTCCCGCCGCTTCGACTCCTCCATTATCCTCTCGTGGAGCGAAAGCAGCGGCGCCGCCCACCCCAATGTCCTCGGAATCGTGAAATGGACCTGCAGGCCGCGGTCCTGGCACGGAATCGCCGCCACCAGGGCCCACATTACGAACAGCAGCACCGAATTCATGGTGAACACAGCTGGCGCCAGCCCATTGGTGGCCACGATTTCGTTGGGCCTCGGCGCGTACAGGTTGTTCCCAATCGCCTGGAGCTGCTTCGCCGCCGACCAAGAGCGCGAGACGCTCCACGACAGAGATCGGAAGTGGCCCAGGGAGCGGTGGTCCTTTGCGGGAGTGTTGCTCCGGCCAAAGGAGCGGTTGCGGTGGGCGAGGGTTGTGTTGTTGCTGGATTCCTTGTCGTCTAGCATTGCGATGGCCAAATCGATTAGGGCTTTCTTAGCTCGCCGGAATTGGCCTTCGCCGAGAGTCCGGTCCCTATCCAGAGCGCACAGCACAATCTCCAATAGCTTCTGCCACTGCCTCATCTGGTCAATCCCGTCGCGAATCGCATTGCAGACGTCGAGCGCCTTCACGCTCCGCTCGAAGTAATCGGAGAGCAGGCGGTCGACGGTGGGTCTGCTGCCGTGGGATTTGGGGCTGGAGAGGATGAGGAGCTTGAATTCTTCGTGAATGCGGAGAAAACCGTCGAGGAGGTCACGGAGCCAGTGGAGAGAGAGGAGGTCTTGCGAGGGAGACGAGAGGTGTTGGAAGCAATCTGCGACATGCGTTTGGAAGGTTTCCAGGTCCAGAGCTTGACCTTCCATGACTGGATTGACGAGCTGATGTCGTTTTAGGCTGAAGACGGAACGCCCAAATTGGTTGAACCCAGCTGACGACCCCTGAAATTCCGTAGCTGGCATTCTCTCACATCAAACACCCAATTGCAGAGGCTTATGACTTAGAGAGAGAGAGAGAGAGAGAAGCTAGTGGTGTGAGAGAAAGAGAGAGAGAGAGACAGAGAGAGCTCGGTTTGCGTTTTATGGAGGTTTTGGGAAGAAAAGAGATTAAGGTTAATTACCATAATTAGAAATCTTAATCGCAGTGATTTTCTTGGGTTAGTTACACGCGCTCAACACGGACTAAACACGCTTGTATTATATCAACTGAGCTTCTCAGATAATCTTTGGTTCCAATTGCATCTGGGCCGTTGGATTCGGGTTGATGGAGTTTTGCTACGGTGGACTGGGGGTGAGGGCGCGTTGGAGCCACGTGGACGACTGCGACGGAGTCTTCGTACTGGGAGTGCACACGTGGACGGTATAGCTGGGTCTTCGTTGGCGCGTAAAATTGGATGACTGACTGGTCCTTCTAGAAAGGCGAGTGAGGGGCCGAGACCGAGGGGGGCGGATAGTGACGACGTCTGTCGTTTTCGTTTCTTGAATGTACGGAATTGCCCCTGGCTCAGAGATGAAGAAACTGTCAATTCCGGTGTTGAGGCGCAGCTTATAGCCGTGCGTGGGTCCCACTGCTCTGGTTTGAACTTTGACCTTTTGACTTCCCCCTTCTTCAACTTCAAGTGAATTACCTACTTACTAATTACAAATTTACAATAGCTAATTTTTATTTATTTTTGGTTACAACGGCAGCACAAGGCCAAAACTATAACTAATGTTTTAGCTCATAATTGTGTTCGTTTTACTTGTATTGGATGGGTGCTCCTCTTATAGAGGTTAGAAGTTGCATTCTTTTTCTTGTAATCTTTGAGTTTTAAATAAAGGTTGTCGTCTTTGATCAAAAAATTTACTATAGTATTATATTTTCGATCAGAGTAATTCTGAAGTGTAAATAGATAACTGATATTAGTGATATGAAATTAAACTAATATTAGTGATATGAAATAAGAAAAAAAAACTCAGGTCTGAAAGTATTCAAACTCTTTCTTATTTGCATATATTCGGCAGTCTAATCCTATGTTTCGTTTTTTAAATCACTTTTAAGCATCCTAGTGTTTGACGACCTTGTCACGTTGCTTGCAACAAAGTAAGTGATGTTCCGATATATTGTCCATATTTGTCCCCTACCTACCTTTGGATCCATCTCGACGAGGTCAAGAGCACCCGTGGAAGTAAGAATAATAATCCCAAGACATCCACCTCAAGAATTCAAAAAAGAAACAAGGGAACTTTGACCCTAGGTGTTCTAAATCTCTAAATTTTTTTTTGTCTGCTATTTTTTAATTTTTTTTTATTCTATTTTTATAGTTCCATAAGTACAAAGCTTTTTATCAATGAGAAATTTAGTACAATAGTGAAAAGAAAAAAAGAAGTTATGAATCACTTCTGAATGGAAACCGACCGTCTCATAATGAAATTTTGCAAAAACGCCTATCCTTTCCAAACTTTTTTTCTTTTCATTTTTCCATCGAACTTTAAATATAATAGCAAAAATATTTTCTTTGCGTTAATGGCTACAATGACCTTAAAAAAAAATCGCTATAAGATTTTGATTGCAGATGAATCTAAGTGATCACATGTGGTGGTGGTGCTCCCCATTCCCCAAGGACGTGGAGTTGGGCTGTTGATGAATCTGACCGGGTCTCCGTTGAATCCTCCGAAGAATGTAATTAGTTTCCAAAATAAAAGGAAAATCGTCGATAGGGGACACACACCGCAAAATCTAATTTTAATTATAATTAATTATTTCTCTCTGCCATTATTCAATTGTCCAGAGACATGGAATCTGTAAGCAAACATTTATTTCTTATTATGGAGGCATTGTTTTTAAATTCCAGTGACAAATATCCCATTTTAATTATATCTAGAAGACATTGCCAAAAATAAAAATTAGTTTTTTTTTCTCTTGGGAAACTGGCACTTGGCAGCCTTTCCATATTTCAAAGTTTTTCTTTCTCCCTCCATTTTCTGTTGGATAGTGACAGTTGAAGTCAAACCCTCCAAAAAAAAAAATTATCATTGTAATTTGTAACTAGAAAACAACATCAATAATTTTGCCCAATTATTTACAGTATAATTTTTTTTTCTTTTTGCATAGTATAAAAAAAACATACATTGGAATTAATAAATTGATAAATATTATTATTGCCTATGACTATTTGGCACAAGTATTCTATTTGTAAGTGAGAGGGCACGTGTTAGACTGAAAGACAACTAACGGTTGTGTAATCAAATAGTTCGTTGCTAATTCAACAGTTGAAAATGACTCGACATGGACCGAATTTGATCAACAATCGGCTTAATTTCATGTCCTTTAAACGGCAACGACACTAGGCTGCTAGCTGAGAGAGATCGCAACTGGCGCTCGAACGCAAGAAGATATATGCCAAAAGCAGCATTAGCAACCAAGGATAGATCCGAACCCGAAAGGGAGATCAAGAGCTGATGGGAAGCTACAACCCTTGATGGACCGGAGAACACCAAACGGAAACAACCTTCCGAGAAAACGTCAAAGCACGTGTATAAATTTGAACATAGGTGCAAACCGTATGACACTAAACTAAAATTTGCGATAAATTTAAAATCGATATAATTTAAGAATATAATGATATGGAAATAGAGGGGAATGGTTCCATAGAATTCTTCCATGGTTTAAACATTCTAGTGTGGACCCTATTATATTCTGACGCAGCCACAAGTTGTGGACCATCTTATTAAATTGCTCATCCCACTTGTTGTCCTTGAAATAGTTTTAGATCGCAATTTGCAAAGACTATATTACTAATAAGAAAATTACAAAGGCCACAATTTATATTATACGATTATTATTTAACTACGTGGGGACTGTCTGATGTGAAATGTACATATTGGCTCTTCACACACGTCTGCCTTTCACACTAAATCTGGGATATGTCTCTAGCCTAAGAACCAAGAAAACCATTTTTTTTCTTTTCCTTTACCTATTTTTTTTTTTTTTTAGTTTTTGAAATCAAAGAAATAAAATACATCATTTTCCCATTAAATACTAGCCAGAGGTGATAAGAAGAAAGCTGCTATAGCGGGTTTTGTGATTCGTCATCATAATGGTCAGCCTCTAGTCATTTGGATTTTACAAATATCCTTGTAGATGAGGTTTATGATCGACGTTCTGATTTTGGTGATGGACATCAGGAAAAAGTTTTAGGTGAGACGGTTGTTTCACATGACAAATCTGTTTCGCTAATCAAATTTTAAAAAAATAAAAATTTATACCTAAAATGCTTATTATTTATCATATCAAGTACTGAAAATATTATTTGTGTCGTTCGACTTATACACGTGTCGGCGTATGATTAAACGATCAAACTAATTTATTAGTCCAACTGCACTTGAGACTCTTGAAATTTACAATCCTTGCTTTAAAGTTTCAATATGTTTTTTTTTTACTCATAGTTATCTTGAAAAAAAAAAATCACTTTTAGTCCCTCAACTTTAACCCGTTCGACACTTTTGTCCCTGAACTTTGAAAAACATCACTTTTATCTCTTAACTTCAAGACCCACTATCACTTATTCACTTTGGTCATTCGACCTATTGTTTCGATAAAATAAATCACGTGACGCATCATGTACCCTTTCATCAGGGTTAAATTCGTCAATTCCGATTGATGCTTGGAAGGACACGTGATTTATCATAAAAGGGTCTCGGTTCTATTACTAGTATACCACCCACTAATAAGATATTTTTTTTCGTCACTTTTTTAATGTATGATTCTCCAATCTTCAACCAAGAGTCTCAGCATCGGAAAAAAAAACAAAAAGTCTCAGCACGAAAATTGATCATACAAAATCAGCAGAAGGCAATGAGCGAAACTCACATCCAACAAACCAAAATTCACAATCTCACTAAGTGAATCCCACCGCCTAAAATCAAGGAAAACACGCCTGCGGTACACATGCAAGGTGCAGAATGCCGACGAGCAGCAACTCTAGAAACACCAGGGCTGTCGAATATCTTCTCCGCCATCAAAAATCTCATAGAGAGAGAGAGAGAGAGAGAATTTTTGTTTTTGTTTTTATTCTAGTAGATCGTCAATTTACTTTTGTACTCTCATTTAATAAATAGCTTCCTCCTCCATGTTTATTGTTTATCTAAGCACATGTTACAGCAAGGGAGAGAGAAATTAAAAAACAAAGATAACTTGCAACTTTCATCTTCATTCATTCATATTATAGAATTGGTTCAATGGAATTTTATAGAATTGGTCTTTGGATAATTTGGGACTTAATTCGTGTGTGCTACTGTCACTCAAGGACAAACCATTCACTCAATTTGAAGCAGTCTTCTTCAACTCTTCCTGTTGCTGTTGGCTTGCTAAAAGAAGAATCAGTCTCTCTAAGTCTGACAATGTACACTTCTTCGTCTTAAATTCTTAATGAAGATGATGATGCCATTCACTTCAATAATTTCTGGATGATATCATTCATTTAATCATCTATTTAGAAAAAACGGATATGAAATCCATCAAGAAAAGTAGGCTCTCTTAGTCCATTTGTAATAAACTTGAAAATGACTGTCTACGACGAATTCTTTTAAATCAAATAGTTGAATTATATACAATTTCGTGCGGATTTGAGATGACACTTGAGTTGGGCTACTTTTCTACCATGATATAATCGGATGACGCTTGATGATCTACTTGTCTTATGTCTACGATTACATTGTATTAGACATCAATGTCTACTTTTAACTATTTAAAAATAGAGTGCACATGTTATAATGCATTGAAATGTGCATAGCCAAAATCACTCGTATCAAAAATTCAAAATCATTTTCCTTCAATCTCTTTAGACTTGTGCTTATGTCTACAATGTTTTATGTTTACGGTTACATTGTATTAGACGTCGATCTACTTTTAACTATCTAAAAATAAAGTGCACATGTTATGATGTGTGGAAATGTGCATAGCCAAAATCACTCCTATCAAAAATTCAAAATCATTTTCCTTCAATCTCTTTAGACTTGTGCTTGTGTCTACAATGTCTTATGTCTACGGTTACATTGTATTAGACGTCGATGACCTGTATTATTAATACTAAACTCTAAACCCAAAATGCTTGGACTCTAAAATAGTCATTTTAAACATACCCACAACATCAAGAAAACAAAATAGCTGATCCTATTTCTCTCCAAAAGAACATGTCAATTTGGAGTTGGATTTTTCGAAATCAGTAGTGCTGATTCACTAAGAACGTTTTTGTTTTTTCGGCTGGTCTCCTAACTAACCCAGACCAACCATACCCAGAAGTTCCCCAACCAAACTGCAGCACACCCAAATAGCCATATATATATATATCAGTCAACATTGCCAGGTATCTTGACCCTTGACTTTTGATCAAGTTCCCAAGACATCAAAGTGAGGACGACACCACAAGTTCCTTAGCCAGTAGCCAAGAGCTCTTGACTTGTTAAAAAAATAAAAACCAAATCTTAATCCCTAAGTAGCTCCAAGTTTGTAGATATCAAGTCTACATAAGTAATAATTATGACGGATCGGTCAATGGAGGGCCTATTCAGGTCATGAACAAAGTAATAATTCCATGAGTAAAAATATCAAATCTGTTCCAACAAGTTTATAAGTATGTCATAGTATCACACAGAGTTCTCACTGGGGTGGGTGCTTGAAATGACTGCCTATAACTCTTCTAAAGTGTAAAACTGCATGATAGTAAACGCTATCTTACCTAGATGAGAGATGCTTGAACAAGCAAGTACAGTAGCCAAACATTTCTACATGCTTGTTTCGCTCTCTTTAGCTACAACATCGGCCACAAAGATGCTACCCGAGTCACACCATCCACCCAGAATATCCCTGTTCTGGCACTGGAATAACATGTAGAAGTTAGAGATTTGCTCTGGCAATTATGTATTGTCAATTTTTCAAGCTGTCACTGTATGGAATAGAAGAGCACCTAATTTGATCTACACCTAGAACTAATTGAACACATCCCAACACTCCTAGGTCATTAAAAAAACATCTCGGTTTGCTAAGGTAGAAAAGCTTATATTTTAATAATTTGCACTTGGTAGATGCTATTACACAGACTTCAAATACTACGTAGATTCTCTTTGTAAATACAGACTCAAATTTGATATCCAACTGTGGGTGTCTAAAATCTAATAACAGAAAGAGAAGATAACAACGATAACGGTTGTCCCAAGTAAAAACCAATTCCATCAAAATTCATTTATTTCATCAGACCTTTACATGTGTTGTTCAACCAAAGATGAAGTAATAATTTTTTTTGATTATAAATCATAAATAATAAAGTTGTTTCAGTCGAGCCAATTTCAGCATTTGATTGAAAGGACAATAATATTAGCTGAAGAGAGAGCGGCCTACATACCTTGCTAAAACCAAGCCAATTTGAGTCTCCTCTAAATGAAAATACCTTACTGTATTCTTTCCAGTCTCCACAAAAGACCTGCAAACACAGTCGTAAGGTGATGCGAGAATTGAGATTAACAAGTCAAGAACAAAAAAGGGATGTCTAAATGAGGATAATGGTAAATCAGTACCACAAGAGAGCCAAAGTAACTTCAGTCATGCTTATGTTAAGTTTAAGAGCATTTGCTAAATACCTAACTGCAAACCTAACAAAATTTTGAAGAGCAATGATTCATCATATAAATGTATTGTTGCAAATGTCACCTGAAATTTACACTTATCGCAACCAAACTCCACAGGACAGAGATGAAGTTTTACAGGCATCTGGGGCTAGCGTTGATTTCCTACGAAACCTGTTATTTATTTTCTATATAACTACAGAACCCATTATGAGTCACGAATCATGACACCGATGAGCGTGAGTAATAGCACGAGGTAATTTTGACACGACCCACAACATGAAATGCTTATTAATAAGAAGTAAACTTGTACAGAAGATTACACGGTTTCCTCTAGGCAGCCTCTTGAATAGTAAATAACCAAATATGAACAGAGTGGGCCCATTTTACAACCATTACCTTGTTATCAAACTTTTGCTATAACAAAGCTCTACACTGTTTCCAACTCTTCAATTTCTCCAAACCTATTTCTAATGCCATTTCTAATGCTCCCTAAACTGTAACAGCTCGATCCCAACTTCCTTGCATCATAATCTGATAGATCTAAATAAGGTCAACCTTCACAAATTCCGTCCAAAAAGGCCACTGTAACAATTGGAAGAAGGTCAATTAACTACTGTGATGTCACACAGGGGTACCTCATGAATACTCGCTTTACGCTAAGGTTTATGGTTGCTTCTGATACATGTACAACCAGGTTGGTTAGGTCATACAAATGTAAGAGGTTCAGTTATGGCAGCAGGACTGGTAAACTCTGGTGTTGTCCTCAGGGGTGAAGCATAGGTTTGCTGCATTTTCCCGAAAGCATAACAATATAGGTTTCCCTTGGCCATCATCCCTTCTTTTTCCTTATTCTTGAAATATTCGGGCCTCTAAAGTGCACCTGGAAAATCCCACAAGTATTGGCAATTATCAGAAAACTGAATTAGAAGTAATGTTTTCAGCGCAAATTCTTCACTATTGAAGCAACTCTAAGGGCTCCCTTGGGGCCATTCACTTATGCATCCTTAGAAAGTCTAAACCTACGAGTATTCAATCCTGGAAGGTCTAAATCTATGACATAAGCTACTTATTCCTCTTGGTTGTGTCTCCCAGTTTTCCCTTTTTTCTTTGAGAATATAATTTTTTTCATGAACAGACTTTTGTAGAACACAAAGATTACAAGAGTGGACGAGATATCACAATCTAAACACTACATCATCACGGATAGGATAACAAACAAGAGAACTCCAAACTAAACAACTGGAATGACAAAACTATCTAACAGCTAATCTCCAGTCTAATGGTTTAGCTGTCAAAGAAACATTTCAAAGTTCCTGATATAGAATCCCAAAGAGCTGACCAAGATCAAACTTTACCACCCCTGCCACCACCATCACCACAATCATATTCAAAGCTTCTTTTGTTCCCATAGCACAGAAATAACGCTGTACCTCCGAAGCACTTTAGCCTTCTTCTTCCCCCAAAACCTCTATCTCTATGCCTTTCACTTTGCAAAGGAAAACACCCTTCAGTAATACGGGGACAACTTGATAATGGAATAGCCTTGGAAATAAATGTTTCAATGCATCCTACAAGTGTTTTCGTTATTGGAATAAGTAGTCTATCTAAAAAGTACAATAATAAACTTATATCATAGATTTTCTATCTGTTAGTGAAAGGATCTCATTATTTTTCAAGACAATGGTTCAATGGAGGTATAAAATACTGAACTGTGCTAGACAGCCAGAACCATTGCTGCAGAAATAAGTAGCTTCTTTGGGGTCAATTTAGCAAGGCAGAGCAAGCAGATGGAATTGTCAAATCCCCAAGAATATAAAGTTATAGCATCTGTTATTTAGACAGATGTACAAACAGCAACAGAAAAAATCCCTGCCTTATGTTGATCCACTCTATAATATTGTAATTTGGAAACATGATTCCCCATTTATGGGGCTGTAAGATTAATAGCAAACCAATTAAAACCCTATAACCAGCAATTTGAAAGTTATCCATATTCATAACAAAGTAAGAAAGGAAGTTAGTTGGCCTCTCAAGATAATTTAAGCTCCATGAATCAAGTAGGGTTATTATCAGAAGAAATTCGTCTGAAAATGAAGTTACCATATAAAAGGAGCAATCAAGAGAAAAAGAACATCATTATCATAAATTTGAAGAAAAAGACAGAAGCAACCACCTCGTAATCAACCCCTTGTATATAGATATAGTTCGAGTCAACTGAAGAGAAAGCAAGCCCAGTTATCTGCACCCCTGACAAAAGAAGAGTTATCTCCAGAGCCATATAAATCCAAAGAATGAAACAACGAACATTTTCGGTAGCTTGAACAAAAAAAAATGTTAGTTCACTATATTAAAGCATGGTATCAACTATTAATTTCCACTTATTGACTTTGTTTGACCTTAACCATGCACTCTTCACCCTGGAATACTGATTACAACAATTTCATGAATGAGATTGTCTGATAACATGATAAGGAACCTGGGAGATCTATAAAGCATGAGGTGGTGATAAAACGCCCGTCGTAAGGTTTGCTTCCTACACTAATGACATTCAGAGATGAAGAATAGGTAATTATTTTCAAAAGTTTCAGACTTACAGTCATTATCATTAGCAAGTTCAAATACAGAATAGATAATTGTTTTGACAACTATGATAGCTCAAACAAACCCTAAATTTCTTAGCAGAATCAAACTCCTTGTTGAGTGCAAAATCAACTTATTTGCAAGCCATACAGGCTGCGCCTAGAGGCCTTTCACATAGCAGCATTTCGGCAAATGAATGGCTGGGGTCTGGGATCTCTTTTTTGGTGGACAACAAAACTTGGAGTCTTAATTTCTGTAGTTGCAAGCCAGTTATTGAAACGATAATGCTCATAAACCAACATCAAAGTGTAACCCCTTGCCATTCATAGACAGTAAAAGAAAGAATGAACAGATTTCTGTGGTTTCACAATCAATATAAAATGCCAGACGGATCTCTTTCAAATGATTCTCTAAACAAACATGAATTATACTTGGAATTTCTTGGGCAGTACTAAAGCTTTCTGAGGAGAAAATATTTGACTGAAACAAGGAAAGAGAGATGACAGTAAAATGGAGCATAAACAAAGACAGGTGATTGTTTGTTAAAGCTGACCTCATATTTCGAGCAGTGTACCCATCTTGATAGTGCTGACCATCTGCATCAAATATCATATATCAGGTTCAGTTCTCAGTTTTGCATCTTGAAGTGGAAAAAAAGAAAAAGAAAAAAGAAAAGCTAATTTCCTCAACCCGTGAATACCAAACGGAGCCTAAAAAAAACATGAAATCCTAAAAATCAGAATATAACTGCATTCCTTATTCGAGAATCAGACTACCAAAAATATGTACAGTGACCAGGATATAATTATTGAACCAAATTATACCAACCTGCGAGGATCATAGATTGTCACTGTACGTTCAGCTCCCCCGACTGCAATGTTTCCAGTTGAAGAACTGCAAACAGCGTAGAAGGTATCACCAAGGGAACCACATATTCGTTGTACACAGCCGCCATTTTCTTTCATTCTCAAGTCCCATATAGTTAGCTACAGATATTCAACAGATGAAGCTGAGAAATTCAAGCAAATAACTGAAGAGCAAAGTTTGTAATAAAATACAATAAAAGTATAAAGGCTCAACCTGGCAACCTTCAGTGACGGCTAACATAGAACCTTCATTTCCATAATGCAAACTTTGCATGAAGTTCAGTGATGATGGATACAAGAGTCTGTAAAATTGCAGTGTTAGCAACAAAGAAGGTTTCAGAAAGATATTTTCATAGAATCATATATATGTAGTGCAAGACAAGTTTACTGAAAGATCTATAAAAGTCTTAGGTGATGCATATAGGTTTTCTGAGTAGCTGCAGAACGTAGGTTCAATATGGCTTTGATCATTCAACCCTTAAGGTGAATCGAAATTTATGGGAAGGCGAAGAATCACATATGCAATCTACGTAGAAACATCTTTTATTAACTAGTCATGCAAGGCTGATAGACACATAGCAGAAGAAAAGGTTTAAAAATTAAAACTTAAAAATAATTAAATAGAAGAGGATGTCTTCTTCAATTCCCGAACTTTTTTCTTCAGTAGTAGTAAATTGAGGGAGGCATAATGGTGGTTATACAACCAGAGGTTATGAAACTTTACATTTCAAAATGTAATAAATCAGAAGAATGAAACTGATGAATGTCGTTGACAGCAATCTCTGCAATTAGTAGTTGCTGGAAAAAGAAATCGTCACAATAGATCCCCAAACAATGAAAAGATTGAGGACAAGAACAAATGAGATAACAAATGCACAACTGCACACTCAGAGAGAGAGAGAGAGAGAGAGAGCGAGCATTTTTCAATGAGAAAGACAGCATTAGTATTGGACTATTAGTCACATAGATTATACCAAAAAATTACTGATCATAATGATGTCTCTATTTGTTGATTAGTTTGTATTGTAATATGCTAAACAAAATCCCATAAAATTATATGATGGCCAAGTTACACTGAACTTCTGAACTGCCTCAGAACATGATGTTTGCAAATTTCAAGTGATCGTTAAAATTTTCCAGGTTTGGGCCATTAAAATTTACAAGTACAGCAAATGGAATTCAATTTTGATTAAGACCAGATGATATTTCCACTAGAAATAACACATAAATTATTCAGGCACCACATATAACATGTAACACTTACGTACATAATGTCCTGACGTGGATATCTTGGTCATAAACATCAACAGTTTTGCAGAAGCTACGTGCAACAGCTGCCTGAAATAAAACATCCTTAAGTGTGATACAGAAATATAGGGTAGGATCAAATAACTGGAGAACAAATTATAGTCTACCAACTATTATTGAGTTAAATTCTCAGAAAGGCCGGGACAGAAGACAGCACATCTGTCCTGCTCTTTCGTTCTTACTAACAGGAGCGACATCTCCATATGGCTAATAAGAATAGTTCCTTTCACTTTTTATGTGCTATGAATATTCTAGTAGTATTCAGCTCATCATTTTATTTTTATCTTATATACTCAGCTTCTCAGAATAATACTTGGGCCTACAATTCCAAATCTATTTTTTATTTTCCTAATTTTAATTCTGTACTGGTTTTGGCATGTACCTACAAGAGAATAATGATAGTGGGAGTCTGAAAAAAAAATTATTTTAGTAAAAGAAAAAAAAAACCCTTTGTGACAAAAAAAAAGTTTAGAAGAAACTGAAGGGTTTTACTGACAAACTGATGAAGCATATACATTCGGAAAAAAAAACAACGTTTCACTGGAAAAGAAAATACTTGAAGAAAAACTCATCTGATTATCTATTGATAGTAAATGTCTTTTTTTTTTTGAAATGTTATTGTTAGTAAATGTCAAACAACTGAAAAGCTAGAAGAAAAAAATAGCGGCTAATTACTTTTTGCAACCGCAAATTAGGGTAATCACATTTTTTTTGGATAGGAAACATATCATCAAAATGAACAAGAGAACCTGTAACAATACAGGGGAGTTATCCCCTGAAAGATTAGAGAACTCTACAGCTAAGAGCTACGAAAAACAAAAACATTTAAAGAGAGACTATACACTAGCATTCCAATCAAAAGAAATTGCATGAAAAAAATAATTCTTAAACTCAGAAGACCTAAATGCCCAAAGGGAGTCCGAAAAATGAACTTTATCCCACAAAAGGTCCACCTCTTCATCCCTTGCTTTCTCAAAAATCCTCCTATTCCTCTCCATCCACACCACCAAAAAGATTGTCAACACAGCACATCTCCCTAGTGCCAAAACCCCTCTTTCTTCCACCAAAGAACTTATACCTTTAACTCAATAAGGCAACAAGAGAATGTGGATTGTCTCAGTGGACTTGAGTTTCCCTAATCAATCTTCCCAAAAAGATACATCAATCAAAATGGAGGAGCAGGTGATCTGAACTTTTAGCATCTTGTTTATACATCGTGCACCAATGGGGAGAGCAACACCAAGAAAGCCGGCTCCTTTGAACTATATCGGAAGTATTCATCCTTCCATGAACTATAATCTAAGCTAACACCTGTACCTTTGGAGGTACTTTGGCCTTCCAAATTGCACGAGGGGCCGATAAGAGAAAGACAATCCACTAATTTGATTGAATAATATTTTCAAAAGAAGTTCGCGAAAACTCAAACTTCCATAATGTTGTATCCTGCCTATTAGGATCTAGTCCCACTATTGGAATCCCAACCATTCAATCCATACTTACCTCTAATGACAGTGACCCAAAGAACCTCATTCTCCTGATGAAATCTCCATAGCTCGTAAAACCTCATTTCTCTTTATCAAATTTCCACCACATAATTCCTCTCTTTCCTTCATCTGATGAAATCTCCATCCGTAAACAATACAGATAACTTCTAAAATCACAAGCAAACTTCTCAGATTTTGATCTCCCTCTGATATGGAAAAATTTTGTCTTCAGCAAACTGTATGTGAGTGATTCCTCTTCATCCTCCCAACAACCATTCTCTTTAGCAGATGCATCTCATTGGCTCTTTCTAGCAACGTGCTCACCAACAACCACAATAACTAAGAAAGGCAAAAGTGGATCACCTTGACGTAACCCTCTAGATGCTCCAAATTTTCCCTTTGGTCGCCAATTAATTAAAATTGAAATATTAGCTGATTTCAAACATTCCGTTATCTAATTTCTCCAAACAACACCAAAACCTTTTGTTCCAGAGAAAATCCAAGAAATCTCCGTCTACATGGTGAAACTGACTACTAATCCTTATTCTTCCTTTTTCCTAACTTCCTCCACAACCTCATCTTCAATTAAAACCACATCTAAAATCTGCCTTCCATTGACAAACGTCCCTGGAGCTTGTGAAGCAGTATCATCCAGCACTTCCCTCAATCTTTGAGACAATACTAGCTTCACACTAAGCTGATATGCCTAAAACCCCCACTTCTGTAGCTTCCGATTTTTTTGGGATTAAACAAACATCTGATTGGTAACAGTATTAATTTTACATCTGTGTGAAACTCCCCATAATTTGTATCAAATCTGATTTTAAATTGTCCCAACTGTGCTGAACCCTAAACCCAACACTGCTGATACATTGCTAAAATGTCCCAACAGTGATCTTTACATTGTTCAAAAAGTCCCAAGTAACCTTTTAGCCCAATTTCAGGATTTGAGATGCGACTTCAGTCTGGTCGGCTGACATGTCAATTGAGTGCTCACTTTAATGCTTAGATACACAAGCCATGACATAAGGTGAGGGCAATTAGTTTTTTTTACTCATTAAGAATGGAAGATAGACAACTTAGTATTATAATCTCTTAATTTTTTTTGACCTTCCATATTCTCAGCTGATTTTCTAACAATTGAAACATAATGCAAAAAAACAGATAACTGTCAAAGAAGAAAGTAAATCATACCGTAGACCATTGTGTGGGACTGAAGCAAAGGCCCGCCCAACCACTTTCTCCAATGCCACAATCACGAGGCAAAACTGAGTAAGTAAGCCTCTCTACATCTGAAAATTTAATACGTTACTTCTACAATTATATAGGGAAATACAAAACAGAAGTCAAAAAGGAAAAATGTGATAATGCCCATAGTTTAACCATTTTGCTTCAATTTATGGCATAGCATTCATGCCTCTTGCGCATTGTACAGTGATGGATCAAAAGTCTAATGAAAACAAGGGTAGAAAATCTGACGCATTTAGCAAACCCTGCTAACATTTAAAAAGCTGTTTCTAGTTGCTCTGATGACCATTGAACATTACACATACAAGCCTCTTGCACATGCTCCAGGTTTGCAAGACTCTCAATCTCAAGATAAAACATAAAAATTGATAGTTATTCCTTTTTTTATTTTTTATAATTAAGTGTAGTTAAGAGTCTTCATGAAAAATAAACTTTTCATTTGCACCTTTTAGTGTGGATAGCTTATGGGAGCTGTTATTATTCACACTCCAAATAAGTCATTTTGCACGCCTCCATCACTTTTTATTGTTGAACTCCCAAACTACGCATAATTTCATTTTGAGATTAGTGTCGCTCAATTGGAAAATAGGGCAAAGAGAGTGGTCTTCTTCTTTTTTCCCATTTGAAAAGAAACAAATTTTATTGATCCCAATGAATGATACAATAAAGTGGACAAGGGTTATATAAAAAAAAATAAAAAATAAAAACCAACAAACAAACAGCATAAACCAGAATTCTACACCAAATACAATTAGTTAGCTGCAACCGCCCAGAACTACTTTGTTCTTTTTCTACTTCAACCTTCTTCCAATTACCAGAACTCCCATAACAACCTCAACATAAACAGAACTGAATTCTACAAACTCCCCCAGCAACTCAATTCTAAGTTGATAGTCGGATTATTTCTGAATATATGGTCAATGTTTTATAGTTAGCTTGTCAGTAGGATGTAGATGAAGGGGTTGGACTAGGAATTCTTTGGGATAGAGTAAAGTTTTGCCAGATTTATGGGCTTCTATCTCGGTAGATTGAGACCATATACACAAATTCTGCAAACATATTCCCAGAACAAGGATAGCACCAAAAATCCAAACTAAAAGAAACCTGTACCTTCACCATTAGTATCTAGTTTAGATACAATAAGATGACCGTAAGAATCCACAGTTCCCAACATTGAATAGCTAGTGCCTGCATTTTGTATCCAGACAGTGAACTATAAGTTTTTGTTGAATAGACAGATACTGAACTAAAAGTAAATTACATAAATGTCCAAACCCATTCTGAAATGATTTTCACGCATTTTCTTAGACTTCTCTACATTATGAAATGAGATAGTCAGCATCTAAATTAAATTTTCTACATTAAAAGACTTCTGTGCATTCTGATAAATATGTTGAGAATCCAAAATCATTCCCATGTCCTGAGTCCTGACCATTAAATTTGATGACAGAGTCCTAAAACATTATTCAACCACAAATTAGTCCTGCTCTTCCTTCAACTGGGATGAGAAGAAAGTACAGAAAGCCCCCTTCAATTCCCATGGTTCCCTAGCATATCATTCATTTCTTGCCGTTTTCTCCTTTACTCAATTGCTCTCAGCCTCATTCCTACTTGACAAATTACATCTTCCTATAATTTCCCAGCTATATTCAAGCCATGGCATAACCCACTTCTATTTTCCACCATTCCTCTTTCCCTTCATACCATAATGTGGAAAAGTACCATGCACCCTCCATGTGCTCTCTTATACAAGACAAACACAAACCCTATCCATTAGCTCCCAATATATAACAATGATGGCATGGAAAACAAAACAGAATGAGATAGGATAATGTTCTAAAGATTAACATAAATGAGTCAACAATACACTCACTCTCAGTTTCAGCCAGCACCATACTCTGAATTTCTGAACGATGCGGGCATCGGTTAACCATAGATGCGTTCATAACCTTCAAAAATTCGGAGCATTGAAGACAGAATTAACACAGAATGTACTGATTACTGAATAGCAATGATTCAGTTCATTAGAGAACATACCTGCCTGTGTACAGGGATCAGAAGGCTTTCTTTCCCTTCACTGACCAGAGAATCTTCTAATGCAATCTTAATTTAAGAACAAGAAAGCAAAAGAAAATATTAAAAAGGATTTGACCAAGAATGTCATAAATACATAAACGCTTAAGCAATACTTGGGAAATGGGTATGTACCTGGAGCTTGAAAATTTGGCAACCGGAGGCGATGTAGACCCAAGAAGAAGAGCCGTCATGGCTAACCTGGGAAAGAATTGAGTCGAGAATGATTAAATAGAACAAGAGCGTAAAGGTTAAAGGTTAGGGTTTGGGGGGTTGATTACATGGAGAGCGAGGCGAGTTGATTGAAGGTTAGCAGGAGAAGGATTCTCTATGAGAGAAGAAGGCACTGCTACTTTGCTCAAACTCTTGGCTTTCAACATCTCTCTCCTTTAAATTGTTGGGAGCCTCAGTGGCGGGAATGTCGAAATACAAGAGAGGTTGAGGTTTTAGCCGGTGGGGAGGGTTTAGGCTTTTTAAGGGGTGAGTGAACTCAGCAAGTTTTCAAACTTTAGACTATTTTTAAAATTAAATAATAAATCAAATTTTAGAAGAAATAAATAAAATTTTATTAATTTTTCTTTATTTTTATTTTGGACTGGTTTTTCACTATGCTTTATCGTTTTGGACTTACTATATTTAAGTTCATACTGGTAATTTACACACACACATCATATGTAAGTGAGTGCATTCAAGAATGAAATTAGTTTTTTAACATGAGAGAAAAATGGATAGTTTTCTTTGTATTAGTTTTTTTTCTTCACTTTTTTGTATTTTGACTCTATTTACTCCTTACTCTTATTCATTAAATTTATTTTTAATATATTTTAAGTTTTAACTAGATGGATCTCATACACACAATATGTGAAGTTAAAAAGAGTGGTAGAGATGATTATCCTTCTTAAAACGCCGTGAAATGAATCTTAATTTTTTTTAAATTTATAATTTGATTTTATAGTCTCTATTGAATAAACAGTTTTTAATGTTTTTTAATAAAAAAAATGTATAAATGTCAAAATATAGTATATGTATATATATGAGGGTTATATCAGTCAAAATTTATTTTTCTTAAACCCATCTGGCGACCTTAGCCTCGAATTCACTTGAGCCGTTCTCTTCTCTCCTTTGCAAATCGCCCGCGCCACAAATCTAGCCCTCTCTAAATCTATCCCTTGCTAACTGCTGCAATCCCTTACCTACATATCGGAGAGCTGAAACGAAGTTGATGGTTTATGGGGAACTTCTCTCTTTGAAATCGATGGTTTCTGGGGATCTCGTGTTATAAGAGTAAGTAGCATATTCGATATCTTTCTTTTTTTCCTATTGATTTGACTCTACTTCATCTTCATCAGCATTCTCAAAGTGTTTGATATATCCGCAGAAATTGTTATCCGGCTACTGCTGTCTGCTTTATGCTTTAGCAAGAGAAGTAGTTGTTGTAATGTAACCATCCTTAATTTGTTTTCGAAATAGACTAGCTTTGAGTTAGCATCTCCATCTGCTCTGCACTGCTATCATATATCACTAAAATCATTCACTACTAATTAAAACGAGAACATAGGACCCAAAGCTAACATCTTTCTCCAACTTAAGGGTACTCACACACAGCATTTGGTCACTTGAAAAATGGAGGGAAAAGTTGGAGAAAGATGCTAGTTTTGAGTCTTATGTTCTCGTTTTACTTGAGGTTCGGGAACTTAAAGCAAATGAACCTTTTTTTGTTGGGTCTGCTTGTTGCAAGGAAACTGGTTATTGCTGCCATAGAATTCCAATTCATTGAGATAATATTCATCACATAGGTCCATGGTTTAAGAGTGTGTGATAGTTCATAGAGTAATAGTTCTGCTGTTGGATCTATAGTTTAGGTTTAATGCTTGAAACTAAGTTGATGGTAGCTTAGAACTTGGATAATTGAATATCTTTGGCTATCAGTTTAAGGATTGACGAAAAGCGTTTTTCTTTTTCATTCCTTGTATACAGGGGTTCTAATATGAAAGACAAGTGCAGGAGGTTGTGATAACAAGTTTAGCAAACTTGCTTTCGAAATATTGGCAGAAACACTTCCACTTTCTGAACGTGCTCATTTCATATCATAAACATCCCAAAAGGAATTTCATTAGTTCTCTGTAATGAATTCTGTTTTGTTATCCCAGTCTCCTTTCTTTCAGTTACCTAGCCGTCAGTTCCTACCCTGTCCTCAAAGACAACCTCAATGTATTTTCACCAACCGTCTCTGTCATCGAACCACCTACGTCTCTCCTCTTTCTCTTTCATTTCCGTTTCTTTCACGTCATTCTTTGCGTGCTTGTGTATCATCTGTTGGTGCTACAGTTCCATCAAATGAAGGAGTAGTTACTGAAGGGGTTGTGTCTGTAATCAACTTTGAAGATTTTGCTGAGAAAGATTGGTCATTTCTTGAATCAGATAATTTCGGTTCTGAACAGGATAAACTAAAGGTTGATCGCATTATATCCGCAGGAGAGATTCAAGAAACATCTAGGGTTATGGTTTCAGTGGGTTCTGAAGCATTTTTGGATCGGTTGGTTGAATCATCACCATGCGGTCTCTTGCTTGTTGTCCATGATTCACTTTTTGTGTTGGCCGGCATTAAAGAAAAACATGACAAGGTTAAGTGTTGGCAAGGAGAATTGATATATGTACCTGATAAGTGGGCGCCATTAGATGTTGTGTTTCTCTATTTCCTTCCAGCTGTGCCTTTCAACCTTGGGCAGGTGTTTGGAGCACTTGCAAAATGTTTTTCTCCAGGTGATTTTCATAATTTGATCAATTTTTCCTTGCATCCATGTCATGTGCTATGTTACTGATTTTTAATGAAGTGTCATTTATTGCCTTGGGGTCATGAGTGTGAGAAGCAGCTTTCACTGCTCCGCACCCTGAAGTTGGAATACCAGTCTCTTCAGTTTGTTTCATTGTGATAAAACAGCTTTGATATGCTGTAAATATATGCTGTTGGATGGCTTAGTGAGGACACATATATGCTATAAATATGTGCATTTATCTATCTAAAACCAACCATTGAGAGTTTCATATTACAAATTCAAAAAAAAAAAAAAATTCTTTTGGAAACAGGATTCTTGCATTGGCTGTTGCATTCTTTGACAACTACTCTTCTGAGTTTTTCTGTTGCTTGTATAGGTGCAAGACTAGTTATCAGCCATCCCCAAGGAAGAGAAGTTTTAGAGAAACAACGGCAACAATACCCAGATGTTATAACTTCTGACTTGCCTGAGAAGAGTACTTTAACGGAAGTTGCAGCAGAACATTGTTTTGAATTAACCAACTATGTCGATGAGCCTGGTCTTTATCTTGCTGCATTAAAGTTTGTGGGGGCAAGTTGATGGTTAATTTAATCTTCCCAATTTCATGTGTAAAGAAGCAGTGGATTCAACTTAAAAATGGATTCAAATATATTTTGTTTATACTGCTTTTCTTTCCTTTTACTGTTTAGGCAAAGATTAGACAATTTTATTTTGTTGGGCACTACTGCCTGCATCCTGTCTTCTGGTTATTTTACCCTTTCGATATCGAGCCAAGTTAGGCTTTGGCTCCAGTGAGTTGGGAGTGGGATGAGGATGAGTTTGTACTAGGTTGAAACTCAACTGTTGTAAGGGTGAACACTAGAACAGTTGGGGCAATTCAAACTCTTCGGGTGTGTTTACTAAACTTGAATGGAGTTGAGAAGGAATGGGGTTAAGATGGAATGGGGGTGAAGAAGAATCACTCCTATTAAATTATTAATATGTTTACTAACATTTGAACCCAGAATGGAAATGTATGGCTATTTTTGGATTATTAAAAAATATTGAGTTGTTTTTGGGTAGAAAAGTTTATTTTTAGAAAGAGGTAAGCCTAAGCAGATTTATCAGAAAAGTTGCCACAAGGCCTATTGCTTATCCATACCACTAGAGGCAGTTCCAGGCTTCCAGCATGTATACATTTATATTTGCAGTGAATATCATAAGGTAACAAATCCTTAAGGGATCCCTCAGCCAAAAAAACAAACTCAACATCCAGCAAATCCCAACCATTCTCAGAAAAAAAAAAAATCAGAGACCAAGTGACTTTACTAATAAGCAGGAATTGCAACAGAAGTTACCTCAGAGAGCAGGCATACACCAGTCCAACCACCAAACCAGAAAGAAATGTTATCACCAGTTGCAACTCTCCATCAAAAACCTATATGAAGAAGCTGGGTACCATATAAAATTCCTTTCCAAGTGTCTTTCATATCTAAAAAGAAGTACCTCTCAAATACTTATCCTCAACAACTTGAGAACATAAGCCCTTCGTTTTGTAGAAGCCTCCAACTAGATTTAGCGAGTAATGCTTTACTCAGCATGGAAGCTTTTGGGTCTGCAACAAATTTGGGTCTGCACACCATATCCCAGTTAGCTATATGAATTTTCTTCTTTTTCTTCATCATGCCACTTAAGAAATTTATCCAATCTAGAACAAACAGACTTGGGGAGTTTCACAGATTGCATAGTATAAATTGGAATAGCAGAAGTTACTGCTTGTAACTTTGTAAAAGAGTTAACCTACCAGCCATGGAGAAAGTATGACTCTTCCAGGAAGCATAAACTCTGAACTTTTTCAACGATACATCAGTAAGTGTCATTCCCGATTCTACCATGCATAAGACTATAAGAGGAACCCCTAGATATTTCCAAGATCAGAGGTGAGAGGGGAGCCACACATGTAAGATATTTGCACTGCGTGGTTCTCACCAGTATCAAAAGAACAGAAATAAAGATACCAGAGTGATGCATACAGAATTCATGCATTGTTCCATGACAGAATTATGCTTCAGTCTACCAGAAGAATCCTCAACAACTAAACTAGCAGGAGCCCTAGTGATGGGATTATCTTCTGGTCCAGGAACAATAGACATCCCTGGGAGAAACCCACATGTACCTGAAACAGACTTCCTACTAGATTCACCCACACCTTTAGCTGTTTGCTGCACACAAATTTCATTAGTAATATCTTTTGGAGTGTTCTTTGGTCTACCAACTTTCCTCACAGGCTTAACAACTGGTCTAAGAGGAGTAGTATCGGTGTTAACAGCAGAGACATATTTTGGAGCTCTAGGACCCTTAGTAGACTGATAGGTAGCTTAGCAGCAGAAGTTGTATACTTGTATAAGAGCTAGAATGTTGAACAGTAGTAGAAACAATAATTGCCTCTTTGTCCTTACTCTTTCCTGAAACAGAAGGAAGCACCACAGGTTTGTCAGCAAAAGGAATCTCATTGAAGTTCAGGTTCGTCTCCAAGATCTCAGCCATCTTTTGAGCTGGTCCATATTTGTTTTCACCATTATCCTTGCTTGAACTTGAATCTAGACCAATTGACTCCTTTTTCCCACTAGTATTGGCAAGATTTTATTAGTTCTCCTAGAATACATATGACACAAAATGTCAATCCAAGGGCATAAACCAGTCTGGGTAGGCTAAGAGGCTTAGAGGAAGATGAGAAACTTGAAAAAATGTTGAAAATGATACAATCAAAAGCAAATTAAAAGATTACTGTCTTTTAGAAAGATATATTTATCAAGTAAACCAACCACAAAACATGTTTCCCTCAAAAAGACATTAAACATCATTGTCCCGAAAAAAAAAAGACATTAAACATGATCATTATCATTTCACAAAATACTAAAAGTCATATTATCATTTTCTTTGTTGAATTTACTAGTATAAATTCCGAACCATTAAAGTATAACCAACATGTCTTTTCTTGGACATCCCTACTTCTTGCAAATTGGAACTCTTTTACGAAGCAGCAAAAAATTATATGCAGCTTCCCATTTAGGATCATCAAAAATTATATGCAGCTTCCCTCCACGATAATGAAATAGAGAACTATGTGTCCACAAACGTCCAACGAGGGGCCTGTATGCCAAGGCACGCAGGATGCTCCATATCCCAATTACTCTGTTAAACTTGATTTTTACCATGCGGTGTGAATTCTGCAGAAAATGAACAATATCAATAAGACAATATCAATAAGACTTGTTACCATTCTAACTTTTTAAGTTTGTTTTAATTTGTTGCTACTATTTTAGCTCACTCAAATCTCTCTTTGTTTCCCCCCACCGTCCCTCCCTCTCTAAGTTTCAGCCTAGCTATGACATACCTTTTTGTTGAGAGAGAAACTAAGATTTTATTACGGGCATAAAGCCATATAAACTTGAGGACAAGAAGTCTTCAAGATAAAACTAAAAGAAACCATGATTAACAGGAAACACAAAAACTACAAGAAACCCAAAAACCTAGCCTATTCAACCTATGATAGAGTTAAAAGTGTAATCAACATTAGATTTAAAATTCTTTGATTTCTAATCTCTTCGTTTTCTTTCCAACACAATTAGTAGGCTACTAACCTTTCTGAAACGCTCTAATCCCATATATTTGACATGCTGTAGAACCGCCTCAGTCCCTTTATAGCCCCTTGTTTCTTCGATTAGCTGGGGTGTTGAAAACTTAATCGGTCTCCCTGTCTTCAGCTTGAAAGCAGATTCCATAAGCTCAGTCAGAACATGTTGTTTGCATGTCGGCTGGATTTTTTTTTTTTGATCTTCTTGCGTACTCCATTAATCTAATCCCTAGGGGCTTGGTGTAATTTGCCTCAGGTGCTGGCTCAGACATTGAACCCATGTATAGATTTGTACTCTACCTGTAATTTCAAGCTGCAAATAGAACCATAAATATAAGAGTGCAATTCATCAAACAGCTATAAAACATCCATATACTAAAAAAATCTAGCCAGATGTTTACTTTAGTCTTTAGGGAACTAACAATTCATATGATTTACTATATTGCACCAGAAATGGAAAGAAAATTCATAAAATTCAATAAGCCAAACTAGAGCAATCAGCAGCTCAAATTCATAAAAAAAAAAACTGATATATTTCAACAATCAGAACAAAAACTGATTTATCGAACCAAAATGAAATTTGGATTTCAATTTAATAGTTCCATTTCAACATTCTTTCGTGGGGATACAATGGTCTAGTAGGATTTGAACCTACTAGGGACACCCATGAGCTAAGGCATACAGGGAGCGGTCACTGAGCTTGAAGCTTTTGCTAAGGTCCAGGACCTGCAGATCATGACAGAAGTTTGCAAAAATAAACAGACCACGTTGAACTATTTGTGAAGGACCGATATGTTTTAACTTGTACTAGTGAAAAATAAGAATGAAGAAGGAAAAAAAGAAATAAAAGAAGAAAAAGAAAAAAAAATGCATAGTTTGAACTTACGCTGGTCGATCCTTATCTTATTCATTGGAATAAAATTTCAAACCACCATTAGGTATAAATATATTCTCCTAACATGCAAGAATTTTGTTTGAAAATGAAATTAAAGAACGTTTATTGATCATGCATAAACATATACATATATTTATTCAAATGAGATGATTTATATATCAGACGTCACTTATGGGAGCTTGGACAATGTAATCTCTATAAATAAGACCAAAATTTGTTGAATACAGCAAAAACAGTGTTTTTTATTTCAACAATCGTCTCTTTGTAGACCTCCAAAACCTAATAGGTTTCCGAAATGCATCAATCTTCATTGAGATATATATCTTCAGAAATGCATCCATCATTAAAACAGGAGCATTGAGATATATATGAAAAAAAAAACAACTTTTGTTCCCAAATTCATATTACCATCCTCACAAACCAATAAGGCATAATCGTCCTTATCTTATTCATTGCAATAAAATTTCAAACCTCCATTAGGTGTAAATAGATTCTCCTAGCATGCAAAAATTTTGTTTGAAAATTAAAGTAAAGAACGTTTATTGATCATCCATAAACATATACATATATTTATTTCTTTTCAAAGAAAAAGTGTACGAAAATAAAGAAAAAAAAAGCTTCGCAAAGATCACCTTATCCACATGAAATTTGTGTGTTTGTGGGAAAATGCATATATATATGTAAATGTTAACTCAAGTAGAATGCCGACTAGCAGCCCTAAACATACTCATGAAGTTTATGAAAAATAAAAGCAAAGAAAAGACGAGTGAAATCTATGAACACATAACTCTTATATATTGATTCCTTATGTTCTCTGTCATTGAGTCGTATGGTCCCAGAAACATAGTGTGACCACTTGGGGCAGTTATGCACAAACAGGTGTTCCAAAAGGAGGCAGTTAATTACCACTGTAGGACTGCTGATTGTTGTTAATTGTGGAAGATATTGCAAAATTACGTTATTCAATTGTGGAAAAATGATATTTTTGTCGTTCACCACTGTCTCACTGGCTTCAATAACTCTTTCCAATAAAATGCAAGCCTCCATCCAAAGGTCTTCCAATTGTAACAGAGATGAAACTACATCGGCTGTAAAGAGGGCTTTAAGTTTCTGGCACGATTTTACTGACAAAGTTCTGAGATTATGAAAGACACTAAGTGGAGCAGGACCTTCCCAAATGCTTATTAGTTTCGGTAGGGAGCACAATTCCAACTTTCTAAATTTTGTCAACATATTTTGTTTTCCCTCCAGCCCTTCATATTCAAACACATATTCCATTTCACCCAAGGCATTAAAGTATACTTCTTCCAGATTTTGAAGTCTTAGCAACAATTTTGATGATAAAGGTGTATTCACGAGACAACAATACCTTATCTTCAAAAACTTCAATTTGCATAGAGACCCCACTGGTAATTCACCAACACAAAAAGCCTTCAAGCACTGCATACCTATGAGATGCAAACTTTCCAAACTCTTAAACAAAGGTTCATTTGAAACTCGTGTTGTTGTGTTCAAAAACTCTTTCAACTTATCGTCCTGTAGTTCAAAGAGTGACTTCAATTTGTGTAGTCTTCCATCGTCATGTTCCACACCAATGCTATTTAAGCCCTCACACTTCACATAATGTAGTCCCTCTGCTTTCTCTCTCACCACTTTGTTAAACCAATCCGAAGCTGTATTGATGGTTGTGCTAAGAGTCACGTCTCTTGAACAAAGAGGTCTTCTATAAACGCCTCTTCATATGGTCCACACTGATAAAAAACGCAGTAATCCAATTCTCTCACGATACGTATACCAAAGTCTATACAATTTGGTTCAAACTCAACATACTTAGGCAAGCATTCTAAATGAGACATGGAGACCTTCAAAATCTTTAATTGTGACAAGCCAGTTAACTCATAAAAGGCAACCTTCTTACCAAATTAAAAAGAAAGAATAAAATCCTCGGTCAACTTGTTCCCAGCTTTGGTACCATGTTCTTCCCCTCACATTTGCTATACTACGCCAGTCGATCAGTAAAATAATTTGGCATGTATAGTTCTTCTAATTTATGTAACCTAGCTTGAAATCACTTTAGATGGAACATAACCAACATATCCACCACTGAGGTCCAACATCCTTAAATTGGTAAAATGTTTCAGTACTCTAGGAAGCTCTTTGAAATAACAACCTTTCTTACTAAGAATCTCAAGTTTCTTCAGTTTTCTAAGTTTGGACAGATCAATACTAGGGCAATAATCCAATAACAAAGCTCGGAGGTTGGTTAGGAGGTTGAATGATGGGTGAAGTGTCCATATATCGATGTAACCAAGATCTAAGACCCTTAATGCATTTGGACTTTGAAAATATACTTTTGGTTTCAGTTCTAATTTATTACCAGTTAGTAATTAATAAATGTGGAGTTCTGAACATACCAACTTTTTGGGAAGCTTCTTAATGTTGTTCTCCATCAATGAGATTGCTGAGTAGCCCCCATGTGCATCCATTGGCCAATCTTTTAATCCACAAGGAGTTTTTACGAAAAATCCGTGGCCATCTTCGGACTTTGCAATGAACATGGACATAGCCCGTATGACATCATGCATCCTTACGCATCCATTCATTCTACTATCCAAAACCAAATTAGAACGTAAAAGGAGCTTGACCACCGAATTTACTGTGGCTCTAACATTTTGCAATGTGTTATTTGAGCTGACATCTCCAAACAAGCCTTTTCTGAACTCATACCTCATCAAGTCTTCTATTTTGATATCATGATCTTCTGGAAATAAGCAGCAAAGTAAGAGGCATGCCTTGGCATCAGTACAATTTAAGTAATCATAGCTTAACTTTATACACTTGTACACATCTCCCCTCCCTCATCAACAAGATCGATAGGTTGAGCCATCTGGAGTCATCGAGCTGCTTCATTCCATTCTTCAAGGACTCTACCTCCAAGTGCCCTGGCAACTGTTATCAAGGCAATTGGAAGACCAGCACACTTTTTAGCTACCTTCTTCGCTACATCATAGAAATCAGTCGATTTTTCAAAGGACATTCTTGCTTTCTTCACAAATAACTTCCAAGAATCTTTGTCTGATAAGATATCGAGAGGAATGCTAACGTGGGTCGCCATGGCAGTACACACCTTCAATCTTCGTGTGGTGAGTAGGACTTTGGAATTGCATTTCTAAAGCTGCTCGTAGCTGGGAATCCCTATGCTTGACAAATGTATTTTCTGCCAAATGTCATCCAAGATTATAAGGATCTTATTTCTTTTCATTATCTCCTGCTTCAATCTTTGGGCTCTTCCATCATCTGTCTCCTCCACCAATCGCAAGCCCAGCAGATCTGCCAACATGCCCTGAATATTTCTCAAGCTGGGGGTTTGGGATATGACAACCTTTACGACATGATAAAAAATCCCACTGTGTCGGGATTGTACACTAACATGTTCCACCAAAGCTGTCTTCCCAATGCCTCCCATACCATACACAGTAACAACAGTCACCTCATCATCTTTCAACGCCTTCATTACCCCATCCATAGTTTGTCTTGTTGCTCCAAATGCTTCAAAATCTCCCGTGCACATAGAAATCTCAAATTTAGGACGCACCTTACTGCATACAAAATTCACAATGGCCTCCACAAGTTCTCTTTCAGTCCTACCAGGAAATATGTCAAATAATCATCAGTTGATCACTTGATTGAGAATAAATTTGAAAGCACAACAAAAAAAAAAGCATGCTTACCGGTAATTCTCTGTGACCCACCCTGACAAATTTGCCACTTTCCTTAGGGAATCTCTCCACTGCTGCAGCAGATTGATGCTGTGTCGACCAGACATTTGATGCTTAGTGAAAGCATCAATGAAACTCCCCTTCTGATATCTTATATAAGAGGGAGATACACGATAAAAAGAGGGAGAATTCTGTTGTTGTCTTCCATGCATTCACAAATCTTTGTGAGTTCTTCCAAACACCATCGGGAAGAAGCATAGTTTGACGACAAAACAACAATTGCAAGCCTTGATTCCTCAATTTCCTTGAGGAGGCTTGGAGATATAGGTGCCCCTGCTCCAAGCTCGGTATCATCCTTGTATGTACTTATCATTTTTGTGAATCTCAATTCATGGTATAAATGGGACACCAAACCCTCCCTAGTATCGGCACCCCTAAAACTCAAAAACACATCATACTTCCATGCATGGGTGGATGATGATTCAGCTGCTGGTTGGCCCAGCATTAAATTGGGGAAGCCTGAACTTCTCTTTCACTGCAATTGCAAAATTGGGGAAGCCGACGAGAGGAAGAAGAGGAAGCGTGAGGAGCGTCAAGCCTTCTAATTCCTTTTTTTTTCTTCATTAAATTAACATGCCAAAACGACGTAGTAGCGGCAATCAGTCCTAAAAATAGTTTAGTAAAAAAAGGAGAAAAACAAAAACAACAAATAAGTTTTTTTTTTTTAATCAAAACACAGTCCGGCAATGGGCAGCGGTCGGGTTTGCTGAGAAAACTATTATTCACCACAATTCATTTTACTAAAATGTGATTAATTGTTAATTCATTTCAAGTTCCCAAAATCTTATGCTAAGTTGATACTCGAAATGGGACTAAGTTAAGGTAAGTTAACTTCTATAGTGAAAAAGCTCTTTGAGGCAGCAATCAAACACACACACACACACATATAGATATATATATATATATATATATTTTTTTTTCACACACACACACACACATATATAGATATATATTTTTTTTTTCACACACACACACACACACACATATATATATATATATATATATTTTTTTTTTTTTTGAGAGCTTAAAATTTTGAAAATTTGAGAGGTTGCCATAGTTTGAACTTTGATGAATATGCCAATTTGTATCTCTGTATATGCCTCTGTGCCTAGCTGGTATTTATAGGTCATAAAAATCCTGGGGTGCTCTAGTTTGAAGCAAGAAAAAGAGCTCTTCAGGTGGAACTCTCATTCAATTCTGCGAGCATAAACTCTGCGTGATCCGTGTCGATATGAGGATTCGGGCTCCTTTAAACACAAAATTCTATTCCTTTTGGTCGTAATTTTAATGCCACCATTCCAGGGAGTGGCGCTACCCATGCATGCTAGCAACTTGGAAATTACCTTCAATAAAGCAAGAAGAGAAATACAGAGACGAATCTGAAGCCGTCTGCTTGGAAGACTCCAGTTTTCTTTTGGCTTCTCAACTTGGCCATGCCTGTTAATACTAGTGCTCGCTTTACCGTGATAACTACAGCACAGATAATAGTACAAAGGATTTATCAATTCACTCGTATATTAAAAGCATATGAGTGAAGAAGAGTCCCTTTCAGGGGAATGCTAATAACGTTGCCCTAATAAAACGACTTCCATGGAGATCCAATATTTGACAAGAACCAAAGCAATAGGAGTATTATTGGGTAGAAGGATGACATACGTACATACTTCTTCATTTAAGTTCATTATTCAGCATTTAAATGGATTTGCTGCTCAAACAATGTGCATGGGCTCTTATCAACCCCTTATCTCACCTAACATAAATTCAAGTAAAGTAATTAATCGATCCCCAATCATCTAGCAACAATGTTTTCTCATTCTCAAAACAAAAATGGGCACAATTAACCCCAACCAACACATTGAATCCTGCCAAAGTTGATTCTTCCGCTTATACTTATTTACTGACCAAGAAAATAAACAAGAAAACGACTATCTACCCAACCAATTAATTTGCTCACTTGCTGTCGGTGAAATCTGCATCAATAACATCTCCTTCAGGTCCCTTGCCATGATGATGATTCTGAATGCCCAGCTTCAGCACCAGGTGGTGTTGGCCCCTTTACCCGCACCGGGTGCACCAGGCTGATTGTAAAGGGACCGTCCAAGCTGCATGACTTGCTGGTTGAGGGCAGCCATGGCATCTTTAACTTGGGTTGAACCCCCAGAAATCGCCTCCACCAGCTCTCCAAGTTTTTGCCTCAACTTTCTCTTTAACTGGGGCTGGAACTTTGCCTCCCAACTCCTTCAGCTGCTTCTCAGTCTGGTAGACAACAGAATCTGCCTGGTTCTTTGTATCAATGGCATCTCTCTTCTCCTTGTTCTCCTTTGCAAACTTCTCTGCTTCATTGACCATTCTTTGCACCTGTATGTTTCAAGACATTTTCAAATATAATTCAAGACTAGAGACATAAAGTGCTGTGAACCATGAAGTACAACATGCATAGACTTGGCTCCAAATCATTCAGCACAAAGCCAACCATTTTTCAGCTCTCTAATTAACTACATCATCTGCATACCTTGTCATTAGGCAAAGTGCTAGCACCGGTAATGGTAATATCCTGCTGTTTGCCCGTGCCCTTGTCAATAGCAGCGACAGAGTATACCATTTGCATCAATGTCAAACTTCACTTCAATTTGAGGAACCCCTCATGGTGCAGGTGGGATACCATCCAGACGGAAGCTGCCAAGAGATTTGTTTATCTCTAACAAATTCTCTCTCCCATTGAAGAACATTAATCTCCACACTTGTCTGCCCATCCGCAGCCATTGAGAATACCTCTGACTTAGAGGTAGGTAGAGTGGTGTTTCTTGGTATGATCTTTGTCTCCACACATGTTGAAAACGATATAATCAAAAGTAAATCGAAAGATTACTGTCTTTTAGAAAGCAACTTGACCTGATATATTTATCAAGTAAATCAACCACAAAACATGTTTCCCTCAAAAAGACATTAAACACGATCATTATCATTTCACAAAATACTACATTATTCACATCTCACAAAATATCTCAGATCCCAAGTGTGTAAGTGTAGGATATAAAGAGGTTGCCACACATTAATTCTTGTTCAAAATATGGGTTTTCTGAACTTTGAGAACATACATTGCAACATACCTACCATTATGATTGACATTCTTCAGAATGTTCCATCAATACCTTCTACCAAAATAGATATCAGACTATCTGCAGAACATAAAATTCCAAAAAATTAACAACTAAACAAGGCAAATTGTGAGCAATTATTGAGTTCTCAATTTTCAAGACCAAAATTATAATTAAGCACTAAAATCTAGTAGAAACTCTGATATCGACTAAGAAAAGAATTGAACTTTTGGCTCAAAAAGTAAAAGAGGCCCAAATGTGAGGTGTGAGGCAAAAACAAACAAAACAAAAGTTAGTGTGAGATGAGGAAAGGGTTACTGAGTTAGTAGACCACAGTATCAAGGATGGTTTTGGTCTTTTTGCTAACTTGAGCTTTGTCAACTATGACTCATGATGACACTATTGGCTACTTCAAGAGTAGTTTATGGCACATAACAGCACCCTTAAAATCCAAGAAATCATGAAGAGCACTGAGTTTTGATATCTCAGCATCAGTCATCACAGAAAACCCAATAGAACTACTAGTCCACGTATTGAGTGCACTTTGTCCAGAAGGCAAAACCAACCTCTCAATTCCGAATTCGACGAGCTGTTTTTCGAGCTCATTCATCAAAATCCGGCACATCCCAAGTCTCTGATACTGAGGCCTAGTCGCCACAAGTGGTAGCTCTGCCACCCCTGCCTCCTTATTGATCCTCACAGTCGCCGCACAAACCATGTCCTCGTAATAATCACGATCATCTTTCCTCAAGAGAAGATTGTAGAGAGAAAAACGAAAGAAATTGCAGAAAGAAGAAAGAGAAAATGACTGATTATATTCGATAAGGTCAGAATGACCAATTCTAGCTACAAATATCCCAAACTAAGGGTGGATAATTGATGGACACCTGTCCCTATCACGAGTACTACATAACAAAAATATTCCCTACAGCTAGCACCTGCAAAACACGCACTCTCATGCTGACTCAACAGACACACCACTCTCCTCATGAAAACAGGGAAACTATACTAATTCATAACGAGACTTTTAATTCCTAACAATTCTTCCTCCTCACAACAAGCTTGTCCTCAAGCTTAAAAATCTGGATATCGTTGCTGAATGTTCTCTGCTTCCTCCCAGGTGGCCTCTTCCACTGAAGATCCCAGCCATTGAACTAACCACTTAGTTACAGGCACATTACCTTTTTTAAACACACCTCTGCCCAGAATTTGAGCCGGATACCATCTGGGTTAGATGGATCAATATCAGGGGGTAGGTGAGGTGAAATCACAGCTGAATCTCCCACCTTGGCTTTAAGCAAAGAAACATGGAACACGGGATGGACCCTTGCTGAACTAGGTAGCCTTAACTTGTATGCAACTGATCCCACTTTCTTCATAACCTGAAAAGGACCATAATATCGTGGAGACAATTTGTGAACTGTTCTCCTTTCCACAGTATGCTGCTTGTATGGTTGCAGCTTCAGATAGACCCACTGATCCACTTCGAAACTCCTCTCTGTGTGTTTTTTATCATAGAATCCCTTCATCCGGGCTTGAGCAACTTGTAGATTTCTCTTAAGCAAAGCCAGAAGCTTATCTCTGGTTTGAAGTTGGGTGTCCAAAGCTGCCACAGATGTGGATCCAGGGCTATAAGTCAAAATACCTGGAGGTGCATACCCATACACAGCTTGGAAAGGTGTCATTCCAATTGCCGAATGATGGGCGGTGTTGTACCACCACTCTATCCATGGTAGAGCTTCCCCCATGCTTGTGGCTTTTCTCCCACTGAACATCTCAGGTACTGCTCTAGAGTTCTGTTTAGATTCTTAGTGTGTCCATCAGTCTGGGGATGGTAGGCCGAGCTCTTGTGTAGCTTGGTGCCCTGCATTTGGAAGAATGCTTCCCAGAAGGCACTGAGAAAAACTGGATCTCTATCCGATATTATCGTTTCTGGCAGTCCATGAAGTCTAAAGACTTCTTTCACAAGGATGTGAGCCACTCCTGCTGCTGTGTAAGGATGAGAGAGGGGAATGAAATGACCATACTTGGTCAACCTGTCCACTACTACCAAAATCACAGATTTCCCATTTGAATCTGGTAATCCCTCAACAAAATCCATTGATATATCTGCCCAAGCTCGTTCAGGAATCGAGTTCGGCTGCAATAGACCAGGAGGTTTGACTGTTTCATAGTGATTTTGTTGGCATGTATGACACTCTGCCACAAGTTTCTTAATATCCTTTAGCATTCCAGGCCACGCAAAGGATCTAGCAGCTCTCTTATGTGTCCTGGAGACCCCAGCATGACCACCAACCAACCCTTCATGAAACTCTTTTAATATCCTGTCTCTCCAATTGTCACAATTTGGCACAAACACCTTTCCTTTGTAAAACAACTGCGAGTTGTGCAATGTATAGTGAGGGACTGTGGTACCTTGCGAGATTTGTTGAATTATGTCTTTAGTTGGTGCATCCAAGAGGCAAGATTCCTGAATTTCTTGCACAAACTGATGAATAGGTCGAGAAACACCAGTCAAGGTAGCTAATTCTCCCTTCCTTGATAGAGCATCCGGTGCTGCATTGTTCTTACCAGCTTTATAATGAATGGAGTAATCATAACCAATCAACTTCAACAACCATTTCTGTTGTGCTGGAGTGGTAATCCTTTGCCCGAGAAAATACTCAATGGTCCTGTGGTCTGTGAATATCTTGAAGTGATGGCCCAGCAAGTATGGTCTCCAATGTTGCACAACAAACACCACAGCTAGCATTTCCTTGTCGTAGACTGACAAAGCTTGGCGCCTAGGGGCTAGAGCTTTGCTAAGGAAGGCTATTGGATGATCATCTTGAGAAAGGACTGCTCCAACACCTATACCCGATGCATCACACTCTACCACAAACTCTTTTGAAAAATCTGGTAATGCCAGCACATGAGTGGTGGTGAGGGCTTCCTTCAAAGTTTCAAACGCATTTTCAGATTCTTGGTTCCACTCAAATCCTCCTTTCTTGAGCATATTAGTGAGAGGCTTAGCAATGATGCCAAAGTTCCGCACAAATTTTCTGTAATACCCTGAGAGTCCTAGAAAACCCCTTAGTCCTTTCAAGGTTTTAGGTTTCACCCATGTACTAATGCACTCAATCTTCTTAGGGTCCACTGCAACTCCTTGTGCACTGATGATGTGCCCTAAATACTCCACTTGTGAGGTTCCAAAGCTACATTTGCTCTCTTTGACCTTAAGAGTGTTCTTCTGCAATTTGCTAAACACCAATTCCAAATTTCCAGGTGTGCTTCAAGAGATGAGCTATAAATCAGAATGTCATCAAAGAAGACCAGTACAAACTCCCTTAAGTATTCCCTCAGAATGTCATTCATGACAGACTGGAATGTTGAGGGTGCATTAGTTAACCCAAATGGCATTACCAAAAACTCATAATGCCCGCTGTGTGTCCGAAAAGCAGTTTTGCTTATATCTCCCTGATGCATCCTAATCTGGTGATAACCAGACCGCAAATACAGCTTAGTATAAATCACATACCCATGTGTTTCGTCCAACAGTTCATCCACTACCGGAATAGGGTATTTATCCTTGACAGTGACAGTATTTAGAGCTCTATAATCTACACACATGCGCCAAGTTCCATCTTTCTTTTTGACTAGTAGGACAAGGCTAGAGAATGGACTGACACTGGGTTTAATAACTCCATTATCCAAGAGTTCCCTTACTATCTTCTCAATCTCAGTCTTCTGGAAATGTGGATACCTGTAGGGCCTTACACTTACTGGTGAAGCATTTGGCATTAACTCAATCTGGTGGTCTTGTTCTCTGGCAGGAGGCAGAGATGTTGGTGTTTCAAACAACTCTGCATATTTATGTAGAAGAGTCTGAATCTTTGGATGTACAGCTTCCAAGGTGTTCAATTTTGCTATTGGGGACACCTGCACCATTACTGCTTCCTTCTCTTTTCTAAGCAGTCATGTCATGGCCTTGCAGCTCACCACAGCCGTTTGAGAATTTACCTCTCCTTGCAACTGAAAGTCCCCTTCCTTAACCTGGAATCTCATAGTCATAGTCTCAAAATTCCACAAAATATCCCCAAGTGATCTAAGCCAGCTCACTCCCAATACTATTTCACAACCCGAAACAGGTAATATGTAAAAATCTGTAGCAAATTCATATTGTTGCAGTTGCATACGGGCAATCACTTCTCCTTGTGTTTTCATTCGGGCTCCACTTGCCAGCATCACATTTAAGGGAAGTAGGTTACTCACTGGTGCTTTCAAGTTCTTGAGTAAGATTGGATGTAAAAAATTGTGTGTAGCCCCAGAGTCAATCAATACATGAACCACTCTTTTGTTGAAGACTCCTTTCAGCTGCATTGTCCTTACAAAACTAGTGTCTGATATCACTTGCAGTTTGATCAATGGCTCCTCCAGTTCTCTTGTTGGTGTATTGTCATCTCCTTCCCCTTCCACTTCAACAATTATTGGCATATCAATCTCTTCTTGAACCACTTCCATCACCATAACTTGTCCTTTCTTGCAATTGTGCCCTGGTTTAAACATCTCCTCACAGAAGAAACATTGGTTTCTAGCTCGTCTTTTCTGATATTCAGTCTGAGTGAGCCTTCGGTTTCCATTAGTACTAGTACTAACCCCCATGCTGGGCCTTGGTGTACTCGGGTTAGGTGTCAATGACCTAGAGTTGGATGCAGGAACCCCTGTTCTAGGAATAGAAGCATGTGATGGACTCATTGCAGCACCCCTATTCATAACAGATCCTCTAGTATGGAACCTATGCCCTTCATGCCTTTCTTCATAGACTTTGGCCAACTCACAAGCTTCATACAATGTTCTTGGTTTCTGGGCCTTCACATCAACCCTTATGTCATCTTTAAGCCCCCCAATGAAACATGCTAGCAGCAATTCCTGTGAAAAACCAGGAGCCCTTCTTGACAATTTGGTGAATTGTTCTTTGTAATGTTCCACACTCCCTGTTTGGCTCATCCAAGCCAGAGCCGATTGGTAATCTGTTCGGTTGAAGGCCCCAAACTCTCTCATAAGGAAATCTGCAAGCCATTGCCAGCTGTTTGGGAACTCATGCCTAAACATATACCACTTATCCGAAGCCTTGTCACTCAAATGCATTGTGGCAATAGTGAGTTTCCTGTCCTCAGGTATTTGATATAGATCAAAATACTGCTCAGCCTTATTTAACCATTCTACAGGGTCCCCCCCAGCAAAGATAGCAAACTCTAGCCTCATTTGCTTCATGGTTGGAAGATTGTTGTCCACATAATTAAGGAGTCTGATAATGATTTTGCTGAAATGCTGGTTGATAAGGAGCAGGCATAGGCATAACTGGTGACCCCAGGTTTTGAGGTGGAACAAACTGTGGCTAAGAGGAGGGTGTAATAGTTGTAGCAAATGTTGGTGGCACATAAATAGCTTGATGAGCAGCTTGGGAATTCAAGTATGCTGGTACAGCAAATGGTAAGGTTGGAACATGTTGGCCAGGGAAACCAGTAGGCGATGTGTTGTAGGGACCAGAATACGTCATCACAAATGGATCATAATGTGAAACCCTTGAGTTATGAGCAGTATGGTAAGGGTAAAATCCTTGAGTGTTATTAGTCGCAGGTAATGGGCCAACGAGTTATTGAAAGGGTGTGACCCAAAATTTGTGTGTTGATAATACTGTGCAGGTGTTTGATGAGTTCCACAAGTACCCCCAAAACCCTTATTCAACACTTCACTGTTATTTGGCAACTTCAGGCCTCCCAAAACCCCCACTTCATTAGCTCTGTTACTACATACCATGGCACCAGACATAGCCATAGCACTCGAAACTTCCACAACAGCCGCATTAATCTTACTATTGAGGCCAAGAATAACTTCAGTATGCGTTAAACTTAGAGGTGAGTTAATAGAACTATTAAGAGTATTACCACCTGCAGATACCATCCTGGAAGATGATGTATCAGATGATGCCAGTGCCTTCATTGGGCTAGAGGTAGCAGGAAGGGTTCCAAATTTCAGCAGTGTAGAGTCGACCTGGTCTATTGGAGATTTGGGACCAACCCGCAGCTGACGTAGCTCCTCCAAGATATCAGATTGAAACTAGGTTTGCTTATTGCAAAACGATTCAAAGGAATTTTGAATCTCACTGAATTTGGCCTTTGTAGCCTCTCTATGAGCCTAAAGCTCTATTTCCATCGGGTTCAGCTCATCAGGTGGTTGTGGCTGCAGACCCCCACCCCCCTTTTGACGGACCATAGGGCTTTGATACCAAATTGTTAGGATGAAAATCCTAACCTAGGCTCAAGAGAAGATTGTAGAGAGAAAAACGAAAGAAATTGCAGAAAGAAGAAAGAGAAAATGACTGATTATATTCGATAAGGTCAGAATGACCAATTCTAGCTACAAATATCCCAAACTAAGGGTGGATAATTGATGGACACCTGTCCCTATCACGAGTACTACATAACAAAAATATTCCCTACAGCTAGCACCTGCAAAACACGCACTCTCATGCTGACTCAACAGACACACCACTCTTCTCATGAAAACAGGGAAACTATACTAATTCATAACGAGACTTTTAATTCCTAACAAAAACCCTCTCAGATTCAACTCCGAATCCGAGTCTAAATCGAAAACAATATCCTCGGCAATGTCTCGATCGGTGCATGGGTCCTTCGAAGGCTCAAAGCACTCGTGGATCGCATTCAGGGCCGATTGGAGCTTGGTTTTGTAATAACTCTCGGATCTCAACTGAGACTTCAATACTCTCCAGGTCAGATCGGCTCCCACCGGAATGGGTATTCCCAAAAGGCCGTTGATTCCGGAAATCATCGACCTCTTATCGTTTAATATATCACCCATCTTTCTTGTTTTCGATCCTCATTTTCTTGATCTTGACTGAGAAAGAGGCGATGGAGCCCTAGCGCAGACTCGCTCTCTTCCTCCTCATGATCGATCTTGGTTCTTCGCCTTGTAATGGGTTCCTCTCCATCATCGAAGGGATCGAGGCTGGGGTTCTTCTTTTTGGCATGTCTAGTGTGACTTAAAGTTTTGTCTTTTGGGGCAATGGAGGTGGTCTAGTGGGTCTAAGAATGGGAGCTTGCATGGTGAAGTGCGTTGAGGGGACGAAACAGCACTTCACCACAATTCATGGTGAAGTGTGTTTGTGAGAAATGGGGATAGGATTTCGGAAGCAGAGAAGTTAATTGTAGCCATGAATTGTGGCAGCTGAGTTTTTTTTTTGTCTTTTGGTCTGGTATTATTGTTATTTGGAGTTAAACAAATTAGATCTTGCTCCCTTGCTTGTTTGCTTGGGTTGGTGCTAGTATTTCGTTGAGGCTGGCTTTGTTTCATTTCTTTCTGCTTGGGTTGGTGCTAGTTTTCCAGATCTTAGCATGCCGCAGATTGACATCCTTCTTTTCCTCAATTGGCCTTGTTTCTATCCTTCTTAGTTTATATCAATGAAAAATAACAAGTCAAAATTAACGGCGTTGACTAAACGGCCATAGGTAGTACACAGCGGTTCTGGTACATTCCAGCCGCACCCGCTAAAGTGCGGGAATATTGGCATTTTTAAAGCGTGTGTGTGTGTGTGCGGAACCACATTGATAACAAAATTATAACAGAGTTATGCTCAAAAAATTTATAACAGAGTTATGCTCGTGTCGTGTCTTAAATAGGTATATCTAGGCATATATGTAAGGTGGAGATGAATTTGAATTAGGGTAGGGGCATTAATTGGAGTCCAATTAAGAAAGAGGCCCAGGTTTATTACATAAGCAGATTCATGAGACACGAGACATTTCATTATCAACGCAACTCTTTTATTTCTCAAACTTTATTTCAGTCATAATTCCTAACAAGAAAACCTAACGGGCACAAGTTTGAGAGGATCTTTCAAAGAGATAGTGTTCCCAGTTGTTTCTTCCATGTTGATATCTTCCTTCTTCATTCCATCAGGCACTTTCCAATCAAAACAGTAGAGCAGATTTGCAAGTCCAAGCTCTATTGTCGTCGTCGCCATGTACATCCCCGGACAAATTCTCCGACCAGCTCCAAATGGCAAATACTCAAAGTGTTGCCCTTTGAAATCAACAAAGCTATCATCAAACCTTTCCGGGATGAACTCTTCTGGGTCTTTCCAGAATTCTGGGTCTCGTGAGATTGCCCAATCATGAACAAGGACCACTGTTTTGGGATCAATATCATAGCCAAGGACTTTGAAGTGGGACGTGGTTTCTCTTGGAAGAAGTAGAGGACCAGGAGGATGCAGTCGAAGTGTTTCTTTGATTATCATCTTGAGGTAGTGAAGCTGCTCTGTATCAGTTTCAGTGACTTTTCCTTTGATTCCAATGCAGTTTCTAACTTCTTCCTGTGCTTTCTTCATCACTTGAGGCTTCGTAGCTAGCTCTGCCATTGCCCACACCATGGTAATTGAACTAGTATCTATTCCTCCTAGAAACAAATTCTGATTCACAAATGTCACAGTGATTATTAAAATAATTAAGCGCATCATGTATCTAATAAAAATAAGAGAGTAGCCATTAACTAGTACAGATGAAGATTTAAGAGGCCGTGAAAGTGAATTAGTTGAGAGCTTAATTACCAAGAGGACTGCCTTGATGTTATTATGACCAAGCTGAGCAGCTCCCAACCCAGTTTGCTCCTTCATTATTTTAAGCAGCACATCAACTATGTCTTCATGGTCTTGTTGTGTCCTCCCGGGATTGAGATGATCATCAATCACCTGCTGAAAAAATCGATCAACTTCCCCGGAAACCCTGTCAAACTCTTTATGTTTACCGGAGATCCGATCTATAATCCACCCTATACCAGAAGGAAAGTAATCAGCTGCAGAGAAGCCTGCAAGCATAGCTTCAACATCATGAAGCACTCGATAAAATCTATCGTGCTCGAAATCGCTTCCTTGGAAACTAGTCCCGAAAAAAATCCGGAAAGTTACACTAGCCAAACAAGCAAACAACTTGTCAGTAAGATCAACAGAAGAAGAAGTACCGGAGTGGTCAGAGATTGAGTTAATCATCTTAACCACTTCTTCTTCCCTAATTGACCGATACGACTGAACCCTTTTCACACTGAAAAGCTCAAGCACACATATTTTTCTAATGCCTCGCCAATATTCACCGTAAGGCGAAAATGCGATGTCTAGATAGTTGTATGTGAGTATGCGAGAGCCCGAGGATGCGGGTCTACTGCTGCAGTGGAGATCATTATCTTTCAAGACCTGTTTTGCTGCTTCAGCTGATGAGATTACGAGGATCTGTTTGCGACCAAGGTGTAAGAGCATGAGTGGTCCGTATTTTTGTGATAGGCGCCATAGGTTTTGATGAGTTGATAAACCAGATTGAGTAAACTGGTGTAAGTTGCCTATGATGGGAAGCTTAGGAGGGCTTGGTGGGAAGTGCTTTTGTGGCTTATTGATCAGATTTTTCAGTAAAAGCAGTAGTAAAGGGAGAAGGAGGAGAGATGGAAGCCATAAGATCTGTAGGAGGGTGTTGTGAGCCATTAATTAATGCATGGAGCTTTGTTAATTACATTGATGTTTCTGCATCGGTCTTATATAAAAGCTGCTGCATGCCCACAACTGAGCAAGTATATATAGTGTGCATAAAAAAAATTAAAAAAAAGTATTGTTAAAAATAAAAAGTATGGTGTGCATAATTGAATTACTATTTTTATCGGTGTAGATGGCGTGGAAAAAACATGCTTGGCATGTATAGTTTTCCAGATTGGTGACAATTATTTGTGCTAATTAATAATGCATGCAAATTATTCAGCGTGGGGCTGATCGAGAAGCAGCGAGGCATCTTGATTGGTGCTGAGTTCTTACTGTGCTTGCTACTTGCTCTATATGTGTGAAAAAGTTTTGTATTTAATTACAAAGTAATAAGAAGGTGTTTTCAACTTTTAATTATCACATAGATGATCATTGAATTGATTTCCAGGCCTTTCACGTTCTTGCATAAAGAAAGCCACCGCATAATATATTTCTTAAACGTACGCTAATTAGATTACACTTCTTTTAAAAGTTTACCAGGAAAAAGATTGTTGGCCTCATTAAGGCTTAAGATGTGGAGGCCTCAATCATATGTGGCATGCCACATCATATACACATCATTAACTAATTATCAAATCAATTTAAGCAAAAGTTTATCATACATATCCTAGATCCAATGGCTATTACTTGTTCAACTTTAAAACTTATCAATTAATTATACTTACAATTATAATTAATTATCTTTATAATTATAATTATTTATCTTTATAATTATAATTAATTATCTTTATAATTATAATTAATTAACTTTACATATAAATATCTTATCAATCAATTACCTTCCAATTATATACGATTGACAGTAAATATATATATATATATATGCCTCGAAAGGAAGAAAGTCTACTCTTTCCTTTCTACCTTACAATTATAATTAATTACATTAATTATCTTTACAAATATAATTTTTATCAATCAAATAGAATTATGCACTTTAATATATATATTATAAAAAAAAAACCCTAGCAATTTAAACTTAATTGGAAAGGAGATATAATTTAGATGAACTTTAATTGAGATTACAATTAAGGAGCTATTGTTTATAACCACATGCATGCGAGAACTATTATTTAATTGATTGCAAACAAATCAAATCACTTGCTTTCACTAAACTTCGATTCACATGACAATGTTACTACCTCATCATCATGGAGAAAACAAAGACAACTAAATAGCAAATTGATCATAATGCTTAGTATTTTGGATTTAGGAAAGATGTGCTCTTATATTCATACAGTGCAAATGATAAAGCATGTTAGTAGATAACAACCTAGTTGAGAAGATATCAAGTAATATGCCCCAATATGAGCATGATCATTAATTAGTAAGACTTGAAGAATTACTTGTAGCTAGGGTTTTAGGGGGGTTACGTTTCGGATTTAGGGTTTAGATAGAATTTAAGGTTAATTACGAGTTTAGAATTTATAGTTTAAGGGTTAAGGTTGAGGAGTTAGAAACTTAGAATTTAGAGTTTTTGGTTAATGAGTTGTGGTGTTTAGGGTTGAGGGATTAGGGGTATGGTGGATTTTAGGGTTTAGGGTTTAGGGACTAGGGCTATGGTGAATTTTAGGGTTTAGGGTTGAGGGATTATGAGTATGGTGTATTTTAGGGTTTAGGGTTGAGGGATTAGGGGTATGGTGGATTTTAGGGTTTAGGGATTAGGAGTATGGTGGATTTTAGGGTTTAGGGATTAGGGGTATGGTGGATTTTAGGGTTTAGGGTTTAAATTTATACTTTATTTATATTTTAGGTCTTGGGTTAGTAATTTTTTTCCTTTTGTATTTTAGATTGCAAATGACAAATTGATAAAATGATAAAATTTAAATCAAAATTTGAGAGGGCAATATTGGTTTTGTCATATTTGAAATATTAACATGAATTTAAAAATATATTTTGTTTTATGTGACATGACATGACACATAGGATTGAGGCCTCCACATCTTAGGCCTTAATGAGGCCCCCTAGCATTGCCCTTTTGGTAAAAGCAATACTCCACTTCATTTTAACGTAAAGTAGCAAATCTGATTTAGGCAATGATAGAGGGCCTCAATTGAGGCCTAACAATTGTGGCCTCAATCCTATGTGGCATGCCACATAACTAAATACTAATTTAAATTGTAAATCCACATAATATATCTTGCCACATCATAATCTTGCAATACCAATTTTAACTTTTTTTATTTTCCTTTGAATTTTATTTTTTTATAGACTTATTATCTGCAATCTAAACTCAAAAAACAAACAAAAATTAATAAACCTTTAAATGCTTTCAACAAGAATCGAAACTTCAAAAAAGTGTTGACAACTTTATTAATAAACCAATTAACCAACATGCTAATCTTGATATAAGTACACATAAATTGATATGTATCTAATTGAAACAGTAAAAGCAATAGGTAATGAAAGCCAACATTGTTCTTCAAGGTATAGGGAACTAAAAGTTAATTAAGATGCTTCAGTACAAGCCAATATCTAAGGTGAATCCACCAAAAAAAAAAAGACGAATTTTTCTGCACCTCTAGCAAGCACAAAAAAAAATATTCCATAAAAATTGTAAAATATAATTCAAACTTAGGTCACAATGAATTCACAATTCAAACCTAAACCACTTTGACCTAAATGATTCAATCAATAATCTTTGTAATTAGTAGAATATAAATAAGACTAAACCCTACATTTTGAGACCTGAACCCTAAACCTAATCCTAAAACCTAAACACCACAAACCCTAAACCCTAAATCCTAAATTTTTGAGACCTGAATCCTAAACCTAACCTACCCCCTATACCTAAACACAACAAACCCTAAACCCCAAATACAACAAACCCTAAACCCTAAATATAACAAACCCTAAACCCTACAAGTAACAACTTTAAAACATCATGATTCGAGGAAGGACTTCCTTCGAGGAATCTTTTATTATATTTCTCATGCTCAACTCCTTTTACACTAGGGTGTTATGTACTAGCTTGTATTCTCATTTGCAATTAATATATAGATATATGAGCACATTTTTCCAGATCAAAATAGTAAACTATTGTCGATTTGTAATTTATTTTTTATTTTTTTCTTACTTAATGATGAGGAAGACACATTGTAACGTGGGTCAAAGATGGATCCAGAAAAACGATTATAATTTCATATAAAAAATTATCTTTTAATGAATTTTTGATTGGAAAAAGAATTGTCCAATTTTTTTTTGTTAAAGAAAGTTCAAATTCTTTATGGGTTCTTGGCACAAATTTCATTTTTTTTTCTATGTTTTTATTATGGTTTTACAATTTTATTTTCTAAAATTATTTAATGTTCATTACCTATTGTTTTTATTGTTTCAATTAGATACATATCAATTTATGTGTATTTATATCAAGATTAGCATGTTAGTTAATTGGTTTATTAATAAAGTTGGGAACATTTTGTTGAAGTTTCGATTTTCATTGAAAACATTTAAAGGTTTATTAATTTTTGATTTTTTTTTTAAGTTTAGATTGCAGATAATAAGTCTATAAAAAATAAAATTCAAAGGAAAATATAAAAGATTAAAGTTGGTATTGCAAGATTATGATATGGCAAGATATATTATGTGGATTTAAATTTTAAATTGATATTTAGTTATGTGGCATGCCACATAGGATTGAGACCACAATTGTTAGGCCTCAATTGAGGCCAACAATCATTTTCCTAAGTTAATTGTTCGTAAGCACAAGCATCCGTAGTGCCAAGCTCACATATATTGTCACTGTTTGATCATCATAGAAATTGACAACAAATACGTTAATTATTTATTTAAGGGTTTAGATAAAAATCCTTGCCACTTTTATTTTATAGGAAGTAATTCATTGACTTTTTTATTATTAGATTTGATCCAATATTAAATTGTAGATACCACATTGTATATCTTCATACCATATCTATTAACTTATTTACAAAATTTGCCATTGTCATAAAATATTAATTTCATTCAACTTTTAATTAGATTTCCTATAATCAAGCATTTATTCAATTTTCCTTTACATATACCTACTATTTAAATTTTCATTAGCAATAAATTCCTATAACTAATACCATTATTCAAAAGTTTTGTTATAGTGTATTCACTTTCCAATCTTTTATTAAAAGCTTATAACTTAATCTATCAATTTACTTACATAAAAATTTAGTCGTCATGAATTAATTTACCTACAAATCTAGGCACTAGTCAAGAGCCCAGCTAGATAATTTACCTAATTTCATAGAAAATTAGTTGTCATGAATTAATTTACCTACAAATCTAGGCATTAGGCAAGAGCGTAGGTAGATAATTTACCCAATTTCAAAGAAAATTAGTTGTCATTGTTTAAGGGAAACGTAAATAACAAAGAGAATGAGCAGAGAATAGGGTGTATTTCATTAATGAATAAGGGCCTCTATTTATAGAGGAGTACAAGATACAATCTGTTCTGATGTAGGAAATCTATTCTAAATACAATCCATATTCTAGAAGGATAAACCTATTCTCATTTGCAATATATAGATATATGAGCACATTTTTCCTGATCAAAATAGAAAACTATTGTCGATTTGTAATTTGTTTTTTATTTTTTATTTTTTTCTTACTTAATGATGAGGAAGACACATTGTAACGTGGGTCAAAGATGGATCAAGAAAAACGATTATAATTTCATATAAAAAATTATCTTTTAATGAATTTTTGATTGGAAAAAGAATTGTCCAATTTTTTTTGTTAAAGAAAGTTCAAATTCTTTATGGGTTCTTGGCACAAATTTCATTTTTTTTTGTATGTTTTTATTATGGTTTTACAATTTTATTTTCTAAAATTATTTAATGTTCATTACCTATTGTTTTTATTGTTTCAATTAGATACATATCAATTTATGTGTATTTATATCAAGATTAGCATGTTAGTTAATTGGTTTATCAATAAAGTTGTGAACACTTTGTTGAAGTTTCGATTCTCATTGAAAGCATTTAAAGGTTTATTAATTTTTGATTGTTTTTTGAGTTTAGATTGCAGATAATAAGTCTATTGTTTAAGGGAAACGTAAATAACAATAGAGAATGAGCAGAGAATAGGATGTATTTCTTTAATGAATAAGGGCCTCTATATATAGAGGAATACAAGCTACAATCCATATCCTAGAAGGATAAACCTATACTAAAGTCCTAGTTTGACAAGGCACACAATAATGATATCCTGAAACACTCCCCCTTGTGCCGGTCACAACTAGGTGATGCTTTCCATGTTGTCTCATTAAAAACCTTGCCAAGTAACAATAAAAACCCAGTGGGAAAAATAACCTTGGTCGAAGGGAAAAAGAGTATAACGCACCCTTCACATTTGAAAGTGACATGTATGTGCCAGACTCCCCCTCATGTCTGCACCTCCCCCTGATTCCTACAATCATGGGAGCTCGGATAACTTAAGCATACCAATGCTTTTAATATGTTTTTCAAATGTGGACTTAGGCAAAGACTTAGTAAATAAATCTGCCACATTCTCCTCAAATCTAACTTGATTCACTTGAATCTTGAGGAGAGTTTTTGTTGCTGATTATAATTTTGTGCGGGTCAGAGAGATACCCGACATCAGCACAACTAACCAAAACATCACATGAATTTTTGGTAAAGGGGATACCAGCATCGGCGCGACCGATCGACGCATGCTCAGCGACCGGTCGCCCGGCGGCAGCAGGCATATGTTTGCCATGTTTTCTTCTCTCTCTGTAGGGATAAAATAAGCCCAAATCAATTGTATCCTTAAGGTAACGAAATATTGTCTTTATGCCCACTCCAATGGCGTTGCGTGAGCGCAGAGCTAAATCTAGCTAACAAGTTCACAACAAAAGAGATGTCAGGTCTAGTGCATTGAGCTAAGTACAACAATGCACCTATTGCACTTAGATATGGCACTTCGGTCCCTAGTAATTCTTCGTCATCATCCTTTGGACGAAATGGATCCTTCTTTGGATCTAGGGTCCGACTGATCATGGGAGTGCTAACTGGATGTACTTTGTCCATGTTAAACCTTCTTAACATCTTGTGGACATAAGCCGATTGATGGATTAATATTCCACTATCTCGGTGCTCTAGCTCAAGGCCTAGACAGAACCGAGTTTCCCAAGATCTTTCATCTCAAATTTGGATTTCAAATACGTAGCAGTATATCTCAGTTCTTCGAGAGTGCCAATTAAATTCATGTCATCTACATAGACAATAATAATTGCAAATCCGGAACTTGTTCTCTTAATGAACACGCATGGGCATAAATCATTATTTATATATCCCTTCCCAATCAAGTAGTCACGTAGTGAACGTTTCAACCTCATTGCAAACGTACTCGATTTGTGGTCTAGAGCTACTTGATTTGGGTAAATGAAGTCCATCTGCAACCTTCATCTATATCTCAGAATTTGGATCCCCATAGAGATATGTTGTAACCACATTCATAAGCTGCATGTCAAGTTTTTGTGGAAACTACCAAACTGACAAGGTAGCAGGATGTAATAACATCCTTTACGGGAGAATATGTCTCCTCGTAGTCAATCTCCATAGCGTTGTGAGAAACCTTGCGCCACGAGGCGAGTCTTATATCTCAAGACTTCTTTCTTCTCATTACGCTTTCTAACAAAGACTCATTTATGTCCAATAGGCTTTACACTTGGGGGCGTTAGCACTACGTACCCAAATACCTTTTACTTTGTTAGTGAATCTAGTTCAATGGGGATTGCTTCTTTCCATTTAGGCCAAATATGCTCTACGTTGACATTCTTCAACAGAGCGTGGTTCGATGTCATCATGCTCTATAGTCTCTTGAGCAATACATCATCAAGAATTTCGTCTCAAGCATGCATGCATTCATCGAGATTTTTCTATTCTCTGAAATTGATTCAATCATTGAGGCGTCCCCCAATATTGATTCGTGGACATAACTATAATCAGAGATAATCTCATGAGACGGGTTTGGGTATTGATGATGAATGGATTAGGCTGTGCCAAACTCGCTTCCTTCCTTTGGCGAGTATCCATCGAACCAAGTGGTCTCACCCTCTTCCTTTAGGGAACCACGGTCTCAATCACACCTCCACTATGTGTGGTTATGGCACCATTATTGGCGCCATATCCCCTATTCCTTTAGAGGATTTCCAACCTTGCAGGCACATTTGCAGCTGGTATATGTGATCTCGTCACTTTATCAATATCAGAAAATGCATCAGGCATCGAATCTGCTACATCCTGAATATTGAGTATACTTCACACATTACTATCACATTGTGCGAGTTGGGGATCAAGATGAGACAGAGTGGGGACAGACCACGACAATTCCTGTCGTTCCTGTTGAACATTCTTGTTCTTATCTCCCCCTAACGACGAGAAGACTGTCTCATCAAAGTGACAATCCGCAAATCTAGCGGTAAAGAGATCGCCTGTCAAGGATTCTAAGTAGCAGACAATAGTTGGAGATTCGTTACCAACATAAATACTTAACCGTCTCTGAGGACCTAATTGAGTGCGCTGTGGGGGCGCAATTGACACATAAACCGTACAATCAAATATGCGTAAATGTGAGACATCCTGCTCATATCCAGTTACCATCTGGTACACAGAGAACGGTTGATTAACAGTGGGTCTGAAACGAATAAGTAAAGCTGCATGCAATATTGCATAACCCCAAGCAGAAAACGGGAGATTGGTGCGCATAACCAATGCCCGAGCAACCATTGGAGGTCCCTTAATGGTGGCTTCTGCGAGACCATTTTGTGTATGCACATGGGGTACGAGATGCTCAACATCAATCCCAATAGACATGCAATAATCATCAACTGTTTGTGATGTAAACTCTCTAGCATTGTTAAGACGTAGTTGACTTAATAGGATGATCTGGGTGGTGAGCCCTTAAGCGTATAATTTGTGCTAGAAGTTTTGCATAAGCAGCATTGCGTGTGGACAATAAAGCGACATGTGACCAGCGTGTCGATGCATCCACCAAACTATAAAATATCTGAAAAATCCGCAATATGGTTGGATGTGTCCACAAATATCTCCTTGGATACGATGTAAGAATGGAATAGTCTCTTTTGTGTCCTTAGCATAGGATGGTCTCGATCCTAATTTGCCTAAGGATCAGGCTTTGTAAAATGAGCTTTTGGCCATAGAGGCGATAGAAGCATAGGAGCCATCCTGATTAAGATTTGAATCAGGGTTCACATCAGGGGAAAAACGGACTCTGCCATGCGACCGGTCGCCAGATTTCTCGACCGGTCGCCAAAGCTTCTGGAAGTCGTCGACCGGTCGCCGAGAATGCCTCGACCGGTCGCCAGAGCTTCTGGACGTTTCAGAATTGCTTCTGTGAGTTGTCGACCGGTCGCCGGGACATTGTCGACTGGTCGCCGCGACGACAGAAACGCCAGTTTCTTCTCTTTTGGACCAATTTTTGATCCTTGCTTCTATTAGCTCGATAAAATGGATGTCCGTGTGACGTTTTCAATATACGGATCATCATATCACGACCTGGGTGTCCCAAACGGTCGTGCCAAAACCTATATGTGTCGGAATCCAAAAGATAATCTCTAAAATACATTATTGGATTCAATAATTCGAATAGTGGTTAAGTATAACCCACTAGATTGACACATAAGTGTTTCTAATATGCACTTTCTTTCGCAATCATTAGAAGTAATACATAAGTATTTTTGACCATTCTTACAATGTTTTCAAATAAAAATCATTGGCACAAATATCCTTCATTACATCGAGGAAAAATTCAAAAATTTATTATTCATATGCCAATGATTACATCGAGGTCTTGTCCAGAAAATCTAATCCAAAACAACTCACTATGACAAAAGTCAAAATAAACTAAGGCGTAGTAGCCTTAACATAAACTTGGAAATAAAACAATTGCAATTATGTGAAGTCTGGAGCTTCCATGGTATTCTCTTTACTTTGGTCGACCTTAAAATATGCAATTGTGAGATTGACGTCTGTGTCATCTCTAGTATCTTCTTCATAGAAACTTATGAGAAACTTCCAATATAAGATGATGACATTAGAGGTGCTCATGTCTTACATATACCGCAAGCGATATAAGGCCCGTCACTCCCCTAATGCTTCTCATAATCAAGTGAAGTGTAGCTCATTATCAACACATGCTTCATTGGCGCGTTTGGCACCTTGTGCCTTTGGAGGATGGTTTGGTGCTTCTTGGCACTCTATTGCCATGTTTTCCTTTGTCGGCGTTTGGCATGGCCACCATGGCCCATGCCTCTTCCTCCTTGCCCTCTTCCATGTGGTGCAATATTCACACGAAGTTGTGCAACATTGTTGCGGTTACCTTCCTTGGTAGGACGATTATATGGACCACATCGTCCATTAGCATTACCCTTGACATTAGGGTTTCGTCCTCTTTTGGCCATTTTTTGCCATAAGTTACTTTTGGAACTCTCTTTGTTCCGGCAGGCCTAAGTATTGTTGTTCATCATGATCGTGTCATGTTTTCAGCTATTTGCAGAATATTTGATAAGCTGATTGAAAGTCGCTTGGCAATATACTTTAATCGATATTGTGTGTATAATATAAGTGCCGAAGCTGGGAAGGTAGAGAGAGTTTTCTCTATTAATTCTGCTTCTGTAAGAGTTGCCTTACAAAATTGAAGCATAGCCATAGTTGAAGCATATCTGAATTATATTCAGCAAATGGTTTTGTGAAATTACTTTATCACTTGTGAAATTACTTTATCAGTTTTAGCACTTGTGAAATTACTTTATCACAACAAGAAGATACTTTAGTTTCGCAGTCTAAAAAGACATCCACGAACACTAATAAAGATTCCAAGAATATTTGGATTAGAACAAGACCAAGATGGTGTATGACCATAACTTAAACCGTTCGGTAGCTCTACCCAAGTATGACCAGGAAAGTAAGATGAGATGTCGGTAGAGCGAGGCTCACTTGACACCACTAATCTCAAATCACTTTCCTAGACATCATACCCAAGTAGGTGAGCCTAGTAATGAGTAAGTTATGACCAAAAATTGGTCGAATTCGATGCTTTTGTGAAATTACTTTATCACAAAACTTTTCTTTGATGCTCATGGAATTACTTTATCATAGCATATATTATGAATCCTCCCGATTCAATTAAAACTGATGCTCATGAAATTTCTTTATCATAGCATAATATATGAATCTCCATGATTCAATTAAATCTCATAAAGTCCCACGCCATAAGAGGGGTCGGGATGAAGAAGAAGGGAAGCTTTGAAATCCTCGAGAAAAAAAATGCGGAAATTAAATCAAAGCAGGAACTTTAGAAAATCTTACTTGGTTTTCTTTTCTTGCAAAATCGCAGATCTTGAGTACCAGTCTTTTGGAATTGAATATCCGAAGATCCAACAGTCTGAATTGCGTGAAATTTGAACTACAAGCAGTAGAGACACGGAGAAAGCTTTCGTCAATGTTTTGGCTCGATCCAACGGTTGAGACGGGAGAAAATCGCTTCTAAAGTTGGCTGTTCTGTGCAGGCAGATTCTTGGAGATTTGGTTTTTGCAGCAGCCGGTGGTGGAGCAACGCGGTGAGCCTAGGGTTTTGGTTCTAGGGTTAAGGCGCGTAGCAGAAGGCTATGCTGAATATATCTTTGGCTTTTTAATCTCAGGATTAGGACTCGTGCTGATAACGTGTTTAAGGGAAACGTAAATAACAATAGAGAATGAGCAGAGAATATGATGTATTTCATTAATGAATAAGGGCCTCTATATATAGAGGAATACAAGGTACAATCCATATCCTAGAAGGATAAACCTATACTAAAGTCCTAGTTTGACAAGGCACACAATAATGATATCCTGAAACATCTATAAAAAATAAAATTCAAAGGAAAATATAAAAGATTAAAGTTGGTATTGCAAGATTATGATATGACAAGATATATTATGTGGATTTAAATTTTAAATTGATATTTAGTTATGTGGCATGCCACATAGGATTGAGGTCACAATTGTTAGGCCTCAATTGAGGCCAACAATCATTTTCCATCTGATTTCTTGCTGTGAAGATTATATGATGACGTCCCGCAGCTCCCGCTAAGATTCTTTAAATAATTAATGGTACTGTTTAATCTAACAGTGAAAATGACGTGCACAAAGTTGATCGAATTGATCAATATGTTTTTTGTAATACCCATAATTCATAAACATGTGCAAGAAAACATAAATCAGTAAGAGCCTAACTAATCTAGATAATTGTATGCGAGTCTGCCATGTCTAGATAGTTGTATGCGAGTCTGCAAGAGCCTAATCGAGGAGGTCCTACTACAACAGTGAACGGTGGAGATCATTATCTTTTAAGGGGTTTTCTGGATTGTACCATGGTTTTAATGTACCATGGTACGTGGAGCGATCTGGTCTGTTTATTTGATTTTTGGATTTTTTTTTATATTATGCAAGCTAACGGCAGTTAATGGTTGACTCTTTTGCCCTCCCACTACCCTGTGAAGGCGTGAACCCAGAAACTCGCAAAGTTTTTTTTCTCTCTCCTCTGCTCTCCCACTCCTTTCTTTGTTCTTCCCCCTCTCAGAATCAGTCCTCGATCTGTGCCATCTTTGGGTTGTGAGCTACTCGGAAAAATGAGCGCAACTTGGATTTCTGCAATTTGGGTGGCTATTTTGGTGTGTTGGTAATCATGCTGGTGTGACCAACTTCATAATCAATCAGTTTTTTTTTTTTGCCGAATCATAATTAATCAGTTGATGCTCAAATCAGTTAATGATGAAAATCAAATGATTTCTGCAAGTGATTATATAGAAATCATGATATCAGATCAGATCAGTATCGCAGGGTATCAGATGATAATATCAGATCAGTATTGATCGGATCAGTATGGCAGATCAAATCGGATAGAGCAAGGTTGATCTGCGAAATCATGGCAAAAGTGATACTGAGCGCAGTGATTGAAATCATAGCAAAAGTGATACTCATGGCAGAACTGATTGATATCATCAACTTATCTGATCTAGTGAGGCACTGAGCGCAGCAAGGTTGAAAAAGGAAAGCAATCAAACTTTTATATAGCCGCAAACTAGATCAAACTTTCATCTATTAAACCAAAATTATTGATCCCAATTATACAATTTTGGGCGAGTAATTTTTTTAAATTAATGCATACAATAATTACAACCATCAAGTTCGGCTACTATAACCATGAAATGTAAACAACGAACTAATGAATATTCAGATGCAAATTTGAGGGCAAAAAAGTAATTTTATCTAACTCTGTTGTTGACACCGTCTCTGGTACACTAAAATGGAGGTACAATCCAGCCGCTCCCATCTTTTAGAGCCTGTTTTGCTGTTTTGCGATCAAGGTGTAAGAGCATCATGACTGGTCCGTATTTCTGAGATGAAAAAGATTCAGTAAATTAATTGGTGTAAGCTAGTTGCCTATAATAGAAAGCTTAGGAGGGCTTGGTGGGAAGCTTTTTTGTGGCTTTTTATTCTTTTCCAGTAGCAGTAGTACTAAAGGGAGAAGAAGGCTAGGAGAAATCAAACAATGAACCAAACAATTAAATAAAAATATTAATTTCGGCATTATGTCCATATTAGTCATTTTACAAACTCACAGCACTTTGAGTTTTAAGTTTACCAAATACTATCCCACTGCTTTTAGTACTCACAACACTTTCAAAAAGCCAGTTTACCAAACACATGGCTGCTTTGCTTTACAGCCACTTATTCTCACAGCACAGCTAAAGTCAACTTCACTTAAAAGCCCAGCCTTACCAAACTAAGCCTAAGACAAGCCACTATAGCTACACCTTAAGAGTTATTGCTGCACTAAGGAGATGCATTATGGGAATGGAAGCATACTCACTTGCCAATTTGGTTTTAGATGCATTTACCACCAAGAGGCTATATAAAGAGAACATTTTCTTCATCCAAAACACATCTTCAAACATCTATAAACACACAAACTACTCTCATCTAGTAATTTTCAGCCTCTCAAGCTACTTTGGTGTTTTTGGAACCGATTAGCCGAGCAAACGCTTCTTGTCGATTACTCGGTTAAGTGTTGAGATCGTTGACGTTGCTGGAAATTCAAAGGTTAGTAAACTCACATGATGTTTGTGGTAGAATTAATTGAATTGTGTGAAGTGAGTAAACTCACTTGATATTTGTGGTAGAATTGATTGATTGGATGTGAGTAAACCTCACTTGATATTTGTGGTAGAATTGATTGATTGGATATGAGTAAACTCACTCGATATTTTTGGTGAACAGAGTTCACAATATTATTAGTGATTAAATTGATTGTTTGAATGTGAGTAAACCTCACTTGATATTTGTGGTAGAATTGATTGATTGGATATGAGTAAACTCACTCGATATTTTTGGTGAACAGAGTTCACAATATTATTAGCGATTGAATTGATTGTTTGAATGTGAGTAAACCTCACGAAATATTGTGATGAAATTGATTGAGTGATGTGATTAAATTCACAAATATGTGATCGTTGAAATGTGTTCTTAATATTATGAAAATGTTCATATTATTGGTGGTGATTGATTTTGGATAAGGATTTATATTGTATGATATTCTGAGTCACCCTAGTATTAATCTACACAGTATGGGACGTGTAGGTTCAGTATATTCTTTAATGGAAAATTCTAGTGTATGTTAACGTATCTCATACGTACAATTACTACCTTTAAGACTTAATTACTCAAACGAGAACTTATTTACTCTAATGAGGACCATATTTACCTTAACGAGAGCTTTTTCGTAGTTACTACATGAGTTGTCGAAGTGATAATATGTGTCCTCAAATCGTAAAACATTACAATTACCACTTTTAGAATTTAATTACTCAAACGAGAACCTAATTTACTCTAATGAGGACCTTATTTACCTTAACAAAGACTTTCTCTCCGCATTCTGTATGAGCATTTATATTTAGGATAATTGTTGCTTGATATTGGTGTTGAGCATTATCTGATATATTGAGTTCGTTTAAGGAGCTTAAGGTGCGGCAAAATTAATAATTAGCATAGAAAATTATATTTTGAAAATAAGGTTTTGTTTTGAAATATATATGGACTTGATCGTCAACGGTTCATAGGTAAGTGAAAACCAAGTTTATTTATAAAATTATTTGTGTTTTAAAATAATGCATTATGAGAGAAATCATATTGCTATTGTGATATTGGAGTGAGTTGAATATATGGCAAAGATATGCATATATTGATTTGAAGAAAGAGTATATATTGAGATATTGATGAGTGATTGGATGTGAGTAAATTCACGATTGATGGTTGGAGAAATGTGTTTCACGAGATTGAGTTATTGTTGAATTGTGCGACGACATGGGAATGAATCTCTCTCTCTCTCTCTCATTAATTTAGCTTCTATCTAGGTTATTATATATCTTATATTGCTTGGTATGTTAGTATTATTTTTGCGAATGATATAAATATATACATATGTCCTGGTGAATGACAAAGAGTGTATTATTGTGATTTCACTGTGAATAATAAATATATCATGAGTTTGATTTTATTATTGTTACTGGTTGTGAATGAGTCTGTTTTGGGTCCAGTGTGGCCTCTTTGAGTTGTTGAAGGGTTCCGAAATGGATTTGGACCATATGGTATGAATTTGGGGAAGAGTCCCAATGTGGTTAGAGCTCTAGTCTGTATACCAATTCTTTTATGTTACCGAGAATGAGCCTGTGATACAAAAGATGTGTTTTCTAAAAGATGTCTCAAGAGTATTCATTCTTTTATTGTCCAGTTGGACGTTGATTTATTGATTGATGATTTTGTATAAATATTACATATATCATTGGAATTGTTTGGGTGATTGTCATTCGTCGGCTTGACATTTCTTTCTTAAAGTTATGGAAATTAATGTTGTGATATGCTATGGCATTACTTAATTTGATTATTAAGTTGAGATATAAAAATTGTTATCTCTTGGGAGCGTGTGTTGTGTTTACTCATACCAGCTTCGTAAGCTGACCGAGTTGTTGTTATAACCCGGTACACTATTCGATGGTGTGGGGGTTTATCCTGCAGGTTAGGATAACTAGAAGTTGAGCTGAATGAGCTTTGAAGTTGCTGGTGTTATCATATATATTCCGCTGTATATTAAACTCTGTAGGTGAATTTACTTAATACTTTGCATAATGTCAATTTATTATGTAAATTATGGAATGTAATATTTGACTCTAAAGAACGAGTTAGTATTTACATTATGGTAGAGCATGGATGGAGATTGTGCACTTGTTTAGAAAAAAAATATATGTTCATGTGCATTTGTGTTTTAGTAATCCATGCTTCACGTTCCGGATTTAGTGGTTGTTCGAAGGCAAAAAGCCTCATTAATTTTTTTAGAAATTCGGGGCGTGACACTTATAAGGCATAAACCTAAACGAATAAAGCAAGAAGTTTTGGAAATAAATACTTACATTCTAATTACCAATTTAACAAGTATGTCTAACATTCATAAACATAAAGAAGAAATTAAGGCAAAATTACTAAAACAATCATGTCGATATAAAAAAAGAACAGGATGGTTGCATACATGATTCCAATGACAAAAACCTTCATCTATTCCATTATGCCATAGGCTCACCAAGATGTTGTTAACAATCGCTCCTACAGCCCTAGTCATAGAGGTAGAACTAACAGATCCATCCACATTGCATCCGCACCTCGTTCTAGGACCAAAATCTAATAGCCAATTTGAAAAAAAAAAAACAGATGTAAATAAATCAGGTAATTTCATTGTTGCATTCTTAAATTCTCAATATTGTTAACAGTGTGTGCTAAAATAAAATGATTGAATATATGGGGAAGGCAGTGTTGGTACTCCTAGAGTGAAAAGGTCCACACTTGGAAAAAGTGTACGAAAAAAAAGAAAAAAAAAAGCTTCGCAAAGATCACCGTATCCACATGAAATTTGTGTGTTTGTGAGCGAATGCATATATATATAAATGTTAACTCAACCAGAATGTCGACTAGCTAATGTGATGCCCTAAACATACTCATGAAGTTTATGAAAAATAAAAGCAAAGAAAAGACGAGTGGAATCCATGAACACATACCTCTTATATATTAATTCCTTATGTTCTCTGTCATTGAGTCGTACAGTCCCAGAAACATAGTGTGACCACTTGGGGCAGTTATGCACAAATAGGTGTTCCAAAAGGGGGCAGTTAATTACCACTGTAGGACTGCTGATTGTTGTTAACTATGGAAGATATTGCAAAATTACGTTCTTCAATTGTGGAAAAATGATATTTTTGTCGTTCACCACTGTCTCGCTGGCTTCAATAACTCTTTCCAATAAAATGTAAGCCTCTATCCAAAGGTCTTCCAATTGTAACAGAGATGAAACTACATCGGCTGTAAAGAGGGCTTTAAGTTTCTGGCACGATTTTACTGACAAAGTTCTGAGATTATGGAAGACACTAAGTGAAGCAGGACCTTTCCAAATGCTTATTAGTTTCGGTAGGGAGCACAATTCCAACTTTCTAAATTTTGTCAACATATTTTGTTCTCCCTCCAGCTCTTCATATTCAAACACATATTCCATTTCACCCAAGGCATTAAAGTATATTTCTTCCACATTTTGAAGTCTCAGCAACAATTTTGATGATAAAGGTGTATTCACGAGACAACAATACCTTATCTTCAAAAACTTCAATTTGCATAGAGACCCCAGTGGTAATTCACCAACACAAAAAGCCTCTAGGCACTGCATACCTATGAGACACAAACTTTCCAAACTCTTGAATAAATGTTCATTTGAAACCCGTGTTGTTGTATTCAAAAACTCTTTCAACTTATCGTCCCGTAGTACAGAGAGTGACTTCAGTTTGTGTAGTCTTCCATCGTCATGTTCCACAACAATGCTATTTAAGCCCTCACACTTCACATAATGTAGTCCCTCTGCTTTCTCTCTCACCACTTTGATAAACCAATCTGAAACTGTATTAATGGTTGTGCTAAGAGTCACGTCTCTTGAACAAAGAAGGTCTTCTATAAACGCGTCTTCATATGGTCCACACTGATAAAAAATGCAATAATTCAATTCTCTCACGATACGTATGTCAAAGTCTATCCAATTTGGTTCAAACTCAACATACTTAGGCAAACATTCTAAACCAGACATGGAGACCTTCAAAATCTTTAATTGTGACAAGCCAGTTAACTCATGAAAGGCAACCTTCTTACCAAAAAAGAAAGAATAAAATCCTCGGTCAACTTGTTCCCAGCTTTGGTACCATGTTCTTCCCCTCACATACATTTGTTGTACTACGCCAGTCCGTAAAATAATTTGGCATGTACAGTTCTTCTAATTTATGTAACCTTGAAATCACTTTAGATGGAACAGAACCAACATATCCACCACTGAGGTCCAACATCCTTAAATTGGTAAAATGTCTTAGTACTTTAGGAAGCTCTCTAAAATGACAACCTTTCATACTTAAAATCTCAAGTTTCTTCAGTTTTCTAAGTTTGGACAGATCAATACTAGGGCAATAATCCAAAAACAAAGCTCGGAGGTTGGTTAGGAGGTTGAATGATGGGTGAAGTGTCCATATATCACTGTAACCAAGATCTAAGACCCTTATTCAAATGAATTAAACAATGCAAAACATGTTTGGCAACACATTGGCAATCGAAATTGGGTTTTTACCTAATTCGGTGAATTGTGCCAAATTGAAGAAACATCCTTATTATAGCAAATAATTTCCTTGAAAAATGAAATCTTTGAAATTTTCAAAGCCGGTTTGCACGTGTGTACAAAAATATTTTAGGGGCTCGATGAAACCTAATGCGAGCCTTTACGAGCACTGGAAGTGTTTCTTTTTTATTTCGTCAAATTAAAATTAAAAAAATTGGAATACCTATAGCGACGAATGGTTCGTCACCACAGGTTGTTAAATTTTTTTTCTTAACTTGAATAAATGTAAAAGGATTTTTTTAGGGCTCTTGGGCACAATGAATTAAACAATGCCAAAAGAACTTTGGCAATCAAAATTGGTTTTTTGCCTGATTCGGTGAATTGTGCTAAATTGAAGAAAACATCCTTATTATAGCACATAATTTCCTTGAAAAATAAAATCTTTTAAATTTTCAAAACCGGTTTGCCCATGTCTAAAAGTATTTTAGGGGCTTGATGAAACGCAACGCGACCCCTTATGGTTTTTCGTTCTAGCCTAGCGTGAGCTAATTTTCTTTTAATTTTAACAAAAAAATTAGTTTAGACCGAAATACCATGTGTGAAAGTCATCTGTTATTTCTTAAAACCACGTGATCACCCATTGTTTTCCAAGACCACATGCATGGCTCATAGTTTTTGTTTTCAAAACCGTCATTTAGAATCATCCAACTCGATTATAAAAAGGCCCTAAGATAATTGGGTTTTTGTGCCCGCAAGCTATTCATTTCTTGTTGTCTAGCTAATTACTTAGTTAACTTTTATTTCCCATTGTGAAAAAGATAATAGTCGATGTTTCTGAAAACTTTGGAGGCCAAGACGAAGAGGATGATGAAGCAATTGAGAAGATTTACGGTATTAAGTTAATCATCGAATCAATGATTTACTAGATCGAGAGGTATAACATATTCTTATTTGATCATGGTTAATTATCATATTGTCCAAGTTGATTTGTCCACACTCACATATATCTTGGTGTCGTTTTTTAATACTTTCCAAGTGTGCTCTTTGTACGGCTTGGTCTGCTTATTTTAATTTTGTCTTCTATTTATCCTCGAACCTCCAGAAGTTCTCCTAATAAAAGAGTAATGTGTTTTAAAGGGGTTATTACCACCCTGCCAAATGTTTTGTTCACCTACATGTCTTCTTTCACCCTACACATAGAATTTTGAATGGAAATTTCTGAGTTAATCTTCCCAAAATACTTTTTTTAAAGTAACATACAACTAATTAAATCCTTCAATTCTATCACATCAACCTCTTTATTTTCATTTGACAATCATCTCCTCATCGAGGCCATGCTCGGAGCAAAGCCATCCACCAGGACCAATCACGTCTTAACCATGAAAGCTCTTAACTATGAGTAACTACAATGAGAATATTTGAAATTCTAATAGATTCTCTCTAGTTAAAGTCCATTAATGTTGAATAACGAATTTATTTTTCCATATCAGGAAAGGATCCAGCTTGAAATTAATTACCATGGAGTTGGCATAAAAAATCGCAGGTATATCTCAAACTATATTCTGATTAATGACATCCAACTCTTTCTTTGAATTGTTTAGAATGTTCTCTCGTAGCTTCATTGATAATAGTAGTATATTCTTGAAGCTTCGTCGAGATTATAATATGTTAACCCAATGCTTCGTCGATAAGTATAGTATGTACTCAATGTCGTGTAAGGAGGTTTGAATTGGTTACCTAGGTTTGAGCTTTGCTGAGCCTATGTGCCTCTTTTTTCTGGAGTCTTTTTTACCTCTTGTATTCTGGTGGATTGTTTGGATCTTCTAATGCAATCTTACTTTGACAACAAAAAAAAAAGTTTGGTTACCTAGGTTTAAGCTTTGCATATCTGATAGAGTTCATGACCCTTTTTCCGATAAATTTTACTGGTGTTCCATGAACTTTGTCTTTGCGCAGTTTCAATTCCTCTGCCAGCTTGCACATTAAAAAACAAAATAGTTTTCTATTTTTAACAACATTTTGATCCATGCTTGTGAGAGGTACTACTCAATAGTTTTCACTCACCAAACTGTACTAAAAAGTGGTTTGATTGGAGTGAAATTCTACAGCATTTTAACCCGTTGGTACATAAATATAGATTGACTTCAAGCAGTGGTAGACTAGTTTCGTGCTATGGTAGATTGACTTCATGCAGTGGTAAACTAGTTTCATTCTTTGGTAAATTGGCTTTGACCAGTGGTAGACTAGTTTCATCCATAAATATGGATTGGCTTCATGCAGTGGTAGACTATTACACCAAAAAAATAAAGTTTCATACCATGGTAGAACAGTCTAACAGTCCAACACTATGCGAAGTTTATCTACCATTAATTGCATTGTATTAATGCTCCCAGGGAGACCCTTGATTGGAAAGATAAATTGAATCATGGTCTGATGCCATTTTCCTTGCAGAACCTCGAATCTGAAACGACTGGTTCTCCCCCCGCTAACTGCAAGACACTTAAGAACTTGATGCATCGGCAACTTGAGCCTGACAATTATGATAGGAATGTATAGATTTGGCATACCTGGACGAGTCGGTATCTCCATTAACATCCTCCTTTTGCTTTCTCTTCTGACCACCATATGTTCTGCATTCACATAACCTATCTGGTTGAGCAACATTGCCATAACACCTCCAGTTCTGAACATCGCTGCCTTCTATCCCGAGTTACATTAGAGGTCTAACCCCACCAGTAAATACAAAATTAGGATTAGTCCAAAAATGAGATTGGAATGGGTCCTACGAGTTTGTTGTTCTTAAAAGCAATGTAGCGCACATATTGTATCATGTGCCATATAAGTTGGTAAATGGAACTTCAGAGAAAAAGTTATGATGAGTAGCAGCTATTGAAAAGGATGCATGCTTGCTATGCAATATACCAAGAACTCCTCATAGGTTCGTTTATAAAAAGAAAAAAAAAAAAAAAAGACTAGAACTCCATCTCTTTCAGCAGGCTTTTGATACAGATAGTACCATCCAATGCAGGCCCTCAGATCACATAGATTCCATCAAATCATTTAGAGCTTACAGCTAATGGGATCTACCAAAAATCCTTTACACCACTAAGACATACACACACACACACACACATACACAAACAAAGTGGAGAGGACAAAGAAACAGAGCTTGTGGTGTATAAAGGCAAATGATAGATCAAAACCATTCAACTGCCACCCACTCAATAGAATTAATTTATCCATCACTGGGCCAGACACGGATGGTGAACTCCAATATGTGTGACTGTGCGAGTAAGAAACCATCATAGTTAAAAAACGATTATAATAATCAAATAAAAAGCTGGTGATAGAATTATTCATCTAGACAGAGCAACAAGACTGAATAATCTCATAAACCAGCTTTTGAAACAAAATACAAAATCAGATAGAGAATCAAAACACAAACTAGAAGGTTCAAAATCTGATTTTGTATTTTGTTTGTGTCTAAATCAAACCTTCTAGTTAGCCAGTCAATATAGAAGTGAAAATACAACAAATTGCATTATAGGGTTGATTAAAAATCAAACAATCCGCCAAAACTTACAGGAGAAGTTCAATGCCAACACAGATGAAATCTCAAAATTACTTAATAGCCAACAAGAACACAAACATTTCCGGGACACTTAAGAACGAATCAGAAAATACACATGTTTGCAGAAAGAAATTGTAAATAACTCAAAAGAGCCAAATAAAATACAAGCATTAAAAGACATCCAGGTTGCAGCCATATACTTCCTGGGATGCACATGAGTCAACACAAAATTAACCAGGGATATTCCAAAAGAGTAAATAAAAAAGTAGATCTGACCATTATCATTTACAAAAAGTGATATGTATATATGTAGGTTGCAAATTGCTGTCCAAAAATAGTACCAAAAGCACAATTAGAAAGAATATCATTCATGAATAGAACAAAGTAACAAATCAAAAGTAAAACAATTTCACTAACAAACTTACTGTTCTGTTGTCATAGCAAAAGAAGAAAAATGATTTACGACACAATAAGCATATCTTGAAAAGTACAATAGAAATGATAGAAAAGGCTCCTAACGATAATCCAGACGACCACTCCCACAAAGGGTTTTCCATCATCAGGCCAAACTGCATTTTTACTCTGAGTTCGCAAATTGGTTAGATTACTTGAAAGAGAAAAGAAGCAGAAAGTCAACAGCTATAGATAGAAGTATAGAACATGCAAAAACAGCATAAAAAAAGACAGGACTGCTGATTAAGAAGATATCTACTTCCAAGCATAATTTAACTCCATGAAATCTAATGCATTTAACGACACCTCAATTCCACATAATCTAATCCAATCTAATGCATTTCCCTCCATAATCATTTCCCACAACCCCACTTCACAGTTAACTACAAAGACCACTACCCCAAAAAAAAAAATTCTATTACAACCCAAGTGAAGGACATGAACAGAGTTTGGATCAACTTAAATCCAAATAGCAAACACCCAGTAAACCTATAAGGTGTTTGTGAAAACCCATTTCAAAACTAATACAAAATAATAAACAATCAGGTTCTAATAAACAATATACTATAAAACTATGAAAACTTGGGACCCAGCCACAACTGACATCTTAGCAAATTTGGAACAGGTTTGGGACACATACAGGTAACTGCAAAATGCCTTCAGATCTCATACCATAGAATGAATCATTCACGGTCTAAAGGCAGCAGAGAGAGAGAGAGAGAGTGGATCTGACGAGTAAAGGCTAGAAAAGAAAACAACTGCTTAGCGCTCTTTAGATTTTCACTTCTAAATAATTTAACAAAAATTTAACAAAAAAGTATTCAATCTATAATAAGTTTCAGATTAACAAAATGGTATACTAGTCAGATATCATTTTCCATAAAAATAAAGCCAAATTATATTTGAGCCCTCAGACCTCATAGGCGAAAATTCCAAGATAGTGAAGCATCATTGAAAGCCATTCAACATTTATGAACACCGCCAGAGCATCACCACAAGAAACAATGACGACGACGACAACAACAACAACAACAACAACAACAGCAGCATTGGTGATGGTCAAGATGGTGCACTAAATGGAGGCTTAAAACAATACTAAACAATGCTCCAAAGAATGAGGTACCATCATTGGGCATATAAAAAAAGATTGTGCAAAACTGTTCTGAAAGAAAAGCATATATAGATGGGGCATCCTGATTTGGATACAAATAACATCGATTCAACGTCTACACGTGGAGACTACGGATTGGACATTATCGTAGCACAAACGCCAATGAAACCCATTGATATTCTAACTGTGCCATTGTAAAGAAAACCGCGATACAGGACACCACTAATTGTGTGTGTGTGTGTGTGTGTGTTTGCAGGTCTGTTTCAGAAGCAATCCGTGTACATAACTACATATACATACACACACAAACACATATATATGTATATAGATGAAAAGGCCTGTGAAGAAACAACCTCCCTTACAGCTCTAAATTTTGAATGTCCATCATTGGGCACTCAAAATCTGAGGAAAAGACGGGATTAAAGATTCAATAAGCATCTATTAGGAAAAAAAAAAAAAACAAGTGTCTTTTCCTCAAAATCTGAGGAAAAGACGGGATTAAAGATTCAATAAGCATATCTTAGAAAAAAAAAAAAACAAGTGCACTCAAAATCTGAGGAAAAGACAGGATTAAAGATTCAATAAGCATATCTTAGAAGAAAAAAAACAAGTGTCTTTGCACAAGCCTTCAGATCTCATAGCTATATCTGGTCATTGACGATTGACCGCTAGATTATCACTAAGAGCCTCTTCACATCTTCAACCGTACAAGCCAGAGAGAGAGAGAGAGAGAGAGAGAGAGAGAGAGAGAGAGAGAGAGAGAGAGAGAGAGAGAGAGAGAGAGAGAGAGAGAGAGAGAGAGAGAGAGAGGACAAGTACAGCACAAATGATAGAGAAGGCTCCTAACAATAACCCAAAGAACCGCTCCCACACGAGTTTTCCATCATTAGGCTAATACATAATAGCGAGATTTTTTTTTCTTGCTATTATAAACGAATACATAATAGCAAGATGATTCTCAGGTTGCATATTAGAATACATGCTTATCGCAAAAATTGAAAAACAAAACAAAAAAAAAGCAGCAAAATGAAAGCTCAGACAACCACAATCAGAAAATGGAAAGACACAGAATACACGTGAATTATATGATTCTTACACTGCTTCAAAGTCCCAAATACTCAAGCCTAGAATAATATAACTCTATCAGTGATTTCATGCCACAAAAATTATTTGAAAGTACCATGAAATCTACCATCAAACCAAAATTTAATTATGGAATCCACAGTAGTTAACCCTACACCTTAAATATCAAAAACTAGCATAGTAATGCAGAAACAAGACATTGCAACACCAGCACCACGATAACACAAAGGGATTTAAACTGGGGTTAAATATAGTTCCTAGGCTGTGTTTCCAACTTTCCATCAATATAACAGTTATGAACAGCTCAAAGCCCAGTGCATGTATGATCATCCCCCACAATCCCACTTTTACTACCAAACAACCACTGCCCATTTCAAAACCAAACCATAAACTACCAGACACATTGAAAAAAATAAATAAATTATAAAAAAGTTGCTGAAATGTTGGAACCTGAACAACCTTAACACTGAATGACATATTTCAGCTACACAGAGTGGGTGTGCGCAAATTTGAAAAAAGCAGACACGTGCCATCTCCGACCACCCTGCAATGTATTTGATAATCAGAACCGTATGGTTGGCTTCATAGAATTGCATTGTAGAGGCTGGACATGGAAGTCTGCATTTTTCAAATCTGTGGACGTCCACTCTTAATCTGTCCTGTTCATCTCCCTCAAATTTATATATATACATAGATATACATGCCTGTTTTGAATCGAACCTGTGGACTTCAGATGAAATGCAGGAGCCGTTTGTATGGTATTCTTATACAACACCGATCAAAACAGTGTGGCAATTTTTGGTCCACATATCAACACCGCGATCAGACCAGACGGACCCAGCATTTCAGACGAAGTCCACAAGTCTGCTTCAGAACTGATCCATATACACTTGCATATTGTTTTCTATATATATAAATAGATGAAAATGCATGAGAAGAAACAACCGCGCTTACCGCTCTAGATTTTAAACTTGTCCATCGCCAGGCATTATAATTGATATACAGACAAAAGAAAAGTATCAATTCCATAACAGTTTATACTATTTACATGCTGATAAACACAAGAGAGCACAATGGACAAGTAGAAATGTCTTTGAACAAGCCTTCAGATCTCATAGCTATATCCGGTCATCGACCGGTAGATTATCGCTAAGAACCTCTTCACATCTTCAACCGTACAAGCCAATGATGATGGTGATGATGACTAGATAGATAGATATATAGATAGATAGAGAGGTGATGATGACTAGTACAGCACAAATGATGGCAAAGGATCCTAGTAATAATTCACAGAACCTCTCCCACAAATGAGTTTTCCATCATAAGGCAAACATTAGCAATATCATTCTATACGTGCAAAGAAATCATAATACACTCAAACATAGAATTAATACTAATTCACAAAAATTAATTACTTCACAGGGTGCTGATCAGATAATAACATGGCAGGAATACAGCAATCATAAAAATAGCACTAGCAGAATTTAAACATTGCAACTTCTGTACCAGAGCAATGCAAAAGGATTTGAACCCTAAAAATCCATTTCAAAATTAACCCTTTATAAACTACCAGCTACAAATGCAAACCAATTATCACCCAATGTTAAATGCCGTAGACCAAGTAAGGATCTGATGAGGAAAAAATGTGAACACGTCAATGAATTACAATTTCAGAAATGAGTCGTAAGAAATTTGGGATCCAATTATACACATGCAAGCTAGGGTCAATCTGACCTCAAATTGGTAATTGCGTACTTTGAAAAGGCCCTCAGATCTCATAGCTTTGAACGAGTCAGTCATCACGATTTGAAGCCAGTAATGTTCATCAAAAGCCTTGCAATGTCGACAATGAGAGAGATGGAGTCATATCGTATGTGATTCGAGGAAAACAGCAGAAAATGAGACTCGACTCGTCTCAAGACGCTCAACTTATTAGAGAGAGTGTTGCAATGTCGAAAGCACCCTTCAGTTTTTATTTTTTCTGTTTTTTTTTTCTTTTTGAAAGAGTAAAGTAAACTCTCAAATATAACAAAAAAAACACCCCTTATATTTCTTATAAATCTATGATTAAAAAATCTTTTTTGACCAAAACCAATTCCAAAATTTTTGTTTTTTTGTAGACCTGTAAATCGGCTCAATATAGTTTGAGTTCAGTTAGATATTATAAATGAGAACAGTCGAGTTTGAACTAAATGTTAAGCTCAATAGAAGAAACGCTGAGATTGAACTTTAATATATTTGACTCGGAAAGCTTGGAAACAACTCGTACTTTTATGAACTAGCTCAAGTTTGTTCGTGCTCGACTTATTTATTAAAAATCCAATGGATAACAGTTGAATTTTTGGTTGATACTACTATAGCTAGCTCAAGTTTCAAATACTTACTTTCAAATATCATCCATGGACAATTTTCCAAATAGACTTATGATTGAACCAATCTGACCATAGTTGAAGCTCACACTCGTTTCGCATTAATTCAAGATGAGCTGAGCTGCTCGAGCTTGGAAAAGTTTAATAGATCCAAGCCAATTAAGCTTGAGCTTGGAAAAATAATTCAAACTTGAGCTCGAAACAACATAAGCTAAACATGATATTTTGTCTTTGGCTCGACTCATTTGCACCCCTACTTTTGCATATCTGTACGTTCCTTGTGTAACACTGCTAATGAGTCAAATGTTCACTTGGGACGTGATTGTAACTTCACTCTTGAGGTGTTAAGTACAAACCTTGCTCTTGCTCAAGTAGTCAAGTGTGTTTTACGACAGAGGCGGTTTCGTTAGGGATGAAAGCACGGTTTGAACATTGCTGGCTACAATTATCGGAGAGTGTGTTTGCTCGTTTGATCATTCTTATCTGGGGAATTTGGAAATAACCGAATAGCTAGTTGAGTCTGGGAGCACAAGTTCACACAAGCTCAAGATGTAGCGATGATGGCTTCTCTCAGACTAAATGCTTTCATTCTTCATAATACGAAGGGATGTACCACCCCTCGTCGTATTAGTACCCCTAAAATGGCTTCCTCCTCCATCTGGTTGTTAAAGGTGAACATTGATGGGGCCTTTGATTGTCACACAAAGTCAGGTTTTGTGACGACCAGGAATTTTTAATTATATTTTTATGTTGATATTGTCTTTACGAGCCTGTAAATATGTGCATCTTTATATTTGTTTCTTAGGAAATGTAAATACAAATTAACCGTGTAAAAGTAACCTTTGTATTCTCTTAAATGTTAGTAGTAGTCCCTAGTTACTAAGACTAATGCGGTGAGAATATAATTACGTTTCCTTATTCTGTTTGTGAATAGACTTTGATAGATTACCAGGAGGTGCTTTAGAGTAGTATAATTAAGATAACGATATCCTTCTACTTATATGCTAAATTAACTTAGTATGTGATTCAATATTTTATTCATCTTTTTGAGAATCTAGTTTATCAATCTCAAAGAAAGCAATAACAGTTTGTATCATCGATCGTCGATGAAAGAATTATTCTCGGGTAAGACATGTATCTATGTTTGCTATTACTTGAGTAAATCCTGAGAGCCCTAGTAGAATTGTAGGTGACATCTTTTAATTAATTAAGGGTACACGAGATGGTTTTAGTGTTGGCAGCAAAATGAAAGAAGATTGGGATTCTTATCCAGTTGTGATTGTGAGTAAGCATTTTATTTGGATGATTGCGCAGAGCTAGTAATTGCAGGCCGGTGTGAATGCAAATCTGGATATTAAGAAAGCTAGAGGTGGATTTTAGATGGAGGTTGTGCTATACCATTGAAACCACTCTAGGTCGATGCATTAGATATTATGTTTTGTGTTGATCTACCTCTTTCTTGGCGATTAAGCAATTGAAGATGAGAACATCAGTACACATCCAAATATAGTCACCGACATCATAGAACCCTTAACTATTAAGTTTCCCTTTCAATATCATGCTTATCCATTTGAATTGTTCCTTAGCTTGAGCTGGATAATATTAATTAGTACTATTCTTATCAGCAGAAGCTCCTTGTGAGCAGTCTACAATTATAGACTTGACAAGTGCCTTGCTTAGCTTTCATAGTTGAAGGTTGGAGAGTCGGCATCTGCTAAGTGATGACTACAAGTTATAAATCTACTCTTAGCAATTAAGTTATTGATTGGAGATAAGAATGTACATGCATATCTGATTCATGGTTTAGCCGACTTAGTTAACTATAAATATATCAAAGTTTGTATTCAGGAATTCTGAGATGATTTATTCTTCTCCAGACGGAGGTATATATAAAGTGGTACAAACCCTATTCTATAAGGAAAGAGATTCCTCATATAATTACAATTAATTACAGTCCCTCCTAATAAAGGAAACTAACTAAATACATATTGCTAACACTCCCCCTCAAGTTGGAGCATAGATATCAATCATGCCCAACTTGTCAATCGAGCTACTAAACACTCGTCCAGAAACAGCTTTAGTAAGAACATCTGCAAGCTGTTCTTCAGATGGAATAAAAGGAAAACGAATAACCTTTCGATCCAAGTTCTCCTTAATGAAATGTCGATCAACCTCCACGTGTTTAGTTCGGTCATGCTGTACTGGGTTATGAGCAATCTCAATAGCAGCTGTATTATCACAATGCAAGTCCATGGGCTTCTCAAACTTGAAACCCAAATCCTTCATAATATTCTTAATCCACAACAGTTCACACACACCATGGGCCATTCCTCGGAACTCCGCTTCTGCACTTGATCTAGCCACAACTTTCTGTTTCTTGCTTCGCCATGTAACTAAGTTTCCTCCCACAAATGTGAAGTACCCAGAAGTAGACCTTCGATCAGTCTGATCTCCTGCCCAGTCAGCATCAGTGTAGCCCACAGCTACCAATTCACTTCCTTTGGCAAATAACAAACCTTTACCTGGAGTGGTCTTCAAATACCTGAGGATACGATTCACAGCCTCCATATGCTCTTTACTTGGGGAATGCATGAATTGACTAACAACACTAACAGCATACGCTATATCAGGTCGAGTATGGGAAAGATAAATTAGTCTACCAACTAAACGTTGATACCTGCCTTTATCCTTTGGTAATTGATCCGGATAAATCCCCAACTTATGATTCATCTCTATAGGGGTTGCAGCTGGCTTGCAGTCGAGCATTCCAGTCTCAGCTAATAGATCCAAGATATACTTCCTTTGTGATAAGGAAATACCAGCCTTTGATCTTGCAACTTCAATGCCCAAAAAATACTTTAACTGACCCAGATCCTTCATCTCAAACTCACTGGACAAATACTTTTGCAATGCTTCCATTTCCTCGGGATCATCCCCAGTAACGACCATATCATCCACATATACTATCAAGACAGTAATCTTCCCACTCTTACGTTTGATGAACAATGTGTGATCGGAATTACTCTGTCGATACCCGAATGATTTCATTGATCTAGTAAATCTTCCAAACCACGCTCGAGGTGATTGCTTCAATCCATACAATGATTTCTTCAACTTGCATACCTTCCCAACATCAGACGACTTGAACTTTGTTCCTGGAGGCACATCCATGTAGACTTCCTCTTCCAAGTCTCCATTGAGAAAAGCATATATTTTTAACATCAAATTGATGCAAAGGCCAATCTTTATTAGCTGCTAAAGACAGGAGAATTCGAATTGTATTAATCTTTGCTACAGGAGCGAAGGTTTCCTGATAATCAACTCCATATCGTTGTGTATACCCTTTTGCAACTAATCTTGCCTTGTATCTGTCAATACTCCCATCTGCGTTGAGCTTGACTGTGAACACCCAACGGCACCCTACAGTTTTCTTCCCAAAAGGCATAGGGACAAGTTCCCAAGTAGAATTCTTTTGTAGGGCTTCCATCTCTTCATTCATTGCCTTTGTCCACTTGGGGTCCGCCAAAGCATCCTGCACATTACTAGGAATAGATACAGAGGATAATTGATTGATACTAAGAGCATATGACTCAGACAACCTATGGGTGGACGTAAAATTAGCAATTGGATATTTGGCTGTAGCTTTGATTTCTGGTTCATACTGTTTCTTTGGGATACCCTTGGTAGTTCTTTGTGATTTTCTAGGTTCTACATTTTCTGACCCAGCAGATTGAATAAGTATAGGATTTAGGCTTACCTCAGGTAGGACATTCTGAGCAGATTCTTCAGTTGATGGTGTAGAGAAGGGGGGAACAGCAACAATTTCTTCAATTAAGTCTTCAGCAGGTTCGGCGACTGGTCGACCAGGCTCGGCGACCGGTCGATCAAGTACAGAGACGATGATATCCGGAACAGAGGCTTCGGCGACCGGTCGACTAGGCTCGGCGACCGGTCGACCAGAGTCAGAAGGTTCGGCGACCGGTCGACTAGGTTCGGCGACCGGTCGACTGGGAACAGAGTCGACGATTTCAGGTACAGGGGCTTCGGCGACCGGTCGACAAGGCTCGGCGACCGGTCGACCCGTGTTGAACCTTGCTTCTAATTCTTCAATTTCTTCAAACTCTGGGACTTCGAACTCTGTAGTAGGTAAGGGAGGATTCCCTTCACTACCTCTCTCCCCCTGAAGGGAAGACTCGGAAACTCCCCCTGAGTAATAAGATTCGGATTCACGGAAGGAAACATCAAGAGACACATAAATTGTGTCAGTGAGGGGATCATAACACCGGTAACCTTTCTGAAACTCAGCATAACCAATGAAGATACACTTTCGGGCACACGGGTCAAGCTTGCTGCGTTGATGTTTGTAAATATGAACATAGACTGTGCAACCAAACACTCTGGGCTCCAAATTGGGTAAAGAAGGAACAGATAAGAGTGTGAGAAGTTTTTGTTGCAGAGTCTGAAAGTCAAGGACACTAGATGGAGTACGATTAATGAGATAGGCAGTAGATTTCACTGCTTCCCCCCAATAAGAACGGGGCATATGCATGCCAAAAAGAGATGCACGGACCACTTCCAATAACTGTCGATTTTTGCGCTCAGCCAACCCATTTTGTTGAGGTGTGTAAGAGCAGGAGGTCTGGTGTCGAATGCCATGGGTCGTGAGAAAGTCAGTCATTGGTCCATTCAAATACTCTCCACCATTATCAGATTGAAGAACCCGAATTTGTTGTTGATACTGAGTAGTGATCATACCATGAAATTCCTTAAACGAAGCAAACACATCGCTCTTGTTCTTAAGTAAGGAAATCCAAGTCATTCGAGTACATTCATCAATGAAAGTAACAAAATATCTAGCTCCAGAAAACGAAGGAACTTTGGCAGGCCCCCAAACATCTGAGTGAACTTTCATAAAAGGAATGGTAGTTTTATTCATACTAGGAGAATAGGAAATACGATGGCTCTTAGCCAGTTCACAAACATCACAATGAAAATCCGAATCACTAACAACTGAAAAAAGATGAGGTTGTAGTTTCTTAAGATAACTGAAAGACAAATGCCCAAGACGACGATGCCAAAGCCAAACAGCAGCTTTAGCACTTTCCACTCCACCAGTCTGATGTGCCTGACCCAACTTCTGTGTTCCACTATCGGTCAAATCCAAGTAGTACAATTTCCCCCTTCTAACACCATAACCAAGAATCCGCCGGGTTAGAATGTCCTGAAACACACAGAAAGAAGGCCAAAACGTCACAATACATGCAAGAATTAGGGTAATTTGGCTGACAGATAAGAGGTTATGAGATAAAGAGGGAACTACAAGAACAGAGTCAAGAGTAAGAGAATCAGACACAACAACAGAACCCTCTCCGATAACCGGAGTTAAGCTACCATCAGCTATAGAGATAACTTCTTGTGAGGAAGGTTTAAGGTTCTTCACACTTTTAGGATTATTAGTCATATGATCTGTGGCACCCGTATCAATTATCCAAGTATCATTCATAGATAATGCAGAGAAGACAGATGTCTTACCGACCATACCTGACTGTGTCACATTAGCGGAGGCACCGGATGAGGTGTGCTCGTCCTCAGTAGTAGCCACAACAGCCTTGCCAATCTTCTTGCGAGGTTTCTTAGAGAAATCCCACCATTCAGGGTAGCCAACAATTTCATAGCACCGAGTCTTGGTGTGACCGGATTCTCCACAATGAGTGCAGGAGTAAGTAGTTGAGCTGCCTCCAGATTTGGTGAAAGGACGGTTGACAGGAGGATTAGAGAAACCCGGAGGGGGACCTTGGCGGCGTTGAGTGGCCAAGTCAGAGGATTCAGAGGAGCTTCCCATAACTTGCCGCTCAGAATGCACCTTACGGACATAAGCATAGCTTTGTTCCAAATCATACTTCGGTTCTTTACGTAGAATTTCTCCACGTACTTGATCATACTCCGAGTCAAGTCCACAAAGAAACATGTGAACCCTCATTCGAGCCATGGAAGAAGTCATTAGCACCACTCCTTCAACAGTATCCTCTTGAGAGGCAGTGCGCTGATCAATCTCTTGAAACATGGATACAAGTTCATTGTAGTAAACCGGAAGAGACCGGCCATTCTGCTTTGCTCCAAAACACTTCTTGTTCAATTCAAAAATTCGGGTTTCATCAGAATCATCATAAAAAGTCTTGGCAACCGCACCCCACACATCTTTGGCTGTAGAAAGACGGATGTAGCGGTTCATAAGAGATGGTGCCATAGAATCAATGAGCCAGCTCTTCACCTTTTCGTTGTCGGTGACCCAACCTTCATATTCAGCAGAGGTAGGGGCAGGTTGAGTCTTTGCTCCAGTAAGATACCCAACCTTTCCCCGTGCTCCAATTCGCATTCGCATGAGAGGAGCCCAAATTGCATAATTGGACTCATTCAGAGCCGTTCCAGTGGGGAACGTAGAGTTATCTTGGGTGGTGGTGGTATGATAGTGATGGATGACTTGTGGTTGTGGAACCTCACTTGACGAGGGTCCGATGGGAGGGATGATTGATCCGGCGGAAGCATCTGGAAGAGCCATTGTAGATGAAGGTGGTGGTGATGTAGGAATTTCGGAAATTTAGGGTTTTGTTTTTCGGTAGGAAATTTTTTTCGGTGGTGGAGGATTTCGGTGGTGGTGGATTTCGGTGGTGGTTGGGTGGTGGTTGTGTAGGGTTTGTAACTTCAAAAAATTCGTACGGAGCTTCAAGAAATTCGAGGAACACGCTCTAGGATCGAACGTGCTCTGATACCATATCATAGTTTGTATTCAGGAATTCTGAGATGATTTATTCTTCTCCAGACAGAGGTATATATAAAGTGGTACAAACCCTATTCTATAAGGAAAGAGATTCCTCATATAATTACAATTAATTACAGTCCCTCCTAATAAAGGAAACTAACTAAATACATATTGCTAACAAAATAGAGGCTAGTAGTCCCTCTTTTTAGAACGTCAATCATAGATGAGTCTTGAGCAGTATAGACTGAAAGTCTGAAACCAATTTCATGCTTTTTCACCATGAAGATTAAATGAATATATTGGAGACAGCTCCAATACGTGTGAAAGAGAGGAATGAGAGAGAGCTAGAGAAAAGAAAGAAAGAAACAGAAACGGAAAAAGAAAGAAAGATGTGAGGAAAGAGCAGGAAAGAAAGAAGAGGAAAAGAAGACAGAAATAAAGGAGAAAGAAAAGAAAGGAAAAGAGGAAGTGAGAAACAGATGTAAGAAAGAAAGCAGTGAAGGAGGAAACGAAGGTGGAGGAGGAAACTGACTTAAATTAGCTGGGAGGCTTAGCTTGCAAACTGGAATTCCAATTAGGCTTGAAAGGTCTGTTTCAATCTTAGAATCGATTTCAATCTTTATTGAACTTTGTTCATATGAATAGCATAGATTTTAGATGTTTATGAGTTTCTGACCTAGTGAACAATTTGTTAAAAATGTACATTTCCGTTGGTTATTTGAAGTTAGTCTCTTCATGAAAGTTGTAGTAGGTATCTTAGAGATAATTTCAGAGCTGGAATCTCCTAAAAATGAGTTTTGTACATTAAGTTATGATTTTTCGAAGTTAAGGGTCCTGCAGCAGGAAATTCTGGAATATGCAGCACAATTAGTATGTTTCTGCTTCTGTCAACAGTTTTCCTTATTCAATTTTGTTTAGAAAGACCAGAACATGAAACTAGACATCCTAAGGTTTCAAATAAGACCAACCACGCCATGTTCGGAGTTCACAAGAGGTAATTAGGCCACAGCGAATTTAAGTCATTCACATCAGTTTTGCTGCACTACAAATAACTTCGGATATTTCTTTGGCACTTCAAATGATTTCCAAATGGTCTGAGATTTTAGGTACATTCTTTTTAAGACATGTCCTTTATAGAAAAGTGTATTCTTAGGTCAAAATGATAGCTTTGTATTTTAAATAAATTATGTGCTTATGGATACGAACATGTGAACTATAATTGTATATTTATTTATTAGAGAAAAACCTCCATATGGTACCTGAACAATCACCAAATGCAATTTTTGGTACCTGAACTTTCATAAGGAACCTAGTGGTACCTGAACTATGCCTCCGTTAGCCATTATAGTACCTACCGTTAAATATTCCGTTAAGTGCTTATGTGGCATTTTAATATAGTTTATTTTTATTTTTTAATTAATAATAAAATCACCTACATGGTAATAAATTATATTAAAAACATAAAAATTGGTAATAAATTATATTATAAAAATAAAAATAATTTTTTTCATTTTAGTATTGAATTGTGGATAAATTATCTAAATCTTTTTTTGTATAATTTATTTAAATTTTAAAATCAAAATAAATTATCATTGTTTTTTAATATAATAAAATTTAAATTATTTTTTTTAGTATAGTTTATTTTTATTTTTTAATTAATAACAAAACCACCTACATGGTACTAAATTATATTAAAAACATAAAAATTGGCAATAAATTATATTACAAAAATAAAAATAATTTTTCTGATTTTTAATCTTGAATTGTGGATAAATTATTAAAAAAAAAAATTTGTATAATTTATTTAAATTTTAAAATCAAAATAAATTATCATTTTTTTAATATAATAAATTATCATTTTTGAGTATAGTTTATTTTTATTTTTTAATTAATAAGAAAACCACCTACATGGTAATAAATTATATTAAAAACATAAAAATTGAAAATAAATTATATTATAAAATAAAAATAATTTTTCTTATTTTTAGTCTTGAATTTTGGGATAACTTTTCTAATTTTTTTTTTGTATAATTTATTTTGAAAATTGAAAATAAATAAAATTACTGTTTTACCCATGCCACATAAGCACTTAACGGAATATTTAACGGTAGGTACTATAATGGCTAACGGAGGCATAGTTCAGGTACCACTAGGTTCCTTATGAAAGTTCAGGTACCAAAAATTGCATTTGGTGATAGTTCAGGTACTATATGGAGGTTTTTCTCTATTTATTATGCAGGGACGCGTATTTACACTAATGCTCAGAAACCAGGTAGGGGGATATGGGGAACCTCGACTTATTTGTATTGTTTGTATTGTTTGCTTGTTTGCTGGTTGATATGTTTGAATGGGAATGCATACTTGAACCTTTGATGCATTTTATACATGAATTTATTATTTGATGCATCATTGAAATGTTTATGGAAGGGATAAGGGTGGCGATTGAGATATGCTATTGGAAGGAATGTGATGAAATTATCTTTTGCGTAGTTGAGTCCATAACCTCGGCAGGTACCAGATCCCAGGTATGCCCAATGTTATTGCGCAATTAGTATAGGTTATTGAAAGGGTAATTCGGGACTGGCGACAGGGGAATGGACAAGATGACTAGCAAAAGAGGGTTAGGGGATTTGATTTGGGGTGGGGGTTTATTCATATGATAGGATATCTTGAGTCACCTGTGAATAAAAGGTAAAATACACGGTATGAGACGTGTAGGCTCATTCTATTCTACTATATGGATTCTCGGGAATAGAAAATGCATTCATGCATACTATATAAATTGTTGATTGATTATCTATTGTTTGAAGAGGAATAGCTTCCTACTGAGCCACAGGTTGAGCTCACCCCTTTATAGATTTTGCAGGTTCTGTTTTAGACACGAGAACTACGAAGGTTATAGAGTGGAAGCAAATAGAGTTAGATTTTACACTTGTAAGACTATTGTTCAGTAAATTAAGTTGTACGAATTTTTATATCGAAATCAGAAAATCGATTTCACCAAGTGTCGATTTTATTTTCTATTTTATTTTTATTTTCCTCACACCTCGGATTTCGGGAAAATGTTAAAAAAATGTTGACCCGGGTCCGGGGTGTGACAGGTTTGGGGTTTTCTTGTTCGTGATTCAGAAGACACATGTTTGGGTGGTGTCAGTAAGAATCTCGTTCATCTCTTTTCAGCAGAGCATGCTGAACTTTTGGCTTGTCAAGCAGCTGTGGACTATATTTGCGCATTCTCTTTCTCCAGTAATCATTGAAACTGATATTATTCTCTCTTGGTTAAACAACAATTATCCTCTTCCAAGGCTTCTAATTCCTCCCCTCTGGGTAGACTTTATGATGATGTAGCTGCAACTTTGGTTGACATTCCTTGTCTTCGTCTTTGTCACACTAAGCGCCAAGCAAACTCTGTGGCGCGTACTTTAGCTAGATTTTCTGCTCAGTATAGTCAAGCTTTTGCTTAGTCTACTCACCCTCCTGGGCTTATGTTTAATGTACTATTATCGGAGCGTTTAGCTCCTTTTTTCTAATAAAGTCGTACCTCTTTTGATAAAAAAAAAATGTATCCGCTGAATTTTATGCATGGAATAGTTTTGCATCTGAACCTTTGTCAAGCTATGCGTCTGAAATGTATAGCTGCACATAACACGCTACAGTTGCTTTTCTAATGATGATATCAAAATTCTTTTTTTACTTTTGACACTCTTGTTACATAAAATTTTTAGAAAAATTTACCTCAACATTTAAATAATTAAAGCAATTGAAAATTCAGAACCAACTCACTCATGCTTTAGCTCCAATCCTTAAATTACTGAATCAAACCACTCATCAAGCACAATCCTTCCCTCCATTGAAGAACAATCAACAAGTACACTAGTAATAATTTCATCTTTCCAACTATCTATAATAAGACAAATACTTTGAAGAAACCAGAACTACTAATAAGTTTTCATAATTATAGAGAACAAAAGAGAACCTAACAAACTCATACCACCAAGCACTGAACAAGAACCAGCTTTTAATCAAAGATTCAGACTTTGTCAAATACATGAAAAGTAGAAGAGAAGAGAAGCATCAAGTATCACGTGTATAAAGTTAGCCCCAATCGTAAAAAATTAAAAATTAAAAATTAAATAAAATAAAATTCTGAACCAAAACTTCTGAAGAACAATCAAGTACAGAGGTAAAAATTTCAAGCGAGTCCAGAGTCAGCTAATTGACTATGAACAATTTTATTACTTTCTTCAAATTCTATTAACAAACACAACCCAGAAGGAGCTCAAAAAAGAGAGTGGGTGAATCAGTGAATGTATTGCAACAGTTAATTAGTTTGCAAAAGCTGAAAGAGAAGACATTTTATTTTTATTTTTTAGGAACTGGGAATTATCGTTCAAAAAAAAAAAAAGGAACTGGGAATTAAACAGAAAGAAAGAACATTAAAAGCTCAAACAATGACGTCAATAGAAAGAATCAACATTCATTTTAGTAGTATTCAACAAATTACACATATTTTACAACTATATATGTCATTGAAATAGTGGGGGATCATAAGGAAAAAAAAAAAAAAAGGGAGGAGAGCTCCACAAAAGAAAACGTTTTTAATTCCTCATTGAACTACTGGACTAGCTAGTGTGAGCTGTGGAAGCTTGTGAGTTTGGTTTCATGTTAGTGAGATTGCAGATCGAGTAGCATTCAGGTGCATTGTTTGGCCAATCTTTTAACTCCCAATCACGGCAACCTACAGTTGTGTAAAAAGGTAACAAATAAGTATAAGGATTTCAAACTATTTCGAAACAGATGAATTTTGATAGAAATCATGATGAATTTTATAAGTTGATTCAACTAGATTAATCAAACTTTGCTATGAAGATTATAAGCATGTTGAGGAGTACATCAAACCACAAACAAAACACGCTCTTGCTGTCACTAAAAAGGAAAAATGAAAATGAAGTTAATGGTAAGCAAGAAAACAAAGTGCAGATGTTCTAAAGCAGGAACCTATTTATTACTTCACCGCTACGTGAGAAATATTCTTGATAAAAGAAGTAAAACATAATAACAACTGTTTGGGATATTTAGATAAACATCCTTGTCATTTGAATTTTTCCTATTAGATTTGGTTCAACATTAAATTATAGATGCCACATTGGATATTTTTCTTCTATATTTTTGAAATTATATAAAAAATGTGTCATTATCAGAATATCAATCAACATTCAATTTAAATCCTTAAATTTAAGTTTATTATTCAAATTTTTATTATTACTAATCATGTAATAAATTCCTACATTTTAATCATATCATTCAAATTTTCATCAAAGTTAAATAGTATCCAAATTTAAGTTTATTATTCTAATTTTCATTAAATTTATTTATTTACATGAAAAAATTTAAAAACAAATTTGTACAGATTAAGGTGTAGGTAATTAAACCCTAAAAGTTGAGAGAAAATTTGATTGTAGTCCAGAAATCATGCTCTATTTTGGATGCAATCAGGACAAATATTTTTTTCTAATTGCGGTCCAGAGACTCACATGACACATATGATTTCTTTCTTTTTCAATTTTATCTAACTAATTTTGTTATTTTACATTCCTATTATACCCTTTTGTAATAATGGTGATAAATTGTCATCTTAATTAATAGAATTAATTAAAGTCAAACAAAATTTCATAAAATAAATGAATTTATTATATTTTCTAAACAAGGTTTCCTAAATTTATTATTTTTTAATCAAAGTTAATTATTTGTGCATTAATTTATATGAATTCCTTATATATTGTTTTCAACACCCTAACATCTCAACTTTTCCTTCTTCATATTGAATCATCTCTTTCTTCATCTCCTTCCTCTTCCAAGGCTATCTTTTTTCCAACACGTTATCTCTTCCTTTCTTTCTTCTTCCATGACCATCTTTTCTCTCATACCTATGTTGTTGATGTGGCTTCTCCTCTATTACTTCCTTTATCATAGAATTAATTGGGGATTTTTGTTTCACATTCATATGTCATATTACATATTTGAAGGTAAGATTTCAGAAGAAGATTGGTAATATGATCTATGTTTTTTTCTGCTTCATATGTCTAGGTAAAATAAAATATTGTTTAATACCTACTATAAGAATATTCAATGGAAGCAATATTGTTTGAAATTTTTTTAATCCTTTCTACCCTGTAATGTAGGTATATTTATATATATAATCATGAATCGTATAATCTTGAAAATAGGTATATTCAAGTTTGTATATATCTCTATGTGGGGTTCTCTTCTTATATATTTTTTTACCTTTTAATTAGGTATGAATCTATATGTACATATTGCTTAATTTATTTTTGTACCATATGTCTAGGTAAATTTAGTAATTTATTACCTATTAAACATCTTTAATACCTACTACATAGATATTCAATGGAAGTAATAATTATATATATATATATATATATATATATATTTTATCATTTTCATCCTGTAATGTAGGTATATTAAGTTGTTTGATATCATGGAGTTTTTGATTTTTTTGACTTGCATCTTAGATATATTGGTTTCATGCTAAAGCATTTAGTTTTATATGGTAAAAAATTATTCAACGATGAATTGTGTAGATTTTAGATATTTGAAAATTGAAATTTAAAATTCAAAATTGAGCTAAAATTATGATCTAATTAGTGAATTTTGATTTTTTTTTTCCTTATTTAGTTATAGGGGAAAAATGACAGATAAAAATAGTAAATGGACCACAATTAACAAAAAAATATGCGTAGACTGCATCTAATTTTTATATAGAAAATTGGACTTAAATTGAAAACCTCAAAAGTTAATTACCTATATTTTTGTAGGTAAACTAGGACTAATAAATTAGTAGCGATTTCCCTCAAAAAATTGATTAATAGCGATAGGTAGTTTTACTTAGGAGGGTGTATTCAATTCGGAGTCTATAGAATTTTTTTTTGTATTTTAAAAGTTCATGGGTATTCAATTAGGATTTTAAAAAGTCTTTTTAAATCTTGTTATATTCAATTAGGATTTTAAAATATCTGTCTAAATCTGGTGGTATTGAAATTTTTTTATATTTTCAATGATTTCGTTAAATGCTGGATTGTGAATGATTCTATGGTGCTTGGTATAAATACCAATACCCATGAGAAATCTGCTCTCCTGACTAGAGATTTTGACGTTCTCTCTCGCTCGCTCTGAAGAGGAATACGAACTGACCTCTTTCTATTTTCTGACTAACCAAGGTAATTTTTCATTTCTTTTTCTCTATTCATGTTATTGATGCATATTCAAATCCATGAGTTGTGTTATTCAAACTGGCTCTATATAATTAGGTTTTTGTATATTCAAAAGTCCAATTAATAATTAGGTGTTGGTATATCGCCAGAGGTTTTGAACTTTTGATGATTTGGTGAGTGACCGGTTGGTACTTTTGCACCTTTGCATTCTTAATTAGGTTTTTGCTTCAGCTATTTAGGCTTATATTCCAAAGGGTTTTCATGTGAAAGACCGGTTTAATTATAGCTCTGTTAAATTTGACATTCTTATAAAACCTTGCTCATTATACTAGTGCATAGTTTTTCCTTGGCTTATGGTAAAATTGACAGGTCTTGTATTGGTTGGCTCTAAATATATATTTTGTTTGATGAGAACTTCTTAGCCATTTCTCCCTATATGTTTACAGCGATGCAGATGCACCCACGATTCCTTAATACCTAATATTTGATAAAAAAACATTTGGTATAATTTTTTCTATTTTTCATGTTTATAACATGTTTACTCATCCAATATGAATATGTGGAATATGGTGTTTCATATGCCAATTTTTATGAAGTAAAATTGGTGCACGAATTGCAGAAGGTCTAGTTGGGAAATGGCAGAACATAAAATAGGAGCATCAAACAGGAGCATTCATTGGAACTGATATCAGTGTGATCTGTTTAACACTTTAAACTAGTGAAGTACTATAGAACTATGACTGATGATTGGGAAGTAGCAACTGCTTATTGTATTATGCATATTTTACTTGTTTGCTGCATTGTTAGCGGTATCTTTGGTTTTGGAACTTAGATTGTATGTGCTACTAATATAATTGCCTTGAGTCACATACACCATGAGAACTTTAAGGCAAAGCTCTCAGACTTCGGGTTTGCTAGAGAAGGGCAAACTCAGCTCTGAATAATTAATTTTTTTTTACTTGGGGGATCTGTTCAGTTTTTTGTTTTCTTAATTAGTTTCCTTCATTTTCTATAATTGCCTTGAGTCACATTATCACATACACCATGAGAACTTTAAGGCAAAGCTCTCAGACTTTGGGTTTGCTAGAGAAGGGCAAACTCAGCTCTGTATAATTATTATTTTTTTACTTGGGGGATCTGTTCAGTTTTTTGTTTTCTTAATTAGTTTCCTTCATTTTCTGGTTTTTGGTTCATGCTGCTATATTTGTCATTGACGAGCTTCTGATCTGGGCTGTGGCCAATTTAGTTATGCTAGATTCACAGTTCAAAAATAGCTATTATAGATTGAAGGCACTATAAGAAATTTGAAAATTGAAATCTAGCTCTTGTGGTTTATGAATTCCTTTCCGTTTTTGTTTTTAATTCTTGGTGCATTCTTCTCTTCCCTTGAAACTTAACAACCTCATGGTCATACATTATGTAATTATATTGTTATCTCTATTTTTGTGGAAAGGAATAGCAATCCCAGTGGTTGAATTAATTAAAGGCTGCAGTAAGTATATTGGGTTAATCCTTGAATAGCAAATTGTTTTAAGACATGAGACTAACAGTTTTACAATTTGCGTTTTGTACTAGGCTCACCCAAAGGACATCGAATTCCGCTACAGGATATTTCAAGATTATGAGAATTTGAAAATTGCAATTGGGAATGGTGTAGCTATTTGGAGAAACTGGTAACAAAGCAAAAAGGAAAATGTGTTCTTAAGCCCTGAGGAACGTTCGAACTAGATATTCCACAAGATGTGAAGACTATAATTATTTGGGCCATGTTGTTTCTTTATTAGGAATATGTTATGTGATATTATTTTGGTTATGAATTTGCTATATTTGGCTTATTGGGGTGTTTTTAATACTATGGGTCTAAACTATTCTTGAATTAATGACTTGTTATTTTGCTTATGTTGAGGTTTAAATGTCAAACTCCTTTACTTTCTCTTTATAGTACATGCTTATATTAATCCTTTAGAGAAATGGAAGAAGAAGAAATACTGAGAAAAGATAATTTGGGGTTGACAACTCCTTTGGTTGCCAAGAAGTTGCCTATGACATTGTAAAAGTATTTTATACATGGTTGTATAAAACTCTTTTGTTTCAACTATTTTATTCTATTATTGACATTAGGACAATCCATGGACTAATTAAAATCCAAACAAATCCTGATAATACAATACATTAAATTAAATTTGTCAGAGTCCAAATAGAATTAAAACAATCTATGGATTTAGTTATTTTCCACAGATTATAAAAACTCAGACACAATCTTTTAAAATCTGAATTGAATACACCCCCCTTAGATTAGTGTAGGTAATTTACCTTTGTACTTTGTAGGTAAATAATTTATTAATAAGTGATGTAGGTAAATTAATTATTAATTTTATAATAAGTCTTATATTGCTAGTGATCAATCCATAAATCAAGGTTTTCTTTTTGTCATTCTTTCTTCTAAGAGGTTTTCGTTTTAAGACATAAAAACTAATTTTTATTTTCGTCCATGTATTATAGGTAAATTATGTATGAGGATCGGTTTTTATATATAGTTTAGGTAATTAAATTAACAATTGATCTTCATGCTACGGTGCATCTTTTTAAATTTAACAAGATATTCTAAGAGTAACGAGAAAAAGTATATAATTTGAAATCAATATGCATCAACATCAATTATCAAATTGATATATTTTAAAAATTATCAATTATCAATTATCAGCATCAATTATCAAATTGATATATTTTAAAAAAAGAAAAGAAAATTAAATGAGCACAATAGATAAGCCAAAATAAGCAAAGACAATATCTATACCACAACAAACTACGAAATATGTACCTATTAATAATATACCAAAGAAAAAAAATTATAAAACATACCTTGAATATTGAAGAAGATAATCAAAGAATTACAAGAACCGAAGAAACATACAATATATACAAAAAACAAACACTATGAAGAGATGAAAACAATCCTAATAAATAGTACTAAGACTACTATCACATGAAATCTGAAACGTAGTGTTAAAATTAAAATAAAATGATTATAATATAATCGAGACTCAATTATAATGAGGGAATAATTTTAATTCCAAATGAAAAAAGTCAATGTGTGTTTAATGTTTACTTTTAATTTTTAACTTATGATATTTAAGTTAAAGGACATTTTGGGTATATTATAATTTGCCGAGCTGACTCATCGAATCTAAAATGAAAAAAAAATCTATGTGACTCTTGGTTAAAGGACTAAATCTAAGAAAGAAATCAAAAGTGGGAAGGCTTTTATCCTAATTTCTCCTTATATTTCATTTATACTAAGTCACACACTCACACGTATATGTCACAGATTTCTGCTTCATATGCAGAGTGTATTTCTTCAAGCCGCTTAATTCGAAAGTAGTCACAACTCACAGGTCTTATTTTATAACATTTCGAAAGCCAACTCTTCAAAATGCTTACCAAAAAGAGAATGGTAATTAATGTGATCTACATGCATCTCAAGGAATTTACGAATGCATAGGAATCATAAAAAAGAATGACAACAAAGAAAAATAAGAATTTAAGAATGAAAAGAAGAATGATAATTCTCTTTACCAATGTGGGGAACTCATTTGCATTAACAGATTGAGAAACAAATAATCTTTGAGAAAAGATTGGGAAAGCAAATGAATTATAAATATTAATAATGGAAAAGCTCTATATAGATCACCAAATCATCTTTTTAAACAGGAAAGTCAACATTTTTGTATTTGTTTACCGATGTGCAATCGGAGTAGCCCAATCCCAATGTGCTTGCCCTACCAAATATGTGTTCAGAATTTCATTGAGTTGCACTCGGTTCCTGCTGTGGAAGTAATCAGAAGCAGAGGATTAAAACGAAAACTCGGGGTTCCAATAGTAGCAGTGTAGCACATGCAAGTGTTCCAAATGAAGAACACTCAAAATCAGTAGTAGCACTTCTCCTGTACAACATTGGAAGATCTTCCAAAGCTATGTTTTTCAATTTTGGAAGAATGGTCTTCTTGTTGTTCACTGTTTCCCTCCTTGCCTTGATTACTCTTTCCAAGACAGGGTACTCGGATACAAGAAGCTGAAGCAGCTGTTGTTCACTGTTTCCCTCCTAGCCCTGTAGCCGAACCATAAACTGAAGCACCTGCCGACGCTGCTGATCGTTCATTTGAAGGAAACCGTCCAGTCTAATAGTCAAATAGAAACAAAGGACAAGTAAATAAGTCAACAATTTAATAAATGTCACTGTAAATTTAAAAACAAACGCAAGTCTAAAAAGCAGGATCAGAGTAAATTAATAAATCTAGATAAAATGAAAATGATTGAATTCATGATCTGTACAAGGACTCTTTTCGAATTTTGCAACAATCAGTTGATTGCAAAAATAAAAAATAAAACAAAGAAACATAAGAACTTAAGAATGAAAAGAAGAATGGTAGCTAAAATTCGCTTGGTGTACTGATGTGGGGAACTCGTTTGCATTAAAAGAGTAAGAAAGCAAACAAATAATCTATAAGAAAATATTGGAAAAGCAAATGAATAATTTTAACTATGGAGAAGCTCTATATATATATATAGATCACCAAAACATCTTTTAATTTCTATTTGCTTACTAGCAGGAAATCGTAGTAGCCCAATCCCAATTTGCTGACCCCACCAATTATATAAGCAGACTAAGAGAATAGACAAATGAAATAAGTTTATGACACAGCGACATACAATTTCTTGTGAGATTTGGACCATCGAAAATCATTGAAACGGACTTGGTTCCTGCTGTGGAAGTAGTCAGAAGCAGCAGAGGTTGGAAATGACAAGTGGGGGCAAGCGACCACACGCAAGTTTTCCAATGAAGGACACTCAAAATCAATAGTAGCACTTCCCTGGTACAGTATAGGAAGATCATCCAAAGTTAAATTCTTCAATTTTGGAAGAACCGTTTTCTTGTCGTTCACTATTTCTGTCCTTGCTTCGACTACTGTTTCCAAGACAGGACACTCGGATACATCAAAGTCTTCAAATTGAAAAAGATGTTGAGCTACATCAAATGTGAAGAGACTTCCCCGGAAGTTGCAATTGACAATGACCAAACGCTTAAGAGTCTGGAACATTTCAGGTGGAGCAGGACCAATACATAAGCTTCTTACTGATCTAGATGCCACAAGTCTATCTCTCTCAGTTTTGTTTGTTTTGGCTTAAATCCTTCACATCCAAACACATATTCCATTTTACTTATATCATTACGAAGTTCAAAACAGAATAGTTTTTCCAGATTTGGTAGCCTCTGCAACAATTTTGATGGCAACAGTACATTACCCAAGTTATGACACCTACAAACCCTCAATAACTTCAGATTGCAGAGAGACCCAGGTACTAACTCACCAACACATAACTCCTTCAGGTCATCCAGGCATTCCAAATACAACTCTTCCAAGTTCTGAAACACAGGTTTATCAAGATCACATGTTTTTGCATTCATCAACTCTTTCAAGTTCCCACTGTGTCCAATTACAAAGAGAACTTCCAGTCCATGTAACCTCCCATGCTTATATTCCTCAAGAATGTTATGTAACCCTTTGCATTTTTCATAACGTAGCCTCTTTGTATTCTTTACCACAGCGTTGACAAACCAGACCGGAAAGGTACTGATGGTTGTGTCAAGACTCAAGGATCTACAATTATGATCAGATTGAGAGTTCATATAGGTTATGTCTCTATTTTTGCCGCTGCTGATACTAAAAATCAAAGTAAACCCAATTCGGTACAACCTCAACACTTTTAGGGATGCAATTCGCATCAGATATGCAAACCTTCAAAATACTTAAATCTGACAAACCAGTTAATTCATCAAAGCCAATATTAGTTTCTTCTCCTTCTCCATCAACTTTACTCCCCCAGTCCCAAAATCCACATTGCATGTGCAGTTCTTCTAATCTATGCAACTTTGATATCACTTGAGATGGAATTGTGACAATATTACCATTTGAGTATCTATCAGCAATAGCACTACTAGCACTAGCACCACTGACATCCAGCATCCTTAGATTGGTCAACTGTCCTATTTCTCTCGACAATTCTTTCAGCACATTTGCTCTCATACTAAGAATCTCAAGCTTGTTAAGTTTCCCGAGTATAGAGATGTCAATTATGTTCTTGCAAGAATCTAAATACAAAGCTTGAAGGTTGGTTAGGAAACTGATTGATTGGGGTAGTAATGAAATACGAGTGTGGCTCATATCCAAGACTCTCAACTCTTTCTGACTTGAGAAAAAAGATTGTGGGATCACCTTTAAATAAGCATTACCTTGTAGTAATAAAATCTGGAGATTTGGACATACCAACTCTTGGGGTAGCTTGCAAATTTCCTTATTTATTAGTGAGATAGCAGAGTAGCCTTTATTTGCATTAATCTTTGGCCAATTCTTCAATTCAAAGCCAACCTTTCCCAAGAAGCGCTGGCCGTCTTCAGATGAGGAAATTAATATTGCCATATCCCGAATGACATCATGCATCCTTACAAATCTGTCTTCTTCAGCGTCCAAAAGCAAGCAAGAATCTTTAAGGGCCTTTACCACTAAATATGTTGTGTCTCGGGTTTTGTGCATGAGACGATCTAAATCTTGAAACATTCCTTTCCCAATTCCATACATGAGCAAGTTTTCAATTGGGATATCAGTCTTCTGGGAAGAGGCAGCAAAGCAAGAAGCATGATTTGGAATCATCAGATTTCAAGTAATCCTACTTTAACTTTATGCATTCGAACACATCTCCCTCATCTTCAGGGTTGGCAGGTTGAGACGCCTTTAGTCGTTGAGCAGCTACTTTCCATTCATCCAAACCTTCATCTTGAAGGGCCCTCGCAACAGCTATCAAAGCAACGGGTAGACCAGCGCATTCTCCAGCCACCTTCCTAGCCACATGATAGAAATTGGTTGATTTCTCAAAAGACTTTCTTGCTTCCTTCTCAAATAAGCTCCAAGAATCTTCTTTTGATAAGATATTGAGAGGAATGTTTGCGTGGCTATCCATGTATTGGCAAACACTCAATCTTCTGGTGGTCAGTAGGACTTTGGAATTGCATCTTTGAAGTTCGTTGTGGCTCGGAATTCCTATGCTTGGAAACTCTATTGTCCTCCAAATGTCATCCAAGATTATCAAGATCCCGTTTTCTCTCATTATCTTGTTCTTCAGTCTACCAGCTCTTCCAATTTCAGTGTCCTCAAATTTCAAGCCCAGCAGATCTGCAAATGTGCCTTGAATTTTCCTCAGGTCGGGGTTTTGGGATACGACAGCAATAATCACCTTATCAAAAAGCCCACTTTTTCGGGCTTGTGCACCAACATGTTTCACCATCGTTGTTTTTCCAACGCCCCCCATTCCGTGGACCCCAACAACAGTGACTTGATCATCTTGTAGCACCTTCAAGACCTCATCCATGGCTTGTCTTGTTGCTTCAAATTCTTGAAAATCTCCTGTGGAGTCAATTTCAGCAAGGAGTACTTTACTGGAGACTAATTCCTCAATGTCGTCCACAAGTTCTCTTTCAGTGCTGCAAGTAAGAAATCATCGGGAAAATTAATGATAAATCCAAAAGCACAAGTATAACTCTTGTTAATTAAAACCGTCTCATCATGCTTGCTTATAATTCCGTGTATGCCACCCAGAGTAATTGGCTACTTTTTTTTAAAGCATCTCTCCACTGCTGCACCTTATCTGATTTCTGTCGCCCAAAGTTTTCATGCTTAGTGAAAGCATCTTCGAAACTCTTCTTTTGATGTCGTACATCGGTCGGAACGACATTATAAAAAAGTGGCAGAATTCTATTGTTGTCTTCCATGCATTCACAAATGCTTCTAAGTTCCTCTAAACACCAAGTAGAAGAGGCATAACCGGGAGAGAGAACAATAATTGCAAACCTCGATTCTTTAATTGCCGTTAGGAGAGTGGGAGAAATAACATCCCCTACTTGAAGATCTTGGTCATCCATGAATGTTTTAATTCCTCTCCTGTTTTGCAGTCGATCGTATATTTCGAATGCAATACCCTTGCGAGTATCTACACCCCTGAAACTCAAAAACACATCATGCTTCCACTGAGGAGATAATTCAGCTGATGATGAAGGAAGAGATGCAGAGGCATCGACGTCAGCCAATTCTTCATTATCCTGAGATATTGGCTCATGCTTTTCAACCATGTAACCGAACCAACGCTTCACTAGAGTCGGTCTCCACTTAATACTGGCTATGACACCGATCCATGTCACAGTTACCACAATAATCGCCAACGCCATCTTTTAATTATATGCAAACATAGAGAAGAAAAACAAAAACGAGTAAAAACCAATGAAAACAAATATTGGAGGATACAACTTACGAAATAGTTAATATGTTTCTAACCTGAACGAATTAGAACTCCATTAGCTTCAGCTGTCACAGACCCAAAAGTATTGTGCCTTTCTTGGATAGATCTCCGTTAGCCTTACAAGAGAGCTAGGCTTTGAGGCAATTATTGGTGTTTGGCTGGAGAAGAAAGTGAAGTAAACGGGGACGAGAGTATTGGTGTCAGGAAATTACCTGAAACTTTCCATCCATATCCCTAGAAACTTAATTGATGGAATGTGACTCAACTCGATCACTGCCATGGCCCCATCAAAAGGTAAAGCTTGAGGCAATTATTGGTGTTAGGGTGGAGAACAAAGTGAAAGTAAAGTAGTAAACGAGGACCAGTAGTCTCTTTTACTAGTGGAGATTACTGGAGAACAACATGAAAGCCCTTCCATCGAAAGTAGAGCTGCCATTATTTTTTTTAATTAGAGAGTGGAGAAATTATTGTTCTTTCTGTTCAACCTCCTTTTGTTTCTGGCATAGTACGTCCTATTTCTCTTGACCTAGAAATACCAACGTTTTGGAGGACTGGTAAACATTTAAAGCCTTTACTCTTTCACAGTTGGAGTCCAATTGATCACATGAATTGAATGGACCTATAAATTGTCGAAATGAATCTAGAAATCTTATTAAATTGTCCCATTGGTACAAGCCTAATGAATACAACTCTTACAACGTAGTCTACTCAATCTTTCTATACTTTAGATTGTACCTCTACTGATTTCTAGCTTTTCATTGAACCTTTTTCGTCTAGTTCTTGTCCAGACAGCATATATAAGAAACCAGGGCAAAATTGATTCTCGATATGAATGTCAGATTCTCTCTTGTGACTGACCTGAATAGCACAGATGATGGGTGTATATAAACTTCTTGAGAACCTCTGATGGTTTTGTACTTGCCATCGTGACTTGATGCCTTCAGAGTTCAGATAACGAAATAAATTAATCAAAAGAATCAAATTGATGAAGTTTTTCTGAAAACCGAAAAGAAACTTATCAAAAAATGTGTCAGGAATGAACTAAAAGAAACAAAGCATTAATACGTAGGGCAACAAGGAGATTACTCACTTCTGAATGACACGCATTTGCAAAAAATCCATAAGTAATGGCCTTTCTCACTACCTGCAAAATGTAAAGAGTAGCAGCATTTAGAATAGAACAATAGGTAAGATGGCTTCATTCACCCAAAAAAGGAAACAAATCCAGGTTTCATGAAAGAGTATATTCTGGAAAAAAAAACCCCCCAAAGAAAATGGATCAGTCCTGCTTGATTTCTTCTAGTTGGGATGCTAGCTGGAACCATTTGTATGCTTATGATGGTTCTAGTATGCAGGCTGTAGCAAAATGAGACTATTGAATTGTAAGAAAAAAAATTAAAAAAAATAATGCAAAATGCTTTGGTCAAGATTTGGAGAATTGAGCCCACAAGACCTATGGTCTATTGAATCAAAGTGGTCCTCTCTCACCCTTTATGCATCCCCTCCCCTCAAGCCCTCCGAGAAGGTGAGATTTAACCTTGATCCCAAATCTCTAGAGCCCGATAAGCAAATTCTGTAGTTGAAAAATATTAACTTCTTATCCTTATAATCTTTCACTTACATTGTTTGAAATCCCATCATTGGGTAAAGAAGAAGAAAAGTAGGAGATTACTTTATCTCTCAGAGATGAGAAGTTTCATACTGCAAAACATAAACTTACCACAGTATCTCTTTCACAAGATTTCAAGTCGATGCCTAATCTCCGAGCTGTTCTTCTGAGTTGTTCCCTTATTTCAATAACTTTTTTCTGCACAATAATTACAACACACTTAAAAAGAGGTCGAAATTAAGACACCAGCTGTTGAACTGATCAAAGAAGCTAACTACTGATACATACCATGGCTTGGTAGTTTACGAAGTTCTTATGACACCACTGTGAAGATTTACCAGTCTGAAGAAATGCTTTGTAGACATTTAGGAAACTCACATGGTCACCCTGCATGGAATCAAGAAAATTAAACAGGCATATTAACTACTGAGCATAGAAAGATACAAAGATATATATCACAAAAAAAAAAAAAAAACAAATAAAATGAAACTCGGCTTTTTCTTTTGAAACAAGGAAAATCTCATTTTGTGGAGTACAATTGAGTCAAATATATGTTCAAAGCATCATCATACACATGCTAGGCAGATACAAATTTGATATCAGCTAAGCATAAGCTTAGTAAATATCAAGCCAAAACATCAAGCCATATACTTAACAGCAGTTTTATGAAAACTTTGATCATGGAAGAGGTACAATCAACTTGGGGGGATTTGCAACCATATCTTGGACCAATGCCAAACAAGATGGAAATACTCCGTTAAAATAATCCATCACCAAAACGAGTAGGGCTGACAAAAGCACAAAAATAAATGGGTTTCCATTTAGTCATAAGAAAGGCATTCATTATTTACTAGAGAGTAGCAGAGCTTCATTTTCTTAGGCTATTTGTACAAAAGCAGTAATTTATTGTAAACATATCAGCAATGATAAAACTATAGTATGTGATCTGTCCATGCCAGATTGACATATGTATACCTGCCCATGCCAGCTTCAATAAGAGCTAACAAAACATGATGTACTAATTGTATGTGATCTGTTTCCTTCAAGATTTTTGTATACCTGCTCAGTCAATGCAAAAGAACTATAGTTATATATATGTATATGTACAAGTGGGAGCAGCATCTGCTTTTCTATGACTGGAATGTTAACTTTTCCTCAAATATGTATACAAATTTGTAGTTTGTACTCAAACACATGCAACACATACATTTAATTTCCTTCATTTGATTTATTTTCCTCCCACTAGTAGAGAGATGGATGGAGAATTATCATTTTTAATATTATATATATGTATAAATATATTAAGTCACACGTATATGTCACAGATTTCTGCTTCATATGCCGTGTATTTCTTTAAGCAGCTTAATTCGAAAGTAGTCACAAGTCTTATCTTATCACTTCTTCAAATTAAATGCTTACCACAAAGAGAATGGTACGTACATCTCAAGGAAAAGATCATATGTGTATTGTATACAAACGCATACACAGCAATCATAAAAAAGAATGATATATAACCAAGAAAAATAAGAATTTAAGAATGAAAAGAAGAATGGCAATTCTCTTGGTGTACTAATGTGGGGAACTCATTTGCATTAACAGATTGGGAAACATATAATCTTTGAGAAAATATTGGGAAATAAAATGAATTATAAATATAATGGACAAGCTCTAAATAGATCACCAAATCATCTTTATAACAAGAAAGTTAACATTTTGTATTTGTTTACCAATGTGCAATTGGAATAGCCCAATCCCAAATATGTGTACAAAATTTTTTAAGACCTTTCAACGAAAAGCAAAAAGAAAAAGGGAATCACGTTTATGACAATAAAAAGGAAAAGAGGAAAAAAGACAACTGAAGTACCATAACACTAGAAACTTGAATTGTTGTTGATCATTGAGTTGGACTTGGTTCGGGGAAGTAATCAGTAGCAGAGGTTGAAAACGAAAACTGGGGTTTCCCATAGTAGCACATGCAAGTGTTCCAAATGATGGACACTCAAAATCAATAGAAGCGCTTCCCCTGTACAACATTCGAAGATCTTCCAAAGCTATGTCTTTTTCAATTTTGAAAGAATTGACTTCTTGTTGTTCACTGTATAATTCGCTTCCATTCTCTTTTTACGGCACGGCCCATGGATTCAATAAGGTGATTTGTAAAACGATCCATCTGTCTAATAGTCAATGGAAACAAAAGAGAAGTAAATAAGTCAACAATTTAATAAATGTCTCCGTAAATTTAAAAGCAAAAGCTACTCTAAAATGCAGGATCAGAGTAAATTAATAAATCTAAAGAAAATGAAAATGATTGAATTCATGATCTGTAGTTCTGCACAAGGACTGTGTTTTCAAATTTTGCAACAATCAGTTGATTGCAAAAATAAAAAATAAAACAAAGAAATATAAGAACTTAAGAATGAAAAGAAGAATGGTAGCTAAAATTCGCTTGGTGTACAGATGTGGGGAACTCGTTTGCATTAAAGATTAAGAAAGCAGACAAATAATCTATAAGAAAATATTGGGAAATAATATGAATAATGTAAATTAGGGAGAAGATCTCTATATATATCAATGTTCGAAAAATCGGCGCCTAATCGTTGATCGGTACCTCACCGCTTTGATTACTGCCATATCGGCTGAGATAATCGGCTCTCTAAAAATCGGCCGATTAATCTGTGAAAATTGGCTAGGCGGGGAAGAAATCATTTTTTTTTTCGGCAACTCCCTCTGTCTCTCATCTCCTCCATCGGACTCTGTTTCTCATCTCCCACTCGGCGACTTCCGGCCACTGGGAAAGAAGGAAAAAAGAGGAAGAAGTTGAACATAAAAAGATCGGAGAAGAGGGAGAGAGAGGATTTTGCAGAGAAGATGATGAAGAATAACTGGTGTGGGAAGAACTCAAAGAAGGAGAGAGGGGAAGAGACAGAGACGAAGAGAGTGAATGAGAGAGAAAAAAAAAAAAAGCAAGAAAGTATTGGCCGCAAGATTAAACTGAACAGTCATGATCAATTCGTGAGGAAATAAGAGGACCTCTCCGTGAGGACCGTGAGGAGAGGATCTGAGTCCTACGTAAGGCTTGTGGATGGAGTGGGATTATACGATTAATTGTATAAGGAATTAATTAAGGATGGGTGTTAGTGCTGTAATGATGAATGGTGAGAGAGAGAGAATATGTGAAATAATGTTGTGGGTTGGTAAAGTTTGAGAGATATTTTGTATTTATTTATTTATTTTGTGATAAATAAAATTAAAATAAAAAAAAAACAAACCGATTAATTCCCCAATTAATCTCCAATTAATCCTCTAGGCGCTAATTCCCTGCCCACCGCTCGATTAGCGATTAGCGATTTTTCGAACCTTGATATATATAGATCCCCCAAATTAACGGGTGCTGCTTCAGTGCCCAGGACATAGGGTACTCGGCAGATGAGATGCATTTGCAAGGGGGAAGGGTGGGGGCAGATGGGATCCAAGGGCAGTGGAGCATGCGACGTGCCCAAGCAATTTAGGGGTCATCATGGGCCGGGCTAGGGCCGGCCCAGCCCTAAATTTTAGGGCTTAGGGCCCGGTCGGGCTGGGCCGAGTCAAAGTCAACATAATTTAGGGCCGGGCTAAGGCTTCAATATACGAGTCTTAGCCCGCCCACTGGCCCAGTGCTGAAATGGGCCGGGCAGGGCCGGCCCATTATTTTTTAGTGCTAAATAAAAAAATAAAAAAACTTCTAAATTAAAAGAATTTAATAAATACATGAAAAACTTGAATGATTTATATATTATTTTATAATTATATGTATGTGTACATAATATATATAGGAGGGTAATTATCATTGGGCTAAAAAAGGCTTTCATATATATACATGAAAAATAAACTTCTAAATTAAAAAAATTTAATAAATACATGAAAAAATTGAAAGATTTATATATTATTGTATAATTATATGTGTGTGTATATGTATATATATATATAGGAGGGTAATTATTATTGGGCTCAAAAGGGCTCTTAGGGCCGGGCCGGGCTAGGTCTTTTCGGGCCGAAACCGGCCGGGCTTAAATACTTGAGCCCAAGCCCGGCCCTAAAAAAAAGAGGCCGGGCCAAATGAGCCGAGAGGAAGGGCCGGGCCGGGCGGGCTTGAAATGGGCTTAGGGCCTCATGGTCAAATGATGACCCCTACCAAGCATGGCATGCTCCAAACATAGTAGAATTTCTCCAAATTAACATCTTTTAATTCTATTTGTTTACTAGCAGGAAATCAGAGTAGCCCAATCCCAATGTGCTGACCCTACCAATTATATAAGTAGACTATAATAAGAGAATAGACAAATGAAGGAAGTTTATGACACAGCCACATACCTTCTCATAAGCAATTCGCAATCGAGGAGACCCACATAACTATCATTGCAAAGGACTTGGTTACTGCCGTGGAAATAGTCATAAGCAGCAGAGGAGGTTGGAAATGACAAGTGGGGGCAAGCGACCACCTCCAAGTCTTCCAATGAAGGACACTCAAAATCAATAGTAGCACTTCCCTTATACAATATTGGAAGACCTCGCAAACATAAGTACTTCAATTTTGGAAGAATAGTCTTCTTGTTGTTCACTGTTTCCCTCCTTGCTTCTATTAATCTTTCCAAGACATGGCACTCGGCTACACAAAGGTCTTCCAATTGAAAAAGACATTGAGCTACATCAAATGTGAAGAGACTTCCCCGCAAGTGGCAATCGAAGATGACCAAACTCTTAAGATTCTGGAACATTCCACGTGGAGGAGGACCATTACATATGCTTCTTATTACTGAACCTAGATTGTACAACTCCATCTCCTTTAGTTTTGTTTGTTCTGGCTTAAACCCTTCATATCCAAACACATATTTAATATTACTCATATCATCATTACTAAAGTCACAGATTAATTTTTCCAGATTTGGTAGTCTCTGCAACAATTTTGATGGCAACAGTACATTCCCCAAGTTACAACACTTAGAGATACTCAATAACTTCAGATTACAGAGAGACCCAGGTGGTAACTCACCAACACATAACTCCTTCATGTCATCCAGGCATTCCAGATGCAACTCTTCCAAGTTCTCAAACACGGGTTTATCTGGAACGCATGTTATTGCATTCATCAACTCTTTCAAGTTCTCACAACAACCCTTTACAGAGAGAAATTTCAGTCCATGAAACCTCCCATGGTCATATTCCACAAGAATGTTATGCAACCCTCTGCATTCTTCATAACGTAGCCTCTCTGTATTCTTTACCACAGCGTTGATAAACCAGTCCGGAAATATACCCATGGTTGCGTCAATTTTGTAAAGACTCAAGGATCTACAATTATGGCCAAAATTAAAGACTGGATGGGCTTCGCATCGACCTAGGCCACTGAATATAATATCAAAGTAAACCCAATTTGGTTCGGACTCAACACTTTTAGGGATGCAATTTGCATCAGATATGCAAACCTTCAAGATGCTTAAATGTGATAAGCCAATTAACTCATCAAAACCAATATTAGTTTCTTCTCCTTCTCCTTCAACTTCACTCCCCCAATCACAAAATGCACATTGCATGTACAGTTCTTCTAATCTATGCAACTTTGATATCACTTGAGATGGAATTGTGATAGTCTTTCCATCCCGGAATCCACCAACATCCAACATCCTTAAATTGGTCAACTGTCCTATTTCTCTTGACAATTCTTCCAGCCAAGTGTTTCTCATACTAAGAATCTCAAGCTTGTTAAGTTTCCCGAGTATAGATATGTCAATTATCCAGCAAGAATCTAAATACAAAGCTTGAAGGTTGGTTAGGAAACTGATTGATTGGGGTTGTTCTAAAAGATGAGCGTGGCTAAGATCTAAGACTCTTAATTCTTTCTGACTTGAGAAAAAGGATTCTGGGATCTCATGTAAATAAGTATTATTTTGTAATAATAAAATCTGGAGATTTGGACATACCAACTCTTGGGGTAGCTTGTGAATATCCTTGTTTATTAGTGAGATAGCAGAGTAGCCTTTATTTGCATTAATCTTTGGCCAATTCTTCAATTCAAAGCAAACCTTTCCCAAGAAGCGCTGGCCGTCTTCAGATGAGGAAATTAATATTGCCACATCCCGAATGACATCATGCATCCTTACAAACCTGTAATATTTAGACTCCAAAAGCAAGCTAGAATCTTTAAGGGCCTTAATCACCGAATACGTTGTGGCTCGGGCTTCTTGCATGTTGGAATCTTGAAACATTCCTTTCCCAATTCCATACATGAGCAACTTTTCAATTGGGATATCATAATCTTCTGGGAAGAGGCAGCAAAGCAAGAAGCATGATTTGGAATCATCAGATTTCAAGTAATCATAGCTTAACTTTATGCATTTGAACACATCTCCCTCATCTTCAGGGCTTGCAGGTTGAGAAGCCTTTAGTCGTCGAGCAGCTTCTTTCCATTCGTCCAAACCTTCATCTCGAAGGGCCCTCGCAACAGCTATCAAAGCAATTGGTAGACCAGCGCATTCTACAGCCACCGTCCTAGCCACACGATACAAATTGGTTGATTTGTCAAAAGACTTCCTTGCTTTCTTCACAAACAAGCTCCAAGAATCTTCTTCTGATAAGATATTGAGAGGAATGTTTGCATGGCTATCCATGACTTGGCAAACCTTCAATCTTCTGGTGGTCAGTAGGACTTTGGAATTGCATCTTTGAAGTTCGTTGTGGGTCGGAATTCCTATGCTTGAAAACTCTATTCTCTTCCAAATGTCATCCAAGATTATCAGGATCCCGGTTCCTCTCATTATCTTCTCCTTCAATCTACGGGCTCTTCCAATTTCTGTCTCCTCCTCAAATTTCAAGCCCAGCAGATCTGCAAATGTGCCTTGAATTTTCCTCAGGTCGGGGTTTTGGGATACGACAGCCATAATCACCTGATCAAAAAGCCTACTTTTTCGGGCTTCTGCACCGACATGTTTCACCATCGTTGTTTTTCCAACGCCTCCCATTCCGTAGACCCCAACAACGGTGACTTGATCATCTTCTAGCTTCTTCAAGACCTCATCCATGGCTTGTCTTGTTGCTTCAAATTCTTGAAAATCTCCTGTGGAGTCAATTTCAGCAAGGAGTACTTTACTGGAGACAAGTTCCTCAATGGCGTCCACAAGTTCTCTTTCAGTGCTGCAAGTAAGAAATCATCGGGAAAATTAATGATAAATCCAAAAGCACAAGTATAAATCTTATTAATTAAAACGGTCTCATGATGCTTACTTATATTTCAGTGTATGCCACCCAGAGAAATCGGCCACTTTTTTTAAAGCATCTCTCCACTGCTGCACCTTCTTTGATCTATGTCGCCCAGAGTTTATATGCTTAGTAAAAGCATCTCCGAAACTCTTCTTTTGATGTCGTACATCGGTCGGATCAACATTATAGAAAACTGGCAGAATTCTATTGTTGTCTTCCATGCATTCACAGATGTTTCTAAGTTCCTCTAAACACCAAGTAGAAGAGGCATAATTGGGAGAGAGAACAATAATTGCAAACCTCGATTCTTTAATTGCCGTTAGGAGAGTGGGAGAAATAACATCCCCTACTTGAAGATCTTGGTCATCCATGAATGTTTTAATTCCTCTCCTGTTTTGCAGTCGATCGTATATTTCGAATGCAATACCCTTCCGAGTGTCTACACCCCTGAAACTCAAAAACACATCATGCTTCCACTGAGGAGATAATTCAGCTGATGATGAAGGAAGAGATGCAGAGGCATCGACGTCAGCCAATTCTTCATTATCCTGAGATATTGGCTCATGCTTTTCAACCATGTAACCGAAGCAACGCTTCACTAGAGTCGGTATCCACTTAATACTGGCTATGACACCGATCCATGTCACAGTTACCACAATAATCGCCAACGCCATCTTTTAATTATTGTTTAGATATGCAAACATAGAGAAGAAAAACAAAAACGAGTAAAAACCAATGAAAACAAATATTGGAGGATACAACTTATGAAATAGTTAATACGTTTCTAACCTGAAAGAAATAGAACTCCATTAGCTTCAGTTGTTACAGACCCAGAAGTATTGTGCCTTAGACTCTTGGATAGATCTCCGTTAGCCTTACAAGAGAGCTAGGTTTTCAGGCAATTATTGGTGTTTGGGTGGAGAAGAAAGAGAAGTAAACGGGGACGAGAGTATTGGTGTCAGGCAATTACCTGAAACTTTCCATCTATATCCCTACAAACTTTAATCGATGAAATGTGGACTCAAGTCACGGCCATGGACCCCATCAAAAGGTAAAGCTTGAGACAATTATTGGTGTTAGGGTGGAGAACAAAGTGAAAGTAAACTAGTAAAGTAGTAAACGAGGACCGTAGTCTCTTTTACTAGTGGAGATTACTGGAGAACAACATGAAAGCACTTCCATCAAAAGTAGAGCTGCCATTTTTTTTTTTAATTAGAGAGTGGAGAAATTATTGTTCTTTCTGTTCAACCTCCTTTTGCTTCTGGCATAGTACGTCCTATTTCTCTTGACCTAGAAATACCAACGTTTTGGAGGACTGGTAAACATTTGAAGCCTTTACTCTTTCACAGTTGGAGTCCAATTGATCACATGAATTGAATGGACCTGTAAATTGTCGAAATGAATCTAGAAATCTTATTAAAGTGTCCCATTGGTACAAGCCTAATGAATACAACTCTTACAACGTAGTCTACTCAATCTTTCTATACTTTAGATTGTACCTCTACTGATTTCTAGCTTTTCATTGAACCTTGTTCGTCTAGTTCTTGTCTCAATCAAAATGACTCCAATTCGGTGATCAAACACATTGATTATTGCTTTCAATTCTGCAAAAACTAAACTCATCTTTCAGTTTCAGTCTTAGGTGGTCATGCAACACCGTAAGTATGTGCATATTTATACCGATTTGAAAGGCATAATTTGCAGAACAATATGGTTTGGGGTTTAGAATGCAACTACTTGACCAGAAATCAGTGTTCAATCTAAAGATCATTAAATTCTGTATTTCAAAGCGAGTCCAAAATCTACTTATGAACAATTTTGTTTCTTTCTTCAAATACTATATAATTCAGTATTTATAAGTTTTCTGTATGCCATGTTCAATTCTGATTTCCTTTATTGAATTTTGTTTCTTTAAAACAGAATCAACTCTGATCTGTTTAACGTATGGCATCACAGCAGTTGATGCACACCAAAAGTTTTGAATTTGAATCCTTGTTGAGTTTGTACGAATTAATAAAATTTACAGTCAATGAAAAACAAGCATGTTTTGGTAATTTGGATGGAAAAAAAAAAATCTGTTCTGGATACTATTCAAGATAATAGTTGGTATATTTACAAGAAAAGTCCAAGTTATCAAGGCCATACTGAATAACGATGGTAGTTTCCTCATTGTTCCCAAATGAATTTATAATAAGAGATAGTGAAGGCAGAGCTAGACTAGTGATTGGGTCGCTGTTTGTGGTAAAAATGTGGAGCTGCCTCTGTGAGCCAAGAAGGATCTATAGAAATCACATTCCGCATGTATTGCTTTTCCGTTGAGACAAGAGAATGGTACACCATCCACTTGGGATTAACTCTGCAACACGAAAATGAATGAATGAACATGGAACTCAGTTCAAACGATCGGAATCAAACAAAGAGAGCATAATATAAGAAAAGTTTCTTGTCGGCAAAAGGCGACAAGAAAAGGTTACTGCTTAGGTCCAGACAGCATTAATATAAGAAACTAGGGCAAAATTGATTCTCGATATGAATGTCAGATTCTCTCTCTTGACTGACCTGAATAGCACAGATGATGGGTGTATATAAACTTCTTGAGAACCTCTGATGGTTTTGTACTTGCCATCGTGACTTGATGCCTTCAGAGTTCAGATAACGAAATAAATTAATCAAAAGAATCAAATTAATGAAGTTTTTCTGAAAACCGAAAAGAAACTTATCAAAAAATGTGTCAGGAAAGAACTAAAAGAAACAAAGCATTAATACGTAGGGCAACAAGGAGATTACTCACTTCTGAATGACACGCATTTGCAAAAAATCCATAAGTAATGGCCTTTCTCACTACCTGCAAAATGTAAATAGTAGCAGCATTTAGAATATAACTATAGGTAAGATGGCTTCATTCACCCAAAAAAGGAAACAAATCCAGGTTTCACGAAAGAGTATATTCTGGAAAAAAAAGACCCCAAAGAAAATGGATCAGTCCTGCTTGATTTCTTCTAGTTGGGATGGTTGCTGGAACCATTTATATGCTTATGATGGTTCTAGTATGCAGGCTGTAGCAAAATGAGACTATTGAATTGTAAGAAAAAAAATAAAAAAAATAATGCAAAATGCTTTGGTCAAGATTTGGAGAATTGAGCCCACAAGACCTATGGTCTATTGAATCAAAGTGTTCCTCTCTCACCCTTTATGCAACCCCTCCCCTCAAGCCCTCCGAGAAGGTCAGATTTAACCTTGATCCCAAATCTCTAGAGCCCAATAAGCAAATTCTGTAGTTGAAAAATATTAACTTCTTATCCTTCTAATCTTTCACTTACATTGTTTGAAATCCCATCATTGGGTAAAGAAGAAGAAAAGTAGGAGATTACTTTATCTCTCAGAGATGAGAAGTTTCATACTGCAAAACATAAACTTACCACAGTATCTCTTTCACAAGATTTCAAGTCGATGCCTAATCTCCGAGCTGTTCTTCTGAGTTGTTCCCTTATTTCAATAACTTTTTTCTGCACAATAATTACAGCACACTTAAAAAGAGGTCGAAAGATACCAGCTGTTGAACTGATCAAAGAAGCTAACTACTGATACACACCATGGCTTGGTAGTTTACAAAGTTCTTATGACACCACTGTGAAGATTTACCAGACTGAAGAAATGCTTTGTAGACATTTAGGAAACTCACAAGGTCACCCCGCATGGAATCAAGAAAATTAAACAGGCATATTAACTACTGAGCATAGAAAGATACAAAGATATATATCACAAAAAACAAAATAAAAATAAACAAAATGAAACTCGGGTTTTTCTTTTGGTACAAGGAAAATCTCATTTTGTGGAGTACAATTGAGTCAAATATATGTTCAAAGCATCATCATACATGTGCTAGGCAGATACAAATTTGATATCAGCTATGCATAAGCTTAGTAAATATCAAGCCAAAACATCAAGCCATATACTTAACAGCAGTTTTATGACAACTTTGATCATGGAAGAGGTACAATCAACTTGGGGGAATTTGCAACCATATCTTGGACCAATGCCAAACAAGATGGGAATACTCCGTTAAAATAATCCATCACCAAAACGAGTAGGGCTGACAAAAGCACAAAAATAAATGGGTTTCCATTCAGTCCTAAGAAAGGCATTCATTATTTACTAGAGAGTAGCAGAGCTTCATTTTCTTAGGCTATTTGTACAAAAGTAGTAATTTATTGTAAACATATTAGCAATGATAAAACCTTGATGTAAAAATGCTGCTAATTTGGCGAGAACTCATTAACTTAAGCAAATACATTGAAAATTCCAACCCAGTGCCTCAGCTGCGGCAAAATTCAACTTAGCTTCATCCGGTTCCTTCTGTGATCCCCAACCAGAAACCCAGATAGACTGCAGGACAACATCTCAACTGTGAACTACTGAATGGAAGATTTCTTTTGAAGTTATACTTTTCTTCAAGTTGAGATATTTTCTGTAAATTTCAATATGGCTTGATTGTTCTAGATATGCTATCTAGAACATATACGCAATATTTAGGTTGTACTTTAGTACTCAGAACCCAATACTTCCACTGGTAAGTTGGAGAAAGAAAAAAAAATATAAGCATTCAGTAACAGCAAGAGAATTAAAAGGATTTACTTGAACAGAGAGAACGGCAGCAATAGTAATTATCTCTTCTGAACACCACCCCAATTCACAAGAAGATAAGATCATTGGATCCTACAAAACAATAAAATAAAACAAATGAGGGAATTTATATACCATATTGAGCATAAAAATTAAAGAACAATGACGTAAAGTATTTTCACAACTGCTTTTTCAGGAAAAAGAAAAATTTGATTTAGAGATGGGGGTTAGCCCCAGAAAACCTAATGGTGCAAGATATAGAAAAGAAATTTAATTGTGATGCTTCGTTCTACTTATTTTGACATACACATCCAATAAAGCAACAAACTGAAATGTAATGCAGAACCACAAGTATAGCAAGTCAAGAGAAACCAAATATTTTCGTACAGGTAGGGAAAACATAAAAAGTTTACGAAATACATACAGGTCAGAAATACAGAACAATGATAATACAATGCCCTGTGCAACGTACCAATGGAAACTCGGCAACTGGAAATCCAGTTGGTGAAGTAAGTTTGGCATCATCATCTAGGACTCCAAGTGAATAAAGTACTTCAAGCGCTCGAACCATTGCTTCAGAAGATGGAGACGCTGGCCAATCAAAGCCCAATATATTATCTATTCCCAAGGCTTTTAACTGGGAAGTAAGAACACAATTATTAGAATCTACATGCAAGAAAATAACTCTCACCTCATACCTAATTAGTGAACATCAAATTATTGCATAAAAGAATTATAAAGTCTGCAGGCAATCACATATTCTTAGTTTGCTAGGGAAATAGAATGACATTGATCATGGAAAATTCGATTAGTTTGATAGGTATGTTCATAGTGATTATCACGTAGAAATCCTCCTTACAAACTAACGGGTTGACAGTATGTCATATTTGAGACATCTAAAGGGAGCTTCAGATGGAGGTGTACTACACATAGAAAGCATTACATGCTACAAAATAGCATACCTATGTTTTTTTTTTTTGTCAGAACAAAATAGCAAAATAGCGTACCTGAATCACACAGGAAACAAGATTTGATCTTTGTATCTCTGGAATCCCCTCAGCAGACATTTCCTTTACAAAATACTCTTCTGTATATAGCCTGGTCAAGCCACGGAAAAATATCAAGTATCAAATATAATAAGTCTTATTAGAACTTATTGTAAGTATGTCTCTATCACACAGGTACATCTATTTGAAGATGAGTTCTTAAAGTCCCAAGTGAATTCTTTTATTCTCCGTTAACAATATTAAATATTTTACCTGCTCTCATAATTAATAGTGGCATTCCTTACCCTTTACTGTATCCACAACATTTATTATGTTATATAAGATGTTAACATTAAAGATACTACAAGTTCAGGGAACAAACTAGTGAAGTAAAATAACCACAAAGCATTGCAGACCTGTAACATTTCCCAGGCCGAACTCTTCCAGCCCTACCGGTCCTTTGCCTAGCATATGCCTTGGATAGTGGTGCCACTACCAGATTTTCAATATCTGATATCTAAGGAAAGTAGATACAAAAGAGCAGAATAAGAAGACATTCAGATGTACACTAGGGAGAGAGAGAAGCAATGAATATACCGGGTTATAGAACCGCTGCTTTGACAACATAGACAACGCCCTGTATCAATCAAATGAAAATGACCAGATGATAATGCAATTCCTAATTGTGCAAACTAAGTCTTAGGGATATTACACTAATAATAATAATAATAATTGCATTGTGCGGGATTCTAGCTTAAGTGGTAGAGAGCAACTACCCCCACACCCAAGACCAAAGTTCGAAAACCCCACCCCTTTGGCCTCCCTTGTAACCAAAGAAAGGTTGGATTGGCCAAAGTACAAAAGAAAAATCTTCTCCAAGAGGGGGACAAAAATTCACTATGTATCCCCCCAATGATAGAATCATAGAACACATCAAACACCCACACACATCCAAAATTCTTCAGAATTGGTAAAGCTTCTACATCTACTGCACCTGATGAGTTTCTTCAGTAAGAAGTTGTACAGCAGCATCAATATCATCTTGACCAGTCAGAAATACCAGAATATCTCCCATTGGTTCCTATACCATAAAGCAAGGTTTGAATGAACGGTAGAACTGAAAATATAAGCGTGATAAAAAATAGAAAACCTGACATAAAAATTGTCATTTCTTCATACAAGGAAAAGCAAGCATATCAGTATCATCCAACTATCAGTTACCTTGTCATGTATCGATAATACGGTTGAGACTGCAGCCCGAAGATAGTCGGCAACAGGCTCCTCCACGTAATGAATTTGTACATTAAATCCTCTACCCTGAAAATTAAGAAGATTTAGTGATGCCTCAATTTTGGTATGCACTGACAGCATTAAGGACTTATTTTTTTAAACGAAGCTTCTGACAAGAGAGAGAGAGAGAGATACATAGGAGCTCATTATCTTAGTCAAACTTACCTCAACTGATTGGATTGAAGGCTCCACAATTGGTCCAAGCTCCTCTTCTTCCTGTCTGCGGCGCCTTTTGCTGGTTTACAAAAAAGAAAAAATATATATTAGCATTAACTTTTAACCTCCTATATTCATAGATAAAAGTCTAATCGTAGTCAACCTAACTTGATACTTTGAAAAAAACTTATTGAGAGTTTTTCTATGTAAGTAACAAATTATTGAGAATATAGGCAGATACTTGACATATCACACAGTCAATAATCGCAGGGATTATCCCTATAATTCTTATTGTGGGGCTAATTTAATACACTGATATACTTCTCAGCTTATGAAACAGCTTTTCATCCTTTGCTCTTTTATAATGCATTGTTTAGATTTTCTCACTTTTAAGCTCTCCAAGCATATGATGGTATAAAGGCATAACTTTAAAGTATCAATATGGTCTGCCATAAAGCCACAGCACAAAGCCATGCTGTGACATCTGCAAATTTAATGGTGAACTTTAGCACTGCCAATTCATATCATTATATACAAGCTATTAGAGCCTTAGAGGTATCTTTAGCCAAAAATGCACACAAGCTCATTGATATGGAGAGGTAAATGTCATGGTCGAAGCTGTGGAGGTTGTGTATCTTATCTTCAGACTTAAAATAAAAGTGGATCCTTCTAAAGACATATAATTTCCTTGATTCAAATGCTAAGGATGTAGATCATAGTCAAATACAAGATCTTGTATAGTGCTCTGAAGACATGTATAAACCAATATATATTTTATGCCTACAATAAATCAACCAATCATCAATTACCTAAAGAACGATGCTCACAAATTTAGCGAATTTCGCAGGGCAGTGATTAAACATGAACTAGGAAATAATAAATAACCAAAAGAATCAGAAAACAAAATCAAACTGTGATCAAATGCTAAAAAAATACCTGGCCTGAAAGAAATCAGCCATTGATTTTGCTTGAATTGTAGCAGATGAGATAACCAGGCACAGCTCAGGTCGGCGTCGTTGGATCTACAAATTTTTAAATTGAAAAGATATATAATATGGCTCAACTGAAAAGAAAAGGAGACGAAATCTTTGTTTTGTAAACCCATCAATACGTAATATGATATAAAACTCATACCTTTTTCAGGAGACCCAATAATATGTCAGTTGAGATAGACCTTTCATGAGCTTCATCTACCATTATGACACTGTGACAATCATATCAGAAGAGATTAGGGGGGGAAAATAAGTTAACAAAGAGATAATAATTCCTTTCATGCATAATATTATTCCGGCCCTCTGTAATTTAAAACAAAAGGCAAATCCTAGTTAGTTGTTGACCACCCATTCCTTATCAATGTCAAAAGACTCGCAAGTTTGCATCCAAAAAAACTGACCAGAAGCATGTCATTCTCATTATGAAAAAAAAGCACATTTGGTTTTAAACATAATCAATTTTAGAATGCTCCAAAGTTTGAAGTATATGGAGCCTATAGGTAGATGGTATGCTTCAAAAAGAGGAAACCAGTACAGAGTTTACAAAGGTAATAGAGTACCTATATTTAGTCAAAAGTGGATCATCCATCATTTCCCTGAGTAACACACCATCGGTCAAAAACTTTACCATAGTAACGCCCTGTGCTGCCAGAACAGAAAACCATCATTCATGACATGGAGCTACAATCACAATAAATGATACTATGGTATTTCGATGCATAAATCCGCCTTTGCATATAGATATGCTCTTATCGAAAGGAAAGCGACCAACATGAGAAAGTGCATAGATTAAAACGATGTATAAATGTCTCACTGTACTTGTAGCATCTTCGAATTGAATAGTGTAGCCAACTTCCTCTCCAAGCTTGACCCCCATTTCTTCAGTCACCCGTGCAGCAACTGACTGCAGAATAGCACCACCATTTATATGTAAACGAATGCATTTAAGTCTAAAGAAACCAATAAGAATCAGCTACAAAAATAGGGCATCAATTTAGAACACTCTACCTAATGAAAGGAACAAGCTTTACAAGTAAAAAAAGGGCATCAATTAAGCACTACTAAAACTAACAGATTACCTGGACAGCCAATCTTCTTGACTGAGTACAAGCTATTAAACGCCCACCATCAGCCCAACCTGCTTCTTTGAGGTACTCCAAATGAATCAAATTTAAGAGAAATTCCGATTCAATGAGTATGATTGAAGTGATTAGGGTTGCGAACCTGAGGAATTTGAGTGGTTTTGCCACTGCCCGTTTCGCCAACTACGACGGTAGTGGCGCGAGTCTCCACCGAATAGAGAATGGCGGTGCGGTACTTGAAGACGGGTAGTCTCTGCCTCTGCCTCTCGAGATTTGCATACCCACCTCTGCAAGTAATTTTGCAACTTTAAGAAACCCCAAAAGAAAAGTAAAAGGCTTTGCTCGGAAGAAGAAGAAGAAGAAGAATACCCAGAAGAGGAGGTAGTGAAGAAAAGGACGCCGCCTTCTTCGTCATCGAGGAGGCGAGGCTTCTCGGTGCATGGTTTCCAGAACTGTGACATTCTTCTTCTTCTTCTTCTTCTTCTTCTGGGTTGATTTTCATTCGCTTGCGTTGTTTTAACAAAGGTACTAGGCGCGCAGGGAGGGAGGTCCAAATCCAACACCCGGACCCGACCCGACCCGTCCCGACCCGTCCCGTCCGGTCGGGTATGATAAGTTGGTGATCCTATTTTGAAGCATTTTAGTTTATGTTTTTGAAAGTTGGCATAATGGCATACATGAGGGGAAGTGTGTTTTCAAAAGTTAGAAAAGTTACAGAAACCAAAAGCAAAAACAAAGCTTTCCTACGCACAAGTACAACTATGGCTCAAAACAACATGTTGTAACCAAAAAAAAAAAAGTTAGAAAAGTTCATTTGAATAGCTCAATTTCAATGTTTCTCGATCTATAGCTCCTCTACAATCTACATCATGTTTATCGACTAATATTATTATTGCTAAACAAATCAAAGAGTCAAAACACTATTATTGCTAAACTAATATTATTATCGACTAATAATTATCTATAATATTATAATGAAAACACACGTTGTTGATCAAAACAGATTTTTTTTTACCAGAATAACCCTCAAATATTAAATAATCATATATATAATTTAATCGTTAGGGATAAAAGAGTCAAAACACAAATAAATAATTAATTTAAAAAAAATTAAACTCTATCTAACTTCCTACTATCACAACCAGTAACTACCCATTCTTCCACATCTATATGGTGTATGGGCAGTTTCTAGTATTAATTAAGCAAACTCTCAACAAGAATCGTTAAATTTTTGAACTACCAACAATGTCCTTGGTTAAAATAAAAAAGAAATGATTTAAGAAGGACAAAAATGTAAAATTGTTAAAAAAAACTGAAACAGTTAGTTATGATGAAAAAAAAGTAAATAAAAAATTCGTCTAATAACTTTGTCAATTGTCAGTTTTTTTTTTTTAAAGTCAATTGATATGTGCGAAGATACGTTGAAAATGTGTCCATGTTGTATCCGTGCTGTATCGGGTACGGATACGGCTTGGATACGCTCGGATACACCATACACATATCTCTGGAATAAAAGGGTTTGAATACGGCTTGGGTACGCTAGTATCCATCTTGGGTACGTTTTGTTTTAAGTTAGATACGTCTAATCTATCGCAATCGGCAATTCTTCAATCTTCATCATTCATCAGCCTCACTTCTTCATCTCCAGGTATTCCACGCGCACAGCAGACGACTCCTCTATCTGCAAGCTCCTTCTGCCCTTCTTTGATATTCTTTCTTCTCTGCTAGAGAGAGTCGGACTGGACTGAGAAGAAGAGGAGGGGAGAGATCAAAAGAGAGAGAGAGCCCTTCGATGCCTTCTGGCCTTCTTTGATATTCTTTCTTCTCTGCTAGGGAGAGTTGGGCTGGACTGAGAAGAAGAGGAGGGGGGATCATGATTCATGGAGAGAGAGAGAGAGAGAGAGAGAGATCCAAAATGAATTATGTGCTGCACACCTGCACGTGTACGGTGGCTTTCCAAAAGAAAAATGAATTAGTCTGGAATCTATGTTGCAACTTGCAAGAGTCTTGACTAACTTAATTATATGTATTAATATATTATTGATCAATTTATTTATTTAAAAAATATATATTTATATATTAAATATTATTTTAATAGACGTATCTTAAACGTATTGTATCTGGTTTTTTTTTAAATTTGTTGTATCGTATTTCGCACCTCGTATCCTTATCAGTGCAACATAGGAGGTAGTTACCTAAAGAGTGGGTAGTTATACAAATTTTTTCTTTATTTTTTATAATTATTTTTGCTATTTGTAGTTTGTCGGTTTTACCCTTTCTGATTAATTAATTTTTAAAGTATTTTAATATATGAGGAGTATTAACGTAAAAAAAATCTGTTATAATTGACAAAGTCTCTACTCATAAATATAGTATACTAATCCACATTTGACATTTCTATTCATACTTATAGTCAGCATTGAATTCAAGGGCTAGAAGCACTTTCCTCTTAACTACCAGATAACGTACGTGGAGCATTAATGGAAATTTGATATGATTGGGACATTAGCAACGACTTGCATGCATTACAAAACAAAAACCTCGAGTATGTATCTCTGTCACTAAAATGGCAAGAAGCGGTATTTATACCCCTAACTGCCTTCCCAAATTTCTATTGCAGAGAAACGCCACGACTAAACTATTAGATACCCAATGAACAAATGACAACTTGAATCTTGCAAATTCTGCGTGTTTTAAGTAACAACGATAGTCAATTCCATAGCTAGCTAATGAGTCAAGGATACAAAATTCAAAATTCCACACCGATTACTAATTAATAGCGTGGTTAATTTGACTATCATACATGTGTGTATACGTACTATATATAAGATAGTAACCATATATATATACAAGTCGAGCAGTACAGGTTCTGTAATCTGTAACGAACGTACTGTGCTAGAAAATAAAAAAACCAATGACTTTTCCTTTCACTACTACCGTTAACAATGCCCGAAGGCTTTGGCATCTGCTCATCATCATCATCATTCTCTCCTATGGAGCTGAAGCTGAAAATCAGAAAACTGTCACCAATGTTGGAGCAATCGTTAATCTAAAGTCTCGTATGGGTAAAGAACAGAAAACTGCTATGGATATTGCAGCTGATCACTTAAACAACGTTTCAAAGACTCATAGCCTACTCCTTCATTTTCGAGATTCTGACAGAGATCCCTTAACTGCTGCTTCTGCTGGTAAATAAATACATGCATGATGATATAGATATAAGTTATGACCATGCATGTAAAGATATAGTTCGTACATATATAGTACTTATCAATCGATTTCGTTTATTTTTTCTTGCAGCTGAAGAGTTTATAAAAGAAATCAAGGTAAAAGTGATAATTGGCATGGAGACCTGGCAGGAAGCAGCTCTAGTAGCTGATGTCGGGAGCCGAGCTCAAGTTCCGGTGATTTCATTTGCAGCACCTACTATATATAACCCGGCCTCTAATGCAACGGCGCTGGCCATTTTTGATACGAATGGCAAGCGATGATGCTGGTCAAATGAAATGCATTGCAGATATAGTTTCTTTGTACACTTGGAAAAGGGTTATTGTAATATATGAGGATGATGGTTATGGTGGTGATGCTGGGATGCTAGCTCTTTTATCTGAGGCTCTCCAAGATGTCGGTTCAAAGATTGAGCATCATTTGGTTCTCCCACTGGTTTCTTCTCATTCTAATCCTAATTGGGATGAACTAGAAGAGATGTTGAAGCTTTCCACCTTTCAATCTCGGGTATTCATTCTTCTTCAGTCATCTTTAGCAACTGTGACTAATCTATTCAGGGTGGCAAAGAAGATGGGACTTGTAGGAACAGACTCAGCTTGGATAATCACAGAGAGTATTACTAGTTTGCTTGACCATCAAGTCAACCATGGTATGGAAGGCACTCTGGGAATCAAGACCCATTATGCCAAAAATACTAGTTCTTATGCCAGGTTCCATAAGGTATTCCAAACAAAGTATCCAGAAGGAGATAACTCTGAGCCAGGAATTTATGCTCTTCGAGCATACGATCTTACTAGAATCGTAACACAGGCCATATATAAGAATGACTAGTAACAGTGCTACTAACCTTCAGGTATCACTAAATACAGTACTAAGCAATTATAAGGGTTTAAGTGGGAAAATGCAATTCAAAGGAGGTGAAGTGTTGTACTCTACAATATTCCAGATTGTAAATATTGTGGAAGGGATCAGATACAAAGAATTGGACTTTTGGAGACCAGAGGTTGGGTTCACAGAAAGCCTTGCAAAAGAAGCAAGCAAACACAGAAGTGATGATGTTGGTACAGTAATTTGGCCCGGGAACCTAACTCAACGTACCCCAAAAGGCTGGGCAATGCCTACTGCTGAGAAGCCAATGATAATTGGGGTTCCAGGTAATGCTACCTTCAGCGCATTTGTAAAGGTTGAATCAAGGAAGAATTCAGCTGAGAAGAGTTATCACGGTTTCTGCATTCAAATTTTCGAATTGGTGCAAAGTCGTTTGAATTATCCTCTGCCCTATGTATTCCAGGCGGTTTATGGCCAGTATGATGACCTGGTAGAACTACATAACAAGGTGGAAAATTTCATATTCATCTTCTTTTTTAAGTCTATATAAGTATATATACATATATATATATATATATGTTCTCCTATGCATGTTTCAAGATCATAATACAGTAATCTCTTATATAACAGCAAGCATGTGATGAGTCTAATTCTTATCATACAAGTATTAAGAGTAATAACTCTGAAATTTAGAAATCGTGTTGTCTAATACAAAGATAACTTGTGTAACATACATTTTGGAATATTTTTTATTATTTTCTTGCATTTGATTGGTTTTTGATAAAAATTGTATTCTTTTCTTGCTCATCAAAACACCAATGGAAGACTTTCGATGCTGCTGTTGGTGATTTCACCATACTAGCATACCGATTGGACAAAGTGGAATTCACTCAGCCATATATCGAGTCTGGTTTGACAATGATAGTTCCAGAAAAAGCTGAGCAATTAGCATGTATGTTTATGAAACCTCTCACCTGGCAAATGTGGGCGGCGACTGGTGGTGTATTAGTCTACACAATCTTGGTTGTATGGTTTCTGGAGCGCCCGTCCAATCCAGAATTCAGTGGCCCATTGAAGAATCAGATTGGCACAGCAACTTGGTTCACCTTCACCTCTTTGTTCTTTTCTCAGAGTAAGTACTAATTCTGAATTAGTAATTCAAACATTAGTACAAGCCTCTTTGTTCACCTACACCTGCATGTTAGAATTTTCCTTATTTTTACTGGGTCAGTTCAGAATATATAAGTAGACAAATAATCAGACCCAAGCCTAATTATAAATAAATTATAAAATTAACATATGGTTTCATGCATGTTGCAGGAGAGAAAATCCATAACAACTTAACGAAAGTAGTTGTTATAGTGTGGCTGTTTGTTGTATTGATTGTATCCTCAAGCTACACCGCTAATCTGTCTTCAATGCTCACCATTCAAAGACTGAAACCAAATGTAACAGGCATCAAAATGCTACAGAGAACCAACTCAAAAGTTGGCTTGAATAAGGATTCATTTGTCGTTAATTACATGGAGAATGTTCTTGATTTCGAACAAAAGAACATCATAAAAATAGGCAAAGAATCCGACTACATTGAAGAATTCAAAAAGAAAAGTATATCTGCTGCCTTTCTTGAACTCCCATATGCAAAAGTATTCATGAACCAGAACTGCAAGAGATATACTGCGACCACACAGTCCTTTAGATTTGGAGGACTAGGCTTTGTGAGTAGTGACTACATATATTGTTTCTATTGTGTTATTCTTCTTTTTATGTTTCATGCATTTATAAAAGAGAGAATATATATACCAAGTCTAAACTAGGAAAAACAAAAGCATGTACCATATTCCTAATCAACGAAACTAATAAAATTAGTACCTTGCAGATGTTTCAGAAAGGGTCTCCAATTGCCCGGGATTTCACCAAGGCCATTCTAGAGTTATTGGAGGATGGAGAAATGAAGTCACTTGAAGATACTTGGTTGACACCGATTCGTGAATGTCCAAATAATGCAACTTCCGATGGACCAGAAAGCTTGAGCGTCAAGAATTTTATGGGCCTTTATGTAATATCCGGTGCTACTTCCTCCATTTGCCTTCTATTATCATTCATTATCCTGCTGAAGAAGTTTCAACAACACCAGGGTAATGCAAGTGATGAAAGTGTTTGGAACAGAACAGTTAGAATAGAAAAATTCCTATGCAATGTTCCAAGTAGAGCTCCAAGTGTTGTTGATGTGCCGGAATTGACTTCGTCCCAGGGGGAATGCGAGATCATTTCCGCAACTACTCCGGAGCATCATCCTCAGGCCTCCATCCCAGCACAAACTGAATGCAGTCCACCACGTACATGAATAAACGGAACTCGATCTTCTGCATAAGAATGAATATATACTGTATATGTGTGTGGCGAATGAATACACCAGATGTATAATATTCTAGGGTTTGGCTAATTTATTGTCAACATTTGTTTTTTATCGAATGTGAGGATTTCCAATGCTTGATATATATCTCTTTTGATATAGTTTGAGGTTTTGTTTGCCAAGTCTTTTGGTTCAATTGGTAAGAAGAATATAATTGATTCCAACTTTCTACAGTTTGATAAGTTGTTCTAAACAGATTTTGTATATGATTCATCAAACTTTAGAAGTTGGTGCTGTAAAATATTCGAGGCTTGATTTCAGATGCTATTTCGTTTCTATCAATGTTATAATTGGTGTTGTCTTTTAGTTTTAATCTCCAAAACAAAAGTAAAACGGGAAAGAAGAGACTTTGCTGAAGAAGAAGATAGAATACCAGAAGAGAGGTTGAGAAAAAAAGGACGCCACCTTCTTCGTCGTCGACCCAACCCGACCCGAGGCCCCTATTTTTCATAACTATGGCATTGTTGTTCTTTTGCTGAGTATGTATTGTGCTGCATGTTGATTTTCATCAGGTATTTGTTTGCGTTAGGTTATAGAGCTTTTAGCAGAGAGTAGTAGAATACTAAGTGCGCAGAGCGATGCAACTCCACGGACTCGACCCGATTCAATCCGACGCAATCGGACTGAAACCGAACTGACTCAACCCGAACTACTTTATTATGGCAAATTAGGAATAAGCATGCTTTTGGAATTAGGACATTCTTCATTAATTCAAATAGGAAATTAGGGCATGAAGGGAGCGGCTTAATGACTCCCTTACCATCATGCCCTAATTTAGTCGTCTTCAACACTAATATCGTTAATTATCATCATTGTGGATCTTTAATTTCGTTGGTCTTCTATATGAATCAAATTAGAACAATTTAAGTTATTATAAAACGAAAAGAAATTGTGGCACGAATAAATATATATATGTTTCAGGAAATCATTATTGTGTGCCTTGTCAAACTAGAACTTAGAATAGGTTTATCCTTCTAGAGTATGGATTGTATTAGTATAGGTTTCCTATATCGATACAGATTGTATCTTGTACTTCTCTATATATAGAGACCCTTATTCATTAATGAAATACATCATATTCTCTGCTCATTCTCTATTGTTATTTACGTTTCCCTTAAACACGTTATCAGCACGAGCCCTAGCCCTGAGATTAAAAAGCCAAAGATATATTCAGCATAGCCTTCTGCTACGCGCCTTAACCCTAGAACCAAAAACCCTAGGCTCACCGCGTTGCTCCACCACCGGCTACTGCAAAAACCAAGAATCTGCCTGCACAGAACAGCCGACTTCTGAAGAACTTTTCTCCTTTCTCATCCGTCGGATCAAGCTACAAATTTGACAGAAGCTTCTCCCGTGAGTCTACTGCCTCCAGTTCAAATTTCACGTAATTCGAACCGTTGGATCTTCAGATATTCAGTCTTAAAGAAGCGGCACTCAGGATCAAGATTTTCTGCGATTTTGCAAATAAGAAAACCAAGTAAGTTTTTTCTAAAAGTTCATGCTTTGATTTAAATTCTCGTACTCTTCTTTTTCTCGGGGATTTAAAAGCTTCCCTTCTTCTTCATCCCGACCCCTCTTATGGCGTGGGACTTCTATGGTGAAAATTATGAGCAAAACAATGATAAGCTATACCTACTTTGAAAGGTTATGAGAAGCATTAGGGGAGTGATCGAGCTTTATATCGCTTGCGGTATATGTAAGTCATGAGCCCCTCTAATGTCATCATTCTCTAGTAAGAGTTAAAGAGCTTTTATGAATCGTGGGGATTCATAATATATGCTGTGATAAAGTAATTTCACAAAAGCATCGAACTCGACCGTACACCATCTTGGTCTTGTTCTAATCCAAATTTTCTTGGAATATTTATTAGTGTTCGTGGATGTCTATTATGACTGCGAAACTAATGTATCTTCTCATTTGTTTATTTCAGGATGACTGAAACGCCTAAGCTCGAATTTGACATCCTTGACTCTAAAGGAACTGAGTATCACCGATGGGTGACGGATGTTGAGACAACATTTATTGGGAAAGAAATCCTTTCCACAATCCGTGCTCCTGATGCGAACACACAAGCTCCACCTGCATCTAAAAAGGCCCAAGCATTGATGTTTCTAAGGCGCCACATGGCCCCTTCCCTAAAGTGGGAATATATGCAAGTTAAGGACCCATATGAGCTATGGACTGCTCTGAATGAGAGATTTGGAAACATCCAGGATACACTACTTCCTGAATTGAAGGTCAAGTGGAATGACATTCGCTTTCTTGACTTCAAAACCGTAGCGGAATTCAATTCTGAGATGCTACGTCTACGGGCTATACTTCAATTTTGTAAGGTGACTCTTACTGAAGCAGATTTAATAGAGAAGACCCTCTCTACCTTCCCCGCCTCGGCACTCATCCTCTCAAAGCAATATCGGATGGAGTACAACACCAAGCGGATTACTACGTTCAATCAGCTAATCAATCTTCTGCAAGTAGCTGAGAAACATGACACGATCATGATGAACAATAACTCTAGGCCTGCCGGAACAAAGAAAGTTCCAGAAGCGAATTATGGCAAGATGGCTAGAGGAGGACGAAACCCTAATGCTAAGGGTAATGCTAATGGACGATCCGGTCCATATAATCGTCCTGACAAGGAAGGAAACCGCAACAATGTTGCACAAAACCGTGGGCACTTTGTACCACGAGGAAGAGGGCAAGGAGGACGTGGCATGGGCCGTGGTGGCCATGCCAACACCGGCCAAGGTTGGCGCGGCAACAAGGTGTACAACCGTACACAAAGCAATCCTCCAAGGGCAAAAGTTGCTAGACGCAACAATGATGCAGGCGGTACTAACGAGCAATGTCACCGATGTAGATCAAACGATCATTGGTTTAGGCAATGCAAGGCAAGCAACAAATTGGCTGCGGATTACAAGAAGTTTCATGAATCCCGTGAGCAAGAAGCATATTATGGAGAAGATATAGGAGATGACAAGGATGTCAATCTCACAATTGCAGATCTTCAAGTCGACCAAAGTAATGAGAAGACTCTAGAAGCTCCAGACTTCGATTAGATTGCAATTGTTTTATTTCCAAGATTATTATGTAAAGGCTTTATGCCTTAGTTTATTTGACTTTTGTCATAATGTTTTATTTTTGGATTAGATTTTCTGGACAAGACCTCGATGTAATCGTTGGCATATTATTAATAAATTTAGAAATTTTCTTTAAAGAATTGAAAGTCTTTTTCCGAAATTTCTATGTCATGGACAAATTTTTATTTTCATACCCTATGTTTGTAGGTATGTTTCCCGGAGAGATTGAATGCCTTGCTGATAGTGGAACTACCCACACAATACTCCGACATAGGCAATTATTCCTTGAATTAATTCCCTATAACTCTTCTGTGACTACGATGACTGGATCATCACAATTGATCAAAGGGCGAGGAAGGGCCCAATTTATGTTGCCTAATGGCACAGTGCTCAAACTCACTGAAGCACTCTATGCTCCTCGAGCCAACCGAACACTCCTTAGTTTCAAGGACATTCGCGCCAACGATTATCATATGGAAACTCATTGTGAGAATGGAAACGAATACTTATGTATTACTTCTAATGATTGCGGACGAAAGCGCATATTAGAAAAACTTATGTGTCGCTCTAGTGGGTTATACTTAACCACTATTCGAATTATTGAATCCAACAATGTTTTTAGAGATGATCTCTTGGATTCTGACACATACAGGCTTTGGCACGACCGTTTGGGACATCCCGGTCGTGATATGATGATCCGTATATTGAAAACCTCACACGGACATCCATTTTATCGAGCTAATCGAAGCAAGAATCAAAAGATGATTCAAGGAGGGGAGACTTGCGTCAATGACATGCCAAAGAACCGTGCAATCTCTGTCAAACGCCAGGCGATCGATCGCATGCCTCAAACATGCCTCGGACATCGTCCAGAGAGCATTTGCGATCGATCGCAGAAAAACGTACGATCGATCGCACGTCTCCTGACTGCCTGGACGTCGTCCAGAGCGCATTTGCGATCGATCGCACGTCTTCAGGAACCCTGCACAGCGTCCAGGGAGCATATACGATCGATCGCATACTTCAACGATCGATCGCACAGTAACACTCGTTACTTCCTCCTCTAATCCTGATTCCACAATTGATGTGGATACCTCCTATGCTTCTGCTGCCTTTATGGCCAAGGGCTCCTTTTGCAAAGCCTATTCCTTAAGCAAATTAGGATCAAGACCATCCTATACTAAGGACACAAAAGAAACTATTTCATTCTTACAACGTATCCAAGGAGATATTTGTGGACCCATCCACCCATATTGCGGACCTTTCAGATATTTTATGGTTTTGGTGGATGCCTCGACACGCTGGTCACATGTCACTCTATTGTCCACACGCAATGCTGCTTATGCTAAACTCCTAACACAAATTATACGCTTAAGGGCTCACCACCCTGATCATCCTATTAAGTCAATTCGTCTTGACAATGCTGGAGAGTTTACATCACAAACGTTTGATGATTATTGCATGTCTATTGGGATTGATGTTGAGCAGCCCGTACCCCATGTGCATACACAAAATGGTCTTGCAGAAGCCACCATTAAGAGACTTCAAATGGTCGCTCGGGCATTGGTTATGCGCACCAATCTCCCATTATCTGCTTGGGGTTATGCAATATTGCATGCAGCTTTACTTATTCGTTTCAGACCCACTGCAAAACAACCGTTCTCTGCGTACCAGCTAGTAACTGGATATGAGCCGGATGTCTCACACTTACGCATCTTTGGTTGTGCAGTCTATGTGCCAATTGCGCCTCCACAGCGCACCAAAATGGGTCATCAGAGACATTTAGGTATTTATGTTGGCTATGAATCTCCAACTATTGTCCGCTACTTGGAACCTTTGACAGGCGATCTCTTTACCGCTAGATTTGCGGATTGTCACTTTGATGAGACAGTCTTCCCGTCGTTAGGGGGAGATAAGAACAAACATGTTCAACATGAACGACTGGAATTGTCGTGGTCTGTCCCCACTCTGTCTCATCTTGATCCCCAAACCGCACACTGTGATAATGAAGTGCGTAGAATACTCAATCTTCATAACGTAGCAGATTCGATGCCTGATGCGTTTTCTGATATTGCTAAAGTGACGAGATCACACATACCAGCTGCAAACGTGTCTGCAAGGTTAGAAATCCCTACTACGGGATATGACGCTAATAATGGCGCAGCAACCACACCAAGTGGAAGTGTGGTTGAGGTCGTGGTTCCCCAAAGAAAGAGGGGGAGACCACTTGGTTCGATGGATACTCGCCCAAGGAAGAAAGCGAGTTTGGCACAGCCTAATCCATTCATCATCAACACTGGAAACCCGTCTCATGAGATTATCTCTGATTATAGCTATGTCCACGAATCAATATTGGGGGATGCCTCAATGATTGATCCCATTACAGAGAATAAAGAAATCTCAATGAACTATGCATGCATGCTTGAGATGTTAGAGAGAAATTCCATTATCCTTGATGATGTATTTGCATATTCAGTTGCTCAAGAGATTATAAAGCACGATGACATCGAACCACGCTCTGTTGAAGAATGTCAACATAGAGCAGATTGGCCTAAATGGAAAGATGCAATCCAGGCTGAACTAGATTCACTAACAAAGAGACAGGTATTTGGGCCCGTAGTGCTAACGGCCCCAAGTGTAAAGTCTGTTAGACATAAATGGGTCTTTGTTAGAAAGCGTAATGAGAAGAATGAAGTCTTGAGATATAAGGCTCGCCTCGTGGCGCAAGGTTTCTCACAACGCCCTGGGATTGACTACGAGGAGACATATTCTCCCGTAATGGACGTTATTACGTTCCGCTACCTTGTCAGTTTGGTAGTTTCCGAAAAACTTGACATGCAGCTTATGGATGTGGCTACAGCATATCTTTATGGGGATCTAGATTCAGAGATATATATGAAAGTGCCTGATGGACTTCAATTACCCAAGTCAAGTGACTCTAAACCACGGAGTGCGTTTTCAATAAGGTTAAAACGTTCACTTTACGGATTGAAACAATCTGGGCGGATGTGGTATAACCGTCTAAGTGACTACTTGATTGGGAAGAGATATATAAACAATGATTTATGCCCATGCGTGTTCATAAAGAGAACAAGTTCCGGATTTGCAATTATAGCTGTCTATGTAGATGACATGAATTTAATTTGTACTCTCGAAGAACTGAGAGATACTGCTACATATTTGAAATCCGAATTTGAGATGAAAGATCTTGGGAAAACTCGGTTCTGTCTAGGCCTTGAGCTAGAGCACCGAGATAGTGGAATATTAATCCATCAATCGGCTTATGTCCACAAGATGTTAAGAAGGTTTAACATGGACAAAGTACATCCAGTTAGCACTCCCATGATCGGTCGGACCCTAGATCCAAAGAAGGATCCCTTTCGTCCAAAGGATGATGACGAAGAATTACTAGGGGCCGAAGTGCCATATCTAAGTGCAATAGGCGCATTATTGTACTTAGCCCAGAGCACTAGACCTGACATCTCCTTTGCTGTGAACTTGTTAGCTAGATTTAGCTCTGCGCCCACGCAACGCCATTGGAGTGGCATAAAGACAATATTTCGTTACCTTAAGGGTACAATCGATTTGGGCTTGTTTTATCCCTATAGAGAGACACGAAAATATGGCAAGATGGGTAAGAAACCCGAGCCTACTGCCGTCGGGCGATCGATCGCAAGGAATGCGGCGATCGATCGCACGGGTACTGAAACTCCCTTCACCGAAAATCCATGTGATGTTTTGGTTGGTTTTGCTGATGCCGGGTACCTCTCTGACCCGCACAAAGGTCGTTCCCAAACTGGTTATGTCTTTACCATGGGTAACACGGCGATATCTTGGAGGTTTACCAAGCAAACTTTAGTTGCTACTTCCTCGAATCATGCAGAGATAATTGCTCTACATGAAGCTGTTCGTGAATTTGTATGGTTGAGGTCTGTCATTACACATATTCGAGGAACAAGTGGTTTGAGGTCAACCACTGATGAACCTACTTGCATTTATGAGGATAATGCTGCTTGCACCGAGCAGATGAAGCAAGGTTTCATTAAAGGTGACAATACCAAGCATATTTCGCCTAAGTTCTTTTATAATCAGCAACAACAGACTCTCCTCAAGATTCAAGTGAATCAAGTTAGATCTGAGGAGAATGTGGCAGATTTATTTACTAAGTCTTTGCCTAAGTCCACATTTGAAAAACATGTTAAAAGCATTGGTATGCTTAAGTTATCCGAGCTCCCATGATTGTAGGAATCAGGGGGAGGTGCAGACTTGAGGGGGAGTCTGGCACATACATGTCACTTTCAAATGTGAAGGGTGCGTTGTACTCTTTTTCCCTTCGACCAAGGTTATTTTTCCCACTGGGTTTTTATTGTTACTTGGCAATGTTTTTAATGAGACAACATGGAAAGCATCACCTAGTTGTGACCGGCACAAGGGGGAGTGTTTCAGGAAATCATTATTGTGTGCCTTGTCAAACTAGGACTTAGAATAGGTTTATCCTTCTAGAGTATGGATTGTATTAGTATATGTTTCCTATATCGATACAGATTGTATCTTGTACTTCTCTATATATAGAGACTCTTATTCATTAATGAAATACATCCTATTCTCTGCTCATTCTCTATTGTTATTTACGTTTCCCTTAAACAATATATATATATACAGTCCCCCTTCACGTGTGGACGTCCGTTTTGTATTAAAATATGGACATTCTCTTCTCAACGTGTAAACTAATTATCAGAACTATCCATATTTTAGGTCCTCCTTCAAGGATTATTTTGACAAAAAAAAATTTCAAATTGGAAATTATTTAGCTATTTGATTATCATATTCATCGTTTCAGTTTTATCTGACGCACTATATTTCTCTGTAAACTATACAACAAACATATGACCAAACAATCTCCAATTCGGCTGATTTTTTACAACGATAATTCTTGAAACCACATCTAAACATTGAGCGGTACCGATGATTGAATTATATTCTCAATTGGTCAGAATGAGGAAATCCACATTTTAATACAAAACAAACGTCCACTATATATATATATATATATATAAGATACCCCCACTATTGAGGGTGTCATAGTGGGAACGGCGGTTTATATCAACAAGCATATAGATTTGATGGATTGGGACATTACCAAGGACTAGTAATATAAAAGAAAACCTTAGTGAGCACTAAAGTCTGAGGTCGCATTCTCAACATTAAATGCAGATAAAGACTTCTTCTACCAAATATGACAATTTAGTGCTCAAAGCCTCTTACTTGCCAAATGAATAAATGACAAACTTGAATCTTACAAATTCTGTTTCATCTGAATTCCCAAGTCACAACTATGTCAACTTCTTAAATATTCCACACCGATAACTTAATGCCATACCATTGTAGATGCAAGAAAATTAGTGAAAATTAAAATCACTAATAATTCGGTAAATATTCAAACTTTGACCAATCGAGCTTAGCTGACACGTGGGCCCCACAAACGGTATACGTGGCTTACACGTCGCCAAAAATTGAAGAGTTCCGAGAGTGACATATGTCGAAACACGAGAGGGCTCGTCAGTTAAATGACGTGGAAACGTCAATTTATTGCTTATTGACGATTAATTAAATCAAGTATTAAGTCGGATAAATCGCATTAAATTGATTGATTCCGATTAAATTTAAGCATTAAATGCTAAATATCAATCAGATTAAATTAATTAATCTTGATTGTAATCCAACATTAAATCGTGTCAATTAAATCATAATTAATTGGTGAATTCCTTAAATTATTATAATTAAGTCAATCAATTAAAACTGATTGATTTAATTACATAAATAAGGAATTTCATTAATATTGTGTCATAAATACATTCCAAATTAAGGGAGATGCAGACACTATAAATACCTCTCCTCAAATCAAAAGAGGGGACTTTTTGACAAGCAAGAGAAATCACTCAAGAAGTTCATAAGTCTTTAAACCCGTGGAGGATCATAAAGCCATCAAGAGAGCCGATTCTTTTACATCACCAAAGTCAAAAGACATCAGTCACGTGACAAACCTTGTGACGATCAAGTGTTCATCACCCTTGAATCAAGCACATCGTTGGAGATCGAATCAGAAGGCTTTTATAGAAAGATTGTAACCCGCTTTCAAATAATAAATAAAATATTATTTTGTTCACGTGTCTTTATTTGATTTGCTTACAGGATTTCGTGTTTACAACCATATACATAGTATAGTGACAGGAACCAGATAAAGTTGTGTTACAACTTACATGTGCTAGAAAATCAAAACACGTACAATCTATATCTATTCAGGGTGGCAAAGAAGATGAGACTTGTAGGAAGAGATATATATAGACTCGGCTTGGATAATCTCACAGAGTATTACTAGTTTGCTTGACCCTCAAGTCAACCATGATGGAAGGCACTCTGGGAATCAAGACCTACTATACCAATATATATAATAGTACTAGTTCCTATATATGCCAAGTTCAACAAGGCATTCCAAACAAAGTATCCAGAAAAAGATAACTCCAAGCCAGGAATTTATGCTCTTCGAGCATATGATCTTACTAGAATTGTAACACAAAGTCACAGACCATAAGAATGACTAGCAATAGTACTACTAACCTTCAGGTATTATTAAATACAAAACTAAGCAATTATAAGGGTTTAAGTGAGAAGATGCACTTCAAAGGAGGTGAAGTTTTGTACTCTCCAGTATTCAGGATCATAAATATTGTGGAAGGAAATTAATAGACACAAAGAATTAGACTCTTGGAGACCAGAGGTTGGGTCCTCAGAAAGCCTTGCAAAAGAAACAAGCAAACCAGGGATACTTAATTGAAATGATATTGAGAACTAACTCAATCGTTGGTTTGGATAGGAATTCATTAATTTAATTTGTTGTTAAATACTTGGAGAATGTTCTTAAATTCAAACCAGAGAACATCATCAGAGTGGGTAGCGACTAGCGAATACAACTACGTGGAGGAATTCAAACAAAAAATAATATCGGCTGCCTTTATTGAACTCTCATATGCAAAAACATTCATCAACCACTACTGCAAGGGATATTACATAGATTTGGAGGACTAGGCTTTGTGAGTAGTGACAACATTGTTCCTCTGTGGATTCTTTAATTATATGTTTCATGAAAGAGAGAATAAACTATGTCTAAACTAGAAGAAATAAAACCAGATACCATCTTTCTAATCAAACAAACTAATAAATATGCACCTTGCAGATATTTCAGGAAGGGTCTCCAATCACCCGGGATTTCACCAAGGCCATTCTAGAGTTACTGGAGAATGGAGAACTGAAGTTACTTGATGAAGATACTTGGTTGAAATCCAATCATGAGTGTTCAAACAATGCAACTTTCGATGGACCAGAAAGCTTGGGCCTCAAGAATTTTATGGGCCTCTATGTAATATCTGGTGCTACTTCCACCATCTGTCTTTTATTGTCATTTACTATCTTGCTTAAGAAGTTTCAACAACACCAGGAAGCATGCCAAAGCAATGCAAGTGATGAAAGTGTTTGGAACAGGACAATTAGAATAGCAAGATACTTGTACAATAGAGAGCTTAATGTTCCAAGCAGAGCTCCAAGTTTTGTTGATACGGTGGAATTGAGTTCTTCACGGTGGCAGTGCGTGATCACTTCCACCACTCATGATCATAATCTTCAGGCTTCGATGCCAGCACATATTGAAGGCATTCCACTACATAAATAAATAACACTACTACAAAAACCCCCTTTAGGGACTATGTTTTAAGGGACATTTGCTAGTTTTGTCCTTCATTCTTTGATTTAATTTTTTTCATTAACAAATGTTTATGAGATACACTTTTTTGTCCCTAATTCCTTGAAATTAATCTTTTTCATGGTGGACTGAATTGATATTGTGAGTTGGATACATTTTTTTGTCCCTAAACTTTACAAGGGGACTATTGTGAGTCCCTTCCTTTAATGTTCATAAGTTGATCGTATATTTTGTATGTTGTGGTGCATTAACAGGAACAATTGTTTGTCCCAGTCATGAGTTATATTCATTTCACTTTTGTGTATGTTGCATTTATCAACTACTACTTTTTGGACAATTATGTGTTGTCAGCTGTTTGAGACAAAATGGGACTATCTTGGACGATTGATTACTATAGGATGTATGAGAACTTTATTTGATTGAGAATGAATTGATATAAATCAACTACTCTCCCTTGAAGGTTGGTACGGTTAGGTAATTTTTATGATAGATGAGTGAATGAGTATGATTGTTATAGCTTCCACTCCATCAAAAGTCCCCTGCAATTCTCAACTAACTTGTGTTCCCAGTATGGTGTATGGTGTTGAGAAAGTACTCATTATCCTTTCTAATTTTAAGCAAAATATCTCCCACAATCTATTCAATTAATCCAACATTCAAACGCTACTTCACTGCTAGAATGAACTTTAATATATTTATACACTCAACGTGGCTTTCCATGCTAGCATTGGTCATTGAAGATATCACTTGCAAACACCTCATAATAGCAAACACCTCATATTTATACACTGCTGTAATGAAAATTGACTAGAAGGCAACTTGTGTAGTTAGTTTTCTTTTTCTTCTGGAAAGAAGAATCTATATGTGATTAATCCAACCTTTTTACTGCATGTTAAGTTGTTCAAACGAGATTTTGTTTATGATTCCTCAAACTTTATAATTAAGTTGGTGTTGTACGTCTATAAAATCTTCGAGGCTTTGATATTAGATGCTATTACATTTGTATCAATGTAAGAATTGGTCATTGTCCAAAAAAAAAATGTAAGAACTGGTCTTGTTTTTAGTTTCCCTATTAATCTGGGTATTTTAGTTAGTTTATTTTTTCTTCAAGTTCTAGTTATACACTGTTCTATGCAGTGCTTTCTTATCGGGACTTATCTGGGAATTTGGATTCATGTATCTATAAAACTAATTTTGATACTAGTAGACGAGCTCCCCATGACATACCGAAAATTTAGTTCTTCAAGGTTGGTGCCTGAACACTTTTATAACAAATAGAAGTATAAAAATCTATTCAACTCAATCTTGAACATAAAAATGAATACAAAGTGAACGAAAATTTAGTGTAAATATAGTTGTAGGCTGGATAAGATAGCATAAAAAAAAAGTTGGGAATAGCTGTAGCGACGAATAGTTCGTCGCTATAGGTTGTTCTAATTTTTTTTAATTTGATTAAATGTAAAAGGATTTTGTTTTTAGGGCTCTTGGGCATAATGAATTAAACAATGCAAAACATCTTTGGCAACACATTGGCAATCAAAATTGAGTTTTTACCTGATTCGGTGAATTGTGCCAAATTGAAGAAACATTTTTATTATATAGTATATAATTTTCTTGAAAAATAAAATCTTTGAAATTTTCAAAGCCAGTTTGCACGTGTGTACAAAAGTATTTTAGGGGCTCGATGAAACCTAATGCGAGCGTTTACGAGCACCGGAAGTGTTTCTTTTTTATTTCGTCAAATTAAAATTAAAAAAATTTGGAATGCCTATAGCAATGAATTGTTCGCCACAGGTTGTTAAATTTTTTTTTCTTAACTTGAATAAATGTAAAAGGATTTTTTTAGGGCTCTTGGGCATAATGAATTAAACAATGCAAAAGAACTTTGGCAACACATTGGCAATCAAAATTGGTTTTTTGCCTGATTCGGTGAATTGTGCTAAATTGAAGAAAACATCCTTATTATAGCACATAATTTCCTTGAAAAATAAAATCTTTTAAATTTTCAAAACCGGTTTGCACATGTCTAAAAGTATTTTAGGGGCTCGATGAAACGCAACGCGACCCCTTATGGTTTTTCGTCCTAGCCTAGCGTGAGCTATTTTTCTTTTAATTTTAAGAAAAAAATTAGTTTAGACCGAAATACCATGTGTGAAAGTCGTCTGTTTTTTCTTAAAACCACGTGATCACCCATTGTTTTCCAAGACCACAGGCATGGCTCATAGTTTTTGTTTTCAAAACTGTCATTTAGAATCATCCAACTCAATTATAAAAAGTCCCTAAGATAATTGGGTTTTTGTGCCCGCAAGCTATTCATTTCTTGTTTGTCTAGCTAATTACATAGTTAACTTTTATTTCCCATTGTGAAAATGATAATAGTCGATGTGTCTGAAAGCTTTGGAGGCCAAGACAAAGAGGATGATGATGCAATTCAAAAGATTTACGGTATTAAGTTAATCATCGAATCAATAATTTACCAGATCGAAATGTATAATATATTCTTATTTGATCATGGTTAGCATATTGTCCAAGTTGATTTGTACACACTCACATATATCTTGGTGTCGTTTCTTAATATTTCCCAAGTGTGCTCTTTGTACGGCTTAGTCTACTTATTTTAATTTTGTCTTCTATTTATCCTCGAACCTCCAGAAGTTCTCCTAATAAAAGAGTAATGTGTTTTAGAGGGGCTATAATTACCACCCTACCAAATGTTTTGTTCCCTACATGTCTTCTTTCACCCTACACATATAATTTTGAATTGAAATTTCTGAGTTAACCCATTCACCCTTCCCAAAATACTTTTTTTTAAGTAACGTACAACTAATTAAACCCTTCAATTCTATCACATCAACCTCTTTACTTTCTTTTTGACAATCATCTCCTCATCGAGGCCATGCTCGGAGCAAAGCCATCCACCAGGACCAACCACGTCTTAACCAGGAAAGCTCTTAAATATGAGTAACTACAATGAGAATATTTGAAATTCTAATAGATTCTCTCTAGTTAAAGTCCATTAATGTTGAATAACGAATTTATTTTTCCATATTAGGAAAGGATCCAGCTTGAAATTAATTACCATGGAGTTGGCATCGAAAATCACAGGTATATATCAAACTATTTTCTGATTAATGACATCCAACTCTTTCTTTGAATTGTTTAGAATGTTCTCTCGCAGAATATAATATGTTAACCCGAAGCTTCGTCGATAAGTATAGTATGTTCTCAATGTCGTGTAAGGAGGTTTGAATTGGTTACCTAGGTTTGAGCTTTGCTGAGCCTATGTGCCTCTTTTTTCTGGAGTCTTTTTTACCTATTGTATTCTGGTGGATTGTTTGGACCTTCTAATGCAATCTTGCTTTGACAACAAAAAATTTTGGTTACCTAGGTTTGAGCTTTGCATATCTGATAGAGTTCAATGCCTTTTTCCGATAAGTTTTACTGGTGTTCCACGAACCTTTTGTCTTTGAGCAGTTTCAATTCCTCTGCCAGCTTGCACATTAAAAAAAAAATAGTTTTCTAATTTTAACAACATTTTGATCCATGCTTGTGAGAGGTACTAGTCAATAGTTTTCACTCACCAAACTGTACTAAAAAGTGGTTTGATTGGAGTGAAATTCTACAGCATTTTAACCCGTTGATACATAAATATTGATTGACTTCAAGCAGTAGTAGACTAGTTTCGTGCTACGGTAGATTGACTTCATGCAGTGGTAAACTAGTTTCATTCTATGGTAAATTGGCTTTGACCAATGGTAGACTAGTTTCATCCATAAATATAGATTGGCTTCATGCAGTGATAGACTATTACAACAAAAAAATAAAGGTGCATACCATCGTAGAACAGTCTAACACTATGCGAAGTTTATCTACCATTAATTGCATTGTATCAATGCTCCCAGGGCGACCCTTGATTGGAAAGATAAATTGAATCATGGTCTGATGCCATTTTCCTTGCAGAACCTCGAATCTGAAACGACTGGTTCTCCCCCCGCTAACTGCAAGACTCTTAAGAACTTGATGCATCGGCAACATGAGCAACAATTCACTGTTGATTGGTGGATTTCACCTCCACGATACTTGAGCCTGACCATTATGATAGGAATGTATAGATTTGGCATACCTGGACGAGTCGGTATCTCCATTAACATCCTCCTTTTGCTTGCTCTTCTGATCACCATATGAACTTTAAGCAACATTGCTAGGACACCTCCAGTTCTGAACATTGCTGCCTTCTATCCCGAGTTACATTAGAGGTCTAACCCCACCAGTAAATACAGAATTAGGATTAGTCCAAAAATGAGATTAGAATGGGTCCTACGAGTTTGTTGTTCTTAATAGCAATGTAGCGTACATATTGTATCATGTGCCATATAAGTTGGTAAATGGAACTTCAGAGAAAAAGTTATGATGAGTAGCAGCTATTGAAAAGGATGCATGCTTGCTATGCAATATACCAAGAACTCCTCATGAGTCATAGGTTCGTTTATAAAAAGAAGAGAAAAAAAAAGACTAGAACTCCATCTCTTTCAGCAGGCTTTTGATACAGATAGTACCATCCAATTCAGGCCCTCAGATCACATAGATTCCATCAAATCATTTAGAGCTTACAGCTAATGGGATCTACCAAAAATCCTTTACACCACTAATACACACACACACACATACACATACACAAACAAAGTGGAGAGTACAATGAAACAGAGCTTGTGGTGTATAAGGGCAAATGATAGATCAAAACCATTCAACTGCCACCCACTCAATAGAATTAATTTATCCATCACTGGGCCGGACACGGATGGTGAACTCCAATATGTGTGACTGTGAGTAAGAAACCATCATAGTTAAAAAAAGATTCTAAGAATCAAATAAAAAGCTGGTGATAGAATTATTCATCTAGAGAGCGCAACAAGACTGAATAATCTCATAAACCAGCTTTTGAAACAAAATACAAAATCAAATAGAGAATCAAAACACAAACTAGAAGGTTCAAAATCTGATTTTGTATTTTGTTTGTGTCTAAATCAAACCTTCTAGTTAGCCAGTTAATATAGAAGTGAAAATACAACAAATTGCATTATAGGGTTGATTAAAAATCAAACAATCCGCCAAAACTTACAGGAGAACTTCAATGCCAACACAGATGAAATCTCAAAATTACTTAATAGCCAACAAGAACACAAACATTTCCGGGACACTTAAGAAGGAATCAGAAAATACACATGTTTGCAGAAAGAAATTGTAAATAACTCAAAAGAGCCAAATAAAATACAAGCATTAAAAAACATCCAGGTTGTGGCCATATACTTCCTGGAATGCACATGAATCAACACAAAATTAACAAGGGATATTCCAAAAGAGTAAATAAAAAAGTAGATCTGACCATTATCATTTACAAAAAGTGATATGTATATATGTAGGTTGCAAATTGCTGTCCAACATACTGAACATAGGACCAAAAGCACAATTAGAAAGAATATCATTCATAGATAGAACAAAGCACAAAGATACCTTCAGTATAAAACTTGAAAACCACCTATTTCCCCAACCCACTTTCCCAAGTAGATGAAAAAATAAGAAAAAGAAAAAGAAAAAGGAAAAGGAAAAGGAAAAAAAAAGAAGCAGAGAAAAACAGCCCTCAGATCTTACCATAACCTGAATAATCCAGAATTAAGAATGGTGGTCTTTAATTTTCATGTCAAGCCTTTCCACATCCTAAACAACAACAACCAATTCACCACCACCAGGAAAAGCAGCTAGCTACTCTTGATGGAAGAAATACTGGAAGTGATGATCAAGGCTTATAATGAAAATCAAAGCAATCAGAGAAGAAAACAAGTCTGCATCATAGGGCTCAGGGAGCATATATGCAAGAATAGAGAAAGTAACAAATCAAAAGTAAAACAATTTCACTAACAAACTAACTGTTCTGTTGTCATAGCAAAAGAAGAAAAATGATTTATGACACAATAAGCATATCTTGAAAAGTACAGCAAAAATGATAGAAAGGGCTCCTAACGATAATCCAGACGACCACTCCCACAAAGGGTTTTCCATCATCAGGCAAACTGCATTTTTACTCTGAGTTCGCAAATTGGTTAGATTACTTGAAAGAGAAAAGAAGCAGAAAGTCAACAGCTATAGATAGAAGTATAGAACATGCAAACACAGCATACAAAAAGACAGGACTGCTGATCAAGAAGATATCTACTTCCAAGCATAATTTAACTCCATGAAAAATCTGATGCATTTAACCACACCTCAATTCCACATAATCTAATCCAATCTAATGCATTTCCCTCTATAATCATTTCCCACAATGAACAGAGTTTGGATCAACTTAAATCCAAATAGCAAACACGCAGTAAACCTATAAGGTGTGTGTGAAAACCCATTTCAAAACTAATACAAAATAATAAATAATCAGGTTCTAATAAATAATATACTATGAAACTTTGAAAACTTGGGACCCAGCCACAACTGACATCTTAGCAAATTTGGAACAGGTTTAAAACTCATAAAGGTAACTGCAAAATGCCTTCAGATCTCATACCATAGAATGAATCATTCACGGTCTAAAGGCAGCAGAGAGAGAGAGAGAGAGAGAGAGAGAGAGAGAGAGAGAGAGAGAGAGTGGCTATGATGAGTTAAGGCAAGAAAAGAAAACAACTGCTTAGCGCTCTTTAGATTTTCACTTTTAAATAATTGAACAAAAATTGAACAAAAAAGTATTCAATCTATAATAAGTTTCGGATTAACAAAAATACAAAATGGTACACTAGTCAGATATCACCAATGAGAGACACAATATTAAGGGAAAATCTGAGTCATAGGCTGCTCACTTTCTTGAGCCAAGCTGTTATTTTTCATAAAAATAAAGCCAAATTATATTTGAGCCCTCAGACCTCATAGGCGAAAATTCCAAGATAGTGAAGCATCATTGAAAGCCATTCAACATTTATGAACACCACCAGAGCATCACAACAACGACAACAACAACAACAACGACAACAACAACAACAACAACAACAACAACATTGGTGATGGTCAATATGGTGCACTAAATGGAGGCTTAAAACAATACTAAACAATGCTCCAAAGAATGAGTTTCCATCATTGGGCATGTAAAAAAAGATTGTGCAAAACTGTTCTGAAAGAAAAGCATATATAGATGGGGCATCCTGATTTGGATACAAATAACATCGATCAACGTCTACACGTGCTTTGATAATAGCAAGATGATTCACAGGTTGCATATTAGAATACATGCTTATCGCAAAAATTGAAAAACAAAACAAAAAAAAGCAGTTAAATGAAAGCTCAGACAACCACAATCAGAAAATGGAAAGACACAGAATACACGTGAATTATATGATTCTTACACTGTTTCAAAGTCCCACATACTCAAGCATAAAAGAATATAACTCTATCAGTGATTTTCATGCCACAAAAATTATTTGAAAGTACCATGAAATCTACCACCAAACCAAAATTTAATTATGGAATCCACAGTAGTTAACCCTACACCTTAAATATCAAAAACTAGCATAGTAATGCAGAAACAAGACACTGCAACACCAGCACCACGGCAACACAAAGGGATTTAAACTGGGGTTAAATATAGTTCCTAGGCTGTGTTTCCAACTTTCCATCAATATAACAGTTATAAACTGCTCAAAGCCCAGTGCATGTATGATCATCCCCCACAATCCCACTTTTGCTACCAAACAACCACTGCCCATTTCAAAACCAAACCATAAACTACCAGACACATTGAAAAAAATAAATAAATTATAAAAAAGTTGCTGAAATGTTGGAACCCGAACAACCTTAACACTGAATGACATATTTCAGCTACACAGAGTGGGTGTGCGCAAATTTGAAAAAACCAGACACGTGCCATCTCCGATCACCCTGCAATGTATTTGATAATCAGAACCGTATGGTTGGCTTCGTAGAATTGCGTTGTAGAGGCTGGATATGGAAGTCTGCATTTTTCAAATCTGTGGACGTCCACTCTTAATCTGTCCTGTTCATCTCCCTCAAATTTATATATATACATAGATATATACATGCCTGTTTTGAATCGAACCTGTGGACTTCAGATGAAATGCAGGAGCCGTTTGTATGGTGTTCTTATACAACACTGATCAACACAGTGCGGCAATTTTTGGTCCACATATCAACACTGCGATCAGACAGACCCAGCATTTCAGACAAAGTCCACAAGTCCGCTTCAGAACAGATCCATATACACTTGCATATTGTTTTCTATATATATAAATAGATGAAAATGCATGAGAAGAAACAACCACGCTTACCGCTCTAGATTTTAAACTTGTCCATGACCAGGTATTATAATTGATATACAAACAAAAGAAAAGGATCAATTCCATAACAGTTTATACTATTTACATGCTGATAAACACAAGAGAGCACAATGGATAGATAGATAGAGAGGTGATGATGACTAGTACAGCACATAAGGCAAACATTGGCAATATCATTCTAAAATTCTAAACCACAAGTAGAACGTGAAAAGAATTCATAATACACAAGGAAAGAGTAGATGTACTCAAACATAGAATACTAACTCATAATATCATTTGCCTTTTCACAAAAATTAGTTCAGAGGGTGCTGATCTGATAATAACATGGCAGGAATACAGCAATAAATTTCAGTGGTAACATTGGAACACCTGTACCAGAGCAATGCAAAAGGATTTGAACCGGGGTCAAATACTGCTCAGAGCACAGTGTATGTATGTTCATTGCCCAGCCCCCCAATAATCCATTTCAAAATTAACCCTTTATAACCTACCAGCTACAAATGCAAACCAATTAACACAGTAAGGATCTGATAAGGGAAAAAATGTGAACAAATAAGGACGCCAATGAATTACAACTTCAGAAGAGAGTCGAAAGAAATTTGGAACCCAATTATACACATTCAATGTCGACCAAGTTTGGGGTAAAATCCCCAAATTGGTAATTGCGTACTTTGAATTCTAAAAAAAGGCCCTTAGATCTCATAGCTTTGAACGAGTCATCACGGTTTGAAGCCATTGACGTTCATCGAAAGCCTTTACACTGCACCACACTCGTGTGCGTATATGTAGAGAGAGAGAGAGAGAGAGAGAGAGAGAGAGAGGATGATTACAGGCTAATGAAGAAAAACAACCAAAGCTTTACCGCTCTTTAAATTTTGCGCCACTTCCTATAAAATCATTTTCTAATAAGATTGTTCTTCTTAAATTCTTTTTTTTTTTTCATTTCTTTTAAATCCTTTATTCCTTATATGTAAATTTTATTTACCTAAATTACCATTTTTCCTTATAAAACATGTTTATTCACTTAAACACTAGCCCGCCACGTCACACGTGTATCACATGTGTATCACAGTATCACCAAAACACATTTTTACTCCATTTTAAAAAAAAATCGTCATCGGGATCCCGGGTCCGCCACGTCAAACTGTATCACATGTGTATCACAGTATCACCAAAACACATTTTTACTCCATTTTTTTCAAAAATCACCATCATGACCCCGGGCCCGCCACGTCAAACTGTATCAGTGCTCTTCCGCCACGTCAAACCGTATCGATGAGGCGAACACGGCTGTGGTATTAGCTTCTCAAATCGATGAAGGGAGAGAGAGAATCGAATAAGAAAAGCTCATGGGTTTTCCAGCGGATTTTCTACGTTTTCCGGCGTTTCCGGCCACGAACGGTGATGAGTTAGGTATCAGACTTTATCCCCTGGACATGCTCTACATGTTGGTATCCTTGGTTTTCAGTTTCTATTAGTATTTCAAGGATTTGAGTTTTGGGGTTTATAGCTTGTACGGGTTTGCTGAAGTTAGCAGTAGTTTGGGAAAACTTTGGTTCTTTTCTGATTTTGAATCAATCCCTTGAACCTATGCTTGTAAAGCTAGAACATAAGGCTTCAATTACAGTTTAAGTTTGTAGTTTTTGGTTAAGTATTGATTGGTTAAACTTAAGATAGACGATAAAGGTCTACAATCTGGAATTGTGTTTCTCAGTTTCTGACCCAGCAACAGTTTTGCTAAAAACTGTACTTCTGTGTTTATATTTTGAAGTTGTTTCCTTCTGAGGATTTGTAGTAGAGATCTCAACGACTATTTGAGAGTTGGAATCTCCTGAAAATGATTTTTCTGCATTTAGTTATGAATTTCCAAAGTTACTGGTATGCTGCAGGAATTTCTGAAAACTGCAGTACTGTCATGCACTTTCGATTTGTTTCAGTAGCTTTCCTTTTTCAAACTCACTTCAGGGCTTTAGTATTTAAAAAATAGATCGTCCTAGGTTTCCAACGAAACCAGTCCCACCCTTTTTGAAGTTCATATAAAGGTTTTACATCATTACGAAGTTGGCCCTGCATATTAGGATTTAAGCTGCTATGTATGTTGGTTTCTGTCAAATGAATTCTTAGGTTCAAGTGTTGCGAGCACAGAGCAGGTAGAGCTTGAACTGAAGTTAGAGTAAAAACCCAGAGTTAGGTCATTGTAGAGCAATGGTGATATTAAGCTACTATATATACTAGGTGTTTCGACATTCACATGTAGTAAATGTTACATTTGGATAGTATCGGAGCTTGTGGAACTCACGGAGCTTGAATCGGAGTTGAACTCGGACACTAGGGTTAACTATGATGATTCTTGACGAAGGATCTATTTGGTGTACGAAACAGTACAGAGGAAGTGTATAATAAGGATTTGGGTGTCCTTAGTAATTATGAGGGTTTGCACCCAATGAGACCGATAATGTACTTTCGAAATAATGATCAATTGTTATTTCGGAATAATTAGTCAAATCGATTCGAAGTGAGTTGATGAAGGATATGGAATTAAGATTCGATGGATATCGATGAATGGGATAGTCGCTGGAGTTTAGTTAATCAGAATGCGAGTCGTGCTGGTGTAAGCCTTTAGCAGTGTTGGAATCTAGCCCTTCGGAATACGAGTTACGAGAGTGTCAATGTGAGCACCATTGGAATTAAAGCTCGGAAATCCAGGTAGGGTCTCGGGGAACCTTTTCCATAAAATGTTAAGTAGTTTAATAACTTGGTAAATTGTTTGATATTGGTTGAATTACCTGTTGGATGTTATTGCTTTCAGTAATTGATGAACAAGCATGATATATGATTTTCTATTTCGAAAACATGTGTTGTTTAATTTCTATGCTATGGATTAAAGTATTATCATGCATGATGCATGGTGAGGAATCGTGAGGATGGAAAAGGACATGAATTGTCCTTTTGAAACATTAAATTGATATGATTGAAATCCAGAGGGATTGAGATTGAGAGAAAAGTACTCTTTGTGTAGTTGAGTTAAATTCCCGTCATGGACCAGAGATTGTCAGCCCACCGTGCACAAAATAGGGAGTGAAGCCCTTTCGATTGCGATTGATAAAACGATCATAAATGGGGTAATTGGCACTGGCGAAGCGAGGAATTGTAACAAGATGACTAACAAAAGAGAAATATAGTATATAGCTTGGAGTGTATGAGAAGAGTGATGAGTCAGCATCACATTCATGCATTGCACTTCTAATTTACTATACTTTTGATTTATTGTTTGACAACTTGGTTGTAACACGTGCATAAGAATAACTTAAAAAGGTTCTGCCCTACTGAGCGTAAGCTCACCCCTATAGATCAATTTGTTCAGGTGCGACTTGAGTATCGAATGGACTGAACGAGACGACTCACGAACTTAGAACGGGACGACGTTATGTTCAATTACGACAGTTGTGACGAGAGTGAGTTAGACTGTAGAAGGTGTACTTTCTATTTGTAAAGGTTTTGTAAATTTATTTTCAACGATTTCTGAAAAGTATTTGGTTTTGTATTATTTTTATTTTACTTTTAAACGCTCACACCTCGGATTCGGATTTTGGTGCTTAAAATCCACCGACACTGGGTTCGGGGCGTGACAGAATGGTATCAGAGCGAACCGGGGATTAGAAACCCAGGATCTGTGAAGGTTTGGTGTCTTTAGGAAATAAGTTAGAATCACTCTAAGGCGTCAAGCGATCGAAGAACGATAGTTTTGTTAAGTGTTTGAGAGACGGCCATTTTGTTACAAAAAAAAAATGGGACTTTCAATTCTCAATTTCTTTTGATTTTATGCAATTTTGGTTTTGATTTCGAAATGTGTTATTCATTTTTGTTATGAATCTTATGATTTTGAAATGCTTTCGTTATTTTGATTTAAACAAGTTTGTTGATGATTTTGCTTCTATAAAAGACAAGTCTAGGGTTGGACGGCATTCTCTAATGCAACCACTCTAGTTTTGCGTTCTATTATAATATTTGAGACATTTACCTTTTAATACAAAAGCGTTAGAGAATCCTTGAAGTTCTTAGCTGCACCTGAGAGCTCGGTTCTTGTATCTTAGGATAAGATTGTCACCTGTGCAGTTAGTTGTGAATCTTTTCCGAAGATAGCGCTTCTATCTATCTCAAATTACATAAATTTTCCTACTCTTGAACTATTTCTATCATTTTTGTTCTTTGAACAAATTTTGTGAAGTTATTCTATTTTCAAAGGAGTTAAAAAGAATTTCATTATTTGTTTATAAATAGTTTTACTGAGTTTGAGAGGTTTGCTTTATCTTGAAGATCTTTTGGGTTTTATCGTTTGGTTACCGAACGTTAAGTGAGTTTTACTAGGCGAAAGAAAGGACGCGATACGTTTCGTGTAGTTTTTATTTGACGATCGGAGTACGCTACGCAGATCTAGGAAATAGTATTTTTGTTAACAGATTAGATTATTGGAACATCACGTGGATCAAGGAATTAGTACGTTTCCCAATGGGCTGAATGACAGAGTTCCGACTCTAATCAACATAAGTGAACAAGAAATGGATTTGTTGATGTTAGTATGATGCTTCAATGGAATTATATGGATATTTGAGATATAACAAAGGATTGAAAGGAATGGTGTAGTTCACTGGACATTGAGATGCCATTTAAGTTGGAAAAGTTGGTATTTTGAAGTTTGCTCGGCCACTGCGTATCTATTGTGCACACCGGCGATTCTTGATATTTCATGGTCATTTCTGAGATTAGTTGGAATTCTAAGAAGGAACCTCAGTTATGTTTGATTATACTTTAAACACAGAATTGTTGAGATTGGAAGGAAACTCCTGTTTGGGATCATTTCTGCATAAGTTGGTTGGGAATAGTGAAACTATATGTGTTGTACATTGGTGTTCATATACGTAGAGTGAATCGATCACTGAAGTATAAGGATTAGTAAGTTATTTATCTACTCAATGGAAGACTATTTCCTGCCAAATGAATTGGCGATTCGACGTAACATGATTGTAGTGTGAGGAAGCAATTTTTTGAAGGATGTATCAATTTTGAAGATCGACTAGAGTGCATAATCCAAAAATGATAGAGGAAACTTCATATGAGGACGAGTGACATAATAAAGAAAGTTAGTCGGGGAATGTGTCATTTTGGAGGCACGTTAATTATGTAAGTCGGATAGGACATTTGATCAATGAGACTTGGTTTTGTTAGCTGGAAGCCTAATTGGATGAGTAATGTTACCTGAACTAAAAAAAAATATCAAGTCAAAACAGTGGGACTCAATGAAGATTGGAAGCAATTTGGGTTATGGTTATTTGTGGTGAAGTCGAGAAATCAGCAAAGTCAAGAATAAGATGTGATATTTCTTAGGTGAACTTCTTTAAGCTAGCTAAATTCTTCGTCGCCTGGAAATAAACTTGTTAAATGTTGCTTTGCAATCTACGCGGTAGTTATCAAACTTGATCCTCTTGTTAAGATGTGCATGCTGTGAAAATTTGGTGGCAATCGGAGCACTTTTGTCTGACGGCTGACCACCATCGGTGGCGGCGCGTGGGCGGTGCGTCCGGCCATTCCAGGAGCAATTCTTTGCTCCGTTGTGCTTAGTTCGTCGATACGAACAACTTTCGTGTTTACAGTTTTGTCGAATTCGATCGTTTGATCGATGATCGATTTAATCGAATATCGGATCGTACGATTTATGATCCGAAAGATCTGACCGTTGGATGATCATCAAATTTGATCGTATGATTAATATTATTATTACAGACAGGTTGTGCGGTTGGATTGTTGATTTTGGAAGTGTTGGATTTCGAGTGGGACCCGTGATGAATAGTTGACGTGGGACCCACGTTGACCGACAGTTGACTTTTGGTCAATTTGTCCCGGTTATTATTTGAAGACGCAGCAGGATTTTTAAGGTGAGTAAACTCACTGGATATTTGTGGTAGAATTGATTGTTGGGATTGATTTTGGATGTGAATTTATATTGTTTGATATTCTGGATCACCCTGGGATTAACATGCATGTTATGGGACGTGTGGGGTTAAAATACACGGTATGGGACGTGTAGGTTCAGTATATTTTATAATATAAATTTTCAGGGTTGGAATTGCATTTATGCATATGATATAGGTTGTTGCATGATTTTGGTGTTGGCGTGGCGTGTCGTTTTAGTGTTTGTGAATACTTGAGATATTGAGTTTATTTTAGGTGTGGCGTTTGGCGTTATTTGTGAGAATACTAAAAATGTATTTTCTTGGCGTGGCGTGACACAAAAGGGTCGCTAAAGACCTTACAGTTAGAGCTCTAGTCTGTCTGTCAAACTGGTAGAGGCATTCATGGGGGTAACAGACATGTTATTGGCTTACTTGTGAATGTTGGCACTACTAACCAGAAATGGGGAGTAGTGTTTGTTTTGAAATGAGTCTTAATAGTATTCTCACTTATAATTGTCCAAAAGCGACATTTTATATGATTTGTTGTTGTTTGATGTTATTGACGGATTGGCGTGGCGTGTGTCATAAATATTGACATAAATTGGATTTATCTTTTAAAATGTAAAGATATTGTTTTTGTGTATTATTGAAATTGTGGTTACTCATACCAGTTTCGCAAGCTGACCGGGTTGTTTTTATAACCCGGTACACTATTCAATGGTGTAGGGTTTTATCCTGCAGGTTAGGATATCTAGAAGTTAAGTTGAAGGACTTCTTGGAGTTGTTGGTGATTTTAGTCTTCCGCTGTTTTAGTAAACTCTGTAGGTGAATTTACTTAATACTCTGCATAATGTCAATTTATTATGTAAATTATGAAATGTAATATTTGACTCTAAAGAATGAGTCTGTATTTGCATTGTGGTAGAGCATGGATGGAGGTTTGGCACATATTAAAAGGAAAAAAATATTCATGTGTATTTGAATTTTGGTAGTCCATGCTTCGCGTCCCGAATGTGTTTGTTGTTTGAAGGCGAAAAAGCCTTATTTAATTAGTTGGAATTTCGGGGCGTGACAATCTTGACAGTGCTGGAGAGTTTACATCACAGACTTTTGATGATTATTGCATGTCTATTGGGATTAATGTTGAGCATCCTGTACCCCATATACACACACAAAATGGCCTTGCAGAAGCTACCATTAAGAGACTTCAAATGGTCGCTCGGGCATTGGTTATGCGCACCAATCTCCCGCTATCTGCTTGGAGTTATGCAATATTGCATGCAGCTTTATTTATTCGTTTCAGACCCACTGCCAATCAACCGTTTTCTGCGTACCAAATCGTAACTGGATATGAGCCGGATGTCTCACACCTACGCATATTTGGTTGTGCGGTTTATGTACCAATTGAGCCCCCACAACGCACCAAAATGGGTCCTATAGACGTTTAGGTATTTATGTTGGTTACGAATCTCCAACTATTGTCCGCTACGTAGAACCCTTGACAGGCGATCTCTTTACCGCTCGATTTGCGGATTGTCACTTTGATGAGACAGTCTTCCCGTCGTTAGAGGGAGATAAGAACAAGAATGTTCAACATGAACAACAGGAATTATCGTGGTCTGTCCCCACTTTGTCCCATCTTGATCTCCAAACCGTACAATGTGATAATGAAGTGCGTACGTAGAATACTCAATCTTCATAACGTAGCATATTCGATGCCTGATGCGTTTTCTAATATTGCTAAAGTGATGAGATCACATATACCAGCTGCAAACGTGCCTACAAGGTTGGAAATCCCTACAAAGGGACATGGCACCGTTGCACCAGTCATTGGTGCTCATGGTGCCGCAACCACACATCGTGGAGGCGTTCTTGAGGCCATGGTTCCCTAAAGGAAGAAGGGGAGGTCACTTAGTTCGATGGATACTCACCCAAGGAAGAAAGCGAGTTTGGCACAACCCAATCTATTCATCATCAACACCGGAAACCCGTCTCATGAGGTTATCTTTGATTATAGTTATGTCCAAGAATCAATATTGGGGAAAGCCTCAATGATTGAAACAATTTTAGAGAATAGAGAAATCTCAATAAATTATACTAGCATGCATGAGACGTTGGAAATAAATTCCATTATTCTAGATGATGTATTTGCGTATTCAGTTGCTCAAGATATTATAGAGCATGATGACATCGAACCTCGCTCTGTTGAAGAATGTCAACGTAGAGCGGATTGGCCTAAATGGAAAGATGCAATCCAGGCTGAATTAGATTCACTAACAAAGAGAAAGGTATTTAGGCCAATTGTGCTAACGCCCCCAAGTGTAAAGCCTATTGGACATAAATGGGTCTTTGATAAATATCTCCAATGAACTATTTTCTTATTCATGAACTGCCTTCTCCAGTACACAAAGAAGACTCTAAAATAGGAGTAATCTTGGAACAACCCTCCAAGCATAGGCTACTCTTCTCAAGACTAATAATTAAGAAACATTACTAAGACTACTGTAAAACTTATTGGAAAACGAAAGGACACCTAGAAGCAAAAAAAGAAAACCAACAACAGAAGACAGGCTAATTAATTTTCTCACAGCCCAACTATACTGCATGTCCTTCAAACTTGAGTGATTAATGTGAGCAGTTGGAATTCCTTTGGTAATGCAGCCATGGATATAGTTTCAAACACTCCCGTATCAATCTCCCCAGGTTGAAAAAGACTCGTCATCGAGTCTCTTTGGTTGTTTTTCCCATAATAAGGAGAGAGGTATGCCACATTGAAAGTTGTTGAGACACTATAGTTGTCTGGCAGCTCAATTTTGTTTGCATTCTCACCAATGCGCTTGAGAACTTTGAAAGGACCATCAGCTCTAGGCTTGAGCTTACCAAACTTTCCAGGGGGAAAACGATCTTTTCGAAGATGAACCCAAACTAGATCACCTTCTTTGAATTCTACATGCTTACGATGCTTGTTGGCACTTTCTGGTACTTTTCATTTTGCTGCATAATTTTACTCTGGACTTGTTCATGCAACTTCTTAATGCCTTTTACTCGTTCTTCAGCATCTCCACTGAAATGATGAGTGACTGGAAGTGGAGTTAAGTCTAGAGGACTGATTGGATTCTGACCAAAAACAACTTCGAAAGGACTACGACCAGTAGTTTGGCTGATAGACCGATTGTAAGCAAATTCAATTTGAGCCAGAATAAGATCCCATTGCCGAATATTTTTGCCTACATAGCTCCTCAAGAGATTTCCCAGAGTACGATTGGTAACTTCGGTCTGACCATCTGTTTGTGGATGATATGAAGTGCTGAACTTAAGATTAGTTCCAAGCTTCCTCCAAAGAGTGCGCCAAAAATGACTAAGAAACTTAGAGTCTCGATCAGAGACAATGAACTTTGGAATGCCATGGAGCTTCACAATCTCTTTAAATACAAGTCAGCCACATGAGAAGCATCTAAGGACTTATTACATGGAACAAAGTGAGCCATCTTCGAGAATCGATCAACAATAATGTCACACCCCAATCCAAATAATTGCACTGGGACATGAATCATATTTTAGTTGTAGCAATTGAAATTACAACAACATAAATATGATAACAAATTAGTACACAAAGCAAATTTTATTTATTATTTTACAAAGCCACAGAGTTTGCGAAAGCTCGAATAAAATTACAAGCATAGTGTTTTCGAATATACGAAAACTTTATTTAATAAAAACTGGTCTTGTAGTAGCAGCACACGTATAGCAAGCATCAAACAACCTTCAGACTCATTTCACATCAACATTGGTAGCACTGTCACCTGCAACATCTGTTAGGATATGAGCTTAAGGGCTCAGTAGGTCTTGTAAAACCCCTCATGGGCAGTTATCATATTTAATCTTAATGTTACCTAAACATAAAATGTATGCATGACTCACTAGCTATTCTAATCCCATTAACTTACATATTAAAATACCCCGACCTACACGTCCCATAACGTGTATTTAACCACTGTAGCCTCGAGTACCTTAATATACAAGTTAACCCCCGTTGTTGACCCTTACCCCAAGTTTAACTTTAGTTTCTCTTTTTATAGACAATACATCTCCCTCTCTTCTGTCGTAAGGCCACTAGTCCATCTCCCTCTCTCCTAGTGCCTTTTTAGTCATTATTCTTCCATTTCTTCTGGCCATTTCATTTCTCAAAAGTACGTGTGCACACATGCATGGCTTTTGCTTAATGCAACCCATGACTAAATGATCATGTACTTATCGTAATAATATAAATCAAATGCGATAACAACATCAACATTTTATTCATCATCCAAAATAACAATTAACATGTTAATCGTAAGCAACAAACAAATATAGTCACATATATATATATATATATATACTTTAAGTAGAACAACAACCTAATAACATAAAGATTAAATATAATATAGTCCAATCATTGGGGAGCAAGGATCCTACCTCTCGACTTAGTTGTTTCTAATTCCTTTCCCTTCGCAACTAACCCCGAGTACGAAGCTCGTTTGTTTCCTTCTTTCTTCCATTCTTCTTCCTTTCTTTCCTTATTTGTTTCTATCTTCCCTAGTTTTCTCTCTTGTTTCCTTTCTTACACTCTTTGTTTTATCTTTGTTTCCTTGCTGGTAAACTTCCCTTTTATACTAGCTAGAGCAAGGAACCTTACGTAAGTGATTTCATGCAAATATGCTCTTCATTAATGAGGTGCTTCCACATGTAACCCTTTCCTTCACCCCTTGATTTTTACCTCTACATGGCACAATCCTCATCTTCCAAGTATTTATTCCCTTTGTCTATCCTTTTACTTCTCACATGGGGCACTCCTCTTTCACCACATTTCTTTCTTGCAAATTCACCCTAACCACAAATGTCTCCTTTCACTTGATTTGACATGCATTTCTACTTACTTGACAATTCATTGATCTTCTTATGTATAAATACATGCATGCAACAAAGTATTGATCTATCATCCTAGCTACTCACGTATTGAATTCATTGCATGCATATATCATAAACTATTATTATATATGTACATGCTATGCTATATATATATTTATATATATGTGCTACGTTATATATATATATATATATATATATATATATATATATATATACACATATATACATGCTATGCTATATATATACACGGTATGCATGCATAGGAGACTTCATTAATGATGAAAAACTTGGAGATTAAGTGAATCAAGTTAAGCTATACGTGTTCATTTTGTGATCACAATATCTCCACCTCAAGCTAAAACAATTAAGATCTCTCCTTACTACCTAAGACTATAATACTAACATGTATAATTAATATACATATATATATATATATATATATATATATATATATATTCACATAATTATAATTAGATGTAAAATACGGGGTCTCACAAATAACCATGATAGAATCTTTGTTTCTCTGAGTTCTGGGTAGACCAACAACAAAATCTAAACTTACATCTTCCCATGGGGTAGTAGCAACTGGTAAAGGAGTGTACAAACTAGTATTTTGGCCATGACTCTTTGCAACATGACATATCTTACAGCTCTGCACATGCCTCATGATATCTCGTTCCATCTTTGGCCAGTAATAATGTTCATGAACAGCAGCAAGAGTTTTATCCCTCCCAAAGTGACCACCAACTGGCATGAGCTTCTAAGATAATAGATTCTCTCAAAGAACAATCAGGTATACACAAACTGTTACCTTTAAAGAGATAGCCATCTTGGAGCTGAAAAGGATGGCAAGATTCCTTCGTACATTCATCCCAAATCCTCCCAAAATAAGCATCATCTTTATAAAGTTTGTGCAAGACCTCAAAGCCTACAACCCTCACTTTCATAGTAGTCAGCAAGTAATGCTTTCTGCTAAGAGCATCTGCAACCACATTTTGAGTGCCAGACTTATGCTTAATAGTAAAATTGTAAGCTTGAAGAAACTCAACCCAAGAGGCATGCCGACTACTCAGTTTATTTTGGCTATTGATGAACTTCAAAGCCTGGTGATCCGAGTAGAGAACAAATGGTTTGGACAACAGATATTGACCCCAATGATTTAAGGCACGATAAATCGCAAAGAACTCTTTGTCATAAGTGGAGTATTTTTTGCGAGAATCATTCAACTTTTCACTAAAGAAGGCAATTGGTTTACCTTCTTGGGCAAGCACAGCTCCAATACCCGTGTTGGAAGCATCACATTTAACCTCGAAAACTTTATTAAAATTTGGAAGTGAGAGAACGGAGCTTCAGTTACCTTCTGTTTAAAATGAGTTCAAAGCTCTTTTGAGCTTCTTTTGTCCACCGGAAAGTGTCCCCCTTCAAGCATTATGTGATAGGAGAAACAATAGTGCTAAACCCTTTGATAAATCTGCGATAAAAAGATGCAAGACCATGGAAACTCCGGATTTCCTGCAATGATATAGGTGTCTGCCAGTCTAGAATCGCTGTTACTTTGCTGGGATCCATCTTGATTCCTTCCTTAGAGACAATATACCCCAAAAAGACAAGGTTATCTGTGAAGAATCTATACTTCTTCAAGTTTGCATAGAGCTTTTGTTCTCTCAAGGTACTGAAAATCTGGTGAAGATGCTCCAAGTGTTGTTCTTCACTCTTGCTAAACACAAGAATGTCATCAAAATAGACAACAACAAATCTCCTAATGAAGGGTTTAAAAATATGATTCATGAGGTGCATAAAAGTGCTAGGAGCATTAGAGAGGCCAAACGGCATAACCATCCATTCATAGAGACCGTCCCTTGTCTTGAAGGCTGTTTTCCATTCATCACCTGGTCTCATCCTTATTTGATGATAGCCACTGCGTAGATCAATTTTTGAGAAAATAGTGGCTCCATGAAGCCGGTCAAGAAGGTCATCAAGACGAGGTATCGAAAAACGATAATCAATAGTGATCTTGTTTACCGCTCTACTGTCAACACACTAGGGGTGGGCACAAATCCCGGAAATCCCAAACCCGAACCGTATCGAGGCGGGACGAGACGGGATTGAAAATTTTAATTTTACTATAGCGTCTTATCCTGTCCCGTCCCGTGTCGTCCCGAACAAACGGGACGGGACACGGTTCTTGATTTTGATATCTCGTAAGACCCGTCCCGAAATTTATTTTATTTATATTTTTAAAGCCCATTAGGCCTGGCCAATGTATTACTCTCTTCTCTATCTGTTCTCTCCTCACTTCTTTCTCTTCTCCCTGTCTTTTTCTTCCCTCTCTTCCGTCTCTTCTTCTTCTTCCGTCTCTTCTGTCGTCTTCTTCTTCTTCACTTCTCTCTCTTCTCCATGTCTTTTTCTTCCCTCTCTTCTGTCTTCTTCTTCTTCTTCTTCTTCTTCTTCTTCTTCACTTCTCTCTCTTCTCCATGTCTTCTTCTTCTTCTTCTTCTTCTTCTTCTTCCCGTCTCTTCTCCCTGTCTCTTCTCACTACGGACAGCCCTAATCTGGTTCAGATCTCTCTCTCTCTCTGTCTCTCTCTCTCTCTCTCCTGACAAGCCCAACTCTTCTTCTTCTTCCTGTCTCTTCTCCATGTCTCAATTCTCACTACGGACAGCCCTAATCTGGTTCAGATCTCTCTCTTTGTCTCTCTCTCTCTCTCCTAACAAGCCTAACCCCGAGACCAACTCAATCTCTCCTGATCCCAGCAGCAAGCTGCCGCCGAACTCAGATCGTCGCCAACGACGCCACCATTGGCTACCCAATCCTCTCCCGTCATCCTCTTCATCTCTCATAGTCGCCGGCGTCCCAAATCTCTCCTCCTCGAGCCCGTGCTCGAGCCGCACCGGCGAGCCCAGACCCACCTCATGCCGCCACTCTTCTCAGACCGACGACAAACTCAGTTTTAGCAACAAAAAAAAGGGCTTTAATCCCGATCCCGATCGGGTTCGGGATGGTCGGGATCACTTTTGAAAAACACCAATCTCTTCCCGAAAATAAATGTCGGGATCGGGATCAGGATCGGGATCACCACTTTTCCGGCCCATCCCGGCCCGTGCCCACCCCTATAACACACATTCGCCAAGACCCATCTTTTTTTAGAACTAAAAGGGCGGGTATTGCTAGTGGACTCTTACTTTCTTGAAGTAAGCCTTTTGCCAACAAATCATCTACCTGTCCTTGCAACTCTTCATACTCCTTGGGGTTCATTCTATAGGCTGCTTGGTTTGGTAGAACAGCTCCAGGCACAAGGTCAATGCAATGTTGGATGTCTCTCATAGATGGAAGACCATGAAGAATTTCTTCTGGAATCACATCATGAAACTCTTCAAGAAGATACTTCATTATAAGAGGTTGCTCATGGCTGTCTTCATTCTCCTCCACAACAAAAAGAACAAAACCTATACCACCTACTCCCAACTCTTTTCTATACTCAGATTGAGTTAAAAAACTGCTATTCTCCATCTTTGACGCCTTTTCCCCATGTTCGAATTTAGAAGAACCCAAAACGACCTTGAACCCATCCTTAATAAAAGTATATGTATTTTTGTAGCCATCATGAAGAGTTCTTCTATCATATTGCCAAGGACGACCAAGGAGTAAGTGTCAAGCATCCATAAGAGCTACATCGCACCAGACTTCGTCCCTATAATTTTTTCCAATGGAAAAAGAAACAAGGCAATGTTGGTTTACCTTTATTTCATTATCTTTCTACAGCCAAGACAACTTATAAGGATGTGGATGCTTTTCTATTTTGAGGCTCAATTTTTTTACCATTTGGGCAGCAACAACATTCTCAAAACTGCCACCATCGATAATCACATCACAAACCTTGCCATGGGAGGTGCATTTTGTGTGAAAGATGTTCTTTCGGAGCCAATCATCTTCTTCTCCACGAACCAAACTTAAATTTCTTCTAACAAAAAGTGATTCTCCCTGGTCGGCGTAAGTAACTTCACATTCTTCATCTGGAATTCCGATACTGGTTTGAGAGTCCTCATCAGCCTCCTCATCAATCTCTTCTTCAATTAGAGTAACAATCCTTGGCACTTGAAGTAGCGGCGTGAGCTAGTATTCGAAGAACTCGGCTGTTGCTTATGCTCAACCCCACCATCACTCTTAGATGAGGTCTTAGATAAAGGTTTAGCTGCTGGTGTTGCCTTAGAATAGAGGTTGCCTCCTTTACTGGTTGAAGCATCTCGGTTTGAGAACCAAAAGCTACTTCCACGTGCTTCTTTTTGTTGTTTTTCAACCTTAAGGGCCAACTTACATACATCATTAAAGGTCCAATACTGTAAGGGCAAGTTTTCTTGCAATTGGCTATTTCCTAATTTGACAAAACCTCTTCCTTGTAATTGCATCATATTGTATAGTTGATAGGGCATTATAAGTGTTTAGAAGTCGTGGCATTAGGATTGTGTTCGTTCTTCTTTGTTGATGTTCATCGAAGTTCGTCTCAATGTCTTTTGGTGACTTCGCTTCTTCTCTTCCTTAAGGTATGGATAATACATATGCATTTCATACACTTTGTTTATCTTTAGGAAGTTGCACAAACACCTTAGGTTTGCTAAAACTTGTTTTGGTTTTATGTTATTTAGCAAACATTTCATTTTAAGCTGTTTTTGTCATTTGCGATCTATCGTATACAGTGCCACGATCGATCGTCCCATGTGGACATTTATATCCGTTGAAATATGACCGTTGCAGTCGAATATGTCCGTTACAGCTTTTTGTGCGATCGAACTCACCTTGTTATGCGATCGATCGCAAATAAGGTTTTCAAGTTCCAGTAGCTTCTGGACATGTTTTATGCACTATGCGATCAATCGTATGTTGATCACGATCGATCGTACAGTACAAATCTTGTACTTATTTCTGTTGTGCGATCGATCGTACCATATCGGGCGATCGATCGTACCATATCGGGCGATCGATCGCGTACTGCAATTCCAGTTTCTATAAAACAGATTTTAATTGTTCGTTTCATTTTGTAACTTTCCAATCTTAAACTCTTGAAAACTGATTCTGCGAAAGTTCTTTGGTATTGAGTGAGCCTAGTTCATGTTATAGGTTCCTCCTTTGGTGCTCCACTTATAATCCTTGCTAAACACTTTTGATTTGCACTTAGTTGCTTAGGATTAAGGAGATTTTGTTCAACTCTAGCAAACATTGATTGTTGTTTTGCTAAGTTGAACGGTTCAATCTACATTCATGCACATATCATTGCATAGCCATTATTCTTGCAATTGGAGTTTCACATCGGTGGAGTTCAATTGGAGAAGCTTGAGGAATACTGCCACTAGTCAATAGGTTGATAGTGTTTGAGTTTGGAATCGAATTTCCCCTTGTATGTGTTTGTCATTTGGCTTTTCATAGTGTGATTCAAGAGCGTGGGGTACAACTCCCCTCCGGTTTTCCTCTAGAGGTAAAGGTTTCGAGTGACCACATCGGGTGTTGTGTGATTGTTGTGATTGTTGCTTAGCTTATCTATTGTTCATAATTGTTTAACGCTTTGTGTGATCCATACAATAGATTATAGACCGTGGTGTGCTAGTTTGATGCACACTTTGGGTTCTAGGATTGTTCAATTGAGTGTTGTTGTTGCATACCTTGTGGTTGTTCAATTGAACTTTGTTTGATCTTTTGATTGTTAGTTAGTTGTGAGAGATAAGTTTTGAAATACTTAGTCTCTCCGATTAGTGTCATACGACTTACCATTGACGGGAATTTCAAATACTGCTGCAACTAAACCACGTTACCAATCTCAGGTCTCAAACCCGCAAGATAACGAGCTATAGTTTGCTCTTCCGACTCCACTAGATCACATTTGATCATAAGATTCTCAAATTCTCTAGTAAAATCTTCCACAGATAACTCCTTTTGTTTGAAATTGTGAAACTTAAGAAAGATATCTTGCCGATAGTTTTCTGGCAAGTATTTTCTTTTAAGTTCTCTTTTCATCTTCTCCCAAGTCACTATCCTTCCTCTTCCCTCTCGAGCTCTCGGCATCTTAAGCTTTTCCCACCAAAAGGAAGCATGTTTCCTTAATTTCACAGCAGCAATCTTCACCTTGCGATGATCCGACACTTCTTTTAATTCAAATATGCATTCCACAGTGTGAAGCCAGTCAATAAACTCATCAGGTTGCGATCGACCCTCAAACTCTGGAATGTCAACTCTAACATCAAATTCTCGTTGACGATTGTGGTTTCTTCTGGGACGAGTAGGAGGAGAATCCTCTTCATTGGAACTTTGGTTTGAACCTTGATAGAATGGATTTTCTTCTTCACCGTCTTCACTGGAAACTTCATCTTATGTTTCTTGAAGATTACAACTGTCCTAGGGTAGCTGAAGTTCTTGTACTTGTCTCTTTAATTCTTCTATCTCAAGATCACGATCAAGTAGCTGTTGACCTCCACGACCACCACCACGTCCACCACCACGACCAGCCATAGGCTCTGTTTTAATCGTCGAGCTTCCGTGCTCTGATACCAAATTGATACCGGGTTGGCAATTTAAAGCCAAGTTGAAACTCACTTCCCAAGCTAACACCTTATGATTCAAAAAACTCACCACCTAAAGAGTGTTGTCAGAGGAATGAAAGTATGGAACTCACCACTCAATGGACTCTTCACTCTTCCAAAGAGATACAGAGTATGAGAGAAAAAATCTCCAATGAACTATTTTCTTATTCATGAACTGCCTTCTCCAGTACACAAAGAAGACTCTAAAATTAATAGAAGTAATCTTGGAACAACCCTCCGAGCATAGGCTACTCTTCTCAAGACTAATAATTAAGAAACATTACTAAGACAACTGTAAAACTTATTGGAAAACGAAAGGACTCCTAGAAGCACAAAAAGAAAACCAACAATAGAAGACAAGCTAATTAATTTTCTCACAACCCAACTATAGTGCAGGTCCTTCAAACTTGAGTGATTAATGTGAGAAGTTGGAATTCCTTTGGTAATGCAGCCATGGATATAGTTTCAAACACTCTCGTGTCAGTTTGGTTTCATATTAGTGAGATTGCAGATCAAGTAGCGTTCAAGTGCATTGTTTGGGCAATCTTTTAACTCCCAATCACGGCGGCCTACAGTTGTGTAAAAAGGTAACAAATAAGCATAAAGATTTCAAACTATGTCGAAATAGATGAATTTTGATAGAAATCATGATGAATTTTCTAAGTTGATTCAACTAGATTATTCAAGCTTTGCTACAAAGATTATAAGCATGTTGAGCAGTACATCAAACCACAAACAAAACATGCTCTTGCTGTCACTAAAAAGGAAAAATGAAAATGAAAATAATGGTAAGCAACAAACAAAGTGCAGATGTTCTAAAACATGAACCTATTAATTACTTTACAACTACATGAGAAATATTCTGGATAAAATAAGTAAAACATAATAAGAACTGTTTTAACAAGATAAGGAATCCTGATAAATAATTATGTGGAATCATGTTTTAATCTACGAACTGTGGTCTACAACATAACATGCCAAATATAAGCTTAAAGATTGACATATGTATACCTGCCCAGCTTCTATAAGAGCTAACATAACCCATGATGTACTAACTGTATGTGATCTGTTTCCTTCAAGATTTTTGTATACCTGCTCAGTCAATGCAAAAGAACTATAGTTATATATATGTATATGTACAAGTGGGAGCAGCATCTGCTTTTCTATGACTGGAATGTTAACTTTTCCTCAAATATGTATACACATTTGTAGTTTGTACTCAAACACATGCAACACATACATTTAATTTCCTTCATTAATTTGATTTATTTTCCTCCCACTAGGAGAGAGATGGATGGAGAATTATCATTTTTAATATTATATATATATATATATATATATATATTGAAAAGTTCTACAATATTAGAATATATGTTATACCTCCACTTACATATATAACAACAAAATTTGTTGTCATTGTGCTAATGAGAGTTTTTTTTGTGTAACTTCATTTACGACTTTGTTACAAGTTTGTGAATAATTTGTTGTCAAAGTTGGAATTTTGGTTCAATTATATGTAAATAATGTAAAACGAATGTGGTAACTTTGTTGTTATTGTAGTAATTTTGGTTCAATTTTTTGTTCAAAAAAGTTGTAAATTGAGGTATGACATACATCACCGTACCACAGTCTACCCGTATATATGTGTATAAATATGGAAAAATATATTAAGTCACACGTATACGTCACAGATTTATGCTTCATATGCAGAAATGCAGAATGTATTTCTTTAAGCAGCTTAATTCGAAAGTAGTCACAAGTCTTATCTTATAACTTCTTCAAATTAAGTGTTTACCACAAAGACTCTAAGAGAATGGTACGTACATCTCAAGGAAAATATCACATGTGTATTGTATACAAACGCATACACAGCAATCATAAAAAAGAATGATAACCAAGAAAAATAAGAATTTAAGAATGGAAAGAAGAATGGTAATTCTCTTGGAGTACTGATGCGGGGCACTCATTTGCATTAACAGATTGGGAAACAAATAATCTTTGAGAAAATATTGGGAAATAAAATGAATTATAAATATAATGGAGAAGCTCTATATAGATCACCAAATCATCTTTATAACAAGAAAGTTAACATTTTGTATTTGTTTACCAATGTGCAATCGGAATAGCCCAATCCCAAATATGTGTACAAAATTTTATAAGATCTTTCAACGAAAAGCAAGAAGAAAAAGGGAATCACATTTATGACAATGAAAAGGAAAAAGGAAAAATAATTATAAGAGAAAAGACAACTGAAGTACCATAACACTAGAAACTTGAATTGTTGTTACATTGAGTTGGAGTGTTGGACTTGGTTCGGGGAAGTAATCAATAGCAGAGGTTGAAAACGAAAATTGGGGGTTTAGCACATGCAAGTGTTCCAAATGAAGAACACTCAAAATCAATAGTAGCACTTCACCTGTACAATATTGGTAGATCTTCCAAAGATAAGTTCTTCAATTTTGGAAGAACGGTCTTCTCGTTGTTCACTATTTCCCACCTTGCTTCGATTACTCTTTCCAAGACAGGGCAGTCAGATAAATGAAGGTCTTCCAATTGAAAAAGACATTGAGCTACATCAAATGTGAAGAGACTTCCCCGGAAGTTGCAATTGCTAATGACCAATTTCCTAAGAGTCTGGAACATTCCACGTGGAGCAGGACTATTACATATGCGTCTTACTGAACATAGACCCCACAAGTTCATCTCTCTCAGTTTTATTTTGTTCTGACCCCACAAGCTGAAGATGCAGGGGCAGCTTCATCTCGATCCACCTGCTGCAGCTGCAGCCTCAACATCTGCTGCCCTGCTCCTGCCACTGCTGAAACTGCTTCATCCGCTGATTCTGCTTATCCAGTAATTCGCGCCGTACCTGACAATAGTGCTTGCCCAGCATGCTAGTAGTCATTGGAAACAAAAGAGAAGTAAATAAGTCAACAATTTAATCAATGTCTCCGTAAATTTAAAAGCAAAAGCTAGTCTGAAATGCAGGATCAGAGTAAATTAATAAATCTAGATAAAAGGAAAATGATTGAATTCATGATCAGTACAGGGACTCTGTTTTCGAATTTTGCAACAATCATGCAGTTGATTGAAAAAATAAAAAATAAAACAGAGAAATATAAGAACTTAAGAATGAAAAGAAGAATGGTAGCTAAAATTCACTTGGTTTACTGATGTCACTCGTTTGCATTAAAAGATTAAGAAAGCAAACAAATAATCTTTAAGAAAATATTGGGAAGCAAATGATAATGTTAATTATGGAGAAGCTCTCGATATATATATCACCAAAACATCTTTTAATTTCTATTTGTTTAGCAGTAGGAAATCGGAGAAGCCCAATCCCAATGTGCTGACCCTACCAATTATATAAGCAGACTACAAGAGAATAGATAAATCAAGTAAGTTTATGACACAACGACATACTTTTGCAAATTGTAACTGGAGAGGCCACTGGAGAGATGATCATTATTGAAAAGGACTTGGTTCCTGCTGTGGAAGTAGTGAGAAGCGGCAGAGGTTGGAAATGACAAGTGGGGACAGTCCTCCACATGCAAGTTTTCCAATGAAGGACACTCAAAATCAATAGTAGCACTTCCCTTGTACAATATTGGAAGATTTTCCAAAGTTAAGTTCTTCAATTTTGGAAGAACGGTCTTCTTGTTGTTCACTATTTCCCACCTTGCTTCGATTACTCTTTCCAAGAAAGGGCACTGGCATACAAAAAGGTCTTCTAATTGAAAAAGACATTGAGCTACATCAAATGTGAAGAGACATCCCCGGAAGTAGCAATCAACAAGGACCAAACTCTTAAGAGTCTGGAACATTCCACGTGGAGCAAGACCATTGCATATGCTTCTTACGGCAAGTAGACCGTACAAGTTCATCTCTCTAAGTTTTGTTTGTTCTGGCTCAAACCCTTCACATCCAAACACATATTCCATTTTACTTGTAGCAAAACCACCATCAAGGATTAGTTTTTCCAGATTTAGTAGTCTACGCAACAATTTTGATGGCAACAGTACATTCTCCAAGTTACGACAGTATTCGACCTTCAATAACTTTAGATTGCAGAGAGACCCAGGTGGTAACTCACCAACACATAACTCCTTCAGGTCATCCAAGTATTCCAGAGACAACTCTTCCAAGTTCTCAAACACAGCATTATCTGGAACACATGTTATTGCATTCATTAACTCTTTCAAGTTCTCAGAGCGACCACTTACAAAGAGAACTTTCAGTCTACGTAACCTCCCATGGTCATATTCCACAAGAATGTTATTTAACCCTTTGCATTCTTTATAATGTAGCCTCTCTGTATTCTTTACCACAACGTTGACAAACCAGTCTGGAAAGGTACTAATGGTTGTGTCAGTTCTGTCAAGACTCAAGGATCTACAAATATGATCAAATTGAAATTTTATAATGGTTCTCTCTCTATTTTGGCCGCTGCAGATACTAATATTAACGTAAACCCAATTTGGTTCAACCTCGACACTTTTAGGGAAATTTGCATCAGATATGCAAACCTTCAAACTGCTTAAATATGATAAACCAGTTAACTCATCAAAGCCAATATTAGTTTCTTCTCCTTCTCCATCAACTTTACTCCCCCAGTCCCAAAATCCACATTGCATGTACAGTTCTTCTAATCTATGCAACTTTGATATCGCTTGAGATGGAATTGTGACGATACGTCCACGATTAGAACTGACATCCAGCATCCTTAGATTAGTCAACTGTCCTATTTCTCTTGACAATTCTTTTAGAGCATTTGCTCTCATACTAAGAATCTCAAGCTTCTTCAGTTTCCCGAGTATAGAAATGTCAAGTATGTTCTTGCAAGAATCTAAATTCAAGGCGTGAAGGTTGGTTAGGAAACTGATAGATTGGGGTAGTAATGAAATATGAGTGTGACTAAGATCTAAGACTCTTAATTCTTTCTGACTTGAGAAAAAGGATTCTGGGATCTCATTTAAAAAAGCATTATCTTGTAATAATAAAATCTGGAGATTTTGACATACCAACTCATGGGGTAGCTTGCAAATTTCATTCTTCATTAGTGAGATTGCATAGTAGCCTTTATCTGCGTTAATCTTTGGCCAATTCTTCAATTCATAGCCAACCTTTACCAAGAAGCGCTTGCCGTCTTCACATGAGGAAATTAATATTGCCATATCCCGAATAACATCATGCATCCTTACACATCTGTCATACGCGTCCAAAAGCAAGCTAGAATCTTTAAGGGCCTTAACCACTGAATATGTTCTGGCTCGGGCTTCTTGCATGTTAAAATCTTGAAACATTCCTTTCCCAATTCCATACATGAGCAAGTATTCAATTGGGATATCATAATCTTCTGGGAAGAGGCAGCAAAGCAAGAAGCATGATTTGGAATCATCAGATTTCAAGTAATCATAGCTTAACTTTATGCATTTGAACACATCTCCCTCATCTTCAGGGATTGCTGGTTGAGAAGCCTTTAGTCGTCGAGCAGCCTCTTTCCATTCGTCCAAACCTTCATCTCGAAGAGCCCTCGCAACTGCTATCAAAGCAATTGGTAGACCAGCACATTCTCTAGCCACCTCTCTGGCCACATCATAGAAATTGGGTGATTTGTCAAAAGACATCCTTGCTTTCTTCACAAATAAGCTCCAAGAATCTTTTTCTGATAAGATATTGAGAGGAATATTTGGGTGGCAATCCATGTCATTGCAAACACGCAATCTTCTGGTGGTCAGTATGACTTTGGAATTGCATCTTTGAAGTTCGTTGTGGCTCGGAATTCCTATGCTTGAAAACTCTATTCTCTTCCAAATGTCATCCAAGATTATCAGGATCCTGGTTCCTCTCATTATCTTCTCCTTCAATCTACGGGCTCTTCCAATTTCTGTCTTCTCTTCCAATTTGAATCCCAGCAGATCTGCAAATGTCTCTTGAATTTTCCTCAGGTTGGGGTTCTGGGATACCACAGCTATAATCACTTCATTAAAAAGCCTACGTTTTTGGGCTTGTGCACCGACATGTTTCACCATCGTTGTTTTTCCAACGCCTCCCATTCCGTAGACTCCAACAACAGTGACTTGATCATCTTCTAGCACCTTCAAGACCTTATCCATGGCTTGTCTTGTTGCTTCAAATTCTTGAAAATCTCCTGTGAAGTCAATTTCAGCAGGGAGTACTTTACTGCAGACAAATTCCTCAATGGCGTCCACAAGTTCTCTTTCAGTTCTGCAAGTAAGAAATCATCGGGAAAATTAATGATAAATCCAAAAGCACAAGTATAACTCTTGTTAATTAAAACAGACTCATCATGCTAGCTTACTTATAATTCAGTGTATGCCACCCAGAGTAATTGGCCACTTTTTGTAAAGCATCTCTCCACTGCTGCACCTTCTCTGATCTCTGTCGCCCAGAGTTTTCATGCTTAGTGAAAGCATCTCCGAAACTCCTCTTTTGATATCGTACGTCAGTAGGATCGACATTATAAAAAAGTGGCAGAATTCTATTGTTGTCTTCCATGCATTCACAAATGTTTCTAAGTTCCTCCAAACACCAAGTAGAAGAGGCATAGTTCGGAGAGAGAATAATAATTGCAAACCTCGATTCTTTGATTGCTGTTAGGAGAGTGGGAGAAATAACATCCCCTACTTGAAGATCTTGGTCATCCATGAATGTTTTAATTCCTCTCCTGTTTTGCAGTCGATTGTATAATTCGGATGCAATACCCTTGCGAGTATCTACACCCCTGAAACTCAAAAACACATCATGCTTCAACGGAGGAGATAATTCAGGAAGAGATGAAGAGGCATCGACGTCCACCAATTCTTGATTATCCTGCGATATTGGAGAAGAAAAACGAAAACGAATGAAAACCAATGAAAACAAATATTGGAGGATACAACTTATGAAATAGTTGTTAATATGTTTCTAACCTGAAAGAAATGGAACTCCTCCATTAGCTTGAGCTGTTACAGACCCAGAAGTATTGTGCCTTAGACTCTTGGATAGATCTCCGTTAGCCTTACAAGAGAGCTAGGCTTTGAGGCAATTATTGGTGTTTGGGTGTCAGGCAATTACCTGAAACTTTCCATCCATATCCCTACAAACTTGATGAAATGTGGACTAAGTCACGGCCATGGCCCCATCAAAAGGAAAAGTTGAGACAATTATTGGTGTTAGGGTGGAGAACAAAGTGAAAGTAAACAAAGGAAAAGTAGAGCTGCCATTTTTTTTTTAATAAGAGAGTGGAGAAATTATTGTTCTTTCTGTTCAACCTCCTTTTGTTTCTGGCATAGTCCTATTTCTCTTGACCTAGAAATACCAACGTTTTGGAGGACTGACTGGAAAACAGTTGAAATCTTTACTCTTTCACAGTACAGTTGGAGTCCAATTGATCACATGAATTGAATGGACCTATAAATGTCGAAATGAATCTAGAAATCTTGTTAAAAACCAAATACTGATATTTATGTCCCATTGGTACAAGCCTAATGAATATTACTCTTAAACGTAGTAGGTGTATAACAATAGCACTCAATATTCTTTCTATACTTTAGATTGTACCTCTACTGATTTCTATTTTTTCATTGAACCTTGTTCGTCTAGTTCTTGTCTCAATCAAAATGACTTCAATTTGGTGATCAGACACATTGATTATTGCTTTCATTTCTGCAAAAACTAAACTCATCTCGCAGTTGCTGTCTTAGGTGGTCATGCAACACCATAAGTATGTGCATATTTATACCGATTTGAAAGGCATAATTTGCAGAACAATATGGTTTGTGGTTTAGAATGCAACTACTTGACCAGAAATCAGTGTTCAACCTAAAGATCATTAAATTCTGTATTTCAAAGTGAGTCCAAAATCCACTTATCCTCAGCATTCTGTTTGCTTCTCTTGCCATTTTTCTGCTTTATAGTTTATAGTCCAAAACAGCAGGAGAAACTGAAACTATGAGGGAGTTCCCTGCCAATGAGCATTAGTTTGAAAAACCAAATTCTCCAAAATCGAAGTGTCTGCTAACCTAGACATACACACGCAACCGTTAGATAATGAATCTAGCAAGACATACAGACTATAACAAATAAGCTAAAGACCAGTAATAGAGGTGTATAGAAAGAATTGTTGAGGAATAATTATATGCATACCAGGGCAAGAATTTGCTCAAACATAATCCTGATCATGTCAACCGATCTCTTCACTCTCACGAAGTTTATGGAGGATGGCTGCTGGAATCCCTTTGGAAGTTGTTTTTAACGTGATGATATATTGGCACATCAGCTAGATCAATCAACTTTGTTGCTTCAGCTAGATCGCCAACCTTGAACATATTTACTCTTCAGTGAAAGATGTGTCAAAATGTAATCAAAATAAAAGAGAATATCATTGAGGTGAATAACCACTGTGAGTGAACTACCTGCGGAAATGAGTTCTTATGGTTTAGCAGCATAACAAGTCTGTACTTTTCAACAGCTGCCTGCAGTTACACGTGTTATATAAGCTGAGTACTAGGACATGATTGTGCTAAATAGAAGCAACCACAAAATGAAGTACGGAAAACATACGAAGGAAGTAAAGATTTGGAGAAAGAGGTTTTGGACAAAACCTTATGGTCAGCCAAAATGTGCTCACAGATTATCCTAAGCATGTCAACTGAATGTTCCACTCGAATGAGTTTCCTGAATTACTACAAGAAATCTTTGCAGTATTCTGAATTAAGTCGCAATCAACCAACTCTTCTAGTGTACCAATTGACCTTGCACCCTATAAAAGTTCATCAACCAGCAACAGAGCAACCCATCAAAATTCAGGTTGGATCTTTGAACTCATCAACCAAAGGAGTTGAATAGTAAAATTCAAAGATACAACCTTTCGTTAGTAATGCGTGGCTCAAATTAAAAAGTGAAGCAATGCCAATACAAGCTAGCATAGGAGCCAGAAATTAAAAACTAAGAAACACTAGTCTCCCATGGCATCAACTAGTTGTAATTAAATTTAGCCCCAACCGACCGTTTGATTCATTCATCGCTCAATGCCACCGACCCTCCATTGAAGAACGACAATCAAATACTGTAGAAGATTTAAACTTTTCTACTATAACAAAGAACCCAACAAGCTCAATCCACCCAGCGAAGAAGAAGAGCCAAGTTTTAATCCAAGTTTTTAATCTTGTATAAAATAAACAAGCATCAATATCGAGTAAACAAGTGACAGTAGTACCTTGATTAGCAGGCAAGTCCTGGTTTTCGAATGAGAGAGCAAAATGGAGACGACAGGCTTCAGGTAATCTCCACGCGCGGAAAATGGAGCGTTAAGTTGAGCGAGCCGCCACTTCTTCGAATCCGTCTGTCTGCGCGGTCTTTTCTCAACTCCCAGTGGAGTACTGATAACGACTGGCGATGTATTGGGTGGTCGGATCCCCCTGATGACCCGACCCATGCGGCTGGGCCTAGCCTGGAATAGACTTTTGTATATACAAATATATACAATATACAATACCAGCAAAGTTTAAAATATCGATAATATTCTCGATGTTAATTTCTACATATTTCCGATATTTTGTTTTTTTAGTACATTTTTAGTTGAATGTGCATTTTTTTATCCAAAATTTTGTGTAATTTTCATCGATATCTGACTTTTCTAAATTCCATTGAAATTTCTATTTTTGGAACTGTTGAAATAGAGAATTTGAACCAAATCAAGAAAATAAAGAAACGGCACTGAATCAAGAAATGTGATTGGAAAATTGGTAATTCACACTTAATGAAGTTACTAGCTACTAAAATATTTAGAAAGTTATGGTTTTAGATATTTCAAATGGCTCTTGCAAAAAGTCGATTTTGGACTGTAAAATCGGATTGCTAGAATGTTCGTTTTGGACCCATAATAGTTTTCCGAGAAGAGAACAAGGAGATCTACAAAGTTCACTTTAGTGAGTCAGATATAGGCCAAATAAATTCGCTTACAGAATCCTATTCGGCAATATATACCGGCTTTTCTGGATTGTTCAATTGATTTCAAAATATTTAGGAACTTTATTTAAGGAGTAAGAAATTACGAAATACAAGTTTCCTTGCCCTAATATCATGGGAGCTGATATTTGTACCCCCTTTTCTTGTCAAACTACTATTTGTACCCCCCTTTCATTATGCAATTCAATTCTTAAATATAATATAAATTTTGTTCCAGTTCTGCCCTCATCCTATTTTAATTTCTTTTTATTTATTTCAGTTTCTACAATTTGTGCGTGAATTTGAATTTTTTAGAAGAAATAAAGAAAAAAAAATCAACGTTTAGTATTGGTCGCTTAGAATTCTAGGTTTTCCCTTTTCAGTCTCTCTTTCGCGCTAAAGAGCGACAAACCAAAAACTTGCTTCCGTCTAAATATCAGCAACAATGGAGGAAGAGCTCGAAGAATCAAGCCTTAATCTTGAATTGCAAAGGATCATAGATATGGTCCACAATGGTGATATGGAAGAACTATTAGAGCTTGGCCAATCAGCTAACTCCTTAGAGTACCAAAATCCTGGTGAGTTCTTCTTTCAAAATCCCTTTCAAAATCCCCCTTTGGCAAATAGTCGAAGCATGTGTTAGATGAGAACAATCAATATTTGTTTTGTTTGATAATAAAAGTGTACGTATAGTGTAGTATATAGAAGTATAGAACTGAACCTTGCATAGACAGTAGTATTCATATATATTTGATTCAATCATTCATATATAATTTGTGTGTTTGTTGCGATTCAATCCAATTTATGTTTGTATTGACACGAGCAACATACATATATACTCAATAAGGTTTGGTTTTAGATTAAAAGTTTGAAGCATGTGCTAGATTTTATAATAATAATATTTAGTGGTTATGGGTTGCAGCTTATATTGGGATTTATTGGTTGTAGCTTATACTGGACATACTTGCATCTAATTTCTAGATTTTATAGCTTAATAGTAGAGATGATTTTCTTATTCTTAGTTCATGTTTTTTAGCTTCTTTATCATAGATTCATCCGTTCCTGTTCTTATCAAATTAGGTGGAATGACGTCTAAGTTTAATTATGTAATGAGGCTGGTTTTAAGTTTTCACTTCAGAATTCATTTACAAGTTTTTTTAACTATGCACAAGGTTTTCCAGTTAAGTACGTACATGGCTTTCTTGTAGCATTTCTGTTCAAAATTCTTGCTAATATTATGTACATGCTTATGATCTAGGAAGTCAACCAACGATTGGTGAGCCGAACAAATTCCTCTCTTTGGTGATGAAAGTTTTCACAGTCGAGAAGATCTCCTTGGTGCTGTACGGAATGCAGCATTTCAGCAAGGGTACGCGACTGTCATAAGAAGGTCTAAAGCTGATAAAAATGTCGTGATCCGTTGTGATAGAGGTGGTTATTATAAAGGAAGTAAAATTCCAGCGGAGGAAAGGAAAAGAAAGTCGGCTTCTCGTCTCATAAATTGTCCATTTGAGATCAGAGGGAAAAAGAAAAAGATATATGGTGGGTTGTGGAAGGTGGAAATATATAATTTATCTCATAATCATGAACCGTCAGCTGACATGTCTGGACATCCCTCTTATCGTAGACTTTCAGAGCAAGAAGTTTTGCTTCTTCAAGAAATGAATAAGGCTGGCATACAACCGCGCCAAATTTTGTCTTCCTTGAGACAACGTAATCCAAATCTTCAAGCAATTTCTCGAACTATCTATAACATGATAGCTAAGATCAGAAAAGAGAGTCTTGGAGGTCGTCCAATTATTCAAGCCTTATTGGAAGAGCTTGGTGAAGGTGGTTTCTTTCATAATGTGAAGTATGATGAAGAAGGTCACTTGACTCATTTGATTTTTGCTCATCCCAAGTCTATCCAATTGACGAAGAGCTATCCTAATGTTTTTGTAATGGATTGTACTTATAAGACTAATAAGTACAACATGCCATTACTAGACATCATAGGAGTCTCAAGCTTCAATACGTCATTTTATTCATGCTTTGTTTTCTTGCAAAGGGAGGAAGAACAAGATTATGTGTGGGCTCTAAAAATGTTCGGTAGGCTTTTGGGTGTTGATCAACATCCATTGGCGATTATAACAGATAGAGAGTTCGCATTGATGAATGCAGTGAATGTAGTTTTTCCAAGGACTCCTAATCTCTTATGCTTGTGGCATATTGAGAAAAATATATTTACACGTTGCAAGGCGCACTTTAAAGAAGAAGTTGATTGGGTATCTTTCATAACTTCTTGGAATAACTTAATCAAGTCAGATGATGAATTATCATTTGATATTGCCTGGAGTCATTTTGAAGTGGAGTATAAAGAGAAGGAGTATGTTCTGAAGTACATTAGAGGCACTTGGCTTCCGTTGAAAGAAAAGATTGTGAGAGCTTGGACAGAGCAAGTTAGGCACTTTGGCAATCATGTTACCTCAAGAACTGAAGGTGCACATGCAACTCTAAAGATGTATCTTCAAGCTTCCACAGGAGGTCTCCGTGAGGTGAGAGATAAAATTTTTCTTGCTATTGATAACCAATTTCAAGAAATCAAAACACAACTTTCAAGTGAAAAGGTGCGTGTTCCTCAAATGCTTCGCATTTCCTTCTTCCAGGAGCTTATTACTCATGTATCTTTTTTTGCATTGTTTGAGTTACACAAGCAATATGAATTAGCAATCTCTAGCAGTTACTCATCTCAATGTAAAGGTCAATTTTGCAAGAAAATGGGTCTTCCATGTGTTCACATGATTAGGATGATGAATACTGAAGTATTTCCTTTAAGTGATATACATGATCAATAGAGGATTGATACGAAGTGTTTGAGTAATGATGATCATTCTCGGTTAGATGATGAAGAATCAATAGATTGTCTTTTTGTCAAGTTGAAAGACAAGTATGAGAAACTGTCTCTTATGCAAAAAGAAGTTACCAAAAGGCAATTATCTCAACTTCTTGGTACACCTCTTCCTTCAATTCTGGAACCAACAGTGCAGCCTCACAAAGGTCGTCCGTCAGGGTCAAAAAAGAGCAAGCATTCCAACTCCACAAAGCGTGATCCTTCATTATTTGAGATCGTTGAAAAGCAAATTAAAAGAGGTGGTGTTTGAAACTGAGCAATTACAGTCTACAATTTAAGGTAGTTTCTTCTATTCTTTTTGTATAAAATTTTGGAATCTATCTTGTGAATTACATGTCTGCTAGCATACTAAGAATGACTTCTCTTATTTTGAAACAGGATAAACTCTAGGAGTGGACTAGGCAACTTCAATTCTCCGATTTTTGTCTATATGCAAGGAATCGTGAAGAGCCAAATTTTTGTCTATATGCAACTCTTGTTACTATTTTAGCTCCATTATATGGAGAATAACTTCTGTTTTGATTTTTACTGTAGGATGAGGGCAGAATTGGAACACAATTTATATTATATTTAAGAATTGAATTGCATAATGAAAGGGGGGTACAAATAGTAGTTTGACAAGAAAAAGGGGTACAAATATCAGCTCCCAATATCATTTAGGACTGTTTTCATCGGAGCACGAGCCCTCTACGAACCATACTTAATACCGTGATAAATTCTATGAGACGCAACAATCACAACTCACTTCTCCATCTTGAAGATATAGAGAATAGAATGATCCAAACTAGAAAATATAAAATATGTAATCGAAAAAAAAAATCTAAAATAAATACTAATGCAATTGGGATCAGAACATACTCCAACATAAGAATTATCTTCAACACTAGGCAGAAGTGTGAAACATAGTCCTCCAAGAACAAATTTCCAACTCCGCACTAGAAGTATCCTTAGAAAAGACCCAAACTACTGTAGAAATGAATTATTCAGCCAAATTATACAAATGTAAGAAATCAGAAGCTCCTAAACGGGAAACCACTGTGATGAACATTCTGTGGGAATAGGATGAGATGACAACCAATTCCATTTCATCTCAGCTTAATGTTTTTAGAATATTACAGAACCAAACAAAGAAGAGGGTACTGTGTTTTGGTTTAGCAATTTTCCAAGACAAGTGTACTCTTCGTTAATCCCTTTCCGTTATTTTCAGTTTCCAGAGAAACAAAAACAAAATAAAACAAACCAATCTCCTCCCCTGATCCCAGCGTCTCAAAGTTTCTGACTTTTCTTTTCAAAGCATATAATAGAACAATAACGTCTTAACAGGAGAGGAAGTAAAAAATAAAGATAAAGAAATAAGGAAAAAAAATAAAGGGGAGACCATTGGGCACTGATTTTGTTCTCCAGCGACTTCATACAACAAACGCAATCTATATGATAAAGGAGGGGGGGGGGGGGGGGGGGCTGGAAAAGATGAAAAAGAATTACAGATCGACTACACTTTCTATTTCTTGCCATAATCTCTTCTATTCACATGCTAATTTGGTGTCAAAGCTACTCAGGCAGATAGCAAAGGCCTGAAATGCAGACAACGGGTACCGGTAATCCATAGTAAACATATCCTTGCCAACTTTACCAAACTGAAGTATGATCTTGTCATGGTCCGATGGGGTTGGCTGCGGGGGTTGCGATGGCGTTGGTGCACCAGCAGCAGACTGCGTAGTAGCAGCTATCAACTGAAAGTTTTTGACCGATGCAACCGTCACCCGTCCCCGGAAGTTTAGGCACCAACACTGCAACTGCTCATGCCATCTTGGTGCCTTGTTCCGAAGAACCAATGGCCTCTCCTTTCCTTCCTCTTCATAACGGGATGACCCCCCAACAATATCAGAGAATCGAGAACTGCTAAACTCGGTTGAATTATCAATTGATTTTGAGAAGGAAATGCTCCGGAATGAGTCCTCGAGGGAGCGCTGGAGAAGCTCGGGCTGGCCAGGGACAGAGCCACCAGGCTCAAGGGATGAGGCAGGGATTGAGTGCATGCTGCAGTGCATCCTGCGTGGCCCCCTAGTGCCGAGCACATTTAACTCATATGTCACTTGCGCAATGTTGTAGCTGCCAGTAGGGACCTTGGGGGAAACCTTTGTGGAGTTAAATCGACGGCTTCGGCCAGGTGGTGAAAGCTGAGCACTGTTGTAGGGAGGCTGGGTATCATAAATAATGAACTTGGTGCCTAGAAAATTAGATCTGAAACAATAAAAAGGATGAGATACAGATAAGTGTAACTCGTTGGAAACTATGTAAATTGAGTGGAACCAACTTGAGTATACTCCATAATTTGTTAAGCTGAATAGCATTAACTTTCAAAATTTACTAATAAACATAGGTTCCAGCAATGCAAAAATAAAAGCACAAACTCAAAATACAAATGCATCCATGAGAACATAGGAACACCAACTGTGGACGGCATGCAAAATAGGCCGATTAAGATGTTTCAGATGTGTGATGATTAAATAATTTTTTTTAAAACATTACTGATCAAAATAGACTGAAAAACAAAAATGTAGTTAATCCTCATTCATGGATGGTGGGGTGAAAATGAAGGAATACTAGAGAAAGCAACTAAAATTTCAAATGCATTCACCTATATCCTTCAGATCAACAACAAAATAAACAGAATTACAAATATCAAACAGATGAGCATCCTAGTAACACCAAAGACCAAGCCTAGTAACACTATTGACTGGTCACCTTGCAGAATTCCGATTCCCAGAACTCTTATGGTCAACCCAGAAAAGGTGAAAAAGAAAAGGAGTAATTTCATAGTCTAGGTCCCTCAAACGTGCCCAATGAGTTTACAGAGGGCCAATTTTTCATTACAGTTTCATGTAGAGTTCAAATAATGTTTGTAGATGGCACATTTCACGTTCTTAGATTGTACGTATTGTTGTCTTTTCTAGTGTCACTAATATATAAATTTCAACATAGAATACAACCACTTAAAAGAAAGCTGACAAACCCACCTCAGTTTCCCAATGTAAGTGTTACTTGATCTTGATATGTTATCTGCATCCATGGAGATCACATACTCTGTGCAAGTAGTTCTTCGTGTTCGCTTAGCAGAAAGAAGAAATTTCCCATTTTCAACAAGCAAAGCTGCAAGAGTATGCCAATGATCAACAGGACATCCTAAAATAGAATCTTATGAAAGTAAAGCATCAAGGTGCAAACTATGTTCTAGAAAGTTTAAAGACGAGTTATTGCTATACAACCCCATTCATATATTTCCGTCCCAATATAGCCAAAAAAAACTCTTTGTATAACTTTATACGGTTTACAACCGTAGCATTAAGCTACATTGAGCAGAGAAGGCTGATAAATAATTCCACTTATATTGGGCAGAATGTGATGCATACATTGAATCATAGACGGCTTAAATTAACTATACCTCCAATACTAGGCAGGTATGGTTGACACTTGACAGGACTGAATTAGCAATTCTCAAGTCCAACTAGGCCTCTCCAGCTGAGCTGGAAGCACCAGTCGCCAGCAAACAGGTGCATAATGCACAACTAAATGGTTTGCAAGAACAGACACAAATGCAAATACATTACAGGAACGTTATTACCAAGTTAGCACAGTTGGCATCATGCATACATTGAATCATAGACGGCACAAATTAACTATACCTCCAATACTAGGCAGGTATGGTTGACACTTGACAGGATTGAATTAGCAATTCTCAAGTCCAACTAGGCCTCTCCAGCTGAGCTGGAAGCACCAGTCGCCAGCAAACAGGTGCATAATGCACAACTAAATGGTTTGCAAGAACAGACACAAATGCAAATACATTACAGGAACGTTATTACCAAGTTAGCACAGTTGGCATCCATGGAATTTGTGAACAGGATATTAAATCTACCCAGCTGGACTCTACAGTGGATACTTCTGACCAATAAAATTTGGTTTCAATAGAATGTGAGAAATCAAAGCACATATCAACAGAGCGGTTCATAACAACCTGCAAAATAGGACCTATAGGATCCACACCAAACTCTGATAACATGACATTATACTCATCATAGGTCTGAACATTTACCAGAAACCACTCTTAGCTTTGGTACATACCAATTAACTAGAAAGCAACTCCTGTTTTGGCATATATCATTCACAAAAGCTACTATTTGTGACCTTTGTAAAATTGTTTTATCATGTCAACTGACGAAGCACACGGCGAATTCATAGAAGATTATAACTATACTTTAAAATCCTACGAATCACAGTACATCAAAAATTATAATGCCAATACAATTGTTTTAAAGACTTTACCAGGGCTAAGGCAAAGGTAAAGGTGGTAGGTTAAATTAGATTTGTCCCTCTTGATAAAGCACTGGATTGTTCCATCCCGAGATCCTGGCTGGAAAAGACAGCAATTGAACAATGTGTCAGCGCATTAAAACTATCTCTCATTTAAAAGAAACATCCAAGTGCATACACGCTGATACAAATAACTTAAACGGTAAAAGCAAGTTATGAGATTAAGAGACAAATTCTTGTTGCATTTTTTGGTTTTTTACTCAAGTGCATCTCGTAAGAAAGACAAGACCAGGCTCTCACCTGCTTCAGGGAGACTGGGAAAGTAATCTTCCCAGAGAATTCAGGACTTCTGACAATTTCTTTGCACATTTCCCTCCATGACCTGCATACCGCAGCACAGGCAACGACATGCTTGCGAGCGGGCCACGTACTCTCACTAGCCTCCAACCTTTTTATTACATCGCGTAGTAGCTCAGGTGGGAGGCTAGCCCAGCGGCTATTCTGGATTACAGGAGGTTGGTCATGCAGCTCATGAACCGAGCCATGTGATTTGCCCCTGTGATGACCAGTCAGTCTCACCTCAAAACTTCGTCTCGATAAACTTCCAAAGCCATCTCTTACATCACGAACTATACTGCGAAACGACATTTACTCTGGCATGCGAATAGCCCCAGATGTTAAATATGTCTTCAATATAGGAGCATAAATTACACTGGGTACAGCTGCAAATCAACCAAACTGGATTCAAATTCATGTTACAATGCTTAATAACCAAGAAAGAAAAAAAAAAAAAAAAAAAAGGAATAAGACTGATTAAGAAAAAGCGCTAAGCAAGAAAAAGAGATTCTTGTTAAAGATAGCCTCACTCTCACAAATGGACCTAAAGCAGCCTAAAGTATCATATTTTATCCAGATACATCTTTTGTTTGGTTTTTATAGCTGATCAACCAGCCAAACTACAACTAGTTCAAACTAAAATTCCTATTCTGTGGAATTACAATGAAAAACCTAAAAACCAAAAGGTAACCCTCATAGAAATGTAATCCATAAGGAATACTTTAAGTTTAGAATGTCTATAAGTTGTTATTCTAAAACTCAAAAGCCTCCAGAGGCAAAGGGATAGTAAATAAAAGCCACAATATCTTTCTTTCTTTTTTAACTATGATTGCAATCTCAATAAAAGTAAGTTGTAAAAATTTATGTTGGCTAGCACTTGTATTACTCTAATCAATACAGAGAGAGAGAGAGAGAGAGCAAACCCGGAAAACAATAATTAGAGTTGATGAAACATTGCTTCACCACTGATGCTTTCAGAGATCGGTGAACAACTTGCAAGGATCAAAGCCTTCTGCTGGAAGTCCTGCAAATATAGTTACTAGAATCTTATAAATGTTTTAAAGTTCATAAATTCAGACATTCAGTCCGCAAATCCAGAAAACTTAGTAGAAAAACTACCAGAAAAGTTCAATTCTTTTTCCGTTATCGAAAAATAGATGAAACAAGTCCAATAACAAAGAACTGAAAATCTAGAGATCTCCTTATCTCCTAAAAATTGGAGAACATTCTTAGCAAAAATTCAAAGAACTTCAGCACTTAAAAATCATGAATATGCAAATTAGTGCACAACCCACATCGAAATGTGGAGCTTAAAACCCCTGAAAGAAAAACATTTGAAATCCAGATATTACCCATGGAAGAAATTACATCCAACAACTGAATATAACCCATTAAACGTTTAAAGAACCACACTTTCTAAGACCCTTTAGAACAGCAAAGTAAGAACCCAGAAAACAAACCAACCTAGAAAATTTACCAATCAGATAAGTCAATCCGGGTGGGCCTGCAAATCAGAAAGAGCCCAGTTCTTCAGAGAACTCGAGACTACCAGAGTAGAAAAGACGCGATCCAAACACGACCTTAAGATTAAGAACAAAACCAGCTCACAATCTTCTGCTCTCTCTCTCTCTCTCTCTCTCTCTCTCGCTCCTCGCACTGTGAGAGAAGACCCGGACTTCAACTCTTTATTCAATCCAGTTCACGAACTAATCGCTTTATTAACTTAATCCAGATTATTTAATTTATCTCCTTGTCGTAGTTCTTTTTAAACACCCACTTGAACCAGACGAAATGACAATAATATCCCTGACGGTTGACTTTTATCTATTCTGTTCAACTCCCTGTGCTACCGTTACCCGACCAACCGCGTTTATTTTTGCCAGATTCGAACGCAAGCCGCTTCGTACTTATAAGAGTTGCGTACAGTGTTCCCCTGTGTACTACGTTATGGTGTGAGCGCAAAGGTGTCATTGATCGTGACCGTTGATTTGGTGAAATTTCGGGATTTGGGACGCGGTGTGTGCATGTGGGGGAAGATTATGACACGAGGCACGCTGTCATGATGGAAGCTTGGTAGAGAATGAAATGACCATTTTATACCTGTTAGGTTGCAGTATGACTAGGGTGTCCCTTGTCGTTGGGACTCTACTAGGATGCTTCATCTCCTGCCACGTGTGCGTTGTTCTGAGATCCCATGCAGTGTTTCCGGCAGTTCATAGTAGAATGCGCAGTAGAGAATCTAAATACGGGACCGTAGAAACAAAAAGAGATTACGTAATCTAAAGATCACCTCCAATGCGCTAATAAATTCTAGTTAAATGAATTTTAAAATTTTAAATATCAACCCAATATTTTTTATTTAATTATTTTTGACATCACAAATGTCCACGACTTAGAGCATATTCAAGAAATTAAAAAATTCTTATTATATGAATTTCAAAAATCAATCAAATTGGAGATTTTTTTATCATATTTTATATAAATAGAATTTTTATGATATATGAATGGTTTGATAGTGAAAATGTGTCATTTGCAAAGAGGGTAAATTCTAGCTTAGGTTCACGATCACCCAAAAAAATTAAGGTTTAGAGTTTTGTGAACCTAAGAATTATCCCTTAAATAATAGTATAGATAGATAATAGCTACTAATAGCTACTACTCACAAGTCACAACATTGGAACCCCCCACCCGGGTTCGAATCCTGCCGACTGCGGATTAGAGTTAAATTGGTTGGTCAAGAAGAGGAATCATTCTGACAAGATCCCCGAATGTGCATTAATCATTGGGCCTAAAAACCTTTGAGAAACCGTAGAATTTCGATAAAAAAAAAATCACAACATACTCAATATAACAAGACAACATGTTTCCTCAATATAACTAGGCAAACAAGTTTTTTGATTGTCTTGTCCTCAATATAACCAGGCAAACATTATAAATTAATAATGTTCAATCTTACCAGAAAGTAATCACTTTAAAATTTTAGTGAAATGTAATGTGACGTAAGGGCCAAAAAATAAATCTATATATATATATATATATATATTTATATTATTACTTAAGCAAACACACATTGTCAATCAAAACATTTTTTTTTTTTACTTTAGTGCCTCCAAAAGATTAAAAAAACTATATATGTCACTTTAGTACAAAATAAATAAATTATAATAAATCAACCTAAAAAAGTACTCATAACTTCTCATTTTCTGACTCTCACATCATGTAACAACCCACATCATGTAACAACCCACATCCAATAACAACCCTCATCCAATATCCACCACAACCACACCCTATCGATGTGGTGGCAATTTCTAGTATATATAATGAATTGTTGATGTTTGAGATATATTATTATTGGTTAGGTTAAATTAGAACATCTTTAGCAATGTTAGTTATTTTTTAACTAAATTTTAGCTAAACTAACTAAAAAACTATTTTGCCGCCAGTTTTAAATATGTCTGCACCAATGTTCTTTACTTTAGCTAATATTGAATTAAAATTATTTTTTTAATGAATAAAAAATAGTTTAAGTGTATTTAATAATTACACAAAACAACTAAAAATGAATGTTTTAAATTAACAAAAATAATAGAAATCGAGCCTCATCTCACTCATATTTAGGAGTTATATAGCTAAAAACTAAAGTAGATAGCCACTTAGGAGGCTGGTGCAGCTGCTAAAATAGCTGAAAAGTTAAACATGATCTCTAAAATAGCTAAGGAGCTAAGATAGAGAGTCTGCTAAAGATGTTCTTACATGACATACTAAGAACCCAAAACAAAAAATAAAGTTAGAAAAGTTTTTTTTTTAGGGAAAAAGATAAATTCATTAATTTAATTCATACGACCATACTAGATCAATGTTAAAGTATTACATACACCAGCTTCTTAGCCCCGTAAGCAATGGTACCACTGCCTAGCCACATTTGGCCTAATTTAGGAGCAAGCCCTAGTATAATAATACTCATTTGATCCTGCGTTGCATACTTTATTGAGTGACTGAGAAAAATAAAAAACTCAACATATCCGATGTTACAAGACTCGAAATAATTAACCTAGTAATTAATTCGCCTAAGACCCATTGGTGTACAAAACTACTAGGAAACGAAGACGAGCCTGCCACGAATATAACAACAGGCTAAGAAAGCATCATTTGTAGACGCTTAATGTAGTCCACTACTGAGAAGTTTTAACGATCGTTGCTTCTTGGCGATTCAATATATTGTTTAGTTAGTTGAGGCCAAGATCTTATGATTCAGTTTGCACGCTTATTGTTTTATTGTTGTTGTTGTTGGTTTTTTTTTTTTTTTGCATTCTTGTAGTCAACATTTTGAGATGAGAGCTTTTGCCAAGATGTTGGCTGACATATAAGTTGCTCCGGCCGTTTTGATAAATGATAGCATGATTTTTTCTATAAAAATATACAAAGTTATAGGTTAAAAAGATTAAGTACGTAATTTATAATAATAAAATAGAAGGCATGGGCGTTGCCGGTACCAAGGAATATGATTTGTTTTAAGACCATATATGTTTGTGTCTTGGTTATTTGGGTTGTTTATTTTTTTTAAGGAGGCAAGTTGTAAAAGATCACAACAAGTGGGAAGTTGGGAACCATTAGAAAATCCATGCATATATGCACGCATGAAGCATGACTAAAAACATAAGATCTTAGAAAAAACGGTAGTTTATTTGTTAACTAAACTTATTAGATCATATAGTACACAAAAGATAAGGCCTCAAAACAACTCCAAAAAACTTTATATTTGTTTAAGGGAATATGAAATACAATCACAAAGCAGAAAGTAAAGAACAGAGCAAATAGCACATGAATAGATCATCTCTTTATTAATGAATAGGTGCCTCTATATATAGAGAAACACAAGGGTACAATCCATATCCCAATAGGACTTCTATTCAATAAGTAATCCATATGCTATACTAACTAATCTAATCCTAGGTTGACAAGGCACACACAAAGTAGGTTTCCTTCAACACTCCCCCTTGTGGCGTCAACACTAGGTGGTGCTCCTCGCGTTGTCTCATTAAAAACCTTGCCAAGTAACAAAAAACCCAGTGGGAGAAAAATAACCTTGGTCGAAGGGAAAAAGAGTACAACACACCCTTCACATTTGGAAACTTTGCATGGACGCCAGACTCCCCCTGAAGTCTGCGTCTCCCCCTGATTTCCACAATCATGGGAGGTCAGATAACTTAAGCAAACCAATGCTTTTCACATGCTTCTCAAATGTGGATTTAGGCAATGACTTAGTAAATAAGTCGGCCACATCGTCCTCAGAACGGACTTGATTCACTTTAATCTTAAGGAACTTCTGCTATTGCTGATTACAAAAGAACTTAGGCGATATATGCTTGGCGTTGTCGCATTTGATGAAACCTTGCTTCATCTGCTCAATGCAGGCAGCATTATCCTCATAAATGCATGTAGGTTCATCAGTGGTTGACCTCAAACCACATGTACTTCTTATATGTGTATCAATGGACCTTAACCATATACACTCACGAATGCTTCATGGAGAGCAATTATCTCAACATGGTTCGAAGAAGTAGCGACAAGGGTCTGCTTAGTAGACCTCCAAGATATCGCGGTGTTACCCATGGTAAAGACATAACCAGTTTGGGAACAACCTTTATATGGGTCAGAGAGATACCCAATATCAGCAAAGCCAACCAAAACATCACAAGGTGTTTGGGAAAAGGGGACGTCAGCTTTTCTGTCCGTCGGTCGACCGTTCGACGGCCGGTCGTCGACCGGTCGACGGTCGTCAGTAGGCACGGGTTCCTCACCCAATTTGCCATATTTTTGAGACTCTCTGCAGGTAACGTGCCCTTTGTGTTCCATCCGGCCGGTAAGTCCTCGTCCGGATGCCCGGGTCGTTCAACCGCAGCAAACATAGGTTCCTCACCTAGTTTCGACTCTCTGTAGGGATAGAACAAGCCCATATCAATCGTACCCTTCAAGTATCGAAAGATAGTCTTTATGCCACTCCAATGGCGTTGCGTGGGCGCAAAGCTAAATCTAGCTAACAAGTTAACAACAAAGGAGATATCGGGTCTTGTACACTGTGCCAAGTACAATAATGCGCTATTGCACTTAGGTATGGTACCTCAGTCTCTAAAACGTCTTCACCATCATCCCTTGGGTGAAACGGATCCTTCTTGGATCTAGACTGCGACCAATCATGGGAGTGCTTAACAGGATGGACTTTATCCATATTAAATCGCCTGAGCATCCTTTCCCAAGATCTTTCATCTCAAACACGGATTTCAAGTATTCAGTGGCACTTGCAAATCCGGAACTTGTTTTCACGCAGGGGCATAATTTTATTGTTCACATACCCTCTTCCAATCAAGTAGTCACTTAGACGGGTATACCACATCCGTCCGGATTGTTTCAATCCATATAGTGAACGTTGCAACCTTATTGCAAACGTGCTCTGTGGTCTAGAGCCACTTGACTTGGGTAAATGAAGCCCATCCGGGACCTTCATATAAATCTCCATATCTAGATCCCCATAGAGATATGTTATGACCACATCCATAAGCTGCATGTTCAGTTTTTCGGAAACTACCACTGACAAGGTAGCAGAACGTTATGACGTCCTTTACGAGAGAGTATGTCTCATCGTAGTCGATTCCAGGGCGTTGTGAGAAGCCTTGCGCCACAAGGCGAGCTTTATATCTCGTTCTCTCACTACACTTTCTAACAAAGACCCATTCATATCAACAGGTTTTATTCCAGAAGGTATTGGCACAACTGGCCCTAATACCGTTCTCTTTGTTAGTGAGTCCAACTCAACCTGGATCGCATATTTCCATTTAGGCCAATAAGCTTCTACGTCGGTATTCATCAACGGAGCGAGGTTCAATATCATCATTCTCAATGAACTCTTGTGCACAAGCATATGCAAACACATCATCAACTGTGATGGAGTTTCTATCCCACGTCTCATGTACACTAGTGTAATTAATCGAGATCTCTAGGTTCCCACGGATAGGTCTTAGCGACAGGGCGTCCCCCGAAGATGTCTTTTGGACATAACCATAATCCGGAACGTTTTCATGGACGGATTTTGAGTATCAATGATGAGAGGGTTATTTGGTGCCATCGCAGCCCATTCCCTAGGGCGCGAATCCCTCGAACCTGGTGGCCTCCAACGCTTCCTCAGCGGAGCCACGGCCTAAGCCACATCACCACCATTACTGGCAGTGGCGCCACCAGCTGTCCCTCCCATAGGGTTAGTTGCAATAGCGACTTTGAGTCCAAGTCCTTATTCAGGCACTTGCATCCTTGCAGGCATGTTTGCAGCTGGTATATATGATCTAGTCACTAAGATCTGAGAAAGCGTCCGGAAGAGAGTCGGCGACTTTCTGAAGATCTATAATCTACGCACTTTCTGCAGTAGGGGGATCGTTATGAGACAGAGTGGGGACAGGCCACGACAATTCCAGTCGTTCCTGTTGAACGTTCACGTTCTTATCTCCCCCTAACGACGGGAAGTCTGTCTCATCGAAGTGACAAATAGATCGCCTGTCAAGGGTTCTACATAGCGGATTATGGTTGGAGACTCAAATCCAACATAAATACTCATTCGTCTCTGAGGACCCATATTAAGACGCTGTGGCGGCGTAATGGGCACATAAACAACACACCCAAATATGCGTAAGTACGATATGCTTGGCTCGTACCCAGTCACTAGCTGTAGCATAGAAAAAGATTGGGTGGTGATGGGCCTCAGACGAATAAGCACAGCTGCATGCAATACTGCGTGCCCCCAGGCAGAGAGAGAAAAGGTTGGTGCGCATTACCAACGTCCTCGTGACCATTTGTTGCTATTAATGGCAATCTCTGCAAGACCATTCTGGGTATGCACATGTGAGACTAGATGCCCAACATCTATCCCATGCAGTAGTCATCGAAAGTCTTCGATGTAAACTCCCTAGCCTTATCAAGCCTGATAGTTAATGGGATGATCCGGGTAGTGAGCCGGCAGGCGAATTATCTGTGCTAGGAGTTTAGCATAAGCAGCATTACGAAAGGACAACATCGTGACATGTGACCAGCATGTCGATGCATCAACCAACACCATAAAATATATAAATGGCCCGCTTGTTGGTTGAATATGTCCACAGATATCCACTTGGATTCTCTGTAAGAATGGAAGAAGTACTTTTAGAATCCTTTGTATAGGACAGTCTCAGTCCTTATTTCCCTAAGGAACAAGCTTTGCATAATGAGCATTTGGCTTTAGGAGCTTCAGAAGCATAGGAGGATTTTGTCCTGTCAGAAAATTTCTGAGGACAGTCCCAGTCGACCGTTCGACAGGAATGGTCGACCGGTCGACGGTCGCTCCCTGGAGGGGGTTCGATCGTTCGACAGGAAACTCGAACGGTCGACGACGCACGCTGGACGAGGTCGACCGTTCGACAAGAAGAGATCGAACGGTCGACGGGCGGCGGACAGAGGCACTTTTGCCTTTTTTTCATATCTGTCTCATCTCCATTGAATCAACTTTTGATTCATGCTTCGATTAGCTCGATATGATGGATGTCCGTGTGAGGTTTTCAATACACGGATCATCATATCACGACCATGATGTCTTAATCTGTCGTGCCAAAGCCAATATGTGTCTGAATCCAAGGGGTCATCCCGAATGACATTGTTTGATTCAATAGCTCGAATAGTGGTTGCATATAACCCACTAGAGAGACACATAAGCTTCTCTAAGATGCGCCTTTTACCGCAGTCATTAGAGGTAATGCAAAGGGATTCTTTTCCATTCTCATCATGCATCTTAGCATGGAAACCATTGACTCTTATATCTTTAAAGCTCAATCAAAGTTGTATTTCCTCTTGGAGCGTAGAGAGCATTTGTGACATCAATGTGAGTGCCATTAGGCAAGAGGAATTGGGCATATCCTCTTCCTTGCACAAGATTCGATGGTCCTGCCATCGTAGTCACAGAGGAATGTGTAGACATCATGCCTATGACGCAATATGACATGCGTGGTTCTGCTATCTGTGAGACTTTCAAGTTCTCTAGAACCCATTCCTAAAAGCTCATCATTAAAATCGAGGCTACGTAAGCAACTCAGATTTTATTAAAGATATTGGCCAAGGCTTCAAAGTTCCATCTTGATCTTAAATCAAAACTAAATCCAATATCTTTGGCAAACATGCCATATTTCATCAACTTGGAAAACATAAGACTTAAGCAAAATTAGCTTCCAAAGTCTTTAACCCTTAAACTTGACGTCTTGATCATTGCAATTACATCTTCATATGTTTTGCAAATAATGGCCCATTGATCAGACGCTCCATATTATTAATAGACATCATGAAGAGGATTCTCCATTGATTGAGGTATAAAGGCGCGGTACTCACGGTCCCTAGGACGGTGGCAGATTGCCTTGGCCGGTGGCGGTGCTGCCATAACCAGTGGCGCAACAACGCTAACCGGCAATGACCGGCAGCGTCCCTCTTATAAGGACGGCAGTCTTCTCTCACTCTTTCACGGCCCTATGCTCGCGTGATCGCTTAATCTTATGGCGATTACCTTCATGAGCAAATAGATTCTACGAACCAAAATGTCCGGGATCGTCCCTAGATATAGGGTTTTGCTCGTGGCTTCCTCCCATAGGGGCGCCATCGTCGTCATGCCTTTCCTCAAGGCAGAGATGGAGAAGGTGGTGAGAGTTTCCTCAATCAATTGTTCATCTGTGATGATTTTCCACAGAGAAGATGGAGTCACGAACGTTGTCATAACGTTCATGAAGCGCTTCTAGCGCTAACCTCTTTCATGAACTCAAACTGGAGTGCCATATCCATATGGCGATTCATCAGGAAAAATAACCTGGCATTGTACATCTCAGTTTGAGGGTCTAGAGCGGTTTCTTCAAAACAACGCTTATGGATTCGAGCTAGAAGCTCTTGTGCGAATAGGTACATTAGGATATCATGAGCCCATCTCATAATCTAATGTCCGCAGAATCCAATGGAGTAAAATCGAGTTCATTCATGTTCGACATCCAAGAATATGGAGAACAAGAATGTGGTGTGTTTCGGAGTTAATACTCCCACGAAACAATGAAGGGTAAGTTTCGGAGTTAATACTCCCACGAAACAATAGAGGGTTTCTGAGCAATATTTGCTCCCAAGAAACGCTTCCAAGGATTTTGGATTTAGGTGAAACTTTGGTGTCGTATGGTCATAACCTTAAACCTTTTCGGTAGCTCTACTCAGGTATAACCAGGTAAGTTATAAGAGATGTCGGTGGAGCAAGCTCTCTTAATACCACTTATCTCAAACTCCTTACCTAGACATCATACCTAAGCAGGTGAGCCTAGTTGGGAATAAGTCATAAACCATAGGTCGTTTCTTCTCTACGGATTCCTCATCCGGAGGTTAATTTGTCAATGAACTCCTCGTTCATAGTCTCTTCTCTCTACGGATTCCTCATCCGGAGTATTAGCTCGAACCCCCACAGTTCGGCTCTTGAGGTCATCACCAATAGCATGATGACATTAGGGGTGCTCATGACTTACACATACCGCAAGCGATATGAAGCTCGATCACTCCCCTAATGCTTCTCATAGTTTGGCGAGTCTCGTATATTATCCCACGTTATAAGAAAGGTGGGAGGTAGAAGAAGGGAGGTTGCAAGTCCCCGGAGAAAAAGAAGGTTGAATTAAATTCAGAAAGCAGCAACGTTTATAAAAGCTTACTTGGATTCTTTTCTCGGATTATCTTGAGTACCACTGCTTCAGAACCGAATATCTGGAGATCCAACGGTCGCAATTGGCTGAATTTTTAACTGGGGGTATTAGACTCACGGGGGAAGCTCCCTTCCAAATTTCGGCGTAATCCAACGGTGAAGAATGGAGAAAATCGATTTCGAAGTTGACTGTTCTGTGCAGGCAGATTCTTGAACTAGAGGAGATTGCACGGAGGTACTATTCATGCGGTTTACTATTCACGGGTACTGTTCATCCGGTACTGTTCACGCGCACTGTTCATCGACACTGTTCATCGACACTGTTCATCCGGCACACCCTAGGGTTTTTGGGTTCTAGGGTTTTGGCGCTAGCAGGATGCTAAGCTCAAGAGTTTTGGCTTTTGATCTCAGGGCTAGAGGTTCGTGCTGATAACGTGTTTAAGGGAATATGAAATACAATCACAAAGCAGAAAGTAAAGAACAGAGCAAATAGCACATGAATAGATCATCTCTTTATTAATGAATAGGTGCCTCTATATATAGAGAAACACAAGGGTACAATCCATATCCCAATAGGACTTCTATTCAATAAGTAATCCATATGCTATACTAACTAATCTAATCCTAGGTTGACAAGGCACACACAAAGTAGGTTTCCTTCAACAATATTCTAATTTTTCAGTTATTTTAGAAAATATGTTTATTATTTATTTTAGCAAATTCAGCACTCTCTTAAGTGACTTTTTTTTTCAACTTTTAACTATATAACTCTTAAATATAGAGAGTGAAAAGAGCTTCTCTACTAATTTAGTACTTTTGTTAATTTAAAAAAAAAATAGTTGTTTTGTGTAATTTTTAAATACACAAACTTTTTTCAATTAAAAAATAATATAAATTAAAAATTAGCTACAGACAGACAAAACTGCCGGCTAAAATTCGATTAAAAAAATAACTTTTTAACTATTTTGGCTAAAAAATTAGCTAATCTTACTAAAAGGCTCTCATAAATTCATGATACTTTGATTTAAGCAATACAATTCCCCCAACACCAACAAGGCAACAAGAAAAAGGTTTGCCTTTGCTTAGCTTGTACTTGCGTGCATTCGCATAATTAGCTTACCTAATGTGATATCAACTTTATGATAATCATAATTTTCTTAATTAAGTAAAGGGTGGTAAATATTTAATTTGTTTAGTCGTTTCTTTCTTCCTCTCCTAATCTAAAAGGAATAAAACAGACAATAAAAATTGAAAAAGAGTACGGAGGAGATATGTTACTTGTTCTAGACTTTTGAGTTTGTCTAGTAGAAAACGAAATACCAAGAAACAAATGGATGCAGACGTATTCAAGAAGATAACAATTAATATTAGTAGAAACATCTTCTCAAATTGTAGTTATTATATATATATTACTCCTTAGAAATCACAACCTCTAAGATTTTTTTTTTTAATTCTAGATGTCAGTTTACACACACATACATATTTTAGGGGAGTCGAACTTAGAATCTCTCATGAGACAACTTTGGTGTTAAACCACTGCACCAATTGTATTGAATTCACAACCTCTAGCTACGATGGTTACTAGTTTAAAAATAAGTCTCAAGAGCTCTATTAAGGTTTTTTCTCTAGAATTTTTGTGAGAATCACCTTCTTTAATATTTAATATTGAAGATATCGCAGTGAGTTTTGTCTCCAAGCTCGTGTTAATTGACTCCACAACTGTGAATCTCACGACTTCAGGGAATTTTTAGTTTCTAAAGTTGGTGCGTACTTGCATTGCCGTTCCCTCTCTTGTCGAATGCTCAAGCCAGATGTCTTTTAAGGAATTATTGGGAAATTGTGGGGTTCTCGTGGTGGTGTTCAAGTCAGGAAGGTTGGCCCTAGTCACTTTATGGCACGTTTTGATAAGGTGGCCTTCGGTGATATGTTTTGCGGGGTGATCCATGACGGTTTGACAATGCCATGGTGGTGCTGGCGAGATATGACAGTCTATCTGACTCGGTTTTTGTGGAACTTAATACCATTAGAGTTTGGGTGTAGTTGCAAAATCTTCTTGTAATAACCCAAATTTTTCGTATTTAATTTCTAAAAAAATTTTCAATTTAATTAAGGGCTGGATGTTTCTTTTCTTGTTTTGAAGCGAAAGTATTTCGAAACAAATATTTACTCGAAATGTTTTATTTTCGAAGGGTCAAAAATCGACTTTCTTATTCATTAAATTTCTTTAAAAATTTCCTTCATGAGAGTTGTAAAACACGTCGATACGAGTTCGTAGACATGCGACATACTAAATTTTGAGATCGTATGAAAGAGTTATGGTCAGCAAAAGTTTATTCAATTTTAGTAAAATTGCCAAAATACCCTTGTTTAAATTTACTCTCTACACTCAAAATTTATATATTATTTTTATTTTTATTATTTTTATCAAGCATATTATATTATTGCTAGATTATGTGTTTAGTTTGAATTTAAAACTTATGTGTTTATCAAGCATGTTTTTGATTGATTACCCTAAAACCTTATTGATTAAGTCTCACACTAAAATACAAATAAATACTTATCAAGGGAAATTTCCTCAAAAAACAAAAGTATCAAGGAAAAATTAATTTTTAGTGAATGCTTCATCCTATTTAAACACATGCTCTCTACCACATTTTCTTAACACCTCAAAAAAAAATCAGATCCTTAGAAGCTCCCTTAGTTGAAACTAAATTCAACTAAAATTTCCTCACTCAAAAGCCTTCATCCTTACCCTTGAGAATTTCTTTTGCTCTAGGAAGTGGAAGCTTGGATCAAAGTTTCAAATTCTTCTCCTCACTCCTAAAATCTTTAAGTAAGTACCTGAAAAAAAATTCATAGTCTTATATTTTTAAGATTTGTCAAAATGCTTAATCAAGAAGAAAATGGAAAAAAAAATATATGTTTTATAGAAAACTTAAATCTTCTTTTCTGGACTTAAGTCGGATGACGAAAATAAGTCCAGAAAAAAAATATTTAAGTTTTCTATAAAACATATTCTTTGCGTTTATTTTTGTAAACTCTGTTATTGTCAATACTTTTATTTCATTAAACTCTGGTATTGTAAAGTAACAATGATTTCGTTTTCAAATAAAAGTATTATTCAGACATACATCTTTGCGTTTATTTTTGGAATTTTTTTTTGTACGCACACCACAAATTCGGATACCATATTTCAGTACAATATCGATCCCGAATTTGGGGATTTGACACTTCTCCCGGCTCTGAAGTTGAAAAAGATGGCACAAAGTATTGGAAGCTACGTTAGAGGGTAAGCGTAAGCGGGCTAGGGTTGTGACCTATGTAGCACGGAAACTTCCAAACCTAGCGATTCCCCGTTTCCAAATGTTTCGGAAACGGAAACTCGAGAAAAACTCGATGGAAACACGTTTCCAGTTGATGGCTGAAGGAAATGTTATGGACACTTGTGTTTCCAAGATTGGAAACACGGGTTTCCAATATTGGACGTGTTTCCAATATTGGAAACGTTTTGCGTAAAAACCAGACCTGCAAGAAGAGGACAAAAAAGAAGGGGAAGGGAAGAAGAAAAGAAGAGAGAAAGAAGAGGAAGAGGAAGAGGAAAGGAGAAGAAGAAGAAAAAAAGCTTGGCTGATGAAGAAGAGGAAGAAAGAGAACATGATAATCTGAGGAAGAAGAAGAGGCGAATAGGCTATGCTTTTGCCCTTTGATAAATAAATACAAATTTTGTACAAGATATCAACAAACATGAGGAATGGTCCGGTGAAAAATCGACTTAACATTGCTTCTAATGACAACCCTTGTCATCAGGGGTACCAAATTTATTTTTTAATTACCTCTGATATTCGATTTTTAATTATTTGTATATATTTATATAATATTTTATTTGCGTTTCCTATTGAATTTTCAAAATTTGCCGTTTTCGTGTTTCCAAACGTTTCGGAAACGAAAACGTGTTGCCATTTTCGTGCTTCATAGATTGTGGCCCACCCCAAGGTGGCCTAAGCCATTCCGAGTAATACTCTTTATATTACTCCAAGAGAATAATTTTGTGCCAAGCCCAAATATTAGCTTTGAGCTCAAGCAACTGACTGATCCATCAACTATTACTATGTTAAACTTCATAAAAAAAATAAAACTAAACTAAACTAAAAAAGTCATTATCAAACAAAGGGCAAAAAAAAAACTTTGAGAACTTTGTTTCTCATAATAAAGGTTGCCAGAGTGGCGGCCTTTGTTCCATGGGAAAATGAAAAAAGTCCCGCCTTGCAATCTATATGTTCTCCTGCTACAAACCCTAGGCAGAGGAACCCTGTCCTTCATAAAAGGTTGGCAAAAACAGATCCCAAATGAAACATTCACAACTGTTATCAAAACATCCCAAATGAACAATAATGCACTGCCAATTCAGCACAGCAGCAAATTCATAATGGGCAGGCAGATTGTCAATAGAGTTGTGCTTATCATAATGAAACTGGAGGGAGAACTGGCTATTTGGGAGGATGGTGCAGATTTATTACTTCATATCTTTTTTATTCTTCAGTAGGTAAGAGTGGATTTTAATTTTCACAATATAACTCGCATTGTAACAGTGGAACCACATAATATTTAAGAGAGTGTAAGGTAGCAAATTAGATTCCTGAATGCACAAAAAAATTGCAAAATATCCAACCAAAGGGACCAAAATGCAATTGTCCCCCACTTTAATTGAGTTCTGATAGAGAAACAAAGCCTAGAAGTATCCGAAAACTTGTAAAGAAATAAGAGTATTTCATCCTCGGTAAATAGAGAAACAAAGCCTAGAAGTACAATAATACTACTCTTAATATCTTAATATGCCCCCTCACTGATCACCAGGCAGCGACTTGATAATATCCGAATCACCTACATTATTATAACATATGACAAGTCAGTCAAATTCAGTTTTCCATATCATCAATTAGGTCATAGGTCATACAAGATATCATTCAAATGACCATAAACATTTAGAGTACCTGCATCAATAATGCTGAGGCATGAAACACGGAAATACTTTCCACATGCTGTCCCCAGATCAACATTGTCTGGAAATACAACAAAATGGTTAACAAAAAAAAAAAGAAAAAAAAAACCAAAGCATTGATTAGTGTTGATATATCTTATGAAAGAAATTCAATACAGCTATGATAAGACAAACATCTATGCAGCTTATATGAATCTTTGTTATGTCATCCTTCATTTGGCCATAAAAGGTACATGGACAGTGGCCAGAAAGAAAAAGGCTGGGGAATTTTTTTCCCCAGAAGACCAGGTGCTCATCTTTCTCCTATAGTAGACTGGTCTAATGTAGGAGAAAGATGCACATAATGAGTGGAGATGTGTGACCTGATACTAACTCATATAGACAATGCAAGCAAGGCAGTCCTGCTACAAGAAAGCAATTTCTCATAGAAAAAATATATCCTCCTAAATCACGCCAGAGCACAGGACAATCAACCCAAAAGTACATATGTCACCAAGTATATCTTTTCTAGTGAAAGATAATGAGTGAAGATGGCTAACCTGATAATGAATCATAAAGGTAAAGCAAGTAAGGTACCCCTACTACAAGAAAGCAATTTCTTGTGGGGAAAAAAAAAAAAAGAGCATATCTTCCTAAATTGCTTCAGTGCATAAGATAATGAACCCAAAACAAGTAAAGTGATAGGAAGAGGTGATAGGAAACATGGAGTCCCAAAGGGAAGACTAGTACGCAAACCTCCAATACCAGAAGCACCAGCAAAGTGGTTAACACTTTCTTAACAATTAACAAATAAGACCAAGACATGCTTCCATCATAGTTTTACCCAAAAGATCCATTACGCTCCCAAAGCTAATGGCAAATAGATACCCCCTTAAATTAGCATTTTAAAGAACAGGATCGGTGAAACCGCAGTACCGCACTATCTTGTGTACTAATAAAAATAGGAGTGGCCAAGTTGAAATTTAAGCATCTTGTTTTGTTATTCTATTAGTGCCTCATAAAATTGCACAGAATTGTAATATTAGAAGCAGCTCATACTTTTTGTACTAATAACAAGTCAATCTGATGCAAACCCAAATATTATGATAAAAGAGGACTTACTTCCATTGTAGTGGTGGACCCCAACCTTGGCAAGCATAGCATAGTATTCGATCTCAGACTTGCGCAGAGGTGGGCAGTTGTTGGAAATTATGATAAGCTTCCCTGCATTTTTGTTCCACAATTAAACAAATCCCAATTATACAACTTGAAAACAACCAATAGCTACCAAGTTATGATAGATCAAATTACTCCCAATCATTTCAGCAAAACTAGTAACTACCAATTTGCGACAGCAATGCCGAAACTAGAATTAAAGTGGCAATAGAAGACATTAAGCTAGCAATTTGGCTTCTTACGAACAAAATATAAAACGCCACCCATTCCTCCCTCTCAATGATTCAAAATCCAAACAAAATTTCAGCATGCATATAACACTAACCATGGTGTACAAACATCATACTCAACCAATTGCTAACTATTTTATGATCAGAAAAATATAGGGTATCATCTTATAGATTACAAGTATGAACCAGGATTCACAACTTCACAGTAGAAGTAAGAAACACATCCACATCACAGTAAAATGACAGATTTAAGATAAATGAAGAGTTTCATCAGCAACCACAACAAAATTAGAAGGAAACCAAAGTACCAAACTATAGAAGAGAAGAACTGATGCAGCGTTTTGACAATTAAGAGAAAGACAGAAGACAATAAGCAAACTACCATGATGTGTCAGTCTCTTAAGCAAAATGCATTTAAAACACGAGCAGGGAAGTTCATGTAGCTAGCAGAGAGGCTGTGTATAACTCTGAACATTCCAATTCCTTTTGCTCTCATTTCATTGAAAAAAGCAAGAGAAAGTCTGAATACACCAACAAATTTCTTCATTTTGAGGGATTCTCTTAATATCTTGTGATAACAAAACAACTTGTACTGTATAAATTGTGGAATCCAGTTGGCTTGATCAACCCTTTATTCGTAATTGTCTTTATTTTGATTACCTATTAACTGAGTCTGGGTTTGACGCATCATTTTGTACCTGAATCTAGATGTTTATTCCCAATAATAATACATGACTCAATTTTCACTAAAGTAGCTTTGTATGTGGTTTTTCTGATTTGTCTTGACCATGTTTCGGTCAAGCCTTGGCCAAGCTCTGTCAAATTTAGTGGAAGTGAATATTGATTGTTGGCATGCAGTAGTATCTTGTTTAGATCTAAATTGAGTTGCTTTAAAAAGGCGCTAGTCAATTTAGAAATAATGTTGAAGGCTAAACTTCTTGTAAGCATTATATGCAGAGAATGAGCTACTCCAAAATCCCAATTGGTAGAAATTAAAGTGTACCTTTGGAGGTGCGAAGAGTATCGACGACGGTTTTGTAGCCGAGAGTGTATTTTCCACTCTTCATCACGAGAGCGAGCCTGTTGTTAATGCTCTCATGAGTTTTCTTGGTTTTCTTGACGGCAACCATCGTTCAATCTCTGCCTCTGGCTCTGCGGCGACTCAGTGATGGAAATAGGAAGAGGATGGAGGCGAAGTAAGCCAGTAAGGGTTTAGGTTTAATAAAACACACACTGCCTTCGGCCCAGAGATAACTTATATTGGACTTATGGTTTTGGTGGGCTACAACTGAAATGGGCCACCAAAAAAAGATAAAGTTTATAAGATCATTGGCTACAGAATTTCTGAGAAACACAAATAACATTCACTAGAAATATGGTCATGCTCATATGAGGGACCGTTTATAAGAGACTGTGAGAGACAAATGAATTTGACGGCTGTGATTAAATGCACAGTTTAACTTGTTATAATTTTATCTTTTGTATTTAATCTCAGCCGTCAGATTCACTTGTCCCTTAAAAATTATTCCTCATGTGAACACTATAGAAATATTGCCCGCGTTTTGCTGCGGGTTTTGGAGCTAACACAATGTTATTTAAAGACTGAATTTAAAAGCATAGAAAATATAGTTGACATGATCATTATATTAACAAAAGATTAAGTCTGTTTTACAACAAAAGATGAAGTAGATCATGTCCTAGTAACATTAGCACCAGTACAAATGTTGTGGTACAGTGTTAAAAAAATAGGTTGTCATAGTTTAAGGCTAACTTAGTTACAATTGTTGCTTACATTACGATATCTTTTTCTTCCCCATTCTGATTTTGGTTTTAGTCAACAAAACAGAGAAGGATCCAGATTTGAAGCTTATGCTGGTGTAGGCCAGATTTGGTTTTGAATTTTGTTTGGGTAGCTGGATTTATTGACAATATAATGCAATAAATAAGTTAATAATTCAATAAGATATTAACCATTGTAGCAGCATGGATAAGACCCGAAATAGGGGTAGACTCTTCCATGACATCGGGCAATCAAACATGAAGGAGAAATTAGGCGGATTTAGCAATTGTACGTGCTGGAAAATAATAGGAAGACACATAAAGTAACAAAATATTGTTATACAATAAAGGTTAAAAAAACAAAACAGTCACTGAACTTTGACACGTTTGACACTTTAGTCACTGCGTTTTCGAATATATCACTTTAGTCACTGAACTAAAACATTGTCTATCACTTTAATAACTCGTTTATGTTTTCTGTTAAAAATTTATAAATAATACATTTAAAAAATGGTATTTTAGTCAAATTACTTTAAAATTAATTTTTTTTCTTCTCCCTCTCTCTCTCTTCTTCCTTTTTTTTTTTTTTTTTTTCTTTCCCGTCCTCCCCCGCCCCTCTTTGTTCTTCTTCTTCTTCTTCTTCTTTCTCTCTTCCTCTTCCCCTTCTTCTTTTTCCTCTTCCTTTTCTTTTCCTTTCTTCTCTTCTCTCTGTCCAGCCACATACCCTCTGTTTTTCTCTCTGCACCCATCTTACACCGCCGGCGTCGTCCTCCAGCCCGTGCTCGAGCCGCACCTGCAATCCCATGACTGCTCTCCACTGCTCCTCCTGAGACTAGCAGATCACCGCCGCACCTCCATCTTCGGCAGCCACCTCACGAACCCAGCTCTCTCTCTTCCCCTCCTGACGAGAGAGAGAGAGAGAGAGAGAGAGAGAGAGAGAGAGAGAGAGAGAGAGAGAGAGAGAGAGAGAGAGAGAGAGAGAGAGAGAGGGGCAAACGTCTCTCTAACTAATGATATCTTTATATAATTTACGGAAATTATCACAAATGGTTCCTAAACTTTACCTCCATTATATGGATAATACCTGAACTTCACTTTTTATCATAACCAGTATCCGAACTTTTAAAGTTTAATCTTAATGGTACATGTTGTAGTGCCGTCATATTTTGTCAATCTATCGTCAAAAAATATCATGTGAGCTGCATGTGACCCCTTTTCTAGGGGCAATTTCGTCAAATTAGCCTTTTTTTTTCTTCTTCTTCTTCTTCTTCTTCTCCTTCTCTCTCTCTCTCTCTCTCTCTCTCTCTCCCCCCCCCCCCCCGTGACTCTCTCCTCTCCCTATGCAACTGCACGACACTACCTCGTCCGGCGACTTTCGATCCTCCAAACCACTTGGGCTTTAAAGCCCTCTATCCCAGCACCCTTGTGGTACCCTCAGTTTTCAACGTCGACCACCGTACGTGTAGGATCGACGCTATTGATTTTTATGGTTTCGGAACTTCCGGCATCGATATCTCTCGATCCACTCCAAATGTCACCTTGAGGTAGTTACATAACTTCATCATTGGGTTGTGCTCTACGTTTTGATGTAAACTTTGTGGTGTTTGGCGGTGATGGACGGCGGCGCAGAGGGAGAGGAGAGAGAGAGAGGTCGCGGTGAGAGAGAGAGAGAGAGAGGAATGACAGGACCGTAAATAAATAGGCAAAGAGGGACAAAACGATAATTTTTCATCGGCTCAGCTCGAGCTGGCACTGTTCACAACTTATGAACAGTGGAGGAATAGTAACCCCCACGAGGGGAAATAGTATATAGTAAATATGTGTTTATTAAGGAACCGCTTGAATACGGACCTTTTCCCTCATCAAAACAAAAAGGAAAAATTAAAAAATACTCTTTGCCACTTTTTATTTTTTAATTAAAATTTTAGTAATTTTTCATAGATAGATTTAATTTCTTGACCCCAAGCTAACTAAGGTTTTTTTTTTTTTTTTTTTTTTTCATTTTGAGAATGATGAGTTAACCTTTAACCTAATCTTTAACTTTAAACCGTCATAACGGGAGAGGCTCCATTGAGTACCAAACAATGAGGATTTGTTGAGGACTTTCAAATTCAACCGTTGGATGAGCCTTTAATAAGTTTTTTTTAAATATCAACTAACATTTAAAATATTCATCAACCGGTTAAGTTTGAAAGTCCTCAACAAATCCTCATTATTTGGTACTCACTAGAGAAAGCCCTCCGTCATAACTTCTCAAAATGGTAAGAGTTTTTTTTCCTCCCTGCATCTTTGCATCTTGATTCTCCTCATATCACTATATTACTATTTGATTTAATTTTTTTTTTCATAAATAACAAAAATTAATCTTCTCAACGTTATTTCTTCAACAAATGGAGATGAGAATTCGTTTTAAGAAATGAAAAAATGGAGGAATTTGTGCTGTGTCCAATGGCGGAGCCAGGAATTTCAATTAGGGTGGGCTAAAAAAAAAATTTGGTTGCTTACATACATTAACACTCGATAATTTCTTCCAAAGTAAAAATCTAAACACAATATACATAACTAACCATTCATTTTTAACAAATTTGAAAAGAAAAAAAAATAATGAAAGACCTCATTGTCAAAGTTTAATACAAATATTGAAAGCAAAAAAAAAATTAGATTAGAGAGAAGTGGGCTAAAATTCAGAGAAGTGAGTAAAAAAAAAACTCTATTTTGTCAAAATGAATTAGTTTCCAAGTGGAAGTGGGCTAAAATTCAAAGAGATAGGTGGGCTAAAATTTAAAAGTGAAATAAAAATGCTTAATTATACTTAATGATTTTTCTGCCTTGCAATAAGTCACCCGGGCTGGAGCCCAGCTCAGCCCAAGCCTGACTCCGCCCTTGGCTGTGTCCATAGAGTCTAGAGTCTAGAGTCTTAAGATTATGTATGACTTCTTTCTTTTTTTTTGGCTTCCAAGCATAGTCATGAGGTATTATTTATTTTTTGTTCCTATTGTTGCCTAGTTGAGATTTTGTTAACAATCATAAATGTGTTGAAGGAAATCCACTTATTGTGTGCTTTGTCAATGTAGAAACAATCCTTCTAGGATAAGGAAAACAAATCCTTCAGGAATATGGATTATATTAGAATATGATTCCTTATACAATAAAGATTGTATCTTGTATTCCTCTATAAATAGAGACACATATTCATTAATGAAATACATTCTATTCCAGAGCAATTCACTTCTTCTTTATTTTCTGTCATTCTACAACACGTTATCAGCACGAGCCCTAACCCTGAATCAAAAGTCAAAACTCTTGAGCATAGCATCTTGCTAGCGCCAAAACCCTAGAACCCCAAAACCCTAGGTTTTTGCCGTGAACCTCCACCGGACGCGCACTATCGCCACATCTTCCACCACCGGTAGCCGTGAACAGTAACCGTGAACCGTGAACAGTAACAGTCACCGTGCTCCCCTGTTCAACCTCTTCTAGTTTAAGAATAAAAAAGAAACAAAGAAAAAGAAATCCAAGTAAGTTTTTATAAAAGTTACTGTTTTTCGAATTTCAATTCGACCTTTCTTTTTCTCCGAGGACTTGCAACCTCCCCTCTTCTATCTCCCCACCTTTCTATAACGTGGGATTCTTGAATCTTAAGCCGAACTGTGGGGTTTCGAGCTCAAACTTCAGAAGAGAACTCTGTTGAGAGAAGAGATCAAACACAACCAATTTGGGTCATAACTTTTTCATAACTAGGCTCACCCAGTTGAGTATGATGTCTAGGAAAATATTTTGAGATTAGTGGTATTTAAGTGAGTCTCGCTCCACCGACATCTCTTCTTACTTTCCTGATCATGCTTAATTGAAGCTACCGAACGGTTTAAGTTATGGTCATTCACCATATTGGTTTTGATCTAATTACCTTCGAATGAGGAGTCCGTAGAGAAGAGATTTGAAACGACCATACTACATCAAAGTTTCACCTAAATCCAATACGTGGAAAACGTTTCTTGGGAGCAAAGATTGCTCAGAAACCCTCTATTATTTCGTGGGAGTATTGACTCCAAAACTTATCTTGGTGCCCGGAGAAAAAGAAAGGGGCAAATTAAAATTCGGAAAGCAGCAACTTTTATAAAAACTTACTTGAAATTCTTTTTCTTGGATTCTTCTTTTTATTCTTGAAATAGAAGAAATTGTGCAGGGGAGCATAATGCAGTCGGTGGTAAGAGCTTGCGGCCGGTGGTGCACGGTGGAGGAAGCTTGCGGCCGGTGGTGCACTATGGTGGAAGAACACGGCAAGACCTAGGGTTTTGGTTTCTAGGGTTTGGCGCTAGCAGAATGCTGTACTCAAGGTTTTTGGCTTTTGATTCAGGGTTAAGGGTCGTACTGATAACGTGTTGTAGAATGATGTAAATAGAGAAACAGAGAATTGCTCCGGAATATAATATATTTGATTGATAAATAGGAGCCTCTATTTATAAAGGAATACAAGATACAATCTTATTGAATCAGAAATCCTATTCTAAGTATTCTAAGTACAATCCATATTCTAGAAGAATTTACTTTCCTTATCACAATCTTGAATTGATTGTTCCTAGATTGACAAAGTACACACAAATTGGGTTTTCTTCAACAATTAATACTTACTATTCATGTAACAAGTCATGAATTTTTAACCCTAAGATTATATCTATGTCTAATATCTTGCCACAGAACATGGACCACCCATACATCGGATGCATTACAGAATTTCTGGTAATAGGTATGTTGTTTCTCAGTATAAACATAACTAGTCGTTCTGTGGATTATAACAACAATGAGTATGGTTTCCATCATATTATTACATTTACTCAGTGTGAGTTTGTGTATGCAACAAGGTGTGTCTGGTCATCAGTGCTTGGAGAACCCACCGACCCTTATCTCAACCTACGGAGCTAGATCAATCACTGAAATTGGAGGCTTGAAGGCCTATGTTATTGGCCCTTCTCATTTGAAGTGTGCCCTTCTCCTCGTTTCTGATTGCTTTGGTAATATATTATTTCAACTTTTCTTTTGTTTGGCCCTTCTCATTAAATACGTAAAAATTGGTATGAACAATTATAAATTGTTCTTGGTACATTTTTGAATGGTTGTTCAGTCTTGATATCTTATAAGACACATTAATATAAGAATGTAAGCTATACTTATTGGGTCTGTGTTGCTCATGATGCTACACCTTTTTTTAGGTGACGAGTAGATCCCTGGAGGTAACAGGATGAATCAACCAAATATATAAATATTTTTATTTGTAAACTTTGCGTTTATTTTTGAATTTTTTTTTACGCACACCACAAATTTGGGCACCATATTTCAATACAATATTGATCCCGGGTTTGGGGGTTTGACACTTCTCCTGGCTTTGAAGTCGAAAAAGATGGCACAAAGTATTGGAGGCTACACTAGAGGTAAGCGTAAGCGGGCTAGGGTTGTGACCAGTCCCAAGGTGGCCTAAGCCTTTCCAAGTAATACTCTTATAGTCCTCCAAGAGAATAATTTTGTGCCAAAGCCCAAATATTAGCTTTGAGCTCAAGCAACTAACTGATCCATCAATTGTTACTAATACTATGTTAAACTTCATAAAAATAAAAAAATAAAAAACTAAACTAAACTAAAAAGTCATTCACAAACAAAGGGAAAAAAAAAAATCTTTGTTTCTCATAATGAAGGGTGCCAGAGTGGAGGCCTTTGTTCCAGGGGAAAATGAAAAAAGTCCCGCATTGCAATCTATATATTCTCCTGCTACAACTCTTTAGAGTTTTTATCACAAATGATACCTGAACTTTACCTCAATTATATACATAATACCTGAACTTCACTTTTGATCACAACCAGTACCCAAACTCTTTGAGTTCATCCTAAATGGTACATGAACTTCACTTTTTATCACAAGTAGTACCCAAAGTTTTCAATTTTGTCACAAGTAATACCCAAAGTTTTCCATTTTAGTCTTTTTTTTTTGTTTTGAACACGTTTTGTCGCGCGCATATAATATCACAAAAATCGGCCTTAGGTACTAAAAAAGATGAAATCAAAAACTTTGGATACTACTGTGACAAAAATTGAAACTTTGGGTACTACTTGTGACAAAAATTAAAGTTCAGGTACTAAGTATATAATTGAGAAATAGTTCAGATACTATATGTGATAAAAGACCCAACTCTTTATAGTTTATACCACACAATTCACAAACCCTAGCAGCAGAGGAACCCTGTCCTTCAAAAAAGGTTTGCAAAAACAGATCCCAAAAGAAACATTCACAGCTGTTATCAAAACATCCCAAATGAACAATAATGCACTGCCAATTCAGCACAGCAGAAAATTCATAATGGGCAGGCAGATTGTCAATAGAGTTGTGCTTATCATAATGAAATTGGAGGGAGAACTGGCTATTTGGGAGGATGGTGCAGATTTATTACTTCATATCTTTTTTATTCTTCAGTAGGTAAGAGTGGATTTTAATTTTCACAATATAACTCGCATTGTAACAGTAGAACCACATAATGTTTAAGAGTGTAAGGTAGCAAATTAGATTCCTGAATGCACAAAAAAATTGCAAAATATCCAACAAAAGGGACCAAAATGCAATTGTCCCCCACTTTAATTGAGTTCTGATAGAGAAACAAAGCCTACAAGTATCCGAAAACTTGTAAAGAAATAAGAGTTTCATCCTCAGTAAATAGAGAAACAAAGCCTAGAAGTACAATAATACTACTCTTAATATCTTTATGCCCCCTCACTGATCACCAGGCAGCGACTTGATAATATCCGAATCACCTACATTATTATAACATATGACAAGTCAGTCAAATTCAGTTTTCCATATCATCAATTAGGTCATAGGTCATACAAGATATCATTCAAATGACAATAAACATTTAGAGTACCTGCATCAATAATGCTGAGGCATGAAACACGGAAATACTTTCCACATGCTGTCCCCAGATCAACATTGTCTGGAAATACAACAAAATGGTTAACAAAAAAAAAAAAAAAACCAAAGCATTGATTAGTGTTGATATATTTTATGAAAGAAATTCAGTACAGCTATGATAAGACAAACATCTATGCAGCTTTTATGAATCTTTGTTATGTCATCCTTCATTTGGCCCTAAAAGGTACATGGAGAGTGGCCAGAAAGAAAAAGGCAGGGGAATTTTTTTCCCCAGCAGACCAGGTGCTCATTTTTCCCCAAGCAGACTGGTCTAGTATGGGAGAAAGATGCACATAATGAGTGGAGATGTGTGACCTGATACTAACTCATATAGACAACGCAGGCAAGGTAGTCCTACTACAAGAAAGCAATTTCTCATAGAAAAAATATATCCTCCTAAATCACGCCAGAGCACAAGACAATTAACCCAAAAGTACATGTCACCAAGTATATCTTTTCTAGTGAAAGATAATGAGTGAAGATGGCTAACCTGATAAAGAATCCTAAAGGCAATGCAGGTAAGGTAGCCCTACTACAAGAAAGCAATTTCTTGTGGGAAAAAAGAAGAAGAGATCATATCTTCCTAAATCGCTTCAGTGCATAAGATAATGAACCCAAAACAAGTAAAGTGATAGGAAGAATAATATGGAGTCCCAAAGGGAAGACTAGAATGCAAACCTACAATACCAGAACCACCAGCAAAGTGATTAACACTTTCTTAACAATTAACAAATAAGACCAAGATATGCTTCCATTATAGTTTTACCCAAAAGATCCATTATGCTCCCAAAGCTAACGACAAATAGATACCCCCTTAAATTAGCATTTTAAAGAACAGGTGCACACTATGAATTGGTGAAACCGCAGTACCGCACTATCTTGCATACTAATAAAAATAGGAGCGGCCAAGTTGAGATTTAAGAATCTTGTTTTGTTATTCTATTTGTTATTCTATTAGTGCCTCATACAATTGCACAGAATTGTAATATTAGAAGCAGCTCATACTTTTTGTACTAATAACATGCCAATCTGATGCAAACCCAAATATTATGATAAAAGAGCACTTACTTCCATTGTAGTGGTGGACCCCAACCTTGGCAAGCATAGCATAGTATTCGATCTCAGACTTGCGCAGAGGTGGGCAGTTGTTGGAAATTATGATGAGCTTCCCTGCATTTTTGTTCCACAATTAAACAAATCCCAATTATACAACTTGAAAACAACCAATAGCTACCAAGTTATGATAGATCAAATTACTCCCAATCCTTTCAGCAAACTAGTAGCTACTAATTTGAGACAGCAATTCCGAAACTAGAATTAAAGTGGCAATAGAAGACATTAAGCTAGCAATTTGGCTTCTTACAAACAAAATATAAAATGCCACCCATTCCTCCCTCTCAATGATTCAAAATCCAAACAAAATTTCAGCATGCATATAACACTAACCATGGCGTACAAACATCATACTCAACCAATTACTAATTATTTTATGATCAGAAAAATATAGGGTATCATCTTATAGATTGCAAGTATGAACCAGGATTCACAACTTCACAGTAGAAGTAAGAAACACATCCACATCACAGTAAAATGACAGATTTAAGATAAATGAAGAGTTTCATCAGCAACCACAACAAAATTAGAAGGAAACCAAAGTACCAAAGTACAGAAGAGAAGAACTGATGCAGCGTTTTGACAATTAAGAGAAAGACAGAAGACAATAAGCAAACTACCATGATGTGTCAGTCTCTTAAGCAAAATGCATTTAAAACACGAGCAGGGAAGTTCATGTAGCTAGCAGAGAGGCTGTGTATAACTCTGAACATTCCAATTCATTTTGCTCTCATTTCATTGAAAAAAACAAGAGAAAGTCTGAATACACCAACAAATTTCTTCATTTAAACACAACTCTTGACACACCCTACAATCGGTTAAATGGAATACACCCGTTTAAATAGAATTGTGGAAAGTGTGACCAGTCATGTGTAACAACATCAATGAGGGATTCTCTTAATATCTTGTGATAACAAACAAAACAACTTGTACTGTATACATTGTGGAATCCAGTTGGCTTGATCAACCATTTATTCGTAATTGTCTTTATTTTGATTACCTATTAACCAAGTCTGGGTTTGACGCATCATTTTGTACCAGAATCTAGATGTTTATTCCCTAAAGTAGATTTGTATGTGCTTTTTCTGATTTGTCTTGACCATGTTTCGGAAGTGAATATTGATTGTTGGCTTGTTGCCCTGTGATCTTATTCACCTAAAATGCATGCAGTAGTATCTTGTTTAGATCTAAATTGAGTTGCCTTAAAAAGGCGCTAGTCAATTTAGAAATAATGTTCAAGGCTAAGCTTCTTGTAAGTATTATATGCAGAGAATGAGCTACTCCAAAATCCCAATTGGTAGAAATTAAAGTGTACCTTTGGAGGTGCGAAGAGTATCGACCACGGTTTTGTAGCCAAGAGTGTATTTTCCACTCTTCATCACGAGAGCGAGCCTGTTGTTAATGCTCTCATGAGTTTTCTTGGTTTTCTTGACGGCAACCATCGTTCAATCTCTGCCTCTGGCTCTGCGGCGACTCAGCGATGGAAATAGGAAGAGGATGGAGGTGAAGCAAGGGTTTAGGTTTAATGACACACACTGCCTTCGGCTCAGAGATAGCTTATATTGGACTTATGGTTTTGGTGGGCTACAACTGAAATGGGCCGGCCGAAAAAGATGAGTGAAACTCTTTATCTGCATATGGTGTTGGAACCATCTTCTGTTCATGAATTTCTGAGAAACACAAATAGTATTCATATGTGGGAAAATTTTACAATACCCAAAGCACTAGTGTTCAGGCATGTGAGCAATAATCTGGACCGTTAGATTTGTAAATCTCCATCTTGCCCCTTATAAGTGAAGTCTTAAAAAAATCTTGAGTACTAGTACCCAAAACACTCAAGACGTTCCCAAAAATCAGAAAATACTCTTTGCCACTTTTCATTTTTTAATTAAAATTCTAGTAATTTTTTATAGATAGATTTAATTTCTTGACCACATTCTAACTAGGGTTTTTTTTTTCATTTTGAGAATGATGAGTTAACTTTTAACCTAATCTTCAACTTTAAACCGTTATTGACTTCTCAAAATGGCAAGAGTTTTTTTTTTCCTCCCTGCATCTTTGCATCTTGATTCTCCTTATATCACTATACTACTATTTGATTTTAAATTTCTTTTCATAAATAACAAAAATTAATCTTCTCAACATTATTTCTTCAACAAATAGAGATGAGAATTCGTTTTAAGAAATGGAAAAATGAGGGGACGTTATGCTGTGTCCGTAGAGTCTAGAGTCTCAAGATTATGTCTAACTTCTTTCTTGTTTTGGCTTCCAAGCATGGTCATGAGGTATTATTTATTTTTTGTTCCTCTTGTTGCCTAGTTGAGATTTTGTTAACAATCATAAATGATATATGTGTTCTCCCTTGCTATGCTTTTGTAGCCATTCATTTATGTACATCAGCTTATATATATTTTACAGTTTTTCTAACATTGATTGTTGTTAATTTACCTACACCGTTACGTATAACATATACGTGTGTGTGTATATATATATATATATAAGGCTTTTTCACTAAGGAGGTCTTTACTTTATAAAGTAAGGACCTCCTTACTTGATAATCATTACACACACACACACAAACAATGATAATGATAATGATAACTCATACAAAGGAAATGAATTAAAAGCCCTTATTTCAACTTTCATAGTCCAAGAAGCCCCTTCTTATACTTGATTTCTTTTTAAGCCCTCTTTTAAAATTTGTAAAATGATTTTACCTTTATAGCCTTAATAAGTTCTTCTTGCCTAACAGATTTTCAAATGAGGCAACTAAACCTGTTTCGCAAAAAGAAACCATTTCTAACTCTCATGGCTCTCCAGTTACTCTTGTGATACACTTGTGATACACTATTATGTGGCGGGTCCTCATACACCTTGTGATACAGTGATACAGTTGTGATACACATGTGATACTGTATTACGTGGCGGGTCCTGATACACCTTGTGATACAGTGTGATATACATGTGATACAGTAGTGATACACATATGATACAGTATGACGTGGCGGGTCCGGAGTCCCGATAGTGATTTTTGGAAAAAATAGAGTAAAAATATGTTTTGGTGATGTTGTGATACACATGTAATACAAGTGTGATATACATATGATACAGTTTGACGTACTGTGCTCGGGGGTTCGATGATATTTTTGGGAAAATTGAGTAAAATTGTGTTTTGGTGATACTATGATACACATGTGATACACGTGTGATACAATTTGATGTGACGGGCCCGGGGTCCCGATGGTGATTTTTTAGAAAAATGGAGTAAAAATGTGTTTTGGTGATACTGTGATACACATGTGATACACGTGTGACGTGGCAGGTCCGGGTCCCGATGGTAATTTTTGGGAAAAATTGAGTAAAAATTTGTTTTGGTGATACTGTGATACAGTTTGACATGGCAGGCCCGAGGTCCCGATGGTGATTTTTGAGAAAATTGGAGTAAAAATGTGTTTTTGTGATACTGTGATACATATGTGATACACGTGTGACGTGGCGGGTCCGGGTACCGATGGTGATTTTTGGAAAAAATATAGTAAAAATGTGTTTTGGTGATCACCTTACCTGTAATACCCCGAATTTTCATCTTTAATTTTCAGAAATGTGAAAATAAATATTTGGTGAGATTTATGTTTTTCCGTATTTTGTTGATGATGTGGCGTATTTGTGTAAATACGATATAATTATACGTATTAATTATTTGTACGTATTTGTATTATTTGTGAATAGTGGCAAATAGTGTCTAAATAGTAACCGACACATGGCGGGTAGTGATTGGAACAGCACACATGGTGACTCAGCTTTGTCTGGTGAGTCACCATGCGACACATGTCGCAATTTGATTGGCGTTCGGATGTTTTTCTGTTCGGCTATTTTTTTTTTGGAAAACTTCCTTCACGAGAGTTGTAGAGCTCGTCGATACGAGTTCGTGGACATAAAGTTTGCCTAAAACGGAGTTCGTATGAGAGAGTTATGAATTTTTGAAGTTTAGTTTATTTTGCCTATATATATAGCATTTTCAGATTTTTCATTTTTTGGAAAAATCTGGAAAATCACAAAAGCCCTCAGAACTGCCGAAACTTGTCACCCTTGCTGGCACCATTTCCGGCCAATTCGATCTGAGCCACCTACTGGGCTTTGAAGGCCTCATCCATACGAACCTATGGCCGCTGGTTTCACCTCAATCGGATTCCCGAGGAAGGAGAATTTTGCATTTGAATTTTGGGCAGTCGCGACTTTGGACGGAGATCTAGGCCGATCCTGCCGTTAACTCACTTTGAGGCAAGTTTTAAAGTTGTTCCATTTTGTGTGTTCTACAAGTTGACCGTTGGATGTTAGCTAATTTTGAGTTTGGACTTTGGTCCGGCGGCGTGAGGGTTTTCTCACCGCCGTCTGTGGCGGCGCGTGGGGGCGCGTCCGGCTACCTTTTTAGGATATTTTTGCTTTTTTGAGTAGTGTTTGTCGATACAAACATCTTTTGGGTTTATGGGTTTTTGAGATTCGATCGTTTGACTGATGATAATTAACCCGGAATTGTGGATCGTTCGATAGGTGATAATCCGACCGTCGGATTGTCACCAAATTTTAGTATGTTGTTAGGGTGCTAGTTTTTAACCTGCTGTAAATTTTGATGTTTTAGACTTTTGGTGGGACCCGTTTGATGAATAGTTGACGTGGGACCCGTTTGAAGAATAGTGATTTGGGACCCACATTGACCGACAGTTGACTTTTGGTCAAACTAGTCCGGTTTATAGTTTTCGATATTCTAAGGACATCCGATTAACTTTGGAAGTGATACGGTCACTTTTCGTTTGTCGTTTAGTTGTTTTTGTGCTGAGAAACAAAATGCTTGTTCTTAGGTGTTTTTGGAAACCGTGTAGCCGAGCGGACGTTTCTTGTTGATTACCTGGTTAAGTGTTGAGTTCGTAGACGCTGCTGGAATTTACTAAGGTGAGTAAACTCACTGGATATTTGTATTAGGATTGATTATTTGGAAATATTCTTATTATTGTTTGTGATTGATTTTGATGGATATTTATATTGTTTGATTTTTAGAGTCACCATAGTATGAATCTACACGGAATGGGACGTGTAAATTCAGTATATTCTTAATATCATGAATTCTCGATATTGGAATTGCATTTAGGCTTATGATATATGTTCCTGCCGTTTCCCAGCTGCTCGGTAGGGACGCACCTGGAGTGCACTTGAGTACCTGAAAGGGCAAAGGAGGTCAGGGGAGGCCGGCGTGTACCGACCGAAGACCCTCCGACGCTCAAGTTAGTCCCGAGAGGATTTGAGCAGAGTTTCTAGGAATGGAGAGAACTTACTTCAATAAGGAGTGAAGACTCCTTATATATGAGTTGAGGTCGGAGACAAGCTTCCCTGGCGTGGGGGACATCCCATGACACGAGGAAATACTCTATTACTCCACTACCTCGACACGCGCGTCGAGGGACGGCGGTGCCTAGTGCGGTATGGGCATTCTTTAGTGCGATCCGCGAGGTAGTGGACGAGCACGTGCTGCCAAGTGGCTGCGCCGGTACCGACTGGACTGTGTGTTCCACGGTACCGGGTCGAGAGATGTCCCTGTAAGGCCGAGGGGGAGGCTTGTTGTCGGTACACCCGGCCTGGTATTGCTGGTACCGCTGGGGTACCGCCAGGGCTTTGCTAGTGGGCTCGGTAGGGGATCCCTACCGAGTAAGTAGATGCCGCTGGGGCGATGCCTGGGCCGCTGGGGCGTTGTCAAAGCAGTGCACTCGGTAGGGGATCCCTACCGAGTAAGTAGATGTAACGGGCCCAGAGATGGGCTGTTCAGCGATGGTGGGCTACTCCTGACCCGTCATGGGGTCTGTACCGGGACAGATATGAAATGGTAGCAACAGAAGTCCCCCAAGTCCCGAGCAAGAGGAAGTGCTTGGTCGGGGACTTAGTCCAAAAGTTCATATCAGGACGTAGCCAAGTGTCGGTGTGGCAGCCACGGCGCTTAGGGTCGGCCCACGTAGTCCCCCAAGTCCCCGAACAAGGGGTTCCTCCCGGGAGGGAGTTGTAACCGCTCCGAGTTCTAAGGGAATTGTCAAGGTCGTGCCTGTTGGTATGTTTGGCGTAACTGCCGAGGTAGTGGGGCAATAACTGCCGAGGTAGTGGGGCGATACGTGTCGCTTCTTGGGCGGTTTGGAACTGCATGGGGAGTTCAACCGTTGCATTGACACGTGTCATCATCCTGTGAAGCGACGGTTGGTGTCGTACGGTGCATATGTCCCAGGTCCCGCTATATATATAGGGGTGAAGAGAGTTCACTTCTCCTCATTCTTGAATTTTCTCATTCCAGAGCTCTGAATCCTGTCGGTAGAGAGTGAGAGCCTGTTGCCGGTAGCGTGCATTCGAATCATTTGCTTCTTCGACTTTCGACGCTTCACAGTGTAAGTACCGAGAACTTTGTGTTACTTTTGCGTTTTCTGCTTTTGTAACGTAGTTTGCGTACCGGTGTCTGACCTTAGTACCGAGCTAGGTTGCATAGGCATAGGATTGTCGTCCCGGTAAGGAACTTAGTTTACCTCTTGCAGATGTCTGATTCGGAGAGCCAAAGTGTAGGAAGCGGCAACGCCTTCTCTGGTGAAGAGTCGGAGAGGTCTCCTTCGGTAGAGGTTGTTGAGGTGGCGTCTAGTACCGACAGTAGCAGTAGTGAAACTCGGTCCTGCTCGTCCGGTACCAGCACCGTCCGCATCGAGAGTATGTTTGAGACGGTGATGAGGGGCATTACTACCGGCGAAGACATAGAGCCGTTGAATACGATCAAGGATGGTCAGTTTATTCCCGGTAGTAGTAGTTCGGTGCCGGCCACCGACGCGGTGGAAGTTGGGGAGTCCCAGGTGGAGGCGGAGACTGCTGAAGAGGAGGTACCAGAGGAATCGGTACCTGCTGGTTTTGCGGTGGATCGCCTGAAGCTCAGCGCTTCTACCGAGGACGATCTGGTGGCCCTGAGGAAGGCTTTTAGTATTCCGGACTCGGTGACTATGCGCCTGCCGGAGATGGGGGAACTGAGGAGTGCCTCTTCAGTACCGGGTGAAACCTTGGTACATCCATTCTTCTTTGGGGAGGGCCTACGGATTCCGTTGCCATCGTACCAGCAGAGGTTCTTGGCCGAGGTGGGCCTTGCCATTGCTCAGTTGAATCCCAACACCTGGCGGTGTCTTGACGCACTATATACCCTGTACCGGCACTGTGGCTTTGGTGAGCCGGACTTGGCTGTGTTCTTCAGCCAGTGGTCCCTGGAGGAGCATTCGAAAACTGATAAAGGCTGGTACAAGGCCAAGTCGGTAGGAAAACCTTGTGTAGAGTGTCCCCGAGACACTGAATTGATGGACTTTGTACACAAGTACAAGCAGGTAACCCGGTGCTGTCTGTCGAAAAGTGCTCTTGCCCGGGAAGGTATGGCCGGTGAGGCCGACATCGAGTCTCATGAGCTCGGGAGCCCGGAGATCATCAGGGACCCGCTGGTGTTTGGTAACCCGACCTCCCAGCAGACCTGGAAACACCGGTACTTCTTCGTTGGTGGTCAATGGGAGTTTCCCGAGGGGTCTGACCCACCGCTGAAGAGAGTGCCCTGTAGCTTTAGAGATGCACCTGGTTGATAGCCTTCCCGAGTTTACACTTGGTAGTTGTGTACCGTCTTGTGTCTCGGTGCTAATGTGTGTTTGTTTCTTTTTGTTTTGCAGTTGACCAGTCTTGGAGGGAGCTTACCGAGAAGCAGGCGGACGAGATTGAGTGGATTCGGGAGAACATCTCGATAGTCCTGCGGAGGTCCACCGTTCTGCTCAACCGGTACTCGCTTCACTTTTCGGGCTTAGCACCGATCCCGTGTCCCTGTAAGTTTATACCGGTAACACACTTGTACATGTATGCTTATATACTGTGGTCTGATTTCGGTACTGTGATTTGCAGTCTTGCCTCAATTCCGTCGGTACCGTCGACTTTCGGACGATTTAAGCATGGTGCGGGAGCGCAGGGATTTTTACCAGCTGAAGAAGGCCGTGGGTGACGACCCACTTCCCGAGGCTCAGCTGGTCGCTGCGGAGACTGCCGGCGCTCCCGCTGAGGCTGCCGGTGCTGCTATCGATGCTGCCGGGAAGAGGAAGAAGAAGAAAGCCAAACGAGTGCGTGCCACTTCTGAGGCTGATGTGGGGGAGGAGGACTCGGGGGTCCCTGAGGCTCCCGAGGCTGAAGAGGCTGAGGTTTCAGCAGAGGTTGCTACGGTGTCCTTGAAAAGGACTGCCCGGGAAGAGGTAAACCCGATGCCTCTTCTCCATATATATTCTTTGTTTGATGCCGGTACTTACAGTGTTGTAGTTTGTCAAACAGGTGAGGGAGCACCGGAAGAAGCAAAAGGTGACTATGGCAGATGCTTCAGTTGAAGGGCCCATGGAGGGTGCCGGTACCGTCTTGGCGACCTGCAGTACCGGGTCTGATGCCATATTTGGCAGGGAGGTCGAGTCCGAGAATGCCAAGTTGTTCCTTGGCTGTGCCAGGAAGGCGTTGCTGGACCCTCTCCCGCTGTCCAAGTTGGCTGACTTGCCGGCCATGACAATGAAGCAGCAGCGGGACCTCCTCTTTCAATGCAAGCAGAAGGTACCGTCTTGTTTTTTTTTTTTTTTTTTTTTTTTTTTTTTGAAGCGCCAGACACTTATATATGTGTATGCTTTTGCAGCTGGCATACGAGGAGCTGATGCTGGATCGCCGGTACTGGGAGGAGCTACGCTCTGTCGGTGGGCAGGTCGAAAACATGAAGGCCGGCTACCACACCATGTACAAGCTCAAGGAGGAGGCGACTGCTGAGCTTGTCAAGGTCAAGGAGGAAGCCGGTAGGCTTGTGCAAGAGGCTGAGGAGAAGGCCAAGGCTGCTGTGGCCTCTGAGGTGGCCAGGATCCAAGCTGACTTCGACAAGCGGCTGGAGGAGGCTGTCGGGAAGGCCAGGGAGGAGGCTGTGATGGCCTACCGGCGTGACCGGCAGCGTGCTGTGGAGCAGGCCACAGCCTATATGGAGGGTGGAGCTTACATTCTTGGCAAGATCAAGGATGCCTTCCCGGCCCAAGACTGGAGTCGACTCCCGGTGCCAACCGTCACCGAGGACTTCGTTGATGATGAGCACAAATCTATCCTCCAGGAGATCGACGAAGAAGCCGGTACCTCTGGCCAACCAGCGCAGCAGCAGCAGCAGGAATGAAGTCCCCCTGTGTGGGTAGTATAGGCCAAGGGCCTTGTAATCTTTGTTTTTTTTTTTGTGGGTGTTTCGACCCATTTCTGAACAATCGTCCCGGTGGGGACTGCTCTCTCGGGAGCTAGTACTTGTTGGCCGTAAGGCCTTTATTTCTTGTCGAATAATGGCGTGCTTCGCCTTCTTTATTTTATGAAATTTTCAGTTCTCGAAGTATTTCCAAGTGTTTACTCGGGAGGACTGGATACATCAGTCTGCCCTCCGGTATGTTTTGCACTTTTCTTTATCTCATCTCACGTGGGTAGTTGATACCGGCATCGTGGATGTGTGCATGGGGGGTGTTATGCATGGGGGTAGCTGGTACCGGCCGCATGGCTTACAACAGTGTGCACATGGGTGTCGCTAGGACCACGCTGCATGTCGAACTAGGATAGAAACTTATGCATGGGGGTCGCTGGTACCGGCCACATGACTTAGAAGAGTTTCACATGGGGGTAGCTGGTACCGGCCTCATGTTTTGAAATTTTGCACATGGGTGTCGCGGGGATCACGCTGCATGTCAAAATATAGGAGCAGAAACTTATGCATGGGGGTCGCTGGTACCGGCCACATGACTTAGAAGAGTTTCACATGGGGGTAGCTGGTACCGGCCTCATGTTTTGAAATTTTGCACATGGGTGTCGCGGGGATCACGCTGCATGTCAAAATATAGGAGCAGAAACTTATGCATGGGGGTCGCTGGTACCGGCCACATGACTTAGAAGAGTTTCGCATGGGGGTAGCTGGTACCGGCCTCATGTTTTGAAATTTTGCACATGGGTGTCGCGGGGATCACGCTGCATGTCAAAATATAGGAGCAGAAACTTATGCATGGGGGTCGCTGGTACCGGCCACATGACTTAGAAGAGTTTCGCATGGGGGTAGCTGGTACCGGCCTCATGTTTTGAAATTTTGCACATGGGTGTCGCGGGGATCACGCTGCATGTCAAAATATAGGAGCAGAAACTTATGCATGGGGGTCGCTGGTACCGGCCACATGACTTAGAAGAGTTTCACATGGGGGTAGCTGGTACCGGCCTCATGTTAATATAAGAGCATAGGAGCATAAACTTATGCATGGGGGTCGCTGGTACCGGCCACATGACATAAGAGTTTCACATGGGGGTAGCTGGTACCGGCCTCATGTTAATATAAGAGCATAGGAGCATAGGAGCAGAAACTTATGCATGGGGGTCGCTGGTACCGGCCACATGACTTATAAGAGTTTCACATGGGGGTAGCTGGTACCGGCCTCATGTTAATATAGGAGCATAGGAGCAGAAACTTATGCATGGGGGTCGCTGGTACCGGCCACATGACAAGAGTTTCACAGTTCACCGACTGTAAGTGACTGATTTGATATATATGAACAGAAGTCGTTGCTCCTGGCCGGACTGTGACCGGGCTTTTACAAGAGTACCGGTGGGAGCTCTGCTCGACCAATCCGTTGTACTGATTTTTCGTTAGGGGGTGTGGACCCTCCTATCGGTGTGTTCCGGTGTTTTTACGGGCGCGACCTACGGGTAGTAGTAGCGGAGGTGTTCAATGTTCCATGGGTGCGGGAGTGTGTACCCGTTGGAGTCCATTAACCGGTAGGTTCCAGGCTTGACAACTTCGACTACCCGGTAGGGGCCTTCCCATTTTTGGTTGAACGTCATGGCTGCAGAGTCCTTCGTACTTAATCGTACGCGGCGTAGTGCCCAGTCCCCCAGCTTGAGGTACCGGGCCTTTGCCTTTGCGTCAAACTTGCGTTTGAGCCTGTTCTTGTGTTCCGCGTTCCGGAGGTTGGCTTGCTCCCGGCGTTCCTCGAGTAGATCGCGGTTGAGACACAACTGCTCTTCGTTTTCGTTTGGATCGAAGGTGTCGATCCTGTGGGTTGTGGAATTAATCTCAACCGGGACTACGGCCTCTGCGCCGAAAGCGAGGGAGAACGGGGTTTCTCCGGTGGCAGCCTTGTATGAGGTGCGGTACGCCCATAGTACCTCCGGTAGCAGCTCTGGCCATGCGCCTTTCTTTTCGCCCAGCTTGGTCCTCATTGTTCTCTTCAGGATTTTGTTTACTGCCTCTACCTGACCGTTGGTCTGGGGGTGGGCTACCGATGCGAAGTAAAGGGTGATGCCCTTGCACCGGCAAAATTCCTTGAAGGAGTTGGAGTCGAATTGCCTTCCATTATCGGTGATAATGATCTGAGGGACACCGAAGCGGCAGATGACGTTTTCCCAGATGAATGTTTGAATTTGCTGGGAAGTGATGGACTTGAGGGCCTTGGGGTCCGTCCACTTGGTGGAGTAGTCGGTGGCGACAACCACATATTCAACACCGCCGGTACCCTTTGGCATTGGCCCGATTAGGTCTAAGCCCCATTGTGCGAATGGGCACGGGTTGACCATCGTTTCCAATGGTTGGGATGGCTTCGGTACATTTGGCGCGTTGAACTGGCAGGACTTGCACTGCTTGGTAAACGACACGGCATCCCGGAGGAGGGTTGGCCAGTAGTATCCAAGCCTAACGAGCTTGTGAGCCATTGCTCTTCCTCCCGGGTGGTGGCCGCAGATGCCCTCATGTACCTCCCTGATCGCCTCCCGGGACTCGGTGGGTCCGAGGCATCGTAGGTATGGCATTGAGTGGGCGCGCCGGTAAAGATGACTGTTGATGATGAGGTACCGGGAGGACCGGAATCTTATTTTCTTTGCCTCATCATCTTTTCTCGGGAGGGAGCCATCTCGCAGGTACTCTAGGATTGGTGTCATCCAGTTTGCTTCTTCGAGACGCAAGTGGTTCACCTCGACGGGTGTCGTCTCGGTACTGCGGTGCTCCAGCATAATAATGGGTACCGAGGCCCCTGGGTTGGGGTCGATAGCGGAAGCTATTCTGGCTAGGGCGTCAGCCCGTTGGTTCTCATCCCTTGGTACCTTTGTTAATTTGAAACACGAGAACCCAAGTGTGAGGTCTTTTACTAAGGTCACGTACCGGCACATAGTGGGGTCTTTTGCCTGGTAGTCCCCCGTGACCTGGTTGACGATTAGCTGAGAATCACTGAAGACCTGGAGTTGTCTGGCTCCCATATCGCTGGCTAGCCGAAGGTCTGATAGAAGAGCCTCGTACTCAGCTTCATTGTTGGAAGCTTTGAAGCTGAACCGGAGGGCACACTCCAAGCGAGATGTGTCTGGACTCTCGGTATGTGGGGTGATGAGAACGAGTCCTGCCCCGCTTCCGTGGGAGTTCGAGGCGCCGTCCACGTACAGCTGCCAGACCGGTATGGATGGGTCAAACGCATGCTCGCCAACGGTAGTTGGGGCGTTCTTGGCGGGAGTTGCTTTCTCCGCCGATGGCTGCTGATTAGTGTTGGCGTGCTCGGGTGTGAACTCGGAGACGAAGTCTGCTAATACCTGGGCCTTGATTGCCGGTCTGGGCCGGTAGGCAATGTCAAACTCGCTGAGTTCAATGCTCCACTTCGTGAGTCTCCCCGATGCCTCAGGCTTCTGCAGGATTATCCGCAGTGGATGGTCGGTCAGGACGACAATGGGGTGAGACTGGAAGTAAGGCCGGAGCCGCCTAGCTGAGACCATGAGTGCTAAGACGAGCTGTTCTATCTCTGGGTACCGAGTCTCGGTATCCAGTAGAGACTTGCTTGCGTAGTCCACCGGTAAGTCTTCCTTGTTGTCGCTCCTGACTAGGATTGAACTTACTGCCGTCCTAGATACCGATAGGTATAGGAACAGTGGTTCCCCCAGCACTGGCCGGCTGAGTAGCGGAGCTGCTGCCAGGTATCCTTTTAGGGCTGCGAAAGCTTGCTCGCACTCGGTGGTCCAGCCTTCAAACTTCTTCCCGGTTTTGAGTATTTTGAAGAAAGGAGCACACCGGTCGGTAGACCGTGATATGAACCGAGAAAGAGCTGTGATCCTACCGTTGAGGCTTTGGACATCCTTGAAGGTTTTGGGAGACTTTAACTCCAGGATGGCTCGAATCTTCTCGGGGTTCGCTTCGATCCCCCGGTGGCTGACCATGAAACCGAGGAACTTACCCTCACCGACACAGAAGACACACTTCTCGGGATTGAGTTTCATCCCATAGTCTTGAAGGATAGAGAAAGTTTCTTGCAGGTCGGTGATGTGATCAGTTTGCTTGACGCTCTTGACGAGCATGTCGTCCACGTACACTTCCATGGTCTTGCCAATTTGCCTGGAGAACATACGGTTGACTAACCGTTGGTATGTGGCACCGGCATTCTTCAGCCCGAAGGGCAAGACATTGTAGCAGTAAAGACCTTGATTGGTCACAAAGGACGTGTGCTCTTGGTCGTCGGGATCGAGCTTGATCTGGTTGTAGCCTGAGTAGGCGTCCATGAAGCTGAGGGCCTCGTGCCCAGCGGTAGAGTTCACCAGCTGGTCGATCCTCGGTAAGGGGAAACTGTCCTTGGGGCACGCCCGATTCAGATCGGTGAAGTCGATGCACATTCGCCACTTCCCGTTGGGCTTTCTTACTAGTACCGGGTTCGATAACCACCGAGGATACTGGACCTCGCGGATGAAACCGATGCTCAAGAGTTTATCGACTTCCGTCTTCATGGCCTCGTATCGCTCCTGGTCTCCTATCCTTCTCTTTTGTCGTACCGGCCGATAGGCGGGGTCGATATCAAGCTTGTGAGAGATAATGGTGGTGGAGATACCGGGCATGTCTGCATAGGACCAGGCGAAGATTGAGGCGTTGTCCTTCAAGAGTTTGATCAGGTCTCCCCGGAGAGTTACCGGTAGGCCGGTGCCGATCTTGACAACTCTGTCAGGCTGTTCGGGGAACAGGGCGATGTGTTCTACTTCCTCGTGGGGTTTGCCCTGCAGGACTACTGCTCCTTCCCTGGGGTCATCCGGCCTGTCGGTCGTGGCTGCTCTGTCACCGGTAGTGACATTGCACACGTCCCGGCAGGGATGCCGTGGCTTAGTTTCTTGAGCATAACACGACCGGGCCATTGGCTGGCTTCCTCTGATGGAGGCGACTCCAACGGGAGTAGGGAACTTTAGCATGAGCAAGTAGTAGCACACACAGGCCTTGATCTGGCAAAGGATGGGCCTACCGAGAATGAAATTGTAGGATGATTCACAGTCTACCACCAGCATATGGGCAGATACCTTTCGGGACCTGGGGTACTGGCCGACCTCCACGTTGAGCCAAATGCTACCGAGAGGTTGGACCAGATCTCCCGAGAAGCTTATAAGTGGGTTCACCGTCCTAGATATGTTCTCGAGCGGTAGATCCAGCTTGAGGTAGGCACTTTTGAAAATGATGTTGGCGGAGCTACCGCCATCCACCAGTACCTTGTGCATCAGGTCCGTGTGAACCTTGGCCGAGATCACGAGAGGGTCGTCGTGAGGGGTCACGATACCGGATTCCTCGTCGTTGGAGAATTCTATCTTCCACGGGTCTCGCTTAGGCCTTTTCTGTGCCAGTGCGGATTGCACGGAGAAACATTGCAGGTGCTGCTTAGCCTCCTTCACGTGAGACTTGTGCTCAGATCGTGAAGTACCGAATAAGGTCGGCCCCCCGCTGATGGTGAAGATTTCCTTCCGATAACCCCGGTTGCCTTGTCCGGTGTATTGGCCAAGCTTCCCGTCTCGGTATAGCTGCTCGGCCACGTCCCGGAGGGTCTGACACTCATCGGTGTTGTGGGTCCCGGACTGATGGTGGGTGCAGAATTTACCGGTATTAGTCCGGTTGTCGGCGTATGCTTGCTTCGCCCATGGTTGGGGGAAAAGCTGGGGGTTTTCCTTGTAGATGTCCCCCAAGGGTTTGTTGAACGTTGTACAGACTAGCAGCTTGTCGTCGGTACCGTCCTGCTTACTGGACTTCTGGGGGCGGTTGTGCCTCCAGGAACTTTTCTTCTTGGGGTGCCGGTTATACCCGGTCTCGGTCCATCCTTGACTTGAGTCGTCCACCTGGTTAATACCGGCGGGTTGGCTGTATGGCCACTGACTTGGATGGGCCTGGGTTTCCCCGCGGTCCGAGTAACCGGAGTACTGCCCTTGCCCTCGTTGGTCGGAGTACAACTGTTCCCTGGGCTTGTTATAGCCGGGACCGACCTGATATACCGGTCGTTGTTGGTGGCTCTGGGGAGCCTGGTGTTGGGGATTCCGCTCCCGGTTGGGGGGATCATACCTTCGGTTGTTCTCGCGGTTCTCCCAGTTGTTGCCGCGATTACCCCCTCGGTAGGAGTTGAACTTGTTGCGCTTGTCGCTCTGCCGAGAGTCGTCCGGCCGTGAGCCACCACCCTGCTCTTGCTTACGCTTATCCCCGATGGGGTCCGCTGTGGTTGCGGAGGCCTTGTTTGCCTTGTGCATCGCGTTGAGCTGAGACTTTCGTTCGTAGGTCAGGTAGTAGCTCCGGGCGTATTGCCCTGCTCGGTTCATGAGTTCGGTGTAGGTGAGGACAGCGCTCGTGGCATTGAGCTTTCTGAGGAACTCGTCCGGTTGTAGGCCATCTCGGAAGATTTGGGCCGCACGGACATCGTCCTTGGAGGTACAGCGCCGGTAGGCAGCTTTGAACCGCTCCATATAATCCGCCAGTCGCTCTCCGCTGGCTTGCTGGAAGCCGGTAAGTTCTCCCACCGAATAGAAGAAGCTGGACTTCGTGGCGTACTCGGTGGTGAAAGCCTCGACTAGTTGCTCATAGCTGTCTATGGACTCCGGTTCTAGTTGATAGAACCACAGCATGGCCTCCTGAGTCAAGGTGTTGACGAAGGCGTGGCACCACTCCTCGTCAGTATAGCCCTTACCATTGTAAGCGGATTGGAATGCGGTCACATGCATTACTGGGTCCTCTTTACCGGTATAGGAGTCCATCTTCAGGCTCTTGAAGTCCCGGTTGTGCTCATGGATCCTCCTGGTGAATGGACTTACTGGCTTTTTTGCTATGCCGAGGCTGGGTGCACTTTTGGCACCGTCGGTCTCGACCCTTCTGAGTCGGTCGCTGAGCTCCCAGAAGAGGCTGACCAACGTGTCCCCGTTTCCAGTGCCTGAGCTGGTACCTATGGCGGGCGCGCTCACTGGTATCACAACGTGATCCTCGGTCCTCTCTTCGTCCGGGAAGTGCACCACTCCCGCGGCATCGAGAAACGAGACCTTGGGCGTCGATGCTGCCGGTTGGGGGTGACTGGTCACACGTCCTGGCTTGGCTGGCAAGCGTTCTGCCGGTTTGAGAGGGGTCTCGGTCCCTAGCTGTGTCGAGACCGAGTGATTGGGCGTATGCTCGAGGCTGAGCCGCTCCCTGAGCAGGCCGATCTCTCGGGCACTGTCTTCTTGCGCCGCGAGTTGGTCGCGGCGTAGTCGCTCGTTGCTCTCCTGGAGGTCCCGGATCATGGCTTCAAGCCTGGCCATCATCGAAGATTCGATCTGGTGGGACTCAGGGGTTTCCGACTCGGTGGAGTGGACTGCTGCCGGTGTTTCCTCGTGGAGGGGCTCAAGACCAGCAATAGTCGTTGTGTCCTTTGATTGCTTGGACTTCTTACTTTGCTTGGCGGGTTGTGAGCCATCACCTGCTGATTTGGTCATAGCTTGACCGGTAGAGTACCTCACTGGGTGAGTGTGCTTTTGTTACTAAGTGGTGGAAATTTGTTCCCACAGACGGCGCCAAACTGTTCCTGCCGTTTCCCAGCTGCTCGGTAGGGACGCACCTGGAGTGCACTTGAGTACCTGAAAGGGCAAAGGAGGTCAGGGGAGGCCGGCGTGTACCGACCGAAGACCCTCCGACGCTCAAGTTAGTCCCGAGAGGATTTGAGCAGAGTTTCTAGGAATGGAGAGAACTTACTTCAATAAGGAGTGAAGACTCCTTATATATGAGTTGAGGTCGGAGACAAGCTTCCCTGGCGTGGGGGACATCCCATGACACGAGGAAATACTCTATTACTCCACTACCTCGACACGCGCGTCGAGGGACGGCGGTGCCTAGTGCGGTATGGGCATTCTTTAGTGCGATCCGCGAGGTAGTGGACGAGCACGTGCTGCCAGGTGGCTGCGCCGGTACCGACTGGACTGTGTGTTCCACGGTACCGGGTCGAGAGATGTCCCTGTAAGGCCGAGGGGGAGGCTTGTTGTCGGTACACCCGGCCTGGTATTGCTGGTACCGCTGGGGTACCGCCAGGGCTTTGCTAGTGGGCTCGGTAGGGGATCCCTACCGAGTAAGTAGATGCCGCTGGGGCGATGCCTGGGCCGCTGGGGCGTTGTCAAAGCAGTGCACTCGGTAGGGGATCCCTACCGAGTAAGTAGATGTAACGGGCCCAGAGATGGGCTGTTCAGCGATGGTGGGCTACTCCTGACCCGTCATGGGGTCTGTACCGGGACAGATATGAAATGGTAGCAACAATATAAATTGTTGCGTAATATTAGTATGAATCTACACGGAATGGGACGTGTAAATTCAGTATATTCTTAATATCATGAATTCTCGATATTGGAATTGCATTTAGGCTTATGATATAAATTGTTGCGTAATATTAGTATGAATCTACACGGAATGGGACGTGTAAATTCAGTATATTCTTACACTACAAGAGAAAATGGCATATGTGACAACTTAAAGTTGTTGCAAAAAGGCTAAAGTTCTCGCTTAACCGAAAATGCGAGGATTTTGAGTTGTCGCTACCAGTTGTCGCTTAATGTATTTTACTGATTCTCAAAAGCGACGAAATTATTTGGTTGTCGCATTTTTAATATGCGACACAATTGATTCCTCGCTTATCACATTTTGCGAGGCACGTAATTGTGTTACAAAATACTGTTGCGAGACTTCTATATATGTTACTAAAAATAACATGCGAGGCTATATCTATGTCGCATATCTAAATCTAAAACGCCTAATAATTCCTCGCATGTACTAATTTACGAAGCTCCTATATATGTTGCAAAACAAAACATCGAGGCTATATTTGTGTCATATATGAAAAATTATAAGGTTTTATTTTTGCTCACAATTTCATTATTTTTTTAATAAATGTAATTATAATTTATATTTATTACTCAAGATAAAGAGGTGAATAAAGACTTGGATGAAAAAAATTATACTTTACATTATAAACAACTTTAGTCATTAAATACAAAAGAGGTCATACACTCTAGTCATTTTTTATATATAATACAAAAGGTGCTGCTATATATATCTAAATGGTTCTTGAAAAATAGTAAAATACTAACAAGCTACTACTAATGTTATTGACCATATCTTGCATCCCATTCCACTTCTAATCTTCCTGTAAGACTCAACTTGATCAGAATCTCGTCATCCCCTGTGCCTCTAGATCAACCTCACCTTGAGGTCCTCAAAGCTTTTCCTTTATCTCGTCCTTAGTGTGGATAAAATAAATCTTAATTCTATGCTTCTACCTGTAAAACAAAACAACAAAACCTCATAAATAGAAGCAAAAAACGTTTTGAAGAATAGCTTGCTAAAACCATGCATTTGACGATACGTTGCTGCACAAGAATAGTGTCATGGACCAAAGAACTTGATTTAAAGCTATCAAAATGAAAATAAAAACGATGATCAAAGAGTGATAATTCAATAATAAATGCTAAAACCATTTTACTAAGTTGATCATTGTGTCCTAGGATAATCATTCAGATCAAGACAGCAGACAATAAGATAGTACTTCAGGAGCAACTACAGATGAAGTTAATATTATATGAATGTATGTTCTCTTTTTATGTACTTGATTTTTTTTTTTTAGATTCTTTATTACATTGTCACTTTTTACAGATTTCAGAAAACTCAGAAAAGCAAGAGACAATTCTGCTGCTAAGACAACAGCTTAGTTCTAAAGAACAATGATGAAAGAGATAGGATTGCTCCATATGAAGAAACTTGTGTTGATGAAAATACACCAACCAGTGTGCTGAGCTTAAACAGAATCCTTTCCCTTGAGGATTCCAAAGAGTGCAACAAAGATGCATACTTTAATTCCCATATCCATGTACAGGTTATTCCTCTTCTTTCCCACCACAAGCAATTATAAGTTAAACAAGAAATTGAAGTAGAGCGGCTGGTAACAATTTGGCAATCGTGAGTAAATGTCATATTAATTCTTAAAGTCTTAACAAATAAAAACAAAAGGCACTAAATAAACTGTTTCACAAATCATTCAATATAAGCTCTAAACGAAAAGCAAAGTCATGGATTAATTCTTCTAATTAGTGCAGATTAATTTGAAAGAATATTCCTGAATTAAAACGATGATCAAAACTATAGAAATAGGCCTAGAATAAGCAAAAGAAAATTCGATCAAGAGCTTCATACCTTTTGGGACTTGTGGAATCTCGTCCTCCTGGCCTCGAGTTCGAGCTTGCTTTCTATGACGAATGATCGAGAGGAGATTTTGACCGGTTCTAAGAAAATCCAGTGTGTCGATTGGTGGAGGATGTGCATGCGGTGATTGAGGCCGTCGATCGGCGACGTGGTGACAGGGGTTGAACCGTCATCCCTTGCTGCTCCTCTTGGTGGTAGCGGTGTCTCAACCTAGTGGCCGGATGTCTGCGCCAACTTTGGCAGAGACGGAGATGTGAGAGAGTTTTTTTGCCAAGTGCGAGAGAGAGAGTTTGAGACTTGAGAGTGACTGATTGACTCTGATTCGTAGAGATAGAGGGATGAGAGATTGATTTGAAGACAACTAGGGTTTTTTTTTTGCTATTAGACAACTAGGGTTTCTACCGTTCCAAAAAAAAAACAACTAGGGTTTCTAACCCTTAAGTAAATTTAGACGGTCCAGATGCAATAGTAGGAGATCCAACGGGTAATATCGCGCATTCCGAAAATTATTAAAATTACTTAATTTCAATTATCTAAACTTCTGAAAAAAATAAACGAACTTCCATAGACTATAACTCTCTCATACGATATCGAAATTACACGTACCAGGTGTCTATGAACTCGCAACGACGTGCTCTACGTTTCACGTCTAGAAGATTTTCTTCAAAAAATTAACGAATCAAAAAGTAAATTTTGAGTAAACATTCATCGAGGTATTTCGGTCCAATTTGTTTCCAAACCATTTAAGTTCATATTCCATAGACTATAACACTCTCATACGATCTCGAAATTACACGTACCAGGTGTCTATGAACTCGCAACGACGTGCTCTACGTTTCACGTCTAGAAGGTTTTCTTCAAAAAATTAACGAATCAAAAAGTAAATTTTGAGTAAACATTCATTAAGGTATTTCGGTCCTTGTTAAGGTAAATAAGGTCCTCATTAGATTAAATTAGGTTCTCGTTTGAGTAACTAAGTTCTAAAAGTGGTAATTGTAATATTTTACGATTTGATGACACATATTACAATTTTGACAACTCATGTAGTAACTACGAAAAAGCCCTCGTTAAGTTAAATAAGGTTCTCATTAGAGTAAATAGGTTATCGTTTAAGTAATTAAGTCCTAAAAGTTATAATTATACATATGAGATACGTTAACATATACTACAATTTTCTCAAGTTTACAACCAATAAACAAATTGAACATTATTGGTAGACATATAGAAATGTCGTATAATTTGTAAAACTAAAGACAAAAAATAACTGATCTGACTGTTGGATTTGATCAGTGCAAAGTAAAATGCCTATGTTTAAAAAATTATACATTTTGGCAATAGTTTCACCATTGGTCAACATGGTCAACTATATTTTGTGTCAATAACTAAAATATTGCCATATGGTTATTAATTATTAACAAAGACAATAACAATAAAATTAGGAGTAGGAATACACATAATTTATTTATGTATTCAAAAATTGTATATATTTCGGTATTTTTATTTTGGAAAACTTTCCAACTTTTTTCAGTATTCATCTGTTTTTTTTTCGGTATTCATCTATTCTTTTTTTTTTCGGCTTGTGAAAATCGGTTACCAAACAAAAAAAATCGGTCAGTTCGGAAAGTTCGGTAAAAAGTGGCAGCCTAGTTTTGTTTCATAAATAATGCATGTTGTACTCCTTATTTTTATTTGTATGGTTTATTGATAAACTCTTGACTATACACTATGGATGTGCTTGTAATTTGGACTATATATAATACCAAATATTTTTTAATACATATAATTAAATACTTAGGCGACAACTTGCAGAAGTCACAGAAGTTGTCGCTTACTTCAACTTATGCGAGGACGATCAAGTAGTCACAGAAATAATAGGTGACAACTTCCAGAAGTTGTCGCTTATTTCATCATATGCGAGGAATCTCCAGTAGTCACATAAAAAATATGCAACAACTAGTAGAAGTTGTCACCTAATTAGTCTTATGCGAGGAATTGGTTGTCACAAAATCTCATATATGCGACAACCTTAAATCCCTCGCATATTCTTACCTAAAGCGACAAATTGGTTGTCACCGATGAGATCATGTGCAACAACTTCAATTTCCTCGCGTAAACCTAGTTTTTGTGAGGAATTTTGGGTTGTCGTAATAAAATTCCTCGCTTTTGCCCATTTCTCTTGTAGTGTTAATATCATGAATTCTCGATATTGGAATTGCATTTAGGCTTGTGATATAAATTGTTGCGTAATGTTGGTGTAGAGGATTTCTGATATATTGGGTGCATTTGAGGAGCTTGAAGAACGGCAGATTTAATAATTAGCCATAGGAAATTATATTTTGAAAGTAAAGTTTTGTTTTGAAATATATATGGACTTGATCGTCAACGGTTCATAGGTAAGTGAAAACTAAGTTTATTTGTGAAATTATTTGTGTTTTAAAATAATGTATTATGAGAGGAATCATATCGCTATTTGTGATTTGGTGTGAGTTGAATATATGGCAAATGTATGCATATATTAATTTGGAGAAAGGATTATATATTGAGATAATGATGATTGAATGTGAGTAAACTCACGATTGTTAATTGGTGATTGTGTTTCACGGGTTGGTGTTATCGATTAAATTTGGGTTCGTTCCCTATGGTATAAATTTGGGTTCGTTCCCTATGATATAAATTTGGGTTCGTTCCCTATGATATAAATTTGGGTTCGTTCCCTATGGTATGAGTTGGACAAACGTCCCATTAGTTAGAACTCTAGTCGGTCTTGTGATTTAAGAATGTTGTTTTTAAAAGATGTCTCAAGAGTATTCATTCTTTTATTGTCCATATTGGACATGAATTTATTGATTGATGATCTCGTGTTATTGCTTAATTTGATATTAAGTTGGGATTATTAAATTGTGGAATGTGTGTGCGGTTATTTGTTTACTCATACAAGCTTTGAAAAGCTTACCGGGTTTGTTATTTCAACCCGGTGCACTATTCCATGGTGTAGGGGTTAATCTTGCAGGTTAGGGTAACCAGGACTGAAGCTGAGGCTTCCTAGATGTACGTTCAACGTATTGGGGTTTTGTTAGACTTCCGCTATGTAATATACTCTGAGTGGGTAATTACTTATTATTTTGAAGTTTCAATTTAATATGTAAATTTGTATAATGTAATAGTTGACTCTAAAGAACGAGTCTATGTTTACATTTGTAGGTTCGGTGTGTTTTGTTATTGGAATAAAAGAAAAAAAAATATTCCAGTTGTTTTGTAACCGAGCCTTCGCGTTCCAGATTTGTTTTATTGATAATAACAAGTTGTTATTTATATTACGAAATTTGGGGCGTGACATTACCCCCCCTGTTTTTTTTTAGGAGAGAATCACGTTTCAGCCACGACAACCATTCTCTTTGGGTTTCGCTTTGAATGCTACCAGTAGTAAAAGAGTGGTGAGCTTGACTCCTCCCTCTGTGTTTTTTTTTTTTGTACTTTGCTTAGGGTCTCGAGATGGCATGTTGTTAGCTTGATGTATTGATATGAACTATATATATATATATATACATATATATATATATATATATATATTTTTTTTAGCGCCTCCTTTTCATTCAGAATACTTCTGTTGTGCAGGGTGACATATTTGGTGCAGGGTCCAGCACTAGTGGCATCCCAAAGGCTCCTCTCTTTGTTGCCCCAACGTTGATATACATGTGTTACTCTTGTGATACACTTGTGATACACTATTATGTGACGGGTCCTCATACACCTTGTGATACAGTGATACAGTTGTGATACACATGTGATACTGTATTACGTGGCGGGTCCTGATACACCTTGTGATACAGTGTGATATACATGTGATACAGTAGTGATACACATATGATACAGTATGACGTGGCGGGTCCGGAGTCCCGATAGTGATTTTTGGAAAAAATAGAGTAAAAATATGTTTTGGTGATGTTGTGATACACATGTAATACAAGTGTGATATACATATGATACAGTTTGACGTGCTGTGCTCGGGGGTTCGATGATATTTTTGGGAAAATTGAGTAAAATTGTGTTTTGGTGATACTATGATACACATGTGATACACGTGTGATACAATTTGATGTGGCGGGCCCGGGGTCCCGATGGTGATTTTTTAGAAAAATGGAGTAAAAATGTGGTTTGGTGATACTGTGATACACATGTGATACACGTGTGACGTGGCAGGTCCGGGTCCCGATGGTAATTTTTGGGAAAAATTGAGTAAAAATTTGTTTTGGTGATACTGTGATACAGTTTGACATGGCAGGCCCGAGGTCCCGATGGTGATTTTTGAGAAAATTGGAGTAAAAATGTGTTTTTGTGATACTGTGATACATATGTGATACACGTGTGCCGTGGCGGGTCCGGGTCCCGATGGTGATTTTTGGAAAAAATATAGTAAAAATGTGTTTTGGTGATCACCTTACCCCCCCTTTTTTTTTTTAGGAGAGAATCACGTTTCAGCCACGACAACCATTCTCTTTGGGTTTCGCTTTGAATGCTACCAGTAGTAAAAGAGTGGTGAGCTTGACTCCTCCCTCTGTGTTTTTTTTTTTTGTACTTTGCTTGGGGTCTCGAGATGGCATGTTGTTAGCTTGATGTATTGATATGAACTATATATATATATACATATATATATATATATATATTTTTTTTAGCGCCTCCTTTTCATTCAGAATACTTCTGTTGTGCAGGGTGACATATTTGGTGCAGGGTCCAGCACTAGTGGCATCCCAAAGGCTCCTCTCTTTGTTGCCCCAACGTTTCCCACGTAGAAGTTTGAGGAGGTTCCTCCTCAAGTTAAGGATTTTGTCTACTGGTCTGCTCGCTTTGAGGGCTCAGAGAAGGTGCTTGATAGTATCGAGAAACTTCATCCGTTGACTTATTCAGAGGACAACCTCCTTCCTTTTCATGACATGTACGTCTGTACTGAGGTTTTTGCTCCTCTAACCAAGTTTTTCGGAAAATATGGTAACATGAGTCAACTAGATCGTTTTAAATGTTGCATGACTGACACAAAAAGTGGTATTTTTGAGAGGCTTGGATTAGTTTTATTAGGCATGGAAAAGACTCATACTATGCACTTGACTTTAGATGACATTCTAGGATGGCGGGATGTAGTTCGTGATCTCATGTGTTTAGGTGTCCCAATAAGCTTTCTTCTGGATCATCTTCGAAAGCTTGTTCGCGTGTGCTACTTCATGAAGTGAGACAAAACCGTATTTTCCAAGATCTTTCATCTCAAACTCAGATTTCAAGTATTCAACGGTTTCTCTTAATTCATCAAGAGTTCCAGTAATATTCAAGTCAACGACATAGACCGCGACTATTGCAAATCCGAAACTTGTTTTCTTAATAAACACGCAGGGGCATAATTCATTGTTCACATACCCTCTTCCAATCAAGTAGTCACTTAGACGGGTATACCACATCCGTCCGGATTGTTTCAATCCATATAGTGAGCGTCCCAATCTTATTGCAAACGCGCTCCGTGGTCTAGAACCACTTGACTTGGGTAACTGAAGCCCATCCGGGACCTTCATCTAAATCTCCCGTATCTAGATCCCCATAGAGATACGCTATGACCACATCCATAAGCTGCATATTCAATTTTTTTGAAAACTACCACTGACAAGGTAGCGGAACGTTATGACGTCCTTTACAAGAGAATATGTCTCATCGTAGTCGATTCCAGGGCGTTGTGAGAATCATTGCGCCACAAGGCGAGCTTTATATCTGGTTTATCTCATTACGCTTTCTAACAAAGACCCATTTGTATCCAACATGTTTTATTCTATAAGGTATTGGCACTGCAGGCCCAAATACCTTTCTCTTTGTTAGTGAGTCCAACTCAACCTGGATTGCATATTTCCATTTAGGCCAATCAGCTCTACGTTGACATTCCTCAACGGAGCGAGGTTCAATATCATCAGTCTCAATCAACTCTCGTGCACAAGCATATGCAAACACATCGTCAACTACGATGAAGTTTCTATCCCACGTCTCATGTACACTAGTGTAATTAATCAAGATCTCTATGTTTCCATGGATAGGTTCTAACGATAGACCGTCCTCCAAAGATGTCTTTTAGACATAACCATAACCCAGAACGTTTTCATGTGACAGATTTTTAGTATCGATGAGAAGGGGATTATTTTGTGCCATCGCAGCCCGTTTCTTAGGGCGCGTATCCCTCGAACCTAGTGGTCTCCCACGCTTCCTCAGCAGAGCCATGACCTAAGCCACATCACTACCATTACTGGCAGTGGCACCCGTAGTGGCCGACCCTTCCTCAGGGGTGGCAGATGCGGCGACCTTGAGTCTGAAACCCTTTTCAGGGACTTCCATCCTTGCAGGTACATTAGTAGCAGGTATATGTGATCTAGTCACTTTAGTAAGATCTGAGAAAGCGTTAGGAAGAGAATCAGCGACTTTCTGAAGATCTACTATTCTACGCACTTTAATTGCTCTTTTTGCAGTAGAGGGATCGTTATGAGACAGAGTGGGGACATGCCACGACAATTCCAGTTGTTCCGGCTGAACGTTCACATTCTTATCTCCCCCTAACGACGGGAAGACTGTCTCATCGAAGTGACAATTCGCAAATCTTGCGGTAAATAAATCGCCTGTCAGGGGTTCTACATAGCGGATTATGGTTGGAGACTCAAATCTAACATAAATACTCATTCGTCTATGAGGACCCAATTTTATACGCAGTGGCGGCGTAATAGGCACATAAACAACACACCCAAATACGCTTAACTGCGAGATGCTTGACTCGTACCCAGTCACTAGTTGTTGCGCAGAAAAAGATTGGGTGGCGGTGTGCTTCAAACGAATAAATATAGCTGCATGCAATACTGTGTTCCCCCAGGCAGAGAGAAGAATGTTGGTGCGTGTGACGACCCGGACCAAGATCTTCCAAGGTACTAGTTAGTTTCATAGTGAATTGGTGGATTTTCATTTTCAAGTTTCGATTATTACATTTTAGGGGCCCTCGAGATGACTTTTCGCTCGGTTAGAAATTTAATTTAACTTTCTTCATGGAAGATGTAGAGCGCTTTAAATCGAGTCCGTGGACATAAAGTACGCAAAAATCGGAGTTCGTATAAGAGAGTTATGGTTTTCGGAAAGGAGGTTACTATTTTGGGAAGCTAATATTTATGGAAACTTCCCGAAATGGAAGTTTCCATTTTTCAGAATTTTCTCTCTCCTTCCTCCCGACTGTTTCTCTCTCTCTCCCCTTGCTTGCTGCCATTTTTCTCCGGCTGATTTCTCCTCCATCCGGCCACCTCAGGCCATGAAACTTGTCTCATTTTCTTCGTCTCCTCGAGCTCTTCAACTCTATACCAATTCCTTTCATCGAATTTAAGTGTGCAGGGAGAAATGAAAGAGGAAAAACTCGCCGAAAACGCACCGATTTTGCATTGACCCCGACCTCCGATCCGGCCAATTTGTCCGATGAGACCCATTGGGCTTTGTAGCCCTCTTCTCCAAGAGTCCAGCACCACCAGTTTCATGGCCTCACTCCGCCGGACGGCGGCGAATTGAAGGAAAGAAAATTCGGCCACTCGGAACTTCCAAGCCAAATTCGTGGAGTTCTACTTCGATTCGGACCTTGAGGTAGTTACAAAACTTGTTCCTTGTGTCTTTGTGAATGTTGTGGTAAAATTTAGTGGCCATCAGAGATGGTTGACCAGCCCCACGCGTAGCTGCTTGTGGCGGCGCGTTTGGCCACCTTTTGAACTGCATTTTAGCCCATTAGCAAGTACTCTTTACTACGATCTTGTGGGTATATGGTTTGTAGGAAGTTTTTGAAGTTTGAGAATTTACCCGAATTAATTTAGTTTCATTATCGTACAAGTTACGATAAATTTTACCGTGTGGTCGTCGGATGGTCACCGAATTCGATTATGTTGTTAAGATAATTATTTTGAGAATGTTGTACGGTTGGATCATCGAAATTAGGTTAATTGGAGATTAATTACGAATAGAGAGACCAAATAAATTAGTTACACTCGTTCGATTTATCGAATCGCGACAATCTGACCGTTGAATTTGTCGCCAAGTGTTTTTGGGATAATTAGAAGTATCGAAGGGTAATTATCGAGATGTGGAGGTTAAGGTTTCATCGTTGGTTTATTTCAGGAGGACGTCGTGGATGATCTTTGCAGGCGTCGGCCATAGCCGGTTAACAGTGAGTGGACATTTGTTTTAAAGTTAAATTTTACTTGAAATTCTATGTTTTTCAAATAATGTTTTATGATTGATTGAGATTGCGTTTGTGTTGTTTTCGTGAAATGTTTGTATTGTCGTGTTTAGTTATGGTTGAGGTTGGTTGTTTTGTTTTTATTGTGATTGTTTACATGTATGCGTGATTGGTAGTTTTCTATGGGAGGGCAAGACCTCCCAACGTGCACGTGTCACCTGTAGTAGGTAGGGCCCTGCAGGTATGTTCTACTAGTATGTATGACCCTTAAATGTTCTACAAGTTGGTATGACCCTCAATGTGTTATTTCTGGCTAAGTAGGCGGGATCTTAGTCGATGTTTCTATTATTTAAATTAATTGTTTTTTAAAAAAAAATTGGGGAAAGCATTAAAGTTATTTTTGGAAGTTAATTATATTTATTTCTTGACTTTCGTCCACTCAGTGTAACGGTTTTCGTTAAATATTTTTCCCCCTGGGCCCTTCGGTTTTGCGCTGCCCAGTTTGTAGATTTGTTGAGGTCGATCCACCCACAGAGTCGAGGCATAGTTCCCACTGCTTCCCTAATGTCATAGTAGGACATTTCTCTCCTTTATTTGTATCTTGTTTAGAGATAGTTAGATGCTCTAATATTTTCAAGATTTAAAATGTAAAACGATTTTGAAAAAGATATTTGAACTGGAGCTTAATATTCTTAGAAGTTGTTTAATTATCACCGGCGAGCATGTAGGCTCGGGTGTTGGTTGTGGCTTGAGTTATTCGAAGTGTGGTTTTTTAAATTTCAAGTTTTCGGGTAGTCCATTTTTAGGGGAGGTTATATTGAATTTTCGGTATGATCTCTTCTAAGATGGGCTTCACAAGGCCACCTCGTATTCCAGGGTGGAATCTGGGGTGGGGCCTGTCAACTTGGTATCAGAGCATTAGGTTAATTGATTATGTAGACTTTTCATGCTTGATAACTCCTAGTACCTATCGAGTGATGGCCCGACCGCGACGGATCCCCATCATATACTCTTCGGTGCTAATGTGGTTATCAAGGGTTTATGAGCAATCTTTGCTCCCAAGAAACGCTTCCAAGGATTTGAATTTAGGTGAAACTTTGATGTAGTATGGTCATAACTTAAATCTTTCGGTAGCTCTACTCAAATATGACCAGGTAAGTAATAAGAGATGTTGGTGGAGTGAGCTATCTTAATACCACTTATCTCAAAACACTTACCTAGACATCATACCCAATTAGGTGAGTCTAGTTGTGTTTAAGTTATGAACCATATGTCGTTTCTTCTCTACGGATTCCTCATCCGGAGGAAAATTTCTCAATGAACTCCTCGTTCAAAGTCTCTTCTCTCAACGGAGTTCTCGTCCGGAATATCTCTTCTCTCAACGGAGTCCTCGTCCGGAGTTTTAGCTCAAACCCCCCCCACAGTTCGGCTTTATGAGTCAAGAACTTCTACTATAGAATGATGACATTAAGAGTGATCATGTCTTACATATACCACAAGGATATAAGGCTCGTCACTCCCCTAATGCTTATAGCTCAAGAATCACACGCTACAGAAAGGTGGGAGGTAGAAGAAGGGAGGTTGCAAGTCCTCGGAGAAAAAGAAGATTGAATTAAATTCATAAAGCAACAACTTTTATAAAAATTTACTTAGATTTCTTTTTCTGGATTCTTATTATTCTTGAACTAGAAGAGATTGCATGGTGGTGATTACTGTTCACGCTGGTACGGTTCATCGGGTACATACTGTTCACCGGCGGCACTGTTCACGGCTGAAACCTAGGGTTTTGGGGTTCTAGGGTTTTGGCGCTAGCAGGATGCTATGCTAAAGAGTTTTGGCTTTTGACTCAGGGATAGGGCTCGTGCTGATAACGTCTTGTAGAATGACAAAAATAAAGAAGAGAAGAAATAACACAGGAATAGAATCGGTCTTTATTAATGAATAGGGGACTCTATTTATAGAGGAATACATGGTACAATCCATATGGTAATTAGAATCTTATTCAGTACATAATCTTTATTCCATACTAACTAAATATTCTCCTAAATTGACAAGTTACACATAAAGTAGGTTTTTTTTTAACAAAACGGCATTTGTAATTTATTATTGAATCAAATTTAGTAATTTAAAAATCAATAATTTAAATCTAATTAAATAAAAATAGGAAGATATTTATATATTCAAAATAAATAATGACTCGTGTGTGTGGCTCTCTCTCTCTCTGTGACTTTGTGTCGTCAATATTTTGTTCATCAATATATATATAGCCATATAGGGATGATAGGAAGATATTTATATATTCAAAATAAATAATGACTCGTGTGTGTGGCTCTCTCTCTCTCTGTGTCAATATATACAGGTAGGAATACATATATAGGTAGTTAGGTACTCTCTCTCTCTCTCTCTGTGTGACTCTGTGTCATCAATACATATAGGTAGGAATATATGTAGGTAGTTAGGTTCGTTGTTTTCTCAGTATAAATAACTAGTCGTCCTCTGGATTATCACAACAATGAGTATGGTTTCCATCATATTATTGCATTTACTCTCTGTGAGTTTGTGTCTGCAACAAGGTGTGTCTGGTCATCAATGCCTGGAGAACCCACCGACCCTTATCTCAAACTACGGAGCTGGATCAGTCACTGAAATTGGAGGCTTGCAGGCCTACGTTACTGGCCCTTCTAATTCCGAGCGTGCCCTTCTCCTCGTTTCTGATTACTATGGTAATGTATTACTTCAACTTTTCTTTTATCTGGCTGCCTTTTCTTTTCTAACATCTAGTTGCTAACTAATTTGCATCTTAATTACACGGGTATTGCTTTTGCTTCGAATTAATACTTGTTTTCTCTTCTATTAAGTGAATGTTTCGTCTAAATTTGCATAATTTAAGATTTTTTGCTTGGTTATTACTTATTACAAGTTCTAACAGTTGATTTATTTGTTTATTTTGAAGGATTTGAAGTACCACACTTAAGGTATGACCACTTTCTCAACTGTGCTGCTCTGCAGGCATCCTCAGTAGCTTACTGGTTATATATGTTTGTTCGATTTGGATTCATATGAAGGGCCCCAATGGGTTTGTAAGAGAGGTGGTACTTTGGCAAAGAAAACAAAGTGTCCAACACCCAAATAAATCCGTTTTGTGCTTTTTATAAGATTGGAGCGATTTGATCAATTGGTTGCTCTTAAAATGAAGCAATTCTGTGCATGAGCGAATATGACATTCTTGTCTGACTTCAATTCAGCTCTAAATAATGCTCTTTTTGTTCAACAGTCAAATAATTACATCTGCTTCTAAATAATGCGCTGATTGTTCTTGTTTCATCATGCTTACTATTTGTTTACCTTGGTGCCTTTGAAAGGACACCTTATGATGCAATTAATGCATATATATATATATATATATATATATATATATATATATATATCACTGTTATGCCTTAGACGGAAACCACTGTGTTTTCAGTATCTTATCTTGTTTTGTTCAACAAATATTTTTTGGAAGACATTTGATTAGGTCAATTATCACTAAACCACTGTATAGGCTTTTCATACTTAATTAGGCGAAAGTCTGACATCTTTGGTCATTTGGTTTTCTTGCCTACTAAAGGCCTTGGGGCTATGAAGTTGTTAAAATCCACTTATCAAATCAACTAAAATTTTGTCAAGGTTTAATAGTCTACTTTAAAAACTGAATATATTTTATACTTGCCTGCATCGAGATTTATTTCCCATCCTTTTTGGTTGTGGGTTTTCATTTTTCTTTACTCATTTTGGGATCTATCTACTGTGATTACTAGGAAGATAGCAGACAAAGTTGCTAGAGCTGCTGGATTTTATGTTGTGGTTCCAGACTTCTTTTATGGAGATCCATACGATCCTAACAACACTGAGAGGACTCTGGAAGTCTGGCTAGAGGCTCATGGAACAGTTTGTTTCTGAAACTTTTTCTTTTAAGAAAAAAATGCGCAAATGCGATATAATATGTATACATATTTTCCTTGTATGTGATCTGAAGTTTAGTCACATCCTAAGATTGTTGCTTCTGTCATTCTGTTTTTAAGGACAAAGGATTTGAAGATGCTAAACATGTAATTGCTGCTCTAAGGGACAAAGGGGCATCTAGGATAGGAGCTGCAGGGTTCTGTTGGGGTGGTAAAAACTCTACCCTCACTGTTATGTGTAGAATCCTACGACTCGAAAAGTCCATTTCTTAATCGGTTTGATTTATTGTGCCATGGCTGTTGAATTAACCAACTCTTGGTTACTATTCTAATTTCTAAAACTTAATTCATCAGGCAAGGTAGTTGTGGAGCTATCAAAGACTGATTACATTAAGGCAGCAGTTTTGTTACACCCTTCCCGTGTCACTGTTGACGATATTAAAGGTAGTACGAATCCTTTGCACAATTCGCAGTTGAAAAACTACCACTCCCAAAAATTTTGATATCCTGAAAGTTTTTTGCACCAGGCAATCTGATATCTGACAAAAAGAACTAGTGCACTATCATTGGCTTCTTGTGGTTACTAATCCAGTGTTTTTCCTTACTCTGTTCATCTATGTCAGAGGTTAAGGATCCAATAGAAATATTGAGTGCTGAACTTGACGAGGCCCTTCCACCTGAACTCCTGAAACAGTTTGAGGACATTTTAACCGCTAACCATGTAAGCATCTCCCAACTTCAGATAGTCAGATGTTCATTCTCCGGCACGCATGTATAACCCTTGGATGTGAAATTCACATGAAGTTTTTGGAATTAATTGATCGACGCTTTCTTTCCACAGATTAGTTGCTATGTGAAAATATTTCCCGGTGTTTCGCATGGATGGACTCTCAGGTATCAAGATGACAATGTGACCGCCGTCGAAAGTGCTAATGAAGCTCAACAAGATATGTTGAACTGGTTTACTCGGTATGTTCGGTTTACTCGGTATGTTCAATAAAGATAATCTTGTGGATCATCAAAAGTTCACCATCATTTGCATTTACAAAGTGATTGTTTCAGTTACCGTAGAATCAGTTCTCAATAAAGAATGGTGAGCAGGGAAAGTAGGAGAAATGTATGCATTATGTAATTAAGCTCCCTGAAATGAATTTGGGCATGTATGTATTTCTTCCATTTTAACTGTTACTGTTCAATTACACCTGTAGCAAGAGCTAAACTTGCTTCCCCTTGGGCAAGTATAAAATATATGAGACCATTTGAAGTATCAAACTGAATTCCACGCAACTGTTAATAGAGTTTGGCCTCCGAAGTTTTGAAACCTCCGCTAGCTCAAAACCCAAGAGCTAATCTCAAGCTTTAGCTAATTTTCTGTATTCTGAAATTATCATCCCTACACTCTTCTAACGTAATTTGAGAGAGTAATTTATTAAAAGATAGTCCCCATACAACATAAACAAAGGTGGCCAAATTTGTAGTAAAATCATGGACTTCATAACGCAGTTTTTATGAAAATATTTCATTGTCCGAAAAAAAAAAAATTTAACCCAGGTCATTTCCAACAACAAACTAACCAACCAGAGAGTACAATCATTGGTAGGAAATCCAACTCAACCTAGAAAACTCTGCACCAGAAGTCCAAGCCATGGTAAAGCCCCCAAAACAGAACCCACATTTCAGTATCTAACACCTACCCAGAACCCAGATTGGCAGCAAAAACCCTGCATCCACTGCCCGTTATGCCTTCGGAGAATTCCCCAGCACTCATAACACCTGTGTCACTTACTCACTTCTAAGACTACCATCAGTATTTAGTTAGCACAACCCTTTAGAAGTGAAATTAGACAGCTGCAAGTTCATATTTTTATTGGGTTCAAATTACTCCAAGGCAATGCTTGGCCCGGGAGGACACTGAAAACATGTTCAAAAATGTAACCGTAACTCCATTTCCAATGAAACCATGCTTGACCAGTAACAAAATGGTAACATGTTGCAACAGAATCTTCGACTTCAAATTGCAAAAACCAACCTTGGAATCAAAGGGCAAAGGAGGAAGGAAACTCACTATGAACCTACAAATCAGCCCAAAATCTTACCGAGTGCCTAACGCCTCTGAGAAGATGATCTGGAGATTCAAAGGTGGAAGACACTTGACATTATCAACCAACTCCCTCATATATTCATTAGTCAGCAGCCTCATGAACAACCGAGGCAACAGTAGACTCCAAATAAAACTCCACTTCCACTGGCACAAGACTCAACTTTAAAATTGATCTGATAAGCAGACTAAATTGAGATCCACATTAGGGTTCAAACACCATAGAGCTTCGACTAGCATGCATGCCCAAAACTTTACCAATCGCCTCATCAGGAAGAAACTCTTGAAAAGGGGGCAAATCACCCATTACAAGTCAAACAATCAGAGGAAAGTAAATCATGCAAAGAGGGGAAACATCGAGCTCAATTGTAATGGAGGATGATAATTAAAAATCCAGAGATTGCTTAGGGCAGTTTGAGTAGACACAATAGATGATTTAATCCACCTGTTAGCAGTAAATCAATGAAACTGATGGATGAATCAATCTGTAACTTTCTATTCATCATCCTATCTACAAAACCTCATCTATAATAGTATAACCTACGAGTTTTAGTTCTAAATTTTTCATCCTCTGCGAGCTTGTATTCTTGGTTAATAAAAATTTTCATGTCAGCTAAGCATCAGGCAAACCTCTAAATCTGGTTAAAATAACTTCTCTTTTTCCTTGTTTTGTTTGAAATTCCACTAGCACATTCCAGCTATCCTGCTACCATCTTAATATTAGATCAGCTACTGTATAAAGGAAAGGGTAACGGAATACTGATTTCACATACACATAACCAAACTGACACTAAACTCAAAGATTCAAAACCATTGAAGTACATAAGTGGCATAATCACACTATTAAATATAATCCAACAAGACAGATTGTATTCTTAGTAAAGTTCTTTAGGTGAAGATACCAAAAACTATTTCAAAATTGAAATTACAAAAACCATGTAAAGTTAATACACAAATCTGATCCACTTGAGCTTTGTAAATTAACTACCTGTGACTTAAATGCAGAGAGAGCTGTTGGATCTGTGAGAGCTGAGATATTTGTAAATGGATATCATGTAAAAGAACATGCTAGGAAAATCAGTTTATTGGGGTCACCATTACACTCATGTACGCTTATATGGACTTCACATGTTTATGTTTCGTGTTCTGACCATGATTGATTGATCAATCAAATAGATGTCAAAATGGTTACATGTAATTTAGTGTTACCATAATTTCCATTTTTCTTTCTCTAAAGTACAGAATTCTGGCACATCTCAGAGAAACCTATGGGTCATAAAAGATTTAGTTAAATTACACTTAGTGCAATGTCATTGAATGAGTTTATTGCACTATGGTATCTTAACAGACACAGAAGCAATAACATGTGCAGGGTTCACCTGAAAATCACTTTGGCATCTCCATTCCTCAGTTGACCAGATAGGGACTGAATCACATGAAAATCAAAACGAAATAACAGTTCTCATCAACAATTGTCTAAGTGATTATACAGAGATAAAAAGAAAGAACCATAAAAAGAGCAACTAAGCTACCAGAGTAAACGGCATTTCATTATCAATGTCTTCATCAACTCTTTCTCAGAGATGTCTGATTGATGCTGCACTGCTTCCTGGCAAGATGGTCAAGCAGACTCTGTTAACAGGAACCACTATGACAGAGGTGACCCAAAGACACTGTATACATAATACATACAGAATATATAGGGGTAGCTTTAATACTCTATTTCTGCATTAAAGTCTGATATGACAGCCATGACACAGCAAAAAAAAAATCTTAAGTATTTATGCTATAACTCATTTAAGGGCATTGCAAAACCAATGAAGAGGCAAATAAACATCCCAAACAGATATCATCATGAACATCTTGCCAATTTTAAACGAACATCTTGCCAATTTTAAATGAACATCAGGACTAAAACCAGTATTCGAAAAAAAAAAAGTAAAAATATAAATATAAATTGTTCAGTACAGCATAATCACTATTAAATATTAGATGAGCATAATCCTATTCAATGAAACTCACTTAGTTCCAGCAGAAGCTAAGATGTCCGAGCCACAAAACCACCATCACAAGAAACAATACGTTGGGCCCTTCTTTAAGAAGTCTGTTAAACTCTAAACTTCTCAATGAGTAAAGATGGTGTCATTACGTCGAGGTGGTCTATCAGGAATTGAACCAGGCTTGAACTTTGAGGCTTCATGTTTCGCCAGTTCAGGAGGAACATGACTATTACTCTGAATAAGCATCTGCTTGAGATCATAGAAGACATCAGTGTCGTGAATTGTCAACAACGATGTGGCTACCCCAGTCTTCCCTGCACGTCCAGTACGTCCAATACGATGGGTGTATGTTTCAATACTTGAGGGCATATCATAATTAATTACATGAGCCACATCAGGTATATCAATACCACGTCCTGCAACATCCGTTGCAACAAGGACATTGTATCTCCTGGTCCTAAAACCTTCAAGGCTAATTTCTCTTTGGTCTTGTGATTTCCCCCCATGCAAAGTGGTCACACGATATCCATTCTTATCCAGACTCTTGGCTACATAATCTGCAGTTTTCTTGGTGTTAACAAACACAATAGCAGTCTTATCACCAAGTTCATCGAGCAATCTCTTTAGTCTCTCAAACTTCTCTGCATCCTTGCTCCAGACCACATTCTGAGTGATCAAGTCAGTGGTCTTTCCAGCTGTGCCAATTGTCACCACAACAGGGTTCCTCAAGTACTTGCGGGCAAGTCGCTCCACAGCAGGAGGCATGGTAGCACTGAACATATAAGTGGTTCTGTAAATCTTCTTGTCATCAAGCTCTTCATCCTCATTCTCAGGTTTGAAATTGCTGGAAGGCATTGCATCCAAAACACCTACAACCTGCGGCTCAAATCCCATATCAATCATCCTATCTGCCTCATCCAGAACAACATAATTGCACTGATTCAAAACAGCATAACGCCTCTCCAAACAATCAATCAAACGCCCCGGCGTGGCAATAACCACCTCACATCCTTGCCTAATTTTAAAACCCTGCTCCTCAATTGACTGCCCACCAACAATAGAAACCACTTTGATACCCAAGTAATGCGCAAACTTGACAGTCTCTTCCTCAATCTGCTGCGCAAGCTCACGAGTAGGTGCCATAACAACAGCATAAGGTCCTTCAGCCTCATTCTCTTCACTAATAGGAGGCAACCTAGAAATATAGGTCAACATAGGAAGAACAAAGGCAGCAGTCTTACCAGAACCAGTCTCAGCAATGCCGATGACATCTCGCTGTTGCAGTCCCAGAGGAATGGCCGCCATCTGAATCGGAGACGGTTTCTTATAACCAGCCCTGTCCACAGCCTTGAGCAGCTCCGTACTCAATCTACTCTCAACCCAACTCCTCATAGGGCGAGGAATCCTAGACCCTTTGTAGGATATATTGAAGTCCTCTCGGAAAATCCTCCAGTCCCTCTCAGTCATCTCCTCAAGCTTCTTATCAGTCCAATGGCGATCCACTCTCATATCGAAAGTATCGTAGAGTTCTGCAGCCTCCTCCTTGAGCCTCTGCGCCGCCGCCTCCTCAGGCCTCTCCTCCACGCCGTCCTTCTTCCGAATCTCGTCTCTGAGCTCCCTCTCTTGCTTCACAGCAAGCTTCTTCTGCTCGCGGCGGTCCATTCCGGCACGAAACCCTCGCCCAAACAAGAGCTGTGCCTCGTGAGGGTTTTGGTACAAAGCATTCATATCACGAGAGGTGTCCTCTGTGTTCTCCCAATCGAAAGAGAAACGGAACTTCTCGCTAGGTTTAATAACACGCTTCTTAGGCTTCTTCGAACCCAGATACTGTTCTTTAATGGCGTCAAGCTCTTTGTCACGCTCGCGGTCCGCTAATTTGTCTAATCGGGCACGCTCTCGAGCCTTGGCCTCCTCTTCGCGCTCCCTCTCACGGTTGTCGCGGTCACGGTTCCGCCTCTCCGATTCACGCTCTCGGTCTCGTTCTCGTTCTCGATCTCGATCGTTTCGGGAGTATCGATCCCTGTCTCGGTCCCTATCTCGGTCTCGGTCCCGGTCTCGGTCCCGGTCCCGGTCCCGGTCCCGGTCCGAATTGGAGTTGTTGGGGACGGAATCGGAGGAAGGGCGAGAAGTGGAGAGATTCGAGAGAAGCTGGTGCTGGCGGCGTTTCTGTTCTTCGTGTTCTTCCTGGCGGCGTTGTAGGGCTAACTTCTCGCGCTCGGCTTTGGTTAAGAAAACGGGCTTCTTTGGGGGCAATGAGGAAGAGACGGCGGCGACGCCATCGCTTGAGCGTTTCATTCTGCAAAGGTTTAGGTTTCTGCAGACTTGGCAGGAGCAAAGGGATTTCTTCACTTGTAAACAAGGATATGGACAACCGGATTTTTTTATGTATATACGTAACGGAAGGAAGTGACACTGGGCTCAAAGTATTTAAATCAAATTGGGCCGGGTAACACCTAACGTCGTTGCCAAAAGGCTACAATAATATAAAACGCGGATACCAAAAGGCTAGCCGATCCACCATCCAAAAGCCGCGCTTGAAGGGAAGGCGCACGCCCATCTCCAGACCTCCTCCGTATAGACCACCATTGGTGACCAAAAAACCTAGAGATGCCTCCGCGGCTCCGCCTACAAAAGTTGCATGTTGCTGCTGCAATAGAGGAAATAGTGGTTGAAGAAAGATCACCCTTGAAAATCTGATCGATGGCCCAAGCCATCGCTTGCTCTTCACACTAGATAACCTGGTGAGCAAAGAGGAATTAATCGTCGACAGTCGCCAGCACTGAAATCCTAAGCCAAGGCGGCTAGGGTATTTTGAGATCAAGACTCTCATTCTCTTGTCCAAGGATTAAAATATCGTTCATTACAAATATATTGAGAGTTCAAAAAAATAATATATCGACAGACATATCGTTATCGAAGAAATATCGAAGATATTTTTCTTTAACACGATTTAAGAGAAATAATCATTAAAAATTTTAATAATTGATTACAGGAGATATATGACAACTTTATCTACATCCAGCAGGAGTTCATAGCAGGTTAAAATTGCGATTGTCCATCTACTAACGTGCAATAATCAAACCAAGTCATAGAACCCATATAATTTGTATTGCAGTTATGTAAGAAAACTTACGTGTAGGACTCAATATGAATTACTAAGTTATTGTAGTTAACTCAATGACTTAAGGATCAAGTCATAGGATGCTATGATAAGTTCCACTTATGTTATCTATGTTGAGATATATATCTGATCTTATGTAGATGAGGACTTGATATGATATCTTGCTATCTTAGCATACAAGATAAAGATGAATACTAAGGTTGATATAGAGTTTAAGTTTGACATTGGCAGTGACTCTTTTATGGGCTGATAACTGCTAAACTACTCTATATAAGTGAGGTCCCTGTAAGTTCTAAAACACAAGTCTAAAGCGTCTTGCCCCATAGAGAGACACTTGACTTTAGAGCCTTGCAGAAGACCTCATTCTCGTTCATATTCCTCATCCATGGCTGCTCCAGGTATTACTACATATACGTACTCTAATTCATATTCATGTAATATGATTAATACAAACATAACGATTGTGTCTGAATGTATTCTGTTGATCTTGGTTTACATATATCTGTAGTTAGTATATATGTATTGTATGTTTTACATTTGGTATCAGAGCTTAACTCAATACCTTCAGATCGATTGCATGTTTGTATTAATTATAGGGTTTATATGCAGAATATATATATATATATATATATATATATATAAAATTGATTTGATTTGAAATTTCTATGTGGAATCATATGCTGCATATTATTAATCTTTATGCAATTACAATTGTATGTTTGATTTTGATATGCTAGATTCTGTTTAGAATAATTATGATTCATAGTCGAATCAATTTTGCTTGTTTTTGACTAATATCACTCCCTATATTCTGTCATTTTCAAGCAAACAAGTTGATTGTTTTCATGGTAAAAGTGAAAGCCTTAGAAATTCAACTATGATCTGTAACTTTTCTGGAAAATTTAGTAGACATATTGCACACAACATTCTCTGTTAAGTTTTCTATGAATGGTTCTATAGTAAATAACAAATCATGACGTTGTGTATTTGCATTTTAGAACTATGACTGTTTTCTTCGGCAGAAGGTTCATCTTTACATAGTTTTAAAATGCAAAAACAACACACTACAGATTATCAAATGCATCTTAAGATACTTAGATTTTTTCTTCTGCCATACAGGTGATGACTAATCTTTGGATAATATGTTTTTGCTTAATCTGGTAGCTAGTGTGATTCAGTAAATTAAATGTATGTTGTGTCTTCTACCATAAAGGTGAAGAGAACATAGTTTTGTTGTGGAATTTATTCTGCAATTTGGGGCCTTTTGTAGCTTAAAATATGTATATGTTGCTGCATGTTATCCGATATATATGTATGCTTTTGAAATCTGTAAATTTCTTGTTCTGTGTTTTATTTTTCTGGTTTTAGTCTTGTTCTCTAATTAACTTGAATAAGACTTTACATAAAACACAAAAGACTTAAGTTTTTACAGCTTTTTAATTTCACTAACAAGGCAACTAATACAAGTTCTTTAATGCTTCCTATAGGTGCATCTTCTTTTAGCCTCTCCCAGATTGAAAAGCTAACTGGAACCAATTTTAAGAACTGGAAGATTGACATAGAGCTGGCTTTAGGACTGCAAGGTTATGATTTGGCTATGAGAGAACCTGAACCAACTCTTACTGATGAGAGCACCGATGCTGACATAGCTAAGCATGAGAATTGGCACTCCAAAAATAGAATGGCCCTGCTGCTAATGAAAAGAACAATAACTAAAACTGTCAGAGGAAGCATTCTTGAATCTGAGTATGCACTGGAGTACATGCAGCTCATTTCTGAGAAGTATCAGGAGTCAGAAAAGGCAGAGTCATCAGTGCTTATGCATTCACTGGTGACAATGAATTTCGATGGGAAAGGCAGCATAAGGGAATACATCATGAAGCAAATCGATGTAGCTGTGAAACTCAAGAGTCTCAACTTTGAGATTGGGGATCAGTTTCTGGTTCATCTTGTCCTGAACTCATTGCCTTCTGAGTATACTTAGCTAAAGGTGACTCACAATACTCAGAAAGACAAATGGGGACTCAATGAACTCATCTCCATTTGTACTCAGGAAGAGAAGAGGCTGGCAGTTGAGAAAGCTGGAAGTTCCAGCAAAGAGGTGCATTTGATGAGTAAGTCCAAGTGGAAACCAAACAAGTATAAGGCTAAGAAGAACCCTAGGAACTTCAAACCCAAACCCCCATCGAATCATTTTGTCCCACCTGCTGCTGAACCTGCCGTGCCTAAGGCTAATAGGCCTTACCAAGCTAAGTGTTTCTTCTGTATGAGACCTGGCCACTTCAAGAAAGACTGTCAGGGTTTCAAAGATTGGTTAGCCAAGAGAGGTAAGATAACACCATTCCTTACTCCTTCCTTTTCAATTGAGATAAATTTAGTAAATGTCAAAACTCATTCCTATTGGATAGATTCTGGCTCACCCCTTCATATCACCAATTCTTTACAAGGTCTAACCAACAGGAGGGCACCAAGAAGTGAGGAAACTCAGCTTTGCGTAGGGAATGGGATGAAAGTTGCTGTGAAGGCAATAGGAGATCTTAGTTTGGATTTAGGTTTTGGAAAGTTTTTAGTTTTGAATAATGTTTTCTATGTACCTTCGATAAGAAGGAATTTGTGAAGTTTGTCCTTGTTGACAAAACTTGGATGTTATTTTCATATTGATGAATTTGGAATAAAAGTCTCACGAAATTCCCTACCATTTGCTTATGGTTCTTTTGTTAATGATTACCTACAGTTACATTGTTCTTTACCTGGAAAAGAAATTTTACTTGTTGATAACAATGTGAATAATCATAATAACCTTAACACTGTAATAGGTGTTAAATGAGCAAAGATCGATGAAAATCAGCATATCTTTGGCATAGAAGACTAGGACATATTTCTAAGGAAAGATTGTCCATTCTAGTCAAACAAAACATACTTCCAAACTTAGATTTCAATGACCTAGGGGATTGTGTGGAATGCACAAAGGGAAAAATCACAAATTCTAGAAAGAAAACAGCCACCAGAAGCCTTGAATTACTTGAACTCATTCACACAGATATTTGTGGACCCTTTAGAGTCAAACCATTTGTGGAAATGTCTATTTCATAACCTTTATAGACGATTTCAGTAGGTACTGTCATGTTTTCCTTATCTCTGAAAAATCCCAATCTCTTGAAACCTTCAAAGTCTTTCATAAGGAAGTGGAAAAACAGCTTGGTAAGCAGATTAAGGTGGTAAGATCAGATAAGGGGGGAGAGTTATATGGGAAATATTCTGAAGCAGGACAAAATAAGGGACCTTTTGCATTGTATCTTGAAGAACACGACATCAAGGCACAATATACAACACCTGGAACTCCAGAACATAATGGTGTAGCTGAGAGAATTAAAAGAATAGAACATTAATAAATATGGTGAGAAGCATGATGAGCACATCTGGACTACCTAGGTTCTTGTGGGGAAAAGCTCTTAATACTACAAATTATCTTTGCAATAGATCACCAAGCAAGGCAGTGGACAAAACTCCTTTTGAGTTATGGAATGGTAGGCAACCTAGTCTATTCCATTGTCATGTTTGGGGATGTAAGGCTGAGGCTAAAGTTTATAATCTCAACTTCAAAAGCTTGACTCTAAAACCATAAGTTTCTACTTCATTGGTTATCCAGAAAAATCTAAAGGTTTTAGACTTTATTCACCAAATCATTCTACTCGGATTGTTGAAGTCAAATCAAATTTTTTGATGAACTGCATTATAACAGCGCTCCAGAGCAACTTGATTTAGAACCTGATGAGGAAACTGAAAAACAAAGAAATACAGATGTTGTTCAGACCCTTATTCTCGATGAGATAATTTCTGCTGCACCTATTATACAAGAGAACACGCCTCAACCTCAAGAAATTAATGTTGAACTTGTTGTAGAACCTGTACAAATCGAAAATGTAGAGCAGCAAAATGTTTTGCAAGTACCAGCACAACCACTTAGAAGATCACAGAGAGAGAAGAAGTCTACAATAAACAACAATGATTTTATTATTTATCTGCAAGAAACCGATTATGATTGGGGAGAAGACAATGATCCCTTGAATTTCAAGCAAGTTGTACAGAGTGACTTTGCACAAGAATGGTGTGAAGCAATGGAGGCTGAACTCAGGTCAATGAGAGACAACAAAGTGTGAGAGCTAGTAGAGCCAACTGAGAGTCACAAACTGATTGGATGCAAGTGGGTTTTCAAGACTAAAAGAACAACATAGGGTACAATAGAAAGGCATAAGGCAAGACTTGTAGCTAAAGGTTTCACTCAAAAGGAAGGCATAGATTTCACAGAGACTTTCTCTCCTGTCTCAACTAAAGATGCCTTCAGGATTATAATGGCATTGGTAGCTCATTTTGACATGGAACTTCATCAGATAGATGTGAAAACGGCTTTCCTGAATGGAGAACTAGAAGAAGAAATTTATATGCAACAGCCTGAGGGTTTTGTGAAGGCTGGAATTGAGCACTTGGTCTGCAGACTAAACAAGTTCATTTATGGCCTAAAACAGGCATCTTGGCAATTATAAGAAGTTTGATGCAGTGGTTACTTCATATGGATTCACAGAGAACTTGGTAGATGAGTGTGTTTATTTGAAGTCAGAAGGAAAGAATTTCATCTTCTTAGTCTTGTATGTGGACGACATAATATTGGCCAGCAGCAACATGAAGTTACTTAACAACACTAAGGTTTTTCTATCAAAGAATTTTGATATGAAAGACCTTGGGGAAGCTAGTTATGTTCTGGGAATTGAAATTAAAAGAGATCGAAGTAGAGGTTTGCTTGGTCTGTCTCAACAGAGCTACATCAATAAGGTACTCAAGAGGTTTGATATGTCGAATTGTTCATCTGGAGAGGTACCTATGTCTAAAGGAGATAAACTTAACAAGAAGCAGTGTCCCAAGACAAATCTGGAAAGAGAAGAGATGAAGTCAAGACCATATGCTAGATTAGTTGGAAGCCTAATGTATGCACAGGTCTGTACTAGACATGATCTTACTTTTGCAGTAAGTATGTTGTTTAGGTTTCAATCTGACCCTGGTTTTGAACATTGGGTTGCTGGAAAAAAGGTGCTTAGATATTTACAGAGAACCAAGTGCCATATGTTAGTGTATAGACGTGTTAAGGATCTGGAAGTGTTGGGATATACTGACTCGGATTTTGCTGCTAATTATCCAGAGTCTAGTAAATGCACTTCTGGATATGTCTTTACACTAGCAGGTGGTGCCATTGCTTGGAAAAGCATGAAGCAGACACTTACTACTACTTCAACCATGCAAGCTGAGTTTGTTGCAATTTATGAAGGAGTGTGTGAAGGTTTGTGGATCAAGAATTTCTTGATACAAACTAAGATAGTTGATTTCATAGTGTTTAGGCCATTGAAGGTATTCTGTGATCATTCTGCAGCAGTTTTCTTCGCTAAGAATAGCAAAAGATCTACTAATTCTAAACACATAGATCTCAAATACTATATTGTTAGAGAGAGGGTTAAACATCAGGAGATTGACATCGTGAAGATTAACACATTGTCACAGTTAGCAGACCCTTTTACTAAAGCTATGCCAGTTGCTACTTTTCAGCAGCATGCCAGAGATTATGGAGTTTTAGAAGCTTTAGATGCTTGAGCCTAGTGGGAGCTTTAAAGATTTTTGACTTGTATTGTTTTTCTAGTTGTTCATGTTATTGGATTTTGTTTCAATATGTTTTGGCAATTATTCAGTTAAATGAGAATTTTCCTTCGAAGCTTTCTTTACAATTGCAGTTGTATCTTTTTACTTCTGTTTTGAGAATTTTATTTCTTTTGAATAGTTGCTTGTTGATTCTGTATGAATGGGGTTGTGTGTACAACAACCATTTTATGTGGAAACCTTTTGGAAATTGTTCATACAGGTACATCAATTGTTTCCAGATTTTGATATTCAAAATCCTATAGTTGGACCATACTCTATATGCATTTTAGTTTGCAGATATTCTAGCATGAGTATACAGTTTATTCATTTTGTTAATGCTCTTTAACTTCAAGGATTTGTATTAGTGACCTTGGTGTGATGTACTTTCATAAAGTACATTTTTCTCTTGGTTCTGTATTGGTTCTTGATGTTTGTTTTGAGCAGTGTCAAGTCTGGAAACTTCACAGCTTCTTGTGCACACTTCAGTTATGGCTTGGTTATGTTTCATTGAGTATCTACATATAATTGATATTGGTCCTAGTGGGAGAATGTAAGAAAACTTACGTTTAGGACTCAATATGAATTACTAAGTTATTGTAGTTAACTCAATGACTTAAGGATCAAGTCATAGGATGCTATGATAAGTTCCACTTATGTTATCTAAGTTGAGATATATATCTGATCTTATGTAGATGAGGACTTGATATGATATCTTGCTATCTTAGCATACAAGATAAAGATGAATACTAAGGTTGATATAGAGTTTAAGTTTGACATTGGCAGTGACTCTTTTATGGGCTGATAACTGCTAAACTACTCTATATAAGTGAGGTCCCTGTAAGTTCTAAAATACAAGTCTAAAGCGTCTTGCCCCATAGAGAGACACTTGACGTACTTTAGAGCCTTACAGAAGACCTCATTCTCGTTCATATTCCTCATCCATGGCTGCTCCAGGTATTACTACATATACTCTAATTCATATTCATGTAATATGATTAATACAAACATAACGATTGTGTCTGGATGTATTCTGTTGATCTTGGTTTACATATATCTGTAGTTAGTATATATGTATTGTATGTTTTACAAGTTATGCACATAATAGTCATAGATCTTTTTCGAGCTCCCTACTGTTTCTCCTAAAAGGAGATAGTAAGAATGAATCCAATCTGGTTGGGTATGTACTTGTGCAAGCTAATTATAATCATAAGCTCCATATTATGCCTGTACATCTCCATATTGATTATAACCATAAGCTTCGTAGCCAAATTGCCCACTAGAATTATGACAATGAGATTCGTTTGAGTTAATACCCAAACAACCAGACTTTCATCTTCATTCTAAATTTGTAAATTGAATTTTTTTGTTTATGATTTTTAAACATTTTTTCTCAAATTACATAGATATACCGGGATATTTTAAGGATATATCGACAAATTTCGGAGATATTTGGCGACGTCGAAGAGATTTCAAAGATATTTGCAGACATGAAAAGTTATTGTGAATTGATATATCGGTAACTTGAAAAAAGGATATATCGGCATATCGGTAGATATTTTAATCCTTGCTCTTGTCGATGATAATATATGTGTGTGTGTGTGTGTGTGTATATACGCCGGGCTTCTCCACTAAGGAGGTCCTTACTTTATAAAAACCGGAGTTTTAATCTTAGTCGTCAGATCGGATCTGACGGTTGAAATCAAAATTCTGCACCTTATAAAGTAAAGACATCTTTACCTGAGAATCATTTAATATATGTATATATATATATATATATATATATATACATATACTATATTTAAGAGAATAAGGCTTGTTAACCAAAATTAAAAAAATTTAAGTTAATAACCTTGAAATATTAAAAAAAAAAATTTTAGAAACTAGTTTAACCATCAAGGGCAATTGTGACAAATTACGAAATAATATTTTAATAAAATAAATGAATAAAAATTTCCCCACAACCCACATTTTTCTCCCACGTTTTTGTCTACTGCAAAACTATTTCACCATATGCATAGCTTGTGGAAGATTGCTAGTATATATATATAATCACTCTCAGGTGCAGAGACCTGCACTTTTTAAAGTTGCAGATTTTTAATCTTCTTAACCATTAAATTTGTTTAAATGATTTGATTTGATGACTAAGATTATAAATCTGCACTTTAAAAAGTTGCGGACCTCCGTAGTGGAGAAGCCATATACATGGCTTCTTCGGCCACTAAGGAAGTCCTTACTTTATAAGGTGCGAAGTTTTGAACTCAGCCGTCAGATTAGATAATTTAAACGGATCTGACGGCTAAGATCAAAACTCCGCACCTTAAAAAATAAGAAACTCCTTACCTGAGAATCATTATATATATAGGATTTTTCTCCACTGTAGAGCTTCGAACTTTTAAAAGTTGCGTCAGATCTGTTTAAATAATTTAATTTGGTGTGGACTCCGCAACTTTTAAAAGTGAGGAGTTTTAATTTCAGCCATCATATCAGATCATTTAAACATATTTAACGACCGAGATTAGATTAGAAATCCGCAACTTTAAAAAGTGTGGACCTCCGCACCTGAGAATGATTATATATATGTATTATGACAGCAAGTTCTATGGGTGGACTTTCTGGGACCGATTAACTGGAACCACGCCGACTGCACTGACGGTTTCGGTGTCGGTTCGGTATGCAATTAGCCAGTTAGGCATCCCAACAAAACTGGCAACAGCTGAGCAAGCCGAGGATGAAGAAGACCGGATATATACGAAATGGCATAATCTAACTTGGATATGGTCGGATCCATATCTGTCTACATCTAGGCCGAATCTATCCCAGATCGAATCAGATTCGTATATTTATTTTTCAGTTTTGCGCTACGAACGGTTAACTGACACTTTGGTGTCGATTTTGGTTCTTGAAATTGAGAAGCTTCGGTGGCTAGTTCGGTGGTCAATTTAGACAAAAAATGACCCGCCTGCACTGAGACCACCCCTACCAAGTTTTAGATGATATTATAGATGAAAATAACTTTTGAGTTTTTATCATAAACAATATATAATATTTGGACTGTTCATCACTTTGGTACCTGACATACGAAAACTATCACAGTAGTACCTGACCTTTCAAATCTGACCCAATTTTAATATCTACTATCCACCGTCAATAACTCTGTTTAAGTCATGCTCACATAACTTTTTTCTATGGACATTTTCATCATTTCTTTTGTTTTTTTTCTCTCTCTCTCTGTATCTCTCTCCGTTTAACAAAAAAAAAATGAATGATGAATTTTCCTTGATGAGTGATAATTGTGAATGGAGATTGGAGAAGACCCAGAAGCCAATTAATAACAACCCATTTCAGAAACATATCCATATTACCCTAATCCAGCACCATCCATAATGCATTATCCAACCCACTTGCTGCAAAGCCACAATTTCCTCTCTCCTCCTATCCAGCTTCAATAAAACCTCACCCACAAGCCTCAGCACCAAGATAATCGACATGGGTCATGAAAAGTAGTGGAAGAAGGAAAGCATGGTTGAATTAACCATTAATAAAATATTAGAAAGAAGATGCGGCTCACAAGAGAAAGAGAGTTAATTAAGAAAGAAGGAGAATAATACAGTAGAGAGAGAGGAAAAAAAATAAGGGAATGATGAAAATATCCACGAAAAAAAGTCATATAGGCGTGGCTTAAACGGAGTTATTGATGGTGGATACCAAAATTTTGTCGGATTTCAAATGTTAGGTACTAATGTGATAGTTTTCGTATATTAGGTACCAAAGTGATGAACAATCCAAATGTCAGATATTGTTCATAATAAAGGGAGCGGCTGTTGTGTACCGTGATTATATTGTACCGTGGACGGAGTTGATGGTCAACTCCGTTATATTGGACTTTTCTCTCTTTCATCTCTCTTCGCCACAACCAATATCACTGCTCAAAGTTCCTTTTTTGCCCTCTCCACTACCATCAAACTCATGTCCACCGATCCTTCTCTCTTCAAAAAAATTGATTTGTATGGTTTTTGAACCCATAAACGTATTTCTGATGGCTTCCATGGCTTCCTTCCAATCCATGATTCATATTTTCGTGCGCATGAGATAGATTTGGTGGTTTTAAAAATGGGTCAGTTCTGAAAGTATTGTATTTGAATTGGATCTTTGAAGATTATGGCAAATAGATGCGATTCAAGAAAAAGATCGGTGCCTAGATCGGATTAGAAAGTGGGATGCCTCAACGGCGTCAACATCGGCAGCAAGAGAAATTTTCTTTTTGCGTCTGCCATTATCTCTCTCTCTCATGCATATCTCTGGGTTTCATCAATCTGATATCATTAATCTGATCTGGGTTTCTGGGTTCCAAATTGATGATGCATCGACTAGAGTCAATCTGATATCAAGTCTGCATTTTTCCCCCCTCTCTCAGATTGATGATATTAGAAACCCAGGTTAGCTATACCCATGCGACTAGAGAAAATTATTTTATCCGATTGATGATATCAATAAAGCCTTATACCCAGATTTCTTGATCATATGATATCAATCACTTTTACCATTATTACATGATTCCTGGAATCGAGAGTATTTTGATTCGGAGGTTGAATGAGTCATATGGTGTTTTTGATCTGGGTAAGGAAGAGGAGAGATGAAAGAGAGAAATGTATTAGGGGCAATCTGGAGTTTTTACTAGATGATAGAATTTTTTTAAAATATAGACGTTCCGTTAACGTTGGTCAAAAATTCCTATTAAAATAATAGTAGACTTTCAATGAATGGCTATGATCTCTCCACGTCAGCAGGTACACTAAAATTCTGGTGCAATCCAGAACTCTCCCATAATAAAAGCCCAAAACTTTTTTTGTAGTTTATATTATTATTCTTCTTCATAAGAGATATTTATAGACAATAATTCTTCTGTGCCATAATCATCCATACAGTGCTATTATGTCACATCTATTATGTCACATCATCAGTACCTTGAAGCTTTGTTAGGGTTTCTTTGAGAAGCACCTTCGGCGGCGCCTTAATTAATTGTTTCGGCGGCAACTCAAGCTCCATCTCAGGATTCTTTTTGGTCCTAGGGTAGCGCTACCACAAAAAGATTATCCGTTGTCTCTTCTGGTAGTTCTCTTCCTTGACACTAGTGGTTGTTGGGTGGGTATGGTTGTTCTGGCGGTGGAAGTTTGCTAGACGTAGATCTAGTTTGTGCCTTCAGTGTTGGAGGTCTTATTTTGAATCTCGACCCTTGTCTTTACAACATTACGTACCTCTACTTGGTGGGGTGTACGTGGAGGTATTGAAAGTGGATGCATGGTGGGGATTGATCCCCCGCCAATCTGGCTTGGAGGTTTGGAAGTTATGGGAGTGGTGGATGCATCTAAGAAGCAACCTAGATACGGTGCTTCGGATTCGATGATGGCAGTTTCTAGAGTTCCGACCCCAATACCACCGGTTTTTGACGGTGATGAAAGTCTGGAGGTAGGGAAAGCAAACGGCAATAGAAGCTTTTACAAGTTCAAATCTATTCCAAAATTTGTAGCTTTCATCAATTTACAGACATTATTGTCCCAAAAAAAAAGTTTCTACATTCAGAAATTGCACTACAAAAGAAACAGAAAATTGTAAATGAAGAGGAACTATGATTACAAAGGAGAGATAGATGATTAGATGATATATCGATCACTCTAAAAATTGGTCTTCATGAGAACTTAATTTCATGGGGGGATTATTAATCCCTAGATTTTATTGATTACTAGCTAGCTGCTCAATCACTACGTACTTATACGATGAGTACTTCCTCCTTGTTTTCTTGTTTTTGATCATTTTCTTTACTTTTCTGGTCCTCTTTGTTCTTTCCCCACAAAACGCTATAGAGCCCAGCAACCAGCAATATACCTCCACCAATACTGCAGCAGAATGTAGTCGTCAACGAAAACGAACCATAGATGAAGGCGAAGAAAAAGTTGGGATACATAAGTAGCAAAAGTAAGAAAAGCTATTCTATATATGATAGATGAAGTTATGGAATATGAACCTTCCCCAGTAGATGGCTTCTTTCCACAAGATTGCTGAGAATATTGCTGTTATAATGAGTGCTAAAGGAGTGAACATTGCTGTGAAAACTGGACCTTTCTTCTCTATGGCCCAAACTTGTAGCCAGTAAGTAATCCCAGTTACAATTACACCCTGCCATGTCCCATATATGGTCATAATTAGTCAATATATATTCAAGGCAAAACATGCATGTACCTATATCTGTACATGTAATTGCATGCATACTCATACGACCCGGATTTAGATTAGATGTGGGCAAAAGGAATTTTTTCGCACACCTCCCTTCATTATGGTTACTATGCAATGTAATTCAATGAAACACAAATCGACACACAGACGCATAAAACTGGCAAGAACAGTGATCAATATTGTGATGCATGAGCATTATGTTAGATCTCAATCTGATAATATCACTAGATGATGCACGCGCGTACGTACCACTCTATTATAGCTAGTAAGAAGTCAAAAAATGAGTCATTATCCTATCTCTTTGGAAGGAATAAGCACCATATATATAAACATGAGCAAGTTTCCAAACAACTTCAATAGCTTATAAATACCAATCCCTGTAGCCGACATATATTAGTAGGGCATGAAAATTTTATTGTCTAACTCTATGCAACATCAGTGGCCCTATTTTCTTCTGAAAAGACAGAAGTAGTGCATTGTAATATTAATATAATATATTAATGGAAATTAACTTTTCTTTTTTCCTTTTTTCTTTTAAAGCTGCTAGCTAGGTTCTGATTTTTATTAATTAAAGAGAGAAAAGTATTTGCATACGGAAGAATGCATGAATGTTGTTTCATGAGTTATTTCGTGATGAATATTGTATGCCGGAATATTTTCCGGCTCGAAAAATAGATATACGACTTACACAATAGACCACAGCTAGAAGATGAATGTCCCAACCAATCTTCCAAGCTGAAGGGCTTCTCTCAATTGCAATTGTCCAGAAAGCAGACTGCATGCAACTAAAGAAGCACTGCAGAGCAGTAAGCCTTAACTTGGCTGGATATTCCTTCACAATTGGACCCTAGAACATTATAACAAACGACGGTAAGTGAAAAAAAACAAAAATCATTAATTATAATGATAGAAAATAAAAGATTTGAATAGATTTATGAAATTATAACCTGCAAAATTAGCCACAAAGACCAAGCAGTGTTGGCTGAGAGCATAATGAGGGAACCTTTAATCCAATCCCCTCTGGAGGAACCCTTTGGATGAATTTGGTGGTCTAAAATTTCTGGAAACCAGTTCATGAACTTTATTGGAGGCCCCTTGACTAAAGCAAACACCAAAGCCCCTGAAAGACTGGTAACAGAACCCAACACCTTGGCCACACCATGCAGATGCTTTATAGAAATGCTTTCCATCCTTAAAAAATAAAAATAAAACCCAGATTTCATTTTCACTGCTTGAACAAAAAGAAGAATCAACTGGTCCTTGATTGATTTGACAATAAGTCAACTCATGTCAAGTTAAAATCAGTAGTAATTACCTTAATAAAACTGCCATAACAAAAGTAATTGCTGGAATTGTAGTGGTGGTGGCAGCAGCAAAAGTTGCAGAGGTGTAGTTCATTGCAACATAATACAGATTTAAACTCAGGGTAATCCTAAAAGTTTAGCACAGTGAATCATAGTTAGAACTGAAATGATATATGTATATATATATATATGTAGTATGAGAAGGACAAAAAAATTCATTACCCAAATAAGGAAATAAAGAAAATCTTGATGAGTAAGGTATAGGAAAGAGGAACTTCTTTTGAACTGCAAATTGAGAATAAAAATTAATGAAAAGTCTAATAAATTAAAACAGTAGGATTGAAGTACTGCAAATGAAAGTTTATACTGAATATTGATGTTTAACCTTTCAAAGAAGAAAGCAAATGGAGCCAAGGCTAGGGTGGCAAAAGCTTGGCGATAAACCACAAAGACAAAAGGGTTCATTCCTTTAGATATTGCTGCCTTAGAGAACAAGGCCATACCTGCATACACAAACTGTATGAAGAGCATTGCAATATAGACCTTACGCCTCTCCATTGCCATAGATGCATAGCTTAAACTCTTCATGATGTGATGTGATGTAGTATGGTATGTAATATATTTAAAGTTTAGTCTTTCATCTGTGGCCTCTAGGTTGAGAAACTGGGTGTTCAATATATAGAAGAAAGTGTGCTCTGAAACTTCACTGTGCCCAGGAGCTAGCTTTTAGTCAGCTTTCAGTCACATTGCTATTATAATAACACACTACGGGGAAACCTTTAAATCAGATGTCTATTTTTTTAAGAAAATAAAGGGGACCAGTGGGGCAGCATGATCACAGGCATAATACTCCACATCATACACTTTTAACTTTCTCTTGCTGTTTCACTCAAAAAAAAAAAACAAGTTTATGTTGGTGTAAAAAAATATTGACCTAAATCATATTTCACACCAATGGCCAAATAGTTTCTCTTCAATGTTTAATATTGCGACACACATATTATTAGCTAATTAGCACATTAATTTACTTAAAATAGAGAAGAGATGAATAAAAATAAGGAGAACCCTAGTTAATCTCACCTCACTTAACAAGCATGAAATGAACCCTAGTGCACGTAATCTCACTGTACTTAACAAACATGTGATGTCGCCTACGGTTCCGATGCCCAACGACGTACTATTCTGCCCTCTTCCTCTATATATATGAAGGTAGAGATGATGATATATGCTTGAGGTAACACACACGACACGAGGACATTAGCCTAATGCTCGAGTATTTTAATTAATGACTTGATATGAGTCTTTGACCGATACCATACTGGTTCTTAACTTTATTTTGTTGGTAATTGATCTCTGAAAATTACCGGACAGAGATTTTTGGCACTCACGTGAGAAATTTTTAGATGGACTATCACATTGCCACATAGCGTAACTTTTTATTGTGATTGGACCACATTTTTTCTTTTTTCCTCTAGTGTATCAACCATTGGCCCTTAGTTTTATAAGCAACCAATCACAATAAAAAGTCACGCTATGTGACAATGTGACGGTCACACTGAAAAAAATTTCGCTCAGAGAAATATTACTCCAATAAATCGCCATGTGCCTTGAATAAGCAATATTGCTCGTGGAGTCGTGGTCATCATTGAATGATCATGAAATGCAATGCTTGGTCATCATTGAATGATCATGAAATGCAATGCTTAACAATTAATGTGGTGAAGACTAATTAAGGTGGAAAACTTTGATATTATTGGATGAGAGTATATGAGTTGCTTAGGCCACGCTTCCACTTTCATGATCATTAATCACTAGGCTTATGAGACCTGAGAATGAGAAATATCTAGCTAGCTAGGTCTTCCACGTACTCTTCCAATAAAGTTTTCAAAGAGTTCACATTTGAGGAAATTATCACTAATAGTACCAGAGCTTCTCGAAGATATAATTTAGCTAGTACTACGATTGCGACCAGTTTACAAAAAAAGAATAAATTTAACTCTCGTCAAAATTCAGACACTATTTATAATAATTTTCCTACCTATCATAGATCCCGTTTCGATAATCAGTTCAGAGAACCACTGAGATGGTCGAGATGGATTCGCACTATATATACAAAATATCAGCACAACGGTAAATTCAATTCGTGGGACCTCATTGTATGCTCTGTACCAAAACAACAAAAAGAGACGACCCACATATCTTTCATAAGCCAATGACTCGTTCTGTTTTTGGCAATCGAGTGGTTTGCTCGTAATCTTAAAATGTTTTTAGGTATAATTTTATTTTTTTACAAGATACAGTTTTATATACAGGAATTAGCTCTTAATTACAAAATAAATTTTCTTTCAAATATGGATAATTAGCCCCACAAAATAAATTATTACTTGATAGCATATGTGGATTTTTACACAAAATTATTATGTTATATCATTTTGCATATTTTTCTCTATATTGTGTTTATATCAACTAAATCTTATAGCTCTGTTTTAAAGTTATCTTCATGCATATGCATATTTGATGATAGTTATGGATTCTAAAAAAAAATCTATCTAGCTCATTCACAATTATGATCTAAATTGCCGCCCCCAGGAAAAAAAAAATCAAGCATCCGCCACTGGTTAGTGTAGTGGTTGGAAGTTGAATTTATTAAGTTTTGCGACTCTTCTTGTCCTCCAGGCCAAGCGTGGTATTCGCTAGTGTCGAGAGGGCATGTTTCCCCTTAGATTTAGGGTTTCCTTATTTCATTAAGCCTAGAAGGATAATTCTTTAACGAAACCCAAATAAATTTGAATGAACAATTCTTAGGAAAAAAATAATATTATTCAGCGACCAAACCGGTCACGCAAGAGCACTACCTGTTGCAAGCAAAAATGTCTTTGGCTATTCAACCTAATGGGGAGAAAATCACTAGCATATAACACTCATTCGTAGATTGGGCAGCACAATCATTAATAGTGATAAAACAAAACATAATAAAAAACTTCTCAACAAACTATCCACCATCATATGCATAAACGCCCGTCAAAGAATACAATGTGGTACAAGATATTAAGTGGACGTACTCCAAGATAATTTGCCGCAAAGTTGATAAATGACAATTTCTAGAAATCCTTTCCAAAAGCTTCATCAAGAACTATATTGTTGGCCCAACCCCATCATGCAAAAATAGAAAATAGTAGGAGATACATACAGACCTAGCTCTCTCTGCTAGGGTTTTACGTTGATGACCGTCAACGACGTCCATACCTTTCTAGACCTCATAGTTGACGAACTCGCTACTAGTCTCGCGACCTCCTTTGCTCTATTTGATGCTCTTCGTGTGGATCTTGGGGCTGCGGGAGTGACTACAATCCAAGATTCTCACTTTTACTTAGTGGGTCTTTTGCTAACTCGAAAACCCTTCGTGGCGGGTTTCATCGGATCAATCCCTTCCATCTGGCATGTACGTTTTGGTTTGTCTATTCGTGAAGTGGAGGGGAGCTAGGTTCATCTTCCACTTTGATCGAAAGGAGGATCGCAACCGCGTCTTGAGCAGTGGTCTTTGGTTCTACCGGAATGTGATGCTGGAACTGGTGGAGTATGATGGATTGGGAACGTTGACGACTGCGCCGCTCTGGTCTCTAAAACTTTGGGTTACGGTGAATGGTTTGCCTCCCTCTCTTTGTAATCCGGTGTCGTTGTCCATGGTAGGCTCTGCCGTTGGGAGGGTTCTAAGGTTTGATCAACTTGCTCTTCATTAGAAGGAGATGAAACAGCGGATCCGTTTAGTTTTGCATACCAGACACCGTGTTCGAATTTCCAGGCAATTTGCTTTCTCTATAAAGGTCGAGGTGGACTTAGGGCCCTTTGGGGCGGGTCAATATTATACTGCTTGCTGAACTTTAGTAAAGACGAACATCTTTTTGATCAAAAAATATATATATTTTGTTGGCCCAACCCAACCTAAACAACAAAAGAATGAAAGTGCAACTTTAACCTAGAACCATAGGCCCAAGCCAAACTGCCTCACCCACCATCGTCATCTGGTTAGGATTTCGGTCATCATAAGGCTAATAAAGCCCAAAGCACCCGTATTTATATCTGGATCCAGAGTCCTTATGAATCTTCAGCCATATATATTTGAAGATTTAGTAAGTAGATCGGCGATCTAATGTTATCGAATTGATCAACCAATCTGATCGTCTTATCTAGGTCGCGATTCGATATGAAAACTTACTAAATCAAACACAAAAAATAAGTCAACTTTTTCTAAAATTTAAGATATAATTGTATATATGTAGATGGAGTAGTCATCTATCCTAGTTGAATCTTTTAATAATTTTTTGCAAAAATTTCTGTTAAAAAAATCTCTGATATTTCCTAGATAAATGATATAACTACCGATATTTGTTTTTGAATTCCCGATATATCTCTCACAGTGAGAATATCCACAATCCAAATAGTAACATCTAGCAATGGGTATTCAAAAAAAAAAATCGGTAGTTATATCATCTAGCAATGGGTATTGGCTACTTAGATTAGCTAAAATATGTTTAAATGAATCCACAACATATTTTGAACCTTAGTTATGATTACAAAACAATTCAGTCCACCAATATTCAGATCATATGAATTGGGCATGATACTCTTGTCAAACCTTAATATGTATTTAATATGATCTCTCTGATTTAATTCTCATATAATGTTTTGGTCAAAGAATTCTGAAATCAAATCATCGAGGGGCTCTTGAAATATTCACACTTACAATTATCTATAATGAGACGGATCACGTGTTGTGCATTCACATATCTTCGTACTAATACACATAAACTCAATCAACACACTATCAGGTCCCTTAGGGTTATTGAGAGCTTCAAAGCTTACGTCTATGCACGAGATAGCTGGTGATGCCTTAGGTCTAAGAAATAGTTGAATCAATAACTTAGGAATGTCATATGATTAACAAGTAGATTAACTTCTATTTGTATATTCCGAGTTGGTTATGTTCAGTGAGCTCGCTCTACGAGACGAACATTTTCACACACACACACACACACACACACACACACACACACACACACACACACACACACACACACACACACACATATATATATATATATATATATCTTGTCTCTCGTGTCTCTACACGCTTTGTCTAAGAGTACTAACTACTCGATGTGACGTGAATCGGCCTATGTGGAAAATCTATAGCCCTAATAGATCATCCTATAGTTAGGAACATAATTTAGGAATTAAGTAATAGGGTATGTGTCTCAGGATTTTAACTTCCTTACGATCCCGTCTCTATGACTTAAGGTGACTCATCCGGATCAATAAAACCTCCTTAAAGTCTCCATTAGGTCACGCGTTCAACCGACGGATGTTCTCACTTTTTCTTTGAGTCGATTACTCGACAATGGATTGCTACGTAAGATCCAATCACATGTTGCCACATTGGTCGTCTTTCGGGCATAATCTAACATGTTGCACCCATCAAAGTGAAAGTTCGAAGTTGGAAACCAGATAGGAGGCACACCATTAGTAGTTACGAACAGCCGAGAATAGGAAGATGCAGAGAAAAATACCAATAAGTGTTGAGTCGAAGTAGCTTTGCGCAAACCCATACAACCAAGATCATCATGCATGTTCTAGGATATCAAAAGAATGAAAATCCTACAAACTTCTCATAAACGACCACAACCTCAAGAGTAGGCGAGAGCTTGAAAGCACGCTTTCCCTAAACCCTAAAAGAAATGTCATGATCAATTCGGACCCAAACAAAACCAGACATTAGCAATATCATCCCCATTCTTAATAACTATATACATGCATCAATAGATCGAGTGGATCTACAATAATTTTTTTCAGTTGCTTTGCTGACATCTGTATTCTGTCCACATGTGGCTGTGTTTTATTGCCTTTATTGGAATGGCATAATATGAATAAACTAAAAAAGAAAGTGAAAAAGAGAAAGAAAGGCCGAGGGAGAGAGAGTTTAATCATCCGTCCTCAAAAGAAAAGTTGGGCATGATGTGAAGGTTTTCAATTTCCCATTTAAAATTGTTATCTATTCCCTTCAATCTGAACTAGTGTATTACTTAATATCTCTAGCCATTCCCTTTATCTGAACTATTTTATTACTTAATATCTCTAGAGAATAATATCGTTTCTCTTTCACTTTGGTTTCAGTGGTGGAGAATTGATGACAAAGAAAAGGAAAGATGAGACATGAATTTGAACAATTTACTGTACACCAAAGAAAAGAAAGAAAGAAACACTTTTCTGGTTCTTTGTTTTGCTAGACAAATCTTAACAGGTTACAATCACATCACAGGTAGTGGTGACATAGTCATGGTGTACTAAGACCACTATTTCCTAAAGCGGAGAGTTTCAGTACAACTACTCCATTTTTCTGACCCGATTTAGACTGTTCAGATTGTATCGTATATGTATACGCCGTGTACTAAAGAATTTTTCTTCATTCTTAAAGAAATGAAATTTATCTTTCCTCATAAGAGACAGTTTTAACATATTTTTATTAAAAACAATCCCATATTATAATTCACTTTCGGAATATTTAACAACGCGAAAAGAGGCCTAAAGATTACATGTCTTTTCATCTGTGACGAGACTAAACTAAGGTGACTAAGCACATATACCAGTTAGGCCTTCACATGTGATATGTATGTTAATTTGTTCACTGGTCGTCATTACTTGTTATATAAAGTTAGACAACCGAGTAGAAAAATGATTCATATATTTGGAAAATAATGCTCTGCATCTCAATTTATTATTTATATTAGTGAAATGAAAGAAACCCAAATTATTTAATTTATATTGGAAAATTATTTTGTGTATAGGATACATTATGTGACAATATCCGGTGAGATACCCGACAAATTATTAGATTCTGAGAGGGAAAAATTTAGATCCAAACCAGTTCGGAGCTGTATGTCCAAACTCTCTCTAACTTACGTATATTTAGTAGTCTATTTCCATAATTTGAACCGTTTGTATTTTAAATTAACATTTAGAGATCATGTCTACAAAAAGTCATCCAAATTGAAGATCGTTAACTCATCAAACTATATCAAACAAATGGACGACTTTGGTGAAAGTTAACATTCTCATGACAATCATTTATGTATTTGAAACAATTGCATGAATAAACGATTTTTGTTTACATTAATATTTTGAACTAGATTGTTGAATGTATGTAACTGAATATTAACATTCTCATGATAAATAAAATAACCGAATATTAACATTCTCATGACAAACAAAAATATTCTCATGACAAATAAAATAACCGAATATTAACATTCTCATGACAAACAAAAATATTAACCGAATATTAACATTCTCATGACAAATAAAATAACCGAAAATGTTAATCATTTATGGATCCCTATTCCCAAGCAATCATGCAGTTTAGTTTTTGGTTGTTGCTAAATACTTTTGCTTTTTATAGTACAGTCGTGCAATCAATTATTTTATTCTTATATTGCATTTGTGAAACTGTATATCTTTGAGGGAAAAAATCACTTTTAGTCCCTCAACTTTGACTCGTTCGACACTTTCGTCCCTGAACTTTGAAATATATCACTTTCGTCTCTGAACTTCAACACCGACTATCACTTTCGTCCACGACTGGAAAAAAATGGTGCAAAACCTATGCCAAAATGTTCGCACGGATGAGAGGAGTAACTTTTATAACTGGGGCTAAGCTCAATTCGGCCTAAAATGACTCAAATTTAGCTCGAAAGCCGGTGGTAGCCGAAACTTTAATTGTAAAATTCTCCGCTGTCCAGCGACGGTTTGAGGCGGGGTTGGTGGCGTTGAACTCGCCTCAAGGATGGCTTCAAAGCCCAGTATGTGGTGTCGTTCGAATTGGCCGGAATCGGAGATTTATTTGGTGAAAACTTCGGTCAGGGACGAAAGTGATAGTCTTTTTCAAAGTTCAGGGACTAAAGTGATATATTTCAAAGTTCAGGGACGAAAGTGTCAAATGAGTCAAAGTTCAGGGACTAAAGATAATTTGTTCCCTATCTTTGAATCTTTGATCATGCTGTCTCTTTCTCTTTGGTATAAAAGTATAATACATGCTCATATATCATTATGAGCAATTTGAAATAAACTGCAAATATCACAAATTAATGGGTTGAGTGGAAGAGAAAATTCTCTCGTCCACTATAAAATATTAAATATCCAACCAAATTAATCCTTATCAATCTAACTTAAAGTAACTAAATCTAATTCTGATTTGTATCGATATTCTAATGAGGTCACCGAGAATCCTTTCGCTCTGGGACTCTGGGTGTAGAAGAAGAAGATCGAAGAAGGGCGCGGCAGAGGTGCACTGCCCTTCATGGTCTTAGTCTCTCTGGTTAATTTCAGCCATTTTTACTCCTTTGATTGATGAGCAAGCTAGCTAGCTAGGTCCTCCTGAGTACAAATGTGCACATTACTAATTATCTATACTGTTGTTTATTGTAATCAGCATGAACTATATATGATGTCAAACCACACAAAGGAGCAAACAAAGAAAAATAAAAATAAAAATAAAGAACACTAGCTAGAAATATATATATGTTCATCGATCTTATCCATGAAATACGATAAGAGTTGTTGATGTGGTTGCTAATTGCTAACAACCATAACCCATACTCCTTTTTGCTTGTGGATCTTTTCCAAGACTTGTTGATGCATGTGGTTGTTAATTTCTAACAATGAAATACGATTGCATGCATGCATTTATTGGAAACCATAACCCATACGCATATCCATAAGAGAATTGCATTGATCTGCTTAATAATTGGTTGCTATTGACATGATGTACATTTATGTATATGTGTGCGTATAGATATATATAGATATATATACGCATGCACATATATAGACATAGGTGTGGTAACATATATATGTGGTGAAAGATTGGCCGAGAAACTCAATCTTGTGTACGTGTGGACAATTGTGTCATGTGGTACATCTGACTCATTAATTATTTGCAAGTAAAAAGAAGTTGTATTAAGCATGCAAATATTTTGAATATAGTATATTAATATATATGGACTGTGGAGGCATTTAATTTTGGCCCGTGGACTTATTTAGGTCTTTTGTTAGCTCCTAAAGATTTCATTTCTTTATTAAAGTAACCTTAATCAGTTGCAAGACGTATATTATATATTATTATTATTAATAAAATTGAGAAATTCTTCTCAATTATTTGATGGATTCTAGATATCCTATCTTTAAAGTTTGTCGCTTGTAAACCCTTCTTACTTCGACCAAGTCATCAACCCTAGACTTGCTTCTATTAGTGAGGTCTCTTTCTCACTAATACGCATGTGTTCTTTGTGTAATACTATTGATAACCAAAATGGCAACTGCATGTCCATTGAAAGTGATTATTTGCAAGCCCTACCACTACTAAATAATCAAGAATGTGGATATCACTATTGCAATACTTACATTATCAAAGCAATACAAGAATGTACGTGGATATATAGCGATCGATCAGTTTAAAGAAAGAAGACAACTCCATGTTGGCTAGTTCGATCTATCAACTTCTGACGAAAAAGCTCGATATCTATTAAACAACTATATTTAAGGAACTCATGTTTATAGAACTAAGATTTTGGTATCTGACTTTGAACTTTCATGTATTTATAGCTAGACAAACAACAGTGCAACGGAATTAAAAGGGTTTAAAGGTATCAAAGGGTGTCACCTTGCCTAGATTCAAGGCTTTTATTTCGTTTTCTTTTTCCTTTAGGGCTTTGATTGTGGGCGGTTCAATTAGTTCATAGTGGTATCAAAGGGTCTCACCCCACCACACTGGAATGTATCGATCCAAAAAATTAAACATGTTCGAGATGTAAGATTAAAATCAACACATTACAAGATTATATTAAAATACAATATTTATTGTGACTTGTGTTTTAAGCTATTGAGCTTTAAGGAAGTTCATGCTTTGTGAATATATAATTGATTAGTGAATCTTACAATTATATTTAGGGAATCCAAATACTTTGACAATCAAGAAATAAGATGTCAAAATATGTCAAGAAATAAAAAAACCAAAATATTTCTCACATGAATGTCACATATCACAAAATTGGATAGAAAAAGTTGAAATTGACGTATGGGGTGCAAAGTGACAATTTTTACCAAGTTCAGAGGGTAAATTAACGCAATTGCAAGTTAATGGTATAAATTGACAATTATAACCAAATTTAGGGGACATTTTGACAATTATGCCTTATATCATGAATTCATGATACAACCTAGCCAACCAGCTAGGTAGGTCGACTTAGGGTTTCTGGCCGGACATGACTCAGAGATACACATATATACTCAGGTACTCTTATCCCTTTATGCATTTATAGTTGTACATATAGTTGGTTAATTAACTCGTCAAAATGATCCAACCCTTACAATCATCATCACGTACATATTAGGATATATCTGCTACTGCTCTCAAGCTACTTATCTGGTTGCAGTTTAAGGATTTATAGTACTCCCAAAAACAGTAATGATGGAGTATATTATGTTAGATTAAATGGATAGACGGGCGGCAGGGATCCCAGAGGTGATGACACCTTTTTCTTTGGAATTACGGGTGGGCGCCTAACACTCTCAAATCGGTTGTCATTGAAGAGCTAATATCTCATAATCATATATCTATTATTATTTAATAAAAAATATATTATGCTAAATTACAACAAAAAAAAAAAGTTGTTGTTTGTCTCTTCGGGAATCGGAGACATTCGATAAAATTGGAACTATAAAGAAAAAGTTGTTGTCCTAGATCTTAGCATGTGGTAAAAGAATATGCCTGTACGTGTTTCATCAGATTATTATTGAAGGACTACTATCGCATAATTCTGATTTATTCAAAAAGCGAAAAAATGCTTCTTGGCTTTCAACGTCGGTAACTCGATCGGTATGCAATTATGCATGGAATTAACTAAACGGCCCACGCCAATGTGTGCATATGTTGCCCAAACTTTTCTAGGTCAACCTCTTCTTGACATTCAAAGAATATTAATTAATGTAGGCTTTATAGGTTTCACAGGCCCATATGGCCAGAATTTGGTATTCCATAATCATAATATCATGCACATATTTGTTTGTGAGTCTGTTGATTTGAAACTATATGGCCCCTTCAACCATGGTTTGCGGGTAAAGAGGCCCCCCACCATTATAGTCTTGGATAGCCGCTGCTCCGATGAGGCCGAGGTCGACTCGACTCTAGGAGCATTGGAGAGAGCAAAGGAGGCAACGAGGCTCGCAGTGATCTTGTTAGCCATGAGATTTGGTAAATATGGGCGTAGGTGACTGACTTCACAAAACCCTAGCAGGGAAGTTTGCTAGGTACGTCTGTATGTCTTCCAAGGATTTTGACTTGGATTTGCTCATAAAGAATTACAGTAATTTAATTACTCTAATTCAAGATGGTTGGTGTAATGGTTTGACATCAAGATTGTCTTAGGAGAGATCTTCGGTTTGACTCCCCTAAGATACGAGAGTGGGATGGAGGGGTGTGTGTGTTAAAAAATAATAATTACTCTAATTCTATTAATCAATCCATATATGGTCAGTTGTTTAGTTAGATGTTCTTTTTACGTTTCGGCTAGATAAGGAAAATTGTATTCCTAACCTAAATTAAGCTAACCACCAGCTAAATTAAGCTAACCTAAATTTCCAAAAAAAAAAAAAAAAAAAGCTAACCACCAGCTAAACGTACACAAGCTATGGGGTTTATCATATGATGATTTAAACATTTAATATGTAATTGATTGGTTTGGTGACTTTGGTCCCAGTTGCCTGCTGTCCATTTGATATCTTCCCAAATAATTGAGGTATTTTTCTTTCTATATACATCATATAATTGAGTTTTTGAGTACTTTATCATAAAATACTCGTCTTTATTTTATGATAAAGTTTGTTCATTTACCATTAGAAAACTAAAGCTGCTAAAACCTAGGGTGGGAAATAATTATGCTTAACTACTCTAATTAGCTTATGATATACTTTTTTTTTTTTTTTTTTTGAGGAAAACACAGAAACTTTATTAATTAATAACGGATTACAATCCTTAGCATGTGCATCCTAAAAAGGAGCAATACATACCACACAAGAGGCCTAATCGATGATTCTAAATCTAGAAATCTAATCGATGATTCGAAACCTAGAACAATACATACACCGTGCATCACTGCTGTCAGCAATCGCCAGCTCCAACAGAAAAATTCCGACAAGTATTGCCATTGAGACCAGTAAATCCAATCAAGCTCAATTAGGACCCATGGAAAAAGAAAGTAAAACCACAATCCAAACTTGCATAATTGCTCATGCTTATTCTTAAGCAAGAAATTAAATTGACCCAAATCAAAGAACCAAATTTGATCTATGACTTGGAAGACCAAAACTGCTAAGCCGTCAAAACCAAGCACCCAAAACTTTTCCGGATCCCAGACCTTGAAACCTTGGAGTTGTAAATCTTTGACACCCAACAGACAAGGCACCAACACCCAATCAGTTCGGCGAGATCCGAAGAGGAGTGGTACCACCAGATCTGAAGTCGGAGAATCAAAAAGAAAATCGGGAAGAACACGTTGAAACGTGACCCCGACAATAACAGCAACCACGAACAACCCAATCACGCGCTGCCGAAGAACCATCGGACCTCCCACCCGCATGAGAGTTGACGCAACCACTCTGGACCACCATAGAAAGAGGCGATATGGAGATAATTTGGTCGCCCAAGAACGACCGTTGAAATCAAAGGCAAGAGGCCCTTGAACTGGTAACGGCGCCGCAACGGCACCGTTCATGGAGAGAAAACCCTAGAGTTTATGATATACTTATTAGTTTAATGATATATATATGTAATAAAAAAATGATATATATACACACACACACACACACACACACATATATATATATATATATATATATATATATATATATCAGTCTCCTTTCAAAGAGGACGTCCGTTTTTTTATTAAAAAGCGAACATCCTCATCCCTCATCCCGATCAATTGACAATATAACTTAATCATCAGAACCACTCATTGTTTAGATTTCCTATCAAGAATTATTTTTGTAAAAAATCAGCCGAATTGGAGATTGTTTAGTCATCTGTTTGTTGTATAGTTTGCAGACAAATACAATTCATTTGATAAAATGAAACGATGAATATGGTAATAAAATGTCTAAATAATTTTTAATTTGATTTTTTTTTTGTCAAAATGATTCTTGAATGAGGACCTAAAATATGGACTATTCTTATTATTAGCTTACACATGAGGATGAGGAGGTTCGCTTTTTAATCAGAATTTGTTTTTGTTTGAAGAGCGCTAACTAAGATCACATTGTTGACTCATTTTTTGATAGAAAATCTAACTCAATCCTCAATTTATTATGTTCGGTTATTGATTATATGAAAAATGATTATCGGCCTTATTTAAAACTTAACTTTCGAGGCCTTAATCTAATGTGGCATTCCACATCAAAACACACAGACACAAATATATATATATATTATCTATTTGTTAAATTGTTTAATCAAAAATACCATTTTACCCTTCAATGATTTTGTTTTAAGTTTTTCTTCCAATAACCCTAATTCAATTCATATTTTTTTATGATTAGAAATTTAGAACAACTGCCATAGATTTGGGGTTTGACAATTATTTTTCGCTGTTTTAGTTTAGATTGCAGGCAATTAATCTATAAAAGTAATAAAATCTAAATGACATTAAAGGATAAAGTTGATGTAGCAAGATGTATTATGTGGAATTAAAAATAAAAATTATATTTATTGACATGGCATGCCATCTAGGATTAAGGTGTCAAATTTTACGCCTTAATTAAGGCCTCCTAACAGAAATTTTTTTCTATGATCCCGTCACGCCACGTGGCAAATGTGACGGGTCACTATGATTGGTGGCTGTGTAATAAAATAATTAGTGAGTAATAAAATATTGAGTAGAGAAATCATAAATTATTGAGGTCACCAATCATAGTGACCCGTCACATATGTCACGTGGCGTGAGTCCGTGACGGAACCATGAAAAAATTCCTCCTCCCAACATTACCCTGAGTTATATTCACATAAGTACGTAATTAATTAACGTGCACCGCGTACAACCGAAAAAACGCGAACTCTCAACTCTCAAGTCTCAACAACTCATTGTACTGCTGAATAAATGACGTACGTATAGTTTAACTTAAGTGCATGTACGATCCTTAATATATTACATTTGAAATTAGACAGTGCCAGAAATTAAATGCTATACATAACTAGTTGCATGCTCTATTTCCTGACTAGAGGGCGTGCACGTTCTTCACATATCACTGTAAAATATTTAATTAACCGCTCAGAAAAACTGTCCCATATATAGATTTATAAATGTAATACCTAGAATCCTAGATGCATAAATACAAATGGTCCACCTAGAATTCAAATAATTCCAGTAGAAAATTATTACGTGCAGTTCATAAGATCTTATATATGGTTGGTGCAAACCTAACCCGATCGATATAGGATAGTTTCTCTGATCATAAATGGCACTCTGGCCTAGCTAGCTAAGAACAACCCAACTTGTTTAGATAATTACAGGACTTACAAATTAAGATCCTCTCTAATTAAGACCATTAATTATAGTTAATCTGGAGGAATATTTAGTTGTTGTACAGATGGAAGTGTTAGGGGATGAGTTTTCGAAATGTTAATTTACCACAAGATTTATTATGCTTGAGTCTTGTGCATGTTTGCTTCTGTAATTTTTCTCTCTCAATCTCAACGGTGGAGCTAGTCCTCAAGTTTGTAGTTATGAACTTTTCGAGCTCGATGGCATTGTCGTGCGCCCCATGTATATATATACGTATGTGAGTGAATGTGATTTATATTTCCATTGGGCGGAAGATTCATGACCAAAAGATCAAATTGGCAATGCCTAGTTATCTAGGACAAAAGAGAGAAAGTCAGAAAACTTATTTTGATCTTAATTAGACTAGTGATCAAGATGATAATTAAGACAACTACGTACAGTCAACAAATTAAGACATTAACATTGTTCATCGCCGCCATAAAACTCGATTCAGGGTGTGTGTGTGTGTTATTATTTTTTTTAATTTTTAAATTGAGAGTTGCAGTGACAATAAGGGCAAACTGATTAATTTGAGGAAAAAATCTTTAAAATATAAAATTTAAATTCAAAAAAGTAACACACCGAAACACTTTAGGTTAGTTAGTTCTTCTCCGGATAAAATTTTACTTTAGTTTAGGTTTGGAGTTAATATTTGCTCTGAAAGCTTATTAATTTTAACTTTTGCTAATCTATTTGAAATGCTCGCTCTTATACAAGTAACTTATGCAATGTTAGTTAGGGTTTTATGTACATGCAACTAGGGTTAAAATGTGATTTACCCGCGTAACTAGGGTTTAGCGTTTAGGGACAAACAATGCTCAATCAAAGTGACAGCACTGATTAGGTCATCTTGCTAATAAAAAAAAATAAATATATATATATATATATATATATTAGCTTTGCCTGCATGATTAGTGAGGTCAATGGGTTGCATGTCGGGGGGTAGTTTAGTCATTGCAGCCATGTGTACAACCGTCCAACGACCGCTGAAATCCAAAAACGACCCCGTTAAAAAGTAAAAATAGCAAAGCTGACCCTACAACAATACATGGGCCACCTTATTATCTTCTCCAATCGTCACTCTCTACATATACAGCTGTTGCCACTATTACAGATAATATATATATATATATAATACAAGTACCACTTATGTATTTTCTTCCTTTTTTTTATGAATATATTTTTTTTTGGTACAATTTTTATGAATATATTTTAATTTTCATCTTATATATGTTTTCTAGCACTTTTATAATTACAGGCACATGTGTGCAAAGGGAACCAAATGAGTATGTGGTGTTCATGTTTTTGTTTTTGTTTTTGAATTTTGTGAGTAATTAATTATTTTGTATTGATTTTGAAATATAAGATGACTGTGTGGTTCATCAACTCATTTGTTTTGTGTTACGTGACAAAGTTATATAGTTGGTTTGTATCCTCTTATTGATGAACTATATTCCTAGTGATTTGCCAAAAAAAAAATGTTGGTTATCTTTAATAATCAACATTGTGGAGATCATAGGTTCAAATTTCATTGACGTCATGGAATCACTGAAATAAGTAGGGGTGTAGACCAAAAAAAAAATTTGCCAAAAAACCTTTCCGGTTCTTGATTAAAAAAAATTACATTCGATATTGTGTACAATTTAAGTAAATTAAATTGAAAAATAATTGTAAAAATGAATACATATTAGAGAGAGAGAGAGAGAGAGAGAGAGAGAGAGAGAGAGAGAGAGAGAGAGAGAGAGAGAGAGAGAGAGAGAGAGAGAGAGAGAGAGAGAGAGAGAGATAGAGTATATGATTTACTAAATATATTTTTTTGTTTTGAAAAAAGGACTCCTTACATGTAAGAGGACAAATAGTGTTTACTTTCTAATTGGGAAAAAAATGGAATTTTGAGAATGACAGGGAAACCCACCCATATTCAAAGTTAATTAATTGTCAATTGAATACATAGATATTATATAATCTCACATTCACAAAAACCAAGAGAATTACACACCATTCTCTCTCAGCTGTTGGGGAACTCAACAACCATGTTAGGGAGCTCCGGCGAAGCAATGATGGTGGCAGAAGCAGCAGTACTACTCCATGAAGGCAGTAGTACTGAAACAGCGGCCGCACTTATGTCAAATTCAGGTGAAGAAGATCATCACAAGGAGACTTCTAGGGACGTTGATGACGACCACAGGAACTATGGAGGAGGAGGAAACCGGTGGCCGCGCCAAGAAACTTTGGCACTCCTGAAGATTAGGTCTGAAATGGATGCTGCTTTTCGCGACTCCAGTCTCAAAGCTCCACTGTGGCAAGAAGTTTCAAGGTGAACAACTCAATACTGATCTTCTTATCTTCTTTATTATGTTTTATATGAATTTCTAATTAAGTAATAATCAAGATCGAAAGGATTCGTTTCAGTAAAGGGCAGCAGTAGCATGCAACCAAGATGAACATATATATATATGTGTGTGTTTTCAAAGAGATTGATTACACCAAATTTTAATTTACATGTCCATTCCCCTGCTTGCTGATTTTAATTGGGGTTTCGGATTTAATTAATTAAATTAATTTAATTATTCTGAGCAGGAAGCTAGGGGAGCTTGGTTATTACAGAAGCGCCAAGAAATGCAAGGAGAAATTCGAGAACGTGTACAAGTACCACAGAAGAACCAAAGAAGGCCGATCTGGAAAGCCAGAAGGCAAGACTTATCGGTTTTTCGACGAACTTGAAGCTTTTGATCATCATCAGAATATCCACCATTCATCAATAATACCACCAAAACCTCCAGTAGTGCTGTGGACCAACAACAACCACCATCCAAACCAAACTGTCCCTCCTGTCGTCACTGTTCCTCTAAACAGTGTCATTCCAGCCACAGATCCAATCATTCATTCATCAACGAACAACATTTCTTTGCTGCCACCACAAGAGAACACTAATGGGTTCCGGCTGCTTAATCCGATGACCACCAATCTGTTCTCCAGCTCTACTTCTTCTACTACTGCCTCGGACGAAGAGTTTCAACAACGAAACAAGAGGAAAAGGAAATGGAAGTACTTCTTCACAAGATTGACAAAGCAAGTGCTCGAGAAGCAAGAGACGCTGCAAGAAAAATTCTTGCAAGCCATAGCCAAATGCGATCAAGAACGGATGATGAAAGAAGAAGCTTGGAGAATTCAAGAGATGGCAAGAATGGATCGACAATACGAGATTTTAGTCCAAGAAAGATCGACAGCAGCAGCTAAAGACGCCGCCCTCATACAATTCTTGCAGGGGGTTTCGTTGCAACATAACTCGAATGATACTCAAGCACTAGTAGTACCACAACCAACACTGCCTCGGGCATTGCCAGCACTCCCGGTGTCTTGGGCAACGGACCAGCGTGGCGGCCTCACTACTGATTCTGATTCAGCACCGAAAAGTATTGAGGCTCGGAAAGCGTATAGTAACGGCGAGAGTAATTCTGTTCTAGTTTCTTCAGCAGGGTCCTCAAGATGGCCGAAGACGGAAGTTCAGGCGTTGATAAATCTAAGGACATGTCTTGATGTCAAGTATCAGGAAGCTGGGCCTAAAGGGTCTCTGTGGGAGGAGATATCGGCCGGGATGAGGAGGCTCGGGTACAATCGGAGCTCCAAGAGGTGCAAAGAGAAGTGGGAGAACATCAACAAGTACTTCAAGAAGGTGAAGGAGAGTAGCAAAACAAGACCCGAGGATTCAAAAACATGTCCTTACTTTCACCAGCTTGAAGCCTTGTACAAAGAGAAGAACAACAAGATTGAATATCACAAGTCATGCATTGACGATCATAGAGTTGAGAAGCTCCAAACAGTCCAGCCATTGAGGGAAAATGTGGATCCAAATCAAGAGGAAGATGAACTTGATCATGGTGAAGATGGAGAAAGTACGGAGGAAGATCAAGATCATGGTCAGATAGGGATAGTAACGAATTACAGACCGTCATCAATGGAGATGGTTGAGTCATGATGAGTGATCGAGACAGTGATAACGAATTAAGTTTCTTAATTCTCATCATCAGATCCAGTTGACGTATAATGTCAATCCCAAAAATGTCCCAACACATGACTGTAAAGCCATATAAAAAAGGATAATATAATGTATTATTGCAGGTTCAACTCTCTCCCTCTCACACAAACAATATTTATTTAAAAAGTTAAATTTAGAGCATCCAAGTCTAAAATATATTGGAGGTAATGGTTAAGAATTCTATGATTTCATTCTCTCCATTATATTCTTAAATGATCTAACTTGAAATCAAATCTATGATTTCTACATATTGGTGATAACTTATTGACAATAAAAATACTACATTCGTTTTACACTATTTATATATAATTAAACAAAAGTTACAACATTGACAATAAATTTGTTCATAAACTTGTAACAAAGTCGTAAGTGGAGTACGTTATTACCTCTAGCTTTACCACAATGACAACAAAATTTGTTGTCGTAAGTGGATGTATGACAAACATTATAATATTGTAGAATTATCTGGCCCTTGCCTTTGATTATTCAATATGATTAACTTGTTCTATCATACAGAAGCACTATATATCTTATCTATACTATTACAAAAGGAAGATCATTTGTCAATCATAACCAATTTTATTTTACCTTAATAACCTTCAAAGATTAAATAACCATTGGTAACAATTTAATCATCAGGGAAAAATAAAATAAAAATCAATAAATAAATTAACAAATTATAAATAAGATCACTTTTGGTGACCTTGTTATTTTCTAAGCGACAAAATATTTTTATCCGTCATAAAGCCACCAAAATATTAGAAATTTCAATATTTAGAAAAATGCCACCGCATTTTTAATTTTCATTATTTACAAAAATGTCATTGCATACGAAAAGGAGAAAAACTACTACCAAATATCAAGAAAGCTATTACTAAAGAACAAGAAAGTTACTGCCAAATAACAACAAAGCTACTGCCAAAGAAGAAGATAGTTACTGCCAAAGAACAACAAAACTACTTTCAAATAATAATAAAGCTACCACCAAAGATCAACAAAGCTACTACCAAAGAATAAAAAAGTTACTACCAAAGAATAAAAAAGCTACTGTCGCAGTAGTTTTTTGTAGGCAGTGATATTTTTGTAAATAATGAGAAAAAAAAATACGGTGGTATTTTTGTAAAAATATTGAAATTTATAATATTTTGGTGGTTTTATGAAGGATAAAAATATTTGGTGGTTTCAAAAATAACAATGTCACCAAAAGTGACCTTATATGTAATTGACTCTAAATAAATTACCTCAAACCACCCACTTCCACTCCGATCGGATTTGTAGGCAGTTTCTAGTAATAATAAATGAAATTCAATTAATTAAAAGATAATTCAACAACTTGCGCGCAATAATTTTGTTTTTTTTTTAATTTTTTTTAAGAAGTGAGCTTAATGTCTTTGATAATCGATCATACAAGCTTTTGGTTAGGAGACCTTCAGCTTGATCTGGTTTAGATTCTCGTGTTAACAAATTTCTAATAGAGTTTTTGTTTAACCAGAATGTCATTTTCGATGATTGCAATCATGTCTAGTGGGTATTGTTCTTACGATGTTAATGTTAGATGCTGACAAAAATATTGACCCAAGTGTTTTTTTTTTTATTTTATAAATCTCATTCGTCATTGTCCAAAACATAAAAACTATCCAAAAAAAATCTCATTCATCACAGTGGGTTAACCAAAAAAAAAAAGGATCTGTTGATATAGTGGGTCAAATTTCTAAGGCATTGTTTTAAGCTCTCAGAATTTTCAAATCATACCCAAGACTAATGGACTGTAATTTTAGTGGGATTAGAACAGAAGAAAAGAAGTGGTTAGTTTTGGATTTATTGCTCTGTATCTTTGTTATAAAGTAGCCAAATAAGATTGTATTTTTCCTTGTGTGTTCATGTAAATGGGGGAATTGGTTTGAAGGGTCTTGCTTTTCTACTAGAATTTTCAAATATATATAAACATGCACCACGTTCATCTAGAATAATACTTGTCCAGATAGCTGACTTGCTTCGTCACTAACATTGATAATATATAGAACATTTTCTATTTTAGGGTTCTGATTGGGGTTGCAGAAAATTAACAAATTTTACTAGTTGTGGACATATATATATATATGAGCTGCTTAAAATGAGGGGGGGGGCAATCAGTAAAGCTTTTTCCAGTGCCCAGGAGGTGCCTTCCTGCATCATCATCAGCGCCTTTACAAAGCTAAAAGGCCCTACTAACCATTACAATATTTGAAGGAATCTTCTTCTTCTTCGAACTTCTTCTCAATTCATTCACAATATATATATATATATATATAATTCTTTCAATTATATATCAAATGCGCATTGATCTATCCACATCTGTTGACCTGCCTACTGTAACGGTTTTATTGAGTACTTCTTGAATTGAATCTTGATGCCAACTAACTCATCATTGGATATGAGGATGAACACGTACACAATACTGTATCTGCATAATTTACGTGCAAGGTGGAAACATGAATGGTAAAAGATTAAAAATAAAAAATATATATATAATATCATCATCATCATCATAAATGTGACAAGTGATTGGTAATAAAATCTTAACTAAAGACAAGGTTATTTATTTATGGAAAATGATTTTTAGCCTCAATTGAGGCCTAACATTTGTGGCCTCAATCTTAGGTGGCATGCCACATAAGTAAATATCAATTTAAATTTTAAATCCACATAATATATATTTCCACATCATAATCTTGCAATACCAACTTTAACCTTTTATATTTTCCTTTCGATTTTTATTTTTTTTATAGAATTATCATTAGCAATTAATAAACCAAAAAAGTATAAAAGCATTTAAATGCTTTAAATGAGAATCAAAACTTGAACAAAGTGTTTGCAACTTATGTACATGTGTTTGCAAAGTGTTTGCAACCATTACCTAATGCTTTTATTATTTCAAATAGATTACATATCAATTTATGTACATGTATCTATACCAATATTAACATGTTGATTAATTGGTTTATTAATAAAGTTGTAAACACTTTGTTCATAGAATCAGAAACCTCTCTCTAGAAAAACCCTAGCCCCCATGAGAGTCCTCTCTCTAGAAAAACCCTAGCCCCATGAGATTCCTCAATAGCGTCTCTGTGCGCATCAAATCCAGCAGCACCTTCGTGTGCTTTCCTCCTAGCCTCTGGCTTCTTTCTATATTGTTTATCGCACAAATTCTAGTGCCGTCAGCAATCGCTAGTGCGGCTTCCTATGGTGAGGATGGTTTTTGCCTCTCTCACTCACAAGGACGGCTCTGTCAATCATACTCTTTTCAGGCTTTTGGTGATTTTGCTCCTGCAGGGCGTCTCTGGGGCTATCAAAGATGGTTGACATCCCGATTAGATCTGGTTTTCTGCTTGTCGTTGCTGGTTCTTTTGGGTGTCAATCAAATCCAAGGATTCAAGGTCTGGGATCCAGGTGAGTTTTGGGTGCTTGGTATTGGAGGCTCAGCAGCCTTGGTGTTTCAAGTCGGCGACCTTATTACTGGTGGGGCGCTGCTAAAGTTTAACCTAAATAAGATTTGGTTATTTGATTTGGGTTCTTTTAATTTCTTATCTAAGAATAAGCATGATCAGTTGTGCAAGTTTCGATTGTGGTTTTACTTTCTTTTTTCATGGGTTCTCCTTGAGCTAGATTGGATTTATTGGTCTCAATGGCAATACTTGCCGGAATTTTTCTGTTGGTTGTTGACAGCAGTGATGCACGGTGTATGTATTGTTCTAGGTTTTGAATCATCGATTAGAGTTTTAATTTTAGACTCATCGATTAGGTCACTTGTGTGGTATGTACTGCTCATTTTTAGGATGCCCATATTAAGGATTGTAATCCTCTATTGATTAATAAAGTTTATGCTATTTTAAAAAAAAAAGTTTTGATTCTCATTTAAACTATTTAAATGGTTTTATACTTTTTTGGTTTATTAATTACTGATAATAATTCTATAAAAAAATAAAATCGAAAGGAAAATATAAAAGGTTAAAGTTGTTATTGCAAGATTATGATGTGGCAAAATATATTATGTGAATTTAAAATTTAAATTGATATTTACTTATGTGTCATGCCACTTAGGATTGATGCCACAAATGTTAGGCCCTCAATTGAGACCCCATAGCATTGCCCTTTATTTTTATTTTTTTTTATGTATATCATAAGAAGATTTATAATTGAATTAATTATTATTATTTTTTTTTTAGAAAAACAAAAACTTTATTAATCAATAGAGGATTACAATCCTTAGCATGAACATCTTAAGAATGAGCAATACATACCACACAAGTGGTCTAATCGATGATTCTAAACCTAAAACTTTAATCGATGATTCTAAACCTAAAACTTTAATCGATGATTTGAAACCTAGAACAATACATGCACCGTGCATCACTGCTGTTAGCAATCGCTAGCTCCAACAGAAAAATTTCGGCAAGTATTGCCATTAAGACCAGTAAATCCAATTTAGCTCAAAGAGAACCCATGAAAATAGAAGTAAAATCACAGTCTAAACTTGCGCGATTGATCATACTTATTCGTAAACAAGAAATTAAATTGACCCAAATCAAAGAATCAAATCTGACTTGGGTTAAGCCTTAGCAGCGCCTCACCAGTACTAGGGTCGCCGACTTGGAACACCAAGGTTGTTGAGCCGCCAAATCCGAGCACCCAAAACTCTCCCGGATCCCAGACCTTGAATCCTTGGATTTGAAATTCTTTGACACCCAACAGACGAGGCACCAACACCCAATCTAATATGGGCACCCAAATGCTACAGAGAGTGGCCAAAATCATTATCATCAAGACTGAACGAAATTAGATCATCGATCCACAACAGATTGCCAACACTCCGATCAAAGAGAGGGAAAACGGCCTACAGTCACTGGGCTGGGTCATGAAGTACTACAATGGATTCAAACGCCAGAGCGATCGCTGATAGGGAAGCATGGGATACCTCCATAGATGTAAGCCACCGCTGGCGGAGTTAGGGTGTCGAGAGAAGCTCTCACTCATCTAGGGTTTTTTAGTTTGTTGGAGGATTTATTAGACGTTTGTAATTAGGTTAAACTGATCAATTAATTTATTTTGTACTCGTTTTATTTTTTAATAGACGAGTAAATAATGAAATTTACAAATGGAGTCGACACTGAGAACATGAGCAATCGAGAAAATGATGGAAATACGAATGGAGTCGACATTGCGATCATGAGCAAACGATAAAACAAAACCTTTGCGCCGCTTTTAGGGTTTCGACGTAGCAACTCCATGTACAATCGACATTGTACGTACAACATGGTTGGTCACCGCTATCGTCCATGATGGCTACCAAACAACCCATATGAGAGAATATACCATAATTGATATAGAATATATCATAATAAATACATAGGATTTTTCTCCACTACAAAACTCTGCATTTTTAAAATTTGTAGAGTTTCAATGTCAGCTGTCAAATCTGTTTAAATGATCTAATTTAACGGCTAACATTAGAACTCCGCAAATTTTAAAAATCAGGAGCTCCGTAGTGGAAAAGGCTTGTAAATACATAATATATTTACAATATGTACAACTCATCCAATACTTTCCCTCTCAAGTTAGTGCATAAGTATCAATCATGTCCAACTTATCGAATGAGTTATAAAATACTTTACTGGGGAAACTCGTTTAGTAAAAACATCAGCAAGTTGGTCTCCATATCTCATAAATTAAACATCAATGCTTAACTTCTAGCTTCTCCTTGATGAAGTGCATATCTATCTCCACATGCTTGGTCTTATCATGTTGTACAAGATTGTTTGCAATTTCAATAGTTGTTTGGTTGTCACAATGCAAGTTCATAGCTGTCTTCCTTGGTTCATCCCATGTACTTAATTGGAAACCCCCTCCAGATGGCTGGTTAAAGATAAATACCGACGATTCATTTCGAGAACCCTCAATGGATGGTTTTGGAGTATCAATCTTTAGGAATTCAGAAGGCCTATTTATGGGTGGTTTCTCGTTTAAGGTGGTTGTGCATAGTGCGATTGATGAAAAAGAACTTGCGGTGATTGAGGCATAACAAGTTACATGGGTTCGTTCACTGGTAGACTCATATTTGGCTTGAAATTGAATAACTAATTATGCTCTAGTCGTGCAATTCTTTAAATCTCCGGCCTCATTTGGTCCCTTGGCGTTTGCGCAGTCCATGGATATGGAGAGTTTTCGTATTTTGCATATTTTTCGGGAAGGAAACTCCCTAACTGATGGCCTAGCCAACTACGGGGCCTCCCATGAGGGCTCGGTTTGGTGGAGATCATTGTCGAGCTTCCTTGCTACCGGTTATGGAGATAATCTTGCTTCTATGCCAACCTATAGGTTTGCTTAATTTTTCTTTCTTTTTGTCTTAGTATTTTGTAATTATGGGTTGCCTTATGTCACGCCCCGATTTTCGAATCGATTAATAAGGCATTTTGCCTTTAATTACAAATCAATTTCGGGAATGTGACTACATGGAATATCAAATACAAATATGCACTAGAATTTTTTTCTTTTAATTCGAGTACAACTATATACTCCATGCCCAATAAATGTAAATGCTGACCCGTTCTTTAGGGTTACATATTACAAGCCATAATTAAATAATAAATTGTTATTACAAAATATTAAATAATTAATCCATCAGAGTTTATTACATAAACAGCGGAAGTCTTATAAACCAATAATATGTATGCAGCCTTGCTTACTCCTGGTTATCCTAACCTGCAGGTATAACCACTACACCGTGGAATAGTGTACCGGGTTATATCAACAAACCCGGTCAGCTTACGAAGCTGGTATGAGTAATCTATGTTTTATTTTCAAAGAATCATTTAACTCAAAAGTTCCATTTCAAATCCGGAAGATTCGTATTATCTAATATACTGAACCTACGTGCCCCATACCACGTATTTTAACCCCACACGCCCCATAAACGTGTATGTTAATACCAGGGTAATCCAGTATGTTAAATAATATAAACCCTCGATCTTTACTCACACAAAACCATTTATAACTTAGCCTGATTAAAAGTGAGATGCATCTCCTTTTAATACATCAAGTTATTTTTAACTTCGCCTGATTAAAAGTGAGAATACTATTTTTCTTCTCCTTTTAATACATCAAGTTAATCATACAATATGCAGTCTAGAGCTCTAACTGAATGGGCTACCATTTTTCACCCATTTAACATTGTCCCCGGTCAGGACAGTCCGTTTGGACAAAATCATTCAAATAGGCAAACACAATATCTTATTTTGAAATATTGTGTTCCCACAAAATTCACAAATTAAAACAATAAAATGAACATTTTTCAATTATTGTTTTAACACCAAAATCACAAACAACACAATATGAATTAATATTCATATATAAAAACATCGTGAGATTCACTCACCTCTAATTCCTGCTGCGTCTTCAAATAGTAACCAGGAATCGACAAGCGTGTACGCAACACCTTTCATAATCACCTATGATTATGCAATATCCAATTAGCATAATACATTTCCAAAATAATCCAAAGTTCCTCAAATGTCACCTAGGACATCGGAAATATTAATCGAGACCATTTGACCAAAAGTCAACCATCGGTCAACGTGGGTCCCACGTCTACTATTCATCAACGGGTCCCACACGAAATCCAACACTTCCAAAATTTACCAACATGCTTATTTCTAGCATCCTTACATCATATCCAAAAATGGTGATGATCCAACGGTCGGATCATCACGGATCTAACGATCCATAATCATTGCATAATTGATCGTTGATCAAACGATCTAATTTCAATAATCCAACGGTCCAACATGCTTATAATCTCAATATTAACCCCACGATCAAATTTCATGATCATCCAACGGTCGGATCTCTCGAATCGTAAATCGTACGATCCGATTAATCGGGTTAATTGACCATCGGTCAAATGACCGAATTTAACAAAAGTCAAAACACGAAAGTTGTTCGTATCGACGAAACAAGTCAAACGGAGCAAAGAACTGCTCCCGGACCGGCCGGACGCGCAGCCCACGCGCCGCCGCCGGCGGTGGTCAGACCGCCGGTCAAGGTTGTCCGATTGACACCAAATTTTACCAGAATGTAGATCACAACAATCCCAACAAGTTTGATAACTATCTCGAGGTCTGGATCGGAGTGGAAGTGGCCGGAATCGGTGTCGGTGGGTTTTTGATCCCAAAAAGTGCAAAGTTTCAATCCCGCCGATCTAGGCCGTACCGCCGTGATCCACCACCATGGGGAGGTTGCTGGGCAGGAGGGGAGCAAAACCCAACAGGTCTCATCGCCGGAGGTGGCCGGAAACGTCGCCGGAAAGCTTCCCCTTTTTGGCAGAAACTGTCGGCTCCGGTTGACAACTTTCCGTCAAGAATTTGGGGAAGGTACCTTCACGGGAAATGAAGAGGAGGACGAGGCGAGTCCAACGACGCCGGCCCCGTCGAAATCGGAGGCCGGACGCGCCGCCACGCGCCGCCCAAAGAATCTGTCCGTTGGGAGCTTTTTCGGAAAATTCCGGAAGGTTCCGGGCCAAAATGAAATTTCTGAAAAATACCCAATATTTATACTAAATTATCCAAACTTCCGAAGGCCATAACTTCTTCATACGATATCCGTTTTTGGTGAACCAAATTCCTACGAACTCGATTCGACGAGGTCTACAACTTTGATGAAGGAAGTTTTCCCAGATTCTCAACGGATAAAAAGTTACCTTAATTAACCTTGTGTAACTTATAATTACCGCCGTAATTATCGTTTTACGACGAAAACCCCTAAAAATATGAAATCACTCCATTTCACTTCAAATTTCACGAACTATTTAATAAAAATAATACGGAAATTTTCGGGGTATTACAGTCTACCCTCCTTAAAGGAATTTCGTCCCGAAATTAGGACGCAGAGTACATCCAAGGTTATCACACTTCAATTCCAAAATCCAAAGTTTTATTGATAACTTAGGTAGTACATATCAAGCCAAAACATAAACAACCACACAACTTCTGAAATACACTTATTACTAATCTTAAAATGCCTCACAGGGCTTACACTACCAGAAGCCATCCTTAAACCTCCAATAGTGACTTCGTGGATAAGAGGCCGGATGTCTCGGAATTCCATACATCATCAGCTGGTAGAAGTATGCTGCCTCCACGAAACACTTACAAGTGTCGCAACATTCTCTAGCTGCATGCCTATCTCCATCCACGTCCCACATGTCCTGGCCAAAAGGACGCCAAAAACTTGACTCACCGCAAGTAAGACATTTACCGGCGGGCAGGAAAGCAGTAGTCGACGGAAAATACAATAAAAGATGCTCATGACAAAACTCAGCCTGATGCATCATCCGCTCGACTTCTTGTCTACAGTAGTAGATGTTCCATCCGCTTCTCCACCAGTCGAGGGCTTCACACAGTCGCTGCACCGTTTTCTGCTGCTCGGCTCGTGGTCCTAAAATCATCTTAATCATACATGCTGCATAAAATGCAACATGATGACCTACCACTGAACTGGGACGCGAACCATAGAATGTTCCTGGTTTGCATGCCGCATCGAAATACTCCAGGGCTAAAGATATGTTCGCTGCCTCCACGAGTACTCGTATTCCCATTCGGAACAGAGACTCCGGGTTCTTCGCTTCCCAGCATCGATTAGCGAAGATGCGCACCTGCCTGTCCGCTTCTATGGAACCAGTGGGTCTGGATCCACCATCGAACCCATCCATGTCGATCGCCGCCAACGTAGACCAGCTATCGGCATACTCCTTAAAGTCCTTCGAGACACAACGGAGTTCCATTGTGCTCTGCAGGGATGCGGTAGCAACCAACTGGAATATGTACTTCCAGATCTCCACCGGAAGTTCACTCCATTCTGCATTCTTGGATCGCTTGCTGCACTCTCCTTTGTTCACCATTGTGTAAGAGAAAATTTTGAGAAGAATGATTGATAACAGATATGAGTTAAGTAACACAGCTCCTTATCCCATGTATTTAAACACAACTTTCCACCGTAAGGGAAACCTTTCTTTAATGCGAGTGCGGTGCACTCAGCAACCCACTAAGAATAATTATTGCTCATATCTGTCTCAATTACTCAAAAGTATCGCCCACGATACAAGATTCCACAAGATTTAATCAACAAAAACTCAGTCTTCCACTAACACCGGTCATAATGACTCTTTACTTTAACTTTCGCATAATTAATTCCTCAAAAGATGCGAGGTCTCACAAGAGTGGAACTGTATGTGGAAAATCCATGCATCGGGGAAAAAAAATCTTCCACGATCTCCAAGGGTTCCGACAATTAGCTGTAAATCAGCCACTCACTTTTGCTTTTGAAATTTTCAAATCCTCCACCAACAATAAATATACACCTTACGCATCCACTAACAGATACTTTCCATTAGTGCCATAACCTCCTTTCTCTTTCAAAGAGGACTTCTTCACTCCACTTCTCAGAAATTTCACCAACTCAAACATGTCACGCAAAGTGAATTCGTTCAGTGAATTACTTCAATCTGATCCCTCTGAAAGCCAATTCTTTGAGGGCTTAGATGAAATAATTTCACCAGCAATCGAATTCAACACCGATATCGACATGCTAGACATGCTTCTAGCAGAAGATGAAGCCATTGAAGTAGCCCCAAGTCCACAAGTATCATCTCCACAAGCTGAACCTAGTTCATCCAAACGTATTCCACCGAGGAAGAGCTTCACCAAATACCAAGTCCAAGCATTGAAGGACTTCGTCGAGGCTTTTCCACAGCCAACTGTTCAACAACGACAAGATTTGGGTGACCAAATAAGGTTAACGTTTGCACAAGTCTCTGCGTGGGTGATAAAGCATCGACCCAAAACGCCTGCCCAAACAACTCGTCAACAAAATTTTCTGCTGAGACAGCAAATCAATGAGCTTCAAGCTCAACTTAGCCAGTACCAAGCAGCATTCAACAGAATCAACTGCAACCACTGTGGGAAACGAGTTACTCCCAATAGTGAGCTACTAAAAGGGATTGAAGAGACTACCCCACAACCTCAGACTCTTCCAATTCCTGCAGTCATCGGTCCAAGGGAAAAGTCTCACATGAGGAGGGATATTCAAAAGTGTATGTCGATCCCACATCACTCTTCTTCTACACAACAACCATCAGACAACATCAACCGTTCAGAACCTGAAGAAGCATCTGCCGTGGCAGAAGCATCTGTCGTGGCAGACACAACTAAGATTTCTGAAATCATTGTGTCGGTCAGAGATGAGCTAATCATCATGGCATCTGCTGCTGCGCCACTGTGGATCTCTGCACTAAAATCCAGCTCTGCCACGCTTCATGAGTTCCTGAATGAAGCAGAGTACAAGAGAATCTTCACTAACGGTATTGATCTTACTCCCACTAACTTCCAAACCGAAGCTTCTCGCTACACAGCCACTATTCCCCTCAGTCCTGTCGTACTCGTGAATCTCTTCATGGATGTGGACCAATGGTCCACCATATTCGGTAGCATCATCTCGAGGGCAACGATCCTTGACGTGTTGTCAACAGGGACAACTGGAAGCTACAACGAAACCATCCAAGTCATGACTGCTGAATTTCAGGTGACCAGTCCATCTGTCTCCACTCGTGTAACTCACTTTGTTCGTTATTGCCAACGACAAACAGAACAAAGTTGGGCAATAATTGACGTCTCTGTGGACGGTTTAAGCTCAAATCTGGGTCCACACTCAAAATCTCAATGCAAAAAGCGTCCATCCGGATGCTTAATCCAAGACTTGTTCAACGGCAGCTCTCGTGTCGTATGGGTGGAACATGTTGATGTACAGGATCAAATCATGCACCAAACATACCGAACGCTAGTGGAGTCAGGCATAGCCTTTGGAGCAAGGCGATGGGTAGAAATACTTCAGAGGCAAGCGGAACGGTTAAATTATTCCGCGGCTGACACTTATCCTCCTCAAGACTTTTGTGTCATACCATCTGTGGAAGGAAGAAGAAACTTGTTGCAGATGGCATGCAGAATAGTGACAGACTTTTTCACAGACATCGGCAACTCTACTGCTCATGAATGGAAGGTAGCTGAACAAACCAAGTTCAGGGGTTCAGGGATAAGAGTCTCCACCAACAAAATATGGAACAGGCTGAATAAGCCTCATGGTCTCACTCGAACTGCATCTGCAATAATCCAGCATCATGTCTCTCACCGAAAGCTGTTTGACTTCTTCATTGACGTACAAACTCGGAACCAGTGGGACCACCTAGCATTGGAAAAAGAAGTACAGGAGATTGCACACATCACAACTGGTCATGATCCACGCAATTGTGTCTCCTTGTTGCAAATGCACAACACCTATATACTCCAAGAAAGTTGTACTGATTCAACAGGGTCATACGTGATTTATGCCCCTATTAGTCAGTCAACGGTGCAGAAGTTAATAGGCGGTTGTGAGTTAGGTACAATTGTATTCCTAACTTCAGGTTTTTCAATTCTACCAGATATGCCTACTGCTGGAAGAACAGAAGGGGTCTCAGACAATCCATACATTGGTTGTCTGGTAACGGTAGCAACACAGATCTCTACTGAGCTGCTGAAGAACAAGAAAGGGTCAGTGGATCAAGTCTGTCGTTTGATCCAGGGTACGGTTGAGAGAATTAGAAATGTAGCCATGTAAGACTATCAATTTCGGAATTGTAATTTGTACTTTATATTCTTAACAACACAACAGCACTGAAGAGCACATGATGGGGATCCGCCGCGGTCGGGCCATCACTCGATAAATACTGTGCGTAATTAAGCATACGAAGTAACCATTACTTGAATGAATCTAAGAACCTAACGCCAAACCCTAAACCGATCCTAAGCTCTAAACCCTAACTTCACTTCTCAATTCTAAAACTCGTTTCATCTCCGTAGAGCGTTCCATTGCTCAATCACTTCCTTAGAGCATTGTTTTGCTCTGATACCAATATGTCACGCCCCGATTTTCGAATCGATTAATAAGGCATTTTGCCTTTAATTACAAATCAATTTCGGGAATGTGACTACATGGAATATCAAATACAAATATGCACTAGAATTTTTTTCTTTTAATTCGAGTACAACTATATACTCCATGCCCAATAAATGTAAATGCTGACCCGTTCTTTAGGGTTACATATTACAAGCCATAATTAAATAATAAATTGTTATTACAAAATATTAAATAATTAATCCATCAGAGTTTATTACATAAACAGCGGAAGTCTTATAAACCAATAATATGTATGCAGCCTTGCTTACTCCTGGTTATCCTAACCTGCAGGTATAACCACTACACCGTGGAATAGTGTACCGGGTTATATCAACAAACCCGGTCAGCTTACGAAGCTGGTATGAGTAATCTATGTTTTATTTTCAAAGAATCATTTAACTCAAAAGTTCCATTTCAAATCCGGAAGATTCGTATTATCTAATGTACTGAACCTACGTGCCCCATACCACGTATTTTAACCCCACACGCCCCATAAACGTGTATGTTAATACCAGGGTAATCCAGTATGTTAAATAATATAAACCCTCGATCTTTACTCACACAAAACCATTTATAACTTAGCCTGATTAAAAGTGAGATGCATCTCCTTTTAATACATCAAGTTATTTTTAACTTCGCCTGATTAAAAGTGAGAATACTATTTTTCTTCTCCTTTTAATACATCAAGTTAATCATACAATATGCAGTCTAGAGCTCTAACTGAATGGGCTACCATTTTTCACCCATTTAACATTGTCCCCGGTCAGGACAGTCCGTTTGGACAAAATCATTCAAATAGGCAAACACAATATCTTATTTTGAAATATTGTGTTCCCACAAAATTCACAAATTAAAACAATAAAATGAACATTTTTCAATTATTGTTTTAACACCAAAATCACAAACAACACAATATGAATTAATATTCATATATAAAAACATCGTGAGATTCACTCACCTCTAATTCCTGCTGCGTCTTCAAATAGTAACCAGGAATCGACAAGCGTGTACGCAACACCTTTCATAATCACCTATGATTATGCAATATCCAATTAGCATAATACATTTCCAAAATAATCCAAAGTTCCTCAAATGTCACCTAGGACATCGGAAATATTAATCGAGACCATTTGACCAAAAGTCAACCATCGGTCAACGTGGGTCCCACGTCTACTATTCATCAACGGGTCCCACACGAAATCCAACACTTCCAAAATTTACCAACATGCTTATTTCTAGCATCCTTACATCATATCCAAAAATGGTGATGATCCAACGGTCGGATCATCACGGATCTAACGATCCATAATCATTGCATAATTGATCGTTGATCAAACGATCTAATTTCAATAATCCAACGGTCCAACATGCTTATAATCTCAATATTAACCCCACGATCAAATTTCATGATCATCCAACGGTCGGATCTCTCGAATCGTAAATCGTACGATCCGATTAATCGGGTTAATTGACCATCGGTCAAATGACCGAATTTAACAAAAGTCAAAACACGAAAGTTGTTCGTATCGACGAAACAAGTCAAACGGAGCAAAGAACTGCTCCCGGACCGGCCGGACGCGCAGCCCACGCGCCGCCGCCGGCGGTGGTCAGACCGCCGGTCAAGGTTGTCCGATTGACACCAAATTTTACCAGAATGTAGATCACAACAATCCCAACAAGTTTGATAACTACCTCGAGGTCTGGATCGGAGTGGAAGTGGCCGGAATCGGTGTCGGTGGGTTTTTGATCCCAAAAAGTGCAAAGTTTCAATCCCGCCGATCTAGGCCGTACCGCCGTGATCCACCACCATGGGGAGGTTGCTGGGCAGGAGGGGAGCAAAACCCAACAGGTCTCATCGCCGGAGGTGGCCGGAAACGTCGCCGGAAAGCTTCCCCTTTTTGGCAGAAACTGTCGGCTCCGGTTGACAACTTTCCGTCAAGAATTTGGGGAAGGTACCTTCACGGGAAATGAAGAGGAGGACGAGGCGAGTCCAACGACGCCGGCCCCGTCGAAATCGGAGGCCGGACGCGCCGCCACGCGCCGCCCAAAGAATCTGTCCGTTGGGAGCTTTTTCGGAAAATTCCGGAAGGTTCCGGGCCAAAATGAAATTTCTGAAAAATACCCAATATTTATACTAAATTATCCAAACTTCCGAAGGCCATAACTTCTTCATACGATATCCGTTTTTGGTGAACCAAATTCCTACGAACTCGATTCGACGAGGTCTACAACTTTGATGAAGGAAGTTTTCCCAGATTCTCAACGGATAAAAAGTTACCTTAATTAACCTTGTGTAACTTATAATTACCGCCGTAATTATCGTTTTACGACGAAAACCCCTAAAAATATGAAATCACTCCATTTCACTTCAAATTTCACGAACTATTTAATAAAAATAATACGGAAATTTTCGGGGTATTACACCTTACTTGGTGCCCCTTTGTTCTTGTTTAATCTTTTTGTATTTTTATTATCGTGCATGGTGAGGCTTCACTTGCCTTGGTTCCGGGAGAGGTTTTGGTCTAGTCCCCCTCTTCTTTGTACTACTCTTCTTTAATAAAAGACTTTTTTCAAAAAAAAAAACTTAAAGGTAATTTGGGGATTTAACTGGCCAACCACAAAATATCTTACACGAAAAACTTGATTCTCCATGGGACTTGAACAACATCAATGAGGCTATATATCTATAAAAAAACTTCTGAGATACATTGTTAACCCCAAACAAGAGCTTCACCTATCCCTATTCTTAAAGCGAACGCTTTAGCCACCAAAACAAAAACATGACCAATATTCTTGGATGATGCAAACAAGGGGTTCCTATTGAAATCTCAAATCACAAAACCTACTGCTGCAGATTTGTTATGAAGCACTAAATCATCAAAGTTAACTTTAACAAAAATAGGATCGGGAGGCTTCCACCTAATAATATTACATTGCATCTTTGGATAAGCTTGGTGAAAAGATTTAATGCTCCAATACTAAAAGCATGGGCGAAGCTAGCTAGAGTCGAGAAGAATTAACTGACCCACATTAGTTTTTATAGTACACTGATTATATATTTTTCATCCAACATTGCTTGTAGAGTCTTTTCTGACCCCTATGTCTCTTCTTATTTATTTTGTTTTTCAGAATTTTGTATCTGCTTTAAAAAAAAATAGTATTTAACATACACACCCATGACAACATTACAAAACACAAATAAACCAACTAAGATTAGAGTTATACAAATAAGGACATGCAGCTCAGGCCCACACACTACAATTTAAGCCTAGACCCAAATTTTAAAGGTGCAATTACATAATCATGTCTTTCTTTACTTTATTTACAAGTTTGCCATTATACCAACCCAAAAGTGTGCTACTAGATATTTGTGCAGTAGCAGTAGTGAATATTCATGCAGTAGCAATAACGTATATCCGTGCAGTAGCAGTAGTGATTATTTGTGCAGTAGCAGTAGTGAATATTCATGCAATAGCAATAACGTATATCCGTGCAGTAGCAGTAGTGATTATCCGTGTAGTAGTATTAGCAAATATCCGTGCAGTAGCAATAACGGTAGCATATATCACCATGCAGTAGCAACTATCACGACAAGTATGCAGTAGAAGAGATCATGACTACTATGCAGTAGCAACTATTATGACTACTATGCAGTAGCAACTATTAAGGTTGCTATGCAATAACAACTATATACCAAGATTAGTATGTAGTAGCAGCTATCACGATAAGTTTGCTGTAGCAGCTATCAAGAGATATTACACTACTACTGCTACTACACGCATATATTGTACTAGTATTGCACGCTACTGCTACCGTTACTGCTACTACACTGCTACTACACACATATATGCTACATGTATTGCAAGTTACTGCTACTGCACTGCTACTGCACTGCTACTGCACTGCTACTGCTACCGTTACTGCTACTGCACTGCACTGATACTGCACTGCTACTGCACTGATACTGCACTTCTACTACACGCATATATGCTACTAGTATTGTACTCTACTACTACCATTACTGCTACTGCACTAACAGTACTGCACGAATATCTATTTTTGTTACTAAACGAATATATGCTATTGTTACTGCTACTGCACCTGCACAAATATCTATTTATGTTATTACACAAATATATGCTACTGTTACTGTTACTGCACGGATATCTATTTCTGCTAATGTACGGATATCTGTTTCTATTATTGCATGAATATATGCTACAGTTACTGCTACTGCATATATATTTGTTGTTACTATTGTACGGATATCTGCTACTGCACGGATATATGGCGGCACACTTTGAGTTTTTTTTTTTGTTGGTATACACATTGAGTTCCAAACCCAAAACTTAGAAGAGGACAAAAAAGTAATTTAACACTTGCCACATGTAAGGTTGTAAACAACTTGTCCTTATGTGTAAAAAAATTTACTTATATGCATGAATTAAAAGTTTGTGGACTTTGGAGAAAAATGAAAAGATGTCATGGGCTTTTCTGTAGTTTACTAAAAAAAAAACTCCTTATCCAAGTAGATTTAAGCTACACTTGGTAGGAAAATTTCTTGCTTAATCTCCATTTTCATCTTATTATATAAGATAAAACGATAAATTATATTTTTGATCCCCCTATTGATACAATTTCTGGCTTTGGGATGGAGTGGTAATTTTGTTTTGAAAAATGAACTTATTCCTAGCATACCAAATATTATAGGCAATGTTTAAAAATTTTGGAACTAAAGAAAGGATCATTGGCAGAAAAACTTCTGAGAATACAAAACCATTGTATAGGCAAAGATCAAAATTTTGCGAATGAAGTCTATGAGATTCAATAAAAATGTCCAGATGGTAAAGTATAATTTGCCCCATTAAGTAATGAACTATTTCAAAAAAAAAAACAATACATAAATAAAATTTGGCGTTTAGTGACCATTTGCACCAGACATGACTGTGATTGCCATATTCTATACTTTTAGTTTCTACCATAGGCTCAAATATACCAATTAAAATGTAACATGTTGGATGAGACAAGTCATTTTCACATACATCTTTATATTTTGTAGCATAGAAAGGTAGTCTGTTTTGATCTTATACCACAAAGATGTGGCCTCTAATTCCCTAAATTATACACATAAAGAAATAGCATCCATGCCTCAAAGTCATCAAAGTTTAATTTAAAAATTGGTCTAAGCTTCCACCTGAGTGAACTATATCACTAAAAACAAAGGGGAATGGCGAGTGTGACACAATGAATTCTTTTTCCCCCTAAAGTGATTATGAATTTATGATGATCTTGATTCTTGAGGCAATGATTTTTTCAGAACCAAAAATGAGGTCATTTTGTGGTCCTGTGGCTCTTGGATAGCATCAAAGCTGCGCTTATGTATGTAAACAAAAATTAAGAAATGGATTGTCAATTTCATTTGGTCAATCCCTGGTGAAACTATTACATAATTAATTGGGGTATATGGGATAAAGGTGCCTAAAAATTCTCCCTCAAAAATGACCCTTTTGTTGTGAACTAAAATGAAATTAGCTAGCTAGAGAGTAAAGGACATAGAGAGAATTGATGGAGAGAAGAGATGTTTGATCTTCTTGTATTGGTGTGTCTAATGCACAAGAGATAACATGTATTTATAGCAATGCAAAAGAGGAAGTGAGCAATTTAACAATTGCTTAGTGCAATTTGGTTGGTGAAGTGGAATGTGGTTGGTGAAGCTTATTACATAAACCTTCCACTCTTCACTATCTTTTACCATATACATATTAACCTCAAATGGACATTCACATAAGTATTTACAACACTCCCCCTTGGATGTCCAAGAACTGACTTTGCTGCATCTGAACTTCTTTGTCTTCGAGCATTAGAACAGAAACTATGATTAGCATTGTGCTAAGTATAGTTAGGTAGAGTCGAAAATAAACAGTCATTCGCTGATGCCAACACACAAAACCTTAAGTCCAGGAAAACCCATTGTAGGACAAAATCTGGAGTTTAGGAGAAAATTGTGTAGCCGAATGATGTATCCCGAAGCACTATGAGATGTAAGTGCACAGAGGAACTAACCACAAGAAATGTGCCTCATCAAAACCTTGCCAGAGTAAACCCAGTGGGATAAACCTCTGGTCGAAGGAAAAAGAGTACACGGTGGTTAGAAGTATACGACTGGATACTCCCCCTGATTTCGGCAATCCTCAGTGAAGGTGAGATCAGTGTCAATGATATGACAAATAGTTAGACGGTGGCTGAGATGGTGTCTCGTTAAAAAACCTTGCCAAGGTAAACCCAGTGGGACAAACCCTTGGTCTAAGGACAAAAAGAGTACACTAGCCAAGCGTCGATCAAATACGAGTATTCGTCGGGATGCTCCCCCTCACATGCACACGACTGGGTGCGGGAATTTCGACTTAAGCAGAAATCGTTACTCTAAGATAGCTCGGATAGCTTCCTGAGACCGATTGCCTTAACATGTTTCTGAAATGAATACTTTGGTAGTGACTTGGTGAATAAGTCAGCATGATTGCTTTCTGAACCAATGTGCTTCACTTCGATCTTCTGGTGCTCTTGTTGTTGATGCGTAAAGAAGAGTTTCGGCGAGATGTGCTTAGTGGCGTCTCCCTTGATGTAACCATGCTTAGCTTGATCAATAACAGCAGTGTTGTCCTCATAGATGACAATTGGTTCATCAGGATCATGAGATAGCTCACAAGTACTTCGTATATGGCCAATAAATGCTCGAAGCCATACACACTCTCTAGTCGCCTCTTAGAGAGCAAGTAGTTCAGAGTGGTTTGTCGAAGTAGCTACTAGAGTCTGTTTTCGAGACCTCCAAGATATCGCCGTATTCCCAATGGTAAAGACATAACCAGATTGAGAACGTCCCTTATGCGGGTCTGATAAGTAACCAGCATCGGCGTAACCGACAAGGGTTGCGTTATTTCGAGTGCCAAGGGGGGTAGATTCACTCGATGACGCATAGGGATAGAACAAGCCCATATCCGTAGTACCTTTAAGGTAGCGGAAAATGTCTTTGATGCCATTCCAGTGGCGGCGTGTTGGCGCAGTGCTGTGTCGAGCTAAACAATTCACAGCAAACGAGATGTCCGGTCTAGTACATTGGGCCAAGTACAATAATGCGCCTATTGCACCCAGATATGAACACTCAGGGCTCAATATCTCTTCATCGTCTCCCTTAGGACGGAATGGGTCCTTGTTAATGTCTAGAGTTCGAACGATCATGGGAGTAGGTAACGACTTAGCCTCATGATGACTAAAACGTTGCAACACCTTCTGGGTGTAGTTCGACTGATGTACTAGGATTCCATCTTTACGGTGCTCGATCTGCAGGCCGAGACAATACCGTGTCTTCCCAAGATCCTTCATCTCAAATTCCTTCTTCAGAATTTCAGCAGTTTCAATCAACTCTTTCGAGGTTCCTATGAGATTCATATCATCTACATAGACTGCGATAATAGCATATCCTGAAGTGGATTTCTTAATAAACACGCAAGGGCATAGTTCGTTGTTCACGTATCCCAAGCTGATCAAGTATTCACTTAGACGGTTATACCACATCCGTCCGGATTGTTTTAATCCATATAGTGAACGTCTCAGTTTAATCGAGAACGTGTTCCGTGGTCGGGAACTACTTGATTCAGGCAACTTAAGTCCTTCAGGGACTTTCATATATATCTCTGTGTCTAGATCCCCATAGAGATAAGCTGTGACCACATCCATGAGCTGCATGTTCAGTTTTTCGGAAACTACTAAACTGATTAAGTAGCGGAACGTTATAACGTCCATTACGGGAGAATAAGTCTCCTCGTAGTCAATTCCAGGGCGTTGAGAGAAGCCTTGCGCCACTAGGCGAGCTTTATATCGAACAATCTCATTATTCTCATCACGCTTCCTTACGAAAACCCATTTATGACCAACTGGTTTAACATTGGGCGGTGTTGGAGCGACTGGTCCAAATACACTTCGTTTCGCTAAGGAATCCAATTCGACCTGGATTGCTTGTTTCCATTTAGGCCAGTCCGTTCTTCGTTGACATTCAGCAACGGTACGTGGTTCCATATCATCATTTCTCATAATGTCAGCGGCCACTGCATATATGAACACATCATCGATGATAGTTTCGTTTCGCTTTAGAATATCGTCTAAGCTAGCATGATTGACAGATATTTCGAGATTTTCAGGATGGGGAGGAATTGGTGTTTCGTCCGGAACACGCTCCTCTAATACATCTCCGTAATCCTTAATGATCTCGTGTGGCAAAACGGGTTTCGCAGGAGTTTTCCTCTTCCGGGGTTGAACATCCTTGGAACCGGTCGGCCTTCCTCGTTTCATGGGAAGGGCGGCGGACTGGACAGCCGACGGCAGCGTCCTTTGCTCGGTGGGTTCGACCTGAGCATCGTGTTCGACTGGAACACGGCGTCCGACAGGGACGTCTATCCTTGCAGGCACATTTGCAGCTGGTATATGGGATCTCGTGACATTTGCTAAGTCATTAAATGCGTCTGGCAATTGATTAGCAACATTTTGTAGACTTAGGATTCTCTGCACTTCCTTATCACTGTGTGCAGTTGGGGGATCAAGATAAGACTGAGTGGGTACATGCCACGTTAATTCACGTCGTTCCTTATCAACGTTAACGTGCGAATCTCCCCCTAACGACGGGAAAACAGTCTCATCAAAGTCACAATCCGCGTGTCTCGCGGTAAAGAGATCGCCTGTCAAGGGTTCTAAATATCGAATGATAGATGGGGTTTCATAACCGACATATATGCCCCGACGTTTCTGAGGTCCAAATTTCAAACGCTTAGGCGGCTCGATTGGAACATTGACTAAGCACCCGAACACGCGTAGATGCGAGACGTCTGGCTCATATCCAGTAACCAACTGGTACGCAGATAGTGTTTGGGTGGCCATGGGCCTCAGACGGACCAATGCAGCAGCATGCAAAATAGCATATCCCCACGCAGAAATAGGAAGTTTGGTGCGCATTACCAAAGTTCGTGCAATCATTTGCAATCGCTTAATGAAAGCTTCTGCCAGGCCATTTTGGGTATGAACATAAGCGACTGGATGTTCAACTTCAATTCCCAAAGTCATGCAATAGTCATCGAAAGATTTCGATGTAAACTCTGCGGCATTATCTAGTCGAATGGACTTAATAGGATAATCCGGATGATGGGCCCTCAACTTAATGATCTGGGCTAAGAGTTTGGGAAATGCTGCATTTCTTGTGGACAATAAACAAACTTGTGACCATCTTGTCGATGCATCAACCAGAACCATGAAATATTTAAATGGTCCGCAGGCTGGTTGAATAGGTCCACAAATATCACCTTGAATTCTCTCAAGGAATTTTGAAACTAGTTTGGTGGGCTTTACATGAATTGGTTTGAGATTTGTCTTTCCAATAGAGCAAGCTTGGCATGGGCTTTTTGGATTAATCACGAAATTTTTTCCTCCAAGAGGATGCCCGTGTGATGCATTCGTAGTTCTAAGCATCGTATTACGACCCGGGTGTCCCAGACGGTCATGCCACAGCATATAAGTGCTCTCATCAATCGGCGCCTGGCGAATGATAAGGTTATTTTCAACCAAGTGTATTGTGGTAACATAAAGACCACTTGAAAGACGTCTCAATTTCTCCAAGATACGCTTTTGGCCGTATTTAGTGGAGGTCATGTAAAGGAAATCCACACCATTTTCATGAGCGGTTTCAACATGATATTGGGCTTTGCCAAACTCAGTAAGGTTCGACTGGACCTTGGAGAGTATAAGGCCTCAGATATGGTCATAGGAGTACCATTAGACAACGCGAATTGGGCTTTGCCAAAGCCTTCGATTAGGGTCGACGGGCCCGAAATCGTTGTCACTGAGGTTACTTTAGGCGTGAAGTTGATGAAATACTTTTGATCTCGTAAGATAGTGTGGGTGGTACCACTATCAGCCAGACAATCAACTGCCCCACTAGTCATGCCTAATAGTAAAATAATTTAAAGTCGGTCATAATGTGAAAGGAATTTGCTCAAAAATACTTTAAATTATTTCAAGAAACGAAATATTATTCATAAACAAAACCATAATCCAAAAGAAAAACGTAAACATATATCTAGATGGGCTACGCCTAGACCCAATTATTATCATGAAAATTTGAAAAACACACTAATCCAAATCCATTTGAGCGACAAAGTCGGCTGCCTCAAGAGTTGCCTCCGGAGTTATTTCGACCATATTAGTTTCAGGCTTCTTTCCACGATGATAGCTTTGAACTTGTTGTGCCGAAGCACGGCAAGTTCGTTGCCAATGATCCGTACCACCACAACGATAGCAGAGATTTGGCTTAGGAGCATTGTCTCTTGCTTGGGGACGACTGGCCCTGTTGTTGTTGTTCCTTTCTCGAGGCTGTCTAGGTTGCCTTGGAGCCAAAGGTCCTCGATTTGGACGAGAATCCAAACCTTGTTTGGCCCGACGAGCACGAGGCTCGCAGCGGTTACGAGGTTGACGGGACGACTGGCCCTTGTCTCGGTTCTCAATTCGTGAACTAGGTCCACGAGCAGCATTAGCCTCTGGCAATGGAATTGCCTTTGCACCAGTGGGACGAGAGTTGTTGTTCCTCATCAGAATGAGGCTATTTTTCTCGTCCAGTAGCAACTGGGTGATGAGCTCGGAAAATTTAGTAAACTTGGATTGACGATACTGCTTCTGGAGTAGGTTATCCGAGCTAGGAAAGGTGGTGTAGGTCTTCTCCAACAGATCATTGTCTGTTAACTGGTCGCCACAGTATTGGAGAAGAGCACGGATCCTGCAAACTTCCGCGTTATATTCCGTAACGGACTTGAAGTCCTGGAAGCGCAGATTAAGCCAATCATGGCGAGCTTCTGGCTGCCATATGGTTTTCTGATGGTCAAATCGATCTTTGAGGGAGTCCCATAGATCCTTTGGTGAGGAGACAGCCACAAATTCAGATTTCATCGAATCTGACATGTGGCGGCGGAACAAGATCATCGCCTTAGCATTCATTTCTCGCGTAACAAGAATCTCGCGATTGTCCTCCTCATAGATGACGTCCAGCAAGCCTTGAGCATCCAAATGGTTTTGGATGTCCTGGGACCAGTCCAGATAGTTCTTGCCAGCGACGTCCAAAAGCGGGAAGTCAAGTTTGATTGACATCGTTTCTACAACGGGAGAAACTGGATTAGTGTATCATATAAATCGACTGGTTTATATGTTCATGATAATGTTTACGGATTAGACATGTGAATAAAAAAAATTTAACTTCAAAAATCTTCTGGTTCGAAACATGTAATCATGGTTTTGTGAGAATTAAAATTCTCATGGATTTATATCGAAATCGACAGGTCGATATATATTGATGAAATCTTCTGGTCATCATTTGGCAAACACATATATATAATTTCTACCACATAATTGCAAGAAATTGAATAATTCTACAATGAAAAGTTATTTACTCAACCCTTTCGGTAGCTCCAATTAAATACGACCAGGTAAGGTAGGGTGAGGTTTTTGGTGGAGCGAGGCTCTCTTAAGTACCGAACCGCCGAACCTTGCCTAGACATCGCATCTAACTGGGTGAGCCTAGTCGTGGAAGATTCATAACCTTTCGTGTCTTAATGTGGAGATATATGTGTCATGTGTACCATTTTACATGCTTTTATATTTTGGTTTAGTGATCAAATAATCAACAAAATAATAAAGCAAAGGTAAACCAAATTATAATTCTCTCTTGATCTCATGTTAATTTAGGGTTCATGCTCAATGGTTATGGTTCACTATTTGCCAAGGATTCAAATAGTAAAAAAAATATAACTTACTTGAGTAATGCACCTAAAATAATTTAGGGTTCCACGAGTCAAGAGAAAAAAACTTCGACGAATTTAATTTGGTTTGTTCCTTCGAATTTGATGAAGATGTTCAAGAGAAAACTTCAACGAATTTTGGGATTGATTCTTCAAATTTGGTGAAGATTTCCTCCTTGTTCTTGAAGATGTTCTTCGTTCTTGAAGATGTTCTTCGTTCTTGAAGATGTTCTTCGTTCTTCCTCCTTGTTCTTCAATCTTTGAGCAAACGTGCTTGATAACGTGTTGTGAACTAAAATGAAATTAGCTAGCTAGAGAGTAAAGGATGAAATTCCGGTGTACCCGGATTGTCCCAATAACGGTAGTCGTCTTAAACACTAATCGGAGAGTATATACCAATTTAAAATTAACTCTCCTATAACAAACAATTGTTCAATCAATACAATTACTTATGCAATAAACACAATTGATTGAAACAATCCTAAAACCCAAAGAGTGCGTCAAACTAGCACTCCACGGTCTAGTGTTCACTATATGATGCAAATAACATGCACAACAATTATATTCACAAATCGACTAAGTAGTGAACAACAATAGGAAGCAATACAAATATGCTTCACAATAAATAACCTAGGTTTTAACTATTGCACAAGCAATACACAATTGATAACAAATATATATGCAACAAGCACAATCAATTGTACAACCTAGAATCCCAAAGTGTGCATCAAACTAGCACACCACGGACTATATATATCTATGTATGAACAAGCACACAATATGCTAATCAATTAAGCACAATACAATAGATAATCAATCACACAACCAACACACAATATGGTCACCCGGAACCTCTACCTCTAGAGGAAAACCGGAGGGGAGCCGTACCCCACGCTCTTGTGTAACACTATGAAAACGCCAAACGGCAACACGTACAAGGGGGAACTCCGTCCCAAACTCTACACTATCAACCCTATGACTAGTGGCAGCTCTAACCTTGTGTAGCCCCGAATGCTCTTCAAGTGATCCCACCTCAAGCTTCTCCGATTGATCGAACTTCACCGCGTGAATCCTCCAACCGCAAGACACCGACTATGCAAGTGTGTGTGTGTGTATGAATGAATGAATTCAATTCGATTAACACAAGCAAATCACAAGGAACATTTGCTTGAATCAACCAAACCGAATTGAAAAGCCTTGAATATGATTCAAGGGTTTGTTTAACTAATCACAAGGATCATTAGCTAAACAAACAAACAACAAAGAAGATTGAAACAAATGATTCAATCATTCAATTTAGCAATTCAACATGGAACAATTGCTAGAATCGAATAGAATCTCCTAAATCCTAAACATAGGCTAAACTAGCATATAAATGCAAATCAAAGTGTTTAGCAATGGATTATAGATGGAGATTAAGGTGAGGAACCTACAACATGGAACTAGGATCACTCACAATACCAAAGAACTCTCTCAAAGTGTATTTTCGACTATGGGGAAAGAGTTGACCGAAATGAAACAAAAGGGTTCTATTTATAGAAAACATCCCAGGGGCATTTGCGATCGATCGCACGACATTATGCGATCGATCGCACAGTGTAAAATGAAGAGACAGAAACGTCTGGAAATGCGAAACCCTCATTTGCGATCGATCGCGGAACGTTGCGATCGATCGCACGAAAAAGTCCCAACGGACATATTTTCGAACTGCAACGGTCATAAATCCAACGGACAAATTTGCCACGTGGTGCGATCGATCGCATGAACAGTGACGATCGATCGCAAGGCATGAAACAGCCTTAAACATAAAGGAATGCTAATCAAAACAAATCTATAAGAAGATCTAGCAATCCTAACATCATAAACTCAAATGTATGAACAAGTGCATACAAAATTTGAGCCGGTCGCGTTGCGACCGGGTGCTTATAAAATAAGCACTCGAAACTTGTGATACAAGACACAAGTGTGGCAATCAAGCATCCTATACTTATGTGATTCACATCATAAGTGAAAGGAAAACAACCTAGATAAACCTAGGACAACAAGGAAGACATAATATGAATGAAATGCATGTGCATATGCATGAGTCATACCTTGAGGTGCTTGAACGAAACCTTCGATGACCAATGATCGAAGTCCGGAGAAAAGACCGGATAATAAAGGCGTCTTCACGAACCATCTCGAGTAAGAACAACCTAAGCCACGACTTCTAATCCCTAAAACAAACTAGCAATGATACAAAAGAATTGCTAATACAAGGGAAGAGGTTTTGTCAAATAGGAAATAGCCAATAGCAAATATTTTGCCCTTACAAAGGACATAGAGAGAATTGATGGAGAGAAGAGATGTTTGATCTTCTTGTATTGGTGTGTCTAATGCACAAGAGATAACATGTATTTATAGCAATGCAAAAGAGGAAGTGAGCAATTTAACAATTGCTTAGTGCAATTTGGTTGGTGAAGTGGAATGTGGTTGGTGAAGCTTATTACATAAACCTTCCACTCTTCACTATCTTTTACCATATACATATTAACCTCAAATGGACATTCACATAAGTATTTACAACACCTTTTTAATTGAAAAGGATATACATTACCATCATGTATAGTAGTCTTGCCTCTTTATTTGACAGGCCTACATGTACTAAAATGTGGGAACAACTTTTTTTTTTGGTAATAAACAGAGAATTAGGCGATATAAACAAAGAAATTGAACAACCTAAATATGAACATACCATATTATAATGAGAAGTTGTAGAGCAGAAAAGGATATGAAGTGAAAAGCTAGGCTTAAGAACAGTCGTGCCAAAAAAGAAACTCATAAAAACTTTTGTGATTCTTACACATTATGTTTTATTAAAAAACACCAATGTTTTCTAGTTTCTACAAATAGATGTTATGGAAATAGACTTTTAATTTTCTCGACTTAAAGAAATCGGCCGGGTACGTTGTGCTTTATGATATTCAAAGGGGGAAGCATGCATACATAGTTTACATACTACACGATTTAATGAAGTGTTTTGGGTCTCCGTATTTAGGTTTCGGGGATTTGTTGGCTTGTTTTTCTTCAAGACAAGGAGTTTGCGATGTTGTTGGTAATAAGATTTGCAAAACTTTATTCTTCATAAACTGGAATTTTTTTTGTTAGAGGATGAGTGTGATTGACGCATGAATAATATTTATAATTTTTTTCTTGTACCTTCTAATTTTTTTGGATTCTGGCTCTATGTCCCACCAGTTCGATCAACCTATTGCAACTAATAATATCAGCGTGCGAGATTAGTTTCCCTTCTTTCCTTATGAAAGCTCACAAGTTTGTAGTGACCAAGGATTACTTGTGAGGACTACTTGTGTTCTATGTGATGTCATTATGTATAGTCAACTTTTGTGCTAGGACTAATTGATAGTATGTGTAACTATCCAATTCAAAGATACAATTTACTAAAACTGCATTAATACAATTTTTGGTAAAAGCTAACATTCTCATGACTAACAGTCTATTTGTTTGATGCAATTGCATGAAAGATTTTTGTTTACGTTGATTTTTTGCAGAATTATGGAGAATTGATTTATAAAGAATGTTTCTTTATAAGATTAACGGTTCAAATTATGGAATTACATTACTGAATGTATACAAATTAGAGAGAGTTTAGATACATGCTTCCGACCTAAGTCAGACTAGAGTTTTTTCCGAAGATATATCAAATAATAGGTGTGAAAATCACATTAATACATCTCTAGTTATGCTTTTTTTTTTGGACGAATGCATCTCTAGTTATGCTCAAAGTTCTAATATTTATTGTTTTCTAGTGAAATTCTTTGTTTACCCTTAACAATAAATGCTCCATTAATTTAAACTACTCAGAGAGACCTTTCCTTTACTTTGAACACCTCTTTTTTCAGGTAAGAGCTATCTCTTTCGATTGCATAAATTAAATTATCCTCACAGTAGAACATCTTTTTGATATGTCCCACAAAATATTTTGTCAAATGAATTTGGAATTTGTATTTTTTGAACAATGAATGAATCTTGGAATTAAACACCTAAGAAGTGATGAATTTTACTTGATATACATGTTTTTTTTTAAGATAAAAGATAATTCAATTAATACGACGGAACGTACAACCAAGAGGAGAGGACGTAAGGTCTGACCCCAAATCGATTACAGAAAATATGGGCGGAGAGAACCCAATCTACAAATAAGCAACTGCCTCATTCTATAGGCAGCAGAAACTCAATAACACCGCATTGACAACTGCCGGAGAGACGAATGCCCTGTGACGCTCCATGATCCAAACCAACCAGAACATGAGCCATGTATAAGCGTCGGTCAATTGAAAACCGGTAACAATCTAGGGATGACAGGTCCCTATCTCAAAAGAAAAGGGGAAGAAAAAACTGAACCAAACAAAGAACATAAATAAAGTCGTAAAACTAAACGAATAAGCAAAAAACGTCGAACTTGATGGAGCAGAAACAAGCACGCCCACACCAAAACAGATCTGTACTCGCACCTCAACCCTGAAGCAAAAGGAACACCAACGTTCCCTCCTCCCAGTCATCCTCCACCCAAAACCCAGAGTAGATCCAACATATCTAACCCCAAACCACTACCTGCAAGCAACAAATTCGAGAGTGAGATAGCCACCACGCCCATCACGGCGCCGCCGATAAGCCGCTAGAAAAAATGGGGAGCAATCACTGCGAGCTCCATCCCAATCCAAGGACGTCAGCACCAGAACACCGATAACCACTGCCGCCAGATATAACCAAACCAAAGCAAAGGCAACCCTCACAGACCCACCCACCGTTCGAGTAGCACCGCACATGAAGAAGGAGACCCTCCCCCATCTCCCCATCCACAGATCAGGAGGATTAAGGCAAGAGAGAAGGGGGAGAGAGAACTGAGATATACCTTCTTTCTCTAGGATCTAGAGAGAAGGAAGAGAGACGGCTAGGGTTTTGTCCATGCAAAGTACTTGATATACATGTGATTCCACATTAATTCCAAAAGTCCAAGACCCTTTACAATACTGCACACTATAATATATACATGCACTACCCTAAAATCATTTGTATCGATCTCTAATATATATAGAAGGGTATTGATGGGTTTGCATTAATTCATGTAGAAAAACTGTTTCATAGATGAAATTATTAGAATTAATATAATTAGAAACCCTAAACCCTAAGCAAAATGAGCATATATATAAATGTGACTTGATTTCATATGTGTGAAGCCGTCTTAGTTTCTAAACAAGCTAGGGTTTTGATCAGTTCAAACAATCACATATATAACTTTTTTTTTTCATTATGTTCATACTAATATTAATCATGCGTGCAATATAATTTATAGTAACGTACTATTTTCAACTGGGGAAGCTAGCTATAAGCTTTAGTGATGGAGCTAGGTCAATTCAATATTGGCTTCGTGATTATTATTCCTTGGGTTTAAACTTTAAACCCAGGGCATCTTCCAGGAGAAACTAGCTAGAATATGTTCTTATTCTGGTTCTCATACATTTGTCTCGCATATATATCCAGCACATACAGTAATAATTAATGGAAACCATTATTTATAGAAAATAGAATAAAACGTACTCCACTCTGTTTCTATTAATGTAAATATGTAATATTAGAAAAGTCCTCTTATTCATTGTTAGAATAATAGTTCAGAAAAGAGAAGTGGACGGCAACTAAAATGGGTTCCACGTGTGTCATATATATAGAGCATCTGTTCATGCGGTTGGAAAGCTCAGATCGAAGAAGACGAAGATCACTAAATAATTTGATCGATATATAAATATTTTTTTGTCAAGATAATTTGATCGATACTTTAATTAATGTGTATAAAATAAACACAGTAAAACTAATTATGATCGAGTATATATATTGTAGACGACTATATCAAAATCAGAACTTACTTACATTCTTTATTATAAGGCAGCCAAATATATATTATATACAAGTATACAACTCTCAGAAATCAGAATCAAGCAGCAACTTAAATTCTTCATTTATGGGATTCTCGCCATGTGAAAGGGAAGTGAAATGTGTGCTTATTTTCTCGTACATTGATGACTTTAAGGCATATATAGATTCCATACCTTCATTCTAGTATGATGATGTATGACATACCTCCATTTACAATTCTTTTGAACAAAAAATTATATGTAATTGAACCAAAATTACAAATTTGACAACAAATTGTTTATAAACTTGTAACAAAGTCGTAGATGGAGTAATTATCTCTAATAGAACAAAGATTACACAAAAAAAAACTCTCGTTACCACAATAACAACACATTTTGTTGTTATATCTGTAAGTAGAAATATGACGTATATCTCAATATTGTAGAACTTCCCATAAAAATAGTACCTTCAAATAATATACGTACTTGAAGCTCTACTCAAGTATATCGATGACAATCAAAACGTAAAGATCAACTTAACAAAGTCTTGATACGTACTCAAGTATACATTTGAACTAAAGTCTTTCTTGTCAAGTTTGTGAGTTGAGATATTATCTCCTTGCTTGATATCTAGGGAGCTTCTCTAGTGAGGACCACTTAAATGAGTACCACTTGAGTACCACTCGATTAATGATTGTGATATCTATTTTTCGATTACATCTCGACAAATCAAACCGGTCAATGTTAAGATATTCATGAGTAGATCACTTTTACAAATTTTCAACAAAATTTGAAATCGTTAAGGTACCGAACTAGACCAAATAAATGGACGAACCAAATCTGTCAATTTTGAACCATTCATATTTATAAATGGTAAATCACAATTATAGATGACTTAACGATTTTCGATTTTATTGAAAATTTATAGAAGTGATCTACTCATAAATATCTAAATATTGAACGGTTGATTTGTCGAGATGTAATAAAAAAGTAGGCCTAATCAAGTGGTACTCAAGTGGTACTCATTATAATGGTGCTCACTAGAGAAGCTTCTTGATATCTATTACCGCGGATTCAGAAATTTTTACAATATATATAGTAGATTAATATAAATAAGTTCTTCTCAATTTACATATCTTGCCATATTCAGTTAACAAATTAATCTCAAGTTCTCAACAAAACAGAGTGAGCTCCCGAGGAAGCAATGGTGCTTATTGATCAGGGTCAAAGTAGTACGTGGTCATTGATGAGGTGCTGCCACGTAGGAATTAATAAGGTAACAGGGACGGAGCTAGAGATTGGAGTAAGAGAGGGCGGAGATATAAAGAAACAAAACATTGGGGGGAGGGGGGCCAATGCCACCCAAGGCCAACATGTACCTCCGTCCTTGATAAGGTTCACTCTTTCATTTCTTCTATTGTATCAAAGGTACCAACTACCAAGTAGCATGTACAGTATATGATGGTAAATTACATGAGCTTTTATTTCTTACAGTACTGCAGCAGCAGTGTAAGAAAATATTTATTCGTATAGGGCCATGCCCAAGTTAATCTACTTGTGGGGTACTTCTTTAAATTACCAGAAATTTACTGTATTTTTGTAACATGGGTAAATTATTACATACTGTATATGGACAAGGTAATGCATGCACCTGATCAATATGAAGGGCAGTGCTATTTTTTATTTTTTATTACTTAACAATTGAAAATATATAATAATTAATTGTCCGTGAATCGAATTCGGGACCTCTCATTTACAAAGTGGACCAAGACCAAATGATACTATGCAATGATAATGCTATTTAAAAATAAAAAATAAAACATCCAACTTCTATTGTGGTAAAAGTAATGTGTAGATAAATTGCATTTCTTAACCTAGCTAGGACAGATAGTTTGAGAGTTTTTTTTTTCTTGCTTCAAACAGCTTCTACTATATAATATAGTAGAAAGAAGTAATAAAGTAAGATTCAACTTCTGTCATTGACACAATCGTTACTACTAGAAAGAGGTTTATGCTACAATGGTTTAATTAAGCCGGAATAGTTGTGGAATTTGGAACTATCCCCACTATTTTAAATGCACTACCAACTACATGGCATGTTCGTCTTACCAATATCATTTCATACACATAAAATACCACATCCAAAATACTCTCTGTTTTGCACGCAAAATAACCAAAATAACTTTACTTTTTTTTTACTTACACACATCGAGTGTTGTGATTGGATGGTCGAACAAAACTAATGGTCAAACGTTCTACTGAAGACTGTCTCCCCCTAGATAGAGTGCTCATGGTTTATCAACCCCTTATGTCTCCGAAGCCTTGACTACTCCAGCCCCCATATGCTAGTCCTGATCTCATCCTCATCTTCCTTTAGTGAAAATCAATGTGGATGGAGCCTAGGAATCCAACTCTGTCATGCCGGGTACCGGTGATATGATGAAAGATGCTAATGGAATTTTCCTAGTTGGCTCCTCTAAATATTTGTCAACAAATTCAATTTTCTATGAAAGCATAAGCATCTTGTTTGATTATTTTAATAAATCAGTCCCTTGAGCAAAATTTTGATCAAGTGATTATTGAAAGTGATTTAAAAGAGTTAGTATTGGCCTTGAACAATGTAATTTAGATGGGTATTTGCCTAATTGGAGGATTTATCATGTCCTTAATGAGTACTACCGTGTTTAGAAGCTTTTAAGCAAGGTCTCACGGTTTGAATTTTTCGTAAGGCAAAAAATCACAAATGATCACTCAATTATGACTTATTCGACACTTTGGTTACTATACTTTTAAAAATATCACTTTGGTCACTCACATTTAGTATCATTTTACACTTTAATAACATGTGTTATCATTTCCGTCGTAAGCCATTAAAATTGGGGACAATTTTGTTCAATCATGACTAACAAATAATTTTTGTAACGGAAGATTTACCAACAGTAACTAAAGTGTAAGACGGTGCTGAATATAAGTGACCAAAATGATATTGTTAGAAAATCAATAACCAAAGTGTCGAATAAACCATAATTGAGTAACCATTTGAAATTTTCTGCCTTTTCGTCAAACAAATCATATTAAATCATATTGTAGACACGACCGTCGATAGACCCCCAACTCCATGGGACCTATTATTGCTAATGACGGGCTGTCCCTCCCCTCGTTAAGTTACTTTCGTTTTCTCTATTTTCAGTTTTATTAGTTTTGATTGGTTTTTCTGGTTTAAAAAAAAAAAAAAAAAAAAAACCTTTCCTGCATAATAAAGTAAAATAAATAAGGACCGCAGAGGAGCGTTTTTAAACTATGACGTTATGACCCCATCGTCGTCCTTTTGTGGTACTGACATGAATTCACTGCTAATTAAACGACATGTACCGCAGACACAGTAAATTTGTAAGGCACTCAAAACTTTAAGGCGCCTCAAAAACAGAAGGATGAAGATTCCCTTTGGTGGGACCCCCGCCTATTCTAAAGGGTGTCCTTCACTGCATGTGCCCGATGACCAGTTTACACATATTGTGGATAGGTTCTGTTTTTGAAAGGACTCTACCTAATTGTCCCCTCAGTTTAAGCTCTTATCCACTACATAAATTCAGAGCCCTAAATATAATAATATCAAAGCAATATTCATGGAATTAAATACACAAACAAATTATAAAGAAGAAGAAGAAGAAGCTCATATCCAAATTAAAATAGCAAACCAGAGATCCATTTCTCACATTTACACCCCCCAATAAAAATTAAAGCGAAAATATTACAAGTGTCTTTATTTTTTTTTTGTGGAAACTTCCTAGCGTTGATGAACCCCTTTAACCTTCTTCATGAGCTAGCTAGCTAAGCTTATTTATGATGTAGAAAAATAAATAAATAAATTATAAGCTAAACATATAGTTTCCGTGACTATATGATCATCACCCGGACTCCTTCTTCCTCCTTTCCCCACCATGTGTACGTGTTTCTGTAATGCTTTCTTGCAAAATTTGTGTGTATGACCCGACCCACCTACGTACCCGGTCCGAAAGCTCTGCCCACATTGAAATTTGAAACAATCTCTCTTAATTTCTTGGCCTTTCTCTGCTATCATGACTCCTCAGACTCACTCAGCTGCTGCTGCTGCACCCACTGAAATTGAAACCGAAGCTCCTTTGTTTGCCACTATCTCATAGTTCCCCTCATCTTCCTCATCGTCCTCATCCTCCTCTTCATCACCGTCTCCTCTATCTTCATCCTCGTGGTTTTGGTCCATCGGCTCGCTCTCCATCTCCGACTCGACCAGGTTCGGTGGCTGCCATTGCTGCTCCGGCCTCACCATCAGCGGCGCCGCATTCTCCGGCTTCGACAAGGAATTATCATTATTAAGATTATTATTGATGTGATCCAACTTGTTTCTTTCCCTGTACAAACTGTCGAGGAGGTGGAAGTACGGACAAGTCTTGGAATCCTCGGGCCTCTTCTTGTTGCTCTCCTTCACTTTCTTGAAGTACTTGTTGATGTTCTCCCACTTCTCCTTGCACCTCTTGGCGCTCCGGTTGTACCCGAGCTTCTTCATCGCACCGGAAATCTCCTCCCAGAGCGGGCCCTTGGGCCCATTCTCCTGATACTTTGAATCCAGACTTGTTCTTAGCTTGATCAGTGAATGCACCTCCACTCTCGGCCATCTCGATGAGCTCATCGTACTACTAGGACTAGCCAGATTATTATTATTATTATTCTCACCGTTGTTACTGTTTGCTCTGGGAATTATCTCGAAATTCGTGATTGGGGCTTGTGATATCTGCAGTGCTGTCGGTGGAGTGGGTTGTTGCCGCGGAGGAGGAGGAGGAGGAGCCGCTGATTGCTGAGCTGTTGGAGGTGGCTGTGGCGTCAGCAAATTGTTATTAGTATTAGTCGGTGTGGCTTGCTGTTCGGATATCTTCTGCAAGAAGGACATTACGGCGGCGTCTTTGGCGGCGGTGATGGAGCGTTCTTGGGCGAGCATCTCGCGCTCGCGGTGTATGCGGGTCATTTCTTGCATTCTCCAAGCTTCTTCTCTGGCCATTCGCTCCTGCTCGCGCTTCTCGATGGCTTCCAGGAACCTCTTCTGGAGATCCTCCTGCTTGTGGACCACCTCCTTCATCAGCCGCTCGAAGAAGTCCTTCCACTTCCTCTTCCTCTTGGCTCGCCCTTCCATTTCTTCGTCCGACGAGGTGGACGAAGAGGTCGAATTCGAAAGGAGATCCGTCGATGATATGAATGTGGACTGTTGATGGTGATGAGAAGTAGGGTTTTGTTGCGGCTGCGGCGGTGGTGGGAAGATGATAGGGTTTGTTGGAGGGAACAAGGAAGTAGGGATTGTTGGTGTTGCAATGCCTTGAGAGGTAATTATAGGGTGTGGTGCAGCTGATGGAACAGTACTAGTACTATTGACATGAGAAATTGTCGGAAGAGAAGGAGGGTTCGCTGTCATTGCAATTGTGGATTGCGGCCTTGGATGATGATTGGTAGCAGAATTCGTGGTGGTCGGCGTCGGAGGTTGATTTTCGAGGGCTTGTAATTGATCGAAGAACCGATAGGTCTTGCCGTCGGATTTCCCAGTACGGCCTTCTTTGGTTCTCCTGTGGTACTTGTAGACGTTCTCGAATTTCTCCTTGCATTTCTTGGCGCTTCGATGAAAGCCAAGCTCTGCTAGCTTCCTGATGATAATAACAGTTTGAACAGATTAAAATCAATTAAATACAAATTAAATCAACTTCAATGTTAATTAATTCTCTTTGTTTTTACCCTAGCCAGCTAGCTATATATATTCAACTCAGCAACAAAACAAAATGATGTACAAGCATTGACACACATAAAATACAGTATTGTATATATACTTGGAAAAGTAGGATCAAGAAATATGAAATAGCAGTAATTTCATGAGATATACATATATAGCAAGCAGAAAGACTAATTGATTGATGAACGACAGTAATTAATCTTAATTTCCTGGAAATTGTATCACCCGAGTTGGAAGAATTGATTCTAACTGTATTAGAAAATTAACCATGTTAATTTTGTGGGATTTATATATTCTCTTTGGAGTTGAAAAAAAAGAAGAAGAAGAGTAAAACCAAATTTCACATCCATTATATTGAATTCCCATTTCTAAAGAGAAAAACATGAATTAATTACCAGAAAGAAAAAAAATTACCAGAAAGAGTTAGCTGAGTGGAGGATTGAAAATAGATCATAAGCAAACAAAAAATAATAGCACACAATTTTGAAAATTCATTTCCCAGATCTCAAGTTCTCAACCGCATGAACCGAGAACCAGCTCAAAGAAATCTCACTCCAATTAATCACCACCAAAAAAGAAAGGAACAAAAAAAAGAACAAGAATTGAAGCAAAGCAATTAGTTTTAGCTAGTGACCTGGAAACCTCATCCCATAATGGACCTTTAACACTTGCATCACGAAACGCCACGTCCATGTCAGACCGAATCTTCAAGAGCGCCAACGTTTCTTGGCGAGGCCACCGGTTGCCCCCGAAGCTCTTATCGCCAAATTCCTCACCGCCACCACCACCTCTGCTATAATTATTCCTGTCCTCTTCACCCGAATTCGAGCCAACACCTCCGTCACCGCCACCGACTTCACGAGCCCCGAAGGGTTCTGCAGCCATGGCGGTGGCGGTGGCGGCATCGGAGGAGCTCGCCAAGTCCCCCGGCATAGGGTACTCTTCTCTCTTTCAACTCTCTCTCTCTCTCTCTCTCTCTCCGCTATAACAAAAACAATTACTCAAAGAGATGAAAGAAGAATAATAAAAATAATATCACACTCACAACAGGGAGATGGTGAATTCTGTCAACGAGGGTTTTATGAAGATGGGGGTAGTGTAAGGTGAAGAAGTTATTAATTTATTTCGGTGGGGATCTGCTTGTCGATCTCAAGGAACTTGTTTTTTCTTTTTCTTTATTTTTTTCTCTCTCTCTCTCTCAGCTCTCTCTTTTCAGCTGTGGAATCTTTTTTCCTTCTGTAAAAAAAGAATACGTAGTATTACAGACATTTTTTAACAGCTGCACAAAGGAGACGATAATGATAATAAGTAGGTTTTTGTCTGTCCAGCTAAATTTAGTTAAAAGCCGGCCCATGTAGGTCAGCTTTTTTTTTTTCTTTTTCTTCCTGAAAGATTATTTTTTAATTTTCTTTAATAATAATAATAATTTTGGTGGGAGATGAAGATGGAGATGGAGATGGAGATGGAGTAAACCTGAGGCTCCAGCTTTACTTTTTGGGGGCTGGTTTTGGATTTCAGTGGCCGTTGGCCACGTACAACTGGGATCAAATTCAGGAAATGACTATTTTACTCCTAACGTGGTTCCCATTGACCTTTAATCATTGAAAGCTAATCTGACATTATAGTTTATTGGATCAGTACATTAGAGATCTGGGGTTTGTTTATGTAATTTACAATTCTTAAGAATGTGCATGTCACCATTATGTTTCCCAAACTGCCCTTTCTACTCACGCTTTTCCAAATTCGAATTGTATATATTTTGTTCTGAAATTTATTCCTACCATATTTGTTGATCCAAGCAAATATGTGGTGTTATTGTACTTATGTTCAAAACTTCGTCATTCTAAATTGTCGTTTACATTTATTTTTATTTCAAAATATATTTGCGTCTAATTAAATGGACGTGTCGTTCTCTAACTGGCTTGAAATTAATCAAGATCGATGGGAATTTGGGTGCAAGTTCTAGGACAAGAGGTGGTGGAGTGGTAGTCCGGGATCATGATGGGGTTTTTTTGTGGTGGCCGGTAGCTAGCCTTCACTTTTCATGTGTAGTTTCCGCCCTAATCTCAGGCATGTCTAGCTAAATTTGAAGCCGACTCTTTGCTTATTCTCCAGGCATTCATTTCCGACCAACCAAACTTGTCCTGGGGCAAGGTTTTGGATAATCTCTTCACATCCTGCTTAAGGCCTTTTCATATTTATATCAAGAGAATTTTCAGTGTAGTAATACTGCAATTGTCAATGTCATACAATTATTGCATTGCAGTAAAATTATTATTTTTTGAACAATATTTGCAGTAAAATTATTGCGTGAGACAAAACAAAGGTGTCTATTCTATATTCTTTTACACAAATAATCAATTTGGTCAATTTCCTAAAATTTAATGTGATTTGATTATACGAGAATTTCTACAATATGTTAACATATAATATACATACAATTGTCACTTTTAAAATTAAATTACTCAAACGAGAACCTACTTTATTTTAACGATGATTTTATTTACTTTAACAATGACTTTTTTGTAGTTACCAAATGAGTTGTCGAAGTGGTAAAATATTACATGAAATAAAACATGTATGAGAAATGTTAACAAATTATAACCTTACTTTGATTATATATATATATATATATATATTTTTTTTTTTTTTTCTTCCCAATAGTAACGCATAAAATAGGAGTATAATATTCTTTTTTCAGAGATATAGATATGGTAATGTAGTAAGAAAAACAACCTCTACTCTATTTTCAACTTGTTGGGTGGCAAGTGGAACTATGGTATATGTAGCGTAAGGGGCCTCTTGTGATTGTGACCATCCAAGTTTGACAATATTTTGTTCTCGCAAATGAGCAAAGAAAAATTGCCAAGATAATTATTTGATCTTAAAAAAGAGACATTTTTGAGTGGGATCCACTGTTGAATTGGAATTAATCTGTGGTTAGATGTTGGTCATATTATTAGGCCAAGCTATTTATGAAAAGAAGTAAATGGTGGCCAATATTTCAGTTGGGGTTATCAACCTACCATAATAAATTGTACAAGAAATTCCAACGGTTGTGATCTAATTATCATCACCGTTGATGTGAAAAAATAATTGGGCATTTTGGGGACCATTAGCACTTGCTTGGGTTTGAAATTTATTTGGGGTGTTTTCTCTAATTGTGTCAAGATCAAGCATTGTAGCCACACACAATTGTGGGCTTGTGGCACGACTGTGTATATAGGCAAACGTTAATTACATTTCTTTTTCATAGTTTCAATTGCACTTGAAAATTGAATGTGACTAATTATTGCTTTTGGTGATAAGGTTGTTGCGATTTTTTTTTTTCTCTTTTTCATTTCGTGTTATTATGCAATTTATTTATAAAATCTGAATAATATTGGTGAAATAATTTTATAATATCAACACATTTATAACATTGTATATACATGTACTTGGGGAAGTTTTACAATACTGAGATGTATGTCATACCTTCACTTACAGATATAACAACAAAATTTGTTGTCATTATGATAACGATAGTCTTTTTTTTGTATAATCTTAATTTTATTAGAGGTAATTACTTCATCTACGACCTTGTTGTTATTGTAGTAATTTTGATACAATTTAATGTAATTTTTGGTTCAAAAAAGTTGTAAATGGATGTATGACATACATCACCGTACCACAGCCTACCCCCGGGTACTTGACTACAAAATAGATAAATTTGTCTATACAAGCACTGCTCGTCTACAAAATGAATAAATTTGTATATACAAGTGTTCTGGTTTTCACTACGTCTTAATGCTATGATCATAATTAGTGTCATATATAGCTGTATATATCGGCGTACGTATGACTCAGTCCCTTATATATACATACAAAGGTAGGTGAATTTATAACTTACAAATCTATTGATTTGGGTAATATATATATTTTTTTTGGAGAGAAATAGACAAAACTTTATTCAATGAAAATTGAAGATTACAAAACTAAGATGCACTAAGGCATCGATGAAGAAAGCAGTAAACATAATAGGATGCACAAGTACATCTGATAAGGAAAACCAGAACATAACTAGAGACAAGATGTCATCGAAACGATACATTGCGTTTATCATTGCAGTGACATTGGTAACAAGGTAACCAATGGTAGTATGGATTGTAGTCCTCCCACCTAGAGCGTAGCATCGCAAACGTACTCTACTTGACCAGAACCAAGTACACGAAACCCAACACCAAGAATAGCAATAAACCGGAATATATTGATTTGGGTAATATATTGTTAATGAAAGAAGATATCACTAAAAGTGGATCACTAGAAATTATTTAATTATCTCTGAAATCTCTAAACAGAATAGTATTTAATTATGCTAGGGTATGGTTGAAGAGGACCAACTCCAACTTATAGAGATGCATCAACAGGAATATAATTCTAAGAAATAAGAGAAATATACATTATATATAACTGGGATATAACACTACAAAAGTCGAATTGTATTGTACCTACAATTATAGGTTGGCGATGTTATTTGAATTGATTCACACACACTTTTACCTAATTTACGTAACTGTGATATATTACTAAGGTTGCGTGTCATTATATTTTTTTCTTAAGAAATGAAGGGCTGGTCGGTTACCCTCAAGTTTTGATTAATAATGAAACTGCAGAATACAATAAGGGGGAACATGATACCTAAACCGCATATTACATTAAGTATTGAGAGAACTTTTCGAATTATAACAGAAATCTTTAATAATTTTATGTATTCTAGCATGCACCAACTAAGCTCAAATGTTGTGTATCATTATTTTTATTACATTGTTTTGCGGTAATTTGATCCAACCCAATAATGCAAATGGACATGAAAAAGAATTTATTACACTTTTTAGGTAATGTTTCGAAATAATCAACTGATCTACCATGCAAGTAATTAATTAAGCATAAATTTTATGAGAATAGATTCGAAATAAAGGTCATAATTTCATGCGATGAACCAATATTAACCAGCGCACAAGTTCCAGCTTTCACTTACAAATAACATATAATAAATATAATAATTAATTAATTAAGCTTTCATGAATGCCACATGCTCAGTTAAGGATTTATATACATTTGCAGGTAAAGAATTTATTTTAAGAAGAAAGTGATCGATCTAAAAGCATAGAGCATTGATAATATACGCCATAATAGTGGTTTAATATATATGTTAACATATGTCATATGCCACATACTTAATTGTGTTACAAGATAAGACATGGTACGTTTTTTATTTTCCGCAGAAAATACGAGTGGTAGGATAGGAGTACCCTTCCTAACATCCAAATTAATTAAAATATAAGGAGAACAAGAGAGGGAGATCAAACCGAAACCTCTCGAAGCTAACAAACATCAAAGTATGGTACGTTAACATTTCTCATACGTGTTCAATTTTATGTAATATTTTATCACTTGACGATACATATTATTACTTCGACAACTCATGTGGTAGCTACGAAAAAATTTTCGTTAAGATAAATAAGGTCTTTATTAGAGTAAAATACGTTGTCGTATTAAGTCATAAAAGTTATTATTGTCTGTATGTCATATATTAACATATTATAGAATTTTCTAATACTGTCACAATGAATTATATTAACTACTGGTTCATTATATATATAGATGCTTTAGCTGGCAGAACATATATATCTGCAGTTGGAGTTGGATATGATATATATGTAGATGCCTTGTTTGTAAAATTTGTAGCTGGAGTCCTGAGATGCCTTCATCCACTATGCCCACCATTTTGTATTTACACCCTAACACCTACAACTAACTGTATTTACAATTAAAAACTCTTTCTACCTAACTACAACAATCAAATCTCATTGTTTATATATTCATGCATGTATTATATAGGGCTCAATTTCAATTTTATTTTTTTAATAAGAAAAAGAAATTGCAAATTATTTTCTCTGCAACGTACAATCTGAATCAAAGAAATCAAAGATAAAAGCCAAAAGAACCGAGAGAGGAAAACCATGCTTCTAAATCCTCAATTATGGTCAGTTGATCTGTTGGCCCATTCTTGAAATTGGAATCAAAAGAAGCTGCATTGTTATAATTTGAGTCGCTCTGCTATGTCTTTCAATCATCTAAATCGTTTGTTATCATTCTAATTTATCGATCGGATATATGTTTACGTTTGTCTTCAATGTTATGGATATACAGAGAAGTAAAAAAAAAAATCGATTTGGTTGATATATATGGTGCCTTGTATACATGAACAACGTATATAGAACGATCCACCAACACACTTGATCATGTTAACTTGTTCTACAATATTATATACGTCACTTGTTTAACTACACAGAAAAAATGACTTGGTCGTAGAAGAAAAACAAATGTGCAAGGGTGACTTGTGAGGCAGATCCCCCCAGAATTTGGGCTTAAAACGTGTAAGTAATTAGTATATGTGTCTAGAAACAGATCGATATAATCCAAACCTATGAGTTCACTTTGTAATTGTAATATATTACATATATAATTATTACTATTAAGTCTATTATAATGAAATCATTGTATCAACTACTTCACAAACAAGACAAACAAAAGCCTGGAAATAGGAACTTTTCATTTGGTGCATTGTCATTTTTTTGTTTTTCTGTTTCTGTTATATGCAGAAAATACAGAAACATCAATAATACACATACCATTTCATTATTTAAAAAGACTCACTCATTAATGCACGTTAAAAAAGGTTACTAATAAGCAATTTCACCATTTCAACTGACGATAGCACTATTTGTAAAACAGATAATAGGGTGCTGAAATTTTGAAATATTTAAAAACATGGAAATCAAGATCTTAAAGCTTCCACTAAAAAATTATAATTTTCATTATAAATACATTGAAATATAAATGCATTACAATGCATATATAGATATATGTAGCTGGCTGACTTTTATAAATTACAGCACATTTTGACAAATTAAAGTTTTAGAATTAGACAAAAGGGTTTACCTGACAAAAGGGTTTACTTGACACATGAGTTTGGCTGTAGGCATGTGATGGACTTATATATATATCTTCTGGCTTCCATGTGGTATTTAACCTCCACAATTTCATCTGTAACCAGCTAAGCAAACCCAACCCAACCCAACCCAATTTCTATTTGATTCTTTTTGCCATAACCCCCCATCACTTCTGTTTTACCTTTTTTCTTGATGGTGAATTAACCAAATATTATGCATCACATATTAATTTTCAAGGAGCCCACCAACAAGAATTCAAGACTCAAGTAGTCACTCAACGTCTTGGAGTCTTGGGAGTAATGGCTTCTTTCTTTTTTTCTCTTTTGTTGTTTCTCAACTTGTTAATTTTCCATGAGGGATCTTAGTAATTGTTTGAATGTGACCCATCATCAACAAGGACTAATGCTACAATGCATACTTTTATCACAAATGATTATTGAGTATATACGGGTATCGAGCAATTTCACTTTTTACTCTCAAGTTGCGCTAATTTCATTCATAATTAATATGCTCGGGAACTAAGATTCCGAAAAAACTCACTTGAACGTATGTCAAGAAAAGGCGCCAAAGGCGAAGTCGTTGTTTAATTGAAAGAAACAATACAATAGTTGTTACACATGATGATTCTTTTACTTTTTATTTTTTTACTAGAGGTGTTGGTGTTACAATAATGATTACTTGTGTATTAGTGACCGCCGTTCTTCTTTGCTTGAGAATCCTTTCTAAGCAAAATAATAATCACAACTTTTTGGGTTTAGACGCAAGTAAATTATTACTTGGAAAGATGCATGATATGAATAGTGGATAGAGTAAATTGGAAGCCATTGCAACCATGTGCCAAAGACTACAATTACTACTTAACTTAATCATGTTTTTAGTGCATGCTCATTGCTAGCTCATTCACTCAAAGCTTTTATGTTTAGAGATAAGTAAAGCAAAGCAAAGCAGGGCAAACATTTATGTTATGGGAACATGAAAGCATATGGATGTAAATAACTGCTGCAGTGGGAGATCCTAAATGAAGGGTTCCAAAGAATTCTATATTTCTAGAAAACAATTTTGCTTTCTTTCTTTAGCATGATCATACGTCTAATTTCTTATATTATAGTTAATCAAAACAATATTATAGTATGTTATGTTCACGATCAATTTGATCTCTACTTTTTAATCAAATTTAGGGATGTAAATAGTCGAGTTGGGGTGAATAGTACGGTAATCTTGTATGATTCTTTCGAAGCTCAAGTTCTACTAAACCTCAAATTCGACTACAATCACAAACAAAAACCACTCAGCCATAGAACTCGCCACGTCTAACCAATAAAAGGGTCTCGTTTGGTTCACGGAAAGGAAAGTAAAAAAAAAGAAATCAATTCCTTTCTCTTCAAATGGAAGGGGAAACTAAAATTCTCATTAATTTTCTTTTCAAGTGTTTAGCAACACTAAGGAAATGAATCAATAAATAATTATATATAAAACAAAATTAATATTAATAATTTCATAAATTGTTATTTTAGTTATAAAAGTAATGTAATTAATATTAAATTAGTGCAATAAATGCAGGAAAGTAAGTAGGGAAAGTGATTCCCTTAGAGCATCAGCAGTGGTGACTCATTTTTTGGACTCAAATATGGGTCCAAATTGGCCGTAATCCAAATTTGAGTCCATCGGAATAGTGTATAAAAGGACTTACTTTTTTGGGTGCCACAGTGGTGCAAGACTCATTTTTGGATTCATATTTTGAACTTATATTTTTGGACTCAAATTTGGGTCCCAAATTTGAGTCATCTCCATTGTGACATATAGATATTGGACCTAAAATCCCCACTTGTTCTCTCTCATTGATGAATCATCAATTTCTCTCTTCAAAATTCCTTTCAAATTAGTTGCACATTGGGGGACCCACAATTATAGGTCCAAAATTTTTGAGTCCAAACTTGACCTATATTTGGGTCCAACATTTGGGTCTCCGACAACTATAAGTCCTACTCCCTCCGATCTACTGTGGGTGTTTTTGGACCCAAATATAGGTTTTGGACCCAAATTTGGGTCCCCATTGTGGATGCTCTTAGAGTATGGAAGGAACCAATTTCCCACCTATTTCCCCTTCCTTCAGGAAAAGGTTTCCTTTCCCTTGGCACCCCAAACACAAGAAATGATTGAATTTCCTTTCTTTTCCCATGACCTAAAATTCATGAACCAAACGAGACCTAAGAGATTGCAGAACATGAACCGGATTTGGGAAAAACTCTGTCACCACTTATCCAATTGCACATCATAATGAGTTTCCCAACAAATTTCATCTAAATCATAAGAATATGAATCTGACGAGAATGGCCAAAGCACGTAGGTATGTAATATAGCAAAGTCCTTTATCTCGATAATAGATCTAAATTTAGAGAAAATGTGAAGTTTTAGAGAGAGTATATTACGAGAATGATTAGAATGAAGGAAGAACATAAACGAGTTGAAGTCACCATAAGAAATTTATTATTCACCACATAGACTAAAACAAACGGAGAAAAGAAAATGATATTTTAAGACATTGATAGTTGGTAGTTAAAAGTACATGTCCACAACAAATTAAATGACATGACATAATACATGTCCTACCGAAGCTGAGTTAAGCTAAAACTAATATGAGGCTATATGGGTGCGTGTGTTGGTGTAGTGGTTATAGACTTATAGGCTGCCACAATTTTTGTGTGGGCATGGGTTCGTACCCCGTCTTCATCAAATCCTTCAAAAAAAAAAATGAAGCAATATACTAATTTTGTAGATTAAATATACCAAATTTCAAGCTCAGCTCGTTTTTCCTATCAAACTTAATATGTAATTCATGCTAACTTGTTTCTTTTACGAACTAAGCATGAACGAGCTAAATAAAACCGATCGGCTTTCGCATTATATCTAGCCACCGTAAACCCTAATCGAATTTATGTTATCTATTGCTCAAAGAGACGATTACCATCCCTATGTGGGCCAAATCAAAGCACCCAAAAAGCTCATATTTAAGCAAGAAAGAGTGGAGGCCCTACTACTACGTGCGCCCACAAACAAGAAGCAAAGTTAACACAGCAGTGGGAATTGGGAAAGAAAGGTAGAGTACTAACAAAAAACCATGTTACCTCTCTCTCTCTCTCTCTCTCTCTCTCTCTATCTCTCTCTCTCTCACGTCAACTTCTTGCTTTTGCCCTCTCCTTTGTTACTCATGTCCACTTCTTCTTCGATGTCAAGACCTAAATGGATAACAGGATAAGCTTTTGCCATTACGCTATAAAGTTTGTTACATTTTGTACATTATCTTCCAAACCCACCCCATGCAACACAATAAAAACATTAGAAGGAAAAGGAATGCTAACAACCTAACTTCCCCCCATATCTACCTTCTCGTTCGATCCCCTCTCATTTTCTCTTCAATGATCGTTCCTGCGAAACAAATCGACAAAATTCGTAGTCATTTACGTTGCTCCGATCACGAGATTGCGACGCGATGTGTGAAGTAGAAGTGGGGAACGTAAAAACGAAGCAAATGTGGAGTGGAACAGTCTTTGTGATGAATTATGAACAGTGTTGAACCAATTTCAAGTACCTCAAAAAGGTTGGGGTCGTCAAAGTAGATGAACCCAACTTTGTCAATAAAATACAACCCAACTTTTAGCCAGAGATTTAAAGGAAAGGTCTTTTTCCCATCCCCATCTTACTTAGCACGACCCAACAGCAACATAAAAGAGGTCTTAAATTCAACCCATGTAGGAGTTGTACGCCATAAATAAATAGATACCCAGACAATATCTCAGTGAATAAATAATAGTAAGAGTGCCCGGTCAAACTTGAATACCTAATTTTTACCATTAAAGACTGTTTACTAATCAATGTTCTAAAAATCGCTAAGGCGCTAGTCGAGCAGCGAAGAGGGGCCTAGCGCCTAGACGGGGATTAGTCGAACACTTAGGCGGTTTTTTATTTTATTTTAATTTTATATACAACATATAATTAATTAAATAAGTGTACTTAAAACAAAAATTATATTTGTATTAAGAAATATAAATATACAACATGGAAGTATATAAAAAGTACTATAATTGATTAAAAACATAGTTAAAAAAATTCTGATATTTTAAAACCCGTCTTTGTCCGCCTAGGCGGATTTGCAACTAATCGAGGCGGTTGACCTCCGCCTAACGCGTAGGTGAGGATTTTTAGAACACTGCGTGCTAATACACCTTGTTATTTTTTTTATTTTTGGGTCATAACCATGAAAAAAAATGAACTACAAATTCTGAGAAACCAAGTAACAAGAAGTCCCTCACTGACACTAAAAAGTAAAGCCAGATATTTGAGGATGAATACTTGTGAAGACTTAAAGCCTCCATTAAAAGGCTCAAGCTAACATTTGGATCCATTTTTCTATCTACCAATCCACGATTTCACATTACCGTAGCACAGCGTACTGAGGAGGGAGCAACGCCGTTTCCCTCACCGGAAAAAGCCAATACTGAAGAATTGAGTAATGTCTGGCTATAAATATTAGGGAAGAATCAACAACTAGTTTTACAAGCTGATAAATGCACATAATACTCGAATGAATTCGCAACGACTGAGCCAATATTACGGGTATTACAGGGACCGCAGTCCGGAAGGAATGAAGTTATTGCACCAACACTGTCAAGAGAAGTAGTTGTGAAGATTTAAATCCATTGATGTTCAGTCGAGACTTTTTATCAAGGAACATAGGGATTATCCAAAACAAAGTAAATTCCAGATTTTGACTACAGCATATGCATAGGTAAATAGGATTTCTCCCTCTGAATAAAATAAATGATATAAGCTTCACCAAAATAAAAAATAGTTTAAGCAATAAAGATTTTCGAAACCCTTTTAACTGATAGTTCCCAATATATGGTACTTGCATGAATGCATGGTTGTATGCAACAAGAATAGATCAGATCAAATACACTAAAGGTGAATTGAACTATCTTCTGGGATGGCAGTAACCTAGTTTTCAATTTTTCATTGTTTAAATCCACTCAAGTGTCCACCAGTCTAACTTTACAGTACAAATCAAAGCCATTTTCAATCATTAACACATGAAGTATCCATATTACTACAAGGTGCAATTTATAGCAAAACAGGTAAGATGTCATGCATGATATCCAAAACAACCAGATGATGTCTTACCCAACTATCACTTTTGGCTATTAGCTTATAGCTACTTATTAAACATGGTTTATAACTTCATTAAATTCTAGAACCAAATCTGACCTAGGGAAGCAACCTATACTCATGATACACAGCCAGGCCAGAAAGTTAATGCAAATGTATTCACAATTCCTGCTACTTATCGCCCATGAGACTCTCTCATTGACCCTTTCATTTTCAATTTCTGTCAGACCACAAGCACAAAACCCAGAATCAAAGCTATCTGAAGTCAATTTGACCCAAAACAGACTAAATACCCATATTATTGTTGATCAACACAGAGGTTTAAATCCCCTACTGCAAGTAACAGTAAGTTCTTGTAGAAGTTAAGATGTTCTGTCCTTCACAATTATGCCCATGTAGCTCCATGAACTCAGTAAAAATGTTAATGCTAATAATTCAGTAATTAATTTTTGTTGTCAGCAAAGATTGACAAATTCCACAGCAGCATCTGATGTTTGTATACATCCATCATGTAGAATCCCTGCTATGTTTTTCTTCTGAGACAAAAAATGGAGTCGACAAATGCAAAAATTAGCCCTATGAACCCAGTAACTCGAACTAGCTTTGATGTTTTTTGATTGTCAAAGTATGATGCACTAGTTATATAAGCTCATTGAGTCTACTACTCTCACTAAATTAACACCAAGCATTCTTAACATTAAAAATTGAAAGCAAAATACATATAACATAAAAAGAGTGTTTGTAACGAACGATGTCAAGTCATATTTATCTTAGTCTATAATCATCCCACCATTATAGAAAAATGTGAAGTTAACTGGCCGTTAAGTAACAACATAACTTCAATCCAGTGCACTCTGATTCTTCCCCCCCAACTAAATACATGTTTCCATTCTAAACTTAACATCGCCAGAGGATACCAGTTTCTACTTTCTAGTATACTAAATTTCAAATCCAATAAATACTTTCATCTGCCTATAAACTTCAGAAGGTACCGCAAACAATGCAAGTTACCTACGGTCTCAGTTTAAAACTTAACGTAGCTGTTGCAACACTAAAGCTAAGAGCATGGTTGCAGAAGAGTTAAACAGCTACACAATTAAGCTTTAAGACAATCAACCTTGAAACTTCCATTGTCTTTGACAGTTTTCTGTGTTGCATCATCTTCTTGAAATGCATCGCAAGCAATCGATTGTCTAGAAGTAGAGTACAAACACATCCAAACACTATACGTTCAAATTATAGAGTTACGATTGTGAGTCTTATGACTACTAAGTTTAGAACGTTAGAGTAACTACTAAGGCTCGAGTGATATAACCCCATCATTGATGGTTGAATGTCTCCTCGAGATAAGTTACGGGATGCTACAGTTCTCTGCACATATGTAATATTCACAGGAAACATGTTGAGAGGTTATAGAGGCAATTACAATACAAGATTAAAAAAGCTACTTCAATCAAATACCTAGAGGCATATACATCACAAAGGAAGGTGTACAGACATATCAAATCATACACTACAGGCCATTCTGGAGCCTGTGAAGACAAAATGACTACATCTTCAATCATGCAGCATGTGTTAACTCCGAAATGTTATGCAGGGACAGAAAAAAGATACCCAGTGATTAGTGACATAAGGAAAATTCTTGACACAGCTTCTATAGAAATTACACACAAAAAAAAAAAAAAAAAAACTAAAATTTTCTCTATCTGCTAGAAAATAATTTACAAGCTTAACATAAAAAAACATTAGAGGTACATACAATAAGGAAATAAGTTCTCTGTTTCTTCCTTTTGTGTGTAACAGTGTAAGAACTTTTGAGATAAGAAAACATTGCAAGACAATGTATGCAGTTGATTATTTAACTAAGTTTCTTACGGCCCCAACACCTACCCCTCCATTGGTGAGAGGATTCTCTTCATTCCTCAACAAGTCCAACAATCCACTGACCACCAGTGCCCAGTCAAAAGAGCTACAAAGTCGGAGAGTAGCACACGGCTACAGCCTGCTCTAAACTTTTTCTCAAGTGTCTCCATGTTAACATGATGATCAATACAGAGAACATCTAAGATTGGGAAGTAACAGAAAATTCTTGACAAGAAAGTGCAATGACCACTAGTATACAGAGGTTAACAGTAGTGATAGGATATCCATATAAAATGGATGAACATGTAAATCCCAGATCTTCAAGCATTCCAGTGCTTGGAATTCCAATATAGAGAAATCCTAGAGAACTTGGCTTTCAATATTTGTATTGTATACCTAGATTTCAACCTCAGCTCAAAAGTCAAAATGCTTGACGAAGTACAAAGTTTTTAAAATTAAATAAGGGATAACCTACATTTTTGGTCCATGTATTTTGACTTGAAAACAGATTTGGTCATTCACACTTAAAATTAGCAATGTGGTCCTTTGTTTTGTGATAGCAATTTGAGAAAACATGTTTTAATTTCAGTCATTCAACCTAACTAATTTGACCACTGGATGTGAGAATCATGTGCAACTTAACTTACAGAAATTAAAAAATGTACTCGAGTTGCTAAAGGTGTAAACACAAGGACCGGATTGGTAATTTTAAGTGTGAATGGCCAATTATGTTTTTGAGCCAGAACACAGGGACCAAAAATATGTTTTGCCCTTAAATAATTTGCAAAAATTGAGATGCTGGATCAAATGGTTAATCAACTGGAAGACAACAAACTGTAGAATCCAGTGGTCATAAATGGTATTGAGAGAACATAGACTCCTAGAGAATAAAAGAGACCTATCCATCTTATAATGTCTAACACCTTGAAGCTCTCCCATCAGAAAAACCACACAATGGCATTAGGTAACATGAAAATAAAACAGCCTCAAAACCAGCAATGCACAATTACTGACCTACAACTGGGGAGTGAACATAAAGTATCTCTGAGGAGGCAGCAACATGAAGATGAATAAGGAAAACAAAGTATTCCAGCAGCACACATGACATGATAAATATCTATGGAGGAATTACTAGGACTCGGACCCAAAATATATAAACCACTAGCTAAAAAAACAAGAACAGCAATGACATCGAATCACAATGTTTATCGGCATCCAGGTAAAGTAAAAGATACAAGAATCTTAACTAAAAATAAAAGAAAACAAAATGGAATGCTGATGTTCATGCTGCCACCATAGGAAACAAAAACCGAAGAAGGATAAAAGCTGATTAATGACGAAAATTGGCAAGATACATTATGCTATTTAGATCTCGTTCATACAAACTACAAACTAAACAGATTTTCGCCACACAATTTTCAACACTTCACAATACCATTTTACCATAGGCAATATGTTGATAACTAGTCATTGATGTCACAATCATAAGTTTTACAGAGTACATCTAGGTAGAGTCATCATTCCAAGAAAGTTCCCCAAACCAATATGTGACACTTGAACAAACGGCAGCTTACCAATTTAAAAGGAAGCCATGTTGCCTGCAAGTCCCACTATTGCAATAAAGATTAATCAGAAGTTCAGAACAGCCACTTAGCTAAATCCAGTTGCCATTTCCTTCTGTTTCAATTCTAATGCCATACGCTCATTCTCAAGCTTCATTCTCTCATTTTCCATCTTCAGCTTTTCCAGCTCACGGTCCCTTTTCTTGCTAAATTTTTGCCACTTGAGACGCTGTTTCTCCAATTCTAACATCTCAACTTGAATTTGTAGCTTCTGTTCTTCTAACTGAAAAGACCGGGATTCAATCCACTGCTTCTGTAACCAAGCAGCTTTTGTGCTATCGGGTAAGACTTGATTCATATCACCTTGGGGAATTTGGGGCTGAGAATAAGAACTTTTGTTACAATCTTGAGCATTTAAAGAACCACTGAAGTTAAAATCTTCACCACCCTGACCTTGCCTCAACCTCTTCACAGAGTCCCCTAACCCGCCAAATATTCCCCTTTTATCACCATGTGAAGCATTATTTTCCTCAAAACCATCATGCTCATCAGTTTCCATATCTTGATCATCTTCATCAAGATCATCATGGTGATGCCTCCTCAGATCATCATTGTCATGATCATCTCTATTTCTAAGAGCCTCCTGCAAGGAATGCTGCAATGCTGGATCGTGAGGCAGATGCAAACGATTCCCATTATGGTAAGAACACATCTCCTCATAAAACAGGTGCTTCGAACTTAATATTTTCCTAACATCGTCTTTTTCTTTCTCTGTTAGGTAATCTATCACATCCAAAAGTGCAGGGTTCTCAACAACCTGGCAAGAAGTGCCCCTCCCCAGCATGTCATTAAGTTTCTTATACCTTTTATTTAGGTCATTGAATTTATCCTCACACTGCTGCGGAGAAACATGAAAACCCCTTTCTGCCATGACCTTGGAAACAGATTTCCACTTTCCCTTTTTCTGTAGAGCAGAAAACTTCCTTCTTCCCCCACCGCCACAATCTGAACCTGTATCCTCACCTATATAAGATACTGCAGTTATCAGAAGCCTCACCATCTTATCTGTCCACTTCACACGCTGCCAGGGTGACCCCTTCTTCCCTCTATTTGCTTCAATATGACTATCAATACCCTCTTCTGTATAACTCGGCTCATCCTCATCGCTTGTCGAGTTCTTGCATTTCTCCCCTTTATTGTAATCAACCATGGAAAGGGTCTGATCACAATTATGCATGGTTCCCATTTTGACAGGAAAACCCTCATGAATCGAGGGGTGGACCATGGACCCTTGACGAGGATTAGGATGATGTTGTTGGTGTGGGTTGTGTGGGTGTTGAGTCTGATGATGAGCCCTCATAGACCCTTGCAAATCAAGACCGACAAAGGAAGCCCCACCAGGAATCCTACCTCCTTGTGATAAATGACCTTCCATTCTTTATTGAAAACAAGAATTCAGATCAAGTCCACGAAACCATTACCACCCTAAAGCCATTGCACAGAGTCATATATCTCATGCACTCAAAGAAAACAAATGAATCACACACAGTTTGTAATTTCCAATCCTACTTTCAACCTCCTCCTGAAGCTATTTAGACCATCAAGTATGCATGTTCAGTTCCCCCCAACACAAAAACAAAAACAGAAACCCATTTCCTAAATTTCAATACCAAACCCAATTTGTACAAACTAAATTATAATATTCACAACCCACTCCGAAATATACCCAGTTCACCCAAAATTAAAGGCAACAAGGTTCCCAGAAAAACAGAATCAGTCCTGAAAGATCAACAGCATAGAAGCAAAGTAACTTATCTGCACGAAATACACAGAACTGAAAATCCACCGGTAATCAAGCTGAGATTTTGGGGCGAAAGATCACGAAAAAGACACCTCCTTTGTGGCTCTGAAGCTACATAGAAGAAGGGTTTGGCCCTTTGTGACTCAATAGCCTATATAAATAATGGGCATTTTTGGTATCAGTGTATTTTTTATTAGGGTTAATACCCATAATGGTACCTAAAGTATTACGGTCTGGACCAATTGGTACCTGAAGTATCAAAATGGACAATTTGGTATCTATAGTTTTCCTCCGTCACCCAATTTGGTACTTCTGTCAAAATTTTCATTAAGTTTGTCCAATTACAGGGGTAATTTCGCCTTTTAATTATTATATATTTCTAAAATATATGTATGACCCTAACTACAACTTTCCATTCATAATCAAAGATTTTTCCTCCAAAAAACATAATATTGTTCTAAAAAATTAATTATACCTTCAATATAACCAAAACTCTAAAACCCGAAACCCCAAAAATAGCGTACCTTCAATATACGCTAAATGAGGTTTTTGAGTTTTTGGTTATATTGAATGTACAATTTTTTTTATGTTAACACACCTTAAATCGTTATTAACACACTTTTTTGTATTTTTTTAATTTATTTTTATTATACAAATAATTCATAAATCTCTTATATTTTTTAGAAAATTGTATTTAAAAATACAAAGGTGTGTTAATAACAATTTGAGATGTGTTAATAATAATTTTTTATTAGGACAATATTATGTCTTTTGGAGGGAAAGTTGCAATTGTCCGAAAAAAAAATAGAGGGAAAGTTGTAGTTAGGGTCATAGATGAATTTTTAAAAGATATAATAATAAAAAGACAAAATTACCCTTGTAATTGGACCAACTTAACGGAAATTTTGACAGAAGTACCAAATTGGGTGACAGAGGAAAACTATAGGTACCAAATTGTCCATTTTGATACTTCAGATATCAATTAGTCCAAACTGTAATACTTCAGGTACCATTATGGGTATTAACCCTTTTTATTAAGAGAAACGACAATTTTTATTCTCACTCACAATAATTTTTAGTCTCACCCACGATAATTTTTATCTTCATTCCATTTATTTTTAGATGCAGTTCGAATCTGTAACCTCCACAGTGTCAGTTTTGTCAATAATCACAGCTCACCAACGTTTGAGATTTCTTCTAAAAGGCCTAAAAATATTTTTCAAATTTAGAAAAAATGTTTTTATAGGAGAAAACACTTGACACTTCTCAAAACTATTTTCAAATGCTTCTAAAACTCACTCAGGACACATTCTATTTTTTTACAATTTTTTTTTATAATAATTTTTTTATTAATTCAATAACATTTTAGAGTCTTCAAAAATCAATCTCCAACTGGGCCAATTTCTTTTAGTTTCATTTCTTAATTCTTTTGTCACTGTGCAAGTTATTTTTTATTTTAAAGGGAAGAAGCCAACCAAGGGCTTTGGCAGGTACAATGCATATGAAGATTCGGTGAGGGACTTGGTGACACAAATTCACTAAACAAAAAAGAAACAATTTTTTTTTGATAAGACAAAAAAAGAAACAATTGCTCCAAGGTAATGCAAACAAATTTAGAGTTGGTGCCTTTGAGATAGTGTATATTATATGATATGCCGTGACACAATATGGGAGCCTTTTAGTATACTTTAACCATTAAAGAAATTTATTGGAGATGTCAAACATAAAAAAAAGAACATTGTTAGAAAAGAAGAATTGTAAGACAAAATCACATAATATGTTTAAGAATATTCAATATTATGTGCGTTTGTCAAACTAGGACTCCAATACCAATACCGTAAAGGAAGTTATTCTCTTAGATTACAATATTAGGGATGTATTAGGATTCAATGTACTTACCTTTTGTGTATTTGTAACCTCTATATATAGAGGCTTTATTCTATGAATGAGAAACACTTATTATTCTCCCAATTCTCTCTTGAATTCTCTCTCAATTCACAAACCCTAAAACAAATTCCACTTTTTAGAGAAAATGAATTTAAACCCCTCTTTTTAAAATTTATAGTCTATAAGTCCCCCTTTTATTCCTGATTTTTTTAAGTCCTTGTTTTAAGGCTTAATTGCGAATATGCTTCATGAAGTTGATCATAATTGTCAATTTACCCTCTGTGTCAAATTAAGAATTTTCTATCTATAATTCTATTAGCACGTGACGTGACACTTGTAGGATCTTGTCAAAAAGAAAAATCTCAAACTTTTTATAAAAAAAAATTCACTCTCCTACACCCTAAAAAATTATAGGTTTAATTACCAAAACACCCCCTAAACTTGACTATAATTGTTAGTTTGAACCTCGAACTTGTAATTGTGAAAATTGACCCCCTGAACATGGCAAAAATTGTCAATTTACACCTCCTCAGTCAATTCTAACATTTTCCATTCAAATGTTGGTCACGTGCTACTTATGTGAGGAGCAATATAGTAATTTCAATTCTAAAAATATATATATATATATATATTATTAATAAAAAATTCATACAAAAAAATTAATAAAAATGATCTCTAATGTGAGGAGAAATAATTCATATAAAAAATTAATAAATAGTTAAATACTAATTTATGACAAGTCTTTTTTTATAAGAAACAATTTATAATAAGTTAAGAATATAATTCTAAATATAATCTTTCTAGAGAAAGAAATAAAAGTTTTGAAAGAAAATAAATATTTTTTTTGAATATATATTTGTATTTTTTTGGCAAGAATACATATTTGTTTTAAAACAACAAATTTTTTTATTTTAAAAAAGTGACCAAAATGACCATATTGCCCCTCACATGAGTAGTACATGACCAATATTTGAATGAAAATGGTTAGTATTGACGGAGGGGGTGTAAATTGATAATTTTTGCCAAGTTTAGGGAGTCAATTTCTACAATTGCAAGTTCGGAGTGAGAACTGACAATTATAGCCAAGTTCAGAGGGTGTTTTGACAATTATGCCAAAATTATATAGACCTTATAAGTATCACATCACTAATGGAAATTTGGATGAAAAATGTTTGATTTGACGGAGAGGGTGTAAACCAAGTAAAAAGTGTCAATTTCAACAATTGCAAATTCGGGGTGCAAATCGACAATTAAGACTTTTTGTAATTTGTGTAGTGTATCTTTTACTCTTATACCCTTTCTCCATCATCTAACAGTAAAACCACGATCCCAAACTTCTCATTCCTCTCTCCTAATCTCTCACTTACAATCAAATAAAGCAGTCGTTCGTACACTCTTTACTAGTTGGTGCATGTTAGAAGTTTGATAATTAAATAAATTATTTTGTGAAAAATGGGAAATTGGTTGGAGTAATCTCGGCCGTAGATCAACTCACCGTTTGATCTGGACCGTCGGATTTAAATTTATAGACTTGGATAAGTTTGGGAGAAGCCTAGAAGCTTCCCGCGACTATCCCCTCTCCTCTGCCGCGACACCACCAAACCCAACTTCCTCCTCCTGCCGTTTCACGGCTTGAAACCAATACCAAAAGCTTCATCTCAGTTATCTGAGTTTGTCTGTACTCATAGCTTTTCAAATAGACGCATGTAGAGAGAGAAACGAAGGAAAGAAGTTCCGGCAGCTCTGATCGAATTTTTTTATTCCGGCCACGACAGCGAACGAGACCAGTGCCAATAGCTTCGGTTGGTAGAGGCGAGCTTGCCTGTGGCCTCAGTTTGTTGAATCGTCAACTGACGAGGGAGAATCAAAAAGGGAAAGGTTTGATACTCAGGCGAGTTTTTTATGTTTTCCGACGACTACGGTGATTGATTCCTTTGAGTAAGGTATTAATTTTGATCATCTCGTCGAGCTCTACGTCTTGGTATAATTAAAATTCACTTTTAGTTGAGTTTTAGAGATTTGGTGTATTGGGTTTAGTGTTGTGCTGCCACCGTGAACAATGCGATTTCGATTAAGTTTAATCATTTCGGCTGTGTTGACATTGTTTTTGGTTCCAATTCGAACCTAGGAAGCTTGAAGTTAGTGAACCAGAACAGAGGCGATTCATGCCCTGTTTTGCTTTCGTCGAGGCTTGGTGTGGTTCGAACTTCTTGTTCGGCTGAGTAAATATACATCTCTTTTGATATGATTTGACTTCAATTTGGAGTAGCCCATATCAATTTACTAATTTAATATGAAAAATATAATTTTACCTTTACTGTGCACTAGGGTGTAATCCAATTGGACAAGACAGTGGCCTGCCCAACACATATCCGAGTTCGAGTCCCACCCTTCCCACATTCTCAAACTTTGGAGCCTTCTCCCCCTCCCTAAAAAGAATTAAAAATAATAATAATTCTATCTTTGCTATTAGACAACAAAATCTCAATATAATCATAAAAATTAGAGTTTTATGTCAATTGAAAAAGCTAGCCATTGGAAAAAATTAGCTTTATCATATTTTTCAAATTTAAACATCTAAAATAAAATATTTAAGGCTAGCGATAAGAGCATTGTTAGAGACGTATTTCAAAACTGTTAAACAAAATATCTTCTTAGCTACTTTTGCTAAAATTTGGTTGGAAAATAACTAGCATTGATGGAGATGCCTAACTCCACCTCTTAAAACAAACTAAAACTAAGATGAGAATAAAAGCATAAAAATAAGTGAGGTTTGTTTCAATCCTTCAAAGTAGCGAATGCCTTTTTTATGTAAGTAACAAAAGTGTCACTCCATAAGACATGGAATTTTGAAGCATGTGCAAGGCATGCTGAAACTGTAGCAAAATATGCTGAAGTAGAATCAAGCATGAGATTTTCTTTGTTGACAATTAATTGGGTGTGATAGCCCATTTTATCCTATAGTAAATTTAACTTCAAAGCACTGGACAAAAAACTAAATCTTTGCGATCAGATGTTGCTTCACATATATAACTTAGGGTTTCTTTGATCACTTGTCATGATGAAGAGGATCAAGACATGAATGTTAATAAAGATGACTATAGAGATGACGACGACGATGTAGATGAGGATAATATATTCATCGACCAAACGTGGTAGGAACTAAAGTATTACATACACCAGTACCTAGTTACCTACATCTTCCTAGCAAACGATAACATGTTATGCCAATAAGGCCTACTAAGAAATTAATCCATAGCAAATAACATTGACTATAAAGCTTGTTTGGTATGAAGTGCTGCTATTTAACTCTGGACTGGATTCACTAGTCTGAGATTAGGGAAAGGTCTTAGATAACAAACCATTTTGACCCTTCCACCCTCTAGTGTCTCTCCAAATATATATAAACATATGTCACATAGACGTATGCTTTAGCGGTAGGATAAATAATCGTAAACTTTTCCCTTTAGTCCTTTAACTTCAATTCATACGGTAAAATTGGTCATATGCTGTGAGTTTGTCAAACACCCTTGTTTATCGTAGTGTTCTTTATGCCTCCTTTGATCATTTCCAAGGAACTCATTGGATTTAAAAGCAACCATAGCAAGTTTCGTCATCATGTTCAAGTAAACAAAGAAGTGAGTAATTAAGATTTGAAGGAATTGACCAAAGAAATTTTACAAACAATGCTCCGAGATCATGTTATACAATCACCAAAGCTCGAAAGCTTAAAGAGGGAATGGGAAAACAATGAGTATCAAGCCAAGTAGCCAACGTGAACAACCTTCAACTGAAAGTCATTGTCCGAACTGAGAATCTTCGAGTTTGCCGTAGAGTGAACGATCTTTGAGCTGCTAGTGACTTGATTGTTTAGTCTGTGGTTTGGAAAAAATTGACGAAGAGGGAAAAAAGCATGATATTTAATTCCTCTATGGAAAACTTCCGCTGTTTGAGACTTAAGCGGCAGGTGCCGGAAGCTTCTCAAGAACCATTCAGTCCCATTCTTGAATATTAGCAGGAATAGCAGCGATGGCTCCTACACTTGCATTTTCGAGCCATCGGAACTTCCTCAACAGCTGCTCGGGTTCGTTCCTCTCGAGGCTAACAAAACTTGCAGGCTTCCTCCTCACTTCACGTTTGCTCTTCCCATTACTTCAAATCACCAGTCACCAGTGTTGTACATCTTCAATTGTTAACTGACTATCAGATTCCAAATCTGAGGGATCCAAGAAAATAAAGTACTTGTAGAGTCCAAAATGTAACCGGTAAGCTAATGGTTTCATGAAAATTTAGCAGGTGGTTCATTGTTGTTGCCAAGTCCCCATTGAACGCACTTAATTTCTCTACTCGGCTCTTTTTTCAAATACCCAGAAATCACAAATACTAAACAGAGATAAGGCTCATTTTGATGAATATATGAACAATGTAATAGCTTACTTTTTTCCAAAAACAAAGATAGAACAGAGGCACTCTTGTTTACACCATTTTCATCCAATAATCACAGGTTTAGATAAATAGTAAAAGCTGGGCATGACACTACATACAAATGATACAATTCACCATAGCCACCTCAACATCAAGGGCAAACAATCGAGCACTCAGACACAGCAAATTGTCTGCCCATAATTTCCATTTCTGCTGCATTACTGTTTTACAGTGTACTAATGGCTATCAATGGTACTAGGCATTAATTGGTAGAGTAAGGTTATCGTGGTCTGTTAAAAGTAAACAGGAAGCCAAAAACAATTACACTAAGAATCTACCAAATTCATATCCATAAAATCCCATTCTTTTAGCTGCCTCACAAGTACAGTTGAACCCCTACTGATTCAAAGAATCTCTTTCATTCAGAATTCTAAATTAGAATAACATAGAACAGATTTTTGTTAAATATAACGACAGTTGATTTCCCAAATACAACTAACTTGATCCAGCTGTCCTTCACCAAAGTATAATCAAGCTGTCCTTAGTGGAGGTGAAACAAGGATGACACCGTCCCCTCTGACAAAGAGATATGGAACTGTCCTCTTTGTAGTCTGAAAGAGAAGAAAAAAGAAACAAGGTTATCACCCAAAAGTCTAGTACAAGACCAAGCTAATAACAACAAACAAAACAGGTAACAATCTACATTTCCAAAAGTCTAGTACATGAGCTGGTAACAATCCGCTTTGTAGGCTGCACTTGGTACTCTTTTCCGAAAATAATTTTTGTTTTCACAGAAGATGAGTGTTTTGGAAAACCATTTTTGAAAATAAGGACCCGAAATTAACTCAAGTTCCACACATAAAACAAGATGCAAAACCTATAAAGCGATAAAAAACAAACACCTTTAGGAAACCGCTAAATGCTAATCGCTGCCTTCCCATTTTACAAACTAGAAAATCACTGTTCGTGTATTTTTTAGATATAAGACTGATTTGAATGAGTAGGAATTCAAATTGCCTGATGGTGCACATTAGGTTGTGAGCTATTTTTCTTTTTATCTTAATAGAATTTATTGCTGCGAAAAAAGAGAGAAGACAGCAGTGAACAAGAAGAAAATGGGCTATTCCAATGCCATGGTACATATATATTAAGCCCGCATCTCCGCTTCCAAGTTTCAAATCTCAATCCTGGGTTCAAGCCTCAAGTCTCAAGTCTGTGTTCTGAGTCTCAAATTTTGGATTTAAGTGTCAGGTCAGAAACTAGTGAAAAGAAATGTATAAAAAGTATCAACAAAACAAATTTCACAATTTAGATTCAACAACAGTTTCCGGATTTTATACCAAACAAGTTTTCAAATTTGAAACTGTTTGAAACTCAAATAAAATCGTACTATTTGAAAACTCTTTCTAAATTGCGAATGAAGGGGGCCCTATATGTCACTCGCACACATCCACTTCAACAGTAGATCCTCCCTAACTTGTTATTCCTACAGAAGTTCTAAAGCAGTAACCACAGTAATCCACAAGCATGTATTGCATGGATCAGCCTGGTTTAATATCCTACAATCTACTACTACTCTTGTTGATGATGGTACATAAGGCTAAAGCAACGTTTATTTTAAAAACTGCTTACTACCAATTGCAAATGTACATATATACAATGATAAGACAACAGAGTGTGACTTTAACACATACCCGGACAATCTCTTCATAAGTTTCATCATCAATTTCCACAGAAGTAACGATTTCTTCAACGTCGCCAAGAATCATATTCAAATGTTGATCATAAGCCTGCAAAGCCAGATTGCCAACCACATAATGAGAACCATATTTACCATTGGTAGAGTGAGTTCAAACTTTATACGACTGAAAATGCACAAGAAACTTCCTCAACCCCCCCCCCAAAACCAAATCCCAATCCCTACTGTCATCAAGGTCAAATGATTGAGCCTCAGATATTCACCGTGTGATAGAAGAATGCTGTTCAAAGTACACATCTATACTATATTTAAGAGAAGAGGGGTTGTCAATCATAACCGAATTTTTTTACGTAAATGCCCCTCATATATTAAAATACTTTAAAAACAAATAAATCAAAAAGGGTAAAATCATCAAACAACAAAATAGCAGGAAAAAAAAACTAATTGCTTAACCACCCACTTTCATTAGGTAACTAACTTCACTTCCACACCCATCGGGTGTGTGGATATTTCTAGTATGTTTTAACCGAAGAGGCAGCTACAAGATTATTAATTTGGATGAGATATACTTTTGAGAAACACAAGCTAATTGACTCAATCTAATCTCCCTTGCATATTCATACAGTACTGAGTTAGTTGGAGCATAAGCTGCACAATTTAGAACTTAATCCATAATCTATGTAGGGCATAACGTGTATATTTTCTAGGTTCGATTTAGATCAATGCGCAAGCTGGAGAGCCAACTGGGCATTGACTTCACATGCAATATTACAAAACAAATCCAATACTGAGAAAAGAGAGGATTTATCAGAAGTCATAGAGTTAACTACATATTTCTTAAACAGCAACATAACTACCTAGTTCAGCAAAATGCAGGAGAGTTTCATGATATGACAAAGCAAAGAATAAAATGAATTATCACTCTACAATTATGAACTATAATAGCAACCAGCACCCCACCAACATTCTTATCATAACAATCCTCAAGTTGAAGAAACCATTATAAGTATCATGCCAAGTAAGGGAGTTGCACCACTAACTCAAACATTCAAAAGAAAACAAGGAATCAAACAGAGAAGGCTTGCAGACTGAGTGCAATTCTGATAGCAGCATAATCCACTTAAGTTTGTATTCTTTTCCACAAGGAACCCAAATGCATATGTAGATGATTATTGAAAATATATCAAAAGATGGGTTTTCTTTGAAAGTCTAAGAGATAAAAGATTAGATTATCTTTTTGTACGTCGAGACAAGAAGAGTAAAATAAAACCCTAACTGATATCATAAGAAAAATTACTAATTTCATTCACCCTAAATTTCTTTTCTTACTCTACACCACAACCCTACCATTACCAGGAATGTAGATAAACAGAAACTGTTGCAAGTAACCAGGTTGCACTTGCAGCACTAGCTGAAAGATTCAAAAGAAAACAAGAAAGCGCAGAATTAAAATCTATCTGCAATTCTGAACACAGCTTAATCAACTTGCTTTTATCCTTTTCCACAATAAAAGCTGATGCAAATCTATAGCTATAGAAAATACCTGACAAGATTTATTGTTTTTCTTTAATGCTCTTGTACTTTGAGACCAGAAACCGAGAGTCAAACCTTATCACATATCATAAGAGAAGAGCACTGATTTCATTTACAGCTTTAGTCTTTACACTGGAGTAGTAAGCCTAAAACTTATTTGATACTAGGTATAAGAATAAGGAAAAAAAAAAAGAAGAAGAGTAGAATTGCAGATAAAATACAACTCTGATTAATTGACTGGAGTTTATTCCTTTTCCACAGTGAACCCAAATGCAAAAGTACCCAATTATTGACAATACATAAAAAGAATTAAGTTTTCATGTTTCTCAAAAACAAAACAGATTATGTTCTCGTTCTTTGAGACCAGAAAAGGAAAATAGCACATCCAAGTGCATATCATACGAAAAGAACACTAATTTCATTCACTACTTCACACTAGAGTACTAAACCTAAAGCCCTAATTTCTTCCCTTATTTTGGCCAAATCTAAAACCCTGATCTTTTTTTTTTCCTTTGGACCATACAAAACCTTAATTCGAACAACCAGGAAAGTAGACGAACAGAAACTGTTCAAAGTATCTTGCCCCATTCAGCTGAAGAAACCAGGTTGCAACTAAAAAAAAAGAAAGCAGGGAATTGGATTCTGAACACAGTTTAATTGACTCGAGCTTATCATCTTTCGAAGCGAACCCATATGCAAAAGTAGACTATTATTCAAAATACATGCAAAATTTATGGTTTCAATTTAAAGGAACGAAAGGAAACAGAGTTTTCTCCTTTTAGTTGAAGTAAAATCAAAACCCCAGCGCATAAGTTACGAGACGAACACGGATTTCATGTAAGGCAGTAAACATAAAACCCTAATTCTATTTTCTCTTATGACGAATCCAAAACCCTAAATTGAGAGAAAATCGAATGATAGGGTGCAGAGACGTACATGGAGTTTACCGCGGAGCTCACGGTCAGAGCGGAGCTTGACGTATATGCGCTCGTCGAGGCTGAGCCTTATCAGATCCAATGGCTCCTTCACGGCGCTCTCTTCCTCACTCGCCATCTTTGTATTACTGCTTACACTTTCACCAAATGCTTTCGTTTAAATGGGAGCACAACGTATCAGTGGGTGCTGAATTTGGTCTGACGAGTGAGGCCCCCTATTATATACCTATTAATTGGTAATTTGTCTTAATTATAAATTTATAATTGCTTATTGGACTTTATTTATGAATTGATTTTTATTTTAGAGGTTACATACCAACATTTAGTCAAAAAAAAAACATTGTATTTTTCTCTAGCTCTTCCAGGGTTAGGTTCACAAGCACATTGTCGACGGCCTCCTTAGCGTTTTTGACTGTGAATCAGGCTCCTTCTCTTGGTGATCTTTCTTGTTGGGGGCTACGTTTCTCGACTGTTTGGGGATTGTCTCGAGGTTTGGCTTCGACCATTTTGGGTCTTCTCTTTGTGATCTACTTTATCCATATGTTCCCTGTTAGTGCACGATTAATTAAAAAAGGGTTGGGCATGTCTGACAAATCTGGCCCGGCACGAGCCCGCAATGGGCAGAGCACGACCCATCACAGGCCGGCTCTTTAAAAATGTAATAATTCATACTTTAGACATGAAAATCAACATAATATTAGAGTTTAGATACGACTACTTGCTAAAAAAAAGACATAGATTTTTCCTTGTGCTATCCAACAATTAATGTTGTCAAATTACTGTTTTAGTAATGCTTTGAATAGGTTTTTTTTTTTTGCAAAGTATGTTACTAGTTAAAGATTTTATTATAATCCCTCAAATATTTTAATTCTTCTTCTTTCTCCCAAATTTCAAATTCAAACAATTAAAAATACATTTCATTATTCCAAATAAAAAAAATAAAAATACTAATCTATACTATTATTCAAAACTCAAAGATTACAAAGAGAAGAAATGCAACTCTTAACCTCTATAGGAGGCGCACCAATTCAAGACAAAGAACATTTAAAAATACAAGCAAAACGAGCACAATCATGAGCAAAAATATTAGCTTCACGAAAACATGTAAAAAGTGGGAGTTATGAAACTCTGAAAGTAAGGAGACTATAACGTCATACACACGCCCGCTGAACAACAACACATGTTGTCAACCATAACTGAATTTTTTTACTTTTATACCCATTAAAAATTATATAACTATATATATATTGTTTCAGGATATCATTATTGTGTGCCTTGTCAAACTAGGACTTAGAATAGGTTTATCCTTCTAGAGTATGGATTGTATTAGTATAGGTTTCCTATATCGATACAGATTGTATCTTGTACTCCTCTATATATAGAGGCCCTTATTCATTAATGAAATACATCATATTCTCTGCTTATCTTTCTCTTGTTATTTACGTTTCCCTTAAACACGTTATCAGCACGAGTTCTAGCCCTAGCTACAAAAACCCAAAACCCTAGAACCCTAGCACCATCACCGCCGCATAGTATCTTCACGCAAGGATCTGCCTGAACAAGACAGCCGACTTTGGAAGAACTTTTCTCCTTTCTTATCCGTCGGATCAAGCTATAAATTTGACAGAAGCTTCCCCCGTGTGTCTACTGCCTCCTGTTCAAATTTCACACAATTCAAACCGTTGGATCTTCAGATATTCAGTCCTAAAGAAGCAGAACTCAGGATCAAGATTTTCTGCGATTTTGCAAACAAGAAAACCAAGTAAGTTTCTTCTAAAAGTTCCTGCTTTGATTTAAATTCTCGTACTCTTCTTTTTCTCGGGGATTTAAAAGCTTCCCTTCTTCTTCATCCCGACCCCTCTTATGGCGTGGGACTTCTATGGTGAAAATTATGAGCAAAACAATGATAAGCTATACCTACTTTGAAAGGTTATGAGAAGCATTAGGGGAGTGATCGAGCTTTATATCGCTTGCGATATATGTAAGTCATGAGCCCCTCTAATTTCATCATTCTCTAGTAGAAGTTAAAGAGCTTTTATGAATCGTGAGGATTCATAATATATGCTGTGATAAAGTAAATTCACAAAAGCATCGAACTTGACCGTACACCTTCTTGGTCTTGTTCTAATCCAAATTTTCTTGGAATATTTATTAGTGTTCGTGGATGTCTATTATGACTGCGAAACTAATGTATCTTCTTATTTGTTTATTTCAGAATGACTGAAATGCCTAAGCTCGAATTTGACATCCTTGACTCTAAAGGAACTGAGTATCACCGATGGGTGACGGATGTTGAGACAACATTTATTGGGAAAGAAATCCTTTCCACAATCCGTGCTCCTGATGCGAACACACAAGCTCCACCTGCGTCTAAAAAGGCCCAAGCATTGATGTTTCTAAGGCGCCACATGGCCCCTTCCCTAAAGTGGGAATATATGCAAGTTAAGGACCCATATGAGCTATGGACTGCTCTGAATGGGAGATTTGGAAACATCCAGGATACACTACTTCCTGAATTGAAGGTCAAGTGGAATGACATTCGCTTTCTTGACTTCAAAACCGTAGCGGAATTCAATTCTGAGATGCTACGTCTACGGGCTATGCTTCAATTTTGTAAGGTTACTCTTACTGAAGCAGACTTAATAGAGAAGACCCTCTCTACCTTCCCCGCATCGGCACTCATCCTCTCAAAGCAATATCGGATGGAGTACAATGCCAAGCGGATTACTACGTTCAATCAGCTAATCAATCTTCTGCAAGTAGCTGAGAAACATGACACGATCATGATGAACAATAATTCTAGGCCTGCCGGAACAAAGAGAGTTCCAGAAGCAAATTATGGCAAGATGGCTAAAGGAGGACGAAACCCCAATGCTAAGGGTAATGCTAATGGACGATCCGGTCCATATAATCGTCCCGACAAGGAAGGAAACCGCAACAATGTTGCACAAAACCGTGGGAACTTTGCACCACGAGGAAGAGGGCAAGGAGGACGTGGCATGGGCCGTGGTGGCCATGCCAACACCGGCCAAGCTTGGCGCGGCAACAAAGTGTACAACCGTACACAAAATAATCCTCCAAGGGCACAAGTTGCTAGACGCAACGATGAGGCAGGTGATGCTAATGAGCTATGCTACCGATGTGGATCAAATGATCATTGGTCTAAACAATGCAAGGCAAGCAACAAATTGGCTGCGGATTACAAGAAGTATTGTGAATCCCGAGAGCTAGAAGCTTATTATGCAGAAGATACCGAAGATGACAAGGACGTCAATCTCACAATTGCAGATCTTCAAGTCGACCAAAGTAACGAGAAGACTCTAGAAGCTCCAGACTTTGACTAGATTGCAATTGTTCTATTTCCAAGTTTATTATGTAAAGGCTTCATGCCTTAGTTTATTTGACTTTTGTCATAATGCTTTATTTTTGGATTAGAATTTCTGGACAAGACCTCGATGTAATCATTGGCATATGAATAATAAATTTTCTGAGTTTTCCTCCAAGTAATGAGCAAAATGTTGAATTATGAGTCATATTTTTAATTCATTAGTGCCAATGGTTATTATTTACGTATTGTAAGAATGAAAACGAATACTTATGTATCACTTCTAATGATTGCGGAAGAACGCGCATATTAGAAAAACTTATGTGTCAATCTAGTGGGTTATACTTAACCACTATTCGTATTATCGAATCCAATAATATTTTTAGAGATGATCTTTTGGATTCTGACACATATAGGCTTTGGCACGACCGTTTGGTATATCCTGGTCATGATATGATGATCCGTATATTGAAAACCTCACACGGACATCCATTTTATTGAGCTAATAGAAGCAAGGATCAAAAATTGATCCCAGGAGAGGAAACTGTCGTTTCTGCCGTCCCGGCGACCGGTCGACCAAACACAGAAGCTTTTCAGAAACGTACAGTAGCTCTGGCGACCGGTCGACACATTCTCGGCGACCGGTCGACAACTTCCAGAAGCTTTGGCGACCGGTCGCACGGAACACTCCGTTTTTTGAACAGAAAAATCCGTTTTTCGGACAGCAAAATCCATTTTCGAGAAATCTTACGACCGTCTCTCCCTTGCTGTGAACCCTGATTCAAGTTTTAATCAGGATGTCTCCCATGCTTCTACAGCCTTTTTGGCCAAGAGCTCATTTTGCAAAGCCTGTTCCTTAGGCAAATTAGGATCGAGACCATCCTATGCTAAGGACACAAAAAAGATTATTCCATTCTTACATCGTATCCATGGAGATTTTGTGGACACATCCAACCATATTGCGGACTTTTAAGATATTTTATGGTTTTGGTGGATGCATCGACATACTGGTCACATGTCGCTTTATTGTCCACACACAAATGCTGCTTATGCAAAACTTCTAGCACATATTATATGCTTCAGGGCTCACCACCCATATCATCCTATTAAGTCAACTACGTCTTGACATTGCTAGAGAGTTTACATCACCGACCCCATGTGTATATACAAAATGGTCTCGCAGAAGCCACCATTAATAGATTTCAAATGGTCGCTTGGGCATTGGTTATGCGCACCAACTCCCATTATCTGCTTGGGGTTATGCAATATTGCATGCAGCTCTACTTATTCGTTTCAGACCCACTACTAATCAACCGTTCTCTGCGTACCAGATGGTAACTGGATATGCGCCGGATGTCTCACATTTTACGCATACTTGATTATACGGTTTATGTGTCAATTGCGCCCCCACAGCGCATTCAATTGGGTCCTCAGAAACGTTTAAGTATTTATGTTGGTAACGAATCTCCAACTATAGTCCGCTACTTGGAATCCTTGCCAGGCGATCTCTTTACCGCTAGATTTGCGGATTGTCACTTTGATGAGACAGTCTTCCCGTCGTTAAGGGGAGATAAGAACAAGAATGTTCATCAGGAACGACAGGAATTGTCGTGGTCTGTCCCCACTCTGTCTCATCTTGATCCCCAAACCGCACAAAGTGATAGTGAAGTGCGTAGAATACTCAATCTTCGGAATGTAACAGATTCGATGCCTGATACGTTTTCTGATATTGATAAAGTGACGAGATCACATTTACCAGCTGCAAACGTGCCTGCAAGGTTGGATATCCTCTAAAGGAAGAGGGGATATGGCGCCAATAATGGTGCCACAACCACACATAGTGGAGGAGTGGTTGAGGCCGTGGTTCCCTAAAGGAAGAGGGTGAGACCACTTGGTTCGATGAATACTCGCCAAAGGAAGGAAGCGAGTTTGGCACAGTCTAATCCATTCATCATCAATACCCAAACCCGTCTTATGAGAATTATCTCTGATTATAGTTATGTCCAATGAATCAATATTGGGGGACGCCTCAATGATTGAATCAATTTCAGAGAATACAAAAATCTCGATAAATGCATGCATGCTTGAGACGAAATTCTTGATGATGTATTGCTCAACAGACTATAGAGCATGATGACATCGAACCACGCTCTGTTGAAGAAAGTCAACGTAGAGCATATTGGCCTAAATGGAAAGATGCAATCCCTATTGAACTAGATTCACTAACAAAGGAAAAAGGTATTTGGGTACGTAGTGCTAACGCCCCCAAGTGTAAAGCCTATTGGACATAAATGTGTTTTTGTTAGAAAGCGTAAAGAGAATAAAGAAGTCTTGAGATATAAGACTCGCCTCATGGCGCAAGGTTTCTCACAACGCTCTGGGATTGACTACGAGGAGATATATTCTCTTTTAAAGGATGTTATTACATCCTACTACCTTGTCAGTTTGGTAGTTTCCACAAAAACTTGACATGCAGCTTATGAATGTGGTTACAACATATCTCTATGGGGATCTAAATTCTGAGATATAAATGAAGGTGCCAGATGGACTTCATTTACCCAAATCAAGTAGCTCTAGACCATAGAACACGTTTGCAATGAGGTTGAAACGTTCACTAAGTGACTACTTGATTGGGAAGGGATATATAAATAATGATTTATGCCCATGCGTGTTCATAAAGAGAACAAGTTCCGGATTTGCAATTATAGTTGTCTATGTAGATGACATGAATTTAATTGGTACTCTCGAAGAACTGAGAGATACTACTACATATTTGAAATCCGAATGTGAGATGAAAAATCTTGGGAAACTCAGTTTCTAGGTCTTGAGCTAGAGCACTGAGATAGTGGAATATTAATCCACCAATCGGCTTATGTCCACAAGATGTTAAGAAGGTTTAACATGGACAAAGTACATCCAGTTAGCACTCCCATGATCGGTCGGACCCTAGATCCAAAGAAGGATTCATTTCGTCTAAAGGATGATGACGAAGAATTACTAGGGGCCGAAGTGCCATATCTAAGTGCAATAGGCGCATTATTGTACTTAGCTCAATGTACTAGACCTGACATCTCTTTTGTTGTGAACTTGTTAGCTAGATTTAGCTCTGCGCCCACGCAACGCCATTGGAATGGCATAAAGACAATATTTCGATACCTAAAGGGTACAATCGATTTGGGCTTATTTTATCCCTACAAAGAGAGAAGAAAGCATGGCACACATATGCCTACTGCCGCCGGCGACCGGTCGCTAGGAATGCGTCGACCGGTCGCGCCGTTGCTGGTATCCCCTTTTACCAAAAATCCATGTGATGTTTTGGTTGGTTGTGCTGATGCCGGGTATCTCTCTGACCCGCACAAAGTTATAATCAGCAACAACAAACTCTCCTTAAGATTCAAGTGAATCAAGTTAGATTTGAGGAGAATGTGGCAGATTTATTTACTAAGTCTTTGCCTAAGTCCACATTTGAAAAACATGTTAAAAGCATTGGTATGCTTAAGTTATCCGAGCTCCCATGATCGTAGGAATCAGGGGGAGGTGCAGACATGAGGGGGAGTCTGGCACATACATGTCACTTTCAAATGTGAAGGGTGCGTTGTACTATTTTTCCCTTCGACCAAGGTTATTTTTCCCACTGGGTTTTTATTGTTACTTGGCAAGGTTTTTAATGAGACAACATGGAAAGCATCACCTAGTTGTGACCGGCACAAGGGGGAGTGTTTCAGGATATCATTATTGTGTGCCTTGTCAAACTAGGACTTAGAATAGGTTTATCCTTCTAGAGTATGGATTGTATTAGTATAGGTTTCCTATATCGATACAGATTGTATCTTGTACTCCTCTATATATAGAGGCCCTTATTCATTAATGAAATACATCCTATTCTCTGCTTATCTTTCTCTTGTTATTTACGTTTCCCTTAAACATATATCATTTAATTGTTAGGAATAAAAGAGTCAAAACACATATAATTAATTAATAAAAATAAAACTTCCTCTAACTTTCCACTCCCTCAACCAGTAACTAACTAACTACACTCACTTCCACACCTACAGGATGTGGGCATTTTCTAGTTGTTATATATTTTAACAAACCCTAAAAAAAGTCATGTAATCGGAATAAAATTAGATTAAATATTACATATATTAGGGCCCGGCCCTGCCCGAACATTTTATTGACCTGACATAAGCCCGATCCGACACAATATAGACTAGGGTGAGCTCGGGCCGGGCCTTGTGTTTTCTTCAATGGGCCAGACCCTTCCTAGCCTGAGCACGGTACGAAGCCCGAATGGGCCTCTTTTAAACGGATCGGGCGGGCCTGTTTGCCAACTCTAGTCAGATTGGTTGGTGTAGGTGAAGATGGCGATGACAGTTAATGCAGATGAGTGGATTGTTCGATTGACATTCTTGTTTAGTGGCTTTGTGGCTTTGGTCGTCTATGCCTTGGCTTGGGTGGTTATAGTGGTTTTGGCTGTGGAAGATCTTTTGGTGTGGTGGCAGTTTGGGTACTTCGATCGAAGCACAAGTGCCATAGGGAATTAGAGAGTTGCAACGATCATATTTGTTTCTTCGGCATGATTCCGGGTGGTGGCCTAGCTTATGCGTGGCTCATATCGTAGATAATAGAGTTGTATGGCGGCGGTCAGTCATGAGGGTTAGCTGTGTTGATGGGGAAGAAAGTCTAGAGGCATGTGTCATCACTGGTGTGAGACACACATTTTCGGCATCAATCATTGTCCTAGAAAGAAACACTAACTTTGGACTAAAGGTACCGGTATCAATCCTTACTCTATGAGGAAATATTGACTTTGGGCTAAAGCTACTAACATGAGTCCTTGCCCTTGGAGGAAATCTTTACTTTGGGATCAAGCAACTTATAGATCGACTAGTTTTTTGTGTGGATGGAAAGTGTCTTTGTAGGCTCTCGAAAGAGAAGAATAAACCCAAGGAGGAGAATATATGAAGGTGACTAGCTAAAGAAGGAAAAAATAGGAAGTCACCAGGGCCTAAAAACCAAGTGACTTTTTCTTGGTAAAATGACAACAGTTGGATCAGGACTCTGAGTTTATATTTTTACGGTTTGTGAGGTTCCAAGGTTTCTGCACTTTCTGTACTAGGATTAATCAGAGAATAAATGGAATTACTTAGGTTGTGACTCTTTTTGTCGCGCCCTGAGGGTTAAACCATGATGTGTAGTTTTGCTCCTTAATATACTGTCATTTTCTTACTAAAAATAATAATAACATTTAGTCTTGAGAAACAAAACCATAAATACTGTTCTTCTAGCTCTGGTAAGGTTTAATAGAGATGTGTCAATGGTGAAGGCACTAGGATTTCGTGGTCGGGTTTGGAGGTAAGGACGGGATGTCGATGATGCTCTTCTCCGAGATTTAATTTTCTTCAAGTGGTTCCTTTTTCTCTTGGAGGTTGATTCGCTCCACTTTCATGGAGAAGCTAGTGAGTTGGGGCTTCTATGGGTGGGATATGTTGATGTCTACCCATGGATTGCCTCAAAATTATTAGATATCTTATCGAAGGCTGGATCGGAGGCAGAGGATATTATGGTGGGTCAAATTCCCTTGATTTTGGTAGTGGTGCTGGGCATGGTGGTATTGGGCATGGTTGTTGAACTGCAATTGGTGCGACTAAGACTACAATGTAGACCAACAAGGGTCTTTATTGGTCTTGGCCTAGTTTAGATTGTTAGAAGCGATATGCAACTCTTTCAAGATGGCAATTGTGGTCTAGCGAACGAGTGTTTGATGCTAGGCCGGTGCATGTTGTCCCATCTTCTCTTTTGGACGGTGATTGAGCCTCGAGCTTCCTTTTGTTCTAATCAGGACTGCATGGGTGTGATATTGTACTGGCTAATGAGGCTATGTGTGTGGGAGATTTTGAACGATATTTTGCAACATTCTGAGCGGGTCGGTGACTCTCATGATGTGGGATCTATGTGGCGTCGAAGGCGATGTATTCAAGTCTGTGACCCTCCTGATGTCGGACCACCTTGGTGCTAGTGGCGGTTTGTCTAGGCTAGGGTTCTCGAGCTATTGGATCAGATTAATGGGGTTTTGGTGTTGTGATGGTCGGATCAGCAAATATGGCCTATTTTTTAAGATTGGTCACCAGAATTAACACAAGCCCAACCCTTGTTTGGGCCTATTATGGTTTTTTGCAAATCTTTTTATGTATATCTTCTTCAACCTTGGGGCTGCTATAAGGATCACTAACCAGGGTTATGTCTTTTAGCACTTGGGTCTGTGCTTGCTCTTACAAAATGAGCTTTCCATCTCCATGCTTCTTCAAATCAATTTACAAGAGCACAAAATGCATCATGACCTAACATTCTTCATGACCTAGTAAAAGATATCATGACCTAACATATAATGACCAAACACTCAACTAGTGAGAAACTGGATCTTACTGAAACAGCTTTCAGAAGCATGACAGTACTTTTGATGATCGTGGGCAGGGAAGATGACCAAAACCAAACTCTCCTGCAAAAGATCCGCCTCTTCCACCCAACATTATCCTCTTACTTCGTACAAAGAAATGCTACTATTCAGCTGCAAGTGCAGAAGTCATCTATTCCTATTTACATTTTGAACTTGCCTCATTAGTTCATACATCATCCTTGGTATCTTTTGTATACACATAATAGGGCAGGAAAATATTAGCAAAACTAGGAAGTAAGAATGAGGGATAGCAAGGTCACACATATGCATATGTTAAAACATTGTTCCATCACTAACTACTTCACAGATCCCTCCCGAAATTTCTTTTTCAAATCTAAAAGTTCAAACTGTAGAAAGATGAAAGCACAATAAAAAGTGCTATATAGTTCACATAGCCAAATCCAACGCATATGAAACAAAAAGTTCTCAGAATCAGGGAGGGGGACATTAACCAAAAAGGAAAAAAAAGCTTAATATACTTGTAACACTGCAGAGAAGCAAAGCCCTCTTGAGAAAGTCACCAGTGTCATCGTCCACCACTGGGAAAGCTGTTATTGCCACCACCTACACCAAAGTTGTACTGCCAACACTCAGCAGCACTATTATTGCTCCTATTGCCAAAACCTTCCGTGCTAGCATTTTCAGAACTGTTTCCACTTATTTCACTACTTTTTTGCAAATCTAAGAAACCTTAATCCCTTAAAGTCAGCAAATAGATGACGGATCCCATAATAAGTATGATAGGCCAGTGCTAGAGCCGAAAGCTCAAGGGAGAGGGGCACGAGGTTTGCTGAATAAAAGAGGAATTTGTAGAAATACTCAAAGGTGAAGCAAAGAGGACCCATTTTCAGACAAACAAGATAGTACACAAAAATTATAGCGGTTAGGTAAGATGCGGAGATTCTGTCGAGGATTGAAAATGTCGAATTGATTTGTGGCTTGTAAACAGGAAGATGGGGAGATAACGGACGAAGAGTATTAGGTACGATTTTTTGTTCATTCGCCGTGCTCGCACCGCTGCTGGTGTAGGCAATTTCATATCCACCACCAGTGTTTCCAATAGCTCCACTGGAAAAGCTGTTTCTCTGACCAACACCAAAGTTATCAGCACTACCAGTAGTACAGTTGACAGCACTACCAACACCAGCACCAGCACCATAATTGCTGCTATTACCAGTGGATAAAATCTTGTCACCTGCACTGCCTCCATAACTCCTCAAACCATAACCACCACCAACACCAACACCATATCCACAACGACCACCATAACCTACTACACCTCCAGTGTAACCACCACAACCACCTCCAAAGTTACTGCGAGGCCTAGCAGTAGCATAATTCACCCTTACTCGGTGACCATGGAGCTCCTATAAGATTTTGCACAGAAATTTCAAGAGTTAGAATTGTTATGAGGTAATGATTAAACAATAGAGGATGCCTATATCAATGAATGTTAAAACAAACAGAATTTTCATCATCTGCATAAGAAATCGAATGCACTGTTCCTAGTGTTTGTAACTAAAAGTAAATTTCACGACATTACTATAAAACATAATATGTACGATTACTCGTGCAAGTATAAGTGGGTATAGAAATTTCATTAAATACAAAAGCAAACCATTTAATGGTAAACAAGAGGCTTTTTCCTGCCAGCATTCAAATCAAAATATTCCCAACTCTCCCAATTCAATTTTTATATCAGAATTCCCAGGAAATCAGTTTCAATACAAAAGAAAAATTTCTAGTAGCCACTATTAACTGCTTCAATCCATAGGAAGTAACCAAAATATAATATCAACACTTACCTGCCCATCCAATGCCTGGATGGCACTAGAGGTAATGAATCCGAGTCCTCTAGATGTACCAGTATCACAGTCCATTACGGTTTTTGCTACAAAATTTATCAAGTCAATCAGCACTAATTTAGCATAGAAGTCCAAATATTTCTAGCAAATTAAACTTCTCCAAGGGGAGAATTATCTTCACCAAACAGAAAAGGGAATGACACAGAACTTTAAAATAAAGAAAACAAGGGAAAAATAAAACTCAGCCATAGTCAAAAGCATTTGGCGATCATTTCATCAATCCCCAAGAAATTGTGTTTCAATTATTATTATTATTATTCTTTTTTATAGAAGAGAGTCTGTGTTTTAACTTTTAAAAAGCATTTACTTTATAATACCAGTTGCCCTGGAACAGCTACAATACCTTCAAATCTTATTTTGTCTAGACTTCAAAAACGTAACAGAATTAAGATAATAATATACCGTCAACAACTTCACCAGATTTTGCAAAAGCTTTCCTCAGAGTTTGTTCATCTGTCTGATACAAACTACCTGCATTACAAAACTCAAATCATCTCAACAGGAAATTGCCCAACAAGAAGAAGGGAGATCACATATGAAACTATTCCAGTATTCCGAAAAAACCTCTTAAGGCTTCTGAGCTTGCCATGGATGATGTGCATCTTATTGCCTGATGGATGGACAGTTTGAAAGGAGATAACTCAGATCTGATCTGCTTGTTTGCAGTCTGCCTAAGTATACTCCCAGCTTTACTTAGGAAAGGCATTGCAATAACCTAAGAAAAATCACAACGACGATAAAAGTTTTAATAATAATGCCAAACCATAATAAGAGGGAACACATAAATCAATCGTATTTTTCAAGTTACCCCTTAACCCCACCTTATCCTAAACCCTTAAAAGTAATATTCCAAATCCCCCAGGCCTCCAGTACATAATACAACCATTCTCCTCTAACACTTGCATTTCACATAGTATTGTGTCAAATAAATCAGAACACCCTTAAACCAAAAGTAGTTAAAAGTAAGAACGGTTGCGTATGTGCACTAAACATGGAAAATTCATACCAAAAAGGCCATTTGTATCAAAAATACCCAGACAATGACTATTATAAATCATATTCATGTTATTTCATTTAGTGCTGCTGAAACCAAATAAAGGACAGTAGGAACGTGAAGCTGATGTGTATGGTCATTACAGAAAATTATATCAGAAGCATATATTCACTGCCTCACTTCAGTAGGTAGAGATAAATCAAGAAAACAATTTGCAATCTTCTGGGTTCTCAAGAAAAATGCTTATGGGTTCTGAAGAAAAATGCAAGTGAACATGAAGCTAACCACACAAAGCAGACCATGGAATTTATAGACCCAAACAGAAAACCAAATAAATTTCTTTTTCCATTCCTCTACTATATGTCGTCGGAATCGAATCAAAACTCATAATCAAAACTTCATTTTCCTATTCCTTCACTTCCCCACCAACCAAACAGAGCTCCAGACGCAATAAGCAAAACATCAAATCCCTTAAAACATATGAAGAAAAAGCTGTAGCAAATAAAAACAAGAAAGGGAAGCAAAATCAAAGAAACAGAGAAATCAAAAGTATTTGAACCCAACTATAATGATACCGCTAGTAATTTTAATCAAAATAAGCGATCGATGGGATTGCTAGGGTTCTTCGAAGCGTACCTTGTCCGCTTCTCTCTCTCTGAATCAGGTTTTGATTCGAAATAGGGAAATTAATGTAGCAGAAAGATAGCTAGTGACCGAGATGATATGATAGATCGACGCAGGCACTTGTTTATTATTATTATTATTATTTATTTGTTTTTTGGAAACGACGGTGTGACTTGTGAGTGTGTGACCATGTTACGGTCTATTTCGAGTACAATACTTTTTTGTATGTACGTATTTTGTTTTTTGAAAATACTATTTTTGTTTTTGTTACATTTGAAGAGATTGAAGTCATTGAACTCTAATATACCCTAATTCTAATTTTAATCCTAATTTAATTCTTTTAATGTGTGCAAATAACTGTAGGAAAGAAAGGACAAAAAAAAAAAACAAACGTGAATCAAATTCATATGAAAGTAATTGTCATGTAGCCTGCAACATAAATGGTATTTAGCGACAAGCCGAAAATTAAAAATTATAAGCAATTCATAAGTGTTAGTAAATAGTGAATACAATATAACGACCCGGATTCAATTTACGTAATTATTAGTTAATTTTACGGTGAATTAGTAAAATTTCAAGTTAGAGTTTCAATTGTGCTTTTTAGCGGGGCCCTCGACATGACCTTTGTTTTCAATTAAGAATTTGAATGAATTTTCTTCACGGAAGTTGTAGGATACGTTAAACCGAGTTCGTAGACATGAAGTACGCTTAAAACAGAGATCGTATGAATAAGTTTTGGTTTGTGAAAGTCGGATTACTATTTACGGAAATTTCAATTTTAGGAGTTTCCAGAAAGGGAAGGTTTCCATTTCAGTTCAGCCCTTTCTCTCACCTGACCCGTTTCTCTCTCGACCCGCTACAATACCCGGCAACTTTCGCCGGCGATTTCTCACGTTTCCGACCACCTCAAGCCTCGAAACCAGTCACGTTATCTTCGTCTCTCTTCCCTCTTCAACCCCATACCAAGATTTCTTGCCAACACTCGACGTATGAAGAGAATTGAAGCAAAAAGCAAAAACAGCAACCCAGGCACCGTACTGTTCACCCGACGCCGATTTCATTTTCAGGCCAATTCGACCGGCAAGACCTAGTGGTCTTGGAGAGCTCTTCACGTTGAACCTGTCTATGCAAGTCTCGTGCCTCAATTCTTCGCGGAGTGAGAGAATTTTGAAGTTGAAGCTTGGAGCAGCCGAACATTTCGAGACAAATTCGTGCAATTTCACTCCGATCTAGCCTTTGTGCCAGGTATGAAAGTTGACCCTGGTGATGTTGCGAGTATGATGGTAAAATTTAGTGGCCATCGGAGGTGGTTGACCGGCGTCGCGTAGAGCTCACGAGTAGCCGCTTGTGGCGGTGCGTCCGGCCTCAGATGGTGGTGCATTTCAGTCCATTAGATTATGCTTTCCGTTACAAGCGTAACGATATATGGTTTGTAGAAAATTTTCGAAGTTTGAAAATTAATCCGGATTAATTTAGGTTCTTTTTCGCACGAAATACCATTGAGTTTACTATCTGACTGTCGGATGGTCACCGATTTCGATTATGAGGTTCAGATAATTATTTTGAGAGTTTTGAACGGTTGGATTATGGGAATTAGATCAATTGGTTAGTTAAAAAATAATTACAGTTTGTAAGATCGACTAAATTAGCTACGTTCGTTCGATTTATCGAACTGCCAGAATCCGACAGTTGGAATCGTCGCCGGGAGTGTTTGATAATTAGACTTGTCGATATATAAGTTAGTTGGAGTTGGAGATTGTCACGCCCCGATTTTCCAATCAATTAATAAGGCATTTTGCCCTTAATTACAAACCATTTCGGGAACGTGACGACATGGAATATCAAATACAAATATGCACTAGAATTTTTTTCTTTTTAATTCAAGTACACAACACCAACTCCATGCCCAACATTGTAATTTCAAACTCAATACAAGAGTCGAATATTACATACCAAATATTTATATAATAAATTGATACATCAAAATATTACATAAATAAATCTTCAGAGTGCGAAGCATAAAATAGCGGAAGTCTTATAACCCAACAAAAAGTATGCAGCTTTGCATTACTCCTGGTTATCCTAACCTGCAGGTATAACCCCTACACCGTGGAATAGTGTACCGGGTTATATCAACAAACCCGGTCAGCTTACGAAGCTGGTATGAGTTAACTCAGTTTTACTCACCCTAAACCGTTTATCAAAAATATACATATATAGTTTGTTTTAAACAAATATATGTAAGTTATATTCTTCAAAAACAATTCAAATCCCGAAAATTCATATTATAAAATATAATGAACCTACGCATCCCATAATACGTATTTTAACCCCACACGTCCCATAACGTGTATGTTAATCCCAGGGTAATTCAGAATATTAAACAATATAAACCTTCCCCAAAATCATTTCCCAAAATTATGATTTCTTTCTTTTTAAGAAAAGTAAATCATCATAATAATTACTTCAATTTTTAAAGAAGTAAAAACTTCAAAATACAATTCAATATTGTTCAAGAATTGTAATTCATTTATCAATGCTCCAAATATTTAAGAAGCAAATTCATATCATACTCACACAAAACCACAATCAACTTCAAATGATTAAAAGCGAGAATACCATTTTTCTTCTCCTTTTAATACATCAAGATAAAGCGAGAATACCATTTTTCTTCTCCTTTATTACATAAAGTATTCATCTTTGTTTTCAATGAATACATGGCTACACAGTCTAGAACTCTAACCTTCACCTTCTGGCTACACAGTCTAAAGCTCTAACCTTCACCATTGGCTACACAGTCTAGAGCTCTAACCTTCACCCATTGGCTACACAGTCTAAAGCTCTAACCTTCACCCATTGGCTACAAAAACATTCGAGTAGGCAAACACAATATCATAATTTTTGAAATATTGTTCCCACAAAATCCACCAATTAAAACAATAAAATGAATACTTTCAAATATTGTTTTAACACAAAATCACACATGCTGATATATCAAATTAAAACTGTATTTAATTTATATATCGCAAAATCATTTAAATAAATATAATTATTTATTTTCGCAAACAACACAATATGAATTAATATTCATATATAAAATATCGTGAGATTCACTCACCTCTAATTCCTGCTGCGTCTTCAAATAGTAACCAGGAATCGACAAGCACGAGCTACACTTCTCGTAAACACCTATGATTATGCAATATCCAATTAGCATAATACATTTCCAAAATAATCCAAATGTTCCTCAAATGTCTCCTACGACATCGGAACATTTAATCGAGACCATTTGACCAAAAGTCAACCATCGGTCAACGTGGGTCCCACGTCTACTATTCATCAACGGGTCCCACACAAAATCCGAAACTTCCAAAATCCAACAGCATGCTTATTTCTAGCATCCTAACATCATATCCAAAATTGGTGATGATCCAACGGTCGGATCATCACGGATCTAACGATCCATAACTATCGCTTAATTGATCATTGATCAAACGACCGAATTTGACAAAAGTCAAAACACGAAAGTTGTTCGTATCGACGAACCAAGCCAAACGGAGCAAAGAACTGCTCCTGGACCGGCCGGACGCGCCGCCGACGCGCCGCCACCGGCGACTGTCCGTCGCCGGAAAAAAGTGCTCCGATTGCCATGAAATTTTAACACAATGTTCTACACATTACCAGCAACAACTTTCATAACTGCCACAAGGGCCAATTCAAAGTAAAAAGTCTCGAATTTACCTCGATAGCTCCGAAACCCTAGGATTTCAAATCCAAAATTCTCCTTCGTCCGAACTCCGATTGAGGCATATTTTATGTTGCTGGAAAGCCCCTGGCAAGGGCTACAAAGCCCAGTAGGTAAGGTGGCTCGATTTGGCCGGAAACTTGCCCAGAAACTGATGAACAGTTCGGCAGCGTTTTTCTCCTTTTTCTTTTCTTGATTTCTCTTTCTATACTGAAAATCAATGAATGAAACTAGTATAGAATCGAAGAGGATGAAGAGACAAAGAGATTGGGACAAGTCTCACACAAATTGGTGGCCGGAGGAGGGAGAAATCACCGGAGGAAGTTTCTGGTACTGTTCACGGCGTGAACAGTACATTTCTGGGATAAATTCTGATTTTCGGGTGAACAGTAAATCCCAACATTCTATTTATAGAAATTCGTCAAACTTCCGACGGCCATAAATTCTTCATACGAACTCCGTTTTTGGTGAACCAAATTCCTACGAACTCGATTCGACGAGGTCTACAACTTTCATGAAGGAAGTTTTCCCAAAATCTCAACGGATAAAAAGTTACCTTAATTAACCTTGTGTAACTTATAATTACCGCCGTAATTATCGTTTTACGACGAAAACCTCTAAAAATACAATTTCACACCATTTCACTTCAAATTTCACGACCTATTTTATAAAAATAGTATGGAAATTTTCGGGGTATTACAGAGATCTCTAGTCGGGTTTTTGATAATTAGCGAGGAAACCCTAGTCGGGTTATTTAATTTAATCTCGAATTATTGTGTCGTCCGTCAAATAATAAATAGTTTTGATTCATGTTATTCAGGAGGACGTTGAGGACGATCTTGACGGGCGTCAAACCTAGCCGGCTAACAGTGAGTAGATATTTGTTTCAAATTAAATTATGCATGCAATTTATTTTCAGAAATGGTTATTTGCGAGATTTGATGACTTATGTTCGTTTTGGATATTTATGCCATTTTTGCATACATCGAGAATTATAGTTTGAATGATGAATTATTCTGAGAAATAATTTATAGAAAATCATACTTCAGTTTATTTAGTAGTTCTCCTCCTACCGCCAAATCAATGTTTGATATCCTGTTATCAGTGTGTCCATCAGTACAACCTGTTATCAGTATATCCAATCGTCAGTACAGTACACAGTTTCTAGCGACTCCAGTAATCAGTATTCAACTATTCAATTATCCAGTTATCTAGGAGGTAGTCCCTCCTTGAGTCATTCAGTAATATAAGAGGTAGTACCTCCTTCAGTTATACAGTTTCCTGAGGGGCAGTTCCTTCCAGAGTGCACGTGTTTCAGTTGAGGACTCATGCTAGTTTATCGATCAGTGGGTATCTGGAGGTTAGGGACTTTCAGATCACGTACGTCCTGATCTGGCGTGCGGACCTTCGGGGACCAGTCGGTAATACTTGCATGAGAGGCGTCTGGAGGGGGGGGATAGGACCTTCCAGGCGACGTACGGCCAAACGTACGGACTCATTCAGATTCCACAGTTTCCATTCAGTGTTTGTCATGATGCAGTTTCTTCAGACTAAATCTCAGATGTCCAGCCCAAAGTTCAGTGTCTGCTAGATAGATTTCTTAGTATTGAGAAAGGTTCATGGTTTTATAGTTTTATTGAGTTTTCGAATAAATGAATGGCATGCATGGTTTTAGAGAAATAAGTTTTGGGAAAGCATTAAGATTTTTCTTTAAAGTTTATTATAAATATTCTTAGTTTTCGTTCACTCACTCTAACAGTTTTCGAAAATATTTTTCCCTGGGCCATTCGGTTTAAATCGCCTAGATTGCAGATAGTTGAGGTCGGATCGATCACTGAGCCGAGGCATAGATTTTTCAGTAGCTTCCGACACCTACTAGTAGGCCCTTTATCAGTTTTATTTGTGGAGGATTGTGATTTTTTTGTGGTGAGCAAGTAGTGCTCAAGAGTTTAGATGGATAATTTGTCTTTAGAAGTGTAAAATGGTTTTTCATAGGTTTTTGGTAGTCCACTTTTAGGGGAGTTAATGTCCAATTTTCGGCTGAAACTCTTCTAAGGTGGGCCCCATAGGGCCACCTCGGATTTCAGGGTGGAATTTGAGGCGGGTTCTGTCACACAATTATGTAGCAAGGCTACATAATTTCGCTCTTATTATTCATCAATTAAAATTGTCATTATTCTAAAACAAAAGTGGCTGCCTTATAGTAACAATGATTATTTATTATAGTTCGGGTTTATAACAGTAGAGATTTATGTATTAGACAAATAATATTTATGTACTATTACATACTTTTATGTTATTTTTCACATAATTGAGGTAAAATGTTAGAAATATTACAAAACATTTTACTACCTCAAGTTTTTTTTTTTGATAAAAGCATAATCTTTATTAATCAATAGAGTATTACAATCCTTAATATGAGCATCCTAAAAATGACTGGTACAGACTACACAAGTGGCCTAATCAAACAGTCTAACATTAGAAGTCTAATCGATGATTCGAAACCTAGAAGAATACATAAACCATGCATCACTGCTGTCAGCAATCGTCAGCTCCAACAGAAAAATTCTGGCAAGTATTGTCATTGAGACCAATAAATCCAATCTACCTCAAGGAGAACCCCATGAAAAAAGAAAATAAAACCACAGTCGAAACTTGCACAAATGATCATGCTTATTCTTAAACAAGAAATTAAAAGGATCCAAATAAAAGACTTTAGCAGTGCCCCACCAGTAATAAGGTCGCCGACTTGGAACACCGAAGCTGCTGAGCCGCCAAAACTGAGCACTCAAAATTCACCCGGATCCCAGACCTTGAATCCTTGGATTTGATTGACACCCAACAGAACCGGCAACGAAAAAATAGAAAACCAGATCTAATCGAGGTGTCAACTATCTCTGAGAGCCCAAGAGACGCTATGCAAGAGCATAACCACCAAAGGCCTGAAAAGAGCATGACGGACAGAGCCGTCATTGTGAGTGAGAGAGGCCAAAACCGTCCTCACCATAGGAAGCGCACCAGCGATCGCTGATAGCGCTATGATTTGCGCGATGAACAGTATAGAAAGAAGCCAGAGGCTAAGAGGATACCACACGAAGGAGCTGCTGGATTTGATGCGCACAGAGGCACTACTGATGAATCTCATGGAAGCTAAGGTTTTGCTGGAGAGAACTGTGAGATCTCGAATTTTAAAGTTGGTCAAATTTTATTTTTGAGGTCACAATTAGAAAGTACACGTCACTACGAGTTCGTAGACACGAAGAAGGCGAAAATCGGAGTTGTAACGAAGAAGTTATAGGCATTAGAAGTTAGTGGCAGTTTTGTAATTTCTGGAACTCCGATACTATAAATAGCAAGTCCATTTCCGGAAACTTCCATTTCTGGAAAGTTTCCATTTCTGGAAACCGACCCAAAATAGGCAGCAAACCCATTTTGGTCGCCGGAGCTTCACCGCTTCGCCGCCTTCTCGTCCGGCCACCTTAGGTCATGAAACCGGTCCCTTTCTCTTCGTCTTGGAACGATCTTTCTATCTATATAAGTCTTTCACCCTATCTTTTACCGTACACAACGAATCTAAGCTAGAAAGATTCAACTCTTTCCGGCATGTTTTCTAAATTCCGGCCAACTCCGGCCAAATCGGGAAGGGAAACCTATTGGGCTTTGTTTGTCTTGGAAAACCCTATAAAACCCCTAAAGACCCGATGTGAATCTCTTCCTCTTGTTGCCGGATTTTAGATCGGAACGTTTTGGAACTCCGCCGGCTTGTTCTTCAAATTCCGGCCAAACCGTCGGTTATTTGGGGAAACCCGAAGGTATAAAGTTGTTAGTCTCTTTAAGGGCTTTCTTTTGGCTATAACTTTGTAGATTTTGGTTAAGGTTGAGTTCTGGCCACCTCCTGCCACCTCCGACCACCGTGGCTCCGCCGTGAGCAGCGGTGATTTTAGTTTTTCTATTCGTTTTGGCTTGTTTTGTTTTATTTAAGTTGTGTAAGTGTTAAGTAGTGATCGAACGTATTTGTTTGGTTTGATTTTGTCTAGTATCGAAGTTTGTGGAGCTTGATTTAGACTGGAATTCTCGAATGAGACTTGACGTGAAGTGGAGCTAACGTAGAACTAGTATTGTGCGGAATCAAGGTAGGGGATCTTGGGGAACCTTTTTAATTGATTTGTTTGCTTGCGATGTTTGAACAATATGCTTGTTTGATATACGGTGATTGATATTTTATATGCAAACATAATTATATGTTTAAATGCATATTACCAATGAGATATTATGATGATGCATCATGGCATGTAGAAGGATTTGATAGTTGGGAATGAATTTGATTATGATTTGAGAATGGTGGATGGATATAGAAATAATGAAATATATGGGAAATAGCTTTTGTGTAGTTGAGTCTGACTCGTAGGGACCAGATTTCATGTGGGCTAATAGAGCTGTGCGGAACTGGTGATCGAGGTTGGGCAAGATGACTAGCAAAATGGATATGTGGGTTGAATTGTTACGGGTGTTAGATCATATATTGAAACATTTAGGGTCACCCCCGGTTGGTAAAATACACGGTATGGGACGTGTAGGCTCTGCTTGTTTTGTTATATGGACTAACGGGTAGATAAGTGAAGCTCATTTGACATTCATGCATCAATTTAATTGTAGTTATTTTAGTCATAATGTGTTCTTAAAAGGTTTTTGTCCCTACTGAGCAGCGAGGACGAAAGCTCATCCCTACAATAGGTTTGTTTTTCAGGTACAACTTACGAGTTTCGGAAAGTTTAGTCAAGACGAGAGTGAGTTAGAACGTAGAAGAAGGTGTAACTTCTCTTTGTAAGGTTTTGTTTTTACTTTTTAACGCTCACACCTCGGATTCGGGTTTAGGCGCCTAAAATCCACCGACACCGGGTCCGGGGCGTGACAGAATGGTATCAGAGCCAACCAGGGATTAGAACCCCAGGATCTGTGGTAGTTTAAAATTTTCTTTGACCTAGGTTAGAGTCCAAAAACGTTTTCGAAATTTTTAAATATTGGAAATTTCGAGGACGAAATTTTTTTTAAGGAGGTTGGATTGTGAGATCTCGAATTTTAAAGTTGGTCAAATTTTATTTTTGAGGTCACAATTAGAAAGTACACGTCACTACGAGTTCGTAGACACGAAGAAGGCGAAAATCGGAGTTGTAACGAAGAAGTTATAGGCATTAGAAGTTAGTGGCAGTTTTGTAATTTCTGGAACTCCGATACTATAAATAGCAAGTCCATTTCCGGAAACTTCCATTTCTGGAAAGTTTCCATTTCTGGAAACCGACCCAAAATAGGCAGCAAACCCATTTTGGTCGCCGGAGCTTCACCGCTTCGCCGCCTTCTCGTCCGGCCACCTTAGGTCATGAAACCGGTCCCTTTCTCTTCGTCTTGGAACGATCTTTCTATCTATATAAGTCTTTCACCCTATCTTTTACCGTACACAACGAATCTAAGCTAGAAAGATTCAACTCTTTCCGGCATGTTTTCTAAATTCCGGCCAACTCCGGCCAAATCGGGAAGGGAAACCTATTGGGCTTTGTTTGTCTTGGAAAACCCTATAAAACCCCTAAAGACCCGATGTGAATCTCTTCCTCTTGTTGCCGGATTTTAGATCGGAACGTTTTGGAACTCCGCCGGCTTGTTCTTCAAATTCCGGCCAAACCGTCGGTTATTTGGGGAAACCCGAAGGTATAAAGTTGTTAGTCTCTTTAAGGGCTTTCTTTTGGCTATAACTTTGTAGATTTTGGTTAAGGTTGAGTTCTGGCCACCTCCTGCCACCTCCGACCACCGTGGCTCCGCCGTGAGCAGCGGTGATTTTAGTTTTTCTATTCGTTTTGGCTTGTTTTGTTTTATTTAAGTTGTGTAAGTGTTAAGTAGTGATCGAACGTATTTGTTTGGTTTGATTTTGTCTAGTATCGAAGTTTGTGGAGCTTGATTTAGACTGGAATTCTCGAATGAGACTTGACGTGAAGTGGAGCTAACGTAGAACTAGTATTGTGCGGAATCAAGGTAGGGGATCTTGGGGAACCTTTTTAATTGATTTGTTTGCTTGCGATGTTTGAACAATATGCTTGTTTGATATACGGTGATTGATATTTTATATGCAAACATAATTATATGTTTAAATGCATATTACCAATGAGATATTATGATGATGCATCATGGCATGTAGAAGGATTTGATAGTTGGGAATGAATTTGATTATGATTTGAGAATGGTGGATGGATATAGAAATAATGAAATATATGGGAAATAGCTTTTGTGTAGTTGAGTCTGACTCGTAGGGACCAGATTTCATGTGGGCTAATAGAGCTGTGCGGAACTGGTGATCGAGGTTGGGCAAGATGACTAGCAAAATGGATATGTGGGTTGAATTGTTACGGGTGTTAGATCATATATTGAAACATTTAGGGTCACCCCCGGTTGGTAAAATACACGGTATGGGACGTGTAGGCTCTGCTTGTTTTGTTATATGGACTAACGGGTAGATAAGTGAAGCTCATTTGACATTCATGCATCAATTTAATTGTAGTTATTTTAGTCATAATGTGTTCTTAAAAGGTTTTTGTCCCTACTGAGCAGCGAGGACGAAAGCTCATCCCTACAATAGGTTTGTTTTTCAGGTACAACTTACGAGTTTCGGAAAGTTTAGTCAAGACGAGAGTGAGTTAGAACGTAGAAGAAGGTGTAACTTCTCTTTGTAAGGTTTTGTTTTTACTTTTTAACGCTCACACCTCGGATTCGGGTTTAGGAGCCTAAAATCCACCGACACCGGGTCCGGGGCGTGACAAGAACACTCCATGGGGACTAGGGTTTTGCTGGCGAGAAGACTCTCATGTGTATTAGCTCCACCGATCTGCCGCATTTTCTCTTAGTTTACTTGCTACCTCAAGTTTACATACTAGACTACTAGTAAATTAAACAATATCTCAACTATAAATTCATATGACAGTTTATTACCCCAAGTATGCAATCTTTACGATATTTTGGGGCCTCAGATATGATGTCATGGGGGAGAAGACTCCATGGGAGCTAGAGTTTTGCTGGCGAGAAGACTCTCATGTGTATTAGCTCCACCGATCTGCCGCATTTTCTCTTAGTTTACTTGCTACCTCAAGTTTACATACTAGACTACTAGCAAATTAAACAATATCTTAACTATAAATTTATATGACAGTTTATTACCCCAAGTATGCAATCTTTACGATATTTTGGGGCCTCAGATATGATGCCAGTGATCACGACCACTTCAAATCTGAAGTCTGTCCTTTTATATATATGTTGTGATGAAAAAGGCCATGAAAATGGTGTGCACCATCATGTTTAACAAGTATTTTTACTCACGTACTAAAGTGTTAGAGGAATTACATAGTTGAAGAACTGTTTTGATAATTTATAAACTTGAAGTACCAAGGTTTTCTATGAATGGTAGTATTAATTAGACAAATAGTATTTATGTACCACTAGGTACTTTTTATGTTATCTCCATTTATTCTCCATTCTTGTCTTGGAGTACCAAAGGCGTCGTCGATCACCTTCTTGTCTTGAATACATGGTATCTCCACTATCCACAACCTTTGATTTGATTTACATTTTCAGCAACCCTTGAAGATAAATCATATATGAAAGGTTTCACTTACTTTGATTGCCAAGTTTTCAAAATCTCTTCACAATATAAACCTTAAAGCCCGGCTCTAAATTTTAGGGCTAAGGGTCTGGTCGGGCCGGGCCTAGTCAAAGTCAACAAAATTTAGGGTCGGGTCGGGCCGAGGCTTCAATATGCCGGCCCTACACCCGCCCACAACTCCAAAGTTATACGGGCCAATCGGGCCGGGCCGGGCCGGGTAGGGCCATTTTTACATATAATTTATATATGTATATATAATTTTTTTTTGTGAAATATGTATATATATAATTGTATAACTATACAAACATACATTTATGTGTGTAAATATATATGTAGAATTATATATATATATATATATATATATATATATATATATATGCACACACACATATATAATTATACACAGATACATTTATGTCACTACAACAAAAAGCACTTTTGGAGACCAAATTTTTTGCGATGAACTTATTTTCGTCATTGAATGTCACCTTTTACGAGGAATATTTCAGTTCCTCGCTAATGTCATTGAAGTTTCAGCGAGGAACCTATTTTTCTCACTAAATGTCACTTTCTTCGAGGATTATTTCAATTCCTCGTTAAAGGTAACCATAATTTGGTCGCTGAAATCGTTATGTTATTAGCGAAAAAATATGAGACTTCCGCGACGAAACATATTCCTCACCAAAGCGACATTTTGCGAGGAAATAATGATTTCCTCATTATAGGTTTGGTGGGAAACATTGCAAGACCCACGAAATTTAATAGCGACAAAACTAAAGTTTTCTCGCTGAAAGTACATTTTTTGCGAGGACAAATGTACTCGCCAAAAGATACAATTAGCGAGGAACTAATTAACTCGTCGCTGTAGTTTTGGTGGGAAGTTTTCTCGATCCCGCCAAAATTAATAGCAACGAAACTAAGCCTTCCTCGCTGAAATTCATCTTTCAACGACGAAAGATTTCCTCGCACTTGATACATTTAGCAAGGAAATAATTATTTCATCGTCGTAGATTTTGGCATAAATTTTTTTAGACCCGCCAAATGTTATGGCAATGAAACTTAATTTCTTCGCAAAAAGTAAACTTTTAGCCATGAATAATTCCTCGTTAATTGTACTTTTAGCTAGAAACTAATTATTTCATCATTATAGGTTTTTCGAAATAAAAGTTTTCTAAAAGGAACCAACCATTGGTATTATTTTATGATTTTCAAAAGCCCATAGTAATTTCGCCGTTACAAAAAAAAAATATATATATATATAATATAATTTTTTTTTGGCTTTTTATGTAGTGAAACAAATAATGAATAATGTGTACCAAAATAATTGGTATAATGTTTCACAATTTGCATAAATAGAAAAATTCATATATTAAATATTTTTATTTAATTTCATGCTACTAATTCAATAGGTTTAATATAATAAAAGTATACACTAATATCATTAAGCTATAGTGGTACAGTGGATAAGGCATTGGTTGGTAAATACCCACAAGGCTTGGTTCAAATCCCAGCAAAAGCAATTTAACCATTTTTTTGGTTCTGTTGGACCAAAGAAGGAAAGAGGTATTGGGCCTGAGTTGGGTCTGCTTGAATGGGCTGGGTGGGTGCCATGAGGTAGTGAGCGACCAAAAAAATAGTTTCGTCCTAAAAGTGTACTTATATTTTTTTTTGTGTACTTTTATTTTTTTAAATTTTTATAAATTCATAAATTATTTTTTATCATTAGCGAGAAAATAATGATTTTAGCGACGAAATATATTGTCGCGAAAGATATGTAACGACCATTTTTAAAACTTTTTCAACGAGAAAAAAGTATCAATTTCAGCAAGGAGATAAATTGTCGCTAAAAAATAATGGCGAGAAATATAATTTTCATTGCGAAAAGGATTTCACGAGGAAATATTTATTTTCTCACGGAAACTTTTTTTGACGAGCTTTCCACAACGAACTCATGACAAAAAAAATTCCTTGCCAAAAATACTACAACGACGAAATATCGTTTTAAGCGACAAATTTGTTCCTCGCAAATGAGATTTTTTGTCGTAGTGTGTGTGTAAATATATATGTAGAATTTTATATATATATATATATATATATATATATATATATATATATATATATATATCTGTGTATATTTATAATTGTATAAAAAATGGGTAATTAAAATCGGACTTTTAGGGCCGGGCCAGGCTTTAATATTCTAATCCTAGCCCTACCCTAAAAATTAAGGTACGGTACGGGCCGGCTTTAAATGGATTTAGGGCCGGAGGGCCAAATGATGACCCCTACTTTAAGGTGCATGCAATGGTAGCTTTTTCTGAACCTTAAAATTCTCTCTTCAAAATATATATAAACCATGCATATGTGGTCTCAATTATATATGAGGTCATGATAGATGGATGATGAAGGTCTCCATTTGACTTCTCTAGTACGTAGTCACAGTATTCTCCAATATTTATTATGTTTAACTTCCTCATTTTCCAAGTAAAATGTATTATAGGAATAGGAAACTCTAAAAAAAATAAAAAAAATTCTAGCCCCCATGAGAGTCCTCTCTCTAGTGAAACCCTATTCCCCATAAAAAGTCTCAGGAGCGCCTTTGTGCGCATCAAATCCAGCAGCACTTTCGTGTGCTATCTCCTAGCCTCTGGCTTTTTTCTATACTTTTCATCGCGCAAATCCTAGCGTCGTCAGCAATCGCTGGTACGGCTTCCTATGGTGAGGACGGTCTTGGCCTCTCTCACTCACAAGGATAGCTCTGTCCGTCATACTCTTTTCAAGTATTTGGTGGTTATGCTCCTGTAGGGCGCGCACGCGTATCTTGAGCTCTCAGAGTTAGTTGGCAACTCGATTAGATTTGGTTTCCTTTTGGATTTGGATTTGCTTAGCTGCCGGTTCTGTTGGATGTCAATCAAATCCAAAGATTCAAGGTCTGGGATCCGGGTGAGTTTTGGGTGCTCGGTTTTAGCGGCTCAACAACCTTGGTGTTCTAAGTCAGCGACCTTATTACTGATGGGGCGTTGCTAAATCTTAACCTAAGTCAGATTTAAGTTTTTTGATTTGGGTTCTTTTAATATCTTGTTAAGAATAATAAGTATTATCAGTTGTGCAAGTTTTGACTATGGTTTTACTTTTTTTTTTTTTTTTTTCATGGGTTCTCCTTGAGGTAGATTGGATTTATTGGTTTCAATGTCAATACTTGTCGGAATTTTTCTATTGGAGTTGACGATTGCTGATAACAGTGATGCACAGTGTCTGTATTGTCCTAGGTTTCAAATCATCGATTAGAGTTCTAGGTTTAGACTCATCGATTAGGCCATTTGTGTGGTCTGTATTGCTCATTTTTAGGATCCTCATACTAAGTATTGCAATCCTATATTGATTAATAAAGTTTCTGATTTAAAAAAAAAAAAAACAAGGAAACTCTTACTTTTGGTAAGAGATCGAGCTTAAAACCTTAGTACATGTACATAAATTGATGAAATTGGGGTGGGCTAAAATTTTGTTTTAGTCCATATCATAATAAATATTGGCACTATTTTTCTTTTTCTTTTTCTTTTGCAAAGAATTTTGTTTTTTGTTTTTTGTTTTTGTGGTGGGATACAACCTTGGCTCCTCCTTTGTCCTCCGGTGAGGACAGTTAATTTTGTTTCCGGGAATTACAGTGTCAAAGTTGCCTGCATTAACATCACCAACCTGAATAAAAAAAGTACAAAATTATTACAATTAAATTGACAAATGTGGAAAACTCAAGGAGCAATTCGGCTATTCTACGAAAATAAAATATAAAGAAATAAACTTTAAAGGAATTGACCACCTAAACGAGACTTGATAGAGATATCTTCACGAAGGCACGAATGGCTTCTCATGCATGGTTACCCCTCGGCAGACTTGGAAGTCGTCCCGCTTAATAGTGCTTGTTATTATAAGGTGACTCCGAGCAGCCCATCCCCAAGGTCGAGCACATCTTCGTCCTCATCCTCCACAAGGGCAAACGGTCACCATCTCTTCCATTAGAGCGATCATGTACGTACTCACAAGGAACAATGCAACCCATACAGAAAAATAAAATAAAATCATGATAGACCTGTCGTTATTAGGTTATGACCATGGTTAAATGGGCATCATTTCATGCACGGGTAAAATAAATTTTGAACGTTTAGGTATAAAATTGTGGAAGTAAAATGTAGTGAATAAATTGTAGGGGATCCAAAAAAAGAAAGGAATACATGATGTAAGCCGCAAATTTATTACTTGATGATAAAGAGAATAGAAAAAAAAAAAAAAAAAAAAAGAGGAGAGAAGTTATTAATCAAATTGTAAATCTGATATTTTTTTTGTTAAATATTGGAAATTTGATTGGTCCACCTCATTTTTGTATAAACCCCTAGCTACTAACTCGGTTTTTACTAATTAAGTTATTAGTTTCTATAAATTCATCCTCCCGGCCAAACCCTAATTTTACTTGATGATGAAGATAAAAAGATATTTTATCAGTTGGAAATAATATGATTGTTCCTCGCAAATGAGGTTTTTTGTTGTAGTGCAAAGAAACTTGCACCTCAACCAGGGTATTTGAAACTCAAAGAACTCTTCAACTCGACTGATCCAACTTGTTGGATCATCACTTCCATCAAAGTGAGGAAAATCCAACTTAGCAATTTTGGGCAGTGAAGAATTAACATGACCACCGTGACCATTTTCACGTCCTCTTTCGGTCCGATTAACGGAACCTTCTCCTACCTCACGGGTTTGGGACACCACTTGCTCAAAACTGGCATTCATGGCAACAAACATCTCTTACATCTCCTTTAAGATGCACTATTGACCAGAAGTAAGAGATCCCACCTACGATTCAAGACGGCTAAGGCGTTGGTCAGCCATAGTCGGCTTTGATACCAAGATGTTACGTGCTTGGTTTTGAGAACGGGCGATGGGTTTGTTTTCGCCTTTTCGGAGTATAGAGGGCTTGAGGGAGGAAGTTTATTCTTTCCTCTCCCTATCTATATATGAATGAAACTGAAAAGAAAAAATGGTTTTCTTCTAGGGAAACCAACCTCCTAGAGATAAAGTTCCAACATGATAATACTTTAGACTTACTCATAAAATAATTACAATGGTTTATGTAGATTACAACATTCGACGGTTACTATGAAATAGAGATGATAACCTGATAACTACTACCTAAGAAATAGGATTAATAACTGCATAATAATGAAACTGACTCCTAAAATATAGAGTCCACTTAACCCACACAACTACACACTCTAATCCACACAAAGTCCACATGAAAAAACACAAACACATTACACATAACAATATACTTCAAATGATCTTATTATTTTTTGTGAAGAGTGTGGAATAATACATGAGGTAACATCACTTTACTCACCACAAAAGGAAGAATCAAACCTTGTTAGATATGGTGAATGAAATGTTTTTAAGTTCAGGACTACCTGTCAACTTGTGGGGGGAAGCAATATTAACAACATTTTTTATATTAAATAGAGTTATTAATTGTTAAGGACCACAATGAAACCCCTTATGAAACTTGGCAGAAGAGATCAAGCTCCTAATCTTCGAGTCTTGAAAGTGTGGGGCTGTTTAGCTAAGGTTGAAATTCCTGATCCTAAAAGAAAGAAAATTGGACCCAAGACAATAGATATTGCATTCTTAGGTTATGCTCACCATAGTAGTGCGAATAGATTTTTAGTAATAAATTCTGAAGTTAGTGAAATCTTTAATAACATTATCCTTGAGTCTGGAAATGCAACTTACTTTTAAGATATTTTTTCTTTCCTTTTTTTTGGTCGTGAAATCAAACTTCATAGAAGGCAAAAAGCCAGCAAAGATACAACGGAGGCACTCATAGTCAACAGACTAGAGAAAACCATGAGAACAAAATACAAAGCAAGAAACAGAAAATTACAATAATAAAAAACAGAAAAAAGAAAAACACCCAAACATCTCAAAACACTCATAAGCTAAACAAAATAACATCTTCAAGTCTGTCTTGCCGTCGCCACAAAGGAACCGCCACCCGAACTCTGACAACGTCAAGAGCATGAGGAAGTAACCAAGTTGGTCTGCAGAGGTGAGAAAATGGACGAGTCCGGCACCGTACATACTCCAAACGACCGATTGCGAGTCAAAACCAGCATAGAACATTAACCACCATTCCAAAGTAGATCTCAGTTGAGATCTGCAAGAATGGTTGAAACAAAAGGCAGCAAAAACAATCATGGAAAGCCAATAGGGACAAAAACAATGTATTTTGTTTAGGACATGAAGATTTTGAGATATAAGGGAGGGAATTGGAAAGTACAAAGGCCTGTAATTCACCACACCGTCGGCTCTATGAACCTAGATCCGACCCGGATCCCACACCACCCTACGACCACGAATGCATCTCCTTGAAACCAGAGACCCGATCCCGATCAGTACCCGAAGAACCCGGTGAGATTGCTTACCCCCTTCACTCGCTTTGCGAGAGAAACCCATCAGATGCGGTGATTCTGACCTGCGATGGAAGAGTGGATCTGGCCTGCGGTGATGGAATGGGCTGCTGGAGAAGATGAAGCACGGGTCGGACTTGCTGGGTTGTTTCGAAGGAACCGAAAAACGGCGGTGATAGAGAAAAAAAACGGGGAAGAGAAAGAGACGAAAACGGAATTGAGGGAAAGAAAGGGTGAGGATGATAGGCTTGGCCGGAAAGAGAAGAGAGAGATGAGAGCTGGAACTGAGACAAGCTCAGGGAAATCTCACTGAGGAGATGGATCTGAGACAAGCTCAGGGGGCTGCGACAAGCACACGGAACTGAGACAAGCTCAGGGGAGGAGCGCGTAGGGCACGTACCAATTGTTTTTCCATGCATTTGTTGTTGGTTACTCCAAACCCAAAAAATCATATTTTTTCTTTCAAATCTAGAATCCTGAATAATGTAGTAGATAGAACCATCACTAATATTGATAAAGCTTCTACAAGTACTAGTAATCCACTAATCCTATAATTGAAGAAATAGAACCCCAAGAAGAGTAATCCTATCGATCCTTTAATTGTATTTTCTATTTATAAATTAAGAATCAAAACTATTATTATTAATACTATATATTTTATTTATTAACTAAAAGTTATGTCTTTAGTTTATTTTAAATTCAAGAGTTATGTCCTTTTGAAGGGGTATGACAAGTCTCGATCTTAAATATATAATAAACTCTACAGACAAGGAGAATACGTATGCTTAAACGCTCTCTTTTCCCCTGTTCTTTATCTTCTCATTCCATTGACATCTAAACTTCCTTCCATTACAATTTCTAATTTCTATCTATTTGGGCAATCGACAAACACTCGGCGTCCCATCTATCGTGAACGTGCGAAGAGGATTAGACATTCTGTGAGGTTCAAGGGTTGTATCTTGGAGTTTCTAGGCGATCGCCATTACCTGCACGAGAGGAGGCGTCTACGACACTGCCGTGCCTCTTTTGTACTCACAGGCCATATTTCTCTAACCGGCACTCTTCTTCATATTGATTATAATTGTGATTAAACATATTTGGTTATTAGATTAATTAATTTGTTGAATTTAGATACTGAAAATATTAACACAAATACCATCTCAGCAGTGAACAGCTTATATATCAAAGGGTTCTAGCTCGTACGTCAAGTTTGAGTATTTAGGTTTTAATGAATCTTAGATCAGGTTCCATTTCTGAAGCAGCTCACACGTTTTGCCATAATTAAACATATATTATTTTCTCATGCTTTCTTGACCACTCGTTATATAAATATTCCAAAGCAGAGATCCCCTGATCAATCAGTTTTCCAGTAAATTTTTATTGGGAAGATGAGTTTCCTCCATTAGCATCATCTTCGGAATGATAAATGCATGGTGTGTCAATAAGTGAAAGTATTAATCTAAGTAATATATATCTCACACAGTCACACTAGTGTTGCATGTATATATATTATTATATTCTATTTTAAGCAACAATTTCAAATCAGAGGATGTGCAAGGCTAAACCTTCTCCATGCTTAATATCCCAGCAACACAAAACCAAAAGCAAAACAATTAACCAATATTACCTTTTCTGATCCCGGGGGATTCCACTACACCAGCTCCAAGTCTACTGGTAGAAGATGAACGAGATATCACCAATGAACAAAAACAAATAGCACCATTCAATGCTATCTTTGGATGAAGATTAATTCGCAAGTAGCTAGCCAACCACTGCAAGTTAAATTCCCAGACTGTACGTCTAAGGCTACGAGGAGCACAACAATAGTTGGCTACTTCCTCTAGCTCTTTTAGTCTCTTAACATATGACAAACACTGTCCTCGGGGACAAGAGCAAAGGCTGAGGTTTCTTTAGAATCTGATATTTTTTATGTCAAAAATTGGAAATTTGATTGGTCCACCTCATTTTTGTATAAACCCCTAGCTACTAACTCGGTTCTTACTATTAAGTTATTAGTTTCTATAAATTCATCCTCCCAAACCCTAATTTTACTTGATGATGAAGATAAAAAGATATTTTATCAGTTGGAAATAATCTGATTGGTCCACCTAATTCATGTATAAAACCCTACTAAGTCGGTTTCTTGCTTTCTAAGCTATTAGCTTCTATAAATCCATCGATCTCCCACACTAGTTTCTAAAATTCACCACCAGTCTTTGACGCTTAATTAGGGCATACTTTTCTTTACCAGCAAATTCCCCGTTTTCTTTATTACACTCTCCATAGATATCTATTCAGTTTCATGGAGGGTGGTGGTCCTATACTTCTTCCAGGCCAAAGGTTTTGCCCCATGGAAGATGAACTTCTCATGTACTACCTTACGCCCAAGGTGAACGGCCAGGAGGTACCTGGAAAAGAGGCCCTTATTTGCGAGTTGGATCTTTACGGTGACCAAGAACCTTGGAAGATATGGGAAAGATTCCAAACAAGAAGGGCAAACGACTTGAGGAAGAACAAGGATCTCTACTTCTTTACCCAAAAGAAGAAGAAGACTGCAAAAGGCTCACGTATAAGAAGAACAGTTGGGAGTGGTGGTACTTGGAAAGGACAGACCGCACCCCAGGAGATCTATCTTCTTGATCAGAATCAGAAGCCAACAACTACTCTTCTTGGTTTCAAGAAAAGCTACACCTATAAGAACGAGGGCTCTGTGCATCATGGTCGCTGGATCATGTACGAGTTCGAACTTGATAACTCGCAAATCCTGCACAAGAAACAAGTAAACAGCAAGAATGAATATGTTATTTGTTTACTTCGGAAAAATGATGAACTACCGGCAAAGAAGAGAAAAAGGCAACAAGAAGAGGAGATGCTTGGAGACTGTGTCCAGGATGACGATGATGAAGATAATAGTGAGAACAACGATCCTGCATTCTTGCCTGAGGAGCCGCAAGAGAAGCGACAACGCGTTATGCCATGCGCTGATGATGTAGCAGCACCGCCATTCGATTTAGCTGAAATAGAACAATGGTACGACCAACAATTCTTGCAACCAGTAGCTGACCAAGAAGCAGGACCAGTTACCGTGCAAGTGGATCAGAATTGGGGATTGCAACAATTCGAAGCTGAAGCTCAACAAGGAGAAGAAAACTTGGGGCAGCAATCTCATATACCAACATTTGCACCTAATGAAATAATGGGTTCCCTTGATTTTCTCCCAGACCAAAATCTGGTGCAGCAAATGGGAGGCGAAGTTGATGCTTACGGAGGGAACTTGAGCGACGCTATGATTGGTGAAAACTGGCCCATGTCTTTTGTGGAGGAGTTAATGAATGATGAGCAGCAAAATACCATGCAATTTGGCGGTGACTGGAATGATGCTTATACAGATTTTGGGTACTTAGCATTTTAGTTGACATTTTTCTATGACATCAATATTCTAGCTAGCTAGCTCTTAGAAAATCATTGATGTAATATATATATTCACGGGGTTTAGGCATTAACGTCCCCCCCGTTGTACGTTCTTTGTTCAACTAATAATTTGGGTGTGAGGGCCTAACCCCCCAGCTAGACTGGGTTCCAGCCCTCAGTTAAAAATGTTCCATACGTTCTCATCTTTATTTCAGTCCTCCTTAATTTCTTTAGTATCGATCTGTTATATTTCCATGGCATACATCTGCCTGCATATATAGCACAATAAGTTTGTCATACTCCACTAGTAGGATTTTGGCCTTTAAAAATCTGTACTTTGAAACTGCTTGTGATCTGCTTGTTCCTCTGCTACATAAGTAATTTTGAATTGGTTAATTCTTAGTTTTATCATTCATTATGCAGTTTAATTTGTTTCATACTATTAGCCTTGGAAGTGCGTTTGTTATGAGCTTCAATTGGAGAGTGGTTGCATGATTTGTTTCTTATTATCTTCATTCAGCATTAATTCCTATATGCATATTCTTCAATCTATTATTAAATTAGGGCCGGATCTTCCGATCGATGCATTGGGAAAAGCCTCTCATATTGGTATTCACTAGAAGATATTACTGATGGATATGTATCAATGAACAGTAGTTATAATGTAAATGCAAATACAATAGGATTGACAACGATATTGAATCCTAATACAAATATATATAAAGAAAATAGGATTAAAACTGTGTATGAATCCTAGAACGACTTATATATCACAAATAGAATTGTAACAAAACTAAATTTGCAATATAGAGGCTTGTAGATTGCAATGTCGTTTAGACAAAATTTCGCCCCTACTTAGTGCTTGTAGAGTTGTAGTTCTTGTAGGCGTTTGACCACCAGGATACAACTATCTAATTCAAGGGCCTAGCACCAGGTCCGTTGAATTCTAGCTAGCGAACCTAATAAGTGCATGTGTTTCTCTCTGGAATTACTTGTATGAACTGGAATTTTCTTACCATGCTTTGCTTTTGTACCCTTTAGCATGATTCATCTTTATGATATCCATGTGATCTTTTGCATGAATAGATGACTATCAGACATCCGGCCAGTCTATATATGATATAACTAGATTTAGTTCTTTCCCCATTGTTTTGGTCCCTAGCCTGCTTATTCAATGCTTTTTGTTAAATTAATTCAATTTTCTTTACTTGAAACTTCCTAACCAATTCAAGCAATCCTGGAGCATCACGGTTGTACTCCACTGCCGTGCCTCTTTTGCACTCACAAAGGTCTTGCTATATATATATCTCTCTCTTGTTCGTTTAGTATATCAAAATGACAAATTTAGATCAAGAAGCTATATATTAGTGTTAAACCGGAAAAATTTAGTGTGCATTATTTCCGTACGTAGATGGCAAAAACAATTGAAATATTGGCCAACGGTTCTAGGATTAGTGTCTGCCCTTGAGGAACCTGAACAAAACAAAGCATGTTCATCCTGGAAAACTCTAGAAGAGACAGAATACCATGGTTACAATAGAATTCTAACTGCTAGCTTTATCTGACCAACTTTATGATGTGTATCATTCCACAACATGCATCCACAGCCAAAGAACTTTGGGATGCATTAGAATCCAAAGAACTTTGGGATACATTAGAAGCCAAATATGGAATTATAGATGCTAGAATTAATAGTTATAGGATGGTTGAAAACTAGTCTGTAGGAGATCAAATACATGAGTATCGATCAAGAGCTTTTAAGAGGAATATAAAAGAAAGGAACCAAGTTTAGTGAAGTCTTCAAAGTGACTTGCCTTACGAATAAATTGCCTCCATCTTGGAATGAGTATGCCAAGACCCTTAGGCATAAGCAAGGTGAATTTACACTTCGTCATGAATTCCCTTAGAGTTGAAGAGAAACAAAGGGTAGATCAAAAGGAAAATCCTAAAAAAACACCCGTTGTGAGCTTGGTTAAGGGCAAGAACATTAGCAATATATACAACAAGAACAAACTCAACAACATAAACCAAAGGAACAACTTTCAATGTAGAGGAACAAACTTTAATAATAGTAGTACCGACCATAATAACACTTTCAGAAATCAAAGGATCAAGGGAGAGAGAAGATATCTTGCTTTGTTTGTGGAAGGACCAACTATGTAGCAAGGAATTGCTTCTACAAAAAGACTGAGAAGCACAAGTCTAAAGCAAATCAAAATGGTCCAAAAGCTCAAGTAAATATGCTAATGGAGCAAAAGTCCTCTCAACGTACCTTTATTCAAGTATGATCCTTATGTCAATTTTACTTATGAAAGTAAAGATTGGTGGTTTGATTCTGGACCTAACATACGTGTTTGTTTTGATCATGCTTCCTTCAAAACTTATCAGAAATCAAGTGGATGAACTGTAACTGGATTCAACAATGACGCGGTCGCACAAGTGTTTGGAATTGGAGACGCAGAATTAATTAAAGATGACATATAGAAAAGTCTTAGAGCATCTTTAGCCGATTCTCTATTTTAAATTTTTAGCTATTTTAGAGAGCGTGTTTTATTTTTTAGCTATTTTAGCAACTACATCAGCCTCTTAAGTGGCTGTCTACTTTAGCTTTTAGTTTTTAGTTGTTTTGTTTAAATTAACAAAAATAATAAAAAGCTTCATCTCTCTCTCTCTCTCTCTCTCTCTCTCTCTCTCTATTTAGGAGTCATATAGCTAAAATCTAAAGTAGAGAGCCACTTAGGATGCTAATGCTGGTGCAGGTACTAAAATAGCTGAAAAGCTAAATATGCTCTTTAAAATATCTAAAAAATTGAAATAGAGAGTCTGCTTAAAATGCCCACAACTTAAAAAAAAAGTTAGTGGTTCAACTTTAGTGCAACAAAGGTATAAAGTTGTATTCGAATCAAAGAAGGTTGTAATAACCAAGAATAATGTATTTATTGGTAAAGGATTTAATTATTTGTGAAGGATTATTTAAGTTAAATTTATCTCTAGATATTGCTTCCTCTCAAGTTCTTAATGTTGAAACCAGTAATGTTAGGCATGGAAGGATGGGACACATAAATTTAATAAAAATCAAGAAAATGATTGATTTGAACTTAGTTCCCAAATCAACTTTAGACCTGAAACAAAAATGTGAAATTTGTGTCTAAGCCAAGCAACCCAAGAAACCTTTCAAGTCAGTAGATAGAACTACACAAATTCTAGAGCTTATAACTTTATACATACGAGTAAATCTATGGTATGTTAACATTTCTCATATATCTTGAATTGACTGAAGAATATGCCTCTGCTAGGGTTTCCTTGTGTTAGTGCTTGCATGACCTAACGTTTCAAATTTCTTTAGTAATCATGGCTGATCAACGCTCTATTTGTCCTTGGCCCTTCAGGTTTGGATAATTGCAAACATATGTTATTGGGACGTCTCCAATTGGCTTCCAGCGACAAGCCTTATTCTATTACTGATCTGCAGCGGAAACTTGGTCTTCTTTGGGGCAATATTAGTTATTGGAAAGTTATTCCCATGGGGAAAGGTTTCTATACGTTCAGTTTTGCTTCAGAGGAGTCAGTCTCTATGGTTTGGGCACAAGGTGCAGTTGCTTTGAAGCCTGGAACAATGAGGTTCATGAAATGGGTTCCTAAATATTTCTCCCCTTTTTACCGGGTAATACTAACGCTCATGTGTGGGTGAAGTTTTGGGATTTGGGTCTGGAGTTTTGGGAGGCTAGGACCCTGTTTAAGATAGCCAGTGGTGTTGGAATACCTGTGAGAATTGATCTCAATACGTTGGATCGTAAATTTCGCCTTTTTGCTAGGGTTTTGGTTGATGTGGAACTCTCTTCTGACCTTCCTTTAGAATTGGTGGTAAAGCGCAAGAATGGGGAAACCTTTCTGCAAAGTTTTGACTATGAGAAGCTTCCTGATCTCTGCTTACGTTGTGGTAATGTGGGGCATCGAGTTACAGCTTGCAAGCATGTTTAACCTGTTAAGTCAGTTGAGCAGCCAATAAGTGGTAGGGGTCGATCATGTAAACGACGCGCTAGGGCCGAGAGGAAGAGGGTTGTCTCTCAGGTTTTCCTATGCAACCTAAAGACAAGGATGTGGTTGTTGCCCCTACCCCTCCTAGATTGGATTGTGGTGAGGGCCCTTCATTCGCTCTCCTCATAAGGATATGCTTCATGTGTCTATGGAGACTCTTCAGGTTTGTGAGCAACCAGTAGTTGAGCAAGCTGTTGCTTTAAATGTTGAAAGAGTGGTTGTTTCTAATGGTCCTAATGTGCAGGATGTGCTTGTCTCTGAAGTGAACTTAGTAGTGCAAGAATTAATAGGGGCAACTCATAAGGATGTTGACATTGTTATGGAGGTTAATGATGAGGAGGTTAGGGACTCTAGTGTGGGCACGGTGGTGTCTGATAGGGAATCAAATTCACGTTCTAATGCTCCCTCTAATGATGTTTCCTCTATTCCTATTGAGAGCTGGTATGAGGAGACTGAGCGGGGACAAGAGGAGACTACCCATGAGTTTACAAAAGTGGTTTCTAGATCTCACCGAAAATCTGTAAGAAAGGCGGCAAATGTAGAGAGTCGAGAGGCTTATCTACATCGTAAAACTTCTCAATGAGAATTTTTTATTGGAACTTAAGGGGTATTGCTACTGTCCCTACCCAAGATGCTTTAAAGGAGTTTGTTCGGGCTCACAGCCTGGAAGTTTTATGTATAGCAGAGCCTTTTGTTGCTTTGGACTCAATCCCTTTTTCTTTTTGGCGTTCGTTAGGCATGAGGGCTGTTTGTACAAATGATCGGGGTTCTTCATTGCCTAATCTATGGGTTTTTTGCAAGCTTTCTCTCATTCCTTGGATCCGAGTGTTGTTTACCTCCGATCAACATATATCATTGCAGGTTATGTTCGATGGTGTAAATTGTTTTCTCACAGCTGTTTATGCTCGTACTACAATGGCTGGCCATCGTAAGTTGTTGGAAGATATTACTGATTTAAAGGTCATTCTGTCACCGGCCGGTCCGTGGTTAGTTTTTGGTGATTTTTTAATGCAGTTCTTGGTGCTCATGAAAAGAAAGGAGGTGCTCCTCTTTGTAGACGTTCATGTGAGAAATTTCAGGCCATGTCTGATGTGTGTGAATTGGTTTATGTTGATACTAAAGGTGCAGAATTTACATGGGTAAGACGTCGTGGTCTTCGTGGAAATATGGAATTGAGGTTAGATAGATGTCTTGCTAATTTAGATTGGATGGATGTATGGGATCAGTTTGATTGCTACACATTGCCCCGAATTTGCTCGGATCACAATCCTCTGCTCATGTCTTTTTCGAAGATTTCAGGGCCTCATTTTAGTCTTTTTCGATTTCGAAAGATTTGGTTAGAGCATAAGGACTTTATGAGTTTTGTTACAAGCTGCTGGGCATCGACATCTTCTTTTGGTTGTCCTTTTTCTATTCTTCAACATAAGCTTCTTATTTTGAGGAAAGCTCTACGTTTTTGGAATTGGGAGGTCTTTGGTGATGTTCACCGTCAAGTTGAATTGGATCTTGCAGCTCTTGCTGATTTTCAAAGTGTAATTGCAGCTTCTGGGGAATCAGAAGAAGATTTTTCCAAAGAGACTGAATTGCAAGCTAATTTGAATGAATCTATTCGGCGACAAGAAATTTTATGGCGAGAAAAATCAAGGTTGCGGTGGTTGTCTGACGGTGACCGTAATTCTTTTTTTTTTTCATGCTATGTGTAGAGCGCGCCGTAATCGTTCTTATATTATCCTTCTTCGGGATGATGATCAGGTGATTGATGATCCTCATTCTATTCAAACTGACGTAGTTAATTTTTACATGACTCTTTTTGCTAAGCATGCAAACTGTCAAGATAATGGTTTGGTTTCCCGTGTGATTCCCTCTATGTTTATTGTTCTTACTAGTGTTCTATTGCCAGAGGAAATTTGGGCTGCTATTAAATCGATGGACCTTGATAGTGCTCCGGAGCCAGATGGATTTAATGGTCATTTTTTTGTGTCCTGCTGGGATGTTGTCATTGCCGAAATCATTAATGCCGTTCAATATTTTTTAATCATGGTCAGTTGTCGACATCTTTTAACTCGGGTCTTATTATTTTGATTCCAAAGGTTGATCATGCTGATTCCATAAAGCAGTTTCGTCCTATTGCTCTCACCAATTTTGTGCTCAAAATTATTCCGAAGAACATTGCTCTTCGTTTGTCTTCAATAGCTTCTCGTATTATTTCTCCTCAGCAGCATGCTTTTGGTGCGGGTAGGAACATATCAGATTGTATATTGACAACATCAGAGTGCTTTAATTTGTTGGATTCCAAATGTCATGGGGGCAATCTTGCACTTAAGGTGGATATTACTAAAGCTTTCGATACACTTTCATGGGACTTTTTCTTCATGTTCTTCAAGCCTTTGGTTATCACCTGATCTTTGTGCATTGGGTGAGTGCTTTGCTTTTATCTGTCAAGCTTTCTCTGCTCATTAATGGGAGGCCAGTGAGGTATTTTTCATGTGGGAGGGGTGTGCGTCAAGATGACCCTCTTTCTCCCCTTCTCTTTTGCTTGGCAGAAGAGGTCCTTAGCCGTGGTATCTCTCTTCTTGTATCTTCGGGGCAGTTGCGGCGTATCTCTTCTCCACGGGGCACTCTTGCTCCTTCCCATGTTTTATTTGCTGACGATATTATTATTTTTTGCCGGGGTGACAAGCGTAATTTGTTGAAAATTATGAAGTTCTTTGATGAGTATGGTAGTGTTTCCGGGCAAGTCATTAATAAGGACAAGTCTCAAGTTTTTATTGGGAAGCATATGCATTCGAGGAGGCATTCTATTTCAGATTTTTTCAGTATTCCTTTGGGGTCTGGTCTGTTCATGTACTTGGGGGCCCCTATTTTTCATGGCAAGCCTCGCGCTTCTTATTTTAATCACATGGTTAACAAAATTAGAATAAGGTTATCAAGTTGGGTGAGCTCTTTTTTGTCAATGGCAGGGCATTTGCAGCTTATAAAGTCTGTTATTTTCAGTATGTTCGTCTATACTTTTTTAAGTTTATGAATGGCCTGTGTCTATGCTGAGGAAAATTGAAGTTTGGTGCCGAAATTTTCTTTGGTCTGGTTCTATTGACAAGCGAGGAATTCCTTTAGTGGCTTGGAAGTCTTGTTGTGCTCCAATTAATGAAGGTGGCTTAGGGCTCAAACAATTAGTCCTTCTCAATCGTTCTCTTTGTTAAAGCGCTGCTGGGAAATCTTTTCTGCCCAATCTGAGGGCCGTTCTTTTATTTGTAGTCGTTTCTCTAGGCGACGATCTTATATATGCTCCTTCTTCTATATGGCCTGGGGTTCGTCATTTTTGGGGATTGGTTCAAGATAATGCCCAATGGTTAATTGGTACAGGAAATAAGATTTATTTTTGGCGGGACAACTTTATGGGCAAGCCAATTAATGATTTCTTTGGTGCTAATGTTATGTTGCAAGATAATTCAGATTTGGTGTCTCAATATATTGGTAATGGCTCATGGGTTCTTCCCCCATTGTTAGAATTTCACTTTCCAGCTTTATGTGATATGATTAATCAAGTGCCCATTGCTACAGATCCTTCAGTTAATGATAAGCTAATATGGACTTCTTCCTATTCAGGAGAGTTGACGGCAAAGCAGTCCTATATTTTTATGCGGCATCCTTCACCTCCAATTGCATGGGGTGAGAAGTTATGGGCTAAATTTATTTTGCCTAGAATGTCTTTACATGCTTGGAAGGTTTTAAGGGGTAGGGTTATTTCTGATGATTTATTGCAGCGGCGAGGTGTGGCTTGGGTTTCTAGATGTGATCTTTGTGGTGCTTGTTTAGATTCTTTAAATCACATCTTCCTCACTTGTTATTTTACTACTGCAATTTGGAGTCACTTTGCATCACTTTTTGAGTTGGGTTTAATTCTTTCTTCTCTTTTGGAGCTTTAGGAGTTTGGTCTGCAAGCTGGGAGAAGTCCTCAATTAAAAGAATTATGGCTAATTTGTTTCACCTCCATTTTGTGGTTTGTTTGGCATGCGAGGAACAAAACCAGATTTGAGGGTCAATGTTTTTCGGTTCAGGCGGTTTGCAGGCTTATTTCTAGGCATATTCGAGCAGCTAGTCATCTTGCAACAGGACACATGTATAATTCAGTTCAGGATCTCCGTATCTTGAAGTGTTTTGGCGCCTCATGTTGGCCTCGTCATGCTCCTAGAGTGGTTGAAGTTAATTGGAATCCTCCTTCTATTGGTTGGGTTAAAATTAATTTAGATGGAGCTTGGAAACATAGTGAAGGAGTTGGGGGTTATGGTGCTATCTTTTGAGATTATAAGGGCCATTTTCTTGGTGCTTTTGCCTCTAATCTTGATGTTTCTAGTTTGGTTGCAGCGCAGGTAATTGCTGTTATTAAGGCAATTGAGGTTGCTTGGGTTTGTGATTGGAAACACATTTGGTTGGAGGTTGATTCATCTCTGGTGCTTGATTATATTCGCAGACCTTCTCTTGTCCCTTGGCATCTTCGAGTCCGTTGGTTTAATTGTTTATATCAGATTTCTCAAATACACTTTAGAGTTTCTCATATTTTTCGAGAAGGAAATAAGGTTGCTGATGCTTTGGCAAATTATGGTACGTTGTCTTCTGATTTTGTGTGGTGGGATGAGCCTCCTCCGTTTCTTTTAGTGCATTATAATAGCGATGTTGTAGGTCTTCCTCAATTTCGTTTTCGGTAATTTGTTCTCTTTTGTTGGTTTTTTGGGAGGTTTTGGTTTTGGTCCCCCTCCTTTTGTTCGATCTTCTTCTTTTTAAATAAAATGGGGTGATAGGGAGGCCTTTTCCTCTCCTATCCCTGATCTTTAGCTAAAAAAAAACGTTAACATTTCTCATATATAATGAGGAGAGAAAGTTCTTATTAAGGTAAATAAGGTCCTCATTAGAGTAAATTAGGTTCTTGTTTGAGTAACTAAGTCCTAAAAGTGGTAATTGTAATATTTTACGACTTAACGACACATATTACAACTTCGACAACTCATGTGATAACTACGAAAAATCCTCGTTAAGGTAAATAAGGTCCTCATTAGAGTAAATAAGTTCTCGTTTGAATAATTCAGTCCTAAAAGTTGAAATTGTATATATGAGATACGTTAATATACACTAGAATTTTCCTATACATAGTGGCATTTGTGATTCAAATAGACCACCTACTAGAGCCAGAAATAAATGTTTCGTTACCTTTATTGATGATTGCTTTAGGTAATGTTACGTCTATTTAATAAAGACACACGATGCAGTATTTAGTAAATTCAAAATATATAAGACTGAAGTAGAGAATCAATTGGAAAAGAGGATTAAAAGACTAAGGTCTGACAGAGGTGGTGGATAGATGTTACGTGCTTGGTTTTGAGAACGGGTGATGAGTTTGTTTTCAGAGTGTAGAGGGCTTGAGGGAAGAAGTTTATTCTCTTCTCTCTCTATGTTGGTCGATATATAAATGAAATTGAAAAGAAAATATGGTTTTCTTCGAAGGAAACCAATCTCCTAGAGATAAAGTTCCGACAAGATAATACTGCAGACTTAATTATTCATAATTACAATGGTTTACATAGATTACAACATTTGACGGTTACTATAAAATAGAGATGATAACCTGATAACCACTACCTAAGAAATAGGATAATAACTGCAAAATATACTAATGGAGAAAAGTTTAGATGTGACCGTCACATTGCCACATAGCGTGACCTTGTATTGTGATTGGACCATATATTTTCTTTTTTCCTCCAGTGTATTAACCATTGGCCCTTTGTTTTCTAAGCAACCAATCACAATAGAAGGTCACGCCATATGGCTGTGACGGTCACACTGAAAATTCTCTCTAATGAATATGACTCCTAAAATATATAGTCCACTTAACCCACACAACTACACATTCTAATCCACACAAAGTCTAAGTTAAAAAACTCAGACATATAACAACTCCCCCCTCTAAATTAACCATTATCCTCAAGGGTTATGTCCTTGTCAAGGCTGCTTATTCCTCCAATATCTTCCTCATCCACCTTAGGCCAACATCCTTAAATGAGAAAAAGATTCTTGCACCGATGAGCAGGTCCAAATTTTTCATCACAATTAAAACATAAGCCTTTTGCTTTTCTTTCTTTAAGCCCTTCGGGCAAAGGCTTCTTGATGACTCTCAACGAACATGGAGATTGAGGCTAGCTCTGTTGTTTTTTTGGTTTCTTATTGTTCCAAGTTGAGTTGAGAAAGATTCTTAGCTTCATAAAGACGGGCTAAAGCCAACTGCCGCTGAAAAATTATTGGGACGAGAGGTTTGGACATCAACTCAAATATTATCTTTTAGCCCGCTCACAAAACAACTTACGTGTTGTGAAAGTGTCATTCTTCCTTTTCGACGAAAAAGCTGATCAAATTGGCTTTGGACCTCTCGAACCGAACCTGTTTGTTGCAATTTTGTGAGATCACCAAAGAAATCTTCTAATTGTGTTGGACCATACCTAGCATGAAGACCGTCCTTAAGCATGTCTCGAGTAGTGAGATCCTCTTCTTCTTTCATTAACTGAAACCACAACTGAGGCTTTCCTTCAATCTAGTTGATCGATAAGAAGCCAAAGAAACTTGCGCCTCAATCAGGGTATTTGAAACTCAAAGAACTGTTCACAATGACGGAGCCAGGAATGTTGAATAGGGTGGGCTAAATTCTTTTTTTTGTTGCTAACCTATATTGACACGGTAATTTCTTCGTAAAGATAGTTTATTTTCAATAATTTTAGCATATATAAAGATAGTTTCAAAAAAAAAAAAAAGGAACAAAAACAATGAAAGAAGTAGTTGGGGGAAAAATTTCTTATTTTAAGTGATTATTGTCTTTTAAATTTCTTTTATGGGCTAAAATTCTAAAAAATAGGTGGGCTGAAATTTTTAAATGAAATATTATAGCTTAATTATACATATGAAATTTTTTTTTTGCAATAATCCTCCCCGGGCTACAGCCTAGGTCAGCCCAAGGCTGCCTCCGCCAATGATTGTTCAACTCGACTGATCCAACTTGTTGGATCATCACTTCCATCAAATCGAGGAAAATCCAACATACAAATTTTGGACAGTGAAGAATTAACATAACCATCGTGACCATTTCCACGTCATCTTCCGGTCCGATTAACGAAACCTTCTCCTACCTCACGGGTTTAGGACACCACTTGCTCAAAACGGGTATTCATGGCAACAAACATCTCTTACATCTCCTTTAAGATGCGCTATTGATCAGAAGTAAGAGATCCCACCTAAGATTCAAGATGGCTAAGGCGTTGGTCAGCCATATTCGGCTCTGATACCAAGATGCTACGTGCTTGGTTTTGAGAATGGGCGATGGGTTTGTTTTCGTAGTGCAGAGGGCTTGAGGGAGGAAGTCTATTCTTTCTTCTCCCTATCTTGGTCAATATATGCATGAAACTGAAAAGAAAAGATGGTTTTCTTCTAGGGAAACCAACCTCCTAGAGATAAAGTTTCAATATGATAATTTTAGACTTACTTATAAAATAATTACAATGGTTTATATAGATTACAACATCGACGGTTACTATGAAATAGAGATGATAACCTGATAAGTACTATCTAAGAAATAGGATAATAACTACATAATAATGAACTGACTCCTAAAATATAGAGTCAACTTAACCCACACAACTACACACTCTTATCCACAGAAAGTCCACGTAAAAAAACATAGACACATTACATATGACAATATACTTCAAATGATCTTAGTGTTTTTTGTGAAGAGTGTGGAATAATACATGAGGTAGCATCACTTTACTCTCCACAATCTAATGGAGTTGCAGAAAGGAAGAATCAAACCTTGTTAGATAAGGTGAATGCAATGTTTTTAAGTTAAGGACTACCTGTCAACTTGTGGGGGGAAGCAATATTAACCGCACGTTTTATATTAAATAGAGTAATTAATTGTTAAGGACCACAATGAAACCCCTAATGAAACTTGGCAGAAGAGATCAAGCTCCTAATCTTCGAGTCTTGAAAGTGTGGGGCTGTTTAGCTAAGGTTGAAATTCCTAATCTTAAAAGAAATAAAAATGGACCCAAGACAGTAGATATTGTATTCTTAGGTTATGCTCACCATAGTAGTGCAAATAGATTTTTAGTAATAAATTTTGAAGTTAGTGAAATCTTTAATAACACTATACTTGAGTCTGGAAATGAAACTTACTTTGAAGATATTTTTCCTTACAAATCTAGAATCCCGAATAATGTAGTAGATAGAACCATCACTAATATTGATAAAGCTTCTACAAGTACTAGTAATCCTATAATTGAAGAAATAAAACCCCAAGAAGAGTAATCCTATCCTTTAATTGTATTTTTATTTATAAATTAAGATTCAAAACTATTATTATTAATACTATTTTATTTATTAACTAAAAGTTATGTCTTTAGTTTTAAAAAAAAAAAATTCAAGAGTCATGTCATTTCGAAAGGGTATGAATAGTCTCTTAAATATATATTGACCTCTTCAGACAAGGAGAATACGTTTAACTACTCTCTTTTTCCCTGTTATTCATCTTCTCATTCCATTGACATCTAAACTTCCTTCTAATACAATTCCTATATTCGATCTATTTGGGCAATCGACAAACACTTGGAATCCTATCTATCGTGAACGTGCAAAGCGGATTAGACATCTTGTGAGGTTCAAGGGTTGTATCTTGGAGTTTCTACGCGATTGCCATTACATGCACGAGGGGAGACGTCTATGACACTGTTGTGCCTCTTTTGTACTAACATGCCATATTTCTCTAACCGGCCGTTTTCTTCATATTGATTATATATAATTGTGATTACATATATTTGGTTGTTTGATTAATTAATTTTTGGAATTTAGATACTGAAAATATTAACACAAATACCATCTCAGCAGTGAACAACTTATATATAAAAGGGTTTAATAATCTCCAGGTTCCATTTATGAAGTAGATATAGGCTACGAGGAGCACAACAATAGTTGGCTACTTCCTCTAGCTCTTTCAGTCTCTTAACATATGACAAACACTCTCCTCGGGGACAAGAGCAAAGGCTATAGGAGATATCAGCAGTGAGGTTTCTTTAGAATCTGATATTTTTTATGTCAAAAATTGGAAATTTGATTGGTCCACCTCATTTTTGTATAAACCCGTACTAACTCGTATCTTAGTAATTAAGTTATTAGTTTCTATAAATTCATCCTCCCAAACCCTAATTTTACTTGATGATGAAGATATAAAGATATTTTATCAGTTGGAAATAATCTGATTGGTAATTCATGTATAAAACCCTACTAAGTCGGTTCCTTGCTTTCTAAGCTATTAGTTTCTATAAATCCATCGATCTCCCACACTAGTTTCTAAAATTCACCCGCAGTCTTTGACGCTTAATTAGGGCATTCTTTACCAGCAAATCCCCCGTATTCTTTATTACACTGTCCATAGATATCTATTCAGTTCCATGGAGGGTGGTGGTCCTATGCTTCTTCCAGGCCAAAGGTTTTGCCCCATGGAAGATGAACTTCTCATGTACTACCTTACGCCCAAGGTGAACGGCCAGGAGGTACCTGGAAAAGAGGCCCTTATTTGCGAGTTGGATCTTTACGGTGACCAAGAACCTTGGAAGATATGGGAAAGATTCCAAGCAAGAAGGGCAAACGACTTGAGGAAGAACAAGGATCTCTACTTCTTTACCCAAAAGAAGAAGAAGACTGCAAAAGGCTCACGTATAAGAAGAACAGTTGGGAGTGGTGGTACTTGGAAAGGACAGACCGCACCCCAGGAGATCTATCTTCTTGATCAGAATCAGAAGCCAACAACTACTCTTCTTGGTTTCAAGAAAAGCTACACCTATAAGAACGAGGGCTCTGTGCATCATGGTCGCTGGATCATGTACGAGTTCGAACTTGATAACTCGCAAATCCTGCACAAGAAACAAGTAAACAAGAATGAATATGTTCTTTGTTTACTTCGGAAAAATGATGAACTACCGGCAAAGAAGAGAAAAAGGCAACAAGAAGAGGAGATGCTTGGAGACGATGTCCAGGATGACGATGATGAAGATAATAGTGTGAACAGCGATCCTGCATTCTTGCTTGAGGAGCCGCAAGAGAAGCGGCAACGCGCTGATGATGTAGCAGCACCACCATTCGATTTAGCTGAAATAGAACAATGGTACGACCGACAATTCTTGCAACCAGAAGCTGACCAAGAAGCAGTACCAGTTACCTTGCAAGTGGATCAGAATTGGGGACTGCAACAATTCGAAGCTGAAGCTCAACAAGGAGAAGAAAACTTGGGGCAGCAATCTGATATACCAACATTTGCACCTAATGAAATAATGGGTTCCCTTGATTTTCTCCCAGACCAAAATCTGGTGCAGCAAATGGGAGGCGAAGTTGATGTTTACGGGGGGAACTTGAGTGATGCTATGGTTGGTGAAAACTGGCCCATGTCTTTTGTGGAGGAGAGGAGCTAATGAATGATGAGCAGCAAAATACCATGCAAGTTGGCGGTGACTGGAATGATGCTTATACAGATTTTGGGTACTTAGTATTTTAGTTGACATTTTTCTCTTTGACATCAATATTCTAGCTAGCTAGGTCTTACAAAATCATTGATGTAATATATATATTCACGGGGTTTAGGCATTAACGTCCCCCCCCGTTGTATGTTCCTTCTTGAACTAATAATTTGGGTGTGAGGGCCTAACCCCCCAGCTAGACTGGGTTCCAGCCCTCAGTTAAAAAAGTTCTATACGTTCTCATCTTTATTTCAGTCCTTAATTTCTTTAGTATTTGTTATATTTCCATGGTATACATCTGCCTGCATATATTATTAATAAGTAATATTGTCATACTCCACTAGCAGGATTTTGGCCTTTAAAAATCTGTTGAAACTGCTTATGATCTGCTTGTTCTGCTACATAAGTAATTTTTAATCGGTTAAACCTTGAGGAACTCCTTTATAAACATCAATGCCGTTCGGCTTCTTCATGTTGACACCAGGCTAGGCCTGGAATTGTCAATGTTGAATGCAACCTTGACTATCCATTCTTCAGATTGAGGTGATCTGCAGAATGGTTTTATGACATCTTAATATGACTTCTAAAGCTCAACCTTAAGGAATGTGGAATCAATTTAATAAAAACGGCGATGAACTAGGAGGTAGATATATATGCTTGAATGAGATGTTCAAGTACCTCAATCTGTTACCTTAACAATGCTCTTTTATATAAGGAGTCAAATTTCTACAGGTTTATGTCCCTTCATTTTTTTTCCTTCTTTTCCACAAATTCCATGTATTTAAGCTCATCACATCCCAGTAGCCATTTTCTTTAATTTGTCGAAAAAGAGAACTGCTGTCATACACCAGATCCTCCAGTTTAGTCAGTCATATTCTCTTGTTTTTTTTTTTCTGACTTTAAGTCCCATGTATTGGCAATTTTCCTTAAAAAGGAAACCCACCTCCTCAACTAGCTCTGGAATTTGAACTTAAAAGAAAAGAAAGCTTCTACAAATCAATAGTATATATTACAAATTAAGAGAATCGAAACTAGCATGCAGAGTCTTTGATGTTTACTGATTGAGTTCTTTGTGTGCATTGTATATATTTTTCTTAATTTTGCATTGTTGCTCGAGTGAAGGCGACAATATTGTACGAGCTTAAGAAGTTGCATTTGCATGCCATTATTTAGTTGTGAATTATGACTCACGGAGCACAAAGTCACAGACCTTAGAACTTAAAAGGAACCAAGAGAAACAGAACAGAACGAAGTGGTATTATTATTAATTATTAGCTTTCTATTAAAAATGAAATCTATAAAGCTCATGCAAAATGACTTCAAATTAGTTGATTTAGTGCACCATGCAGTGTCTGGAATCACAAGTCTTGCATCTAGTGGATATATTTGTGCCAGAGGAAGAATGCTCTTCTATCTTCTCCAACTCTTCAGAGCTCGATCAAGTCTCCAACGCAAAGAAAGCTCCGAATCTGACAATGATCGAGGACACTTTTGTTACTTGTTATACACTTCCAGCAGTGAACAGCTTATCGAAGGGTACTAGCTCATATCAAGTTGAATATTATGGTTTTAATGAATATTCAGGTTCCATTTCTGAAGCAGCTAAGACGTTTTTCCATAAACATATGTTTTCTGCTTTCTTGACCACTCGTTAAAATTTCCAAAGCAGAGATCCCCTGATCAATCCGCACACTGCAAGTTAAATTCCCAGAGTGTCTAACAACAATAGTTGGCATCTTCCTCTAGCTCTTTAAGTCTCCCAACATATGACAAACACTCTCCGCAGGGACAAGAGCAAAGGTTACAGGAGATATCAGCAGTGAGGTTTCTTTTGAATCTCTGCTTATCTGATAGCCGCTTGCCGTTTCGAAACTAACCAGACAAAAAGACTTTGATTTAGGGGAAGTTGAGCTTCCATATGATGGAGGAACAAGAATCAGACCAGTTCTCACCCCAAAGAAACAGTTGATAAGCAGATTGCACACTAAAATGGAGAATCACTCTGGAGCTGTTTTATCTTTTCCTATTAGCATGGAGAATCTACAATTACCATGCTAACTTACTTTTTTAAAATTGTGGTTGAATCAGATTCTGCATGGTAATTGTGGAGCATATCTTATACTTTATCAAGAACATTGTGTAACATATCTTATATTTTTGTATATGAGACTGACAAAGAACGTTATTTATAAGCATATAAACTTGTTAAAGTTGTTAGCATCAACAAATTGTACTCTCCCAATTTTAGATTCATAAAATAGATGGAAGTAGCTGAGCAACAACAAGAAGGTATGTAAAACGTATAAGAGAATCAGAATTGTAAGTTTATTCCTTCTTTTCTTCGGTGGCGTAGAGTGCTTTGATCTCCTCCACATCATCATAGCTGCCAAGGAATATTGGAGACCGCTCATGTATCTTCTTTGGAACCAGGTCAAGGGCCTGCCAAATTGTATGTTAAAATCAGTTCACAATCAATTCAACCCCCAGTTTGAGGTTGAAAGTTTAATCAAGAAGAAATTAATTTGAATTTGAAGTATACTCTTTTCAGATGTCAGAATGTCAATCTGAACCATTAACCATATGAACTATTGTTTGAATGTGCAGTTCTAATTAACATGCTATACTTTCTAATAGAAAGTTGCCCTTTAAGGCTTTAAGTACTTTGGATTAAATAGTTAAGTGATTTCCCAGAAAACAAACAAAGTTCCTTCAAAACTTGGCAGTTATGAGAAGGTCTTTTTGAATCACATGTCATAATTGTACTTTGTTTCCATAATGCTTCAATAACAAATGTAGAGAAAAGCTCTACCATTTCTAGCAATACTACGCTTTGCATACAAAAACAAACAAGTTAACAAGCAATTTCAGTCAGTATAAACGATAAGAAATGTACAGTAGTAATATACCCGTTCCTTGCCGGTGAAGGCCTGACCTCCCGCCTGCTCCAGCAAGAATGACATAGGGAAAACTTCGTAGAGAACACTAGTTAACACAGGTTAAATCAAATTTTGTCACTTAAGTCCTTACCCTGAACCTATAGTGATATGATAACAAGCTTCAATAACTGTTTCAAAGAGAAATTAATGGTATAATTGCCCTTAGCATACCGCAGTTTCCCGTTCGGACTCTTCTTATCAGCAGGGTACAAAAAGATACCCCCATAAAGCAATGTCCGATGAACATCAGCAACCATGCTGTCAATCATGATGTAAGTCATAACAGTAACATCTTATTCCAACATACAGAGGAACCTCATATGCCAAACACAAGGATTGAAAAGAAACTAGATCATTCTTGACCTAAAAGAAACTTTAAAGCAAGGATATGGCTTCCTGCTTGTCTTGTAACTACTTCACTTTAATTCCTAGCCATGTATTACAAATCCAAGGGTTCTCCCTTTATGGTTTATGGCTTTTAATAAACAAATAACTCTTGGATTTGTAATAAATGACTAGACACTAAAAGTACAATAAGTACATAAAAACAACCATAGGATCTGGACTGTAATACAGTCCAGGAATAAGGTTCAACACTCTAGTGGCAGATAATAAATAGAAATACCAATTAAAACAATTAACACCTGAGTTACATTAACTGCCAAGTTCTCGTCCACAATACCTTCCAATGTATCTTAGAGACTTTGGTGAAGAACCATCTGTTGGGAATTTGCACTTCTCCACATACCTGGAAGCAAAAAGGTCAGAAATCTGAAGTGGTGAACTTAGAAAAAAGAAATTGTTATTGAGCTTTACATACTTGGCTGTTGGACCATCCCAGTTCTTAGCATTCCCTTCATTCACTGAATATATTTTTCCTTTCTTCGGAATCTGGGCAAAGAAGTAGACATGAAATGCACGATAAACAATCCAAAAAAGAAAAGATGCTAATCTCAAAAATAATATATTCCTCTCTCATATAAGACCAAGATACTTCAACTAAGTCATTGGAGAACTAAAATTATATATATATATATATATAGGAAATTTTGTTGGAGAGTAGATGAAAAGGTAAGAGCTTAGCAACTTATTGCAGCAAGGGAGTTCTTCTTTTGGAAAAATTGTTGGCAACGAAAAAAGAAAAGAACAGTTTTCCAAGCTTACGCTCAAGGTTTTTACCAACAAGCAAATACAGAACAGGATATGGATTATGTTATTGGAAGAGTATTCAGAAAGGAGATATACCTTGATGTCTGGGTGAGTTAGTATGAACTCCCCAAGAGATGGATCAAGGGTGAAACCATGAACTCCACTTCCAGTGCTCAACACAAACTGTAAAAAGCATACATTTCAAGTAATTAAAGCATTGTCGTGCAAATCTAGACTACAGACAAAGCAAATCGTAGATCCTACAATCAAACAAAGATTCAAATAAAAGTGGCCAACTGGCCATATAGTCAGACACTATACTCAAAGGAATCCAATATAAGAAGAAGCAATTCTTCTTGACTGAAACAGAATAGCCAGTCATTAAGAACTGGAAAAAGAGTTGTGTTGACTATACATGCATCTAAACTGGAAACAAAGTGTCCTTTCACATACCGTGCAAGAACTTCCATACATGCAGTAGCCTGCTGCCAACATATTCTTTCCGGGTTGCAAGACATCATCTAGAGTAGCTTCCTCGCCATCTTTTAGCACATAAATCCCAAATATCTAGATGAAAAAGAAGACAAATGTTGCCCACCAGAATATTTAGTTAATCTGGAACAAATAATTGCTTTCCATAGATATGTCAGTACAGATTTTCTATTGAACAACATAAGAGATTGTAAATTCTAGAATGAGAACTCATACCGTGCCGATGGAAACCCCACAATCAATGTTAGACGAACCATCCAGTGGATCAAATACAACACAGTACCTGCCACCAATATCAGTTTAGAGCATTATTCACACAGAGAACCTATAGTTGAAAGTCTCAATGATTTGTAAGACGCTCTATTACTTTCCGCGCTTTGATGACTCCACAAATATTGCCTCTTCATCTTCCTCTGAAACAAGGATACACTGCCAAAAAAAACCCCACATTGTTAACAGAATATTGGTCCTCGAAAACTCGGTTTATGCGACTTTTTAACAAAAAAATGTGATGACTTACAGTTCGACCACTGCTAACCAGAGCCTTAACAAAAACTTCATTTGAAAGCACATCCAGTTTCTTTTGCTCTTCACCCTTTAACCAAAACAACTCCACATTATACAGCATAATCCCATAGAAAAAAATACTTAACATAACAGAAAACCCTCAAAGGGTTCAGACCCATCAAATATCAACCACTTACCTGTACATTGGTCTCTCCAGCAAGGCCAATAAGTTTAGCTAGACCAGCCTGCCCAAGTCAAAAAAATTACCATAAAAACCCATTTCATAGAACCAATAGCAGCTCAAAGCAGACCACTCAAAAAGCTATAATTTCCCAATTAAATTGGGAAAACCTTCAAGTCCATGACCAAATGAAATAAACCCAGTTTAATTACTTACCTTATTGACAGCAGAGCACACAAACTTGCAGCCCAGAACAATATGACTGAGCAAGATGCTGAAGTCTCCGCGTGACTCAGGGTGCTTGGACTGCTCATTCAGCACGAACCGAGTCATGGTCATCAAGTCAGTACGGTAAGCATCAGCTTCATGATCCATTTTTTTTCTCAGACAAGCCAAACACCAAAAGATCACAAAGCAAAACGAACCCAGCAATATGTATTTCTCCGCCAACTTTGAAAGAAAGGGGGTGTTGGTTTGGATTAGATAATGGTGGTGGTGCTCAATTCGAGGCTTAAATTGTCCTAATCCGTTGCTATGGAAGTTTCGGAGAACACGTGGAGGGTTTGGAATGGGGGAGGGAGCTCGTGGCTGTCACTAAGATAACGCCTCTCGTCGTTTTCTCTCTGATTCGGCGGTTACCGGGTTTTTGTCATCTCTCTCTGTGATCGAGAGAGCCGGAGAAGTGTGACGAGGTAGTTGTGGACTTCCAGGGACTGAAATTCATTTTGTATTTGAAGGGGGTTGTTGCAAAGAGATCCTTTTATTTTGGGCTATTTGTGTTTTGGCCAACACACGAGAGAACAATGACTGCGTCAAGTATCAGCTTCGTTCTCAACACTAGATTCTTGTGATAAAGACAAATCAAAAGCTAACTAAATTCCTATTCAGCAGCAAAGTTGACTATGGATATCTATGGATGTGTTTTTTTTTTTCCTTTTTTTTATGATTATTTTAACTTTTAATTTTTGAGTTCATTTTATTTTTTATTTTTTATCTCATCACATATAATATTTAGGAAAGAGTTCATTTGAGTTTGAAGTTTTCAAAGATTTTAACTTGACAACAAAGGGAGCGGTTGGAATGTACCAGAGTAAAGTTGCACCAGCAACGGCGTCACAAGGAAAATTTCTTTTTTATCCTCCCACAGTTCCACTATCCCGTGATTCTAGCTTCTCTCTCAAAGTTCTCTGTTTTGGCTCGACTTATCACAAAAAAAAATCTGCTTTTTGCAACCATGTGTTGAATTCCTTGGCTTCAAATTGGTGTCCAATGGCCCAACCTCTTCAAAATTCCCAATACCAACTCACGAAGCTCCTTATGTTTTGTGGAAAAACAATGAATAAATGAAAAAAAAATATATAAAAGATTTCTGGGTTTTATGGAGAATTTTTTCTTTCTAGGTTTTTCACATTCACTCATTCCATATTGTAATCTATAAAATACTTGCAGGTCCACTTTGGAGCCACAGAATGACTGGCCATGGCTTTGAGGGATCTTCAATTCTATAAGAACTTCTATAAAGCCACCAGAACTTCTATCAAACAGAGCAAACAATCCACGAACACCAAATTCACGTCAACTGATCTGATCGTCAACTGATTGATTATGTAGAAATAAAGATTATGTCGAAGATCATCAACAGAACCGCTGCATTTTAATTGATGCTTATGTAGAAGATCATCAATTGAATTTGGATTTATAGAAATTTGGATAAGTAACAGCACACCAGCACGATTACAAACACACCAAAACAACCACCCAAATTACAGAAATTCAAATTGCGTTCATTTCCCCTAGTCACTCACAACTCAAACAAGACACAAATCGAAGGTTGATTCTAAGAGGGGAAGAACAAAGAAAGGAGTGGAAGAACATGAGAGATGAAAATTGGAGTTCTATGGGTTCATGGAGTAGTGGGAGGGCAAAAAAGGAAGATTTGCTCAACAGCTTGGTCAACATTAACCACCGTTAGTCTTTTTTGTAATTTAAAATGAAATAAACGGTTGTCCTTCTGCCACATCAGCAGGTACATAGCAACTCATAGCAACTCTGGTACATTCCAGAGTTTGCCGACAACAAAAGCCAAACCAACCGAAAAATAAGGATAATATGTTTCTATTATGATGTAGCACTAGTTAGTATGCATGCGCCTAGCCGTGGGTGGTTTTTGTGGGTTATAATTGAGAAATTAAAGCGACAATGCTTGTACTGAAGAGTGTTCTATAAGAAAAGGACTGAGCTCAGATAACTTTAGAAATAGTAGTCTTAGATGATAAAAGGAATAGTAGCACACATTATAATACATTGCAGCACACATTATAATACATTGTAGCACAGATTATAATCCATAGTACCATCGATTATAATACAAAATATTGGACTTGTGCATTACATTGCAGTATACTGTAGGTAACTGTACATTACATCTTTGTTGTTTGTACACAAAAGCTTTCAAAAACTGCTTTCATTTGCCAAAAATAGTCGTGCCACACCTTGGACTGTGATCCGAATCAGTTGTCCACAAAAGAGAAACTCTTGTACAGATCATAGTTACACAAAAACTCCAGGCAATCAACAGGTTGCTGTCACAAAAAAAGAAGAACAGTGGCAGTTTTGATAAAGATGTTAGTTGAACAAAAGTTACTAAAAAAAGTGAACTTGTGTGATTGATATTCAATCAATCTTTCTTTTTTGTTGTTGCATGTTTAATGATGATGATGCTCTTTCCTCTGCCTCCCTGTAAGTATTTGCACAACATATACAATAGAATCAAAGGGAATAGGCAGTTAAAGCAATCTCAGATCGTTCCATTTGAAATTATAAAGTTGAACGTTGTTACTAAAAGCACAAAACACATACTGAAAAAGATGAGAAACATTATTTTTTCTCTTTCGAAATAGACAAAGAGATAAGAGTTGAGAAGAGGTTTTCAGGAAACAAAACTTTGTATACTGACATAAGTATTCAAATGTTATTCCACTGCTTTCTCCAGAAGCTGGGATGTCGAAAGGAAACTAGTTAGCAATTTATAATGTTAACCAAATAGGAAGATGTAGTCAAGAAATATAGCACACTGATTTGCACTTAATTGTAGTGCAAATTGTCTTCCTAATCACGGGAATTAAGCTACTCCAAAAGCCGTTTGTCACATTTAACTTGTGTTTTAATGTTTTTAGGTCATTCAAGTGAGTTGAGGTAATTTGGCAGAAAAGATGCATTTTCAGGGCCAATTGGAGCATTCCCGAGAAAATGACGAAAGTCAACCGAAGTCAACCGGGCCCACACATGGTCAACTCCGAGGTCAAACCCGAAGGCATCACACTTCAAATCCATCCATGAGCAGCCCAAGCCCACAAGGAGAGCCCATTTTGAGTGTTGAGATATTTTGGTGGCAAATTCAAGTTCAAATGAGAGACAAAGCATTTAATGCTCAAGAAAGCATTTAATGCTCAAGGCACCATTTGTCTCTTAGCATATGGTCCCAAATATGATCCTATGGTCTCAAAATCAGCTCCTCATTATCTCTACATGGTAGGGCTAAAACTAGCACTCAATTAAATCCTTGCAAATAAGAATATTGTCACGTAGTAGTATGGATAAGCAAGGGTCTCCCGCAGAGGATTGATTCTAATTACTAAACTACAATGACTAAAACAATAAAGTAAAGATTGGGGGGTTTTAACTAAGCTAACAAAGAAATCTAATTTAAGATGGAAATTAATCCAAGGTATCAAGAGTTGTGATGGAGAAAATCAATGAGAATAATGTAACCAGGGACATGCTATTCACCACAAGACAATGTTTCATTTATGATAAGCCAATCTATCCTTCTTAGCAATTGAATGTCATTACTCAAGTTAAGCCAATGGTGTGTCGAACTTAACCTATTAATCTCTCATACTTGGTATGTTAGATGCATGACGTTTACAACCTAACTTAGCTTCCAATGAGCAGCCTAGGATGGTATTTCCAAAAGGTTTAACAAATCAAAAGTCATTAAGCAAGAAGAGATTGTGAGCAACGCTAGGCAACTTCGATACTGGAGTTGTTCTAATTACCTAGATATTGATTCATATGAACAAGTCAATAATTCATGCGCTACTCTAGAACATGTTATGATAAAGATGATCATGCACATATTCATAGCAATAAAACCCTAGCATGCTCACTAAGTATGCATCCAAAGCAAACAAACATAGGATTTATCAATGAAAAACCAATGAATCAACAAACACACAATTGTCTAAGAAGTCTTGATTAAACCAAAATCATAAAATCCACATGTCTAGGGTTAGAAGCAGCCCCTAGTTACTAAAGAAATTAGCCACACAAAGTCATGGTGGCAATCACAAAGTTCATAAGAAAAATACTAAGAAACCAAAAGGAAGAATAGAATCACGGCGATCTTCACGGCTCCCCTTCTCTTTGAATGTCAAGATGTCTAGATATCTTTCCCGGCTGATTAAGAGATCCTTAAATACCCCAGGTTAGGGTTTAAAACGTCCATGGCCCAATAGGAGTCGAAGCCCATGAGGAAAATCACAAATCCTAAATGAATTAGGTTTCCAGATTCGCGCGCAGATTGATCTTCGCTCACTTAATCAGCCATAACTTCTTCTAGAAAACTCCGAATCACGAACCGTCAGAAGTTCCTGAAAATAGACATCCGGGGCTTTCCGTCCATATATTGTACATCTTCTAATTCATTCTGAGCTGCTCCCAGTTCTCTGTCGAAGTGGACTGATCTGCACAGGCAGATTCACCAGTTTAGCTTTTAATCTCCTTGTTTTGGTTCTTTTCATCCTCAATGCTCCAAGAGTCATATAAAATATAAAACGACATAACTAACTCGAATAAAGATGGAATGTGAGAGAATTGATATAGAATTAAGCACAATGGAGCACACAAATATGCTCCCATCACTACACACCATTTTGTCCCTTAGCCTTCCATTTTGTCCCTTAGCCTTCCTTCTACATGTGTAGCATCTTATTTATGGACCCTTGGATCATTTCTCTTGCATCAAAGCCCTTCATTTAGCATCATACATATACTTAGCACCTTCCCTTGCTGGAAATTAGATCCCACCAGACCAGCAGCCACCCCATTCCACATTCCATCCACCAAGAACACCAAGAAACTGTCCAGTTTTGTTCTTCCATTTTCACCATCTTCCACCTTTCAAATCACTTTTCTTCCTTCACGAAAGTTGTTCCTAAGACATCCATTTATCTTAGAAACTAACTTTTACCACCATTCCACCATCATTCCACCACGTTTCAGGCTCCACAGCTGAGAATTCGTCAAGAACACAAGGAATTCGGGAACTTGGAGAAGAAGAAGCTTGGGAGAGAAGAGGAGTTCAAGAGGGGGCTGTCATCTATACTTGGAGTCACCAAGGAGCTGCTGGCCATCATCCCTTGAGAATTTCTTAACCCTACTCTAGTTATTCTTTGTATTCATGTTTCCATTCTTGACAATATTGATGTATTTCATAAACATGTGTGAGTAGTCCTTTAGATTGGGGGCTAGGGTTGTGTGCCCTAGCCCATGATGATGTATTAATGAACCTTAATGTTTATGTATGTTGATTGAAAGATGAACATGTTCTTTGTCAATTTAATCATGTTTTATGCTTGTTATTGAATAAGACTAATTCTTGAGCATGTGTTGAACTTGTATTGTGTGAGATTGTTTAGATTAGTCACCTTAACAATCTTGGACAATTGACATTTGAGCATGATGAGTATGAGCATGAAGCTTTCCTTGTTTGAATTCCTAGTCTTAAAGTCCTTTGCCTTACTTGATTAACTTGGGGACCTTAACACGGCTTAAGTTAATTGAGTAGGAGTTCAAGTTGTTGTGAATAGCACAATTTGACACGAGATGATGATTGAGACTCGGTCTTGGAACCATAACATGGCTAAGATACGGAATTTAGTTTGTTAATTATTCAACATTGCATATTCATTAGGTTTGAGATTCATCGGAGTGGGTTAGAGTTAACCCGAAACACCAATCGTCTTCATCACTTGATCACAACAACACCTGTCACGCCCCGATTTTCCAATCAATTAATAAGGCATTTTGCCCTTAATTACAAACCATTCGGGAACGTGACGACATGGAATATCAAATACAAATATGCACAAGAATTTTTTTCCTTTTAATTCAAGTACAACAACACATACTCCATGCCCAACGTATGTAAATGTTGACCCGTTCTTTAGAGTCAAATATTACATACCAATAAATTACATAATAAATTGATATTACAAAATATTAAGTACTTAATCCAACAGAGTTTATCACAAACAGCGGAAGTCTATAAACCAACAAAATGTATGCAGCCTTGCTTACTCCTGGTTATCCTTACCTGCAGGTATAACCCCTACACCGTGGAATAGTGTACCGGGTTATATCAACAAACCCGGTCAGCTTATGAAGCCGGTATGAGTGATCTAAGTTTACTCACCCTAAAACGTTTAACAAAAATATACATATATATATTTTGTTTAAAACAATATATATGTAATTTATATTCTTCAAATATAATTCTAATCCCGAAAATTCATATTATAGAATATACTGAACCTACGCGTCCCATACCACGTATTTTAACCCCACACGTCCCATAAACGTGTATGTTAATCCCAGGGTAATTCAGAATATTAAATAATATAAACCTTCCCCAAAATCGTTTCCCAAAATTATGATTTCTTTCTTTTTAAGAAAAGTAAATCATCATAATAATTACTTCAATTTTTAAAGAAGTAAAAACTTCTAAATACAATTCAATAATTCTCCAAGAATTGTAATTCAATAAATCAATGCTTCAATTATTTAAGAAGCAAATTCATATCATACTCACACAAAACCACAATCAACTTCAAATGATTAAAAGCGAGAATACCATTTTTCTTCTCCTTTTAATACATCAAGATAAAGCGAGAATACCATTTTTCTTCTCCTTTATTACATAAAGTATTCATCTTTGTTTTCAATGAATACATGGCTACACAGTCTAGAACTCTAACCTTCACCTTCTGGCTACACAGTCTAAAGCTCTAACCTTCACCATTGGCTACACAGTCTAGAGCTCTAACCTTCACCCATTGGCTACACAGTCTAAAGCTCTAACCTTCACCCATTGGCTACAAAAACATTCGAGTAGGCAAACACAATATCATAATTTTTGAAATATTGTTCCCACAAAATCCACCAATTAAAACAATAAAATGAATACTTTCAAATATTGTTTTAACACAAAATCACACATGCTGATATATCAAATTAAAATTGTATTTAATTTATATATCGCAAAATCATTTAAATAAATATAATTATTTATTTTCGCAAACAACACAATATGAATTAATATTCATATATAAAATATCGTGAGATTCACTCACCTCTAATTCCTGCTGCGTCTTCAAATAATACCCGGGAATCGACAAAGCTAGCCAAATGCTTCATGATTCCAAAATACCTATGAACATGCAATTTTCCACTTAGCATATCATAGTTTCCAAATTGATGATTCTAAAATCCAATCACTTCAGATATTCCTCAAATGTCTCTTAGACATCAATAACCATAATTCGGGACAGTTTGACCAAAAGTCAACCGTCGGTCAACGTGGGTCCCACGTCTACTATTCATCAACGGGTCCCACACAAAATCCGAAACTTCCAAAATCCATCAACATGCTTATTTCTAGCATCCTAACATCATATCCAAAATTGGTGATGATCCAACGGTCGGATCATCACGGATCTAACGATCCATAACTATCGCTTAATTGATCATTGATCAAACGACCGAATTTGACAAAAGTCAAAACACGAAATTGTTCGTATCGACGAACCAAGCCAAACGGAGCAAAGAACTGCTCCTGGACCGGCCGGACGCGCCGCCGACGCGCCGCCACCGACGGTGGCCAGCCGCCGGACAAAAGTTGTCTGATTGCTATGAAATTTTAACAGCATGTTCTACACATTACCAGAAACAACTTTCATAACTACCACAAGGGCCAATTCAAAGTAAAAAGTCTCGAATTTACCTCGATAGTTCCAAAACCCTAGGATTTCAAATCCAAAATTCTCTTTCGTCCGAACTCCGATTGAAGCGTACTTTATGTTGTTAGAAAGCCCCAAGCAAGGCCTACAAAGCCCAGTAGGTAAGGTGACTCGATTTGGCCGAAAACTTGCCCAGAAACGGATGAACAGTTCGGCTGCGTTTTTCCCCTTTTTCTTTTCTTGATTTCTCCTTCTATACTAAGAATTGATCAAGGAAATTTATATAGGGTTGAAGATAATTGAGTGGTGAACAATTTGGGACAAGTTTCATGGCCGGAGATGGCCGGAATTGGGAGAAATCGCCGGTCAAAGTGGTCGGTTACTGTAGCACGGGTGAACAGTAATTTTCTGGGGGAAATTCTGATTTTTGGTGAATAGTAAAACCCAAAATCATTTTTATAGAAATTCGTCAAACTTTCGAGGTCCATAACTTCTTCATACGATGTCCGTTACCGGTGAACCGAAATCCTACGAACTCGATTCGACGAGGTCTACAAATCTCGTGAAGAAAGTTTTCCCAAATTCTCAACGGATACAAAGTTACCTTAATTAACCTTGTGTAACTTATAATTACCACCGTAATTATCGTTTTACGACGAAAACCCCTAAAAATACGAAATCACACCATTTCACTTCAAATTTCACGACCTATTTTATAAAAATAGTATCGAAATTTTCGGGGTATTACAGTCTACCCTCCTTAAAGAAATTTCGTCCCGAAATTTGGACGCAGAGTACACCCAAGGTTATCACACTTCAATTCCAAATCTCAGAATTTATTTCATTAATAACCGGGTAGTACACATCAAACCACAACACAACCACAACTTGGTTCTCACAACCTGAAATTCAAATCCCAGAATTTATTTAATAATAAACCGGGTACTACACAACCACACATAAAGTAAAGAAACTGAAGTTACAGTTCGCACACACTGCTATTACAACTTCTAAAATGCCTCACAGGGCTTACACTACCAGAAGCCATCCTTAAACCTCCAATAGTGACTTCGTGGATAAGAGGCCGGATGTCTCGGAATTCCATACATCATAAGCTGATAGAAATATGCTGCCTCCACGAAACACTTGCAAGTGTCGCAACATTCTCTAGCTGCATGCCTATCTCCATCCACGTCCCACATGTCCTGGCCAAAAGGACGCCAAAAACTTGACTCACCGCAAGTAAGACATTTACCGGCGGGCAGGAAAGCAGTAGTCGACGGAAAATACAATAACAGATGCTCATGACAAAACTCGGCCTGATGCATCATCCGCTCGACTTCTTCTCTACAGTAGTAGATGTTCCATCCGCTTCTCCACCAGACGAGAGCTTCACACAGGCGCTGCACCATTTTCTGCTGCTCGGCTCGTGGTCCCAAAATCATCCTTATCATACACGCTGCATAAAATGCAACATGATGACCGACCACCAAACTGGGACGTGCGCCATAAAATGTTCCTGGTTTGCATGCCGCATCGAAGTACTCCAGGGCTAAAGGTATGTTCGCTGCCTCCACGAGTACTCGTATTCCCATTCGGAACAGAGACTCCGGGTTCTTCGCTTCCCAGCAACGATTTGCGAAGATACGCACTTGCAGATCCGCTTCTATAGAACCAGTGGGTCTGGATCCACCATCGAATCCATCCATGTCGATCGCTGCCAAAGTAGACCAGCTATCGGCATACTCCTTGAAGGTCTTCGAGACACAACGGAGTTCCATTGTGCTCTGCAGGGATGCGGTAGCAACCAACTGGAATATGTACTTCCAGATCTCCACCGGAAGTTCACTCCAATCAGTATTCTTTGATCTCTTACTGCACTCTCCTTTGCTCACCATTTTGCAAATTCTAGTAGATGTGTTTGTTTGAAATCAGATATGAGTTAAGTAACACAGCTCCTTATCCTATGTATTTAAACACAACTTTCCACCGTAAGGGAAATCTTTCTTTAATGTAAGTGCGGTGCACTCAACAACCCACTAAGAATAATTATTGCTCATATCTGTCTCAATTACTCAAAAGTATCGCCCACGATGCAAGATTCCACAAGATTTAAATCAACAAAATCTCAGTTTTCCACTAACGTCGATCATAATGGCTCTTTACTTTAACTTTCGCATAATTAATTCCTCAAAAGATGCGAGGTCTCACAAGAGTGGAACTGTATGTGGAAAATCCATGCATCGGGGAAAAGAAATCTTCCACGATCTCCAAGGGCTCCGACAATTAGCTGTAAATCAGCCACTCACTTTTGCTTTTGAAATTTTCAAATCCTCCACCAACAATAAATATACACCTTACGCATCCACTAACAGATACTTTCCATTAGTGCCATAACCTCCTTTCTCTTTCAAAGAGAACTTCTTCACCCCACTTCTCAGAAATTTACACCAACTCAAACATGTCACGCAAAGTGAATTCGTTCAGTGAATTACTTCAATCTGATCCCTCTGAAAGCCAATTTTTTGAGGGCTTAGATGAAATAATTTCACCAGCAATAGAATTCAACAACGATATCGACATGTTAGACATGCTTCTAGCAGAAGACGAAGCCATTGAAGTAGCCCCAAGTCCACAAGTATCATCTCCACAAGCTGAACCTGGTCCATCCCAACGTATTCCACTGAGGAAGAGCTTCACCAAATACCAAGTCCAAGCATTGAAGGACTTCGTCGAGGCTTTTCCACAGCCAACTGTTCAACAGCGACAAGATTTGGGTGACCAAATAAGGTTAACGTTTGCACAAGTCTCTGCCTGGGTGATAAAGCATCGACCCCGAACGCCTGCCCAAACAACTCGTCAACAAAATTTTCTGCTGAGACAGAAAATCAATGAGCTTCAAGCTCAACTTAGTCAGTACCAAGCTGCATTCAGCCGAATCAACTGCAACCATTGTGGAAATCGAGTTACTCCCAATAGTGAGCTACTAAAAGGGATTGAAGAGACTACCCCACAACCTCAGACTCTTCCAATTCCTGCAGTCATCGGTCCAAGGGAAAAGTCTCACATGAGGAGGGATATTCAAAAGTGTATGTCGATCCCACATCACTCTTCTTCTACACAACAACCATCAGACAAAATCAACCGTTCAGAACCTGAAGAAGCATCTGCCGTGGCAGAAGCATCTGTCGTGGCAGACACAACTAAGATTTCTGAAATCATTGTGTCGGTCAGAGATGAGCTAATCATCATGGCATCTGCTGCTGCGCCACTGTGGATCTCTGCACTCAAATCCAGCTCTGTCACGCTTCATGAGTTCCTGAATGAAGCAGAGTACAAGAGAATCTTCACTAACGGTATTGATCTTACTCCCACTAACTTCCAAACTGAAGCTTCTCGCTACACAGCCACTGTTCCCCTCAGTCCTGTCGTACTCGTGAATCTCTTCATGGATGTGGACCAATGGTCCACCATATTCGGTAGCATCATTTCAAGGGCGAGTATCCTTGATGTCTTGTCATCAGGGACTACTGAAAGCTACAACGAAACCATCCAAGTCATGACTGCTGAGTTCCAGGTGACCAGTCCATCTGTCTCCACTCGTGTAACTCACTTTGTTCGTTATTGCCAACGACAAACAGAACAAAGTTGGGCAATAATTGACGTCTCTGTGGACGGTTTAAGCTCAAATCTGGGTCCACACTCAAAATCTCAATGCAAGAAGCGTCCATCCGGATGCTTAATCCAAGATTTGTTCAATGGCAGCTCTCGTGTCGTATGGGTGGAACATGTTGATGTACAGGATCAAATCATGCACCAAACATACCGAACGCTAGTGGAGTCAGGCTTAGCCTTCGGAGCAAGGCGATGGGTAGAAATACTTCAGAGGCAAGCGGAAAGGTTAAATTATTCCGCGGCTGACACTTATCCTCCTCAAGACTTTTGTGTCATACCATCTGTGGAAGGAAGAAGAAACTTGTTGCAGATGGCATGCAGAATAGTGACAGACTTTTGCACAGACATCGGCAACTCTACTGCTCATGAATGGAAGGTAGCTGAACAAACCAAGTTCAGGGGTTCAGGGATAAGAGTCTCCACCAACAAAATCTGGAACAGGCTGAATAAGCCTCATGGTCTCACTCGAACTGCATCTGCAATAATCCAGCATCATGTCTCTCACAGAAAGCTCTTTGACTTCTTCATTGACGTACAAACTCGGAACCAGTGGGACCACCTAGCATTGGAAAAAGAAGTGCAGGAGATTGCACATATCACAACTGGTCATGATCCACGCAATTGTGTCTCCTTGTTGCAAATGCACAACACCTATATACTCCAAGAAAGTTGTACTGATTCAACAGGGTCATACGTGATTTATGCCCCTATTAGTCAGTCAACGGTGCAGAAGTTAATAGGCGGTTGTGAGTTAGGTACAATTGTATTCCTAACTTCGGGTTTTTCAATTCTACCAGATATGCCTACTGCTGGAAGAACAGAAGGGATCTCAGACAATCCATACATTGGTTGTCTAGTAACGGTAGCAACACAGATCTCTACTGAGTTACTGAAGAACAAGAAAGGGTCAGTGGATCAAGTCTGTCGTTTGATCCAGGGTACGGTTGAGAGAATTAGAAATGTAGCCATGTAAGACTATCAATTTCGGAATTGTAATTTGTACTTTATATTCTTAACAACACAACAGCACTGAAGAGCACATGATGGGGATCCGCCGCGGTCGGGCCATCACTCGATAAATACTGTGTGCTATTAAGCATACGAAGTAACCATCACTTGAATGAATCTAAGAACCTAACGTCAAACCCTAAACCGATCCTAAGCTCTAAACCCTAACTTCACTTCACAATTCTAAAACTCGTTTCATCTCCGTAGAGCGTTCCATTGCTCAATCACTTCCTTAGAGCATTGTTTTGCTCTGATACCAATCTGTCACGCCCCGATTTTCCAATCAATTAATAAGGCATTTTGCCCTTAATTACAAACCATTCGGGAACGTGACGACATGGAATATCAAATACAAATATGCACAAGAATTTTTTTCCTTTTAATTCAAGTACAACAACACATACTCCATGCCCAACGTATGTAAATGTTGACCCGTTCTTTAGAGTCAAATATTACATACCAATAAATTACATAATAAATTGATATTACAAAATATTAAGTACTTAATCCAACAGAGTTTATCACAAACAGCGGAAGTCTATAAACCAACAAAATGTATGCAGCCTTGCTTACTCCTGGTTATCCTTACCTGCAGGTATAACCCCTACACCGTGGAATAGTGTACCGGGTTATATCAACAAACTCGGTCAGCTTATGAAGCCGGTATGAGTGATCTAAGTTTACTCACCCTAAAACGTTTAACAAAAATATACATATATATATTTTGTTTAAAACAATATATATGTAATTTATATTCTTCAAATATAATTCTAATCCCGAAAATTCATATTATAGAATATACTGAACCTACGCGTCCCATACCACGTATTTTAACCCCACACGTCCCATAAACGTGTATGTTAATCCCAGGGTAATTCAGAATATTAAATAATATAAACCTTCCCCAAAATCGTTTCCCAAAATTATGATTTCTTTCTTTTTAAGAAAAGTAAATCATCATAATAATTACTTCAATTTTTAAAGAAGTAAAAACTTCTAAATACAATTCAATAATTCTCCAAGAATTGTAATTCAATAAATCAATGCTTCAATTATTTAAGAAGCAAATTCATATCATACTCACACAAAACCACAATCAACTTCAAATGATTAAAAGCGAGAATACCATTTTTCTTCTCCTTTTAATACATCAAGATAAAGCGAGAATACCATTTTTCTTCTCCTTTATTACATAAAGTATTCATCTTTGTTTTCAATGAATACATGGCTACACAGTCTAGAACTCTAACCTTCACCTTCTGGCTACACAGTCTAAAGCTCTAACCTTCACCATTGGCTACACAGTCTAGAGCTCTAACCTTCACCCATTGGCTACACAGTCTAAAGCTCTAACCTTCACCCATTGGCTACAAAAACATTCGAGTAGGCAAACACAATATCATAATTTTTGAAATATTGTTCCCACAAAATCCACCAATTAAAACAATAAAATGAATACTTTCAAATATTGTTTTAACACAAAATCACACATGCTGATATATCAAATTAAAATTGTATTTAATTTATATATCGCAAAATCATTTAAATAAATATAATTATTTATTTTCGCAAACAACACAATATGAATTAATATTCATATATAAAATATCGTGAGATTCACTCACCTCTAATTCCTGCTGCGTCTTCAAATAATACCCGGGAATCGACAAAGCTAGCCAAATGCTTCATGATTCCAAAATACCTATGAACATGCAATTTTCCACTTAGCATATCATAGTTTCCAAATTGATGATTCTAAAATCCAATCACTTCAGATATTCCTCAAATGTCTCTTAGACATCAATAACCATAATTCGGGACAGTTTGACCAAAAGTCAACCGTCGGTCAACGTGGGTCCCACGTCTACTATTCATCAACGGGTCCCACACAAAATCCGAAACTTCCAAAATCCATCAACATGCTTATTTCTAGCATCCTAACATCATATCCAAAATTGGTGATGATCCAACGGTCGGATCATCACGGATCTAACGATCCATAACTATCGCTTAATTGATCATTGATCAAACGACCGAATTTGACAAAAGTCAAAACACGAAATTGTTCGTATCGACGAACCAAGCCAAACGGAGCAAAGAACTGCTCCTGGACCGGCCGGACGCGCCGCCGACGCGCCGCCACCGACGGTGGCCAGCCGCCGGACAAAAGTTGTCTGATTGCTATGAAATTTTAACAGCATGTTCTACACATTACCAGAAACAACTTTCATAACTACCACAAGGGCCAATTCAAAGTAAAAAGTCTCGAATTTACCTCGATAGTTCCAAAACCCTAGGATTTCAAATCCAAAATTCTCTTTCGTCCGAACTCCGATTGAAGCGTACTTTATGTTGTTAGAAAGCCCCAAGCAAGGCCTACAAAGCCCAGTAGGTAAGGTGACTCGATTTGGCCGAAAACTTGCCCAGAAACGGATGAACAGTTCGGCTGCGTTTTTCCCCTTTTTCTTTTCTTGATTTCTCCTTCTATACTAAGAATTGATCAAGGAAATTTATATAGGGTTGAAGATAATTGAGTGGTGAACAATTTGGGACAAGTTTCATGGCCGGAGATGGCCGGAATTGGGAGAAATCGCCGGTCAAAGTGGTCGGTTACTGTAGCACGGGTGAACAGTAATTTTCTGGGGGAAATTCTGATTTTTGGTGAATAGTAAAACCCAAAATCATTTTTATAGAAATTCGTCAAACTTTCGAGGTCCATAACTTCTTCATACGATGTCCGTTACCGGTGAACCGAAATCCTACGAACTCGATTCGACGAGGTCTACAAATCTCGTGAAGAAAGTTTTCCCAAATTCTCAACGGATACAAAGTTACCTTAATTAACCTTGTGTAACTTATAATTACCACCGTAATTATCGTTTTACGACGAAAACCCCTAAAAATACGAAATCACACCATTTCACTTCAAATTTCACGACCTATTTTATAAAAATAGTATCGAAATTTTCGGGGTATTACAACACCTTTGTTGGGCTTGTCACCTCAACAACCTTTAAACTATCAAGCACAATCACTTGTGCATTTACTTGTTTGCCTAGTTTAGTATGGTTACTTTAGGTCACTGTTTTGGTCACTAGTCACTCAAGAGTGACACCCCTTTGAACACTACACTTGCATGTTGCACATACTCACTTCTAAGTACATAGCCCATTCCTTGTCACACCACTTCTAGTGCTAATACATCTTGGTTGCATTGTATCGCCTATAGGGATCTTGGGCCGTCCAATCCCTTGGGTACGACATTCCCCTGGTCATTAATCTATACTTTCACCACCACACTTTGACGACACGTCACACACAAATTTAATCCAGACATGATCAAGTTGTTGTTCTCACCAATCAAATGTTATTGCAATGAAAATGTTTAATCCGCTTTGAATTCTAACAAATTCATAATTCGCAACCACTTTGATTAACTCAATCTAATGCTTACCCTCTCAAAAAGAAGAAAGGAAGGCAAAGCAATTAGTATCATCTTAGCATGTAATTGAAAGTGAAGTTAGTATCAGTGTAATATCTATAAATATTATAGAAAAGGATAAGGAAGATTGACATATTAAAAAAATAGTGATGAGCAAAGGAAGGTAAATAAATGAAAACAAAAGTTACCCTATTAGGTTTACCTTCTGGATTTTTTTTCGGGTTCTGTTTTGAAAAAGGTCTTTTAGTTTGTTTCATTTAGTCTCTTTCTTTCAGAGTGTGGGTGGTCTAGTGTATTTGATATATCTAGAGTGATGCTTCTGACCATCAGGTTGCGATTCAAGTTCACTTTGATTTCAAATAGGTGTGCTTGCCCCACTTTGTCAGCAATTTCTTCAGGCAGTGATTGTTCAGTTGGGTAGAACCTTTTCTCCAGCAGTTCTTCACATTTGTTATTGAAAAGTTCTTTGGCTTGTCATCCCAACAAAGTCAATGTGGCCTGATTCGATTCTCTTTGTCTTCGATTATCATCTTGACTCTATAGCTGCATAGGTATTGCAAAGGAAAATATTCTTATAAGTCATATATATCAATTATTTTATAACAAATGAAATGATACTTTATCAAATAAGCCAGTTTATCTAGTATTTCCCATCAAAGTGCAGTATATGCTAATTTGATGATGATATTGAATAAAAGTAGTGCTTCAATTGTTTGGCAAGATCAGTATTACACTATTGTCGTTGCATGAAATAATATAAATTATAAAATTTCTGCAAACACATAATTGTGAAAGCAAATAGCAATGTTATTAAGTGTGTTAATCTCAATTTGAATGTTGGTGAACAAAAAATGCATGACTTTTTTGATGCAAAAGAAGAATCTAATATTGAATTGAAAAGGGGGGGAATGGCTTTCAGGAAGAGGGGGAGGGTTATGCAAAAACGTGAAAGAGCATAGAGGGGAGGAGTAAAAGGGGTTGCAGCGATGGACAATCCTGCAAGGACATGAGAGAGCATAGGCAAGAAATAAAAGCATGCAAACACTATTTCACATGTTCAAAACAAATGCACTCTAACTTGTATGCAGATATTATTTCACCTACGTTAAATATTCTAACTAAATTGTGTCTGAATGTAGATTCCAATTGGATATCAATGTTTGCTTTCAAATTGATTTACAAATTTTCAAACAGAAGTTACAATAAAGTTTTAGTATTCAGTTACTTACTATGGTTGAGGTTTTTGAAGACCATGTAGTGCCCAAAAATACTCATTGTCCTCCTCCTCATCTTTTTGCAACTGTTTGTAACACTTTGAGGTTGAGTATCTCATATACCATCACCCATTTTGTGAAAATCTTCGAATTGAAGCACTGCAGTAGACTGTTTTGTTCTGTAATACATAAATAGTTAGTCAGAATATAATTAATGTATGAGAATTTTGGAGGATTTGTGTGTATAAGTTTGTGAAATTGGATCTGAAATATCATTTTCTGTGGTGAAATGTAAATAATTATTTATATCAGTACCATGTATTCTTGTGGATTGAGTGCATTCAACTCCGACACAGTTATTCGGTTTTGTTGTTCGACTCCTCTAGCTGTTTGATAGTCGGAGATGGCACCCATTATGTCCACCTTGTCTCCTGTTTCAGAGAACCTTCAAAAAAGATATAATTCGTTTATAGTTGTTTGAAGATTACACATGAAAATCTGCTAAATCTTGTAGACAACGTTTGAAGATTCCAAACATATACAATTTGAAAGTTACAGATGAAAATCTATTGACTTTTAAACAAATGCAGAATACAGATTGGCTTGAACTTAGTGTTAATATATCATATTGCACTTATTATATATTAATATATCATGTAGTATGTAGTAGTAATGAGAATGGGATTAAAAAACACAAACAGGAGTTTGTAAATAGAATCTGCAGACGTTTGAGTTTATCATCAGATTGATTAGAACATAGAACTTAATACAAAAAGGAAGATTGAGAAATAATTAAAGTATATTATTAAATTTAGCACAACATCATTAACTGAAATACAAAATACATTATGTTGAGTAATTTATTTTGTGAGCAGATAACTTACTCGATCATGTACTTGTCTATCATAGGAACGGCTGGGTTGAAGAAAATGCATTTATGGTTTGAGTTTGAGGCTACAACACACTCTGTAAATTGAGGCAGCAGATTAATGTGTAAATAGTAGTTGTGAAATAACAGTCAGTGGTTTTGGGTGAGTATTTACCTTCGAATTTACCGAGGCTCAAGCGTATGAACACAGCAAGCACACGTGGAGGTGATCTTTGCGGGGTTTCCATGTCAAATGATCTGGCGCTGTCTCCCCAATGAGTGATTCTGAGGGTCTCCCTTCTGCATGTTGAGTATCGGAAATTAAGTTTTTGTCATTTAGTAAGAATGTTAACAGATTTCGTGTGTGAAAAAGTTAGTAGACATTATACCTGAGGTTTGAACAGTGATGCCACATTTTGTCTCCACTTTTTTTTTTGGTTCTCAGAGGCTGTTGATGCGGTGCTTTGACCGTTTTGATGCACACATAAATGTCTTACATCGAAAAACACAATAGTTAGTACTATTGAAATGTTAGTGTCATATACACACAGAGGAATTGAGCGACAAATTTGACACTTGCCTGTCAGGATTTCCTTGCTCTGTTGTTCTTTTTCCAAATGTTCGAATTCAATAGGCCGAAATGAGTGTTGTGGAATTGGAGGTGAAGTCTGATCTAGTTTCACAAACTGTGTTGATCCATTGAAATGCACCACCATTTTATTCTTGAGAACTATGAATGAACGAAAATCTTCCTGTGTAGAGAAACGGTAGATGTCATATAGTTATCCTAGCTCCACCTTCTGACTCATATCATCGTGATGTTCTTCATTGATGAGAGCGTGAATCGAGTCTCCCTGATTTAGTTCAGAAAATGAATTATAAGTATATATTAGAATTTTTTTTCACGATAGAAATGGCTATGATCAGTGTGTTTAGAAGTTACATTTTCATCAATCAACACATAGTGCAGTCCATCGTAACTCTCACTGTTGTACAATCTAGGTCTCCAAACCCTTGATTCACGAACTCTGATTCTGTATTTGTACCGAAAGGGTACTGTCACTCTCAGTGGTGTTATTTCCATCTTGTTTCCCACTTGTAAATAGGAAGTAGAATGTATTAGGCAAAATTCAAGATATATCCTACTTCTGTTTTAATATGTAGGAAATTTACACAAAGCCGCATAAATCTCAAAACTTACGCAAAGTCACATAAATTCCAAATAGAAAAACCTGTTTTAGTATATGGGAAACTTAAGCAAAGCTACATAAATCCCAAATTGAAAAATACCAATCACTCAGAGAAGGTAAGTGAGAAATTGAATCAAACGTAGATAGATTTGCCGTACAGAATATTTACATAGACCTTTGCCAACAAACTATGTCAAATATATATATTGATAAACAAATAGAAAAGAGGAGGGTGAATATCAGAGACCATGAACTATAATTTGCACACTCAGTAGTAACTATCCAAACATCAAAAAACCCATCAAGACATGTTCAGAACATGAAACATGTAATGTGCCAAGTGATATGTTTTGAAATCCTTGTGCTACTGTATGTCTAATTACAGTTAGCCAATTTGGTATACATGCATGAGCTGTTGGTAAAAAGTGGAAGCGTTAGAGGCTTTGGGAAGTGAAAAGCTAATGTAACATTTTAGGCCAGCCTACAATGTTCAGTAGGCCATTATGTTTTTCTAGGCGACATACTTGTTGCAATGTTACAAATTCAATTCTTCTTTTGTCTAGCCCTATTGAATACAGAGTTGTAGAATAAAATATCATAGCTAGCCATCACTGGATCTCCAAACCCGAGTAAGGGGTTTTTGACAATTTTCACTTCATAATATTAATACTATTGACATACCCCTTTTGTGTCTTAATGATGAAGAGAAGAGAGGGTGCTTAGACAGATTGGTACTATATAGCTTCTCCCAGCTCTTTTTACCACACTCTATTTTGCTATATATATTTTTTTTCAAAAAACTTATTTATATATCGTTCAAAAGAGAAGAGGCTTCTGGACTCTAGACGAAAAAGAAACACTAAAACCAACAAAGATACCAGAAAATATATTTCAGTAGGGAAAATAAGTTTTTTTTTTTTTGGCAGAATACACAGAGCACAACAAAACAGACTAACAAAAACTGAAAAATCATATCAAAATCAAGTCAACATCGCAGCTGAAAACCAAAACTGAATTCAAAGAATGCAGTTTTACTTCCTTAAACCAAGTAACTATATAACATAATAGGAGAATTAACTGGGAAGATCTGTCCAACTAATTCGAAATTCGCAAAAGTTGAAAACCGGGGAAAGATTTACACAGTATTAACATGTAGTTGAGTGTTTCTATTGGGACCTTCAAATTTGCTCACTTGATCTCACTCCATTATGACTTATTAAATGACATTTATAACCTCCTATAAAATGACTATTAAGGACAATAATTATACCAAAAATATATTATGTTTATTTTCTCTAGAATTTCCAATTCAATAATATTAGATTGCATTCTTTATTATTTTCCTTATCTATTTTCATTTTCTAATTTCACTACATACTCATTAAAACATTTATATATATTTAATAAGAATTAAAACTATGATAGATCATGTGACATAAAAATTTGTATCATTTGTTGAACGCATATTGGTGACAGAGAACAAAAGAAATTATACTTCTAAATCTAAGTCTATCCATTATATTTGCAAAAAACAAAACTAGCAATTAAAAAATATATATAAAATATTTAATCATGAGGTACAAAAAATAGAGGAAAAAAATAAACAGTAAGAATAAATTATTACTTTTTTTTATTGCACAGCTAAAAGAGAAAAGAATAGGTAAAAAAAACAAAGAATAGTTCATGCTAAAACATTTTCTTGTTGATTAGAAATTAATTTTTGAAACCCAATACCTTGTGTTTGATTTTTTTTATTGGATAAGAGATTTATGTTGTCTGATTTAGGAATGAACATTTAATTAAGATTTATAGAGTAATTATATCATTGAAATAGCTAAGTTTTTTTATTTTAAAGATGAAAGTTTTTTGCAAATTATATGAGTGAGGTTATTTGAGGAAGTTTAGTGAGGTTTAGTGAGTAAAATTTAGTATTTGAAAATTTATTAGGAGGTGTAAAAAGTTTAGAGGTCAAGTAAGTAAATTTGGAGGTTCCAATAGAAACACTCCATGTAGTTACATGAATCTTTTTCTGTCAAAATCCAGAAAACAAAAGGTTGAATTAGTTGTCATCAAAGGAGATCAATATTGTCGATATAAAAGTGGAAACAAATTTTACAAAGTGACACACGAATACCTCACCAGATTTGTGTGTTGAGAGATTTGGGCTGCGGATTTCTAACTTCTTGTTTATCTTCTTATGTTCTCTAATTTCTGGTCTTTTTTTTTCTCTCTCTTGAATTCCCAGTCTCAAAGAAATGAACATGGAATCATCTAATATTGTTCCGAGATAGGATTCGAGGCAACCGGTGGAAGAGATAGAATTTACACAAATAGTGGAAGATATAGAATTAGAGGCAAACGGTGGAAGAGATAGAACTTAGGGTAGATGGGCTTCTAGATTACAGACATGTCAAGACCACTGATGGGATAAAGCTGTAAAAAAAAATTGAGAGAATAAGTCTATAATCTTCTATTTATATTAAATGTGAAGTATAAAATATTTGTCTAAGTGCAGCTACTTATAAATTCTAAAATATGTAACATATTTATCTTGTTAAATGTGAGGTATAAATCTATAATCTTCGATTTATATCATCATAGTGTCATTCTGTCTTATTTCTTAGGCTTGTTGGAATATACGTTTTATAGCATGTATGTAATAGGAGCGTTATTTTAGATATTGTGTAAAACATCTTTGTACACTATTTTTAGTGCAATTATTCAGTATGTCATCACTATTATTAATCACGATTTTAAGACCTTCTTTTGATGTAACTCTAGATAGTGCAACGTATAGCTGATCATGCGTAAAAATTGATTATGATAAATATATTCCAACCTAGTTTAACGACTGACCTTGACTTTTGTTTATTGTCATTGCATGACATGGTCTAATAGGAAATTGGCGTCTTTTAAATATAAATGGCCATTTGTATTCAGTTTTCGTCAGCACAATTCTCGGGATAAAAGTTTTTTGTCCAATGTTATTGTCTGTTAATATTTCTGCTTATATTAGCCTATCGAACAATTTTGTTATTATCAGTCTCGTTCCGTTACATAAACCGCCTATTTAATTTTAATTTCTCAGTAATATTATCGGCATGCCGACTTTTAAAATTAATTTGTGCGTAGGCAATCCGCTAAATTCAAGCTTGTTTAAAAATTCAGTCGAATATATTAGGTCGATATTCTTGTTGCTCCCAAAACTAAATGAGAGTGTGTCGGAACTGAAATATTCTCGTTTATCACCTGGTTGTAATAAATTAATCGCATAATTATTTATGTCATGAACTGTTGTGTTTCGCGGTGTAACAATAGCATGTTCTTTTAAATAGTTAGCATCATTGTACTTAATATTAAAGTTTGAATAAGTCGGTAAAAAATTGATTCTATAAGGTTTGCTGTGTATTCGATGAGTAAATCTTTAGGAATATTAATCCAAGAAGTGTCTCTATCGTTAGTTTCATAAATTGATTGCAACCGGCCTTCTCCGAGTTGTAATATCCAATCTGCAAAATCTGCGATTTTACTTTTTTCTTCATCAGATAAACCGGGTCTTGATAATCTCATGTTTTCTGTTAAATGAAATACTTTAAGTGAATGCCATAGATACGAATTATTTAATGAAGCTTGAATGATTTTTCCTTTTGTTCTTTCTGGTACGACGGGTTTTTTTTTTTTTGATAATTTTGAAAAGTAGGACATTTAATAGCACATAAACAAAACTGTATCTGACAACGAATATATGACATTGATATGTATAAATTGAGACGGTATCTGATCTGTCATATATTCAAGTGAGTTTTACTTGATCTGTCATATATTCAAAGTAAAGACTTTAATAGCACATGAACAAGACTGTATCTGATCTCTACAATTTGATAACTTTGAAAAGCAAGAGTAGATCAACTGGCAAATTCAGTGATTGCTCAAAACAGACTATGATTGCTCCATAACAATCAAGTGGCAATGTGAGGGAGGCATTTCCAGAAGTATCTCTTCCCTATTGGATAACCAACCCCCAGCTCAAGCCTAAGTCCAAATCTAAAATATCTCAGAGGCCAATTTGATAGCCATGGCATAACCAGCAAGCTCATGAATGCAATTGTAACCTCAATCATTGTCGACTCATATCCCAAACTGTCGCCTGAATCCAATATGTGAAAGGCACCGTATGCAGCAGCGCAAGCTGAGAGCAAGCTGAGAGTATCCCAACTATTATAAGGAACAAAATGAACCCAAAGGCTGCACCTAACTCGATTCATTCATGGATTTGCTCCACCATTATCTCAAGAGAACATAGAATCATTTGCACAAAGATAAACATCCAAAAAACTGTACAAGATATCTTCACAAGAGGTGTTGCTTGGGGCACCGGAGAAGGAGGTGTTTAGGGAATATGGGCAGCAGCAGCACGGTACATAAGACACAGCACAAAACTGTGACCTTGTTGAGTGCAGGGACACTAGACTCTAAGATAGATTTGACACGGTACGACGGGTAGAATTTGCCTGAAATATCCACCTAATAAAATAGATTTGCCCCCAAATGGTTTGTGAGTTTGTATATTGTCAGAGTCTGATAAAATGTCTCGAAGAGATTTATCTAATGATTCAAAACAATATTTATTACACACCGGAGCTTCATCCCATATTATTAGTTCTGTTTTCTCAAGTAACTTTGCAAGATGAGTACCTTTTTTGATCGCACATGTCGAACAGTCATCTAATATAAATGGTATTTTAAATCGTGAATGTGTTGTTCTGCCATTTGGAAGTAATAATGAAGCGATACTTGATGAAGCTACAGCCAAAACAATTTTTCCTTCGGATCTCAATTTAGTAATTATCGTATGCCACAAAAAAGTTTTTCCAGTTCTTCCGCAGCCATGGACAAAAAAGCTTTTACAATTTTTTTCTTCAACTGCTTTGATCACTTCGTCATATATGATTTTCTGACAACTATTTAATTCAGTGATTATATTTGAATACTCCAGTTTTATTGCGCCACAGTCGTGGTCGAGTTATTCTCTCATTAGTTTATTACTAAGTTGCAGTAATTTTTTCGCATCCGGCATTGGTAATTGATATTTTTGTAACGAAGTGGATGACATATTGAATATTTTTTCTAGTTCAAATAAAAGACTATTTTTTTATTCTGATTCAGGTATGATCAGATTAGGCATATTGAATTCTAACCGAATTTTGTATAAGATATCATCAGACATACTTATCCAATGCTCATCAAGTAGAGCTTGCGGGTTTGAAACACTACAAAACTGAATGATTGTAGCGAATAAGTTACGCATCTAGTTAGATGTTGCAGTAAACGAAGATTCCGTTAACGCACTAATCCATTCTTTATCATCATCTAACAATCCTAACGCTCAACATGCTTCTTGATTAGAGTTATGTGTAACGTCATTAACTGTTCTTATTTCGCTATAATCACGACATCTTTTTTGAATACTCAGCAACATTCTCATATAATATAACTCGCCTACATTTGGTAGTATATGGGCAATTCTGTCAATAGTCTGATAGTGTTGCCTTCGCGACCAACATTTATTACTTGCGACCCAGACAAATTTTGTAGGAAATTCGGCATAAGTTAATTCTCTTACTTCTTCACAACTGTCGTTTTTCTCAAACCACCTAGTGAACATAATATGTTCTGTAAATTAACGGATTTTGTAATACTGATTCAACAGAGTCAGTTTCTTTCAAAACAACATTGTGTTTCGAGGGCAAGTGAATTTTTAATAGTTGAACTGCAGGGTGTCTAGAGAATGGATCGAAAATTCAAATAATCTCCATATTGATTCGTGAGGAGTTAAATAACGACAATTAAGATAATTTTGAATTTCAATATTTATATTTTCGTGTATCAGAACTCGAGCTCTATCAGGGCCTTTGTTTATGTATTTGAATAAGTATTTTATCAACATAGACTGAGAACACGATTCAACATTGATGTGAGCATTATATCTTAATAACAAATTGGAGTTATAAGGAATAACATAATTGTTCCCAATGTTGATTCCATTTTTCACTACAAATTTTGTGTCATAGTTTATATACGGGTGGTTTGATCGCTTCAAATGTGGTTCCAGTATTATACTTTTTCAGGAAAGATTTGGTACATTGTCTGTCTTGCATGCATGGAGCTTTGGGGTCTATTTGTCTGTATGGACCATGAATCATGAATTGATCGACCAACGATTTTAAAAAGTTCTGGACTAATCTCTTTATCAGGTAATTCAGTTGAGATAATTGAATCTATATCGGTCGATGTATAGCATTTGTATGATTTTTTAAGCCAAAACAACATATGAGCATCAGGCAATCCTCGCTTTTGAAACTCGATTGTGCAAACATCTGCTTCAACTTGTCCAAATGGATGCCCGGATTTAATGTAAGCGAGCATGTCTTCTAATTTTAACTTAATTAACTATTCACGAGATTATGTCGGGCCGATCTTCCGGCCTGTATCCTTGTTTGTTCTGTAAATATCTTGTTATTTCCGGCCATTTCACATTGCAAGTGAAAGTTATGAGTAAATCTAGGTTACCATATTGTCTGCAAATTGTCATTGCAACTTAATAGTTGTTGATCATATCTCGAGGACTCCCAGTATGAGAGCTTGGAAGATTTATTTGTTTTCCCACATCGCGGGTCTTTTAATTCCGGAAAATGCAGCAGCATAAATATCTTTGTGGATTTCGCTTCTTATATTGCCTTGATTTTTTCTTATATACTCTAAACAATCTTCTTCAACGGTTGCATAAGCATCGACCAAGTATTGCTGAAATAATCTTCCACCTTTTAACAGGGTGATTGAATCATTTCGTCTGTCATGAATTTGGTAGCAAACAAATTTGATCATTGTAAGTTTCATGTTTTTTTTTCTACGTGCTCTTGCAATTGGTTGCAATTTCAAACCAAGTCTAAATCCATTTTCACCATACGGAAAGAGCAATGGATATTGTAATGACATATATTTCGGATATAATTTAAAGATTCATTTTAAATGCCCATCATTTGATTGGATAATGACATCTCTATTAGAATTAAATTCTCCAATGTCACCAATAATTAAACCGGCTATTTCGTCGCTGGTCAGTAATTCGTACTGCCTACTATCAGTTGGATGGCGTCCAAGTATAGTCGTGTTAAACGAAGGCAGTAAACCGTCTTCAAATTTATCTCTAACGTTTCGGTATTCTTTAGACAATTCATTAATTTCATCAAACATTTGTATCAATCCTTCCATAATATCAGGTTTGGTTTTTTTATTCACATGAGATGGGTCAATAGCATCCATACGGTTTAAAATTTCATTGCTGGTGTCATACACATATAATTGCAGATATTTAGGGCTTTCGCCTTCAGCAAGTAATGCAGAACCCATTAATGGTGTATTTGACCGCATATTTTAAAAACATAATTAAGGTCATGATTTAGTGTTTATATCATAGTTAATTTTCGTGCCCATTGAGGTAAAAGCAAATATTGAATTGTAAACTCGAATTTTTTCACAAAAGATTATGTTTTCTCGACCGTTATTTGGATGTAGTAATTGTTGAAGAAATGGCGATGTCGAATTTGACGAAGGAATTTGAATTTCTCCTTTTTGGCAACAACCAGTGTAAATAGGTGCATGGCTATTTGTTCGAATAATGTTGATTAATGTTTCACCTATCCAAAAGTAAGCACCACAGTGATTACATTCGAATGAACTGTCGCCAAAATCTTTGTAATCTACGATCAAATTTGCAATTAGGATTGTTGATGTTTAAGTGATATGAACATTATTTGTTTTACAAATTCAAAATATCAAATGCAGTGTGGCTAACCTTAACAACTTCTTTGATATAGCGCCTGACCATAGGAGGTTGAATTCGTAACTGCAATACATATTAAATAGAACATATGTTATTAATGCCCTACACCAATAGTAGGAAAACAGTTTAAACATTTATGGAGCAACCATTACAATCAATGTAGAACTGTATAATGTCAAAGACTTATGGCTACTTGGTACACTTTCATTCGTATCGTACATGTCAAAAACAATCAGGATTGTCTTCATTACTCCTTACTTTTTTTTAGGTTGATTCGATCTGCTTGTGCCCATCATTTTCATAACAGCGCGAAGCTACTGCTATCTCATGACCTGTGAGTTCTTGTTGCAAATATTCCGGTGTTCGGAAAAAGTCTTTCCTTTTGGAAGTTTTGAATTTAGGCAACATAGCTGAAAATCACGTTATATTTGATCAATAACTCATAATATTAGCAACGACAAATGAAAAATAACACATCGTATTCGCTAAATAACATAAATATCCAAAATAAGGGAGTCTTACTTAATGGACTGTATATGGCACACAGTTGAACACTGACAACATGTTTTCCCAAACGAAGCATGTTTTTATATTCAATATAACAGAAGATCTGTGTAAAGCAACATTGGAGGTCATGCAAAGACTGAAAGTTTACCTCAAAAACTTGATCAGAGCCGGAAGTTTCAGAGACAGGGCGTTAAACTCGGGAAATTCCTCTATTTCAGCATAACAGTAAAACCCTGGTCATGAACCCATCAACATGTTATTTCTCAATTGCTTGCACACCATGAGTTTAATTAAGCAATAAACAGATATCAGCAAGGCTTTTCAGTCAAAATAAAATCCTAAAGTTTTCAATATTAATGTTTTGAGAGATTAGAGGTAGATGTAATTCAGAAACTAATTAGAAAAATCTAATGGGAAAATACAACTGAAGAACCATATATCAATAGAAATTGTAACACAAAATTAAGAATTAATAAAGTTTCAACAGAAAACCATTACGCAACATAGAAACCTTAGATTTAACAACAAAAATACAGTGAAGGATCTCTTACCACTAGCTCAAATTGACAAAAGATAACCAATCTCGTTAGAATCAATTCTAAAGAATATACCCAGAAAATAAAACGATTTACAAAAAACTGAGATCATATTAGTTAGCAACAAATGAAAACAAAATGCCTGAGCATGCTTATCCTTCTTTTATCAATAAAAAAAAAAAAAAACTACTTTGATTCATTGCCTATTGCTATTCCAAGCAAATAAAGTAATATGCCTTATGGATTTTTGCAAACTTCAGTCGACCCAAGGGAAGGCAACTAATTGAATCAAATGATAAAAATCACATTACAGTGGTACCAAAACAAACTGATCCACACAAAATTAAACAGAATAGCTCAACAATACATTCCCACGTACATAACCAAAACATGAACTGACAACCCGAAAATCAAAATGAGAAAAAGATAAATTGGAAAGCAAAAGAAAGACAAAATCAAAATGAAGACAAAATACACCTTATTAAAGGGATTAAAGAGTGTAAGCTATTGAAAAATTACACCATATGCAGTGACACCGACCACTATACTGCCCAAGCAATTGCAAGCCCAAATCCCCATATTCCGGCAGAACCAAGAGACGGAATTGACAACCCTAAAGTCTTACTGCTGGGAAACAACATAAAACATTCACGAACACACAACCATGTCCTCAGTTGCACCTCTGCATAAAAACTACTGTAAAAAACCACACCAATAATAGTTCCTTAAAAGCTTTGATCCCAGATTCCCAGGGCCCAACCATTGTCATCGTCCAAGCCGTTAAAACCGTCACACCACCATAATAACCACAACGCACCACGTCCGCTATCAACAAAGATAAGCCTCAACATATGTCCAAGCTTCTCCACGTATCGCATACAAAAAGATAGCCGCTCAACAAGAAGAGAACAACCACATGCGAATTCAGATCGGATTCGTGGAGGCCAAAAACAGCTCCACCGTGGAATAAAGATCTGAGCAAGACATAATCAAGGTACTGACGCCGCATTGAAGAAGACAACGTTGCATGCATGCATTGAAAAAAAAAAACTAAAATACAATAGAAAATTTATACTAAATCATGTCGTTGAAGGTGAAAATGAAATGCATCCTCTTTTTTTCTTTTTCTTTTTTCTACTACGTACCACTGCGACTGCTACTACACCAACTTGCCATTGCCATTGCCATTACCACTACATCCATTGTAACTATACACCCCTTATTTTCTTTTTGAATTTAGGGTTTAGGGTTTAGGGTCACCATCTCTAGCTAGTGCAGTTTCATCATTCAAGTCGGGGATAAGTAACATTAGCATGTCTTGTGTGGTGATTATTGATTATCTTGTTTAATGTTCACTAGATACATATATATATGCATGCTGCTATTTTTTTGATAAGCGAAAGAAACAAGCACAAGACTTAAAAGAACAGGTATACATTACTAGGTAACAAATTAAAGACTAATTAGATGTAGACAAGCTAAATAAAACAGGTCTAGATAACAAACGGATGACAGGTAAAGGTAACAACCGTAGCTGGAGTAGCGCATGCAGTTTCCCCTTTTCATTCACCTGTGCATTATTTCCCGATTGATGGTGTTACAGCACAGCGCAACCGCACAACTCCGCATAGCGGGGAAAACATTCCTCAGACCAATTGTATTCAAAGTTGCTCCAACCCAAGGATTTGGCAGAGAAGGATCTACAGCTCGAGTTCGAGGCATTTAGCAGAGTGAAATATGTATCTTTACTATTATTGCTGCTCTCAGGACTAGCAGCAGATTTCAAAAAAGAATATTCGAATGTGAAGAAACACCCACGCATCTTATAATGAATCCAATTATCCAAGAACATAACGCATACTTTTCGACCTCCAAGATGGGCAAAACTGAATGAGTAATGTTTAAAGTCACAATGCAAATACATATATGGTAGCTACACACTCCAAAACAAGAGGTATACTTTCATCATTTGACAGCTTCATGTGGTAGACTTTTATTAAGGCCCATCCACCCGAAGGGGAAAACAATATCTTATGATCAGCATCCTCCAAGTCCAAAATTAATGCCTTGGGAAAACCATCCCAGTGATCATGATCATGAACCAAGTGTTCCCTGCAGTAGGTTCTGCCACGTCGAAGCAGAAGACCGGCCTATAATCTTGGGTGAGACCAAGATCTTGGTGCCCACAACTGCACAACTGTATAAGAGAAGAAACCAATACATTCCATTTCCATGCTCATGGGATCCGCAAATGGAGGATCCGGAAGAGCGGTCCATACCTTGGTTTTCCGGGTCGTATACCTCAAAGGCCGGAAAATCAGAGGGATCTATGGGTAATCCATTTAGAGCATACAGTTTACCTTTGATCCCCACAAGCAAGGGAACACATTTCCCTACTTGGAATTCAGGAAGTACATAATGGGGTTTAGGTTTGAGCTTATTACCTCCCACACTTGGGGCTCCTTTGATGAACTTGAGCTTACCACCTCCCACACTTGAATCAGTTTCCAACACGTACACTTTTGTAGTGGCTCGGAAGACTGGATCGACCTTGCCTCCGCCGGCCAAAACAATATGAGATCCGAAGACACCAAAACCCATTTTGTGGGAAACGTGTCTGCCATAAATAAAATCAACTTCTCGTAGTAACTTGTCTTCGCTAATAGATGTGGCTCTACTCTGAAGAGATCTGGAATAAGAGATGGTAATCGGGGTATCGGAAAAGGAGAACAAATCGCTCAATTTGATGGCCTGGACACTGTAACAAAATCTAGAGTCAATTCTGCAAAGGGTATGGTTCTCGTAGGTACATATATACATTGACTTATTCCGAACCCAATCCGCCTCCATGGCTTCCCTATTGCGACGCTCAGCCTCCACGGCTTCTCTATGCTGACGATCAGCCTCCATCTTTGCCGCCCTCGCCTTCACACTCGCCCTATATCTCGACGTTCCCCCATTCCTCTTTTTCCTTTGAAAACCTAACCCTAGATTTGTCTTCCTTATGCATGCTGCTATTGCATAATAGCATATATAGTTTTTTTTTTTTTTGAGAAAATATTTGTTAGAATGCCTAAATGAAGCTTAAATGCCTCAAATAGCTAGTATGGCATAGTCGTGCTGGATTCTAGAGCGTGAGTGTTCAAAACGTGCACTCACTGGCTTCAAGGTTACTCAATTGCTTAATTTTGTTTGTGGCATATTTCACTATGTAGTCCTTAACACCTTCGGTTGAATGGTTGTTTGATGAGGTGGTGAGTTGAAATAGCAACGCAATCTAAGGTTTGGGAGAAACTTTTAAATCTAACATATCACAAGAAAGTTACATTAATGTACTGATATATTCATCAATTAAGTAGACTAGTTAATTCGATACATAAGTAGACTGATTCTATGTATTGGTAGACTAATTTGGCTTGTTCTCGAACTAGTCTACCTTTGTATTAAACTAGTCTACGTAATCTATCGGTATATTAATGTATGTACCGTAGACAAATTCTCACAATTGAACAATTAAGCATTGACATTACAGCCGGAAATTAATGAATACTACCTCTATTCTTAAAACCAAACTATAATTTTTTATAAAAAAAAAAACCCATTGTGGCCAATGCCACTGAAGCACGACATTACATGTTATATATGATCATATAATGTGCCTTTGATCAAGGAGAATAAAGTACAAATGAGATGAATTGTAATTCCATATGATCATATAATGTGCATTGGTGTATACTGTATACACATGTAATATGCATGTTTTGTATATTTAAAAATAGAAGATAAGGGTAACATTCTCTGTGTGTAGTTTCTGTTTTTCCTTTGAACTCGCACATCAACCATGCATTCTTCTAAATTCCACTTCATTTCCATTTTCTAGTCATTTTAAGATATTGGAGTAAATTATAAGATGATTTACAACATCAAATATTGCTCAAACCAAAACATGAAGAAAATCCCGAAACAAAATAAATAGACACGAGATCTACTTTTCCGATCTGCGACTTTTTTTCTAAGCAGAAGAGGCCGCATGCCCTCCGTCCATTAAAACAGAAAAAATAAAAAATAAAACCCCAAGACCAACAACTAATCTCTAGGCCCAAAACCAGGTTCAGAAACCCTAGCAGCAACACCTAAGCATAGTCGTCGGCAACCATTCGCAGTTGACCCACCTTACCGCCAATGATCAAGACCACCATTGATGCACGACCTCTACACCTATCAAGCAACAAGCACAACATACCACACGAAGGAACAATCACCTGTTCCAAGCATGAATCGATGGTGCCGCCCATTGGTACAAAACTACCCACTAAGCACTGCAACCATCAAGCATAGGCGGATCAAAGCACCAGCAATCCGCCCCAACTTCTGATAACCACCATGCCATCGTCCCTCCTTCAATACGAAACAACCCATGCCTTGGCAATTCGCAAAGAACTCCCAGACCTGAAGATTGCTCACCAAAAGCGAAGGAACAACCTATGTCAAGAACCATGGAACTACCTTCGTCAACAAAAGCCGCTCCATAAACCTCCTTGATCCCTACATCACTGCGGAAGACACCACCAAAACAGAGGAAAAAAAAAAAGCAAAAACCAACCGATGCAAGGTGACGCCGTCGAAACCAATCTCCATTGCCTCCCTCAGGATAATCAAAGAAGAGAGAAGTCTCCCTTCCCTTAGCCAAAGATTCAAAGTCGCCGCCAAGGGGCCATGACCCCCACTTCCCTTGAAGAGAGAAAAACTCAAGCAGAGAAAACATGTTCTTAGAAATTTTGCATTATTATTATTAGGTATTATTAATTACCCTTCATTTTGCATGTATTGTTTTTTCTTAACTAATAAACAAATATGAAATGATCACAAGTTACTACTCATATATGTAAATATATGACTTAAACAATCAATAAACAAATATGACTTGTAAGATTTTATGGACTTATCAATACTCAATAAGGAATGCAACAACTTAACTACATATATTGCAGAATAAGTAATTGGACAATGTTGTATTATTCTAGTTTATTTTCCTTATTCATGGTGGATACACTTTATATTTTGGCCATTATTTGTATCATAAATAACCCTATTTGTACATGGAACAAGTTTATTAGGCCTATATTGATTAGGACTAGGAATCCTTTATGGGAGGTACTTAGTCCTGTAAATGCCTATATAAAAAGACCTTGGTCCCTGCTCTAGCAATCACAAGCACTACATTATTCTCTGCCCCATTGTGAGATTGCCTAAAGGATTGCTCAGAGGAGAAGCACCAAGTTCGACCATGTCTGCGACAGGTTAGTGATCGTATTCTTAACTCGAGTACAATATACACACTTATAAAATTAGTTTACATTTGGTATCAGAGCCATTGTGCTCGATTAAGAATCGAATTTTGTTTTGATCCAAAAGGGGGAAAAATTACTTCTAAATCCCCGATTACTTCCAAATCCAATATTAGGGTTCTTCGTTTCTTGATTTCAATCAATATTTTTCCGCCTAAATTCTTTATCAAAGCTTGTTAAAATCATAATTCGAAGGGCTCTGGTTATTGTTAATTTGTCTTCGAATCATCACTAGAAATTTCATATTCATTTGTATTAAGGTACACAATCCTAATTGCATTCTCCTATAAACTTTATACTCTGCAATATATGCCTAAATTTTCTGCATAAATTCTATAACCTTGTTGAGGCATATATGAGACTATTTGCAGGGATTGATTGTGTTTGTGTTTACTTTGAGTTTTTCCGATCCTGGTTTATATGTGTGCTGTATTGTTTGCCTTTATTTTTGTCTCCTAATTCATTGTATAACAAAACAGCATCGAAAACCTTCATAAAACTCATATAAAATGCTTAAAACCTTAAATTTTCTTAGTCCAGTCCAATTAAATGCTTCCAACAAATCATATTGTCGATAGCAATTTTATGTAAAAGCCTTTAATTGAGCATGAGTATTGGACTAAAATCTTGTGATATTGATTCTAAAAGCAAGGAATCCTTGCTCCCCATAGGAGGTTTTAAATGATTATTGTTTATAGAATCAATGTCAGCATACAACAAGGTTTGAAACTTGCATTCTGTGGTTGTTGGAACTGTTCTTCTTGCCACTCTAGGTGTTGACATGTTCTGATTAACCAACTGTTGAGTTTTGCGTTTTGGGTGTATGATTCAGTAGTGTCAATTGTCCTTTTGCCACTCTAGGTAAGGCTGACACGATTAATATACATTGGGGCTCTTCATTAAAATGCCTAGTACATTTTACATCGTTAAGGAACTGTTAATGTTACTGTCAATGAGCAATTAAATATTTCATAAGTGTTAGTACACTTGAACTCCTACATTATATTTTAAAACTAAAATCAGGGTGAAGATCTATTACTAGGTCCCTGTGTTTGCGGCATATAGATATATGGTTGATATACTTTTATGAATTTGTATAATGTGCCTTGAAATGATGGTTATGTGCTTTATCTTTTGTTATATTGCTGTAATAAAATTTAAAATATATATATATATATATAGAACATATAAATTAATTAATTATCTTTTGGGCTTCATACTTTTCCAAAAGATGATGGCAGGCCCAAAACTTCTTATACAGTCCATTTTGACCGTTCTTCATTCAAACGGCCAAATCCCCAATGTTGATTGTTCTTCCCTTCACAGACAAAACTCTCAATCTTCATATTTCCATTCCAAGTTTTTCTGGGTTCTTTGACTGTGATTTCAATTTCAAATTTTCCGCCTAAGTTTTTCAAAATTTCTTGTTGAAATCATGGTCGATTAACCTAATTGCTGTATTTGAGTATTGGACCTGTCATCATTCGATGAAATTGCTGAGAACAAAATTGATTTCTGGTACGCTCCTGCATTTAGGTTTTTCTTTGCAATTTTAAATTCAGTTCCTTAGCCTTGTTGAGGCCGATAAATTGTGACTGTTGTTTGTGTTTCATGTGTTCTTGTTCTTTGTTTGCTTCAAGAATTTGCTGAGCATTGTTTTGATTGCTGTGTGTTTTTTCTTAATCTCCCAAATCCGTGTAAAACACCTTGTCAGTAATCGATGTTTAACAAGACTCGAAATACAACAAACTCTCTTGGTCCAATTTAATTAAAATTCTTTAAATTGTATTGTCAATAGCAATCATAATGGATTTCGACTTTATATATTCTGTGTGTATATATATGAAATATTAAAAAAAAAAAAAAAAAAAACTACTGATTCTTATATTAATGACTAATATTTGTCATCATGCCTTAGTTTGGTTTTTCTTCCTATTGGTATATATATACACGTTTTGGTATATACATATGTATAAGGCTTATATATAATTAATAGATATGAATGCCTATTTAATTACCAAATTTTGAAGAAGAGAGTTCATAATCATGTTGTTTATGCCATGGCATGTTGGCATGTTGGTTTGATTAATTGTTTTCTGAAATATCTTACCCAGATCAAAATCTTAATTGATTAGTTTAAACCATATGCATTTACGGAATGTCTATGTCTTTGTTGGTTTCCTTGGTTAATTAATCCACATCAAGTCTTATGTTTTTAGCATTATATCAATCCATTGTAGATGTAGAGTTAGCTAGCCTCGATATCAATGTACCAAAGGCCCCAATATTTTATTAATATGCTGTGAATTGAAACTTTGCTAATTGAGTTTACTATAGTAATGTTGTTTAAGCATGTAGCTAGATAATAATGAGGTTTAATTAGCATCATGACTGTTAATTTGCTAAGTTTTGTTATAGAAGTCTGACTTGTTTAATTTGTTAAAATATTGGCTATCATTATATTATAAGTTAATTGTTTTGTTTCCATAATTTCTATAACGTATGCCATATACACATATGTACATGCATGCTTATACCTTGTGCTATCAAAATTATGCATTTACTAGGCCGCTAAAGCTTTTGATCATTTTGACTTTCCAAAATTCCAATGAAATCATTATTAAGAGATTGGAAAAGATTTCTGTAAATCAAAAGTTTTTCCTTAACATGTTGCATATTAGTTAAGTACTGGGATGGTTATAAGAATCACGAAATTGCTGTTTTTTGTAAAGGTGGAAGCACAAAATGCAATAATGCATGGTTCAGTACTTAGCCTTTTTTGAGCGACTTTTTGCAAGTTTAAACCTCAATTTGCTTTTAAAATTTAGATTCATCAACTCACTTATTGACTACTTGAGATGTTGTCTATACAGTTTTTGATTGGAGTCCAAAATATGTGTCATATGCTTGTGTATTTTTAATATTATTGGTAGTTAAGGATAATTTTGTGGCATTTTATTTTGAATTGATTCCAAGAAAAATATATGCTAAGTGGTCTTTTGACATAAACACCCAAGGGAACGTCGAAGGTGGTATTGAGGTATGCACTTTTAATTTTCTGTGTGTGAAACTGTGAATATGTCAAGTCTAGCATGAAAATTGCCATTGTATGATTTTAGGACTCATTTATTTATCCCAAGAAAAATTTGAAAGTCAAAACTATTGTCCTCTTTTCTTTGGTTCTTAAAAGGGGGGAAACAGATTTTTTCTTCTTTTATTCGGTTTTTAAAGAGGGGAAGAAAATCATTAATTGAAAGTTTCCGAGTTCCATAAGAAATTAGTTCAGTTTTTGGTATATGTATATGATAGGTGACTATAAGTTATTCTTCAATTTGATTTTTGCATATGCTTTGAATGAAAGTAATTGCTAGTTGACTTTTGATTTGGTTATTATAGGCATTGATATGGAATAATCATAATTACAGAAATATAGTTTGGCCTGAAAGATTGCTTTTATTCAATTGTGATTTCGTTACTCATTGTTTGAGCATTTCATCAAACTTCATATATGGCATTTTATACAAGGTCTATGATCTAAGTTATTGTCTTCATTTTTATTTGGGTGTTCTTTGCGATTTTATTTGGGTTGCATGGCCCTATTAGTATTGATCACTTATAATTAAGTGTGTGTTTTCAAAAGGTTAGACTTTAATTATAATTTTCAGTTTAAGGTTGATAGAAATTCAATACTGTTTGTATGTTCTAGACATGGTAGACAAACTGCATTGCTATCATATGCTCGACATAGTGTATCAATTGATTAATCTTTATGTTATTGACTATGTGCTAAAGTGTGTAGTTATTAAGTGGTTCTAGCTTGCCTATGTATGGGTAATTAAATTTGTGCCTTGTCCTGATTATTGGGACAATTAGTTAACCTTTTTGTTTCTAAAGTACAACTGTGGTTATGCTTGTTCCCACGTCAACTATCATAATTCGAATTTGAGGTAAGAACAACGTATGTGTATTCCAACATGTATACCTTATTAGGTATGAAAGTTTTGATTGGCAATTAATTCAATATATATTCATATTGGCTATATGTGCAGTGTTCTTCTTCTTGTTAAGTATTATATTGATGACTTCATTGATCAATAATTATCCTTCTTGTTGGATGAATTAAAAATGTATAGATGTTTTTGATATTCTGAAATTATATCTTTCAGTTTATACTTTAGGTTTATATATCAATTTTCAGTTAAATGCTAATGCTTAAGTGTTGATATATTTATTGACTATATCCTTCTTGCTTATGCTTGATTTATGTGCATATGAGAAAGTTTTGGTGCTATATTGTGTGTTCAATGAAATTGCATGTATAACTAGTTTCAGATATATGCATTAGACATGTTGTAGTGATATTCATTACAATTTAGAAGCATGTATTAGGTGAATCTCGTTGATGAAATTGGTCAATTTTTCCTATAGTGCATTGTTCTTCTTCATGATTAATTAATTTGTTAAACTAGACATCTTTCATGCTATTTTTGGTAACTTGTGTAATAGATGTTCTAGATTTCTAGCAAACTTTATGCACTTGAACAGTGGGAGCAAATTGGTAGGATTGCTTATTGGTAATTTTAGTTTTCCTAATGAAGTTTTCAAGCCTGTGTGTCTATTTGATCAATGAGTTTCTATTCACAATAATTTTGCGAGAGTTTTTTGCTACATTTATTTTATATGTACTCCGCACTTCATTGATCATCAAGTTTGATGCTAATATTGAGTTAAGAGTGGTGTCCGCACTCTTGTGACACAGCTGAATTTAGTTTCAAGTTTTGGTTTTAAGATTTTGGGAATACTAGCAAACCTTGAATTAGTGGGAGTAAAATTGGCTTTAATTTTTGGCTGTGGTTAAAACTATTTTTGTGCTCATACATTAAATTACCTATTCAGCTTATGATATATGCTCTCGATTTTATATGTTCATAACATTAACCTTTTGAAGTTCCTATTCAATGCTTTATTTCAGCAAGTTTGACTTAGGTTGTTGTGTTCTGCATATTATTAATTTACTCGAGTAATAATTTTTCAGTACTTCAGCATTATTTGTAGATATACATGCACACATTAATCAAACTTGTGTCAGCTTCATTGGAAGCATTATGTTCTAGATTCTGTTTTTCAAGATCGTACAGTTGGACCTCATTGTGCTCATACATTTTAATTTTAAGAGCATACATATTTATATATTTTCATGTACACTTAATCGCTCCTGTGGTTTGTGGTTGCTGGATCATGGTTATGAGGTGCTGGTGTTTTGTTAAACATCTGTTTTCTCATAGTCTGATATGGTTAATCATAAATTGACTGAGTTTGAGGTTAAACTTGAATTTATGACTTGTCCACGCGCGCACTTCATAATTACTAAATCTGATACAGTAGTATTCTTGTTGCTTTGAGCATTGATAGTCCAAGTGGGAGAATGTAAGATTTTATGGACTTATCAATACTCAATAAGGAATGCAACAACTTAACTACATATATTGCAGAATAAGTAATTGGACAATGTTGTATTATTCTAGTTTATTTTCCTTATTCATGGTGGATACACTTTATATTTTGGCCATTATTTGTATCATAAATAACCCTATTTGTACATGGAACAAGTTTATTAGGCCTATATTGATTAGGACTAGGAATCCTTTATGGGAGGTACTTAGTCCTGTAAATGCCTATATAAAAAGACCTTGGTCCCTGCTCTAGCAATCACAAGCACTACATTATTCTCTGCCCCATTGTGAGATTGCCTAAAGGATTGCTCAGAGGAGAAGCACCAAGTTCGACCATGTCTGCGACAGGTTAGTGATCGTATTCTTAACTCGAGTACAATATACACACTTATAAAATTAGTTTACATGACTATCAAAATTAAATTAGGTCATGGGTTAGATTCCCTCCAACGAGTTAAATCTAATCAAGTGATCTAACTCTTTGTTGCAAGTTGCAACATGTGTTAAACTCCTTTGCCTAAAAGAGAGTATTTAGAAACCTAGATATATAATTAGCCAAAAAAAAAAAAAAAAAAAAAGAAACCTAGATATATATGTAATGTATATATGTTTTATATGCTTTGGCATTGCATTTAGAAACCTAGACAATCCAATCGTTGGGACACTCTTGTTTATGATTTGATGAGGTAATGCGAGCAATAATGCTATGGTTAGGGTTCCAATTGTCATCAGGGGTCCCAACATTGACTAATTAAGTTCCCTTTGTTATTTAGCACTTGATCAATTTCTTAAGGTGTGAATAAAATCGTGTTGATTGCAATACAAAAGTGATCATGAGTTTTCCATGAGAAAATAAGAAGAGACAAAATGCAAAGGAGATGAATATATGGTATATTATCATATAATGGGTATTGAATATTGATATGTGTGTGTGTGTCTTTGAAAGAAAAAGCTAGGTTAGGTCAAGTGGTAACTTACAATAAGTTGCTTCTTTTCTTTTAAACTTCAATATTATTTTGGTTTAGACCTTTTAAAATATTGGAAGAAATTAAAAATACTTAATTTCAATGGGAAGAATTGTGAAATAACTTTATTTGAATGAAGTTTGCGAGACTTGAGATTCATTGGCCAAAAAATGGAACCACCATGTGGAAAGAGAACGTACGATAAGTTAGAGAAACCCCTCAATCATAAATTATGAGAATTCTGGAATTGGAGTTGTACTGTGACTAGCCGATTAACAATCTCCATTAGTAAGACAAACTAAGAAAGGATGAATATCTAAGACCAACAATTAGGAAAATACTAAAGAAGGAAGTTTAAGTATATACACAAAAATCCAGTTTTAAGGAGTATTCATGATGAGAACTAGATTTGCAACTCAAGTAAGGAATCTTGAGTTGTTTTTTTGTTCCTTGTTCATCTTCAGAAATGTCAGAATCCTAAGTCTTATGAAAATTGCATATCTGGATAAGAGAACACAGGTTCACTTTTGCCGAAACGTCAAAACCCCAATTGTTGAAAACTTCATCATTAATTAATTAAATGTTTTACATTGGACTAAGGCAGTAGCCTGCCCAGCACATACCTGAATTCGAGTTTCACCTTCCTCACATTCCTCGAACTTTGGAGCCCCCTCCCCCTCCCTAAAAAAATAAAAAATTAAATGTTGTACATTAATCTTCTTTGCATCCAATCCCTTCCATATTGTTTGTGTGACTAAGGTCATTACTCTCCTTGCATGCCTAGTATAGGTATATGACGATTACAAAAACCATTGTAGTAATCTCCTCTACTATGGTACTCTCAGCAACCAAGCAAGGCTTGCCCATGTTAATGAGTTTCACTGCTTCCAAGCAATTAGACTCCACAATTAGAGGGGAAAAAATAACCATATGAAAAAATTAGATAAATAATTAATGTTTTTTTCAGAGGAAAAGGAAGGGCTGGTGCGACTGTTTTCAAACCTTGATTAATGAAAGTGCATAATAGAAGGGGGGGGGGGGAATAGTGTCTAAACCCTAGATTACAATAAGCATCGAGAGAACGTCCCGAAATAATAGCAGGAGTCTCCACTAAATCTATGTATTCTACATGCACCAATTTGCAAGGAGTGCTCTACTGGCTACTCTATTTGCTTTACAATAACAATGATATACTGGAAAGATAACGTCAACGCAAAGCCATAGTACAATTAAATCAGCTTTCTCACTATGCTACCGACCGGGAAATTCGGCGACACTCTATGTGTCTTGTCTGGCCTAACACCATGGCGAACGATTGATAAATGGACGCCACCTCCTAGTGGTAGGATGAAGTCAAGTATTGCCAGATTTCTTGGTCGGCAGCATAGTGGAAAAACTAATTTAATTTTATTTGAACTAGCCGTACTATGTCTCCGCGTTTTTGGACTAGCCGTACTAAAAATAATTTTATTTGGAAATATCGAAAAATAACATTTAAAGAAAGTTTAGGCATAACAATGTATCTTTTAAAAGCATAACTAATATGACTCCTTTTTTTTTTGAGAGAAAACCAGTAACTTTCATTAAACACTTGAAAAGATTACATTATTTGAACGAACAGTCATGGAACCAGTACCACAACCCATGTTACTACTACCAAACTCAGTTACGGGACTATCATCCTTGATGATTTGCATGAGCCAAGAAGGCCCAACCCCTAACCACACAACTCGCCCAAAAGACCGGGCTACAAAGCGAGCGACATGATGCGCCGCCATATTAGCTTCTCTTGGAGCAAAAGTCACACCTGGAATGTGCAGAGTACCCATTAGACGCTTGATTTCTTCCACCACCACCCCATCAGCTGCAAGGCAATCTCCTTCACCAGACAATAGATTGATGGCTTCCATACAATCACTTTCCACCATCAAAGAACTCCACCCATTCTCCACAGCAAAATCCAATCCAAGCTTGATGGCATATAGCTCTGCAGTACACGGCTGTAACCGCATATTCAGGCGATGACCCACAGCTCCTACAAACACCCCACTTGAGTTTCGATAAACCACCCCCACTCCCACTTCCTGTCGATCACCATTCACAGACCCATCACAGTTCATCTTCAACACATGAGGGGGAGGAGGGCACCATTGTTTATTAACTCGCTGATCCGAAACATTACCTCCCACCCAACTTGTAGCTGCCAAAGTATCCACTGCCAACAAACCCTTCCATGTTAAAATAGCACTCTCAAACAAATGCTCAGTGGATTTAGGTTGATTACCATGAAAAATGGCACAACGTTCATTCCAATTTGCCCAAAGAATCACCACTAGCAATTTCAACTCATCCACAGACAGGACCGCCATAGCCTTCTCAATTAACGAAGAAAAAGATGAAAACGAACCTGGATGCAACTTAGAACATAAACCCGCCCTCAAAGGCACCACAACACATGCAGAACATTCCCATGTTGCGTGCAAAGGCGTTTCCTCATCTAAAATATCAATCTTACAAATCCTCCATAAAATTCTTGGAGATGCTAGGAAACAATCAAAATGTAGAGTCATTTATTTGTTATGATTTAAAAAAAAAAAGTTTTACTTAAGAGTGGTGCTAGGTTCTTGTCACCTTCATTTAGGCTTTAGCTCCCACAAAATTCCCACAAATCCTAATCCAACGGTGGCCAAATGCCATTGCCCCCATAACCCTCGAGCACTTCCACAAAATTCATCAACTCCTATTACTGGAAAAGATTCGTCTGACCGGAACAAAGCTTTTCCTCCCATGAAAGTAAGGTATTACCGACCACTTTAATAATGGCTTTTGTATCATCACAAATTTACCAAAATGCCCTCATCTTTTCTCCAAATTTACAAGCTTTGTTCTCCTTGGTGAAAGCACAGATGCAAGAGCATGATCGTCATTTGAGTTGAGACAGGCTGGAATTTATGGGTCTCATAATTTTGATTTCCGTTGTTTTTCGGTTTTAACTTTTAACCCTCCTATCGAGGGTTTTAAAATACCGATTTCGATTCCTTCTTCTTCTTCTTTTACAATCTCAAATTCCGTTACTTCAATCATCCTCCTAGGAAATTGCGCCCTGATTCTGTTATCAGAATCGGAACTCTTTCGATCTGAGGGTTCCAATGGCGGATCATGAGGACGACCTACAAATGGCACTGCGTATGAGTATGCAGAATTCACCTCCGGAACCCAAGCGTAGCAAGCCCAGGGACGCCGAAGCTCCGACCGGATTGCCTGGGGAGTCGTCGGAAGTCAAGACGCGGAGACTTCAGCGAGAGCTCATGGCTACTGCAGCCGAGAAGAGAATGCTGGACGCCAGGAGCAGCGCCTCGGCTTCTTCACCTGGCTCCGTATCAGGGTCTGCGGGCTCAGTGTCGGGCTCGGGTTCGGGTTCGGAGTCCAATGTCGTAATGAAAGATAAGAAAGTGGTCGCGGAGGAAGCGAATTTGGGACAGGAGTTGAGCGAAAAGGATGCGAAGCAGTTGTTTTCGATGGTGTTTGGAGCTGAGGTTTCAAAGGGCATTCTTGCGCAGTGGAGTAATCAGGGTATAAGGTGTGTATAGCACTCAATTTGGAATTGTGGCCTAATTTTCATGGCTCAAGTTCTGATTTTTATGTAAAGTCTGTCAACGATGATGCAACAGTTTAATTTTCCAAAATGATTTGTTTTGGTAGGGAATTGAGGTCATATGTCACTCTTCGTCATTTTAAATTTTCTTATGCACTTGCGGAGATTTCTGGCCAATGTTTGAAAGATTAATGCCATTGTTCATATCTTGTTTGTCAGCTGCTATCTCATAAGTTCAAGACTTGGGTCTGTTAACATGTTGCTTGATTTAGTTCATTTACAAATGCTAGTGTTATATTAGTTATTATTGTATTCGGTACATAGCCTTCATTGCGGTTTGAATTGGATCAATCCTATATAATGTGGAAACATACCAAGAATCACCCAATTCAAATTAGCTTCTCTAAACACCCTCAAAACAAAACTCTGAGGTTTAGGGGGAATGAAGAAACAAATTATCCACACTTGCATTCCCTCCTTTATATGCACCATTGGGGAGAAATATAAAAATGTGGTGTACTGCCCTACCATGAACAACTACCCAAGCGAAATTTGGTACCTTAGGAATACTTCAGCCTGCTAAATCAAAGTAGAGGATTCGAATGTGGACTGAGATGGACTGTCGTATAACTCTGTGAAGTAAATTTACACGAAAAATCCTGTAGATTGTACTCTCCACCTTTGTATTTGATCTAGAAGAAGATAATCAAACAGTCTCCAAAGACAGCAAAACAGTTAGCTCCCAAGTTTCAGATTCATTTAGGTTGTATCTTGATTGTTTTTGTTGGAACATTCCATTGAGGGTAGTTGATGCTTTCATTTACTTGATCTTGTTGGAGTCCATTGGAAATATATAAGCACACAGAATTGGAAATATACAGGTGGAGACAGAGTTCAATCTTATCTGTGATGATTATTACGTAATAGTAAGACTTGGTCTTCTCACAGGGCTTTTTCCTTCCACTAGACACCCACCAAATGATCCATAGCTTGGGAAAACATTAGGAAGCTCACATGGTAGGAGTAGAGCTTTATAAGATAATATATGTCACATATGGGTTATTTGAAGTCACACTCAAGGGTTGAAATATCTCCAGATATTGCAAGATATGCCGGCAGCTGGATGCATATTTGAAATGGAGTAAAGAAAGCTAGGCACTTTCATCAAGGTGACTTAATGACTGCCACCAAGGACTACCAATGCTTGGCCATTGCATTGGTATTGCAATATATTTTGGACTATGTACCAAAATATATATTATTGGATTCACTTGAGACTAAGGATACTGATGCACCTTCATAACCTGGCTAGGAAAACCTCTATCCTCGACCTCCAAAGCCAATTAATCCTTGTTATCACCTACCAGTTTTTCTTTTCTATTTTGTTGAAATGGCCAAATGAGGAAACAAAACACAAAGAAAAAGGGCAAAAGAGATTAGTATTACTTTTTCTTTCCTCCGTATCTAGTTGTGCTGCTACTTTGTTACATATGGTCTTCTATTGGTTTACAATATGATTTATTGTTCTGAAAAAGATTTAATTTAAATTTATATTGAATTGCTCAAAGGCTCTGTATCTCAGTTTTTTATAGCACCATATTTTACTTTGTTATGAAATCCGCTGCTGTAAATCTCTAGTTAAGCAAATATCAAAATTATTTTTTAAATTGCTCTGCTTCATTACAAGTATTGCTTCTATCTTTAACAAGTGTCTTGAAATCACTTCTTCCTTTGAATTTCATCATAGCCTTTAGATTGTTTCTTTTTCACTGCTCTTGCAATAGTTGAAAAGGAACTTTGGAGTTGTTTCATATACTTTCCCTTTGGTGGCTGCTATAATGAATATAACTTTTCCTATAGGTTTAGCCCCGATCCAGAAACATCGATGGGTCTAGTGCAGCATGAAGGTGGGCCCTGTGGCGTTTTAGCAGCCATTCAAGTAATTTTCTCATTCCTCAACATAACGTGTTCTGAGTTTCTGTAACATAGTGATTGACTTAAAATTTTATTCAGAGTTCTGTTATTTGGAGTGCCTAATGCTGTCAATGTATGTGTTGCATTGCATATGGCAATATCATGCCCAAATTTAAGAGGCTAATTTTCTGTTAGAATTCTTACTAGGCTTCATTAAATATGCCACGCTATTAAACACAACTTGATTAAATATGCCACTTTATTAAACATGACTTGATTATGAAGTTTGATTGATACTGATTAGAGAATAAATTCTGGTCAGAGAAGTCAAAGTTTGTTGAGTTTGTGCTCATTCCTATGCTTACTGTTACTGTGCGTTCATTAGAAACAAATTGTAGTTAATGTTGCTGTAATATGGGTAAGGGTTTGATTTAGGGCATATGGGCATCGGTTGCCTCAGTTGCCTCAAAATCCAGAAACAGTTCATTCCATTCTATTCTTAACAATGGAATACTGCTGTAATATGGCGTTTTTTTTTTTTTGAAGTTTACTGTTTTATTGTTTGCTGCTATTATGAGATGTAGACTAGAACATATAGCTACCAAGTTCAGTGGGCAACATGTATGTTTAATAAATTTCTTATATAATATAAATAGTTCAAATTTGTATCCTTCAGTCTTTACAAAAGAAATGTACAGAAATCAAAGCATTATACGCTGTATCATTTTGTCTGGGTTGGTGCAGTTTGAGTAGTCCAAACTCAAAAGACTACTTCAGCAAAATTGGCCAATGATGCTCTTTCATGTTTTATGACTTTTATCTATAATCCAAAGACACGAAATTAGCAAACTTAGACAGTAATGCTCTTTTATGTTTAATCAGAAAGTTGGCAGAAACTTATGTGGCTTTTCAGTTGTTTGATTTTCTATATAGTTTTCATTCTTTTCCCATTTGCAAGAGTTTTTTTTTTCCCTTCTCAACAAATAATGACATGAATGAAACTACAATAGAAAAAAATAAAAAAGGAATTTCCTTTCTTTCTAATATATACGTTGCATATGAAGGCTGAGGTTTGTTTTTATTTGTAATGCATTTCATGTATCAATAGTATTCGCTTTTTATTTTGTATATTTTTGGGTGCTAATTCAAAGCCTGATATTGACATGTACAAGTTTGTCATGATTGTGTATTTCCATTGATCACAGTTATTTGTTTGGTTGTGCAGGCACTTGTTCTCAAATACCTCCTTTTCTACCCAGATGGATTAGGTAAAGGTGCACCAAACATGCATCACAATTTGGGTTCAAGGACACTTTCTAATAGTCAGTGTGTTTCATCGACTAATTTTTCTTCACTTTCTGAAGATTCAAAAGCAAGGTGATTAATCTTTGCATAATGAAACTTTTACATCTGTGATTTTAGTTGAGGATATTTGTGCATTAAGTTACTCTGCTTGCACTTCTACTGCTTCATAGTCCAATCTGCTTCATAGTCCAATCTAGGACAAATGGTTGACAGTATGTTTAAATTCTATGTTCCTGTACATCAAGATTTTACTAATTTTTGTGGGACATCAGTTGCTTTCTTAAACACTGCTAACCATTACCCTCCTTTGTAAGCTTGTACTAATTTCAGTGTCATATTTTTGTTTAAGTTTTGGTTCTTACTATAACTTGATTATCTTATCGATAAGGAAATGTCATGTCTTTCCAGATGTTTTTACCTTCCTTTGTTTTCCCCATTTAATAAGTTTCACAATAATAGAATTTTTGTTACTCTTAACTTTTATGTTTCAAATTTGGTCACATTCATGGGCCGCACAAAAAGCTTCCCATTTTTATGCATTTTCAACCATTAACATTATCTAACGGTTGAAGATCATTTCAAATTTAAAAATAATGTTTCCTTTTATTACTTTTTTGGAAATGCATACAAGGGAGGTAGGTAGGTAGGGAGGGATTCTTTTGTCAGATAAATTTTCAACCATTGGATTCTGACGATCCAGTTGTTGTAAATGTGTGACCCATGAACCTGACCCTTCAAATTTTTATGATACTTTACTTGTTGCATGTGGTCGCCAGCAATCAAATTGGGAGGGAGGGAGGGAGTCTTTTGTCAAATGCATTTTCAACCATTGGATCGTTCACCATCCAATTGTTGAAATTGTGTGGCCCATGAACCTGACCCTTCAAATGTTTATGACACTTTATTACTTGCATGTTGTCTCCAGCAATCAGATTGATATCGAGTTGCCACACAGTTACCATCTTTCACAAAATGTCATTTGACGATGACCAAAGGGTGTCTTGGAGTAGTTAGAGAACTTACTATGATATAAATTGAACTCTTTTGGTCCTAAATCAGAGTAGCATGGTAGTGAAATCTGCTAGGTTCATATGAGTAAAAAATCAGCTAAGTCATTTTTAAATCTCTGATTATAGTCTGGTAGCATGGTAGTCTGAAACCAATTTTGATTCATGTTGGTACTTTGATGATTATTTTTCATGATTGAAGAAAGTCTTCTAACTCGTGGGAATGGTTGTTGAAACCAATACTAAACTTTTTGACAGAGCACTGCTTAGAAGTATGGGTGAGATATTGTTCTCATGTGGAAGTAATAAAAGGGCTGTGATTGCGACTTTGAGTGTTATTGGAGATGACATTGAGAGGTCTGAAGGCAGCAAGGATGAAGTAAGTGGCGGGCTAATATGTGACGCACCTGTTTCTATATATCTATATGAAAATTTGTTATTTAAATTGGACTTTAACGTATATGTTCCGCAGAGACTCTTTCGTGAATATAACTGACCAATATAAATTTCATTTCACAGGTAATAGCAAAATCACTTGAGGGTCTTTCCATTGAATCAGCTGCTGACGTGCATAAAGTGCTAAGAGTTAAGACATACACAACACAAGAAAGTGCATTTCGGGGGCTAGAAGCAGTGATTCCTGTTTTCCGAAGTCGTATGGGGGCATTGCTGTTCCTTATTTCTGCTTTACTTTCTCGAGGACTGGTATGCATGTTAGCTTGAAAGTTATATTATAATTGTATACCTCCTCAGTAAAACACTGTCATGTTTTATATTGTTTGATTTCTAATTTTGTAGTTCCCTACTGCTGTTAATGAGTGTATGGCTATTTAGTTTATCCGACCCATGGATTAATTTGGTGGATAATGAGTGTATGGCTATTTAGTTTATCCGACCTATGGATTAATTTGGTGGATCATTAGCTATAATTATGTTTTCTGATTACAGTGACTGCCATGGTTTACATTGTTTGATTTCTAATTTTGTAGTTCCCTACTGCTGTTCATGAGTGTATGGCTATTTAGTTTATCCGACCTATGGATTAATTTGCTGGATCATTAGCTATAATTATGTTTTCAGATTACAGTAGTTTATGGTGAAGCCCCTATCTTCCGTTATTAAATTTTGCTATTTTTTTTTTGGGTCAAACAGAGTCTTTCAAAAGGAAAGATAAGAAGTTAAGAACAGACCATGAAATTACAGAATGTAGTCAAACATACTATCAGGACAATTACGATTCTATATTTGAGTGAATAGTTGGTGCATATATTAGAGAAAAATCAGTCTCAAAATATGTGACTACTGCTCAGTGATAGTACCATGTCTGTGGACCTTAGGTTACTTGTATCTTTGAACGTTGAATTTTTCCTGAAGAGTATTACACAAATGGATGTTTCCTATGGATGAGGAATTTTCAGTGTCTCTTGGGACTTAGCTTCTCAATCTCTAATTAGTTTTATCTTATATGTTAAAAGACACTGTAACGTCAGAATTCAGAACTGTAGTCCTCTGAGGTCTGTAATGTCCTGAATTTTTTTGATGCAGATTATCTATTTCGTGCATATCAATAGTAAACTTTGAAGCAGGTTGAAAGTATTGACATGCTTCTGAAAGCCTTTCTAATTACCTCCAATTTGTTTCCTTCTAAGCTGTTAAACTTTCTGAATGTGTTCAGTAGTTGTTACATGAGAATGTTAGGCTGTTTTGCTTAGTCATTTGTACATATAGATTTTTTGTTTGTTTGTTGTTGTTCGTTTTGTTTTTTCTTCAATTTGTCTAGGTCCATAAATTTAGTGAGATGAGTTGGTTTGTTCTCCCGGCTCCAGATGCATTTTTTACTTGAATTTCTCCTCCTGAGATGCTTCTATTATTGATGTGTTAAAGTTTCTCTTTTATAGGACTTAATCCAGGCTGACAGGGATGATCCCAGCCTACCTCTTGTCACTGCTCCATTTGGGCATGCCTCACAGGTACAATTACATATGAATAAGTTTCCACTTTTGATCCAGTGGTTCAGTACTTGATCCATTTGCTGCTCATGCTAATGAATTTTGCAATTCGATTTTATCATGTACCTTGTATGTTATGGACAGGAAATTGTGAACTTACTGCTCTGCGGGCAGGCTGTCCCTAATGTTTTTGATGGAAAGATGGATTTAGGTGGTGGCATGTCTTTAAAGGGCATATCCAGAACTGTGGAAGTTGGATTCCTCACTCTGTTAGAATCCCTAAATTTCTGTAAGGTTGGTCAGTATCTGAAATGCCCCAAGTGGCCAATTTGGGTTGTTGGAAGTGAGTCTCATTATACAGTCCTCTTTGCTCCCGATACCAATGTCCAGGATGAGAATGAACTGGAAGGAAGGGAATCACAGATTCGGAAAGCTTTTGATGCACAAGATCAGAGTGGGGGTGGTGGTTTCATTAGTGTTGAAGGCTTTCATCAAGTCCTTAGGGAAACTAATGTAAAAGTTCCAAGTGAGAAGGTTGATCTTCTTTGCAGCACAGGATTTATTGTATGGAGTGAGTTCTGGCAGGTCATTTTGGATCTGGACAAGAGCATGGGAGGCCTCAAGGATTCAACTGGATTGATGGGTAAGAAGGTCTTTGATCTTTACCATTTTAATGGAATTGCAAAATCAGATCTGAATGGAAGCCAGGTAAGCTGTGGAGGCGAGACTCCAGTGCAAAGACCTAGGCTCACAAAATTGAGAGTGTCGGTTCCTCCAAGATGGACTCCTGAAGAATATATGACAGATGTAACAGTGTCCTCAAGTGGTAATGAATCCAAAGGGCAAGTCACAGAAATTTCTAAGCCAGAGCCTCCCCAGCATGCACCTTTGGTAGACTGCATAAGAACCCGCTGGCCCCGTGCTGTTTGCAATTGGGTAGGGGATCCGCCTAGTATTGTCTGAATAATTCATTAATGTTATTTGCGGATCCTTTGTTGTACTTTTATTGTTGGAAGCATGGAGAGCTCATTACGTAAGAAAAAGCACAGACCGAAGTGCTAAAAGGATGAGTTTGTATGGTTTGAAGTGCCGCTGTTAAGCTGTGGAGAGGATTGATTAGTCTCGATACTTGCACAGTGGCAAAGGTGTTCTCGCATGCTACTGCTTCAACAACAAATTCGATTTTGATTTGTCAACATATTGAAGAGAGGAATATATTCTTGTGAAATTTATTGTCGGTCCAAATTGTAAAATCCATTCATAATTTTATCTTTGTTGTTGAGCACAGAGTAGTTTTCAGTTCTTGGGAAGGGTCTTGAATAAACATACATCAAGCTGTCTCCTGGTCGGAATTGTTGTAATGAGTTTATGTTACATATGTATTACACTCTTCTCTAAAACTTTATTTCAATCTTAAAGCTTACAAGCCATGCCATTTTCTTGAAGTTATTAGGTTATTGCAACAGGACCATGTCCATTGTTGTTTCTGTCCCTATCATCATGTCAATAACTGATGGATGTGATTTGATCCAGGAGTATCCCAGGTTTCTGGTTTAACCGAGTGAAGCATACAGCAGTTGTCTTGATAGGTTGCGTACTTGGTAGTACAATCCGATGAAATCGAATTGTCATGCATCTAGTTGTTTGGTTACAGCTACTTGCATCTATCAGTTATTGGGATAAACTTATCGGCAGTGTTCCTAATAAGTCTTATCAGAATTGCCGGTGAGCTGTGATCTGTTAGTTATTAACAAGATCAACGTTGTAGAGGTCACAGGTTTAACCTTTACCGCTTAATGCACAATACACAAATACAACATAGCATGTGGTTGATTCATTTATCATTTTTATCATTAAGTTAGCCTATTGAGGATTTGAGCTATTACCAAATAATTTTTTTTTTTATCAAAAATAGTATCTCAACTATTGCTCTGTTATAAAAAAAATAGTACCTTAACTATTACGCTCTTATAAAAAATGGTACCTTAACGAAGCCTATTTTTGATAAAAAAAAATTTATAGATTTTAAAAAATTTCATTGGCAATAGTTGAAGGACCATTTGAGTTTTTTACCCTCTCCCTTTGTATATACAGATAACACCACCAACAGAACTTACATCTTGAAACCTCTCAACCACCCTACACCTAATTGATCAAACTGATACGCTGCTGAAGCAGATAGAGGAAGAAAGTGATCCCAAATGGAGACAGCAGCCCTAATGCAAACCTAGTAGAGGGCCCATCCCTCTCCTTCCACAAATCAAACCCCATCCGCCAAGACCTTGTCTTAAGATCAGAGGTTGGGCGCTTTTTTGACAACCTCCCAGGGCCAATCGAGCTCCGACACGGCGGCCTTGAGCTCGGCCCTCTTTCGCATCTCGCTGTAGAGGCCTTTTTGGCCTGCATGCGCTTCCATTGCCACTTGGATACGCCGCCATTCGGATGAATGTGGAGGGTTTTGGGTTTGAGGGTTTAAGGATTTGAGGGTTTAAGGGATTTCACTCATCATTTCCTCATCTTATTTGCAAGAAGATGAGTTGGGTTGGTTGAGAAAAATAGAGTGAAGTTTGACCCAATTGGTAACGGGTAAAGAGCTCAAGCCTCCTGTTGGCTCAGCCAAATGTAGGTAGATTTCTTTGTTATCTCCTCCTCCCATAAAATCCCAATTCTTACTGTTCTTCTTTGTATTATACTTACCCATTTACACATTGCTTGTGTTGAATTGTACTCAATTGTAGAGAGAAATGTATACTTTCTGACAAAAAATGAGTAAAAACTGCTAGCATTTAGATATAATTTTACTCGGGTTTTAGAATTCTGTGCTAAGCACCAGTCTGGACTTCACTGTAGAATTCAGGTTGTGAGTATCAAGTCATCATCTTGGGCTTCTTACTGATATATCTTCGGCAAATTGTTTGGAGGTCTTGATTTAGTTAGTCATGCACACCACTTTGATCATTTTAATCCTCTTTTGATTTTCTGGTATTTCTCATTGTAATAGTCCTGCTTTCTATGTAATGGGTTTTTCCTTCATTTTTCAGTTATGAGTAATCACATTACTTTATTTCCATAGGCTCATGTATTATTTTTTTCTTCTTCTAATTTTTGTTGTTGTTGTTGTTGTTGTTGTTGTTGTTTGTTGTAAGTTTGATATATGCACACAGAAGAGCAAATGGCATTTACATTGCATTTTAGAAACCCAAGAATCATTCAAAGCTTTGTCCGGAACTTTTCCCTGTGGTCAATGAAGAAGGACCCATATCTTGAATCAGCTTTGTCTAGGAACCGACGATGGGTGGTGAACAATCAAATAAAAAACATCATCCTTAGGTGTCCTGATCAGGTAGCAACAGTCAGATTCATTCAGAAGAAGTTCAAGACTCTTGATCTCCAAGGAAAGGCTGTCAATTGGCTCAAGAAATACCCCTGCTGCTTCCAAGTCTATCTGCAGGGCGATGAGTACTACTGCCAGCTAACAAAACGAATGATGGCTTTGGTGGAAGAGGAAGAATCAGTGAAAGATATGCAGGAACCTGTGTTTGTGGAGAGATTAGCAAAGTTACTAATGATGAGCTGTAATCAAAGACTAAATGTTGTCAAGCTGAATGAACTGAAGCGAAATTTTGGTTTTCCGGATGATTATCTGCTTAGACTTGTGCCAAAGTATCCTGATATGTTTCGAATTGTTAATTATAGTGGCCGGAGGAGTTCCATGGAGATTGAGCTGGTGGCTTGGAATCCCGATTTAGCAGTTTCTGCCATTGAAGCTTCAGCTCAGAAGCAGGGAAGTGAGCCATGTTTCACATGCTCATTGCCTTCAACTTGGGTCAAGTCATGGGAAAGATTTCATCAGTTTAATGAAACTCCTTATATTTCTCCATACTTGGATGCCAAAGGTTTAGCAGATGGATCAAAGGAGATGGAGAAGAGGACAATGGGCTTGGTGCATGAGTTGTTGTCATTGACTCTATGGAAGAAAGCATCAATTGTAAAGCTCGGACATTTTCAGAGGGAGTTTGTTTTGCCAGAGAGATTGAATGCATTGCTGCTGAAGCACCCTGGCATATTTTATGTGTCAAATAAGTATCAGATATATACAGTCCTACTTAGAGAAGGTTATAATGGGAAAGAACTGGTAAATAAGGATCCACTTGTTGTTGTAAAGGAGAAGTTTGGGGAACTTATGCAGGATGGGCTTCATGAATATAATCGCAGGCGCCATTTAGTAAATCTAGAAAAAAGGAGAAACAAAGGCATGGTTTTGGGTAGATCAGATGAAGGCAAGGATATGTCTGACCTTGATGAGCAGGGAGACAGGGGAGGCTTGTTTGACCCAGAAGAAAGAAAAAGATTTTATAAAGTTCTCTTTGATGATGGTGCCCCATGAGATTTGATTGTGATTTTCTCGAAGGTTCATTCCCTCAACGTTTGCAGTTTACTATTCAGGTTTGGAGTTTAATGTTTTTGCATGATTTAATTAGGACCAAATTTTTATTATTGTATTGTTCTTGGTGTTTAGGAACTTCTGATGTGATTGTTCAGAATGACTTTATAAGATTTGGACTATTTTCATTTCCTACTTAAATTGATTGTTTTCATTCAGAACGTGCATGTCCGAGACTCTAAGAATCAGACACTTTAGCCACATTGCTTACCGTTAACTTACATCTTCAGTTTCTCTTCCTTAGTATTTGATTTCATTTTTTTTTCCATGATTTATTTGTCATAAAATTTCAATTTTTCTTTTGAATGCTAAAAGTAGTTTATTTGTACTAATGAGTTACAACTTCCTCTAAATTTAAAAACTAGCTTGTGGGGTTACCGGTATTTTGGTTTGGATTAGCTCCCGAGTTTGTATCCCTCCTCCCCCTTGATCAAAAGAACAAAAAAATAAAATAAAAACTTTGTCTATGTTTCTAGTTCAATAATTTTTATCTTATATCTGGAGAATGTTGTCAATTAGAAACTTGTTTTTTGTAAACTAGAAAATGGCGGTACCTAGAAATACTCATATTTTACTAATGAGCAACTACTTGTCTAAATTTATATTCGGAAAATTTCTGTCTCACACTTAACCACATTGCTTTCTGGCCTAAAAATAGAGGGGAATACTAACCTGCTTTACAATCCCTATAACATCTCTCCTCAAGAGTTATAGTTTCTTTGGATTGAGAAAGAAGGGGTTCGTGCTTGGGAGATGTGCTATAGTCCCGGTGTTTTGTGTTTTGGATGGAGAGAACATCGTTGGGATATAGTCCGCTTGGCATCTTTATGGACTTCTATTTCTTCAGTTTTAAGGAATAACTCCATTTTTGCCTTTCACTTAAACTGGAATGCAGCAGTTTGGTAATTCTGTTGTTCTTGTGCTTGGTGGATCTTTCTTCTGTGTGTGGTGTTTTTGGTGTTTCTAGGAGTTGTCAGCGGATGTCTTGTCCACTTCATTGTACGTTTTCTTTAAATTCTGTTTCTTATTAAATAAACTAACATCAGTTCAGTATGCAGAAATCACCTACAGAACCTAAGCATAGCAAGGCCAGCGACGCTCTCGCCTATTCTCGGACCAGGGTGCCAGATGAGTAGGCGGAGGTCAAGACCCAGAACTTCTGCGAGACCCCATGGCTACTGAAGTGAATGCTGGACCCCACAATGGTCTGGGATTCACCCTGTGTATGCATTCAGATATTTTTGTATTTACAAAACCCATGTTTTATTTTCAGATTTATAGCATAATGAGTACAGTTCCAATCCGCAATTTGGCAGCTTTTCAGTCCGACAAAAAAAAAATCAGAGTCCGCGTGTGCAGAATTTGGAGACCAAGACTTTTTGGATATGATCAATTCGTTGGTTTGTGGTGCATATTGGTTGATGCAATGTTGAGAAAATCATTAAAATCTTTGAATATATAGTTAATTGGTGGACATATATATAACCAGCAAACCTTATATTATTAATAGAAAAAGATAGATGTTGGTGTAACATTTTTACACAATTTAGTACAAGGAAGTGATTTTCTTACCATTGCATCAACCATTATGCACTGCAAACCAACGAATTGATCATTACATCCAGAAAGTCTTGGTCTCCAAATTCTGCACACGCGGACTCTGATTTTTTTTGCCGGATTGAAAAGCTTCCAAATTGGGTTTGGAACCATGCTCATTATGCTATAAATCTGAAAATAAAACATGGGTTTTGTAAGTACAAAAATATTTGAATGCATACCCGAAAAGTGTTTAAAAAAACATAACAACGGTTAGGCACACATAAATAAAAGTTTGCACCTGATTGTAAATTTTGAAGAACATCTTTGTACACTATGTTCTTAGCGAATTTATTCTGTACCTCTTTATTATTGTCTATAATGATTTTGAGGTCATATCTTGATGTAACTCTAAATAATGCAACATAAAGCTGCCCAAGGGTGAATACTGGTTGCGAAAGTTTAACAATCTAGTAAATGAACACCCATACATCATCACTCCATGAAACTTTTTCCTATTCTCCACCTTTGTTTTCTTCCATCTCCAAACATCTTGTGTGTCTCACAAAGAAGGGAAAGACTGGCGGCTAGAATCACCCAACTCAAGGTATTCTTTTTAAACGGACTCGTTTACAACTTTGAGGCATTGAAGAAACAAATGAACCAACTTGTACTCTCCTTTACACATTTACGGACTATTAGGAGAAATGCAAACATTTGGTTTTCCCATGAGGAACTATCCAAACGAGATGTGGTACTGTAGAACTTGTATGCTATATCAATGAAAATTTTCGTCAAATCGTAAAAACACATGTCATAACTTGTTTTCACTCGACTCTCGACCTCTAATTGGTCCCTACGCCTGCTTAAAAAGTCTTTGAGGTTCTACCAACATTCGGAATTGGAATTTCCTTGATAAAATTAACAAGAAATTAAAAAAAAATTTGAATGCAACACTTTGCCGATGAATAGTTCGTCGGTAAAAGTATTTCCTTGTTTTTATTTTCATTTGCTTTTTATCTTTTTTTTCTTGCTTAAGAAAGTAATTAAAAATTTAAAATCATGTCCTTTCCGGTTAAGAAAATTGAGGCAAGGAGTTTTCTTGTCGTTCAAAATCTCCATAAATTTCAAACTCTCACTTTTGATGAATAAGTTTTTCTATTGCAAAGAAAATCACAAAAACGCATGCCATAAGTGGCTTCCATTCAACTTTCGACCTTCAATTTGGTTTCTACGTCTCTTTTAGAAATCCAAGGGGTTCTACAGACATTCGAAATTAAACTTCGACTGCTAAAATTTACAAGAAATCATAAAAAAAAAATGTAGTACCTTTGCCGACGTAAACGTTGTCGGGAGAAGTAATTCACTATTGTGTTTAATTATTTTTCTATCTTATTTAATTCCTATTTCCCCATAAGAATGTAAATAAAAATGTGCACTTTCCGGTCAAAAAAATGGACGTGATTAGTTTTCTTGTTATTGAAAGTCTTAATGAATTATGAGGTTCCTCCTTTGATGGATAATGTATGCTATATCAATGAAAATTTTCGTTGAATCATAAAAACCCATGCCATAACCGGATTATATAGGATTTGAAAATGCTGAAGATGTTGGAGAAAATATGAATGAACTATGCAGCTACACTGCTTTCTAATTGAGTTTAATTATGAAATGGAGTATTAGATTTTCACCTAAAATTGAAATAAAGAGAATCAAATATTTATTTATCTTTTTTTTGTGTGTGAAGAAATGTAGAATCAATCCACTAATACTAGAGAGAAGCATACATCAAATCTTAGAACTCAGCTTATACTCTGCTAAGAGCTAAAATAAAGATAAGCAAAACTCATTTAGTCTAGAAAGCTCAATTTATTTCATCAAGCCTACAAAATAAAAACTTCTACACATCTAGAAGGGGAAATACAACTACAAAGTCGCCTAAGCACTCGATTGTGGTACAACTTCGCAATTGTCTTCCAGCTGAATCAAAACTTCCACCAGTGTAGGAACAACTCATGGCTTCACCTTGCCTTCAGTGTGAAGACAAAGGTTGCTATTAAAAGCAAAAACTGTCATCCGGGATCCCAAATTTTGAACCCATAAAAAATAAGGCCCTGCAGCTCACTTGTGAAGGGCACCCAAGCAAATTGGGACACCCAACAACGATGATGGATGACCCGACCCGCACCACCACACCAACCTCCGATCAATAGCCGCAACAGTAACCAGAAATCGACCAAGGACGCTCTTCCAGAAACCACCATAGCCATCACGACCTGCCAGCCATGATTGTGACAAGAAAAGGTCAAGGATTGACGACAGAACAAACTGCCCTTGAAACCGGATCGCGCCTCTCGATGGACCACCGAAACAACAAAGAGAACCAGACTGAAAATCGACTGATGCCGACCCTGACGAGGATACGACGCCCATGGGCGATGATGGAAAGGCTAGCCATAACAGCGGCGGCTAGGGTTGAGGGAGAGAGAACTCTCTCGCATAGAGAACTCTTTTCTTATCTTTATTTATCCATGTCATTATCCTATATTAATCGTGTATCTAGATATCGATCTCAAATCAAGATTTTTGTAAATGAACTATGTAACTACGACAGTGACTATGCGTACACAATGTAAATAATTGTTTATTGAAATATATATACTCAATTTTTAAAGGTGAAAGAAAATGATACTAAATCAAGATATGCTAGCTATCTGACACTAAATGAAGTATCTTTTAGATATTTTATCACATAAGGCAATGATAAAATCCATTTCACAAATCCTATAGAAAGTTAACCAACATAAAATTATAGGTAGGAAATAGTTTTTTTTTTTTTTAAGAAAAGGCTGGTGTGGCTGCCCTCACGCCTTAATTAATGAAACTGGAGAATACAAGGGGGGATATGATGCCTAAACCCCATATTACAATAAGCATCGAGAGAACGTCCAGAAATAATATCAAAAGTCTACAAAATCTATGTATTCTATCAAGTACCAACTTGCAAGAAGTGCACAACTGGCTACCTCAATTGCTTTACAATAATCGTGACATACCTAATAGATAAAGCCAGAATGCGATAATACAATTAAATCAGTTATCCGACTATGTTGCCGACCGGATATAACCCCAGCGACACTTCGTTTCATCCTGTCACTAGGAGGTTGTGCTCATTTGATCATGTGAACAAACCACCCCCTCACTAAGCCAAACAAGGCACACTTAGTGCACAGACCGAGACAAATCCCACCTATCCCTACCGAAAGTTGGTAGGAAATTATTGTAAACAAAAACCAACTAAAAGTAAAATAACAAAGAAAAGTCCAAAGAAAATACACAGCATCCCAAAGCTTGACCCGACGCCAATGGTCCAGCCCAGACAAGGCCACATAAACACACAACTAGATCCATGTCCATCACCCGCATCACCACCGCCGCCGGACCACCACTGCCATCACACCCACCATTGTCGCCCTTCCACCACCACCATTGATGCCACTGGAATATCTCGGGAATAACCCCAAATAACGTATGCAACAACGGTGCAATCCACCCACCACCATTCGCCAATCCAACCTGACCTTGTGAACAAATCGACCTCGATCCCCCCCACCAACATCAATCCAAAACAGCGATAGTAGTTTAGATCGATCACCCTTGCCATGACAGGACCCGCCCCAGATTCCACCCTGGAAACCGAGGTGGCCCTGTGGGGCCCATCTTAGAAGAAGTCATACCGAAAATTCAGCATAACCTCCCCTAAAAATGGACTACCCAAAACCTGCAAAATCAACTCAACACAACTAAAAAAAACAACTTATGATATTCCCACCAACCACCCGAGCCTACGCGCTCGCCTGAAAGAACAATTTAATTCAAAAGTATAATACGTTCTGTAAATCGAATAAAACAAACCAAGGTCCTCGGTTCCAAAAACTATTGCTCACAACATCACAAAGATTCTGTAATCTCAAACTAATAAAACTATATGAACTGAACTGACTGAACTGGACTGACTGAACTGAACTGAAATCAAACTATAGACTTCTCATAAATCACTGTCCTGCTGAAAGATCGGCCGTACGTCTGCTATCGTACGGTGCCTGGAAGTCCCTAACCTCCAGACATCCACATGTTAGTACTATCGATCAGGTCCCGTAAGCCGCACGCCGGATCAGGACGTACGGTGCCTGGAGGTCCCTAACCCCAGACATCCACATATCGATAGACTAACCAGGTCCTCTGAAACACACGTGCACGTGACTCTGGAAGGAACTACCCCCCAGGAAACTGTATAACTGTATAACTGAAGGAGGTACTACCCCCTATACGACTGAATGACTCAAGGGAGGACTACCCCCTGAATAACTGGATAGCTGAATAACTGAATACTGATTACTGACGACCGGAAATACTGACGACTGGATATACTGATGGACACTACTGAATGAATAGAAATATAACTCTTCAAATCACAAAATAACTATTTATTCTAAAGCCACATAAATATATGTATATTTTTGAAAATAGTTTGCATGCATAATTTAATTTAAAACAAATGTCTACTCACATAAATTACTCGTCGATCTAATTCTCCCAATTCAACAGTACAATATGCTCACAATAATTATCTTAACACGCTAATCAATTTCGGTGACAATCTAACGATCACGTAATAACCTAAACCACGAATCGTTCGATAACGAACCGATAATAATCGGGCTAATTCTCAAACTTCGATAATTTCCTACAAATCATATATCATCGTAATCATAATTAAGAGTACTGAATATTGAACTAAAAAGCAGCTCAAAAGGTGGCCGGACGCGCCGCCACGCGCCGCCACTAGCGGCTGCGCGTGAGCCCCACGCGCTGCCGGTCCGACCATCTCCGATGGTCACCAAATTTTACCAGCACATTCACCATAGCTCAAGGATTAACTTTCATACCTGGGTCGAAGTCTGGATCGGACTAGAACGCCACGAATTTTCCCGAAAGCCGACGGTGGCCGGATTCATCTTTTCCCCGATCCGCCGCCGTCCGGCGGCCAATGAAGGTGAGGCTGGTGGCGCTGGGTTTGCCTGGTAGAGGGCTTCAAAGCCCAGTGAGCTTCGTCGGCTGGTTTGGCCGGAAAAGGAAGATCCGCCGCCGTGAATTTCCTCCCTGCCGCCGCGACTTTATGGCCAAATTTTGGTGGCTACGGGCCGCCATAGGCCAAGAAACTGGTCGGGTTTTGTAGAGGGGAAGGAGGAAGAAAAAGAGACTTGTTTCAAGGTCTGGGGTGGCCGGAGGAGGGAGAAATCACCGGAGAAAGGGGCTGCGGCACTGTAGCACGGGAGGTGAACAGTCACCCGTGGAATTTCAAAAGTCACACCGACATTTTTCTCCCCCTTTCCCAAAATGGAAAACTTCTATTTATAGCAACTTCCCGAAATAGTAACTTTCCTTCCGTGAATCGTAACTCTGTCAAACAAACTTCGATTTTTGCGTACTTCGTGTGCACGAACTCGGTTTAACGCGCTCTACAACTCCCGTGAAGAAACTTAAATCAAATTCCTTACCGAACAAAAAGTCAACTTGACGACCCCCTAAAAGTAATAACAGAAGCTCGAAACCAAAACCTCCGACGATTCGCCGGGAAAACACTGTAGAAAAGCGATAAGTTTTGGTCCGGGTCGTCACAAACTCCCCTCCTTAAAAAATTTCGTCCTCGAAATTTCGTACTTGAAAAGTGAGGATACAAAATTCGCATTTACTCAACAATTTGCATAAAAGCCACTTCTAACCTGCCACTAACTAATACGAGAACTGAAACCACTACTCGGGGTACTGCCCCACCATGCTCCAAAAACTGCTCTGCAGGAGCTACTACTAAATCAAACTCAAACATTTTTCTTTCTACTGCTGGAGAACTCACATTCCTATGAGGTCGGCGTCCACGAGGCATAGCATCTATGAAGTATCAAAACTAAGAAATCGACATCTAGGTACGTACTAAGCACACCCGATGATACCAGCACCGAAGAGTAAATGATGGGGATCCGCCGCAGTCGGGCCATCACTCGAGAGATGCCGAGTATATCAAGCATACAAAGTACGGAAGATTAGACAAAGTCTACAGAATCAATAACCTAATGCTCTGGTACCAAGTTGACAGGACCCGCCCCAGATTCTACCCTGGAAACCGAGGTAGCCCTGTGGGGCCCATCTTAGAAGAAGTCATACCGAAAATTCAGCATAACCTCCCCTAAAAATGGACTACCCAAAACCTGCAAAATCAACTCAACACAACTAAAAAAAACAACTTATGATATTCCCACCAACCACCCGAGCCTACGCGCTCGCCTGAAAGAACAATTTAATTCAAAAGTATAATACGTTCTGTAAATCGAATAAAACAAACCAATGTCCTCGGTTCCAAAAACTATTGCTCACAACATCACAAAGATTCTGTAATCTCAAACTAATAAAACTATATGAACTGAACTGACTGAACTGGACTGACTGAACTGGACTGACTGAACTGACTGAACTGAACTGACTGAACTGAACTGAAATCAAACTATAGACTTCTCGTAAATCACTGTCCTGCTGAAAGATCGGCCGTACGTCTGCTATCGTACGGTGCCTGGAAGTCCCTAACCTCCAGACATCCACATGTTAGTACTATCGATCAGGTCCCGTAAGCCGCACGCCGGATCAGGACGTACGGTGCCTGGAGGTCCCTAACCCCAGACATCCACATATCGATAGACTAACCAGGTCCTCTGAAACACACGTGCACGTGACTCTGGAAGGAACTACCCCCCAGGAAACTGTATAACTGTATAACTGAAGGAGGTACTAGCCCCTATACGACTGAATGACTCAAGGGAGGACTACCCCCTGAATAACTGGATAGCTGAATAACTGAATACTGATTACTGACGACCGGAAATACTGACGACTGGATATACTGATGGACACTACTGAATGAATAGAAATATAACTCTTCAAATCACAAAATAACTATTTATTCTAAAGCCACATAAATATATGTATATTTTTGAAAATAGTTTGCATGCATAATTTAATTTAAAACAAATGTCTACCCACATAAATTACTCGTCGATCTAATTCTCCCAATTCAACAGTACAATATGCTCACAATAATTATCTTAACACGCTAATCAATTTCGGTGACAATCTAACGGTCACGTAATAACCTAAACCACGAATCGTTCGATAACGAACCGATAATAATCGGGTTAATTCTCAAACTTCGATAATTTCCTACAAATCATATACCATCGTAATCATAATTAAGAGTACTGAATATTGAACTAAAAAGCAGCTCAAAAGGTGGCCGGACGCGCCGCCACGCGCCGCCACGCGCCGCCACTAACGGCTGCGCGTGAGCCCCACGCGCTGCCGGTCCGACCATCTCCGATGGTCACCAAATTTTACCAACACATTCACCATAGCTCAAGGATTAACTTTCATACCTGGGTCGAAGTCTGGATCGGACTAGAACGCCACGAATTTTCCCGAAAGCCGACGGTGGCCAGATTCATCTTTTCCCCGATCCGCCGCCGTCCGGCGGCCAATAAAGGTGAGGCTGGTGGCGCTGGGTTCGCTTGGTAGAGGGCTTCAAAGCCCAGTGAGCTTCGTCGGCTGGTTTGGCCGGAAAAGGAAGATCCGCCGCCGTGAATTTCCTCCCTGCCGCCGCGACTTTATGGCCAAATTTTGGTGGCTACCGGCCGCCATAGGCCAAGAAACTGGTCGGGTTTTGTAGAGGGGAAGGAGAGGAAGAAAAAGAGACTTGTTTCAAGGTCTGGGGTGGCCGGAGGAGGGAGAAATCACCGGAGAAAGGGGCTGCGGCACTGTAGCACGGGAGGTGAACAGTCACCCGTGGAATTTCAAAAGTCACACCGACATTTTTCTCCCCCTTTCCCAAAATGGAAAACTTCTATTTATAGCAACTTCCCGAAATAGTAACTTTCCTTCCGTGAATCGTAACTCTGTCAAACAAACTTCGATTTTTGCGTACTTCGTGTGCACGAACTCGGTTTAACGCGCTCTACAACTCCCGTGAAGAAACTTAAATCAAATTCCTTACCGAACAAAAAGTCAACTTGACGACCCCCTAAAAGTAATAACAGAAGCTCGAAACCAAAACCTCCGACGATTCGCCGGGAAAACACTGTAGAAAAGCGATAAGTTTTGGTCCGGGTCGTCACATGCCACCACCAGCAATACATCGCTCAGACATGATCCAATCGAGAACTGCACGACTCGTTATGACTACACCACGACCCCCGCGAAGACATCGACCCTAGTAGGGCAACCTAGAGACAGTAGCGTCCCGACAGACCCGTTTGACGACGACGCCCCAAGGGCTCACCACTGGATGGAGCACGCTGGGTGCCAGGTTGAAGATTCGGAGTTGCTTGGTGAGGAGCCTTTAGAAGAGATCGGCGGCTGATCCACTTGCAAACCTTTCGGCGGAAGAGAGAACATGTCTGAAGGCGGCGGTTGTTCTCTATGGGCATTGGTGTTCATCAATTCGGGCTGGCCTGTATTCTCTTAGGGTGTTTTGTGGGTTACCTTGTTTGGGCCCTTTGTATTTGTTCACTCTTTGTTCCTCTTGTGGGAGATTTTGTACCCCCTATGGGTGATCTGTGTATTGCTGGGCATGTTGCCTCTTGTTAATGAATCTTTGCTTTTCTCTTTGATAAAAAAAAAATATTGCAAAAATTGGATTAGAAGACAAATACATGTATCCATACCTGTATCAAGTTTATGCACCTAATCACATATGAGAATTGAACCATATATATATATATATATATATATATATATATATATATAAGTTCTCAATCTGATTATGAAATTAAAGACAAATACAAAATCAAAAGTTTAACAAACCACATATTCAAAAGTTTAACCCTATACACATAGGCGGAGCTAGGGGGTGGCTACCCTGGGCTGTAGCCCACCCTAAAATAAAATTAATGTATATTTAGCAAGCAAAAAATGAAATAAGTACAAATATTTAGCTTAAATTTGAATAAAAATATAATTGTAGCCCACCCCAATTTAAAATTACTCTATGCTCTAATAAAGAAGTAAAATGTTAGCCCTCCCCTACATCAATGCCTAGCTCTGCCTTTGCCTATACTCAATATGTGACAGGTATATATGAGGTACATAAACTTGATATAGGTATGGGTACATGTACGTATCTAGCTGATTTGTACATATTTTTATGTACAAAGAGTCCTTCAATTGCTTGAATTATGTTGTCTTGAGGCCTAATAATGTCACTTACCCTTGTTTATTTCGTTTTATATGTTCTTATGCGGGAAATGGAAACAAAGAGCAAAAGGATGCATTTCGGGACCAATTGGAGCATTTATGAGAAGAGGACAAGAAGTTAACCGTGACTTTTGAGTACCAAGATCACAAGAATCAAGCCTCGGAAGTGAAGCATCTCGAAGATTCGGAGTTACGACCAAGAATCCTAAAAGTCAACTCTCGGCCCCGAAAAGTCAACCGGACCCACATGGTCAACTTTGAGGTCAAACTCGAAAGCATCACATCCTGATCCACCCATGAGTCTCCAAGCACAATAGGAGAGCCTTTTGATTGGTTGAGGTATTTTGGGGGTGAGTAGAAATTCAAATTCAAATTCAAATTGGGGACAAAACATTTAATGCTTGAAAACACATTTTGTCTCCTAGCCTTCCATCCCTCATATTTGCCTCTCTATGGTCTCAAATCTGATTTTCCTCATTTACAGAGAGACAAAATGTGGACAAAGCATGTGGACAAATATATTTGACATCGGATATGGACTAGAGTGACCCGAAGCCCCCAATCGCTTCATCATTTGAGTCTTTCCTCATTTACATTACTTACTTGCTTAGCTTAGTTTACTTGTATTGCTTGTTTGTTTGTCATTCACTCACTCACAAATCTCTTAATCACTACACTTTCAAAATGCACATATGCCACTTATCCAATGCATAGATATCCATTTCTAGTCCCTCCATTAGTGTTAGATTAGCTAGTTACCTTGTTACCTTGTTACCTTGTTACCTTGTTACCTAGTGGGATCTTGGGCCACCAAATCTTCGTGGTACGACAAACCCCCGGTCTTAAATCTACTTTCCATATCTTGATGACAACGTATCCTTGCGTTTTAAACACTTATTTGCATTCAAGTCAATGGCGCCGTTGCTAACTTAAACCACTACATCACATGATCATAAACCAAACAGCTATAAAACCTAAAACACTGGTACAAATTTAACATTAAGACTATTGTTATAAAGTTCTAGTACATATTCAACCAATAATTGATTCGAAAAGCTCAACCATCTGGATCAGCTTTCACTCTCTTGAGTCTTGATCGAGCAATCAAATCGAGTAGATTGGTCTTCCTAATAAGAACCATTTCCTCGAGAAATGCTTCGAATAACTGCTGAAGTCATCTATTTGGTCGCACAATAAAATCTCCGTAGTTAGGGACAATCTCCAACCTACGAGGAACTTCGTATAAATTCTTTTCTTATGGGGGTGCAAATAAGCAAACCCCTGACATTAATGACATTGGTTCCTTGGTTAAACCAGGACCATACACTCTAAGAACACCGTCTTGTCGAAGATGAACTTTGCCAACTGTACATCTTGCTTTGTATGCTTAAACCCTCTTATTTTGACAAATTTCAAGGTATTCAAAAAAGCTCATATATTTATCCATTGCTGGCTTCTGCAACAACTCCCAATAAATTGTGCTCTTAAAAGTGCTCAACTGCCCTTAGATCTAAATCCAATGACAGTTGTTTCAGCTGATTCTTGATACTCCGGTAAGGATGTGGGCTTCCCGTGCTCTTAAGTGCCTGTGGGAACAAAGATCACAATCAGGGGGAGGTTGCATTAATGTGAACCGACCTAGAACCATCCGACGCTCAAGTAAGTTTGAGTGATGATTTTGGTAAAGTAAGGGTGTGGGAATCGAGAACTTACCCAAATGAGAAGCGGAGGCTAGTATTTATAGACAAGTGCTTAGGGGCGTCAGAGTTCTTTCTTAATGTGGCGTCCTAAGATTATGACATGTCACTGTTTGTGGGGAATATTTCCAGGGACAACCTGAGTGAGATTATTATTTGTCCCCAAGGAATCAGAGAATATGCCTCGCATGTCGTGGACAACAATAGGGGTCTATCTCCTAGTCCTTCGTGGGATTAACCTGATACTGAATCTCAGGAGTCAGAGGATTTAGTATCGAGGGGTATTGCTGGCTTGGGTAGCACTTGCTATTGAGTAGTGAGGAACGGTTAGACTGGCGGTACATAGCCGACTTGGTTCGGAATCATGTGGATACTGAGGCACATGACATATGGTGGTAATAATAGTTGAGCATAACTAAATAATGAATCAATGGAGTAAGTGAACATGGACTCAAAAATTATTTGTCTTATTCGTATACTAATTTCAGATAAATAAACGTGTCATAATCAAAACATTCGATTTTAGAATTTCAACTCCTTGGTTTAAGAAAAGAAAGAAAATATGTGGTCATTGCATAAATTTTCACCGAGACCCAAAAGCTTGGTAAATTATATAAAAGGCGGTTGTGGGCTTTCTCCGAAATCCAGTTCCAGCCTGCGCAACCCTAATAGCTGAAAAGAGTACGTCTCTCTTTCTCTGTATCTCGAGCTCTCTCGGTCTCATTAGAACCCTGAGCATCGCGTCGATTCTGTTTCTTCTGCTTTCTCCTCACTGCCCCAAGTAAGCTCTCTCTCTCTCTCTCTTTCTCTCTATATAATGTATGCGACTCTTATAGGATCAGATTATTTTCCACATTCGTGCAACGATTCTTGTGCTTAGTATAATCTGATTCTATGGATTTAGATCTAATTCTTTAGCTTCTGAGATATAATCAAGAAATACACGCTTAATTTTTCGTGATTGAATTTGCAATTAGGATTTTGGAAGGGGCTGCGTTTCAATTTGACCAAGAGATTATAATCTGTCGAAACCTCAATGGGTCGGAAGAAGCCGACTGCTCGTGATGAAGAGAACCCGCAACCAGCGGGTGGTGGGAAATCGAAGAAGAAGAACCTGGTGATCGAAGATGACGAGTATTCCATCGGGACTGAGCTATCTGAGGAGAGTCAAGTCCAGGAAGAGAAGGTTCCTCCTATCAAAGGGAAGAAGGGCAAAAAGGGAAATTCAAAAGCTTCGAAGGGCGTCGATGAGGAGGAGGATGACGATGAGGTTCCCCAAGTTGATTTCACTGGGAAGAATAAGGGCAAGTCGAAGAAGAGTGGGGGGAATAGTGTGTTCAGCTCGTCCAGTTTCGGGTTGCTTGAGGAGGAGAATAAGAATGCTGAGGATGATGAGCAGTCTGAGTTAACAGGTGATGATGAGGAGGATGCTCCAGTGTTGAAATTTTCGGGGAAGAAGAAGCCTTCAAAGTCGTCGAAGAAAACCGGGGGTAGTTTGTTTTCAGGGTCAGCTTTTGATGCCATTGGCGATGAAGGTGATAGTGATGGTGAGGTTGATAATGATTTTGTGGATAATAGTAATGCAGCGAAAGATAATGAGAATGACGATGAGCCCACAATTGCTTTTACGGGGAAGAAGAAGCCTTCCAAGGGTGGAAAGAAGGATGGGAGTGTATTTGCAGCAGCCAGTCTTAGTGTCCTTGATGATGTGGAGGAGGATAATGATGAAAAGAAAGATGAGGATGAGGATGTTCCTCAGATTACTTTCTCTGGTAAGAAAAAGAAGTCATCAAAGGCTTTAAAGAAGAGTGGTGGTAATTCTTTTAGCGCAGCATTGCATGATGAGGAAGATAATGAAGATACTTCCATTTCTGAACCAACTAGAGCCGGTGATGATACAGTGGAGGATGAAGATGCATCTATGATTGCATTCACAGGTAAGAAAAAGTCTTCAAAAAAGAAAGGTAATAGTGTTTTTACTGCATTGGGTGAAGAAGCTGGGGTTGGAAGTGAAGTTACAGATGTAGTTGAGCCCGAACAACCAAGTACGGGAACTAGTAAAATTGAAGCTGGTGACTCTAAAGTTAGCAAGAGTAAAGATCTAGAACCTTCAAAAAGTAAGAAAAAGAAGAAGAAGAGTGGAAGGACTGCTCAAGAAGAGGATGATTTGGATAAGATTCTTGCAGAGCTAGGTGAGGGGTCGTTGAAACCTGCTGCTCCTCAGAAAGAGGATAAAATTGAGGTTCAGCCTGCTGCTCCTCAGAAAGAGGAGAAAGTTGAGGTTCAACCTGATGTGGTTGCCCTAGTTGATGGTTCTGCTGAAAAGGAAGCTGAAGAAGAGACTATGGAGTCTGCTGCAGCGAAGAAGAAGAAAAAGAAGAAGGAGAAGGAAAAGGAGAAAAAGGCAGCAGCAGCAGCATCTGTAGATGTCAAGGATGAAAAACAAGAACAAGCAAAAATTGAGCCTGTCATTGAACCAAAGAAGAAGGAAGTGAAAGGTAAAGCAGCTGAAAAGAAGGTGCCTAAACATGTTAGGGAGATGCAAGAGGCCCTTGCTAGGCGAAAGGAAGAAGAAGAGAGGAAGAAAAGGGAAGAAGAGGAGAAACTGAGGAAAGAAGAAGAGGAGAGGCTTAGGCAGGAAGAACTTGAGAGGCAAAAGGAAGAGGCCAAGCGGAAGAAAAAGGAAAGGGAAAAGGAGAAGATCCAAAAGATGAAAGATGATGGCACATATAGAACTCCCAAGCAAAAAGAAGAAGACCGTCGGCGGGAGCAAATTAGAATCAAGATACTCTCTAATTTACCTAATGCAGTGGAGGGTTTACCTATTCCTACCACAGACAATGAGAAACTGGCTAAACGACCCTTGTATCAGAAAAAGAAGTCAAAACCAGCACCCAATCAGGCAAATGGTGCGGCTACTACGAAGCCTGTGGAAAACACAGAAGACGAAAAAGGAGAAAACCAGCAAGACACTGTACCTGAGCAAGATTCTGTGGAATTTGAGAAGGTTGAAGAGCTGGAATCAGTCGATGCAGAAGAAAAATCCGAAGTTTCTGAATCTGTTAAAGAGAATGGAATGGAACAAGAAGAGGATGATGATGATGAGGAATGGGATAAAAAGAGCTGGAACGATGAAGCAGTTGTTAATCTTTCTTTTAAACGCGGTTTTTCTGATGAAGAGGTTGAGCCTGAACCTGTTGTGAATAAAGGCATAAAGCCTGCAGTTTCTGTGCCGAAAATCGTTGCTTCTCAACCAACAAAATCTCAGGATTTTGAGAATCAGAAAAGACAATCCGAGGTGGAAGTTGGCAAAAGTAGGAAGAAAGACTCTGCTGCAAAGAAAGAAGCACCAAATTCAGATTCTGCCTCTAAAGATAGTGAAGATAACCTTCGTTCCCCCATTTGCTGCATTATGGGCCATGTTGATACTGGTAAAACTAAGCTTCTGGATTGCATCCGAGGCACAAATGTTCAGGAGGGTGAGGCTGGAGGTATTACTCAACAGATTGGTGCTACATATTTTCCTGCGGATAACATCCGTGAGAGAACTAAGGAACTGAAAGCTGATGCAAAGCTGAAGGTCCCAGGTCTATTGGTCATTGATACCCCTGGGCATGAGTCATTTACTAATTTACGGTCACGGGGTTCAGGTTTATGCGATATTGCAATTTTGGTTGTTGACATTATGCATGGCTTAGAGCCTCAAACAATAGAGTCACTCAATCTTTTGAAAATGAGGAATACCGAATTCATTGTTGCATTGAATAAGGTGAGGCTTATGTTCAAATGAACTCTTCCTACTAGTGCCTTCTCATCAATGTTTAATTTTTTTATGGATATCCAATTTTAGGTGGACAGGCTCTATGGGTGGAAAACCTGCCGCAACCAGCCGATAGGGAAGGCAATGAAGCAACAATCCAAGGATGTAGTAAATGAGTACAATATGAGAGTTGCACAGGTCTTGTGCATTCCAACCTCTGGCTTTTGTTTAACCTGGTTTAATTTTTTTTTAAGTTGACTTCCGTTTTAATATTTTAATTTTTTGTCTGTTGCCAGATTATCACTCAATTCATGGAGCAGGGCTTAAATACTGAATTGTATTATAAGAATAAAGAAATGGGAGAAACATACAGTATTGTACCTACAAGTGCCATTAGGTTGGCTTGTGAACTCTGGGCCTTATCTTGATTTTTGTGTCTGCTGTAAATGGTATGTCCTGATAGTTTGTCTGTGAATATTGCAGTGGTGAAGGGATTCCAGATTTGTTATTACTATTGATTCAGTGGGCCCAGAAAACTATGGTTGAGAAACTTACTTACAGCAACGAAATTCAGGTTTGATTTCTTTTTCACTTTGTTTTCAGTCATGTTATTCAACCGTTGAAATTTGACGAATCTGATAAGGGTTGATACTGTGCACCAGTGTACGGTATTGGAGGTCAAGGTTATTGAAGGCCTTGGGACAACAATTGATGTTGTGTTGGTTAATGGTGTGCTTCATGAAGGAGATCAAATAGTCGTTTGCGGCATGCAGGCAAGCATCTAAAACTTTTTACCCAGGCAATTTATCACATGCTACCCTTGTAGTACTTACAAACTATTGCCATTATTGCTGGTAGAATTGTTTACCAATGATAATTGTCAGCATGCTGAGAAGTTTCAACATGATTATCATTCTTGATATTGCTTTCTTATTGTCTTTTAGGGACCTATTGTTACTTCAATTCGAGCTTTATTGACACCACATCCGATGAAAGAACTTCGTGTCAAGGTATGGTTTTCATTTTTAGTTTTTAATTTTTCTTCAGCTTTGTAGTGGTTTATAATTCTGCTACAGCTCAAGTGTAAGTGTATGTTCTCTGTAAAATTGGTAGTTCAGAATCCTATCAAATATTGCTCACTTGCTATATGCTGGTTAGAGTTATTTTTTTTCTTATACAAAATTTGAACCCTTTACGGATATCCGGTGTTCTATATTTGTATAAGACGTTTACCTGAGCGCCTATAATTAGGCAGTGGGGAGTACACTTATTGTCCAGCCATTTGGATTTAATCTGACCGTGCCTGTGGCACCTATTACTCAACCCAGCGTGAGTTAAATATAAGGTGCTTTTGGATTTATTCTGATGTCCGAAGAACAAACATTAGGAGAAAAATCTGTAAGATTAGATCATTTGTTATCAACAATGCTCCTGCTTCTCATGTCAGAACTTCAGATATAACAAGAAAAAGCTTTTGGTATTGTTTGAGTTACATTGTATCTACTACCTGGTACTTGGACACATTGAAACCCTCATTTGAGGGAAAAATTAAGAGAGAGACGGGTTAGGGAGGGGGAAGACAGTTGTTGTCTTTGTGTGTTTTGTTGAAATCATATTCAACCTCAAAACTTGTGTCTATCGATGTTTGACACTTAGTTTGATGATTAGAAACTCAGAAGTAGATGGGTGGAAAGTTAGAAAGGCCTTGAGCATCTTTGTCTGGAAAATAAAAAATGCTCACTCCTCTCAATATGGTTCCTTTACAAGTAAAGATTTATCTCGAATGTTGATAGATGCCTATACAAATTAAGAAATACAAAGATGTATCGTTGTGTCCTCATGTCTGATGTTTTAGGATGTGTCTGTTCTGTGTCAACACGCACCCCTTGTCGGTTTCCTCAAATATAGCTTCAAAGTAATGGCTGCTGATGTTTTCTTGAGTTTTTATATTCAGTGATCTTGCTGTAACTATGGCAAGCGTCTGGCAACTATATGCAATGTTGTAGGCTATCTAAACCCAGAATGGAAGTAATAGATTAATCTATTAAGCCTCAGTATTCCATTTTATCTAAACAGAGTTCCTCAACTCATTTTCTGGTCATTGTCTGAAACAGAGGAATTAGATTTGCTCTATTGCTATCGCAATCTGACTCAAAGGGAGAGAGGGAGGGAGGGAGACGGGCTGTATAGAATTGTTAATTAAAATTGGTGTCCTTATATCACATGTCTGTAGTCTTCTAGGAAGGTTAAAAGACTTGACCAAAAAAAACATGTGCACAAACCGATATATAAAAAGCTTATGATATTTAACATAAAATTTTAATACTTATTATGAATGTTAATATTTATATATAATATAACAATAAAAATGGGGTATCAACTGAGCTACACCCTAACGTACCTGTTCCTGGTACCTACCGTACCACGTACCCGTTCTGCGTACTGCACACGTCCCAGTTCCAGGCAACTTTAAGCCCAAAGTCCAAGACCAGTAGGAAATGAATCCACATCCCTGTGTCTTTCCTAAAAAATTGGTTATATTCTAGTCCATGCAAACAACTGGCAGAATAGCCATTGCCATCAAAGCAGTTGCCTTTTGCCCTCCACAAAACAGTACCATTGCTTTAGTTTTAGGTTCAGGATTAGTTTTCTGATTTTCATAAGAGCTCTTTTTCTGGGCTAGTGAAGGCAGGGTTTTATTGTTATGATTTTCTCCGTTGTTACAAGCATTTCATTAATGATTACAACTTTCTTTGTGGTTACTAGCATTTCATTATTCTTCAATGTGCATACAACATGCATTGCTCTCGATAGATTCTTCTAGACATGCTGGTTGGTTTGGATTATACTTGTTTTCATGTTGCTCGTTTCTCAAGAAGAAAAAACAGTATTACAGATAATTCTATAGTCTATAACTCCAATCATGTTAACCAATTTAATTGCATATTGACTGAACATCTTTTGCAAATTTGTTTCACAATTCGCCTGGGTGTCCTGAGACAATGCCAGTTGTCCCCATTATATCAGATGGTGAATGTATTCTTCTTGGTTTCAGGGAACTTATCTGCACCATAGTCAAATCAAAGCTGCACAAGGTATCAAGATTACAGCACAGGTAATTCTAGGTTGAAGTCTAGGCTAATCCACTTGCAACTATTGTAAAGATACTTTGCCAGTGAACTGTTGAGAGAGTTTCTTTATTTTCGGTGTTTAATATATGCAGGGTCTTGAACATGCTATTGCTGGCACTGCTCTATATGTTGTTGGGCCTCGTGATGACTTGGACGATGTCAAGGAAACAGCTATGGAAGACATGAAATCAGTCTTGAACAGAATCGACAAGAGTGGTGAGGGAGTTTGTGTACAAGCATCTACTCTAGGATCCTTGGAAGCATTGCTAGAGTTTTTGAAAACCCCAGAAGTTAATATTCCTGTTAGTGGTATTAGTATCGGCCCTGTACATAAGAAGGATGTCATGAAGGCCAGTGTAATGCTTGAAAAGAAAAAGGAGTATGCCACTATCTTAGCATTTGATGTTAAAGTGACACCTGAGGCTCGGGACCTTGCAGATGAATTGGGAGTGAAGATATTTATTGCTGATATAATCTATCACTTATTCGATCAGTTTAAGGCCTATATCGACAATCTCAAAGAGGAAAAGAAGAAGGAAGCTGCTGATGAAGCTGTTTTTCCATGTGTGCTCAAGATTTTACCCAACTGTGTTTTCAACAAGAAGGATCCAATTGTCTTGGGGGTTGATGTTCTTGAAGGCATTGCAAAGGTATACAATGCAGTTGCTTTACTTTGTTCTCTTCAATGGGGTATAATGTGTGAGGTTTCAGGTTTATTATCTTGACATGTCATATATAAGTTTGAGATAAATCCAATTTGTTATATTCCTGGAGTAGTTTCTTGGAGTTTCTAACAAAATACTACTATAGTCAGTTTCTCCAAATCTCAATAGGGTCCTTGATTGGTAATTAATTTTTCCCATCTATTTTTTTTTTTGGTCTTTCTATTTTCTCTTCTCTTTTACTTCTTGATTTCTTTTGCTTAGAAACTTACAGCTTAGGCATATATTAAAAAAAAAAACAGGACACTAATGTTCGAGTTGAGACTCGATATGGGAAAATTCCCCAAGTAAAACACCATTCTCTATTTTAACCCAATGCGTTAGTAGAGGTGCTGAATGTTTACGTTAGTCAGTGGTACAATTTTGTTATGAACTGTTTATATTCTTCTGTCACCCGCTAAGGTTGCTCGGATGCCTTTCACTATTTGGCGCTGCTAAAAGGACCCAAAAGAAAGAAGCTTCGGTTTTAAACTTTTCGTTAGTAAAACTTATTTTTAAACCGACCTAGTAAGTATTTCAATTTCCTAAGTTGAGAAACTATTTTCATTGCTACTATTGTGAATACAGTTGAGGAATTACTGAGAAGATTTGTCATCAACTGTCTGCGATTTCTCGTGTTAATAATATGAACTTTCCTTTTCAGAACTCATGAATTTTAGTCTGGGATGTATAAATATCATAATATGCAAATATATATATATATATATTATATACAGATGTCTAGACAGGCCTGTTCAGAAACAGGCCTGCGGACTTGCAGATCATGGCTGAAATGCAGGGGCTGTAAGAACAGTGTTGTTTTTGCGAAGTCCGCAAGTCCCCTCTAGAATGGACTTGAATGTGTGTATTTTTTTTCTTTTTCATTCTAATGGTTAGCTTCTTGAAAGTTCAATCCTTTCTCAGTTCATGAATTTTGTATAATAACAGTTCAAATTCTCTTGATTTGATTTCTTGTGTATATGAGCTTTTATCTTCGACTAATTAGCATTGTAGTATGTTCTCGGATCTAGATGATGCTCGGTGACTGCATTGTAGTTTTCTAAAGTATTACTTCAGCATTGCCATAACGTGTGACTTATATCCAACTGCCTTTGTTTTATGTGCTGTTTGTACAGGTAGGGACTCCAATTTGCATTCCTCAGAGAGATTTTATTGGTATTGGACGCATTGCATCAATCGAAAATAACCACAAACCGGTAGATATAGCGAAAAAGGGGCTGAAGGTGGCTATCAAGGTATGCTGAATTTGATATGTATACACACAACCTTTCTCACTCTTTATGAAATAGTGGCTTGTAGAACTGTATCTTTTCGTTTGATCAGTTCTCTCTTGTATGCGATAAAGCATTGCTACATACCAATGGTTTTCCATATTATCATTGCGTAAGTGTGACTGTGAGTGCTATTTGGTTTTATAATAAATGAACTGTTCACATTTTATCTGTGCAATAATATTAACACTTTGCCTTTTCTTTCTTGGGTGATCTAGTTCCTTCTGCTTCTGAGACCTCTTTGTATTGGTCTGTAGTAGGTGCTCATATTTTTTCAGTCTTATAGTCTGGTTTGGCATGTTCTTGGAGCAGTATTTCTCAGCGTTTGTCCTTTTAGTTTTTGTTGTCACCATTCTTTGCATTTAGCATACTTTTGTTCTGTGCTCTCTGGATGATCTGGTTCCCTGCATGTTATTTTCTTTTCATTTGTTAAAGGCAGCAATCTTATTGTGTACTGCCGCTGCATATTGGCTTGTTATTACAATTCGTGATTGTCCCTATTTTTTGTTTTCTGGTCTACCAGATGGTTTTTGCTTGTTTGTTGGTCCTTCTATGGACTTGGTTACTTTGAGGCCGTCAGGACTTTGTTTATACTGCTTGGGATTTGCACTGCTCTCCTTTTGTTTTAATTATGCTTTTAGTTACCAAAAAGATAACCTGTAGGCTTAACTGGAGGAGTGCTTATGGCACTGTTTTGTTCTGTTATTGTAGATAGTCGGCACAAATTCTGATGAGCAGCAAAAGATGTATGGTAGGCATTTTGAAATTGAAGATGAACTTGTCAGCCATATCTCCAGGAGGTCGATTGATGTACTTAAAACAAGCTACCGGGTAAGCTTAAATTTCCTATACAGTTTACATTTTGGATGATGTAAACTTTAGCGCTTGGTCTTAATTTAAGGGGGATTGTTATATATTCAGGATGAACTGTCAATTGACGAGTGGAAGCTGGTTGTGAAATTGAAGAAACTTTTTGAGATACCATGAAAGAAACTGTTGCCATATTTGAGCAGTTTGTTTTTATACACTTGGGGGATTCACTGACGTCTGTGGGAATCAGAAAGAATGGCGAGGTTACCTTTTGGAACGATTGATAGCCTTAAGCTGCATCAATGCGTTTAGGCACTAAAGTTCAAATGAGATTTCATGTTGAGAAAGGAGCGAAGGTTCCAGTTTGCGCGAGGAAGTCGATTTTTCCAGAGTTACAAATTGGGACTGTTCTAATTTTTGATCATGTTAGGCCTATATTGCATTTTTTGTCCATGTAGTTTACAGTTCCCCTCACTCCCCCCATTTTGTATCCCAAAATTTTTATTGTCTTTATAGTTCACATAATATCCTTGCACTATGCAATGGAAAAGTCGGTTACTTTTTTTGGGGAAACAAGAAGTCAGTTTGAGGTTTGATGATATACTACGTGCTGATTTTGTTGAAAAAGGTGGGGTATTCGGTTGGTACAAGTGTATTTTGAGTTCAACTGACCTCCCGTATGCCAATTCAGAATTAGGGGTTAAAATACAGAATATTAGAAGTGAGTACTTATACTTGACCTGAAAGCCAGACGTTCAGAATTAGGGGTTAAAATACAGAATCTTTATAAAATAACTCTACTTGTGGTGCAAAGTTCAAATCATAATCCTCATCAGCAAGATAAAATGGATGCTCTTTTGGAGGAAACGATCAGGTCTGTGTTTTTGTTGTTACAGAAAGAGAATGATTTCATTGATATGAATCTTTACAAAGAATGACCTATTTATAATAAACTAGAAAACTACTATTACAACCACTAAAGAACTAAAACTAGATTTACCAAAACTAAAACTAAAACAAGATAAAGAAAACCTATAAACGAAGTCTATGTTTAACAAAGTAAAACATGACACACATTCCAACATAAGTCTACTCCATGACTCATGCTAACACTCCCCCTCAAGTTTGGGCATACAAATTCTTGAGACCCAACTTGGAAAGTGAGTCGTTGAATGTTTTACTTGAAACTGCTTTAGTGAGGATGTCAGCCAGCTGTTCATCTGTTTTCACAAATGGAAAAAAAATAATCTAAGCATCTAACTTTTTTTTAATAAAATGTATGTCTACTTCCACATGTTTAAATCTGTCATGCTCTGATACCAAGTCAAATTGAACAATGAAAAAGAATGATTTCATTGATACGAATCTTTACAAAGAATGACCTATTTATAATAAACTAGAAAACTACTATTACAACCACTAAAGAACTAAAACTAGATTTACCAAAACTAAAACTAAAACAAGATAAAGAAAACCTATAAACAAAGGCTGTGTTTAACAAAGTAAAACATGACACACATTCCAACATAAGTCTACTCCATGACTCATGCTAACAGTTATAGCTCGATGCTGCTTAAGCAAACGTACAGTCTTCCGCAATACTTATTTATTTATTTTAATTTTTTTCTTATATGTACTTTTTTCTTGTCAATCCATTTTAAGGTTTGAAATTAAAAACCAGCCTGGGAGAAAGAGAGTTCGAGTTCGAGTTCAGCCCCTTGAACTACAATTACATGTCCAGAATATATGGATCGATTTGGGGAGGATGGATCTGTTGATGCTGTTGGTCGATGTATGGATGTCAGCGAAGGTGGGGTTGTTGATGATGATGCAATTGTTAACTCACTTTCTAATATGAAATTGACTTCAGGGTTCAGTTTTACGGAAATAAACTCTGTTAGAGCAAGCCCATACAAAGATACTAGTTGTCACTTCTCATCCGATGGAAAACTTCTCGCTACCGGCGGCTATGATAAAAAGGTAGGGACTTCCGAAACATAAATGGGAAATTGCGTATGAGTTCATTGCTTTTGCTTATTTAGACTTTGCATATATGTTGATATATGATCGATGCAGGTTGTAATATGGTACGCTGATACTTTGAAGCCAAAATCCACACTTGAACAACATTCATGTTTGATAACTGATGTTCGTTTCGGTCCCCGCATGCCACGTCTGGCAACATCTTCATTTGACAAAACTGTCAGGGTGTGGGATGCTGATAATGTGAGTGGAATACTCACATCATATTGTGCTTTAGCTTATACTTTGCTTTGAATACGCGTTTATCTGTGCTGGTTAATCAATTTATGTGACATGAAATGAGTGTATTATAATTTATAAGGAAGCTGTTTTTTGTCTCTGCAGCCTGGTTATCCACTTCGTACCTTTATAGGACATAATGGGTCAGTGATGTCAGTAGATTTCCACCCAAATAACGATAACCTTATTTGTTCCTGTGACGGGGATGGTGAGATACGCTACTGGAGTATAAACAATGGCAGCTGTGCAAGAGTGTTCAAGGTAGAATCTACTGAAGTTGAGTGGGTTAGGGTAGTGGTGGTTCTCAGAATTAGCACTTTGTTAAATTCTATCATTCTAATATGCTTGTTCGTATTAGGGTGGAGAGGTTCAGGTGAGATTCCAACCTCGTGTTGGAAGATTTCTTGCTGCAGTGGCAGAGAATGTTGTATCTATACTGGATGTGGGGACTCAAGCTTGTCGGCATTCATTACAGGTCTGCTTAATATTATGTTTCTTCATTAGATTCTGTTAGACCATGTAATGCTGCCCTTTGACATATCATTCCTTCTTGAGTTTTATATGCTACAATGACATTATTTCCACACTTGGGAACCTGCTTAAGTGAAATCATCATTGACGGCTCTGTACAAGTATCTATATTCTTGAGAAGCTTCTTTCACTGGTATACGGTGATTCTTGTAGGATTAAATACTTCCGTAACATTCTGCTAGCACATGTATCTGTTGTATTTGGTACTGATAGTGGTGATTTGATGTTCCTTTACGCATTCTTGAATTATTCCCTTCTAATATTTTCATGTATATCTCAACTCTATTACTTTTCATTCTTGGTTTAAACCTAGGGACATACTAAACCTATCAATTCTGTGTGCTGGGATCCTTCTGGTGAGTTCCTTGCATCCCTGAGTGAGGACTCGGTCAGAGTTTGGACTTTCAGATCAGGAAGTGAAGGGGAATGCGTTCATGAGTTGAGCCGTTACGGCAATAAATTTAATTCCTGTGTTTTCCATCCTATATATACTTCACTGCTGGTCATTGGCTGTTACCAGGCAAGTCAATTTTGCAGTATTCTGTACAGTCCTTTGTATTTTTGTATTGTTTTTACATTTTAATTTCAAAACTCATAAATGTGTTGATTTTTAACTGGGGACTGCAGTCTTTGGAGCTATGGAACATGAAAGAGAACAAGATTATGAATCTATCGGCACATGAAGGTCTTATTGCTTCTTTGGCTGCGTCAACCGTAACGGGTTTGGTTGCTTCGGCTAGTCATGATAAGTGGGTCAGGCTCTGGAAGTGAAAGGTTCAGTACTCTTTTTTGGGAAGGAAATGATTGGTACTCTGATTAACTGCACTTTGCAAAATAGGATTAGTTTTCTACTGATCTTGATCCAATGCTTGTAGTCTGTCTTTGGGTTGATCGAGTGATCACCGTTTTTGCCTTTTTAGATCTAGAACTTCGACTCCACATGACACCCCTGAAACTGACCTTGTAATATTATTGTTGTTATATTCCTATTACTCCCTGCTCATCCTTCACGGACCTCATGTAACGCTTCAAACAATTTTATAAAAATCTTTTGCTTCCATTCTCATTGGGTTTCTTTGAAGTCTAAAACAATTTACCTTACTGAAAATGTGTGAGCTCTGGCTGATGATTGGATGTTTATTTCGTTCCAGCAGTTGAGTCCCTGAAGCTAAGAAATTCAAGTAGATACTTGATGGTGGTAACAAGGCCATTAGGGTTGATAGTTTGGAAAGTGGGACCTTGGATGATATTTCATTTTCTAGTTAACATCGCATGGTGGATGTATAGTTCTTTTTGTTGCGTATGTATGGTTTATAATTAACATCGAATTATGTAACTCATAGTCTTCTTGGATTTTCCAACTTTCTATTCCATCCTTTTTTCCAGTTTTCCCTATCTAGTTTAAAGTCAAACGCTAGGGAAATGGGTATTTGGTTTATATCATTGTCACTTCAATAACTCTAATATATATAAAACCCTCTACAAAGAAGCAATTCATCATTAGCACAAAGGAAAGACAAAAGAAGCAGTTTATCAAAAACACAAAGGAAGTGCTTGATGAGTGGGAGAAAATGGGTTCAGATTCTCAACATCGATCAGATTCCGGCCATAGAATTCACAATCAATTCGTGGGAAGTGGACCGAGGATCTGATGAGTGGTACCATCTGTGCAAGAGGGTTCGAGAGGCTTGCGAAAATTATGGTTGCTTCGAAATAGTGTATGATAAGATACCTCCGCAGTTAAGAGCTGAAACCTTCTGTGTGTCAAGGCAACTTTTCAGCCTTCCACTTGAGACAAAGAAGAAGAACCTTAATCCAAAGCCTTTCCAGGGTTACCTTGGACAGAGTGCCCACATTCCCTTGTACGAGAGCTTTGGCCTTGAAGAGGCTTGACAGAAGAAATATGGCCAAATGGTCATGACCAGTTTTGGTAAGTAATCTCATTCATGTTAAGAATATGTTCCACATATAAGCTTGATATACTTTGGCACTGTTCTCTATCTTTGGACCTTAGTTTCTCTAGAGCCAAATCTGTCAGCTTTCTTCCATATGCTATAGATCATTTTGGTTTCTTCTCTGAGAATCAATGTGTTAGTTTTGGGGTCTTGTTGGATGTTATTTCTATGCTTTTGTTCGGAAGATGTTTCTGAATATTTGAATAATCTATTATTGACTTAAATTGATTGGAAAATTGTAGTTTGATCCATGCTTTGCATGACTGTGGTGTGGGAAATGGTTTTCTTTTTTCTTTCCCTGTTGAAATTGCTTTGGAAAGTGGTAGTGAGGCAATAAAATTTTATTGTTTCATCCTTACAAGGACTCAATAAATTTTTATTGAGTGATCAATAAATTTTTATTGAGTGATCAATAAAATTTTATTGAAGTCGACAAACGAAAACGCTAGTGTAGCAACGATGCCGTGTCGGTCATGAGCTTGAATTTTCAACGCCTTGGAGTAATCTCGCCTCTTGCCTGCAGAGCCAAGGGAGAGGTTGTGAGTTCCGATAAAATTTAAGGTCAATAAAATTTTTAGATGGTTTATTGGATTAAGAAAACAGAAACATTGACCTAGAAAATAGAAACGATGTTGTGAGCCTCGAGAAAAATTAAGAAAATAATTTAATTAAATCAGTAATCCATATAGTTATTAGTTATTAATGAGGCTCGATAATATTTTAGAAATTTTCTTTATGTCGTAACTCCGATTTAAGGACTTGGAAATTTTTTTTCAAGTGGTCAATAAAATTTTATTAAGTGGTTAATAAAATCATGTCCAAATACTAGGAGCCCAATAATGTCAAAGGAATATATATGAACTTTTGGGGAAAACCGGAAAACTCTTTTCTGTGATATGAAAGGGGTCAATAAAATTTTATTGAGAGGTCAAAAAAATGTTATTGAGTGGTCAATAAAATTTTATTGAAGGGTCAATAAAAGTTTTAAATGCTTTATTGAGAGTTATTGACAAATTTTACGGTACTCCAGATTTTATTAAGAGGTTAATAAAATTTTATTGAGAGCCATTAACAAATTTTACGGTGCTCTAGATTTTATTGAGGGGTTAATAAAATTTTATCGAGTGGTCAATAAAATATTATTGAGGGGTCAATAAAAGTTTTAGATGTCATTTCAATCTTAAGCTTAAATTTTCAACGTCTCTAAGTAATCTCGCCTCTCGGTCACGGAGCCAAGGGAGTGGTTGTGAGCTCCGAGAAAATTTAAGAAAATAGTGCGAAAATAATTTGAGATTAAAAATGTGATCTCGACAATAATCAAGGATAATCGGGAATTGTTCTGAATTTTTTTTAAAGAAACATCTTCAATTTGAGAACTCGAGAATAAAGTACACATTACGAAGAGTCCGTGAGAATTTTCGGAGAATTTTTCGGACTCCCGAGCTATTTTTAATGATTTTCGGACGTTTGGAAATAAAGAAAATTATTTAATTGAAAAAAAAATCATTATCAATACTTTGAATTCTCTTAAAAATTATCCATATACTTTGAAGGTCTGTAAAGAAATCATTTGTTGTCAGAAATGGTTTAGGGTTTATGGTGTACACCATCATTGTGGGGGATGATTCTTGAAGATTATGGGGAAGACAGGCTGAGTTGAATATTAAAAGGCACCAGAGTTTGTGTTTTTTGTTTGTTGATTTCACATGCGGGATTGTTGAATAAAAGACACTAGATATGTCTAAGAAAAGACACTTAGGTGGTATATAGAAGTGTGATTCTGAGTGACCAAGAAAAGATACTGAGTGGGGCATTGTTGTGACTTGTTCAAAAAAATGGTACACTTTGATGTGTATGACCATTTATTGTTTACATAGGACGAGTAAGAGGCTTTATAAATGAAGGTTTTTATATGTGAGACAACTCGGAGTCGAGGTAGAAGTAGAGAACTTGGAATTATCCTGATAGAATTATAACATATTGGTTTAATAGTACTATAATCAATGCATTATGCAATGAAACTTGTTCAGTGGTTAGTTTGAATAAGTAACTGGGTTCAATTCAATCTCCAAACTAATCTAAGCTTTGGAATATGGAAAGAATTTGCTTTTGTTTGGCGTTTGAAAATGGAGGATATATGTGAGAATCTTTGAGAAACAGACCCAAGTATACATTACAGAGTTACCAGCAATAGAGAGTAAACTGTGGTAACTGCTGTGCAACTTTATTACTTTTTGATGGCATCTCATACCATTTTTGTTCGAAAGAATTGTACCATATGATGTTGCTGATGTATATGATGTGGTAACTGCTGTGTAACTTTATTACTTTGATGGCATTATCATTTTTATTCAAAAGAATTGTACAATATAATATTTCTGTTGTATATGACCATTGATCGTCGAGTTACTATATGAACGAACATCAATTTATTGTAATTTCATAGCTCACTTGATCACATGTAAGTGAAGAAGCAAATGACTAGTGTGGAGATGATGAGCCCAAGTAGCAAAGAGCCAACAGTAGAATGGGCGCCTGAAGGTGGTGGTGGTGGAGCAGATGTCGGAGATGAGGATCCAACGGTGATGGTAAACTTCTGGCCTTGCTTGCAGTGGTCACTAACGTTGCAGAAGTAGTAGTGAGAGCCAGCAGTAATAAGTTTCACATTCACCGGACTACCAAGAACTCCCGAGGAACTGCAGCTGTCATATTCTTCCTTTGTTGCGTCCGCCACATTATGATCTCCAGTCCAATTGAATGCTGCAATATATGTGAGCAAACAATTAGTACAACTATAGAACCAGTTATGCATGGATTAATTAGTTCTTCAGGTAGTTAATTAGTGCCAAGGACTTACCAAGTACATCGCCTAACCGGAATGTCTTGGAGGCAGCCCAGTCTGAATAGAAGGAGGTGTTGGGGGGAAGAGTCCAGCCCAAGCTGTCACCAACAGCATACTCTGCTGCTGTTGCACCCTTCATCAACATAGGTACTAAACCCACCATAACCATCAAGCTTAAGCAAGCTATCATATTCATATCCCTGCAGCTGCCCATTTCCTTATACCTTCTTTCTTAGTTTCTCTAGAGAAGATGGATCAATTTTTCCAAGTTAGAACTCAAATTTAGTGTTTGATGCATAGAATTAGATGGTATTTATAGGCCGGAGAGTGATGGTAAAACATGTTGCGTGCCCCTGCAAATCATGAACTTTGAATAAGCTAGCAGCTGAGATTGTTGAACCAGTTCATTGCGTGATGGACCGACGGACCGACCCTTTTTGAATTGAACTTCCTGGGACAACATGTGGCGTGCCCCTGTAAATCATGAACTTTGAATAAGCTAGCAGCTGAGATTGTTGAACCCTTGCGAGATGGACCGACGGACCGACCCTTTTTGAATTGGACTTCCTGGGACAACATCAGACGTGGTCTTTCCTCTCTAATTTTTTTCTTGGATTAATTACAAAAAACCCCCCGAACTATGGGGGCATTTTCAGTTTCATACCTACGTTTGAAATTTTTGCATTTGAATACCTCAACTTTCCTCCGTTAGACGTTTTCATACCCGGGGTCAAAAAGTCCGTTAAAAAAATCTGTTAGAGGGTGACGTGTCAGTTAACTGCTGAGTTGGCAGTTAACTGATGATGTGGCACTGCCACATAGATAAAACAAATTTTAAAAAAAAATTCTTTCAAAACTTAAAAACTAAAATCCTCCCCAGCCCCCAACCCGACCCCCATCCAAGCCCAATTCTTCTTCTCTTCCTTCACCAAGAAATTCCCAAATCTACAATTTAAATGGATGCATACTTCGATTGCGGTGGCAAGGCACAAGGCCGAGTTGATCTACGAGTTGGAGCCCTGCTGCTCGATTGCCAGATCGTTCATCAACGGCTTCAAAAATGACGACGCAACCGCCGCCTTCGTGATATGCAATAAGGAAGATGGCGGAGTCGTGGGTGTGATCCTGGGCTATGGACTCGAGCTCGGCGGTGGCCATGGCCAGGGTTCGCGGTCGGAGAGCTCGCTGCTTCAGATCCGGAGTCAATTCGGCGGGTTGGGACAAGCTGCCAAGTGAGCATCGCCTAAAGCCAGAGCAAATTTAATTTGGTCGAATGATCATGAGATCTCCTCCATGATTTTTTTGTTGGTACATAATTTTCTGCATTAAAGAGCTTTAGATCTAGGTTTTCAACTATCAAATGGGAAGATGAATTTGGGAATGGAATCATACCAGAAGTGGAAGTTGCAGCGGCGGCGGCGGCGGTTGTGTTGAGGTTGTTGTTGGTCATCTTGGTCTTCTCCTAATTCGGTTGAAGTGCCTCTCCAACAGTTCATCCAAGATCTCAAGATTTCAATTTTTCTAACTCAATTCGATTGAAAGGGATCATAGAGACTCAGGATGAGAGCGTCTAAGACTGGTAGTTGTTAGTGTTTGGCATTGTTCTACTTCTGAATTCTGACTTAATTTGTAGTTGTTGGGTTAGTGTTTGTGTGTTTCGGGCTGGGGGAGTTCGCTTCTCTTGCTGCTATGTTCCATGTGAGCATGTGGTGTTAATTAGATTCTTAGAAGATGAATTTGGGAATGTTTAGGTGAAGGAGGAGAAGAGGAATTGGGGTTGTCGAGGGGCTGCAAATTTGGAAAGATTTGGAATGAAGTGCTTTGAATGAATCAAATATTTTGGTGAAGGAAGAGAAGAGGAATTGGGCTTTGGGAGGATTTTAGTTTTTAAGTTTTGAAAGAATTGTTTTTTTTTTTTAAATTTGTTTTATCTATGTGGCAGTGCCACATCATCAGTTAACTGCCAACTCAGCAGTTAACTGACACGTCACCCTCTAACAGATTTTTTTAACGGACTTTTTGACCTCGGGTATGAAAATGTCTAACGGAGGAAAGTTGAGGTATTCAAATGCAAAAATTTCAAACGTAGGTATGAAACTGAAAACGCCCCCATAGTTCGGGGGGTTTTTTGTAATTAATCCTTTTTTCTTTTCAATAAGCCTATGCCTATTTGTATAAGCAGCTAGTACTTATTGTAATGTAAAAGTAATTTCAACGAACTATTTGAGACATTAGAAAACAAACCTAGTCCATTAATTTTTTTTTCTCTACATTTTTAGAGTCTTCGAGTTCAAGGAAGGAAATGACAATTTCAGTGCAGAAGATTTCAATAATTGTAATACAACCCAATCAATTTATGTGAAGAACGAAACATGCATGTGTGACGTTGATAAATACAATACGTTGATATAAATACCCATGAATTTTGATTCTATCAACGTACGTATGCGTCGTTTTTTGAGACTTCTTATGGGGGGATACTGAGCAAAAGAGGAAAGTTCATCTAACAAATTGGGATTTGGTTTGTAGACCAAAAAATAAGGGTGGTCTGGGTCTTAAGAAAACTGAGGCTATGAATAAAGCCATGTTAGCTAAGGCTAGCTGGAGACTTACTCAAGGCGATCAGGGCCTTTGGAGTAATATTTACAAGGCCAAATATCTCTACAGAGACTCCATCCTGCACCAATCTTATAAAAAGCCTCGTAACTGTTCTAGCACTTGGAGTGCTGTCGCTTCTGGGGCCAATCTGCTAAGAATGGGATTGGTTTGGAGAATTGGTAATGGGGAGAAGGCTAACTTCTGGAATGACAACTGGTCTGGTTGTGGCATCCTAAATCAATATTTAAATGACCAGAGTTCCATTAATATAAATGATATGGTGAGTGTTTTCTTGCAAAATGGCCAATGGAACATTCCTAGGCTAAATTCTTGCTTGCCTAGTGATGTGGTTTCTTCAATTGTCAATATTCCTATCTCTCAGTGCAATCAAGAGGACAAACTTATTTGGAGTGGTACTTCCAATGGAATTTTTTCTGTCAAATCTGCCTACCAAATTCATTGTACTGGCCAGAACTATCCTGATTATGGCTGGCAGGAGCTGTGGTCGCTGCAAATCCCCCCCAAGTTGAAAATCTTTTCATGGCTTTTGGTTCAGAGCAAGCTCCTTACTAATGTCCAGAGATTCAAAAGGAAGATTACCCCTGATCCTTACTGTCACTTTTGCCCTGAGGAGCAAGAAACTACTCTTCATCTCTTTCGAGATTGCACAAATGCGAAACAGGTTTGGCAAAAAATTAATGGCCCAACTAAGATGATGGCATCCTTTACCCTTGACTGGAATGGGTGGATTGCTGCAAATATAAAGCAGAAGAATTGTGTCTTCAAGGACTATCAATGGAATTGCTGCTTTATCTTTTGTTGCTGGTTTATCTGGAAATGGCGGTGCAAAAGAATTTTTGAGTCTTCCTTTTGCCTGCCTTTTGATATTTCTGGCACAATCTTTGCCTACTTGCATGAATGGTCTAAGGCCAACTGTCGAAATAAAATTGAGAACCAGGGCAGAGTTGAGATGTTAAGCTGGTGCAAGCCGGCTCAGGGCTATTTTAAAGTCAATGTGGATGGGTCTAAATCAAGACATGGAGTTATTGGTGCGGGAGGTGTCATTAGGGATGATGCTGGGAATTGGATTAATGGCTTCATGATCAATTGTGGTGCAGGTGATGTTCTCCAAGCTGAGGCTTGGGGCCTGTATCATGGTTTACTTCTGGCTTTGCATCTGAAAATTCTGAAAATTGAAATTGAATCTGATTCTACTAATCTTGTGGAGCTCTTACAAGCTGAGGACCACAACCTGCATCCCTTAGGGACTATTCTGGAGAACTGCATGCAAGTCAATTATGAAGACCTTTAATAATGTTCATCTGCGCCATATTTACAGGGAAAGAAACTGGGTGGCAGATATTTTGGCAAAAAATAGTACTACAATTTCACATGGTCTGTGCATTCTCAGAGATCCACCTGCAATGGTAACTGAAGCTCTCCTGGATGACATTGGTGGCTTTGCCCGCCCTCGAAGGCTTCCTATGTATGCTTAATTAGTGTTTTGCTTTTGCTTTGGGCTTTCTAAGCCCTCCACTGCACCAAAAAAAAAAAAACGTACGTATGCGTCCACATCAATTTTTAAATTGGTCAAACGCTTAGGTTCTATCGGACAAAAAGCACCAGTGCTTTAATTTAGTTTTGGCAAAGGTGGGATTCGAACCAAGGTGGGCTCAATGACGTCTCAATGCCTTGATTGTCTAACATGGTATATGTTTTTGAGCTTGACTACTTAATCCCAATTCCCCAATTTTTTTTTTGTTGAGGTTCAGTAGTTATCTAACAATATACAAGGTTTCATCCTCAATTTATGGTTATAGTGACTTTTTTTCCTTGTTCATGTTGTTATGTTGCAACTGCAGCACTGTCATCTCTATGATGAAGCAGCTGGATGAGCTAAAAAATATGATTAACTTGATTATTCTTGATAGTTATGGTTTAGGAGAGAAATCAAATTCCACCTTGCAGTCTAAGACACTGCTGCGGATAATGAAGTACATGGCACCTCCTTTGAGCGAGTACACGATAGGGCTCCCGGCTCACACTGACAAAGGATTGGGCACAATCCTTTGTGATATGATCAAGTTTCAGGTCTTGAAGTTGAAACCAAGGATGGAGAATGGATCAAGTTATCTCTATCTCCTGGCTCCTTCATCTTTGTTAATGTTGGAGATTCCCTCATGGTATAGTATAGAATAACACCAACTGCTTTATAACTAAAATAAGTATATATAGAAATAAACACATCTGAATACAATCAGAATATGTAAATTCCTACACAGTGAAATAAGTTATTAGACCTAAGCAACTTGGTAACACCTTCTAAAGTGTTGGAACTTTCTTTTGCTTTAATGTGTGACGTCCATCTTACAATTTGATGACGTAAAAGTTAAAAGAAGGTTAACAATCACTAATGATGACTTGCAAGCATGGAGCGATGGCAGAATGCATTCTGTGAAGCATCGAGTGATGATTCGTGGAGAGAAAAAACGATATTCTTTAGGAACATTTGCAGTTCCATTAAAGGGTTCCATCATCAAGGCACAAAAGGAGCTAGTAGATGAAGAACATCCAGAAGAAGGAAGGGCCATTGAAAATTTGAAACTGAAATGCAAGTTTTTGCATACGCTGGAATTAGCACTTATCAGTTGTTAACTATACTCAGCTCTTTACAACTTTGTATCTGCAATATGCAGAATACCACCATGAAAATAAAGGTTCTCAACTTATTGTCCGTATTTTGTATATATTGTTATAGATAGTATTGTGTAAAGCTGATAGTGTTCTTGGATTTGCAGACATTATATAAGAGCTGATATCCTAAGCTTTCATTGTCAAGTTTAACACTAGGAAATGGGGAAGTTGTATATATATATATATATATCTCATTGTCCCTTCAAGAATAAAACCCTCTAAAACAAAGAAGCAATTCATCAGAAACACAAAGAATTAATCCAGGACAGATGGTAGAAAATGGGTTCTGATTGTCAATACCAGATCCCTGTCATTGATTTCTCCATCCATTCGAAGAGTGGTACAGTTTGTGCAAGAGAGTTAGAGAGGCTTGTGAAAAGTGAAAACTATGGTTTTTTCAAATTAGTGTATGATAAGACACCTCTGCAGTTAAGAGCAGAGACCTTCTTTATGATAAGGCAAGTTTTCAGCCTTCCTATGGAGACAAAGAAGAAGCACTTTAGTACAAAGCCTTGCAATGGTCACCTTGGACAGAATGCCAACCTAGCTTCCCTTGTTTGAGAGCTTTGGCCTTGAAGATGCCTCCAACTATGAATCCCTTAGAAGCTTCACACAACTGATGTGGCCTATTGGTCATGACCAGTTTTGGTAATTAATTTCATTTATGCCTATGTTCAACATATACAATATTGTCTTAGTAGATATATGTGTATTCGTCCTTGAGTTTTGGTTGTATTGATTATTTCATGTTAATTTAAATATGTTTATATTATTATGTTTCTTGTTGATTTTGTTGTGGAGAAAAGGAGCGATTTTCTTTAGGAGCATTTGCACTTCCAGTAGAGGGTCCCATCACCAAGGCACCCAAGGATCGAGCTGGTAGATGAAGAACATCCCCAAATTCTCAAGGACAGAAGGACTATGACTCTGGAATTTTCTAATTTCTCCTACTCACCCTAAGGAAGGGCCTTAGATTTGGAAAAACAAGCTAGTTTTTGTATATGATGGAATTAGCACTTGATAGCATAAGTTCACAACCTAGTTGTTGTTAGCTTATTAAGGATCAATTTATGTTTTCTCTTGCTGTAAAAACTTTGTATCTGCCATTTTCCTATTCTGGTTAATAAAAGATTTTCCGGTGACCGGATTCAGACCTGGTAACTGATTATCCATATCTTTACCTCCTCTTCTCTCCCCCCACCCACCACTCCTCATTTTTTTTTTTCTACAGAGGCATAAACATAAGAAGGGCAAAAATGGGCATTGAACTCTGGCTTTGATTATTGACTTAAATGGTCAACCACTGGAACTAAATATGCCAATGTATATTTACCTCTTAAACTTAGAATTCAAGGAACATAACAAAGTGACAAAAACAGATAGAGCAAAAGAATATTAATGATTTCAATTGAATTGTATTGAAGTAGATTTCTAGTAGCATTATGGTAATTGGTTAGTTCTGGTTTGAACCTCCTCGATCTACACATTCTTCAACTATTTCCTTATAGATTGTTAAAAAAAAAAAACTATTTCCTTATAGTATCCTCACACTTTCAATGCAGCTCGTTTTACAAAACTAACTAGAAATTAAAAAAAGAAAAACTAGAAATAATAAATAAATATATATATATATATATATAGACTTGTGCACCTGTAGCGACAAAATATTAGTATGCCGTATATATATTTTTATTATTCTTTATTTATTTAATTTCTCTTTTCACTTAAGAAATATAATTTGAAGAGTTACTTTCGGGTCAATAAAATTGATGCGGCTACTTTCTCAACATTCAATCAAAGTCTCCATAAATTTCGAACTTCCACTTTTGATAAATAATTTATGTTATAACAAATAAATTTTTCGTCTAATCACACAAACTAGACAATAATCGACTTCCACTTGATGCTCGATGTCCAATTTTGTTACCACATATCGCAAGAGTTCGGAAATGTAACTCGTTTTATAAAACCAATAAAAATATTAAAACAAAATAAAAAATATTGATTGTCACACCTTTAGCGACGAAACATTCGTCGCTACAAGTGTGCCAGTAAATACTTTTATAATTAATTTGATGTTATAACATATAAATTTTTTGTCTAATCACACAATTCAAACAAGGCAATAAATGATTTCCACTTGATGTTCAACGTCCAATTTTGTTACCACATGTCTCAAGAGTTCAGAAATGTAACTCGTTTTATAAAACCAACAAAAAAATAAAACAAAATAAAAAATATTGAATGACACATCTTTATGGCATGTTTACTTACTTGGAATGAAAATGTGAATGAATCGGAATTCATTCTGATGTAATTCATTCATAATATCTACCCTCCCTTGGTAATCAAACTCCGGATATTCAGTAATTGATTCTTCTTTTTTAGTTACTTTTAAGTATGACCCACAACCATTATGATTCATGTACATGTTAGTAAACGCCAAAGAATTCAGGAATTGGAATCAATTCCTTTATTCTTATACTCATTCCAAGTAAGTAAACATGTCATTAGTACTATTTGAATGATTCCTATTGTTATGCTTATGACAATCTTATGCCAGCATTTGATTCTAGCTAATGTCGGAACTCTATATATTGTTCGGAAAATTCTAAAGTTGTTGGTAGCTTATGTCTAAACTCTATTTCTTACATGCTTGTGTAATTAAGATTATTGGGTATATATATATATGAGCTTATACTGTTCTTGGATTTTCCGAACGGCCTCCAAGTCTAATATATGGACTTGTCTTCAAAACCGAACATCCTTACATAATTGTTGATAATCTAATTAAGCTTCCATCTCTCCCTTTCAAGTTCAAAAATACAGACTAAAATAGCATCTGATCCGGTCATTGATTCCAGCTAGAGACTTTAGAACACTTGAAAATTAGGTATTTGGTTGTATATCATTGTCACTTCAAGAACTGTACGTGTAGTATTATTAATACTACACTCTAATTAACAAAGAAGGTCTTCATCAGAAACACTAGGATCTGCTAGAATAGAGATACAATACTCCTCTCCGGCCAGGAGAAATAGTATACGAAATGGGTTCGGATTTTAAAAACCAGATTCCAAGCATAGATTTCTCACTCAATTCATTAGAAATAGACCGCGGAACTGACAAGTGGTACAGTTGTGCAAGAGGGTTCGAGAGGCATGTGAGAGTTATGGTTGTTTTGAAATAGTGTATGATAAGAGCTGAGACCTTTTCAATGATAAGGCAACTCTTCAGGCTTCCGGTTGAGACAAAGCAGAAGAATTTGAATCCAAAGCCTTACCATGCATGGTTACTTTGCCACAGTTGAACCTTCATAGAAGCAGCGTTTTCCCCGCTCACTGTTGTCAAATGCTCTGCAATGTCCCCGATTACTTTTTCTGCCAGGGGGCGCTGGTCCTTTGAGTATTCCTCCGCTCTGCAATGTATCGCTAATAGCATATGAGCTTACCTCAACATCACATTTTAACTCTTTCGGGCAAGGCTTCAAATCACCATATAAAATCTCTGGCTAAAGGGCTTCTGATCGAGGAGTCCTCCAGAAAGCTTGTTCAAAGTACAAAAATACATTAATTAGAACCATCGACAATCTCAGCTGCTGGGCAAGTACTCATTCTGATGTTGAAGTAATGGTCTGGATCTCGATCTGGCGGCTTGGTCCTTGGAGAACTTCTCGCCGGAGAGAGAGAGAGAGAGAGAGAGAGAGAGAGTGTGACGTGGCGGGCGTGGTCCCATCAGGTTGTGGACTTGGTCAATCGCTTCAGCAACAGAGCTCCGCCAATCAGCACCAGCGTCTTCACCACTAAACCCCATGCCATGCTCCATACTCCCGAGGACGACGGCGAGTCGTCGGAGAAAGTTTTACGGCAAGTCGCTAATTAGAGAGGTCATAGGGACCTAGAAAATGATCCTTCTCATAAAAGGATTACTTACTTCATTATGCTAGTATAGTAGTATCCCTAATAATAATTCCGATATCTATTTCTTGATTCTCAAGATATTTAGATCTCCTAAATATAATTGGATCAATTTAGAACTTCCTTATATCGATTTTAAACTGTAAGTCACATTAATGTTGTACTTAATATAAATTTGTAACTTGTTCACTCAATCGATTTAGATCATACTCTTGATTATGTGAAAACGACTCTTACACAATGCTGATAATGATTTAGATTGAGTCGACGTTATTGACATAGATATTCTCATATATATGCTATTGAACTTATTCACTACATATGAATAAGATGATCATCGATCTCGCCTCCAAAAACGATTGAAGAAATTAGAAAATGAGCTTGATGGATTGAGCTTGTCGATCATCATGAACATTGCTGCACATCTCCACCACTTCCTCCAAACCAAAACCTGTAACCATGATAATCATCCTTCTTGTAAATGTCTCCAACCTTATAGCAGCCCGTCTCGAACTTCTCCAGTAATGCAACCGCAGGGTCATCTAAAGATGACCCTGATTTATCATCAATTCCAATATCTCTAAAGACAGAACCAGAGTCATCAGCTTTTCCATTTCCCATGGGTGGTAATTGTGCCGAGCTACTTGTAACCTGACCTCCCCATCGCAGAACACTGGCACCACCTTTTAAGTTGGTGAACAGACTGCTTGGCCAATACCCGATTTTCGTAGACCCAGCATAGATGAGCCACCAATTCCCTGAGGCTTTATCCTACAATCAATATGAATCACAACAGGAAAATGGAAAATGATCAGACATGCTCGGTGTTAGGTAATCTATTGGAGTTGCTCGATTGCGAAGGAACTAATTGTTTTCCAGTACTGCTTACCAACTGTAGTTGTAGGTTGACAAAGTACTGAGTTCCACCGGGGACAGAAACTTGGTCAAAGACCATACCAAGTGTTATAGTCTTCTCTATCTGAACAAAACCTGGACAATCTGTGTTGTAGCAACCATGCATGACTCCGTTGGTTGCTTGCTGCGTATTTCGAAAGAAAATTCATGTTCGTATAATAAGCCAATATTAACAAAAGATTTGTAATGGCAGGAAGAATTAGATATACATACACCCCAAGTTGAGTATAGACGAGTTCGACTATCACCAAACTGATTTATGTTCACCTGAAAAACGAAACATTCAAAGAGTATTCTGAATTATTGATTTTTCCTTTTTCAATTAAAATGTACATTTCTTTCATATATATGATCATATATATATACGTACAATCCATCCCACACGTATGGTGCTAAACTGTTCCGGCGGGCCGCCTTCAATTGACAATACAGATCCACTCAGTTGGCCAGGAGCAACCTTAGGGTTGTTTACACTGACGGCTCCTCCAGCTGCATAATGTGTATCACTTCCAGCTTTTGTTGAATATCCTGCATACTAAAATATACACATACGGAACCCTATTGTTATGAATAAGTGTTATACGATCAAGGTTGTAAAAGGCGAAAGGCGTACCGAGGCGTTTTCGGCTTCGTGAGGCGTATTTTAAAAGGCGTAAGCCTTTTGTGTAAAAGGCGTAAGCCTTTTGGAATAATATTATAACAATACAAAAACGTATTTCATTAATAATAATTAAGTTAATTCATCAAATCATCCAAATTTTAAATGAAATTAATGTTTAAACAATCAAACTTCAAACAATTACAATGATGAACAAGCATAAAAATCAAAAACAACTTCACTCTTCCATTTCTTCCTCATCATCAAGTAGCAAGTCACCATCCAAACTATCACTATCATCACTAGCATCGTGTTGAACATTAAATAGGGGATTTGTATGATCATATGGATTTTTGAAATGAACTACCTCATCATCATCCCCAAGTATTCTTAGGGACTTAAATTTCTTTTCTCCTATACAAAATATTCATGGGCATGGAGTTAAGAAATTGTACTATCAAACTATCAAACTCTTAAAATCAAACAAAAATGGTAGGCATTTCAATAATACTTACTTGAAAATGAAGATTCATCATTTTTCCTTTTGTATATAATCGGAGGAGTAAGATCACTAGGAGGCTAGGGGTTGGATCACGAGGAGGAGTAGGATCACGAGGAGGAAGACTTGGCTGTCCAATATGTAGGGAATTTTCATATGTAGGGATTGGCACCTCCATTACCGCATCAACATCGAGTACTTTTGCATCAAGCCAACTAGAATCGGTGGGAAGAGCTGGATTTTCTTTCTCGGTTATCCATTCATCATCGGAGTCCAATTCTCCCACAACAATTGGATCAACCATGTCTCTCCTTCTAATATTTCGATCCCTAAGAGCGAGATTATACTTCACATAGACTAAATGACTTAGCCATTGGTGCTCAAACCTATTCCTATTTTTAGTATAAGGGTTTGGGGTTAATTGAAGACGACGTCGTTTTGACTGCTGGTGTAAACAAAAAATACAAAAAGAGCCTCAGGCTCTTCAAGGCGTAAGCCTTTTAAGCCTTAAAACAGCCTCGCATAGCCTTTTCGGTGGAAAAGGCGCAAGGCTAGCTTTTACTCGAGGTGTCGCTGCATTTGGCGATAGCCTATGCAAAATGCGAGCCTCGAGGCGAGCCTTAGGCTAGCTTTTTACAACCTTGTATACGATGAGTATGTATATAGAGCAATTATTCTAGCAATAAAACAGTAAAACTTACCAATAACTTGGGTTGCTCACCCGCTTGTGTAGAGTAAGAATCTTGGAATTGTTCCCTGAAACTAGTTTCAGCTCTTGTTCGTTCTTCTTTAGTCACCCTCCGAATGGGAACGGTTCCCTTCGGACATTCTTCCTCCATCAACCCGATTGTTTTAGTGCTCGGTGAGGTAGCATTTTGCACATCATGTGTTTTAGAAAAACTAGGGTTCATCTGTCAATTTATATTAATTACTACAGATTAGTACTAAAAATGAGAAAAATATCTATACAAATCCCTCTATCGGTAAGAATTCATTTCCACTAGGATCTTGAAATATTGCACTTTGAATTTGATCAACTGACTAGTTACGTACGTATATATTATTATTAGTTTATCAAATATAAATATAGGCATATATATATATATATATATAGCTACGTCATATTTGCCCTGGATTATATAATGTATCTAGGAATGTACCAGACAGAAATAAAATGCTGCCTAAAATTATAAAAAGAGTAATAAACCTGGATTTTGTGATCTTTGAGCAAAGGATGATCAAATGCTGGTTGTTTGTAGATATCGACACAATCATAGATGTCACCATGTCGAGTCTGCGTAATATTATTGAAAGTTAATTTGTAAGCTAACCATGTATTAATACTTAATTTTAAACTCCAATCTGCGTAAGACTTAATCTTTAAACCCTGTTTATTAGGACAATTCAGGTTACACCTTAATAACTAAAGTTTGTTAAACCCTAGCCTAGTCTGGATCCAGAGTTGTACTTACGTACCTTGATGGTCTTCACAGGATCAGCTGGTTTCTTTCTCAAATGTAAATCTCCAATATTTGATAGAGTAGTTGATCTTCCATCCACTACTGCATAGAGACTAACAACAAAAGAGAGTGTGAGATGAGATATAAAAAACATCATGACACTGCGAAAATCCATGAATATTATGTAACTGCAGATGGATGCTATCTGCCTAGCTTGTACTATCACTCTCTCTCTCTCTCTCTGTATATATATATACACACACTGAGAGACAAAGATCAATCTAATCAGTGGTGCATGCACATATTTGTAACCGAATTTATTCCTCTCTATACAAGTAATTCTGGCCCAAAATTAAATAAAAAGATGAATAAGATTCTTGATAAGTTGTTCTTTCCTTTTAAAGGAGGAATTTACACATCAGATTTGTGACTAATTACCCTAAACGGCGAAATCTTTGATTTAATTACGGATCCTTTAATTACTTAACGGCATATAAATTAGCCTTAGAATTTATATGGTTTGTTAAGAAATTACTTTCCAAATCTGTCCACCTGACACATGAAATTCTATACATGCCATTGCCAGACGATTATATATATATATTGATCATTAATTTGATATCTGCAAGATATTGCTGGTTGTGTTTTAAATTTTAATTACGTTAGCCGCCGTGTACTTTAAAGCGTCCCAATTTATTCTTTTTATGTATTAATATTATGTACGATTACAATCGTAAAATTTAGAAAAAGTATTGAAAATACTAATCAGGAGTTAGATATTGATAGTTAAATTTGATTTCGGCACTGATGTGAAAAATCGTTCGCACGTCTAGTAACATGATGAATTGAGAGTTGATGACTAAAATTAGACGATAAATTTAATAGTGACGGATAAAATAGATGAATAACAAAATGAGCCAAAAACATACTCTCAATATCCCAAGGACAATTACAAGCTGCTAGTCTGCTACCAAATGTGCAAACATGCAATCAGTGGCGGACACAAGAATATATGTGACCGGGGGCACAATTTTTTTTTTAATGAACAAAAAATAAAATTATAATAAATAAATACAAAATGTTCAATACTTCCACAGTTTTATAGCAAATCAGAAATAATACTACTCAATACATCTATAATTGTCCTCTGTGAGGTGCCATTTTTTGAAAACGTTGAATAATACTCATTGTCAATGACATTGACTATATCTTTCTCAAGATATACAATTAAGCTATCATTCATCTATTGGTCTCCTATACGATTGTGCATTAATCGTTTTTTATGATGTTCATGGCAGAGAATTAATGCTCTTAGTCTCTTACTCTCTTTCACATAACACAGTTTGCAATTTTTTTAATTAAAGTGGCACATTAATATCAATAACATTTGAACTAAAGAAAATCAATGACAACAACTGATGTAGGACAAGAAATGAATCAATTTAGCCCTAAAAGAATTAAAATAAAGAAGCGGCGCAAAATCAAGAGCAGTGATTGAATGATTGGCAAGTCACGATTTATGAGGTTGCTAGCTTCTAGAATATTTAGAAAGTTGTGGTTTAGGACTATTCAGGTAACTCTCGCGAAAAGTCAGATTTGGATTGGCTTAACTTTGGGCTGCAATGTCCGTTTTGGACGCATAATACCTTTTCTGAAAAGGGAATCACGAGATCTACAAGACTCACTTTAATGAGCCCCGTCAAATTTAGGCCTAATAAATTGATTTGCTAAATCCGATTTGACATTTAAGTTTTAGAAGATAATTTTTTTATTTTAGGATTTTATTTTCCTTTAAAGTTTAGATGTTTTCTTACTTTAAAAGACTTTAGGATTTCTTGTTAGATTAAGTTTAGGACTTTGATGCCTATATAAGCATCATCAATGCTTTGTATTATTCAGTTTATCATATCATCAAATTCAATAAAGTTTAGAGATTTTCCCTACTTTCACTGGTCTTTACCAATTTTATATTTGTAGGGTTTAGACGCTAGTCTTACCCATTTTATCTAGTGACCGCCGCTGCGTCAACAACAATTTAACAACAATAAATAAAGACGAAGAACTAACTGAGAAGATGAAGAACTAACCGGTGGCAAAACTGCAGAACTGACAAAAGCCTGAACTCTAGAAAACAAAAAGAAAAGAGAGGAGCAAATGAACTTTGAAGTCTGAAACGCCTCCAAGGTTGAATGCTCTAATGTACCGCGCAATATTCAAGAAGTATTTTTAATTTTTGTTTAATAGATGTGGACATGTGGTGTGAGGTATATTTTGTTTAATAAATATGGGAGGTATGGTGCGTGTAGGCAGCGCAGCAGCCATGAGAATTTTGCATTTGCTACTTTTACCATGTATATATACAATTTTATATGTTGAGGGGGGGGGGGGCAAATAATAGAATTATATATACCTAGGTAATAGAAGTCAAAAATCCACTAGGGGCACATGCCCCCTCGTCCTTAATTGCGTCTGCCACTGCATGCAATTGATGTTATTGAGACTCGTTGATTCAATAACCAAATAGAGTTACGCTTGAGCTTGTATCCAAAACAGAGGGTAGGTACAAAAATCACCTCTAAAATGCCATTAACGTCAGATCTCAAAATAACTAATATATTCATTTTACATCTAATTGGAGTAAAGCTATGGTATATTGACATTTTCCATACATCATGAAGAGAGAGTCTTTGTTAAGCTAAATAATGTCCTCATTAGAGTACATCATGACGACACATATTACAACTTCGACAACTCATGTGGTAACTATGAAAAAACTCTTGTTAAGGTAAATAAGGTCCTCATTTGTGTAAATAGGTTCTCATTTAAGTAATTAAGTCCTAAAAGTTGTAATTGTACGTATGAGATACGTTAACATACATTAGAATTTTCCCATCTGATTGAACTAAAATTACATTTAATTAAATCAAAGTTACTACATTGACAACAAAATTACCACATTCGTTTTACACTATTTATATATAATTGAAATAAAGTTACAATAATGACAACAAATTTGTTCACAAACTTGTAACAAAGTCGTAAGGTGAAGTTATTACCCATAATAGAACTAAGATTACACAAAAAAAAGACTCATGTTACCACTTTGACAACAAATTTGAAAGTTGACGTATGACAAACATCACTGTACTGTAAAAATTTCCAATACGATATATACAATCGTTAAATCGTACATACGTACTACGTATGTTAAAGTGATGATAATTAGTTTTTAAATTTCTTAGATAAATAGATTAAGATTATGCTAGGACAGAAATTCGATCCCCTCCGATGTAAGTGGGAAAAAAAAAGTTCAATTGATTTTATGGTTTATATAGTGACGATTCCTGCAACCCTACTAAACTCGGTAATTATTATTTTATGAAATCCTAAAGTTAAAGCCAATTAGTGTAATTTTTTTTTTGTAATTTGATTTAAGCAAAGTTGATATAGAAAGTAAGTAAAGCATATATTCAATGGTATTATTTCCACAAAAAGCAGATGTAATATATTGATGCTTAGATCTCCTTTAATGATCCGGAGACCCCATCGTTAACCTCACGTCCAGTTATAAATTGTTGGATAGGAATTATTGTCATTCGATAAGCATTCGATCATGTCAAACAAAATCTAAATATCTGCACTATTATTCGTGTCAAAGTAACCTAGCCTACCGACTTATAACAAAATTTATTTAACCAGTCGATTTATCCTTTTCCCTACCTATACTACGTCATAGAAGTTGTTATCAAAACTTTTAAATTGGTTACGCTTTGTCCTTCGTACCTTATCATGATGATTCATGATGCATGATATGCCCCAATTATTACTTGATAAGTTGGAAACTTATGCAAACTTTTGCTCACCACTTTCAATTTTGGAACCCATTACGTACAGCACTTAGGTGGTACATTATGGTAATTTATTCCGAAGTTTTAACCCTGGGTGAAGCTTTCATACATCGACCACAGGTTAAAGTAATAAATTAGTGTAGACGTGAGAGATCAGCCTCCTAACTAAATCAGGTTCTAACCCTCTGTCTAAAAATAATCAAGTAAAGTTGCATTTCTCGATATTAATTTGCATTTCATTTCTTCAATAAGACTGAAGTTACAGCAAGCAGAACTCGATATCATACATCTCCTATACGTACATATCTTGTAATTAATCTTTTACATTCCTAAAACACACATTTAAAGTACCCAAGGGGCAAGGGAAAAAAAAATGAAAATGATGAGGTGGGTCTTATATATCTTACTAGCTAGGTTTAAAGTCCGCTAGATCCAATCAACTTGGTTAACCCAAAGGTTATAGCCATGGCCAACCACCCTCCAATCAAAACCCTAATCGTAGATCTCATAACGGGTGCCTTCCCCAAAACTGCTCCCAACCACCCGAACACCATGAGAGCCAATGTCACCGCCGCCGCCACAGCCCCTAACCTCACCCTATACTCCCTTATGAACGAGGCTGCCAGCAATGGCACCATTGCCCCCACCGAAAACGCAAGAGCCGATGCAGCTGCTGCTTGTAACGGGTTTGGCAAGTTCTCCTTCTCATCTCCCTCCTCGTCGCCTGCCACGTGTACCACCGTGGAGTTTTGCTTCTTGTTGTTGTTGTTGTTGTTGTCTCTCTTCATTTGAGCCATCTCTATATCCAACTGGGAGTAAACGGAGACGAACTCTCCGATGGCCATGCTGCAGGCACCAGCTACTAGTCCGGCGAACCCTGTTAAGATCATGGCCTTTATGTCCTGCTTAACAGCACCAACACCCATCATTAACGACGCGGTGGAGATCAGCCCATCGTTGGCTCCCAGGACCGCAGCGCGGAGCCACTGGGAGCGTTTGGAATAGTCGAAGTCATCGTTTTCTTTGGAAGAATCGAGGTCTAGGGTGGGTTGGTGCTCGAGGTCGAGGTTAGTCATGACTGGGATGGGGTACTTGCCCTCATTTAGGGATGCTTGGCTGTTTGGCGCCATGGAAAACTAATCAGAAAAGTGGATGAGGAAGAAGCTAAGCTAGCTTGTGAATTGTTGTAAAGAAGAAGAAGTAGAAGAGATAGTTGGAGTAGTGTGGAGGACACACGCCCTGAAGGAGGGTATTTATGGAGGAAGATGTTCAATTACGGAGGAGCCAATGGTCAATGGTGGGGTACAGCCACTAATGGAAAAGAAATCAAATTATAATATATGTAATTACCTAAAGAAATATGAGATTTATTGCTTTGTATAAGAGACCCACCGTATTCTTTGCTTCGAATTCACTGTAAACTGCGTACTGTCAAAGTCTAAAATCGTGGATTAAAGCTATTGTACTTGCTGGAATATCAATTTGTGATGCTACCATTGAATCTTACTTGATTTGGTTTTACATATCTATCGATTAGATAAAGGTTAATACTATTCGATCGCACTCGTTTGTTTCCCGCCAATTAATTTGTTTTAACTGGTTTATAATTTTTTTTTGGCTAATTAACTGGTTTATAATTAAACAAAATATTAATTTTAGTGTGTATGATGATAAATTACGGTGCGAATAACGACTAATTTCAAGAAAACAAAAGGAAATGAGCATGTAAAGTTTTATGGGGGCCGGGAACAAAAGTTTTAGAAAGAAAATAATTCAAAAGCAGAGATGGGATGTGTATGTACGTAGAACCTTATTTGCAGTGATCCACAAGAGTACATGCTCAAAGTTTTGATGATGCAGATCCTAACAAGATGCTGACCGGCCACCATAGAAATATATGCAATGAGAGCCAAAGGAGATAAGTACAGAAACTGTACGCATAAGATGGACTGAATAGCTAACACTAGTAAAGACCCACAATTACTGGGTCTCAAGTCTCAACCGTTTTGGAGGATGAAATCTATTCAATCTGAATTTTCTTATCTAATTAGCTGACTGAATCAACTGTGTAAGATCGAAGAGAAGTAAAGATATATGGGTACGTAAGAACAAACAGCAGAAAAGAAAAAATGGTGGGATATATAGAATGTGAGCAAAGAATAATAGAAAGAAAACCAGCAACTTTATCTTGTTCAAGGTTATCATACTTTATTCCAGGCAGTTATACCGGACACCCCAAATCAATGAGCAAAGCGTGATCAGTACCTATGAAACAAGACAAACGTTCCCCTGTCACCCTGTGAAATCGTTTCGAATAAAAACGGAAGCAATAATTATTCATTCAAGGGTTTAGTTTTATTAATTATATGTTTTCTGCATGAGTCATGTTTTTGAAGGGCTGAAGATTCGTAACTGGTAAGGACTTGTGCGCAAACAGACCAACAATATTTTACATAGCGGAGTCAGATCATCAAAGTTGTTTGGAAATATAAGGAGGAATCAAAGTACTTGATTGTTCCTTGGAGGTATTAATTCGTTAACAAAATCAAACGTGAAGTATGAAAATTATAAAATTTAATATTTGGTATAAAATTAAAAATGACTCTATAGTTTAGGAGATCTTATTTGTAATTAATTAATTCTTCTTTAATATACTCCAAAAATTAATATTGGACCTATAGTTCCTTAGGATTTTAAAAAAGTAAATCAGATACCATTGACATCAACGAATCAGGTTTGATTTGCCCGTGTTAGTTCATCTCTGACCATAACCTTCACACGTGTACAATATAATTCAATAATCGAAATCATTCATTTTTTAAGTATGCCTTCAAAAATTACATTACAAAAGAAAAAAAAATAAAACAATATCGAAGATTGTTTCGTCGTTTGAATAATATTAACAAATGCAATATGTGGGATGAAACAAAAAAATAATGATGATAATGATGATATGACTATACACAACTTTTGAGAAAATGGACAGTTCTAGGATCACATATTGAGGGTTCGGTTTGCATGCAACCAGCAACATCCAATTTTTGTTTTTATCAAATGGGATCGATCTATCAAATCAAGATAATGTCAACTTTAATTAGATTGTGCCCTCTTTAAATTTAATAAAAATAGTTAAATACGCATCATCATTCTGAAATGTAGATCAATAATTGGAAAAACTTATTGCTAATAGTGTCAAATTTGTACATTGTCATAAGAGCCGCCATCAGTATGGCTGTATGGGGGTTCACCAAATAAAGTCCTTAGAGTACTCCATTTCTGATCAGGTTATCTTTGTTATATACTTATATATATATGAACTCCAACTATATAAGCAATTTGAGATCGAGTTGATGAATATAGACGGGATTCCAATTAGTTGCTCCCACTTTTGGGGTTTAATTTACACCAAAAATAACGGTTATTTAATAACTACCAAACAAATTAAAAGCTGAGAAAAAATGTGGAATGGAATGCTGAAGAAGATAGCACTAGGTGTTCATACATTAGATAAAGAAAGAGTTGGCATGCATTAGATAATATAAGAAAATGGGAGGGAGTGTGCATTCCATACGAATGCCACCACCAATTGATTTTTGAATTCAGTCAAAGAAACGCAATTAGGGTTCCTAGCTTTATCCCTCTCGTCTTTTCTTCTCATCGTCCCACACGGCCACACACTCCCACTCAAATACGTACGATATCACTAATGGCTTTATATTTTATGGACCTCTTTTGAGCAATAACTGGCTTTTGTGTGAGTGTACTTTGATTCTGTTAGTGGACTACCCAATTATTTATATATCTATTTTACAAACCAATATGTTTGGACATTATCTATCTTGACCAACCTTGGACACGTGGATAGCACACAACTCTAGAACCTCTGCTTATCCATCTTTTATGATTAATAGGATTTCATTTGATAGATATTTTAGTGTAGTGTTGAGAGGATAGAAGAATTTCACATCCTAAACTTTGCCTCACATTAAGTAAGGTTGTTCTGGAACTTAAAAGAGGGTAAATATTGTTATGTTTAATTAAAGAGTTAATTTAATTTTGTTCTTAGAGTTGTTTGAACTCTAGTTTGGGTAGGTTTGATGGGCCTTTAGGTTCGTGCACTTGTCAAACACTAGTGGTCAGCGGCAGTCAGTTTCGCAAAATGAGATTAGCATCCTCGACTTACCCTTCCAGAGGGGGAGTTTGGGAGATCCTTTATGGGGAGAGAATCTTTAAATAAAAAAAAAGTAGCTAATTTCATTTTGTTCTTAGAGTTAGCTAGTCTAAGGGGTTCGAACCCTTCCAATCTAACAAAAAAAAATTGGTTAATTTTATTTTACCTCTCTCATATTTTCATTGTAAATAATTTATGCCCCTACACTTTTGATTTCATCATATATGTCAATGTACTCATCAATTTTATTTAATCTTGTCTACTTAAAAGTTTTTCCTTCAATTATTTTGTTAATTGGTAATGTAGCTCTAGTGAGCCCCATTTTATGATGATGTGTCACCGATGTGGCATGCAAAATCATATCATTGGTGACCAGAATTTTAAAAGATTTCACACAATAGTTAACAAAAGAGCTAAGATTGGACAAGATTGATTAAAATTGGTGAATGCAAGGACACGTGATGGATATTGCCTGCACATGGTTTGGTTTGGTTCGATTCTGTTTAGAGCTCAAATCGTCTATGCACTTGAATATTTGGTTTGAGCCTTTAGGCAAGCCAATAATGAAGAAAAATAGACTTAAACCAAACCAAACTAGCCTAGATCGATAGAGGCGGTTTGGTTCGGGCGTTCGGTTTGTCGGTTTCGACCTATACAAGTCTTCGGACCAATGATGAATCAATATCTAAAGCATATAAAGCATGAACAATATAAAAGAATAAACATGTAGCATTATGTAGTATGTCAAGCAATTCCCTAGTTAATTTTTTTTCAACTCGCAAAAATTATAGAATATATATTTTTGATGTATTTATCAACTACATCTATCCATGAGAAGCCATCTTAAAAAACCAAGTATTTTCTCTTCCATAAAAGATAGATGAAGAATGTATTAATATATATATATATATATATATATATATATATATTTTTTTTTTTTTACTATCATATCAGTGTCTCTTTGATATTGGAAATTTATAAATTCTTTTGAGCCTTTAGACTTCTTGTGCAATTGCAAATTTCTCTAACATTTTTTTTTCAATGTACATTTAGCAGTTAGGTTCGGTTAACATTGGTTTGAGTAACTCGTGAACCAAACCAAACAGGTTCTAAATCGGTTTGATTTTGTAATAAACCACGTTTCAATTTTTGGACATAAAAAACTGAACCAAACCAAATTTTTTGGTTGGTTTGATCGATTTGAACGGTTTTTTTGCACACCCTTAAGAGCAGGGGCACAACTAACTTAAAGTGTAAATTAATTTTCTAAGGAGATAGGGATTGCCAATCAATTTTCTTTTCAGTTTTGGTATATAAAACCTTATATTCTTGATGAATTTTTTTGCCTTTTTTCCCCCTCAAAAATGTCAACCCGACGGACACGGGGCATGAGCTCTTGGTTTCTCTTAGTTTTTAAAATTCGTATCAGGCAAATTCTCAAAATCAATATCAATGTAGAAAGCATAATTACCTCGTTCCACCATGAGAGAAGTTGGCAGAAATCAATTTTCTAAGGAGATAGGGATTGTCAATCAATTTTCTTTTCAGTTGGTTTGCTATATTGTTCTCCTTATATCTCATTGGCCGGTGTGAGTCTCTTTTAGGTTGTTTTTATTCTTACATTATTCGGCTTTATTGAGATCTTATCAAACCATGTTCTATGTTTCTAATGACTCAATCTCATCTGTAATTTTTAGTATTAATAACACTAACGTCTTTTCCTTTCAAAAAATTTGGATATTCGATAACAGAAAATATTTTTGATCAAAATAGCATTAATAAAAAAAACAACCTAAAAGATAGCTGGACATAAGGCATGTAAACTCGATCATTACTGTTATATTTGATGGGTAAGTTGGATGATAGCTGACCATAAGGTATGTTTATGCATGAAAACTACTAAAAACGCTTTCAGATAATTAAAAACACTTTTAGTAGTAGCTCGATACAAATATAAAAAAAAAATTCCAGTGCAAGTACATATATCAGTTGGAATTTTAGTAAAAAGTTCATCTACATGTAACAAACCACAACTGAGTAAAAACACATGTTATATTATTACTTCCAAATGACCTCTTTTTTTTTTTTTTCTTTTTTTTTGAAAACTTAGTTTCTTGTTACCCCCTTAGAAAAAAAAAATTTATTTTTTCCTCTACTACACACACATACGCTTTTTAGAGGAGTCGAACTCAAAATCTCTCATGGAACAACTTTGGTGTCAAACTATTGCACCAACTATATTGAATCTTTGGATTTTGTCTATTTTAGCTACTTTATTTATTGTAGCATTAGTGGTTCTGGTGGACCATTTGTGCGTTAGTGTAGGGTGATTTTGGAGTACTTTCATGTGGAACAAATAATGGTAGAATGAGTAAGATTGAGGTATCACATCCAATATGTTGGGTGAGACCACAACCAACCCAAGTCTTTTCACGTCTCTTATTATTGCTCCATTAATACAGTGATTTGTTAGTGTTAAGTCTCTGTAGGATTAATTGACAACTAGTTGGAATGGATTTCCTAGTGGAATACACCTTGAATCAGCAAGGGAACCAAGTTCTTGAAAAGGAATGAGACAGATGTAATAAGATTGAACATATAGTGTATGCACAAATGTGTGTGCCTGACCTTTTAAGGTAAATCTCCAAAATTGTACATTTACTATCATGAACTAATGATATCTTGAAAAAAAAAATGATTTTCCAAATTGGTACCTATAATATTTCTCCGTATACCGAAATAGTATGCAGTCCATACGAGCTCACCATGTGTTGGTAATTTGAGCCTCAAAGCTTGTGAATCACTAGCCACTGTGAATGGGTTCCATTTCTAGTTTTCTACCTCCAAACTTGTTTCCTTTCCATTGAAATTGAAGGTGATGATAAGGAAGTAATGGCGGCATTGGATAACCATAGGAGATTTTAGCGGTGAAGGAGTGTTATTCGATGAGATTCGAGTTTTACTTGGTGATTTTCAGTCGGATCCGGCTCCTCTGAAGTTAGAGGGCCGTGAAGTTTTGTAAAGTTCTTAAAATCTGGATGTTTTATCTAATCTAAAGGTCAAGATCTATCTACATCAGTTTAACTTCAAATTTAGAGAAAGAAGGACTAAATTGACGTTAAATTGGATAACAGCCGTTACCCTTCACATTAAACTCACGCCCTCTCCTACGACTCTTCGTCTGTTTCTTTCTAGCTCTCACGTTCTTTCTTTTTGCAAACGTCCAAAAATCATAAGGCAGAGAAGATGAAGGAGAAGCTCTTATATATGCCATTAACTGGGAATTTGTAATTAAGTAGAGTAGGTGGATGGTCTCGCTGGTGTAGAGAAAAGAAAGGGGGGCTGGTGATGGAGATGGTTTTGATCGATAAGGAGCTCATTGTCAAGTATCCATCAAATTTATTTAAAATAAATGTACTTATAGTTGCTGATTGAAGATAATGGGATCAACATGTTAAAATTAATGTGAAGCTTCCAGTTGCTCCTCCATATATCTGTCCTCTATTACCAGCTGCTCCTCCACCTGTCCTCTATTTCAATCTGCTCCTCCACCTGTCCTTCCTTCCAGCTTCACCTCCACCTAGCTCTTCCATTTTTTGTTCTTTCCTTGCTGTACATCCAGCTTTTTATTATCTTTGTTTACTATAATGATTTCCTGCTTTCCAACACTTGTACTACAGCTAATTAAGAGAAACATTGTGTAGCTAATATATATATAAGCATGATCTAAGCCATCAGTAAGTAGAACGAAATACCACAACACAGAGAGTTGGCTTGTTTATAAAGAGTGAGCTTTGTCTTTCAGAAAAACAAAGGAGTCCAGTAGCTATTTTTTCTTCTGTCCTCAAATACCAATACAACAAGTATACTTTCTTAAACCTCAATAATTCCCTTTGGTCTAAGTCCAGAGGCATCAGCCAAATTGATCTGAATAGCTTGGGCATCTGATATTTTTCGTTGAGATGGAATCATGTGACAAGAGTCTGGAGTATGCATAACATGATTATGCTCATGTAGAAAATCATGAACTTGAAACTTGTTAGTTTCTCTGTCAAACTGCAGCCCTAGTCGTGCAAGACAATTTGTTCTTGTTTCTGCTCTAGGGTTTTTGGTTAGATGATCTCGTTTATCTTGTGGTCGACAGCCCTGTTTTGAGCAAACAAATTTGACTATAGTAACTTGTCCATCAATTTTACTCACATTTCTATAACTTCTTCGAACACCAAAACCAATTCGGCCTCTGTAGTCACTCCAGAACTTAAATGCATCATCTATTGTATCAAATTGCATCCCTATTCGAGGAATCCAGTCGAGAGAGTTATTGATGCTCTCATCCAAACCACATGCAATATTGTCATCTGCCTCACTTCATATGTAATAAAAGAAAAAAGATACAAATTACTAATAGTTTTGACCTTTATGCCTTTTGTACTGTAGCTGTGTTTGGTTTGTAAGGTTTAGGTTTATGTATTCATGCAATATACAGCAGCAACAAAAAAAAGATAATAGCATGTCGACTACCATATATCAAACAAACAAATAAAGTGTAATACCCCGAAAATTTCGATACTATTTTTATAAAATAGGTCGTGAAATTTGAAGTGAAATGGTGTGATTTCGTATTTTTAGGGGTTTTCGTCGTAAAACGATAATTACGGTGGTAATTATAAGTTACACAAGGTTAATTAAGGTAACTTTGTAGCCGTTGAGAATTTGGGAAAACTTTCTTCACGAGATTTGTAGACCTCGTCGAATCGAGTTCGTAGGATTTCGGTTCACCGGAAACGGACATCGTATGAAGAAGTTATGGACCTCGAAAGTTTGACGAATTTCTATAAAAATGATTTTGGGTTTTACTATTCACCAAAAATCAGAATTTCCCCCAGAAAATTACTGTTCACCCTTGCTACAGTAACCGACCACTTTGACCGGCGATTTCTCCCAATTCCGGCCATCTCCGGCCATGAAACTTGTCCCAAATTGTTCACCACTCAATTCTCTTCAACCCTATATAAATTTCCTTGATCAATTCTTAGTATAGAAGGAGAAATCAAGAAAAGAAAAAGGGGAAAAAGGGGAAAAACGCAGCCGAACTGTTCATCCGTTTCTGGGCAAGTTTTCGGCCAAATCGAGTCACCTTACCTACTGGGCTTTGTAGGCCTTGCTTGGGGCTTTCTAACAACATAAAGTACGCTTCAATCGGAGTTCGGACGAAGGAGAATTTTGGATTTGAAATCCTAGGGTTTTGGAACTATCGAGGTAAATTCGAGACTTTTTACTTTGAATTGGCCCTTGTGGTAGTTATGAAAGTTGTTTCTGGTAATGTGTAGAACATGCTGTTAAAATTTCATAGCAATCAGACAACTTTTGTCCGGCGGCTGGCCACCGTCGGTGGCGGCGCGTCGGCGGCGCGTCCGGCCGTTCCAGGAGCAGTTCTTTGCTCCGTTTGGCTTGGTTCGTCGATACGAACAACTTTCGTGTTTACACTTTTGTGGAATTCGGTCGTTTGATCAATGATCAATTAAGCGATAGTTATGGATCGTTAGATCCGTGATGATCCGACCGTTGGATCATCACCAATTTTGGATATGATGTTAGGATGCTAGAAATAAGCATGCTGTTGGATTTTGGAAGTTTTGGATTTCGTGTGGGACCCGTTGATGAATAGTAGACGTGGGACCCACGTTGACCGACGGTTGACTTTTGGTCAAACTGTCCCGATTTATGGTTATTGATGTCTAAGAGACATTTGAGGAATATTTGAAGTGATTGGATTTTAGAATCATCAATTTGGAAACTATGATATGCTAAGTGGAAAATTGCATGTTCATAGGTATTTTGGAATCATGAAGCATTTGGCTAGCTTTGTCGATTCCCGGGTATTATTTGAAGACGCAGCAGGAATTAGAGGTGAGTGAATCTCACGATATTTTATATATGAATATTAATTCATATTGTGTTGTTTGCGAAAATAAATAATTATATTTATTTAAATGATTTTGCGATATATAAATTAAATACAGTTTTAATTTGATATATCAGCATGTGTGATTTTGTGTTAAAACAATATTTGAAAGTATTCATTTTATTGTTTTAATTGGTGGATTTTGTGGGAACAATATTTCAAAAATTATGATATTGTGTTTGCCTACTCGAATGTTTTTGTAGCCAATGGGTGAAGGTTAGAGCTTTAGACTGTGTAGCCAATGAGTGAAGGTTAGAGCTCTAGACTGTGTAGCCAATGGTGAAGGTTAGAGCTTTATACTGTGTAGCCAGAAGGTGAAGGTTAGAGTTCTAGACTGTGTAGCCATGTATTCATTGAAAACAAAGATGAATACTTTATGTAATAAAGGAGAAGAAAAATGGTATTCTCGCTTTATCTTGATGTATTAAAAGGAGAAGAAAAATGGTATTCTCGCTTTTAATCATTTGAAGTTGATTGTGGTTTTGTGTGAGTATGATATGAATTTGCTTCTTAAATAATTGAAGCATTGATTTATTGAATTACAATTCTTGGAGAATTATTGAATTGTATTTAGAAGTTTTTACTTCTTTAAAAATTGAAGTAATTATTATGAGGATTTACTTTTCTTAAAAAGAAAGAAATCATAATTTTGGGAAACGATTTTGGGGAAGGTTTATATTGTTTAATATTCTGAATTACCCTGGGATTAACATACACGTTTATGGGACGTGTGGGGTTAAAATACGTGGTATGGGACGCGTAGGTTCAGTATATTCTATAATATGAATTTTCGGGATTGGAATTATATTTGAAGAATATAAATTACATATATATTGTTTTAAACAAAATATATATATGTATATTTTTGTTAAACGTTTTAGGGTGAGTAAACTTAGATCACTCATACCGGCTTCATAAGCTGACCGGGTTTGTTGATATAACCCGGTACACTATTCCACGGTGTAGGGGTTATACCTGCAGGTAAGGATAACCAGGAGTAAGCAAGGCTGCATACATTTTGTTGGTTTATAGACTTCCGCTGTTTGTGATAAACTCTGTTGGATTAAGTACTTAATATTTTGTAATATCAATTTATTATGTAATTTATTGGTATGTAATATTTGACTCTAAAGAACGGGTCAACATTTACATACGTTGGGCATGGAGTATGTGTTGTTGTACTTGAATTAAAAGGAAAAAAATTCTTGTGCATATTTGTTTTTGATATTCCATGTCGTCACGTTCCCGAATGGTTTGTAATTAAGGGCAAAATGCCTTATTAATTGATTGGAAAATCGGGGCGTGACATAAAGAATAGCTAAACCATATAGATATCTATCAATCAAAATTTCAAGATTTCGGAAGAGACAGACATTCACAAAGTATATAGCTGGGCAGAAAATTGTTTTATTGTTCTGTTTGTTAATCAAAGTCAAGTGTTACCTGGTGTTGTTCATTCCTTCTAGCAACCATGGGCGACTATCCATTGGAGCATAGAGAGCGAATGAGTTTTGGACGACTGCAAAAAGAAAGAAATAGACGAAGAGTCGCGGGAGAGGAAAAGGGAGATTGAGTGACTGCGTGAGAGAGCGTCTTTTGATTTATTTATTTTTTGTCAAGAAGGGTAACGGCTGTTATCCAGTTTAACGTGAGTTTAGTCCTTCTCTCTCTAAATTTGAAGGTAAACTGATGTGGATAAATCTTGACCTTTAGATTAGATAAAGTATCCAGATTTTAAGAACTTTACAAAACTTCACGACCCTCTAACTTCAGAGGAGCCGGATCCTTTTCGATTCAGTCATGTAAGTGGACGTGCCCAAGAAGCAAATTGCTGCATCACTGCGAGTCATGGCAACATGATCTATGAGGCAGCTGAAACCCAAACAGAGGCTGCCCTCCGTGATAGCATTTTGAGTTTTGTAGGAACTTCTAAAGTGCATATACTACAATTTGGTAAGATCGATCGGACCTTAATACATTCATTGAGAAAAAAACTTCACGAGTCATGCTTGTATGACCTAAAGACATTCAGAAAAGGATTTTGCACATCGGAACTTAATACTTTATGCGCATATGTGAAAGCTGTGCCGGGTTTGAGCAATACGTAGACTCAAAAGTTTCAAATCAAATTCAATACCGAGAGTTTTTTTAGGAGAATGAATAAATTCATTGATTCCAATCATACGACCGTACAACGTCAATGCCAGGACAATACATACGCCAGAGCCTTAGCTCCCGACATGAAAATAGAAGAAACGGTCTAAGCCACATATGACCTAACTATGAGGAATCCCTAGTAAGTAAGACCCATTGAAACTTGAGTTGCACACTTTATTCAAGTGATTAAAATTAAAGAACTTAAACTAAAAACCCTCTTTCCAAATCGACAATATCTTCCAAACCAACTACATGCAATGTCACCTAAGCACTCAATGTGGTATAACAATCACAAATACATTAGATTGGGGTGCCACAGACCTAAGTCAATACCATCTATGCCCACTTCCCAATGTCGTTGACTATGTAATCACTACTACAAAAATGGCTTCAGACAACACATGTCCAACGACAGCAAACAAAATAACTGTCGTCCCAAAAAATCAGACGACATCAAGAAAAATTCTATTGTGTGATAAAATTCAAAATCATATATTAGACGACATCGAGACAAATTCTATTGTGTGATATAGTTTAACACAATATACATAGTTTTGTAAGTTTGATGTTGTCTCATTGTTCGAAAGCGACAACATATTGTTTTTGTGTTGTTGTGTCATTGCCTTATTTCAGACAACAGTTTATTTGTTGAAGTTGTGCAATTGTTCTCTAGACAATAGATGAGTTTTTTATGTTGTCCAACTTTTTATTATTATTTTATTAATATTAATAAAATAATAGTGTAAGTATGATGTTGTCTCATTGTCCAAAAGGTACAACAGATTGTTTTGTACTGTTGTGTCATAGTCTTTTTTCAGACAACAGTTATTTTGTTGTTGAAGTTGTGCAATATTTATTCAGACAATAGCTGAGTATTTTATGTTGTCCAAAATTTTATTATTAATTTATTAATAATAATAAATTCTAACCGACGTCCATATATCGATGTAAAAAGTTTGAACTCAGCAGGTAATTACGATTCAGTTGTCGTTAAGGAAATCTAGTTAACAAATTAAGGGATAAAAATGTCGAACGTGCCATTAAAAACGAGCATTTATACTTTTTCCCACAATTACCATTTATGCCCCTAAATTTATAAATTAGAATTCTCTAAGAGCAACTGCAGTGAAACGAGATCCGAGGTTGCAACTTCTTACATGGTATATAGAGCTCGGTCCTGTGAGCGTGTGGTCGCGGAGGACAAGAAAATCGGACTTGAGAAAGAGCCGTTGAGGCAAAATTAGCGGAAAGGATATTTTGGTCAATAATGATAAATAAAGGTTGACCACATTGACTGAGGCCAATAGGAAGTCGAACGAGGCCAATTTTTTCACACGGTGTCTGTTACTACGCGGTAAATGTATGAACGAAGTCAAATCTACCATTAGACAGTTTTGATTTCTCGGATCACACCCAATTATCCATATTAGTGTTCTCAACTATATTCATTGGTTATAAAAGAGAAGTATACCTATCAAAACCAACTAGTTGAGGGAAGAATAATTTGGAAAAAAAAGACCGTTAGATGTGAAAATTGAGATAAGATAAGCCTATGGTAAAAATATTAGCTGTTTTCGTCTTCGTTTTGACCCTGATCTTGTGCTATGTCATATTTTTTAATATGTGTTACATTAGAGGTCCTAGACATGACTTGTTCTTCCGTTCGATGTTTAAGAAAACTTCCTTCACGAAAGTTATAGAGATCCTTAAAACGAGTCTGTGAGAGTTTTCGTAGGATTTTTCGGATACCCAGGCTATTTATCATGAATTTCTGAAGTTTAGAAATAAATAAAATTCATTTTAAATCAAATGAAGTACATATATCCTATAAGTATTGGCCATTGCTAAAAAAAAAAGTATTGGCCGAATTATTTTTCTTGCTATACACAATTTAAATATACATAAATAAATATTTCGTGGAATTTTTCGGACACCCGAGTTATTATTTTGAATTTCGAAAGTTTTGGACAAAATAAATTATTTAATTTAAAACAATTTTCTCACGATGCGATATGGACCACTGGATCTTGAACTGTTCGATCTGGACCGTTTGTATACTTTAATAATTGATTAACCTAAACCGTTGGATCTAAATATCAATTAATCGGGACCGTTAAATTTGTTTATCGGGTGAGAAAACCCTAGTTCTTATTCAGCCTCTCCCCTCTATTTCTTTCGCAGTCCCGCACACTCTCTCTCTGTCTCTCTCTCTCTCTCTCGCATCTCTCCCAGCTCTCCCTCCATCTAGCCAGAAAGCATAAGGTCCGGCCACCGGCGAGTGACACCACCCACTCCAAAAGACTCATGACTTCATGGCGAGCAAAACCCAAGCCGCAGCCACACGATGCACCTCCTATTGTCACTATCTTCACCTCTCTCACCGCAGACCCCAAAATCCCTAATTCCCTCAAATTTGGGTCGAAATTCGATCAATTGGGCCAAGAAAGCTCTGGTCGGAGCTCTAGGCGGGGCTCTATCAGTAGGTCTTCTAGTATCTTCGCCCTCTTCTATAGCGATTGAGTCTTCTCCTGTATCCGTTCAAGGTCAACCTCCGTCTTTGGAGTATTGTAGAGAAGACGAAGGTGACGTACTCGCCGAGTCAGGACCCCAACCGATGGCAACAAATGAGGGGATTGTGGAGGAGGTTTGGGAAATCGTCAATTACAGCTTCCTCAACATCGGTCGCCGGAAAATTGGCAGGTACGGCAGTGAATTGTAGAGTGAAGTCATAAAGTTGTTGAATTTATGTGTTCCGGTGTGTGAATTATAGAGTAAAGTTATGAAATTGAATTTGTGTGTGAATTATAGTGTGAAATGCTAAAGTTACTGAAAAGCTTGTGTGTGTTTGTGTGCTTCATGAATGGTGATGCTTTTAGAGGAAAAAGGAAGATATAAGGACTAGTTCAATCAAGACAAGATCAAAGGCTCATGATATGATTAAGCGAATGTTGGCCTGAAGAGGTAATTCATTCACATGCTGAGAAAACCAGCTCTAAGACTTCTCTCTCTCATAGACTTCAAAGCATGCTACTCTTTAACCAATATTATAATTTTTCTTGAAGTACTTGCTACGGATCTGTCTTTCCCAAAAGAAAAAGATTGGATTTTATGTTGTGCAAATCTTACCTTGTTTAGGAAGTCCATGAATTGATTTTTCATAGTCAGATTTCTGTTCAGATTTGGAGTCCATGATCAGCAACTTCACAACCCATGTGTTTTCCCAGTTCTTTGTTCTATACTACATGATTCAACTCCTTTGATATACAAGCTTTAGGTTCTATATACTGGAGGTTACATATTGTTGATGTTCGGGTCCAAGAAAATTTTCTCATCAGCCTGTCATCCCCGACATACCTTTGATCCTTGGAGCAAGCGCCCTATCTTGCATGTGATATTGTGTTCATTAATTTTATGTGGTCAATTTTGGTTACTAGCTAGGAGATCACACGTTAATATATATATATATATATAATTGTTGTTGATTGTGATTCTAGTTCTGTAGATCTTAACTATGTCATATTTGATCATAATCAACCAAGTACACTGGCTCAGAGGCTGTCTCTAGGTGATACCTTGTTGTAGTCTATTTTTGTGCCTAAATCTAGGTCAATTAATTGGTTATGATGGAGTTTTGGTATTGGTACTTTAATATCATTTGTGCTTATTTTATTTTCTTTGTGCCTTGTATTTTTAGGCATTCACATGATATGTGTGGAATTTGTGTGTCTAACTTCTTGATAATTGTATTGTGATTGTTGGAAACATTTTAATCTGGCTTCTAAAGAGGTAATTCATTTTAGTCTTGAAGAGGTAATTCATTCACTTTTGGATATTAGGTTCTGCGCTCTAGTTGCCTGCAACTTGGATCAAGAGGTGCTTGCAGCTTGCTGGGATTTGCAGACTTTGAGTTCCAGACAATGAACTTTGCGGTGCAGCAACTTAAAATTTCTTTGAAAGTTACAAGGCTATTTTTTTTTTGCTATGGATTTTTCTTTGCTTGTAAGCAAATTTTATATGATGTACATATAGGTTGTATTCTTATGTGGAAGTAACTAGTGGATGTATTTTACTGGTAGTACGATGGGATTGATGTTTTTTTGATGAATAAATGTGCTTCATTTTCATATTTTGGTTATGGTTGATTTGGTTATATATGCTCAGGTTTTTCAATATCTAGAAATTTATGGTCATAACATTGACTCTCAGACCACTCTCTATTAATTAAAAACTATTGTGAAAGAGAATTGAGTACAATGAAATGAAAAGCAGAAACTGTTGTCTGAGACATTCAACTATAATAGTTTTCAGACTTTGTTAATTACCTAACTGTTGTATCAAGTGTGTGAGGATCACATTGGGTAGCCAAAATACTATTGTATGAAATATTTAACCCCAACAGAAGACTAAATAAACCATTGTGGAAGAAGATTCAGCTCAACAGAAAAGGAACAATTCAATTGTCTGACAAGAAAATAGTCAACACTAAAATTAATTATTCTGTTGTTTGACACATCTTATCAGACAACAGTTTCGATGCCAACTGTTGTATGATATAATATAAGACGACGGTGAAAATCTGTTGTATCATATGCGCATCAGACGGCATGACCTTTCTCAACAGCAAGGTTATCAATCAGACGACAGTCCAAAACTGTCGTCTGAAGCCATTTTTGTAGTAGTGAATAAGTATCATCTCCACTCTATGTTACATACTTACATACCTAAGTCAATACCATCTATTCCCACTTCCCAATGTCGTTGACTATGTAATAAGTATCATCTCCACTCTATGTTACATACTTACATCTATGCGCTTGTCACTTTGAATCTCAGAATTTGGAGAAACTTATCACTGTAACTGTAATAAGTACTATACTTTCTCAAGGGAGATCTAATTGTAAAGCAAATCTATCATGGAGCATATAGTTATGTAACAACAGTCTCCCCGCCACCCTATTCTGGACAATCAATAGTGAAACCTCACAATGTGAAGCAAATATAAAATATAAAAAAAAAAAAACTGGTTTAATACATGAAAAGACAAAAATGTCTGAAAAAAAATCATATGGACATGGTTTAAACGAAATTATTGATAGTGAGTACCAAAATTGGGTCGAGTTTAAAAAGTCAGGTACTAATGTGATAATTTTTAAATATCAGGTACCAAAGTGATGAACAGTACGTAAGTCGGGTACTATTTATGATAATTCTCATTCTTTGAAACCCAAAAATCCCCCAAACCCACATTGCATACCCGGGTTCAAACTCGGCCTCCCGCCGAACCCTACAAAATCTTTGGGACGCAGGAAACTTTAGCAAATAGCTAAGTGGGTACCTTGAGGGGGTTCAAACCCCAGAGAACAAGGGACGAAACCATGAGCCTTGACCATTCCATTAAACCCTTGTTGGTGGATAAAATCCTTTTAGCATGCTGATATGACCTTGTAGTCAAACCTTCGTGATGCAGCAATAGCAATGTGGTATCCTAAGGTTACAGAAGCATTTTTCAACAGCTGAGTAAGGCCACAACAGTCACAGTACATGGCATTTAAAAGCAAAACATTTCATTGACGCTGAAAATATGCATTTTCAGCTTCCCATTATCTATCTGAATGCACTGTAATGTTACTCTCAGAATGGGATGTATTTAAATGCAAAGTATTCAAGGATTAAGTGTATAGCATGAACTACATAAAAGCTAGTACCAAGAGGAAAGTTCTGGCAATTTTCTACTCAGCATATGAACATGTTAATGAAGATGTGCAAGAGATTCTACAAATTGCTCAAAAGTTATGAATTTCAAAATATTGCTCACTTACTACAACTGCAGGGCAGTAAACCTATACTCTCTTGCATGCCTGTTACTAAAAAGATTAAAGATGTAGATGAGTAGATCATTGCATCAACAGAACTTATGAGCATAGAATCTTTCAATAACAAATCCAAGATGCTTTCATACACTCCTAATCAATATGCTTTCATACATTCCTAATCCATATGCTTTGGTTTCGAGCACACACTTGCATCCTCCATCCCATATTTTTGCTCTTTCTCCTCAATTAAACTCTCCTGCTCTTCCTCTATGGATGCCTGCAACTCATCCACCTAAAACATTGAACACCACAAGAACTAAACCTAATTCAAAAAAGAGTTCCACTGCTTAACATATAGAAAGCAGTCCACGATTAGGGAAGGAGCAGACAAAGGTGTTTCTTATAGTTGGATTATTTTATTTCAATGACTTGATTTCTAGTATGGAGGAGACCTGATAATGATAATATCTATCAAACAGATAAATGAGACAAGAAGGAAAGACAAGACCTAATTGATAACACAAAATACAGTGCCATTGATTCTTGGTGTTTTCTTCCCATCTTTGTTTCATCCCTGTCAACCTGCAAAACCCTCACAGGCTCCTATATCTCATTCCTTCTTAATTCTTACATCCTTATCAACCTATGAAACCCTCAGGCACGTATCTTTCACAAGTACGTGATAACCCTAACCTTGACTTGCACATGTAGATCCTATATATCTACAAAGTCTCAAAACTCACAAAAAATCAATTGGTGAAAACTAGAATTTGAGACACACCCAACAATTTTTTCCCTGGCGTAATGCTACAAATCCATCATTCTCAGATATGGAAGCAACAAAACCATCATGTACTCTACCCAAAGCAACATTTTCAACCAGCTGTAAAGCTTATCACAGAATTCATCACCCTTGATCCAACATATCTGCATACCAAGAGTACCGATTGGCCTTTTCAGTTACCAGCTGAACAAAAACCAAAGTAAAACAGTACACAGCCCTGATTATGCATGATTCAGTAAACTTGGCCTACGTATGTTATTTCACAAAACACTAGTCCCACATGAACTTCTTATGGACAAACAATAGTGAAGCCTAACAATCTGAAGCAAATATAGATACAATCAGAGTTATCTAAACAAATAATATTGATCCTTTTAGTGTGCCTAATAATATATATATATATATATATATATATATTGCATTAATATATACATATATATTCCTTTGACACCGAGAAATCAGCCAAACATGCATTGCATACCCGGGTTCAAGGCTGGGCCTCCCGCCACACCCTACATTCTTTAAGAGGCAGAAAACTCTAGCAAACAGCTAGGTGGGTACAGTGAGGGCGTTCGAACCCCAGACAACAGAGACCAAACCATGTGCCTGACCATTCCACTAAACCCAAGTTGGGATGTAATCCTTTCAGCGTGCTGATATAACATTTGATATATGTTTTTTACATTAAAAGATTAGTATCTTGTAGTCAAACCTTTGTGATGCAGCAATTCTGCATCCTAAGAGCTGAGTAAAGCCACAACGGTCACAGTACATGGCATTTAAAAGCACAAATATATCATTGACACTGAAAATGTGCATTTTCCACCTCTCATTATCATCTGAATGCAAACTGTAATGTTACACTACTAATAGGATGTATTTAAATGCACATTCGAGGATTAAGTTCTGGCAAATTTCTTCTCAACATGTGATGGGAGTCTACAACTTGATCAAAACTTTTGAATTTCAAATATTGCTCACATACTACCAAGTGCAGAGCAACAAACCTATACTCTCTTGCATTCCTGTTCTAACAATCAAGATGGAGACCATTGCATCAATAGAACTTATGAACATAGAATCTTACAATCACAAACCCGAGATGCATTGTATACACTTAGTCAACATGCATTGGTTCCGGGGCCCCATTAGCATCCTCCATCCCGTTTCTCTGCTCCTTCTCCTCAATTAAACTCCTCTGCTCTTCCTCTATGGTAGTCTGCAACTCATCCACCTGTAAAACATACACCACAAGAATTAGACCTAATATCAAAAAGGCTCCACTTAGCATATAAACACAATCCAAGATTAGGGAAGTGAACAGAGGCACATACCACATGTAAGAGCAGAGCAAACTGCTTCTTACGAAGCTCCAGCATCCTGGAACTGGCGGTGTTCTCCGAATCCAAGGCCGCAATCTCTTTCTCCAAATCCGATATGATCTTCAGCGTCTGAGACCGAGGCGGCTGCGTGGAAATCAACCTCCGAATGGCCTCACACTCCTCCTTGTGCCGCCTTTCAATCTTAGCCTCTTCAAGTTGCTTTTTAAGCATTTCAATGTCCGTCTGTGCTTGCAGTATCTGCCTGTTTATCTCCTCCCTCAACTCATCGAAGTTGTGCTTCTCTCTCAGATTCGCGTCCACAACTGCTTTGCTCTTGAGGAGGGGAATCTCGAACGTGGAGAGTTCTTGCAGGAAAGCTTTGGCGAGCTTCTCGCAGTCGCCGTAGTTGTCTTCGTCCTTGTCGAGCTCCACAAAGAGGGAAGTGAACTTCTTCTGGAGCTTCTTCAATGGCGGTTCGCCTCTTGTGGTCGTCGTTCGGGTGAGAAGTCGGTGCTTGATGATTACGTCATCTTCATGAGGCCCAAACGCGTAGTTCGCCGCCACGGTCTCGCCGCGACCTGAAACTTTCCTTCCCTTTCCCAGCATTTCTGAGATTCTGCCGGATGATTTTGATTTCGCAGCTATTGAATCTCAATTTCACCAAACCCTAAAGAAATCCACTACCTCACAACTCAATTCAGAAAGCGAAGTTCAGCTTCTGTTAATGAAATCCAACGGTGAAGGAAGGCCTTTATTGTTTTTGCTTAGGTGGCGAATGGACGGTAAGATTTGAAGAACAAAAAAAAAATATAGGTTTTTTTTTTTTGAGAAAAAAGAAAGTTTATTAACGATTCAAGAGGACCCGTGAGCTTGATTGGGACTAGGTCCAATCAAGTTTGACCAAATGTTAGCAGGCTCCTCAGTGAGGAGGACCTGCGTTCGATGCTTCGCATGTGTAAAGAACCTCATGGAGAGAGCTTTAACCTTAACCCCTCCCCGGTTCGGAATGGTAGCTCACTCGGCCACTATTTCCGGAGCAAAGAGGACCCGTGAGCTCCGGAGGTCACATTGTTGTCTTCGAGCGAGGAGACCAATTGGGTATGAAGTAGGCTCAACCTAGATAGAACCATGTTCATAAGTGGGTCCAGAGCCTAATTGGATTCAAAAGTGGAGTCTGATCCAAGTGGGCTTAACCCAGATAAAACCATGTTCCACTCGAGCATGTACCGATTTCTCATAACTTATTTCAAATTGGTACGTGAGGAAACCCGAGGTTCAACTAATCTTAGCTAAGATCCAGCATAATCTTGGTCGAGCCAAATCTAATCGAGGTTCGACCAACCCTAGTCAAGGTTTCTATAGCTAGGTTCGACCAATTCTGGCCAATACTAATTCCAGTTGATATTTGGCTAATCTTAACCGAGGTTCCTAGCCAGGTTCAACAAACTTTAGGCGAGGCCCAATTTTGAGGAAAAAATTGAACTCATGCAAGCTATTAGATGTCAACTCATGTTAAGAAAAATTAAAGCATTCACAGCCACCATTACCAAAATTTGGAGAAGCCAGCTTGAATGGACATTAAAAATCAAGCTTTAATTCATGAATCATTATGTACGGTTTGTCTAATGTGCAGTACTGCATGCTATACATCACTATCCATAGCCATTAGATGGTACTATACCATTGACCGGATCTCAATAGTATGCTAATCCAACGGTTAATATCGGAGCTGCATAGTATACATGACTGTATACTAGAATTGCTTCATTATGTAACCATATGTGTGTCAAAGAGATCTAATTTTCAAATCTTCATTATGTAATAAATAAGGTCTCGAAATTAAGGACTGAGATTAATTGCTCTTTATATTTTTACAAACTGCACTTTACTTTTCAGCCATCGAATTCTTACACTTTATTTTACTGCGCATCTACTTTCTTACTATTTTAATTCTTGCATTTTATTTTTCTGAGAATATTAAGAAAACCATAAAATTAAAAAATTAAAAAAAAACACCACAAGAACGTCTAAATCCAATAAACTAATTTTTTGGGTTCATGCATTTCTTAATTCGTTCATACCCATATTGTATCAAGGCGCGGGATAACATCCTATATATACGTGCTTTGATTTTGTATTTAATGTGATTTTCGAAATATTCACATCCTATAGATTCTTCGTCTATCACTTACAAAAATTAATGATTCTTTTGGGGCCTTTAGACCTCTAAAAAATTGCAAATTTCTCTCACAAAGTATTGTGTATAAATGTACAACTGACAATTCGGTTCGGTTAACATCGATTTGAGGATCGAACTAGTGTACCAAATTAGACTAGTTTCGAATAAGTTTAATTCCATATAAAACTAGGTTTTAATATTTGGACATAAAACACTGAACCAAACCAAATTTTCGGTCAGTTCAGTTAGTTAATTTGAACCGTTTATTGTACTCCTAATCATTGTGAGCAAGAGTGAGTCTCCTTGTAGATGATGCAAGTTAATTTAATCTTTCAGTCTCACATCAAATCCATGTCCAATGCAAAGCTGAAGAAAATCCAATAAGACTGCTACCTGCAATGAGAGCCATGCATGCGGCCATGCCATTGTGGAGAAGATCTTCTTTTGATAGTTGTACCATACAATTGGTCCGACCGTCTAATAGGAAAAAGACATGTGAAAACAATAAGAGTGTTTTCGAATTTTCGGTAAATCCATGGGGTAATGTTTTGGGTCTATGATTTTTCATTCATTTGCATGCGTGTCTTCTTCCTATTGGACAATCAAATTAACCAATTGTGCGGTCTGACGGCATGATAGAAGACTTTTGTAGCTCATACCCAAAACATATACACAAAAGACCCCATGGATCGATTTACCTGAAAATCTGAAAATGCTCTTATTGCACATATCTTCTTCCTATTGGACAATCAAACTAATTGTGTGATCCGACGATCTGATAGAAGACTTTCTTGCCATTATCTAGGTGCTTTACCATTAAGATTATCAATACATCACATCAAAATTGTGTTAAAAAGGGTGGATACATATCGGATATATATATATCATAATATATCACTTATTAACAACATGCCATTTAATAGCCAAAAAAACAAAATGCTATTTCAACAAAACGATACATGCATGATATAAAAACTAATTAAGAGTAAATTATAAAGTACCACTAATGATAGTTGTGCAGCTATAATCAGGTACTTCAACTATGTTATATCTTATATTTGAGCATACACAAGACATAATATAGTTGATCTTCCTGGAAAGCCTTCTAACTGTAGAGCTGAAGAGCTTCATCTTTCGTTAATCCCTCCACCAAATACGGTTCTTTTATGCCATGTTTGACTAGCAAATCACGATTCATAGAAGTAATGATGATTCTGCTTCCCTTGCCATACCAGTCCTTCTCTCCCCCCAGAATTTCTAGTTGGTCTGATTGATCCACATCATCGAGAATGCGAAGAACCCTTTTATTACCTACACAACGCTTTGTCATATTCTTTCCCTCATAAACATCTGAAACTGGTGTGGACCTTCCGTTCAAGTGTTCCAGAAGCTGAGCTTGAAGATAAACTAAACTCTTACTCTTGGAAAGCTTTCTGATATCTCTAAGAAAGCTGCTTACTTCAAAATTATCAGAAATTCTAGTATGAACTAATTCAGCAGTGGTTGTAATGCCTATCTCATCCGTTCCCCATATTCCTATGAGCCGAACATCATTTGCCTCTGGATTCAAAAGCAAATCTATCTTTTTTAGTTTACCATCACGTCCGACAGACTTTTGTGTGGAACCTAACCCTTTGAATGTAGGATGAACTTTCTGCCACACTGCGTCAACAATTTCTTTGATAAGCTCCGTGTCATACCTATAAGAAAAAGAAAACAAAAGATCGAAAATCGATCATGATAATGTCAGACAATTAATTAACAAGTAGACCTAGCCTAGTTTCTTCTTCCTTTTGTCTTTTGGCCAATAGACTAACATAACTAAAAACATAAACTTTATAGAATATATGAGGAAAAAACGTATATGAAGGTAACAAATATAGAACAAAACACAATGTTCGAATATAGGTCTTGCATGTTAAGCAAATTAAACTATGTGTACCGAGTTGTTCATTCATGCTTACCTATAATTTTTTGAATCCCACCCAGAGAGATTACCCAGTTTTGTCAATGCATCTTTCCACTCGCGCACTTGCTTTCCATCTTTTCCGTTCTTTTCATGCTTGGTGATGTGTTGTGCAAAAGTCCCTGTTTGATGACGTACATCTCCGGGCTTCACGTCATAAAAAATTGGCATGATTCTACCACTCTCGTGCATGCATTGAAAAATATGTGCAAGTTCAAGCAAGCACCAAGTAGACTCGGCATAGTTTTTCGAAACAATGACGATTGAAAACATCGATTGTTCAATTGCCAGCATGAGCTCTTTGTCGACAGTAGTCCCTATTTCGAGTTTCGGGTCATCCCTGAAAGTAGTGATTGCTCGCTTCTCCAATTCCTCGTATAGATGGCCTAAAAAACCCTTGCGGACGTCTTCACCCCTGAAACTCAAGAACACATGGTATTTCCTTTGAGGAGTTGAGGTGGAGGCCTTTTGGTTGCTCAAAGCCATTGGAATTAAGTGGTTCCGAATGTACAAATCTTTTCCAAATACACAATGGTTACAAGTAATCAAGTATAACTATATATATATATATATATATATATATATATATATATGTATGCAATTTGCCAAATTTTTATCACTCTAAACTGATAATATTGAAAAGAGTCAAAAGACTAAAAGGAAGATGGCAAATTGCAAGGAAATAGAAGGAGACGAGGGAAGTACTTGGTCTTGGCGTGTTACTGTTATAATTAAGTATATTAGAAAGATCGAGATACTTCTGACTTTGGTGAAAGACTGAAAGAGATGGAACTAGTGGGAAACACACGTTGCGACGACGGACTGGATCCGTCAACACCAAATTCCATAGCCTCCCAAATCTTAATATATGATATAACTGGAAATTATGAAAACTCAGAATCTGTGTTTCATACATGCACTAAGAAAACTCAGTTCCATTATGAAAGGGTACGTGGATGGATCGATGCAGAGACTTTTTATGGAGTCGTTGGCATTAATCATTAATAATAGGAAGTTGACTAGTTGTAAATGGGTACTTCCAATGGATGGTACGTACATGTGAGAACAAGCTTCTAAGTTACAACATACAGATGTTAACGGTTAACCACTTCGTCAAATTGTCAAAATGTTGTAGCGACGTATCTTACAGGGAAATGCACTGGCCAAATATAACACGATATTGGGAGAATTGCTGATATCTTATTCTTCCTCAAGATGGAGGTATGTATAGTGATGCAATTACATTGACAATAGGAAGGTAAATCTTTAATTAAACTAGAGAATATATCCTAATTAAATACATAATATACTCTAATTAATACAGAATATTTACAACTCATTCAACACTCTCCCTTAAGTTGGTGCATAGATATCACGCATGCCCAACTTGCCCAATGAGTTGTAAAATACTTTACCAGAAACTCATTTGGTAAGAACATCAGCAAGTTGGTCTTCAGATCTCAAAAATGGGACATTAATGATTTAAGCTTCTAGCTTCTCCTTGATGAAATGTCTGTCTATCTCCACATGTTTCATTCTATCATGTTGTACATGATTGTTTACAATCTCAATAGCTCCCTGGTTGTCACAGTGCAAATTCATGGTCACCTTAGGTTTGTAACCCAAATCTCTTTAGTTTGTTTGTGTTAGTTTCTTCCAACTCCGATGATGAGATTGTACTTGATTTGAATAAGGGCTTGATTTCATTTACACCTAATTTGTCAAATTGATGTATTAAAATGAGATAGCATAGAGAGACGTGTGAGAACTATACATGTCTAATTGTGAGTTTTGAGCTTAATGAAAGTGCATTCCAAAGTTCTCGGCACTTTATTCTTCATGTGTGATCAATCTTGTGTGATATGCATCTCTAGAACGTGTTTAATATCTCTCGAAGGTTCTTGTCAAGCATGAATATATCTTGGAAATGATTTAGGCATTATGAATCTACCATGGCCAAATGAGCATGTATCCAAATTCCCAAGAGAATGAATATCGATCTTTAGTTTGCCATTTTAAGCCTTTGTATTAGCCTTTTGTTTCTTTGCACCACAAATGTCTACTCTTAACTTAAACACTCGCCTTACCCTTTCCAAGCTATGTTAGTGAGCAATGTGAGATTGTTTATGTCAAGATGATACAAGAAGTAAGTTTGGGGGTTATTGGAAAAGAATAAGTGTGGGGAAGTAGTAATGTGTGTTGCAATTGTAATTAATGTTCTCAATTTCCATTGTAAAGAAAAACAAATACCAAAATAAAAAAAACAAAAAGAAAGTTCATTTGAGTTCAATAAATTGTTTTTAATTTAAGTTTGGAGGAGTGGTTTTTGAAAGTGAAAAGTATGAGCATTTTAGGTACCAAAGTTCTTAAAATCTCAAGAAGAGAATTTTTTGCTAAGTTGCTTAGAATTTAATGATATATTTTCCATTTAATTTCTTTAACCCCTCACCCTAAGCCCAATTACATCCAAATAAAAGTCATTTTGATCGATCCAAGATGTTTTGTGCATGATAAGTGGAGATGAATTGAAAATCAAGCATATGGAGGCATTTGCATAAAGATTTTTTTGAGTGATAGTGTAGCTAACCCCTAAACACTTGTGTGAAATTTAGAGTGAGGCAAATATAAGAGAGACTAAGAGAGATATTTGAGAGAATGATTCTCAGATAATATTATTCATCTCACAATGAGGACTTTATATAGGAGATACAACCGTACTACACGTGTACTACACTTGTACTACAACTAGTACTCTACACACACAATATTATGTACAATTAATGCACAATATTTTTTTATTAATACTCTGATTAACGTACTCCTAATATGACTCAACTACTCACGCCAACAGAGTGAATATCTTGTGAGTTTATGGTTAGCACAGTCTCGATATGCATGCTTGATTTGGTGCATTAAAATGACAACTAAGGCATGTTCACACACTTCACTCAAGCATTTGACCCGACCATAGCTTCATAAAATTTTGAGACCTAGCTTGCTGATTTTCACGCCCTAATCTAATTTTGTTCTTTAAAGATAATGTTGGAAGGAATAGCTTGTGTTAGTGTTTTTGTGTTGGATTTGGATTTAGTATTAGTTTGCTTGAGGACAAGAAAAGTCTAAGTTTGGGGGTATTTGTTTGCTGGGCTCTAAAATACACATATATTTTTGCTCTTAAATTGTGGATTTTACTTGTGTTTTGTGCTTAAATGTCATGCATTAATCAATTTTCTTGTTCATCTAGGGAATCCTGCAAGAGAAGGAAAATGCCCAGATTTAAATCAAGGCTTGAGAAGAATAAGATTGGAGAAATTAAAGAGGAGAAAACACGGAGTTTGAAGCGAAGAAAGTGCAAATCGGAGTTCGGCAAGAGTAAGCCTTGAGTATAGGTTACACATTAACACGTAAATGAACAAACGAATAATCATGCAAGCATACCTATAGCCATACTGAGTCACTTTGTAAAAGTAGGACCCCACCGTTGCACACATCTTTTAATTTGAAGGCCTGGTCATAAGTCCTCTTTGTTTTCTATGATGGGAAGGATTTGTATCATAAAATAATTCATCCAAGCACCAGATAGAAAAAACATTGTTTTGCAATAGGACAATGATGGAAGACAGTGATTCTTCCACAGAGTTCTAAGAGTTTTGGCTTTTCAAGTTTCGGGTCAATCCTGAAAGTCTTAATCGCTTGCCGCATCAACTTGTCAATTGTCATATACATATATTGTCTGTTAGACATGCTACCTGTCTTCGATCACCCATTAAAACTATTAATTAAATCTTCTACATGCAAATCAAATAATATAAGGAAGACGATAATGTAAACTGAATATATAATCTATAACCACATAACTCAAATAAGAACACAAAGCACAAAAGTCAATCAACACAGACAAACTCTAAGACTAACCCGTATCAGCTATGATAGATCTTCTCCTCTGATCAATCCTATATGCAAACACTATAATGAGGCAAAGTTTATGAATTGCGTGGAGATTCATAGAACAGGGACCTAATACTATATATAAGCATTCTAAGACTAAGTGCCTACCATAAAAAACTCTTAGTCCTAATTAATATAAGCCTTTGTAAATAACCTAATTCATGTACAGTTTGGATAATTGGATTACGCAATAACTAAGTAATAGACCTCCAAAACATTTTAAATGACTAGAATTAACTTTACTTAATCCGATCGATCACTTATTCTATAAATAACATAGCTAAGTTGTTGTGTCTAAATTAAGCTATGACAAGTCCACAATATTTCTTACAGATAAATGGCACAAAAGTACATAACTGAAAAACAAAGCTAGGCATACCTTGAGAGAATATAACAACGAGAGAAGGAGATCAATTAAGGAATCAGTTAAACTGAAGAATCCTCTTTGTTTGACTCTTTTCTTTTTCTGTTAGGGGCCATCCATTTGGACAATTCCTGAACTAATTTGGTAGATATGGCAAATAAAAAATAATAATCATTTAAAGCACTCACAATGATTATTTCCATAGCTCCTTGGAATGATTCGTAGTATTACTAGTTAAAGATGCAATATATCATTTCCATGGAGGATGAGGAACTTAGTTTTCTATGAGACATCTACAGTACACAACACAAGGCCCTAAGGTTGATTAGCCTTCAATCCTGCACCGTGATAATCATTTTCCTATTCTTTCTTGCTAACAAGAAAACAGGACAAGGATATTCCTTGAGGTAAATCAAGAATTTATAGGACAAAATATTCCAGTAAAGAAAAGAGGAAACAAATTCTTCTTACTTAAACCTGCATATGATATAAATAGTAACGATATTGATTTATTTATAGTGGGGCAATGCATTACCATTAACATTTTGTGAAAGGAGGAACATATATATAGGATTGGAATTACAAAATGAGGACATGGTTCTACGTCTAGTCTCTACTCATTACTCATAGAAATGAAAATTATACGATAGTGAACAAGAATTTACTACTATTACTATGAATGAAATGTAACCAGCAGAAGGAAGAAGAACGAAACTCGAAAAGAAATATGGGAGAGAAGATTTCACACCCAATAAAAACATCAAGAAGGAGCATCACCCATTTCTTGCAACTCCTTTCTTTTAACCCAACCATATGTTCAAAATACTCTAAAATTGACCCAAAGCCACTATAATCATATTTTTGGATTTTTCCTTCCAATCCCTGCGCAAAAAAAAAAAGTTCAAACATATAGTCCAATAAATAATCAAATCAATATTAGAACAAAACTAACTATATAGGTCAAACTACATGAGCTTTTAATAATTGGAAAAAGTTGTAATGTCTTTTATGTCGATCGATCGACTGATCGATTGCATTGGTCTAGCAATTAAAAACAAGCAGATTCACAACACCAAAGTACAAACAGTATCATGAAATATATGTCATGTATTTAGGTGCTACTGTACTTTTAAGTGAGATGACGACTTACTTACAAGAATTCTTTGAGAAGATTATCATTTCATTAATTGGCTTTTCAAGCATCATTTTGGAGCATTGAGTTAATCAAGCTTGATCACACTAGTCTTCTTTTCCATCTTTTGAAAAGCGATTCTTCATTAGATCTACCACTTCCACTTGGACATCCGTCCTCCACTTCACAATATTCACAAGTTCACTTATTAGGGATATCGATGTTCATTGTTCTATTGAGAAGTTCTTTCCAATTTTGCTCATACACCAAACGGGCCCCAGACTTCTTCAGAATATTGAAGCTCGACCGTGTAGAGTATTCCCTGTCTGTATAATACGTTTCGAATAAGAAGCTAATATGACATCTTGTGGTATCTTGAAACTTTGTACGAGGAATATAAAATACCCAAAGGTGATCTCCCATAAGAATGCCTCGTTTTCCTAAATCCCAAGGGGAAAGGAAGAGTTCTCCCGATGAACATTGAATTCCGAATTGATCAAACTCACGAGCAGCTGGATTTTGGTGCTCAGCAAAAACTACACAAAACGTAATCCCCATCCACATTGAGTTCTGATCCGGAGGAAGCTCCACGGTTAATGAATCTCCCTCACTTCGAATATTGAACCACATTGGAATTTTACTTCCAGGACTTACAATCCTGAATTTGTCAAAATTTGGAGAGATTCCCTGCACCAAAGGAACACGTATATATATATATTCAACAACAACAACGAGAAAGCGAGAAAGAAAATAAAAACAAAAACAAATTTGAGAGAAAGAGAGTACCTGAATGGCCACTCGCCTTAGAATTGAAAATATTGTATTATTCCAGCCTTCATCGTCAGCCAATCCAAAGCAATTGACAGAATTGAATATAAAATGCTTCAAGTTAGTGGGTTTGTTCAGTTTTGATGGTTCTGAAATCATTTTTAGGGAAGCACAACTTCCTACACAAACTTGTAATTTACTATTTGATGGAAGATGAGGCAATTGTTGAAGCCTTCCGCACCTACTCAATCTAATTGACTCAAGCTCAGAAAGGCATTGAATGCTTGCAGGAAGAGTAACAAAATTATTTCCACTGAGATCCAAGTATTGTAGAGATGACAAGCAGCCAATATCATCGGGGATATCTCCTTCACAAAGATTATGATCACTAAGATTTAATGACACCAAAGAGCATAAAGCCCTCAGAGAAGGCAACACCAAGCGCAAAGGTTCCGGACTCTTTCTTCCCAAAAAGCGCCTAAAGCCCACGTCATGCTTCCGTATTACACGTGGTCCTCTAAAACATAGTGTTTCGAGATTTTTCATACCTAAGAGGAAGGTTCCGTCTCTTATAGCAGTCTCACTAATCCAAAGCTCCTCCAAACACTCCATCTCCACCACGTTATCTATGAGTTTCTCAAGTTTTGAGCATCCACGCATATCGAGCATTTTAAGAGACTTGAGTTTACAAATTATGGCACTCGGAAGACACGTCAGACTTTTGCAATACATTAAGTACAACTTTCGAAGCCCCCCCAGATGTTCAATTGAGGAAGGAATTTTCTCAATGGCAGTCCCACTTAAGTCGAGACGTAACAAATTTTTCATCGTTCTTGAAAATTCTGGAATCTTTAGTTTTGAGCAACCATTAAGGCAGAATTTCACAAGGGAATCCATTTCTATCTCTTTTGGGAAACTCTTAATACTTTCACAGCCCCAAAGATTTAAATATTTAAGCTTTTTGTGGACTGCAATGGATGGGTGGATCTCAACTAAACCCGTGCAAAATTGAAGTTGCAACTTCTCAAGATTCGGAATACCTGTCAAGTCTGGGGTCTTGGTCAAGTTCTGGGACACAAAAAGATCAATAGTTTTCAAATACGGCAAGTCCTGCACAGTCAATCAAGAAAATAAAATTATTACCATTTTCAAAATAGGATATGTACGTGATTGTATATATACATATATTCAATAATCTTACCTGTTTTCCATCCCAAAGCCGGACAAGTTTGCAATATGGCATCTTCAGTTTAATAAGTAAATTTGGTCGGTAACTTCCTGGAAGAAATCTGGAAGGATACCAACTCCATATGAGAATTCTCAAGGAATCAGGGAGGAATTTGGGGCCTGAATGAATGATTAGATTATTAAGTTCTAGATACGTTAGTTTGGACATCTTAGAGAAGCTTTCACAATTCCAGCTTGAGTCCGCCTCTTCTAATTCAGGTAGGCATAAGCGGATGCCTTTGATTGCTTCTGTTCCCTGATATTAATTAAAGTAAAAAGAAGTTAATTCAACATTGAACTGTAATACATATCGTTCTAAAACAAAATAATTTTTTTTTTATCATTAACATAACTTCTTACCGTATTTCTCAGGAATACATGAAAGATGTCATTAGGATGACACAAACGACTCCGAAAACCGGGCTCATCACGAGACTCTTGACGAACAATTTCCCATGCCATTTCTTGTATCAAATCATGCATCTCTACGGTCTCTACCTTGTTGCCTCTCTCAATAAACAAGAGAGATTTCTCAATGAGAATCTTTAGCCCAAAAAGACTGGAAAAGTTGTAAGTTTTGTCTAGTATTTCAATTACTTTGTTCTTGTCCTTCCCCTTATGGAAGAAAGCAACATCAAGAAGAATGCTCTGGCTCATTTCACACAGTCCATCATAACTTATTTTGAGCGAACTAAATATTCTTGTATCAGGACTATTCTTTAGATTATCCAATGCACTAATCCATTCATCTTGACCTCTCTTATACAAAGAACGTCCCAGGATTTTAAGAGCTAATGGAAGCCCTTTGGCATAATCTACGAAACGTTTAGAGAGCTCTGAAAAACTTTCCTGAGGCTCATCTTTTCTAAAGGCATTGTGACTGAAGAGCTCAAGAGCTGTACTGGCATTTAGTCCCTCTACCTTAAATGTTTCTATATCATGCTCGATGAGCAGACGTTCATCTCTAGTTGTAATGATGACTCTGCTTCCCTCACCAAACCAAGATTTGTTTCCAACCAACATTTCGAGTTGCTTATAGTGATCAACATTATCAACAATGAGAAGAACTTTTTTATTGAACAAGCATTTCCTAATGAATATGGTTCCTTCTTGTTCATCCCGAACTTGTGCAATATTTTCCTTCAAGATAGGGGAAAGAAGTTGTTTTTGGAGCTCAACTAGAGTGCCATGTTTTGCAGATACCTCGCTGACATTGACAAGAAACTTGCTGACTTCAAAATGATGGGAAATTCTCTCAAAAACTACCTTAGCAAGGGTTGTCTTACCCATCCCACCCATTCCCCATATCCCTATAAATCGAACATCATTTGCCTCAAGAGCTAAAAGGGAACCCAGTTCCACAAGTCCAGCATCAATTCCGACTAACTTGTCTCTAGAATCTGACAATGTGATCGTAGGACGCACTTTACTCCACACACATTTGACAATGACTTTGATAAGCTCTCTTTCACATCTAAAACATAAATAAATAATCATCAAGCTAAGCTAATAATACATACATATATATATATATATATATAAACTATTAATATAGGTAGTTGTTATAACCAGGAAGTTGCAAGGGTCACAGTCAAAACTAAAGACCTAAAGCATATATAACAATGGTGAAGTTAATGCATTCTTACTCATAATTCTTTGAATCCCAACCAGAAAGGCTGGCCACTTTGTTTAACGCTGCTCTCCACCTCTTCAACTTCTCTGTGTCATCACTGAACCTTGCTTCATGCTTAGCAAACGCTTGAGCAAAGCTCCCCCTTTGATACCGTACATCGCATGGATCCACATGAAAGAAAATTGGCAGGATTGTATTATCCCTTGTTTCCATGGATTCAAGAATTTTTACAAGTTCATCCAAGCACCAAGAGGAAGAAGCATAGTTTGGTGAGAGAACAACGATGGCAAGATGTGATGCTTCGATCGCGCTCAAGAGCTCCGGAGAAATACTTGCTCCTACTTCAAGCTCTCGATCGTCCTTGAAAGTTTTGATTGCTTGCCAGTACTGCAGTTCGTGGTATAAATGGGATACAAAACCTTTGCGGGTGTCTGCCCCCCTGAAACTCAAAAACACATCGTGCTTCCATCTAGGAACCGATTCTGTTGAAGGAAGAGATGTTGAAGCTCTTTGGGTGCTCAACGCCATTGAAATCCCAGCAAAAAAAAAAGAAATAAAGCAAACCAAGATGAGTATGGCTTGTAAGAGGTTGTAGGAGCAGACCTACAAAGTCGAATTGTAGATGGAAGAAGAGAGAGAGACAATTTGAGTGGAGTGGTATTCTTTAGTCCTCAACAATTGAAATTGAAGGAAATGAAGGAATATGTAATAGTATACGCGTTTTCTTTCTAGACTACTTTTTCTTTTTGGTTATTGCTAGCATCTTTCCAACTCGGAAATGCAGTTTCTTTCTAGACTCCTTTTTCTTTTTGGTTATTGCTAGCATCTTTCCGGCCAACTCGGAAGAATGCAGTTTCTTCCTCGACTCCTTTTTCTTTTTGGTTATAGCTAGCACCTTTCCCACTCGGAAGAATTTCTACTAATTCAGAAACTGCTCCGAAGCCTCCGATCAAGAAAGTAATTCTATACAAATTTCCACAAGACTTTAGAATAATGCGTTGCATTACAGTCATTACTAATTGAATACTATTTCCATTGAGGATGGATACTACCAAAGGAAACTTTGTTAAACACGATCTGGTAAACTGTACTAATTTTATATCTCCAAACTGATAATTGAAAAGACTAAAAGGAAGATGGTAATTTGAAAGGTGTTGTGAACTAAAATGGAAATTAGCTAGATAGTGAAGAACATATAGAGAGAATAGATGGAGAGAAGATGTTGTGAATTGGTTATTTGATTCATTCTCATTCATCCCTTATATAGGGTGAAGAAACTTGGTCACCACACTTGGTGAAGCTTGTTGAGTACACTTACGAAGCTTGTTGAGTACACTTACGAAGCTTGTTGAGTACACTTACGAAGCTTGGTGAACACACCTCAAGAAAGCTTGGTGAACACACCATAAGAAGCTTCCTTGATTTACATCATAGAGATACAAAGTAATGGGTATTACATATTAACCCCAAATGGACATCCACATAAATATAAATATTTACAACACTCCCCCTTGGATGTCTATCAAGCAATGATACGATGATAAGTGCGCTTAATGTTGCCTCGTCAAAACCTTGTCAGGTAATAAAAACCCTGTGGGAACAAAAACAACTCTGGTCGAAGGGGAAAAGAGTACAACGCGCTTGAGTGTGGAGTAGTCGCATCAGAACCTCGAAGGTAGGTGAAGTTGTCTTCAAGCATTAGAACAGAAACTACGATTTAGCATTGCGCTAAGTATCGTTAGGTAGAGTCGAAAATAAATAGTCATTCACTGATGCCAACACACAAAACCTTAAGTCCAGGAAAACCCATTGTGAGACAAAATCTGGAGTTTAGGAGAAAATTGTGTAGCCGAATGATGTATCCCGAAACACTATGAGATGTAAGTGCATAGAGGAACTAACCACAAGAGATGTACCTCATTAAAACCTTGCCAGAGTAAACCCAGTGGGAAAAACCTCTAGTCGAAGGAAAAAGAGTACACGGTGGTTAAAAGTATACGACTGGATACTCCCCCTAATTTCGGCAATCCTTAGTGAAGGTGTGATCAATGTCAATGATTTGACAAATAGCTAGACGGTGGCCGGGATGGTGTCTCATTAAAAACCTTGCCAAGGTAAACCCAGTGGGACAAACCCTTGGTCTAAGGACAAAAAGAGTACACTAGCCAAGCGTCGATCAAATACGAGCATTCGTCGGGATGCTCCCCTTCACATGCACACGACTGGGTGCGGGAATTTCAACTTAGGCATAAATCGTTACTCTAAGGTAGCTCAGATAGCTTCCTGAGACCAATTGCCTTAACGTGTTTCTAGAATGAATACTTTGGTAGTGACTTGGTGAATAAGTCAGCATGGTTGCTCTCTGAACCAATGTGCTTCACTTCGATCTTCTGATGCTCTTGTTGTTGATGCGTAAAGAAGAGCTTTGGCGAGATGTGCTTGGTGGCGTCTCCCTTGATGTAACCATGCTTAGCTTGATCAATAACAGTAGTGTTGTCCTCATAGATGACAATTGGTTCATCAGGATCATGAGATAGCTCACACGTACTTCGTATATGGCCAATAAATGCTCGAAGCCATACACACTCTCTAGTCGCCTCGTAGAGAGCGAGTAGTTCAGAGTGGTTTGTCGAAGTAGCTACTAGGGTCTGTTTTCGAGACCTCCAGGATATCGCCGTATTCCCAATGGTAAAGACATAACCAGATTGAGAACGTCTCTTATGCGGGTCTGATAAGTAACCAGCATCGGCGTAGCCGACAAGGGTTGCGTTATTTCGAGTGCCAAGGGGGGTTGATCTACTCGATGACGCATAGGGATAGAACAAGTCCATATCCGTAGTACCTTTAAGGTAGCGGAAAATGTCTTTGATGCCATTCTAGTGGCGGCGTGTTGGCGCGGTGCTGTGTCGAGCTAAATAATTTACAGCAAACGAGATGTTCGGTCTAGTACATTGGACCAAGTACAATAATGCGCCTATTGCACCCAGATATGAACACTTAGGGTTCGATATCTCTTCATCGTCTCCCTTAGGACGGAATGGGTCCTTATTAATGTCTAGAGTTCGAACGATCATGGGAATAGGTAATGACTTAGCCTCATGATGACTAAAAATGTCGCAACACCTTCTGGGTGTAGTTCGACTAATGTACTAGGATTCCATCTTTACGGTGCTCGATCTACAGGCCGAGACAATACCGTGTCTTCCCAAGATCCTTCATCTCGAATTCCTTCTTCAGGAGTTCAGCAATTTCAATCAACTATTTCGAGGTTCCTATGAGATTCATATCATCTACATAGACTGCGATAATAACATCCACTGAAGTGGATAAACACGCAAGGGCATAGTTCGTTGTTCACGTATCCTAAGCCGATCAAGTATTCACTTAGACGGTTATACCACATCCGTCCGGACTGTTTCAATCCATATAGTGAACGTCTCAGTTTAATCGAAAACGTGTTCCGTGGTTGGGAACTACTTGATTTAGGCAACTTAAGTCCTTCTGGGACTTTCATGTATATCTCTGTGTCTAGATCCCCATAGAGATAATCTATGACCACATGCATGAGCTGCATATTCAGTTTTTCGGAAACTACTAAACTGATTAAGTAGCGGAACGTTATAACGTCCATTACGAGAGAATAAGTCTCATCGTAATCAATTCCAGGGCGTTGAGAGAAGCCTTGCGCCACTAGGCGAGCTTTATATCGAACAATCTCATTATTCTCATCACGCTTCCTTACGAAAACCCATTTATGACCAATTGGTTTAACATTGGGCGGTGTTGGAGCGGCTGGTCCGAACACACTTCGTTTCGCTAAGGAATCCAATTAGACCTGGATTGCTTGTTTCCTTTTTAGCCAGTCGTCTCTACGTTGAAAATCATCAACGGAGCAAGGTTCAATGTCATCGCTTGTTTTGATTTCGGTAGCTACCACGAATACAATTATATCATCGATGATAATCTCATTTCGATTCCACATCTCACATAAGCATGCATTATCGAGATTTCTCTATTCTCGGAAGTGGGTTCATATGTTGGAGCGTCCCCCAACGTCGTCTCTTCTGGGACGGACCCATAATCCGGATAATCTCGTGAGATTGATCGGTTGGGATTGCGATATCAAGAGGATTCGTTTGTGCCAAATTTACCCTCTTCTGGGGATAAGAATCCTTCGAACCTAATGGTTCACCTCGCTTCTGGGAAGGACATATGATTGGTTAGCCGTCAAGCCGTACGTCGTCACTTTTGGGACGACACATCCTACGGGGATGTTACATCCTTCAGGGATGACTTTGCGTCCTACTGGGACGTCTTATCCTTGCAGACAAGTTTGCAGCAGGTATATATGATCTCGTCACTTTAGCTAGATCAGAGAAGTGTCTGGCATTTTATAGGCTTTACTCTGTAGATCTAGAATTCTTCGCACTTCACTTATCACAATGTGCGGTTCGGGGATCGAGATGAGACATAGTGGGTACATGCCACGTTAATTCACGTCGTTGCTTATCAACGTTAATTCACGTCGTTCCTTATCAACGTTAACGTGCGAATCTCCCCCTAACGACGGGAAAATAGTCTCGTCAAAGTGACAATCCGCAAATGCGATAAAGAGATCGCCTGTCAAGGGCTCTAAAGAGCTTGTAATGGATGAGGATTCATAATCGACATATATGCTCATCCTTTATTGAGGACTCATTTGTACGTTGTGACGGCACAATTGGCACATAAACTGCACATCCAAATACGTGTAAGTACGAAACGTCAGGTTTGTACCCAGTCACCAGCTGTAACACGGAATGAGGTTGGGTAGTAGTGAGTCTCAATCGGACCAATATAGCTGCATGCAAGATTGCATAGCCCCACGTAGAAATTGGAAGCTTGGTGCGCATTACCAAGGTTCACGCGATCATTTAATGAACGCTTCTACGAGACCATTCTGGGTGTGAACATGGGAAACTAGATGTTCAACGTCAATCCCAAGAGACATGCAATAATCATCGGAAAAATTCGATGTAAACTCTCCGGCATTATCAAGTCTTCTGGACTTTATAGGATAATCCGAGTGGTGAGCCCTTTAGGCGAGAGTTTAGCAAAAACAGCGTTTCTTGTGGACATTAAATAAACTTGTGACCATCTTGTCGATGCATCAACCAGTACCATGAAATATTTAAATGGTCCGCAGGCTGGTTGGATATGTCCACAAATATCACCTTGGATTCTCACAAGGGAATTTCGAAACTAGTTTGGTGGGCTTTACATGAATTGGTTTGAGATTTATCTTTCAAATAGAGCAAGCTTGACATGGGCTTTTCGGATTAATCACGAAAAACTTTCCTCCAAGAGGATGCCCGTTCGATGCATTCATAGTTCTAAGCATCGTATTACGACCCGGATGTCCTAAACGGTCATGCTATAGCATATAAGTGCTCTTATCAATCGGCGCCAGGCGATAGATAAGTGCTCTTATCAATCGGCGCCAGGCGATAGATAAGGTTATTTTTCAATCAAATGTATTGTGGTAACATAAAGACCACTTGAAAGACATCTCAATTTCTCCAAGATACGCTTTTGGCCGTATGTATTGGAAGTCATGTGTAAAGGAAATCCACACCATTTTCATGAGTGGTTTCAACATGATATTCGTTTGCTCGAATGTCCTTAAAACTCAGTAAGGTGCGACTGGACCTCGAAGAGTATAAGGCCTCAGATATGGTCATAGGAGTACCATTAGACAACGCGAATTAGGCTTTGCCAAAGCCTTCGATTAGGGTCGACGGGCCCAAAATCGTTGTCACTGAGGTTACTTTAGGCTTGAAGTTGATGAAATACTTTTGATCTCATAAGATAGTGTGAGTGGTACCACTATCAGCCAGACAATCAACTTCCCCACTAGTCATGCCTAATAGTAGGATAATTTAAAGCCGATCACATTGCAAAGGAATTTGCTCAAGATACTTTAAATTATTTCGAGAAACGTCGAAACATTAAAACAAAACCATAATCCATTTCAGCGACAAAGTCAACTGCTTCAAGAGTTACCTCTGGAGTAATTTTGACCATATTAGCTTATGCACAACAAGTTTGTTGTGAATGATCTGTACCACCACAATGATAGCAGAGATTGAGCTTATGAGCATTGTCTCTTGCTTCGGGATGACCGGCCCTATTATTTGTTTCTTTCCCGAGGCTGTTTCGGTTGCCATGGGGCCAAAAGTCATTTGTTTTGGACAAGAGCCCAAAAATCACTTGGCAGGTGAGCACGAGGCCCACGGAGATTCCGAGGTTGTCAGGACGACTAGCCCTTGTCTCGGTTCTCAGGTCATGGACTAAATCCACGAGCAACATTAGCCTCTGACAATGAAATTGTCAATGCACCAGTAGGGAGAGAGTTATCGTTCCTCATCAAGATGAGGCAATTTTTCTCGTCCAGCATTAACTGGGTTATGAGCTCGGAAGAATTAATGAACTTGGATTAACTGTACTACTTCTGGAGTAGGTTATCCGAGCTAGGAACAAAGGTGGTGTACGTATTCTTCAATAGGTCAACTATTCGTCATAGTACTAGAGAAGAGTACGGATCCTGCAGACTTTTGCATTATATTTCAATAATGGTTTTGAAGTCCTGGAAGCAAAGGTTAATCTAATCATGGCTAGCTTCTGGTAGCCAGATGATTTTCTGATGGTCAAAACGGTATTTGAGGGAGTCTCATAACTCCTGAGGTGATGGCCACGAACTCAGATTTCATGGAGTCCAATCATGTGGCAGAGGAACAAGATTGTTACCTTAGCAATCATTTCTCGCATAACTAGAATCTGGCAATTGTCCTCCTCTTGGAAGTCAAGTTTGGTCAACATTTGTTTCTTCGACGCGAGAAACTAGATTAATTAGTCATATAAATCGACTGGTTTATATGTTCATGATGTTGTTGACAAGTGAACATGAGTTCAATTTCGAAAATCTTCTGGTTCGAAACATGTAATCATGGTTTTGTGAGAATTAAAATTCTCATGGATTTATATCGAAATCGACTGGTCGATATTGATGAAATCTTCTGGTCATCATTTGGCAAACACATATATATAATTTCTACCACAGAATTGCAAGAAATTGAACAATTCTAAAATGAAAAGTTATTTACTCAACCCTTTCGGTAGCTCCAATGGAATACGACCAGGTAAGGTAGGGTGAGGTTTTCGGTGGAGCGAGGCTCTCTTAAGTACCGAACCACCGAACCTTGCCTAGACATCGCATCCAACTGGGTGAGCCTAGTCGTGGAAGATTCATAACATTTCGTGACTTAATGTGGAGATATATGTGTCATGTGTACCATTTGACATGCTTTTATCTTTCAATTTAATGATCAAGTAATCAACGAAATGATAAAGCAGATGCAATCCAAATTACAATTTCTCTTGACCTCGGGTTAATTTAGGGTTCATGCTCAATGGTTATGGTTTACTATTTGCCAAGGATTCAAATAGGAAAAAAATCATAACTTACTTGAGAAATGCACCTAAAAAAAATTTAGGGTTCCACGAGTTAAGAGAAAACTTCAACGAATTTAATTTGGGTTGCTTCTTCGAATTTAGTGAAGATGTTCAAGAGAAAACTTCAACGAATTTTGGGATTGCTTCTTCAAATTTGGTGAAGATTTCCTCCTTGTTCTTGAAGATGTTCTTTGTTCTTCCTCCTTGTTCTTCATTCTTGTTCTTCAATCTTTGAGCAAACGTGCTTGATAACGTGTTGTGAACTAAAATAGAAATTACCTAGATAGTGAAGAACATATAGAGAGAATAGATGGAGAGAAGATGTTGTGAATTGGTTATTTGATTCATTCTCATTCATCCCTTATATAGGGTGAAGAAACTTGGTCACCACACTTGGTGAAGCTTGTTGAGTACACTTACGAAGCTTGTTGAGTACACTTACGAAGCTTGGTGAACACACCTTAGGAAGCTTCCTTGATTTACATCATAGAGATACAAAGTAATGGGTATTACATATTAACCCCAAATGGACATCCACATAAATATAAATATTTACAACAAAAGGTAAGAAAATGAGATAAGATTTAGCCCCGTGTGCTGTCGTTTTCTTTCTTGATGGACTACTTTTTCTTTTCGGTTATAGCCAGCACCTTTCCAACTCGGAAGAAAGCGTTTTCTTCCTTGACTGATTTTTCTTTTTTACTATAGCTGGCTTCAAACCACATCAAAACATGCAAGGATGACCAGATTGATTACTCGACATAATCTTTTGCAAGTAAACACAGTACAGACTGTACAGTGGTTGTAATCATATGTACTCACAGTGCTAAGCAAGGAAATACAGATCTAAGTTCGACCGAGATCTATACTGAAACAGTAACTAAACAAAATATATAAAAGAATGAAAAACCTGACAGATGTTTAGGGACAAATGAGAAAATAGAAAGACCAAACATTCTCCAGCAGTGCACATGATGCAGCGAGATGTAGCCACTGATGCAAGGTGCCCAGGAATCTTCTTCAGTCAAGCTTTCGTCTGACTAATCCCTTGAAGAAGTCAAAACTATGGACATATAAAAACAATATATCACGATTACTTAAATTAAGAACAATCAGGATCGTGTGAAAACAAGCTTCTAAGTTATAACATGCAGATGTTAACCACTTCGTCAAATTGCCAAAATGGTGTAGCGACTTATCTTACAGGGGAATGCACTGGATGATATCATACAGAAGGAATACGTTTGTAACTGTAGTTGATCAGAAAAAAAAAAAAAAAAAAACAGAAAAGTACAAAAGGGTAAAACATTTATCAGAGGGTTCTTAGTGATCCTCTAGCACTCTTACCTCGGAACATTTTCTTGTTCAGACAAGAAAACATCACCGACATATTTATATAACTATTGGTTTTAAGAGTATCAACAAGCAATCATGTTTTAGTGATAGGAAAGACATGCCAAGAACCCCTACCAGTCCTGCCCAAAAATAACACCCAAGAAAATAGATCTGGATTTACTACAGGAGGAGAAGGCAATAATTAAGAGGCCAGTAAATGAGATGGTAGACGCATGCGAAAGTTTCAGTAGTAACCGTACTTGGACAGATATGAATGATACAACAGACATAGGCAGAACTTTTATTACACCTTTGAATGGCGAAACAAAAGTTCAAACTTCAAACAGACTGATACCAAGTAGCTGTTTCTGGGACCAAGCAGCCTGACACAATTGTCGCTACATACTAAAAATAAAAACTAAATTAACAGATATAAGAGGGAGGTGGCGTTGGAATTTTTCAACATGGAATATCTCAAGTGATTTGCATAGTTTGTAGTTAAATACAAATGGCTTCAAACAAAAAGCTTATATAATGCAGAGAAAACCAGGACACATATTCAACTGATAATAAAAGGGGGGAGTTGAAATTGGCACCCCATATTTTGCAAACCGCACCCCTTTTGTCATGCAAATAAAACCTATTAATATGTCAACACGAGAATGAAACTATGTTGAGATATAATAACATGATTATGTAATACTTTCAATAACTACATTCAACTATTACCAATTTATGAAGAAAAAAATTCAACGCTAAATTTCAAAACTTGACACATCTCGAATCCCAAAATTTATGCTTCTGATATCTCAGTAACACATATGATCTAATCACTAAATTTTCAAGAGCAAAATGAACAATTAGAGAGATTGATACATATTCTTTCACAAAGAAAAGTACCACCGTAAGAGTTGTGAAATTCCGGATTGATTCTTAAATTTGTATATATGCATCTCTAAGACGCATATAGAGGGCTTTTGCTTTCCTTTCAGGCTTTCACAAACCAAAAGTATTGAAAAAGGCAAATGGAGATGACCACGAGTGAAATACTCAAGAACTCTTACACAGATAAACTGATAACATGGGGGGATAAAAAGTAGAACAGTTGATGAGAAAAACGATCAAATTCTTATAGGGTAAATTAAAACATGTTAAGCTAATTTACCTATTGCCATCAGGATGCAGTTCACATATCTGATTGTCATCACCAATAGCTAACAAATATCCCGTAGATGTCAAACCCTGAAAATTAAAGATTTAAAATATAAGATAAGCACAATATCATCAATACAGACATGCATATCCAAACTTTGAGTCAATAACTCATCTAGCAATTTTCTAGTTTGTCACATCTGAAAAGTGACCACATTTTCCACAACTTGGTCATCATTCTTTTCCTGCACAATAACCCTCTGCCCACTGCAGATATCAAAACAAAATTGACTTCAAAAGCAGGTCTATGTTCTGAAGCACAGTTATTCTGATTTTGGTGGATTTGTGCAAGAATATCAGTTCAACTCTTTTAATTAAGGTTAATATCGACAAAGAGAAATAAAAAAAGTAAAGGCCTTATGATTACTAGAATATAGGGCTGTCACGGTTGACCAGAAAACCGGAAAATCGACCGAACCAGTTCAATCGGACCGGTCTGGTTCGGTTTTTTACATGCAAAATCTCTTCTCGGACAAGAAACCAACCGAACCGGTCTAATTCGGTTCGGACCCGGTCTGGTTTTTTATTGAACCGTGGTAAACCGAAAACCGAGTGAATATGAGTTTATTCAAAATAAACTCAATATTGAGCATGCCAAGACTCGAACTTGCAACCTTATAGATAGGAGAAGCACATTCTCCACTACGCCAGATGTTATCTTGTTTATATTTTACAAAAATACTATATTTAACTACATTTTAGTCATGTTTCCATTAAAATAAAATAAAATCAAGCAACCCTACTTTTCTATCTCATTCATGAGCCGCCACTCTCACTTTTTCCTTCCTTCTTTTTCTATCAGTTCTATCATCTATGCATATTCTCTTTCTTCTTCTCTGCATTCTTTCTCTTCGTTATGTTCTTTCCTCCTCTTTTTCTCTTATTTCCTCTTCCTTATTCTTCTTATGTTCTTCTTCTTCCCCCTAATTTCTTTTCTTTTCTTCTCCTTCCTCCTTCTTTCCCTAGATTTGTCAAAATCCAAGGGAGTTCCAGGCAGAAAGTGAATCTGCAAACTGGATTTCGGTCACAGTGGACACCGAATTGAACCGACCGATTCCGTCGGTCAACCGACTCTCGGTCAACCGAGGATTTCGGATCGGTCGCGGTCGAGATAAATTTGAAACCGACCACTGTTCGGTCGGACTTGGTTTTGGGTGATTTTTACACCGAACCGGTCCGATGACAGCCCTACTAGAATATATGGTCATTCCTTGAACCGGCTTACAATGTAAGGGTGTCCATGTCCATATATTTAACATTATGTATCCCATAGGTTTGCAGGTAATGTCGGACTATACTAACAGGAAGATTTTTTTTTTTTGAGTAACAGAGAACCTTTATTCAATAACAGAAAGATTACAGAACATGAGTGTGACAAGCTGTGATATCTCCCCTACCCACAACACGAGTAGTGGAAGAACCACGCACAACCCTAGAAATCAGATTGGTTACATGGAGATTGTTAAAAACAATCCAAATGAGCCAAAAAGGCCCAGCCTTGAACCACAAGAATCGCCCATGCACGCAGGCTACTGGAGAATAATCCCGAGAGTCCCAATAACACTTCATAGACAACAGCCAAAACGACAACGCCCTCTTCTACACCGCACTCCAAAACGTACCAGACCACGTGCAAGGATCGTATATCAGCATATTGACAACGAAAGCATACCGAAGTTGAATCAATTAGTCCCCGAGAAAAACGCCATAACCATGGCACAACTTTAAGACCTAACCCTAGCTCGAAAGAGTAGGGACTTATTTTACCTAGCCAAAAACCACAAAATAAAACCCTAAATAAACTGAATAAGCTACCATGGCCTGCCAACCTCCCCCAAAGCGCCGACTTCAGCCACCTAATAGCACCCGCCGTGAAGATGGAAGTCAAGACCTCGACCTCAGTACCCAAGGGCAGTGGTGATCGAGAAAACCCCAACCACCTCCAATTTCGATAAGGCCATTGATTATGAGAACAACCCCCATCTAAACGCCAACCACACCCGTCAACCATCCGCCTAAACCTATTTTGGTGCAGAAACCCAATGCATGGCGCCGCCCACCCCCTCATTCCCACTTGGTCCAGGCCGGACCAACACCACGCTCCGTCGTCGAAATCTAAATCACAACCAATCCAGCTGCACCGCCAAGTACCAGGATCTGCAAACATACCACCCCCAATCTCACCCAGCCCCAAATCCCACCGTTCCCCTATCAAAACGCCACATCGAAACCTCTCCAGTCGAACAACCCAGCCCCAAAGTACCACCAACCAAGATACATCGCTCCACCCACAGCCTACAACCCACACAAGAACATGACCCAACTCCATTCGATCCGTGCAAGAAAGCCACGATCTGGCCGCTGTCCACCTGCTCCACGCCGATTGCAAGACCGCCTCCGCCGCCAACTCCGAGAAAAAGAAGAACATGCCCAGCACCTTCGCCACTTGAAACCTGAGGAAATACACCACACCAACTACCCGTCCGGCCGCACACCTCTCACATTGACGAGGCAGGAAGCCGCCGTCAGCGCAGAGGCGCCGCCGGACGAGCACACGTAAAAATCTGAAGTTTTCCAACCCTAATCCTCCAACCTGTTTTTACGGAGCAATCGAGTCCACCTTACTAACAGGAAGATGAATGCTATGATTTTAGAAAAAGTATGGCTCCAGGGCATTACCGTCACAAAAGGTTGGAAAATGGCTTCTGTAGGTTGAGTAAAACTGTTATTGTGTACTGGGTGAGGACAAACTTAGAAAAACATTTAGCTTGACATTCTCTAGGCTTCTTTGGTTTTTAATGCCACACAAGACTAAGCCCGCATATGGACTAGCTTGTACTAAACCGTAAAAATCCACATAGGAGCATCTAAAAAAAACATATTAGCATGTCACCTGTGTAGCCATGTCTTATAGTATAACTCCTCAAGAGATTGGAATCCTGCATGACATGACATGAAGCATAAAAACTTGCATTAATGAATGCACTGTTGTTCTTACTCATCAAAGTAGAATCTTGCAGCTGAAACAGAAACTCCCAAACCAACTTGTATGATAAATTTTGGAGTAAAATATAATTATGTGTACCTTTTCCTTTTCCGTATCATTCCATGAGAAACAAGTTAAGTTGTTAAAAGAAAAAAAAAAAACACAATTGAAATGGTATCCAAAGTCACCAAGGTAGAGAATTAAAACGAAAATATTTTGCTGGACTTGGAACTTGTAAAAAAAGCAAAGAAAAAGGCATCAACATGCATAGTTGAGGTGAAACTGTAACATTATGCATTAAAAACTCAAAAACAAACGAAAAGGAAATGGTAGAATTGATAACTTGAGTGACATAGTCGATGGTGATAATTGATGATTTTTTCTTTACCTTGATTTATAAAAAGATCATAAAACTTTTCCAACTTGTTAAAGAAGGCGGCAAGAATCTCCTCTCTTCTAAATTGGTATGCTGTACCAGTCAGTTCTCTAAGAGCTGCATTCAAGCATGTGGTTGGTTTCTCATTATCAACATTTAAGCCAAACCTGCAAGAACAGAAGTAATTTAAGTATCTTTGTCATTATCAACATATAATTTAATACTTGAATATTCATATTGGTGTGTGTGGTGTGTGCTGATGGTCACATTCATCTATCCACTACTTGAAAGGAACAGGGTGTACAAAAAGAAAGAAAGCAGTACCAAAGATGCGAAAATTCTGGCATACACCAAAGTATATATGCACTGGACCCCCTTTTGAATATTTTAATAGTCAATTTTCAATCTCAGCCGTACTTATGATCCAACCCTCCATTATGTCGTTAGTCATAGTTAACAGTCAACGTGAGTCATGGGAAGGGTTTAGCCCGTTCCCGGTTTCTGCTTTTGCTCCTCCATCTCTCTCTCTCTCTCTCTCCTCTCTCTCTTTCTCTCCTCTACACCTCTGTGAACTTCGACGCCGGTTTTCGACACCGGCACACCGCCCACACCCTTTGCCATGAAACTCCCCCAGCCACCTCACGCGGTAGCGAACAGACGCGGCAACACTGCCGGACTTGTTCATCAGTCTCGGACCACGATCTGACGCCACCATCGAGGACCGACTCATGAATCTTCGATCAACAATTTTTGTCACGCGACGGTTTGTCGTGCCCTCCACCGCTTTACCCTGCTGATCCGAACCCGTAGAGCTAGCTACCTCGTTTTCCAGTTTTTTTGTCCTGCGTCTGTTGTTTTGTCTCTGCATTTTTCTTTTTGTCTCCTGTTTTTCCTGTGCTCTACTAGTCTTGCACTCTTGCACTCTTGCCTTATGTTTTCTATTTGGCTTTGTGAATTAGAAAGCCTCTTATTTTTCCTACTGTGTCTGTTCTATCTCCGGGTTCTGTTGGTATGAGAGAGAGAGAGAGAAGCTTGGAGAGGACTCAGAGGAGAGAGATGAGACGTGCAAGCGGGAGAAAGAAAACAAAAAACATTAACATACCCAAGGATTAAAATATCGTTCGCGACAGATATATCGGGAGCTCAAAAAAAAGATATATCGACAGATATATCGTTATCGAAGAAAAATCGGAGATATTTTTCTTTAAACACGATTTAAGGGAAATAATTATTAAAAAAGTCAATAATTGATTACAGGAGATATATGACAACTTTATTTACATCCAGCAGGAGTTCATAGCAGGTTGAAATTGCGCTCGTCCATCTACTAACGTGCAATAATCAAACCAAGTCATAGAACCCATATAGTTTGTATTGTAGTTATGCACATGATAGTCATAGATCTCTTTTGAGCTCCCTACTGTTTCTCCTAAAAGGGGATAGTAAGGATGAATCCAATCTGGTTGGGTATGTACTTCTCCAAGCTGATTATAATTATAAGCTCCATATTGCGCTTGTACATCTCCATATTGATTATAACCATAAGCTCCGTAGCCAAATTGCTCACTAGAATTATGACCATGAGATTCGTTTGAGTTTTCACTGTGCTCTGTTCCTAGGCTCATAGAATCAAAACTTACAACATGTAGAAGGTCTATATAGTCATTTTTCTCTTTTTTCATAATTGATGGAATCCAATGATGATAATTGGCCAATTGCCTTCATTAGTTCTAAGTTTCTAACTTCTAAGCACCATATAATAAATTTAAAGTATGAATTAAGATTTTAAACCCAAACAACCATTGTACCTTCAAAATCTATAAATTGAATTTTTTTTTTTGTAATTTTTTTTCTCTAAAAATCTCATGTCGGGATATTGTGAAAATATATCGGAATATATCGGGATATATCGGCATATATCGGCAATATCGGAGATATTTGGCGACGTCGGAGAGATTTCGGAGATATTTGCAGACATGATAAATTATTGTGGAATGATATATCGGTAGCTTGAAAAAGGGATATATCGGCAGATATATCGGCGTATCGGCAGATATTTTAATCCTTGAACATACCCACGAATTGTAGACTGCCATGTGTGGTTGGTCTGGTGGGTTATATTTCAATTTTCAAATCCATTGTTGGTAAAACTAAACCCCACGAGCCCAAACTTATTATAATTTGGAAAATAGTAGTGGGAATAAATTTGCACCTCTACTTTACTGCCATGTGTCCTGAAATCCCAAACTATTGTTAAACAATTAATAACTTTAAAATAAATAATTTCTTTTATCCAAAACCTCAAATCCCTAAACCCTAAACCCCAAACCCTAAACCCTAAACACCAAACTCCAAATCCAAACTCCAAACCCCTAAACCCCAAATTTCTAAGCCCTAAACCCCAAACCGTCGAATTTATTTTTACATAGACATAGCTCGACCACATGAGAGTGTGGGCGCAAATGCCTTGTCAACAAGAGTTGTGACGGAGTGGTTATGTACATTTTAGTGTGAGAAGTATTTAAGTTATTGTAGTTTACCACATGAATCGAGCTCGAAACGACGGTGAAAGCGGTTAATTTTTTTAGCATGAGCATTTTGCCCCACAAAGATCACGTTCAACGGTTGGATTAACCAAATTATTTTTCCACCACCTAGATGGCTTTCAAAGGTATACTTTTATATATAACCAACAAATAAGTTATACCACACTAGTAAGCATATAGAGATTTCATGCGATTTGAAAAATCGAAAATGAAAAATGGTAAATTTGTTATTACCCTTGCATAGTAATATGCGGTGTCAAAAAATTTGTCATATTCATTGAATCATTGTCGTTTTGGCATAAGTCAAGGTGGTTAACACTATTTACGGACGTTTACGCAAATATATTTTTCACTAAAATGCTTGTAATAGCTCCGTCACAACTTCAATTTGCGAGTTATTTGCGTCCACACTTTCATATGATCGAGATCCATATACTTACATAAAAAGTTTGAACACAACAACTCGTCACGGTTCAGTTGTTCTTAGAAAAATATAATAAAAAAATAAAGGGGTAATTAATATTGATATCATATGGAATGAGTGTGGTATTTCATAAGTAAAATATAAACTTATGATTGTTTGAAATCAAATTTGACCGAAATATCTCAATGAGTTTCAATAAGTGTTTACTCAAAACTTACTTTTTGATTCGTTAATTTTTTAAGAATACTAATGTAGTAGTGAGATGTAGAGCACATTGGTGCGAGTTTATAGACACCTGGCATGCGTAATTCCGAAATCATATGAGAAAGTTATAGTCAGTAAAAAGTCGGTTATTTTTTTTGAAAGATTAGAGAATTGAAATTAAGTAATTTTAATTATTTCTGAAGGCACAATATTAGCCGTTGGATCTCAAATTATTTCATCTAGACTGTTTAAATTACTTATGGGTTAAAAACCCTAACCGGAGAGAGTCTCTCATCCCCATCTCTCTCTTCACCGCACCACTCATTACTCTATTCTTTATTCCTCTATTTTTTCTTTCTTTATTGTTTTTTTTTCAGAACTTGTCCCCCTTGGTGCTCTCTGACCAAGTTTTTTATTCATTTCATTACTCTCTTGTCTCTTTCTTTTCTCTCTTCACTCTTTGTTTGTTCTTCATTTCTTTCACAGTTTTCTACATCATCGGCGTCCGGCCACTACATTGAGACATCGCTACAACCTAGCAAGGGACGACGGTTCAACCCCCGTCACCACGTCGCCGATGGACGGCATCTGCCACCGTTACCAGCCTACCACCATAACTGATATCTTCTTCTTTTGATTTGTCCTAGATCTGGAAAAACGCATCTAAGAACTTCATCTTCTTCTTCGATGGATTTGAAAGCCATATCTGCAAATTTCTTTCTTTCTTTCTAAAAAAACCGAACCGAAACTGACACTGAATTCTAAAGATGGTTAGCTTAATTTTTTATAAAAAAATTAAGAATGTAGACGTCGTTCCGCCCCTACGTATAAAAATCTATCGTTTTTCCCCGAGGCTCCCACTCCAAATAAAAAATTTCAGGGTTAGAATAAAAAATTTCAGGGGGTTAGTCCTAAGATACACGTGTCACCGCTGCTAACCGATGACCAACTAACGATTGGAACAAATACTAACGGGCGCGTGTAGTACACTCTCCCACGTGGGTCTGGTGTATATATACTTCGGTGTGTGCAAGACACTCTCCCAAAGATGAGGCCAATTACCAGCAGAGACATTGAACTTCTTCAATTTATAATTTTATATGTTGAGGTGCATAAAATGCCTCCAACTTTGAGGCCATTTAAATATAGAACATTTGGCCATTTTATTCTAACATCAACATATGGCAAAGCCCTAAAATGGAGAAGATGTACCCAATATGAGTGTATCAATGTCTAACAATATAATAAGTACATAGCATCATCACATAATAACTTGCAATCTAGCAATCAAATAAATGTGCATGGTCCAAGTGGCCACGTCAATACAATAACACCCAACGGTACCAAATGAAAAGTTGCAAAAAGCCCATCATCCACATGAAGCACCAGATATCGTCTGCCATCTCTTTCTCTATCTTCTTCTCTGAGACTGCTTAATTTCTTCCTTTCATACCCATAACGGTAAATATAATTGAACCAATTAATCTGTGTATACTGTCATGGATCTAAATCTCAAATCTGAAGAAAATTCATAATCTGAGTATAGCAGCTCGGCAGACTATGATTGATTCCATCTTCATTCGATGCAATTAGTCCACGTCAAAAATCTTTTACCAGTTGATTGCTTCTGGTAAAGAAACTGGCGATGAAAAAGAGCTTGCGCGTCTCCGCCTCTTCTCATCAGCCTTGCTTGGCTGTCAATGAAGCCCCCTCTGTCATTTACTCTCAGATCCACGTACACCGGCCAAACTAGATTATTAATCAAAATCATGGCTTCATTAGTAATTGATTAATTAAGACTTTGACTTCGGTTCCATTATTAATTGCATTATCATAATGTTGGCTCCAAATGAAATTTCATTTAAAGATGACATTGATTAATTCTTTTGGAGAGCAGAATGAGATGGAGTAGTTTTGTTGTAGAGAAAGTGAGAAGAAATGGACAATAATCGCCTACTTCTCGGTACAAGTTGACCTTATAGAAGTTTTTTTACTTCTACCCATTGGATTGTGAAATAGTGACGTGGCAGCCCCAAGGGAAAACCCAAGTAGATCTTAGCAAACTAAATTCTAGCAGAGGATCCAAATCCAACCAGACAATATTTTTCTATAATATTTGATGCAAACATCAATATACAATTGAGAAGACAACATTATTTTTCATTGGCACAAAAATCTCAAAGGCAACCATAAATTTTTTAGGCAACATATACCGAGCATTTAGTTTTTAAGACTTTGACTTCGGTTCCATTATTTCGGTTCCATAAATTTTTTAGGCAACATATACCAAAATAACTAACAATATATAATAGTGGTAATAATATTCCAAGGCACCAAATGGTTAAGGAACCATTTGTAGAAAGCAACAAGTTTCTGTATTGAATTTTGAAACACCATTCATGTGTAATCGAGGCGACCCTTTTTTTTTGGGGCAAATCAAGGCAACTGCCATACACAATCTATAAGATAGGGTTCGAGTCATCATTCAAGATATAGATGAGGCAACCCTTGTACTTGGAACAAAAATTTTTGAGGGCTACATTTTTCCAAAGGCTTAAACCATAGGGACAATATTAATATTCTAAGGCATCAAATTACCAAAGGCGCGCAATACCGTCAATGTAAAATTGAAAAGATAATATCTCAAGGCATTATTCAAGATAACAATTTTTTGAGGCAACCGAGACATCATCTCAATGAACAATCGATGTCAATAGTATTGAGAGGCAGCAATATATATTTTATTTTATTTATTTATTAAAAAAAATTTCGAATAAACAATCTAAAGGCAACAATTCAAGGGACCATTAATTTTTGAATTATAATGATCATGTTTCAGGATATCATTATTGTGTGCCTTGTCAAACTAGGACTTAGAATAGGTTTATCCTTCTAGAGTATGGGTTGTATTAGTATAGGTTTCCTATATCGATACAGATTGTATCTTGTACTCCTCTATATATAGAGGCCCTTATTCATTAATGAAATACATCATATTCTCTGCTCATTCTCTTTGTTATTTACGTTTCCCTTAAACACGTTATCAGCACGAGTTCTAGCCCTAGCTACAAAAACCCAAAACCCTAGAACCCTAGCACCATCACCACCGCATAGCATCTTCACGCAAGAATCTGCCTGTACAAGACTGCCGACTTTGGAAGAACTTTTCTCCTTTCTCATCCGTCGGATCAAGCTATAAATTTGACAGAAGCTTCCCCCGTGTGTCTACTGCCTCCTGTTCAAATTTCACGCAATTCAAACCGTTGGATCTTCAGATATTCAGTACTAAAGAAGCGGAACTCAGGATCAAGATTTTCTGCGATTTTGCAAACAAGAAAACCAAGTAAGTTTTTTCTAAAAGTTTCTGCTTTGATTTAAATTCTCGTACTCTTCTTTTTCTCGGGGATTTAAAAGTTTCCCTTCTTCTTCATCCCGACCCCTCTTATGGCGTGGGACTTCTATGGTGAAAATTATGAGCAAAACAATGATAAGCTATACCTACTTTGAAAGGTTATGAGAAGCATTAGGGGAGTGATCGAGCTTTATATCGCTTGCGATATATGTAAGTCATGAGCCCCTCTAATGTCATCATTCTCTAGTAGAAGTTAAAGAGCTTTTATGAATCGTGGGGATTCATACTATATGCTGTGATAAAATAATTTCACAAAAGCATCGAATTCGACCATACACCATCTTGGTCTTGTTCTAATCCAAATTTTCTTGGAATATTTATTAGTGTTCGTGGATGTCTATTATGACTGCGAAACTAATGTATCTTCTTATTTGTTTATTTCAGAATAACTGAAACGCCTAAGCTCGAATTTGACATCCTTGACTCTAAAGGAATTGAGTATCACCGATGGGTGACGGATGTTGAGACAACATTTATTGGGAAAGAAATCTTTTCCACAATCCGTGCTCCAGATGCGAACACACAAGCTCCACCTGCGTCTAAAAAGGCCCAAGCATTGATGTTTCTAAGGCGCCACATGGCCCCTTCCCTAAAATGAGAATATATGCAAGTTAAGGACCCATATGAGCTATGGACTGCTCTGAATGAGAGATTTGGAAACATCCAGGATACACTACTTCCTGAATTGAAGGTCAAGTGGAATGACATTCGTTTTCTTGACTTCAAAACCGTAGCGGAATTCAATTCTGAGATGCTACGACTACGGGCTATGCTTCAATTTTGTAAGGAGACTCTTACTGAAGCAGACTTAATAGAGAAGACCCTCTCTACCTTCCCCGCATCGGCACTCATCCTCTCTAAGCAATATCGGATGGAATACAATGCCAAGCGGATTACTACGTTCAATCAGCTAATCAATCTTCTGCAAGTAGCTGAAAAACATGACGCGATCATGATGAACAATAACTCTAGGCCTACCGGAACAAAGAGAGTTCCAAAAGCAAATTATGGCAAAATGGCTAGAGGAGGACGGAACCCTAATACTAAGGGTAATGCTAATGGACAATCCGGTCCATATAATCGTCCCAACAAGGAAGGAAACCGCAACAATGTTGCACAAAACCGTGGGAACTTTGCACCACGTGGAAGAGGGCAAGGAGGACGTGGCATGGGCCGTGGTGGCCATGCCAACACCGGCCAAGCTTGGCGCGGCAACAAGGTGTACAACCGTACACAAAATAATCCTCCAAGGGCACAAGTTGCTAGACGCAACGATGAGGCAGGTGATGCTAACGAGCTATGCTACCGATGTGGATCAAATGATCATTGGTCTAAGCAATGCAAGGCAAGCAACAAATTGGCTGCGGATTACAAGAAGTATTGTGAATCCCGAGAGCTAGAAGCTTATTATGCAGAAGATACTGAAGATGACAAGGACGTCAATCTCACAATTGCAGATCTTCAAGTCGACCAAAGTAACGAGAAGACTCTAGAAGCTCCAGATTTCGACTAGATTGCAATTGTTCTATTTCCAAGTTTATTATGTAAAGGCTTCATGCCTTAGTTTATTTGACTTTTGTCCTAATGCTTTATTTTTGGATTAGAATTTCTGGACAAGACCTCGATGTAATCGTTGGCATATGAATAATAAATTTTCTGAGTTTTCCTCCAAGTACTGAGCAAAATTTTGAATTATTAGTCATATTTTTAATTCATTGGTGCTAATGGTTATTATTTGGAAACGTATTGTAAGAATGGAAACGAATACTTATGTATCACTTCTAATGATTGCGGAAGAACGCGCATATTAGAAAAACTTATGTGTCGATCTAGTGGGTTATACTTAACCACTATTCGTATTATCGAATCCAATAATATTTTTAGAGATGATCTTTTGGATTCTGACACATATAGGCTTTGGCACGACCGTTTGGGACATCCCGGTTGTGATATGATGATCCGTATATTGAAAACCTCACACGGACATCCATTTTATTGAGCTAATAGAAGCAAGGATCAAAAATTGATCCAAGGAGAGGAAACTGTCGTTTCTGCCGTCACGGCGACCGGTCGACATTGTCCCGGCGACCGGTCGACCAAACACAGAAGCTTTTCAGAAACGTACAGTAGCTCTGGCGACCGGTCGATACATTCTCGGCGACCGGTCGACAACTTCCAGAAGCTTTGGCGACCGGTCGAGAAATCTGGCGACCGGTCGCACGGAAAACTCCGTTTTTTTGAACAGAAAAATCCGTTTTTCGGACAGAAAAATCCATTTTCGGGTCTCTCCCTTGCTGTGAACCCTGATTCAAGTTTTAATCAGGATGTCTCCCATGCTTTTACAGCCTTTTTGGCCAAGAGTTCATTTTGCAAAGCATGTTCCTTAGGCAAATTAGGATCGAGACCATCCTATGCTAAGGACACAAAAGAGATTATTCCATTCTTACATCGTATCCATGGAGATATTTGTGGACACATCCAACCATATTGCGGACTTTTAAGATATTTTATGGTTTTGGTGGATGCATCGACATACTGGTCACATGTCGCTTTATTGTCCACACACAAATGCTGCTTATGCAAAACTTCTAGCACATATTATATGCTTCAGGGCTCACCACCCATATCATCCTATTAAGTCAACTACGTCTTGACAATGCTAGAGAGTTTACATCACTGACCCCATGTGTATACACAAAATGGTCTCGCAGAAGCCACCATTAATAGACTTCAAATGGTCGCTTGGGCATTGGTTATGCGCACCAATCTCCCATTATCTGCTTGGGGTTATGCAATATTGCATGCAGCTCTACTTATTCGTTTCAAACCCACTACCAATCAACCGTTCTCTGCATACCAGATGGTAACTGGATATGAGCTGGATGTCTCACATTTTACGCATACTTGATTATACGGTTTATGTGTCAATTGCGCCCCCACAGCGCATTCAATTGGGTCCTCAGAGACGTTTAAGTATTTATGTTGGTAACGAATCTCCAACTATAATCCGCTACTTGGAATCCTTGACAGGCGATCTCTTTACCGCTAGATTTGCGGATTGTCACTTTGATGAGACAGTCTTCTCGTCGTTAGGGGGAGATAAGAACAAGAATGTTCAACAGGAACGACAAGAATTGTCGTGGTCTGTCCCCACTCTGTCTCATCTTGATCCCCAAACCGCACAAAGTGATAGTGAAGTGCGTAGAATACTCAATCTTCAGAATGTAACAGATTCGATGCCTGATACGTTTTCTAATATTGATAAAGTGACGAGATCACATATACCAGCTGCAAACGTATCTGCAAGGTTGGATATCCTCTAAAGGAAGAGGGGATATGGCGCCAATAATGGTGCCACAACCACACATAGTGGATGTGTGGTTGAGGCCGTGGTTCCCTAAAGGAAGAGGGTGAGACCACTTGGTTCGATGGATACTCGCCAAAGGAAGGAAGCGAGTTTGGCACAGCCTAATCCATTCATCATCAATACCCAAACCCGTCTCATGAGATTATCTCTGATTATAGTTATGTCCAATGAATCAATATTGGGGGACGCCTCAATGATTGAATCAATTTCAGAGAATACAAAAATCTCGATAAATGCATGCATGCTTGAGATGAAATTCTTGATGATGTATTGCTCAATAGACTATAGAGCATGATGACATCGAACCACGCTCTGTTGAAAAATGTCAACGTAGAGCATATTGGCCTAAATGGAAAGATGCAATCCCTATTGAACTAGATTCACTAACAAAGGAAAAAGGTATATGGGTACGTAGTGCTAACGCCCCCAAGTGTAAAGCCTATTGGACATAAATGAGTGTTTGTTAGAAAGCGTAAAGAGAATAAAGAAGTCTTGAGATATAAGACTTGCCTCATGGCGCAAGGTTTCTCACAACGCTCTGGGATTAACTACGAGGAGATATATTCTCTCGTAAAGGATGTTATTATATCCTGCTACCTTGTCAGTTTGGTAGTTTCCACAAAAACTTGACATGCAGCTTATGAATGTGGTTACAGCATATCTCTATGGGGATCTAGATTCTGAGATATAAATAAAGGTGCCAGATGGACTTCATTCATCCAAATCAAGTAGCTCTAGACCACAGAGCACGTTTGCAATGAGGTTGAAACGTTCACTAAGTGACTACTTGATTGGGAAGGGATATATAAATAATGATTTATGCCCATGCGTGTTCATAAAGAGAACAAGTTCCGGATTTGCAATTATAGCTGTCTATGTATATGACATGAATTTAATTGGTACTCTCGAAGAACTGAGAGATACTGCTACATATTTGAAATCCGAATTTGAGATGAAAGATCTTGGGAAAACTCGGTTCTGTCTAGGCCTTGAGCTAGAACACCGAGATAGTGGAATATTAATCCATCAATAGGCTTATGTCCACAAGATGTTAAGAAGGTTTAACATGGACAAAGTACATCCAGTTAGCACTCCCATGATCGGTCGGACCCTAGATCCAAAGAAGGATCCATTTCGTCCAAAGGATGATGACGAAGAATTACTAGGGGCCGAAGTCCCATATCTAAGTGCAATAGGCGCATTATTGTACTTAGCTCAATGCACTAGACCTGACATCTCTTTTGTTGTGAACTTGTTAGCTAGATTTAGCTCTGCGCCCACGCAACGCCATTGGAACGACATAAAGATAATATTTCGATACCTAAAGGGTACAATCGATTTGGGCTTATTTTATCCCTACAAAGAGAGAAGAAAGCATGGCAAACATATGCCTACTGCCGCCGGCGACCGGTCGCTAGGAATGCGTCGACCGGTCGCGCCGATGCTGGTATCCCCTTTACCAAAAATCCATGTGATGTTTTGGTTGGTTGTGCTGATGCCGGGTATCTCTCTGACCCGCACAAAGTTATATTCAGCAACAACAGACTCTCCTCAAGATTCAAGTGAATCAAGTTAGATCCGAGGAGAATGTGGCAGATTTATTTACTAAGTCTTTGCCTAAGTCCACATTTGAAAAACATGTTAAATGCATTGGTATGCTTAAGTTATCCGAGCTCCCATGATTGTAGGAATCAGGGGGAGGTGCAGACATGAGGGGGAGTCTGGCACATACATGTCACTTTCAAATGTGAAGGGTGCGTTGTACTCTTTTTCCCTTCGACCAAGGTTATTTTTCCCACTGGGTTTTTATTGTTACTTGGCAAGGTTTTTAATGAGACAACATGGAAAGCACCACCTAGTTGTGACCGGCACAAGGGGGAGTGTTTCAGGATATCATTATTGTGTGCCTTGTCAAACTAGGACTTAGAATATGTTTATCCTTCTAGAGTATGAGTTGTATTAGTATAGGTTTCCTATATCGATACAGATTGTATCTTGTACTCCTCTATATATAGAGACCCTTATTCATTAATGAAATACATCCTATTCTCTTCTCATTCTCTTTGTTATTTACGTTTCCCTTAAACAGATCAAAATATTTTACCATTATCATCTAAATAACATAAATTAAAATTGTAAACTATTACCTGATCATGCATCTAATTGTAACGGGGCACATTTAAAAGTATAAATATTGAAATCAAACTGATCAAAACAATAATTATAATAGAAAGCAAAACGTCCTAAAGGCGAACATAAAATAACGCAATAAACCAGTAATAATTACCAGCTTTTAAGCCGTACTAAAAATTTAGTTACAGTTTCAGTCAAAATCATCATTCTAATTTCAATATGAAACATATATACAATGTCAAACGATGTAAATGATTAATAATTATCACACAATTCACACTTTAGCATTTGAGATTTAATTTGAAAGAAGCATACTACCGTTTGAGTATTAAAAGTCAAAACCAAGCAAATAGAAATAACGAATAACATACCAGTAGAAAGTTGTAGGTCAACTAAAACCGTTTCAAAACTGACAGATCTAAAATCATAATATATAGTTGTTGTATGTTTTGGACCTTCAACAAAAACTATAGTAACGTCTATTATGAAATAATTACTAATGATAATCAAGCTAATGAGATCAAACGACCATGCACACTAACTGCAAATAAAATTCATGTGAGGTATATAACTATTCTTACAAACTAAAGGCTAAAGTTTCCGGTGACTGAAACCGCTAAAATGATAATCGATTCAAATTTAAGTTAATTTCTCAAATAATGTAGCAAAATTGCTTCCCAAAAGTAAAAACACACTTTTCAAAATACCATTAGTAGTACATGGCATTTAAAAGCATAAACATATCATTGACACTGAGAATATGCATTTTCCACCTCTCATTATCATCTGAATGCAAACTGTTAATAGGATGTATTTAAATGCACATTCGAGGATTAAGTTTATAGCATGAGCATGAGGAAAGTTCTGGCAAATTTCTTCTCAACATGTCATGCAGATGTGCAAGGGAGTCCACAACTTGCTCAAAACTTTTGAATTTCAAATATTGCTCACATACCACAAGTGCAGAGCAACAAACCTATACTCTCTTGCATTCCTGTTCTAACAATCAAGATGGAGACCATTGCATCAATAGAACTTATGAACATAGAATCTTACAATTACAAACCCGAGATGCATTGTATACACTTAGTCAACATGCATTGGTTCCGGGGGCCCATTTGCATCCTCCATCCCGTTTCTCTGCTCCTTCTCCTCAATTAAACTCCTCTGCTCTTCCTCTATGGTAGTCTGCAACTCATCCACCTGTAAAACATACAACGCCACAAGAATTAGACCTAATATCAAAAAGGCTCCACTTAGCATATAAACACAATCCAAGATTAGGGAAGTGAACAGAGGCACATACCACATGTAAGAGCAGAGCAAACTGCTTCTTACGAAGCTCCAGCATCCTGGAACTGGCTGTGTTCTCCGAATCCAAGGCCGCAATCTCTTTCTCCAAATCAGATATGATCTTCAGCGTCTGAGACCGAGGCGGCTGCGTGGAAATCAACCTCCGAATGGCCTCACACTCCTCCTTGTGCCGCCTTTCAATCTTAGCCTCTTCAAGTTGCTTTTTAAGCATTTCAATGTCCGTCTGTGCTTGCAGTATCTGCCTGTTTATCTCCTCCCTCAACTCATCGAAGTTGTGCTTCTCTCTCAGATTCGCTTCCACAACTGCTTTGCTCTTGAGGAGGGGAATCTCGAACGTGGAGAGTTCTTGCAGGAAAGCTTTAGCGAGCTTCTCGCAGTCGCCGTAGTTGTCTTCGTCCTTGTCGAGCTCCACAAAGAGGGAAGTGAACTTCTTCTGGAGCTTCTTCAATGGCGGTTCGCCTCTTGTGGTCGTCGTTCGGGTGAGAAGTCGGTGCTTGATGATTACGTCATCTTCATGAGGCCCAAACGCGTAGTTCGCCGCCACGGTCTCGCCGCGACCTGAAACTTTCCTTCCCTTTCCCAGCATTTCTGAGATTCTGCCGGATGATTTTGATTTCGCAGCTATTGAATCTCAATTTCACCGAACCCTAAACAAATCCACTACCTCACAACTCAATTCAGAAAGCTAAGTTCAGCTTCTGTTAATGAAATCCAACGGTGAAGGAAGGCCTTTATTGTATTTGCTTACGTGGCGAATGGACGGTAAGATTTGAAGAACAAAAAAGAGATAAGTTTTTTTTTTTTTGAGAAAAAAAAAAGTTTATTAACAATTCAAGAGGATCCGTGAGCTCCGGCGGAAAGGTCACATTGTTGTCTTCGAGCGAGGAGACCAATTGGGTCTGAACTCTGAAGTAGGCTCAACCTAGATAGAACCATGTTCATAAGTGGGTCCAGAGCCTAATTGGATTCAGAAGTGGAGTTTGATCCAAGTGGGCTCAACCCAGATATAACTCTCGAGCATGTACCGATCTCTCATAACTTATTTCAAATTGGTACATGAGGAAACCCGAGGTTCAGCTAATCTTAGCTAAGATCCAGCATAATCTTGGTCGAGCCAAATCTAATCGAGGTTCAACCAACCCCAGTCAAGGTTTCTATAGCTAGGTTGGACCAATCCTGGCCAAGACCAATTCTAGTTGATATTTGGCTAATCTTAACCGAGGTTCCTAGCCAGATTCAACAAACCTTAGGCGAGGCCCAATTTTGAGGAAAAAATTGAACTCATACAAGCTATTAGATGTCAACTCATGTTAAGAAAAATTAAAGTATTCACAGCCACCATTACCAAAATTTGGAGAAGCCAGCTTGAATGGACATTAAAGATCAAGCTTTAATTCATGAATCATTATGTAACCATATGTGTGTCAAAGAGATCTAATTTTCAAATCTTCATTATGTAATAAAGAAGGTCTCGAAATTAAGGACTGAGATTGCTCTTTATATGTTTACAAACTGCACTTTACTTTTCAGCCATCGAATTCTTACATTTATTTTACTGCATCTACTTTCTTACTATTTTAATTCTTGCATTTTATTTTTCTGAGAATATTAAGAAAACCATAAATTTTTTTTTTTAAAAAAAAGCACCACAAGAACGTCTAAATCCAATAAGCTAATTTTTTTGGGTTCATGCGTTTCTTAATTCATTCATACCCATATTATATCAAGGCGCAAGATAACATCCTATATATACGTGCTTTGATTTTGTATTTAGTGTAACTTGCGAATATTTACATCCTATAGATTCTTCGGCTGTCACTTACAAAAATTAATGATTCTTTTGGGGTCTTTAGACCTCTAAAAATTTGCAAATTTCTCTAACAAAGTATAGTGTTTAAATGTACAACTGGCAGTTTGGTTCGGTTAACATCAATTTGAGGAACTAGTGTACCAAATTAGATGAGTTCATTTTTGCTCACACCCCCTATTTAAGGTGTGAGCATCACATCCCCTTGGTTACTTGACACCTATCAAAATTTTCATTTAATGTTAACCCATGGTTAACTTTCTTATCTAATTTTTTTTTAATATTATTTATTATCAAATAACAACAAATCATTTCCTTCTTCATTTACTTCTTCGTTTTTCTGGATTCTCTCTCTCCTACCTACCCAAATTTCATTTTTCTGGATTCTCTCTCTGTATCTCTCTCCCTCTATCTCTCCTAAGAGCCCACGAACTCCAGCCCTTAATCATCACCTGCCTCCCTCTCATTTTTTTATGTTGATCCAAGTTTTATTCTCCAGAGTTCTATGGATTTCAATCCCAAAATATGCCAAACCGACTGAAGTTATCTATTCCATTCTCTTCCTTCACTTTTCTATCTTTGTTTCTTCATCAGAAAATCCATTTCACATGAAAAAAATTAAAAACAAAACAAATTTTGGATTTAAGAAGTATGGATTTGTGGTGTTATTGTTAAGAAGAAGAAATGGGAAGGATTCCTACAGCACTATCAAGCCACAAGATAAGTATCCAATCTCTTAAACTTGTGGTGTTATTGCAAAAATTTAGACCGTGCTGCCTTACCTAGTGCTTTATGGTCTGCTCCAATTTGCAAGGATATAGTTCAGTTGCAACTCTACAGTACAGTGATCATTGCATTTGTACTTGGTGCGGTTTCTACTTATACAAGGTCAGATACAAATACATTGCGTTATTTTCTGGTGCACATTCTTCACTGGCCAGTATTAATATGAAGCTTCAAGTGTACCCAATTCTTTATGATTTGGGGTTGCAAAAGCAAGGGCATGAGCTGGACTATTCCTTCATGGCTTGTACTGTCCTTGCACTATTTCTCCTTGTGGCTACAATGCTTATCAAGGATGTTAATGGCGGAAACCTTTATCTCATTGAAGTAATGGTTGTAATCCATGAGGTGCTTTTCTGTCAACTACGAAGGTTTTTTGTTGAAGTTATTGATTATCTCCAAGTCAATTCGGAGTTCTTTCCTATGAAGTACTCTTCTGGTCCAATTGTTTTATTGCCTACTCTTGATATTCAATCTGTTATGCACATCATTTTTCAAGATGGGTTGCTGATGACTCATGAACATGGGCGAGGTATTGACAAGAGTACTTCACTTATTCCACCATTATTTGCATTGGGGGTGCGATGGTTTCTTATGAAGTGTTTCTTGAATCAGTTGCTAGCTATTCTATTTGGAGATACCTCAACTGTCTTTGAATCTTTGAGTGTTAATTCTGTCACTAAGCTGGTGACTTTGAAATCCAAGAAAGAGGCACTTGATGTTATTTTCCCTGCGGTCATCTTCTATGTTGCTTTTTTGTTCTTTTCGCTACTGCAACTTGTAGACAAATTTAGGCCAAATCAGCTTGTGGAGTCTCCTAGATATTGCATGCCCAAACAAGAGATTTTGGCCACCTTTTGGCTTTGGCTTCCTACAGCACTATCAAGTTTAAGAGATTGGATACTTATCTTGCATGGTTTGATTGTGATTTGGGCCCACGTGTTAATATATAGGTAACACATTCTTACTAGGGGAGCTCAAGTTTGATCATGAATCTCACATCACTCCTACTGGAACAATGGCTACTAGACTTGTTTTTCCTTTTGGTGAAAACTCTCAGGGAGCTTTTTTTCAATATGGTTGTTCCACTCACAAGAATGACACAAAGATTATGTTGTCAAAATGCTTGATTTTCTATGGTGGTGCTCTCTCTCTCAACGCAACAGTGATGATATGCGTAGACCAATTGACTTTGAAGTCAACAACCCAAACTCTCTGGCTTGACGCCACTGCTCAAACGCCATTGATTGTGAATCCTAAAGATGTGGTGGTGCAGTCTGGTATACTGATTTTATCAACTTTCAAGTTCATTTTCGCTTTAATGGCTAACAAAATTGTTGACGCTGATGATATGATTGAGAAAGTGCGAGGCACGGTAACTATTCATGATGGTATTCCATTTATTTTGTTAACTAATGGCTCTTGCGGATGCTGGAATGCAAAGAAAGCCAAAGCCAAAGACTTTCATGCTCAAATGCGGGGTGAAGGAATTCAGTCCACAGTGAATATTCCTACTGAAGACCTTTCTAATATTGCGGGTCAGACAAATACTCCTTGGATGCAATTGGAAGACAATTGGTTCAATTACCCACCTACTACAATTTCAAGGCATGAGGACATGCCTTCCTTTAAGGGGGGAGGGATGATAGGATCATTAGGTTATAAGCGTACCTTAGTTAATTGGGCTGCATATTAATTGGGTCATTTGTTGTAATATGGATTAATGCATGAGGGTAATCTTGTAATTGGCTCTGAGAAGCAGCTCTAGGTTAATATATAACCAGCAGCCTCCATGTAAGAATCTATCTATGAAATGAATGAACTTTTTATCTTTTAATTTCCTTTATTTTCTTGCAATATTTCCTTTCCGTAATTCTGATCCTAACATATGGGTGTGTGCTTCATTATTGATCTGGGTTTTTTGGATCGGATGAGTTTTTGCATTTGTTAGAAAAATGAATGAGGGCAAGAACATAGAAAAGTAGAAATGCTGATTTTTTTTTTGGCTATCAATTGAAGGCTTGGACTGGTAAGATGAGGTTTATCGGGGGAGAAGATGAAGTGCAGAGGCATCGTTATTTTTCTTTTGTTTAATTTATTTTTAATTTGATTTAATTATTGAAACTTTATTATTTTTTATATATTATCTTTGTTTGGTGTTAGTGTAAATTGAAAAGTTTGCAATTAATTAGGTAGAGAGAGAATCATTGAAAGAAATAAAGATTCAGATAAAAAATAGTATTTAAAAAAAATTAGATATAAAAGCTAATCATGAGTTAATATTTTGATAGGTGTCAAATTCTTAAGGGGATGTGAGGCTCACACCTTAATCAAGGGGTGTGAGCAAAAATGAACTCAAATTAGATTAGTTTCGAATAAGTTTGGTTCAATATAAAACTAAGTTTTAATATTTGGACATGAAGCACTGAACCAAACCAAAATTTTCGGTCGGTTCAGTCAGTTAATTTGAACCGTTTATTGTACTCCTAATCATTGTAAGCAAGAGTGAGTCTCCTTGTAGATGATGCAAGTTTAATCTTTCAGTCTCACATCAAATCCATGTGCAATGCAATTAAAGATGAAGAAAATTCAACAAGACTGCTACCTGCAATGAGAGCCATGCATGCGGCCATGCCATTGTGGAGAAGGTCTTCTTTTGATAGTTGGACCATACAATTGGTCCGACCGCTGTATGGTCCAACCGCTTAATAGGAAGAAGACATGTGAAAACAATAAGGGTGTTTTCAAATTTTCAGGAAAATCCATGGGGTAATGTTTTGGGTATATGATTTTTCATTCATTTGCATGCGTGTCTTCTTCCTATTAGACAATCAAACCAATTGTGTGGTCCAACGGTATGGTAGAAGACTTTCTAGCTCATACCCAAAACACCCAATGGATTTACTTAAAAATCCAAAAATGCTCTTATTGTTTGCACATATCTTCTTCCTATTGGACAATAAAACCAATTGTGTGGTCCGACGATCTGATAGAAGACTTTCTCGCCATTATCTAGGTGCTTTACCATTAAGATTATATATTACATCACATCAAAATTGAGTTAAAAAGAGAATTTTAACATGAAATTGGATAGAAGCTAGAAAAAGAGAAAACTGAAGCTGAAAGTCAAATCTCCAATATTGATCACAAAGACTGCGCAGCAGCCTACTATTGATAAGGATACATATCGGATATATATCATACTATATATCACTGCCATTTAATAGCCAAAAAAAACAAAATGCCATTTCAATAAAACGATACATGCATGATATAAAAACTAAGAGTAAATTATAAAGTACCACGAAAGATAGTTGTGCACCTATAATCAGGTACTTCAACTATGTTATATCTTATATTTGAGCATACACAAGACATAATATAGTTGATCTTCCTGGAAAGCCTTCTAACTGTAGAGCTGAAGAGCTTCATCTTTGGTTAATCCCTCCACCAAATACGGTTCTTTTATGCCATGTTCGACAAGCAAATCTCGATTCATAGAAGTAATGATGATTCTGCTGCCCTTGCCATACCAGTCCTTCTCTCCCCCCAGAATTTCTAGTTGGTCCCATTGATCCACATCATCGAGAATGCGAAGAACCTTTTTATTACGTACACAACGCTTTGTCATTTTCTTTCCCTCATAAACATTTGAAACTGGTGTGTACCTTCCGTTCAAGTGTTCCAGAAGCTGAGCTTGAAGATAAACTAAACTCTTCCTCTTGGAAAGCTTTCTGATTTCTCTAAGAAAGCTGCTTACTTCAAAATTATCAGAATTTCTAGTATGAGCTAATTCAGCAGTGGTTTTAATGCCTATCTCATCCGTTCCCCATATTCCTATGAGCCGAACATCATTTGCCTCTGGATTCATAAGCATATCTATCTTTTTTAGTTTACCATCACATCCGACAGACTTTTGTGTGGAACCTAACCCTTTGAATGTAGGATGAACTTTCTCCCACACTGCGTCAACAATTTCTTTGATAAGCCCCGTCTCATACCTATAAGAAAAAGAAAACAAAATTAAGAAAATCGATCATGATAATGTCAGACAATTAATTAACATTTAATCGATCATGATCATGCCTAACAAAAGAAAACATAATTAAACTGTATGGAATGAGGAAAAAACGTATATGAAGCTAACAAATATAGAACGAAACACAATGTACGAGTTGTTCATATATTCATGCTTACCTATAACTCCTTGAATCCCACCCAGCAAGATTACCCAATTTTGTCAATGCATCTTTCCACTCGCGCACTTGCTTTCCATCTCTTCCGTACTTCTTTTGATGCTCGGTGAAGTGCTGTGCAAAACTCCCCGTTTGATGACGCACATCTCCGGGATCCACGTCATAAAAAATTGGCATGATTCTACCACTCTCTTGCATGCATTGAACAATATGTGCAAGTTCACGCAAGCACCAAGTAGACTCAGCATAGTTTTTCGAAACAATGACGATTGAAAACCTCGATTGTTCAATGGCCAGCATGAGCTCTTTGTCGATAATAGTCCCTCTTTTGAGTTCCGGGTCATCCCTGAAAGTAGTGATTGCTCGCTCCTGCAATTCCTTATATAGATGACCTAAAAAACCCTCGCGGACGTCTGTACCCCTAAAACTCAAGAACACATGGTATTTCCATTGAGGAGCTGAGGTGGAGGCCTTTTGGTTTCTCAAAGCCATTGGAATTAAGTGGTTCCGAATGTACAAATCTTTTCCAGACACACAATGGTTACAAGTAATCAAGTATAAATATATATATAAATGTATGCAACTTAATTGCCAAATTTTATATCACTCTAAACTGATAATTGAAAAGACTAAAAGGAAGATGGTAAATTGCAAGGAAATAGAAGCAGACGAGGGAAGTACTTGGTCTTGGCGTGTTACAATTAAGTAAATATATTAGAAAGATCGAGATACTTCTGACTTTGGTGAAAGAGATGGAACTAGTGGGAAAAACACGTTGCGACGACGGACCGGATCCGTCAACACCCAATTCCATAGCCTCGATTGATCCCAAGATCGATCGATGCAAAGACTTTTTATGGAGTTGTTGGCATTAAATCATTAATAATGCTTCTATGCATGAATCTGAGCAACTACACAACTTGCCCGTTTGTGTTTGAAATCGCTATATATAGTTTTTTTTTTCCAAGTGTGTTATGCCTCTACTCTTTACTGTATGTACTCTTTATTGATTGGTTACTAAATCTTCTTAAAATTGCAACTCCAAAAACAATTAGAAATTAAATGGGTACGTACGTACCTCCAATGGATGGTGCCTCTTATGCAAGGTGCCAAGGAATCTTCTTCATTCAAGTTTTCGTCTGAGAAGAAGTCAAAACTATGGACAAATATATAGAAACAATATATCACGATCGATTACTTAAATTAAGAACAATCAGGATCGTGTGAGAACAAACTTCTAAGTTATAACATGCAGATGTTAACCACTTCGTCAAATTAACAAAATGTTGCAGTGACTTATCTTACAGGGAAATGCATTGGATGCTATCATACAGAAGGCATACTTTCTTAACTGTAGTACAAAAGGGTAACACATTTATCAGAGGGTTTTTGCTGATCCTCTAGCACTCTTACCTCAGAACCTTTTCTTGTTTTTTTTGGTGCATCAGAACCTCTTCTTGTTGGGACAAGAAAACATCACCGAGTCACCGACATAGTTAGATAACTATTGGTTTTAAGAGTATCAACAAGAAATCATGTTTTAGTGATACGAAAGACGCGCATGCCAAGAACCCCTACGTACAAGTCCTGCGCAAAAATTCTAAACTTCAAACAGACTGATACCAAGGAGCTGTTCTTAATTTGGACCAAGCCGCCTGACACAAACATATTAAAAATAAAAACTAAATTAATAGTTCATTCACGTGTGGACGTCTACATTGTATTAAAATGTGAACATCGTCATTCTGACTAATTGACAACATAACTCAATCATCGGAATCACTCATTGTTTAAATTTATTTTAAAAAATTATTCTTGCAAAAAATCAGCCGAATTGAAGATTGTTTGGTCATCTGTTCATTGTATACTTTATAAACAAATACAGTCCGTCAGATAAAACAGAAATGATGAATGTGGTAATCAAATGACTAAATAATTTCCAATTTGAATTGTTTTTTTTTTTCAAAATGATCTTTCAGTGAGGACCTAAAGTATTGATAGTTTTGATCATTAGCTTGCACGTCGGAATGAGAATGTTCACATTTTAATGCAATGTGAACGTCCACATGTGAAAGAGATTATATATATATAGGGTCCTTGACCACAAGGTCCAAAATAGGAAAAATATTTCCCACCCACTTAGGTTTAAAAAACAAGTGTCCATCCACTTCACTTAATCCCTAAATGAGGCAAAAATACCAAAATCTCCTCATAATTTTTAAAAAATTACGGGTCTGCCACTGACAGAAACTCTCTCTCTATGCGAACCCGCTGTTGCCATTCATTTTTTCTCTTTGATTCTCCTTCATCGTTCGTCTATTTGAGAATCTGAGACCATATATGTGATGGCCTCAAAGAGACGAAGCCACCGATACAAGTTTCAACCGCCGGCGTGGCCGAAATCGAAAAGTTCGATCGGAGAATCCGGAAATTCTCTCTTTTCCGTTGTCGGCTTGGCTACCCACGACTACCCACGTGACCACCGTAACGAGACGAAGCTCCCCATACCATTTTGGCGCCGTGAAGTAGCCGGAAACGACGCCGAGCTCGGCTTTGTTGCGGTAGAGGAGAGAGAGGCCGGAAAATCTAAAGGCTTCTTGGCCGTTAGATCTAATCTTACGGCTATTAATATCCCTTGCATTACTTTAAATTTGACGGTCCAGATCTCGCCTTAATTGAAATCAACGGACCAGATTGCACCGACTTCATTTCCATTTTTTAAAAATATTTTCTTTAATTCTCAACCTTCCGAAATTCAAAATAAATAGCGCCGTTATCCGAAAAATTCTCCAAAAATTTCCATGAACTCGTCGTGAAATGTACTTTATTATCAAGTTGTCAAAGGGCCAATAAAAAATTATTGATAGAGATGGAGCTAGCTAACTAGCCAACTTCTGATATGTGAATTATATTGACTGGTCAATAGAACTTTGTTAGTAGGTTATTAATGAGGTTCGATCATATTTTCGAAAAAAAAAATTAATGTCGTAACACCAATTTAAAGACTTGAAAAAATTACGAAGGATTTTTTGAATTCCCGATCTATTTTTAATGAGTTTCGAAAGTTTAAAATTCTATTGAGTAGACAATAGAAATCTATTGAGTGATCAATAGAACTCTATTGAGTGGTCAATAGAACTCTATTGAGTGGTCAATAGAACTCTATTGAGTGGTTAGTAAAACTTTGTTGGTAGGTTATTAAGGAGGCTCGATCATATTTTTGAAAAACAATTCATGTCGTAACTCTGATTTAAGGACTTGAAAAAATTACGGGAATTTTTTCAACTCCCGAGCTATTTTTAGTGATTTTTAGAAGTTTAAAATTCTATTGAGTGGACAATAGAAATCTATTGAGTGGTCAATAGAAATCTATTGAGTGGTCAATAGAAATCTATTGAGTGGTCAATAGAACTCTATTGAGTGGTCAATAGAACTCTATTGAGTGGTCAATAGAACTCTATTGAGTGGTCAATAGAACTTCGTTGATAGGTTATCAAGGAGGCTCGATAATATTTTAAAAAAAAAATTCATGTCGTAACTCCGATTTAAGGACTTGAAAAAATTTCGGGAAATTTTTTGACTCCCAACCTATTTTTAATGATTTTCGGAAGTTTAAAATTATATTGAGGGGTCAATAGAACCCTATTGAGTGGTCAATAGAACTCTATTGAGTGGTTAATAAAACTTTGTTGGTAGGTTATTAATGAGGCTCGATCATATTTTTGAAAAAAAATTCATGTCGTAACTCTGATTTACGGACTTGAAAAAATTATGGGAATTTTTTGAACTCCCAAGCTATTTTTAGTGATTTTTAGAAGTTTAAAATTCTATTGAGTGGACAATAGAAATCTATTGAGTGGTCAATAGAAATCTATTGAGTGGTCAATAGAAATCTATTGAGTGGTCAATAGAACTCTATTGAGTGGTCAATAAAACTCTATTGAGTGGTCAATAGAACTTCGTTGATAGGTTATTAAGGAGGCTCGATAATATTTTTAAAAAAAAATTCATGTCGTAACTCCGATTTAAGGACTTGAAAAAATTTCGGGAAATTTTTTGACTCTCGACCTATTTTTAATGATTTTCGGAAGTTTAAAATTATATTGAGGGGTCAATAGAACTCTATAAATGGGTCAATAGAACTCTATTGAGGGGTCAGTAGAACTTTATTGAGTGGTCAATAAAACTTTGTTGGTAGGTTATTAATAAGGCTCGATAATATTTTTGAAAATTTTTTCATGTCGTAATTCCGATTTAAGGACTTGAAAAAATTTCGGGGAATTTTTTGAATTCCCAAACTATTTTTAATGACTTTCGGAAGTTTGGAATTTTACTAAGTGGTCAATAGAATTTTATTGAGTGATCAATAGAACTTTGTTGGTAGGTTATTAATGAGGCTCGATAATATTTTGGAAAATTTTTTCATGTCGTAATTCAAATTTAAGGACTCGAAAAAATTTCGGGAAATTTTTTGAACTCCCGAGCTATTTTTAGTGATTTTCGGAAGTTTAAAATTCTATTGAGTGGTCAATAGAAATGATATTGTGAGCCTCGAGAAAAATTAAGAAAAGCCATAATCCCTATAATTGTTGGTAGGTTATTAATGAGGCTCAATAATATTTTTTAAAAAAACTTATGTCGTAATTCAAATTTAAGGACTCGAAAAAAAATTTGGGGAATTTTTTGAACTCCAGAGCTATTTTTAGTGATTTTCGGAAGTTTGAAACTCTATTGAGTGGTCAATAGAACTCTATTGAGTGGTCAATAGAATTCTATTGACCACTCAATAAAATTTTATGATCTGAGCGATTTTTAATGATTTTCGAAAGTTTGGATATGTATTGAGTGGTCAATAATTCTATTGACCACTCAATAAAATAAAATTTTATTTACCTAGGACAATAATCAAGGATAGTCGGGAATTTTTCTGAATATTTTTTCATGAAAAATTTTCAATTTGATAACTCGAGAATAAAGTACACGTCACAACGAGTTAATGAGAATTCTCGAGGAATTTTTCGGACTCCCGAGCTATTTTTAATGATTTTCGGAAGTTTGGAAAAATATGAAATTATTTAATAAAACAAAATAAAAATGGTGCGATCTGGGCCGCTAGATTGGATCTGGCCTAGATCAGTTCGACCCAAACCCGTGGAGACCCTCAAAGTCGCAGTCTGACCCGGCGGTATCTCAGCCGTCCGTCCACATCACGGCATCGCATGGGTGCCATTCGACTCGTCTCGGTGGCGCGAGAGAAACCCCCGCCACGGTTAGTCAATACGGCGACAGACGACGGCATATTGAAGGAAGAAAAGTTTCCGGATTCCGACGGCTTTCGGGACATTTTTCGGCGACTCCGATCATTGTTGTTGACAAATGTGGTATGAAACTCGATCCTCTTATTGAGCTCTACATGATTTCAAGCTTTGATTCGACATTTGATTGATATTGTAGAACTTCGAATTTGATCATAGCACATTTCTCTCGGATACCTCGATGAAGCAAGGGCAAAATCGTCCAAAAAAATCATAACAGATTGGGCCTTTATAATTTGGGAAAATAATACTTTTAGTCCTTGAACTTTAACTCGTTCGACACTTTCGTCCTTAAAGTTTGAAATATATCACTTTCGTCCCTGAACTTCAACACCAACAATCACTTTCGTCCCTGACCGGAACAAAATGGTGCAAAACCTATGCCAAAATGTTCGCAAGGATGAGAGGAGTAACTTTTATAACTGGAGTTAAGCTCGATTCGGCCTAGAATGGCCGAAATTTAGCCCGAAAGGTACGGTGGCCGGAACTTTAACTCTTAAATTCTCCGCCGTCCGGCGACGGTTTGAGGCGAGGTTGGTGGCATTGAACTCGCCTCAAGGAGGGCTTCAAAGCCCAATATGTGTTGTCCTCCAATTTGGCCGGAATCGGAGGTTTATTCGGTGAAAACCCTCGGCAGGGACGAAAGTGATATTGAATGTTAAAGTTCAGGTACGAAAGTGATATATTTCAAACTTTAGAGACGAAAGTGTCTAACAGGTCATAGTTCAGGGACTAAAGGTGATTTTTAATTTTTACCTTAATGGGAGTAAAACAGGCCTAATTGAGATCTATTGGAAAAAATTAAAAATTACCTGAGTCAATAGGAAATATAAGATGAATTTGTGTATCTATTGGGTATTTTCCTTATATATATATATATATATATATATATATATATAAAAGAGGGAGGTGATCGATCTTTGGAATTTTTCACCATGGGATATCTAAAGTGATTTGCCTAGTTTGTAGTTAAGGACAAATGGCTTCAAACAAAAACCTTATATAATGCGGACAAAACCAGGACACATATTCAACTGATAAGAAAAGGCCGGGGTGAAATTGACACCCCATTTTTCCTTTTGTTATGCAAATAAAACCTATATATTAACATGTCAACACGAGAATGAAACTACATTGAGATATAATAACATGATTATGTAATAATTTCAATAAAACAACGAATAAATGACCAAACAATCACAAAAAATTAAACTATAACCAAATTATAAAAAAAAAAATTCAACACTAAATTCCAAAGCTTGACACACCTCGAATCCCAAAATTTATGCTTCTGATATCTCAGTAATAGATATGATCTAATCAAAAAATTTTCAAGAGAAAAATGAACAATGAAACTTCTCGATACATATTCTTTCACAAAGAAAAGTATCACTGTAAGAGTTGTGAAATTCCGAATTGGTCCTTAAATTTGTATTGGGTTGTGCCGTTGTGGTGGTGGATATATGACACCTGTGAGAGAAAAAAAAACTGGTTTAATACATGAAGAGACAAAAATGCCCATGAAAAAAAGTCATGCGGGGAATAGCTTAAACGAAGTTATTGACGGTGTGTATCAAAATTGGGTCGGGTTTAAAAAGTCATGTATTAATGTGATAGTTTTAAATGTCAAATACCAAAGTGATGAACAGTCCATAGGTCGAGTACTATTTATGATAATTCCCCTTCTTTGAAACCCAAAGGAATGTTCATAGTGTGATTGGTTTGTATAATACTGCAATTTTGGATTATTGTATGACAATTTCGGTCGGGTTCATAGTATGATAATTCCCCATATTTATGACTATTCATGAACTACATAAAAGCTAGTACCAAGAGGAAAGTTCTGGCAATTTTCTACTCAGCATATGAACATGTTAATGAAGATGTGCAAGAGATTCTACAAATTACTCAAAAGTTATGAATTTCAAAATATTTCTCACGTACAACTGCAGGGCAGCAAACCTATACTCTCTTGCATGCCTGTTACTAAAAAGATTAAGATGAGTAGATCATTGCATCAATAGAACTTATGAGCATAGAATCTTAATTAGTATCTTACAATAACAAATCCGAGATGCTTTCATACACTCATAATCAATATGCTTTGGTTCCGAGCACCCACTTGCATCCTCCATCCCATATTTTTGCTCTTTCTCCTAAATTAAACTCTCCTGCTCTTCCTCTATGGATGCCTGCAACTCATCCACCTAAAACATTGAACACCACAAGAACTAAACCTAATTCCAAAAGAGTTCCACTGCTTAACATATAGAAAGCAGTCCACGATTAGGGAAGGAGCAGACAAAGGTGATTCTTATAGCTGGATTATTTTATTTCAATGACTTGATTTCTAGTATGGAGGAGACCTGATAATGATAATATCTATCAAACTGATAAATGAGACAAGAAGCAAAGACAAGACCTAATTGATAACACAAAATACAGTGCCATTGATTCTTTGTGTCTTCTTCCCATCTTTGTTACATCCCTGTCAACCTGCAAAACCCTCACAGGCTCCTATATCTCATTCCTTCTTAATTTTTACATCCTTATCAACCTATGAAACTCTCAGACACGTATCTTTCACAAGTACGTGATAACCCTAACCTTGACTTGCACACGTAGATCCTATTTATCTACATAGCTAGTCTCAAAACTCAACAAAAAATCAATTGGTGAAAACTAGAATTTGAGACACACCCAACAATTTTTTCCCTGGCGTAAGGCTACAAATCCATCATTCTCAGATATGGAAGCAACAAAACCATCACGCACTCTACCCAAAGCAACATTTTCAACCCACTGTAAAACTTATCACAAAATTCATCACCCTTGATCGAACATATCTGCATACCAAGAATACTGATTGGCCTTTTCAGTTACCAGCTGAACAAAAACCAAAGGAAAACAGTACACAGCCCTGATTATGCATGATTCAGTAAACTTGGCCTACGTATGTTATTTCATAAAACACTAGTCCCACATGAACTTCTTACGGACAAACAATATTGAAGCCTAACCATCTGAAGCAAATATAGATACAATCAGAGTTATCTAAACAAATAATATTGACCCTTTTAGTGTGCCTAATAACATATATAGACCTATATATATATATATATATTGCATTAATATATACATATATATTCCTTTGACACCGAGAAATCAGCCAAACATGCATTGCATACCCGGGTTCAAGGCTGGGCCTCCCGCCACACCCTACATTCTTTAAGAGGCAGAAAACTCTAGCAAATAGCAGAGGTGAGGGGGTTCAAACCCCAGACAACAGAGACCAAACCATGGGCCTGACCATTCCACTAAACCCAAGTTGGGACGTAATCCTTTCAGCGTGCTGATATAATATTTGATATCTGTTTTTTACATTAAAAGATTTGTATCTTGTAGTCAAACCTTTGTGAAGCCGCAATTCTGCATCCTAAGAGCTGAGTAAAGCCACAACAGTCACAGTACATGGCATTTAAAAGCACAAATATATCATTGACACTGAAAATATGCATTTTCCACCTCTCATTATCATCTGAATGCAAACTGTAATGTTACACTACTAATAGGATGTATTTAAATGCACATTCGAGGATTAAGTTCTGGCAAATTTCTTCTCAACATGTGATGGGAGTCTACAACTTGCTCAAAACTTTTGAATCTCAAATATTGCTCACATACTACAAGTGCAGAGCAACAAACCTATACTCTCTTGCATTCCTGTTCTAACAATCAAGATGGAGACCATTGCATCAATAGAACTTATGAACATAGAATCTTACAATTACAAACCCGAGATGCATTGTATACACTTAGTCAACATGCATTGGTTCCGGGGGCCCATTTGCATCCTCCATCCCGTTTCTCTGCTCCTTCTCCTCAATTAAACTCCTCTGCTCTTCCTCTATGGTAGTCTGCAACTCATCCACCCGTAAAACATACATTACACCACAAGAATTAGACCTAATATCAAAAAGGCTCCACTGCTTAGCGTATAAACACAATCCAAGATTAGGGAAGTGAACAGAGGCACATACCACATGTAAGAGCAGAGCAAACTGCTTCTTACGAAGCTCCAGCATTCTGGAACTGGCGGTGTTCTCCGAATCCAAGGCCGCAATCTCTTTCTCCAAATCCGATATGATCTTCAGCGTCTGAGACCGAGGCGGCTGCGTGGCAATCAACCTCCGAATGGCCTCACACTCCTCCTTATGCCGCCTTTCATTCTTAGCCTCTTCAAGTTGCTTTTTAAGCATTTCAATGTCCGTCTGTGCTTGCAGTATCTGCCTGTTTATCTCCTCTCTCAACTCATCGAAGTTGTGCTTCTCTCTCTCAGATTCGCATCCACAACTGCTTTGCTCTTGAGGATTCTTTTGGACAATTCCTTAACTAATTTGGTAGGGGAAATAAAAAATAAGAATCTATTTGAAGCACTTACGATGATTATTTCCTGCGTAGTATTACTAGTTAAAGTTATATCATTTCCATGGAGGATGAGGAAATTGTACCAATAACAACTGTGGTAATTACAATCAGGTAAATTAGGGTGGTGTTGTATATGGATTTTTTTTAATTCACAGACTTTCTGAAAAGTTCACAGACTTCATAGACTTCTGTTGATTTCTTTAAAGTCACTGATTTTTATCACAGACTTTTATTGATTTATGAAAATCTACATACTTTATTATGAACGACTTCTATAGATTTCAGAGAAACTCAAATACTGTTTCTTAAACCATTTCACCTGGCTTTGGTATAGGCTGAAAGTTATTTCACAACCAAGTTTTTCCTTGAGTTTAGGAAGTAGCTTCGCCTCTACAGTTTGTTTGCTTATCACACCAATAATATCACAGAACCCAAGTTTAGCGCCTTAAACTATGAGTTGAAGCAAAACATTGCTCTCTTTTGCAGTCTAAGTTTTATAATCTTTTCGTTTACTATTCCCTTGTGAATCTCTCATCTATATGATTGTTAAAACTAATCATACATGCAACCTTAAAGTGAATGAAAACATGTTTAATTAATATATATACAGACCAACCAAGAAGCCACCAAATAAACAAAAACACTGGCCGGCCAACCCAAAACATCACAACAAAATCAATTCAACCAATTCATGTGCATGCAAGTACTACAAGACCAACGAAGAAGCCACCAAATAAACACAACTCAATTTGGACTATAATATTAAAGGTAAGATATAACATGTTCCATACCAATGTGAGCAATCTGGAATATAATATCAAGATGCTTCTGAACGATTAAATGAGAACAATTAATAAGATGATTTTTGGTAACATGTTCAACCAAAAATGTTCAATATGAACTATAACATATCATGGAAAAAAAAGATTTGGACTATTATATTATCCCATATACCTTGACTACCTTCAAACCAAGGTTCTCTAACCATGAATATGTCTAATACGCATTGACTCTAATCAACATATATTGACGTACTAAACATGAATATGTATAATCAACATCAATGATAATATTAGGGTTAGGAGATATAGTTAGGTTTTAGGGTTTCATAGATCAATCAGACAAAAAAAAATCAAACTCAACAACAATAATGAACATATTGGGTATCCAAAAATTCTATACCACAAGGGATTACGGAAAAGATAGAAAAACAATCAAGAAAGAGATGATGGAGGACCAACCTGTTCTCACACAGAGAGAGAGGAGAGGAACTTTGATAGACTTTTCTCACGCTCAAAATCTTTGCTCTGGTGGCTGAAATTTTTTTGGACTTTGGTATTTATACTGAACACTAGAAAGTCCATAATTTTCCATGATTTTCCAATTCCGTATATATGAATGATATTTTGAATACCCTAAAACTTCTATTCATTTTAAAAAGTCCTAATTGAATTCACCCATACTTTTTTGGACTATCAAAAGTCTATATTGAATACACCTAGGCTTTCAAATTCCATGAATTTCTTTAAAACATCCACTAATTCCACTAATTCCATGAGACATCAAACATTTATGGACGAAGATATTCCAGTAAAAAAAGAGAGGAAACAAATACTACTTCTTACTTAAACCTACATATGATATACATAGTAATCAATGTAATGATATTGATTTATTGGGACTCGAGGAGAGTGTCCTCTTATTTCCTCACGATTCAATTCAATAATGGCCGTCAATTTTGATTGGCCAAGATTCGTTTAACTTTTTTTTTCTTCCACTTGCAGCCATCTCTCTCTCTCTCTCTCTCTCTCTCTCTCTCTCTCTCCAACTGCAGTCCCTCTTCCTCTTCCCTTCTCTTTTCCTCTGTCTCTCTTCCCCTCTTTCTCTTCCCTTCTCCAATTTGCAATTGACTTCGTTGTTTTCTTTCCTTTCTCTTTTCTTCTGTCTCTTCACTTTCATCTTCTTTTTCTTTTTCTTGCCTCTGTGAATTATGCATAATGTAATGCAATTGCAAATTTATGTTGATCAAGCTCGATCACACTAGTCTAACTTTCCATCTTTTGAAAAGTGATTCTTCGTTAGATCTACATCTTTTGAAAAGTGATTCTTCGTTAGATCTACCACTTCCACTTGCACCTCCGTCCTCTGCTTCACAATATTCACAAATCCGCTTGTTAGGGATGTTCATTGTTCCATTGAGAAGTTCTTTCAAATCTTGCTCAAACACTAAACGGACCCCATACTTCTTCACAAAATTGAAGCTTGAATGTCTAAGGGATCCACTGTACCTTGAAGGATGTGTTTCGAATAAGAACCTAATATGACATCTTGTGGTATCCTGAAACCTTATACGAGTCATATAAAATGGAAAATTCTACAATGCCCAAAGCACCAGTGCTCAGGCATGTCAACAATAATCTGGATCGTTAGATCTGTAAATCTTCATCTTATCTCTTATAAGTGAGGTCTTAAAAAAAACTCGAGCACTAGTGCCCAAATCACTCAAGACGTTCCGATATAAAATACCCAAAGGTGATCTCTCATAATATGGCCTAGTTTTCCTAAATACCAATTGGCAACGGGAAGTCCTTCCAATAAACATTGAATTTCGAAATTACCAAACTCAATAGCGGCTGGATTTTCGTGCTAAGTAAAACCTACACAAAACATGATCCCCATCGACATTGAGTTCTGATCCGGAGGAAGCTCCACGGTTAATGAATCTCCCTCACTTTAAATATTGAACCACTTTGCAATTTTACTTCCAGGACTTACAATCGAGTATCCGTGAAACTTTGGAGAGATTCCCTGTACCAAAGGAACAAATATATATATCCAACAACAATGAGAGAGAGAAAATTAATAAAAACAAAAACAAAAACAAATTTGAGACAAAGAGAGTACCTGAATGGCCACTCACCTTAGCAATGAAAATATTGTATTATTCCAGCCTTCATCGTCAGCCAATCCAAAGCAATTGACAGAAGTGAAACTAAAATACGCCAAATAAGTGGGTTTGTTCAGTTTCGATGGTTCTCAAAGCATTTTTAGGGAAGCACAATTGTCTACACAAACTAGTAATTCTCTTTTTGATGGAAGATCTAGCAATTGTTGAAGCCTTCAGCTTGAGTCAATATAATTGACTCAAGCTTAGAAAGGCATTGGCAAACAAAGATGGGACAACGAGAGGAGCACTACCTAGAATTGACGGCACAAGGGGGAGTGTTGAAGAAAACTCAATTTGTATGTGCCTTGTCAATCTAGGAGTAGTCAATATCGAATGTAAATCCTTCTAGAATATGGATTGTATTTAGAATATGATTCCTTATACAATAAAGATTGTATCTTGTATTCCTCTATAAATATAAAACTCTATTCATCAATAATATACATTCTATTCTAGAACAATTCTCTCTTCCCTTTTATTTTATGTCATTCTACAACAGTTGTGTTCAAATTAAACTATGACAAATCCACAATTCGTACATATAAATTGCACAAAAGTACATAACTCAAAAAACAAAGACCAGCGTACCTTGAGAGAAGCTAATGTAGTTACAAATATAATGGGATTAATGGGGAGAGGTAGAACAAGGAGAGAATGAGATCAGTTAAGGAATCAGTTAAACTGAAGAATCCTTTTTTCTTATCTTTTTTTTTTTCTGTTAGGGGCCATCCATTTGGACAATTCCTGAACTAATTTGGTAGGGCAAATAAAAAAAAATAATCAATTTGAAGCACTTACTATGATTATTTCCTGCGTAGTATTACCAGTTAACAACTATGGTAAATACAATCAAGTAACTTTAGTTTTCTATGAGACATCAAGCATTTACGGCATATATGGACAAAGATATTCCCTGAGGTAAATCAAACATTTATGGACAAAGATATTCCCTGAATCAAGCATTTATGGACAATGCATTACCGTTAACATTTTGTGACTCATCACTCGTAGAAATGAAAATTATACGATCGATAGTAAAATTGAAACAAGAATTTACTATTATTACTATGAATGAAATGTAACCAGCAGTAGGAAGGAGAACGAAACTCGAAAAGAAATATGGAAGAGAAGATTTCAAACCCAATAAAACCATGCATCAAGCAGGAGCATCATCACCCAAGATTTCTTGCAACTCCTTTCTTTTCACCCAAGCATATGTTCAAAATACTCTACAATTGACCCAAAGCCGCTATAATTATATTTTTGGATTTTTCCTTCTAACTCTGCGCACAAAAAAGAAGTTTAAAATATAATAAATAATCAAATCAAAAAATTACGAATGAGGCCAGCAGTTAGAACAAAACTAACTAGGTCAAATTACATGAGCTTTTAAATCAATCATCTAGCTAGCTCGTTATATATTCGGACTGCAAGTATTTATTAATAATTGGAAAAAGTGGCAATGTGTTTTATGTCGATCGATCGACCGATTGCATTGGTCTAGCAATTAAAAACAAGCAGATTCACAACACCAGAGTACAAACAGTATCATGAAATATATGTCATGTATTTAGGTACGTGCTACTTTTAAGTGAGACGATGACTTACTAACAAGAATTCTTTGAGAAGATTATCAACTCATTAATTGGCTTTTCAAGCATCATTTTGGAGCATCAAGTGATTGGATCAAGCTCGATCACACTAGTCTTCTTCTTTTCCATCTTTTGAAAAATGATTCTTCGTTAGATCTACCACTTCCACTTTGACCTCCGTCCTCCGCTTCACAATATTCACGAGTCTGCTTGTTAAGAATGTTCATTGTTTCATTGAGAAGTTCTTTCAAATCTCCATCATACACCAAACGGGCCCCACACTTCTTCACAATATTGAATCTCGACTCTATAAACCTGTCTCTAACGGATCCGCTTTTAAATGTTAAATAATATGCTTTGAATAAGAACCTAAATTGACAACTTGTGGTATCCTGAAGAGGCATATAAAATAGAGCAATGATAGGGGGCCTCAATTGAGGCCTAACAATTGTGGCCTCAATCCTAGGTGGCATGCCACATAAGTAAATGTTAATTTAAAATTTAAATCCACCTAATATATTTTGTTACATCATAATCTTGCAATACCAACTTTAACCTTTTATATTTTCTTTTGAATTTTATATTTTATAAATTTATTATTTGCAATATAAACTCAAAAAGCAAACAAAAATTAATGAACCATTAAATGCTTTCAATGAGAATCGAAACTTCAACAAAGTGTTCACAACTTTATTAATAAACCAATTAACCAACATGTTAATCTTAGTATAAGTACACATAAATTGATATGTATCTAACTGAAATAATAAAAGCATTAGGTACGTTAATGAACATTAACTAATTTTAGAAAATAAATTTGTAAAACCATAATAAAAACATACAAAATAAATAAATTTTGTGCCAGGAACCCATAAAGAATTTGAACTTCTTTAACAAAAAAAGACTAAACCCTACATTTTGAACCCTAAACCCTAAACCTAACCCTAACCCTAACCCTAAAACCTAAACACCACAAACCCTAAACCCTAAATTTTTGAGACCTGAATCATAAACCTAACCTACCCCCTAAACCTAAATACAACAAACCCTAAACCCCAAACACAACAAACCCTAAACCCTAAACCCTAAATACAACAAACTCCTAAACTTTAAACCCTAAACCCTAACCCTATAACGTACAAGTAACAACCTTAAAACATCATAATTTGAGGAAGGACTTCCTTCGAGGAATCTTTTATTATATTTCTCATGCTTAACTCCTTTTACACTAGGGTGTTATGTACTAGATTGCATTCTCATTTGCAATATATAAATAAATATATATATATATATATATATATATATATATATATATATATATAAACACATTTTTTCTAATCAAAATAGTAAATCATTGTCAATTTGTAATTTATTTTTTATTTTTTTCTTACTTAATGATGAGGAAGACACATTGTAACGTGGGTCAAAGATGGATTAAGAAAAATAATTATATTTCATATAAAAATTTATCTTTGAATCAATTTTTTATTGGAAAATTTTTAGGTTCACCTCAAAAATTGTTGGTGAACATAAGAATTGTCCAATTTTTTTTTTGTTAAAGAAAGTTCAAATTATTTATGGATTATTAGCACAAATTTCATTTTTGTTGTTGTATGTTTTTATTATGGTTTTACAATTTTATTTTCTAAAATCATTTAATGTTCATTACGTAATGCTTTTATTGTTTCAGTTACATACATATCAATTTATGTGTACTTATACCAAGATTAACATATCAATAAAATTGTGAACTCTTTGTTGAAGTTTCGATTCTCATTGAAAGCATTTAAAGGTTTATTAATTTTTGTTTGCTTTTTGAGTTTATATTGCAAATAATAAGTCTATAAAAAATAAAATTCAAATGATCGAAAATATAAAAGGTTAAAATTGGTATTGCAAGATTATGACGTGGCAAGATATATTATGTGGATTTAAATTTTAAATTAATATTTAATTATGTGGCATGCCACATAGGATTGAAGCCACAATTGTTAGGCCTCAATTGAGGTCAACAATAATTTTCCTATAAAATACCCAAAAGTGATCTCCCATAATGTCTCATGTTCCTAAATTCTCACAAGGAGGGAAAAGTCCTTGCAATAAACATTGAATTATGAAAGAATTAAACCCAATAGCGGCTGGATTTTCAGGCTTAGAAAAAACTACACAAAACATAATCCCCATCGACATTGAGTTCTGATCCGGAGGAAGCTCCACGGTTAATGAATCTCCCTCACTTTGAATATTGAACCACTTTGGAATTTTACTTCCAGGACTTACAATGCAGAATTGGCGAAACTTTGGAGAGATTTCCTGTACCAAAGGAACAAGTATATATATGTATATTCAACAACAACGAGAGAGATAGAAAATAAAAACAAAAACAAATTTGAGAGACCTGAATGGCCACTCGCCTTAGCAATGAAAATATTGTATTATTCCAGCCTTCATCGTCAGCCAATCCAAAGCAATTGACAGAATTGAAACTAAAATACTTCAAATCGGCGGGTTTGTTCAGTTTTGATGGTTCTGAAAGCATTTTTAGGGAAGCACAATTGTCTACACAAACTCGTAAATCTCCATTTGATGGAAGATCGGGCAATTGTTGAAGCCTTCCGCACCTATTCAATTCAATTGACTGAAGCTTAGAAAGGCATTGAATGCTTGCAGGAAGAGTAACAAAATTATTTCCACTGAGATTCAAGTATTATAGAGATGACAAGCAGCCAATATCATGGGGGATATCTCCTTCACAAAGATTATGATCACTGAGATCTAATTTCTCCAAACAGCATAAACCCCTCAGAGAAGGCAACACCAAGCCCAAAGGCTCCGTCTCTTATAGCACTCCAATTAATCCAAAGATTCTCCAAACACTCCATCTCCACCACGTTATCTATGAGTTTCTCAAGTTTTGAGCATCCACTCATATCGAGCCTTTTAAGAGACTTGAGTTTACAAATGATGGCACTCGGAAGACACGTGAGACTTTCGCAATCAGACAAGTACAACTCTGTAAGCCCCACCAGACGTTCAATTGACGAAGGAATTTTCTCAATGGCAGTCCCACTTAAGTTCAGATATGACAAATTTTTCATCCCTATTGAAAATTCTGGACTCTTTAGTTTTGAGCAACCGAAAAGGCTGAAACGCACAAGGGAATCCATTTCTATCTCTTTTGGGAAACTCTTAATACTTTCACAGCCCCAAAGATTCAAATATTTAAGCTTTTTGTGGACTGCAATTGTTGGGTGGATCTCAACTAAACCCGTGCAAAATTCAAGTTTCAAGACCTCAAGGTTCGGAATACCTGTCAAGTCTGGGGTCCTAGTAAAGTTCTTGGACTCACGCAGATCAATAATTTTCAAATAAGGCAAGTCCTGCACAGTCAATCAAGAAAATAAAATTATTACCATTTTCAAAATAGGGGATATGTATGTGATTGTATATATACATCTATTCAATAATCTTACCGGTTTTCCATCCCAAAGCCGGACAAGTTTGCTATGTCGCATATTCAGTTCAGTAAGTAAATTTGGTCGGTAACTTCCTGGAAGAAATCTGGAAGGATACCAACTCCATATGAGAATTCTCAAGGAAGCAGGGAGGGATTTGGGGCCTGAATGAATGATTAGATTATCAAGTTCTAGAAACGTTAGTTTGAACATCTTAGAGAAGCTTTCACAATTCCAGCTTGAGTCCGCCTCTTGTAATTCAGGTAAGCATAAGCGGATGCCTTTGATTGCTTCTGTACCCTGATATTAATTAAAGTAAAAAGAAGTCAATTCAACATTGAAGTGTAATCCATATCGTTCTAAAACAAAACGATTTTATTTTCATCATTAACATAACTACATACCGTATTTCTCAGGAATACATGAAAGATGTCATTACGATGACACAAACGACTGCGCAAACCGGGCTCATCACGAGACTCCCGACGAACAATTTCCCATGCCATTTCTTGAATCAAATCATGCATCTCGACAGTATTGTATCTCCCAATAGTTAATAGTGATTTCTCAATGAGAACATTTATCCCAATAAGACTGCTGGAAAAGTTATAAGTTTTGTCTAGTACTTCAATTACTGTGTTCTTGTCCTTCCCCTTATGGAAGAAAGCAACATCAAGAAAAATGCTCTGTCTCATCTCACACAGTCCATCATAACTTATTTTGAGCGAGCTAAAAATTCCTGTATGAGGACTATTCTTTAGATTATCCAATGCACTAATCCATTCATCTTGACCTCTCTTATACAAAAAACGTCCCAGGATTTTAAGAGCTAATGGAAGCCCTTTGGCATAATCTACGAAACATTTAGAGAGTTCTGAAAAACCTTCCTGAGGCTCATCTTTTTTAAAGGCATTGTGACTGAAGAGCTCAAGGGCTGTACTGTCATTTAGTCCCTCTACCTTAAATGTTTCTACATCATGCTCGATGAGCAGACGTTCATCTCTAGTTGTAATGATGACTCTGCTTCCCTCACCAAACCAACATTTATTTCCAACCAATATTTCTAGTTGGTTATAGTGATCGACATTATCAACAATGAGAAGAACTTTTTTATTAAACAAGCATTTCCTAATGAATAAGGTTCCTTCTTGTTCATCCCAAACTTGTGCAATATTTTCCTTCAAGATAGGGGAAAGAAGCTGTTTTTGTAGATCAACTAGAGTGCCATGTTTCTCTCTGACATTAACAAGAAACTTGCTGACTTCAAAATGATGGGAAATTCTCTCAAACACTAGCTTAGCAAGGGTTGTCTTACCCATCCCACCCATTCCCCATATCCCTATAAATCGAACATCATTTGCCTCGGGAGCTAAAAGGGAACCCAGTTCCACAAGTCTAGAATCAATTCCGACTAACTTGTCTCTGGAATCTAACAATGTGATCGTAGGACGCACTTTACTCCACACACATTTGACAATGACTTTGATAAGCTCTCTTTCACATCTAAAACATAAATAAATAATCATCAAGCTAAGCTAATAATACATATATATATATATATATATATATATATATATATATATATATATATATATATAAACTATTGATATAGGTAGTTGTTATAACCAGGAAGTTGCAAGGGTCACAGTCAAAACTAAAGACCTAAAGCATATATAACAATGGTGAAGTTAATGCATTCTTACTCATAATTCTTTGAATCCCAACCAGAAAGGCTGGCCACTTTGTTTAACGCTGCTCTCCACCTCTTCAACTTCTCTATGTCATCACTGAACCTTGCTTCATGCTTAGCAAACGCTTGAGCAAAGCTCCCCCTTTGATACCGTACATCGCATGGATCCACATGAAAGAAAATTGGCAGGATTGTGTTATCCCTTGTTTCCATGGATTCAAGAATTTTTACAAGTTCATCCAAGCACCAAGAGGAAGAAGCATAGTTTGGTGAGAGAACAACGATGGCAAGATGTGATGCTTCGATTGCGCTCAAGAGCTCCGGAGAAATACTTGCTCCTACTTCAAGCTCTCGATCGTCCTTGAAAGTTTTTATTGCCTGCCAGTACTGCAGTTCGTGGTATAAATGGGATACAAAACCTTTGCGGGTGTCTGCACCCCTGAAACTCAAAAACACGTCGTGCTTCCATTTAGGAGCCGATTCAGTTGAGGGAAGAGATGTTGTGGCTCTTTGGGTGCTCAACGCCATTGAAATCCCAGCAAAAACAAGAAAGAAAGCAAACCAAGATGAGTATGGCTTGAAAGAGGTTGTAGGAGCAGACCAACAAAGTCGAATTGTAGATGGCGGAGAGAGAGAGACAATTAGTTGTCAATAATTGAAATTGAAGGAATAATCTAATAAGAGAAGCTGGGACCTAACAGTAGCAGACGCGTTTTCTTTCTTATAAACATTCAGAAACTACTCCGATGCCTCCGATTTGGTTAATTAAGAAAGTAATTCAATAAAAATTTCCGTAAGACTTTAGAATAACGCGTTGCATTAGTAATTGAATACTATTTCCATCGAGGATGGATAAAATATTAAAATGTACCAAGTGCCTAAAGTGTTGCTATCAAATCATTTTTCCATGTCTTATTTCCTGCCAACAAAAAAACAGAATTCTAGAAATATGTACATAGACAAATTCTCCCGAGTAAACTCGAGCCTCGTAATGACGTTGATGGGCATTAGGCATTACCATTAACATTTTGGGAAAGAAAGTCGATCAATGGTTCTACTTCTAGTGGATCATCTAGTCTACCATAGAAAATTAATTAATACGGCAGTAAAATTGCAACAAAAATTTACTGGGTGTAACTATGGTACATCAATGTATGTTATATATCCTTTTTAGTTTTTATATATCCTTTTTTTATAGCATGAACTACAAAAAAGCTAGTACCAAGAGGAAAGTTCTGGCAATTTTCTACTCAAGCATATGAACATGTTAATGAAGATGTGCAAGAGATTCTACAAATTGCTCAAAAGTTATGAAAATATTGCTCACTTACTACAACTGCAGGGAAGCAAACCTATTCTCTCTTGCATGCCTGTTACTAAAAAGATGTAGATGAGTAGATCATTGCATCAATAGAACTTATGAGGATAGAATCTAATTATCTTACAATAACAAATCCGAGATGCTTTCATACACTCATAATCAATATGCTTTGGTTCCGAGCACCCACTTTCATCCTCCATCCCATATTCCCATATTTTTGCTCTTTCTCCTAAATTAAACTCTCCTGCTCTTCCTCTATGGATGCCTGCCTCTGGATTCAAAAGCAAATCAATCTTTTTTAGTTTACCATCACGTCCGACCGACTTTTGTGTTGAACCTAACCCTTTGAATGTAGGATGAACTTTCTCCCACACTTCGTCAACAATTTTTTTGATAAGATCCGTATCATACCTCTAAGAAAAAGAAAACAAAAGAAAATCGATCATGATAATGTCAGACAATTAATTAACAAGTAGACCTGGCCTAACAAAAGAAAACATAAACTGTATGGAATGAGGAAAAAACGTATATGAAGCTAACAAATATAGAACGAAACACAATGTTCGAGTATAGGTCTTGCTGTCTTGCATGTTAAGCAAAACTATGTGTACGAGTTTTTCATACATGCTTACCTATAATTCTTTGAATCCCACCCAGAGAGATTACCCAATTTTGTCAATGCATCTTTCCACTCGCGCACTTGCTTGCCATCTTTTCAGTACTTCTTTTCATGCTTGGTGATGTGTTGTGCAAAACTCCCCGTTTGATGACGTACATCTCCGGGCTTCACATCATAAAAAATTGGCATGATTCTACCATTCTCGTGCATGCATTGAACAATATGTGCAAGTTCAGCAAGCACCAAGCAGACTCAGCATAGTTTTTCGAAACAATGACGATTGAAAACATCGATTGTTCAATTGCCTGCATGAGCTCTTTGTCGATAGTAGTCCCTATTTCGAGTTTCGGGTCATCCCTGAAAGTAGTGATTGCTGGCTTCTCCAATTCCTCATATAGATGGCCTAAAAAACCCTTGCGGACTGATAACTATGCTGCTACGTCTTCTAACAGAATCTAGAAGCTTCAGGATTCTTTGTTACACGTGGAGCTCGTCTGTGGTGCCTGCCTGCTAAGTTTGTTATGAAAAGTATTAGTTCATTAAGTGTCTGATTAGTTCTTTAAGCTCTTTTAGCTCAGTTTACTATAAATAGCTGCTTTGTTTTCCTTTTTCATTAAGTGTGTTTAATGCAAAACTTCAGTTCTCGACTTTTATAAAATTCTCTCTGTCTTTCTTACAAAGCTGAAACCCTAGCTTTCTCTGATCCTATTATGGTATCAGAACACCTAGGTTCTGGATCAGATTCGTGCTTCCGCTACTATTGCTGCTGAGATCGATCAGTTTCGTCCTCGCATTAAAGCTCTATTTCATCTCAAATCACCACTCGACGACGATTGTGTGCATAATTTTTCTACATGCAGGTGATCTTCACTGATTCGTGTTTTCTCTTTTGTTTAATCGATGAGTTCTTGAGCACAATATTGAAGAATTCTCTCTCAAATTCTCAAATTCTTGTTGAGCTGTGAAAATTGAGCAAAATCGTCGTCTTCTCTTGATCTTTTTGATGAATTCTCTCTCAAATTCTTGTTGAGCTGTGGAAAATTGAGCAAAATCGTCGTCTTCTCTTGATCTTTTTGGCTGATCTGTGAATCATGTATGTTTGCCCTAAGCTGTGACTATACATAGTTATCCCCTGTACCGTGCAATTGTATAAGATTTTGCATCAAGATATTGTTCACTGTACGAGATTGAGTTGTATTGTGACGTCTTGTATCAAGATATTGTTCTCTGTGTGTTTTGAGAAGTATTGTGACGTGTTTCAGTAGAATCTCATGGCTCCACAAGGTTCAATTCCGGTCATTACTCACACTGATGTGCACTCTCTGATGAGTGTTATTACAATGCGACTTGGAGAACGCAACTTTATCAAATGGAGTTTTCAGTTTAAATCCACTCTTGCTGGAAATGGCTTATTTGGATTCTTTGATGGAACTGAAGTATCTCCTCCACGCTATGTTCTCAATACTGAAGGTGAGGTTCTCAGTGAGGAATCTTCAGCATATAAAACCTGGAAACAGACTGACATGGCACTTCTGAGCTTGCTTATGGCTACTCTTGAAGAAGACATTGTTGATGTTATCATCGGATGCAAGACTTCTCAGCAAGCTTGGCTTGCACTTCAAGAGAGATTCTCTGCTGTATCCCGCGTTAGTATCATGCAGCTCAAAACTGAGCTCCAAACTATACAAAAGGGTGGGGAGAACATTGAAAAGTACCTGCAGCGTGTGAAAAGTGCTCGTGACCAACTTCTCTCTGTAGGAGTGGTTATTCCAGAGGAAGATATCATCATTGTTATCCTCAATGGCCTCCCTGATGAATATTCAACTGTGAGGACAGTGGTTGAAGGTCGAGAGACACCTATCACTTTGCGTGATTTACGTGCTCAACTACTTGCTGCTGAGCGAAGAATTGAGGGTTCCTTTTCTTATCATCCTCAACTAAGTGCTATGGTTGCTAGGGGTGATGGATCTCGAAGTAACACTGGAGAAAGAGATAACCGAAGCTGGAATTCTCGAAATGATGGAAAAGGAAAGGATGAAAAATTTGGATTGACACCTACTGAATGTCCTGGCTGTGGTAAAAAGGGGCACACTATTGACTCATGTTTTCGAATTCATAAGTGTCAGATATGTGGAAAACATGGTCACTTGTCCAACACATGCTATCAAAATCCTGACTACAAGTCACAACAGATGCCTACTCAAACCAGAAACCTTGTTAACCCCTCTGGTCCCTCTCCTGAATGTCAGATCTGCTCCAAGAAGGGTCATACAGCTGCTAACTGCTTTTATAGGAGTGATGTGCCTGCTAATCACCCTTCTTTGTCAATTCCAACTTGTCAAATCTGTGGCTTGAAGGGTCATGTGGCCTTGAATTGCACTCACAGGGCTAACTATGCATATCAAGGATCAGAACCTCCTACTTCCCTTACTGCTTTGTCTGCTCACTCTTCTGGCAGCATTCATGGAACTTCCTCTCAGCCTCAGATCAGTTACTATGTCAATGACAATCCCAATTCCAGCTTTCCTGGAGGTTTCCATCCCAGTAATGGTGCCTCATCTTCTAGTTCTGCTCCCGTTGTCCACAGTGATGTCTGGATAGGTGATTCTGGAGCCACTCATCATATGACATCTGATCTTCGCAATCTTACTATAGCTCAACCTTACACTGCTGACAACAAGATCACCATTGGAAACGGAGCAGGTTTGCCTGTGGCTCATACTGGCTCCTGTTATATAAAACCAGCAGATCATGTTCTAAAATTGAATACTGTTCTTCATGTTCCTAGTCTTGCTATGAACTTGCTATCCTTTACTAAACTTTGCAAAGATAACCATTGTTTTATAACACTTGATGAATCTGCAATTGCTGTGCAGGACAAGGCATCCAAAAGAGTTCTTTACCAAGGAAAGAGTAGTGACGAGGGGCTGTTTCTCTTCAAGTCTCCACATCTCACCTCATCTCCTCTATCCCATACTGCTTTTGTTGGTGCTTCCATTCCCTATCCCGTTTGGCATCAACGACTAGGTCATCCTTCTTCTTCTATTTTGTCAAAAATGTTATCTAGTGCTACCATCAAACCACCTAGTATAGTGTCTGATCATGTCTGTATTCAATGCTTAGAAGGCAAGATGCATCGACTGCCATTTAGTGAGTCTGTTTCTCATACATCTGTGCCTTTTTCTAAGGTACATTCCGATGTTTGGGGACCAGCCCCATGTCATTCCATAGAAGGGTATAGGTATTATGTGACTTTTATTGATGATTGTACCAAATATGTGTGGATTTTTCCACTTATCAATAAATCTGATGTTCTTGCCCATTTTGTCAAGTTTTGTGCTTTTGTTAAGACACAATTTGGTGCTCTTATTAAAACTTTCCAAACAGATGGGGGTGGTGAATTTAAGAGTAAAGCGTTTGCTAATTTCTTAGACTCTCAGGGCATTTTGCATCAGGTTTCTTGCCCTTATACTCCTCAGCAAAATGGGATTGCTGAGAGAAAGCACATGCATATAGTGGAAACAGCCATATCTCTTCTCTCCGTTGCTGGTCTCCCAAAACCATTTTGGCTCCATAGTGTTCTTCATTCTGTCTATCTCATTAATAGAATGCCATGCAAATCTTTACACATGTTGTCTCCTTATGAACTTTTGTTTCATTCTCCTCCTGTTCTTACTCATCTCCGCTTGTTTGGTTCTTCTTGCTATCCCTATCTTCATCCCTATAATCATGACAAACTTGATCCTCGGACTACTCAGTGTATTTTTCTTGGATATGCTTTAGGGTATAAGGGGGTCATCTGTTATAGTATCCCCCATCATAAACTTTGGATCTCTAGACACGTTGTTCATGATGAACATTGCTTTCCCTTTTTGTCTGGTTCTTCCTCTGTGTCTTCTCCTCTTGATCCTCATCTTTTCTTTCCCTCTATCTCTCGCCCTACTCTACCTTCACGGATGCCTGTCCCTAGTACTGTGCTTCAACTCAGTCAGATCCCTACTGAGTTGATGGGGGATATTGGGAGTCGTGCTGGAGAAAATGGTAGCAGTACTGAGAATGAGATTACTAGTTCTGCTGATTCAACTGAGCATGGGAGTGTTAGCCTTGATGATTCTGCTGGGAATACTAATGATGGTACTGGTGAAGTGAGTGTAGAGGATATAGATAGTGTCGGTGAAAGGTCTGCTAGTAATAATGGTGGTAATGTTGGCATAGATGATGATGATGCTGTGAGACTTGTGGATGGAGATGGTACTAATGATTTTGGAGATGGTACTAATGATTTGAATGCTGTGAGACATGTGGATGGAGATGGTATTAATGATTTTGGAGATGGTACTAATGATTTGAATGCTGTGAGACATGTGGATGGAGATGGTATTAATGATTTGAATTTGCAGGATATTGATACTCCTATTCATAATATTGCAGAGTCTAGTACTGTGAATGGTGCTCTAGATGCTGAAAATAGTGTTAGCATTTTTCAGCATCCTGTGGAAGGTCTTAGTGCAAGTGAACTAAGTGCTGTTCAGTTTGGAGGTAATATTGATAATGCTCAGAATCTTCCACAAGAACTGGAATTTATTACTCAGCAAAATTATAATGATCATTCCATGATGACTAGAGCCAAAAATGGAGTTTTCAAGCCAAAGAACTTTGAGGATTTTTATTGTTTCTCTGCTGTTTCTCAACAAAAACTGTATGATGAGTATCCATTCTTCAGTGGTTTCACTGTAGTCTCAGATATTACTGATGTGATTGAACCTAAGTCTTTTAGAGCAGCTTCCGGGAAACCTGAATGGGATCAAGCTATGATTGAAGAAATAGAGGCTCTACAGAAGCAAGGTACGTGGACCTTGGTCCCATGTCCTCAACATAAGAATATTGTGGGAAGTAAATGGATTTACAAGGTGAAAAAGAATCCTGATGGTTATATTTCAAGGTATAAGGCTAGACTTGTAGCTCAAGGGTTCAGTCAAGCCAAGGGTCTTGACTACGATGAAACTTTCAGCCCTGTTGTGAGACACAGTACTGTTCGAGTCATCTTAGCTCTTGCTGCCATGAACAATTGGGAATTAAGGCAATTAGATGTCAAAAATGCCTTCTTACATGGGGATCTGAAGGAGGAGGTTTATATGGCTCAACCTCAAGGCTTTGTTAACTCTAAACATCCTGAGTATGTATGCTTGCTGCAGAAATCTCTTTATGGTTTGAAACAGGCTCCAAGAGCATGGCATGAAAAGTTCACCAGTTTCTTACCAAGTCTCGGGTTTGTATTTTCTCATTCTGATCCCAGCTTGTTTATCAGACACACCTCCAATGGCATGGTAGCTTTGCTTTTGTATGTTGATGACATAGTGATTACAGGTTCAGATAAGTCTGGTATTCATGATGTTATTTCTGAACTTAGCATGGTATTTGACATGAAGGATTTAGGTCCTTTGTCTTACTTCCTTGGCCTTGAAGTGACTCGAGTTAAGAATGGAATTTTTGTTAATCAAACTAAATATGCTACAGATTTACTTGTCAAGTCTGGAATGGAAACTCTCAGGTCATGCAATTCTCCATGTCTTCCTCACTGTCAAATGACCAAGGATCAAGGTATTCCTCTTAAGGACCCTACTCTCTACCGCAGCATTGTTGGTGCTCTTCAATATTTGACCTTTTCAAGACCGGATATTGCTTATGCTGTAAACACAGTGTGTCAATTCATGACTTCTCCCACAGATGTACATTTTACTGCTGTCAAACGAATTCTGAGATATTTGCAAGGTAGTTTGCAGAAAGGACTATTCTTTAGCTCTCATGGAGCTGCAACGAACTCAGTGTGCATCAAAGCCTACTGTGATGCAGATTGGGCTGGAGAGGTAATTCAAAGAAGATCCACTACAGGGTTCATAGTTTATCTTGGTCTCTGTCCTGTTTCTTGGCAGTCCAAGAAACAAGGTTCGGTGTCTAGAAGCTCAACAAAATCTGAGTACAGGAGTCTTGCTAATACAGCAGCTGAAATTAGTTGACTTCGTCATTTGCTGTGTGATCTAAAGATTCAAATTCCTCGAGCACCCTTACTGAAATGTGATAATCTGTCTGCATTAGCCCTGGCTTCTAATCCTGTTTTTCATTCCCGCATAAAGCATTTAGACAATGACTTCCATTTTGTGCGTGAAAGGGTTCAGCATAAAGATCTCTCTCTTGAGTATGTATCTACCAAAGAGCAAACAGCTGACATTTTGACCAAAGGGTTACCTTCTCCTCTCTTCCGTTTTCATTGTGTCAATCTCAGGCTAGTAACCCTAGCTGAGATTGAGGGAGGGTGATAACTATGCTGCTACGTCTTCTAACAGAATCTAGAAGCTTCAGGATTCTTTGTTACACGTGGAGCTCGTCTGTGGTGCCTGCCTGCTAAGTTTGTTATGAAAAGTATTAGTTCATTAAGTGTCTGATTAGTTCTTTAAGCTCTTTTAGCTCAGTTTACTATAAATAGCTGCTTTGTTTTCCTTTTTCATTAAGTGTGTTTAATGCAAAACTTCAGTTCTCGACTTTTATAAAATTCTCTCTGTCTTTCTTACAAAGCTGAAACCCTAGCTTTCTCTGATCCTATTAGCTTTGTAAGAAAGACAGGGAGAATTTTATAAAAGTCGAGAACTGAAGTTTTGCATTAAACACACTTAATGAAAAAGGAAAACAAAGCAGCTATTTATAGTAAACTGAGCTAAAAGAGCTTAAAGAACTAATCAGACACTTAATGAACTAATACTTTTCATAACAAACTTAGCAGGCAGGCACCACAGACGAGCTCCACGTGTAACAAAGAATCCTGAAGCTTCTAGATTCTGTTAGAAGACGTAGCAGCATAGTTATCACCCTCCCTCAATCTCAGCTAGGGTTACTAGCCTGAGATTGACACAATGAAAACGGAAGAGAGGAGAAGGTAACCCTTTGGTCAAAATGTCAGCTGTTTGCTCTTTGGTAGATACATACTCAAGAGAGAGATCTTTATGCTGAACCCTTTCACGCACAAAATGGAAGTCATTGTCTAAATGCTTTATGCGGGAATGAAAAACAGGATTAGAAGCCAGGGCTAATGCAGACAGATTATCACATTTCAGTAAGGGTGCTCGAGGAATTTGAATCTTTAGATCACACAGCAAATGACGAAGCCAACTAATTTCAGCTGCTGTATTAGCAAGACTCCTGTACTCAGATTTTGTTGAGCTTCTAGACACCGAACCTTGTTTCTTGGACTGCCAAGAAACAGGACAGAGACCAAGATAAACTATGAACCCTGTAGTGGATCTTCTTTGAATTACCTCTCCAGCCCAATCTGCATCACAGTAGTCTTCACCCCTAAAACTCAAGAACACATGGTATTTCGATCCTTTGAGGAGTTGAGGTGGAGGCCTTTTGGTTGTCAAAGCCATTGGAATTAAGTGGTTCCGAATGTACAAATCTTTTCCAAACACACAATGGTTACAAGTAATCAAGTATAACTATAACTATATATATATATATATATTAAGTATATTAGAAAGATCGAGATACTTCTGACTTTGGTGAAAGAGATGGAACTAGTGGGAAAAACACGTTGCGACGACAGACTGGATCCGTCAACACCCAATTCCATAGCCTCCCAAATCTTAATATATGATATAACTGGAAATTATGAAAACTCAGAATCTGTCTTTCATACATGCACTAAGAAAACTCAGTTCCATTATGAAAGGGTACGTGGATGGCTCGATGCAGAGACTTTTTATGGAGTTGTTTGCATTAATCATTAATAATAGGAAGTTGACTAGTTGTAAATGGGTACCTCCAATGGATGGTACGTACGTACGTAGTTGACTAGTTGTAAATGGGCAAGGTGCCAAGGAATCTTCTTCATTCAAGTTTTCGTCTGACTAATCCCTTGAAGAACATGCAGGTGTTAACGGTTAACCACTTCGTCAAATTGTCAAAATGTTGTAGCGACGTATCTTACAGGGGAATGCACTGGCCAAATATAACACGGTATTGGGAGAATTGTTGATAACTTATTCTTCCTCAAGATGGAGGTATGTATAGTGATACAATTACATTTACAATAGGAAGGTAAATCTTTAATTAAACTAGAGAATATATGTAATACCCCGAAAATTTCACTACTATTTTTATAAAATAGGTCGTGAAATTTGAAGTGAAATGGTGTGATTTCATATTTTTAGAGGTTTTCGTCGTAAAACGATAATTACGGCGGTAATTATAAGTTACACAAGGTTAATTAAGGTAACTTTTTATCTGTTGAGAATTTGGGAAAACTTCCTTCATGAAAGTTGTTGAGCTCGTCGATACGAGTTCGTGGACATGTGATTCGTCGAAAACGGACATCGTATGAAGGAGTTATGGCCTTCGGAAGTTTGGAAAATTTTGTATAAATATTGGGTATTTTTCAGAAATTTCATTTTTGCCCGGATCTTTCCGGAAACTTCCGAAAAAGCTCCCAACGGACAGAATCTTCGGGCGGCGCGTGGCAGCGCGTCCGGCCTCCGATGGCCACGATTCCGGTGGCGCCGGCTTCGTCTCCTCCCCCTATTCATTTCCCGTGAAGGTACCTTCCCCAAATTCTTGACGGAAAGTTGTCAACCGGAGCCGACAGTTTCTGCCAAAAAGGGGAAGCTTTCCGGCGACGTTTCCGGCCACCTCCGGCGATGAGACCTGTTGGGTTTTGCTCCCCTCCTGCCCAGCAACCTCCCCATGGTGGTGGATCACGGCGGCACGGCCTAGATCGGCGGCAACGAGGTTTTGCACTTTTTGGGATCTAAAACACACCGACACCGTTTCCGGCCACTTCCACTCCGATCCAGACCTCGAGGTGTTTACGAGAAGTGTAGCTCGTGCTTGTCGATTCATGGTTACTATTTAAAGACGCAGCAGGAATAAGAGGTGAGTGAATCTCACGATGTTTTTATATATGAATATTAATTCATATTGTGTTGTTTATGAAAATGAGTAATTGTGTTTATTAAAATGATTTGGTGATATATAATTAAATAAATAATTTAATTGATATATCGGGTTTGTGATTTTGGTGTTAAAACAATATTTGAAAAATATTCATTTTATTGTTTTGATTTGTGAATTTTGTGGGAACACAACAATTCAAAATATGATATTGTGTTTGCCTACTTGAATGATTTTTGTCCAAATGGACTGTCCTGGGGACAATGGCAATGGGTGAAAAATGGTAGCCCATTCAGTTAGAGCTCTAGACTGCGTAGCCCGTATTCATTGAAAACAAAGATGAATACTTTATGTAATTAACTTGATGTATTAAAAGGAGAAGAAAAATAGTATTCTCACTTTTAATCAGGCGAAGTTAAAAATAACTTGATGTATTAAAAGGAGAAGAAAAATGGTATTCTCACTTTTAATCAGGCTAAGTTATAAATGTTTTCGTGTGAGTATGGATTTTAATTATTATGATTTACAATTCTTAAAAAGAATGAAATCATAACTTTGGGAATTGATTTTTGGGAAGATTTATATTGTTTAATATTCTGAATTACCCTGGTATTAACATACACGTTTATGGGGCGTGTGGGGTTAAAATACGTGATATGGGGCGCGTAGGTTCAGTATATTATATAATATAAATTTTCTGGATTGGGATTGGATTTGGAGATTTATGGAATTTCTTTTAAATAAAAAGAAATCAGTATTTGGAGAAAATGATTTGGTGTGAGTTGATTTGAGATTACTTCTTTAATAATTGAAGTAATTACTATTTTGATTTACAATTCTTGAAAAATATTGAATTGTATTTGAAGGTTTAAATGATTCTTTTGAAAATAAAAGAATTTGATTTTTGGGTAAATGTGATCGGTGTGAGTAACCTGGGATCATTCATACCAGCTTCACAAGCTGACCGGGTTTGTTGATATAACCCGGTACACTATTCCACGGTGTAGGGTTTAATCGTGCAGGTTAGGTAACCAGAGTTGCATTGAAGGTTTGGTCGGTAAATCGTTATCGACCATAAGTGTTATTATTTGACTTCCGCTGTCTTGTAATAAATTTACTCTGATGGATAAATTAATTAATATCTTGTAATATCAATTTATTATTTAATTTATGGTTTGTAATATGTAACCCTAAAGAACGGGTCAGCATTTACATTTGTTGGGCATGGAGTACGCGTTGTTGTACTTGAATTAAAAGGAAAAAAATTCTAGTGCATATTTGTATTTGATATTCCATGTCGTCACGTTCCCGAAATGATTTGTAATTAAGGGCAAAATGCCTTATTAATTGATTTGAAAATCGGGGCGTGACAGAATGGTATCAGAGCAAAACAATGCTCTAAGGAAGTGATTGAGCAATGGAACGCTCTAAGGAAATGAAACGAGTTTTGGAATTGAGAAGTGAAGTTAGGGTTTAGAGCTTAGGATCGGTTTAGGGTTTGGCGTTAGGTTCTTAGATTCATCCAAGTAATGGTTACTTCGTATGCTTAATTACACACAGTATTTATCGAGTGATGGCCCGAGCCGCGGCGGATCCCCATCATGTGCTCTTCAGTGCTGTTGTGTTGTTAAGAATATAAAGTACAAATTACAATTCCGAAATTGATAGTCTTACATGGCTACATTTCTAATTCTCTCAACCGTACCCTGGATCAAGCGACAGACTTGATCCACTGACCCTTTCTTGTTCTTCAGTAACTCAGTAGAGATCTGTGTTGCTACCGTTACTAGACAACCAATGTACGGATTGTCTGAGACCCCTTCTGTTCTTCCAGCAGTAGGCATATCTGGTAGAATTGAAAAACTTGAAGTTAGGAATACAATTGTACCTAACTCACAACCACCTATTAACTTCTGCACCGTTGACTGACTAATAGGAGCATAAATCACGTATGACCCTGTTGAATCAGTACAACTTTCTTGGAGTATATAGGTGTTGTGCATTTGCAACAAGGAGACACAATTGCGTGGATCATGACCAGTTGTGATGTGTGCAATCTCCTGTACTTCTTTTTCCAATGCTAGATGGTCCCACTGGTTCCGAGTTTGTACGTCAATAAAGAAGTCAAAGAGCTTTCTGTGAGAGACATGATGCTGGATTATTGCAGATGCAGTTCGAGTGAGACCATGAGGCTTATTCAGTCTGTTCCAGATTTTGTTGGTGGAAACTCTTATCCCTGAACCCCTGAACTTGGTTTGTTCGGCTACCTTCCATTCATGAGCAGTAGAGTTGCCGATGTCTGTGCAAAAGTCTGTCACTATTCTGCATGCCATCTGCAACAAGTTTCTTCTTCCTTCCACAGATGGTATGACACAAAAATCTTGAGGAGGATAAGTGTCAGCCGCGGAATAATTTAACCTTTCCGCTTGCCTCTGAAGTATTTCTACCCATCGCCTTGCTCCAAAGGCTAAGCCTGACTCCACTAGCATTCGGTATGTTTGGTGCATGATTTGATCCTGTACATCAACATGTTCCACCCATACGACACGAGAGCTGCCATTGAACAAATCTTGGATTAAGCATCCGGATGGACGCTTCTTGCATTGAGATCTTGAGTGTGGACCCAGATTTGAGCTTAAACCGTCCACAGAGACGTCAATTATTGCCCAACTTTGTTCTGTTTGTCGTTGGCAATAACGAACAAAGTGAGTTACACGAGTGGAGACAGATGGACTGGTCACCTGGAACTCAGCAGTCATGACTTGGATGGTTTCGTTGTAGCTTCCAGTTGTCCCTGTTGACAACACGTCAAGGATCGTTGCCCTCGAGATGATGCCACCGAATATGGTGGACCATTGGTCCACATCCATGAAGAGATTCACGAGTACGACAAGACTGAGGGGAATAGTGGCTGTGTAGCGAGAAGCTTCAGTTTGGAAGTTAGTGGGAGTAAGATCAATACCGTTAGTGAAGATTCTCTTGTACTCTGCTTCATTCAGGAACTCATGAAGCGTGACAGAGCTGGATTTGAGTGCAGAGATCCACAGTGGCGCAGCAGCAGATGCCATGATGATTAGCTCATCTCTGACCGACACAATGATTTCAGAAATCTTAGTTGTGTCTGCCACGACAGATGCTTCTGCCACGGCAGATGCTTCTGCCACGGCAGATGCTTCTTCAGGTTCTGAACGGTTGATGTTGTCTGATGGTTGTTGTGTAGAAGAAGAGTGACGTGGGATCGACATACACTTTTGAATATCCCTCCTCATGTGAGACTTTTCCCTTGGACCGATGACTGCAGGAATTGGAAGAGTCTGAGGTTGTGGGGTAGTCTCTTCAATCCCTTTTAGTAGCTCACTATTGGGAGTAACTCGTTGTCCGCAGTGGTTGCAGTTGATTCGGCTGAATGCAGCTTGGTATTGACTAAGTTGAGCTTGAAGCCCATTGATTTTCTGTCTCAGCAGAAAATTTTGTTGACGAGTTGTTTGGGCAGGTGCTTGGGGTCGATGCTTTATCACCCAGGCAGAGACTTGTGCAAACGTTAACTTTATTTGGTCACCCAAATCTTGTCGTTGTTGAACTGTTGGCTTTGGAAAGGCCTCGACGAAATCCCTCAACGCTTGGACTTGGTATTTGGTGAAGCTCTTCCTCAGTGGAATACGTTGGGATGGACCAGGTTCAGCTTGTGGAGATGATACTTGTGGACTTGGGGCTACTTCAATGGCTTCGTCTTCTGCTAGAAGCATGTCTAGCATGTCGATATCGTTGTTGAATTCGATTGCTGGTGAAATTATTTCATCTAAGCCCTCAAAAAATTGGCTTTCAGAGGGATCAGATTGAAGTAATTCACTGAACGAATTTACTTTACGTGACATGTTTGAGTTTGGTGGGAATTTCTGAGAAGTTTGAGTAAAGAAATCCTCTTTGAAAGAGAAAGGAGGTTATGGCACTAATGGAAAGTATCTGTTAGTGGATGCGTAAGGTGTATATTTATTGTTGGTGGAGGATTTGAAATTTCAAAAGCAAAAGTGAGTGGCTGATTTACAGCTAATTGTTGGAGCCCTTGGAGATCGTGGAAGATTTCTTTTCCCCGATGCATGGATTTTCCACATACAGTTCCACTCTTGTGAGACCTCGCATCTTTTGAGGAATTAATTATGCGAAAGTTAAAGTAAAGAGCCATTATGACCGGTGTTAGTGGAAGACTGAGTTTTTGTTGATTAAATCTTGTGGAATCTTGTATCGTGGGCGATACTTTTGAGTAATTGAGACAGATATGAGCAATAATTATTCTTAGTGGGTTGCTGAGTGCACCGCACTCGCATTAAAGAAAGGTTTCCCTTACGGTGGAAAGTTGTGTTTAAATACATGGGATAAGGAGATGTGTTACTTAACTCATATCTGTTATCAAACAACATCTCAAAAATTTCTCTTGCAAAATGGTGAGCAAAGGAGAGTGCAGCAAACGTTCCAAGAACACTGAATGGAGTGAACTTCCGGTGGAGATCTGGAAGTACATATTCCAGTTGGTGGCAACCGCATCCCTGCAGAGCACAATGGAACTCCGTTGTGTTTCAAAGACCTTCAAGGAGTATGCCGATAGCTGGTCTACCCTTGCGGCGATTGACATGGATGGGTTTGATGGTGGATCCAGACCCACTGGTGGCGAAGACACAGATAGGCAAGTGCGTATCTTCGCAAATCGTTGCTGGGAAGCGAAGAACCCAGAGTCTCTATTCCGAATGGGAATACGAGTACTTGTCCAAGCAGCGAACTTACCTTTAGCCCTGGAGTATTTCGATGCAGCTTGCAAACCAGGAACACTGTATGGTGCACGCCCCAGTTTGGTGGTAGGTCATCACGTTGCATTTTATGCAGCGTGTATGATAAGAATGATTTTGGGACCAGAAGACGAGCAGCAAAAAATGGTGCAGCGACTGTGTGAAGTCCTCGACTGGGTGCAGAGCAGGTGGAACATTGACTACTGCAGAGAAGAAGTCAAACAGATGATGCTTCAGGCCGAGGGGTGTCATGAGCATCTGTTGAGGTATTTTCCGTCGACTACTGTTTTCCTGCCCGCCGGTAAGTGTCTTACTTGCGGTGAGTCAAGCTTTTGGCGTCCTTTTGGCCAGAACATGTGGGACGTGAATGGAGTTAGGTATGCAGGTAGAGAATGTTGCGACACTTGCAAGTGTTTCGTGGAGGCAGCATATTTCTACCAGCTGTTGATGTATGGAATTCCTAGACATCCGGCCTCTTATCCAAAGTGTCATTATTGGAGGTTTAAGGATGGCTTCTGGTAGTGTAAGCCCTGTGAGGCATTTTAGAATTTGTAATAAGAGTGTGTGCAAGTAGTTGTGTGGTTTGTTTATGTTGTGGTTTGATGTGTACTACCAGGTTATTAATGAATAAAACTTTGGATTTTAGAATCAAGTGTGATAACCTTGGGTGTACTCTGCGTCCTAATTTCGGGACGAAATTTCTTTAAGGAGGGTAGACTGTAATACCCCGAAAATTTCACTACTATTTTTATAAAATAGGTCGTGAAATTTGAAGTGAAATGGTGTGATTTCATATTTTTAGAGGTTTTCGTCGTAAAACGATAATTACGGCGGTAATTATAAGTTACACAAGGTTAATTAAGGTAACTTTTTATCTGTTGAGAATTTGGGAAAACTTCCTTCATGAAAGTTGTTGAGCTCGTCGATACGAGTTCGTGGACATGTGATTCGTCGAAAACGGACATCGTATGAAGGAGTTATGGCCTTCGGAAGTTTGGAAAATTTTGTATAAATATTGGGTATTTTTCAGAAATTTCATTTTTGCCCGGATCTTTCCGGAAACTTCCGAAAAAGCTCCCAACGGACAGAATCTTCGGGCGGCGCGTGGCAGCGCGTCCGGCCTCCGATGGCCACGATTCCGGTGGCGCCGGCTTCGTCTCCTCCCCCTATTCATTTCCCGTGAAGGTACCTTCCCCAAATTCTTGACGGAAAGTTGTCAACCGGAGCCGACAGTTTCTGCCAAAAAGGGGAAGCTTTCCGGCGACGTTTCCGGCCACCTCCGGCGATGAGACCTGTTGGGTTTTGCTCCCCTCCTGCCCAGCAACCTCCCCATGGTGGTGGATCACGGCGGCACGGCCTAGATCGGCGGCAACGAGGTTTTGCACTTTTTGGGATCTAAAACACACCGACACCGTTTCCGGCCACTTCCACTCCGATCCAGACCTCGAGGTGTTTACGAGAAGTGTAGCTCGTGCTTGTCGATTCATGGTTACTATTTAAAGACGCAGCAGGAATAAGAGGTGAGTGAATCTCACGATGTTTTTATATATGAATATTAATTCATATTGTGTTGTTTATGAAAATGAGTAATTGTGTTTATTAAAATGATTTGGTGATATATAATTAAATAAATAATTTAATTGATATATCGGGTTTGTGATTTTGGTGTTAAAACAATATTTGAAAAATATTCATTTTATTGTTTTGATTTGTGAATTTTGTGGGAACACAACAATTCAAAATATGATATTGTGTTTGCCTACTTGAATGATTTTTGTCCAAATGGACTGTCCTGGGGACAATGGCAATGGGTGAAAAATGGTAGCCCATTCAGTTAGAGCTCTAGACTGCGTAGCCCGTATTCATTGAAAACAAAGATGAATACTTTATGTAATTAACTTGATGTATTAAAAGGAGAAGAAAAATAGTATTCTCACTTTTAATCAGGCGAAGTTAAAAATAACTTGATGTATTAAAAGGAGAAGAAAAATGGTATTCTCACTTTTAATCAGGCTAAGTTATAAATGTTTTCGTGTGAGTATGGATTTTAATTATTATGATTTACAATTCTTAAAAAGAATGAAATCATAACTTTGGGAATTGATTTTTGGGAAGATTTATATTGTTTAATATTCTGAATTACCCTGGTATTAACATACACGTTTATGGGGCGTGTGGGGTTAAAATACGTGATATGGGGCGCGTAGGTTCAGTATATTATATAATATAAATTTTCTGGATTGGGATTGGATTTGGAGATTTATGGAATTTCTTTTAAATAAAAAGAAATCAGTATTTGGAGAAAATGATTTGGTGTGAGTTGATTTGAGATTACTTCTTTAATAATTGAAGTAATTACTATTTTGATTTACAATTCTTGAAAAATATTGAATTGTATTTGAAGGTTTAAATGATTCTTTTGAAAATAAAAGAATTTGATTTTTGGGTAAATGTGATCGGTGTGAGTAACCTGGGATCATTCATACCAGCTTCACAAGCTGACCGGGTTTGTTGATATAACCCGGTACACTATTCCACGGTGTAGGGTTTAATCGTGCAGGTTAGGTAACCAGAGTTGCATTGAAGGTTTGGTCGGTAAATCGTTATCGACCATAAGTGTTATTATTTGACTTCCGCTGTCTTGTAATAAATTTACTCTGATGGATAAATTAATTAATATCTTGTAATATCAATTTATTATTTAATTTATGGTTTGTAATATGTAACCCTAAAGAACGGGTCAGCATTTACATTTGTTGGGCATGGAGTACGCGTTGTTGTACTTGAATTAAAAGGAAAAAAATTCTAGTGCATATTTGTATTTGATATTCCATGTCGTCACGTTCCCGAAATGATTTGTAATTAAGGGCAAAATGCCTTATTAATTGATTTGAAAATCGGGGCGTGACAATATATCCTAATTAAATACATAATATACTCTAATTAATACAAAATATTTACAACTCATCCAACACTCCCCCTCAAGTTTGTGCCCCTCAAGTTGGTGCATAGATATCACGCATGCCCAACTTGCCCAATGAATTATAAAATACTTTACCAGAAACTCATTTGGTAAGAATATCAGCAAGTTGGTCTTCAGATCTCAAAAATGGAACATTAATGATTTAAGCTTCTAACTTCTCCTTGATGAAATGTCTTCTGTCTCCACATGTTTCATTCTATCATGTTGTACATGATTGTTTACAATCTCAATAGCTGGCTGGTTGTCACAGTGCAAATTCATGGCCACCTTAGGTTTGTAACCCAAATCTCTCAATAAGTTTCTCAACCACAATAGCATGTTCTTCATCCATGCTTGAATCTTTCATAGCTAGCAAACCTTTGAAGAAAACTTTTTAACATTGAGGACAATATTAAGTTCCAAACTTTCGGGGGGGGGGGGGGGGGGGGCGGAGGTTTAGCAACCTTTGTTTCATTAAATTGTTAGTCTCTTTACTTTCTTTGTGTGTTTGTTTGTGTTAGTTTCTTCCAACTCCAATGACGAGATTGAACTTAATTTGAATAAGGGCTAGAAAGCATGCTTGGGTCTCTTGATCTCATCTTTTCAAAATAAAATATTATGGAACTTATGCTTGATTTCATTTACGCCTAAGTTGTCAAATTGATGTATTGAAATGAGATAGCATAGAGAGACTTGTGAGAACTATACATGTCTAATTGTGAGTTTTGAGCTTAATGAAAGTGCATTCCAAAGTTCTCAACACTTTATTCTTCATGTGTGATCAATCTTGTGTGATATGCATCTCTAGAACATGTTTAATGTCTCTCAAAGGTTCTTGTCAAGCATGAATATATCTTGGAAATGATTTAGGCATTATGAATCCACCATGGCCAAATGAGCATGTATCCAAATTCTTAAGAGAATGAATATCGATCTTTAGTTTGCCATTTTAAGCCTTTGTTTTAGCCTTTTGTTTCTTTGCACCACAAATGTCTACTCTTAACTTAAACACTCGTCTTACCCTTTCCAAGCTATCTTAGTGAGCAATATTGTGAGATTGTTTATGTCAAGATGATACAAGAAGTTTGGGGGTTATTGGAAAAGAATAAGTGTGGGGAAGAAGTAATGTGTGTTGCAATTGTAATGTTCTCAGTTTCCATTGTAAAGAAAAACAATTACCAAAAAAAGTTTATATAAAAAAAAACAAAAAGAAAGTTCGTTTGAGTTCAATAAATTGTTTTTAGTTTCAGTTTGGAGGAGTGGTTTTTGAAAGTGAAAAGTATGAGCATTTTAGGTACCAAAGTTCTTAAAATCTCAACAAGAGAATTTTTTGCTAAGTTGCTTGGAATTTAATGATATATTTTCCATTTAATTTCTTTAACCCCTCAGCCTAAGCTCAATTACATCCAAATAAAAGTCCTTTTGATCCAAGATATTTTGTGCATGATAAGTGGAGATGAATTGAAAATCAAGCATATGGAGGCATTTGCATAAAGAATGTTTTGAGTGATATATAGTGTAGCTAACCCCTAAACACTTGTGTGAAATTTAGAGTGAGTCAAATATAAGCGAGACTAAGAGAGATATTTGAGAGAATGATTCTCAGATAATATTATTCATCTCACAAGGAGGCTTTATATAGGAGATACAACCGTACTACACTTGTACTACAGCTAGTACTCTACGCATACAATATTATATACAATTAATGCACAATATTTTTCCATTAATACTCTGATTAACATACTCCTAATATGACTCAACTACTCACTCCAACAGAGTGAATCTTGTGAATTTATGGTTAGTACAGTCTCAATATGTAATACCCCGAAAATTTCACTATTATTTTTATAAAATATGTCGTGAAATTTGAAGTGAAATGGTGTGATTTCGTATTTTTAGAGGTTTTCGTCGTAAAACAATAATTACGGTGGTAATTATAAGTTACACAAGGTTAATTAAGGTAACTTTGTATCCGTTGAGAAATTGGGAAAACTTTCTTCACGAGAATTGTAGACCTCGTCGAATCGAGTTCGTAGGAATTCGGTTCACCGGAAACGGACATCGTATGAAGAAGTTATGGCCGTCGGAAGTTTGACGAATTTCTATAAATAGAATGTTGGGATTTACTGTTCACCCGAAAATCAGAATTTATCCCAGAAATGTACTGTTCACGCCGTGAACAGTACCAGAAACTTCCTCCGGTGATTTCTCCCTCCTCCGGCCACCAATTTGTGTGAGACTTGTCCCAATCTCTTTGTCTCTTCATCCTCTTCGATTCTATACTAGTTTCATTCATTGATTTTCAGTATAGAAAGAGAAATCAAGAAAAGAAAAAGGAGAAAAACGCTGCCGAACTGTTCATCAGTTTCTGGGCAAGTTTCCGGCCAAATCGAGCCACCTTACCTACTGGGCTTTGTAGCCCTTGCCAGGGGCTTTCCAGCAACATAAAATACGCCTCAATCGGAGTTCGGACGAAGGAGAATTTTGGATTTGAAATCCTAGGGTTTTGGAGCTATCGAGGTAAATTCGAGACTTTCTACTTTAAATTGGCCCTTGTGGCAGTTATGAATGTTGTTGGTGGTATTGTGTAGAACATTGTGGTAAAATTTGGTAGCCATCGGACCACCTTGACCGGCGGTCTGACCACCGCCGGCGGCGGCGCGTGGGCGGCGCGTCCGGCCAGTCCAGGAGCAGTTATTTGCTCCGTTTGACTTGGTTCGTCGATACGAACAACTTTCGTGTTTTGACTTTTGTCAAATTCGGTCGTTTGATCAATGATCAATTAAGCGATAGTTATGGATCGTTAGATCTGTGATGATCCGACCGTTGGATCATCACCATTTTTGGATATGATGTTAGGATGCTAGAAATAAGCATGCTGTTGGATTTTGGAAGTTTCAGATTTGGTGTGGGACCCGTTGATGAATAGTAGACGTGGGACCCACGTTGACCGATGGTTGACTTTTGGTCAAATGGTCTCGATTAAATGTTCCGATGTCGTAGGAGACATTTGAGGAACATTTGGATTATTTTGGAAATGTATTATGCTAATTGGATATTGCATAATCATAGGTGTTTACGAGAAGTGTAGCTCGTGCTTGTCGATTCCTGGTTACTATTTGAAGACGCAGCAGGAATTAGAGGTGAGTGAATCTCACGATATTTTATATATGAATATTAATTCATATTGTGTTGTTTGCGAAAATAAATAATTATATTTATTTAAATGATTTTGCGATATATAAATTAAATACAGTTTTAATTTGATATATCAGCATGTGTGATTTTGTGTTAAAACAATATTTGAAAGTATTCATTTTATTGTTTTAATTGGTGGATTTTGTGGGAACAATATTTCAAAAATTATGATATTGTGTTTGCCTACTCGAATGTTTTTGTAGCCAATGGGTGAAGGTTAGAGCTTTAGACTGTGTAGCCAATGGGTGAAGGTTAGAGCTCTAGACTGTGTAGCCAATGGTGAAGGTTAGAGCTTTAGACTGTGTAGCCAGAAGGTGAAGGTTAGAGTTCTAGACTGTGTAGCCATGTATTCATTGAAAACAAAGATGAATACTTTATGTAATAAAGGAGAAGAAAAATGGTATTCTCGCTTTATCTTGATGTATTAAAAGGAGAAGAAAAATGGTATTCTCGCTTTTAATCATTTGAAGTTGATTGTGGTTTTGTGTGAGTATGATATGAATTTGCTTCTTAAATAATTGAAGCATTGATTTATTGAATTACAATTCTTGAACAATATTGAATTGTATTTTGAAGTTTTTACTTCTTTAAAAATTGAAGTAATTATTATTATGATTTACGATTCTTAAAAAGAAAGAATCATAATTTTGGGAAATGATTTTGGGGAAAGTTTATATTGTTTAATATTCTGAATTACCCTGGGATTAACATACACGTTTATGGGACGTGTGGGGTTAAAATACGTGGTATGGGGCGCGTAGGTTCAGTATATTTTATAATATGAATTTTCGGGATTTGAATTGTTTTTGAAAAGTATAAGTTACATATATTTGTTTAAAACAAACTATATATGTATATTTTGTTAAACGGTTTAGGGTGAGTAAAACTGAGTTAACTCATACCAGCTTCGTAAGCTGACCGGGTTTGTTGATATAACCCGGTACACTATTCCACGGTGTAGGGGTTATACCTGCAGGTTAGGATAACCAGGAGTAATGCAAGGCTGCATACTTTTTGTTGGGTTATAAGACTTCCGCTATTTTATGCTTCGCACTCTGAAGATTTATTTATGTAATATTTTGATGTATCAATTTATTATATAAATATTTGGTATGTAATATTCGACTCTTGTATTGAGTTTGAAATTACAATGTTGGGCATGGAGTTGGTGTTGTGTACTTGAATTAAAAAGAAAAAAATTCTAGTGCATATTTGTATTTGATATTCCATGTCGTCACGTTCCCGAAATGGTTTGTAATTAAGGGCAAAATGCCTTATTAATTGATTGGAAAATCGGGGCGTGACAGATTGGTATCAGAGCAAAACAATGCTCTAAGGAAGTGATTGAGCAATGGAACGCTCTAAGGAAATGAAACGAGTTGTTGAGTTGTGAAGTGAAGTTAGGGTTTAGAGCTTAGGATCGGTTAGGGTTTGACGTTAGGTTCTTAGATTCATTCAAGTGATGGTTACTTCGTATGCTTAATAGCACACAGTATTTATCGAGTGATGGCCCGACCGCGGCGGATCCCCATCATGTGCTCTTCAGTGCTGTTGTGTTGTTAAGAATATAAAGTACAAATTACAATTCCTTATACGGTAGTCTTACATGGCTACATTCTTAACTCTCTCAACCGTACCCTGGATCAAACGACAGACTTGATCCACTGACCCTTTCTTATTCTTCAGCAACTCAGTAGAGATCTGTGTTGCTACTGTTACTAGACAACCAATGTACGGATTGTCTGAGACCCCTTCTGTTCTTCCAGCAGTAGGCATATCTGGTAGAATTGAAAAACCTGAAGTTAGGAATACAATTGTACCTAACTCACAACCACCTAATAACTTCTGGACCGTTGACTGACTGATAGAGGCATAAATCACGTATGACCCTGTTGAATCAGTACAACTTTCTTGGAGTACGTAGGTGTCGTCGATTTGCATCAAGGTGACACAGTTGCGTGGGTCTTGACCCGTTGTGATGTGTGCAATCTCTTGGACTGTCTTGCCCAATGCTTGGTGGTCCCACTGGTTCCGAGTTTGTACGTCAGTGAAGAAGTCAAACAGCTTTCGGTGAGAGACATGATGTTGGAATATTGCAGTTGCAGTTCGAGTAAGACCATGAGGCTTATTCGGCCTATTCCAAATTTTGTTAGTGGAGACTCTTATCCCTGAACCCCTGAACTTGGTTTGTTCAGCTACCTTCCATTCATGAGCAGTAGAGTTGCCGATGCCTGTGCAGAAATCCGTCACTAATCTGCATGTCATCTGCAACAAGTTTCTTCTTCCTTCTACCGATGGTATGACACAAAAGTCTTGAGGTGGATGAGTGACAGCCGCAGAATAGTTGAACCGTTCTGCTTGCCTCTGCAATATTTCTACCCATCGCCTTGCTCCAAAGGCTAAGCCTGACTCCACTAGCGTTCTGTATGTTTGGTGCATGAGTTGATCTCGTACATCAACATGTTCCACCCATACGACACGAGAGCTGCCGTTGAACAAGTCTTGGATTAAGCATCCGGATGGACGCTTCTTGCATTGAGATCTGGGGTGTGGACCCAGATTTGAACTTAACCCCTCCACAGAGACATCAACTATGGCCCAACTCTGTTCTGTTTGTCGTTGACAATAACGAACAAAGTGAGTGACACGAGTGGAAACAGATGGAGTGGTTACCTGGAACTCAGCAGTCATGACTTGGATGGTGTCGTGGTAGTTTTCAGCAGTCCCTGTTGATAAGACATCAAGGATATTCGCCCTTGAAATGATGCTACTGAATATGGTGGACCATTGGTCCACATCCATGAAGAAATTCAAGAGTACGACAGGACTGAGAGGAATAGTGGCTGTGTAGCGAGAAGCTTCGGTTTGGAAGTTAGTGGGAGTGAGATCAATACCGTTAGTGAAGATTCTCTTGTACTCTGCTTCATTCAGGAACTCATGAAGCGTGGCTGAGCTGGATTTGAGTGCAGAGATCCACAGTGGCGCATCAGCAGATGCCATGATGATTAGCTCATCTCTGACCGACACAATGATTTCAGAAATCTTAGTTGTGTCTGCCACGACAGATGCTTGTTCAGGTTCTGAACGGTTGATGTTGTCTGGTTGGTGTGTAGAAGAAGAGTGATGTGGGATCGACATACACTTTTGAACATCCCTCCTCATGTGAGACTTTTCCCTTGGACCGATGACTGCAGGAATTGGAAGAGTCTGAGGTTGTGGGGTAGTCTCTTCGATTCCTTTGAGTAGCTCACTATTGGGAGTAACTCGTTTTCCACAGTGGTTGCAGTTGATTCGGTTGAATGCTGCTTGGTACTGGCTAAGTTGAGCTTGAAGCTCATTGATTTTCTGTCTCAGCAGAAAATTTTGTTGACGAGTTGTTTGGGCAGGCGTTCGGGGTCGATGCTTTATCACCCAGGCAGAGACTTGTGCAAACGTTAACTTTATTTGGTCACCCAAATCTTGTCGCTGTTGAACAGTTGGCTGTGGAAAAGCCTCGACGAAGTCCTTCAATGCTTGGACTTGGTATTTGGTGAAGCTCTTCCTCAGTGGAATACGTTTGGATGAACTAGGTTCAGCTTGTGGAGATGATACTTGTGGACTTGGGGCTACTTCAATGGCTTCGTCTTCTGCTAGAAGCATGTCTAGCATGTCGATATCGGTGTCGAATTCTAAAGCTGGTGAAATTATTTCATCTAAACCCTCAAAGAATTGGCTTTCAGAGGGATCAGATTGAAGTAATTCACTGAACGAATTCACTTTGCGTGACATGTTTGAGTTGGTGAAATTTCTGAGAAGTGGAGTGAAGAAGTCCTCTTTGAAAGAGAAAGGAAGTTATGGCACTAATGGAAAGTATCTGTTAGTGGATGCGTAAGGTGTATATTTATTGTTGGTGGAGGACTTAAAAATTCAAAAGCAAAAGTGAGCGGCTGATTTACAGCTAATTGTCGGAGCCCTTGGAGATCGTGGAAGATTTCTTTTCCCCGATGCATGGATTTTCCACATACAGTTCCACTCTTGTGAGACCTCGCATCTTTTGAGGAATTATTTATGAGAAAGTTAAAGTAAAGAGCCATTATGATCGACATTTGTGGAAAACTGAGATTTTGTTGATTTAAATCTTGTGGAATCTTGCATCGTGGGCGATACTTTTGAGTAATTGAGACAGATATGAGCAATAATTATTCTTAGTGGGTTGCTGAGTGCACCGCACTCGCATTAAAGAAAGATTTCCCTTACGGTGGAAAGTTGTGTTTAAATACATAGGATAAGGAGTTGTGTTACTCACTTCATATCTGTTATCAAACAAACACTTCGACTAAAATTTTCTCTTACACAATGGTGAACAAGGGAGAGTGCAACAAGCGTTCCAAGAACACTGATTGGAGTGAACTTCCGGTGGAGATCTGGAAGTACATATTCCAGTTGGTTGCTACCGCATCCCTGCAGAGCACAATGGAACTCCGTTGTGTCTCGAAGGACTTCAAGGAGTATGCCGATAGCTGGTCTACGTTGGCGGCGATCGACATGGATGGGTTCGATGGTGGATCCAGACCCACTGGTTCCATAGAAGCGGACAGGCAGGTGCGCATCTTCGCTAATCGATGCTGGGAAGCGAAGAACCCGGAGTCTCTGTTCCGAATGGGAATACGAGTACTCGTGGAGGCAGCGAACATATCTTTAGCCCTGGAGTATTTCGATGCGGCATGCAAACCAGGAACATTCTATGGTTCGCGTCCCAGTTCAGTGGTAGGTCATCATGTTGCATTTTATGTAGCATGTATGATTAAGATGATTTTAGGACCACGAGCCGAGCAGCAGAAAACGGTGCAGCGACTGTGTGAAGCCCTCGACTGGTGGAGAAGCGGATGGAACATCTACTACTGTAGACAAGAAGTCGAGCGGATGATGCATCAGGCTGAGTTTTGTCATGAGCATCTACTGCTGTATTTTCCGTCGACTACTGCTTTCCTACCCGCCGGTAAATGTCTTACTTGTGGTGAGTCAAGTTTTTGGCGTCCTTTTGGCCAGGACATGTGGGATGTGGATGGAGATAGGCATGCAGCTAGAGAATGTTGCGACACTTGCAAGTGTTTCGTGGAGGCAGCATATTTCTACCAGCTGATGATGTATGGAATTCCGAGACATCCGGCCTCTTATCCACGAAGTCACTACTGGAGGTTTAAGGATGGCTTCTGGTAGTTAAAGCCCTGTGAGGCAATTTAAGAATTTGTTTTAGAAGTGTGTGCAAGTTGTTTCCTAGTTATGTTGTGGTTTGATTGTACTACCTAAGTTATTGATCAATAAAACTTTGGATTTTGGAATCAAGTTGTGATAACCATGGGTGTACTCTGCGTCCTAATTTCGGGACGAAATTTCTTTAAGGAGGGTAGACTGTAATACCCCGAAAATTTCACTATTATTTTTATAAAATATGTCGTGAAATTTGAAGTGAAATGGTGTGATTTCGTATTTTTAGAGGTTTTCGTCGTAAAACAATAATTACGGTGGTAATTATAAGTTACACAAGGTTAATTAAGGTAACTTTGTATCCGTTGAGAAATTGGGAAAACTTTCTTCACGAGAATTGTAGACCTCGTCGAATCGAGTTCGTAGGAATTCGGTTCACCGGAAACGGACATCGTATGAAGAAGTTATGGCCGTCGGAAGTTTGACGAATTTCTATAAATAGAATGTTGGGATTTACTGTTCACCCGAAAATCAGAATTTATCCCAGAAATGTACTGTTCACGCCGTGAACAGTACCAGAAACTTCCTCCGGTGATTTCTCCCTCCTCCGGCCACCAATTTGTGTGAGACTTGTCCCAATCTCTTCGTCTCTTCATCCTCTTCGATTCTATACTAGTTTCATTCATTGATTTTCAGTATAGAAAGAGAAATCAAGAAAAGAAAAAGGAGAAAAACGCTGCCGAACTGTTCATCAGTTTCTGGGCAAGTTTCCGGCCAAATCGAGCCACCTTACCTACTGGGCTTTGTAGCCCTTGCCAGGGGCTTTCCAGCAACATAAAATACGCCTCAATCGGAGTTCGGACGAAGGAGAATTTTGGATTTGAAATCCTAGGGTTTTGGAGCTATCGAGGTAAATTCGAGACTTTCTACTTTAAATTGGCCCTTGTGGCAGTTATGAATGTTGTTGGTGGTATTGTGTAGAACATTGTGGTAAAATTTGGTAGCCATCGGACCACCTTGACCGGCGGTCTGACCACCGCCGGCGGCGGCGCGTGGGCGGCGCGTCCGGCCAGTCCAGGAGCAGTTATTTGCTCCGTTTGACTTGGTTCGTCGATACGAACAACTTTCGTGTTTTGACTTTTGTCAAATTCGGTCGTTTGATCAATGATCAATTAAGCGATAGTTATGGATCGTTAGATCTGTGATGATCCGACCGTTGGATCATCACCATTTTTGGATATGATGTTAGGATGCTAGAAATAAGCATGCTGTTGGATTTTGGAAGTTTCAGATTTGGTGTGGGACCCGTTGATGAATAGTAGACGTGGGACCCACGTTGACCGATGGTTGACTTTTGGTCAAATGGTCTCGATTAAATGTTCCGATGTCGTAGGAGACATTTGAGGAACATTTGGATTATTTTGGAAATGTATTATGCTAATTGGATATTGCATAATCATAGGTGTTTACGAGAAGTGTAGCTCGTGCTTGTCGATTCCTGGTTACTATTTGAAGACGCAGCAGGAATTAGAGGTGAGTGAATCTCACGATATTTTATATATGAATATTAATTCATATTGTGTTGTTTGCGAAAATAAATAATTATATTTATTTAAATGATTTTGCGATATATAAATTAAATACAGTTTTAATTTGATATATCAGCATGTGTGATTTTGTGTTAAAACAATATTTGAAAGTATTCATTTTATTGTTTTAATTGGTGGATTTTGTGGGAACAATATTTCAAAAATTATGATATTGTGTTTGCCTACTCGAATGTTTTTGTAGCCAATGGGTGAAGGTTAGAGCTTTAGACTGTGTAGCCAATGGGTGAAGGTTAGAGCTCTAGACTGTGTAGCCAATGGTGAAGGTTAGAGCTTTAGACTGTGTAGCCAGAAGGTGAAGGTTAGAGTTCTAGACTGTGTAGCCATGTATTCATTGAAAACAAAGATGAATACTTTATGTAATAAAGGAGAAGAAAAATGGTATTCTCGCTTTATCTTGATGTATTAAAAGGAGAAGAAAAATGGTATTCTCGCTTTTAATCATTTGAAGTTGATTGTGGTTTTGTGTGAGTATGATATGAATTTGCTTCTTAAATAATTGAAGCATTGATTTATTGAATTACAATTCTTGAACAATATTGAATTGTATTTTGAAGTTTTTACTTCTTTAAAAATTGAAGTAATTATTATTATGATTTACGATTCTTAAAAAGAAAGAATCATAATTTTGGGAAATGATTTTGGGGAAAGTTTATATTGTTTAATATTCTGAATTACCCTGGGATTAACATACACGTTTATGGGACGTGTGGGGTTAAAATACGTGGTATGGGGCGCGTAGGTTCAGTATATTTTATAATATGAATTTTCGGGATTTGAATTGTTTTTGAAAAGTATAAGTTACATATATTTGTTTAAAACAAACTATATATGTATATTTTGTTAAACGGTTTAGGGTGAGTAAAACTGAGTTAACTCATACCAGCTTCGTAAGCTGACCGGGTTTGTTGATATAACCCGGTACACTATTCCACGGTGTAGGGGTTATACCTGCAGGTTAGGATAACCAGGAGTAATGCAAGGCTGCATACTTTTTGTTGGGTTATAAGACTTCCGCTATTTTATGCTTCGCACTCTGAAGATTTATTTATGTAATATTTTGATGTATCAATTTATTATATAAATATTTGGTATGTAATATTCGACTCTTGTATTGAGTTTGAAATTACAATGTTGGGCATGGAGTTGGTGTTGTGTACTTGAATTAAAAAGAAAAAAATTCTAGTGCATATTTGTATTTGATATTCCATGTCGTCACGTTCCCGAAATGGTTTGTAATTAAGGGCAAAATGCCTTATTAATTGATTGGAAAATCGGGGCGTGACACAATATGCATGCTTGATTTGGTGCATAAAATGACAACTAAGGCATGTTCACACACTTCACTCAAGCATTTGACCCGGCCATAGCTTCATAAAATTTTGAGACCTAGCTTGCTGATTTTCACGCCCTAATCTAATTGTGTTCTTTAAAGATAATGTTGGAAGGAATAGCTTGTGTTAGTGTTTTTGTGTCGGATTTGGATTTAGTATTAGTTTGCTTGAGGACAAGAAAAGTCTAAGTTTGGGGGTATTTGTTTGCTAGGCTCTAAAATACACATATATTTTTGTACTTAAATTGTGGATTTTACTTGTGTTTTGTGCTTAAATGTCATGCATTAATCAATTTCCTTGTTCATCTAGGGAATCCTGCAAGAGAAGGAAAATGCCCAGATTTAAATCAAGGCTTGTGAAACATGAGATTGGAGAAATTAAAGAGGAGAAAACAGGAAGTTTGAAGCGAATAAAGTGCAAATCGGAGTTCGGCAAGAGTAAGCCTTGAGTATAGGTTACACATTAACAACTAAATAAACTAAACGAATAATCATGCAAGCATACCTATAGCCATACTAAGTCACTTTGTAAAAGTAGGACCCCACCGTTGCACACATCTTTTAATTTGAACGCCTGGTCATAAGTCCTCTTTGTTTTCTGGGATGGGAAGGATTTGTATCATAAAATAATTCATCCAAGCACCCGATAGAAAAAACATTGTTTTGCAATAGGACAATGATTTTTCCACAGAGCTCTAAGAGTTTTGGCTTTTCAAGTTTCGGGACAATCGTGAAAGTCTTAATCGCTTGCCGCATCAACTTGTCATATACATGTATTGTCTGTTAGACATGCTACCTGTCTTTGATCACCCATTAAAACTATTAAATCTGCTACATGCAAATCAAATAATATAAAGAAGACTATAACCACATAACTCAAATAAGAACACAGCACAAGAGTCGATCAATACAGACAAACTCTAAGATTAACCCGTATCAACCATGATAGATCTTCTCCTCCAATCAATCTTGTATGCAAACACTATAATGAGACGAAGTTTATGAATTGCGTGGAGATTCATAGAACAAGGACCTAATAGTCTAATACTATATATAAGCATTCTAAGACTAAGTGCCTACTATAAAAGATTCTTAGTCCTAATTAATATAAGCCTTTGTAAATAACCTAATTCCTGTACAGTTTGGATTACGCAATAACCAAGTAATAGACCTCCAAAACCTTTTACATGACTAGAATTAACTTTGCTTAATCTGATCACTTATTCTATAAATAACATAGCTAAGTTGTTGTGTCTAAATTAAGCTATGACAATTAAGTCCACAATATTTCTTACAGATAAATGGCACAAAAGTACATAACTGAAAAAGAAAGCTAGGCATACCTTGAGAGAATATAACAAGGAGAGAAGGAGATCAATTAAGTAATCAGTTAAACTGAAGAATCCTCTTTGTTTGACTCTTTTCTTTTTCTGTTAGGGGCCATCCATTTGGACAATTCCTTAACTAATTTGGTATATATGGCAAATAAAAAATAATAATCTATTTAAAGCACTTACGATGATTATTTCCATAGCTCCTTGGAATGATTCGTAGTATTACTAGTTAAAGATACAGTATATCATTTCCATGGAGGATGAGGAAATTGTACCAATAACAACTGTGGTAAATACAATCAGATAACTTAGTTTTCTATGAGACAGTACACAACACAAGGCCCTAAGGTTGATTAGACTTCAATCCTGCACCGTGATAATCATTTTCCTATTCTTTCTTGCTAACAAGAAAACAGGGCAATGATATTCCCTGAGGTAAATCAAGAATTTATGGACAAAATATTCCAGTAAATTAAGAAAAGAGGAAACAAATACTTCTTACTGCTTAAACCTGCATATGATATACATAATAATGATATTGATTTATTTATACTGGGCCAATGCATTACCATTAACATTTTGTGAAAGGAGGAACATATATATATATATAGTATCGATTGGAATTACAAAATGAGGTCATGGTTCTACGTCTAGTCTCTACTCATTACTCATAGAAATGAAAATTATACGATAGTGAAATTGCAACAAGAATTTACTACTATTACTATGAATGAAATATTGAAATGTAACCAGCAGAAGGAAGAAGAACGAAACTCGAAAAGAAATATGGGAGAGAAGATTTCACACCCAATAAAAACATCAAGAAGGAGCATCACCCATTTCTTGCAACTCCCTTCTTTTAACCCAACCATATGTTCAAAATACTCTAAAATTGACCCAAAGCCGCTATAATCATATTTTTGGATTTGTCCTTCCAATCCCTGCGCAAAAAAAAAGTTTAAACTTATAATCCAATAAATAATAAAATGTTGAAGGAAACCTACTTTGTGTGTGCCTTGTCAACCTAGGATTAGATTAGGTAGTATAGCATATGGATTACATATTGAATAGAAGTCCTATTAGGACATGGATTGTACCCTTGTGTTTCTCTATATATAGAGGCACCTATTCATTAATAAAGATACTCTCTATTCCTGTGCTATTTGCTCTCTTCTTTACTTTCTGTCTTGTGGTTGATTGCACCTTTACTTAAACACGTTATCAGCACGAACCTCTAAGCCCTGAGATCAAAAGCCAAAAATCCTTGAGCATAGCATCCTGCTAGCGCCAACACCCTAGAACCCTAACCCTAGGTTTCCTGCGTGTTCCCGCTGCTACTGGACGACGCACGATCGATCGCAACATTCCGCACGATCGATCGCACGAAGCTTCTGCCGAGAATCATCTTCTCCTTGCTGCTGCTTCTGCTTGCTCCTGTTAGAGTAAACTTTATTTCAGCATTCATTGTAAACAAAATAAACTATACGTAAACAATATTTCTATAACAAAACTAAGATCAGATATAAAGTATAAGGTGATTAACCAGTTTGATTGCTGTTGTCCATTCCTTCTCCAAGATACACGCAATAGTCTCTCTTTGAGTTGATGGGATTATGTATTGAGAAAAGTTTGTGTTCTTGCAGGGGAATCAACAAAGACCCTTCTCAGTTTTATAACTGAGGAATAGTAGTTATTGGCAGTTCCTTCCATCAAGGAACTGTTTATAACTTCTTATCTATTCTGACAAGGATCTAATCCTAATCAATGCATTATTTGAATTTGAATTCAAATCAGATTGCTTTAGTTAAGTCTTATAATTACATTCGTTAACTTTACTAAAACACTAATGTTACATTTGAATCCAAATAACTCTACTTCACTTACAGTATGCTTATGCTTTTGTATATACATATGCAGACCGCATATATATCTAGTTCTTTAGATTATCTTACAATCTCCCACTGAACTAGATATTCTTAAAACTTAAAGTGAAGTAAATTATTATTACTGAAGTGTGCACTGGATTCACAAGACATTAATCTGATTTTCAAAGTCCTGTCAATTATAACCAACTGTATTGAGTCACAAGAATTTTCAGTGCGTTGATAACACACAGTTCCTTGAAACCACAACACACTAGTTACAATTACATGAACTACCTCAAATGCAATAAACCTGAACATGCTTAAAATGTTGTAATCAACAATTGTATAAGCACTATTGACTCCAAACTAATCTTGGAAACAAATCTATTGCTTACTGCATAAAATTACTGATTTGCATCAGTACCACATGTATATACAAATTAATTATGCAGCTATAAAGTTTAACTGAAATTTATACTCCAAATATATATAATAAGACAATAGACTTAAATGCGATAAGCAAACCACTTGAATATTGTAGCACTTAATAATACTGTAAACATTACACAGTAAACCTACAATTTCAACAACTTAAACATCAATACTTGATAGCACCCCCATTCTTTTAACATGCTCCACAAAACAAGCAACTGGTAAAGCCTTTGTTAAGGGATCTGCCAATTGTTCTCTTGTCTCTATTTTCACAACTTCAACCTCATTGTCTCGTACACTTTCCCTCACAGAATAATACTTCACATCTATATTCCTAGATGCAGAAGTTCTCTTGTTATTCTTTGAAAAGAAAACTGCTGCTGCATTGTCACAATAAATAGTCATTGGTCTTGCTGCAGAATCAACAGCCTTCAATCTTGAAATAAAAATTTTAAGCCATAATGCATGAGCTGTAGCTTCAAACACAGCAATATACTCGGCTTGAAAGGTTGATGTTGCAGTTAATGACTGTTTGTTAGTTCTCCATGATATTGCTCCACCAGCAAGCATAAAAATATAACCAGATGTTGATTTTAAATCGTCTGGATCCTGCTTGTAAGAAGCATCTGTAAAACATTCCACTTTCAATTCTTGATCTTCAATCCTTCTATATACTAACACATGATCACTAGTAGCCTTTAAATACCTCAAGACCTTTTTCCCCGCAATCCAATGTTCATGTCCTGCATTGGATTGAAATCTGGATAGCATATTGACTGCAAAAGCTATGTCAGGTCTTGTGCAAACCTGTGCGTACATCAAACTTCCCACTAATCTTGCATATGGAACATTCTCCATGCTTTTCTTTTGAAAATTATTTTGTGGACACTGACCTTTGTGAAGCTTATCTCCTTTTGACATTGGTGACTCACCACTTCTCCCTTTTTCCATGCCAAACCTATGCAACACTTTATCAACATAATGCTTCTGTGATAACCCCAATACACATTTACTTCTATCTCTCTTAATCTCAATACCTAGCACGTAATGTGCTTCTCCCATATCCTTCATATCAAAATTCTTTTGCAAAAAATCTTTGACTGATTTCAGTAAGGCAACACTATTTGATGCAAGCAGTATATCATCAACATATAAAATCAAGAATATTAAACTACTCCCACTAACCTTGCAGTATATGCATTCATCAAGTTTGTTCTCTTCAAAACCAAAATCTGTAACCACTTTGTCAAATTTTAAATACCATTGCCTCGATGCCTGCTTTAAGCCATAAATGGACCTTTTTAAACTACAAATCTTTCTCTCATCTTCCATGAAGCCCTCTGGTTGAAGCATGTAAATTTCTTCCTCCAAATTTCCATTCAAAAAGGCTGTCTTAACATCCATTTGATGCAGTTCCAAATCATAATGTGCCACCAATGCCATGATAACTCTAAAAGCATCTTTAGTTGACACGGGTGAAAATGTCTCATTGTAATCCACACCTTCCTTTTGATTGTAACCCTTTGCAACCAGTCTAGCCTTGTACCTCTCAATTTTTCCATTTGCATCTCTTTTGGTTTTAAACACCCATTTACAACCTATATAGGCTTCATTTCTTCTGTTCTCTCCACCAATTTCCACACAAGGTTCTTTGACATGCTCATTAATTCATCTTCCATAGCTAATTGCCATTTCTCACTGTTAACAGATTGTATGGCCTCCTTGTATGACTTAGGATCATTATCTTCTCCCAAATCAAATTCAACCTCAGTAGAGAACAAATGATAATCATTAGAAATTGCAGACTTTCTTTCTCTTGTTGATCTCCTTATTGGAACTATTTCTGGGACAACTTCAACTGCTGCATTTTCGTGCATTTCTATATTATCATTCTCTTGAACTGGTTCTGCTACAATTTCTTCAGTTTGCACAACTTGTAATGGAATTTGATTTCCAATAACCAAATGTTCCTGAACAAAGCTATTATCTTCAACTACAACTTCTTCTGGATATACAAACCATCCTTCAAAATTCTTTTCATTTTGGTCGAGACATGATGGATCTGTTATTGCTTCACCTTGATCAAACATTTCATCATAAAATGTTGCCCTATTCGTCTCAAAAATTCTTTGACCTCTTGCAGAATTATAAAACTTGTAGCCCTTTGATTTCTCTGCATAGCCAATAAAAAATGCTGATATTGATTGTGAATCAAGTTTATCTCTTTTCTCCACATCATAAACTCTTGCTTCTGCTTTACACCCCCACACATGAAGATGATTCAGACTTGGTTTATATCCACACCACTGCTCCAATGGAGTATTTTGCACAGCCTTTGTAGGAGTTCTATTACAAATATAATTGGCTGTTTTCAAAGCTTCTCCCCATAAAAACTTTGGCAGGCCTGATCTAACAAACATGCTCCTAACCATGTTCATTAAAGTCCTGTTTTTTCTTTCAGAAACTCCATTCTGTTGAGGAGTGTAAGGTGTGGTATATTGTGCAACAATTCCACACTCTTCTAAATATAAAGCAAAGGGACCTTTGTGCTGCCCCTTTTCTGAGTATTTGCCAAAATACTCACCTCCTCGATCTGATCTCACCACTTTAATCAATCTTTCAGTTTGTCTTTCAATTTCATTTTTGAAAATTTTGAAACATTCCAACACTTGTGATTTTTCAGAAATGAGATAAATAAAACAATATCTTGAAAAATCATCAATGAAAGTAACGAAATATGAATTTCCACATATTGTTTGAACTGGAAAGGGTCCACAGACATCTGTATGAATCAAGTCTAAAAGATGTTCACTTCTTTTAGAGTGAAAATTTCTGGAATTTGTCATTTTCCCTTTTAAACAATCTATGCAATTTTCAAAATCATTAAAATCTAATGCAGGTAAAACATTTTGTTTAACCAACTCTTGCAATCTAAATTTTGAAATGTGACCTAATCTTTTATGCCACAGAAAAGATGATGCACTTTGTTTGTTCTTTCTTTTGACACCAGAAACTTTATTGATTGAAAACACATCATTTGAACAACTATTATTGCAGAAAACTTCATTAACACAGTTGACATGCCAATAACCATCTATTAAATCAGCATTACCAAAACAACATGTATCTTTATAAAATAACATCATAATATTATTGCTTGAAAAGCTAAAACCATCATCCTTAACAAATTGAGAACCAGATATTAGGTTTCTCTTTATTTCTGGAATACAATACACATCACTTAATTCTAATACATACTTATTCCTAAACAACAACTTGACAATTCCTATGGCTTGAACTTCTACTTTTTGTCCACTTGCAGTACATACGTTAGTCTCATTCTTCTTTGGGATTGTTATTCTTGATAATCCTGCAATGAGTTCACAATATGAATTGGTGAACCAGTATCAAACCACCAAGAATTGTCATTTTTGAAATCATTTGACTCAACAGAAAAAATAGATTTGAAAAGAAAATTACCTTTCTTGTTCAGCCAATTTTTGAAACCATCACAGTCCTTTTTGAAATGGCCAATTTTCTTACAAAAGAAACACTTCATTTGGCCTGGTGATGCAGTGTGAAATTTTCCCTTGGTGATATCAGATTTCACAGGATTCCTTGATGAACTTCCCTTGAAGTTCTTTCCAAAGTTTTTCTTATATTTGGGTTTCCCCACATAGTTTATAGTCACTGCCTTTCCTCTCTTAAGTACCTCAGTCTCTTCCTGCACACATATAGAAATTAGTTCATTTAGACTCCATTTTTCCTTTTGAGTGTTATAGAGAGTCTTGAGATGACTGTATGGGTCTGGCAGTGAGTTCAGGAGCAGATGCACCAAGAATGAGTCTTCAATGTTCACATTGAGGCCCTTCAGTTTTCCAGCAGTGTCTATCCCTTGCATAATGTATTCTCTGATATTTCCTTGTCCATTGAACTTCATTTTGATTAGTTTGTTCATCAAAATCCCAATCTCAGCCTTGTCAGACACTTTGTACTTGTCTGCAATGGAGTTAAAGTACTCCCTTGCATTTTCAGAATCTGGTATTCCTCCCTTCACTGCATCTGTCATGCTTTTCTTCATGCAGATCAAGGTCATCCTATTGTGCCTGTGCCACTGCTGGTACTTGTCTCTAGTCTCCTTGCTTGCATTGGCAGTTGGCTCCAGTGGTGGCTCCTCCCTCAACACATGATCAAAATCCAAAATTCCCAGGTTCAATTCTATATCTCCCTTCCATTTCTTGTAGTTCAATCCATTGAGCAACTCAATCTGATTGATGCTCATGGGGAAATGCATTGCTGTAAATGCATGTATTGATTAGTCAATATGGTATATATATACCATTGACATAATTTAAAATCCCAAAATGCAAATTAATAATATGCATTCTATACAGTACGTATAATATATATATTTTCAAGATAAATGTTTGCCATAATAAGATATTGGTATCATTTGTGATACACACAATCCCAGAGAACAACAAAACGTTTTCTTGTATATATATACATATCAGCATACTAATTTTAATTGAAAACAACTTCTTTGGAAGCATATAAACAATTCAAATCAGTGTGGAGATGTCTCAATTATAATTTTCTCAAGGAAAATTGATGATGCATATCACTGTGACTATTTTGATAGCATACAGTACATAAGCATATCAGTTCTTTATATGACAGTTCATAGTATTCAACATGTCAATTAATTCATGACTACTGCGGTAGCATATGAATTTGAATGAAGTTATATAATATCATTCTAATATATTTACAGTATTTAGTCATGTATACAGGGTTTATCAATTCTTTATTATGCATTTGAAATTAATCAAACTAAAATAATCACATGAGTATTTAGCAGCAATGTTATAATTCCAGAATCATATAAAATAAAACATATCAATCTTAGTTTGAGTATAGTTGCTCTGATACCAAATGTTAGAGTAAACTTTATTTCAGCATTCATTGTAAACAAAATAAACTATACGTAAACAATATTTCTATAACAAAACTAAGATCAGATATAAAGTATAAGGTGATTAACCAGTTTGATTGCTGTTGTCCATTCCTTCTCCAAGATACACGCAATAGTCTCTCTTTGAGTTGATGGGATTATGTATTGAGAAAAGTTTGTGTTCTTGCAGGGGAATCAACAAAGACCCTTCTCAGTTTTATAACTGAGGAATAGTAGTTATTGGCAGTTCCTTCCATCAAGGAACTGTTTATAACTTCTTATCTATTCTGACAAGGATCTAATCCTAATCAATGCATTATTTGAATTTGAATTCAAATCAGATTGCTTTAGTTAAGTCTTATAATTACATTCGTTAACTTTACTAAAACACTAATGTTACATTTGAATCCAAATAACTCTACTTCACTTACAGTATGCTTATGCTTTTGTATATACATATGCAGACCGCATATATATCTAGTTCTTTAGATTATCTTACAGCTCCTGCTCCTCCTACTAGCTGCTGCTGCTTCTGCCTGCTGCTGCTAATCTTCTATATCTTCTAAAGTTCAAGAATCAAGACTCAAGAAAAAGAATACCAAGTAAGCTTTTATAAACGTTGCTGCTTTATGAATTTAAATTCACCTTTCTTTTTCTCAAGGGACTTCCAACATCCCTCCTCTACCTCCCACCTTTCTATAACGTGGGATTCTTGAATCGGACCTATCCAAACTATGAGAAGCATTAGGGGAGTGATCGAGCTTCATATCGCTTGCGATATGTGTAAGTCATGAGCACTTCTAATGTCATCATGCTATTGGTGTGAGTTCAAGAGCCGAATTATGGGGATTCGAGCTAACCCTCCGGATAAGGAATCCGTAGAGAGAAGAGACCTTGAACAAGAAGTTCATTGAATAATTTACCTCCGGATGAGGAATCCGTAAAGAGAAGAAACGACCTATGGTTCATAACCTAATTCCTACTAGGCTCACCTGCTTGGGTATGTCTAGGTATGTGATTTGAGATAAGTGGTATTAAGGGAGCTTGCTCACAACGACATCTCTTATTATGTATCTAGTTGTGTCCAGGTAGAGCTACCGAAAAGTTTTAGGGTTATAACCATACTACACCAAAGTTTCACCTAAATCCAATACATGGAAAACGTTTTCTTTGAAGCTTAGCTCAGAAACCATATTTGTTTTCGTGGAAGATATTTATGCTCCGAAAACTAACCTCAATTCTCTTGTTGTTTCAGATGGCAAATAACCTGAACAAGTTGGACTTCGCACCATTGGATACCACGGGCATTGGATACTATAAGTGGGTTCGCGATGTACGCAACCACCTGAAAGCTCAAGGAAGCATCTCTGCAATCCATGAGCCCCCTGCAGCTGCACCTGCTGATGCCGCCGCCGCACCTGTGGAAGGTCCACTGACTGCCGCCGCCGCCGCTGCTGCTGCTGCTACAGCACAGGCCACCGCTGATGCTTTAGAGGCTAAGAATGCCAAAGCTATCATTCTGATGATTCGTCATATGGACCAATCTCTACAAGCCGAGTACCTCAATGAGGAAAATCCCAGAACACTTTGGGTTGCACTCGAAGAGCGGTTTGACAACGTTCGTGAATCCCTGCTTCCTGAACTAGAGGTGAAGTGGCAACTACTGCGCTTCTGTGATTATGCCTCAGTCCTAGAGTATAACTCGGAAGCACTCCGTATCAAATCCCTCATGGAATTCTGTGAGAGGAACATAACCGATGCGATGTTGATTGAGAAAACCCTCTCTACCTTTCCCGTCTCTGACTTGGTAGTTGCAAAGAACTATCGTATTGAAGTGCAGAATAAACGGATCACAAGATTTCATGAGCTCATCTCTGCTCTCTCTGTTGCTGAAAAGCACGAGAAAATACTTGTGAAGAATTATAATGCGAGGCCTGTGGGAACGAAACAAGTTCCGGAGACCCATTATAATGGCGCCCCAAAAAGAGGCCGCCGCGGGCGAAACCCTAATCCTAGGGACAACTCTGGACGTCCTGGTCCATATAATCGCCCTGCTCAAGAAGGTAGTCGCCAAACTAGGCGAAGGGGAGGCCGAGGAGGCCACCCAAGAGGACAAGGTGCCGCCGGTTTTAAGCAGGCCACAGGCGCTAATGTCGTGCCACTCAAGAGGAGTGCACCACGCGTGAATAACGCTTCTCAATCAAAGGATTCTGATCAAACATCTCTGTGCTTCAGGTGTGGAAAGACTGGACATTGGTCCAAGATATGTAGAGCCACTCAGAGTGTTGCTAATGCATACAAAGCGTACCGCGAAGCCATGGAAGCTCACAACATTGAACAAGAGGATGACGAAGAGAACGTCAAGTTGAAGGTTGATGACTTTAAAGCTGGGAAGAGTGATGATACTCCTGATTTCGCTTAAGTCTTTTATTTTCCTTAGTATTGTTGATTTAGTTTCTGGTCAATGACCAAGATTGGAACTTTGGATGTAATTCATTCGGTTTATATCTTTAATAAAATTTGGAGTTGTTTGCATACTCAATTTTAATTATGAGCTTTCTTATTTAGGAATGAATTCCGGAGAACTTGAATGTCTAGCCGATAGCGGAACCACGCATACCATATTGCGTCATAGGCAATTGTTTCTTGACATGATGCCTTCACATTCATCTGTGACTACGATGGCAGGACCATCCAATCTTGTGCAAGGAAGAGGACATGCCCAATTCCTCTTGCCTAATGGCACTCTAATTGATGTCACTAATGCTCTATATGCTCCAAGAGGAAATAGAACCTTGTTGAGTTTTAAAGATATAAGAACCAATGGATTCCATGCTGAAACGCATGATGAGAATGGAAGAGAATTCCTTTGCATTACCTCTAATGACTGCGGTAGAAAACGCATCTTAGAGAAGCTTATGTGTCTCTCTAGTGGCCTATATGCTACCACTATCCGAGCTATTGAATCAAACAATGTCATAAGAGATGACCTCTTGGATTCAGACACATTTTGGCTTTGGCACGACAGGTTGGGACACCCTGGTCGAGATATGATGATCCGTATACTGAAAACCTCACACGGACATCCATTCTATCGAGCTAATCGAAGCAAGAATCAAAGAATGATTCAAGGAGATGAGACAGCTATGAGAAAAGGCGGCAAAATTGCCTCTGTCCGACGCCGTACGATCGATCGCACGATCCCTGCGATCGATCGTGACCTTCCAGACAGCGTCGTTGAACGAACCCGAGAGCTCGGGCGATCGATCGCACCATCTTGCGATCGATCGCAGGTTTCACCCTGTATGGTTTCAGGGACCAGAGAGCTCGGGCGATCGATCGCACGTCCCTGCGATCGATCGTACGTTCCTTCCTGTACGATTTCAGGAACCCGAGAGCACGAGCGATCGATCGCACCCCCCTGCGATCGATCGCATAGACAAAAATCCTCTCTCTCGGATGAAACTAATTCCTCCTATGCTTCTGAGACCTCGAAGGTCAAACGCTCGTTTTGCAAAGCCTGTTCCTTAGGGAAACTCGGACCAAGACCGTCCTATGCAAAGGATTCTAAAGTACTTCTCCCATTCTTACAGAGAATCCAAGGGGATATCTGTGGACCTATTCAACCACCAAGCGGACCATTTAAGTATTTTATGGTATTGGTTGATGCGTCGACACGTTGGTCGTATGTCACGCTATTGTCCACTCGTAATGCTGCTTATGCTAAACTCCTAGCACAGATAATTCACTTGCGGGCTCACTACCCGGATCATCCTATCAAATGTATCAGGCTTGATAATGCTGGAGAGTTTACATCGAAGACTTTCGATGACTACTGCATGTCTATTGGGATGGATGTTGAGCATCCAGTTCCACATGTGCATACCCAGAATGGTCTTGCAGAGGCTGCCATTAAGAGAATACAAATGGTAACACGAACGTTGGTAATGCGCACCAACCTTCCTCTCTCTGCCTGGGGACATGCAGTATTGCATGCAGCTATGCTAATTCGTCTGAGACCCATAGCCACCCAACCCTTTTCTGCGCAACAGTTAGTGACTGGGTACGAGCCATGTATCTCGCACTTACGAATATTTGGGTGTGCTGTCTATGTGCCTATTACGCCGCCACTGCGTATTAAAATGGGTCATCAGAGACGAATGGGCATCTATGTTGGTTTTGAGTCACCAACTATAATTCGTTATGTAGAACCCTTGACAGGTGATCTATTTACCGCAAGATTTGCGGATTGTCACTTTGATGAGACAGTCTTCCCGTCGTTCGGGGGAGATAAGAATGCACACATTCAACAGGAACGACAAGAATTGTCATGGCCTGTCCCCACTTTGTCTCATCATGATCCCCCTACTGCACAAAGAGAAATAGAAGTGCGTAGAATTATAGATCTTCAGAAAGTCGCAGACTCTCTTCCTGACGCTTTCTCTGATCTTGCTAAAGTGACTAGATCTCATATACCAGCTGCAAATGCACCTGCAAGGATGCAAGTACCTGAACAAGGACTTGGACTTAAAGTCGCTACTGCAGCTAACCCTATAGGAGGGACAGCTGGTGGCGCCACTGCCAGTAATGGTGGTGATGTGGCTCAGGCCGTGGCTCCGCTGAGGAAGCGTGGGAGACCACCAGGTTCGAGGGATTCACGCCCTAGGAAGCGGGCTGTGATGGCACCAAATAACCCTCTCATCATTGACACTCAAAATCCGTCCCATGAAAACATTCCGGATTATGGTTATGTCCAAGAGACATCTTCGGGGGACGCCCCGTCGTTAGAACCTACCCGTGAGAATGTAGAGATCTCAATTAATTATACTAGTATACATGGGACGTGGGATAGAAACTCCATCATCATTGATGATGTGTTTGCATATGCATGTGCACGAGAGTTGATTGAGACTGATGATATTGAACCCCGCTCTGTTGATGAATGTCAACTTAGAGCTGATTGGCCTAAATGGAAAGATGCGATCCAGGCTGAGTTGGACTCACTAACAAAGAGAACGGTATTTGGGCCTGTTGTGCCAATACCTTCTGGGATAAAACCTGTTGGATACAAATGGGTTTTTGTTAGAAAGCGTAATGAGAGAAACGAGATTATAAGATATAAAGCTCGCCTTGTGGCGCAAGGCTTCTCACAACGCCCTGGAATCGACTACGAGGAAACATACTCTCCCGTAATGGACGTTATAACGTTCCGCTACCTTATCAGTTTGGTAGTTTCCGAAAAACTGAATATGCAGCTTATGGATGTGGTCACAGCATATCTCTATGGGGATCTAGATACAGAGATTTATATGAAGGTCCCTGATGGGCTTCAGTTACCCAAGTCAAATGGCTCCAGACCACGGAGCGCGTTTGCAATAAGGTTGAAACGCTCACTATATGGATTGAAACAATCCGGACGGATGTGGTATACCCGTCTAAGTGACTACTTGCTTGGAAGAGGGTATGTGAACAATGATTTATGCCCATGCGTGTTTATTAAGAGAACAAGTTCCGGATTTGCAATAGTAGCTGTTTATGTTGATGACATGAACCTTATAGGCACTCTTGATGAACTAAGAGAAACCGCTGACTACTTGAAATCTGAGTTTGAGATGAAAGATCTTGGGAAAACACGGTTTTGTCTCGGTTTAGAACTTGAGCACCGTAGTAGTGGGATTCTGATTCATCAATCAGCTTATACCCAAAAGATGCTCAGGAGATTTAATATGGATAAAGTCCATCCTGTAAGCACTCCCATGATTGGTCGCAGTCTAGATCCAAAGAATGATCCGTTTCGCCCAAAGGATGATGGTGAAGACGTTTTAGAGGCTGAGGTACCGTACCTAAGTGCAATAGGCGCATTATTGTACTTGGCACAGTGTACAAGACCCGATATCTCCTTTGCTGTTAACTTGTTGGCTAGATTTAGCACTGCGCCCACGCAACGTCATTGGACTGACATAAAAACTATCTTTCGTTACTTGAAGGGTACGATTGATATGGGTTTGTTCTTTCCCTACAGAGAGTCTCGAAAATATGGCAAAATGGGTGAGGAACCCGTACCTTCTGCCGTCTGACGATCGATCGCAGGGAATGCCACGATCGATCGTACCAAGCCCCTGCCGCCGAGCGATCGATCGCAGGATGTCACGATCGATCGCACGGGCGCTGCTGCCCGATATTCACAAAATCCTTGTGATGTATTGGTGGGTTTTGCTGATGCTGGGTATCTCTCTGACCCATATAAAGGTCGTTCCCAAACTGGTTATGTATTTACCATGGGTAACACCGCGATATCTTGGAGGTCTACAAAACAGACTCTTGTTGCCACTTCTTCGAACCATGCTGAGATTATTGCTCTCCATGAAGCGGTTCGTGAGTGTATATGGTTGAGGTCCATATCTACACATATAAGAAGTACTTGTGGTTTGAGGTCAACCACCGATGAACCTACATGCATTTATGAGGATAATGCCGCTTGCATTGAACAAATGAAGCAAGGTTTCATCAAAGGCGACAACACCAAGCATATATCGCCTAAGTTCTTCTATAATCAGCAACAGCAGAAATTCCTTAAGATTAAGGTTAATCAAGTCCGTTCTGAGGACAATGTGGCAGATTTATTTACTAAGACATTGCCTAAATCCACATTTGAGAAGCATGTGAAAAGCATTGGTTTGCTTAAGTTATCTAACCTCCCATGATTGTGGAAATCAGGGGGAGACACAGACTTGAGGGGGAGTCTAGTGTCCATGCAAAGTTTCCAAATGTGAAGGGTGTGTTGTACTCTTTTTCCCTTCGACCAAGGTTATTTTTATCCCACTGGGTTTTTGTTACTTGGCAAGGTTTTTAATGAGACAACGTGAGGAGAACCACCTAGTGTTGACGCCACAAGGGGGAGTGTTGAAGGAAACCTACTTTGTGTGTGCCTTGTCAACCTAGGATTAGATTAGGTAGTATAGCATATGGATTACATATTGAATAGAAGTCCTAGTAGGACATGGATTGTACCCTTGTGTTTCTCTATATATAGAGGCACCTATTCATTAATAAAGATACTCTCTATTCCTGTGTTATTTGCTCTCTTCTTTACTTTCTGTCTTGTGGTTGATTGCACCTTTACTTAAACATAAAATCAATAATTACGAACGAGGCCAGCAGTTAGAACAAAACTAACTATATAGGTCAAACTACATGAGATTTTAATAATTGGAAAAAGTTGTAATGTGTTTTTTGTCGCTCGATCGACTGATCAATTGCATTGGTCTAGCAATTAAAAACAATCAGATTCACAACACTATAGTACAAACAGTATCATGAAATATATGTCATGTATTTAGGTACGTGCTACTTTCAAGTGAGACGATGACTTACTAACAAGAATTCTTTGACAAGATTATCAACTCATTAATTGGCTTTTCTAGCATCATTTTGGAGCATCAAGTGATTGGATCAAGCTCGATCACACTAGTCTTCTTCTTTTCCATCTTTTGAAAAATGATTCTTCGTTAGATCTACCCCACTTCCACTTGGACCTCCGTCCTCCGCTTCACAATATTCACGAGTCTGCTTGTTAAAAATGTTCATTGTTTCATTGAGAAGTTCTTTCAAATCTCGATGATACACCAAACGGGCCCCACACTTCTTCACAAAATTGAATCTCGACTCTATAAATTTGTATCCGCTTGCAAATGTTGAATAATACGTTTTGAATAAGAACCTAAAATGACAACTTGTGGTATCCTGAAGAGGCATATAAAATACCCAAAAGTGATCTCCCATAATGTCTCGTGTTCCTAAATTCTCACGAGGAGGGAAAAGTCCTTCCGATAAACATTGAATTATTAAAGAATTAATCCCAATAGCGACTGGATTTTCAGGCTTAGCAAAAACTACACAAAACATAATCCCCATCGACATTGAGTTCTGATCCGGAGGAAGCTCCATGGTTAATGAATCTCCCTCACTTCGAATATTGAACCACTTGGGAATTTTACTTCCAGGACTTACAATGCTGAATTCGTGAAACTTTCGAGAGATTCCCTGTTCCAAAGGAACAAGTATATATATTCAACAACAACAACGAGAGAGAAACAAAATACAAACAAAAACAAATTTGAGAGAAAGAGAGTACCTGAATGGCCACTCGCCTTAGCATTGAAAATATTGCATTATTCCAGCCTTCATCGTCAGCCAATCCAAAGCAATTGACAGAACTGAAACTAAAGTCCTCCAAATCGGTGAGTTTGTTCAGTTTTGATGGTTCGGAAAGCATTTTTAGGGAAGCACAATTGTCTACACAAACTTCTAAACGTCCATTTGATGGAAGATCTGGCAATTGTTGAAGCCTTTTGCACCTGTCCAAGTTAATTGACCCAAGCTTAGAAAGGCATTGAATGCTTGCAGGAAGAGTAACAAAATTATTTCCACTGAGATCCAAGTCTCGTAGAGATGACAAGCAGCCAATATCATCGGGGATATCTCCTTCACAAATATTATAATCACCAAGATTTAATTCCACCAAAGAGCATAAAGCCCTCAGAGAAGGCAACACCAAGCGCAAAGGTTCCGCACTCTTTCTTCCCAATAAGCGCCTAAAGCCCACGTCATGCTTCCGTATTACACGTGGTCCACGAAAATATAGTCTTTTGAGATTTTTCATACCTAAGAGGAAGGTTCCGTCTCTCATAGCAGTATCACTAATACGAAGCTCCTCCAAACACTCCATCTCCACCACGTTATCTATGAGTTTCTCAAGTTTTGAGCATCCACTCACACAGAGTGTTTTAAGAGACTTGAGTTTACAAATTATGGCACTCGGAAGACACGTGAGACTTTTGCAATTGAATAAGGTCAACACTGTAAGCCCCACCAGACGTTCAATTGAGGAAGGAATTTTCTCACTTGCAGTCCCACTTAAGTGAAGAACTAACAAATTTTTCATCCCTCTTGAAAATTCTGGAATCTTTAGTTTTGAGCAATCCCCAAGGCTGAAATGCACAAGGGAATCCATTTCTATCTCTTTCGGGAAACTCTTAATACTTTCACAGTCCCAAAGAGACACATATTTAAGCTTTTTGTGGACTGCAATGGATGGGTGGATCTCAACTAAACCCCTGCAAAATTCAAGTTGCAACACCTCAAGATTCGGAATACCTGTCAAGTCTGGGGTCTTGGTCAAGTTCTTGGACTTAGAAAGATCAATAATTTTCAAATAAGGCAAGTCCTGTGCACGGTACATCAAGAAAATAAATTAATAAAATAATTACCATTTTCAAAATAGGATATGTGATTGTATATAACTATATATTCAATAGACTTACCTGTTTTCCATCCCAAAGCCGAACAAGTTTGCTATTTCTCATCTTCAGTTCAATAAGTAAATTTGGTCGATAACTTCCTGGAAGAAATTTGGAAGGATACCAACTCCATATGAGATTTCTCAAGGAATCAGGGAGGAATTTGGGGCCTGAATGAATGATTAGATTATTAAGTTCTAGATACGTTAGTTTGGACATCTTAGAGAAGCTTTCACAATTCCAGCTTGAGTCCGCCTCTTCTAATTCAGGTAGGCATAAGCGGATGCATTTGATTGCTTCTGTTCCCTGATATTAATTAAAGTAAAAAGAAGTTAATTCAACATTGAACTGTAATACATATCGTTCTAAAACAAAATAAATTTTTTTTTATCATTAACATAACTTCTTACCGTATTTCTCAGGAATACATGAAAGATGTCATTACGATGAGACAAACGACTGCGGAAACCGGGCTCATCACGAGACTCTCGACGGACAATTTCCCATGCCATTTCTTGTATCAAATCATGCATCTCTACCTCGCTACCACTTTCAATAGTCAAGAGCGATTTCTCGATGAGAACATTTATCCGAATAAGACTGGAAACGTAAGTACCGTCTAGAATTTCAATTAATTGCTTCTTGTCCCTCCCCTTATGGAAGAAAGCAACATCAAGAAAAATGCTCTGGCTCATTTCACACAGTCCATCATAACTTATTTTGAGCGAACTAAAAATTTCTGTATCAGGACTATTCTTTAGATTATCCAATGCACTAATCCATTCATCTTGACCTCTCTTATACAAAGAACGTCCCAGGATTTTAAGAGCTAATGGAAGCCCTTTGGCATAATCTACGAAACGTTCAGAGAGCTCTGAAAAACCTTTCAGAGGCTCATCTTTTCTAAAAGCATTCTGACTGAAGAGCTTGAAAACTTTATGAATAAGAAGAAGAAAAACTGAATCTATGTATTACTTAGGGAGCTTGAATACAAAGAGATCCTAACTCAACTATATATATATCCAATTACAAGTGTACAGAATGACTACACGTGGCAGCCAACTGTAGCAAACTAACAAGCTGGATAACAAACTAGTAACTATGATTAAGTGTTAATAAACCATGGTTAGGTTAACACCCCTCCTCAGCTTGATGGTTCTCCTCCCATCAAGCTGTCACAAAGGTAATTGTGTTGAAGAGAGCATAACCCTGTAGTAAAGATATCTGCAAGCTGTTTGTGAGATGCAATAAACATTAGAAGCTACAAGCTGAAACTAGATCTTTGTCTGGAGGCAAGGGAACCAGTGTCCAATTTTTCTCCTTGATAAGAGCATTATATCCATCTTGCATTGCAGATTTCCAAGCTGAAACTTTGAGAGCTCTTTTTCCTCGGGTGAGCATGCCAAGAGTATTGTGAACTGCATCAGTTTGAGTAGTAATAGCTAAGGGACCATTTGGTTCTTCAATATGAATCTGTGTATGAGGAGAAGACTTTGGTGTAGTGGATTCACAGTTAAAAGATGCAGGAGATGAATTGAAAGAATCACAAGCAACATTAGCATGATCAACAACCAGGGGTCCAGATGTGCTAGTCATTTCATAATCAAGAGATGCATTGATGATATGACTAGGAACTTGAGAAGTAGATTGTATCACTGCTGAAGATGGGACAAGTGCAGGCAAGATTGATGAAGTAAAGGTCTTAGTGGGAAAAACAGTAGCACACATAGCAGATGCATCACCAATTGAGTTATGTTGTTGTTGGTTTGGAAAACCAATGAGATGGTAGCACCTAGCAGCACTATGATTGAGCTTTCCACAATATCGGCAGCCAACATTTGCATTGTTGAAGTTATTGCATTGCTGGAAAGTAGATAGAGTTCTACATATTTTGGCACCATGACCAATCTTTTTACACAATTGACAAGTGATAGTATTACCATTGCCATTACCACCAGTGTTCCTTGCAAATCCACCATTTCCACCATTGTAACCTCCTTGAAATCCATTACCTCTGCCTGCAAAGTTGTTAAAGTTGTTGCCGAAAATAGAGAGATTTCTACATATTTTGGCACCATGACCAATCTTTCCACACAATTGACAAGTAATGATATTACCATTGCCATTGCCTCTGCCAGCATAAAAGCTAGTCATACCAAAGTTTGAATCAAACATGGTATATGGATTAATTGGTCCAAAGCTATATGGAATTGCAAAAATCGGCACATATGGAGCTTGAAATGACAGTGGAGCTTGGGAAACAGGTGAAGTGGAACCAAAGCCAGCATAGAAAACAGCCATAACAACATTGGGATCAAACGTAGCAAATGGATTATAGGGCCCAAATCCAAATGCCAGGCCTAGAATAGGAACATATGAGGCCTGAGATGATGATGAAACAGTAGGGGAAGCAAGAGAAACAGCAGCAAAACCAGGTGGAGTACTTGGAGTGGAAGAAGATGATGATAGTGGTGAGGATACATTTGTAGTAACAGGACTACTATTAGTAGATGATCCCTGAGCAACCATTGCAGTGAGAGGGTGAGGAATGGATTGAACTTCATTTTCTATGTCAATTTCAGCAGCTTTCAAAAGTGTATTTAGTTCCCCCATTGAACAGCTAACAAATTGTGCCCTGATAACTGTCTTAATTACAGCATACTCTGATGGTAAACCCCTTAGGACAGTGAATACAATATCTTCATCATCAAGAAAGACACCAACTGTGGCAAGGGCATCTCTAGCAGCCTTAATCTTATCCAGATAAGTCTCAATGTTATCACTGCCTTTCTTCAAGTTTTGCAAATTGGACTTGAGTTGTGAAATGTTCTGTCTAGTAGGTGCTGCAAATTTAAGCTTGAGATTTGACCACAATTCCTGAGCAGATTGACTCCCCACAGCACACGAAATTGCAATTGGACTAAGAGTTTGACAAATCAAATTGACAATACTTTGATCTTGAGTGTTCCAGGCAACATAGTCATTAGAGGTAGTACTAGTGACACCATCAACAGCAAGAACATATTGCGGAGGACATGGAAATGTGCCATCAACAAAGCCAAACAAGTTTTGACCTTTAAGGAATGATTCCAAGAGAAATAACCACGTAGGGTAATTGGACGCATCGAGTTGTATATTAGGAAGATACACATTGTTCTGAGAGATTCGAAGAGTCGACATGATGTAGAAACAAAAGCTAGGGTTTCAAAGGCAACAAGGCAGTAAATGCAGATACAGAGATTACTTCACCACAAACAACTAGAACTCAGTACTCAGAATGTAAATCCTTAACTTCGATAACCAGAATTAACTTCAAATTGCAACGATTTAGCAAGATCAAACTGAAATTTGAACAACAAACGAGTCACGTAAAAGAGACGAACGAACTTATCTTTGAGGAGATGAACTACAGCAGAGAACAATACACCACACCGATTGACTAGAACAAAGCACTGAGCAGCGGTCGCCGGAAAATTTTGGTCGCCGATCGCAACCTAGGCTCTTGATACCATGAAAAACTTTATGAATAAGAAGAAGAAAAACTGAATCTATGTATTACTTAGGGAGCTTGAATACAGAGAGATCCTAACTCAACTATATATATATCCAATTACAAGTGTACAGAATGACTACACGTGGCAGCCAACTGTAGCAAACTAACAAGCTGGATAACAAACTAGTAACTATGATTAAGTGTTAATAAACCATGGTTAGGTTAACAGAGCTCAAGAGCTGTACTGGGATTTAGTCCCTCTACCTTAAATGTTTCTATATCATGCTCGATGAGCAGACGTTCATCTCTAGTTGTAATGATGACTCTGCTTCCCTCACCAAACCAACATTTATTTCCAACCAATATTTCTAGTTGGTTATAGTGATCAACATTATCAACAATGAGAAGAACTTTTTTATTGAACAAGCATTTCCTAATGAATAAGGTTCCTTCTTGTTCATCGCAAACTTGTGCAATATTTTCCTTCAAGATAGGGGAAAGAAGCTGTTTTTGTAGATCAACTAGAGTTCCATGTTTTGCAGATACATCTCTGACATTAACAAGAAACTTGCTGATTTCAAAATGATGGGAAATTCTCTCAAAAACTAGCTTAGCAAGGGTTGTCTTACCCATCCCACCCATTCCCCATATCCCTATAAATCGAACATCATTTTCCTCGGGAGCTAAAAGGGAACCCAGTTCCACAAGTCTAGAATCAATTCCGACTAACTTGTCTCTGGAATCTGACAATGTGATCGTAGGACGCACTTTACTCCACACACATTTGACAATGTCTTTGATAAGCTCTCTTTCACATCTAAAACATAAATAAATAATCATCTAGCTAAGCTAATAATACGTACATATATATATATATAAACTATTAATATAGGTAGTTGTTATAACCAGGAAGTTGCAAGGGTCACAGTCAGAACTAAAGACCTAAAGCATATATAACAATGGTGAAGTTAATGCATTCTTACTCATAATTCTTTGAATCCCAACCAGAAAGGCTGGCCACTTTGTTTAACGCTGCTCTCCACCTCTTCAACTTCTCTGTGTCATCACTGAACCTTGCTTCATGCTTAGCAAACGCTTGAGCAAAGCTCCCCCTTTGATACCGTACATCGCATGGATCCACATGAAAGAAAATGGGCAGGATTGTGTTATCCCTTGTTTCCATGGATTCAAGAATTTTTGCAAGTTCATCCAAGCACCAGGCGGAAGAAGCATAGTTTGGTGAGAGAACAACGATGGCTAGATGTGATGCTTCGATCGCGCTCAAGAGATCCAGAGAAATACTTGCTCCATTATTAATTGCATTATCATAATGTTGGCTCCAAATGAAATTTCATTTTTTTTTTTTTTGGAAAATAAATGAAATTTCATTTAAAGATGACATTGATTAATTCTTTTGGAGAGCAGAATGAGATGGAGTAGTTTTGTTGTAGAGAAAGTGAGAAGAAATGGACAATAATCGCCTACTTCTCGGTACAAGTTGACCTTATAGAAGTTTTTTACTTCTACCCATTGGATTGTGAAATAGTGACGTGGCAGCCCCAAGGGAAAACCCAAGCAGATCTTAGCAAACTAAATTCTAGCAGAGGATCCAAATCCAACCAGACAATATTTTTCTATAATATTTGATGCAAACATCAATATACAATTGAGAAGACAACATTTTTCATTGGCACAAAAATCTCAAAGGCAACCATAAATTTTTTAGGCAACATATACCGAGCATTTAGTTTTTAAGACTTTGACTTCGGTTCCATTATTTCGGTTCCATAAATTTTTTAGGCAACATATACCAAAATAACTAACAATATATAATAGTGGTAATAATATTCCAAGGCACCAAATGGTTAAGGAACCATTTGTAGAAAGCAACAAGTTTCTGTATTGAATTTTGAAACACCATTAATGTGTAATCGAGGCGACCCTTTTTTTTTTGGGGCAAATCAAGGCAACTGCCATACACAATCTATAAGATAGGGTTCGAGTCATCATTCAAGATATAGATGAGGCAACCCTTGTACTTGGAACAAAATTTTTTGAGGGCTACATTTTTCCAAAGGCTTAAACCATAGGGACAATATTAATATTTTAAGGCATCAAATTACCAAAGGCGCGCAATACAGTCAATGTAAAATTAAAAAGATAATATCTCAAGGCATTATTCAAGATAACAATTTTTTGAGGCAACCGAGACATCATCTCAATGAACAATCGATGTCAATAGTATTGAGAGGCAGCAATATATATTTTCTTTTTTTTATTTATTAAAAAAAATTTCGAATAAACAATCTAAAGGCAACAATTCAAGGGACCATTAATTTTTGAATTATAATGATCAAAATATTTTACCATTATCATCTAAATAACATAAATTAAAATTGTAAACTATTACCTGATCATGCATCTAATTGTAATGGGGCACATTTAAAAGTATAAATATTGAAACCAAACTGATCAAAACAATAATTATAATAGAAAGCAAAACGTCCTAAACGCGAACATAAAATAACGCAATAAACCAGTAATAATTACCAGCTTTTAACCCGTACTAAAAATGTAGTTACAGTTTCAGTCAAAATCATCATTCTAATTTCAATATGAAACATATGTACAATGTCAAACGATGTAAATGATTAATAATTATCACACAATTCACACTTTAGCATTTGAGATTTAATTTGAAAGAAGCATACTACCGTTTGAGTATTAAAAGTCAAAACCAAGCAAATAGAAATAAAGAATAAAGGGTCAATTCCCAAAAACCCTGTATTCCATGTATTTTGCCCAATAAGGTCGTATTTTGACCTGAACTTCCTATGTAGGACAATTGTTTAAACTAATGACTTCTGTGTCCCTGCTGATGTCATCATGAATAGTCACATGCAAAAAACTTAAACGAATTTACCAAAAAATTAGCCTTCAACATGCCAAAAACCTAACGGAAACCTTTCCTGAGTGGTTACTAGGGCGGAATCACTGCTATTTCTGAAAATTAATTCAAAGTTTTAGACAGGTTAAATTCATTTTGACGATAACAACAACACAGTTTCAGAATTTTAAACAATAATAGCTTCTGGACAAAAATTTTCTAGATAGAATATACTGTTTTTAAGCTGAAAATTCAAAAATATTTTTGCGACGGTATGTTCTGGGCACAAGAGAATTTATTTATTCAAACATAAATACAGATAAAACCCAGAGCCTCACTCTTGGGTAAACAGCTATAAGCTGTTTAGCTACTCATAACTAAATACAAACTTACTTGAAAAATAAAGGAAGGAAGCTGAACCAGGAAGCTTCGACTCACAAATGGCTTTCTATTCTCAGATATCTTAGTGATAGTTCTGATTTTCGATGCCTTACAAACTGAAAGAAAGACTCCTTATATAAGGAGCGGAACTCAAAGCGGAATTCAAAACTGAAAAATAAAAGATAAGATCCAGCTCATGCGGACCCTTCAATTATGCTTTTCTTGGTGGAGTTTCCTGCTGATGATGCTACTTGTCTGGTGTCGGCAGAAAAACCAGATTCCTTCTTGATAAGGTTTGGTGCGCTTTCAACTTTCCATCACATTTTCAATGTTGGCTAGCGCTTCGTCATCAAAGGGATAATTGGGGGACCCTGGGGACCCTGTTCCACTTGCTGCTCCTTTGTCGTAATCTTCGACATGGAAATCTTCCAGATCTGAATCCGGGTGAATTTTGTAGGGATTTTCTTTAGCTAGATTCTCTAGCCAGGTGTATGTAGCTTTAGTGCAATCCACCTCATCTCTTATTAGTGAAGAGAAGCAATCACATGCTGTTGGTGGGGGATGATCATAGCTGGTGATCATAATCTTTTCTCCACTAGCTAGGAGATTCGCCTCTTTGTCTTGAGGGATAAGCTTTTTTATGAAATCAATAGTCATTGCCTTGATCCATGGAATGCTTTGATTTGGTTTTCCATTAAAACCTGCAACTGCTGGTTTATCGTCCACTGTAGGACCATTGATTAATCTCACATAATGATATGGCGCTATATATTCAATAGAGCCATCTTGCTTTCTGATCCACTCTGGTGGAGTTGAGATGAATTTAATTCTCAGGATGCAACCATCTGGCCTGATGTTCTTGACCGTGTTAACTATGATTGCAGGGAGACCTCTCAGGTCTTCATTAGTTTTAGTCCACAGATTATGGACGAAACCATTTTCAATAAGCCAGAGCTTATGATTTTGATGATGATCAGCTTGAACATTTACCACGTATCTTCCGAAGAAAGGACCTGAAACTGGAAACAGAGTGCCAGGTAGTCCATCATCTCCAGCTGTTCCTAGAACATTGTGGAACTCGAACCATTCAGGTTCTGTCAGGGCTTTTAGAGGAACCCTTGCACTTTCTGGTGAAATCACCATTTCTAACTTTTGTTCCTTCTGAACATTCTTTCCTCCATCATGGAGTTCTTCTGTTAAGGCGAACAGAGTAGAGAACATTTGTCTGGAGTTCTTTTCTTGAAAATTGTACAGGAGGTTGTCGAGTAAGACCTTCTGTTCTGCAGTTAAGCGTCTTCCAGTTCTGTAGACATCTCTGTCAAATGTTGAAAGTTGGTAGCCATGGACTACCGTTGTTCCAGTTAGAACATGTCTGCTTTTGGGCAAAGCAGCAGCCATCAACGGGTTTGATATGCCTTTACCGCCTACCGTTTGAGACGGGCTAGCCAACCCTTTCCCCTGGGACTGATCAGTTGTGAAGGTTTCTTTTGGAACCTTGGTATATGTCTCAAGGACATCTTTCATTGATGAATCTTCATCATTCATTCGGCCTTTGCCTCTATCAGTTCTTCTGAACATTGCCATCTCTCTTGTGAGGGCGTCAGGGAGATAATTTTTGCTACCTGCAATTAATTCAACATTATAATCATATTGATTCAAAAATAATTGCCAGTTAGCTAATCTACCTCTATCAGCAGCTTTATCAAGTTTAAAGTTTTTGAAATTTTTGATTCTAGCACAATCAGTTCTAACCGTAAAGGTTTTTCCTAAAAATGCAGGAGAATTCAAAATGGTTTTCTTGACTGCTAAAATTTCTTTTTCCCCTGTGGGATAATTTTGTTCTGCAGGGTTGAATTTACCACTGCAAAATTTGCAAATCTTTTCGATGTTAGTGCCTGGGGTTTTAGCTAAAACTATTCCCGACCAGTAATTGTCACTAGCATCAGTTTGTAGAATGATTTCATCATTCTCTTCAGGTTGTTGTAAAGGGGGAAGATTTTTACACAGATTTTTTATCTGCTTTACTATTTTTTCATCATCTTCTGTAAATTTCCAAGTTCTCTTAGAACTCGTTTTTGGAGATAACATTGCTGTTAATCCCGAGATTTTGGGGATGAAATTTCTTCCATAATTTATGACTCCTAAAAATCTCTGTAGACTTTTAGCATCAGGGATTCTGTTTGGAAACTTCCAAACCTTTTCAAGGATATGGGGTTGGAGTTTTATTTCTCCATTTTTTATATTGATTCCGAGGAAATCAACCTCATCTAGGATAAAGAAAATTTTCTTTTCTCCTAATATAATTCCATGCTGTACTATCAGCTTAACCACCTCATGAAGGTGTTTCATGTGTTCTTCTCTGTTCTTAGAGAAAACTAATATGTCATCTATGTAGACAACACAGAATTCTGCTACATGCTTAAAGATATTGTCCATCTTTCTTTGAAAGATTGATGGAGCTTGTTTTAATCCGAACGGCATGACTAACCATTCGTAATGACCCTGTGGTGTTCCGAAGGCTGTTATTGAGATGCTTTCAGGATGCATCTTGACTTGCCAAAAACCTGATTTGGCATCGAACTTTGAAAAGACTTTTGCTCCTTTGAGCTGGTTAATCAGTACTCGTGCTTGAGCAATTTGATAACCGTCTTTTACGGTTTTCTTATTGACATCTCTGTAGTCAATAACCATTCTGGCTTTTCCTCTAACTTCTTCTGCATGATTTCTGACATAAAATGCAGGAGCATGATGAGGGCTTGTAGATGGTCTAATCAATTTCTTTTCTAAGAGATCAGCTATATCTTTTCTGAACTCTTTCTGATCTTCTTCCTTATACTGAGGAATGGCTTTTACATGACATATTGCATTCATATCATGTAGCTTTAATTCACAGACTACTGGGTCTTTTTCCCAGAACTTCTGAGGATTTGTATCAATGTTTTGCTTCAACATTTTCTTTATTTCTTCTAGAGTAAGCACCTTCTGCTTTTCTATTTTGTTTTGAAGGTGTTTGATGTTGTGTTCATGAATGAAGCTTTCTTCTTCATTATTTTCTTCTTCTTCTGAAGAAGAATCTTCTATAAGCAATTCTTCTTGCTTTTTATATTGCAACACAGTTTCAAATCTTGGTTTATATTCACCACGATTTTGCTGCAACTTCTGATATTGTAAGGTGAAGTTTGGACCAACAACGCTTCTTGCTTGTTTGAGTCTTTCTGTCCAAAAGGTTTTATCACCTTTCTCGAAGCCCATAACTGCTTCTTTTTGTATTATTGTCTGCTGTAATAGGAAATCATTTCCTAGCAGTATATCAGAACCTTGGCCTTCTGCTTGCCATACTGTTTTGATTGTAAAGTTTCCACCACCTATGGTGATCTTTACATCTTTTGCTACTCTTTTCATGGAAAATCTGCTTCCATCCATTTGTATTCCAGTAGCAGTTTTATTTTTATCTTCAGTCCAGAGTTCTTCTGGGATAGCAAACTTTTTTGCTATAGTGAATCCTGATCCACTATCTACAAAGGCATGTAAATGGTATTTTCTATAATTAGGAAACTTTAATCCAATCTCTATGTAGTTACTGAATCTACTGGTAGAGATTATCTTAGATTGCTGAAATTCTATTGACTGTGAATCTTCGTTAGTCAAAGGTTTGCATCCTTCTGTAGGACATGGAATTTCTTCCATTTCTATTTCTTCGTCGATCTTTTCGACTTCTTCAACCTTAGGGACTGGTTGAACTATTTTGCTTGGAGGGACTAAGTTTACAAAATCCTCTTTGTTATTAGCAAACTTAGCTCTTTCCATATCTCTGGCATATAACTCATTTCTTTCTGCCAGCTTTTCAAAGTATTCTTCATATTCTTGTTCAACCAATTGGCTGATTGAACCATTTTTCGTTTTTCTTCTAGCTTCAGCTATGAAACATTCTTTGTGATATGTGAAGCCTGTGCTTTCACAGAACATTGGGAGGCCGATTGTTTCATGACATTTACAATAGTCACATAGAAACGAACCTGGCATAATACGGTAAGAAGACATTAATTCTTCTGTATCATTTTCTTCCCAATTTTTTACCTTGAGAACGTATACTTCTCTTTGGTATTCGTCTTCTGATTCTGTATCAGAGTCTGAAGAGCTATCTTCTTCTTCGTAGGCTGAATAGATAGATAAACTGTCTTCATCTTCAGAATAAGCTACTTCATATCCTTTGATATTAGCTTCTTCTATGATATCCTCGTATTCTTCGAATAGCAGGGCTTTCGAAGTTCTTTTGTTTTTCTCGGGACATTCATTAGCATAATGCCCTTCTGCTTTGCAGAGCCAACATCTGCATTTTTTCTTCTCAGGTTTTTCTTGAGAAGGAGATTTCTTTTTGAAGAATCTTTTCTTCTTGTTGAATCTATTTTTTCTAAAGTTGGAGCTTTTCTTAAACTTCCAATTTTTGTTCTGGTTTTTCTCAAACCTTTTTGAAAAGATTTTATCTTTTCTTTTCTTCTTCTTATGAGGATCTCTCATGTTATGACATCCCCAATTTGTAGGAGTATCGAGAATTTTATAGCAAAAATTCTCATTTCCTTTCAGTTGCTTTCTAGCCATCTTGGATTTATTATTTACTACACACTGCTTTCTTAGCAGTTCTTGTATTCTTTCTGCAACTCCTCCAACTGTAAATCTTTCTAGAGGACGTTCAGCCATGCTTTCTGCCACGGCAATATTCCAAGGGGCTGGTAACTTCCTATGAAGTAGATTAACTAGATTTTGATCATCTAGTTCTCCAATGGTACAGTAGTACTGTTGGAATTCATTTAAGTATTCTTCAAAATATCCTATGTCACATATGGACAATTTTTCAATGTTTATTCTAGCAATTCTTTTGCTTCTTTCATCGTGGCTTGTCACACTGCCACAGAATTGTTCATAGAATGGAATAGCAAAATCATATGGATTTTTTGAAGATGCTATCTGTTCTAGCCAATTTTTTCCTCTTTCGGTTTCTTTAAACGTGAGGTAGAATCTTTTGGCTATTCCCGTAAGGGTTGCTTCATAGACAATCTGCATGTCTGGGGGTTCTAGTTTTCCTAGTGTCAAGGCTCCCATTAAAAAGAGACTTTCTACCCATTGATCTATGGTTTTTCTTTTATCTAGAGCTTTCTCTAAAGCTAACCATGTCCCATGGTTTGTAATAGGGACTCTTGGTATATCACTTACTGGAATATACCTTTCGGAGTTTCTTTCTCCTTTTTTACCCGTAGGGGCTTCATTTTTTGGAAGTCTTATCCATTCATCATCCTTGATGATATTTGTTTTTGTTCCTGAGCTTTCTCCTGTCTCCATATTCTGGAAAGGTTGGATTTTTCGCTCCTTCTTGCTTATCTTGAAATTTTCTATTTCTATGAGAAGTTGTTCTAACCTTTCTAGGTTTTCGCATGTTTCTGCTTCTTCATAAAGCTCGTAAAGCTTTTCTGACCTTAGCATTTTTGCAGGTCTATGGAGTTCTAACTCGAACTCTTCTTGTTCATCTAAGTAATTTTTTGTACTACTGGTAGAAGAATCTTCTCTAACAGTGTTACTTCTTCTTAGACCTTGTAGGTTGAGGTTTTTAATACCTCTGTTTACTTCTTCAATATTCACGTCACTTTTTCTGTGACCTTCGAATCTAAGACTGATGTTTCCAGTCTTTCTGTCTTGATAAGACTTTGCTCTTGTATTTTCTGGCTGTAATTTTGGACCAGAAAGTTTCCACTCTATTGGAAATGTTACTTCATTCCAAGTAACTTTCTTTATCTGCTCTGAGCAGTTTTTTGGATTGGTAATGAAACCAGTAGTGAGACCAGGAATGTTTGATATCTTGGTCTTGGGTTCTACTGTAAGTAAAAGGTGTGCAAATATAGGAAAGTGTTGGGGTTTTCGGGCAAACCCCAACAAATGCAAAAGAGTGGTAGGTAGTTTTGAGATCCGGGGTTGTCGTTCCACGGAGGATTGACGGCTCCCCAACTCTCGGTAGCGTGTGTGCGAGTGCTTTAGCTAATATGGAGTGATAAGGAGATGGATAGGGTGAGTGAATGTGTGTATAAACAATGTGCGGAGTGTAGTGTGGTGAGTTTGGTGTATGCAATTGTGGAATGCCAATCAAACAAACAAGAAAATGTAAATAGACAAAGCAAGTAAAAGGTGTGCAAATATAGGAAAGTGTTGGGGTTTTCGGGCAAACCCCAATCCAATGCAACAAGCAATGCCTAATCAACTCAATCATGCCAATGTGTGTGTGAATCAAGCCCCGTATCCTAGCCATGTTATGGTTCTAGGACCGTGTTGCCTAAGGTATTTGAATGCCGGATTATGGATCATCCAAACTCTCTAGGTGTCTTAGGAAATCCCTCTATGTTACCTAATACCGGATTTCCTAAAGTGCTTAAGAGGCGTAATAGTGTCGAACCTAGGGACTCAAACAAGTAACAACTCATCACATATGCTACCAATTGCCTAAGTCATGCAAGGGTACCAATCTCACACAATCTCATCAAGATAGATTAGTTAACATGCCAAAGAAGTGGTAATTCTAAGGACAAGCAACCAACACATATTGAATTAGGTAGCACACATATTCATACAACACAAAGACATTTTATTCATTGATTAAAGCATCACAAAGTCACATTGGACTAGGGCACACAACCCTAGTCCCCAACAAGAGTACTACTCACTACCCATCAAGGTATACAACATCAAATGACAAATGTAAGCTTTAAACATGAATACAAGAGAGAAAAGGGTTTAGAAAGTTCAATATATAGAGTCTCCTTCTTCTCCTTGGATCTAGATGTCGTCCTTGAGGGTTGGTGAGGATCCCCAGCAGCCCGGAATGGTGAAGAAGCGGTAGAAGAAGCGGAGGTGGCAGAAGATGGCTGATACGCCGTCTGTCGACCGGTGGTCGACCGTTCGACAGCTTCCCGTCGACCGGTCGACTGGTGTGCGGCAGGAAAGGTGGAAGGAAGAAAATGGAGAGAGAGGAAGGTGAAAGTGATGGGTGAATTGGGGCTGAATGAGAGATGACCTAAATGAGGCAACAACTAAACTATAAATAGGCAAAGAAGGGGAAGAATGGAGGGCTAAGATGTGTTAGGGTTTAATCCAAGGGTTGGCTATAATAAATGAAGGGTAAGGGGGTAATTGCCAAAAGGGAATAAAGAGTGGGAGTAATCATTGGGTGACCTCACCATTTCTAGTGTGGTCCTTTGCTGATTTTGAATGCTCATGTGGATGAGTCACACGGTTGACTTTGCCTTGACTTTGACCGTGACCTTCGGAGTTGACCAAATGTTGACTTTTGACCAAACCTCCGGAATTCTTGTGCAACTCACTTCCGGGACTTCATGTTGACTCGTTGACGCTCCTAAGTCGGGGTTGACCACGAGTTGACTTTTGGTCCTCGGGTTGACTTTTCGTCCTTTAGCCGGAAATCCACAAAATCTCCCAAATTGCGCCTCTTTGCTCCCGATATCCATCCGATGCTCGTTTGCCCTACAATGGTGCAAATCAAGGATTAGAGACACTAAACGGCATTCGGATTAGCATTACTAAAGTGATTAGAGGCCTAATTTGTATGCATTTTGCATACGAATCACACCCCCACACTTAAGCTTTGCTTGTCCTCAAGCAAATAAAGAATCAACAATCCATATCACATTAAATTTTTGCCTTAACAACCATATCCTCAAAGAGAGACCGCCATGCTACAAATCAAGATTCAATTAAGCATAAACTCAAACCTCATGATTTGCCAAGTGTTTAATATGTGTATCTAATGCATGCTTGGTGAAGTGTGTGCTAGCCATGGAATAATCAATCAAGAGCAATCAAATTAGCATATGCTTGACAAGACTAACCGCTAAACTCACATGATTCACTAAATATTTCCGCTCTTGTGTTTAGGGTTAAGTGTTTACTCTCAAAACAAATGCACAAATAATGTTCCCATATGCTTGCTCATCAACCAAGTCTCCACAAATTGAACCACAAATCGTTAAATCAAAAGGACTTTAAATGGTGTAATGGGGCCAAGGGGTGAATGGTTAAATGAAATGAAGGGATGGATATGTCAAATGTTCCACATGATTGCAAGACAAGACAACGACTTAGAAACTCAAATCAATGCTACAACCGAAACAACTTCCTTATTCTTCCTCTAACCTTTTATTGAAAGTAAAAGCAATACAAGAAAACAACTCTATTTTTTTTTTTTTCTTTCTCATTTTCTATTTTTCTTTTCTTGAGGAACTTTCTTCCTTCTTTTTGTTTTTGATTTTCTTTCTTTCTTTGAAACAATTACAACAATAATAAAATTGCACCCCCACACTTGCCTTTTAGCAAACTATTAACGAATTTCCAAGCATAAACGACATAACAAGTCACTATCATCGTCTTGCAACACAACGAAACAAGGGAGAGATGATGTTTGGGTGGTGGAATGGGTGAAAGTGATGTGGTTAAACAAAGAAAAAGCTAATGATGTATATAGTTCAAGTGGGCTAATCCTAAAGTTCAAGTTCACATGGATGGTGGTCAATTTGGCCATGGTGCTTATCTAGTGCCTTAATCATTTCTAACTCAATGTGGATCAACAAAACGTTTCAAAAGGTCTTTGAGCAAGTTCTAGGTTCAAGACTTATGCAATGTACACTCATGAAGAACAAGTAAATGTATGAAAGATGCATACATGCGAATTTTCAATGGGCTCAAATCCTCACAATTTCTAGGTATGCATGGCAATACATGTCAAGATATGCTTTTCCAATTGCAAGTGACCAATCAACATGGCAAATGTGCGTATAGAGTCAAGCAACCATCAATTACTCATATTAACCACAAGGCAACTCAATGATTTCTAAGCACATGCTCTTTATCTTCCTAATTCACAACTTAGTAGGCTCACAATTATCATTGGGATTGAAAAGGACAATCAAAACACACACAAAACCTTCAAAGTTTCAAAATTCAAACATTTAAATTCTTGCACCGGTCGACCGGTCGACGGAAACCATCGACCGTTCGACGGTTACTCCCTGGACGAGTGTCGACCGTTCGACCAAAGGGGTCGACCGTTCGTGAAAACTTTGAGAAAATTTGAAAATTTTGGTGGTTTGAAAATGTGAAATCATTTTAGTTTGACCCAACCTCACCCCCACACTTAAAACCAACATTGTCCTCAATGTTGTGAGGGGTTTTGAAAATGAAAATCATGTGGTGAAAGTGAGAGAGTAAAGTCGGGCGAATGCACACATACAAAAGATAGCAAATGGATGATAGAGTAAGAAAAACCCCCCCTTTGTAGACTCCCTTAGCTAGCCGAGAAACCGCAAATAGACACCAACCTCAGGGCACAAGGCCCTGACTTCCATACGTTTGCTCCTCGGGTGCCAAATGAATGAGCAAGTGTGATTGCATCGGGATCATTTGAAAACAGGGGACAGCAGCAACACAGCAGCGACCTTCTCCCAAAGATTTGGGCATAGCTCCAAGAATAGGCATCCAAGTTGAGTGATTCCAGTGGCAATGGAAAGTAGACTCAAAGAGCTTTAGTTTGGCCACTGGAAACTCAGAAATCACCTTCCGGACAAGCAATGAAGAACCGGTCAAAGTGACCCTTCAGAAAGTCAAACTGTAGTGAGCACTCCTCCTTTAAACATATATTGCAGCAGATCCAACGGTCCGTTCAGAGAGAAATTTGAACTGGGAGCAGAGAACCCATAGAAGAAGCTTCTCCAACTGATTTCAATAAATTCCAACGGACAGATGTAGAGAAAACTGCCTCCAAAGTTCCTGCTCTGCCCAGGCCTCTCATAGACAAATGCAAACCAACACTTCTTGGGTTTCTTCCTCCAAGACTCCTATCGAAACACCTCCCAACCTCCCTAGATTCTTTTATTCATTACTAAATAATGCTGAAAATAAATGTGTTTCTCCAAATGGGGTTGCCTCCCCACAAGCGCTTCGGTTTATAGACCTACAAGCCGGTCTTGGTTCCTTCTCGGTGAAATTATGGTGGCTCAAAGCAAAGTTTCTTCCCACTCAATGTATTGCTTGTCTCACCGTCGCCATGACTTCCTACAAAGCAGCCCTTGATGCCATTAAAAAGTGATGTGGGAGATGGTGGCCAAGAGTACTTCTTCCTTTTAAACTTACCAACCATCGCCCTCATGGCCTTGATTGTCGCCTTTTGTAGCTCATTCATGGGAGGGCTCTTCTTTGTAGCTCCTTCAAGGAATGGATCCTTCGCAAGCATGTCTTCATGGGGCCAAGGTGGTGGCTTCGTATGCTCAATGGAAGGGAGATTGTCATACCCCCAAATTGGTGAGAAGTGATCATGAGCACGTGGTGTAGGCTTCGGTGGGTTCAAAGGACCAAAAATCCTTTCGCTTTTGGCGCTATTTCCTTTCACCAAGTTAATAGAAAACACCTCCTCAACTACCTCCGGTGGATGAATGGGCTTGAACATTTCGAACTTCACCTTCTCTCCCAACACTTTGAAGCTAATGGTGCCCTTTAAAACATTAATCTTCACACCCGCCGTAGCCATGAAAGGGCGTCCAAAGATAAGGGGGAATCCATTGTCTCCATTGGGGTCTTCACCCATGTCAAGCACAACAAAGTCGGCGGGAAGAATAAACTTGTCAACTCTTACTAGCACATCTTCCACAACACCCGCCGGTCTTCGTTTGCTTCCATCCGCAAAGGTAAGTGCAATAGGGGTAGAATGCAAGGCACCAATGCTCAACCTCTTGTAGAGAGATAAGGGCATCACATTGACACTTGCCCCAAGATCCATAAGCGCTCCATCAAGGTGAGTTTCACCGATTTGACATCCAATAGTGAAGCTTCCGGGATCCATCCTCTTAGGTGGCATGTTGTGTTGTATCATTGAGCTCACATGCCCCTCAATCTTATAAACCGTATGCTCCTCAAGCCTCTTCTTCTTGGTACACAAGTCTTTGAGAAACTTTGCATAGACCGGCACTTGGCAAATGAGCTCTAGCAATGGGATGTTAATTTCCACCTTTTGGAACACTTCATGTAGCTCATTCATCAAGGTAGCCTTCTTGTTCTTCCTCTCATTGGGGGTGATCTTCTTCACTTCATGGGCAGCAAGCACATCATCATCAAGGAGCTCCCTAGAGGTGCTCATGGTTCTTGGTGGATCCATAGCCATCATGGCCTCACCACCAAGGTTAGAAACCATGGCACTCTCATGCCTAGGAGTCTCATCACACAATGCTCCTTCTTGTGTCTTCACTCCACCGTGAGAGGTAACATCATTCTCAAAATATAAGTACCCAAGTCCCTTCCCAAGCACCACTCCTTCCTCCCTACAAGTCACCTCCTCATCCAATCCATAATTGCCAAGGAGTACATTTTCTTCCTCCTTGGCCCCATCCTCCATGCAATGCATATGATCAAAGGCCTCATGAATGGGAATGGATGGGGAAGGGATATAGTAATTAGAAGTTGGGGGAGTAGGGGTGTAAGTAGCATGAGATATACCGGAATAAGAAGTGGAGATAGCATTGCACTCCTCCTTTGACTTGAACTTTAAGTTCGGCTCCACCTTCGAAGGTAATGCACCCTTTGGTCTTTCACCAATCTCCTTAGCCATTTGGCCCATTTGAAATTCAATATTTGACATGCCTTTTTGCATATTTTGATACCCTTGTTGAAGTGCCAAAATTGCTTGATCACACTTCGCTTGGCTTTGGACAAGGGTGGCAAGCATATCCTTCAAAGTTTGGTCCGTTGAATCTTGTGCTTGAGATGTACTTGGGGCAGCAAAAGAGGATGAGACACCTTGATTGTAAGTGTTTCCTCCTTGGTTAGAAAACCCGGGAGGTGCTCCATAAGTTGAGCTCTTGTGTCCTCCATAAGTACCATTCCCATGGGACTTCTCTCCTCCTTGGTAAGTGTTGTAACCTTGAGATCTCTCTTGGTAACCTTGAGCATTGTTCCCATAAGACTTTGATTGGTACCCTTGAGTCCTTCCTTGATCATTCCGGGATGCATAGTTGTTGTACGGCTTAGGAGGTGCTTGATAAGAACCTTGTGGGTATGAGCCCACTTGGTTCACATGTTGCCTCTCTTCCTTCTCCTTGTCCACCATATAAGAACACTCCTCCGTTTCATGACCATGAGAACCACAATAAAAGCAAGGAGGTGAAGATACCACACTATTGACTTGAGATGGTGTAGCCTTCAATTGTGCTTGTAGGAGCATGTCCATCTTCTTGTTGAAAGCCGCTTCCAACCTATCAAATTGAGTGCTCAACAAATCATCACTCATTGGCTCACTTGAGACATTGTATGCCTTTGGTGTTTGAGATGCCGGTTGTGTGGGAGGAAATTTCCTAGGCCCAAAATCATCCCAAAGCTCGGAGTTTGTGGCTAGATCCTCAAAAGTGTCCCATGCCTCCTCGGGAGACATGCCTGCTATGGTGCTTCCACGGAAAGTATCCACCCTTTGTCTTTGATTAGAAGATAATCCTCGGTAGAATACATCCACAAGAAACCATTGCTCCAAGCCATGGTGTGGACAACTCATCATTAAGTCCTTGAATCTCTCCCATGTTTCATAGAAAGCATCACCCGATTGGTGCTTGAAGTTAACAATGGAATCCCGAACCTTGGCTGCCTTGCTTGGTGGAAAGAACTTGGATAGAAAGGCTTCTTGCAATTCGAACCATGAGTGTATGGACCTTGGCTGAATCTTGAGTAACCATTTCCTTGCCCCATCCTTCAAGGTGAAGGGGAACAAGCGAAGCTTCAAACCATCCTCCGGTAGTCCATGAAGTTGAACCGTTGTGCATGCTTGTTCGAATTCCATAAGATGGTCATAAGGGCTCTCATCTTTTAAGGCATGGAAAGTGGGCATGATGCTCAACGTGGAGGGCTTTATCTCGTAATGAGTGTTGCACGGTGGAAGGACAATGCATGATGGGTGATCCACCACATGAGGGAGAGTGTATTCCCTCATGCGCCTCACGGGAGGTGGATTGTTGTTGTGGTTGTTGTGTGGCTCCTCATCATGTTGATCATGGTGGTGTGGTTCCTCCATTGTTGGTGGTGGAATATGATCTTCTACAGGTTCTTTCTGGCTCTCAAGTGTAGGAGGTGCACTCTCACACACAATCCGTGGAGTACGTCTCCTTCTTCTTGGCCGTCCTCTTGTATTCTCACTTAAAACTCTTCCACTTCTAAGTTGAATCGGTGAGTGAGAGGTTGACTCGTGGTTCATGCACCTTCACAACACAATGAGCAGTGGTTAAGTATCACAATTACGGCAAGAAATACAAGGGTGAGTATGTGAGTGGTTAAACAAGCAATAAAAACAAGAGTGAGAGAACAAAACAAAGGAAATCAGAACGTTCCCAGTCGACCGTTCGACACTTGATATCGACCGGTCGAACTCCGTCCAGGGAGCTACCGTCGAACGTTCGACAAGAGGGTCGACCGTTCGACAAAATGCCCTGAAACGAAAGAAGGTTCCTAGAGATGCAAGGGAACCCAAATGACAACTAAACAAGTATTGACATGCAACTAGTACGCAAACAAACACAAGAATTCAATATGGACAAGCTTAGAACAACTTAAAGCAAGAAATGAGATGTGCACAATTATTAGAAACTTCAACTAGCAAGTGATAACATTAGGGGTGCTCATGTCTTACATATATCGCTAGGATATAAGGCCCGTCACTCCCCTAATGTGTCTCACTCAAGAGTGAATAGCACATGTGAAACAACATACACACTTATAAACAAAATGAGTTAAAACAAAAAAGAATGCTAAAGACCCGACTAACTACCAAGAAATCAAGGATTTAACCTCAATCCCCGGCAACGGCGCCATTTTGACAAATGCAAAAGAGTGGTAGGTAGTTTTGAGATCCGGGGTTGTCGTTCCACGGAGGATTGACGGCTCCCCAACTCTCGGTAGCGTGTGTGCGAGTGCTTTAGCTAATATGGAGTGATAAGGAGATGGATAGGGTGAGTGAATGTGTGTATAAACAATGTGCGGAGTGTAGTGTGGTGAGTTTGGTGTATGCAATTGTGGAATGCCAATCAAACAAACAAGAAAATGTAAATAGACAAAGCAAGTAAAAGGTGTGCAAATATAGGAAAGTGTTGGGGTTTTCGGGCAAACCCCAATCTAATGCAACAAGCAATGCCTAATCAACTCAATCATGCCAATGTGTGTGTGAATCAAGCCCCGTATCCTAGCCATGTTATGGTTCTAGGACCGTGTTGCCTAAGGTATTTGAATGCCGGATTATGGATCATCCAAACTCTCTAGGTGTCTTAGGAAATCCCTCTATGTTACCTAATACCGGATTTCCTAAAGTGCTTAAGAGGCGTAATAGTGTCGAACCTAGGGACTCAAACAAGTAACAACTCATCACATATGCTACCAATTGCCTAAGTCATGCAAGGGTACCAATCTCACACAATCTCATCAAGATAGATTAGTTAACATGCCAAAGAAGTGGTAATTCTAAGGACAAGCAACCAACACATATTGAATTAGGTAGCACACATATTCATACAACACAAAGACATTTTATTCATTGATTAAAGCATCACAAAGTCACATTGGACTAGGGCACACAACCCTAGTCCCCAACAAGAGTACTACTCACTACCCATCAAGGTATACAACATCAAATGACAAATGTAAGCTTTAAACATGAATACAAGAGAGAAAAGGGTTTAGAAAGTTCAATATATAAAGTCTCCTTCTTCTCCTTGGATCTAGATGTCGTCCTTGAGGGTTGGTGAGGATCCCCAGCAGCCCGGAATGGTGAAGAAGCGGTGGAAGAAGCGGAGGTGGCAGAAGATGGCTGATACGCCGTCTGTCGACCGGTGGTCGACCGTTCGACAGCTTCCCGTCGACCGGTCGACTGGTGTGCGGCAGGAAAGGTGGAAGGAAGAAAATGGAGAGAGAGGAAGGTGAAAGTGATGGGTGAATTGGGGCTGAATGAGAGATGACCTAAATGAGGCAACAACTAAACTATAAATAGGCAAAGAAGGGGAAGAATGGAGGGCTAAGATGTGTTAGGGTTTAATCCAAGGGTTGGCTATAATAAATGAAGGGTAAGGGGGTAATTGCCAAAAGGGAATAAAGAGTGGGAGTAATCATTGGGTGACCTCACCATTTCTAGTGTGGTCCTTTGCTGATTTTGAATGCTCATGTGGATGAGTCACACGGTTGACTTTGCCTTGACTTTGACCGTGACCTTCGGAGTTGACCAAATGTTGACTTTTGACCAAACCTCCGGAATTCTTGTGCAACTCACTTCCGGGACTTCATGTTGACTCGTTGACGCTCCTAAGTCGGGGTTGACCACGAGTTGACTTTTGGTCCTCGGGTTGACTTTTCGTCCTTTAGCCGGAAATCCACAAAATCTCCCAAATTGCGCCTCTTTGCTCCCGATATCCATCCGATGCTCGTTTGCCCTACAATGGTGCAAATCAAGGATTAGAGACACTAAACGGCATTCGGATTAGCATTACTAAAGTGATTAGAGGCCTAATTTGTATGCATTTTGCATACGAATCATCTAAGACTGATGTTTCCAGTCTTTCTGTCTTGATAAGACTTTGCTCTTGTATTTTCTGGCTGTAATTTTGGACCAGAAAGTTTCCACTCTATTGGAAATGTTACTTCATTCCAAGTAACTTTCTTTATCTGCTCTGAGCAGTTTTTTGGATTGGTAATGAAACCAGTAGTGAGACCAGGAATGTTTGATATCTTGGTCTTGGGTTCTACTGTAGAACTCATTAGTTTGTAGTATACTCTGTATACTATTGCAAGTTCTTGCATGTTTTCTTTCATGGTTATACCATCTGTTTTCACCCTTAATCTTAAGGATTGTACAGCGTCTTTTAGACTTGTAGAGAAATTCGGGAAACAATTGAAGTATGCTACTTGATTGCATAGAGACGCTTCAAGTGTTCCTAGAAGACTTTTCTGAAAGTCTCCTAATCTATTGTCTTGTAAGACACATAAAACCGAACAGTTTATGCCTTCTCTGGCTAGTAATTTTATGCCTACTTGGACTGCTCCAATGTGCATAAATTCATATTTTTTCTCTTTTGCTCTTGCAACTTCGCTGGGTGTTATCATTAGGAGATCTGTTTCTCCTGTATTTGCTGGAGTTGTGAATTCTAGCATTTTGAATTGATGGCTATCCAGTAATTCAAAATTTCCTCTTTTATATATTTGTCTGAATTCAAATTTTGGTATCGAAGAGTTTTTTACTCTGCTTTCGATTTCGTTGAATTCAAATTCTTCAGCGTTTATTAGCTGAACTTCTTTTTTCTTTTTAAAGATACTTAACATTCTAGTATCTCTGATAATTTCTTTGGTTCCCTTTAGAACTTTTGATATATTTGTCAGTCCTGTTGACTGTTCTATATCTGGCATGCTGAATTTAGCATGTTGTGTAGGTTTTTCCAATGGTTTAAACCTATTTGTTTTAACAGACTGTTCTGTTATTTTTGGAAAGAGAATATTTTTCTCTTTGTCTTTTGTTAGTAATTTTACTAACTTTTCTTCTTCCCTTGGAAGAGTTTTAATATAATCGAGCTTTTCTTCCAATTTTATTAATTGGTCGATTATTTTTTGAACATTCTCTAAACTTGTGTTACATTTAGAGATTTCTTCAATAGTTTCTTGATGACTTTCATCTAGTTTTGTTAATAGAGATTCTAGTTTCTCTATTATTTGTGCAGATATTGTTCCCATTTTGGGAAATCTTGAGCTAAACAAGCTCTGATACCAGTTGGACTGCGGATCTAACCGATGCTCAAAACATCAAGCATTTCTTGATAAACTTCTAGAGATTCTTTAGCTTCGTCTATTCTTTCTCTAGTATTTCTAATCCTGATCAGGATGGACCAGAAATTGTTTCGGAGCCACACAAGATCTTTTAATTTCTTTCTTTCTCTTTCTAGTTCTTCTGTAGAATCTTTACAGTAGGATAATAGATTTTCTCTAGTTAATAGAAGAGGAAGACTGCTCATTAGACTAAAAGTCTACTCAGGCGAGATTCTATCTCTTTTTTCTCAATTAAAAGATTTCTTATGAGATTTTATTCTATTCGAATTTCTTCTTCGAGGACTATCCTCCTTTCTTTAGCTCTGCTAAGATTAGTGGTTCGGATATGATCTATCAAGAACTGTAGGCTTTCAATTCTTTTATAAGCGTTGGCTATAAACTCTCGTTTTAAATCTAAACTCTCTTAAATGAGAAGAAATAGTGCAATAATAAGCAATGTTATGAGAAAATATAACTGTTTACCTTCGAGTGTAGAGGATAGATCTTAGCTGCAATCGTTTAGAACAAACAAATCCAATATGGGCCCACAACGCTCCGCCAGTTTTAAAGAGATAATAATTTTTTTTTTTTTTTTTTTTTTTTTTTTTTTATATATCAGTAATTATGATGGGAAGGGGGTAGAGATGGTATTTAGAAAATAAAATGAGTTGGTGGGAAATATAGGTGGTATATTGACCTGGATGGACATTTCCCTAAGAATAAAATACCAGTAGAAAGTTGTAGGTCAACTAAAACCGTTTCAAAACTGACAGATCTAAAATCATAATATATAGTTGTTGTATGTTTTGGACCTTCAACAAAAACTATAGTAACGTCTATTATGAAATAATTACTAATGATAATCAAGCTAATGAGATCAAACGACCATGCACACTAACTTGCAAATAAAATTCATGTGAGGTATATAACTATTCTTACAAACTAAAGGCTAAAGTTTCCGGTGACTGAAACCGCTAAAATGATAATCGATTCAAATTTAAGTTAATTTCTCAAATAATGTAGCTAAATTGCTTCCCAAAAGTAAAAACACACTTTTCAAAATACCATTAGTAGTACATGGCATTTAAAAGCATAAACATATCATTGACACTGAGAATATGCATTTTCCACCTCTCATTATCATCTGAATGCAAACTGTTAATAGGATGTATTTAAATGCACATTCGAGGATTAAGTTTATAGCATGAGCATGAGGAAAGTTCTGGCAAATTTCTTCTCAACATGTCATGCAGATGTGCAAGGGAGTCCACAACTTGCTCAAAACTTTTGAATTTCAAATATTGCTCACATACTACAAGTGCAGAGCAACAAACCTAACTCTCCTCCATTCCTGTTCTAACAATCAAGATGGAGACCATTGCATCAATAGAACTTATGAACATAGAATCTTACAATTACAAACCCGAGATGCATTGTATACACTTAGTCAACATGCATTGGTTCCGGGCCCCCATTTGCATCCTCCATCCCGTTTCTCTGCTCCTTCTCCTCAATTAAACTCCTCTGCTCTTCCTCTATGGTAGTCTGCAACTCATCCACCTGTAAAACATACAACGCCACAAGAATTAGACCTAATATCAAAAAGGCTCCACTTAGCATATAAACACAATCCAAGATTAGGGAAGTGAACAGAGGCACATACCACATGTAAGAGCAGAGCAAACTGCTTCTTACGAAGCTCCAGCATCCTGGAACTGGCGGTGTTCTCCGAATCCAAGGCCGCAATCTCTTTCTCCAAATCAGATATGATCTTCAGCGTCTGAGACCGAGGCGGCTGCGTGGAAATCAACCTCCGAATGGCCTCACACTCCTCCTTGTGCCGCCTTTCAATCTTAGCCTCTTCAAGTTGCTTTTTAAGCATTTCAATGTCCGTCTGTGCTTGCAGTATCTGCCTGTTTATCTCCTCCCTCAACTCATCGAAGTTGTGCTTCTCTCTCAGATTCGCGTCCACAACTGCTTTGCTCTTGAGGAGGGGAATCTCGAACGTGGAGAGCTCTTGCAGGAAAGCTTTGGCGAGCTTCTCGCAGTCGCCGTAGTTGTCTCCGTCCTTGTCGAGCTCCACAAAGAGGGAAGTGAACTTCTTCTGGAGCTTCTTCAATGGCGGTTCGCCTCTTGTGGTCGTCGTTCGGGTGAGAAGTCGGTGCTTGATGATTATGTCATCTTCATGAGGCCCAAACGCGTAGTTCGCCGCCACGGTCTCGCCGCGACCTGAAACTTTCCTTCCCTTTCCCAGCATTTCTGAGATTCTGCCGGATGATTTTGATTTCGCAGCTATATATTGAATCTCAATTTCACCAAACCCTAAAGAAATCCACTACCTCACAACTCAATTCAGAAAGCGAAGTTCAGCTTCTGTTAATGAAATCCAACGGTGAAGGAAGGCCTTTATTATATTTGCTTAGGTAGCGAATGGACGGTAAGATTTGAAGAACAAAAAAAAGATAAGCTTTTTTTTTGAGAAAAAAAAAGTTTATTAACGATTCAAGAGGACCCGTGAGCTCCGGCAGAAATGTCACATTGTCGTCTTCGAGCGAGGAGACCAGTTGGGTCTGAAGTAGGCTCAACCTAGATAGAACCATGTTCATAAGTGGGTCTAGAGTCTAATTGGATTCAGACGTGGAGTCTGATCCAAGTGGGCTTAACCCAGATATAACCACGTTCCACTCGAGCATGTACCGATCTCTCATAACTTATTTCAAATTGGTACGTGAGGAAACCCGAGGTTCAGCTAATCTTAGCTAAGATCCAGCATAATCTTGGTCGAGCCAAATCTAATCGAGGTTCGACCAACCCTAGCTAGTCAAGGTTTCTATAGCCAGGTTCGACCAATCTTGGCCAATACTAATTCTAGTTGATATTTGGCTAATCTTAACCGAGGTTCCTAGCCAAGTTCAACAAACTTTAGCGAGGCCCAATTTTGAGGAAAAAATTGAACTCAAACAAGCTATTAGATGTCAACTCATGTAGTCATGTTAAGAAAAATTAAAGCATTCACAGCCACCATTACCAAAATTTGGAGAAGTCAGCTTGAATGGACATTAAAAATCAAGTTTTAATTCATGAATCATTATGTAACCATATGTGTGTCAAAGAGATCTAATTTTCAAATCTTCATTATGTAATAAATAAGGTCTCGAAATTAAGGACTGAGATTGCTCTTTATATTTTTACAAACTGCACTTTACTTTTCAGCCATCGAATTCTTACACTTTATTTTACTGCATCTACTTTTTTACTATTTTAATTCTTGCATTTTATTTTTCTGAGAATATTAAGAAAACCATAAAATTAAAAAATTAAAAAAAAAGCACCACAAGAACGTCTAAATCCAATAAACTAATTTTTTGGGTTCATGCATTTCTTAATTCGTTCATACCTATATTGTATCAAGGCGCGGGATAACATCCTATATATACGTGCTTTGATTTTGTATTTAATGTGACTTTCGAATATTCACATCCTATAGATTTTTCGTCTATCACTTACAAAAATTAATGATTCTTTTGGGGCCTTTAGACCTCTAAAAAATTGTAAATTTCTCTAACAAAGTATTGTGTATAAATGTACAACTGACAATTTGGTTCGGTTAACATCGATTTGAGGAACTAGTGTACCAAATTAGACTAGTTTCGAATAAGTTTAGTTCCATATAAAACTAGGTTTTAATATTTGGACATAAAACACTAAATTTTCGGTCGGTTCAGTTAGTTAATTTGAACTGTTTATTGTACTCCTAATCATTGTGAGCAAGAGTGAGTCTCCTTGTAGATGATGCAAGTTAATTTAATCTTTCAGTCTCACATCAAATCCATGTGCAATGCAAAGCTGAAGAAAATCCAATAAGACTACCTGCAATGAGAGCCATGCATGCGGCCATGCCATTGTGGAGAAGGTCTTCTTTTGATAGTTGAACCATACAATTGGTCCGACCGCCTAATAGGAAAAAGACATGTGAAAACAATAAGAGTGTTTTCCAATTTTCAGGTAAATCCATGGGGTAATGTTTTGGGTCTATGATTTTTCATTCATTTGCATGCGTGTCTTTTTCCTATTGGACAATCAAATTAACCAATTGCGCGGTCCGACGGTATGATAGAAGACTTTCTAGCTCATACCCAAAACATATACACAAAACACCCCATGGATCGATTTATCTGAAAATCTGAAAATGCTCTTATTGCACATATCTTCTTCCTATTGGACAATCAAACTAATTGTGTGATCCGACGATCTGATAAAAGACTTTCTCGCCATTATCTAGGTGCTTTACCATTAAGATTATCAATACATCACATCAAAATTGTGTTAAAAAGGGTGGATACATATCGGATATATATCATAATATATCACTTATTAACAACATGCCATTTAATAGCCAAAAAAAACAAAATGCCATTTCAACAAAACGATACATGCATGATATAAAAACTAATTAAGAGTAAATTATAAAGTACCACTAATGATAGTTGTGCACCTATAATCAGGTACTTCAACTATGTTATATCTTATATTTGAGCATACACAAGACATAATATAGTTGATCTTCCTGGAAAGCCTTCTAACTGTAGAGCTGAAGAGCTTCATCTTTGGTTAATCCCTCTACCAAATACGGTTCTTTTATGCCATGTTTGACTAGCAAATCACGATTCATAGAAGTAATGATGATTCTGCTTCCCTTGCCATACCAGTCCTTTTCTCCCCCCAGAATTTCTAGTTGGTCTGATTGATCCACATCATCGAGAATGCGAAGAACCCTTTTATTACCTACACAACGCTTTGTCATATTCTTTCCCTCATAAACATCTGAAACTGGTGTGGACCTTCCGTTCAAGTGTTCCAGAAGCTGAGCTTGAAGATAAACTAAACTCTTACTCTTGGAAAGCTTTCTGATATCTCTAAGAAAGCTGCTTACTTCAAAATTATCAGAAATTCTAGTATGAACTAATTCAGCAGTGGTTGTAATGCCTATCTCATCCGTTCCCCATATTCCTATGAGCCGAACATCATTTGCCTCTGGATTCAAAAGCAAATCTATCTTTTTTAGTTTACCATCACGTCCGACAGACTTTTGTGTGGAACCTAACCCTTTGAATGTAGGATGAACTTTCTCCCACACTGCGTCAACAATTTCTTTGATAAGCCCCGTCTCATACCTATAAGAAAAAGAAAACAAAATTAAGAAAATCGATCATGATAATGTGAGACAATTAATTAACAATTAATCGATCATGATCATGCCTAACAAAAGAAAACATAAACTGTATGGAATGAGAAAAAACGTATATGAAGCTAACAAATATAGAACGAAACACAATGTACGAGTTGTTCATATATTCATGCTTACCTATAACTCCTTGAATCCCACCCAGCAAGATTACCCAATTTTGTCAATGCATCTTTCCACTCGCGCACTTGCTTTCCATCTCTTCCGTACTTCTTTTCATGCTCGGTGAAGTGCTGTGCAAAACTCCCCGTTTGATGACGTACATCTCCAGGATCCCCGTTCGTCCAAAAAAAAAAAAAAAGATGACGTACATCTCCAGGATCCACGTCATAAAAAATTGGCATGATTCTACCACTCTCTTGCATGCATTGAACAATATGTGCAAGTTCACGCAAGCACCAAGTAGACTCAGCATAGTTTTTCGAAACAATGACGTACGATTGAAAACCTCGATTGTTCAATGGCCAGCATGAGCTCTTTGTCGATAATAGTCCCTCTTTTGAGTTCCGGGTCATCCCTGAAAGTAGTTATTGCTCGCTCCTGCAATTCCTTATATAGATGGCCTAAAAAACCCTTGCGGACGTCTGTACCCCTAAAACTCAAGAACACATGGTATTTCCATTGAGGAGCTGAGGTGGAGGCCTTTTGGTTGCTCAAAGCCATTGGAATTAAGTGGTTCCGAATGTACAAATCTTTTCCAGACACACAATATATGGTTACAAGTAATCAAGTATATATATATATATATATATATATATATATATATATATATATATATATATATATAAATGTATGCAACTTAATTGCCAAATTTTATATCACTCTAAACTGATAATTGAAAAGACAAAGGAAGATGCATGGTAAATTGCAAGGAAATAGAAGGAGACGAGGGAAGTACTTGGTATTGGCGTGTTACAATTAAGTATATAAATTAGAAAGGTCGAGACACTTCTGAGTTTGGTGAAAGAGATGGAACTAGTGGGAAAAACACGGACCGGGTCCGTCAACACCCAAATCCATAGCCTCCCAAATCTTAAAATATGATATAATTGGAAAGAGCCCTTGACCAACAGAAAACTCAGAATCTGTCTTTCATACATGCACTAAGAAAACTCCGTTCCATTATGAAAGGCTAGGGTAGGTGGATCAATCGATGCAGAGACTTTTTATGGAGTTGTTGGCATTAATCATCAATAAGCTTCTGTGCATGAATCTGAGCAACTACACAACTTGCCCGTTTGTGTTTGAAATTGCTATATATAGGTATTTTTTTTCCGAGTGTGTTATGTCTCTACTCTTTGATTACTGTCTGTACTCGTTATTGATTGGTTACTAAATCTTCTTAAAATTGCAACTCCAAAAACAATTAGAAATTAAATGGGTACCTCCAACGGATGGTGCGTACGTACGTAGTTCTAAATGGACAAGGTGCCAAGGAATCTTCTTCATTCAAGTTTTCGTCTGACTAATCCCTTGAAGAAGTCAAAATATGGACAACTAGAAACTATATATGGACAAATAAAAACAATATATCACGATTACTTAAATTAAGAACAATCAGGATCGTGTGAGAACAAGCTTCTAAGTTATAACATGCAGATGTTAACCGCTTCGTCAAATTGCCAAAATGCTGTAGCGATTTATCTGCAATGCACTGGATGCTTTTCTTAACTGTATGTAGTACAAAAGGGTAACACGTACATTTATCAGAGGGTTCTTGGTGATCCTCAGAACCTTTTCTTGTTGGGACAAGAAAACATCACCGACATATTTATATAATTATTGGTTTTAAGAGTATCAACAAGAAATCATGTTTTAGTGATACGAAAGACATGCATGCCAAGAACCCCTATACGTACAAATCTTGTTTTTATGTTTGCGTTTGTTTTTCTTTCCCTTATGGTTTCTATAAGTCTTGTTGTTTTTGCAACTTATGACTTTGTGGGTCTGGTAGCTAGGCTATTACTTGTTTCTCCTTTGCCTTTGGCTTAATGAAGTTCCAATTGACCGGGAAAAAAAAAACAGACTGATTCCAAGTAGCTGTTCTTAATTTGGACCAAGCAGCCTGACACAATTAATTAGTGTCGCTACATATTAAAAATAAAAACTAAATTAATATATATATATATATATATATATATATATATATATATGTTTATCTCTTGAGACTAAGCCGTAGTTGAGAGCAAGGGAGGAGCTAGGAATTCACATAAGGGAGGGCTAAATTTTTTTCTTTTCCATCAAAGAATAGAGGAGCTTTTAGTTGAGGTGAGCTAAATTTAATTTTGGTAAAAAATAAGCTTAATAATTGCACTCATTTAATTATGTTTAGCCAAATCTATCTACAATTTTTTTCATTGGGGTGGGCTACAGCCTAGGGGAGCCACCCCCTGGCTCCGCCATTGGTTGAGAGAAGACTACAAGCTAGCCCTTTGATTGGGGACTGGGATGTCATGGTAAGTCAGAAACACAGACACTGGAACTGTGTCCTCTTTTCTATATAAGGACACAGTTTGTGTGTCCTAAAACCTCTCAAACTGGTGTCCTTAAATCAATAACATGACACCTAAAATGTATCCTCATATTATCAAATATGTGTCCTCTATTCTATACTAGGACACAATTTGTGTGTCTTAAAAGCTCTTGAAATTGTGTTCTTAAATCAATAAGAGGACACGTAAAATGCAAACTGATTTATCAAATATGTGTCCTCTTCTCTCCTAGGACACAATTTTTGTGTCCTAACATATATAAAAGTGTGTCCTTAAATATAAAAGAACATATTCCAACTATCCTTATATCATCATTCCAATTGTCCTCTATCATCATCAAAACAGTCAACAGTGCTCAACTAGCACATATAAACATAAGCATAACATATATATAGAGAACATCCTATAAATGTCCAGGATGCAAAACAAGTGAAGTATAAATAGGCAATTAAGTCCATTGATTTAAGGAGAAAGATCAAAACTATATGTACCATACACTGTTCAGACCGATTTAGATCAATGTTGCTACTCTTTCCCATAGAGTAAAATTCATATATATAACTTGAAATTACCATAAATATGAAATCTGTTGCATGCTAAATATTCTACTTCACGTGCTTGGATATGTGAATCAAAAGCTCTGCCCACTCTACTCAAACTACATCAATATCTCCTTGATTGTAAGTGTTTTTTCCCTTGAACTGAAATGATCAATAGAATACATTTTAAAAATAATTACACCAAACAGAGTAGGCACAACTCATCAAAAACACACCATGTCTTTTTTTTTTTTTTAAACAGCTGATTGGTGCAGCTCAAGTTCCAAAGTATCAACTCCTTCTACTTGCAATAAGAAAATCAAAAGCTTTATGCAGCACTTCTAATAAAAACCAAGGAACAAATATTGTATAACGGAAACAGCGAAAATGCATTTCCATTGATCATGATGATGAAATCGTACCGAGGAGAACTATATATGTTAAACACAATCAGGTAACTTTGTTTCCAATAAGATATCTACTGTACACAACACAATCAGGTAACTTTAATTATACTAGGAAGCTCTTTAACAACTAGGCGCCAGGAGAAATTGATTACAAGCAATTAGCTTCCTCCAAAATACTCATATGTACAAGCAATTTGCCAAAGTTTTGGTTTAGTGTAATATTGCCCAAAGATACTACATATATACTTAGTTCGGCTTCAAATCCTCTGTCCCCGATACTCTGTCTCCATTCCTGTCTCCCTATAAAATTTTGCCATCTGTCATTTGCTATCTAGTCAGCCTAACACCCCTTAACCAGCATACTAACTCCGTTCATCTCTAACTTAACCCAGTCTTATTTAAAAATAAATAAAAACTTGCCGCATCTCTCTCTCTCTGTCTCCACTGTATTATTCTTCTTCTTCTTTCTTAATGAGCAGTACAACATTAGGATCATGGGAAGAACTCACCTGCGTATTACAGATCAATTCTCTCTCTACTGTTTGAATTTTTTTAATTGTTTTTTATGTGAATTGTCTGAATTGAGAACTCACCTTTCGAAAGAAACACGAAACCCAGAAATACCCAAACCCAAACCCAGCAAAAAATTCTTGATTCTTGATGAAATTTTAAACATTGCAACTGGTGAAAATTGGTATGGAGAAGACTGAGAATGAAATTAAAGGATCAATCTCTTGGTCTACCATTGGCTGCTAAGAGCATGTCAAAGTTAATATGTCAAATTCAAATTTGGCAGCTTACAGCCTTACATGTCATTTTGACATTCCGGTTCAATTTCACTCCAACGGATTGGTTAGAATTCTTCAGGCCCTCTCTCTCTCTCTCTCTCTCTCTCTCTCTCTATCTCTCCTGTTTCTCTCTATACCCAGATCACATCTCTCTTATCTTCCTCTTCTTCAATCCGGTCACTCAGTCTCCCCAACCCAATCCTCACCACTACCTGTTAAAACTGGAGAGTGTATTTTTGTGCGTCTGCGATTGAGGATATACTAGCAATCCCAGTGTTCTGAAAAAAAAATGAAAACAGCAAAGAACAACGATATGTTTACGCAGTGTAAACCTCAAACTTGAGGAAACATCACTGCGAGGCACAAGCCCAGAAAGAGGATCAATCACTAAGAAGAAGTTGAGAAAATCTCTTACAAACAAAGGTAAACCTCGATTACCATTACAACTAGCACCCCTAGTCTATATGTTTGCCTTGATTCTTCTTTTCCGTAATCTCTTCTCTTGATAACGAAGGAACTGAGCGCGTCCTTCAATCTTCAATCTGCAACTCTTCTCTACTGGTCACGAGAGAATGAGACAATTATGCAACAAAGGATTCACTTCACATGTACAAGTGAATCCATAAAACAAACTATGTTTTTATGCTTGTCATATAAACGCAGCAACACATGAGATAAACAATAATCTCTAGCCTCCAAGCATACACAACGGCACCTGTATCAATCAGCCTATATAGGAGCAACGACTCCCCCTCACTTTAAAGTCCTAACCCTAATTGACTTCCTATCAGGAAATATCTTTATTAAAAAGATTATCAATTAGGATATAAACCAATAAAAGATTTTGCTGAAAAGATCCTAAATCAATTAGGATTCAAATACAATTAATAAACGCAGCGGAAAAGATTTGATTTAAACACAATTAAATCAAAGATTTAATTAAGAAAATCATTCATTTAAAGAGCCCATAATTATATGCTTACCTTGCATACTTACCTTTCTAAGGTCACTAGGTTGTGGCTCACACTTCTATTCAAACAAGGTGTGTGTAGGAATGCCAATATACTAACAATCTCCCCCTTTGGCATTCCTATACAAAACAACTCATAAGTACCAACCTATGCTACAAGAGCCAAGGATCATGCTTCCACATAAGTGACCTGAAACACTTATAAGCAAAAGACCTTGTGAAGAACAATTGTGGCAATATATCATATTTAAAGAAAGCCAACAAAGATAGCAATATAGCATAGGTTCTTCTTCTCCCCCTTTTTGAATAGGGATGCCAAAGCCATTAAGAAACTCCCCCTTAGAAGTACCACTATGTGATAAATAAGCAAGAGACTTGCATCACAAAGCAACCAAAAATGTAGTGACCAAACACCGAAAACTCCCCCTGAATTGATGAATTTGTATGCAAAAATAATCAATGCAAACACACAATGAGTAGGGAATTATCCACACACTAATAAGAGGGAAGAAGCATAGCCTTTAGCCAAAGTATATGTCATAACCTCACAATGTAAACAAAACAAGCAAATTTCACCTATTGAATCAAGTTAAGACACAACAAAGTAAGCAAGAGTATGATCGAGTATCATTGTACCTTTGTGGTGATTGGTGAACATATTTCAATGTGGGATCTGTATCAAGCTAGGAATCCCAGAATGTCACAAACAGAGAAATTAAGCAATCTTTTTGGACTCCTTATACCTCCTGTGTGGGCAATATATTGACTTCTTTTTGGCCATTCACACTTGATTTACTCACAAAATTTGTGATTCACATACCACCGGGGTGACCAAACCATTCCCTTTTCTGCTCAATCCATGTATCATTCACCACGACCAAGGCCTGATTACTTTAGGAATAGCCTGGCCATCAAACCATTCCCGTTTCTGCCTAATCCCTATATCGTTCACCACGACCAGGGCGTAGTTACTTTGGGAATAGCTTAGCAATGCTCCAACAACAATTTTTTTTTAATATCTAAACAAGGAGCAAAGAACAATCAACTCATTATTTTGTGACCTATACCTGATCAACCAAGCTGATGTTTACCACCACAAAGAAAATATGTGTGCATGTGCAAATCCAAAGATGATTAAGAATATTTTGCCCATGCTCAAGATTACATAGCCATGTCAAAACAGAACTCAGAACTGGCTTAACAACTTGTCATAATCACATATTTGAAGCCATGAAAAATACTTTGTCAATCTAAGATCAACTTACCCTAGCAAACAGTGTGGGATACATACCCTACATGCAATCCTGTTAATCTGGAAATTTTGTGAACCAACAGAAAATACTCATTGTGAATGCGCCTATACTACCATGATTTCACTCACAATAGATGTATGCTATGTGACAAATTCGAGGAAAAATTTTCAGAGCTTAGTTCACACATATGACATTAAACCAATCATCATCAATCAAGGCTTCTTAAACAATTTTTGGTTCAAAAAGTGACACAAAAACCAAAATATGAAATTATGTTCATGTTCACTTTATTAGAAACCAAAACAAAAACACAAGAGCAGAATCACTACTTACCTCACTTGCAGCTTGTCTTTAAATTCAAATTCTATCATCCATTTTCCCAATGATGTCTTGAGCAGAGTGATCCTTTTGAACTTGCTTAAAATCAGTCCTCATGATTGGCAGAGGATCAAGAATAGGATCATCATAGACATCATCATTCTCTTCATTTAGAGAGTATAGCCAGAACCACAAGGCATGTGGCGTTCATCCTTGTTGACATTCCTGCAAGAGGTTAACAAACAAGCTTTATTATCAGTATTCATAGATGCATGAAAATCATTGCACAAATCTGAAAAACATTTATTTGCTCCTTTTTTCACCCAGGTCTGTTTATTTTTCGTCTCCAGACCTTCTGGGATTGCAATCCGCTTTGCAATCCTATTAATTATTTCTAAATGCTTTTTCAGATCAACCTGCAGAGATGCAACAGAGTTAATCTCAGACCTTTGCTTCTGTTTTCTCATTTTCTTACGCAGCGAGTTGCATCGTGGACGAATATGTCCAGGTTTTCCACAAAAGTGACATGTAGGAGTAAAAAACTTTGGTTTAGAAACATACCTGGACGGATGAGTACTCGGTTGTAACTCATTACTTACCTGACGGGATTGATGGCATGTTTGCGATCCCTGTTGTAAAACAGATTTGGAAGTAAACTTTGGCACATGTATTTCATCGATCAATACCTTAGGAGTAGGCTTATTCTCCTTCACAAACTGTAGGGAACCTTTTGATGTACTGTCATAACCGAGTCCCTCTCTGTTATTGTGAGCTTTTCCAAACCCAATCATTCTTGACACCTTTTCAGAACTAATCTCAAATTTGCTGAATTTATTTCTTGCTTCAGTCAATTCAACCTGCAATTTCTGGTTTTCTTGGGTTAGCAAAACATTCAAATTAATCTGAGCCTTTAGCTCAACCTCCAAAGTCTTTATCTTGTCCTCAAGCTCTCTCCTTTCTTCAATTTCAATATGTAAATCATCCTTAACCTGCAAGGAATTTATCTCAACCGAAATCTCACCATCACTAGAGGAGTCATCTGAGTTGTCTTGATGAAACGAGGAAGTAAGTGCAAGATTGTGCACTTCATTGTTACCAAGGAGCTCCTCATCACTATCACTCCATGTGGACGTCAATGCTTTGCTTTTCTTCATATTTTGTTTCTTGTTTGCACACTCAGCAGCCATATGACCAAATCCACCAGATTCAAAACATTTAGGTTTTCCTTGAAATTTTTTTTTTGAGTAAATTTATCAAAACGCTTTTCAGAAGGAAAATCTTTTCTTTGATTCAAAGCATTTTTAGAAGAGTTTGAAGAGGATTTTCTATTTTTCAGAAATTTTTTGAACTCTTTTGTAAGCAAAGCTAGATCAGTTAACTCACCGTTATCACCATTGAAGAGAGGAGGACAATTGATCGATCCAGCAGCTCTATCACGCTCCATTTGATCTACTAGAAAGAAAATTCTAGAACCTGCTCTGGTACCACTTGTTAAAACTGGAGAGTGTGTATTTTTGTGCGTCTGGGATTGAAGATATACTAGCAATCCCAGTGTTCTGAAAAAAAAATGAAAACAGCAAAGAACAACGATATGTTTACGCAGTGTAAACCTCAAACTTGAGGAAACATCACTGCGAGGCACAAGCCCAGAAAGAGGATCAATCACTAAGAAGAAGTTGAGAAAATCTCTTACAAACAAAGGTAAACCTCGATTACCATTACAACTAGCACCCCTAGTCTATATGTTTGCCTTGATTCTTCTTTTCCGTAATCTCTTCTCTTGATAACGAAGGAACTGAGCGCGTCCTTCAATCTTCAATCTGCAACTCTTCTCTACTGGTCACGAGAGAATGAGACAATTATGCAACAAAGGATTCACTTCACATGTACAAGTGAATCCATAAAACAAACTATGTTTTTATGCTTGTCATATAAACGCAGCAACACATGAGATAAACAATAATCTCTAGCCTCCAAGCATACACAACGGCACCTGTATCAATCAGCCTATATAGGAGCAACGACTCCCCCTCACTTTAAAGTCCTAACCCTAATTGACTTCATATCAGGAAATATCTTTATTAAAAAGATTATCAATTAGGATATAAACCAATAAAAGATTTTGCTGAAAAGATCCTAAATCAATTAGGATTCAAATACAATTAATAAACGCAGCGGAAAAGATTTGATTTAAACACAATTAAATCAAAGATTTAATTAAGAAAATCATTCATTTAAAGAGCCCATAATTATATGCTTACCTTGCATACTTACCTTTCTAAGGTCACTAGGTTGTGGCTCACACTTCTATTCAAACAAGGTGTGTGTAGGAATGCCAATATACTAACAATCTCCCCCTTTGGCATTCCTATACAAAACAACTCATAAGTACCAACCTATGCTACAAGAGCCAAGGATCATGCTTCCACATAAGTGACCTGAAACACTTATAAGCAAAAGACCTTGTGAAGAACAATTGTGGCAATATATCATATTTAAAGAAAGCCAACAAAGATAGCAATATAGCATAGGTTCTTCTTCTCCCCCTTTTTGAATAGGGATGCCAAAGCCATTAAGAAACTCCCCCTTAGAAGTACCACTATGTGATAAATAAGCAAGAGACTTGCATCACAAAGCAACCAAAAATGTAGTGACCAAACACCGAAAACTCCCCCTGAATTGATGAATTTGTATGCAAAAATAATCAATGCAAACACACAATGAGTAGGGAATTATCCACACACTAATAAGAGGGAAGAAGCATAGCCTTTAGCCAAAGTATATGTCATAACCTCACAATGTAAACAAAACAAGCAAATTTCACCTATTGAATCAAGTTAAGACACAACAAAGTAAGCAAGAGTATGATCGAGTATCATTGTACCTTTGTGGTGATTGGTGAACATATTTCAATGTGGGATCTGTATCAAGCTAGGAATCCCAGAATGTCACAAACAGAGAAATTAAGCAATCTTTTTGGACTCCTTATACCTCCTGTGTGGGCAATATATTGACTTCTTTTTGGCCATTCACACTTGATTTACTCACAAAATTTGTGATTCACATACCACCGGGGTGACCAAACCATTCCCTTTTCTGCTCAATCCATGTATCATTCACCACGACCAAGGCCTGATTACTTTAGGAATAGCCTGGCCATCAAACCATTCCCGTTTCTGCCTAATCCCTATATCGTTCACCACGACCAGGGCGTAGTTACTTTGGGAATAGCTTAGCAATGCTCCAACAACAATTTTTTTTTAATATCTAAACAAGGAGCAAAGAACAATCAACTCATTATTTTGTGACCTATACCTGATCAACCAAGCTGATGTTTACCACCACAAAGAAAATATGTGTGCATGTGCAAATCCAAAGATGATTAAGAATATTTTGCCCATGCTCAAGATTACATAGCCATGTCAAAACAGAACTCAGAACTGGCTTAACAACTTGTCATAATCACATATTTGAAGCCATGAAAAATACTTTGTCAATCTAAGATCAACTTACCCTAGCAAACAGTGTGGGATACATACCCTACATGCAATCCTGTTAATCTGGAAATTTTGTGAACCAACAGAAAATACTCATTGTGAATGCGCCTATACTACCATGATTTCACTCACAATAGATGTATGCTATGTGACAAATTCGAGGAAAAATTTTCAGAGCTTAGTTCACACATATGACATTAAACCAATCATCATCAATCAAGGCTTCTTAAACAATTTTTGGTTCAAAAAGTGACACAAAAACCAAAATATGAAATTATGTTCATGTTCACTTTATTAGAAACCAAAACAAAAACACAAGAGCAGAATCACTACTTACCTCACTTGCAGCTTGTCTTTAAATTCAAATTCTATCATCCATTTTCCCAATGATGTCTTGAGCAGAGTGATCCTTTTGAACTTGCTTAAAATCAGTCCTCATGATTGGCAGAGGATCAAGAATAGGATCATCATAGACATCATCATTCTCTTCATTTAGAGAGTATAGCCAGAACCACAAGGCATGTGGCGTTCATCCTTGTTGACATTCCTGCAAGAGGTTAACAAACAAGCTTTATTATCAGTATTCATAGATGCATGAAAATCATTGCACAAATCTGAAAAACATTTATTTGCTCCTTTTTTCACCCAGGTCTGTTTATTTTTCGTCTCCAGACCTTCTGGGATTGCAATCCGCTTTGCAATCCTATTAATTATTTCTAAATGCTTTTTCAGATCAACCTGCAGAGATGCAACAGAGTTAATCTCAGACCTTTGCTTCTGTTTTCTCATTTTCTTACGCAGCGAGTTGCATCGTGGACGAATATGTCCAGGTTTTCCACAAAAGTGACATGTAGGAGTAAAAAACTTTGGTTTAGAAACATACCTGGACGGATGAGTACTCGGTTGTAACTCATTACTTACCTGACGGGATTGATGGCATGTTTGCGATCCCTGTTGTAAAACAGATTTGGAAGTAAACTTTGGCACATGTATTTCATCGATCAATACCTTAGGAGTAGGCTTATTCTCCTTCACAAACTGTAGGGAACCTTTTGATGTACTGTCATAACCGAGTCCCTCTCTGTTATTGTGAGCTTTTCCAAACCCAATCATTCTTGACACCTTTTCAGAACTAATCTCAAATTTGCTGAATTTATTTCTTGCTTCAGTCAATTCAACCTGCAATTTCTGGTTTTCTTGGGTTAGCAAAACATTCAAATTAATCTGAGCCTTTAGCTCAACCTCCAAAGTCTTTATCTTGTCCTCAAGCTCTCTCCTTTCTTCAATTTCAATATGTAAATCATCCTTAACCTGCAAGGAATTTATCTCAACCGAAATCTCACCATCACTAGAGGAGTCATCTGAGTTGTCTTGATGAAACGAGGAAGTAAGTGCAAGATTGTGCACTTCATTGTTACCAAGGAGCTCCTCATCACTATCACTCCATGTGGACGTCAATGCTTTGCTTTTCTTCATATTTTGTTTCTTGTTTGCACACTCAGCAGCCATATGACCAAATCCACCAGATTCAAAACATTTAGGTTTTCCTTGAAATTTTTTTTTTGAGTAAATTTATCAAAACGCTTTTCAGAAGGAAAATCTTTTCTTTGATTCAAAGCATTTTTAGAAGAGTTTGAAGAGGATTTTCTATTTTTCAGAAATTTTTTGAACTCTTTTGTAAGCAAAGCTAGATCAGTTAACTCACCGTTATCACCATTGAAGAGAGGAGGACAATTGATCGATCCAGCAGCTCTATCACGCTCCATTTGATCTACTAGAAAGAAAATTCTAGAACCTGCTCTGGTACCACTTGTTAAAACTGGAGAGTGTGTATTTTTGTGCGTCTGGGATTGAAGATATACTAGCAATCCCAGTGTTCTGAAAAAAAAATGAAAACAGCAAAGAACAACGATATGTTTACGCAGTGTAAACCTCAAACTTGAGGAAACATCACTGCGAGGCACAAGCCCAGAAAGAGGATCAATCACTAAGAAGAAGTTGAGAAAATCTCTTACAAACAAAGGTAAACCTCGATTACCATTACAACTAGCACCCCTAGTCTATATGTTTGCCTTGATTCTTCTTTTCCGTAATCTCTTCTCTTGATAACGAAGGAACTAAGCGCGTCCTTCAATCTTCAATCTGCAACTCTTCTCTACTGGTCACGAGAGAATGAGACAATTATGCAACAAAGGATTCACTTCACATGTACAAGTGAATCCATAAAACAAACTATGTTTTTATGCTTGTCATATAAACGCAGCAACACATGAGATAAACAATAATCTCTAGCCTCCAAGCATACACAACGGCACCTGTATCAATCAGCCTATATAGGAGCAACGACTCCCCCTCACTTTAAAGTCCTAACCCTAATTGACTTCATATCAGGAAATATCTTTATTAAAAAGATTATCAATTAGGATATAAACCAATAAAAGATTTTGCTGAAAAGATCCTAAATCAATTAGGATTCAAATACAATTAATAAACGCAGCGGAAAAGATTTGATTTAAACACAATTAAATCAAAGATTTAATTAAGAAAATCATTCATTTAAAGAGCCCATAATTATATGCTTACCTTGCATACTTACCTTTCTAAGGTCACTAGGTTGTGGCTCACACTTCTATTCAAACAAGGTGTGTGTAGGAATGCCAATATACTAACAATCTCCCCCTTTGGCATTCCTATACAAAACAACTCATAAGTACCAACCTATGCTACAAGAGCCAAGGATCATGCTTCCACATAAGTGACCTGAAACACTTATAAGCAAAAGACCTTGTGAAGAACAATTGTGGCAATATATCATATTTAAAGAAAGCCAACAAAGATAGCAATATAGCATAGGTTCTTCTTCTCCCCCTTTTTGAATAGGGATGCCAAAGCCATTAAGAAACTCCCCCTTAGAAGTACCACTATGTGATAAATAAGCAAGAGACTTGCATCACAAAGCAACCAAAAATGTAGTGACCAAACACCGAAAACTCCCCCTGAATTGATGAATTTGTATGCAAAAATAATCAATGCAAACACACAATGAGTAGGGAATTATCCACACACTAATAAGAGGGAAGAAGCATAGCCTTTAGCCAAAGTATATGTCATAACCTCACAATGTAAACAAAACAAGCAAATTTCACCTATTGAATCAAGTTAAGACACAACAAAGTAAGCAAGAGTATGATCGAGTATCATTGTACCTTTGTGGTGATTGGTGAACATATTTCAATGTGGGATCTGTATCAAGCTAGGAATCCCAGAATGTCACAAACAGAGAAATTAAGCAATCTTTTTGGACTCCTTATACCTCCTGTGTGGGCAATATATTGACTTCTTTTTGGCCATTCACACTTGATTTACTCACAAAATTTGTGATTCACATACCACCGGGGTGACCAAACCATTCCCTTTTCTGCTCAATCCATGTATCATTCACCACGACCAAGGCCTGATTACTTTAGGAATAGCCTGGCCATCAAACCATTCCCGTTTCTGCCTAATCCCTATATCGTTCACCACGACCAGGGCGTAGTTACTTTGGGAATAGCTTAGCAATGCTCCAACAACAATTTTTTTTTAATATCTAAACAAGGAGCAAAGAACAATCAACTCATTATTTTGTGACCTATACCTGATCAACCAAGCTGATGTTTACCACCACAAAGAAAATATGTGTGCATGTGCAAATCCAAAGATGATTAAGAATATTTTGCCCATGCTCAAGATTACATAGCCATGTCAAAACAGAACTCAGAACTGGCTTAACAACTTGTCATAATCACATATTTGAAGCCATGAAAAATACTTTGTCAATCTAAGATCAACTTACCCTAGCAAACAGTGTGGGATACATACCCTACATGCAATCCTGTTAATCTGGAAATTTTGTGAACCAACAGAAAATACTCATTGTGAATGCGCCTATACTACCATGATTTCACTCACAATAGATGTATGCTATGTGACAAATTCGAGGAAAAATTTTCAGAGCTTAGTTCACACATATGACATTAAACCAATCATCATCAATCAAGGCTTCTTAAACAATTTTTGGTTCAAAAAGTGACACAAAAACCAAAATATGAAATTATGTTCATGTTCACTTTATTAGAAACCAAAACAAAAACACAAGAGCAGAATCACTACTTACCTCACTTGCAGCTTGTCTTTAAATTCAAATTCTATCATCCATTTTCCCAATGATGTCTTGAGCAGAGTGATCCTTTTGAACTTGCTTAAAATCAGTCCTCATGATTGGCAGAGGATCAAGAATAGGATCATCATAGACATCATCATTCTCTTCATTTAGAGAGTATAGCCAGAACCACAAGGCATGTGGCGTTCATCCTTGTTGACATTCCTGCAAGAGGTTAACAAACAAGCTTTATTATCAGTATTCATAGATGCATGAAAATCATTGCACAAATCTGAAAAACATTTATTTGCTCCTTTTTTCACCCAGGTCTGTTTATTTTTCGTCTCCAGACCTTCTGGGATTGCAATCCGCTTTGCAATCCTATTAATTATTTCTAAATGCTTTTTCAGATCAACCTGCAGAGATGCAACAGAGTTAATCTCAGACCTTTGCTTCTGTTTTCTCATTTTCTTACGCAGCGAGTTGCATCGTGGACGAATATGTCCAGGTTTTCCACAAAAGTGACATGTAGGAGTAAAAAACTTTGGTTTAGAAACATACCTGGACGGATGAGTACTCGGTTGTAACTCATTACTTACCTGACGGGATTGATGGCATGTTTGCGATCCCTGTTGTAAAACAGATTTGGAAGTAAACTTTGGCACATGTATTTCATCGATCAATACCTTAGGAGTAGGCTTATTCTCCTTCACAAACTGTAGGGAACCTTTTGATGTACTGTCATAACCGAGTCCCTCTCTGTTATTGTGAGCTTTTCCAAACCCAATCATTCTTGACACCTTTTCAGAACTAATCTCAAATTTGCTGAATTTATTTCTTGCTTCAGTCAATTCAACCTGCAATTTCTGGTTTTCTTGGGTTAGCAAAACATTCAAATTAATCTGAGCCTTTAGCTCAACCTCCAAAGTCTTTATCTTGTCCTCAAGCTCTCTCCTTTCTTCAATTTCAATATGTAAATCATCCTTAACCTGCAAGGAATTTATCTCAACCGAAATCTCACCATCACTAGAGGAGTCATCTGAGTTGTCTTGATGAAACGAGGAAGTAAGTGCAAGATTGTGCACTTCATTGTTACCAAGGAGCTCCTCATCACTATCACTCCATGTGGACGTCAATGCTTTGCTTTTCTTCATATTTTGTTTCTTGTTTGCACACTCAGCAGCCATATGACCAAATCCACCAGATTCAAAACATTTAGGTTTTCCTTGAAATTTTTTTTTTGAGTAAATTTATCAAAACGCTTTTCAGAAGGAAAATCTTTTCTTTGATTCAAAGCATTTTTAGAAGAGTTTGAAGAGGATTTTCTATTTTTCAGAAATTTTTTGAACTCTTTTGTAAGCAAAGCTAGATCAGTTAACTCACCGTTATCACCATTGAAGAGAGGAGGACAATTGATCGATCCAGCAGCTCTATCACGCTCCATTTGATCTACTAGAAAGAAAATTCTAGAACCTGCTCTGGTACCACTTGTTAAAACTGGAGAGTGTGTATTTTTGTGCGTCTGGGATTGAAGATATACTAGCAATCCCAGTGTTCTGAAAAAAAAATGAAAACAGCAAAGAACAACGATATGTTTACGCAGTGTAAACCTCAAACTTGAGGAAACATCACTGCGAGGCACAAGCCCAGAAAGAGGATCAATCACTAAGAAGAAGTTGAGAAAATCTCTTACAAACAAAGGTAAACCTCGATTACCATTACAACTAGCACCCCTAGTCTATATGTTTGCCTTGATTCTTCTTTTCCGTAATCTCTTCTCTTGATAACGAAGGAACTGAGCGCGTCCTTCAATCTTCAATCTGCAACTCTTCTCTACTGGTCACGAGAGAATGAGACAATTATGCAACAAAGGATTCACTTCACATGTACAAGTGAATCCATAAAACAAACTATGTTTTTATGCTTGTCATATAAACGCAGCAACACATGAGATAAACAATAATCTCTAGCCTCCAAGCATACACAACGGCACCTGTATCAATCAGCCTATATAGGAGCAACGACTCCCCCTCACTTTAAAGTCCTAACCCTAATTGACTTCATATCAGGAAATATCTTTATTAAAAAGATTATCAATTAGGATATAAACCAATAAAAGATTTTGCTGAAAAGATCCTAAATCAATTAGGATTCAAATACAATTAATAAACGCAGCGGAAAAGATTTGATTTAAACACAATTAAATCAAAGATTTAATTAAGAAAATCATTCATTTAAAGAGCCCATAATTATATGCTTACCTTGCATACTTACCTTTCTAAGGTCACTAGGTTGTGGCTCACACTTCTATTCAAACAAGGTGTATGTAGGAATGCCAATATACTAACACTACCAGCACCTCTCCGATCCACCAACCCTCCAGCAGCACCTCTCCGATCCACCAACGATCCACCAACCCTCCAGCAGCACCTCTCCGATCCACCAACCCCAGAACGACCCATCGGAGCCAGAACTTCCCGCAGCACCGTCGAACCACACTTCGATCAACAAAACCCAGCGACCTCAGCAGGACCCAGCGAAGGCAGAAAAACTCACTCTTCGATCCGGCCATGAATTTTTCTGGATCTGAGTATGCAAAGGATAAAGAGACTTGAAGTTGGGTTCTAAAGTTTAAAAACAATGAACGTTGAAGGCCTTGTTTTTTTGGTCGAAGTTTGAAGTCTTGAAGCTGATTTCGGTGAAGAAAGAGGAAAGAGATTAAAGGCTCAAAGTTGATTTTATTATTTAGATATTAAGTTGGGACCACAAGCTTGGGTTTAGTTAGAGTTAACGGGGTTAGTATTCTGGTTAAGGGGTGTTAGGCTGACTAGATAGCAAATGACAGATGAAAATTTTATAGGGAGACAAGAATGGAGACAGGGTATCGGGGACAGAGGATTTGAAGCCACTTAGTTCCTATTCATTGATCTAGTCTGAAAAATTACAAAACTATTAAATCTACTACATGCAAACAAGGAAGACGATAATGTAAACTGAATATATAATCTATAAGCACATAACTCAAATAAGAACACAAAGTACAAGAGTCGATCAATCAATACAGACATGCTTATGTATGAATAATATAAATTCTAAGACTAACTCGTATGAGCCATCATAAATCTTCTCTTATGATCAATTATGTATGCAAACTCTATAATGAGGCAGAGTTTATGAATTGTGTGGATATTGATAGAGGAGGGATCTAAAACTATATATATGCATTCTAAGACTAAGTACCTCCCATAAAGAATTCTTAGTCCTAATTAATATAGACATTTGTAAATAACCTAATTCATATACAACTTGGATTACATAATAACCAAGTAATAGACCACCAAAACCTTTTACAACAATGATTCGGTGTTGATGTAGGTCACAGGACTAGAATTAACTTTACTTAATCCGATTACTTATTCTGTAAATAACATAGCTTAGTTGTGTCTAAATTAAACTATGACAAGTCCACAATATTTTTTATAGATAAATGGCATAGAAGTACATAATTAAAAAAGAAAGGCGTACCTTGCTAATGTAGTTACAGATATAATGGGATTAATGGGGAGAGGTAGAGAATATAACAAGAAGAGAGGGAGATCAATTAAGGAGTCAGTTAAACTGAAGAATCCACTTTGTTTGACTCTTTTCTTTTTCTGTTAGGGGCCATCCATTTGGACAATTCCTTAACTAATTTGGTACGTAGGGCAAATAAAAAATAATAGAGGTATTTTAATCAAGGTCCAATTTGCTATAAAAATATTGGTTTTAGTCCAGTCATTCTTTTTTGTTAATTGCGGTCCAATTATTTTTTTCTTTTATCCATTTTGCCCCTGAAGAAAAATAAGGGAAACAAATTAAAATCCCTTAAATTTAGCATTTTTGCTTTTCAGTTTAAATTTTTTAATTTTGAATTTCAAATTCTTCAAATTTAATTTGGAAAATAATTATGATAGACATGCATTTAAAACTATGTAAATATTTATGAAAGATCAATAATTTAAAAATTCAAACAATTCAATGTACCTACATCATAGGAAGAAAAAAATGAAACTAAGAAAAAACTAAGTGGCATCGAATGAAAGTTTACGCAACAATACCCAGTGGTATATTAGCACATTAGTCTCGAATCAAGCTTTAACATTATTCCTAACCAAAAGGTAGGGAAAAACCACCACAACTTACCTTCCTATAAGATATGCAAAATGCATCTCTCTTTCCAAAATATCACTTTTGTACTATGTATCTAACTAAAAGTGCAAAAGTTTCTATGCACGAGGTATGAAAAAAAAAGAACAAGGTAGCTTTAACATTATTCCTAATAAAAAATTTGGATAAAAAATAACCAAAATTTACCTTCCGTTAAGATATGCAAAATGCATCTCCCTTTCCTAAAAAACTCACCTTTGTATTAGGTATATAAAAGTGCAAATGTATCTATGAACAAGATAAAATACTACCTCCTTTTAATGGATCGGAACCTTCTTATGAAAAATCCACCCAAAATCTCTATTTGATTGTATGATGAAGGTTGATTAACAACATGACGATTCTATATGCAATAGTTTCGGGAAAGTCTATGATAAAGGTAGATTTTAGAAAATTTATGTGTTAGATAAAAGATGGCCATGGAAGAAGAAGGAGAGGAAGAAAGTGATGTTTCAGAATGAAGAAGAAGGAAATGTTGAGATGCTAAGGTAGCTTAACAAATATATAAGGAATTTGTCCAATTTAATGCACTAATAATTATCTTTGATTAAAAATAATAATTTTAGGAAACATTGTTTATAAAAGAGAATAAATTTGTTATTTGATGAAATATGAAATATGAAATCTTGTTTGACCTTAATTAATTATTTTAATTATGATGACAATTTACCACAATTTATTATAAAAGGGTACAAGAGGAATGTAAAAATATAAAATTAGTTGGATAAAATTGAAAAGGAAAGAAATCCTATGTGGCAGGTGAGTCACTGAACATCAATTAGTAAAAAATATTTGTGTGGACTACATTCAAAATAGAGTGTGATTTCTGGACTACAATCAAATTTTCTCAAAATAATAATCTATTTGAAGCACTTACGATGATTATTTACTGCGCAGTATTACTAGTTAGAGATACAATATATCATTTCCATGGAGGATGAGGAAATTAATTGTACCAATAACAACTGTGGCAGGTAACTTAGTTTTCTATGAGACATCAAGCATTTATGGACGAAGATATTCCCTGAGGTAAATCAAGCATTTATGGACAAATATATTCCAGAAAAAAAAGAGAGAGGAAACAAATACTTATTACTTAAACCTGCATATGATATATGTGAGACCCGGAAGAATTAAAGGATTAATTTGGATATTAATCGAGATTAAATTCCTAATCTCGATAATTATTAAAGAGCTTCGGAAATTTTTCAGAAATTTTCTTTTTGTCGTAACTTCGATTTGAGGACTCGAGAATGAAGTACACGTCACGACGAGTACGTGGGAATTTTCGAGGTATTTTTCGGATACCCGAGCTATTTGTTTTTATTTTCGAAAGTTTGGAAATTAAGAAATTAGAGGCGGTTTGATCTCAACCGTTGATCAAATCACTATTTGATCTGGGCCGTTGGATTTAAGTTTAAGTTTAAACTTGGATCAGTTTGGGAAGCCCAGAACCATCCCGTGCCTTCTCCTCCCTCTGCCCCGACACCGTCTAAAACCACCTTCTCCGTCCGGCCGTTTCACGGCGCCGGACCGGTCCCATCGTCTTCGCCTCAACACGGTGAGTCGAACGGTGATTGCGGCTCGTCAAACCGACGCCGGTGGAGAGAGAAACAGAGGAGAGAAGCTCCGGCTGCTCCAATGGTGTTTTCCGATTCCGGCCACGACGGCGACTGAAACCGATGCCAATAGCTTCCTCTCGACGAGGCGAGCTTGTCTGTGGTCACGGCTTGTTGAATCGTCAACTGAAGAGAGAGAATCGAAGCTCCAAAGCTTCGGCTGTTCCGGCGGGTTTTTGATGAATTTCGGCGACTCCGGTGACGGTTTCCTTCAAGTAAGGTATCAAACTTCTTCCCCTCGTTGTTCTCTACATGTTTGTGCCCTTAGATTTCACTTTTGGTTGAAGATTGGAAGGTTGGGTTTTCGGGTACTGTTCTGCCACCGTGAACAGTAACGATTCCGGCCAGCCTTAATTCTTTAGGCTTTGTTAACGCTTGGTGTCCATAGCAATTATGGGAATGACACCCGATAAGAAATGAATTCCGTAAATCGGAAATGGTTGTCCAAGAGGACTTGAATGAGATTGTTGAGTGTTATTAAATGTGAATATTATTTTAACACTCAGTTATTGTCGAACTAGGGACTCCAGTTAACCCGAGACGTAAACTGTGGTGGTGGTGGTGTTGACCTGATGTGATGAACGAGAACAAGCTCCGAGATTCTAGGTAGGGAAAAACTGGGACTCTCTCGGTAAGAGTTTTCTCCTATTTATATATATGTGTTTTCAATTATATTTGATATTGTGATGACCTGAGAGTGAGTGGTGCATAGTGACTACCTTGGGTTTTGATCCCCTAAACCTCCGGAGGGGCTGTACGGATGGAATAGTGTCTGACATCCTTTGAGGTGTGGCACTAGATCTAGGCAGTATGGCATGAATGGACACTCTCGCTACTCCTTACAGTTTGTTGAAGATTTTAATCTTCGGTAAGGATGTAGTTGGCTAGATTGATCGGTCATCAGGTTTGTTTTGCACCCGGGTATTTAATTATTTTCTCATGGATATTAATGAGAAATGATTTATTGTTTTCCTTGATATATTTTACATACTGGCCAATGAAATATATATTTTATGATTTTTAAATCTAGCCGGGGTGAATTCCCCTACTGTGCAGCGAGGACGAAAGCTCACCTCTACTATAGTTTTGGATGCAGGTACTGTGCACTGGGAACGAGACAACAATGGATAAAGTTGGGTGTGCAAAATTGTTATCATCGGATATTCGTTTATCGAATATCAGGTTCCGAAATTATTTATTCACTCTCGTTGTGCCATTTCATTTATTTTGGAACTTGTTGACCATTTATCTTGTTCATGGTTAATAATGTACTTTACCGCTTGAAACTCATTCATGAATTTATATTTCGATCCGGTTATTTAATTTGATAAATTGGATTTAAATCGTTTTACGATTTCCAATTGTTTCACCTCTATTCAAATTAAATACGTTTCCGTATTGCGATTTAAAATAATTCTCAAAAATGCCTTGCGTTTCTTTAAAGTATAAGTTAGTAATCTAGCTTGTATTTTTAAGGTTTCGCGGCACTGTAGCGTGCTTAAATTGAAGAGGTGCAATTTGGGGCGTTACAATATACATAGTAATTAATGTAATGATATTGATTAATTGATAGTGGGGCAATGCATTACCATTAACATTTTGTGAAAGGAGGAACATATATATAGTATCGATTGGAATTACAAAATGAGCTAATGGTTGTCTTCTACTCATTACTCAAAGAAATGAAAATTATACGATAGTGAAATTGCAACAAGAAATTACTATTACTATGAATGAAATGTAACCAGCAGAAGGAAAGAGAACGAAACTCGAAAAGAAATATGGAAGAGAAGATTGCAAACCCAATATCATCCATTTGTTTTGACCCAACCATATGTTTAAAATGCACATCACTCTAAAACTGACCCAAAGCCGATATAACAGTATTTTTGGATTTTTCCTTCCAATCGTGCGCAAGAAAAAAAAAGTTAAAACATATAGTCACATAAATAATCATATCAATAATTACGAACGAGGCCAGCAGTTAGAACAAAACTAACTAGGTCAAATTACATGAACTTTTAAATCAATCATCTAGCTCGTTATATATTCGGACTGCAAGTATCTATTAATAATTGGAAAACGTTGCAATGTGTTTTACATCGATTGATCGACTGATTGCATTGGTATGTTCTAGCAATTAAAAACAAGTAGATTCACAACACCAGAGTACAAACAGTATCATGAAATATATGTCATGTATTTAGGTGCTACTTTTAAGAGAGATGATTACTTACTAACAAGTATTCTTTGGGAAGATTATCATCTCATTGGCTTTTCAAGCATCATTTTGGAGCATTGAGTGATTGAATCAAGCTCCATCACACTAATCTTCTTTTCCATCTTTTGAAAAGTGATTCTTCGTTAGATTTACCACTTCCACTTGGACCTTCGTCCTCCGCTTCACAATATTCACGAGTCCGCTTGTTAGGGATGTTCATTATTCCATTGAGAAGTTCTTTCAAATCTTGCTCATACACCAAACGGGCCCCAAACTTTTTAAAAAAATTGAAGCTCGCGCTCGGCCTTGTAATGGATCCCTTGCTCAATGTTGATGTACCCGTATAATTCCCTTTGAATAAGAACCTAACATGACTTATGGTATCCTGAAACTTTATACGAGGCATATAGAATACCCAAAGGTGATCTCCCATAATTGGGCCTTGTTCTTCTGAATTCCAACGGAGTGGGGAAGTAAGTCCTTCCCATAAACATTCAATTGTGAAATAATTATACTCAAGGGCTGCTTGATTTTCAGGCTCAGCAAAACCTACACAAAACATAATCCCCATCCACATTGAGTTCTGATCTGGAGGAAGCTCCACGGTTAATGAATCTCCCTCACTTGGAATATTGAACCACTTGGGAATTTTACTTCCAGGACTTACAATGCTGAATTCGCGAAACTTTGGAGAGATTCCCTGTACCAAAGGAACAAGTATATATATATTCAACAACAACGAGAGAGAGAAAATAAAAACAAAAACAAATTTGAGAGAAAGAGAGAACCTGTAGCATTGAAAATATTGCATTATTCCAGCCTTCATCGTCAGCCAATCCAAAGCAATTGACAGAACTGAATCTAAAACACTCCAAGTTGGTGGTTTTGTTCAGTTTTGATGGTTCTGTAAGCATTTTTAGGGAACCACAATTGTCTACACAAACTCGTAATTCTCTATTTGATGGAAGATGAGGCAATTGTTGAAGCCTTTCGCACCTCTTCAATTCAATTGACTGAAGCTTAGAAAGGAATCGAATGCTTGCCGGAAGAGTAACAAAATTATTTCCACTGAGATCCAAGTGTTGTAGAGATGACAAGTAGCCAATATCATAGGGGATATCTCCTTCACAAAGATTATGATCACTAAGATTTAATGACACCAAACAGCATAAACCCCTCAGAGAAGGCAACACCAAGCCCACGTCATGCTTCCGTATTACACGTGGTCCACGAAACAATAGTTGTTGGAGATTTTTCGTACTTAAGAGGAAGGTTCCGTCTCTTATAGCAGTCCCAGTAATCGAAAGCACCTCCAAACACTCCATCAAAGGTTCCGTCTCCCCCACGTTTTCTATGAGTTCCTCAAGTTTTGAGCAATCACTTATAAAGAGCCTTCTGAGAGACTTGAGTTTACAAATTATGGCACTCGGAAGACACGTGATACTTTTGCAACCCCTTAAGTACAAGTCTGTAAGCCCCACCAGAAGTTCAATTGAGGAAGGAATTTTCTCAATGGCTGTCCCACTTAAGTCGAGATATAACAAATTTTTCATCCCTCTTGAAAATTCTGGAATATTTAGTTTTGAGCAACCCCAAAGGTCGAAATGCACAAGGGAGTCCATTTCTATCACTTTTGGGAAACTCTTAATACTTTCACAATCCCAAAGATACAAATATTTAAGCTTTTTGTGGACTGCAATGGATGGGTGGATCTCAACTAAACCCCTGCAAAATTCAAGTTGCAACACCTCAAGATTCGGAATACCTGTCAAGTCTGGGGTCTTGGTCAAGTTCTTGGAGCCTTGAAGATCAATAGTTTTCAAATAAGGCAAGTCCTGCACAGTCAATCAAGAAAATAATATTATTACCATTTTCAAAATAGGATATACATATATTCAATAATCTTACCTGTTTTCCATCCCAAAGCCGGACAAGTTTGCTATTATTCATAATCAGTTCAATAAGTAGATTTGGTCGATAACTTTCTGGAAGCAATCTAGAAGGATACCAACTCCATATGAGATTTCGCAAGGAATCAGGGAGGAATTTGGGGCCTGAACGAATGATTAAATTATTAAGTTCTAAAAACGTTAGTTTGAACATCTTAGAGAAGCTTTCACAATTCCAGCTTGAGTCCAGCTCTTCTAATTCAGGTAAGCATAAGCGGATGCCTTTGATTGCTTTTGTTCCCTGATATTATTTAAAGGAAATACAAGTTAATTCAACATGGAAGTATAATACATATCGTTCTAAAACAAAACGATTTTATTTTTATCATTAACATAACTTCTTACCGTATTTCTCAGGAATACATGAAAGATGTCATTACGATGACACAAACGACTGCGTAGACCAGGTTCATCAATCGACTCTCGACGAACAATTTCCCATGCCATTTCTTGTATCAAATCATGCATCTCGACATTATTGTATTCAATAGTTAAGAGAGATTTCTCGATGAGAACATTAATCCATAACAGACTGGAAAAGTCATAAGTTCTGTCTAGAATTTCAATTAATTCTTTCTTGTCCTTCTGCTTATAGAAGAAAGCAACATCAAGAAAAATGCTCTGGCTCATTTTACACAGTCCATCATAACTTATTTTGAGCGAACTAAATATTCTTGTATCAGGACTATTCTTAATATTATCCAATGCACTAATCCATTCATCTTGACCTCTCTTGTACAAAGAGCGTCCCAAGATTTTAAGAGCTAATGGAAGCCCTTTGGCATAGTCTATGAAACAATTAGAGAGTTCTGAAAAACCTTCCTGAGGCTCATCTTTTCTGAAGGCATTGTGACTGAAGAGCTCAAGAGCTGTACTGGCATTTAGTCCCTCTACCTTAAATGATCTTTCTATATCATGCTCGATGAGCAAACGTTCATCTCTAGTTGTAATGATGACTCTGCTTCCCTCACCAAACCAAGATTTATTTCCAACCAATATTTCTAGTTTCTTATAGTGATCAACATTATCAACAATGAGAAGAACTTTTTTATTAAACAAGCATTTCTTAATGAATGAGGTTCCATCTTGTTCATCCCAAATTTGTGCAATATTTTCCTTCAAGATAGGGGAAAGAAGCTGTTTTTGTAGCTCAACTAGAGTGCCATGTTTTGCAGATACCTCTCTGACATTAACAAGAAACTTGCTGACTTCAAAATGATGGGAAATTCTCTCAAAAACTAGCTTAGCAAGGGTTGTCTTACCCATCCCACCCATTCCCCATATCCCTATAAATCGGACATCATTTGCCTCGGGAGCTAAAAGGGAACCCAGTTCTACAAGTCCAGAATCAATTCCGACTAACTTGTCTTTGGAATCAGACAATGTGATCGTAGGACGCACTTTACTCCACACACATTTAACAATGACTTTGATAAGCTCTCTTTCACATCTAAAAAATAAATAAATAATCATCAAGCTAATAATACATATACATATATATAGAAACAATTAATATAGGTTGTTGTTATAACCGGGAAGTTGCAAGCGTCAAAATCAAAACTAAAGCATATATAACAATGGTGAAGTTAATGCATGCATGCTTACTCATAATTCTTTGAATCCCATCCAGAGAGACTGGCCACTTTGTTTAACGCTGCTCTCCACCTCTTCAACTTCTCTATGTCATCACTGAACCTTTTTTCATGCTTATCAAAGGCTTCAGCAAAACTTCCCCTTTGATGCCGTACATCGCACGGATCCACATGAAAGAAAATTGGCAGAATTGTGTTGGCCCTTGTTTCCATAGATTCAAGAATTTTTGCAAGTTCATCCAAGCACCAGGCGGAAGAAGCATAGTTTGGTGAGAGAACAACGATGGCAAGATGTGATGCTTCGATTGCGCTCAAGAGCTCCGGAGAAATACCCGCTCCAACTTCAAGCTCTCGATCGTCCTTGAAAGTTTTGATTGCTTGCCAGTACTGCAGTTCGTGGTATAAATGGGATACAAAACCTTTGCGGGTATCTGCACCCCTGAAACTCAAAAACACATCGTGCTTCCATCTAGGAGCCGATTCAGTTGAAGGAAGAGATGTTGAGGCTCTTTGGATGCTCAACGCCATTGAAATCCCAGAAAAAAAAAAACAAGAAAGAAAGCAAACTAAGATGAGTATGACTTGACACAGGTTGTAGCCTTGTAGGAGCAGACCAACAAAGTCAAATTGTAAATGTAAGCGAGAGAAAGATAATTGGTTGTCAATAATTCAAATTAAGGAATATTATAATATAAGCTGGGACCTAACAGTAGCAGACGCGTTTTCTTTCTTGACTTGCTACTTATTATATAAACTAATAATCTAATATAAGCTAGCACCTTTCCCACTCGGAATATTTTCTACTAATTTAGAAACATCTCTGAAGCCTCCGATTTGGTTAAGAAATTAATTCAATAAAAATTTCCATAAGACTTTAGAATAAGGGAGATAATGCGTTGCATTAGAGTAATTACTAATTGAATACTATTTCCATTGAGGATGGATAAAAATGTACCAAAGGAAAACTTTGTTATACACGATCAGGTAAACTGTACTAATTTTATATCTCCAAACTGATAATTGAAATAACTAAAAGGAAGATGGTAATTTGCAAGGTAAGAAAATGAGAGGTAAGATTTAGTCCAGTGTGCTGTCGTTTTCTTCTTGATCGACTACTTTTTCTTTTTGGTTATAGCTGGCTTCAAACCACATCAAAGCAGGCAAGGATGACAAGGATGACAAGGATGACCAGATTTCCTACAAATGATTGATTGCTCGACATAATCTTCCCTCTTTTGCAAGTAGACATAGTACAGTGGTTGTAATCATATGTACTAACTGTTTGAGCCAAAATTAACATTTGGCTGTTGATAATATTTATTTGTAGTACATGGACCGGGAACTGCTGTCCAAATATCTTTTGAGTTTATTTAAGGGTAGATTCTTGCTTCGTGTCTACCTTGTTGCTCAAGGAAACGTGAACATATATCAATCCTATTATGGAAGTAAATCTATAGTCCTTTTATGATAAGGAATCCGCCAAACCTATTTCTATAAATAGAGAGTTTTAGGGCGAACAGAGATATCATCACAATCAATACAAACTACAAAGCAATATCTTTGCATAAAAGCCTCCCCGGAGCATCCTTCAGCAACTTAAGCCTCTCCGGAGCAAACATCTCTCTCTCTGGATCAATACATCTTACAAGCAAAGTCTTTGCATACAAGCCTCCCTGGAGCAAACCCTAGCAACCAAAGCCTCTCAGGAACAAACTCAGCGACTCACAGCGAAGCTAAGATCACGTCTTAGCAACACCAGTGCTTTCTCAAGCCTTCCCAATTGATTGCTCTACTTAATCAGGTTTGAGGAAGTATCGATTATCGCGTTCGCAGGAGATCACGTTCGAAGGCTTAATCCAGTCTAGGCGTTTCACGTACGAACCGACAGAGTTAGTGCTCTCTCTGTCTACATTCGCTTGGTCCAGAAGCAAGAAGTGACACACATCGACTACAACAACGTACCTCGTGGTACTGGCACGCCCGCACTCTACAAAAGAGACTGTTTGACTCTCCCCAGCGGTTTTCAGCGCAAACATTTTGGCACGCCTAGTGGGACGTGTTGAAAGTGTTTCTTGTGAACCAAGATTGGGAAGACAGACGATAATCCTGACAATAGGAACAATGCCTAAGACCGTGGACGCTACACCACCATCTCTCTCATATTCATCCACTTTGAACAAAAGGATTGATGATGTCATTCAACGCTTTGAGGCAGCCATGAAAACGCAAATAGAAGAGTTCCAGCAAGCTTTCCAGAAAGCTTCTAGCGAAACTACTGCTGCACTTCAACTCCTTAAAGAATTCAATCTAGAGGGACATCAGAAGCCATTGGTCGTGGCAAATAAACAGGACGTGAGACCACAATGGAAGCCTAAGGCACCAAGGGTTACCAAATCCCAAAGGAAGTGGTTCCTAGCGAACCAACACATGCAAGCAGCGAACCTATACCTGAGGTTCCCTCAAGCCAACCATCAAATATTAAGGACATATTCAATGTTGATTTGGTGCGTACTCAGATTGCAGCAAACGTTGACCAGGATGTTCCCACGAACGAGGCAGGGCTTAATTTAGAGCCAGAGGGTAAGTCTGATGAGGATGACGAGTCAGATGTGAATATCATCACGGTGCGAACTATAACTGTCTTAGGCATCAAAATACTTTTCGAGTGTCTGGGAATTGGATGATCCGCCGCTACCTCTGCCTGGACAGGGGGGCAACACTTTGTTCTCCTGAGTTGTTCTCATCAAAGCCAACTTTGTGGCTTTTGACCCCGTTCGCTGCTCTCAATCGAACTTGGGGGGCAACACTATCCCTACATGTTTTCTTTACAAAACTTTTAAGTTTTCTATATTAACTTTTTGAGTTTTTATTATGACCAGAGTGTGTTCTACTAACTATATTTGATTTGTAAGCTTATTTTGAGGTCATTCGCTATGCTTTACATAAGTAAAAACAGAAAATAGAACAGCGAATGCAAACAAACAGGAAGTGTTTGAATGCAAATCTTTAACAAACAGAAAGTGTTTGAAGAGCTATACTCAGAGCGTTCGAACGGCTTTGAATGAGAATCATGAGGGAAATAGTGTAACGTTTGGATCGTTATACCTTTTAGGCCAGTTGGTGGCCTTTCGTATTTCTATGTAAGGATTCGGTATCTTAGGTTTAATTAGGCCTCTTCAATCATAACATGTCACGCCCCAGATTTTTCCTCAAATGAAATAACATCTTTTTGTTATTAACAATAACGATCTGGGACGCGAAGCCTGGAATCCAACAATAAATTGCACAGGAATTTTTTTTTTCTTTTTATTCCAAATGCACAACACACATTCCAAGCCAACAATGTAAATATAGACTCGTTCTTTAGAGTCAAATATTACATTCCACAAATTTACATAATAAAATGAAATATCACAATATTAAGTAAATGCTCATTCAGAGTTTATTTAACAGCGGAAGTCTGAAATAATAAACTTATGCAGCTGGAAACACACCCACACTAATCCAGACTGCTACGAAATCCTTAACTTCACTCTTCGTTCCTCTCACCTGCACGATCAACCGCTACACCATTGAATGGTGCACCGGGTATAAACACACCCGGTAAGCTTATAAAGCTTGTATGAGTAAATCATGTTCCTTACTCCAATTCACATTCATAATAACAATCACATGCACTTATTTAGCATCATGCATAATATCGCAATTATACAATCCAACAATCAATCACAATTCTTTTATTTTTAAAGGATTGTCGAGTCATAACAAATCATTTCGAAATGTATAACATCACACTATTTCCATCTATTTCTTTTGAAATATTCATAATGTTACTTTTGGACAATAGACGCGAGAATACTTATTTCCTTTCAAATAACACTACTTTTCACCACTTAATTTGGCAGTAGTGCGTACTACCTTTCACCACCACTTTGGCGATAGTACTTATGGCGACAGACTAGAGCTCTAACTGAATGAGGTACGTTTGACCTCACTTTTCAATCCTCTTCCACACTAAAGGTAACAAGTTTTCTTGCCCCTACCCCCCAAGATAACACAAATCTTGAAAAAAAACAATATAATTGTATTTTTAACAATTATTATTTTCAATACTTCCACAATTCCATAAACAATTTCACATTTTGCAATCATAATTTGTAATGTTTTGCCACAAAACAAATAACTCATACCACACAGTTATAACAAAATATATCATCATGCATCAATTTGTGATCAATGACATTCCAACATCAATAAATCATAAATAATGATTTTTCTTTATAAATCTCAGTTTTGAAAACATTTAATTATAAATCGGGTTTTACTTACCCATGAACCGTAGTCGATCAAGTTCATAAATTTAAAATATTTATTTAATTATAAAAGTATGATTAACATTTTATTACTGAAATTTAGGCCAACACACAATTCACATTAGTGTCACAATATAACTGTGAGATTTACTCACCTCGAAATCCCGCTGCGTCTTTTTTAAAAATAACCGGGTAATCGACAAGATAAACTTGAGCTACTGAACCCCGAAAATACCTATGAACATGCAATTTTCCATTTAGCATATCATAGTTCAAAATTAACACCTTCTACTCCGAAATATCACAATATCTCAGGTCACTCTAAATATACTCCGGATGTCCCCAAGACATCAAAAACTATAATTCCCGACCGTTTGACCAAAAGTCAACTGTCGGTCAACGTAGTCCCACATCAACATTTCTACAATCGATTTCCATCGAAACTCTAAAATTCCAAACTTCAACCACATGCTTATTTCTAGCAACTTAACAACATACTCAAAATGGTGGCGATCCAACGGTTGGATCACCACAGACCGTATCACATATGTTTAAAATTTGTAATTAAACAATAATTAAACAAACGATCAGATTTTAACGATCTATTTATACAGCATGCTTGTAACTATCATCCTAGCAATATATTCAAGTTTGGCGACGATCTAACGGTCACAACATCACAAATCGTGAATAGTACCATCCGACTTGTAATTAAACAATGATTAACCAAACGTTCGAATTTCTGAAATTCAAACATACCGACGCGCTCGTATCGACGAGTACGTAATTTTGGACGTAAACTTTTGGCCATGCGGGCCGCCACTTGACGCCATGCACCACCACCAGTGGCGGTGCAGTGCCGCCGTCAAGTATCTCCGATGGCTACCAAATTTTACCAACATATTCTATACAACACAAGGATCAAGTTTTGTAACTACCTCGAAGATCAAATCCCAACAGATAAGGAGATATCGTCACCGCAAGCTCCGAAGTTCAAAACTTCCCGTCGAGATTCCGCCTCCTACGGTGGTCGATTTGGAAATCCGTGAGTACCGGGAGGTTGTTGGGATCGAGAGCTTCAAAGCCCAATAGATTTTAATGGCCGCCGGTAGCCGGAGGAGAAAACACCATGTAAGCAGAGACTTTGCACGGAGAGAGGAAGAGAAAAAATGAAAGAGAGAGAGAGAGGGAGAGAAAATGAAATAGAAAGAAGGAAGAAATAGGCTTCCTTCCGGAAGCTTCCTTCCAAATAGTAATTTCCCAAACAGTAAAGAAATTTCCTTAACAGTAAATTTCCTGAATAATTAGGAAATTTTCCAAATAGTAACTTTCCGGAACAGTAACTTTCCTGAATAGTAAGGAAATTTCTTAAATAGTAACTCGATTTCCTTACGTCATAACTTCTTCATACGAACTCCGATTTATGCAAACTTCGTGTCTACGAACTCGTATCGACGAACTCTACGACTTTCGTGAAGAAAGTTTTTCGAGATTTTTGATGGATAAAAAGTCAACTTTGACTTCTCGACAATTAACCTTTTTTTGGGTAAATAATAAATTCAAACCACCACTAATCCATAAATTATACAATTGATTATTTAATAATTCTAATTACCAAATGATGAAATTTCGGGGTATTACATTCTACCCTCCTTAAAGAAATTTCGTCCCGAAATTTAAGCACACTAATCAACAAACAATTGAGGATATTTCGTTCTCATATCCGACTCCAATTCCCAAGAAGCATCACCTTCATCGTGATGACTCCACAAGACTTTGACCAAGTCAACACTCTTCGTCCGAAGCTGCTTTATTGTTTTTCCCAAGATTCAAACAGGTTCAACAACATAGGTTGCATCAGCATTCACCTTAACAGTAGCATGATCGATCACGTGAGATTCATCTTGAATGTACCTCCTTAGCATGGACACATGAAAAACATTATGAACACCTGACATATCAAGTGGTAAGGCAAGTCTATATGCCAGATCTCCAACTCTTTCCAGAATTTCGAATGGTCCAATAAATCGTGGTGATAACTTTCTCTTTTTCTTCCCAAACCTCACTACTCCTTTCATGGGTGAGACCTTCAAGAACACAAAGTCACCAACCTCAAACTCAATGTGTCTCCTCTTCAGATCAGCATAACTCTTCTGTCTACTTTGTGCTGTCTAGATCCTTTCTCTAATAATAGAGATCTTCTCTGTAGTTTCTTGCACAACGTCAGGACCTAAGAATTCTCTATCTCCAACCTCTGCCCAACAAATAGGAGATCTGCATGGCCTACCATAAAGAGCTTCATATGGTGCCATACCAATACTAGAGTGATAACTATTGTTGTAAGAGAATTCAATCAATGGCAGATGATCCTCCCAATTTCCTTTGAAGTCTAAAATACATGCCCTCAACATGTCCTCCATCACCTGATTCACCCGCTCAGTCTGCCCATCAGTCTGAGGATGAAAAGCTGTGCTCATATCCAAAGTAGTCCCCATAGCTTTCTGGAAACCGCTCCAAAACTTTGAAGTGAAACATGCATCTCTGTCTGATACAATAGATACAGGAACACCATGGAGCTTTACAATCTCTTTCACATAAAGCTTTCCCAAGACTTCCACAGAGTTCTTCATAGACACTGGTAGAAAGTGAGCAGATTTCGTTAGACGATCCACAATTACCCAGATGGCATCATGGCTCGTCTTAGTCTTAGGCAATCCAGTTACAAAATCCATACTAATATTCTCCCACTTCCATTCTGGAATCGATAAGGATTTCAACATTCCACCAGGTCTCTGATGTTCAGCTTTCACCCGTTGGCAAGTAAGACAACTTGCCACATACTCAGCTACATCTCTCTTCATTCCATTCCAATAGAATTGCCTTTTTAGGTCTTTATACATTTTAGTGCTACCAGGGTGTATTGCATATCTAGATCGATGTGCTGCATCCATGACTTCCTTCTTCAGCTCAGTACACTCAGGTACATACAATCTTCTACGAAATCTCAATCCGCCATCTGTTCCTTCTGACCATTCAGATGGACCCTCAACTAATGGAGTGCTTGACAACTCTGTCACCTTAGCACATGACCAAGCATCTTGTAACTGTCCTTCCACAATTCTTGAGATATGTGAAGGTCGAATAGTTACACTACCACAAAATCCTTCTGCTTCCACTACTTCAGGTGATAAATCAAACTCTGATGCTGACTCTGTTCATACAACATACGGCTCAAGCATAAACAACACCTCACCGTGGACCGAGCCGGCTCCCGGTGAGGCTGGCATGCGGGCCCGGCTCATAGTCGGGGTCCCACTCTACACATCCCGGGTCACGGCCAGACTCCGCCGTTCCCGGGGCTGTTTGTACAGGTGCCTCAGAGTACCTTGCCGGGCAGACTCATATGCTCCCTCGGACATATGAGTCCCACATCGGAAACAGGCTAGGAGAACCCCAGCTGGTTCCCCTACAAATAGCGCCATTACTCCTCTTCAATGGTAGGCAAGCAATAACTCATCTACTGTTATACTGCTAAAATACTTATCCTAAACTGACTAAGGCTTCAGAGGAGTAGTGACCGGCCCGCCCGGTTATTCTCTTAACAAGTCCTGCCTAATCCTGCAGGTCAAACAGGACAAGACAGTGTGTACCCATACCAAGATAAGGACCGACAGTCCTTGCATCAACAATTGGCGCCGTCTGTTTAGAATACGAGTAATAAACTCCACCACTCATAAAGCCATGACCAACACGGGCGACGAAACTACGGAGGTCGGCCGCGTGGTCAACTTTGACACACCACAAAATACCCCTTCCACCACTACTAATGCCCCTAATGACCCTAATGAGCCCAACTCGAGTCAGACCAGGACCCGTACTCCAGATTATGAAGCCATGGTTGAGATTATGCGGCAGGATTTGGCCGCCCTTCGTGAGACACAGAGGAGCGAGCGTGAAATCATGTCGGCCGCACAAAGCAGGTGCCGGGAGTTAGAGGCTCAGAATGCAGAACTCGCTCGTTCTCAGGAGGCTTACGACCCCGCTAACCCGGGAATGATTCACATCCCCATCCGTTTAAACCCACAAGGACTCCAGGATAAGGGCCCACCTCCACTACCAATTAGAATCTCAGACACGGCCGGTACCTCCACGCCTGAACCAACCGACCGGGATATTTTTTTGCAGCTTACCCGTTCAATCCAAAGTTTGGAATCCCGGGTCGAAAAGTCTGAACAGGCCAACGCGCAACGCGTTGTGCGGCCGGGATTTAAGGAGCGCCCGGGACCCTTCACCCCCGAGATTCTTAATGCTCGCCTTCTGATCCACACAAAGTCCTTAAAGGCCGATCTATATGATGGCACAACGGATCCTGATCTTCACATGGATAACTTCAGGTCCATTGTGGCAGGCAAGGGCTACACAATGGCATCCCTATGCCATGCTTTTCAGGAAACACTCACGGGCGAGGCATTGAGTTGGTTTTTCGACCTTAAACCAAACTCAATCAACTCGTACGAGCAATTGTGTGATGAATTTTCTGAGCGGTTCGTTCTCCGCACGGAGGGGTACCGGACAACGGCCCACCTCTTTAAAATCTAACAAGGCGAGCACGAAACCCTTAAAACTTTTGTCAACAGGTGGCAAACAGCAACAACGCGATGCCGGAACCTCGACAAAACATTGGCATACGCGGCATTCATGCAGGGCTTACGCAGGGGTAACTTCCTCTACGAGCTTAATACGAGACCGCCGCTCGATTACGACAGGCTCATGAGCACAGCTGTTCGCCATGCACAGGCCGAGTTCGATACATATGGCAGTGAAAGCTCGGTCCCTGTCAAAGCCGCCCTTCCAGAGCCGCCCGTGCGGAACGTTCCGCTTACCAGCATAGGTAGCCACTCGGACGCTCGGCCTACTTATTCGTATCCAAAGAAGGGCAAGGATACTTCTTATAACTCGGGCCCGGATCGAAACACTCGACCGCAGGCTAGGGGCACGCCTTACCAATCACCAACTCAGTCCGCCCGGTATTCAGTATTCACTGTCCTTACCGCTACTTATGAGGAAATTTGGGATCAGTGCAAGGATGAGATCCCCGGCCCTAAGCGCAAAAAATTTCGCCGACCGAAGATCACGAACTCTCCCAGATACTGCAAGTACCATGAGGATGGCGGCCATGACACTAACTTCTGTATCGCCCTGAAGGACATGATCCAGTCCCTCATCAATGATGGCAAACTCAGCCAGTATAAACCGCGCCCACAAGTCAATACTGCACAACAGGTCCGCGGTACTATCAACACGATCGACGGTGGCGGTCACTTCGGCGGCCCTTCATCCCAGCGCTCTAAGAAACGTAGCACCCGGGCGGGACACGGCCTCGAGGTCTTCAACGTTCACCAGTATAAGACCTCGACCGTCTGGAAGACGGGCTGGTCACCTATCACCTTCGACGAGTCGGAGGAGGGATCTCTTCAGCAACCTCACAGTGATCCATTCTTGATCACGGCCCAGATCGACCAATTCCGGATGGCACGGATTCTGGTCGATAGCGGATCGGTGGTCAATGTCTTGTTCAACCCGGCATACCGACAACTGGACCGGCACAAATCCAAACTATTCCAGGACCACGAGCCGTTGCTAAGCTTCTCGGGCGACATAACGCAACCCTTGGGTTCCGACCAAATGAACGTTGTACTCGGCACAAGCCCTCAGTGTGCCTCGCTCGAAACGGAGTTTATTGTGGTCGATTGCCCATCTGCCTACAATGCTATACTTGGCAGACCGGCCCTTTGGCGACTCAAGTGTATTGTCGCCGGTCACATGTTGCTAATGAAGTTTCCCACACCGGCCGGGACATGTTTCATTAGGGGCGACCAGGAGATCGCCCGACAGTGTTATAATACTAACATCACTCGGGGGCGTCACTATAGCGAGATACTCGCTCTGGCTACACCAGCGTCACCAAGTGACAGCCTGGACGACCCCCGGCAAGAGGACCCGGCTGTAGATTCTCCTCAACCGGTCGAGGAGCTTACTCTTGTTCCTATATCGGACGCATATCCAGAGCGCCAACTCCGTATCGGGTCAAATCTTTCTCCAGCAATCAAAACCGCCCTGGTATCTTTTCTTCAAGATAACGCTCATGTTTTTGCATGGTCGTACGCCGACATGCCGGGTATTTCTACAGAGATTATCTCGCATAAGCTCACTCTCTACCCGGAAGCTAATCCCATCCGGCAGAAACGAAGAGCTTTTGATGATGAAAAGTACAAGGCCATCCAGGTCGAGGTCTCTAAACTTCAAAAAATTGGTTTCATCAGGGAGGTCATCTACCCCACATGGCTCTCGAACGTGGTCATGGTCAAAAAGCCAAACGGCAAATGGCGCATGTGCGTGGATTATACCAACCTCAACCGTGCTTGCCCAAAGGATAGTTTCCCATTACCACGCATTGATCAACTGGTCGACTCAACGGCCGGCCATAAGCTGCTCAGCTTTATGGACGCCTATTCTGGTTACAACCAGATCAAGATGGATCCCCTTGACCAAGAACATACATCATTCACAACCGACAAAGGCCTCTACTGCTACCAGGTCATGCCTTTTGGCCTCAAGAATGCAGGAGCCACCTATCAAAGGCTTGTCAATTCGATGTTTTCCGAGCATATTGGCACAATTATGGAGGTCTATATCGACGACATGCTGGTTAAGAGCATCACGGCCGAGGGACATATCCACAACCTCTCCATTATCTTCAAAATCCTTGCGAAGTATGGTATGCGGTTAAACCCGGATAAGTGCATTTTTGAGGTCGAGGCGGGCAAGTTCCTTGGTTTCATCATCAGCGAGCGAGGAATAGAGGCCAACCCGGATAAGGTCAAGGCCATCCTTGATATGAAATCCCCCACCACTAAGCTGGAGGTACAAAGTCTCAACGGCCGGGTTGCTGCACTTTCGCGCTTTATCTCTAGATCAACGGATAAGTGCACCCCATTTTTCAAAATCCTTAAATCCACCAAACAAAAGTTTGTGGATTGGACGGCCGAGTGCGAACAGGCGTTCCAAACTCTCAAGGGATACCTTGCCACGGTTCCCTTACTATCCAAGCCAATCACGGGCGAGACACTTTACATATACCTCTCCGTGTCACCAACGGCAGTCAGCTCAGCTTTGATACGAAGAGTTGACTCGGACGAATTACCCGTCTATTATGCCGGCAAGGGTTTCGTTGACTCTGAAACTTGTTATCCCGACATCGAGAAACTCGCACTCGCCTTAATTGTGTCGGCCAGACGCCTACGCCCATACTTTCAGGCTCACACTATACATGTGCTTACCGATCAACCACTCCGGCAGGTACTTCAAAAGCCTGAGACGTCCGGCCGTTTGGTCAAATGGGCGGTTGAGCTGGGCGAGTTCGATATCCACTATAAGGGCAGGACAAAGGTAAAGGGCCAGGCGGCCGCTGACTTCATTTCTGAGCTTACGCCGCTCGACCAGGTGCAGCCCAACTCGGGCGCCATAGTCGGGCCCCCTCAGTCCCAACTCCGATTTTGGGAGCTATATGTCGACGGATCCGCAAACCTGAAAAGGAGTGGCGCGGGCATCATAGTGATTTCCCCGGACGGTTCCCTTACGGAGTACGCCCTCAAGTTCAGCTTCAAAGCTTCAAATAACATCGCCGAGTACGAGGCACTTGTCGCCGGTCTCCAGCTGGCAAGGGAGCTCGGTGCCGACAACCTCAACATTTTCAGTGATTCACAACTGGTTGTTGGTCAGGTCACGGGCGAGTTCCTAACTAAAGAGCACCAACTAGCAGCTTACGCGGGATACGTAAAGGTGCTTCTGCAACACTTTAAAACTACAACCATTACGCGTATCCCGCGCGAGCGGAACTCTAAGGCTGACGCCCTTGCTCGGTTGGCCACATCCGAGCCCGATAACCAGTTCGGTCGACCGCCCGTTGAGATACTCCTCAAGCCCAGCATCACTAAAACTCTAGAAGAAGTATTCCCGGTCGACAAGCCTGTCACTTGGATGGACCCGATTGTTACTTTTCTCATGACACAGGTGGGTCCAAGCGACAAAGTAGCTTTCAGACGACTGGCCTTAAAGTCGGCCCGCTATATCCTACGGGACGGTCGGCTCTACAGAAGGGGTTTGTCTATGCCCAACCTCTGTTGCGTGTCCCCTGAGGAGGGTCTCTCCATCTTACAAAAGATACACGGTGGGATCTGTGGTAACCACTCGGGCGCTCGGACCTTGGCGCAGAAAACCCTGAGATACGGCTACTTCTGGCCAACACTTGGTCGAGATGCTCATAAGGTCGCCTCCTCCTGTCTCAAATGCCAGAGTTACGCCAACGTCCCGCGGCTCCCGTCTGCACTCCTTTCTATCATCGTCAGCCCATGGCCATTTGCCCAATGGGGCTTAGACCTACTCGGGAAACTCCCGACCGCAAAAGGCCAATTTAAATACATCGTGGTGGTCGTTGACTACAACACAAAGTGGGTCGAAGCTGAGCCTCTAGCCCTCATCACGACCGAGCGCATTGAGCACTTCTTGTGGAAGAACATTTACTGTCGTTTTGGCGTGCCCGAGACTATCATTACCGATAACGGCGGTCAATTTGACAACGATGAAATTCGTGACTTCACAGCACGGAATGGAACCAAACTTCTTTATGTTTCACCCGCTCATCCACAAACTAACGGCCAGGTGGAAGCGGTTAACAAGATTATCAAGAAGACATTGAAGAAAAAGCTCGATGACGCCAAGGTTTATGGGCCGAGAAGTTGCCTGAGGTACTCTGGTCTTATCGGACGACACCCACAGGGGCCAACGGCGAAACGCCATTTTGCATGACTTTCGGCTCGGAGGCTGTAATCCCGGTCGAGATGACACACCCAACCGAGCGAGTCATTCATTACAACCCGGAGACCAATACTGCCGGTCTCAATCTTGACATGGATCTATTGGAGGAGACCCGGGAAGGCGCCCACCTGCACAACCTTGATAACAAGCAGCGTGTTGAACGCCACTATAATTCCAGGGTCAGAGCTCGCCCGCTCAAAGTGGGGGACTGGGCTATGAAAGAAGTCATACCTCCTCCAAAGGGACTCCGACCGACCTGGGAGGGTCCCTATGAGCTCATGCCGAGCACGGCCCCAGACTCATTCTACATCAAGAATAAGGATGGGGAAGTCTCGCGTCACCCATGGAACATCCAGCACTTGCGTTACTACTACAAGTGACCGATCGGGCACCTTTCCAGTGTACGAGTATAACTCTCACGCCCGAGCATTTTGTAAACTTGGAATATTTTTAGTACAACATTGGATTATTCAAACCATTGTGCCCCTTATTATATCCTTCGGATACTAATATTGCACAAACTTAATCCTTTTCCTGTTTGCCTAAAAATATTATACTCACCCTCACAGCCGAGGTACGGGTGACCAAGCAGATCGACTCAGGCAAGTCTTTGGTCAAAAATATCCAAGAAATTAATTGCGAAATTACTATTTAATAAATGGGGGACTGTCGAACCCATAGTCGATTATCAATAAGCAAAAAATGGCCTTGGGCCCATTGTCTCAAAAAAACATGCCAACAACTAATAATAAAAAGAGACTACAACGGGCCAGAGGTGTTTATATTTGCCCGCCCGGCGTCTCGGGTACTCCCCGGGGCGAGTTGTTCCCGCTTTCAGAATTTCCCAAGTCACCCTCTCGCTCGGCTTGTTCGGCAGCGGCCCGCTCCTCAGCTTCCCTCTCCTGCGCCCGCATCATTTCAGCTCTCCGCGCCCGGTCAGCTTCCATGTCGGTTTTCATCTTCTCAATGTTCAGCCAACCTCTTCTTTTATACAGGTTCGTGATTTCTGTCACCGACTTCTTGTGCACTTGACTCAGTAGTTCAGAAAACTCGGCCGACTTTTTAAATTCCTCTACCGCTCTCTCGGCTGCCGCCTTAGCCGCCTCGGCCATAACATTGGGAAATTCTTCAACTTTCTTGGCGAGCTCCTGGGACTCGTGCTCAACTAGCCGAAGCCGGCCTAGCTCTTCCTCAAGTTCCGCGTTCTTTCCTTTGAGACTAGACAGCTTAGCCTCTTTCCCCTTCAGCTTCTGCACGAGCGTTGTTTTTTCCTCCCTGAGTTTGGCTTCACTTGCTACGGCTTTCGCTCGCCCGCTTTCCGCCACGTCAAACGCCCTTTCCACCTTCTGGAGTTGCTCCCTGGTTATCGGGTCCTTCTCCATGGCGTCCACTAGATAGAGCGAGTGCATGAACTACAAAACAGGGTCACATTAGTACAACGTTTACAGGTTCACATATTATAATTATTTCAAGTATAGAACTTACTCGCATGCCCTGAGCGAGCATCCTCTCGCGGTTCTCCCGGGGCGTGGCGTTGTTGGCCTTGAAAAGGTCGGTATGAGCCTCTTTCAAGTCGTCGACCATCCGACGAACGAATCGCTCGTCTGCCATACCCGCTTCGCTGAGGATGCGGTTCAGCTTGCTCCTAGGCATCTCGGGCCCTTGGGGTGCTAGAGCCCCAAAACCTCGGCTCGCATCCACCGTGCGGGTGATCGCGCCAACAGTTTTGGCTCTCTTTAACACAGTGCCCTCCCCGACTTCCACGTGCTCACCCACACGTTTGCCAGTCAAAGTCACACCCGGGTGTGATGATTCAGGTGCCTCAGTCCTCTTCACGGCTCCCTTCTTGGCCTTTAACCGGTCGGCAAGCACGGCGTCGTCCGCATTTTCGTCGTTCGGGACCTCGTAGGCCTCGAGACCCAACTCCAGGTTAACCCGCTCGGCCTCCTGGGTGATAAGCAATGTGTCGGGGTCGACGGAGAGCGTCTGCACCTCCGTACCCTGACTGATCAGCTCCTCGATCAGCTGATAGTTGTCCTCCACGTCTATCAACGGGTCCATCTTCTTTCTCGCAGGTTTCTTGGCTCGTACTTCTGCATAGCACGGTTTGTCAGCACAAGTTGCGGCACAAGTGTATTAGAAACATTACGAGAACACTTACTTGGTATTTTACCCACCCCCGCGTGCTCGAGCACGGGAAACCGGATGAGGCGGTAAGAGCTCCTCGCTAAAGCCTGCGTCCACCCTTGCAGCACCCGTACGATTCTCGCCCGCTCTAAAGCTCCAACAGTGTACTCTTTCTTACCTGCAAGAATCAAACCGTACGGTTAAAACACATTTCGAAGTACTGCTAAAACTTTAAAGTTTTAAGATTAGAAGCTAGACCTGTTGGTTTGAAACAGTTAGGGACACGACCGGCAGGAACAATCCCGTCGTACTCCCAGGTGCCACCAGCAAAACACGCCGTCTTCCGCCAATCGGTCTGGGATGTCGGCAAGTCTTCGACTACGGTCCCGACAATTCGCGCGTTTAGGCTAATCGTGCCACCGCAACCCTTCTTTGATGAGTAGGACGGGCGGTAACACGCCAAGACTTCGTTGCATGTCGGCCAGCCCTGACCGCTAAAAAACCATAGCACGTACATACCAAGGACTTGCCTCCACGCGTTCGTACTCAACTGCGCGGGTGCGAATCCAATCGCACTGAGTATGTACTGTACCCACCCCGGCAGCGGCAAGCTGAACCCATGCTTGAACATGGGTTCATGCACGACAATAAGGCCGGGCGGCGGCCTAGTCGCAGATTCACCCGCTTCAATCGGCCGCAGGGTCACGGAAGTTGGGATGATCCAATCTTTTCTTAGCTTTTTATCTCGGCCTCGGTCATACTCCGTCCGGGCTCATCCACCGCAACATTGTCAAGCTTCCATCTTCCCGTCGGCACGGCAGTCGCGCTACTCGCCCGCTCTACGGAGGTGCTGGCGTGTCTACCACTTTCCTCCCTTTCAGCCGCTCGCTCGTTCCCGTCTGCCCTTCTCAGATAGTCGTCTATACTCTTATCCGGCCGCGTGTACGTTTGCGTCCGAGCCATGCCAATATCCTCTAGCAGCTCGTCTAATAGCGGGTGCGACACGGTCGTCCCCTCGCTACTGCTATCTACTACCTCTATAATCTCCTCTACTCTTTCTTCGCCCGGACGGTTGCTTCTCTCTTCTGACATGGTCAAAAATTCTTCAAACTTAAAATTCTCCCTCTCCCTTTGGATTCACTACCCTCACTGGTGTTTGCAACAAAAATTCTTCGGACTTACTGTCGAAGAACACAAACCCAGGCAACCCAATTTAGGAACACACACATAAACACAAAACCCAGTTCTACTTTCTACTGATTTCTCGTCACAGTTGCAATATGCCTAGTTTATCCTACGTATACTGATGCACTCACAAATTTAAAACGTAGAGATCGAGAGATTGAAACACTAACCTTAAATTGTGGCCGCAGTTGCAAATCTCCAGTCTCCGACTCGCCGCTGTTTTGCCTCTGGTTTTCTCTTCTCTTCGATTTTCAAAATTGGGGAGTTTTGGTAAAGTGACCAACTCCCGGCAACTCTTCCCCCCTTATATTTAATTTCACGCTCAATCCTGACCGTTGAGACGAAGAGACGGTTAGTTAGATGATGCCACAAAACAAATTTGTAATCATAATTTGTAATGTTTTGCCACAAAACAAATAACTCATACCACACAGTTATAACAAAATATATCATCATGCATCAATTTGTGATCAATGACATTCCAACATCAATAAATCATAAATAATGATTTTTCTTTATAAATCTCAGTTTTGAAAACATTTAATTATAAATCGGGTTTTACTTACCCATGAACCGTAGTCGATCAAGTTCATAAATTTAAAATATTTATTTAATTATAAAAGTATGATTAACATTTTATTACTGAAATTTAGGCCAACACACAATTCACATTAGTGTCACAATATAACTGTGAGATTTACTCACCTCGAAATCCTGCTGCGTCTTTTTTAAAAATAACCGGATAATCGACAAGATAAACTTGAGCTACTGAACCCCGAAAATACCTATGAACATGCAATTTTCCATTTAGCATATCATAGTTCAAAATTAACACCTTCTACTCCGAAATATCACAATATCTCAGGACACTCTAAATATACTCCGGATGTCCCCAAGACATCAAAAACTATAATTCCCGACCGTTTGACCAAAAGTCAACTGTCGGTCAACGTAGTCCCACATCAACATTTCTACAATCGATTTCCATCGAAACTCTAAAATTCCAAACTTCAACCACATGCTTATTTCTAGCAACTTAACAACATACTCAAAATGGTGGCGATCCAACGGTTGGATCACCACAGACCGTATCACATATGTTTAAAATTTGTAATTAAACAATAATTAAACAAACGATCAGATTTTAACGATCTATTTATACAGCATGCTTGTAACTATCATCCTAGCAATATATTCAAGTTTGGCGACGATCTAACGGTCACAACATCACAAATCGTGAATAGTACCATCCGACTTGTAATTAAACAATGATTAACCAAACGTTCGAATTTCTGAAATTCGAACATACCGACGCGCTCGTATCGACGAGTACGTAATTTTGGACGTAAACTTTTGGCCATGCGGGCCGCCACTTGCCGCCATGCACCACCACCAGTGGCGGTGCAGTGCCGCCGTCAAGTATCTTCGATGGCTACCAAATTTTACCAACATATTCTATACAACACAAGGATCAAGTTTTGTAACTACCTCGAAGATCAAATCTCAACAGATAAGGAGATATCGTCACCGCAAGCTCCGAAGTTCAAAACTTCCCGTCGAGATTCCGCCTCCTACGGTGGTCGATTTGGAAATCCGTGAGTACCGGGAGGTTGTTGGGATCGAGAGCTTCAAAGCCCAATAGATTTTAATGGCCGCCGGTAGCCGGAGGAGAAAACACCATGTAAGCAGAGACTTTGCACGGAGAGAGGAAGAGAAAAAATGAAAGAGAGAGAGAGAGAGGGAGAGAAAATGAAATAGAAAGAAGGAAGAAATAGGCTTCCTTCCGGAAGCTTCCTTCCAAATAGTAATTTCCCAAACAGTAAAGAAATTTCCTTAACAGTAAATTTCCTGAATAATTAGGAAATTTTCCAAATAGTAACTTTTCGGAACAGTAACTTTCCTGAATAGTAAGGAAATTTCTTAAATAGTAACTCGATTTCCTTACGTCATAACTTCTTCATACGAACTCCGATTTATGCAAACTTCGTGTCTACGAACTCGTATCGACGAACTCTACGACTTTCGTGAAGAAAGTTTTACGAGATTTTTGATGGATAAAAAGTCAACTTTGACTTCTCGACAATTAACCTTTTTTTGGGTAAATAATAAATTCAAACCACCACCAATCCATAAATTATACAATTGATTATTTAATAATTCTAATTACCAAATGATGAAATTTTGGGGTATTTCATAACATAACCCAGGACCTAATTTCGAGGCCTGGGGGGCAATGTTTGAGCCAAAATTAACATTTGGCTGTTGATAATATTTATTTGCAGTCCATGGACCGGGAACTGCGGTCCAAATATCTTTTGAGTTTATTTAAGGGTAGATTCTTGCTTCGTGTCTACCTTGTTGCTCAAGGAAACGTAAACATATATCAATCCTATTATGGAAGTAAATCTATAGTCCTTTTATGATAAGGAATCCGCCAAACCTATCTCTATAAATAGAGGGTTTTAGGGCGAACAGAGATATCATCTCAATCAATACAAACTACAAAGCAATCTCTTTGCATAAAAGCCTCTCCGGAGCATCCTTCAGCAACCTAAGCCTCTCCGGAGCAACCATCTCTCTCTCTCTCGATCAATACATCTTACAAGCAAACTCTTTGCATACAAGCCTCCCTTTAGCAAACCCTAGCAACCAAAGCCTCTCAGGAGCAAACTCAGCGACTCACAGCGAAGCTAAGATCACGTCTTAGCAACACTAGTGCTTTCTCAAGCCTTCCCAATTGATTGCTCTGCTTACTCAGGTTTGAGGAAGTATCGATTATCGCGTTCGCAGGAGATCACGTTCGAAGGCTTAATCCAGTCTAGGCGTTTCACGTACGAACCGACAGAGTTAGTGCTCTCTCTGTCTACATTCGCTTGGTCCAGAAGCAAGAAGTGACACACATCGACTACAACAACGTACCTCGTGGTACTGGCACGCCCGCACTCTACAAAAGAGACTGTTTGACTCTCCCCAACAGTTTTCAGCGCAAACACTAACAGTGCTAAGCAACGAAATACATATCTAAGTTCGACAACAGTAACTAAACAAAAAATAAAAAAGAATGAAAATGTTTAGGGACAAATGAAAACATATAAGGGTAAAAACCCAATTTGGTACCTGAACAATTGCGAAATGTACTTTTTGATACCTACAAAAAATTTTTACTCAAAATAGTACCTGAACTATTGTGCCTTTACTTATTTTGGTACTTCTGTCAAGTTTTCCGTTAAAAGATGAACAAAATTGTCAAAAAAAAAAATTGTATTAATTAAAATTAAGAAATGAAATCCAAAAAATATTCATTATCAAAAGAAATCTCTGAGAGGGAAGCAGGAAGCTATGAAAACAGAGACTGAGAGGGATTGGGGTTTCAATGTTGGAGCTTAATTTCAATGGGTTTTCAATGTTGGAGCTTTTCTGGGCAATTCAATTTTGACAAAATGGGGGGCATAACTTAAGGGAATTGCAGAGAAACACACAAGAATTGGGTTATTAAATAAAATTCACAACACATTCAAATCAATATGAGGTATATGGGACTGCTGGCATGCCCTCTCCTTCCAACCCAGCCAAACCATCTCCAGACATCACAAGCGCAGATGAACCAAACCCAAACCCAAGAACTTCTTCCAACACTATAGACCCGTCAAACATCTCGAGCGCCGGTGATCCAGATCAAAAACTCCTCTCGAAACAAGGACAGATCGCTATTAGATCTGCGTTTGAATGTATGGTTTATGGATTGAAGTTGGATTTGAATCTATGTTTCTTGTTTGAATTTTCTTTTCTGGGTTTTTTTTTTTTTTTAAGAATCTTTAAATGAACTCATTCTTGGAGAAAAACTCCATTCCTCAAATAACATACGCAATCATATGTAGTCGATGTTAAGAGAAACCATTGTACATTTAGATTCCCTCACCTCCTGACAATAACCAAAACTGGATAACTGCAAGCACACTACAGGGCATAACTTGCATATAATTTTTCGTTTTTGTGTTAATTATTTTTTCTATAAATTCATATATATATATAGGGAAAAAATCACTTTTAGTCCCTCAACTTTGACTCGTTCGACACTTTCATCCCTGAACTTCAACACCGACTATCACTTTCGTCCCTGAACGGAAAAATATGGTATAAAACCTATGCCAAAATGTTCGCACGGATGAGAGGAGTAACTTTTATAACTGGGCTAACCTCGATTTGGCCTAGAATAGCTCGAATTTAGCTCGAAAGTCGGTGGTGGCCGAAACTTTAATTGTAAAATTCTCCGCCGTCCGGCGACGGTTTGAGGCGGGGTTGGTGGCGTTGAACTCGCCTCAAGGAGGGCTTCAAAACTCAGTATGTGGTGTCGTTCGAATTGGCCGGAATCGGTTGTTTATTCGGTGAAAACTTCGGTTAGAGACGAAAGTGATAGTTTTTTTCAAAGTTCAGGGACTAAAATGATATATTTCAAAGTTCAGGGACGAAAGTGTCGAATGAGTCAAAGTTCAGGGACTAAAGATGATTTTTTCCCATATATATAATTTGTTTTTATCTATTTTAGTTATGCTATAATTAAAAAAAAATTCTATAGAGATTTTTTTTATAATGAATATTTTTTGGATTTCATTTAGTTAATTTAAATTAATTAATTAAATTGTAATACAAATTTTTTTTGACAATTTTGTTCATCTTTTAACGGAAAACTTGACGGAAGTACTAAAATAAGTAACAGTATAATAGTTCAGGTACCATTTTGGGAAAAAAAAATTGTAGGTACCAAAAAATACATTTCACAATGAGAAATGCTAGCAACCTTCCCCTCCAACTTTCTCCTTTCAACCTTCCTCATTCATTGTATGCCATTTGGACTCCACTATCCTTAAAATTCAAACAATCATTACATTGAAAAACAAATAACTTTTTTTCCACAACTAACCTTATTTATTATCTTTATTCATTAAATACATAAAAATCCTATTTTATAATTAGCTTGTGCATTAATTGTAATTTTTTATTTCAATTTAATGTGAAGATCAACTTCTTAAATATATTTTAGAAGATCTGCAAATTCATCCTATTAAAAACCCAGAAAATAGTAATATGATTAATATTCATCCCGATTGAACAGGAACAGTTGATAACAAAAACGATCAAATTCTTATAGGGTAAATTAAAACATGTTAAGCAAATTTACCTATTGCCATCAGGATGGAGTTCACACATCTGATTGTCATCACCAATAGCTAACAAATATCCCGTAGATGTCAAACCCTGAAAATTAAAGATGTAAAATATAAGATGAGCACAATATCATCAACACAGACATACATATCCAAACTTTGAGTCAATAACTCATCCAGCAATTTTCTAGTTTGTCACACCTGAACAGTGACCACGTTTTCCACCACTTGGTCGTCATTCTTTTCCTGCACAATAACCCTCTGACCACTGCAGATATCAAAACAAAATTGACTTCAAAAGCAGGCCTATGTTCTCAAGCACAGTTATTCTGATTTTGGTGGATTTGTGCAAGAATATCAGTTCAACTCTTTTAATTAAGGAATTACATCGACAAAGAGAAATAAAAAAAAGTAAAGGCCTTATGATTACTAGTATATATGGTCATTCCTTGAACCGGGCATACGATGTAAGGGTGTCCCATGTCCATATGTTTAACATTATGTATCCTATAGGTATGCAGGTAATGTCGGACAGGAAGATGAATGCTATGATTTCAGAAAAAGAATGGCTCCAGGGCATTACCGTCACAAAAGGTTGGAAAATGGCTTCTGTAGGTTGAGTAAAACTGTTATTGTATACTGGGTGAGGACAAACTTAGAAAAACATTTAGTTTGACATATCTCTAGGCTTCTTTGGTTTTTGATGCCACACAAGACTAAGCCCGCATATGGACTAACTTGTACTGAACCGTAAAAATCCACATAGGAGAATCTAAAAAAACATATTAGCATGTCACCTGTGTAGCCATGCCTTATAGTATAACTCCTCAAGAGATTGGAATCCTGCATGACATGACATGAAGCCTAAAAACTTGCATTAATGAATGCACTGTTGTTCTTACTCATCAAAGTAGAATCGTATAGCTGAAAAAGAAACTCTAAAACCAACTGAGAAATTATGGGAAATGACCCCTTTTTGGAGTAGTAGTTGAAAAATGACCTTATTTTTCGAAATTTTTGATAAATGACCATATGACTGCACGAAATGTCATATCTACCCTTAATGAGTTTTTTTTTGTCTGAACCTTATTGACTAATTTTTTTTAAATGAATAAAGAAGAGGAGAAGAGATTTCAACCGGAGAGAGAAAAGAGAGGCCAGAGAGGAAGAGAGAGAAGAGCACAGGTTGCTGATTGGGGATGTGGGCAGAGGAAGAGGAGGAACTCGGTAGTGTGGCTATGAAGAATTGAAGAGGAAGTGAAGAAGAATTGGCGGAGGAAGAGAACAGAGACAGAGGAGAAAGGGGAAGAAAGGCTGCCGGAGAGAGGGAGAAGAGAAGGAAGAAATTGGGGGGAAGAGGAGAGAGAAGAATGGGTGACCGGCACCACAATTTTTTAGACCACCACAGTACACCACAATTTTTAAGAGTGGTGGCTGTTCTTGTGAGGACTGGGCACTGCGGGTGCGGCGCTAGAGGCCCAAAATGATGCACGGCGAGTCTGATGCTTGGTTGAGAGCAGATGAACTGCAATTATGTGATTGTGGAATTTGAATTGTGAGCTTGTAGTTGATGTTAAATTCGATTGTGAATTGGATGCGGCTATTGTTGCAGATTGAAGATTGCAGTAAGTTGGTGGCTGTCCGAGAGATTGGGTCGATCTGGGGACGCCATTGATGATGAATTGAGCTGGGCAGAGTAGAGAACTGTGACTAGTGTTGCTTGATTGATTGTGGATTTGGTGTTGAGTTTGCAGGTGATGGATGCAGAGCTTGAAGTAGTGGATAGAGAGGACTGTGAACTTGCGTTTGTTGTGATTGATGGTTCTGAACTAGAGACGAGGTGCGCCTCCGAGATGAATACGCTGGCACCAGTTTGACGTCCAGAGGTGGCCGGAGGTGTTGTGAGGGGTTGTACGGCTAGAAGTCGGGAGGAGAAAGAAAAAAAAAAGAAAAAAAAGGGGGATTTCTGAGAGTATGGGGGTAGATATGACATTTCGTGCAGTCATATGGTCATTTTTCAAAAGTTTTGAAAAACAAGGTCATTTTTTAACTACCACTCCAAAAATGGGTCATTTCCCATAATTTCTCAAACCAACTTGTATGATATATTTTGGAGTAAAAAATAATTTTGTCTACCTTTTCTTTTTCCGTATCATTCTATGGGAGACAAGTTAAGTTGTTAAAAGAAAAAAAAAAACACGATTGAAATGGTATCTAAGCAAGGAATACAAATTTAGAGAATTAAAAGAAAATATTGCTGGACTTGAACTTGGGGAAAAAAAATGCAGAGGAAAAGGCATCAGCATGCATAGTTGAGGTGAAACTGTAACATTACGCATTAAACACTCAAAAACAAAGAAAAAGGAAATGGTAGAATTGATATGTTGATTATTGGTATGCTGTACCAGATAGTTCTCTGAGAGATGCATTCAAGCATGTGGTTGGTTTCTCATTATCAACATTTAACCCAATACCTGCAAGAACAGAAATAACTTAAGTATCTTTGTCATTATCAACATATAATTTAATACTTGAATATTCATATTGGTGTGTGTGTGTGTGTGTGGTGTATGCTGATGGTCACATTCATCTATCCACTGCTAATCAGTACCAAAGATGAGGCCAATTCCCAGCAGAGACATTGAACTTCTTCAATTTATATGTTGAGGTGCATAAAATGCCTCCAACTTTGAGGCCATTTAAATATAGATCATTTGGCCATTTTATTCGAGGAAAAAGATTGTTGGCCTCATTAAGGCCTAAGATGTAGAGGCCTCAATCATATCTGGCATGCCACATCATATACACATCATTAACCAATTACCAAATCAATTTAAGCAAAAGTCTATCATACAGTTCATACATATCCTAGATCCAATGGCTATTACTTGTTCAACTTTAAAACTTATCAATTAATTATACTTACAATTATAATTAATTATCTTTATAATTATCATTAATTATCTTTACATATAAATATCTTATCAATCAATTACCTTCCAATTATATACGATTGACAGTAAATATATATATGTCTCGAAAGGAAGAAAGTCTACTCTTTCCTTTCTACCTTACAATTATAATTAATTACATTAATTATCTTTACAAATATAATTTTTATCAATCAAATAGAATTATGCACTTTAATATATATATTATATAAAAAAACCCTAGCAATTTAAACTTAATTGGAAAGGAGATATAATTTAGATGAACTTTAATTGAGATTACAATTAAGGAACTATTGTTTATAACCACATGAGAGAACTATTGTTTAATTGATTGCAAAAATTGCTCAAAAAAAAAAAAATTGATTGCAAACAAATCAAATCACTTGCTTTCACTAAACTTCGATTCACATGACAATGTTACTACCTCATCATCATGGAGAAAACAAAGACAACTAAATAGCAAATTGATCATAATGCTTAGTATTTTGGATTTAGGAAAGATGTGCTCTTATATTCATACAGTGCAAATGATAAAGCATGCATGTTAGTAGATAACAACCTAGTTGAGAAGATATCAAGTAATATTCCCCAATATGAGCATGATCATTAATTAGTAAGACTTGAAGAATTACTTGTAGCTAGGGTTTTAGGGGGGTTACGTTTCGGATTTAGGGTTTAGATAGAATTTAAGGTTACGAGTTTAGAATTTATAGTTTAAGGGTTAAGGTTGAGGAGTTAGAAACTTAGAATTTAGAGTTTTTGGTTAATGATTTGTGGTGTTTAGGGTTGAGGGATTAGGGGTATGGTGGATTTTAGGGTTTAGGGTTTAGGGACTATGGCTATGGTGAATTTTATGGTTTAGGGTTTAGGGATTATGAGTATGGTGTATTTTAGGGTTTAGGGTTGAGGGATTAGGGGTATGGTGGATTTTAGGGTTTAGGGTTTAGGGATAGGGGTATGGTGGATTTTAGGGTTTAGGGTTTAAATTTATACTTTATTTATATTTTAGGTCTTGGGTTAGTAATTTTTTTCCTTTTGTATTTTAGATTGCAAATGACAAATTGATAAAATGATAAAATTTAAATCAAAATTTGAGAGGGAAATATTGGTTTTGTCATATTTGAAATATTAACATGAATTTAAAAATATATTTTATTTTATGTGACATAGTATGACACATAGGATTGAAGCCTCCACATCTTTGGCCTTAATGAGGCTCCCTAGTATTGCCCTTTATTCTAACATCAACATATGACAAGCCTTAAAATGGAGAAGATGTACCCAATATGAGTGTATCAATGTCTAACAATATAATAACTACATAGCATCATCACATAATAACTTGCAATCAAATAAATGCGCATGGTCCAAGTAGCCACGTCAATACTTGGAGGCGCAGGAAAGGCCGGACTCGGTTGTTTGTTCTTTTGTTTGTTTCTGTTACTCTTGATAGGTATGTATGTAGTTGTTATTCCGTTTGGGGCTGGCCGATTTTCAGGCTGTGTAATGCTGGGCTTGGTGCCTTTCATTAATGTTATGTTTATCACTTGGAAAAAAAAAAAAAAAAAGTAGCCACGTCAATACAATAGGTCAATAGTATCCAACGGTACAAATGAAAAGTTGCAAAAAGCCCATCATCAACATGAAGCACCAGATATCGTCTGTCATCTCTTTCTCTATCTTCTTCTCCAGTTCTCCGAGATTGCTTTCTTCCTTTCATACCCATAACAGTAAATATAATTGAACCGATTAGTCTGTGTATACTGTCATGGATCTAAATCTCAAATCTGAAGAAAATTCATAATCTGAGTATAGCAGCTCGGTACACTATGATTGATTCCATCTTCATTCGATCCAATTAGTCCACGTCAAAAATCTTTTACCAGTTGATTGCTTCTGGTAAAGAAACTAGCGACGAAAAAGAGCTTGTGCGTCTCCGCCTCTTCTCATCAGTCTTGCTTGGCCGTCAATGAAGCCCCCTCTGTCATTTACTCTCAGATCCACGTACACCGGCCATACTAGATTATTAATCAAATATCAAAATCATGGCTTCATTAGAAATTGATTAATTAAGACTTTGACTTCGGTTCCATTATTAATTGCATTATCGTAATGTTGGCTCCAAATGAAATTTCATTTAAAGATGGCATTTTTTGGGGAGCAGAATGAGATGTAGTAGTTTTGTTGCAGAGAAAGTGAGAGGAAATGGACAATAATCGCCTACTTCTCGGTACAAGTTGACCTTATAGAAGTTTTTTACTTCTACCCATTGGATTGTGAAATAGTGACGTGGCAGCCCCAAGGGAAAACCCAAGCAGATCTTAGAGCATGTGCAGCGGCACCAATATAAACTAGGCTAAATAATATAGCTCATACAAACCAAAAGTTAGCTCCAACAGCACCATTATAAACTTGGCTAAACACATGCAAGCTTTTGGAAAAGGCTAAACTGAATAGAGCTTTAGGCTTGCCTAAATGCAGGGCCCAACCGCCCAACACATGTTTCACTAAATCAATTGACTACATCTCTTTGTACATAAAGAATGACACAGATTTAATACAAAAATAAATATTGACTTAGACTTTAGATCTCATTGATAGAAACATAAAATTGCGGAGAACTCTAAAACTGTGAATAGTATAGTTTTTTAGGCTTACATTTTAGTTTAGGTCTTAGCTTTTAGCCTTTACCACTGCATATGATCTTAGCAAACTAAATTCTAGCATAGGATCCAAATCCAACCCGACAATATTTTTCTATATATATTGATGCAAACATCAATATACAATTGAGACAACCAACTGGCAAAAAAATCTCGAAGGCAACTATAAATTTTTTAGGCAACATATACTGAGCCTATTTAGAGCATATACCAAAATAACCAACAATATATAATAGAGGGTCTTCTCTAGTGAGTATCAAACAATGAGAACTTGTTGAAGTCTAGTTGAAGACTTTCAAACTCAACCAGTAGATGAGTATTTAAAATGTTAGTTGATATTTAAAAAATTCATTAAAAGCTCATCCAACGGTTGAGTTTGAAAATCCTCAACAAGTTCTCATTATAAGATACTCATTGGAGCCTCTCCCTATATAATAGTGGTAATAATATTCCAAAGCCCCAAATGGTTAAGGAACTATTTGTAGAAGGCAACAAGTTTCTGTATTGAATTCTAAAACACCATTAATATGTAATCGAGGCGACCCTTTTTTTTTGGGGCAAATCAAGGCAACAAGTACTTGGAACAAAATTTTTTGAGGGCTCCAGTTTTCCAAAGGCTTAAACCATAGGGACAATATTAATATTCTAAAGGCATTAAATTACCAAAGGCAATACCGTCAATGTAAAATTGACAAGATAATATCTCAAGGCATTATTCAAGAGGGAATTCTGGATTGCACCAGAGTTTTATTGTACCTGATGATGTGGAGCAATCACAGCCGTTCATTGAAAGTTTATTATTATTTTAATTGCAATATTGACCAACGTTAACGGGCTGACTATATTTTAAAAAAATCGGTCATCTAGTAAAAAACTCCATATTGCCCCTAAACCATTTCTCTCTTCCATCTCTCCTCTTCTCCCCAGATCAAGAACACCAGTCAACCTCCGAATCATGTAATAATGGTCTTGATTCCAGGAATCATGTAATAATGGTCTTGATTCCAGGAATCATGTAATAATGGTCTTGATTCCAGGAGTCATGTACAATGGTTTAATTACATATGTCTCATGGCAAAAGTGATTGATATCATCAACTGATATGATCAAAAAATCTGGGTACAAGGTTTTATTGATATCTGGGTATAGCTTCAATATGATAAATATGGGTTTCTACTATCATCAATCTGTGAGAGAGAGAGAGAGAGAGAGAGAGGTAAAATCACATTCCTGCCTCTCTAATTCATTCCCAAACATAGCAACACCCATTCTCAGTATATACACCAACACTGGACTGTGTGCTATGTACACCCAAGCAACAGTTTGAGCGAATTGAACAACAACAACAAGAAGAGTTGTGTGAATCTGAGAACATGAGGCCAAACCTGCTCAATGTTGAACCGATCCAGATCCCCCCATCTTTCAACCTCCTCCACCCTCTCAAAACCCGACCCATTTCCTTCATTTCCCCTAAACGACGTCGACCCAATTCGATATCGGCAATCCTTAGCAAGCAGGAGACTGTGTTTGTACCCACATTTGCATGTCCAGCCAAAGGCAAGTTCGAACGGCCGACTCATTCTAATTTCTCCTCTGACCGGTTGAGGATGACAATGAACGAACGGTAAAGTTAGTTACCAACCGGTAGTCTAATTTAGTGTTTTAAGTTAGATCGGCCCAACTTTGGCCGGTAGTTGTTTAAATGTTTAGTTTGGCCCATGATGAGTTAAATGGAAATATTGACTGTCCAAATATTCAGTTATTGGTTCGGACAGTAAATAAAAAATGGACTTGGGAATTACCAATTTGTTTCGGCCGTTGGTTTCAAAAGTGATCCATGAACGTTCATTATGTGTATAGACGGCCCATAGCTAGGCATTTTGAGGTTAAGCTTAGAAACCAAACCCATCAACTAGAAGTTTCACAATTCATTAGCATCAGGAGTATATTCCAACTCAACCTCTTGGTGGATAAGTAGCCAGTTGTCCGTTCGAAGAAGTCATCAGCCGGTAAAGACATCTGAAGAAGAGTTTGTACTCTAGATTACCGTTCGAAATCAACAAGCAGTCATTGAGAAAGAGTCCATTCAATATAGTTCGTCTCAAAATTAGTTACAGCCGTTCAAGAAAGAGAGAGTTTCATTCAAGTTCAACCGCTCACGAGATTTAGATTGAGATCAGCCGACGATAGAGTTTCAAGCCAACAAGAGTCCGAGTTCTAATCAAATTCAAAGAGTCAAGAGATAAAGCCGATGTCGACCAAACCAATATAAATAGAGCATCCTTCAACCATTCGAAAAACACAACAACACATCAATACACAACTCCAGTCAACAACCCCATCATGGGTTTTCATTTATTTTTCTTAGCTCCAGATTAGTTATACATTTCCTTCAATTTATTAGTTGTTAGCTCTACTAGTTCAAGCCATTTTCCTTGTAACCTAGTATGATTTCAGTTGTTTCTATTTCTACTTTTGGTGATAGTTGATATATTTTCGGCCGCTCGTTCTTCAATCGTTCATTTTTTCAATCTGTTTTCAATATTGTCAATTACTTTCTCGCACTTTACTTATCGTTCTTTACAATTTTCGCTATTTTCTCAATTGTTGTTTAATTTCTTGCATTTACTTTCCGCACTCTATTTTTTGCACTAGGAGTAGTTGTAACATAATTGTTCGATTACAAATCACCGTTCGACTCATCTCGTGAACAACCAAAAAGTCCTTAATTACAAGGCATCAGACTATCGGCCGAGAATTAGTTCCTTCCTCGGCTAGCAATCGTTTGAGAAATCAGATACACGCGCACTACATTTATATTTGCACACTTGGCCGTCCGGCCGTGTGCTGGCACGCCCTGCAATTCACTCAAGAAGGACGTTTGTTCCTAAATTCCTCGGCTCTTCCGGCCGAGACGATTTTGTAGGCAACAGACTGTTAATGAGCAACAACAAGAAAAATCGGCCAAACCCAGTTTCAATTTCAAGACCTACATGGTCCACAAGGCTGAGTCCGTCAACCAGGCCTTAGACGTTGTCGTTTCGCTCAAGGACCGATTACGATTCATGAAGCCATGCGCGAGCTTGTCGGCGGGTCTGATTCTGTTGCCATGCCGGCGGCCTACGCCGTCGAGAAGATCCACACCATGTCCTATCTGGGTTTCTAATACCATCAATCTGAGAGAGAGAGAGAGAGAGAGAGAGAGAGAGAGAGAGAGAGAGAGAGAGAGAGAGAGAGAGAGAGAGAGAGAGAGAGAGAGAGAGAGAGAGAGAGAGAGAGAGAGAGAGAGAGAGAGAGAGAGAGAGAGAGAGAGAGAGAGGGCAAAAAAGGAACTTTGAGCAGTTACGAAAGAGAGAAAAGTCTAATATAACAGAGTTGACCATCAACTCCGTCCATGGTACACTATAATCGTGGTACAATACAGCCGCTCCCTAATTTTTTGAGGCAACCGAGACATCATCTCAATGAACAATTGCTACCCAAAAGTCATCAGCAAGGTATATAATTATTCTTACAAACTAAAGGTATATAATTATTCTTACAAACTAAAGGTATATAATTATTCTTACAAACTAAAGGCTAAAGTATCCGGTGACTGAAACCACTAAAATGAAAATCGATTCAAATTCAAGTTAATTTCTAAAAGGGTAAAAACCTCAAATGGTACCTGAACTATTGTGTAAGGTATTTTTTAGTACCTAAGAATTTTAGGAACCTCAAATGGTACCTGAACTATTGCATACTTACCTAATATGGTACCTCCATTACTTTTCTCGTTAATGGATGTACCATATTAGGTAACGGCATAATAGTTCAGGTACCATATTTGGTAAAAAAAAATTCGTAGGTACTAAAAAATGCTTTATGCAATAGTTCAGGTACCATTTGAGGTAACGGAGGTACCATATTAGGTAAGTATATAATAGTTCAGGTACCATTTGAGGTTCTTAAAATTCTTGGGTACTAAAAAAAACTTTACTCGATAGTTCAGGTACCATTTGAGGGTTTTACTCTTTCTAAAATAATGTAGCAAAATTGCTACCCAAAAGTAAAAACACACTTTTCAAAATACCATTAGTAGTACATGGCATTTAAAAGCAAAAACATATCATTGACACTGAAAATATGCAGTTTCCACCTCTCATTATCATCTGAATGGAAACTGTAATTTTACACTACTAATAGGATGTATTTAAATGCACATTCGAGGAATAAGTTCTGGCAAATTTCTTCTCAACTTGCTCAAAACTTTTGAATTTCAAATATTGCTCACATACTACAAGTGCAGAGCAACAAACCTATACTCTCTTGCATTCCTGTTCTAACAATCAAGATGGAGACCATTTCATCAATAGAACTTGTGAACATAAAATCTTACAATTACAAACCCGAGATGCATTGTATACACTTAGTCAACATGCATTGGTTCCGGGGCCCCATTTGCATCCTCCATCCCGTTTCTCTGCTCCTTCTCCTCAATTAAACTCCTCTGCTCTTCCTCTATGGTAGTCTGCAACTCATCCACCTGTAAAACAGACAACGCCACAAGAATTAGACCCAATTTCAAAAAGGCAAATAAATATGACACGTGTTGACCCATAATATGTGACACGTGTCATAAATGGACATATTTGATGAGAATTAAGAGTGCAGGGACTGAACTGATGAAATTAAAAGTTCAAGATAGTAACAAGAATTTAATCCAAAAATAAATACCAAAAAAAGTTTATATAAAAAAAAAAACCAAAAAGAAAGTTCATTTGAGTTCAATAAATTGTTTTTAGTTTAAGTTTGGAGGAGTGGTTTTTGAAAGTGAAAAGTATGAGCATTTTAGGTACCAAAGTTAATTCTTAAAATCTCAACAAGAGAATTTTTTGCTAAGTTGCTTGGAATTTAATGATATATTTTCCATTTAATTTCTTTAACCCCTCACCCTAAGCCCAATTACATCCAAATAAAAGTCCTTTTGATCCAAGATGTTTTGTGCATGATAAGTGGAGATGAATTGAAAATCAAGCATATGGAGGCATTTGCATAAAGATTGTTTTGAGTGATAGTGTAGCTAACCCCTAAGCACTTGTGTGAAATTTAGAGTGAGTGAAATATAAGAGAGACTAAGAGAGATATTTGAGAGAATGATTCTCAGATAATATTATTCATCTCACAAGGTGGCTTTATATAGGAGATACAACCGTACTACACGTGTACTACAACTTGTACTCTACGCACACAATATTATGTACAATTAATGCACAATATTTTCTTATTAATACTCTTATTAACGTACTCCTAATATGACTCAACTACTCATGCCAACAGAGTGAATATCTTGTGAGTTTATGGTTAGCGCAGTCTCGACATGCATGCTTGATTTGGTGCATTAAAATGACAACTAAGGCATGTTCACACACTTCACTCAAGCATTTGACCCAGCCATAGCTTCATAAAATTTTGAGACCTAGCTTGCTGATTTTCACGCCCTAATCTAATTGTGTTCTTTAAAGATAATGTTGGAAGGAATAGCTTGTGTTAGTGTTTTTGTGTTGGATTTGGATTTAGTATTAGTTTGCTTGAGGACAAGCAAAGTCTAAGTTTGGGGGTATTTGTTTGCTAGGCTCTAAAATACACATATATTTTTGCCCTTAAATTGTGGATTTTACTTGTGTTTTGTGCTTAAATGTCATGCATTAATCAATTTCCTTGTTCATCTAGGGAATCCTGCAAGAGAAGGAAAATGCCCAGATTTAAATCAAGGCTTGTGAAACATGAGATTGGAGAAATTAAAGAGGAGAAAATAGGAAGTTTGAAGCGAATAAAGTGCAAATCGGAGTTCGGCAAGAGTAAGCCTTGAGTATAGGTTACACATTAACAACTAAATGAACTAAACGAATAATCATGCAAGCATACCTATAGCCATACTGAGTCACTTTGTAAAAGTAGGACCCCACCGTTGCACACATCTTTTAATTTGAAGGCCTGGTCATAAGTCCTCTTTGTTTTCTGGGATGGGAAGGATTTGTATCAAAAAATAATGAGTAATACTTAGGCTCACCCCCCTCCCCACTTAACATAGTTGCACTTCATAATTTCATAATCCAACCGTTCATATCATAACTTATCCTTCATAGATCACCTCTGCAAAAAATCAATCGAATCGAAAATCTTTTGGTCACTCTAATTATTGAAACAAATGAACGGTTCTGACAATAATTACTACTATTATGAGGAACCGTCTATTTATTTCATACGAATGAGTGACCAAAAGATCTCCGATTCGATTGATTTTTTGTAGAGGTGATCTATGAAGGATACGTTATGATATAAACGGTTGGATTATAAAATTATGAAGTGCAACTATGTTAAGTGGGGAGGGGGGTGAACGAGCAGGTTCACCCGGAGGGTGAATCTGAAAATTTTCCAAAAATAATTCATCCAAGCACCCGATAGAAAAAACATTGTTTTGCAATAGGACAATGATTTTTCCACAGAGCTCTAAGAGTTTTGGCTTTTCAAGTTTCGGGTCAATCGTGAAAGTCTTAATCGCTTGCCGCATCAACTTGTCATATACATGTATTGTCTATTAGACATGCTACCTGTCTTTGATCACCCATTAAAACTATTAAATCTGCTACATGCAAATCAAATAATATAAAGAAGACTATAACCACATAACTCAAATAAGAACACAGCATAAGAGTCGATCAATTAATACAGACAAACTCTAAGATTAACCCGTATCAACCATGATAGATCTTCTCCTCTGATCAATCTTGTATGCAAACACTATAATGAGACGAAGTTTATGAATTGCGTGGAGATTCATAGAACATGTCACGCCCCGAATTTCCAACAATTTAAATAAGGCTTTTTCGCCTTCAAATAACCAATATATTCGGAACGTGAAGCATGGACTACCAAAATACAAATACACATGAATATTTTTTTCCTTTTAACATGTGCCAAACCTCCAACCATGCTCTACCACAATGTAAATACAGACTCATCTTTAGAGTCGAATATTACATTCCATAATTTACATAATAAATTGACATTATGCAAAGTATTAAGTAAATTCACCTACAGAGTTTACTAAAACAGCGGAAGACTAAAATCACCAACAACAACTCCAAGAAGTCCTTCAACTTAACTTCTACATATCCTAACCTGCAGGATAGAACCCTACACCATTGAATAGTGTACCGGGTTATAACAACAACCCGGTCAGCTTGCGAAGCTGGTATGAGTAACCACAATTTCAAATCACCAAATAATTCATATCTTTATTTTTAAAAGATAACATCAATATTATGTCAATCATTTATGACACACGCCACACCAATCCACCAATAATATCAAACAACCACAAATTATATAAAATGTCGCTTTTGGACAATTATAAGTGAGAATACGATTGAGACTCATTTCAAAACAAACAATACTCCCCATTTCTGGTTAGTAGTGCCAGCATTCACAAGTAAGCCAATAACATGTCTGTTACCCCCATGAACGCCTCTACCAGTTTGACAGACAGACTAGAGCTCTAACTGTAAGGTCTTTAGCGACCCCTTTTGTGTCACGCCACGCCAAGAAAATACATTTTTAGTATTCTCACAAATAACGCCAAACGCCACACCACGCCACACCACAAATGAACTCAATATCTCAATTATTCACAACACTAAACGCCACGCCACGCCAACACCAAAATTATGCAACAATTTATATCATATGCATAAATGCAATTCCAACCCTGAAAATTCATATTATAAAATATACTGAACCTACACGTCTCATACCATGCATTTTACCCCACATGTCCCATACCATGCATGTTAATACCAGGGTGATCCAGAATATTAAACAATATAAATTCACATCCAATATCAAACACAACAATCAATTATATCACAAATATCAGTGAGTTTACTCACCTTAAAAATCCTGCTGCGTCTTCTAATAATAACCGGGACAATTGACCAAAAGTCAACTGTCGGTCAACGTGGGTCCCACATCAACTATTCATCACGGGTCCCACTCAAAACCCAACACTTCCAAAATCAACAATCCAACCGCACAACCTGTATGTAATACTAATATTAACCACACGATCAAATTTGATGATCATCCAACGGTTAGATCTCTCGGATCGTAAATCGTACGATCCGATAATCGGATTAATTGATCATCGATCAAACGACCGAATTTGACAAAACTTAAAACACGAAAGTTGTTCGTATCGACGAACCAAGCCTAACGGAGCAAAGAACTGCTCCCGGAACGGTCGGACGCGCCGTCCACGCGCCGCCGCCGGCGATGGTCAGTCGCCGGAAAAAGTTCTCCGATTGACACCAAATTTTACCAGCATGTACATCTCAACAATCCCAACAAGTTTAGTAACTACCTCAAAGTCTGTATCGGAGTGGAAGTGGCCGGAATCGGTGTCGGCAAGTTCTAGATCCAAAATTTCCCGAGCTAAATCCGCCTCCTACGGTGGTTTTCGGTGAAAACCAAGGGCACCATCATGTTCCTGGGGTTGAGGGCTTCAAAACCCAATAAGGGTTTCACCCTAACTTGGCCGGAATCGGAAAACCCGATTAAGCATAGTGTCGGTGGAAAAAACCCGATTTTCCCCTCCTTAGTTCTCCTCCTACACTAAGATTTGATGCACAAAGTGGGTATAGATGTGAAGAGGAGGAAGAGATGAAGGTTTTGGAACAAGTTTCGTGGCCTGAGGTGGCCGGACGGCCAAGAAATCGATGCCGGAAAAATCTGCCGGAAAACTGGAAATAGGAGAGAGAGAGAGAGAATCCCGCGGGGAGAGAGAGAGAAAAACCAGAAAAAAAAAGATCTTTTTGTTTTATAGAAAAACGTGCAACTTCCGAGGGCTATAACTCCTTCATACGATATCCAAATCCGGTGAACCAAATTCCTACGAACTCGATTCGACGAGGTCTACAATTCTCGTGAAGGAAGTTTTCCCAAATTCTCGACAGATAAAAAGTTACCTTAATTAACCTTGTGTAACTTATAATTACCGCCGTAATTATCGTTTTACGACGAAAACCTCTAAAAATACGACATCACTCCATTTCACTTCAAATTTCACGAACTATTTAATAAAAATAATACGGAAATTTTCGGGGTATTACAGAACAAGAACCTAATACTATATATAAGCATTCTAAGACTAAGTGCCTACTATAAAAGATTCTTAGTCCTAATTAATATAAGCCTTTGTAAATAACCTAATTCATGTACAGTTTGGATTACGCAATAACCAAGTAATAGACCTCCAAAACCTTTTACATGACTAGAATTAACTTTGCTTAATCTGATCACTTATTCTATAAATAACATAGCTAAGTTGTTGTGTCTAAATTAAGCTATGACAAGTCCACAATATTTCTTACAGATAAATGGCACAAAAGTACATAACTGAAAAAGAAAGCTAGGCATACCTTGAGAGAATATAACAAGGAGAGAAGGAGATCAATTAAGTAATCAGTTAAACTGAAGAATCCTCTTTGTTTGACTCTTTTCTTTTTCTGTTAGGGGCCATCCATTTGGACAATTCCTTAACTAATTTGGTATATATGGCAAATAAAAAATAATAATCTATTTAAAGCACTTACGATGATTATTTCCATAGCTCCTTGGAATGATTCGTAGTATTACTAGTTAAAGATACAATATATCATTTCCATGGAGGGTGAGGAAATTGTACCAATAACAACTGTGGTAAATACAATCAGGTAACTTAGTTTTCTATGAGACATCTACAGTACACAACACAAGGCCCTAAGGTAGATTAGCCTTCAATCCTGCACCGTGATAATCATTTTCCTATTCTTTCTTGCTAACAAGAAAACAGGACAATGATATTCCCTGAGGTAAATCAAGAATTTATGGACAAAATATTCCAGTAAAGAAAAGAGGAAACAAATACTTCTTACTTAAACCTGCGTATGATATACATAATAATGATATTGATTTATTTATAGTGGGCCAATGCATTACCATTAACATTTTGTGAAAGGAGGAACATATATATAGTATCGATTGGAATTACAAAATGAGGTCATGGTTCTACGTCTAGTCTCTACTCATTACTCATAGAAATGAAAATTATACGATAGTACGTGAAATTGCAACAAGAATTTACTACTATTACTATGAATGAAATATTGAAATGTTAGAGCTGGCCAATTTGGTTAATTTTGTTCTCCTTTTGTTTTAGGCCTAATAGGCCTCCATGTAACCCAAAAAAAAAAAATTGAAATTAACCAGCAGAAGGAAGAAGAACGAAACTCGAAAAAAAATATGGGAGAGAAGATTTCACACCCAATAAAACCATCAAGAAGGAGCATCACCCATTTCTTGCAACTCCCTTCTTTTAACCCAACCATATGTTCAAAATACTCTAAAATTGACCCAAAGCCGCTATAATCATATTTTTGGATTTGTCCTTCCAAACCCTGCGCAAAAAAAAAAGTTTAAACTTATAATCCAATAAATAATAAAATCATTAATTACGAACGAGGCCAGCAGTTAGAGCAAACTAACTATATAGGTCAAACTACATGAGATTTTAATAATTGGAAAAAATTGTAATGTGTTTTTTGTCGCTCGATCGACTGATCGATTGCATTGGTCTAGCAATTGAAAACAAGCAGATTCACAACACCATAGTACAAACAGTATCATGAAATATATGTCATGTATTTAGGTACGTGCTACTTTCAAGTGAGACGATGACTTACTAACAAGAATTCTTTGAGAAGATTATCAACTCATTAATTGGCTTTTCAAGCATCATTTTGGAGCATCTAGTGATTGGATCAAGCTCGATCACACTAGTCTTCTTCTTTTCCATCTTTTGAAAAATGATTCTTCGTTAGATCTACCCCACTTCCACTTGGACCTCCGGCTTCCGCTTCACAATATTCACGAATCTACTTGTTAAGAATGTTCATTGTTTCATTGAGAAATTCTTTCAAATCTCGATCATACACCAAACGGGCCCCACACTTCTTCACATTATTGAATCTCGACTCTATAAGTCTCTTTCTAAAGGATTTGCTTCCAAATGTTGAATAATATGTTTTGAATAAGAACCTAAAATGACAACTTGTGGTATCCTGAAGAGGCATATAAAATACCCAAAAGTGATCTCCTATAATGTCTCCTGTTCCTAAATTCTCACAAGGACGGTAAAGTCTTTCCGATAAACATTGAATTATGAAAGAATTAAACCCAATAGCGGCTGGATTTTCAGGCTTAGCAAAAACTACACAAAACATAATCCCCATCGACATTGAGTTCTGATCCGGAGGAAGCTCCACGGTTAATGAATCTCCCTCACTTCGAATATTGAACCACTTCGGAATTTTACTTCCAGGACTTACAATCGTGAATGTGCAAAACTCTGGAGAGATTCCCTGTACCAAAGGAACAAGTATATATATATTCAACAACAACGAGAGAGAAAGAATATAAAAACAAAAACAAATTTGAGAGAAAGAGAGTACCTGAATGGCCACTCGCCTTAGCATTGAAAATATTGTATTATTCCAGCCTTCATCGTCAGCCAATCCAAAGCAATTGAGAGAATTGAATCTAAAAGTTCTAAAACACTCCAAATCGGTGGGTTTGTTCAGTTTTGATGGTTCTGAAAGCATTTTTAGGGAAGCACAATTGTTTACAAAAACTGCTAAACTTCCATTTGATGGAAGATCTGGCAATTGTTGAAGCCTTCCGCACCTATCCAATCTAATTGACCGAAGCTTAGAAAGGCATTGAATGCTTGCAGGAAGAGTAACAAAATTATTTCCACTGAGATTCAATTGTAGTAGAGATGACAAGCAGCCAATATCATCGGGGATATCTCCTTCACAAAGATTATGATCACTAAGATTTAATGACACCAAAGAGCATAAAGCCCTCAGAGAAGGCAACACCAAGCGCAAAGGTTCCGCACTCTTTCTTCCCAATAAGCGCCTAAAGCCCACGTCATGCTTCCGTATTACACGTGGTCCACGAAAATATAGTCTTTTGAGATTTTTCATACCTAAGAGGAAGGTTCCGTCTCTTATAGCAGTCTCACTAATCCAAAGCGTCTTCAAACACTCCATCTCCACCACGTTATCTATGAGTTTCTCAAGTTTTGAGCATCCATCCATATGGAGCTCTTTAAGAGACTTGAGTTTACAAATTACGGCACTCGGAAGACACGTCAGACTTTCGCAACCCCTTAAGTACAACTGTGTAAGCCCCACCAGACGTTCAATTGAGGAAGGAATTTTCTCACTTGCAGTCCTACTTAAGTCGAGAAATAACAAATTTTTCATCCCTCTTGAAAATTCTGGACTCTTTAGTTTTGAGCAACCCCTAAGGCAGAAACACACAAGGGAATCCATTTCTATCTCTTTTGGGAAACTCTTAATACTTTTACAGCCCCAAAGAGACAAATATTTAAGCTTTTTGTGGACTGCAATGGATGGGTGGATCTCAACTAAACCCGTGCAAAATTGAAGTTCCAACATCTCAAGATTCGGAATACCTGTCAAGTCTGGGGTCTTGGTCAAGTTCTTGGACTTAGAAAGATCAATAGTTTTCAAATATGGCAAGTCCTGCACAGTCAATCAAGAAAATAATATTATTACCATTTTCAAAATAGGATATGTATATGATTGTATATATACATATATTCAACAATCTTACCTGTTTTCCATCCCAAAGCCGGACAAGTTTGCTATGTTTCATCTTCAGTTCAATAAGTAAATTTGGTCGGTAACTTCCTGGAAGAAATCTGGAAGGATACCAACTCCATCTGAGAATTCTCAATGAATCAGGGAGGAATTTGGGGCCTGAATGAATGATTAGATTATTAAGTTCTAGAAACGTTAGTCTGGACATCTTAGAGAAGCTTTCACAATTCCAGCTTGAGTCCGCCTCTTCTAATTCACGTAAGCATAAGCGGATGCCTTTGATTGCTTCTGTTCCCTGATATTAATTAAAGTAAAAAGAAGTTAATTCAACATTGAAGTGTAATACATATTGTTCTAAAACAAAACAATTTTATTTTTATCATTAACATAACTTCTTACCGTATTTCTCAGGAATACATGAAAGATGTCATTACGATGACACAAACGACTGCGGAAACCGGGCTCATCACGAGACTCTCGACGAACAATTTCCCATGCCATTTCTTGTATCAAATCATGCATCTCTACCTTGCTGCCTCTCTCAATAGTTAAGAGAGATTTCTCAATGAGAACATTTATCCCAAAAAGACTGGAAAAGTCACAAGTTCTATCTAGTATTTCGATCACTTGCTTTTTGTCCTTCCCCTTATGGAAGAAAGCAACATCAAGAAAAATGGTCTGGCTCATTTCACACAGTCCATCATAACTTATTTTGAGCGAACTAAAAATTTCTGTATCAGGACTATTCTTTAGATTATCCAATGCACTAATCCATTCATCTTGACCTCTCTTATACAAAGAACGTCCCAGGATGTTAAGAGCTAATGGAAGCCCTTTGGCATAATCTATGAAACGTTCAGAGAGCTCTGAAAAACCTTCCTGAGGCTCATCTTTTCTAAAGGCATTGTGACTGAAGAGCTCAAGAGCTGTACTGGCATTTAGTCCCTCTACCTTAAATGTTTCTATATCATGCTCGATGAGCAGACGTTCATCTCTAGTTGTAATGATGACTCTGCTTCCCTCACCAAACCAAGATTTGTTTCCAACCAATATTTCTAGTTGGTTATAGTGATCAACATTATCAACAATGAGAAGAACTTTTTTATTGAACAAGCATTTCCTAATGAATATGGTTCCTTCTTGTTCATCCCAAACTTGTGCAATATTTTCCTTCAAGATAGGGGAAAGAAGCTGTTTTTGTAGCTCAACTAGAGTGCCATGTTTTGCAGATACCTCTCTGACATTAACAAGAAACTTGCTGACTTCAAAATGATGGGAAATTCTCTCAAAAACTACCTTAGCAAGGGTTGTCTTACCCATCCCACCCATTCCCCATATCCCTATAAATCGAACATCATTTTCCTCGGGAGCTAAAAGGGAACCCAGTTCCACAAGTCCAGAATCAATTCCGACTAACTTGTCTTTGGAATCGGACAATGTGATCGTAGGACGCACTTTACTCCACACACGTTTGACAATGTCTTTGATAAGCTCTCTTTCACATCTAAAAAATAAATAAATAATCATCGATCAAGCTAATAATACATATACATATATATAGAAACAATTAATATAGGTTGTTGTTATATCCGGCAAGTTGCAAGCGTCAAAGTCAAAACTAAAGCATAACAATTAATGGTGAAGTTAACGTATGCTTACTCATATTTCTTTGAATCCCAACCAGAGAGACTGGCCACTTTGTTTAAAGCTGCTCTCCACCTCTTCAACTTCTCTATGTCATCACTGAACCTTTTTTCATGCTTAGCAAAGGCTTCAGCAAAGCTCCCCCTTTGATACCGTACATCGCATGGATCCACATCAAAGAAAATTGGCAGAATTGTGTTGGCCCCTGTTTCCATGGATTCAAGAATTTTTGCAAGTTCATCCAAGCACCAGGCGGAAGAAGCATAGTTTGGTGACAGAACAACAATGGCAAGATGTGATGCTTCGATTGCGCTCAAGAGCTCCGGAGAAATACTTGCTCCAACTTCAAGCTCTCGATCGTCCTTGAAAGTTTTGATTGCTTGCCAATACTGCAGTTCGTGGTATAAATGGGATACAAAACCTTTGCGGGTGTCTGCACCCCTGAAACTCAAAAACACATCGTGCTTCCATCTAGGAGCCGATTCAGTTGAAGGAAGAGATGTTGAGGCTCTTTGGGTGCTCAACGCCATTGAAATCACAGCAAAAACAAGAAAGAAAGCAAACCAAGATGAGTATGGCTTGAAAGAGGTTGTAGAAACAGACCAACAATAATTTGAGAGAGAGAGAGAATTTGAGTGGAGTGGTTTTCTTTAGTCCTCAATAATTGAAATTGAAGGAAAATGTAATAAGAGCTGGGCCTAACAAATAGCAAGAGAATTTGAGTGGAGTGGTATTCTGTAGTCCTCAATAATTGAAATTGAAGGAATATGTAATAAGAGCTGGGACCTAACAATAGCAGACGCGTTTTCTTTCTAGACTACTTTTCCTTTTCGGTTATAGCTAGGATATTTCCAACTCGGAAGAATGCATTTTCTTCCTTGACTCCTTTTTCTTTTTGGTTATAGCTAGCACCTTTCCCACTCGGAAAAATTTCTACTAATTAAGAAGCTGCTCCGAAGCCTCCGAACTGGAATAGTTAACAAAGTAATTCTATAAAAAATTTCATAAGACCAAGATCAGGTAAATTTTCTCAAGACCAAGATCAGGAAAGACCAAGACCAAACATTTTCAACAATTTTCTACTAATTGAATACCATTTCCATCGAGGATGGACAAAAATGTACCAAAGGAAAACTTTGTTAAACACAATGAGGTAAATGAGATTTTTTGCTATGATAGTTTATGCCCAACAAACAACAAAAAAGCTATATATATATATATATTCAAAGCACATCAAAGCAAGGCTGACCAGATTTCCAACAAATGATTGATTACTCGACATAATCTTCCCTCTTTTGCAAGTAAACACAGTACAGTGGTTGTAATCATATGTACTAACAGTGCTAAGCAAGGAAATACAGATGCAAGTTCGACCAAGATCCAATGATCCTTACTGAAACAGTAACTAGACAAAATATAAAAAAGAATGAAAAAACTGACAGATGTTTAGGGACAAATGAAAAAATATAAAGACCAAACATTCTCCAGCAGTGCACACGATGCAGCAAGATGTATCCACTGATGCAAGGTGCCAAGGAATCTTCTTCAGTCAAGTTTTCGTCTGACTAATCCCTTGAAGAAGTCAAAACTATGGACAAATAGAAACAATATATCACGATTACTTAAATTAAGAACGATCAGAGAACAAGCTTCTAAGTTATAACATGCAGATGTTAACCACTTCGTCAAATTGCCAAAATGTTGTAGCGACTTATCTTACAGGGGAATGCACTGGATGCTATCATACAGAAGGCATACTTTCTTAACTGTAGTACAAAAGGGTAAAACATTTACCAGAGGGTTCTTGGTGATCCTCTATACCTCAGAACATTTTCCTGTTGGGACAAGAAAACATCACCGACATATTTATATAATTATTGGTTTTAAGAGTATCAACAAGAAATCATGTTTTAGTGATAGGAAAGACATGCCAAAGAAAATAGATCTGGATTTACTACAAGAGGATAAGGCAATAATTAAGAGGCCAGTAAATGAGACGGTAGATGCCTGTGAAAGTTTCGGTAGTAACTGTACTTGGACAGATATGAATGATACAACAGACTTAGACAGAACTTTAATTACACCTTTGAATGGCAAAACAAAACTTCAAACTTCAAACAGACTGATACCAAGTAGCTGTTCTTTGGACCAAGAAGCCTGACACAATTGTCGCTACATATTAAAAATAAAAACTAAATTAACAGATATGAGTGGGATGTAATGTTGCAATTTTTCACCATGGGATATCTCAAGTGATTTGCCTAGTTTGTAGTTAAGGGAAAATGACTTCAAACAAAAAGCTTATATAATGTGGGACAAAACCAGGACACATATTCCAACTGATATAAAGGAGGAGGGGGGATGAAATTTGCACCCCCTTTTTCCTTTTTTTATGCAAATAAAACTTATTAATATGTCAACACGAGAATGAAACTACGTTGAGATATAATAACATGATTATGTAATACTATCAATAACTACATTCAACTATTACCAATTTATGAAGAAAAAAATTCAACACTAAATTTCAAAACTTGACCCATCTCAAATCCCAAAATTTATGCTTCTGATATCTCAGTAACACATGATCTAATCACTAAATTTTCAAGAGCAAAATGAACAATGAGAGAGATCGATACATATTCTTTCACAAAGAAAAGTATCACTGTAAGAGTTGTGAAATTCCGGATTGGTCTGTACATATGCATCTGTAACGTGCATATAGACTCAAGAACTCTTACACAGATAAACTGACAACATGGAGGGATAAAAAGTAGAACAGGAACAGTTGATAACAAAAACGATCAAATTCTTATAGGGTAAATTAAAACATCTTAAGCAAATTTACCTATTGCCATCAGGATGGAGTTCACACATCTGATTGTCATCACCAATAGTTAACAAATATCCCGTAGATGTCAAACCCTGAAAATTAAAGATGTAAAATATAAATGAGCACAATATCATCAACACAGACATACATATCCAAACTTTGAGTCAATAACCTCATCTAGCAATTTTCTAGTTTGTCACACCTGAACAGTGACCACGTTTTCCACCACTTGGTCGTCATTCTTTTCCTGCACAATAACCCTCTGACCACTGCAGATATCAAAACAAAATTGACTTCAAAAGCAGGCCTACGTTCTCAAGCACAGTTATTCTGATTTTTATGGATTTGTGCAAGAATATCAGTTCAACTCTTTTAATTAAGGTAATACATTGACAAAGAGAAATAAAAAAAGTAAAGGCCTTATGATTACTAGAATATACGGTCATTCCTTGAACCGGGCTTACGATGTAAGGGTGTCCCATGTCCATATGTTTAACATCATGTATCCCATAGGTATGCAGGTAATGTCGGACTATACTAACAGGAAGATGAATGCTATGATTTCAGAAAAAGTATGGCTCCAGGGCATTGCGGTCACAAAAGGTTGGAAAATGCTTCTGTAGGTTGAGTAAAACTGTTATTGTGTACTCGGTGGGGACAAACTTAGAAAAACATTTAGTTTGACATTTCTCTAGGCTTCTTTGGTTTTTGATGCCACACAGGACTAAGCCCGCATATGGACTAACTTGTACTGAACCGTAAAAATCCACATAGGAGAATCTAAAAAAACATATTAGCATGTCACCTGTGTAGCCATGTCTTATAGTATAACTCCTCAAGAGATTGGAATCCTGCATGACATGACATTAAAAACTTGCATTAATGAATGCACTGATGTTCTTACTCATCAAAGTAGAATCTTATAGCTGAAACAGAAACTCTAAAACCATAGTGTATGATAAATTTTGGAGTAAAAAATAATTATGTCTACCTTTTCCTTTTTCCGTATCATTCTATGGGAGACAAGTTAAGTTGTTAAAAGAAAAAAAAACACGATTGAAATGGTATCTAGGCAAGGAATACAAATTTAGAGAATTAAAAAGAAAATATTTTGCTGGACTTGGAACTTGGAAAAAAAATGCAGAGAAAAAGGCATCAGCATGCATAGTTGAGGTGAAACTGTAACATTACGCATTAAACACTCAAAAACAAAGAAAAAGGAAATGGTAGAATTGATAACTGGAGTGACATAGTCGATGGTGATGATTGATGATTTTTTCTTTACCTTGATTTATAAAAAGATCATAAAACTTTTCAAACTTGTTAAAGAAGGCGGCAAGAATCTCCTCTCTTCTAAATTGGTATGTTGTACCAGACCGTTCTCTAAGAGCTGCATTCAAGCATGTGGTTGGTTTCTCATTATCAACATTTAAGCCAATACCTGCAAGAACAGAAGTAATTTAAGTATATTTGTCATTATCAACATATAATTTAATACTTGAATATTCATATTGGTGTGTGTGTGTGTGTGTGTGGTGTATGCTGATGGTCACATTCATCTATCCACTACTTGAAAGGAACATGGTGTACAAAAAGAAAGAAAGCAGCTAGTAGGTAAAACCATGCAGTCTAGATCTGCTAATCAGTAGTTCAGTACCAAGGATGAGGCCAATCACCAGCAGAGACATTGAACTTCTTCGATTTATATGTTGAGGTGCATATAATGCCTCCAACTTTGAGGCCATTTAAATATAGATCATTTGGCCATTTTATTCTAACATCAACGCATGCCAAACCCTAAAATGGAGAAGATGTACCCAATATGAGTGTATCAATGTCTAACAATATAATAACTACATAGCATCATCACATAATAATTTGCAATCTAACAATCAAATAAATGTGCATGGTCCAAGTGGCCAAAAAAAATACGGTAACAAGAGCCTAATCGTTTGTATAAAACATTTTGTACAGCCTCAACGGTTATGTAGTAATATCTATTACAGATTGCATATTGTGTATGTTGTCACCTTTCGGCAGTAAATACTTTCCACTACTATTTGTCAAAGTGCCCCAAAATAACCCAGGAATGAACAATAAAGATGCACCTACATTTCTATCACAAACATCCTTTATGGCCTCTGTGACGGCTAGAGACACCACATATTGTATTAGAGGCACAACTCGCCCAACCTCCATCTGCAGAGTAAAAGAAAACAGCAGGCAACCTTTGGGAGATTCCCACACATGCTTCGCCCGGCCTGCGAAAAATCACAAACTTCTCAGTATAAACACAAAATAAACTCAACTCCAACAATGCAGAGAACTCAATACAATCAGCCAATCTCTTATTGGCATTTCAAACCTCGCCCTTTGTACTGAACATCAGCAACACAAACCGCACCGGTTGGAAGCTCACAAAAATTTCTGAGATAAAACTAAAACAGAATTCACTATCCGGCACAGTATTACTAATTCAGTTCTACAGACGGAGAGTAAATATTACGCCTTTACGAAACTTACTGAGAAACGACGTCGTGCGTCGACGGCAAGCGTGGAGACCAAAGCAGGAACCTACCGAACCGATTGGTTGAGAGAGAGTTGATGAACGAATCGATTCCAAAAGCGTCGTCTTCCTTGAACGGCTTCTCCAATTCAGAGTCTAAAAGAATTGAAAGCTCACTGTTATCAGTGAGCTTCAGAGCGTTAGTGTTCTTCAGCGCTTCAGCAATTTTATTTTTTGCGAGTGATTTTCCGCACAGCACCAACATACAGCTTGAATTGCTATCCATAGCTGGACCCAAACATAAACACATCAATTAATTGAACGAATAATTCATTTTACTGAATTTTTACCAAATAGTAGGATCAAACTAACCTGATGCTGCTAAAGGTATAGAAAGAGTCGCGAGCCTGCAAGCAGTTAATTTCGTCCTCTGTGAGAAAATGGCTTTCTTCAGTGAGTTCCGGGCAGAGCAAAACCCCAGCGAGCTAGTGAAGAAGGTGGAGGAGACCATTCATGGCTAGACCTGTAAATGGAGCGGGTTTGGAGCGGATCGACCTAAATCCGGATCCGTTTAGCAACAACAAATTTTCAACCCGATCCGATCCATTAACCCGACGGATCATTGATAAGCCGATCCAAATTCGTATCCGGCGGATTAACGGATACCCGGTCCACGATCCGGATCCGTTTATTATATCAAGTATTATTAAATTTTCAAAAATTTATTAAATTTTTATCATGATATCCGATAAAACTTTGATAAAACATTGAAACAAAATTATCAAGCCAAATGTTAAATTACTTATATTATATAATATGTATATATTTATTATTTTATATTTTATAAAACAAAATAATTTGTATATATTTATTATTTATAAAATAATATTTTATTATTATAAATACGGACCGGGTTATTAACGGAGCGGATCAACCTAAATCCGTATCCGACCCGTTAAGTAAACGGGTTAACGGATCCGGACCATTAACGGATCAACGGATCAAATTTTCAATCCAAACCCGTCAAATAGCAACGGATCTGGAGCGGGTCCGGATCAAAATCCGGTCCGTTGACAGGTCTATTCATGGCATGTTAATGAAAATGTGAATGAACTAATACATATTTCTCGTGAAGGGTTAATACTCATAATGGTACCTGAAGTATCACAGTCTGGACCAATTGGTATCTGAAGTATGAAAATGGACAATTTGGTACCTATAGTTTTCCTCCGTCACCCAATTTGGTACTTCTGTCAAAATTTCCGTTAAGTTGGTCTAATTACATGGGTAATTTTGTCTTTTCATTATTATATCTTTCTAAAACTCGTATATGACCCTAACTACAATTTTTCCTCCATAAACAAAGACTTCCCTCCAAAAGATCCCAATATTGTAACCAAAAAAAAAAAAAGATCCCAATATTGTCCTAAAAAAATGAATTGTTATTAACACACCTTTGTATTTTTAAATACAATTTTTCTAAACAATATAAAAGTTTTATTTTATTATTTGTATAATAAAAATAAATTAAAAAAATACAAAAAAGTGTGTTAATAACAATTTAAGGTATGTTAATAACAACATAAAAAAAATTGTACATTTAATATAACCAAAAACTCAAAAACCCCATTTAGCGTATATTCAAGGTACACTATTTTTGGGGTTTCGGGTTTTTGAGTTTTTGGTTACATTGAAGGTACAATTATTTTTTTAGGACAATATTATGTCTTTTGGAGGGAAAGTCTTTGATTATGAAGGAAAAATTGTAGTTAGGGTTATAGATGAATTTTAGAAAGATATAATAATGAAAAGACAAAATTACCCATGTAATTAGACCAACTTAACGGAAATTTTGACAGAAGTACCAAATTGGGTGACGGAAGAAAACTATAGGTACCAAATTGTCCATTTTCATACTTCAGGTACCAATTGGTCCAGACTGTGATACTTCAGGTACCATTATGAGTATTAACCCTTCTCATGAATATCAAACTCCGGATATTCATTGAATAAATTCCTCACTTTTACTCACTTTTACGTGGAACTCACAGTTATTTCGATTTATGTACGTGTTTAAGGAGAACTAATTCCTTCATTCTCATTCTTATTCCAAGTAAATAAATATGTCATCAATTTCTGAAAAGACCAAAAATTTCATTCGGTTGAAACGTTTCGGGTTGGAAGAGGAAAATACAACAACGCCGTCGATGGACGACACGTCATCTATTGTGGGACCCGCCGACTAAACCCAATTAAAAAACTGAACAGTATTCAAAGAAAAAAAAATTTAGACATAACCGTTACGCCATGTTATATATATGACTTCCTAATAAAAATCTGTCAAGTATAATTTTTTAGCATATCAGTATTGACCACGGATCCTTAGGGTTTTAGAGTTTAGGATTTATTCAACGTTGAGGTATTAAAAAAATCAACTTTGGCAGATTTTTATTGAAAAGTCACATATTTGACATAACGTAACAGTCATATGAAAAACTCTCTCGGTATTCACATGGAGGAATTACAGAGCGCTCTCGGAAATCGCGACTTAACCGTTTTGAAATATGATTTTTGGCAAACGGGCCTTTTTTCTGTGGCCCTATAAAGCCCCGTTTTTCTTGTCTGAAAGGCCCATTTTTTTGTTGTTGCTAAACAGTCTAATCACTCTAATGTGCGTCCAGTGCCCACAGCATTTAGGGTTTTAAGGCTATATATATCATAGTTTCTGTAAGGAGGGTTCTGTTGGCTGAAACTTGGAGACGCGGAGGCAGTAACACAGAGAGACAGTGAGCGATGGCGCCGAAGCAGAGGACCCCAAAGGTGAGCAGAAACCCAGATCTGATTAGAGGAATTGGGAAATACTCGAGGTCGAAGATGTACCACAAGAGAGGCCTTTGGGCTATCAAGGCCAAAAACGGCGGCGCTTTCCCTTGCCACGATAAGAAGCCTGCCGCTGACGTCCCTGCCGTCAAGCCCCCCAAGTTTTACCCCGCCGACGATGTCAAGAAGCCCCTCATCAACAAGCACAAGCCCAAGCCCACAAAGCTCAGGTCCTTTTTTATCGCTGTTTCTGTGTATGAATGACTTGTTTTGGCTGCTGTGTATAGCTAGGGTTACTTCTTAGTTTGGTTGCTGATAAACTGTGGAGAGATGTTACCTTCCTGTGTTTCAATGTATAGAAATGATTCGAGAATGATAGACAATTAGAATGTGCGTTGTTATTAAGTTCTGGAACTTTTCCACTCTAATTTTTGGCGATGTGTGAGTCTTGTTTTTTGCCCAAGAAATGCTGGAAATCGGTCTTAGAAGAAATTAGGTTAGAATTTGTTAAGTCTATACAAACTTCCGGATTTGGGTTTGGGAAAACTACTAACTTCCTGCTAGCATGGAATTGCAATACAGAGTACAAGTGTGATCCCATTTTCTAAATCGTGAGATGGAAATGTTTAATTTCTCTACCAGTGTTTACTTTGCAGCTCAAGTTTCAGTGTTTGTCTTTTGTAAATTTTCTGATATTTTGTACTACTTGTATTATTGTGCAGGGCAAGCATTACCCCTGGTGCAGTGTTGATCATTCTGGCCGGGAGGTTCAAGGGCAAGAGGGTTGTGTTTTTGAAGCAGCTTTCGTCTGGCTTGCTTTTGGTCACTGGTATGTTTGTTTTCTTAATTGAACTTTGAGTAATGTTGTTTCTGATCTTATTTTTGTGATAAATTTACATTTAATATCTGATGCTTGTTTCATTGTGCTGCTGGTTGGTCTCCTTTTGAGATTATTTCCGTAACTATGTTAGGGAGAATATTATTAAGGTCACTGTTGAAATTGTGCGATTAAAGTGGCTTCTTTTTGTTGGGAGTGTGTGAAAACAAGTGTAAGAGAACCATTCAGCTGTGCATGTAAGAGTAAAACCTGCACATGTGTGTATTTGTTTCAATTTGTTTTAGTGGTGGTAATGTAGTACCTGGACAAGGATCATTGTTTGACTTCTAGGATCAAAGTGATTAATTCTTGTTGGTGTGCTTGAGAACTTGTCATTCTGATGTTTTGATGAGCATTATTTTAATATTTTATTAATTCCTGTCACATATATCTAAAGATTTTCATACTGTGTTTGGCATTTCAGGACCATTCAAGATCAATGGTGTTCCTCTAAGACGGGTGAATCAATCTTATGTTATTGGAACTTCAACCAAGGTTGACATCTCTGGTGTTAACGTGGAGAAGTTTGATGACAAGTACTTTGCTAAGGAGGGTGAAAAGAAGAAAAAGAAAGGAGAAGGCGAGTTCTTTGAAGCTGATAAGGAGGTTGGTGTTTGATCTTTTCTTTCAAGTGTGTATTGTGCACAGTCATTCTTTTGATCTATCTTGTAACCTATGATTTCCTTGTATCGCAGGAGAAAAATGTACTCCCACAGGAAAAGAAAGATGATCAGAAAACTGTTGATACTCCATTGATTAAAGCCATTGAGGGAGTTACAGACTTGAAGACTTATTTGGCTTCAAGGTTTTCTCTCAAGCATGGAATGAAGCCACATGAACTTGTTTTCTAGGGATGAATTTGAAAGTATTAGGTTTTGCTTTTCTATCCTACATCTGTTTGAGTTTTGTTTGGACTTGGTCTTGGTAGTTGTACTTTCTAAAGTTTTATGTGTAATTGACATCTAAATATCTAATGAGATATTGTGTTTTTGTCGCTCGTGAAGTTTTTTGAATATGATGTCATTTGAACCTCATGTGAGATGGAAAATGTAATTGTGTGGAAACTGGTAACAAATTTTGGAAGTGGGGGGTGGGTTTGATTGTAGAAAGGGAAATTTATTATATTTGATAGTACTAGTATACGTTGCAGATGAAAGACTTCCGGCACCGATGATTGAATGCAGTCTTTTGAGAAAGCGCAGACCTGGTTCCACTCTGGATTCATTTTCGGCTCAAAATGTTTTGTTCTTCCTTCTATAAAGTTCCCCTACTTTACTTGCACATAAGGCTCACAACTTGCTGTAATGGAGCTAGGAGGGAGATCTTTGGCCTTAAAAACATTTGTGAAACATGGTCATAATGCTTGTGGTAAATCTCTCACCACAGCTCATCTATCCCATGTGCTCCATCATTTGGCCACCTCTCACCAAGCTGAAGATTGGTCATTGGTGTCATGTAGATCATGATGGGCTGAAAGCTTGTGATTGTCTCTGAACTTGATACTTCGAGTATGTGATGGAATGTCACTGGCTCTTTGGTCACCTCCTTTGGATCTTGAGCTGAGGAACTACGAATCGAAGAAACAGTAGTGACTTTTTCGTTGAATTCTGCTGTGGTATTACTGGTGGTTGTTGAGACTTGGAAGGAGGGGCTTCTAGTGTTTGGGGCTGACAGAGTATGGAGGAGATTTTCGTTTGGATTCTGGTGAAATACAGAATTTTTAGGCCAATCTCAACTCCACCCTCGACAGATGAGAAAAACCACTACTTCTCTAGTTGGAATCTTTCATAAGCTTCCTCACCTTTCTTGACTGTATTTGAGCAAGGAATTCTTACCCTTCAAAGGAAGCAGTGTTGGCTAGGCATAGGGACTCTCTTGTACACGGAGGCTTCAATGGTTTTGGGATGCAAGTTTACGGTTTGGTGATGGATGTCAAAGAGAAGTTTCTGGTTCCAAATGGGTCATTGATTTGGTTCCAAATCCTCAATGCAAATTTTAATTTTTGTTTCATCCTTTCGATTAGAATAACCAAACCGGGCATTATTAGCTCGAATCACAAGGAGAACCCTTAGGGGGTGTTTGGGTGAGGGAGTTGAATGTCTCAAGGGATTTCGAAGTGAGGGGAGCTTGAAGTGAATGGACCTCAAGGTCATGAGACCTTAAAATGAAAGAATTTAAGTGACGGAACAAGCAAATACCTTGTTTGGGAATTATTGTGGGATTTATATATACTTTGATTGTATTAAAAAAAAATCATCATCGTCCTCATCAAATTACCCAGATTCTCCAACAAAAAATTGATTGCAAAATCAAACTTCTTGCAGATCTTCTTGAGGCTATTCAATCCCTCATCATCATATATTCGATCAAGCCTTAATCAAAATCAGTAACCTTTTTGTGCATACCCAGACCCCAGTTGTTTTGAATTTGGAAGAGAGAGAGAGAGAGAGGCTATTCAATCCCTCATCATCATATATATTCGACTGGGAGCATCGATCGGCCTTTTATTTTCTCTCTTTCTTCTCCATTTCTCTCTTTCTACTTGTTTCAGATTCGATTTGCAGGGGAAGACCGTTGATTAAGAATGGGGAATTGAATTTGGTGTGGAAATTCAAGATCATAATGATTCAGCTGGCCAAATGCCGGCGAAACTCCGACTGACAGTGGAAATGAGTTTTCAAGAATGGAGAGGGAATGGGTTGTAGTGACGGTGATGACCATGGTGTAGACGCTCTCACACGTCCGAGGGACTGCAAAGTGACGCCTATATAGGCGGAATTTGGAGACGAAACATTTCTAAAACAATATCCCTCTTCTAGATCCCTCCCCAAGATCCCGGGTTTTTGAAATCCCAATCTCATAATTTGCCAAACAGGGCATTTTGTGCGGGGAATATTAAAGTCCCACCAAATTGTCATCTCCCTCTTATATATCCCTCATCCAAACACTGCCTTAGATATGTACCATTTTCAACTTGTCTTTTTTCATCAACAAAGTACAATCTCCACCAACCACAGAGTCTACACTTCCATCACCATTGTGAGAGTACCTAATAAGCATGACACAGTCCACACCACATGACTTTTCCTATCCTGCAAAGTCTCAAAGAGATACATATTCACATCAAAAATGCGCTTGCACTTTGCATACATGTCTACCAGATTAGTAACTACAAAAACATTAGTGTCAAGTTGGGTCTATATCATATAACCATGAACCAGTTCACCTCTTTGGAGCAAACTCGATCAATGTGAGATCCCAAATTTCCACTTCCTACCTCAAGCAGGAATTCCTAAAGGTTGTTATGACCAGAATTAAGCTTTACTTCAAGAACGAACTATTTAAGTGGAATCGAAGAAAGTCAACCTTCGAGAATCTCGGAAACTTGTTTTTTTTTTTTTTGGAGAGGGGGTTGGGGGCGGGGGTTGGAGGAGATTTCTTCACAAAAATTGTAGAGCTCATAGAACCGAGTTTGCAAACACGAAGAATGTGAAAATCAAAGTTCGTATGAGTGAGTTATGGTCTATAGAAGTTAGGTTACTATTTCGGGAAGTACTATAAATAGAAGTTATTATTTCTGAAAATTACCGAAAATAGCAGTGACCCTTCAAATCCCTGTGACCTTTCGCCTCCCTCGACTTGGATCTCAAACCCGATTACCCAACAGTTTGACTCGAATCCAGGTGGCGCCTCCAGCCACCTCTAGCAGCGTGACCACCCGCGTTCGGTGTGCATTAAGGTCGCATCTCAACCTGTGGTGGTAGTGGCACAGCTCGACACAAGCTACGCATGGCGGATCGGGTTGCACGAGCGAAACCAGATTGTCAAATTTGGATGAGCAAAACTGTCTAGCTAGTTTTGCGCTGCTGATGAAAATGTCCAGTTATGCACATCAAAAGTTGGCAATCTAGTTTCGCTCGTGTAACTCGATATATCCAAAAGAACTATTTGCGAGCAATTCCACTATTAAGAAGCCTATTTGAATACCAATTTCTAATCTTCAAATCGTTCTTCTTAATGTGATGACGTTTCTTTCATTTTGATATTCTTCATCGAAACTGGATATATTCTCGTCCTACATCTCTAAATCTTCTAAATTATCTATTTACCTATAATTACTAAATCTTACAGTTGTTTCTCTCCCGAGTAATCAACTTCCAAAACTTTGTGCTCTATCTAGTTACCTATTTCTTGTTGCTTGTGAATTAAGTAATGTCCATTGAGTTTTTTTTTTCTAAAAAGCTATTATTTACTAGTTTCGCTTGTATCATATTAGTGTGAAGAAAGTGAAAGAGGAATAATGGTGGTAATGGTCATGGATGATTTTTTTTTTTTTGGACAATGGTCATGGATGAATTGATTAAAGGGTGATGGCTAGAGTTAGAATTTTAAAATACATAACCTTCTTGATCAAAATTTTGATTTTATTGGGAATTATCCCTAAATAAATCGACCTTATTGTTCAAAGTTCAAACAAAAAATAAAAAAAAAATAAAAAAATAAACCGACCTTGACTCCTTGAGGACAATAAAGAGAGTCGAATCTGGCAAATAAAAGAACAGGCCAGTTTACCCTAATTTATCCGTAAGGCCCAATCTCTCATCTTAGTTTGATATACGCAAAAGATTGGTAGCACAGAGAACGCAAATTTTGTTCGATTTCATCCATCAAGAGAACGCGAAGCTTCTCTCAAGTCTCAAGGAGAGACTCTTTATTTTAAGGTTGGTATGTGTATTTCAGTTTCCAAACTTCAATTTCTGTATTAGTTCGAAAAATCCACTCAAACCCTAATACCAATTTCTCCATATTTAGGGTTTTGCAGGCAAACCCTAAGGATGTCAGACCCAGAGATAGCGAAGACCCAGGAAGAGAGGAAGAGGATGGAGCAGCAATTGGCCTCCATGAACTCTGTCACTTACGATGAGGAATTCTATGGCGGCACGAACAAGGCTGATTATGTCTCGTCAATCCCAGTCAACGACGATGACGAGAACGTGGATGACAACGAGTTGGCTCGGAAAATGGCATCGTACACGGCCCCCAAGTCCCTGATGAACGATATGCCCAGAGGCGGCGACGAAGACGAGGGTTCAGGGATGCCCAAGTCGAAGAAGATTATCGATCGCGAGGATGATTATCGACGGCGGAGGCTGAATCGGATCATATCTCCGGAGCGGCACGACCCGTTTGCCGCGGGCGAGAAGACTCCGGACCCGTCTGTGAGGACTTATGCCGAGATTATGAGAGAGGAGGCGCTGAAGAGGGAGAAGGAGGAGACTCTGAGGCTTATTGCCAAGAAGAAGAAGGAGGAAGAGGAGTCGGGGAAGGCGGCCCAGCCGTCGGAGAAGGCTGCTTCTGCTGCAGCTGCAGCTGCAGGGACTAAGAGGAGGAATAGGTGGGACCAATCCCAGGATGGTGATGGTGGGGCAGAGGCGAAGAAGGCCAAAACGACGTCAGATTGGGACTTGCCTGACGCAACTCCGGGAAGGTGGGATGCGACTCCAACGCCCGGGAGAGTAGCTGATGCAACCCCAGGGATGGGGAGGAGGAATCGTTGGGATGAGACACCAACTCCGGGTCGGGTTGTGGATTCGGATGCCACTCCGGCTGGAGGCGCTACGCCTGGTGCCACTCCGGCTGGGATGACTTGGGATGCGACCCCGAAACTTCCAGGGATGGCCACACCTACTCCGAAAAGACAGAGGTCAAGATGGGATGAGACCCCTGCTACAATGGGCAGTGCGACCCCAGGGTCTGTGGCAACTCCTGGTCAGGGTGCCTACACACCTGGTATCACTCCTGCTGGTGGAGCTGGGCTTGAGACCCCAACGCCGGGCGCCATTAATCTTCGTGGCCCCATTACGCCGGAGCAGTACAATTTGTTAAGGTGGGAGAAGGATATTGAGGAGAGGAATAGACCATTGACTGATGAAGAGCTGGATTCTATGTTTCCACAAGAGGGTTACAAGATTTTGGATCCACCAACAAATTATGTGCCAATTAGGACCCCAGCCAGGAAGTTGCTTGCAACCCCAACTCCGCTGATGACTCCTCAGTATGCTATTCCAGAAGAGAATCGTGGGCAGCAGTTTGATGTGCCCAAGGAGCTGCCAGGTGGCTTGCCGTTTATGAAGCCAGAGGATTACCAGTACTTTGGTGCATTGCTGAATGAAGACGATGAGGAGGAGTTGTCCCCTGATGAGCAGAAAGAGAGGAAGATTATGAAGCTTTTGCTCAAGGTTAAGAATGGTACGCCACCGCAGAGGAAGACGGCACTGAGGCAGCTTACTGATAAAGCTCGTGACTTTGGTGCTGGCCCCTTGTTTAACCGCATTCTGCCTTTGCTAATGCAACCCACATTGGAAGATCAAGAGAGGCATCTTTTGGTTAAGGTAATTGATAGAGTGCTCTATAAATTGGATGAATTGGTACGTCCTTATGTGCATAAGATTCTTGTTGTGATTGAACCTTTATTGATTGATGAAGACTATTATGCGCGTGTTGAGGGGAGAGAAATTATCTCCAATCTTAGTAAAGCAGCTGGTTTGGCTACTATGATTGCAGCCATGCGTCCAGATATTGACAACATTGATGAATATGTTAGAAACACTACTGCTAGAGCTTTCAGTGTTGTTGCTTCTGCTCTTGGTATTCCTGCACTGTTACCATTCTTGAAAGCTGTTTGTCAGAGCAAGAAATCATGGCAAGCACGGCACACTGGAATCAAGATTGTTCAGCAGATTGCAATTTTGATTGGGTGTGCTGTTCTTCCCCACTTGAGGTCTCTGGTGGAAATTATAGAAAATGGTCTGAGTGATGAAAATCAGAAGGTCCGGACTATTACTGCTCTATCTCTTGCTGCTCTTGCCGAGGCTGCTGCCCCATACGGTATCGAAAGCTTTGACTCTGTCTTGAAGCCATTGTGGAAGGGTATTAGGTCTCACCGTGGTAAGGTTTTGGCTGCCTTCTTGAAGGCCATTGGTTTCATTATTCCTCTTATGGATGCGTTGTATGCTAGTTACTATACAAAAGAAGTGATGGTTATATTGATTAGAGAGTTCCAGTCTCCTGATGAGGAAATGAAGAAAATTGTGCTCAAGGTGGTGAAACAATGTGTGAGTACAGAAGGTGTAGAGGCTGATTATATTAGGAATGATATCCTCCCCGAGTTCTTCAGAAACTTCTGGGTTAGAAGGATGGCTTTGGATAGGAGAAACTACAGGCAACTGGTGGAAACAACTGTGGAAATAGCAAACAAAGTGGGTGTTGCTGATATAGTGGGGAGAATTGTTGAGGATCTTAAAGATGAGAGTGAACCATATAGGCGAATGGTTATGGAGACAATTGAGAAGGTGGTTGTGAACTTGGGTGCTTCTGATATTGATGCTCGTTTGGAGGAGCTTCTCATCGATGGTATCCTTTATGCATTCCAAGAGCAGACCAGTGATGATGCAAATGTCATGCTTAATGGGTTTGGTGCAGTTGTGAATTCTCTCGGGCAGAGGGTGAAACCTTACCTTCCCCAGATTTGTGGTACCATCAAGTGGCGATTGAATAACAAGAGTGCAAAGGTGAGACAGCAAGCTGCAGACCTTATTTCAAGGATTGCTGTTGTCATGAAGCAGTGCCAAGAGGAACAACTGATGGGTCATCTTGGTGTTGTCTTGTATGAGTATTTGGGAGAAGAGTACCCGGAAGTTCTCGGATCAATTCTGGGAGCACTAAAGGCAATTGTCAATGTTATTGGAATGACAAAGATGACTCCTCCTATAAAGGATCTGCTTCCCAGATTAACTCCAATTTTGAAGAATAGGCATGAGAAAGTCCAGGAGAACTGTATTGACCTGGTTGGTCGTATTGCTGACCGTGGTGCTGAGTTTGTTCCAGCTAGGGAGTGGATGAGGATCTGTTTTGAGCTTCTTGAGATGCTCAAGGCTCATAAGAAGGGTATCCGGCGAGCTACAGTGAACACTTTTGGGTACATTGCGAAAGCCATTGGCCCACAAGATGTCCTTGCTACTCTGCTGAACAATCTGAAGGTGCAGGAGCGTCAGAACCGTGTTTGCACCACTGTGGCTATTGCAATAGTAGCTGAAACATGTTCTCCTTTTACGGTCTTGCCAGCGCTGATGAATGAGTACCGTGTTCCAGAGCTTAATGTGCAGAATGGTGTTTTGAAATCCCTCTCTTTCCTGTTTGAATACATTGGTGAAATGGGGAAAGACTATATCTATGCAGTGACCCCGCTGCTTGAGGATGCCCTCATGGACAGAGATCTGGTTCACAGGCAAACTGCAGCTTCTGCTGTCAAGCACATGGCTTTGGGAGTAGCTGGATTGGGTTGCGAGGACGCATTAGTCCACTTGCTCAACTATGTGTGGCCAAACATCTTTGAGACATCCCCGCATGTTATTAATGCTGTGATGGAAGCCATCGAAGGGATGAGAGTGGCGTTGGGTGCTGCTGTTGTTCTTAACTACTGTCTCCAGGGACTCTTCCATCCTGCTAGGAAGGTTAGGGAAGTGTACTGGAAGATCTACAACTCACTATATATTGGAGCTCAAGATGCTCTTGTGGCAGCCTATCCTATGCTGGAAGATGAGGAGCATAACGTGTATACTAGGCCTGAGTTAATGATGTTTGTTTGAGCCTGGGTGTAACAGAAATTTTCTTAGAGCTGAACTATGTTTAGTAGGCATTTTATCGTTTGGTTACTCTAGTTCTATATCAGTATTATTTCCAAACTATTTTTACTCTGCTCTTGTATTTCTAGCCCATCTTATGAAATGAACTGGTTTAGTGGTTAATGTCTCACTCAAGTGAAAGCTTCTCATTTTCTTTGTATTTGGGATATTTGTCGCGTCACTTTTCTTTAGCAGATTGGCCGACAGCTTTAAATCTATTCTAATTGCTGAGTTATCCTGCATTTGTATGATCACTTTATAAAGGATTGATGATATTATTTTCAGTCTTCATTTTTTTGGTCTAGCATGAACAGATCCTACTGTAAATCTGTTTACGATTGAAATGAGAATTGTGATGGATGCCCTTGTGCTTCTCTTGAAGGTTGATATTTGTTTTCCTGAATGATTATGCCATTTGATACTTGACTTTAGTTTCTATATGTTTTGGCATTTCAGGCTTGCACATCAATTTTAGGATTTCAGGTTGCATCTCTTTTTGCAGCGACAATCTGGAAACAACAGTATAAAAGCTGCTGTTGGAGAATCATAGCTTCCTCTTCCACCAAGTTGAACTCGAGATTTAAGTCGTTTAGTTTGGTTATAGGCAGCAATGGCCAAAAGGGCACAAAACTTTAAGCTTGGAGAAATTAATTCTTGCAATAAGCACCAATCAATTTCACCATTTCAAAACTAAAGCAACAATGTGGCATAGTCATTGACTCGAGACCTGCTTCAAATTCAGCCAGTGCTATGTGACTCATCCTTTGAGGAACAACAACTCATTTCAGATTCGAGGTTCTGCACAAGGTAGCATGAATCAATATTAGGCTATTAGCCATGATTCAACTTGGGCTTTATATTATGCACCATAGGCTTCACCCTAGTGCAATTTGCATTTCAGATTTCATTGCACCCAATTTCCATTCTTAGGTTTTGGAAATAGGTCAATGTAGTCCATTTTGTCAAATTGACTGAATTTCATCCTTCTAAAATTAAACAATTGCCGATCAGGGTACATTTGCTATTTAACGTTGTTGATATGAGAATTCATGTGTTGTGTAGATGTTATTTTTTTTTTTTCAAAAAGAGAAATCAAAATCAATTAATTGGCTTAATTGCTGAAACACTCTCTGAACTTAGTATAAATTGTTAATTTCCACTTTGAACTTGTAATTGATAAAATTGGTACTCTGAACTTCGCATAAATTATCGATTTACACTATTAAAATTAACATTTTCCATCCAATTCTTTGGTGATATGGATATGGGGCTCACTTTTTGTTGATGTGGATTTTAGAGTGGACCAAAAAGTATTTTTTTTTAAGTTGATAAGTATTAAAAAAATTATGGAATTTTACCAAAAAACAAAATCTTAACAACTTTGATTGTACTTCTCAAAAAAAAAAACACTTTGCTTGTGTGAGTTTTGGTGTTGCCTTGAAAATATATATATATATATATATATATATATATATATATATATATATTTCTTTTTCTTTGCTTAATTTTATTAAAATTTTCAATTTTAGTTTTTTTTTAAAGAAAAATGACAACTTTAGTCACTGAACTTTGGTATGTTTGATACTTTGGTCACTGAACTTTTGGAAATATCACTTTGGTCAGTGAACTAAAACACTATGTATTATTTTAGAGTGAAAATGGAGATGGAATGGGATGATTTTCAATAAGAAGATGAGGCATAAATATGTGTGTGTGTGTACGTGTGTGTTTGTGTTGTGTGTGTATACAAAGATGGAGCAGTCCGCCCCTTTGATTCATCCGTTTTCCACCAAGGATGAAAGAGAAACTAAGGATCCTTTATGGTCACAAGACCAAGGAAGGAAAAATTGGGAAGAGGAAAAATAAGTGGAGGAGAGAAAAAAAAATGAAAAATGGGGTAGAGCTATTAGAAGAAGTAGGGTGACTGATTTGAGGGTTAGAGAGACATAGAAGTGATTTGTGCCGGGTGGAGAAAAAGGTGGGGAAAAGAGGTGGTTGAATTTTTGTTGAAAATTGTGGAGAGTTATGGTTTGGTTAGAATGCAATGGATGAAGCAACCAGGGGCGGAACTAGAGATTGAGGGAGGGGGGGGGGGGGGGGGGCAAGATATGAAGGAACAGTCAAAATATAAAAAAAATGGTTTTATATCAATAAAAAATTAACCAAAGTGGGGGAAGTAGTGGGGAACTGAGGACATTTGGAGGAGAAATTTGGAGATGTTACATTTATTTTAATAAGTAAAGTGAAATGTGAAACACTTGGGGGGGCCAAATACGTATAGAAGCTTCAATCTAATTAATTAAACAGATGCTCATCAGGCAGCTCAATACATATTGGATCAAGTCAGACAAATCACGGGGGGGGGGGGGGGGGGGGCAGAGCCACCTTAGGCCATAACGTAGGTCCGCCCCTGGAAGCAACCCAAGTCAAACTGGGTTAGGCATTACAAACTATCATGGGTGTGTAATTTGACATTATTTTGTGAGAGAAACCGTGTGAATAGAAAGAAACCGTGTGATTAGGCATTATTTTATCTCAACAGTAATGAGAGAAACCGTGTGAATCGAAAGAAAGTATAAATGCGGGGAGTATAGGTGTGTTTCGACTAACAAAGTAAAACACTGGGTGAACGGTGGGAAAGAAGAGGACAATACATGCAATACTTATAGAGAAGTCAATGAGCAATGAAGACCTATATCTTTGTATAAATTGTTGTCTACGCCCTTGAAGGAATTCGTGATTCTTGCATCGACACCGAGCGCAATGCCTTGTGCAGACATAAAACCAACATTAGTTGTCCTACTGAGGTGCTGATGTTTCATCATTTTTGCAATATATATATATATACTCTGATATAAAAATAAAAACAAATCACATTAGTTTCAGTTAAGAAACAAAATCTCACTGAAGAAGGATAAAATAGGTGTGCCATTAGGCATTACAAACTATGCCAAGAGGAAGAAGGACTATACAAACCATTGAATAAAATGGTGATTCAAGTTAAACTAAATTCTCAAATGAAAACTAGATTATGCCTAAGTTAAGTTGGTGATAAAATGGATAAGAGTTACGGCTTGAGCTTTTAAACTATAGCCTCCCTTATATGCATTGATATTTCAAGATGATGTCACTTCAATTAACCAATTACTCTCATTGCATATAGTTAAGAGTACAATGGGCAAACTCATTTTATGTTATTAATTCCAACTCGTTAAATCTAGAATTAACTATCTAGGAACAAGTTTAATTACCGGTTAAATCTCAATTCCTTGTCCTATGTGCATAAGGTTTTGAGTTGAGGTAATCATGCCAGCTAACCAATGCTACATCTAGGCGATTATAACTAATCACAACTCTACATCCACACATACATAATGTGCTTTCATGCTTTAACATTCAAACGTTATCAATTTCTAAACATTATATCATGGCATCGCAAATACACATACTAAAAGTGGTAAAGTCTAAGCATAAACTCTTGAATTAGAATGTACACATATTACAGTAATTTATATCACATAGTTTTATAGTAGCAATTCATACAAGATTAGCTATGACTTTCAACCCTAGCCCAAATAAAGTCACCACTCACTCATAGTTATACAAAATAACATCATAGATAATGAATACATGCATCAAGAAAAATAAAAGAGTTAAGAAAAGAAATAATTAGTTGAAGCTTGACAAGATGATGCTAGCATCTTCTTGATTCTTCTCCTTCAATGCTCCATAAAACCTCCTTCAAGTTGATGTAAATGGAAGGTGAAGTGGTGATTAGGTGATAGAAGATGAAGATGGATATATGTAAGGGCAAAATATTTGCTATTGGCTATTTCCTATTTGACAAAACCTCTTCCCTTGTATTAGCAATTCTTTTGTATCATTGCTAGATTGTTTAAGGGACTAGGTATTGTGGCTTAGATTGTTCTTACTCGAGATGTTCGTGAAGACGTCTTTCTTATCCGGTCTTTTCTCCTGACGTCGATCATTGGTCATCGAAGGTTTCGTTCAAGCACCTCAAGGTATGACTCATGCATATGCACATGCACTTCATTCATATTATGTCTTCCTTGTTGTTCTAGGTTTATCTAGGTTGTTTTTCTTTCGCTTATGATGTGAATCACATAAGTATAAGATGCTTGATTCCCACACTTGTGTCGTAATTCACACAAGTTTTGCTTGCTTATTTTATGCCTTGTTTCATACATTTAAGTTTATTATGTTAGGATTGCTTGATCTTCACTTAAATTTATTTTGATTAGCATTTCTTTATGTTTAAGGCTGTTTTATGCCTTGCGATCGATCGTTACTGTTCATGCGATTGATCGCACCACGTAGGACAATATGTCTGTTGAAATGTGACCGTTGGGTTTGAATATGTCCGTTGAGACTTTTCGTGCGATCGATCGCAACATGTTATGCGATCAATCACAAATAAGAGTTTCCATTTTTAGAAGCTTATTTTACACTGTGCGATATATCGCATAATGTCGTGCGATCGATCGCAAATGCTACTGGGCAGTTTTCTATAAATAGAACCCTTTGGTTTCATTTCGGCCAACTCTTTCTCCATTGTCAAAATACACTTTGAGAGAGTTTTCTGGTATATGAGTGAGCCTAGTTCTATGTATAAGATCCCACTCTTTTAATCTCCATGTTTAATCCTTGCTAAACACTTTGATTTGCACATAGTTAGTTGTTTAGCTTATATTATAGGATTTAAGAGATTTTATTCAAATGTAGCAATTGTTCCATGTTGAATTGCTGAATTGATTGATTGAATCATTAGTTTCAATCTTCTTTGTTGTTTGTTGGTTTAGTTATTGTTCTTTGTGAATAGCTAAATCAACCCTTGAATCACTTCAAGGCTTTTCAATTTGGTTTGGTTAATTCAAGCAAATGTTCCTTGTGATTTGCTTATGTTAATCGAATTGAATTCATTTCATTCACACACACACACACTTCATTGCATAGTCGATGATGCTTGCGGTTGGAGGATTCACGCGGTGAAGTTCGATCAATCGAAGTAGCTTGAGGTGGGAGCACTTGAATAAGCATTTGGGGACTACACAAGGTTAGAACTGCCACTAGTCGTAAGGTTGATAGTGTAGAGTTTGGACTGAGTTCCCCCTTGTATGTGTTTGCCGATTTGGCATGTTTCATAGTGTTACACAAGAGCGTGGGGTACGCCTCCCCTCCGATTTTCCTCTAGTGGTAGACGTTCCGGGTGACCAATTGTTGTGTTGATTGTGTGCTTGTTTATCTCTTGTATTGTGCTTAATTGATTAGCATATTGTGTGCTTGTTCATACATAGATATATATAGTCCGTGGTGTACTAGTTTGATGCACACTTTGAGATTCTAGGTTGTGCAATTAATTGTGCTTATTGCATATATATTGTAATCAATTGTGTATTGTTTGTGCAATAGTTAGAACCTAGGTTGTGGAGAGTAAGTTTTAATTTGTTCAAAGTTGTGTATACTCTCCCATTAGTGTTTAGGACGACTACCGTTGAAGAGACAATCCGGCGTACTAGTATTTCAATATATGATCCTAAATTGGCATGGTGTTTTGATATGGTGTAGTGTATGTGATATTTAGATTTGTGGGAGGAAGCTAGATAAAGTGAAAATGGAAATGGAATGGGATGATTTTCAATACGAAGATGAGGCAGAAATATATATATATATATATATATATATATATGTGTGTGTGTGTGTGTGTGTGTGTGTATGTGTGTGTGTGTGTGTGTACGTGTGTGTGTGTGTGTGTGTGTGTGTGTGTGTGTGCGTGTATAAAAAGATGGAGCAGTCTGCCCTTTGATTCATCCATCTTCCACCAAGGATGAAAGAGAAATTAATGATCATTTATGGTCACAAGACCAATGAAGGAAATAAGATGAAAAATAAGTAGGGGAGAGAGAGAAAAAAGATGAAAAATGGGGTAGAGCTATTAGAAGAAGTATGGTGACTGATTTGAGGGCTAGGGAGACATATAAGTGATTTGTGTGGGGAGGAGAAAAAGGTAGGGAAAAGGGGTGGTTGAATTTTTGTTGAAAATTGTGGAGAGTTATGGTTTGGTTAAGATGCAATAGATGAAGCAACAGTCAAACTTGGTTAGGCATTACAAACTATTATGGGTGTGTGATTAGGCATTATTTTATCTCAGCAGTAATGAGATCAACCGTGTGAATCAAAAGAAAGTATAAATGCGAGGGGTAAAGTTGTGTTTCAACTAACAGAGTAAAACACTAGGTGAACAGTGGGGAAGAGGAGGACAATACATGCAATACTTACAGAGGAGTCAGGGAGCAATGAAGACTTATTTCTTCATATAGATTGTCATTTACGCCCTTGAAGGAATTCATGATTCTTGCATCGACACCGAGCGCAATGCCTTATACATACACAAAACCAATATTAGTTGTCCTACTAAGATGTTGCAGTCTTATCATTTTTGCAATGTATATACTCTGATATAAAAATAAAAACAAATCACATTAGTTTTAGTTAGGAAACATAATCTCCCTGAAGAAGGATAAAATGAGTGTGCGATTAGGCATTATAAATGGGTGTGTGATTAGGCATTACAAACTATGGCAAGAGGAAGGAGGACTATACAAACCATTAAATAAAATAGTGATTCAAGTTAAACTAAATTCTTAGATGAAAACTAGATTATGCCTAAGTTAAGTTGGTGATCAAATGGATGAGAGTTAGGGCTTGAGGTTTTAAACTATAGCCTCTCTTATATGCATTGATGTTTCAAAATACAAATGATGTCATTTCAATTAACCAATTACCCTCATTGCATATAGTTAAGAGTACAATGGGCAAACTCCTTTTATGTTATTAATTCAAACCGGTTAAATTTAAAATTAACTATCTAGGAACAAGTTTAATTACCGGTTAAATCTCAATTCCTTGTCCTATATACATAAGGTTTTGAGTTGAAGTAATCATGCCAGTTAACCAATGCTACATCTAGATGATTATAACTAATCACAACTCTACATCCACACATACATAATGTACTTTCATGCTTTAACATTCAAACATTACCAATTTCTAAACATTATATCATGGCATCGCAAATACATATACTCAAAGTGGTAAAGTCTAAGCATATGCATTCAACTCTTGAACTAGAATGTACGCATATTACAGTAATTTATATCACATAGTCTTATAGCAGCAATTCATACAAGATTAGCTATGGCTTTCAACCCTAGCCCAAATGAAGTCACTACTCACTCATAGTTATACAAAATAACATCATAGATAATGAATACATGCATCAAGGAAAATAAAAGAGTTAAGGAAAAAAAGAAGTAGTTGAAACTTGACAAGATGATGTCTAGCTTCTTCTTGATTCTTTTCCTTCAATGCTCCTTAGAACCTCCTTGAAGTTGATGGAAATGGAAGGTGAAGTGGTGATTAGGTGATAGAAGATGGAGATGGATATATGATGCTAAGTTGGTATGGTGTTTTGATATGGTGTAGTGTATGTGATGTTTAGATTTTTGGGAAGAAGCTAGATAGAGTGAAAATGGAGATGAAATGGGATGATTTTCAATGAGAAGATGAGGCATAAATATGTGTGTGTGTGTATAAAAAGATGGAGCAGTCCGCCCTTTTGATTCATCCGTTTTCCACCAAGGAAGAAAGAGAAAATAAGGATCCTTTATGGTCACAAGACCAAGGTAGGAAAAATGGGGAAGAGGAAAAATAAGTGGGGGAGAGAAAAAAAGATGAAAAATGGGGTATAGCTATTAGAAGAAGTTGGGTGACTGATTTGAGAGCTAGGCAGACATATAAATGATTTGTGTGGGGAGAAGAAAAAAGTGGAAAAAATGGGTGGTTGAATTTTTGTTGAAAATTGTGGAGAGTTATGGTTTGGTTAAGATGCAATGGATGAAGCAACCCAAGTCATGGTTTGGTTGGAATGGAAACCAAAGTGAAGGTGTTCTGATGGATGAGCCACCATGGATGGTGGCCAATGGTTGTTTGCCGAAAAAGTCGTCGAAATTCCAATTTGATCTTGTGCTTGGGTTTTCACGCTTTTATTCCTTCTTTCGTTGATTTACGCATTTCGGGCTTTAAAAATGAATTTTTCTCATTTTGCTATGATTTCTAGGTGAACAAGAAAATGAATTAGTGTAAGCTAGATTGGACTCAAATACAAGTTAATTTCATTATTTTAGGGAATCAATATATGTGGGATTATGCTCCAACACCTACTACAAGACGTTTATGTAGGGCAAGTAACATTTTAGTATAGAGACTAATGAAATTGAAGTCTCATACGATAAAAGTTTCGATCGATAAAAATTAGATTATTGTATAATTGATTTAGCAATTTTTTAACAATAAAGTTATAGTACTTAAATCAAAACGCATGCTTGAGCTAGCGTTAATGTCAATTTTCTTCTAGATGTAACTAGAAGACTGTCATCTGTTTTGCGGTCGCATATGACTTCCCTTGGTGCTCTACTTACAATGTCCCTTGAAGAGAATATGGCTTCTACAAGGTGAACCCAAGCACTCATTCTATAAGGTGATGAAACTTCATTAGTAATAAATAAATGTTAAAGTAATTTATGTATATGGTATAACATATTTTAGTAATCAAGATTTCATATGTGATGAAATAATATTGATTTGTATTGTACCAGTGTTTTTTTTCCCATGATAAGATTCTTCATCAAATGCATCCAGTCAATCTTGATTATGATTTCGGTTGGGTGATTGAACTATATATATTGGTAGTACATGTTGTGTGGAAGCGTCAAACAAGTATGAAGTATCAACAAAATATGATTAGATAAATCAAACAAAAGATCCATAGGACAAAGGATTTAAAGTGGTTCATCCCAAGATCAAATGGGCTACATCCACGAGCAGAGACGATGAAGAAATTTCACTAATATCAAAAGGAGTACAAGGTGTTTAACACTCAAACCCCAATTACACCCGAATTAATACACTCACTGATGATCAAAGAGCCAAGAATATACAAAAGAACAAATATATTCTTAAGACAGTAAGCTAAAGTGAAAATAGTAAACTTTCATCGCACAAATAATAAACCTGAGCAAAAGTAGATGTCCAATATGAGCTAATAAAGTGGTAAAACAAATGACTTAACAATCCCAACACGAAAGTTAATGTTATAAAATGAACACTCCTAGACCCGAGGTTGTCCCTCCACCAAATAACTCAGACGATGGGGATGCTGCCAATTAACAACATTGGTTGCAAGAAACCTTTGAGTGTAAACACCATAAAAACAGAACCCATGCCATACCATGATTGAGATCCAACTTGGATCCAAAAGCCCGCTCCCAACCCGAAACAAACCAAAATCCAAATCTGACCCAAATCCCATCCAAATTTGATACTGAATCCAAGATCCTGCATCTTGCATCAAACAGGAACAAGATACACTAATCTAGAAGAAACAGTATTGGTGATCTCCCAAAGTTGGATCGAATCCAATCTTAGGGTGCTTCAGGCCAAGACCCTTGCCAATGACTTGTGAATGAGATATTTTTTTGTTTAAGAAATTAAAAGCCTCTAAAAAAAAAAGAAAAAAAAAAGGAAAATAAAACGAGTGAATTTGTACGCGCAAATGAAAACGGGTCGATCAGATTACGAGCACTATAAGAAGGTTGTCCTCCTCACTCACAACTTAGAAGCAACAATCGGTTACCGTTAGAGACAAGGAATGAAACCCGTCTACAAGCAACAATTGTTGTAAATCGCCTATTAACTTAACTAGGAAAGATATAAAAATGAAACAGAGAGAGAGCAAGAAGTTGCTTTCTATTGATTTTGTTGTTGTTGTGATGTGAAATAGTGATGCCTCAACCTCTTTATATAGTGGAGAGGTTAAGGTGTATTTATGGTATACAATAATGAGAATAAACTCTTTAGTTTTTCCATTATCACTATTAACTATACAATTTATGTCATTTCATAAGTAGTGTAACTCTTATGGAGTAAATAGAAGAACACCAAAGTTCTTTGATGTCTTGCGCAATGTATGTAGTACACATTTTATATTTTGTACGTATGAACGTTAATTTACTGGACATCCACTCCATTAGGTGTTTTACAACAAAATTTGATTTTTTTAGTTTTATTTTTTAATTGAATGACAATTTTATCCAGCATATAACTTGCACATGGATCTTAATGGCTGACTTTTTTTTGCTGAAATTAGCATTTTGAACAATATTGATGAGTTTTGCAAACCACATGAGTTATATTAAACGTTTTGAAACCATAGGGTTAATGTTGAACATCACCCCAAACAACATGGACCATTTGTAATATTTACCCTAAACTTAAGTCACACTATCCCAGACATAAGTAGATATCCATGGTTGTGCTTCTTAAAATCATTTTATTAGACAAGAAAATGTCATTTATATAGTAACCGGCCCAGACGATTGGGATGCCGTCAACGACATTGGCTGCAATAAACCTTAGGATAGTAAACACCATAAACACAAAACTCATACAGAGCCGACCCTGAAAGTAGGCAAACTAGGAATCTATTAAGTGTGATTATATTAGGATCTCAAGTGTAAAACCCTAAAGGATTTTTGTTTATGCCTTTAGGCATCCAATGTAAATAATGAATATATAACTCGTGAATACGGTGAATTTATATATATATATATATAATTTTTTTTTTGAAGAAATTAAAAGCCTTTTTTTTAAAAATAAAAAAAAGGAAAATAAAAACGCGTGAATTTGTACGCGCAAATGAAAACGCGTCGATCAGATTACGAGCAATATATATAAGAAGGTCATCCTCGTCCCTCACAAGTCACAACTCTACAATCGGTTACCGTTAGAGACGAGGAATGAAACCCATCTACACTCCTTATCCTATAAGGAGAAGGATTTGATCGATCGCAACTCTACCAACCCTATAATTGCATATCTCATCCCCAGCAAGTAAGCTTTCTCTCTCATTCTTTCTGTTTCTCGCTCTATAATTGCATTGCATTCTGATTATCTTGTTCGAAAGAAAAGAAAAAAAAATGGGATTGGGGATTACAGACCCAATTTCTCTGGGTGGAGCAACAGAGTTAGATGTTATAGAAAGTGGTAAACTCGAGGTGTATTTACGTGATTCGGGATTGTACGAGAGTCGGGAAGAGAGTGCGAGTAGGGAGGAGATTCTTGGTAGGCTTGACCAGATAGTCATGATATGGATTAGAAGAATCAGCGAGGCCAAGGGTTTTAATGTGAATGAAGCAAATGCTAAGATTTTCACCTTTGGCTCATACCGATTAGGTGTTCATGGCCCTGGTGCAGACATAGACACACTCTGTGTTGGGCCCACATACGCAACTCGCCAACAAGATTTCTTTGGCGACTTGTATAGCATCTTGTCACAGATGCCTGATCAAGTCACCGACTTGAATCCTGTGCCTGATGCATATGTTCCCGTTATGAAATTTAAGTTCAACGGGGTTTCTATTGATCTTGTATATGCGCGGCTGTCCCTTAATGTTATCCCCCAAGACTTGGATGTGTCATCCCAACACAACTCAATACTAGCACACGTCAGTCCTGATGATGAACAGACTGTTCGCAGTCTCAATGGCTGTAGAGTTACAGACCAGATTCTGCGTCTAGTTCCTAGTATAAACAATTTCCACACAGCCTTAAGATGCATTAGGTTATGGGCAAAGCGCCGCGGTGTTTATTCAAATGCTGCTGGATTTCTAGGTGGTATAAACTGGGCGTTGCTTGTTGCTCGCATATGCCAGCTCTACCCCAATGCCCTGCCTAATGTGCTAGTCTCTCGCTTCTTCAAGGTCTACACTATGTGGCGTTGGCCAAATCCAGTCATGCTTTGTCATATCAAACAAGAATGCTCCTTGTCCTCTCTTCGCCATCAGGTTTGGGATCCCAGAACAAATCCAAGGGACAGCTTTCATTTGATGCCTATTATTACTCCCACTTATCCTTGCATCAATTCTAGCTATAATGTCTCCGCTAATACTTTGCGTATCATGTTGGACGAGTTTAAGAAGGGAAATGAAATTTGTGAGGCTATGGAAGCAGATACCGCCAAGGCTGATTGGGATACCCTTTTCCAGCCTTATGCTTTCTTTGAAGCATATAAGAACTATTTACAGATAGACATCAGTATCAGGACTCAAGGAACTCAAGGAAATGATGCTGATGATGACTATAGGAAATGGAAAGGCTGGGTTGAGTCTCGTCTCCGTCAACTAGTATTGAAGATTGAGAGTCACACTGGCGACATGCTGCTGTGCCGTCCATTCCCAGGTGATTTTGCAGACAAATCCAAACCTTTCCATTGCTCATATTTCATGGGCCTACAACGTAAACAAGGAGTCCATGAAGGTGAGCAGTTTCAGTTTGATATGAACGAATGTGTTGAGGATTTTAAGCGTGCTGTCTACGTGTATAAACTCAGGAAGACTGGAATGCAGATTCATGTATCCCATGTAAAACGCAGGGACCTCCCTAATTTTGTATTTCCTGGCGGGATTCGACTTTTGGGCCCATGTAAAGGAACTTGGGACAGAAGGCGACCTTCCATTGCTCGACCAGATAGGTTATGTGAAGGTAAAGCATATGGTGATCAAAAGAGAAAGCGGGAGGAGGATGTTAATGTAGAGATCGACTCCTCAAGGTGCACCAAGTCTATACGTCCCTATCAGAATGGTCAGCCTTCAGTATCGTCGAGGTGCACCTCAGCAATCAACATTGTATCTGCTGCTGCTGTTGCCGAAGCATCAAGTTCTAAAGAAGCGGAGAAGCCGGCAAGAGAATCGTACGTTCGCCCCCAAGCTTTGGCAAAAGAACTGGATGAGATTGAAGATGATAGACATCAGGACAAAGATTTTGCTGATGGTAACATGAATAACAGTCGCATGCAGCCTACAATCCAGAGCGCATCTGATGCAGTACTGCCATTAAAATCTTGCAATGGAAATGATCCTTCCACTGTTTCATGTTCATATAATGGGGGCTTAGACTTGGAGGAGCTTGAGCCTTCTGAAAACTTATGGTGCCATCCATCCTTGAATTCTGAACCTGTGGCACAGAGGAAGCCAGTCATTAAGCTGAATTTCATTTCATTGGCCAATGGAAACCTCATAAAGGGATATTGACTACTTGCATCTTATATGTACTAACATTTTTATTCACCTTCTGTATGTATGAATTTTGTTATAAAATTAATAAAAGATGATTCTTGATATTTTACATAGCCTTCTTATTATTTTCATCTCATCCTGCTTAGTTTCATTATTGATAACCTGCCTACTTTGGCGTTGTATGAAAAGCATGTTGTTAATATATTTCAGACCAAGCTAGTTATCATATTTATATTCACCTTCTGCTTATTTCACTTCATCCTGCTTATTTTTGAGTACTGATGTCCTGCCTCCTTAAATATGTACGGAAATTTTTATTCACCTTCTGTATGTATTATCAGAAAAGCATGTTGTTAATTTCAGACCAAACCTAGCTAGTTTTTCTAAGTCAGTATTATCAGGAATCAAAGCATTTCGACTTTTAATTTACTATGCTTTTATTCGATTCTCGTTGTCTTATTGCTTTGTTACGATCTGGTTAATCAAGAAAGAAAAGAAATTAATTAGCAGCTTAATTATTAAGCCTATGTTTTGGGGAGGAAGATGTTTTCTGATTTCCGGTTGAAAATGAATTAGTTATATGAGTCTTCTGCGCCTTTATCAGTAGATTCTTTGCCTTCTTTTTACACACCGACATATTTTATCCTCAACAACAGTACTCAACGTACCCTTCCATTACCATTTTCCTCTCCTTACATATCATAAAAACTTGTTATTGACCAATAATTAGAAGCTGAAGGATCACAAGAAATTCAGTTCAGCGGTCCAATATCTTGGTTTGCTTGGATTGACTAGCTTGATCATCGAATATCATCATCTTTTTTTTATTTTTTATGTTTTTTCCACCAGTTGGTTGTCCCAGAACAACAGGATTGATTGAGCCTCTAGTAGTAATTAAGCAAACTCTGTTCTTGCAATATTAGGGCCACCAATTCATTCAATCTTGGCCAGACTGAATGAGCTTCTTAGTAAGAACTAAAAGGAAGATTAAAGGGGGATACAAACAAGGTTTCTTAGTCCAGAGAAAGATTCTAAAGCAAGATCAAGCTAGAAGACTTAGACTTACGCATGCATACTTATCCTCCATTAGATCCTTAGAGAAAGGTAGCCTTATATTAGATCCTCCATTTGGGACTTGATTAATGGTAGCTTTGCGTTGACAGTCTACAGACTTTACCCCTAAATAGTTGGATTCTTGGTGAAAATCAATGGACTTCCGTGGCTTTTACTGGGAGATTGAACCTATCATCTTTTATGGAGCTTCAGCTTTCAACGCAAGATCATTTGGCCCAGAAAAGAAAATGCTACATTTTCTATGGTATGTATATGCATGATTTCTAAGCATACATTTTTTTTACGGTCTATTTTGACATTCACCCCATAATGTTTTGATATTGTAATTTTTTCTTTCTTATGTGATTCGCTTTGGTGTATCGATAATAATTTTAATAAAAATGTTAAAAACTTAATTTTTTATTATTATGGATTGCTACTTCTCCTACCTTCAATCATTTTTGCCGTTGAATTATGCATTGCATGTGTCCAAAATAATGTCTTCAAACTAACTAATTTTTGTATAAAATAATTTCCAAATTTAAATAAAACTAGTCTTTTTCTATATAAAAAAATAAAATAAATAAAACTGGGCTGAACTGCCTACAAAACCTGGAGCAAGACCCGAACCCAACTGCTTTTATCATTTTACCAACCTCCCCTTTCCTCTTTCCTCTCTACTCTTTACTCTTTTGCGCTCTCTCTCTCTCTCTCTCTCTCTCTCTCTCTCTCTCTATAAATTCAACGCACCCTCCAATTCGCACCCTCAAATCTCGCACCTTTCTTCTTCCTCTCCTGTTGTTTTCAAGACTTGAGGTTTGTTGAACAAACACTGAACACTAAACACCTGGCCTGACCTCATCAGCAGTAGAAAGCACTGTGGTGGCGGTCGTCATCAGAAAAATGGATTCCAACCACTTGAGCGCAAACCCCTCACCAACCTCATCCAACGACATTGAGCAGATGCCGGAGACCCCACACCGCGGTGGCTCCTACCACCGCCGCGCACACTCCGACATCTCCTTCCGCCTCCCCAACTTCGACGACCTCCTCCTCTTCGACCCTTCCGACCTCGACCTCTCCTCCTTCCCCTCTCCCGTCCCGCCACGTGGCAACCCCGCCCCCTCCAACACCAACAGCGCCGTCCCTATGCCCATCGACTCCGACGACTCCTCCGGCACCAATCCCTCCCGGCCCAGGCCCACTTCTTCCGGCCCAACTGCCGCCGCGGCCCATTTCCGCAGCCTCTCTGTCGACTCCGACTTCTTCGATGGACTGGGCTTCGGCGGTGCCGGAGAGGCTGGAAAGGAAGTGGTTGGGGGTAAGAGGGCCGGCGGCCACCACCGGAGCAACTCCATGGACGGCTCCTTTGATGCTGATTCCGTGCTCGATGGTCTCAAGAAGTCTATAACTCCTGATAGGCTTGCCGAGCTCTCTCTGATTGACCCCAAGAGAGCTAAAAGGTAGCTCCTGTTTTTGTTTTCTGGGCTCTCTGCTTCAATTTCCTCAACTGGATCATTGTTTCTTTCTTTTTTGGGTTTTCGGAAGGTTTTTGTTTTCGTCTTGAAAATTTGGGATGCTTGCAACTAAATTAAGGCGAATTGGCCTTTTATTTTTCGAAATTTTTCACAGTAATGAATCTAATTTGACATATAAGTTGGGATTTTTATGTTCTAATTTTCTGCTATTTTTGGTCTCTCTGACAGAGTCTTGTTGTTGAAGATGAGTTGGCTAAGAACCAATAGTGTATTTTCTTTCCTTTTTTTTTTCTTTTTTTTTTCCTGAAAGATTGAGTTGTTTTTATTTGTAGATATTATTGGTTTGGTTGAATGAGAAATTAATTTTTATTTTGCGGTGTATAGGATCTTAGCTAATAGGCAATCTGCTGCGAGGTCCAAGGAGAGGAAGGTGCGATATGCTAATGAGCTGGAGAGGAAGGTGCAGACGCTTCAGACAGAGGCAACCACCCTATCAGCACAGGTCACACTGTTACAGGTATTACCTAAGACTTTGACTTTTGTAGGTTCTTAGATTAAGGAGTATGGATTGGGCTACACTTTTAGGTACTACTTGCTCTTTAAATGGAACCCACTGTTTGGCTTGTTATGCATATTCCTTACCAAAATGGAATTTTCTGGCTTGTGATGATCGTGATGTAGTTAATTTCATTGTTTGTTTATGTGGGTGGTTTGGTTCCCGAGAAATGTTGATAACTCTTCGAAATTTTATTTTCCTTCTGTTTCTACTAATTAAATTGCTAAGGCTTCCATGCTTCATTCCCCAAGTTGTACACGCACCAATAGGGTTATGAAATGTTGATGGATGAAAGATTTTGAAGAGAACTTTAACAATTCCTTAATATGCACTTTTTTAATGAAGGGTTTATTACTAGTTGATAAAAAAAAAATATAGTTAATTATATCAAAGTTCTTCATAATGATTCTATTTGTAGTACCTTCGTGGTTAAGTCCTTCGTGGTTAAGACCTTTACTTGAGTTAATGAGAGTAATTCCTTGAATGTCACTGGTTTTTGGGGGTTCTGTCTTTTATGTTATGCAATACCCAAGACTTTTAGAATGTGTTTGATTCAAAGATAGTTTAACTTCAAGCCTCTCATCTGTGATAGAATCTCAAAATTCCTTTAGCAATGCAATAAGAAAACATACACATTAGTAATGATGACTATGGATCCTCTGCTTATGCTTACCATGTTGAAATTGTGCTTATGTTCTGACTATGTCGTTTAGTGCTTCTTTTTTTCTAATACAAGCCTTAAAATCAGAACACTTAATGACACAGTTTTTTCATAACATAAAAGATGAACGATGTAATTATTTTTCCAATATGCCTTAAGTTCCCAAAGCGATGTGGCTCTGTAAACAAGCACAATAGACATATGCAAGCACAATAGACATATGCAGAGGATCTATTTCATTAATATAGCATGTCACACCATCTTAGGTATATGTCTACATTTGTACAGGGACCATGTAGGTTTCATACGAGACCCAAACTAAAACCTTAATGTAGGTACCCTTGTGACTTTCTTTATCTAAAACAGACCAGCTACATATTTAGAAGGGGGATGTAAATAGAGAAAAAAAAATATCAAGTGGAGATCACATTTTTATGACCTCGATTTAATACTGTAAGATATATTTAGATTTTAGTTTGGAAAGGGAAACAATACCTTAGGCAGAAGCATAACCTGATTATGTTAGGTTATAACTTCAGAGTGAAAAGGTCAGAAAAGGTTTTGAACTGCAAAAGCTTCAGAAAGTTTTCTCTTCCACTTAGCTTGAAGAGAAAGTCATAGGTGGGGCTGTCTTGCGTCACGTGGCCCCTAAGAACGACCAATAACAAAGTAACACTTCAGGTTTGGGACCCCCTGCTAATAACGAAGTACCTAAAATCCCTACCCCTCACTGACGTGTTAGTCTGTAATATTGGTAGTGGTCTGACGGGCCACGTGGCACAACAGCCCCACCCAAGACCTTCTCTAGCTGGAATGAGGAATAATGAGCAGGTTTATAGATATTTTATGTAGCATGTTTATAAGCAGTTACAACCTGCTTCTGTTAGGTTATAACTTCACAGTGAAAAGATCAAAGAAGGTTTTGAAACTGCAAAAACTTCAAGTGGTGTATAAGGTTGTAATTTTTCCCCCTTCATGTTGCTTTTCAAGATGGTTAGATGAAGAGAGATATAAGATTACTGATCAATATAGTCAATGTGTTGGAATGAAAATGTACTGCACTTAAAAGCTGAGATATCTTGAGGATGCAGATCACTAGCATAGTAGTTATTGTAAGAACTTTTCTCCGTATATATTAATGTTGTATTAAAACATTGATACAATCCTCAATAAGAAGTGCTCTCAGCTAAAGTCTTTTCAACTGATAAGCTCAATTTCTCCCCTTCTGAGCTCTCTCTTCTGTTTCTTCTGGCAGACATCGATTTCTGTTTGCTTTATTGAAGACTCTAGAGTATGATATGAGAAACAGATCTGAGAATTTGGGATTTTTCATTTGAATCTACTGACATGTTATCTACAAACATTCGTTTCTCTTTGCTAGATTGTAGATTCTAGAGTTTGACATATCAAGTACATTTTGGAAATTTGGGGTCATGCACTGGATCTACTTATTCACAAGTTATTATGATATCTAGTATGTGTCCTAAAATATCTGATATGTTTTAAAACTGTGGATGATATCCAAGCCCTATCTAGATCTAACCAGTGTTTGATGCAACAATAGAGGAGGAGTCAGGTATCTTGGATATGGTGGAAAGTTTGTTTATGGAGCAAATATTTCTTATCAATATCTAAATCATTATTCCAAACACCTTAAGTCATCATATACATGTGTGTGCCACATGACTGCATGTATGTTTCTTACTTTCTCCTCAAATCATAAGCTGGTTCTTAGGTACTTAATCTTTCCAGTTATAGTTCCATATCGTTTTGCTATTTCAGCCCTTGCTGAATACCATAACTGATTTGATTTTCTTTACAACCTTGAGTAGTTTGCCCGGAATAACCCCAAAACCCGAATTTTATGGCATAAAATTATACAAATTCTCTTGCATAAAATTATACAAATTCTCTTGCTGTGAGCCCCAGGTCACTTGGTTTAAAACTCAGATTGTGTCTCGTCAGTTGTCATTCTTTTATGTTGGTTGAAGTCGGTCACCACAAAAACTTAATAAGAAAATAATAATGGAAATGTTACAGTCAATACAAAGTATCATCATGTTTATGCATCTTATATGTGATGCAGAGAGATACTACTGTGATAACTGCTGAGAATAAGGAGCTCAAAATTCGGCTACAGGCTATGGAGCAACAAGCGCAACTGAGAGATGGTATGCTTGTTTTTTAGTATGTTTGTGCTATTATTTTATGGGGGCATGTAGAAGCCTTTTAGAAATGGAGTGGTGGAATTGTTATATTTCCATGTGTCTCCAAATACCTAGAGCTTTTCCAAGTTTTAGTAACTTTTCTTTCATAATTATATTGTAGTAGTTATTGTTTCATTTTACACCTACAGCCTTGAATGAAAAATTAAAGGAGGAAGTGGAGCGGCTTAAGATTGAAACCAGCCAACATGGGAATGGAAACCCTTTCTACAGAGGGCTCCCCCCTCAATATGCCTCACCCCAGTCAACCTTGCACAATCAGTTTGGTGGTAACCAGAGCCAGCAGCAGCAGCTTCACATGCTTCACAACCAGAACGTCAACGGGCAGCCTCACCCGAGTTTCATGGACTTCAACCAGAGGGCGTAGAAACTCTATTTTATGTCATTAACAGCAGAAGTTTAATAATGTTCTAGTATTTAGAGGAGGGTAGTTAATCACAGATAGCTTCTTGTACATACTACATACAGATGTATATGTATGTGGTACAGGCAAAGGCTGTGAAGATTTGTTGCTCAGATCAGAACCACAGTACACCGTTTCCTGTATCAGTTATTACTTTTAGGATAGAGTTGTTTAGAGCATGCTGTAGCGCAAATCTTATTGGAGGAACACCTGTTTGGTGAATGGACATCTTTGCCCTCTTTGTATTTTATTGAACGAGCAACCTCTAAGGTTCTTTTATGGCTAATATGATCATGTATTTCCCGTGTAAGATTGTTTACATTTGTCTGTACTCTGTAAACTAGTAGACAACAGTGGTAGACTAGTTCGAGATCAGACCGAGTTAGTCTAGTAATGGATGGAGTTAATTAACCACTGTATTGAAATAGTCGTCCTAGTATGCCTTTTGTTTTGTTGCTGAATCTTTTGGCTAAGCCTTCTCAACCTGTCTTCGCTTTTCAGGTTGTCACGTCCTGATCAAAGTTGGATTGCTTGTTTCTGGTTTGTTCAGTTTTCAATTTATTCAATGCATCGACATGGTGAGCCAAATGTCATGTCATTGTGATTAGAGATGTATAAGTGGAGCATTAGAAAATTAACCGGGTCGTCATCATCTTTTATTTTGAGTCCACTATGAATCATCGAGAAGGATTTTCACATGCAAGTTCGAGTCAGCATTACGTGTACCACCGTTATAAATTTAGATGTTATATATGAAATAAATAATAACTGCTTAACAATATAGGCATATAGCCTCAATGACAAGAAGCTTTTATCTGGGCGAGTCCCCAAGCTCTTCTTCGTATTCCTTATCCAAACCTCGATCTCTCAAACACAAATTTAAGTGGTACAATATAGCCTACAAGTAGGCGTTTGGAGTAATTTGGAAGTTGTTGAGGAATTGGAGAAGATGGAATATAAATTTATTACATCGACTCCTATTTGAATTTATGTATTGTCTTCTTAAATTTCATACATTTAAATAAAAAATATTTAATAAACTCCGAAGTTGAGCTTTAGAAAAAAAAAATTATTGGATTGGAATATGTTTTTTTTTTTTTTTTTTTTATCAAATACGGTCCATCTTTATTAAAATCAGCAAGAGGACAGTTCCAATCCCAGAACATCAAATATGAAGTCTGGGGGTACATTAGACCACTCAAAATCGTGGCCAGAAGTAAAGAATGTCTGGCTAGTAAATGTGCAGCCTTGTTGGCCATACGTTTTATGTGACAAAGTTTGGAATTTGGAATGGATGCCAAAGCAACTAGAACATCATCATAAAGTCTACCCAACATAGACGAATTGGGTCTTGTAGAAGTCATAAGCTGTTGTTGTATTACTGGAGAAAGAGAGTGTTCAACAATGAAAGAAACAGCGGCCTCACAATCAACAAAATGCTGGTAAAAGGTCTCAGTTCGAACCCCACTCAGTTCGATCCAAAAAAAAAAAAATTGAATATGTTTAGGAACAACAACAATTCCTACTAACTTTTATGTTCATCGAATACATAAAAGTAAGCTATTCAACCTTCAAAAAGTCTCCAATGAGTATATTATCAAGATAATTCTTAAGTTCACCTTCTAGGTGAATCTGAGTATTCACCTTCATCCTAGCTAACCAATCATAGACACATGTATTCTTATTAAAAAAAATAAAGGGTTTTTATCACATATTGAAAAGAAATGGCTGAATAATAGTTCTTCTATATTGTTCCTAAAGGGTTAACTTATACACAGCATATATACAAGTGCAGCAATCAATTGTTCCTACATCTAAGGCCTTAAAGCCGTGATCCACAATTAGTGGGATCCAGTAACATCTAACTAAGGAAATGAGATAAAATACATAATTACAAAATATCTCTCCATACTCCCCCTCAAGTTGGAGAGTGAAGATCATGAACTCCCAACTTGGCCCGTAGTGTCAGAAATTGATCTTTCCCCAAGGCTTTTGTGAATATATCTGCTAGTTGGAAGCGCGTAGGTACATATAAGGGGCGAATCATTTTAGCTTGTAGTTTCTCTCGAACTATATGGCAATCAATGTCAATGTGTTTTGTACGTTCATGGAAAACATAATTTGCTGCTATATATAAAGCTGCCTGATTATCACAAAACAATGTTGTAGGATGCACCTGTGAGACTTTTAGATCATGTAGAATATAGCATAGCCATGTCAATTCTAAGCATGTATTAACCATGGCCCGATATTCAGCTTCTGCTGATGATCTAGAAACATTTGTTTGTTTCTTAGATTTCCATGAGATGAGAGAATTTCCAAGGAAGACACAATATCTTGTAACTGACCTCCTTGTGGCATGGCATCTTCCCCAATCTGAATCACAAAAGGCTTTCAAGTCAAGGTTGTTGTTGGCAGAAAATAACAATCTTTGACCGGGAGTACCTTTAATGTATCTGAGAACTCGAATGGCAGCATCCCAACGAGGTTGACGAGGCTGGTGCATGAATTGGCTCAATGTTCGAACATGATAGACTATGTCTGGCCTTGTGACAGTAAGGTAAATGAGTTTGCCAACTAGCCTTCTATATCTAGTTGGATCTTTCAACAATACTCCATCTGTGAGGGTGAGTGTTAAATTTTGTTCCATGGGAAAAGTGTGTGGGCGAGCACCCAGAAGTCCTAAATCTTGCAAGATATCGAGTGCATATTTTCTTTGAGACATAAAAATGCCTTGCTTGGAACGTGAGAATTCTATGCCCAAGAAATATTTTAAATCTCCACGGTCTTTCATGCGGAAGCGTTTGAGAAGAAATGCTTTGAGACGCTCCATTTCTTGAAGATCATTTCCTAAGAGGAGTATGTCATCAACATAGATAAGGACTGTAGTAAATGAAGTACCTTGTACCTTGGTGAAAAGAGAATAATCTACCTTGGATTGGTGATAACCGGCTTTTTGGATGGTCTTTGAAAAAGTGGAAAACCAGTTTCGGGATGCCTGTTTGAGTCCATAAAGAGATTTGTTGAGCTGACATACAAGATTCTCCCCTTGTCGGCGAAGGCCAGAAGGAGGCTGCATATATACCTCTTCATGTAAATCGCCATGGAAGAAAACATTCTGAAGCAGCAACAGTAAATCGCCATGGAGGCTGCATATATATCCAATTGGTGGATATACCAATGACGGGAAGCAGCAACAGTAAGTAAGCAACGAAGGGTAGTGAGCTTAGCTGTTGGGGAGAACGTCTCCTGATAATCAACACCCTCAACTTGAGTGTAGCCTTTAGCAACAAGACGAGCCTTGTAGCGCTCAATGGTGTCATCAGACTTGTACTTGATTTTGTAGACCCATTTGCAGCCTATCGGTTTATGACCAGCAGGTAGAGGAGCCATACTCCATGTGTTATTGTGTTAGAGTGCGTCCAACTCTACATCCATGGCTTGTTGCCAATACGGATCAAGGATAACTTGAGCATAAAAGGTGGGCTCGATGTGACCTGTAATGGTAGCTAAAAAGGAGCAATGTGCAGAAGAAAAACGAGAATAGGAAAGAAAATGAGTAAGAGGATATCTAGTACCTGAAGTAGGACGAGACCCCGAGGTAGAGCGAGTGACTTGGTTGGACAAGTGGTAATCTTTATGCCATGCGGGTGGTTTAGTAGAACGGGTGGACCGACGAGGAGAGGGAATGGTAAGATTAGTTACAAGAGCGTCGGGTAGGATGTTCTGATCGGTCGAAGAAGGCTCAGTGGGTGTGGCAGGTGTGGTGGTAGTGTCTGGAGTGGTGAAACTCGCAGGTGTGGTGGTAGTATCTGGAGTAGAGGGCTGTACCTGTTCTGTGGGAGAAGAACAAGCTGGCTCATAGACTGACGACGCGGGGTGAGTGGCTGGTGTGTGATAATCTGGGTCATGCATGTGGACTGAGGGCTGTGAATTTGAGGTGTTTGGTGGAATAGTAAGAGAGAAAAGAAAGATGGTTTCAGAAAATCTGACATCACGACTGACGAGAAACTTTTTGGTCTCCAAATTATAAAGTTTGTAGCCTTTTTGTCCAGTGGGGTAGCCGATAAAGACACAACGGTGAGCTCGGGAATCAAATTTTTGAGTAGGATGAACAACAGTTGCATAAGCGAGACAACCAAAAACTTTTAAATGATCAAGACAGGGTGAACGATGGTATAACATTTCAAAAGGTGTTTTGGTGGACAATAATGGAGATGGAAGACGGTTAATGAGATAGACCGCGGTCAAGACACACTCACCCCATAAGGAAAGGGGTAGGTTGGATTGGAAAAGTAAAGCACGGGCGACAGTGATAATATGTCGATGTTTGCGTTCAACAACTCCATTCTGTTGTGGAGTGTAAACGCAAGTACGCTGGTACTCAATGCCATGTGTGTTAAAGAAATCTCTCATGGATAGAAATTCAGACCCATTATCGACCCTGATAGTTTTAATGGTTGTATGAAATTGAGTGCGAACAAAAGCAACAAATTACTGGAGGAGAGATTGAGTGTGATATTTATGGGGCATAAAAAAAACCCGTGTGCATCTAGTGAAATCATCCACAATGGTAAGAAAAAAACGTGCTCCAGAATGAGTGGAAACTTTGTGAGGACCCCCCCATATATCACAATGTAATAAATCAAAAGGCGCATAAGTTATTATTGAACTTAAAGGAAATGGAAGTCTTGTTTGTTTGGCCATGGGAAAAATATTACAATTATTATCAATGGAAATATTACTGGAGGATAGCAAGGGAGAGGCTAACTTAAGACGAGAAGGGGATGGATGCCCAAGTCGCATATGCCACAAGTTGGAGGGTTGTGAGACTTGATGTGAGGTAGGTGTCCTCAGTAAGGGAGACATGTAATAAAGATCACCACGTTGTTTACCCGAGCCAATCATCTTCCCCGTAGCCAAGTCCTGCAAGACACAGAAGGTGGGAAACAAAATAGCACAACAATTTAGAGAACTAGTGACTTTGCTGGCAGACATGAGATTTAAACGAAAAGATGGTACACATAGAACTTTTTCTAAGGTGATATCAGAATTGAATGGGACGGTGCCAATGTGAGTGATGGGAACCGCAGATCCATTGGGTAAATTAACAATGGGTAGTGATGTGGGATTTGTTTTAGTGAAAAGAGTGGGATCAGATGTGATGTGGTCTGTAGCTCCACTATCCAAAATCCAAGGTTGAGTAAATATAGAGTTAATTGAAACACTAGAAGAAGGAGACAGACCTGCAACATTTGCAAAAGCATTGCTGTTACCAGAAGCATTTTGTGTGGCCATCATAGAAATAGCCTGAGCTAATTGCTGAAGTTGCTCTGGTGAAAGGTTATGCAGTGGGTTTGGTAAAGGTGCTGAGGTCGATGCATGAGAGTCTTGTGGCGGGAAGACAGGGTCTGCATCTGCTGCGTTGGCGGCATGAAAAGAGCCATGTGGGTTGCCTCCACGTTGCTGTTGTGATTTGTTGTTTTATTTGCTGCCTTGGTTTCCACCATTTCTTTTGTTTCTGCATCTATCATCAATATGGCATCTTTTGTCACAAAATGTGCAATAGTATTTTAGAGTCCGACAGGTTGCAATGGTATGTCCATCTCTGTCGCAATGACTACAATGCTTGGATGTGGAATTATTCGGGAAATTGTGTGGAAAATTATTTGACTGATTCTGAACTGCAGCAGCTATGGAGAAGTTCTCGGTTGATCCGATGTCATCTGTCGTTGTTTTTCATCTTGGTTGACGATTGAGTAAGCTTTACGGACGTTAGGCAACGGTTTCATCATGAGGATGTTGCATCAGCCGATCTATTTCTCTTTGTCCATTATGTGCTGTCATTTGATTGCAAGTGGGAAGATTCTGATATGTCTCTAATTCATCCCAGAGACCTTTGAGTTGTGTAAAATAGGTATGAACCGTCATGGTACCTTGTGAGAGAGAGACAATAGCTTTCTGAATCTGATATACTGTTGGTGCATTGTGTTGTGAGCATTGATGTTTGAAGTCATCCCATACCTGATGTGCAATTTTTGCATGAACAACGCCTTTTGCTAGATCTAGTTCCACTGAGTTAGCAAGCCATGACAAAATCTGTAATACCCCGAAAATTTCCGTATTATTTTTATTAAATAGTTCGTGAAATTTGAAGTGAAATGGAGAGAATTCATATTTTTAGGGGTTTTCGTCGTAAAACGATAATTACGGCAGTAATTAAAAGTTACACAAGGTTAATTAAGGTAACTTTTTATCCGTTGAGAATTTGGGAAAACTTCCTTCATGAAAGTTGTAGACATCGTCGAATCGAGTTGGTAGGAATTCGGTTCATCGAAAACGGACATCGTATGAAGAAGTTATGGCCTTCGGAAGTTTGGAAATTTTGGTATAAATATAGGGTATTTTTCGGAAAATCATTTAATTCCGGAAAATTCCGGAAAATTCCAGAAATTCTCCCAAGGCTGACCCGATAACCCGCCGGCGACCCGTGACCCGACCCGGCGCGTGCGGGCGCGTCCGACCACCTCCGGCGACGGGCCGGCCACCGACCGACTCAGATTGAGCTCGCCGGTCGACCGGTGGTGGTGCCTGCCACCGGATCACGGCGGAAGGCGGCGGATCGAGCAGGACAGAATCGGGAAATGTCGACCCGGCCACCGGCGACGATTCCGGCCACCTCCGACGACGGGACGACTTGGGTTTTGCTCCCCTCCTCTCCAGAAACCTCCCCATGGTGGTGGATCACGGTGGCACGGCCTAGATCGGCGGCAACGACGATTTGCACTTTTTGGGATCAAAAACCCACCGACACCGATTCCGGCCACTTCCACTCCGATCCAGACCTCGAGGTAGTTATCAAACTTGTTGGGATTGTTGTGATCTACATTCTGGTAAATTTTGGTGTCAATCGGACCACCTTGACCGGCGGTCTGACCACCGCCGGCGGCGGCGCGTGGGAGGCGCGTCCGGCCGGTCCGGGAGCAGTTCTTTGCTCCGTTTGACTTGTTTCGTCGATACGAACAACTTTCGTGTTTTGACTTTTGTCAAATTCGGTCATTTGACCGATGGTCAATTAACCCGATTAATCGGATCGTACGATTTACGATTCGAGAGATCCGACCGTTGGATGATCATGAAATTTGATCGTGGAGTTAATATTGAGATTATAAGCATGTTGGACCGTTGGATTATTGAAATTAGATCGTTTGATCAACGATCAATTATGCAATGATTATGGATCGTTAGATCCGTGATGATCCGACCGTTGGATCATCACCATTTTTGGATATGATGTTAGGATGCTAGAAATAAGCATGTTGGTAAATTTTGGAAGTTTTGGATTTCGTGTGGCGTTGATGAATAGTAGACGTGGGACCCACGTTGACCGATGGTTGACTTTTGGTCAAATGGTCTCGATTAATATTTCCGATGTCCTAGGTGACATTTGAGGAACTTTGGATTATTTTGGAAATGTATTATGCTAATTGGATATTGCATAATCATAGGTGATTATGAAAGGTGTTGCGTACACGCTTGTCGATTCCTGGTTACTATTTGAAGACGCAGCAGGAATTAGAGGTGAGTGAATCTCACGATGTTTTTATATATGAATATTAATTCATATTGTGTTGTTGTGATTTTGGTGTTAAAACAATATTTGAAAAATGTTCATCTTATTGTTTTAATTTGTGAATTTTGTGGGAACACAATAATTCTATTAAGATATTGTGTTTGCCTATTTGAATGTTTTTGTCCAAACGGACTGTCCTGACCGGGGACAATGTTAAATGGGTGAAAAATGGTAGCCCATTCAGTTAGAGCTCTAGACTGCATATTGTTTGGTTAACTTGATGTATTAAAAGGAGAAGAAAAATAGTATTCTCACTTTTAATCAGGCGAAGTTAAAAATAACTTGATGTATTAAAAGGAGATGCATCTCACTTTTAATCAGGCTAAGTTATGTGGTTTTGTGTGAGTAAAGATCGAGGGTTTATATTATTTAACATGCTGGATTACCCTGGTATTAACATACACGTTTATGGGGCGTGTGGGGTTAAAATACGTGGTATGGGGCACGTAGGTTCAGTATATTAGATAATACGAATCTTCCGGATTTGAAATGGAAACTTTGTCTTTAAATGATTCTTTAAAAATAAAAGAATTCAATTTGGGAAAATGTTACAGTGTGAATAAAACATAGATTACTCATACCAGCTTCGTAAGCTGACCGGGTTTGTTGATATAACCCGGTACACTATTCCACGGTGTAGTGGTTATACCTGCAGGTTAGGATAACCAGGAGTAAGCAAGGCTGCATACATATTATTGGGTTATAAGACTTCCGCTGTTTATGTAATAAACTCTGATGGATTAATTATTTAATATTTTGTAATATCAATTTATTATTTAATTTATGGCTTGTAATATGTAACCCTAAAGAACGGGTTAGCATTTACATTTATTGGGCATGGAGTATAATTGTTGTACTCGAATTAAAAGGAAAAAAATTCTAGTGCATATTTGTATTTGATTCCATGTAGTCACGTTTCCGAATTGATTGTAATTAAGGGCAAAATGCCTTATTAATTGATTTGAAAATCGGGGCGTGATAGATTGGTATCAGAGCAAAACAATGCTCTAAGGAAGTGATTGAGCAATGGAACGCTCTAAGGAAATGAAACGAGTTTTGGAATTGAGAAGTGAAGTTAGGGTTTAGAGCTTAGGATTGGTTTAGGGTTTGACGTTAGGTTCTTAGATTCATTCAAGTAATGGTTACTTTGTATGCTTAATTTCGCACAGTATTTATCGAGTGATGGCCCGACCGCGGCGGATCCCCATCATGTGCTCTTCAGTGCTGTTGTGTTGTTAAGAATATAAAGTACAAATTACAATTCCGAAATTGATAGTCTTACATGGCTACATTCCTAACTCTCTCAACCGTACCCTGGATCAAACGACAGACTTGATCCACTGAACCTTTCTTGTTCTTCAGTAACTCAGTAGAGATCTGTGTTGCTACCGTTACTAGACAACCAATGTACGGATTGTCTGAGACCCCTTCTGTTCTTCCAGCAGTAGGCATATCTGGTAGAATTGAAAAACCTGAAGTTAGGAATACAATTGTACCTAACTCACAACCACCTATTAACGTCTGCACCGTTGACTGACTAATAGGAGCATAAATCACGTATGACCCTGTTGGATCAGTACAACTTTCTTGGAGTATATAGGTGTTGTGCATTTGCAACAAGGAGACACAATTGCGTGGATCATGACCAGTTGTGATATGTGCAATCTCCTGTACTTCTTTTTCCAATGCTAGATGGTCCCACTGGTTCCGAGTTTGTACGTCAATGAAGAAGTCAAAGAGCTTTCTGTGAGAGACATGATGCTGGATTATTGCAGATGCAGTTCGAGTGAGACCATGAGGCTTATTCAGCCTGTTCCAGATTTTGTTGGTGGAGACTCTTATCCCTGAACCCCTGAACTTGGTTTGTTCAGCTACCTTCCATTCATGAGCAGTAGAGTTGCCGATGTCTGTGCAAAAGTCTGTCACTATTCTGCATGCCATCTGCAACAAGTTTCTTCTTCCTTCCACAGATGGTATGACACAAAAGTCTTGAGGTGGATAAGTGTCAGCCGCGGAATAATTTAACCTTTCCGCTTGCCTCTGAAGTATTTCTACCCATCGCCTTGCTCCAAAGGCTAAGCCTGACTCCACTAGCGTTCGGTATGTTTGGTGCATGATTTGATCCTGTACATCAACATGTTCCACCCATACGACACGAGAGCTGCCGTTGAACAAATCTTGGATTAAGCATCCGGATGGACGCTTCTTGCATTGAGATCTTGGGTGTGGACCCAGATTTGAGCTTAAACCGTCCACAGAGACGTCAATTATTGCCCAACTTTGTTCTGTTTGTCGTTGGCAATAACGAACAAAGTGAGTTACACGAGTGGAGACGGATGGACTGGTCACCTGGAATTCAGCAGTCATGACTTGGATGGTGTCGTGGTAGCTTTCAGTAGTCCCTGATGACAAGACATCAAGGATACTCGCCCTTGAAATGATGCTACCGAATATGGTGGACCATTGGTCCACATCCATGAAGAGATTCACGAGTACGACAGGACTGAGGGGAACAGTGGCTGTGTAGCGAGAAGCTTCAGTTTGGAAGTTAGTGGGAGTAAGATCAATACCGCTAGTGAAGATTCTCTTGTACTCTGCTTCATTCAGGAACTCATGAAGCGTGACAGAGCTGGATTTGAGTGCAGAGATCCACAGTGGCGCATCAGCAGATGCCATGATGATTAGCTCATCTCTGACCGACACAATGATTTCAGAAATCTTAGTTGTGTCTGCCACGACAGATGCTTCTGCCACGGCAGATGCTTCTTCAGGTTCTGAACGGTTGATGTTGTCTGATGGTTGTTGTGTAGAAGAAGAGTGATGTGGGATCGACATACACTTTTGAATATCCCTCCTCATGTGAGACTTTTCCCTTGGACCGATGACTGCAGGAATTGGAAGAGTCTGAGGTTGTGGGGTAGTCTCTTCAATCCCTTTTAGTAGCTCACTATTGGGAGTAACTCGTTTTCCACAGTGGTTGCAGTTGATTCTGTTGAATGCTGCTTGGTACTGGCTAAGTTGAGCTTGAAGCTCATTGATTTGCTGTCTCAGCAGAAAATTTTGTTGACGAGTTGTTTGGGCAGGCGTTTTGGGTCGATGCTTTATCACCCACGCAGAGACTTGTGCAAACGTTAACCTTATTTGGTCACCCAAATCTTGTCGTTGTTGAACAGTTGGCTGTGGAAAAGCCTCGACGAAGTCCTTCAATGCTTGGACTTGGTATTTGGTGAAGCTCTTTCTCAGTGGAATACGTTTGGATGAACTAGGTTCAGCTTGTGGAGATGATACTTGTGGACTTGGGGCTACTTCAATGGCTTCGTCTTCTGCTAGAAGCATGTCTAGCATGTCGATATCGTTGTCGAATTCGATTGCTGGTGAAATTATTTCATCTAAGCCCTCAAAGAATTGGCTTTCAGAGGGATCAGATTGAAGTAATTCACTGAACGAATTCACTTTGCGTGACATGTTTGAGTTGGTGAAATTTCTGAGAAGTGGAGTGAAGAAGTCCTCTTTGAAAGAGAAAGGAGGTTATAGCACTAATGGAAAGTATTTGTTAGTGGATGCGTAAGGGTATATTTATTGTTGGTGGAGGACTTAAAAATTCAAAAGCAAAAGTGAGCGGCTGATTTACAGCTAATTGTCGGAGCCCTTGGAGATCGTGGAAGATTTCTTTTCCCCGATGCATGGATTTTCCACATACAGTTCCACTCTTGTGAGACCTCGCATCTTTTGAGGAATTATTTATGAGAAAGTTAAAGTAAAGAGCCATTATGATCGACATTAGTGGAAAACTGAGATTTTGTTGATTTAAATCTTGTGGAATCTTGCATCGTGGGCGATACTTTTGAGTAATTGAGACAGATATGAGCAATAATTATTCTTAGTGGGTTGCTGAGTGCACCGCACTCGCATTAAAGAAAGATTTCCCTTACGGTGGAAAGTTGTGTTTAAATACATAGGATAAGGAGCTGTGTTACTTAACTCATATCTGATTTCAAACAAACACATCTACTAGAATTTGCAAAATGGTGAGCAAAGGAGAGTGCAGTAAGAGATCAAAGAATACTGATTGGAGTGAACTTCCGGTGGAGATCTGGAAATATATTTTCCAGTTGGTGGCTACCGCATCTCTGCAGAGCACAATGGAACTCCGTTGTGTCTCGAAAGACTTCAAGGAGTATGCCGATAGCTGGTCTACTTTGGCGGCGATCGACATGGATGGATTCGATGGTGGATCCAGACCCACTGGTTCTATAGAAGCAGATAGGCAAGTGCGTATCTTCGCAAATCGGTGCTGGGAAGCAAGGAACCCGGAGTCTCTGTTCCGAATGGGAATACGAGTACTTGTGGAAGCAGCGAACATATACCTAGCCCTGGAGTACTTCGATGCAGCATGCAAACCAGGAACGTTTTATGGCGCTCGTCCCAGTTCGGTGGTAGGTCATCACGTTGCATTTTATGCAGCGTGTATGATAAGAATGATATTGGGACCACGAGCCAAGCAGCAGGAAGTGGTGCAGCAACTGTGTGAAGCCCTCGACTGGTGGAGAAGCGGATGGAACATCTACTACTGTAGACAAGAAGTCGAGCGGATGATGCATCAGGCTGAGTTTTGTCATGAGCATCTTTTATTGTATTTTCCGTCGACTACAGTTTTCCTGCCCGCAGGTAAATGTCTTACTTGCGGTGAGTCAAGTTTTTGGCGTCCTTTTGGCCAGGACATGTGGGAAGTGGATGGAGATAGGCATGCAGCTAGAGAATGTTGCGACACTTGCAAGTGTTTCGTGGAGGCAGCATATTTCTACCAGCTGATGATGTATGGGATTCCGAGACATCCGGCCTCTTATCCACGAAGTCACTACTGGAGGTTTACGGATGGCTTCTGGTAGTTTAAGCCCTGCGAGGCATCTTAAGAAATTGTATTAGATTGTGCAAGTTGTAGTTGTTTACCTTATGTTGTGGTTTGATTGTACTACCTAAGTTGTTATGAATAAAACTTTGGATTTTGGAATTGAAGTGTGATAACCTTGGGTGTACTCTGCGTCCTAATTTCGGGACGAAATTTCTTTAAGGAGGGTAGACTGTAATACCCCGAAAATTTCCGTATTATTTTTATTAAATAGTTCGTGAAATTTGAAGTGAAATGGAGAGAATTCATATTTTTAGGGGTTTTCGTCGTAAAACGATAATTACGGCAGTAATTAAAAGTTACACAAGGTTAATTAAGGTAACTTTTTATCCGTTGAGAATTTGGGAAAACTTCCTTCATGAAAGTTGTAGACATCGTCGAATCGAGTTGGTAGGAATTCGGTTCATCGAAAACGGACATCGTATGAAGAAGTTATTGCCTTCGGAAGTTTGGAAATTTTGGTATAAATATAGGGTATTTTTCGGAAAATCATTTAATTCCGGAAAATTCCGGAAAATTCCAGAAATTCTCCCAAGGCTGACCCGATAACCCGCCGGCGACCCGTGACCCGACCCGGCGCGTGCGGGCGCGTCCGACCACCTCCGGCGACGGGCCGGCCACCGACCGACTCAGATTGAGCTCGCCGGTCGACCGGTGGTGGTGCCTGCCACCGGATCACGGCGGAAAGCGGCGGATCGAGCAGGACAGAATCGGGAAATGTCGACCCGGCCACCGGCGACGATTCCGGCCACCTCCGACGACGGGACGACTTGGGTTTTGCTCCCCTCCTCTCCAGCAACCTCCACATGGTGGTGGATCACGGTGGCACGGCCTAGATCGGCGGCAACGACGATTTGCACTTTTTGGGATCAAAAACCCACCGACACCGATTCCGGCCACTTCCACTCCGATCCAGACCTCGAGGTAGTTATCAAACTTGTTGGGATTGTTGTGATCTACATTCTGGTAAATTTTGGTGTCAATCGGACCACCTTGACCGGCGGTCTGACCACCGCCGGCGGCGGCGCGTGGGAGGCGCGTCCGGCCGGTCCGGGAGCAGTTCTTTGCTCCGTTTGACTTGTTTCGTCGATACGAACAACTTTCGTGTTTTGACTTTTGTCAAATTCGGTCATTTGACCGATGGTCAATTAACCCGATTAATCGGATCGTACGATTTACGATTCGAGAGATCCGACCGTTGGATGATCATGAAATTTGATCGTGGAGTTAATATTGAGATTATAAGCATGTTGGACCGTTGGATTATTGAAATTAGATCGTTTGATCAACGATCAATTATGCAATGATTATGGATCGTTAGATCCGTGATGATCCGACCGTTGGATCATCACCATTTTTGGATATGATGTTAGGATGCTAGAAATAAGCATGTTGGTAAATTTTGGAAGTTTTGGATTTCGTGTGGCGTTGATGAATAGTAGACGTGGGACCCACGTTGACCGATGGTTGACTTTTGGTCAAATGGTCTCGATTAATATTTCCGATGTCCTAGGTGACATTTGAGGAACTTTGGATTATTTTGGAAATGTATTATGCTAATTGGATATTGCATAATCATAGGTGATTATGAAAGGTGTTGCGTACACGCTTGTCGATTCCTGGTTACTATTTGAAGACGCAGCAGGAATTAGAGGTGAGTGAATCTCACGATGTTTTTATATATGAATATTAATTCATATTGTGTTGTTGTGATTTTGGTGTTAAAACAATATTTGAAAAATGTTCATCTTATTGTTTTAATTTGTGAATTTTGTGGGAACACAATAATTCTATTAAGATATTGTGTTTGCCTATTTGAATGTTTTTGTCCAAACGGACTGTCCTGACCGGGGACAATGTTAAATGGGTGAAAAATGGTAGCCCATTCAGTTAGAGCTCTAGACTGCATATTGTTTGGTTAACTTGATGTATTAAAAGGAGAAGAAAAATAGTATTCTCACTTTTAATCAGGCGAAGTTAAAAATAACTTGATGTATTAAAAGGAGATGCATCTCACTTTTAATCAGGCTAAGTTATGTGGTTTTGTGTGAGTAAAGATCGAGGGTTTATATTATTTAACATGCTGGATTACCCTGGTATTAACATACACGTTTATGGGGCGTGTGGGGTTAAAATACGTGGTATGGGGCACGTAGGTTCAGTATATTAGATAATACGAATCTTCCGGATTTGAAATGGAAACTTTGTCTTTAAATGATTCTTTAAAAATAAAAGAATTCAATTTGGGAAAATGTTACAGTGTGAATAAAACATAGATTACTCATACCAGCTTCGTAAGCTGACCGGGTTTGTTGATATAACCCGGTACACTATTCCACGGTGTAGTGGTTATACCTGCAGGTTAGGATAACCAGGAGTAAGCAAGGCTGCATACATATTATTGGGTTATAAGACTTCCGCTGTTTATGTAATAAACTCTGATGGATTAATTATTTAATATTTTGTAATATCAATTTATTATTTAATTTATGGCTTGTAATATGTAACCCTAAAGAACGGGTTAGCATTTACATTTATTGGGCATGGAGTATAATTGTTGTACTCGAATTAAAAGGAAAAAAATTCTAGTGCATATTTGTATTTGATTCCATGTAGTCACGTTTCCGAATTGATTGTAATTAAGGGCAAAATGCCTTAATAATTGATTTGAAAATCGGGGCGTGACAAAATCATACTGTTGCATTGATTCCAAAGAGCATATTCATCTGGTTATTCTGTTTCTGAAGGAGGCTCAATAGAATCGTTGATGAAGCCAACTTGATTCTTGGCTGTGAGGGCATGAAGTATGGATTTGCTCTAGTCTGAATAATTGGCGCCGTTCAGTTTTGATGGAACGAGCACATGGCCGGGGTGGTCTGATGGGTGAATGTAATATGGACTTGATGTATTCATGATGCTGCTGCTTGAAGATTTGCTTTTATCTGATGTGTCGTCTTTGTCTTTTCCTGTCATGGTGGTGGCGTTGAAAGCTTACTAGGTTTTGAGAAAATAAGAAATCAGGCATCAGGATGATGCTTTGATACCATGAAAAGAAATGGCTGAATAATAGTTCTTCTATATATTCAATGTTAACTTATACACAACATATATACAAGTGCAGCAATCAATTGTTCCTACATCTAAGGCCTTAAAGCAGTGATCCACAATTAGTGGGATCCAGTAACATCTAACTAAGGAAAGGAGATAAAATACATAATTACAAAATATCTCTCAATACATATAGTACCTGAACTATTTCTCAATTATATACTTGGTACCTGAACTTTAATTTTTGTCACAAGTAGTACCCAAAGTTTCAATTTTTGTCACAAGTAGTACCCAAAGTTTTTGATTTCATCTCTTTTGGTACCTAAGGCCGATTTTTGTGATATTATATGCGCGTGTTAAAAAAAAAGACTAAAATGGAAAACTTTGGGTACTACTTGTGACAGAAATTGAAAATTTTTGGTACTACTTGTGACAAAATTGAAGTTTAGGTACCATTTAGGATGAACTCGAAGAGTTCGGGTACTGGTTGTGATCAAAAGTGAAGTTCAGGTACTATGTATATAATTGAGGTAAAGTTCAGGTATCATTTGTGATAAAAACCCAAAAATAAAAATAAAAATCTATTTGGGCTGCTTTTGACGTTCTCTAACGTCGTTTTTCACTTTTCTCTTTCTTTCTTTATTTCTTTGTGCTGCTCGATTGTTCTCTGTCTTCCTCAATTCCTCTTCTGGTTCATATTGATGGTTGATTGATGGAGATAAGATGAAAATCGAAATCGAACAGAAATTGAATGATTTGTTTTGGTGCCAAATGAAATCTGGGATTCTTATCTTTTGAATCTAAATTTCATAGTTTTTCTCTGATGTCATCAAAGTTCATCAGATTTTCAGGTTAAAGATTTCAGTTTTCTAATAGAATTGTATCTTTTTTATTTCGGGTACCTGTTCTATTCTGGGCTATAACAAGCCAATTGTTTTCCTTGTTCGGTTGTTGAAGAACAAAAGCGTGTTGGATTGATATTGAATAAATTGAAAAGCAAAACTTGCTTGAATACCCATATGAGAAAAAAGCTTTGTAAGGGCAAAATATTTGCTATTGGCTATTTCCTATTTGACAAAACCTCTTCCCTTGTGTTAGCAATTCTTTTGTATCATTGCTAGTTTGTTTTAGGGATTAGAAGTCGTGGCTTCGGTTGTTCTTACTCGAGATGGTTCGTGAAGACGCCTTTCTTATCCGGTCTTTTCTCCGGACTTCGATCATTAGTCATCGAAGGTTTCGTTCAAGCATCTCAAGGTATGACTCATGCATATGCACATGCACTTCATTGACATTTAGTCTTCCTTGTTTTCCTAGGTTTATCTAGGTTGTTTTCCTTTCTCTTATGATGTGAATCACATAAGTATAGGATGCTTGATTGCCACACTTGTGTCTAGTATCACAAGTTTCGAGTGCTTATTTTATATGCACTTGTTCATACATTTGAGTTTATGATGTTAGGATTGCTAGATCTTCTTAGAGATTTGTTTTGATTAGCATTCCTTTATGTTTAAGGCTGTTTTATGCCTTGCGATCGATCGTCATTGTTCATGCGATCGATCGTACCACGTGGCAAATTTGTCCGTTGGATTTTTATGACCGTTGCAGTTCGAAAATATGTCCGTTAGGACTTTTCGTGCGATCGATCGCACGACATTCTGCGATCGATCGCAAACAAGGGTTTCGCACTTCCAGGAGCTTCTGTCTTCTTATTTTACACTGTGCGATCGATCGTAAATATCGTGCGATCGATCGCAAATGCTACTGGACTGTTTTCTATAAATAGAATCCCTTTGTTTCATTTTGGTCAACTCTTTCCCCATAGTCGAAAATACACTTTGAGAGAGTTCTTTGGTATTGTGAGTGATCCTAGTTCCATGTTGTAGGTTCCTCACCTTGATCTCCATGATTAATCCTTGCTAAACACTTTGATTTGCACTTAGTTGCTTGTTTAGCTTATGTTATAGGATTTAGGAGATTCTATTCAACTCTAGCAATTGTTCCATGTTGAATTGCTGAGTTGAAGGATTGAATCATTAGTTTCAATCTTCTTTGTTGTTTGTTTGTTTAGCTAATGATCCTTGTGATTAGTTAAACAAACCCTTGAATCATATTCAAGGCTTTTCAATTCGGTTTGCTTAATGTAAGCAATTGTTCCTTGTTGAATTGCTTGTGTTAATTGAATTGAATTCATTCATACATACACACACACACACTTGCATAGTCGGTGTCTTGCGGTTGGAGGATTCACGCGGTGAAGTTCGATCAATCGGAGAAGCTTGAGGTGGGATCACTTGAAGAGCATTCGGGGCTACACAAGGTTAGAGCTGCCACTAGTCATAGGGTTGATAGTGTAGAGTTTGGGACGGAGTTCCCCCTTGTACGTGTTGCCGTTTGGCGTTTTCATAGTGTTACACAAGAGCGTGGGGTACGGCTCCCCTCCGGTTTTCCTCTAGAGGTAGAGGTTCCGGGTGACCATATTGTGTGTTGATTGTGTGTTTGCTATTATCTATATTGTGCTTAATTGATTAGCATATTGTGTGCTTGTTCATACATAGATATATATAGTCCGTGGTGTGCTAGTTTGATGCACACCTTGAGATTCTAGGTTGTACAATTGATTGTGCTTGTTGCATATATATTTGTTATCAATTGTGTATTGCTTGTGCAATAGTTAAAACCTAGGTTGTTTATTGTGAAGCATATTTGTATTGCTTCCTATTGTTGTTCACTACTTAGTAGAATTGTGAATATAATTGTTGTGCATGTTAATTGCATCATATAGTGAACACTAGACCGTGGAGTGCTAGTTTGACGCACTCTTTGGGTTTTAGGATTGTTTCAATCAATTGTGTTTATTGCATAAGTAATTGTATTGATTGAACAATTGTTTGTTATAGGAGAGTTAATTTTAAATTGGTATATACTCTCCGATTAGTGTTTAAAACGACTACCGTTATTGGGACAATCCGAGTACACCGGAATTTCAAGCTTTCTTTTTCCTTTTTCGATGGTGCCCAGATTATTACCAAAGAAGGGTTTAATCACACAAAACACACAAGTAGGGAAACATCAATTGCACAAGATTAAGGTTTGATTGGTGACTGAGATTTGTCCAACTAATAATGAAATCCTTTTCAGGGAGGAAAACAAACAAACAAAACCAAGGCAGCTGAAATCCGAATTGTAAAATAGATTTTTTTAATATTTTTTTAATAAAAATACATGTGTCCGTCTATGATTGGTTAGCTGGGATAGGGTGAATACTCACCCAAGAATTATCCATCATATAATAAAGACTTATTAATAACTTTCAAACTCAACCGTATGTGTTTTTAATTAGTTTTTTGTTGAAGGAAACCTACTTTGTGTGTGCCTTGTCAACCTAGGATTAGATTAGGTAGTATAGCATATGAATTACATATTGAATAGAAGTCCTATTAGGACATGGATTGTACCCTTGTGTTTCTCTATATATAGAGGCACCTATTCATTAATAAAAATACTCTCTATTCCTATGCTATTTGCTCTCTTCTTTACTTTCTGTCTTGTGGTTGATTGCACCTTTACTTAAACACGTTATCAGCACGAACCTCTAAACCCTGAGATCAAAAGCCAAAATCCTTGAGCATAGCATCCTGCTAGCGCCAACACCCTAGAACCCTAACCCTAGGTTTCCCGTGTGTTTTCGCTGCTGCTAACCGCCGCACGATCGATCGCAGGCTGCCGCACGATCGATCGCACGAAGCTTCTGCCGAGAATCATCTTCTTCTTCCCGCTTGCTTCTGCTTGCTCCTGCCCCCTCCTACTGCCTGCTGCTGCTCCTGCTTGCTGCTGCTAATCTCCTCTACTCTCTAAAGTTCAAGAATCAAGGTTCAAGAAAAAAGAATACCAAGTAAGCTTTTATAAACGTTGCTGCTTTATGAATTTAAATTCACCTTTCTTTTTCTCAAGGGACTTCCAACATCCCTCCTCTACCTCCCACCTTTCTATAACGTGGGATTCTTGAATCGGACCTATCCAAACTATGAGAAGCATTAGGGGAGTGATCGAGCTTCATATCGCTTGCGATATGTGTAAGTCATGAGCACCTCTAATGTCATCATGCTATTGGTGATGACCTCAAAAGCCGAACTGTGGGGGTTCGAGCTAATACTCCGGATGATGAATCCGTAGAGAGAAGAGACCTTGAACGAGGAGTTCATTGAATGATTTACCTCCGGATGAGGAATCCGTAGAGAAGAAACGACCTATGGTTCATGACCTATTCCCTACTAGGCTCACCTGTTTGGGTATGATGTCTAGGTATATAATTTGAGATAAGTGGTATTAAGGGAGCTTGCTCACACCGACATCTCTTATTATGTATCTGGTCATATCTGAGTAGAGCTACCGAAAAGGTTTAGGGTTGTGGCCATACTACACCAAAGTTTCACCTAAATCCAATACATGGAAAACGTTTCTTGAAAGCATAGCTCAGAAACCATATTTGTTTTCGTGGGAGTTTAACTCCGAAAACTAACCTCAATTCTCTTGTTGTTTCAGATGGCAAATTACCTGAACAAGTTGGACTTCACACCTTTGGATTCCACGGGCATTGGATACCATAAGTGGGTTCGCGATGTACGCAACCACCTGAAAGCTCAAGGTAGCATATCTGCAATCAATGAGCCCCCTGCAGCTGCACCTGCAGATAACGTCGCCGCACTTGTGGAAGGACCACTAACTGCCGCCGCTGCAGCCGCTGCCGCTGCTACTGCACAAGCCACCGCTGATGCTTTAGAGGCTAAGAATGCCAAAGCAATCATCATGATGATACGTCACATGGATGAATCTCTACAATCCGAGTACCTCAATGAGGAGGACCCCAGAAGACTATGGGTTGCACTCGAAGAGCGTTTTGGCAATGTTCGTGAATCCCTGCTTCCTGACCTAGAGGTGAGATGGCAGCAATTGCGCCTCTGTGATTATACCTCGGTCCTAGAGTACAACTCGGAAGCACTCCGCATCAAATCCCTCATGGAATTCTGTGAGAGGAACATAACTGATGCGATGATGATTGAGAAAACCCTCTCTACCTTTCCCGTCTCTGACTTGGTAGTTGCAAAGAACTATCGCATTGAAGTACAGAATAAACGGATCACAAGATTTCATGAGCTTATCTCTGCTCTCTCTGTTGCTGAAAAGCACGAGAAGATACTTGTGAAGAATTATAATGCGAGGCCCGTGGGAACAAAGCAAGTTCCGGAGACCCATTATAATGGCGCCCCAAGGAGAGGCCGCCGCGAGCGAAACCCTAAGTCTAGGGACAATTCTGGACATCCTGGTCCATATGATCGCTTTGCTCAAGAAGGTAGCCGCCGAAATAGGCGTGGAGGAGGCCGAGAAGGCCACCCAAGAGGAAGAGCCGCCGGCCCTATGATAGGGACCGGCGCTAATGCGGTGCCACTAAGAGTGAGAGCACCACGCGTGAACAACGCGCCTCAATCAAAGGATTCTGATCAAACATCTTTGTGCTTCAGGTGTGGAAAGACTGGCCATTGGGCCAAGATCTGTAGAGCCTCTCAGAATGTTGCTAACGCATACAAGCTGTATCGCGAAGCCATGGAAGCTCACAACTTTGAACAAGAGGATGACGAAGAGAACGTCGAATTGAGGTTTGAAGACTTTGAAGCTGGGAAGAGTGATGACACTCCTGATTTCGCTTAAGTCCTTTATTTTCCATTGTATTGTTGATTTAGCTTTGGTAAAGACCAAGTTGGAACTTTGGATGTTATTCATTTGGTTTATATCTTTAATAAAATTTGGAGTTATTTGCTATACTCAATTTTAATTATTTGCTATGCCCTATATACTCCGAGAAGAAATAGAAATCTTGTGAGTTTTAAAGATATAAGAACCAATGAATTCCATGCAAGATGCATGATGAGAATGGAAAAGAATCCCTTTGCATTACCTCTAATGACTGCGGTAGAAAGCGCATCTTAGAGAAGCTTATGTGTCTCTCTAGTGGGTAATATGTTACCACTATTCGAGCTATTGAATCAAACAATGTCATTCGGGATGACCTCTTAGATTCAGACACATATTGGCTTTGGCACGACAGGTTGTGACACCCTGGTCGTGATATGATGATCCGTGTATTGAAAACCTCACACGGACATCCATTCTTTCGAGCTAATTGAAGCATGAATCGAAGAGCGATTCAAGGAGATGAGACAGTTATGAGAAAGAGCAAATTTGCCACTGTCCGACGCCGTACGATCGATCGCACGATACCTGCGATCGATCGCAACCTTCCAGGCTGCGTCGTTAACGAACCCGAGAGCTCGGACGATCGATCGCATCCCCCTGCGATCGATCGCAGGTTCCTTCCTGTACGATTTCTGGAACCAGAGAGCCCGGGCGATCGATCGCACATCCCCTGCGATCGATCGCATGTCCCATCCTGCATTGTTACAGGAACCCGAGAGCACGGGCGATCGATCGCACCCCCCTTGCGATCGATCGCATAGAACAAAATCCTCTATCTCGGATGTGGACAATTCCTCCTATGCTTCTGAAGCTTCCAAAGCCAAACGCTCATTATGCAAAGCGTATTCCTAAGGGAAATAAGGACTAAGATCGTCCTATGCAAAGGATTCTAAAGTACTTCTCCCATCCTTACAGAGAATCCAAGTGGATACCTGTGGACATATTGAACCACCAAGCGGGCCATTTATGTAGTTTATGGTGTTGGTTGATGCATCGACATGCTGGTCACATGTTATGATGTTGTCCATTCGTTATGCTGCTTATGCTAAACTCCTAGCACAGAGTATTCGCCTGCCGGCTCACTACCCGGATCATCCCATTAACTATCAGGCTTGATAATGCTAGGGAGTTTACATCGAAGATTTTCGATGACTACTGCATGGGATAGATGTTAGGCATCTAGTCTCACATGTGCATACCCAGAATGGTCTTGCAGAGATTGCCATTAATAGAATACAAATGGTCACGAGGACGTTGGTAATGCGCACCAACTTTTCTCTCTCTGCCTGGGGGCACGCAGTATTGCATGCAGCTGTGCTTATTCGTCTGAGGCCCATCACCACCCAATCTTTGTCTGCATTACAGCTAGTGACTGGGTACGAGCCAAGCATATCGTACTTACGCATATTTGGGTGTGTTGTTTATGTGCCTATTACGCCGCCACAGCGTATTAATGTGGGTCCTCAGAGACGAATGAGTATTTATGTTGGATTTGAGTCTCCAACCACAATCCGCTATGTAGAACCCTTGACAGGCGATCTATTTGTCACTTCGATGAGACAGACTTCCCGTCGTTAGGGGGAGATAAGAACGTGAACGTTCAACAGGAACGACTGGAATTGTCGTGGCCTGTCCCCACTCTGTCTCATAACGATCCCCCTACTGCAGAAAGTGCGTAGAATTATAGATCTTCAGAAGGTCAGAGATTCTCTTCCTGACGCTTTCTTAGATCTTAGTGACTAGATCATATATACCAGCTGCAAACATGCCTGCAAGGATGCAAGTGCCTGAACAAGGACTTGGACTCAAAGTCGCTATTGCAGCTAACCCTATGGGAGGGACAACTGGTGGCGCCACTGCCAGTAATGGTGGTGATGTGGCTTAGGCCGTGGCTCCGCTGAGGAAGCGTTGGAGGCCACTAGGTTCGAGGGATTCGCGCCCTAAGAAACGGGCTGCGATGGCACCTAATAACCCTCTCATCATTGATACTCAAAATCCGTCCATGAAAACGTTCTGGATTATGGTTATGTCCAAAAGACATCTTCGGGGGACGCCCTGTCGCTAAGACCTATCCGTAGGAACCTAGAGATCTCGATTATTACACTAGTGTACATGAGACGTGGGATAGAAACTCCATCACAATTGATGATGTGTTTGCATATGCTTGTGCACAAGAGTTCATTGAGAATGATGATATTGAACCTCGCTCTGTTGATGAATGCCAACGTAGAGCTGATTGGCCTAAATGGAAACATGCGATCCAGGTTGAGTTGAACTCACTAACAAAGAGAACGGTAGTTGGGCCGGTAGTGCCAATACCTTCTGGAATAAATCCTATTGATACAAATGGGTCTTTGTTAGAAAGCGTAGTGAGAGAACGAGATATGAAGCTCGCCTTGTGGCGCAAGGCTTCTCACAACGCCCTGGAATCGACTACGATGAGTCATACTCTCTCGTAAAGGACGTCATAACGTTCTGCTACCTTGTCAGTGGTAGTTTTCCGAAAAACTGAACATGCAGCTTATGGATGTGGTCATAACATATCTCTATGGGGATCTAGATATGAGAATTTACGTGAAGGTCCCGGATGGGCTTCATTTACCCAAGTCAAGTGGCTCTAGACCACAGAGCACGTTTGTAATAAGATTGCAACGTTCACTATATGGATTGAAATAATCCGGACGGATGTGGTATACCCGTCTAAGTGACTACTTGATTGGAAGAGGGTATGTGAACAATAAATTGTGCCCCTGCGTGAAAACAAGTTCCGGATTTGCAAGTGCCAGTGAATACTTGAAATCCGTGTTTGGGATGAAAAGATCTTGGGAAAGGATGCTCAGGAGATTTAATATGGATAAAGTCCATCCTGTTAAGCACTCTCATGATTGGTCACAGTCTAGATCCAAGAAGGATCCGTTTCACCCAAGGGATGATGGTGAATACGTTTTAGAGGCTGAGGTACCGTACCTAAGTGCAATAGCGCATTATTGTACTTGGCACAGTGTACAAGACCCAATATCTCCTTTGCTGTCAACTTGTTGGCTAGATTTAGCACTGCGCCCACGCAACGCCATTGGAATGGCATAAAGACTATCTTTCGTTACTTGAAGGGTACGATTGATATGGGCTTGTTCTTTCCCTACAAAGAGGCATGAAAATATGGCAAAATGGGTGAGGAACCCGTGCCTTCTGCCGTCGGACGATCGATCGCATGGAATACCACGATCGATCGTACCGAGCTTCTGCCATCGAGGCGATCGATCGCATAATGTCACGATCGATCGCACGAGTGCTGCTGCCCATTATTCCGAAAATCTTTGTGATGTTTTGGTGGGTTTTGCTGATGTTGGGTATCTCCCTGACCCATATAAAGGTTGTTCCCGAACTGGTTATGTCTTTGCCATGGGTAACACTGCGATATCTTGGAAGTCTACTAAGCAGACTCTTGTCGCTACTTCTTTGAACCATGTTGAGATTATTGTTCTCCATGAAGCAATTCATGAGTGTATATGGTTAAGGTCCATTGATACACATATAAGAAGTACAGGTGGTTTGAGGTCAACCACTGATGAACCTACATCCATTTATGAGGATAATGCTACCTGCATTGGGCAGGTGAAGCAAGGTTTCATCATAGCCGACAACACCAAGCATATATCGCCTAAGTTCTTTTGTAATCAGCAATAGCAGAAGTTACTTAAAGATTAAAGTGAATCATGTCCGTTCTGAGGACAATGTGGCAGATTTATTTACTAAGTCATTGCCTAATTCCACATTTGAGAAGCATGTGAAAAGCATTGGTTTGCTTAAGTTATCTAACCTCCCATGATTGTGGAAATCAGGGGGAGACGCAGACTTCGGGGGGAGTCTGGCGTCCATGCAAAGTTTCCAAATGTGAAGGGTGTGTTGTACTCTTTTTCCCTTCGACCAAGGTTATTTTTCTCCCACTGGGTTTTTGTTACTTGGCAAGGTTTTTAATGAGACAACGTGAGGAGCACCACCTAGTGTTGACGCCACAAGGGGGAGTGTTGAAGGAAACCTACTTTGTGTGTGCCTTGTCAACCTAGGATTAGATTAGGTAGTATAGCATATGAATTACATATTGAATAGAAGTCCTATTAGGACATGGATTGTACCCTTGTGTTTCTCTATATATAGAGGCACCTATTCATTAATAAAGATACTCTCTATTCCTATGCTATTTGCTCTCTTCTTTACTTTCTGTCTTGTGGTTGATTGCACCTTTACTTAAACATTTTTTAAATTTTAAATATCAACTAACATTTAAATAAAGGGTATATATCTAAAACCAGCTAAATTACCCAAAATACCCTCATCATACAAAACAATGTCACAGAAAACCTACCCAGCAATTTCTCTTTCCCGTTCTCTTCTCATCAGTTCTGAGTTTTCGTGTGAAATTATCAAGTTTAGATGAAGCTTGTTTGTTCAAATCCATGGCGCGGGAATGCCATTTCTAGGGTTTTCGGCGCCTTATTCTACTCCACTCAAGCCTCCCCACCACCCCCACTTCAGTCTCTGTTCCGCAGGATTTCGCGGCTTGGAAACGAAAACCTTAGGGCTTCTATTCCCCCAATCCTCAATCAGTGGGTTGCCCAAGCTAGAGACGTCAAGCAACTAGAGCTCCAAGCTTTCATTGTCAAGCTCCGTAAATTCAAGCTCTACAACCACGCCCTCCATGTTTCAACGTGGATGAGTGATGAATTGAAGCTTGATCTGACTCCCGGAGACATTGCTGCTCGGATAGATTTGATCTCAAAAGTTCACGGCCCCGAAGATGCCCACAAGTATTTTCATGGCGTCCCAGACCCAGGTTCGCAAGCTTATAGCGCTCTCTTACATGGCTATGCACAGCATAAATTGTCCGATAAGGCCGAGACTGTTTTCCAGAAAATGAAGGAGTTGGGTTTTGTGATAGGAATTCGGTCTTATAATACAATGTTACGGATGTATTTTAAGAAGGGTGACCATGGAAAGCTAGATCTTCTAGTGAAAGAGATGGAAGAAAAATGCATTGATCATAACAACGAGACTTTGAAGCTTCGGTTGTATTCATATGCAGCCGTTTCGGACATAGACCGAATGGAGAAGGTTTTGCTGGAGATGGAAGCCGATCCCCTGGTCGCTATAGATTGGTGTGGTTATGTTGCTGCAGCCAAAGCATTCATGAAGGCTGGACAATTGGAGAAGACGTTGACATTGCTGAAGCGATCAGAGAAAGTCATTAGCAATAGCACAAGGAAAATTGCTTATGAATGCTTGCTGTCTTCATATGCTGCTATTGGTAAGAAAGATGAGGTTTATCGTATTTGGAATTTGTACAAAAATATGGGAAAGATCAACAACAATGGGTATCATTGTATGTTAGTTTCATTGGTGAAAATGGATGACATTGTTGGTGCTGAGAAGATTGTGGAGGAATGGGAGTCTGAATTCAAGCAATTTGACCTTCTGATACCCAACTTTTTGGTCAATGCTTACTGCAAGAAAGGTGTTTTGGAGAAGGCTAAATCATATGCAGAGAAGCTTGCAGAGAGTGGAAAGGAGGATGTAAGCACATGGTGTCTTTTGGGTAAGGGATATCATAAGAATAAGCAGGTATCAGAGGCAGTGGAAGCAATTACAAAGGCAGCAAACTTGCCATGTCGACCAGGATGGAGGTTCAATTATTACACTTTGGCTGGATGTCTTGAGTACTTGAAAGAGAAGGGAGATGTGGAAATAGCTCATGAGTTGCTGAGATTACTGACAGAAAAGGGTCATATAACAACAACTTTTTGTGAGACCTTAAAAAATTGTGTTAATGGTGAAACTCAGGCTCTGAGGTCCCTAGTAGGTGAAGAAGGAAATCATTTGGAGGTAATGGATAAAATTCAGGACGGAGAGACGGAGACCACAGATTGTGGAGCTCAACAATGTGGGTAGGCATGTAGCAGCTAATTAAATTTCTATGGAAGTTATGTTGTTAATCTACCTACAAAAGGTGAATATCTATAAAATAGCACCAGTTTTTGTGCTTCAGATGACTTTGTAGCTGCTAGTTTATTCTTCAGCAAATACATGTTTAGCAAAATTGAAGGTTCTCATACATGCTATTGTTGTATTTAGGATGGGTTGATTTAATTTTGTCTTGGACCAGAGTGCTACCCAGCACATACCAGAGCATAGTTTGTGGTGTTAGTAATTTAGCTATGTATCTGAGTATCTGACATATGATATCTGGGAAAAGGTCCTGTGGTGGAACTTTCTTTTTCCATGTGCCTAAGCTGAATCCAAAGAGCAGCTTGTTAAAGGCGGTGCTTTTTGGCATGATACTTGGCAACCTTCAGGTCATTTGTCTCTTAGATGGAGTCACCACAGTATTATTGATTATATGGGGTTCTTTTGGATGGATCCAAATGGTCTTGGCCACTCCTCCTGATGTCTTGCTTTTTATTTAATTAACTATGGCCAACATCATGCTTGATGTTGAGACTGAGAGTAAAGACGGAATTTCTTGCTTGATGGGCAGTGGTGTAATTCTAATGACTTTGCTTGGCATTTTTTGAGACCTGTTAAACCCGTTGTCTCTGTGTATTGGTTTCGTCTTGCTTGGTCTCAGTGGAATTTCCCAAGGATGAGCTTCATCCTTTCGTTGCCTATAAAATAGACACATGTGACAAAGGGTAGGATCATTGGTTGATCATTGAATTTTGACTTGGGTTGTCTTCTTTGTCACTCTGATCATGACTTGCATATGCATGATTGCTCAAATAACACAACTGAGAGATGCACCATTGCTGTTTGTTCAATTATTAACCTCTCATACCAGCACAGCTAGCTGCACAAACACACCATCTCCTTTCTCACTCTCTCTCTCTCTCTGACCATACTCTCATTAGCTCTTTGATAACTTGTCTCACTGCCCTCCAGTCTCAGGCTCATCACATTTGGGATCAGTAAGTAAGGCAGTGAGTTATGTTTGTTTTTATCATGCTAATTAATTATATATCATCATGATCATGTGGTACAAGTATCTATATTCATTATTTGAGCACCATAATTTTTTTTCAGTTTTTTATTTTTTATTTTTATCTTGCTGATTGTAACTTCATAGCTAGTCATATACGATGTTATAGGTCTTTACCCTAATATTTCATGCTAATTAAGTACTCATCTGCAATATTGAATACCATTTGAGACTAAGATCAAGATGATGTTAGAAATAAAGATATCCCAAAATTTTTGGGTTCTTGGATATGATATACAAAATGTGCCGACTATAGGTACACAAAATGGTGGTGAAATAGCTCAAGATGATGTTAGAAATAAAGATATCCCAAAATGGTGGTGAAATAGCTCAAGATCAACATGTTGTTTAAAGATTATTTATAGGTACACAAAAGGATAAGAGCAATTAATTTACTTATTCTAAGAAAAAAATAATTAGGTATTTGAGTAGGCACTGAATAATGTACAGAAGGTTTTATTACTTAACCCATTGATAGACTAAGTTTTTTTTTTATTTTTTTTTATTTGTACAATAAGAGGCTTTGTTTGTTCTTTTTCAAAGAAAAGTAACTGGAAAATTTCAGTAGTGGAAGTTTAGAGTGGATGACTTGGGTTTGGTCTTACATAATAAGATATAAAGCCCTCCATTAGTCGGCACATTTTGTTGGGAATGACAGTGCATTTTTGGATATGATATACAAATGTGGACAGTTTGTGAGTTTGACATGAAAAATCAAGCAAAAGAAAGCTGCAGAGGATAATTCCAAAGCCTTGCATATTATTAGCCTTCACATTATAAAGTTGTTGGAATTGATCCGGCTTTGAATGTTTAAGGCAACCTTTGCGTAGTTTCATGTTTGGGCATCTGGAGATTTAAAGGGTTAACTGCTGCACTTGATGGTGAAGAGTTTCATCCTCTCTATGACAGTCTATCCAACTTGGAGTGAAACAAATGCTAGGACTCTTAGAAAAGAGAGAAAATCCCCTGTTGTGTTGCATATAGCAACAACACTATTAGATGCCTGATGGATTGTATCAATTTCAAGCCTTTCCCTTAGAATCTGACCGTGTTTTATGAGCAAGGCTCCATTCTCGGCAATTGAAGTTGGTTGTTTTCTTGTTGTGGCCTTTCGTCATTGCTAGTGCTTCTTTGGCTGGTCCAATTCTTGTGTTGTGCATTTTGCTGCAAAAAAGATGGGGAGAAATATTTTGTTGCTTGTAATGCTGTTTGCTTAATTTTAATTGCTCTTTTTTTTTTTAAATCGTTCTGTTCCTTTGAGGTGTGATATGTGTGGGTTCTAGCTATTCTTCTTTATGGTTCATTATATTTTTACTTGGCTCCGCCCACACCCAAAAAAAGAAAAAGAAAGAAAAGAATTCTGGGAATTTCATGAGAAGATATTTTTAACATCTTTGATACTCAAAATTATTGCGGTTGTAACCAGCTACAGGCTTATAGAACGAAAAAATTTGTACTAATAGATTGAAGCTACAAGAAGTTAGCAGGTAAGTACGGTGCTAATTGATAGAGCAGAAAGAACTCCATATAATGTATTTCTTAGTAACAGTCGCAATCTAATTGAATTAGATTAGGGTCTCTTCAGGAAAATATGTAACTTGTCCAGTTGTCTTGACTTGCAAGAGAAGCACCAATTTTTGGATGATATAGATAGATCATGCTAGTATACTTCGCACTTTTCTTAACTTTTTATTTATTTATTTATTTATTTATTTTTTATCAATGTAACAGATCTTTCTGAGCTCATTTTTGAATGCCATGTGGTCTAAGTGTCTACAGAATGCTTCATTTGCTGTCAGGATGATGCATTTCCAGAAGAAATTCTTCCCAAGCCATGCAAATGTGCAAAGCAAGATGCAGATTCGATCAAGTCTTCTAGTTTCCCTCACCATCTCCTAGTCAAGTATTGATGCTCCAGTTGAAAAATCCTCCCTGCTCTAGGGCATTGAAATTTGACACATTTGAAAAATTAGAAGACTGAGGTTTTGCAATCGGTATGTAGATTCTTTGTTCTTGTTCTTACAGCATCAGTCGCTTTCTGTAATGTTCATGTACTCAGCTGGAGGAGTGTTGGTAATTTTAGGGAATTATGGTCTTTGTGATACAAATTATGGCTGACATTATAAATTAGAAAAAGTTGGTGTTTCATTAAATCATACCTATGTTTTTGTGTAGATGAGCCACGTTGGTCCTTTACCGTACTTATATCCGTTATGTACCATTCGATGAGATTTTACCTCTGGTCTTTATTAATAAAGTGTATTCCAACAAAAAAAAGATCATCCTTTGTCAAACATCAGTTGCAGTCCCAAAAAGCTTAAAAATTAATCACTTTATAGTGATTGATTAGCACTCATTCTGTACATTAACATGAGAGTTTGATACTTTGGTTATTCTAGAAGCAATTAGATCACTATTATGTCCGAAGAGCAGGAGTGCCTTGCAATTAGATAGAAGGCATATTCTTCCTCTTGTGTTAATATCTCAATCATCAATTTAAAGTCGAACTTAGAGCATCTTCAATCGTTATGTCAAATTCAAATTTGACAGTTGACATGGCAATTGACAGAAATGCTAGGTTTCTACCGGTGCGGATGAGTTTTGACGAAGAGAGGAAGATGAAAAGAAAGAGAAGCACAGAGAGGAGAGATGAGAAGAGAGAGAATATGAATAAAAAAAGAATAAGATACGGGATGAGTATGGGTTGGAGAGTAAAGATGCTCTTTAATTAATACAAATTTATGGGATGAGTATTTAAAAATGACTTTGGGAGGCAATCACACAGAACACGTTTAAATATTTCTTAATTTTGCAATCATACAGCATAAATAAATTGAAAAGTCAAGTCGTTTTAAAAAACAAAACTAGCAAATTGCCAAATTCTCTACTCGTTTATTCTAAAAGCATCAACCAAAGTCTTTTTTTTTTTAAAAGCATTCAGATCTAGAGCAAACAGAGGACTCTGTTTTATGAACAGAGAGCTATTACATATGTTCGTTATCGAACTATCATTACTGTCTCGATCTGAAAGACTACGAATTCAATCTTGAGGTGTAAGGTATAAATTATAGGTATAAGCTGATTTGTTGAAATAGCTAACAAGGAACGCAACTTCAACCTCTGTTCTTTTTTTCTTGTCAATTAAGTTTCTTTTCCAAGCCCAACAGTCACTGGAACTTCCTCCTATTCCAGAGGTTCTGATTTTGCAAGAGTTCTGGTTTTGCTTTTTGGGTTTAACGCAAGCTATTCTTCATGTTAATGTGACAGGTTTTTAAAGGAAGCCGCAGAGAAAGGAAGCGAAGTAAGCATGTCAGAAAAGCAGCAATCGGGGAATGGAAGTGAAGTTGTATTGGAGGTTGAAAGCGAAGAGATAGTAGACGAAGCAAAGGTGTCAACCGAGTCCAGTAATAGTGGCTATCATTCCTCAGATAAAATTTCAAGTTTCAGTAATGTCCCCATCCCCAATGAGACGTCCCTCACTGGGAGAAAATCATCCAATAGTCTTGGTCAACAATCAAAGCGCATTGATTCTGATATTGTTGGAGAGAGTAATTTAGAGCAGGAGGTTGGTTCCCCCGATAATAAATCAGCATATATCGAGGAGGAGGAGGAGGATGAGGAGGAGGAGATTTACAAGAAGGTTTACTTGAACAAGAAAGTGAAGCACAAGAAGAAGATGTTGATGGAGTGGATTGTTTTCGTGTGCAGTTTGGCTGTGTTAGTGGCTAGCTTTACTGTCGAGAAACTAGAGAATCGTAAGGTGTGGGGCTTGGAGATCTGGAAATGGTGTTTGCTTGTTATGCTGACATTCTCTGGCATGCCGATTACAAATTGTGTTGTGCATATGTTAATTTTTTTTATTGAGAGAAACTTTTTGTTTAGGAGGAAGGTGTTGTATTTTGTTCATGTAACGAAGAAGAGGGTTCAGGTTTTTGTGTGGTTGGGTCTGGTTCTTCTCACATGGCTACTGTTGTTCAAACGTAGGATTGAGAGATCAGAAAATTTTTCCAAGATTTCGGATCGTATTACGGGGACTCTTGTCTCGCTTCTTATAGGTGCCTTTTTGCTGTTGTTGACAAAGTTGTTGTTTAGGATCTTGGCATCCAAATATATGGAGGCCCCCTATTATGATAGGATTCAAGAATCTCTCTTCTATCAGCATGTTATTGAGACCCTTTTAGGGCCTCCGTTGGTAAACAAGGCAGAGGCAAAGGCTGGGAAGGAAAAAGAGGTCACTTGGAATGTGAAACCCAAGATGGTGTCAGTTGAGACCATGGATACTTTGGTGGATGCAACTTCTAGTAAAGAGATTACTAGTGAGTGGGAAGCCAAAGCTGCTGCCTACCACATTTTTAAGAAAGTTGCTAAGCGTGGTTTTAAGTGAGAAAAAAACTACCTTATTTTAAGTGCTTATTAATTTTGTGCCCTTTTCATATTAAATATCTTACTGTCGCGTAGGTACGTCGAGGAAGAGGACCTGATGAGGTTCATGACTAAGGATGAGGCGCCGTCAGTGTTTATGCTGTTGGGGGCCGGGGCAGCAGAAACTGGCAAAATTAGCAAAAAAGATTTAAAACTTTGGATGGTAAGACGATACCTTTCTCTATCGCCTGCTTCATTTGATCGAAAGATGTGCACAATTCCTTAACAGCATATTTCATTTAGGAGATACACTAGCATAAAACTATGCACATTTTTTTTATCAAAAAGAATAGGATAAATTTCCTCACTTGCACACTCTAAATTAATTGTGCCACTGTAATTCTAATTTTATTACTGTGACTTTATACTCACAAATTTTAATTAATCATAAAAGGTTTCTCTACTAGAGCCGTATCAAATTTTAACAGAATAATTGACAGAAAAAGAAATCTAATTTAATTATAACAGTGCAATTTTGCATCAACTCATTGTACTACTCAGTATTAATATTTAATTGATTGTCGTTTTCCTTTGGTCGAAATTGATACCATTTCAAATACCTCCAAGATTGTACGTATTAACTCCATTTCCAAATTAATATCACGTATCAAGATTGTATTTTGATTCAAAATTCCTAGTTCTCTAATATTGAGCTTTCTGTGTTAGCATAATAGTTTTTATTTCCATTGTTAGAGTAGCGCTTTAAAACTAACATGTTACCTTCATATTAGCTTGATAATAATGTAGAGGGGAGGTGAATATAACTATTAACTAATGGGTTTGCAAAAATGCTTCCCAAAAGTTAATGATTAGTTAAGGTTGATTAAAATTGGTGACTATAAGGACACCCGTGATGAAATTAAAAATGCAGGGATATAAATGATTTAAAGTGTAAAAGTCAAGAAGGTAAAATGAAATTAAACCAAAACACATACTTTTTTGGCCGGAGAAAGAGAAAAAACTTGAGTTTGCTTCATTTGACATTACTTTCCTTCATCTTCTGGTGAAGCAAAAAGATGAAAAGGTAATTTGGAATCAATGAAATTATGTTTGAATGTTTGATATTGAACTGCAAGATTCAAAAATAAAAAGGTAGAAAATTAAGCAACTCGATCATGAATTGTTGGATTTTCTGCGGTAGATGATTTTCTGAAGTACGTGGTGATTGGTGAAACATTTTGCCCCTTTGTGATGTTTTTGTTTTGCAGGTGAAGACCTACAATGATCGCAAGTCATTAATTTTTTCTATGAATGACACCAAACAAGTTGTAAAGCAATTTGACCAATTTTTTTCTAGCACGGTGATTGCTATTACCATCATAGTGTGGCTTCTATTGGCGAGAATTGTAAGCGCAGACCTAATTGTGTTCCTCTCAACACAGTTCTTAGTGGCAGCTTTTGTGTTTGGAAACACTTGCAAGAATGTATTTGAATCTGTCGTGTTTCTATTTGTAACACATCCATTTGATGTTGGTGATCGCGTAGTTGTTGATGGTGTTCAGGTAGCTAGCTGATCTTAACTATATATTTCAGAAGTTGGCCGGTTTAATTACTTTGTTCAAATTTCTAATACCAGCTGGTAATTAATCTTACAGATGGTGGTTGAGGAGATGAACATCATAACTACAGTCTTCTTGAAAGCCAATAATGAAAAGGTGTACTATCCGAATTCAGTTTTGAGCACCAAAACCATCGGCAATTATTATAGGAGTCCAGATATGGGAGATACCGTGGAATTCTCAATTGTTTTGACGCCAGTGGAGAAGATAGACATGCTGAGAAAGAAGTTAAAGGAGTGAGTTGATTGAAGCTTTTACTCGATCTTTACTTAATTGCTACATGCTGAACGATCATTTCTGGTCAAATTAATAATCTGTTTTGTTTAGAACATGAATTATGACTCGTATTCATACAGACTAGCTACACTACACACATCAACACATTGTTCCACTAGCTAGCTAGCTAGCATTTGGTCCTGCTCCTTTGTGAGTGTCATTTGGTAGTGCTCATTCGGGTTCACTCTCCAGCAAATTTCTTTTGTTTGCTTGCTCAGGTATTTGGAGAGCAAATCGCAGTATTGGCGTCCAGATCACGATGTTGTGGTGATTGATATCGAAGATGTGAATAAGTTAAAGATGGCGCTCTATGTTCATCACACTATGAATTTTCAAGAATTTGGGGAAAAGAATAAGCGGCGAACTGAGCTGGTAATCGAATTGATGAGAATTTTGGAAGATTTAAACATTACATACAATCTGCTGCCCCAACAAGTTAATCTCCCTCAAACTAAAGCAGATGCAACTGTTTCCTTCAAGAGATGAACAGTAAGGATATCATTTGAGACAAGGTTCCAAAATAATTAAGTAGCCTAGGCTAGAGGGATTGATGAAGTTCTGTTCTATTGTAGGTACGCATTGTCATTGTTAAATTTGGTTAGGAATTACTGCTTATGATGCCATTCCATCCCAAATAAGGTTTATCGAGGGAACTCAACTCCAGCAGATATATCGGCATGTCTTTTTATAAACGTCTGTTTATCTATCTATATCTATAATTCTATACTATATTAAAAGAAGAGAAATTATCACAAATGGCTTGGATTCATATGCAGCTCCAATTTTAACCATGGACTCTCACTTTTATGCTGTTGAAGAAAATGTGTTCTTTCAAGGCTGAAAAAACCAAAGAAGACATCGTACTGCTGAAAATTGGAGCAAATCAGTAACAACCAATTAAATAAGGAACTGGCTTATAATCACCTGCTAATTTCATAAGCTGCTGTTGGTAATAAAGACGATGTTTATCGTACTTTGAATTTGTACAAAAACATGGTAGGATTCTACCTGAAATAACTATGACGTATGAGCAAGGTTTTGGGGTCCTAAACCCTACTGAGCAGCCTGATCATATATTCCTATGCAACTTTCATTTCGAAAATGGCGCACTCTTCACATTAGGAATGCAATTGAAATTCAATTGATGCAAGTTTAGCCAAAGAGTACTGAAAATGCCCAACACCCAAAATCAAATACCAAATTTCAAACTCAGCAGAATACATGTATTCCTGTAACATCTTATTCACCAAGACTAATTTCATACATTAAAACTAAATTTATACATCAAGCACATACCGGAATCCAATAATATTCAGAGAGTTGCAGATTGCGGCGGCGGAACCACATAATCAAGAACGATCACGCTCTCCAAGTACTCCCTAACCTTGTCCTCCTCCTTCGAATCCACCGCCTCCATTTCGCTCACTCCCTTGAAAACCGCCACCGATGCGATGGAATACCCTTTCGCCCTGGCCGGCGAGAAGTTTTCTCCGACGCTAATCTGACCAACCTCCCCGAATCTCCCCTTAATCACCTCCAAAATCTCACCCTTGGCCGGTTCCCCCAAATTCTCCTTCAATTTCAAAAACGTGACACGGATGGCGGACCCCGGGGACAGGACAACCGGGCCGGTCAACCCCTCCGAGACCCAGTCAACGGCCATGATGTCCTCGCAGATTGGGAGGCCCAAGTCCTTGACGACGCTGAGGTGGTTGGGGTGCGCGGAATAGGCGGCGAGGTCGTCCTTGGTCTTGTAGCGGCTGTGGAGGAGGTGGGTGAAGGCCAAGGGGGAGGATCGAGTGCGGAGAAGGGGACCGGCGGTGAGGTGGAGCGTGAGATCGAGGGAGTTCAGGTCGTTGACGCCGTTGAGCCACGCGTTGACCTTGGAGGATTCGGTGTTGTCTTTGATCTTGAAGAGGACGATGTGCTCGATGACGGCCGACGATGACGACATCCTGACGGTGGTCGCAAAATTGGGTGAGAAGGAAAGTTCACTCTTCAAGTTACTCCAGATGGATGAGACCTTATATATATGTGTTGTGATGTCCCTCCTTTAATGGACGATGCAAGTCAAAAGTGGCAGCCATGTTTGATAGTTAACATGGTAGGTGTTTCATTGCTCAAAAAAAACAAAAACATGGTAGGTGTTTAATGTATGATTGCATGGTTCATGGAGAAACAAAGTCATGACTCATGCGTATGGTAGGTTTTGACTTGCATGTGAGGAAAGCATAGATATATATACATTATATATTTGTATGTGCATGTGCATGTGCATGTGCAGCAAATGCATGCAAGATGGAGAGTGGTGGAATGTAGTCTCCCATGCAGAGAGAAGACTAGAAGAGTGAGGGAGAGAGCAGCAAAGGGAAAACACCTTTGCGTATAAAAGCAGTGGCGGAACCAGGATGAAAATCTTGGGTGGGCTAATTTTCAAAGCAATTTTTTTTAACTCGCCGGCAGGGGAGATTTTTTTTCTTGAAGAACCTCATTGATATATTAAAATTTTAGATTAGAGAAGTAGTCCTGGATTCAGAAAAGTAGAAGACGTTTGGGGGGGGGGGGGGAGAAGAAAAATGGAGTAAAAGGAGACTTGGAGTCCCTCACTCTCTTGTTCGATCAGATTTGAGTCTAAGACTTAAAATGCTTTGGCAGTAGGAAGTTCGGCATGCCCCAGGCAATCTGTCAGGAAGAAGCAATGAATCAGCCAAGATCGGAAGGTCCCAAGGATATAGAGAAAAGATTAAGAGAAGGGAAGTACTCACTTTGCTGATTCCTTGAAGTCTTGAACCAGCCCAGTCGCCCAGAAGAGTACTTAGAAGACTCTTGTTGGTTTTGGAGGAAAAAAAATGGAGGAAATGAGACTTGCTCGATCAGCTTAGGACTAGTTTAATTATTTTTTTTGTGTAAACTATATATAGGTTAATTTTTTTTTGCCAAAAACTTGGTGGGGCTTAAGCCCACCTAAGTCTCTACATGGTTCCGCCCCTGTATAAAAGGAGTGGGTGTGCTACTGCACTCTGGGCATGGTAGAGAGAGAGAGAGAGAGAGAGAGAGAGATGGACGTGTATAATCTCATAGGGTGTTCTCGGTCGCCTTAATCCGAGAGGGTCAGCAACAAACCATAGAGAGTTGGGCCTGTTTGGAACTGCTTCTGAAATGTCTGAAAGCGCTTTTCAAATTTAGTAAAATCGCTTTTGTATGAGGAAGCACCTATCAAGTGCTTCTCAAAACCACTTTCAAGTGCTTCTAAAACTCACCCAAAACAAATTTTAATTTTTTTCAAATTTTTTTATATTATAATTAATTTTTTTAATTAATTCAAAAGCGCTTTTGGATATCCGAAAAGCAATCTCAAACAGGCCCTTTGTGGGGTGCAGACCGTTTAAGAGTGTGTATAACTAACTCTTGGGGTATGGTATTCTTCTAGGTTGAGAGATGAGTGTACAAGCAGTGGCGGAACTAGAATGTTCCGATAAGAGAGGCCGAAATAAAAATTATCATCACTACACCAGAGTGAAGGAGCTCAGGGAAGAGGAAACGATGACACTTGTATGGATAATTGGGTAAAAAAGAAGTAAAAAATAAAATTAGAAAGATTGATCTCTACGATTGATGAATAAAAGGTCTTTACTACTCAAGTACAAAGATATCTATAAAAATATTGGGGGAGGGGGGGCATACTTTATTTTAATGCAAAAATTATATTGGTCTAAAAAATGTAGATGGGGTCGTGGCCCCTTTTTGTCACCACTATGTTTCGTCACTGTGTACAAGGTTATCCTATTGTATACAAGGGCTCGGGTTTAGTATAATTAAACTCTAGAGCAAGTTTATGGGTTATGAGATTTAACTCATGTATCTTGTACTTATATTTCTTTCATAGTGAAGATGGTGAAAACTTTCCCGTGGACGTAGGCAATGAATATGCTGAACCACGTAAATAGTTGTGCACTATGTTTCATTTTTATTCTGCTTCATTGTATATTGTTGCATGGTGGGAATCTTGGTCAATTCCATGAATGAGAGTAAAATCCTTACATTATGATCAATTCATGGACCCAACAGTGGGTGTAGGAGGGGAAGAAGGATGATCACTAGGGTACGTGAACTCGTGAAGCAGCAACATTTTTTATGAAGGAAGATAGTATTGCTTTTATTCAAAATTTACCTTCTCTCCCGATCGAAGCTGATTCGTAGTTGGGCTGGCATTGGTAGTAAACTGCAGGTACTTAGGCCCAAACCGAAACCAAGTCGACTTTTCTCAGTAAGCCCAAATCATGGGCCGAAACCGAACCGTTGGCAGCCCAAACTGAAACTTCGGTAAAATGGCAACCCAAATCGTCGTTCGGTCAGTAATGGGCACTTACCGTTTGCAATTGGGCCTTAGCTCCAAAAATAGTGTACGCTCCTAGTTCACTTCAAGTTCGTTGTTGACGATGAACCACCTTTTTCAGCTATTCCTACGAAGAAATCATGAGATTCATACATTAATACAAATTGACATCGTCATCGTGAATATATCAAGGCAAAGACAACCTAATATTTGCATATATTACATTCGTATGTCGATGATGACACAAACTTTAACCTCCAGAAAGCTTCTGCCAAAACCCACTATGAACGAGGGTTTGATAATTTGGAGATTTTACAAATTAGGGGTGTGTTTGTTTCGTCGAAGTCAGGGGTGGATACGGGGAGTATTTCTCTTGGTCGGGTTTCATTGATTTCTGCAGGAATCTAGGTTTCAGAGATGACATCTTGAGAGAGTTTTCGAGGGAGAGATGTAAGTTTCCATAACCTTATGTATGCATAAAACCTATATCAAATGAAGCACCTATTTGCAAATTTCAAATATAGAATCATGTTGTGCAATGATTATAGATTACAAGAAATAGAGTTTTGGGTTTAATATATGTTCTTACTTGCATTTGTGTTATTCATTCTCGTAATCTCATGATTACACCTTAATCATTCTCATAGCAGATGGGACTATGTATATATATAGAAATCTTGTTGTGTATCAGTAGGTACAAGAATTGTTGTTTTTATAATGAAGTGATTATCATTGACAGTTTCTTCCACAAAGAAACTATCATTTAAGCATTCAAATTTCAAATAGAATAACTGTTTTTTGTCCTTACCTGTTACATTCAAATTCAAACAGAAATATAATTTCATAACTTGTGTTTTAGTTAACTACATACAAATAGACTGAAGTCTGTTATTATATCAAGTTCCTCTTACAAGAGAGAGGCATTTTTGTAGGGCCGGCCCTAAGAATTCGGAGGCTCTAGGCGAAGTAATTCTCAGGGCATGACTACTCGGAAAAAAAAAACCAATATTCCTAAAAAATTGAATCTAACAATGAACAATGTGACAATCGCTCAAATAATTGAATCCTTAAAAAATTATTCAATAATTCAACAATCAGATTTCAAAGTTTAGACATATAGCAATAGATACTACATATAGCAATAGATACTACATATAGTAATAATCATAAATCACTCAATCCAACATACAACAAATCAACAATGAACAACCATACTACAAATTGCCAAAAAAAAATAACAATCATATAGTTCATGCTACAATATTCTCATTTAAATCAAAATCCAAGAATTCAACCATTAGCAATGAAAATATAAAATTACCTGCGAATATTGAAGAACTTGGAGACTGTATTCTGTAACTCTATATTTCATGATCTCTTCAAATTTTCAAATTCCAGTTTTTTGTTCATGGTAAAAAAGAGCATGTCAAGAATAGCTGCATTTTTTTTTTCCTTTGGAGACTCTATGTGTGTCTGTCTAGTTTGGAGCAAAGAGAGACTCAAAGACACTTAAAAAAAAAAACTAAAAGAATAAAAGAGCACTAAAACTGACAGAGATTTATGGATCCCTAAAAAATAGGCACGTATGCAGCATCCAAGTATGGGAGTAGCCAACAAGTCAGCTACGCATGATGTCATGATAATTAAAATATAACTTGTATAATTTTTTTTTTTGTGAAGTGGATGATATATAATTTTTTTTGGGGCCTCATAATTTTTTTTGGGACCTCCATAGATTTAGGGACATAGGCACATGCCTTGTCCGCCTTGCCCAATGGCCAGCTCTGCTTTTTTGAGAGAGAGTTGTTGAATGAGGGTTTCAGCCTAACCCCCTCAAGCTTTGACTAGGGATAATCCAATCCAACAATCCTTAATTGCCAAAGAAAGAATCCAACAATCCTTATTCAGCCACCTAATTAAAAATAATACATAAGTGTGTATATATATATAGGTCGATACCGTATAAACCGCATGTATACATTTCATATACCGTAACTGAGCCAACTAATAATATCGGTACAGCTCAGCCGAGTTGAAGTCTCGGTAAACTGCTTTCCTCGGTTGCAATCTGTCCGGCTCGGCTAAAAATCGACTCAACTTTGGCTCAACTCAAACGGTATAAATTGCCAGCCCTACATAATCACGTAGAACTTTTTGTATGCGGTGATTTTCAGAGAAGGTTGCTTTAGTGAAGGGTAGGGTATCATCTGAAAATAAAAGTTTATGGACTAGTGATGCCGAAGGGTATTGATTAATTAAAGTACACGTGTTACAAAAAAAACTAATTAAAATATTTTTCCTTGATTAAAAAAATACTAAATAAAAAATTAAAAGTCAATTGACACACACGTTAAAAAGCTAGTATTAAATTAAAACACATGCAATAGTCAAACAAAAATAATTGAAATATTGCAACAAAATGTTTTTTTTTACTCTGCATAAGTAAAAGGACATTGATTAATAAAAATAAAAAGAACTTGTGGCTATATTATGCTTAAATAACTAGGGATGTTCTACAATACTGAAATGTATGTCATACATTCACTTACGGATATAACAACAAAATGTGTTGTCATTGTGATAACGAGAATCTTTTTTTTGTGTAATCTTTGTTCTATTAGCGGTAATTACTCCATCTACGATATTGTTACAAGTTTATGAACTATTTGTTGTCAAAGTTGTAATTTTGGTTCAATTATATGTAAATAGTATAAAACGAATGTGGTAACTTTATTGTCATTGTAGTAATTTTGGTTCAATTACATGTAATGTTTATGAACAATTTGTTGTCAAAGTTGTAATTTTGGTTCAATTATATGTAAATAGTGTAAAACGAATGTAGTAACTTTGTTGTCAATGTAGTAATTTTGGTTCAATTTCATGTAATTTTTTGTTCAAAAAAATTGTAAATGGAGGTATGACATGCATCACCGTACCACAATCTACCCCTAATTAAATAACTATATATGTTGTTTTGTGCTAGCCTGTCGTGATCTATTTTCTTTAAATTTTAAAAAAGTATATAGTTTAGATCGAAATTCCGTGTGTGAAAGTCAGTCTAAACTATATTATTTCCCACACTGTTTTCCAAAACCACGGCACAGCCCACTATTTTTCATGCATGTGTGAAAGTTGTTTATTGTTTCTTAAAACCACGTGATAGCCAATTGTGTTCCAAAACCACGGCACAGCCTATTGTTTTTATTTTCAAAACCGCCATTCTAGAACCATCCACTCACTCTATAAAATGGATCCTAAGACAAGTAGATTTTTTGTGAATTCAAACTATTCATTTCTTGCTGTCTAGCTAATTACTTAGTTAAGTTTAATTTTTCATAGTGAAAATGATGATAGTTAATGTTTCTGAGACCTCTAGAGGCCAAGACGAAGAAGAAGATTATGCATTTGAGAAGATTTATTGTATTATGCTATTCATCGAATCAAGGATTTACCAAATTGAGAGGTATAATATATTTTTTATTTGATTATGATTATGATATTGTCCGAGTTGATTTGTTTACACTCACATATATCTCGTATCATTACTTTCTTAATATTTTTCAAAAATGTGTTGCTTGTACATTTTGGTTCGCTTGTTTTAATTTTATCTTTTATTTAACCTCGAACCTCCATAAGTTTTTCTAATAAAATAACAATATTTTTGGGAGAGACCACCCTGTATTGTTCACCTACATATGTTGTTTGTGTTAATAGTGTAAACAGTTGTAGTTTTGATTGTTTATGAAAATAATGAATGGCCCTAAATTAAGAGAGGCAGTTGTAACTAATACTTCTTTTTACAGAATTCTAAATCTAAATGACTTGTTCTACCAATACAGAATAGTGATATATTATTATATTTAGTCATTAACACTATTCTATGCAGCTAGCTTTCCAGTTAAACTCACAAAGGTGATTGGTAAGCACTGCAAGAAACTCTGTAAGCTGACACTTGTCCGTCGTTTTGGTTTTACATGGATTATGCGGAGACCATTATTGCCCATGCCCCCAAACTTAAAGGTCTTAAGTCTTTGGTGCAACATGGTGCAAAGGAAGAAGTGCTTCGCTTACTCGAGGAAACAAAGCATTTACGGGTGTTAAATATACCTCATATCATGCTTCGATCATTTGGGATCACTCTCCATATTTGCCAGAGAGATTCTTCCCATATTTTCCAGCTTCAGATAAGTACTAATGGGGTCTTAATAAGATGAAGGCATTTGGCTAATGGACGAGGCGAGTACACTTGCACATTGATATAGAAAAGACATACCATGTCCTGGGGTACCATTCTTGTGATGGTTGAACTTTGTTCAAGTAAGAAATTCCTGAGTTGTAGATTGTAAACTTTGCAATAGACGTACAATTTCTTTTTCATGGTGGAGATTTATAGAGTAGAGTTTGAATATTTTCTATAAAGGCTTTGTGAATTGTTATTCACTTTAGAATCAAATCATGGAGGTAGCTAAACCAAGTTATGCCAATCTAGTTGATGTTATTTGACATGAGAGACAATCGATATGTTATCTCTCATGTCAAATAACACCAACTTGGTTATTACATTCCTATTGATTCTTTCTCTAGGAGTACTCGAGTTGTTGGTTTGGCGTTACAGATGGACTTGAATTTTCTATGAACTCAAAGCCATGTACCCCTATATGAATCAGCTGGTTCATTTTCGTATATATTCTAAAATTGGAGTCAATTTTGTAAAGTTTTCGTTAAAAATCAACACCGTGGGTAAAAGTCAAAATGCCCAAAGTAGCAAGAGTTAAAAACAACCCCCTTGATCATGTCATATCTACTACACAACAATGAAGAAATTATAAATATTTAGTCTAGGGTTTGAACACAACTAACTTGTTGCAAGTGATTAGCTTTTCCACCACACTACTAACAAATATTTTTTTTATAAGAAAAATAAATTACAACGCAAAACCTCTACAACAACCCGAACAAAAAAAGTTGAAATTAAAATCTTGAAGAACCGAAAGAGGTAACCGTTCTCCCAAATGTGATGCTAAGGGGAGGAGTATCCAAGGTTAGCCAAAACATCTGCAATGAAATTGGCTTCACGAGAAAGAGAACTAAGTAGGGTTTTTTTTTTAAACTTGACGATTAAGAATATTAGAAGTTGTGATTAAGAACAATAAAGGTGGTGATTGTTGTTGGGGTGTACGAAGCAAGAATTAGTAATGATTCAATAAATCAAAATGCACTAGGGGATAAAACCCTGAGAGCGAGAGCTCTCCCCAAAAACCCTTGCCGCCATAGTTTGGGTATTCAAAGATTACTTCAGGTATCAACACTATTGTTGGATGAGTCCATTTCTGCTCCTCAGAGGTGCAAGATTTGTGCTAGATTCAAAGACGACTTTGTTCGTCAATCAACCATGATGGCTTGTAGTCGTAATCTCTCTTCAAATTCAACGGCGAAGACGGGGTCAGAAGTGAATTATGAGTGGGACCAATTTGCACTCTTGTGACACTTTGATGGTTGGGTAAGTAGCTCATCATTTTTCTCACACCATCGGCTGCTAGACTTTGGTGGCCATCATCTTCATTATTGGTGGAGCAAATTTTTTCATGACCAGTTGGGCATCTTTGGTGGCGGTTTTTTCCACTGGTTTAGGGTTTCATAGATCCAGGTGGAAGGTATGGTATCTTTTAGCTCGTTGAATAATTAAGGAAATTGAGGTCATTTTGAGGCTAAATTTTTTGTAGTTTGGTGTCAAGGATCACTCAAGTTCTTTATTACAATTTCTATTAATTTTTTTGCCCTACTATTTGGTGGAGATTATTCTCTATTGTTTCAATGAGTATCAGTTGGACTACTGTACTGTGAGCACCACAATTGAGTGCGAGTAGCGCAACTCGTTTTTCGAGACAAGGATAGTCTACATCAACTTGTAGTTGCATTATTTTTCAATTCCCAAGAAGTGAGTTTTATCTTTGTAATTGAACAACCAATTCGACAACTTTTGGTTTGTTCTTTATTGAAATTTTATATTAACCATCTTTGGTTAATTCTTGCTCCTGTTTTTGTTCAGGACTACTTACGATTGTAACTATCGTCATTGATCTAATACAATTTCAGGTATTCTTCTTCAAAAACAAAAATACACTAGGGGATAATAAACTCTATTTAGGGGGCATTTAGTCGCAGCATAAATAATATTTTCTCTAACCACTTGGTGTGGTCAAATTGGCAAACACCATTCAAGTTGGGGGGATAACTGTTTCTGCATCATGGTAATAGGAGGTTAGAGGTACGAACTCTAGCTTGGGCAGGTTTAAGGGGTCTTTGGATTCGTGAACTTGTCAAGCGCCAGTGCCCAACGATCAATGTTCTAAAACTCGCTAGGCGCTACTAGGGCGGTCGACCACCTTCCAGCGCCTAGTTGGCTAGGCGAGGATTAATCGACCGCCGAGGCGGTTTTTTTTTTAATTTTTTTAAAAAATACTATATCTATATAAAAATATTAAATTAAAAATTTCTAGATTGAATATGAATTAACATTTTTGTATTTACTAATTTATAGTCAATTGAAGTGCATGCATTTGTTTGAAAATATTAGATTAATAAAAAACATTGATACCTTAATTACATTAATAATTTCATTTATTAATAAAATAAATATTGTTTTAGGATATTCAATATTGTGTGCCTTGTCAATCTAGGAGCAATCCTTAAAGGATAAGGAAAGTAAATCCTTCTAGAATATAGATTGTATTTAGAATATGATTCCTTTTACAATAAAGATTGTATCTTGTATTCCTCTATAAATAGAGGCTCCTATTCATCAATAACATAGATTCTATTCCAGAGCATTCTCTTCTCTTCTTTATTTTACATTTCCCTTAAACACGTTATCAGCACGAGCTTAACTAAAGCAATCCAAGAAGAGAATATGTTCGATATGTGCCTCAATATGTCCCTACATAATAAGTCCCAATTATGTCCCTCGGTATATGTCCCTACATGTTGCCTCGATATGTACCTTGATATGGCCTTCGGAACGTGCCCCTACATATTGCCTCGATATGTGCCTCGATATGGCCTTCGAAAAGTTCGTATGTCCCTACATGTTGCCTCTATATGTGCCTCGATATGTCCCTCGATATGTCCCTCGATATATGCCTATGTATAAACGATTACAATTATTCACACTCACTCATGCATATTAATACTTTGTCCATATCCGCCCATACCAATCTGGCAACGCTGATCATTCAGGTCGGTAGCAATCCGAGAAGAGAATTCAAAGCATGGAATTTTCTGAGTTTATTTGAATCGTGGGGATTCATATTTTATAATATGATAAAGTAACTTCATAAGCATAAAAAATAACGATGATAAAGTACTTTCACAAAGCATCGAACTCGACCAATTTAGGTCATAACTTTTTCACAACTAGGCTCACCTAGTTGGATGCGATGTTTAGGCAAGGTTCGGAGAATACTGACACTATTCTGAATGAGGTTTGATACTAAGAGAGCCTCGCTCCACCAAAAACCTCACCCTACCTTACCTGGTCGTATTTAATTGGAGCTACCGAAAGGTTTAAGTTATGGTTATTCACCATTTTGGTTTTGATCTAATCCAATTATCTTGAAACTTTATTTAGTGTTCGTGGATGTCTTTTTAGACTGTGAAACTCATTGTGAGAATGGACAAGAATACTTATGTATTACTTCTAATAATTGCGGAAGAAAGCGCATATTAGAAAAACTTATGTGTCGACCTGTTCTTTAGCCAAATTAGGATTGAGATCATCCTATGCTAAGAACACTAAAGAAAAAAATGTATTCTCACATCGAATCCAAGGAGTTGAAAAAGAAAGCTCAAACTCCAAGGACACTATTGCCCGCAGCTCTACTCCTTATGAGGAGAATGTGGCAGATTTATTTACTAAATCATTGCCCAAGGCCACATTTGAAAAACATGTGAAAAGCGTTGGCATGCTTAAGTTATCCGAACTCCTATGATTGTAGGTATTAAAGGGAGGTGCAGACATTAGGGGGAGTCTGGCACATACATGTCGTTTTCAAATGTGAAGGGTGCGTTGTACTCTTTTTCCTTTCGACCAAGGTTATTTTTTTCCATTGGGTTTTATTGTTACTTGACAAGGTTTTTAATGAGACAACACGAAAAGCACAACCTAGATTTGACCAGCACAAGGGGCAGTTTTTTAGAATATTCAATATTGTGTGCCTTGTCAATCTAGGAGCATTCTTTAAAGGATAAGGAAAGTAAATCCTTCTAGAATATGGATTGTATTTAGAATAAAATTCCTTTCACAATAAAGATTGTATCTTGTATTCCTCTATAAATAGAAGCTCCTATTCATTAATAACATAGATTCTATTCCAGAGCAATTCTTTTCTTCTCTTATTTACGTTATTGTGAGAACCCGTATTTTTCTGCTAATTATAATTATATTATTTTAATTATTATATGAGTGTATATATATATATATATATATATATATATATTACACGTGTTAGTAAACTTAGTTATTAAGATTGTGGTGTAGATATATATGATTATATGATTGAGCTCATCTTCATAAGTTTGTTTACCAAGTTTATGTTACTTAGTTGACAAGATTAAAAGCATGTATGAAGGTGTACGTGCCCTTACTTCAATAGGTAAGTATATCAAGTTTATCTTATACCCTTTATTTTATACACTTCTTAGTTAGGAAGTTATGTAATGATAAGAACAATTATACTTATCCATTTTTAACTAACCGACATATTACTACTATAAATAGGGAGCAACCTCATTCTCTCTTTTCAGAATTAAACAAGAACCTTAGAGTTCTAGCTTGCACGAAGAGATAGAAGGAGAGATAGAGATATATATATAAGGAGGTTAATTTTAAATTAGAGAGATATTATTTTATGGTCCCAATTAAGAGGCTCATAATGTCGTTATGTTCGGTAATTCTCGGAATCGAGGTGAGTGAGTTATGTAATGTGTTCTAAATTTCTCATTCTATTTCTAAAATCTCTCTATCTTTTTCAAGTGAAGCATGTGTATTTGTGAAATATATTATGTAGAAGTATTAGTTGAGGTTATTCATGGAACATGAGAACTTCTTGATTGGTTATACCGAGGTAAGGATGTGACACACGGAGCTATAGGACGAGGATGTCATTAGGTGGCCGTGGGGATCACTAAATTGAAGGATAACCTTGATATGAAGGGACGATGTGATGTGATGAGGAACTGAGTTATTATATATTATATTAGTAGCGTGTGTAAAACAGCATAGCTTCACTGGTATATTACATGATCTACTCATTGAGCACGTGGTTTTGCTCACCCATCAATCTCTAATATTTTTTGCAGAGAATTACCTAGAGTTTGACGAGCATAGAATGACGAGCTTAGATCGAGGTGTTTTATTTTGTGTATTTGTAAAAGATTTTGTTATTTTTAATAGATCAGAGTTGCGCAGCGGAAACATATTTTCTTGTATTTTATTTTATTTTATTTTTTTACTTTTTAAACACTCACACCTCGGATTTGGCTTTAGGTGCCTAAAATCCACCGACACCTGGTCCGGGGCGTGACAGTTATTCTACAACAAATATTACATTAATTCTTCGGGAGTTATCGCTGTTTAATCAAGCTCTTGTTGCAAAGCAGGGATGGCGCCTTTTACTTTATCCTCAATCTTTGGTTGCTCGCATGCTTAAAGCTAAGTACTTTCCTAATAGCGGGTTTATGGAGGCTGAGGAGAGAGCTGGTGATTCTTACCTCTGGAAATCTTTCTTATGGGGTCGGGAGTTGTTACGGAAGGGCCTCAGATGGAGAGTTAGTAATGGACGTCAAATCCGAGCTATTCAGGATCCCTGGGTTCCTAGCACGGAGGGTTTCTTGGTGCATGGCCGACCGGGAACAATGGAAAATCTATTTGTCTCGGACCTGATCACGGCGTCAGGAGGGTGGAATGAGAATTTGGTGAGGGAATTTTTTACTGAGGAGGACAGTGTGGCTATTTTGAATATCCCCTTGGTGGCATCACAAGCCCAAGATATTATGATTTGGCATTATAATCGAAATGGCAGGTACTCTGTTAAGAGTGGTTATTGGTTAGCCATGAAGGAAAAACGTCAAGTGATGGGAGGGGTGGCGGATCATGTTTCTATTTCTATGGACTATTGGAAGCACTTATGGAAACTGAAAGTGCCTCCTAGTTTATTGCATTTTCTGTGGAGAGGATCGATGGGTTTTTTACCATGCATGGACGCTTTGCATTGGAAGAGAATTACACCATCTGCTTTTTGTTTTCGTTGTCAACAAACTCATGAATCAGTCTTACACGCAACCTGGAGTTGTGTACATTGTGTTGCGGTGTTGGAAAGACTGACGTTTTATCCCGTGTTGGCTTCAAATCAGTTTCACTCTTTTGCTTTGCTTCTGGATTTCGCTATGGAAAAATTATCGGAGCAGGAGGTTCAACTGCTTGTTATTCTGTTATGGATGAATTGGAGGGAAAGGAATAATGCTCAGCATGGTAATGAGGTACTGCTACCCCATATTATTTTTGAGAAAGGCATGAATTATCTTTCAGGTCTTCTTGAAGTACAAGCTATGAGGAAGAGTACTGGGATTTTTCGGCAAGAGAGATCCCGGACTGAGGGTAGAGTGCTTCGATGGAAGGTGCCTGCAACAGGCTGTTTGAAACTGAACTGTGATGGGGCTTTTAATGAGCCTCTTGGGCAGTTTGGTGGAGGGGCAGTATTGCGGGATGAGTTTGGTGTTCTAGTTGCTGCTGTGGGGGAGGCCTATACTCAGAAAGGTACAGTTTGCCTTAATGAATTGCTTGCTATCAAATTGGGTCTTGAGATGGTGCTAGATCGGAGGTGTGGAGGGGTGGAAGTTGAATCCGACAGTCTAGAGGCTGTGCGGTTGGTAAATATGGATGAGCAGTGTCTTAGTATAGAAGGTGTGGTGGTTGAGGAGATTCGCAAGTTGCTGTCTCTTTTGCATATCTCTTCTATTCATCACGTGCCGCGTAATGGAAATATGGCTGCCCATTCAATTGTCGTTCATGTAGCCCGGGAAAAAGGGCGTTTTTCTTGGTTAGAGGTTGGGCCTTCTTGGCTCATGTCTATCATCTTGGATGATATGCCTGTAACCGGTGGTTCTGCTAGGGATATGAGTAGCTCTCAGTCTTCTTATGAAGTGTTTGAGACTAGATATAGTCAATCCCATCTATGTAATTCAATTATCTAATGGAATAAAGTTGATTCTTTCTCAAAAAAAAAAATACAATTACATTAAATGCTCATTTATCAATATTAATTAGTTAATTACACATCACCTAATTAATCAATTATATATAATTAACATTAATTTAGCTGCCTTAAGGAGATAGCAGGCTAAGAGATGTGGCTAATTAAAAGGGATATAGAAACTTGAAAAACGAGTCGGGTTTTGAAAAGGAATTAACATTATCATTAAATAAGTTATTTAATGTATATTAATGAATCACAATTCCACGTACCTTCTCTTCTCCATTGCTAGAGAGAGAGAGACAAAGAGAGAACGAGAGAGACAGAGAGGAGGAGAGAGAAGAGATCAAGAACACAGAGAAGGAGATGAGAGAGATTATGAAATTCCGGTAAACCGGATTGTCTCAACAACAGTATAGTCGTTCTAAACACTAAACGAAGAGTATACACCAATTTAAAACTTAACTCTCCTAAACGTAAACTAAGTTTAAACTATTGCACAATTAATACACAATTGATTACAAATATATAAATGCAACAAACACAATCAATTGCACAACCTAGAATCCCAAAGTGTGCATCACACTAGCACACCACGGACTATATATATATATCTATGTATGAACAAACACACAATATGCTAATCAATTAAGCACAATACAATAGATAAACAATCAACACACAACACAACGATATGGTCACCCGGAACCTCTACCTCTAGAGGAAAACCGGAGGAGAGCCATACCCCACGCTCTTTTATAACACTATGAAAAGCCAAAACGGCAAACACATACAAGGAGGCACTCAGTCCCAAGCTCAACACAATCTACCTATAGACTTGTGACAGCTCTAACCTTGTGTAGTCTCATTTTTCTCTTCAAGTACTCCCACCTCAAGCTACTCCAATTGGCTTCACCTTTGCGAAGAACCTTCAACCGCAAGTATCACGACTTATGCAATGAAGTGTGTGTGTGAATGAAATGAATTCAATTCGTTTGACACAACAAGTTAACAAGGAACACTTGCTAGAATCAAACATACCGAATTGATAAGCCTTGAATATGATTCAAGGGTTGACTTAGTTATTCACAAGGAACAATAACTAAATCAACAAACATCAAGGATGTGAGGAGCCTATAGTATGGAACTAGGGTCACTCAACAAACATAACAACTCTCTCTAATCAGTTTTGGCCCAAGGGATAGAGAAATAAAAGAGTTTAACCGAATAAATCGTCTAAAGTTCTATTTATAGAGAACTGGAACTTAACTGTGCGATCGATCTCCCGAAAGGATGCGATCGATCGCGTAGTGCAAAAACAATGACTAGAAGCTACTGGAAGTGTAAAACCTGATTTGCGATCGATCGCATAACAGGTTGCGATCGATCGTACGAAAAGTCCCAATGGACATATTTTAAACTGCAACGGTCATAAAAATCCAACGGACATAATTACCACGCGGTGCGATCGATCGCATGAACAGTGACGATCGATCATAAGGCATAAAACAGCCTTAAACAAAAAAGAATGCTAATCAAGATGAATCTAAGTGAAGATCTAGCAATCCTAACATAATAAACTCAAGTGTATGAACAAGTGCATACAACATTTGAGCCGGTCGCGTTGCAACCGGATGATTATAAAATAAGCACCTAAGACTTATGTGATTTACAACATAAGTATGGCTAACAAGCAAACCTAGATGACCTAGGACAACAAGGAAGACTCAATATGAATTAAGTGCATGTGCATGTGCATATGCATGAATCATACATTGAGGTGCTTGAACGAAACTTTCGATGACCAACGATCGAAGTTCATAGAAAAGATCAGATAAGAATGACGTCTTCACGAACCATCTTGAGTAAGAACAACCTAATCCCTAAACTAAACTAGCAATGATACAAAAGAATTGCTAATACAAGGGAAGAGGTTTTGTCAAATAGGAAATAGCCAAAATCAAATATTTTACCCTTACAGATTCAGAAATAGAGAGGGGAGAGAGAGAAGAGAGTTTCTGTAATACCTGAGACTTTTATGAAATAAACCACATTTATAGTTTGTATTAACAAAATGCTTAGAAACAATTGTGACACATCAAAAATATTAGAAATTTCTTGGGTGATATTTTTTGTGTATAAGAAATGTAGACTAATAATTAAAATGTGATCTCGACAATTATTAAGGATACTTAGGAACTTTTCCGAATTTTTCTTAAGGAAAAATTTCCAATTTGAAGACTTGAAAATAAAGTACACGTCACGATGAGTCTGTGAGAATTTTTGAGAAATTTTTCGGATACCGGATCTAATTTTTATGATTTTTGGAAGTTTGAGAATTAAAGTAATATATTATATTAATAAAATAGGAAATTGGCTAGTGAAGTTTGGACCGTAGATCAACTCACCATTTGATCTGGACCGTTGAATTTTAATTTAAAGGCTAGGATCAGTTTGGAAGGGATGAGATTTCTCGCGTGACTTCTCCTCCCTCTCCGCGACACCGCCAAACCCAACCTTTTCCTCCGGCCGTTTCACAGAGTGAAATCAATACCAAAAGCTTCATTTCGATTAGGCAAGTTCATTTGTACTTGTAGCTTGTAAAATAGAGGCATGTAGAGAGAGAATCGAAAGGAGAAAGATCAAAGGAGTCCGGCGAGTTTTATGCAATTTTCGGCGACTCCGATGACGGTTTGCTTTGGCTAAGGTAATAAACTTTGTCTACTCTCCGAGCTCTATATGATGCTATGTTTGGAATGTGATTTTTGGATAAGAATGTAAAAGTTGGTGATTTGATGAAATTCTCCAATTCAGATATGATAATTGAATTAATTCAAAATTAGTAATAATATTTAGTAGTGATTGGTGGAATTTTTATTTATTCACATCCTGAGGTTGGGGTGCGACAGTTTCAAAGACGGAGAGGAGAAAGAGAATCGCAGACGGAGAAGAGAGAGAGAGATGATCGGGTTACTAGACCGCCTAATCGGCCACGCCGCCCAGGCCGCCTAGTTCCGCCTAGTCCCTTGGACGAGTTTCCTCTCCGATTTTCCAATAATCCGGGCGGTGCAATGGCGCCTGACGCCTAGGTGCCGCCTAGGCGGCTGCCCAGAGAGAGTTTTAGAACACTGCCCGTTTCGCAAAGGGAAATTAGTTTCTTTGGCTTACTCTCTGGGAGGTTTGGGGGGATCCTTCATAGGGAAAAAATCTGCAATAAAAAAAATGCCTATTTGCTCTGAAAAATGGGAAGTTGCTAGACCAAAGGAAAAGAGGAGGGAACTATGTGGCGTGATGGACTATTGTGATAAGAACACATTTTTTTTTTTTTCCCTCCAATGTATCAACTATTATTTGTTACTAGCCTTATACCTGTGCGATGCACGTGTTATTGGTGAAGAGAGGAAGAACTTGGAAGTTTCCTTGAATCGTTGTTACCCATGTTTTCAATTTTTTTTCACAATAATAACTTTTTAAAATTATTTTATTTTTATTTTTATTTTATATTATGAAAGGTATCATAGGTGTTTTATAATTTGGTGAAACTTTTGACATCAAACACTACGCTTCCATTTATAGTAGTAGAGATATGCTCTCTACGGGTATTCCTGAAGTGGTGGGAGCAGCGGGGCTGCCCCACCACGAGCAATGAAGCTTCTATGTTGGAACGTCCGAGGGGCGAGGGGGACTCGGACGTTCCGTGATTTAAAGGACTTCATTCATGTTCATAAACCGGAATTAATTTTTCTCATTGAAACGAAGATGACTGAGATTCAGATGGGGAAGCTTAAAACTAGACTGGGCATGGATGGTGTTCTTTGTGTACCGTGGGTGGAGGATAATGGAGGGTTCTCTGGTGGACTTTGTTTTTTGTGGCGTAGTAGTATTTCTGTTTCTTTTATTTCTCGAAGTTTTTATTTTATTGATGTATGGGTGAAGTGGGAGGTGGGTAAGGAATGTAGGGTTACTGGCTTTTATGGTCATCCTACGGCTAGTCAACGTCATCTCTCATGGGAGTTGCTACGAGGACTTAAAGAGGATGTTCAGAGACCGTGGCTTTGTTGTGGGGACTTTAATGAAGTACTTGATGTGGGTGAAAAGGTTGGGGGTGTTTTGAAACCTTTTTGGCAGATTGAGAACTTTCGAAAGGCTGTGGAGGACTATGGCTTGTTCCAATTTGCCTTCTCTGGTTTTGAGTTTACGTGGAATAATAAGCGGGTGGATGATGCAAATATTAAGGAGAGGCTTGACCGTGGCTTTGGTAACTTATCGCTGATCCAGCAGTGGGGGGGATTCACTTCTCACCATTTAGTTACTATGGCGTCTGATCATTGTCCTTTATTGATTGAGAATGATTCTAGTGTGGAGGTTCATGGTGGTGGCAGTAGGAGGCGTCGGCGTTTTCATTTTGAGGAGATGTGGGTGCAAGATGAGGAGTGTGGTAGTGTCATTGATAATGGCTGGAGGAGCCTAAATAACGAGTTTACTGTTGTTAAATTAAGGAGGGTGGCTGCTGACTTGAGTTGTTGGGGTAGGGAGAAGTTTGGGAAGGTGAGACGTCAGGTAATGGAACTGAGAGATGAGATTGATGGGCTTCAGCGTGCTGTTCCTTGTGCTGAGAATTTGAAGCAGAGGGAGGAGAAGGAGTTGCATCTTGATCAACTGCTAGAGAGGGAAGAGGTTATGTGGTGTCAAAGAGCAAGGGTTAACTGGCTTCAACATGGTGATAGGAATACTAAATTTTTCCATCAATTTGCGAAGCATATGGGGAAAATTAATCGTATTTCTGGCATACTTGATGAGGACAATTTCGTGGGTGTCCATAGTAGTAGTGGCCAGCAGCATTGGTGTCCTCCTTCTACTCATTCTATTAAGATTAATTGTGATGGAGCTGTTATCAGATCAGGGGAGTTGGTTAGGGTGGGTGCTATTGCTCGAAATGATTTGGGTGAATTGGTGGTGGCGGCAGGACATAAGATTGATCTGAGAATCTCTCCCTTAGCAGCTGAATTATTTGCTATTAAATTAGCCCTGGAGCTTGCTGTTGAGAAAAGAATGGGTTCGGTGGGTATTGAAACTGATTGCCTAGAAGCAATACAGTTGATTAATGCTGAGGGATTGATAGTGGGTCAAATTAAGGGATTAATGCAGCTGCTGCAGATTTCTATTATTAGGCATGTCCCTAGAGATGCTAATGGGGCAGCTCATGAAATTGCACAATTTGTAGCCCGAAGTGGTGGGCGCTTTCAGTGGTTCGAGATTGGGCCTCCTTGGCTCATGCATGTGGTGGCAAACGACCTTCTTGAAATCAATATTTGTTCTAGGGATGTGCGTAGGACCTCTATCACTCGAGATGTGGGTGGAGGAGTTTCTACAACTCGTCACTCCCATGCTTTGTAATTTTGGTTATGAATAAAAGTCTTCTTATATAAAAAAAAGAGACTGTAGTCCAATTACAGTAAATTCTTCCACGAAGGGAGATTTAATGCCGTGTTCGTTGTTTAAGGGCAATATACTCTTTATTATTCAAATTAGGTGTTACAAGAAAAAATATGAATTTAAAGCAAAGTATATATTGGCATTTTATTATTAATCATATCATTCGCGCCCAACGGCCAAGTGCCCAGTCTCCCCCAAATTCTCTGTGAAAATTAGGGTTTGATGACGAAAATTCTTGGTTCAAATCCATGGCGCAGCAATGTCATTTCTAGGGTTTTTGGTGCACTATTCTACACCACCGAGGCCTTGCCTTCCTCCTCACCCCTCTTTCAGTCTCTGTCCCGCAGTATTTTCCAGGACAGAACTCAAAGGGCTTCCATTGTCCCGGTGCTGGACCAGTGGCTCAGAGAAGGGAGAGGCGTCAAGCAACCAGACCTCCAAAATTTCATCAAAAGGCTCCGTAAATCCCAGCGGTACAACCATGCGCTCCAGATTTCAGAATGGATGAGCGATGAAATGAAGCTGGATCTATCTCCTGCCGACGTTTCTGCTCGGCTAGATTTGATCTCAAAAGTTCGTGGCATCGAAGAAGCTGAGAAGTATTTTGATGGCATCCCAGACAAATTGAAAGGTTTGCAAACTTATTTCTGTCTCTTACACTGCTATGCTCATCATAAATCTTTGGAACAGGCGGAAACTATTTTCCAGAAAATGAAGGAATTGGGTTTTGCAAAAGGAGTTCAGTGTTATAATACAATGCTAACCCTCTATTCTCAGATGGGTAAATATCGAAAGCTAGATATTCTAGTCAAGGAGATGGAAGAAGAAGGCATTGGCTATAACATATACACATTGAACCTTCGGTTGAACTCGTATGCTGCTACTTCTGACATAGACCGAATGGAGAAGCTCTTGTTGAAGATGGAAGCTGATCCTTTGGTTACAATGGACTCGCTTAGTTATAATTCTGCAGCCAATGCTTTCTTGAGGGTTGGATTACCGGAGAAGGCACAAACATTGCTGAGGAGATCGGAGCAACTCATTACCTTTAAAACAAGGAAAGTTGGTTATGAATCCCTGCTAGCTTCATATGCTTCTCTTGGTAATAAAGATGAAGTTTATCGTATATGGAATTTGTACAAATGTATGGGAAGATTCTACAATAGTGTCTATCGAAGTATGTTAATTTCATTGGTGAAGATGGATGACATTGATGGTGCTGAGAAGATTGTGGAGGAGTGGGAATCTAGCTTCAACACTTTTAATATTGTAATACCCAACGTGTTGGTCAATGCTTACTGCAAGAAAGGTCTTTTGGAGAAGGCAAGATCATATTCAAAGAAGCTTGCCGAGAGCGGAAGAGAGGATGTAAGCACATGGGCTCTTTTGGCCACTGGATATTCAATGAATGGTCAGATGACAGAGGCAGTGGAAGCACTGCAAAAGGCAGCAAACTTGGAAAATGGATTAGGATGGAAGTTCAATCATCTGACAGTGGCTTCATGCCTTGTGTACTTGAAAAAGACGGGGGATGTTGAAGTTGCACATGAGTTATTGCGATTGCTGAGAGAAAGGGGACATTTAACAACAGCTGTTTGCGATGAATTAGAGAATTGTATGGATGATGAACCCCAAGTTTTCGGCGCCTCATTGTACTCCACTCAAGCCTCCCCACCACCCCCACTTCAGTCTCTGTACCGCAGGATTTCGCGGCTTGAAAACGAAAACCTTAGGGCTTCTATTCCCCCAATCCTCAATCAGTGGGTTGCCCAAGCTAGAGACGTCAAGCAACTAGAGCTCCGAGCTTTCATCGTCAAGCTCCATAAATCCAAGCTCTACAACCACGCTCTCCATGTTTCAACGTGGATGAGTGATGAATTGAAGCTTGATCCGACTCCTGGAGACATTGCTGCTCGGATAGATTTGATCTCAAAAGTTCACGGCCCTGAAGAAGCCCACAAGTATTTTCATGGCGTCCCAGACCCAGGTTTGCAAGCTTATGGCGCTCTCTTACATTGCTATGCACAGCATAAATTGTCCGATAAGGCCAAGACTGTTTTCCAGGAAATGAAGGAGTTGGGTTTTGTGATAGGAATTCGGTCTTATAATACAATGTTAGGGGTGTATTTTAAGAAGGGTGAACATGGAAAGCTAGATGTTCTAGTGAAAGAGATGGAAGAAAAAGGCATTGATGATAACAATAAGACTTTGATGCTTCGGTTGTATTCATATGCAGCCGTTTCGGACATAGACCGAATGGAGAAGGTTTTGCTGAAGATGGAAGCCGATCCCCTGGTCACTATAAATTGGCGTGGTTATGTTGCTGCAGCCAAAGCATTCATGAAGGCTGGACAATTGGAGAAGGTGTTTACATTGCTGAAGGGATCTGAGAAATTCATTAGCAATTGCACAAGGGAAATTGTTTATGAGCACCTGCTCGCTTTATATGCTGCTATTGGTAAGAAAGATGAGGTTTATCGTATTTGGAATTTGTACAAAAATATGGGAAAGTTCAACAACAATGGGTTTCGTTGTATGTCAGTTTCATTGGTGAAAATGGATGACATTGATGGTGCTGAGAAGATTGTGGAGGAATGGCAGACCTTAAAAAATTGTGTTAATGGTGAAACCAGGTTCTGAGGTCCCTAGTAGGTGAAGAAGGAAATCATTTGGAGGTAATGGATAAAATTCAGAAGGGAGTGACAGAGACCACACATTGTGGAGCTCAACAATGTGGGTAGGCATGTAGCAGCTAATTAAATATCTATGGAAGGTATTTTGTTAATCTACCAACAAAAGGTGAATATCTATAAAATTGCACCACTTTTTGTAATGCTTCAGATGACTTTATAGCTGCTAGTTTATTCTTCAGCAAATACATGTTTAGCAAAATGAAGGTTCTCATACATGTTATTGATGTATTTAGGATGGGTTGATTGTATTTTGTCTTGGACCAGAGTGCTACACAGCACGGACTAGAGCATAGTTTGTGGTGTTAGTAATTTAGCTATGTATCTGAGTATCTGACATTCCAGATACCGCAATGATATCTGGGAAAAGGTCCTGTGGTGGAACTTTCATTTTCCAAGTGCGTAAGCTGAATCCAAAGAGCAGCTTGTTAAAGGCTGGTGCTTTTTGGCATGATACTTGGCAACCTTTAGGTCATTTGTCTTTTAGATGGAGTCACCACAGTATTATTGATTATATGGGGTTCTTTTGGATGGATCCAAATGGTCTTGGCCACTCCTTCTCCTGATGTCTTACTTTTTATTTAATTAACTACGGCCAACATCATGCTTGATGTTGAGACTGATAGTAAGACGGAATTTCTTGTTTGATGGGCAGTGGTTCTAATTCTAATGACTCTGCTTGGCATTTGTTGAGACCTGTTAAACCCATTGTCTCGGTGCATTGGTTTCGTCTTGCTTGGTCTCAGTGGAATTTCCCAAGGATGAGCTTCATCCTTTCGTTGCCTATAAAATAGACACATGTGACAAAAGGTAGGATCATTGGTTGGTAATTGAATTCTGACTTGGGTTGTCATCTTTGCCACTCTGATGTTAATTTTCTTTACATTTTATTTTATCCATATAGGTAATAGTGTGATCATGACTTGCATATGCATGTTTGCTCAAATAACACAACTGAGAGAAGCACTGTTGCTGTCCGTTCAATTATTAACCTCTCATACCAGCACATCTAGCTGCACAAACACACCCATCTCTCTTTCTCTCTCACACACACACACACACGCACCATACATTAGCTCACCACCCAGCAGTCTCAGGCTCATCACATCAGTAAGTAAGGCAGTGAGTTGTGTTTGTTTTTTTTATCATGCGAATTATCTATATTCATTATTTGAGCACCATAAATTTTTCAAATTTTTTTATTTTTAACTTGCTTATTGTAACTTTATAGCTAGTATATATGATGTTATTGTTCTTTACCCTAATATTTCATGCTAATTAATACTCATCTGCAAATTTGAATACCCATTTGAGACTAAGATTAGAAATAAAGATATCCCAGAATTTTTGGGTTCTTGGATGAAGATCATGTAGTGGTGGTGAATAGCTCAAGATCCAACATTTTTCTTAAAGATTATTTATAGGTACACAAAAGGATGAAAGCAATTAATTTTCTTATACAAAGAAAAAAAGAATTAGCTATTTGAGTTGGCACTGAATAATTAATGTACATAAGCTTTTATTACTTAACCCATTGATGACTGAGTTTCTTCTTCTTTCTTTATTTGTACAATAAGAGGCTTTATTTCTTCTTATTCAAAGAAAATGTATTGGAAACTTTCAGTAGGGGAAGTTTAGAGTGGATGACTTGGGTTTGGTCTTACATAATAAGATTTAAAGCCCTCCATATGTCGGCACATTTTGTTGGGAATGACAGTGCATTTTTAGATATGACATAAAAATGTGGACAGTTTGATATGAAAAATCAAGAAAAAGAAAGCTGTAGAGGATAATTCTAAAGCCTTGCACATTAGCCTTGACATGATATTGAAGTTTTGGTCCAAGTTGTTGGAATTGATCCGGCTTTGAATGGTTAAGGCAACCTTTGCATAATTTCATGTTTGGGCATCTGGACATTTAAAGGGTGAACTGCTGCACTTGATGGTGAAGAGTTTCATCCTCTCTATGACAGTGTATCCAACTTGGAGTGATACAAATGCTAGGACTCTTAGAAAATTCCCTATGGTGTTGCATATAGCAACAACACTATTAGATGTCTGATGGCTTGTGTCAATTTCAAGCCTTTCCCTTAGAATCTGACTGTGTTTTATGAGCAAGGCTCCATTCTCGGAAATTGACCTTGTTATTTTCCACTGCCTAGGTGGCCAAGTTTTCTGGCTGTTCTATTGAGTTGGTTGTTTTCTTGTTGTGAGCCTTTCGGTATTGCTAGTGCTTCTTTGGCTGGTCCAATTCTTGTCTTCTGCATTTGTCTGCAAAACAGAGGGGGAGAAATATTTTATTGCTGTAATGGTGTTTGCTAACTTTGCTTAATTTTAATTGCTCTGTTTTTTTTTAATCTTTTTGTTCCCTTCGGATGTGATGTGTTGATTTTAGCTATTCTTCTTTATGGTTCAATATATTTTTACTTGGCCCAGCCCACACCCAAAAAAAAAAGAACAAAAAAGTGGGGAATTTTGTGAAAAGATATTTTTAACATCTTTGATACTCCAAATTACTGCTGTTGTAACCAGCTACAGGCTTACAGAACGAAAAGTTTGTACTAATCTCAAAAGACAAGAAAGAGAACAAAGCAGAATGAAGCTACAAGAAGTTAGCAGGTAAGTGCTGTGCTAATTGATATAGCAGAAAGAACTCCATACAATGTGTTTCTTAGTAACAGTCACAATCTAATTGAATTAGATTAGGGTCTCTCAAGGAAAATATGTAACTTGTCCAGTTGTCCTGACTTGCAAGAAAAGCACCAATTTTTGGATAATATAGATAGATCATTGCTAGTAGACTTCGCACTTTTCTTAACTTTTTATTTATTTATTTTTATTTTTATAAATGTAACGGATCTTTCTGAGCTCCTTTTTGAATTCTATGTGGTCTAAGTGTCTACACAATGCTTCATTTGCTTTCAGGATGATGCATTTCTGGACGAACTTTTTCCCAAGCCATTCAGATATGCAAAGCAAGATGCCATATACGATCAAGTCTTCAAGTTTCCCTCACCATCTCCTTGTCAAGTATTGATGCTTGTTTGAAGATTTAAAAGATTGAGGATATTTTGCAATCGGTATGTAGATTCTTTGTTCTTGTTCTTACAGCATCAGTCGCTTTCTGTTATGTTTATGTACTCAGCTAGAGGAGTGTTGGTAATTTTTCGGAATTATGGTCTTTGTCATACAAATTATGGCTGAAATTATAAATTTGAAAAAGTTTTGATGTTTCAGTAAATCCCACCTCGTACTTGGTCTGCTAGTAAAGGCATTTCTCTCCAACAAAGTAGGCATTTCTCTCCAACAAAGTGTTGGTAGAGGGTGCCAAGTTCGACTCCCCCTCCCCTATCGATTTTAAAAGAAAAAGAAAAAGAAAAAGGCCAACATTTCTCCCAAATTCTATGTGAAATTGATTAGGGTTAGATGTTGAAGCTTGTTGGTTCAAATCCATGGTGTGGCAATGCCACTGGGGCACTGGCCTCCTCCTCCTCCTCATCCGCATTTGATGCATGAGTCCCTTTTATAGGATTTTTGGGAATGGAAACCCTAGGGTTTCCATTGTGCGAGTGCTCGATTAGACGGTTGAAGAAGGGAGAGACGTCAACCAACTAAAGCTACAAGGTTTCTTCAACAAGCTTTGTTAATATCGTAGCTACAGCCACGCCCTCCAGATTTCAAAATTGATGAGTGATGAAATGAAACACGACCTTTCTCCTGGAGACATTGCTGTTAGGATAGAATTAATGTGATGAAATGAAACACGACCTTTCTCCTGGAGACATTGCTGTTAGGATAGAATTAATCTTCAAATTGATGGCCTCAAAGACGCTGAGAAGTATTCTGATAGCCTCCCAGATTCATTGAAGGGTTGCAAGCGTATTGTGCTCTCTTGTCCTGCTATGTCGAGCTTAAATCTTCGGAAAAGGCTTAGCCTATTTTCCAGAAGATGAAGGAGTTGGGTTTTGTGAATGGAGTAATGGACCCTTTTCTGATATTAACCCTCTATTCTCAGATGGGTAGCTAGATATTCTAGTGAAAGAGATGGGAGAAAAAGGCATTGATTTACACATTCAACGTACATTTGGTTGTATTCATATGCAGCGACGTTTCATACAGACCATATGTAGCTCCAATTTTCACCATGGACTGATTTTTATGCTGTTGTAGAAAATGCTTTCTTTGAGGCTGGAATACTAGAGAAGACATTGCACAGCTGAAAGTTGGAGCAACTCAGTAACAATTAAATGAGGAACTTGTAGTTACCTGCTCATTTCATAACCTTCTGTTGGTAATAAAGATTGACGAGGTTTGTCGTACTTGGAATTTGTACAAAAATATGGTAGGATTCTACAATGATGGCTGTTGCTGTTTGTTAAGATCATTGGCGAAGCTGGATTACATTGATGGAGCTGAGGATCGGAGATTGTGGAGGAATGAGAATCTGAATTCAAGTTATTTGACATTCAGGCCGACTGCAAGAAAGGTCTTTTGAAGAAGGCAAAATCATATATAAAGAAGCTTACCGAGAGCGGAAAGGAGGATGGTAAGGTGGTGGAAGCATTGAAAAGGCAGCAAACTTGGCTATGGAAGTTGAATCAGTTGGCTTTGGCCGCATGTCTAGAGTACTTGAAAGATGAAGGAGATGCGCAAATAGCTCTTGAGTTGTTCAGATTATTGAGAAAAATGGATCATTTACCAACAGGTGCGTGTGATCAAGTAGAACATAATGTTAATGGTGGTTAACTACAAGTTCTGGATTCGTTATTAGGTGAAAGGGGAAATCATGCGTGCAGTAAATTATTGTTGGAAATCATTTTTTGTAGATAAGAAAATTTTGCCTCAATATAACATCCATAAGTTGCATATGTATATTTCTTTCTTTTGTATGAGTAAATTGTTTTTTTTTTTTTTCAATAAATTATGTAACTTCGAGATCATGTTTTTAATTTATTTTTTTTGAATGATAAATTGATCTCTTCCTCTTCGAAAAACATGCATATAATTGAATCTTTTTTATATATTTATGTTTTTTTTTCTCTTATATTATATACGCTAAAATTGACTCTAGTTTTCTTCTCGGGTTAAATGCTTTGGCCGGCCCCCCTCACGAATTTTTGGACTCCACCCGTCTATCGGTGAAGCGCAATAGACACAGCTTCGTCACTGTGGGCAAAAAAACAAGGTCAGGCATGCTAAATATGAACCTTGGCTTTGGCTGGGATAGATGCACTCCAGATACCCTTCCAAAGAGCAATGAGAGGGTCAGAAGGAAAGAGCAGAGAAGGGTAATGAAGTTTGGAGTACCACAATGGCATTAAAAACCGATAGAATGAGGGGGTGGGGAAAGAAGGATGATCACTAGGGTGAAGCAGAAACATTTTCGATGAATACAGTATTGCTTTTATTCAAAATTTACCTTCTCTCCCGAAGCTGATTCATAATCACGTAGAACTTTCTGTATGTGGCCGGTGACTTTCAGAGAAGCTTTAGTGAAGAGTAGGGTATCATCTGAAAATAAAAGATGATTATGTTAAATAAAAAGAATAAGAACTTGTGGCTAAATTATGCTTAATTAACTATGATGTTTTATGCTAGCTTGTTATGAACTGTTTCTCTTTTAATTAAAAAATATATATAGTTTAGACCGAAATTCCATGTGTAAAAGTCGGTCTAAACTATATTCTTTCACACAAAAATTTCACACTGTTTTGCAAAACCACGGCACGAGCCACTGTTTTCCATGTGTGAAAGTCTGTCTATTGTTTCTTAAAACCACGTGATCGCCGACTATTTTCCAAAACCACGGCACGGCTTATTGTTGTTATTTTCAAAACCACGGCACAACCTATTCTTTTTATGAATTAGTAAAAGGACATTGATTAATAAAAAGATCTTGTGGCTAAATTATGCTTCATTAACTATGATGTTTTGTGCTAGTCTGTCGTGAACTGTTTTTATTTTAATTTTAAGAAAAAAAAATAGTAAAGACTGAAATTCCATGTGTTAAGTCATCTATTGTTTCCTAAAACCATGTGATTCCAAAACCACGGCACGACCTATTGTTTTCATTTTCAAAACCGCCATTCTAGAATCATCCACTCGCACTATAAAATGGTTTCTAAGACAAGTAGATTTTTTGTGAATGAAAACTATTCATTTCTTGCTCTCTAGCTAAATACTTAGTTAAGTTGTGTTTTTCATAGTAAAAATAATGATAGTTGATGTTTTTGATACCTCTGGAGGCCAAGACAAAGAAGAAGATGATGCACTTGAGAAGATTTACTGTTTAAGCTATTCATCGAATCAATGATTTACCAAATTGAGAGGTATAATATATTTCTTATTTGATTATGATTATGATATTGTCCGAGTTGATTTGTTCACACTCACATATATCTCGTATCATTAATTTCTTAATTTTTTCAAAAATGTGCTTCTTGTACTTTTTGGTTCGCTTGTTTTAATTTTGTCTTTTATTTATCCTCCAACATCCATAAGTTTTCCTAATAAAAGAACAATATTTTTGGGGGGAGACCACCCTGTATTGACCTAAGTACGTTGTTTGTGTTAATAGTGTAAACAGTTGTAGTTTTGATTGTTTATGAAAAAAATGAATGGCCCTAAATTAAGAGAGGTAGTTGTAACTAATACTCTTTTTTTACAGAATCCTAAATCTAAATGACTTGTTCTACCAATACAAAATAATGATATATTATTATATTCAGTCATTGACACTATTCTATGCAGCTAGCTTTCCTGTTAAACTCATGAAGGTGATTGGTAAGCACTGCAAGAAACTATGCAAGCTGAAACTTGTCCGTCGTTTTGGTTTGACATGGATTGTGCAGAGACCATTATTGCCCATGCCCCAAACTTAAAGGTTTTAAGTCTTCGGTGCAACATGGTACACAGGGAAGCTGTGCTTCGCTTACTCAAGGAAACAAAGCATTTACGTACGAGTGTTGAATATATCTCACTGCTTCATTTGGGATCACTCTCCATATTTGCCAGAGAGATTCCTGCCATATTTGCCAACTACAAATAAGTACTAATGAGGTCTTGATAAGATGAAGGCATTTGGCTGATGGACGAGGTGAGTACACTTGCACATTGATCTAGAAAAGACATACCATTCTTGTGATGGTTGATCTTTGTTCAAATAAGAAATTTCTGAACTGTAGATTGTAAACTTTGCATTCATAGACAATTTCCTTTTCATGGTGGAGATTTATAGAGTAGAGTTTGAATAATTTATATAAAGGCTTGTCAGTTGTTATTCACTTAAGTCAGAATCAAATCATGGAGGTAGCTAAACCAAGTTATGTCAATCCGGCCAGTTGATGTTATTTGACATGAGAGATGAGATGTTATTTGATCTGAGAGATAATTACAGCAACTTGGATGTCACATTTCTGTTGATTCTTTCTCAAGTTGATCATGCATTATAGCTGGACTTGGATTTTCTATGAACTCAAAGCGAAGTCTATCATATAGTAGTAATTGTTGTCAAAATCGTGTATTTGTTTTATAAAATTAGATACTTGAACAATCTCCGATTCAATTTGTATTTTGCAGAGATGATCTATAAAAGATAATTTAAAATATTAATGGTTGGATTATAAAATTATAAAATGAAATTACGTTAATCACAATTGGAGATGGATTTTTAAGAGGTGAACCCAAAAATTATCTCCTAAAAAATATTTGCTCTGATAAATGGGTAAGGGCAATATAGTCTTTATAATTCAAATTGGGTGTCACAAGAAAAAATATGAATTTGAAAAAAAATATATATGGGCATTTTATTATTAATCAGAGCATTCGCGCCCAACGGCCAAGTGCCACAATTCTCCCCAAATTCTCTGTGAAAATTAGGGTTTGATGACGAAACTCCTTGGTTCAAATCCATGGCGCGGCAATGCCATTTCTTGGGTTTTTGGTGCACTATTCTACACCACCGAGGTCTCGCCTTCCTCCTCAACCCTCTCTGAGTTTCTGTCCCGCAGGATTTTCCAGGACAGAACTAAAAGGGCTTCCATTGTCCCGGTGCTGGACCAGTGGCTCAAAGAAGGGAGAGGCGTCGAGCAACCAGACCTCCAAGATTCCATCTAAAGGCTCCGTAAATCCCAGCAGTACAACCATGCGCTCCAGATTTCAGAATGGATGAGCGATGAAATGAAGCTGGATCTATCTCCTGCGGACGTTGTTGCTCGGCTAGATTTGATCTCAAAAGTTCGTGGCCTCGGAGAAGCTGAGAAGTATTTTGATAGCATCCCAGACCAATTGAAAGGTTGGCAAGCTTATTTCTGTCTCTTACACTGCTATGCTCAGCATAAATCTTTGAAACAGGCTGAGACTATTTTCCGGAAAATCAACGAATTGGGTTTTGCAAAAGGAGTTCGGTGTTATAATACAATGCTAACCCTATATTCTCAGATGGGTAAATATCGAAAGCTAGATATTCTAGTCAAGGAGATGGAAGAAAAAGGCATTGGCTATAACATATACACATTGATCCTTCGGTTGAACTCATATGCTGCTACTTCTGACATAGACCGAATGGAGAAGCTTTTGTTGAAGATGGAAGCTGATCCTTTGGTTACAATGGACTGGCTTGATTATAATTCTGTAGCTAATGCTTTCTTGAGGGTTGGATTACCGGAGAAGGCACAATCATTGCTGAGGAGATCAGAGCAACTCATTACCTTCAAAACAAGGAAAGTTGCTTATGAATACCTGCTAGCTTCATATGCTTCTCTTGGTAATAAAGATGAAGTTTATCGTATTTGGAATTTGTACAAATGTATGGGAAGATTCTACAATAGTGGCTACCGAAGTATGTTAATTTCATTGGTGAAGATGGATGACATTGATGGTGCTGAGAAGATTGTGGAGGAATGGGAATCTAGGTTCAAAACTTTTGATATTCTAATACCCAACGCGTTGGTCAATGCTTACTGCAAGAAAGGACTTTTGGAGAAGGCAAGATCATATTCAAAGAAGCTTGCCGAGAGCGGAAGAGAGGATGTAATTACATGGGCTGTTTTGGCCACTGGATATTCAATGAATGGTCAGATGACAGAGGCCGTGGAAGCACTGCAAAAGGCAGCAAACTTGGAAAATGGATTAGGACGGAAGTTCAATCATCTGACAGTGGCTTCATGCCTTGTGTACTTGAAAAAGACGGGGGATGTTGAAGTTGCACATGAGTTATTGCGATTGCTGAGAGAAAGGGGACATTTAACAACAGCTGTTTGCGACGAATTAGAGAATTGTAGGGATGGTGAACCACAAGTTCTGGAGACCTTATCAGGTGAAAGAGGAAACACATGGTGGGGATTGATACAATTCAGGAAGGAGAAATGGATGGGAAAATGGAGCAGCTCAACGACGGGGGCAAGTATGTAGGAGCTAAATAGGTACGTACATCTATTTGTTAATCTACCAAGAAAAGGTCAAATACATTAACCACTCATATTGTAATGCTTCAGATGATAGGGTTAGCTAGATTTTTCTCTATAAAACCTAAAACCCTATTCTATTGGTCCCTCTTATAAAAATATAAAAAAACCTAACTATTGAGTATTGTGTCCAAATGATGTGGTTATGAAATCTCTGGTAGCATGGTGAAGAAAAAGCTTCGTATGTGTAAATCTTTCAACATCATAAATGTTTTGGATACTAGTCTTTGTCTGCACGACTGTAATTGACGGATGTGTATAATGTATATCAAGCTGCTATGTATTTATGAACATAGACAGACACATATATGCATTAATGCATATGTGTATCTATATGTATATGTGTATGTGTATATGTATGCATGTTTATGAATATAGAGGATAGCGGACCTTGTACGGTAATGCACAGCTTATTTATATGTTTTTAATGAATTTAATCTAAGTTGTGTTTCCCTCAGGAGTAACTATACTCCTGGATGGACTAATGAGGGTCAGGTGTTTTATTCCTTTGTTTGATTGGGACCCAGGTGTTTTATTCCATCTATCAAGAAAATGTGAATATCTTTATAATTGCACCTCTTTGTATAATTCTTCAAATGACTGGGTAGCTTCTATGAAGCTTTAGTAATACATGTTTACCAAAACTGGAAGTTGTTCTCTTGCATATTTTCTTTTGTGTTCGAGATAGATGGAATGTGTGTGTTCATGTCCTCCTTTCATTTGAGTAGTTTGAATCTCTAAAAGGAAAAGAAAGGGAGAGAATGTACCAATGACTAACTAATGTGCTCAACTTGTGAGGTGAGCTAGCCCGACCCTCATTAATTCGACAACTTGAGATTTTAAGTCAGGCTCAGGTTGTGTTTATTTGAACTTGGTCAAGTTGAAGTCGGATCTAGACCCTATTTGTGTGAGCAGGGTTGATGGCCCAACCCCGATGAATCCTATTATTCTAGCTCATGCTTTAGGAAAATTTGTTTGAAAATTTTATGATACTTCTTAACTAGGTACTACCTAGTTGAGAACTGAGAAGCGATGTCATATTTAACTAAATAACTGATGTGGTGAGTATCAAGCTTTGATTGAGGTTAGTTATTGTGGATGGACTAATCAATTGAAATCATGTGAATGCTCTTTTTTTAAAGATTTTTTCTTCTTCTTTCCTTCATGCATAACTAAACTTACTAAAGCCGTATTATCAAGTACAAATTACTGTACAATGAGTTAGATATGAGACTTCATTTTTCCTTGGAAAACAAAGAATTCAATTTGTTGGATACTGTGTTTGAAAACATGCACACTTGTCTGCAGAAGACTTTAAGTCCGCTTCTCAATCTCTTGGTCTAAGTTCAAACTAGTTGCTGCTAACAGCTTTAGCCTTCTTCCGTTTAAATTTTTACAATGAGGAGCTGATCAGTCTATTTATATTAACAGCCCACGTCATACCTGACATTTCGGAGTCATTAGCAGGTGAAAGAGGGAGGAAATCTACAGAGGGGGTTGATAAAATTCAGAATGGAGACAATGGGACAGAGGAACTCAACAATGTGGTAGAAAGTAGCAGCTAAATAATAGAAATCTATGAAAGGCATTTTGTTAATCTACCAACAAAAGGTGAATACAGTAGTAACTCTTTTTGTAATGCTTAGCAAAACTGAAGGTTGTTATCTTGCATGTTATTGTTGCATTTGAGTTGGATACTTGGATGTAATCTTGATTGGAGCATAGTGTGATACAGCACAAAATTAAGGCATAGTTTGTGGTGTTAGTGAGATGGTGTATCTGACTGACACGCCTATGAAAAAGTCATGTGGAGCTCTCATTTTCGAGGTGCTAAGCACAAATCCCAAGAACAACAAACTTTGCATCTATCCATATCAGGTATGATTTCGGTGGTGGTGGTGCTGTAGTTTTTGTTGCTTGCCTGTTCTAAGGCTGATTGATAGCTGTTAAGCTTTCAATATCTCTGCCCTATTTAATATAACGGATGCAAGAGTTTCCTCTATCAAATTCCAACCTTCATTTTTGTATGATAATTGGCAATCTGTAAGACCTTTTGTCTCTGAGATGAAATCAACCCACGGTTACGGTTTCTGGGGTTCCCTTTGGAGTTTTGTCAATTGCATTTTGGATGGATCCAATTGGTATAGGCCTGTTCCCTCTTGATTGTTTCTAATATTCAATTTTCTATGGCCAAGATTGTGCCTGATATGGATACTGGAGAGGAACAAGAGAATTCTTTCGCTTCCGAAACACATTGGTTATTATTCTGCTAAATTTTCTTGGCAGGTGTGGAGATCTATTATACCCTTTGTGCCTTGGTATATATGGTCTTGTTTAGTTGAATATCTCAAGGATGAGCTTCATGTCCATCCATGGTTTGTTTTATAGGTGAGACTTGCTGCAAAGGATGGGACATGGAAGTTTTGGTTATAAACGACGTGTATATCTCTCTTATTGGAAACAACTATTCAATATCTCAGCCCCATTTGATAGAATGGGTGCGACAGTTTCCCCTGTTAGCCTCTTACATCATGTTTGGCATGATATGGCAAGCCTTTTATCTCTTAAATGGAATTACCACAGTATTATGGATTCTCGGTTTCATTTGATGCTTTATGAGTTGTTTTTTTTGGATTAAAATGTTTTTGGCCGCTCCCTTCTCTTGATGCATTGCTGATTATTCAACTGAGACTTCAAAGAAAATGTAGAATTCTTTGTCTGTCTTTGGAATCCCAATGGTTTCTGTCCTGTTAAATCTTTCATGGTATCGTCTTGTTTGGTTCGGGTAAAATAGGACGAGCTTCAAATTCGTCCTTTGATTGGCTATAAAGGAGAGACTAGCTACAAAGGTTAGCGTTATTGGTGCACTACATTTTTATGCCAATGGGTGCAATGATATTCTCTAGCTACGATACAGGAAGGAAACCCATTTGACGTTTTATCCAGTTTTGCAATGCTTACCTATTCTATCTCTTATGGTGGTTTATTTTCACCTCATTAATATCACGGGAATTGATCAACGTTACCCGTGTTCCTTCTGCAGTGATACTAGACAAATTCCGGCCAGATCTTCGACGGAAATTCGTGTTGGGTTTAGCAAGCTGTGCTACATTCATGCATGCATGTTTCGGGTTCGAGTCTTGTTACATTCATTGCTACTGTTGAAACAAGAAATCTGGTTTGCCACTTTAACCACTTTAACCAAGATATCTAGAAGCCCAGTTAGGAACGTGGGATTTGGCTTAGATCCTAAGCCGAGTAGAAGTGTTTGCTAAAGCAAATACTGAAGTGACTGCCACCAACACCATGCACCACGCGTTTTCTCATTTTCAAAGGCATCTTTTCATTTCTTGTCTTACCCGGAAGTTAGCTTAGCCGATATTCTGATAATAATGACATTAGAATATCAGCTATGGTTCATGAACCACTTTCAATTCATCATGCTCTCTCACTAATAATTTTATAGGACTATGCTATGCAATTCAAATTTTTGTGCTAATTTTTTTCCCTTCCCAGGTTTGGTGGCATAATTGGTTCTACTTCTAGAACACTGATATTTTGTTTTCCCAAAATAGGAATTGTTTTTATATGATCAACTAGTAATAATAAAATGTTTGTGCCCTAAAACGCTTGATGAAGTAGCAGAGACACTTCCTTAAACCTCTTTTTTTTTCTTTCCTTGCTAATCAGTTAGCTAGCTAGTAGCTAGTTGTAAGCTAGCGTGCCTTGCATGTGCGTCGTCCCTCTCCCGTGAGTCCCGTCCAATACATATGCATCAAGTCTCTATATTCGGTACTCCACTCTTAATTTGAAGCTTGCTTTATTTGAGGCTGTGAGCCTGTGATAATCTTTCTCATATGGCTTGCAATATGAGCAAAGGAGTCTCGTCCTCTTCTTTTGCTCCGATTAGGTGGAGCTACGATGTGTTCTTGAGTTTTAGAGGCGAAGATACACGTAACAATTTTACTGGCCATTTGTATACTGCTTTGTGCCAGAGAGGTCTTCATACCTTCATAGATGATCATGAGCTTAGAAGAGGAGAAGAGATAGCACCAACACTTGTGAAAGCAATTCGGGAGTCTCGGGTTTCTGTCATTGTATTCTCCGAAAACTATGCATCCTCCAGATGGTGCTTAGATGAACTCCTCAACATCATTGATTGTAAAGAAGCAAAGGGACAACTGGTTTGGCCCATTTTTTACAAGGTGGATCCTTCGGATGTACGAAATCAAAGAGGCAGCTTCGCCGAGGCAATGCGTCAACATGAAGCGCGCTTCAACTTCAACATGGACCGGGTTCAGAGGTGGAGGACAGCTCTTACTCACGCAGCTAGTCTGTCGGGATGGCATTTTCCGGATGGGTACGTATGATCATTTTTGTCACCTATATTCATATATAAGGCATTAGGGCTCTTAATCCTTATTAACAGGGATTACTTTTGATTAGAACCAAAAGGAGTTGCATGATTATGAGATTTTCTAATCAGGCTTTTTCTTTACCTCTCACTTCACTTTGATAAACTGAAAACTGGTGATTGTTTAAGGAAATTAAAACTGGTGATGAACATGTTCTTGATGAACAAAAAATAAATGTTAATTAGTTATCTCTTGTTATTTAATTACCTTAGCACAGAAAATTGTAGGATTCAAATCACATTTAAAAATCTCTAGAGGCCTTTCAGGTTCACAAAGGAAGTTTATCCTCGATCATTTTACAGTATAACAGGGTATTGGTTTATACTTTTTTTAGTATCAAGAAAACAACTAAACATGTTCATATTTGTCAAAGTCAGCAACTAAACATGTTCCGATTGTAGCTGGCTTTGACAAATATGAACATGTTTAGTACGTAGAAAGAGAAGTCAACTTTTACGGAATAATCACTTTGGCAATACAATATACAATTTTCTCCACAGGTTTATGATGTGTTAAATGTTATTTAATTAGGTTTGACATTAGTAGTTAATCAGTGGTATTTTTCTATGTGGTCACTTTGGCTTTTGGATTGTATTAATCAGCCAGTTCATGCAATTGGAACTTCTCTGCTTCACGAAATCGTGTTCCTGATTAAATACAAAAAAAAAGTTTTGACTTTAATAGTAACCTATTTACTTCCTGATATTTCTCTTTTATTTTTTATTTTTTGTATCTTTGTGTATAATTTATAGCGAAATTACAGATTCATTAAATATTTTATCTTTAAATATTGATTTGGCAGGCATGAATCTAAGTTTATCCAGAATATTGTTGAAGAGATCTCAATTCAAGTATCGAATCGGACATACTTGAAAGTTGCTAAGTATCCTGTAGGATTAGAATCTCGTGTCCGAGACATGCATGAGCTTTTATGTGTTGAGGAAAATGATATTCGCATGGTGGGAATATGGGGAATTGGAGGAATTGGTAAGACAACCGTTGCCAAAGCTGTTTATAGCTCAATTGCTCATCGGTTTGAAGGTAGCTGTTTTTTGGCAAATGTGAGAGAAAGATCATCAATGCCACATGAAGGCTTGGTTCAACTGCAAGAAACTCTTCTTTCCAAGGTTTTAGGGGGTGTAGGAGTAAAGCTGAGTAATATTGTTGATGATCCTGCTTATGAGATAGAGAAAAGACTTTGGAATAAGCGGATTCTTATAATTCTAGATGATGTCGATCATCTTAAGCAATTAGAAAACTTGGCAGGAGGATATAATTGGTTTGGTCCGGGCAGTAGAATCATCATAACAACAAGAGATAAACATCTGTTAATTGCTCATGGAGTTAGTTTAACATACAAGGTCAAGGAGTTAGATTTTTGTGAAGCTTTTGAGCTCTTCAGTTGGAATTCCTTCAAAAGAGACACACCTATGGATGATTATGTGCAACTTGTTGAGCGTGCTGTGTATTATACCAAAGGCCTTCCGTTAGCTCTGACGGTCTTAGGTTCTCATCTTTGTGGTAGAAGCATAGAAGAATGGCAAGATGCATTGGATAGCTATGAAAGAATTCCTAACAAAGAAGTCCAAGAAATACTTAAAATAAGTTTTAATGGACTAGAAGATCATCAGAAGGAAGTTTTCCTTGACATTGCATGTTTTTTCAAAGGAGAAGATAAGGATTTTATAGTGGATATCCTAAGAAGTTGTGACTTGTACCCAGTAATAAGTCTTGCAGTACTCATAGATAAGTCTCTCTTAGCGATTACTGACGGTAATTCGCTATGTATGCATGACTTAATTGAAGACATGGGCAAGGAAATAGTGCGTCAAGAATCACCCACAGAACCAGGTGAACGCAGTAGATTGTGGTTTCATGAGGATGTTATTCACGTTCTAACAGAAGAAACGGTAAGTAAATTATATATTTGTTTTCACTAGTCCTTACGTAAATTATTTCATTATTAACATAGAAATCTTGATATTCTGTTTTTCTAGTCATTGAAAGATCAATAATATCTTCAATGATGAATTAACTTGTTACAGTAGCAGAATAGCTATGTAGTGTTTTACTTATTGCTTTTTGCTATTAGGGAACAAGTAAAGTTAGAGGGATAATGATGAAATGCCCCAAAAGGATGAGGTCCGTGTGAGTGCTGAAGCCTTCTTAAGGATGAAGAGTCTCAGATACTTGATAAATTGTGATGCAAGCATTATTGGAAACATTGAATATCTGCCTAACTCGTTAAGGTTCCTTCATTGGTACAAATATCCTTCTCAATCCCTACCATCCAATTTTAATCCAAAGAAACTTGTTGCACTCAAGATGCCTTCAAGCAACATATCACGATTCGGACAGTCAATCACGGTACGTACTTTTGAATAGATCATTTTTAAAAGTTCCTTGCTCCACATATATATTGATTTTTTGTTAATGACCAACTTGTTTTGATTAATTGAAACTGAAATATTATTATTTGATCAATCCTTTTTTAATTTACTTTTTTTTTTACTTGCAGAAACTGGATAGGTTGAAATCTATGAACTTCACTGGGTGTGAAATGCTAAAAGAACTCCCGGAGTTCTCAGGATTCCCAAATTTAGAGAAATTGATTCTTAGCGAATGTAGGAATTTAGTTGGGATTCATGATTCTGTTGGAACTCTTGATAAGCTCGTTGCTCTGACATTGCAAAATTGCTCTAACCTTACTAGGTTTCCAACTAGACTTGGCATGAAATCACTGAAATATCTTATCATGAAAGGTTGCAAAATGCTGGATAGTTTCCCTGAAATTGAGGCTGGAACCATGGACTGCTTAATCGATATCAATTTAGAGTGTTGCGAAAACCTGAGAAATCTTCCAAGCAGCATCTATCAGTTGAAACATCTACAGCAACTTGAGGTCAGAGTGTCCAAAACTTCTTACCTTTCCAATGTCAATGACGACATCTACCATGAAGCACCAGCAGCATTTACCTGATGATGATCATGATGAACATAGCTCAGCTCCAGTTTTTCCAAAGCTGAGTTTTTTGCGAGTTGGAGACTGCAACATGTCAGAATGTGATTTCTTGATTCCATTTAGTTGCTTGTCCACCCTGACCTTTCTTGATCTGTCAGGAAGCAGTTTTGTTAGCCTTCCGTCATGGATCAGCAAGTTTGTTAACTTGCAGTGGCTCATATTACGTGGTTGAAAGAGGCTTCAAGAAATTCCACAGCTTTCTCCAAACATAAAAGGAATAAATGCAGGTGGCTGCAAATCATTGGAAAGATTTTCAAAATTTTCTGACATTTTGGAACACCAAAGCTCACAGGGTTGGCTTCAGTTTAGTGACTTGTCTGACTGCCATAAACTACTCGAGACTATGGACCTTGATGTGGAAAAGATGGCATCTATCTTACTTAATCAACATCATGATCAGGTCTCTCTCACTTCTGATCTCTCTAGCTTGCTCTTTCTCTATTATCTTTTTGTTTTTTTTTTCTTCTTCTTTGGGTGGTAAGGCTCGATATAAGGTGTTCATTGTTGGTCTATTCCCTATTAGCTTAAGCTTATGAGACCATTAGTTCTCTAAATGTGGAACTACGTTTAGGCCACGGCACCAGGCCTAAATGTGGTCCTTTGTTATTATTCAAAACATGTTTATATCTTCAATATTTTCAGAAGAGTGTTTATATTGACCCTCCTAAAATAGAGTATTTGTTTGTGTCGCCGTCCACTCTTTATTCGTGTTCCCCCCTTAATGGTATGAGAGCTTTCGTTTGCAAGAGTGTGATGCATTCAACTCATCTACTAGCCAATTCCGGAATTCCCAACTTCTTTGATTGGGAGTGGGCTACATATCCCTTTCATGTTTCATGTTGCAGAATAAGGTTGCAGACAAGGGAATTAGTAAGCTTAACATATTATAAGCACACTCCATGACAACTTAGGATTTTGGGACTGTGGTTTGCTTAACAAATTATTGATAAGCATGCATGCATGGTGATTAATTAAGTTGATTAATACTATGCAGTATTTATGCATTATATTAATTTAGTTAATGCTATGCACTGTTGATGTATGCAGGGGAAGGATTCATACTTTGAGTTTACCGTTTTACTTCCAGGAAATGACATTCCAAAGTGGTTCAACTTTTGTAAACATCCAACTGTTCATGATTTTTGTGAGTTTGTCATTAAATTTCCTCCAAATTTCAGTGGAAAGAACTCAAGATTGGCTTTATCGGCTGTGTTTGAAAGCACGGATGGAACAATGGCTTATGACTATGATGATTATGAAAAATACGGGTTCCATGTCCGAGTCTACATTAATGGTGATGAAATATTTTGGGTTCACCAGCATATGGTCATTTCTCCGGGGTCAAATCATGTGTGGCTGCAATATGTTTCATTATCTGATATGAGGCACTGGGGGAAGCAGTGGAATGAAGAGCAGCTGCTGAGCAAGTGTGAAGTTAGATTTCTTCCTTCTGAACCACTCTTCTTAAAAACCTGTGGTGTCCAACTGGTATGCCACCGCCACAAGGATGAGAACAGTGACCAAAACTTAGCAGATCTTCAATTTTACAAGAACAATTACGATGAAGTTGATCGCGATGTTGTTAAAGTACCTATGTCAAATTTTAATAGGTACCGGCAACCGAGAATGCGCAATGGAGCCTTGGGCATTACACTTGTGGAGATTGATGAGGATGAAGATAAAAAGATGATTGATGAGGATGAAGATGAAAAGATGATTGATGAGCAGTGCCTTCGTTGGATCTTCAAGAAATTACAAGTTGGATTGATCACTCATGCCAATATACCAAGTTTTTTTTATGTCTTGGTATGTCTCATTTTGATGTTCTGTTTGTTTTCTATCAAGCTATGATCAGTGAATCCCCCCACCTGGGAAGTTTGCACTACAATTTCACAGTCTTGGTAGGTTGTTTTGTGTTTATGATTTGCAATGTAGATGGATTAAGCAGAGACCATCTGGCATCATATTGTAAAACATGAATGTGCCGTTTGGATAATTGCATTAATTCCTCTTTATATATGTTGATAAGCTGATTCATTGAAGATTTAGAACGTTTGAGAATTCGAAAAACTTATGATTTAAGATGGATGTAGTTTTTTTTGGTGCATACAAAGTTAATATACCGTAAAACTTTTCATATATGAATTTAATTTGTGTCATTTCTAGTAATGTATCGAAAGCAATTCTTAGAAGTAAAATAGGATGTGGATTACCTCTTCTACAAGATTGGAGAAATTTTTGAAACTCTAGGTGCCATCTCATACGCAAATGTTGTAAAGCTTCAATATACCGGCTATCTCACTAATCAATTGGCGATTTCACCGACCGACTGGCGGCCTGATCCACTAACTGACAAATTCCACCACCAACTTAACACTGACTCCAAAGCCGCCTGACTGGTAACCTACCGGTCGTCTTACTAATCGATCGATTATCTCACCGACCGACTAGCAATCTCGCCAATCGACGACCTCACCAATTAGCTGACAATCTCACCAATCGGCCGACTATCACACTAATCGTCTGGCGATAACACCGACATATGGGAGACCTCATCGACATACCGATAACTCTACCACTAGTGACCACCACCGCTTGGTGTGACCCAATTCTCGAATTAAAAGAAAGATTAAATTCAGTTTACCTCCTTGAGGTTTGGGTCAAATATCATCTCCGCCGCAAACCTCCCTTGCAACGCCTCTCTCTCTGCTCGAACTCCTCGAGTCCAGTCCGGCGTCTCGCACCATGCTCCACCGAGACCAGTTTGCAGCGCCGCCGCTGCTCTCAAATCCAAGTCGTGCCCAGGCCACCCCTAGATGCCGCCGACGCCGTCATCGACCCCAGCAGTCACCGCCTTGCCGCATAGTCGTGGCCCTCTCTTTCCGAGCTCGGACTCCCTCTCAGCTCTCTCATATCGAGTCGTGGCCCTCTTTTTTCGAGCCGTGCTTCTGCTCAAAGCCGCGCCACCAACGCCGCTCCATCCCAACTTTGGTCCTCTCACCCATAGCAAAACTGCTCTGGGCACCAAACCATCATATATATGTACCTTTTAGCGTCAATCTGAAGCAGGTAAAGATCCACCTTAGTGTTAAGAAAAAAAATTTGTAATGTTGATTGTACCTGAAGAGACAAACGAACCCAGAGTTGCTGAGGTCTATCAAGTCATCAATTCGCTAGATCAGCTTATGTTGGTGAGATTACATTACTTTGCATTAATCATAATGTGTGTTTGATTTGGATCAATGATTTGATTAATACGTCAATTAAGTACCACTCTCTTTCAGCATTCACATTGTTTGTTGGAGTCACCTTCCCTTTCTTCGGAGACCTTCTTGGTTTCTTCGGCGGATTTGGTTTTGCCCCGACTTCATACTTTGTAAGTCTTTCTCTCTTTTCTTTATTATCTTACAAATCGATCATCAGCAAGAAATTAATCATCTCGAGCATGATTAATGTTACAGCTTCCTAGTATAATGTGGCTGATTATTAAGAAACCAAAGAGATTCAGCACCAACTGGTTCATCAATTGGGTAAGCAAAATAGACATGTCATCACCTCCTTAATTAATTTGTTTGGAACAATAGAAATGTACAAACGTTGCTAGACATTCATTTATGACTTGCTCGATCTGTGTTTTGCATGCAGGCTTCCATATTCATTGGAGTGTTCATTATGTTGGCCTCCACAGTTGGTGGTTTCTACACATAAATGCTAACCAAATTATGGCATTGATCGATTAATTGGACCAAAATCATATATATGTTATCAAGCTAGTACTTGGTTAGTCATTGTACTATTTAATTAGGCCCTTAATTAATTGATGCTGCCATACTTGAATTGAGTGGATCCTATCTACACCAAGCTACCAAGCAATTCGTGCATCATTTTTTCTTCTCTCTTTTTCATATTTGGTTGTAAACACGTACTTGTGCTTTTGGAACAATATATATCGGTTGGCTTTCAGAGCTACGTACTTAATTGTCACGAAAACTGACGTAACAAAATTCATATCCATGAAAGTATGAAACTGTCTTTTCTTCTATGTCCACTGCTACTATTTAATTATTGAATAGTGTTTTAAATTGTTAAAACGTGTTAATGCATGTGGCGTCCTGCTAAAAACTTTCTGCTGTATATAACTATATACCAAATTCAATAAAATAAAGAAAAGTACGTAATGACCAAACATAAATTTTGTTGGCAACTGAAAATTGTGACCTAAAGAGCAAGGATTAAAATATCGTTAGTTACAGATATATCGGGAGTTCAAAAAAAAGATATATCAACAGATATAACGTTATCGAAAAAATATCGGAGATATTTTTCTTTAAACATGATTTAAGAGAAATGATTATTAAAAAATTCAATAATTGATTACAGGAGATATATGACAACTTTATCTACATCTAGCAAGTTATATATGGGTCATTGATATATTGTATATGTTGGAGTATATTGAACTCCGATCACAAGTGCTTTGAATTTTCTCTTCTTTTGGCTAGAAAGTAATGGTATTTATGTGCTTCTGGATTTCTTGAACCAAGTATATCACTTTTGTAAAACTATGATATGCCTTTATATAGGGAAAATAATACTTTTAGTCCCTGAACTTTAACTCGTTCGACACTTTCGTCCCTGAACTTTGAAATATATCACTTTCGTCCCTGAACTTTGACATCAACTATCACTTTCGTCCCTGACCGGAAAAAAATGATGCAAAACCTATGCCAAAATGTTCGCACGGATGAGAGGAGTAACTTTTATAACTGGGACTAAGCTCGATTCGGCCTAAAATGACTCGAATTTGACCCGAAAGCTCGTGGTGGCCGAAACTTTAATTGTAAAATTCTCCACCGTCCGGTGGCGGTTTGAGGCGAGGTTGGTGGCGTTGAACTCGCCTCAAGGAGGGCTTCAAAGCCCAGTATGTGTTGTCGTTCGAATTGGCCGGAATCGGAGGTTTATTCGGTGAAAACTAACCTCAGGGATGAAAGTGATAGTTTTTTTCAAAGTTCAGGGACGAAAGTGATATATTTCAAACTTCAGGGACAAAAGTGTCGAATGAGTCAAAGTTCAGGGACTAAAGGTGATTTTTTCCCCTTTATATATGCAAATGTATAATTCAAACATTGAGCAACCTGAACTCCAAGGATTTTATTATTTGAACTATCTCATTTGCTTGGTTGGTGTTTAATTATGATTATGATTTGGTCAGCTGCTCTTTGGAAAAGCAAAAAGAAATAAATGAAAAAATTGGGAATGGTCGGCTGCTATTGCAAGTTTTGCTAGCTATTCTAGCTTGGTGTTGTTGCTCCCATTTCCTTGATTTATTCTTTTTTGTCAAGCTATGAAATATCAATGGTGTTGTTGAGAGTAGACGACAAGAGATTTGAAAAAAAAAAAGAAGGGGAAAAAGTATTATTAAGATGAGGGAGGAAGTTGTTGATACGGAGCTATTCTGCACCCATTCTACAACACCTTCATGCATATTAGGTGAGGTGTTTGTTTGTGCAAGAGAAGTAGTAGTACTAGCTAGTAGAAAATTATGTGATGAGGGAAGAAGACACAGAAGAAGAATGGAGGAGCTTGTAATGGCATGGGATTTTGTGAATGAATTGCATGTTTTATGGCTATGTGTCATTTACTGAAGAAGTCATGTTGTTGGACAAATTGTTTGATGACAAGTAAGATATTAATCAAGCTCATAAGAGTGTCCAATTGATCTCACTTGCTTAAGACTAATTGTAAATGATAATCTGACAATTGTTGGTCTTTGCATGATCATTGATTCTATTGTATGGTAATATTGATTTTATGGTTAGACCTTTTCCTCTCAAATATTTAGCTTAGATTATTTAATTTTTCTTTTTCTTGACAATAATATCCTAATTCAATGGTGATACAATTAGTGATACATCATGTGATACAATTACTGATACAGTTTGTGATACACTTGTGGTCATACATGTGATACACATTGTAATATGCTTTGTGATACGTTTTGTGATACACATTGTGATACGCTTTGTGATACACATGTGATACACATTGTGATATACATGTGATACACATTGTGATATACATTGTGATACACATTGTAATACACATTGTAATACACTTGTGATACACTTGTGATACACATGTTATCACTTTGTGTGATACATATGTTATCACTTTGTGATACACATGTGATACAGTTGTGATACACATTATGATACACATATGATACAGTTGTGATACACATTGTGACACAGTTGTGATACACATTGTGACACAGTTGTGATACACATTGTGATACAGTTGTGATACGGTTGTGATACTATTGTGATACACATGTGATATAGTTGTGATACACATTGTAATACACATGTGATACAGTTGTGATACACATTGTGATACTATTGTGATACACATGTGATATAGTTGTGATACACGTTGTGATACTATTGTGATACACATTGTGATACACATGTGATACAGTTGTGATACACATGTGATACAGTTGTGATACACATGTGATACAGTTGTGATACACATGTGATACAGTTGTGATACAGTTGTGATACACGTACTTGTGATACAGTTTCTGATACAGATGTGACCTCTCAAATGTAATGATCAGTTCACCATTAGAATTTGTGATACACATGTGATACACGTGTGAATACGTGATCATATATATGATAAGGGACTGGTTTTGCCACTTGTGCCTTTGGGACGCACTGTTCTGTTCTGTACTGTACGTTGAGCTAGATGCCTATATGTTATTGTCACATTCTATACTATCATTTTCTGGATTGATGTGCCACTTGATCATATCTCGAAATTTTTTTAATTTCAGCCGTTGAATATATATTGCCTTCCAGCTTTTAAACTAGTGTTGTCTAGTTGCTAGCTACCAAATTATCAAGTAACTCAACTTCTAGCTTCAACTCAACCCATCCATTTAAGGGTCGACTATCGATTAAGGCAGGGTCTTCACATTTGGTAATGCCTCTTCCAGTTTTAGCATCCCAAGCTCAGAGCCCAAATGCCGATTATGATCATGATGCGAAGCGAGGTTCAGCTAATTATGCTCCAAGCGTTTGGGGTGATCATTTTCTCTCATATGCTTCCGTGGTAATTATAGATATATATGTTTCTTCTACTATAAGTTTCCATTAATTATAACACTGTAACAGCTGCTAGATCGAATTTCTTAGATAAAATAAGTACAAATACATATTAAAATCACCCAATCAATCGCTTACTTTATTTCTTGTCTTCAATTTGCCTATGTAGGAAGTAGACATTACGCTTGAGCAACGCATCCAAGAAGTAAAACAAGAAGTGAAAACGATGTTGATGGCTCTAGTTAACAAGCCTTCACAACAATTGAACATGATTGATCACATTCAGCGGTTAGGCGTGTCTTGTCATTTTAAAAACGAGATAAATGAAATATTGAAACAAATTTACGAGACTTGTTTTGGTACTAATGATCTTCAAAATGATGATGACCTTTACACTACTGCTCTCCGTTTTCGACTGCTCAGAGAACAGGGCTATAATGTTTCATGCGGTCAGTAATTTGGTTTTTTTGCATTCCTAATCGCTCTATATAAATGAACTTTTATTTCTTTCCTTACAAGAAATTAAGTCTGGTTATTATGCATGCATGTTAACTTGATCATCGTCTAATGCATTGGTTACACTGGCGGAACTATGTGGAGACTTGTGTGGGCTTAAGCCCTACCAAGATTTTGGCTAAAAAAAATTACCTATATATAGTTTCCATAAAAAAGAGGGAAGGGATTTGCAGATCTAATATGGAGGCAAGAAGAGGAAGGAAAAGAAAGGGAAGGGAAGAAGAGAAAGGAAGGAGAAGAGAGAAATCAGAGGGAGAGGAGAGATAAAGAGAGAGAATTGGTTGTGGAATTCGGATTGGGAATAAATGAGGAAGAAAGGAAAAATTCTAAGGTGTTCCAAGCATGCCATGCTCGGCCAAGTGACATGCTTGGCTGCCCTTGGATTCCATAACCCGACCCCACCCCCTGCAAATGCATCCCCACCATCCCCCCTCCTCCCTAGGTTACCGAAGACGCACCCGGAAGAAAGAGTCAAAGAGAGGAAGATATTGGGAATAGAGAGGCACGTGCTGGTCAGAAAATAAAAGAGTAAGAAAGAGAGAGAATGGAACAAGAAGAAGAGGAATAGAAAAAGATATTTGGAGGTGTTTATTTTTTTCTCTAATGTTTGATTGTTTAGTCCAACGGTCTAAAAATCTAAAATTTTAATTTATTAATGAGGTTCTTTAAAAAAAAAATTCTCCCCTGCCTGCGAGATTCGTTAAAAGCAAATTGCTTTAATGATTAGCCCTCCCAAGATTTTCATCCTGGTTCCGCCACTGATTGGTTAATTGGTCAATATATATAGACATGTTCAACAAGTTCAAGGAAAGTAATGGGACATTTAAGGAATCTCTTCTAAGCGATGTGGTAGGACTGTTAAGCTTGTATGAAGCCACTCATCTTAGGGTTCACAGTGAAGACGTACTTGAAGAGGCGCTGACCTTCACCAGAACTCATCTCGAGTCTGCAACACACCATTTGAGCTCCCCGTTGTCGAAACAAGTAACTCATGCCTTGTATCAGCCACTTTGGAAAGGTTGTCAAAGGTTAGAAGCAAGACATTACTTGTCTATCTACGAGGAAGATGATTCACACAATCAAACTCTGCTGACTCTTGCAAAGCTGGATTTCAACCTAGTGCAGAAAGTCCATCAGAAAGAACTAAGTGATATTACAAGGTTAACATATATATTATATATTATTGTCATTTGATTAACTAGTCAGTATTAATTACAATATGTATGTATGCAATACTGATCGAAGATTAAAGAAAATATATAATGCTTAATTTCTACTAATTGCATTGTTTTGGTAATTACTTTCAGGTGGTGGAAGGACTTGGACTTTGTAAACCAGTTGCCTTTTGCGAGAGACAGAATAGTTGAGGCCTACTTTTGGGCTTTAGCAACCTTCTATGAACCTGAATATTACTTTGCTAGGATTATTGTATGCAAATTTGCTGCTCTAACGACAATCCTTGATGACGTTTACGATGTCTTTGGCACATATGAAGAACTAAAGCTCTTAACTGAAGCTGTTGAGAGGTTTGTATTAATTTGAGAAACAATTTTAATAATTTTATTATATACTAACTAATACCGTCATTAATTAACCTCATTAATTTCCATGGGTTCATGCAATGAGTAGTTAATATTATATATACTTTGATCTTTTTTTTTTTGAACGAATTATATATACTTTGATCAGTTGGGACATTTCTGCTGTTGATCAATTGCCCCAGCTGTGTATGAAAGTTTGTTATAAGGCACTGTTGGATGCCTACTCTGGATTTGAAGAAAAGCTTGCAAACGAGGGAAACTTATATCGCATCCACTATGCGAGAGAAGCAGTAAGTCTCACTAATTATTTGGATTAATTATATATATATATATATATAGAGGCTCTAATGAGGACCCTTATAATGAGGATTTGGTGAGAACTTTTCGATTATACATACTTTTTTATTAGATTTCGACAAATCAACCGTTCAATATAGATATTTATGAGTAGATCACTTCTACAAATTTTCAATGAAATCGGAAATAGTTAAGTCATCTATAATTGTGATTTACCATTTATGAATATGAATAGTTCAAAATTGACAGATTTGGTTCGTCCATTTATTTCGTCTAGTTCGGTACCTTAACGATTTCAAATTTTGTTGAAAATTTGTAGAAGTGATCTACTCATGAATATCTTAACATTAAACGGTTGATTTGTCGAGATGTAATCTAAAAATAGATATCACAATCATTAATCAAAAAGTCTTCACCAAGTCCTCATTATAAAGGTCTTCACCCTTATAGAAACGCAGAAACGGAAAATTTTGAAAATTCAATAGGAAACGCGGACAAGGAAACGCGAATAAAATATTATATAATTATATACAAATAATTAAAAAGTCAAATATTGTAATTAATTAAAAAATAAATTGCTACTGCTGATTCAAACCTTGTCATTAAAAGCCAATGTTCTAAAAATCGCAGGCGCTAGTCGGGCGGCGGGCAGGAGCCTAACGCCTAGATGATTAGGCGAGAATTAATCGGCCGCCTAGGCGGTTTTTTTTAGGCCATGTTTTATGATTATATGTGTGAAAATATCATACTTTCTAGTATAATTTGGTCAAATTTTTAATTAAAATGTTGACTATGTAATTATTTTATTATTTTTTTCTCATTTTACTTTGCACCAAGCTGGGCCATCACTCTCTCTCTCTCTCTATCAATTATCACTGTCTCCTCTCCTCTCTCTCTCTCTATCAATTATCACTGTCTCCTCTCCTCTCTCTCTCTCTATCAATTATCAGTTTCTCCGCACCTCTCTCTCTCTCCTATTTCTCAGTTTCGCCTCTCTCTCTCTCTCTCTCTCTCAATTCTCAGTTTCCCATTTTTCTTTGCACGAAGTTGGCCCAGATAGGCTTTTGGGATCTGGAAGCAAGGCACAGCGACTCTAGAAGCCGCCGATCAAGGAAGCCGAGAGGGAGAGAAATTTACCAATCTCTGGAAGTTGCCAATCGAGTTTGTTCACTTAAGATTACTAGATTAGAATCTGGTTTGAAACTCAATCTGGTACAAATTTCTTTTAGGAAGTTATTAGATTGAGTCGATTACGATGGAGGAGAGAGAGCACAGCTAAGCCTAATCGGACCACCTAGGCTCAGGCCGCCCAAGCCCGCCCAGGCCCACCTAGAGCGCCTAATCGGACCGCCTAGGACCCTGCCGATTTTCCAACGACGGCACAGCGCCGCCTAGAGCGACTTTTAGAACACTGTTAAAAGCAATGTTAAGTCAATTTTCCACTAGACCATTCCTCTTGTTTGTTGATATTTTATACAAAATTTGTATTTATTTATCAACCCAAGTTCTTTTTTTGTTTAAAATAAGGGCAAAAACTCAGTCCATTCTCTCTCTTCTTCTTCCTTAGATTCTCGTGTTCCCCTTCTTCCTCTTCTTCATCAGTCAAGCCTTTTTTTTCTTCTTCCCTTCCCTTTCTTTTCTGTCCTCTTCTTTCCTCCATATATATCAAGATCTGCACGTCTGGTTTTTGCGCATAACATTTCCAATATTGGAAACCCGCGTTTCCAATCTTGAAACTCGCGTTTTCATAAAGTTTCTTTCAGTCATCAACTAGAAACGTGTTTCTATCGCGTTTCCCTCATGTTTCGGTTTCTGAAACGTTTGGAAACGGGGAATCGCTGGATTTGAAAGTTTTCGCACTACATAGGATACCTCTCACATTAAAATTGTTAAATGAGTTAGTTGACTGATGACGTAGTACAATTGGACCTCACTCTTTTTTTTTTTTTTATAAGAACCTCACTCATTTTAGTTGTTCAGACAACATTTCGGGCATTTTCATACATCCGCAGTATTTCTATTTTTTTTTTTAGAAAATGATTTAACTATTAATTAAATACATCGGATAGCCAATAAATTAAGTCCACCTTCAACAAAAATATGAAAATTAGACTATAAAAGCGCATTCCTTAATTACTAGAAGGTGCACCTGCCCAATAACAATCACATATGCGTAGTATTTCCACATGAAATGAGGAAAGTTAAACACATGCGTCAATTTGGAGTCAAAATCAGAGGCTCTTGTCATGTCATTAGATGACAGACTAAATTAACTTAAAGTCATGAAATTATTCAATAGAGAAGAAGTCGGGTATTGTCCGTATGCAAATTACAAAATTTCACACTTCAGTCTTCAATGTCAAATTGAAAACAACCATATATATAGTTTGGTTTGTAGTAGGCAATTGATCCTAATTTTTGTGAATACTCTACTAGTATTATATTGTACATATTACACATGGCCAGAAAATAATCATCCGAATACACAATATTTATAGGAAGTTGTTATTAACACACCAAGAATCTCTATTCACACACCTATTTTATTTTTTTTATTCTTTGAATTCACTTTTATTATATAAGTTGTCCAATCTTCTTAGAGTAAAAAGAATAAAGAAATAATTAAAAAAAGTGTGTGAATAGAGATTCATGGTGTGTTAATAACAACTCCCTATTTATAGTAATATATATATATATATATATATATATATATATATATATATATATAAGTACGTAAGTGGTTTGATTCTCTCTCAGATCAAAATTCAACTTAGAGGTTACTTCCAAGAAGCCAAATGGTTGAAGGAAAAATACATACCAACAATGGATGAATATATTTCAAATGGACTTGATACATCTTTCTTTCCGATGGCAATCACATCCTTTGTTGGAATGGGAGTTCTCGTTACAGAAGACTCAATGGAATGGGTGTCAAATGACCCTAAGATTGTAAAGGCTACATCATTAATTGGCAGACTTGTGAATGACATGGCTGGCCACAAGGTACATTATATATACATATATATACATACATACATATATATATATATATATATATATATATATATATGTATGTATAATAATGCATATGTTATATTCTTATATATATATATATATATGTGTGTGTGTGTGTGTGTGTGTGTGTGCGCGCGCGCGCACGCATGAATCCATCGTATAACCTTGACCTTGTTGTGTCTGTAATTCTGTATATATAGTTTGAGCAAAACAAAGAGCAGGGTGCCTCATCAGTGGAATGCTACATGAAGCAATATGGTGTCACAGAAGAAGAAGCAAAACTCGAGCTAACTAAACAAAAGGATGCTGCATGGAAAGACATAAACCAAGAGTGGCTCCATCTCCACTCCAGCATGACTAATGTTTGAGCCAAAATTAACATTTTTTCAGCTTTATTCATATTTGATGTAGCCCATGGGGCGAGACTTGCGGCCTTAATATCTTGGAGATATTCTCTCAGTAGATTTGCTTCGTATCTGCCTTATCTCTCAAGGAAACCTAATTAATCAAGGTTATTGATTAATGATATCAAATCCTATAAGGAAAAGAAATCTATAATCTTTGTTCAATGAGGATTCGCCGGGCTTATCTCTATAAATAAAGGGTTTTAGAGCAAATAAGGGACATCTCTCAACCTCTCTACAAAGCAATCTCTTTGCACACAAGCCTCCCCGGAGCATCCTTCAGCAACCAAAGCCTCTCCGGAGCAAACTTGCATCTTTACAGCGAAGCTAAGATCACGCCTTAGCAAAATTCTCTTCTTCTTCTTCCTAATTGTTAGCTCTGCTTTCTCACCCCGTGAGCGAGTATCGACTTTTGTGTTCACCAAGGATCACTTTCGAAGCCCTAGACCCCGTTTAGGCCTTTCATGTACGAACCTTGACAGAGTTAGTTCTCTCTCTGTCCACATTCGCTTGATCCAAGAAGCAGGTTTGGAGCGCATCTTCTACAACAACGTACCTCGTGGTACTGGCACGCCCGCACTCTACAAAAGAGACTGTTTGACTCTCCCCTGCGGTTTCCAGCGCAAACATTTTGGCACGCCCAGTGGGACATGTCGAAAGTGGTTCCTTGTGAACCAAGATTGGGAGAACAGAAGAAAATCAGCATTCGCCTGTAGCTACAACAATGTCTAGGACCGCGGATGCTACACCACCATCTTTCTCAGATTCATCTGCTCTGAACAAAAGAATAGATGAGGCCATTCAACTTTTTGAAGCGGCCACGAAGACGCAGGCCGAAGCATTCCAGCAGGCTTTTCAGAGGACTTCAAAAGAGACTTCTGCTGCATTTCAACTCCTCAAAGAAGTTGTTTCAGAAGTGCACCAGAAACAGGTCAAGGAGATCTACTCCAAGATGGCGGATCACTCTGACGCTAATAAGCACACCAGCGAACGAGTGGATACAAAGATAACTAAGCCTATTCCAGAGGCTTCTGCTGTGGTTTTGTGTTCATGCTGCAAGGTGGAGTGTGGAGTACCAGTCAGTTATGAGGAGTTTGAGAAAACTGTAGCAATTCCTGCTAAACCGATCTATGAGTTGCGTTCGCCACCAGAGAATTTTCAGCTCTCTAGTCCTAAGCACGTTCACAGTCAGCAAGAGGTCACAAAAAAGATTAAGGAGTCTAATCTTTTTGCGCGAATGAAGGCAGTAGAGAGGTTTCGCAAGGAACCTGAAAAGTCAGTTCAGCAACAAGCTAGCATGACTAAGCCATACATACCACCAGCACCACGCGTAGTCATTAAAGAAGACAAGTGGTATGTGCAGGAAAGAGGGAAGGCGGTAGAAATCACTGCTTCTCGAAAAAGAAATCTGCAGCGACGTTTTGGTCAGGCTAAACGTGCCCTAGAAGCTTTAGACATAGGGTTAGTCAAACCTGAAGAGCTAGTTCAGACACCAGAGCAACTACGACGAACCGTAAAGCGGTTGTCTGTTAGACAGATTATCCCAGTAGGGAGGCAAGGCAAGCAGCGAGAGTTTGTTCGCCATCGACCTAGTGTGTTCGCTAGGAAGACGAGTAACATCCGCGAACCGGTTCCCAAAAAGCTACAATGGCGGCCTAAACAAGTCGAGAATAAGAACACTGTAGCAAAAGTGGTTTCCAAAAGTCAACTAAGGGAACCAGAGCTTATACTTACAAAGCCAACACCTGTGGCTCCCGCAATTTGCCAAACGCAGCTACAAGAGTCATTCTGTATGGATCAGATGACAAAGCAGTTCATGGCGAAACATAGCCATAATGTTCTCATGAATGAAGCATTAAAGGAAGCTTCGGCGAATACCGTTCGCCAGTTCATTTTTTGCAATATCATATGTCGGTTTGACATTCTTGAATGTTTAGTCATGGACAGGGGGGCTGATCATAACTTTCCCATGCTTGCTCATTTTTTCCCAACAATGGCCAATTCCGTGGCCTTGTTGTTGCCATTCGCCATCACCTTTGCCCGGATTGGGGGGCTACACTTAGTTATCTTTCGTCGCTTTTCATCAAGCCAAATTTGTGGCTTTTTCCCCATTCGCCGCACTTAGTCGAACTAGGGGGCACCATGACCCCTATGTCCCTTAGCGAATGTGGGATTTTCAAGATTTTTATTTGCATCTATGCGACCAGATTGTGGTTCCAGAACTCGTTTTGTCTTCAGGCCTATTTTGAGGCCATTCACGATATTCACATGCACATCCGCCATACAGATCATGAATAGTTGAGCCTGACTTAGCCCTCTTCAATCATGGCGTACCTGGGCCTGATTTCGAGGCCTGGGGGGCAATGTTTGAGCCAAAATTAACATTTTTTCAGCTTTATTCATATTTGATGTAGCCCATGGGGCGAGACTTGCGGCCTTAATATCTTGGAGATATTCTCTCAGTAGATTTGCTTCGTATCTGCCTTATCTCTCAAGGAAACCTAATTAATCAAGGTTATTGATTAATGATATCAAATCCTATAAGGAAAAGAAATCTATAATCCTTGTTCAATGAGGATTCGCCGGGCTTATCTCTATAAATAAAGGGTTTTAGAGCAAATAAGGGACATCTCTCAACCTCTCTACAAAGCAATCTCTTTGCACACAAGCCTCCCCGGAGCATCCTTCAGCAACCAAAGCCTCTCCGGAGCAAACTTGCATCTTTACAGCGAAGCTAAGATCACGCCTTAGCAAAATTCTCTTCTTCTTCTTCCTAATTGTTAGCTCTGCTTTCTCACCCCGTGAGCGAGTATCGACTTTTGTGTTCACCAAGGATCACTTTCGAAGCCCTAGACCCCGTTTAGGCCTTTCATGTACGAACCTTGACAGAGTTAGTTCTCTCTCTGTCCACATTCGCTTGATCCAAGAAGCAGGTTTGGAGCGCATCTTCTACAACAACGTACCTCGTGGTACTGGCACGCCCGCACTCTACAAAAGAGACTGTTTGACTCTCCCCTGCGGTTTCCAGCGCAAACAACTAGTATCCCCAATCCCCTCCTACTGATAATTTTGAATCTTGCACGTTCTAGTGAAGTTCTATACAAGAATGAAGATGCGTATACAAATTCTCAGACTCTGCTCAAGGATTTGGTAGTTTCTCTCTTTCTCGAACCCGTGCCTGTATAAGCCTAATATTGGACTTGTTCGCTTTGCTATAGAATAAATCAAGTCTACCCAAGTCGATCCCGTGCGTACGTGGTCAAATAAGCAATATCTGTTTTGTAATACATGTAAGTTTTTACATGTGAACCAAACATTATTTTACTTAAGTTCAATAATAATTATTATAGTTTATTTAATTATTGAAATAACAAGATAAGCATTATCACTCTAACTATGTGAGCCTTATCATTTATCTGATATGATTTGGTTCTTATAGAGTTCTATTTACTTGCTATCAAAGCAACGGATATGATGTAAAGATCAGAATTTTACATAACATCTTGATAAGCATTGAGTCTTCTTTATGGGAAGGGACTCAATGATCTTACACCCTATATATGATTGAGGTCCCTGCCTATTCGGTTTACTTGCATTAAGTATTCTAGCCCCATAGATAGAGCAGATTACATAATAGTGCAGAAGACCTTGTTCCCAGTGGAGATGACAGTTCCACCCTTCCAGGTACTTCAAGTTTTCATTCACTATATCTCTTTATATTGTATGATCTGTGAACATGACGAACTATTGTGTTTATATGTATTGTGATATATCCTATAGCATCTGCTATGTGTGTTTACAATACATACATATAGTTTCAAAGAAAGGTAGTGTTGTGTCTGTAATTCGATCTGCATATGTAGTTTGAGCAAAAGAGAGAGCATATTGCATCAACAGTATTGGAAAGCTACATGAACCATTGCAATATGGTGTCACAGAATAAGAAGCGAAAATCGAGCTAACTAAACAAGTGAACCATGCATGGAAAGAAGCAATCTGTACAGGGAATGGAAATACTTTTACATGTGTTTAAATAAAAATAATAATAATAAGACATAATTACCAAAATGCCCCTAAACTTGACTATAATTGTCAATTTACATCCTGAACTTGCAATTGCGTCAATTTATCCCTTGAACTTGGTAAAAATTTTCAATTTGCACCCCATACGTCAATTTCAACTTTTTTCATCTAATTTTGTGACATGTGATCACCTTCATGTGAGGGGTATTTTGGTCAATTTATGATATATTTTTTTATTGTAGAAAAACACAAATATACATAAAAATTACATTAAAAATAATTAAGAATTCAATTTTTTAATGTAATTTTTAAGAATTCACCGAAACCCTAAAAATTCACCTTTTTAATGTAATTTTTATGTATATTTGTGTTTTTAATATACTTTTTGTGTAATTTTTATGTATATTTTTGTTTTAATATAATTTTTAGGTATATTTGTGTTTTTCTAAAATATATATATATATATATATCATAAAATGACCAAAATACCCCTCACGTGAAGGTCACATGTCACAAGTCACAAAATTGGATGGAAAAAGTTGAAATTGACGTATGGGGTTGACAATTTTTACCAAGTTCAGGGGATAAATTGACGCAATTACAAGTTCAGGGTGTAAATTGACAATTATGACTAAGTTTAAGGGGCATTTTGACAATTATGCCTAATAATAATGTACACACCATCCTTAAATTTAGTCCCAAAAGCAAGGATTACGTTGTGGCCAATATCATCCATTGTAATATATAAGTTTATGTCATTAAGGTAGACTGCTAAAAATCTTACATAAGGGAAGAAATCAAAAAGTCGAAAGATGAAATTGCACAAATGATTAAAATCAGTAAACATGCAACAATGGATCAGCAAGTTTGTTAACTTGCAGTGGCTCATATTACGTGGTTGCAAGAGGCTTCAAGAAATTCCACAGGTTTCTCCAAACATGAAAGGAATAAATGCAGGTGGCTGCAAATCCTTGGAAAGATTTTCAAAATTTTCTGACATTTTGGAACACCAAAACTCACAAGGTTGGCTTCAGTTTAGTGACTTGTCTGACTGCCATAAACTTCTCAGGACTATGGACTTTGATGTGGAAAAGTGGCATCTATCTTACTTAATCAACATCATGATCAAGTCTCTCTTACTTCTGATCTCTCTAGCTTGCTCTTTCTCTATTATCTTTTTGTTTTTTTTCTTCTTCTTTGGGTGGTAAGGCTCTTTTATGCTTTTCAGCTAAGCCAGCTGATTTGCACATATTTGTCGTGCAAATTGTATTCCTAATCACGGGAATTAAGCTTTTCTGAAGGCCTTTTGTTGTGTTTAATGTGTGTTTTCATGTTTCTAGGTTAATTAGGTGAGTTGAAGTAATTCGGTGCATTTTGGCGCTTTTGGCCCACTTTCGAGAAAAGGACGAGAAGTCAACCGTGACTCTTGGACATCAAGATCATATGAATCAAAGTTTCGGGAGTGGAACACACAAAAATTCTGGAGAAAGAAGAGTATAATTCCGAATTTCGGCGATTTTCCGGAGAACCACCACAAGCGGCGGCAGAATCGCCAAACAACCACCAACCGTGGTGGTGAGACAAAGGGGTAGCAGCTCACATGTTGTTCTGCATCATTCTCATGTGCTTAAGTCAGAAACCCATCCCCTCACATGCCAAAATCTGTCATATTCCCCACTCACTTCCCTCCACATCATCATTCCATTTCTCCCATCATGTTCCTTTTGCTTTCCCATTGTTTAATCCTCTCCCATACCATTTCAGATCACAAACTCTTTATATATGTCTACATCTGATTCAAAAGGGATCAATCAATCAATTCAGAAAGTCACAAACCAATTCGGCTGAGCAAAAGCTCTCAACACTCTAGATAATCGTCCCTTCCGTCCGGACTCCACTATGGTGTCCGGGCGGACACTACCCGTCCACCTACTGTAATCGTCCATTTTCTCATAGTTCTGTCCATTTTTTGGACTTTCATTCTTCATGAAAGTTGTTCCTAAGGCCCCCATTCACCTTACGGATCAGTTTTTACCATCGTTTGTGCACTTACATGCTCTGAAATCATCAAGAACAGCAAGGACCTGCAGGAATCCTGGAGGTTTTGAGCAAGAAGGAGTGAGGAGAAGAAGAGGATACATGGAGCAGCAAGCCAACTCTTGGGGCAGCAAAGACCTGCTATCTTTCTTCATGAGAATCTCTCAACCTATCTTTGCTTGTGTTTTGTTCAATTAATTCTTGAAACTATTAATGTATTATTCAAGCATGTGTGTATAAATTCTTATGGTTGGGGACTAGAGTTGCATGCTCTAGTTCATTGTTGATGAATTAATGGACTGTGATGTTTATGTATGTTGTATTGTGCTATGAACATGTTCATTGTTTAAGTTTAAATGCATGTTTGAATATCTTATCAATTGAAGAGCATGTCTTTGATTTATGTTGATTGAATTTATGAGCTTGATAACCTCTTTAAATTCTAGAGAATTGGCAATGCACGTGATGAGTTAAATCTTGGCTTAGCTTGTTTGAAATCCTAGTCTATGAACTTTACGCCTCATTTAATGAACTTAAGAACCGGACAATGGCTTAAGCTAGTTAATTGAGAGTCACTCTTGAACGTAATAGACAAGAGGGATACCTTGTGAGACTCAATCTTAAAACTCTACCATGAGCTAAGATTAGGAGGATTTTGGTTCATTAATCAATCTTTGTGCATTTACATTAGGATGTTTATTCATTGTTTATGAAAACTCAATCATTCTACCATACCTATATCTATCCATGTTCCCCCCTAACTTGCATGCATGTAGTTTGCATTAGTTACATATTTAATTTACTTGCATCACTCTTATTTACAAAACACCAAAAATATGAACACTATACTCATTAGTGCTAGAAACTTGGTTACCACATGATTACCGAGTGGATTTTGGGCTACACTTAATCTATACCATCCCCTATCTTTGACGATACGTAGACATGTTTTCAACGCGAAATTATCGTCTCGTCACCAGCATGTTTAAATAAACTTTGTAAGCTTCATATAAGGTGTTCATTGTTGGTCTATTCCCTATTAGCTTAAGCTTATGAAACCATTAATTCTCTAAATGTGGAACTACATTCAGGCCACGGCACCGGACCTAAATGTGGTCCTTTGTTATTATTCAAAACATGTTTATATCTTCAATATTTTCAGAAGAGTGTTTATAATTTATATTAACCCTCCTCAAATAGAATATTTGTTTGTGTCGCCGCCCACTCTTTATTCGTGTTCCCCCTTCATGGTATGAGAGCCTTCGTTTGCAAGAGGGTGATGCATTCAACTCATCGATCTACTAGCCAATTCCCAACTAGCTTCTTTGATTGGGAGTGGGCTACATATCCCTTTCATGTTTCATGTTGCAGAATAAGGTTGCAGACAAGGGAGTTAATAAGCTTAACATATTATAAGCACACTCCATGACAACTTAGGCTTTTGGGACTGTGGTTTGCTTAACAAATTATTGATAAGCATGCATGCATGGTGATTAATTAAGTTGATTAATACTATGCAATATTTATGCATTATGATTAATTTAGTTAATGATATGCACTGTTGATGTATGCAGGGGAAGGATTCATACTTTGAGTTTACCGTTGTACTTCCAGGAAATGACATTCCAAAGTGGTTCAACTTTTGTAAACATCCAACTGTTCATGATTTTTGTGAGTTTGTCATTAAATTTCCTCCAAATTTCAGTGGAAAGAACTCAAGATTGGCTTTATCGGCTGTGTTTGAAAGCACGGATGGAACAATAGCTTATGATTATGATGATTTTGAAAAATACTCCATGTCTGAGTCTACATTAATGGTGATGAAATATTTTGGGTTCACGAGCATTTTATCATTTCTCCGGGGTCAAATCATGTGTGGCTACAATATGTTTCATTATCTGATATGAGGTACTGGGGGAAGGAGTGGAATGAAGAGCAGCTGTTGAGCAAGTGTGAAGTTCGATTTCTTCCTTCTGGAATGAAGAGCATGCAGCTGTAGAGCATGCAGCTGTTGAGCAAGTGTGAAGTTAGATTTCTTCCTTCTGAACCACTCTCCTTAAAAACCTGTGGTGTCCAACTGGTATGCCACCGCCACAAGGATGAGAACAGTGACCAAAACTTAGCAGATCTTCAATTTTACAAGAACAATTACGATGAAGTTGATCATGATGTTGTTAAAGTACCTATGTCAAATTTTAATAGGTACCGGAAACCGAGAATGCGCAATGGAGCCTTGGGCATTACATTGTGGAGATTGATGAGGATGAAGATAAAAAGATGATTGATGAGGATGAAGATGAAAAGATGATTGATGAGCAGTGCCTTCATTGGATCTTCAAGAAATTACAAGTTGGATTGATCACTCATGCCAATATACTAAGTTTTTTTTATGTCTTGGTATGTCTCATTTTGATGTTCTGTTTGTTTCTATCAAGTTATGATCAGTGAATCCCCCCACCTGGGAAGTTTGCACTACAATTTCACAGTCTTGGTAGGTTGTTTTGTGTTTATGATTTGCAATGTAGATGGATTAAGCAGAGACCATCTGGCATCATATTGTAAAACATGAATGTGACGTTTGGATAATTGCATTAATTCCTCTTTATGTTGATAAATTGATTCATTGAAGATTTAGAATGTTTGAGAATTCGAAAAACTTATGATTTAAGATGGATGTAGTTTTTTTTTGTGCATACAAAGTTAATATACCGTAGAACTTTTCATATATGAATTTAATTTGTGTCCTTTCTAGTAATGTATCGAAAGCAATTCTTAGAAGTAAAATAGGATGTGGATTACCTCTTCTACAAGATTGGAGAAATTTTTGAAACTCTAGGTGCCATCTCATACGCAAATGTTGTAAAGCTTCAATATACCGACTATCTCACTAATCAATTGGCGATTTCAGTCATTTCACCGACCGACCGGCGACCTCATCCACTAACTGACAAATTCCACCACCAACTTAACACTGACTCCATAGCCGCCTGACTGGTAACCTACCGGTCGTCTTACTAATCGATCGTTGACCTCACCGACCGACTAGCAATCTCGCCGATCGACGACCTCACCAACTAGCTGACAATCTCACCAATCGACCGACTATCACACTAATCGTCTGGCGATAAAACCGACATATGGGAGACCTCATCGACCTACCGATAACTCTACCACTAGTGACCACCACCGCTTGGTGTGACTCAATTCTCGAATTAAAAGAATGAGGTCGCACCAAATTTTTGGTATTTTCTCTTAGGCACAATTTCACAAATGATTACTCAAGTATGACAATTTAGACACTTTGGTCACTATTTTAAAAAATATCACTTTGATCACTCAAAGTGAAAAAAGTATTGAAGTCGAGTGACCAAAGTGAAAGACAATATTGAAGTTGAGTGACTAAAGTAATATTTTTGAAAGTATAGTGACAAAAGTGTCGAAATTGTCATACTTAAGTGACTATTTGTGATATTTATCATTTCTTTTGTATATAATACAAAAAATTATAAAATATATAAATATAAGAAAAAAAAATCGTTGAGTTCCAAGACGCGCGCCTGCACGATTGCACTCCTCTAAAATTGTCATCGTTTCTCTCTCTCCCCAAAACCTTGAAAACAAAAATGATTTTTTCTCCCTATATTGAAGGTTGAATGGTTTTTCAATTATTGAATTAATTCTCCTCATCTATCAGCATCTCCCAGTATTTCTTCCTTCTTCTTGTACGGTAATCAGAAAAGAAATTGGGGATTTGCCAATCCAATCTCTGGCAGGGATCATAAAAGGTATATTTCGATCGGGTATTGTTCGTTTTGTTTGAAATTCCGAACGATTTTATGGTATTGCTGGTGTTTTTACGTTATTGCTAGTGCGATTCACTGATTCAAAAACCCTAGGACTAGCCTTGCTCTCACTAATATCATCATTTTGCATTCTAACCTAATTATTTTGGTACCATCAGGTGGTAGTCATCATGGATTCAAACTTAGACTCTTCATCCACAGATAAGGGTGATGCAAAAACTGCATTTTGCAAGCCTTCAAAAGATACAGTTAACCGGAATTATCGTCGCCGTTCTCCAGTTAGTGGGTCATCTTCATCTGATGGTTAGTTTTTAAGTTTGTATTTTTGGTTTTCGGATATAATAGTGGTCTGGACGAGTTATCTTGTAAAGAGTCTCACTAAGTTTGACAATTTCACTTGCTTCATGTCTATAGAAATTATAATCTGATGCATGAAATTACTAGAATACGAGCTGTATCAATTGATAGCCTTACCTTTATGTATTTTATCCAAGGGGAAAAAATTGTTCAAAAGTATGGTTCAGGTTACTTGGATGCATGTTTCTAAGAATGTTTACCAAAATTCATGCTCATTCAGTGAACCTAGAGTAGTTCAGAACTGGAATGATTGAATTTAGGTTTCTTTTCTTCCTTTCATTTGTTTCTCAGGGTTCTTTAGTTGTATTTGCAAGCGGAGGTCTTGCAATTTTTTTGTTCCTTCTATTAATACTTGGAGCAGTTGAAGGGGGGTTTTGATGCTCATTAAGCTTTTGTGGTTATTTTTCAGGGAGTCCTGAGCGCAACGACAGCTCTAGCCCAAAATTTTCAAGGGAAGATCCTGGAAAAGTCTCTGAACATCAACCGAGAAGGAAAGATGATGGGAGAGAATTAAACAGGGATTCAGAGAGGAGCTATTGTGGAAGAAGCAGTGATTCGTACAGGCATTCTGCTAGGCAGTCCAGAAATTCGAATGCTTACTATAGGCATGCTGACTACATCAAACACGACAAGCATGCAGATGATGAAGAAAGAACTTATCAGAAGTTATCTTCTCGTTCTGGTAGGGAATCGAGGGGCAGCGCTCATTTTGATCATGTTAGGTCAAGAGACTATTCGCGATATTTTGACAAAAATTCTCATGATAAATATGATGGTTCTGGACATAGGAGCAAGGATAAAGACAGAGAATCTAAATTTCTCGAGTACCAGAAATATAAAGATGACTCATCGTCAGAAAGAGTTGGATCTGGTAGAAGTCATGGACGTTTTGAAGTTATGGAAAGGGAGAGAGATAGGCATTCAGTGGACAGAGATTTTCAGGATGGGAAAAAAGATTATCGCAAGAGTTCAAGAGATTTTAGAAGCGAACGGAATCTCTCCTACGAAGAGTCTAGGGGGCATCGAAGTGACTCAATTTCCAGGAGAGATGATAGTAAACATCGCGAGAGTGAAGGTTTTAAGAGTGACTTTAAGGAAATGGATGATGAAAACTTTGCGAGAGATCAAAGGAAGAAATATGATGATACCGAAACTAAGAGGAGCAAGGACCAAATCATTGAAGAACCAACAGAGCAGTCTCAGAATAAAGATATATTTAGGAGTGAAGATCAAGAATCAGCTGCAAAACGACTAAAGTTATTTAACTTGGACAAAGGCATTGCTGGTCGGAAAGATGGTAATGGTTTGTTTATGTTTTCAAATATAATTTTAATCCTTCAACAATATTTTGTTCATGTCTGTTCCCAAATAACTTTTATTCTTTGATTAGTTTCCAAGTTCACAACTACATCTGATGGAAGCGAGTCTTCAAGTTCCAAGCAAGTTCAAGATGGTAAAATGACTGTCGGGAGAACCCTGGCCAATCATGCGGAGGTATCAAATGATATAAATGCTGCAAAAGTTGCTGCAATGAAAGCTGCCGAATTGGGTATGTGATGCATTTATTTAAATGTTGTCTCAGTCTCATAGGACAATATTTGTGATATTATGCAATTGCTATAAATTTTCCTAAGACACACACACACACACACACACACACACACAACATAATAGTTCTAGTAAGTAGTTAAAATGGGGAGCTAAGACAAGTATTTTCTAGATCTCTTTTTGCTACAAGGGATTGAAATCTTAAAATGAAGTGTTTTAATCCTGGTTGTGAGTGTTTTTCAATCTTTATATTTAGCGGTTGAAGGTTACTGACTTCGTTTATCTTCATATTGTAACTCCTTACTAGAGGCTATATAGGATTTAAGTTAGGGTCATGCATCTCAGATGTTAGATGATATGAAGGGTTGAATTGCATCTCATTCATTTCAACTTAGTATGAACTGATCTAACAGCTGTGATGCAAGTCCTCCAATAGTCCTTATGCATGTCTATTGTTTATTATATTTTATAATAAACCCAAGTGAGTATCTTGCTAAAGACGAAATATGTATTTATACCTCGTTAAATATCTTTTTATCATTAGGGTGCCACTTCTCAAAGGAAAAAAATATATATATGATTAGGGTACCATGTTAAGTTGCTTGGCCCAACCCTAAAGTTCTCCTGTGAAAGAAGAAAATGAGAGATGATACATGAAAGTTACTTCAATGTTAGGAAACTCTTCAGTATAAGATAGGAAACCATTTGTTGCTAAACAAACTCCACTACGTAGGGTTGAGGTGCATCGTGCATCCCAACCATTTTTACCCACTATAAACTGATCTAATAAATATATGAAAGCTCCTTTGAGGGTAGCTGCCTCCAGTAGACTTAATCCTTTGACATGTCATTTTTCACTGCAAACTATTCAATACAAGAAAGGATAGAGTTTGTTGCTAAACAAACTCCATTATTCAGAGGGTTGAGTTGCATCTCAGCAGTTTTTACCCACTATGCGTTGATCTATCACCTGAGTGCAAGTGCTGAATTTAAGTCCTTGTTATGTATGTATCTCTTAGATTAGGGGTATTATATCAAGTCCTGTGGCCCAGGCGCAAGGTATGCATGTCTTGTTTGGGACACCCCATAGATACTCTCTACCTAAGACTGTCCCTTATGTTTAGTTACTTTTTCGTTATTTACAGCACTCTTAATTCAAGAAATAATAGGGTACGTTGCTAAATAAATTTTACTTGCATGGAAAACACATCTGCCAAAAGAACTCCTAGAAATTCCAAGTATTGAAGTATCCAAAGAGTAAAACAAAAACATTTAATATGATCAGACCAACAGAATAACCAAAACTGCAACTGATGATGATGCCCATAACAGAATGCCTCCTGTAAAAAATTAAACCTTTGCTTCACAATGTGCTATAACCTCTGATACATTTCTCCTGCCTTTAGGCATAATATGGTTCTGCAGAATTTGAGCAAGCTTGGGCTCTTAAATTTCTTCTTCAGAACATCCCGATGGGAAAGTTGGGGTACCTAATGAATTCCAACCGTCCAACTTTCCTAATAAGATGAGAGACGTCAGAGAAATTTTATTGAAGTCAATTGGACCGTAATACCGAGGTTAAGCTTAGGATATTTATGGACAGCTATGAACATTGGTGATATGGCAGGAGATGTATATACGGAGTCTCAGTAGCTATTCAGTTATGAAAATAATCATGTCAGGGATGGACACAACTTTTGATTTTGGGGTGGGCTTGGATAGGTCTAGATGTAGGCTTGGAGGTTAAGATGGAGATTTACAGATTTGGGAGGGCTTACCCAAGCCGCTCCATAGTTCCGTCCCTGCTCATAGTGAAAGTGCGATCCATATATTTCACTTCCACATTCTTTCACATGTGCTGCAAAAATGGAGTAAAAGTTGTATTGCTACCTGGCACAGCGTAGGGAATGGGTACGTGGAGCGCTAGTTTCTAATGTACAAATATTCTGGCCGGTTTTGTTAAAATTTGAATTTACATAATTAATAATCTTACTAAAATTAATATTTATATTGTACTTGTTAGTTTTTTAGTAGTTTTTTTTTGGTCAATTCATTTTACATAGTAAAGGGGTTGGAAGTTCAAGTCTTCACTTTCTCGAGAACACTCCATATCCTGAACCAAAGAACCTGCCCTGTATTTGTAGAAAATCTCAAGTTTCTCGGTAAAACCATTCATCTCCCTTTTATTGGCTTTCGGATTTAGCCATGGATGCACAGTCAGCGGTGGAAGAACAATTTCTTTATTCTTCCGTTGATGTAACAGAGGTGTGCAATTTCTCCTTGCACATCTGAAAATTTTGCTCTTCTTCAAAATCGGTACGAAGCACTTAAAAGATATTTTAAAAATTTTGGACATTAAATTCAGCTAATTTGATCGCTAGCGACCTACATTTCGGGACTTGCGACCCAAAATGGGGTACGGCATGTGGGGGAGCGAATTAGGTAACACTGCGCTAGAATCATACCCATCTTTTCTAAGTGTCATAATTCTGGAAAGATGTGACATGCAACTTTTATGGAATATCAGGCATAGATTCAGCGACTTTAACCTCCCTTCCTTACTCATACTAACACAATTAGGAATTGGGTATAGACCCCGACTACCGAATAGATTCAGTGACTTTAACCTCCCTCGCTTACTCAGTCTAAAAGCTCTTTTGTATATTTACAGTTAATAGGAACCTTGCTGGTGTTGGTCCTGTGGGTTGCATGACTGCTGACCAAAAGAAAAAGCTGCTGTGGGGCAACAAAAAGAACACAACTGCAGAAGAGGTACCTCCCATGGTTTATCGTTATTGTTTGTTTTCTCTAATAACATAACAAAAGTTGCAATTCTAGCATTCAGGGTTCTTATTGTCACTAACAGTTATCAGATAGTTTGAATATGAAACAGATTCCTACGATCCTTTTATGAGGCTTAATAGCCAAAATACACTTTTGACCAAACTGTCAAATTACCCTGTCACAAAAACATTTGGCAAATATGCCCTTTCACTTTTTAAAATAGGCCAATTTCCCATTAACCGTCAAGTTTATAGGTTTACCTCCTTTTTTGTAGTAAGAAAAAGACATGTTGGGCACATGGTAAATTTTCAAAGGCAAAAATATCATTTCAAGTTATAAAAATCATTTTCTTTATTTTATATTCATGTGTTTATTGAATATTTGATTTTTTTGGCCACGCGGCATTATCTGGACTATATTTAATTGGGATGGACTTCTTTGCCTTAATGTGTGAGACACATGTTCTTGTTTTAACAGAAAAAAAGGATGTAGCCATAGTAATTTTACGGATGTGGAGTTGGCCAATCTTTTCAAATTTGTTTTTTGAAAGGGGTTAAATTAACAATTTGAACTAAAGTGAGAGCATATTGGCTATTATGCCTATCTGTAAATTACTTTTCATATCACATATAATTCTCGACATAAGTTTTGTGTTGCTTGTTAGTTATCAGGAGAAAAAGCAATGAGAATGATGTAATATGTAGCTTGAACAACAGGAGAAAGAAATTCATACTCTGTTGTTGAGAAAATGTGCTATATGCCTTGAAGTTTCTTATGTTTATAGATGATCAATAGATATTTTTTTTGATGGTCAATAGATTCGGTTTATTGTGCTTGTTTTGGGGTCTAGCTTCTTCTTAGTAATATGATAGATGCCCTCCATGTTGACAGGCTGGTCACCGTTGGGACACAGCTTTATTCACTGACCGGGAAAGACAAGAAAAATTCAAAAAACTCATGGTAAATCTCTGTTTCTTTTAATTCTATGCATTTTTGTCAGCACAATTAACATTTAAGAGAAGCTTTCTTTCTTGTTCCTAAATGGCTGGCTTACATACTAGAATTTCTTCACCTACTAACACAATTTTAGAGTCTGAGGTTGCCTTGGTGCCTATGGCCAATTGTAGGGTGTGAAGGGCGAATTGAAGTTGGAGGACAACCCCGACAACCAAGAGGGCACCGATCTTCTCCGAGCCGACAAGCAGAAGGAACTCCAGCAGGATTTAGAGAAGCAGTACACGGCTGGACTAAGAAGAAGAGATGGCCGCACTGTTGGTTTAGGTCTTTAAGCATTCTAAGATTCTTTTGTACTGTGAAGACATCTGAATATTCTGTAGTACTCTTGTGCAAGAGCTATGCTTGTTACCCTTCTGTTGGTCTCACTTGGAATATACTTGGTATGGACCTGAGCTTCACTTTTCTTATTGTTTTCCAACCATCTGAATTCTTATCTTCATTTGTTTGTGTGTGGTCTGTTTTACTCATTGCTTTCCAGCAATCTTGCAGCCTCCTACTCGATTTATTTTTTTTATGTCTCGAGTCGGCTGGTATTTATTTCACTTTGTTCTTATCAGATATTAAACTGATGCAGAAATATAATTCACTTGATCGTAGTCAAAATGCCAACATGGACTCTAGCTCCATTTTTGTAACTGTTTAGCAATATGAATACTATCTGCATGTTTGGCAAGGTGTTGGAGTGGGTTGACTTCGCTGTACAAAATGTCTATGGCATTGGCTATGAGAATAGCACTTGTGTAGATTATGTAACCCAGTAAAGCATTACACGAGTTTGAGGTCAAAAGGACAATGAAAAACTGGGTTTTGTAAATGGGTTTTTGTTTCTGCAGTTTTGGGTTCTTTCTCTGCATTTGAGATTCAAGAAAAGATGCTGTGAATCTGTGATGAAGTTTTTCTTTTGCTTTGCAATGAAGAGGAAAAGGACGTCTGGTTGTATATATGGGTCTGTTTAGGTGAGGGAGGTGAAGAGGAATTGGGTGGGTCAACCAGGAGGGCTTGCAGTTGTTTGTTAAGATTTGGCAGAGATTGCTTTGGAAGTAACTGCAACTGCTATTCTGACAAAAAAAAAAAAAGTTTTGGAAGGGTTCATTTGTTTGTTTTTTTATTATGACGCAGTGCCACATTATTAGTTAACACGTCAGCAGATGACTTTTTTTTTGACAAAATTTTTAACCCCGGATATAAAGTTAGCTACCGTAAATAACAAAATTTATAATTTGAATATGAAATTGAAAGCGCCCATTTTATTAATTCAATGAAAAATGAAAAAGGGGTTACTGTTTAAGGGCTTTAGGCCAGACAAAGAGTGACATTGGAAGCATCATCAGAGGTAACAAACAAGGCCATGGCTTACGATGAATGGTATTCACAGATTTCATAATGGTCAATTAAACATAATACATCACGTCCTCTTCTTCTTCAATTTTATTGTCCAAGGCATGTACCCTGTATATATATTGTTCTTTGTTTTAAGCTCCCTTTCATTTGGCACGATTCGTTTAATTTGCATTGTTATTGTGGTCTGGAAGTGTTGGAGTTTGGTGGGAGTTGGGCAAATAATCGGGTGGGGGCACATAATTATTTCTTCATCTTGTGACATCTCATCTGGGATTAGTAATTAGAAATTAGAAATTAGAAACTAGAAATTGACACCTACCGCGGAGGACCCACTTTCGGTTCATGCATCATCAAGTTTTTGCCACAAGCTTTCCAATTATTAGTAGTTGCCCAGTTTTATGGGTAAAGTTTTATTTTTTTTAATTTATGTTTTACCTAGAAGTAAGTTATGGGTAAACTAAACTTGGCTATCCACCTAATTCATAGTGATCTATTACCACCCCCACCTATACCAATTAGGCCATCTTTTTTGTTATAATTTTCAGGAATCTTGGCTAGATTTTGATGTATGGGTTCTCTTCTCTCAGTTGAGTTATCATATATATACTCCATATCTTATCTTTAAGATGATATTCTCAATTCTCAAATCTTGGAATAGACTCTCAAAAGTTAAAACAGACAGCTGCCCTTCCCTTGTCCGTACAATTTGGTTGGCTTTGCCTTTATAGTTACTGGTGTGGTGGGTTTCCACTGTTTGTGGATGCCTTGCCTTTGCATTTAAGATTAAGGTGAAGCTGGTGGTACAGCAACTTAAACTTTGGGGGAGGGGGAGGAGCAGAGCAATCAAAGCTTGTCGGTTGCAGTCTTTACAAATACAGATAGATTGATGTGTGAAGGATTGAAGGGCCTCTCCATCAATCCCCGTCTTTGTTAGTTGAGGACTTGAGGACCATTTGGCTCAACTATCTATCAATTGTATTTGTAGTACCCACCTAGCTTGTCAACTTCCAGAGAAAACAATAACCCTTCTCCTCCTCTTTCCTAATTAGTCAAATTCATTTGATGCCAAACTCCTCCTCCTGCCTGTAATTGAACTATCACTCAATCCAATGCTTTACCTCCTAATTTCTTTTGTCTCCTTCATCCTTGTTTCCAAGTCCTTCACTAACAAGAAATCATGGCAGGAGGGTAAGCTAAAATTGTTCTCAGTTGGGTCATCAAATTTCCTAGTGTCCAGGTTCCAGAAAAGTGGGCTTCATACAAGTTTATTCCAACCCGTTAGCTTCCGACTGAAGCAGATGATCATGATGACTTTTAGTTCAAAAGCAATTGTTGAGAATGTGGATCAGGAGAAAGATGGTGGTCGTGTTTATCTCTTGGATTTGCCTGATTTGGCATTGGAATGCATTCTCGAAAGGCTTTCCCCATCTGGGTTATGCAATATGGCAGGAGTTTGTACTTCTATGAGGGAGAGGTGCACAAGTGACCATTTTTGGGACAAGCATATGAAGCAGAAATGGGGTAAACTGATTGGGGCTGCTGCTTATAGAGAATGGGAAGTGCAGCATGTTGTGGCCACAACAAGTAGAAGAAACAGCCTGTCTGATCAAACCAAAAAGAAAGGTGGAGTATTTGACTCCCTTGCTGGCATTTTGCCTTTTTATTCATGGGTAATCAGACCAAAATTACAAAGTTCCAGGGTGAAGAAGACTACTACTACTACTTTACCGGTTGATTCAATCATGTCCTTATATCTTTCTCTTGAAAGTGGCAACTTCTGGTTCCCAGCTCAGGTCTATAACCGTGAGGTATTATAATGTTGGTTTTGCAACTAGCTCTGCTCATTTGTATCTCTGCTATTTCATACTGCATTTTGCTTGCAAGCTAATTAAAATGTTGGTTTTTATTGTTATAGCTAATTTGCATCAACTTCAATCTGCTGTTACTTTAGTTGCCCAAAAATTGAATAATAACTTGAATCATGCGTTTCCTGCAGAACGGTAATGTAGGCTTTATGCTGTCTTGTTATGATGCACAACTGAGCTACGATTCGGGAACAGACACATTTCAAGCAAGGTATAACAACAATGGTGGCCAAGCCTTCTTCGGTTTTATGAATTTTGCACTAGTCTTGGAAGTCTGACAGGCAAAGTTGTTGATGTTAAGACTTAAGACTGAAAATAGATGTGTATGTGCTTGAAAACTAACGGACTCTGCATTGCAGGTATTCACCTTATGGGCGGAGGACAATAGAGGAACATATACCGTGGGATAGACTAAGAGCTGCTCCAGTTGATACTCCCCCACATATGCTTCATGTCTCTGATTGTTTACATGACTTAAAACCTGGTGATCATATCGAAATCCAATGGAGAAGAAGCAAGGAATTCCCTTATGGTATATTTCCAAATCCCATCTTCAATGAAAACAGCAATATCAAGTAGTAGCATGGAGCTCAATTATTTGTTAAATGAATTGCTTCATTCTTCTGCAACTCTTTTGAAGTGCATGATGCTTAATGGCTGTGTTAAATGTTTATCCACTTAGTAATTAATCTATATGTTGATAGTACTGAGTTTTCAGAAGTTCCTATATTTGCAGACAAGTAAAGCTATATATAATTGAAATTTAATGTATCATAGGTTGGTGGTATGGTGTCATTGGCCATTTCGAGCTGTGCAATGGGAATGAGAATCACTGCCATTGTCACTACAATGGTGAGAATTTCTATCCCGTTTCTGCAGTTCTTCTGATTTTTTTTTTTAATTTTGTTTACTGGGAACAACACAAACCTTTTTCAGTCAATAAGTAATGTACAATCTCTGATTTGAAATAAGAAAAAAATAAGTAGGATCTGTCCATTACCGTCCCCATAAAGGTATTTAGGATATGTTTTGCGGTCAACAGTTTGGTTTGATGGAGTTGCGAGTCAACATGAGTTTTCCTTTCGCATGTACAGCACTAGTTTGGAAATGATAGCACTGGCAAAAGAATAAGTGAATGATATATAGCTTTTCACTACGGAATCATGCATTGCCTTGTTTATCTGATTCATGATATGCTGCACTGATCTGTTGCGCCGATGATGTTGCTAGTATATTTGTCTACTTCTTAATTAGAACTCCATTTCCATATAAAAATAGCAAATTGGTATTCATAGACAAGTATGGAGTTATTAATTTGTATGTTTTTGTGTTTATTCCTCCCAATAGAAACACCTGCAATTTCATTTCTATTTGGAAGCAAGATGGCTGTATTCATGCATAACTCAAACTCTACAATTGCCATGACAAAATCTGATATCAGATATATCTATGGTATTGGTGCCCGATGTGTGCGCCTTTTTTTCGATTTCAATTGAATTAGATCTCCTTTGGCACCGGTATTGTGATTTGCTAAATTCATTCTTGACATATCAGGACAGCAACATGTTGCTTCTACTTTCCATTTTCTTCGAATTATCTATATCCCTTTAGCTAGTGAATGGAGCAGTTTGCATTATATTGGTTTTGCTTATAAGTAGCATCTCATAAAGTACCACTGCTGACAGATATAGTAGTACTGGAGTTCAGTCAATATTCTCCTGGCTCGCGATGGAGACAAATGATGATAAACCGAAAAGACCATCGAGAAGAAGGCAACGAGGCAGATGGCTTCTATGGAGGAATCAGAAAGCTATACAATGTAGAGGAAATTGCAAAATGGAAGCTCCTATGGCCTAACCAAGTCCTGGAATAAATATTCCGCCATGACTGATCTCTAAATAATTACTGAGAAGAGAAGGGGTTTGTTTTCGCTATTGAATTGTGAATGAAACACTTAGTAGTCAGAGACGTTGGATCAATATGGAAATTGTTGTGGCAGCTTAAACTTTTGTAAATCAACTTCCAATGAAGTAGTCATTTTTAGAGGGACAAGCTAATGCCCGATGAATTTGTTCACAAAGTAGACATTTGTTGCCAGATGTAAATACAGGCAATTTTGTTTACCAAAGATAATTTCATTAAGTAAATAAAAATATATCGGCGATTAGTACATCGAAGATCTATGATGGACCTATTGGATCATCCTCTATCCAAATATTGAATAAGGTAACAAAAGCGCATTCTTAGCTAAAAGATGTGTCTTGATTACATTATTCAAGAGAGACAACTGTACAAATAACACTATGGAAGATGTGAAACATTCAATTGATAACTCTAACTCATTTAGTTGCTTCTTGAAAAATAAAAAAAATTCATTTAGCAGAGACAATTTTTTTTTTCCCAATTGGTCTTATTTACTGTAGAACAGTAAATCTGTCTAGCAATTAAGAACGAAAAATTTCAACCTGCAGTTTTATTATCACACACTATTTTTTCATATACTGCAATATTGATTTATCTTTAACTTTTTGGCTCATATTATAAGTACATAAATATAAGGGAAGGCTTCTAAAAAATTTGAAAATTTAAAATTGACTGTTTGATAGTAAATTAATCTTTTACTATTGATATAAATAAGAAGCATGCAATCTTGTTTTTTGTTGTAAGTCGTCTATTAACTCAACTAAGGAAAGATAGAAAAACGAAAGAGAGAGAAGTGTATAATGATTCGATTGATGTGTTGTTGACGTGTTGTGAAATGGTGATGCCTCAACTTCTTTATATTGTGAAATGGTGTATTCGTGAAATGGTGTATTCATGGTATACAATAATGAAGAGAAACTTTTCAGTTTCCCCACTATCACCACTAACCCCACTAACTATACAATTTATGTTCTCTCATAAGTAGTGTAATTCTTATGGAGTAAAATAAGAGAATGCCAAAGGTCTTTGATGTCTTGTGCAATGTATGTACTTGACATCTTGTATCTTGTACGTACGGACATTAGTTTACTGGACAACCACTCCACTAAGTGTTTTACAATACTCCCCATTGGATGTCCAAAAAATGACTTTACTGCATCTAAAGCCCTTCATCTTCGAGCATCGTATCAGAACTGAACTACGGTTAGCATTGTGTTAAGTATAGTTAGGTAGAGTCAAAAATAAATATTTATTCGATGATGCCAACACACAAAATCTTAAGTCCAGAAAAACTCATTGTGGGACAAAAATCGGAGTTTAGGAGAAAATTGTGTTATCGAATGATGTAGACTGAAACACTATGAGATGTAAGTGTGCGGAGGAACTAACTAGAAGAGATGTGCCTCATCTAAACCTTGCCAGAGTAAACCCAATGGGACAACCTCTGGTCGAAGGACAAAAGAGTACACGGTGGTTAGAAGTATACGACTGGATACTCTCCCTGATTTCGGCAATTTTTAGTGAAGGTGTGATCAATGTTAATGGTCGGCAAATAGCTAGATGATGGCCGAGATGGTGCCTCGTTAAAAACCTTGCTAAGGTAAATTCAGTGGGGCAAACCCTTGGTCTAAGGACAAAAAAAAAAGTACACTATAAGCGTCCATCAAATATGAGCATTCGTCGGGATGCTCTCCCTCACATGCACACGACTGGGTGCGAAAATTTCGACTTAGGCATAAATCGTTACTCTAAGGTAGCTCGGATAGCTTCTTGAGACCGATTGCCTTAATATGTTTCTGAAACGAATACTTTGGTAGTGGCTTAATGAATAAGTCAATGTGGTTGGCTTGGAGAATCGTTTGTTTTTTAACATGAAGAAACGGTCAAAACCCGTAAGATATAGCACACGCATTTTGATGGAAAGTAGTTCTTCCGAAAATTATCTACAAGTTATGCCTAAGGGACGAGAAATACTTTAAAATTCCATTATGGCAAGTCATATGATGTTTTGAGCACCAAAAGATTACGTTGTTTTTTATTTTATTTAAAAAACAGAACAACATTTTCTCATGACTCAATCGTCGTCGGGAAAGGTGTTTGTGCATTTGTTTTTATTTTCTTGTTCAATGTATATTTTATTTCATGTGCGTTGATGGATCTTTTTTGGGCTTATAAATAAGATGTGGCAAGCAAGTAAGAGTTGGAGAATTAGTTTTTGTGAAACATGAGGAAACGGTCAAAAACCCATGAGGTATAGCATACGCATTTTGATTAAAACAAACACTTTCATAAATTATCTACAATTTATGTCCAAGAGACAATAAATACTTTATAATCCCGTGATATCGAGTCATATTACGTTTTGAACACGAAAAAGTGACTTTGTTTTAAATTTTGTAAAGCAAAAATTCAAAAAGACAAAATAACATAATAAGAACAACCTTTCCCGACGAAATATTCGTCGGAAAAATTGTTTCCACTTTTTTTTTAAAGTTCACTTTTCCTGACGAATTATTCGTCGGGAAAGGTGTTTCCTCATTTTGTTTTTTCTTCTTCAATCAATTATTTGACTTTTAAGCATTGATGGATCCTATTGGGTTTCCAAATAAGATGTGACAAACAAGTTAAGGTTGGTGAATCGGTTTTTCTGAAACATGAAGAAACGGTCAAAACTCCGTGAGCTATAGACCTCGCATTTTGATGAAAAATAGCACTTTTGCATAACTATCTATGATTTATGCCCGAGGGACGAGAACCACTTTATAATCCGTGATATCGAATCGTAAGACATTTTGAGCACAAAAGGGTTGAACCTTCTTCTGTCGCCTATCCATGTGCCTCGAGCAACCACTATCAAAGTACCAAATGTCCGACTTGCATGGAGAGAGCGTAGTAAGAGCAACCCCTCAGAAAGATGTTTTGGAACAGTTGAGAAGGTAAACAAGCACATATGACTTACGTTGTTTAAGGTTTTGTAAAGCAAAATAAAATATAAAAAAAAAGACAAAAGACCAACCGGAGACCAACCGAAAAAAGTGTTTCCGATTTTTTTTTAAAGTCACCTTGTTTGATGAACTATTCGTCAGGAAATGTGTTTTCGCATTTTTTTTATATATTTTTAAATTTTCTTCTTCAATGAAATATTTTAATTTTAAGCATTGATGTATCCTATTGGGGTTCCAAATAAGATTTGGCAAACAAGTTAAGATTGGTGAATTATTTTTTGTGAAACATGAAGAAACGGTCAAAAACCCGTGAGCTATAAAAAAAGCATTTTGATGAAAAATAGCACTTTTGAAAATTATCTACAATTTATGCCCGAGGGACGAGAAACACTTTATAATCCCGTGATATCGAGTCGTATGACGTTTTGAGAACAAAAGGGTTACGTTGTTTTTGGTTTTGTAAAGCAAAAATAATAAAAAATAAAAAAGACAAAATTACATAATAAGACCAACCATTTCTGACGAAATATTTGTCAGGAAAAGTGTTTCCGTTTTTTTTTAGTTCATCTTTCCTGACGAATTATTCATCGGAAAATGTGTTTCCGCATTTTTTTTTTAGAGTAATTTTGGCACTTCACATTACCACTTACACTATACTTTTAACTACATAAAAATAAAAATAGAGTGCAAGTGGTAAAACATATGATAAAGTGGAGTGATAAAATCTTCACTTTTTTTTTTAAATTTTCTTGTTCAATGAGTTTATTTTTTTTCATTAGCGTTGCTGGATCCTTTTAGCGCTTATAAATAGGATGTGGTAAGCAAGTCAAGGTTGGAGAATTGGTTTTTGTGAAGAAAGTCAATTTTTTAGTAATACAGTGTGATGTGGTGGGCCCGAGTCTTAAGAGTGAATTTGGGGCAAAATGGAGTGAAACAATGTTTTATTAATACAGTTGTGAAAATGTTTGACGTGGTGGGTCCGGGTACCTAGGGTGATTTTGAGGCAAAATGGAGTGAAACCATGCTATAGTGATACAATGATACAATATAACATGGCGGGTCTGAGTCTCAAGGGTAATTTTGGAGCAAAACGAAGTGTAACAATGTTTTAGTGATACAGTGTGATGTGGCGTGTTCGGGTCCCAACTGTGATTTTGGCGCAAATTGGAATGAAACAGTGTTTTAATGATATTGTGATACAATAATGTTAGGACTTGGGTGCTAAGTGACTGTGAGTAGACATATAAACAAGGGCTAAATTCAATTTACTACCCTATACTTTACACTCAAAATCAATTCAGTCCCTGTACTTTCAATTTCATCAAAAACACTCTTATACTCTATAGATTTGATCAATGTCATCCAATTGTTAAATTTGAGATTTCTGATGAGGGCATTTTCGTCATTTTCTTCATAAACCCTAAACAAAATAACTCTACTTATTATATTATTAGAAATAAAATAAAATAATTTCATACATTGAAAGTTAGCATTATTTTATTTTTTTCATGCTAACTTTCAATTTATGAAATTTTTTTTTCTATTAATAAGAAATTATTTATTTTATTTTATTCTGGTATATAACTCTATATATAATTGAAATAAAATATTTTATTTTATTTCTACTAATAATAATTTTTTTTTCATTGTCGTATCGTATATGACCCTATATAAATATTTTATTTGTACTCTCGTACTAATAAAATATTTATTATTATTACTACTAAAATAAATAAGAATACAATAAAATAAAATATTTATTATTATTAGATATAATAAAATAATTTATTATTAGTAGAAACAAAATAAAATAATTTCATAAATTGAAAGTTAGCATTAAGAAAATAATGCTAACTTACAATATATGAAATTTATTTTATTTTATTTATACTAATAAATTATTTTATTTTATTTCTACTAATAATAATAAATTATTTTATTTTATTTCCATTAATAATAAATTATTTTATTTTATTTCCATTAATAATAAATTATTTTATTTTATTTCTACTATTAATAAATATGAAATGACGAAAATACCCTCCAGAAAAAGCCCAAATCTGATGGTTGGATGACATTGATCAAATTTATAGAGTACAAGGGTATAACTGATGAAATTGAAAGTATAGGGACTGAACTGATTTTGAGTGTAAAGTATAGGGTAGTAAACTATTTTATTTTATTTCTACTATTAATAAATATGAAATGACGAAAATACCCTCCAGAAAAAGCCCAAATCTGATGGTTGGATGACATTGATCAAATTTATAGAGTACAAGGGTATAACTGATGAAATTGAAAGTATAGAGACTGAACTGATTTTGAGTGTAAAGTATAGGGTAGTAAACTGAAATTAACCCTATAAACAATAAAGGAGTTTAAAAGAAATAAGGAAAAAAAAAAAAGTAACAAACTTATGGAAAAGAGCCCTGAAGGCCTGAAGTACTTGAGCTCGTGCTTTTTCATAGATCGCGCACAACGACCAACATTTCTCCAAATTGTGTGAAATTAATCAGGAGTGGACGACGATGAAGCTTCTTCGTTCAAATCCATGGCGTGGCAATGGCAAGTATTTCGAAAGCGTCTCAGACTCGAGCTCAGTGAAAGGTATGCGACTGTATGGTTCTCTCTTATTCTGCTATGTTGATCATAAATCTTTGGAAAAGGCCGAGTCCCTTTTCGCTAGGATGAAGCAGTTGGGTTATGTGCAAGGAGTCTGGCCATATAATACAATGTTAACTCTCTATCATACGATGGGTAAGCTTGGAAAGATAGGCGTTTTACTGGAAGAGATGGAAGACAAAAGCATTGGTCATAACACCTACACGTTGTGGATTCGGTTGTTTTGGTATGCAGCAAATTGTTTCGTAGACCGAATGGACAAGGTCTTGAAGCTGATGAAAGATGATCCTCTGGTCACTATGGGCTGGAAGGATTATGCTTTTGCAGCGGATGCTTTTCTCGAGGCTCGTCGGGTGGACAAGGCATTGACATTGCTGACGACGGCGGAGCAACTCATTAACAACGACGAAAGGAAAATTGCTTACGAGCACCTGCTCTGCTCATATGCTGATACTGGTAGTATAAGGGGGATGTCTATCGAATTTGGGACTTGTACAAAAAGATGGGGAAGTTCTACAATAAGGGGTATTTTTTTATGATAAGTGCGTTAGTTAAATTGGATGACATTGGTGGTGCTGAGAAGATTTCGGAGGAATGGGAGTCTGGATTCAAGTATTTTGACGGTAGAGTACCCAAATTGTTGATCAATGCTTACTGCAGGAAAGGTCTTTTGGAGAAGGCCAAATCATATGTACAGAAGCTTGTAGAGAATGAAAAGGCGGATGCAGGTATATGGTTGGTTTTGGCTCACGGATACCATTGGAATGGTCATGTATCCGAGGCAGTGGAAACAATGAGAAAGGTAGCAAGCTTGCCATGTGGACCAGGATGGAGGATCCATCATTCGACTTTGGTTGCCTGTCTTGATTATTTGAAAGAGAAGGGAGATGTGGAAGGAGCTCATGAGTTGTTGAGATTATTGAGAGAAAACGGTCATCTAAGGGCAGACCTGTGCGATAAAATTAAGAACTATATTCATGGTGAAACCCAGGTTGAGTCCTTAATATCAGGTGAAGAAGGAAGTCATATGGAAGGGGTCGATAATATTATAGATGTGATAGTGGAGCACAAGAAAAGGGTAGCAGCTAAATATGGATGTAGTCGTAGATCTATGAAGGGTATTTAGTTCCATCTACCAACAAAAGGTGACATGAAACTTTCGTTTTTGAATTTCCAAGAGCCCAGATCCGAAACACATAATAGTATACCTCTTTTATTTTGCTGCAATCAATAAGTTTACTTGTTTGCAGTGCTGCTGTTGCTGTTATTTTTGCTGCATGCGCCTTCAATATAATGTATGCAACAAGTTCTCTCTTCCAGCATCCTAGGATTTGGGACTAGCAAGTAGTAACCCCTTTAGTCATTTAGCCTGATGCTTCGACAATGAAACTATTTCGTATTCTGACCTTGGTAAGCATGCTTTGGTTGTTGGAAGACTTGGCCTCCCTTTGAGTCTCATGTCCTCATTCCAATTTAAATTATCCTAATTCGCGAGTTCTTTGCCTTAAATGTCCTGAACCCATTGTTACATATTCTTTGAGTGCCCTTGTTCTGATGCTTCAAATGTGGTCGTGTGGAAACCCCTAGGCCATGGTTTTAGCATATCTTTGGGGCTGCTTCTTCTTGGAAGGACAATTTCCTTAGTCCCGCTATCTTGAAACTCCTCTGTTACCTTATATTTAGAAGGAGAGAAATTGCAGAATTTTTAACAGTGCTTCCTTGTCTTACTTTACGTGTGATTGGCACTGCCATCGAGTGCTGATTATGTTCTATTTTGTTTTAACCTTCTGCCTCCAACATTGCTCTTGCTGCTGATTGTTCTGCTTGTTTTGTTTCAGTTTATGTTCTGATTTACTCTTGGTGTGGCATTATTAGCTGTTGTCTAAATTGTTTCGGTTCGTTGACCGTGTTTCTTTTGTTCTGCTGGCTTTCGGCTCTTTGATCATGGTCCGCCTATTGATTAATTCATTCATCTGGTTACCAACAAATCTGGGGAGTGTCTGAAAAGGATGTTAATATTTGATCATATAAAGCAGATGAGGTTTTGACCAGTTAGCAGTTACAAACTTGCAGCAATTAAAATTTACACTAATCCAAAGACAACACAAGGAACAAACTGTGATGAAGCCACAAGAACCAAGAAGCTAGTTCCTTTTGGGTCTCTTTTGTCTCGATTAATCTCCAAAGAATGGAGTGCCTGGAAACTGAGCAAAGTACTAGAACCTTGTTCTTTCTCTTGGCTTGGACCCTTCAAACTTGAGCCGAAGTACAACTGGAAGCATCTAAGGCCCCGTTTGGCATTGAGTTTTGAGGCTAAAAGCTGCTTATATTCACCATTCTGGGCTGCCAACCCGTTTGGTTGATCCTTAAATTTGCGGCCAACGACCACAGAATTGAAAAGCAGCCAAGGGGTTGCGTTTTCTTCCAAAAGACGATTGTAATACATGACTCGCACAACTCATCACATATATGCATTCCAAAAGTAACTTAGGGGCTGAAGATGATAAAAGAAATAACAGATGATTGTCCAAAAAAAAAAAAAAGAGTAAAAAAGATACTTCATACCTGAAATATGAAGAACCAACTGTTTAGAAATAAACCATGCATGATTGCATTTGGCCTATAGACCATTTTCTGCCTCTGCATTTTCTCCTGCAGAACTTTCTCTGCAGCTATATGTTTAAAGTAGGGGGAAGATAGATAAGTTCAGCTGATCGATACATAGAAGGTAAATATACTTTGTCCTTTTGATTAATATAGAGTGAGCAGGAAGCAAGCATTATTTGACATCTGCAAATTATGCGATTAATCAAATATGAATTAATCCATGGCAGTTGGAAATGGTGGGAATTAATCAAAGGTTATGAGAACTTTTTATACACAACGCGTCTAAAACAACATAGAATAGAATAGCAATATTATATATGTTGTAGACAACTTGCTGGCTTGTCTTGGATTATAGAACAACGTACCTCACTTTTTCCTAAAACCCATCTCAGGGTTGGTAGAAAGCCTCAGCCAAAAATAGGGGTAGAAAGTAGAAACAAGGTATTTTCTAATAGTTAGGGTAAACATATGGCCTCCAATTCAAATATACGGATTTGGTCAATGACGTGCATAAACATATCAAAAGGGAAAAGGCAAGGAAGCTCGATCAGTTGAACTGACTTTCTAAACCCAACTTGTTCTATCCATATGTATATATATAATATATCATTATATCCCATCAATCATTCTGCCATTGCTCAGAGCATTTCTATTTCATCTACCAAAGGAGCAAGTGATCTGGATTTATACATATCGTCATAACATTAATTGCAGGTGCGAATTCACTCTTTATTGGTTAATTTTTTTTTTTTTTTTTTTTCAATTCATAGTTTCTGTCATCTGCTATGAGTGCACATCCATTTGTCTTGAAGCTTTTGAGTTAATTAATTTATGTTTTGTTGTAACAACAGAAAGCTGCTTATGTTTCATTGTAGTTAGAAATTGGATTAAGCAAAGCTCAAGTATATATGGAATCTTATGATTCTTGTTTGTTTCAAGGAAAGTTGGGTCTGTCTCGGTATGATTTGATTGGAGCTAGATAATATCTGCCCTCATGAGTCATGACTAGCTAGTAGCTAGATGTCTGCTTTGATTTATTTCCGAGAATGTAGTTTTAGTGTTGTAGAACATAAAAACTGTATGCATGCAGCCATATATGTTGAGCTTCACTTTCATATATCCTTAAAGACGAGAATAAGTCATTCAATATTTTCATCTGGATTGCTTGTACGTCCTACTTTCTTTTATCAAGGAGCTAGGAAACAAGAAAAGAAAATTTGACCAAAGAAAAAAACTTAGTAAAGAACAAGATCATTGTAGAAGGGGGGTGTATGTGTTAATGTAATCCTGATCATTTCAAACGGAGTTGCATCACTACTTGAAACTTTTTAGCCCAAAAACTCCAACATAATCTTCCAACAATGGTTGTAACTTGTAAGAACCGATACATTCACCAACAGAGTCTTCTGTGAATTTGGAGAATTAATTCCACAAGAATACTAAAGACATTTTAAGGTGGGATTAAAGTTGCAAGTATACTTTAAGACTTTTATGAACTGCACAAAGGTATATAAAATTGCAACACATGGGTCTTCTCAACCCTCTAGGTAAATTTGGCATTTGTTTGACGAGTTCTGAATTTGGTTGAAGCATCCTGGTATGTTAGTAATGAAATGTTTTGTTGATTTTTGTGGCAGGAAGGCAGGAATTAACCATCACTATCACAATCAAAACCACTCTTAGTCTTAGAAAAGGAAAATGGGAGAATGCAATCATGATCGATTAGTAAATTCGATGAGCCAGGTGTTAGATAGCTTAAGCTTTGAGCTATCATCTTCATGCTGTATCTACAGAGTTCCTAAGCGACTAAGGCGTGTAAGTGAAAATGCCTACACACCTCAGGTAGTCTCTATAGGCCCACTTCACCATGGCAACGAAGGCTTAAAACCCATGGAAGAGCTCAAAAATAGGTACCTAAAAGTTTTTCTCCGTCGGACCCAGATAAGCTTAAGGGATTTTATTGACATGATAAAGGCAAAAGAAGTAGATCTCCGCAGCTGTTATGCAGAGACTATTGAGTTTAGCAGTGATGAATTTGTAAGAATCATTCTAGTTGATGCCGCCTTCATCATTGAGGTCTTACTGAGGTACTATTTCCCTGAATGCCAAGAAGAAAATGACCGCATATTTTACAAACCATTTATGTTACAGGATATCTGGCCTGATATGCGAATGCCTTAATATCAACTGCCATTCTTCATTCTTGACCATCTTTTTCACCCACTTAAGACCAAACTCTCTCTCAAAATTTCAATAATTGATCTTTCTCACCATTTCTTCAAAACTCTAATGCATATAGAGGTAGCAGAAGAAACTTTGGCGACAATAAATCCTCTTGAAGTAGTACATTTTGTTGATTTTGTAAGAAAATTATATCCACTACCACCATGGAAATCAGAAAATCGATGGCTACTCGAAACCCTGGCCACGCCAAGCATGACACAGCTACACCGCCGGGGTCACGTTTAAGGTGGGATCGAAAACAAATATGTTTGATGTGAAGTTCGAACATGGGACTCTAGAAATGCCAAAACTCACAATAAGTGATCAGACAGAGGTTACCATCACAAATCTCCTCGCCTTTGAACAAAGCCAATGCAAGGATGAGGAGAAGTACATAAATGATTACTTCGTCTTCTTAAATGGTCTTGTAAACACCCCTCAGGATGTTGCCTTGCTTGTCAAGTCTGGAATTCTTGACAATAAGGTAGGTAACAACAAAAAAGGGTGTGCTCTGATCAAGAACCTTGTGGATGGAGTGGTGGACTCCAAGGACTACTTCTACTTCATCACTCTTTGCGATGACCTGAACAAGTACTACGAAATGCCCCGGCACCAATGGAAGGAGTACTTGACCGAACATTTTTTCAACTCACCTTGGGCAACTAAAGAAATCATTGCTGCAGTTATTTTCCTCTTTTTCACTCTCATACAGACTGTGTTCTCTATTATGTCTTATTTTCACGACCTCAAGAGCAGTAAAAGTAAATAGAGGTTAATTTAGTTGTTCCTTGTTCAGGGGTGTGTCCCTGTTCTTGGTTTGTTTATCTCAGGATCTTGTATCTTTTAAGGCTTTTTCCTGGCATTTGTTTGACAAGTATCCTGGTATTGGTTGAAGCATCCTGGTATGATTCATATACAGCAGATGAGGTTGTGAGCAGTTAACAGTTACAGATTTGCAGCAATGAAAATATACACTAATCCAAAGACAACACAAGGAAAAAACTATGAAGCCACAAGAACAGGAAGTTAGTTCCTTTTGGGTCTCTTTTGTATTAATTAATCTCCCAAGAATGGAGTGCCTGGAAACTGAGCAGAGTACAATAACTTTGTTCTTTCTCTTGGCTTGGACCCTTCAAACTTGAGCCGAAGTACAAGTGGAAGCATCTAAATATCGAATATTTATAATCCCAGCTCCGGCACAGAAACTTACTTATCTAACCCACAATGCAAACCCAATGCCTTTCCTTGCATTGTTACTATCAAAAAAAAAAAAAAGGAAATTAGATTAGAAAATTTGTCATCCTAGTAATAATGGAAACATAGAACAAGAAGAAAGGCATGGCCTCCCCAGATACAAACAGAGGAAACAACAGTCAAACAAGAGCATACCTAATGCCTCAATGATTGATTATATGCTGACGTTAATTACAAAGTCGTCTCATTGGACCATTTGTTATTTCAGGACTCAAAGTAATGGTACTATGGTAGTCATCATTCGTGGGTTATAGAGTCTAAAGACTAAAATGATCATCTGATCTTTACATTTGAGGCTGCATTTTCTGGTTCAATAACTTTGCAATGGCGCTCTTTATCATAATCATCGTGGCACTGCTAGTCTGCTATTGGTTTTTCTGTTTTCAGCTTTCTTTGTGCTGCAATCTTGGACTTCATCACCGAAAAGCATGGTGGGAATCCCTGGCAGCTTGGGTTGGCCTATTGTTGGAGAAAGCTTCTCTTTTATATCAGAGTTCTCAAGTCCTTCTGGTATATACAGCTTCATGAACAAGAGGCAGCAGAGGTAAACAACTAATTACTCACTTCATTTCATTCATTACAATTAATTTATTTTGATATTTCTATGCAATGCATGTTATATTTGTAGGTATGGAAAAGTGTTCAAGACTTTTGTCTTGGGTAGATTCAGTGTGTTCATGACTGGGAGGGAAGCAAGCAAGATGTTGTTAGCAGGGAAAGACGGAATGGTTAGCTTAAACCTGTTCTACACAGGACAGCAGGTGCTAGGTCCAACCGGCTTGCTCCAAAGCACCGGAGAAGAACACAAGCGGCTAAGACGGCTGATAGCTGAGCCCCTATCAGTTGATGGCCTGAAAAAGTATTTTCAATTCATCAATAATCTGGCAATTGAAACATTAGGAGACTGGCCCGGACGAACTGTTTTGGTGCTTGAAGAAGCTTCTACAGTTAAGTATTTGTTACATAGTCAAATAGTAAAATTTTTAGTCTAAAATCTAACCCTGGTTCAAGGGAAGCAAAGTCAATAGTTTGTTAACTGTCTTTGCAGTTCACTCTCAAAGTGATTGGGAACATGATCATGAGCTTGGAGCCTGCTGGTGAAGAACAAGAGATATTCCGAGCCAATTTTAAACTCATCTCTTCCTCCTTTGCATCCTTGCCTTTTAAACTCCCTGAAACAGCTTTTCATTCTGGTATTCAGGTATCACTTCTCAATTAACCCTCAATGTTAGGCTCTGGCAAATAAAAATGCTGACGATATTAGTCGCTCCTTTTTATCAGGCACGGGATAGGATGTATGTGATGTTAGACTCGATAATTTCTAAAAGGAGAAATGGAGAAGGCTTCCAACAAGACTTCTTGGAATCGCTGATAATGAAACATAGCAAAGTAGCAGGAAGTGAAGATGATAAGAATAAACTGACTGACAAACAATTGAAGGACAATGTATTAACTCTGCTGGTTGCAAGTCATGATACCACGACTGCCGCTCTCACATGGCTTATTAAGTTCCTTGGAGAGAATCCTGCTGTCCTGGAACAACTAAGAGTAATACATCTGAGTAACTATGGCTTGGTTATAAGTTCTAACTGATTATATTTGATTTCCACAAGACTGAACCTTTGGAGTTGTGAACTTGCGGGATGAGCACAGACAAATTCAAGCAAACCGAAATGATGGAGTAAATCTAACATGGTCTGAACTCTGAAGTTAACAACATGACTTACACCGCCAAGGTAAACAATGCATTAATACTCAAAATTCAAAAGACTTATGTAAGAATTTATCATTTGAGGACTCTGCTATTGTACATTATTGATGAAGCTCAGGTAATCAATGAAACTCTACGGAGAGCCACTATTTTACCTTGGTTTTCAAGAAAAGCTGCCCAGAATTTTGAGTTTGATGGTACAACACTTTGTCTCCACACTCCAGATAACAAAATCCAATGTTTAAGGTTGACCATGTGGTTTCTAAGACATTTTCCACTATTGCAGGATATAAAATAGAGAAAGGTTGGTCTGTTGACTTGGATGTCGTCTCCATTCACCATGATCCGGATGTCTTTCCCGATCCTCAAAAATTTGATCCCTCCTGGTTTGATGTAAACATTTCCTGTCACCATACGTACACGGTTTCTCCTATCACGGTTTACTTTTTCACTATTCACCTAATTAGTGACCCTATACCATACCTTTTAGCTATGATATTGTTCTCTGAAACTATTACATTGGGTACTAATTATTGAATAAAAATACAGGAACCCCTGAAGCCTTTTAGCTTTCTTGGATTTGGTAGCGGACAACGTATATGCCCTGGAATCAATTTGGCCAAACTTAAAATCTCGGTTTTCATTCATCACCTGGTCTGCAAATACAAGTAAGATGAAGAAAGGAACTTTGAGAAATTTTGTTTTAAACAGAAATAAATTAACAGAGCATAAGTCAACTTAGAACCGAATGTGTATAAGAAATGAATATGCGAAACATTTGCATATGATCTGCAGAATTGTTTTAAGTACGTATTTATCCGATCGAGCAAGTCCATTCTTCACGTAAGAAGGATCTGTTGTTCCAACCTGAATTCTGATTCTGGATTTTGTTAACTATTACAGGTGGAGGCCTCTGGAGAAAGATGACTCAGTCCAGCCAACACTAGTAAGAATGCCAAAAAACAAGTATCCGATTGTAGCCGAGACACTTTAATACATTTGCTTTGAAGCAAATCGCAAGGCACTGAGCACGAGTATCAACTTTTTTCCTTTTTTGTATAAATCTTGGGAAATATTTTGCTTTTTGTGTGTATATATAGTTATCAGCAAATAGTTCCTTTATAGGATAATAATGTGATCATGAATAATGTTGAGAGTTGCAGTCAATGTTGAGAGTTGCATCGTGCGTGATCAGGTTCGAGTTTCAAACCTAGCATTTGCAGATGATCTGCTCTTATTCTGTAACGGTGATAGTGTCTCTACTAAAGTGCTCAAAGAAGCTTCGGACCGTTTCTCTTCTCTTTCAAGCCTAACAGCTAATGCTTCTAAAAGTAGTGTTTTTCTTGCGGGTGTTCACTCAAATGAGGCATATTCTATTATTGATTGTTTTGGTTTTCAGGTTGGTAATACTCCTTTCTGCTACCTTGGTGTTCCTTGTTGTGCGGAAGCGTAACAAACACAATATTGATATGAGCTAAATGGGTAAATGAGAAAAACAATCACAAACAAATAACACAAAATTTATAGTGGTTCACTCAATCAGTGTGATTGAGCTACGTCCACTTTCGGAGCCGGCAAAATATTCCACTATGATCAAATTGGAGAAATACAACTAGAGCTTGAGAACAAACTCTAGTACCAAACTAGAGAAAACAAATACAAGAACAAAGGTCTAGCAACTATCTCTCTTTGCTATACAGAAAACAACTCTTGCATAGCTTTTGTTTTCTCTCACGTCTCTCCCCTTCTATCTGATCCATGCAGCACCAAAGGAATATATATAGCAAGTGCATGTAGCTCACACTATACCTCAATCATGCATTAATTATATCAACACCAAAGCAATTATGCTTCAGACAATGTACACCCAAAGTCAAGCACGTGGGAAGCTTTAGCCAAAAAGAAAACATTCTTTTCTTTTTCTATTCTGTTGCTTTTGACTTCAGATGAATCAGTCCAAGAGATTAATCTAATCTCTTCACCTACTCCTCCACATATGTTGGCACGTTCCCAGTGAGGCTAATTAATTATCTGCACAGACTCTTCCACAATGCAAGTGGAGCCAATAATTAACAAACTCCACCTTGGCTTCACTTGCGAAATTCTCCAAAGTAGAATACCATAAACCAATTGCCGCTCCGACATCCCCGTAGGGAATTCAAATGCTACGAACACCAATCAAGTTCAAGCAATGCCTGAACTTGCTCAATGGAACTGGCTTAGTCAACATATCAGCAGGGTTGTCTTCAGTTCCAATTTTTCGAAGATGAATATCACCATCCTCCACCATTTGACGAATCTTGTGAAATTTCACCTTGATGTGCTTGGTACGAGCATGAGTAACCTGGTTCTCTGCTAAATGAATAGCACTCTGACTGTCACAGTAGACATCCACATAATCTTGAATTATTCCCAGATCCTCAAGCAAACCACGAAGCCAAACTGCTTCTTTTGCACCTTCTGTTACTGCCATGTATTCAGCCTCTGTAGTAGACAACGCAATTGTAGATTGCAGATTCGACTTCCAACTCACCGGCCCACTAGCAAGAGTAAACACATAAGCTGTTGTAGACCGACACTTATCCAAATCACCTGCGTAATCAGAATCCACATATCCAACAGCACACTGACTCGTCATATCCTGCTGAAAAACCAATCCAACATTCACAGTACCAAGAATATACCGTAGAATCCATTTCACTGCTTGCCAATGACTTTTACCTGGGTTATGCATATATCTGCTCACCACACTTAAAGCCTGTGAAATGTCAGGTCTAGTACACACCATACAATACATCAAGCTACCAACAGCACTAGCATAAGGAACTTTAGCCATATAATTGAACTCATCATCTGTGCTAGGAGACATAGTAGATTTAAGCTTGAAATGAGAGGCAAGAGGTGTACTTACAGGTTTAGTGCCATCATTCATACCAAACCGATGTAGTACCTTCTTCAGATATTGTTTCTGTGACAAACAAATCTTGCCTTTTGATCGATCTCTTTCAATTTCCATGCCTAAAATCTTCTTAGCTTCTCCCAAGTCTTTCATTTCAAAATCACAACTCAATTGCGATTTTAATTTTTCAATCTCCACTTTACTCTTAGATGCTATAAGCATATCATCAACATATAAGAGCAAATATATAAAGTTCCCATCATGTAGCTTGCGAAAATAAACACAAGGATCATAAAGACTCCTAGTGTAATTCTGACCAAACATAAATCTATCAAACCGCTTGTACCACTGTCTTGGAGACTGTTTCAAGCCATACAAAGATTTATGCAATTTACAAACCCATTTTTCCTTACCAGCAATTTTAAATCCCTCTGGCTGAGTCATATAGATCTCTTCATTTAATTCACCATGTAAAAATGCAGTTTTGACATCAAGCTGCGCTAACTCAAGATCAAACTGTGCAACCAAAGCTAGCAAAATACGAATAGAAGAATGCTTTACTACTGGAGAAAATACCTCATTGTCGTCGATTCCTTCTTTCTGAGCATAGCCTTTTGCTACCATTCTAGCCTTGTATCGAGATCCTTCCTTTTTAGCAAACACCCATTTGCAACCAATTGCTCTCTTCCCATGTGGTAATGGAACCAACTCCCACGTCTTGTTCTTGTGAAGAGACTTCATCTCCTCATCCATAGCTTTTCTCCATTCTACGCTATCTGCATGTATGACAACTTCTTCATAGGTAGAAGGAATTTCTTCTTCAGTCACTGGAAGTGCATAAGTCACCATATCACTTAACCATGCTGGCTTTGGAGCTTTTCTTTTACCCTTTGTTGTTGCAATAGGTCCATCTTGCTGTGTAGGCTCTTGGGTTGGAGCCTCTTCTTCAACAATCACATCCTCTGTATTTGAATCATCTGAATCAACAGTAGGACTCTCTGGATCAACTGGAGCTTCATCAATATTTTCCTTGCGCTCCACCTTCTTCGAACCCTCTATGGTCTGCACTTGGGAATCTTTCTGCTTATTCTGATCAACCATAACAGACTCATCAAATGTCACGTCTCTGCTTACCACAACTTTTCTCACATCTGGACACCATAGCCTATATCCCTTCACACCATCATTGAATCCCAAGAAAACAGCTTTCTTGGCCCTTGGATCAAGCTTGCTTTCCCTGACGTGAAAATAAGCAGGACAACCAAAAATATGTAAGTAATGATAATCAGTAGCAGGTTTTTCAGACCATACCTCCATAGGCGTTTTGCCTTCATTTGCAGCAGTAGGCAACCTGTTGATGAGATGGCCCGCATATGTAACTGCCTCAGCCCAAAACTCTTTGCCTAATCCAGCATTAGACAACATACACCGAACTTTCTCCAGCAAAGTCCGATTCATGCGCTCTGCCACCCCATTCTGCTGCGGTGTCTCTCTAACTGTGAAGTGTCTCACAATACCCTCATCTTGACATAACTTCAAGAATGGATCAGACTTGTATTCACCACCATTGTCTGACCTGAGCCTCTTAATTTTTCGACCGGTCTGAGTCTCAATCATTTTCTTCCACTTCACAAATATATCTAGGACTTCATCTTTATGCTTCATGGTGTACACCCATACTCTTCTAGAGAAGTCATCAATAAAAGAGACAAAATAATGTTTACCTCCCAAAGATGCAGTTTTGGTAGGTCCCCATACATCGGTGTGAACATAATCTAGAGTACCTTTGTCACGCCCCGAATTTCCAACAATTTAAATAAGGCTTTTTCGCCTTCAAATAACCAATATATTCGGAACGTGAAGCATGGACTACCAAAATACAAATACACATGAATATTTTTTTCCTTTTAACATGTGTCAAACCTCCATCCATGCTCTACCACAATGTAAATACAGACTCATCTTTAGAGTCGAATATTACATTCCATAATTTACATAATAAATTGACATTATGCAAAGTATTAAGTAAATTCACCTACAGAGTTTACTAAAACAGCGGAAGACTAAAATCACCAACAACAACTCCAAGAAGTCCTTCAACTTAACTTCTAGATATCTTAACCTGCAGGATAAAACCCTACACCATTGAATAGTGTACCGGGTTATAACAACAACTCGGTCAGCTTGCGAAGCTGGTATGAGTAACCACAATTTCAAATCACCAAATAATTCATATCTTTATTTTTAAAAGATAACATCAATATTATGTCAATTATTTATGACACACGCCACGCCAATCCGCCAATAATATCAAACAACAACAAATCATATAAAATGTCGCTTTTGGACAATTATAAGTGAGAATAATATTGAGACTCATTTCAAAACAAACACTACTCCCCATTTCTGGTTAGTAGTGCCAGCATTCACAAGTAAGCCAATAACATGCCTGTTACCCCCATGAACGCCTCTACCAGTTGGACAGACAGACTAGAGCTCTAACTGTAAGGATCTTTAGCGACCCTTTTGTGTCACGCCACGCCAAGAAAATACATTTTTAGTATTCTCACAAATAACGCCAAACGCCACACCACGCCACACCACAAATGAACTCAATATCTCAATTATTCACAACACTAAACGCCACGCCACGCCAACACCAAAATTATGCAACAATTTATATCATATGCATAAATGCAATTCCAACCCTGAAAATTCATATTATAAAATATACTGAACCTACAAGTCCCATACCATGTATTTTACCCCACACGTCCCATACCGTGTATGTTAATACCAGGGTGATCCAAAATATCAAACAATATAAATTCACATCCAATATCAAACACAACAATCAATTATATCACAAATATCAGTGAGTTTACTCACCTTAAAAATCCTGCTGCGTCTTCAAATAATAACCAGGACAATTGACCAAAAGTCAACTGTCGGTCAACGTGGGTCCCACGTCAACTATTCATCACGGGTCCCACTCGAAACCCAACACTTCTAAAATCAACGATCCAACCGCACAACCTGTATGTAATACTAATATTAACCACACGATCAAATTTGATGATCATCCAACGGTTAGATCTCTCGGATCGTAAATCGTACGATCCGATAATCGGGTTAATTGATCATCGATCAAACGACCGAATTTGACAAAACTTAAAACACGAAACTTGTTCGTATCGACGAACCAAGCCTAACGGAGCAAAGAACTGCTCCCGGACCGACCGGACGCGCCGCCCACGCGCCGCCACCGACGGTGGTCAGCCGCCGGATAAAAGTGCTCCGATTGCCATGCAATTTTAACACAATGTTCTACACATTACCAGCAACAACTTTCATAACTGCCACAAGGGCCAATTCAAAGTAGAAAGTCTCGAATTTACCTCGATAGCTCCAAAACCCTAGGATTTCAAATCCAAAATTCTCCTTCGTCCGAACTCCGATTGAGGCGTACTTTATGTTGCTGGAAAGTCCCTGATAAGATCTACAAAGCCCAGTAAGTAGCTTAGGTCGAATCGGCCGGAAACAAACCCAGAAACTGATGAACAGTTCGGCCCCGTCTTCCCCCTTTTTCTTTTCTTGATTTCTCCTTCTATACTAAGAATTGATCAAGCAAATTTGTATAGGGTTGCAGAGAATTGAGTGGTGAACAATTTGGGACAAGTTTCATGGCCGGAGATGGCCGGAATTGGGAGAAATCGCCGGTCAAAGTGGTCGGTTACTGTAGCACGGGTGAACAGTAATTTCTGGGGGAAATTCTGATTTTTGGTGAATAGTAAATCCCAAAATCATTTTTATAGAAATTCGTCAAACTTTCGAGGTCCATAACTTCTTCATACGAACTCCGTTTTCGACGAACCACACGTCCACGAACTCGGTTCGATGAGCTCTACTATTTCCGTGAAGGAAGTTTCTCCAAATTCTCCACGGATAAAAAGTTACCTTGTTTAACCTTTCGTAACTTATAATTACCACCGTAATTTCCATTTTACGATAAACGTCCAAAAATACGAAATCACACAATTTCAATATAAATTCCACAACCTTTTTGCATAAATAAATATTGAAATATTCGGGGTATTACAACCTTTAGTTTGATGAACTGCGGTGCCAAACTTTACTCTAGTTTGCTTTCCCAAAACACAGTGTTCACAAAATTCCAACTTGCCTGTCTTTGCACCTTTCAACAAGCCTTGCTTCACTAATCCCTGCAGTGCTTTCTCACCAGCATGTCCGAGACGCATGTGCCATAATTTTGTGGTGTATGCATCTTCCATAGTCTCAGATACTGCAGTTTCACCTGTCACTATACTTCCTTGCATAAAATATAAGTTTCTAAATCTTTCACCTTTCATCACCACAAGTGAACCAGAGACAACTTTAGCAACTCCATTTTTTAGAGTAATTGTATATCCCTTTGATTCTAAAGTACCTAAAGAAATAAGATTTTTCTTTAAGTTAGGAACATACCGAACATTTGTTAGCTCCCTGACTGCTCCATCATGCATCTTGAGAAGAATTGTACCTATCCCTTGTGTTCTGCAAGGACTGTTATCTCCCATCAACACTACTCCACCGTTCAATTCCTTTAAAGTAGAGAACCACTCCCTGTTGGGACACATATGATGAGAACATCCTGAGTCCATGATCCACTTCTCAGAACAGCCAGTTTCAGATGAACTAGCCAAGGCAAGTTCAATCTCATCTGCTTCAAAATCCTCAAAGGCCGATGAACAGTTTAGAGCGAAACCAAAATCATCATCATCTTTTGCAACGTTCACTTCAGGACCCTTGTCCCGAGTCTTCAGCTTTGGACAATCTTTCTTCCAATGCCCTTTCTGGCGACAAAAGGCACACTCATCTTTTGCAGGAAATTTTCCTCTTGACTTGGAACGAGATTTACCTCGTTTTCCACCAGGCTTCTTCTCATAAGATCTGCCTCTTACTACAAGTGCTTCACTTGGCCCTGCATTAAATTGCTTGTCCTTTTTCCGGCACTCATTATTCAACAAAGCATTAGACACATCATCAAATTTCACAACAGTTTTTCCATACAACAAAGTTGTGATCAAATGCTCATACTCGTCAGGAAGAGAATTTAGCAAACATAAAGCTTTATCCTCATCACTAATTTTCACTTCTAAATTAGTCAAATCTGCAAGTATCTTATTGAAATCACTGATGTGTTCAGACATAGAAATACCTTGTCGAAACTGAAATCGGAAGAGCCGCCTCTTTAGATGAAGCCGATTTTCAGGACTCTTGAACATATACTGATCCTCCAATTTCTTCCACAAGTCTTTTGCCGAAGTTTCTTTCATGACAAAGAATTTCTGATCTTGGCAAGGCACAATCTGATGGAACCACAAGCCCACCTGTTAATCTTCGCCCACTCCGCATCTTCCATATCTTCAGGTTTGTCATCAAGAGCTATATCCAATTCTTGTTGACACAAGACATCCATCATCTCACACTGCCACATGCCAAAATTGTTAGTACCATTAAATTTTTCAACTTCAAATTTGGCATTACCGATTGATGGCCGAGTAGTTGATGACGAACCCGAACTCGAACTCGAACTTTTCTTCTCCTTGTCTTCCTTGTCACCCATTGACTTAAATCAATAAATTCAATTCCAAAGTCAGAACCAAAGCTTTGATACCAGTTTGTTGTGCGGAAGCGTAACAAACACAATATTGATATGAGCTAAATGGGTAAATGAGAAAAACAATCACAAACAAATAACACAAAATTTATAGTGGTTCACTCAATCAGTGTGATTGAGCTACGTCCACTTTCGGAGCCGGCAAAATATTCCACTATGATCAAATTGGAGAAATACAACTAGAGCTTGAGAACAAACTCTAGTACCAAACTAGAGAAAACAAATACAAGAACAAAGGTCTAGCAACTATCTCTCTTTGCTATACAGAAAACAACTCTTGCATAGCTTTTGTTTTCTCTCACGTCTCTCCCCTTCTATCTGATCCATGCAGCACCAAAGGAATATATATAGCAAGTGCATGTAGCTCACACTATACCTCAATCATGCATTAATTATATCAACACCAAAGCAATTATGCTTCAGACAATGTACACCCAAAGTCAAGCACGTGGGAAGCTTTAGCCAAAAAGAAAACATTCTTTTCTTTTTCTATTCTGTTGCTTTTGACTTCAGATGAATCAGTCCAAGAGATTAATCTAATCTCTTCACCTACTCCTCCACATATGTTGGCACGTTCCCAGTGAGGCTAATTAATTATCTGCACAGACTCTTCCACAATGCAAGTGGAGCCAATAATTAACATTCCTCTGGTCATTACAAAGCTTAGTTGTTTGGACTGTAGCTCCTTGATCGAGAAGGTGGATAATCGTATCAAAGGTTGGGAGAACAAAGTCTTGACTTTTGCTGGGGGATTACAGCTTGTGAAGGCTGTTCTATGTATCATCCAAAGATAGAAAATAGGTTTGTGTGGTTCTGTATAGAACTTCTTTTGATCTGCATAGAACAGCCTTGTGTAGGCTCTTGTGTAGCCAAAATAGGTTCTGCATAGAACAGTCTTAGATCCCAACCTGTTTTCTGATCCCAACCTATCATCCCAGCCACAAGACTACTTTGTTCTATGCAGCTTCTTTTGATCTACATACAGAACCTTCACAAGACTGTTCTATGCAGAACCTATATGTCGGACCTTCACCTGCACACCACATTTCTTTTGATCCCAGCCACATATTACACTATCTAAACAAAATTCTGACATTTTGGGCTCAAGCCCTTTCTAACAGAATATTTTCTGCTTAATTAGTCTTTAGCCTTTTTTAACCAGATTTTCTAATGACTTTAGGTAGCATTACATTCACTATTAATTACAACCAAGATTATTGAAAGCAACAGAGTATTAACTTTAACATTTGCAACAGATATTCATATGCTAATAACATGTACAAACTTGAGAAGGAAAATCAAAGAAACTCCTGTCAGGATATCATAATCAGATTTTATGGTAGGGTTCTGTCTATGAAAGCTAGACTCCAACATAAACAAATACAGAAATGAAATAGAAACGTGTGTGGCTCTGCACTAATAGCGGATGATGTGCCCCTGTCCAGTCCTTCGTTTTTTCTCAAAGAAACATTCTCTTTGCATACTCACAATCGTTATCCAAGGGTCGTATCAGTACTCTAAACCCAGCCATGTCAAAGAACTAGGTTTTAACTAGTCTTATTAATGCACCGTTGGTTCCTATGTAGTTTTGAACCAGCCAAACAGATAAGATAGATGGCAGGTAAGAGCGATAATTTGATAGGACTATCAACGTGGTGAGAGAAGTAAATATACTGAACTGTGGAGAAAACGCATTGAGAGATGCTACTAACTAATCCAAAAATGTCCGGGAGACTACCAAAGAGAGTGTTAGAGGGATGCAGATAATAAAACCACCGCAGTTTTTGCCACCTCTTCAGTACCAGGCTTCCCTTGCAAATGAGCTCCCAAGTGCAAGCGAGTACAGCTGCAATTGCAAGCAGCATTCCAATTAATGCATAGTGGGGGTTGCTTGGCGAAGATGCCTGGTCAAAACTAGCAGAAAAGATCTCGAGTACGAGGGCAGTGAGTAAGAAGTTCCACTGTGCTGATGAAGTAGCCTACAAATTAAGTAGTTAGAAGTTCGATCAGTTAAATATTAAGAAATGGAAAATGTTATTTAACTATGGTTATGAATTTTGAGCATTACATCCGTTGTGCCCTCTCTATCCTCATGGGCATTGATGTCAATGAGCATTACATCCGGTGTTCCCTCTCTATCCTCAGGGTTAATGACGCCAATGAGCATTACGTCCGTTATGCCCTCTCTATCCTCATTGTCAGCAATGCGGATCTCCCCCCCGACACTAATATTGCTGATGTCCGCATCTCCAGGTTGCTCAATAATGTCCACCTACAGTTTAGGAGAATATAAATATAGAGGGAGGAAGTCAGGAAACCTTGTAACTTCAAATAAGAAAGTACAATATCTTATAATTATTCTATGCATCCCTACACAAGTGTTTTTCTCAACCCATTCCATATATATAACTATGTAAGGTCTAAATTCCAAGGTCTTAATATGATGTGGCATTCCATGTCAAGCACACCTCATTCTCTATTTGCCTCATCATTTTTATTTTAAAAAGTTTTACATATTTTTCTCTAAATAATTTTTTTTTAAAATAAATCTCAACAACGAACACCATGGCTCCTTCACCGTAACTCTTACCACGCTGGTGATCGACTTCACCGACACGGTGCCAACAATACAAAAACAAATAGCAAGTTTGGTTTCCCAAAATCTTTGTTTTTTCTTATGAATGTTTCCCCAGGTTGTCTGATGTGAATTCCTTGGTGGCTGCCGTTGGGTTCATCAATTTGGGGCAAGAATTTTACTTTTATTTTGCTATGATAATATTCTCACAAAAATATCAAACTTAATTAAAAAAGATATTCGTTTCCAAAATTGAGGTGGCAAACTATAGTGACATGGATTTACACGTAAGAATTCATTTAATGAGGTGGAAATGTCACATTATATTAAGGTCACAAATCTAGGCATTAAATAAGGTCCTCTATTCTCAAATAAAAAAAAACAAAAAAAAAAAACAGGTCCTTTAGTATTACCCATATCTTATAAATATTAGGCAAGGGTTAGAAACTTGGGATGGTTAAATTTTTGAAAGCCCAACAATTAAGGAACAAAAATCATTTCGGAGGGATATAACAGTCAAATAACAAAATGAAAACTGCAAAATAGTTTCTTCTTGAATAAACAAATAAATAAAATACCCCAATCAATTTTTTTAAATCTACAACAAAAATAATGCCTATTCAAATTTTTTTTAATTTTTTCTAAATAACAGCTTTTATATATTAAGGAAACAATAGTAAGAAACTTAGAATGGTTAAATTTTTGAAAGTCCAACCATACCCTTTGATAATAAAATTATCTAAGGAACAAAAATCATTTTGGAGGGATATAACAGTCAAATAACAAAATGAAAACTGCAAAATAATTTCTTATTGAATAAATAAATAAATAAAATACCCCAACCATTTTTTTGAAATCTACAGCAAAAAAACTGCCTATTCAAATTTTTTTTTGTAAATAACTACTTTTACAAATAATATGAAATAAAATAAAATAAAACAAAAAAAAAAAAAGCAAATTGGCGAGCCCATGTGCCAAGATGAATAAACCTTGTCCCTTCGGGGACATCCGATAAATTTGGAAAGAAGAATAAACCTTGAATCTGATTATATAGAAATTCTGTAATGCACTCGATGTATGGGCGCTCCATGTTTTGTGACAAAATATTAGCCATAAATCTGATTTGAGGGTTAAAAATTCTTGACTTGTTACTTGAATAGTAAGTACTAATTATATTATTAAATTAAAAAAAATTCATTTATAATGATGGGGAAAAATAAAAATAAAAAAATAAAAAAATTAATTAACTACAATCAATTTGTAAAATTAAATCCGAGTTTAGCTAAACTACTTCAAATGAGAAAAAAAAAAAACTGTTGAGCTCGATCAACGCATAAGACGAAATATCATCGCTTAATGACCAAGTGGTCAAACTTTATCATAATCCTCCAAATTTTGGCATTGTAGCAATAACATATAATCTGATTATATTTACCAGGCTTGATCGATCTAATCATTAATCTAGATATCACTTCCTCTTAGGGATCAATAGAAAGAAACCTTTATATATATATAAATTTGTCCAACTTATTTTTGCCTTCTAGATCACTTGTTTTTCCATAAACCTTAAATATAATCGTTTAACGATCGAGTGGTCAAACTTTATCATAATCGGCCAAATTTTGGCAAGGTTGCAATAATCAATAATCTAATGATATTTATCAGGCTCAATCGATCTAATTTTTAATCTAGATATCACTTCCTCATAGGGATCAACATAAAGAAACCTTTATATATATATATAATTGTCCAACTTATTTTTGCTTTCTAGATCAGTTGTTTTTCTATAAACCCTAAATATCATCACTTGACGATCGGGTGGTTAAACTTTATCATAGTCGGCCAAATTTTGGCTTTGGTAAAAATAACCGATAATCTGACGATATTTATCAAGTTCAATCGATCTAATCGTTAATCTAGATATCACTTTCTCATAGGAATCAACATAAATAAATCTATATTTTTTTTATAAAAAAAAGGAAAGAAATTACTGGAACTGATTTGATTAAAAGTTATGAAATTAGGAAAAAAAAAATGAAACAAAACGAAAATTAGGAATTTTTAGTTGTATTTTTTTTCTTTTTATTATTTTGAGTTTAAATATGAGATATTAATTATATATATATATATATATTTTTTTTTAATCAAATATTATATTTTTGGTTTAACCTATTAATTACTTAGCCCTTATTTCTAATTTTAAATTTAAATATAAGTCATGTGCAAGGCACACTAAAACATGATGTATTGGTGTACCTGGAGCACTAAAGTCGCTCTCCTGATTCTATGCAATGCTTTTATAAAACTAAAAGTCTAGGATATTTGTTCCGATAAAAAAAAAAGTCTTGGATTTGTCGCGACCAAATACAAAAGTGTTGAATCTGTGGCTACATACGGCAATCCTAGATTTAATTTTTGGCTAAACTCAAATTGCAATAATATTCTCAATTTTTTTTTACAGTAGTACTTTTCAGTTTTTTTTTTAATTGAAAAAACTATTTGCGACTTTTATATTTTTAATGAAAATCCTGGTCATTTATTTTTGGTGGATTTAGTCTCTTAAATCTGTTTCAGTCGGGTTTGTCGGGGACAGACTGAGGTACGAGGTATCTCCCGGGAAGATGATGTCTGGCGCGGGTCGCAGTCGAGACCTGAAATAAGACACGAGAGCGGGACTGGGCTGGCCAGTCTCTACTCCTCCGAAGACTAAGTCAAGATGAGTGTTTAACTTTTAACAGAGTAACCGTAATCTTAGAAGTAGTTGCTTACCCTTAATGATGAGTAATGGCTGTTTATATAGAAGAAGGGGTGTCCTTCTTGCCTATTTTCGATGTGGGACTTATATGCCCAGTTGGGCATACAAGTAGTTTCAGCAAAGTACTTTGAGGCATCAGTTAGGTTACTCCCGAGTCAGGCATGGCCGTGTTGCGACTCGGGAGGTGTAGCCTGGGAACCCGACCATGAGCCGGGACCTCGGCTAAGGTCTTAGGTGGACCGAGTGTGTCCTCGGTAAGGTGTCTGTTTATGCTTGGTGTGTAGTACGAACAAGTCCCCCAAGTTCCCGGTCAAGAGCCTTCTTGGTTGGGGAGTTGATATCCCGGCAATGCTACCGAGTAGAGACAGCACATTGCCTAGTACCAGGAGTCCCCCAAGTCCCCGACTAAGAAGAGTCGGGCTCGGCTGCTCGGGGTCTGGAGCGAAAGACCTTGTGTGGTCGATAAACATGTAGTTATATGTCGATCGAATGAGCTTAAGTATGCGCAATAGCTATGGCTGCACGTCTGCAGGTGTCGAAGACAGCTTGCTTGAAAAGCAATGAGTGGGAGTGCTTGAGTGGGTAGCAGATGGAGTACCCTGTTTATTGGACATAAACTACTCGAGTGGGCCCAGGCTTGGGCGAGTGAGGAATCACTCGTGTGATAAATGGCTTGTGAAGCCGTGAAGCACGAGGGATGACGCACTCGTGGGGTGAATGGCTTGTGGAGCCGTGAAGCACGAGGGGTGGCGCACTCGTGAGGTGTGTAACACCTGTGGGGGGGGTGATTGTGATACACGTGGCGCGATAGTACTGGCAAGGCGTGGGGTGGGTGAGGTCGCTTCGGTTTCTGAAAAGCAGCAATAAATGCGCCGAAGTGAAAAAGGCGCGACCTTTCACTTCGGTAGCAGTCTAGGGTTGCGTGGCCACGTGTTCGCATCCTACAATGGGCGTCGTTTCGTTTGAACGGTAGAGATGAATCCAAAGTTTGATTTAAAGGGGGGAAAAAATCACATTCCTTACTTTTCCCAAATTTGCCGGAGGTCTTGCTTGCAGAGAGACGGAGGGAGAAAGCTACCAGAGCCTGCTGCAATCGACTTTTCCGACTTTCAGGTTAGTACCTTTGCTCTCATTCTCTCTCTCGCCTAGCTAGGTGATACTGATAATGAATCAGGGCACGGGAAAGTAGGCCGTAAACGGCTAGAAAGTGCCCGTAAAGCATGCTTTGGGTTTCTGGGTTTATAGTTTTCTGGGGTAGTTGTTTCTGATCTAGTTTCTGGGTTTCTGACAGTGATAGAAAAAAACGTGTTTTAAGAAAGAGTGGGAAAAACAAGCGAAGCCTCCGACGCGAGAAAAACTGAAGAAAATTATTGTGTGGTTTTTGTGTAAAATGTCAGAAAGAGAGGAAGTAAACGAGGAGGAAATTGTGGAAATCTCGAGTGGTAGTGAGCCGGAGATTGAGGAACTCTTGAAGGGAGACGAAGTGCTAGAGGAGGAGTTTAAGGATATTATGAGTAAGAGGATGGGAGAATCCAAGGAAGTCGGTCAGACTAGTATTGACAAGTACTTGGAGAGGCCGGATGGGCACGAACGTGCCGAGGAGAGAAGAGTGAGTGGTGCTCACGCGGGTGCATCGGGTGTTGCACCGAGTGCGGAAGCAGATCGAGTCCCTGAAGCCGTGCCGACCGGGAAGTGGAGGCTCGACGAAGGGATATGGGTGGAGGAGCCGGGGCGCAGCATGACGTCGAAGGAGATCCAAAAATTCAGAAAAGATTGGATTATACCTTCGTCGGTTCTGTTGCGGCCGGTAGAGGAGGGTGAACTTGCAACGCGTCCGCCGAAAGGTTGGGTAGCCGTGCACGAGCACATGTTTAAGCACGGGTTCACTCTACCCCTTCCCGGGTGGGTGCAGTATATCCTTAGCGCGTTGACGTTGGCACCCGGGCAAATTGGGACCAATGCCTGGAGGCAATTGCTCGGGATGTATGTGTTGTGGCACCTGACTGGTCAAGGGTGGCCGACGCACAACGAGGTGTTGGCGTGCTACCGAGCGCTGTACTCGACGAAGAAGGGTTGTCATGGCACGGTGACCCTACACGCCCGTGTGTTCGGTTCGATCGTAGAAGATCTGCCCACGTCAGCCACAAGCTGGAGGTCGACTGTGTGCTTTGCTGGTGGGGAGTGGGAGAACTCGGGTTTTGACGCACCGGGTCAAGTGCCAACGACTTTTCAGCGCATAGGTTCAAACACTTCTGAACTTTGACTAATGACTGTTGCGCTATACTCTTGTAAATGTATTAACGTACCTTTGCTTTTGCAGTCGAGCGAAAACCGAGGTTGACGATAAAGGAGAGGGCCCTGATCGAGCGTGTGTTGAAAGCGTGGTCGGGCGAGTGGAGCAGAAGTTCTTACCGGCTGATTAGGTTTCCCGTGCTCGAGCACGTTGGTGTTGGCAAAATTCCGAGTAAGTTGTTGGTAGCGAGGAGTCGTGAACGAGTTACTCGTGGCCTGGTTGACTGACATCCCCGTTTTTTGTTTGCAGAGATCGAGCTTCCGAATATCGTGCGCAAGAAGATGGACCCTCTAGTAAACGCTGATGACGACTACGCCATTTTAGACGAGTTACTCGCGGTCGGGAGCGCTGCTCAGACCTTCTCGGTTGACCCGAGGAGTTTGGAAGTGGAGAAGACGGATAAGGTGGTCCTGCTCGAGATGCCTGTGGAGAGCTACAAGCTGGACGAGCCAGTAGAAAGTGAAACACCCGGGGCAGCTGCCAAGGCCAAGGGGAAGACCAAGGAAGCCCCGTCTTCCCAATCTGGCGTGACCCTGACTGGGAAGCGTGTGTTGGCCGACGTGGGGCTGGAGGGCCCACGGGGCAAAAGAGCAAGGCCTGTGAACGTGGCTGGTCGGGCGGATGGGCCGGTGACGTCGTTCGAGGTTCTGGCCCCGGCTGGCCTTGAGTTCCCGAAAGTGAGGCTGAATCGAGTGTTGGAGGACGGCGGGATGGCCGATGAAGGTTTCGTTCGGCGGATGGTGGCCGACTTGAAGGATGCTGGGGTTGACCGGCTTGTAGCTAGAGGTGCAACTCCTCGAGAGAATCGGGACAAGATGTTGCAGTATCTGATGCGGGTAAGGCGAACACTATTTCTCTTATTTTTCTCTCGTTGCTACGTTGCGAGTCTTCATCCATGTAACCGTATGTGTAGGGTGCGCATGCATTGTACATGGTGGATGACATGGAGCAAGAGCCCATCACCCGCGAGCAGCTCGTCAAGGTGGAGAAAGCTTTCGAGGTTGCCGAAGCAGCTCGAGTGAACGCTGTTGCCGGTCGAGAGAAGCTTCGGCTGGAGAAAATCGAGCTCAACAAGAGGATTGAGGCCGAGAAGAAGAAAACCCAGGCGGCTCAACAAGAGGCTCAGAAGCTGGCCGATGAAGTGACTCATCTAACCGAAGAAGTTAGTCGGCTGAAGCTGGTTGAAGAGAGCGTGAAAGAGCTGACTGCGAAAGTTGACTCCATTCCGGCTCAGGTGGCCGAGGCTGCTTCTAACTCGGCAAAGAAAGCTGTGGACGAGTTTAAGGCATCGGCCGAGTTTGCAGCCTTGTTGAAGCAACAGCACCTAAAGTCGGTGAGCGAGAACGTCAAGCTTTACCGTGATCGAGGCTGGCTAAATGTCGAGAAGTTTAGAGCTGATCGTGAGGCTGACATGGCAGCCGCAAAGGCTGAGAAGGAAAGAGAGGCTGCCAAGGCCTTGGAGGCTACCCGAGAGGCTGAGAAGGAAGACGGTCGTGAGGCCGAGGAGGGAGCTCAAGCATCCGATGATCGAGAAGGTAGCTCGGAGGAAGGTCCGGATGTATCGATGGGTGCCCAAGACACCCGGTATGTCTCAGTCGCAGTCCGAGACTGCCTAGGCCTCGACTGCCCCTTATTTTTTTTTTTTGAACTTATGGGCCTGAGGCCAGTATGTTTTAATTTGTACGAACTATCGACCTTGTGGGTTTTTGGATTAGTCGAGTAAACTGATGGCTTTGTGTCTATACTTGTTGTCCAAATACCGCTGCTTATAATGAATGAGAAAGGAATTAAAATTGTTCCATTGTGCTAAACGTGAGTTTAGTTGTGGTACGCAAGTAATGGAAGCAATGGTCTGAATAATTCCAGTTTTCATTAGTAAGATAATATATTGTGACACAAAGTAGATAGCTCGAGTGAAGTGATATGAACTCGAGTTGGTTTGAGGGCCAGCGTGCCCGAGGTAGTCACATGGTGACGTGCCTGTTTACAAAAAGTGATATACAAGTCACATTTAAGTAGCATGTACCAGAGTCGGTTGCCATATGCCTGGGCTTATTTGGGCTTATTTGTAATAGTAACGGAGGTGCTGCACATTCCATGGTCGATGGGAGATTTTGCCTTCCCGGTCCCTGATGTGGAAAGTGTTTGGACCGGCGAGTTCGACTATCTCATAAGGGCCTTCCCATGTGGGCCTGAGTCCCGTTGGGGGAGGGATTACCTCCTTCATAACCCAGTCCCCGAGTTTGAGTGGTCGTGCCTTGACCCTGGAGTTGTAGTAGCATGAAATACGCTGCTTGTTGTGGAGGTTGCGTAGGTGGGCAGTCTTACGTTTTTCTTCCAACAGGTCGGTGTCGAGGCTCAGTCCTTGACTATTGTTGGTTGCGTCGTAGTGGAGCACTCGCTCTGTCGGGTGTGTCAACTCGACAGGGATGACGGCTTCGGTTCCAAAGGCCATGCAAAAGGGGGTTTCTCCGTTGGCCTCGGTCGTGGTAGTTCTATATGACCAAAGAACTTCTGGGAGTTTCTCGGCCCACAGACCCTGTGTATCGTCGAGTTTCTTTTTGAGAGTTTTCTTGATGATCTTGTTGATTGCCTCGACTTGGCCGTTTGTTTGTGGGTGTGCTGGGGAAGCGTACAAGAGTCGTGTGCCGTTCCTCTCCGTGAACGATCGAATTTCATCATTGTCGAACTGTCCTCCATTGTCAGTTACGATCGTGTGTGGAGAACCGAATCGACAGTAGATGTTCTTCCAGAGGAAGTGTTCGATTTTGGCGGTGCTTATAAGTGCGAGGGGTTCGGCCTCGACCCACTTGGTGTTGTAGTCGACCGCCACAACGACATACTTGAACTGGCCTCGAGCAGTTGGTAGCTTACCGATTAGATCGAGACCCCACTGTGCGAAGGGCCGCGGGCTAATTAGGATGGAGAGTAGGGCAGCCGGTAGTCGTGGGACGTCGGCATATTGTTGGCATTTGAGGCATGATGAGGCGATCTTGTGGGCGTCTCGACCGAGTGTGGGCCAGTAATAGCCGTACCGTAGTGTCTTTTGCGCCAATGAGCGGGCGCCCGAGTGGTTGCCACAAATGCCTCCATGAATGTCCTCGAGCACCTTAAGACCTGCCTCCGGGGTTACACAAATGAGGTTGGGCATAGACACCCCTCGCCTGTACAGACGTTTACCTCTGAGGACATAGAGGGCCGACTTGAGGGCTAATCTTCGGAACTCCACTCGGTCGCTTGGGCCGGTTCCGTTGGTTAGGTAATTGAAAATTGGGGTCATCCATGTGTCTGCTGCCGTGGTTGAGAATACCTCCGAAAGTGTCTTTGTGATGCTTGGATGCGCGAGTACCTCCACTTGTGGTTTTCCCGGTGCGCAATCGGGTACTGCGGTAGCCAGACGTGCGAGGGCGTCTGCCTTAGCGTTCTTAGTACGGGGAATCCTTGTGATTTTCGTACTCTTAAAGTGCTGCAACAACAACTTGGCGTATCCCGCATAGGATGAGAGTTGGGGTTCCTTTGTTTGGAATTCGCCTGTGACCTGCCCAACGACTAGTTGGGAGTCGCTGTAGATGTTGAGATGCTCGATATCGAGCTCCCTGGCGAGTTGTAGTCCCCCGACTAGCGCCTCGTACTCGGCCACATTATTCGTAGCTTGGAAATCGAACCTCAGAGCATACTCGTAGAGTGGCCCGTCTGGGGAGCAGATGATTATTCCGGCGCCGCTACACTTGTTGTTGGAGGAACCGTCTACATAGAGTTCCCAAACCTTATCGTGTGGGGCGGGACTAGTGAATTGGTCGATCTCCCGTGTACCTTCTACCAGGGGCTCGGATGGTGTAAGCTCGGAGATGAAGCCGGCAGCTGCTTGTCCCTTAACCGAGTTCCGCGGCTTGTAATGTATGTCGAACTCGCCCAATTCGATTGCCCACTTGATGAGTCTTCCTGACGTCTCGGGCTTTTGTAATACCTGTCTGAGTGGTTGGTCGGTGAGGACATGTATTGTATGTGCCTGGAAGTACGGACGTAGGCGTCTTGCCGAAACGATAAGGGCGAGCGCCAGCTTCTCGATCTGTGGATACCGGGTTTTCGAATCGACGAAGCCCTTACTTGCATAGTAGACGGGTAGCTCGATTGAGTTGTCCCGCCTAACGAGTGCTGAGCTAACTACGGTGGAAGATATGGAGAGATATACATAGAGGATTTCGCCCTCAACCGGTTTTGACAAGAGTGGGACGGAGCCGAGGTATGCCTTCAATTGTTGGAACGCCTGTTCACAGTCGGATGACCAGTCGACTTGCTCCCTTCTTGACGTCTTGAGGGTTGTGAAGAATGGTGCACACTTATCAGTTAGTCGAGAGATAAACCGAGACAGTGCCACTACCCGACCGGTTAGGGTTTGCACCTCCAACTGGGTCCGCGGTGACTGCATGTCAATGATGGCTTGTACCTTCTCGGGGTTGGCCTCAATGCCCCGGCTGCTAATGACAAAGCCAAGGAATTTGCCTGCCTCTACCCCAAAAATGCACTTTTCTGGGTTTAGGCGCATGCCATACTTTGTGAGGATGGAGAAGATGACCGACAGGTTCTGGACGTGGTCATGAGCCGTGAGGCTTTTGACAAGCATGTCGTCAACATACACCTCCACTATCTGGCCGATGTGCTCCTTGAACATGGAGTTGACGAGTCTTTGATAAGTGGCCCCTGCGTTCTTCAAGCCAAAGGGCATGACCTGATAACAGTATAATCCCTTATCGGTGGTGAACGATGTGTGCTCTTGGTCGAGAGGGTCCATCTTTATCTGATTATATCCCGAGTAGGCGTCCATGAAGCTCAACAGCTTGTGCCCTGCGGTTGAATCGACCAGCTGGTCAATCCGGGGTAGGGGGAAGCTATCCTTGGGGCATGCTTTGTTGAGATTGGTGTAATCGATGCACATCCGCCACTTCCCGCCTGACTTCTTGACCATAACGACATTGGAGAGCCATGTGGGATAATGGACCTCTCGGATGAAGTGAATTTGTTGCAGCTTAGTGACCTCAGCCTGGATAGCTCTGTACTTTTCCACATCGAAGGCTCTCTTCTTTTGCCTCACCGGGATTGCCGAGGGATAAAGCGTTAGCTTGTGAGAGATGACGTCGGTTGAGATTCCTGGCATGTCGGCGTATGACCATGCGAAGACGTGTGCATTGGTGTGGAGGAAATCGACTAGCTTCTCTCGAGTGGTGTTGTCCAGTTGTGACCCGATCCGGACCTTCCTTTCGGGGTGGTCGGTGGAGATTGACGTGTATGTGAGCTCCTCGATGGGTTGTGGTGTTGAAGAGAGAGCGTCTTCTCCCCTGGGGTCATCTGGTTTATCCGCTGGAGGATGCAGTGCGCCGAGGGTCATGATTTCGGTGCGGCCTCTTCCTCGGGCAACCGTTGTGGCATAGCACTGCCGAGCGATCTCTTGATCACCCCGAATCGTTGCTGTTCCACCCGGCGTTGGTAGCTTCATGAGAAGCATGTGGTATGCTATGATGCACTTTAGTCGACAAAGGGCTGGACGACCAAGTATTGCATTGTAGGAAGAGGGGCAGTCGACAACTATAAACTCGGTGGCAAGTTGTGCACACGTGGGTTTTGTACCGAGGACTAGGTTGATTGTGTCTGATCCCAGCGGTTGAGTCAACTCTCCCGAGAAGCTAAGCAGGGGCTCGTGATCTTGTACGAGCTTTGAGTTGTGGCGATCAAGTTGGTTATAAGCAGGTTGGAATAAGATGTTGACTGCAGAGCCGCCGTCGATCAAGACTCGAGACATGTTGTACTGACCAACCTGGGCGGTTATAAGGAATGGGTCCTCATGCGGTTGCTGTAGTGTGCCTTCCTCGGACTCCTCGAATGTGATAGGCGTCCAACCCGTCTTTCGAACCGTAGAGGTCTTATAATTATGAATGTTGAATACCTCTGAGCCGTGTCCTCCACGAGTACACCTTTTTTTGGAGCGTTGGGATAGTGGACCAAATCTTGCCCCTCCGTCGATAGTGTTGATCTGGCCTCGAACCTGTTGTACAAGGTCGACCTGTGGCTGGCGTGGTCGATACTGAGTGAGTTTGCCGTCTCTGAGAAGGGACTCTATCACGTCCTTGAGGGCGATGCATACATTAGTGTTGTGGCCTCCGTCGTCATGGTATTTGCAGTACTTGCCCGTGTTCCTCAGCTTGGTTTTTGGGAATTTGCGAGGTGGGGGGCCTGGGATCTCGTCTTTGCACTGGTCCCAAATTTCCTCATAGGAGGCGGTGAGGACTGTAAAGACGGTATACCGCGATGATTGGGTGGGTGACCGATATGGTGTTGTGTTAGGCCGGTTTCCCTTGCCTTTCCTGTCCGGGCCATTGTGTGAAAGGCCTTTGTCCTTGACGCTCGAATAGCTAGATCGAGAGTCATGCTGCCAATCCTTCTTGTCGGTTGTTGCCGCCGGAGGCTGAGGTAAGACCTTTGTTGTGCTATCTGAAATGCTGTCGTATGTATCATATTCGGCCTGTGCGTGTCGGACTGCGACAGCCATGAGTCTGTCGTAGTCGGCCGGTGGACTGGCATTCAGCTCATACAAGAAAGTGCCCCTCTGTAGTCCTTGTTTGAAGGCGGCGTATGCCAAGGACTTGTCGAGATCTCGACAGCGTGTAGTGGCCGATTGCCACCGGTTGACGAAGTCCTTGAGCGTTTCACTCTCGCCCTGGAGTACTTTGAAGAGTTGTGTTGTTGTGTGATATCCGTCGGTGCGCAAGATGAACCGTGAAGCAAAGGTGTCACAAAGGTGGACGAATGAGTCAATCGAGTTGGGCTTGAGATCGAAGAACCAACTAAGTGCTTCACCCGTGAGGGTCTCTTGGAATGCGTGGCAAGACTCGGCGACTGAGTAGCTCTTGCCTGCAACTATCGAGCGAAAGTTGTCCATGTGTATGTATGGGTCTGTGGTACCGTTGTACCGATCGATCTTTAATGATTTGTTGGTATTCGGCCGCACGGTTTGGAGAATGGCCTGTGTGAAAGGCCCCGGGCGTTCCTGGAAACCAGCAGTTGTCGTGCGTTGGGCGTTGAGTCCCTCCGCCTTCTCAATCCGGTTCTCAAGCCGTTCGATTGATCGACTGAGTTGGAGAAACAAGTGTGATGATGCAGGAGTATCCATACCCTGGGTGGGGTCGTCTGTATGGACCGGTGGTGGAGGTGGGCCCTTGTCATGTAGGGAGGGGGGACGTAGGTTTATGGGAATATGAATGACATTGGGATCTCTTGGTGTTGTCGTGTGGACATGATCGGCAGGGAGAGAAGGTTCTCGTTCACTCGTGGCCGCTGGAGTGGGGGGCCTTGCGTCTCGCACCTGGGCGAGCTCTCTGTTCCGCGCCTCGAGCTCCTCGCATCTCGCGAGGGCTACCACCATCTGATCATGTTCGCGGCGTTGCGTCTCGCGTAGGGCGGTAAGGTCCCTCCTCATGATGTCGGCCATAGCCTCGAAGTCGAGGGCCAACCTAGTGTCACGAGGGGCCCCATCAGGGACAGTTGTCGTGGACTCCGGGGTTTCGAATTGTAACGTTCGGGACAAATCTGTAGCACTATATCCCGGGGTTTCGTCGCCTGGATTGGTCATGATAGGAGTGGTGGAGTATTACTCTCCTTCCCACAGACGGCGCCAAATGTTTCAGTCGGGTTTGTCGGGGACAGACTGAGGTACGAGGTATCTCCCGGGAAGATGATGTCTGGCGCGGGGCGCAGTCGAGACCTGAAATAAGACACGAGAGCGGGACTGGGCTGGCCAGTCTCTACTCCTCCGAAGACTAAGTCAAGATGAGTGTTTAACTTTTAACAGAGTAACCGTAATCTTAGAAGTAGTTGCTTACCCTTAATGATGAGTAATGGCTGTTTATATAGAAGAAGGGGTGTCCTTCTTGCCTATTTTCGATGTGAAACTTATATGCCCAGTTGGGCATACAAGTAGTTTCAGCAAAGTACTTTGAGGCATCAGTTAGGTTACTCCCGAGTCAGGCATGGCCGTGTTGCGACTCGGGAGGTGTAGTCTGGGAACCCGACCATGAGCCGGGACCTCGGCTAAGGTCTTAGGTGGACCGAGTGTGTCCTCGGTAAGGTGTCTGTTTATGCTTGGTGTGTAGTACGAACAAAATCAATGTCAACTGAGATTGTATTCATACAGAGATCAATGAGTCAGCTCTACACATTTTGAGATACCAAATATGTCCTTAAGCCTAAAACATAAATTTCTCCCTCTATTTTGCATCTTGATTTCTATTATGAATTTTTCATTTTATATTATCATATCAACATTTGACTAATTTGAAGAAAAATGTCAAGAAAAAATGAAAAGGAATTTATGCGTTGCCTATTTCTTTGTACTTGAATCTTTTTGCTTCTTGGCTCAAGAGTTCCAAGATTTGTGTATCTGTCATTTTCATTTATGTAAATACCATTGGTTTTCTAGTTTTGGTGTTCTTGGTGCTTAGTGATGGGATTTGTCAGATGTTATTTGTATTCTATCAAATGTTCATGCTATGTTTGAGCTCCTCTTTTACTTGTCTTCCATGAGAATTATTAATTTACTTGCATTATTTTCTTATGAAATTAATTTACCTACATTATTTTCTTATGAGATTAATTTACCTAAACTATTTTCTTATGAAATTAATTAACCTACATTAGTTTACCTACATCATTAATTTACCTACTCTATCATTTTCTTTGAAATTAGGTAAATTATTTAGTAATTGGTTCTCCTAATCAACTGAGTATCTTATAATAAAAACTCAATGAGGACTTTAATTCAAATCAAACCGTCAGAGTGTTCCAAATTTAAAATATCAACTATATTTATCCAATCGTTGATTTAAAAGTCTTCAATAATAACGACTCATTAGAGACTCCCCTAATAGTAATATTGCTATAAAAAAAATAACCATCGATTATAAAATGACAAAATTTATTTGAAGTCCAAAAATCATGTCTTATATTGGATGCAGAGAGGATCATTATTAGGAAAAATAATATAATCATAGAAAAGTACATAAAAAGCCACAGAGGAACGTACCGTCCTAGGTTGACAACAATAAGGAAAATCCAACGACCCATGAGGCAAATCAAGCGATTCCCATTTTTTTCTAGGCAATGCTTTAAAAACCTTGCATTGTGAAAGGCTACGAATTCCCCTGATTCCCCAGAATCCATGCAATGTCAAGTTTCTTAGTCCAAGTAGAGATATATTTCCCCACATGCCATGTAAGCACAACTCTCGAATATTCTGTAAGATTTGGACTTAATTAGTTTACTCATTAAGTAAACTGCATATAATTACTTAAGCATGAAATAATTAGAGATATTTTATTTTATTATTATTTTTTTAAAGAGAATAAAATGATTTTACTCCTACCCCCATGGTGACTCAAACCTATGACTTTGATCTTAGGTAGTGGGAAATATTAAAATTATTATAAAATTAGAGATTACTTAGATAATCTAGTCCTTTGTTTGTAAGGATTTTGTATCTAGATTCTTACCTTATTAGGAACTTAATATACTTATAAATCAAGTAATATATACGTACGTGATTTATAGAGGTTATTATTTATGTAATTAGGATACTTTTATAGTAAAATGGTTTTAGCATTTATTATTGAATTATCAAACTTGTCATCAAGATATAAGTATAAGTGTATAACAAACCTCAAAACCTCGAGTAGTAGGCGGGAAGACATCCTACATGAGGATGGAGCAAACTGGTCAGAAAACATGACTAATGAATTACTAGAAAATTGTAAAACCAACAATGATTATGAAGCATAGTTTCAACTTTCAAGGAACCAAATAAATTAATGACACTCAAAACTGCCAGTAGAAACCCAAGACTAAAAAGGTTAAAAACTCATCAAGTATTATGTAGATATGAGCGGATCATGTAGTTCTAGTCAGCAATAAAATGATACTGGCTAAGGTCCATAATCAGAGTTATTCAATTGATGGAATACTGCTCAAGCATAGAATTAAGATTTGTTTTATGACTTTTATCCACACTAAGGACGAGATAAAAGAAAAGCTTTGAGGACCTCAAGGTGAGGCTGATCTAGAGGCACAAGGAATGACGAGATCATGATCAAGTTGAGTCTTGGAGGAACATTTGAAGTGGAATGGGATGCAAGATATGGTCGATAACATTAGTAGCAATTTGTTAGTATTTTTCAAGAACCATTTAGATATATATAGCAGCTCATTTTCTATTATATATATAACTGACTAGAGGTTATGACCTCTTTTGTATTTAATGACTAAAGTTGTTTATAATGTAAAGTATATTTTTTGTCATCCAAGTCTTTATTCACCTATTTATCTTGAATAATAAATATCAATTACAATTACATTCATTAAAAAAATAAAACTAATGAAATTGTGAGCTAATAATAGGAATTGTGAGCAAAAATAACATCTGTGACAACATAAAGTTCCTTCTACGTGTTCTATTTGCATGCCTAAAGCTTTTGTGTTTATAGGCTTGTGATTGTGTATATTAGTAATCTTTAAAGTTATAGATTTCATCTTCTTCAAGTATTGAAGAGATAAAGGCAATGATGACATACACTGATAAGCATGCTGGATGAATATTCCAGCACTCTGAGGCTGGAGGGTAGGATATTCACCGAGTTATCATCTGTACTCTGCAAATAAAACAATTCCAGTATATAATTAAGGAGAAATTAGGAAAAAAGGCTTGCCACTTTCTATTTTTTAATAAAAATCTAAGTAGTTTATTTTTGCTGGATTTAATCCCTCAACCCAATGCCACCTAGATTTGTTTCCTTTTTAGGTTTGATTAGTCAACCCTACAAATTTCACTATACCTAGAATATCCTTATCCTAAATTTTAGTTGTAAATTTATAATTACAACATCAATTTTCAATTGACTTTTGAATTAATTAAAAAGTTTTCTCCTTAATGACTCTTAACTGAAGTCAATTACTAATGATTTTAGTATTCTATCCCATAATTTACTCTATGCTTGATTGTCTATCTTTCTCTTTATATATAGTTTGTGATTTTAAAATAATATTCATCTACACATTTTTGTGATTGCTTTGTTGCTAAGGGGTGTAATTCTTTGCATTGTTTAAATCAAGATTTCAGAGGTACTTTACTATTGCACATTGTTGTGTTGATGTTTATTTTCCATTATTGTCGATATTTGGATGCTTATTCTCTCTTTTTTTGTTTAGTTTATAGTTCTTTCTCTTAATGGTTGTTAGGTTGTTGTCTTTTTTGTTTGATCTGATTTGCTTGTTACCTATACCTTGTTGATGATCAATTTACCTACATTGAATTGATGATCAATTTACCTACAACTAATTGATGATCAATTTACCTACAACTAATTGATCATCAATTTACCTACAACTAATTGATCATCAATTAATTATAGGTAAATTGATCATCAATCAATAATAGGTAAATTGATGATTTATGAGTCGTAGGTAAATTGATCATCAATTAATTATAGGTAAACGATCATCAATTTACCTACAACTACTTCAAATACGTACTTTATTTACCTACTCTAAAATACGTACTTTATTTACCTACTCTAATTATAGGTGCAATATTCCTACTCGATTACTCACTAAATACGTACTTTATTTACCTAATATTTTTAAGTGGTTAATTATAAATAAATTTTCTACTATTTTCCTTAACAATCTACTTGTTTTTTTTTAATTATAAAGAAAATTTGAATTATAGAATTTATTATAAGAATTTTGTTGAAGGAAACCTACTTTATGTGTGTCTTGTCAACCTAGGAGTATCTTAGTTAGTATAGCATATGGATTATACATTGAATATGATTCCAATTATGATGTGAATTGTACCCTTGTGTTTCTCTATAATCTATATATAGAGGCACTTATTCATCAATAAAGATACGCTCTATTCATGTGTTATTTACTTTATATTTACTTTCAGTCTTGTGGTTGTATTTCATATATCCTTAAACAAATTTATATATTATAGATTTGTAAAAATGAAATTTTGAATCATAAACTTAATTATAGGAATTTAAATTGAATGTTAATTTGTATTAAATGACTTTTGATTATGGCAGAATTTGTAAATAAGTTAGAAAATATGGTAGAATAATTTCTTATGTGGCATCTGCAATTTAATATTAGACTAAATCTAGTAATTAAAAAGTCAAAGTATTAGATTCTATAAAATAAAAGTGGTAGGGAGATTTATCTAAATATCCCTATAATTAAGCAACATTATTTTTAAAGCAATTTTATTTACTTTTATATCATATCAATTTAGGATTTTTGGTCGAGTTGCGTGTAAAACTTAACTATATATGTGGATGTAGGATGCGTACGATATTGGGTACTTTTGGATTGCATATATGTAGGCTTAGGAATTAGAATGTACTTTTTACCTTGGTTAAAGTACCCCGTTGTTCTCGTGTTCCCACGACGTAATTCACGATTTCTTGGATAATCTCTATTTGATTCCTACCGTCAACAAAAGAAAGAAATTAGTAATGATCGATCCGGTGAGGAAACATGAAACACAAGTAAACAACATATCCAAGTTTGTTTTTTCATGCTTACCTGTGCTCGGAACTCCACCCACTTAAATTGGCCACTTCTCTTAAAGCAATCCTCCAACGTAGCACCTTCTCTGGGTCTTCCTTAAACACTTGTACATTCTTGTTGAAGCTTTCTCCAAAAACTCCCTTTTGGTATCGGACATCGGAGGGTTCGACATCGTAAAAAACTGGTAAAACACGAATACCTGAGACCCTCTCTCTTTCAAGAATTTGTGAAAGTTCGTCCAAGAGCCGGGGGGAAGAAGCATAGTTTCGTGAGAGAATGACTATGGCGAACCTTATTGATTCTTTGATTGCGAGCTCTTGGGAAGTTGTAGTTGTGTCTCCCACATCGTCTTGGCCGTCCTCGCCTCTGAGAACACGGATTCCTTGCGACGTTAAACTTTTGCATAAAAGGTATGAAAAATCGACTGCATCCTTGCTAGAGCTACTCAAGACGACATCGTACACAGGAAGGGAGGAGGAGGCCATCTGAAACTAGTTGCAAGTACCTGGAAAATATTAACGAACAGAGAAGTAGCGCGCTCTACTGCTCTACATACATAAATATTAGAAGAAGGAATGGGTACACGGTTTCTCCTGTCACCGTACGAACACGGTTTCACTTTACTTTTTCACTATTCACCTAATTATTGTAGACGCGTGAAACCATGTACGTGGAAGCTTACAGATCGGAAATTTCCTCTCTCAGTCTCAAATACCTCTTTTTCTTTAAAGAAAATAAATAAATTTTAAATATAATTAAGCGCGCAAACCGTTCTTTGAAGTTCTTTCTTCTTACTAAATCATCCATAAAGGGCACTCTACTCATGAGTCTTGTTCATCTACTTAATTGATTCTTTATTTAATTGTACTTAATTGTTATTGAATCTAAATCTAATGGTAGATAGAGAATAATAAAATAATTGTAATAAATTTATTTACCTCATCATTCTCTAACATTGATTTTCATCACAAAGGCAACCATAACTAAGCAAAAATCAGTTGAGTACGTGAACATGACTACTCTAACCATATTCCTCATTATTCTCCTAAAATAGCAAAATTATTAAGAGTTTCTTAATGTAAAGAGAGAGAAAATTACTCTTAGTGACTCCTAACTAGGGGTGGCTTCGGTACAGTTACTAAAATTTTTTTGGACGAAGCCAATACCGAACCAAAATCTGGCAGTTTGGAGATTTTGTTACTGAAACCGAAACCGCAAGTCAGTTACCAATGCATCGGTTTTACCGACGAATCAGTTCGGTTCGGCTCCTCCATCGTTTTGCCGACAACAACTGGACAACAGCAGATTTGAGAATAAGAAGGTCCAAAAGAATGAAGAGGAAAATCGAGAAGAAGACACAGCGAAGAAGGGAGGAATTAGAGATAGCAGAGAGCATAAAATGGTTAGCAGAAGTTGTGGTAAGATCTGAGCAGTCACAAATGGACACAATGAAAGAGATAGAAAGGATAAGAGTTGAAGCATATATGGATCTGAAGCGCACAAAAATTATTGCCAATACCTAGTTAGAGATTGTGATGTAGAACACTTGGTGGAGATGATCGAAGAACAAATGGACCGATGCAAAGGCAAACCCGGTGCTGTTCATATATGACGTTCTAGCTCCGAATAACTGTTAATTTACCTTTACTAGAAGGAAACGGCGAGAAGAAGCTAACTCAGGGCTTTGCCCTGATATATGGCCTTTTTCGGGCTTCCGAGGTCGTTTAGGGCCTCAAAACAGCAGTTTAGTATTTTTAATAATTTTAGGAAAGTTTTTAGTTTTTGTTATTTTATTTTTAATTAAACCTGTGGGCTTGTCTTGTTTAGGCCTTTGTTAGCGCCCTAGGGTTTATTTCTCTATATACGCAACCTTAATTGGCGGCTTTACTTATCTTTCATATTATCAAATATCAATAAAATCGAGAAACTTTTCTCAAAATCTTGGTGGATTTTAGTTTATCTTTTAGGGTTCATCGCTTGTGAACCCCTTGATTACTTACGCTGCGTCAGATTGCAAGGATCTTTGTTGGCAAAAGTGTTGATTCTTCATTACGATGGAAGAAGTTGAGAAAAAAAAACGAAGAAAGAAGAGTACACAAAAAAAATGAACAAAGAGAACGAAAAAGAGAGGATTTAATAAGGAAGTGGGCTGAATTGATGAAGGGAGTTTGGAGTGTGTAGTGGGCTGAAGGCAGTAAGAAGTAGTTAAATATAATAGTTGCATATAATATAACAAGGGAAGTATGTGGCTTAGTGGTTTGGGCGATGGTTTCCAGTTAGGAGGTGCAAGGTTTGAACCTCCCTTCCTATAAGAATCAATTCATTTTTGAATTAAATTTGAAATGGTGGTTGGTTCGATATATATCGAACCAATGGTTTGTAACAATAGGAACCGGACTGACCAATCGTACTCGGTTAAGTTGTACCAAGACGGAGGTTCAGTGCAGCCTCTGTTTCGGTTCCAACCCATTCGATTAGGTCGGTTTTTGGTCGGTTGTGGCAAAATTGGTAAAAAACAAAAAAAACACCACCCCTTGACAATGCAAAAGAGTGGTGAGTAGTTTTGAGATCCGGGAGTGTCGTTCCAACGGGGGATTGACGGCTTTGGAGGCGCTTGATAAGAACCTTGTGGGTATGAGCCCACTTGGTTCACATGTTGCCTTTCTTCCTTCTCCTTGTCAATATGATAAGAACACTCCTCCGTTTGATGGCCAAGAGAACAATAATAGAAACAAGGTGGCGAAGAGACATCACTAAATTCTTGAATCTTTCCCATGTTTCGTAGAAAGCATCGCCCGATTGGTGCTTGAAGTTGACGATTGAATCTCGAACCTTGGCTGCCTTGCTTGGTGGAAAGAACTTGGCAAGGAAAGCCTCTTGCAACTCGAACCATGAATGTATAGACCTTGGCTGAAGCTTGAGTAGCCATTTCCTTGCTCCATCCTTCAAGGTGAAAGGGAACAAACGAAGCTTCAAACCATCCTCCGGTAGTCCATGTAGTTGAACCGTTGTGCACGCTTGTTCGAATTCCATAAGGTGGTCATAAGGGCTCTCATCCTTCAAGGCGTGGAATGTAGGCATAATACTCAATGTGGAGGACTTTATCTCGTAATGAGTATTGCACGGTGGAAAAAAGATGCATGATGGGTGATCCACTACATGAGGGAGAGTGTACTCCCTCATTCGCCTCACGGGAGGTGGATTGTTGTTGTTGTTGTGTGGCTCCTCATCATGATGATCATTTTGGCGTGGTTCCTCCATTGTTGGTTGTGGAATATGGTTTTCTAAGGGTACTTCTCGGCTCTCAAGTGTAGGAGGCGTGCTCTCGCACACAATTCTTAGAATACGTCTCCTTCTTCTTGGCCGTCCTCTTGTATTCTCACATAAAACTCTTCCACTTCTAAGTTGAATCGGTGTGTGAGAGGTTGAAGCAAGGCTCATACACCTTCACAACACAACAAACAGTGGTTAAGTATCACAATCGAGGCAAGATATACAAAGGAAAGGGTTAGATAAGCAATAGAAAGCAAAGAGTGAGAGAAACAAAGAAAGGGAAGCAAGTTTGCTCCCAGTCGACCGGTCGAGAGGTTCCGTCGACCGGTCGAGACACGTCCAGGGAACTCCCGTCGAACGGTCGAGAAACAGGGTCGACCGTTCGTGAAATGCCCTGGAACTATCTTTTTGTGTTTTTCTCCTTTTATATCTCAACAAACAAGGTTCCTAGAAGTGCTAGGGAACCCAAATCAACACAAAACAAGTAATAACAAGGCAACAAACACGCAAATAAACACAAAAATTCAATATCGACAAGCAAGGAGACAACTTAAAGCAAGAAATGGAATGTGCACACTTATTAGAACTTCAACTAGAAAGTGATAGCAATAGGGGTGCTCATGTCTTACATATATCACTAGGATATAAGGCCCGTCATTCCCCTAATGTGTCTCACTCAAGAGTGAATAGCACATGTGAAACAATAAACACAATATAGACTAACTACCAAGAAATTAAGGATTTAACCTCAATCCCCGGCAGCGGCGCCATTTTGACAATGCAAAAGAGTGGTGAGTAGTTTTGAGATCCGGGAGTGTCGTTCCAACGGGGGATTGACGGCTCCCCAACTCTCGGTAGCGTGTGTGCGAGTGCTTTAGCTATATGGAATGGCAAGATGTGAATAGAGTGAGTGAAATGTGTTTGAACAATGTGCGAAGTGTGAGTGTGGTGAGTTTAGTTTTAGGTAAAAAGATGGTGATATGCCAAGACAAACAAACAACAAAATAAATGCGAGCAAGTAAATAAGGTAAAGTAGAGTGTGTACAATATAAAGAAAGTGTTGGGGTTTTCGGGCAAACTCCAATCCAATGCAACAAGCAATGCTTAATCGACTCAATCATGCCAATGTGTGTGTGAATCAAGCCCCGTATCCTAGCCATGTTATGGTTCTAGGACCGTGTTGCCTAAGGTATTCGAATGTCATGTTATGGGTCATTCGGACTCTCTCAAAGCTATAGGGCTTAAGAGGCGAAGAGCATCGAAACTAGGGACTTAAACAAGTCACAACTCATCACATATGCTACCAATTTCCTAGGTCATGCAAGGGTACCAATCTCACACAATCTCATCAAGATAGATTAGTTAACATGCCAAAGAAGTGGTAATTCTAAAGACAAGCAACCAACACATATTGAATTAGGTAAACACACATATTCATACAACACAAAGACATTTTATTCATCAATCAAGCATCACAAAGTCACATTGGACTGGGGCACACAACCCTAGTCCCCAACAAATGTATCTACTCACTAACCATAAAGGTATACAACATCAAATCACAATAGCAAGCTATAAACATGAATACAAGAGAGAAAAGGGGTTAAGGAAATCTCAATAAGTGATGCCCCCTTCTTCTCCTTGGATCCAGATGTCGTCCTTGATGGTTGATGAGGATCTCAGCTGCCCAAGATGGTGGTGGAGGTGGCTGAAGTGGCGGAGGTATGCTGGTCTGCCGTTCGTCTACCGGTCGTCGACCTGTTGTCGACCGGTCGACAGCCGTGCTGCAGCTAACCTAGAGGGGAAAATGGGGGAGAGAAAGAGGAAAGGGGAAAATGGAATTTTGGGGCTGATGATGGGAATGACCTAAATCTGGAAAAGAGGGCTATTTATAGGCTAGAAAGGAGAGAAATAAAGGGCTAGGATGAGGTAGGGTTTGATCCAAGGGCTATTAGGATTTAATGAAGGGTAAGGGGGTAATTTTCAAAGGAATAAATGGGAGGAATAATCAAGGGGTGACCTCACCATATCTAGTGTGGTCCTTTGCTGATTTGGGGGCTTGTGTGGGTGAGTCACGCGGTTGACTTCTCGTTGACCTTGACTTTAACCTTCGGAGATTGACCAAGAGTTAATTTTGACCAAACCTCCGGAATTCTCTCGCGGCTCACTTCCGGGACTTCATGTTAACTCGTTGACGCTCTCAAGTCGGGGTTGACCACGAGTTGACTTTTGGTCATCGGGTTGACTTTTTGTCCTTTTGCCGAAAATGTCCAAAAAGCTCCAAATCGCATCCTTTCGCTCCCGATATCCGTCCGATGCTCATGAACCCTACAATGGTGCATTTCAAGGATTAGAGACACTAAACGGCCTTCGGATTAGCATAACTAGAGTGATTAGAGGCCTAATTCGTATGCAAATCGCATACGAATCACCCCTACTCCTAACACAATTAATTTACTTTAAAGTTAAAAGTTCTTCGCCATAAGTAAAATCATGAATTTTACATTTTAAAAAGAATGACTAAATTCTTGTTACTACCCTGAATTTTGGGGGTGAAATCAGTTCAGTCCCTGCATTTTCAATTTCATCAAAACAGTCCTTAAACTTTTAATTCGAAATCAATAGGTCATTTCGTCATATTTTCCGTCCAATTGAAGCGTTAATGCTGACGTGGCACATCAAATAGACTGGGAAAAACCCATTATACCCCTGGCTTCTATTCCCCCCTCTTCCACACCGGTCTTTTTTTTCTTCTTCTTCTCTCTCTCTCTCTCCCCGACCCTCTCTTCCTCTCCTCTTTCTCCTCCTTCTTCTTCCCCGTTTCTTTCATCTCTCTCTCTCCCTTCTTCTTCCCTGCAAATTCACAATCAAATCACAACCATAACAGCTCCACCACACTTCTACTAAGGACACCCACGGCAACCCAGCAGCGCCATTGCGCCTCTGCCGAGCAGCCGTGCTTCATCATCTAATCAGTGTCGCCGCCACAATATTCTGGCGTCCCCAGATCGACCCTCGGGTCTCTCGGAGTGCCAAAAGCCATCAGAATCCTTCCACCGCCGCTGGGTTCAATTGATTTGGACACCCAGCAGCACCGCCACACCACAGCCGAGCCCAGAACCACCGCTCGAGCCCAGCTCGAATTTCCCGCTCGGCGTCGCTCCACAAACCCAACCGTGGCTCCCAGCAGACCACTGTACCTCACCTTCGATCCTAACAGAGCCCTGCCTAGTGCCTCCGATCAGTTTCGGCGCCTTCAACCTCGAGCCCATGCTCCTATTCCACCGCCGCTGAAGCCAAGGGCAGTCACGCCTCTCTCACAGCCCAGACGCTATCAAGCCCAGCTCTCTCCAGCGTCTCTCTGCACAGACGCCGTCGCTCCACACTCAAAGCCACGAAGCTCCGATTAGATCCACTGCGCCTCTCCACCGCCGCCGTTCCAGAGATGCTGTCCATCAATCCCAGCTCTCGGCGTCTCTCTCTCGGTCTCTCTCTAGCCCATGCCCAGGCGTCCTTTGCCGCACCTCCTGGGTAGTGGCGATGGTGGTTATGTTGGGCTCATGGCGGTGGATGTGGGTGTCCAGAGTAGAATAGAGAGAGTGAGATGAAAGAAACGGGGAAGAAGAAGAAGAGAAATGGAGGAAGAAGAAGGAGGAGGAAGAGGAGAGGGAGAGAGGGTCGGGGAGAGAGAGAGAGAAGAAAAAAAAAGACCGGTGTGGAAGAATGAGGAATAGAAGCCATGGGCATAATTGGTTTTTTCCAGTCCATTTGATGTGCCACGTCAGCATTAGCGTCTCAATTGGACTGAAAATGTGACAGAAAGACCTATTGAGTTCTAATTAAAAGTTCAGGGACTGTTTTGATGAAATTGAAAATACAGGGACTGAACTGATTTCACCCCAAAAGTTCAGGGTAGTAACAAGAATTTAGTCCTAAAAAGAACAACATGGTTGGAGGTATATTTTTCTCTCGTACAAAACCCTAAGTGTTGTCCTAAGGTTTCTGTGCGTCTATCAATTTTTCTTCAACCAAACCAAATTCTCTCATATTAATTCATGGTCTCTGTTGAAGCTGTTACCACTAGTTTTGCGGCTTTGTTGCCTCTAGCGAAGGGTGGAGAACCTGTTAGCATAAGCAGGATGGTTGAGGTGCTGCCAGGAAGAATTCCCAGTCCTAAGGAAGGTGTTAACGTAAAGCCTATTGACATGCGGGATCCCCAGAACCATTATCTTGATGTGGAATTAGTGGGTGGTGCCTCTAGTTTCATAGGCAATGGAATATTGCATGTGTTGTATGTTTGATTTGTGTCAATTGAGTTGATTATGACCTTAGTTGGTGTAGTCATATTTTTTATATAGTAAGTTCATAGCCTTTTCATGCACTAGAGACCTTTTATTAGGCTCTTAGTGTGCCAATTGAGTTGGTTCTAGTTCTAATCGACATTGATTTCATAGCTAGCCTTTGGATATAGCTAGGGAACCATAACATGGCTCCAGTTATGACATTGATTTTCTATGGCGTAGGATATATTACATCGACCATTGCATTGCACTCATAGCCTTTTGATGCATGTTAGGTAACCATATCATGGCTTTAATATGTGCCAATTGAGTTGTTTCGGTCCTTAGACCAGAGAGACATATCTTAGAATATAATTGAATACCCTCATAGCCTCATGATGTATGTTAGCGACCCTAGTACGGCTCTAGCATGAACACTTGAGTTGATCGTGGCCTTAGTCGGCATGTTCATACATTGTTGTGATTATTGGAGTTCATAGTCTCAAAGTGTTGTTCGAACAACCATATCAAGGATTGGATTGGCACTAGAGAGTTCATCTTGACCTTGGTTGACAAGAGTGATACATTCTCAATTAATTGGAATCATGAATCATGATTGTAAGCATCTCATTGTGGTTGTTCATTGCATTAAAGTGGGCTAGTGTTAACCCTTAGCTCTCGATCACTCTATCTTTGTCTTTCTCTTAGTTGCATTTAGTTTACCTTAGCATAGTTTACTATATTTGCTTACTTGATTTGCCTTTTCCCTATGTGAAACCCTAGCCTAAATATCGAACACACTACACTATCATCTTGCACATATCCAATACACTTTGTCTTTCCATCCCATTATCTCACCATTAGTGCTAAAGTCCTAGGTTACCACATTACTGAGGTAGTTTTGGGCCACTAATCCCTGAGGTATGACAATCCGATCTTAATTGATACACCCTTATTCTTGACAATGTACGTACGCTTGCGTCTTAGCAAAGTATGATATAAGTAAATTTGCCAAAAACTGGCTTGGGTCGCCGAAACTTCAAGGCTTCGATTATCCTTTTACGGCGGTTGTCGTGGTGATCTACCACCACAGAGTTGTTGCTGGGGAGGAGGGCTTCCAAACCTAACTGGTTTGGGCGTCTATCGTGGCCGGAGGAGAGAGAAACGATTGAGTTGGATTTCCCGAACCTTTCGGGTTTTGATCCGCTCGATCCGATGGTGTTCGAGTTGAACCACCTCCACAGGTCGAGAGGCAACCTTGATACGTGCCGAACGAGGGTGGCCTCGCTGCCGGAGAAGGTCAAATTCGCGGCTTGGATTCTTGCCGGACCGCCAGGTATACTAGTCTAACATCCGGGTCAAGAGGATGCCAAAACTCATAGGAATTCAAAGGGTTTCTAGCTATTTTTGTAAACTTTCCGGAAATAGTAACCTTTATTTATAGTACTTTCCTGAAATGGTAACCCAACTTCCGTAGGCCAAAACTCACTCATACGAACTCTGATTTTTGCGTTGTTTGTGTCTATGAACTCAATTCAATTAGCTCTACAATATTTGTGACGAAAGTTCTTCGAAAAAATAGATGAAATACAAATTCACTTCAAGGCCCACCTTAAAAGGAAGTTTCTGAGACTCTCAAAGGTTGACTTTTGTTAATTCCACTTAAACAGTTTATTTCTCGAGTTCAGCTCAATTCAAGTCGTATACTTAAGAATTCATGCTTTAAGGTAAGAAGTGGAAATTCAGGATCTCAAATGGTGCTTATAAGAGCATCTCCAATGAGCTCCCTACATAACCTCCTAAGTTAAAATTTGGGGAAAAGTTAAAAAAAAAATTAAAGTTAAATAATCTAATTAATTTATTCTAAAGTATTATTTCTTTCTATTTTCTGATTCTTTTGACAATAAATACTATTTTTAGAAAAAAAGAAAAATATATGGCTCCCTATAGTTTTGACCATGGTTGGAGCAACATTTTGAAGGCACCATAAGAGTAGTTCCTAATTTAATTTTGAACTATTTTGTTGACAAATTTAACAAACAAATAGATAGCACCATTGGAGATACTTTAAGTTTATTAACAAAATTGTCCTCCAAAACTTTCTGCCTTTCTGGTAATGGGAATGCGTCTCGACAATATTTATGATGCTTATGACTAGGAGGAGAATTAATCGTGCACACAACAATTTTTTAGCTAAAATATTATAAATTTCATCTGTGATACCCATGAGCATGCATACATGTCACTAGGATAGCTTCTGCCATTGATCCCAACCTCGGGAACTTGGTACCTGTCAAAATTCTTGGACAACGAAACACCGAGACAACACCCGCTGAGGTGTACCACTTCTATCTCGAGGAATCCAACTGGATAAGTCCTATCATGGAGTACTTAGAAACCTTCTCTAGTGAGGACCATTATAATGAGTACTACTTGAGTATCACTCGATTAGACCTACTTTTTTTTATTACATCTCGACAAATCAACCATTCAATATTTAGATATTTATGAGTAGATCACTTCTACAAATTTTCAATGAAATCGAAAATCGTTAAGTCATCTATAATTGTGATTTACCATTTATGAATATAAATGGTTCAAAATTAACAGATTTGGTTCATCCATTTATTTGGTCTAGTTCGGTACCTTAACGATTTCAAATTTTGTTGAAAATTTGTAGAAGTGATCTACTCATGAATATCTTAACATTGAACGGTTGATTTGTTGAGATGTAATCGAAAAATAGATATCACAACCATTAATCGAAAAGTCCTCAAGTGGTACTCATTTAAGTGGTCCTCACTAGATAAGCTCCTGAAGTACTTAAGGGACGATTGTCTCCTGAGAGACAATGACGAGGCCAAGAAAGTCATATTTTGGTCCTCCCGGTACCTCATCTTCAACAATCAAGCAATAGAGAGTTCTTATTTAAACTAAATGTAAGCATGCCTCAAGATTTAATCTGAATGGAAGCAAGCAAACCTCGTGAATAACCTCAAGGGCAAAACTGGAATGCACAACTCAAACTTTAAACAGTACACGCGTTTACTGGCCTTAACAGGACAAAAAGAATTTGGTGGCTAGAAAAATAAGCAGGAGATTAAAAGTGACCTTAAGAGTAATTTCTTAAAGAAATTTTGCAACACAATGACCATTGAAGTCAGGTTTTCACTTAATTTGGATGAATGGTGCGAAATTAAGAAAAAATTTCTTAATATAACACATGATTTAATTATAAAATAGCATATTAGGAATTCTCGAATTCGGTTTTCGCGAGTGTTTAACAGTATTTTAGAGTTTCAATGAAAGCCAACGCAAGACATTACAAGCACCGAAATTGCTTTTTTTTTTTTTTTTTTTATTTCGAAAAATTAAACTATTAAAAAATAAAAAAAAAATTATTTTAAAACACATATAGTGACGAATCGTTCGCTATATATGGATATGAGGCTTAATATTATTTTTTTATTTTAAAAATAAATAACAATTTTTATTCTCACCCAACCTTATACCGGTGAAGATCACGATAACACGGGGAAGTTCTAGAGAGAGAGAGGCTCCTCCTTCTCTCAAGATTTTCTCCTTCTCTGAGTGGCCAACATTGAGAGTCGGTGGCGGCTATCTCAGTCTCTGACGACTCCGTTCGTCATGCTAACGGCTCTGTCCGTTTCTCTGACGGCTTCGTCCGTCTCTCTGACGGCTCCGCCTGTCTCTCCGGCGACAGAGTCCGTCTTCCTCCTTAGTTTTCTCAAGGTTTTCTTTCCCTTTTGCCCTGATCTATTCTGGATCTTCAGTTTTGAAGCCCTAAAATCAAACTTCGCAAGCCTCATCGGAGCTTTTCTTCTCCTTCTTCAATTCAGCGATCTTGGGTGTCTTCCTGAGGTCGATTCTCATCGCCGCTCTTATACGCATTCCGATATTTTTAGTAAAATGGAGGTGTACAGAGTAGTTACTCCGGTATTCGTACCGACACCTTTGTCTGGTTCCATGGTGATTTCCGGCGACTTTGGCTTCGTCTGTTGTTTTGCGGTTTTGAGAATTCTTGTTGATTTGTATTGGAGACTTGAAATATGTGTTCGATCTTGCTTGGGTTGGTTGATTTTGGGGCTTTTTGGTGGAGATTTGTTAGTTATGGGTCAGATTTTGGCCATCGGAGCAAGTTTTCCCTGCTGTGCCAACGGCGAGATTTGCGGCGGAGGATTGGTGGCGGCTACTCTTCTTCATTCTTGTTGTTTTGTCAATTGTAGGGTTTGCTCGGATTTGAGCTTTTGTTGGGTCAAGTAGTATAGGGCTTTTTGTTTGGTTGTTTTATTTCTCTGTTGGGTCATGTATTAGTCTCCCAATTTTTTGGGTTTTAATGAATATTCATTATCGGCCAAAAAAAAAAAAAAAAAACCTTATACCGGTGAAATATGCCGGTGAAAAGAGGCCTGAAGTGCTCAAGCTTGTGCTTTTTCATAGATCGCGCACAACGGCCAACATTTCTCCAATTTCTGTGAAATTAATCGGGAGTGGACGACGATGAAGCTTCTTCGTTCAAATCCATGGCGTGGCAATGGCACTTCTAGGGTTTTGGGCGCCTTATCCTACTCCACTGAGGCCCTGTTTTCACCCCCATCCCCGTCTCCGTCTCTGTACCAGAGGATTCTGCGGGCCGGAGATGGAAATCCTAGGGTTTCAATTGTACCCGTACTCAATCAGTGGTTGGACCAAGGCAGAGGCGTTCAGAAACCAGAGCTGGTAGATTTCATCATGCAGCTCCGCAAATCCCGCCGTTTCAACCACGCCCTCCAGGTCTCAGAATGGATGAGTCGCGAAATGCGGCATGGGCTATCAGCTGGAGACATCTCTACTCGGCTGGACTTGATCTCAAAAGTCCGTGGCCTCGAAGAAGCTGACAAGTATTTCGAAAGCGTCTCAGACTCGAGCTCACTGAAAGGTATGCGACTGTATGGTACTCTCTTATTCTGCTATGTTGATCATAAATCTTTGGAAAAGGCCGAGACCCTTTTCCAGCGGATGAAGGAGTTGGGTTATGTGCAAGGAGTCTGGCCATATAATACAATGTTAACTCTCTATCACAAGAGGGGTGAGCATGCAAAGCTAGACATTTTAGTGAAAGAGATGGAAGATAAAAGCATTGGTCATAACACCTACACATTGCGGATTCTGTTGCTTTCGTATGCAGCAAATTGTGACGTAGCCCAAATGGACAAGGTTTTGAATTTGATGAAAGATGATCCTCTGGTGACTATGGGCTGGAATGATTATGCTTTTGCAGCGGACGCTTTTCTGAAGGCTGGACAGGTGGACATGGCATTGACATTGCTGTCGACAGCGGAGCAACTCATTAACAATGACGAAAGGAAAATTGCTTACGAGTACCTGCTCAATTCATATGCTGCTACTGGTAATAAAATGCATGTCTATCGAATTTGGCACTTGTACAAAGAGATGGGGAACTTCCACAATGGGGTGTATCTTCGTATGATAAGTTCGTTAGTTAAAATGGATGACATTGGTGCTGCTGAGAAGATTTCAGAGGAATGGGAGTCTGGATTCAAGTTTTTTGACGGTAGGATACCCAAATTGTTGATCAATGCTTACTGCAGGAAAGGTCTTTTGGAGAAGGCCAAATCATATGTACAGAAGCTTGTAGAGAATGGAAAGACGGATGCAAGTATATGGTTGGTTTTGGCTCACGGATACCATTGGAATGGTCATGTATCAGAGGCAGTGGAAACAATGAGAAAGGTAGCAAGCTTGCCATGTCGACCAGGATGGAGGATCCATCATTCGACTTTGGTTGCCTGTCTTGATTATTTGAAAGAGAAGGGAGATGTGGAAGGACCTCATGAGTTGTTGAGATTATTGAGAGAAAACGGTCATCTAAGGGCAGACCTGTGCGATAAAATTGAGAACTATATTCATGGTGAAACCCAGGTTGAGTCCTTAATATCAGGTGAAGAAGGAAGTCATATGGAAGGGGTCGATAATATTATAGATGTGATGGTGGTGCACAAGGAAAGGGTAGCAGCTAAATATGGACGTAGATCTATGAAGGGTATTTAGTTCCATCTACCAACAAAAGGTGAATATCTATAATATAGCACCTTCTCTTTTGTAATGCTTCAGTTGACTTGGTAGTTGTTAGTTGCATCTATTTTTCTTTTATTGTTAGTTGTATGGTTAATGGTTTCTGGTGATAGTAATTAACTATGTATCTGACATGCCTCTTTGAAACTCTCAGAGTACCACTGTAATACCTGGGAAAAAAGTAACATGAAACTCTCGTTTTTGAATTTCCTAGAGCCCAGATCCGAAACACATAATAGTATACCTCTTTTATTTTGCTGCAATCAATAAGTTTACTTGTTTGCAGTGCTGCTGTTGCTGTTATTTTTGCTGCTTGCGCCTTCAATATAATGTATGCAATAGGTTCTCTCTTCCAGCATCCTAGGATTTGGGACTAGCAAGTAGTAACACCTTTAGTCATTTAGCCTGATGGTTCGACAATGAAACTATTTCTTATTCTGACCTTGGTAAGCATGCTTTGGTTGTTGGAAGACTTGGCCTCCCTTTGAGTCTCATGTCCTCATTCCAATTTAAATTATCCTAATTCGCGAGTTCTTTGCCTTAAATGTCCTGAACCCATTGTTACATATACTTTGAGTGCCCTTGTTCTGATGCTTCAAATGTGGTCGTGTGGAAACCCCTAGGCCATGGTTTTAGCATATCTTTGGGGCTGCTTCTTCTTGGAAGGACAATTTCCTTAGTCCCGCTATCTTGAAACTCCTCTGTTACCTTATATTTAGAAGGAGAGAAATTGGAGAATTTTTAACAGTGCTTCCTTGTCTTACTTTACGTGTGATTTGCACTGCCATCGAGTGCTGATTATGTTCTATTTTGTTTTAACCTTCTGCCTCCAACATTGCTCTTGCTGCTGATTGTTCTGCTTCGTTTTGTTTCAGTTTATGTTCTGATTTACACTTGGTGTGGCATTATTAGCTGTTGTCTAAATTGTTTCGGTTCGTTGACCCTGTTTCTTTTGTTCTGTTGGCTTTCGACTCTTTGATCATGGTCCGCCTATTGATTAATTCATTCATCTGGTTACCAACAAATCTGGGGAGTGTCTGAAAAGGATGTTAATATTTGATCATATAAAGCAGATGAGGTTTTGACCAGTTAGCAGTTACAAACTTGCAGCAATTAAAATTTACACTAATCCGAAGACAACACAAGGAACAAACTGTGATGAAGCCACAAGAACCAAGAAGCTAGTTCCTTTTGGGTCTCTTTTGTCTTAATTAATCTCCCAAGAATGGAGTGCCTGGAAACTGAGCAAAGTACTAGAACTTTGTTCTTTCTCTTGGCTTGGACCCTTCAAACTTGCGCCAAAGTACAAGTGGAAGCATCTAAGGCCCCGTTTGGCATTGAGTTTTGAGGCAAAAAGCTGCTTATATTCACCATTCTGGGCTGCCAACCCGTTTGGTTGATCCTTAACATCTGTGTTTTTTTTTAAATTCACCATTCATTAAATTTTAATGAATCTTCTCTTATACCCACAACACCCTCACTGAACTTTGTAAATTACACCTCATGTCCCATTGTATGCTCTCTGTGTAGCACACGTTCTCTTTCCATCTTCATTTTCTTTTCATGTTCTTTCCCTTCTTCGACTGTAATCCCTTCAGGCTTCAGAGGTTCTTCTTTTCAATTATTTCAACACACCTTGCACAACTATTTCTGTCATTGCAGCTGCTTTTATAATCCTATTCACTCTCATACAGACAGTGTGCTCTATTATCTCGGTTCGTTCTCATTCTCACTGATAAGGTCTCATTCAAACAGCTTAGAGGTAAAGTTTGTTGTAAGTTGGTTTGTAAAAGATCAGTATATAATTGAAAGAAAAAAGGATTCTTAAATTATGTACATATAAGATGCCAGCAAATTACTTAGATTGTGAGATGATCAATAAAAATACAGAATATTTACATTACATTCTCCATCACCATTTGACACACAGAAGTATGGGCAGCTTTTCCACTGAATAATAATAATTGTAATGTATTCTGTGTGCATTTGATATCTTCCAAAAGACGATTGTAATACATGACTCGCACAACTCATCACATATATGCATTCCAAAAGTAACTTAGGGGTTGAAGATGATGAAAGAAATAACAGATGATGTCCAAAAGAAAAAAAAACAGAGTAAAAAAGACACTTCATACATGAAATATGAAGAACCAACTGTATAGAAATAAACCATGCATGATTGCATTTGGCCTATAGACCATTTTCTGCCTCTGCATTTTCTCCTGCAGGACTTTCTCTGCAGCTATATGTTTAAAGTAGGGGGAAGATAGATAAGTTCAGCTGATCGATACATAGAAGGTAAATATACTTTGTCCTTTTGATTAATATAGAGTGAGCAGGAAGCAAGCATTATTTGACATCTGCAAATTATGCGATTAATCAAATATGAATTAATCCATGGCAGTTGGAAATGGGAATTAATCAAAGGTTATGAGAACTCTTTATACACAACGCGTCTAAAACAACATAGAATAGGATAGCAATATTATATATGCTGTAGTAACTTGCTCCCTTGTCTTGGTTTATAGAACAACGTACCTCACTTTTTCCTAAAACCCATCTCAGGGTTGGTAGAAAGCCTCAGCCAAAAATAGGGGTAGAAAGTAGAAACAAGCTATTTTCTAATAGTTAGGGTAAACATAGGGCCTCCAATTCCAATATACGGATTTGGTCAATGACGTGCATAAACATATCAAAAGAGAAAAGGCAAGGAAGCTCGATCAGTTGACCTCATTATATCCCATCAATCATTCTGCCATTGCTCAGAGCATTTCTATTTCATCTACCAAAGGAGCAAGTGATCTGGATTTATACATATCGTCATAACATTAATTGCAGGTGCGAATTCACTCTTTTTTTTTTTTTCAATTCTCAGTTTCTGTCATCTGCTATGAGTGCACATCCATTTGTCTTGAAGCTTTTGAGTTAATTAATTTATGTTTTGTTGTAACAACAGAAAGCTGCTTATGTTTCATTGTAGTTAGAAATTGGATTAAGCAAAGCTCAAGTATATATGGAATCTTATGATTCTTGTTTGTTTCAAGGAAAGTTGGGTCTGTCTCGGTATGATTTGATTGGAGCTAGATAATATCTGCCCTCATGAGTCATGACTAGCTAGTAGCTAGATGTCTGCTTTGATTTATTTCCGAGAATGTAGTTTTAGTGTTGTAGAACATAAAAACTGTATGCATGCAGCCATATATGTTGAGCTTCACTTTCATATATCCTTAAAGACGAGAATAAGTCATTCAATATTTTCATCTGGATTGCTTGTACGTCCTACTTTCTTTTATCAAGGAGCTAGGAAACAAGAAAAGAAAATTTGACCAAAGAAAAAAACTTAGTAAAGAACAAGATCATTGTAGAAGGGGGGTGTATGTGTTAATGTAATCCTGATCATTTCAAACGGAGTTACATCACTACTTGAAACTTTTTAGCCCAAAAACTCCAACATAATCTTCCAACAATGGTTGTAACTTGTAAGAACCGATACATTCACCAACAGAGTCTTCTGTGAATTTGGAGAATTAATTCCACAAGAATACTAAAGACATTTTAAGGTAGGATTAAAGTTGCAAGTATACTTTAAGACTGTTATGAACTGCACAAAGGTATATAAAATTGCAACACATGGGTCTTCTCAACCCTCTAGGTAAATTTGGCATTTGTTTGACGAGTTCTGAATTTGGTTGAAGCATCCTGGTATGTTAGTAATGAAATGTTTTGTTGATTTTTGTGGCAGGAAGGCAGGAATTAACCATCACTATCACAATCAAAACCACTCTTAGTCTTAGAAAAGGAAAATGGGAGAATGCAATCATGATCGATTAGTAAATTCGATGAGCCAGGTGTTAGATAGCTTAAGCTTTGAGCTATCATCTTCATGCTGTATCTACAGAGTTCCTAAGCGACTAAGGCGTGTAAGTGAAAATGCCTACACACCTCAGGTAGTCTCTATAGGCCCACTTCACCATGGCAAGGAAGGCTTAAAACCCATGGAAGAGCTCAAAAATAGGTACCTAAAAGTTTTTCTCCGTCGGACCCAGATAAGCTTAAGGGATTTTATTGACATGATAAAGGCAAAAGAAGTAGATCTCCGCAGCTGTTATGCAGAGACTATTGAGTTTAGCAGTGATGAATTTGTAAGAATCATTCTAGTTGATGCCGCCTTCATCATTGAGGTCTTACTGAGGTACTATTTCCCTGAATGCCAAGAAGAAAATGACCGCATATTTTACAAACCATTTATGTTACAGGATATCTGGCCTGATATGCGAATGCTTGAAAATCAACTGCCATTCTTCATTCTTGACCATCTTTTTCACCCACTTAAGACCAAAATCTCTCTCAAAATTTCAATAATTGATCTTTCTCACCATTTCTTCAAAACTCTAATGCATATAGAGGTAGCAGAAGAAACTTTGGCGACAATAAATCCTCTCGAAGTAGTACATTTTGTTGATTTTGTAAGAAAATTATATCCACTACCACCATGGAAATCAGAAAATCGATGGCTACTCGAAACCCTGGCCATGCCAAGCATGACACAGCTACACCGAGCCGGGGTCACGTTTAAGGTGGGATCGAAAACAAATATGTTTGATGTGAAGTTCGAACATGGGACTCTGGAAATGCCAAAACTCACAATAAGTGATCAGACAGAGGTTACCATCACAAATCTCCTCGCCTTTGAACAAAGCCAATGCAAGGATGAGGAGAAGTACATAAATGATTACTTCGTCTTCTTAAATGGTCTTGTAAACACCCCTCAGGATGTTGCCTTGCTTGTCAAGTCTGGAATTCTTGACAATAAGGTAGGCAACAACAAAAAAGGGTGTGCTCTGATCAAGAACCTTGTGGATGGAGTGGTGGACTCCAAGGACTACTTCTACTTCATCACTCTTTGCGATGACCTGAATAAGTACTACGAAATGCCCCGGCACCAATGGAAGGAGTACTTGACCGAACATTTTTTCAACTCACCTTGGGCAACTAAAGAAATCATAGCTGCAGTTATTTTCCTCTTTTTCACTCTCATACAGACTGTGTTCTCTATTATGTCTTATTTTCACGACCTCAAGAGTAGTAAAAGTAAATAGAGGTTAATTTAGTTGTTCCTTGTTCAGGGGTGTGTCCCTGTTCTTGGTTTGTTTATCTCAGGATCTTGTATCTTTTAAGGCTTTTTCCTGGCATTTGTTTGACGAGTTCTGAATTTGGTTGAAGCATCCTGGTATGTTAGTAATGAAATGTTTTGTTGATTTTTGTGGCAGGAAGGCAGGAATTAACCATCACTATCACAATCAAAACCACTCTTAGTCTTAGAAAAGGAAAATGGGAGAATGCAATCATGATCGATTATTAGCTGGTGTCTAAATTGTTTTGGTTCGTTGACCTTGTTTCTTTTGTTCTGTTGGCTTTCGGCTCTTTGGTCATGGTCAGCCTATTGATTAATTCATTCATCTGGTTACCAACAAATCAGGGGAGTGTCTGAAAAGGATGTTCATATTTGATCATATACAGCAGATGAGGTTGTGATCAGTTAACAGTTAACAGTTCCTTTTGGGTCTCTTTTGTATTAATTAATCTCCCAAGAATGGAGTGCCTGGAAACTGAGCAGAGTACAATAACTTTGTTCTTTCTCTTGGCTTGGACCCTTCAAACTTGAGCCGAAGTACAAGTGGAAGCATCTAAATATCGAATATTTATAATCCCAGCTCCGGCACAGAAACCTACTTATCTAACCCACAATGCAAACCCAATGCCTTTCCTTGCATTGTTACTATCAAAAAAAATAAAAGAAAAGGAAATTTGATTAGAAAATTTGTCAGCCTAGTAATAATGGAAACATAGAACAAGAAGAAAGACATGGCCGCCCCAGATACAAACAGAGGAACCAACAGTCAAACAAGAGCATACCTAATGCCTTAATATTTGATTATAAGCTGACGTTAATTACAAAGTCGTCTCATTGGACCATTTGTTTTTTCAGGACTTAAAGTAATGGTACTATGGTAGTCATCATTCGTGGGTTATAGTGTATGATTAGCAAGTCAAGAGTCAAAAGACTAAATTGATCGTCTGATCTTTACATTTGAGGCTGCATTTTCTGGTTCAGTAACTTTGCAATGGCGCTCTTTATCATAATCATCGTGGCCCTGCTATTGGTTTTTCTGTTTTCAGCTTTCTTTGTGCTGCAATCTTGGACTTCATCACCGAAAAGCATGGTGGGAATCCCGGGCAGCTTGGGTTGGCCTATTGTTGGAGAAAGCTTCTCTTTTATATCAGAGTTCTCAAGTCCTTCCGGTATATACAGCTTCATGAACAAGAGGCAGCAGAGGTAAACAACTAACTCACTTCATTTCATTCATTACAATTAATTAATTTTGATATTTCTATACAATGCATGTTATATTTGTAGGTATGGAAAAGTGTTCAAGACTTTTGTCTTGGGTAGATTCAGCGTGTTCATGACTGGGAGGGAAGCAAGTAAGATGTTGTTAGCAGGGAAAGACGGAATGGTTAGCTTAAACCTGTTCTACACAGGACAGCAGGTGCTAGGTCCAACCAGCTTGCTCCAAACCACCGGCGAAGAACACAAGCGGCTTAGACGGCTGATCGCTGAGCCACTATCAGTTGATGGCCTTAAAAAATATTTTCAGTTCATCAATAATCTGGCAATTGAAACATTAGAAGACTGGCCGGGACGAACTGTTTTGGTCCTTGAAGAAGCTTCTACAGTTAAGTAGTGGTTACCAAGTCAAATAGCAAATTTCCTAGTCTAAGGTTTAACACTATTTCCAGGGAAACAAAGTTAATAGTCTGGTAATTGTCTTTGCAGTTCACTCTCAAAGTTATTGGCAACATGATCATGAGCTTGGAGCCTGCTGGTGAAGAACAAGAGAAATTCCGATCCAATTTTAAACTCATCTCTTCCTCCTTTGCATCCTTGCCATTCAAAATCCCTGGAACAGCTTTTCATTCTGGTATTCAGGTATCACTTCTTCATAAACCATCGATGTTAGAAAATGGGAAACTAAAATGCTAAAGGTATTAGTTGCTTCACATTTCAGGCACGGGATAGGATGTATGCGATGTTAGACTCAACAATTTCGAAACGGAGAAATGGAGAAGGCTTCCAACAAGACTTCTTGGAATCGCTGATAATGAAACATAGCAAAGTAGCAGGCAGTGAAGATGATAAGGATAAACTGACTGACAAACAATTGAAGGACAATGTATTAACTCTGCTGGTTGCAGGTCATGATACCACGACTGCTGCTCTCACATGGCTTATCAAGTTCCTTGGAGAGAATCCGGCTGTCTTGGAACAACTTAGAGTAATACATCTGAGTAACTATGGCTTGGTTCTAACTAATAATATTTGATTTCCACAAGACTGAAACCTTAGAATTGTGGACTTGCAGGATGAGCACAGAGAAATTCAAGCAAACCGAGATAATGGAGTAAATCTAACATGGTCTGAAGTTAACAACATGCCTTACACCGCCAAGGTAAACAATGCATTAATACTCAAAACTCAAAACTCAAGTATTATCAATTGAAAACTCAAGTATTGTACATTATTGATGAAGCTCAGGTAATCAGCGAAACTCTTCGGAGAGCCACTATTTTACCTTGGTTTTCAAGAAAAGCTGCCCAGAATTTTGAGATTGATGGTACAACACTGTCTCCACACACCAGACAAAAGCCATTGCTTACTGCACCAAGTTTGACCATGTAGTTTCTTAGACATTTTTCACTATTGCAGGATATAAAATAGAGAAAGGTTGGTCTGTTAACTTGGATGTTGTCTCTATTCACCATGACCCGGAAGTCTTTCCCGATCCCCAAAAGTTTGATCCTTCCAGGTTTGATGTAAGCATTTCCTATACCATACCTTTTAGCTTTTTATTGCTCTCTCAAACTATTACATTTGGGAAATAAATAATTGTTGAATAAAATACAGGAACCCCTAAAGCCTTTTAGCTTTCTTGGATTTGGTAGTGGACAACGCATGTGCCCTGGAATCAATCTGGCCAAACTTGAAATCTCCGTTTTCATTCATCACCTGGTCTGCAGATACAAGTAAGATGGAGAAAAGAAGTTTTGTTTTGAATAGAAAGAAAACAGGGCATGAGTCAACTAAGAACCAAATGTATATAAGAAACCAAAGTTTGAAGTTTTGCATATGATCTGCAAAATGTTGCGAGGATAACTGTAACTATCTGAGCAGGTCAATTCTTTCACATAAGAAGGATCGGTTGTTCCAACCTGAATTCTGATTCTGGATTTTTTTTACATTACAGGTGGAAGCCTCTGGAGAAAGACGATTCTGTCCAGCCAACACTAGTAAGAATGCCGAAAAACAAGTATCCGATTGTAGTCGAGCAACTTTAATACATTTTCTTTGAAGAAAATTGCAAGGCACTGAGCACAAGTATCAGCTTTTTTTCCTTCTGGGTATATATAGTTGTCACTCGGCAGCAAAATAATTCCTTGGGAGATAGTTTGCTTTTCTGTTCTACATGGTTAACAGGAAATAGTTCCTTAATAATGATGATGTGATTTATGAATAATGTTGAGGTCACAGTCATTGGTAACTTTAAAAAGTCAATTTAAACTCCCAGAAACCCTGTTGATAATTGCATTCCAAACACTGCCTTTTAACAGACATGGATATCAAACTTACTCAATCACACCTCTCCTGTTCTCCAGCCAATCCCTGCTTAATGGAAATGTAAAAATGTTAATGGTATATAAAACAACTATGGTAATTGTTCTCCTGTGCTAATGTTGCTCAACACTGATTAGGCTACAAACTGAAACTAAAACTCACAACAAATGGATAAACAGTAACTGTATGCCCCAAATCTACTCATCAGTTGTTCTCAAAGAACCATCAATTTTGTTCATTTGCTCACTATTAGTCTTTGTCTAAGTATCTAGGCCATCATTTTTCGGTTCCTATTTAGTCTTGAACCGGCCAAACACAAAAGAAAGATGGCAGGTAAAAGGGATAGTTTTATGGGACTATCAGCATGCCAACAGAAGTAAATGTATTGAGTTATGGAGCATATGCACTGAGCGATGCCTCCGATTAGTCCATAAATGTCAGGGAGAGTACCGAAAGGTGTGCTATCGTAGGGATGTGGATAATAATACCACCATAGCTTTCCAAACTTCTTCAATACTACTTTTTCATTTATGCCTTTGTGGATGAGCTCCCAAATGCAAGTAAACATAGCTGCAATAGCAAACAGCATACCAAATAGTGCATATTGTGGCTTATTCGGGGAGGAAGCCTGATCAAACGCAGCTGACAAAATCTCTAGGCAAAGGTTAGTGATTAAAAAGATCCACTCCACTGAAGTAGCCTACAATTTTATAAAGCAAAGGGATTATTACGAAATATGCAATAAAAATGTTGGTTAACTGTGATTCTGAGTATTAACCATTACTTCTGTGATGTGCTTTGGCTCGTCAGAGACACAGTTCTCCTGAGTGGAACTAATGCTAGTAAGTGCGACCTGCATGCATACATCAAATTGTAGTTGAGAAGAAGAACATCTAAGTTGCTCAAGAATCTCTTCTAAAATATGCAAAAAACTGTATCTTGCAGTACATTCAATATGTATATAACTTGAAATAAGGCCGGTATGACAGTTCTTACCAAGTTCTGTGTGGACTCTAACAATGTGAATGTAGGATGCACTTTTTCCGCTGGATCAAGTCTAGAATGTAGCTTGTTCCACAGTGCTTCCGTAATTTCTTTGATAACCTCTACTTCATTCCTGACATCATGAAAAGGAAATAATAATAATACTCATCGATCAGTTGCTCAACCTCAAAAGCATAAGCTGTTAGTGTATTTCATGGGAACACAACAATTTATGATTTACAGCCTTTTACCTATCATTGGAAGTCCATCCAGCAAAATTGCACACTTTGGTTAAAGCATCTCTCCAAGCATTAACCTTGGCTAAGTCATCGTGAAACCTCTCTTGATGCTTGTCAAATGCTTTCTCGAAAATTCCCTTTTGTTTTTGGACATGGGAGACATTAACATCATGAAATATGGGCAGAATCCTGTTCGTATCTTTCATGCACTCTAGAATTTTTGAAAGTTCATTCAAGCGCTGCGGCGAAGAAGCATAGTTTTGCGAGAGAACAACAATGGCAAACCATGATTCTTCGATTGCACCGAAGAGCTCAAGAGGAGTAGTAGTTGTGTTTCTTTCAAATTCTTGGCCATCCTGGAAAGTAAATATACCTCGAGACTGCAATTTGTGGTATAAGTGGCATGAGAAAATATCTTCATGGTCGCAACTCAAGAAGACATCAAAAGCCCATAGAGAAGCTACAGGAATAGATACGGCTAATGGAATAGATATGGCTCCTTGCTTGTTCAACACCATTGGAAACTAACTGGTGCTTGCAAGAAGCAATTTTGCCAAATGCTTAAAAGTCGAGCGCTTTCTGTATACATTTCAGCTCTCCAAGTTGGACAGATTGGTCACTGGTCGGGACCACACGGTTTCCATCAGCCCTGGCTTTCACGTCCAATCTTTTATTTATTTTTGAAGGCAACAAAGAATAGTAAAGCAAAAAAGCAACAAAATGAACTAATGAAGTATTGGCATAATCCACTGTAAGTTTTTTCATAAGTAATGCAAACAAGCAACAAATGAAGTATTGGTATAATCAATTTATGTGAAGTTTTAACTTTGTGTTATGCTGTTCTTGCAAACAACATGAGGACACCAAAACCAGTAGTTGATGATGGTGAATTTCCTGGATGGAAACTTAAACTAGAAAAGAAACGGGTTCTGCACAATTAATCGGATCATACATATTTCCCTTCAACACAATATAGGCAGAGATTTACTGAAGCACAACAACCATCATGTTTTCATAAATGAATTCTTATTTGAACTGCATAACCCTTCATTTAGGAATATCATTTTAGAGTGACGTGAAGGCCATTGGAAGGTACGTGGTTCCAATACAAGCAATTTTCCAAGTTTCTGAAAGAAAATGATGATTTTGCAGAAATGTATAAAGCAAAACTAGGTACGATTAAGGTTAAATATGGATGACTACATACTAACCGAGGCTCAAAAATTAAGTCAATTAAGACAAGCAAGGTGATAAAAGGAACAGAAAATAGTACCTTGATTGACTCAGGAGCAGGACAAGAGCAGGAGACTAATGAATGAATTGCTGTGTTGTGTGAAACTGCTTAAGAACAGAGTGGAAAACGCGTCCATGTTTTTTTTTTTTTTTGCACTTTTTCTCTGAAATAAAATAAACAAGAAGGTATAAGGAAACTTGGTGAGATAGAGAAGTTGTTCAATGGTGAGAGAACTAGCATAGCGTTGTCCCTTCTGTTTGTTACAAGTCTTACTGTAGAAAATGATTTTCCTAATCTTTCTCATTGCAAGTATACAAGTTATATAGCAGCACAATTGCTACTGTTACATAGAGAGCATTAATTGTAATTACAGAAAATCAGAAGCTGATATGCAGCGATCTGCATTTACAACAAATATACAGGAAATCATAAACTGATGCTAAGTGATGGCTTGATTGTAGCCAATGAGTGATTCTCTCTAACACCCCCCTTCAAACTGGGCGGTTCTGGACGCACAAGTTTGGTACGTAGGAGTAGATGACGATGCTTATGAAGTGGTTTGGTGAGAAGATCAGCAGGTTGATCCACCGAAGGGACATAGTTAACACGATGACTACCAAGTGCTACTTTTTCCCGGACAAAGTGATAATCTAACTCAATATGTTTTGTACGGGCGTGAAAAACCGGGTTAGATGCCATGTAGGTTGCACTAAGGTTGTCACAGTAAAGCGTGATAGGGAACTGAATAGGAGCACCAAGTTCATATAGTAAGTAGCCTAACCAGGTGGTTTCGGCACTGGCATGAGCAAGGGAGCGATATTCAGATTCCGCACTTGAACGAGCAATGGTAGGCTGCTTTTTGGAGCACCATGAGATTAAGTTGCTGCCAAGATAGATGAGGTAGCCAGAGGTGGAGCGACGTGAGTCCGGACAGCCAGCCCAATCCGCATCCGAGTAGGCAGAGAGATGAACAGGTTGTCGTTGAGGACTGAAAGATAAACCATGATTCATTGTTCCTTTGATGTAACGAAGGATACGTTTGGCAGCAATAAGATGAGGAACACGGGGGTTGCTCATAAACTGAGATACCGAATTGACTGCAAAGGCTATGTCAGGGCGAGTAATAGTGAGATACTGTAAGGAGCCAACTATCTCGCGGAACACAGTAGGATTTTCAAGTAAAACTCCATCATTGTTGCTGAGAAGAGACTTTGCCGACATAGGTGTGCTAACGGGTTTGCTGAGTAACAGGTCATGCTTAACTAGGATGTCATGTGCATACTTGACTTGATTTAGGTGGATTCCATTGGAATGAGATGTGACCTGTAAACCAAGAAAGTAATGCAGTGGACCAAGATCCTTGATATCAAAACCACGACCTAAGGCTTGAATGAAACTCTCTAGAAGCCGTTCGTTACTGCCGGTAACCACAATATCATCAACATATATATAGTAAGAAATAGATGATATGTGAGCCATGTTGATAGATGAACAAAGAAGAATCGGCCTTACTAATATGGAAACCAACTGATAACAAAAACGAGCTCATGCGGTGAAACCAGGCGCGAGGAGCTTGTTTGAGGCCGTAGAGTGCTTTATGGAGCTTGCAAACATGAGAGGGCTGAGAGGGATCAACGAACCCAGGTGGCTGTGACATGTACACATCTTCTTGGAGATAGCCATGGAGGAATGCATTCTTGACATCAACTTATGACTTATGACTTTTTTTTTTTGAACGATGACTTGTGACTATCTTACTGCACGATGACTTATGACTTTATAATCATACTCTGAAAAATTCTGACATGCAGTCTGTTTTTTTTTTAATTGTAATTCTTGTTCGAAATAGTGAAAATGAGGACAATTTGTTATTCTTGAATAACAATTGTGTATGAAATGATCGGTTTCACTTTTTTTGAAATGCAATTGCATTTCAAAAAAACAAGTTGCATATTAAGGAAGACTGCATATTAGATATAGTTTTATTTGTATGCAACAGATATTAATGCTTAAAAACAGATTTTTCAATAATTACGAGTGAACCCTAGCAGCCGCCATAAGCGAGCCCTAGTCACATCGGCGACGGGAAAAAAAAAAACATTCCTGCTTAGACAAACAGAAGTAGGAAAAACAAAGAACACGATTTTGAGCAGAGGAATTTACATCATAATCAGATTTAGGGTAGGATATTGTCCGTGCTGAACTCCATGATTTACAAAATAAGTAATAGAGCAATAAAGACCAAGCAACATTATCAATCCATGCCACCTCAGTTCGGTAAGATGCTCAAACCATTTAAAAGCACGGAGATTTATAAAGAATCTACCATCAAGTTGTAAACAACCATATGAAATAAGTCTATTCGCTCAAAAGAATATCATCACAACTAAGAGCAGAGCACAATTTGTGCGACCGAACCAAAATCTTGCACATTATGCATCAAGTAATAGTTGAACTACCATAAAGCACTCCCCTGGTACAGCAAGATTCATAAGTTTCTAAGAGGGCAGAAGTCTAGGGAGGCATCATGAGAGCAAAAGGGAGAACACCCTTGGAAACAATACTAAGAACTACAAATGTAGGAGTTCAATAGAACATAGAACTACAATACAAGGCATCACCACGATGAGCTCCCAAATGCAAGTAAACATAGCTGCAATAGCAAACAGCATACCAAATAGTGCATATTGTGGCTTACTCGGGGAGGAAGCCTGATCTTTTTTAGCTATAAGCCTGTACACAATTAAGTAATTGTTCATTCTCTTAAACAAATGCTCAAACTCAAAACATAAACTGTTAGTGATCGAATATGCCAACCATGTATTTCAAGGTAATTAACACACCAATTCATGATTTACGTACAGCCTTTACCTATCATTGAAAGTCCATCCAGCAAAATTGCACACTTTGGTTAAAGCATCTCTCCAAGTATCAACCTTGGCCAACGCATCGTGAAACCTCTCTTGATGTTTGTCAAATGCTTTCTCAAAAGTTCCCTTTTGTTTTTGGACATGGGAGACATTAACATCATGAAATATGGGCGGAATCATGTTCCTATCTTTCATGCACTCTAGAATTTTTGAAAGTTCATTCAAGCGCCGGGGCTAACAAGCATAGTTTTGCCAGAGAACAACAATGGCAAGCCTCGATTCTTCGATTGCACCGAAGAGCTCAAGAGGAGTAGTTGTTTTTCTTTCAAATTCTTGGCCGTCCTGAAAAGTAAATATTCCTCGAGACTGCAATTTGTGGTATAAGTGCATGGGATGAGAAAATATCTTCATGATCGCTACTCAAGAAGACATCAAAGGCCCATTGAGAAGTTAAAGGAATAGATATGGCTAATGGAATAGACATGGCTCTTTGCTTATTCAACACCATTGGAAACTAACTGGTGGTTGCAAGGAACCAATTTTGCCAAATGCTTAAAAGTCAAGCGCTTCCACTACATTTCAGCTCTCCAGGTTGGAAAAATTGGTCTCTGGTTGGGGTGCCACACGGTTTCTACTGTCAGCCTGCCTTTCACATCCAATCTATTATTTATTTTTAAAGGCAACGAATTAAGACCTGGTACAAAAACCATGATCTTTTCATAAATGGATTCTTATTCAAGCTGCGCATAACCGCAACTTAGGAACACAATCTTAGAGTGAATTTAGCCTGATGCGGAGAATCGAGTACAACATCAAGAAAGATCACTCCCATAATGTTTACCTACAAATACAAAAATGATGAAAAAAGAAACACACAGCATGGCTCTGCAACATATTGATCGTTTATGCTTGTAAGATGACCTAACTTCAGACTGACGTCCTTCCCATACATCTGGTTGAGTCCTTGGTGGCAGAGCTTTTGGAAAAGAACAACTCCATTCGAAATGCCTCAAGGAATTGGGAAGATTTTTGGAGATTAGAGGAAGGCTCATCCTCAAATTATGAATTTTGAGAAATCTTAAATTGGACATCTTAGAAAAGGCTTCAGGATTCAAGTGATCTTCTGCCCTTGTTGATTGATGATCATCAGGCAAGTTTAATAGTATGCCTTCGATTGCTTCGGTTCCCTAACAATTAAGAATGAAGGATGAGTAAAGAGTTCCATGATCAAAGTTTTGCACCATATCTCCAAATAGAAGTTTTAGTGCTATGATATCCAAGTTAGTGTATATTTATGCACTACTTCTCACCTTGTTCAATGCTAATACTTCCATGATGTCTTCATGACGCCACAGCCGACTGCGTCGACCAGGCTCCTGGGGACACTCTTCATGAACAATTTGCCATCCCAATTCTTGTATCAAATCATGCATCTCCACACAGTTGTTATGTGAAATAGTCAAGAAAGATTTCTCTACGAGAGCATCTACTATCATACAATTAGCACCACCAAAATAGCAATCTAGTATCTTAATTACTCGCTCCTTAGGTTCACCCTTAAAGAAACATGCGACATCTAGAAAGATTCTCTTCTCTGTCTCATTTAGTCCATCATAGCACATTTTGAGCAAAGAAAAAATGCTTCTTTCAGGATCTGCCGCTAGTTTATCCAATGTACTATTCCATATGTCTAGACCTTTATTGTATAAAAAGGTTCCCAAAATTTTAAGAGCTAATGAATGGCCATGGCAATGTTTGAGGAAACGGAAGGACAATTCGAAATAACCTTCTACAGGTTCATCTCTGCGAAAGGCTTTCCCAATAAACAGTTGAAATGATTCCTCCCATGTTCGTACCTCAGGCTTATATATCATCATATCTAACCCATGACAGTGCAGCACATGATGGTGTTCAGTTGTAATTATGATTCTGCTTCCCTTACCAAACCAGTCTCTCATCCTGGCCAAGGTAATTTCTAGTTGGTCCATATGATCCACATCATCAAGAATAAGAAGAACCTTTTTATTGCTTAAACAACGCTTAATAATACTGGTTTCCCCATAAACATCACATACTTGTACAAAGTTTTCCTTCAAGATTTGGGAAAGAAGCAGGTTTTGCAGATAAACGAAACTCAGTTTTTCAGAAACATTTTTGACATCTGCAAGAAAGCAGCTAACTTGAAAATTGTGGGAAACTCTTTCATAAACTAGTCTAGCAAGGGTGGTCTTCCCCATTCCACCCATTCCCCATATCCCTAAAAATCGAACATCATCTGCCTCCGGTTGTAATTGCCTAATTATAGTCTTTAGTTGAGAATCGATTCCAACTAATTTCTCTTTGGAACCTAACAATGTCCACGCAGGATCTACTTTATTCTGCACTTGTTCCACAATTTTATCGAGGAGCTCTACTTCAGAGCCATAATCCTTTGAAGTCCATCCAACGAAATTAGCCAATTTTGTTAAAGCAGCTCTCCAAACTTGCACCTTGTCTTCCTTGAATCTTTCTTCATGCTTTTTGAAAGCTGTGGCAAAACTCCCCAGTTGATATCGGACATGGGAGGGATCCACATCATAAAAAACCGGCAAAATTGTGTCCCTGGCTTCCATGCATTCAAGAATCTTTACAAGTTCATCCAAGCACCAGGTGGATGAAGCAAAGTTTGGTGAGATGACAACGACTGCAGTCTTTGATTCTTCAATGGCCCTCAAGAGCTTTTTAGAGATAGTTATTCCTCTTTCAGGTTCTGCATCGTCTTTAAAAACATCAAAATTGTGCCACCGCAGTTTCTGGAATAAACGCTCTGTAAAACCCTCGCGGGTGTCTGGACCCCTGAAACTCACAAACACATCGTATTTGCGTGGAGGAGTAGACGTGAAGGCCATTGGAAGCAATTTTCCAAGTTTCTGAAAGAAAATGATTGATTTTGCAGAAACGATTAAGGTTAAATCTGGATGACTACATACTAACCAAGGCTCAAAAAAGTCGATTAATACAAGCAAGTTGATAAAAGGAACAGAAAATCGTACCTTGATTGACTCAGGAGCAGGACAAGAGCAGGAGACTAATGAATAAATCGCTGTGTTGTGTGAAACTGCTTAAGAACAGAGTGGAAAACGCGTCCGGCCAGGCTTTATTCAGGGGAGAAGACCTCGTTCTAAAATAAAATAAACGTACAAAGGAAACTTGGTGAGAGAACTAGCATAGCATTGTCCCTTAGTATACTTTATTTTTTTGAACGATGACTTGTGACTTTATCTTACTTTTGTTTTTTGTTTTTGGCAACGTGTGACTTTATCTTACTGAACCATGACTGATGACTATTATCATTATCATACTTTTTGTTTGTATGATTTTTCAGTAATTACGAGTGAACCCTCGTCACATCAACCACTCGGTCGTTACCTTCCTCCGTTGACAGCATCGGCGAGCTCTTCATAACCCTCTCGTCTGATATGGACTACGGATTTCATTGCTTAGACAAACATAAATAAATAGGAAAAACAAAGAACACGATTCTGATCTCTGAGCAGAGGAATTTCCACCATAATCAGATTTAGTGTAGGATCTTTTCCATGCTAAACTCCATGATTTACAAAACAAATAAAAGAGCAATAAAGACCAAGCAACATTATCAATCCGTGCAACCTTAAGCTGGGGCCAGTTTGCAGTTGGGTAAGATGCTCAAACTATTTAAAAGCATGGAGATTTATAAAGAATCGATCTACCATCAAGTTGTAAACAACCATATGAAATAAGTCTATTCGCACACAAGAATATCTTCACAACTAAGAGCAGAGCACAATTGTGTGACCGAACCAAAATCTTGCATTATGCATCAAGTAATAGTTGAACTACCATAAACCACTCCCCTGGTACAGCAAGATTCATAAGAGTTTCTAAGAGGGCAGAAGTCTAGGGAGGCATCATGAGAGCAAAGGGGAGAACACCCTTGGAAACAATACTAAGAACTACAAATGCAGGAGTTCAATAGAACAAAGTACTACAATACAACAACAGCAACACTGCTAAAAAAATGACTCACTTGTGCTTCCCGCAAGCACAATTCTCACTCCCTACATCAGCTGAAATACAAGGAGGCTGAACTTTCTCATCCTCATACCAAGTTGAGCGTTTTTCAACTAGTTCATTTAAGAAGTCATCCAATTTATTAATGGTCACACTAGGCATCACCACGACGTGTGCAATGTTTCCTTGGCAAGCCAATTGCCACCTACGAACAAACTCCTCATCTCGAGGCCGCTCAAACACAACTGTGCTACTTAACTCATTCAGCATGGCACTGATCCCAGCATCACAAAGGCGGTCCTTCAAGTAGTGAGCATTTCTAAGACACTTCTGGACTTCCTTTTGGAACCCTTTGTAACCTTTTCTGTTGAGGGTGTACCACAGGAAAATAGGAGCATGGCCATTTCGACTTCCCATGATTGTCGCATCCCTTGAAGCAAGGTATTCTACATTATTTGAAAGGACATTAATGTGCTTCAGCCTTGTTATCTGAACACCACAAGGCATCGGACATCCTACAAACTTGTGACCAGAAACGCTCACACTTCCAATGGGCTTCTTGAAAGAAACTTTTGGTGCCTGCTCACAACCACACAGTGTCAAACAAAGAAAGCAACCCATGACAGAAAAACGTATGAATTATAATGAGAAAGCTACACAACATACTGTAAGATACAATGAAAGGAACTGGGTTCAAAATAAATGCTCTGTATTGCATCATTGAGAATTTTTTTATTTTTTATTTACTACGCTGTGTCTCTCTCTAGGTAGCAATCATGTCTTATTATTACGTGTTTCACACTAAAGATATTGGGTTCAATTAAATGCCCCTTGCAAGTTAGAGAAGCAATTATGCTTATCCTTCACCTATCACTCAGACTAGATTAAAATCTAGGACGGCTCTGATCCCGTCCTTTGCTAACAAGGTTCCAGATTTATTCCCTTAACAATCCACAAATTCTTGCATTGTCTGTACTCCTTAACTGTACTATCCAATCATTCATTATCATTCATTTAGATCAACTATGAAGGAAAAAAAAGTAATTTAATATTTGCATTAGTGAATTACTATAGTCAAATCCAGGCTCTTATTTTTCAAAGGCGGAAAGCAAACCCATCAGATACCAGGTTTTGTTAAGTAAACAATTAACACTTAAATTCTGTACGTTTCATGCAAATATAATCTTAATGGGAAAAACCTTAATACCAAATCCCTAAATTACGGAACCTATAGAGCTAAATTGCACATGGCACTTATGAAATGGATTCCTATCCAAAACAAGAGTTGAAATTAGATGACATACAAGTTTGACAAAAGGCATCATAAGTCCAAATAAAGCTCCATCGCAGTGAATGTAGAACCGATCATGATTGAATCCACATTCTTCAAGGGTTTGTATGACAAGATCCAGGTCGTCCACAGCTCCTTTAACAGTTGTTCCTGCAAATTGCAATGCAAGCAACTCAACTCAGTGAACCAACCAACCAAACAAACCGGGATGCCGTGCATAATGAGTGAGTGAATTTGTACGAGCCTTGACTCTTACACTTACCAATATTAACATTAATGATAGCTGGTTTTTCCTTGTTAGCAATAAGCTTAGCTCTAAAATCCGCGCAATCAATCTCACCAGAGATCAGAGTATCAACCTTTACGCATTCCATTCTATACATTCTTGCTGCTTTAAATATCGAATAATGCGTATCTCTGGAAGCATACAGAATCCCATCTGGAAATACTTCTCTTCTGCAAGAATTGAATTAACCAAACATGCAACTGTTCAGTTTAGCCATGACTTGTTTAATCATTATCAGTGCTAAAGGTAAAGGTACAGAATCATGCATTACTCAAATAATGACTGACCCAACTAAAATTCCATGAAGATTTCCTTCAGTACCACAATTGGTGATGTATCCCCAGTACTCATTCTTCTCGATCTCCCACAACCGAGCAAACCAATCCAGAACACCCACCTCGAACTGTCTCGAATGGACTCCATAGTTGCTCTCAATAAACGGATCACCGAGATTGTTGATGGAGAAATGCTGCAGCTGAGTCAAAGCTCCATAATCGAAATCCAAATTATAAGGATACCCTGCATTTCCAAAAGAAAACCCCAAAATTAAATTAAGATCCAATTCATTTCAACCAAAATCACATATTCCATAAACGACGTCGTCACCTAGATGGTGCTTGGTCCTCTCGATGAGAGTTTTGCGGTAGCGAGCGAGGACGCTGGCCATGTACGCGTCTTTATCGCCGGTGAACTCGTCGTTGGCCTCGGGCTCCGTGACGGCGAGGCACGTGGTGTGCACGTTCCGGCCGAGAACGATCTCTCTCGGCCGGCCTTTGAGATCCTCGGCTAATTTTCCGATCAGATCGCCGGTGACGACAGGAGGCAGAGGCTCGGCGACCACGGCCGTCGGATCGAAATCCTCGGACAAGATGTCGACCATCCCAACCCCATTGTCAATCTCCATGAAATTTGCAAGTTGCAAACCCAAAAACAAATAAGCAATTGATTGATGAATGAATCTGAACTTGAAACTAGAGAGAGAGAGAAGGAAATAGAGGAGGGGTGAGTGTTTGTATTTATAGTCTGAATTGTATCTAATCCATATTTTTCAGCTGGGTTTAACACGTACGTAATAATAAGTCAATAACTCCACGTACTCTAATTTTTCTCATGAGTCATGACCATGGTGTAAAACTGTAAATGTAATACAATCCCTTATGATTAAGCACAGTAATAGGTGGGTCCACACGCCAATTGCTTATGAAAAATGTGAATATTCAGAATCAGGACAGAGACGGAATCACGTGGAAGTGGAATCGATTTGAATATATCTTTTGTCGTTTTCATACGTGAACGAGGAGATATTTCTATGCATCACATCGGACTCGGATCCTCTCCTCTTATTTCCCCACAAGCTAATCTTGGCCCTCCAATTTGATCCTGCGGCCAGAATTTGCTGGCCCTTTTTTTTTTTCCCCTTCTTTTTCTCTCATCACCTCTCTTCTCGTTCTCTCTTCCCCTCTATGCAACTAGGCAGAGCCTGAGAGATTTTAAAGAACACCACAAATTCACAATCACTTTTGTAAGTTTGATGTTTTTAGTTGGCTCTTTTTCTAGCCTAAAAACCATTATGTACAAATCCTTGTTGTAATATGGTCATGTGTTTTATCTAGCATGTATTGCTGATCACATGCTTGTTAAAGACTTAAAGTGTTTATCTCTATCATGTAATTGGATCATGTGCTCTGAAAGGTTAAAGCACAAACCGTGCTCCCTATGCTACTCATGATGAAGAATCAAGTCTGCACTCTCTCCCTATGCTACTCATGATGAAGAATCAAGGCTGCACTCACTTCTTCTCTTCTAAAGAAAAGCTTTGTCAATTAACAATTATCCCACTTGACTGCAGTCTTAGTTGGATCTCCGTAATTGATCATGAAGCCAAAAATTGTTAATTGAAAAAATGTTGTTGATAGGCTAGAGTTTATTTCTATATAAGACCATGAAGTCTGAGCCTATTGGGACACGGAAACACAAGCTGCTACATGTCCTGCTTGTATTGGTTTCCAGTCAAACACATCACTTCAAATCATTTTGTAATTGGTATGTCTGCTTGTTGAAACACTTGTGCCTTGAGGTGATTGATGTCCGTGACCAGTGGTGTGCCATCTCAAGATTGACAAGGGTGATCAAGTTTACTTGGTGATAGAGTTGCAAAGACTGAACTGCCTTCTAGAAGTGTCTAGTAAGTTTGAGTTCCTTGTGTAAGTCTTTATGAATTCTTTCATATAGTGAATTGTTTACCGGCAGAGTGCCCGCAGTTGTTTTCCTCCTTGGAGGGTTTTACTGCGTCAACATTTTCCTGTGTTCATTTACTTATGCTTGCATTTGTTTAATTGGTGTGAAAATGTTGTTTGTGTTTCTATGACTAAACGGTAAAAATCTGAAGTGAATTAGGATTGTTAGTTGCATTCAATCCTATTGTGCTGAAGCCTTGTGTTCAAGTTAATTAACTTGAATAAACCTTGGTAGTTGTTAGCACCTTGCATTCTAGAAATTTCATTTGGTATCAGAGCAGGTCACTAGATACACTTAGTGAGTTCCTAGGATCACTCTAGAATGGATCGCGCTAATGGTTCCACTCAACATCCACCTTGGTTGGATGAGGATACTGATTATGCTGCTTGGAAGGCTAAAATGCGTGCTTTTCTTTGGGCACAAGATGAAAAAGTTTGGTCTGCTGTAGAGGAGGGGTGGAAACATCCCACCAAGGAAGTTATTGTTTTGGCAAAAGAAATTGCTGGACAAGAAACTTCCACGTCAAAAAATGTGATTCTCAAACCAAAAAATGAATGGACTGTTGATGAAAGTACTAACAGTACATATAATCAAAAAGGACTAAATGCCATTTTCACTTCTGTGTCTAGAGATCAATTTAATCTTATTAGCCACTGCAGGACATCCAAGGATGCTTGGGATGTTCTAGAAGCCACTCATGAAGGAGATGCACATGTTAGAGCCTCTAGACTTCAAAATCTCATCACGGAATTTGAAAACATAAAGATGTCTGAAAATGAAAAATTCTCAGATTTTTATGGGAAATTAAACGTGATTGTCAACAATTGTGCAAACCTTGGTGATCCTTTTCCCGAACATAGGGTGGTAAAGAAAATCCTTAGATCTCTTCCTATGACATATCACACAAAAAGGACTGCCATTGAAGAATCTAAAGATCTCAATACCTATAGACTTGCTGACCTCTTAGGAAATCTCAAAACCTATGAAATGGAATTTCCTTCTTCTAAGAAAAGCAAGGGTATAGCGCTGAGTGTTGTGAATAAGTCTTTAGAGGATGAAGTTTCAGATTTTTTCCCTCAAGAACAACGTGCTCTTGTAGCAAAACAGTTCAGAAAATTTTTGAAGCAAAAGAATTTCAATGAAAATGAGAAAAGAAGTTTTGGGTCTAGTTCAAAGGGTCCTCGGGCAAAGGAACCTTCGTATGAAACAAAAACTTTCAAAACTCCAGAAAAGAAATTCACAAGAGAAAACATAAAATGTTTTGAGTGTGGAGGTTCAGGTCATATTTCAACTGAGTGTGCAAATACCCTAAAGAAACAAAAGTTTAAACAGCACAAAGTCATGAATGTGACTTGGAGTGATAGTGAGTCTGAATCTGAGGATGATTCCTCTTCTGATAGTGAGGTTGTCAACTTTGCTTTAACTGGTGTTATTAAGGTTGATGACGTTGATGTCATTGAACCAAGCAAGGAAGTGGTCATGGAGCAATATGCTGATCTTTTCGATGAATCAGAAAGAATGAGGACTAAAATAATTTTTCTTAAATCTGAGCTAAATAGAATTGAAACAGATCACAAAATTGGTGAAAAGCTTCGTGAGTCTCTTCTTGAAAAATTGCAAGATCTTCAGGATCAAGTCCAAAATCAAAAGAATCTTGTTATTAAAATTTCTGCTGAAAGAGATGATCTTGTGAAAAGTTTGAATGTCTTGAAAGTAAATAATGCTACTGATTCTCTTAATAAAATGCTGGATTCTGGAAAAAGAGCAGGTGACACTAGAGGACTTGGGTTTTTAGGAAGCAATACTTCTCTTGCTACCTCCACCGCAAAGTTTGTAAAAGCTTCACATTCTGGTAAGTCTAGTGCTCCTAGTGTTCCTAAGAAGTTTATCCCAATCTGTCATTTTTGTGGTATGTTAGGTCACATTCGACCTCGATGCAACAAGTTGAGGTCTCGTCAAAAGATTTCTCACAGAAATCCACAAAAAAATAATCAAGTCTCCCTTAGACAAAAGCTTGAAGCTCATCTTCAAGAAGCCAACCGTCTTTTCAAACTCTTTCCCATGTCTAGAGACAATGTGTCTAAACCTAAACCCATGTGGGTAAAGAAAGAAAATCATACGTGTCTGTTTGCAAACACTGCCTTTCTTGCACCTCCATCAATTGATAATAATGTCACATGTTTGGTTGCTTTTTCTGCTCTATCAGCTAGAAAATCTGACACATGGTATTTTGATAGTGGGTGTTCTAGACATATGACAGGAGAAAAATCTTGGTTTAGCAGCTTCTCTGTTGAAGTAATCTCAGGTACTGTCACTTTTGGTGATGGTAGAAAGGCTAAAATCTTGGGTAGAGGTACGGTTACTATTTCTGGATTCCCTGAACTTAACAATGTCATGCTTGTTGAAGATTTAAAAGCAAATCTTATAAGCATAAGTCAAATTTGTGATGATATTGGGAATGTTTTGTTTACAAAAGAAAAATGCTGTGTTCAGAATTTTAATGGTAAGTCTGTGATGTGTGGTCTTAGATCTAGAGACAATTGTTATTGTGTTAATGCTGATGATCCCTCTTCTCTTATTTGCAACAAGGCCAGTGATAATTCTCTTGAATTGTGGCACAAAAGATTGGGTCATATTAACTATCATGATTTGTTGAAATTGTCTAATAAAGAATGTGTTAGAGGTCTACCTAAGCTTAAAGGAAAAAGTGAAGGTGTGTGTGAAGATTGTCAACTGGGTAAACAAATTCGTAACTCTCATAGTGCCAAAAATACAATTTCTACTTCACAGCCCTTAGACTTATTGCACATGGATTTGGTTGGACCAATCCAAACTGAAAGTGTAGGGGGCAAGAAATATTTCTTGGTTATTGTTGATGATTATTCTAGGTTCACATGGGTTGCCTTTTTACATGACAAGTCTGAAGCATTTAAGAATTTTCAAAGTTTGTGTAATAGAATTCAAACCGAGAAGCAATCCCACTGCCCTGACATAATCAGAATTCGAACTGACCATGGCACTGAGTTTGAAAATTCAAGCTTTGCTGAATTTTGTGATGAAAGAGGAATCAAGCATGAGTTCTCTGCCCCAATAACCCCTCAGCAGAATGGGGTGGTTGAGAGAAAAAATAGAGTGCTTTTGGATATGGGGAGAGTCATACTTACTAGCTCCAATCTTGCTAGGAAGTATTGGGCAGAGGCTATTAGCACAGCGTGCTACACTGTAAATAGAGCCTATTTGAGACCAGGCACTATATGTACTCCTTATGAGTTGTGGAAGGGAAGAAAGCCAAGTATCAAACATCTTAGAACCTTTGGGAGTGTGTGCTATATTTACAGAGATAGGGAAAGCTTAGCTAAGTTTGACACTCGAAGTGATATTGGGGTTTTTCTCGGCTATTCTCTCTCTAGCAAAGCCTATAGAGTTCTAAACAAAAGAACTAACATTGTGATGGAGTCCAACAACGTTGTTATTAATGACTCTGACACGAATTTAGTCCCTTTTGAGGTTGAACATATAGCTCCAACTCATGCGTCCTCTTCGAGTCATGATGTTGAAACCACCATTGAAAGTGAGGACATGTTCTCACCTGTTATGAGAACTGGTGCCAGGCAAGTTAAAAAAGATCATACCCCTTCTGACATTATTGGAACCCTACATGACAAAAGAAAAACCAGGAGCCAAGTCATTGAAGAAGTGGCACATCATTGTTATGTTTCAAAGATTGAGCCAAAATCATCCAAGGAAGCTCTCCTTGATAATGATTGGATTAGTGCTATGCAGGAAGAATTGCTTCAGTTTGAGAGAAATGATGTCTGGTACCTTGTACCCAGACCAAAAGATTCAAATGTCATTGGGACAAAGTGGATCTTCAGGAATAAAACTGATGAGAAAGGAAACATCACAAGAAATAAGGCTAGGCTAGTTGCACAAGGATATAGCCAAATAGAGGGATTGGATTTTGATGAGACTTTTGCCCCTGTTGCAAGGCTTGAATCTGTGAGAATCCTGTTAGCTATAGCTTGTCATCTGCATTTTAAAGTACATCAAATGGATGTCAAGAGTGCTTTCTTAAATGGTCTTCTTCAAGAAGAAGTCTTTGTTGAACAGCCCCCAGGATTCAAAGACTCTGTCAATTCTGATCATGTTTACAGACTTAAGAAAGCTCTCTACGGTCTGAAGCAAGCTCCTAGGGCTTGGTATGAGAGGTTGTCCACTCATTTATTAAATAAAGGATATACCAGGGGAGCTGTCGACAAAACCTTGTTTGTTAAAAGAGTAAAAAATGATTTCATTATTGCTCAGGTTTATGTTGATGACATTGTCTTTGGTTCCACATCTGACAAACTTGTCAAAGAATTCACTGATGTTATGCAAAATGAATTTGAAATGAGCATGTGTGGTGAATTAACTTACTTTCTAGGTTTGCAGGTGAAACAAATGAAAGATGGAATTTTTATTTCTCAAACCAAGTATGCAAATGACTTGGTTAACAAATTTGGCATGGATACGTCCAAAAAGGCTCAAAATCCCATGGCTACTTATTGCAAACTTGATGCTGATCCCTTCGGTCAAAGTGTTGATCAAACACTCTATAGAAGTATGATAGGTAGCTTGTTGTATCTTACTGCAAGCAGACCTGACATTGCTTTTAGTGTTGGGGTTTGTGCTAGGTTTCAAGCAAATCCTAAGGAATCTCATATGAAAGCTGTAAAAAGAGTCATAAAATATGTTCATGGAACGGCTAACTTTGGAATCCATTACTCTTTTGATTCAAATGCTGAGATTGCAGGCTACTCCGACGCCGACTGGGCAGGAGACTCTGACAAAAGGAAAAGCACCTCAGGTGGGTGTTTTTATGTGGGCAATAATCTTGTTGCATGGCATAGTAAGAAACAATCCTGTGTTTCTTTATCTACTGCTGAGGCAGAGTACATAGCTGCAGGTAGCTGTTGTACACAACTCCTTTGGATGAAACAAATGCTAAGTGATTATGGGATTGAGCAAGGTATCTTAACTGTGTTTTGTGACAACATGAGTGCTATTTGTATTTCAAAAAATCCAGTTCAACACTCTCGCACCAAGCACATTGACATTCGTCATCATTTTATTAGAGATTTGGTTGAAGAAAAAATTGTCAGTCTTGAATTTATTCCCACTGCACATCAATTAGCTGATTTGTTTACTAAACCTTTGGACAATGTTAGATTTGAAACATTAAGAAGTTCAATTGGTATTTGTGTTCTCTAAATCTCTATCTTCAAAAAGTGCTTGATCCGTGTATTGCATATAACCATGTTAGTCTCATTTGTTTATCATTCCTTAGGCATGCGTTAGTCCTTGAATATTCCATGCATGTGCATTTCATTACTTGATTAAACATTTCATGCATATGCTTCAGAGAATGTTTTTGCTCTTAGATTGAGAATTCTTTCATGTGGGAACCATGATGCCTTGAAAAGCTTACTTTGTTTATCTTGGAGTGTTAGAGGTTTGGACGTTGTGTTGCCTTTATTATTCATTCTTCTTCAAAAACTAATTCCAAAAATATTGGTTCTATCACTTACACATGCACACATTTCTTTGCGTGGGGTATGCTGTAAGAGGATTGATTTGTTCCCTTAATGAATTGTCCTGAGAGTTTTTCTTCACCTGTCTTCAATGTAGATGGGACACCTGCCTAATCAGCAGTGTGTTTCAGGTCGAAAACGGAGACAGGTTTGAGAAGAGTCAGATAAAAAAAAAAAAAAAAAAAAAAAAACACACACAAAATTTGTGTATCAATGAATCTGCACTTCCAGGCTATCCCTAAAAGTAGACAGGCCTCAGCCCTAACCAGATTGAGGATTGATCATAAACAGGGATGGCTTGGTCTCTATGTTGCTCTCTGAAAGCTGCAACACTCTCTACAAAGTTAAAAAAAAAAGAAAAAAAAAAAAAAAAAGGGGAACTTCAATTCTATTCTTACTAAAACCGCTGCATAAGTATTTTTTTTCTCTTAACCTATTCTTGGAATTTTTGGTTGAAGATTGATAAATAATTTGGGAACATTACTTGATCATTCTCTTGCTCTACAGATACTCTGGTTAAGTTGCTCAAGTACTCTGTGGATTTACTCATTGTTGTTGTTCTCTAAATGCTATGCCTAAACACTCTGTGTGCTCTCTAATAGTTTCTTGCATGTTAGGATTCTTATATCCTATTAATCCTACCATATATTGCGTGTCATACTTTTGATTCTCGAGCACTTTTTGAGGGGGAGCTGGACTCAGCTACTTGAATTTCTTTTAATCTACTTTGGTCAGAAGTCAGTATTCAACTTGACTTTGAGAGTTCCAAGATAAGCTCATTCCAAGCTTTGAAGTTATCTTGCTGCACGCTTTCTTTTTCTCTACTGACATTGTGCTTTCCAAAATTCTGTTGAGATGCTTTTGTTATTAAAACAAAAAAAAACAAAAAACAAAAAAAAACATATGTTTGTTTTTTTTCTTTTTCGGTCGCAACATGTGTTTAGACTCTTGGTTCTTCCCACATCACTCGGCTGCTCTCTCTGTTTCCTCTCCAAAACACTCTGCTCCTAGCCTCGTCTCTTCCTACCCATCACTGCATGGTTGATGAGAAGCCTTTTGTTCTTGAAACATTCCTTCGCGGCAAACTTCATGATCATCTTGCTCCTACCTCTGCTGCTACGACTGATGCTTCTGCTGCTTATTCTGCTAATGAAGATGAATCTGTTGTGTTTCATATGCAGGCTTTTCTGGCCTTTGGCCCTTTTCAGACAAAAAGGGGGAGAAATATGTTCTTTCATTCTGACTTCTATTCTGCTTGAATTTATCTATGGTTATACTCTTGCCATACATGCTTCTCATGTATTTTGTTGGAATTGTGCAGGATATTGATAGCCCCTGATTCTTGTGTTGATCATTGTGTTGGCTAGCTTGCTCTCTATTTTGGTTTTTGTCTAGAAAAAGGCCAAAGGGGGAGATTGTAAGTTTGATGTTTTTAGTTGGCTCTTTTTCTAGCCTAAAAACCATTATGTACAAATCCTTGTTGTAATATGGTCATGTGTTTTATCTAGCATGTATTGCTGATCACATGCTTGTTAAAGACTTAAAGTGTTTATCTCTATCATGTAATTGGATCATGTGCTCTGAAAGGTTAAAGCACAAACCGTGCTCCCTATGCTACTCATGATGAAGAATCAAGTCTGCACTCTCTCCCTATGCTACTCATGATGAAGAATCAAGGCTGCACTCACTTCTTCTCTTCTAAAGAAAAGCTTTGTCAATTAACAATTATCCCACTTGACTGCAGTCTTAGTTGGATCTCCGTAATTGATCATGAAGCCAAAAATTGTTAATTGAAAAAATGTTGTTGATAGGCTAGAGTTTATTTCTATATAAGACCATGAAGTCTGAGCCTATTGGGACACGGAAACACAAGCTGCTACATGTCCTGCTTGTATTGGTTTCCAGTCAAACACATCACTTCAAATCATTTTGTAATTGGTATGTCTGCTTGTTGAAACACTTGTGCCTTGAGGTGATTGATGTCCGTGACCAGTGGTGTGCCATCTCAAGATTGACAAGGGTGATCAAGTTTACTTGGTGATAGAGTTGCAAAGACTGAACTGCCTTCTAGAAGTGTCTAGTAAGTTTGAGTTCCTTGTGTAAGTCTTTATGAATTCTTTCATATAGTGAATTGTTTACCGGCAGAGTGCCCGCAGTTGTTTTCCTCCTTGGAGGGTTTTACTGCGTCAACATTTTCCTGTGTTCATTTACTTATGCTTGCATTTGTTTAATTGGTGTGAAAATGTTGTTTGTGTTTCTATGACTAAACGGTAAAAATCTGAAGTGAATTAGGATTGTTAGTTGCATTCAATCCTATTGTGCTGAAGCCTTGTGTTCAAGTTAATTAACTTGAATAAACCTTGGTAGTTGTTAGCACCTTGCATTCTAGAAATTTCAACTTTACTTAATCTAAAAAAACTGCATTCATATTCGAATGTGCTCTGAATCAAAAACACACAAACATAGTCAAAGTTGTATACCTGTAAAATCACATTGAGAAAGCAATTGTTTCCAAGGTTTTTCAAGCCCAGCACCAAAAGCAATTTGAGAGTTTTTGGGAGCCAACCCGAGTGCTTAACTTGTCCAATTTGGAGTCTTTGAGTGCCAGAAATACCCAGAAGACCAACCACAGTCATGGGAAGTCCAGAAGATGAAATCAAGCTTGAAATAGAAAGCTGGAATTGGCAAATCCCAGTTTTAGACTTCATCTTTGGGTACTCGGCTTAGAAATCAAACTCAAACCCGCACAAACCACCACTGCAAAGCCAAATTTCTTCAAGCTTACCTGACGATTTCGTGGTCCTGAAAAAAGGATGGGAAAAACCTTCATTTGGTACCTGAACTATTACCGAATGCAATTTTTGGTACCTGAACTTTCATAAAGAACCTGGTGGTACCTGAACTATTCCTCTGTTTCCCATTATAGTACCAACCGTTAAATATTCCGTTAAGTGCTTATGTGGCATGGGGTAATACAGTCATTTCATATATTTTCAATTTTCAAAATAAATTATATAAAAAAAGATTTAGATAATTTATCCACAATTCAAGAATAAAAATGAGAAAAATTATTTTTATTTTTATAATATAATTTATTGCCAATTTTTATGTTTTTAATATAATTTATTACCATGTAGGTGGTTTGATTATTAATTAAAAAATAAAAATAAACTATATTCAAAAAAGTAATTTAAATTTTTATTATATTAAAAAATAATGATAATTTATTTGATTTTAAAATTTAATAATAAAACCACCTACATGACATCTTTAATCTTGAATATTTAAAAATAAAAATAATTTTTGCATCTTTAATCTTGAATGTTTGGGGATAAAAACTCTAATTTGATTATGTTAATATAAATTTATTTTATTTTTTGCATAATTTATTTTTATTTTTATTTTTAAATTTAATAGTAAAAAACCTTTAATGACTGTTTTGCCCATACTCTAGTCCCCAAATTACAAGTTATACTCATGCCACATAAGCACTTAACGGAATATTTAACGGTAGGTACTACAAAACGGAGGAATAGTTCAGATACCACCAGGTTCTTTATGAAAGTTCAGATACCAAAAATTGCATTTTGTAATAATTTAGATACCATATGAGGATTTTTCTCAAAAATGAAAGAGAACGAAAAGAGAGAACAAGAAGAGAGGGGATGAGAGAGAAAGAAGAAGAAAAAAAAAAAGGCAAGCAAATCCTGGCCGCAAGATCAAATTGGAGGGCCAGGATTAGCTTGTGGGGAAATAAGAAGACCTCTCCTTGAGGAGAGGATCTGAGTCCCTATGCATCGCGCTCACTCCTCACCTTGTTGAATCTAATGTCACGTGGGGCAATGACGAGGCAGTAACCAATTATACATATATAATTTCTCCTCGCACTATTCATCGGCTAATGAACAGTGCCGGCTCGAGCCGAGCCAATGGAGAATATTATTTACCCTTTTGTCCCTACTCGCATGTTTATTTACTGTCCTACCATTCCCCTCTCTCTCCCTCCCCGCGACCTCTCTCTCTCCTCTCTCCTCTCTCCTCTCCCTCTACGCCGCCGTCAATCACTGCTAAACACCACAAAATTTACATCAAAACGTAGAGCACAACCCAAGGATAAAGTTATGTAACTACCTCAAGGTGAGATTCAGAGTAGATCGAGAGATATCGATGCCGGAAGTTCCGAAACCATAAAAATCAACAGCGTCGATTCTCCACGAACGGCGGTCGACGTTGAAAACCGAGGGTACCACGAGGTTTCTGGGATAGAGGGTTTCAAAGCCCAAGTGGTTTGGAGGATCGGAAGTCGTCGGACGAGGTGGTGTCGTGCGGTTGCAGAGGGAGAGGAGAGAGAGTCACGGGGAGAGAGAGAGAGAGGAGAAGAAGAGGAAGAGGAAAAAAGAACGGCTGATTTGACGAAATTGCCCCTAAAATATTTTCTTTAATTCTTAACATTTCAAAATTCATAATAAATAGCTCCGTTGTCTGAAAAATTCCTCAAAAATTAATACAAACTCATCATGACGTGTACTTTATTCTCGAGTCCTCAAATTGGACTTACGAATTAAAAAAAAAATCTGAAGAATTCCCGAACCTCTTTGATAATAATCGAGATTACGAATCTTAATCCCGATTAACTCCAAATAATTTTTTTAAATTTTTGCGGGGTCTCTCAGTAAAGAAGGGTTGCAAACTAAAATCACAAGTCAGTACTGTTGTGTAAGTCTTTCAATGTTAGCTTTAATTTAAATGTATCTCAATTATGTTGAATATCATTGATACTACATGTAATTAAATATCTCAATTATGTTTTTAGTATTCTCTACATATTTTAAACGCTTTTGAAACCCGCAGCATCGCGCGGGCACGCATGCTATTGAGAATAAAGAAAGAAGTAAACAACAAGATTGATTTTCCCGGCTTCACATCTTCTGTCCCTAATTTCCTGTCTCCTTTCTTGTCCCTCCATTAATATGTTGACATCTGTCATCCCACTACAACTCACCTAACATCCATTTAACTCTGTTAACTCCAATTTGTGAGACTCATCTTCCCCAAGTCGAATGCACAGAGCCGTACTCACTAACCAAAGAAAAAAAATTAGGAAGATTTTGATTTTGGATTCGATGTGGTCGTCCGAGTTCTAATCTTCTTTTGTATTCAGTTTTCTGCGATGTGGGTCTATCAACTTTGCGTTCCATGTTGGAGATTTTGGTTGTGGTTTGCATTCAATTAATTTTGGCACCCACCGGGGTTTCAATCTTCATCTTCATCTAAAATCGAATTTTCTTTTTTGATATTTGCTGATGTGGGTTAATCTGTTTTTATATGGTTTGGTCATTTTGATCTGATTGTGATCATGCTCAGTATCAAGATCTGGATTCATGCTCACTATCTGGGTTTTGCTATTTTGTCGATGTGAGAGAGTATGCTTTCAGGCTTTGTATCGATCTTTTCTCAAAAAAAAAAAAACTTTGTATTGATCTACAACTCCTCTTTAATCAAGCTAGTGTTAAATCTATAATATAAGAGAGAATCATTTATGAAACATATTCTATCAATCTATCATCATAATCATAAATTTATTTTCTATTCTTGGTGAGAGACTGATGGCTCTAGCACCTTGCACAATGTTAGTAATTGAGGATGAGAAATTTGAGAACCATGGAATTGGGCCAACCAAATTTAGAAGTCCAGGATTTTATTTATTTATTTAGAATATAACAAAGGTTTGTATCTAGATAACGGAATGGGATAGTTGTTAGGTGAGATGGAGTGGAAGAACAGGTGTCAACATATTAATGGAGAGACAGGGAAGGAGACAAGAAATTGGAGACAGAAGATGTGAAGCCGATTTTCCCTACCTTTTAGACTTAACTAGTAATATTTCTCGCGCGATGCTTGTGTCGTTGCCACATACCTAATTAGTAGAATGCCTAATCCAACTCTGAATATGAGTTCACCATTTGAGACCTTATATCATCAGCTACCTCCAATTGATATGTTGAGAGTGTTTGGGTGTGCATGCTACCCTTTAATGACCCCATATAGAGCTGACAAACTCTAACTCAAGACAGTGAGGTGTATTTTCATTGGCTTTGCCAATGGTTACAAGGGATATATCTGTTTTAATCCTGTCTCTCGAAAGTGCATCATCTCAAGGCATGTCTTTTTTGAAGAACCAAGTTTACCTTATGCAACTTTGGCTACATCAATATCTGCATCTCAGCACAAATCATCCTCAACTCAGCTTCAGGTCTCTACAATCACTACTCCAACTACTCTTGCTTACTCTCAGCACAATCTGACAGCTACCACACCACCTTCTCATCAGGTAACACATCCTTTCCTTACACCACCTTCTTATAATCTTGTCTCTGAACCTATTCAAGAAGCCCATAGTGGTTCATCTTTCTGTGAATTTGTTGACAATGATCTTATGATCTCTACAAGTTCCAGTCCCACTGCTTCCTCAGATGATGCTCCTTTTAGTCCACACACAGACACAACCATTCAATTTCAAGAAGACAATGGTGCTTTAACCATTCAAACTCAGCCTGGTGCAGGCTCTATTTCTGTGATTCTTGAGTGTGCTCCTGCTAAACCAAGCTCGCATATCTCAAGTTCAAATATTCTTCATCCTATTAATGGACTTATAGAGGCTCCTGTAAATGATCAAACCATGCTAACCAGAAGCAAGAGAGGCATCCTCAAGCAAAAATGTTTTCTCTCAGTCATGTCTCTACATAACACTGATTCTAGTGACACTGAACCTCTGAATCACAAGATTGCTCTTCAAATCCTAGCTTGGAAAAAGGCAATGCATGAGGAATTTGATGCCCTCCTCAATCAGAATACTTGGACTCTTGTTCCTCTCCCACCAAAAAAAACCTGGTCTCCTGCATATGGCTATTTAAAATCAAGAAGAATACAAATGGTTCTATTGCTAGACATAAAGCTCATATGGTTGCCAGGGGGTTCAGCCAAGAGTATGGTGTGGATTATAATGAAACTTTCTCACCAGTTGTTAGACACACTACAGTTTGACTCATTCTTGGTCTAGCTGCCCATCATAACTGGACCTTGCATCAGCTCGATATCAAAATGCTTCTTACATGGCTACCTTACTGAGGAGGTTTACATGACTCAACCAGGTGGTTTTGAAGACACAGCAGAGTCTACTTTGGTCTACAAACTTAAGAAGTCTCTCTATGGCCTCAAGCAGGCACCCCGAGCATGGAATGAGAAGTTCACTAACTTTCTTCCCTCTATTGGCTTCACTTCCTCTTATGTTGATCCCAGTCTCTTTGTCAAGATCTCTGCAAAGTCTAAAGTCTATTTACTTCTCTATGTTGATGACATAATTCTAACTGGTAATAGTGAACCTCTTATTGCTGATGTCAAGACTGCTTTATAACATGAGTTTGATATGAAGGATCTTGGTAGGCTTCACTTCTTTCTTGGTGTACAAATCCATTATGTTCCTACTGGTCTGTTTGTTTCTCAGCATAAGTATGCCAATGATCTCCTACATAAGGCAGGTCTTGATGATTGTCATACTCATTTAACTCTATGTAAGTCTGGTTTGAAGCTTCTTCAAGACACTAGCAAGCCTCTCTCAAACTCTGATGCTTCTCTTTTTCGACGTCTTGTTGGCTGGTTACAGTATCTCACCTTCACTAGATTGGATATTTCTTATAGTGTAAACTCGGTGTGCCAAGTTCTCCATTGTCCTACAGAGGATCACCTCATTGCAGCAAAGCGTATACTTAGATATGTTAAGCAATCTTTGGATGTTGGCATTATGCTCAAGAGGGGTATTGGTGAGATAATTGATGTGCCTTTGCAATTACAAGCATATTGTGATGCAGACTGGGCTGGAGACCCAAATGATAGAAAATCGACAACTGGTTTTGTCATCCTCACCAATGGTGCTCCAATCTCATGGTGTAGCAAGAAACAAAGTGCAGTTTCAAGGTCTTCTACAGAAGCTGAGTATACGAGTATGGCAGATACTACTTCTGAGATAATATGGCTCACTCTTCTACTAAAGGATTTGCACATTGCACTTGAGGACATTCCAACTCTCCACTGTGACAATGTCTCAGCACTTGCATTAGCCACCAACCCTGTATACCATTCAAAACTGAAGCATATATCGAAGTTGATGTTCACTTTACTCGTGTTCAAGTAAGAAGGGATCTCTCAAGCTGAAGTTTGTCACAACATGAGAGCAACTCGCAGATCTGTTTACCAAGGGCCTCTGCTCTCCTCAGCATGTGTTCATGTGTGACAGCTTGATGCTAATATCTAAGCATCAAGCTGAGGAGGGGTATTGGCCTAATGGAGATATTACTTAGCTTAATTAGTGATTAAATCAGTTTAATTAATAGTTAAGTGTTGCATAAGTCACTTTAGTTAGTTAAGCTTTGCTGATGTTGGCTTACAGTTGTAGAACACGTGTCATCCTTCTATAGCTAGTCTGTTACTATAAATAGCTTAGCTACTGTTACTGTAACTGATTTTTGGTGAATACAAGATCATTTTCTTTGCTTTTTCTCTTTAGCTTTTATCATCGACCATAAGACATGGCATGTATCTTATGCAACCGAGAAATCTAATCACATGAATAAGTTATAATTCATTCATTCGCTACTTAGAATTATATGATGATATGGCGGTCCACATATAATTCTTAACATTAGAACCTTGATACATATATCGAAGCCTGCACTCAAAGAAACACGTAAAAGAATTCATCGATGAATAGATAGTGAAAAGATAATCACTCAATCATCCAAGAAACTGTAAACTAACCCCAATATCGCAAATTACACATGTCTAGGGCTTAGAACAGTCCCCAATTTTATTACACACATATTACAAAACTTAAAACCAACCATATAGGTGGTGATTATTCACAAATATATATTACAACGACATATAAAATAAAAACTAAAATTAAACTAAATACATAAGAAGAACATATAAATGAGGGGAAGAAGGAGAGGGGTGTTCCCCCCTCCTTGGGATGATTTGTGAAGAGGGGATGATGGGGTATTTATAGGTGAGGGAGAGGAGAGAGTGGTTCAGTACGTTAATGTAGAAAAATGGGAAAAGGTGAAGTAGTAGTTATAGAAATTAAGGGAGAAGGTGAAGTAGTAGTTGTAGAAAATAAGAGCAGTTTGACCTTTGTACATTTGAGTTCATTTTTCTCACTCATCAAGAACTGGAATTGATTTATGTCAGTCGAAGCTGAAACTAGACTTCCTTGGCTTCGAAATGGCAGGTGGCACATGCTCTAATTTACGAGGAATTGAAAACTGCAGGCTTCCAAAGTTGACTAATTGTTGGAACGTTCACTTCTGACCTTTGTGCATTCAAACTGGGATATCTCATTCCGTAAAATATATTTTTACAAACCGTAAAATTCTTTAGAAACTAGACATCCTTGGCATTTTCCATGCATATGAAGAACATCGTCTAATTAGTTGTGACAGGACCCGCCCCAGACTCCACCTTGGAATCCGAGGTGGCCCTGTGGGGCCCACCTTAAGGAAATTTCTGCCGAAAATTCGGCATAAACTCCCTTAAAAATGGACTACCCAAAAACCTGCAGTTTCACATTCCCAACACTTCTAAAATAATCTAACAAAACCAACCGAATTCCTGAGCCTGCTTGCTCACCACGACAAAACACAAACTTCCACCATCGCACAAATCAAAGGTTCCAATCCTTTAAGTCCACTACTTCAGAAAACTGCATACAATAAGATTTTGGTAATTCAGAGCATACAATGACTCAACAAGATTTTCTTTTACGTACACAACTTAAGAAGAAGATTACTAAGGTAATGGGAAGCAATGGTGAACTATGCCTCGTCCGTAAAGTGGCCTGACCTCAACTAATCTGCAAATCTGGGCAATTTAAAAACCAAAAGGCCCAGAGAAAAGCATTTAATAAAAATGTTAGAGTGAGTGGACAAAAATAATCATCGGTAGTGCCAAAAATCCATTCATGTTGGACCCAAACTTCACTTTAAACAAATATGATAAAGGACAAAGGCCATGTAATTCATTATTGGGCATTCAATTCAAAACCACCTCCTAATCATTGGGAAGGGGACATTAATCCATTTTTTTCCATCATTTTTTTTTCTTTTCTTTTTCTTTTCACGGCATACACATGTAATGAACAAGTCTATCCCTTCCCCCACACTTATTTTCGTCAATCACCTCTTTTTCTTTTGTTTTTCAATCACCATGATTCAATCACCAAAGCATAGCTCTACTAAGTTTCTAGAACAAGGGTAGAGATGTAACTATAGTAAGGTGTAGGGTAAAAGATAATGATGGTGGTGAACGAAAAGTCTCATGTAAGCTCAAAGAGGTTTAACTAAAGGGGTGCACACGTGTGTACACATAGAGGGATACACGGCTATTTGGCAACGGTGGAGATCCTAAGTGCCTTCAATCCTTTCCAAAATCAGGGTATATTATGACTATAAGTTTCGAAAAATTTCAAAAGCAAGTTCTAGTAAACTCTCTAGTCCATTGAAAATCTATGGCATGCAATTGATCAAATTGAAAGAATAATGAGGTTAACAACGAATTTAAGCCAAGAAGAATCTGATTATATCAACTCTCAACAAAGAAAGCACATATATAGCTCAAAAGCTCACATAGGGTTTATTAACTTGTCTTAACATGCTCAAATTCTGTACCAAAGTTTACAACCATATCTACTACAAGTTCACACATCTTCCATATTCATCAATTAACCAAAGAATAACATTCGAACTTATTTGATCTTGTGATCCACTATCAACCATAATTTCAAAGATTAAAATCATCCTAGGCAGTTAAGGGCATCCTAAGACTCAAAACAAACAAAATAATTACTCTTTTTTGGATTTTCGAAATTTTCTATTTTTTTTTTAAACGCAAAAAGATGAATGAAAATCAAAACAAAAACATAAATCCTTCCCCCACACTTAAATCTTATATTGTCCTCAATATAAGAACAAAAGCATATGTAAGATAAGCATGGAGAAAGTAAACATATACAGTTCAACCAAAGTAAGTAGGAAGAGATAGAGAAAAAAAATCTGCGTTGATGGCTCCTCCACAGCTTCGGTTGAATTGGGTTGCCTCCCAAATAGTGCTTAATGTTTATAGTCTTCAGCCTAGACTTTGCCACACAGTACTACTCTTGACTCTCACGCGCCATGGCGTCCTCCTCATGTCTCCTTTGCATTTCGAAAGTGATGGAATCCTCATCATAGTCATAAACCTCAAAATAAGGCTTCAAACGATGTCCATTCACCTTGAACTCATTTCCGGATTGGCCTCCTTTAATCTTCACAGCCCCATGGGGAAAAACATTAGTAACAACAAAAGGCCCAATCCAACGGGAACGAAGCTTACCAGGAAAGAGTTTAAGTCTAGAGTGATATAAAAGAACTTTCTGGCCCACAACAAAGTGTTTCCCACGAATCATGTTATCATGGAAAGCCTTTGTCTTATCCTTGTAAATCCGGGCGCTCTCAAAAGCATCATTCCTTATTTCCTCAAGCTCACTCAATTGCAATTTCCTCTGAAGCCCAGCTTCATACATGCTCATGTTGAATTGCTTCACGGCCCACCAAGCTTTGTATTCCAACTCCACCGGTAGATGGCAAGCTTTTCCATAGACAAGTCGATATGGGGACATCCCAATGGGAGTCTTGTAAGCTGTCCTATATGCCCACAACGCATCCGCCAACCTATTGCTCCAATCCTTGCGGTTAGGGTTGACCGTCTTCTCCAAGATGTTCTTGATCTCACGATTTGAAACCTCCGCTTGCCCACTAGTTTGGGGGTGATAAGGTGTAGAAACCCTATGTTTAACGCCATATTTCTTGAACAAGGCCTCAATCGTGCGGTTGCAAAAATGTGAGCCTCCATCACTTATGATCACTCTTGGCATGCCAAACCTAGAGAAAATGTTAGACTGCACAAAATCCGCAACAACTTTAGAATCATTAGTCCAGGTGGCCTTAGCTTCCACCCATTTGGAGACATAGTCAACGACAAGGAGAATATAAAGAAACCCATAAGATGAAGGAAAAGGTCCCATAAAATCTATGCCCCAAACATCAAATATTTCAACAGCTTGAATATTAGTTAATGGCATTTGATCTCTAGAACTTAGATTTCCCATTCTTTGGCACCTATCACATGTCAAGCAAAACGCATATGCATCTTTAAACAAAGTTGGCCAAAAGAATCCCGATTCTAACACCTTATAAGCAGTCTTTTTAGTTCCAAAATGCCCCCCACATGCTTCAGAATGACAGAAAGACAATATAGCACGTTGCTCATGTTCAGGCACACATCTCCTAATTAATTGATCAGAACAATGTTTCCACAAATAAGGATCATCCCAAACATACTCTTTAGCAACTTTTTTAAGTCTATCTTTTTGTGCATATGACATGGTATCAAGAATTTGTCGAGAGACAATATAGTTCACAATATCAGCATACCATGGTGTACTTACCTTAATCTCGAAGAGTTGTTCATCCGGGAATGTTTCCACAAGGGGAATTTGGTCTTCTTCATGCACTAGACGGCTTAAGTGGTCAGCCACCACGTTCTCACTTCCTTTCTTGTCTTTGATTTCCACGTCAAACTCTTGTAGAAGTAGCACCCATCGAATCAGCCTTGGCTTGGCTTCCTTCTTTGACAAGAGATATTTCAAAGCTGCATGGTCAGTATAAACAATCACTTTAGTGCCAAGTAAGTAAGAACGAAACTTTTCAAGTGCAAAAACAACAGCAAGTAACTCTTTCTCAGTAGTAGAATAATTCAATTGAGCATCATTAAGAGTCCTAGAGGCATAGTATATGGCATAAGGCCTCTTATCCTTGCGTTGTCCCAACACGGCTCCCACAGCATAATCTGATGCATCACACATCAACTCAAATGGCAAAGACCAATCCGGGGGTTGCATGATAGGTGATGACGTCAGAAGCTCCTTAAGTTTGTCAAACGCTCCTTGGCATTCTTTGTCAAAAGAAAACGTCACCTCCTTTTGTAGTAGGCGGCAAAGGGGTCTTGCAATCTTTGAAAAATCCTTGATAAAGCGCCTATAAAATCATGCATGTCCAAGAAAAGAACGAACCTCTCTCACGGAAGTGGGAGAGGGTAAGTAGCGTACAAGATCCACTTTAGCTTTATCAACTTCTATACCCCTAGAAGAAACAATGTGGCCTAGGACTATCCCTTGTCTAACCATGAAATGACATTTTTCCCAATTTAGTACAAGGTTAGTTTCAACACACCTCTTAAGTATAAGTTCCAAATTATCAAGGTAATTATCAAAGCTTTCACCAAAAACCGAAAAGTCATCCATAAAAACTTCAATAATTTTTTCAATAAAATCAGAAAAGATGCTTACCATACATCTTTGGAACGTACCTGGTGCATTGCAGAGTCCGAAGGGCATGCGGCGATATGCAAACGTCCCAAAAGGACAAGTGAAAGTCGTCTTCTCTTGATCCTCATGCGCAATGGCAATCTGGTTGTAACCGGAGTATCCATCCAAGAAGCAATAGTAGTCATGGCCCGCCAAACGCTCAAACATTTGATCAATGAATGGCAGAGGGAAGTGATCCTTCTTAGTGGTGGCGTTGAGCTTCCTATAATCAATGCAAACTCGGTGGCCGGTCACGGTCCTTTGCGGTACCAACTCATTCTCAGCATTCTTCACAACAGTGACTCCAGATTTCTTTGGTACCACTTGTATTGGTGACACCCATTTGGAGTCTGAAATGGGGTAGATGACACCACAATCAAGGAGTTTGATAACCTCCTTCTTCACAACTTCCATCATAGGAGGGTTGAGACGGCGTTGAGCCTCTCTAGTGGGTTTAGTCCCCTCCTCAAGAAGTATCCTATGGACACAAGTCGTAGGGCTTATTCCCTTGATATCTGCTAGGGTCCATCCAATAGCAGTCTTGTGCTCCTTAAGTACACTCACCAAACGCTCCTCTTGAGTAGATGTAAGGGTAGACGACATAATCACAGGCAACCTCTCATTATCTCCCAAATAGGCATACTTCAAATAATCCGGTAAGGGCTTGAGCTCAAGCACGGGTGCCTGAACAACTGAAGGAAGTGCCTTATTAGTAGATAAAGGAATGGACAAGGGAGGAGTATACTTACCTTCATAGGGCATGAGCTCTAAAGCAAAAACGTTGTCCATCACGTCCCTTTCACACGTGTTCAAGAGTTCTTCCATGGGAATGCTCTCTTCATCCTTAGTGTAACCAACCCCTTGTTCAAGTGTTGGGGCTATAGTGTCTTCTCTCATAATATCTAGTATACCCGCGCAAGGGAATCCAAAACATCAATAGAATAGCAACTATGAACATCAAGAGGATACCTCATGGCTTCGAAGACATTGAACCCAATCACTTCTCCATCAAACTCCATTGTGAGGGAGCCGGCGTACACATCAATCTTTGTCCTTGCAGTGCTCATGAATGGCCGGCCTAGAAGCAGTGGTGTTGCGACCAAGGGGGATTCCTCCATCTCTAGGACGTAGAAGTCAGCTGGAAAGATCAATTGGTCCACCTGCACAAGCACATCTTCCAACATACCCTTAGGGTAGACGTTAGACCTATCAGCTAGTTGGATGATCACATTATCACGTTTAAGTTCCCCTAATCCCAAAGTCACATATACTGAATAAGGCATCACATTAATTGAAGTGCCTAAATCTAGCATACAATTAGAAAATTTAGAATTACTAATTTGGCATGGGATAGTGAAACTTCCAGGGTCCGGACACTTAGGAGGTAACTTCCTTTGTATCATTGCTGATATGACTATTTTTGGCACTACCGATGATTTTTGGCACTTTACGGCAACGGCGCCAAAAACTGATATGACTTTTGCAAGCATCAATTTAAAACTCTAAAATCATCGGTAGTATAAAGCAAGTAGGGATCGTTAACAACGGGAATTAGGGGTAGTACCTAAACAAAGAATTGTCACAAAGAATTATTATTCACAAATTATTAACAAAGTATTTACACACGTTACACGAAATCAAAGGGGGTTTAAGAATTATTTTACGAAAACTAATTTACTAAACTGCAAAGAATAAATTAAATGGAATGGAACGATGAAACATAGATCAAATAATCAACAACCACAAGTATACAAATTTACCAATCATTGAATTGAAAACTAACTAAGTCCCTAGTCATGAATTCGAAATTAACATATGTAAGATGTTGGACCACCACACATCTCCCAAATAAACATCTTCCTATGAATTTCAACCTAAGCGACCACACCTAGATTAAACAATCAAACATGCAAAGGTAGCTAATCTAAACATGTTCAACGCATAAGAAAAAACTTGTTAATTAAAGTGCACGACCTAGTGAGACCACTCAACTATCCATGATCCTTCTTATTTGATTCCAACGTTAAAGACAAAATCAAACAAGCAAATTCACATAAACTACTAGAAGAATCAATTAATTTCAATCCGATAATTAAATAAACTTATATAAATAGGCTGAAAATTACATAATCCATGAAAAGTTAACTAATACAAAGGTAAACAAGCAACAACGAGGTATGAATTTAAAGGCTAAAACGAAATACACCATATGAACAAGTTGAAGATCTTGAAACCACAAAACCTTGAATCCTTGACCACAAGTAATCCAAGCCGTGAAGACAAGTTGGTGATGAAGATGGTGATGTCGAAATATGGTTGGTGATGATGGTGATCACGCCTTCTCCTCCTCCTTGAAGCCTTGAGAACCCTTGCACTAGAGAATGGAAGGTGGTAGCCTAGAGCCTTGTGTTTGCCGAAATTTATAATGAGGAATGGTGTGTAGAATTGTGTTGAGAAGCCCTCTATTTATAGGAGAACATGGAACCCTAGGAACAATCTTAACCGTCCATAAAAATTTCCTTGTGTGGCCGAGATTTCCTTGAGTAGTCACCAAGAAATCCTTCTCTTCTTTATGCCGTAATCATGTCTAGATACATCCAATAATTTCTGATTTTATTCCTTGAAAAACTCTTGGAGAACTATATGAAATAAAACTCTTGTGTGCGGCAACTACAAACCCTAAACCTTTTAGGGTTTTATTTTCGGCACTATTCATCCTCCTTCTAGAAAACATGCGGCAACAACCCTAAATGGGTTAGGGTTTACTCAAAAGTCCAATGGACTTGGGCTTTCACATCTTGGGTTAAATTTCATGGATTTAGGCCTCCATCTTGGGCCTCACGGTAGCCCACCTCTTAATGGGCCTCGAAAAAGCCCATTAAGCTTCGTAATTTTTCGAGCTCCCGTTTCCCATTCCGAGCTGAAATAGTAATCCTGGTTGCACTAGGACTCCTACTCACTTTAGGATTCCTGACGTCATTAGGATTCCTGGTCAAAACAGGAAAGAACTCAAATTAGGGAAGTTCCATTTTTAAAACAAGAAAAATTTCAGATGAGGAAAGTTTATTGGTCACAACAGGAAAAGTCCTAAAAACCTCATTTCCGCACATGTTCACATTCAAACATCATTTAAGGACTCAATTATGGAAACTAAGCTAAAATAGCAAAGTTACAATTAAATCATAGCCAAATAATAGGGAAAACACATTAAAAACGTCACATTATATGCTCCTATCAACCTCAACTAATCTGCAAATCTGGGCAATTTAAAAACCAAAAGGCCCAGAGAAAAGCATTTAATAAAAATGTTAGAGTGAGTGGACAAAAATAATATTATCGGAAAAATAATAATATTTATGCTTTCCCAAAATTTTCTTATTAAACAGTGTGCATGCAATTATTTAAATTAAGAGCTCAAAAATCATAAATTTCCATCCGATAAAAATGTTGGGGAAATGGTGGGGAGGAGAGGTAATCACACCATACTAACAATCAACGTCTCCCTATCTCCCGTACGTATTCACTCGCCACAAAGGCAAGTCGAACACTGGGCACCGGTGAGCTTATCACCATAGATAAGTCATCACCTCGTCAGACAGACGGATGGGCTCCGGAGACTCCATCCCCTCGCCACGAAGGCGGAAAAACCAGCATGCATGCAGCTTCGGGTAACTGTATGGTGATGATAACATATAGGGAAAATCACCGAAACCTCTCATGGAAAACATCGAAAACGCTCCCCAAAATCAAATCATAAAATATTGAGGCTTAATACGAAAACTCATCACGAAGAAGATAGCTCGGAAGGAAAAATTATTTCCTCAAATATCCCTTAAAAACCATTAAGCCTCAAATAATACATTTCCCCAAAATATCCTCATATAACAGAAAGTCTCAAATGCTAGCAAAACATTATCTCGAGCCTCAATAAAATTTCGGGAAGGAAAAATAGATCCGCATATTTAAAATCCACAAATTCAATTGTTGGATATGGAAATAACACTGAAATAACACTCGTGCTCGAGAAATACGTATAAATCACGTGATTAACAGTTCCTAACGAAATATGAAATAATTTCTCGAACAATAAACCATAAATCCCATAATGCAAAATTTCTCGTAAAGAATCATAGGCCAAGTCTCGAGCTAATATTTTTAAAGGCTATGAAGCTGGCATAACTCAGAAATCCAATAAAAATTGGAAATCGAAATAAGAGAATCATAATCCGTGCCCGAGACTTAAAATCACAAATTAAGTATGATAAACAAGGATTTATTATGAGAAAATAATTATCTTAAAATTTAAAATTTGCATGCACATTTAATTTAAATCAAAAGTCCACTCACAGATTTTTCGGCTAACCCTCAAGCGTAGCACAAATTGTCCTCGGTCGATGGCTCAACTCGTCCTCCTGGACAAAACGAATTACGCTAAAAGATTAATTTGACGATCGAGCGATAAATTAGAAAAATTGACCAATTAACTCAATTAGGGTTTCCACCGGGAAATTCGTGTTTTCTCCAAATCCAACTATAAATTTCGAAACCCGTGACTTCTCAATATTTACTCTTCTACTCTTCGACACATTTAATTATCCATAATACTCGGCGACACATCCCACGGTCGGATTGTTGCGGTTCGATAAATCGAACGAACCACAAACCGTAATCATACTTTAATTAACCACAAGATCTAATTTCAACGATCCAACCGCACAACATCCTCCAAATTAATATCTTAATATCCCAGTCAAATTCGGTGACCATCCAACGGTCACGCATTAAAGTAAATCGTACCTCGTACGTAAATTAACCCGAAAACAATCAAATTAAATCTTAAACTTCGGTAACTTCCTACAAACCATATATCAACACGTCCGTAAGGAAAAATACAAGCTAACGGACCAAAACACATCACCATTGGAGGCCGGACGCGCCACCACAAGCGGCTGCGCGTGGGCCCCACGCTCCGCCCGACCAACAATCTCCGATGGTCACCAAAATTTAACACAACATTCACAAGGACACAAGGAACAAGTTTTGTAATTACCTCAAGGTCCGAATCGAAGTAGAACTCCACGAATTTGGCTTAGAAGTTTCGGGTGGCCGGATTTTCTTTTCCCCGATCCGCCGCCGTCCGGCGGAGTTAGGTCTCGAAAACGGTGGCGTTGGAAAGCTCTCGAGGAGGGCTTCAAAGCCCAGTAGGTGGTGCAAGGCATCGATGCCGGAAATTGCCAAAACGAACAAAAGAAGATCACAGTCGCCATTGCGACTTTGAGGACTATTTTCGGCGGCCACCGGCGATGGTTCGCCGTGAAACTTGTTGGGTTTGGAAGAGAGAGAGAAGACGAAGAGATTGGGGGTTATGGTAAGTCATGGGGTGGCCGGAAACGCAAGAAATCGCCGACGGAAGTCGGCGGTACTGTGCGCGGGGAGAGAGAGTCGGGAGAGAGAGACAGAGAGAGAGAGAGGAGAGAGAAAGTAAAGACAGAAATGGAAATTTCCGGTTTAGGAAATTTCCTTAAATTCCAGCTTCCCGAAATAGTAACTCATATTCCATGAACCATAACTCTTTCGTACAAAGTCCGATTTTTACGTACTTTATGTCCACGGACTCAGTTTAACGCGCTCTACATCTTCCATGAAGAAAGTTTATCCGAAAACTGAACGAAACAAAAAGTCATCCCGGAAACCCTCTAAACGTACTTTCCGAAGTTAAAAACTTCTTCGAATTAACTTAAATTTTCAATACAATTTATTTAATATCTTTCTTCGATACGGGTCGTGACAAGTTGTGAACTATTTCCAGTAATTTTTCAAAGTGACTGTTCTGCACAGTCTGACTTTGTTTTCAGGATTCCAATCACTATTCAATCCTCCTTTGCCATTTATGCTTCTTTTCCTTGTTTCAACTTATTTTCACAATTTTGCTCCAAAATCTTACAAAACATGAAAACTAAACATTAACATTATTAATAAGCTGTTAGAGAAGCTCAATTCAAGCGATTAAATACACTTTGTGTACATACACATCAGGGAGAGGAGACAAAAGTGAGAGCTCCCCACTCCCGAGCCAAGCACCCTAACAAAGGTGATTTTAGGTTCTATTTATAATCAATCTTTTGGATAAGAGAAATTATAATGCTACTCTCATTCTCTAATATATCAAGGCTAGCTTGTTGCCTCCCTCAACGGAAAACCAAGCTATTCATAGTGACAAGAATTTCAATATTATCTAGCCATATACTCTCAAAGAATGGAAAAGGTTTAATCTCTTTCGTTTTGAAGTTGTAGGAGACCAAACGATCATGGCAAAGAATTATCATCTCATCACTCTTCCAAAGGTACAATGAGCCCCCAAAGCCAAACGGAGGTGGCCGAAAGGATTGTTTTAATGTCCAAGAATCCTTGACACCATCAATGTCATCCAACACCCATATACCAATGTCCCCATCTTCATCAAGCTGATGTATATTATAAAGACCAAAAAGAGCAAGGGATTCATTCCACACCGAAATGCGCATAAAAAAAAAGCAACTGATTCTGGCCTATTTAATTCTTCCGGCAGCAAGACATAATTAAACATCTCTCGATCCATATCAAAATAAACAATAAGTTCCCTAATGTATTCGTAATCACTTTTGAAATAGCAATTTTTGAACTCCTTCTGTTGCTCATGACCCATCCAATAACAAATTCCCTTAAAGTAATAAGGATAATACCTGGGCCAAAAGATACTAGATTCCGTCTCTAAATTACTGAAACTAATCTCTTGCCATGAATTAGTACCAAGGGTATGCACTTCAACTCTAGGAGGAAAAATAATGAGACGGTTATCCTCCAATTCTTCCTCACCATAACATACAATCCTAACAAGTTTGTAATTGTTAGATTTTTGATCATAGCCAAATCCCACATGACTATACAAGTATGTACATTCAAAGTCTGAGAGATTGAGAGGAAGGCATGTTTCTGGAACAAGCTTGAATTCCTTGGTTGCTAGATTGTACAAAAGAAGCTTATGATTACTAGTAACACTACGTAGGCACATCATCCCATGGCATTGACATATTAAAGTTCCAGATTCCAGAATTTCGAGCTCCAAATTTTTCCCCCTTGCCTTTAGATACATGGAAAGCGGATCGCTCAGAACATTCTCAACATTTGAATAATTATTGTTATGCTCGTCACAATCTTTATCATTGCAAAAATCAAGTTTGAAGAAGAGATCAGGTCTCTTGTCAACGTTGGATGTATCACCTATATTATTTAAACAACGCTTGAGCTTCAAGAGGACGTATTGCTGGGAATTGGAGAGGTGTTTGGCTACGAACTCAGAAGTTTCTATTATAGTATGCAACGACTTGTGGATGCACTTGAATCGCATCAAGGATTTTGGAGGCAACCTTGAAAAGATATGCACAACCATGTCTTCTGAAAACTTGCAAAAATCATCTGTCATTTCTTCACTGATGATCTTTTTTGTTCTTTGAACAATATTATGTGATATGTGTGTTTAATTAATTAATTGAGGAAAAATCTGTATATACTAGTGTATGTGTGGATACATTCGCCATAATCACCTTCTTTCTTTTTTTGGCTAGGCAGTTCCGATCCTTTTGGTTTTAATTGGGGGGTGGGAGTTTAACTCATCTAGTATATGGGATATATATATATATTCATGAGAGTTAATGTTGGGATATGATGGCGGTTTACGCGGGCGTGGAAGTCCTATTGGAGTTTCAGTCAATCATTTGTTCTTTAGGACAAAGTCAAATTTTGTGTCGATTAAACTAGAAAGTCGGCATGTTGCACCTAAGTTTTCTAAAATTTTGGAGAATTTCTCAATTAGTCTGTTAATTTTTTTTTTATTCTCAGCTGGTTTTTTTTTCTCGTAAATTTATGTAAAAACTTTATTAAAAAAAATTTGTCATTATCAAGAAATCTAGAAATTGTCTAAACTTATTGAAAAATTTTTCTAAAAAAAATACTATTGGAATTTTCACTATAAATTTACTTTGTGTAGAAAACAAATTTTGTCAAATTTAATTTGTAAATATTTTTTACTATCCCCAAACACTTTTAATGGTCCTTAATAAGAGTTTTTCTTTAAGTGTTCAATACATATTTTGGATCATGAATGGATCATAATTCTATCTTTTCGCTAAACGTGTCTGATCAATTACTAAACCCTTTTTTGATACCTTCTGTTCCTTTTTTGATACCTTGTGTTTCTTGAACAGATCTTTACCATTAACAATTTCAGAACATCATATACTATATATATATAGTGCATGATGAAGTTTTCCTTTTAGTCTTTTACAACTAAAAACTTGGATGTGTTGGGTGATGCATGAAGTTTTCCATGAATTTTAAAATAAGAAAATCAATGAGATATTTGTACTTGTTGCATGTTACTTGCAAAGAGTAGGTAGGGCAGTACTGCAGTAGGCTTGCAAAGGATTTCAATATCACGTGGGCACATACGAGGCACAGATCGAAGAAAGAAAGAAGAAGATTTCGTACCTTTATTTTCTAATTAATCACACCGAAAAAGAGGTTGGGGATTGATAATTCGTTTTGGTGGATGGTGGGTTTTTGCAGGGAAAGAATGATGACACTGCTCGATATGGTTCGAGATTCTTCGAGAAGGCCACTGGTGATCCAAGGTGGGGATGAGGAGGTCTAGTCCCCTCGGAGGTGATCGGAGTTAGGGTACTTAAGGTGTGAATTTCTTTTCTGATTACACGCACATAAGTTTCTTTTTCTAATGGGTTCGGAATTGGTTTGGCTAAGGGGGGTGTATTCAATATAGAGTCTAAATTCTTTTTTTGTATTTTAAAAGTCCATGGGTATTCAATTAGGATTTTAAAAAGTCTTTTAAAATCTCGGTGTATTCATATAGGATTTTAAAATGTCCGTCCAAATTTAATGGTATTGAAAATTTTATTGATTTTCAAAAATTCATTGAAAGATGGATTGTGGAGGATTCTAGGGTCTTTGGTATAAATACAAATCTATCTAGAAATCTTCTCACCAACCTAAAGATTTTGACGCTCAGAATATGAAGGGAGAAGAATAGACAACTTTCTTGACCTCGTTGTAGAAGACGAACAAACTACTCTCTTCTCTAATCAACCAAGGTTAATACTTTCTCATCTATTAACGTTATATATTGATGTTGTTATGATTTTGTGACCAGTATTTTTATTTGCAATATTCATAAATATTAGGGTTTAGAGGTCATCTTCGTGTTCTTGATTCCAGTTTCATATTAATTGATAAAATAGTAATCAATATCTGTATTTTGGTATGTTCCGTGTTTGAACTTGTAAAAGAATTGAATATTGTTTCTATCCTTATTGATTGATCTTCAGGGATGTTGGATAGAAATAAATCATGCATGCTGCGCGCCTAAAGAGAGGTTCATTGCACTTGAGCAGTTGAGCTAGACTAGTCCAATCTGACATAGAATCTAGTATATGTATATATATATATGCTGCCCCCATCAAGTTTTGTATGAGAAATTAATTAAACTCTTATGTATCATTCATGTAGCTAGCTCTGGTTCATATTGATCGATCACTGGTTGATTTCAAGTTATGTGTACGTGATTTGTTTTGATCGATTCTGATGGTCAGCGTTACATGACAGTCTCAACAACCTCAAGGACAAGAGATCCAGATATCATTCACAGGGCTAGGGAATTTATTGTACTACTGTCTAAAACTACAGTTCCGGCATAAGTGGTACGTACAATTCTCGTACAGATATATCCTTTATTGTATAATCAACGTTTTTCAATGTAATGAAGTTCCAAGGCAATAGCCTGTATATAATGTTTTGCACCTTTAATTCAGATATGATGTTTAGGAATACAAGGATTTCTTTTACAATGGAACTCTTTTTTAGTTCAGCGTTTCTGTATTGTTTTACTGATATGAGTGCATAGCATGTTCAAATCACCTGCAACTAGCATTAAAAATGCGAGTTAGAATCAGATTACAACTATAAAAGCATATCAAGTACAAGTTATATTGATTATTACTTAAAGAATAATATAAACTTTGGCTTTGTGTGTACGTATAGTGATATTAATATAGACTTTGGCTTTGGCAGAGAAGAACAATGAGCAGGTCACTGATATAAAACTATTTAACTATTCTTGATGAATTGATCTTGCTAATCAGTAGCTCAAATTGTTCTATCTGATTTGATCTCTTTCTAATTGTTGTTCATTATTTTTATTGTTATGTTCTGGTTCTAGACTCGGAATATTGCTAGAGACTCGATAAGTGCAACGTGAGATTAGCCAACTTCAGAAACGATAGGGGGAAAATTGGGGAGCCTCTATTTAATTTATTGTTTTTGGTTTGTTGTTTGCTGTTTGTTATATATATATGGGAAAAAATCACCTTTAGTCCCTCAACTTTGACTCGTTCGACACTTTCGTCCCTGAACTTTGAAATATATCACTTTCGTCCGTGAACTTCAACACCGACTATCACTTTCGTCCCTGACCGGAAAAAAATGGTGCAAAACATATGCCAAAATGTTCGCACGGATGAGAGGAGTAACTTTTATAACTGGGGCTAAACTCGATTCGGCCTAGAATGGCTCGAATTTAGCCCGAAAGCCGGTGGTGGCCGAAACTTTAATTGTAAAATTCTCCGCCGTCCGGCGACGGTTTGAGGCGGGGTTGGTGGCGTTGAACTCGCCTCAAGAAGGGCTTCAAAGTCCAATATGTGTTGTCGTTCGAATTGGCCAGAATCGGAGGTTTATTTGGTGAAAACTTCGGTCAGGGACGAAAGTGATAGTTTTTTTCAAAGTTCAGGGACTAAAGTGATATATTTTAAAGTTCAGGGACGAAAGTGTCGAATGAGTCAAAGTTCAGGGACTAAAGGTGATTTTTTCCCTATATATATATATATATATATATGATTTCAATTGTTAATCTTGAAGTGATAAATGATTTATTGTCTGGTCAAAATGTTTATATATTATTATGGAAGGAGGGGTTGTCTTGATAGAATTGGTGATCGAGGTTAGACAATATGACTAGCAAAAGGGGGATCATTAGTTGGGTTGGGGATTAATTCATATGTTAGGGCATCTAGAGTCACCTGTAAAAAAGAGAAAAATCCTCATATGGTACCTGAACTATTACCAAATGCAATTTTTGGTACCTGAACTTTCATAAAGAACTTGGTGGTACCTGAACTATTCCTCCGTTTGCCATTATAGTACCTACCGTTAAATATTTCGTTAAGTGCTTATGTGGCATGGGTAAAACTTGTAATTTGGTGACTAAAATATGGGCAAAACAGTCATTAAATATTTTTTACTATTAAATTTAAAAATAAAAATAAAAATTAATTATGCAAAAAAAAAAATATATTAACATAATCAAATTAGAGTTTTTAACCCCAAACATTCAAGATTAAAAATGCAAAAATTATTTTTATTCTCAAATATTCAAGATTAAAGATGCCATGTAGGTGGTTTTATTATTAAAATTTAAAATCAAAATAAATTATCATTATTTTTAATTAATAATAAAACCACCTACATGGTAATAAATTATATTAAAAACATAAAAATTGGAAATAAATTATATTATAAAAATAAAAATAATTTTTATCATTTTTAGTCTTGAATTGTGGATAAATCATCTAATTTTTTTTTTGTATAATTTATTTTGAAAATTAAAAATAAATGAAATGACTGTTTTCCCCATGCCACATAAGCGTTTAACGGAATATTTAACGGTAGGTACTATAATGGTAAACGGAGGAATAGTTCAGGTTCCACCATATTCTTTATGAAAGTTCAGGTACCAAAAATTGCATTTGGTGATAGTTCAGGTACCATATGAAGGTTTTTCCCTGTAAAAAAAAGGTAAAATACATGGTATGAGGCGTGTAGGCCCCTTGTGTTCTAGCGTGTGGGTTATCGGGTAGATTGGAGAAGGTATCTGTACGTGGAGTTCTTATTGCATACGTGTATGATCTTTTAATTATTGTTTGACAAATTGTTGCTTGAAGAGGTTTAGCCTCCTACTGGGCTGTTTATGCTCACCCTTAATAAACTTTGCAGGTACTGAACATGAAGTTTAAGCTTTGACTAGTGTGAATAATGTGAAATAGGCTTGAGTTCGTCCTGTTTTTCTAGAATAATAGCGAGGACTGCTAGCAGGTACTTTTGCCATTGTAACATAGGTGTGATACGTTTCTTTTAAGTCTAGTTGAATAAATGACTACCAATGAGTAGTTTGTACTAAACTAGATGTAAATTATGCATTTTAATATAAGTTTCTTTTCCAGAATCCAATTTCTTATTAGCTATGTTCTTTTATTTCCTCTATCATATTTTTATTATAGAATTAATTATTTTATTTTCTATAATTAAAATATGATTCACACTTTAACTCGGAAAAAGAAAAATTATAAATTTGGGTTGGGGTGTGACAAGAGGCCATGCATTCCTGATTCCTATTGAGCAAGTAACGCTAAGTTATGCATATGAAGATCACGAAATCTCATACCTCCCAACTCTTTGGGGTGACACAAGCACTTCCATGACATCCAATGAACTTTCTTGTTTTCAGGTTTTACTACTCCACCAAAATTTTACACACATTTGATGAATACTATTGCAAAAAAGTTTACATCTATCTAGTCTCATGTTATTTCTTCTTCCAGAGATAAAGTTAATCAAGCTAATTTTTGGTGTTAGGATGATGTGGCAACAGTTGACCTTGGATAATTCGGAGCATCCTAATTTTATGAAATTTGCATAATTTCACACTCCTCTAACTTCAGAGGAGCGAGATCTATGAGGAGCTCACAAGCTTTGCAAGCCAAATATATTTAATTTATGTTTGGCTCAATTTTTTTTTATCGAACTTATTATTCTGTTCTTGATTTAACTATTTTTTTTCCTCAAATTGAACTTGAAGGAACTGAATATGAGTCAAACTTGAACTATATGGAGCTAATTTCCAGCCCTAAATGTGAGTACCAAGGAAAAGGTTCCAGAAGAGAAGGTGTAAGTATCACATATACTAGATGGAGACCACACACTGTGTGTAGAGTTAAAAAAAAGAGTAGTAGAGATGAAGAAAAACTTAGGAGTGTTTAAGGTATTTTGATTTTATTTTTTTATTTAAAAATTGATTTTATTGTCCTTTTTAAATAAGTTGATATCTAATATTTTTTATTTATAAAAAGATAGGGAGAGTCTCTAATGAAGACCCTTATAATGAGAACTTGATGATGATTTTTCGATTAGACCTACTTTTTTATTACATCTCAACAAATCAACCGTTCAATATATATAATGTCTCTTCTATAGATGTGATTGATCATTAATGTATTGGTTGTTTATTTAGTTCACTATTTTTATTTAAATTTTATTACTGTTGGACATTTATTTGAGCTCAACATTAGTTCGAGCTGAATGAGCAAAACTAAGCCTAGCTCAAACTTGAGCCCGTTCACAATCTAGGTGAGCTCGAAAAGCGAGAGCTCCCCACTGCCGAGCCAAGCACCCTAAGAGCATCAGCAGTGGGGACTCATTTTTTGGACCCAAATATAGGTCTAAATTGGTTGTAATTTAAATTTGAGTCCATCGGAATAGTGGATAAAAGGACTTACTTTTTTGAGTGCCACAGTGGTGCATGACTCATTTTTTGATTCATTTTTTTGGACTTATATTTTTGGACTCAAATTTGGGTCTTAAATTTGAGTCATCTCCACTGTGGCATATAGATATTGGACCCAAAAACCCCACTTGTTTTCTCTTATTGATAAATCATCAATTTCTCTCTCCAAAATTCTCTCAAATTAGTTGCACATGGGGGGACCCACAAATATAGGTCCAAAATTTTTGAGTCCAAACTAGACCTATATTTGGGTCCAACATTTGGGTCTCCGGCAACTATAAGTCATACTCCCTCCGATCCACTGTGAGTGTTTTTGGACCCAAATATAGGTTTTGGACCCAAATTTGGGTCCCCATTGTGGATGCTCTAACAAAGGTGCTTTTTAGGTTCTATTTATAATCAATCTTTTGGATAGGAGAAATTATAATGCTACTCTCATTCTCTAATATATCAAGGTTAGCTTGTGGCCTCCTTCAGCGGAAAACCAAGCTATTCATACTGACAAGAATTTCAATATCATCTCGCCATAAACTCTCAAAGATGGGAAAAGGTTTAATCTCTTTCGTTTCGAAGTTGTAGGAGACCAAACGATCATGGCAAAGAATTATCATCTCATCCCTCTTCCAAAGATATAATAAGCCCTGAGAGCCAATCGGAGGTGACTGAAAGGAGTGTTTTAATGTCCAAGAATCCTTGACACCATCAATGTCATCCAACACCCATATACCAATGTGCTCAGGTTCAACAAGCTCATGTATATAATAAAAACCAAATACAGCAAGGGATTCATTCCACACCGAAATGCGCATAAAAATAGCAAATGATTCTGGACTGTTTAATTCTTCCGGCAGCAAGACAGAATTAAACATCTCTCGATCCATATCAAAATAAACAATAAGTATCCTAATGTATTCGTAGTCATTTTTGCAATAGCAATTTTTGAACTCCTTCTGTTGCTCATGACCAATCCAATAACAAATTCCCTTAAAGTAACAAGGAAAATACATGGGCCAAAAGATGGTAGATTGCGTCTCTAAATTACTGAAACTAATCTCTTGCCATGAATTAGTACCGAGGGTATGCACTTCAACTCTAGGAGGAAAAATAATGATACGGTTATCCTCCAATTCTTCTTCACCATAACATACAATCCTAACAAGTTTGTAATTGTCAGATTTTGGATCATAGCCAAATCCCACACTAGACTTGCCCTTACATTCCAAGTTTGAGGGATTGAGAGGAAGGCATGTCTCTGGAACAAGCTTGAATTCCTTGGTTGCTAGATTGCACAAAAGAAGCTTATGATAGCTCGTAACACTACCTAGGCACAGCATCCCATGGCATTGACATATTAAAGTTCCAGATTCCAGAAATTCGAGCTCGAAATTTTTCCCCGTTGCTTTTAGATACATGGAAAGCGGATCGCTCAGGACGTTCTCAACATTTGAATAATTATTGTTATGCTCGTCACAATCTTTATCATTGCAAAAATCAAGTTTGAAGAAGAGATCATGTCTCTTGTCACCGTTGGAACTCGTCTGCTTCATGAGGACGTATTGAGTGGAATTGGAGAGGTGCTTGGCTACGAACTCAGAAGTTTCTATTATAGTAAGCACCGATTTGCGGATGCACTTGAATCGCATCAAGGATTTTGGAGGCAACCTTGATAAGATATGCACCACCATGTCTTCTGGAAACTTGCAAAAGTCGTCTGTCATTTCTGCACTGATGGTCCTTTTTGTTCTTTGACCTCTTTCCTTTCTATTCGTATAGATACATCTATATATCACACAGAGACAAAACGGAACACTATGATTAGACTCTTTGAGAACTCCGGCCAAAATATTCTGTGATATGTGTTTAATTAATTAATTGAGGAAAAATCTGTATATACTAGTGTGTGGATACATTCGCCATAATCACCTTCCTTCGTTTTTTGGCTAGGCAGTTCGGAACCTTTTGGTTTTAATTGGGGGGTGGGAGTTTAACTCATCTAGTATATGATGGCAGTTTATGCGGGCGTGAATGTCCTATTGGAGTTTTAGTCAATCATTTGTAGAATTCATGAGGACAAAGTCAAATTTTGTGTCGATTAAACTAGAAAGTCGGCATGCTGTACCTGTGACCCTTAAAAATTTGGAGAATTTCTTAATTAGTCTGTTATTTTTTTTTATTCTCAGATAGTTTTTTTTCTCGTAAATTTACTGACTTTCAGTAAAAACTTTATTGAAAAAAATGTCCTTATTAGGAAATCTAGAAATTGTCTAAACTTATTGAAATTTTTTTCAAAAAAAAATGTTTATTGGAATTTTCACTATAAATTTACTTTGTGTATAAAAAAAATTGTCTAATTTAATTTGTAAATTTTTTTACTATCCCCAAACACTTTCAACGGTCCTTAATAAACATAAGACTTTTTCTTAAAGTGTTCAATGAATATCTTAGATCGTGATATACAAGGTACGTCAACAGAGTTCTTTTTTTAATATAAATAAATAAAGGATTAAGCGATATCAGCTTCTAAGTGATAGCCAATTTGGGGCGCCAAAAGAGAGGGTCCATCAGTTCTGGGAGCTCACCGCCTATCCCTCCATTTATTTTTATTTATAACTAAAAAAATTACAAAGAGGAAAGGGAGACCAAACCAAGAGTCCATTGGATTTTCAATACATTGATCCTTTTTTTTTTTCAAGAAGGAAGAAGTATTGTTGACATCAAATACGATTACAATCGTAACAAAAGGCATCCATAATGAAATTTGGAGCATGAGACAACCACTCAACATGGACATTAGAATCAAAACTAAATGGAGCTAGCCTATGCGCAACATGATTAGTAGTATGAGACGCATGCTGAATAGAGAAGCCAGGAGAGGCCTTGAGAAGAGTTTTAATGTCCTCAATAAGATTACCTAGAGGAGACAAATCCTCTCCAATCGAAAGAATAGCAGTGACTGCAAGAAGACAGTCACTATGTATCACTGCTGTCGTGGCCTCCAATGACTGCAAAAACTGAATGCCATTCTTAATTGCTAGGAGCTTAATTTGCTGTGGAGAAGCCACAAACTCTTTCTTGTAAGCACATCCAGCAAGAAACTCACCCTTGTCATTTCGAACTACTCCACCCACACCCCCAAAAAATAGGGAAGGAATAAAAGCCCCATCAACATTAATTGAGCTTTAATACATTACTAGAGGGAGGACGCCAAGCCCTTGCTGCTTTGTGAGTGTGCACGGAAGAAGCTAAATCAGATTGATTAGCTTGAAGAAAATCCTCATACCAGGCCATAGACATTGTGACTAGCAAAGGAGCTGGTTTCACAATATTATTCCAGAGCTTATCATTTATTCCTCCATAGACTCCATATGATCATCAACAATTTAGCAAAATTACCCGGAGCCAATTAATGAAGAAGATTGCTCCAGCATCCATTCCTTAAAGTTGAAACTTGAAGTAAATGGAACATGTAGAGAGAAAGGGACACTTGAGAGAATAGCTCTCGCCGTAGGACAATCACAAAAAAGATGCCCAACTGTCTCTAATTGATGAGGGAAAAGTAAGCAATGCAGTTCATCCATATACCCTTTAGTAAGTAATCTCTCCCTAGTAGGAAGTAAATTGTGACATGCCCTCCATAGGCAGATAGCAACCTTCCCTGGCACTTTGGCATTCCACAAAGCCTTCCAAAGAGAAGCATAAGGATCCCCATGAGAAGGAGAAGAGAGTATATCACCAAGAACAAAATCACGAGCAATCTGATAAGCCGTTTTAGTTTAAAAGAAACATTTTCTCTCAAGCTTCCAAGTAACTCGATCTCGCAGATAGCTAGGACTCAAAGGAATACACAGGATCGATTCCACTACCTCATGAGGAAAGAGAGATTGTAAAGAGCTTACATCCTAATGATGAGTGATAGGGTTGATCAAATCAGCAACTAATTGATGAGGACAACCCACAGGTGGAAGAAATGTATGAACTGAGATATTTGGGATCCAATTATCCTTCCAAATATTTATATTTGTACCATAGCCAACCTTCCATAACACTCCCGCTTGCAGCACAAGACGTGCTTCCATAATACTCTGCGAAGAAAAAGACACAGTATCTCCCATATCAGCTTCCGAAAAGAGCTCTCAGGGAAATAGAGTGACTTATAAAGTCTAGCAATAAGAGAAGTTGGATTCGAAAGCAATCTCCAACCTTGCTTGGCAAGCAAAGCAAGGTTATGAGCATGAAGATTCTTTAAACCCAAGCCACCCTCAGCCTTAGTCTAGCACATATGATCCCAAGAACGCCAATGAATCTTCTTTTTCTCCTCTGTGTGTCCCCAAAAGAATTGAGCACAAAGTTTATGTAAGTCATCACAAAAACTCGTAGGAAGCATATAGCAACTCATCACATATGTTGGGATTGGTTGAGCTACCACTTTAATCAAAATTTTCTTACCAGCAGCACTGAGAATCTTTGTACACCAACTAATAAGCTTCTTTGTTAATCGATCTTTCAAAAAAGCAAAAATAGCAGTCTTAGATCTACCAACATGAAGCAGCAAACCAAGATACAAACCATGATCTTCCACACACTTAACCTCCAGAATAACAGCCAAATGCGATTGCAATTCAAGGTGCATATTCTTACTAAAAACAACATTGCTTTTTTTAAGATTGATCTTTTGCCTCGAGGCCCATTCATAAAGATTTAGTAAACCCCGAAAATAGTGACATTCCTCTATTGTAGCGTCCCCAAATAGGAAGCTATCATTGGGAAGGAGAAAATGATGAATGACTGGAGCTCCCGGACACATCACCAAGCCTTTTAGAGAACCATAAGATACAGCACTAGATAGTAAAGATGAAAGCCCTTCAGTACACAATATGAAAAGATATGGAGATAATGGATCTCCTTGACGAATGCCTCTCTTGAAGGAACAATGTAACCCGTCGGTTCCCATTAACAAGGACAGAATAACTGGCTGATTTGATGCAGTACATAACAATATCAATCCACTGTCGTGCAAACCCCAATTTAACCAAGATTGCTTCCAAAAAATTTCATTCTAGCCTATCATCGGCTTTACTAATAGCAAGCTTAAGAGAGAAAAAACCACAGTCAAATAATATGATAACACAATTGAGAGAATACTTCAGAGTAATTTTATCCTTTAGGAGGTTTTTATACAAGTAGGAGGATATAAAATATGGTAAGTAATAAATTTAATAAAGCCTATACTGATTACAGAATATTCTATACTAATTAATTACATAATATTATCTATACTAATTACAGAATATTATGTCGTAATTACTGAATATACAACATAACTCCAAGGATCCATTTTAGGTAAGTATGACTCAAGCTAACACTCCCCCTCAAGTTGGGGCATACAAATCTTTGATGCCCAACTTGCCTAGTGAGTCATAGAAAGTCTTACTGGAAACAGATTCCGTAAGGATGTCTGCTAACTATTCCTCTGACTTCACAAAAGGAAATGAAATAATCTGGGCATCTAACTTCTCTTTGATAATGTGTCTGTCAACCTCCGCATGTTTAGTCCTATCATGCTGGACTGGGTTACGAGCAATATCAACAGCAGCTTTGTTGTCACAAGTCATGGCTTTCTTTTGTCGGAAGCCCAAGTCTGTAAGAAGATTCCTCAACCATAACAACTCACAAACACCACGGTCATCCCTCTATATTCAGCTTCTGCACTTGACCTAGCAACCACCTTTGTTTCTTACTCTTCCAAGTAACCAAATTACCCCCAACAAAGGTAAAATAACCTGAGGTAGACCTTCTGTCTGTGATACACCCTGCCCAATCTGCATCTGTATAACCACTGAAATCTAGATGACCATTCTTAGAGAATACAAGACATTTTCCTGGTGCAGATTTCAAATATCGTAAAATGCATACTACAACATCCATATGAGACTCACTGGGGTTATGCATAAATTGACTCACAACACTGACAACATATGCAATGTCAGACCTGCTGTGTGATAAGTAAATGAATTTTCCAACTAACCTCTGATATCTGGCCTTATCTATAGGAACCTGATCTGGATACTCAGCAAGCCGACGGTTTTGCTCAATATGTGTGTCAGCTGGTCTGGTCTGCTATCGAGCATGCATGTTTCTGCCAATAAGTCAAGGACATACTTCATTTGACATACTATCGCTCACCATGGCAACCTCAATCCCTAGAAAATACTTCAGTTTTCCCAAACTCTTCATTTAAAATTCAGAACTCAACTACATCTGTAGTCTTTGAATTTCTTCTACATCATCACCTGTTACCACCATATCGTCCACATAAATAATCAAAGCAGTGAGCATAGCTTTTCTATGTTTCAAGAACAAGGTGTGATCAGAGTTGCTCTGTTTGTAGCCAATCTTCCTCATAAACATAGTAAACCTTCCAAACCAAGCTCTTGGGAACTGTTTAAGTCCATACAAGAACTTCCTCAATCTGCACACTACTCTTGTACCAGTTGATGTACCATATCCTGGGGGAAAATCCATATACACCTCTTCATTCAAATCACCATGCAAAAAGGCATTCTTGACATCAAACTAATGCAAAGGCCAATCAAAATTAGTTGCAAGAGATATCAGTACTTGAATTGTGTTAATTTTAGCCACTGAGGCAAAGGTTTCTCCATAATCAATCTCGTATGTCTAGGTATACCCTTTAGCAACTTATCTCGCCTTGTACCGCTCAATGGACCCATCTGGATGATGTTTGACTATATAAACCCACCTACATCCCACCGTTCGTTTGCCACAAGGCAAAGGTACTAACTCCCAAGTGCTTCCATCTCTGCTTCCATTGCCTTAAACCATTTCGAATCCCTCAAAACATCCGGCACTATACTAGGAATGGATACAGAAGATAATTAATTCACAAAAGATGCATAAGACTTTAATAACCTGTAGGTGGACACAAAATTAGCAACAAGTTATTTGGCTTTGGCTGTAAGATTGGGTTCATACTGTTTAGCAGCCTGTGCATGAGTTGTACGGTCAAACAATATTTTTGTTTTCACAGGTATATGTAACTAATATTTCTAGATTCATGAAGGGGTTCAAGACGATCCTCAGGAGCACACTGATCAGGAGAGATAGTTGAGGGAAAGGGAGATATTGGAGCTTCGTGAACATCCTGCAACTGTGATTCAATAGTAATTTGGACATGAGTTGGTGTAACAGGTGGTTCAAAGGAAGATGCATGATGTTGTGTAACAAATTCTTGATCCAAATTTTCTAATTCAATTGGGCTCAAGTTCTGACAATTTGGGCCTTTTTCAGCAAATTTTGCTAATTGATCAACTTCATATTTTCTGGCATCTTCTCCACATCAGGGTTATCACACTTCTGCTGAACATTATCTAATTCACTCTTTTGAGACACACCATTAATAACAATTTCATTGAACTTCTCTTCCAAATATGACTGATTCTCCCACTGAAGAGAATGATCAGTGGAAGAGAAATAACAAGCATTTTCAAAAAAAGTTACATCCATGGTCACATAAAACTTCTTTGTAAGAGGATATATGGTAGCACTTAATTGTAGCCCTTTTGTTGAGTACCATACCCAACAAAGACACACTTGGGTGCTATACTTGTTGCAGTTTATTGAATTCACCTTGATAAAAAAAAAAAGTGTTCCAAATATCAGTTTTTTCCTCCAGATCGTCGTCTACATCACTCAACAACCTCAGAAATTACAAGCCTATGGTACTCTACAAATCAATCTCAGATTCTCAGCTACTTCTTTGTTTTTTTTTGGACTGATCTCAGCTACTTCTCAATCCGTGAAAATTCCCAAATCAACCAAAACCCAAACATTCAAGCATAACCCAAAAGCTCAATTCTCCTCCTGCAAATACTCATTTTCTCAATAAGGATGTTTTTGTGGGGTTGGTGCTAATGGGTTCGATTATTCGAGTTTTAATATCATTGAGTTCAATAATCTCGTTTTACTTTGCTAGTCAAAATTATCCGAATTAAAGTGGCAGAAGACTGGAAGATTAAAGTGGCAGCCATAAATCAGAGAAGAAATTCCCAGAAATCATCAACGTTTTGAGCTCTGAAGAGTTGAAGATTAAGGCGTTTGTGTTTGAACAAGGGCTGGGCATTTGCCTACACAACCATGGGTGGGTAGCAATTTTCTTCCCAAATTGTTTGTTCCACAAATCCACACAAGGAATTACTAAACAAAAATAACAAATTAAAAAGAAGCAGAAAGATAGATGATCAATACAAACAGGTCGAGCAAATTCGATCTTGACGGGCTGTCCTCCAACAACAATCCCTTTGCAATATATGCGTCCTTCACCGCCGCAGCTTCCTCCTTGCGTTTGAACAACACAAAGGCATAGCTCTGCGATGAGTATGACGTCTCACCGTCTAATGCACCGTATTGGGAAAATATTTCCATCAGATCCAAATCGATGATATCCCTCCCTATGTTCCCCACCCTTGTTCTGTTGTTCGACATCGTCCTTGCTTTGTCTGCGCCTTGCTTGCTCGGTTTGGCCGCAAGCAACGCCGGTGCCGACGCCATTTGTGTGATTGAATTCAAACCATGTTGGCTATTGGTTCAGTTCGGAAAAAATTATGTTGGGAGGAGAATGATGGTGTTCTTCTTCTCTGCCTGAAGACAGCTTTTCTTGTTCATAAGATGGGGTTCTTGGTTTTTGTTTTTTTTTTTATCAAGTGAAATTCATTCAATACTCAGCAATTGCAATAGCAACTACAGTCCCAACTAAGGGAATACATCCACAAGACTACTACCAATATACTAAAACTAGATATCCTTACTCGAAAAAGAAGGGATTGACTAGTCAAATGATTCAAACGGGAGCGGAAATGAGCGGTTGACTGGGCCAAATTGGCTAATAAATAGCATAATTGGTTAGGCATACCTTTCGGATAGCCCATCCTAGCATTTTTCATCGACATCAACGTCAATGTAATCAACACAGGCTGGTAGTCAATCACACAGCTAAAAGCCGGCAAAAGACTGGGTCTTATGAACAAAGGACTGATTACCCAAAACCAGACCCCCGCCAGAATCCTTGACAACAACCTTGACTCGAAAAAGCAAGGATTTACTTGAGGTCTGTAATCAGACCCAAAACCAAAACGTAAAACTAACAAAAAAAACAAAAAAACAGCACATATAACCAAAGCACCACCACTTTCGAAGAACGAGCTAAGAACCGCAGCCGGAAAAGCACCGATGTCGACAGACCACCCTTGCAAAACTAAAACCCCAGCAGCACCACATAAACCAACCTGCAGCCACCACTCTTAACGTCGATCCACACTTGCAATCCTACATTGACCAACAGCCACCAAACAACAGTAGCTCTGTCACATCTCCAGATCGATGGCTGGCAAAGCCACCGTGGATCCTAACCGTCAAACCTCCAACACCCAAAAAGTCTTGCCGCCGCACCAGAGGCCGTTCACAACAGTAAAAATGACAAGTCCAACTACCCGACCAGTCAAACCTTCGCAAATCCAAACCTCTATCCTCAAAGCCCATCGAAACAAGACCTAAAGGTCACACCCCCACAACCGCCGACCACTTCTCCAGCCCTCAGTCCCCATACTCTGGCCAAACCAGCAACCACCCTCGACCCCAAATCAAGATCCGTCAGACCCATCAAAACCAGGACCCGCTTCTCTCATCCTCAATCATCCAATACCCATTCCTCCAACCCTCAACCAATCATTGATCCACCCTAGACCTGTCGAACCTGAGGCATCGAAGACCCCCAATAGCAACCGCATCCGCCCCCATTGAAACAACCAGATGCGAACCCGAACCCAAACCCCAACGTTGAAACCATCCACCCCAAGTCCCCTTGAAACCAAAACAAAACTGCAGATCCCCCCTTCCAACTAAGAGGGACAGCCGCACCAAACAAACTCCCCCTCCCGGACCGGAACGCAGCGACAGAGGAGTCGGCGGCGTCCGGCCGGGAGGAGAAAACTCACAGTCTCTCATCTCTGTGTATTAGCGCGTGAGGCGCGTTCAGCTAGGGTTGTTATATATTTTATTGTATGTAATGGTTCTTGGTTCTTGTTATTATGTTCTTTCTTATTATTATTATTTATTTTTTCTTTACAAAAAAAATTAATCTGATTCCCGTTAATTTAATCTAGACCATTAAATGAATTTAAATCTGAGGGCTCTCAAGAGGAGTAAAATAGTGTGTCAAATAATGAGTCCCTTGATCCGGAACCTATTAATTAATTGACAGATTGACTAACTTAGCTAATTAACTTAATTAGGGTTTCTCCGGCCACATGCAATAACGTACAGTATAACTTCTTTAAATTAATAGCCTTAGCAGAGCCGTCTCAAACATTTCAGAGGTCCTGTGCGAAAATTAATATGCGGCCCTCTAAACTTTTTTTTTGTAAATTAAGTACCCTAATCTTTTTTTTTTTTGAGAGAAATAGGTAACCTTTATTGAAATTGAACAGATGATTACATAAAATGGGAGTGACAAGTTGTAATCACACCTTCACCCACAACTTGAGTGATAGGAGAACCACGTACATCCCTAGAAATGACATTGGTTACATGAAGATTGTTAAAAACAATCCAAATGAGCCAAAAAGGCCCAACCTCGAACCACAGAAATCGCCCACGCAGGCTACTGATGAAGAATAATCTCGAAAGTCCCGATAACACCTCATAGACAACAGCCATAATGACAACGCCTTCTTTTACACCGCGCCCCAAAACGTACCAGACCACGTGCAAGGAACGTATGTCAGCATATTTACGACAAAAGCATACCGAAGTTGAAACAATTAGTCCCCAGGAAAAACACCATAACCATGGCACTGCAAAAGAACCAAACCCTAGCTCAATAGAGTAGGGACTTATTTGACCTAATAAGAAACCGAAAAATAAAACCCTAATAAAATAACAAGAAGAATCGTCGCAACCCGCTTTCCTCTCCAAAAGTACCAACTCTAACTTCTGGGAAACTACCACGGTAAGATCAGGGTTTGCGAAGCAAAGGTTCGCAACACCAACGCCTAGCCACACCGACTGCTGCCATCTTCCTTGGATCTCCCTGGCCCAATCCAGCCGCCAAAACACCACCATCCAACACCATTGTACACCGATCTAAAGAAGGTTGCCAGCCCCCTCCAACCCTGCTGCACCCACCATGATTTAAACCCGCCTTCATTTAACCTTAGTCCAGCCACGATCAGTCTACCCAGCCACAACATACTTTGAACCAGACCTCTCCACCCCAACAATAGCATAACAGTCAGAGAAGTCATTGCCACAACTTGAGAGAAAGAAAACTCCCTCACCAGCCCTACCGCCTGAATATCCAAAGAAAAGAAAGCAAACGAGCCCCTCCGGCTGCACCCATCACCCGCCGACTTGGCAAGGAGCCGTCGCCGACGAGATAGGGCCGCCGGACAAGCAGCAACCCGATCTCTGTGAAACCCAAAACCTCTTCTTTTCTCCCTAGTGGCTAGGGTTTTTTCAAGATAAATTTTAAGTATTGCGGCCCTCTAAACTTATCTCATATATATATATGAACATACTAAGAAAAAAAAAGCTTATCGAAACCAACAAATTTATAATTGAATTTATATTTAAATAAACTAATTGCACGAGTTTTTTTTTTTAGAGAACTCTCACGGTATCCCAAAAGCTTCCTAGGCCCAAGGACTAATCCCCAGTCGGGAATCTTGTCAGAACACTTCCTCTCCCTGGCCAGCCACAGAATGAATTGGGATTTAACTCTAATCCGTAGTCAGCAGAATTCAAACCCGGGTGGGGGGGGTACCACACCTGGAAGTTCTTACCAACCCGACCACCAGTGGTGGTTACTAATTGCACGAGTTTGGATCAAATCATATTTGACTCTTGAAATATGCCTCTAACTAAAGTATTGAGAACTTGTCTTAAACTAATTAAATGGAATGACTAGCAAGGAAATACGATTATAGAAATGAATGGATGCTGTAAAAATTAAGAGAAAGACTATAGCAGATGGGAGCAAATTTGCTGCCCACCTCTACAATGTTGACATGTGTACCTTTACCCACCTACCTCCTTAACCATGGTTATTTGAAATTTTTTTATTTTAAATCCCAAACCCCTAAACCCAAAATCCCAAACCCCAAACCCTAATCCCATACCCTAAACCCCAAACCCTAATCTCATACCCTAAACCCCAAACCCTAATCCCATACCCTAAACCCTAAACCCCAAACTCCAAACTCCAAATCTCAAACCCCAAACCCCCAAACCCCTAAACCCCAAACCCTAAAATTGAGGGATGAAAGTGACATATTTCAAAATTGAATAAATAAAATGTCGAACGAGTGAAAGTTCAAGGACTAAAGATGATTTTTTCTCTCAAAAGATAATTGTAATTTTAATGAGAAAAAAAAAAGTAAAGTTGGAAACTTTATATACGGAAACCGACCCTACTCGAAAGCCAATCGGTCTTCTCTTTCTGGTCCTCTAAACACAGACAGAAGAATTGTTCAAAAAAAAAAAACACAGACAGAAGAGGGTATCAGATTACTATCCTCAATTAGGGCTAAACGTTTCCAATCGACCATTCGGAGGACGATCAACAATCTACGATTGAATCTATTTCCTTTTGGTTAGTTTCCAGCTGGTTTCTTCATTATCAGTTTCTTTGCGTTTCGAGTTTTGGGATTCTTAATGTTGGTTTTTACCTTTTGATTTGTCGCGATGCTCCTGTTTGGATGATGTGGTTTGGTGGTAATTAGGTTCTGAGCTTTGTGTTTTGGATTGGATGGAGATATGAATTGAGTTTAAATTGTTCAATTTGATTGGGTATTAGGTTTGTGTTTGACTATTTTAGTTTCTGTATTTTGTATTTAGGTTTATAAAGTTCATTGCTTTTCTTATGGCACCCCTAAGATAACTGAGCAGAATTTATTTCAACACTTGATGATTACTTTCATGTTTTCTGGCATTTAGTTATTCTTTTTTTGGATTGAAAAGGAAAATAAATTAGTTGTGAAGGGGCAGAAGAAAACTGAAATGCGCAAGGTTACTGAATTTGATTGTATTCTGATTAGGGTGGTAGTTTATGTTAGTGGATTGTGTTAAAAATTGCCTAATCCTGTGTCTGTTTTTAAAAAAAATAAAAAATTTGCCACCCCATGTATATGCTAAAGCTCTAAACAGAGGGAAAGCTAAAACCCTTCACCTTTCTGTCGTTCTCCATTTGTTCTCTCTTCTTGGTTCGCCCTTCGCGTTCCTTCCTGGCTTTATTCTGTAAAGAGAAAAATTAGGGCTTCTGATTCTAGAGGTAATTTTCGCTGGGATTTCTTTTACTTCTTCTTCTTCTTCTTCTTCTTTTGTTTTATCGCTTTCCTATACTTTGTTTCAGATGATCAATACCCAATTTGAATTTTTGATACGTTTAAAATAGAATAGTATTGTAGAATTTTGTGATTATGTTTAACAATTCATTGTTGTAGTATTTTAGGGTTCATTACGATTGAAATACCTGGGGAACTAAGCAACAAACCAGTGCATAACCAAACATCAAAGAAAAAATTAGTATTTTGTATCATTCAATTCAATGTTAAGAAATTTAGTACCAAGAGCTTTAGCTCATCTGTTACTTAAAGGTTTAGTTTATGAGTCGAGATGTAATAGAAACTCAAAATTACGGTATGGTTTGCATCATTTTATTGGCTGGGCTAGGGCAAAAGCTCAGGGCCAACCCTGAAGGTAGGAGAAAAATAGTCACTTCCTTCTCACTTTTTCTTATCCTCTCTTTGATCTCCTCCTTATGAAGGGTCTACTTTTTCCATTCCGTCTTCACATATTTCTCTGTCATAGCTTTAGTTTCTTCTGTGATGTCTATGTCTGTGATTTTGGAACTATAGCATTTTCTTAGTTTTTTCTCCAATCGAAAGGAATTGATGAATGTGTTTATGTTATACTGCATGTGGGCTTTACGTGTTCTGGTGTCTTGACAATGTTGGGAATTTTGTTTCCTCAGATTTGGTTAAAGATTTTGGAATCGAGGCCAGCTAGATTTTATTCTCATATTTTCATGCAAATCTTTTGTATTAATGTTGAGAAAAATTTAATACATACTTTCATGTGTGCAACTAGTTTCTGGTCCAATACCATCATCTATGGTCTATAAGAAGACCTAATTTAAATGGAGATTTGTAATTGTTTGCTGAATTATAGGAGGCTGAGCGATATTTTGAAATATCTAAAGGGTTGCTGTTTCTGATTTGTTTGGGGAGCAAGGTCTTGCTTGGGGATTAGAAAAAGAGGCTTCCTAACCAATTAACAATGGCGGACGATGACAACGACATGGATATGGGGTTCTCTCTCTCTCTCTCTCTCTCTCTCCCCTAATTGTTATGCTTAGTTAATTAAAATGTGTTCTTTCTGTGGGTGTACTGGATTTAACACTATACAACCTTCTCAAGCGACTCACTGAAAGTTTCTTGATACAGATATATGGATGAGCCCGTGGAGCCAGAGATTGAAGTAAGTTTTTGTTACTCTTTTTATTCAATAAAATTCTCACAAAAGGTAAAGAGTTATCTGTATCTTAAGGAAAGTTGCTGAAGAATAATGGGATAACAATGGTCAGGAAGGTGCAGAGGAGGAGGATGTGGATAACAATGATGATGTTGCTGGAGATGCCATTGAAACTGATGACAAGGAAGAACAAGCACCGGTGGAACGCCCTCGCAAAACATCAAAATTTATGACCAAATATGAACGTGCTAGAATCTTGGGTACCCGTGCTGTACAAATCAGGTATTTTTCAAACTTTTATTAATCTAAAGTTTTGTTGATTAGTTTTGGCCGTCGCTTTACAAATTTAATGTTTGGATGAGCAGCATGAATGCCCCTGTGATGGTTGAGTTGGAGGGTGAGACTGACCCACTCGAGGTAAGATTCTCCTAGAGCTATGCTGGATGCCGACAATTATTGTTTATGTGGTTTTCTAATATGCTTTATCCCTTTGTGAATGTCCATCTTCTCAAAACTGAATTTTAATGCTCTTGGTCAAATACCATAATGTCAATTTTAAGCTTGCAGCTACTTTTTGACCATGTTATTCTGCTGCTTTACTATCACTTTGCACAAACAAGAAATTTTATATTTAGTTTTCATTTATTGTTTTCCTTATACTCCTCAAATTCGAGTCGGATGTAAAAGTGAAGAATGGCAGAAACTTATATTGCAATTATATCAGAACTCAAAAGTTCATGATTGCTTCTTCTCATAAAAAAAAAAGTTTTTGATTGCTTCTTCTCATACAAAAACAGTTTTTGATTGCTTATTTATGTTGCATAATGCCATTAAGACCAGAAATGGTGTGTTGCGAGTATGTACCTATCTTGATCTCGCATGATAGCATCTAATAATAGTTTGGTGTAGACATGGAACAAACAGTAAATTACCTTAGCAATGCACAAACAATTCTCTGATTGTGATAGTTATAGAGGACAATTTAACTTCTTATCTTGTTAAATATGATCAGTCTATTTCTATTAAAGGGGGTTTTTTTAATTGAAAAGAAATCGTATGATGTGCATATGCTCTCTTTTCTTTCTTCTGGTGGCTTCTGTTTCCTAGCTGAAAGAACCTCTTGTTTTCTAGTTGAAATCATATTATGTTTCGTCTAAGTTGCTAAGGATGGTATGGTTTGAGTCCTCTTAAAAAAAGAAAAGAAAACCGACTTGTCACTTGTCAGAGCTCCGATTGTTATTTGTTACTGCACTAATGATAATATAAATGTTCTTTCCTTATGTTACACAAGGATAATCTCTTGAGTTTTGAATTGCTTAGATTGCTATGAAGGAGCTTCGTGAGCGGAAGATACCCTTCACCATCCGCCGTTACCTGCCTGATGGAAGGTGAGGTTTTATTTTTGCTTCAGTTCAAGTATTGAGTTTTGCTCAAGTAACTGTTTTACAACTCTGAGAAGTATGCAGCGTAGTATAGTGAACCCTCTGTAACTTGTAATTTCATGTGTTTTTGAAAAAAAATTATTGGGTGTAAAATTTTCAGTTATGAAGATTGGGGAGTTGATGAATTGATTGTGGAAGATTCATGGAAGAGGCAGGTGGGAGGTAATTGATCAGATTTAATCCAAGCGAGGAAATGTATTGTGTTTTGCTAAAACTTCTTCGGAAGATCTTGCTTATGTGGATTTGTGTTTTAGCAATGGCCCTATGAACTACATGTTGAAACACTTTTTATGTCAAATATGTTATGGAACTTTGGTGTATACTGCTATTATGTCAAATATGTTGAGACTTGCGTTGGCAGTTCATTTGTGGGTTATTGTTTAATCTATATGCTTGTACACAAAACACAAACCAATTGCTCTGGGTTCAGGGCAAGCTTTCTACCTAGATCTTGAGCGTTGACCAAATGTTTATATCTAAATGTTTACCCTCTGAATGCATTTCACCAAACGACAGGTACAAGGGTGGTTTCTGGGTTTGGTATTCCAGTCCAATTCTGAAGTTTGAGGCTTTGGGTTCTAGGTTCGAGTGAGGTTGTAGATCATAAACTGGCATTTTCAACATTCAATTTGGCAATATATTGGATAGGATAGTACAGAGATAGCCAAGAAGGGGCTATCAGACAACCATACAGATAAAAACTAGGAGAGGCAAGCTCATGCTGAGCAAGAGTGCGTGCTGCTCTGTTACATACACTAGGAGCAATCTGGCAGCGAAGAGAAGCCAAGACAATGCACCACCTTAGCATCCATTTCCAACTCTTTAGCAAGAGTTGCCAAAGTTATGAATGAAAATCCCCTTTTAATCAAAAACAAGTAAAACTCTTTGGCAACTCTAAACCCAAAAAAAAGAGAGGAAAGAAGCTGCAAATAGCTTTGAGGGTAAAACGAGGGAAATTCTGCCATCCTTGGGGCATGCCATGCTTGGGCACGTGGCATGCTCCAAAGCCTTTGGATGATGACTCTACCCCACCCTCCCTCCCTGCAAATGCATCCTCACCCTTCCCCCTTCCTCCCCCCGGGCACTGTAGATGCACCCGTAAAACTACCAAGAATGTCTTTAGAAACAGCAGCGAAAACTACCATTCTTTAGATCTTTGAAAAGGTAGGAGCAGGAGATTTGTGTATGAAACATGCAATGCATGAATTTTAGGTTCCGTGTCATGCATGTTCCATTTAAGTTGCTAGCCTACTAGCTTAGACTTCAGTTTCGATCTCTTCCGATTTGAAGGAAAATTACAAGATGAGCTGGATCGCTAAGGTTAGCAGAATCTGCAAATATCTTATGGACAGTTGAATATATTTCAAGGGGCAGGTAAGGTGTTAGCATCAATTCCAAACGTACATCGTGAACTTTAAATTTATGGTTGAATGACTAGAGTGTTCTAGTTAAATTTAAAATATTCATTATTCAAGGTAAGTTCTTATTATAAAGTACTCATTAGAGACTCTTCTTATTAAGATCATGGGTTCGACTCTCCTAGAATACGTGTGTGTAAACTGATGCTCATAATTTAAAAAAAAAAACTCAAATTAATGGTGGAAAATAATTAGTAATTGGAATGAATTTATTGTTTTGTTCAATAGTTTAATATGTGGTGGTATCTAATAATGCATTCATCTCGCCTATATACATTAAAGAGATAAATACACTTTTAGTCCTTAAACTTTAACTCATTCGACACTTTCGTCCCTAAACTTTGAAATATATCACTTTGGTCCCTGAACTTTGACATTTACTATCACTTTCGTCCCTGACCGAAGTTTTCATCGAATAAACCTCCGATTCCGGCCAAATCGAATGACACCACATACTGGGCTTTGAAGCCCTCCTTGAGGCGAGTTCAACGCCACCAACCTCGCCTCAAACCGTCACCGGACGGCGGAGAATTTTAGAATTTAAGTTTCGGTCACCATCGGCTTTCGGGACAAATTCGAGCCATTTTAGGCCGAATTGAGCTTAGTCCCAGTTATAAAAGTTACTCCTCTCATCCTTGTGAACATTTTGGCATAGATTTTGCACTATTTTTTCCAGTCAGGGACGAAAGTGATAATCGGTGTTGAAGTTCATGGACGAAAGTTATATATTTCAAAATTCATGGACGAAAGTGTCGAACGAGTCAAAGTTCATGGACTAAAAATGATTTTTTCCCTACATTAAAAAGTTTTGTTTTGGTTGATTTTTTTGGATAAATGATTTACACGTGGATGCTAAAACATGTAAACTCGAATGGTCGAAATGACATTGTTTAATGGATCTCAACTGCAATCTCTCAAGTTGAACAAGAAAAATAGAAAAACTATATTTTAGTGGCATGGCCTCTATTCGTATAAATGGTAGGTACATGCATGTGTTTAGGATTTGATGAGTAATTGGTTTGGTGACACAGTTTCACTCAAATAATGGCCCGGACTAGTTCTTTAATACATTTCAAAATTCAATATGGACGTGCCTGCATGTGAAAATTCAGATCATCTCTCCAGGATTTCGACAAAATAATTATTCCCTTTCAAATGGAAAACTCCGGTATAAGTCATATATATCTCTTTAGTGCACTTGTGGACCTGTGGTTGATATATATGAACAAAAGAGATTTGGATATGTACAAGTTTAAGTTAGCTTGCCATGTATATGTAAATATAACTAACATTTATAATAAAAATTAGGCTGTAAATGAATTGACTATTAAAGAAGTTTAATAGAATAGGACTGTCACTGTAAATTACTTATATTTTTATCTTAAGTATCTATTATCTTTCTCTTTTACTTTCATAGAGGACATCTTATTTTTAAAAAAAGTAAAGACTTTCACACCCCGACTTATATATTGTAAATAAGTAATTAAAATCACTCATGTTTGAAGTCATCTTTAAATGATCCGACAAAAAATTATTTAAATTTTAACTATTTATTTTGAACATCACATTTCAAAGATTTTTTTGACAAAATTAGAGCAAATTTAAATTTGTTTAGGTAGTTGGATCATTCTTAAGCTCCACTAGAGCCAAAAGAACATTAAGTTGATCCGGAGAAGAAGAAGACCTAACTTAACTAACAAATTAATCCTTTACCAAACTAACCTAGCTAGCTAAGTCTATGTGAACTGTTAATGTGCCCAAATGAAACTTCTTGAAAGGAAAAAACCTTATGCAAGATGAAAAAAAGTGCTCACAATTAACAAGAATGGCAAGAGATCGAGTTCTCTCAAGAGCTAGTCTTTAATTAGGGTTTAACATTGGTTGCAAATAAACACATGCACATAAAAATATCCAATTTCATATATAGAAACAAAACATGTAAACGATGGTATGAGTAGGACGGTGGGATTGAGTTGGACTAGTTTGTTTTTCACCATTGTCATGACTTAAATAGTTAAATGTGGTCCATGCATGCTAATAAGCTAGTGTTTTAATTTAGTTTCTCGTGGTGCAATATATAATTCAAAGAAGAAAAAAACATGTCCATATTGATTGAATAACACTATCATTCTTGGTGTATAAATAGGCCTGCCTGCATAGCTTATAATGAAGCAAGCAGCAACTGCAAATTCGATCTTCTGAACTTATTCATAGAGCTAGATAGAAGAGTCCTTCAAAATGTACGGTTAATTATGTTAATTTCTAGCTAGCTAGTACACATAAAACTAGCTCCTCTCTCTCTTTCTCTCATATATATATATATATGCATGAAAAACCGATTTTCCTAGTAGAATTCGCCTACAATATATTTATGGTTGATCTAAACGTGATTCTTTGAATTAATTTGCAGAAAGAAAGTAGACAAAATGGCTAGCCAGTTAGCAATCCAACGACTGAACAAGTTCCTCAGGTATACCTACTTACTCATTCCATATATATAGGGATATATAATTTTAATTTGATCTGAATTGACCATCAATATTTTGATAAGGAGTTCACTACAATATATTTACTATACATGAAGAACACTAGCTACTAAAATCTGTAACTGGGATGGTAAAATGGTAAATCCCAAACTGTTTGGCATTTTGACCTATATATGCATGGTTGCATGCAGTGAGAAGGAAGAGCTGGAAGAAGTGGCTGCTGCCAAAATTGAGAAGCTGATGACTGAGTTGCTAAGGCCCGGTGATCATCATTTTGACCCAGTTCAAAGGATTATACATGGCTTCATGGACTTCAGAATCCACAAATTCGAGTAACATATACATATATACATATATATATATATATATATATATATATATATAATTCAATATATATTCTCGATCTCTTTAGCTATATGCCTGTATATAATATATACTTTCCTTGGCTGATCTTATTACAGAAAAAATCCATCTCTGTACGACAAGCTTGCCCAAGGACAGAGCCCCAAAGTATGAAGTTAGCGCTTAATATATAATCTGATTCAAGTTCAACAGTACGTACTTGATTAATGTTAAGATATATTTAATTTGATTGATGGTATTTTTAATCTTGAATGTAGTTTCTGGTGTTTGCATGCTCAGACTCTCGAGTGAGCCCCTCTTATATCCTTAACTTCCAACCTGGGGAGGCCTTCATGGCCCGCAACATTGCTAACTTGGTTCCTAAATTTAACCAGGTTAATTTAGTCTCTAATTCAACTTATTATTAATGACTCTAATCAAATTTCGAGATTTTGTACGTACGTTTTTTCTTTTTGGGATGAAATATTGATGTCTTATATGCTTCACAGCTACAGCACTCAGGAACTGGAGCAGTCATAGAGTATGCCGTAACAGTACTTGAGGTGAGCATTGCCAAAAACAAAATTCATATTTATTATTTATGCATGTACCAAAATATTTTCATGTGCTAACAAGAAGAACATTTTGAAGGTGGAAAATATTTTGGTTATTGGGCACAGTAAATGTGGTGGGATACAGAGGCTTATGGAGCATCCGGAAGATGGCAGTGCTCCCTTGTAAGGCTCTTCACAAAGTTGCAGCAATACAAATATTTTAATTTGTTCTAAATATTAATGATTTGCATCCATTAATTGATTGAAATTTGCAGTGACTTCATAGATGAATGGGTTAAAATTGGTGTACCTGCCAAGGATAAAGTTATAGCAGAAGGAATAGGTGGCGATGATAAACAGGCACAATTTGAAGCTTGTGCTAGGGTAAGATATATAACTAACCCTCCACTCGATCTTTATCCCTTAGGAATAAATAAAATAAAAATCTTCATACTTTTTAACCCAGGATGGGTTAACAGCATCTTAATTCTTTGAACAAAAACTTTATGCAGGAAGCCGTAAATGTCTCTCTGGAAAACCTGCTAAGTTATCCTTACGTTCGGAAGGCGGCATCGGAAAGAAAACTAGCCCTCAGAGGTGGTTACTATGACTTTGTCCGTGGAGTTTTCGAGCTCTGGGAGAAACATGGATCTCACATTTCATCCCCCATCACCATACCACCACATCGTCATAATTAATTAGTTATATTCTTGCATAATAAGCTAAGCATATATCTTACTACGTACTTGAAGTTTGTGTGTATCTGCCTCTTTGAATAAAGGAAATGAGCCCCTAGCTAAGCCTAGTGTTACTGCTTCCTAGCCTATTGTATGTTATGGTTTTAAATCGATCTGTGGCAATGTTTATGTAATAATGTTCCTAGCTCTTGTAGTTGAACTATGAGGAAGATCTCTATATATGTGTCCTCTTTACTAGAAGGAATTTGTTGCAATAAAATAGAAGTCTCTATTTTTTTTAACTCAAAATGCATTAAACAACGGATTTTCTTGGGATCGATCTGATATATACAAGAGTCAAAACACAATATAGGGATATGCAAAACTTGGAAAGTTACAAAATCAAATACAAGCAGGATGAACATATCCCATTCTCTCAAAGGTATGTTACGTTGAAAAGAAATGTTATTGAAATATGATCGAGGACAAATAGTTCATATCTGAAACTATAGTCGAGATTCTCCATGGAACTTGACACTCAATCCTCATTCAAAATGTTCATCAAAACCTTATAGTACGTCACCCTCATTTTGTTAACATAATAAAAAAAATGAAGAAAACGAAAGGTAGAAGAATGAAGAAAGAAGGAGATTAAGGCGGTGTACACCGACTTCAGAGTTGGGGGGCCGGTTTAGGGTTCCCGATTTTGGGATTGCTCAAGGGTGTGGAGTTTGGAAGGAAATTTATACTCGATACTATACAAAAAAAAAAATTTATACAAAAAAACAACTTAAATTTTTTATAAACACTTTATGTACTTCCAACAAAACCAATTTCGGTGAAAATGCTACCTAACAAAAATATTTATAGAGAAACTGAAACTGAGCATTTTTATGTTTAAGAAGTGAAAGTGAAAAAAGTCGTTTGTTGAAATTAACGAAATGAGGTCTTTCTTTCTCCGGCGGCGAACGAACAGAGTCTTTTTATTACATTACAACCAAAGTCTCCTACCTTGTCCCTTTTCTCTCTCATCACTGTGACCCAGGCAGCTTTCCGATCTAGACTTCCTCCGCCGGCCCACCGCAACCACACGATGGAGTCTCTCCCGCACGATACGCTCCAGCACATCTTCTCGAGCCTTCCCCTCCGTCAGATCATGATCTGCCGCTCAGTCAGCAAGCACCTCAACCAGCTCCTGACGTCATCCTGCTTCATACATCTCATCTCCACCAACTCCCCTCCTCTCCACCTCTTAGCCCTCCGCCCTCCCCACCACCGCCACCACCACGTGTCCTCCCCTCCCTGCCTCCACGTGTTCGACCCCGAGCAAAACCGATGGCTCAGATTCACCCTCGATTTCCTCCCCTTCCGCTCCCCACACCCGGTCGCCTCCTCCTCCGGCCTCATCTACCTCTGGGGCGACTCGCCCGACTCGTCCGAGTCCAACAAGTCGCTACTCGTCTGCAACCCTTTGACTCTCCAGTTCCGAGCCTTGCCTCAGCTCGGCTCCGCTTGGTCAAGACACGGCTCCGTGCTCGTTGACTCCGCCAGCCGAGTCATGGTGCTCACCGAGCTCGCCGCGCTCTACTTCTCCGGCCAAGGAAACCAGTGGCTCAAGTTCTCTTCCAACCTCCCGTCCAAACCCCGAAGCCCGATCCTGGTCCGCGACTCGGTCTTCGCTCTCTGCGACGTCGGCTCGCCGTGGAGGAGTCAATGGAAGCTTTTTGCATGCACCATTTCAAAGCTCAAGAGCTCGCAGACCTGGACTCGGCTCGAAAAGCACGAATGGGGGGATGTATTCGACATTTTGAAACGACCTCGTTTGGTTCGTGGCATTGGGAATAGGATTTTGATGGTTGGGGGTTTGAAGTCTTCGTTTTCATTGAACTCGTCGTGTTCCACGATTCTGATACTTAGGCTGGATTTGGATAGCTGGGAGTGGGACGAAGCAGGCCGAATGCCGGTGGATATGTTCAAGTGTTTTCAGGAGTCTAGCAAGTTCAAGGTGTTTGGCGGCGGCGACAGGGTTTGTTTTTCTGCCAAAAGATTGGGGAGGTTGGCTTTGTGGGACAATTGTTCCGGGAATGCAGAGTGGCGGTGGATTGATGGCGTGCCCGGAAGTGGTGATGGGCTTTGCAGGGGGTTCGTTTTCGAGGCCAGGCTCACCCCATTGCCTTGATCGGTTCAGCAAAGGTTTCAGCTTGTGATGCTGATTAGAGGTTGGTATATGTTCACTGGAAAACACTCCAATGTTGTTGTATGATTATCATTGAATTTGAGAACCTGTTGTGTTGTTATATGAATTTCTTAAAGCAAATCTACAGAATTTTATGTGTCAGCAAATGGCTTTGGAAATTGTTACCTGCTGTTCTACATTGCCTTTTCGATCATTTGCACGATGCATTTATAGAACAGGCAAATAGAAAAATTGAAAGAGAAAGCTAAACCCCCTCATTTCAATGCTATTTTGTCTAGATTGTATTTCTGGAGTTGTTGCGGGTCTATAAAGATTTAAGACCGCTAAAGTTTGTCTTTGTCGTAAGAGTAGAAAAATTATTAACATTACAAGTTTGTTGGCTAGAATTGTTGATCGACAGATAAAAAGAATGTTGCTAACTTTCTTATAAGTTATAACATCTCAAATGACTTGTTTGATATTTTGGTTTCATGTTGCACATTGTATTACCCCAAAAGAGGATATAACACTATGCTGTGGTCTTTTATCAATGGTGTTGCCGGTAAATGTTTGTTCATTCTCTTTTATGTATTTTGCTTTTCTTTCCATTGCCATTTTGTAGTACACGTCTGCAATTAGCTTTGTGATTGATCCAGCTGTATCTATGTGACACATTATAGTAGATAAGGTAATGGAAGAAGCTATGCATATTGTTGAAGACATGACAACAGGAAAAGCTGATTCAAACTTTTCCTCTACTTCTGTTCATTGTTTCTACGCTAATAATAGTGATTACCTATTTGGTTTCCCTGTATGTTCTTTACTCGATGTCTATGCACTCTAAAACCAAATAATGCATAGTTGTAAGTTTTGTTCCCTTAGTTTCAACTAACGCTGCACTATCCTAGGTATAACTATAGGTAGCTCCATGATACACTGAACCAATGTTGGTAACTTTTGTATAACATCTCAAATTACATTTATTTATTTATCACTTAATATAGCTCTTGTCTCACCTAAATGAAAAATATAGCACTATTCTGCAGCCGCTTATCGATGGTGTTGCCAGTAAAAGTTTATATTTAATACTTTATGTAGTTTGCTTTTCATTTCTTTTACCATTTTGTACTAAAAATCTACAATTAGGTTTGTGACTGATCCAGCTGTAGCTATGCGACACATTTTAGTAAATAAGGTCATAAAAAAAGAGTATCTAAGCAAGCTATAGTTTAGTGAAGTTTCTTTCCCCTTGGCAGACATAATTGACGCCTTTTGAGAATGCTTTATCAAAGTTCTTATTGTTATAATGAATTATGCTAATATATTGAAATTGTGGACTGGAGCTTCTGTTCATGGCAGGTCACTTTAAGTATGCATAATCCGTTTGCCAATTAGTTAGAAACTTACCGCATGCAAACCATTTATGGTTACCATCTGTTTAAAATTTTATATCATTGACAGAAATTGTTTGAATCACTAAATGTGACTATCAAACAAATCGAATCACACCCTTATCTTTCTCATAAGAGAATGAAAAGAGATCAAGTATTAACCTAATCATTTATGGTTCATTGGTTGAGTCAGATTGGGCAAGTTGTGAATGCTATGTAGGTAAGAAGTGTAGTCCTCCTGTAGAATCTAGAGCACCTATGTAAATCTGGTTTGATTTTTATGTCATTGTTACATGTTGGGGATGAAGCTAAAGAAATTTCAGCCCTGAGTGCCTGTCTGGAGTCTGATTCTTGATTTGTGTTGTAAGGTACCCTTCATCCCTTTGCAGAAGAGAGGTGTTGTGATTCTTGAATCTAACACATGATTCCCTAAGTCTTACATGGCTATGTGCTACAGTTGTTTAGGGTACTTGAGTAAGGCTTTAGTAATCAAATACTAATTGGAGCTACCATTTTTGGAGGAGGCTGTTGGTCGTAACAAATGGTATTAGAGTTGCCCCAACTCATTACACATGTGTGACTTAGTATTAGGTAAATGGCCCTGCATCAGAAAGACATGTCCACTGGTATATGTGATTCCTTTCCTGGCATGGGCTTCATGGCGTAAAGGAGGAGAGACTAAGTCTCATATCAGCTATTTGTTGGGAAGATCTAAGCTTAAAACAAGTCATGTAATTCTTGTTGGAACTTGGAAGCTTGGATAGTTTGATTTACTCAGATTTTTATGTTATTGTGTCACTATGAGCTTATTCCCACACGTTCAACTCAGACCCATTTTGCAAACCCAAAGACGATTATAGTGTATCTTAGTCAACTTAGCACTGTTTCTCCACTATCAGGAGTCCTGCTTCAATTCAGTGGCTATTCTTCTCCTGATGCCTGCCTTTGATAAACATAAAAAATTGAATGATACCTATTCAGGTTACCCTATGAATTGCTTTTATAATTCTAGTTAAATCAAGAGTAAGTATTTATGGCAGACTTGCACTTCTGCAGTAAAGTGAGTTATGTGAGATAGTCTTGTAGATATATTTTTGTTTTCTTTTACACCAACTGAATCTTTGCTAAATTCATAGTTGGGTGCCCTTTAAATGTAGATAGGTGCTTAAAGAAAAACATGTATATAGAGGAGCTATACTTCAGAAACAAAATTTTATTTGATAAGAAGAATCACAATTATGGTGATAAGAATTCCACTGAGAAGTAATATGTAATTGGTGCAAATTTAGATTTAGTCATTTAGATCATCATCCAAATCAAATGGCTTCCAAATTCTTGGCTCGACAATCATGGCAAAGTGTTGAACCATGAGGGGCCTCCAGCCACTCTTGTTGAGACTCATGGAATCTCACACACACACAGCGGCGAGTGTGCATTCCTGTATGTATTCTTGAGCACCTGCAAAACTGGTTAGTGCTAATAAACCTGTATGTGTGCATGTGGGCTTGAACTGGTTAGATAATGTGTTATTTTGGTGAACGTATAAAATGGTTGTTTGATCTCATTCTATTTTTTTTTTGTTCTTCTTCTTATCCAAGTTTAAATCTGCATTTATATTGACCTTTTTATTTTTCTTGTGGGCTTGAACACTAAACATTTCCTTTCTTTTGGCCATTGCTGCACTTAATAATATAGTTGATCTATATGTATTCACTAAACATTTCCTTTCTTTTGGCCTTTGCTGCACCTAATAATATAGTTGATCATTATGCATTCAATTGCACTGGATTGATCAAAAAAGGGTGTTGTTAGTTGATGTAGTAAGCATCATATTGATTATACCATCAAGACCAAAAAGCACTTAAAAAGAAACACAATTGACTGTACCTCTTACGGTGAAGTAAATATTGGGACGGACTGAAATAGAATGGCTAAAATCTGGATACTTCTGTTTTTCCTGAAATGTGGAACTTCTAGGAAGATGGCTGGAATCTATACGCAGACAGTAAGAGCATATAAAATGGGATTTTTAGATTGTGATACGTGGCTTCATATGTTGGCTGAAAATTTTGAATTCTCTTGTTTAAGTATTTTCTCTTTGGTCCAACTGTTTGAGACTTTGAGAGTTTCTGAGTATGGTCCTCATTCTTTCCATTCTTTATTCCTATACTTTAAGTACAGTGAATGGTTTAGGATTCTTTACAATGGATTTTCCCTCAGAATTTCTGATATCAGAGCACATTTGTTTGGTTTGTCTTTTGTTATGCAGTATGTTTTGGTCCTTGCTTTGAGATTAAAGCACATATATACATTTTTGTATTGTGCATCTTTGTAAGGAAAACTGGTACAGCTACCAGTCTTCCACACCTTATGGACGTAACATTGTGACAAACTCAAGGTTTCCAGCTTCTGATGTGTTTAAGTAACAAGCCACCGATCCAACATGCTATGTAGCTCCCATAAGCTGGATCTTCTTTCCTTTGGCAAAAGTTCATGGGGATAGTGTATACAGATTGTTACGAACGAATACAGATGACTAGGTTAGGTGAATGTATAGCACCATTTTGTTACCTCAGCTTTAATTGTTAGTTGCTGTTGTTTGTTTGGATAGTCTACTGGTATATATTCTGATTACGCCAAGCTCTGTAACTTTTTCATTATTAGGGACTCATTCTTGTGCTAGTCGTAAGTTGTAACAAATTGGATGGAATACGCGATTAGGACCCCAGCAGCTTAATTTCTCTAACCATGCTTACATTGCTTTATCTTTATGCTATAAGGATTGTAGGTGTTGTCTAGAGATGTAATGCAGGGATTCACTTTTGCTAATTTTATAGTTTGGGAATTGGGATGCTTCAAGAGCACCCTGAATTTGAGTTGCAGTCTTGCTGCTTCTTCAAAACCAATCGAATGAAGTAACGAAGCCATTTTAGATTTGAGTTATTGTTGCAATCTTCTCACTTTAGTTGAACCGTAGTGCTGTCACTTGGATCAGTTTCGGGTTTGTAAGTCTCGGTTCTTTTGTTATACTGAGGTCGATCATTCTTCAAATAGTTAACCACTGAAGCTATTAGCCCCATTTGGAAGTCTCAAAGTCGGTTTGCTTCATCATGTTAGATTGTTAGTCCCTGCACTTCCAATTTCATCAGGAACACTCCTATACTTATCAATTTAATCAGTTTAGTCCATGCATCGGTCAAACCGTCAATTTTGACAATTAAGTGATGACGTGGCATGTCTAAACCAATACTAAACTAGATCTGATGTAGATGACCCAAAACACATGGACAAAACAGCAACGATATTCTTCAACTCGAGAAAAGAACTATATTTAGGGAAGATAATCTTATAGAATGAGTTTGAGGGGAAAGTTTTGACTGAGAAAAAAATTAAAAATAGGTGACGGGTATTATTATTCACCACAAGGGACTAAAACAAAAAGAAAATTTAACAAAACAAAATGAAAAGAGAAGGGAAGGAGGGGAACCTCGTTGATGGTTTCTTTAGGCTTAAGCTGGTCAGGGATTTGATCACCCAATGTATACAAAAAATAAAAAAATTGAAATTCCCTTTAGGCAACAAGTTTTTGCCAAAATTAAAAAAAAATTTACAAAATCTCATGATTAAATCAATCTCATCCATCAATTTGATTTAAAAAAAAAACAAAAAACAAAATCTCATCCATCAAAAAGATAAGCCCAAATGACGCATTTGATAATCCCATTACTTAAATTCCTTCATTTCAAACTCCTATCACTTTAGAATTTATTCACTTCAAATCTACGTTCCTTAAATGACTTACCAAATAGTGTCTGAGACCGTAGAGGAAAAAAAGAATAGATGTCAAATGCCTCAATTTGATAGAGTAGCGCTCTAGAACTAACTTGTTAGTTTCATATTATGAAGCTAACCACACTTTTAACCTTTAGATTCATCTAATGACTCCAATTACACTATAATTAATATTCAAATTAATATACCATATCCAACTAAAAACTATAAAATGTTGAAAAAAAAATACACTGACATAATACTAAAACGCTAAATCCTAAAACCCAAAATCCTACACCCCAAACCCTAAACCCTAAACCCTAAACCCTAAACCCTAACCCCTAAAACCCAAACCCCTAAACCCTAAACCCCAAACTTCTAAACCCTAAACCCTAAACCCCAAACCCCAAACCCCAAACCCCAAACCCCAAACCCCAAATCTCAAACCTTAAACCTAGGTGTTGGGGTTTGGGGTTTGGGGTTTAGGGTTTAGGGATTAGGGTATAGGGGTTAGGAATTAGGGTATAGGGGTTAGGGTTTAGGGGTTAGGGGTTAGGCTTTAGGCTTTAGGGTTTAGAGTTATAGGTTTTGGTATAATGTTTGTATTTTTCTTTTTTAACAATTTAATGAATTTTGAATTAGATATAATTAATATTTTAAAGTAAATATTAATTATGATATAACTTAAATCATTAGATGAATCTAATGGTTAAGAGTATGGTTAGCTTCATATTATGAAATTAACAGGTTAGTTTTAGAGCGCTACTCCAATTTGATATCCTGCAGTTCTCTTGCTTGCCTTTGCAAGATTTAATGACACTACTTCACTAACCAACATAAAGAGATAGGGGATAGACTGATAGAGGGTCCCCTTCAATCCCTTTACTGGAGAAAAGAGCGAGCTCAATTTGCCATTAATCTGTACCGAGAAGGAAACTGTGCACACATTAAAGTTACCCAACTTTGATTAAATTGTGCTCGTACACTAGGGTTTTCTTCTTGCTACTTATGGTGGATGGACTATGCTTCTTGGAAGACCATAACATACTATCACTGCTCCAAACATGTAAGGTAGTAACTTTTCTTGACCATCATAATGCAAACCAATGCCAAGGCCTAAGCGATCGGAATCCCGGATAAAAGATCCAACTCGAACCTCATCACTCAGCTTAAACAACTTGGGTAAAAATATGGAAAGATCACCATCATACAGAGTCCACAATGAGCATACCACAAACAGAGCTCCGGCACATACATAAGCATGCGGAGTCCAGTCTGGGAAATAACTACCCCTCCACTTCACGACAGCACTCTTACAACCAAGAAGGCAAACCGCAGCACACTTATCCAACTCGCGAACCTGGTCTTCTAAAATAAATTTGCTTCATGTACCACAACACATGAACAAATCAACATTTATAGTTATGATGCTTCCAAAACTTATTTTGCAAAGTAAATTTTTTTCACAAAACTATAAACAAGCTTGTTATGCAAAATAAAAGACACAAAGGGTTATCTATACCACAATCATGGTCCAGGTATACATAAATGTCTTCATTTCTCAAGTCATTGAGCAATATCTCAGCACTAGGGTTGAATCCAGCATACCCCTATGAAGAGGAATGAAACTATTAAAACTGTAGATACATTTGTGAGCATACCCCTATGAAGAGGAATGAAACTATTAGAACTGCAGATACATTTGTGTACATGGTATAAGAGAATATAATATACCTTTATCCCTTGCTTCTGAAAATAATCCTCAAAAAACTCTTGGAAATCTTTTTAACAATATTTCTCGCCATCAGGATTTGAGAGATAAAATCCATTTTTAAGATTTATCAACTGATCTTTATTTTTTTCAAGTGTTTCAAAGATTAATCCTACGGAAGGCATTCGGTATGTCTCGGCTCCTCTAAACATGGGCATGCTCTCTAATGGTAGCAACTGTAACACAAATATTAGCCAAAGTTAAGCGATGATACAGACAAAACTTAATTACTTTGCATCAATTTCCAAGATGATTGACAAGACCCCTTCGTTTCCTAACTTCGAAAAAATTAATCTCCGTAAAAGATAAGGAGATTTGGCAGTTACCAAGAACATACCTGTAACTCCTGGTCTAGAACAAAAATTATTGGTGTTTTGAGCCTAGTCAGCAGCCCAGTCAACACCTTTTCCAAAAGGTTGAAACCACAATTCTTCTAAATTCTTGTTGCATGAACATAACATCATGAAAGTTTCAATTGGTAGCTAAAGTTAAAACGTACATGAAATTGAAAACTCAAAGTTATTCATCATTTCAACTACAGTAGCTAAATTAATGATGAGTGACAGAATTTCTTCTAAAAAAAATGATTAGTCACAAAATTAATTTCATGAAGTCTATACACAAAGAAATACAGGAAAGAGAGTATAACTTACTTCAGAAAATAACGAAGACGATCATCAAGCAAGGTTAAAGTATTTACTAAGTCAACCTGCCGACACATACATATCTCCCGCATAATGGATGTAAATTCCGGAGCTAGCTCATCAGCTAGAGGGGCATCCCATCCACTCCACTTTATTCGTGGTGGTCCCTTATTAGATTCTGCTGGAAAATTTTTGATATAAATTAACCATTTAGAACTGATATATTTAATATTAGCCTCTACAAGACATGCTATAAAATTCTGAATATCGTGCCTATATTGCAACAAAATTACCTTTTGACGACATTTTATAGACCGGCATATACAAAACTATAGGTGCTTCCCCATACATCAAGCATGATAGCAGGATCCAAGCATCAAGGCATAAACGAAAGAATGCTTGCAATAGTCCAACATAAGACTGTCCAATCACACTCATAGAGATGATTCTTCCTTCGAGAGGAATTCTTCTGAAAAAATTGTTTACAACTTTTGGAAGTCCAACAATAGAATCAGGTGCAAGGCTGCATTGAGATAAGAAGGAAAAAGGGAAAACCCTGTTAGAATTGTTCACCAAATGATAAACATTATTCTTTAAAGTGATAAGCAAAACCTATGAGTCTGTGTTTTTAATCCCCCTGTAGTGATTCCATTGATATGCGAACCCTGAAAATATAGGATTCATTGCATAAAGTCATTTGGTTGTATAGATAAAAAAAGGGAAAGTAACAATTGGGCTTGCTTTTTAAATATGATAATCAGGATAGAAAATCAAAATTCTAGTCAAAAGAACAAATTAATTATACAACAGTTGTAACCAAAGTATAAACAACACTAATGGTATAGGCATTACACGCAATAAATGAAAGTATCGCAGCTAGCAATCGTGAAACCTATAAAGCACCAAAAGTCAATCACCACATACAAACAATGCCAAAGCATGGCAAGCGAAGACGGAAAAAATAGAAGCCACAAAGATCAAAATAATTGGAAGATACTTTTAATTGTTATAGAAGCACCTCAAATCCACATAAAGTCAAGTTCAAATGCACATTTTTTTTTATTCCAGTGTTAAAACCACCAAATAAAATTCAAAGGAGCATGGCTTGCAACACAAGGAACTCAAGTTACTTTAAAATCACCAAATAAAATACTACTCCATCCTATACTCATTTTTTAAAATTTTAAAAAAAATAATAGTAAAAAACTTAATTCATGTGATGATAAAAAAAAACAATACATTCTGTTTTCATATACGGAATGTATGGAAAATATTATGAAAAAATTACTTGGGACCGTTACCGTGTACTCAAATAAAACAAACTGAAGAACTCAAGTCATCTACTGATGAAAACCATTACATTCCCTTCACATAACGTTTACAAAGTTTTTAGAACACTTACTTTATCTCAAATAAAATACAATACTGAAGAACTCAAGTTATGTTATGTAGCAGTATAAACTAATATATGCTCTTTTCATAATGTTTGAAGAATTAGAAGTTGCTTTTTAGTTTTTACGCATAAAATATAATGGAAAATTATTTAATGAAATATGATCGAACAAATGGAGCAAACGTTGGATGATCAGAATAGTAGTCAACTAACTAATGGAGCAAACGTTGGATGCAAGGCCCTGCTAGCCTTGTTTATTGGTGACTCTCAAGAGGAGCTTCATGAACTACAAGTGGGAGTATTTCTGAAACCTATATGTTTAACTATTTTATATAATTGTTGTGTGTATTTAATTTTTTGCTTAATTTGTTTGTGTGTTTTCAATTAAATAACCAAGCTTGAATCTTTCATTTGAAACATTTTCAAATAAAAATTTATCAAACATTGAGAACAATGTTAAATTCAGGTGTCCCCGGGAAGAATTTGTTGAGTAAAAAAATAATATTTTTCTTATGTCGTTTTCTACTGTAACAATATATCGATTATACCATACTCACTCCCTTGGTAGCGTTGAACCTGTCATTGCACTAAGTGAGTTACTGCAGTCACGCATTGTTACTTTAAAAATAAATAATAATAAAATTTTTCAAACTTTTTTTCCTTCCGTTGTGTGTTTGTTTTGTTGTTAGTCTTTTCCAACACCGATGATGAGATTAAACTTAATTTGTAATGAGATGAAAGTATGCTTACGTCTCCTGAACTTTATTTTTCAAAATAAATTGCTATGAGACTTTTGCTATTTCAACTACACCTTAATTGTCAAATTGATGCATTGAAATGTGAGAAGTATAGTGAGACTTGTGTGAACTATGTATGTCATATGTGAGTTTTGAGCTTAATGAAAGTGTATTCATAGTTCATAACATTGTGTTCTTCATGTGTGATCAAGCTTGTGTGATATGTATCTCTAGAACTTGCATAACATCTGTCAAAAAATTTTGTCATACATGAACACGTCGGGGAAATGATTAAGGCATTAGAAATCCATCATGGCCAAATGAGCATGTGTCCCAAAAGAATGAATATCATTAGTTTGTCATTTTGTGCCTTTATGTTTAACCTTTCTTCTATGTCTACCAAAAATGTCTACCTTTAGCTTAAACACTGACCTTACCCTTTTCTGAGCTATCTTAGTGAGCAATGTGAGACTGCTTAAGTCCAGGTGCTGAAAAGTCTATGTTCTGGGGGTTAGGAAAAGAATAAGTATGAGGGTGTGATATATGAAAGTGTTGTATTTGTTTCAGTTTCAAAAAAAAAAATGATATAAAAAAAAAACAGAAACATACAATACAAAAAAAAAAGTTTTATGTTTAGTTGCATTTAAATTCAATAAAAGTCTTTTTTGATCCAAGATGTTTGTGCATGATTTGTGGAGATAAGATTGACTTGCAAGCATAGAGCGGCATTTGAATAAGTTTGCTTTGAATGGTAGTGTAGCTAACCCACACACACCTGTGTGAAAATCAGAGTGAATATACTGTGAGTTTATGGTTAGCACAGTTTTGATATGCATGCTTAATTTGGTGCATTGAGATGATAATACTCTCACACACTTCACTTCTGCATCTGTCCCACAGCTCCCTAAAATTTTGAGACCTATCTATTTTCATTCTCTTATCTGATTGTGTTCTATGAGGATTACAGTTGGAAAAATCTATTTTGTTGTGTGTTTCCCTTTCTGTACAAAGTTGTAGTTTTAGTTTTATGTTGTCTGTTTGCTTGAGGACAAACAAAGTTTAAGTGTGGGGGTGTGATTGTACACAATTTATGTACAAAGAACGCTTCTAATCACTTAAATTAAGCATCTCCGAGAGCCATTTATTATGATTGATATGTGTTTTTATTTTTTAGAATAAATAGGTGAATATAGGTTATTTGGCCTAAAACGAGGCTATTTGGAGGAATTTGGGCACTTCCGAGAAAAGGATGAAAAGTCAACAGTGACTTTTGGACTTCAAAGACCACATGAGTCAAGGTTCAAAAGAGGATTCCTGTCACGCCCCAACTTGATGAAAGACTTCGAAAAGGTATTATAACATCTCTACCATCAATTTCAGAACAATAAAACTTCATGAACAATTCGAAACTTTGAATCAAAAACTCCAAAATCTACTATGGACACTCAAACTCAAGAACTCTGTTCTTGAGGCAGAAATGAATTCGAATTCAGCCTCTGATGTTGAGTTCGATTTCATTCCTTTGATCACAAACTAGCACATATTAATAACATAATAACTTTAAATCAACAACTTTGGAATTCAAGAACGAAAATTGAATTAAAGAATCTAACTTTATTACCAAACACTATGAACTTAAAATAAAACAACTTAGAAACAAAATCAAAGCTGAAATCATAATCAACCTTCGTTATTGAACACAATTTTGTGCCTAAATCTCTTTCCTTGAACTCTTTCTTAGTGTTTCTCTCAAGAATCTCTTTTTCTTTTCTTCTTGGTACGGTTCTGTTCTTTCCCTTTTCTTCTTCTCGTCTTTGGTTCCCTTCTGTTTCCAGTTTTCACTTAATTGTTTCCACCGCCTCTCACAACCGCCTTCAGCTCAACCCAATCACCTAGGAAACCTATACTAACATCTAGTCTCTTAGCAGCCAAGGAAAGAAAAGGAATGGTTGATTAAAGCCTAGTCTAGACTCTAGACTCTAGACTTCCATCAAAGCAACTCAAGCTTTGAAATTTTGAAGTTAAGAAAATAATTTTTTTAAAAAATAATAAAAACTAATTAACAAAATAATAAATATATATATAATTTAATTTTGTTTTAAAACATTTTCAAGACTTCACAATCTACCCTCCTAAAAAAAATTTCGTCCTCGAAATTTAAAAACATACCAGAGTTAGTGAATAGTTCTGGATACTTATTGCGCATTTCCGTTTCTAGCTCCCATGTTTCTTCTTGAACATTCCTAGTTTGCCAAAGAATTCTCACTAAGGGAATCGTTTTGGTGCGTAAAATTGCTCCTTACGATCTAGCACTTGAATTGGTACTGCTTCAAAAAATAATTGCTCGTCAACTTCAAGTTCTCCCCAATCAATGATATGCGTCGGATCCGGTTGATACTTTCCTTGACTAATCAATTTACTCATCATTAAAGATCATTCAGCAATCATCAAGCCATTCCCCAAGAAAAATAAGCCAAGAACTCTCTCAAACCATTTTGACCCGTGCCCAGACGACCGGTCGCCGAATTTTCCTACCGGTCAGAAATCTTGTGTTCTGTTACGGTTTTGTCAATTCATCCACCTTTCACCACTCACATCACTTACATCCCTTCATGAGAGTTGTTCCAGAGGCATCCATCTACATCCATAACACATTTCCAGCACCATTCCACCACCATTTCATCACAAAAAGTTGCAATCCATGAAGAGGAGCAAGGATCGAAGGCTAGACATTTTCTAGAGCTTGAAGGAGGAGAAGAGAGCAAAAGGAGGCCTGCACATATCCTTGGAGTCACCAAGGAGCTGTTAGCTACTTCCCCTTGAGCAATTTTTAAACCCTTCTTACTTTAGTTTTGTATTTAAACTTTCATCTTTTGAAATAACTATGTTTATTGCAATAAATTATGAGTAGTCCTTAGGATTGGGGGCTAGGATTGTATTCCCTAGCCCATGATGATGTATTGATTTACTGTGATGTTTATGAACTTAGATTGTGCTATGAATATGTTCATTGTCTAGCTTAATTATGATTGAATACTTGTTTGAAAATCTTGTCAATTGAAGAACATGTATTTGATTTATGTTGGTTGAATTTATGAGATTGATAACCTCTTTAAATTCTAGATAAATGGCAATGAATGTGATGAATTAAGTCTTGACTTAATTTGTTTGAAATCCTAGTCTTTGAACCATATGCCTCTTTTAGTTAACTTGAGAACCATTATGTGGCTTGAGCTAGTAAATTGAGAGTCACTCATGCATCATAACTTGATATGAGAGATCTAATTGAGACTTGATCTTAGAACCGACAAGGCTAAGATACGGATTTTGGTTTGTTAATCAATCTTTATTCATGTTCATTAAGTTTGATTTACATCGGAATGGGTTAGGGTAAACCCGAAACCTCAATCACTTCATCCCATTGAACACACACACCCTAAGTGCGTTGAGTTTGTAAGCTCATTTGCACTTGTCCTTCTAGTTTCCATTTACTTGCCTATTTACTTTACTTGATGATCTCTTTCACTCACACAAAATATATCTGAACACTACATCCATGTTGCACATACTTCACCTCACTAGTACATAGTCCATTTCTTACCTCACCATCTAAGTGTCAAGAGTCCTCGGTTACCATTACCTAGTGGAATTTTGGGCCTTCCAATCCCCACGGTACAACATCCCCAGTCATTAAACTATACTTCCATCTTTGTTGACAACGTACGAGAGCTTGCGTATTTACATGCGTAAATATCGAACTAGCTCAGTTATTTTGTCTAAGTGTGGATATGATTTTTTTTTAAGAAGTGTGGATATTATGAATATATACTTTTGATTTGAAAATTAATAAACTAAATTATATTAATCTGATTTTAATTAACACTTAAGACTCATTCTTGAGTCACATTTCTAAATAAATTACTTTATTTTAAAATTTTGTCTTGCGTATCTTAAAGTCATGAGGTGAGTTCCTGTACATAGAATAATTGACGGAAAATTCTTCAGTATACGGTGTGTACATACATGATGCAATCTCAAATGTCCAAACATGGTCAGAAAAATGGGTTAACATTTTTTTCTAACCTTTGGACGGCTCAGATTCCACCATGTACACACCGTGTATTGACGACTCTCTGATAATTGACATGTAGGGACGATGTCTTATACTTCAATATTACCTTTACCATTATCTGTGAAATCTACACCCCATAAATTTCACGTCGTTTACACTTTGTGGGCTAGATTGCAGCCTTTTTCTGATGAGGTTACCGATATTGTTGGTGGGGAACCATTTCTATTTTTTTTTATTTAATGTGAGCTAACTTTTATGATGACTACCCTTGCATCAACAGTACTAGGGGAATGCCAAATGTGGCAACGAGTCGTTTTTTTTTTTTTAGAAAATTTGGTTGCGTTTAAGCTTTCAGTGGACTTTTTAACTGTGATCCATCGACTCTCCAAATATATTGACTTGGTGGGTCATCCAACAAGACTTATGATGATATAAATTTAAGGACTAAATTCTTGTTACTAGCCTGTACTTTAATGGTCTAATCAGTTCAGTCACTGAACTTATAATTTCATCAAAATGATCCATGTACTCTCAATTCTCATCCAATAGGTCTATTTATGACATGTGACAACACATGATAGGTGTAAATGTAAATAAAAATGACATATGACCCATGATATGAGAAAAGTGACATGTGTCAGGGACTGAACTGATTAGACCACTGAAATACAGGGTAGTAACAAGAATTTAATCCTAAATTTAAACACTTAGGTGATGTTTGTTTCACGGGATTTGACTGGACTAAATGAACTTATTTTCTTATGTAAGTCTGTCTCATGTTTGTTGACAACATGGGATAACATTAAATGGGACTGTGGTGAGGCCCTTGGGATTAAAAATCTTTCTATTCTTCGTTCCATATCACCCCTAAAATTGGTGCCGCTATGTAGTCCCTCTTCAGGACAAGCTCATCTCTTTCTCCTCAATTTTTGTTGTTTCTCTACTCCTCCCGCACCTCAAATTCGTGATCGGAGGGATATGGGTTTTGATTGATGGGTTCTGGGCAGAGAGAGAAGTTAGGGATCTGGGTTTTGATTGATTGTTTCTCTACCCCTCCCGCTCATCTCTTGGCATCACTTCTGTTGAAGAGAGAGAGGCACAGAGAGTGCGACGGTGTTGTGGGTTGTCCTCACAGTGGCAGTGATTGATGAATATTGCGGACTCAAGTCACTGAACCAACAAACCAATAATTTATCCATTTGCATTGCAGGTCCATGGCTCCCATTAAAGGTAAAGCTTGAGGCAATTATTGGTCCTACGACATTAACCTTAGTTGGAGGACTCCAGTCTATTTTACGAGTGGAGAACAACATGAAATGATGAAAGCAAATGCATGTGATAACTTTTACTTCCAGATAAGGCACCATAGGTAGGGATTGGTTTACAAATTCAGTAAAGTGAGCATCAAATTCACTCGTATCTTTGGATAACAAAGTTGTGATATTACCAGTGAGAAGGGAGGCCATGAGAGACCAAGGCGAGAGAGCGGTGGAGAAGAGAGAAGGATAGCAAAAAACATAGGGGAGAAAGACGAAGAGGAGAGAGATCTGGGTTCTTCACTTCTTCTTGCTCTTTGCTCTTTAGTCCCACCTTACATAACACCACATTGCCAAACATGGTGCAAACTTTCTTGTGTAAGCCCAGATATGTATTAAGAATAAGCCCGACTTATGGAATACCATGTACCAAACATCACCTTGGTGGGCTTTTGGACTGAGTTAATTCCTCTTAATATGTCTGGCAAAGATATGGAGTGAACTGATATTAAGAAGGCAGAAGTCCTTTTGAAGAAAGATATGTGTTAGAGGAACATGAGTTATTTACGGAGCTGAAATAGAAAGCACTTTAAATTTGAGATTAGAGCAGTCATAATCTCGCTTGACTTTCGGTTTTGAGTTGGTCCTGCTGACACAACAAAGCTATAAGATACATGTCAGTCATTCGGTCTTTGTTCAGGCACCATGTGGCCAGTACCAACTTCCAAGCCAACATCTTTTGGCACATCTAGTGGGACGTTACGTGGTATGACACTTGACCCACACTTAATTTTCCGAGGTAAGCATTATTACAAGTGCATTAGAAACGTCACACTTCATCAGATTGTCCAAAAATAAAAATCTCTTGTATAGAGCCGATATTAACCTCGAGCTCAACTTCAAGATCAACCTCGATCTTTAAGCATTAAAACCGTCATGTACTCTGCGTTATGGCATGCCTATCAACTTCACCCTTCAAAATATGATATCTTTTAAGTAGTCTCATTTCACACAATTGTTCGCTTTACTCATGTCTGATTCAAAGTCATGTAACGTACCTTACTTACTTTTGTGTTTGTTACGTCACAAATGAGCCACTTTTGATACCATAATAATCACAAATCCATCAATCTACTTAGAACGAAGGCATTCTGATAGTTGACTTGAAGTAGACAAAATCAATTCCAGTGATTACTAGAAACCCTCATAAAAAGGTATATGCGTAGGGAGGTTCTATTCAAACCTCCCATATTGGTACTTGGACCTCTTTTATTTTATTTATTTATTTTTCTTTTAAGTTTTCTAGAAGGGGCAAAAATATGATTAACTTTTTACAAAAATCTTTGGAGGTCCACATACCAAATGTGGAGGTATGAATAGAAGCCCTCTTACTAAAAACCCTAGTAAAAGGTATAATACGCGAATAAGTGCAGCCCAGCCCAGCCCAAGTGTGCGGTCCATGGATTCTTTTTGCAGCCCAACCTAGGATTTAAGTTTCTTTATCTTATTGTTTTGCCTATAAAAAAGCCGTCAGAAAGTTCATAAACGAAAAGGCAAGTTTGGCCGAAAAAGAGGAGAGAACGAAACCGGGGGAGAAGCAAAGCATTGCCGCTATGGTACCTCTTCGTTGTTTGATTATTAATTGTTTAGTTTCTTCTTCTTCTTTTTTGGCCATTTTATTCTTTAGTTTCTTAAGCTGTTGTTCATATGCTCAATGATATTTTAGTTATTTATCTATTTGTTTGGTTATGCAGGTGAAGTGTTCACATTCTGGAGCACCGGATAGTCCCAAGTGTAAGTCGATCCACTTCTCGTTTTAAATGTCGTCGTCTTTCTTTTACGAATCTTATTCAAACAAATGGCGCTTAATTTGACTTTCTGGGAATATATATATATATATATATATATATATATATATATATATTTTTAAAGAGGTAAGAAGGAAATAGCCTAACTACCACTTCATTGAAGAAAGAAGAATAAAAGAGTACAGGGGAGGGGGACCAAACCAAAACCCCCCAAAATTAGACAACAGACAAGTTAACAAAAGCGAAACTTAAGAAGACTTAAACGGTCTTCAATACACGTACAATGACACAATAAAAGAGGGGGGAGAATCCCACCAAACAAAACTAGAGCTAGAAGACGACGATCCAAAGTTAGCCAAAGCATCAACTACTCTATTTCCTTCCCGAAAGATGTGAGAAAAGCGGAAAGACATATGATAAATTTGATGCATACAATTCATCCAACGAACTCGAAGCTGCCAAGGAACAAGAGAAGGGAAAAGAAGATAATGAAGCACAATGGAGGAATCCACCTCTAACCAAATATGTTTCCAATCACGAACCCAAGCTAGCTCAATTGCCTTAATGACGGCCATAACCTCTGCTGCCACTGAACTAGGAATATCCAAGCTGGAAGCAAAAGCACCCAGAAAACAACCTCTATAAACAACCTCTATGACTTTCTGGGAATATTATTTCATTGAGATATCTAATAATATTAATGGTTTGTAATTTAATTTGTTCCCTGCAGCTTGCGAAGCAATACATTTGCGCATTGGACTTCTTTTGATCGAAGGTATTATGTTTCTTTTTGCAAAGTTAATTTTAGTTGTTGATAATAGAATTTGCTCTGTTTTACCTCAACGATATAAGATAATAATTGAAGCATCAGTTGTACAAGTTTCTGCAGAGTTACTTTTTTTTTATCTCTGTATGTTGTGTGATTCATTTTTATTGCAATATATGCTTGGGCTTGGGGTTATATTATCCAAATCTGTTTTGTTCAATTACTCCTAAATCCTAATCCTTAATTGTTTCTACTCTATTGATTGTCCCCAATATCAATAGAACATGAACATGCATGGGGGAGACTGCCAAGGAAAAGGAAAAGGGATATATGAAGAAGTCTGTCCTCGATCAAGACACGTCGTACAACAAGAAAAGCCATTCCATTCAGCCGTTCGAAGTTTGTATCGAAGAAAACTGGGGGTTGTTCACACGGGATGATGACCAAGGTAGGTAGGTAGGTCAGGGCTGGAAGAGGAGACTGATGGTGCAAAGTCGAAGAAGAAATCCAAGTTGTTGTTCATGGTATACAGGCGAGATGAAGAAGGAGGTAGATAAACGGGCAGAGGCCGAAAGGGAAGAATCAGATAGGTTGTGGAACAACAGTGGAGGGACCGGGAAGAAAGGATTAAACAGGGTTTGCGTAGGATTCTGGCCCGTTTCGATATGCCTAAGGAAGAGGAAATGGAAATGGATGAGGAAAAGGTTAAGGCAAAGAAAGTGCTGGTACAGGTACTGCATGCAAGAGGAAGTAGTGGAAGACGAAGAGGCGACTGCTAAATGTATTAAAGCTATGGTGGAGCGTGCTGCTGAGAATTTGATTCGTTTTTTGTTTGCTAATTGATCAAGGGGCGAACTATAGGGAATCTGCTTATTGATCAAGGGGCGAACTATATGTGCACAAATTAATCTGAATATCCCGAGTTGGCTGGGGTGTTAGACAAGGGTTCTGTAAATGATGAACTATGCCAATATATCAAAAATTGTGGACTGGACTGGTTGTTTTTTGCCTGTGGCAATTAATTAGAAACTTAGAACGTACATGCAAACCATTTATATGCATGGTTCCTATGACTCTTTAAATCCTTGATATAAAGCTTTGGAATCCTGATGTACGTATCAAACAAATCGAACCACGCCCATCAGAGTCGATGCAAAGAGATCAACTATATATCAACCTAGCTATTCGCTTTTGCTTCACGTATACGTAGGTAAGGAGTGTAGTTCTTATGCAGAATCTAGAGCACCTATATATGGAAATCTGGTTTTATATTCAGCCTTCTGTACGTGCTTGTCTCAAGTCTGATTCTTCAATTGTGTTGTAATTAAGGTTCCCTTCATCCCTCTGCAGTAGGGATCGAGGTGGTGTGAGACTTAGAAATTAGAATACAACAAGAACATAAAAGATACTTTTTTATTATTATTATTACCAACAACCTCTCATATGCTATATATGTGTCGAAACATTTTTTTTTTTGACGAACGTGTCGAAACATATTTAATTTTATGTAAATGTGAATTATGTGATGGATGTACTTCAATTTCCTTCAAGGCTCCATGAAGAATCTGCCGTTGTTAAACACGACTCTAAGAGGATGCAAATCATCAGCACCCTTTGTTGTTAAAATTGTCTTGCACATCGGCAAAAAAAAAAGAGGAAAAAGAATTGTCTCGCACGTTTTTTTTGGCTTACAAGGCACCGAACCCGAAACCTGTCAAAGCTGCCACGTACTCCCAGAGAAATCCCATGTCGTATCGCCACGTGTTTGGGGCTTTGTGATTGTGCACAACAGCCCGTCAGCGTATCACAACCCAATCCCACACGCCTACTGTAGCGTGACCACTTCATTATTATGACATGAGCTACTTTCCGTGATATTCCATATAGCAAACTGCACCAGACCTTTCTTTCTTTCCAAAAAAAGAAAAAAAAAAAACGAGACCATCCCACAATTTTCAATCCTATCCACTCCACTATAATAATGACATAATAACTTCCACATAAAAAAAATAAAAATAGAAATTTGTTTTAGCTGGGGGATGGGGACGATGGTCTTTCTCTTTTCAATCTCCATTCACCTGCCATATTCTCCCCTTCAACGAGTTCAAACGTAGTCTTCTCTCTCTAGCTCTAGGCTCTCCTTCTTCTCAGTCACGGTAATTTGTGTGACGAAACTGCCCTTGCTCACCGAATTCCCAACCGGTCCTCTTCTTCTTCTTCTCAGATTCCTCTACCAACAGTCAAAGATCCTCTCTGCTTCATCAAACAACTTTCATGGCAGCAAAACTTGTGCTGACGACGACTTGAGCTGCTATGGATTTGACCGAAGGCGTCGGAGAGAGCTCCTCGCCGCCGAGAAGCTTCATCAGCTTCAATAACTACGATGTGAGGAACGATGTCTACAATCGATTGGTGGAGAGCGGTCATGAAGAGGCTTTGAGTCGACCTGAGTTTCGTGACCAGTTGGACGCTCACTTCAATCGCTTACCTGCTAGGTATTACAATTCCATCGCTGCTTTCCAGTATTTGATTTCATCATTTCTTTTCTTTTTTGATGAGTTTTGATTCTTGTTTTGTTTATGAAATTAGTTTCCGAATGCTTGAGCTCATAAGAAAATCTTATTTTGTTTTGACGTGCGAATCGTCTTGATGGCAACTCAAACATGATTAGATGATGATATGCATTCAGAGGAGCTTTGATTTATTTCAATTGTTTGGGCACAAATAAGTTTATGTATACGCTGAAAAATGTTATGCTCTAATTTTTGTACTGTATGAACGGGATATTAGTGTTAGTGCTTTTGATTTTTGAGCTGGAAATGTTGTTCGTAGTTTTATATGTATCCATCTTCCCTATATTACTGTAAGGGCTACTCATTTGACTATATGACTAGTCTAAGAGTTTACATTTCACATATCTTCTTTGTGTTTCATCGGGAATTAGTCACGCTATCTTTATGTATTAAAATTGTTCCTTGGACAGTTATGGGCTTGACGTTAACATGGACAGAGTGGAAGATGTTTTGATACATCAAAAGCTTCTTGCATTGGCAAAAGACCCAGAGAAGCGGCCTGTTTACCATATCCGTTTCTTGGAGGTATTACCTAACATCGGATTCAGTATTTATGTATGCAATTTTGTTGTCAGCTAGATTTTTTTAATTTCTGGTGCAAAACCAAGTATTAGTTTGTGTCCTGTTATGAAAAGCCATGTTTTTAGATTGTCTGCATTGAATGGTGATGGAAATAATATGATTGAGAAATGTTTATTCTGAAGTGAACAACGATTTGCATAAATATATCATCCTGTTTTACAGTACATATTGATAGTATTGCGACAAACTTCATACTGCTTTTTGCACAGGGAGAAAGTATACTTACAATTTTATTACGTATTACTAGTAAACATTAAGTAGAAGGAAAGTGAGGCATCATGACTTCCTTGATAGTAATGCTCTGTCTTAATGAGCTTAAGCTTGGCCAGCTTTCTAGAAAGGCTGGAAGAATTGTGACTGGAGTTATTATTTAGAGGTTTTCCAGCAGCAGTTGCAATGGAGAGAAGAGAGGTTGTAAAAATACTAGTGGATCAGTGGTGCTACTTTATTATAACCTTTAATTCACATTAAGCAAGGGGCTTAAGTGGAGAGGAAGACCCCATTGTGATAAGTTCGATCCTTCCTCTTTCTCAGATGGGATATTTTAAAGACATCTATCCTACTGAGGGGGTTCCTGCCTTCCCGGAATAGAATTGGATTGCTCATTTCCCTATATCTCTGATGAGGATCTGAACATGTAACACGGCATGTATTATGTATGAATCTTGTTGCATGTATCAACTGTCACCTTTCTCAGAAGAAGTCTAGACTACATTAGGGTGTAAAAAATCAAATTGTAAGAATGTGAAACTTTGATGTCATGCAAAATAGAACGCTACATCATTTATTCCTTCTTATGTATGCTCGCTTAAATTACTTTTCTCTCTTCTGTTTTTTAATTTTCTATCTGTTATCGTTCTTTTGTGTATTTCTCGTCAGAGTATTTCTACTAGGACAGATGATAATGAGGACGAACAATTCACTAGTAGTGTTTCAACCTCAAGGCCATCATGTGATGAAACCAATGAAGGAGCTGTGGCGCCACATGATAGGTATTATTTCTGTGCAGTCGTTCTCTGGACCATCTAAGCTCTATTCCATATTTACTCTTGTAAGCGTTTCGATCTTGGATATTGATTTGTGGATTTCATTTCTTTGTTTTTGTCTCTGTTACTTCTGTGTGTAGAACTAGGAATTGTGCGATTGACTTTGAACCTTGCTCTAAGCTTGGGGACCTAAATTTGGATGTTAGAAAGAATACCAAGGACATGAATGAAAGAGATCTGATGGAGAACTTTCCCAGAAGGTACTGAACAACTTTTTTGTTGCCAATTTTTCTGTTTCCCTGTAATTCTTAAAGGCTAAAGACTACCTATTATTCAATAAAAGAAGAATTCGGTTCTTTTCAGTTCAATGGTTTGCCATGTGATGCTTTAATTAATTGATTCTCATCTGTTTATCAAGATGTTAAGAAAGAATGGTTTGCTATTCTGTATTCTCTTCTGTGTGTTGATAAAAGTTTTGTTTCTCATTTAAAAAGAAATTTTTGTAACAATATGGTATAAAGAAAACATTAAATAGTAGAGCAACTGATAAGTCATAACAATGGCCGTTTTCTATATACACCCGAAGCCTTTTAATAAATCTTCAGATGTCTTTAATTCTTAAACAGATTTTATTGCCCACTCAGGCATTATTGATAAACATGCTTGTCCATTTACTTCCACATATGCCTTATACCATATACTTCCATATATGCCTGTATACCATATACTTCCATATATGCCTGTATACCATATACTTCCATATATGCCTGTATACCATATACTTCCATATATGCCTGTATACCATATACGTCCATATATGCCTGTATACCATATACGTCCATATATGCCTGGTTGAAAAGATGACCTGAATCAAGTAGATTTTATTTGCTACTTATGCATGATTGATAAACGTATATGTCCATATATGGTATTTAACTATATATACATAGATTTTGTATAAAGAATATGAAATTATAGACATAAAAGTATGTATGAGATAATAGGCCAAGGGCTGAATGTGTTCTTTTGAAGGTGCTGAATGCTTTACGGAGTTCTTTTGCATCAACTTTGTATTTTCATTGTGCAGTGAATATGCTTCAGAGCTGAACTTTGGCCATGAAATTTATGACATTACATTTACAGTTATCATCTATGCAGAAATTAAGTTGACCATTGGGATATATAATGCAGGCAAGATATATCACGTATACTCACTCATGAAGTAATATTTTCATCCATTGACAAGCCTAAGCTTCTTAGCCAGGTACCACTGAGAGGCTTAAGTTATTTATTTGTTATTAAAATCGGTATTAGCACCTGAACCTTTACATGTTTTTCATTTTAAAATATTTTCTATTTGGTAGACTATGATCAATTTGTAGCTCTTTTTTGGGAATTTTTCTCTATGCATGTATCAGTTGATGTAGGCGAGGAAATGTTTCCCCTTCTAGTTGCTCTATTTTATTCGAGGATTGGTCCTGGGCCTCCACTTTAACTTGTGTACTTTGGCCTTTTATCCATGAAGTATTTCTTCTTCTGAGCGAAAATAAAAAAAGACCAGTGAGTAGAATGTTTGGTACTATGCTAAGACCTAAGAGGAGGTTTGTATATATGATTAGTTTGGTAGGATATTGGACCGGCTTCATCTGATACCACAATCCCATTGAGGATTATAAAGTCGGATTTATCATTCCTTTTTTACAGTAGTAGTCCAAAGATGATTCTTTTTAATTATATTGCATTAAAGTGAGTATTTCTTTAGTGTTGCTATCCTACGCATATAGAAATTTCTTCAATGTTCCAGGTTAATTTGTTTTAGAAAAAGAAAAAAAATAATGTTAAAGTTTATTTTTCCATTTGCCATCATTTGGTAGCTTCTTTACACATTAATTACATTGTCTCCACTAAGTAGTTCTGATGTAGCACCAATTGGGATGGGAGATAGAATTTAGAGGGATAAAAGGAAATGGAAGAAATGGGATAAGAAAGAGGTAGACTTGGATGCAGCAAGAATATCAGAGGATGAGGGATAACCAAGATTCAAGCAACGATAATTTGTGTTCATTCATTCAGGTCTGCCAATAAGGATTACAATGCTCAAATTTATTGAACTCTACGTAAAGATTCAGAAAAAAGAAAAAAAAACCCTACATAATTAAAGTACTAAGATATCTGAACCTTAAATAATAATTATAAACAGAATACATCAAATATATCTGATTCTCCGTCATTTTCCATGGGTGCTAAGAACTCGACTCCTGGCAAGTGACGTGAGGAGCTCTAACATTGTTGTCTAGCCAACATCAAAGGGGATCCAGAGGTAAATGTTGTGGAGACCGTTTTGGTATTCAATCATATCCTCATGATCAATTCCCTGAGGTCATTCAAGAGTTGCTGGAATGAGTTTGGACGATGTGCCCAAAAGAATGTGGATTGACGACTTGCAGCAATGGTTGCTGAATTACGTCCATAAGCTCAAATGTTGGTTACACCATAGGAGGGATCTGTGATCAGTAGATTCTTGAATTGGATAAATAGATTCTTGATCAGGAGTAGCTTGCCCAATTAAAGAGATACTGCTTGGGTAGGATAGGACATATAGGTCCAAAAATAGGAACAGTTCAGTTGCGACAAATTATAATTGCAGAAATCTTGGCAACTATGATGTTCATTTCTATTGGAAACTTCTGAAACTGGTCTATATGTCAAATTAAGACCAATTTCATCAGATTAGGGGAAAAGGTCAGCGAGGAAAACTAGAAGGATTAAGGATGAGAAAGAAATAGATTAGGGAGGCAGCATGAAGAATCTGAGGGAGAGGGATAGCCAAGATTCAAGCAAGGATAATTTAATTCATTCATTCAAGTCTGCCAATAACGATTACAATGCCTGATTTTATAGAATCCTACATAATTAAAGTACTAAAATACACTTACCCTTGAAAATAATGATAGCATAAAATACATCAATATATCCGATTCTGCATTATCCTCTATGGGTGATAACTGATAAGAACTCATCAGCTGTCAAGTGACGTGAGGCTGTAACATTGTCGTCTAGCCAACATCACAGGGGTGTCCAAGGTCATTGTTATGGAGACTGTTTTGGTATTCCATTACATCCTCCTGGTCAATGCCCTGATGTCATTAAAGAATTTCTGAATTGGGTATAAAAGTAAAAGTAGTTTGGAAAGTGTGCACAAAAGGTGGGTTAACGACTTGCAGCAACCGTTGTAGACTTATGATGTCCATAACTTCAAATTGCAACGTAGGAGGGAGCTAGGCAGCCATGGGATCAATAGAATATTGGTCAGAAGTAGCTTTCTCAATTAAAGACCGGCCGCTTGGCTAAGGGGTAGGAGGACTTGGCTTGACTAGACATACGATGGGACCTATATAACTTCAAATTGCAACGTAGGAGGGAGCTAGGCAACCATGGGATCAATAGAATATTGGTCAGAAGTAGCTTTCTCAATTAAAGACCGGCCGCTTGGCTAAGGGGTAGGAGGACTTGGCTTGACTAGACATACGATGGGACCTATAGGTCCAATAATAGGAACGGTCCAGTTGCGACAATTTGGGCAATAGTTGAAAGTATCTGAACCATGGGATTGCAGCAACCGTTGTAGACTTATGACGTCCATAACTTCAAATTGCAACGTAGGAGGGAGCTATGCAACCATGGGATCAATAGATTATTGGTCAGAAGTAGCTTGCTCAATTAAAGACCGACCGCTTGGCTAAGGGGTAGGAGGACTTGGCTTGACTAGACATACGATGGGACCTATAGGTCCAATAATAGGAACAGTCCAATTGCGACAATTTGGGCTATAGTTGAAAGTATCTGAACCTTTATTTTGCAGACACCTTGACAAATTTGTCTGCTCGTTTCTATATGAAACAATTTCCTATGGGAATAGGTATGCGGATAGCCGGATATTGACTTTTTCACGTTTTCTGTATTATTTATTCTTATGATCTCATCAATGTACAACTTCTATACCGGGATTGTGTGTTGGCAACTTTTTAATGAGTTTGTTACTTGTTGCGAGATAAAACATTGTTTCCATGTAAAGGTCTTTTACATTGTGGCATTCATGTCTTATTTTCCTTCAGATAATTTTCTATTCTCTTTCAATACAATACCCTTGAAAAGTAAAGATATTTTGAAGACCTTTGCATAAGAAAGTTGTTTATTTTTAATAAATTCTGAACAGAAGTCTCACATGATTACTTTGTATTAATATAAGGGTTAAATTCACAAACCGTACCTCAACTCTTTTGTATCAGTCAGTTTGATACCTGACTATTAAAAACGGTCAATGTGATACCTAGACTCAAATTTTAGTATCAACGTGATACTTCTGTCAGTTTTCCGTCAATGGTTAGTTAAATATGAGGACATATTAGTCATTCCACCTAATTTTGAATTGAGAATTACTTGTTTACCCTTCAAGTTTTTTTTTTAATTTTTATTCTTTTTCTGCTTCTCACTTCTTCCTCATTTTAATCTGAGCTGCCCTTTTAGGGTTTCAATTCCCCCAAATTCGAATCCCAACCCCTCCAAATTGGCTACTTTAGTACCAAGCCTGCTCCCTTCCCCAATTGCTAACGCCCCTCACCCTCACCCTCTTCTCCCCTGAACTCACCATTGTAGTAAGACTTTTGGAGATTGAAGCTTCGGCGTCCACATTAGACACAGAGAGTGTGGGTCTTGTTGCAGCCCTTGCCAAAGCTAGCTACCAATTCCTTTTCCCATTTCGTTCTTTGGTTACAGAAACCCAAAATCTGAAGATTTGTGTGTGCGGGAAATCTGTTGTTCATGAACCCAGACCAGACCAGACCAAAAAAAGAAAAAGAAAAAAGAACCCAGATGACTGGTTACAAGTTGCAGAAGAAGAAGATGACAACTGTCTGAGTCTGGATCGACTCGGGTTCTGTTTTTGACGTCCTCGGCGGGGCAATCAAACCTTGCAGCTCGAAATTTATAAAAAATTGTAGAAAGGAGAGTGTGGGTTTAGGAGCATGACGTGCTTTGTGTTGCTTACCCAGAATCCAAGCCAGATTTGTGCTCAAGCTGCTTCTTCGATTTGACAAGAATCCAAGTTTGATTTGTTTTGTGTTGCTTTGCTGGTTCTGAATTTACTTAAAACAGTTTTGGATCATTGATTTTTTTGAAGTGCTAGAGAGTTATCATGAATGCAAAAAATTAACTCATGAAGTAATTCTTCATGTTTCGGTTAGAGATCTCCCGAGCAATTCATAAGTCATGAAGCAATTGCTTCACTCTATCATGAATGCTTCATTTTTTTGTTTTTCTTTAAAGTCTGATGACTCTGATCTGGGTTTTTTTTTTTCCATTTTTTTTAGTATTATGAATTTCATCACTTTTTTTTTTTCATAATAAGTTGGTGTAAAATGACTACTTTACCCTTGAAAATTCAATCACATGCACGACACGTGCTAATTTTTAACGGAAAACTGACAGTAGTATCACCTTGATACTAAAATTTGAGTCTACCACATTGATTGTTTTTAATACTCAGGGACCGGTACAAAAGAGTTCAGGTATGGTTGGTGAATTTAACCCTTAATATAATAATATAACCTCCGCATTTTGCAAAACTGGCAACACTTGTTTTCTTTTTCCTTCTTTCCTTCCTTTTTAATAGGAGCATCCTTTAAATGAAAATAACTCATCACCTTTCAGTCAAATTGTACTGCCTATGTTAGAAATCCTCGAGAGTTGTAAAATTTGAACCATTTCAAGAGCAACACCTTTCTAACAGATGTCATTTTCTTCTAGCTTTCTGCTTTGCTTTCGGATATAGGACTTAACATCCGAGAAGCACATGTCTTCTCGACCACCGATGGCTACTCCTTAGATGTGTTTGTGGTGGATGGCTGGCCTGTTGAGGTACTTTCTTACTATATGATGTGTTTGTCGTTGTATACAGTCAGGCTTTGTATCTTGAAATTGTTTCATCTTATTTTTCTATATTTTCATTGCTCAACATCGGTATTAAAGGGTTTTCCCAGTGAAGGAACAGTTCTACTTTGTTGGTCATGGCTTTTGTTGTGCTACTGTTAGCCTTTTGTGTACTGTAATCAATTGTGCCATTCTTTTGTATGCATGGGAAATACTTTCTAGTCGGCATCTATATCTGTGCTTGAAGCTGCACCTGCATGAAGTAGTTATAATGGTTGTTCCCTAAGATACGGTTATCCATAATCTTTGTTATAAATATTGAGTTTTATTAAAATGGTTGTTCTAATCAAACTGCAGTTATCCAAGGGAAATGTCTTCCTAGTATATTAAGGGGCAGTGCGATTATATTTCTTTTATGACAGGGATCTGTGCTGAGTTCAAATGTTGCTGACTTTGCAATCTTGTGGTCAGGATACAGATGGTTTAAATGAAGCTATGGAAAAAGCAGTTGCTAGAAGTGAGGTAAACTGCATGATATTGTAAAACTTTTGGATGCTGTTTGGTTTCTTTTTTAGGTGTTTCAGGTAGTCTGATGAAAAATTTTCTTTTTGCAAAAAAACAAAAAAAAGTGGTTCATCTGGGACGATTGAGATTATTTGTTTTAGTATATTTGTACTATCCCTAATGTATTGCATACATTTGTGTTTTGCTAACCTTAATAAAGGTTGATGAAGAGCTTATATTCTATTCAGTTACTGTTTCCTTCATACATTCTACCAGTCCTCTTTCTTGTACTTTACCCTAGTAACTTTAGGAGTATATGGAGAGGAATGAGAGTACATAGGGTAATTGTCAGATGTCTGCCTTTGGTAGTACATTTTTTACAAAAATGTACCAACTATTCAGCTCAAGTGACTTGGTGTATGCTATGGAATGTTATCCTGAAGATAGTTTCTTTTGTGCTGTTAAGGATAATTAAATCTATCTGTCTACTGTTGACGGAAGCAACTGTTTCCCCTGCTTTTAGAAATTGTTTACCGTCATATTCTGATTCCAGTAGAGCACTTTAAATAGGTATCCTGTGTTATCTTCTTCTGCTTGTGTAAATTGATTATAGAAGACCTGTAAATGGTAATTTATACATCCTATATAATCATATAGGGATCATGGTCAAGATCTTCACATTCTCATTCAGCTGTGGAGAAAGTTTTAGTGGCACAAGAAAAACCTGGAAACTGGGAAATAGACAGAAGACTATTGAAGATAGGAGAGAGAATTGCATCTGGATCATGTGGAGATTTGTAAGATGGGTTTTATTGTTGGCAATATTTTATTCTTTTATGTCCTTTGTTGCTCAACTTTCACTCCTGTTCATTCTTAGGCACCGTGGAATTTATCTTGGTCAAGATGTTGCTGTTAAGATTCTAAGATCTGAGCATTTGAATGCTGCTCTAGAGGATGAGTTTGCTCAAGAAGTGGCCATTCTAAGGTAAGTAATTTTCTAGTTTGATGGTTATTCACTTATTCCGTTCTACCCTGCTTTGAAATTCACATGAAATCACACTTGCCAGTTTTGGTGTAGTGGTTTGTTTTTTCTCACTTGTAAACATTGACATTTCCCATAATTTTTCCCCACTGGAAAGAAATTTCATTGTCCTAAATCTCGTCAAGTTTTGGTGGTTAGTGGAATATGATCATATTTAGTTTTTCCCAATCATTGAGAAAACTGAGGTCTTGTTTGCTGCATTTTCAAGTACAAAGGAGGTCACCTGTTTTTTTTTTGTTTTTTTATTTATTTAGACTAGTTATAGCTGTGTATCTGCATTACAATGGCTCATGATATATTCTCCAAATGAACTTCGGCATAATGTTGGTCACTGAGGTCACCATAGTTAAATGCCAATATAGTGGATGAAGGAAAACTTCCATGCATGTTTTCCAACTACCTTGATATATTTTCATGCACATAAATGAAGAAATAGTTTTGAAGGCGATGAAGTTGAGTTTATTGCAAAAATAAGTGACATACTGACACGTAGTGCAGAGCTATGAAGCACTGATACGTCATTTTAGGGGAGTATCCCGTATCGATACGTGGTACGGGTACGATACGCAGTGGATATGGTCCGATACGCGTATCTTGTTAAACAAAATTGGATACGGCTTTGATACGCCACAAATCCATGTTTGATAGGGGAGTATCCCGTATCGATACGTGGTACGGGTACGATACGCGTAACTTGTTAAACAAAATTGGATACGGCTTTGATACGCCACGAATCCATGTTTGATACGTTGTTTAGTAATTAAATTTGATACGCGAGGGCTGGAGCGGTTAAAGGCGCAGCTTGGTACGGCTTAGAACTGGGCAATTAGAGAGAGAAAGACGCCGGAGCTGGCTGATGGCAAGCGGAGCTGATTGTGCTGGAAACCAGAGAGACATGGAGAAAATCTGATGAGAGAGCTGGTCTCGAGGTGGCCGGATTGAAGCTGGAATTGATGTTGGCAGTGAGCGGCGGTGATCTGGGCTGCTGCGGCTATGGAACATAACCAGCAGTTCTGTTCGCTCATAAACAAAAACAAAGAAAAGAAGAGAAGATAGAAAAGAGAGAGAGAGAACGAACACGTGAAAGCCTGAAAGGGAGGGAGAGGGAGAGGGAGAGGGAGTAGGTTTGTTATAAAATTAAGAAAAAAGGACGTGGGGGACAACATACTACTAACATAGCAAAAGAAGACTAAGAGAGAGAGAGAGAGAGAGAGAGAGAGAAAATGTCAGGCATACTACTAATTAATTTATTTCATCAACCAAAAAAATAAAAATCAAATATATTTGTAATTTTTATTAACTTATTTATTAAAATTAAATATATATTTATATAATAAATATTATTTTAATTGCCGTATCCTAGACATATCGTATCTTATTTTTTTGAATTTCGTTGTATCCACGTGTCGTGTCGTATCGTATCCCGCACCCCGTACCCGTGTCAGTGCATCATACGTGCAGAGGATACCTTGTCTTTCGTCACATACAAGTCCATACATGAGATGAGGTAGTCAATTGTAGTGAAAGAGAAGAGTGTACAGCTCCAATTCTAATAGCAATCCTATATCCTCTGGGTATTTTCCTTCTTTCTACACCCTTGTAATAACAACATAGCGTATGTATGAATTCTTCCATGCATGTTTTCAAATTACCTTGATATATTTTCCTTCACTTGAACTTATGTGCTTATGACAAATAGTTATTGGAGGCCATGAAGTGGAGCAGTACAAAAATAAATGATATGTTTGACAGAGGATACTATGTCTTCTACCACATACAAGTCCTTACATGAGAAGAGAAAATCAATCATGATGAAAGAAAGAGTATACAGCACCAGTTTTATTAGCAATCCCATATCTTCTGGGTGTTTCTCGCCCATTCCCCTCGTAAACAATGTCAAACTGCCAATTTTGAAAAGACTTTCTTGGTCTGAGGACAATATTCCCTTAGAACTTGAGCAAATCTGAGTATCAATTTTTTTTTTTTTGAAATAGCTCAGCTGTGAAAGCTGCCGTTACTAATAATCAATTCTGCACTCCTTCCTATTAGCTAATATGTGTTCCACACAAATTCAGTTTTTTCTGCCGACTTGAGGAAGAAAATTAGAAAAAAGATATATGAAGAGAATAAACAATTAAGGGTTGGAAGTGCCAATTACACCGCCATTACTTTTTCATTTTTTATTTTTCTAGAACCCTTATCCGGAAACATCTAAGGAAATCACACACCTTTCACTGTGCCAAATCATTCTCTAAATATATTATTTATTGTAAAATGTTTATTGCAAATATAGAGTTAATAGCAATTGAATTTTGTGGTATGTTACTTAATATGAGTGAAAAGTTCTCGGGTTGGATATCGATGGATTTGGTTATCAGATCGGATCAGCCTAATCTGATCTGGACAGGTCTGAGATAGGGTAAATGTGGCTTTGGAAGAATATCCAAGTGTATCAACAGAATTGAACCAAGAAGTTTGTTTCATTGACTCATTTGGTAAAATCACTTTGCCATCCTTAATCTCGGATCTTTTTTTTTTTTTAAGCAAATGCATTTCAGATTAAACATTAAATTTACGTCCAAACATTTTCAGCCATAACTATTACCATTGTCAAAGAGTTCATTTTTCCATGACTGCATTTAACGCATCAAGGCATTCAAGTTCTTGGAATTTATAAACTAATGTAATGCTTGTCTCCATTCATAACTGTATTAATATCTAATGCATGCCTAAGATCCATGTGGGCTGCATGTGGCTTGTCAGTGTGTCATTCTATTTTTGGTTAAGTTGCCATGTTTATGGCTGTAAAGTAAGCTCAAAATAAATGTCAGAATGACATTTTTCATTGGTATATAGTTTATATTGTACGCACACACACACACTCACAGTTATACATATATATGTATAGTTACATTATATTAATAAATTTTCAATTGCTTATTGCAGAGAGGTCCATCACAGAAATGTTGTGCGTTTTATTGGGGCATGCACGAAGTCTCCTCATTTATGCATAGTAACAGGTATGGAGTTCCTCTAATTGCTTGCTTCCAGCGTCTAAAATGTTGTGCTTTTCATGGTTTTCTCCTACTGTATGACTTGGAGATGTCTTCAAAAAAGCAGTGCACTTAAGATATTAGGAAAAAAACAAATCATGAGGTGTGGAACACACTTTTTTTTTTTTTTTCTTGATTAAGTTTATCGTTGTAATTTTCATGAAATGAAATGAAAGGGACCAACTGAAAAAATAAAAGATAGTGAGAGAAAAGCAGACATCAAATTTCATGACGATTGCCACTGACATAGATCGAGCCAATCATAAATTTTATAAGTTTTTGAAAACCAACCACTCTATAGATAGGGTAGCAGCATTAGTCCAGCAAAATTGTATTGGAATATGTAGATTCAGTGTTAATTGGAATATGTTTGAAATAACTATATACTAGGATCATTCTGAACCCATGTGTTTCTTCTTTTTCCTTGAATTCAGATCTAGGTATGTATGAATTTTACTAGTCTAAAGCAATTTAACTGTATATAATTAATGAGTCCTTGTATTTGAAATAACTTCTCCCCAGTGGGCCTTAGGTCATCTGGCCTGGGAAACTCTGTAGGTTAGTTATTCTTGGTAGTTTAAGGTAATTTCCTCCAAAATATCCGCTTTACCTTTGTGGAATTAGCTGATGTTCCCAGTCTACATGTTCTGTGAAAGTTAATTGACTCTTTGCTTCAAACTATTGTAATTTGGTTAACTTTGAACATTTTACTTTTCATTTTTCAATTGTTGTCCATTCTTTTAGTTAATTATTGTAATAATTATGAAACCTCATATATTGTTGCTGGCAGAGTATATGCCTGGTGGAAGTCTCTATGATTATTTGCACAAGAGTCGTAATGTCTTGAAGTTTTCCAAACTGCTAAAGTTTGCAATTGATGTCTGCAAAGGAATGGAGTATTTGCATCATAATGACATAATTCATAGGGATTTGAAGACAGCAAATCTGCTTATGGACACCAACAATGTAAGAATTAAAGCTTATTGTTTTGGTTGTTCTGCAGCTTCACTTTCATATTGTTTGAGTTTTACTGATTTTGCTGCTAGCTTGGTTTTGTAGGTTTTAGGAGAATGAAAGCAGTTTAACTCTTTCGACCCAAAAAAAAAAAAGAAGTTTATCTTCTAACCAGACCCTAGTGCTTTGCAAAATTCTTACCTTGTGACGTGCTTAGTAATGTTATAATGCTCCTAGAAGCAGAAATTAATTCATATAATCCTGATAGGAACAGTCTCAACAGTAGCTTACCATATTGGAGGCTTGGATAATTAACCTTCTGAATGATATGATTCAGTCTGACGCCCATTGCAAATTCCTTCTGTGAGCAATAAATTTTAGGATTTGGTGATCCACTGTTCTTAAATTTCGTAATATGTTTACCATATACGTGATTTGCCTTTCATGTTTTCTTTATGGATAATTGACCTGTTAACAACTCTCATACCATAGCAATTTTATCATTCAGCTCAGGATGAGAAAAGGTTCTGGATATTACCAAAAAAAAGTTCAAAACTCCTTGAATTTTTCCCTTTAGGTTGTAAAGGTGGCAGATTTTGGTGTTGCTCGGTTCCAAACGCAAGGAGGAGTAATGACAGCAGAGACGGGAACCTATAGATGGATGGCACCTGAGGTCTGATTCTGCGGATTTAATATTTTAATTTTTTTCAATCTTTTAATCCATAAGATCTCAGATTTTTGTGTATTATAATGTCGGAAGTTCCAAGTTTCAATCTCCTGACTTTCTGGTTTTGTATTCATTACATTGTACTGTTTGTGCTTCATTAGCTATCAGTTGCCTATAGTCCCACAATATTACTTTACAGTCATTTACAACGTCTTATTGTTTTCATACATTTCAACAACTTATTCCTTTCATACATTTTGCAAGGTTATAAATCATCAACCATATGATCAAAAAGCAGATGTGTTTAGTTTTGCCATTGTACTTTGGGAGCTGGTGACAGCGAAAGTATGTGCTGGAAAGCAGAACTTCCCCTCTCTTTCTATGCGTCTCTGTGGCACATTTTTGTGTGAGGATACAGGGATTATTGGAAAGAAAATTTCTTACCAATAAATGATTTTGGTGTTGCAGGTTCCTTATGATACCATGACTCCATTACAAGCTGCCTTGGGAGTTAGACAGGTTTATGGTTTAATCTGTATATATCTTTGTGTATATGTAGGCGCACACACATCTTTTGACATAAGTCATAACATCATGGTTGATCTTTAGCATTTTCTCAGTATTGAGTACCTGATGAACTTATGAACTTTGAAATTAATAGATACTGTAGAAACACTTGACATGGTTATCCTTTCCTCTGTTTCCCTTTTCCCTCTCTATTCTAATTTTTGAAATGATTTATACCTGATGCATTTCACAATGTTTGCCAAGTGCTTCTAAATTTTCATTCTGTCTTCATTTCCTCCAGCCAATAAATCCAAAAAGGCGAGCATCATAGGCCCCCACAAGACCTTGGCCTTCTACCACCCCCTAACACATCATGCGCTTTTCTGTCAAGAGAAAAGAGCAACCCTGGACACGACCCAACTGTCAATCCCCGCCCTAAATGACTTCAACCAAACTTATAGCATTTGGGAATGTAGTAAAGATGTGATATGCTCGTTCTCCCTGTTTTTTTTTTATACATATGCATCAATTGAGAGATGGAGGAGTACCTGGTCTTCTATTTTGAACCATGTCCCATGTGTTAGCTTTCCTCTTATTCAAAACTGAAAACATTCTGTTATAATAACATAAAAAAGGGCTAGACACTCGCAGAATATCAGATTTCTGTTAGTATCTGTTTATTTGTTGCTTATATAAAATAGGCATACATATTGGCCTTTGAAAGTCTTGTCAAAGGTGTAGATACTAGGGATGAGCTGTTGACTCAATAAAATAGTTTATATGAATTTTTTTTTTTATTTTGTTTCCCAGGGACTGAGACCAGATCTTCCTACTAACGCACACCCCAAACTACTAGAATTAATGCAGAGATGTTGGGATGCAGTTCCTTCCAACCGGCCGGCCTTCTCTGATATAACAGTAGAACTTGAGATTCTCATCCGAGAAGTCCAGGTAAGACTCTCCATCTACTCTTCTTTTCTCAGGTCTCATTGTTCTATATTCTTCTGGCCTGAAATTAAGAAGCTGATTTGTTTCATGAAATTTCAGGATATTTCAGAAGCTACAAATGGCACATGAGACTCGAGACTCTAAGATGTATGCATCTCATACATCTTAGGGAACTTCTGATATGTCCAACTTCTCTTTTTGCGACATTCCAACCGGCTCAATTTTAGGCGTTTCGGAATTGGATTAGGACTTTGTTTTTTCAGATGAATATAGAGGTTATATTGTACAAGCGAGGGGTGAAAAAGAAAAGTACTGTGTCTGATAATCTGTATTGCTGTCTGTTGTTGTAAACATACACGCTTGTTGAGGAATGTCATTGTAAAATATTCTGCACTTTTGAGTAATGAAATGTATACTTTTCCACTTGGATACAATACCTATCTATAAAAGGTCAGGTTGGTTAGATGAAAAGTTTGGTGTCAATGTAATCCCAACATGATGTGCAATTGTGTCAGCTAGTTGTAAATTCACCTCATACTCTGTATATTTCATTTTCTCAGTGATTTTGGTTGGTTTTCTTTATGGTGATTTGGGTGTTGAACTGAATCCAGCACTGTATAGAATTATTGGAATTGCCGTGAAAGCAGCACTATATCTGTATTAGATTTTGAAGTGGTTAAACAATGTCTTTGGAGTTGCAGAAATACTCCGCCAAGAGTATGAAGGATAAGCATAAGCCGGTGCACACCAGAAATATTCATTAGGAAGATATCTCGCTCTATTAATAAAGGCAAGAAAAGAGTAGAAAATTTCAAACACCCGCCATGCCCTTTCAAAGCCAAGAAGGCACATACATCAAATTTTTAAGCCTGTAACCAAATTTGACAGTTAAGCAACTAAGAACTTTAACAAATATCTTTCATTTAGACAACTGAGCTCGTTTATTCAACGAGCCTACAAAAAAAGACAAGAGTCTCTAATCTCCCAGGCCATGCACTTTCAATTTGTTATACTGGAAAGTATAAAAATAGGTGGGGAGTCTCACACAAGCCTTGATGTACTAGAAAATCTTAGTTTTGGCTCGTCCCACATAGCCGAAATGGCAAAGAATAAGAAGAAATGGGAAACCCTAGATACCGTTCATGAGAGTCAGCTACGGAGCTCCGAACAAATAAGTGATTAACACTATTAACATTCTGACATATGGATGTGCCTGAGCAACAAACCAAGAACGACGTTTTATTTAAACAACGCCGAGAGCCTTTAGCCCCAAGCAGAAATACGTAGGACGATAATGGAGAAATCGTTTAAAGTTTCTCTAACTTTTATAGGTTTTACGTACTTTGATTTGATTTATGCATGTATTTATTGAGTAAGGCTATGGTATGTTGACATTTCTCATACATCATGAAGAGAGAAAGTCCTTATTAAGATAAATAATGTCCTCATTAGAGTAAATTAGGTTCTCGTTTGAGTAGCTAAGTCCTAAAAGTGGTAATTATAATATTTTACGACTTGACGACATATATTACAACTTCGACAACTCATGTGGTAACTATGAAAAAGCCCTCGTGAAGGTAAATAAGGTCCTCATTTGTGTAAATAGGTTCTCATTTGAGTAATTAAGTCCTAAAAGTTGTAATTGTACGTATGAGATACGTTAACATACACTAGAATTTTCCGTATTTATTTGCATAAATAATTTATTGAATATCTTATATAAATATAAGAATTAGACCACCCTATTTTCCAACATTCTGTAAGGAATAATATTTAAGTACAAGTATGTGAGAATCTGGAAGAATCCATGGAATTGTCTTTTACATTTCCGAGAAGCTCAGAACTGGCAGTGTTACTAGCTTGTACATATATTATTTATGAGAGATCAGTGTATGCATGGATTGATGGATATATCAAAACCAAGTGATCGAGGTGACGTGATGACTGCCAATTGTCTTCTGGTGAAGCTTGCTGTGAGTCATGAATCAGCAATCCTGTAGTTTTTTCAGCTTCTGTTTTGGAAGAGTATATATTTATGTCTTTTGCTCTTATACTTTTGCCAAGAAAGTTTGGAAGAAATCTTCCCTTGCTGGTTTCAATGGTTAAAATCTCATTATATAGGATAAGCCTTGTTATAATCATGAGTTTTCCAAGACCCTCCTAATTTTTCGGCAGTAATATATAGTGTGAGGAATGATTGAATGAACACTTAGAAAGATACATATCCCTAGCTCCCTTCTTGCAGGCACGATAAATGTAGGTACATTTACCTAGCTGATGTATTGAGAGAATGCCTTATTATCAAAGCAACGTACAGCAAAAGGTTTTCGACATATCTGAATTGAAGGAGGCTCAAAGCTAAAAACTCATTGCATCAATGGCACCTGCATGATCAAAACAATTATTAGGGACAACGATCTCATGTTGACGTACTGCATTATTTGATGTCATCTCATTTTCTCATGTTCTTCGATCGGAAAGCAAACGTATCTGCAGATACGTGGATCTTGGACACTCTTTTATAGGATCTTAACTGCAGATGCATGGAAAGCAAACTTAACCGCAGCTTTTAATTTTGATCACTTTGGTTCATATGTTGCCCAACAGGTTTTGTATCTAGTTTGCGTAGTCATTTCTTATTTAAAAAAAAGAAGAAGTTCCTATATTAGTAGTATTAATTTTAAGCGTATTGATCACATAATATATATAGTAGTTTACTCTCATCTTCCAAACTAATTAGTGTTATCAACTAGATATTACATGTCATCAAATACTATCAAATTTAAATTAAGAATTGAGGAGTAGCCAAATGGACGAGTTGTGCGCCCTCGTCTCTCTCTTGTGAGGCCGCCGCGAAGCACCCTTGGCGTAGGCTTTTCACATCTTTGATCCCTCCCGGATCGGCTCCTGGGATCCAACCTGGGCTGTTTCCGGCATCAGTTGCTCTTGGGTGCAGGGCTCTCATGTCTCACTTTGCTCTTGGTGTGATCGTCGCATGTCCAACCTCCGGACATCTCTTTTGAAGTTAGCCTATTCTGGTGCCACGATTAGGGGAGAGCTAGGGTTAGGTCTTTGGGCCTTTGCTTTCACTTGTTCGTGTTATTCGGTTATGGGCCGAGATTGTGGGCCTTAGGGTAGGTATTTTGTGGGCCTGCTTGTTGGGTCTGATTAGGGTTTTGTTTTCGTATTGGGTCTGTAATCCCCCTTCTGCGTAGGGTGGGCTCACATATTAATAAGTTAGGTCTCGAGTTATCAGTCAAGTCCTAGTTGTGTCAGGTTACTTTGTTACTTGAGCAATAACGCTATCGAAGGTGGTTATACTTAAGCGGTGACTCTTTCTAACGTTGCCCTATTTGGGTGGGTCACTGTGTATTTTACTATTTTTGCCTCTCACTATTAATGGATTGACGCCCTTGATAAACAAAATAGTGCTAATTAAAAAACAAACTGAGGGTAAATGGATGAAAACCAGTAATTAATCTAAGATAAACCGAACAAAAAAAACCCAAAAAATATTTTGAAAGTACGTATTTCGAAAGTCATTATAGCGGAAATCACCAAAGTATACCGAAACCAAGGCTATTGAAATTTAACTGAACCCAAATATTTACAGAAATTGGAAAAAAATACAAAAAAAAGGTTTTGGTTTCGGTAATCCACATTTGTGATTCTAATCAACTAAATGGTAGGCCAAATCTATAGAAACCACTCCAATAGTTTATCAAACCATTTTGATGGCATGTTTACTTACTTGGAATGAAAATGTGAATGAATCGGAATTCATTCTGATGGAATTCATTCCTAATACATATCCCCCCCCCCCTTTAGTTCTCAAACTCCAGATATTCAGGAATGAATTTCTCACTTTTACTCACTTTTACATGGAACCCACAACCATTCCGATTCATGTACGTGTTAGTAAACGCATGAGAACTCAGGAATTGGAATCAATTCCTTCATTCTCATTCTCATTCCAAGTAAATAAACGTGTCATGAGAGAAAGTGATGTACTTCACATGTACATCACATTTCATTTAGGGTACATTTACTTACATATAATGACATGAGAAAATTGTGATTTTGCAAACCACAAGGAGAATTAATGAAAGTGATTGAGTTCATTCATTAATTATGCGAGAATATATAGGTAGTGAAAATGATCACATCAGGAGTTAATTTCTTGGGTGAACCTCTATATTCACCCCCTCCCAATCTAGCGAATCAGCCACTGACACGTATTTTTTATTAAAATAATTAAAAAAAATATTTGGGCTGCTTTTGATGTTAACGGACGCCGTTTTCTACTTTTTTTTTCTTTCTTTCTTTCTCTCTTTCTCTGTGCTGCTCGATTCTTCTTTGTCTTCCTCAATTCCGACAAGAATTATCCTTTTTCAAACGATAAATGTCTTCATATTTTTGTAAATACCCCCAAAACACCCTTCAAAATTTTTAAGAACACACTTTTCTACCTATATATACCCTAATATTTTTTTTCAATAATCTATGTATACTCATCAATTTCTCTTTTGATTCTAGATATTAGTAAACGTCTTAGTAAGAGTGACTCATCTTTACCTGCCACTTTCCATTTTTCTCTCATTTCTCTTTCCAAGTCTTTCTCAATCTCATTCAAATTTAATAAACGTGCCATTAAAAGGAGGGCAACTTTAGTGCTCTAAGTACATTAATACATTATGTTTTAATGTGTCTTACACACGACCTATATTAAAATTTTAAATCAAAAAATAAGGGTGAATAATTAACAAGTTAAACCAAAAATATAATATTTAATTAAAAAAATATAATTAATATCTCATATCTATTAACTATGGTTAAACTCTAAATAATAATAAAAAATACAACTAAAAATCCCTAATTTTCACTTTGTTCCCTTTTTTATTTCAAGTTTCATTACTTTTAATCAAATCAATTCCATTTTTTTAGAGAAAATTTGATTGTAGTCCAGAAATCACACTCTATTTTGAATGTAGTCCACACAAATATTTTTTTACTAATTGAGGTCCAGTGACTCACTTGCCACATAGGATTTCTTTCCTTTTCAATTTTATCTAACTAAATTTATACTTTTACATTCCTCTTGTACCCTTTTGTAATAAATTGTGGTAAATTGTCATCATAATTAAAATAATTAATTAAGGTCAAACGAGATTTCATATTTCATCAAATAACAAATTTATTCTCTTTTATAAACAATGTTTCCTAAAATTATTTTTTTAATCAAAGATAATTATTAGTACATTAAATTTGACAAATTCCTTATATATTTGTTAAGCTACCTTAGCATCTCAACATTTCATTCTTCTTCATTTTGAAACATCACTTTCTTCCTCTCCTTCTTCTTCCATGGCCATCTTTTTTCTAACACATATAAATTTTCTAAAATCTACCTTTATCATAGACTTTCCCGAAACTATTGCATGTAGAATCGTCATGTTGTTAATCAACCTTCATCATACAATCAAATAGAGATTTTGGGTGGATTTTTCATGAGAAGGTTCCGATCCATTTAAAGGAGGTAGTTGTAATACCCCGAAAATTTCCATACTATTTTTATAAAATAGGTCGTGAAATTTGAAGTGAAATGGTGTGAAATTGTATTTTTAGAGGTTTTCGTCGTAAAACGATAATTACGGCGGTAATTATAAGTTACACAAGGTTAATTAAGGTAACTTTTTATCCGTTGAGAATTTGGGAAAACTTCCTTCATGAAAGTTGTAGACCTCGTCGAATCGAGTTCGTAGGAATTTGGTTCACCAAAAACGGAGTTCGTATGAAGAAGTTATGGCCGTCGGAAGTTTGACGAATTTCTATAAATAGAATGTTGGGATTTACTGTTCACCCGAAAATCAGAATTTATCCCAGAAATGTACTGTTCACGCCGTGAACAGTACCAGAAACTTCCTCCGGTGATTTCTCCCTCCTCCGGCCACCAATTTGTGTGAGACTTGTCCCAATCTCTTTGTCTCTTCATCCTCTTCGATTCTATACTAGTTTCATTCTTTGATTTTCAATATAGAAAGAGAAATCAAGAAAAGAAAAAGGAGAAAAACGCTGCCGAACTGTTCATCAGTTTCTGGGCAAGTTTCCGGCCAAATCGAGCCACCTTACCTACTGGGCTTTGTAGCCCTTGCCAGGGGCTTTCCAGCAACATAAAATATGCCTCAATCGGAGTTCGGACGAAGGAGAATTTTGGATTTGAAATCCTAGGGTTTCGGAGCTATCGAGGTAAATTCGAGACTTTTTACTTTGAATTGGCCCTTGTGGCAGTTATGAAAGTTGTTGCTGGTAATGTGTAGAACATTGTGTTAAAATTTCATGGCAATCGGAGCACTTTTTTCCGGCGACGGACAGTCGCCGGTGGCGGCGCGTCGGCGGCGCGTCCGGCCGGTCCAGGAGCAGTTCTTTGCTCCGTTTGGCTTGGTTCGTCGATACGAACAACTTTCGTGTTTTGACTTTTGTCAAATTCGGTCGTTTGATCAATGATCAATTAAGCGATAGTTATGGATCGTTAGATCCGTGATGATCCGACCGTTGGATCATCACCAATTTTGGGTATGATGTTAGGATGCTAGAAATAAGCATGCTGTTGGATTTTGGAAGTTTCGGATTTTGTGTGGGACCCGTTGATGAATAGTAGACGTGGGACCCACGTTGACCGATGGTTGACTTTTGGTCAAATGGTCTCGATTAAATGTTCCGATGTCGTAGAAGACATTTGAGGAACATTTGGATTATTTTGGAAATGTATTATGCTAATTGGATATTGCATAATCATAGGTGTTTACGAGAAGTGTAGCTCGTGCTTGTCGATTCCTGGTTACTATTTGAAGACGCAGCAGGAATTAGAGGTGAGTGAATCTCACGATATTTTATATATGAATATTAATTCATATTGTGTTGTTTGCGAAAATAAATAATTATATTTATTTAAATGATTTTGCGATATATAAATTAAATACAGTTTTAATTTGATATATCAGCATGTGTGATTTTGTGTTAAAACAATATTTGAAAGTATTCATTTTATTGTTTTAATTGGTGGATTTTGTGGGAACAATATTTCAAAAATTATGATATTGTGTTTGCCTACTCGAATGTTTTTGTAGCCAATGGGTGAAGGTTAGAGCTTTAGACTGTGTAGCCAATGGGTGAAGGTTAGAGCTCTAGACTGTGTAGCCAATGGTGAAGGTTAGAGCTTTAGACTGTGTAGCCAGAAGGTGAAGGTTAGAGTTCTAGACTGTGTAGCCATGTATTCATTGAAAACAAAGATGAATACTTTATGTAATAAAGGAGAAGAAAAATGGTATTCTCGCTTTATCTTGATGTATTAAAAGGAGAAGAAAAATGGTATTCTCGCTTTTAATCATTTGAAGTTGATTTTGGTTTTGTGTGAGTATGATATGAATTTGCTTCTTAAATATTTGAAGCATTGATAAATGAATTACAATTCTTGAACAATATTGAATTGTATTTTGAAGTTTTTACTTCTTTAAAAATTGAAGTAATTATTATGATGATTTACTTTTCTTAAAAAGAAAGAAATCATAATTTTGGGAAATGATTTTGGGGAAGGTTTATATTGTTTAATATTCTGAATTACCCTGGGATTAACATACACGTTATGGGACGTGTGGGGTTAAAATACGTATTATGGGATGCGTAGGTTCATTATATTTTATAATATGAATTTTCGGGATTTGAATTGTTTTTGAAGAATATAACTTACATATATTTGTTTAAAACAAACTATATATGTATATTTTTGATAAACGGTTTAGGGTGAGTAAAACTGAGTTAACTCATACCAGCTTCGTAAGCTGACCGGGTTTGTTGATATAACCCGGTACACTATTCCACGGTGTAGGGGTTATACCTGCAGGTTAGGATAACCAGGAGTAATGCAAGGCTGCATACTTTTTGTTGGGTTATAAGACTTCCGCTATTTTATGCTTCGCACTCTGAAGATTTATTTATGTAATATTTTGATGTATCAATTTATTATATAAATATTTGGTATGTAATATTCGACTCTTGTTTTGAGTTTGAAATTACAATGTTGGGCATGGAGTTGGTGTTGTGTACTTGAATTAAAAAGAAAAAAATTCTAGTGCATATTTGTATTTGATATTCCATGTCGTCACGTTCCCGAAATGGTTTGTAATTAAGGGCAAAATGCCTTATTAATTGATTGGAAAATCGGGGCGTGACAGATTGGTATCAGAGCAAAACAATGCTCTAAGGAAGTGATTGAGCAATGGAACGCTCTACGGTGATGAAACGAGTTTTGGTTTTGTGAAGTGAAGTTAGGGTTTAGAGCTTAGGATCGGTTTAGGGTTTGACGTTAGGTTCTTAGATTCATTCAAGTAATGGTTACTTCGTATGCTTAATAGCACACAGTATTTATCGAGTGATGGCCCGACTGCAGCGGATCCCCATCATGTGCTCTTCAGTGCTGTTGTGTTGTTAAGAATATAAAGTACAAATTACAATTCCGAAATTGATAGTCTTACATGGCTACATTTCTAATTCTCTCAACCGTACCTTGGATCAAACGACAGACTTGATCCACTGATCCTTTCTTGTTCTTCAGCAGCTCAGTAGAGATCTGTGTTGCTACCGTTATTAGACAACCAATGTATGGATTGTCTGAGATCCCTTCTGTTCTTCCAGCAGTAGGCATATCTGGTAGAATTGAAAAACCTGAAGTTAGGAATACAATTGTACCTAACTCACAACCACCTAATAACTTCTGGACCGTTGACTGACTGATAGAGGCATAAATCACGTATGACCCTGTTGAATCAGTACAACTTTCTTGGAGTACGTAGGTGTCGTCGATTTGCATCAAGGTGACACAGTTGCGTGGGTCTTGACCCGTTGTGATGTGTGCAATCTCTTGGACTGTCTTGCCCAATGCTTGGTGGTCCCACTGGTTCCGAGTTTGTATGTCAGTGAAGTAGTCAAACAGCTTTCGGTGAGAGACATGATGTTGGAATATTGCTGTTGCAGTTCGAGTAAGACCATGGGGCTTATTCGGCCTATTCCAGATTTTGTTGGTGGAGACTCTTATCCCTGAACCCCTGAACTTGGTTTGTTCAGCTACCTTCCATTCATGAGCAGTAGAGTTGCCGATGTCTGTGAAAAAGTCTGTCACTATTCTGCATGTCATCTGCAACAAGTTTCTTCTTCCTTCCACAGATGGTATGACACAAAAGTCTTGAGGTGGATAAGTGTCTGCCGCGGAATAATTTAACCTTTCCGCTTGCCTCTGAAGTATTTCTACCCATCGCCTTGCTCCAAAGGCTAAGCCTGACTCCACTAGCGTTCGGTATGTTTGGTGCATGATTTGATCCTGTACATCAACATGTTCCACCCATACGACACGAGAGCTGCCGTTGAACAAATCTTTGATTAAGCATCCGGATGGACGCTTCTTGCATTGAGATCTTGGGTGTGGACCCAGATTTGAGCTTAAACCGTCCACAGAGACGTCAATTATTGCCCAACTTTGTTCTGTTTGTCGTTGGCAATAACGAACAAAGTGAGTTACACGAGTGGAGACAGATGGACTGGTCACCTGGAATTCAGCAGTCATGACTTGGATGGTGTCGTGGTAGCTTTCAGTAGTCCCTGATGACAAGACATCAAGGATACTCGCCCTTGAAATGATGCTACCGAATATGGTGGACCATTGGTCCACATCCATGAAGAGATTCACGAGTACGACAGGACTGAGGGGAACAGTGGCTGTGTAGCGAGAAGCTTCAGTTTGGAAGTTAGTGGGAGTAAGATCAATACCGTTAGTGAAGATTCTCTTGTACTCTGCTTCATTCAGGAACTCATGAAGCGTGGCAGAGCTGGATTTGAGTGCAGAGATCCACAGTGGCGCAGCAGCAGATGCCATGATGATTAGCTCATCTCTGACCGACACAATGATTTCAGAAATCTTAGTTGTGTCTGCCACGACCGATGCTTCTGCCACGGCAGATGCTTCTTCAGGTTCTGAACGGTTGATGTTGTCTGATGGTTGTTGTGTAGAAGAAGAGTGATGTGGGATCGACATACACTTTTGAATATCCCTCCTCATGTGAGACTTTTCCCTTGGACCGATGACTGCAGGAATTGGAAGAGTCTGAGGTTGTGGGGTAGTCTCTTCAATCCCTTTTAGTAGCTCACTATTGGGAGTAACTCGTTTTCCACAGTGGTTGCAGTTGATTCTGTTGAATGCTGCTTGGTACTGGCTAAGTTGAGCTTGAAGCTCATTGATTTGCTGTCTCAGCAGAAAATTTTGTTGACGAGTTGTTTGGGCAGGCGTTTTGGGTCGATGCTTTATCACCCACGCAGAGACTTGTGCAAACGTTAACCTTATTTGGTCACCCAAATCTTGTCGTTGTTGAACAGTTGGCTGTGGAAAAGCCTCGACGAAGTCCTTCAATGCTTGGACTTGGTATTTGGTGAAGCTCTTCCTCAGTGGAATACGTTTGGATGAACTAGGTTCAGCTTGTGGAGATGATACTTGTGGACTTGAGGCTACTTCAATGGCTTCGTCTTCTGCTAGAAGCATGTCTAACATGTCGATATCGTGGTTGAATTCGATTGCTGGTGAAAGTATTTCATCTAAGCCCTCAAAAAATTGACTTTCAGAGGGATCAGATTGAAGTAATTCACTGAACGAATTCACTTTGCGTGACATGTTTGAGTTGGTGGAAAATTCTGAGAAGTAGAATGAAGAAGTTTTTCTCTTTGATAGAGAAAGGAGATTATGGCACTAATAGAAGGTATCTGTTAGTGGATGCGTAAGGGTATATTTATTGTTGGTGGAGGATTTGATAATTCAAAAGCAAAAGTGAGCGGCTGATTACAGCTAATTGTCGGAGCCCTTGGAGATCGTGGAAGATTTTTTTTCCCGATGCATGGATTTCCCACATACAGTTCCACTCTTGTGAGACCTCGCATCTTTTGAGGAATTATTTATGCGAAAGCAAAAGGAAAAGAGTCATTATGACCGGTGTTAGTGGAAGACTGAGTTTTTGTTGATTAAATCTTGTGGAATCTTGTATCGTGGGCGATACTTTTGAGTAATTGAGACAGATATGAGCAATAATTATTCTTAGTGGGTTGCTGAGTGCACCGCACTCGCATTAAAGAAAGGCTTCCTTACGGTGGAAAGTTTGGTTTAAATACATGGGATAAGGAGTTGTGTTACTCATCTCATATCTGTTATCAAACAATCATCTCAAAATTTTCTCTTACACAATGGTGAACAAAGGAGAGTGCAGCAAGCGATCCAAGAATGCAGAATGGAGTGAACTTCCGGTGGAGATCTGGAAGTACATATTCCAGTTGGTTGCTACCGCATCCCTGCAGAGCACAATGGAACTCCGTTATGTCTCGAAGACCTTCAAGGAGTATGTTGATAGCTGGTCTACTCTTGCAGCGATCGACATGGATGGGTTCGATGGTGGATCCAGACCCACTGGTTCCATAGAAGCGGACAGGCAGGTGCGCATCTTCGCAAATCGATGCTGGGAAGCGAAGAACCCGGAGTCTCTATTCCGAATGGGAATACGAGTACTTGTGGAAGCGGCCAACATACCCTTAGCCCTGGAGTATTTCGATGCGGCATGCAAACCAGGAACATTCTACGGTTCGCGTCCCAGTTCGGTGGTAGGTCATCATGTTGCATTTTATGCAGCATGTATGATTAAGATGATAATGGGACCACGAGCCGAGCAGCAGAAAATGGTGCACCGACTGTGTGAAGCCCTCGACTGGTGGAGAAGCGGATGGAACATCTACTACTGTAGACAAGAAGTCGAGCGGATGATGCATCAGGCCGAGTTTTGTCATGAGCATCTACTGCTGTATTTTCCGTCGACTACAGCTTTCCTGCCCGCAGGTAAATGTCTTACTTGCGGTGAGTCAAGTTTTTGGCGTCCTTTTGGCCAGGACATGTGGGACGTGGATGGAGATAGGCATGCAGCTAGAGAATGTTGTGACACTTGCAAGTGTTTCGTGGAGGCAGCATATTTCTATCAGCTGATGATGTATGGAATTCCGAGACATCCGGCCTCTTATCCACGAAGTCACTACTGGAGGTTTAAGGATGGCTTCTGGTAGTGTAAGCCCTGTGAGGCATCTTAAGAATCTGTAATAGAAGTTGTGTGCAAGTTGTTTTCTAGTGTGTTGTGTACTACCTAAGTGATTATCAATAAAAACTTTGGATTTTGGAATTGAAGTGTGATAACTTGGGTGTACTCTGCGTCCTAATTTCGGGACGAAATTTCTTTAAGGAGGGTAGACTGTAATACCCCGAAAATTTCCATACTATTTTTATAAAATAGGTCGTGAAATTTGAAGTGAAATGGTGTGAAATTGTATTTTTAGAGGTTTTCGTCGTAAAACGATAATTACGGCGGTAATTATAAGTTACACAAGGTTAATTAAGGTAACTTTTTATCCGTTGAGAATTTGGGAAAACTTCCTTCATGAAAGTTGTAGACCTCGTCGAATCGAGTTCGTAGGAATTTGGTTCACCAAAAACGGAGTTCGTATGAAGAAGTTATGGCCGTCGGAAGTTTGACGAATTTCTATAAATAGAATGTTGGGATTTACTGTTCACCCGAAAATCAGAATTTATCCCAGAAATGTACTGTTCATGCCGTGAACAGTACCAGAAACTTCCTCCGGTGATTTCTCCCTCCTCCGGCCACCAATTTGTGTGAGACTTGTCCCAATCTCTTTGTCTCTTCATCCTCTTCGATTCTATACTAGTTTCATTCTTTGATTTTCAGTATAGAAAGAGAAATCAAGAAAAGAAAAAGGAGAAAAACGCTGCCGAACTGTTCATCAGTTTCTGGGCAAGTTTCCGGCCAAATCGAGCCACCTTACCTACTGGGCTTTGTAGCCCTTGCCAGGGGCTTTCCAGCAACATAAAATATGCCTCAATCGGAGTTCGGACGAAGGAGAATTTTGGATTTGAAATCCTAGGGTTTCGGAGCTATCGAGGTAAATTCGAGACTTTTTACTTTGAATTGGCCCTTGTGGCAGTTATGAAAGTTGTTGCTGGTAATGTGTAGAACATTGTGTTAAAATTTCATGGCAATCGGAGCACTTTTTTCCGGCGACGGACAGTCGCCGGTGGCGGCGCGTCGGCGGCGCGTCCGGCCGGTCCAGGAGCAGTTCTTTGCTCCGTTTGGCTTGGTTCGTCGATACGAACAACTTTCGTGTTTTGACTTTTGTCAAATTCGGTCGTTTGATCAATGATCAATTAAGCGATAGTTATGGATCGTTAGATCCGTGATGATCCGACCGTTGGATCATCACCAATTTTGGATATGATGTTAGGATGCTAGAAATAAGCATGCTGTTGGATTTTGGAAGTTTCGGATTTTGTGTGGGACCCGTTGATGAATAGTAGACGTGGGACCCACGTTGACCGATGGTTGACTTTTGGTCAAATGGTCTCGATTAAATGTTCCGATGTCGTAGGAGACATTTGAGGAACATTTGGATTATTTTGGAAATGTATTATGCTAATTGGATATTGCATAATCATAGGTGTTTACGAGAAGTGTAGCTCGTGCTTGTCGATTCCTGGTTACTATTTGAAGACGCAGCAGGAATTAGAGGTGAGTGAATCTCACGATATTTTATATATGAATATTAATTCATATTGTGTTGTTTGCGAAAATAAATAATTATATTTATTTAAATGATTTTGCGATATATAAATTAAATACAGTTTTAATTTGATATATCAGCATGTGTGATTTTGTGTTAAAACAATATTTGAAAGTATTCATTTTATTGTTTTAATTGGTGGATTTTGTGGGAACAATATTTCAAAAATTATGATATTGTGTTTGCCTACTCGAATGTTTTTGTAGCCAATGGGTGAAGGTTAGAGCTTTAGACTGTGTAGCCAATGGGTGAAGGTTAGAGCTCTAGACTGTGTAGCCAATGGTGAAGGTTAGAGCTTTAGACTGTGTAGCCAGAAGGTGAAGGTTAGAGTTCTAGACTGTGTAGCCATGTATTCATTGAAAACAAAGATGAATACTTTATGTAATAAAGGAGAAGAAAAATGGTATTCTCGCTTTATCTTGATGTATTAAAAGGAGAAGAAAAATGGTATTCTCGCTTTTAATCATTTGAAGTTGATTGTGGTTTTGTGTGAGTATGATATGAATTTGCTTCTTAAATATTTGAAGCATTGATAAATGAATTACAATTCTTGAACAATATTGAATTGTATTTTGAAGTTTTTACTTCTTTAAAAATTGAAGTAATTATTATGATGATTTACTTTTCTTAAAAAGAAAGAAATCATAATTTTGGGAAATGATTTTGGGGAAGGTTTATATTGTTTAATATTCTGAATTACCCTGGGATTAACATACACGTTATGGGACGTGTGGGGTTAAAATACGTATTATGGGATGCGTAGGTTCATTATATTTTATAATATGAATTTTCGGGATTTGAATTGTTTTTGAAGAATATAACTTACATATATTTGTTTAAAACAAACTATATATGTATATTTTTGATAAACGGTTTAGGGTGAGTAAAACTGAGTTAACTCATACCAGCTTCGTAAGCTGACCGGGTTTGTTGATATAACCCGGTACACTATTCCACGGTGTAGGGGTTATACCTGCAGGTTAGGATAACCAGGAGTAATGCAAGGCTGCATACTTTTTGTTGGGTTATAAGACTTCCGCTATTTTATGCTTCGCACTCTGAAGATTTATTTATGTAATATTTTGATGTATCAATTTATTATATAAATATTTGGTATGTAATATTCGACTCTTGTTTTGAGTTTGAAATTACAATGTTGGGCATGGAGTTGGTGTTGTGTACTTGAATTAAAAAGAAAAAAATTCTAGTGCATATTTGTATTTGATATTCCATGTCGTCACGTTCCCGAAATGGTTTGTAATTAAGGGCAAAATGCCTTATTAATTGATTGGAAAATCGGGGCGTGACAGTAGTATTTTATCTTCTTCATAGATACATTTGCACTTTTATATACCTAATACAAAGGTGAGTTTTTTAGGAAATGGAGATGCATTTTGCATATCTTAACGGAAGGTAAATTTTGGTTATTTTTTTTTTCCTAATTTTTAATTAGGAATAATGTTAAAGCTACCTTGTTCTTTTTTTTTCCTACCTCGTGCATAGAACTTTTTGCACTTTTAGTTAGATACATAGTACAAAAGTGATATTTTGGAAAGAGAGATGCATTTTGCATATCTTATAGGAAGGTAAGTTGTGGTGGTTTTTCGCTACCTTTTGGTTAGGAATAATGTTAAAGCTACCTTTTTCTTTTTTTTTCCTACCTCGTGCATAGAAACTTTTGCACTTTTAGTTAGATACATAGTACAAAAGTGATATTTTGGAAAGAGAGATGCATTTTGCATATCTTATAGGAAAGTAAGTTGTGGTGATTTTTCCCTACTTTTTGGTTAGGAATAATGTTAAAGCTTGATTCGAGACTAATGTGTTAATATACCACTGGGTATTGTTGCGTAAACTTTCATTCGATGTCACTTAGTTTTTTCTTAGTTTCATTTTTTTCTCCCTATGATGTAGGTACATTGAATTGTTTGAATTTTGAAATTATTGATCTTTCATAAATGTTTACATAGTTTTAAATGCATGTCTATCATAATTATTTTCCAAATTAGATTTGAAGAATTTGAAATTCAAAATTTAAAAATGTAAACTGAAAAGCAAAAATATTAAATTTAAGGAATTTTAATTTGTTTCCCTTATTTTTCTTCAGGGACAAAATGGACAAAAGAAAAAAGTAATTGGACCGCAATTAACAAAAAAGAATGGCTGGACTAAAACCAATATTTTTATAGCAAATTGGACCTTGATTAAAATACCTCTTTTTTTTAATAAATGTTTCTTTGTGTTGATCCCTATAAGAAAGTGATATCTAGATTAACTATTAGATCAATGAGCCTGATAAATATCATCAGATTATCGGTTATTGCTACCATGTCAAAATTTGGCCGATTATGATAAACGTTGACCACCCGATCGTTAAACGATGATATTTAGGGTTTATGGAAAAACAAGTGATCTAGAAGGCGAAAATAAGTTGGACAATTTTTTTATATAAAGGTTTCTTTGTGTTGATTCCTATAAGGAAGTGATATCTAGATTAATGATTAGATCGATCGAGCCTGATAAATATCATCAGATTATTAGTTATTGCTTCCACACCAAAATTTGGCCGATTATAATAAAGTTTGATCACCCAATTTTTAAGCGATACTATTTTGTCTTCTGTGTTTATCGAGTTTGTTGCTACCATTTCATATCTGTCCCGGTACAGACCCCATGACGGGTCAGGAGTAGCCCACCATCGCTGAACAGCCCACCTCTGGGCCCATTACCACGCCCCAGCGGCATCTACTTACTCGGTAGGGATCCCCTACCGAGTGCACTGCCTTGACAACGCCCCAGCGGCCCAGGCAACACCCCAGCGGCATCTACTTACTCGGTAGGGATCCCCTACCGAGTGCACTACCTTGACAATGCCCCAGCGGCCCAGGCAACGCCCCAGCGGCATATACTCACTCGGTAGGGATCCCCTACCGAGCCTACTAGCAAAGCCCTGGCGGTACCCCAGCGGTACCAGCAATACCAGGCCGGGTGTACCGACAGCAAGCCTTCCCCTTGGCCTTACAGGGACATCTCTCGACCCGGTACCGTGGACACACAGTCCAGTCGGTACCGGCACAGCCACCTGGCAGCACGTGCTTGTCCACTACCTCGCGGATCGCACTAAAGAACGCCCATACCGCACTAGGCACCGCCGTCCCTCGACGCGCGTGTCGAGGTAGTGGAATAATAGAGTATTCCCTCGTGTCATGGGATGTCCCCCACGCCAGGGAAGCTTGTCTCCGACCTCAGCTCATATATAAGGAGTCCTCACTCCTTATTCAAGTAAGTTCTCTCCATTCCTAGAAACTCTGCTCAAATCCTCTCGGGACTAACTTGAGCGTCGGAGGGTCTTCGGTCGGTACACGCCGGCCTCCCCTGACCTCCTTTGCCCTTTCAGGTACTCAAGTGCACTCCAGGTGCGTCCCTACCGAGCAGCTGGGAAACGGCAGGAACAGAGTTCAACAGTTTTATTTTTCTTGTTTGAAATAGTTTAGCTTAACCATAGTTTAATTTTACAGATTGATTGTAGTTAATTGATTTTTTTCTTTTTTATATTTTCCTTTTTTCCTTCATTATAATTTTTTTTTTAATTTAATAATATGATTACTACTTACTATCTAGGTAACAAGTCATGAATTTTTAACCCTCATATTACATCTATGACTAATATCATGCCACAAAATATGAAACACCTATACATCAAGTGCATTACAGAATTTCTGCGTTAAAAGAATCATTTGAAGATATCATCTCCTAGAACAAACATATGCTCCATTTTCTTTGGTGAGAAGACTAAATGGATTAGTTTGTTACTCAACTACTCGATCTGGGTGTCTGATTTCTTGTTTGATTCCTTGGTGTCCGGTAATCACTCTCTTTTGTTGTACTTAATTTGTACTTTATTATATCCATTAGTCCATCCACCAATTTAGGTTGTTTCTAGTGTAATTTCAACCATTGACTTTAGCTTTAGCATCAAAATTCAAATAGAAAAATAAATTGAAGTTTGACGCTCCATGTATGAATGTGAGGTGGAAATTAAATAACACGTACCATTGAACACTCGAGAACAAATAGTTGCCTGCCGACAATTTTTACTCAAATCCTTCACAAAAATTTTGGACAAATTAATTAAAATCATGACAGAGAGTACGTTTACGTTTACTCTGTATATATATTTAGTACTCGATCAATTATGGTGTCCCACTTTTGGGGGGTAAATATTGACTCTCTTGCCTCAAAAGAATAGTACGTACTTGCAAACTTTGATTTGTTTAAAAAGTAAACTTTAGTTTATGAAGAGAACTAATGTGTATTTCTTTCATTTGTAGTTTTTGGCGTTGTTATTCGTACATCAATTTTACCCATATAAAAAAGAAAGAATATATATATTTATTACATTTTTGGGGGATCGAATCCCTAACCTATCTTAATTCTAACTCAATTTTTTACATTTTCTCATCATTTGGGTTAATCCCAAGAGTTTATATTTTTTTTTTCTTCGACAATTTGCAATAAAAGATTAAGGAGGTAATCCCACAATTTGAACAGCCCAAATCTTATACTCCTCCCAAAGAGATGAACTAAACCAGAAAAAAAAAATATTATTGGAAGAGGACTACATACAAAGAAAATGTCAATTCAGATCCACTACTATTTCATTTTAATATCCGGATTTAAGGTCTCGTTTGGTTTACAGAAATGAAATCAATTTCTTACTCTTTCCATAGGAAGGGGAAACTAAAATTTTCATTAGTTTTCATTTCAAGTGTTTGACAACACTAAGGAAATGAATCAATAAATAATAATATATAAAACAAAATTAATATTTATAATTTCATAAATTGTTATTTTAGTTATAAAAGTAATGTAATTAATGTTAAGTTAGTGCAATAAATGCAGGAAAGTGATTCATTTCTCCATATTTTCCCTTCATTCAAGAAATTGTTTCTTTTCATTTTGCATTCCAAACACGGAAAATGATTGAAAGTATTTCTTTTCTCAAAACCTCAATTCCGCGAATCAAACAAGACCTAAAAAGAAAACAGAAACCCAAAAAGGGCTTCCTCTACTTGAAGTCTTGAATAATGTGTATTATGGTTTGGTCAACTTTTACTTCTAGCAATATATACAAGGGTACCCTATATACAATCCCCACCAAAATGTGTTTATGCATTCAATAGCTATGGCCCTACATATACAGTAATAGTGACGCGACAAAACATATTTTTTTCTTGGGTTTGCTATTTCATATAATACACAGGTCCTTTCATACAATTATTTCACATCAACAATTAATCATTATGGAGATTGCCGTAAAACATAAGAAAATTGAACTGAATCTGGCTGGAATGTTGGTGATGATACAGTTTTTCTTAGAAGAAAGAAAATTTTGGTCCTCTCAAGTAACATAACCGACATTCCAACCAGATTCATTTCAGCTTCTATACATTTTACATGAGAAAAAAAAAACTAAAAAACATATATAATTCTTGAATTGGGAAAACAAAATCATATGCAAAGTCTGTTTTTACAGATGGATCCACATTATAATCGATATGATCACGTACAGACGCATTGTTAATTAGCCGACACAATCTTGATATTTGGAATTGAAATCAGAAGCTACCTAATCCACAAATTAAGTTAACACGTACTGATTAAACTATAAGCAAAATGGTTTAGTGATTAATAATTAACAAGATGGAGAATACGACATTTGAGAAGAGGTGGTTAGAATAGAAAGAGTGATTCCTTTTTCATCAAGAACACGATCGAGGTCAGAGGTTGGAACTTGCCAATGTCTACTTGCTAGTTTTATATTTCAGAGTAGTAAGTAATAACTACTGGACCAAATTAAGCCAACATGCAGATGTATTATAAGTCAATTGTTAACTTAATGTGGTTTCAAGTTCCAGTCTAATATTAAATATTTTATGTTGTCGGACTGTTAATAATGTTATCCGAAATTTAGATATACATGTGGTACGTATGCTATGGGGTCGTGAAGGCAATGCACAGCACATGAATACCACATGCATGCCCTAATAATTTAGGTTTTATTATGAAGAAAATGCATGTCTACGCATGTGGCACTAGTGATTCGATGAGTGATTGACATGCATGCATTGTTGTGAAAATGAAAAGTTTTCAATTATTTTGAATTATATATATAACCTGCCCATATATTCTGCAAGAGAAATCGAGTACTGGATCAGTGTATTATGTATATATCAACGTTCTAAAAGGCACTTCAAGGTGTGAAACCTCCATCTCAACCCAAAAAGCTCGACACGCAAAACCTTAAGGTTAGGGTTTGTGGTCGCTGGTTGAGAGAGAATTGAGCATGGCCTTGTTGAAAGAAATTCTGCCACTGGCCTCAAAGTGCTCGTATAAGACTCTGGTTCTAGAGTTCATTGTCATGGTGCGTGCTGTGAAAAAAAATCTTAAAAAGGCTCGCCACCAAAGGTTATGTCTTTTTCTGGACCCAAACCTTGAGGGTTTGCAACGGAACCAACTCTGGGTTCAATAAACCATCTTACAGAGCAATTAGGGAGAGTGTCTTCCATCAACCAAGGTTCAAGTGAACCAAGGTCTCACCGTTTATTCCGTTACTGACTTAACAGTCAAACTCAAAAGTTACCAATGCATCTACCCAGTTAAATCCACATGGAGATGTCAAAAAATGTCCGTCAAATTTGATGTGTCAATTGACCATTCTACAACCATTCTACTCCAACAGATATGTTGAAAAAAATTATATTTTATTACAATCCTCTTTATACTCAGATCAAACTTGCTGCAACCCAAGCTGCCACAAGCCCACCACTCCTTCAAGATCCCAGGAAACCACCACCCAAGCCGCCACGAGAAACCCCCTCCGAAGCCACAAAGAACCTCGCCAGTTCATCTGCCAAATTAACCCAAATAAACCCTTGAAACCCAAAATAAACAGAGAAGAATTAAAACCAAAATTAACAGAGAAGAGGGAGAACGCAAACCCATCCACCCCCGTCGTCCGATCACTCCAAATCAGCAAGCTCCAGTCGACGCAGTCCCAGCCACTTTGCTGGGTACGAAGAGAAGAGAGATGGAGACGAAGACTCGAAGAGAAAGAGAATGAAAGAGAGAGACAAAAAGAATAAAGAAGTTTGGCATTTACTTTTTCACCGGAGCCACAAAATGACCGGAGAAGGAAGCTGAAGATTGGATCATCGCGGCAGATCGAGACGGGTCAGCGATAGTTCGTGACCGTTGACCGTCCGGGCTATTTATTGCCTTCTATTTAATTAATTTTGACGACCCTGATTAATCGGTTGTATAAATCAACGGTCAAGATCTCATCGAATCGAATTTCTTTTTCCAAAAATTATTTAACCTCAACCTCAAGTCCTCAACCTCAGAAAATCATTAAAAATAGTTCAGATAACCAAAAAAATCCTGAAAATTCACATGACTCTTCATAACGTCTACTTTATTTCCAAGTTCTCAATTTAAGCTAAGACTTAAATAAATGCTCTTACTGAGATTATGAATTTAATTTTGATTAACTCCAAATTCTTCTCTTAATTTTTTCCGGAGATCAAAGTTGGGATATCGGTTAAGGTGCAAATTTTTTTAATGGAGTATGTACTCTGTAGGTTGAAATCTTGGGATCCTTATATATTTTGCTTTTTTTTTTCTTTCTATATATATTTTTCTTTTATATATTTCTGTTATTCATAGAAAAAAAATTCAAAAAAAAAAACCAAGGATTCCAAGACTCAAAAACAGTAAGACTCCATTCATATTTTTTTTTCTTACATATATATATATAATATAATTTCTATATATTAAACCACATTTCTATCATAAAATTAAATCATATAAATATTATTTTCAATAGAAAACAAAAAATATGCACACCCTTGAGTATTTAGAACTCATTTTCGTTAAGCAATGAAAAACTATGCTTATTATTAGCTCAAAATGTCATTTGCTTTTATTTTTGGTGGTATTTCATAGTATTTCGTGGTATTTTATAATATTTCGTAGAAGTTTATGATATTTTGTGGTATTGTGTGGTATTTGATGGTATTGTGTGGTATTGTGTGGTATTTTGTGGTATTTCGTGGTACTGCGTGATATTTTGTGGTATTGTGTGGTATTGCGTGACATTTTGTGATATTTTTGTAGTATTGTGTGGTTTTTGTGAGGTATTTTATGGTATTGTGTGGTATTGTGTGATATTTTGTGGTATTTTGTGGTATTTTGTGGAATTTTGTCGTATTATATGGTATTTGTGTGATATTTTGTTGGCATAAGCACGAAATATATGATGAAATACCACACAATACCACGAAATATCACACACAATGCCACTAAATACCACACAATACCACGAAATACTACAAGAAGAGTTGTACCGGAGTGGTTACGAGCATTTTAGTGTGAAGGGTATTTAAGTCACTGCGGTTGACCACATGGATCGAGCTCAAAACGATGACGAAAATGGCTAATTTTTGTAGCATAAATATTTTGCACCATAACGATCACATTCAACGGTTGGATTGTCCAATTTATTTTTCCACCATCTAGTTCGCTCTCAAAGGTATACTTCTCTATATAACCAACAAACAAGTTATACTGCACTAGTAGACATATAGGGATTTTGTGCGATCCGCAAAATCAAAAATGAAAAATTGTAGATTTGACGTTATCCTTGTATTTTTATGCGTAGTAATATGTATTGTGTGAAAAAATTAGTAATATTCATCGTCGTTTCAGCCTAGGTCAAGGTGGTCAACCCTTATTTACGGACGTTTATGAAAATATCGTATTCACTAAAACAATTATAATAGCTATGTCACAACTCTGATTTGCGAGCTGTTTGCGTCCACACTCTCCCATGCCCGAGCTCCATATACTCACGTAAAAAGTTGGAACTTATCAGCACGTCATGATTCAGTTGCTCTTAGGAAAATCAAATTAAAAAATAAAGGGGTAATTAATATTGATATCATTATGGAATGAGTGAGGTATTTCATAAGTGAAATATGAACTAATGATGGTTTGAAAACAAATTTGACCGAAAATATCTCGATGAGTTTCGATTAGTGTTTACTCAAAATTTATGTTTGATTCGTTAATTTTTTAAGAAAACTAATGTAGGCGTGAGATGTAAACAAGGTCATTGCGAGTTCATAGACACCTGACACGCATAATTCTGAGATCGTATGAGACAGTTATAGTCAGCGGAAGTTCGGTTTTTTTTTTGGAAGTTTAGAGAATTGAAATCAAGTCATTTTAATAATTTATGGAATACACAATATTAGCCGTTGGATCTCCAACTATTACATCTAGACCGTCAGAAAAATTGTATTAGTTTTATTAAATCGAGATGACAAAAGATGATAATTTTTTTGTGGTACAAACAAAAATTGATGATTGATGAGAGACAAGACCGGCTCACCTTGGGATTTGCCCACCAATTGTAAGACTGCCATGTGTTCTTGTTAACTTTGGTTAATTTTTTTTTTTTTGGCTTTCTTCCACTAGCACGTCTCCTCTCTGTCTCTCCAACCTTGTATTTCTCTCAAACCAGCACTCCAGAAGGACCTGGAAATATTCAATTGCCCTCAATTTACAACAATTTGTGCACATATTTCAGATATATTCCACATTTACTAACGAATACCTGCAAATAACCAACATTTACCAACAATCTATGCACATTTACCACGAATAATGAACATATTCTATCGTTTTTTATTCTTTTCTGACTCTCTCTCCCTCTTCACGCGTTTTCTAACCCTCTCTCTCCAACTTTTCTATATTTTTTTTTTATTCTTTTCTTTCTCCCTCCCTCCCTCCCTCTCTCTTCACGTGCACCCCTTTCTTGTTTTTTTTTATTCTTTTTTGTTGACCCTCTCTCTCTCTCTTCTCTCCCCCATTGACCCACGCACCACTCTCTTTCCTATGTTTTTTTTTTCTCGTCTTCTTCAACTACTCTTCCTCTCTTTCTTCCATCTTCTGCAAGTCTGCAACCTGCATCTCATCTTCTTCTTCATTTTTGTTCTTCTTCTCTTTCAATTAGGTTTTCCTCTCTAGGAAACCGAAACCGAACTGGACCGAACATGTAATTCAGCCCAACCGAATATTTCGGCTCAGTAAAAAAGATTCCAGTTCCCGTTTGAATATTGAGCCAACCGAACAATTCGGGCCGAATACGGTTCGGGCCTGGAACCGATCAGACCTGACCTGTGGCCACCCCTAAGTACCTGGAATCGAAGGAGGAGAGATTTTTGTGCGGCGGGGTGAGTCTGAGTCTGAGAGAAGTTATGAATTTACCTCATTGACTTACTTTTTTTTTTAGCAACAAATTGTTCAACACCTAACGTTGACTGTCAATGACTAACAATGAATGGACGGCTGGATTAAACCTACGGCTAGGATGGACTATGATGGACCTTGGTTCACTTGAACCTTGGTTGATAGCAGAATCTCCGGCAATTAGGATCAATCATAGCGTTGTCAAAACACCAAGGGCCTCCTCAAAGAACCCCATCATGAGCAGCCTCCAAAGAAAAACAAAAAAGAAATCTTCCTAGGCAAGCCGAAAGGATTTTTGTTATCTAAAAATCAAAATTAAATAGTTAAAAAGGAAAAAAAAGAATCTATGTATTTAGACATTTAGTGGACCTCGATCGAAAAAGAAATGCCATCAAATTTGACAAATGGCCAATTGGGTATTGCATGGTCTGGATATATGGCCTTTTTCTTTTTCTTCCTTTAAACATGATGATGATATTAGCTACTTTCTTTAGCACCAAACGCTAGAAAGCTAGCTAGTTTCCCGAATGCTGTGTGTCTCTTTTTTTTTGTGAAGGTTTTTCATCGCAAGCTGGCTAGCTTAATTAACATGTCTTTGTTCTGAATTGTGACATATTTGTTCTACTTTGGCCTAGTAGATGAAAAAATGTCAACATCCGATTCATACAAGAATCCCGAAATGAATGAAGACAATAATGAGAATCCAATTCCGATTAATTCATGAAAACGAGAGACATCTAATTAATTAATGTAACCAGATATGGAAATTCCAAATTAAGTAAGTAAACATAGATTGAATGTATGGATGCGTAGTAGTCACTTTGATATAGTTGAAGCATATATTACTTGAGAACAAATTAACTTCAATAATTCAAATTACCCATTCTGTCATGCAAAATCCAAATTATTCTTTATTCACGAATATAATGTGCGATTTCGTAACGGAATTTTTCTTATTAACATATAGTACTTTGTAATGTTTCGTTAACTTTCGCAATGTTTTGCAACTTTAAATATATTGGAAAGAATATACCTTGACTACAGGGAGGGGGGGAGCAAAGACAAAATAATAAAACAAAAGGTTATTAAAGGCTAGGTGGCCCTATTGTTTGTTGGTTTGCAGACATTATTATTATGTATTTTTCTGTTACAATAATGTGTTATATAATTAATAGAGAAGATAATGTTGTCAACATATAATGAGAGTAGTGCATTAGAATGCCCCGATTTTCCTCCTACCAATTTCAGAAGAAATGAAGATCTCATTAGGCCCCTCATCATCCACCATTTGATCAAGAAAGAATTCAAACTTACTACTTCCACTTAGTGTCCCCTTCCATATCAGATCATTGCTGGTGCCATGGAATTCGATCTTAATCAAACACCAAACGATTTGTTTCGTAGCGCATTTAAAGAATGAACAAAGCTAGAAAATAAAAAGAGGACAATTATTCAACTAATTTCACTTTCATACATAGGTGTAGCGAATTAATCTATAAAAGGAAGTCGATTTTGGTCAACAGCCCCTAACTAGGAAAAATTATCCCTTTATTTGTAATCCACATCCCCACTCAATTATTTTAACACTAGCTATTTATCTCATACTCTTGTGAACTTCTCAATATACCCCTTGACGTTAGAATTTTTTTTTCTTACGTACCTCTCTTTCAACAGAACTAACCCCAATTCAAAAAACTCTGCATTTTTGCATGAGGTGAAATCTCACCTCATACTTGCATGTTTATACCTCAACTACCAAAGCACAAGTTGCTCTTACTAGCTAATACTAGCATTCTCCACACATGCTCTGCATGTGTAAAACTTTTTTTATTAAGAAAAACGAAAATTAATGGGAAGTTATTTTAGAAATAATGGTGGGAAATTACTTGAGAGGTAGTGGAAAATTATATGCAGACAAATAATGAGAAGTTATGGCATAGAGAGTGAGATAGTTTTTTTTTTTTTCAATTTTGATTTTTTTGTTATTTCCCATTTTGTATTTTTTTCTTTTTTGTACTTTGACAACTTTATTCCCTGAAAGTAAAAATTGGTTAAAGTTTTTTAATATATAAGGGTTAGTTTGGTAAAAAAATTATGTTTTGATTGACAATATGAGTTTGCTTAAATAATAGTATAGATATATACAAACATACGAAACTTATTCCCTGCACGGATCGTGCAATTACACGTACGATCGCAACCGTTCAAATATGGGCTCAATTTTTTGATTCAATCTCAGCCTTCCTTTTATGATAACAGACGTTTGTTTTTGAGCTTGATTGGTTTGTTCATCAAGCTGCTATTCAGTTAAGGGAGATCGAACTGTTTCTCTCTCCTCCTCCATTTCTCTCTTTAAGTGTTACAGATCAGATACTTCTCCTGCCGAAATCTCGGACATCCGGCCACCAAATCACACGAAACCGTTCTCATTCTCTTCGTCTTCTCGAGCTCATCAACCTTATACCCGTCTTTTTAACCGACGCTCCCCGTAGGAGGAGCATACACAACTCGAAAACTGCCGTACGGTTTGCCGAACCTCCAACTAGTTTCCGGCCAAATCGACGAAAGAAACTTACTGGGCTTTGAAGGCCTCACCGAGGAGAGTTCAACGCCATCATCCCCGCCTCAAAACACTGCCAGACGATGGCGGATCGAGGAGTTTGACTGGTTTTGGCTCTACGTTTTTTTTTCTTTTGACTAACGATGACCGCTAAACCTAGCGGGCGCGTGACAAACACGTGTTACGTGCATGTGCACGGTCCGTGCAACGAATCTGCTCCGACAAACATAATACTTATAAGTTGCTAGTGGCAAACCACACCCACTTGCTCACTTCTTTACTTTATTTATTGATTTATTTTTTTTATTTTTTATTTAAACATTCATTTTCATTTAATTTAAAAAAAATCTTCTTCGTCTCTTTTTTCTTTAAATGTCATACGTGTGCGAAATGTTCATATCATTTTTTATTTATATTAATTAATTATTATTTCATTATGGATACGTAATTTGATACGGACATTTTGCATGCATGAGTACTGCTTTTGTACGCTCATGACACTTGTAGGATAAAAAGGAGACAAAGAAGAATTTTTTTTTAAATTAAATAAAAATGTACGTTTAATATAAAATAAGAAGAAAAAAAATCAATAAATCACTAAATAAAGTAAAGAAGCTAGTGAACAAGTGGGTCTGGTTTGCCACTAGAAACTTGTAAGTATTATGTTTTGTATCTATACTATTGTAATGAGAACCCGCGTTGTTGATCAAAACAGAATTTTTTTACCAAAATAGCGCTCAAATATTAAATAATCATATATATAATTTAATTGTTAGGGATAAAAGAGTCAAAATACAAATAAATAATTAATAAAAATAAAATAAAAAATTTAAACTCTCTCTAACTTTCTACTTCACAACTAGTAACTACCCACTTCCACATCCATAAGGTGTGGGCATTTTCTAGTATCTATTATTAGGAGCACTTGTGCTTTGGTAGTTGATGTGAAAGCATGCAAGTATAGGGTGAGAGGTTCAAATATCACCTCATACAAAAATGAATAGTTTTTGAATTTGGGTTGGTTTTGTTGAAAGAGAGGTAAGAAAAAAAATTCTGATGTGAATTGGTAATTTGGTATATTGGGAAGTTCGTAAGAGTGTAAGAAAAATAGTATTAAAATAATTGAGTAGGGGTGTGGATTTCACTCCCCAAAAATTATGAGACCACTGTGTTGTGCTTAAATATATTGAACTCATGACGTATCATGTGACGCTTCTATTAATTGGTCACAAATCGATGCCGGTGGAACAATTTCGGATCCGGCAACAACAACTTCATAGGTTCAAGAGGAAACCGAAGATGCACAAAGAAAGTAATGAGGGAGAAACCTTAACCTCTTCATGCTCTCGTAAGAAGAGAGAACTCGACATTGTTTTTAATTATCAAAACAATTAGTTGCATGATTTTTTTCCTTATCTTTATTCTCATTCCTAACTCATCTATTCTCATATACCAATGAGATTTGAACTCATCGTAACCTCCACAACGTTGGTTTTACAAATAACCAACAACAGCCCACACAGCTCCCACTAGTTGCATGATTCAACACAAACAAACTGATCACTTACTAGACAGCTCTAACTTAATTGTACTACCAAGTGTATATGCAGCTGGGTAACTGAGCACTAGCCAGCTAGTTAAGCTTGCAGAGAATAATGTATGGCGTGCTTCAAGTTTCTGGAGTTTCTTAACTTGCATCTAGCCATATCCATAATCAATCTAGCTATGATGATGTGCAAACTGTAATAAGAAGCTTTGCCAAAAAAAAAAACTGTAATAAGAAGAGGACAAACTGACTGACCCATGTTAGCAGCTAGGGCACAGTTCCTCTGTGCATTCCATTATTATTTGCAGCCTGTACTAGAGACAATTAATTTACTCACTTTCTTTTTTGGTCCCCAATCTACCCACTTTAGTTAGAAATACCTGTGGCTCTTTTTGTACAGCCTATTTTTTAACTTCCTAGGTTAAAACACCAACTTTCTACTTTTATAACTGCATACGTAGGGTACCATGGTTTTGGACTTTCCTCACACTAAAATCCTGGCCGTCAATTTTGATTGTGCGGCCAGGATTCGTTTAACTTTTTTTTTTCTTTCTTTCACCCTTCTCTCTCTCTCTCTCTCTCTCTCTCTCCAACTGCAGCTCTCTTCCTCTTCCTCTTCCATTCTCTATCTCTTTCTGGGTTTTGTTTTCAATTCATGTCTCGATGTGCATGTCTTTGGAAGATCGAGTCTTTTTGGTGTTACTGTTGCATTGAGTTTGTCCTCACACTTCAATAATGGCCGAAAATTTTGATGGGTGGAAGTTTATTCGATTCTGGAAAAACCTTATTTTTCTAATTTTGTTTCTGGGTTGAAAATCTTGATGGGTTTATTTTGTAAGATTTAGATTCATTTGACTTTTTATAAGAATGTTGGTATAAACTATGCTTGCTGCAATTGTCTTTTGGATTTTCATACTCGATTGACATGATTAGAAGAGACGAAGAAAAAGAGAAGGGGACTGCAGTTGGAGAGGGAGAGAGAAGAGACGGTTGCAAGTGGAAGAAAAAAAAAAGAGTTAAACGAATCCTGACCACACAATTAAAATCGACGGCCAAGATTTTAGTGTGAGGAAATAAAAGGACCTCTCCGTAAGGAGAGGATCCGAGTCCCATGGTTTTGGGATGAAGACGATTACTGCACTTAGAAACATGAAAATTTTATTGAATTAGTGCATATTGGAAACAAAGATTACTAACTTTTAATATCATTTTGAGGCATCGATTTCCATGTTAATTATTCTTGCAGATTTAACAACAATGCATGTATTAAGACAAGTGTTTACTTGTTTTGTTGTCTGAAACTCTGAATATATAATAACCTTTCCGTTCAGAGTTCAGACACAAATCTGATCTATGGCCCATTTTCAACTTTTCAACGAATGCATGTTGCAGATGAATTTCTGCATATAATATTTGCATATATAAAAAACTAAATTCATGCCATAACTAATATCCAGTCCAAGATCTTAAAAGAATTGAAGCACTGAAAGCATAATTATGCATGATACGGATCTGCATGTTGATATTTTTCATGACACGTTTTCTCTTTTCAGATTTTCAATTGCATGGAGGGTCCCTTGCATCTGGCACACATATGAAGATAAAGACATATAGAAATATTTCAGAATAGGGTATTAGTTCATTTTTCTTTTGCTTTTCTTCTTTTTAATTTGAGCATAATGAAAATGGTGGAAATTAGTAGCATAAGTCACAATCGTAGCAGGATAAAGAGAAAAAGGAGAATAAGCGAGAAATATGATCGAGAAAGGAATATTTGGGAAATGGTATTAATTTATTTTTATTATTCACGTACGTACGTCTCCATTGGGAAGAAGGAATAAACGACATAGATACAAATATAGATATAAAAACTCTTTAATCGAAGACGAAAGTGGACTACAACTGTCGAGTACAGAGAAATGAAAATATTGATGATCCTCATCCTATTGTAGCAGCAGCATAAATAATAATACAACTAATAAAAACATTCACATCACACGCGGAGACTCGCTAGCTTTTCTGCTCTTGTTCGTATGATTGATGAGGTTGCAACAACCCCTTACTTTATTTTGAACATCCTTCTTCTTCTTCTTCTTCTTCTTCTTCTTCTTCACCCTTACCTGAAATTAATGGAATTAAACAGCATGCGTTAAGATATACTTTATTTGGGGTTTGTACCAAAAGAAACAGTAGTAAATTACTGAACTTGAGAATGGATATTAAGCTTATTAATTACCAGGAGGCATTTGAGCACATTATCTAGTAGTGGTGAGGAGGAGGGGGTGAGGCGTAGATGTAAGCCGGTGGTGGAGGAGGAGACTTGTAGTGGTATGGAATGTGGGGTGGAGAGTAGACCGGAGGAGGAGGAGAAGGCGGCGGTGGAGACTTGTAGTGGTAAGGTGGTGACTTGGGTGGGTAGTGGGGGTGATGGGGTGGTGAGTACACTGGTGTAGGTGGTGACTTGGGCGGGTAGTGAGGTGGGTAGTGGGGGTGATGTGGTGGTGAGTAGACTGGTGTTGGTGGTGGTGAGTGGTGTGGGTGGTAGGGCTTCTTGTGTGGTGGCGGTGGTGGTGGAGATGAGTAGTGGTATGGCTTCTTGGGTGGTGGTGGTGGAGACGAGTAGTGGTATGGCTTCTTGGGTGGTGGTGGTGGAGACGAGTAGTGGTATGGCTTCTTGGGTGGTGGTGGTGGAGACGAGTAGTGGTATGGCTTCTTGGGTGGTGGTGGTGGAGACGAGTAGTGGTATGGCTTCTTGGGTGGTGGTGGAGGAGACTTGTAGTGGTATGGCTTCTTGGGTGGTGGTGGTGACGGTGGTGGTGGAGATTTGTAGTGGTAAACAGGTGGTGATGGTGGCGGTGGAGATTTGTAGTGGTAAATAGGTGGTGATGGTGGTGGTGGTGGTGGAGATTTGTAGTGGTAAATAGGTGGTGATGGTGGTGGTGGTGATGGTGGTGGTGGAGATTTGTAGTGGTAGATAGGTGTCTTTGGTGGTGGTGGTGGTGGTGGAGATTTGTAGTGGTAGATAGGTGTCTTTGGTGGTGGTGGTGGTGGTGGTGACTTGTAGTGGTAGATAGGTGTCTTTGGTGGTGGTGGTGGTGGTGGTGGTGGTGGAGATTTGTAGTGGTAGATAGGTGTCTTTGGTGGTGGTGGTGGTGGTGGTGACTTGTAGTGGTAGTGGGGATGCTCAGGTGACTTGGGAGGGTAATGGGGAGGGTAATGGGGGTGCTTAGGTGGAGAGTACACCGGAGGCTTTGGCGGGGACTTGGGAGGGTAATGGGGAGGGTAATGGGGGTGCTTAGGTGGAGAGTACACCGGAGGCTTTGGCGGGGACTTGGGAGGGTAATGGGGAGGGTAATAGGGGTGCTTAGGTGGAGAGTACACCGGAGTCTTTGGCGGTGACTTGGGAGGATAGTAAGGATGCACTGGCGGTGAAGGTGGTGGTGGTGACTTGTAGTGGTAAGGAGGAGAAGCAGGTGGTGGAGGAGAGGAGTAAGGGTAGTTTGCGGAGGTTTGTGAAGCAAAAGCGACTATTACCACTAGAAGACTCAAAACTAGAGAGGTCCCCATTTTCCCCATCCTTTGGGTTGAGAAATGGGATTTTGGTTTTCTGCTCTATATGCAAAGCCTCACCCTCCTTTATATAGCTTTGGTGTTTACCCATTTAATCACGCTAGGGTAAAAGGATCATGTGCCAAAATTACAAGCCCAATAATAATCCTCTTTAGTAAAAAACAAGATTAGTGATACAATAATACAAAAGGGAGGTGGCGCCCAAGGAGTATTGACTGGATTTTTTTGTTTGAATGGAAGCTGCGAAACTTCATAATAAACACCAACCTATTACAGTACAGTGCCATAGATCAAATTAAGCCTTTCTGTCTTAGTGTAATAATTTAAACAGCTAGCTTAATTAGCTTGTTTATTTATTTATTTATTCTTTCTTTTGTTTCATTGAAAAAGAGAGAGCTTTGAAAACGTGTGTGGTTTGCCTAACTTTCTCTGATTCTTTGCTGCTGGGCACAGGGACCAGGCGGCTGCTCTCTCTCTCAGTTGAATCCAGTGGTCTGTCACAGTCACATTTTGCATGGCATTACTCGTACTTTTTCTAATGGTGGGATGAGGATTACAGATATTAAAGTGCCCATTTGCCTTTCTATGACTAATTAATCATTTCAAAATACGAACTACCTTTCATTATTGGGAATGAATTTGCTCACCATATTAGTTAGTTGGTGATACAACCACTTAATATAGAGGTGTCATATGTAATAAAATTTATTATGGTTAACCATGATTAACTTAATTTTATGAGAAAAAACAAAATTTAACATGTGACAAATGTTTATATATTACCAACAAACTAATGTGGTGAACAAATTCATTTCCTTTGTTATTGCAACCAATGCTAACCGGATTTGTCTTAACTTTTGTTCCAAACAATTACTATAAACCGTGTAGAATTTTGTTTACACCATTAACAAAGACCGAGATCGATCAAAACGTACGTACAATTCCCCAAATGAGAAAAAATTCTTAATTAAACAAGATTGAAATGAAATGCATTGATTTTCAGACTTAATTTAATCACCGCAAGAATGAGGAAATACTAGTTTTCCCCAAGTCTCCAACTTCATTCAAATCAGTTAACAACTAATTAACATGGATAGTGAGCTGTTTGGATCATAATTTTAATACTTTGTTGAACAGTTACGTACTTGAGAAGGATGGCTTTGCTAGGTATGGCTCTCATGGCCAATCTCCAGTCAAATTATTTCAACTAGCATGAATCTTTTTTTTTTGGCCAAAACTAGTATGCATCTTTTTCCCATTCACGTCCCCATACATATGTAATCATTGAATTTCATGTTAAAAAAATAAATCAGTAAAACTAATGATAGTGATGGCCATTTCAACCTAAAAAGAAATTTACTTTTTCTTTTGTACGGAGAAAAATCATTATATTACTCTTTTTTCCCCATATGATAAGTTTTTTTTTTGTTTTGAACGAACCATATGATAAGTTAGTAATTACGCCTTTGCAGTCTTGCACTCATTTCATATAGGATCTTGTTTTTAAAGCATCTATAATTCTATATATTTAATATTTTACCCAATTTCATATGTAATTGCCTAATTGGCTCTTTTCTTATTGGATCCGGATCCTCTCCTAACCTAACTTATCTTCTAACCTACCTAAGTTTTTAATCTCAGTTATCCATTCAAAATCTTAAAGGTCAAGATTAATCCACCTCAGCACATGGTTATTAAATATTCAAAATTGCATTTTTCAACACATAGTTATTAAATATTCAACTCATGCCATAATTACATACTCATTATGTTGAGGTGGATTAATCTTGACCTTTAAGATTTTGAATGGATGACTGAGATTAAAAGCTTAGCCTAAGCTTAGGAGAGAAAGTAGATTAGGAGAGGATCCAAATCCTTTTTTATTTTCCATGCAAACACTTCTACTATCATGTAGTAAGATTTCTAAACAACTTAATTCCTATAACATAAATAAAATTGGCTGAAAATTTCGGGTGCCCATCAAAATTTTCAATATGACCTAATTGGGAAACTCCTGCGTTAAATATATGTTCAAAAGGTCTTAATTTCAACATCAAGTCAAGTAATGTTACCTTAAGTGAAGGTAAACGTATTCCTTAATGCCTGATCGATTTCCTCTTAATTTTCAAGATATTAATGATCGAGTTTAGGAGTGGCACATGAATTCTTTTCCGGAGAACTTTCTTCAAAATAATTTTCGAGAAACTAATATATATGCATGTATTGATTTCGTTTAACAAACTCATATATTTCATTATAGTATACGTTTTTTAAAATCTGTGTAGTTGCGGAAACTTAAGAACCCTAAAGAAGTAAAGATCTCTAAAGAGGTAAAGATCTTTCGTTGTAATTGTAACTTTTGTCACCAAAGAAAAAAGTTAATATTTGCGTAATGATTTTCATTTGGTTATTGCACCCCAAATAGCAGGACCACAATTTACCACAATAATGACACCCAATTCATTTTCGTCCATCTTTACCTTTCAATTCTTTTTATGATTTAGCTACCAGTACTGCACAACTTTTTCTTTTGAGTAGTACTAGTTCATCGTAGACAAAGTTAAATTGAAAACTCATGCACAACAAGTTAAAATCTGCCACAGCCCATCAGCCATGCATGATTTACAATTATAAGTGGTCCTCTGGCACGTGACCTCTCACGCGCTATTGATCAAATTTTTTTTTTCTCTCTCTTTTTCGAATTAGCTAGGTTTATGGTCAAGAAAATGTTGCTATCAATCAAAACCTTACGTTATCAAAAAAAATAAAAATCAAATCCTACGTTCCGATTGATAGTTATAGATGTTGTGGTGTAGTAGTAGGTGAAGACTGAGCCAACGTTATCTCTTCTTTTAGGGTTTTTGATGTGAAATGATGAGAACATGAAAATAAAATTAAAGAAGACAGCTAAGAACATGAAAATAAAAAAAGTCGATCTCAGCTCTCAACTCGGAGTTTTAGTTTTCTTTTTGTAGCATAATATATATATATATATGGATGAACGTAATGAACAGATATAGATTCCATTGTAACATATTTGAATAGAAAAAACGTACTGACAGTCAGATTTAGATTTCATGGTTGCTAGCTAGCATAGACAAGTGTTAATTTTGCTCTAATTATGTAATGTGGTCAAACACTCAAACCCTTTATTTGATCAGATTTGGCGTTTATAGAATTTTTGGCATCACAAAGTCCTTCCCATCTTGACAAAGTTTGCGAACAGATATATAAAAATTGCCACTATAGACACCTTGATGGGAGTAAGTGAGATTATAATCTAAAAAAGCAAAAGCAAATAGTGTTTGAAAATTTCTGAAAACTAAATTGGCCTTGGAATTTGGATCTCGTTTGAAAGGAAAGAAAAAAAAATCAATTCCTAGCTTGCTCTTTCTATATGCATGGGAAATTGAAATTCCGATTAGTTTTCCTTTCAAGTGTTTACCAACACTAAGAAAAATAATTAATAAATAATAATATATAAAATAAAATTAATTTTTATAATTTTATAAATGGTTATTTTAGTGATGAAAGTAATGTAATTAATGCTAAACTAGTGCGAATAAAGGCAGGAAAGTAAGAGAGAAAATGAATCCTTTAGAAGTCTGGCAAACAAAACCAGTAAAATACTAGGACTATGCCAACTCTCAATCACATTACTGCATGTAACCAATAAAAGGAATCATTTTCTCTCTTATTTTTCTTTCAATCAGGAAAATGTTTTTTTTTTTTTTTGCATCTCAAACATAGGAAAATAGAGTTTAGCATGTGATTTGAGACCAATCTAAATCTAAGAAGCTCTCTGGCTAGTCTGAATTAATTGGAAAGAGAGGTGGAGAGATGAGTACCAAGCATGTGGAGCATTTTGATATGCTTTTAGAGTAATAATAAAGAAGTGTGAAACTGAGAGAAATTGGTCAATAATGCACACCATTTTTAATTTATCTAAATATTAATTTAATTAATCCCTGATGAACATATATTTATACATATGCACCGTATAAACTGATTGAGAGTTGGCATGGTCGACCTAGTATTTTATTGGTTTTGTTTGCCAGACTTTTCTTTGTTTGTATTTTACTTGAATATTCTTCTAGTAATTCTTTGTTTGCCAAGTTGCTATTACAATATATATGTATGTCGAATTTAATTATACTAATTGGTTCCTCAAATGGCCAATTAAGGAGATGGAAAATATCTACTTCTGGTATAGCTACGAAGAAAACAAATATTAATTGAAGTTGTTTTAGTATTTTGTGTATTTCTACTTAATTCGTCTTGTACTGTTGTACATATATATATATATATATATATATATATTCGTTTTGAAAAGTCTTCCCCTTTTAGTGGATCTCTTATATGCTTATTGGAGATATATGCAGCATTTAGTTTCATAGTTCAATCCATCTGTTCTTGATGAAAATGAATAGCCATGTACCTTGAACAAAAATAGCTATTGTATCAAGGAGCTCCAATTGAACAAGTCCTCAAAAGAGGATATATTGCCTCCAATCCTTGATTTGCAATACTATTTATAAGAAACTTTTACTTTTTAGGTTATTAATTATTCACTCACTTTCTCCTGAAGAATTAACCAATTTCAGAAATCATAATCTATGATGTTTGCATCATAGTCAATTTTAGTTTCGTCTGACGTCAAACTGTTTAGCTACCTCATTTTAAATGTTAACCGACGATCAGCGAAGAATGACCTAAACATTTAAGACAATTTTAATTATTGAAATAAATTCTAGATTGACCTCCAAAAGACGACACAGTCTTATTTTTCTTCATACGAGAACACCCTAATCACTGCTAAATAGTTAATTAATACTCCTCAACTATGTAAATATTCTTTTGTTAGGAAACGGTATGTCGTCATTTAGATAGTCAAATTATCAAATTTGATTCCCACATTCAAACAAAAATTCACTATCCATATAAACATTGTGACAACATAATATATGTACCAAGACAACACATACTTTTATAAATTTGCTAGGGTTTTTATCACATATAGTAGCTGAACTATTTTTCAATTATATAATTGGTACCTGAACTTTAATTTTTGTCACAAGTAGTACCCATAGTTTTAATTTTTGTCACAAGTAGTACCTAAAGTTTTTGATTTCATCTCTTTTGGTACATAAAGCTAATTTTTGTGATATTATATGCACGTGTTAAAAAAAAAAAGAGGCTAAAATGAAAAACTTTGGGTACTACGTACTTGTGATAAAAATTGAAAACTTTAAGTACTACTTGTGACAAAAATTGAAAACTTTGGGTACTACTTGTGACAAAAATTGAAGTTTAGGTAGCATTTAGGATGAACTCGAAGAGTTCGGGTACTGATTGTGATCAAAAGTGAAGTTCAGGTACTATGTATATAATTGAGGTAAGTTCAGTTACCATTTGTGATAAAAACCCAATTTGCTAATAGAAGTGCCTAATGCATGCTAATTAATTAATATATTACACTTATCTGATTGATCATATATACCCAGACCAGTAGCCTTCGTAAAGTTGATTAGTTTTAGTACATTCAGTATAAAAAAAATACATTATCATCACTCCAAAATCTACTATAAATACAAACAATATCAATCACCAAGTCTTTCCTTATAGTTATTCTTTTCGATATCAATTAATATTGGTAAATGAAAACAATATCTCCAGTTGACGTACACCGACAGATGAAAAGGAAGGCATGAAAATGATATCTAATTTTCTGGATCATAAACTCATAAGCACAGAAAACTTATAATATGGCCTTTATTATATATGAGGAGCCATCGATCGAAGTCAACAGAAAGCCAAATTGTGTTGGACTCTTTGCACATAGAAACAGATTAACAATTAGCAAGAGGGGACTACATATTCATATATTCAATATTTCAATTAATGTAAGTAAGAATTAGATGTTTATTTAGATTAAATTAGGGTTCTCGATCATGAATTAATGATTTCATGTACCAAACTGGTCCATGTATGGAGTAGTACGTGTCTGGTCTTGCTTGTTGGTTTCTTCTGGAAATTTTTTTGGGTCTGCAAGACAGTTGTCCAACATTATCCACCAAATTATTTAATTGTTTTGTGAAAAGCTAGAGAAATTACTAGCAGCTTGGAACTCTCTCTCATTTCCTCCTTTTCAAACGTGTTGGATATTTGGATGGATGCAGACTAGTCTTGTTCTCTCCCTCTCTCTCTCTCTCTCTCTAGGTCATGGTAGCAAGTGATCAGTTCAGTTTTGGGTACTAACCTAAAGTCTAAATCCTTTCAACTTCATCATCTACTCCACCCCAAAATCAATGACAATGTAAGAACTACTTTCACTTCAAGATGACAGAGATTACTAGACTACAAGGACCGAATTGCAAAAATTTGTACAAGAATCTAAATTGTAATGCGACCAACACACACAAAAAACACTTTTACCTCTAATTTTTTTTTTCTGGACTTGTTTAGTTAGATGTGTGTGATAACTCGACGCTAGCTAACGTGGATCATCCCGCTTAACATCCACTAATAAGAGCTGACCATGGTCGATTATCGGTCCTAAATTTGAGTATGCTATTTTGGGATCATAATTATTTTGAGATACTTTTATTCATTTTAAAGATGTAACGTACATTTTGTTTGTACCAAAATTTTGTGTTTTGGAGAGCTGAGTGCTACACGACTTTATCTTATTAGGAGCACATAGTTTTTTTAGTTTACATGCTTGTTTTTTTGACTAAAGTGAGAGTCAAGATATTTTAATTTAATGAGTGTAATTCACCATTTTTTCTTTTTTAGGGTTTTGGCTTTCTGCTTTTGAGTCTAAACTCCATGAGGTTAATGATGCATCATTCTGGCTTTTTCTTCTTCTTAAATTGTAGTTTAACGGCAACTAGCATTTAATTTAGTAGTAAAATATTTCTCTCTAACACAGTATTAGCAAAATATTTCTCTATAACACAATATTAGCAAAGGTTCTCAATTTCTCCCTATTGATTAAAAAACACACTGTAGATAAACATTTTGAATGTCAAATTAAGTACTTTTTCACCTAACTTTTAGGGTTAGCACAAATAGTGAGAATAAATGTAGAAAATTGAGTTATGATTAATATATACCATGCATGAGTGCGATTCCCTCCAATTAACCACTTTTTTTTTGTTACAAAAAGTTTAGAAAAGAAGGAGGCTTCCCTACACTACTAGGGCCAAGAAAAACCTACGAACCACTTTTTTTAATCTAAAAGAAAAAGTTCTCTCTCTCTCTCTCTCTAGTGTACTAGTCAGTTTTGGGTCCTCTCTCTCTCTAGTGTACTAGTCAGTTTTGGGTCCTATCCTAAAGCCTAAATCCTTTGAACTTCATCATCTACTCCCCCCTCCTCTCAAAATCATTGACAGTGTAAAAATCACTTTCACTTCAAGATGCAAGAGATTATTAAACCACAAAGGACCAAATTACAAAATTTGTTCAATAATTAATCTAAACTGTAATGCGACCGACACACAGAAACCATAAAATAGTTTTACCTCTGAACTTGTTTTTGGACTTTTTTAATTTGATGTGTGTGATAACTCGAAGCTAATGTGGATAATCCCCCTTAACATCCAGTATTAAGGGCTGACCCCGGTTGGTTCTTTGGCCAGTTTGGTTCTATATGGTCGATTATCAGTCCTAAATTTCAGTCTGCTATTTTGGGATCATGTTTATTTTGAGATATTCTTATTCGTTTTTAAGATGTGACATTTTATTTGTACTAAAATTGTATATTTTGGAGAGCTAAGTGCTACAGGACTTTGTCTTATTAGCAGCACATAGTTTTTTCTTAGTTTTTTTTTTGTCAAAGTAGTTTTTTCTTAGTTTACATATTTGCTATTTTACTCAAGTGAGCGTCAATTGTAATTTACGAGTGTAATTTGTCATTTTTAAGGTTTCTTGGATTTTGTTTTTGAGTGTAAAATCCAAGAAGTTGGCAGTTAATATTTCTCTCCCACAACATATTAGCCAAGGTCCTTCATTTCCCCTTGTTGATTTAAAAACACACTGTATTGAATGTCAAATTAAGTACTTTTTCACGTAGCCTTTAGAATTAGAGTCTATTACATATAAGGTCACTTTTGATTACCTTGTTAATTTCTAAACCACCAAATTTTTTTATTCTTCATAAAGCCACCAAAACATTACAAATTTCAATATTTACAAAAATGCCATCGTGTTTTTTTTCTCTCATTATTTACAATAATACCACTGTCCACTACCAACAAAAAACTATTGTATTGTTCTTCAGCATTAGCTTTATTGTTCTTCGGCAGTAGCTTTATTGTTCTTCGACAGTAGCTTTATTGTTCTTCGGCAGCAACTTTATTGTTCTTCGGTAGCAACTTTATTGTTTTTCTGCAGCAGCTTTCTTCTTCTTTGGCAGAAGCTTTGTTGTTTTTTTGCAGTAATTTTGTTGTTATTTGGCAGTAGTTTTGTTGTTGTTTGGCAGTAACTTTCTTTTTCTTTAGTAGTAGCTTTCTTGATATTTGGTAGTAGATTTTTGTATGCAGTGATATTTTTGTAAATAATGAAAATTAAAAATGCGGTGACATTTTTATAAATATTGAAATTTATAATATTTTGGTGGTTTTATGAGGGTTAAAAATATTTGGTAGCTTAGAAAATAACTAGGTAACCAAAAGTGACATTATTTGTAATTTATATTTAGAAGTAACCCAAGTAATGAAAAAAAAAAGAAAAAAAAATTAAGATTAGTTAGATTCCCTCGGAATAATCACATTTTTTTAACAAAAAAATTGACGTTTAACAAAAGCGTTAATAATGTTTAGCATATTTCTAAAGATGTTAGGCATATGCTGTTGAAAGATTCCATGAAAAGATTGAAAGGTCGACGTAATAGTAACACTGTGACACGTGTTGATTGAATGCATTGCATGCATGAACAAAAAAAGTATCCAAAGTTAGATTAAAAAAAAAGCCACTTTTAATGAGCGAGGGTCCCTCGTTGCATCAAAGATTTCAATCATGTTTCCAAAATGAACGACATGTCACAATTTCAATTTTCCTCAAACAATTATATCTCAAATCGCTATTTTAAAATTGAAAAAATTCGAAAACGCTAAGAAAATGGGGCCGGCAACGAGTGGTCGGATTTTTTCATTCTCATCTTTGCTTTGTTAGGGTGTCCCTTCAAAGCGAGAGAGAGACGTTACTTGAATCAGAATCTATACTATACTAAAGAGAGAAGAGGTATAGTTTCTTAAACGTTTTTCAAATCTTCCCAAATGCTTGTTTTTTTTAGAAAAGGAAAATTTCATTTCATTAATTTCTATACTTGCGCTCAATATCTAAGACCAAGTAACCACTTGGCATGGTTGAGTTGTTAAACTTGTATTATTCAAGTTGGAGGACGAACTGTTCTTGTATTCTGGTAATAGGAGGTCAGGGGTTCGAGTTTCATCTTGGGTAGGTTTGAGAGGCTTTCGGGTTCGTACACCTGTCAAACACATGTGGCCAGCCCAGTACCGTGAGGGGAGATTAATTAGTTTTCCCTAAACCAAAAAAATAATAATCTATGACCTAGTACCAAAGGACATAACAAATGCTATACTCATTACATCTATTTCACTCGACTTATTCATCAAGCCTACATGCCACAAAAGTCTCATCACACTTAATGAAAATAAAATGAGTTTTCAATTGTCAATGTAGTCAATTGTGGTACAATAAGAAACTCTTCGACCAAATTTAACCAAAGACAATGATAGATGTAGGTTGAAAACTAGTTAGGAAAATTAAAATAAAAGTTTCTCCTTGCCCATAGACTTAGGGCGACGAGTCTTGGCAAGATAGGTCAGACGTAAAAAACCAATAAACTCACTTTTCTTCTCCTATTTTGACTTGAGAATATTGTTAATAATTAGAGGATTTATAGTAAATAACACAATAACAAGAAAAAAAGAACCAATTAAAAATGAAAGAAAAATCCATTCACCTTTTTCTCGACGTGTGGCCTTTGGACTTACACACATGGACTAATTTGTTTTGATATCAGATGATAAAATAGCCTAAGGTGTGCGGTACATGCCCTTCGTCCCCCTCGAATTACGCTCATGTCATCATCGATAAATAATTCTAATTTTCTCTCAAAAAATAAGAGAGTCTTAAATTCTTATAAACTTTATCGCAATGTCACAATTTTTAAATGTGGGACAACACTCTTTATTGTCACGAATTTTAGATTTTGGTTTTTCTGTTACTTTTCTTCCTACCGTGAGTGTTGAGTGCGGCCATGCACCCGTCTATATCTCTCACCCAATTCTTCCACATAGTATTAAATACCTATTTACCCTACCATATATGAACCATAGACTTGGGTCGTACAATGACAAAAGACCAAAGACGACTTAAGACCAAACCCAGGCCATGCATTTATCGATATCGACCATCAAGTTCTGAAATTTTCATGCAAACCACTAAATGCTGTGGGCAACATGTCGTACAAGTTACAAGGTAGAACAGTAATGGTTCAATAACTGTTTCTAGCTACCTCTATGTTGCACAAAACAACCTTTCCCTCCCTCCCTTCTCTTCCCAGTTCCAAAAGGAAGTAAGAATGAAAAAAGAAGAAGGAATAATGACACCAAATAATTAATACCCACCAGCCCACATGGTATGTAAGCAAGGAGAGGTCTTAGCCTTGTTCTGTTACCAAAACCTAGCCCTTTTCTCCACAGGCTCTACTTCACAGAGTATGTAAAATCAATGTTAGGGAGAGGAGGGAGTGTATTTCACAAACGCCAAATGCTGTGCCAAATTGGTGTTAATTGAAAACATATTCATCAATCAGCTCCAGCAAATGCAAATGGGTACTTTCATATAAAAAAGCATAAAAAGAAGCTACTGGCCGGCAAGGGGATGGGGGTGAGGGTCTAGAAGCATAGGATTATGGGTCACAACTCACAAGAGCTCCATGATTGAAGAGGCTAGGTTAGGTTTTTAATTCTTAGAATGAAAGAGACAGAGAGGTTCAAGACCATGTGACTGTGATAGTTAGTAGCATAGACTAGTCAGTGAAGTTTAAAGGCTAACACCTACCATTGGGAGACTAGTCCCAACTTAAAAGGAATAGTAACAATCAAACATACTGTTAGTTCCCAGGAATGAGAGAGACTAAGACTAAATTTTACTCCAATAGTTTTATGTTGGTCTGTAGATCAATCACAACAAATATAGATACAATAACATGTCAAGCATACAATACAATAACTTAGAGTTTAAGAATGCTAACCTTGAACGGCCATTGATCTCGGTGAATAAGCGAGTCTTCTACACAGCACTTTTCCTTATGTAATCACTATGAGACTGATTTGGAATACGATAATAAAGTGTGTGCAGGGACCCCTTATTTATGATAGCAAGGATCACTCAGTCTTCATCCCATAAGGAAGACTGAGTTCTAATCCACTACTTATGCTATAATACATATCCGTTTATTAACTTATTTATTAAGTATACATGAGTTCCTTTTATTTATCTTATCATAAATAATTAGATAAATAACACAAGGTTAGACTTGTATTTGATCTCAGTTACTTGTCTTGCAAAACACATAGTAGTTGTCGTACTTAATGTAACTACTGACAAGTCCACTTTCATGTTAACTCTAACATTCTCCCACTTGGACTGACATTCGTTATCACAACAAGAAACTATGCTTAGCTCAAGTTTAGTAACCATTCTTTAGTGCGCAATGAGATCAAAGACGATTCAATAACTCACTAGCATGTTCTGTCAAAATACAACCAGTAATGCAGAGTTCAGGAAAAAAACTGCACTTATGAAAACACAGCATTTCCAGAGCTACCAACATCCCAGCTGTACAATACATGAACAAAGGATATGATCTGTAAATTGCAGCAAATAACTTGATGAATCTGACTTTAAATTTAACTGCAATTTGGTCCTCTTTATGGTTCTGTATGCAAGGAACCTCAACACAAGTTTTCAAATTGAAACTTACTTGATGTGTTCATTCAGTAATTATAATTAATATATACTGAACCATTGCCTCATAATCCAGAAGCAACAAAACAAACAGAATAGCTATTCAAAATTTCAAAGTTCACAGAATAGAACTCAACAATCAAAAAACTTAATGCTGCAGCAGATAATGAAAATAAATTCATAAACTTTAAGTTTCAAACTAATGTAAAAACCATTACAAAAGAAAATTCCAGAAAGCTAAAAGAAAACAATGAGCACCATAACCTTGTGGAGACAAACTCCCACTGATCCTAAGCATCCAAACTAGGTAGAATACCAATGACTGAGATGTGTTGCTTAAAAACAGCACTGTTAGAGCCTTGGTAAAAGGATCAGCCAACTGAGCTAAGGTATCGATCTTCAAAACGTCAAGTTCCTTATGCTTGACTCTTTCTCTAACACTGTAATACTTAAGATCTATGTGTTTGGAATTGGTTGACCTCTTATTGTTCTTGGTAAAACAGACAGCTGCGGAATTATCACAATAAAGCTTCAATGGCCTGGAAATAATTGTGTCAACTGCATTTGTTTGAATCAGAAAATTCTTCAGCCATAATCCTTCACAAGCTCCTTCATAGATAGCAATGAATTCAGCTTGCATTGTGGAGGTTGCTGTTAGTGTTTGTTTCACACTCCTCCATGCTATAGCTCCTCCAGCCAATGTAAAAACATAACCAGAAGTTGATTTTCCTGAGTCCGGATAATGTGATGCAAAATCAGAATCACAATAACCGATAACTTCAAGCTCCTTGACTCTCCTATAGACCAGCAAATGATTTTTCATTTTCTGAAGATATCTAAGTACTTTCTTGTCAAAAAGCTTTGGTGCTGTTCAGTAAATTCAAATTTGTGCCAGCAAGTAGAATATCTATAAAACCAGAAAATAAAGTGCTTACCCTCTGATTTCATGTAGACACATTCATCCACTTGATTTTCCACAAAATCAAATTCATTGATTACAACGTTAATTTTCAAATACCTTTTGTCTTGAAATTTGCTTCAAGCCATAGATTGATTTGTTGTGTCTACAGACAAAATGTTCTTTCAATGTTGCCGTTTGCATTGGTTTTAATTTTGAAAACCCATTTACAGCCTATAAGTTGGTGTGTTTTCAATGGCTCAACTAAAGTCCAAACATCATTGACTTGCATGGACTTCAATTCAGCAATCATAGTATGCTCCCACTGATGTGAATGTTTACTTTCAATAGCTTGCTTGAAAGTAACAAGGTCTGATATTTCACCAATGTCAAAGTCAGATTATTGTAACTATACAACGTAGTCACTTGCAAGAGTGTCAAGTGATCTTTTAGTAGCTGGTACATCAGCTTCTATGTGCACTGGTGCTTCAATTTCATGTTCTGGAATAATGACATCTTGCTGATCAACATTATCAGCAGCCATTTGTGCAATTTCAGTGTCAAAAAACTGGTTCTGTTTGTGTCTCTATAGGTTCAAGTGTGATGGGAACCTCAACTGCAGTAGGTTCATATTCTGGAATTTCTTCCAGCTCACGTTCTAAGTCTTCAAACTGATGAGAATAATTAATCTCATCAATAACCACAGCTTTATTTGTCTCTATTACTCTGGTGGTGTGAGTGGGACAGTAGAATTTGTAACCTCTACTGTGATCAGGATAGCCAATGAAGTAACCTGAAACAATTATTGCATCAAGCTTGCTCTCCTGCGGATTATAAGGTCTGGCCTCAGCCTTACAACCCCATACATGTGTATGAAACACACTTGGTTTTCTGTTTTTCCAGAGTTCAAAAGGTGTCTTGGTCACTGATTTACTAGGACTTCTATTTGTCAAGTAATTTGCTGTTTTGAGTGCTTCTCCCCATAATTAACGAGGAAGACTAGAAGTACACAACATACTTCTCACAATATTCAAAAGTGTTCTGTTTTTCCTCTTGGCAACACCATTCTGTTCCGGTGTTCCAGGAGTTGTGTAATGAGCTTGAATCCCATTTTCTTGTAGAAATAGTGCAAAAGGACCCTTATGCTGTCCAGACTCACTATATTTGTCATAATACTCTCCCCCCCTATCTGATCTCACTATCTTTATCTCTGTGTTCAGTTCTTTTTCAACCTCTGCTTTATAAATTTTGAATTTTTCTAGTGCCTGCAGTGACTTGTCTGATATGAGATACACATAGCAGAATCTGAAAAAACGTCGATAAAATATCTATTACCACATATAGATTGTGTTGCAAAAAATCCACGAAGGTCTGTGTGAATTAATTGCAGTAGACCTAGTGTAGGTTTTCTTTTTCTGTTTTGCAAACTTTCCCTTAACACATTCAATTCAATCTGTTAAGTCAGAGAAGTCGTGATCTGGTAAAAATTTCTTATTTGACTAACAGTTGTACTCTTTCTTTTGATATGTGACCTAGCTAGTTATCAAAAGTAAGCTGATTTTTCACTATATTTTCTTTTGTTTCCAGTAACCGTTTCTATATTTTCAAGCAATGACTCTTCTTTAGGGTAAGAACAAGACAACATCTAGTAATTATTGATAAAAGATGTAGAACCAAGGTAATAGGAACCAAGAGAGATTTTTAATTCATTCAAATCGATGAAAAAACTACAATTGTTCTTAACCAAAACACAAATTAAATCTTAATTCCTTCTCATCGAATGAACATGAGAAATAAAAAAATAAATATATACTCTAAATCAAACAGACTTGTTCTTCCTGATCCTCTCATCCTCCTGGACACAAACTGCTATCAGCTCATTCAAGGACCATTTGTCCTTTTGGGTGTTGTAGGTGATGCTCAACTGGTCAAACTGAGGTGGCAGTGATTTGAGGGCCATGTGGACTAAAACTTGATCATCAAGAGGCATCTCTAGGGCAGCTAGCTGGGCAGAAATATTAATCAATTTCATGATGAACTCTCTAATATTCTGGGACTGGTCATACCTCATGCTGGTTAAAGTGTCAAGCAGCATAGTTGCTTGAGCCTTGTCACTCACAGCGAACCTCTCTGCAATAGATGCAAAGTAGTCCTTAGCTAAATCTGAATTTGGAATACTCCCTTTCACAATGTCAGACATGGTTCTCATAGCAGTAAGTTTGCACACTCGGTTAGCTCTAGCCCATTCCTTATAGTTGTGTTTCTCTAGGTCTGTGCTCTGATCAGTAAGAGGTGGAGGTGCATCCTCAGTCAATGCATGATCTACATTCAGCGAGGCTAAATGTAGTTCGATCTCTGTTCTCCACTTCTTGTAGTTGCTACCAGTGAGTACAACAATGGTAGCAAGGTTAATGGGGTTGCTCACAGCTGAAAATAAAAAGAAAATTTGCTAAGTTTTATGTTTGTGGTTAAGTCTTATGTAAAGATAAAACAAAACAAACCAGAAACATCCAAAAACAAAGCAAAATCAATCATCACAGACTACAAATAACAGCAGTAAGTGAAACATATAAGCAAAGTTATACAAAAAATCCCAAAACAGTAGCATACAGAATTCAAATGGCCAGTCTACCTGTATGGCAAAAGCACAAGCCATTTCCTTATTTTCTTTTTCACAGAACCATATTAATTTAAGATCATTATGTAATCAAATCAGGCAACACATGTATAGCAAGAAGAACTGATTCAATTACTCCTTATATGACCTAAAACAAATATGTAAAGTGCCAATGTTCAATTTAGAGTTATGAAAATTGAAGCCTTCTGTAGAAGATATAAACACAACCTAAAATTGAACATTGCAAGTTCCAGTTTCATGCTTGACAGTTAACTATATTTCCAAAATAGTTTGCTGTGTGCAACATGTATTTTGAAAACAAAATCAACTTATGAAAACTGTGATTGATACCTGTACGTTTTCACTCCACAAAACTGAGAAGATTTGCTAGAAAACTCAATCATGCTTGTTAATGAAAAAAAAATTTCAGCTTAATATTTCTGGGAGAAAATATATCAATTTGCCAAAATACCTTTTCCCAAGCATATATATATCATCATGATCAGCAACTAAGCATGCCCAGTCAAATAATTGTCAGAAATTATTCTCAAATTCATCGATCAACAATCGAAGACAACAAACATGTGAAAAAATTCATCAACAATTCGAAATGTAAGTTTCATCTGGGCACCAACCTAGTATCTTAAATGCGCCCCAGGTGCGCTCTAGGGTTCTTATGCGTGATCATAATCGAAATTACAATAGATTTCGAAAACTTACCCGGATTCTTCAAGCGCTGCAACAAGAGTTAGCGGAAGCAAAAAACCATACAGCAGCACAAGGCAATTTCGAAATCAAAATCAAACAACGAATTCAAGAGCTTGGGTTTTTGGATTCGGTCCCCTTTTGAAGATTGTTTTGCCCAGAAAATGAAGAACACGAGTTCATACCACACAGAGAACAATTTTTGAAATCGGAAACAAAGACAGTGAATTTCGAAGCTTTAGATAGTTGGGCATCCATTTTCTATCTATTGGAGTGGGTTTGATTTCCTTTTGGAAATCTATTGATTTGGGAAAGAAAAGCTTTCCCGTGTCTGGGTTCTTTTGAACGTGTTCATCGCGCGAAATCAAAGCAAAGCTAGCTGAGGGAATTTTATTTCCAAAAAATAAAATATTAAAATTTGGTCATGAGTTTGGGCCTGGTATATTGGGTCCGGGTCAATAATGGTCTGCAGGCCTCGATAATTATCTTGGCCTGCTGTTCTTTATTCTTTAGGTTTTGTGAAAACATTTTATTTTTCGAAAGGAAAAACAAATTTCACAAATATGCTTAACAAAGAACGATCTATATAATTGTGATGTGTGTGCTCTGATACCACATGTTGGTCTGTAGATCAATCACAACAAATATAGATACAATAACATGTCAAGCATACAATACAATAACTTAGAGTTTAAGAATGCTAACCTTGAACGGCCATTGATCTCGGTGAATAAGCGAGTCTTCTACACAGCACTTTTCCTTATGTAATCACTATGGGACTGATTTGGAATACGATAATAAAGTGTGTGCAGGGACCCCTTATTTATGATAGCAAGGATCACTCAGTCTTCATCCCATAAGGAAGACTGAGTTCTAATCCACTACTTATGCTATAATACATATCCGTTTATTAACTTATTTATTAAGTATACATGAGTTCATTTTATTTATCTTATCATAAATAATTAGATAAATAACACAAGGTTAGACTTGTATTTGATCTCAGTTCCTTGTCTTGCAAAACACATAGTAGTTGTCGTACTTAATGTAACTACTGACAAGTCCACTTTCATGTTAACTCTAACATTTTACTCCAAAATGAGAGAGACTAAGACTAAATTTCTAACATGCATTGCGAAAATTCTAGGCATTGACTTCCCACAACTGACTTCACAGAGGATAAAAAGTACAATTCTCATTCAAAATGACATTGCTGATCCACTGAATAGTTCCCGAGCATAATAGTGGTCTGTAAGCTAAGTACAATTATGAATCCACAAGAGTCAGATCCCAGGAATATCTTAATTCCAGAGCAACCGAGTACAATTATGAGTCCATGACATAATCTAAACCTTCAGCTAGACTTGGTAACTTCTTGCCAAAAAAAAAAAAAAACTAGACTTGGCAACTTCTTGGACAGAGATCCAGAACTGCATGCATAGCATAACATTGAGCTTACATCATCCAGTCGATCACCTAATTTTCTGTGCAATTAATCACATTCTTCTTAATATGTTAGAACTCAAATGCTATAATGTTGACAAAAGAGAGGAGAAAATATATATATATATATATATATAAGAAATCTGTCCTCTGGTTTAAGTTCTCATCTATGTAAATTTTTCCTGGTTTCACTGCCTAGATGCAAAAATGTGCACCGTGAGTGCTTACAATTTCGTGTGTGCCCAAGTTTTATTGTGTACGTACAATGTAAAACGCCCACTCCAAAAAGGACCATTTATCGTTGCTTCTATATAGATGTCTCTCATGACCTAAAGCCTATTCACCTCTTACTACGGGATCCATGCCCAGACCTTGGGCCTGGGAACCGAGAAAACTGCAGCCGCAAATAGTTAGAATCAGGATTGTGTTCATCCATTTTATAACCTGTGAATTCAAAAACTATGTCAGCATCTCCAAGCATTCAAAAACTACAGTAGCTTGGGACGATATAATGAGCACTACATCTAGTTCTACAGGTTTTAGAGTGCGAGAGTCTCACTCGTAACTGTAACCTGAAATTACAACTATCCATCTACAACATTTTTTTTTATTTACTTTGCCAAAAAAAAAACGACTACTCTTTACACCTATTGTGCATGGAAAGTTTTTAGAATAAATATACTAAAGGATAAAATTGAATACTGCGCTAATATCAATTACCACTTAGGAAGGAAACATGGGATTAGAAAAAGAAGGATCAAAATTCTTTGATACAGATAACCACGGAGGTTGGGCAAGCGTTAAAACTCACCTTGCAAAGCACTCATGGCAGTTGCGGCACAGGCTGGATTTATGAAATCCACAAAACAAGGGATAAGAGGATCACCACTACGCTGCATTTGGATACATCAGAATGTTAGTATGAAGAAAAATCTCATGCTTCCGACATTGAAACCACGTGATACAAAGAGAATACTAAGTCATCAAGAACAAGGAAAATTAACAAGTGTAGAATGTCCACGATCTACATACAAAGTTTGGACTCTTTGCTCACAAGCCTCACTTCTTTATATCCCTCAAAGGGGCGAAAGATATCTTAACACAATGTACAGGACGAACAATAAAGTCAGGGAAAAAAATTACAGAACCACTGAGTTAAAACAATAAGATGGGGAAAAGAAAGATCCCTATAATTCTTAGGCAGCATGACAACATCATAAAGGATACGAGCTACTTCCCTCCTCGTGCTGTCAGAAGGAAGTCCTTCAATGTATAAAGTGTTGGTAGAATCTGGAGGTAAAGGAGTTGTTTCACATCCAGGTCCTAGTCTAGGCATTGCATCCACTGGGAGTAGAGCAAGATTAATATTTCGACAACTACTTATTAAATCCGAAGCAACAGCCCCGGGGCAACCCATCAGAGAATGATCAGCCATTCCACCACCAACAGGCCTCCCCAATCCAACTCCAACAATGGTATCCGAAGACATTTGCTTCAAAAGAAAGTAGGAAAAATGTCTCAGTATAAATTCATAAGTTATGTTGACAAGAAAAATAAGCATAATTCAAATGCTTAAGAAAGTCACCCCATTTTGAAGATAACGGTCATATGCTGATCCAATTGATTTCGTATCCTTTACAGCCCTAGGACCACCAAGATCATCATCCTGTGCTAAATAGCTATGCATCTCATGACCTGAATACAGGCCAGATGCTGGGAGGTCTGCTTTATAGATTTAAAAAAAGAAAAGAGAAGTAGCTAGTACTTAGTTAGGAGGTAAGTCTTACATCTATTGATCACATAAAGAAAGCATTTAAAACAGCAGATAGAACAGATCCAAATCAAGAACTTATATATCAGAATCATTAGAGAGATGTAGTGTATAATCCATCTAACAGCTGAAAGCAAGGCATCCAGCTATTAAATTTAGTCCAGAGGTGAGGGAAACTAAGATATCAGCAACTCAGTGGTGATTGAACAGTAAGACTTTTAAGGTTGAAACTAGAGAATACAAGCTACAACTCAAAATATCTGGATACAGCTATGTCTTATGATGGGTTACAAAATAGAAAATGAAAAATTCGACAAAGAAATAATAAGTATTCAAATGAATGAAAAAATGGATATATATCCATCTAAATTTGTAACATCTTCTATAAATCGATTCACATTGTATTTATATGACCGAAATGCATCAATAAACTATGCAAGTACCATCTCATGATTGTGAAGGAAAGTGGCCTACTTGATGCCAATTCGAATGCAGAGAGCCCTTAAATAAACATTCTTAAGTACCTTTTAATTTGATAAATCTCAGCAAATTAACATCATCGATACTGTCAAGCAGTTTTTCTCGCATAAACATATTTTAATAACATCCAGTGATTTCTCAAAATATGCCACAGAATGTTAAGTGGAATCATTAAAAGGTCAAAAGCTCTCTCTAGATACCAACAAGTCCAATAAATGATACAACATTCAGGTAAAATATCCATTAATAATGGTTCTAGAAAATAACTAAGCACTTGGGATCTGGTTAGATAGGAAGTTAACCTCGACAGATAATAAAACCATGCCAGCAGAAGATTATTAAAAGATGACGATTCATGAAAATATAAAAGTATGACTTTAGATCATTATTGAGATGTGTAACAAAAGCTAAGAGATTATATATATCAAGAAGACAGAACCGACAAAGTAAAAATCAAAATAAACTAAAAAAGACTGAGAAAGAAATGCACATATCGACCAAAACAGAATCTGGAAATCCGCCAGAAATTAAAGACAACCAAAATCAACAATGAAAACATATATAGAAGCGAAAGAAACAAATAAGAAAAGAAAGAAAGGGACATATCCTCAAGAGCAGAAACTACAAATCTACCTAACAAATTGGAGATAAAGACAACCAGAATCATTGACAGTTGAAATGAAACTCTTAGTCAGAGATATGTACTCTTTACATAAAATTTACCACACCGAACAGTATTCACATGTTTGACCCGAAAAACAGAACATAATTTACATGTAAAATTTTAAAAACATCAAAGTAAAGTAAAAAAGCTCATAATGATCAGCAGCAGAGCCCTTATTATCTATAGGATATTTTAACTTTTCTCATCTAAGATCTTGTACCCCGAAGATATAATGAGCATTAGATTCTGTACATCAGTTATGAAGAGCTGACATATGGAAATATCTACATTACGTGCCATGACAGGCAGGATTGAGAAACAGAACCAAATAATATAGAATCAAGAGCAAGAACTCTTAGATATAGTATATATGTATACCAAAACTTCGAAATCTTGCAACTATTTATTTGCTCACAAAATAATGATTCCCGTATTGTTAATAATTTGCCTTTGATGTATAATAGGATAGAGGCTATAAACCATTTAACTGACTGAAATTTATTTTATCCAGGCTAAGAACTCAGCTAGCTTGATGAACAAGAATAGTGGATAATGACTCATCCAATCCGTTAAACCACTTCTTTTAGCTTTCCAGATATTCTATAAACTGCTTAAGGTTTAGTTAAGTCTTTACATCACCCACAACCCCCAACTCTTTACACATTGATTACCCAGCTTTTGATTAAACCTCAATACAAGTTAAGTTTTAACATTCACTCTAATTTGCTTCCAACCTCATCTATAATTAACAACCCACATTAAGGATATTATGACAATAACTAACAATGCAAGCCAAGGAAGCAGCACAAATTCATTGCAATTCACATATTAGAATAAACACTACACCCAATTTACAAAATGCAAATGGGATTGAATATCATGAATTGAGATAAATTTCAATTTATTTATGTAGGCTTAACATGAGACGTAATCAATGTTGTGAAAAGGAGAGGGTGTACCGTAGTCAGAACGAGGTCGTTTAACGCCACCCGAAGGAACCAGGTTCCAGAGGCTGTCCGCCATATTAATTTTCTGCAACTCTTTTCTAAAGAAAATGTCGAGGAATTTGAATAAACAAAATGGTCAACAGCTTTGTGTTTTTATTTTTCAATTTTAATTATAGTTTGCACAAACAGAGTTTCTTTTAGGTTGAACTCGCTGACCTAATTAGCGCGATTATTACTATTAATGTGGTTTTACGGGAGGAAAGTTCTACTCTACGTTAATGTACCGATGCATCAAGTAGACTAATTTGATATAGAGGTAAATTGGCTCCATGCATTGGTAGTCTACTTTGGCTTGATCTTGAACTAGTCCACCTCTATATCAAACCAATCTACTTAATGTATCCGTAGTTCGTTACATTAATGTACTGTACATGAACCATCACAGGGATGCAATACTAGATGAATGCATTTAAATGTTTTACTCTCAATCTTGATATTTAATCCAAATGTGGTTGACCACAAAATTTTAAGTTACCCGATGACAAAGTGAACACTACTGTTGGGAATTTGGGAGTACAAATATTTGAATAATATAGCTAGTGTTGTTTATTTTAAAGTTGGGAGAATTTTCCAAATACAAAATGTTTTAAGGCTATTATCGACTTGAACCGAAGAATTTGGCACTGGAAAGACCTCTCGTGGACTAGAGTAGCTAGCAGAAGCAGCCTGGACCCAAAATATTGGCACTGGAAAGGCATCATATGGACCAATAGGATCTAAGGGCTAGGAGATCAGGCCGAGCAAATTCTAGCCTTGTCTATCTTTTCTTGGGAGGCGTTTAGGATTTCGCACTTTCGTAATTTTGCCCTTGTCCGAAATCCTAAACGCTTGAAAAAATCAGAAGAAATATGTATATATATATAAAAAAAAAACACTAGACTAGTATTACAATAGTTTTGCAGTAACATCTACATATGGATAACAAGTTACAAGGCAATATTCCAATTTCCAAACAGCACCAGCTCTCTAGCAGCCATAAAGAAAATGCTTAATTACTAGATTCAACTAATACATTACAGAACATACAATCCGGATTAGCAGTCATAGTCCTCTTTGCTCTTTGATCAATAGTTAACAATCTGTTCAACCTCACAGTCAGTCAAGGTAGAGAAGCATTGTTGAACTTATGAAAGTCTCCAGAAAAGTCACCTTTTACAAATATTCAACTTAAATATTCTGTTCATAGGCCCTCATGTACGTTTCTGAAGTAATTATAATCTCCAACTTGACTTGGCAACAAGAGCTCAATTTATTGGAGTCATATTTTTTCAAAGCCAAACCACCCTCAAACTTACGGCAGCAAACTTGACTCCACCTAACAAGAGGTCTTCTAGTCTTCACATCAGTATCCCCCCAAAGAATTGTTTAACTAGTCTAGTTTATTACAGGCACTCGCAAGAACTTTGACAGTTTGCATAGTCTATATAATCGGAATGGCAGATGTAACAGTTTGCACCTGCTCTCGAATATTACGAAGATCGAAAAAATATATATATGTAATTTAGACTTGAAATATTTTGAATATCCTCAATTGCAAGAACAATTACTAACCAGATATTATGAAGAGAACATGTTACTGAAACATTTAAGTTAGACATGATGCAGTATGGAATGTTTTTATTACTCGTTTTATCCTTATCAGCTTGTAGCAATAATATATGAAGAGCAAATGTAATTCAAAAACAAATCAAACAAGAAAAATTACATGGAGAAACTAAAATAATAGACAAGTATACTAATTAATCAGCTAAATATATATGCAATTAAGTGCAGGCTCGGCTTAGTCAATGTCTGGAACTGAAAGGATTTGGAGGGGATGGTATCTCTAGTGTCCCTTCCAGCATTAGTACCACCTTCTTCATTGAAGGGCGCAACGATGGCTTATCCTGGATGCAGCAAAGGCCAAGCTTAACCATCCCCTGTAGTTTACTTGTGTCCAGCTCATCTTCCCTGACTAGCTTATCCAGTTCATTGGCCTCCAAACAATGGTACACCCAATTCTCAAGAGTTACTTGATCCTCAGGTATGTCCATATTCACACTTCTTCGACAGCATATGATCTCCAACAACACAACCCCATAGCTGTACACATCCGCTTTCACCGTTATTGGCATGTTCCTGTGCCACTCAGGTGCAACATAACCCCTGGTTCCTCTTAAGCCAGTATATGTCCTGGATTGGTCAGATTTCAACAGCTTCGCTAATCCGAAATCAGCAAGCTTGGCACGTTTCTGCTCACTCATGAGTATATTTTCTGGTTTGATGTCACAATGAATGATCTGTGTCTCACACTCTTCATGCAGATAAAGTATTCCTTGAGCTACATCGAGGGCTATACCGGCTCTTTCCTCCCAAGTTGGCCTTCCACCATCAGATTTGAAAAGGAAATCAGCAAGTGAGCCGTTAGTCATGTACTCATAAACCAGAAGCCTATTTGTTCCTTCATGACAGTAGCCAAGCAATTTAACCAGATTCTTGTGATGAGTTCTCCCAATTACATTCGTCTCATTACGAAACTCTTGCTCTCCTTCATCCACCACTTCCTTTAGTTTCTTGATTGCCACTGCTCTCCCACCAATCACCCCTTTAAAAACTGTCCCAAAAGCTCGCTTTCCCACTTGATTGGTGAAGCCTTTGGTTGCCTTTTCAAGTTCACAATATGTATATGACCGCAGAGTAACATCTTCAATTAACCCATCATTTGTTGAATTTAAAACCTTTCTGTAATACCAAACACGATATCTATAGATAACAACACCAGTGATTGCCATAATAAGAAGTGAAACAGTAAAAATTGCAATGCTGCTGATAAATATGCCTGTTCCAACTTTTTTTCTTCCCTTGCTCACCCTTTTTGTACCTGAACTTTCATCAGTGCCCTTTTTGACAAAGGTTGTCACCAAGCCGCTTGCGCGAGTTCTTCCAAATCTTAGAGGAAGCTTTTGTTTTCTGCACTCCTGGTCCCCAAAAATTGCAGCTTCACAGTTACAATCTATCAAACAGTCCTCTTTACAAGCAGTTTTATTCAATGATAGAATAGAATATGGAGTGTTTTCCCATGATATGTTATCCAAATCAACAATAGAATATGAAGTTTCAATCTCACCTATGCAGCCAACTTTGCTCAAGTTTCTCTTGCAGCCTAAATCTCTCTTTCCCTCGTCGATGAAAACGAAACCAGGGATACATACACAAGAAGGTTCCTGATTCATGGGAACACAATATGAATTTAAGCCACAAAGGCCAAGAGGAGTACACTTATTCCTAAGTGATGACCACTCAATTGACCAGGAACCATTCTGAACCAAACTGTAGGAGTACAACCGGAGTATTCCGTCAGCATCAATCGTCAGACGATACATAGAAAGGCCGCGGCCTTTCTGATCAGTAAAACTTTTTATCTTGAAACCAGTGGTATTAAGAAGATAGAGCTGCCCATTGTGATCAAGATTGAGGGACACATTGTCCCCAGCTTTGTATGTCTCAGAGGCCCAATAAGCATATTGATCACCACTCAATGTAAATGGACCATTTGGGTACTGAACCAGGTTCCCATCTCTCTGCATGATCACTTGAAACCTTCCGCTTGTGTGATTTGTGTTCGAGATCCAGGAGATGAGCCTTGTTCCGGCCAACAGACGCTGCCCGGATAAAATGGTATTTGTTGGAACATCAAAAGTCTGCCAAATGATGTCTGAATCGGAATTGTAGAGGACAAAGTTACCAGAATCAAGCATGGAGGCCCTGACAGCAGGCTGAGAAGAATTTGAAATTGGTATAGGGTAGGCATTCTTGTCTGGAAAAATGAGCCAAACTCCTTGGTCACTCAAAATCAATTGAACATCATTAGGAAGTGGCTCTTGTTCAGCAGCATCGTGATTTGCTGTCCATATGATTGTTTTTGGATTGGTTTTCTCGAACCAGATTCCAACAGCAAGGTCATTTCCTTGTCTGTAGAAGCCAAAGGCAAACTGACCCGAATTCGATAACCAATGTGAGTTGTTATTGGGATATAGAGAAGCACCTAGGCTGATGTTGGGAGTTCCTTGTTGAGCATCTGCAACTTGAACAACAACAAGAAATAGAAAAATTGCAGCCATGTTTGAGGTTTTCATGCTTTGAGAGCCTGGCTTATTTTTCGAAATAGCTTTTGATCCTGTTAAAGTGTGAGTCATTCCAGCAGTAAAACAAGCCCCAAATCCCGGAATGTTTCAAGGAATGATGAAAAGTTGTCTCCATGTTTTAAGGAGTGTTTTAGGGAAAGTTGTCTAGGTTTACTATTCATTGGTGTATATATATCTTAGTCCTCATAGCAAATGTATTATGAAAAAATATATCGAATGAAATCATTTCTTCATTCTTCATTTTAACTTGGTATCAGAGCATCGATCCATTGATTGGATTAGGTCTCTGTGATATTTTTCTTCTCTTGAACCGTTTTTTCCCAGTAATTGGGATTGGGTTCTTTGTTTCTGTCTTCCTTGTTGTTGCACAAGGAATTTGTTCCTCTTTGAGGTTTCTTGCAATTGATTTTTTGGACTTCTATTTCCTCACGAAGCTTTGTCATCTTCCCTCTTTTCCTCACCTGATCGGCATCTCTGTTATTCTGCCGAGAACCTCAGCCACAAGGCAAGCCGTGCCTTACCCAGAACGCAGCTGCGCTGCCGCACTAGTCCTTCACTGGACTTCAAACCATCACCTGCAATCACGAGCTTCTCTGCTCGCCGCCGTCGTTCTTCTATCCCAGAGCCAACAAACACAGCCGCCGCTGTGCTCACAGTCCTCTGCGGTGCCCAGCTTACCACAGCCGTGCTCGGCACCTTCAATTTCACGCTGACCGACGTCGTGCTCTGCCACCCACGCCGTGCACCTCCACCGTGCCAGACCGCCTAAATCTGCTAGTTTTTTGAAGAATAGCACATAGCAGCCCAGTTGCACTTAAGGTGGAACAAGCAGCCGAACCCAGTTGCACTTAGGGTGGAACAAGCAGCCGAAAGCAAGGAGTTTCTTTTGTCAACAGAAAAGAAAAAGAGACATTGAAGAGAGAGAATTTTTGCCTTCATTTGGCAGAAAGAAGAAAAACATTTTGACTACTTTTGCTTTACAAAAAGTAAACAAAGTAAAGTGCATGTGCCTGGCCATCCCACATTTGCTTTGCAAACGTCCGTTTGCTTTTTTGGTGGTAAAGTAAATTTTGTTAAATTTACTTTTACTAACAATCTGTGTTATTTGTAATTCCGCTGCATAATTCCTTCAATGGCACTTGTCGACTATGATTATCAATCCATATCACATGAGATGTGCCACTATTGCAAAAAACCTGGACACACCAAGACAAATTGCTACCGATTGATTGGCTACCCACCTGGCTACTTTGAGAATCTCAAATACGCTGGTAAAAATACTGCATTAATTGCTCGTAGAAATTGGGGTAAGATTGGTATGGCTTTACAAACCTCTAACTTTATTGGTGAAGATAGTTGGATAATTGATTCAGGTGCTTCAGATCATATGACTTATGATAAATCTTATTTCACCCATTTGTCTTCTCCACTTGTGTCTAGTGTCACCAATGCCAACGGAGAAGCATTCCCTGTTTTAGGGAGCGGTTCTATTCGAGTCACTCCTTCTCTCGAACTTCATAATGTGTTATATGTTCCTGCTTTATCTCACCACTTAATATCTGTCCCACAGTTAAATGCTCAGTCTAAGTGCTCTGTCACATTTTTTCCTATGTATGTCATTTTTCAGGATCTTCTCACCCGAGAGATAATTGGTCGGGGATATCTGAGGGGGAGACTGTTTCACCTAGATCACATGTATGCCGGGGAGAAACCAGGGAAGATCGCCCGAGCTGCTTTGACTACAAGTTCAGATCAACTGAGTGAGTTATTTCTATGGCACCGTCGTTTGGGGCATTCTTCCTTTAGCAACATGAAAAAATCTATGCCTTCTCTGTTTATTGGAATTAATGAGTCTACTTTGCATTGTGAAACGTGTGTCCTAGCAAAAAGTCATCGTGTTAGTTACCCTTTAAGCGTTTCCAATAAAAGCACTATTCCTTTTGAACTCATCCATTCTGATGTTTGGGGTCCTTCCCAACTCCCTACACCTACTGGCATGCGTTGGTTTGTATCATTCATTGATGATTGCACTAGACTTTCTTGGATAGTGTTGTTAAGAACTAAGTCTGCTGTTTTCCCTGCATTTCAAGCTTTCAAGAGTCTCATTCAAACCCAATACAATGGTAACATCAAAGTCTTTCGGTCTGATAATGGGGGGGAATATGTCAATCATGATTTTCAGCAGTTTTTCCAAACTCATGGGATAATCCACCAAACTACCTGTCCTCAAACACCTGAACAAAATGGAGTGTCAGAACGTAAGAATCGTCATCTCCTTGACGTGGCTAGATCCATTCTTTTTGGTGCCCATATGCCCAAATACTTTTGGGGGGAAGCTGTCCTTACTGCCGCTCATCTCATAAATCGTCTTCCCTCTAGTGTTCTTAAAGGTCGTATTCCATTTGAAGTTTTGTCTACCCATATCTCGATTCCTTCTTTTCATAATCTTCCGGCTAGAATCTTTGGGTGTATAGCCTTTGTTCATATTCCTAAGAATCAGAGATCAAAGTTAGAGCCTCGTGCCCTGAAATGTGTATTTGTTGGTTATGGCACTAATCAGAAGGGGTATAAATGTTACCATCCTCCGACTCAGAAATTTTATGTCACCATGGATGTCACATTTTATGAGGATGCCTGCTACTTCTCTCCCACTGACACTTCTCGTCAGGGGGAGAACTTCAGATACTTTGACGAGATGTTCAGTGGTAGTAGTTCAATGGATGATGTTTCAGTTGGTGATCAAAATGTTGAAAAAGGAGGAGAAATATTGGCACCCGTGACTAGTCATGTCATACCAAGCGACCAGTCACCTGAATCCCATGAGTCATTGCCGTCAGTCACGCATCCTAGCGACCAATCGCCTCCTCTACAGGAAATTGACAATCAAGGGGCTGACAATCAAGGTGTTGACACTCATGTATCTCCCTCAGTAACAGTCCCTTCTCTTGACCATGAATCTCAAGGTGTTGAAGATCACACAGAGGTACCTCTAGAACCCTTGTCTGATTCTAACATTAATATTGAATCCACTTCTGTTGAGTCTGAGACTACAAAATATATATTACCCAATCGGTTAACTCGAGGTCAGCCTGCTAAAAGGTATGAACCCACTGTTCATGCTAAAGCTAAGTACCCTGTTGTCAATTTTGTGTCGACCCATAGGCTTTCTAAGTCATATGAATCATTTGTGAATCAAATATCTACTGTATCTATACCTAATAAAGTGCAGGATGCTCTAAGAGATCTGAAGTGGTCAAAAGCCATGGAGGAAGAGATGGAGGCATTACAGAAGAATGACACATGGGAACTTGTTCCTCCTCCACGTGGGAAGAAGACAGTTGGTTGCCGATGGATCTTTACAGTAAAGCACAATGCAGACGGTTCAGTGAGCAGATACAAAGCACGGTTGGTAGCTAAAGGATTTACTCAAACATACGGCATTGACTATGACGAGACCTTTGCACCTGTAGCCAAGATGAACACCATCAGAGTCCTACTGTCACTGGCAGCTAACTTGGATTGGCCTCTCAAACAATTCGATGTCAAGAATGCCTTTCTCCATGGTAATCTCTCTGAAGAAGTCTATATGGATCTTCCACCAGGATATGGAACTAACTCATCATCCGAGGTAGTGTGCAAATTAAAAAAGTCTTTGTATGGCTTAAAGCAGTCACCACGTGCCTGGTTTGGAAGGTTCACACAGTCTATGCGCCAGTTTGGATACAAGCAGAGTAATTCTGATCATACATTGTTCTTCAAGCATCGAAAGGGCAAAGTTACAGTGTTGATAATATATGTGGATGATATGGTGATTACTGGAGATGACTTGGAAGAAATTGATAGACTGCAACAACAATTGGCGTCAGAATTTGAGATGAAAGACCTTGGCAACCTTAAATACTTCTTGGGGATTGAGGTAGCCAGGGGGAGAGATGGCATATTCCTGTGTCAAAGAAAGTATGTGCTAGACTTGCTGACAGAAACTGGCATGTTAGACTGTAAGCCCATCAACACCCCAATGGAGCAAAATCATCGCTTAGCTGAATATCCCGATCAGACTCCAACTAATCAGTCCAGATATCAAAGGTTAGTAGGACGTCTGATTTATTTGTCACACACTAGACCAGATGTTGCATATGCTGTTAGTGTTGTGAGTCAGTTTATGCATAACCCAAGTGAATGTCATATGGATGCTGTTCTACGGATTTTGAGGTATTTAAAGTCTGCACCAGGCAAGGGATTGATGTTCTCAAAACATAATCACCTTGAAGTAAGTGGTTACACAGATGCAGATTGGGCCGGTTGTATTAATGACAGAAAATCTACCTCTGGCTACTTCACTTTTGTTGGTGGAAATCTTGTTACTTGGAGAAGCAAGAAGCAGAAGGTGGTAGCTCGTTCAAGTGCAGAGGCAGAATATAGAGGTATGGCTCATGGAGTCTGTGAATTGTTGTGGCTGCGGAATTTACTACGTGACTTGGGTTTTAAACCCAAACAGGCGATGAATCTATATTGTGACAATAAAGCAGCTATCGATATATCTCATAATCCAGTACAACATGATCGCACTAAACATGTAGAGGTGGATCGACACTTCATTAAAGAGAAGTTGGAGGCAAAGTTGATTACTTTTCCTTTTGTTCCATCCGAAGAACAATTGGCAGATATATTAACTAAGGCAGTTTCAAGCAAGGCCTTTCATGACTCACTATGCAAGTTGGACATTCGTGATATGTATGCTCCAACTTGAGGGGGAGTGTTAAAGTGTGAGTCATTCCAGCAGTAAAACAAGCCCCAAATCCCGGAATGTTTCAAGGAATGATGAAAAGTTGTCTCCATGTTTTAAGGAGTGTTTTAGGGAAAGTTGTCTAGGTTTACTATTCATTGGTGTATATATATCTTAGTCCTCATAGCAAATGTATTATGAAAAAATATATCGAATGAAATCATTTCTTCATTCTTCATTTTAACTGATCCTGCAAGAAGTTGACATTTATAAACTATAAAGCTGCGGCCAAAATTTTGGAAGATACTAGACAATGATCAATTTCCAATAGTCTTCATTAGTGGCAGCCGTTAGATCTATTCAATTCAACTGGATTCAAGTTTCATAAGGAGTAAGAAAAAAAGGACCAAGTGTTGAACATGGGTGCCGTGCCGTGCGGCTCAGCTAGTTCATTTCTGTTCATCATGACTTACATACCGCTACATTTTTCATTCAAAAATTCTTGTCAATTCAAACTATTCAATTGTTTGACAGAAACTACGTATTGATTTGATTCGCATGACAATGATACTTCAAAAATTTCATCAAACAATCAAAAGTTTGATTGCCAGGCGAAGAAGCCAGAAAACTAGAAAAGTAACAAATTCTTCATCAAAATTTTCTGAAAGATCGAAAAATAAAGGCATAATTGCCAAAATGCCCCCTGAACTTTGCCATAATTGTCAATTTACACCCTGAATTTGCAATTGCGTCAATTTACCCCCTGAACTTGGTAAAAATTGTTAATTCGCACCCTGAACTTGCAATTGCACCAATTTGCCCCCTGAACTTGGTAAAATTGTCAATTTGCCTCCTAAACTTGGTAAAAATTGTCAATTCGCACCCCATACGTAAATTTTAACTTTTTTTTTCATTCAATTTTGTGACATGTGACATTTGTGTGAGGGGTATTTTGGTCATTTTATGATATATATTTTTTAGCAAAACACAAAAATTACATTAAAAACACAAATATATATAAAAATTACATTAAAACACAAATATACATAAAAATTACATTAAAAACACAAATATACATAAAAATTACATTAAAAATGTGAATTTTTAGGGTTTAGGTGAATTTTTAAAAATTACATTAAAAAGTTGGATTTTTAATTCTTTTTAATATAATTTTTATGTATATTTGTGTTTTTAATGTAATTTTTGTGTAATTTTTATGTATATTTGTGTTTTGCTAAAAATATATATCATAAAATGACCAAAATACCCTTCACATAAATGTCACATGTCACAAAATTGAATGAAAAAGTTAAAATTTACGTATGGGGTGCGAATTGACAATTTTTACCAACTTTAGGGGGCAAATTGACAATTTTATCAAGTTCAGGGGGTAAATTGACAATTATGGCCAAGTTCAGGGGGCATTTTGGTAATTATGCCAAAAATAAAATAAAACAAGAATTGATACAACAAAACCATATATTGTTTCTTGATTTTTTTTTGGGAATGAATAAATTCATCAATTGGAAAATCATACGACTGTACTAGGTTAATGTCAGAGTGATACATAGGCCAAAACACTTAGCTCCTACACCATGTCTAAGCCACAAACGGTCTGACTCAGAGATTACCCTAATAAGTAAATACTCATTAGAGCTTGGGTTACACATTTTATTCAAGTGACTGAAGTTAAAAACTAAAAACTAAAAAATCCTAAACCAACAACAATCACATCACCCAAATACGTCGCAAGTGAGGTCGCCTAAGCACTCCTGGTGGTACGACAACACAAAAGAAAATATACGGGGTGCCACAGACATGACTGAAGTGAGTTAGGGGTACTGCACCTCCTTAGAACATAGGAGTCTTACCCTTCCCTGTAGAAGACAGGGAGGTCCTTGTGCACTCTGATGTTTTTAACTTTGATAATTTTAGTTTAGAATGCCTTAGAGCATCAGCAATGGGAACTCATTTTTTGGACTCAAATATGGGTCCAAATTGGCCGTAATCCAAATTTGAGTCAATCGGAATAGTGTATAAAATGACTTACTTTTTTGGGTGTCACAGTGGTGCAGGACTCATTTTTGGATTCATATTTTGAACTTATATTTTTGGACTCAAATTTGGGTCCCAAATTTGAGTCATCTTCATTGTGACATATAGATATTGGACCCAAAATCCCCACTTGTTCTCTCTTATTGATGAATCATCAATTTCTCTCTCCAAAATCCTCTCAAATTAGTTGCACATGGGGGGACCCACAATTATAGGTCCAAAATTTTTGAGTCCAAACTTGACCTATATTTGGGTCCAACATTTGGGTCTCCGACAACTATAAGTCATACTCTCTCCGATCCATTGTGGGTGTTTCTGGACCCAAATATAGGTTTTGGACCCAAATTTGGGTCCAAATTTGAGTCCATCGGAATAGTAGATAAAATGACTTACTTTTTTGGGTGCCACAGTGGTGTAGGACTCATTTTTGGATTCATATTTTTGGACTTATATTTTTGGACTCAAATATTTAGGTCCCAAATTTGAGTCATCTCCACTGTGACATATAGATATTGGACCCAAAAACTCCACTTGTTCTCTCTCATTGATGAATCATCAATTTCTCTCTCCAAAATCCTCTCAAATTAGTTGCACATGTGGGGACCCACAAATATATGTCCAAAATTTGTGAGTCCAAACTAGACCTATATTTGGGTCCAACATTTGGGTCTCCGGCAACTATAAGTCTTACTCCCTCCGATCCACTGTGGGTGTTTTTGGACCCAAATATAGGTTTTGGACCCAAATTTGGGTCCACATTGTGGATGCTCTTAGGGGCTGCTTCTTGTAATTTGTTTTAGTCTTTTTGGTATAAAAAAAAAATAAAGTCAAGCGAACCACCAAGAGTAACACCACTAATCGGATCCCACCCCTTTTCAGAGGCCGGAACCACCAACAAGAAAACACTTGCACCATGACCACCATGCTAAGATGGTGAGGAAGGAGAAGGAAAGAGAGAGATCCAGCCGCAACACGAAACCAGTCGAGGCGACCTTGTAATGGAGAGTCATCCAATCGGATCAGAGTGCCTCCGAGAAGCAAGAGGAAGATGAATAGGGCAAAACCCAGCCGCCGCCACCATGGAAGAGAAGTTCGCCATTTTTTACTTTGATCTTTGTCATTGTTATTTCTTGATTTTGTCCAGCAGTCATGTGGTTTTATTACATTAACCAAGTAAATTGGACACAATGCTCTTCTTTTTTTGGACAATGCTCTTCTAATACCATCTTTTCTTGCTGTACAAGCATGTCAGTCACACAAAAATTACCAGACCTATTATTTTCCTTGTATTAATTTTCCATTCAAAAGATGGAAATCATTACATGCATGCATTACAACACAATTGATCTAACTAACAAGGCATGATATGTTTGGTCATGGTGTCATAGCTCAACCCCATCCCCAACCCAACACTCAAAACCTTCATCAAATCCCCACACATCCTCCTCACAAAATGCCCTTCACAATACCCACTTTGCATCACAAGCAATATCTTTGCAACCCCATTCCTCTTCCCAACACATTCCTGGGCCCTCTTATCCCCCAACATGCAACAAACACTCCACAAAACCGCCACGCCGTCCTCCGTCGCCGCCTTCGACCCCTTCATCAGCCTCTCCGCCACCGCCGCTACGCATTTCGGCTCCCCGCTTATCTCGGACCTGCCCTCCGCACACGTGGCAATCTTGGACAACAGCTTCAAGGCCTTCTCCACGCTAGCGTCAGGGTTTAAGAGCGTCTCTGTTATGAGTTGGACGAGTCCCAACCGGACGAGTTCGGATTTTATTGACCGAGTCACCGACAATGAAACTAAGCATGAGAAAACGGCATCGTGCAAGCTCCGATCGGTTTCTGAGCTCAAGAGGTGGTTCAGTACGGACAATAGTCCTTCTTTCTCTGCCATTAAGCGTTTGGAGTCGGCGTCGAGTGCGATTGAATCCAAAACCCTAGCGGATTCGATCTTCGAGCTTAGACTACCTCTCTCCAAGAGAAATTTAATCGAAGAGAGGCAATTCCGGTTGCTTTTCGTAATCAATTGGTGTAGTTGTTCAACGACGCCGTTTTGAGGCGAAATCAAATCCAAAAGCCTCATTACCAATTCCAGAACCTCAATCTCGACGCCTTCTCTGTTCAGAACGCCGACGACGGCCGAAACGAAGCCGTTGAAATTCGCCAAAAATTTTCGATTCTCGTCGCTTGCCTTGGCAAAATCGACCATCTTCGAGAGCGAATTGAAGAGATTTTGGTTGAATTTCTCGTTCTCGTTGGCGATATACTGGACGAGACCGCGGAGCTGTTGGTCGGAGAGAGCAGGAGAAGAGGCCGGGGAAATAGGACCGTGGGATTGGGCCCAGAGATTGATCAGACGGCGGAGATTGAGGTTTGGGACGAAGTCCTTGGACTGGAGGATTTGCATGGTGGCGGGACACGTGTCGTGACCAGCGTCGAGCCAGTGCTGAATGCTGGAGCGCTCGTAGGTGACTCCGGTGGAGAGGCTCACCGGAGACCTCATGACATCCATTGAGATCGGGCACCGGAACAGGTTTGGCACGGTTATGTACAGTTCGTCCCTCCTCACCATTTTCTGAATTCTCAAATGGTCAACAACTATGGAGGAGCTGTATGAGTTTAAAAACAAGCGTAAAGAGTTATTGAAGACGGAAGTGACGTCGTCGTTTTGACTCGGTGTAAATGGTCGTTGGTCAAATGTGGGCCTGTTTTTAAATTGTAGTGGTAGCAGGCTAGGAGCTTGCTTATTTAAGTTGGGGTTGTTTCCTCGTAAATACTATGGAAAAGTGAATTATTATTATATTTCTTAAAAAAAATATTATTATATTTCTCTTATTTTCTAAGTACGACACAATAAAAAAACAAAATAACCACTTGGTGTGGTCAAGTTGGCAAATTTGTACCATCCAAGTTGGGAAAGAACTGTTCCTACATCCTAGTAATAGGAGGTCAGGAGTTCGCAATCCAGCTTGGGCAGGTTTAAGGGGCATTTGGGTTCGTCCACCTGTCAAGCATTAGTGGTCAGCGGCAGCCTGTTACGCGAAAGAAGATTAGTCTTCTCGGCTTACCCTCCGAAGAAGTTGGGGAGGATCCTTCCAGGAGAGAAAATCTCTAATAAAAAAAAAAGATAATAGGCGGGCTTTCAAAGATTTTTTTTTTTTTTTTCAAATTTAGTTATTCAATAGTTCAATACATTTCACTTATAAAAAATAGACTCATATCGCTACCCTAAATAGTTGTGGGACTGTACAGTTACAATTATATGAATAGAACAACGAAAATGTGTTTTGCTAGGTTTCGACTCTAACTCCCTCTCTGCTTTCGATTGGAGTTAGGTTCAAATGGACAAAACTGGTCAAAGAATGAAATCTAGTTAGCTCACAATGGCTTGCGTGTCGTGTGTAATTAGGAGCTTTGAGCGAGTGTAGCGTGTGGGTCCAGTCTCCATATTGAAGACTGAAGGCCTTTGAATTTTCTGGATCGTGTCGACTATGGAGTAAATTTTGAGTCTTGCTTCTGACTTTGCAGGACCATAAAACCAACGACTTCTTTTTTTTCTTCAGCTATATATGGTCCAACTTCATTACGGGTTCGAAAATTCAGTTTGAGTTTAGTATGAAACCTATTCTAAGCTAATTTTATGAGTCTCATAATGTCACAATTTCAAGTGTTCATTTGAGACTTCATGAACACGCATTGCTAGTCAAGAGGGTTATGATGGACAACGTCATCATATAGAATAGGGTCCTTGACCATAGTTCACATTGTTATAACATTAATAATATCAAAGATGGTTTAATTAGGGTTACTTTTAATTGGTACAAAATATGGAATTGTTCTATTACATGGTACACATATAATAGGTACAATTTATGTCTATATGCAGATTTATTTATTTTCATTTTCTACCAATAAAGAATAGAGTAACATTCTTCATGAAATCTAAATGCTTTTCATAATGATTATGGTTTGTATAATTTTGCATCATACATTTAAAATGTAAATCGTGCCTGTCTTTTCAGTAGAATTGCGATAATATATGGTTATCATCATGCATACTCATCAACCAATGAGAGTGGAAGAAAACAAGAGGGAAACTCAACATCTTTTGCTTGCACTAATCCATCCCAATATTATCACTAACAAAATTCTAAAATTAATTTCCTCCATTGTTTTATTTTAGACCATTTCTTGAGATGTTTGTTGTTTTAATATATGTTATTATCACAAACGACAATGTTTTTTTTTTAGTGGTTCTATTGGAACTTCCGAATTTTCTCACTTGACCTCTTTATTTTTTGAATAAAACTAAAATCCTTTTTTACCTTTAACAAAACTGGAAAAAAAAAAAAAAAACAACAACAACAACACATCTCATATCAATCTTCTCGGATCCCTCTTGAAGTTTGAGAGTAGTAAGTGTCATTTCTTCTTCTTTTCTCTCCTCCACCTCAGGCTCAAGCACACATAATTGGATAGAAAACATTGTTTAGCCATAAATTTGAGTAAAATGAGATGGTGGAAAGAAGATATATATATATAACAATGTATAATTGATCTTTTCATTGCTAACTAAGGAAGAAAAACAAGTGAACCAAGAGAAATCATCTCCTCCCAAAAATGAAATCAATTATTTTTTAAAGGAAAAATTCTAGTGTATGTTAACGTATCTCATACGTACAATTACCACTTTTAGGACTTAATTACTCAAACGATAACCTATTTACTTTAATGAGGACCATATTTACCTTAACGAGAACTTTTTCGTAGTTACTATATGAGTTGTCGAAGTAGTAATATGTGTCCTCAAGTCGTAAAACATTACAATTACCATTTTTAGGACTTAATTACTTAAACGAGAGCCTAATTTACTCTAATGAGTACCTTATTTACCTTAACAAGGATTTTCTCTCCGTATTATGTATGAGAAATATTAACATACCATAGCCTTACTCATATAAAGATAGATAGAAGTTTTTTATTATTATTATTTTTAATCCAAGATGATACATACCAATCTGTAAATAACTTAACTAGTTGACTCATACCTGATTTTGTTCAAAGAGATCGACAATATTCATTGATTAGCAACGTGTAGCACATCTCCAGTTGATTAGAAAAGTATGTAAGTTGGATACAATGGTGGCTGGGTTTAGTTTAGTTTTTTTTATTGTTTTTAAAGTTTTTTGTTAAGGGTAAATTTGAAAGTTTGAGGAAAAAAGATTAAAGAGAGGTCAGATGAGAAAATGTAGAGGTCTCAATAGAAATTTTTTTTTTTTAGTGAAAACGACAATGTTTTCAATTTACACCCTTTCACATACTTTATGCGACAATTATGTCAAATCTTTAATTTTAGTTTAATGCACTCAATGCATGTTAGTTTTTTTTTTATTAATTGGACATTTTATCGTTTTTGATAACATTGTCGTTGGAATGGAATTGCGGATTGTGAGTGAGATGGATTTTATTATTACAAGTAGACCGTAGAAGTAGGTGAAGTCCTCTAAATCCTAGCAGCTAGCACAATATTTCTGCTGGCCGCATGATGAAATTGTCTAAACAAAAGAGAAACCATACTAAACAAAACCAAGACAAGAAACTGAATTTGTATACGCATTGAGGTTGCTGCTTTTGCTGATGAGTTTGTTGATGGCGGTGGCGGCTTGGTCGCACGGTCTCTCCCCAACGAATTCACTCCTACTGGAGGGGATGCTTGCTTACAGCTAGTGCGCAAGGAAGGATGGGTGATTTTGAGTCTTTTGAGCTTTATTTTTATGTTAGGTTTTTTCAGACCGTTTAGTGTGTTTGGGCTTTTTGTGTGGTCTTTTTCCGGGTTTCTTGACCCGGTTTTGTTCCTACTTTTTTATTAGAAGCATCGTAGTGGTATGAGCCCTGAGTTCACAACTTTTATTTCAAAGGTTCCAGGGTCAAGGGTCAGTACTATTGTTTTGCTTTTAGGCTATCATTGTCACGAGTAGGTGCAATTACTTAGATAATGGTTCATTTTATCGTCATCCACTGGGGTAGATCATTACATGTAATTTCGCTTTTAAAATAAAATAAATAGACGTCTTTTCGCTCAATGGAAAAAAGAAAAAAGGTTATAGATAGCTAGTTTCCCAATATACATGTACATTGGGGCTAAGCCTCCCAGTGCAACTAGGATCCAACCCCAATTTAAAATATATATATGTGTGTATGTGCATGTAATTTAAATACAATAATACCACATTGTCAACCATCATCGTAGAAAATATAGTGCATTCACATTGCACAAGATTCCATCTTAGTAAGCGAACAAAATTAATTACTTGGTCTCCTAAATGAACAAAGACGGGGCCGCACACCACCTTCAACGCGTACCAAGGTGAGATGAAGGTACGTGGTGTGGCTGCCAAGTTGGTGAACTCTAACGAGTGTTGTTGGTCAGAGGTGCGTGGGAGTTATTGTGGATGAGATCAAGGCAATAATGCACGAGATTGGTACTAGTGAAGTTCAGTTTTATTTTTTTGGACAATGAAAGATTTCCAATAAAACTGCACAAGGCAGCAACATACATACAACCCAGAATGAACTTAAAAAGAAAACAATTAATAGAAACGATCAGTTCAACCCTCGTGTATGCAACAAGGTTGCTCGATCATGAAGTGGGAAAGTCTATTTTGTATGAGAATTATTTCTTCTCCGGTATTGAAATAGGATCTGAATGGTTAATGAAGTCTTTATAGCGACTTTAATGGTTGTAATTAACTTGTTCAATGAATAAACATTTCTTCTTTTGTAAAAACAAAAAATAAAAACACCAAGGAGAGTTTCACAAACAAGATTATACATGAATACTAAATTTCTTATAAAATAAATATTATCAATGATGGTTTAACTAGGATTAGATTAATTGTCCTAGCAGCTTGGGAAATCAAATGGGGTCTCTAGGTTTTCTCTTTCGAAGGCGCTCTCTAGGTTTTCTTAGCGGCAGCCTTGCACAATTGATCCATGGGGTTGGTTTTCTCTCCTTATGATCTACTGAGGGTAGTGGTGCCAATTCTCATCAGCCTCACCGTCTTGTCTCTCTAGGTATTAGTCTTCTTTTGCCCGGGTTTGTGAATTTTTCTGGTGTGGAGGTGCATGGGCTTTGGGGTTTCGTTGGAGGATTTTCAGCGGGATCTCATGATGGAGGCTGGCGAAATTGTGGCTGTGGAATTGGGGGCGGTCTCACTCTCAGCACAACTTTGCATGAGGTGGTTGCTGGAGTGGAGATTCCTCCGCTTGGGTTGGTCATTGGTGGTGTCGTGTGCGACTTCAACACTGGGGTGGTCTCTCCCATCGCTGACAGACCTTGCTTGAGGCATGGACTGATTTGGTGGAGTTTTTTTGGTGGTGGTTTTGCAGAAGTTCTTAGAGATGTGGCTGCGTGGATGCAATTAGATGGTGGTGGTGTCTTCATGGTGTTCCAGATTGCACCATTGGTGTTCTTGGTTGTCGGTGACGGCAAGGGTGATTTGTGCTTGACAGACGGCAGCTGCGGGGGTGTGTTGCTGCTAGGGTTGTTACAGCTGGTTTTTTGGGTTTTTATTTTTTATTTTTATGTTTTATTTGATGGAGGGCCTGCGGCCTCTTCTTTTTAGGGGAGACGTCGCAGGTTAGTACGGTGGATCTCGTGTCTCTTTTATCTTTTATTCGGGATTTGATAGAGCTAATATATATGTAAAGGGCCTAATGGTTAGAAAAGATAGAGTTATGTGATAACAACTTTTTTAACAAACAGTAGTTTTGTGTAACCTTGTTGAACTTTAATGGATTTTGATATTCTTCTAAAACAAAAAAAAGATTACTTTGAATTGGTACAAAACTACAAAATATGGCATTGTTGTATTAAACGATACCTATATATATATATCATAGATACAATTTATGTCTATATACATATATGATAACTACCATATTATTTATTTTCATTTTCTGCCAATAACGAGTCTCTAGTAACAGTAACATTCGTCCATATATACGTCAATCTATTCCGTGCTTTTTAAGACAGAGTTGGATGTGAAACTCCATACACGTAATAAAATATATATCCTTCTTATAATGCATACAATTGTTAAAATTTTGCATCATACATTCTAAATGTCATGTTTGTGCTTTTGGTAGAATTGCGATAATATATGGTTCTTATCATATCTATCAACTAATGAGGCTGGAAGAAAATGAGAGGGAAACTGAATATATTTTTCTTGCACTCCAATTTGTACAAAAATCATCCATCCCAATATTATCACTAAAAAGGCTCTAAAATTAGTTTCCTCCATTGTTTTAGTTTAGACAATTTCTTGAGATGTTTGTCGACGTTTTAATACATGTTAATTATTATCATAAACGACACTATTTTCAAGCTACACCCTTTCACATACTTTATGCAACAAATAATGTCAAATTTATGTCTTTTTTTTTTTGAAAGAAAGTAAACTTGTATTAAATAAGAACACGATTACAATCGTTAATAGGGGCATCCTGAACAATAGCAGGAGCAATAATTAACCTCATAAGGTTAATATGAAATCCTAATGTAGAACAAACCATAAGTTGTCGAATTGGTTGTTCAATTACAGAGTGCGAGCTCACTTCTTGGAAATAGAAAAACAATGCAACTACAAGCTGATATAGACTATCCTCATCCCAGAAACACAGGTTGCGCTGCTCGTCAATGCACTCAATTGTGGTGCTCACGGTGCAATTGTCCAACTGAGACTCATTGTAAAAATAGAGAATAATATCCATCATCTTGCAGGGAATAAAAAATAATAGAAAATTGAATAGAAAACTTGAGTCATCTTCAACACCAAACCACAAAGCATTCAGTCTCAAGATGAAATCAGCCTCCTTATTTATTAACCAAGACAATAGATAGATCCGTTGGAGAACAACGAACCCCAAATCACCATATGCTCCACCTGGATCCCAAACAGGGAACCTATACCATAATCCAGTGATGTAATCCAAATGAGAGACCAGCCCAAAAACATTGGCTACCCCAAATACTAAGGGCACCCAAAACGGGGACACCCAAAGAAAATCATGAGGTAACAAATAAGCGCTACCTCCAATCGCCATCAATGCCCAACTTCGAGGCGGCACCAGAAGCTTGCTCCAGCCCGTTGTGCACCTAAAATCACGACCAGCAATCTGAACAAGGTGATCCAAGGATGCACACAAGTCGCTGGCTAAAGTAGCACAAGACTTGAGGCGACCTCTGCTCGGACGCAACCTGAAACCACCGCCAACACCAGCCGCCTCTTGACCATCTCTGACGTTGAACCACCAGGCAAACAAGCGCCAAAGCATACCCGTAAGCCACAGAAGAAACACACGGCCAGAGAAGATTAGATCTGATCTTTCAGAGAAGGAGGAGTGAGACCACCTTCGAAGCACCCCACAAGGGAGCAACTGTCGCGATCGCAGGGAGCAATCAAGGGGAGTGCAACACCGGCCTAAGCCGTGCGCAATGGGAGCGCCTCCAGAGACGGTGCCGCTAGGGCTCTCAAGAGCGAGAGGCATAAGGTTTTTTTTTATTCCTCTGGTATCATTTTTATGTCTTTTATTTTAATGTTTGTCGTTTTAATTTAATGCACCCGATCTTCTTCTTCATTTTTTTTAAAACCATTTTAACATGTCCAGGTTACCATTTTACCGCAATTAATACCTGAAAGATCAAAACAAGAATAAAAAATCTTAGAAATGCTTTATCCCTTTACTAGCCCTACCTGCACGTGCGCACATGTGTGAGAAGTGTTATTAATACACCAAATGACTATAGAGAGCCGTACACGATTATAGTTGACTATAGAGTCTTATCCTTTTTTCTTTTGACACTATAGAATTTATTTTGACTATAAATGTTATATGGGTTGCGAACCGGGTCGCACGCGGGTCGACGGATCATGACCCGGGTCGGACTATTTTTTTTTTCTAAATCACTGAGCTTCTCAATCAAGCCTCTTTTTCTGTCTCTCTGCTTCTCTTCTTATCAGCAAATCCTCTCATATCTCAGCTGCATATTAATAGATAAAGGTGAGGAGAGAAAAAATAGATCTAGGATTCTCTCTCCTTGATTTACAATTCCCTTGTTCAATTACAGCTATTTTTTCTTTGATTATAGGTGCATCTAATTTGATAGTATGTGGTTCATCTAATCTGATATTATCGGTGCATCTATTTTTTCTTTGTTACGATTTCGTTGAGTGATGTTGTGATTTGGTGTTGAAACATCTTTCAGTCATGTAGAAACAAAGGTATGCGGCTCTTCTTGACTTTGAGTGGTTGACTTGTTCTCCGCTAGAGATTGTTTGATGCCAGTAACTATCACATGATTTTCCTTCTCTATTAATATGCAGCTGCTATTTTGATGTTGGATTGAGATCATATATATATATATATTGAAGATATGGTATGAACATACATTCGCTTATGTCCTTAGAATTGTTGGTGTATAAAGGGGAAAGAACAAAAGAGATGAAGACGCCTTTACATTAGATAATTAGTTTGATTTCATAGATTGCTAATCCTTAGTTTGTTTCAAATTTGTAGTAGAAGCTCTTTCAATTGTGTAGTGGAAGCTATTTCAATTTTGTTGCGGAACCTCTTTCAATTATGTAGTGGAAACTCTTTCAATTTTGTAGTAAAAGCTTATTTGAATTGGGAATATGTAGTGGAAACTTCTTTGAATTGCAAATATGTAATGGAAGCTCTTTCAATTGTTTCAACTTTATAGTGGAAGTATTTTCAATTATGTAGTTGAAGCTCTTTCAATTTTGTAATGGAAGCTTCTTTGAATTGTGAATATGTAGTGGAAGCTCTTTCAATTTTGTAGTAACAGCCTCTTTGAATTGAAAATGTGGTAGAAGTTCTTTTGATTTTGTAGTAGCAGCCTCTTTGAATTGAGAATTTGTAGTGGAAACTCTTTGAATTGTGTAGTGGAAGTTCTTCAATTATGTAATAGAAACTCTTCAATTGTGTAGTGGAAACTGTTTCAATTTTGTAGTAGAACCTCTTCAATTGTGTAGTGGAAGCTCTTCAATTGTGTAGTGGAAACTGTTTTAATTGTGTAGTGGAAATTCTTCAATTGTATAGTGGAAGCTCTTTCAATTTTGTAGTAGAAGCGGGGCGGAAGAAAAAAAAATTGTAGTGGAAGCTGGGCAAAAAAAATAAACCTGGCCCGCGGGTCGCGAACCTGGTTGCGAACTGGGTCACACTGCTGGGCCATGGGTATTTTGCTTTTTTTAAGGATGTTTAGGCCTTTATTGTTAACCTGTGAAATTATTAGACTTTATAGTCAATTATAATGTTGTTTGGGCGTTATATGTCACGAACTATTTTTAATAAAAAATGAGTTGATTATTAAAAATTTGAAAAGAAAAAAAAACATTTATTACTTCTCCACAAACAGAAATGTGGGATTTTTAACCTTATTTAATTTCTTCATGGATTGATATAAGTAGAAAGGTCTTAGTTTTTATATATGGAAACTCTTTCTAGGTTTTGCTAGGCTAACTAAGGTTTCCTAGTCGCTCTCTTCCTAGCATTCATTGGATTTTCCGATCACTTTCTCCATGGCTTTGCCAAACCTTAATTGTCATTGAGTGGTGACTCCTTTACCCTCGACTTTAGCGTCTTCTTCGATGTTCTCTTTGCATGGTGGCTTCTTGTCCTCAACCTCAGCGTCTTCTTCGATGTTCTCATAAGCATCTTCTTCGACGTTCTTCTCAGCATCTTTTACGAAGTTCTCATCGAGTAAACCCTAGTATTTCTTTTAACAATCATCCTAGTCTACGGCTATGGTGTGAGCTACGTAGTTCCAGGTGGTCGCAATGGTTTTATAACCAGTGAAGTTTGTGGTCTTCAGGTTGTGATGGCGATGCTCCTTACTCATTGCTTTGTCTCAAGACCAGACTCTGGGATACGGGATAGGTCAGATTCGGGTATGGGTTCTATGTTCATGGTGTATCCTATATAGTGGATGCTTGCAGCCAATTTCTGTCGTTGGTAGCATCCAATTGTTTAGATTATTTGGTAAAGGGGTACAACCTCGGTTCTACGAGTGTTCATTATGTATTGTTAACTGTCATGCTGGGATGTTGGGTCATTTGTGTCACCGCTCTATTAACTCCTATAAAGCGTCTCTTTTTGCTCAGGGTTAATGTCTGTGCAGTGAAAGTTTACTATTTTCACATTAGCTTATTTCCTTTAGTAACCTATTTTAGATGCTTGCAGCTAATTTCTGTCGTTGATGGCATCCAATTGTCTGGATTATTTGGTGGAGAGCCAACCTCGGTTCTTAGAGTGTTCGTTCTGTATTGTCAACCTTTGTGCTAGAACTATTGGGTCATCTGTGTCACCGTTTTGTTAACTCTTGTTAAGCATCTTCTTTTGTTTATGGGTAATGCTTCTGCAATGAAAGTTTACTGTATGCACATTAGCTTATTGCCTTTGGCAACCAATTTTACTTTACTTTCGTATTGTTCTTACTTATGGTCAACAAATTTTTCGAGTGTATCCAGACTTTGTTAACTTTTGTACTTCAACTTTATTATCAATATAAATAATCGATTGTAAAAAAAGAAGATATAATTCAAGGATTCGTGTGCTCTCTTAACCTAATTTTTCACCTAATAACTTTCCTAAGCTTTTTAATTATGATGAAACCATGTGGCAATTACAAGATCGAATGGTTCGCAAATGGTTCCATAATGAATTTTTGATTAATTACTTTTCTTTTCCAAATATTTTAACATTTTTTCATTGAATAAACAAAAGATGATTTGACTTGCATGGGCTATTGCGGACCTCATGTTCCATATATTGTAGAGTTAATATCTTATTATTAGGCTTGTGACCATTAATGATGCAAATGCTTCCTATGGAGCACTGGATCACTCTTAGAACTTATGAGCATGTGACCAATTCTAGAGATCATTAGTACTTGTAAATCAATCATCGTAGAACATTGGATCATTCGTAGAGCTCTTTAATATTTAGGATCAACTCGGTCTATGGGTAATTTTACCCTATCAACAGATGTGGCAAATTTTGTATCAAATTTGAATAGTAGAAAACTTCTCATATAGTTTCACTCATTTCTTTTTTCTTTCACGGTTTTTTTTTTTTTTTTTACTTTTTGTCCCTACTGTCAGAAATCTAAATATAAAACAAACAAAAAAAATCAAGAAATAACTCATCTAATTGTTTCTAATCCTATTGATGAGGAGCCAAACACATGGGTAAAGCAAGAAGGTTGTCGAGCTCCAACACTGAGTTTTCATATGCATGGAAATAGTAAATGGATTGCAACTAGGGTCACTTTTCTGATCTTGCAGAACCTAATCATCGATCTCCATACTTTACAATTAAACTGTGGCTTGTAACAAAAAGAGAAGGCCCAAACGTGATATTTTTGGGCTGGAGGAAAAGTTTCTAAATCCTGCTCCTTTTTTATTGAAAAAAGAACAAAAAACACTAAAGAAACCACAACAGTAGAGATTCAAACACATAGCAAGTAGATTGTAACTACCATTGCTAACCACCGGATTATGTTTAGTAACTCTTACATAAGTAGTTTACTAACTTTCTGATCTTGAAAATTGAGGAATTTTTCATCAAAAACTTATTGGCCTGAGGCGATCGCCTCTCCTAGGTCACCTCATATCCAGCTTGAGAAAGGGAGAGAAGTAAAATCTTTTATAAGCTTCAGGACTTCGAATGCCGTTAAGCTTCAGGACTTTTGACTAATGAATTTCACGTTACCAATCCTACTCAATGCCAAATCCAGCATTTTTTTTCCTTCTCTTAGTTATCTTTTGTTTGATATCCTCTGGATTTTGCTTTACTAGAATTTAGAATCTGCAAGAGATAGTCTCTGATACAACATATACTGACACTGGGACAAAAAAGAGATTGATATAGATCAACACTAAAAAGCCATAGCAATTGAAAGAGAAAGGTGACGATGAAGAAGAATAGTCTTATTAATCATTTAATAACTATCGAGAAATTAGGGAATCCATGAAATAAAAGAGGATGTGAGACATCCATTGTAACACCCCAAACTACGAGAAATTTTTCAGTGTGACCTTGACGTGACACCCCAAACATCTTTTTTTTAGAATAGAGGATAAATTCATTGATAAACAGACTCATCGATTAGGCCACTTGTATCGTTTGTACCGTTTTTTTTAGGATGCTCATATTAAGGATTGTAATATTCTATTGATAATAAAATTTCTGCTTTTTCAAAAAAAAAAATATATAGAATAGTATTTCAATCATTCAAATTTGTGTAACGTGAGATGAGTGTATGGTAAAGGTGGTAGTACCCTCACCCTTTTTCAATATTCAAAAATTTAAAGCAATTCTTTGTCTATTGAACATGTATATATTAGACCATAAACTCTAACCAAGAAGCTCTTCCTCTCTTTTTTCTCACTCCCATTATCACTTCTGAGACCCAAAAGCTTACTGTTATTATTTCTCATGACTCTCATCGTTGTTCCAATCTCTCTAGTGCATTGTTAATCTAACTCGAACCAAGCCACTTTCAGATATGGTTTGGTTAGTTTGGTTTAATCCAAAATAATTTATCAGCGGTTGGTATAAAATGGCTCAAACTCACGATGTTAATAAGGTTTCAAGTTGGATCCAAAGTTAACTCATCCAGAAGGTGAACCGAACCGTGAACGTAACTCAGATTTTAAAAAAAAAAAACACACATTGAACAAGTATACATGCATCACACTATGTAATGTTTCACCATTTATGGACCTTGTCCACATGAACAAACGGCCTACTCTCTCATAGGTTGAGATTGCACTAAGATTCATCTTTTCTGTTGATCTGACTCTTGCACAGAAAGTGAGAGCCTTTTCTTGTTCGAGAACACAACATGGAAAAAAATTTCTATAGTCCCGTCACGCCACGTGGCATGTGTGACGGACCACTATGATTGGTGGCTGTGTAATAAAATAATTTGTGAGTAATAAAATATTAAGTGCGTAGAGAAACATGAGGCACATGTCTCTACATTTGTCCATATCCCAAAAGTGATGAAAGTGAGCCCTCATTAATAATTGGCCAATTTGCTATGTATATCCCCAACATAAAAGAACCAGAATACACATTAAAGAAAGGAGGGACACAACTTGTTTGGACTTGTTACAAAATTGTGTGATGGAATTCTGCAATATAAAAAGGAGAGACATATTGTGGCATGGCATCATATAATGAAAGGTTATTTGTGTTCAACACACTAACATGACTTGTTTATTACTTGCTTGTTTATCAATATATGTTTTTCTGTCTAAAAATCTTCTATCGTCACCCGCATTTAGATCTTTATTTCCTCAAGTGCTTATTAGGATATTGAATGTTTTATTAAATTTAATATATTAGTTAATATAATTTTTTTGTTTAAATTTTTTTTACACACACACGCCTCCACCCCATCCCACCTTGGTATCCAAGGAGAATCCAACTCAGAACTCTCTTAGGACAATCTTGGTGTCAAACTACTACACCAACCACCTTGGATAATATATAAGAAATGAGGGGGTATTTTGAAAATTTAACTAAAATCATGTTTTGGCTTTATATTTAGAGACCAAAATCATGTTTTGGCTTTATATTTAGAGATATTATTATTATTATTATATAACGGCTAATCGTATTCAGGACCTCCAACTTTTTTTTTAACACGCACACCTTCACCCCATCCCACTTTAGTATCCTAGGGAGTCGAACCAATGATCTCTTCTGCGACGATCTTGGTATCAAACCACTACACCAACCATCTTGAATAAACTTATAAAAGATAAACTTTCATCACTAAACCAAATGATTGCGGGCGGATATTGAGAATGTAAGTTTTGGATTTTTTTTTTTTAGGATTAAATTCTTGTTACTACCTTATACTTTAGGGGTCTAATCAGTTCAGTCCCTAAACTTTTAACTTTATCAGTTCAGTCTTTGCACTCTTAATTCTCATCAAATAGGTCCATTTAGGACACGTGTCACCTATTATGGGTCGACACGTGTCATTTTTATTTGTCAAAAATTGACCTATTTGATGAGAATTAAGAGTGCAGAGATTGAACTGATGAAATTAAAATATCAAGGACTGAACTGTTTAGACCCCTAAAGTACAAGGTAGTAACAAGAATTTAGTCCTTTTTTTTACCTATTTTTTATAATGTTATTCTAATATCCACACATACCCTTTATAACAAATTATAGATAATGTCACTTTTGGTGACATTGTTATTTTCTAAACCACCAATATTTGTATCCCTTATAAGGTCACTTTTGGTGATATTTTTGTAAATATTGAAATTTGTAATATTTTGATGGATTTATGAGGGATACAAATATTTGGTGGCTTAAAAAATAACAAGGTCACCAAAAGTGACTTTATATGTAATTGGCTCTACTCTTTATCCATAAGTCTATGTATTTGTTTGTTTTAAATTACGAAATGCATACATGATGAGGCACATGAGAGTATATCTATTCACATTAAGAATATCAAGCATTATGTTACTGGTACGATTGCATGACATTTATGTTACTGGTGGTCAAGTCATGTACCGGATTTGATGCATTTTTTCGAAAGCTCGGACATCATTCATTTACTGGAGCTACCGCTTCTTTTTTAGAGCCTAACATTCATTCAATACCTTGAAGTTAATTAGGGGTAGGGCATCTTTTCGAAAGCCCAACTTAAGGAAGCAAGTTCGAGCGTAGTAAATCAAGTATAGGAGTTTGATATAATGTTCAATAGCAACAAGTGTAACTTACGTGGCTCACTACTAATACACACAACACCAATATTATCTTCTACCTAACCACCGATTAGATGTAGTTAAGTATGTATAGGGTTTTATTGCTAAAAAAAAAAAAAGTATGTATGGGTTTTACCCAAAAAAAAACTCAATGCAATTAGTAATAAACCACCCCTTATGTGCTATAATTTCTTTTGTAACTTTTTGACGTGAAATTCTTCAATTTTTAACCATTAACAGAAAAACTTGATCGGCTTTTTTTATTTGGTCACGTGAATGTTTTACAACATGGTAGAAGAACACTCTCGAAACCTCTACTACTCGTATTAGATGTTATAACCTTTGCACTCCCCACTCCCACAGAATAGCACTTGTTCTTAATTAACTGGTTATCCATTAATTGTGTGTATTGGAGCTTTTGGAAAGAGCTCAAGTAATTCAGAAATGGGTTTCTTTGATAAGGAATTGCTTGTGAGTTGTGACATCATATTGTGAAAAGCATATAAAGTCTATACTCTATTCAATATATCATATATAGCTACAGGGAACAAGGTTTAGCTCTATTTTTTTCATTTTGGGCAAGATAGAAACATGACACAACTGAAACCCTCCAGTTCTTTAGTCGGCCATTTATTTCTACACATCCCCACACATTCACCTAACCATCTAACACAATCCCAAATTTCTATTCCTCCTAATTAATTTCTCTTTAACTTTCTGTGCATTCCCTTTTGGCCTTTTTGTTCCATCAACACCTTTGGTGACTCAGAAACACACCTCCTAAAGACCCGCTCAACTAGCATATTTAATTTAGCTCAGAAATTTCACAGGTAACAGCAAAATCTAAAGGCACATGATCCAGTCCCTCCCAGCTGCATTTACTTCCTCGTGTCTCCATATTCCCTCACTGTTTGCACCTTAATTTCATATCGTAATCATAATAACTTCATTCATACCGGCCCAAACCTACTCGAAGCAAATCAGAAAACAAAGACCTAGCTAGCAAGCTGGGTTCTTATTTATACTGCATTAACTACAATCTTCTTGTAGTTTGTGCCATTCGTAAACCAACTTCTCTTCCTAGCTTCTCTCTCTTATACTTGGTGAAATGGGGAAAAGGCATGATCGTGTTCTGGTAGTGATATGGTTGTTGCTTTTGCTGATGCTCATCTTTCTGGTTGGGAGCACTCAAAGCTCAAGAGCCCTAATGCTAGATGAGACTACTAATAAAGTTTTCGAGGTGATGAAGAAGAAGCCCAACAACAACAGCAACAACTCTGATCAGAATTCATCATCGGTGCAGCGTAGTTTCTTCGCATTCTTACCGAAAGCAACTCCAATCCCACCATCTGGTCCTTCAAGGGAGCACAATGGTATTGGCTTACAAAGCTCATCACAACTCTCACCTTGAAGATATATATTCTCATATTAATTCATACTTGATTAGTATAATTATTAGTTTTGATCTACAAAGCTATAGCTAGCTTGCTAGCTTCTGATCGATCATATATCTTCTTCATGATCATATTGATGGGGTAAGGTACATGGGTTTTGGTGATGGATACATATATATATAATCATATTATATATTTAGTACGTTTGTTTTCTTTTAATTTTCATAAATAGCTAGCTTAATTGACAAGTTGTTTATGGATATAGATTTGCCTCCTCCTGGCAACTCAGTTTATTGAAATTGATATGGCATGGAGCATTTCTGAGAATGTGTGAAAACTCAGATTGGAAGCTGCTAATGGAAATAGTCTATTTCCATAGGTTGATACAGAAGTATCAAGTACATATAGCTAAGTACGTGTGTAATATGTAAAGTACCTTGGCTACTCCTAAAAATCGAGTGAGATTCAGCATATCGATCCAAAATCTATTGACAAGAGTGATGGCCGGACGTCCTCTTAAATTATTTAAAGTAGGTAGCAAGTCATGATCTCCCTTTATGTCATTCAACTGATGGTTAGTGCATATATATAGATCAACAGAAATCTACGATACACCGGTTGCATGACATATATCAAGTTTTTCCACCGTTAGATCATGTCACGTTTATTTTTATATACAACACTAGTATACAATACAAGACTTCTTCTTCTTTTTTTCTTGCCAAAAAAAAAAATACTAGACTTTTTCTTTGGAAGGGAGATGGGTTTTCAAAGAAGAAACTCAACTGACGAGAGGAAAGAAAGCATTGCAGAGATCATATAAATTTAGTTTCTTAACTATTCCATTTGCAACATTTTTTTTTCAAACACAAGGGAAGACTATATATCCACTTTAGCTTGACTTATAATGCACAAGATATTAATAACATTAATTCAAGCAACCAAAGTCTCTTCCTAAATCACCATCCACATGAAGATCGAGACGCATTACTTCAATTCCAACTAATTGGAGACTGCGTTTTTGGAAAACCAACTATATATCTAATATATATATATGGTTGCTAGGAAGTTGGTTAAGGCATTTCACATCATGCATTAAATTCAAATCCACCATTCAGTGAAAGAAAGAGAGAGCCATGTGAGACCTATTGTTTTGTTTTTTTTTACTTGAGAAGAGCCATGTGAGACCTTGAAATAGAAAGACTATCTATCAGAACTGGTCGTTCTCAAACACAATACATGCACCAAAGGTCAAAGGTTATGACCCCTGCATTTTTTTTTTTTTCTGATAAGCGGATCAAGACTTAGACAAGCTAAATAAAACAGGTCTAGATAACAAAAGGATGATATATAGCTGGTGTACGTAGCGCAGTTTCCCCTATTCATTCACGGGCAGATTGGCTCCTCGATCACCTGTGCATTATTTACCGAGTGATGATGGAGTTAGAGGACGGCGCAACCGCGCAACTTCGCAAAGTGGGGAAAACGTACGTACATTGCTCAGACCAGTTGTATTCAAAGATATGCCAACCCAGGGCTTTGGCAGAGAAGGATCTACACTTCTTCGAGGCATATTCCAGAGTGAAATATGGATCACTGCCAGTGCTGCTACGAGTGTCAATGTCAGGACTACCAGCAGATTTCGAAAGAAATATTCTAGCGTGTTGGCAGTGTTCGCAAGTGGTATAGTTCTCGTAGGTACGTACATATAAATACAGTGACTTATTCCGGACCCAATCCGCCTCCATGGCTTCCCTATTCCGACGCCAAGTATACCTAATATTGTATGAATTTAATGCTCTGCGGGGTTCGATCTTATTATGATATTGTACGCGTCAGCCATGACGCCTCTTCCGACCCTGCAGGGTTTGGTTAAAAACTTGAAAGTTGAAACAAGTAAGGATGCTGATTAGTGGGAGTAAATTTGCGGACCACCCACTTTTGGGTGGTGGGTGGTCATTTGCCCACCTTCTAAAAGTTGACACGTGTCCGTTTTTTAAACCTTTGGTTAGTTTTTTTTTTTTTTTCTTTCTTCTTCCCCGGGCAGCCCTCTCTCTCTCTCTCTCTCTCTCTCTTGTTCTTCCTACTCCAATCTGGGTTCCAAATTTAGGAAGTGGAGGTCCCAGTTGTGCTTCGGATGGGTGGCGGCGACGGTGGGTTGATTCATGGTGGTTGTGGGGGATCGTTTCCGGTCTCGGGTTCGACCGAATGGGGTGCTCGTCGTCCCGATGTTCGGATCGTCGTTTCGATTCCTCCTGCTTGGATCGTCCCACTGGTGGTTGGTCTTTGAGGGAGGAGAGGGATCTATCGCCGTCGTTTGCTGTGGCTCGGCTCGGGGGAAGAGAGAGAGAGGGTGGGTCGATGAGAAAGAGAGAGTGACTGGGGGAGATGTGGCTGTGCTTCGGATGGGGGGCGGCGACGGTGGGTCGATTCGGGTTGATGGTGGTTGTGGGGGATCGATGGAGGGAAATCGGGGAAGAGAAGAGAGAGATCGGGGAAGAGAAGAGAGTGGGTCGATGAGAGAGAGAAAGACTAAAAAAAAAAAAATGTTTATGTTAACTATGGTTAGGATATGGGGCACGTGTCAACTTTCAGAGGGTGGGTATTTGCCCACCCAAGGTTAGGGTGGGCAGCAAATTTGCTCCCCTGATTAGTTATCATTTTTCATCACATACTGATGTCAAAAGTTTCTCTGTAAAATTGTTTATCGGTAGGTTAGGAAAATCACTTAATTATATATATATATATATATACACTAGCCTACCTTCCCACCACGCGTACACATGCGAAATATTTACTTGCATGACCTTTCTCCCTCATAGGATAAATATTTTCTATTGTTTGACCTTTATCACACATAAACTTTTTCTATTGCATAAAAGTCGACCTAACAGTATGCAAGCTCAAACTCAAAATCGAAATATCTTTTGTTTTTTACCATTTGTTTTTTGTTCAATTCCAATTGGGTTTTTTTTTTGGGACAATATTCTAATTGGCTTTTTAATTTGGAATAGAAAAAAATTAGAACATAAAAGTTTGACAAAAAAAATTAGAACATACAAGTGTAAAGAGAATAGTAAAGGGTAGTGGATGGTGAGTCTCTCACTCCTTTGTGGTTGAGTTTGTTTTTTAACTTTTTAAGTTATTTTTTTACTATTTTACCCTTATTAAATTAATCTCTTTTTTTCTTGGACAATAATAAATTCTTTTTTTTTTTTAGAAGAAGTTTAATTCATTATGAATCAAAACTAATAGCTAGCTAGAGTCATACATACACCTAACTAGAAAAGCCAGATTAGTCTCTTGGCTGACTTTCTACCTAGGCAAATATCACTCATTACAAGACAAATTTGAGCTCGCGTTTAAGCGAACCATACAAACAAGGAAAAACTCTGTGTCCTCTGGGGAAGAAATATACTAGCACTCCACTTGCCAAGCACGCAATTGTGGTACAAACAAAATGTCACATCCCAGCAAACAAATATATAGGAAGATCTTCTTATCCATAAGCCGCTTGAAATTCACCAGAAAAATCCGAGATAATTACCAACTCCAAAGGGAATTATGATCCGAATTTCATAGACTAGCAATTAAGGACCAAAGAACGATCCAGAGCCTAAGAAGATCCAAGTCTTAGACGGGATCGTACCGATCCGCTAAGTAACAGGTGAGGGTGGCAAGGCACCCTCCCTATAGGCTCGAAAACCAGCAAAAACAAGCCCAAATAGGACCCAAAAGTGAGGCCCACATCTCCCTGCACGACACACCATCAGTGCCGCCGCAGCAGATCCGCGCTCAATTGGCCTACCCCTCCAACATAGCATGACACCAAAGCCGCACACCAGCACCAACAAACTGCTCTCCAAGTTGTGGAAGAATCCATACCAGTTAATTTGGACAATAATAAATCCTTATTTCTATTCACTAATGTCAATAAGGGCAAATTTTGGGTTTGAATGTTTACCAAAAACTTAAGTTTTGACATTATATACCAGTCTCTTAACACACGCTCAAGCGTGTGTCAATTGGCTCTTTTTCTTCTTTTATTGTATTTTCGAGTGTAGAATCAATTTTATCTTTTACTAGTTCTTTTTTTCTTGCTGTTAAAATTTTTTGTTTAAATAATTTTTTTACTACTTGAAACTACAATTCAAAAAAAAAAAACAACTGCAAAGTGGAGGTTGATAAAAAAAACTACTCTCATCCCTTTGTTTTTTTTAATGGTTCTGTAATTACAATTTTACCCTCCATATATGAAATTAGTTATTTTTAAAGTTTTGATAAACCAAGGGAAATATTCGGGTTTTAGAAAATTTAATCTTCTAACCCTTGTTTACTTAATGAGTAGTTCTATTTGGACCTCCGAATTTTCTTACTTGACCTCCTCTTTTTTTTGAATAAAACTAAAACCCACTTTTACCCTACACAAAAATGAAAAAAAAATATTTTAAAAAAATCTTGACTGAGAAACTCTTGAAAATTGAGATCAGCCTCGATCATTACTTATTTTTTCTATTTTTCCTATCCTCCATCCCGTTCGACTATTCCGGGCTCCTGAATGATTTGTAAAAACAAGTATGGCCACACCATTATAATCTTTCATAAGTGGAAATAGAAATTAAATAAAAGAAAAAGTTAAAAATTAAAAATTAAAATAAAATGGGCAAGACCTGTAGCGACGCGCTACAGGTGCATTATATATTTTAATATTTTTTTTACATTTTTTGTGAGTTTTTCAAATGAATTATATTTCCAGTTTCCAATCGACCATTCCGGATTCCTCAAAGATTTTATAGGAACAAATAAGTGCAAACCATTACAGTAGAATCTCGATAAATTAACAACCTCGATTAAATAATATTTGAGAATTTATATTGGGACCTCCATATTTCCTCACTTGACCTCCTCCCAATTTTTTATGCTCAAATTTACAGCTTTACCCTCAGAAGCTTAAACTTATTTATCAAAAAAAAAAATCAAAGGTGTGATACACATTGCTAATGAATGAACAAAATCTTAATTATAAATAGCTGGGTGGTGCCATTGTGATGATTTCACAAAAAAAATTGGATTTGAGGTTGGGTTTGTGTTTTATTTGCTCCTTGTTGCGAGTTTAGATTAAGCTGAAGATTTAATTTATGTATTTTTTTTCATGGACACTAATTAGCAAATTAAAGTTCGGAGATTACTTTATACATAGATAATTGCATCTCTGGGAAAATATGATTTACAAAGATGAACCCTAAATCCTTTTTGTTTTCTAATTTTGGGAGCAAATTCAACAAAGACATTTTCTCTTAGTTCATCTCGCTTTTCTCCTTTGTGAGCAATGAGAAGATTCATTGTCATATTCTTCCACCATCACATTTTATCCAAATTAATCCATTGCAAAACAATGATTTCTATTCAATTATACATACTCAAGCTTGGGATGGAGGATAGAAAAAATTGAAAAAATAAGTAATGATCGAGGCTGATCTCAATCTTCAACAGTTTCTCAGTCAAGATTTTTTTAAAATATTTGTTTTCATTTTTGTGAAGAGTAAAAGTGGCTTTTAGTTTTATTCAAAAAAAGAGGAGGTCAAGTAAAAAAATTTGAAGGTTCCAATAGAACTACTCTTACTTAATTAATACTGATCTAAATATAAGCTATAGGCAAACTAGTTCAATTGTTTGATCAAGCAAGAGTGTTCACCTAAGGGATGGTTCAAGATTGTTCATACCTATTGTTCATGTAACCTCTTTTGATTATTAATGACATTGTTTTCGAATAATAAAAAAAACAATTATATACAATGATTCTCAGGTAAGGAGGTCCTTACTTTATTAAGGTGTGGAGTTTTGATCTCAGCCGTCAGATCTGTTTTAGATAATCTGATTTAACGGTTGAGATCAAAACTCTGCACTTTAAAAAGTAAGGATCTCCTTAATGGAGAAGCCTTATATATATACTAGCAATTTACCACATGCTATGCATGTGATGAAAACGGTTATTGCAGAGAGTAAAAAATGGGAGAAAGTGGGTTGTGGGATATATGATATTTATTTATTTAAGTAAAAATTATTTTGTAATTGTCACAATTGACCTTGATGATAAAATTAATTTTCAAAGTTTTTTAATCTTTCAGGGTTATTTCCGTCAAATTTTTCTATTTTGATTAACAAGCTGTGTTCTCTTAAATAATAGTATAGATATATATATATATATCCTGCTGAATTTGAGAATTTCTCACCCCCGAATAGCAAGGAGAGTCTTCTGTGGGTGCTGTCAACTTGTTTTTCTCCTTGTTTTGTTTTAGGAGTTGTATTTTTTTGCTCTACTAAAAAAAAAAAAAAAAGTTGTATTTTCTTGCTAGTGATTTTGTATCTCTGCCGGGGAAGGCTCTTACTGAGATGCAGCATTGTTCTTTCTTTGGGTTGCTTGTACTCCCTTTTGGTGTCTTTGGATAAAAAACAAAATAGTAAACATGGTTAATTTGACTACACAATTGAGTATATATATCACTCATTTGGGTATTCATACTTCCAAGCGTATGGAAGCTTTGGGAAGTATTCTTGTGAAGGTATGGAGGTTTCTTTATTAACTAGGGAAGCTTCTGCTTTTTTGTGCATGCATCCCTCCTGCGGTGAAAGAATGGTTCTTTATATGTAGGCTCGAAAAATGCCCAAAATTTGGATAATACTTGCTCATCTTCTTCATCGAGAAAACCTTGCTCATCTTCCTAACCTTAGTCTTTCAAGTTTTCCTCTTCCATGAAAGGAGCTTTAGAGCTTTTGGGGGTGTGTTGCTCTAGGCCTCTAGCCATGAAACAAGACCCATAACTAGGTTTCACTTTCACTGTTACACCTCAGTCAGTGAGTCCATTTTATACTGATATGGGCGTATTCACACCCACAATGTTACACATTTGCTCCAAGCCTAAAGAAAGAAAACATTAATGTTACATTTTTCAAATAGATTGTAAAAGTGCAAACAGCGGAAAAACAAAAACCCTACCATTATATTGACAAGAACGAAAAATTAAGGGGCAATTGAAAGCAAGAACTTTCTTTTGCTCAAATTGTCTCATAAATAAAGAGTTTATATACACTACGATACAACTGGTGTATAAAGGGTAGATATACCCAGAAAATAAATTTAAAAAGGAAAAAAAGGGCGAAAGTGGGAAAGCCTCAAAATGTGAAAAAGAAAAAAGGCAAAAGAGGTGTTTTGCTTCCCTTGATACTGACTCTTGCTTCGCCCTAATACCATCCGATAATTGATACAAAATGTGTTAATGGAGGACTTCCCTCCCTCCCTCATTGCTAGGGTTGTTGGGATGCCGGTGAGAGAGCTCCATCCGATCTACGTGCAGCTGAGCCAGAAACTGAAGACTTGTCTGACCCACGGACGTTGTACTTCTCGTACACCTTCTCACGATTATCGGACCACCAAATCTCTGCTTGGTGCTCTCCAAATCTTCTCCGACTGCACATGCATTTACATATTGTCAGAGCAATCTTTTCCCGAATATAGTTAATGCAATACTTTATATTAGTGCCACATGATCCTCAGTCTCTAAGCAAGAGATCATTGGCCTCCAATCTGCTTAAGCCAGATGCAAAGAGGTATTAGAGAATGATAACAGTAAAATAGATAACCAAGAGTACCTGAAGCGCACTCGTTTGAGATCTCTAGTTCCATCACGGAGAGCCACAAGAGTTATATAAACACCAGGCTCATATTGTTCAATCCATTCTGCGTCAACTGTATTACCATTAGCAGCAGCCAATGCAGAATTCCTAGATCTCGTACCATTCTCCCCATCTTGGAAAGGCCCAGATTCCTTGCCATCAAAAGCCTCTGACAGATTACTACTAACTGACTGAAATGCTCCACCCCCATTGGGCAGTCTATCTGGCGCATTTACCATCCCATTGGAGGTCACAAGCTCCCTATTGTGTTGTAGGTTAGTTTCATTCGTTCCAAGCGAATCCCTGGGTGAATGAGTCTGGCCCTGACTTCCATTTAATGTAGTTGAGTCAATTCCCATGGAGGAAATTAAGTAAGAATTGCTCATTGAACTTGATCTTGAATGGTGCTCTCCATCTGGATAGTGAATGCCATTTGGCTCCAAACCATTTGATGGATAGGCCTGCTTTATGCTCTCAGTATCATAAACCCCAGGTGGCAGCCTTTCAGCCAAATCCTTGAGCTGAAATTATTATTGATGATGATCACTATGACAGCCAGCATATATTGAAATTCATCCAAAGTTCTAAACAACGAATACATATTCAGCTACTTAAATAATATATAAAAGAATGTCCTGACAAATCTGAAAAACTCGTACCATTGCCTGTAATTGCTAAAGCTTCATAAATGGATGAGAATTTAGCATAAACTATGGGTATATCATTCATGTACTATTCTTCTCTGAAAAAAGTTTTGTACATTTAATTCAATATTTATAGTGGAACAGCTAGATGTAATGTTTACATACACACAAACTGAAGACCGTTAATGAACTAAGAAAATATAAGGGTATAAGTGTATATATATAAATAAATGTACCTGTGCCGTTAGTGACTTTATAACTTCTTTAGCCGCTTTAGATTTAGCAGATTCCTCTGCAGCCACTGCCATAGCTTCTTGTGCTTTCTTTGTTGAATTCTGAAGCTCTACTTCTTGAAGTTCACATCTCTGTCTCAGGCTCTCAACCTTCCCATATATTTAGTATAGAATTGTTAAAATATGATATAACAATGACTCAAGCATGAAAGCCCCTAACTCTCCTATGACGTATATATAAAATTAACAATAGAATCCTGAAAATATAAGCTATATACCTGTGAACGTAACTTTAGCACTTCCTGATTCAAAAGCTCATTTGTTTTCTTCAAACTATCAGCGATACTTTTTGAGAAGGAAAGTCCTGATATTGTAGGAACAGGAGTTGCAAAACGAGGAGGGCTTGGTCTCCTCGAGAAAGGTGACACAGACCTCGAACTTACTCCAGATGGTGTAAGAACTGGTTTGGGAACTGTTCGTCTCAGATCAACAGCAGCTGACATAACTACATCCTTTAATTGCAACAATGAAGGTGCTTGGGAGGAGCGAACAAGGGAAAATGTCTCAGCTTTCTTTCCTTGCTTGGCTGCTTTGCTATCTAATTGCTTTATCAAATCCATGTTTGAAGGTACAGCAGACTTGTATAATCTTATGTCAGCCTTGTCCAATCTGTCCTTGTTCTCACCCGACAAGCGAGGTATAACATTCTTTCTGTTATTACTACCAGTTTCTGACACCTTGTTCAATTTCACATAACAAGAATCACACACTCGATATGGTTTTCCAGGATTAGGAGACAGTGCTGCTCTTGTTGCTTTTCTGGAACTACATGAATGGCAGTGCACAAGTCCACAATTATAGCAATTGTGCCTCTTCCTTGTAAATCCAAAAGCCTGTCTACAAGCAGAGCACTGTGACTGCTCAGCACCAGATACCCATTTGTGAAGACATATAGCTGCTGTATAGTTTGAACCACAACCAATATATTTCACATGTCTATCCTTTAATCCTTCAACAATAGTCGGTGTTTTTCGATCCTCAACATCTCCATGCCCCAACCTCCCATTAGCTCCTTTTCCCCATGTATAAACTTCATTCCTGGATGTTAATACTGCTACATGATAAGCACCACAAGCAATTTCTTCAATACAATCCCCGGAAAGTTTGTCATCTACCAAGCAAGGTAGCTTTCCATCAGAATTGGGATTTCCAAGCTGACCATAAACAGTACTGCCCATTGTAAAGACATGCCCTGATGTTGTCAAGCCAACAGTTAAACTGTGCCCGCAAGCAATTTTGTGAAAATTGTAATCAATAAGGGCTGGAACACACGTCGGTTTAAGCCGGGCTTCCTTGTCTCCATGTCCAAGACGATTTTTATCTCCGTCACCCCAAGTAAACAATTTACCTGATGATACACTGGCACTAGATTGTGTTGCAATGACCTCCACTACAGCAGCAGTGTGCCATACCCCACATGCAACAGCAATTGTCCTCAACCCTGATAGGGAATCTACTTCTCTTGGATATGAAATATTTTCTCTGTCTCCATGGCCTAAGACGCCAAATGTTCCATCACCAAATGTAAAAAGTTTCCCCGTTGATGTAACCAAGGCCGTATGCCATGGACCACAACTTACAGAAGCAACTTGAAGTCCCTCAAGAGGACCTGAAATTCTCTTTGGTATCCAGTGACTGACATCAGTGCCATGACCAAGAAGCCCAGCATTGTGTGTACCATCTCCCCAAGTATAAAGTTCCCCAGCCATTGTAACAGCACAACTATGAAATTCTCCACATGCTGCAAAATCAACACTAGTAGCTGTGAGAGATTCAACTAGACAAGGTTGAACAACATCCTTCCCCACGCCATGGCCAAGTCGTCCCCCAGATTCTTCACCCCATGTAAAAACTTCACCTTGTCTCGTGACCAAGGCTGCATGCTTGACCCCACAGGCTATATGATGTACATCCAAAACAACATTGGACTCTAATGGCCTAGGGACAAGAACATCTGCTCTGGGACTCAAATAATTTATATTTTTATCAGCTCCAATCTTAACAACACTATCACAAATAACCTCACCCCATATGTATACATCACCTAGAGCATCACAATCATCGGGTGCAGAACCATGACTTGAAGTGCTGGGAGCACTTGAAACACTAACTCGAAATGCATCTGAACCAGATCCTTTTACTTGCATATTTGTCTGGTCTGATGCTACATGTGACCTCTCAGAGACCGGAGAATTTTCAGGCGGAAAACTCTTTGGTGAAGTATTTGATTTGAAACTGACAGAAATCTCGGGAGAGCCAATATCTCGTGTACCACTAACTGAACTATCACTAGGGCTATTTGATGTCAAGTCTCTGCCATCCTGAAATTAATTTACAGAGGGACATTATAAGAAGCCAGCCATTTAACAGGTGGTTTTACACATTTAAATATAAGAGAACATACTCTAACAGAAACTTTAAGAGAAAATATATGCATCCATATGTATGTCTGTGTGTGTGTGTGTGTGTGTCTGTTTTGATAAAAATCAGTTTGTGCACGTCCTACAACAACATATATCAACTGAACCATAAAGATAATTGGGTGAGTCATCAATAAGAGAAATACTTTCAAAATAAATAAATACGAGTGCTGAAATTAACAAGGGAACAAGTTACACACTAATGTAAGTTTATAAAGGTGGAATCCTTTTTGGCCATAGAAATTTGATTGCTTAGCAATTGTCTGAGGCATAATGTTTCTCAACTTTAGCTAAAAATTCTGTAAACAGCATACTTATGCATACGTAAATCAGCTCACAGCACGACACCATACAAAGTATAAAAGTCAATCAGATAAAGGTTTGGTATATTACATCAAGGTACAGGCCTCCATCACTCCATCCATCAATTTTGGAGCGGCCACCTCTACCAGAGGATATTAGTGCTTTGAGGCCAGCAATCCACACTTCTGCCTCGACTTTATCCTTGCAGATCTGAATGATAATACAGATTATTATTTTTATTAGGAATTTATAACAATGAAATAACATTTAGAATATTGAAGTTTGGCCACCAACCAGATCAAGAGACCGCTTTCCGTTATTGTATATAAGAGAAAAAGATAAATAGTCCTTTTCAGGACGCAGATATCGTTGGAAAACGGCCTGTCAATTTGAGAAAAAATGAAATTAGAGCAAGTGCATCTAGAAGACTTAAAAAATAATCCTGCAGTAATTCACATTAGTCACGAAGAATATAGTACAACATCAAGTATTTAAGTAGTACCAAATATTAAAATCATTAAAAAGATATTAAATATAAATTAAAAAAGATATAATATTATCTCACAGTTCTTTGTCCAGGAATAATTCTTGAGACAGAGGCTAACTTCAAAGATCTTTCGCCACTACTCGAAATCCAGATCAAAGATGATTCGTCCTGCCATTATGAAAAGCAGTTGTAAGTGGAAGATGAAAGGCATTTAAAGAGTAAACAAACAATCAAATTACAATAGACACAATCAGCCACGACCACAGATAGGCCCAGCATGAGTTTTACTTAAGCATATGTCAAAACACAAAACAACATAGATATCCAGAACTTAGCTACAATGTTAATGTCAATTGACATTAAACATGCAAAAAACCTTACAAGGAGCACAGTTTTGGTTTGACATTCATGACACTACTAATCATATTTTTCATCGGAACAGTAGACCATATTATGCACTAACTAACCTGAGATAATACTATAAATATAATCCGAAAAATCTAATCAACCTGAAATATGCCAGTAGCTAACTGCCCGCCATAATTTCAAATCTGCTAAATGGAAGGGTAGCGAGATTAACTTTATCTTCCCCCTCTAATTTTAAACTTGATACGTGGAAGGGAAACTAGATAAATATATTGCTTTTATCCTTGTGCTTAAGTAATCTGAGCAAATAGCACTTATACACCAACACCTAACACCCATTTGGGAATGATTGGAAGATACAACAAATCGTAATTGATCGGCAGACTTAATGTAGCCTAAAATGGGAAAGTTATCTGTTAGCTTCATGAAAGTGATATTACCTGATAGCACCACCAAAATGTTAATATGAAGCTTATATCTATGATCTGATAAAAATATCCTAGAACATTCTAGAAACAGCCTTTGTGTCCTAATAACCGAGATGAGGATGTCTGGAACTCATATTCACACATTTGAGGCATAGAAATAATCGGTCACTAGTCACTTGCATACTACAGCATGCCATATCATGCCTGCCCATCTAGGAGAAATGGAAACGCTGTCTAAATTTCTGCATCTAAAAATAAAACTATTTACCATCATTTGGCCATAAAATAACAGCCAAATTTAACCATGAGGGTATATATAAGTTAAAAGGAGATTAATCTTTAATAGAAAGTTGTAAGGTGAGTCAAGACTACAGACAAAGGGTTATTTTTAAACCTTAATAATTCAGCACACCCTGCTTTGTTTCAATTGTTAATAGGAAAAATTTAATGAAATATCTCAATAAGATCCTATTAGAGAAGCTTTAGATACAAACTTACGCTAGAAAGTCGAAATGGACAAAACTTAGGCTTTCCCTTACGACCATATTTCAGTAGCTGAGCACCCTTCTTCAAAGCAATTATTGCCTGCAAATAATTAAAGGATCATTGAGAACCATGAGCAAGATACCAACAGCAGATAACTTTGTTGCTATAAAGTACAAAATTATGATGACAATAACAGAAAAGAAAGCATCTTTATGTTGTCCTAAAGAGTTTCTCATAACCAAAATCAACATGGAGAACTCGACTCATTCTTCTTAAGCCATAATGTAAAAAGAATTTAGTACCATACATCGTAATAGCCTTATGATTTAAACCCAAACAGCATCCTAAGATATATATTCTAGTTTCATTAACTGCTTCTTGTCCTGTGACTACTAACCGTAAGTCCAATGTTCTAAGATATTCGGGACAGATATGTCTGCTAAAAGTACTATCTATACTGTTCCAAATTGAACAAGGTTTAAACCCTAAAGAAAATTGGAAATGCAGTAGCAACCGTAGCATGCAATGCCATTGTCATTAGACCAGCTGGGTACATATTGAACTTGACATCTGAGAATGTTGGTACTGTATACATTCCCTAGGAGTCTAGGACCATATACAATGACAAAGTGAATACAAATGTACATGGAAAAAATAATGAACTCCTGAATCTTAGTGCCTGTTTGATCCTCTACAAACGCGCATTCAGCAAGAAATGATTAATCTAGAACCTCGTAAATCAGAGCCTAGATTCGTCCCCAGTATTTCTATAAAGCTCCAAGTATGAAATCAAAAATTCTCAGAGATGTGACCCAAAAAAAAAACTAAATAGGTAAAGAATTCTCCACCCAATTTCAAGTTTTTTCATGGAAAAGAAGGGGAAAATAATAATCTTATAAATTCTCTGAATTTCTTACATTTCCACGGGTTCACAAGGACTTCTAGAAATGAACAAGGACCAAAATCAAAGACAAAATTTTGAGAGATAGAGAAAGAGACCTGGTCAATGTCACGGTTGGCATTCCCGTAGCTAACAAGATCTGCCATTCCATGTGAGGGAAATTACCGTAACGCCACCACCCTCTCCGATCCCTCGCCGGAGCTCCGTTCATCATCTACCTTCGAACTCTCTCTCTCGCGTGCGCGTCCGTACTCTACCATCAACGGTCACTTCACCACCTCCCCAGCTCAACTCTCTCTTCTTCTCTCAGGTCATACGCTCTACAATAAGCCTCGTAGATCTACTGCTCCTCGTAAACCGAAACCCTAATACCTCCATTTCTGAGTTCTGACTCCAAGCAACAAGCTCAACCTGAAACCGTGGACTTGGTGTGGACTCAGGAGAGCTGGTATGGAGAGACCGAGGGCAATTTCAGGGTGAAAGAAAGCAGCTTTGAGAGGAAAAGCTGTTCGGAGAGAGGAATTGTGGCGAGAATTGAAGGAACGACGTCGGAGAACGGACGGAACCTGACGGAGGAAACAGAGGAGAGAGAAAATCCCTGGAAAAGAGAAAGAATTTAGGGGGGGTGGGGTGTTCGAGTCTGTAAAAAGTACAACTAGTCAAAGCTGTGGAAGATTGAATAAGGATAAATAAATCAAATTAAAATTAAAGCTTTCTTTTTAGCTTAATGGCAACACGACCCCTTACTTTTAACCAAGTTAGTAATTTACTCCCTTTACGATAAAAAAAATTGACAAATATACCCTAAAATTTGAAATTGATTTTTTTTCCCCAAGTTTTCTATGGCTTTGACATAATTTTCCATTTTAAAAAATGTGATAGATCCTTGAGAGTTTCTAGATATATTATTCTTCATATATGTAGCTCATAGCCTCATACACATTTACATGAACTCAATCTACTCATATATTATAAGGCAATCTGGGGTTAGTATGAGGTTTGATGTGTGGTTAAAGTTCTCGTCTATGCGTATGAGATATCTGATGACATCTCATCTTGTGTACATACACGCTTAGTTTGAGATTGACTACTGAATGCAACATGAATCGGCCTTTATAGATGATGGATAGCTCAATCGATCATCTTATAGCTAAGACCATAGTTTAGGAGCTTAAGGACCGTAAGGTATGCGCCTTGGGATTGAAACTTCTTTACGATTTCATGCCTACAACTTAAGATACTACATGGACTCATCTTAATCGAATAAACTTTCTTAAGGTCTCTATAGAGTCGTGTATTCAAACAACAGAAGTTCTCACTTGCCTTTGATGTCGATAACTCGACAATGAAGAGCAACGTAATAACCAATCAAACATTGCCACGCCAATTACTTTTCGGACTTACTCCAACAAGATGTGTGTTCTCTGTTGCACTAACTAACGAGTTCATGTTTCTAACGCAAAAGGCTATTCTCCAAATGTGAAGCAATCACATATGAAGGGCTCTCCCCAATTCTCAAACTTGCCAAACACTATTTCAGGAGCCGAAGTTAATTAGTATCCTTTGTTTCTATCAATAGTTAGTTCAATCTATGTCACTATTGTGGCAATATCTTTTACCTTCGATCATCATGAATTAAAAAAAAAAAACGGCCATCAGAAAGAGCCTCGTAGAATAATACCACACAAGTTGGAAAATAATCGCTCTAAGCAAATATAACACTAATGGATGCTGAAAATAAAAAATCTCAATAACTTGTATCTTGTTTCAACTTTGTAATAACATCTTTAAGAAATAAAGTTTTCTTCCAAAAAAAAAAACATCTTTAAGAAATAAAGAAATACAAGCCTTGCATCTCATAAACTTAGTTAGGGCTCTTAACCAAACCACAATGTTTCTTGTTTAATGAGCACCAGTTGGGTTTACGGGTGTCAAGGCATGTTGGAGAGTGGAGAATCTCACATCAGATTAATGACAAAAGAAACTATTATTTATAAGTTGATGATTTATTCCTAATTGCACTGAGACATTTTGTGATAAAGTCATAAAACTCAGTATCTAATAAGTGGTTAGGACAATATCGATACAGTAGTGATTCACATGGCCTTCGAAAAGGTGCATTGGTTATAGTTAAATAATAATAATAATAATAATGTCTTAAAAAAAATACCTTTTATAAGAGTGCTTTTGGTAAATTTGGCATGTGTTGGGTTTGAACATAATGTTTTTTTTTTGGAACTTGTGAGTTCAGATTCTTCTAGCTAATAACTAAAATATGAACCATCCATTATCATAGTTACTTAGATCACAAACTTCAATTAAATAATCCTTGTCATAATTTTCATTCATTGTGTGCTAAGAAGTTGCCCAAAAAAGATGTAATAATAATAATTACAGAAGCAAATGTATTAATGTAATTAGCTAGCTAGCCATACAAAGGAGCTATAAAATTACTTTGATTTTGGCAGGTGATAGCTAGCTTGATAAACAAGGGAACACAAGAAATTAACAAAAAGGGACAAAACCCGTGGATCCATCATATCCATGATTTGATATTGGGGACTGGGGGGGTCATATCATATCAAAGTTTGCTTTTCACAAATTTAGGGAAATGACGTTCTTTAATTGGTTAAGAACTTAAGAAGAAGGTGATTACTAGTTTAGGGGTGTGCTTTTCTTTTCTGCTTTTGAGGAGAGAAGCCACTTTGAAATGACCAAGGAACCCTCTTCAAAATATTTTTCAAAATATTTTTGATGAACCCCAAATTGGATTTGGTGTGTGAAGTTGTGAACTACTAGACTGCTCTGTTTGTTCTTCATGTCTATCTATTGGATCCCACAATCTAGAAGACTAGAATGACAAGAATTTTCCTTTGAGGAGGACCTTAAGACATATTGCAGGTTTTGACCGTAATACATTCGATGGTTAGTTTTCTGATTAAGATTATTGCAACCAACTGTTCATGGAGACCTATAAAGAATTCTGTTATAAAGTATATATAGCATTTATTTTTTGTGTGTTTAACTTTGGAATATCCTGAGTTTTAGATAATGCACCAAGAAGATAAACGTTGTTTAAGAAAGATTAATGAATTCAAAGGTAAGTAAGTAACACTTGGCGGATAAAAGGTAATTTTAATGTTGAATTGCACTCGTATGGTGGTTCTACGAGACCTTTCGGCTGACAACGAAGCTCTCGACAACGCATAATGAAGGCCTAGTGTTCCAGTCGGCTTTTACCACCCTGCATATATACTTACTCCTACAGTGTCTTCCCTCTAGTTTGCAGTGGCCGATTGTTATATCATTGATTGTATCAGACTTCACTATCGGATTCTCCAGTTATTGTTGGATTTATTCTTATCCTTGGTTGGTGGTGGATGGTCTAGGGTTCAATGGACGCCTCTTTGTTGGCGGGAGTGGGTTTTGGTTTCATGTTGCTAGCGGATGGCTGTTGGGGCTTGATTGTGTTGCGCTTCGTTCGCTGCTCTATAGCAATATCCAAATATGAGAATTTAGATCTGGATTAGAGATTCGAGTCTCCCCAGGTTCTTTGCTCAAATGTGGACTAGATTTTCATGTTGTTTTCAACTTTGCATTTGAGATTTCTGTCACCTCCCATCTGGATTGAGAATGAGAATATTTGGTTCTTGTACTTCAAAAATTAAAACTAACAAAACAGGGCTAGATTTGGTTATGTTTTTTGCTGAAATTGAAAACCGAACCGACATTGATTTTTGGTTCGGTTTAGTTTTTTGTGTTTTAAGTTCGGTTTCAATTTGACCCCTTCATTTTTTTTTTTTCAAATTCTCATTCAAAATTCTTATTCAATTTTCATGCGAAAGGCCGTGCTTGCGCATTCAAAATCTCAATGATCCTAAAATATGACATTCAAATCTACTACTATCCATAAAATAAATAGTCCATATAAAGTACTACAGTTCAAAAATATTCCACATGCAAATAAAATTCAATAGGAAGTTCGGTTTGGTTTGGTCAAAACTATCAAAATAACATCATTTTATAGAAAGTTTGGTTCGGTTTTTCAAGGACCGAAACTGAAACCGAACCAAACTTATTCGTTTCGATTTGGTTTTCAGCTCAAATTTTTTTTTTTGGGGAGGGGGGTTTGCAATAATTACTGTTTGGTGGACTTTAGTCGTCTAAATTATTGTTGATGCTAGTTTTAATTTGTGTTACATCAACCAAGTTCAATTGCTTGTAATTATCTTTATTATTTGGATTAAATTCTTGTTATTACCTTGTACTTTAGGGGTCTAATCATTTCAGTCTCTGAATTTTTAATTTCATCAAAATGATTCTTGCACTTATAGGTCGACACGTGTCTGCTATCATAGGTTGACATGTGTCATTTTCTTTTACATTTACACATATCATATGTTGACACGTGTAAAAATCATTTTGATGAAATTAAAAGTTCAGGACTGAAGTGATTAGATTCCTAAAGTACATGGTAATAACAAGAATTTAGTCCTTATTATTAATACATAGTCGATCACCTTCCACTAGAAAAAAAAAAAAAAAAAAGGTAAGCAACTTCAACTAGTAATTCTTATTTTGTTTTGGTTAACAAGGTGAGTTCTCTTAAATACTGTATAGATTAGTCCAACCATCATGAACATAATGCCTCATCTAACTCAAAAAAAAAAAGATTAGAACTCTAAAGATGAATCTAGGGATTCTATGATCATTTTTGTTGTAAATCCCAAAAGCTACAAGGTGGCAGCTAGGACAGTAATACTACATTTGATTATATAAAAGTGATTTAACTTATGCCACTAATTATGCTTAAGCCACCATTATAATAACCCCATCTAGAAAGCCGCCTATTCGACTTGTGCTATAATTTTTTTAATAATTGTGAACAAAATAAGAGATAAAGTAAGGAGCAAGTACAACAACCATGATGAAGAATGGAGGTGATGAACAAAATAATTGATGAAGGCTAATTCCAAATGCTTACTTTGCGGAGAAGAAGCCAAATTTGGGGCCTCTCCTCCTCTTTGATTAGACACAACCAAACCCATCAAACCTACTTGGCTTGGTCGGCCTTTTGCTTCTGCATTTGGGGACCATTTGTATCATTGCAGAGGATTAATTAATTCTGGGCATGCACTAATCACATTGTTAAGAATGAATTAACCATTTAATTGCAAATGTAAACAGAGGAGGTTTATAGAACAGAATTCTGGGGAGTCTGTTTCACAAATGCCTTTTGCTTTTGCTTTTTTCAGTTCTCTTTTGTACTGAAAGTTACAAGGTAAAGTATATATGGACACAGAAATAATATTACAATGTATAAAGCATGTTGGATCTATGGTCCTGCAAAATTCACTTTCCAGATATTGTTGTTAAGGATTGAGTAGTTATTGCGTAGTTACGAACCACCACGTGTACACGTGGTTGTGGTTCGAGTCAATAAAATAGCTACAAAACAAATGGACCAATTAGAAGAATATGCAACAAAACATATGGACCAATTAGCAACAAAACTATTGTGAACCATTCATATGATATGTAGTCCGAGACTATTCTGATAATTTCTCATTAGAAATAGCCATCATGACTAAATTAACCGAGGAGCCAAACCTAGACCAAATTTCATGCATGTTGACTTTTATTCTTGACCAATAAGGTCATAACGAAGGCAATTTTTCACATCCAAATATGAAAAACTTCTTGTTTAGTCTATTTAATAAACTATATGAGAAATACTTTTTTATTGTTTGACGGTAAATTTCTATTTTCGGACATTTTCAAGCATGAAATTTTCCTACTCATACGTATATGGTCGTAATATGAACCAAATAAAAATAAAAATGCTAAATACAAGTCAATACTCATGATATATAAAAAATTATTGTCTGACAGTAAACTACACTTTATAATAAGAAGTTTTTATTGTCATATAGTAAATTAAAAGTTTTTATTGTCAAACAGTAAATTAAAAAGCTTGCATGAGAAATAAAAAAATATTTGTTGATTAAATGAATATTTTTTAAAATTACAGTCTTAACTTAGACAAAAATGTTTTTTGGGTCAAAATTTTTTTTTTTTGGGAAAGATTTTTGGGTCAAATTTGAAAAATATATACTATATGGTATATTCATATCATATCAAGTGGGTGCACTTTGCTGGACCCCTAAAGTGGTGATGTGTCTGCCTTATTCGTGACATATATGAATTTTCCTTTTGGTTTGGTTATTTATATATGACTTTTCCTTTTTGTTATTTATGAGATTTTTTGATGGAGTGCGACGGCCTTTATTCAATAATTGGAATAGTACAATTCATAGAAACAAAAATGAGACAGGAAAAAAAAAAACAAGAACAATAACTTGAATGACATAATCTGATGCAAATTGCATGAAAAAACAGCACAAGTGTCAACTGAGCCAACGCAAAAATTGACCGACCATGCGGATTCAACGCAAAATTGACGATAACCAATCTTACACAAACTCAAGGGAAATATTTTACCAAAGTAACTGGTAGTATGACCGACCATGCGGATCCAACGCAGGATTTGACGAAAACCAATCTTACGCGAACCCGAGGAAAATATTCTACCAAAGTAACCGAAATACCGATGTCACCGACCACAGGTGTCAAAATGTGGCTAAATTGGTAAACGATGCTTTACCAATAAGAGCCAAAAACTCGAATCCCAAGTTGCAAACCAAACACAACTAGAGACTTAGATCCATTCTAAAAAGTAAGTGGGGATATGGATCTAGCTATGAACTTGAACTTGGACCTGAACCTAGAACCTACCCGGATCCAAGGTCTTCCCAGATCTGAGATCCGTGTCCTGGCCCCAAGAGTAGCATCGGCCAACACATCTCGTCACGCATGCCACGCTGCCAACACCACCTCGTCCAATGATTGTCACTAACATAGCCTCCGATCGTTGGAGAAAGTCGACAAAGGGACAGCCCCATTGGGGATGTCGTGATCTACCCAGAGAGGTGTCGTACATATCATGACCCAATATAAACTGTGAGGTAAGCACATCACCAGAAAAAATGTCGCACTAAGATGACAACTTGACCCAACCAATTTTCTTTGAGATTGGAAAACTAGACCGTCGCGTCGCTTCACCAATCCACCCACAAGTGTTAAACAGTCTCATCTCACCACTCTTTGTCAACTGGCACCACCACCTGCTTGCTACATCGTCTTTCAGATGCCCTCGTTTGGGCTGTAGGCCACTAATTTAAGGGAACGCCCAAATCTGATGCTCCTCGTAGCACAAAGCACCCATGGAAGGAGACATGCCATAGGCAAAACGAGTTTGCAGACTGCACGTACCAAAAATCCAAGGGGAACAATGAGGATGACGCTAGAGTGCTACGTCGGTGTAGTAGTGTCGAGGGTGACACACTTGGTACTCAACAAACGAAGAGGCCAAAAGAAGGTTGCCGGTCGCAGGAGCTAGGGTTGAGAGACAGTTTCATCCAAAACCTAGTTATTTATAGATGAAATTTGATTTTAAATTTAGTGCATTCACTCTTGAGAAACAAAGGTTGTTCAAGCACATGGCTGGTGTACGTTTTTCGTTGTGGTTCCATTAGTCATGGTTAAACAAGGTTGTGCAACCATGTTTAGTCTACTAACTTTGGCACAAGCAACCAAGAGTTTTGGGTTGCCTTGGTGCTATCAATTAGGACAGTGGTTGCTGCAAGTTGGCTTGAGTTGGGACAAGTTGTCTAGCTGGCCGGCTTCTGTTGATGGTTTCTTGTTAGAGGATGTTTGGGCCTTCTTTATGGAAGTCATCAGTGCTACAAATTTGCTGAGGGTGATCGTCGGTGGTGGCATGTTGGTCCGTAGGTTGGTGATGGCAGTGGTTATAGTCATGGTTTTGCTGGTGGTGGCTTGGTCGGTGGTCACGACCATTGCATTGCTTTGGGAGTTCTTAAGTTGTTAGACCTCGTAGGTAAAGTTTGACTCGCTCCTTTGTGATCGTGGATATTACTTGGTGAACCGAGTGGGAATGTGAAGACCAAGACGTTGGGTTATCTACTGTTGAATCCTAATGCAGACCCAAATCTGATTCACTGGTGTGGGTTTGTGGTGATAGCGTTGCATGAAACTACGACCTATGAGTTCACATAAGATTATGTTTTCGTTCAAGAGTTTGTATCTTTATTGTCATGGACTTATAATAGAAGTCGGGCTCGTTTTTGTCGCCCATTTTAGGCGAGTCATTATTGTAAGTTGGATCCTTATTATTAATTTAATTTGACGTCTTCCAATAGGATAAAATAAATTGTGAATTATAAGGAATTATAGTATAGGCAGTTTGTACCCTATCCTCTATAGACTATAATCTATGTATGTAATTCACGATTGTAATACAAATTGTGCGTGATCTTCTTCTCTCTCTTAAGCTGACTTCCATTATCGCTCTAGTCCCTTCTCCCTGGAGTGAGGGTTTTCACCTTTTGTTTGAACCGAGTTTCAATCCTCAGTTTCAGTCGGGTGGTGATCAGGTCCCTTACATCTGTGGATGCTGAGGCACTGTTGTTTTACAGTTTGGTTTATCAACTGGATTGTTTGGATCTTCTCCAAGATGGAGTCTATGGTGAGCGAGATGGTCCAGAAATGGAAGATAGAGGATGCGAAGGACCTTGCCGTCATCAAGTTTGACAAGCTTGAACCTCTCGCAGTCAAGAGGTTCTGGTTAGTAGGTAGACTTTTGACCTGTAATCGGTACAACAAAGTTTCATTGATTCAATCTATGAAGAGGCTCTGGAGGACCAAGGATGAAGTGGCTATCTCGGTATGGGCGGATAGCGACCGTTTCCTCATCTCGTTCCGGACGGAATTCGATCGTAACCAAGTAATGAGAGGGAGCCCATGGAGCTTCGACAACTCATTACTACTTCTCTCTGTCACTGACGGTAAGGTGGATCCCCTTTCGGTAAAAATGGAGACTCAGGGGTTCTGGATTAGGATAAGGGGTCTCCCTCCTTATCTTCTATCTAGGGCCATGGGTAGAAAGATTGGGGCTATTTTGGGAACTGTTGTAGAGGTAGATCCAAAAATGGGTGGGGATTACTCTGGCAGTTTCCTCAGGGCTCGAGTGTGTCTTGATGTCTCTGTTCCGCTATGGCGTTGGGTGATGATCGACATTGGTGGAGATTGTGAGACTAAACTGCAACTTGAGTACGAAGACCTACCATTCTTCTGTTTCTTCTGTGGTAGACTAACACACTTCTCTTCTGGGTGTCCTCTAACAAGGGAGGGCTCCATCACTGAACATCACTATGGGCGACGGAAGACATCGTCCAGAAATATTTTCAACATTGATCCCACTGAGATGCTCACTGGTGCCAGCTCGGATACTCTCACTGGGGCCGATTCCGACACCCTTGAGAAGAGGCCTGGTTGGCGTATGAAGGCTCCCGAGCCATCTCTCTCTGGAAATGTTAGATCAAGGGAAGAACTGGAAGTCATTGACCCATGTTTGGACTCAGACATGGTGGTGGACCTTATGGGAACTGCACCTGCAGACGTCTCACCACTCTTTCCCAAACGGCGGCGCGTGGATAGTTTTACGCCGGCGGGTGGACATGACTCGGGTATGTCCGGTGTTAATTCTTTATTGAGCTACCCCATACCTCTGGAGAATATTATGTCTGCCATCCCTGCAAGGAGTGATCTCTCAACCCTAGATAGTGCCCCTGGTGGGGGCTTGCCTTGTCAGAAACATTGTATGGGAGCTTCCACTAGTTGGCCATTGTTAAATAATAAACTGGTGGAAGGAAGCTTTATGGGCTTTACGGGTTCAACTCTGAACTTCCAAGCTCCTTTGGGTATTGTGGAGCCCAGCTTGACCCAGCCTGTTGATTTTGGCCCAATTACAAAAAAAACCCAAAAGAAAAAGCCTGAAGCCCGTGGGGCTGAGCTGACAAGTGGGAAGACGTTGTTAGTCAAAGGAAAAAAGAATTGTTCTACAAAGGTGTCCCCTGTTATCGCGAGCCCCTACCCTGTTCCACTACCTGAAGACAAAATTATCATAGAGAAGCCATTGGCGACTCTAGCCGTTGAGAGAAGGGGTGACTTATCCATTCATGTCATGGGCTCAGATGCTCTTGGGGAACAAATTTTGACCGACCCGGTCCCCATGATCAATAGGTCTACGCAATTGATAGATTTTGACCACAAGGAGAAGGGAAGCAATGCTCATGTGGGGAATTTGTCTGCGCTGAATGGGGCTACTACCTCTGCTAATTTGAGTTCTGGACGTACTACAAATCGTCCATCCGTGATGGGTCCGGTTTTGACCCATCACGAGCAATGAATGTCATGTGTTGGAACTGTCAGGGACTGGGGAATCCCTGGACAGTGCAAGGGCTAAAAGGGTTGTTGACCCTCAATCTTCCCTCGATCGTTTTTCTCTGTGAGACGCTGTGTTCAGTTAACGAGATGACACGTATTCGTCATCAGGTTGGGTGGCGTAATATGTTTGCGGTTCCATGCAAGTTTATTAATAAGAAAGGTGGGAAAGGGGTATATAGAGTCGGAGGCATTGCTCTATTGTGGAATGAGGGCACCCCTGTTGCTCTCAATTCCTATTCTGATAACCACATTGACGTCCTGGTCGGTGATGTCTCTGATCCAAAAAGATGGCGTTTTTCGGGTTTCTACGGCCACCCTACGGTGGTTAATCGTCATCTCTCTTGGTCTCTAATGAAGCTCTTAGCACAAAAATCATCCCTCCCCTGGCTTATGGGTGGGGATTTTAATGAAATCCTTGTAAATAACGAAAAGTCGGGTGGTTTACATCGTAGTGTGCGGCAAATGAATGCTTTCAGGGAGGCACTGGATTTTTGCTCCTTGGTTAATATTCATGCTGCTGGTCCGCGCTTTACCTGGCGTGGAATTCGTGGTGGGGAAGAAATTATGGTTCGCCTTGATCGTTTCATTGCTTCCTCCTCATGGTCTGAGTTGTTCCCTGCTTCAAGAGCTGTAAATTTGATGCCCAATAAATCTGATCACCTACCCATTTTGTTTGAGATTAGGGAATGTTCTCCAAGAAGGAAGCGAAAAAAGAAAATTTTCAGGTTTGAGGATAGATGGTTGCTAAATGAAGAGTGCAAGAGGTGTGTTGAGGATGGGTGGAACTGTGCTGCTGGGGATGATCCTTTTGCAACGATTTGTTTCAAGATTTCTAACACGAGGAAGGCTCTTATGGATTGGAGTAGGTCTTGTCATGGGAATATTAAGGAAGATATTGAGCGGACCCGTGCAAAACTTGCTCATTACTTTGATCTGCCCTGTTCGGCCCCTCCGTTGGAAAGTCGGTTGGAGCTTGAGTCCAACCTACATAAATTGCTACAACAGGAGCATGCTTTTTGGAAACAACGAGCTAAAGTTTTTTGGCTCACTGATGGAGACATGAACACCAAGTTTTTCCACCAAAGTGCAACCAATAGGAGAAGGAGGAATTTGATAAAGGGTATTTTCAACGGTGCTGGTGTTTGGTGCACTACTGATGATGAATTGGAGACAATTATTTTGGACTATTATGGGAAGTTATTTGCTACCTCACGGCCCACTAATATTGTTGAGACTGTTGGTCTCCTTCCATGCATTATTACTGAGGATATGAACAGAAGGTTATCCATGCATTTTACTATGGAGGAAGTTTATTTGGCGCTCAAGCAAATGCACCCATCTAAGGCTCCAGGCCCTGATGGTTTCTCCCCAGGCTTCTACCAACATTTCTGGCCACTGGTTGGTAATGATGTGGTGCGAGCTATTCAGAGCTTCTTGGAGTCTGACGCTAAGATCCAACAACTGAATCACACCCATGTTACCTTAATCCCAAAGGTCAAGAATGCCCAAAACATGTCACAGCTCCGTCCCATCAGTTTGTGTAATGTTCTTTACAAACTTGGCTCTAAGGTGTTGGCTAATAGATTGAAACCTTTACTGGACCAGTTCATCTCGCCTTCTCAAAGTGCTTTCGTCCCCGGGAGACATATCTCCGACAATTCCTTAGTGGCGTTTGAGATTGCGCACTTCTTAAAACGCAGAAATGAAGGGAAAGTGGGTTATGGTGCTCTCAAGCTTGATATGAGCAAAGCTTATGATAGGGTTGAATGGGACTTCCTTGAGGCTGCCTTGTTAAAGCTGGGTTTCCAACATTCTTGGGTGGTTTGGGTTATGCGGTGCGTCCGCACGGTATCTTACTCTATCATTTTAAATGGGGAGCCTAGAGGTTTAATCAAACCTTCTCGGGGTCTTCGGCAAGGGGATGCCATCTCTCCTTATTTGTTCCTCATCTGTGCTGAGGTGTTGTCTCGATTGATTACGGCGGCAGAGTCTCAACAGCGACTTCATGGTGTCAAAATTTGTAGAACTGCCCCTAGTATTAGCCATCTTTTTTTTGCAGACGACTCTTTCATGTTCTTTAAGGCTGTTGACACTGAATGCCAGGAGTTGAATGCCATTTTCTCAAACTATGAACTTGCCTCGGGACAGAAGATTAATTACGACAAGAGCTGCATCTCGTTCAGTCATAATGTCCCTCTCGATCAACAAGAGTTCCTTGCAGGTCTGCTCAAGGTGGTTAGAGTGGACAAACATGATACTTATCTGGGCCTTCCGACTGAGATTAGCTACTCTAAAAGGGAGGCTTTTGGGTTTTTAATTGACAGATTCCAGAAGAAACTGAATGGTTGGAGGGGAAAGTTATTGAGTGCGGCCGGTAAAGAGGTCCTCATTAAGGCTGTTATGCAGTCCATCCCTAACTACGTCATGAGCTGTTTTGAGATTCCCAAATGGCTCTGCCAGGATCTTCACCAAATTATGGCTAGATTTTGGTGGGGTTCTAAGGACAATGGAAAAAAGATTCATTGGGTTGCATGGGATAAGTTGTGTACCCCGAAATCCGAGGGGGGGATGGGTTTCAAGAACTTGCATTTGTTCAATCTGGCCCTTTTGGCCAAACAGGGATGGCGTTTAATCACTCGCCCTGACTCCTTAGCTGCTCGGGTTTTCAAGGCTCGTTACCATCCTAATTCTAGTTTCTTGAAGGCTGTGGAAGTTCCTGATATGTCGTTTTCTTGGCGTAGCATCATGGCTGGTAGAAAGGTTCTCTTGAGGGGAGCTCGTTGCCAGATTGGTGACGGGTACGGGGTTTCTTTGTGGAACGACCCATGGCTCCCCTTACCTCACAGTTTCAAGCCTTTTTCCTTACCCATGGTGGGCACTGAACTTTGGAATGTCGGGGATATCATTGATCAGGATAATCATGCTTGGATCCATCCTGTGATTGACGACCTTTTCACCGATGCAGAGGTTGACATTATTTTGAAAATTCCTCTGAGCTTGCGGATTTCGGAGGAGAGAATATGTTGGCACTATGATAAGCACGGCTTGTATAATGTGAAGAGTGGGTATCACCTTGCCCGTGCCGCTGATAACAACGATTTGCAGGGGTCGTCTTCGGAGTGCAATGGATACACGGGGATGAACTTGTGGAAGAAGGTCTGGGGAGCACATGTCCCTCCTAAGGTACGTGTCTTTATGTGGAGGCTCCTAAGGGGTAACCTTCCCACCCGTGTGGCTCTCTCTAAAAAAATTTTCATACCTGAGGTGCATTGTGTCTTCTGCAATAATTATGATGAGAGTGATGCCCACGTGTTTATGCATTGTAAAGCCTTGAAGTGCTTCTGGACTTTTTCCTCTGTTGAGATAACTACCATTGCAAGGCATGGGCTATCTCTTCATGATTGGCTCCTTTTGTTAATTGAGTCCCCACGGGACCAAAATGCTGACCACCTTTTCATGTCTCTTTGGGTAATTTGGTCTGAAAGGAACAAGATGATTTGGGAGGGGGGCCACTACAATCCTTTGTTTATGGCTTCTTGGACACACAAGCTGCTAGAGGATTACCAAAATTGCCACCCCAAAGAGGTCAAGAACAAGAGACGTCCTGTTTCTCAATGGGAATTTCCTCCTAGTGGTCGGTTGAAAATTAACGTGGACGGGGCCTTTCATCCTGATTCTCATACGGGGGGCATTGGTGTGGTCGTGCGTGATGGGGAGGGGTTGTGTGTTGCTGCATTTCATCGCTCTATCACCCATGTCATGTCAGCTTTTCATGTTGAGGTGGAAGCTTGTAAGGCCGGGCTTCTCATTGCCATCCAACAAGGGTGGGATGATATTATCTTGGAGACGGATTGCGCTACTATGGTTGCGGCATTGGCTAGAACCGAGGATGACCTATCTGATATTGGTCAAATTATTGGTGACTGCAAAGACTATATGCTTGCTTTCACCTCTCTTTGTAGTCGACATGTTTATCGCGAAGCAAATCGTGTAGCCCATCGTTTGGCACACGTTGCTAGTTTCTCTAGTGTTGATGAGTTATGGATAGGTGACACTCCCTCTATCATTGAGGATGTTATCTTTGAAGATATTTCCCGTACTCGAGGTATTGGTTTTATGTCCCCCTCGATGTACAACGTTTCTCATCGTTCTTAATATATCTTTGTTTCTCTCAAAAAAATAATCTATGTATGTAATCACAATATTCATGATATATCTCTAGAAAATTCTTCAATCTAGGATATCTAGCTCTTAACTTCCGGAAAAAATTAATATGTTTTTCATTTTTGTGCTAAATTAAATGATTCTTTTGTCCAGTGGTCCAATGAGTTGTTGTTTCCAATTTGGGATGATGGTGATACTTAAATTTTTCTGTATTATTGTAATATTGTGTAATTTGCTGCTTTTAAGGTTGTGTGCTGTTTCTTCTAAAAAAAAAAAAAGGTTGTGTGTTGTTAGCTTTAATTTGAATATCTTTATTTAAAGTGAAACACATGTAATACCTAAAAAACAAAAGGAGGCACAAACACAATGCTCTGGCTTTTAAGACTTTTATTGTTGGTAGAGAGAAAAATAATCAAACACAACCAAACTCCAAAAGGCAAGCAGACAAAAGCTCAATTTTAGAATAATTTTCCAACAAAATGCATAACTATTAATCATTCTCATTAAACAAGAGACCAGCCAAATAACAAAGTAAATGTGTAAGAGCATTTCTAGTGGACATGTCAAAGTAAATGTGTAAAATACAAGTTTTTTTTTTTGGCAAGAAAAAACTTCATTCAACAAGAGACTAGCCAAATTAAACAGGGGGACTTGGTAAACCATCAAGCAACAGAATTATAGATAAGGAAGGAGGGTGTTGAACTGAGTCCGAAGGACACTTCCCACTGTGAACTAGATGAGCTGTTTTATTAGCTTTTCTACTAGTTCAAAACTAGCTAAAATGCCAAGTTGAGGAGATTTGGAGGTTTCAATAGAAAAAAGTCGATGTTAAAAGAATATATTTATTTTATTATATTTAGTTTATTCTAGATGCATGGACACAAATTATTGTTTGGGTTTAATACGGGTCCCACATAGAATTAAAAACTTGCCATAAACATTGAGTTCATTTTTGCTCACACCCCCTAGTTAAGGTGTGAGCATCACACCCCCTTAGGTGTTTGACACCTATCAAAATTTTAATTAATGCATGTTAACTCATGGTTAACTTTTATATCTATTTTGTTTTTAAATATTATCTCTTTATTTAAATATTTGTTTCTTTCAATGAGAGAGAATCTCTCTTCCTAATTAATTGTAAACTCTTCATTAATATTCTACACTTACACCAAACAAAAATAAATGTGAAATATAATCATATTTAATTCTAGGGTTGATTAACCCGGAAACAAGGGGAAAAAAAGGAAACAAATCCTATTTAATTATGGGCTGATGAACCCGGAAAAAAAAAAGAAAAAAAATCTAATTAATACCAAATTAAATGATTAAATAGTTTTCAAAAACTTGTTTATTTTTTTTGAATGGACAAAAAAAAACTTGTTTATGCTTTCACTTCTTTTGTTATTTTTTTTCAAAAACTTGTTTATGCTTTTTTTTATATGCCCCTTCTCACAAAACTAATTAATCATTTAATTTGTTTTTTTTCCTGGATCATCAGCCATAGAATTAAATAGGATTTATTTTTCTTCCTTGTTTCCCGATTCATCAGCCATAGAATTAAATAGAATTTATATTTCATATTTTTTTTGTTTGGTGTTGTGTAGAATGAATAGTTTGTAATTAATTAGGAGAAGAGATTCTCTCTCCTCATTGAAAGAAACAAATATTTAAATAAAAAATAATAATAAAAGTTAATCATGGGTTAACATTAATTAAAATTTTAATAGGTGTCAACTTTCTAAAGGGGTGTGATGCTCACACCCAAGGATTAAAATATCGTTCGCGACATATATATCGGGAGCTAAAAAAAAAGATATATCGACAGATATATCATTATCGAAGAAATATCGGAGATATTTTTCTTTAAACACGATTTAAGGGAAATAATTATTAAAAAAGTCAATAATTGATTACAGGAGATATATGACAACTTTATCTACATCCAGCAGGAGTTCCTAGCAGGTTGAAATTGCGCTCGTCCATCTACTAACGTGCAATAATCAAACCAAGTCATAGAACCCATATAGTTTGTATTGTAGTTATGCACATGATAGTCATAGATCTCTTTTGAGCTCCCTACTGTTTCTCCTAAAAGGGGATAGTAAGGATGAATCCAATCTGGTTGGGTATACGTCTCCAAGCTGATTATAATTATAAGCTCCATATTGCACTTGTACATCTCCATATTGATTATAACCATAAGCTCCGTAGCCAAATTGCTCACTAGAATTATGACCATGAGATTCGTTTGATGAGTTTTCATTGTGCTCTGTTCCTAGGCTCATAGAATCAAAACTTATAGTAATTGAATCAGCATCAGATTGACTACCTTGATTGCTAGGTGCACGTGCACCTCTTCTCCTGAAGTTATGTTTCCCACTAGCACCATGACCAGCTAATCTTTCCCCATGGTCTTCATCTTGAGTGGCATGATCAAAGATTTGTTCACAGGTAAAAGGGCTCATTCCTTCACCAACTTGGGATTGGCCATAATCGTACCCTCTGTCTCCACCAGCTCCACCATTTCCTCCATCTTCATCATCGTCTGAAGAACTGTCTGGAGTTGCTGTCCCACCAAATGCATCATCACTAGCTGTGTCATCATTTGGGTCTCCAATAACCTCCTCAGATAAAACCCTCTCAACATTAACTCCTTCGTTCATTGCTTCTTCTGCTACTCGTGAATCAGGGTTGTTGTCATCATCATCAAGGTGTACTGGCATTATCCAGTCCTGTAGTGGATCATTAGCATCCTCATATGGCTCACTTACAACATGTAGAAGGTCTATATAGTCATTTTTCTCTTTTTTCATAATTGATGGAATCCAATGATGATAATTGGCCAATTGCCTTCATTAGTTCTAAGTTTCTAACTTCTAAGCACCATATAAGAAATTTAAAGTATGAATTAAGATTTTAAACCCAAACAACCGTTGTACCTTCAAAATCTATTAATTGATTTTTTTTTTTTTGGTAATTTTTTTTCTCTAAAAATCTCATGTCGGGATATTGTGAAGATATATCGGGATATATCGGGATATATCGGGATATATCGGGATATATCGGCAATATCGGAGATATTTGGCGACGTCGGAGAGATTTCGGAGATATTTGCAGACATGATAAATTATTGTGGAATGATATATCGGTAGCTTGAAAAAGGGATATATCGACAGATATATCGGCGTATCGGCAGATATTTTAATCTTTGCTCACACCTTAACTAGGGGGTGTGAGCAAAAATGAACTCATAAACATTTGACTGTTTGATTCTCTTGTGCCAAATTTGACAGTAAATGCTTATTATTTCTTGTCTACAAATATCCAAATTTTGATACCTAATACCCCATAGATAGTTCGAACTGTGTAGGAACAATAATATATTTTGGCTCGAATGGTTTGTAAAGGAACCCTATCTTCTCTGATCCATTCGACACGTGCAATTTCTTTTCCGTCGATATGCCCTGCAATTTGTACTTGAATTTCTTTTGTATCTGCCTGTTTAGTTAATTCAATAACTTTTTTCATTGCTTTGCGAAATGAAACTCTATTATTTAATTATCCGGCTAGAAATTCTGAAGAATATTGAAGATGAAGCCCATAGGCTTTTTTCCACCTCATCAATGATCATGTTGTTAGAGAAGTAAAATTGGTGTTGTTAGTCAGTAAGCTATGATCTGTTAGTTATTTGGAATAACTGACAACGTGGAGGTTACGGGGTCGAATCTCAATGACATCAGGGATTGGGTGGGGTGGGGTAAAAAAAAAATGGTGTTTTTAAGCTATTCAATCTTTCCACATGGATTTGGCCTGTCTATTGGAGTTGCTCTACTGCTTTAGTATCATTTTACGCTTTTATTTGGGCAGACATCTTCATTTTCTTAATACACATTCCACTTTTTTTCCCCCCTCTTTTTTTTCCCTTCCTCTAATCTCTTTCTCTCTCCCCGACTGCTCCGACCCGATCGAGTTGCTCGGGTTTGTGGTGAGTCACAGGTAAGGTTTGACTGAAACGGGTTAGGCCATGGTGTTGTGCGCTTGGCAGCCGGAGACCATATATAAAGAATCACCCTCTAGTTTGCAAAGCCTTAATTAGTTCGCAATCTGTTTTTGATATAATTTCATTCTTAAAGCAATTGCATGCTTTAGCTTGAATAACTGATGCGTATCCAAGAGAGGGACGAAAACCTGCCACGATAATAGTTTAGCTAGTTTTGTACGCAACTGCTGGAAATCCAGACGGTACGCACCTACCTCTAATACGTGTCATACCGTACGACGACGACATATGACTCATTTATGTCGTCGTCGACACAGCTAACAGTAGGTATTAAAAATACAGGATGCACGAAGCCTTTGGCAGGCTGGAGAGGAGAAGGCCGGCCGGGCAGAGTATTTGCCTGTGAAATTAACTTGCTGATCGACGTACATCAACGTCGACCAATCTATTAAACAGTGAGTAGTACGTGACTTATACGTACTGCATCTGCATGCAACTGTACGCAACTGTTTTACAGGGTTTTTAATAGGAAAGGAATACAACCCGTGAAGCAACAAAGGAATTAATCTACACCAAATCCTCACATGCATGGATATCTTTGGGAGGCACACACTGGTAATCTCTGGTATAACAGTACTGGTAATCTCTGGTATATGTTCAGGTGCACTTTGTTTTGAACTCGACCGTACTGTGTATTAATTGGGTGGATCAGTGGTAATCAAACAACATATATAGTAGTGAGAAATATCATTGAGACTAACTTATGATTATTTCGTTGTTCTTGGTATATATATTAGACACTAAAAGCTTCAATAGCTAGCCAGAAAATGAGTCAATATTCCCCTCCCGTCATGCCCATTGAGGCAAGGCAGACAAATGTTGCTAATTTTGGATTGAGGCAAACATCGGAGAAATATAACTTTGTCTAAGAATTTATATGGGTTTACACCCGTCTCCACCTATTGCCAAGTAATGTAGGCTGAATGCATATAGATTTCTACAATGTACATATATTAAGTTAGTTAAAAATTTCCCTTGAAATTAGCCCAATTAGTATGTAATGAGAAAATGTGAGAAATTGAGTTAAGATTAAGTACATTGAGTTAAGGTTCGAATGTTCGATCATTTTTAATATAAAAAAAAAACTGTTAAGAATTCCTTCTCACTATACATGTAAACGTGACAACATACGACTACTTATCATTAGTGAATGCACATATGTCTGAAATCAACCACATAGTGAACCTAACACCATTCAAATCAACCAGACAACCATATATATTCTCGACTTCAATTCCCACACAATCTGCTAGTACGTACGTGCCTCATAATTTCTATGGTTCCTATCAAATTTCGTAACGCATATTTTTCGTCCATTATTGTTTCTTTTCCAAAGGAAAATGTCAAACAAAACGGTCGAGCTAGCTTTTGTTGATATTCGATCTTAACACATATATTGACCAAGAAAAAAATATATAACATGGCATTGGGTGATGATATTGGGCCTTACGAGGGTAAATTCGTGGGAGATGGCATTCTCCAAGATAATTAATTGTTGCTTTTATTGAATCTGGCTTCATCTTGATTGGATGCTTTATGCCAATTAATGATCTAGTAATTTTGGATAAAGCAAGAATGTGTTGGGAGTCCGAACAATTTGAGAACTTTTGGGAAAATACCCATTGCCCTATTGGAAACACCAACAACGAAGTTTAATTGCTCGGTTTTCTCTCAATCAACGACTATGAATCTTGACTTTAGAGTTTAGGGCATTGAGCTTTTAGGGCTATAATGGAGGTTTTCTTTCTTTTGATGGCTTTGGGCAGCTCCCGGTAATTTAAAACCGTGACGCGGACCTCTTAAGATAGTTCGACGACGGTGGCAATGGTTTCCTGATCTACGACACAAACGTGAATGTACATCTTAAAGGTGTTTCTCTTCTTCTTTTTAAGGCAACGTCGGGTTTTGGATGCCCGAGTGCTTCTGAGGTTGGAGCTGAGGTACATGCGTTGCTTCTAGGAGGTGGTTGCACTATTGTAGTCAAAGGCGGAGCTAGAAATTGATGTAAGGGAGTGCTAAAATTTTACTTCTTTATTAGAGTATAGAGTAATTTTAAATTGGGGTGGGCTGCAATTATATTTTTGTTCAAATTTAAGCTAAATATTTGTACTTATTTCATTTTTTACTTGCTAAATATACATTAATTTTTTTTTAGGGTGGGCTACAGCCCAGGGCAGCCACCCCCTGGCTCCGCCTGTGATTGTAGTTGACGACGATGGGTCATCGTGTTAATTAGCCCAGTTTGTTAAATTAAGCTGTTGAAGATCTGGGCCATCATCGTATGTCGATGGATCTACTTGACGACGATGACAACTTGAGTGTTGGTTCGAGGCGGAGCTGGGTGTTTGCAGCTGGAGTAACTAACGGCGACGACTGGTTGTTGGAGTTGAGCTTAATTTTGTGAGGAAGCTTTGGAATATATATATTAGATCTTCATAGGGAACACAAACTAAAGAATTTTAATTTTTGAGTCAAAAAAATAGAGATTTTTTAGGCAAAATTGTTGGAGATGCTTTTAGTATATAGTACATATAGGGAGGAACGTCTTGAGTGTTTTGGGCACTAGTGTTTTGGATTTTTTTAAGACCTCACTTATAAGTGGCAAAATTGAGATTTACAGATCTAACGGTCCAGATTATTGCTGACATGCCTGAGCACTAGTGCTTTGGGCATTGTAGAATTTTCCCATGTAGGGTACCCTATAGAGAAAACTGAAGAGAAATAGAGTCATTTACTTAAGAATGTTGGTTGTCTTAAAATGTTCTTCAAAATAGCTAAAAAGGTAAAATAAAGAAACTGATGGAGATACTTTTACACAACCAAGTCGTCATACTCATAACAATATATAGCACTCAAAACCAGTCAATTCGTCACCATAGTATCAACAATTTGTTTTAATTTGTTATTTGATTGAATTATTTTTTAGTTTTTATTTTGTTTCAATTCGTATGTGTGTATATATGTGGAGATCGAACTGCTTCTCTTTGGACGATTTGGAGATGAACGATTTTTATTGTAAAGCTAGAAATGGAAAATTAACGATTTTGTTGTTCGGAAAAATAAAAAAGGAATGGAATTCCGTTAAATTGGCGAAGCAAGAACGTTCATGCATGGCACATTTCACCTGTCATTCATCTTGCATGACCAATATATGTGCTGTTATAACTCTAGCTGGTATCTTTTTACCTCTAATTTAAATTTTAATAATATCTTCAACGCTAGCTTTATGAAAATTTGCAAGGAATTTATTAGTTACTAATTTGATGATCTGTGTGATCAAATTATTGGCTTGGTTTAGATCGAGCTTAGTTTGTTGGTTATATGCTTAAGCATCGCTTGCAACTTCTTTTGAAGCTTGAGTTTTGCTTGACTTGGTTTGTTTGTATGACAAACTCATGTAATGAGTTCGAGCTTATTATGCTTGGTATATAACTCAATGACAAATAATCAAACAAATAAAAATGTGCGATGTTATCTATAAATTGTTCGGTTTGAGTTGTATTATGTTTCTACGTACCATTTCTTATTGTAAGCACTTGAGTATTTAACACTTATAAAAGTAAAATGTCTAAATTAGTCTAAGTTATGGGCCAAGCTTAATTAAGAGAATGAGCCGAGTTTCAATGAGCAAGCTGATTTCAAGCCTAATTTGAATTGTTTGGTGATTAAATACGAATTGTTCACGAGCTCTACGAGTCACGTATAGCAAATCTCAAAATTGGCATAAGCTCTTTGCGAGCTGAGATTGAATGAGCTAAACACAATATGATCAACTCGAGCTGTATTGAGCCAATTTATTGATTTACGATGTATAGAATTTTCCTGGTAAATTTTTTAGTGATGTGGCAATTAATCCATTCCGTTTTGCACCTTTAAAATTTTCTATTTAAAGGATCAACAGTACCATTAGAGCACTACCCAATATCACTATGTACCTATGCAAAATAGACATCACATTTATTCCATGGCATTCATCATTCCAAGTATTGCAATCCCTATTAGCAGCCTCCAAGCTAGTCAAACTGGCTGCAAGCCAAGCGAAAGGTGCACGTACATATTCCACATGATATACCTAGACTAGAACTTACCACTTTCATCAGATCTATCATCTCTAAACAAGATGACCCGAAACCCTTTTACGTTTTGGATTTGGGGGTTCTTGTCAACCTAATGGAAAAATGGAATCATTGCCTGCCAAATATTCGATATTTCTTCGCAGTCAAGTGTAACAATGAGCCTGCATTCCTTGCAGCCATGGCCACACTTGGTGCAAGCTTCGATTGCGCTAGCAAGGCCGAGATAGAGGCTGTTCTTTCTCATGGTGTAAGCCGCTCCAAGATTGTTTATGCCAATCCATGCATGGGCGAGTACCATTTAAGGCATGCAGCAAGCGTCGGGGTCAATGTTGCTACCTTTGACTCCATGGACGAAGTCACGAAGATCCGAAGGTGCCACCCCAAATGCTCCTTGTTGCTACGGATTGCGGTCCCGAATGACAAGAGCTCGTGGCGTGCATTGGGGACCAAATTCGGTGCATTGCCTGAGGAGGTTGCACCGCTTCTTTGTCACGCCCACAGAGCCGGCTCGAGAGTGGTGGGAATATCTTTCCACGTCGGTTCAAAAGCTTCCGAGTCGAAGGTTTACCGTGGTGCCATAGCTGCCGCTCGGGCCGCATTTGATGTGGCCGATGAACTAGAGATGCCCAAAATGCATGTGCTTGATATTGGTGGTGGTTTTAAAGCCAACCCCTTATTTGATGAAATAGCTGAGACCATAAATGATGCTATATATCAAGGACTACTTCGCTGAATCTCATGATGATCTTGATGTCATTGCCGAACCGGGTCGGTTCTTTGCCGAAACAGCCTTCACAATGGTTGCAAATGTGATGGGGAAGAGAGTGAGAGGTGAGAAAAGATCGAGAGTATTGGATTAGTGATGGAATCTATGGCTCATTTAATCTCCCAGCTTATGATAGATCATCTATGATAGTATCACCACTACTTCATAGTCATCATCTTCATACTCATAATCCGGTACCGGCGACATATCCGTCAACAGTTTTTGGGCCAACTTGTGATTCACTGGACACGGTTGTGGATGACTGTAAGTTGCCGGAAGTAGAGTTGAATGATTTTCTTGTGTTCCATAACATGGGTGCCTACACAACTTCAGCTGCAACCAACTTTAATGGCTTCTACATGTCGGCCATTCCAACATACCTAACATTTACAAGTGCCAATAGTTAAATTAGGTGTCTCTAGTGTTGGGTTCTATACATTAGCTAGAACTTTCCTTTCTTTGGCTTAATTTTTTTTATTTACTTTTCTTTTTCTACATAGTCTTACAAAACCAATGTGTAATTTCTTATGACCAATTGAGTAGCTGTGAGAGGTTCAACCAGAGAATGATATCATTTTCTCAATTAAATTAATGATGATTTACTAGTAATACAAATATAAAATGTGTGTCACATGCTTTTAATGAAGGTGATTTCGTTACCAAGTCGTCTTCATGCATATTTGCACGTGCAAGATAAGACCTTTTAATGGACAATCAAAAATTAAACACATAGAAATCATGTCAAATCAATTTCTTATGAATTTAAGAATCGTAGAAAATGAATTAAAAAGCACTCTGCTAGAGTTTCGTTATTTTAGGATTCGTTTAGTAGGCATTCCATCTTTGTGGTTAAGGTTGTATTCTTCCTTTCTTAGTGTGGAGGATACATCCTTAACGACAAAGGTCTCATGCCTGCTAAATATTATCTTGTAGACTACAGTCTTAACTAATGTGAATTAAAAAGAATACAACCTTAAAGAAAAGTTGTACTCTTCCTTCATCGGAGTCGTTAAGGCCACAAAAACTAATTACCAACCGGAAAATGATTATAAGTAGGCTGGGGAACTAGGAGTATAACTCCTAAATGATCGATTGTTGCTATAGGTTTGGTGGCTACGATGGGCTTCATGGTGGCTAAGGAATGATGAGAAGAAGTGAAAGAGAGACGTCAAAGGTGAGAGACATGAGAGGAAATGTGAATGAAAGACCGATGGTTTATCCAATTTATTGAGTGAATTTTTGAATTTAGGATATAGTACACAACTAGTTATCGATTTCACATTTTATATAACTGAAGTATCTTCAGAGAAGCAAATTTCACGGCAGATACTCTGACGAATTTAGGTAATTCGGTAGTGGGTTCTAGATATTGGGAGAATAATATTTCTTTCAATATTCTGTCAGTGTTCAACTTTGACCAATTTGGCGTTGACTGTCCTTGTAGCTTTTGTTTGTAATTATTTTTTCTTACAAAAGAAAAGTGTCTTTGTAAGTTCAAAATGGTGTAGTGGACATACTTCAACATTAACAAGAATTTGTGGAGGATGATGAACATGTATGGTTTAATTATAAATTATTAGGGTGGCAAAATAAATTTGGACTAACAAAACCAAAAGATTGGCCCGGTAAGATTGGGTTTATCCTAAAACACACCCAAATTCCAATTTCCAGATACACACCTACCACTTGTACAGGCTGTACAGCAGAAACGACACCGTATCTCCCCATTTCCATAGTGCTTAAGATGACACTGAGATAGAGAAAGAGAATTGAGTCGGCCATGGAGAGCAGACTCTCAGCCTCTCTAGGCCTCCCCTCTCCAAACCCAAACCGCCACCACTCTCAAACCTCCAATGACTTCCACAACCTCTTCACCCACCTCACCTCCCCAAATCCCCAAGATGCCCTCACCCCAACCACAACTCACATCCCATTCTTCGCCTCCACCACCACTAATTGGGCCTCCAAGACCCGGCCCAAGACCCAAACCATAATGAAGAACCTTTCGGTGTTCGAGCGGGCCCTCATCGGAGCCGGCGGCGGTGGCATAGCCGGAGCCTTCACCTACTTCTGCCTCCACCCTCTGGACACGATCAAGACCAAGCTCCAGACCAAAGGCGCCTCCGACATTTACGCCAACACCTTCGACGCGGTCCTCAAAACCTTCCAGAGCAAGGGCATTTTGGGGTTTTACAGCGGCATCTCCGCCGTCATCGTGGGCTCCACCGCTTCCTCCGCCGTCTATTTCGGTACCTGCGAGCTGGGCAAGTCGGTTCTGTCCAAATTACCCAACTACCCTCCTGTCCTCATCCCTCCCACCGCAGGAGCCATGGGCAACATCGTCTCTTCGGCCATAATGGTGCCCAAGGAGCTCATCACGCAGCGAATGCAAGCCGGAGCCAAGGGCAGGTCCTGGCAAGTGCTGCTGAAAATCATTGAAAACGACGGCGTTTTGGGGCTCTACGCAGGCTACTCTGCAACACTGCTGAGGAACTTGCCTGCGGGGGTGTTGAGTTACTCTTCCTTCGAGTACTTGAAAGCCGCGGTTCTGAGCAAGACGAAGCAGGCCCAAATGGAGCCCATTCAGAGCGTCATTTGCGGCGCATTGGCCGGGGCTATCTCGGCCTCCATTACGACGCCGCTTGATGTTGTGAAGACGAGGCTGATGACTCAGAATGTGAATAAGGTGGCCGCTGTTGTGCACAGTGGGGTTTCGGCTACGGTGAAGCAGATTCTCAGGGAAGAAGGGTGGGTGGGATTCACAAGAGGAATGGGGCCGAGGGTTCTTCACAGTGCTTGCTTTTCGGCATTGGGCTACTTTGCTTTCGAGACCGCCAGGCTTGCCATTTTGAATGAATATATCAAGAGAAAGGAGTTGCAAGAAATGGGTGATGCTCCTGCTTGATTGATGTTTCTATTGGGTTTGACATCTTCTCTTCCATATATCTTTTCGATTTTCGTTCTCCTTCCTTCTGCTGGTTACATTTCATTCAGAGTAATAGTAAATTCTTGTTGCAATTTTCACTATCGTATAATATTCATTTCTATGAGTAATGAGTAGAAGACTAGAAGTAGAACCATTACCTCATTTTGTAATTCCAATCGGTACTATATATATGTTCCTCCTTTCCCAAAATGTTAATGGTAATGCATTGCCCCACTATCAATAATTCAATATCATTACATTAATTACTATGTATATCATATGCAGGTTTGAGTAAGAAGTATTTGTTTCCTTGTTTCTTTACTTGAATATCTTTGCATTTCTAGAATCCTGTTTTTTTTGTTAGCTAGAAAGACATGGGAAAATGATTATCACGGCACAGGATTGAAGACTGATCAACCTTAGGGTCTTGTGTTGTGTACTGTAGATGTCTCATAGAAAACCAAGTTACCTGATTGTATTTACCACAGTTGTTATTGGTACAATTTCCTCATCCTCCATGGAAATGATTTATTGTATACAACGCATCATTCCAAGGAGCTATGAAAATAATCATCGTAAGTGCTTCATGCTGTAGTAAAAGTACTTTCAAGTAGATTGTTATTTTCTATTTGCCCTACCAAATTAGTTGAGGAATTGTCCACATGGATGACCCTTAACAGAAAAAGAAAAGAGTCAAAATTGATTCCTTAATTGATCTCCTTCTCTCCTTGTTATATTCTCCTCTCCCCATTAGTATATCTGTAACTACATTAGCTTCTCTCAAGGTACGCCTTTCTTTTTTAGTTATGTACTTCTGTTCCATTTATCATCTTCCTTGTATTAATGGATTTGCACATAGCAGATTTAATAGTAATGCAACACATAATTCTGTGGAGCTATGAACTTTTGTGGGGCTTGATGCTGTAACGATGATAAAAAATGCTAAAATAGATTAGTTTACTTCATTTTCCCTGCCAAATATGCTAGGGAATTGTCAAAATGTGTAGCCCCTAACAGAAAAAGAAATAAATCAAAGAAAGGAATTATAAAATGTGTTCTGTAGTTTTAATGGGTGAAGACATTGTCTGAAATAACAGACAATGTTTATGACAAGTTGATGCGGCAAGTGATGAAGACTTTCAGGATTGACCTGAAACTTGAAAAGGCTAAACTCTTTTTCTAAAACTCTTGAGCTCTGTCGAAGAATCATGGTCTTCGATCATTGTCCTATTGCAAAACTATGTTTTTTCTATCTGGTGCTTGGATGAATTATATGATGCGCATCCTTCCCATCCCAGAAAACAAACAGAACATATGACGAGGCCTTCAAAAAGATGTGTGCAAAGGTGGGGAGCTGCTTTTACAAAGTGACCCAGTATGGCTATAGGTATGCTTGCATGATTAATCGTTTAGTTCATTTATGTGTTATAAACATTGCCGGATGATTACTTTCATTTTTGGTTGTAGGTATGAGACAGAGCTTCTCCAAGAAACTATCAAAACAGTGCTCTGACAAAGTGTGGTTGTTCTAAAAAGAAGTCAGTTGAATTGATTTCAGTCTAAAGATAATGCATTTTATATGAGGATTTGCAGGACATTTGGAATAGGTATCCTTGAGACTTTCTTATAACCGAATTTCCCATCATTTAGCTAGAGTTTAATTAGTTAGTAGTTTTCTTGCAATGTCAGAAAGGTTTTCTGCAACAACATGCATGGTCTAGATCATCTACAAAATCGACTTCATTCCTCAATCTTGAAGGAAAATGTTATGAAAGGTGATATGGAGAAACCATATTGTCAGCTAATTAATCAGGAAGCCTTTTAGAAAATATCTGCCTGAAGAAGATTATGATTTGGGATTGTGTAAGAAGGTGCAGTTTGGTGTAGAGAACACTTTAGTATTCCCTCTCACGAGCATGACGGGACACAAGAGTGGAGCCGAGGGACACAAGATACGTTTTAACTTGATGATGATTGAAGTCTATGTCGTGAGTGTCAGGAGTTGGCACTCAGATTACTTTCTAAGCTTCAGGGATTGACTTGAAGAACAATTGCCAGATCTTCCATCAAATAGAGGATTATATGGGTAGATGATTGTGCTTCCTTGAAACTGTTGTCGGAACTATCAAAGTTGAACACATCGTCCATCAATTTGTCCGAGTTTACTTTCAGTTCTGTCAATTGCTTATCATTGGTTGACGACCAAGGCTGGAATAATGGAATACTTTCAATCCTAAGGCGATTGCTGCTCAGGTACTCTCAGGAAAATAATCATGTCCAAATCAGTTTAGACCAACCCATTTCTTCTTATTTGCATGCATCTCGCATTTTAATATCATATATAAGCAAAATAGTTCATATGCTATATAACCCTCTAAAGATCATCCATGCAAAATAAATCAAATTGGAGATTATCTAGGCATGTAACTATATCAAATAAATTGACGATTTGAATAAAAGTTAGCAGTTGGATGACTAAATATTTTTTTTCCACACACAAGATCTTCTAGGAAATTGGTGGCTTGGAAAAATGAATTGTTCTCATCATTACACTCCACTACTTCATGGCAAAGCATAAGTAGGAAGAACACATGAAATGGGTATGGTCAAATTGATGTGGACAAAATATTGTGGGTGTGGCCAAAAAAAAAAACAGATGCTAGCTATAACCAAAAAGGAAAAGTAGTCGAGAAAGAAAATTAGGTACTTAGGTCCCACCGTCCCAGCTCTTATTAGATATTCATTCAATTTCAATTGTTGAGATTTGAGAACTAAAGAATACCACTCCACTAGTCCAGTCATATTCTCTAAAGAATACCACTCCACTAGTCCAGTCAAATTCTCTCTCTCTCGCTCTCTCATCTACAATTTGACTTTATTGGTCTGCTCCAACCACCTCTTTCAAGCCATACTCATCTTGGTTTTGCTTTCTTTCTTGTTTTTTGCTGGGATTTCAATGGCGTTGAGCACCCAAAGAGCCTCAACATCTCTTCCTTCAACTGAATCGGCTCCTAAATGGAAGCACGACGTGTTTTTGAGTTTCAGGGGTGCAGACACCCGCAAAGGTTTTGTATCCCATTTATACCACGAACTGCAGTACTGGCAAGCAATCAAAACTTTCAAGGACGATCGAGAGCTTGAAGTTGGAGCGAGTATTTCGCCGGAGCTCTTGAGCGCAATTGAAGCATCACATCTTGCCATTGTTGTTCTCTCACCAAACTATGCTTCTTCCGCCTGGTGCTTGGATGAACTCGCAAAAATTCTTGAATCCATGGAAACAAGGGCTAACACAATTCTGCCAATTTACTTTCATGTGGATCCGTGCGATGTACGGTATCAAAGGGGGAGCTTTGCTCAAGCGTTTGTTAAGCATGAAGAAAGGTTTAGTGATGACATAGAGAAGTTGAAGAGGTGGAGAGCAGCTTTAAGAAAAGTGGCCAGCTTTTCTGGATGGGATTCAAAGAATTATGAGTAAGCATGCATTAACAACTTCACCATTTTTATGCTTTAGTTTTGACTTTGACGCCTGCAACTTCCTGGTCCTATATTAATTGTTTCTATATATATGTATTATTAGCTTAGCTTGATGATTATTTATTTATGTTTTAGATGTGAAAGAGAGCTTATCAAAGTCATTGTCAAATGTGTGTGGAGTAAAGTGCGTCCTACAATCACATTGTCTGATTCCAAAGACAAGTTAGTGGGAATTGATTCTGGGCTTGTAGAACTGGGTTCCCTTTTAGCTCCCGAGGTAAATGATGTTCGATTTATCGGGATATGGGGTATGGGTGGGATGGGTAAGACAACCCTTGCTAAGCTAGTTTTTGAGAGAATTTCCCATCATTTTGAAGTCAGCAAGTTTCTTGTTAATGTCAGAGAGGTATCTGCAAAACATGGCACTCTAGTTGATCTACAAAAACAGCTTCTTTCCCCTATCTTGAAGGAAAATATTGCACAAGTTTGGGATGAACAAGAAGGAACCTTGTTCATTAGGAAATGCTTGTTCAATAAAAAAGTTCTTCTCATTGTTGATAATGTTGATGACTATAACCAACTAGAAATATTGGTTGGAAATAAATCTTGGTTTGGTGAGGGAAGCAGAGTCATCATTACAACTAGAGATGAACGTCTGCTCATCGAGCATGATATAGAAAGATCATTTAAGGTAGAGGCCCTAAATGCCAGTACAGCTCTTGAGCTCTTCAGTCACAATGCCTTTAGAAAAGATGAGCCTCAGGAAGGTTTTTCAGAACTCTCTAAATGTTTTGTAGATTATGCCAAAGGGCTTCCATTAGCTCTTAAAATCCTGGGACGTTCTTTGTATAAGAGAGGTCAAGATGAATGGATTAGTGCATTGGATAATATTAAGAATAGTCCTGATACAAGAATATTTAGTTCGCTCAAAATAAGTTATGATGGACTGTGTGAAATGAGCCAGAGCATTTTTCTTGATGTTGCTTTCTTCCATAAGGGGAAGGAAAAGAACAAAGTAATTGAAGTACTGGACAAAACTTATAACTTTTCCAGTCTTTTTGGGATAAATGTTCTCATCGAGAAATCTCTCTTAACTATTGGGAGAGACAATAATGTCGAGATGCATGATTTGTTACAAGAAATGGCATGGGAAATTGTTCGCCGAGAGTCGATTGATGAACCTGGTCTACGCAGTCGTTTGTGTCATCGTAATGACATCTTTCATGTATTTCTGAGAAATACGGTAAGAAGTTATGTTAGTGATAAAAATAAATTTTTTGTTTGTTTTAGAACGATATGTATTACACTTCAATGTTGAATTGACTTCTGTTTACTTTTAATTAATATCAGGGAACAGAAGCAATAAAAGGCATCCGCTTATGCTTACCTGAATTAGAAGAGGCGGACTCAAGCTGGAATTGTGAAAGCTTCTCTAAGATGTTCAAACTAACGTTTTTAGAACTTAATAATCTAATCATTCATTCAGGCCCCAAATTCCTCCCTGATTCCTTGCGAAATCTCATATGGAGTTGGTATCCTTCTAGATTTCTTCCAGGAAGTTATCGACCAAATTTACTTATTGAACTGATTATGAATAATAGCAAACTTGTCCGGCTTTGGGATGGAAAACAGGTAAGATTATTGAATATATGTATATATACCATCACGTACATATCCTATTTTGAAAATGGTAATAATATTATTTTCTTGATTGACTGTGCAGGACTTGCCTTATTTGAAAACTATTGATCTTGCTGAGTCCAAGAACTTGACCAAGACCCCAGACTTGACAGGTATTCCGAATCTTACGGACTTGCAACTTAGACATTGCACGGGTTTAGTTGAGATCCACCCATCCATTGCAGTCCACAAAAAGCTGAAATATTTGTATCTTGCGGGCTGTGAAAGTATTAAGAGTTTCCCAAAAGAGATAGAAATGGATTCCCTTGTGCATTTGAGCCTTGTTGGTTGCTCAAAACTAAAGATTCCAGAATTTTCAAGAGGGATGAAAAATTTGTTACATCTCGACTTAAGTGGGACTGCCATTGAGAAAATTCCTTCCTCAATTGAACATCTGGTGGGGCTTACAAAGTTGTACTTGCTGAATTGCAAAAGTCTGACGTGTCTTCCGAGTGCCATAATTTGTAAGCTCAAGTCTCTTAAAATTCTCCATATGGTTGGATGCTCAAAACTTGAGAAACTCCTAGATAACGTGGTGGAGATGGAGTGTTTGGAGGAGCTTTCGATTGCAAAAACTGCTATAAGAGAGCTATCCTTCCTCGTACGTATGAAAAATCTCGAAACACTATATTTTGGTGGATCACATGTAATGCGGAAGCATGACGTGGGCTTTGGGCGCTTATTGGGAAGAAAGAGTCCGGAACCTCTGCGCTTGGTGTGGCCTTCTCTGAGGGCTTTATGCTCTTTGGTGACATTAGATCTTTGTGATCGTAATCTTTGTGAAGGAGATATCCCCGATGATATTGGCTGCTTGTCATCTCTACAATACTTGAATCTCAGTGGAAATAATTTTGTTACTCTTCCTGCAAGCATTCAATGCCTTTCTAAGCTTTTGTCATTTGAGTTGAAGAGGTGTGAAAGGCTTCAACAATTGCCTGATCTTCCATCAAATAGTAAATTACGAGTTTGGGTAGACAATTGTGCTTCCCTAAAAATGATTTCAGAACCATCAAAACTGAACAAACCCACCAATTTACAGCATTTTAGATTCAGTTCTGTCAATTGCTTTGGATTGGCTGACGATGAAGGCTGGAATAATGCAATATTTTCAATGCTAAGGCGAATGGCCACTCAGGTACTCTTTTTCTCTCAATTAAATTCGTTTTTGTTTTTATTTTCTTTCTCTCTCGTTGTTGTTGAATATATATACTTATTCCTTTGGTACAGGGAATCTCTCCAAAGTTTAATGAATTCAGCATTGTAAGTCCTGGAAGTAAAATTTCAAAGTGGTTCAATATTCAAAGTGAGGGAGATTCATTAACTGTGGAGCTTCCTCCGGATCAGAACTCAATGTGGATGGGGATTACGTTTTGTGTAGTTTTTGCTGAGCACGAAAATCCAGCCGCTCTTGAGTTTCCTGATTTCAGAATTCGATGTTTATCGGAAGGACTTTCCCCTCCCTGTTGGAATTTAACAAAACGAGGCCATATTATGAGAGATCACCTTTGGGTATTTTATATGCCTCGTATAAAGTTTCAGGATACCACAAGATGTCATATTAGGTTCTTATTCGAAACTTATTATTCAACATTCAGCATGGGATCTCTTAAATGGTCGACGAGCTTCAACATTGTGAAGAAGTCTGGGGCCCGTTTGGTGTATGAGCAAGATCTGAAAGAACTTCTCAATGAAACAATGAACATCTCTAACAAGCGGATTCGTGAATATTGTGAAGCGGAGGATGGAGGTCCAAGTAGAAGTGGTATATCCAACGAAGAATCATTTTTCAAAAGATGGAAAAGAAGACTAGTGTGATCGAGCTTGATTCAATCACTCAATGCTCCAAAATGATGCTTGAAAAGCCTATGAGATGATAATCTTCTCAAAGAATTCTTGTTAGTAACGAGTAAGTCATCTTCTCACTTAGGGGCCCCTCTCACTTAAAGTAGCACCTACATACATGACATATATATCATAAATACTGTTTGTTCTCTAGTGTTGTGAATCTGCTTGTTTCAGTCGATCAACGTAAAACACATTGCAACTTTTTCCAATGAATATATAACAAGCCCCATGATTGATTTAGAAGCTCATGTAATTTGATCTAGCTAGTTTTGTTCTAACTGCCAGCCTGGTTCTTAATTATTGATTTGATTAATTATGCAACTATATGTTTAAACTTTTTTTTTTTCTGCGCAGGATTGGTAGGATATGTTTAAAATATGGTTATAGCGGCTTTGGGTCAATTTTAGAGTGATTTGCTTTTTAAACATATGGTTGGGAATTGGGAGCATCTTTCTGTGCCTAATTTGTTGTAGGTTCGAGTCCACCTAATTTCTGTGTGTGTATGCAGTAGGTCAATTAGTGAACCCCTAAATTTTAGATTTCCTTGAACTCTTGCTCATGTATATATAAATTAATGAAATTGTGTGTCCAACAACACAAGTTTTGTCACCCATAATCGCAATGATTTGTTGTGTTTAAGTTGTTTCTCCTCGAACATGAATAAGCACTCTTTCTCAGTGCTGCACTACGTACCTTCTTTCACCACCTGAATTCTAGCGGCTCTTAATTAGTTATTTGCACTTGAATTTCTCGGAAGACTAATGGTGATGCTCTTCTAAGTTGGGATCGAGGTATCTGTTTTTGCTTAAATTGGTTCTCTTGTAGCTTCAATTAGTGAATCCACCTATCTAATAATTTGTCATTCTATGTTGCAACATGAAACAGAATAAATCATGGATTGTAATAGATAATCTGAACTCTAGATAATCTCTTACAAGTTAGAAACTGCATTGAGAAGATTACATATAGACAGATTTGAGAAGATATACATAAGACAGTTTTGAGAAGATACTTAAATTAACTGCAAATTGCCATATAAGTTTTGAATAGAAAATTAGAAACTGCATTAATTAATGCTTATTATTGAATAGAAACTTTATTGGAATGGAACTCTTTCAGTGTTTTGTAATTTTTTTTCTCAGATCAATTCCACTGAATAACAAAAGGAAATACAATACACTAAGAAACTCTTTCCCTCTATATCATTGTCCTGAGCTTCATTGTCCTGAGTAATAAATAGGCCAGTAATCGGTACGCAATGATCATTATCATCATAGCTCCCACTTCCATTCCACCTGAATCAAGTCTCAATTCTTTGATGAAGGGAGACTCACAAGGTTCATATCCAGCTGTGCCTGAACCTGAATCCGAGCTTGAACAACCATACTGAATTTTCAGCAGTAGCCTGTATGTGTGATAGTTGAACGAGATATAGCGTACCCACGATATAACCGATGGAACTTTCTGCGCATATAATGAGAAATCTACTTCATTATGGTCACAAATATTCTGTTTATCACTAGCTAAGCAATGTTATTGTAGTCATGCGTTACAAGGTCACAACACATATCGTACCTGGATAAAAAATCCACCAGACAACATGAAGGTCATAACAATGACGGAACCAAATGTTGTTGCCTTCTTCAAATCAGTAAATGCTGCACCTATGCTCAGTCCCAGGCCCTGCAATTTTAAAGCTTACAATTTCTAACAATGACAACAAAAATACATGAACACAGTACTTCAGATTAACATTAAATTGGTCATCACGATGATCAAATTAATGGTCACATGATTTCCGATGTTTCTGATTTTTTGCAAGGCTGTTGTTGTTCGATGAAAATCTAAACCTTAAGACGGTTCGGATCACTGGACCACTTTGTGAGATGACCCCAACAATGAGATCCAAGTTGGCTCTCACCAGAAGGGATCACTCGTTATAAGAAGAGGCCAGGGTGTGCATATATGTTGGAGTCAATATAGTTTATTTCAAAAAACTAATTATGTGTATAGTTATGTTTCCTTTTTACCTGAGCGGCTACAATGCTGAGGAAAATTGTAAGCGTTGTTTCAAAAAATGCAGCAAAACTCCGCTTCAATCCCACCATCATATAAACTATATTGAAACTGATTTTGCTGTTTTGGTCAACCTTCTTCATGGTTCTGACTTAGATCTTCATCCCTTGGGAACGTTGCTACTGAATTGTAAGCACATCATCAGCAATTTTAGTTCTTGTAGTGTGAATCATATCCATCGGGAAAGGAACATGGTTGCAGATTGTTTAGCCAAAAGAAGCAGTGACCATGAGCTTGGTATTTGCAGGTTCCCTTCTGCTCCTGACTTTGCTAAGGCTGCACTGCTGGATGACATAGCTGGTCTTGCTAGACCTCGGGCTATGAGTGCAGCGACACTGCTAGCTAGTTTTTCTTTTTGTTTTTCTTGGGCCTTTGGCCCCCTTTGAAGCAAAAAAAAAAATAATAAAAAGAAAAAGAAAAAGGCCAATCAAGTGATCAAGTAATCAACACCTACGAGTGGGAAAAGAAAAAGAAAAAGTCAAGATAGAAAACAGGGACCAGCTCTTATTAGGCCCTGTTCGGTAATGTTTTCCAAAACAATTTTTCAAAAGGTGTTTTGCAAAATAAAAATAGAAAATTAAATTATGTATTTTTAAGATTCAAGAATATGTTCGGTTGTTTCAAAACAGTTTTACGGCTTTCAACTTCTCCTTCATCCAGTCCAGTCCTCACAAGCAGATCAACTTCTTTGCCCAAGCACCAGCGCCGATTCCTGCTCCTGCTCCTTCTTCTTATTCTATTCTTATTCTTATTCCTTTGCCCAAGCACCCACCGATTCTTCTAAGCACATGTGAGGAATATGATGGTCATGCTAATAAAGAAACAAATTAAGCCCATGCTTAAACCCATGCTGCTCCTTCTTCTTTATGCATTCATCTATTCAATAATTCCAGCAGCACCTACCGGCCACCGATTTCTTCTTCTTCTTCCTCTGCCCAAGCACCCACCGATTCATCCTCCTTCTTCCTCTGCCCAAGTACCCACCGATTTTTTCTTCTTCTTCTTCCACCGATTCCTCCTCCTTCTTCTTCTTCCTCTGTCCAAGCTTCCTCTGCCCAAGCAGCCATTGACTCTCTCCTCTGCCCAAGCACCACCGCCCCGTTTGGCGGCGGAGGAAATGGGTTCAGAGAGGATGGGAAAGAAGATCGGTGGCGGAGGGTATGGGTTCAGAGGGGACGAGGAAGATGATCAGTTGCCACAATCACAGACTTACGAAGTAAATTGAGATTTTGTTTTCAAAAATGGAGGAAACGCTGATATATCGTTTCCTAAAAGATAGACTAAAATTTAATATGTTTTTAAGATACAGTTTTCAATGTATTTCTAATACACTTTGCCGAACGCAGTTTACACTTGTTTTAGTATTTAAAGTATAGAAAACAGGTTTTGGAAACATTACCGAACGCGGCCTTAGATATTCCTTCAATTTCAATTATTTTTTTTTTGGCTACTTTCAATTATTGACAACTAAAAAATACCACTCCACTCAAATTGTCTTTCTCTCTCTTCAATCTACAATTTGACTTTGATCTTGGTTTGCTTTCTTTCTTATTTTTGCTGGGATTTCAATGGCGTTGAGCACCCAAAGAGCCTCAACATCTCTTCCTTCAACTGAATCGGCTCCTCGATGGAAGCATGACGTGTTTTTGAGTTTCAGGGGGGCAGACACCCGCAAAGGTTTTGTATCCCATTTATACCACGAACTGCAGTACTGGCAAGCAATCAAAACTTTCAAGGACGATCGAGAGCTTGAAGTTGGAGCAAGTATTTCTCCGGAGCTCTTGAGCGCAATCGAAGCATCACATCTTGCCATCGTTGTTCTTCACCAAACTATGCTTCTTCCGCTTGGTGCTTGGATGAACTCGCAAAAATTCTTGAATCCATGGAAACAAGGGATAACACAATTCTGCCAATTTTCTATCATGTGGATCCGTGCGATTTACGGTATCAAAGGGGAAGTTTTGCTGAAGCCTTTGCTAAGCATGAAAAAAGGTTCAGTGATGACATAGAGAAGTTGAAGAGGTGGAGAGCAGCTTTAAACAAAGTGGCCTGTCTCTCTGGTTGGGATTCAAAGAATTATGAGTAAGCATGCATTAACAACTTCACCATTTTTATGCTTTAGTTTTGACTTTGACGCTTGCAACTTCCTGGTTATAACAACTACCTATATTAATTGTTTCTATATATATGTATATGTGTTATTAGCTTGATCGATGATTATTTATTTATTTTTTAGATGTGAAAGAGAGCTTATCAAAGTCATTGTCAAATGTGTGTGGAGTAAAGTGCGTCCTACGATCACATTGTCTGATTCCAAAGACAAGTTAGTTGGAATTGATTCTAGACTTGTAGAACTGGGTTCCCTTTTAGCTCTTGAGGCAAATGATGTTCGATTTATCGGGATATGGGGTATGGGTGGGATGGGTAAGACAACCCTTGCTAAGCTAGTTTTTGAGAGAATTTCCCATCATTTTGAAGTCAGCAAGTTTCTTGTTAATGTCGGAGAGGTATCTGCAAAACATGGTGCTCTAGTTGATCTACAAAAACAGCTTCTTTCCCCTATATTGAAGGAAAATATTGCACAAGTGTGGGATGAACAAGAGGGAACCTTATTCATTAGGAAATGCTTGTTCAATAAAAAAGTTCTTCTCATTGTTGATAATGTTGATGACTATAACCAACTAGAAATATTGGTTGGAAATAGATCTTGGTTTGGTGAGGGAAGCAGAGTCATCATTACAACTAGAGATGAACGTCTGCTCATCGAGCATGATATAGAAAGATCATTTAAGGTAGAGGGCCTAAATGCCAGTACAGCTCTTGAGCTCTTCAGTCACAATGCCTTTAGAAAAGATGAGCCTCAGGAAGGTTTTTCAGAACTCTCTAAATGTTTTGTAGATTATGCCCAAGGGCTTCCATTAGCTCTTAAAATCCTGGGACGTTCTTTGTATAAGAGAGGTCAAGATGAATGGATTAGTGCATTGGATAATATAAAGAATAGTCCTGATACAAGAATATTTAGTTCGCTCAAAATAAGTTATGATGGACTGTGTGAAATGAGCAAGAGCATTTTTCTTGATGTTGTTTTCTTCCATAAGGGGAAGGAAAAGAACAAAGTAATTGAAGTACTAGACAAAACTTATAACTTTTCCAGTCTTTTTGGGATAAATGTTCTCATCGAGAAATCTCTCTTAACTATTGGGAGATACAATAATGTCGAGATGCATGATTTGATACAAGAAATGGCATGGGAAATTGTTCGCCGAGAGTCGATTGATGAACCTGGTCTACGCAGTCGTTTGTGTCATCGTAAGGACATCTTTCATGTATTCACGAACAATACGGTAAGAAATTATGTAGATAAAAAAATATATATGTTTTATTTTAGAATAATATATATTAGACGTGAATGTGGGATTAACTTTTCATTCTGAATTAATATCAGGGAACAGAATCAATCAAAGGCATCCGCTTGTGCTTACCTAGATTAGAAGAGGTAGGCTCAAGCTGGAATTGTGAAAGCTTCTCAAAGATGCTCAAACTAACGGTTCTCGAATTTGATAATTTAATGATTAATTCGGCCCCCAAATTCCTCCCTAATTCCTTGAGAATTCTCAGATGGAGTTGGTTTCCTTCCAAATTTCTTCCAGCAAATTACCAACCAAATTTGCTTACTGAACTTCATTTGGAAGATAGCAAACTTGTTCAGCTTTGGGATGGAAAACTGGTAAAGACTATTGTACATACCTAATTTAAAAATCTTTTAGTTTTATTTCTTATTTTGAATATTAAGGTAGGGTATTTATTTATTTATTCAATTTTTTTTGGGTATTGTACAGGACTTGCCTAACTTGAAATATATGGATCTTGGTAACTCCAAAAACTTGACAAAGACCCCAGATGTCAGTGGTATTCCGAATCTTGAGATATTGTATCTTCGCAATTGTAGGCATGTAATTGAGATCCACCCATCCATTGCAGTCCACAAAAAGCTTACACATTTGGATCTTTCGGGCTGTAAACGTATTAAGAGTTTCCCGAGTGAGATAGAAATGGATTCTCTTCAGCTGTTAGGACTTGATGGCTGCTCTAAACTGAGAAACATTCCAGAATTTGGAATCCATATGAAGAATTTGACTAATCTTCATTTAAGTGGGACTGTTATTGAGAAAATTCCTTCATCAATAGAACGTCTGGTTGGCCTTAAATTTCTGGATATGGATAGATGCTCAAAACTTGAGAAACTCCCAGAATTCATGGGGAAGATGGAGTGTTTGAAGGCGCTTTCGATTGGTAAGACTGCTATAAGAGAGCCACCACCTTTCCTCTTTCTTATGGAAAATCTCAAAGAACTAAATTTTCATGGGAAATCAGGGAAACTTGATGTGGGCTTTTGGGGATTCTTTGGCAGCAAGAGTACAGAACCTTTGGGCTTCGTGTTGCCTTGTCTAAGGGCTTTACGCTCTTTGGAGTCATTAAATCTAAGTGATCATGATCTCTGTGAAGGAGCTATTCCCGATGATATTGGTTACTGCATGTCATCTCTACGAGTCCTGAATATCAGTGGAAATAATTTTGTTACTCTACCTGCAAGCATTAAATTCCTTTCTAAGCTTGCATGGTTTCACGTGGAGAGGTGCCAAAGGCTTCAACAATTGCCAGATCTTCCATCAAATCATCTGTTACACGTAATTGCAGATGATTGTGCTTCCTTAAAACTCTTGTCAGAACCATCCAAATTATTGAACCCACCTTCCACTAAGTTTGCTGAGTTTACTTTCAGTTCTGTCAGATGCTATGGATTGGTTGACGAGCAAGGCTGGAATAATGAGATACTTTCAATAATAAAGCGATTGGCTACTCGGGTACTCTTTGCTCTTTCTTTTTTCCCCCTCTCTCTGCTAGTTGTTGATTATATTTATTTAATTCCTTAATTTCGTACAGGGAATCCCTCTAATGCTTAAGAAATTCAATATTGTAAGTCCTGGAAGTCAAATACCAGGGTGGTTCAGGAATCAAAATGAGGGTGATTCACTAATTGTGCAGCTACCTCCGGAATCATGTAGCAAATGGATGGGGATTGCTTTTTGTGTTGTTACTGCTGATTTGGTAAATCCAGCGGCTCTTGGATGTGAGTTTCTCGGAATGAAGTGTTTTTGGAATGGAAATTGCCGTAATTTTTCAGGTTATAAAGTAACAGGCCATTTTCTGAAAGAACACCTTTGGATATTCCATATGACTCGTGAAGATATTCGGCACACTTTTTCTTACTATAACTATAACAAAATATGGCTAACAAACACGACAACTGTTGTGTTTTCATTCGAAGCCAGCTACCAAGGTTTTGGGAAGGAAAATATCTTGAATGTGAAGAAATGTGGAGCTCGTTTGGTGTGCGAGCAGGATTTGGAAGAACTCCTCCACACAACAGTGAACAGCCTTAAGCGGACTCGTGATTACAGTGACGAGGCAGGTCCAAGTGGAAGCGGTAGCTCTAACAAAGAATCATTCTTCAAAAGATTCAAAGGAAGACTATTTTCTTAAGCTCGATTGAATCACTCTTCGCGAACAGAAACTCAGGCAAAGGAACACTAATAATGGTGGATACTCTTCGCTGTTCGGAGGTATTTTTTGTGCTTAGATGGCTTCTTGTAGCTTCAATTAGTGAATCCCTATTTCTGATCTATCTATGCATGTGAAAGTTCAAACAATGTGTCAGTTGATATTGATAAATTTGTCAGTTTTAATTCTTCATTGCAAAATGAAACAGAATAAATCATGGATTGGAATAGGTTAACCGAATACTAGATTATCTCTTACAAGTTAGAAACTGCATCGAGAAGATTGAGATATATATATATATATATATATATATATATATATATATATAAAATAATTCTCAAGTAAGGCAGTCTTTACTTTGACAAAATTGAGAAGACACTCCAATTCAATGCAAATGACCACATAATTTTTGAATAGAAACTGCATCAATGCTTATTGAATATAAATTTTAGGAGATTACACTCCCTTAGTGTTTGGGTATAGATTTTTCTAAGTTCAACTCCAATGAAAGACAAGAAAAAACAATACACGTACTAGAAACTCTGTAATCAAGTAGGACTATATCATTGTCCTGAGCTTCATTGTCCTGAGTAATAAATAGGCCAGTAATCGGTAGACAATGATCATTATCATCATAGCTCCCACTTCCATTCCACCTGAATCAAGTCTCAATTCTTTGATGAAGGGAGACTCACAAGGTTCATATCCAGCTGTGCCCGAACCTGAATCCGAGCTCGAACAACCATACTGAATTTTCAGCAGTAGTCTGTATGTGTGATAGTTGAACGAGATATAGCGTACCCACGATATAACCGATGGAACTTTCTGCGCATATAATGAGAAATCTACTTCATTATGGTCACAAATATTCTGTTTATCACTAGCTAAGCAATGTTATTGTCGTCATGCGTTACAAGGTCACAACACATATCGTACCTGTATAAAAAATCCACCAGACAACATGAAGGTCATAACAATGACGGAACCAAATGTTGTTGCCTTCTTCAAATCAGTAAATGCTGCACCTATGCTCAGTCCCAGGCCCTGCAATTTTAAAGCTTACAATTTCTAACAACGACAACAAAAATACATGAACACAGTACTTCAGATTAACACTGAAATGGTCATCACGATGATCAAATTAATGGTCACATGATTTCCGATGTTTCTGATTTTTTGCAAGGCTGTTGTTGTTCGATGAAAATCTAAACCTTAAGACGGTTCGGATCACTGGACCACAGATGACCCCAACAATGAGATCCAAGTTGGCTCTCATCAGAAGGGATCCCTCGTAATAAGAAGAGGGTGTGCATATATGTTGGAGTCAATATAGTTTATTTCAGAAAAACTAATTATGTGTATAGTTATGTTTCCTTTTTACCTGAGCGGCTACAATGCTGAGGAAAATTGTAAGCGTTGTTTCAAAAAATGCAGCAAAAGTCCGCTTCAATCCCACCATCATATAAACTATCACCAGGAAAACTATAGGAAGGAGGAGATCCAGAGGAAGATCACTAGTGTTTCTAGCTAAAAAGTAAGAGCTCAGTTTGTACATATCTACTGATCTCTCTTTAGCTAGCATTGCTCTTTCTTGTGGAAATGTGAAAATTGCAGTGAATAAAGGGAAAAAGGCCCAGAATACTGAAATGAAGAACAATAGCCCTGCCTGCATATGATTATATAAACAAACACTGCTTTAGATAAACTCGACCTCGGATTTAATCCAACTGTAATTGAACACCAAATTTATAAGACATGTAATACTTGCCTGATCATGAAGTTGTTTAGGGGATGAAGCATCGGAGTGCCACCACAGGAGTCCTACAATTATAGCAGTCGATATAACTTGAATTACACGCATACAGCTCAAGTATTCATGGCGTCTCTCCTTGAGTCCCCTCCGGAAAAGAATTGAAAACTGTTCCCACCAAGTTGCCTTTGATTCCTTTGAGTATGACTTCCCCTGCATCAGGTGCTCACCATGATGCATCATTACAGAGTTTATGAGCATTTTGTTCTCCATTTTTGCGAGTCTGTCTTGATTGGCCTCGACTAGAAACTGCATATAATTAACTATGTAAAAAAAGATTTTGCAGAGTGCTAACTATTATAGTTGGATTTGAAGATTCAGGGAATGTTTTCTCTTGTCCAACAGTTGGCATGTTAGACTATGAATAACAAACATTTGGATAGAATTACATATGGAATGTACAGAGTCTAGTACTATAACATGCCAAATATCTGACAAGAGAATATTACTTGAGAATTCAGTTTTAGTTACCAACCTCATGGACATCAACTGCAGAAGGCCCTCCATCCTCCAATTCAGTTGGAAGTGATTTTTCATTTGTGTTACCATTTGCAAGATCAATGAGAAACTCTGCTGGATTCATAGCTATAAGTGGTGCACAACCAATGGAGGAGAAATACATCATTGCTTCTGAGGCTTTTCCGAAGTACAGGGAGCTTCCTCTACCCAAGAGGATAAGTTTGTCAAACTTGCTAAAGATTCTACTTGATGGTTGATGTATTGTAGTCACCACTGTTTTGCCAGCCTAAAATACACAAACACAACCACATCTTACTTTTTTTGTTGTTTTTATGATATGCATATAACCAATTAATGTTGCTATTCAGACCAAGAATGACAATACCATGCAGTACCTCTGCAATAATGTGTAGCATCTGCAGTACTCGAAATGCAGCAGTTGAATCAAGACCAGATGTTGGTTCGTCTAAAAACAGAAGTGATGGGTTGAGCAGAATTTCGTTGCCAATGCACACTCGTTTTCTCTCACCACCAGAAACGCCTCTAACAAGCGTTCCGCCAATTATTGTATCTTGACACCTGAAAACCAATATGAGTATCAGTACGTACTCTAATAGTAAAAGATGAGTGCTTAACATTGCATGTATTAATTGTAATACACATTATTCATACCTTTCCAGGCCTAGCTCATTGAGCACATGCATGGCTCTTTCTTTTTTCTGGTTTTTGGTTAAGGTAATGGGAAGACGGAGCAGAGCAGCATAAGTTAGAGTTTCTTTGACTGTGAGGTGAGGGAACAGAAGATCATCTTGCATTACATATCCAATCCTGTTTTATTAAAATAAGTATATGTAAATCAGCATTCTATCAATACATTCACACGTGTTGATTATATATATATACAAATGCCTGATGAAAAATACTGTAATGCTCTCTTGTCGAATATCTGACATGTTATGTGTAAACGGTGCATAAGCAATATTGCAAGAATATCAGGAATTTTATTGTGTCCAACAACATAACAAACTGAACTGTACTGTCTTTTGCGCTGAAGTATGTACCTTTGTTTCAGAGACTTGGTGTACGGTTGGTCATTGTAAGTGACGGTACCGCTGTTGAGTTTGGCGCGTCCACTGAGGACATTTAGCAAAGTTGTTTTGCCCCCTCCTGATGGTCCCATTAGGGCAAGAATCTCTCCTGGATTCACTGACCCAGTGATACCTTGCAGTAAGCATTTTGCAGTTGAGCTCTTCACACCCTTTGCAGCTACCTTATACTTGACATCTTGGAACTGCAACACAAGTAATGAAACCAATTCAAATACCATGTATGCATAACATGTATGCATCTCTGGCCTGGGTTGATATGATTACCTTGAGATAAATTGGTAAGGTAGGTTCTGTATTTAGTCTTCTCCCTTCGACTATGTCTGTATCTTCTTCTGTTGCTGTAGATTGAGCTGTTGAAATAGTGTCTTCTGGGCATATAAAGATAAGAGCTAGTCAAGACAACTATCTACAGTATATGAGTAGCTCATGTGCTTATATATATATATATTACATTGTCCAAAGGAATCTAGGAGAGTACTATAAATGTGATAAATGTGACTTCCAAATCTCTTTTGTTCTTTACTTTCCTTTTTCTTCCTTCACTTAACGAAGGACAAACTGTCCGGTTTTTAGTGCAAATGTCGTTTACTGTCTATTAGTGAAGAAAACTTGAACCAAAAATACAAAAACTAAGATCAGAATCAGTATCTCTTACTTCTTTTTGGACTCTGGCTCTGCACTCTCAAGGCAATATGATCTGAGATGTCTCCTCCGGCAAGAGAGAAAGAGTAACGTCGGAACCCATTATTGCTGAGAATGGAACCAGCTGCTCTCGTTTCGAACCCATAATTGATAGGAGCCGTGTCAATAAGTCCTTCATCAACATTGACTAACAGTTGGCAGCCTAATGACTGTGTTTTTTGAATCACTTTTCCATGACTTGGTGTTTCTGAATCCTTCTCAAAACTTCTTCTGCGTCTGTACAATATTTCAGCAGAGCCAGAGTCCAACTTAAGATCTCTCCCCATCTCCATGCCTGCTACAACTGCTTCACAAATAAAACAAGTGCATTAGGCAAACCAACAAACTGCATGTTCATGTAAAACACACAAAAAAAGTATTCGAGCTTAAAATGTGATTTGACTAGAGAGCAAGAAATGAACTAGGTTCTGGACTTCTGGTAATAATTGAAAACATTTGTGACAAGAAGTAGATCAATTACTTGAGAGCTAGCAACAAAGAAAACGAAGTGGAAAGCTTTTAGATTATCATATATGCATTCGAAGGTATGGTCATGGAGATTATATATTGGCTAATTCTGAAACCCAAACGTTGCAGTCGATCTACAGGTTCTCAATTAATGCATCCGTATATGAACATGTGCATGAAAAGGACCAGAGTGTACTTGATGTGATGGTTCACATACAATTGTCTATATCAGTTAAAGTGACTACGCATATGGGTATATCTCGTTAAATTGAATCGATCTCGAACGTACTAGAACTCCGCCAAGTGATTAAGTTGAGGATAACATTAGTGACACGTAGGGATCGGAGTTGAAGATATTAAAGATTGTGAAGTCTCATATCAGAAAAGTGATAAATAAATGATGATTTACACGAGACAACTAATTAAGACGATCATTATTTTAACGGGATTCCCATTGTTTTAAGTCAAGCTAGCAGCTAGCTAGGGCAAACAAGGATTACTAAGAAAAAATCAATCCCAAGCCAACTTTAGCTTATAGCTTTGAGTTCATGTAAGCAAAGTAAGAGTTCATTCACTTCTGGTGTTTGCGCCTGCACTTCAGTAACATCAAGATCAATCTGATCGTCGTAATATTAAGAGATCGAGAAGATACAGCTAGTACGTACTACAGTGTCAGAATGTCAGTGTGTGATCGATTGTGGCCACGGTGGTTTAGTATTACATGCATATATATATATATATATGGCACCAAGATATTAATTTGGGCGGTGCCCCAAATGCTAGGGTACATTGACAACCAAGAATTGAAGCATTCCGAAACCGATCGATACTATGCCATTAGGTCCTGTACGTACGAGCGTGCTCCTCTTATTAATTACTGTCCGTGCATATATAGGACTAGACTGACATGTAGCTATCCAAAAGTTTAGTTTCAAAACTACGTACTTAGTCAGATTTTTCTGACTAAGAATTTAATCTAAACAGAGTTTGGATGCATGCATGGATAATCACTTTAAGTTTAGTTTTCCATGTATATATTATAAGAGCCTGCAGAGACTCGATCATTATTGTTGCAGCATTAGAATATATATCGAAGTATGAAATTGCAAATTAAGTACTAGCTAGGGTTCACCATTAGAAAACTGATTAGAACTTCCTCTCACGAAATGGGCCAAAAAAAAAAAGGTTTAATACATTATGTGAACGTACAGTATTTTCCCCCATTAATTTGTTTGAACTTCCTCTATACAACGCTTAATAACATGTAAGAGTGTAAGACGATCATTATTAATTGGATCCCAAAAAAAATTAAAAGCTATCAATGAACTTAAAAGTTAAAAGGGAGGGAAAGCAATTGATGCATATACTACATCATGCTAACAAACAAGTTGAAGAAAGGGTTGGAACACCCTGTAGGGAATGAAGAGGAGGAGCAGTGTAACTGCCTTTCCTCTCCGGCAGAAATAGGGAGGTACTTATGGCCGGCAGAATGGGCCAATATGATTTTTCGCAATAAAGTGTCTCAGTTTATGTTTTATAGTAAATCCTAATAGGCGGCGGCGGCCTGGAAAAGTGAAAACTACTCATCTAAACACACACTAGCTAATTCTTTTAAGAACGTTGAATTAGAATGAAAAGAAACAGATCAAAGAGCTTGATTGAGGTTGGGTATACAAAAAGCAACACAAGGATATATATATATATATATATATATATATATATATGTCATTAACCGTAGGTATTCATAACAAAGCCTGGAAACTCAATTGTATTGATTGAATTGATATATATATATATATATATATATATATATATGAATTACAGACAAGAAGCCATTAGAGGCATTGAGAAACAATAAGAAGCATTGATGATTTGTTACAGAGAAATACAGATCAGGCTTAAGAGAAAAAAGAAAAGCTGAAGTGGTTCTTATATATGTAGTAACCAAAGCCTTCCGAGATTAGGACACATGGCACTCTTCCTTGATATATATCAATCTTTGACTCTTAACAGGTATATGTCTATAAAGAGGACATGAGACTAAAACGGGTTTGTGCGGGTTGTTAACTTGCGGGTTTCGGATGGATTGACCGGTTTTAACCCGTTTGCCAAGTCTACATGAGAGTATGTCGGACCGGTTGACAATTTAATGTGTAGGTGCGTCATAGATGACATTGTACGGTAAAGACAACAGAAGCACACAGATAGGGACTCAATTTTCATCCAGAGGTCTTTTATATATGCCATAATAAATCTGCTGCTTCACCCATTCGGGGACTGACTGGGTCTACCAAGACCATGTATGCCAGTAACCGAGTAAACCCAGGTCCTTAATGATTCTTGAATTTTTCTTCAGTAGCTTAGCTCTAGACAACAAACTTAATTAGCCCCCATTACTCTTTCAATAAGGTTGAAATTAAAGTCATGTCACGGAGTCGATCGTTTGGATAAACATCAATTGCTACCTAGCTGCTCAAGAATTTTTTTTTTAGCATTTTTAGTACATTAATATAGATCGATGTAAGTGTTTTGTAGGGTGTAATAAGCAAACCATGCAAATAGCGTCTTTTTTATAAAAAAAAATGTTCCTATAATAATAATTTTGTATTAAAGTAAAGTAATCTTTCGATAAATCAAACACTTGTATAATACACAAAAACCTAAAAGCAATTAGTAGAGGGGTAATAGCTCCACGTACGTACTCTTTGTTTGATTGCTTTCCTCCCACCATACCAACAGGTCTCAAAAAAATGAAAAAGCTTACCAATTAACATTGAAAAATAATGAAAAAGAAATAGAAGACCTGAATTAATGCATGATGCGTGTATGGAACGAAGTTTCGAAATTGAAAAGCAAGAATCAATACATGCTTCTAGAGCATCTAATTACTTTGGAAATTTTCTAATTTTCCAACCCTTTAGGTGTTTTCTGAAAGCCATGTCAACCTTGGATGGACGACCTCCTATTGAATTAGACGTGAAAATCTCCAACAACTTATATGTGGGCATACTCCAAATTAAATTCCCAACTAATCCATTTGTCTTGTATGGCATTGCGCACCTTTCCAGTACGTGTTGACAAACTTCTTGCAATTTAATTTAATTTATAGGGATATATATATATATATATATATATATATATATATATATATATATATATATATATATATATATATATATATATGACTTGATTTTTACCTAGCTAGCTAGCTTCCAATTGAACTGATATCTTTAGTCTTTATTTTTCTAACATTTATTTTCTGGCATAATTAAGTGTTGGGGCATTTGGCATTTGGCAAACCTCTAATTTTATATATATACGATACTTGATTTTCTAAATGCATTGGGTTCTTCTATTTAGATTCTGTAGAGTCTAAGAAGTAGTACTGGTCAGATTACGGGAGGACATTCGTACTTGGGAGACTTGCAAAAGTAAAGAGGACCAGGGTTTGGACTTAATTTGGAATTGGAAACTCATAATACATATCAGATCAATGTAATTTAAATTTACGGAATTGTTATTCACATACCCTAATTGTCAATCTACAAACTATTTTTTTTTATATAACTCGTTGTGCCAAAAACTTAGGGAGGAGACGACAATATGCATTAGTAGAGAGAAATTACATCGTGATGCTAGCACCATCGATGCAATGATTAAAAAAATAACACCACATGTGGGGATACACACGACTATATATACTACCCTACATGACTCTTGGAGCAAATGCAGCAAGATGTTGAGCACTCTCTATTTCATTTTTTTAATTAATGAATAAATTCATTGATATCAAATCATACAACTGTACTAGGCAAATTCATTGAAACATAAGACACTGTTTAAGCCACATATGGCCTAACCGGAACAAATCCTTAGTAAATAGTGCCCATTAGAACTTGGGTTGCACACTTTATTCAAAGTGACTACAAAAAACTAAAACCCTAGATCCTTATCAACATCACCCAAACAACCGATATACAAATGTCACCTAAGCACTCAATGTGGTATGACAATTGCACATCGAATTGTTTGGGCTGCCACAGACACAATCAATAAAGAACTAGGATTACTACATCACCTTAAGCTAAAGGGTCTTTACCTTTCCCTAGTTTTTAAAGGGGAATCTTTAATTGAGCTAGGAATTTGCATGGATGCCGAAGATGATGGAGAAGATGAATCACTATTCGGCAAATCCTTCTTCGCCTGGTTCCAACGTCCACGAGGTCGGCTCTGGCCTTTTTTTCTTTTCTTTTTTGTAATTTGTCTCCTCAGCAGAAGTAATAATTAGGGCTGTTAATTTTGACACGACCCGATAACACGACTCGAAACCAGTACGAAATAAAACGGGTTGAACCCGCACGATTAAAAAATAGGTCATTTGCGGGTCAACTCACCAAGACACGTTTAATAAACGGGTGAGTTTAGGGTCAATCGCCAACTCGAAATCACCCGCGTAACCCGTTTATTTTATTATATTAGGTCAAAATTCAAGAAATTTTACTTGTATGGTATTTTTTCTAATTATAGTATAAGTCATATACAAAAATCTTTAGTGATAATTCTTGTGAAATTATATGTTGTGCATTTTATAGCTTAAAATTAGTTAAATGAGTCGATCAAACTCTATTATATTTGTGAAATTGATCAATTGTTATTTATTTTGACACAACTATTTTACTAAATGGGTTATACAGGTCGGGTCGGGTAACCCGTTTAATAAATGGGTTTGGGTTTGAGTTTGGATTCTCCGACACGTTTATTAATTGGGTCGGGTTTGGGTTTGCATATTTCTATGCGTTTAATACCTTGACACAACCCGAATCCGACACGACATGGCTCATTGACAACCCTAGTAATAATCACCTCCATCAGGCCCTTCATCTAAACCAAACCCTAAGTTCTTAGGTTGCATATTGACTGGTGCTATAGCAAGGGCATGGTGTGACCTCTTGTTGCCCTGGTTATCATTTTCTTCTCGTCCGCACCTGGTTTCGGTGATGCGCAACGGCTCCTCTATCACCTTATCTGACTGTGTGGCAAAACTCTAATAACTACATTAATTCTTCCTTTCCCTATGGAAAATCTCATAATACTTGAGGTTGGAGAAGAGAGATGAAGAGAGTGCAGGAGAAATATTAACCCTAAAGACCAGTTGCCGCCACACCTTGACTAGACGACAGCGCTGTCACCACTGGTTTAGCCATTTATGGGCCCCGCACCCCTACATGATTAAGAAAAGAAAAATTGCAATAAAGACCGAGCAATCGTTCATACCTGAAAGACAAGTTCAAAACCTCCGCATGAGAAACCCTAAAACGATTAGACCAATGAACAGACCTCTGGAGAGGCAACTACTAGACCTGTCAATGGAGCGGGTTTGGAGCAGATTGACCTAGATCTGGATCCGTTTAGCAAAAATAATTTTTCAACCCGATCCAATCCGTTAACCCGGCGGATCACTGAGAAGCCAATCCAAATTCGTATCCGGCGGATTAACGGATACCCGATCCACAATCCGGATCCGTTTATTATATCAAGTATTATTAAATTTTAAATAAAAATATTAAATTTTTATTATGATACCCGATAAAACTTTGATAAAATATTGAGACCCTTAACTCCTTAAAGCCTCAATTAGTTAAACTTTGATAAAATTTTAGTCTTATGCAAAGTTTCTTTATAATATGTATATATTTATTATTTTATATTTTATAAAATAATATTATATTAATATAAATACGGACCGGGATATTAACAGACCGAATCAACCTAAATTCGTATCCGATCCGTTAAGTAAACGGGTTAACGGATCCAAATCATTAACGGATCAACGAATCAAATTTTTAATCCAAATCCGTCAAATAGCAACAGATCCAGAGCGGATCCAGATCAAAATCCGGTCCATTGACAGGTCTAGCAACTACACTCAAACTCTAGCCAAGCCTTGCGAATTTCAGTTTGATCCATTGGCAGACACTTCCAATTGAATCTCAAATTGTTATTAACACACATTTGCATTTTAACAAAAAAAAATTTAGACAATGTATGGCTTTAATTATGAATTATTTATTTATTATAAAAAAAAATTAAAAAATACAAAAAAGTATATTGATAACAATTAATTTTTGATGTGTTAATAACAACACCCTATAAATAAAGGAAATAAAAATATTAATACATTAATTAATTTAATTAATGTACCTGAAAAGAGCTCTTGAATTAATTAGTTAAACCTCTTAGTCGTCTCTTCCAAAAGAAATGAAAAAGAAAATTAAACTACTACTTATGAAGACAGCAGACCTGGCTCTCCCCGAAATCTGGCTCATGTGAGCAAATAGATAAGCTCTAGTGCTCTAGATATTGGGCACTACACCTACGTCATTATTTCTGTGTCTGACGAAGCAAACATGCACGACCCCTTCCAAGTCCAACCCCCCACATTAGGACAAATTCAATTCAAACACCACCCCACCACGAAACCGGCCTTTGTATATATAAAACCTCCCGTTACTTTGCTAAAATACACACACCACTTCAACTAGTAGCCAAATTTTACTCATCAAATATCATTAATTAGAGAGCTCATTCATTGTTCTTGGTTTTAAATAACCCTCCCTTCATTTCATTGACTTGCTATCTCTCCTTTAAATATTTCATGTCATGACCGCACCTACTCTGTCCAATCTGCCATTTGCATTGGAATATTAATAACATGTTACACAAAGATCCCCACACCACCAACAACAACAACATCATCATCATCGTCAACCAACCCAGAAGATCAGAACTCCTTTTCGTTCGATTTAGCGACCCTCTTCTTCATCACCATGGATTTTTCAGACTACCCAACAGGCAAGTCTCCAAGAAGAGAGCTCCAACTCCAGGGCCCGCGTCCAACTCCTCTCAGGATTCATAAAGACTCTCACAAGATCAAGAAACCCCCAATTGCTCCTCAACCGTCGCAACCTAATCAGCCTCAGCAGCCGCCTCGACTGCCGGTCATAATCTACACAGTGTCGCCAAAGGTCATTCACACAAACCCTAGCGACTTCATGAACCTCGTCCAACGCCTCACCGGTTTACCACCCTCTAATTCGTCTCCTCGAAATGATCAAAACAGTAATGGCGGCAGTGGTGAATCAATTATGGAGCAGTCTAGGTCTTCGGATCATCATGAAGGAATGATGATGGATGATGATGATCGTGATGCTGGTGTGACACAGCAAAAGGGTTTGTTTCCCGGGATCTTGTCGCCGGCTCCGGGTGCGCTTCCTCCGATTCCTTCCAACTTCTTCTCTCCGCCGGCGGATAGCTTCTTTCATGATTTGAGTCCTGTACTTCATGGTAACAGGAACTTCATAGAAGGTAGCTTCATGCCTAGTCCGTCCAACTTCTTTTCCCCTACTCCATCCATTGACTTATTCAACAATTTTTCCGATTTATAGTTTATCAAATTCTTTACTAGTGGAAAAAGCAATTCTTCAGGATAGAGTTTCTGGGTTTCTTTGGTATTGATTTTCACAGAGATAGAGTTTTGGTGATGATGAAGATAATATAAATGGGACTAAATTGGAATTAGCCTTGGAGTTTTTATTTTTATTTTTGGTGGGGAGGCAGGTTGGAAAGTTATTAATTAGATGATAGTTTAGTAGTGTGGACCATTGGATGGATCATGCAGTATGATACTCATCATCCTTTTGTTTTTGATACCATTTTTTGTCACCTACTCTTTGGCATGTAATTTGCAAACATATATAGTTTGATCCTTCTCATTGTTCTGTTCGGTTTGTTTTATTAATTTGTGCTCTTGCGCTTTACAAAAAAAAAAACTAATTAATTAAGTTCATACTAGTTCGCATGATATGGGATTCCTAATGGTTGAATTGGATAATTCTTATTTCTTTCTTTTTTTGTTTACAAGGAGACATAAAGGCCTAGTTACAAATGGGTTTGATGAAAATCGAACCTCGCCCACACACAAACCAGTTAGCTTATCTAACAGCTAAACTACACTCACACACCCATAATTTTTATTTCACTCAAGGCCGGTAAACTTGTTTGTTTACATTAATGTAAATTCACTTTAAGTTTTCATAGTCTGAACCTTATATTTGATAAATTATTTTTTTAGAGATATTTTTTGTAAAATATCAATCAAATCGAAAGCCGTTTAATAATCTAATCGTATGAAACAAATTGATGATTTGAATAGCAATTAAAATCATCAAAATGAACCGTCCATTTATTTAATATAATTGGATGATTAAAACGATATTTGTTTTTATTAGTTAAATGTTTAATGAGGCATCAAGTTAAATGACTATTTGCATACTACAACCATAAGCTAGAAATGTTTAATGTGTTAGAACATTAAAACTGTGGTTGGCATTCCGGCGTGTTAACGTGCTCGGGCCTTTACTTTTCAGATCGCTAGCTAGGCACTTAGTTTAAGAACGAAATAGTTGTAGAGCCTAACATCATTTAGAACATTATTTTCATACCTTAATATCATACGTACGAACTCATTCATATTGTAAATCAATATAAAAATTAATGAATGAATAGAATTTGTCCATGTTATTAATAAGAATACTAAAAACTTTCTGATTAGGTGGTTTCTATGTCACATTAGTTGTCACGTAAGATAGTTTCTAATGCGGTACCTCAAAAGGTGGTTCACATAACATTATTCATCGTTCCAAGTATTTTACATACGACTTTGTAGACGAGAAGGTTGATTGATGCTCATGCATACATGTTTCGAGGTATGAAAGCCTATGAGTGAGATAGAGAAAACATTTTATTTTTATACAATCAAAAATGGTTTTTCATTTGTTTTATTACACATCCATGCATTATTCATCCTTGAGTCGAACTTAGGACTTCTCACTTACAAAAATGAGACTTATACTACTAGACCAAATAATTATGTCATTTGCTAAAGTTTATTTTTTTTAAAATTATTTCTTACTTAAAGTTTTTGTGAATCTATTGTTACTTTGACCTACATGGGGTACGTAAGAAAATAATATTTTTATTGGACAAAACCATTCATGTATTTCATGGTAAACTTAACGGAGGTATCAAAGTATTGACGAAACACATAGTTGGGGTACATTATTACATTATTAGTTCCAGAGAGCTGTAGCACTAAACCCTTGTTACTTAGGAGTAGTACGTACCAAGTACTTAGAAATTAATATTGTTATTGGACAAAACAATTCATATATTTAATGGTAAACTTAATGGAAGTACCAAAGTATTGATGAAACTACTCCTAAGTACTTGTACCAAATATTAGTTTCGAATGATGTATCGTTAGATGTGACGGTGGTTATATCGTGTTGTGGCATATCCCACGTTATTACATTATTTAAAAGTTATTTATTTTGTTTACATCCTAGAAATTGTTAAGTGAAGAATTATGATGTGGCAAGTGACACCACTTAGGATATAAATTGGGTACATATATACGAAATTTGAAGCTTTTATATTTTTATTTTTTTGTTTTTAACCGTGAACCTTTTTTTTTGTTATTATCATATATAGTACTTGAATTATTTTTCAATTATTGTTAAAAAAAAAAAGAACCATTTCTCAATTATGAACTTTAATTTTTGTCACAAGTAGTATCTAAAGTTTTCAATTTTTGTCACAAGTAGTACCCAAAGTTTTTCATTTTAGCCCATTTTTTTTGGAACATACGCCCTCATGCGCATATATTTGTGACAAAAATGGCCTTAGATACCACAAGAGATGAAATCGAAAACTTTGGGTACTACTTGTGACAAAATTAAAAACTTTGGGTACTACTTGTAACAAAAATGGAAGTTTAGGTACCAAATATATAATTGAGAAATAATTCAGGTACTATATGTGATAAAAACCTTTTTTTTTTATTAAGTGGGGATGAAGGAGTTGAACGTGAGTTATTCTCTAACAATTTGTTGAAAAGAAATGTTTTACCGTTAAACTAAATACAAGTTAAACGTAAATTAACAATGGCTAAAGGCTCCAAGTTTCATTACGGTTTTTGTGAACTCCACGAGTCTCTCCACCTCCAATTTATATACTATATCTATAGTGTGAAATTAAGACTCAGTTCTCTGATTTACAGAGTAATTTAATTTATTGGAAGACAAGCATAAAAGAACTTTCCTAGCTTTCTAGTTGACTATTGCAAAGTTCCTTCACTTGCCCCCACTTATCCCTCTACAAGACAAAGGATTAATTATTATTACTGTTAATCTGGCATGAGCTAATTGCTTGATGTGACACATCCATTTTTGGGGGCCTTAAAGTCAACAAATTCAATATCATAATCGATCATATGCTTGGAGTGGTTAAGAGCACATAAGGAAAGTTAGCCCACAAAGTTGATTACACTGCAAGATTACTTTACTATTAGACTAATCAGACTCCCAAGTAGTAACTATGGAAAGAAAACGTTGGATTTAAGTTGTTGGCCAAAACACCAATGGAGTTCCAGGTTTGCCGTTTGCACTTGGCTTTTCTCCTCAACCTAATACACGGATACAGAGACGTGCAAGTCATATACATGTATAGAAGAAAGCAAAAAAAGTAAAGGAAATATAGTGCTCGTTTGAGAGTCCCGCTCATCTAAGAGACAATTTTTCAGTTTTTGAATTTAATCTCAGCCGTTTAATTTATTTATCTCTTACAATCTCTTAAAAATTGTATCTCATGTGAACACTCTTGTATACAAAAATATTTCGTCATTTTGGATAGGCTTGAATTCCCAAAACTAGATAATATATTCCTGCTTATTCAATTGATTTTCTAGGGAGACGAAACTGACATATTTACGCACGTTTCCCACAGTAAATTGAAGCAATCAATTTGTATAGAATGAGACGACCTTTCTACCATTATACCATGAGCTTTGACATTTTATCTTCACTTATTTGATCACAAATTCCACGTTCTTGATTTTTCTAAACCGTTGGTTAATGCACTATTGTTTTTATCAATAATACACAATTGTCCTTAACTGCCCTTAATAGTTTTGGGTCCTTGAACCTAAAACATTACCTTTGATGGCTTACAATTTCCAAACCACAAAGCTATTAAAAACCCTAGTCTTGCCTAAAATTAGCCAAAAGATGGAAGGAACACTAGCAACCTAGTACTCATTGCCTCATTGGCCATTGACCAAAGAAAAAATAAAAATCTTGTACTCACTGCTGCAGATCTTTATTCTACTGTCCAGTCCCTACACAATGTTACAGGCCTCCACTAATTTTATCAGCATCCTCAGGTTATACTACAACATTTATCACAGATTGTGAAGAAAATAATACTAATGCACATAGTTTGGTGTGAGAAAGAAAAATCAGATCAATGAATCACCAAACGAATAAAGAGATTCAGAACCACAGCCCAGATTATTGCTCAACGGACTAACTGGACTCTGTCTATAACAGGTTGAGGGCTTTGCAAGGTCTTTCTCACCTCCAGGGGCATTATCATTTGTTAATGGGGAAGACTGCTTTCCTCTAAATGCTCCCCATAAATAAAGCTTTGTCTGGAATCCTGCAAATCAATAGATTCAATAATGCTATTTATCAAATTTCTCCACAAGAGCTATACAGGTTATCAATTAAAAAAGGGACGCGGAAAAGCTTCAAGCAAACAAAGAATTTAGGACTCACTCTGAAATTGCTCGGGCAGTACACTTGAAGTGAAAACTAAAAGATCAGCATTATCCAGTACTGCCCTCATAGCGAGATCCTCCTGGATCATGCTAACCACTAGGTTGTCAAAATCCTTCTCATTACTGTACCAATAATTAAAAAAAATAACACGTCTTAAGAATGCCAACAGGAAAAGATATAGGAATAACTGAACAAGTACTATTTCAAACACATCACCTTTTGTTGTCAGGAAAAAAATAAAGAGCAATACTCTGATCACTTGGTCCGCAGCTCTCAAATGCCTTTGGCCACACATCAACCCTAAAAACCAAATCTGGAAACAGCAGCATTGGTAGCAACTTCGCCTCCTCAAACACTTTAGCACATGCTAAGCTTGAGAGATGGGCTACAAGTCCACTAATAATGCTGAAGTCTTTGTTCATTATGCTTAGACTTCCCCTGTGTCAGTAAGACAAACCAATTCACAAATTTACCCTGCACCGGATGTGCTTGTACAAGTTTACCATAAATTCGAAACAGGGGGAGTGGATAGAAATTTGTACCTCCAAGTTGGATCAATAATAGGCTGTGCAGCAACATAACAACAGTCTTCGTTGATTTTTGAAGAGTCACTAGCAGCAATTTGAGAGGTCTTAACAGATGCAGCCACATCATGGGAGGAATTGACCTGATCTTCAAGAACCTGTCCCGAACAATTACCAATCTTTTGAATATTATCACAATTTTCACTGCCCTTAGCCTTGTGTTCAGGAGGGCTACCTTCACATATAAGAACCTTCGTTTTAGCCGCAGACCCAGTGAATTTCTTTCCATTACTCTTCTTTTTCAACCTGTTCTTCTTCTTCTTAGAGTTTTTGTTATAATAATATTTCGTTGATCTTATCCCAGAATGAGTGTTCAGCACTTCTTTAGTATCTATGGAGACACATATTTTAGAAGGGACAGAGACTGGTTTACAATCGTCACAAACCCAGGAAAAATCTTTCTCAAAATATTTTTCTGGTGTCACCTCAAGGCAATAACTAGAGACAAAAGAGGAGTGATGAGTTAATCAGCCATCCAAACAAAATCAATAACAATATAAATACACACACACACACACAAGATTCAAGCATCTAAGATTTCATAGCATTTGAAATAGATCGATCAGTGTGCTTATAGTACAATTATATGATTTCAAAAACCAGAAAATGGAACATTTCTTTCTCAACGTTAAAAAAATAAAATAAAAAACACAAGAAAAATGGGAACAAGTCATACATATGTTGTGGACTATCTTGGCACTTATCACAGTTTATCATAACCTTATCAAAGCCTCTATCACCACACGTTAGACAGACAATTACCTGCAGAAACAACAGGTAGTTAATTTCAGCATGTGTGCTCTGTTCATAGATAATTTAGCACCAAAATAACAACCACGAATTACAAAATGAAATTAGAAGGCCCCACAACCCAAATTCAAATGTGTGTTCCTTAATAATTGGATCCATCGAAGAAACCAAAAAGAATAACCTCAAAGTTTCACGTGATGCATAAACTCATCCCATTCAACCCTTAATCGTATGAATAGTTCGCACATGTACAAAAACTAGATATATCATGTTTGTATGACTGTAATCCATACCGCCCGAGGCAGGACCAGGTCCGAATATCAACAATAGGAAACACATTTCATTAAAAGAAAAGGAGGCAAGTTTTAAAACAGCCGCCCGGCAAATGAAATTTCATATCTTCTACCGACTTTCAACCAAGATACCATTACCCAAGATTCACCCAAGAAGAAACAACAGGAAGTACATTACAAACAAGAAGAAACATCAGGATACCATTACCCAAGATTGACCCCTTGACCTTCAACCACTAGGCTGGTTACTGACAGTGACAATTGTTAGAAAAATTAATTAATATTAATTATTTTATTTATCTTTTATTTGAATGGAAATTGATAATGAATTATAGTTGATATAATTCATTGGGAGTGTGCCAAATGTGTACAGACGTGTGTTTTGGTCTGTTTGAAATAGACTAATAAGATGTCAATATTATCTAAATTTGAAAGCACAGGAATAACTGTAATCGGCAGTTATTGATGTTTTTCAGATTGAACAGTTGCCAAGGTAGTTATGCTGTTCTGATTTTATCAAAGGTTGCAAACTTTGATAATTCAATACAGAAACATCTCTTCCCAAGAGGCATCTGACTATTATAAATGGACAGCCACTTCCCATCCAATTGACTCAATTTTTCATCAAAGTTTCCCAGTCTTAGAATGGCTCTCATACATATAGATTAGTAGAGTTTTGAGAGAAAGTTCAAACACTATTTTGATTCGTTGTTTCTTGCTGATTGAAGTGCTTCCTCCGCAAGAAGGAAGATCGTTGTATCCTGGGAGACATTCGCTAATTCAAACCTTCAAGCACCTGTGAGGGGCGATCTTGTCTTAAGGCTATAGAATCTAATTCTAGCCTCAATCTGTTAAGGTTATTCTAAGTTTTATGTTATTTCATTTGTTGTTTCTGTTGTGTTCTTCTATTCAGAATTTAGTTTCTGATATAGCATCTAATATCAATATATAGTGTTCTTATATATATATATAAACAGAAATATATAATATAGCAATTTTCCTATTTAGTCTGTATAACAACAATAACATAGGCAGAGACTCAAGTTTAGCCAAAGACTACAAGTCGAAACATCTAATTTATGTCCCTGATACAACTGCCACATTATTGGATACACCAAACAACTTGTTTTTGCAAGTGGTCTGCCCCTAGGATGTTAATTGCTAAATTTTAAGACGTTCTACGCTAACTGAAGAAAAAACATAAAGTAGTAGAATATGAGTGCACACATGTACACATCCTTCCACACGTATATATATATATTTTCCTGGATACATACTATTTTATTTTCTTTGGATAAGGGCAGGGAGAATGAAACAAAAGCTTCATAGCATCTCCCTGGTAATAAGCATTACCCAAAATCTGTAATTTTGGAAAGCAGTAGTGTCTTATTAGTGTTGAGTTCTTGTAATTTTGGGTTTTCTGTTAGTCTTCAGTCTTTTAGTTTATCCTGATGACTTCTTGTCCTCAAATTTCTATGGCTTTATGCCCCAAATAAAATATCAAGTTTCTTACTCAAAAAAATCTGTAAAGCCAGTAAATAAAACGAGTTTCTATCAGGATGTGGTGTCTTCTTCAAGCACAAATAAAAACTGATTTCAAATCCTCTTCTTGACCATATATGGGCAGTAAATGGTAAACAGGTGATTTTCAAACATCAGGATATATAATGTAATATTACAAGATAAAACTAAGTTTCATGCATGTTCTGACATTTTAGTAATGGGAACTCTTATTAACACTCCCAACAAATCGATCTACAATCTTTGGCACTTATTTTGTGAGTGTATGGAAATATTAAAAAAAAAATTACTGAAGAGGAGTGACTTCACACTCCCCAAATCTCCACTTGCACACCTTTTTTTCGGAGATGTTGAATTCCGAATTACCCTTGACGTTTTTAGACTCCTTCCAATACTTCCTTTCGAGTGATCAACAGTTTTAAAGCTTCATCCCAATTATCTCCCAGGTACACCTCAAGTTCCTATCCAGAATGTCAAGATCTCTGGATTTATACTTCATTAAGGATTTCAGGTTCCACCTGAACATCAAGTTTTGCAAAACTACACTCTTTCACCATCTCAAGATCTCTGGATTTATATTCAAATGCTTTTCAGAATCCGTGTGAACATCAACTGATGCAAAACTTCATGAAGGTGCCCAGAGTCAAATGATCCACAAGCAACCACTTGGCTACCTATGACCTTGGCCCAAGCACCTAGATCTGGAGGAATCCAGTGACCCTCCTAAACATTTTAACATCATTTTGACCAAGAGAATAAAATTTCAAAGCTTAAAAAAATGTGACTGCTTGGCTACTAAGAGATATTGTATTTTTCAACCACAAGAAAAGATGAAAACCCATTATTTTCTTTGGGAAAAATAAAATAAAGAGGGTTTCCACCATTTCCTGTGCAGGCAAGCAATTAAGAGAAACAAAAAAGGATGACTTAGATGTAAGAGTGCACAAAATCTCTGGGAAAGAGAACAGTTGAAGTGTAGGCAAAAGGGGCAGAGTGTTTTACAGTAGTTATGGAATTCACTAAAGAAAGACCCAATCAGTTCCCAAAATAAATCCTCCAGAAGGATGAAACTAGTGACAAAAAGGAAGAGCTACCTATTTATTTCCTTTATTAAAATCATGAATATAATTTGAGTTTCCCAGATTATTAAAAATTAACAATAAAAAAAATTAAAACCTTAGGTCTGTAGATTTTCACAATTGATGGTTCAGACAGCACACATAAATAAATATCAAAACTAAATTAAAACACAATTGTAAGGTCAAAAATGGGATTGTGGAAACAGCAAACAGAAATTCAATTCACTCTGTAAGGTCAAAGATGCATGGATAGAAATGGAAACAGCAACAGAAATTCAATTTATTGCTGTGTGTATCTGTAGAATTTAAAGCTGTCTAAAAATATCTTAGAATGATAGCAAGGTATGACTATAAGTCTGACAAAGACAATCCTATGCATCACACACAAAAGAGTGAGCTGTTAGGAATAAATATTATAAGCACCAAACAAGAACAAGATGAGAAAACAGACATCTATTCAAAATGATCTCTTGATGAGTACTTGAAGTACTATGGTTCAAGTTATTGGATCTGTTAGGAAGAGGCTAAATAAATAGAATTGTGGCATTTAAAGAAATAAAATAAATGGTAGCGAAATGCAATAAATAAAAGGAAAAAAGCTCATCACAGAGAGGAGTCTGAACAGTATGTAGTTAACACAAATCCAGATAGGATACAAGGAGATCCATAGTAAAAGTGGTAATTGGATTATCTATGGATCTTCTCACTATGGATCTCCTTGTATCCTATCTGGATTTGTGTTAACTACAAACACCCATGAAAATATAACTAATTAAGGACAATATACTCAGCTACTCTCTTTTACCGCCTTATAAGCACTCTAAAGAGCTACATAGTTTGACAGCTAATATAAGTCACAGAGCATGCACAGATGAAATAGCCTTATACACCATTCTCTACTTACAGAGTCAAAACCCATAAAACAAACATATCAATGCCCATTCAATATGTGCGAATTATATTCATTTCAGTACACAAACACAACTTTTATAACAGCAAAACCAAAAGTAAGAAAGTGAAAATTCTAAAAGGGTCCTTCTCTCTCGAACACTGAAGTTAAATAAAACAAAAAAGAATCACACTTTCTAACCTAAGAGCCCACAATCTCAGACTCAGTCCCTCAGACACTTGAAATTTCTACAAAGAAATCAAACACAATCGAAATATCAAATACGAAACGTACCATAGTGTCGAGTAGACTCAATCCAGTGCGAAATTAGCCTCAAAGATGAGAATTCCGGGCAATTAAGAGCGAGAATGTTAGCCATGGCATTAAAGACCCCATCTTTGAAAGGTAAGAATCAAATTTTTTGTCAGGAAATTTTCGATAAAGTGAGTGAGGAGATAAAACCCTACCGCCCCAACTGTCTAAGATTTTTTCTAAAAGGAGAAAATGGAAGCGTTTTATTTTCCGTTTCTGGCGGAAAATAAATAAGAGGGAAAATCAAAAAACCCCCGGATGAAAGACGTGGGGCCCATTCGACAATAATTGGTCTGTTGTTGCGGTGAGTCAGATGAGTGAAGCTACCACAGTGTAGTCGTTTTTTGGAGACATGGGGTGAGTCTACACGTGGCATCATACAGACATCGCACATGCTTGTACGGCACGGAGCAGCGGAGCACTGGATCGAACTGAAGTCAAATGTCACACGTGTGAATGACTGAAGGTTATGGTGGAAGAAGAGGACCTGGATCCTCTGATATTTTTAACTGATACCAGATTGTACATGACTCTTCTAGTTCTGATAGATAATTGAGATTCATGAGAACCTAATGGATCAAACCAAATATAAATACAGATCAACGGCAAATATTGTGTCACATTTTGTACCTCCAATTTTTTGGCCTTTTTTGTGAATAAATTACGTTTTATTACTATGAACGTGGTTTGCTCTCTGTAACGATTTACTCCATATACCTTACAATTTTTACAAGATTTTATTTTTTTATTAGAATGAGAAAAAATTACACTAAAAAAGTCTAATGAGTTAGGATTGAATGAAATTAAATTTAGGATTTAGGATTTAGGGCCTCTGGTTTGTTTTAGGACTAATCTAATTTGTTACTTTTGATTTTGTTTATTTAGCTATGGAGGCCCTTCCTTCTTCTAGGAAGGTGACCCATCTTGCTTAGTTAAGAATGATATCCACACACATAAATTTGAGTATAGGGGTTTGGTTTTCTATTGCACTCTTCTCTTTATAATTTCTCTATGTTTTTGGGCCGCCAGGCGTATGGAAGTGTAGTATTATGTGTGGAGACTTAATTTGGCTGGTCACTTTACATAGTAAATTCCATTATAATATTGCCAACTTGAGAATAAAGGTTATTGTTTCTTAAAAACAAAAAACAAAACCCCCTTTACATATATATATATATATATATATATATATATCCGATTCAAAAAGGAATAAAAATATATAAGCACATGATATTATTATCAAACCCAAAAATTGAACTTAGAAAAATTTGTGTTAAATAAAATGAAAACCAATGGATTTGAAAGGAGGAGCCTAGCTACTATAAAGAGAACATCACTCCTCACAAGATAGAACCAGATAGATCAAGCTCCATCAAGTGATACCCTCCTATCCATCACTGTGTCGAGGTTAATTTTGATAGTTGATCAATAACAATAGTGTAGCTACTAGCTTTGTACTCAGAGATGCCCAAGGTATGCCACTTTGAGCTAGTGTTAAGAATGTCGGAGGCAACAATATTCTTACAATAAAATGTTTAACGCTTCCAGAAGGTCTCCAAAGAGCTCTTGAAAATGGCTAGCTTTAAGAAGGTTCAAGTGGAAGGATAAGCTAACGGTCAGACTAATGTCACATTAGCACTTAACAATCAAAATTAACATAAGATTAAATTTTTGTTACTACCTTGTACTTTAGGAGTTTAATCAGTTCAGTCCCTGAACTTTTAATTTCATCAGTTCAGTCCCTGCACTCTTAATTTTCATCAAATATGTCTATTTAGGATACGTGTCACCTATTATGGGTCGACATGTGTCATTTTTATTGTCATAAATAGATCTATTTGATGAGAATTAAGAGTGCAAAGACTGAATTGATGAAATTAAAAGATTAGATACTGAACTGAGTAGACCCTTAAAGTACAAAGTAGTAACAAAAATTTAGTCCATTAACATATTTGTTAAAGGTCATACTATACTGATCAAATTGACAAGTATAAAGATATTATTGGTGAAATTGAAAGTATAAGAATTGACATAATTTTTAGTGTAAAGTTGACTCAAAGTAATATACCACTTTGTGAAACCAACAGATTTATGAATAGATTTCATAATAAATATATAAATTAAAACAAACAATATAATATGAAATTCTTTGATAAGTGAACTATGTGAAAGGACTCTTACCTTAAAAACATATATTATAGCATGTAATAACTTTTAAAACGAGCAAACATATCTACAAAAATATGCTAAAGCAATGAACAAAAATCATCTAAGAGCCCTTGTGGTGTTGGTATTTTCATGCATGATACTTGTTAATGGAGCTTCCACTCTTCCCAAGCTTCCCAGTAGTCATTTCAATAAAATTTAGACATTTTGGGAAGTACAATGTCTAAATTTTATATTTAGTATGAACAATGTTCCATTATTATTTATCTTCATTCACCGTTTCACACAATTTAAAACACATATACATACATGCCTTAATTTATTTATTTTTCTGATGAAAAACATGTTTACAAAATAACATATTGATTAATAAGGGAATTCTTGATTGACTTTTATAATTGTTCAGAGAATATAGACACTTGGGCCTTCTCCAACGGAGGGGCTAAACCCAAATTTTATACCCTCAAATGCAAATAACCATCGTCAATGGATGGGTTAGGCTATACCAAAAAAAAATGTTGCGGGATAAAAGGGCTAAGGACTAGGCTAACTTTGGCATTTGCTTTGGACCTCACGTGGGGAGGTGGAGCCCCCTAAATGAAAATAAAAGATATCACATGGACATAAAATCTTATCGAAAATCCGACTGAGTAATTACAACAACACGTGGCACGTGAAAATTCTATCTGAAAATTTGAAAACATTTTATAAGGATAAAATGTATCATATAGACATAAAATCTAATTGAGAATTTGAAGAATTGCTTACAAAGTGGCATGTGACACTATAGAATCTTATCCAAAAATTTAATAAGATTCGATCGACATAATAGGGCAAAAACGTTAATTATATGAGAGTAGAAACTTGGGGTCTAAAACATTATAAAAAACAATAAAATACTTGGGGTCTAAACTTACAGCTCTTAGAGCATATACACCTATAAAGGCTAAATTCTAAAGTCTAAACTAAAATTTAAGCTCCAAAAGTGACATTATTCATCAATATAGACTACCCATCATTTTGATAAAGTAATTTGGGCGTCACAACCAAAACCAATTGGCAATGGTTGGATGTGCCCAAATCCTTATAAGCATATTTGCAAGGTCCCTTTTCTCCAATGTGGGATAACACTCCACATTCTCACACGCCCCCGCATGTGTAGCGAATTTTCAAGCCAAACACGTGAACAACTTATATTGGATGACGTGGAACACGTGTGACCACTTGGCTTCACACGCGGGCAAACATGCAGCTCTGATACCATGATAAAGTAATCTGGGCGTCACAACCAAAACCAATTGACAATGGTTGGATAGGCCCAAATCCTTATAAACACATTTGCAAGGTCATTTTTCTCCAATGTGGGATAATACTCCACATTCTCACACATTTTTGGGTTTCCACCCATAAGGTCTAAAGCTAAAATGTATTTCAATTTTTTGCACTGTTTGCTTCATCCAGCAAATGCATATGGCTGATCTCATTCATGAGCTCCATGTTTAAGCTAGCTTATACCTCTGTTTAGTTTAGACTTTTACTGACGCTAGCCTATGTTTAGCCTAGCTTAAAATGTCCCCATTGCAACTCTTATTTGGTAATTTGAGACTATATATTAGCTTTGACTAGGCTAAAGAAGCCCCATTGCACATGCTCTTAAGGGCATCTCCAATGGTTGGACTCAAACTTAAACTCAAAACCTATATTTGAGTCTCCAAATAAGTACTATTCATATAGGTTTGACACCATCTCCAATAGTTGGGTGTCAAACCTATATGAATTAATATTATTTTTCCATTCTCTTTCTTTCACATGCACATGGGTTCAGCCGAAAAATTATGGGTCTCAAAACTCAGTCCAAAACTGAGTTTGTGGGATAGGTTTGAGTCCATGCAAATCCAAGTTTGGGTAAAAAAAAATCACCTTTGGAGATGAAAGAACCCATAAGGAGACTTATATATAGGTATGACTCCATACCATTGGAGTTGCCCTTAGGAATTAGGAATTTTGATTTCGTTGAATAGTGATTATTTGGGGTCTAAAAATTTAGCCTTGGGGTCACTCTAGACAATTTTAAGTAGGGGATTGATCGATGGGGAAAAACCTTCATATGGTACCTGAACTATCACCAAATGCAATTTTTGGTACCTGTACTTTCTTAAAGAACCTGGTGGTACCTGAACTATTCTTCTGTTTGCCATTATAGTACCTACCGTGAAATATTCCGTTAAGTGCTTATGTGACATGGGTAATACAGTCATTTCATATATTTTCAATTTTCAAAATAAATTATACAAAAAAAAAAATTTAGATAATTTATCCACAATTCAAGACTAAAAATAAGAAAAATTATTTTTATTTTTATAATATAATATAATTTATTGCCAATTTTTATGTTTTTAATATAATTTATTACCATGTAGATGGTTTTATTATTAATTAAAAAATAAAAATAAACTATATTCAAAAAAGTAATTAAAATTTTTATTATATTAAAAAATAATTATAATTGATTTTGATTTTAAAATTTAATAATAAAACCACCTACATAGCATCTTTAATCTTGAATATTTGAGAATAAAAATAATTTTTGCATCTTTAATCTTGAATGTTTGAGGATAAAAACTCTAATTTGATTATGTTAATATAAATTTTTTTTTTTGCATAATTTTTTTATTTTAAAATTTAATAATAAAAAACCTTTAATGACTGTTTTGCCCATACTCTAGTCACCAAATTACAAGTTTTACCCATGCCACATAAGCATTTAACGGAATATTTAACGGTAAGTACTATAATGGCAAACGAATGAATAGTTCAGGTACCACCAGGTTCTTTATGAAAGTTCAGGTACCAAAAATTGCATTTAGTAATAGTTCAGGTACCATATGGGGATTTTTCCCTTGATCGATGCTGCCTTGCAATCCCTCTATGATTGCTTCTCTAAGTACTTCACGAACTACTATTTGAATGATGTCACATGCATGTACGACAAGTTAAACATGTATAAAAGCTATCTATATAAAGGATTTCCATTCATACAAATTACAATTGCCTTGAATAAATTGTCTCCATATTAGTAAGACTAATAATAATTAGTACGACTAATTTGTGTTGTCAGTGGAGTTGCTTTATATATTGTGCTCTCCTGCACTCTCATAGTTCTTACACCTCAGTTTCATATCTTCCTTTGCATACATACAGACTGAAGCTCTGGCAGCTAAGGCTAGTTTGCAGTGGCCTTGTCATCACTGCATTCAATATATATTGCTTGAAAATGATTCTCGAGTGCTACATCATGCCCTTTAGAGTTTAGACCCAAATTTGAGTCTAAAAAATGAATCTCCACTGCTAATGTTCTTAATCGCTTGAGATATATCATATTATTCAAGATCTTAAGTCATCCGAACATACATTTTTTCAAAAGTGCCAGTAAACTTTAGTCTAGAGATTAGCAAACGCTGCGATGGATTGACTTGCTAAACAAGTCCAAAAGAAGTTGGAATGTTTGAACTGGGCATCCAAGCATGACGACCTTCTGGCTCCTTCTTCCCTGTAAGAAGTTACGAACTGATTAGTTTTGTTATGTTATTTTAATTTCTTTTGTAGTTCTCATTGTGTAGTTTGGCTTTATCTTTGTAAGGCATTCACTCTTTGGACAAAAAATATCACATCTCTTCCCCTACTTCGTTCATAAAATAAAATAAAAAGTGGCAAACAGAGTTTCAAACATAAATACACTACAAGACCGAGACCCAGTTAGTTCAATGATATTTCTTTTCACAATTATGGATGAGGTTTGAAGTTCGAATCCCCCAACCCCCAAGGTAAAAAAAATATATAGACACTACAATAAACAACACTGAAATGAAGTTTGAACACTGTGAAGGCAAGCATTATGCGCGTGTAAGCCATCAAGTTGAACTGTTGAAATTTTCTTCAGTTGCAGATTTCTTTCAAGCGATCAGCTACTTTTACAACCTACAAAAGAATGATGATGAAAAATATCATTCATGGTAACAGCTTCACCAATTCCAATAATCATAATAAATTTTTCGTCAAATTTTAAAGAGTGATGCTCAGGTTCACCCCTTGGGTGAACGGACATGTTCACCCACCCTCCTAGTTAACGTATTTGCATTTCATAATTTTATAATTCAACCGTTCATATTATAAATTATCCTATATAGATCATCTCTGCAAAAAATCAATCGAATCGAAAATTATTTAACCATCTAAATTAATGAAACAAATGAACGGTTCTGACAACAATAACTACTATTATGATTAACCGTCTATTTGTTTCATATGAATCAGTGACCAAAAGATCTTTGAATCGATTGATTTTTTTGCAGAGGTGATCTATAAAAGATAATTTATAATATGAACGGTTGAATTATGAAATTATGAAGTGCATATACGTTAACTGGGGAAGTGGGTGAACATATCCGTTCACCCAAGGGGTGAACCTGAAAATTTCTCAATTTTAAATCACCTCTAAATTCCAATTTGTTCTGGCAGTGAGAATAATTGCAGTTGCTGTCTCTAAAAGAAATCCAATAATTATCCCCCACCAAATGCCCTGAAAAAAGGACAAGATCAGTAATATGAATCTTGTTCTATGTATTTCTATCCAGATCGAAAGCAATATATAGATTCAAGTACTTACTGCTTGCCATACACACCCAATTAAGATACCCATAATATAGTAACAAAGGAGGTTAACATAAGCCACGATAATTCGCCATTCAGTTCCAACTGCGACACCTGAAATTAAAGGCAAACCGAAATTTTTAGAATTCGGAAATGATATATACCTAAACATGAACAGTGTGCAGGGCTTGTTAATAAGTTCATACTACTGAACAAATTTTACCCTAGCCTGAATGTACATCATAGATGAATATATACCTGATAGTAAAGGTTGAATGCCATTAAAGAAAATAGAGATGGCTAGCAATGGAATTAAATCAGAGACTGCCCGGAGAACTTCGGAGTCGCTTGTAAATATTTCGCTTAATTTAACCCCGAAGATCAATACTATTGCAGTGAAGAGTATACTAGTCAGGATGCTGTTCACGTTCACTAAAAACAGTGAAAATTTTGCCACCCTTGGATGACCAGCCCCTAGCTCATTACCCATTCTAACACTGCATGCATAAATAATCACAATTAACAAAATCCCATTGAATTCTAAATTACTGATTAGAGCATCTTGGTCACAAACCTGGCTGCTGCATTTAGGCCTAACAAAAATTGCAAACTCCAGTTCCAGTAATTTATGCTGGGATTATGCATCACATGATCATCAGAGTAAGTAAACTTAATTAGATAAATACGTACATCACATGACATATATAATAGGGCTTTTATTATGAACAATATCTGACATTTAGACTATTCATCACTTTGGTACCTAATATACGAAAACTATCACATTAGTACCTGTCATTTATAACCCAACCCAATTTTGATACCCGGCCACCGTCAATAACTCTATATAAGTGACTTTTTTCTATGGATATTTTCGTCTTTTCTTTTTTCTTTTTCCATTCCCTCTCTCGCTCTCCCTAGGTTTTTTTTCACTGTAGTGAAGCAAATCTGCATCACTCTCTCATTTGGGTCTTCTCTCCCTCTCATCCCATCTTTGATTTTTTTTCTTTCTAATGTTTGGCAACTTCTCTTTTCCCCTGATATTCCTTTCACCCAATTTTATATGAGCGCAGTAGATGAAAGATTGAATAAGGGAGCAGGGAGGAGAGAGAGAGGGAAAAAGAAGAAAAAAAAAATAAAAAGGGAATGACGAAAATACTCATGAAAAAAGTTACGTGGGTATGACTTAAACAGAGTTATAGGTACCAAAATTGGGTCTAGTTTCAAATGTCATGTGATAGTTTTCGCATGTCAGGTACGTACTAAAGTGATGAATAATCCAAATGTCAGGTATTGTTTACCTCGAAAAAAAAAAAAAGAATAAAAGAAAGAAAAAAAGAAAGAAAGAAAGAGTCACTCATACCATATAGACATGGATTCTAGTGAGACTGTAGGATTCCTGAGGACGCATGATATCAGTAATAGCACATGGAAGTACCATATCTCCAAACTACAATCAAAACGGAAGAAATTAGTTCAAGTGTTAAGTTGAAATAAACAAAAATTATTTCAAAGGCCATATATGTCTTGCAAATTTTTCCTTTTAGGCCATTTTTTTTATTGTTGTTGTTATTATTTGTTTATTTATTTACTTATTTTTCCATTTCTTGGAGCTCCTAAATGATAATAGTATTCCAATTTTTCGACGTCCGACGATCCATTCAACATTCCGCTAATTCAGTTGACTTTTTGATCACCTACTACCATGCTCCGTGTGGTATTCAACATATGTACCATGTGAATCGAAACCCGCAAATCTAGTGACATAAATGCAATTAATATAATGGTGTAAATTTTTTTTATGATTACAGATTCTCTCTCCAAGAAGAATTCCCCCAATCCTCCCGAAGGATAAGCTGAGCAGACTAATCTCTCTTTGCGGAACGGGCTGCCGCTGGCCATTAGTGCTAAACAGATGCACGAACACGAAAGCTCCTCATATGATGGTGTAACATTTGTGGACAAAGGAATTGAAAAAGGAAAAATAAAATAAAATAAAAAACAATTAGGCTAAAAGAAAAAAATTTCCGACAGATGAGCTCTAAACGAAAAACCCCTGGAAATGAATTGTAAATTACACCTAAGATTACATACCAGAGCACGATAGCAGAGGCAATAGTTAACTTAAAATAAGGCCACATTCCCGTGAAAGCTTTCCAAGAGAAGCCAGTCCAAGTCTCCTTGCACTTTGGGCTTAAGCCAATGTAAATCCCAGTAAACAATACCAGTAGCCACCAAGAGAAACTGAGCGTAAGGGCAGCGGCCATTACACCATAGTGGAAAACATAAATCACCAACCAAGTGCACACAAGGTGTATGACGAAAGTCCCCACAGCGATGAGAGCCAAAGGAATCACTAAGTTCTGGGATTGAAGGAACCTCTGCTGTGGGCAGTTTATTGCCAATGCATAGAGTTGAGGGATTATGCCTCGCGCAAACGATTGTCCTTGGTCTGCTATGGTCTTCGATTGGCCCATTGCGACGAGTATGGGGCTCGACCACCAACACAGAAATGTTAGCAGAATTGCTGCTCCCAGGTGCAGGATGATTGCTCTTTGGCACATGATGCCCATTGCTGCATATTGCTTGGCTCCATAGGCTTGCCCACACACAGTTGGCACAGCACTAGCCATGCCCAACTTTGAAATTCAAAATTCAAAGGATTTAGAATCCGTTTTATATAACAGTATGTTTATGACATGTTTACTTACCTGAGACGGGGGAATTTGTCTTCTATTCACGAGCCTTCCCATTCCAGGTAAGTAACCACGCCATTAATAGATTAGATATATAACAGTACTGATACTACTGTGTACGTACATACCATTATCCCATAAGCAAGACCCTGAATTACAAGATTGGCAATGGAGGCACCGGCAAGATCCACCACACTCAACTTGGTACAAAATGTAAGTGTGACAAAGCCAAGCACGCTATTGAAAATTCCAGCAATCATAGATGCACTGAATAAGTGCCAGATGAGTCTTGACTCCCAAGCCAGCAAGCGGGCCAACCGTCCAAGTGCCGGTGCTGGTGGTGGTTGCTCCAGAAACTCTTCAATCGCCGTGGATGGCAAGTCAGGTCCACGTAGTAGTGGCTGTCTCTCCCCGGACTCCATGCTTCTTGATGATTGTAAAACCGTACGTGTGAGTATGTTTATTCCACCTTACATAACGACAGAACAGAAAAAGAATAAGAAGGGAATAAGGGACATGGGGGAATTAATATAGGCTTATAGGGTCTAAACTACTTTTCAAATATAGAAATATACTGCCATTTCAACTTCCCTATAGTCAGCCACCCTTGCTTCCATATAGTCAGCTATCCTTGCCATTTCAACTGGCTTTCAACTGCCATTTCAATTGTATGTTAGTTACAGAGTGTCAAATTACGTAATTAATGGTTGAAAGCAACGGTCCTGGCTAGAGTTTGAGTAGGTTGCACAATATCGTTAATAACAATTACTGATCTAAGTAAGTACGTAGGGTGGGACTTCTTTTTAAGAGAATTAATTGTTGGTGAAACTAGGGTTTGACTGAAGTTGGGTGTAACGTACTGATTTTATTAGTGTACATTGGCAATTACAGTCAAGTTCTTTGTGCCAGTACTGCTAGGCTGCTAGCACAACAGCAGCGTCACCTACTCTCCGGCCAGTCGCCTAATACTAATCCGCAATATATTTCTTGTAAGCGCAGCGCAATGGAAACCAGGTGATCAAATTCTGTTCTCCTAATTGTAGAGGTACGTATTAGGCAATTACTTAAGGATTTGATTAGTGAGATTTTAACTACGTACCATATATGCATGATTAATATAAGGCATGTGAAGAGCTGGTTTCGTAGGGTTACAACTGATCGAATGGTGTCTATCCCTTGCTGTCTCATCGATCTGCTTATCGCAGATGACTGAAGAAGACGCTATATACATATAGTAATATAGAGGACAATTAATTGCAGCAGTGGAGGATTAGAGATGGAGAAAACTCCTGTAGTACGTGGATGAGTGGTCCTCATTATGAATCAGTGGCAGGCAAGTACGTGCTATTCAAGTGTTCCAAAATGGCATCTTATAATAATTCAAGGATAGATGGATTTGTAAGGAGATAAATGACTCTGCCATTTCCAACTTTAATTTTGTGGGGACGAGGATACTGACGATGAGGGGCAACTTCACAGGCAGGCACCACAAGTACTCATCCACAAGTGCATGCATGTGAGTACGTAAAAACAAAGTCTCAATTCAGTCTTCTGACTCATCGATCCTCCAATGAGTTTGGAAGTTTGGTGTGAAATATTGTCTATTCATTTGATTATGATGTAATAATATTAGGGTGATTGGATTGGTTTTTCAACGTACGTTCAGGGTTGGTGTGAAATATTTCAACGTTCTCTGATTTGATTGGTTTTTTCGGAAATAATTCTGAAATGATTCCTAGCTACAATAATGAATAGGGCATGATCAGCACAAATCACACAATAAACGCACAAACTAAAACACAAAGTTAATGATCGATGAGTCTGATTATAGCTAGTGTCTGTCAAAAGGACACAAATAAACGCGCACTGCATTTAAACAGAGTACGTACGAACCCTAAAAATGTGAATTTGATCGACTAGCATCTTTCATCTAACTCTCATATATAGCTAGGAACGAAACAAATAATACAATAGACCTTTACTTTTTTTAGCATCTTTAAAAAGTAGAGGTTAGTATATTTCTACACTTTTAAGAATTAAATGTCCACATACACGTACTCTACTTACTATTCTTGAGAAGGCTTACAGTTGAGCTCAGTTGCTTCTTCACTTCTTTCTCTTTCAGTGAAGGAGTAAGTTCTTTTCTTTTAATATCTGCCACAACTATGTCTACCAAAATAATTTCTCCGCTCTCAAATAATGACGTAGTTGAGCAGCCAGTCCCGGGTGCAATTGGATTGAACAGTACTGCGGATGCAATGAAAACAAAGGTGGCACCGGCTGCAGTTTCTCGTTCTCTCAAACCAAAGAAATGGATTACGGCAAGGGATTACCGTCAATTCTTACTAAGGAGAAAAGTAAAGTCTAGCAGGAAGCAACTTTAAACCCTAAACCTCCAAAAAGTATTCCTCTATATGTATATGAGCTGATCGACGAGTGAATGTGCTGGAAATGCAGAAAACTAGTACAATTATATATGTTATGTTTGTATTAGTGCCGACCTTCCAGGATGGCATTTAATCTTTCAAGTGTATCCATGAAACTAGTCGTAATTAAAGACTAAATAATGTCACGAATTTATTGTACGTCTTAATCTTTTATGTTGTGGATTATTTGGTCTTTTGCATTTTCTGGTTATTGTTTGGTGAAATTTCTGTGACTAGCTAATTGTCTAATTTATGGTTTGTTGAGAACTTGAGATTGCTTCTCAGAGAGGATTTTTCATTTATAGTAGCACATCCTATTTGTAGTGTATTCTGTAACAACAAATTGGGACAAAACTCATAGTTTATCTTAAGTTCAACGACAACTTATCACCTACCTGCAGAACAAGTAATCCAACTGGCCAGTATTTTCATCCAGAATCGCAGTGTAACTTTGAACCAGTATTTTAAGATGGACTGAAACCCTATTTACTTGGTTACTAGGCAAACCGAGATGGCCGGACATGATCAATAAGGTTTATGTAGGTACATTAAGATTAGAGCTACAAGTCTCCTTTTTAAGTGAGATCGAATTTTGTTCAAAAGTGCCTATAAAGAGTCATAGGTCTCTATCAGCCAAAAAATTAAAGAGTCATAGATCCCTTTTCTCGCAATCTAATGTCTATTTTTATATTCGATAAGAGATATCTCTTATTGTTGTACCCCATGCTCAATATAATATCTCTTATTGTCTTAATTAGAACATGTTCATTCTTCATTTTATATTCGATATCAGAGCCACCATGCCCAATGTGATTTCATTGTACGTAATTTCACACTAGCTTTGTTGATGCCTTTATATTTGTTGTATTGTTTTAGCCTTGTTGAGGCTTACTGATGTGGTTCTATCGATCTTTGGTTAATATACTGCTTATATATCAATTATTCAAAAGAGGAATAAAATGTAAAGATAATTCTACTAGATACACAATTTGGAAAATATGGTCCGTGCGTAGGGAGGGCCTGTTTTTTCGAAAGGATAATTCTTGAGTTTACTCCATGAGTAAACCTAATATTATTTGATGTAGTTGTGGGCTATTTTAATCATTGAATTCAGTTATTTGATGTAGTTTCTTCTTCAAATTGAGTTGTGGACTGTTAATCACAGTCCGCTCTGCAACACCATCATTGCCCTTGAGAGAAGACCGCTGACGCACCGCTCCATCATCTACGATATGAGTCGAACATCGAAGAGACCACCACCAAGAAGAGCAATAAGCTCTACCCATCACGAAGAGCCCCGTACAAAGGGAGACCTGAAAAGATCAAGGACATGCCCCAAATTGGGCCTTGAAAGGCCGAGCACCACATCACCGGCCAAACTAGTTTTCAGGTAATTTTATTCCTTTGAATTTGATTATCTCTAAAATGTATGTCAAAAGGCATAAGCAAGTAATTACACAGGTTAAGTCAACTCTTACAATCACTCCTAATTGAGATACATAGAATAAATGTTAATCAATACAGTGAACCTAGACAACTCATGTCAACAACAGCTCTTGCGTTTGAGACAGATTTTCAATGATGTCTTCCTAAAAGTACTGTTCTAAAAATCGGCCTAGGTGGTGGCTAGGCTCTCGGATTAGTCGAACTCATGAAAAAAAGACCAATACCACTATAGTCGAACTCATGACCTCCTACTTACGAAAAAAAGACCGATACCACTAGATACCACCTAATAAAAAAGAGGCCAGGATTATTCATTGTTATTCTTATTATTTCCTTATATGAAAATGTCCATGTCAATTTGACGTACTTTGCAGGAACAACGTCCTAAATGATGTTAGGACTTGGAGACTTTTATATTATATGTACCACAGTACCAGACCTCTAAACCTAATTTTTAAGTATTGAAAAATCAGTAGGACGTTGACTTTCTAGTGAGACATTTATACTACTTCTAGGGTTGTAAGTCTCTCATTATATATAGTATATATATACATTATAGTTGTACAAAGAGATGTATATATATATGTGCTGGTCTGGAGAATGAGTAAAGTGAACATATATTGGCCAACTATAGTAGATGGGAGAATGGAAACTTACATTTGTGAAGCGACTTCATCTTCCTGTGGTAGTAAGCAAATTGTGCTAAGTCGACATTACAAATTATCTTGTGTGAGCAAAAGACTTTGACGTCTACTTCTCAAAGCTATGACCATATATATAATTAGTGTCATAGCCTTAATTATAGGTGTTGCTCAAATCCTTAATTATAGATTCACACGGAGATAGGTAAGGAATCTATCGCTTTAATTTTGGTAATTGTTAACTGAAATGATATCTAAAAGCGCTTTTGAATTATTTGAAAAAATTAATTATAAATATAAAAAAAATGAAAACAATATAATGTGTCTTTGGTGAGTTTTTGAAGCACTTGAAAATGGTTTTGAGAAGCATTTATCAAGTGTTTCCTCGTAAAAAAACGCTTTTACTAAATTTGAAAAGTGCTTTTAGACTTTTCAGAAGCAATCTCAAACAGATCATGTTCTAACTCTAAAATCTGTGGCCAAGCAGTTAATCAATGATCAAGATGCATGCGCATGCATTCAGGTTGCTTGGAATGCTTCAAATTCTCTCACCCTTTGCCTCTCCTCATCTTGTACGGTTAGTTTGTGAACAATTAGAAAATCTTGGTACATGTTTGTGGTAGTATACAGTACATTGATTTCGAAGGCTACTCAAGACCGTCGTCATGTTCTTATCCGAATCTACCAATTAAAGCCTCGCCGGCCCCTTACTGGTATATGGGGTGTGCTCGTGTCTTTGTCTAACAGCACTCTCCACTACATGTTGTGCCGCCATCTCGATCTTACGTGCTTCTGCTATTGTGCGGTTTGAATTTGGCGGTGGGTGGATGACTTTGGGCTTATCGATTACCTTAACTCCTCGAAGCCCAATCCGTTTTCCACCCCTAATCCATATGCTCGTATTTATACTTGTAATCCCTTGAACAAGAGTAGTTTTATTAGAATCTCCGAATTTTCTTATTTGACCTCATCTTTTTTTTAATAAAACTAAAACTCACTTTTACCCTTCACAAAAATTAATTTTTTTTTTTTTAAAGATCTTGACTGAGAAACTGTTAAAGATTGAGATCAACCTCGATCATTACTTATTTTTTCTATTTTTTCTATCCTCCATCCAAAGCTTGAGTATGTATAATTGAATAGAAATCATTGTTTTGCAATAGATTAATTTGGATAAAATGTGATGGTGTAAGAATATGACAATGAAAAGCGAGATGAACTAAGAGAAAATGTCTTTGTTGAATTTGCTCCCAAAATTAGAAAACAAAAAGTATTTAGGGTTCATCTTTGTAAATCATATTTTTTCAGTGATATATGCAATTATCTATGTATAAAGTAATCTCCGAACTTGAATTTGCTAATTTGTGTCAATGAAAAAAAAATACATAAATTAAATCTCTAGCTCAATCTAAACTCGCAACGAGCAAATAAAACATAAATCCAACCTCAAATCCAAAAAAATTTGTGAAAATCATCACAATGGCACCACCTAACTATTTATAATTAAGATTATGTTCATTCATTAGCAACGTGTATCACACCATTAGCCCGGAATGGTCGACCGAAAACTGGAAATAGAATTCATTTGAAAATTAAACTCACAAGAAATGCAAAAAAAAAATATTAAGATAGATAATGCACATGTAGCGACGAATAGAACTATTTGTCGCTACAGGTCTTCCCCATTTTATTTTAATTTTTAACTTTTTCTTTTATTTAATTTCTATGTTCACTTGGAAAAGAATATAATGGTGTGGCCATACTAGTTTTTACAAATCATTCAGGAGCCCGGAATAGTCGATCGGAAACTGGAAATAGAATTCATTTGAAAATTAAACTCACAAGAAATGCAAAAAAAAAAATTAAAATAGATAATGCACCTGTAGCGACGAATAGTTCATCGCTACAGGTCTTGCCCATTTTATTTTAATTTTTAACTTTTTCTTTTATTTAATTTCTATTTTCACTTATGAAAGATTATAATGGTGTAATGGTGTGGCCATACTTGTTTTTACAAATCATTCAGGAGCCCGGAATGGTCGACCGGAAACTGAAAATAGAATTCATTTGAAAATTAAACTCACAAGAAATGCAAAAAAAAAAAAAAAAAATAGAAATGCACCTGTAGCGACTAATATAACTATTCGTCGCTACAGGTCTTGCCCATTTTATTTTAATTTTTAACTTTTTCTTTTATTTAATTTCTATTTTCACTTATGAAATATTATAATGGTGTGGCCATACTTGTTTTTACAAATCATTCAGGAGCCCGGAATGGTCGACCGGAAACTGGAAATAGAATTCATTTGAAAATTAAACTCACAAGAAATGCAAAAAAAAATATTAAAACAGATAATGCACCTGTAGCGACGAACTATTCGTTGCCACAGGTCTTGCCCATTTTTTTTTTTAATTTTTAACTTTTTCTTTTAGTTAATTTCTATTTTCACTTATGAAAGATTATAATAGTGTGGCCATACTTGTTTTTACAAATCATTCAGGAGTCCGGAATAGTCGATCGGGATGGAGGATAGGAAAAATAGAAAAAATAAGTAATGATCGAGACTGATCTCAATCTTCAAGAGTTTCTCAGTCAAGATTTTTTTTTAAATAATTGTTTTCATTTTTTTGAAGAGTAAAAGTGGGTTTTAGTTTTATTCAAAAAAAGAGGAGGTCAAGTAAGAAAATTCGGAGGTCCAAATAGAACTACTTCTTGAACAATGCTCCAGATCTTTTAAAGACCTCACTTATAAAGGGCAAGATGAACATTTATAAATCCAACAATTTAGATTATTGCTAACATGTCTGAGCGCTAGTGCTCTGAGTATTGTAGAATTTTCCTAAAATTTCCCTCTTACACGACTAAACTTTTCTTCAAAATAACTATGATTCTCTCGCTGAACATAAGTGCGGGAAAAGTAGCAAGCATCCTCATAAAATGTGACATAAAACTGCTGACTCGGAGGATGATAACATTTATAGCCTTTTTTATGAGAACCATACCCAACAAAAAACACTTAAGAGCACTGGCCTCCAACTTAGTACGCTAATTCTTAGGAATATAAATGAAAACAACACAGCCAAATACTCAATTAATTAAGCAGTGAGATTATGGAAGGAATGAATGGAGACATGGGTGGAAAACACCGCAAAGGAAATCCAAACCTAAAGGACAGTAGAGGGAAGACTATTGATGAGATGAGAGGCAATAAGGATAACTTCTCCCACAAGCATTTTGGCATATGGGCACTAAAGAGATGAGATTGAGTCATGACAAGGAGATGACGGTTCTTACATTTCGACACTCCATTTTGTTCAGGTGTAAGGAAGGAATAGAGATATGGGTAGAAAAAACCTCAAAGGAAATCCAACCCTGAAGGACATTAGAGGGAAGATGATTTATGAGATGAGAGGCAATAAAGATAACTTCCTCCCACAAGCTAGCATTTTGGCATATGGGTACTAAAGAGGAGATTGAGTCATGAAAATTAGATGACGGTTCATATGTTCTGACACTCCATTATGTTCAGATGTTTAGTGGACTATCTCATGTGTTTGGAAGAATTTCTGGAATTCATGATTAACATACTCACAGGGACGAAGCTAGGAAAAAAAAGTTAGGTGAGGTAATACTACTATACTAGTGTTAAGAGTACATGTGTCCTCCTCAAATACTCCCGACCAACTATTTCCCTAGTGAGAAGATCTTGGAAAACAACATACATAGAGAAGAATTAATGTTACAGAACATTTGGATTAAGCATTTAACAAATGATGAGACACAGCTAGATCATATAAAAAATTATGGAGTTCTAAAGCAGAAGTGACTCGAATAGAACCAATTCTTAAAACATGAAATGTCTCACCATTGACATTAGTGACACTAGACCCGTACAAGTGGAGGAGATAAATTGGTAAAATAACATTTATCATAGGTAATATATTTTTTTTTTACCTGAGTCAAGATATTCCAAAGGCTTCCTAGGCTCAGCGATATGATCTTGTCCCTTAACACCAAAGTAATCCAACTCTTGAACTAGCTGCACAACATGTGCCCTTGAACCTGGGACCAGTAGAATTCGGTTTGTCAAAGTATCCTGGTGGGAATCCAACTAGTTTGTAACATGTTTCCTTGGTGTGTCCGGAATTCTTGCAATGGTTACAAATTGTCCTTCATGGAGAGATCGAAGCTTGGTGGAGGACCCTGAGTTAGAGGACGAATCCCTTGGGTGTTAATTGGGTCGTCACTGAAATACTTAGGGCTTGGATTGGACAACCAAACTAGATATCTCATATTGAATTGCCTTTGCACTGGCTTGTTGTGATTCATCTTTGTGAATATAAGCAAAGCTCTGAGTCAGAGTTGGTGGAGTGTCAAGTTGCAGTAACTCACCCTTAACACTCTCATGTTTTGCATCTAGGCCATTTAGGAAAATATGGATTTTTAGTATATCTTTTTCTTCCTAGTAGAGAGAAACGTACTCAACATTTTTCATCTTATTTAAGCTTCTCTAATCGATCTCTTGCCAGATATTCTTCAATGTATTTAAAAGACAGAGACATGTTATCCACTTTGAGTCATCTTAAACGCCTTGGAGTATAATTCATGATTATGTTCAAAATCAGACTCATTCAAGTATAGGTCTTTTAGGGCCTTCTAGATGTCAACAGTTGTGTCACATCCAATAATGAACTGAACCACATCTTTAGTCATTGACTTGTAGAGGACGGACATGACTGCACCATTGACATTCTCCCACTTTGGATAATCTTCATCTTCTTCTGCTGGAGCCTCAAAAGTACCATTGACATACCCCATCATGTTAAATCCACAGAGATGAGCAGTCATCATTTTCTTCAACATGCGATAGTTGGTTCCACTGAGTTTTTTTTTTTTTGAGAGAAAAAACAACTTTATTCCTTAAATAATCAGATTACAAAAATGAGACTGACTATATCTAGTCTCAAACCCTTCAGAAGAAGATTGAGAGCTACTCATATCCCTAATTGAACCAATAGTTAAAGGCATATCATCTAAAATGACAGACATGAGCCAAGGAGGCCCAACCTCTAACCAAGAAGATCGCCCTTGTTCTCGAGCTACATTGACGGCAACTGAGTTGGTTCCACTGAGTTTGGCACCACCAAATCCACCAGATGAGTCCTGGTTGAGTGAAACCTCTAGCTTTAAGATACCAGAGGTATATATCCACACCCTTGCCTTTGTTGGAGTGAGAATTATTTGAGCCTCCCATTGAAATAAGACAGTAAATCACGAACACAGGTTACACAGTAGAATCAAATAAACAAGAAAAACACGAACAGATCGTTGAGCTATTAGTCATGCAAGTGCGGCAATGAGATCGATCTATGGTCAAACAATGAACAATTGCAAACCCTAGTTTTGAGTTTGAGTCAAGAACAGATTTTTCAAGAGACAAAGGACAAGGATCAGACCACGAAAACGAGTTAAAAAACTTAAAGATCAAAAGAAAATAAAGAGTCAAAGTTCTACTCGGATTAGAGATATATATATATCTTATTCATCTCACAAGTGAGGAATTATATACTGATTTACAAGGGTACAATAAAGTAAGTAATCAATCCTAATTATGTACACCGGTATTAAACCAAATTGTAATTACAATCAGTATAATCATTATTAATTCTAATTAAAATCAACCTAAATAGGAAAGTTCGAATCACACTAACAGCATTGTCACATTAAATTGTGGGAGTTGGATTTGGAGAATATGATTAATTGTAGCACTTGGCTGGCTTCTTAATTGATTCTTGTCCCGATGATAACTGAAAACGATGATGAAGGGTAGAGACGTGGAAGCTATGAGTCCTCTACTTAAATCCCATGCATTACATCAATGGTGAAAGCAACGTCAAACCCCCACGTTCGAATTGGACCTCATGATCGATCAGAGTTTGTTTTCAATCCTATTCCTGTGGAATTGGATATATGCATGATTAATTGCACCAACTAATGAGAATGAGATATATATTCGATAGTAGCTTAGCCTCAACACAATTTTTTTTTTTACATTGAATCCTATGTCAATAATAACATTTGCATTCATTGGTTTCGGTGGACTAAATTAAAGATTAAGAAACTGAAAGCAAATCAAGAAAGAATCACGAAGACGTCGTTTAATTAGTGACTTTGTTTGGATCCACTTTGTTTTCTAGAAGATTTTATTAGATTGTGTAATTCTAGTTTGTTCTTGGCTAAGGGTGGATTTCGATGTTTATTTGATTTTCGTGTTACTCATCAAATCCCAAAAAGATTTCTCAACACACCTTTTATTTTAGTAGAGACATTAAATAGTTCATTTATAATGAATGAAATTACACATAAACGATCAACTTTCAATAACACAACAAAAGTTTTCTCCGTGCAATGCTTCTACTACAAAATAACCAAAGAAGAATCACAAGTATGCAAATTCTTATATAGTCATTTTGTTGTATAATAAGGAATATCTAATAAAATTATTGATTTGATTTAAACAAAAAAGAAAAACGTTCTAAGAAATCGATATTTCCTAACCTAGCTCCTAATTCTTATTTGAACTTCATTAAAAAAAGAAAAAAAAATTAACATCAACCAAAGCAACTTTTTTTTTATCACCAAAAATAAGTGTTGTATGAGTAAAAGTTAGCATGTCATAACCGTAAAAGCATCTTCAAATGTGAACTGAGATTTTCCGATCTATATATCACCTTTTTCTCACACATTGTAAGCAAATTTGAAGAGAAGTAACACATCTCCGACAACCTCTACCTCTCTGTCCCTTCTCTTCAACCAATTTTGGAAAAAAAAATTGTAAGCTCTCTATGTCATGCACGCATTAGTATTAATCATGCAATGATGGACAAATATCCCATGTAATCATACGTCATGCATGCATCAGAATTGTAAGTAGTCAAACTCAAACTCGAAATTGTATTTGGTAAAGCTCCAAATAGGGAAATTAAGACGATCGATCGATCGAGGCATGCATATAAAAATGAATGCAAAATTGCAAATAGATAAAGCTGCATTATCTTAATTGTATCGATCAGAACCAGAGAAACATAGTTCTTCGATCTTCTCCAATTTTCTTTGTTTTTCTTCAAGCAACTACATAAAGCTTTCAATATTTAATTTCGTACTTAAGAATTTTAAGAGAGAGAGAGAGAGAGAATTTATATCTCATGTTGTAATTAATTGTTTTCTCATGTTCAATAAAAGATTTAGCAAGGGATGGGCGGTGGGTTTTTGAAAATGATGGTTCTCATCGGAGTTGTGTGAGTGTTTCCGCATTCCTCTCTACCTATCACTGCAAAATTGATATCGTCTAATTCTCGAATTTTTTTATTTAAAAAAAAAACAAATTACGCCTCGTCATTATTCAATTATGCGACGCTTCGATAATGATGATTGATTTAATTCCCATCATTGTTGTATCTATTACGTGCCCAATTAATTTCCCTTCCTTGTTTAAGCAACTTACTTTAGACTACAATATTAGGTATTCTTGTAATTTTCCCTCTCAATTAAGCTACTGATCGACGATGACCCTCATTTTTCAAGTTTATTCGATCACATTTAGGAATTTGAACCCACTATGTCATTTTCATATTTAATTTTTGTTTTTCTCCTTTTTATAAAGAAATAGTTGTTATTAATATACTCTATAAATTAATTCACACCTACTTTCACTATCTTATTCTCTTAAATATAAACTTATTCTGTAAATTCTTCATGATATCCTCGTCTATTAACCAAGGTTTTAAAAAGCTTAAGGCGTAGTCGAGGCGTTTTCGGCTCTGTGAGGCTTATTTTGAAAAGGCGTAAGCCTTTTGTAATAAAATTTTTATAATACAAAATTGTATTTCATTAATAATAGTTAAGCTAATTCATCAAACCATTCAAGTTTTAAAGGAATTTTAAGTTTAAACAATCAAACTCAGTCAACTACAATGATGAACAAACATAAAAATGAAAAAGTATTTCATTCTTCCACATCTTCCTCATCATCAAGTAGCAAATCACCATCCAAACTATCATCATCATCACTAGCAACATTTTCAGCTTCAAACAAGGGATTGGTATCATCATATGGATTGGGACGTTCATCCTCCTCATCATCAACAAGTGTTCTTAGGGACTTGTATTTTCTTCCTCCTATACCCCGTTTCATCCCCATGTTTTTTTGTTTTTGTTAACAAGCCTCATCCGCACCTAGGCTTAAAATGCTTAAAAGGCTTAAGTTTTTTAAGCCTTTTTTAAGCCTCTAACATGAGGCGAGTTTTACTCAAGGCTATTGTGCATTTGACGATAGACTATGCATTAAGCGAGCCTTGAGGCTAGCTTTTTAAAACCTTGCTATTAACACACTTAATCTAACTTTTAAGATATGGTTTTAATTTAAAACCTTCATGCCAATCAAAATATATGGTAGTAACACAACAATTAATTAATCAACTATCCAACATAAACCTAAACAACATAACAATTGTTCTTTTGACTTGAATTTGAGACTTTAAAATGCCGATAAATATTATTAATTAGACTAATAACTAATCGATAATATTTTATTATTTAAAATTTAGAGATATATAGAAAAAAAATATAAAAACCTAAATATAGACTAAAAGATTAGGTATACTTGTCAATTTGTAATTTGATTTGTTTCTTTCATGCATTAGCTGTTGATTCTGACCCTCACCCTCTTGACTAAGTTTTATTCCTCAAACCCATTGCTCCAAATGCAAGTTATCTGATCCCCATGACCATATAACTAGCTCCCCTCCATTATGCTTATTGTAATAATTTGGCAATTGGCAAGGCTATATTGGTCATTTGGAAACCCTACCACACTGAAAATATGACGACCACAATCACTCTCATGATGTCGCCCAATGAGGAAATGCCACATAAGGCCAAAGAGCCACGATTAAGCCCGCCTCTTAATTAAAGAGACCCCATAACATGAAAATAACTCAAACCTAGCTCACACCCTTCCTTGGACCTAACGCTTCCCCAACCGCCCACGTTCAAATCCAACCCCGCACCACAACCTTTCACTCCCACACGCACATATGCTCTTGTACTAACTACCACACGCGATATAAATTTTTGGAGATCATTTTGTCATTTGTAAAAATGAACGACTGGATCGATTGTCAAGAATATTGAGCTCTTACGTTACTATAAATATGTTAAATACAAGTGAATTAAAAACTTAATTGCCTCTTTAAGTTGATTGATTTTTTGCGGTTTTGATTGTTGAAAAACGTAACTCAATATTGAACAGTTTCGACCATAATATTGCACGTACGATAAGGTGAGAAAAACTAACGAAACAAGTTAAAAAGAAAATATTTCTTACTAGAGTGGGTGCTAATTACAGTTCAAATCCTCTATTTTACTTGAAAAGCACGCAGCTGATACAACTAGCAGCAGTAGCTAGACTAGTACTACTAATGTATGATTGGCATAAGAGCATCAGATACGTTGACTATGAATTATGAGATAGAGCAATTAATTAATCAACTAATTAAGATTAGTAAACGCAATAATTAACAAATTAAGATTCGAGTGTAAGCTAGTCGTGCGTCCGCAAGTTGAGATCCAGTATCCAATTCAAGTCTCCAAATCAACCTAATTAATATTTAACTATAATCTTTTTCGATAGTGTATATTTCACTATAGTCCAATAAATAAGGTTGAAATTTAAAATTTTTGAGGAATGAAAATGTTCCACGTATCACAATAAGGGCATGTGATTGTGGAATAGCCGCGAGGCAAGGCTATGATGAATCAAATCATGCACAGTTGCACTCATTCTTTGCCGCGCTAATCCCAACGAGTAATGTACACTGTATAGTGTATCAAGTCCATAGCATTGCATGCATGCCGACATTTCATCTGTACGTTGACATTTATTATATACTAATCGGTGATCCACTGTTTTACTGTTCATTGCACTGTTCATAAGCCGTGAACAGTGCGTCTCGAGTTATAATCAATTATGCGACCCAATTGGTAGAAGACAACAAGAGTTGAGAGCATTTCCAATAATGATACTCATTTTTAAAATTAAAATACTTAGAAAAATAAAACTTAGCTAGCAATTTAACAATTTCACTCCAATAACATTAGTTATTTATTAGTCATATAAAAAATTTCATCAAATAATACATTGACATGTGGCAAAAGAGAAGAGAAAATGAGAGAGAAAAATATAGGTATTGGTTTAGCTATTCAGATTTTCTAGCTATATTTCACTATTAGTTTAACAAAAAGTGAAATTTAACTTTAGTTTAGGTACTCTGTTGGAGCTGATTTTTTTATACAAAATAGGTATAATATTACTAAAATCTCATTTTAGCTACTATGTTGGAGATGCTCTGAGATCATAATAATTTATTTACAAAAAAAGGATTTACGTCACTAAACTAAATGATCATAGGCGATTGATTTAAAATATTTTTTTTCATTTTTTCATTTTTTCATTTGATGCGAGTTACCATTGCTTGTTTGTATTCTTCGGACGAGGAGGAATTGCGCCTTGTCAATTGTTGTTAGGAAATAAAGATGAAGATTGCATGATAACCGGTAGTAGTTGTCCTATGTGCCCGGCCAATTTCCTGAATTCCCTACAGCTGCTTGTTTATTTCAAGCTCCTATGGAGACAAGCAACTTAGCCTACAATATTAGGTATACTTGTAATTTTGTTCATCTCAATTAAGCTAATGACGATGACCCTCATTTCTCAAGTTTAGACACTGGCGTATTTAGGGCATTTGACCCCACTATGTCATTTTCACAATTATTTTTTTTGGTTACATTTTCAAAAATTCAAAAAATACCCTTAATTAACTAAGATGCTAGAAAACTACATTGATAAATTGCCAAAAAAAAGAAACTACATTGACATATAATAGGGTTAAAATGATTAAAGACCAATAAACTAAATTCAAAATAGACAAGTTGCACATCTCTTCTTTTTATTGGACGTACAAGTGATATTTCTCTCTATTTTATTTTACTTTTTCGATTCATCTACTTCTAATTAATTACGCATCACATTTTTTTTTAATTTATAAAACGTCATTAACAAGTGCAATGCACATGTCAAAATGCTAGTATAGAAACTAAAAAAACGATATATATACGGAGAGTCTCTAGTGAGGACGTTATAATAAGGATTTGGTGAGGACTTTCAAATCAACGGTTAGATGAGTAGTATGTTTAAAAAATAATATTTCAAATAAACTTTAAAACTCTAATCACACTGTTGATTTGAAAGTTCTCACCAAATCCTTATTATAAGGTCATCACTAAAGACTCTCCCTATATATATATACATACTAGCATTGTGAACACATGTTCTGCATGTGTGACAGTTTTTTTTTCTTGAGAAGCAGTTTTTCTGAAAAGTAGTGGGTATTTTTTTTATTTTTAATTCTTTTATTAATTTTTTTATTTTTTTAGATTTTTGTCTCTAACAGTTGACTTTTATCTAAGGTTATTTGAAGGTTGTTTTGGTAAAAAAATTTTGTTTTGATTGACAATAGGTTATAGGTGTTCTCATTATGATATATATATAGACTAAAAGATTAGGTATACTTGTCAATTTGTAATTTTGATTTGTTGCTTTCATTAAGCTGTTGATGCTGACCCTCACCCTCTTCACTTGCAATCAGTTATAATTTATTCCTCAAACCCATTGCTCCAAATGCAAGTTCTCTGATCCCCATCACCATATAACCAGCTCCATTTGTTATATATTATAATTTGGCAAGGCCATTTCGGTCATTTGGAAACCCTACCACACACAGAAAATATGACACCCAAGAAGCTTTGACCACAATCACCATCACTCTCATGATGTCGCCCAATGAGGAAATGCCACATGTGGCCAAAGAGCCACCATTAATCCGCCTATTAAAAAGCACCCCATAACATGAAAATAACCCAAACCTAGCTAGCTCACACTCTTCCTTGCACCTAACGCTTCCCCAACCGCCCACGTTCACTCCCACACGCACACATGCTCGATCTTGCACCAACTCCCACACTCAATCGCGTCTTTATATAAATCCCCACAACTCTCATTCCCTCACAAACCCTCTCTAAAAAATGTTCACAGCTCCCGCCGTCGAGCAGATGCTGCACTGTCCATCCGGACCATTGATCATGAACCAGCAACCGTCGTGGAAGCCCCACGTCGAGATCGCTCCCAACTGTCCCCGATGCGCTTCTTCCAACACCAAGTTCTGCTACTACAACAACTACAGCCTCTCGCAGCCGCGCTACTTCTGCAAAGGTTGCCGGAGATACTGGACCAAAGGCGGATCCCTGAGGAACGTGCCCGTTGGCGGCGGTTGCAGGAAGAACCGCCGCGGCAGATCGGTCAGGCTGTCGCAGGCTGACCGGGTTTCGTTGAGTTACTATCATCGCAGCAGCTCCAGTAGTAGTGGCGATGATCCGTCATCCGAGCACTACTCCAAGGAAGGTGGAGCCAACGGATCGGATATCGATTTGGCTGTTGTTTTTGCTAACTTCTTGAACCAAAACACCAGCAACGATCATGATCATGATCCCAATTTGGTCGGATCAGAATCACTGCGCGATGATGATCATGAGAGAAATGCATTATCTGATCACTCCCAAATTTCTTCGAACCCCGCGGAAGATCTTCTTGAACCGGTTGAGCTACTCGAAGGACTAGTACTTCCTGATCATCAAGTTCATCAACAATTACAAGAAGAGGATAATATTCAAAATTCCATGGCAAATCAACATCTCCATGATATGAGTGTACATGAATTTGGGTTGCAGGGTTTTCTGGGCGTTGAGGATGTGTTTTGGTCTGATGCCACAACAACAAGTTTGACAAGTACTACTACTAATAGTTTTACATGGCAAGAGTTAGATAATTCATTCCCGTCCGATGATGATGATCATATGAAGATATCGACCACGACGACGAATCTTTGTAGCGATAATTGGAGCTCCTTTGATTTTTCAGGCTTTGAAGTCTTCTCAGGATCTTAATTAATTAGTTAGATGCAAATTACAAGCATTTAATTAATTTGTTATTGATCCTCTCATTTTTACAATTTTTGTTCGTCTGCTATACTTATATATTGATAGGAGTTTAGAACCATGGAGAGAATAATATCATGGCATATTTACATGCGTATATTATATACACAAAACACAATAAAATCTTTAACTATTATTGGTGGGGGTCTTTATCATATTCATTATATGGCTATTAATTTTTGCTGAGCTCACATTGACTTTATAGATAATAGATTCAAGGTTTCTTCTAGGCCGGATTGATTCTTATTTGTTCATACAATGTCCTCCCTGAACTTTATATTATATTTCATAGCTTGGACTAACTATAACAAATTAAATATGTAATATGTCTTTGATTTTGGGAATTGCGTATATGTACAATAATGTTAAGAACACTCTTTGCATTATCGTCATCAATATTTGTAGCTTAATTAAACACTTTCAACAATTAAGTAATAATTCTGAAACTAGCTATAGCAACGATGGTCCTCACTATAAATAATAGGATAATGAGACAAAACAACGATGGTCCTCGATCACTATATTTCTAGCTAAATCAGAATTCGATGACATAGATTCAAGATCATTGGTCGTTATCATTCCATGACATGCTCTACTGTCTGTTTAAATTTTACACGTTCGTGGTTAAATAATTTGAGTTCTTAATACTTCTTATGGTGTTTGTATTGTACAGTTGGGATCGAGATCGATGCATGTTATATTGGGTTAGTTTGCAAAATACTTTCATCAATTGGCTAAATTGGTATATAATTTTTTTTTAAATTTCCAAATTGATGCCCAAAGTATTTTTCTGTTTGTCGAAATTTTGTCCATATTTTCATTTAATTTAATCTATATTGTGCACATGAATACTATTTCAGAGTCAATCTCTGAAATGGTACCTATAATACCATGCTAAATGACATATCTAAATTATTTTTTCCCCTAAATGGTACATCATGAAAAGTCATGAGCGCAAACCATAGCCGCTAGAAAGAAAAAGTAAAAGAGTTTTTATCACAAATGGTACTTGAACTTTACCTCCATTATATACATAGTATCTGAACTTAACTTTTGATTACAATCAGTACCCGAACTCTTCGAGTTCATCCTAAATGGTACCTGAACTTCAATTTTTGTCACAAGTAGTACCCAAAGTTTTCCATTTTAGCCGCTTTTTTTTTTGGAACACACGCATATATTTGCCGGAGAGATCACAAAAGTCAGCCTTAGGTACCACAAGAGATAAAATCGAAACTTTTGGTACTACTTGTGACAAAAATTGAAGTTCAGGTATCATATGTGATAAAAACCCAAAATAAAAAGTAAAAACTCTGCCTCATTTTCTCTCTTGCTTCCCGTCTGGCGACGCCAAGACTTTGAGTTCTCTTCTATTTTCCTTTATTCTATCTTCAAAGATTTTTTTGTCAAGATTTTTGGTTCATGAAGGTTCTCTCCATCCTTTTATGGCGCTGTCGGTTGTCTTTGACAGACTTATATGGAGCCTAGTGTCAGATTCTTGGAGGTGGGATGTGGGTTATGGCGACATATGTACTTTTTTTCAATTTAGATAGGGTTTCATTTTTAGGTATTTGGTTGGTTCAAATAAGTCACTCCTCTATTGAGCTAAGGTTTAATTAAGGGTCTTGGTCATGTCGTTGTGTGTTTTCTATAGCGTTATTTACAGGAATTGTGTGTTCTAATTTCGGTGCCTTCTTGTTATCAACGTGATGGTAAATTGCTCTTGAATGTAGTCTAGTTGTTTGGGACACGGTGTGGAAGAGGGTGAAATAGTTCGTCTTGATGTTTTGTGAGGTCGTATTGACGAACGTCAAAATATAGGATGCATAGATTAGTGACCAGGGTATCGTACATCGGGATTGGTGGCCCAAGATCACCTTTTGGTAGATTAGTAACCTAGGCTTCCTAACACTAGATGGTGAGATTAGAGGTAAATATATGGAATTTGTGAAGTGGATAAGTGCAACATAAAGTAATGTAACTAAACTAATACAAATAAAATGCAAAGAGGAGGAACATGGATAGATAGGAAATTGTAGAATGATTGAGAGTTTCGGGTCTCTCCCTAATCCATATCGATGGATAAACAATCAAATACACACATGCACATGTTGAAAAAGCCATGTATCAATCCCCATATTCCACCCATGCAATAGTTAGGGAATGTGAATGCTATCTAATGTATTCCTATGCCAACAAAGGTTCATATGAGTTAATTCTTCATCAATGTTATTAATGAAGGTCCTCCTTCACAAATGCAAAGGGAAGTGAAGCACAAATGCATTAAAAAATTCACACACAAATCAAAGTTAATAAATAGATAAATTTATGTATCCTAGCCATGCAATGGTTCTAAGACCGAGTCTTCTAAGTTATCATTGTGTCATGCAATAGTTCACAACAACTCTCGATTACGCGTTAACAAAGTTAACACAAGGGGCTTAAAGCATCAAGACCAAAGAAATTAAACAAGACATGTTCATCACATTCATTATCCATTGTCTAGAAAGGGTAAGGTTACCAAGCTCACACTCTCACGCCAAGATAGATCAAACATATGCTTAAGAATTGATAGTTCCAAAACAAAAATCTAACACATAACAAAAATAAGCAATGAATATATCCAAAAATCAACCAACATGTATATATATATATATAAGAATCATCCAATCCATCATCTATGCACTAAGGCACACAACCCTAGTCCTCAATCCTAACAACTACTCACATATACTTAGAATATATATCATTAATATCAAGATTGACAAGCTAAGAAATAGATGAAAGTAAAGAGAGAAAAAAAATGCTCAATGAAGATAATGGCCCTAATCTTGCTATCACTAAGTCTCGAAGCAAGCTCCTCTTGTCCTCTTCTTCTTCTTCTAGCTTATTTTTGTCCAAAGCTCTAAGGATCTTGATGTTCTTGATGTCTCCAAACTTATGTGAGGTAGACGTGATAGAATAGTGGAGAAAAGTGGTTAGGAATATAGAGGAGGGTCTTAAGAAGAAGTTTGGTAAATGAAGGAAATGTATTTGAGTGGTGGAAGGAGGAGAAAAGAGAGGATGAAGTTGGTAGTCGCTGGCGGTCGACCGGTCGAACCAGACGGCAGATCCAAATGTTTTGTGACTTTTAGGAGAGAAAGAAGAGGAAATGTTTAGTGAATTTTGGGGAGGAGGCTAGGGTTGATGAATGGTGAAATTTCCTTCTGAAAAGTGAAGATGAATATATATATATAGGTAAAGAGAACGGATTATAGGGTGGAGATGGATTGGAATTAATCTAATGACTAATGACTAAGATCCTATGCTAAGAAAATTACCTAGAATGGTAGGGTTGGTGGGAGAGTGAAGAATAGAGAAAGAATATGATGGTAATCTACTATGGGACATAAAAAAAAAATTTATGGTTTAGGAGACAAAAATGAGGTTGAGAAGGCTAGCTAAGAGACAAATGGTGATTTAAAATATTAAATGTTTTGTCTCTATTTTGAATTTGAATTTCAAATCACCACCAAAATATCTCAACTCATCAAATGATGCTCTCCTATCTGAAATGGGAACTTTGATGGAGAAGTCACGTCTCGATGCGGTCGTTGTTTCCTCGGAGTTGACTATGGGTGGGCTCAGGGTGAGTCACAGTTGACTTTTTGGGGCCGAAAGTTGACTCTTCGGGTTCTTGGCCAAAACTCCGGAATGATCTTGTGATCCACTTCCGAGACTTGATTCTTGTGATCTAGGTGCTCAAAAGTCACGGTTGATTTTTCGTCATTTTCTCGAAAATGCTCCAAAAACTCCCAAAATGCGATCTAAAGCTCCGAATTACTTCAACTCACTTATTCAACCTAAAAACAATATAAACACACATTAATGATATTATTTGGCTCTTAGAGAAGCATTATCAAATAGTTAGAAGTATGCTTTGTACGTAAATTATGTGCAAATCACATATCATGAGACTCGAGATTGGCTGACTATCAGTAACCCGGAGAAAAAAGTCAATAATTGTGGTTAGAGTTTGGGTCTCATTAATTGGTTCATGGTATTTGTAATTGCCAGTTCTATATTAGGGATATGAGTAGTTCCTCTTCTCTGTTTAGAGTTGTTGACAATTTACGTTGTCATTACCCTCGATGTAATCTTTTGATTTTTTTTTTAAATAGCTGGTGCCGCTGTGCTCAAACCTTGATTAATGAAACTATATAATAACTGAGTCTCCACTAATCCTATGTCTTTTACCATGCACCATCTAGCAAAAAGTGCTCAACTGGCTACTCCATTTTCTTTATAGTAACAGTGGCCGGTATACTAGAAAGATAAGGCTAACGCAAAGCCATAAGACAATATAATGAATGAAGTTATCTTTCTAAAAAAAAAAAATAGTCATGCGCGCATCACTTGTTCAACTTTAATGGAAAAATGAATGGAGGTACAATTTAATTGAAAAATAATAATAATATAAGTTCCAATTTGAGTTTGAGGAAACATAAAAAAACAATATGAGAGCCTCTCTTTCAAACCCTAGCCGCCCTTGGGTGGAACCATCGACAATGTCTGTTATCAACATGCATCTTTGATTAGTCTCTCTCTTCTTCATGAAGTTAGTGGTACAGGTCGGGTTCAACGAATTTTTTCGTCGTTATATTTCGTGGTTGCTTTGGATAGCCATGTATCTTCAGTGGGACTCGCTGGTCATCCTTGACTTCGGGTTCGTTTAGGTAGGCTGGCGCTCTACTTTCGTTTAAAGGCCTCAGTGGCAGCGAGTCTTAGGCTTTTTCAAATTTCTAAGGAGGGTGCCTTGACACCCTCACCCATGACTTAGCTTATTGGGTTTTTGGGGAGTGGAAGGTACTTTGGGTGACTCATATGCCTCGCCTACAAGTTTTGGTGAATTTATGTGAATCAGTTGGATGAGGATCTTTTTTGCGTACCACAATCGAGTGCTCAGGTGGATTGAAGATCGTTTAGTTTAATTATCTATGTGATTAGGAAGTTTGTCATAGTTTGTAGGCTCGATTAAATATCGAGCTATATTGATTTTAATGAGTGTGGTTTATCTTTTCTTATAGTGCATGACAAGATATGTTTGCGCAGGTCTAGTGATTCGATGTATTCTTCATTCTGGATTCAGTGGAATATGAATCTACTTTCTTCTGAAAAAAATTTGAGGAAACATTTTATTTCATGCATGTACCATTTTGGCTGATTCATTATAGATATATGTACCATTTTAAGAATTTACCAAGTTATTTTGGACTATTAATCGAGTAAGCAATTTTTTTTCCTTTACCTTTTTGGATAGCCAAGTAAGAGCATTTTTAGCAGACTCTCTATTTTAGTTTTTTAGCTATTTTAGATAGCATGTTTAGATTTTCATCTATTTTAGCAACTACACCAGCCTCCTAAGTGGCTCTCTACTTTAATTTTTAACAGGGGAATTATCATGAACAGTACCCCAACTACATTACTTTGGTACATGACATTTAAAAACTATCATATTAGTACATGACTTTTCAAACCCGACCTAATTTTGGTACCCACCGTCTTTGAGCCATGCCCACGTGACTTTTTTCCATGTGTATTTTCGTCTCTCCATGTATTAACCCAATTTTTTTTGTTCTTTCTCTCTCTGTCTTTGTCTTTGTCTCTCTCCTTCTTCTTCATTCTCTCTCTCTCCGAGTAGGAGCTTCTTTAGCAGACTTTCTAAGATATCACGTACAAGTAAGCTTGGGTCTAGTGGATAAGGGTCAAATTAAACTTGCATTCAAATCGTGAAAAATTCAGACAAAAAAAAAAGTTGTGAAAAATTCGAGTTTTACCAAGTGCGCTAAGGGAGGAGATTTAATTTATTTTGGATTAAATTAATCTCTAATGGTGGTGTGTTTAATAAAAACCGAACGTATGGTTTGTAAGAGCCGAAACAGTATTGAACAACTACACTCAATTCGATTGCGCCGAGCCGAAGGTTTGGTGCAGCCTCGGTTTGAGTTTATTCGGTAAATCGAGCCACCCCTAAACTTGATTGTTTGGACAAAGTTTCAATATTCTTTTATTCAAATATTAACATAAAAGAGAAACTTGAAATGATGTTTGGCCCATGGGATAGAGAGATTACAAATGACTAATATTTTGCAAGTACTCTTAAAAATTCACTCCTCAGAAGTTCATATAATTTAGTTCATTGCTTGCCTAAAAGCTTGTCCAAAAATGAACCGAGCCCTTCATGCGGGTCAGTTTCATGAGATTTCAACAATCCTGCAAGGGAAAACTAATTAGCTACCATTAATTAAGAAACAACATTTCTTTTCTCATAACATCGTATTTCGATTATGGCTGAGTTTTAATTTGCCTCATATAACTAGTAAATATTTATCTTCTGACTATGAGCTTTATTAGTAAAAATGAAGTACTTAATTTACTGTATTTGTAAAACATACCATCTGCTGCCATTGGGTAGAGATCGAAGAATGTACTTGCCGACTTTAAAAGTTTCTGCAGATTTATGGTACAAACAATTTTTAATAATCAATGCATCACGAAGATTCTATATAACTTCGGAGAATTAATGGCAAACTTTAAAGAAAAATTAGATGATATTTCCAATGGTAAAAATTCCGGAATATGCTATATACGTACGGACTATGGTAGAAGTTCTTAATGAATCGAATATTAAATTGAGCCATACCAATACGATATCACCAGGTTTGAATGGGATTTCTGCCATGCCAGTTGCTTTCCTGCAAACAGTTTCTTGTCAAGCTAAATGCTATTTTTCATGCAATCCACATTTCAAGTTATTAACAAACAATATTTTTTAGCTTCTTTAACTAATTTTGTAAGGTTATGTTATTGTTTCAACTTTCAAACAAGAGCATCTCTAACAATGCTATGTTCATCATTTTATATTTGAGAAGATTTAGTGTGCATTAACGCATCATAAATGTAAACAACCTAGCTTCCTGTAGTGGTAGATGAGCAGAACCAAATTAAAACCTTATTCTAAAGGGCCGGGAAATATGCAAATTCGATTGAAAAGCTAGTTTGGAAAATGCATTGGTTTTTTTTAAAAAATAAAAATAAAATAGATTTTAAAGAGCTACCCGTAAGCTCTTTGGAACCGTCGTGCCTTGCTCCAAGTGAATAACTGGTTTCCACTCGTCTACCACTATATCGAATTGGTTATCAATATATGGAGTTGGTGTATTAGCAACATCTAGAATTCTAGATCATGAAACGGAATTAATGTTGTTCAAAAACTGGAAAAGATATACCTAAGCAAGAGACGTCCTTCAAATTCTTCGTATTCGAAGAATGTGCAACCCGTGGCGAAGGGTACAACTTTATCTTTCCACTCTGTAATTACATCTCAAAGGTAATTAGAACTACGTACATAGTAACAATTAAGGTTGTAAATTTAAATAAATTGGTACCTAGATGCCAAATTACACTGGCAGTCAATTTGGCGCCTTCTGTGGCATTATCAATGACGAAATGAACATTAGGTCCCATTGCATCCATCATCTTGGCAAAGAAGGGGAGAACACCCTGTTACATACATTGCTCAAATTCTTCATTCCACTAATTTAACCAAAAACATTAGGTCTCGTGAAAATAGAAATGTGAGTACGTAGAGAGATTATTATAAGAGTGATCGAGAAGCACTAAAATGTTCTTCAGTTAAGTTGTAATTCTTCTTGGTTTAGTGGTACCATCATAATAGCCTGAGGACGTAGATCTATTTTGACTGAACCTAGCTCGTCGATCAACAAGTCTTTTATTGTTGCTTGCATATTTGATTTAGTGTTTTATTGACTATTAGCTTTCACTCATATTCGATCTTAGGGATAGAGATTGAATTCAGAAAGATGAACCAGATTGCATAACAAATGCATAATCCACCTCCTACCGTTAAACTAAGTTTAAATGTATGTGTATGGTCAACATTTAAATCCACTCTTGTAAATCTAAATCTAAATAGAATGATATAAGTAGCTAGCTATAAAGTTTGTAACTTAATAACTAAACTAGCAATGTTAAATCGTATATAGCTAGCTATTTCAAAATTCATGAGATGACGAGAGAATATAAATATAAAAGACTAACCTGTTTTTTTCCTTCAAAGGGTACGTAAAACACGAGATCCTGATACTGGCAGTCATCTGCTAAAAGTGGCTCCAATTGTGTTATGTCCTTGGAGTTGATGGCCTTGTAGAAATCTTTAGCCAACTCCAAGACAGAAGGTGGCGTTGGCATCGGCGCTATACCACACGATCCATCGTCGCTTCCGAACACTCTCCAATGATCATATTTGCGTTTGTATCCATTAACATTTGAAATCGAAGCTGTCTTTTCGATGTTGAATGATAAACGAAAAGAAGTAGCAGTACTAGCTCTATGACGTCCTTTTGCATTGAGTCTTGGGGTAGCAGAAAATGTGTTGATGTTGATGAAACTTTTCTTTGATCTGATGAGGCAATAAGCTCCTACTGAATGTTGGGTTAGAGAGGCCATGGGATTTTGGATATGTAAACAATTTGTTAGAGAATTGATGGAATAGTTTTGATAGCTTTCTTACATATGTAACAAATAAGAGCTGATTAACTCCATAAGAGGCAAAGAATTTATGTTCCTAGCTTTTTTGTACTGCACTACCTGCAGCATTCTATACTTGCGAATGAAGCAAAGAATTCTTTCTTTATGAGCTTTGATTTTGGTCTGTTTTTTTAAGGTTTAAACTATGGCCCAAACTACTGGTCCTAAAATTGCACTGATTGGGCTGATAGCTAATCTCAATTAATTATGGGCTGATAGCTAATCTCAATTAATTATGGGATGATTTGACACTGCAATTAAGCATCAGGTACCTTTGAACCTTTCATGCATGAAACATGGTGAATATTGTGACTCTGTGAGTTTTAATCTAGCTTGTAGGTAATTCTAGAACAGTACTTGGGTTTATCTAACATGGTATCAGAGTTATGAAAAATGTTAACATATTATAATTTTTCTCATTTTATTAATACAATTCTCCTTTCGATCGATCAAGAAAACAAAATAATAAGCTTCTCTTTTAATTACCTATACTGAAAAAGAAAAAAGAAAAAATGTCTTCAACCAAAGCAGGTTTATTTCTTTCCATTTGTTCTCATTACAATGCAGAAAACAGGGAAAGTTGTTTCAGAACTAAAACCCTAGTCTATTTTTTTCTCATCATTATAGTTTTGTTTGATCATATATATATATATATATATATATATATATGATCGATTCATGCATCTCGATCAAAAAGCCAGCCAATCGTTTCTCAGTCTGGTTGGATTTTATGAAACACGACAGTAGAATTACTGTACTACGTGTTTTTGTTCTAACTTTTTGTGCTTCCTTCCACGGCCCCTCTCCACAACATGCATCACAGCCTTTCTTCGGGCCATCATTTTTTTTTTGCTTCACATGTCTAAGCTTTGTCCTTCTATATGTACTTACAGAAAATTCTATAGTGCTCTAGAGCATGCGTGGTCCTCAATCTTCAACTGTTGAATTTAGTAATAGATTGCACATTAGAGAGAGAGAGAGAGAGAGAGAGAGAGAGAGAGAGAGAGAGAGAGAGAGAGAGCATTGAAGCTCTTGAGCATCCTAGAACCTTTCGTTTTTAAAGAAAAAAAAACCAATATATGCCCATAATTCGATTCATTGACTAAGAAAATACATAAATCGATTATAGAGTTCTCATAAAACCGTAAGCCGTAGTATCCTAAGCAGAAGGGACCAAGTCATGAGCAAGACCTAATGAGTAATTTTCGAGTTTATTCGATGACACTAAATCTATGTGAATTGTTTTATCAAAAACATCATGCTACTTCATTTATTCGATGACACTTAAATGATTAAACAATTTCCGAGTTTCACCTAAACAAAAAATTGTTCGAAGAAGAGCATGGTATATATATAACATCATACGATGTGAAATCTATGAACAAAACTCAAGCTTAAAATGGCTTAAACAGCATAGAAATGGGTGCAACGACCTTTCCCTACAAATGCAACCATAGAATTGGAGTCTGTAGCTTCAGTTGGCACCAAGTGTGGTTGGGGGATCACCCATCCATTCATAACTTATCCCTAACATTGAAGCATATAGGGCCATAATGATACAGCTATATATATTATCCCACTTGTTTCCAACTCACAATGTGTAGACATCTTTTTGAGACCTACTGTAGCTAATGTTACATCATTTTCTTTATTCTTTTCTGTTTGTTTGTTTCTTCTATTCCCAAAATTCCATTCAATGAATCAATGCCATATTGACTAGGTGATAGGAGCGTTATTTGCGACATTTCTTATTGCTATTTACTATTTATTCATGTTTAGTTTATTGTTATTTGGGCTTTTTAATGTGTTTGTTAGTTTTGTAGTCTGTCCAAGGTAAAGAGAAGAAAAAGGAGATAAAGAGGATGTTTTAGTCAAGAAGGAGCTTTCCGATGCAATTGAGGAAGTCTAGTCCGTTTGGGACTTGTTAAGGATCATTCTTTAATAAGTTTCCTTATGGGATTAGAGGTCGTAAAGGGGAAATAAATCAAGGAATTCCTGGAGCATATAAAAGGATCCTTTGGACTTAGAGAAAAACCCTATTCGTGCGTGAGAAATTAAAGGAGCAAGAAGCCAGAATCGGAACTCATCTATCGACCGGTCGACGACAGCTGTCGAACGGTCGACGTCGTCGACTTCTTCTTTGAACTTCTCAGTTTTCATGTATTTGTCTATGCTTTCTTTCATAGCCATGTCCGGCTAAACTTCTTAGTAGTTAGGGGCTATTTGAAGCCCTGAACATGAGTGTTAAGATGTTTTGATTATTTTATATAGATCACCTTTGGATTGGATGACAATTTATTCGCTGGTTTTACATTGAGAATTTCTATATGTGTTTCTTTGAGTGCACGCTTAGATGCATGTATAGGATTTCAAGGCTAGGTTAATATGTGGACTGCCATATCACCATATGATCTTGAGTAGCAAGAGGTTAATGGAATTAATCTTGTGGATAAATTGCTTGGTAAACAGGATACATGCCATATCTTATTACTATGTGATGTTCGTTTTCTTTGTGCTTAATGATTCTTGAATGTTGAATCTATGAACATGCCATTCTAGGTTACATGTTAAGAACTAAGTTAGGGAGTACATGCCATGCACTTAACATACCAACTACGAGAGAACAATAGGATTTGATCAACATGCCATTGACTTATCTTGAGCATCTTCATCCATGAATTAGGGGATTTGTATGGAACCTTGCATAGTAACATGATTGTTCAGGGTGGATAATTGTTCCCTAGCTATATCATCATCATTGTTACAAATCTCTTTAATTTTCGTATATCAAATCTGCCCTGCTCTTGCAGGTTTATTTTCGTAGTCTTAAACTTCTTAGAATTTGTTGAAACTTTGTCAGAGTCAGTAGTATTGAGTCTAGTTTCTTGTGTTTAAATTTCATAGTAATCGGAGTCTGTTTAGTTTGTCTGCTGTTCGTATTTTCCCTTCTAGGTCAGTTTAGAGTCGTTACAGTTTAGTGTCTTAATTTGCATTCGAATCTCATTCTCTTGCGGGAACGATCCCTACTTCTCATACTACATTCGATATTCATATCCACAGTAGGGTAATTAATAGGTTATTTTTGTGCATCTAATTGGTGTGTAGAAATATCTTTATCAATTTTGGCGCCGTGTCGCCGGGGAATGAATAATTTGATTGCAAATTTTTGTTTTTGTTTTTGTTTTTGTTATTAGTTTCTAACGTTTAGTTTGTTTTTGTTTTGTAGTTTATGAACACCCGGCAAACTCAGGAAAAAGAACTCCTTTTTGATTCTGAGATTGAACGCACCGCTCGCCGTAACCGTAAAACAGCCGCTCAGCGTCTACTTACGGATTCTACTTCCACATCTCCATCTACACCACCATCATCTCCAGGTTTAAGGACTCTTCTAGTTCCCACACCACCTCCATCGTTACATTCTGATACAGACACCGAGGAAGAGCAAGAAGTACCTATTATTGCAATGGCTGCAGAACCGAAGCCTTTGAAGTCTTCCTTTGTTCCTCAGGGTGTTGCACAACCTTCGTGCATCACATTCACTCCCGCTGATGGTGCTTCGTTCAGTTTGTCTCCACAACTCATCAACTCTGTCCCTCATTTTTATGGCAAGCCGAATGAAGACCCGAACAACCATCTGAGAGAGTTCTATGACCTTTGTAGAACTCAATTTCCTCCAGGTTTGACCGCAGAGCAGCTGAAGCTCATCTTGTTTCCTTTCTCCTTGAAGGATCATGCTAAGTGGTGGCTGAATTCATTGCCTGCCGATACTATTGCTACATGGGATCAGCTATCCACAAAGTTCATCACCAAGTTTTTCCCTGCTCAGAGAACAAGGCAATTAAGGAGAGATATTCATACTTTCCGACAGAAGCAAGGGGATCTCTTTTGTGAAGCTTGGGAGAGTTTCAATGGGCTGCTAAGGAAGTGTCCACACCATGGCTATTCTAAAGATGATCAAGCTCAATTTTTCTATGAAGGATTGAATGATGCAAACAAGGCTCTTGTAGATTCAGCATGTGGAGGCGCTTTCATGAATAAGACCAGCGATCAAGCTTTCGAAATATTTGAGACTTTGAGTGAGAATTCTCAACAATTCTCTACAAAGGGGTTTCAAGAAGCAAAGACCAAGGATGCTTATGAAGTTAGGTCTTGGGGAGGAGAAGCTGATAGAATCTCTACTATTGAAAAGAAGCTTGATGCATGGATGCAAGCCATGTCTCCACAGGCTCAAGGAATGATATCAGCTCAGGTATGTTCCATTTGTCCCATTCGTGATCATCTAACCATAGATTGTCCATATTCCTTTCCGAAATCAGGTGAAGAACAAGTCAGCTTTGCTGACCAACAAAGGAGAGCTGGTTTCTCTAATGTGTATACTAATCCGGCTTTGAGGAATCACCCTAACTTTGGGTGGAACAAACAGCAAGGGGCTCCCACCTCTTCTTATGCACCTCACAGATTCAACCAAGGACCACCACCTCAACAATCTTCAGGTAAGCTTGAGGATCTTGTGATTTCAATTGCCAATGATACTAAAACTCTTGTGCAGGACAATAAGACTTTCAAGGAGAAAACTGAGAGTACATTGCAACATCATGGCAAGTCTATTGCTAATCTTGAGGCGCAATTTGGTCGGTTATGTGAACAACTAACTCAAAGAGAACCAGGTATGCTTCCCTCTCAAACTGAAGTCAATCCTAAAGGCACTCACCATGAACAGGTTAAGGCTGTCACTTTAAGGACTGGGAAACAACTCCCAGATGATCCCGTGTACCTTAGAAGACCTAAGAATGCATCAAGGGGAGGCAAGGACTTGCAAGATTCAGCACGGCAGCAGTTGAAGGACCCAAATTCAACCCGGATGGCACTGACGACCGGTCGACACCAACTGTCGAACGGTCGACCCACGGGCAGGGACGACGTCGATCGGTCGACGGACACTGTCGACCGTTCGCCTGAGGCAGCATCAGGAAATTCTGAAATTCCTCTCGGATTAGGAGTTGCTTCAGCCCCATCACCAGCACCTAATCCTCTCCAGGTAAGCAAATTAGGTCCTAATGCTTATGTACCACCTATTCCTTTTCCTCGCAGGTTGGCAAAGTCAAAAAAGGAGCAAAGCGATAAGGACATCTTGGAAACTCTTCGGAAGGTCCAAGTGAACATTCCTCTCCTTGACACCATCAAGCAAATCCCAAGGTACGCAAAGTTTCTTAAGGACCTTTGTACTAACAAAAGGAAACTAGGTGAGTCTGAGACAATTGCTGTGAGCGAGGAAGCCTCTGCTGTGCTTCAAAGGAAACTCCCTCCCAAATTGAAGGATCCCGGACGTTTCACCATCCCTTGCACCATTGGTGGAACCAGGTTTGAAAGTGCTTTACTTGATTTGGGTGCTTCCATTAACTTAATGCCATACTCTGTGTATGAAAGCCTTCAGCTAGGTGGACTTCAACCAACCCGAGCCATAATCCAATTAGCGGATCGCTCTCATGTGTATCCGGAAGGCTATTTGGAGGATGTTCTTGTTCAAGTTAATGACTTGATTTTTCCAGCTGACTTTCTTGTTCTTGCAATGGAGGACGAGCCCATGCCCACATCTTTGCCACTCATCCTTGGCAGAGGGTTTATGAGGACTGCACGAACAAAGATAGACGTTTATGAGGGCACGTTGACAATGGAATTTGAAGAAAGAAAGATTAGCTTCAACATCTTTGAAGCTATGAGGTATCCCAATGATGTTAATTCTTGTTTTTCCATTGACATTCTTGATGATTTGGTGCAGGAAGTTTTCAACATAAATGCGAGCAATGATGTGTTGAAAACAGTTTTGGAATTGAGCATTCCACCTCGTCGAACGGTCGGCAGGCTGGCGTCGAACGGTCGACGGGACGTGCCAGAGCGAGAGAAACCTGCTGCATTGGTTATGCAGAAGCTTGAACTTGAGGATGCATTAGTAGCTCTTGACTCTCATTCAAGAGCCCCAGTTAAGTTGTCTCCCTTTATTTCTCTGCCTATTTCTGACAAAACTCTTGTGCCTTCTGTGATCCAGGCACCCACATTGGAATTGAAACCTTTGCCAGAACATCTGAAATATGCATACTTGGGTAAGGAGGAAACTTTACCTGTGATTATTGCTTCTAACTTTTCTATGCAGGAGGAGGAGAAACTACTTCGGGTTTTGCGTGAGCATAAGGCTGCAATTGCATGGGGAATTGCAGATATCAAAGGAATAAGCCCGACTACATGCATGCATCGTATACTTCTTGAGGAGGGTTCAAAACCTACAAGAGAAGCACAACGCCGATTGAATCCTCCTATGATGGAAGTTGTGAAGAAGGAGGTTCTCAAACTCCTTGATGCTGGAATCATCTATCCCATCTCGGATAGCAAATGGGTGAGCCCGGTCCAAGTTGTCCCCAAGCGTTCTGGTATCACTGTGGTCAAGAATGAGGACAATGAACTTGTCCCTCAGCGCCTTCAGACAGGGTGGAGAGTTTGCATTGACTACCGCAAACTCAACACCACTACACGTAAGGATCACTTCCCTTTACCTTTCATTGACCAAATGTTAGAACGTCTTGCAGGTCATTCGCACTATTGTTTCTTGGATGGGTATTCGGGTTACAACCAAATTGTCATTGCTCCTGAGGACCAAGAGAAGACGACGTTCACATGCCCTTTTGGAACGTTTGCCTATCGAAGGATGCCATTTGGATTGTGTAATGCCCCAGCCACCTTTCAACGGTGCATGATGAGTATCTTTTCGGATATGGTTGAGAAAATAATTGAGGTATTCATGGATGACTTTTCGGTTTTTGGTGAGTCTTTCGATTATTGCTTAACTAATCTATCTCTTGTGTTGAAAAGATGTGAGGAAACTAACCTTGTTTTAAATTGGGAAAAGTGTCACTTCATGGTTCAGCAAGGTATTGTTTTAGGGCATATTGTATCTGCTAAAGGGATAGAGGTTGATAAAGCTAAAATAGATCTTGTGCGTTCCTTACCATCTCCCACAACTGTGAGGGAGGTCCGCTCTTTTCTTGGCCATGCAGGTTTTTACAGGCGTTTCATCAAGGACTTCTCAAAGATCACTAGGCCCTTATGTTGTCTACTGCAAAAGGATGTGGCATTCCACTTTGATGAGGAGTGCAAAGCGGCATTTGAGAAGCTAAAAGGGATGTTGACCACTGCACCTGTAATCATGCCACCTGATTGGAGTCTTCCTTTTGAGCTTATGTGTGATGCATCTGATTATGCCGTTGGGGCAGTTCTTGGCCAAAGAGTGAATAAATTGCCTCATGTGATTTATTATGCTTCAAGAACTTTGAATGATGCTCAGTTGAACTATTCAACTACAGAGAAGGAGCTTCTTGCTGTTATTTTTGCCTTAGAAAAATTTAGATCTTATCTAATTGGGACTAAGGTTGTTGTGTTTTCAGATCATGCAGCATTGAAGTACCTTCTGACAAAGAAGGAGGCTAAACCAAGGTTGATTCGTTGGATGCTGTTACTCCAAGAATTTGACCTAGAGATTAAGGACAAGAAAGGAAGTGAGAATGTGGTTGCTGATCACCTTAGCAGATTGGTCAATGGTTCTAATGTGGAGGCAGATTCTCTTCCTTTAAATGAAACTTTTCCTGATGAGCAATTATTTTCTATTCAGGTTTCTGACCCTTGGTTTGCAGATATTATTAATTATATTGTCACCAAGCAGGTTCCTGCGGATCTTTCTCGTGCTCAAAAGGATAAGCTCATCAAAACCAGCAAGTACTTTGTGTGGGATGATCCATACTTGTGGAAATTTTGTCCTGATCAAGTGATAAGAAGGTGTGTACCCGAAACTGAATTCAATTCTATTATAACCTTTTGTCACTCTTATGCTTGTGGAGGTCACTTTGGAGCAAAGAAGACCGCTCTTAAGGTTCTTGAGAGTGGATTTTATTGGCCCACGTTGTTCAAGGATGCATATGCTTTTTGTATGACTTGTGATCGTTGTCAGAGGACAGGTAACATAGGTCCAAGAAATCAAATGCCATTAAACCCGATTTTAGTTGTTGAAATTTTTGATGTATGGGGCATTGATTTCATGGGTCCTTTTCCTTCTTCTCATGGTTTTCTTTATATACTTCTCGCTGTGGATTATGTTTCTAAATGGGTGGAGGCACTGGCCACTCGGACTAATGATTCTAAGGTTGTTCTCAGTTTTCTTAAGACTAACATCTTTTCAAGGTTTGGAACACCTCGAGCTATCATCAGCGATGGAGGAACTCACTTTTGCAACAGGTCTTTTGAGGCTTTGTTGAAGAAGTACAACATCACTCACAAGGTTTCTACGCCTTACCATCCTCAAACAAGTGGGCAAGCGGAGGTTTCAAACAGGGAGATCAAGCAGATTTTGGAGAAAACTGTTAATCCTAACTGAAAGGATTGGAGTGACAGATTGGATGATGCTTTGTGGGCTTATAGGACTGCTTACAAGACCCCCATTGGGATGAGTCCTTTTCGGTTGGTGTTTGGCAAGGCTTGTCATCTTCCTGTGGAATTGGAACACCGTGCATATTGGGCAATTCGAAGGCTTAACTTTGACATGGCAGCTGCGGGTGGACAGCGAAAGCTTCAATTAAATGAGCTTGATGAGATGAGGAATGAGGCCTATGACAGTAGCCGGATTTACAAAGACAAGACCAAGCTTTTTCATGATAAGATGGTGCTTCGAAAGCATTTTGAAGTGGGGCACAAAGTCTTGCTCTTTGATTCCCGTCTTCGCCTCTTTCCAGGTAAGCTTCGCTCCCGTTGGTGTGGTCCATTTGTTGTCATTAATGTTTTTCCTCATGGTGCAGTTGAGATTCAAAATCCTCAAACGGGGAATCTCTTCAAAGTGAATGGACATCGCCTCAAACCCTACTTTGAATCTTCTGTGGAGCGTGTGGTGGAGGATGTACCCCTCCAAGACCCTACCATTCATGAGTAATCCGCTCTGTTCGTCTGGCTGAAGACGTTAACTCAAGCGCTTCTTGGGAGGCAACCCAAGTATGGAGGAACAATCAGGGACGTTTTCTTTACCTTTTTCTTGTTTATTATGTATTGTGTCACTTTCCCTCGTTATCTTTTGCATTGTTGTGCGTTTCTTGTCTTGTTACATTGAGGACAATGCCTGTTTCAAGTGTGGGGGAAGGTCTTAGTGTCATCGGGTCGTTGTGTTCTGAAAATCACATCCCAATTCTTCAATTTTTCGTAACTCCCAGTCGAACGGTCGACCCTTTTGTCGAACGGTCGAGGATCATCCAGAGCACTTCTGTCGACCGATCGACACCTCTGTCGAACGGTCGACGTCCCGACAAAAAAAAAAAAAAAAAAAAAAAAAATCCAAAAAGAGTCATTGTTTGTTTGTTTGTTTTGTGTCTTGAGTCTTAGGATACCTTCCAATACAATGATGAGAATTGAACTGTGATTTCAATAGCTAAAGATGAGTTTAAGCATTGATTTAGGTCTAAATTTTATTCTTTGGTTAATCGATTTCTATGATTGTCATGCTTGAACCATTTATGCACTTATAGCCATGTTAATGTGATGAATTGGATTGAGAGAAGCATGTTAGGCCCTATATGAACTTGTATACCCTTTGTGAGTTTTGAGCCATATTGCTATTCTTTTGGAGAGTTATACACTAATTCTTGCTTTCTTGTCGATAATTCGTTGCATGATCTCATTATTCTTTGCTTGATTGATTACTTGAATTCGACGCATATTGTGAACTAATTGCTAGAACTCGCCTTGAGGCCTCTTGAAACTTTATGCTGAAATGTGCAATGACTTTGATATGATTAAGGCACCTAGGATCTTCCACCAAAGCCAAATTAAGCCTGTGTCCCTAATTATGAACCCCTAGTTAACCTCTTTGAGCCTTATGTGAGCCTTTTCTTTGTTAACCACATCACCATACCCTAAGCCTAGTATAGTTTTATCCTTCCCTATTCCTAGGAGTTAGTGAGACAATGATGGTGACTTCTCGTTTTTCTAAAAGTTTCAAAGGTTTGTGAATTGTTCAAAGAACAAGTGTGGGGGAGTTGTTAATGTACAAAATCAGATTCGAGAGAGAGATAAAAAAAAAAAAAAAGTTCATATGCCGAAAAAGAAGAAAGAAAAATATATGTCTGGCATATATGAAGAAAAAAAATAAAGTTAAATGCTCTTGAATTTTGATTACATGTTGTTGTGTGGAAGTTACAAGTTAGAATGATGTATTGGGCCCAACAAGATGATATTCGGCCATAAGGATTTGTTGAGTATTAGAAAAATGGGTTTCAAAGTCCTTGATATTGTCTCATTAATTTGTAGGGATCTTGTTATATCCTATCCTTCGTTTCTTTAAACCTTGACCCCATGGCCCCATTACAACCCAATTAAGACCTTTTGATCTTGGAAGTTGCACTTTCGGTTTGTGGAGACTTGTGTTGAGAGGTGAGCCTATGGCATATGTTCTATTCATTCAAGTAATTGATATTCCTTTCATGAGATCATAATTTAAATTTTCAGAAAGAGCCTTTATTCTTGTTATGCATATGTGAGCTATTTGTTGTCTTGTATACATTATTCCTCTCACATATAACTTGAGTGAATGCATATGAATTAGCCAGAAAATCTGAGTGAAAATAGAGTGATTATCCTTGTGAGGATGGAGTTAATACTTGGCCGAAGCATGTTGATTGAGATTTGGTTCGTTGTGTTAACTATTGGCAATTTCACACACTACACTTGAGCATGATTGTCATGGGGATTTATTAACTCTTGAATGAAGTTTCTAGGACCTGTTTTGATGAGTAACCGATTCTTAATGCTATTGACGTGTATGGTTCTCTGAGACAAATGTTGGAAGGTTTAGTTTGTTTGTTTGATTTAGGTTGTTGTTCGCTCGAGGTCTAGCGAAAGCTAAGTGTGGGGGTATTTGATAGGAGCGTTATTTGCGACATTTCTTATTGCTATTTACTATTTATTCATGTTTAGTTTATTGTTATTTGGGCTTTTTAATGTGTTTGTTAGTTTTGTAGTCTGTCCAAGGTAAAGAGAAGAAAAAGGAGATAAAGAGGATGTTTTAGTCAAGAAGGAGCTTTCCGATGCAATTGAGGAAGTCTAGTCCGTTTGGGACTTGTTAAGGATCATTCTTTAATAAGTTTCCTTATGGGATTAGAGGTCGTAAAGGGGAAATAAATCAAGGAATTCCTGGAGCATATAAAAGGATCCTTTGGACTTAGAGAAAAACCATATTCGTGCGTGAGAAATTAAAGGAGCAAGAAGCCAGAATCGGAACTCATCTATCGACCGGTCGACGGCAGCTGTCGAACGGTCGACGTCGTCGACTTCTTCTTTGAACTTCTCAGTTTTCATGTATTTGTCTATGCTTTCTTTCATAGCCATGTCCGGCTAAACTTCTTAGTAGTTAGGGGCTATTTGAAGCCCTGAACATGAGTGTTAAGATGTTTTGATTATTTTATATAGATCACCTTTGGATTGGATGACAATTTATTCGCTGGTTTTACATTGAGAATTTCTATATGTGTTTCTTTGAGTGCACGCTTAGATGCATGTATAGGATTTCAAGGCTAGGTTAATATGTGGACTGCCATATCACCATATGATCTTGAGTAGCAAGAGGTTAATGGAATTAATCTTGTGGATAAATTGCTTGGTAAACAGGATACATGCCATATCTTATTACTATGTGATGTTCGTTTTCTTTGTGCTTAATGATTCTTGAATGTTGAATCTATGAACATGCCATTCTAGGTTACATGTTAAGAACTAAGTTAGGGAGTACATGCCATGCACTTAACATACCAACTACGAGAGAACAATAGGATTTGATCAACATGCCATTGACTTATCTTGAGCATCTTCATCCATGAATTAGGGGATTTGTATGGAACCTTGCATAGTAACATGATTGTTCAGGGTGGATAATTGTTCCCTAGCTATATCATCATCATTGTTACAAATCTCTTTAATTTTCGTATATCAAATCTGCCCTGCTCTTGCAGGTTTATTTTCGTAGTCTTAAACTTCTTAGAATTTGTTGAAACTTTGTCAGAGTCAGTAGTATTGAGTCTAGTTTCTTGTGTTTAAATTTCATAGTAATCGGAGTCTGTTTAGTTTGTCTGCTGTTCGTATTTTCCCTTCTAGGTCAGTTTAGAGTCGTTACAGTTTAGTGTCTTAATTTGCATTCGAATCTCATTCTCTTGCGGGAACGATCCCTACTTCTCATACTACATTCGATATTCATATCCACAGTAGGGTAATTAATAGGTTATTTTTGTGCATCTAATTGGTGTGTAGAAATATCTTTATCACTAGGGCTCCCCCATAATTTTTAGGCCTCACTATACCACACCTCACTAGGATAGAACTATATATCTTAGAAACTTGGACTTAATAATGTACGTACTTCCATTTCTTGAAATAATTCAAACAAAAATGATGCTCTGGTGTGCTTTGTTTTTTGTTTTTTTGTTTCCCCTGGACCAATGTGTATTCATTTAGCATAAACCTTGAAAAAGAAAACTAATCTGAAAAAATGCATCGGAAAGAAATATCAAATGCAGGCAAGGAGGTGCTTGCAAAGATTTTTACTAGTAGATTTTGTGGAAAAAGCCAAATCTTTGCTGCTTTTTAGTTGCGTCTTGGGAAGGTTCATGCATATATATGGGAAAGAAAAAGAGCCTTTTTCCTTGAAGAGGCATGAACAACTTTATCAGAACTAGATGAATTTGAGTCCTCACCATACTCATAGAGATCATATAAAAGGTTGATGTCTCTCTTCTTTGAACTTTATGAATTTTTTTTATTTTTTGCTTGGGGAAGCTGCTGCTTAGTCATTTTCCTGATGTGGATTGTCTTTACAATAAGATGAGCAATCGTTATATGAAGGCATTTAGAATGTATCAATCAAAACACTTGGAGGAATTAGCAAGAAAAACAGTATAGCAGAAATTTGAAAAATTCATATCAATGAAAAATTCATCAAGTCTTTACAACGAAAATTATACAACCCCTTTTCTCCGGTTCACGTAATGGTCAGGTAATCGATTATCTTGAGAGAGATGTTGTATACAAAAACTACTACGAACAACATGACTCGCATGTGTTGCAGAAAGTAAAATCTACCATACTTCAAACTTGCTGTATAAGAGGGTATAAAGTTCAAAACTCAAACGCTTGCAGATCGATGATGTTACATTGGTTTTGTTTCGGTATTATCCTTTAGGGCCACCCATGTTTTATGTTGTGACACTACATGAGAATTTGGTGAACAATTAATGAAAACGAGAAAAACTCAATGAAATCTTTCTTTTACTGTCCTGTAGTGTTTGCCTCACATGATAATCATATACTCCAAATGTTAGTAGTGGCAAAATAAAAAATTATAAGACCAAAGGGAAATAAGGTGAATAGTTATATATAAATATGTCAATTATTCACAGAAGACAAGCTCATCCCATAACTCCAATCATAAAACCTGCAATTAGGACCTTTCGTTCTCAAACTACTTTTGAAACCATAAACTAATCTGTCCCTCCAAGCCCCTTTTTTCTTAGTCTATTTCCATACAATTAAGCCATGCTTTCCAATAAAATAGCAGTTTGAAGGATTTCAAGAGAAAAATCTCATTAATTTCGAACAGGGCTGAGACCAAGGCCATTTCAATATACCAGCATCAACATGCAGAGACTTTGAGATTCTGATGAGATAGATTAGTGTTGTTATCAACCTCATCATGTCGGCCAATGCAATCACTATTATTCTCTTGTTTCTCAACATGTCTCTATTCCCTGCCATCTCTGCTCTGAACCATGAGGGTCTCTCCCTGCTTTCATGGCTTTCAACCTTCAATTCTTCTTCCTCAGCTACCCTTTTCTCTTCTTGGAATCCAACTGACTATGATCCATGCAAATGGGATTATATCAGGTGTTCCAAAACGGGATTTGTTTCAGAAATCAGAATAACCTCTATCAGTATTCCAACCAGGTTCCCCATCCAGCTGCTCTCCTTTAATCATCTCACCACCCTTGTACTCTCACAGGCAAACCTCAGCGGAGAAATTCCACAGTCAATCGGAAACTTGTCATCACTAATCACCCTGAATCTCAGCTTCAATGCTCTAACAGGTGGCATCCCACAGGAGATAGGAAAATTATCACAACTGCAGTTGTTGTCACTGAACTCAAATTCCTTGGATGGTGCAATTCCAAAAGAAATCGGAAACTGTTCAGAGCTTCGACAACTTGAGCTGTATGATAACCAGCTATCCGGAAAGATTCCCGCTGAAATAGGCCAGTTGTGGGCTCTGAAAACCTTCCGTGCAGGCGGGAATCCAGGCTTTCATGGTGAAATTCCAATGCAGATATCAAACTGCAAGGGTCTAATTTTTCTTGGCCTTGCAGCTACAGGAATCACAGGGCAGATCCCAAGCAGCATAGGAGAGCTTCAGAATCTCCAAACTCTTTCAGTTTATACTGCAAATCTAACAGGTCACATCCCACCAGAAATTGGTAACTGTACAGGCTTAGAAAATTTGTTTCTGTATGATAACCAACTTTCTGGTCAAATTCCTGGTGAAGTTTGTCGGTTGAAAAGACTCACAAGAGTGCTACTGTGGAAGAACAATCTCAATGGAAGCATTCCGGACGCACTGGGAAACTGTTCGAATTTGATAGTCGTCGACATCTCGTTGAACCTTCTGAGTGGTGAGGTTCCTGTGTCTCTTGCAAATTTATTGGCATTGGAGGAGCTTCTTCTGTCTGAGAATCAGATATCAGGCAGCATACCACCTTTTCTTGGAAATTTTTCCAGTTTAAAGCAACTGGAGTTGGATAACAACAGATTTTCGGGTACGATTCCACCTGCCATTGGGCAACTAAAAGAACTTACTCTTTTCTTTGCCTGGCAGAACCAGCTCCAAGGAAGTATACCAAATGAGCTGGCCAGCTGTCAGAAACTTCAAGCACTGGATCTTTCACATAATCTCCTCACTGGGTCAGTTCCAAGTTCTCTATTTGACCTCAAGAACTTAACACAACTGTTGCTGATATCAAATGAACTTTCAGGACAAGTTCCAACCAATATTGGTAACTGCACCAGCTTGATCCGCTTACGCCTGGGATCAAACAACTTCACAGGTCAGATTCCATCCCAAATTCGGCTCCTACAGAGATTGAGCTTCCTTGAATTGTCAGAAAATCATTTTACCGGGGTAATTCCTCCTGAAATAGGAGATTGCACCCAGTTAGAAATGGTTGATTTGCATGGAAATGAGCTCCGAGGCAAGATTCCTTCGTCTTTCCAATTCGTTACTGGTCTTAATGTTTTAGACCTGTCCATGAACCAGATACAAGGCGCGATTCCTGAAAACTTGGGGAAACTGAAATTTTTATACAAACTGATCATCAATGGAAACCACATTACAGGTTCCATTCCCAAGTCATTGGTACTCTGTAGGGATTTGCAGTTGTTGGATATGAGCAGCAACAAAATCACAGGCTCTATCCCAGATGAGATTGGATGCTTGCAAGGGCTCGATATTCTCTTGAATCTGAGCTGGAACTCTCTGACAGGCCCCATTCCGGAAAGCTTCTCAAATCTCTCAAAACTTGCCAATATGGATCTCTCCCACAATATGCTTACAGGAAGCCTGAAAGTACTGGGTGATCTAGACAACCTCGTCTCCCTGAATGTCTCATACAATGACTTTTCAGGTCTACTTCCCAGTACTAATTTCTTCAAAAATATTCCACCAACTGCATTTGCTGGAAATCACAAGTTATGCATCAACGGAAACGAGTGCAAACTAAGTGGAAACCTGCATGACAAGAAATCCATCAGATATCTAATTATTTGTGTCCTTCTCAGTGTAACTGCAACTATATTTCTTATGCTTGCTGGAATAGCTCTGTTTGTTAGAGTCTGGGGAATCACATTTGGGATGATGAACAGTAAAGAAGAAGATAATCTGGTGTGGGATTTCACCCCATTTCAAAAGCTTGATTTTTCTGTTAATGATATTGTGACTAAGCTATCAGATTCAAACATTGTTGGGAAGGGCGGCTCAGGAGTGGTTTATCGTGTGGAGACTCCGACGAAACAGTTCATTGCAGTGAAGAAGTTATGGCCTGTAAATAATGAGGAGCTTCCAGAGAGAGACTTTTTTTCTACAGAAGTTCATACTCTTGGATCAATAAGGCATAAGAATATAGTGAGGCTTCTGGGCTGTTGTAACAATGGGAAAACCAGATTGCTGTTGTTTGATTACATCAGTAATGGGAGTTTAGCTGGATTGCTCCATGAGAAGAGGCAGTTCTTGGACTGGGATACAAGGTACAAAATTTTACTGGGAGCAGCTCATGGTTTAGCTTATCTTCATCATGATTGTATTCCTCCGATTGTTCATCGGGATATTAAGGCGAACAACATCTTAGTAGGACCACAGTATGAATCCCTTCTTGCAGATTTTGGCCTTGCAAAGCTTTTGACTTCTCCAGAATGCTGCAGAGATTCCAACACAGTTGCAGGTTCTTATGGGTACATTGCTCCAGGTGAGTGTTCTACTTCCATATTGTTTCAAGTTATTTGGGTTACTCAAATCAAACTAATATAGTTCAATAGTTTTTCAAAGTTTTCGTTCCGACTCTGAATCTTTTCACATTCCACATTGCAGAATATGGATACAGTTTGAGGATCACAGAAAAGAGCGACGTGTATAGCTATGGAGTGGTGCTCCTAGAGGTCCTAACGGGGAAGGAACCGACAGATAACAAGATTCCAGACGGTGCCCATATTGCTACTTGGGTTAATAAGGAACTTCGAGAAAGGAGAAGAGAATTCACATCAATTCTTGATCAGCAGCTAATCTTAAGATCAGGGACACAAATCCAAGAAATGCTTCAAGTGCTTGGGGTGGCTCTTCTCTGTGTTAATCCTAGCCCGGACGAAAGGCCGACAATGAAAGACGTAGCAGCAATGCTCAAGGAGATCAGGCATGAAAATGAAGATTGTGAAAAACCAAAATTTCTTGGCCAAGGAGTTGTCACAAACAGGAAAACTGCAGTTCACAGTTCTAGTTTCTCCAGGTCATCTGAACCTCTAATCGGTTCGCCTTCTTGTTTTCCCAGATAAAAGTACAACTTGTATAGATTCATGTTGGTTGTGCAGTAGAAATAAGACATTATGTCCTCTTTCACTATGATCCAGAAAGAGTAAAATTGTCTAATTCAAAAATTTAAAAGTCAGAGCTTATGTATTATTTTCTAACTAAATGCTTACAAGAGAACACACTATGGACCTCATTTATTTCTAACAAGTAAGATACAACTATTATTGTTCAAAACTTCAAACTCGCACCACGAGCAAAATTTCCAGTCGTGTCCCAACAATAGAATAACCTGCTTCATTTGACAATGCAAGTTCATAATACGCAACACATTACCAAAGACTGAACCTACAAGCTTTGCAATTATCAATTTGGGGACCAACTGCAGTATAATAGCTTTCAAGCCTAATTGAGTTGTCCGTGGGGCAATGGTAGTGACATTCCTGTTTGGCATCAGCCGGATAAAACATGGGATTATGAAAAAGCAAATGGACCACTATCCCTCTCAACCTTTCCCAACAATTATTTTCGCAAAGAAAAAGAAGTTTCATCCTGCATGTTCATGAAAGGAAACACTGTCCTTTAGACATGTGATACTGAACCATCTCAGGCCCACTGATCTTTATATTGTAACTTATCAAGTTCTAATCACTAAGAATGCAAGCAAACCATCAACTAATCATTCTTCCAATTCTTATAGAAGCTATACGAGAAGAATTTCAAGAACAAAAGCATATCCAAATCCCTATTGTAATAAACATTCTATTTTTCCTCATATCCAAATCCCTTGTAACTTGAAACCATATGCTCCATATACTTGAGCATTAGAATTGACCCGCAAGTTTTTCACCACAAGTCTCCTCAGATATTTATCATTTCTGTGATGTTACTAACAATAGAAGAAAAAAAATGGACCTGTTAAATCCATTTTGTACCTACAGGGACACAGATATGTTATGAAAAAAAATAATAATAATTGACAGCCATAGTTTTGTATTATTCCATCCTACATAGAATAACTGCAATATACTGTATGTTAGCACAATAAGAATTCATTCATTCATTAAGTATGGAGTTTGAATTGTGATTTGTAATTAGAAAGAAATTAAGATCCCGGATAACTAAACTATCCTGATTACAAAACCTAGGAAGAGATTGTAACTTGCTCAAAGAAATTTTAAAATAGAAGTTTAGAACCATAAATCCTCTCCCCCATCACCACCACCAAATATGAGAACATAAGGAACAAATTATTTGCATTGTGCTTTGGACAAAAATCGCAAACTAGCTACAAACATCAAATCAATATATCCCCTAGTACAAAAGGTACTAAATATCAACTACAGTAAACATGTCAAATAATAAGACCTCACATTTGTTACAATTGATTGTGGAAATCATTTGTACGTCAACACTATTCCAGAAACACGACATGGGGCAAATCAAGGAAATAGACACATACTGAGATTCATATTATCAATCATCAAAATATATCTTACACTCGCCATGAATTCTAACATCTATATATTTCCTTATTCCATCTTTTCATAACCTGCCATCTACGTAATACTATTCAATTATAATATATCTCCTAACTTACTCATGACCTAGCTGGTCTGATGGGTAATTTCATGATTTCAAGTTCCAGCCTAGACGAAAAGGAAGGGTGGGATTTGGAAACGGAAAATCTACCTTTCATTGTATTGATAAAAAATTAAAACAAATCATGCATCCACCTAAAAACAACATATCCTTTTCAGCTGTTAAAGATGAAAACTGTGTATAAACTTCTCAATATCATACAGCCTTATACATCAAGAGGAAAAACAAAATCCTACAGCCTCATAGTAGCAGAGATTACATACCATAATGAGTTCTCCTTTAGGCCCATGTCCATGAGCTTGCATGTGTTGGTGCAAATACATACATGATTTTACATATGAAGCCAAGAGGTATGTTTGTTTGGGTATTTTAAGATCGTAGCTTGTGGAACATAGAGAAGAGGAACTTCCCAGCTTGTTGGTGTACGTCCTGTATAATTAACAGACTGTAATTAAAAAAAATTCCCCCTGAACAAGGGACTAAGGACGGAGATCCCCTGAAACATTTGCACATACTAAGAGTCAAAAAACTTAAAAACAACCTGTGCATAGGTAATGTAGAGAACATCTACAGTTTCTATATACCGTTTTCCACAGTTACTTTCACACTTGGTGTTCAATTTTTCAAAAAATCAGCAGAATAATTGATACAGTAGCAATCGCCGAAGATCACATGCGCAAACATCACCAGACATCCCATACACTGATGGAGATGACTTTATTGAATACTATTACAAATTACAAAACAAAAGAATTGGAAGTTTTTTATTTACTACAGCTTGTCACCCAAATGAGGGAAGAAAAAAAATTGAAATATTACATTTTTTCCTGGCATTTTGTGGCTTCAGAAATCCAAAGAAATGAAACAGGAAGGGAGGAACTGAGGAAAAACAATGAGAAATTATAAGTAACAATCTGATATCATTATGGCTGTTGGCCATTACAAAGAAACACCAAAAGAAAGATATTACTCACAGATTATAATCTTGTTATCTCTCAGGGTGCCACTTTATGCTGCATCCAATGCTGCCAAAAGAGAAAAGGAAGGAGGTGGGGAAGTAAATGAATTTCAGATTCAGACTAATCAAGGCGGATATAATTTAAAGAACTGATGGATGTGGTATCCGAAGGAAGTACCTGGGTTTCTGAGCTGATGATACTGGTTGGCAACTGAGAGCACAATCTATTGCCAGGCTCAAGTCCCTAGATTGAGTATTTTAAACCAGTTCATATACTATAGAATAGAAGTTATACAGATATGAAAGCAAATTATGCTAAAACAAAATATCCTACCTTCCGGTTACAGGCACATTATTACTAGGTCTCGAATCATCAAACTGGCCATGGTACACCAGTTCAAAAGGCCTGCGTCCATCCTGTTACGCAGAAATAAATTTAGGTCCAGGCTAGAAAGGGTAAACCGAATAAATATTAACTAACATAGAGATTACAATGATGATTTAGAATTGACCCCTTGAGAAAAAGCTAAAATGAGACACTGCGCTAATATAGTTTCAGCAAATCAATTGGTGCAGGTTGTGGTCACCTTTTTAAATAGGAAAAACTCCGGTGTGCAAACTGCTCCAAAATCTCGAGCAACATCCTGTGACTGTATTGAAATATTCAATATGCATTTAGTGTCTCTCAGGCTTTTAGGAATGAGGAGTCAGATATTGTACCAGGAACGAAACAGCAATTGTATTTCACTTAGATCAATTTATTATTACACTAATAAACTTAATACAAGGTGCAACGAGAAATTCTACTGCCCTAGAAATCTCAGATTTAGAATGGCTAGCCTACACCCAACAATAAAACTAGTAAAACAGGAAAAGGGAAAAGAGCATGTCAAAGTTCTGGGGGTGTAACCAAGATAACCTGTTTTTGTTTTCTCTAATTCTAACCGAGTAACTTCCCTTACGTTTCAACACAATAAACTTTTGGAGTTGCAATGAGCTTTTACTTTCTACCGACCAATGTAATATCATGCACCTTTGCATTAGATATACTTCCCCCGCCTATCATGCATGCAATGTTGTATCATGCACTCTTATAGCCGTTACTACTTCATGTTTTCTATTTTAAAATGTTAAAAAAGTTCAATTGTGGCTATTTTGATGAATGCATGTGTTCAGTCCAAAAAAATAAAAAATAAAAATAAATGCATGTGTGCATGCACGCGTGAACGAGAACTTTTCAGCTAGATCAAAACCTAGCAAGATTCATAAGAACATTCCTAAAAGCCACATTAAGAAACAGAATAAGATAAAACACCACCAGATTTATAAAGCATGTTTTTGATTGACAATAGCATACCTCGTCATATAGATATGGGAAAGGATACTTGAAAAGTTTAGCCTCTTCTGACATAAATTCCGGTCCATCCTGTCAAGAAGAGTTCCACTATTGGCAGATCATATAATAGCTTCACAAGCTCTAATCCCAAATTATGGAATCAGCAGAAGCCTAGTACCTGTGGGTGCGTAATTACAGAATTTGAAGATATCGCAACAACTGCAAGTCCTTTCTGAATAAAAAATATAACAATAATGAGTATTATGATGATGATAAATACAATTTATACATGTTTTACATCAATTAGTTAACTTAATGTTACTTTTATATATTAAGAGTAATTTAGTAATAAAGCCTATTTTATACCCACCAACTTTTTCCTCTCCCACACTACTTTTTCTGTTCCTATTGTAACTTCCATCCGCACACGCATATCATGCGTGGATGATTCTAGTAATAAATAATAACAATAATAATAAACAAACAGGTTTGTATATGTTGCATTTCTTTGGTTTAAGAAATTACTTTATATATTCGTACTCAGCGAAGTTTGGAGATAACTACAAAAAAGAGCAAGCTCTCATAAAGGAACGTATTCAACTCTTTACCTTCATATAGAAATTCGCAAGTTTCACAATAGCTTTTTTCAGGTGTATAACAAATGGGCAGTGGTTGCAGATAAACATAACCTGCATCATCACATTGTTAAAATACATCTAATCCTTGCTTATAAGTGAAGAAAAATAGAATACATGCAAATCCATTTTTTGACTAAAGTAACGAAACCACATAAATCCACTTCCTACATGAAATTGCAGACAATTACATATTGCACTGGGTGTGCTTTACAGGTTCACTGGGTTGATCTGTTCAGAAGTCACATATTGCAGCAGATTGCCCTGATTATTTCTTTCAATCAAAAGGCCCAGAAATATTCAAAGGTCCCATGGTGGCACATCATAGTTCCAACTTACTTTCCCAAACTCCAGAGTAAAAGGTTCCAGTTAAATCAACCCATAAATGGTAGCCGAAAGAAATGACTCTTACCAAACTAAATTTGAGCTATATAAAGCTAACACCAACATAAGTTTTCTAAAGTATTCGATATCAGGCCGGCTAGCAGATGGTTCTGCTAATAAATGAGGGCCATATTAGAGTTGAATGTAGTTACATTTAAATTTTATTCTCAGTTCATTCAACTTCAACTTCTAGGATCGATCTTGGCTAACCTGGTTCATATACAAGCTTAAATCAGCCGCTAAACTAACAAAGCTCAAGTTCAAGCAGCCTAATTATGAAATCGTAACCCACATAAATTTCAAATTAAGTGATTTAAGCAAACATAAAATTCCTAAGCAAACATAAATATAGAACTTGAACTCACCAGTAAAGCAGGATGTGATTCAAAATCCTCCAATTTCCAAACTTTCCCGGTAAGTGGCTCTGGAATCTAAAACCAAACCCCAAAACAAAAGTCCAAGAATAATAAATTCGAACCTGATTAGGAGAAAATTATTTGTATAAAAAAAAAAAAAAACGCAGTCCCATAAATAATACCTCAAAATTAGGAGCTCTGAATCCCAAAGAGAGTCCTCTGGACTCGGTTCTAGCAGCTCGAACCACAAGCTTTGTAGCCGGAAAAGTGGACCGCGGTTGCAGAGGATTGAAACCCAATTTGAAGGACGAGCATTGTGGTGTAAATTGGGACACAGACACAGCTTTCGTTAACGTGCGCGGTGAACGCAGCAGACATGCGCACACTGAGTACAGACTAACAGTGGCAACAGCCATGGCTGAGAAGTTGAAGTGTGACCGTTTGTTGCTTAAGCTGGGATTTACACGGCTATAAATTGGGGGTTACAAACTTACTATCTCTATGGGGTTACCAACTGTAATACTTTCCTATTGCTCAAAAAAAAAACTGTAATACTTTCCTAAGAAATTATTTGGGACAATAGTCAATTTGGTCACTGAAATTTTGCGAGATTTGACTCTTTAGTAGCTGAATTTGCGGAAATATCATTTCAGTCGTTGAACTAAAATTTGCGGAAATATCATTTCAGTTGTTAAATTTACTGTTATACGCCGTTAAAATTGAGGAGATTTTTGTCAATTAACCACTAAATAATTTTTAAAAATAAATAAATATAAAAAATTGAAAAAACGAAAATACTCTCTCAAATTTAACCTCTTGTAAAAAAATGCGACATTTCCTCGATAAACGATATATCTACCGATATTTCTAATGTCAGACTTCCTTCATTCAAATACTTGGCTTGTATAGAGACACTCATCTCCAACAATATCTTAGAATTTTTGTATACCATGTAAGGACAAAGTAAGTGAGCATATGCCTAAACACAAGTTTTACAATTGAAAAACATGAGCAGTTACATGCACCATACACCCAATTGGTGTTAAATTCATTTCCAATAAGGCACACAAATGGCAGATATGCAAATTTGTGCCTTTGATTTTTACTTTAATAACTACAAAATTACATCTAGTTGTATTAATCTTCAACTCAATTCTCGACTACGTATTGGACCATCTATTTTTGAATTTGGCTACTTCCATTTAAACTAATATTTATATAAATTTAATTCGACACTTATGCCTCATTAAAATGTTTATGCCTTGCATGCTAAAAATTAAATTTATGATAATCTTTTTTTCGGTTACAGTTGTTTGATAATTTTCTTGAGCCAATTATAGATAAGGTCATTTACATAGATCATATTCTTTAAAATGCCACCTAATATTATTTACCTACATAAGGCCATATGGAATAAATGAGCCTTTGTATTTGACATTAAAATGTATTAAAATTACGATTCATGCCACTAAAAACCATCGAGCTATTGTTGAGTCTGATTCTTCACAATTCATTCTCTCTCTCTCTCTCTCTCTCTCTCTCTCTCTCTCTCTCTCTCTCTCTCTCTCTCTCTCTCTCTCTCTCTCTCTCTCTCTCTCTCTCTCTCTCTCTCGCAAAACCACTCCAAGCTCTCTCTCTCTAGCAAAACCATGGAAGAAAGTGATTCACATATCGGAGTTCTCTCTCTCTAGCAGAACCACGGAAGAAGACGATTCACATATCGAGCAATTTGCCAATCACAGAAATCAAACCAAAACCAAGCGCCTAGTAAGTCTCTATAAAATCACTAAGAATTTATGACTTTTCATATAGTTTGCAGCATCTCTCCACCATAGGTAATAGCTATTTCATGCTTTGCTGTAGATTTTACATATTTTGTAATAACTTCATAGCAGCAATAATTTGGTTTTGGCAGATCTCGTGTTTGGCAGTAGCTAGCACTGTTATCTTTTGTAGTAGCTTTCTGATTCGTTGTCAGTAGCTTTCTGATTCGTTGTCAGTAGCTTTGTTCAACTAGGTCAGTATAATTGTTCAACTAGATCAGTATATTTGTTCAACTAGGTCAGTAGCATTGTTTAACTAAGTCAGTAGCTTTGTTCAACTGGGTCAGTAGCTTTGTTCAACTAGATCAGTAGTCTTATTTAACTAGATCAGTAGCCTTGTTCAACTAAGTCAGTAGCTTTGTTCAACTAAGTCAGTAGTTTTGTTCAACTAAGTCAGTAGCTTTGTTCAACTAAGTCAGTAGCTTTGTAACTATTGCTTAAAACCAAAACAAACCTCCCTCACAATATCGCCAAATTTCATCTTCGTATCAAGAAAAAATATCACATTCTCAAACGTATATATGCACCTCGCATACAATTTTGTCTCTTTCCATGGCTAATTAAACTGCAATGTCATATTAGAGGAAGAAAATATCAGTAGCTTTGTTCAACTAGAGCAGTAGCATTGTTCAACTAGGTCAGTAGCTTTGTTCAACTAGGTCAGTAGATTTGTTCAACTAAGTGAGTAGTTTTGTTTAACTAGGTCAGTATCTTTGTTCAACTAGGTCAGTAGCTTTGTTCAACTAAGTCAGTATCTTTGTTCAACTAGGTCAGTAGCATTGTTTAACTAAGTCAGTATCTTTTCTTTGTGGATAACAGCTTTCCTAACAAAAGGAGAAGAAAACAGTAACGAGAAGAAGTTTAATGGTAGAACGTGTAAAGCGCAGCAAAAGAAAGTTATTGCATGACAGTAGCTACATGTATGGCACATTGGAAGGCGTATCATCTGAAGAAAAAGGGAAGAAAAGACCAAGAAGAAGGCAAAGGGCTTAGTTGCTGACAGTAGCTTTTTGAAGCGTTGACAATAGCTTTATGTTGATAATTTTTTTTTGAAATGTTCTCAGTATTGACAAGAAATTTGATTCGAGTTTGAAAATTTGTTATTGATTCAAGTATTTAATTAGTATGTACGATGTTGGTGTCTTACGTTTGATTCATAAAATTTTGTGATTGATTCAAGTATTTACTATGTAAGATCGAGTTTGGTGTCCTCATGCCTTTACTATGTATCGATACAAGTATTATGTTGACAACAGAACCACGAACACTTGTGGATTTAAGCAATTAATGGGTTAGCTAAATAAGTCTCTTGCCTAAACGCAAAAGTATAAATCGGAAGCATTAGAAGCAAAACCATTTATCACACAAAGTAAAATAGAAATCACCATTCAACAACAATTTGTATACCTTAGACAAACAATCCTGATTATCATTATGACAAATGTTACTATCAATATTTGTAGGCCAACTATGGAATGGTAAACGATACAAAAAAGTTCAAAATATGAAAGCTATATATTGCCAATGTTGTATCTATAGTCACTGTCAAATAAAGCTACTGCCAATGTTGAATAAAGCTACTGCCGATATTGTAAAAAGCTACTCCCAATGTTGAATAAAGCTACTGCCGATGCTGTAAAAAGCTACTGCCAGTGTTGAAATGTCGCTGCCAGTTTTCAGATGAGCGTTGTGCATGTTATCTTGTTATGGCGCCCCACAACTCCACAGCGACCACATTTCATAGGCATTCTCTTGCCACCTTCCGCAACAGACTTCATCTGAACAGTTTTTGGTCAACCAGATGGCCTCTTAGTCAATGGAGGCTTCACAAAATCACCCAAACTTTACGAATCCTCATAAAATTTCAGATATATATGTGCACCTCGCATACAATTCTACCTCTTCCATGGCTAATTAAACTGAAATGTCATATTAGAGGAAGAAAATATCAGCTTCTAGTTTTAATATCAATGAAAACATAAAAGGAAAGGTACATGTAAATTGAGTAGCTCACAACAAGGGACATTAACTTTTTCTAACTAGGTCAGTAGTTTTCTCTAACTAAGTCAGTAGCTTTTTTTAGCTAGATCAGTAGCTTTTCTTAAGTAGTTTTTCCCAACAAAAGTTAGTAGCTTTCTTTAACTACGTCAGCAGCTTTTGCTAACTTGGTCAGTAGATTTTTCTTATTAGGTCAGTAGCTTTTCCTAACTAGGTCAGTAACTTTCTCTAACTATGTCAGTAGTGTTTTCCATCATCAATTGTTCACAACAACAAAACCAATTGATTTTCCATATCAATAATGCAACACAATTAAATCTCAAACAAGAGAAGCTGGAGAGATGAATTCTATCACAACACAATGGAAGTAGAATTTATACATAATTAAGATTTTCAGATTCGATAACCTAATCAAAATCCACAAATCATCATTGAAACCAGATAATTACTCGTACAAGTTTCCTCACAATTACATAACCAAAATTAAAATTGCAGAAGGGAAGTTAGAGATAGAAATCAGACCTTTAAAGCCTCAACGGTGAAATACGATCGATAAAAATCGACAATCATGCACAATCTTAGAGACGAAGAACAAATACTCAGCGATGAATTTCACCGGCAAACTAATAGATCGGACAATTGAAAAGAGGAAGAACCTGAGAACGATCTCATTCTCTCTCAAGTTGGGAAAATTGGTTGGTTGAGACTTCTGAGAGCGACCTCTTCCTTTCACTAAGTTTTGGGAAATTCGATCTATCGCTCTCTCCTCTCTCTCTCTCTCTCTCTCTCTCTCTCTCTCTCTCTCTCTCTCTCTCTCTCTCTCTCTCTCTCTCTCTCTCTCTCTCTCTCTCTCTCTCTCTCTCTCTCTCTCTCGTTCTGATCAAATTTGAATTCAGATCAGTTTATTAGCAACGAACAAGCTCTAAAGGGCAAAATGGGAACTGATGCACAAAATAGAACCAATACACGCGTCCATAGTGGCCTTAACAAGAAAAAAAATGTAGAGTGGCTTAGATTATAACACAAGCTCTAATAGTGACATTTAGAGTAATTTGTTAAATTTTCTTTTCATTTTAATTTTTAAAGAGTAAAGCGGGACAAAACCCACTTAGTTCCACCAGAAGATGGTAGCAACTTATTAACGGCCTAAAACCAATAACTATTATATAGTAAAAATAACTTAAAACGAGAAAGTAAAAATAAAAGCCCATAAACAGGACCCAGGCACAATTCTCAGCCAAGCCATGAAAGAGAAAGTAAAAGCTTGCTAGCTAGGACCAACACCAAATCAACGCCACTCTCATCACCACCACCACACACCTGCACCCTTCATCCATCGGACCACCACCATGGCCAAACCATGAGCATCGTCGGAGTACCACCGTCATCCCATGATAATCTTTTTTTTTTTTGTGGATAGAGTTGTTAGATAATCTTACTTTTCTGGATATTTATTTCTTAGGAAGGTGTTGATTCTTTTCACCCACTTGGTCCAGTATTACAATCTGGTTACATTAATATCCAACTCAGTTCTTCTTCAAAGTGGTAAGACAACTATTTTGAATTTGATTATTTCCACTTAAACCCGATATTTCTATAGATTTTCACAAAAATTCAACTACCCCATATAACCTTTATTGCATGGAAGTCATGTGTAATTTTTTCTGAATAGACATTGCCAAATGACTCATTGCATATTTACATAGCTCAATTTTGCCTAGAAAATAACTTTTCCATATCAATTCATGCTTCCCATGTTTCTCCTCTTCACATAATAAGGAAACTGGTCATTTAGCAACCCATGACCAGCATTCAAATAAGACATACCAATGGATGACATGCAAATTTTTGCCTTCTGTTGTATTACTATCCGGCCAACTCAATTCTTGGCTATATACATAACCATCTATTTTGAATTTGGCTACTTCCACTTATTTCTATATATTTAATTCGACATTTATACCTCATGAAAGTGTTTAACTGTTTATGCCTTGCATGTCAAAAATTAAATTTATGAAAATATTATTTTCTTGTTAAAGTTACTTGACAATTTTTTTTTGTGTGATTAAATTTGTTAGATAATCTTCTTTTTCTGGACATTTATTTCTTAGAAAGATGTTTATTCTTTTCACCCAATTGGTCCAGTTAAATTTCCTTCTGATAAAACACACAAGAGGCAAACATGCAAATCCATAACTACTGGTTTTACTTCGATATTGCCAAAATTACAATCTGGTTACATTAATATCCAACTCAGTTCTTTGCCAAAGTGCTAGACATGCACCTATTTTGAATTTGATTGTTTCCACTTAAATATGATATTTCTATAGATTTTCACACAAATTCACCTACCCCATATAACCTTTATTGCGTGGACAACATGTGTAATCTTCTCTGAATAGAACATTGACAAATGGCTCATTGCATATTTACACAGCTTAGTTTTGTCTAGAAAATAATAATGTTTCCATATCAATTCATGCTTCCCATGTTTCTCCTCTTCATATAATAGGGAAACTGGTCATTTAGCAACGTACCCACCAGCATTCAAAGTGAACAACACATTCTTCAAGCTCCCCCTCAACTTTCTTTAGCCACCAACCCTAGTATTGTTGTTTTCACAAAACAAGTACCTTAGTACTCATTTTCATCACTCCAAGATCAAAAACGAAATAGTATTCTACCTGTTAGTTAGGAGAACCATGGCCCCAACATATCGGTCCTTACGAATGCGTGCCTCTAATACTGTAAGGCCGCAGAATCGTACTGGCCGTCTTACCGCTATGCTTGAGGCTCTTCAGAGGCGACCACCTCCACCACTTGAACCTCTACAAAATGGTATGATATCTTATGTGACGTATGACGGCACTAGAACTCCAGCGTCTCTGAATAACGGGGATGTAGTTGGTTATAGAATTCTACTACATCCCGCCACAGTTATGACATGTCGAGAACTACACATGAGGGCAAAAAGGAAAGGGAGTGGTCAATCAGTCTTCTTTGACAAGTTTTCTGCCGGCCATCAATGGCTTTTGGAAGGTTGGGTTGCAGAAAGAAGGACTTCTCCTTCCCAAAATAAATACTGGGTAAATAAATCTCTACTTAATTCATTGTTTATTTCATATGGATTAAATTCTTGTAATTACCCTGTACTTTAGGGGTCTAATCAGTTCGGTCTATGAATTTTTAATTTCATCAGTTCAGTCCTTGAACTCTTAATTCTCATCAAATATGTCCATTTAGGACATGTGTCGCCTATTATGGGTCGACACGTGTCATTTTTATGTGTCATAAATAGACATATTTGATGAGAATTAAGAGTTCAGAGACTGAACTGATGAAATTAAAAATTCAATGACTGAACTGATTAGACCCCTAAAATACAGGGTAGTAACAAGAATTTAGTCCATTTCATATTAATTCATTAAAGATATATTTTTATTCATAGCATGGCCCATTTTAAGATATATTTTTATTATTTATTTCCTTTTTAGATTGATTTATGAACCCAGCCTTTTAATTAGAATCAGCACGCTCTTGTCATTTATTGTAGATAATTTGAGATAGGAAATCAACAAATGGAGAAGGTGAAACAGAAAAGTAATTTAACTATTTCCATTTAAACTATGATATATACATGAACCTGGACCATCTTATTTGGTCCTCTTATGATTATATAGTCATACATGTTAACTAATATACTCAATTAATCTTTCTTCATATAGATTTTGTGCCTTTAAGTCTCTAACTGATAATATGGTATTCATTGAATGTAAGCAAAATCTCATGAACGACTCTTGGCTAGCTCCTAATTGTCTTCTTAGAAATAGGTACCATGGCCTGACCGCCTGAGTAGAACACCTGATGTGCATATATCAGCAGATAGAACACCTAAAACGCTTTACAACAAAAACAAAAATATCATAAAATACATACAGATAATAACGTATTACCATATAACCATAGAAAAAAAGGCATATTTGCCAAAACACTCTATGAACTTGGTTATAACTGTCAGTTTGTACCCCAAACTTGCAATTGTAGAAATTGACGCCCTAAACTTGGCAAAAATTGTTCATTTACACCCCCTCTGTCAATTCTAACTTTTTCCATCCAAATGTTAGTCATGTGTTAGTCATGTGAGGGACAATATGATCATTTTTTAAAAAATTATTTGTTTTAAAACAAATATATATTCTATGCAAAAAAAATACAAATATATATATATATATATATATATATATATATATATATATTCATAAAAAATATTTATTTTCTTTCAAATATTTTATTTCTTTTTCTACAATGATTATATTTAGAATTATATTCTTAACTTATCATAAATTGTATCTTATAAAAAAATTGTTATAAATTATTATTTATTAATTTTTTTTGTATGAATTATTTCTCCTCACATGAGAGATCATTTTGAATAATTTTTTTACATGAATTTTTTATTAATAATATATATTCATTTTTAGACCTGAAATGACTATATTGCCCCTCACATGAGTGACACATGATCAACATTTAGATGAAAAATATTAGAATTTACAGAGAGAGTGTAAATTGACAATTTGTTAAGTTCAGGGGGTCAATTTTTGTAATTGCAAGTTCATGGTGCAAACTGACAATTATAGCTAACTTCAGAGGGTGTTTTTGCAATTAAACAAAAAAAATTATTACCAGTGAAAAGCTGATAATTATTCTATAGTCTCGGAGTACAACATGGAACTGCCAAGTGGTGGTCCAGACCAATAGCATAGCGACACTTTGGCGGACTAAATACATGGGGTGAAAAAATAAAAATAAAATTAAGTGGATCAACCAACAACAAGTGTTTGCTACGTGAACCAATCACATTAGTCCGGACCACAATACACGTGGTGATCTGGGACTATATAATAATTTTCCCACAAACTTCTCATAATGTTCCTTAGTTTTCGGAAGTAGTTATGATAAAACCCTTGTCTTGAATATACACATTAAACAAACATCATTATCCTTTCTCATTGTTATGAGCTAGTGTCATTCCTTTGCCTTCAACATATTTCCCAAGTTGTCTTTCTTAATATTCTTCCCAAGATGGATGTGCCATATATTTTGAATGTTATGTTGTCTACAACTAATTAGAAGAAATGCTGGAAACTATAGGCTCGGCCAAGGTTTCAGCCTCAAAACAACTTCCTTCCTGTACCTGTGGTTTTCGTTCAATAAAGGCATAACAATGCATGAGATGTCTCCAGCAGAAGCAATTTGAGGAGAAGGGTTCGAATAAGGGTTTCAGCCTGAGAATAACATACTTCGTGTGGATGTGGTTATAATTTAGTAAGGCATATCAATGCATGAGAGAAAAGTTTTACGGTACATTAATTTACCGATACATTAAGTAGACTAGTTTAATATAGAGGTAAAATGGCTCCATGCATTGGTAGACTAGTTTGGCTTGATTTCGCACTAGTATACCTCTATATCGAATTAGTTTACCTCTATATCAAGATAGTCTACATGATGTATTGGTACATTAATGTGTAGACGAACCCTACATGAGATGCCAAGGTCAACCGGAATCATGGCTTTGGGTCGATTGATGCTCACAACTTGATAATTTTCTTCTTAAAATGTGTGTCATCTGAGTTATATATTACCAAATCTAGTTTGATTTTCATCAATTCTCTTGATCATTTTGTTATGTTCCTGAGTAAAGCTTATCCTTCAAAATCGCATTGAAAGTCTGAATTTGTGTTCACACACTATGTACAAATCATATATAGATAGGCAAGCGAATGTGGAAGTATATTACACACTCTCCTTTGAAGCTAGAAGGGAGACATTCGGGTGTGTGCGATATGTTGCATCAAGCAAACGTCTTTACTTATCCAATTTTCCCTACCGTAGGTATTCGTGAGATATTTCAAGAAGCATCTTGCCCTCCATTCTTAAGAATAATAGCAAAGTAAGAAAGAATTTGCTAGAATATATTAATGGGTGTGTGATATGTTGAGTCAGGGGATTCCCTGCAAGCAAGAACAAAGGAACAAATATGTTGAGAATCGAGTAATTATTTTGTGGTCCTGGAATACCACGTGGCATTGCCAAATAGTGATCTGGGCCAATAAGATCACGACATTTCGGCGAAAGTGAATATAGGGAGCAACAGAAAAATGAATTCTTTTCTAAGTGTACCAATCAACAACAACTCCTTGCTATGTGGACCAATAACATAAGCCCGGACACCGGTACACGTGGAGGTCTCAGACTATATAATATTTTTGTTGAGCATCTATAGCGAGAACTTAACCGACTTGAAATTTCATTTATTACAACATACCTTCATCAATTGGTCAAGTTCCGTCTAATATTCGATTTGTGTATCACACTCTTTATGTTCTAAAAGAATTTGGTTGTCAACCAATACTCATGCATTCGCCACTCAAATTCACGGGTGTAGTTCCATCCTCGTAAGTCGATTCACAAAAATGGAGTGTTTCCAATTGCGGAATCACACAAAGGCTACCCAGGGCTGTAGCATAGGTAACTGTTGTCAAAACAAAAAAATTCTTACAAAAACAGTCAAATATAAGAGACAAAGAGAAATATATGAGAGAATGATTCTCAGATTAATTTATTCATCCCATCAAGGGGCTTTATATATCGGAGATACAACTTGTACTACACACAAATACAACTAATACACAATATCTACTAATAACACGTATTCCTAATAGGACTCAACTTCCTAATAAACTCACGCCAACACTCCCCCTCAAGTTGGAGCATACAAATCTCTGATGCCCAACTTGTCAAGTGAGTCACTGAACGCCCTACTTGAAACTGCCTTAGTAAGAATGTCTGCTAGCTGCTCATCAGTCTTTACAAAGGGAAAAGAGATAATCTGTGCATCTAACTTCTCCTTGATGAAGTGTCTGTCCACCTCAACGTGTTTGGTTCTGTCATGCTGAACTGGATTATGTGCAATGGCAATAGCAGCCTTATTGTCACAGTAAAGATCCATAGCTTTCCTCTGTTGAAAGCCCAAGTCTCTAAGTAAATTCCTCAACCACAACAGCTCACAAACACCACGCGCCATTCCTCGATACTTAGCTTCTGCACTAGACCTAGCAACCACTTTTTGTTTCTTACTCTTCCATATAACCAGATTTCCTCCAACAAAGGTAAAATAACCTGAGGTAGATCTTCTGTCTGTGATACACCCCGCCCAATCTGCATCTGTATAACCACTCACATCCATATGACCACTCTTAGAGAATACGAGACCTTTCCCTGGTGCAGACTTCAAATACCGCAAAATACGTATAACTGCATCCATATGAGACTCACTGGGGTTGTGCATGAATTGGCTAACCACACTGACAACATATGCAATGTCAGGCCTAGTGTGAGTCAAGTAAATTAATCTCCCAACTAACCTTTGATACCTAGCCTTATCTGTAGGAACCTGATCTGGATACTCAGCAAGTTGATGATTCTGTTCCATGGGTGTGGCAGCTGGCCTACTGTCAAGCATACCTGTCTCTGCCAATAGATCAAGAACATATTTTCTTTGACATAACGTAATACTATCACTCCCCCTGGCAACCTCAATACCTAGAAAATACTTCAGTTTTCCCAAATCCTTCATCTCAAACTCAGAACTCAACTGCATTTGTAGTCTTTGAATCTCTTCTACATCATCACCAGTTATCACCATATCATCCACATAAATGATTAGAGCAGTGAGTTTACCTCTTTGACGCTTCAGAAACAAGGTGTGATCAGAGTTGCTTTGTTTATATCCAATCTTCTTCATAAACACTGTAAATCTTCCAAACCATGCTCTTGGAGATTGTTTGAGACCATACAAAGACTTCCATAATCTGCAAACTACTCTTGTGCCAGTCGAGGTGCCATATCCTGGAGGAAGATCCATGTATACCTCTTCATTCAAATCACCATGCAGAAAGGCATTTTTAACATCAAACTGTTGCAAAGGCCAATTAAAATTGACTGCAAGAGATAATAACACACGAATTGTGTTAATTTTAGCAACTGGAGTAAAAGTCTTTTCATAATCAACTCCATATTTTTGAGTGTACCCCTTGGCCACTAGCCTTGCCTTGTATCGCTCAATTGACCCATCTGGATGATGCTTAACAGTATAAATCCATCTACATCCCACTGTTTTCTTACCGTGAGGCAATGGTACCAGCTCCCAAGTATGATTCTTTTCAAGTGCTTCCATCTCTGCTTCCATTGCTTTGGACCACTTTGGATCCTTCAGGGCATCCTGCACTTTACTAGGAATAAATACAGAAGATAATTGATTCACAAATGACTCATGAGACTCATCTATAGGTAAGCTCATAACATCATGTGTAGGACTAGTACGTACCTCAAGAGCACACTGGAGAGGAGAGATCGTTGATTGAAGGGGAGATATAGGAGTAGGAGATGCATGTACACTTGTCGGACCCAGAATAAGCTCAGAATTGTCCCTGCCGTCTTCTCCGTCCGGACGGAAATCACCCGTCCGGACTCCTGGTACGTCTGGAACTTCTTCGGAGCTTCTGTCGTCTTCTCCGTCTGGACTCCCAATTTCTGTCCGGACGCCTGAGTCGTCTGGAACTCTTTCTGAGTTTCTATCCTCTTCATCTAAGCGTTTGTCCTCTGATCCGTCCGGACGCTCAACATCCGTCCGGACGCCTGGCACTTCTGATGATACAATGTTGACTGTATGCTCACTGGACTTCTCTTCAAAATAAGTGTGGTTCTCCCCCTAAAGAGAAGCTTCAGTGGAGGAAAAATAACAGGCATCCTAAAAAAAAGACACATCCATAGTAACAAAGAATTTTTGTGTAGGAGGATGATAACACTTATAACCTTTTTGGTGGGTGCCATACCCAACAAAGACACACTTAAGGGCACGAGCATCTAATTTGGATCTTTGATTTTTAGGAAGATGAACAAAAATAACACAACCAAAGACACGGGCAGGTAATGTGTTTAGGGAAGGAATAGACACATAAGTAGAAAGAACCTCAAAAGGAACCTTACCATGAAGGGTACTGGAGGGAAGACGATTGATAAGATGAGAGGCGGTGAGAACAGCTTCACCCCAAAGATATTTAGGCATGTGGGAGCTAAGTAACAGGGAACGAGCCATATCCAAGAAATGACGATTCTTTCGTTCAGAGGCAGGGGGAGATCTCCTATAGGCTGGAGGTGTAGAGGCAGTGCCCTCCTGAGGTTTTGGAGGAGATGTAGGACCCTCAATAGCCTTCTGTGAAGCGCTGGAAATCACAGGTTCACCCATAGAATGCAGTGAGAAGATTCACGAAACGTAAGAAATAAGCTTGCTGATGTCCAGACGATCGGACGACAGAGGGCGTCCGGACGGGATCGACAAATTTCCAAATGGAAGGAGATGAAACCTCTGTAATATAGAACCCTAAAAATATAGGAAACGGGCACAACACAGAAGAGGAAAAACCACAGCAATACAAGCTGCAAATAAGCAGAAATAAGGTGAACAATTTGTTCACAAAATAAGAAGACCGAGTTCCAATGAACGGACAAATTAAACGAAATCCCGAACTGAACCCTAAAAAATTATAGGGAATCAAAGGTAACACAAGGAACCCAACAACTGGGGTTGAAAATAGGCGGAAGAAAAACACAAATTTGGAACAATTCATTCACAAAAAAAGGAGACAGAGTCTCAATGGATCTTTGCTCTGATACCAAGTCAAATATAAGAGACAAAGAGAAATATATGAGAGAATGATTCTCAGATTAATTTATTCATCCCATCAAGGGGCTTTATATATCGGAGATATAACTTGTACTACACACAAATACAACTAATACACAATATCTACTAATAACACGTATTCCTAATAGGACTCAACTTCCTAATAAACTCACGCCAACAAAAACTTACCTATTTTAAGTCAATTGTAGTAATTAGCCCATCAAGTAAAATAGATTTAGCCTTCTACACTCATGATCTTTCAGAAAAATATTTTTTGCACAACCCATTCAAAATTTCTAGTTTCGCCTTGAGTGTCTATATTAATATATTGATGTTTGCAATATTCCAAAGGTCCAGACACGTGAAACATAATACTAAATTACACTCGTTGAGCGCCCTTTCTCTTTTTTCTTTTTTTTGAGACAAGGGCCCCGGCCGCCCTCAAACCTTCATTAACGAAACAACTGAATACAAGGGGGGGACGTAGTGCCTAAACCCCAAATTACAATAAGCATCTAGAGAACGTCCCGCAATAATAGCAAGAGTCTCCACCAAAACCATGTATTCTAATAAGCGCCAATTAGCAGGGATTGCATCAATGGCAATACCAAGGATTGAGGTTGGTTGTTACTAATTGTGGCAAGAGAAGGGGAAAAACATACATTCGTTGAGCTTGGACTAGTACTATAAGCGTAATGGCATGGGATGGATATATTGGACCATAACTGAATTGAGCTAACAAGAAGGTTGGAAGTTGACAAGTGCTTTTACTAAAAGACTTCCAATACAAAGAAAAGATAAAAGCAAAATTATTATTTAGGTTTGTTATCCAAAAAAATTCCTATTTACACAAGTCAAATGATTTATTCCTGTGCGGACGTTTTACTGTTAGACGGTCTACACATAACAAAAACAATAATAAGTGCAGGCGTGCAACATAAGATAATTTTTTCATCTATCAAATTTATTAAGATAAAAAACTGATAATATATATATACAATAACTAGTTGTCCGTGAGTCGAACCAAGACCACCCACATACAAAGGGAAAACTCATGCCACTAGATCAAATGGTAATGGACACAATCTCAATCTCAAATTTATTATTTGCTTTCTTGCTCAATATCATCATCATCATCTTAGATGATATGTCACTAGCTTTGGAAAACCTGAAGGTACTTATGGATCATTTAGGAAAGGCTCTTGTGATGGCACAATGCATTGTCCATCCTTCAAAAGGAATGTGTTGGAAAAGAATCGTGCTCAATCGATGTATCAGAAAGCAAATTTGGCTCCACAAATTGTGGTGATATTCTAAAAAGGCTCGCCATGGAGGCAATTTCTTAGAGTTTCTTTCTTTTCAAGATTAGAGAAATTAAGTTTTGATTTTTGTTAGTGCTTTTAGTATGAGATCAGTTTGGTAAAATTTTATTGACCCCTCAATAAAACCTACATAATTAATGGTGTATTGTGCAGTTTGCAAGGAATTGTTGGACTTGAGTTTGTTTAATAATTGTTGGTATTTGTGAAGTACCATGAGTATTAGGCAAAATTGTAAAAAAGAATAACTTGCAGAAGATGTATGAGTTTGTGTATATGTACCTTAATGTTTTTCTGACTTAGTGCATGCAATTCACACGTATAATAGTCAAAATGTTTTATTGAGATCAATAATTTTTTTTTATTGTGGTCAATAAAATTTTATTGACTCTTCAATAAAACCTACAAAATTATAGTCAAATGACAGATCTGAAGAGACTAACGACTTTATACCTTAGGATTTTTCTAAATAACCAATGGTTTGGCCGGAATTTGAAAAATAAGCCGGCGGAGGTCCGAAACTTCCAATCAAGAATTCGACGACAAGAGGCAAAGATTCATCTCGGGTCTTGGTGGGTTTTATATGGTTTTAAGAAACGAACAAAGCCCAATATATCTCCCCTCTCAATTTGGCCGGAATTTTGAAAATACTCCGGAAACCCTCAATAAAATCTGTCAGTGGTAATTTCATAATTTTTGTGAAATAGAAGTGGCAACGTGTATTTTTTTGAATTACGTAGGGACAAAATCGTAACTTCGTGTCCATTAACAATTAAAAGGATCAGATAAGCAATGTGTTTTTGGGCCAAATTCAATTGGAAATATTTTCTCTGTTTTGGACCTTATGGTTAAGAATCCAATAATAAATAGACGGTTCATCATAATTGTAGTAATTGTGGTCAGAACCGTTAATTTGAATCATAAAGTTAAATGATTGAACAATGTCTGATTCAATTGATGTTTTACAGAGAGGATCTATAAAGAACAATTTAAAATATATACGATTGGATTATGAAATTATAAAGTGAAAGTACGTCAATCATAAATTCACAATAATTGAATGTGCAAGTTGAAGGTGAATCCAAAAATTATACCATATGAGTTAATTTTATTTTGTCCAAATGGTCTTTCTGAAAATTAAATTTGGTAAATCTTTGAACAAAATAGTGCCTATAAAGCAGAGATGGAGAGGGATCAAGACATCAAGTCATCGCCAATCTGAAATATTATTTATTTCGGTCCATTCCGAATCTAAGGAATACCACGTCCAATTTAAAATCATATGATAAAACTAGAACTCCTCCCAGTTCTCGTGATTGTTATTTTTTTTCTTTCAACGTGAGAAATATAAGGAATTGGACAAATCAAATTCCCAAACAAGAAGACAAGACGACGGTTAATATCAGAACATTTGTAATGGAGATCAGAACATTTGTAATCCAATATCATTGGAGCACATCTCCATGGGTTTAAGGAGAAGGCTCAAGCAGAGAGGATTTCATTTTGATGTACGCACAAATAAAATCCTGGAAATTACTTTCTAGCTTTCCAAGAAGAACTATGTGCGGATTTGAAGTACCACATGAACAATCAATACAAAACCCAGAACTAATAACAAAAATACAAGAAAGAGGAGACAGACTAACAAAGAGCCCAGATGGGTGTGGAGGCTCAAAACCAGTATGAGAAGATTGTTAACCTAATGGTCCTTTTATATAGTGAAAAATCTCATCAGCTTGAAATGACAAATTTGCCCCAAGAATTTCTGTAAATTTGCCATTGTATCTATTTTACAAGAGGGTTTTGGGTTTAGTTGCGATTTTGCACACTGCAAGATGAAAGCGCTCCACAAGTTGGTGTTGCGTTGTTCAATATTCACAAAACCCTCCCATTCATCTCTGCAAAATCAGTTGCTTTACAGAAGACACATCACCACCTCGGAAATCTCAGCGAACCAGCTAAGTCCCACGGTCAATTACCTGATAAAATCATGTGGGTTCTCACCGGAAGCTGCGATTTCAGCTTCAAGTAATTTCAAATTGCGATCCCCAGAAAGAGCCGACTCTGTTTTGGCCCTTCTGAGAAACCATGGAGGGCTATCCGAAACCCAGATCTCAAAGTTTATCAGGTCATACCCAAGATGTCTTGCAATTGTCAATCCGGAGAAAACCCTTTTGCCCAAGATTAAGTTTTACAGATCGCTTGGAATTTCAAAGGAGAACCTTGCAAGAATTGTGTCTTCAAATCCACTGCTTTTGGCAATGAACTTGGAGAATCGGATTCTACCCACCTATAATTTCCTCAAGAGTTTTCTGCTTTCTGAGAAAAATGTTGCTACTGTTTTCAAAACCGGCGGCCGGATTTTCTTGGAAGGCCACTCCAAGAATGTGGTGCCAAATATTGAGTTTTTGAGAGAACTAGGTATGTCCCAATCATGCATTTCTAAGTTTCTAACTCATTTTCCTCATTATTTGATGCTAAAACGTGAGAAGTTTTGTCAAGTTGTGCATGATGTTAGGGAAATGGGTTTTAGTATGGAAAAGTACTCAAATTTTGGGTCGGCTATTCGAGCATTTTCTGGTAAGAATAGTAAGTTGAAAATGAGTCAATGTCGGCAAGTGTATATGAGCCACTGGGGTTGGTCTGAGAATGATGTGCTCTCTGCCTTGAGGAAGTTTCCCAGGTGTATGATTCTGTCCGAGAAGAAAATAATGCAAGTAATGGATTTTTTAGTGAACAAGATGGGATTGGTGTCGTCAAGAGCGATTGCCAAATACCCTCTGGTTTGGACTTCCAGTTTCGACAAGAGAATAATCCCAAGGTGTTCGGTTTTTAAAGTTTTGTTGTTGAAAGGATTGATAAATGAAAACTTGAGTTTGGGTTATGTCTTGAATCGTTCGGAGGAGAAGTTCTTGGAGAGGTTTGTAATCAAGTACCTTGACCAAGTACCGCAGTTGTTGAGTGTGTATCAAGGGAAAGTGGATATCCAGGATGTGTGATACATTATAAGCTTTGGGCCCCAAACTTGTGAAGCAAGGTTCTTGGACAAGAGAATTGTCCGAGCCAGATGTTCTTGTTTTTGTGTCTTTCAGTCGAAAGCTTATAATCTGATTGAAGTTCACTCTCAGAAGCAACTGCATCAGTTTGAAATACGGGCAGTAGTCATGTTCACAAGTTGCTCGGCTGTTAATTTTTGTTAAAGCTCTTGGCCTCCAAAGTGTTGCAGCCTATGGAGAAGCACTTCTTGGAGAGGTTTCTGACAAAGTTTCTCGCTCAAGTTCCTCAATTGTCTGAGGGTGTATCGAGCAAACTATCAGCTTGCTTTCTGGCCCCAATCTTGTGAAGTAAGCTTATATTTATCGGAAGTAAATTCATTGATTAGCCACTCTTTATGACACTAACAATATCTTGCAGTTAATATATAATTCATGACTTTGATTATGGCCTGAAAATTTGATTTCACAGAATATACACATATATTGCTTGTATGGGGTTCAATTTAATCTATTATGTGAGGAGTGAAAGAAAAAAACTAATTTTGTCTATTTCAAACTACCAGATACTCGTGCATTGTTAACAAAAATCCTGCACAGCTAGCTAGACTTCTTCAGTGGTCAATGACCATGTCAATTTAATGAAAATCAGGTCAACTCTATGGCCACCTGTCTGATAACTCATGTGGGTTGCCCCTTTAGATTGTCATTGATGCATCCAAGAACATACAATTGTAATCCCAGAGCAACTGCAATCTGTTTTAAGGAAATGGGAATTGATTTAAAGAGTAATAGGTTGATGTTCAAGTGAAAACGGGTAGGTTGATCAGAAGCATTCCCAATTTCGAGTGCTTTTCATTTACAACTTGAAGAAAGCATAATTTGTTGTCCACGATGGTTTGAAACTCGCTGCTCATCACAACTTTGTCCATTTTGTTATGGAATCAGATGCTAGAGAGGCTAGTAAAGTCTCTTCCCAACTCCTCCCTTTGATGTTTTTGGCAAATTTTCCCAATCTTGGTGTACACTCAGAATTTGAAGCACCCCTTTGCTTGTGTTCATTGGAGTTGGATTTCTAGGATAGTGTATTGTGCAGCTGATGTTGCTTCGCTTGTTGGGAGGAGGATGTGCCCTCAAAACTGGGTTAACCAGCTCCCATCCCCCCTGGTTTATGTTCTGTATTGAGATTGGCTGCCATGGTAGAACCTCAGCTGGTTGTACCTTATCTAGCAAAAGATTATGATTCTTCAATTTTAAGGCCACTGTTTGTACCTGTGCTGCTTCTTGATAAATGTCAAGTTGGACAGTGACTTACAAATTGAAGGTAGACCTGCATTAAGCAAAAATCTGAAGCCCGATTTGATGATCAAAGCTAGACCTGAGCCGCAGCCAACAATCAGTGTGATCAAGTCTGCTACCCGTAGACTTTTGTGTAAAAGCATGCATGTTGTTGCAATGTAAATGCAGCTGCTATGCAACGTAAAAGTAGGTTGGTATCAATGAAAGAGCTCATCAGTAGCTCATGCCTTTCGACAGAAAAAAAAACAACATCAACTCCTTTCTTTTCTATACAGAGAGAGACAGAGAGAGAGTTAAAGTGCTCTCTGCTCCCAACAAATCAAGCACCCAGTCATCATGTCACAGATCCCAGCTCCAATTCAAAGAGCCAATCCATAAAACAGGCAGAAAGTACTATAAGTACATCAATCAATGTATCTAGAATAATATGCATACAATGTGAATGCTGCAGAAACTTGGCATGTCTATATCAGTGTTATTTGCAGATTCAATTCCAATAAACAATATCCTCTGCCACTTTTCCTACTCATACTAAAATTGCTTATTATCTTCTGAATGCAAAAAGAATCGTAACAAATGAAGTAGAGTTACCTGCGAACATCTTAGTTAAACCCATAGCAAAACGCAGATGAGTCAACTCACATACATTTTAGAAAAATGCAGTATGCTATTTAACCCATAGTGTAGAAAGGACAATGACTCAAGCTTAATATAAACTTGAAGAAAACAACAATAAAGGGGCAAGTGAGCTACATAAACAATACTGGCATACCTCTTTTAGTTTACTTCTGTGACGTTTATGGCGACGACCCTTACTCTGGTCCTTTTCCTTGCTCTAGCAGGCAAACGAGGAATGGAATGAGAAAAAGGAAAGTCAGAAAATTGATGTGGCACGAGAAATAAATACCAAACTACCTTCTTCTGTCTGTCATTCTTCTTGTGCCTCTTTGACTGATAAGATGTTTCACGCTCACCGTCTGAAGTGCTTTCACTTCTGCATTAAACAACGAACAAGAGTTTAGACATCCCACCCTATGGACATTTTCGATAAGAGACAATGGGGTGTCCGTGTTGAGATCTTTTTTCTGTCAAAAGATTTAAAATAGACAATGGAGTCTATCAGTTTAATGAGATCATTAAATGTTCAAAATTTGAAAGGCTGGATTTGGATTTGTTTATACATCTTTGTGCCTATCACACACACCCAGAGAAGATTCTGAGATTACACATAGTTCTCCAACTGGTCAACCTTGTTTTAGCTTATTTAGTTGTAAAAAAAAATTCAGAATTTCTAAGATTCTGAGATTGTTGTCATGTTGTTTATCTTTATGATGTTATTTTGATTGTGCAGCACATAAAGAAGAGTAGATATCCAAGATGTGAAGAAGAGTTTCAATTTGTGCTTGAAGAACCTCCCATTAATGACAAGCTACATGTGGAGGTCGTCAGTACCTCATCAAGGATGGGCCTGCTGCATGGAAAGGTGCGGATCACTTTTTTTTTTTTTTTCATAGTATGCAACAATATATCGTAATTGAAATGGACAATTGTAGATTCTATTGTATATAGCTGCTAGGAAAAGCATGCTGCATTTTGACTGATCTGTTAGTATGGAACTTTTACCAGAATCTTATAGAACTTAAGACTAGACAATTAGACATCCCTTGGTGAATTTTTCATGATACGTTCATTCTGATATCCTTATGTTTCTAATGCCCTGATTAGTGTACCCTTTTGGGAATATCTCCAGTATTGTCTGTGTGAACTACTTTAATCCTGGATCTTGCGAAATTCTTCGCTCACATCCTTGTTTTGTTTATCTACATGCATGATGAAAACAAAACCATTGTTTCTTTTGGTTCAAATCAGTCTTTCTGACGTCGTTTCCAACAAAAGAATCAACCAGAAGTACCATCTTATAGACTCGAAGAATGGACAGGTCCAGCTAGAGCTGCAATGGAGAACTGCTGAATGAGCCCAAAGTTGTTCTTCTCTTTATCTTTTGAACAGGCGGAATCATATTTGAACAGGGTCGAGACCAGCATACCACATGAAATAGAATTCCTTTACTTTCTTATCTTCACACTACATCAGTTTCCTTCTTCATGTACATGGTTGTAATAAGCGATGTCACTTGCAAAGTTAAGTCCTTGCCGGGTTTGCATTGCTCATCCATTATAAGAGAGTAATCATCAACACCTCGACCAATGCATAGAAAAATAAAGAGTAATCATTACCATTTCTAAATCCACATAAATAACTCAACATTTCTGAATCTAAATAATAAATAACGTGCACGTTCACAAGACAAAACAAATTATCCGAGTCTGATTAGGGAGTTGTTACACATCCACATCTAGCTATCTAGCTGCCTTTTAGAGCACCAACCGGCGAAGGTAGATCATCCCTCATGACCTTGCTGACGACCTGTTGAAACTTCTTACTACCCCGTAGTAGCCAATTTTTTGAGACTTAATTGTTTGCTTCTCTTTGGCTTAATTGTTTGAGAGACTTAACTGCTTTTCGGCGACGTACTTCTTTTTTTATGGAAGCTTGTGCAAACTCCTCCAACATAGAGTCGCTGAAATCAATTAGCTTCTTGTTCTTGGTGAAATGCCACCAGTACTTAATGGCCACACACTTCAAGTCGTCCGCGCTCAGCTCAAAGGCTTCAACTTTAGTGACAGCCTTAACCATTCTCATTGAGGTGGGTAAGTTGTCGAAAGAGCAAAACTTTGATGCCCAAGTTAGAAGTTCATCCGCTCCATAGAAGTCCCCTTCCTCAAGAAACTGGGAACCAATTTTTCCACCTTTACGATTTGTCGTGTAGGTCTGTACAGTCCCACGTGTGATGAAAATCATCTTATTGAGTCGATCTCCCTCCCGAAAAAAGCACCTGTCCTCAGGATAGTCCACCGGCTCGAGGTGCTCACAGATTGCTTTCAACAGTTTTACCCCCATAGTTTGAAGCATTGGCACCTAATTAGTAAAAGAAAGTATTTAGCTAGTTGAAGAAAATCTTAATTTCCACTATTAATTTCACTAATAAGGAAATATTTACTTTCTTGAGTGTAGCCAAACGAAGATAGCGCTTGATATATTTACTATGTGCTGAAGGAAGAACAAAGAGGATGTTCTCCACTTGAACATCTTGGTTCTGTTCAAGTTTTTGTCGTATGATATCCATGATCACTTCGTTCAAATTTCTAGGCAGGCCTTTTCTAGATAGCCACAACTCGACCTCTAGGCTTTTCGTTTCCGTCTTCCACCTAAGCGTTTTCATCTTCCGCCAACGTTTTTCTGATCTTGCAGTTTCTAACTGCAAATATGTCTACAATATTTTTCACAACAAAAGTAGCATATATAGGTTTAGCTCATTAAATACTAAAATGCATTTCTATGTAATATGCGAACATTATGGTTCTTATAATTAAGCCAACACCAACCTGGAAATTTCCGATGAGATATATAAATAGTAGCCACCCTATAATGGAAATAAACACAGCAAAGAGGTTTTCCCATGCATAGGTACTTGTCTCGAGGTTTTGACCAAGAGAGCTGCACAAATTAATAAAATGCAGTATATAAGAACAGTTACTCATCGGGAATACACAATAAGAAGTAAGAAAAACTACGTACAAATCTTACTAACTCCTAAGTCTAGCATTCGATAGTCCTACGTATATACATTGGACTACAAAGATATATAAACAAATTAAACACAGATCAAGCTAAAGCAATATAATTAGGTGTGTGCAAACCTCAGCTGTCGCAGCCCCCACCAGAAACAGTTCAAGAACTTTAGGGGAAAATCAGTTGAATGCACTATGCCAGATTCAAGGGCATCACCAAATATACCATAATTAAATTGCATTGCATTCAGTGGTTTTATTGGGCACGATTCGTTTAACAATGGGATACTGATATTTCTCAATCTATGTTCGCCACAACTAAAGCTACTAGGTTGACATCCATTTCGACCTTGGCAAACAGAATGCCAGCAATCCATCTCTCGTTGAATGGAAACAAAGTACCAAAGAGCTCCGAGTATCTAAAAATCCAAAAAGTTGCTTAATAATATATTGTACTTGAAAGACAATTGCGTATGGAAAATATGAAAGAAATGTAACTAATTAAGAAAAATTTGGGACTTACATGACTTGCAAGGATGTATAGAAAGAAATTGAAAACACCTTTAGTCCACATGCTTGCTTTATCAAAAGTCTTCCAACTTTCTCTACACAACAAGTGAACAGGAAGAACACGCGGGACAAACTGCAACAAAACCAGACAGTCCAAAACCTTTCTTGCTTCCAAAAATCCCGGACCCTTCATTTTTGAAAAGAAAACGAATATTCCCACCTGCAAAGTGCAAACATAACAAACGTATATATGTTTAATTAGTTAACTAGAGAGAGTGGGAACTTGAGCAATTTAATTACTCCAGAAAAGGGATTACCTGGGATATGGGAAGAATAGCCAAAATGTCAATCAAGATGTATGATCTATTAGCTTTCTCCCATGCCCTCTTCAATATTGCCAAAACATGCTTGACTGATTTTTCGGCTTTAGAATTAGGAGCGGCTGACTCGACTTGAGGTATACTAGTCAAAATCCGCACAATAATGTCCGCAATGTAGAATAGATCTGTGAGTAGCCTAAAGACAAGGGCTATGGTCTGCAACTTTGTGTCCAAAAAGAGACACTTGCTCTCCTCATTGATAATCGGAATGTAAAAGAACAAAGGATCGCAGGAGACAGCAAACACACAGGATATTACAAATATGTTGTTCCATATGGGGAGGAATTCCCTTTTGCGATTAAAAATTGTGTTAAATGTTGGACATTTTCTCATTGTTCTTGTATCTTTTGGGGAAGAACTCGCTGGTTTAGTATTAGTAGTAGTAGTCTCTGATGACGTATCATTTTGATCAACAACGACCGATCTACCAAGTACGCAATATACAACAAAACGGTGCTCATTATCGATCAGTGCATGTGATTTAAGAAACACAAATTAAATATTTAACACAAAGAAAAAGAAAATGCATGCACTGATGCACACACACACACACATATATATATATATATGGTCTTAATTAAATTTGAGTTAAAGAATTTACTGACCTCTGATTGGTATTCTCTTCTCGCACGTGCTGCACATCTACAGTTATTTCAGGGTTAGCCATATGTACTCAACGCTGAAGGCCAGCTTGAGAAGGATCCTCAAGCTAGTACTTTGCAGCAACTGAATCCCCGGCCAGCTTTGAAACCAACCTACTTTGAGAAGCAATTATCAATAGAGTTTTCTGCTTGGAATCATTAGTAGTACGTACGTAGCAATTATCATCCTAGGCTGCATACCGACTACTACTTACAGGGACGAAGCTAGCATTTAGTAGCGAGAGGGGCCAAATACATATAGATTATTAACGAGGGGGCTAATACATATAGAATATAGGCAAAATTTTGCTGTGAAACAGCAAATATATATAAAAATATATGTTGCATAAAATGATTTGGGGGGCCAGGGCCATCCAAGGTTTTCATGTAGCTCCGTTCCTGGCTACTTATCACCAGCTTACTTCCAAAAACTACGAGTTGTCGAAAACAAAAATTACGTTCTGTTTGTTTCGATGGATGATGGTTCGAGCTCACAAATTTTGTTTATTATGTATGTACGCATGATGCATGCCAGCTTGTAAGCATTTTATAATGTATTATTGAAGAATGGATTTGAAGAAATTAAGCTGCTGATTTTTGCGGTATGTTTATGTCGACCCTCTCGGTCCAATGCCAGTGACAGCGTTGTTCGGAAAATCCGAAAAAAGATTTTGGAAAGTTAACAAAAAGCCATGGCAGAGTTGGACTAGACTACTTTTTCTACTGACCCAGACCACGTGGACCAGTCAGCATACACCGCAAATCAAGGGATCTAATGGGAGAAATGTCCATCGATGAAGGTGTGATTGCCACTCGCCCTACAAAAACGTGGAAGAGAAGAGCCCAAACAAACAATTATTGGGACTGGGCCTGAATCTTCACCCAAAACCCCAACTACTCAGATTTGCTCTGACGCTATCATCCGTGACGGGTTGTAAGGAAATGGGAATTGATTTAAAGAGTAATAGCTTGATGTTCAAGTGAAAACAAGTAGGTTGATCGGAAGCATTCCCAAATTTCGAGTGCTTTTCATTTACAACTTGGCGAAAGAATCATTTGTTGTCCATGATGATTTCAAACTCGCTGCTCATCACAACTTCGTCCATTTTGATATGGAATCAGATGCTAGAGAGGCAAGTAAAGTCTCTTCCCAACTCCTGTGCACTAGGATGTAGTCCAGTTGGACTAAAACAGTGACCTACCCAACACATATCCGAGTTCTCGGCAAATTTCCCCAATCTTGGTGCACACTCGGAATTTGAAGTTGGATTTAGGGTTGGTGTAGGATTTCATGATATAAGTTTACAACTGCTAATCTTCTGTGGGTCAGTAATGGCTTGATCTATATCATGAAATATTAACCTTACGTAGCAAAAGATTATGATTCTTCAATTTGTAGGCCACTGTTTGTCCTTGTGCTGCTTCTTGATAAATGTTAAAAGTTGAACAGTGGGAACAGTGACCTACAAATTGAAGCTAGACCTGCATTAAGCAAAAATCTGAAGCCCGATTTGATGATCAAAGACCCAAGCCGCAGCCAACAATCAGTATGATCAAGTCTGCTACCCGAATACCAGTTTAACGATGATTGTTCAATGACATTAAAGCGGCACAAGATTCGAATAGAATATCAGACAAGTAGAAATATTGAAAGGATGAGTAAATTACACTCAACTTGAAGTTAATAGTGAATCCTTGAAAGAATAAAGTTTACATATAACCTAATAATGGCAACACCGCAATACAACCCAAATTAAAGATTTTCAACTAGGATTTAATTATATAGTAAGAGAAAAACCCAACCCAAGTTCTAATTTGCTCACTCATGACTAACTTTAACAATGTTTTACATTCATCATCATTAACAGAAACATATAAAATGCGAAAAACTTGGAGCTTAGAAACAAAAACCTTTGAGCTGAACAATTCCTTCATTCACATCCTGATTTCATGGACTTAGAGACTCGGCAACATCAATCAAGACTAAAATTCAAGAACTTCAGCAGTTCATTCCTTTTGTTTTCTGCAACCTTGTCCTCAATCAGTCGAAACTAGCATTCAAGAACTTCAGCAATTCATTCCGTTTGTTTTCTGCAGCCTTGTCCTCCTTTGTTTTCTCAAGTTTCAACAGAATCTGCAACACAGAAAAAAGAGGATTTTCTTTTTTGTATCCGGACAGAAGAACAAGAACACAAATGCCCCTAAATCTCTTAGAAATAACCTTTTTGCCAGAGACAGCGCTGCGACGCACTCCATCATCTTTGTCATGCCCTAAAAACTGTATGAATCAACATAATTATTGATTTGTTTAAAGAGAACAAAAAAATTTGAAACTGTAATTATCGAGAGTGAAATAAAAACCTTTGAAAGCCGAACAGGGCTGCTATTTCTCTCATTCTGCTGCTTCTATATTGCTCCAATTACCAGGAAAAAGGGAAGAACCAACCCAGAAACATCATCCACGCAAGACAATCAAGCACCCAGTCATCATGTCACAGATCCCAGCTCCAATTTCGAAGAGCCAATCCATAAAACAGGCAGAAAGTACTATAAGCACATCAATCAATGTATCTAGAATAATATGCATACAATGTGAACGCTGCAGAAACTTGGCATGTCTATATCACAGTTTTATTTGCAGATTCAATTCCAATAAACAATATCCTCTGCCACTTTTCCTACTCATACTAAAATTGCTTATTATCTTCTGAATGCAAGAAGAATCTTAACAAATGCAGTAGAGTTGCCTGCGAACATCTTAGTTAAATCCATAGCAAAACGCAGATGAGTCAACTCACATACATTTTAGCAAAATGCAGTTGAGTTGCCTACAATATTCTATTTAACCCATAGTGTAGAAAGGACAATGACTCAAGCTTAATATAAACTTAAAGAAAACAACAATATAGGGGCAAGGGAGCTCCAGAAAGAATACTGGCTTACCTCTTTTAGTTTACTTCTGTGACGTTTATGACGATGACCCTTACTCTGGTCCTTTTCCTTGCTCTAGCAGACAAACAAGGAATGGAATGAGAAAAAGGAAAATCAGAAATTAATGTGGCACAAGAAATAAATACCAAACTACCTTCTTCTGTCTGTCATTCTTCTTGTGCCTCTTTGACTGATTAGATGTTTCATGCTCACTGTCTGAAGAGCTATCACTTCTGCATTAAACAACGAACACGAGTTAGGGTTTACACATCCCACCCTATGGACATTTTCTACCTGGACCACATTGCCCAGTAACATATAATTTCAAATTAGAATTAAGAAACAGAAAAATTCATGACAATTAATTAATCACTACAGCAAGCTAAATCTTTAAACTGTTATATGGTCAACACAGCTCACAAGATCCATGCTTCCTTAACATGGAAATCCACTACTTTTCCTTTGAAAATTTAAGCTTCCAGGTCCAGTACCATGCTTCAATTTCATTAACTAAAATAATGCAAGCTTCTAAGAAAAAAGGAAGAGAATTCAAGTTTGATCCGAAAATAACTAATACTTCCAGTTGGGTTGTTTCAAATCTTTCCAAGTTGGCCACAAAAATTAAACAAAACCCTCAATCCAAGCAGACCAAACTTCCAATGTATATGAAGAAAATTTAGAAACACCGAATTCACAAGTTCATAACTTCAAGCTTAATCAAGATTGCAAGTTAAAAGCAAAGCGACCGGAAATCACAAATATTACATAACCAGACACAGTAAACTTGTTCCAGACCTGGAATCGTCGGAATCAGATGACGAAGAGTAGGAATCAGATGAGGAGTGGTGGTGGCGGTGTCTACGACGTCGTTTGGCGTGGGAGCGACTAGTCCTCTTTCGGATCTTGAGGGCATCTTTGTCTTTATCTTTGTCTCGGCGGCTACGATTGTGGCGACGATGACGGCGCCGAGACCCAGATGAAGACGATGAGTCCGAGGACAACGAAGACGACGCTGCCACCATGTTTGAGACTAGAGAGAGAAAGAGGCGACGAAGGGTTTGAGAAATTGTGGTTTGGTTTCTAATGGGGTAGATGGGTTTTATAAAAGCGGGTTCGGACTCTATTCTAACCCGTTTGTTACTTTAAATATCACCCGTTGATTCAATCCAACGGATCACGGTTTTATTCCGAATCCTTTTCGATTTGGCGTCATAAACCCCTAAAACCCTTTTGTCCCCAATAAAAAACCCAGCGAGTCCTTTCTTTTTCCTCGTCCAAACTTTGTTCTTCGGAGAGCCGCCGCTCGCTGCTCGTCGCCGCCGGCCGCCGATTGTATTTCACTTTTGTTTGGTAGGTTCTCTACTACTCTTGACTTGGGGTTTTATTTGATACATGATTATGCTGCTTAGAATAGACGGATGTGCATATGTTTTTCCGGCTAGCAAGTGAGTTTAGCCAATTGGGTCTTTTGCTTTTGTTTGATTTGGTTAATTTCTATGGACTTTACGGCTGATTCTGGTGAATGATGCTCTTGGGTACAGCTTTTTATGGATTGTGATGTGTGCAATGCAATTCAAGCTATTGTGGTGGTGGAAGTATTTGTTATGCTTCTTAGTAAATGCTTTTCCGATTAGACTATTTATCATCTTGTATTGTGCAATACTAGCTAGACTTTCATCAAGTTATCATGAACTCTTAACTTAAAAAGACTGGGAATTTCTGAAACCTTGTATTGGACTATTATATATATATACACACATTATATCAAGTTTATCAACTTATTTCCGTGAAAATTTTCATGCTTTGTCATACAGGCTTACACCCACGTAGGGAAATTTCTGCACCCGCCACTAAACATACATATACCTCCTTTTTATTTGAAGGTTGCTGTTAATTCATGGCTACCAGTAAGTCTTTCTTGTCTTGTCCTTTGTCCAAATGTTGTTCTTAAATTTATACATATATAAGTGAATGACGGTGAAAACCTAATGGGGTATGAAGGGCTGCAATTCGAGAACTCATGTGAGATTGGGGTGTTCTCGAAGCTCACAAATGCGTATTGTTTGGTTGCCATCGGAGGCTCAGAGAGCTTTTACAGCACATTTGAGGCTGAGTTAGCAGACATTATCCCTGTGGTTAAGACCTCTATTGGTGGCACTCGCATCATTGGCCGTCTCTGTGCTGGTATTGCATTCGATTCGATTCAATTTTTTTTTCTTTGATTTCTATTTTGTGTTATTCAATGACAAAAATTTTCAATTCAGGAAACAAAAATGGGCTTCTTTTGCCTCACACCACCACAGACCAAGGTTTTTTTTTGTTTTTTTTTTTCGTCATATCTTTGTCTTTTCCTCTCTGTTTTTCTGGGTATGATATTATTTGATTTGCGACTTATTGAGCTTCTATTCTTTTTGAAATTGAAGAACTACAGCACTTGAGGAACAGCTTACCTGATCAAGTTGTTGTTCAGCGCGTTGAAGAGAGACTATCTGCTCTTGGTAACTGTATCGCGTGCAATGATCATGTTGCTCTTACACACCCTGAGCTTGACAGGGTATTCTTTTTATAATTGTTAAAAGTTGGTATTTTGATTATTACGTTTTCCCTTGCAAAATTCATTGAAGTACCACACTAGCAACCACGTGTACCTTTATATTTGCACTGGTATTTCTTCTTTGATGATAGTGTGATGAGGAGAGGCATTACAATCCTTTGCTCATAACTCAAATAGTATTTGAATAGGTGATAAATTCCAGTTCCTCCACCAAATCCATTTATGATTATCCATCAAATTCTTAAACGATATAAATTTATTTTTCTACATTTTGACTTTAGAACCAAGTCTTCCATTCAAAATGTTATGGAATCATCTATAGTAGGTTCTTTAAGCTTATATCTCGAGTTGGATGTTTTGAATGAGATCATATGCATATGTTGCAAGCAGTATTTGTTGTGCTTGTGGCAGGCAGTGTTTCTTGTTCTTGTGGCAGGCAGTGTTTATTGTGCTTGTTGCGAGCAGTGTTTCGTGTGCTTGTTGCAAGCAGACTCTTTTTCTGATATGGTCTTAGAACAGCCATGAACACACTACTTAAAGATCTGTTCATTCATGATCTAGTTGAGCAAACAATGTTGCAGTGTGCATCCTAAGGCGCTTAATGCCACCCTTAATATGTAGCAATTGACATAAATCATTGAATTTAAATACACTTTATTTCTCCTGCATTTGTTCATTTTTAGTTACTTGTTATTTTGTGCTCAGGAAACTGAGGAGATGATCGCAGATGTTCTCGGGGTGGAAGTGTTTCAGCAGACAATTGCTGGTAATATTCTGGTGGGCAGCTTTTGTGCCTTGTCCAACACAGGTGGCTTGGTAAGTGCGTGTCTCTGATGCTTATTAGCATCTTTGGTCAAAGATTTGATTCTGTAGTTGGTCATCTTTTTTCCATTCTACTCTAAATCCTTATTTGAAACATACTTGGCGCAGGTTCATCCACACACATCTGTTGAAGACTTGGATGAACTTTCAACACTTCTTCAGGTCCCTCTGGTTGCTGGGACAGTCAACCGTGGTAGTGAAGTGATAGCTGCTGGCATGACAGTGAATGATTGGACTGCATTCTGTGGGTCTGATACCACTGCCACAGAAGTCTCAGTTATTGAAAGTGTTTTTAAGTTGAGGGAAGCTCAACCTAATGCCATTGTGGATGAAATGAGGAAATCATTGATCGACAGCTATGTCTGAGCTAAATCTCTTTGATTGTAAACTCTAGAAGCTATCTTTGAAGTCTTGAGTAGAAAAGATCTGATTTTGTTAAGTCGTATAATTTTGTTGCCAAGTGTCAATGTTAGGATTTTGTTGAATTTGGGTCATTTTGTTGATTATTATGTTGGGAAGAGCTGAACCAGTATCGGATGGGTGTTGTTCACAGGTTTACAGAATGCTGTCTGTGATCATGTAAGAAATAGAGTACAATATGTTTACGACAAATTTGTTTCTGTTATATGTGATTTCTGATGATGATGCTCCCTAACAGTGGTTAGCCATGTTCACTGTTTTCCCTTTTCTGCTGCTATTAGTTGCTGGTTAATCGATTTGGTATCTGAAACCGAATTCTTGAAATGTACCCTTCTGTTTATCTGGGTTAATTTTGTTCTTCATCAATTGTGCTCCCCTCCTATGTTACAAATCCACAGGTCACATCATAAAAGCTTAAACAAAATGCAAGTCTTCACCTGCACTCTGCTTTATAGAACTCTGAGGGCTAAATAGCATGCATTTACAGTCAGCTGTAGAAAGTCCTACAAACACTTGCAATCTCTTTCTTTTTCATCCTCTGGGCCTATTACTCCGTGTGGTATAAACTGCATAGGTGCAGGTTGTAAGGTAATAATTATTTTTTCAGGTCTAAACTTATCACATCATCCGGTGTAGCTCAACACGATTCTCAATGGTTATGAGTTTCCAGGTTCGACTCCTGGCACCGGAACATTTTTTGTTATTCAAGTTCTTCTGCTTTGTCTCAACCGGAAGGCTGAAGAGTTGCCTTGTCGATCATCGAAAAGGTCTCGGCTCTTAACTGCGGTATCTTATTTCTCCTGGAGAGGAGTATTGTATCTCTATTCTAGCAGATCCTTGTGTTTCTGATGAAGACCTTCTTTGTTAGAGTGTATTATTAATACCTATTATTACTACACAGTTCTTGAAATGACAATGATATACAACCAAATACCTAATTTTCAAGTGTTCTAAAGTCTCTAGCTGGAATCAATGACCGGATCAGAAGCTATTTTAGTCTGTATTTTTGAACTTGAAAGGGAGAGATATGGAAGCTTAGATTATCAACAATTATGTAAGGATCTTCGGTTTTGAAGACAAGTCCATTAGACTTGGAGGCCGTTCAGAAAATCCAAGAACAGTATATATACCAATAATCTTAATTACACAAACATGTAAGAAATAGAGTTCAGACATAAGCTACCAACAACTTTAGAAGTTTCCGAACAATAGAGTTCTGACATTAGCTAGAATCAAATGCTGGCATAAGATTGTCATGAGCATAACAATAGGAATCATTCAAATAGTGCTAAAGGTGTGCCATTCAATATTTTTTATTATGTTTTAATTTTTTTGTTGGTTTTATAAAACGAGTTACATTTCCGAACTCTTGCGATATGTGGTAACAAAACGAGTTACATTTCCCCCTTGCTATGTTTCTCAAGATTACCTTGATGATATTGATGATACTGCTAGATCTAGAAGGGTTGCTTGCAACCAGCTAGGCTAGGTTTCTTGTTTTGTTTTTATGCTTTGGGTCTTTTAGACCTCCATGTAACCAAAAAAAAAAAATTGGACGTCAAACATCAAGTGGAAGTCGGTTATTGCTTGGTTTGTGTGATTAGATGACAAATTTATATGTTATAACATAAACTATATATCAAAATATTTTATTGTTGCACTTGTAGCGACGAATATTTCGTCACTAAATGTGTACCATTCAATATTTTTTATTTTCTTTTAATTTTTTGTTGGTTTTATAAAACGAGTTACATTTCTGAACTCTTGCGACATGTGGTAACAAAATTGGACGTCGAACATCAAATGGAAGTCGTTTATTGCCTGGTTTGTGTGATTAGACAAAAAATTTATATGTTATAACATAAAATTAAATAATTAATTATAAAAATATTGACTGGCACACTTGTAGCGACGAATGTTTCGTCGCTAAAGGTGTGCCAGTCAATATTTTTTATTTTGTTTTTACAGCTGAAAAGCTTCTATGTCATCTCTTTGTGGGAAATGTTGTAACATATATACTGATCTAGCTAGTCCTACTTTGTGTAGGAATGAATCAAGAGAAAAAGCTTGCCAGGTTTGAGAAATTTTTTATTCATCTATTTGCCTACACAAGTAGGTTTGATGTTGTAATTAATCTAGTCCTACTTAATTTGTGTGGGATTCAAAAGAAAGTTGTATACATATAAGTTTTTGCTTAATTGGTGGCTTTATGCTTTCAGTTATATACTTATATGACTTTGTGTTTCTCTTATATTTTAACATTAAGAGCATATGCACCTATAAAAGCTAAATTCTAAAGTCTAAACTAAAATTTAAGCTCCAAAAGTGACTCTATTAATCAATATAGACTACCCATCACTTTTGGGTTTCCACCCATAAGGTCTAAAGCTAAAATGTATTTCAATTTTTTGCACTGTTTGCTTCATCCTGCAAATGCATATGGCTAATGTCATTCATGGGCTCCATGTTTAGACTAGTTTATAGCTCTGTTTAGTTTAGACTTTTGTTGAGGCTAGCTTATATTTAGCCTAACTTAAAATGTTCCAATTACAGCTCTCATTTGGTAATTTGAAGCTATATATTAGCTTAGACTAGGCTAAAAAAGCTCCATTGCACATGCTCTAAGGTGAACATATTTATTGCACAGTTTCTAAATAGAAAATACATGCCTATTAAATCCCTATACTAGAGAATGCCAAAGGAGGAGATTGTAAGGGCAAAATATTTGCTATTGGCTATTTCCTATTTGACAAAACCTCTTCTCTTGTATTAGCAATTCTTTTGTATCATTGCTAGTTTGTTTTAGGGATTAGAAGTCGTGGCTTAGGTTGTTCTTACTCGAGATGGTTCGTAAAGACGCCTTTCTTATCCGGTCTTTTCTCCGGACTTCGATCATTGGTCATCGAAGGTTTCGTTCAAGCACCTCAAGGTATGACTCATGCATATGCACATGCATTTCATTCATATTAAGTCTTCCTTGTTGTCCTAGGTTATCTAGGTTGTTTTCCTTTCACTTATGATGTGAATCACATAAGTATAGGATGCTTGTTTGCCACACTTGTGTCGTGTATCACAAGTTTCGAGTGCTTATTTGAGTTTATGATGTTAGGATTGCTAGATCTTCTTATAGATTTGTTTTGATTAGCATTCCTTTATGTTTAAGGCTGTTTTATGCCTTGCGATCGATCGTCACTGTTCATGCGATCAATCGCACCACGTGGCAAATATGTCCGTTTGATTTTTATGACCATTGCAGTTCGAAATATGTCCGTTGGGACTTTTCGTGCGATCGATCGCACCATGTTATGCGATCGATCGCAAATGAGGGTTTATACTTACAGACGCTTCTGGTCATTGTTTTTGCACTACGCGATCGATCGCATCCTTTCCCGCGATCGATCGCACAGTACATTTTTGTGCTGATTTTGTGTAGTGCGATCGATCGCATCCTTACGGGCGATCGATCGCATAGTTATGTCCAGTTCTCTATAAATAGAACTTTGGACGATTCATTTCGGCTCAACTCTTTTATTTCTCTATCCCTTGTGCCAAAACAGATTAGAGAGAGTTGTTATGTTTGTTGAGTGACCCTAGTTTTATGTTATAGGCTCCTCACATCCTTGATGTTTGTTGATTTAGTTATTGTTCCTTGTGAATAACTAAATCAACCCTTGAATCATATTCAAGGCTTTTCAATTCGGTTTGGTTAATGCAAGCAATTGTTCCTTGTTGAATTGCTTGTGTTAATTGAATTGAATTCATTCATTTACACACACACACACACACTTGCATAGTCGGTGTCTTGCAGTTGGAGGATTCACGCCGGTGAAGTTCGATCAATTGGAGAAGCTTGAGGTGGGAGCACTTGAAGAAGCAAATGGAAGCTACACAAGGTTAGAGCTGCCACTAGTCATAGGGTTGATAGTGTAGAGTTTGGGACGGAGTTCCCCCTTGTACGTGCTTGCCGATTTGGCGTTTTTCATAGTGTTACACAAGAGCGTGGGGTACGGCTCCCCTCCGGTTTTCCTCTAGAGGTAGAGGTTCCGGGTGACCATATTGTGTGTTGGTTGTGTGATTGATTATCTATTGTATTGTGCTTAATTGATTAGCATATTGTGTGCTTGTTCATACATAGATATATATAGTCCGTGGTGTGCTAGTTTGATGCACACTTTGGGATTCTAGGTTGTACAATTGATTGTGCTTGTTGCATATATATTTGTAATCAATTGTGAATTGCTTATGCAATAGTTAGAACGTAGATTGTTTATTGTGAAGCATATTTGTATTGTTTCCTATTGTTGTTCACTACTTAGTAGAATTGTGATTATAATTGTTGTGCATGTTAATTGCATCATATAGTGAACACTAGACCGTGGAGTGCTAGTTTGACGCACTCTTTGGGTTTTAGGATTGTTTCAATCAATTGTGTTTATTGCATAAGTAATTGTATTGATTGAACAATTGTTTGTTATAGGAGAGTTAATTTTAAATTGGTATATACTCTCCGATTAGTGTTTAAGACGACTACCGTTATTGGGACAATCCGGGTTACCGGAATTTTCAGTTTTGCAATGAAAATGGCACAAATAGACCACTAGATTCTTCTCCACAAGTCAATGGCATGCCCTTAATTTTCTGCAGAGATCGATTCATGGAGCTGCCAAAGAACTTCGGTTGTAGTTCAATTTCTAGACCATTACTGATTCAAATGTGATATGTTCTAAATGATCATCATTCTTCAAAGTTATGTTCTTGATCATAAATGTAAGAGAAAAATACACTTTTAATCCCTGAACTTTGCATTGGTCGACACTTTCGTCCCTGAACTTTGAAATATATCACTTTCGTCCCTGAACTTTGACATCGACTATCACTTTCGTCCCTGACCGGAAAAAATGGTGCAAAACCTATGCCAAAATGTTCGCACTTATGAGAGGAGTAATTTTTATAACTAGGGCTAAGCTCGATTCAGTCTAGAATGGCTCGAATTTAGCCCGAAAGCCGGTGGTGGCCGAAACTTTAATTGTAAAATTCTCCGCTGTCCGGTGATGGTTTGAGGCGGGGTTGGTGGCGTTGAACTCGCCTTAAGGAGGGCTTCAAAGCCCAGTATGTGGTGTCGTTCGAATTGGCCGGAATCAGAGGTTTATTCGGTGAAAACTTCGGTTAGGGACGAAAGTGATAGTCCTTTTCAAAGTTCAGGGACTAAAGTGATATATTTTAAAGTTCAGGAACGAAAGTGTCGAATGAGTCAAAGTTCAGGGACTAAAGTTGATTTTTTTCCCTAAATGTAATACATTCCAATCGATCAAGGTCATTGATATAAAAATAGAAAGTTTATTTCTTTTTCCTCCTTTTGATACACAAATAACATATCCTCATCCCGACGTATAAAATAATAATTAGAATCGTTTATATTTTAGGTCCTCCGATCATTTTGTCTCACATATGCAATAAAGTTGGGAGCAAGGGTGGGGTATGATTACATTATATGACTTGTTCCATACAAGATTTCTTTAGAAATCGGTTATGTTCAATATTTTCTTTTTTCTTTTTGGGTCAATAAATACCTTTAATATTTTTTGGTCAACAAATACCTTTAAACCCCACTGCTGTATCTAAAAGAGGAAAAATAAAAAAGAAGGAAATCGAAGTCCAAATTTAAAACATGGATCTTCCCTGCATTTGAATGAAGAAAAGATTCTCCGAAAGCTTAACGTTCTCAGTTACAATCAGACGCAGCAATTTCAAAGAGTTCCGGTGAGCTTTCTCTCTCTGGTTCAGCCTTGAGCTTGAATCAAATGTAAATCTATCTGATTCTGATCAAAGCTGCAGACTTTATCATATTCATTGATTCATTATGATCTCTTATACGGAATCTAGTTGTTAACATTGTTCTGCATTCGTATAATCAAATTCATGATCACCATTGTTTTTTTCCTTTAAATTTTCATCTGGGTATGCTAGTTTCAATTCAACTCGATCCCCATAAGCTGGATTCATACTATAATGAGTAATAATCCATATGGGTCTGGCAATCCTAAGTCCTTCATTGCATACCCAAGTGGTGAGTTTGATTTAGAATCTGGAACCATTAGAAGAACCCGAAAGCATAGAAATTCACGACTCCATCCCATCAAAATGATAAGGTCTATTGGAAAGCGCCTAAAGTATTATTGCAAGCTGCACCCCCTATTGGTTTTCATGATCACCTTGTCACTTGGGGTCACAATTCTCGTACTTTTGCCTCTATACGAGAATCGGTTTCAAATGAACAACTATCGAAAATTTGACATGGATTTCGATAGTTATCCATTTCCGAATCTGAAGAATCTAGTCATGGTTGCTGGGCATTCAGTATATACTAGTAGTGGCTGTGGAAAAGTTGATAAGGAGGATTCTTGGTTTTTGGAGTCTTATCAGAAGAATCCCGGGCAAGCTTCTACTTTTGTGGCCCATATACAAGAGGGAATTGAAATTGCAGCTAAAGACAATGCAGCTCTGCTTATGTTTAGTGGTGGAGAAACTCGGAGAGATGCCGGTCCTCGGAGTGAGGCACAGAGTTATTGGGCAGTTGCTGAATCGAAAGAATGGTTTGGTGAGTTCCTGCCATTTCTCTTGCATTAATTTTTTTTGGTATACATTGTTTTAAATATGATTGTTTATAAACTCAGAGCTAATTGACTGATGATGCTACGATGAATGATTATAGGACGCTGTTTTCCCATATATGTCATTGTTTATAATCTATTAGTTTTATGCTATATGTGTTGTTTCCTTGAATTACCCTATTGGTGCCAATAAGTTCTTATGTTTGTTTTGACCTAAAATTTGAGTCTTGCTAAAACAGATAAAGTTCATCACGTTACTATTTTAAGATGGGATTTTAAGTAAATCTAACTAATTTTTCATGCTTTTGGGGTAAAGCATGGTTTTATTTCCAAAATTTTGTGATTGAAATTGAACTTTAGAATTATTTGGAGGCAAGAGAAAAATTGAACTTTTTCTGTAGGAGAAGATGTTTTAGAAGAAGAAAAAAGATGTTTAGTTATATCTGGAGGTCTGGTGGATTAAGTTTTATTAAAAAAGAGCCAAGAAGTAAAGAAACTTAGTTCATTACAATAAAAAAAAAATTTACATTTTATTTGCACTCAAGGCTGAGATATCTAAATACTATTTTGATACAAATGTCCTGAAGCATGGTGATTCATGACGAAGTGTCATGTTGACTATAGAAATTGCTTCCACTTAAAAATCTTTGCAGACATTGTTTTTCTGTTTTGTGTAATCTAATAATGATTTGAATTGAAATGACTGCTCATGGAATTTCTATTTGTTCAAAGGTTACTAACAAACAAGATAAACCAAAGTATACAAGTTGCAAAATGATGAATCCCTTACGGTTTACAGCATCAAATGCCTTATTAGCAATTTCCATTAAGGAAAAAATGAAACTGCTGGAGTGTAAGTCATATCTTTGCAAGTTACAGATTATGCTCTGGGGAAGAGATGTCCAAGATCTGAACAGTTTATATTAGATTTACCCAAGTCTTGGATTCCATTTATCCTATTGTCTTTAGCTTTTGGATGAGTATCTTCATGTCATATGAAAAACTTGAAAAGGAAGTCTGGTTGACATTGTGGATATCTGTAAATAGACATCCTTTGACAGTGTGGTAGGGAATCCGGTAGGATTGCAGATCTCATGCATATTCTGGTTGGTTGTCAACAAGGACTGACTTGGTTGAAAAGATAAGCTTCAAACAGTTCATAAAGATAGTGCTTGTATATGTTAAAACTTTTGATAGTCATAAATTGCAGACACAGAATTAGAACGGAGTAATGGGCTGTCTAAAGAGTATTTTTGCAAAGGCTTTTTTTGTTTTAGATGGAAAATTGCAGAAGGAAAAAGAAATCTCTATCACAATGTTTGCAATCACTGCCTCTAATGCTGTGTGCACCAAATCATTTTATTTGCAGAAGTTTGCAACTTTGCATAGTACTTTACTAGGCATGATCTTAAGGCAACAAGTTGGTTTTGGTACTTCTTGAAGTTACCATAACAATTAACAAATAACAGTAACTGTTGCAAATTTTTTATTGATTTCAATGGCCAATGCTTCCTGTTTTCAGGATGCAATACCCTGTTCTTGATCATCTTCCACTGTGAGGTGGTCATGGGTAACAGGGGAGCAAGTTAAAGTAATCCAATTCATGCAAAGGGAGGGGAATTAGACTTTATTATTATTTTAGTGAATTTATTATTCTTGCCTTATTTTCTTCCTTCTCATACTATTGCTTCCTCTCCCCACCCCCTCCATCCCTCAAAAATCTTATTAAAGCAATATGATCTGGTATTGATTGTAATGTTTTCTTCTTTTTATCAATTTTTTTCTCTCTCCAGTGGCAAGTTTTTAATTTCTGTTGCGAGGAAGAAGAAAACATGATCACTCAACCTTCAGTTGTATGCATAAATATGTTGGCTGTGAATCATCTGATACTGATTATTTAACTCATACCATGATGGTTTGTTTAGGCAAAGAAGATTTGAGGCTGAGGGCACTCACAGAAGAGCATGCAAGGGACAGCTTTGAGAATCTTCTCTTCAGTGTGTGCCGATTTCGAGAGCTTACTGGCATGTATCCTCATAACATAACTGTAAGTCAATGTTACTCAACCTTTGGTTTGATTATTTAGAGCTAAGCACAGGTATGATGTGTTTGAGTATTGAGATAGGATGAACGTCATAGAGAGACAGTAAAGCATCCATTAACATAAAGAATGACTATGTAGGCTGAACTAGATATGCAATTAGGAATGTACTGCAAAATTTCATTCATTTGCGGATTCATGTGCAGATGTGAAGTATAATATATGCAGAGTTGTCTCGATGATGATAAACTGGCTATTAAAATGTTTGCATTATTCATACAAGAGCGTCAAGTCAGTATATGCGTTATCTGATACAGGATGCATGAGACAATAGTATTGCCTTGCCACTCTTTAATGGGATGAAGTGGAACCATAGAAGCCATAACCTATTGCTTCTTCTTAAGTATCAACCTAGTAAGCGTTATAATAAAGGCCTTGATGTATTGTCCCCCTCCCTCTCTCTGTGATAAGGTCTTGTTTGTCCTGGTAGATAAAACGTATGGTATGTTTAAATCATGATGGCTCATGTCCTTTTCATTTCCCTTTTGGAATGCAACTTCTAAATTCTATATGAATTACTTCCAACAATGAACCCCCCAGACTCTTGCATTGTGAGTATTGCTCCAAGCATGATAAGAATTCCGTCCATAATAAGTTAGAGAGCACGTTCATTGGTCTGTCTCATTACACATTATAGAACTTACTGTGCCACAGCAACTTTTGGTTTTGTTTGAGTTTTTTTTTTAGTTTCGTTTTGATTTGATAAAATTTGTTGGCTTACTAATATGGTGAAAGCTTAAGCTAGTTTACATTGTAGCCAATGATGGTTCTGTAATTTTACATGGTTTGCAAATCAGGTCGTAAGTTATGATTTCAAGGAGGAGAGATTTGCGCATTTACATCGGTCTGCAATTGGCTTTCCAGAGTCAAGGTTCTTCTATGCTGGAACCCCAGCAATTTCTACTGCAAAAGAAGCAGCTCGAAAAGGAGAGGCAATGGTGCGGGCTCAGTTCCAAGAAGATCCATATGGGTGTCAAGGTTCACTTCACCGTAAGAAACTAGGGCGTGATCCGTTTCACCGGTCTATTCCTTATCCTAATGGGTGTCCTGAAATTGAAGGTCTATTCAGATATTGTGGAACTGCTCCTTATCCAGGGTCCCTTCCTTGGTCTCATACTTAAATTGATTTACAGTATCCTACTCATATTGATCTATAAAATAGGACAAATCCACTTATACAGTTAGAAAATGCATTCTGAATCTCACAGTAGTATAGCTTCTTTTCCCATCTAATTGATCTTGTTCAAAAATAATATGAGATATATGGAAGAATGAACATTTGTTCAATGGTGTTAATTTGGTTGATATTTTCTAACTTACCAAATGTTGTTATTGTAACCATCAACAAGTCTTCTTACAAGAAAACAAACTACTTTGTGACACCCTTATAATATTATGTGTGGCAGTTTGCAGGGTATCAAATGTTGCAAGAGATAAAATGAACAGTATCATTTTCACTATGATCTTATAAGTTGTAATAGGCTATCTTATGTTGCAAGAGGCTATCTTATGTTGCAAGAGATGTATATATCCTGCCGTATTACAGAATGCACCAGAAAGACTACCATATCATGCAGTTATAAACCTATTAGGCCAAGAAGACTACCATATCAAGGAGTTGGTCTACTACTACATGAAGCTAGTCTTTTTTTTTTTTTTGGTGTAATACATGAAGCTAGTCTACTATTACTGCAGAGTTTATTTATTTAGACGTGAATATATTGCAGTCTTTCCCTGCTATAAGCTACCCTGTGTTCCTCAAGTATGGGCAAGTTGGTGCCACCTCTTCACTGGAACTGTCAAAGCTTGCGCCTTTCAGAAGGCCTCCAAGAAGTTCACCACGGTCGAAAAAGAACTCAACCTTCACAATTTTCTCAGATCCATCCAACTGTAACAAAATCTCAGGGATCAGTTCTCTAGTTCAGACTGTTCAGGACATTTGAGGAAGAAGACATTTGTGAGGTCAAGGAAGAAGATTACCTGAAAGATTGCCATCCCAAAGAGTTCAACTATTTCTCCAGTAGGGGCATGACCTTTGAAAGGACCTTCCATGTAACCCCAGTGCCTGAACTTGTACACAATTGCTGGAGGACCAGAATACACATGGAGAATCTCCAAAGCAAAACCGCGTGGGAACGCGGTTGTGAAAGCCCGATGAGATGAATCCACCGTTTCTTCGGCCGGGTTGTAGCACCGGAACTCACTAGGCAAAGAGGTTTGAAGCAAAGAGTTGTAGCCTCCCCCAAGCTTTCGCTTCTCTGCCAAACTTATACCTTTTCTTCCTGAAAGTTGATGAGAATTACAATTTATAGAAACGTACATGGCCAATCGATATTAGATAGAGACTAAGAATACCATAACTAATTACCATTTAGGCTAAATGTGTAGTTGTTAGGATCAATCGTTTTATAGTCTCCGTCTCTTGTCTTGTGAAACATCTCCATTTCCCACGTCTTTACAAGGTTCTGCACTTTTTCTTCTAGTGATCCAGGAGGCCATATCTTCCATCAAATTACAGAAAATTTTATGAGAGACAGAGAGACAGAGAGAAAGAGAGAGAGAGAGAGAGAGAGAGAGGGAGAGAGAGAGAGAGAGACCTTGGTTCTGCCTTGCTCAAAGAGCTTGTTGACAACATCATAGTTTGGTGGGGCACCATACCTCCATTTGGTGTTCTTCTCTTCTTCTCCATGCAAATAATAACGATAATGGTCTCCCTCATCTCCTGAAGAAGCCATCTTCAAAATCTAACAAAATAATTCGAGTATTCTACTTATGACTGGATGTTTAGTATTTTAAGGTTGAGATGTCATTATATAGGGTCACAAATTTCAATATTTTTAACATCGTGTTGCACTAACGATTGAACTATATTGCAACAAGTAGTCAACAACTACCAGCTAAGTCTCACTATGCAAATCCGAGATGGGAACTCCTCCAGATGTTGAAGTACGTGGCTCCAGTTATTTTATATTAGATGACAACACAACTACACTTGACTTGGAAAATTTCAAATCAAATTTGCCTCACTATAGAAAACATTCATGGAGAAACTACACCCCTTCTCCACTCATCGAAATTACCATGGGGCGACCGTAAGACTAGTCCCCATATACTTTTCCACTATTGAAAAGTTTCTGCAAATGCAATGAGTCTAGAGTAAATAACCAAAATGAATTTGTCATTGGGGTCCATAATGATGGGCGGTTATCAACGCCAAAATATTTCCATGGCTCCTTCCCAAGATCTAAGAAAAAAAAATGTTGTTAATTAGTACTAATAAATCTGACATACAATTATTTTTTAGAACAAAGAGGCGTCAATTCTATCCATTTCAAGCGAAATTAGACATAATAACTCACTTATAAAGAATGATGAAAATATCTGACGGCGGGTGAGAAACCAGACACTCATCAAAAACTCTTATCCAAGCCCAATAAGATAAATCCTTGATAGGGGACCCATACAAGCAAAAGAAATGAAAAAAAAAAAAAAACTCATTGGAGCAAAGCCCACTCGGTCTTGGAGATCGGGTAGAGGAAAACCGAAGCGGAGTTCCAAAAGGGAGGCGGAGAGAGGTACATATATATAGGGAGCCGCACCGAACCGACGAAACTTTAACCAAAACTGATCCAAACCGGCCGGTCAGTTATTAAAACCAAACCAAACCGAACCGACACTTGCGGTGGGGTTTTCAATTAGTTCCTAAAATAAACCGACAAAAGCAGAACTGAACCGTTAGAATTAAAAATAAATAAAATTTATAATTTTATTTAATTTTCTAATTCCTATTGATTTTTAGTAGGGCTGCCACTTTTTACCGAACTTTCCGAACCGACCGATTACCGACCGAATTTTTTTGGTTTGGTAACCGACTTTTCACAAGCCGAAAATCGAAAAAACCGAAACCGATGAAAACCAAAAAAAGATGCTACCGAAACCAAAAAAACCGAACCGACCGATTTACCGACCAATTACCGAAAATAAACTTACCGAAAATAAACCGAACCGATTATTACCGAAATAATCGAAGTATATGCCGATATATTCTCCAAATATATACATAATTTTAAACACATAAATAAATTATGTGTATTTTTACTCTCAATCGTAATTTTATTGTTATTGTGTTTGAGTGTTTGACAATAAAAACTTATGGTAATATTTTATAGGGGAAATTCTATACTTTATGGTTGAAAACTTGAAATGTTATAAGACTCATAACAACCTCATGTTTAGTCCTCAACATATATAGAATTAGAGACAATAACAATATTTAGGCGTTTTTACCTCTTTAATTTAAATTTAGGTTCAATGAAGAAAAAATTCATTATAATGAGCTATTAAGTTTATTTTATTTACATCAATAGATAGACACGAAAAAGTTATGGTCGTTTAACTCATTTCAGCATTAATGGTATATATATATAAGTACATTAGTTATTGACACATATAGTTGACCATGTTAACCAACGGTGAAACCATTATAAAAAAATATAATTTTTTCAACATAGACCTTTTATTTAGTGCTTATCACATCCAACGGTTTGATCGGTTATTTTTCATTTTTAGATTTATAGATTATACAACATTCCTATATGTCAACTAACAATGTTCATTGGTTGTAACTAAATTGTATAATTTTGAAAAACCATAAAACTAGAGATGAAAAATGGACAATCCGACCGTTTGATATAATTAGTGTGAAGCAAAATGACTAGGTCGAAAAAATTAGACATTTTCGTAAAACTTTCACCGTTGATCAATATTATTTTGAGCTCAATGATCAAAACTCTTAACTTTAAATGTTACTTAAAATTTACATTTTCATTTGTTATTTTTTTGAAGAAATCTGTCTAGATGTGAATCGTAGAGCATGTCTTTGTGAGTTCGTAGACATATAGCACGTGAAATTTTGAGATTGTATGAAAAAGTTATAGTCAGCGTAAGTTCGGTTATTTTTTAAAAAGTTTAGATAATTGAAATTAAGTAATTTTAATTAATTTTCTGAAAGTAAGAAAATAACCGTTGGATCTCACATCTAGAATTCTAGACCGTCCAATCTTCGGTCACTCTCACCAGTCACCATCTCAATCTCTCCCTCTCTCTTTCGCAGTCTCTCGGTCTCTCCCTCTCTCTTTCGCTGCCTCTCTCTATCTGGACGAGGACGACCCACGCAGCAAGCCTTCAAGGAAGAAGGATTGAAGCGCCGATTGTCTAGACGAGTTCTAAGGAAGAAGGTTTGAAGCTCGAACACTAAGCTTTCAGCCGGATTTCGACAACAGAAGGCCTCGATCCAGGTATAAATCTTCATCCTCTCTTAACATAGTTGGTGGTGCCGAGCTTGATGGGAACAAGGGTGGTTATATATGTGTTGGGGAGAAACAGAGGGAGGTCTGGTTTTGTGAGCAGAGAACGATGAAGGTCCCCTGATGCCATGGTGACTTAATTCTTCGATCTGCTATCTTCTTCGTCCTCTTCAATCCCTGCAAATATCTCTCTCCCTTTCGATTCCTCGAGCCCACCCTCCGCTGCACTTCTCCGCTTCTCTTCCCTCTATTCAGATCACCAATTGCTTAATTGTTATGTGAGCTAATGAAAGCCCAGTACAGAAACGTAGAGAAAGCTAAGGTTTTTAACATGGAAATCCGGTATGGTTTTGCTTGTTTCATAAATCAGTTTTAGTTTGAAAGGTATTTGTCATCTTGTGGTAATTTTCATTCTTATAATCAACTTATAATACCAAATCAGTTTTCAATGAGTATTTGTATCTATATGTATCGTTTCAATTAAGATCAGTTTTGTATGGTTTGTTGCATGGTTATAAAATTGGTTTTCACCTATTATTACTATAGTTTCTGACCCAGCCACCTGTTTCATTAAAACTGGACATTTTTGTTTGTAATTTAAAGTTGTTTTCTTCTGAGAAGTTGTAGATGACATCTTAAAGGGTATTTCAGAATTGGAATCCGTTGAAAACGAGTTTTCTTCATTTAGTTATGAATTTTCGAAGTTGTAGGTCTGCACTGACAAAATAACTTTTCTGAGTTTGTGACCCAATGACCTTTTTACTAAAAGCTGTACTTTTCTGTTCATAATTTGAAATAGGTTTCTTCTGAGAATTTGTAGTAGACATTTCAAAGATTATTTCAGAGTTGGAATCTCCTGAAAATGATTTTCCTTGAATTAGTTATGAATTTCCAAATTCGCAGGTATGCTGTAGGAATTTCTGAAATCTGCAGTATTGTTTCGTTCTTTCTATTTGTTTCAGTGGTTTTTCTTGTTCAAACTCTCTTTGGGACACTTGTATTTGAAAAGTAGACATTCCCAGGTTTCAAACGAAACCAGCCTTTCCTTTTTTGAAGTTCATATAAAGGTTATAGGTCATTATGAAGTTGGCCCTGCATATTAGGAATCATGCTGCACAATTCACTTTATTATCACTTGTGCATTTTGTGTCAGCTCCAAATGGCTTATGATTTTACGTATCTTTTTCTTATAGTTGTACCATAGTGTAGGATTTGTGACTAAGGTTTCTAGGTCTTAAAATTAAGTCTTAAAGGTCTAGCTTTGTTATAAGAGTAGAAGTGTATTAAATAGTTTGTATATTCTCATAAGAACTTGTGACGAGGATACAAGTGTTCGTCGAGAGCAGCAATAACGTCAAGGAGCTAACGTAGAGCCACACAATAGTGCTGGAATCAAGATAGGGGGATCTTGGGGAATCTTTTTACATGATTAGTAAACTTTGTGCGTTATGACTTGGCAACTATGGCAAGAAGACCTGTTGACTGCAAACCTTCATTTGGATTATTGTAATGTTTTAATATGAACTTTCTGTGATATTTTTGTCATGTTTATTTCATTGTTTAAATTTATAATGCTTATCATTTTCTTGTGAAATTTTAAATTTGTAAACCTTTCATGGTTTTGTGATTTTGTCTTTGTATGTTTAATTTCATTGTTAAATTTGTAATATATAATTTTACGGTTTTTTTTTTTCTTTTTGGACATTTTACTGAAAATATTTGAAAACTACCGAAAGTTTCCGAGAATTACCAAAAATAATTGGTTAACCGAAAACCCGAAAACCGAACTAATCCGAAACATAACCGAAAAAACCGAAACCAAAATATTTTGGTTTTGGATTGGACGACAATTTTCAATCCGAAATATTTTTGGTTTTGGATTAGTAAGGCCTAAAACCGAACCGATCCGACCGAGTGGCAGCCCTAATTTTTAGTAATCTATTGTAGGCTCTTAAACATTGAGTCATCGTCCCTTACTCTAACTCGACTTAAATTCTATTGATGTTTAATTTCTTATCTGCTTGTTTGTTTCTCTTTCTCTACCTAGTGCTGATGGGTTTAAATTGTTGAAACGGTGGTAATCTATTCTCAATTATTCTTCCCTTTTTCAATCCATGTTCTTCAGTTCAAACTAAAATTCTGAACATTCATTCTATTTGCAAAAGTACTAATTAAGAATGTAAAAATACAATTGAAGAGTAAAAAATTTCGTCAAAAATATTGGTCAATTCAATAAATTCAACGCAGTTGGACATAACCGAAACTAAACCGAACTTACATGTCGGTTAACTGACATTTGGTTTTGAAACATAGAAAATTGATGTAATCGGTTCGGTTAACGATTAATGTCGAAAAACCGAACTGATAGAACTGAGTTCATCCCTACATATATATATATAAAATCTTTTTGTACTATGGTGATCCTCATTTTTAAAAGTTGTTGAGTTTCAATATCAGCTGTCAGATCAAATCATTTAAACAGATCTGATGACTGACATTGAAACTCAACAACTTTTAAAAGTGCGGATCTCTTTAGTGAAGAAGGCCTATATATATAAATATATACAAAATATTTAATAATGTTCTCGTGCTAATGTCTTTTTTCTTTAGAAAAAATATCAATTATTCAAATGTCATTACAAAAGGCCACTACACTAAGTGGTCCGTTACAAAGAGTCCCAAAAGTAATACTCCCCGTACCTACTTTGTCACGCCCCGATTTTCCAATCAATTAATAAGGCATTTTGCCCTTAATTACAAACCATTCGGGAACGTGACGACATGGAATATCAAATACAAATATGCACAAGAATTTTTTTTTCCCTTTAATTCAAGTACAACAACACATACTCCATGCCCAACGTATGTAAATGTTGACCCGTTCTTTAGAGTCAAACATTACATACCATAAATTACATAATAAATTGATGTTACAAAATATTAAGTAATTAATCCAACAGAGTTTATCACAAACAGCGGAAGTCTATAAACCAACAAATGTATGCAGCCTTGCTTACTCCTGGTTATCCTAACCTGCAGGTATAACCCCTACACCGTGGAATAGTGTACCGGGTTATATCAACAAACCCGGTCAGCTTATGAAGCCGGTATGAGTGATCTAAGTTTACTCACCCTAAAACGTTTAACAAAAATATACATATATATATTTTGTTTAAAACAATATATATGTAATTTATATTCTTCAAATATAATTCCAATCCCGAAAATTCATATTATAGAATATACTGAACCTACGCGTCCCATACCACGTATTTTAACCCCACACGTCCCATAAACGTGTATGTTAATCCCAGGGTAATTCAGAATATTAAACAATATAAACCTTCCCCAAAATCGTTTCCCAAAATTATGATTTCTTTCTTTTTAAGAAAAGTAAATCCTCATAATAATTACTTCAATTTTTAAAGAAGTAAAAACTTCTAAATACAATTCAATAATTCTCCAAGAATTGTAATTCAATAAATCAATGCTTCAATTATTTAAGAAGCAAATTCATATCATACTCACACAAAACCACAATCAACTTCAAATGATTAAAAGCGAGAATACCATTTTTCTTCTCCTTTTAATACATCAAGATAAAGCGAGAATACCATTTTTCTTCTCCTTTATTACATAAAGTATTCATCTTTGTTTTCAATGAATACATGGCTACACAGTCTAGAACTCTAACCTTCACCTTCTGGCTACACAGTCTAAAGCTCTAACCTTCACCATTGGCTACACAGTCTAGAGCTCTAACCTTCACCCATTGGCTACACAGTCTAGAGCTCTAACCTTCACCCATTGGCTACAAAAACATTCGAGTAGGCAAACACAATATCATAATTTTGAAATGTTGTGTTCCCACAAAATCCACAAATCAAAACAATAAAATGAATATTTTCAAATATTGTTTTAACACAAAATCACACATGCTGATATATCAAATTAAAACTGTATTTAATTTATATATCGCAAAATCATTTAAATAAATATAATTATTTATTTTCGCAAACAACACCATATGAATTAATATTCATATATAAAATATCGTGAGATTCACTCACCTTTAATTCCTGCTGCGTCTTCAAATAAAAACCAGGAATCGATCAATGTACGTACGTGTCACCTCTTGTAAACACCTAAGATTATGCAATATCCAATTAGCATAATACACTTCCAAAATAATTCAAATGTTCCTCAAATGTCACCTAGGACATCGGAAATATTAATCGAGACCATTTGACCAAAAGTCAACCGTCGGTCAATGTGGGTCCCACGTCTACTATTCATCAACGGGTCCCACACGAAATCCAAAACTTTCAAAATCCAACCACATGCTTATTTCTAGCATCCTAACATCATATCCAAAAATGGTGATGATCCAACGGTCGGATCATCACGGATCTAACGATCCATAACTATCGTTTAATTGATCATTGATCAAACGACCGAATTTGACAAAAGTCAAAACACAAAAGTTGTTCGTATCGACGAACCAAGCCAAACGGAGAAAAGAACTGCTCCTGGACCGGCCGGACGCGCCGCCGACGCGCCGCCGGAGGTGGCTGCCGGCCGCCGGTCAAGGTGGTCCGATGGCTACCAAATTTTACCAGAATGTAGAACTCAACAAGCCCAACAAGTTTAGTAACTACCTCAAAGTCTGGATCGGAGCGGAAGTGGCCGGAATCGGTGTCGGCAAGTTCTAGATCCAAAACTTCCCGAGCTCAATCCGCCGCCTACGGTGGTTTTCGGTGAAATCCAAGGGCACCATCGTGTTCCAGGGGTTGAGGGCTTCAAAACCCAATACACGAAGTGGTCCGAGGTGGCCGAAAAGTGGCCGGATGACGAAGGAGAAATCGGTCCCCTTTTTGGGCGGTGCGTGCTGCGTCACCACCGAGCAGATGGCGGCCAACCCGGGTGGGTTAGGACCGTCGGTCCTTGCTGCTCCCACTGGTGGGGGAGGTGAGAGTAGGTGGTGGCCGGAACTGGGTCGCCGGAAAAACCAGTAGAGAGAGAAAGAGAGAGAAGCACGGGGAGAGAGAGAGGGGGAGGAGAGAGAAAGTTCCAGAAAAAAATAAAATCTTTCTTTTATAGAAAAAAGTGGAACTTTCGAGGTGCATAACTTCTTCATACGATGTCCATTTCCGGTGAACCAAATTCGTACGAACTCGATTCGACGAGGTCTACAACTTTCATGAATGAAGTTTTCCCAGATTCTCAACGGATACAAAGTTACCTTTTTTAACCTCTCGTAACTTATAATTACCACCGTAATTATCGTTTTACGACGAAAACCCCTAAAAAATATGAATTCTCTCCAATTCACTTCAAATTTCACGAACTATTTAATAAAAATAATACGGAAATTTTCGGGGTATTACATACTTTAAATCCAAGATATTCTATTTTCCACTGCTTGTTTGTTGAATACCCATTCCTATTATTTTTAAGTTTGTAAACCTTATTTGATCATTCTAAAATACAAAAACAAACAAAAAAGATGAAGAAAAAACATTTGATCACAACCATGGAAGCCCAACCTCCACATATTATCATTGGTTAGTAAATACAGTACCGCATATTTCCTACAGAGCAAAAAACAAATTAACTTTTGGGTTTTGTAATGCAATCTCCACTATGAAAGTTGAAACATCTTCTGAACTCTTCTTCTAATATTTCATATCCACATTTGTCAATAACACGAAATACACAATCTATATCTAAAATATACTTTTTGTTCTTTTGGATGAATTCATCTATATGGTAATAACCTTTTACATCATTCGAAGAGGATGCAAGTATATATATCGAAGCTGAAGATCGGAGAAAGAAAAGAAGATGGAGCATCTTCTGCTCGCACTACAACTTGAATAGAGATGATCCATCCTACTATCAGTACGTATTGCATGTACAGGCTCTCAAATGGTTTTCCTCACCATTGTGGTTTAAACTTTAGATTGAAATTTTTTTGTTTCCACTTTAAAGGTTATTATATACTGAAGTACATACCCTTTAACATAATTCAATCATAAAAAAATTCAAATTTTGTACTTCATTAACCTTAACTTTTGTATTTGAAAAATTTATTGGGTTAAACAAAGCATGATATATATAATTAATTTCTTTTGTGATATCTTTCTTATCACCTAATTGGTGAGAAAGGGTGGACAGTTCAGATAGGATTAAAGGTGTAATAAGATGATTATGATTATTTTTTGCAAGGTGCAATTTTCATACACATTTGTTTTCCTCAATAATCATCGTAGTCTCATAATACTCCTTGTTAAGAGTGGCTTTAGTATAAAATTACTCCTTGTTATTTTGGTAAGCTAATGCATGTGGATAGACATACAAAATAAAGTCTTTTGATTCAACACAATAATTTATAATGATTTTTCTAGGGGAAAATGTTACATTGAACTTGCAGTGAAAGTAAAATTACACATAATGACTAACCCTTATAATGTAAGACATAAAAGAATCACTACATGCATAAGTAATCTCACCTAGATCTGCCGGCATGTAGAACGAAGAATAAAAATTCAGATGAATCCCCATCATACAAACCACCATTTGAACCTACACGTAAAAATAACTGAGCTACTCTACAAATCAGCAAATCTTGCAAGCAGGCTTCCATACAATTGTGCAACGCAAGGAGAATGGCCACTAAGGCATGCAAGTCCCACAATCTCATTATTGGATATAGTATGCGCGAAATGCAATTGATGTGGCAACATGTAATTGCGTATTTTATAGCACTTTAATTTTGAGTTATTGACTACAAGGGGAATGGATCCATAGGTGCGTGTGACCTAATATAGACTTTTTAGAGGTTCATTTGATTAAGGTGAGTCAAACGATATCCTAAGTCTCAGGGACGGTTTCATTGAGTAGTTCTTATGATACCTTAAATTCGAAGATACCTATAGTCCTTAAGTCCTAAACTAAGTTCTAACCATATGATGATCGATTGGACTATCGAAATTTTGTAAGGTCGATTCATATTGGATTTAATAATATGTCTCTGATTAAGAGTGTAGGAACACAAGATGGACATGAAAGTGCTCGTCTTGGACATTAAATGTATTGAGCATTAATGATAAACAAATGATTTTTCTCAAAACAAAATGTTTAGAGAAATATAATTTTGTTTTTATCCGAATAAAATTATGACATGGTGATTTATTATTTTATTTTTTTGGCAAACAACAAACAACTATCGTTAACCAAAAGAAACAGTACAAGACCCAGCAAATGGGTATGAACAACCAGAAGCAGACGTGGTGATTTATTGAGTAATTCAATACGTACAGTTCGATAAAATTTCATAATCATTAAGGTGTAATATATTGCATCAGATCGTGTAGATCTTGTCATTATTTAACATTAACTCCATACGATGGCCCTCCATGGCTGCTACATTTTTATTTAATTATACAAGGTATTTATAGCACTGTGTTCCTAATGAAGGACAGGGCAAAGACTTGTGGTTGCACCATCTCCACCATAGTTTTCGATTTTCGCACCCTTCGTCAGCCCTCCAATAAGTTCTGCAGGATCGTAAAAGAACTCCACCTTTACAATTCTCATGTGCTCATCCACCTGTTAACCGAGTCGACCAAAATTTAGCAATCAAGTAGGGAGAGAGAGAGAGAGAGAGAGAGAGAGAGAACATATATACCCTGAAAATTGCGATGCCAAAGAGTTGAACCAACTCTCCAGTAGGGGCATACCCTTTGAAAGGACCTTCCATGTAAGACCAGTGCCTGAACTTGTAGGCTATCACCGGTGGACCGGAATAGACCTCGAGGACCTCGATTGCAAACCCACGTGGGAAAGCAGTCGTGAAAAGCTTATCAGACGATTCTGCTGTTTCCTCAGCTGGTTTGTAGATCTGAAACTTCTCAGGTAGAGAGCTTTGCAGATCCGCATTATAGACTCCACCCATTTTCTTAATACCTTCCATAGTCAATCCTTCTCTCCCTGTAGAGTATATATATATGTATGTAATCATTAACGTATATGTTTCACCAGAAGGTAATTACTCAAGTAGAAACAATTAATATTAATAACTGAGATATATATACCATTTATGCTGAAAGTGAACTTTTTTGGATCAATAGATTTAAAGTCCTCAGGGGCTTTGTGGACAATCTCCATTTCATATGTCTTCAAAAGGTTCTGAACCTTTTCTTCCAGTGACCCAGGTGGCCATATCTTCAAATATTGATTCACGTACAGATTATTAACTACTCTGATCATTTATATAACAGATTACATACATATATAGGAGAGAGAGAGAGAGAGAGAGAGAGAGACCTTGGTTCTGCCTTCTTCAAAGAGCTTGTTAACAATATCGTAGTTAGGGGGGGCACCAGATTTCCAGTGTGTGTTCTTCTCTCCATCTCCATACATGTGAGAACGATACTTATCTTGCTGAACAACACCTGAAGCTTCCATGTTGGAGGTAGACATAAGCGAAAATATGAATTTTCATGGTAGAGTTTAGGGGATATTTATAGAAGTGTATGGTGTACATGCATGTACCAAAATGTATTTTAAAGGGTACTTGATTCCTGGTCAATATTTTAAAGGGACCTTACATGCATCGACCATCAATATTTTTTTTTTTTTTTGCGTTGAAAATATATTTTAAATTTTAGATATAAAAGCGTACTTGATTCCTGGTCATTTAACATAATTAAACACTTAATCGAACTTAATCTTAACTTTATTCTCCATATTTTCTCACTATCAGAGTTAATCCCAAAGTCTAATAATTAATTAATATATAGTTGCTTTAAAGTACTCATAAGTTTTCCTCGCTATAAGCCATCTTCAATGAGAAAATCTTATTTTCGTCCTAATATGTATCCTTAATTTTGATGAGAGAACTATTCCTCATTGCTGAAAGTTCTCATTAATGACGACAAACTTTACTTTGTCGTTGTAGGTTTTCATTTTGATTTGCTCTTCATTGTTCATACCCTCCACCCACACGTAGACCTTATCTCAACAAATTAATTAACCCACTACCATCCAAACTACTTATATATAATAGCTAGCTCCCAGACAAAACCCTAACCTCACATCAATAATTGACTATTACATTATTCGATCAGGAAGAGTAGAGTACGTGTAATACTTTAACTATTAACGTAAGAAAATTCAATCCCAACGAGTGCTATACTTTTATATTCCAAGGAAATTCCTATGCAAACAAAGAATTGGTCTTTTTGTTTTTGATCTTTTCTGCTTTTCCTTAATTAATCCTTCCTTTTTCTTGGTGCAAATGGAAGATGAGATGAACATATATATACGACACTAAATTATAGAAACGTGACGCCAAAGTCATAATTACTATAATCATATATATACCGAGGATTATAAGAAATAATTAAGCATCCAGGCACACTGCTGTGAGTTGTGGCCAAGCTGCACGTTTTCTGAAAGGAATAGATAATGTCCATCGATCCATACATATGTACCTAATTATTAATTGATATCTGTCATATATTGGCATGCTGCATTCATGTGCTTAATTGAATTCTAGCTAGTTTAACTTTTGCTAGCTGACCTTAATTTGCAATTTTGCATACAATTCTTAGAGCAACTTCAGATAGGCCAAACCAAATGGGATTGAATTTGCTCACCAGCAAAACTTTGGTGGTGATATCACCAACTAATCAACTCCTGCCACGTACTTAACTATGGTTCACAATTTTTAATTTTGATTTTCTGTTATTTTTTGATAGTTTTCAGTCATCTCTCCGTGGTTCTCTCTTCTCCTTTCTCTCCACCTTTCTCTCTCATGTCTCATCCACCACCACAGCTACAACCAAAGCCTCTCTCATCTCACCCAAAACCCATCTACACTCTCAAACACAGCCAAAACCTCTCAAAACACCACAACATCTCTCTGCATCTCTCTCTCCCTTTAAACTCAAACACCTCAACCACCGCCAAAAACCCATCAAAAATTCTCAATCGACGGCAATCCATCTCCGCCACATCTCCTTGGGCGGAATCCACCCTCTCCAATCTTGACGCCGCCGGCGACGTTCAATCCTCACCGTCTCCGACCTCACCAAATCAAAGAAAACGTCCTCTTCGGCGTCCTGGACTCCTGGTAGCCTGAGAAAGGAGTTGGGTTTGTGGTGATGACAATAAAAAAAATGAGCAGAAGAAAGGGTGAGAAGAGAGAGAGGGGAAGGTAGTGGTGGATGAGAGATCGGTGGTGCGCAGAAGAAAGGGGAGAACTGAGAAGAGAGAGAGAAATTAAAATATTTAATGTGTTTTTATAATAGTGAACCATAGTTAAGCCATTGAATACGTGGCAGGAGTTGATTAGTTGGTGATATCACCAGCAAAGTTTTGCTGGTGAGCAAATTCAATCCCAAACCAAATGGTCAAATTCAAATTTGACATGTGATGTGGCAATGGTTATTTTGACAAAAGTCCATTCCAATCCATAGGTCAAATATGAACTCTCTCTCTCCTCAGTCCGAGTGCAGAAGAAAAGAAAGAAGGAAGCCAATTGGCCCAATTGATTAAAACCCAATAAACAAAGATTTGGCTGAAACTTTTTGCTCGGTCAAATTTGGCTGAGAAACTCACATTGTCAAATACACGTAGGATTTGGCTATTGGGTTGGAGTAGTTTTACATTGTCAAAAATTACCGTTGAGCCTCCAGCTAGATTTTGGCCTATCCACTGGAGTTGCTCTTAGTGTCGAGAATTATTCCAAGGTAGACAAACGTGAATTACTAGGGGTGGAGACGACTTAATCATCAACTAAAAAGCAATCATTTTTCATCAGTTATTATTCAAACCTTGGTTGTGAGCATTACAAACCCCAAAATAAAAGTAAACCCTAATCTCTAAACTATGAACGAGATATGAAAAAAATAAATATTAACCGTATATCAATTAAACAAATCTCTCCTTTTATATATATATCTCAAAAATGATCTTTATATATATGACTCAATCTCTATTCATCGCAATGTTTTTCTTTCCTCTTATAACTGTGTTGACTCTATTAATTTGTATGATGTGTAAAATCGGGAGGCGGGAGGCGGGAAGGGGGGTGGGGGGGTGTGTTTGGACCCCAGCATGCCCAAGTGTGGTTCCGCCTCTGTGTGCGGAGTAAGTTTCAGAGTATCACACGACACTGCCACGTAGTGGTCCGGGCCAATAGCAAAACAAGTTAGCAACACTTTGGCGGACTGAAAATATGACGTGAAAAACAAAGTTTTTTTTTAAACTGGACCAATCAACAACAAGTGTTTACTACTTTGACCAATCACATTAACCCGGACCACAATATACGTGGTCGTCCGGAACTATATAATAATTTTATGTGCGTCAGGAAAAAGAAGAAGAGTGATGGGTGGTAGAGCGGAATTTCTGAACGTGGGAAGGGATACAATGATGGAGGTTTTTCTCATTTCTATTGTTGATGCATGGCCTGTCGGCCTAGACAACAGTACGAGTGTTTAGTGTGAGAGACTAAGTGTTGTGCATGCATGGATGACACAAGGAAGTATAGTGGTTCACCTCTCCCGTGGGGAGAGGCTACGTCCACTTGGTAATGTCCACTATGTCTGAGAGAGAAGTACAAGCCCATGTGATGGGATAACTAACTCATGGATCAGATTAGGGATCCATGACTAAGAGGGAGAAGGCTCCTTTTATAGATAAGGAAGCTCCTCTCATAATACAAGTCTCCAATGTGGGATGCAAGTCCCATTTGCCTATCGTGAACCCTTTTGGCGAGCATGGTAGGCACGCCTCCCGGCGAGGTCTTGGTCGGCTTCCACCATAGCGAGGTAGCTCGGGTGTCGGGCTAGGTCCCGCATGTCATGGACGGGGTCCCACATGTCATGTGGGCCCGCTAAGAGTATGTTGATTATACTTGGTGGTATGTAAGGCATATGTAGTATGAACATCTATTCTCTCATATTTGTATTTTGACATCATAACACTTTGTAAATAAATTGGTTTGCAATTTGTTAAAAAAAAAAAAAAAAAATTGCAATATTTTTTAACATATAAAGGGTAAATGTCCAAAAAGAGTTTTGACTGATAACTTATCTTAACTGATACTAGAAGAGCAACACACATACTGTGTGTGTGTATTTATGAAAAAAAAAATTAAAATATAAATAATTATTTGAGAATATAGTTATTGCAAAGAATGGTTATTGGAAAGAGAGGGAAAGGGGGAGACCAATATGAGATTGTATTTATTTATTTAGTTAATTTGACAATTGCGATAATATCTGCTTTGAAATTAATTATTAATTTTGTTTAAGTAAATATAAAATACAATAACAAACTGAAAGTAAATTACAAAGTAAATAACACAGGAATAGAGCGTATCTTTATTGATGAATATGTGGCTTTATATATAGAGAAACACAAAGGGTACAATCTATATGTCAATAGGAATTCTATTCATAATGTAATCCTTATGCTATATTAACTAAAATACTCCTAGATTGACTAGGCACACATGAAGTGGGTTTCATTCAACAAATTTTAAGTTTTTAACCTAGATAGAAAGGGTATTATCGAATTTTTTTTTCAAAGTGGAGAAACAACAAAACCCCTGCTCTCTTAATTAATACAGATAGATGTATGACATATATTTTTCTCTCTTTTTTTATTACAATTTTAGTATTTATTCAACTTTATTCAAAGTTTTCCAAATTTTTATTGAAACTATTATAAGATCGATAAAGGGTTTTATTATTATTATTAGCAAAGGCTGTACTTTTGTAGACCGAACTCGATGGTACACAAACTTTAAAAACACTTAAACATATGACTTGGACTCGATAAAACCGATCTTTTTTTTATTGTGAGAACAAGTGTTTATTAAATTATCTAGCAAATAGATCCACTACACAAATTTAGAGTACAACCCCGCGCCACAGATGCCAAGACACCGCTCTAATTACAACCATTAACAGAAAGCAAAGGCATATTCAAACCCGACAAGACACCGGGAAAGCCATACAATCTCTGCCAATGTGACCATCGAAGGAAAAAAGAAGGAAGCCAAGTCAGTAAAGATCCGGATGAAACCCGCCCTTGAGGAAACCACAATGAATCCATCTTAGAACTCCGTTAAAATTATCGTGCACTAGCCACTAGGTCATTTCTAATTTAAAAGGGGTGAAATTAATGACTAATATGCCCTCACAATATACAAAGGTTCAACAGAATTAGGACTCTACTTCTCCCTCAGCCAAATGGTAGCTACTTTCATGACGAATCTCGACCGTCACTCTTACGTACAGACGTACGGTGACTTCTCAGAGTTTTGCGCCTCTGCGAGATGAAGATTGTGACTAGTTATGGGCTTAGGCCCCTTCTGGGCTTTGGTGTTGTTGGATGCTTCTCCTCTGGGCATGCGATGCCTTTTGGGTCGTGTTTGGGTTTCATAGTTTATGGGATATATGGTGAATGGGGCTGTTGCATGTTGGATTTTGATAGGGGTGTCTTTAATGTGAGTAAACTGTTGAGTGGTTTCGGTGATCGTTGAATGCTAGCTGTTTAAATTATTGTTTAGCTAGGTAGGACCCAGTTTTAAAGATTCAGTAGGTATTAGGTAAAGCTCTTTTTTTTTTTTTTTTTTTTTTTTTTTGCATTTAAAGCAGAAAACGAGCTTGAATATTCTTGAAATGGGTGATTTTTTTCTAGTGTAGCATTTTAAGATAAGTGTTCGCGAGAGTGTGTATTTTGGCGTATAAGCCGCATTATGCCATGTATCCATGTTTAAGCTAGATTAATGATAAGCAAATTATTGTCTTAAAAAAATAAAAATGTTTAAATTAAAATTAATAGATTTTTTTTTTATAGGAATATAATTTTGACTTGGTGATTGTATTGATTATTGAATACAAATAACTATTTAAGAGCATATTTAGCAAACTCTCTATCTTAGCTCGATCCTTAGCTATTTTAGAGAGCATGTTTAGCTTTTCAGCTATTTTAGTAGCTGCACTAGTCTCCTAAGTGGCTCTCTATTTTAGCTTTTAGTTATATGGCTCATAAATATAGAGAGCGAAATGAAACTCTCTATTATTTTTATTAATTTAAAACATTCATTTTTAGTTATTTTTATTATTAAATACACTTAAACTATTTTTTATTCATTAATAAAATGATTTAAATTCAATACTAGTTAAAGTAGAGAGCGTTGGTGCAGACGTAACTGGCTAGCCAAAATAACTTTTTAGCTACTTTGGCTAAAATTTAGTTAAAAAATAATTAACATTTCTAAAAATATTCTAAATAAATATACTACAGCTATAGTCTTCTCTTTATAAGTAAAATGTCCTGAGTCTAATAGACAATAATTACCTTTAATAAAATTTTAAAAAATAACTTAATATTGAATGCTTAAATATTATTTTGATAAATCAAATATTTTTATAACCATTAAGGTGTTTATTGGATCAGATCGTGTAGATCTTGTCATTATTTTTCCAAAATTAACTCCATATATATGATGGCCCTCCATGCTGCTACATTTTATTATTCAAACTGCACCTCGAACTAGGTATTTTATAGAACTGATCGTGTAGATCTATGCTCAACCCTAGCCTGTGTTCCTGAGGATAGGGCAACTACTTGTGGCTGCACCATCTCCAACATAGTTTTCAATTTTGGCACCCTTCATCAACCCTCCGAGAAGTTCGCCGGGATCGTAAAAGAACTCCACCTTAACAACTCTCATCTGCTCATCCACCTGTTAATCGCGATCGAGTCGACCAAAATATATAATTAACTAGAGAAAAACTCAACAATCACTTATGAATACTAGACACAATACACACCAGATGGGTGTGGGTATGAGCAGTTATTGAGAGTAGTGTAGTGGGTAGTTATTGAGATAATTATATTTTTTATATTTTATTTTATTATTTATTTTACATTATTGACCATAACTACTAACTGTTTTATAAAGTTTTTTAATGTTTAAAGGGTATTTTGGTACATTTTTTCTGTTTTGATTGACAACCTCACTTCTCTTAAATATAGTATAGATAGATTAGAGTAACAAATCAAGAACGTACATACCCCGAAAATAGCGATGCCATAGAATTGAACCAATTCTCCAGTAGGGGCATGCCCTTTGAAAGGACCTTCCATGTAAGCCCAGTGCCTGAACTTGTAGGCTATCACCGGTGGACCGGAATAGACTTCGATTACCTCTATCGCAAACCCGCGTGGGAAAGTAGTGGTGAAAACCTTATGGGATGACTCTGCTGTTTCCTCAGCTGGTTTGTAGATCTGAAACTCCTCAGGCATAGAGCTTTGAAGCAGTGGATTGTAGCCTCCACCCAGTTTCTTAATACCTTCCATACTCAATGCTTCTCTCCCTATATATTAAGTACGTGGTTTGCAATTAATCTAGCTAAGAGATTAAGTAATGCAAATTACGAAATAATAAGAAGAGAGATTTGTATACCATTCAGGCGGAGAGTGAACTTTTTTGGATCAATTGATTTGAAGTCCTCAGGGTTTGCTTTGTGGAAAATCTCCATCTCATATGTCTTCAAAAGGTTCTGTACCATTTCTTCCAGTGACCCAGGTGGCCATATCTTCAAATATTGATTCACAAACCATTAACTACTTTGATCATGTATATAACAGAGAGAGAGAGAGAGAGAGAGAGAGAGAGAGAGAGAGAGAGAGAGAGAGAGAGAGAGAGAGAGAGAGAGAGACCTTGGTTCTGCCTTCTTCAAAGAGCTTGTTAACAATATCGTAGTTAGGAGGGGCACCAAATCTCCATTGTGTGTTCTTCTCTCCATCTCCATGCAAGTAAGAACGATATTTGTCTTGCTGACCAACATCTGAAGCTGCCATGTGGGAAGTAGATATATGTGGAGATGAGTTTCCTTGAACTTGAAAACTATTCAGACTAGGGGATCTTATATGTAAATGTGACATAATCTAGCATCATACCGTGGAGCGCACCCACCAACTAATAATTAAAGTAATTAACAGCTTTTTTTTTCTTTGTTTTTTTATTTCATTTAACAACACATTATTACAATATATCCATTTGTGTGTATGTGGTTTGATTCCCACTACATAACATTTTAACTACTTAGTGTGGTCAAGTTGATAAACTTGTACTATTCAAGTTGGAAGAGAATTGTTCCTGCATCCTGATAATAGGAGGTCAGAGGTTCGAAACCCAGCTTGGACAGATTTAAGGGGCCTTTGAGTTCGTGCATTTGTCAAGCACCTGAAAAGAGAATCTCTAATAAAATAAAATAAAATATCCATCCATTTGAGACAAGAGAATGTATCTTGAGTTTCATCCTATATGATTACACTGTTAGAGTAGCTCGATTTACAATTAATTAATGCATGTTTAACTTGCGAGTTTCAATTCGATATGTATGGTTGCTTAATGGCTGAACGGAAAACATGAACGCAGCCAGAAACAAAACCAACTGGACCAACGGGCATGTTGAATATAGGTTGTATGTTGACACACAAGTAATTCATTTTGATTTGGTCTTCATAGTTCATACCCTCCACTCACTCCTTATCCCAACAAACCCACTATCTCCCAAACTACTTACAGCTCCCATCTAAGCCCTAACCTCATATTAATGTGATATTTTTGTATTTTATTGACGGTCTATTGATTAATACATTATTCGATCAGGAAGAGTAGTAGGAGAATTCAATCCCAAGTTCCCAACTTTTGCTATACTTTTATTTTTGAAGGAAATTCTATATGCAAACTAAGAATTGGTCTCTTGTTTCTTGTCTTTTCTCTCTGTCCTTCTCTTTTCTTTGCTGGAAATGGAAGGTGATTGAGATGAACACACAACATAAACTATAAAAAAGTACGTGATGCCCAAGTTATAATTGCATAATTTATATATGGAGGATTATAAGAAATAATTAAGCATCAACGTAAGTCTTCTTTCTGAAACGAGGCGCACTCTGCGGAAGTTGTGATATTACTGCACATATTTTGAAAAATACTAAAGTACCTAATTAATTAATTTGACTGAGAGCAAAAGAATGATATTAATTTTTGTGATATGTAGTTTTGCAGACTGCTTAATTTTTTTTTTGAGAATGTTGCAGACTGCTTAATTGATCGAGTTCTAGTTTGACTTTCTGCAGATCTGAAATTCGTGGGACTTTCGATTTGATACCTTGTTAGATTAATATAAGTTTAGCCGCCCCATTATACATGCAATAATTAGCCCCAGTATTACATTATAAAATCAGAACCAAAATGGTACTTAAAACGTACGACTAATTAACAAATCACTAATCAATCAATTAAATTGGTATGAAATGAACCACTTGAAAATTACTTTAACAAATTAATACGTATTGGCTTTTGGTTTCTTTATTAAACGCTAGTGTCTTAATTGTATCCTGGAAGCTAGAAGACTGAATAAGTATACTAATGGGGTTAAATGACCTGAATGCACCGCACATATTAATTAGGTTTCAAATTCAATCCCGGCCGTCATGCAGTTTAATTACTTGGCCAACTTAACAATTAAACCAAGACCAATCTTAATTACTTTCAATAAAAACAAATATTTAAGTAAAACACATTCCAAGTTTGACCAAAATTTGAGAAAAACTTGCAACCTTCATAAAAAGGACCAAAATGTGCAACACCGTACGTCCGTACCGTTGGCTTCTTTAAAAGAAAGAAGAAAATCCATGTCTAGCTAGTATCCTCTGCAAATACCTCCAACAAAAAAGAAGTATCTCCTAGCCTGCTTCAATGTATTTGATAGCATATATGGTAACGATGACCATCACCGCCAAACTCCAAATCAAGACAACGATAATCCCACGCAAGAAAAGCAACATGGGATGTGGTTATCTTGGTTTGTAGACTTTGGTGAAGTCGCACTAAGTATGTCCCTAAACCCTAGGGTTAGAAGGGCCCCCCACCTGATAAGGGTGGATATTAAATAATTTTCAGGTTCACTCCCTGGGTGAACGGGCAGGTTCACCCACCCCCTAGTTAACATATTTGCACTCCATAATTTCATAATCTAACCGTTCATATTATAAATTATTCTTTATAGATCACATCTACAAAAAATCAATTGAATTGGAAATCTTTTGGTCACTCATTCATATGAAATAAATAGACAATTCATCATAATAGTAGTAATTGTTGTCAAAACTGTTTATTTGTTTCATTAATTTGGATGTATGGTTAAACAATCTCTGATTCGATAGATTTTTTTTAAAGATAATCTATAAAAGATAATTTATATTATGAACGGTTATATTATGAAATTATGAAGTGCAAATACATTAACTAGTGGAGCGGGTGAACCTGAAAATTGTTCGAGGGGAATTGGAAGTTGGATCGGGGAGTTGGGAGTTTAGCTTCCAACTCATAACCTAGGAACCAAAACGACCTCACCTCAGTGTGCTGTCGGACATATGTCTTTGGCCAACAAATGAGATTTATAATTCTATAAACCCCAAACTTATTATTGCTTGGTACGTACGTATCATGGTTCTTAATTTAATACGTGAGAGAATTCTTACTCAGTAAGTTGCGCGATTGTCTTAGTTTGTTCACTTCGGTGAACCCCCCACCGATATGAAGACAACCTCTCTTCAGTTGGTAAACCTTTAGATGGTAAACCTTACATATAACGGAAAAATATATGAAAGTACCAAATGGTTTAACAGAGGATAATTTCAAGTACCAAGTTGTCCTCTTTTATTGACTAGGTACCAAATTATCTAAGTAGCAATACGTCTAGTACCATAGAAAGAATTTACCCTATCAATTTAAATATAGAAGAGCAATTGGGGATCATGAATGTAGAAAAGCCTATCATATATAGGCTTAATTGAAGGAGAAATGGAGTTGGAAAAGATTATAGGCTTGTCATATTATTCTTTTAAAAGACTAAGTACTAAAGAGTAAAGGCACTTCCTATATTTTTTTGCGATCGAGGTAGTTGATGAAATAAATTTGTTCTTCAATTGTCATTATTCTACATTCACTGTGTGAAATAATTAAGATGAATTAAAATGTGTGAACGAAGGTTTAGAGAAGACAAAGTGATCGAACTCTTTCCCTACAAAATTAATATTAATTGATTGCTAGGATCGTATACCCATTTTAATGAACTAAAGTGTGATACGTTAAGGTTTAGTAATTTCGAGGCATCATGTTCGTAATTTTACTATTTGGAAGTCAAATAATGAACTAAATCAATTTCGAATAGAATTTGAGAGTTTCTAGAATTTAGTAATTGGGAATAAGAATCTTACATCGAAAACCAATTCTACAATATAAATGTTTATAAGAAACTATATTAATCTTTCTTATCGCCGAGTTTTATAGCGGAGACTTGTAACTAAACAGGACATTAAAATGATTAGCATATGAGTGAAACTTTTCTCAATGGGGTGTGATTGTCTTGGTTTTTTCATTTTGAAGTCCGCATTAAGCATACCCCTAAACCCTCGGGTTAGAAGGGCTCTCCACGCGATATGGGTAGGTAGCAAACCTTAAAATTGTGAAATTTGATTGGAGAGTTCGTTTCACTTTGGTGAAGTCCGCACTAAGTATGCCCCTAAACCCTCGGGTTAGAAGGGCTCCCCACGCGATATGGGTGGGTAGCAAACCTTAAAATTGCGAAATTTGATTGGGGAGGTCGTTTCCAGCTCATATCCCAGGAATCAAGATGACCTCACCTCAGCGTGCTGTCGGGCATAAGTTCTCAACTGAAAATTCTGGCTTGTTAATCTCTATTATATATATATATATGCCTTTAGGATTAACACTGATGAATGACACTATTACAATACGTTTTGGAGGCAGTTGAAAAAAAATTGTCCTCTGCGTTCTATGCATGACTAATAAAACATTGATTAGCGAGGCAAATGGCTTCTAGTGTCTCAATGTATGATTTTTTGTTTAGTTGGATTTCATATCAGTATCTTGATCAATGTTCTATTTTTGATGTGAAATTCTGAACAAAGGTTTAGAGAAGGCAAACCAAGATGAACTCTTTCGCAACAGAATGAATGTATAATGATAACTAAGATCTTATATACAGAGAATTTGAGGTTTTAGTAATTCCTATTTGGAAGTCAGATATTGAACTAACACAATTTTGAATAGAATTTGAGACTATATGGAATATTGGTAATTGGCATTTAGAGTCCCACATCGAGGACAAATTGTATAATGTAAATGTTTATAAGAAGTTCGATGGGGTGTGAGTGAAGCTTAGTTCGATGGAATGTGTTCTCTTGTTTTGTTCACTTCGGTAAAATTGCACTAAGCATGCCCCTAGACCCTCGGTTTTGAGGGCCCCCACTGGATATGAGTGGGTAACCAATAACAAAATTGTTGAATTTGATTGGGGAGTTGGGAAAGCATTGCACCCTACTCATATACCCTGAATCAGGGTAACATCGTCCTCATCACACAAGCACTTTTTGTCACTCTTTTCGGGCCTGTTTGGGATTGCTTTTCGGAGACCCAAAAGCGCTTTTGAATTAATTAAAAAAATTAATTATAATATTAAAAACTTTGAAAAAATTTATAATTTGTTTTGGGTGAGTTTTAGAAGCACTTGAAAGTGGTTTTGAGAAGCACTTGACATGTGCTTCCTCATACAAAAGCGCTTTTACTAAATTTGAAAAGCGCTTTCAGGCATTTCAGAAGCAGTCCCAAACAGGCCCTTCATCTTCTTCTTCTTCTTTTTTCTTTAATTGCACCACATCATTCTGACATATTCCAAGTGCTAGAGCGACCACTAGAGCCTTATAACTGTTTTTTTTTTTTGGAAGTGAGAGCCTTATAACTGTTATCAACAAGATAAGAATTGGCCAAAGCTAAAATCTCGTAGCCACAACTTAAAATCATAGACCAATTTGTCATTGAGAAGTTAAATGCTTGCTTTCGTCATTTCCATTACAAAACTAATAGTAAGATTAGACAAAGAAACAACAAGACCAACGAAAACAATCCAGTTATTCAGATATATACTTTGAAGTGAGTTTCATTTAAGACGTCTGTTTCCAATTAATACAACAAATTATGGAGGGCTTGTGGACGGTTGTCGTTTCTTTTGCTGCTGGAAGAGAGAAGAGCGAGCGAGCAGAGGAAGAGAAAGAAAGAAGACAGTGGCCATGATGAGCCGCCCCTTCCAACCTTTGATACCGCATTTATTGCTATCGCTTTTGCTGCCACTCTCTGATGCAAGCCTGAGGATGACGTCACGCTCTTGCTCTTCTTTGTCTGCAAAATAAACATGAACAAGTACTAGCCAATCAATTCCCACATAAACTTTGAAGGCACATCGATTTGGAAGTGTTTTGTGGCCAGAGTATAAACTTTATCAGCAACAGCCTAAATCACCCAAAATAAAAATTAACTGGACTGTATATATTTAATTCTTTTTTTCTTTTGTATTAATCATATGAGATAATAAAAGACATACTTGATTTTTCATTGATGTCCCTAATGAGGTCAATATTTCCTTCAATTCCAGTGATGCAGCAGTGGAAGGTTATTCCTTCTTCAGATCGACAAAAGCCTATTGTTGACGAAACTCCAGCTCTGAGGAAACAAGGATCCTCCAAAGTGGAAGCCACAAGTTGGGTACTACTTATCTTCTCTTCATCTTTCTCATCGTAGTACACAAGCTGAATGCCACACTCCTTTACCTTGAACTCAGATTTCGTATATATTAAAATAGTCACCTCATCGCCACCTTTCAGTCGATTCCCAAACTTGCAATGACTTAACCATATCACATCTTTTCCCTCACCTGGAACACCAAAGAATTTTGGACCATAGATCCACTTCAGACCCTTGCTCTTGTTACTCACAACGATAATTGTTGGATATTCTGAACCATCAATATGGACAATATTGGTCATAGGATCAGAATCGTTGTTGTTGGATTGTGCTACAACCGAGAAGACATTTAGCCCTCGTATCTTGAGATTGGGAAGTAAAGGCACAGTAAAGGATACAGAGGACCCTCTGCTTCTATGGCTGAACTGGCCTGGAACCTTGTCACCAGGAAGAAATGTGCTGAATATACCTCCTTCATACAGTCCCTATATCATGGAAATCAGATATCAATCAACTCTTTTATTTGATCAACCAGATATATGGAAGAGGGAGAGAGAGAAAAACCTGAATGGGATGCGTTCCTTTCCACCCACGAGAAAAAGATATTGCGGTGTCCATCATGATGGTTTCCAGGGGTTCCAACTTGCTCAAGCTCAATAGGTTGATCATTTCTTTATCAACTCTTTCAATGGGTTCCAACTTATACTGACCCTCAATCTCAACTAGCTTGTCGTTATAACCGACAGACCAATGGTTCACAATTTTGTGCGAAAATGTTATTTTTTCCAATGATGTACAGAAGGCCACTTTCAAATGTCTTACTCCTGGTAGCCTCAGAAGTGAACTGAGCCTCGTACAATCGGAAAACGAGAGTTCATCGATCCCTGAAATACCTCTGATGCAATCTGGTAGACTAGAAATTGGATTCTTGCCTACGTCCAATCTTTTCAATGAGGATAGATTACCGAAATTCCTAGGAAAATCATCATCAAAAAGATTGCAGTTGCTAAGACTTAAGTTTACTAAACTGCACGGTAGATAAGAAGCCCAAGAAATTTCTAGAACTGGTGTTGGCAATAATTCGACCTCCCCGGTTGTAGTGAGTAATCGATGTATTGGAACTCCATCTGCTTCAAACACTTTCAGAGATTCCATCTTCCTCATGTCCACTGGTAACTCATTAAGACTTGAGCAACCAGATATTATAAGTGTTTCCAGTGAAATTAGCATATACATGTTCTTGGGAAGCTTCCTAATACTTTTGCAATTTTCAATATTCAAATATACAAGTCTCTCTAGACTTCCAATGCATTCATGGACATGAACCAAGCTTACACAATCTTTAAGATTCAGTCTCTCTAGATTAGGGACAGTTGAAAAGTCAGGGGATTCAGTGAAGTTATGAGAGTGGCTGAGATTTAGGATCTTGAGTGACGGGAGATTCTGTTCAATAGAAGAAAAGAAAAGAAAAATAATTTGAGAAATTATTCTTACAAAGTATGATTAATCATTGAAAAAACCTTTAAAAAAAATCAAAAGGAAAAGATAGTGTAGACTGTAGAGTGGCATACCTTTTTTCCCCTCCAAAGTTGTCGCAAACTACTATAACACATTTCAAGAGCAACAAGGCTCTCCAATGAAAAATCAGTGGGTAAAGAAGCTAAAGGAAATTTAATCCAACACAACCATCTTAGTCGTTTAGGAAATTCGTGGTAGCATCCACTGAGTGGTACATGACTAAGCTGGAGGAATCTTAGTTTGGGCATCCTTGTAAATGAATTGGTTTCCAAGACTACCTTATTTGAATTTCTTGAAGGAGAGAACGCAGAGAGCATATGCATGTTCAGAACAAGACCTTCAATTGCTTGTGTACCCTAATCAAAACAAACACAAAAGAAAAAAGTTGAATAAGTTAAAGAACACATATGCACAATAAGAAAACATAAGCACATACTGACATACATCAGAGGAGCAAATCTCTTACTTTATTTTCTGTCAATACTTGGAAAGAATCCTTATGATGCCATAATCTAGTGCGTTCCCCTGGCTCCTTTGATTCTAGGCGAACAATTCCTCTTCCCATGTCACGAATCATGTCATGCATTTGAACCTTGTTATATTTATCAATTGTTACCAAACATCTATCAATGAGACTTTGAATGCCCACCTCTGTGAAGAAATCACAATCATCTAATATTCCAACAATGACATCTTTCTCCATTCCAATAAAGAAGCATGCAATATGGAGGAATAAATTTTGGTCATGATCATCTTGTAAGGAGTCGTAGCTTATTTTGAGTTTCTTCAATATTTTACCATTTGGAATGGCTTCCAATTTTTTTAAAGCACTTTCCCATACAGCTATACTCTTCCCAGATAAAGAAGCACCTAAAACTTTAAGAGCTAGTGGAAGTCCGGCACAGTGATTAACTACCCTATTTGAATGATCTTTGTAACTTGGAATGGGATAGTCCTGTCCAAAAGCATGCCAACTAAAGAGCGCCAATGATTCACTATTATCCAAAATCCTAACCTCATGCATCTTCACAGATTGGCAGTGAGCTTCCAACAATCCCGCACAGCTACTTGTTATGATGATCTTACTTCCTGGATGAAACTGATTTTGCATCCGGAGTAATGCAGCTAATTGGTCCACATGATCCACATCATCGAGAACAAGAAAAACTCTTCTAGAGCTAACAGCATCTTCAATCTTAGCAATCCCTTCACTAATATTGTGTATTTTCACTTTACTTCCAGTCAAAATATCATTCAGAAGTTGTTGTTGTAGTCGAAGTAAGCCATTTGATTGCTCTGAAACTTCTCTGATATTTTCAAGAAAACTGCATCTCTCAAACATTAGAAAGTTTGAGTTATAAACAAATTTCGCAATGGTTGACTTTCCTATTCCACGCATCCCATGAATTAGAAGTATGCCAACATCAGTCGATCCATCTTGTAACCACAAATTGATGCCTTTAGCTTGAGAATCAATTCCAATTAGGAAGGGTTCAAGACTTAAGGGAATGCGCCTTAGTTTATCTTCCATTACTCTAACAATTTTCTTGATAAACTTGGACTCGTGCCTAAAAAATTGCAAATAAATAAAAATAAGTCTGAGATATCATGACTTCAAATGTGAAACTGTAATTGAGGTGCATTGGTACATGCCTAATGTCTCAAGGCAATAACGTGACAAAGTTACTACTTAATCTTCGAAATGTTCAAGCAATATGATGCATGTTAAAACAGAGCAAAAATCTACAAATACTTGTTTGAGAATGTGGAATCTATGGTCAAAGTTTTAAATAGATGGAGTAGCTTACCCATCAGCTTCATTGGTTAGCACCATTCCTGCTAGATCTACAACTTCCGTCAGTGCTTTCCTCCATTCCTTCACCTTGTCCTGCAATGATCGATTTCGTTCGTGTCTAGCAAATGCTTTCGCAAAAGTTCCTGTCTGCTTCCTCACGTGGGACGGATCGACGTGGTAGAAGACAGGTAAAACTACATGGTCAGCTGTCCTCTTGCGTTCCATGATCATGACAAGCTCGTCAAGGCACCATCCGGACGAGGCATAGTCTTTTGAAAACAGAATGACAGAACTTCGTGACTGCTTGATGGCTTTTTCCAGCTCCGGCTTAATATCTTGTCCCCTTGGAAGTTCATCGTCATCTCGAAACGTACGAAAGCCAGCATTGACAGAGGCCGTGTAGAGGTGGTCAGTGAAAGTCTTGCGAGTGTCTTCACCTCTAAAACTCAAGAACACGTCATAACTATATCTGGAACGATAATTTTTGGAGGAAGAGGGGGCTGCTTGATGAGCTGATCTGACCAGAGCCATATCCAATCTCTTCAACAAACAGACTGAAGCAAATGCACAGATTTTGCTTCCCCTTGACGGGGTTATCTCCGAGTAAGAGTGGGGTAGAATCCTTTATAAAGAGATTAGAGATCTAATAATTCTAGGAATAAAAACATCACTGACATGCTTATTTTCTTGAAAATTTAGAGCAGTCCTATTAGTCAAGCAAGTCAAAGGAAAAGATATCCTTAGATTCATCAATTACTTTGATTAGGCAATTAATGAGTTTTAGATTATAGGGGTAACACTAATCCCAAATTGACTCGAACAAAAATTAAGGAAATTACTTTTAAAAAAGGCAAATTCTCAAAAAAAAAACAGTTTGGTATAATACTTCAATAACAGAACAGAGGGGGATAAAGATTTGGAATTTCTAACCTGCTAAACTCTTCTTCGGCTTGGGAACGATCAGAGAGGCTATCTGTCCAAGCTGCACTGCCACTCACTGTTGTTCGTCAAAATGGGTCGTCCTGGGTTTCATCGCTGCTTTTGCAAGACTTTGGAATGTTCAGATGCTTGTCTGGATTGACTAATAATAAAGTATGCAAAAGGGTCATAAGGAGGAGAAATTATTCTGTGTATCTGGACCATACCTTTTTCGTGGTGGTCCGGAGCAATCTTATTGGTCCATAGAACATTTTATATTGATTAACTATACTTTATGCATTGAATATTAATTTATAAACCAATAAAATTGCTCTGGACCACCATAAATGTTTGGTCTGGGTACACATAATAATTTCTCCATAAGGAGAGGCTGTATGCTTTTACAATTTTTCTATTTAGAATTTTTATTGCAACAAATTAAATAAACATATAAACTTTAAGAAAGAGAAAACTCGATTAAAGAGAGAGTTCTTTCTCCCTAAACCTTAGCCGCCGCCGCCATCATGGCTAGTCTTTCCATTGCCGCCCAAGTGCGTCATGTCCTCTTCAAAGTCAGCATCAGTCGATTTTCAGTCCCATTCTCTTTGTTGTTTCGATGGTCCATCAAGCGACGCGATCCATATCATCTGTTATAGTATAAGTATTAATTATGTCATAAGGATTACCAGTGCATAACACAGCTCAGTGGTAGTGTTGGGCTTGCGTGCGTAAGGGGTCGTGTGTTCTTTTTTTTTTTTTTTACACACACACCCTCACCCCACCCCAACCTGATATCTAACGGGAGTCGAACTCAAGATCTCTCCAGGACAACTTTGATGTCAAACCACTACACCGAGTCACCAACCACCTTAGATGAGTTCATATCTCCTTGGATAATTCTTGGGTTCACCCCCTGGGCATGGGTGAACCTGTATATTCACCCCTCATTGTTATTAACGTATTTTCATCTTATAATTTCATAATTCAACCATTCATATTTTAAATTATCCTTTATAGATCACTTCTGCAAAAACTCAATCGAATCAGAAATTGTTTAGCTATCCAACTTTATGAAATAAATGTACGGTTTAACAACAATTACTACTATTATGATGAACCGTCAATTTATTTCATATTAATGAGTGACCAAATGTTCTCCAAATTGATTTATTTTTTGCAAATATGATCTCTATATTATGTTATAATACATGAACGGTTGGATCGTTAAAATTTAAATTAAAAATGTGTTAATTGGAAGGGGATGAATATGCATGTTCACCCAAGGGGTGAACCTAAGAATTATTTCTTCTCCTTGTGCACAAATTCATTTTTATTTACTAGTTGAATGGAATGGACGAAAATGCCCTTGAAAAAATCTGAACATTTTGCCACGTCAGCAGTTAATTGAGTTATTTAACACCGTTAGCCATGGAATCGTTTAGGGATTAAAAGTGAGGTATGAAAACCCAAAAATTTGATACTTGAATATGAAATTGAAAATTGCCCTATAATTCGGGAAGTCTTTTATAATTAATCATTGTTTTCAATCGTTAGCCATGGAGGTATGAAATTGTTAACGGAATCAAAAGTGAGGTATGAATTGTATTTGATTCATGAGAATTGCTCCTAATACTCATATCAGATTCGTTTGCTCCTATTTGATTACAATTCGGTACATTCGTAAATCAAATCCGATCGATCCCAAGATGCATCAAAGAAACAAAACTTGAAAATTGAGGAAAATGACTATTCTACGGTTGTAAAAACTAACCGAGGACAAATATCCACATGTAGTTCCTTCTTATAGGACTTAAGAGGGGAGACACAATTGCTAGAAGTCGTAATGGGCCGGGCTGGCCTAGACCATTGTTAGTGGGCTTAGACTGGACCGGAGAGGCCTCACGAGAGATAAAGATGTTTTCGGGTTGGGTTAGGGTGGGGTTCAATCAAAATTTCAAAGTCTAGGCTTGACCCTATAATTCGGTCCTTACGAGCCGGACCTCTTTTATCGAATAGTTAGGATCATGTTCTAAATATGATGCACTTTATCAACAATGTGAAGTGTATTAATAGACAATTAAATGTTGTAGACAACTCTCAGCTTCAATTGGTCTCAATTCTTCAATTCATGTAGCAAGGGAGCTCATTCAGGGTACGAGGCTCTACCATACCAAACGCCTTGCTAACACAGCTGCACACTTTCTAGCTAGACATTCTTTTACTTCTGACCAAGACTTTGATCGGTCTTATGTCCCTCCAAATTTCATATTTGTTGTTCTAGTTTCGCAACTGCGCCAAAAGCTTGTTGGCATTAGCGTCTCCCTCAAGTATAAGGGGCACAAGTAATAGTTAGCTTTATTATTTTCTTTTGTAGTTAGGGACAGTTTGATGCCCCGAACATGATTGTAGACATGTTATAATATTTTTCTTAAATATTCTCTTTTATAGATGAAAGTTGTTTTGCCAGATAATCATTGATGATTTTTAATATATGTATCGATCTTTGAGTGCACTCTTAAATGCTTGTGTTAGGATCTATTATTTTAATTAGAATATGTGCATGACCGGTTGTCCCATCATATGTTCTAATAAGAAACAATTGTTGATTGCGGTTAACAAGTAAAACAATTTATAGGTATCATAGATCATACATCATAGTTCTAATTGTTCTATGTGCTTAGTGATTACTCAAACTTTCTTCGAACGCCAACGACTACTATGTGTTAAATCTAGGAGTGCATCACCTTAGGTTATAATGTTAGAGCTAAGTTGTGTTCAGTGCATCACTCTAGTTTGATTCAATAAAGTTTTGTATGTTCCTCTAAAAAAAAATTCTAATTATGGCAGATCCCATAAATAATTTAGGAAATAGAGTAGGAAGATATCTAATGTATCATTTAGAATTTAATGTTGGTCTAAATCTAATAATCTAAAAATCATTGGATTATATCATAAAAAATAAAAGCTACAATGATGTTTATCTAAATATCTTAAGATTTCCAACGTAACGACCTAAAAAAGAAAAATAAGATTCTCAAAAAAAAAAGAAAAAAAAAAGAGAAAAATATTTGTGCTGGACAACCTCATTAAATCACTTAACGTTCAAATTTAAATATCTATTTTAGACTGTTGCATACCATCCATTTGTATCAAAATTTGAATTAGAAGATGTAGAAAACTGCTGAATTTCAAATGATGCGTGCGAGCCTTGCATCTTTTTAGAAATTTAGATTCATTCTGTGTAATATTGTGTTGCCTTATTAACAAATTTAGCATTAATTCTTATGATCAGATACGTATCCATATATTTTTAAGAATCACTTTGCATAAATATTGGGAGCTTTATTTGGTAAAAGAGTGAAAGAAAATCTGCCAATAACACACAGTACACTTAATTATGAAATTAATCTTCCCCACACAGGCTTTTACCTAATTTGCTCTAATCGATCACATCTTAGTCCATAGATTTTAGACAAGGTTCGGTGAACTTATAATGCAGTCAAAATCTCACTAGATACGTATCTTCATATGAAGATTGTCCCTGTGTATATATTAGCAGTATATATAAACATGCAAGCAAGGGCTAATTAAGCTGCACATATATATCGATCAGTTCATAGTCTCTTTCGCTAAATACAAACACTTTTGTCATCTGGATAATGGAGCAAGTAGAGGTAGTCATAGTAGGTGCAGGTCCTGCTGGTATAGCAACCTCTGCGTGTCTTAACCGCCTCAATATCTCAAATGTCATACTCGAAAGAGAAGATTGCTATATCTGATGCGCGCAAACAAGACCCAACAACCACTACACCATAAGTTCAACTTCGTATATATTTGGCTTCAATTATATATATAGCCTTATATACAATACGATACGAGAATAAAATAAAATATTTATTATTATTAGAAATAAAATAAAATAATTTCATACATTAGCCAATGTTTTGTAAGCTCATCATTAAAATCGAGGCTACGAAAGCAACTCAGATTTTATTAAAGATATTAGCCAAGGCTTTACACTCAAAGTTCCATCTTTATCTTAAATCAAAACTAAATCCAATGTCTTGGCAAACATGTCATATTTCATCAACTTGAAAAACATAGAGACTTAAGCAAAATCAGCTTCCAAAGTCTTTAATCCTTAAACTCGACGTCATGATCATTGCAGTTACATTCTCATATGTATTGCAAACTATGACTCATTGATCAGACGCTCCATATTATTAATAGACATCATAAAGATGATTCTCCATTGATTAAGGCGTACATGCTCGGTACTCACGGTCCCTAGGACGGTGGCAGATTGCCTTGGCCGGTGACGGTGCTGCCATAACTAGTGGCGTAACAACGCTGACCGGCGCTGACCGGCGGCGTCCCTCTTATAGGGATGGCGGTCTTCTCTCACTCTTTCGCGGCCCTATGCTCGCGTGCTCGCTTGCTCGCGTGATCGCTTATTCTTATGGCGATTACATTCCTGAGCAAATCAATCTTACGGATCAACGTCTGGATTAGTCCCTAGATTTAGGATTTTGCTTGTGGCGTCCTCCCTTAGAGATGCCATTATAATTGGTCTCCAGAACATGTCTAGTTCTTACAGGCCTCACATTATAATACTTTTACAAGTATCATCATCATGCCTTTCCTCAAGGCAGAGATGGGAAGGTGGTGAGAGTTTCTCAATCAATTGTTCTTCTGTGATGATTTTCCACATAGATACATCAAGTCTTTGATGCGGAGAATTTCCGAATTATATCTCATGACTTCATCAAAGCCAGATAAGCGGAGATTAGTCCATTATTCTTCTAAATTCGGAATGATGAATGTTACCATAACATTCATGAAGCGCTTCTAGCGCTAACCTCTTTCATGAGCTCAAACTGGAGTGTCATGTTCATATGGCGTTTCATCAGGAAAAATAACCTGGCATTGTTAATCTCAGTTTGAGGGTCTAGAGCGGTTTATTCAAAACCACGCTCATGGATTCGAGCTAGAAGCTCTTGTGCGAATAGGTACATTAGAATATCATGAGCCCATCTCAAAATCTAATGTCTGTAGAATCCAATGGACTAAAATCGAGTTTATTCATGTTCTATATCCAAAATATGGAAAACAAGAATATAGTGTGTTTCGGAGTCAATACTCCCACGAAACAATAAAGGGTAAGTTTCGGAGTTAATACTCCCACGAAACAATAAAAGGTTTCTGAGCAATCTTTGCTCCTAAGAAACGCTTCCAAGGATTTTGGATTTAGGTGAAACTTTGGTGTTGTATGGTCATAACCTTAAACCATTTCGGTAGCTCTACTCGGATATAACCAGGTAAGTTATAAGAGATGTCGGTGGAGCAAGCTCTCTTAATACCACTTATCTCAAACTTCTTACCTAGGCATCATACCCAAGTAGGTGAGCCTAGTTGTGTTTAAGTTATGAACCATAGGCCGTTTCTTCTCTACGGATTCCTCATCCGGAGGTGAATTCTTCAATAAACTCCTCGTTCAAAGTCTCTTCTCTCTACGAATTCCTCATCCGGAGTATTAGCTCGAACTCCCAGAGTTCGGCGCTTGAGAACATCACCAATAGCATGATGACATTAGAGGTGCTCATGACTTACACATACCGCAAGCGATATGAAGCTCGATCACTCCCCTAATACTTCTCATAGTTTGGTGAGTCTCGTATAATATCTCACATTATAGAAAGGTGGGTAGAAGAAGGGAGGTTGCAAGTCCCCGGAGAAAAGAAAGAGAATTTTAAATTTAGAAAGCAGCAACTTTTATAAAAGCTTACTTAGATTCTTTTATCGGATTACCTTGAGTACCAATTCTTCGAAATCTAATATCCGGAGATCCAACGGTCGGAACTGGATGAAATTTGAACCGGGAGTAGTCGATACGCAGAGGGATTAATCACCACATTTTCTGCTTAATCCAACGGTTGAGAAGAGAGAAAATCGCTTCTGAAGTCAGTTGTTCTGTCCAGGCAGATTCTCAGATATTGGTGTAGGATTAGCCGGTGGTGGTTTGTGACGGTTCAGCAAGTGGCCGGCAGCAAAGGGTGGTGCACAGAAACAAGGGGATGGTGCACGGTTGTAATACCCTGAAATTTCATCATTTGGTAATTAGAATTATTAAATAATCAATTGTATAATATATGGATTGGTGGTGGTTTGAATTGATTATTTACCAAAAAAAAGGTTAATTGTCGAGAAGTCAAAGTTGACTTTTTATCCGTCAAAAATCTCGAAAAACTTTCTTCACGAAAGTCGTAGACCTCGTCGATACGAGTTCGTAGACACGAAGTTTGCTTAAATCGGAGTTCATATGAAGAAGTTATGACGTAAGGAAATCGAGTTACTATTTAAGAAATTTCCTTACAATTCAGGAAAGTTACTGTTCCGGAAAGTTACTATTTGGGAAATTTCCTAATTATTCAGGAAATTTACTGTTTAGAAAATTTCTTTACTGTTTGGGAAGTTACTGTTGGGAGGGTTACTATTTGGAAGGAAGCTTCCGGAAGGAAGCCTATTTCTTCCTTCTTTCTATTTCATTTTCTCTCCCTCTCTCTCTCTTTCATTTTTTCTCTTCCTCTCTCCGTGCAAAGTCTCTGCTTACATGGTGTTTTCTCCTCCGGCTACCGGCGGCCATCAAAATCTATTGGGCTTTGAAGCTCTCGATCCCAGCAACCTCCCGGTACTCACGGATTTCCAAATCGACCACCGTAGGAGGCGGAATCTCGACAGGAAGTTTTGAACTTCGGAGCTTGCGGCAACGATATCTCCTTATCTGTTGGGATTTGATCTTCGAGGTAGTTACAAAACTTGATCCTTGTGTTGTATAGAATATGTTGGTAAAATTTGGTAGCCATCGGAGATACTTGACGGCGGCACTGCACCGCCACTGGTGGTGGTGCATGGCTGCAAGTGGCGGCCCGCATGGCCAAAACTTTACGTCCAAAATTACGTACTCGTCGATACGAGCGCGTCGGTATGTTCGAATTTCAAAAATTCGAACGTTTGGTTAATCATTGTTTAATTACAAGTCGGATGGTACTATTCACGATTTGTGATGTTGTGACCGTTAGATCGTCGCCAAACTTGAATATATTGCTAGGATGATAGTTACAAGCATGCTGTATAAATAGATCGTTAAAATCTGATCGTTTGTTTAATTATTGTTTAATTACAAATTTTAAACATACATGATACGATCTGTGGTGATCCAACCGTTGGATCGCCACCATTTTTGAGTATGTTGTTAAGTTGCTAGAAATAAGCATGTGGTTGAAGTTTGGAATTTTAGAGTTTCGATGGAAATCGATCGTAGAAATGTTGATGTGGGACATACGTTGACCGACAGTTGACTTTTGGTCAAATTGTCCTGAATTATAGTTTTTGATGTCTTGGGGACATCCGGAAAATATTTAGAGTATCCGGAGATATTGTGATATTTCGGAGTAGAAGGTGTTAATTTTGAACTATGATATGCTAAATGGAAAATTGCATGTTCATAGGTATTTTCGGGATTCAGTAGCTCAAGTTTATCTTGTCGATTACCCGGTTATTTTTAAAAAGACGCAGCGGGATTTCGAGGTGAGTAAATCTCACCGTTATATTGTGACACTAATGTGAATTGTGTGTTGGCCTAAATTTCAGTAATAAAATGTTAATCATACTTTTATAATTAAATAAATGTTTTAAATTTATGAACTTGATCGACTACGGTTCATGGGTAAGTAAAACCCGATTTATAATTAAATGCTTTCAAAATTGAGATTTATAAAGAAAAATCATTATTTATGATTTATTGATGTTAGAATGTCATTGATCACAAATTGATGCATGATGATATATGTTGTTATAACTGTGTGGTATGAGTTATTTGTTTTGTGGAAAAACATTATAAATTATGATTGGAAAATCTGAAATTGTTTATGGAATCATGGAAGTATTGAAAAGTGAGGCCAAACGTACCTCATTCAGTTAGAGCTCTAGTCTGTCGCCATAAGTACTATCGCCAAAGTGGTGGTGAAAGGTAGTACGCACTACTGCCAAATTTAAGTGGTGAAAAGTAGTGTTATTTGAAAGGAAATAAGTATTCTCGCGTCTATTGTCCAAAAGTAACATTATGAATATTTCAAAAGAAATAGATGGAAATAGTGTGATGTTATACATTTCGAAATGATTTGTTATGACTCGACAATCCTTCTAAAATAAAAGAATTGTGATTGATTATTGTTGGATTGTATAATTGCGATATTATGCATGATGCTAAATAAGTGCATGTAATTGTTATTATGAATATGAATTGGAGTAAGGAACATGATTTACTCATACAAGCTTTATAAGCTTACCGGGTGTGTTTATACCCGGTGCACCATTCAATGGTGTAGCGGTTGATCGTGCAGGTGAGAGGAACGAAGAGTGAAGTTAAGGATTTCGTAGCAGTCTGGATTAGTGTGGGTGTGTTTCCAGCTGCATAAGTTTATTATTTCAGACTTCCGCTGTTAAATAAACTCTGAATGAGCATTTACTTAATATTGTGATATTTCATTGTATTATGTAAATTTGTGGAATGTAATATTTGACTCTAAAGAACGAGTCTATATTTACATTGTTGGCTTGGAATGTGTGTCGTGCATTTGGAATAAAAAGAAAAAAAAAATTCCTGTGCAATTTATTGTTGGATTCCAGGCTTCGCGTCCCAAATCGTTATTGATAATAACAAAAAGAAGTTATTTCATTTGAGAGAAAATCTGGGGCGTGACAACGGTGGTGCAAGGTGAACACGGCAAACCTAGGGTTTGGGTTCTAGGGTTTTTGATCTCAGGGTTAGATGTTCGTGCTGATAACGTGTTTAAGGATATATGAAATACAACCACAAGACAGAAAGTAAATACAAAGTAAATAGCACAGGAATAGATCGTATCTTTATTGATGAATATGTGTCTCTATATATAGAGAAACACAAGGGTACAATCCACATCATAATTGGAATCATATTCAATGTATAATCCATATGCTATACTAACTAAGATACTCCTAGGTTGACAAGGCACACACAAAGTAGGTTTCCTTCAACAAGTTAGCATTATTTTATTTTTTTAATGCTCACTTTCAATTTATGAAATTATTTTATTTTATTTCAACTAATAATAAATCATTTTATTTTATTTCTACTATGCTTGTTATGGATGGCAAAACGGCCAAAACCTGATAATGAGGATTTCATGGTTATCATCATCACCAACAAATAACAAAGAAATCCACCAATTTTTCATTCAATTGGTTTTGAAGGAAACTAGCTAGCTAATGCAAACGATGAAGGGATTGTAGTGAAAAAATATAAATTCTACATGCATGAATATGTAGGTACCTTTCTTTCTCCAATCTTGATCTTTTCAATGCATCCGACATCGATGATAGGGGCTTGACCCTTGTGTTGTTTGAGATAAAATGGCCCCAAGGTTGGCTTTTGAATCCACTCGGATAAATTTCCAAATTTCAATTTGGTTAAGATCATCACAATGCCATTGACAACTTTAACTGGAAGGTATTTTGACAAAACCATTCCAAGGAACACGAGTTCCTTGGTAAGAACATGTACCTGTAAATAATTTATATAAAAGTTGGTAAAAGAACTAGAAAATATGAAAAAGGTAAGATATATATGAATACAAATGTAAAATCTTAGTTTGATAGTCCAATTTAATTTGTTGTCTTTTATCTAATTCATAAACTTTGAGTAATGTTGGGCGAATTACCTTTTTTGGTTCCACTGAGAACTATTATGTGGTAGCTAATGTGGGATAGCCGCTTCCACAATTAGACTAATCAGAATCTTTGATTAAATGATGTGGCTATGACACATTAGCTGCCACATGAGGTGGTTTCTAAGTGCATGGTACCAAAAAATGAGGTTCATATAGTATTATTTGTAAAGAAAGTTTGCTATAGCTAGCAAGCAGAGAGAAACTTTACCGGGCTACGAACAACAATGGAAGTATTGGCGCCATAATTAGATAAGTCGTAGGCAATTTCCATTCCGGAATTCCCAGATCCGACAACCAAAACATCTTTCCCGCGGTACTTCCTACCATTCTCATACTTGCTTGAATGAATGAATTCGCCATTAAAGCTAACGACCAAACCTTTCGTCTGAGGAACGTAGCCTTCACTATTTTCACCAGTTGCTACCTCAAGAAACTTCCCATATATCGTACGTTTCTTGTACACCCAATCGTGTGTTGTTGACAACGACACACCATTTTTCTACATCCTCATCATAAAAAGCAGTCTCCACACTTCTATGGTAGAAAGGGTTTATATTGAAAGTGGATACATAAGTATCCAGGTATTGAATAAACTCTCTCCTAGGAATATATGTGGGTGCATCTTCAGGAAACGACATATAGGGAAGTTCACAGAATTGATTTGCCAAGTGAAGCTCCAAACGATCATACGACCTATTCTTCCAAAGAGAAGCATATAGGTTGGGGGTTCAATTCCTATTGGGTGCAAATTTGTGAGGTCTTTTTTATTTTGCTATGAATAGTATAGTATGAAATGACGAAAATACCCTCCTCAGAATTGCCACGTCAGCAGTTAACAGCCCAAAACTAATTGTTGGATGACATTGATCAAATCTATAGAGTATAGGGGTATAACTGATGAAATTGAAAGTACAGAAACTGAACTGATGTGGATGTGGAGTGTAAAGTACAAAGTAGTAACTTGAAATTAGCCCAAAAATAAATGAGGAGAAATAATTAACGAGGTTCGGCAAAGGTGTACATAGATAAATTTCTCTCTCCCCCCCCCCCCCCCCCCAATTCTCTTTTCTAGCTTGTTGTGTCTTTCGCCTTCAGCATATGCCTCATTTTATAGGCAAAGGGAGACATGCATGAGGTGCAAAAACTAGTCATCCCAATTCTATTATGGGTTATCCACTTCCATTAATACACAACAATTAATTTATTTTATGAAAGAAGGAGTAAAACTATAGTATGTTAATATTTTTTAGGGAAAAAATCACTTTTAGTCCCTCAACTTTGACCCATTCGACACTTTAGTCCTTGAACTTTGAAATATATCACTTTAGTCCTTGAACTTTGAAAAAAACTATCACTTTCGTCCCTGACCGAAGTTTTCACCGAATAAACCTCCGATTCCGGCCAATTCGAACGATAACACATACTGGGCTTTGAAGCCTTCCTTGAGGCGAGTTCAACGCCACCAACCCCGCCTCAAACCATTGCTGGACAGCGGAGAATTTTACAATTAAAGTTTCGGCCACCACCGGCTTTCGGGCTAAATTCGAGTCATTTTAGGCCGTATCGAGCTTAGCCCCAGTTATAAAAGTTACTCCTCTCATCTATGCGAACATTTTGGCATAGGTTTTGCACCATTTTTTTCCGGTCAGGGACGAAAGTGATAGTCGGTGTTGAAGTTCAGGGACGAAAGTGATATATTTTAAAGTTTAGGGACGAAAGTGTCGAACGAGTCAAAGTTGAGGGACTAAAAGTGATTTTTTCCCTATTTTTTATACATAATGAGGAGAGAAAGTCCTTATTAAGGTAAATAAGGTACACTAAAATTTTCCATGAAGGAAGTATCTCCCAATACTCTGTCATAACAAAAAAAACATAATTAACTATGAAACAAATCCATAATCAGGTGTACAAGTTTCGTAATTAAGAAAAACAAATTTAGTGTGCTTTAATTTTTTTCATTCTAACGTAATCAGCCACAAGATGTCTAGTCAACCGCTGTGCCTCAACGCATTTTGGGGAGTGAAATAGAACATGAAATCGTAATCTTGTAAACTAATTGAGAATTGAAAAAAAAAATACGAACGGAGAGGAATAATCAATTGATGAAGGAACATGAAACCATTATGTTATAAACTTATAATAGAGATATGAGAAATGGTTGGGGCAATGAAGTAGGTAAATATTGGTGAAGTTGAGTTTAATACGTTACTTAAACCGCACAACCCAACTTGTGCGCTCAACAAGCGACATATTAATTTGTTCGGGTTATGAATGCAATATTAATCTAGTTGTTTAAGAGAAACGTAAATAATAGAGAGAATGAGCAGATAATATGATGTATTTCATTAATGAATAAGGGCCTCTATATATAGAGGAGTAATCCAAGCGACCCATTTTTATCTCGTGGGACGACTGCTTACTCGGAAACCTTTTGTGACGGGGTTTATTGGTTCCATTCCTTCTATTTGGCGGGTACGTTCTGGTCTCTCTATCCGTGAAGTGGAGGGGCGTTTCATTTTCCAATTTGATCGTAAGGAGGATCGTAACCGTATTATGAGCGGTGGTCCATGGTTTTATAGGAATGTGATGTTGGTTCTGGGAGAGTATGATGGCCTGGGATCGGTGACGGCAGCTCCGCTTCGATCTCTGGAACTTTGGGTCACGGTGAAGGGTCTGCCTCCCTCACTGCGCAATTCGGTGTCGCTGTCCATAGTGGGTTCTGACATGGGAAGAGTTTTCAGGTTTGATCAGCTTGCGCTTCACCGGAAGGAGGAGGAGCAGAGAATCCGTTTAGTTTTAGATACCAGGCGTCGTATTCGTACTTCTAGGCAATTCTCTTTCTCTGCCGAGGTAGAGGTGGATTTGGTGTTCGAGTTTGAGCGCCTCAAGGGTTTCTGTCGGGATTGTGGATTGTTGGAACATGCCCTAGGGGATTTGACGATTGCCAAAAGTTAGTAAGTATATTTAAGATCCGGGGTTGTCGTTCCAACGGAGATCGAAGGCCCTTCAACCCCTTGGAAAATAAGCAACCAAAGAAGATGCACAAATATGATGAGACAAGAGATGAAAAGAGTGGATGAGGCATGTATATGACAATGTGTGTGTAGAGGTGTAGTGTTTTTGGGTTTTCGAAAGATAGTGCAAAGTAATGACAAACAACAATTAAAATGCAAGAAAGTATAAATGTGCAAATAAAGTAAGATAGGTGTTGGGGTTTTCGGGCAAACCCCAAGTCCAATGCAACTAGTGATCCTCTAACACGAAACCATGCCAATGTGTCCACGAATCAAGCCCCGTATCCTAGCTATGTTATGGTTCTAGGACCATCTTATCATGTGTATTCTAGTGCCGGATTATGGATCACTAGAACTCTCTCAAATTGGTTTGAGAGGCGAAGGGCACAAAGACTTAGAAGCTCAAACAAGGGAACCTCATCACACATATTGCCAATTGCCTAGAGAAGAGTAAAGTTGTCAAGCCATACACAACTCATACAAGATGGACCAAATGCATACCAAAGAGTGACAAATCTTCCAATACACATTCAATACATATGAAAATAGACAATACACATACTCATGAACCAACAAAGGCATTTATTCATAAATCAAAGTATCACATAGTCACATTGGACTAGGGCACACAACCCTAGTCCCCAACAAAGTGACTACTCACTAAGCATCATAGTATACATCATCAATTTACAAATATAAACTCTAAACATAAGGAAAAGAGAGAGTAGAGATGAGGGATGCTCAATAGATGCTCTTTTGCTCCTCCTTGGCTTTGATGATGGATCTTGATGACTTGGTGAGGATCCCAGCTGCCCAAGTGGTGGAGGATGTAGTAGACGTCGTGGTGATCAACTTTGGTGAAGGGTGGAGGCGGAAAAGAGGTGAGGAAGGTGGAGAAATGGTGGATCCCGTCGCCGGTCGACCGGTCGACCGGTCGACAGGTAGTCGTCAACCGGTCGACGAACGAATCGTGGGCAAACCTAGATCTAAGGGAGAAAAGAGAAAAGGGAAAGGGAAAGTGATGGAGATGGGGGCAGCTGAATGGATGCCCTAATGAGGCAACAACTAGGGTATAAATAGGCAAAGGAAGGGAGAATGAAGGGTTAAGATGAGCTAGGGTTAGATCTAAGGGTTGGATGAATTAAATGAAGGGTAAATGGGTAAATCCTCATGGGAACAAAAGGATTGAATAATTAATGGGTGACCTCACCATATCAAGTGTGGTCCTTAGCTGAAAATTAATTGCACAAGTGGATGAGTCACAAGGTTGACTTCGCCTTGACTTTGACCGCGACCCTCGGCGTTGACCAAAGGTTGACTTTGACCAAACTTCCGGAATTCTTCTTGCGACTCCTTTCCGGGACTTCATGCTGACTCGTTGACGCTCCAAAGTCGGAGTTGACCACGAGTTGACTTTTGGTCCTCGGGTTGACTTTTCGTCCTTTTGCCGGAAATCCACAAAAGCTCCCAAATCGCATCCTTTCGCTCCCGATATCCGTCCGATGCTCGATTCACCTACAATGGTGCAAATCAAGGATTAGAGACACTAAACGGCCTTCGGATTAGCATTACTAAAGTGATTAGAGGCCTAATTTGTATGCAAATTACATACAAATCAGGATTGCGACAAGTTGTTGCTGCAGGAGACTGTGCAGGGAAAGGCGGTGCCACCAACCCAAACTTTGGCGGCCTTGTCTCTTTGTGCATCGGCTATTTCCTCAGGTCGGAGCTCTTCTGTTTTGCCTGTGCAACAAAGCGCACGTTCTTCTTGTGGTTTGACTTCATCTTCTGCTTTCAAGACTAGTGCAGTGGATGGTTTGTTTGGCTCGGACCAAGCTCGTTCAGGCTTACTTGCTTCGGGTTTGTTAAGGGATCTAGGGAAGCCGGATTTGGGTCTTCGTCGTCCTAAGGAAGGCTTTTTCTCAGTTTTGGGCTTCTCGGCCTCATCCCTGGCAGCTATCCCTAAGTGTGGGGAAGTGGTGGTCAAGCATGCATCGGTTTTGGAGGAGCTACCTCCGATCACTGGACAGAGACGTCCTGCTGCTGTTGGCTTGATCCGTGCTGGTAAGAAGGCTTGCTTAATGGTTACTCCCAATTCTGAGGAGGCTTTACCTGAAGCGACTGATTTGTCTTTGGTTATTCTAAATGAGAATGGGCGGCTACTTGTTTCTCCGGATAAGAAGAGGAAGTTAGGACGTCCACGGGGTGCAAAGAATAAGCCAAAGTCAGAGGGGTCTTCTATGGCCACCCTGAAGGCTCTTATGCCTCGTCCAATAGTCAAGGGGAAGAAGAAACCCCCTAGGGTGTTGGTTGAGGGTGATACGGCTTCTTCTATTTGAGAGAGGAGGACGCAAAGGAAATCTGGAATTTCGGATCAAATTTATTCCTGCTGGGGTTTTGGATTTCTTTTGTACATTGATTAAATTGCCTAAAAGGTAGGTCTACTCGGGGTGTACCCTAATGGTGTACTCTATGTAATGGCTTTTTCTGTCGGCCCCTCAGGGGTGTGTCATTATTGTACTGCTTGCTGAACTCTTAATACAGTCTGACATTTTCTCAAAATATATAGAGGAGTACAAGATACAATCTGTATTGATGTAGGAAATCTATTCTAAATACAGTTCATACTCTAGAATGATTTACCTTCGATAAATCTATTCTAGAGAATCCTAGTGTGACAAGGTACACAATAATGATATCTTGAAACAGTAATTTTGTCATCGTTTTTTTTTTGTTTCCATCTTTTCTTTTCTTTTTTGTCTCCATCTATTCACAATTCTCAATACACGCTCTCACCCCCTCTGTCTCTCTCTCTGCGCCATGTTGATGAGCTTAGGACGTGGCCGTGCTCCCCCTTACCGTGGTATGTTTTTTTATTAGGGTTTCTGAGGAATATTATCTGGAATTTGCTTGGGATCCATGCCTCCCTGTGGTTTTAAGAACAGTTGTTTTTGTTTTTATGCGATAATTTAATTGATGGTCTACCAGCTAATATGATTATGGCTTAATGTTTTATAGCTCTGCATATAAGCTTGTGTAGGTGAAAGCCAGAAAAAAACAGAAATTTTGGTCCGCCTAGTACCTAATATATGTGTGTATGCATCTAAACTTGAATATTGAGATGCTCCATCTGTTCTCTGTCACCAATACTTGAATTTAGGTTTGCCTAGATCGAGGTTATATATTTCTTATAGCTAGGTTAATTGATACCGTCTTAACTAAAGGAAAATATTGTGCCAATCGTTTTGGATCCGATTTTGAAGATAAGTACTTCTCCACCTAGCCACAGCCCAGAGCTATAACAATTTCTTGAATGGGTTACAATTGTCATTGAAGAATCATTTTTGCTCTGTTTCTCATGACACAATATCCTTTAGTATACTTGTGGTCAATCTACTGTTTGTTTGGGTTTTGAATTCAAGCCACGACCATCATCAACACCCATATATAACACACACACATATTGATATATATATGTATATATATATATATATATTTGTATTTAACATTGGAACTGTAAACAAACAGGTGGTTTGAATGGTGGCTCGAGTTTAGTGCCTCCAAAGACTGCCCGAGACTTGCCTGCTCCAGTAAACAAGGGTGACAGTCATGAAGCTTTCCGACAGCCTGACCGTTATCGTACACCTTCTGATCTGAAGGGATGGGATTTGATTCCTATGTTTTATGCTAAGGATACAAAGGGTAACGAGTATAAAGGCGGATTTTTTCGATACGATTACATGAGATGTCTCAGTTGTGGAAAGCAGGGTGACCACTGGACTATATATTGCCCCACCAAGGCTGAGGAAGTCCCAAAGTCAGAATCATCGCGGAAGCGGAAGCTGAAGCACAAGCGGAAGCTGAAGCACAAGCGGAAGCGACAAGAAAGCACCTGCGACAATACATATGGGGCGATAGTAGGGCTGGGTTCTCAAACAGATAAAACTGTGCTGAAAGCCACACTGAACCAAAAATGTCCCAAGCGGAAAAAAAGAACCAACCGAACTTCAAAACCAAACTGTTCGGTTTCAATTTCGGTGACTAAAAAACCGATGGAACCAAACTGAACCGAACTATATGGAAATTGACTAAGGTAATTGTTTGAAGTTGAAACTTAAATTAAATAGCATAGTTGAATTATTTATTGTTTACTAAACAAATTAAATCTTTATTTAAGGATTGTAGTAAATCCTGGTCCATTTGTTTTTGGCACTCCGTTTCATGAACATGAAGTGCTAAGATGATACATTGTAGCATGATCGATGTGTTTATTCCCCTGTTATCTTTTGTTTGCCACTCTTTTATCTGGTTTAGTATAGTACTTTTAGATCAGTAATAGCAGACAATAAGAAGAAATTATCAGGTTGCGATGTTGAACGTCTGCCCCACTAATTAAAATGCAGGCTAGGTCGTGCCGCATGTGAGTTAAATTATGGGGAGTTGGTATGCACACAGTGTTTGTTTGAGAACCAACTGGATGACCTTGAACCAGAAATTAATGTCATTCTTTTTTTTATTCAGGAGAACAATATTTAATTTGGAGCCTTACTGCTAAATGGAGGTCATTGTCTCCCATCTTCTGCGTAGAAAATCTCTCTTGTGCCAGAAGAATTACATGCTCAGATCTTTTAAATAAGTATTACTGTATTTAGAAGCTACATTTAGGGGTCTACATGGAAATTTATTTGCTGTGCCGAACTCTTTAGAGAAGACAAAGTGATCGAACTCTTTCCCTACAAAATTAATATTAATTGAGTGCTAGGATCGTATACACATTTTAATGAACTAAAATGTGATACGTTGAGGTTTAGTAATTGCGAGGCATCATGCTTGTAATTTTACTATTTAGAAGTCAAATAATGAACTAAATCAATTTCGAATAGAATCTGAGAGTTTCTAGAATTTAGTAATTGGGAATACGAATCTTACATTGAAAACCAATTCTACAATATAAATGTTTATAAGAAATCTCGCGATAAGAAAGATTAATATAATTTCTTATAAACATTTATATTGTAGAATTGGTTGGGAAAACCTTAAAATTTAAGATGATAAGAAAGTTTCACTCACATTTAAATTTCACTTTCTTAGCAAACCTTAAAATTGCGAAATTTGATTGGGGAGTTCGTTTCCAGAACATATCCCACGAATCAAGATGAGTAGATGACCTCACCTCAGCATGCTGTCGGGCATAAGTTCTCAACTGAAAATGCTGGCTTGTTAATCTCTATTATATATATATGCCTTTAGAATTAACACTGATGAATAACACTATTACAATACGTTTTGGAGGCAGTTGAAAAAAATTTGTCCTCTGCGTTCTATGCATGACTATAAAACATTGATTACCGAGGCAAATGGCTTCTAGTGTCTCAATGTATGATTTTTTATTTAGTTGGATTTCATATCGGTATCTTGATCGATATTCTATTTATGATGTGAAATTCTGAACAAAGGTATAGAGAAGGCAAACCAAGATGAACTCTTTCGCAACAGAATGAATAATGATAACTAAGATCTTATATATAGAGAATTTAAGGTTTTAGTAATTCCTATTTGGAAGTCAGATATTGAACTAACACAATTTTGAATAGAATTTGAGAGTATATTGAATATTGGTAATTGGCATTTAGAGTCCCTCATCGAGGACAAATTGTATAATATAAACATTTATATGGACTCAAGGAGTTCGATGGGGTGTGTTATCTTGATTTGTTCATTTCAGTGAAATTACACTAAGCATGCCTCTAGACCCTCGGTTTTGAGGGGCCCCCACTGGATATGAGTGGGTAACCAATAACAAAATTGTTGAATTTGATTGGGGAGTTGGGAAAGCATTGCACCCTACTCATATACCCTGAATCAGGGTAACATCGTCCTCATCACACAATCACTTTTTGTCACTTTTTTTTTCTTTTAATTGCACCACATCATTCTGACATATTCCAAGTGCTAGAGCGACCACTAGAGCCTTATAACTGTTTTTTTTTTTGGGAAGTGAGAGCCTTATAACTATTATCAACAAGATAAGAATTGGCCAAAGCTAAAATCTCGTAGCCACAACTTAAAAACATAGATCAATTTGCTTGCTTTCGTCATTTCCATTACAAAACTAATAGTAGATTAGACAAGTCCAATTATTCAGATATATACTTTGAAGTGAGTTTCATTTAAGACGTGTGTTTCCAATTAATAAAACAAATTATGGAGGGCTTGTGGACGGTTGTCGTTTCTTTTGCTGCTGGAAGAGAGAAGAGCGAGCGAGCAGAGGAAGAGAAAGAAAGAAGACAGTGGCCATGATCAGCCGCCCCTTCCAACCTTTGAGACCGCATTTATTGCTATTGCTTTTGCTGCCACTCTCTTCTGCAAGCCTGAGGATGAGGTCACGCTCTTGCTCTTCTTTGTCTGCAAAATAAACACGAACAAGTACTAGCCAATCAATTCCCACATAAAATGAAGGCACATCGACTCGGAAGTGTTTCGTGGAGAATAAACTTTATCAGCCACAGCCTAAATCACCCAAAATAAAAATTAACTGGACTGTATATATTTATTTCTTTTTTTCTTTTGTATTAATCAAAAAAAGACATACTTGATTTTTCATTGATGTCCCTAATGAGGTCAATATTTCCACGAATTCCAGCGATGTAGCCACTGAAGATTATTCCTTCTTCAGATGGATAAAAGCCTACTGTTGACGAAACTCCAGCTCTGAGGAAACAAGGATCCTCCAAAGTGGAAGCCACAAGTTGGGTACTACTTATCTTCTCTTGATCTTTCTCATCGTAGTACACAAGCTGAATGCCACACTCGTTTACCTTGAACTCAGATTTCGTATATATTAAAATAGTCACCTCATCCCCACCTTTCAGTCGATTCCCAAACTTCCAATGACTTAACCATGTCACATCTTTTCCCTTACCTGGAACACCAAAGAATGTTGGACCATGGATCCACTTCAGACCCTGGCTCTTATTACTCACAACGGTAATTGTTGGATATTCTGAACCATCAATATTGATAATATTGGTCATAGGATCAGAATCGCTGTTGTTGGATTGTGCTACAACCGAGAAGACATTTAGCCCTCGTATCTTGAGATTGGGAAGTAAAGGCACAGTAAAGGATACAGAGGACCCTCTGCTTCTATGGCTGAACTGGCCTGGAACCTTGTCACCAGGAAGAAATGTGCTGAATATACCTCGTTCATACAGTCCCTATATCATGGAAATCAGATATCAATCAACTCTTTTATTTGATCAACCAGATATATGGAAGAGGGAGAGCGAGAAAGACCTGGATGGGATGCGTTCCGTTCCACCCATAACTTTCCATATTTGCGGTGCCCATCATAATGGTTTCCAGGGGTTCCAACTTGCTCAAGCTCAATAGGTTGATCATTTCTTTATCAACTCTTTCAATGGGTTCCAACTTATACTCACCCTCAATCTCAACTAGCTTGTCGTTGCCGCCCGAAGTACTTTCTATGAAGCGTGAAGTTGATTGAAATGTTATTTTTTCCAATGACGTACAGAACTCCACATTCAAATCTCTTACTCCTGGTAGCCTCACAAGTGAACTGAGCCTCGTACAATGGAAAAACGAGAGTTCATCGATCCCTGAAATACCTCTGATGCATTCTGGTAGACTAGAAATTGGATTCTTGCCTACGTCCAATCTTTTCAATGAGGATAGACTACCGAAATTCCTAGGAAAATCATCATCAAAAAGATTGCAGTTTCTAAGACTTAAGTTTACTAAACTGCTCGGTAGATAAGAAGCCCAAGAAATTTCTACAACTGGTGTTGACCGTGTTGGCAATAATTCGACCTCCCCGGTTGTAGCGAGTAATCGATGTATTGGAACTCCATCTGCTTGAAACACTTTCAGAGATTCCATCTTCCTCATGTCCACTGGTAACTCATTAAGACTTGAGCAACCAGATATTATAAGTGTTTCCAGTGAAATTAGCATATACATTTTCTTGGGAAGCTTCCTAATACTTTTGCAATTTTCAATATTCAAATATACAAGTCTCTCTAGACTTCCAATGCATTCATGGACATGAACCAAGCTTACACAATCTTTAAGATTCAGTCTCTCTAGATTAGGGACAGTTGAAAAGTCAGGGGATTCAGTGAAGTCATGAGAGTGGCTGAGATTTAGGATCTTGAGTGACGGGAGATTCTGTTCAATAGAAGAAAAGAAAAGAAAAATAATTTGAAAAAACCTTTACAAAAATCAAAAGGAAAAGATAGTGTAGACTGTAGAGTGGCATACCTTTTTTCCCCTCCAAAGTTGTCGCAAACTACTATAACACATTTCAAGAGCAACAAGGCTCTCCAATGGAAAATCATTGGGTAAAGAAGCTAAAGGAAATTTAATCCAACACAACCATCTTAGTCGTTTAGGAAATTCTTGGTAGCATCCACGGAGTTGTACATGACTAAGCTGGAGGAATCTTAGTTTGGGCATCCTTGTAAATGAATTGGTTTCCAAGACTACCTTATTTGAATTTCTTGAAGGAGAGAACGCAGAGAGCATAGGCATGTTCAGAACAAGACCTTCAATTGCTTGTGTACCCTAATCAAAACAAACACAAAAGAAAAAAGTTGAATAAGTTAAAGAACACATATGCACAATAAGAAAAGAAAACATAAGCACATACTGACATACATCAAAGAAGCATATCTCTTACATTATTTTCTGTCAATACTTGGAAAGAATCCTTATGATGCCATAATCTAGTGCGTTCCCCTGGCTCCTTCGATTCTAGGCGAACAATTCCTCTTCCCATATCACGAATCATGTCATGCATTTGAACCTTGTTATATGCATCAATTGTTACCAAACATCTATCAATGAGACTTTGAATGCCCACCTCTGTGAAGAAATCACAATCATCTAATATTCCAACAATGACATCTTTCTCCATTCCAATAAAGAAGCATGCAATATGGAGGAATAAATTTTGGTCATGATCATCTTGTAAGGAGTCGTAGCTTATTTTGAGTTTCTTCACAATTTTACCATTTGGAATGGCTTCCAATTTTTTTAAAGTACTTTCCCATACAGCTATACTCTTCCCAGATAAAGAAGAACCTAAAACTTTAAGAGCTAGTGGAAGTCCGGCACAGTGATCAACTACCCTATTTGAATGATCTTTGTAACTTTGAATGGGATAGTCCTGTCCAAAAGCATGCCAACTAAAGAGCGCCAATGATTCACTATTATCCAAAATCCTAACCTCATGCACCTTAACAGATTGGCAGTGAGCTTCCAACAATCCCGCACAGCTACTTGTTATGATGATCTTACTTCCTGGATGAAACTGATTTTTCATCCGGAGTAATGCAGCTAATTGGTCCACATGATCCACATCATCGAGAACAAGAAAAACTCTTCTAGAGCTAACAGCATCTTCAATCTTAGCAATCCCTTCACTAATATTGTGTATTTTCACTTTACTTCCAGTCAAAATATCATTAAGAAGTTGTTTTTGTAGTCGAAGCAAGCCATTTGATTGCTCTGAAACTTCTCTAATATTTTCAAGAAAACTGCATCTCTCAAACATTAGAAAGTTTGAGTTATAAACAAATTTCGCAATGGTTGACTTTCCTATTCCACGCATCCCATGAATTAGAAGTATGCCAACATCAGTCGATCCATCTTGTAACCACAAATTGATGTCTTCAGCTTGAGAATCAATTCCAATTAGGTAGGATTCAAGACTTAAGGGAATGCACCTTAGTTTATCTTCCATTACTCTAACAATTTTCTTGATAAACTTGGACTCGTGCCTAAAAAATTGCAAATAAATAAAAATAAGTCTGAGATATCATGACTTCAAATGTGAAACTGTAATTGAGGTGCATTAGTACATGTCTAATGTCTCAAGGCAATAACGTGACTAGCTTACCCGTCAGCTTCATTGGTTAGCACCATTCCTGCTAGATCTGCAACTTCTGTCAGTGCTTTCCTCCATTCCTTCACCTTGTCCTTCAATGATCGATTTCGTTCGTGTCCTGCAAATGCTTTCGCAAACGTTCCTGTCTGCTTCCTCACGTGGGACGGATCGACGTGGTAGAAGACAGGTAAAACTACATGGTCAGCTGTCCTCTTGCGTTCCATGATCATGACAAGCTCGTCAAGGCACCATCCGGACGAGGCATAGTCTTTTGAAAACAGAATGACAGAACTTCGTGACTGCTTGATGGCTTTTTCCAGCTCCGGCTTAATATCTTGTCCCCTTGGAAGTTCATCGTCATCTCGAAACGTACGAAAGCCAGCATTGACAGAGGCCGTGTAGAGGTGGTCAGTGAAAGTCTTGCGAGTGTCTTCGCCTCTAAAACTCAAGAACACGTCATAACTATATCTAGAACGATAATTTTTGGAGGAAGAGGGGGCTTCTTGATGAGCCGATCTGACCAGAGCCATATCCAATCTCTTCAACAAACAGACTGAAGCAAATGCAAAGATTTTGCTGAAAACTTAAACCGCAAACAAGTATTGCAAAGAGGAGAAATAAAACAGATACAGGCCCCTTTTCCCTTAGACGGGGTTTTCTCCAAGCAAGAGTGGGGTAGAATCCTTTATAAAGAGATTAGAGATCTAATAATTCTAGGAATAAAAACATCACTGACATGCTTATTTTCTTGAAAATTTAGAGCAGTCCTATTAGTCAAGCAAGTCAAAGGAAAAGATATCCTTAGATTCATCAATTACTTTGATTAGGCAATTAATGAGTTTTAGATTCTAGGGGTAACACTAATCCCAAATTGACTCGAACAAAAATTAAGGAACTTACTTTTAAAACAGGCAATGTCTCAAAAAAAAAAAAACAGCTTGGTATAATACTTCAATAACAAAACAGAGGGGGATAAAGATTTCGAATTTCTAACCTTCTAAACTCTTCTTCGGCTTGGGAACGATCAGAGATGATATCTGTCCAAAGCTGCACTGCCACTCACTGTTGTTCGTCAAAATGGGTTGTCCTGGGTTTCACTTCTGCTTTTGCAAGACTCGGATTGACCAATAATAAAGTATGAATTCTAAAAGGGTCATAAGGAAGAGAAATTATTCTGTGTACCCGGACCATTCCTTTAGGTGGTCTTGAGCAATTCTATTGCTCCATACAAGATTTTATATTGATTAACTATACTTTATGCATTTAATATTAATTTATAAAGCAATAAAATTGCTCCTGACCACCATAAATGTATGGTCCGGGTACACATAATAATTTCTCTTCCTTTTGACCCTTTCAGAATTCATACTTTTATAATTAATCATTGTTTTTTATAATATCTAGTTTTGCTTTACACCCAAAATCATTCCAGCATTTTTAATCTAGAATTGGGGTTGAAGGACGGACAAATTTCTAAAAGAGATTCACTAAATTCATGATCATCATCCTCACAGTCACACATAGGTCAGGGAGATTGTTGGCCTGTCTGTGTCGTCCATTGTTGGGGAGATTGTTTAATAAGATCAGACTTGCCCAGCATGGAGATTGGCAGCAAACTTCTTTATAACTGTCTCTTTCAATTTCTTGAAAACCTTTTGGCATCCGAAAGAATCCCTCGCGTTCACACTTTAATCTATCAATTTTAATGAAGTCATGGTTTCTTCTGAGTTGATCGAGCAGATAATCTTTGCCTTTGCTAATTATTGGACCTGGAATAGTTTTGGCGGCAAATACCATCATGGATGACCTTTGTTAATTACCAGAATCTGACTGCATGCATCTGTAATCTTTTAGGGCATAATTAATCAGATATGTTTTTTTTTTATTTGGTTACAATTCATATCAGATTCGTTTGCTCCTATTTGATTCATGAGAATCTAGTGTTCTGTAATTGTATACGATATCTCTTTCACTACTTGATCATATAATGTATATATAATATTACTACTTAAATATTATTTGACGAGCTAGCTGTTCAGAAACGAATATTAATTGTCATCCAAAAGAAAGGAAATTATATATATTGTTCAAAAACTAGTCTTTTTTTCTTAGGGAAAAAGTCATAAACAATACTTCACAACTTAAGGACAATCGACACGTTAGTACCTCAAATTTCAAAACTATCATTTCCGTACCTAAACTTATTATTAATTTGTACATAACAATAGAACCCTCCGTCCATAATGGCATTAAACCACACTACGAAAATGCTCATGACAAAATGCTACGTGGTGTAATGGTTAACAGGTTTATGGATATATAGTGGGTCGGAATGAAAACTTGAGGTACCATTGTGATAGTTTTGAACTTGAGGTACCAAAGTGTCGATTAGCCTTAAGTTAGAGTATTGTTTGTGACTTTCTCTTTTACTTAATACTGTATATAAGAGGCATGTCTTGTGATTTAATAAAGAACCATTAATTATTATGATAAAAAAAATGGCAAAAATATCGCCACCATTTGATGCATCAAGTAATTCAAGATCGAAGACAATGAACTTCCAAATAAATTGGGAATTTAATGCAAGTTATAATTCGAAATACTAATTAATACTCATATAATATCTAGAGTGGGATAATCATCCACCTCATGCTAAATAGTTCTTCAAAGAAGACCAAAATGCATCGTTTTTATACTATAAGATTCCTTTTTAAGTATGGATAATGTAAATTTTTAACTAGAAACCGGACTGACGTGAAGTTTATGCAAATAAATGTAATTCAAATAGATGTCATAGCTGGCCTTGCTAAAATTAAGATCACTAAAGCTCTAAATTCGCTAAATATAAAGATATCAAATTAAACCAAATCAATAACGTACACACCCAACCACTGCAAGTGGCCTAGTGGATCAGTGTCTAGGTTGGGAACCCCCCAACCCGCGTTCGAATCACGAAACTATCAAAGTGGTCAGGCACTGTGTTGCAATGCACAGTTGGAGCATTTCACATGCGCCGCAGGAATTAGTCCATGAGCCTAGGAAGCCTTTGAGATACCTTGACTCAGGTCAAAAAAATAACGTACACACCCAATGTATGATATCACATAGATAATTCCAATACAACCTGCTAGTGACGCACTAACTTGGTTGAATCTAGACAGATCGCGATCGATCCCAAGATGCATCAAAGAAACAAAACTTGAAAATTGAGGAAAATGACTATTCTACGGTTGTAAAAACTAACCAAGGACAAATATACACATGTAGTTCCTTCTTAGAAGACTTAAGAGGGGAGACAAAATTGCTAGAAGTCGTAATGGGCCGGGCCGGCCTGGACCATTTTTAGTGGGCTTGGACCGGACCGGAGAAGGCCTCACGACACATAAAGATGTTTTCGGGTTGGGTTGGGGTGGGCTTCAATCAAAATTTCAAAGTCTAGGCTTGACCCTATAATTCGGACCTTATGAGCCGGACCTCTTTTATCGCAACTTATTGATAGTTAGGATCATGTTCTAAATATGATGACTTTATCAACAATGTGAAGTGTATTAATAGACAATTAAATATGTTGTAGACAACTCTTAGCTTCAATTGGTCTCAATTCTTTAATTCATGTAGCAATGGAGCTCATTCTGGGTACGAGGCTCTACCATACCAAATGCCTTGCTAACACAGCTGCACACTTTCTAGCTAGACATTCTTTTACTTCTGACCAAGACTTTGATCAGTCTAATGTCCCTCCAAATTTCATATTTGTTGTTCTAGTTTCGCAACTGCGCCAAAAGCTTGTTAGCATAAGCGTCTCTCTCAAGTATAAGGGGCACAAGTAATAGTTAACTTTATTAGTTTCTTTTGTAGTTAGGGGCAGTTTGATGCCCTGAACATGATTATAGACATGTTATAATATTTTTCTTAAATATTCTCTTTTATAGATGAAGGTTGTTTTGCCGGATAATCATTGATGATTTTTAATATCTGTATCGATCTTTGAGTACACTCTTAGATGCTTGTGTTAGGATCTATTGTTTTAATTAGAATATGTGCATGACCGGTTGTCCCATCATATGTTCTAATAAGAAACAATTGCTGATTGTAGTTAACAAGTAAAACAATTTTTGGGTATCATAGATCATATATCATAGTTCTATGTGCTTAGTGATTACTCAAACTTTCTTCGAATGCCAACGACTACTATGTGTTAAATCTATGAGTGCATCACCCTAGTCCCTAGGTTATAATGTTAGAGCTAAGTTATGTTTAGTGCATCGCTCTAGTTTGATTCAATAAAGTTTTGTATGTTCCTCTAAAAAAAATTATAATTATATATGGCAGATCCCATAAATAATTTAGGAAATAGAGTAGGAAGATATCTAATATTCTAATGTGTCATTTAGAATTTAATGTTGGTCTAAATCTAGTAATCTAAAAATTATTGGATTATATCATATAAAATAAAAGCTTTAATGATGTTTATCTAAATATCTTAAGATTTACAACGTAACGACCTAAAAAAGAAAAAATAAGAGAAAAATATCTGTACCGGACTGCCTCATTTTTTTATGTAAATCACTTAACGTTCAAATTTAAATATCTATTTTAGACTGTATGTCCATTTGTATCAAAGTTTGAATTAGAAGAAGATGTAGAAAACTACTGAATTTCAAATGATGCGCGCGAGCCTTGCATCTTTTTAGAAATTTAGATTCATTCTGTGTGATATTGTGTTGCCTTATTAACAAATATAGCATTAATTCTTATGATCAGATACGTATCCATATATTTTTAAGAATCACTTTGCATAAATATTGGGAGCTTTATTTGGTAAAAGAGTGAAAGAAAATCTGCCAATAACACACAGTACACTTAATTATGAAATTAATCTTCCCCACACAGGCTTTTACCTAATTTGCTCTAATCGATCACATCTTAGTCCATAGATTTTAGACAAGGTTCGGTGAACTTCTAATGCAGTCAAAATCTCACTAGATACGTATCTTCATATGAAGATTGTCCCTGTGTATATATTAGCAGTATATATAAACATGCAAGCAAGGGCTAATAAAGCTGCACATATCGATCAGTTCATAGTCTCTTTCGCTAAATATAAACACTTTTGTCATCTGGATAATGGAGCAAGTAGAGGTAGTCATAGTAGGTGCAGGTCCTGCTGGTATAGCAACCTCTGCGTGTCTTAACCGCCTCAATATCTCAAATGTCGTACTCGAAAGAGAAGATTGCTATGCTTCTCTTTGGAAGAATAGGTCGTATGATCGTTTGAAGCTTCACTTGGCAAAGCAATTCTGTGAACTTCCCTATATGTCGTTTCCTGAAGATGCACCCACATATATTCCTAGGAGAGAGTTTATTCAATACCTGGATACTTATGTATCCACTTTCAATATAAACCCTCTCTACCATAGAAGTGTGGTGACTGCTTTTTATGATGAGGATGTAGAAAAATGGTGTGTCGTCGTCAACAACACACGATTGGGTGTACAAGAAACTTACTATGGGAAGTTTCTTGTGGTAGCAACTGGTGAAAATAGTGAAGCCTATGTTCCTCAGACGAAAGGTTTGGTTAGCTTTAATGGCGAATTCATTCATTCGAGCAAGTATGAGAATGGCAGGAAGTACCGCGGGAAAGATGTTTTGGTTGTCGGATCTGGGAATTCCGGAATGGAAATTGCCTACGACTTATCTAATTACGGTGCCAATACTTCCATTGTTGTTCGTAGCCCGGTAAAGTTTCTCTCCGCTTGCTAGCTATAGCAAACTTCCTTTACAAATAATGCTATATGAACCTCTTTTTTTGGTACCATGCACCTAGAAATTAACCACCGTATGTGGCAGCCAATGTATCATAGCCACATCATTTAATCAAAGATTCTGATTAGTCTGATTGTGGAAGCGGCTATCCCACATTAGCTACCACATAAGATAGTTTTTCGGTGGAACCAAAAAGGTGATTCACCCAGCATTACTCAAAGTTTATGAATTAGATAAAAGACAACAAATTAAATTGGACTATCAAACTCTGATTTTACATTTATATTCATATATATCTTACCTTTTTCATATTTTCTAGATCTTTTACCAACTTTTATATAAATTAATTACAGGTACATGTTCTTACCAAGGAACTCGTGTTCCTTGGAATGGTTCTGTCAAAATACCTTCCAGTTAAAGTTGTCGATGGCATTGTGATGATCTTAACGAAATTGAAATTTGGAAATTTATCCGAGTGGATTCAAAAGCCAACCTTGGGGCCATTTTATCTCAAACAACACAAGGGTCAAGCCCCCATCATCGATGTCGGATGCATTGAAAAGATCAAGATTGGAGGAATAAAGGTATCTACATATTCATGCATGTAGAATTTATATTTTTCCACACAATTCCTTCATCGTTTGCATTAGCTAGTTTCCTTCAAAACCAATGAATGAAAAATTGGTGGATTTCTTTGTTATTTGTTGGTGATGATGATAACCATGAAATCGTCATTATCAGGTTTTGCCATCCATAACAAGTATAGAAGGAAATGAAATCCAATTTGAGAAATGCTGCCCTAAATGTTATGATGCTATAATATTTGCTACGGGCTATAAAAGCACTGTACTAAAGTGGCTCTTGGTATGTATTAATTATGACCTCCATTCCCTCTTTTTAAATACTCAGATGATTTTGTTTTTGAAGAGCATTGTTATTAAATAGAGTAGTTCTCATATGTATATATGTCTTTTACTGGTCGTTTGTAGGATGACAACAATCTCTTTGATGAGAATGGAATGCCGAAGAAAAGTTTCCCCGATCACTGGAAGTCGGAAAATGGCCTTTACTGTGCTGGGTTCTCAAGGCGTGGATTATTTGGCATTTCACATGATGCACAAAACATAACAAATGATATTAGTTTATCTCTCAGTGTAATCAAAGAAAGGATCTGATCGTTCCGAAGATTAATGTTTTGTTGCCGGAGATGGCAAATCGAAGCCTAAAAGGTAGAATTAGTACACATATTACGTACATAGGGATTGCCATGGATGTCATCCAAGAGGCTTAGAATAGTTCTAGGATTATCAGATATATGAAGGGCCAAGCTGGGAAAGTTCAATTTTATGGTTGTGTAGTTTTCAGTTTGTCACATACATTGATACATGAGTTTTTATCACATATAGTACTTGAACTATTTCTCAATTATATATTTGGTACCTAAACTTCAATTTTTGTCACAAGTAGTACTCAAAGTTTTAAATTTTGTCACAAATAGTACCCAAAGTTTTCAATTTCATCTTTTTTGGTACCTAAGGTCATTTTTGTCACAAATATATGCGCGTGTTCCCAAAAAAAAAGGCTAAATTAAAAAACTTTGGGTACTACTTGTGACAAATATTGAAAACTTTGGGTACTATTTGTGACAAAAATAAAAAACTTTTGGTACTACTTGTGACACAAATTGAAGTTCAGGTAGCATAAGAGATAAAATCGAAAACTTTGGGTATTACTTGTGACAAAAATTAAAGTTCAGGTACTAAGTATATAATTGAGAAATAGTTCAGGTACTATATGTGATAATAACTCTTGATACATATATATCATCTTTTGCAAACTACATACAAAAATTAAACTGGGTGGGGCTAATTATCACCCACTAATTGCTCAATAAACCTTACATTTTTATTTTTTTTCCATGTTGGATACATGTGTGAGATTCCTTTCTGGGCAGGGACTTATGCAGCAATTATTGGCATAATATTTTTTTAATGACAATCTCGAAAATACAATTACATTCAAATTACAAGTTATTCATATGAATCTTAGGCATAATTGTCAAAACACCCCCTGAACTTGGTTATAATTGTTAGTTTGCACCCAGAATTTACAATTGTAAAAATTGACCCTCTAAACTTGGCAAAAATTGTCAATTTATACCTCCTCCGTCAATTTTAACTTTTTCTATCTAAATGTTGGTAATGTGTTACTCATGTGAGGGGTAATATGGTTATTTTGGTTCTATTTTTTTAAAAAAAAATTGTTTGTTTTAAAACAAATATATATCTACGCCAAAAAATACAAATATATATTCAAAACAATATTTATTTTCTTTCAAAGCTTTATTTCTTTCTCTAGAAAGATTATATTTAGAATTATATTCTTAACTTATCATATAAAAAAAACTTGCCATAAATTATTATTTATTAATTTTTTTGTATGAATTATTTCTCCTCACATGAGAGATAATTTTTATTAATTTTTTTGCATGAATTTTTTTTAGTAATAATATATATTTGTTTTCTTAGACCTGAAATGACTATATTACCCCTCACATGAGTGACACATGACCAACATTTGGATGGAAAATGTTAGGATTGACGGATGAGGTGTAAATTGACAATTTTTGCCAAATTCAGGGGTCAATTTCCACAATTACAAGTTTGTGGTGCAAACTGACAATATAGCCAAGTTTAAGGGGTATTTTGACAAATAAACCTAAATCTTATATACACTAGGTGTGTATGACATAAGTCTCTTTTTTATAAGTGGAAAATTCTGAATTCGACTAACGAACGACATGTCGTAGTGTAATTTCAATCATTGTGTATTAAAACAAAAAAAATTAAAAATTAAACAGTATATATACAATGTTGCTGTCACATTATCTCTTCACGTGTTAATCACATGATGAGATAATTATTCGATCTACACACTTAATTACCATATGCAAGTAGCTCTTCCATAATACATATAATATTGGTAATAAACCGTTAAAATAGGGATAGGTGTTGATAACCACAATGTCAAGCCAAGAATAAAAAGTCATGCACTTAAAAATCATAGGTCAAAATTAAGGTCACCATCAATGTGTATAAATAAGCTATGAACAATTCATATTGATTTAAAGCATCCGAAACCATTGGATCGATATGACAAAATGATACCCATGTTGTCATCAAGAGTACTATATTTAAGTAACAGTTGGGCGGGGGACATTACATAGAGAATATCTCCTCAACAAGAAGATCATAGCTAGTCCTTATCCACATTCATTTATAGAAGCTAGCTAGCTTAGCTCTATCGATCGAGAATGAAAAGGAAGATAATGGATCAGAGTAAAGGGTCAGAGATTAGGTCTGCCATTGAAGAACTCTCAGTGATGGTCAAAGTTATAGGTGTAATGGCACTCCAAGCTGAAAATGGCGGTGATCATGATGCTGCGTTTATCAATGAGGAGGCCGCTCATATTCCCACCAGGCCTTTTCTTTCTCTTTGCACCTTGCTTCTTCAAGTTCTCGGTCTCTCTCTCTCTCTCTCTCTCTCTCTCTCTCTCTCTCTCTCTCTCTCTCTCTCTCTCTCTATATCCATATATGCACAATTAAGCACACAAATCAGATCACCACTTGACCTTACTGTTGTTCTCTTTCTCCCCATCTCCATTTTGCAGATAAAATAGGACCAACAATGGCTGTTCTAAGACAAGATATTCATCAGAATATTCGGGTAAGAAAGCGCAATCTAGTTTGATAACATAACATGCATGACAAGAAATTAACCTTTTCCGCTATGAAATTAAACCTATTTACAAGAAAGAATCTTAATGTTGGAATATCTACCATAGATGCATGTTATGTTGGAATATCTACCCAATTGAACAAAGAAAGATTCTAGCCTGATTAGAATCGATCTTCATGTTGGAATATCTACCCAAGATGCTTCACACACATATATATATATATATATATATATATATGATTGAAGTTTGTCTCTAAAGCATCAAGTTTATTTTAATTTCATCACCCAGTGTCCCAGTTGCAATGCATCTCCCAATCAAAATGAAAAATTCTTTTCACCCACCTCTAGCTACCTCTCATTTGACTCCCTTTTTTTCTATGGTGATATTTCCAATCAGTAACGTTTCTCTCCTTTAATTACCTGTAAACATATAATATAGAAAGTTCTAATCAATGATTGTCTTATATTGCTTAATTAGTTAGTATGATAGCCTTTGTTCGTAAAAGACAGAATAATTAACAAACGAAACAAAGCAAGATAATATAGTTTTGTTATTGCGTGTAGAGATTGGAAACGAGGCACGAATCTGATCCTTCAACATATTCAAATATGGTTGAGATATTGAAAAAAGAGGCCACGGACGGCATTGCAAGAAATTTTACCAGTTGTAGTAGAGCCTTCGTTTGGCTCACCAGGTAATTTGTTTGGTTTACCAGGTAATAATAATTCAACTTATTTTTACCACCTTCATCCCTGGATATAAAAGCTCTACGTACAACCAAACCAAACCCTTAACTCCTTAAGTATATTAATTCTAAATCTACTATACTTCATAGTTTATGGCTTAGATAATGTTAACCCTAATTTTTATATTTTTCTTGCAATTAAAACTCGATGACGTATGGACCGTCATGCACCATGCTCTTGTTTGGAGCATTGTTAATTTGTTTATTCCTCTGAATTTTCAATTAATTAAGTTGAAATTAATTAATTGGTACTAACTAACTACCCCAGCTAGCCAGCCAGTTTAATCCTCACTTTCGATTTTTATACTTAAACTATTGGAAACTACGTACTAATATCTACTCCAAGATGCATGTTATGTTGGACATTGTTTAGGTTCATTATTGGCACTCATTATTGAACTGTATCAATTAATTAATTAATTAACCTTATATATAAGATTGATTCTCCATTATCTAATTTTATTATAAACTAGCTAATTCATAATTAGATTGTTCTAAACATTCAGATCCTTGGATTTTACGGCGGAGTTATTGCAAAATTTAGCAGGAAATCCGGGGCAGAACATGAAGCAGGCAGTGGAAGAATCCTATAACCTCACTTTGAAGCCATGGCATAGATGGATTTCATCAGCAGCTTCTAAAGTATATTACTGCTTTCTTGAGTTCTTCTTTGTTTTAAAGCTAGTAACTAGTCAGTGATAACATTTTCTTATTACATTGGGTGATCAAATTTTAAAAAATAATAATAAAAAAAAAAACACAGATTGATCACCCAATGGAGATAAATCCTTGTTCAGACAAAAAAGGAGGGTACCCTTCGGTCTACTGGCTCTCCAATATGTTGGAAGCGGGCTGACGTAACTTCGATCAAATCTTCCCTCCCGACCCAAAATTAAAAAGAAAGTTTGAATCTCATTATGCCAAAAAACAAAATGACATTTAAGCAATTTAAAGAATTGGTTAAAAGTCAACTAGCATTTAATCTAGTGGTAAGACATTTCTCTCAAATAGCGAGAAAAAAAATGGTGTCTTATCGTGCTTACAAGGGCCATGGAATTGAGCTCAAACATGAATTTATGACTTAGGCGAGGGCCGGCTGGTGCAGCTGTGCTCTAGTACTACTGCCGCCTGCCCTAACTCAAAATCAAAATATGAACATATGCTACAACATGCATATAGCAACTTCAATAATTTTTTTTTTGTACTGACAAAGTTTTTAATGCAGGTAGCTCTACTGTTAGTGCCTGACAATGAGACCTTCATTAGTAGCCTCATGGCCAAAGATGAAAGCTATGACGACTTGAAAGTGGAAATGGAAACCTTGGTTTCATTACTCGTGCCTTTTCTTGAACAGATCCACTCCATTCTGGTAAATTACATTCGATCAAGTTAAATTATAACTGATGATTTGCAGAGATTTTGATATTCAACTTGAAAGTGAACATATATATATGCTTTTTCTTCCATGGTCGATTAATTATTCTAAGTTGTGCAGAGGTTTTATCAATTGGACAAGTTAAAGGCTAACTGAGGTGTACATACGTCAAGAAAAAGCCAGAATTAATGTAGAGCTAGCTACGGGAGTCACGCATGAAGTCCCAAAATCCTATATATATATATATATATACAATGATTTTTCACTACATAGGACTATGTACTTTTAAAATACATAGTTCTAATATCAGCCGTCAGATCTGTTTAAATGATCTGATCTGACGGTTGACATTAGAACTATGTATTTTAAAAGTGCATAGCCCTATGTAGTGGAGAAAGCCTGAATATACAATGATTCTCCACTACATAGGACTATGCACTTTTAAAGTACATAGTTCTAATGTCAACCGTCAGATCTGTCTAAATGATCTGATCTGACGGTTGACATTAGAACTATGTACTTTAAAAGTGCATAGTCCTATATAGTGGAGAAAGCCTGTATATATATATATATATATGTACCAATTAAGTGTATATGCAAATTTGTCCTCGAATGTGTTCCATTTAAGCTTTCCAATATATATATAGGGAGGAGCCTCTGGCAATGATCTCATCCTATATATGTATTATTAAAGGAAATGACATATGTATAATTTAGTTTTGTATGTATCTCCATCTAGTCCAATCCATATCCTTTTGGCTAGCTTGGCATCTCATTTCCAACTCCCAGTGTTATATGAACTATACCAAAGAAAAAAAAATGGAGTTTTAATTTTCTAAGCTGCCCAGTGTGTTCCCGTCCATTTTCTTAAGATGAAAGCTTTGTTTTCCTATTGAATTATAATAATAATAGTCTCACAACAATTGGCGAAAATCAGGAAATTAATCTTCGACAGAAAAAAAAAAAAAAGAATCTAGAAATTAATATGTGTTTCATATTTAAATGTTTTCTGGGTGTTATCCATGACATCAGTATTAGTGGGTGTGATTGCGATTTTTAGATATTAATTAATTACATCCACGGTAAAAAAAAAAATTAGTATACGTGCATGCATGTATGGTATACATATATAATTACCAATTAGAAGATCCGGTTTACATCATTGATGACTTTATTTAATCCGGTTTAATTGTTACTCAATCGAAAATCCGGTTTACATCATTGATGACTTTATTTTACCTTAACGCGCATCTTTTTGAGTTATTACTTTGGACACCTCACGTGTTCCCATTAAAATAAAAAATTACTTATAAACAACTTGTATTAGAAATATGTCTGTATTGGAGAAGGTTTCGCAAAAATTAAGCTAATGTATTTTGTTAGTTTAATTTATCTGTATGTCTGCCGGAAAGTCAAGTAGTCAACAAAATTGATAAAAGGGTTCATTAGTTTTGGTTCTTATAATACAATTGATTGATTGGATCTTACTTAATGAGCAAGGGAAAGCTGGTACTAGCTCCCTGGCCGTGTCCATTTTATATGTGTACTTGCAAATTGTTGTGTTAATATTTGATCTGCTCCTACATCTGCAGTGCAGGGATCTGGCTGAGAGTGATGTTTCATTATAGAGATGATAAATAAGCTGATTCATATTAATTATATATAATTCCACACGTACAGTACAGCCCCAGAAAATACATTGCCTATATATATGAGCATAAATTATTGGGTTAATACTTAAAATGGTACTTGAAGTATCATGGTCTGGACAATTTGGTACCTAAAATAACAAAGTGAACAATTTGGTACCTATATTTCTCCTCCGTCTTCTCATTTGGTACGTCCGTCAAAAATTCCATTAAGTTTGTCCAATTTTAGGGGTAGTTTCGTCTTTTCAGTCTCATATTTTTCTAAAATTCACCTCTTTGACCCTAACTTCCACTTTCTCTCTCAAAGACATCATATTGTTTTTATAAAAAAAAAATTCATACTAACGGCCCATATATTTTTTTTAACTTATTTTTTAACAGTTTGTATTTAAAGTAAATCTTATTTATTAATCCTAAATTCGAAAAAAAAAAAACTATTAAAAAAATATACCCATTGCAACAGTGTTTTACCCAAAAAATATACCAACGTACTCATTATTTTTTACACCAAACTTCTTCCATCTCCTCTAATTTTTCACCCAACTCTATAATTATTTCGTTGCCAAAAATATAATTAAAAAAAATTATTTAATTAATTTTTATAATTTAAAACACATTATTATTTAATTAATATTATACTAATATAATATGACTAAATAAACAAAATTAAGTACCCCCAATATTTAGAAACTGAATATTGGTCAAAAATACCCCTAAAATTTGAGGCACATACGCTTTATGTGACTAACTTAACGAAATTTTTTACAGAAGTACCAAATGGAAAGACGGAGAACAAGTATAGGTATTAAATTGTCCACTTTGTTACTTCAGGTACCAAATTGTCCACACTTTAATACTTCAGGTACCATTTTGGGTTTAGATTTAACGGCAGTTGAGCACAACTGAGTATAGAATTTATTGAGTAGGTGAATGAGACTATAATCCTAAAGATTACTAATCGTAAATTATTGATAATAGCTAGCTAGCTAGCTAATTAAGCTGCTAGTTATACATACGATCGAGTAGTACTTGTTGAACACTACCCAGTACTCCTTAAGACAGGGCAGCCTGAAGCAACCTCTTCAGAAGAAGAACCCACTTTTGCACCCTTCAAAAGGCCTCCAAGTAATTGTCCTGGGTCGTAAAAGAACTCAACCTTCACGATTTTTTCGTGCTCGTCCAACTGTATTTTCAGTTCACCATAAACAGAATTAGCGCATGCACTAGTATGTATAAAACAGTGTCGGTTTAGGGTTTAAACCAGAGAATAGTCAAATTACAACTTCCAACGACATCGTTTTGAACATAAGCACAATATACCAATATGAACTATCAGCAGCCAGCAAAAAGATCTGGACTCATTCCAAATAGGGTTAATTAGAGATCATGGAGTACCTCAAAAATGGCCATTCCGTAGACCTCGACCAATTCTCCAGTTGGGGCATGGCCTTTGAAAGGGCCCTCCATGTAACCCCAGTGCCTGAATTTGTACACGATCTGCGGGGGCCCGGAAATGACTTGAAGAACCTCCAAGGCAAACCCTCTTGGGAATGTTGTTGTGAAAGCCTTATGGGATGATTCTGATGTTTCCTCATCCGGGTTATATCCCCTGAGATTCTCGGGCAGTGAGGTCTGAAGCAAAGGGTTATATCCTCCTCCTAGTTTGCCTATCTCTTCCAGGTTTATCCCTTTCCTCCCTGAAAACATATTCATTTTCAGTAACAAGCTAGAGCTTTGGATATATTTCAAAAATTGATCTCTAAAGTAATATATATGTCTTACCATTTAGGCTGAAAGTGTACTTGTTGGCATCAAGTGTCTTGAAATCCTCGATGTTTACCTTGTGGAAAAGCTCCATCTCCCATGTCTTCACTAGGTTCTGCACCTTTTCTTCTAGTGACCCAGCTGGCCATACCTTCAATAATTAATCCATTCAAAATAAATTTCACAGTTTAAATATATCTCTATGTCTGTGTGATATACAAGTTAAGAGAAATTAAGATCGAGATGGACCTTGGTTCTGCCTTGTTCGAAAAGCTTGTTGACAACCTCATAGTTGGGAGGTGCACCAAACTTCCAATTGATGTTCTTCTCTCCTTCTCCATCCAAATAATAACGATACTTGTCTCCCTCAACAACAACTGAAGATGCCATGCTAGCTAGCTCGTTTTAATGCGGGAACAGAAACTAGATACTAGATAATAATGGTTTTTGCTTTGAAAGTTTTCTGAAAAGGTTCTTGATTATATAGGCAAAAATGTATTTATTATACACCTACCACCGGACCATAGGATTAATTACCAATTTATATTTTGACTCACTAACTAGGTATGGGTCATCAATGACATAATTTCAAAGTGATGTTACGTGCGTGCACTTGGGTGTGTGCATGGTGGAGTGGCCAACATTAAATTATAATGAAAGAAGATATGGTATATTTTGGCCTGTTCGGTATCATTTTACAAAAAAAAAAATTAAAAAAATTGTTTTCTGAAATGAAAATGAAGAATTAAATTTAGTACATTTAGAATTTAAAAGGCGTTTGGTAAACAAATTCATCTTGATCTGTTTCTACAGTCTCCTCTGCAACCTCATCTCCACCATGTCTTCCAAAAGAGAGCCTACCCATAAGCTCTTTTTCTTAGAGGAGTACAAACTACAAAGCCATCATCTTTGTTGATTTTTTTTTCTACTGGGAAGCACACTCACATAATTATTGATTTTGCTACTCTCTCACTCTCTTCTTTCTCTTCCTCCCAGTTCTTTCTCTTCTCTCCCTCACGAACTATCTCATTCACCCTCTCGATCTCCTACCCAAACCAACACAACAGCTGCACAGAGCCGCCCAGCTTCGACCACCATCCTCCTCCAATTCCGGCCACCTATGTTCACATAAAAAAAAATAAAAAAAAATAAAAATAAAAAACTGATTCAAAAATTGGTCGAGAATTAATTTGATGACGACGACGACAAGGTGTGGGCAGAGATGGCTAGATATAGGCTGGCCTTGTGATGAAGATGAAGGTCAGCGTTTGGGTTTCGTCGGAGATAACTGGGTTTCATCTGAAATGGTTGGAATTTGGAAGGATTTGTTGGGCTGGGATGAAAATGGTGAGGAAGATGTATCCGTGTTCTTCAAATTCACCGAAAACGTCAATTTGTCGTTTTTCCAAATTTACACTATAATTCAGAGTTGTATTCTACATTTTCTGAAACTCATTTTTCAGATTTAACAACCGAACACATTCTCCATGCGTTTTTGTTTTGCAAATACAGAAAACCATTTTGTAAAACGGTACCGAACAGGCCCTTAAATTTTTCGGCAAATTAGCTAGACATTGCTCTACATGATACTCAGGGGCAGCCCTCAGTAGGTTTGGGGTGTGCCCCCACACAGGGCCACGCTTTCTAAAGGGCACCAACAATCTACCTCGGGTTTTGTTTGATTCATTTTGCAACGTGCTCTTTTTCTGTGAGCTATAGCTTGTCTCAGCCCTTACCACCACCATCAGCACCCCTTCACCACCAACATTTACACTACCTCTCTAACTACCTGATCTTCCCAACCACTTTCATTTAACCTCTTATTGTCACCGTACCTGATATCTTAACTCCATGTCTCCCCTTAAGTCTTTAATCCTCCCTAAGCTCTTTCTTCCACTGTTGAGAAGTACTTCCTGATCTAGTGCCTGTGGAGCTTTGATATTTCTAAAGCTTTTGTCACCTCAGCCACCCCATCAGTTCCATCACGGTCACCTTAGCTACCCCATCAGTTCCATCACAGGCTCACAGCCATCCTATTTTCTCATAGAGCCCTGGTTTGGTCAAAATCTATTTAAGGCCTAATTCATTGTTTGCTCTGTCTCAACCCAAATGGGTCCGGAAGGAAATGGGCGTTTTTAATGAAAACAACTGTACCAATGCTCAAAGTACTTGAGTGTAGCACCCTGCAATTCAGAGTGTTTTAATCTTATCTCTGAAGGATCTTGTGGTATGAAAAAATTTATGTAAAAGAGTACCAAGCTAAATTGCAAAAGAAATACTTATTTTTCTGCCTAGGGCACCCTAAAACACCGGGCCAGCCCGGATGATACTTATTGTTAGGGGTGGACTGTTGTGCACCGAAAAACCAGAAACCGCCCATAACCGCACCGCACCGCCGTGGAGAAACCAGAACCGGCCGATCGGTGCCGGAAATCGCACCGAACTGGTCACTTCGGTGCCGGTTATCGGTTTTTCTATTTAAAAAACCGGATAAAAGCCAAACCGAACCGTTTCATTATAAATGCATTTATCATTAGATGTGTCATGCTTCCATTGGTTCTCTGAATTAAAATTAATACATGTGTCTTGGTTAAATTTGTCTTTAACTTTGTTACGCTACTCCTGCATGCACATGAGTCTTCTCATTAACCAAGTTGACTTAATTAAGTCATCAATCATCCCTATCCGGCTATCCTCTTCACCAAAAAAAATCCATATCCCTTTCTCTTTCCTCTGCAAGACTGCAACCTATGCAACCTCCTCTGCTCTTTTATTTTCTTTACCGAAGTGGACTAAAATACACACAAATCAGGCCACATGCTTCTAATACGATGTGATGTTGTCTTCCTTGTTCTAATTTTCTTGTTAAGGTAATATAATTTCAACATATAATCAGAGTTGCCATGGCTGATTTTTTTATTTTTCTTCTTTTCTTGGAGTTGCCATGGCTGGTTCTTGGATTTTGTTAAGTTTCTGGAGAATAAGCTTGATATGCCATGGCTGATTTCTACGATTGGGTTCAAAATTGATTGGATTTGCAATTGACCGAAACCGATTTTAACCGAACCGATCATCCGGTTAACCGACGACGGCGGTTCTCAAACTTTTTGGACGGTTTCGGTGCCTGAAATTCGAAAAACCGAAGGCCGGTGCGGTTGTCGGTTCCGGCCTAAAAACCACACTGAATCAACCAAGTCCACCCCTACTTATTGTATCGTTGCACATTTCCAATAGGTACTTTCTGTGGGAGTCACTTTTGATTTATTTGTAGGATTTTACTATTTGGTGGGGAAAATGGATTTCGTATCAAAAGAAGAACTAGTTTATGAGTGAAAACATTATATATATACTATATATATATATATATATATATATGAAAACATAGAAAAATAGACATTTATCAATAGCCCATGTCATTGGCGCCTTTACTTACTAAAATAATATAATTGTCAAGAAGATAATAGGTAAAACTAAATAATTGGTGGGTTACTTTAGTTAAATAGAAGTATCGTGAGGTGAGTTTGGACTGGTTTAAACTAAAATATAGGCTCAAATTACCAAAAGTCAGCTCCATTAGAATGAGTTTAGACTATGCTAATTATAGGCAAGTTTCTTGAAGAGGCTAAATTAAATAGAACTCAAAGCTAGGCTAAAAGTTGGGTCAAGCATATGCAAGTTGTTATCAGCCATAAACAAGAGCATTTGTTAAAACCGAGAACAATTAAATGACTAGAAATATTGCTGGAAACACAAAATTTAGGCTTTAGATTTCATAGCTAGAAACACAAAATTAATGCGAGGTTTAAATTGATGAATAGTGTTAATTTAGGAGTTTAAATTTTTTTTTTTTGAGAGGAAAAGACAAAAACTTTATTCAATGAAAATTGAAAATTACAAAGCTAAGATGCACTAAGGCATCGATGAAGAAAGCAGTAAACATAATAAGATGCACAAGTACATCTGATAAGGATAACCAGAACATAACTAGAGACAATATGTCATCGAAACGATACACTGCGCTTATCATTGCAGTGACAGAGGAAACAAGGTAACCAGTGGCAGGAGTTTAAATTTTAGTTTAGACTTTAACTTTTAGGTTTTATGGATGCACATGCTCTTAGAAACAAACATTTTTTCAAAGCTCAAAAAAATTATAAATGCTTCTCTTGCTTGGAAAGGTATTTTAGATGTTAGGGACTTAATTATTGAAGGTCTTCGATGGATTGTGAAAAATGGTGAAAGCATTAATTTTGGTCTTTCAATTGGGTCTATCTTTTTCTCTTATATTATTTTATTCCTAAAAAAGATAGAAATTCGATTGATTGATCTTTATCTGTTGCAACTTTTATCTGGAATCATACTTGGAATGACGATGCTTTACATCAAATTCTTCCTCTGGAAGCGGTGCAGAAAATAATTGTTATTCCTCTTCCGGTGAATCCATTGAAAGATGAATTTGTTTGGGGACCTTCTAGGAATGAAAGATTTACTATTAAAAGTGCTACTTGGTACTAGCTAACCACATTTAGCCTCACTCTCAGGCCAATCTTCTAAACTCTAGGTGGAAATTAAATATTCTCCCTAAATTTAAGGTGTTTGGTTGGATCCTTATAAGAGAAAGACTAAAAACCAGAATCAGCATTTATCTCCTCTTTGTCCCTTTTGTGCGAATTTTGATGAGACTATGGATCATATTTTTATGCAATATTCCTTTGCTACTGATGTTTGGTCTAGGTTACCAAATTGTCCTAATTCTTTGAATTGGAATCATAGTTTTGTTAGTTGGCCGGAAACTTTGCAGAAAAATTCTTTATAGAACAATTCTTCTGATTTTCTTCCTAAAGTCCTTTTGATTGCTTGGGAAATTTGGCATGCTAGGAATAAGTTGGTCTTTAAAGAGCTTGTCCCTTCTCCTACTCAAATCATATATATATGGATCTGCCTCTTTGGGGACAAGTTATTGCGAGGCCAATCATGTTCCTATCAAGACTAATATTTTTAGATCCTATCACATTAAATGGAAACCTCCTTATGATAACTTTTTTAAATTAAACCTTAATGGCTCTGTGAAATCTGATAAGTCTGCAGCCTCAGGATTTGTTATAAGAGATGTCTATGGAAATCCTATATTTGCTGCTTCTAAGAACATTTGTAAATCTGAAGTCCTTATAGCCAAAGCAATAGCTCTCAGAGAAGGCTTGATTGCTGCGCAATATTATGGATACAATAATATTATGGGCAAGGGAGATTCTAAACTTCTCATTGATAGCATTAACTGAGCTTGCTCTATTCCATGGCGCATCAAGATTTTGGTTCAGAACATTAAAATTTTGTCTGCTGGTTTCTCTGCTATAAGCTTAAATCATGTTTATCAAGAGGCAAATTTTGTTGCAGATAAACTAGCAAATTTAGGATATGAGATTAACAATGTATCTGTTTGGCTGAACTGCTTACTCCTTTCTGTGTACCCAGTGTTCCATTTGAATCAACTGGAAAGAGGTTATTGTCGTGAGTTTTCTTTGTAATTTGTTTTTCTCCATAAAAAAAAAAGGGTAAAGTCATGTCATTTGTCACATGTTTTGATATTAAAACATTGTAAAATAAATGAACTATAATTGTGAGGAATCTTACCAAAGTGGCTTCCATATCAAAGTTTTGCATAAAAACATCTGCATAACGTATTGGTGATGTATTCGTATCAAATGCCACGTCATGTAATTTAGTTACGATTTACCTAACATTATTCGTATTTACCTAACAATTTTTTTTTCCAACTAATTATCTTCCACTGTCCCATTCTACAAAATTGTCTTTTGGATTAGAACCATTGAAGAATTCAACATTGTCGCTTCTCTAGTATAATATCAAAATGGGACCAAGACATGCAAATCATTTGAGTTGTTCTCAGTTTCTTACTTAGTCATGTATCAGATGAAGATCGATCCAGAATAAATCACATGAATGCAACTTCGAATTCCAAGGACTTGGTCTCCACTGCTCATCACTTGTGCACAAACAAATAAAATGTCAAAGATGTGCTCCGCACGTAAGTATTCATATATTTTGATAAATTGTCTCATTGTATTCACATTTCAGCGCCCAATAAATATAGGAAGGTTTCTTAAAGAAAAGGAAAAGATAGAGACAAGTTTCTCTAATTATGGAGTGAGAAATTTTATTCACACATGACTAAATACTAGATACACACCCCATTATTAATACACCACCTATTAACTTTATTGAAACACAATTTATTAGATACACAGCCCTAAACTTCCTTAACTACCCTAATTTTAAATACACAACCTATTTACTAAATACACTCAATGGTTATTACTTATTTAACTTTAATACTTATCATTTAATTATACTTACAATTATAATTAATTATATTTACAAATATAATTCTTATCAATCCTAGATCCAATTGCCAACAGAATAATTTCAAGATCAAACAAAAAGCATTTTTATGAACATAATCTTTTAGGGATCTTTCTTCATGGAAGGAATGGCTGATCAAAGAATTATCTTATGAAGATAATCTTTTAGGGAATGAAAGCTTAGGGGTATGGCTGATCATGGAAGATTAGGGGTATGGCTTCTCATCATCTACTCATCATGGAAAGAATGGCTGATCAAAGAATTGATCAAAAAAAAAAGTAAAAAACTTAACCAATTGAGCAGCCGGCAGAGAACCCTAACATCAGTTTGAAGTTTTTGTGTTCTTCTTCTCTTTCTGTAAACTAAACGATACTGTACGTGCTTTAGGTTTAGGACTTTCAATCTTCATCCACGTCGTTCTCGTAGAGGAAAAGAAAACTCTAATGCGGGATTGTTTATTTCAACTATGTTTCTTTAGTTTTAATACATAAATGTCTTTTTTGGTAATTTTACGTACCCACAAAGTTTTATGTAAATTGTAAGAAAAAAGATGTATGTATCTAGTATATAGAGGTGTGTGAATAAAATTTCTCTTATGGAGTGGAAGAAAATTGCTTAGATGATCGAGATGCATGTTTGTAATTTGTAATTTGGTAATTTTACATCACCTAGTTAATCCAAAATCCATTTTATTACTTATTAGTTTGGATATAACGAAGCAAACCACACGCACTAATTAATGTCGAGACTACCTATTTGACAATCTGGCTCGATAATTAAACTATAAAATATTGACAAGTGCATCCAGGTATATGAAGATTCGTGGCTGGACAATCAAGCTTTCTTTCAACAATATGCATTCTAGGGTTTCTAGTGGTGCTAAGAGTTGGCTCGACAATCTAACTTTTATTCCAGAGTCGATCAGTATTTTCTGTCAACTTTGTACTGTAAATTGAAATTACTTAAGTGATAGCTTTTTCTTTCAAGCCTTTGAGAGATGGGTCATCTTATGTAATTTTACCCCATTAATAATATTATCGTTTCCGCTAAAAAAAAAATTTCAATAAAGTACAATGAATGAAAAACGATAAAGTCCGTAAACACCGCACATTAAAAACCAAGTTTTAATCCTTGTATTTTCATATAGAGAAGGAAAACATTACTCTTCACACCATTTTTATATTCAAATTTTGATTGACAACATTGCAAGGCGTTGTCCGAGTCTATGCATATCACAAGCAGTCAAGCACTCCACAATCAAGAAAACTATTAACAAACATGGTCAGAAAGAAGTGACCAATTTAAATGAAAATCACATCATCTAAATCATTGTCATGCATCACAGCAACAAGGTCAACTGGATAATATTGACGGGAACTGAGAATATTATATTAAGGGATAATTCTAGATCAATCCAACCGGTTATATATTACAACAAAAATATCACATTTTGGTCATTCATTTATATGATATAAATAGACGGTTCATTGTAATAGTAGTAACTGTTGTCAAAATCGTCAATTTATATCATAAAATTAGCTGGCTGAACAAGTAGCAAAAAAAAAAAAAAGTGTACCTGTTTTTTTTTTCTCTTTTCATTTTTAAACTACAACCTAGCCAGTGAGACCATGGAACTTGGAAATTGAGATTATTATAATGAGAAACAAGATGTTCTCAATATTATCTATCAATGCTGGAAAATTTCCCAAGCTCATGCTAAGAGTAATATGATATGAGCTAAGAGTGAGAAAGGAAACAACTTTGTTGTGAGGCTGACTACTTTTGATGCATAACAGCTTATTGAAAGATTTTTTTATCAGTTTTTAAGGGTTACAATTCTCGAAAAGCCTAAAATTGGAAATTTGTAAATTCAAATCATCATCTCCGTGCATTAGGGTGTAGTCCAGTTGAACTAAGGCAGTGACTTGTCCAGCACATATTTGAGTTCGAGTCTCACCCTCCCCACATTTCTCGAACTTTGGAGCCCCCTCCCCCTCCCTTAAAAAAATCAGCATCTCCATTTGGAAGCTTTTGATAAACCAGCATGAGCAATTATAGTAAAAATGAAATCTTTTAGGCCTTTAAATCTGCATTTAAAATTTTTAGAAAAGTTTGGAATTCTTTTTTATTTTCGGATTTTGTTATTTTATTGTTTTGAATTTCTTTCTTTCTAAAAAACAAAAGAAAAAAAACAAAAGTTTAGGTTATCCTATTAGAGTTGACAATCTAGAAGACGTGTCCCTACTTGCTGGAAGTGTCCTCCTAGTGGTCGTCTTAAAGTTAACGTCGATGGGGCTTTTAAAGGTGAAGTCGGAGTGGGCGGAATCGGTGTGGTTGCTAGGAATGAATTTGGTGAGTGTGTGGCTGCATTAGCACGACATTTTCCTTATGCGGGCTCGCCTGTTCATATGGAGGCTGAGGCATGTAGGGTGGGACTTTTGCTAGCTATACACCAAGGGTGGTCAGAAGTGGTGATGGCTCTCAATGGGAGCACTGTGGACCTATCTAACATGGGTAGGATTATTGATGATTGTCGAGACTATAGAACAGCTTTCAGCTCAATACATACTCGACATATCTACCGTGAAGCAAATGGAGTAGCTTATAGATTGGTTTCTCTTGCTTGTTCTTCTTCTATTCATGATTTGTGGTTAGATGAGACACCTGCTATTGTTCAGGATGTTCTCTACGAGGATATATGTAATCGTTCTCAAGGTCAAGGCTTTGTGTTCCCCTTGAGACACAATCAAAATTTTAATACAAATAACTAGGGTACCCAATATTGGGTTGCCCACCCTTTTCTTCAAAAAAAAAAAATAGAGTTGAATTAGAATTGTTTGCTATATGAGCCCCAATCATGCTTTGTATACTGTCATTCTATCTTTTATTCAGAAAATCAAGAGTTTACCACAAAATTCTTTTGTTCTAGGGTTTGACGTTAATTAGTATTAATTCCTTTTTATTTATAGCTTTTTGTAGGGGAAACATTGATAGGGGTACAAAATTAGAGCAGAGATTCCGTTTCCTTCCAACAACTTCTCCAAAAAATCTTTATTATAGAGATTCAAAAGTTAAAATTCCTATAATTTTTCTACCGTATCTCCAACAGCTTTTTTATCATATTATCTATAATTTATTATCTAGAATTAAATATGGTAATATTTTTTATTTGAAAATATATTCAAATAATTTATGGTACAAATGAATATAATTTGAACAGAGAGAAGATAGAAGAGTATTAAAGATTTAGTCCGTGACATATAAGGCCCAGACAACATTACAATTGACTATAAAGTCTAATAATTTCACAAGTTGACAATAAAGGCCCAAACATCCTTAAAAAAACAAAATACCCAGGACCCAGCTCGCAACCCGGTTCGCGACCCGATTTGCGACCCGCAGGTCGGATTTTTTTTTTTTTTTTCCGCCCAGCTTCCACTACATTTTTTTTTCCGCCCAGCTTCCACTACATTTTTTTTCCGCCCAGCTTCCACTACAATTCTATTCGAAAAAAATAGCTTCCACTACAAAATTGAAAGAGCTTCCACTATATAATTGAAGAGCTTTCACTACACAATTAAAACAGCTTCCACTACAAAATTGAAAGAGCTTCCACTACAAAATTAAAACAGCTTCCACTACAAAATTAAAACAGCTTCCACTACATAATTGAAGAGCTTCTACTACAAAATTGAAACAGCTTCAATTACAAAATTGAACAGCTTCCACTACATAATTGAAGAACTTCCACTACACAATCGAAATAGCTTCCACTACAAAATTGAAAGAGCTTCTACTACACAATTAAAACAGCTTCTACTACATAATTAAAACAGCTTCTACTACACAATTAAAACAGCTTCCACTACACAATTGAAAAAGTTTCCACTACACAATTGAAAGAGTTTTCACTACAAAATTAAAACAGTTTCCACTACATAATTGAAGAGCTTCTACTACAAAATTAAAACAGCTTCAACTACAAAAATGAACAGCTTCCACTACATAATTGAAGAGCTTCCACTACAAAATCGAAAAAGCTTCCACAAAACAATCGAAAGAGCTTCCACAAAACAATCGAAAGAGCTTCCACAAAACAATCGAAAGAGCTTCCACAAAACAATCGAAGACCTTCCACTACACAATTGAAACAACTTCCATTACACAATCAAAGAGCTTCTACTACAAAATTGAAGCAACTTCCACTACACAATCAAAGAGCTTTTACTACAAAATTAAAACATCTTCCACTACACACTTGAAGAGCTTCCATTATACAATTGAAAGAGCTTCCACTACAAATTCTCAATTCAAAGACGCTGCTACTACAAAATCAAAAAAACTTTCACTACACATTTTCAATTCAAAGAGGTTGCTACTACAAAATTGAAAAAGTTGTTACTACACATTTTCAATTCAAAAACGTTGTCATTACACACTTGAATGAGCTTCCACTACAGAATTGAAATAGTTTCTACTACACATTTTCAATCGTCATTACACACTTATATTTCTTAGACTTTGAATTAGAAAAACAATTAAACAAACCACTTTGGCCGAAAAATTCAATTATCTTCCCAAACTAGCTAGGCCAAACACTTTATTACTATACTAATTAACAGTATGCATAATAACATTTCTTGTTCATATACTAAAGATCCAAAATGATTATTGAAAGCAACACGTACGTACCAGAAAACCAAATTTGTTATTAAGGGTCACAATGAAACTTTAATGAACAAGACAATTGATAGAATATGGATAATGGTAACAGACTAACAGTATCATAATTTAGTCTATCTGATAATCTGATATTAATAGTAGCCAACCCAAATAAAATACAGCTCCCTTAATAAAGAACAAAGTCGTTCTAGATAAAATTAATATAAATTACAGACACGATATATATGTTCATGACCTTGACCGATCAAGTGAGTAGCTTTTGATTTGATATGAGAAAGACAATAACATTTAGGTTCAACGTTTAAACTGATAATTAGCTTACAGCGTTTGCAATTCAATCAATAGCCCCAAATATCCAATCTAGCTAGAGAAGAAGCCACGGTTGACAATTGAAAAAGAAGGACTTATGCTCTCTTCTACGGCCTGAGATTGAAGACCAAATGACCAGCAGAACTACAGACATGCCGACCCATCGACCGCAGCAAGACCCATCGAATCCAAAACACCACGCCGGCCATCCACCCCCTTCCTCCGATCACACAAGATCTGCAAGCCACAGTCGACGCAACCCCAACCACTCATCATATCGGAACAAATCCGCCCCAAATTGGCAAGATCCAGACGGCTGAGGAAAGCGTCTCTTAAGCGAGAGACGAGAACAAAAGGGAGAGAGAAGATGAGAAGATAAGAAAAAATAAAAATAAGTCCGACCCGGGTCATGACCCGTCGACCCGCGTGTGACCCGGTTCGCGACCCATATAGCCTTTATAGTCAATATAAATACTATAGTGTCAAAAAAAAAGGGTATAAGATCTTATAGTCAACTAGAATTGTGTAATGCTCTCTATAGTCATTTGGTATTAAAGATTCAAATAAGATGTTTCTCTATAATTTTAGAGTTTGCTGTAAATATAGGGATTTTTATTCTCTCTCTACTCACTATTTGTAAAATAGGGATAGGTATAGAGAAGCTGTTGGAGCAAAAAAATACTCATTTTTCCCTAAACTAAAGAAAAAATAAATTATAGGGAAGCTGTTGAAATTGCTCTAACAACTCAATGCCTCATCCAAAAGTGCTACTTGAAGCTATTTTTAGACTCCTAAGCCTTTTAATAAATATCATACTTATTCCCAATGCATTACCGATGTTGGACTCGGGATATCACAATAAAAATTTGGATCATTTCTGGATTTACCGGCGTCATCCTTGCGTATGAGCCATCCTAATTTTCTTCGCATCGTTCCAATCTTATCGAATGTCCCTGACCCGGCTGACCGCGTGACTTAATCTAACAATCATATGTTTATATTAAAGAAAAACTTGTAAATCATTTCGGTTGTACTAAGACACTAATAAAAATTCAAGCTTATTTGACTTAACAAACGGTAACACCATCTGACTATAATTAAAAACTAAAAGTTCAACCACTTTGTATCATATTACAACAAAAACATCTTATTTTTAGCACCTTAAAATCAACTTACATGAAATCTCTTAAGGGACCATTTCACTAAGATGAAGTGTCACTAGGCCTTCTAAGCATCTTTATCTTCAAAAATATCCTGAACCACAATAAACCAGTAATGAGATAAAATTCAATAAGTTGCTAGCACTTGCTTCAAACAAATTAAATGAATATCATACAATACATACTTTCATATAATATAAATGCATGACAATGAAGTGCACCTATTTCAAAACATAATTTTCTAAAGCTCGTAAGTAACAAAACACCAGTGACACCAAACTTATCAAAGGTGGAAGACAGATATAAAGCCCAATAGGCGACCACGGGTTTCTAGGGTTTTCCTAGCTGCCGTAGTCCCCCTTGAAATTGTGGCAAGTGTATGAAGCCTAGATGGGAATGACTGCTCTTACGACTATGTGACAGGAGTGTATAGAATGAGGCGAGGGCAAGGTCATCGCAGATTTGGTCTTTCGGAAAACGGTGGTTGGCCATTGCGACTCTGGCTCGTTGTTACTACGACTAATGATGGTGGTGTTATGCTAGTTAGTCCGAGGGGGCAAGGTCGATGTTGAATGATGGTGGCTGGGTTACTAATCGTAGGCTTGCTGCTAAGGTTTACGATGGTTTTGGGCCTTTGAAGTTGTGTTACCACGATAAACCCAATAATGGTGTTGGTTATTCGACATGTACTACTCCTGGAATCAAATAAGTGTAGTCTTCGTTGTTGCCACGCGTGGTGGTCTGCAGGTTAGGCCGAGAGCAAGGTTGGTGCTGAATGATGGTGGTTAGGTCCCTTGGTTCTAGGCCTCTAATCGTGGGCTTGATGCTAATGTTTATGATGGTTTGGGCCTTTGAATAAGATTACTCCATGTTCTTATGACGAATAAGCATGTCATTTGTAGCCACAGGTAGTACAGGACTTGGTGTATGTAATAGTTTACCTATAATTTGGATGATTGTCGAATGGAGTTCGTTTCCTTTCAACAAAAAACAAAAAATAAAAATAATAACATAGGAATTTTACAAGATTTAGAGCAGCAGATTTTCAAATTGTAGAATTGGTATGTGATTCTTTCAGTGAAGATTTAGGCATAGCTCAACATGAATTATGACAAGACAAGAGAAAAGCATGGTCATGGCTAGAGAGCTTGTGCTGGGGTTGTCGTGAAATGGTTTACTTTATATTTTTATCTCATAAGCTAAACTAATGAACCTAGGGATCAATGTATATTTGGTGAGACTGGTTAGAGCTCTCTTTGGCTTACAAAAGACAGACACAGACCTCTACTTTACTACGACAGTAGACCACCTTCTGTTGTGATATTATCGTAATGTCAGCATCGGCAACAAATAATTCATCGGCAAACCTTTGACAGTAAAAACCTTCCATAATAAACAGACATAACTTTTACAGACGATTTATTCGTCATTAAAAGATATTTGAAAATGGTATTTGGCATCGAATGCTACCATGAGAGACATTGTATTAAAGACGGTAGCTCGAGTTTCTTTTTCATCATTTTTCCCATATCAAGATCTAGGCTATCGAGCTTGAATTTCAATCATACAACCACCAACAACCTAAGATCAATAGTGGCCTCATGTGATATTTTGTTCTTCCTCACACTTCCAAACAACTTATTAGGGACCCAATTCACACATCATGGAAAAAAGTTGCATGATTTCAGATTGTCCGGGAACTTTAATGATCAAGACCTTTTATCACAAAGATGGCTCTCATGGAATAAGAAGAGGCTTTTCCTTCCCGGAGCTCAACAGTGTAGTTGTTGTCTACCATCCTTGGTCTTTGTTGCCAAGCTTAATTGCAACCAAATTGCAACCAAGTTCAAGATAAATTTTCATCACTGCTACATTACCAGAATCCAAAGGGAAGTGTAAATTGAATTCTGCTGTGGAACAATTACACGGACAATCATCCCATAACTACATTATTACATTAATGAAAACAATGCACACTGATGTCAACAAGTTTGAGCAAACCAATTGGCCATGTAAACAAGGGAATTTAGTATCATCAATGCCAACTGGTTGTTTTAGTGACAGTGAAGTAGGAAAGGCAACATGTAATACCCAACCTAAAAGTTGTTCTCCACAGAAATCTCCATCTTCTTCAGGAGTGCATCAACATAATAGGGGGATTTCTATGGAGAAGAACTTCTAGATTGGCCATCTCTCCCAGTCATATCTATTGCTTTTGCTCCAAGTAATGTCACAACTCAAGTAAGAAGATGCTCCAAGAGAAGTTGGTTGTTGAAGGAATAGAACCAAGTAAAACCAAACCTAGAAGTTCCTCTCCATAGACATCTCCAGCCTCACACAGAAAGCACAAGATTTCTATGGAGAAGAACTTTTAGTTTTAGTACTGGTCTACATTCTACACCATACTCAGGTCACTCCCTCACCTCTACTGCTTTTGTTCAGTCATGTTTGAGATCAAACACCAATGGATTTATACTCCCAAAACTTGCAATACAAAATAAGAACCAAACACAGCAACATTTCTAATCATTTGAAATTAGCTTAAGATGCTCACATATTTCTCATAACACTAGATCATCCACAGTGTGCAGCTAGATAATTACGGATTTATAAAACCCAATTACTAACTTCAAACTATGGATGAACAAGTGTCGAAAGAAAGACATCTGGTAAACATGTTGAAACTTGAGGCCCAATCAAATCGAATGCAAAAACTAATCAAAATTTAAAAGGAAGCCCAGAAACTTATCATCAATTTCACAAGAAAATAGCATCTAAATTTTAGAGTTGTAAACAGAAATCAATGTAAATAAGGTTAAAGAAGGAACCATCAGGACCAAAATTGTATCCTCATCAGCAAAAAGCTGTACGGTCCGCATCATGGTAGATCCGAAGATCCCATCATTTGGTCCATTCCTGGAATCTGGATATCAAGAATTAACTAAAGCCTAAAGAGAAATCATCTAACAAAAACAATTACATCAAAAATCATAAATAAAAAATTGAGGGAGAAGGAGGCTCAGATAAATTGGGTATGAGAAATTTTTCAGCACAGAAAATCAGAGTGGTGCATGACTTCCTCAGATAATCATCATAGCCTCAAAGACATATAAACTCAAAGACAGATATAACAGAGTGAGAAGGTAAATAGAGGCATTGCTATTGGAATTTTGCAGTTGTTATTTATAGAGGCAGAGACACAAAAACCCTAGCTCCCCAATTGAATAAGGAGCAAAGACAAATTTACCCTAGTGTGTAAGAGGTAAAGGCCCATACATGTTTTCTTCTCATCTTAGGATAGGCCCATAATTACTTTTCGTATTTCAATTAGTTGCCCAACTTTTAATGCAATTGTAAATTTATCCCGCGAAAATATTTGGGTAGGACACTGACGTTACTAATTTCTGCAATGTACCCCCAATCAGTTTTCAAGGGCTACATTATAACTTAAAAATCACAATTTTCCATCTCGAATGGTATGCTAAGCTATACCGGAAAAAAAATTTGAGGGGCTAAAAATGCCAAGAGTCCGGCTAAATGTAGCCGGGTGTTTGTACACGAAAAGTGGCAATAGGTAGACCCTAATTTGAGGCCCAACTATTTATTTGACATTAAATTAAATAATAAATAATCATCAATTTGTGTCATAATTCATGCACTTCATGCATAAGTGGCCCAAGCCACAACCGGGGCTATTTAGTGGATTGTGGTTTGGAAGGCACGAGGAGAAGTGATAAAGGTTCGGATTATCCGCTTGACTTGAATCGGGCCTCTACTCGCTTGGGAGAGAGAGAGGCCCACCGATTCAAGCTTGCGGAAAATACGGACAGATGCTAGAGCAACCTAAAGCCCAAAGCCAAGGCCCAAACACAAAACCAACCCATTTTCTTGTTGTGCAATCCAACACACTAATCCAGCTGACATCTAGCTTGATCCAGCAGACTAAGGTGAGGATATGGGATTATCCAGTGGACTTATATCAAGGCAACACAATATTCAGAGGATAAAATAGAGAATAAAGCAACAATCAATCATGCACACTGATTCAGGAGCTGCATATCAATATCCAGCGGATAAAAGATGTAAAAGGAAGTCACTTGTTATTACCCGGATAACATGATCAGCCCTCCACATCAATCTTGGCCTATAAATAGAGGCTCAAAATCAAATCAAGGGGGACTTTTGGCCATGGGGAGAAGGAAAACTCTACCATTTTCTCTCTAGAAACATATCCAGCAGCCCTGCGGGATTAATCCGGCAGCTACTTCTAAGGCCAAAACCATCCCAAAATTACATATCTACTCATCTTCAAACCCATATACACAATATCTCACCAAGAGAAGAGCCTAAACACTCCCTAAACCATGTTCTAGCATCACTTTATCATAATCCTCGCTTCCACACCATATTTTCACTATTTTAGCCCATTTGAGGACATTTACATACATATTATTTTGGATATTTGTCGTGGTTTTGCTCTTTTATTCTCTTGTTTGCAGGCTATACAACAAATGGAGTCTATCCTAGGCCCGACGCCTTCGAGAAGCTTCGGACTCAGTCCATTACTATTTTAAGAACCCGGGGCACCTTCTTTTGGCCTAATCCGGAGATGGAAACCCAAAACACCCCCAAACACCTGGATAGCGGCCCTTCAAGCCCAGCTGCTTCATATGGTTACAAGCACTTTAACTATGCGATTTTATGTCCATGCCATGAGATCCTGGGATGCATCTTTGAATACATCTTTTGTTGCATCACTGGTAGTCTGGATTCTAATATTGACTCAATCAGGTTATCTGATGGGTGAGGAATTCTGTACCCAGAAAACTTCGTCCTCGGATCCTGATTCAGAGTGAAACGAGCCCTATTTTTGAACCTTGAAAAATGAATTGTGCAATCAAACCATTTTTTCTGTTTTGAATAGGGACGCAATCTAAAATTTCATTGAAAACGAGTAGCAATATTATCACTCAGTTTGAAACTACACTATTGATGCCCTTTAAAAAGTAGTCAGATTTTGCCATTTTACTCTAGTCTACCCAAAATAATTTACAATTTGGTAACCTGCTGATAATAATGAAGACCACTTTCTTCCAAACCAAATATACAATATAGAATGTGCGTCTGGCCCAACGAAATGACATTTTTCCTGAAGACAGGACATAGCTAAAGTTCCACACAGAGAAGGAAAAATTAAGGTTTATATTATAGCACATCCTGTACCAGATTATCATTTCTTCTACCAAAACTAAAGTTGATTATCCATTGGCTGTATTCAAATTGTTACGAGGCTTAGAAAGATGTTCAAATAGTCAAAGTGGCATTAGCTCTGTCGACGTATGTATCCCTTGCTCCGTCATTCTGTACTGAGCATGGTCACTTGTAGAAAAAGTCCTTGGTCAGAAGATCCTTTACATGAATGGTTGTGTCCGTCGATGTGTTAGCTCCATAAACCACCAGCTCTTCCCGCCAGCCCAAGTATATCGACGTCGTCTAAAAATCACGCCGAACTCCTCACCACACCATTTACATTTTACTCCTGTGATTGTCTTACACATTTGTTGACATCATTTCCCTACTTTTGCACGAGAAGTTGAACCTTTAGACTGGGAGTGCTGTCTCCTCCCACTGGACAAACCACTGTCACTGACACTCCCTTCAACAAGATTGTCATGAACTTCAGAAAATTCTCTGTTCCATGAACTCAAGGGGATCACATGACTATCATCCTTGGCGCTCCTCCTCTGCTCCTCGTGGCGTTTCACATTCTCAGATATCTGATGCAAGGTTTTATTTATCTTTGCAAATCCTCTTTCGACTGGTTCTACCACATGCGAAACTGTATACTTCATGTCATCAACAATCTGAAAACAATAAACAGCAATAGCAAAGTCACCATTGACTACAAAAAAGAGTTTTAAATGAAGTTAAAATGGCATAGCATATTAGAATTAACTGCTCACAATTTCACCACTTCCAAAAATCACGTCACAAACACTCTGGGGGAAATTCAAGCGCTTTTCTCTCTCATCATGCCGTTGTAAATGAATTCTAGTTGATCTTTCACAATCACGAACCTCCTCTGGATCAGGAGGTGCTCCCAGTGATGCATAGTCAGCCATCACGGCAACATTACGGACACATCTTTCTCCACGTTTGTAAGGCACTGCCGGGAAGACATATAGGTGAACCACAGCAGCAACGCCCATCTGTTTGACAAATTTAAAATCAGAATCCTCTGAACATCAGGGTCTTATTTGAAAAAGCTTTTGTGGGAGAACAGTCGATCACAACTTCTAACAAATAGTCAATCACAAGCTTTTATAGATATGGCTAAAATTAAGTCAAGTCAGAGTTATAATTCAATAACTTATAACTACCCGTCTAAAGAAGTAAAGATAGATTTTAATGCCATCCTCAGTTTCTTCTGAACATTCATAACATCATTTACACCCATTATGCCTACTTCCTTTTCTGACCTACATTGAAGCTTTCCATTGTTTACATTGTCAAATTGTTATAGACATAACAGGCCTTTACATCAAACTGTTACATGTTCCAAAAATATCCAATAGCAGTGACAACTTGAGCAACATTAAACACACAATATCACTTATGTAAATTATTAGTTATATTACACACCTCTATGCATATGATGTAGTCTTGTATGCGAGTTTTCAGTTCCTGCGCCAAGGACCCTTTGAAGGCACCCATGGAGAAAAGAAACGCAACAGCAATGCCTTGCCACCATGTCAAGAATACAATTGACTTGAAAGTTAGAAACTTCGCCAGTGGTTTAATAGGTTGTAGTTTGTCCTTAATGACAGAATAGAACTGCACAAGGCAATATAGGGCCCATGTCTGACTAAAATTAAGAACGACTGCCAAGTAAGGGTAGCTGCAAGCAAACAAAATTCCAAGCAAGAAAGCATATATTAATTACAGCAGAAACAAATGCCAATTTGAAAGACAATGCAATAAATTTACAACTGCAACCACCAGTGCATATAATATTTCTCTGATCAAGAAAGTGTGAGAATGTGCGTGCATGCAGATGCAGGCATCAACATAAAACAACTTATTCAGTCATCCAAGCGGGCACGAACACAATAAAATCAAACAAAGGGAATATCTTACCCATATCTCCAGTCAAACTTCCCTTCTCCATAAACACCAAAACTTTGAAGAATCATCGCTAGAAGTGCGCAGATCAATTTCAGTATCATCTGGAAAAATAATAAGTCAGAGACGACCAAATAAGGCTGAAAAAAAGGGACTTGTTGAAATAAAGTTTCAGCAGGAAAAAGAGTACATACATACTGAACAATGCCCACTTTCACAGCATGATAGAATGCCGGACCAAGATCCCAGTCTCTTATAAAGCAATTCAGTGGGAAAGGATGTTCAACAACTCCATAAGCGTATACTTCTTTCAAAAGAGGTGTGTTGGAATCGACTATGCTCTGACTCTCCATAAATTCAATTGTACGCTTCTCACCACCTTTAAACAGCAAAATATTTATTCATGACAATGCAAATTTTATCGGGCTTTAAGTTATCAAATATGTTCAAGGAGCTTGATTAATTTCTCACCCTACGAATAATTCCACACAGAAACCGAATTTTTATATATCGAGGAAAAACAAATACACTCATTCAAGCTACAATTGTTGAACGTGATAGGTACTTAATATTCACAGATAATTCAATATCCACATTTCTCCAGACATACCTAAGCAGGCTATCAAGTATCTCTCGAAACAATATAATGCAAAAGCCTCATAGCAGTCTCGAATTGCTTCCCAGTTGAATGCCGCATTTGAGTCCAACAGTGACACAAACTACAGACAAAAACCATCATCACACAATATATAACTGATCCACAAAAGGTAAATATTAAAATATAATTGAACAAAAGTGCAAATAAGATTTCTTAGAGAATGAAAGGCTGAAAGCAGTAAGATGCCAGGAAATAGAAAAGGTCCAACTGCATGCAGTAATCATACGTCTGTCATACTCATACAATTTCCAACTTATGCAGACAAATGACCAGTCTATGCAGATATGTCATGCCTGTCATCTTCTAGGCCATGCAGTAAGAATGCAGTTCCTCCTCTGAGAAACTTTACCACATCAACTCCAGATGTACCAAAGTCGACTCAAACTTATCAATCATTGCACCATAAGAAAAATAAAATTTAATAAAAACTCAAAACACTTCCCTAGAGAATGAGGTAATAACATTATCTAGCAAAAAAGCAACGAAACACACCCAAAGTGTCAGTCTGGCAGTCTGTTATTTCTATAAGTTGGTACCATCAAAGTATCAAAAAGTCCAAGTAATAGATTGCAACTGAATCCCTATACTTGTGCAATTTGTTTTATCTACAGAAAAAGCAAGCATGATATCTTCCTTTGCTTTCCAATTGGAGTCAAAAACATCCATCATATACCACCCTGCCAATTCTCAAATCTGGTGCGCACGTATTCCAGTTGAATGCGCATTCATTTAAGCTCCATAACTATACTATTAAGTATTAACTAAATCAGTATCCTATTTAGGTGTGACCCTCAAGTATCAACTTTTAAGAGTAATTAAAAAAAACAGCTGACATACTATTTCAGGGACCTACTATTTCATACTAAACTTGTAAGTATTCTCTATCTAATTAAGACGGGTAAAATGGTAACAATGTCAGTTAAAACTACCCTTGGCTTTTCAGAAGTGTATCTTAACATCTGCTATCTCATTTCTCATCACTCTTCCTTGACCCTCCCTCTCTCTTGAATCCCACTTTTTCCTTTTACTACTCTTTCATCTCAAAACTATAATATTAGCAGACAGAGGAAGCAAATTATCAAGAAATGCTAGAAGAAAACAGGAGGAAATGGAAACAGAAAGTAGTGGGCCATACCGATTCCAGCGCATAAACAGGAACCATCAGAATAAGCCCGATCAAAAACTTCTGCTCCTGAAAATAGATAAAAAGAAAAAAAATATGATTCCATAAAAGATGAATCCAGGTTTATCATAAGACGTAGAAGCAGTATACAAATTTTACAGGGGAATGAATATATAGTTAGGATATCATCAAAATATAATGCAAAAGGAAGTTTGCTACTCCAAATTACAGGAGTTTGAAATTAGACCTCTGGCTGATTATAGGCAGCTAAGTGCTCGAAGATAAGATACATGGAGAGAAAAAGTGCAACTAGTACGAATATGCTTGCACTGAGGATTGGCCAGCCAATGGCTGCTGCAGATTCAGCACTGAGGTTGAGTGGCCACATGTCTCCTAATCTGCTGGAGGAGACTGAAGTGAAAAGGAAAAAGGAAGAACATAAAATGCCCCTCCATCCCATTGAGTCAAAAGTGTCTGAGTGTTGATGAAGTTGAACTTGAAGAAAACGTCCCTTACCACACCCTTAACTGATATATTAAGTTCAGAATGATTTTATCACCCCTTTTCTACAGGTCTCCGCTTCTCTCTCTTTAAGAAACTGCTACCACAGAGTATGGTCTTGCAACAGTGCAAAGCCAGCTACCTCTTTGCCTACTCAAGTACTCTTAAAAATTATTGTCCAGTATATTCAACAATGTATACCATCTAAGTCAGATATAGATGTTTTCTTTAAAGACGTAATCGAAGAAGCATCCAGAGTGAACCTAACAAAATCTGCAGTAAGAAAAACAAGAATTCAATTAACATGAACGTTGCATAAACTGCCAATTAATTAGAAGAAAAAATTATTATTAACAGCTGTGAATCCTTTTAACTCATGATAATCAGACCATAATCAAGCAAAGATTTAATATTCAGACATGTAAACATAAGACACTACCCCCAATGTAATACATGCACTAAATTTAAGATACTAGCTTTGACGTATATGTCTTGCACCAACTTATTTCTTCTCTACAAGCACCGTGGCATGGATGTCAAGAAATCATAAGTTTCAAGCCAGTATATCCAGCAAATCGCTGCTTTAAGGCCTGTAAGATAACGGGAGAAGTTCAAATAAAGCTAAATGATGTGACTGAGACCAAGTTGGTCCAATGGTATTTCTCCCCACAATTGTGAATGAGGTCCTAAGTTCGAATCCCCTCTCCCCGAAGATCAAAAAAAGCTAAACGATGAGTATCCAAGTTTAACTCTTTTATCATGGATTGCACAAACACGCGTGAACATTATTCAAAGAAACACCTTGCCTATTATCAGCATTACAGAATTCATAGTTAGTGTCACTAATACACAATGCTAGACCTTTAATGCACATAGAATCAATACAGAACAACACAGTGACTCGTTTGTTAGTATCACAGAATACAGTTCCATGCTTATAAATGGCAACGAGTTTCTTCAAGTCATAGTTTAGCTCACTCTAATACAACTTTCAGTGCTTTCGGTGTCAAAGGGAGCTCCAAGAACAAAACAGTATAAAAAGAGTTGCTAAGGTGCTCACGAATCAATGCTATTTGGTTCTACTATTCCCTAAATCACATGATCTCTACTTTTCCACACTCAACGGATAGAGACTTTTACGCTTTATCAAAAGAAACCCATGAATTACAGTAGATTCGGAATCTAAAACATCATTCAGCATATCTCTATACACTATAGGAAACTATCGGCCTAGCATCGACTCCGAAATAAAGCATTTAAGTAAACATCGCCAAATTTAGCAAATTCATCTTCCACCAATAAACCTCCAACTTCCACAGAAGCAAAATTACAAAACACAATCGCCGATGATAATCATATACCACATTCCTTACAAAACCCTAAAAAATCCATCATCAGGGAGAAAAAGATGAACGCATGCGCTGTAATTGAAACGAACATGGACATAATTCTCCTCAAAATTAATGGATGCAAGGGAAAGTGAGATTAGGGCTAAGGTACGAACCTGTGCTTGAAATTTTCCCGGGAAACTCAGACTGTATCATTCAACTTTCCGCGAAAATCAAAAGGAAAATAACATCTCGTGCGGAAAGAATCGTTTTTCCTTTTGCTTCGGCGGTTGGAGAAGACGACTATACAAAATAGTTTTCTATTATTATTTTATTTTATTACGAAAGAAGCAAATAAGAATGGGAGTCACAGGGCAGTGACCTTATAATGGTGACAGCATAACATCTGACCGTGACTTTTGCATGATCTGGGTCCCATTGATACACTTGTTGGGCCTTATTACTGGTCGTCGTATGACTATATGAATTGTCGTTTTGTGAGATGGCTTTGCCTTTGCGTGGGTAATGCTGACTGCCTTGTGGTTTCAATATGGATAACGTTATTTCCACGCAAGCAAGTGCACGTGGCAGGGTCATTCTCATGGATGCTGATCTGAGGGGTGGTCGGTTCGGTTTTTCGGCACGATCCGCTAACCAAACTAATGGCATTGGTTTTCTATTTTTCCAAACCGAAATCAAATAGACATTTTGGAAAATCGAAATTTTGGTTCAATATAGTTTGGTTTCGGTTAATTTAAACTACAATAATTTTAACAAAATATCTACCATTTGACAATGTAAATACTTTTAACTACTATAATTTATAACGCGTAGGAATTACTTTATACATGTACTTTACTTTCAATATAATAGTAGGATTATCAATTATGTTCAAGTGTTGGTTGTTTGAAAGTGAATGCTGGCGGAGCTTTTGTTTGTCAAACTAAATGGGGTGGCTGGGGTTTTGTTGTTCGTGATTCGACTAACCTCTTTTTGGAAGGATCGTGCAAGGCTTTGTCAAATATTGTTTCAGCGGAGCATGTTGAACTATTGGCTTGTCAAGCAGCATTTTCTCATATAATTGAGCACTCTCTTTCTCCAGTGATTATTGAGATGGATTCCCTTGTGGTTGAACAACAACTCTCCGCTTCATTGCGGCCAAATTCTTCTTTAATTGGTCATCTATGACTCTATATGATGATGTTCGTGCAGATTTGGAGTTAATTCCAGGTTCCAAGCTTTGTCATACCAAACGTTCAGCAAATAATGATGCTCATTTGCTTGCTAAATACTCCTCTAGTTCTGGTTGTCATTATGGTTGGTCTCTTGTGCCTCCAGATTTCTAGTATGATGTTTTGAATTCAGAACAACTTTCTTCTTGATTTCTAATAACAGTTGAACCTCTTTTTGATAAAAAAAAATGTTCAAGTGTTATTTAAACATAGATATGTTACATTTTGATACAATTTAAAAAGAACAAACAAAAAATAGGTTCGAAATTTTTGTAGGATTAAATTCTGGTTACTACTCTATATTTTAAGAGTCTAATCAGTTTAATCCTTAAAATTTCAATTTCATCAAAATGATCTATGCACTCTCAATAAGTCCATTTAGGACACGTGTTGTCTATCATGGGTCGACAAGTATCATTTTTATTTATTTTTACACCTATCATGTGTCGACACATGTCATAAATGGACTTATTGGATGAGAATTGAGAGTACATGAATCATTTTGTTGAAATTAAAAGTTCAAGGACTGAACTAATTAGACCCCTAAAATATAGAGTAAGAACCAGAATTTAGTCATATATAAATATATAACACAGAGATGTGGTTTAGATAGAAATAAACAAGATTGTAATAACTCAAACAATGATTGGATTTAAAATCAACTAATATTTAACAAGAATTAGTTTTATGAACATGCCCTCACACACAGTGTGTTGTTACGACCATGAAGGAAATGTTCAATCATCTCTCTTTCTCTCATTTGTTTTTTTTAGGGTAAATACCCAAAATGGTACCTGAAGAATCATGGTCTGGACAATTTGATACTTGGTTTAACAAATTGGATAATTTGGTACTTGGTTTAACAAATTGGATAATTTGGTACTTGGTTTAACAAATTGGATAATTTGGTACCTATACTTATCTTTCGTCTTCCCATTTGGTACTTCCGTAAAAAATTCAAGGGTAATTTCGTCCTTTCAGTCCAAAACCACCATAGTCACGACTGTGGCCAGTGGCCGCGCGACTTGTTGACCTTTTCCGAACGCCGGAGATGATTTCGGCCGTCTCCGGCCAAGATTTGTGTACCAAAATCTTTGTCTCCTTACGGGCTTAGTATCCATATAAATCTCTCCTCCTATAATCCATTGTGCACGATGAATCGAAGCTCGAAAGTTTTGAAGTTTCCGACGAATTTCTGCAATTTCTAGTGACTCTGATCACCATTGAAGACAAACGAGGTATCTATCTTCATTTACTCATCGAGATCTACATGTTTCTATGCACAAATTCAATTTTAGCTAAGATGGGAAGAATCGGTGGTTTGGGTAAACACGATCACTGTTCACAGAGGTGGCTATGGTAGTTTTGGACTGAAAAGACGAAATTACCCCTGAATTTTTTACGGAAATACCAAATGGGAAGACTAAGGATAAGTATAGCTACCAAATTGTCCATTTTGTTAAACCAGGTACCAAATTGTCCAGACCATAATACTTCAGGTACCATTTTGAGTATTTACCTTTTTTTTTTGTTCAAATGCGTAACCATTCATTAATATGAAGAAAGGTTACAATCATCTAAGTCAGATTGGATCGAGTTCATTAGTTATTTTGGTCCTTCCTCTAGACAATAGAGACTAACACTTTCATATAACATTGACTTAGCTAAACGATGAGGCCTAAGGTAGATTTGGAGCAAGGCCTAAGGTCGAGGTGAGGCTAGCCATAACTGTACATACTACATACTGCCAAGCATAAACAACACCTCGCCAATAGCCCAACCGACTATAGGTGGACCTCGACCATTGGCTTGGCAGGCAGACCAGGACCCATGCAGGCTCCAATTTCTAGGCGTACGACAAGGCATACCTTGTACAGGAACTACCTTACCGATACCTCAAAGTACCTTGCCAAATAGCACTTGTTCACCTCCACAAGTGGATAAAGTCCCACATCGGAGAGCAAGTGATCAGACCCTCATGGGTTCCTCTATAAAAGGACATTTTCTCTTATTAAAGGCAAGTAATTAATAACTATTTACCTATTGTTACTGTGTCAATATTGGAGTAGTGAAGACTAGCCATTCCAATTTACCTCGTGACTCCCGTGTATTGCACTTAAGTTGTCATCACATCAACAATACACCTACATATCTAGTGCTTCAACTTCAGCCTTCAAGATCATACATAAACAATAACTACCATGGAAGGGCAACGCCTCATACCCCAATGAGTTTGGCCAATTCATCTAAAGTAGAAATTGGTTGATCATATTTAGGATTTAAATTGATCCCATACTTGGCATTGTGTTATTTTTGGATATGTTTAAATGATCGAGTTTGTCAAGCTAGAGTAACATAAGGGGAATGTTATGTAAGCAAGTAGCTTCATCCTCCAAAATCGGGCCGAACAATTGCATCATGTACCCATTATACGTAATTCAATCAAATACCCCTAAGTGGATGCATGTAACCTATTGTTGCAATGTTTCCTTGAATCGATAAGCAATAGGAGTGAACCAGTCTCAATTGGATCAGTAGACTAGATGTTAAGTTGATGTCTTGTACTTTGGTAGACCTGCAAAATATGAGGCATGCATGGCATGTACTGATCGAAGACCCTCCAATGCTCAAGTTAGCTTAGTAGTGATTTTGACAGCTTAAAGGTGTCAGAGTAGAGAATCGTACCTGTTTCGGGGATGTGATCCCTCCTTTTATAGAGGATTGAGCGATGAGGGTATTAGACTCTTTCTTTACGTGGAAGTTCAAGATTAAAATATGTCATTGTTCACATGGGGAAAATTTCATAAGCAGCTCAAATGTGATCCAGATGTCCCTGCAAAATTTGGAGAATGTATGTAGCCTGGCAGCCTGTCGTGGACATAGTTCGGTATATCTCAGATCGAGGGGTCTTACCAAGTCCATTGTGATGGACTCGATAAGTCAGGAAATGCTTGCCTCGACCATGCATTGTAGTGATAGGTAGGTTGGTACAACTAGCCTAGTTTGTTCTATCCCGATGGATAAGGAGGTTCAGTACCAAGGGTACCTCCAGATCTTTTGCTTTTGTTCTTACCGGCTAAAGGGATATGCTCCTCAGAGGTAGGACAACGGCTCTAAACAAAATGGTCCATGGATACCAAGTTTGTGGGATCCAGTAGTAATATAGTCCAATTAAACACTATAAATTCTTCGTATCCATTTACATGAGACATGAGCGTTTTGCCATGTTTATTGCGTTGACGCGTTGTAATTTGAATGTGATATGTTTTTGAGATACATAGTATTTTATCTTTCGTCTTGAGTTTTATTACAAAAAAATTTATTAAAAGAAAAAAATATTTCACAATACCACATTGTATCCCTCGTATCTTTCCATGATTATCTCTTCTTTAAAAAATTAAAGACCAACATACTGTATGAGATAATTTAAAGAAGGGGTTAATTGTGTAACAAAAGAAAAAGGGTTAATTGCATCACACTTCCCAATAAAATATTGGTCATTTCGATCAATTATCAAACACTCAGAAAAAATTCAAAGCTAATGCCACATAAAAGACCTAACCCAATCGTAGGCTTGTAGCCATGAACAGTTAAGGCCCATTGAAAGCATCATGTCATGCCTGTTGATCTTGATTGATATTAAGTAATGATGAAACTTCGCCGGTACTTTTTTCCTCTTTTCCAATTAATTCATTTTTTTCTTTAAATAAAAAGGTTTCCTAATGACATCACTATGTTGATATATATTCTCCAACTCGGGAAGACAAAACTGAAGCCTCAGCTTTCATTCTCTGAAGTTACTTGTTCTCCACTGCCACCCCTCCTTCTTCTTCTTCCCTCCTAGCTAATTAGGACGAAAGTAGACAGCAAAGTCTGCAATAGTTTACTCATGGGAAGCGTCACTGAAGAAGAGCTGGTTCAAATGGTGAGAGACTTCATTGAATCCTCAGAATCAGTCCCACTACCCAAGTCATTATCTTCTCCCAAACACCAATCCAAATCTCTTACTCTACAGGTACATCTACGTTTTCTTCTAATTTTGGTCTTCTAAGTCCTTGTTGATCTCTTAAATTTGTGTTCTTTTATTGTTTGGGGGACTAATAATATGATGGTTTTTTTTTCCTTGTTATTTAGCAGGAGATAATATGGAAGGCAACAGATCATGAGAATGAGATTCTTGACAAAATCTCAAATTATTTGAGGGACATGGGGAGTATGATGGATCAACCCAAGAATCTGAAGAACAAATGGGTTGTGATGAAATTGAAAATGGATGGTTATGAAGCCTCTCTTTGTAAAACTTCATCGGTTTCTTCTATCAAACTCCCCAATGGTACTCAACTCATCTATCTCTCTATCTCTTAACATTTTTTCTTATTTTCTGGAGTACCCATTTTCTGATGTTGATGGGTATCTGTTGTTTCAAGTTCATCATTTTACAGGTGACTATGAATATGTTGATGTTATGATGAGGGATGACAAGAATGGTGGCATGGTGACAAGGCTAATAGTGGACATGGATTTCAAGTCAGAATTTGAGCTTGCAAGACCAACTCAAAGCTACAAGGAGCTCAAAGACATATTGCCAAACATCTTTGTTGGGACTGAAGAAAAGCTTGACAAAGTCATATCTCTGGTTTGCTCAGCTGCAAAAAAGTCTCTCAAGGAAATGGGTCTCCATGTTCCTCCATGGAGAAAAGCCACCTACATGCAATCCAAGTGGCTCTCCAAAGATTGCAAGAAAATCTCAATCTCACCCACCAACATGGAGTTGGGTATTTCCAATTTTTGATCCTGAAAGTGAAGACAAACGCACAAGTTAGCTCCTTCAGATCCTGAAAAACGGGCAGTTTTTTTTAAGCTCTAGAGAAGAGGAACAAATGGTAAAAATGGTGGTTTTTAACAACCTTTTTGAGTTTTGACTAATTAATTACCATTTTGTTCCCTTCGTTTTTGGTTTTTAACTTCAAGGTCAATATTTGTTAAGGCAGACTTGTATTTTCCTAGCCATTTCCTTGTCTCAACGAGACATGTTTGTACGGTTTTTGAGATAATGCTTGCCACTGTTCTAACATAATTTCGTCACTACTTTGAATCTGCTTAAAACTTGCTGTTTTTCATTTTATGGATATAACTTGCTCTCCAAGTTTGATCGGAAAATGAAGAATGCATAACTATGAGTCTATGACAATGATCTACTCCGGCCAACTGCTCTGTACTGCACTGCAGCATTTGTGACAGTTACAAGACGAGAGGGTAAAAGTGACTTTGTGATGATATGACAGAAAGGAAAGAGATCGAAACTTGGGAGCCAAGTCACTCGATGATATTTCTAATTTTTGGCATTGAAAAGAAGCTTCTATCTCCAATTCTCCATGCTATCCGCTTTTGATTCTTTGAAATATTACAATAGTAGCAAATACTAGCAAGGGCATTTCAAATGAGCTCCCAAGATAAAATTTAAGGCAAAACTAAATCAATATGGCTTCAACCATTATTCTAAAAATAGTACTGTTTTCTTCAATTCAATTCGTGATCAATTTGGTTTCTTTTTAATGTTTTTGTTAAGAGCATTTTCAACAAGGGAGTTTGGCTTTGTTGCCACATAGATGCAATCCCAAAAAGCAAAAAAATGATGAAAACTCAACTTGCATCCATGATTTCTAGCCAGTTCAAAATTGACCTAGGGCAATCCTCAATGCAAGACTAGCTCCAAGTCTTGACCCAATTGTCATGTGGCAACCTCAAAAAGTGGTGGATCCCATAGAATTTAATCCTCACATGGTTAGATTTTTTTTCACTCACATGTGATATGAGATGTTGTAATTTATTTAACATTTGCAATAAATAAAAAAATATATCATTCTAAAAAATATAAAAATGTGACATTGCCCCTGCCCCTGCCCCTGCCCCTGCCCCTGCCCCTGCCCCTGCTCTAACGGGTGGAAGCAACCATAAAAAAGTACATAAATAGTAACTGACCTAGAGCCCCAACGGGTGAACATGCTATAACAAGTAGGCATTTGGCCTAGAGGAGGGGAAGGGGGCACCAAGTTGGAGAAATATGGAGAGAGTGAGACTCGAACTTGAATTTGAGCTCGACAATCCACTGTTTTAGTCGAATTTGGTTTTATTTTAATGTTTATTATCGAGCATTTCTATAAGTTTTTTATTTTTTGATTTTGAATGATGGGGATTTGAACTTGAAACTTCAACTACCGTGAAGGGATATATTATTGTTTCAACTAATTTTTGTCGAGTGTTCCGAGTTTTTTTTTTGGTTACAAGTGTTCTGAATTTTGGTGATGTCTTACTTGACTTTTCTTTTTTTGTTTTTAAATTTTCTTTAATACTTACAAAAGAAATAATAATATGTGAAAAGAAAACTTATTGAATATTTAATACGGATCCAACACGGAATGTATTGAAATTTTTTTCGGTTATTGGATGGATATAGTTTAAGCAAATTCAATTCATAATCAATTTGTTGACATGCTAAGTATTAGCCACTTGACATTAACAATGACCTTTTTTTCTCCCCCTGATTGTTGCAATTTTCAATCATGTATTTGCTAAAATACATAAATCATGTGTAACAGTTGGGTGTGCCATTACTAAACAACTTATTTTACCAAAAAAATATTTTGTAGCTAATTTCATAGCTTTATCTTCTATTCTTCTTCCTTCCTTAATTTCTTCTTCCTTCTTAAGTTGAAGTTTCATATTCTTTTCTACGAATTAGCTACAAAGAACAAGATTTAAACCTAGAAACTTTCTTCCTAATTTGTAGTCTTATCTTCTCTTCTACGAATCACCTACGAACAACGTGATTTAAACCTAAAAACTCAAATGAGTATTAAACCCAACTATTATAGCTTCTAAAAAAAATATTAATCAACATAAAAACTATGGAGAAATATGGCTCCCAAGCTTCTGTCAACCTTGGGTGACCATAAATTGACAACGGCATACCTCATTTATTTTATTTCTCCTCACTCTCACAATTATGCTTATCTCTCTTATTAAATCTACATTTTCAACTCAAAAGAACCCAGAAACATATGTAGCTTGTTTTGGCGGTGGGTTTATGAGGAACATGAGGGAGGTATAAGAGATATGGTATGATGAGTTTATCGTACAAAGATGAACTGCAAAGCTTTGTTGGGGAATAATAGAGAGACCAGAAGAAAGAAAAGGGAAGATAGAGAATAATTATAAAGAATTAAAAGCCAATGAGTTTTCTAATTATATCAAATTGTAACTAAATAGCACTAAAAAAAATATGTCGCGCTATATCGTAACTAAATCATAGATAATCATCTCGAAATTTATGCACCTGATTACACCCGAAGGAAAAAAAATCATAATTATAAATAATGAAAAGATAATGAATTTACTAATTACACTAAATCGTAACTAAATTACACTAAATAGTAACTAAAACACAACATGTCACGATATCGTAACCAAATTGTAAAAATTTATTTTGAAACTTGTGCATCCGATTACGTTAAAAGAAAAAAAAATTGAGCGTGTTGACTTTATTTTGCTTAACTATGATACTATGTATATATGAATATTCTTTATCTTTTCTTAATAAGATTATCTTATATTATCACCATTATGTCGACACATATACATCCTGAACCCATCTGTGCTTAGACTTTGAGCCTCGTGATACACAGATATAGTACTGGTCTTTCTATCAGTGCACTAGTGCAGTGATGTGACTTGTGCGCGTTGCTATTAATTTCTTGAAAATTTCCAAGACACGTTAAATTTGTCATTTTATTGACTAATTCCACATTTCCACCGTATCATTTTCATCAGTCAGATTCCATAACCTTCATCTCTATCTCTTTTTTTTTTAATCTATGATGACTAACAATCTCGATCATTAGCTTCTGTCATTTGTATATAAAAGACCTTAATCACAGTTCAGACTAAGGAACGAAAACCCTTAATCATATTTAAAGTTTAAAGGATGATCACTGTTGGGAACTTGGGATTTGCTCTAATATATAGCTACTGTGTATTACCATCAACCGAACCGCTGCATTAAAACTGATCCCGCAGAAAATCTAAGATAGAGCAAAAGTACGTAGGGTAATTGGGGGAGGAACCCCCGAGTTATTTCTGAGCAGCTCTTGCTTCTAAATGTCAGATAGGTCCTAATTATGCCCTAGCTTCCTTCTAGGCTAGGCTGCTGGCTGCTGGCTGCTGGTACTGTATCATTTTCAATTTTTGACAGTTTAATTAGCTTGTCAAGTACTTATTGCTTGCATGTCCATTTTTGTGCTCATACAGGCTTCTCAGCAACTCACCATAAATAAACCAGACATCAATCTCAGTTCTCTCTATCACTCATATCAAAAAGTACGTAGAGAATATATATTTCCATAAATTAAGGGTTTCAGAGGTGGAAGTCAAAAAACAAATGAAGTGGGTTCATTTTCTTAAGCAGGTCACTTGCTCGCGTAACTTTTTCTCTGTTCTAGTTAGGAAGGAATTACAATATATCATATATGGATGATCACAGAGTAAAAGAAGAAGAATTGGTTCAAAACGAACTAGCTAATTAATAATTTAATATCATGGATAATTAATGTTCAGATTCAGCTCCACTACACAACTCATTGCTTTCTCTCCAAAACCCGTATTCACCATTTCACCCTCTCTCCTCGATACTGTTAGATCAAGTCCACCCGTGGGGGCAATTAAGGTCAGGGCCATTGGGCTTCCTAGGTCAAGTACTATTCACTACATTTTTATGGTTGCTTCCACCCGTTGGGTCAAGGTCACGAATTTTATTTTGTATTAAATAAATATTTTAATTATGTATTTTATTGTTACATATGAATTATTTATTTATTTTTTCACCAATGGCTAGCTGCCACATTCCCACGCGGTCTGCAGCTTCAAAAAAGAGAGCCCATTATTGCATGACGTCACCCATGTGCATGCAATGCCATGCTGGTGTCTGGTGAGGAGCTTGGGCTCTTTGTGCCCAAGCATGTGCCTCAAGTCACAAAGAGACCGGGCTTCCCAAAACGGGTGAACTTTGATTTTTGGATTTTTAGGGCTGGATTGGCGTGTCAACCGGGCTAGAGAGAGCCGGTGGACTTGCTCTTAGCATTCCCCATCTTAGAAAGGATAATTTTTTAGAATCTAGGAATTCACCCACCGTACAATTAACGCTTTTTTACTTTAAATTTTTATGATCAATTGTTTATTTATTATAACATGATATATAGATCACCTCTATAAAAAATTAATCAAATTGGAGACCGTTTGGTAACTCATGTACATGAAATAAATAGAAGGTCGTTCATCAGAATGGTAGTAATTATTGTTAGAGCCGTTTATTTGTTTTATGAAATTGGATAGTTGAACAATCTCCGATTTGATTGATTTTTTTATAGAAATGATCTATAAAGAATATTTTAAAATATGAACAGTTGGATTATGAAATTATAAGGTAAAAATATGTGGGAGCAAATTTGCTGCCCACCTTAACCAAGGGTGGGCAATTCCCACCTTCATGTACACTTGACACATGTCCTCCCAACCGAACTATAGTTAGGATATAAAATTAATAAAATTAAATAATTTTTTTTTCTGCTCTCTCTCTCTCTCTCTCTCTCTCTCTCTCTCTCGTCTACACTACTAGAGTTTCCTCCGGTGATGTTTTCGCCGTCTGACCACCATATATTGACTTCAAGACTGGTCTCATTCTCTTCGTCTCATTGAGCTCTTCATCCCTATACCAAGTTTTCTTACCGACGATCAGTGTTAACGGAGAATCGAAGCATGAACGGTCGGACTGTTTCCGATCGTAGATCTTGTTTCCGGCCAAATCGACGGCTAGACCTAGTGGGCTTTGAAGCTCTCTTCACAGTGAATCCATCGCCACCAATATCCTCCATTGATTCTTCCTAGATTGGGAGATTCTCGGATTTGAAATTCTAGAGCTTCGAATCTTTCGATTCGAACTATTTGTGGTAGAATCGAGCTTCGACCTAGGTATGGGGATGAAGCTAGAGATTGAGGAGACGAAGTGAATAAGACTAGTCTCGATGTCAATGGTGGTCGGACGGCGAATACATTGCTCTCCGGATAGTATAGACGAGAGAGAGAGAGAGAGCAAAAAAAAAACCCAAAATAAAATTTAGAGGTATTTTAATCAAGGTCCAATTTGCTACAAAAATATTGTATATAGTCTAGCCATTTTTTTTTTGTTAATTGCGGTCCAATTACATTTTTTTGTCCATTTTTCCCTTGAAGAAAAATAAGGGAAACAAATTAAAATTCTTTAAATTTGGCATTTTTGCTTTTCAGTTCAAATTTTTAAATTTTGAATTTCAAATTCTTCAAATCTAATTTGAAAAATAATTATGATAGACATGCATTTAAAACTATATATGTAAACATTTAACACAGATAATACATACATGAAAGGTCAAGAATTTTAAAATTCAAACAATTCAATGTATCTACATCATAGGGAGAAAAAAATGAAATTAAGAAAAAACTAAGTGGTATCAAATGAAAGTTTACGCAACAATACCCAGTGGTATATTAACACATTAGCCACGAATCAAACTTTAACATTATTCCTAACCAAAAGGTAGGGAAAAACCACAACAACTTACCTTCCTATAAGATATGCAAAATGCATATCTCTTTCCAAAATATCACTTTTGTACTATGTATCTAACTAAAAGTGCAAAAGTTTCTATGCACGAGGTAAGAAAAAAAAAAGAACAAGTTAGTTTTAACATTATTCCTAATCAAAAGTTAGGGAAAAAAACCACCAAAATTTACCTTCTGTTAAGATATGCAACATGCATCTCCCTTTCCTGAAAAACTCACATTTGTATTAGGTATATAAAAGTGCAAATGTATCTATGAACAAGGTAAAATACTACCTCATTTAAATGGATTGGAACCTTCTTATGAAAAATCCATCCAAAATCTCTATTTGATCGTATGATGAAGGTTGATTAACAACATGACGATTCTGTATGCAATAGTTTTGGGAAAGTCTATGATAAAGGTAGATTTTAGAAAATTTATATGTGTTAGAAAAAAGATGGCCATGGAAGAAGAAGAAGAGGAAGAAAGAGATGTTTCAATATGAAGAAGAGGAAATGTTGAGATGCTAAGGTTAATATATAAGGAATTTGTCAAATTTAATGCACTAATAATTATCTTTGATTAAAAAATAATTTTAGGAAACAATGTTTAGAAAAGATAATAAATTTGTTATTTGATGAAATATGAAATCTTGTTTGACCTTAATTAATTATTTTAATTATGATGATAATCTACCACAATTTATTACAAAAGGGTATAAGAGGAATGTAAAAGTATAAAATTAGTTAGATAAAATTAAAAATGAAAGAAATCCTATGTGGCAGGTGAGTCATTGTATCTCAATTAGTAAAAAATATTTGTCTGGACTACACTCAAAATAGAGTGTGATTTCTGGACTACACTTAAAATGGAGTGTGATTTCTGGACTACAATCAAATTTTATCTAAAATTTATTTAATTTTATTAATTTATATCCTAACTATAGTTAGGGTGGGGGACACATGTCGATTATAGATGAAGGTGGGCATTGCCCACCCACCCCTGGTTAGGGTGGGCGGCAAATTTGCTCCCAAAATATGTTACTCACAATGGACTTGGGTGACCTAAGAATTATCCTCTTAGAAATAACAATTATGGTTGTTCAAAACATTAATTCGAAACGGGAACATTCTCTATTTATTGATTTAATTATTTTTTGTAATGCATTTTTTTTTTGAAACTAGGAAACCTTTATTAATTGATGATAACATGTGGATTCGAGGGGGACATAACACCAAAACCTCGAGACCCATTATAATCTTCATAGAGAACATCCTCAATAATAGAGGGAGTCTCATCTAACCAGAAATCATTTACGAGCGAACAACTAGCAAGGGGTGCTAGACGATGAGCAACACTATTTACTTCGCGATAAATATGGCGAACCTCCAAAGATTCAAAAGCCATCATATAATCCTTGCAATCTTCAACAATACGACCAATCTCGGAGTAATCCTCCCTTGGTTCTTTTAAAGCATTTATCAACATTGCATAGTCACTTTCCAACTCCACCTCGGACCAACCTTGATGAATTGCAACCAAGAGTCCAGCTCTACAAGCTTCTGCTTCCACTTGCCAAGCTGATGAAACATGAGGCAGTGACCTAGCAAAGGCAGCTAGGCAAACTCCATGATCATCGCGCACTACAACACCAATACCTCCCTTCTGACCCTCCCGACAAAAAGCCCCATCTATGTTTATCCTCAGTCGTCCGCTAGGTGGGCATTTCCAACGCACATTGGGACGTTTCTTATTCCGCAGCCCTCTAGGATGGAACTTCTGGTAATCATCCAACTGTGATGTCGCCCGGGTGGACATAAAGCCAGGATCAAAGCCCCTCCCCTTCCAAACAATGTTATTCCGCTCTGTCCAAATTGCCTATAAGTGCATAAAGAAAATATCAACTTGAGGAGGAGGAAGCACCATAACCACTGCCATAAACCAATCAGTTAAGGAACAAGCTGGGTATGACTGGGGCTTTAATGGCAGACCACTAGCCCTCCATAAACAATCCAGCGCCAAACAGTTTTTAAAGACATGCAAATCACTCTCCTCCCCTTGGTGACAAAAGACACCTTCTAAGCTAGAGTAGTCCTTGTAGAGTCCTCATTTCTATATTTGAGATGTGATTCACATCTCAACTGGAAAATTTGAATTTGTTTTTCTTTTTCTTTTTTTCTGGTCAGGGTATAACAAGATTAGGGTTACAATTATGAGCTGTTTAGAAATATCCAAAGCCATTCGCAATGTGATTTATGAATTTTTAATTTTTGTAATGGGTGGAAAAAATATAAAAAAAATTCTTGGGATTACAAATGTTTATATCAAAATTAATGATGTGGGAGATGCCACATAATCACTCCTAATGTAATAATTTCTTAAATGCATGTTTTATGATGAGGATCGATGTTTTTATTCTTTTTATTTGCAAATGTATTTTCTTAAAAAAACAAAAAAAAAACCAACCTTCTGAACCTACACCGCCAAGCCATCAAGTTGTTCACACCAAAAACTTAATCAGGATGTATGGACTAGATCCTTTCCAAGATGTAATAATAAGCGTCAAAAAGAAGGAGCAAATTCAACATACTATTGATGAAGAGACGAAATGAAGAATTCCGGGTTTCTATGAGTATTGATAAAGGGTTTGTTGGTAGACTTGAAGATTAATTTGTAAATTGTGGACTTGTGGTAGACATGAAGCTATGCAACTTGTGATTTCTCGAAGGATTTGGTGGGATAAGGCAAATTTGAACGAATTTGACAACTGAATCAGAACTTTGCAACTTAAAAAGTTGCAAACCTCCACAGTAACGAAGCCCTATATATATATAAATGATTTTCTAATAAGGAGGTTCTTATTTTTTAATATATACATATACATATACATATATGTACATAGTACATATATATATATATATATATATATATCCAACGCAAGAAGACTAAGGCTGAGTTTTGAAAAGGGCTTGGATGCAGATGCATGGTAAGTTCACTATCAGAAGTGCTACTTGGTTCCAATCCCATATGATTCAACCTCATATTAATTCTAATCTGTTAAAATTTATGTGAAAATTAAATAGTTCACTCAAAGTTAAGACTTTTAGTTGGATTTTAATTCGGGAAAGATTGAGAACTAGAAGCAGAATTCAATGATGTAATTCACTTGTTACTCCTGATTGTCTTTTTTGTTCCTCTGAGGAAGAAACTATTGACCACTTATTCATGAAATGTTCATTCTCATTCTCTGTTAATATTTGGTCTAGAATTTCGAATTGTTCTACTCCTATTCATTGGCAACATTCTTTTATCAATGTGTTAGAATATGTTAGTAAACTTCATGCATCCTCATGATTAGTCTAATAAGTTGTTGTCTCAGATCTTGCTTATTACTTGGGAAATTTAGCATCATAGGAAATGATTAGTTTTCCATCAGCTTGCTCCTTCTCCTCGTCAAATCATTTATGGAGCTGCAAATATGAGGGCAAGATATGGTAGAGCTAATCCTATTTCTGCCAGGAATAAGACTTCTAAAGTTTTACATTTTAAGTGCCAGCCTCCAGATGAAGGCATGGTGAAGCTCAACTTTCAACTTTGATGGATCTGTCAAAGACAATAACATGGCAGCTTCGGGTTTTGTGATTATAAATCACTATGGTAATCTTTTATTTGCAGCAGCCAAGAACATTGGTCAATATGAAGTTCTCATTGCAAAAGCCATTGCTGTAAGACAAGGACTGTTGGTAGGCAAACAATATCAACACCAAAGAGTTACTGTAGAAGGTGATTCTAAATTACTCATTGATAGTGTTAATGGTGTTTGTGAGACTCCTTGGAGCTCAAGATGTTGCTGAAAGATATCTAGGCTATTTCTGGGGCTTTTTTGTCTATTCAGTTTAGAGATGTATATAAGGAGGCAATTTTTGTGACTGATGCCACCACTGAACTTGGCCATGGTGTTCATAACGTTGCTATTTGGTCTAATTGTCTCCTCCTTTTTGTGTCTCAAGTGTTTTATTTGGACCAGCTATGAGAGGGTCGTTGTTGTTGTAATATTTCTTGTCATTATTTTTGAGATCCATTATGTGTAATTATGCTTCATTTGACTACGTTGCCCTACTTTTCAACCTCTGAAACTTCTATTCTCATGGCGCAATGGGATGTGCTATGGCGCTTTTGTCCCTACTAACAAAAATGATGTTCGCTTGTTTGGGTAGTTTTTGGTATGTGGCTGACCAATCTGCATAAGCAAATTATGGACAAGCAAGAACCTGAAGAGCTGTCAGTTTTGATTGATATGATTTAGCTGCATCGCGCAGCCTATGACACCCTATTACTTCGGTTTGGATTCTCTGGCTCAAATGAACCAGTTTGCAGGTCAGTTCACAAGTACTGTAGTAGCATTATATCCCTGAGGACCCTGACCAATATTCTCCTTGTCACATCTCATTGCTATTTGCTGTGCTCTCAGTCTCACACACAACTTTTATATTCAATTTTCATCTCGAGTGCTATCGGTAAAGGTTTACAATAATCTAATGCAAGAGTAAGTTTGTTATAAAATTACTGATAAAATTACTACGATCATATGAATGCAAGGACCCATAGAGTTTCTTCCCCAAAAAAGGGACCAAGGAGTTTCGTGTATGAGAAATCTCTTTTAAACGAGGCAAGAACGTTTGACAAAAAAAAAAAAAAACAAGGCAAGAACGTGTATGTTAATTCAAGCAGTCGGGATATCTGGCTTGGCTGGCAAAAGATTAGTGCAAAGATGTGAGCTCTCATTCTTTTCTTTGCTTCTTGTGGCAGGGTGGCTGCTATTATGTGAGATCTTATCCTCCACATGTAATGGAATTTACATCTTCTCATCATGTTCACTTTACTCCAGTATAATGGTATAGAAAAACCTTGTGCCTTCTGCAGGAACACAGGGCAGCTTCCAATGATCCCTCGAACATATACGCAATTTTTGATACAATTTGTCAGAGCTGCTAGCCAAATCAAACCCAACTACATTCACAAGCACTTATCCACATGGCTCTTGAAATGCTAGATATACAAGATATTCAAATTCAGACAGCATTGCTAATGCGAGCTTGTTTCTGAGCTTCTTCCAAGTCCTTTAAGAACCTGCATTTCCCAGCCGAATAATAATTGGAGCATAGAACATCTTACATTAGACAATTTCCATAAGCCACGCTAATTTACTATAATTCCCTAAAGAAACTACAACATAATTTTTTTTATACCCAGAAATCCCTCAAACCCAATTTGCAAAAAGGGGCTCGAATCTGGGTCCTCCTGACAAACCCGACAATCTTTAGGAGGCAGGAGACTAGCAAATAACTAGGTAGGTACATTGAAGGGGTTCAACCCACAAACATGGGCCTGGACATTACACTAAACCCTTATTGGTAGGCAATTTACAGATGTATATTAAAATCTTTGTGTTTTAAGAAGAAGCTGCAGCCATCACAAACCTCCCGTTATCCAAGGTTGGTTAGGTGAGTCCCAATTATCATCTCTTTAAAATTTCTATAAGCTTAACTGGTGGATGAATCGAACCTACAGGTAACTAAGAATGCAACCCCAAATAACCCAAAGAACAACTCAAGCTTCACAAAATCTCAATGTAATCATGCCCCAAACTAATAGTTGCTCAAACTTGCACCGACACACAAGAAAGAAGTGGTATCAAGTCAGAATCTAAAGACTTCTTTTTTACCAATTATGCAAGTTTTTCAGTCAAAAGTGTATATGATAATGTGAAGCATACCTCTTAGAATTTAGAACCACCGAACCACCAAGTATAAAACGAATTCCGGTATTCATAGCATTTTGTAAAGCTACAGCACGAGACTCCTCATATGTTGTCCCACCAACAATGAAAATTATCACTTCTTGAGGCCTGCTCAGAGATGGAAGTATGCATCATTCACAATATTATCCAAGTTATTGCATGTTTATACTCTTGAAGTAGCACGTTACTTCAACAAGAGAGAGCAGAGGTTATTATAAAAATCAGACTAATGTTATTTTGTGAGTACTTAATCAGAGAGAAGGGATGGTTGTCATCAATTTCGAAAGGGGGGGTGGTGGAGTTAAGTTTTTTGGTCTTTTTTTTTGGGGTGGGGGGAAGGGGATTCATACAAGGGTAAACAGGTCTTAACTAATCCCAGAAATACTGGAGGTCAGGTGAGCAAGAGTATAGAGGTCCCAAAACTCCCAATACAATCACTCAAACTAAATAAGAGACTCCCAGGGCAAATTTAAGAAACACGAAATTTTAAAAGAATAAGCCAAACCTGCCCTGCTGAAAGTGATTTCCAACAAATGGGTAGTCCACATCTCTCAGGCGTCCCTTGATAATGCTTTCCATAGTTTGGAAGAGAAGAGGCTGGTGTTGTGTATACACATTCTCAACCCCCTATAGCATTAGTTAAAAAAATTCTCCATTAAACCCAAAAGCACATCCTACAGTAGAAATCTAAAAAGTAGAAAGTATAACTTTCGCAAACACACCTTAAGCCCACGAGCCATGTTACGTGCAATATTTAAGAAATCTCGATTTCCAAAAAGATCCCCAGTGCGCCTATCCACACCCGCTTGCTTCAAGAGGAATTGGACCAGCTGTAATACCATAATAGCCAGCTTATTAAAACTAGTGCATACTCTAGTAGCCACAAGAATGGTACAAACTAGCAGCTGGCAAATCTCCAACAACATTTGAGAGAACTGATACACATTAAAAAATGAAACATTCTGTTTATACACATTATTTTGCTTATTCAGACCAATCATACACCATCTACAATGAAATAGTATATGAAGAAACCTCAAGTGATAAGCTCTAAAAATAATTGATTGTTACTAATCACAGATATGTAACACCCTTTCCAGAAAAAAGAAAAAAAAAATGAAAGAAACAAAGCAGAGGGCCAAAGGATCCAAACAGTGATTGCAACAACATCGTTTAATTACCCCAGGTTTGTACTTGGCATTCTTCGACGATAGTTTGGTAAATAGTTGCATCAGTTGGACAGGGCTCTCCTTCTCATAGCGCAAAGCATACAACATGACAAGTCGTAAGCGATCAATATCAGATACACTTTCATTGTTCAATAAATTTGTCACTGCCTGCAAATTACATGGGAAAAAGAGGTGGTTGCACTTCAGTTTCAAGTCTCCACAGATATTAAGCTCAGCTGACAACTCAAAGAGAATAGCTAAGAAGTATATCTTACGGACTAAAAATCTGAAGACCAAATTCTAATATAACTTGCAACAAGAAAAGTAAATAAGGGAAACAAAACACAGGCAAATTCATGCCCAGTCTTCTGTAAACTTCATGACATTGATTCAGTCACCTCACTTAAGAATAAATTATATACTTTAAAGCATTTCCAACCCTCTTGGACAAGTAACCGCATCTTTTGTATTTCAAAAGAACCTGTGTGGCCATACAATCATGACCAAAGAGTTTACAAGTGTTTCATTAAAAAAAACATGCCTTGTTTCCGTGCAGTTTCAAATTTGTCCAATTTCATCATCAGATGGTTCTGATCCAACCAACATGCCTACTCCTTTGGAACCGCTATCAATCATGAGAAACTGAATCAACTATACCCCTAGGGTCCTACCTACCTCCCCCCATTCCCTCTTGTTATCTTTTCTTTTATTTTATTCTTTGATAACAACGTTGACCTTCAATCCTTGACAATCTTCTCAAATGAAGATACTTTCAGTTTATCGCTTTGTATGCCATTAATATTAAAGCTGTATATCATCCCCCAATAAGCAGACAATAATAAATAGAGAAAAATTACTAAAGGAGTCCCTTACCCCAACCAGAGTAGACTTCCAATGGGACCTAGATTCTAATCTAGGTGCAGGCGGTGTGGTAAACCTTCTCCAAATCAATCTATGAGTCCTAAAAGGACAAGTCCCGAGAGTTAAAAAAAATTAAATACGTGTTATTTGCTCCTTAAGACTAACCCTCTGCATTCCCTAGTCCCCACCAGTGGAAAATTGATAAGAAAAACACATGTTTGAAAAATAAATATAAAATAATATAATTAGAAAAGAATCATCCATCATAGACGGTTAGAATTAGTTCAAATGAGAGAATGCATAGTTGTAGACATGTAACGGGATAAGAAAGAGGGATCGAGAGGGAAGGAGAGAGAACGTGGGAGTAGTAGAATCAGTTTCTTTGAACTTATTTTCAGAAATTTATTCCTTTACAGTACCTCAAAAGCTGCCATCTGCCCACCATTACAAGCCAACTCCTGTTCTGTTTGTGAAACTTGCATAAGTTTACGCTCTTCGACTAGCTTGCTCATTTCTGTTACAAGTGACACATGCTTTGAAACATTTCCGTGCATCTTTCTGTACTCGGGGTAATTTTCAACAAATCTGGCCATGTCCTCTACAACAAACAAAGCATTTAAGTATTTTATTGACACCGGATTTACTTTAACCATTGTTCCCTGTTGCCAATAGTTAGTAACCACAAATCACAAATCTGAAATTTTGACTTTGCGTCCTACTAACCTATTGTCTGAATGCTCTGGGTACTTTTGTCAATTTGCTGAAATTCATCAACCAACTGCTTGATATTCATCCCAATATCACCAAAATTTTCATACATGTTCTTCTTAAAAAAATCATCTTGTTCTGATGATAACACAACCTCCTATAAGCAACAATACCAAAAATGCACTTTTTTAGCAATGACAATTACCAACAAAAATATGTGCAGTTTATGAGGAAGTTACAGGTCAACCTGTTGATCCTTTGGAAGTTTTCCAACGCTTCTTAAGTCAACTTTGTTGTCTTGAATGCCAATCAATTCATGAACCATTGCCTGTCATATAGTGCAATAAATGAGCTCCATAATATTTCTAGTGATTATATCCATATGAGCTCCACAATTACCTGATATGTCCACTGATTCAGCAACGGGGTTACAGGATCATCCCTCCTATCAATTACCAGCAACAGTGGAGAAATTTCTGTTCTTCTGAAATCGAATAGCCCACTTTCTTGCTGGTACATCAGCTTCTGTTATAGCCCAAAAGACACTATCAGTTTCCTTATGATAAATTTCTTGGTAAGAATCTGCAGGCTGTAAAATCCCCATTATATAGATAACATCACAACATGTATAAAAAGTAGAGTCAGTAGGGAAAAGAGTGAGGTGCGAGCATAGGAGAAAATACAAAGCCCTGAAGACTAACAAAGCTCACATTCAAAACGGTAATACTAATGTACAGATAATACCAACGTACAGAACTATTTAGAATACAATATTATACATACTGCTGTTTCCTGTGCAATCCTTTTCGCAATATCAGATGCTCTCTGATATCGAATTACTGGTCTTCGTTTCAATGCCAGAAAAATAGATGCAATACTATCAACCACTCGATCACAGAAGCGCTGTAAATTTGAATGATCTACAACAGCTGGGAGCATATAAATGTGATTCGATGGCATATTCAGAGTGAAGTGATAAGGATCGACTGCAACAAAGTCTGCATAGAACTCCTGCATATTAAGACAATAATTATATCTAATATGAAGAGTGGAAACATAAAACCTAGATATAAGGTGTGAATTTTGATTATGGGAGTGCCATAACAACTACACTGCACAAATTATTTAAAAAAGAAAACAATTTAAATAAGATAGGCTTGATGCGTGTAGTCATGTGTTAGAACAGGATTTAATGGCAAAATAAAACCAATTCCAACCAGGTTGAGAAGAAAGTGACTATGTTTGAACCAATACCATTAAACTTTACAACTTCTTTACAGAAGTAGAACAAAACCTGGTTGGAATGCATCCTAGTGATAATTAAGCCTACCCAAGGTTTCCTTTATTCCTCTTTTGCTCTTACCAAGTCTCCATTCATGTTAGATTTCGTAAATGCAGTTGCACCAAATAAAACTCGATCTCTCAATTCAATTAGCAACTAACAATACCATATACATAATTGTTCTAAAAGTAAGAGAGAAAAGGCATTTTAGAGAATGAGGAATTACCTGAACTTGTTGTACAACTTCATGCTCATCTGAATCGGCTAATATATGAATCTGGGTATCCTTCAATATGTTGGAGAAAACTGTGAAGTCCAGTATGGCATAAGAAACGAGCTCCCACAAACTGTGTATCCTCCATACATACTTGATAACTAAATAAACATGAAGAGAACTTACACAGGTGATACTCTCCAAATCTAGGAGTAGCCAAGTGTCGTCGCAGATACTGAATATTCTCTGAAGTGGGCGCGACGAAGTAAATGGCTTTGAGATGGGACATGTGTTCTCTGGACTTGGAAATTGAGTCTACCAATTCCACCAAGAACACTTCCTTCTTAAGAAGCTCGGATTGCGAATACGCCACGCTCACTATACTAACCTACACCACATTAATCAAAAGCTGAATCAAAAGCTGCCGCTTTCACTCTCATCTCTGTGTGCAAGAAATTCAAAGAATTCTGATTGAAAACGTTACCGTGTGGGAATCGAGGATGAGAACCTTCATGCCGGAGATGTCCTGCAACATCCGGCTTATGTAATCGCGGACGGCCGAGACCAGCACCATGTTGAGATCTGCGGCCGCGATACGACTGCGATGCCGATGATGAGGAACTTTCTGACCAACTCAGTCGAATTGGCAGATCTTGGAAGACGAGGAAGAGAAGGTGCCCGAAGCACACCGTTTAAACGTCAGGCGTCAGTTTTTTCCGGCCAATCACTACTTTGCGGAAGGCTTCGCGCTCGCGGCTCGCCTAAATAAATATTTTTATTTTTATTTTTTATTTTTTTTGGGAAACAACAAAAAGTAATTTGCCAACAAGGCTACTAAGAGCATCCACAATGGGGACCCAAATTTGGGTCCAAAACCTATATTTGTGTCCAAAAACACCCACAGTGGATCGGATGAGTATGACTTATAATTGCCGGAGACCTAAATGTTGGACCCAAATATAGGTCCAGTTTGGACTCAAAAATTTTGGACCTATATTTGTGGGTCCCCCCATGTGCAACTAATTTGAGAGGATTTTGGAGAGAGAAATTGATGATTCATCAATGAGAGAGAACAAGTGGGGTTTTTGGGTCCAATATCTATATGCCACAATGGAGATGACTCAAATTTAGGACCCAAATTTGAGTCCAAAAATATAAGTCCAAAAATATGAATCCAAAAATGAGTCCTGCACCACTGTGGCACCCAAAAAAGTAAGTCATTTTATTCACTATTCCGATGGACTCAAATTTGGATTACGGTCAATTTGGACTCAAAAATGAGTCCCCACTGCTGATGCTCTAAGGGGTTCTCGAAGGTTTGAAGACTCAAAGATGATCCAACGGTTAAGGGTAATTTTTTAGAAACTCATCCAACGATCATTAAAAGTGTCACTTATAACTGAAATTATTTTATTTAATAGGATCGGTTCGGTTCGGTTTAGTGCACCAATGAGGTAAAATAATTGGTACCAAAGTCAAACCAAACTTATTATATCGGTTTATCAGCTCTGAAATGACCAGTCTGATTTGATAAATTTTAGCTCACAAAATGTACCGTACGGAGATCCATTTTGAAGTGGAAAGTTATATATATACTTAAAAAAGGTAAGAAAACTTGATGTATATACTAAAGAAGTTGTTGATGTGAGTCGGACTTAGTATGAAGGCTAGTGCAGGGCCTCCCCTGGGGTGGTTCAGACGGTATCGGAGGCCTCCGATCTTGTAATTAGTCAAAAAACGATTATATACAAAGGATCCGGATCATGGGATACATATTTTGACACATATTTTTACTCCTCCCAGATCTAACGGTTCTTATCAGATCTAACGGTGTTCTGATTAGTTTTGGCAAACCGTTAGATCTTATTAGAACCGTTAGATCTGGGGAGGAGTAAAAATATGTGTCAAAATATGTGTCCCATGATCCGGACCCATATACAAAAGGAAGTTCATAAAAATGAAATGGAGCTCTTAGTCTAATTGGCAAAGTAGTTTCTCCCTATTGTTAATTTGTTACCCCTTCTTGGGTTCGAATCTGTCCAATGCCCCTCTCCTTTTATTTTTTTTGCGCGTTATCTAATTTTTTTTAGATGTTTTTTTTTTCCTCAACTGTTTTCAATCACTCCTTTTAATTTCTTGCTATTTTTCTTTAGTGAGTTTTTTTTTGTTCATTTCTCTCTCTCCTCCATTAGTTTCGATCTGCTGTTTTTTTTGTGAATCTCAACGGTACTAGAGAAAGAAGAAAGAAAACATCAAACCAGATAACAATAAACTTTTGACGAAGTGGTGTTAGCTCAGTGGTTAGAGCATCCACTATCTAAGATTCAGGTCATGGGTTCGAGTCACCATGGGGGTAGGAGTGAAATCCTTTGATCCTCTTAAAAAAAATAAAAATAATAGAACATAAACCTTACAACTAACAAGAAAAAAGTGAAACTCATTAAAACTCAACTCCAAATTAAGAACAAAACTCAATATTTTTTAGTCATTTTATTTAGTTATGAAACTTATTTTTAAATATTTATTTTTTTGCAACATCAAAATTTTTATAGTATTCGCTATGAAGATCACAATTAGTAAGGTCTTGTTAAAATTTTTGCACAAGACCTTCAAAATCTCAAGACCGGCTCTGGCCCTATGTTGACAAACTTGTTTATCTTCTAAAGAGAGGGATAAATATGCCCTATGTACATTGACAAACTTGTTTATCTTCTTAAGATAAATCCTTTGGAATCTTATGAGGTGGTATTTGGATTTATCAATAGGTTTGGTATAACAACCACTCCATATTCTATACACAATTAGTGGAGTCCTTAAAATAATTGGTACCAAAGTCAAACCGAACTTATTATATCGGTTTATCAGCTCTGAAATGACCAGTCTGATTTGATAAATTTTAGTTCACAAAATATACCGTACGGAGATCCATTTGAAGTGGAAAGTTATATATATACTTAAAAAATGTAAGAAAACTTGATGTATACACTAAAGAAGGTGTTGATGTAAGTCGGACTTAGTATGAAGGCTAGTGCAGGGCCGCCCCTGGGGTGGTTCGGGCGGTATCGGAGGCCTCCGATTTTGTAATTAGTCAAAAAACGGTTATATACAAAAGAAAGTTCATAAAAACGAAATGAAACTTTTAGTCTAATTGGCAAAGCGAATTCTCCATATTGTTAATTTGTTACCCCTTCTTGGGTTCGAATCTGTCCTGTGCCCTGCCTATGTTGACAAACTTGTTTATCTTCTTAAGATAAGTCCTTTGGAATCTTATGAGGTGGTATTTGGATTTATCAATAGGTTTGGTATAACAACCACTCCATATTCTACACATCGAAAAAAAAAAAAACCACTCCATATTCTATACACAATTAGTGGAGTCCTTAAAAATCCTTCAATTTTTAATTAATACAGCAAGATTTGGAGTTGAGTGTTTCTATTGGGACCTCCAAATTTGCTCACTTGACCTCACTCTATTATGAATTATTAAATGACATTTATAACCTCCTATAAAATGACTATTAAGGACAATAATTATACCAAAAAGATATTATGTTTATTTTCTCTAGAGTTTCCAATTCAATAATATTAGATTGCATTCTTTATTATTTTCCTTATTTGTTTTCATTTTTCAATTTCACTACATATTTATTAAACATTTATATATATTTAATAAGAATTAAAACTATGATAGATTATGTGACATAAAAATTTGTATCATTTGTTGAACGCATATTGGTGATAGAGAATAAAAAAAATTATACTATGACCTAAATCTAAGTCTATCTATTATATTTGCAAAAAAAAAAACTAGCAATTAAAAAAATATATAAAATATTTAATCATGAGGTACAAAAAAATAGAGGAAAAAAATAAACAGTAAGAATAATTTTTTTTATTACACAGCTAAAAGAGAAAAGAATAGTTAAAAAAAAAACAAAGAATAGTTCATGCTAAAACATTTTCTTGTTGATTAGAAATTAATTTTTGAAACCAAATACCTTGTGTTTGATTTTTTTTATTGGATAAGAGATTTATGTTGTCTGATTAGGAATGAACATTTAATTAAGATTTATAGAGTAATTATATCATTGAAATAGCTAAGTTTTTTATTTTAAAGATGAAAGTTTTTTGCATAAATTATAGAACTAAGGTTATTTTAGAAATTCAAAGAGAGGTCTAGTGAGCAAATTGTTTTATTTAAAAGCAAAAAGGAGGTGTAGAGAGTATGAGAGGTTTAGTGAGCAAATTTGGAGGTCCCAATAGAATTTCTCTTTGGAGTTTGCAGAGATTCTTATACCTTTTTTTTTAATTCTAATTAAATACATTCGGATTTTGAAAAAACCCCATTACTCTCCAAGAACAATTTTTTTACCCATTTTTGTGGGTTAAAAAAACAATTTTACCCATTTGTAAGTGGAGAGTAAAATATTTGATCCAAAAAAAAGAGAGGAAGTGGAGTATAATTTTTGTCTCTATTTCATTCTATTTGGAGCTACTTTTAGGGTAAAAAAGTAAAAAACCCTATAAAAAGCAGTGACCGGAGATCTTCTTTCTTACATTGACCGGTCTTTATTCTTTAACTGAAAAAGACCCAAAAAGAAAAGAAATCATGAATCAATTAACCGCCTCTCTCAGTCCCTAAAGTCTTCGCAAGCCACACAGAGAGACTCTTCATTCCCTCACAGATCACAATTCGTTTTCTGCATTTCTCTCTCTCTCTCTCTCTCTCTCTCTCTCTCTCTCTCTCTCTCTCTCTCTCTCTCTCTCTCTCTCTCTCTCTCTCTGTTTTCATGGTTTTTATAAATCAGAATCAGATGGTGCCTCCCCAAGTTCCATGAATCATTATCAAACATGAGAGGGCCCTCCCCAAGTCCTATTGAGCCCAGACACCGCCTCTCTGCTTCAGCAAAGTCAGTCTCTCTCTCTCTCTCTCTCTCTCTCTCTCCCAACTCTATATTTTAATTTCATTTGCTCAGAGTGAAATTTAGTATAATTTGAGTTCATTTTGCTGAGAAGTGATTGATTTATAGTTCCGTACTTCACATACTCAGCATGTAAGTCTTCAGCTACAGGATTTAAATCCAATGCATGTATGCTTCTGTTAGTTGATAATTTGATTGCGCATTGCTACTGATTTAGGTGTGTATGTAACTATGTATGCAGATCAAGGATTTTATAAACGGGGAATATTTTCTGTGTTTGGCACTAAATTTGGGGATAGGAAAAGTTTGTGTTGTGAATTTGAACTTGTTTTGATGAAGTGACGAGAGTTTTGCTAATAATTTGGCTGCAACTTTAGACTGTCTGAAATGGGCATGGCAAAGTCTTTAACAACTTGTCCAAATCGTGCGGCTTACTTGGTGAGTAGTGTATCCTAGAAGTTGTAAAGGTTTTGGAGAGGAACTGCTAGTCCTTTTATTCCGCTACTGTGTGATGTTCGTGATGCGATTCCCGTGCTCTTGTTGAAGTAGTTTTTGCAAACTATTGGAGCACTTTCATTTGTAATGTGCTGATTGGGATATGAAAATTCTTGTCCAGTTTGTTTCCACATATTAATGTGCAATGCATTTCCAATGATCGAGTTGATTGGGAAAATGCTCGTCTGTTAGACTGGAACTTGTTCACTACTCTATTTAGATTATCATTCCATTTGTTGTTCTTTGAAATTCTTCACTTTCCTTGCAAACATGTGCTCATGTAGTTATGAATCCCTTTTTGTTTCAGTGATGATGCTAACAAGAGAAGGCCCCAGAGAAATAAAGTTCTCAAAGATATAGAAAAGGCCCTTCCCTCTCCTTCTCAAGATAGAAGTTTAAACTGCAAGCCCACCTTGAAACTTGTCTTGGTTGTTATAATATTGGGGACTTTTGCGACACTCTTCCTCTCTCCAGTTGTTTATATTGTAGATCATCGATCCAGTACTGAATCTCGGTATGTCCTATTAGCAAATTACCTTTATGGTGTTGAGGTTTCCAAAAATATAATTTTCACCGTCCTTGGAGAACCCATATTACATGATGTGCACCCTTCTCTACTGAAATTGAAAGCGTCATTTTTGTCAGATAACAAGCAAAAGAGCATTGGTTGTTTGTTTGTTTGTTTATTTTTTATTTTTTTCGCTCTCTCTCTCTTCTGGCAATGATTTGAAGCAGAAGTTTATTGCCCTCGCAGGCTAACTTCTGAAGACAGACGGACAACAGAGAGTGCTGCTGATTTACGTTACGTATCATCTTTAGACATTAACTGGTATGAAATTTTGGATGCTGTTGAGAAACTGACTGACATAAAAGATTATCAGGGAATTGGTCTATTGAACTTTAATGATGATGAGATTGACCATTGGAAGGAGGTCTTGCCAGATGCTGAGCATATTGTTCTACACCTGAACCATGTGTCAAACAACATAACATGGGAATCCCTGTACCCTGAATGGATAGATGAAGAAGAAGAATTTGAAGTTCCTACTTGTCCTTCTCTACCAAAGCTTAAGATTCCTGGAAAACCACGGGTTGATCTGGTTGCTGTCAAGCTTCCCTGTAACAAGTCAGGCAGTTGGTCAAGAGATGTAGCTCGTTTGCACTTGCAGCTTGAAGCAGCAAGGCTTGCTGCCTCTTCCAAAGGGTATCACCCAGTGCATGTGCTTTTGGTGACTGATTGTTTCCCAATCCCAAACTTATTCATTGGCAAAGAGCTCGTTCTACGTAAAGGGAATGCCTGGCTTTATGATCCAAACCTGAATACATTGAGAGATAAGCTACAGCTCCCCGTAGGATCATGTGAACTTGCAGTTCCTCTAAAGGCTAAAGGTCAGACTTATACTATTATCTTGTGTTGTTGCTGTTTTTTTGTTTCTTTTATTATTGAAAGCTGCCGGTCTACCTCTCTTCCATTCTGGCGTTTGCATTTCTTAACTTAGTGCATTTCAAATCCTTTAAAATGTGGAATTGAGTTCAGTTGCAAATGAACTTTACATTTTTGCATGCTTGGAATAGTTATTGTAGAATTCAATTGGAAGTTATAGGGAGAAGCTTTGACTTTTTCTTCGTGGGCTTAATTTGGACGTGTAAGTATTGTTCCAGCCCCACAAGGACCAATGATAATGGATGAGTTCTCTAGGTAGTTGCCCCCACATCAAATGAGCTTCATAATCTTCAGACTTCTATTTCAAATAAGGAATTGCAAATGATTGAATTGATGGAGTCTTATCAATTGAAATATAATGTATTCTTGTACCCAAAAAAATAAAAATAAACAATTAGATCATATATTTGCGACCAATATATATATATGGATTCTTGGTTCAAGACATAGGTAGAGACATCATGATAGGAGTCAATTTTTTTGGGTCGTGTGGGTTGCTTGCTCCATCCAGATGCACATGCATGCTCCCAAGAATGATAAATGTGAAATTTGTTGGTATTATATGGTATTTCTGCTGTCTGTTGTGAATGAATGAGGTCTGACGCTGTTGATTGCATTGACTCACCATGTGGTTAATGTGCTCAACAACTCCTAGTGATCCACAATGTCCATGATTGTCGCACAGCTGAAAATCCTATATATTTTTCTATGTTTGTGCTTATTCCTAATAGAATACACACAGCTAGATATATATATATATATATATATATATGCATGTTTGTATAACATCACAGAATTGATGCATGATGTCTGTCATGCACTGTGAAGATCTACCACTTCAATGATACATTCTAATAACCAGCCTTAATATCAGTTAATCATCAGTAAATCAATTAATAGTTAAAATGGATACATAATTTTTGGATTTGATTTTTTTTATAAATGTAAAAAGTTCTATCGTGTAACTCACAAGTGGTAGGTCCAGTGGCTCTGGATGTAAAGCCCATTTGAAAGAAAATATCAGTCCTGATTTGTTTAGAAATTTTATTGATCTTTTATTTATTTATTTTTTATTCTTTCTTTCTTTGAACTTGAAAATTTGCCTCTCCTATAATTGCAATGTACTTAAGTGATGAGCTAATTTCTTGTAAACAGAACATTTTTACTCGGAAAGAGCCCACCGAGAAGCATATGCAACAATCCTACACTCTGCCAATTTGTATGTTTGTGGAGCCATTGCTGCAGCTCAGAGCATTCGTATGTCTGGTTCAACACGAGATCTTGTCATACTTGTTGACGAAACCATCACTGCGTATCATCGAGAAGGATTGGCAGCTGCTGGGTGGAAGATTCACACAATCCAAAGAATTAGGAATCCTAAAGCTGAACCAGAAGCGTACAATGAATGGAACTACAGCAAATTCCGTCTTTGGCAGTTGACTGATTATGACAAGATCATTTTCATTGACGCTGACATGCTTATACTTAGGAATATTGATTTCCTGTTTGAGATGCCAGAAATATCAGCCACGGGAAATAATGCTACTTTGTTCAACTCAGGTGTGATGGTTGTTGAACCGTCAAATTTTACATTCCAGCTGCTCATGGATCATATCAACGAGATTGTGTCTTACAATGGTGGGGACCAGGGGTATCTGAATGAGATATTCACATGGTGGCACAGGATTCCAAAACATATGAACTTCTTGAAACACTTTTGGGAAGGTGATGAGCCGGAGAAAAAGGAAAGGAAAACTCACCTCTTTCAAGCCGATCCTCCGATCCTCTATGTCCTCCATTATCTGGGTAATAAGCCATGGCTTTGCTTCCGCGACTATGACTGCAACTGGAATGTGGATATTTTGCAGGAGTTTGCGAGTGATGTTGCACATAAAAGGTGGTGGAAAGTGCATGATGCTATGCCAGGAAACTTGCAAAAATTCTGTTTGCTTAGGTCCAAGCAGAAGGCGGCATTAGAGTGGGATCGGAGGCAAGCTGAGAAAGCAAATTACACCGATGGTCACTGGAAAATTAAGATAAAAGACGAGCGTTTGAAGACCTGCTTTGAGGATTTCTGCTTCTGGGAGAGCATGTTATGGCACTGGGGTGAAAAGAATTGGACAGATAATGCTACTGTTACTCCGTCACCACTTGCACTTACTACTGCATCTATCACTTCTTCGTGACTTGTTTCTTCTTTCATACTTGCATAGTTGAATCCAATGATATAAGCCAAACACATTGTCTGCCTACAGATTTGAGAAAGAGAAGTGTGTATCTCCGTAAAGTTTACCAGTATGTAGCTCAACAACTTCCATGTAATTTCATTTCATACCAATTCTTCCCAAATACATAGGTTTTTGCACTGCTATTGCTTTTTGAGGCTGCAAACCATGATATCATGATTTTCTAGTCACCTTTCTCTTTTTGGTCCGAGATTTCTAGTCATCTTAAACATAGCCTTTTTAGTGTTGGCTAGTGTCTTGTCCCAAATTTCCACATAGATTTACCGGTTCTTTGTTTACTCTTGGGCATGAAGAAATTACAGTAGACAAAATATGGAAGTTATTAGTGACCTCAATATTGGGCATGAAGAAGCAGCCACTTCTCTTGTAAGTTGCAAATGTCTGGAAAACACATTCACAGCTAATTCCATGTACTGTCAGCCACCCAAATGATCTTTTTCCATATTTGCTGAATGTAGCTGCTTGAAATCTACCACTTGTGTGGAATTTATATATTGAAATATACACTACTTGGGATCCCAAATTCTTTTACTAAATTTTAGATTCCAAATTATGTGATATTTTCCACATATTCACTTCAATTCCAACATGTTTTTTAATTGAATTACTTCAGATTTATAATTTTTGTTGGAATTTGTGTCTTTTACAACAAATCGCCCTAAATTCATGGTGACCGCCTTCTTTTAAAAAGCAAATGCACCCATGAAAGAGAAAGAGGGCAATTGCTAATTTACTGATCAAGACAATTCACTATTCATCTTTTTTTTTTGTTACACACTATTCATCTTTTTTGATAATTGCTTTCAGTTTTTTAAGTCAGTTTAATAGTTATTTTTTTCGATGCTGAAAATGGAGGGATACTTAGTGAGAGGGCAAAACGACGAAGTTTAGGTAAACTAGCCAATGGAGGGCACCTAGCTCCAGTAGTCCAGTTTTGATAAGTGAAAACAAGAAAACCAGTCTAGCAGTGATTAAGCTTGAGCCAGTCTCTCGATTCCCAGAAGGAAAACAACATAAATGGAATTACTGACGGCATGGAATTCCAGAGCCTCTGCAATCATCATCACTCAAACTACTTGTACTTCCTCTCACTACCAACGGCCTTCTCTCCCACCTCATCATCTTTCTTTCCCATTTTGCCCATACCCATTTCGCTTTGTTCCCAACAAGTCCCTTACACTGCACGCCCGCAAGCGAATCTCAGAGCCTGAGCAGCACCCACTTCTTCGACCCACCATTATTGAAGAAGTTTCAGAGGATGATGAAGACGACGACGTTATCTTGGATGACTTCGAAGATGGTATGTCTGTAAATTTACCCACTACATGTTGTTGAATATAACATGTCTGTGCTTTGAATTTAGATTTTCAATGTCTTTGCGTGAACTTACTTATTAATTTATTATATCATTATAGTTTCTTATGACACTTCTTCTTCAGTCTCTGTCATTTTGAAATAGAAAAGGGAAACTACTGTAACTAAGATGATGTATAATATGCTGTTTCTGTGTCTGTGTTCACTTTTACCAGAAAAAGAACATTGAAGTGCAATGGTTTATTATTCTTTTGAAGGGTAGTTGTCAAATTTAAGGAGAATGTTGTAATAATGGAAATGTGGTTACAAATTATACATGTTTGAGTGGAATTCTTAATGATATAGAGGCATCAATAGAGGATGGTGATGATTATTATGAAGATGAGTCTGCGGCCGATGATGCTGAACTGTATGTAAGTTCTGTGTATGAAAAATTGGTACCGTCTTTTTGTTTTAGAGATTGATGCTCACAATTGTGATTCTATCCCTTTGAAGGATGGAGATGGAGGCGGAGGAGGCGGAATTTCTCTTGCTGGGACATGGTGGGATGAAAAAGCACTGGAAATAGCTGACGAAGTTATTCTGTCCTTTGATGGTGACTTGAAAATATATGCCTTTAAAACATTGCCAAATTTCACCATTCAAGTGCGCATTGAGAAGCTTTCGAATAGGTAAGCATCAAACCAAAGTTGAATGTGACTGATATTGCAGAAGTCTTTTTTTTTTTTTTTTGTAGATTTACAATGCATACATTGACATGTGATAGATATCTCTGCTTGTTATGTATAAGAGCTTGTCATGAGAATTTCAGATAGCAATACATGCAGATTCTATCAAAAATATGTTTATACAGTATGTCATGTTTATCTGTGGGTACATGCGGTTCAAAAAGTATCGTACAGTAAATTTGTAATTAGAAGATTGTACTGGATAAGTCGGGTTCCTTTGTACTATAATTTGTTAAATGGTAAATAAAGTTAATTTTTGCGGGGCATTTGTTATATCCTGGTGTGTCTGTCCTTTTATTATGAAATGAAACACATTTCTCCCAGAGATTTCATGTACACAAGTTTGAAGATAGGGACAATATGATCTAAAAGGCACAAGCTATTAGGAGATGGGATGGCAATGTATATCAAGCACATTGTACAGCACATACTAAGACTTCCTCTCGTGCAGGGTCTGGACATAAAGTTAGCCAAACGGGACCTTACAAATGCAAAATAGAAACGACCAGGACTGAGGATCGGACCACAACTTAATAGACCACTAGACTATGCTATTATGTTACGTTACCGCTACTTCCAAGAAACTTAAGCAATTAGAAAAGATGAATATCAAGATAGGTTTACTTGCAGATTTAAGTGTTCAACTACCAAGACACAATGTCTTATCTGAATAAACAACTCTTAGTTCATGTTGTTTGCTTGTTGTTCTCTTGGGTACACAAGAACTAGGGCTACCAGTATCGGCAAAAGCTCATAACGTTTTCACGCAGCTTAATCAGAGTAACTCATGTAATAATTGTGGAAAAATACTAATCTTGGTTGACTGATTGTGAACTGTTTTATTTGTGTTTGTTTTCCCTTTTTTTATTGGTAGGAAAATCATATCTTTCTGTTAGTTAGTTTCTCTCCACAAATTGTGTAAACTGTCATATGAATGCCTTTTGAGCTCAAACCACATAAATATACTACAGATCTGGCTCCCCAAGTATGGAAGATATAGAAGCTTTTTCTAGAACATATAGAACAAGACTGGACGAAGCAGAGGTTGCTCGATCAGTACCTGAGAACTTATATCTTGAGGTATACTTCTATCTCCTCTTACTGTTCTTTATTTGTATATTTAATACTTTTTCTATTTTATGTGTCGGGAAAGTCCTACCATCCTAGATTACTACTGCTCCACTGAATTGGGTGCGGTGGGGAGCAAATGAATCTAGTTGTTGCCTTGTTGTACACGGGTGTAGGCTATGGACAACAATAAAGGCCAAGTGTGAACCTTGTATGTAGCTAGGCATGAAACCCCTTGCTTGCTTCAGTTTATAATGCCACCTCAATTGGGTTAGACTTTTACTACCATGGCTAAAATTGTGAAGCTGAAACTTCTAAAACGAGAATTATGAATTGTTGTGTTTTTTTTTCCTTGTGGTCTAAAGAAATGAGTCTATTTTCAGGTGTCATCTCCAGGTGTTGAAAGGGTAGTTCGGATTCCACGTGATTTGGATCGCTACAAAGATCGACCAATGTATGTGAAATATGTAAGTGAGACAGGTGCAACTGGTTCATTGTCAGAAAGTGATGGTATTTTCAGGCTTGTTTCTTTCGATGTGGAAACAAAATGTTGCATCTGGGGTTTAGCAGACGTAAGGATTAATAGAGAAAAAGCAGGAAAAGGGAGACCGCTTAACAAAAAACAGCGGGAGTGGCAATTGAATACACCCTTTGAGTCCTTACGTTTAGTCCGGTTATATTCTGATATTTAATTTTTTTTTTCTGTAAATCATTTTTCACTCAAGAAATGCTGACTCTATAACTTGGTACATAAATAATGATAAAGCATAGGAAAGTATCACTTTCTCAATTTGCCATCTTCACTCTCCATCTATTATATAGACTATGAGTTGTTCTGTTCTTTATCTGTACTTCTGTAGTACATATAGTTAAATTATCACTTTTTGCTCTATATAGTGGATATTAGGGATTGCCAAAGTTTTTATTTTTATGTTTTTACCTGGATTTTGTAATCCTAGTTTCATACAGTTTAAAGAATGCTCTTGGAAGAGTTGTAGAGAGATTTGGAGCGCTTTGGTGCATATGAAGATATATTTATTTATTTTTTCGTTTTTGTGTATGTAAAAGATAAAGATACCTCGTTGATAATAATTAAGGAGAATTCTGAATCCTTTTGTGGAAGAACCTATTTCTTCATCATACTCTTCTTTTGCTTTTATGCCTATTGGATTCTAATTGTCCTTTGTGGGGTGAACCAAGTATTGTTGTGTCAGTGTGTGTTAGATATAGAGAGAGAGAGATTAATATTTATTTGTTCTGGTTTATTATATCTCGCAGTTATTTTGATCTTGATAAGATTGTGTTGAAATCTGCAACAAGACTAGGCAGAGAGAGAAAAAAAAATGCGTCACTTTTTAGTTTTTAAAGGTACCCTTGCTTTGTGCATTTCATTTTTCAAAAACTGTTGGCTCCAATATGTATCTTTTTTGGTCTGATGCTCCAATTAGGTCAGTGATTATATTATCAATAATGAATATTGGTAAACATTTTACTTGTTCCTTCTCTGATAAATCATACTAAATACTAAAGGCATTCTTATTTCCTTGAGCCAATGATGAATTTGCTGGTGCTTATATCTTTATTCAGATGTGGAAGCTAAAATTTACGGACAAAGGTTAAAATCTTTGGTTGGGGTTGATGATCCATAAAAGATTGAATTGAAAATAAGGGCTAGAATCTATAGCTCCAACCTTACATCGGGGCTCTGCCATTTTATAAACTCATGGATTTGACCAATTCAAATGTAGGACCTTTTATTGGCTCCCAAATCTCATGCAGGGGAGGCTCTATATGGGTCCTCGGTTAGATAACAAGGGCGGCCGTTGGCCAAAAACAAAAAGATAATAAGGCCGGCCGTGTTGTCTTCTTCTTATTGCTTTTTAGGGGGGAGTGCGAAAGCAAAAACAGACTTTATTCATTGGTTGGTGTCTTTCTTGCCCAGCGTGAACTTGCATATTCACATTTTTAATTTAAATTTTGACGATTCAACCGTTTATGTATTATAAAATAATATAGAGATTACATTTGCAAAAAATTAATCAATTTGAAGACTTTTTTGTCACTCATTCAGATGAAATAAATAGACGGCTCATCATAATAGTAATAATTGTTGTTAGAAGTTAGAACTATTCATTTGTTTCATAAAGTTTGATTGTTGAATAATCTCTGATTTGATTTATTTTTTTGCAGAAATGATCTATAAATGATAATCTAAAATATGAACAGTTTGGATTATGAAATTATAAGGTAAAAGTATGTTAATCCCAATGAGGGTGAATATGCAGGTTCACCCTCAAGAATTATCCAAATTAGTTTTACCTGCATGAAAAGAAGATTTTCATCAAGCGGCTAAAAGTAATTGATTAACTTCAAACCAAAAAAGTAATTGATTAACTTTTTTTCTTTTGTTTTATGTATACAATGTTGGATATTTTGATTGAGGATCCAAAATTGAGTCTCCTACAAAATGTCATAAATACAATATATTAAATATTCATATTGATACCATAATAAGTTAAAAATCATATAATATAAACACTTATCTCTTTGATTTATAATGTTTATGAAGGGCACTTGCTTCGTGAAGAGTTTAAAGCGAGATGTCTAAACACAATTTTTAAAAGTAGATTTCGCTCCTCAGAGATAATGTCTCGGTGTAGCTGTGGCGCCCTACCTTTCAGGATACACAACTGTTAATTCTTGTGAGCGTACATTCAGAAACTCAAATCCTAAAACAGCTCAATTCTTTCCTTTGGCAAATAAGATAACAAATTTGAAGTACTCTCTCACAAGATTTCACAAGGGCTTACAACAACAATCAAGAAAAAATAATTCAATGAAGGTAATAGGAATACAAATAACATTACATAGGGAGTCTAGAACATCTTTAGCAATGCTAGCTATTTTTTAACTAAATTTTAGTTAAAATAGTTAAAAAGTTATTTTGGCTAGCCAGTTTGAAAATATGTCTGCACCAATGCTCTCTACTTTAACTAGTATTGAATTTAAATTAATTTTTTAATGAATAACAAATAGTTTAAGTGTATTTAATAATTACACAAAACAACTAAAAATGAATATTTTAAATTAACAAAAATAATAGAAAGTCTTATCTCGCTCTCTATATTTAGGAGCCATATAGCTAAAAGCTAAAATAGAGAGTCACTTAAGAGGCTGGTGCAGCTGCTAAAATAGCTGAAAAGCTAAACATGCTCTTTAAAATAGCTAAGGAGTTACGATAAAGAGTCTGCTAAAGATGCTCTAAGAGATTAGAGCCAATATAGAAGAGGTATATATACTAGTTTAGGACTTAATTATGACGCTGGGTAATCAAGAGATTTGAATGCTATCATTCAATTATATCCCATATATATTGAAACTGGAACTTTAATATTCCAACGGCTGATTGGGTATCAAGACCACAATTGATAACAAGAAGGAAACACGGCTACGCAACATAAATGATATTTTTGTATTTTGACAACATGAAGGAATGAAATTCGTTTGATGAGAATAGAAACAAGAGTTTTTAAAAGTGTTATGAGTACAAAAAATTGTGTTTAAGTGTTTGGTAAACTTTAGTGCAAAAGTGTATGAGTTATTGAGTTTAAATAATGACTAAAAAGGACATGCACTAAAGGTATTTTACTTCCTTATTTTTTTTAAAAAAATTGTAACATTTATGTATTCCTTTATGAATTTTAATTATCAAGTAAGTATTCCATCATTTCTTACAAGTCTGCCTATATATATATCCATCAACAACTGCCTTTAAAATCCATAACATTGAAAAAAAAATTCAATTTTGTTATTGCATTATTGCAAGGAAACATGGGCGGATTCAATTGAAATTACGATAGGTTGATAGCAAACATGGGCGGAGTTATTGCATTATTGCATTTTGTTATCCTAACCTCTCGTCCAAATCGTCAAGCTTGATAGCAAATGTCTCTTTTCATAAATGCTTTCGTACATTTTATTAGTCATAACTTTTCTCTTTAATAATCACTTTATTAACTACCAAATCTTTTACTCCTCTCATTTTCATGTGCAAGAGAAACAAGCTACGTTCAAAGATTGAAGTTGGATTCATAGTTTCATGCAAGCATGTCCCATGCAAATCTTTCCTTATTCTTCCATTTGCCAAATACATGCACCTACATGAACCAAACAAGCAAAAAGTAATTCAACAATTAACTTATACACAACACAATTAATGCAATGTGAAAGCATATATTGCATCAATTCAAAACATGCATGAAAAATAATATAAGACAACAATGTCGGCTACACATGCAATTGGAATAATAAGAAAATGTATTGCACTTATCCATCTAATTAAAAGGGGATATGGCTAATATAAATATGAGGACCCAATTGTATCAAAAAAAAAAAATGAGGACCCAACTTGTCATAGCCAAAAGGATAATTTGTTCCCTTTCTTCCACATTTTATTTATTTAAAACAATTATTTATAAGCACACAATAACAAACTAAATAACTCAAGCTAATAAAAATAAGAAACTAACAAGCATAAGTTAGGGATACTAATATGATATAAAATGTGCTTACCAATTTACTAACATGATAAATATGATTTTTATATGGTAATTTTGAATATGATATACAAAACACCCGGCTAATTAAGAAGAAGAAAGAAGATTAACAGAAGAAAGTTTTTAACATTCGTTACTTAATATTTCTCTTTCACGATTTTGATTATATTCAAGTTGAAATCTCCTATGTACAACTACTTTTATCATGAAAGGGGAGATTCCGAGAACAAATTTGCTCATTACCGAAGTGAGGGTGGTGATGGAACTACCATTTTAATTTTTAGACAAAATTTCACAAATAGTCACTCAACTATGACAATTTCGACACTTTGATCACTATACTTTCAAAAATATTACTTTGGTCACTCAAAGTGAAAGACAGTATTAAACTCGAGTGACCAAAGTGAAAAATGATATTGAAGTTGAGTGACTAAAGTGAAAGACAATATTAAAGTTGAGTGACCAAAGTGAAAGATAGTATTGAAGTTCAGTGACGAAAGTTATATTTTTGAAAGTATAGCGACCAAAGTGTCGAAATTGTCATAATTGAGTGGTCATTTATAAAATTTATCATAATTTTTATGCATCTCATTTGTCATGTTTTATTAAACATAATTTTATTAAATATAATTAAAATAAAGGGTTTTTATCACAAATGGTACCTGAATTTTACCTCAATTATATACATAGTACCTGAACTTCACTTTTGATCACAAATGGTACCTGAACTTTTCGTTTTGATCACAAATGGTACCTATCGTCAAATCTACCGTTAAAAAATTAAAACAAATTCATCCTACGGTCAAAAATTGAAAAGAAAAAAAAACAAAAAAATTTAGTTTTTTTTTTTTTTTTTTCTCTCTCTTTCTCTCTCTCTCTCTCTCCCTCCCTCTCCCCCCCACCCGTAATCTCTCTCCTCTCCCTCTGCACCATAAGGCGCCACCACCTCCAGCCACTTCCGATCCTCCAAACCTATTGGGCTTTGAAGCCCTCCATCCCAGCAACCTCGTGGTACCCTCAATTTTCAACGTTGACCGCCGTACGTGGAGGATTGAGGTCGTCGACTTTTCGATTTTTGGAACTTCCGGCATCAATATCTCTCTATCTACTTTGAATCTCACATTGATGTAGTTACATAATTTCATCCTTGGATTGTTATCTACATGTTGATATAAACTTTGTGGTCATTGGAGATGGTTGACGGCGGTGCCGATGGAGAGGAGAGAGAGTTCCGGCGGGAGAGAGAGAGTTCCGGCTGGAGAGAGAGAGTTTTTTTTTTTTTCAATTTTTTTTTTTTTACTGAAAATTGACTGTAGGTACCATTTAGGATGAAAACGAAAAGTTCAGGTACCATTTAAGATGAAAACGAAAAGTTCGGGTACTAGTTGTGATCAAAAGTGAAGTTCAGGTACCATGTATATAATTCACGTAAAGTTCAGGTACCATTTGTGATAAAATTGTGCCAAAGAATAATTAGAGTAAGACAAATAAGAAGTAGGTGTTGACTTTATGGACAGTGAATTTGTTGGGTTCTCTGTAGAGCGTGCATAGTTATTATCTTCTCAGGTTTCGAAAATGCCAAGTGGAACACAGTAGTTTCCGATTATTACTATGCCCTGCCATTTCCCAACGTCTCTCTCAGAGTCTCTGTCTCTCACTCATAGCACTGCATGACTGTAAATTCTGCAAAGCCGTAAAAACGCACAAAACACTTTACTTTCTCAGCCTCTCTTCTCCTTCCTAACGTTTCTCTTTACTCGTTTATATATACATGTCACATATAGCAAATTCCCCAGATCTGAATCATCTTCTGATATACAAGAGATATCCTTTTGGTTAAAGCAGAGATTTCACGTGTCTGTTATAACAGAATTTGTTTCGAAAAGATAACGCTGTATACCCTTTTATTCATTATTATATTATCTCTGGGTCACTCTTTTTCATCTTTTTCCTTTAAAAGAAGAAAGTGTTAATGAGTGAGTGTGTGTGTGTGTGTATGAGTGTGCCTATATATTAGTAGAGAGAATTGCCTAGATATTGACAAAGAGATTAGCTTTCTGAGAGTATGTTTAGATTTCAGGATATGGGTTTGCGTTGGTTTAGTGTGGCTTTGATTGTGTTGGTGCTTGTTGGGGTTGAGGGGTACCCAGTTGAGGATCTGGTGGTGAATTTGCCTGGTCAACCACAAGTTGGGTTTAAGCAGTATGCTGGGTATGTTGATGTGGATGTGAAAAATGGGAGGAGTTTGTTTTACTATTTTGTTGAAGCAGATAAGCAGCCTGACAAGAAGCCTCTAGCTCTTTGGCTCAATGGAGGTAAATAGCTGAATTGGATTCTCTGTTTCTGTGCCATTGATATATTTTTGAAATTTGGAGGGCAACTTGTCAATTTTTGTTGGACTTTACTGTGCAATTGATGGGTTTTTTGTATTTTGTTTGTTATTGCTCTTTCTCTTTTCGTTTTGTTCATTTCCTCTTGCAGTCTCACTTTGTTCTCTGTATCAATGTTTCAATCTAATGCCGTTTTCAATTTTGTCCCTATAAATTTTTGGCCTTGCCTCATTCAGATAATTTAAATCCTTCATTGGATAACCCTGTTGAATGAGAGTTTCAGTTATTTGTTTAGAATTCTGCATATGCCCTCATTGGACCTTGACATGAGAGTGACTAAGGTTTTATGTTAGAGATTCTTTGCATTTCTTATCATTGAATTTGTACAAATTAAGCTTGCTTATCATGCATCACATGCTCTTTTATCCAGAATGAAAAACTCATCTCAAAGTTTCTAGTTTTAACTGTTGTGTTCTTGGAACTGAGGCTCCTGAACACCAAATTAATTGACCATATTTTACGATGTTCAGGTCCAGGCTGCTCCTCTATGGGTGGAGGTGCCTTCACAGAGTTGGGTCCATTTTACCCTACAGGTGATGGTCGAGGTCTCCGAAAAAACCCATCGTCATGGAATAGAGGTATATCATATTACAAATTTAATGGACACTATCAATTTTTGAAACCTGTCTAAATTATGCCACATTCTTCATGTCTTGTAGCATCAAATCTCCTCTTTGTTGAGTCTCCTGCTGGAGTCGGATGGTCATACTCAAATACAAGTTCGGATTATAATTCTGGGGATGCATCCACTGGTAAATTGAAAAGCTACATTCACTTCCTTTTCTTTTCACTCATTCAAGAATGTGCTTATAAATGATTCTGCTTTTGGTTATTAGCAATTAGGCTTAACAGAAACGTTTGTCTCTTTCATTTGAACTAAGTTTGTTTTCTTGATTTTGGCAGCAAGGGATATGCACACATTCTTGTTGAAATGGTATGAGAAATTTCCAGCTTTCAAATCTAGAGAGTTGCTTCTTACTGGAGAAAGCTATGCAGGTCTGCAAATTCTAATCAATTGTTAATTATATTCTAAAATGTTTTCTGTTTTTTTTTTTTGGAAATTGAACTATAATAGTTCATTCCAAAACTTCATTGACTGATTCAGTTTACAATGAGAATCGACTTTAATTTCTTTTGAAGGGAGATCTAATTGTTTAATAAATTTTCTACATTAAATATATAAATTGAGCTAATGGGGAATGGTTCTTTTCCATGTTGACTGCAAATGAAATGGTATTTTTATGTATTTAATTTATATTTGCCGGCGAACCTACACATTAAATTCTTTGGAACTATAACCTTTTCCATTGAGATTTTCTTTTTGTCCTTTTATTCGTATGTAGTCGTTCTCTGTCTTTTTGAATACGTTTTTACAATCTATATTTTTGATGTACAGGGCACTACATACCGCAATTGGCTATTGCTATATTGGACCATAATAAATATTCAACTGGTTTCAAGTTCAATCTCAAAGGGGTTGCTGTAAGACCTCACATTCTTGTTAATTACAAGCTTTCATTTCTCTCTATAGTTGTCACTTTTCTATTGCTTTTCCTTCTATTTGTTATCCTGCTGATGTTTGCACAAATATACTTCAATTTTATTGTAGATTGGGAATCCACTTCTGAGACTTGATCGCGATATACCGGCAACATATGAATATTTTTGGTCTCACGGAATGATTTCTGATGAAATCGGCCTTACTATTATGAATGATTGCGATTTTGATGATTATGAATTTGCAAGCCCTCACAATGTAAGCGTTGCATGCAACAATGCAATAGCAGCAGCCAATAGCATAGTTGGCGAGTACATAAACAATTACGACGTCATCCTTGATGTTTGTTATCCATCTATAGTGGAGCAAGAATTGAGACTGCGGAAAGTGGTACCCTCCATACTTTCTGGTTAATTTCTGTTTTCTTCCCCTTGCATTTTCGTGCAACTTGTCGTCTCCTTGCTGCAATGAATTTTTTCACTCTCCTTTTTCTGCAGGCTACTAAGATAAGTGTTGGAGTTGATGTGTGTATGACATATGAACGACGTTTTTATTTTAACCTTCCTGAGGTTCAGAAAGCCCTTCATGCAAATCGTACAAACTTGCCTTATAGCTGGAGTATGTGCAGCAAGTAAGTCACAGATACAGCCTTTCTTTAAGCATATAAAGAAATTGATTACTTCTGTACACTATCAAGTAGTTCAAAAATGTACACTTTCATATTCTCTTCTTATTTAGGCGGAAATATATAATGCAATCACCTTCTTGTACATTTTTGAATCTAATCAGTACCTTACAACTTTACCATCTAGTGACCATAGCTTCTTTAGTAACTGCTTGAAACTTGAATCAATAATTTAACTTGTAGATCATCCTTAATCAGTGTTTATTTAGTGCTTGACGTTCATACTATGATACTATGAAGTCAATTATTATTGTACGATTTGCATTGATCGTATGACTGATCTTTCCATTTTTTGCACTGTACAGTGTTCTTAATTACAGTGAGACTGATGGTAACATGAACATGCTTCCCTTGCTGGCAAGGATAGTTAAAAATCATATACCAGTTTGGGTTTTCAGGTAATTGGCTTAACATGATAAATTTTCAGATAATTGTACTTTTTAAGTGTTGCTCCATAATATGCTTGTCAACTGATTGCAGTGGAGATCAAGATTCTGTTGTACCACTATTGGGCTCCAGAACACTCATCCGCGAACTAGCACATGATCTAAAGTTCCAGATAACAGTGCCATATGGAGCTTGGTTTCACAAAGGCCAGGTGCTTATTCACTTCTTGGAATACGTTTCTATCATTTAATTCCTATTCAAGTTCTTCTCTCCTGGAATATATAAGTTGTGTTATTTATCAACGAATATTTATGTTGTTTTTTATGTTTATCAATAGGTGGGAGGTTGGGCAACGGAGTATGGAAATCTATTGACTTTTGCCACAGTAAGGGGTGCTGCTCATATGGTACCCTATGCTCAACCATCAAGAGCACTGCACCTGTTCAGTTCATTTGTTCGTGATCGAAGATTGCCCAACACGACACGTCCTTCCATTGATGGCTAAGAAGTTATAGGAATTGGTACACTTTAGTGGCAAGATTTAGTAGTTTCAGGAGTTCATTTCTTTACAACAAGGGCTAAAATTTAGTGGCCGGATTTAGTAGTTTCAGAAGTTCATTTCTTTACAACAAGGGCAATATAGAAACATTGTTTGCTTTTGGCGAGAGTATCAAAAAAAACAAGAAAAAAAAATGAAATTGGGTTGAGCGGGGGAGAAGGGTAGAAAGGAGTCAAGGACTGTTTATGGCATCTGCAAACAACATTATCTTGAGGGCTTCTTCCACATTATTGATTATTTGATTTCCTCTCGTTTTGGGGATATATGGGAAGTTGATATAGAACTTCCAGCTTTGTCTTTGAATTCGACAGAATTGATTGAGCTGAATGGCATTGAATTGAATTTGAACTCAAATTGTGTGTTTCAAATTGGCGTTCATGTTTACCTAAACTCATACAATATGATTTTTATATGGTATTTTTGAATATGATATACGAATCTATATACCCGGCTAATTAAGAAGAAGAAGAAGATTGGCACAAGAAAGTTGTTGACATTCGTCACTTTTTTCTCTTTCACGATTCTGATAATATTCAAGTTTAAATCTTCTTTCATGATTGAAAAAGAAATGTACAACTATTTTTATCATGAGAAGGGAGATTCCTATAATGAATTTGCTCACGAGGGTGGTGATATAACCACCATTTTTAAGCATATGCTATGTTTTATTAAATATAACTAGCTTTCTTGCACATGCCATGCGTGTGCGGAAGGGCCACACTCGCGCGTGCGGGAAACGTTCTAGCATATTTTAGTTTCTCCGTATCATTTGCCTCTTCTCTTCTTGTCAGTTTAGTAGTTTCCGAAAAACTTGACATGCAGCTTATAAATGTGGTTATAGCATATCTCTATGGGGATCTAGATTCAGAGATATATATGAAGGTGCCAGATGAACTTCAAATACCAAAATCAAGTGACTCTAAACCAAGGAGTGCATTTTCAATAAGACTAAAACGCTCACTTTATGGATTGAAACAATCCGGACGGATGTGGTATAACCGTCTAAGTGACTACTTGATTGAGAATGGATATATGAATAAAGATTTATGCCCATGCGTGTTTATAAAAAGGAGAAGTTCCAGATTTGCAATTATTGCAGTTTATGTTGATGACATGAACTTAATTGGTACTCTCGAAGAACTGAGAGATACTGCTATGTATTTGAAATCCGAATTTGAGATGAAGGATCTTGGGAAAACTCGGTTTTATCTAGGCCTAGAGCTAGAGCACCGAGATAGTGGAATATTAATCCACTAATCTGCTTATGTCCAAAAGATGCTAAGGCGATTTAATATGGACAAAGTACATCCAGTTAGCACTCTCATGATCGGTCGGACCCTAGATACAAAGAAGGATCTATTTCGTCCCAAGGATGATGACGAAGAATTACTAGGGGACGAAATGCCATATCTAAGTGCAATAGGCGTATTGTTGTACTTAGCTCAATGCACTAGACCAAACATCTCTTTTGATGTGAACTTGTTAGCTAGGTTTAGATCTGCACCAACGCAACGCCATTAGACCGGCATAAAGACAATATTTCGATACCTAAATGGTACGATTGATTTGAGCTTATTTTATCCCTACAGAGAGACAAGAGGAATTGAAAAAGCAAGTTCAAACTCCAAGGGCTTTGCCGCCGGCCGTGCAGCCACTGCCGAGCATGGCACCGCCGGCAGCCCTACTCCTTATGCCGAAACACCATGTGATGTTTTGGTAGATTTTGCTGATGCCGGGTACCTCTCTGACCCGTACAAAGGTCGTTCCTAAATTGATTATGTCTTTATCATAGGGAACACGACGATATTTTGGAGGTCTACCAAGCAAACACTCGTTGCTACTTCCTCAAATCATGCAAAGATAATTGCTCTACATGAAACTGTTCGTGAGTGTGTATGGTTGAGATATACTATTACACATATTCGAGGAACAAGTAGTTTGAAGTCTACCACTGAGGAACCTACATGCATTTACGAAGATAATGCTGCTTGCATCGAGCAGATGAAACAATGTTTCATTAAGGGTGACAATACCAAGCACATATGGCCTAAGTTCTTTTACAATCAGTGTGAGACCCGGAAAATTAAAGGATTAATTTGGATATTAATCGAGATTAAATTCCTAATCTCGATAATTATTAAAGAGCTTCGGGAATTTTTCAGATATTTCCTCTTTGTCGTCACTTCAATTTAAAGACTCGAGAATGAAGTACACGTCATTACGAGTACGTGGGAATTTTCGGGGTATTTTTCGGATACCCGAACCATTTGTTTTAATTTTCAGAAGATTGGAAATTAAAGAAATTGAAGCGGTTTAATCTCAGCCGTTGATCAAATCACCGTTTGATCAGGGCCGTTGGATTTAATCATTTAAGGTTGGATCGGTTTGGGAAAGCCCAGAACCATCCCGTGCTCTCTCTCCTCTCCCCTGCACCGTCTGCACCGATCACCATCTTCCATGTCCGGCCGTTTCACGGCGTCGGACCGGTCTCTTCCTCTTCGCCCCGACACGCTGAAGCCAACGGCGGTCGTAGCAAGTCCAGCCGACGCCGGTGGAGAGAGAAACGACGCCGAGAAGCTTCGGCAGCTCCAATGGTGGTTTCCGATTCCGGCCACGACGGCGCACAAGACCGGTGCCAATAGCTTCGCCTGGTCACGGCGAGCTTGTCTGTGGTCACGGTTTGTCAAATCGTTGACCGTAGAGGGAGAATCGAAGAAAAGAAGTTTCTTTTCTTTTCCGGCGAGTTTCTTGGTTTTCCGGCGACTCCGGCGACGGTTTCCTTCGAGTCAGGTATGAAACTTGATCAGCTCTTCGAGCTCTACAAGTTTCTGTGCTCAGGTTTCACTTTTGGTTGAAGTCTGAAAGGTTGAGTTTTTGGGATTTTGTGCTGCCACCGTGAACCACCGTGAACAGTGGTATTCCGGTTGGTTTTGTGTCTTTCCGGCCTAATCATTGCTTATTTGGTCTGAATTCAAAGTATAGGAACCTTGGAAAAGACCCTGAGGTCGTGGTACTTCTATTGGTGATCTGGGAACAGAAGTTAAGCTAATGAGTTTCCGTCGAAACTCTGTTGAATTGTGTTCCTCGTTTCAATTGTGAAGTTATATACTTGGCACAGGTATAAATTCATATTTGAATTGATGATTGAGTTCAATTTGTGAACTGTTGTTGAAATATGGATTAGTGTCCATATTTGATTATAAAGGAAAGTGTCATGGGTGTCCATAGTAATTATGGAAATGACACCCGATAAGAAATGAATTCCGTAAATCGGAAATGGTTAATCAAATGGACTTTGATTAAGTTGTCGAGTGTTGTTAAATTGAGTATCTCATATTAACACTCGGATTTGGTTATTGTCGAACTAGGAACTCCAGTTAGCCCGAGACTGAAACTGTGGTGGTGGTGGTGTTGGCCTGATGTGATGTGATGAACGAGAACAAGCTCCGAGATTCCAGGTAGGGATAAAAATAAACTTGGGACTCTCTCGGTTAGCGTTTTCTCGTATATATATGTTATATAAGATTTACATGGCTATGATTTACGCCATGTGTGTTTTAAATTATATTTGATTTATATGATGACCTGAGAGTGAGTGGAGCATAGCGACTTCCTTGGGTTTCGATCCCCTAAACCTCCGGAGGGGCTGTACGGACGGAATAGTGTCTGACATCCTTTGAGGTGTGGCACTAGATCTAGGCGGTATGGCATGAATGGACACTCTTGCTACTCCTTACGGTTTGTTGAAGATTTTAATCTTCGGTAAGGATGTAGTTGGCTAGATTGATCGGTCATCAGGTTTGATATTTTACCCGGGTACTTATTTAATTATTTTCTCATGGTATTAATGAGAAATGATTTATTATTTTCCTTGATATGTTTTACATACTGGTTGGCCAATGAAATATATATTTTATGATTTTTAAATCTAGCCGGGGTGAATTCCCCTACTGAGCAGCGAGGACGAAAGCTCACCCCTACTATAGTTTTGGATGCAGGTACTGTGCACTGGGAACGGGACAACAGTGGTTGGCGCTGGGTGTGCAAAATTGTTATCATCGGATATTCGTTTATCGAATATCAGGTTCCGGAAATTATGTATTCATTCTGGTTGTATCGTTTCATTTATTTTGGAACTCGTTGACCATTTATCTTGTTCATGGTCAATAATGTGAAACTCATTCATGAATTCCTATTTCGATCCGTTTATTTAATTTGATAAATTGGATTTAAATCGTTTTACGATTTCCAATTGTTTCACCTCTATTCAAATTAAATTTGTTTCCGCATTTGCGTTCTGAAAACTATTCACTTAATTGCCTTGCGTTTCTTTAAAGTATAAGTTAGTAGTTTAGCTTGTATTTTTAAAGGCTCGCGGCACTGTTTCGTGCTCAAATCGAAGAGGTGCAATTTGGGGCGTCACAATCAGCAACAACAAACTCTCTTCAAGATTCAAGTGAATCAAGATCGATATGAGGATAATGTGGTAGATTTATTTACTAAATCATTGCCCAAGGCCACATTTTAAAAAACATGTGAAAAACATTGGCACACTTAAGTTATCCGAGCTCTCATGATTGTAAAAAAATCAAGAGGAGGTGCAGACATTAGGGGGAGTCTGGCACATGCATGCCATTTTTAAATGTGAAGGGTGCGTTGTACTCTTTTTCCCTTCGACCAAGGTTATTTTTTTCCATTGGGTTTTATTGTTACTTGGCACGGTTTTTAATGAGACAACACGGAAAACATCACCTAGATTTGACCGGCACAAGGGGGAGTGTTTTAAGATATTCAATATTATGTGCCTTGTCAATCTAGGAGTAATCCTTCTAGGGTAAGAACAGTAAATTCTTCTAGAATATGGATTGTATTTAGAATAGAATTCATTTTACAATAAAAATTGTATCTTGTATTCCTCTATAAATAGAGGCCCATATTCATCATATTTCAGAGCAATTCTCTTTTTCTTTATTTTCTGTCATTCTACAACATTTCTTTAAAAAAAAAAACATTTAATTCGATTGGTTGGGGCGCTAGGTTGTTTCCTTGAGGGAACAAGTTTGAGCCCTTTTTTTCAATTTTTTAGTCATTAGTGTGAATCGAACATTCATCATTGTAATTTAATTTCGGATTAAACTTTTTTCACCGCCACGTGTCACTTTGTAAGTTGTAAGAAAGATTTCGATATGATTTTTGTCCACATGACACCTCTTACCCTAACATAATTGGACTCGGATCTTCTCACGGAGAGGTTCTCTGATTTCCTCACACTTAAATAATGACCGTCGATTTTGATCATGCGGGCATGATTCGTTTAACTTTTTCTTTCTTTCTTTCTTTCCTCCACTTGCTGCCTTCTCTCTCTCTCTCTCCAACTGCAACCCTCTTCCTCTTCCCTACTCTATCTCTTTCTGGGTTTTGTTTTCGATTCATGTCTCAATATGCATGGCTTTGAAAGATCAAGTCTTTTTGGTGTTACTGTTGCGTTGTTCTCAACTTTTTTTGTGTCATTCCATTTTTCACATATTTTTTTTTCTTCTAATTTTGTTCTTAGGTTGAAAATTTTGATGGGGTTATTTTGTTTGCGATACATGTCTCGATGCACATTGCTTCGAAAGATCCAGTGTTTTTTTTTTGTTACTGTTACATTGAGTTTGGTTTCTAAGTTGTTTTGACCTGTGGAAGTTTTTCGATTCTGCAAAAAACCTTATTTTTCTAATTTTGTTTATGGGTTGAAAATCTTGATGGTTGATTTTGTAAGATTTAGATTGGTCATATTCATTTGAATTTTTATAAGAGTTGGTATAAGCTATGCTTGCTGCAATTAGAGAGAGAGAGAGAGAGAGAGAGAGAGAGAGAGAGAGAGAGAGAGAGAGAGAGAGAGAGAGAGAGAGAGAGAGAGAGAGAGAGAGAGAGAGAGAGAGAGAGAGAGGATAAACAACTCATGGCCGCATAATCAAAATCGACGACCATTATTTAAGTGTGAGGAAATAAAAAGACTTGTTCATGAGGAAAAGATCCGGGTCTAACATAATATCTATATTTTCGGATAAGATTTTCAAATGCTATGTTTCCCTTCATAATTATTATTTTTTTATTTTTGATAATATTTTTTGTCTATAGTCAATTAAAAACTGACACATGCCACAAATTTAAACTATTCTTCCCATAGCCGATTAAAAGCTGACACATGCCACAAATTTAAACTATGCTTCCCATAGCCGATCAAAAGCTGACACATGCCACAAATTTAAACTATTCTTCCCATAGCCGATCAAAAGCTGACACATGCCACAAATTTAAACTCTTTGCGTGGGCAACGTCTTACATGCTCTGCCCCATTGCTACTCCACTTTTTAGGGTCCCCCACGTGAGCAGCACATGTCAGTTTATTAAGAAAAAATGAGATGGAAAAGGCTTAGCCTGCTTCCGGTTGAACATTTAGTTTAAAGAGTTTCGGGTCCAGTCATTGTATACTTCATCTACATCCTCTCTCTCTGTCTATCCATCGCCGCCATCTCAAATCATCTTCTTTAATCACCACTAAGAAACTCAGAAATACCCAAACTCAAACCCAGCAAAAATTAAGAATCAATCTCTGGTCCACCATTGGCTATTAAGACGTTGGCATAAATCATTCCCAAAAGCATTCGTCATGTTGAGTACTCTTCTCAACTATTTTGGTTTTTTTTTTTTTTTTGGATTTTGGGGTTTCCTGTTTTTTTTTTGGGCAATTGGTGCTGGGCAATTGGTACTGAGGTTCTGAAAATAAAAAAAAACAAGAGATTGCTTTGGGGTTGAAGAGTGGTTTTTGGTGAAGAAAGAGAGAAAATGCTTTTCTTTTTCATTTCCACTTTTCGCTCAGGACCGATATGTGATTTCCAGAAAACAAATCCGACTTCACTGTGCTGTGATTGATTACCAGAAGGAGAGAAGTGATTTGAGTTCAGCAGAGCAGAAATCAGAAATTTGCAAGCCCTCTTAAATCAAAATAAAAAATCAAATCAGTTAAGCTCAGCAAAGCAGAAATCAAAAGTTTGCAACTTTGGGATTTTGATTTGAGTTCTGGGTCAGTGATGCAAGATGAACAACGAGATAGAATCATGGAACTGATCTTTTTTTTTTTTTTTTCCTAAAAAGTAGGAGTCGACTAATTTAAGAAGTGCTGAGAAATTGGACAGGTGCAGAAATTGAGCGGGAGACAGTGAAGGAGACAGGGAATTGGGGACAGAATATTTCCACAATGCCCAACGTGTCCCACAGTTCTATGTATTTCTCCCGAAGATGAGAAGAGCTGAAGAGTTTGATTTTTTTGCCCTGTTCAAGGTTTCTGACGAACACAGCAAACAACAAAACCTTCAACCACCAAATCAATCGCTTCATTGATCTGGGTTCTTTGGATCGGATGAGTTTTGCATTTATTAGAAAAATAAATGAGGGTGTCCCCAAAAGAAGAAAAGTAGAAGGGCTGATTTTTTTTTTTGGATATCAAATCATATCTTTGGGAGCTTGTCGCCGACGGAGATGGTAGCGTGGCGGAGATGGGTTTTTCAGCGGGGAAGAACTAAAGAAAACAAATTTGGTCTGGTGAGATGAAAATCGAATGGTTTGTTGCTATGTGAATTGGATTTGTTGGTTCTATTTTTTCATATCGAATCATACATTAAAATAAAAAATCTGAAAATGTAAATCAGAGATACAAGAAAATCATTAAGCAAAAAACAAAGAAGATGGGATGGTAATGGGTTATCTGAGTTTGGTGGATGACGGTGGAGCCCTGGAGAGAGAGTTAATTAAGAAAGAATAAATTAAAAAAAACGAGCAGGTCAGCCGGTTGGTCATCCACGGCCTTCAGATAGATTGCATGGTCAGCCGGTAAAAGCATGTAAGAATTTTCGCTGTTGGCGGCAAGCCATTTCTTTCTCTTTTTATTCATTTCACCTGCTCTGGGTGTGCCTGTATAATTTGCTCCGATATATTAGTAGAGAGAATTGCCTAGATATTGACAAAGAGATTGGCTTTCTGAGAATATGTTTAGATTTCAGGATATGGGTTTGTGTTGGTTTAGTGTGGTTTTGATTGTGTTGGTGCTTGTTGGGGTTGAGGGGTACCCAGTTGAGGATCTGGTGGTGAATTTGCCTGGTCAACCACAAGTTGGGTTTAAGCAGTATGCTGGGTATGTGGATGTGGATGTGAAAAATGGGAGGAGTTTGTTTTACTATTTTGTTGAAGCAGATAACCAGCCTGACAAGAAACCTCTAACTCTTTGGCTCACTGGAGGTAAATAGCTGAGTTGGACTCTCTGTTTCTGTGCCATTGATATATTTTTGAAATTTGGAGGGCAACTTGTGAATTTTATTTGGACTTTACTGTGCAATTGATTTGTTTTTTTTGTATTTTGTTCGTTCTTGCTCTTTCACTTTTCATTTTGTTCATTTCCTCTACCAGTCTTAGGCCCAGTTTGGTAGTGATTTTGGAGCCCAAAAAGTGATTCTGGATCCATTTTGACAAAATTGGTTTTATGCTAGAGATTCTTTCCATTTCTCATCATTGAATTTGTACAAATTAAGCTTTGCTTATCATGCATCACTTGCTCTTTTATCCAGAATGAAAAACTTATCTCAAAGTTTCTAGTTTTAACTGTTGTGTTCTTGGAACTGAGGCTCTTGAACACCAAATTAATTGACCATATTTTACGATGTTCAGGTCCAGGCTGCTCCTCTGTTGGTGGAAGTGCCTTCACAAAGTTGGGTCCATTTTACCCTAGAGGTGATGGTCGAGGTCTCCAACAAAACCCATCGTCATGGAATACAGGTATATCATATTACATTTTTTTTTTTTTTGGCAAAATATCATGTTACATATTTAACGGACACTATCAATTTTTGAAACCTATCTAAATTATGCCACATTCTTCATGTCTTGTAGCATCAAATCTCCTCTTTGTTGATTCTCCTGCTGGAGTCGGATGGTCATACTCAAATACAAGTTCGGATTATAATGCTGGGGATGCATCCACTGGTAAAAAAATTGAATAGCTACATTCACTTCCTTTTCTTTTCTCTTTCATTTGAACCAAGCTTCTTTTCTTGATTTTGGCAGCAAAGGATATGCACACATTCTTGTTGAAATGGTATGAGAAGTTTCCAGCTTTCAAATCTAGAGAGTTGTTTCTTACTGGAGAAAGCTATGCAGGTCTGCAAATTCTAATCAATTGTTAATTATATTCTAAAATGTTTTCTGTTTTTTTTTTTTTGGAAATTGAACTATAATAGTTCATTTCAAAACTTCATTGACTGATTCAGTTTACAATGAGAATCGACTTTAATTTCTTTTGAAGGGACATCTTATTGTTTAATAAATTTTCTACATTAAATGTATAAATTGAGCTAATGGGGAATGGTTCTTTTCCATGTTGACTGCAAATGAAAATGGTATTTTTATGTAGGGAAAAAATCACCTTTAGTCCCTGAACTATGACCCGTTCGACACTTTCGTCTCTGAAGTTTGAAATATATCACTTTCGTCCCTGAAGTTTGAAAATCACTATCACTTTCGTCCCTGGCCGAGGGTTTTCACCGAATAAACCTCTGATTCCGGCCAAATCGGAGGACAACACCCACTGGGCTTTGAAGCCCTCCTTGAGGCGAGTTCAACGCCACCAACCTCGCCTCAAACCGTCGTCGGATGGCGGCGAATTTTACAATTAAAGTTTCGGCCACCATCAACTTTCGGGCTAAATTCGAGCCATTCTAGGCCGAATTGAGCTTAGCCCCAGTTATAAAAGTTACTCCTCTCATCCTTGCGAACATTTTGGCATAGGTTTTGCACAATTTTGTTCCGGTCAGGAACGAAAGTGATAGTTGGTGTTGAAGTTCAGGGACGAAAGTGATATATTTCAAACTTCAGGGACGAAAGTGTCGAACGAGTCATAGTTCAGGGACGAAAGTTATAATTATCCCTCCCTTTTATGTATTTAATTTATATTTGCCGGCGAACCTACACATTAAATTCTTTGGAACTATAGCCTTTTCCATTGAGATTTTCTTTTTATCCTTTGTAGACGTTCTCTGTCTTTTTGAATACGTTTTTACAATCTATATTTTTGATGTACAGGGCACTATATACCGCAATTGGCTATTGCTATATTGGACCATAATAAATATTCAACTGGTTTCAAGTTCAATCTCAAAGGGGTTGCTGTAAGACCTCACATTCTTTTTAATTACATGCTTTCGTTTCTCTCTATAGTTGTCACTTTTCTATTGCTTTTCCTTCTATTTGTGTCCTGCTGATGTTTGCACAAATATACTTCAATTCTATTGTAGATTGGGAATCCACTTCTGAGACTTGATCGCGATATACCGGCAAAATATGAATATTTTTGGTCTCATGGAATGATTTCTGATGAAATCCACCTTACTATTATGAATGAATGCGATTTTGATAATTATGAATTTGCAAGCCCTCACAATGTAAGCGTTGCATGCAACAATGCAATAGCAGCAGCCAATAGCATAGTTGGCGCATACGGAAACATTTACGACGTGATCCTTGATGTTTGTTATCCATCTATAGTGGAGCAAGAATTGAGACTGGGGAAAGTGGTAACCTCCATACTTTCTGATTAATTTCTGTTTTCTTCCCCTTGCATTTTCGTGCAACTTGTCGTCTCATTGCTGCAATGAGTTTTTTCACCTTCCTTTTTCTGCAGGCTACTAAGATAAGTGTCGGAGTTGATGTGTGTATGACATATGAAGGACAATTTTATTTCAACCTTCCTGAGGTTCAGAAAGCGATTCATGCAAATCGTACAAACTTGCCTTATAGCTGGACTCTGTGCACCAAGTAAGTCACAGATACTAGTATACAACCTTTGTCTAAGCATATAAAGAAATTGATTACTTCTGTACACTATCACTTCTGTACTGTATCAAGTAGTTCAAAAATGTAACTTGACGTTCATACTATGATGCTATGATGAAGTCAATTATTATTGTACAACTTGCATTGATCGTATGACTGATCTTTCCATTTTTTGCATTGTGCAGTGGTGTTCTTAATTACAGTGAGGCTGATGTTAACATAAACATGCTTCCCTCTCTGGCAAGGATAGTTGAAAATCATATACCAGTTTGGGTTTTCAGGTAATTAATTAGGCTTAACATGATAAATTTTCAGATAATTGTACTTTGTAAGTGTTGCTCCATATTCCATAATATGATTGTCAACTGATTGCAGTGGAGATCAAGATTCTGTTGTACCACTATTGGGCTCCCGAACACTCATTCGCGAACTAGCACACGATCTACAGTTCCAGATAACAGTGCCATATGGAGCTTGGTTTCACAAAGGCCAGGTGCTTATTCACTTCTTTGAATACGTTTCTATCATTTAATTCCTATGCAAGTTCTTCTCTCCTGGAATAAGTTGTGTTATTTATCAACGAATATTTATGTTTTTTTTTTATGTTTATCAATAGGTGGGAGGTTGGGCAACAGAGTATGGAAATCTATTGACTTTTGCCACAGTAAGAGGTGCTGGTCATTTGGTACCCCCTACTCAACCATCAAGAGCATTGCACCTGTTCAGTTCATTTGTTCGTGGTCAGAGATTGCCCAACACGACACGTCCTTCCATTGATGGCTAAGTAGTTATATAGGAATTGGCACACTTTAGTAGTTTCAGGAGTTCACTAGCAAAAGTGTCCGCACGATGCTGCGGATTTGAAAAACGTTTAAAACATATACGAAATTTAGAAAGTACTAAAATTATATAGAAAATGTAATACAATAAAACCTCAATAAATGAATACTTCTGGAACCGGAAAAAATTATTATCTTAGCTGGATTATTTATTTATCGATAAATGAATAATTTATTAATTTATAAAGAATTTTCTGTTTTCAAAGTAAAATATTTGCATGTATCTTATGAAAAGCCAAAGACATAGATCCATGTATTAGTGAAAGTTTCTAATGAACATTAAAAATAAGGGTTTTAAAGATACATGTACATACATATTTCTTGAATTAGGAGATAAAGTGGTTTAGAACTTAATGCCCATGCATATACATAGAACATGATTTTTATATAAATAATTTATGAGACCCAAAATCAATGGCGGAGCTAGAAATTTCAATTAGGGTGGGCTAAATTTGTTTTTTTGGTAATACACACCAAAATGACCAGATTGACATGAAAAAAAAAACACACACCAATCACCAGGAGTCCAGTCACCAAGATCAAATAGATACTCTGTTTCTCGCTCACTTTCTTAGCCAAAAATTATATATTTTTACCAAAATTCTCTTTCTAATTTGAATAGCATGCAGTGTCTTCAACTTGTATAGATGAACATAAAATTGTCAAATTCTTCTGCCATAGTGCTATTAAACAAAAATCATCCTAAATATTCTCATTCATTCATTCATTCATTGTAAACTTGAATATAAAACTTCAACTTCTATGAAGATTACACCAAAACCCCAAATTTTAATCTAAATTAATCAAATCATTTAACCATAAAAACTAATAGAGTTAAATAACAACAACAAAGTGAAGAAACTAACTTGCAAATTGATGACTAGTTTTTCTTTAGAGAATTGAAGAACTGGAGTTGGAGAGAGAGAGAAAAAAAAAAATTAAACAAATCTTGACTGCACAATCAAAATCGACGACCATTATTTAAGTGTAAGGAAATAAAAGGACTCGTTCGTGAGGAGAGGATCCGGGTCAAACATAATCTCAATATATTTTCGGATATGATTTTCAAATGCTATGTGTGGCTTCATAATTTTTTTTTTCTGATTTTCGATAAGATTTTTTGTCCATAGTCAATCCAAAACTAACACATGCCACAAATTTAAACTATTCTTCCAATAGCCGATCAAAAGCTGACACATGCCACAAATTTATACTCCCTTGAAATTTTCTTCCCCGGGCGGTAGCTACAAACGCAGCATGCGTTTGATTCAGCCAAACGCAGACAACTAACATATATTTTCTCTTTTTATAATATTAAAAGCTGCCTCGGTAACACAACTTCTTTCTCTTCTTTAGCAGCTATTTTCTTTCCTATTTGCCCCTTTCTTCTTCCTCCGACTTTCTTCGATCTCTTCTTCTCTTAACATTTTTCTTTTCCTCTCATCTTCTGTCCAATATTCAGATCTAAACAAATGCAACTAGGCATCATGGGCCATAGACCTAAATAGAGATATAGCCATAAACAGAGGGTAAGATGATCACAAATTATGGATATCAAGGATCACAACATTTCCATGCCACAACGGTGGGAAGGTTGAGAAAAAACAACAGATTTTCTCAATGCAGAAGAGTAATTTTTTGGGAAATCGGTTGATGAAAAGGAGAATTTCTCTTGGATTTTCCAATTTAATGTTAAAGCTCAATCGAGCCCAATCCCATTTTCCAATGTAACTACTCTCTTGCTTCTGATTCGTTCTCTGCAACTTAAAGGGTTCTTTGCTTGCTCAAATCGGTGGAGTGGTAGAGAACTTTTCAAGGGTGGTCTTGAGCTCAGTGACTCTGCTACAGTTGCTGATCTGCAGGAGGAGATCCGTAAGCGATTGAAAAAAAATGTTAAAGCTCAATCTCAGTCAAATTGAATTCCCAATTTGTTTTTAAACAACGAAGCAAAGAAAGAGAGAGAAAGAGGAACAGATGGAAAGAAAGAGAAGTCTGCTTTTGGTACAAAATAGAGGAAGTCGGAGGAAGAAGAAAGGGGCAAATAGGGAAGAAAATAGTTGCAAAAGAAGAGAGAGAAGCTGTGTTTCGGAGGCAGCGTTTAATATTATAAAAAGAGAACAAATATGCCAGCTGTCTGCGTTTGGCTGAATCAAACGCATGCTGCGTTCCTTCTTCCCCATAGCCATTTCTTTCTCTTTTTCTTAATTTCACATGCTCTGGGCCCGCTCCAAGAACTTTCATGGACTGCTATGAGTCAATGAGTGTGCCTATATAATTTGCTCCGATATATTAGTAGAGAGAATTGCCTAGATATTGACAAAGAGATTGGCTTTCTGAGAATATGTTTAGATTTCAGGATATGGGTTTGTGTTGGTTTAGTGTGGTTTTGATTGTGTTGGTGCTTGTTGGGGTTGAGGGGTACCCAGTTGAGGATCTGGTGGTGAATTTGCCTGGTCAACCACAAGTTGGGTTTAAGCAGTATGCTGGGTACGTTGATGTGGATGTGAAAAATGGGAAGAGTTTGTTTTACTATTTTGTTGAAGCAGATACGCAGCCCGACAAGAAACCTCTAACTCTCTGGCTTGCTGGAGGTAAATAGCTGAATTGGACTCTTTGTTTTTGTGCCATTGATATATTTTTGAAATTTGGAGGGCAACTTGTGAATTTTAGTTGGACTTTATTGTGCAATTGATGGGTTTTTGTTTTGTATTTTGTTTGTTCTTGCTCTTTTACTTTTCATTTTGTTCATTTCCTCTTGTAGTCTCTCATGTCAAGGTCCAATGAGGGCATATGCAGAATTCTAAACTAGTAACTGAAACTCTCATTCAACAGGGTTATCCAATGATGGAGTTAAATTATCTCAATGAGACAAGGCTAAAAATTTATAGGGACAAAATTGAAAAGGGCATTAAATTCAAACATTGATACAGACAACAAAGTGAGGCCCTGTTTGGTATTGTTGTGCTATGGGCAAAATTCATTTTAAAATTTTTGTCGGCAGAATCGGCCGAGTATTTTGTAAACTGATTTTTAAAAGTGTTGTGAGTACGAAAAACAGTTTCTCTGTCGACAACAATAAACTTTTACTGAAAAGTATAATTACGAAAATGGACTTGACACATTATAATTCTTAATTTTTTTAACACTAATATTTTTTTATAATTTTAAATATTATTTTGACGTAAAATAAAAATAAAAATCATATCCAATTCACCAATTGACCAATTTCGTTCTTCATTGTTCTTGGGGCAATTACATTAGCATTTTTTTTCGTTTCAGTTGTTGCTTTGGTTCTTTATATGTCTCATGAATATGGGTTGCTTAAATAATTAGATGAATCTGGGTACGTAGCAAATCTGGGTAATGAAAAGTCAAACCCAATACCAAATTTTTGTAAGAATTTGGTGAACAAGATGACAGCAATTGGAAAGTGATGGAAGAAAACAGCTTAGGCTTTCTAAGAATTCCAATCATGAGATTTTCAAATTGATTGGGTTAGGCAAATTGGGTAATTTAACACTTGCTCAAGATCTGGAAAATGGTTCTTTCTCTTGAACCCAGAACTTAAATTGATTTGCATACCCATGAATCCATGATAATTGAACTCAAACCCAGAACTCTCATTTTTTTTATTTTTTTTCAATGGAAACTCCCTCTCTCACTCTCTCATCTTCTCCCACAGACCTCACGACCCTTTTCAATGGAAACCCAGATCTGCGAAGGCACGAGGTGATAACCAGTTTTGGTTAACATACAGAATTGGGAAGCTTGCTCTGAAGATTGAGAGAGAGAGAGAGGTTGGAGAAAGAAGGAGACGAGGACACATTGTTGTAAATTTCAGAAAAGTAAGAGGATAGATTGGGTAGTTTATACAAATTTCATTTAATTCTCCGTGTTTCTGTTTTGGTTCCCACATAAGCAGATTAAAAGCATCACCATGGCTGCTTCTCATTTTCGCCGTGGGGAGAATCGATTTTGGGCAAAAGCAAGTTTTAAACACACTACCAAACATACCAAAATTTTGTCATAATCAATTGTGGTCCCAGAATCACTTTTTGGGGGATCCAAAATCACTACCAAACTGGCCCTTTTATGTTAGAGATTCTTTGCATTTCTTATCATTGAATTTGTACAAATTAAGTTTGCTTATCATGCATCACATGCTCTTTTATGCTCTTTTAACTGTTGTGTTCCTGGAACTGAGGCTCTTGAACACCAAATTAATTGACCATATTTTACAATGTTCAGGTCCAGGCTGCTCCTCTATTGGTGGAGGTGCCTTCCTAGAGTTGGGTCCATTTTACCCTACAGGTGATGGTCGAGGTCTCCGAAAAAACCCATCGTCATGGAATATAGGTATGTCATATTACATATTTAACGGACACTATCAATTTTTGAAACCTATCTAAATTATGCCACATTCTTCATGTCTTGTAGCATCAAATCTCCTCTTTGTTGATTCTCCTGCTGGAGTCGGATGGTCATACTCAAATACAAGTTCCGATTATAATGCTGGGGATGCATCCACTGGTAAATTGAATAGCGACATTCACTTCCTTTTCTTTTCTCTTTCATTTGAACCAAGCTTCTTTTCTTGATTTTGGCAGCAAAGGATATGCACACATTCTTGTTGAAATGGTATGAGAAGTTTCCAGCTTTCAAATCTAGAGAGTTGTTTCTTACTGGAGAAAGCTATGCAGGTCTGCAAATTCTAATAAATTGTTAATTATATTCTAAAATATTTTCTGGTTTTTTGGAAATTGAACTATAATAGTTCATTTCAAAACTTCATTGACTGATTCAGTTTACAATGAGAATCGACTTTAATTTCTTTTGAAGGGAGATCTAATTGTTTAATAAATTTTCTACTTTTTTTGTGTATTTAATTTATATTTGCCGGCGAACCTACACATTAAATTCTTTGGAACTGTAATCTTTTCTATTGAGATTTTCTTTTTGTCCTTTTATTTGTATGTTGTCCTTCTCTGTCTTTTTGAATACGTTTTTACAATCTATATTTTTGATGTACAGGGCACTATATACCGCAATTGGCTATTGCTATATTGGACCATAATATATATTCAACTGGTTTCAAGTTCAATCTCAAAGGGGTTGCTGTAAGACCTCACATTCTTGTTAATTACATGCTTAATTTCGTTTCTCTCTATAGTTGTCACTTTTCTATTGCTTTTTCTTCTAGATTGGGAATCCACTTCTGAGACTTGATCGTGATATACGGGCGAGATATGAATATTTTTGGTCTCATGGAATGATTTCTGATGAAATCAGCCTTGCTATTATGAATGATTGCGATTTTGATGATTATGAATTTGCAAGCCCTCACAATGTAAGCGTTGCATGCAACAATGCAATAGCAGCAGCCAATAGCATAGTTGGCAAGTACATAAGCGTTTACCACGTGATCCTTGATGTTTGTGGTAACCTCCATACTTTCTGGTTAATTTCTGTTTTCTTCCCCTTGCATTTTTGTGCAACGTACTTGTCGTCTTATTGCTGCAATGAGTTTTTTCACTCTCCTTTTTCTGCAGGCTACTAAGATAAGTGTCGGAGTTGATGTGTGTATGGAATATGAACTACTTTTTTATTTCAACCTTCCTGAGGTTCAGAAAGCCCTTCATGCAAATCATACAAACTTGCCTTATAGCTGGAGTATTTGCAGCAAGTAAGTCACAGATACAAGTATATATACAACCTTTGTCTAAGCATATAAAGAAATTGATTACTTCTGTACACTATCACTTCTGTACAGTATCAAGTAGTTCAAAAATTTAACTTCATATTTTTTTTTTTTTTTTTTTTTTGAAGAAAACAGACTTATATTAAGAGACATTATACCCAGAGTACATCAAGGGGGGATTCAAGCCTGTACCTCGAGTACGAGTACAACAATCTTGAAAGAGAACATCTTCAATAATAGAAGGTGTCTCTTCAAACCAAAAACAACTAGAACTAGAAAAACTAGCAATATGCGCCAACCGATGGGCAACACAATTTGCTTCGCGGTAGATATGCCGAATTTCAATGGAATTAAAAGAGCGCATAAACTCTTTACAATCACCAACAATTCGACCAATATGAGAAAAATCGTCACCAACACTTGCCAACGCCGTAACTAACAAAGAGCAGTCAGTTTCTAGAATTAAATCATCCCACTGATGTTGGATAGCTATTAGAAGTCCAGCTCTGCAAGCCTCAGCTTCAGCCTGAATAGCAGAGGAGACATGTGCAATGGAACGAGACAAGGCAGCAATACAACGACCATTTTCATCTCGAATAACCACCCCAATTCCACCTTGATCCACCTCACACCGACAGGAGCCATCAACATTGATTTTTAGACGACCGCTTGGGGGAAATTCCCAATGAGACTGAGGGCGCGGCATCTTCTTTGCGCTAACTGGATGAACTTTCTGATATTCCTCAAGAGTCTTGGTGGCCCAGCTAGCCATGTGGAGTGGGTCAAAAGAGCTACCATTCCAAACAATATTATTGCGTTCAGACCACACAACCCATAAGCACATGCAAAGTAACTCAAGCTGATTTTCCTGAGGAGAATTGCTGACAAAAGTAAGCCAATCAAGAATATTTTGTCCCATATGGACCAAAGGATTCCATTCAATGTCACTAACCTCCCAAAAGCACTTTAAAGCGTCACACCTCATAAAGAGATGGGTATCACTTTCAGCATGATTGTCACAAAAAACACATTTCACATTCGGCAGATGAAATTTCTTAGCTAGAGCAACCTTGGTTGGGAGAATACCACGCAGAGCACGCCACACAAACACCCGGACCTTGGGGGGAATACGAAGCTTCCAGATCTTAATCCACAAATCATTATGAGAACTTCCAGAGGAAGAAGCATGGGAAGCCATCCCTTCCATAGAGAGAGCAACATGGTATCCACTCCTGACACTAAAAACACCTTTACTGTCATAGTGCCAGATTAATCTATCCTCTGTATTTCTCAAACTCAAGGGGATTTTTAAAATAAGATGAGCCTCTTCCGTAGTGAAAAGATCATGAATCATAGTGGTTAACCACTCGCCTCTTTCCTTATCAATAAGGTCACCTACCACCCACGCCTCCGTCCCCTCCATGGGAGGAGAAAAAGGTTTGAAGCTAAAAGGAAGAGGTAGCCACAGATCACTCCACAAAGAGACCTTAGCACCCACACCAATCTGGTAACGAAGTCCTTTGGACAGAATATCCCTACCTGCCAGAATACTGCGCCAAATGAAAGACATTCCAGGCATAGCCACCGCATTGAGGAAGCTAGTATTGGAAAAATATCGTGCTTTAAAAACCTGAGTCACCAGCGAGTCCGGGAACATAAGAAGGCGCCAACCTTGCTTTGCAAGCAGAGAAAGATTGAACGTACTCAAAACTCTGAAGCCCATACCGCCCTCACTTTTAGGCGCACAAAGCTTATTCCAATCCAGCCAGTGAATCTTCTTCTCATCTCTCTTGACCCCCCACCAAAATCTAGCCATAAGTTGTTGAATGTCCCAGCAGAGTTGTTTAGGAAGTTCAAAGCAGCTCATGACATATGTGGGAATAGATTGAATAACAGACTTAATCATAACTTCTTTGCCAGCGGCACTAAGAGTCTTCTCCCTCCAACCTTGAAGCTTCTTCTGGACTCTTTCTTTCAAGAAATTAAAAACATCCACCTTAGAGTGACTTATCTCCATAGGTAGACCTAAGTATTTATCATGCTTTTCGACACGCTCTACCTTGAGAGTCCAGGCCAAAAAATATTGTGCATCAAGGAGGACATTTCGACTAAACGACACACTACTCTTGTCGAAGTTAATTTTTTGGCCAGAAGCAGTTTCATAGCAAAAGAAAATGTCCTTTAGAGCAGCACACTCCTCCTCGTTTGCTTTGAAGAAGATAAAAGAGTCATCTGCAAAGAAAAGATGACTAATACTTTGAGCCCTTCTACAAACTTTAACCCCATGAAGACGGTTTTGTGCTTCAGCATTAGAGATTAACTGAGATAACACCTCGGCACAAAACAAAAACAAATAAGGGGAGATAGCATCACCTTGACGAAGGCCCCGTGAGGGGTAAACTTTGCCTCTAGGATCACCATTCAGGATGAAGGAGTAAGAAACCGTCCGGACACATCTCATGATCCAAGTAACCCAAACAGAGCAGAAACCAAACTGGGTCATAGCAGCTTCAAGGAAAGGCCATTCAACTCGATCATACGCCTTGCTCATGTCGAGTTTTAAGGCCCCATACCCAACCTTGCCATCCCTTCTACGTTTCAAAAAGTGGGCAATTTCAAAAGCTAGCATAGAGTTGTCAGAAATGAGTCTCCCGGGGACAAAAGCACTTTGGAACGGAGAGATGATTTGATGAAGCAACGGCTTTAATCTGTTTGCAAGCACTTTAGAGCCAATCTTGTAAAGCACGTTACACAGGCTAATAGGCCGCAATTGAGTCATGTTCACTGGAGATTTAACTTTGGGAATTAAGGCCACATTTGTGCAATTCAATTGTTGAATTTTGTGGTCTGACTCCATAAAGCTACGGACTGCGTCAACAACATCGCTACCCACTAGAGGCCAAAATTGTTGATAAAAACATGGAGAGAAGCCATCGGGGCCGGGGGACTTCGACGGATGCATGTGTTTAAGAGCCACAAAAATCTCATCAGCAGAAATCTCTTTTGTCAAATCCAAATTCATCCCATCAGTAATGATGCGAGGAAGGTGACTGACCGTCTCCTCGATATTCGTCGGTTGCGAGGAAGAGAATAGATTTCCGTAATACTGGAGGATGATCCTCTCCAAATCTTCATCCTCAGTACACCACACACCTTCATCATTATTAAGCCCCTTGATTTGATTTTTTCTTCTCCTGTTGCAAGCTTGTTGGTGGAAAAATTTTGTAATCATGTCTCCATCAGTCAACCAGAAAATTTTTGCTCTTTGTTTCCAGAATATCTGTTCTTGGTGTAGTAGCTCATTGAGTTTTGACTCCAACCATAATCTGTCTTCCGAAGGGGCAGCCGAGAATGAAGTATCAAAAAAATAAGCCAGTTTACCACGAATTGACTCAATCTCCTTTCTAAGAAGACCAAACCGATCCTTGCTCCACTCTTGTAAAGCAAATCTGGTATTTCTGATTTTGCAGCAAATCTTGGAGAAAGGTTCAGAGTTAGAAGAGATATTCCAACTCGATTCGACGATTTTCCTGCAGTCCTCATCCCTTAGCCAAAACTCCTCAAAACGAAATTTCTTTTTCTTTCTTTTCTTCTTTGGGCGAGCCTCTTTGATCTCAATGAGAATTGGAAGGTGATCAGATTTGCTAGGATTGAGGTTCAAAGCTCTCGACAGGGGAAAAAGGTCTAGCCAAATAGAATTGGCCATAAACCGATCAAGCTTGACGAGAAACTCTTCACCTCCCCTAAAACCTCGCCACGTATATTTAGGACCCACCGAGTTAATCTTTAGTAATGAGCAAAAATCCACCACCTCCCGAAAGCCATTCATTTGTTTAGCACTACGAGGGGCCCCTCCCTTCTTTTCCTTACCAGAAAGAATCTCATTGAAGTCCCCTCCTAAGAGCCAGGGAAGAGAACTTTTCTGAGCCAACGTTTTGATTAGCGACCAAGTAAGGTGACGATCTTCAACTCTAGGGTACCCATATACTCCAGTGTACCTCCAACGATTAGGATCAGAAATGGCCCCAACCAGAACATCAATATGATTCATCGAAAAGGAGTTGAGAGCCACTTGGAGATTCTCATTCCAAAATAAAGCTAAGCCACCAGACCTACTGAAGCCCTTACCACCCTTCTTAGCAACAAATTTGCAGGGGACTGCAAAAACATTCCGCCAGCCAATACTGTAACGAATATTTGTCATTTCAACAACTGTACACCTCGTTTCACTGAGGAAAATAATAGAGGGAAGATTGAGGGCAATTAGCCCTTTAAGACCTTGAACTGTCCAAGGGTTCCCCAGCCCCTGGCAGTTCTAACATAGAACATTCATTGCTCGTGATGGGTCGATTCCGGACCCATCACGGAGAGACGATTTTGAGTACGTCCAGGACTCTGATTTGCTTCAGCCGAATAAACAAAGACATCAAATAAATATGCATCCTCCCCAGTCCCAGTAAGTCTTGGATGCTTAATTTTTCCATCAGTAAGCACGTTATCATTTGGGCGCTTTCCACCCACACCAGCAAGATTGTCAATCGTATTAGGTGAAGCAACAGCCCTAGCTTTACGTTTCCAATCACCAACACTTCCTTGCTTGGACACAACACTGTTATCTTCATTCTCAACAGAGGTTGGATGACTACCACTCCCAGAACCTTCTTGAACTACCACTTCAAAATCACCAAATAACGTTTTATCTTTCAAGGGCCCATCTTCCAACGAAATTTGTTTGGTAACACCGACAGGCACGTTGGGAAAAACTTCTTGGACAGAAGTAGGAGCCGAGGGTAACTGAAGATTTTGATGGTGCAGAGAAGAATTTGGACCCTCCTTGTTCCCAAACGTTACCGCCGCTTTTTTGACCTCTTTTCTGGCAGTCATGTCCTCTCTTCTTGGAATATTAGAGGCATCAGTAGGGGAGCGGTTGCGAACAACGGTCAAAGGAGGTTGTACCGAAATCCCATCTATATCAGTACTAATCTTAGCTTGGGAGTGTAAGACAGCTATATCATCCCGACATTGATCCCCACCATCATCATCACTTACCCCAAATTCAGCATTTTGAATCGGAAGACCTGGTATCTTCAACTCATCTCGTTTCGCGAACATGAAAGCACCATAAGGTTGATCTTTCAGTCGCTTTTGAAGCTCAGATATGAATGCACACTTAGAAATTTTGTGTCCAATCCTGCCGCACCCAAAGCAGAGACTAAACAGACGTTCATAGCGAAACTCCATTAACACCTTCTCTCCTGATGATAAATCGATGGGAAAGCCACGCCATAAAGGTTTGGATATATCAAGTCTGACCTTAATTCTCAAAAACTTCCCAACGCAAGCCCCAGACTCATCACAATCGACTTCCAAGAATTTTCCCAGTTTGTTTCCAATTGCAGCACCCATTCTTCTTGACATCTTCTTGAGCGGGAGGTTATGGCATTGTATCCATAGGTCGATGTGTTTAAGTTGCATGAGCGAAGGAGCCATATCTCCATCAGGCTCCTCCAAAAGGACAAAAGTTTTATCATAGACCCAGGGGGCAAAATCCATGACTCTCTTTTTATCATCGCTGACAGAAAACGTAAAGAGGAAAAGTCCTCCAGCTAGGACTTTGACCTTAACTTCCCCCACTGGTTGCCATAGCTCCAAAATTCTATCAGTAAAGGCACGTCGATGAGTAGGTTTGTCAGTATAGACCCGCACCACCAGGCTCATTGCGATGAAAGCATCATTGACCTTATCATCTTCATCTTCAAAAGAAATTCCTTCGGCTTCCTCAGCCGTCAATGTTAACGTTTTGGCGAAGGAGGTCTGAATTTCCTCCATACCCATTGAAACAGACGAACGATCATCACCTCTGTTCATCTCGCCGGAATCTCAAATCACACCAAACTACGTCCAGTGAAATTAAACTCGAAAATAGCTCCAAGGAGATAGTGCCCAGACAAAACGTGTAGGGTTTTTGGACTCTCCAGAAAAAGGAGGATGGGGCTCTTCTTAAAAAAAGAGATTTAATGGCATGCTCAAAAAGCAAGAAAAAAAGTGCACAGACAAAAGTCTAGAGAATAGGACACTCCAGAGAAAGAGGGAGTGGCTCTATAAAAAATAGACTCAGACAAAACTTGCCATCGGAACTTAAAAGTGCAAGCCACGTAAACACTCCCAAAAGAGAGAGATTTCTAGAGAGAAGGAGGAGGCTCTCTCACTACCATTGTAGCTCCTTTTGTGAAATTTTCCGCATGAGTTTTGCAAATACTTTGAATGAATGAAGTTATTTTCTTTTCTTATTTAGGCAGAAATATATAATGCAATCACCTGCTTGTACATTTTTTCAGTCTAAACAGTGCCTTACAACTTTACCATGTAGTGACCATAACTTCTTCAGTAACTGCTTGAAACTTGAATCAATATATTAAATTATATTATAATTTAAAACAATTTAAATTGCAGATCATCTTTATTCAGTGTGTATTTAGTACGTACTTGACGTTCATACGATGATGCTATGATGAAGTCAATTATTATTGTACAACTTGCATTGATCGTATGACTGATCTTTCCATTTTTTGCATTGTGCAGTGTTCTTAATTACAGTGAGGCTGATGTTAACATAAACATGCTTCCCTCTCTGGCAAGGATAGTTAAAAATCATATACCAGTTTGGGTTTTCAGGTAATTAATTAGGCTTAACATGATAAATTTTCAGATAATTGTACTTTATAAGTGTTGCTCCATATTCCATAAGGCAGTGTTTGGGTGAGGGATTCATAGGAGGGATATGACAATTTGAAGGGAGTTGAAAATCCCATTTCGAAAGTTCCCTGTTTGGCAAAATTGCAGAGAGGACTTAAAAAAAAGGGGACTTTGACAAGGGACCAAAAGGTGGGATTTGTTAATTACAAAAACCCTCCGCAAAATGATGCGTTATTTCAAAATTCTCTCTGCGCGATGAGAGACTGGGATCTCTTCACGATCTTCTTCTTCCCATCCCAACTTTAATCAGAAATTCAAACTATGAGTTAGAACTTTTATAACCTTCATACCCAACCAATTTCGTCTCTCTGACTCCCGATCTAACCATGGCTGGGAAATAGAAGTTGATTGCGTTCAGTAGCCTATTTCGTTTCTGACTCTCCTGCAAATCTAAAGTACCGATCTGACTCCAAATCATCGGATCAATAGCCTGCTCGGTTTCTTCGGCAGCGATTGCGTTCGTTTTTCCCATCTCCTGCCGCCACCGACGATGCTTGCAAAGCCCTTCTGGCCAAACCCTTGATTGCCCAATTCTCCATCTGGGTTTTCAGTTTTCACGTTAGAGAAGATGAAGAGATTTTTTTTTTCCTTATTATTATTTTTAGATTGAATTGAAAGATAATTATTATTAACAAAAAAAATTATTGATTCTATTTTCTGACTACAATAATTATTAAAGACTAATGTGGGATCATATTATTAAAAAAAAAATATATATATATATATATATATATATATATAAAATATATGTTTACATAATTCTCCCGTCAACTAAATTTTTTTCCAAACAAGTTATTTGCTTGTCTTTTCATTATATTCTTTCATTTCAAACTCCCATCACTTTGAAATTCCTTCACATCAAGCTCCCATCACTTTGAAACTCCTTGTCACCTTGAATTCCCTCACCCAAACACTGCCTAATATGATTGTCAACTGATTGCAGTGGAGATCAAGATTATGTTGTACCACTATTGGGCTCCCGAACACTCATTCGCGAACTAGCACATGATCTACAGTTCCAGATAACAGTGCCATATGGAGCTTGGTTTCACAAAGCCCAGGTGCTTATTCACTTCTTTCAATGGAAGCCTCTTGTGTACTCCTAGAAGTCCCTACTCCCCTGCACTGTTCTAGCGCGTCCTACACACGCAGACGTTACCAATTTGGCCACCGTCAGTGGGTCGTCCGTTTTTCTCTCCTCTTCACGTGCGCCACTTTGCTTGTTGTTTTTTTTTAATCTCTCATCCTCTCTTTTCTCTCATCCTCTGTATCTCGGCTTCAAATCGTCTGTCCCCAAAACCCTGTCTCTTTCCCTGTCTCCCTATCAAAGCTTGACATCTGTCTCCTTCTATCTAGTCAGCTTTAACAGCTACTAACCCCGTTAGCCTTTGTTTCATCTCTTCTTCCCATCTCAACTCTCTCCTCCTATTTTCCCAGTTCAATTGTCAATGATCAAAATTTCCCCTCTAAGCTTTCTCCAACTTGGAACTCTCTCCTGCAGCTTCAATCCGTTGAGCTCCTTGACCATTGCTCCACGCGTTCACCTGCTCCTCCACTTTCTGGTTCTTCATAAACAAGATTTTGCAATTTGAATCTCAATCAACAATAGCCCAAGCCACTCCACCAGAACCTGCAAATCACCATCATCAACCTGCAATTCAATCCCAATCCATTATTATGGACACCCAAGGCTGCAACACCGCACCACTTTGTGCCTCACCTGCAATTGCCGAGCCGCCAATAACACCCATCGGGCTCAAACACAATCAAAGCCATGGCAGTCCTCTGCAATTCACAGCTCCAGTTCTCTCACCCAAGCTCACATGAGCCACCGTGAACCTTCAATTACAACCACCCAAAGCCTTCGAGCTCCTCATCAGCCCGTGTTCAACCCAGAACCAGATTTCAATTTCGACCTGAAATTCCTCACCGGAGCCCCAAACTCCAGAATGTCGTTTTTCCTCTTCTCTTCGGCGCAACCACAACAGCCACATCAACAATCGTCACTCTTTCAAACCCCAAATCTCTTTCAGAAAACCCAACAATCCCCAAATTCGTTTCAGCAAACTCAACAATCCCCAAATCCCTTTTAACAAACGCAGCAGTTAGAACTGGGAAAATAGGAGGAGAGAGTTGAGATGGGAAGAAGAGATGAAACAAAGGCTAACGGGGTTAGTAGCTGTTAAAGCTGACTAGATAGAATGAGACAGATGGCAAGCTTTGATAGGGAGACAGGGAAGGAGACAGGATTTTGGGGACAGACGATCTTATGCCCTGTATCTCTCTCTGACACTCTTTTTTATTTTTAACTTCTCTCTATTTTTATCTTCTCTCTCTCTCTCTCTCTCTCCTCTCCACTCTACTCTGACTCTCTTGTCTGTCAACGTGTCTCTCTCTCTCTCTCTCTTCTCTCCACCTCTCTGACTCTCTCTTCGAAATCCAGTCCACCTCTCATATTTCAGTCACTCTCTTTCCTTCCCATCTCTTTTCTCCAGTTAATCTTCCTCTTCCTCTCTGAAGCTCTTCTTCTTCCTTCATTTCTCTCTCTCTCCATTCGCAAGCGAGGCTCCTAGCGAAAGCCCAATCACAGAAGGTATTTGCTTCTGGGTATGTTCATGGAGGAGAGAGAGATTTGTTTTCGGTAAAAGGGTCGGCAATCCAAACCGATCCGATTTATCGGTAAAACCGATTCACCGGTAACCGACTTTTCGGTATCGGTTTCGGTCAGAAAATTTCAGTCCCGATAGACTTTCGGTTCGGCACCGGTTCCGGCCAAAAAGACTCGGTTACCGTACCGAAGCCACCCCTATTTTTTATCCCACCCATGGGCCCCAGTTCCGGAATTCATCTCTCCCAGCCACTTTTTTGGGTCTCCGTTACATACTGTGCCGTCAGTATGTGCCGTTCCTTTTCAAACCAATGGTCAGATGGTGTCTGTGGCTATGATTTAGCTGTGGCATTCAAACCTTGGTCGCGTGCGCTACACGACGGAAGGAGTACATAGACTCAGGAGTACACAAGAATCTTTGTCTTTCAATACGTTTCTATCATTTAATTCCTATTCAAGTTCTTCTCTCAGGAATAAGTTGTGTTATTTATCAACGAATATTGATGTTTTTTTTTTTTTTTTTTTTATGTTTATCAATAGGTGGGAGGTTGGGCAACAGAGTATGGAAATCTATTGACTTTTGCCACAGTAAGAGGTGCTGGTCATTTGGTACCCCCTACTCAACCATCAAGAGCATTGGAACTGTTCAGTTCATTTGTTCGTGGTTTGAGATTGCCCAACACGACACATCCTTCCATTGATGGCTAAAATGATATATAGGAATTGGTACACTTTAGTAGTTTCAGGAGTTCACTAAAAGTGCCCGCACGATGATATGTAGAACATATAGGGAATTTAGAAAGTACTAAAATTATATGGGAAATGTAATACAGTAAAATCTCAATAAATGAATGCTCCTGAGATCGGAAAAAATTATTATTTTAGCGGGATTATTTATTTATCGATAAATAAATAATTTATTAATTTATAAATAATTTTCTTTTTTCAAAGTAAAATATTTGCATGTATCTTATGAAAAGTCATAGTCATAGATCCATGTACTAGTAAAACTTTCTAATGAACATTAAAAATTAGGGTTTTAAAGATACATGTACTTACATATTTATAGAATTAGGAGATAAAGTGGTTTAGAACTTAATGCCTATGTATATACATAGAACATGATATGTATATAAATAATCTATGAGACCCAAAATCATGTCATCGTGTTTCTCCATATGCATTATGAATTTTCATGTACTATTTTTTATGTATTTTAATAAGTTATTAATTTATATATTCGATGGGCCCTAAGGACATCTATAAAAAATTATCACCTTATGCATTAAGCGAAATTATTATTTTAATACAAAAGTCCAAGTCGGCACCAGAGTTTTTTTATTATCTAAACGAGGTTATTACTTTATTGAACATTCATTTATCGAGGTTTTACTGTAGTGTTATAATGCTTTATTTAGCAAGTTTAAGTTACAAAAGATAGATTAACTAAAATGTTACATATGTGAAGTAGGTTTTAATAAATTATTGCAGCCCTTGTTGATGATTTTATAAAGTTACATACAAATTACATGTCCAAAGTCGGAGTTACAAAAAAGTTTGGCTAATAAAGCAGCGTTGAACCGCTGATTGTTTAGATACATATACACTAATTAGCTGCATAAGTTTCTTTTTCAATATGAAAGGGGGATTTTCCTCTTGTTGGCTTGGTTGCAAAGATGGTTCCTCTCGTTTCTTGTCATGTCTTGGGGCCGGCCCATATACTCAAACATTAGGCCTAGCCCGGCCCACAACCCAAGTCCATAGCGTGCCGGGCTGTGCTCGTGCCGGGCCAATAAAGGGCTCGGGCCGTAAGAAAACGAAAACTATTTTTTTTTTGTTGATAAAAACGAAAACTAGTTCTACTTTGAGATAAAATTAATACAATAAATAGATTAATTAAAATATTGTGTGCATAGCTTAAAAAGATAGATGAAATCAATAAATCCCTAGTTATATATATATATATATAATTATATATATATATATATATATCCACGCCTCATGAACTGGCCGGGCTGTGGGCCGTAATTTATCGGGGTCGGGCCGTGCCGGGCCTAAAACGGGCTCGGACTGGGCCGGACTTTTGGGCCAATATTTCTCAGCCCAGCCCGGCCCATTAAATTAACGGGCTCGGACCGGGCCGAGCCTGGCCTATAAAGGGCTCGGGCTGGGTCGGACCACTTCTTAACGTGCCGGGCTCATGTCGAGCTCGTGCCTAGCGGCCAATTTTCCACCTCTAGTCATACTATTTGATTTGTTTAACTATCCAATCATACGCCGTAACGTGTATAAATTTGAAAGAATGAAGAGTCTCTGTTTTTCGTAGACTATGGTAAATTTTCTCCCAAGTGCCTAATCACTTTCTGCCACATGTCCAATTGTTTCCACATCAGAAAACTCTCTCTCTTTCGACTCATCTAAAACCCACGCCCAATTTGAGTTCGTGTGAATTTTTTTGCTTAAACCTTGAGCCATTGAACAAGACCTCAGTTTGCAGATTTTTGTCTCGGTTTTCAAACTCATAATAGTCGCAGCAGACTGCCCATTCATTTCTCTTTTAGGTATGGGTCCTCTTTCTCTAAGTTGTTTGCTAATTTGATTATCGGTGAATGCTTATGCAAATTCAACAAGAGGTGTTCTAAATCTTCATGAGATTTCATTTTGATTTTATGATGCATTTTGGTTCATGAGCTCTAAACTTTGGATTGGGTTTGCACTTATGCTGACGATTTTGGGTTTTTTCCTTGAGTTCTTTTAAGGGATTTGACTCATCGACTCTAAACTGAATCGTTGCCAACTCTTATTGATTCAGATAGATTTCCATAGAGGGGAAGGATCAGACTTTATTGTCAATATCGAGAGGAACTGCAATTTGAAACCTAGAGCTGAGGTGTTGAGAAAGAGTAATTTCTTTTGTGGGTTCTGTTTTTCGTTTTCTATCTGCTTCACTTCAAAGCTTGATATGCTTTATTTATTTCCTCAAATTTCGATTGAACTTTCCCGTTTATGACCTGAATGCCTCCATATTAACTTTGGCACAAACACTTCTAAAATGGGTCAATCTTTTCATGAACTGTGTGATGATTCATGAGTCAATGCGCCTCAGGCTTCCCTTCAAAACTTTACACTCCTTCAGCCAAAAGCACAGTCTCTCAACAAATTCATCCGAATCAATTCTTCTTTATGAAGCCCCTGAGCCGCTTTACACCCAACTCTTCCGAATTTGTCGAGAACAATGCAGGCTTATCAAATCCCACAAAGTGTTCGGTGACATGCCCGAAAGAGAGCTGGCTCAAGCTTCAAGAACATGCAAGGTTATACATGCCCAGAGCTTGAAATCTGAAGTTGGGTCGAAGGGGTCTCTAGGAAATGCCATTGTGGATTTTTATGCCAAGTGTGGTAACGTGGGCTCTGCCGAGAAGGCATTTAACTGCCTTGAAAACAAGGATGTGTTTGCTTGGAACTCAGTCTTGTCCATGTATTCAAATAAGGGATTGCTCGAACAGGTTGTTAAATCATTTGAGTCAATGTGGAATTGCAAGGTTTTGCCGAATGAGTTCACGTTTGCAATGGTCTTGTCTGCTTGTACAAGATTGGTGAATATACAATATGGTAGACAAGTTCATTGCAATGTTATTAAGATGGGGTTTGAGTTGATTACATTTTGTCAAGGTGCACTTATTGATATGTATGCAAAGTGCAATTGTATAAGTGATGCTCGGCAGATATTTGACAGTATGGTGGAGTTGGATACTGTCACTTGGACAACAATGATTTCAGGGTATGTTCAAGTTGGGCTGCTTGAGGAAGCACTTCAAGTGTTCAAGGAGATGCAGAGAGTTGGTGGTTTTTTGGACCAGGTGGCCTATGTGACTGTCATAAATGCGTGTGTTGGTCTAGGAAGGCTAGATGATGCATGCGACTTGTTCTCACAGATGCCCAATCCAAATGATGTGGCGTGGAATGTGATGATTTCTGGGCATGCCAAGAGAGGCTACGAGGTAGAAGCTGTTAACTTTTTTCTGCAAATGAGGAAAGGTGGTGTAAAACCAACAAGATCCACACTGGGAAGTCTTTTAAGTGCAATTTCTAGTTTAGCAGCTCTAGACTATGGACTGATAGTTCATGCCATGGCAATAAAGCAGGGGTTAGATTCTAATGTCTATGTGGGAAGTTCGTTAATCAATATGTATGCCAAGTGTGAGAAAATTGATGCTGCTAAGAGAATATTTCATTATTTATCGGAGAAAAATGTTGTCTTGTGGAACGCAATGCTTGGGGGTTATGCACAGAATGGGTATGCTGATGAAGTCATAAGATTGTTTACCAATATGAAGGCATGTGGTCTTCACCCTGATCAGTTTACCTACACCAGCATTCTTAGTGCCTGTTCTTGCTTGGAAAATCTAGAAATGGGTCGCCAATTGCATTCAGTCATCATCAAGAACCAATTTGCATCAAATTTATTCGTGGGAAATGCATTGGTTGATATGTATGCTAAATCAGGGGATCTGAAGGAAGCAAGGAACCAATTTGAGCTCATAAGCAATCGAGACAATGTTTCTTGGAATGCAATTATTGTTGGGTATGTGCAGGAAGGGGATGGGGATGAGGCTTTTTATATGTTCAGAAGAATGAATTTGCATGGGATTGTGCCTGATGAAGTGTCCTTGGCCAGTATACTAAGTGCTTGTGCAAATGTTCAAGCACTGGAGATGGGACGGCAAGTCCACTGTCTGTTGATTAAAATTGGTCTAGAAATAAGCCTTTATGCTGGGAGCTCCCTTATTGACATGTATTCTAAATGTGGGCTCATTAGGGATGCACGAAGAGCTCTCGATGTTATGCCCCATTGCAGTGTGGTCTCAATGAATGCTCTGATTTCTGGGTTTGGTCATAGAAACTTGGAAGAAGCAGTAAATTTGTATCGTGAGATGCAAGACATTGGATTGAAACCATCCGAAATTACATTTTCAAGCCTTTTAGATGCATGCAGTGGACCTATTATGTTAACACTGGGAAGACAAATCCACAACATAGTACTAAAGAAAGGCCTGTTGTATGATGGTGACTTCTTAGGTGTCTCTCTCTTGGGGATGTATATGAACTGCCAAAGCAAAATAGATGCAGCTTTTCTTTTCTTAGAATTCCCAAAGCCAAAAAGCAAAGTATTATGGACTGCTATGATTTCGGGACTCAGTCAAAATGATTGTATCGAGGAGGCTTTGCAGTTTTATCGAGAGATGCGTACTGATAATGCCCTGCCAGACCAAGCAACATTTGCTAGTGTTCTTCGAGCATGTGCTGTTATATCTTCTTTACAAAATGGTAGAGAGATCCATTCCCTCATTTTTCATACTGGTTTTAATATGGATGAGTTAACATGTAGCGCCCTAGTAGACATGTATGCCAAATGTGGGGATGTGGGAAGTTCTGTGCAAGTTTTCCAAGAAATGGGTACTAAGAATGGTGTTATTTCTTGGAACTCAATGATCGTTGGGTTTGCTAAAAATGGGTATGCAGAAGATGCCTTGAAGATCTTTGACGAGATGAAGCAATCTCATGTTGAGCCTGATGACGTCACATTTCTTGGGGTTCTCACTGCATGTAGTCATGCAGGGAAGGTAGCTGAAGGTCGTGAGATCTTTGATTCTATGGTCAATTATTTTTCTATACAGCCCAGGGTAGATCATGTTTCCTGCATGGTTGATCTTCTAGGCAGATGGGGTTTGCTTAGAGAAGCAGAGGAATTTATTGATAGGCTAGATTTTGTACCAAATTCTATGATCTGGGCCACATTACTTGGTGCTTGCAAATTACATGGAGACGACATGAGGGGGCGGCGTGCGGCTGAGAAACTCAAGGAATTAGAACCACAAAATTCTTCACCATATGTACTGCTTTCTAGTATGTGTGCTGAATCTGGAAACTGGAATGAGGCCAGCTCTTTGAGGAGGGAAATGAAAGAAAAAGGAGTGATTAAGTTGCCTGGATTTAGTTGGATTTTTGAAGGACAGAGGACAAATTACTTTGTTGCTGGGGACAAGTCTCATCCAAGTGCTGCTGAAATTCATGCAGCTTTAAAGTATTTGACAGCAATAATGAAAGGAGAGGGCTATGCTTTTGATGAAACAGATTCTTTCTTGCACGAACAAGAGTGAGAGAATTCCTTTTGGTAATTTGAGGCCAATGCATATTGTTATTACTATCTATGCTACTTTCTCAGCTGTAATCTTCCTGCAAAGTGCCTTTTGATTGATTCCTTGTAGAAAGCATGCTTATGATTCATAACATACTTTTGAAAAAATATCCTGGAAATTTCTAGTTTTAACTGTTGTATTCTTGGAAGTGAGGCCCATTAAAAACCAATTAGTTTTAACTATAGTATTTGTTGATTAACTTGGTGTCCAGGTTCAGGTTGCTCCTAATGACGGAGGTCCCTTTACAGAGTTGGGCCCATTTTATTCAAATTATATTTATGGGGATGCTTCCACTGGTAAAGTGAATAGCTACATCCACTTGGTTTTCTTTTTATTGATTCAAGTGTATGATAAACAGAAGTTAGCAATTAGGCTTATAGAAACAATTGCACTTTGATTTGAGGCTCATTCTCTTAATTTTCACAGCGAAAGATATGCACACATTTGTGTTAAAATGGCACTAAAAGCATCCAGGTTTCAGATCTAGAGAGTTATTTCTTACTGGAGTAAGCTTTGCTTGCTTTGCTTGTCTGCTAAGTCTAATCAGTTCTATTTCTGAGGGTGCTACAGCTGGGTTTGTTATTTGCAATGAGATTGGCTCGCCTATGATCGCTAATTCCAAAAATGTAGATCAAGCTCATGTTCTTCAAGCTGAAGGTGTTGGTCTTACTCTTATCCAAGGGCTCTGTCAAGCGCGAAGAGCTGGTTACTCGAAAGTTGTTGAAGGTGAGTCAAAAACTTTAATTGATTGTATGGAAAGCCCGTGGAGAATCGGTGTACTATCATCATAGAAATCTGCTACCTTGGTCGATCCTTTGATTATATATCTGCTCTAATCATATCCTCCGTGAAGCCAACTTTGCGGCCGATGCGTTGGCCAATCTTGGCCATTAGAAGTCCTCGGAAGTTATTTTTATTGGTTCCTATCCTCATGAAGCTCGGCATGCTTTCAGTTTTGATGCGTTAGGTGTGGTGTGCTTTGCTTTGTAAGTTTGTTTCTTTTTGATCGGGTAGCAAAAAAACGGAGTTTGTTTCATGTAGCAAAAAAATAAACAAACACACAGATTTATGGAAGAATTGTAACTCTATGCTTTGGGAGTTCTGCCACCAAGATTTCGACAGGCACTCAAAAGTCCTAAATTTTAAGCAAAATGACGTCAATTTATTCATATGAAATGAAATTACATATAATGATCCGAGTGGACTGTCTCATTGTTATTTCTAAAATCTTTCCTCAATATTGAGGTCTGATAAATTGATTGTCATCCCTTAGAGGATTGATCTTGACTCAACCTCAACCAGGGCTTGACATTGTTCATCAACAACCCCGAGCTTTCTCATTAAGTTCCGACACGACTGGTAGCTTCGACGCTGTTTTGTGTTTTTTTTTCCCTCCATTTTCACGTGATTCCGCTGCATTTACTCACCGACTTCAATGGGCGACATTTTTCTTAACTTACTCCGGCTCAGGCAAAAGCAAGGGCAAGGATGTGGATACATCTGGTATCCAAAAGTTTGAGGTATCTCTCAATCCTGATTGATCATCTGGTACGTTTGGTGGTGTTAAACTAAATGGGACCAATTATTGTATGTGGAAGAAGATGATGACTGCTCATCTGTGGGGTTTAAACAAGATGGGGTATGTCAATGGCACGATCGAGGCTCCTGAGGAAGATGCTGAGGCTTATCCAAAGTGGGAGCTGCTAATGGTGCTGTCATGTCAGTTCTTTACAAAGCTATGACAGAAGATGCGGTTCAGTTGATTATTGAGTGCGATGAAATCTGGAAGACCCTGAAAGATTTATATCTGAATGAATATGATTTTGCAAAGATTCATGAATTGCACTGTAAGGCTTTCCGGATGACACAAAGTGGGCAACCAGTTTCAGTCTTCTCTACTCAACTGAAGAATATTTGGGCCGAGATTGATCAGAGGCGTCCAAACAAGATGAAGAATGCCGATGACATTGCTCTTTATCAAGAGGAGAAAGAGCTGATACAGGTTCATATTTTTCTGAATGGGCTTGATGCAAAGCACGATAGTACTAAGAGGGAGTTGTTGAGACTTGCCACACCACCATCTCTAATTCAAGCTTTTACTTATATCCGCAAGGATGAGTCACAGCAGGCTAGTACCAAAGCCGTTCAATCCAGGCCACCTAGCAAGTAGCTAGCAACGCCCTAATCCCCAAGGTGTTCGTCCTCCGACTCTAGGACCACCACCTGGCTTCTCTTCATCAAAGGCTGTCTGCGCCCACTGCAAGCTCCCTGGTCACGCCAAGGAAGTCTAATAATAATTAGTGCAAGTTCGATTATTTGTAGAGGGCCAAATGAATCTATCTTTGATTTCTTGATCCCGTAGAATAATCATCTCGATATATTCACACTCCTCATGAGAAATAAGGTCATTGATTAGGTTGAGGTTCCAGAAGTTGGTGTTTCAGACTTTCAGTTGTTATGTCTTTTACCAGGTAGGAGCACCTAGTCTTAGATTAGTTAGATATCCTGATGAAGAGTATAGAATCTAGCCATCACAATTAGAATTCTATTCACAACTTGCTATCTTGCTCCCTCTAATATTATATCTTTACAATCTAGTAAGCTGCTCCACATCAATTTCTTTGATACAGATGAATGACTAAATTATCTTTGAAGTGTTTGATTTTTTTATAGAGATCATTAATAATGGTTTACAAAGAGAAAATGTTCATCCTACACTACACTATGGGATGTAAAAAATATATAAAATATTTAAATGGCTTGGTCCCAATTGGTTTAGACCTACGAGTTGTCTTTAAATTTGTGTTACTCTATTCTCACTCATCAATTATATTTGCTCACCCTATTAACCTATTTCGTGGTAAATTTAATCAAAATTACTTAAAGGATAAAAACAAAAATGAAATTATTTATTAGATGGAGAGTGATAGACTCAATACTAGAGCATATTTAGAATTGTAAATTTTAACGCCCAACCATTTCTAAGAAGAAGAATGCCACATTGATATATAAAGTCTTCTTCTTTTGTTTATGTAAAAAGTTTAGCAATTGAGATCTTAATGATGTTGTGATTTCAGAACGTGTCAACATGTTGATAGATCTAGGAAGGGTTTATTTTGGTTTCGAATAGTTATCTCTATTTTAAGAGCTTTTGAATTTTGATGGAAAAAATCTTGACCATATTCTTTGAAGAACAACGCCTACGGCTTGGCCTAAAATTTCACTAGATTTGTTTCTTCTTTTGTAAGATATCTAATATTCCTTATGTCACCAAGAATCATGACCAAATAGGGAAGCCAAATATTAGAATTAAATTTAGACATCTTAAGGTAAATTGCTTGCAAAATTTTTCCCATAACTTGTTGCCACTGCCTGAATGTTACTACTATTAGCCTCTTGCTAGCTATGTACATATCCGGGTCATAAAATCGGATCTAATTCAAATGAATCATCTTATACCTGTAATCGAAATATATAATTTTATTAAATTTGAGTATTTGACACTAGACCGGGTTATATATTTATATACTTGTCTATTTTTCATTGTCAAGTTCAACTTCTTCCTCTCATTAATATATACTAATCTTTTACATAACGACGAAAAAGAAAACAAAACTAGTTTGATGGGTTGTTTATAGAAACTACAATTAGAAAAATATAAAAATCTTTTTTTTTTGTCATACTATGATTACAAACTCGGAAGAGACCTTAACAACAAACTAGTAAGACCAACTTAGCAATGGTTTCTGACCAAAAAAAACTTGCTATGGTGGGGGAAGGAAGATAATACAATATAAGAGCACACTCAAAGCAACAGAAATATTCCACTTTTTGAAGCCTAACCTTTTCTGGTGACATTGAATGTCTCAACTCTCTAATTCCTTGCTTTAAAAACCCACCCACAACAGTCACTTATTTGAAAATAACAATTGACAGCAATTTTCTTTCCACATTTCAGTTGAGAGGTCATGTTCACCTTTCAATCAGAACCACCGACAGAAGTGACCAAACTGCCCTCACCTTTCACCTTTCCCTCACAGCTTCCAGCAGCTTCTCAAACTACCACAACGCTTTCTTGCCAAAACCCACTTGGTGAATCTGTAAGATTGCTGTTTACTGTGCTCTTATGCTTGTTATAGGTTCTCTGCTTGCTGGGTCTTCTTCAAGTTTGAAACTTTTATTCTTGGAATGTGCAGTTTTAAGTCTTGGTTTGAATTTCATACTTGGTTGATGGTTTGTTGATACATAAATGGGTTTCAATTCCATGGTTAGTTGTAAGTCTTAGCTTTATGACTCGTATATGATTTCAATTGGAATTCTTTTTCATCAGGGTGTATTTACAAAACGATGGAGATGGTGAGGAATGTCAATTGGGACTCATTTGCCCAAATCAGGTCATTCTACAAAAGGGTTTTGAATTTTATTAATGAGATAATGAAGGGTTATTGGAAAGTTTGGATCTTTCGAACTTTCCACGGACTAGTTGCAATTGGCTCATTGGTGTCCTTTATTGTAGCCATGGCATTTGCATATTTGTATTTGTTTCCCAGTGTTCCCCCAGTAGTTCATAGTTATGGAATTTCCAATTCCAGTAGTTCTAATTCAAGTAGTTATGTTGAGAAGTGCAATGTTTTCGAAGGAAGCTGGATTCCAGATGAAAGTTACCCTTTGTACAATGCATCACAATGTCCATTTGCAGAACGTGGATTTAATTGCTTGGCTAATGGAAGGGAAGATACGGGTTATGCCAAATGGAGGTGGAAGCCTAAGAATTGTGATATTCCAAGATTTGATGTGCGTAAAGTTCTTGAGAGACTTCGTGGAAAGCGGGTTGTTTTTGTGGGTGACTCACTAAGTAGAACACAGTGGGAGTCTTTGATATGTTTACTCATGACAGGGGTGGAGGATAAGAGGAGTGTTTATGAAGTGAATGGGAATAAAATCACCAAGCGGATTAAATTTTTATCGGTACGGTTTAGGACATTTGATCTCATAATAGACTTTTATCGGTCAGTTTTCCTAGTGCAGCCTGCTTCAGTGCCAGCACGAGCACCAAAGAGGGTTAAGTCAACGCTCAGAATTGACAAGTTGGATGACATTAGCAAAGAATGGATCGATTCTGATATTTTGATCTTCAATTCAGGGCACTGGTGGACACCTAGTAAACTTTTTGAACTGTGAGTTTCCTAGTCTTCTTAGCACTGTCTCTTTTAAATTCTGTTTTTGGTTTATCACTCAGTCACACAGCAGCTCTAGAGTGTTTTTGATATTAATGAAATTTACAAAGTTGGTTCATGATTCTATGTGTATATGTATTGATTTTTGCAAATGCATGTAGTAGTTTCAACTTATACATCTGTACCTAAAAGAGGTAATTTTAAAGGCCAATGCATGTCGCCTAATATTAATAAGACGGTTTAAAGGCCTTCTGCGTATTTGCAATGACTAACAGGCCAAGTTTCCCAAGAGAGGTCAGAAATACCTTGGTACTGATGTGACCAAGGTCTTGATTGAATTTTATTGATGATGTAAACTCAATAACTATTGTGGTTCTTGTATAATTGTTCATGAGTATGCTTGTATATTACTTGGAAATGAACTCGTGAATCTCATTTACAAGTACCATAGATTCACAATGCATGTGGTATGAATTGTTCTGCTAATACTTGGCCATCAATAGAAGTCAAAGCAATTCAAGCAGTTAAGACAAGGTGTCTATTGCAATTGTAATCTAAATACATATTACATGTTGAATGATGGGTAGAACATGCATAAATGAATTTTAACTTTGCATTGCCCTTTGGGTCCTGGTTCTTTAGTCAACTTCTTAACTACAGTACCTACCACCACCAGATATCATTGCTCCAGTAAAGACTGTTGACAGATATACTTTCCGGCTATACTTGTTTTATCCGAATGATCCCATTTTCTCTCATTCCCCTTTGCCTCTTCGCGTGTTTGTGATTGTTTGTGTGAGTGCATATGTGCTTGTACTTTAGGGATTTCTAATTTAACATAATAGTCTTCTGTTATTATTTTGTTCTTTTCTAATCAACCAGTATATGTGATATATGGCTTAGGCATCAGCAGTTTTTTGAATGATTTTGCTTTTCAACATACCATTCTTCTCAATCATCTTTCCTGGAGTTTTCAGATATAAAACTTCAGATTGAGCTAGTGTTAGGAAAGGGACTTCTAGAGTGCATTTTGAGATTGCTTCCAACTTGTTTCATTTATTATTATTTTTTTTTTCAACAAAAATTTTAAAATCCACAACGCACATAGACCAGATGGAAAAAGAAGTGAGTCTAACTTTGATTCAGGCAGGGGCTGCTATTTTCAGGTGGGTAAATCACTGAAGCTTGGAATGCCGATCACCACTGCCTTCAAAAAAGCTTTATACACTTGGGCATCTTGGGTTGAGACCACAATCAACACGAATAGAACAAGTGTCTTCTTCAGGACTTTTGAGTCATCACATTGGAGGTGAGCTGTTTATTATTTGTGATATTTGTTGCCAACTTTCTGTTTGTAGCTTCTGGGTTCCCTTTAAAAATTTGTCAATCTGCTCAATGTGTCAATATTATCCCACTTTCTTTGTTATTTGTCTTGTGAATAGATTGTTCCATGTTAATGTTGTTTAGTTGTGCAATTTTGTGAAAAATAAAAAATAATCTTCATGGACCCTGAAAAGATAATATAAACAGTTGCTTGGATTTTTTGCTTGTATATTATAAATGTCTTGTGGTGTTTTTGGAGGATTCTTGGATCAAAAAACAATTCATGTCCTTCCAGTCTAGAATTTTTCTGGTTAAATATTACTGGAATGCTCTGGGTTTGATTGGCTGATGTGAAGCAATCCAACCTGTTATATGTTTATATAAACTTTCGTTCCTGATTTTACCAGTGGCCGACACCGTAATTCTTGCAAAGTGAGTCGACGCCCTTGGTTAAGCTCCTGGGGAATGGACCGAAGCCTAGTTTCAGACACCATTATAAAGGTTGTGAGGAAAATGGCAGTTCCTGTAACAATTATGCATGTTACACCTATGGGAGCATTCCGAAGTGATGGTCATGTGGGTACTTGGAGCGATAATCCATCCGTGCCTGATTGTAGCCATTGGTGCCTTCCTGGGGTACCTGATATGTGGAATGAGATTCTCTTGTCATATCTGCTACCATGAAGTTGCGAATATGCCTCCTCCTTTTGCTGCTGCCATCAATGAATACACTCGTTTCACTCTGTTTCCCAGAACAGCTGATACATTACAGTATGAGAGATACCTTGCCTTTCCACTTTGAATTCTCTTCAGGTATACCATCGTTCTTTCAATGTCAGAAAACTGACATTGGAATGAAGCTCCCTTGCTGTAACGTACTTGCTCACAAGATCTAGTATTTAGGAGTATAATCTGTACTATGTATGAAAACAAGTGCTTATAAAGCCCAGTTGGTGCATTATTTGTAAAGTGAAATAAGAGTTTCTACACATTGGCCAAAAATCAATCCGAGTTTGGTGATGAAGGCAAGTTTCCGAGGCATCTAAGTTGCTCTGCTAGCTCTTTGCTGTGTAGACTTCATATACATAATGCTTATACGCTTCAATTTCTTAAAAGTCAAGAAGGGTAATCATGAACTGATGTAGGACAAGAAAATTGTCAATTTAGCTCTAAAATGGTAAATTAAAAGAAGCGGCACATAATTAAAAATAATAATTAAAAAATTGGTAATTCTCACTCTATGAGGTTATTAGTTGCCAATAACCACAACTTTCTAAATATTCTGGCAACTAATAATCTCATAGAGCGAGAATTACCAATTTTTTAATAATTATTTTTAATTATGTGCCGCTTCTTTTAATTTACCATTTTAAGGCTAAATTGACATTTTTCGTCCTACATAAGTTCATGATTACCCTTCTTGACTTTTAAGAAATTGAAGCGTATAAGCATTATGTATATGAAGTCTACACAACAAAGATAATTAAATCGAAAAGCGGCACATAATTAAAAATAATGATTGAAAAATTGGTAATTCTCGCTCTATGAGGTTTTTAGTTGCCAGAATATTTAGAAAATTGGTAATTAAAAATATCTTTCATATTATTGTCAATAAAATATTTTTCATATTATTGTCAATAAAATCGAGAAGTTTTCCTCACATCTTTGGTGGATTCCAATTTATGTTCTTTAGGGTTTATCGCTTGTAAACCCCTTTGTTACTTCTCTTTTAATTAAACCCGTCGGCTTAATTAGACATTTTTTTTGTCCTACATCATGAACGCAAGGTGGTATATGTGGTACCTGTTAAGATATTTCTCTTCCCATCTTATCTTCAACAAAAATTATGTAGTTAAGCATCAAACTGAATATAGTGCTTCACCCAGACATATTTCGACTAGCACTTCAGTTATGTGTTGGGTTGTTTGAATTTTGTATTTAACTTATTAAAACCTATAGATTTTTTTTTTTTGAAACTGGTCAAATTGGAAGGGTCAAGGTACACCCATTTTATGATCTGAATATATTATCACCTATAATTTTAGTTTGATGAGCATATACAATTTTAGCGACTGTTGAGCATAATTATCATCATTGACCAAATGACCATGCTTCAGCAATTAAAATAAGCGTTAGAAGAAAAACAAGAAACTATGAGAAGTGCACTCCAATGCAAACAAACCATTCCCAAATCTTAGAATGAGAGTCAAGTTATCCAATTTAAGCTTCTTACACATGAATTCCAAGCAAATTTAGCACAAACGCTTAGTACAAATACCTATTCGCGTCCACCACTTTCTCCACAACAAACCAATTTTCATATCTACCACCTCAAGAACACTTGCATTAAGATGGCCATTCCCAATAATTACTACCCATATTTCCCTTCACCACCTCCAGCAGTAAAGCCGCCAAGTCACCCAACTCCACCACCTCCGGCAGCAAAGCCGCCAAGCCACTCGACCCCACCACCTCCTGCAGCAAAGCCACCAAGCCACTCAACCCCACCACCACCCCCGCCAGCAAAGCCACCAAGTCACTCGACCCCACCACCACCGCCACATCAGCCATTTAGGCCGCCGCCGCCTCATGTACACCCACCACCAGCCCTACCACCTCACCATGGTCCACCTCCACCGCCATTGCCACCTTCTCCATCCCCGAACAATCACCCCACCGTCATAGTCATTGTATTCATCTCATTTGGTTCTGTTTTCTTCCTTGCATTTCTTGCAGTTGCTCTCTGTTGTTTCATTAAGAAAAGAAAGAAGAGTACTATCCAAGAAACCGAGATCATTCATTTCGACGAACATAGGAAGATCAAGGAGGCCATTGTAGAAGGTCCCCATGGACCACAAGCTGTGGTACTATCAGTCGAGGATGATGTTCATATAGAGGAGGAGATAAGGAAAAATGAGAAATCTGATAAGAGATGGCGGCCTTCTACGAGTTCAAATGTCCAAGAAGAAACTGATATTATTCATGTCGCTGAACATGAGAAGGTGAAAGAAGACATTGTAGAAGGTCCTGATGGATCAAAAGCTGTGGTGTTAACAATTGAGGATGATATCCATGCTGATGAGGAGATAAGGAAGAACGAGAGATTTGGTAAAGATGGTCATCACCATCATCTAGTACACAAGGCCGGTCAATAAAAGTCTTGTGGACATTCAACCTCCTGTGCTATTATTCCCCATGTAATTCATAAAAATTCATCACTCTGAGATTAAAGTGATGAATGTGTGCATATATATGTATCTCATCATTAATTGTTTTCTAATAAGATCGACCTGAATGTTTTGTCAAGGCTGCTTATGCATGTGGTCTTGGTGGACCAATCTGGTTTTTCGTTCGATGACTTTGGTGAATGCGCTTCTTCTAGGCTATGTTGTACGTGACGGTGTTGTATCGAGAAGGGTTGTGACCTTGTGGGGATCGATATTAGGTACAAAATAGGGCTTTTATCATAAATAGTACATGATATTTGGACTAACATCTTAGAACTATTACATTAGTACATGACATTTGAAACCCGATTCAAGTTTGGCGTTAATTCAGATACCCATAGAAAAATGAGATATTGACGGAGTTATTGAGTGTAGGTACCAAAATTGGGTCGGGTTTGAAATGTCGAGTACTAATGTGATAGTTTTCGTATGTCAGGTACCAAATTGATTGACAGTCCAAATGTTAGGTACTGTTCATGATAAAAACCCTAGAAAATATGATAAGTAATTATTCCTAAAATATGATAAGTAATTACTCCTAATTAAAAAGAGATTTACAGAATATACATCTAATTAATAATGTACTAAGGTGTCGTCAGTTGGACTAAGATCCAATTTGGTATTGTTGTGTTGTGGGGAGAATTGATTTTGATTGTGTTGGGGCAGAATTGCTTTTGAAAGTATTGTCGACAGAATATGAAAAGCAGTTTCAGTAAACTATCAATAAAAAGTATTGTGACTGTATATAATTACCAATATAGACATAGTAGAAATATATATATATATAATTATAATTCTTCATTTTTTAACATTTATGATCTTAAACATTATTTTTACATAAAAAAATAAAAATCATAAATTGAAGCAAGCATCCTCATCAATCATCATCTTTAGCATTTTCTCTTTTGTATTGTCTCAATGATTAAACATTTAAGGCTTAATTGTCAAAACACCCCCCTAAACTTGACAATAATTGTCAGATTGCACTTCGAACCTGCAATTGCGGAAATTGACCCCCTGAACTTGACAAAAATTGTCAATTTACACATTCTCCGTCAATTTTAACATTTTTCATCCAAATGTTAGTCATGTGCCACTCATGTGAGGGACAATATAGTCATTTCAGGTATAAAAAATAAATATATATTATTAATAAAAGATTCATGAAAAAAAAATTAATAAAAATGATCTCTCATGTAAGGAGAAATAATTCATACAAAAAAATTAATAAATAATATTCTATGACAAGTTTTTTTTAAGAAACAATTTATGATAAGTTAAGAATATAATTCTAAATATAATCTCTCTAGAGAAAAAATAAAAGTTTTGAAAGAAAATAAATATTTTTTTGAATATATATTTGTTTTTTTTTGGCATAGAATATATATTTGCTTTAAAAAAAACAATTTTTTTTAAAATAGTGACCAAAATGACCATATTGCCCCTCACATGATCAACATTTGGATGGAAAAAGTTAGAATTGACGGAGGGGGTGTAAATTGACAATTTTTGCCAAGTTTAGAGAGTTAATTTCCACAATTGCAAGTTCAGGGTGCAAATTGACAATTATAGCCAAGTTCAGGGAGCATTTTGGCAATTATGCCAACATTTAAACATATATAATAAAAACAAAAATTAAAGTTTAATGTAAGATTATAACAAATAATATCATCAGCTTTTCCTTTACATCAATCATCCACTTTCCCTCATATCCATTTGACCATTGCCCTTGTTCTTTTTCTTTCTCTCCCACCTCTCTCTAGCAATAGCCATCACAAAGATAAAAATAAAAAAAACCCAGATGGAATCAAACACATGACCCCCAAAATCGGGTAGCTTCATGGGAACTCTTTCAATTAAGGATCCAAATCAACTCTCTCTTCTTTCAATTAAACATCAAGCCCAAAACTCTCTATCTCTCCTTTCAATTAAGCAAATCCAGAGCTTCATCCTTTACTGGTGATTCAGAATAATTTGTGATCAATAGAGTCTGACCCCAAAAAAAAATCTGCTTCATTTCGAACCCTCTTTCTCCCCTCAATTCTCTATCTCCTCCTTGGAGGAGCCTCGACAGCTACAGAGACACGGTGAGAAAAGATAAGGACTTCCAATGTAAATTTGAGAAAAACAAAGGGATACTTTGGGCAGTTTGCAAACTTTCATTTATTTTTCCGTGTTTTGATCTCGGTACCCGCAGAAGCAGAAATGAAAAGCTTCAAATAGCTGGAGAGAATTGATTTTACCCAAAATCAACTTTTCAACACAACACCAAACATGCCAAAGTTTGCTCAAAATCGATTTTGGTCCCAGAATCACTTTTTGGGGTCCCCAAAATCATTACCAAACTGGGCCTAAGGCAGTGGCCTGCCCAATAGATATCATCCAACAAATCTCATATTTTGAAACTTTCTTTGTTGTCATTTATAAGATGGCTTAAGATCGAGACAATAGAAAGTAAAAGAATAAACAAATTGTTGTTGACAAAAGAACCCTAATCACATCAATTTGGTAGAATAGAATCACTAAGGAAAAGAATATAGCAAAATGAAAAGTGTTGATTTTTTTTAGCAAGAAACAAACTTTTATTAAAATAACAAAAGAGGATACAACAGATGCCCAAGGATGGGCAAACACACACAGCAAGGAAATAAACCGAAGGCAAACAAGCCCAAAACTGACAACAACTCCAAACCCAGGAGCCACCATCTTGTTCAACACCACCACGAGAGAAACAAGACACTGCCAAAGTAGGCAACAGATCCAAGCAATTCACACTAATCTCGAACACCGATATGCACCAATCTCGTCCCTCTAACTATCACTGGGAAGTCTGAAGTGAATAACCACCAAACAGAGACCAAAGAACACAATGATCCATGAAGGGATTGAACAAGCAGAAACCAAAACGGTCAATAGCTTGCGGAGAAACTGCAGGAAACTGCTAAGGAAAATACAGTCAAACATAATAGAATAAATTGAGAGAATATTTTCTGTATGTCTTATTCATCTCACAAGGAGGCTATTTATATTAGTTACAGATGTACTACACTTTGTACTACACAATGTACTACACATTGTACTACACTTTATACAACGGGTAAGTATTAATTACAATTAATATAATTAACTACAATCAATGTAATCAATTACAATTAATGTAATTGATTACAATTAATGTAATTGATTACAATTAATATAATTGATTACAATCAATATAATTGATTACAATCAATCACATTAATACTGCAATAAATGACTCACGCCAACACTCCCCCTCAAGTTGGCGCATAAAGGTCACAGATGCCCAACTTGCTTAGTGAGTCTTGAAATGCCTTACTTGATACAGCTTTAGTTAGTACATCTGCCAGCTGTTCTTCTGTGGGAACAAATGGGAAAGTAATTAACTTAGCCTCCAACTTCTCTTTAATGAAATGTCGATCTACCTCAACATGTTTAGTACGATCATGTTGCACTGGATTCTGAGATATATCAATGACTGCTTTATTATCACAGTACAAGTTCATTGCCTTCTTGGGTTTAAACCCTAAGTCACGTAATATATTTCGCAGCCATAACAATTCACATACTCCATGTGCCATACCTCTGTACTCTGCCTCTGCACTGGACCGAGCTACTACCTTCTGTTTCTTACTCCGCCAAGTAACCAGATTTCCACCAACAAACGTGAAGTAACCAGAGGTAGACCTTCTGTCAGTAATACAACCAGCCCAGTCTGCATCTGTATATCCATTAACATCAGGATGATCATTTTTAGAGAACATAAGCCCCTTCCCAGGTGCAGACTTTAAATACCTCAGAATTCTAATTACAGCATCCATATGACTTTCACTTGGATTGTGCATAAATTGACTAACCACACTAACAGCATATGCAACATCTGGTCTAGTGTGTGATAAGTAAATCAGACGTCCCACTAACCGTTGATACCTGGCTTGATTAGTTGGAATCTGATCAGGATACTCTGCTAGTTTGTGATTCTGCTCAATTGGAGTATCAATAGGTTTGCAATCCAACATTCATGTTTCTGTCAGAAGATCAAGTACATACTTTCTTTGACACAAGAAAATGCCATTGCTCCCCCTGGCTACCTCAATCCCCAAGAAATACTTTAAGTCTCCAAGGTCTTTCATTTCAAACTCTGAAGTTAGCTGTTGTTGCAGTCTGTCGATCTCAGCTACATCATCCCCAGTAATCACCATGTCATCTACATAGACTATTAAGACTGTCACCTTGCCCTTTTGATGCTTAAGAAATAAAGTATGATCAGAGTTGCTTTGTTGTATCCAAAGCGACGCATAGACTGTGTAAACCTCCCAAACCATGCACGTGGAGACTGCTTCAACCCATATAAAGACTTCTTCAATTTACACACCACATTAGTTGCAGGAGTAGTTTCATATCCAGGTGGGAGACTCATGTAGACTTCCTCATTCAAAACTCCATGTAGAAATGCATTTTTAACATCAAATTGTTTAAGTGGACAATTCAGATTAGCTGCTAATGACAAAAGAACTCGAATGGTATTGATCTTGGCTACTGGTGCAAAAGTTTCATCATAATCAATGCCATATGTTTGTGTGTATCCCTTGGCCACCAATCTAGCCTTGTATCGGTTCACTGACCCATCTGAATTGTGCTTTACCGTGTAGATCCAACGACATCCTATAGTCTTCTTGCCTGGTGGAAGAGGAATAAGTTCCCATGTTTCATTTTTCTCTAATGCATTCATTTCTTCCTCCATGGCCTTAGACCATTGTGGATCTTTCAAAGCTTCCTGCACTTTGTTAGGTACTGATACAGAGGATATATGATGCACAAAAGATTCATATGACTTAGACAACCTATGAGTGGACACAAAGTTAGCAACTGGGTAGTTAGCTTTAGCATGAACAGTGGGTTCATACCTTTTTGCAGGTTGACCACGAGTAGACCGACTGGGTAAGATATACTTTGTTGACTCAGGCTCAACATAAGTAGACTCTATATCATTATTAGCATCTGATAAGGGTTCTGAATGTACCTCTGTGTGATCCTCTGCACCTTGAGATTCATGGTCGAGAGGAGAGACTAAATCTGAGGGAGGCATAGGAGCACTGAGAGTATTCGGAGCCTGTTCACTGTCAATTTCTTGTAAATGAGGTAACTGATCATTGGAGCTTAGTGAAGAATCTGTCAGATTGACCAGTCGCGATGGTCTCTGTGTAGGAGGCAACTGGTCTTGTATAGTAAATGACTGGTCGTCTGGCAAGTCTGTAGCGTTCTCTACTTCAATATTTCCAGTACCAACTGAATCTGAACTGAACATCTCGTCAAAATATCTGTAATTCTCCCCCTGACGAGAAGTGTCAGTTGGAGAAAAGTAGCAAGCATCCTCGTAGAATGTAACATCCATGGTGACGTAGAACCGCTTTGTCGGAGGATGAAAACATTTGTACCCCTTCTGATTGGTGCCATAGCCAACAAATACACATTTAAGAGCACGAGATTCCAACTTAGACCGCTGGTTCTTGGGAATATGCACAAAGGCTATACAACCAAAGACACGAGCAGGAAGATTTTGAAAAGAAGGAACAGAGACATGTGACGAGAGAACCTCAAAAGGAATTCTACCTTGAAGCACACTGGAAGGGAGACGATTGATGAGATGAGATGCAGTAAGTACTGCTTCTCCCCATAAGTATTTGGGCATATGAGCTCCAAAGAGAATGGCACGAGCCATATCAAGGAGATGACGATTCTTTCGCTCAGACACACCGTTTTGCTCAGGTGTTTGTGGACAAGTAGTTTGATGAACAATACCATGAGTGAGGAAGAATTGTTTAAAATCATGGTTAACATATTCTCCCCCATTATCAGAACGAAGAATTTTAATATGGCCATTATACTGAGTGAGAATAAGTTCACGAAAAGCTTGAAAAGCAGGGAAGACAGCGTCCTTAGTTTTGAGTAACATTATCCAAGATAAACGAGTGCAATCATCAATAAATGATACAAACCATTTCATACCAGTAGGAGTAGAAATATGGGATGGACCCCAGACATCAGAGTGAATAATTTCAAAAGGAATTGAACTTTTATTAGAATAACTTAAAGGGTAGCTGACTCGATGACTCTTAGCTAAGACACATGTCTCACAATGTAAAACAGACTCTGTAATGCCAATAAACAACGAAGGCATAGACTTTTTCATATTCCCAAAGGAAGGATGCCCTAGACGGCGATGCCACAAAAATATCTCACTCAGCTGATCAGAACTCGAAGTCAAAGCGGCTTGGCCCAGCTTCCCGGGTTTCTCCCCGGCATACAAGCGATCCAGATGGAACAGTATCTCCCTCAGATATCCCCGACCAATTATCTCTTTGGTGAGAAGATCCTGAAATACAACATACATAGGAAAAAATGTTACTGAGCACTTAGACTGAGAATTTAGCTGTGGAACAGATATAAGGTGGTGCGATAAAGCAGGAACATATAACACATTATGAAGTGTAAGTGAGGGGGTGACTTGAACAGAGCCTGTCCCTAAAACAGGAAATGCCTCACCATTGGCATTGGTGACACTAAACACATTGGAAGAGGAAATATGAGTGAAATACGACCTATCATAAGTCATATGATCAGAGGCACCTGAATCAACTATCCATGTATCTTCACCAACAAAGTCAGAAATTTGTAATGCTATACCAATCTTACCCCTACCAACCAATGAGACTGATGGAGGACCAGCAGCAGTTGTGTGGTCTTGCCCCTCCACTCCATAGTAGTTAGGATTCTGGACAAGTTGAACAGCAGCATGTCCTTGGTTTGGTTTGCTCACCAGTTTGGGACACTGAGACTTGTAATGCCCAGGTTGCTTGCAGTAATGGCAGGTGATAAGTCGATTCCCGGAGGATAAAGGCTGCCCTGGAGAAAGAGTCTGAGGCCTCAGCTGAATGAGAGACTGTTGAGGACGATTTTGCTGTTGGCGGGGTGGCACATATCTGGATGGTGAAGACCTAGAATGAACAGTCAGGCTTGATAATTCTGAGTGGACTGCTTTTGCACTCTCTTGATGAGACTCATCCTTGCGAATGTAAGCAAATGCCTCTGTTAGGCTAGGTGGTGAAGTTTGTCTCAGCAGCTCTCCTTTAGCACTATCGTGCTTAGCATCTAATCCAGTCAGGAAGATATGAACCCGCAACAGCTCCTTCTCTTCATTGTGAATCTTGATATCAGCTGGATTAGTCATTTTGTTGGGTCGCCTTTGATCAATTTCCAGCCAAATATTTTTTAGGGTGGTGAAGAAAACAGATACCGATTGGCCATTCTGAGTCAGTTTGAAGGCTTTAGCATGCAACTTATGAATTTGGGCAAAATCGCTCTCATTCAAGTACAGATCTTGAAGAGCCTTCCAAATATCAGCAGCCGTATCACAACCGATAATCAATTGCACAACCTCATCGGTCATAGATTTGTACAGAATAGACATCACAGCTCCATTGACATTCTCCCACTTAGGATACTCTTCACTGTTGTCATCTGGAGCTAGAAGAGTACCATTGACGTAGCCCATCTTGTTGAGTCCACAAAGATGAGCAGTCATCATCTTCTTCCACATACGATAGTTGGTGCCATTTAACTTGGCACCGCCAAAGCCACCTAAGGACTCTTGATTGACAGAAACTTCAACCTTCTGAACGCCGGTGTCAATCTTCTTGCCAGATTCTTCTCCCATTGGAACAAGAAATGCAGCGGAAAAACGAAGTCAGGGACGGAGTATCGGGAAATACGTGAAGCCTAACACAAGCGTTTAGGACGTTCACGTTCTTCAAATGCAGCAGAAATACGCGAAGCCTAACTCAAGCGTTTAGGACGTTCACGTTCTTCAAATGCAGCGGAAATACGTAAAGCCTAACTCAAACGTTTAGGATGTTCACGTTCTTCTTTTTGTCTTCGGCAAATACGCGAAGCCTAACTCAAATGTTTAGGACGTTCACGTTCTTCAAATGCAGCAGAAATACGCGAAGCCTAACTCAAATGTTTAGGACGTTCACGTTCTTCTTTTTGTCTTCGGCAAATACGCGAAGCCTAACTCAAATGTTTAGGACGTTCACGTTCTTCTTTTTGTCTTCGGCAAATACGCAAAGCCTAACACAAATGTTTAGGACGTTTGCGTTCTTCACTTGTCTCCGAACCTCACAGATGATGCAACCGAACAATCCCAATCACCTGGGCAGACAAAGGCAAAACAAAAGCAAAGAGACAAAGCAAAGAATAAAGACAAAACAAAAGCAAAGAGACAAAGTCCAAAAAAGGATCTCTGCTCTGATACCAAGTCAAACAGAATAGAATAAATTGAGAGAATATTTTCTGTATGTCTTATTCATCTCACAAGGAGGCTATTTATATTAGTTACAGATGTACTACACTTTGTACTACACAATGTACTACACATTGTACTACACTTTATACAACGGGTAAGTATTAATTACAATTAATATAATTAACTACAATCAATGTAATCAATTACAATTAATGTAATTGATTACAATTAATGTAATTGATTACAATCAATATAATTGATTACAATCAATCACATTAATACTGCAATAAATGACTCACGCCAACACTTCGAAGAACAGGTTTAGTGACAATGATTGAGGACAGGAGAAAAACGGTGAAATTGGTGAACAAGCAATAATGAGAACTGTGGATCAAAGACAAAGAAAGGATTAAGAGATGGGAGAAGAAACATAAGGGGCAAAACAAGAGAGGAAGTGAGTGGATCGAATGGATAAGAGATGGAAAGTGGTGGAAATGATCAAGCAGAAGATGAACGGAGATGAAGGAGAAAAATCAAATGGACCAAATTAAACAACGCAAACAAAGAGAAGAAAAACAACAAACCAAAAAAAAACTAGCTGAAAGGAGAGGTTAGAAGCCTCAGATCTGGGATGGAACCCAGGGAAAATTGCCCACAAAGGGCGGCAGGGATCGCCACCGACTCTCAACTTGTTACGTGTGTACCTAATTTGAAAACTTAATTATTATAATATATGAATAGTGTTGATTGAGAATCCAAATTGCAATATAATATTGGCAACGTTTCACCAAGTGCCAATCACCTAACACGATGATTTTTGCATACAAATAGATAATTGGGTTGCTTTCGTATGTGTTCTTTTCCTGTGTGTTTATTATTGTTTTAGGATGTGTGGAAACAATCACAATACTGAAAGTAAATAACAGAGCAAATAACACAGGAATAGATCATCTCTTTATTAATGAATAGGTGCCTCTATATATAGAGAAACACAAAGGGTACAATCCACATCCCAATAGGACTTCTATTCAATAAGTAATCCATATGCTATACTAACTAATCTAATCCTAGGTTGACAAGGCACACACAAAGTAGGTTTCCTTCAACACTCCCCCTTGTGGCGTCAACACTAGGTGGTGCTCCTCGCGTTGTCTCATTAAAAACCTTGCCAAGTAACAAAAACCCAGTGGGATAAAAATAACCTTGGTCGAAGGGAAAAAGAGTACAACACACCCTTCACATTTGGTATAGCATGGACGCCAGACTCCCCCTGATGTCTGCGTCTCCCCCTGATTTCCACAATCATGGGGGGGGGCAGATAAATTAAGCAAAATCAATGCTTTTCACAAGCTTCTCAAATGTGGAAATAGGCAATGACTTAGTAAATAAGTCAGCCACATTGTCCTCAGATCGGCCTTGATTCACTTTAATCTTGAGGAACTTCTGCTATTGCTGATTACAAAAGAACTTAGGCGATATATGCTTGGTGTTGTCGTCTTTGATGAAACCTTGCTTCATCTGCTCAATGCAGGCAGCATTATCCTCATAAGTGGATGTAGGTTCATCAGTGGTTGACCTCAAACCACATGTACTTCTTATATGTGTATCAATGGACCTTAACCATATACACTCACAAACTGCTTCATGGAGAGCAATTATCTCAACATGGTTCGAAGAAGTAGCGACAAGGGTCTGCTTAGTAGACCTCCAAGATATCGCGGTGTTACCCATGGTAAAGACATAACCAGTTTGGGAACGACCTTTATATGGGTCAGAGAGATACCCAACATCAGCAAAGCCCATCAATACATCACAAGAATTGTGGAAAAAGGGGACAGCAGGTTTGGCGACCGGTCGACAGGCAACGGCGACCGGTCGACCGTCGGCAGCAAACATGGGTTCCTCACCCATTTTGCCATACTTTCTTGACTCTCTGTAGGGAAAGAACAAGCCCATATCAATCGTACCCTTCAAGTAACGATAGATAGTCTTTATGCCATTCCAATGGCGTTGCGTGGGCGAAAAGCTAAATCTTAGCTAACAAGTTAACAACAAAGGAGATATTGGGTCTTGTACACTGTGCCAAGTACAATAATGCGCTTATTGCACTTAGGTATGGTACCTCAGCCTCTAAAACGTCTTCACCATCATCCCTTGGGTGAAACGGATCCTTCTTGGATCTAGGCTGTGACCAATCATGGGAGTGCTTAACAGGATGGACTTTATCCATATTAAATCGCCTGAGCATCATTTCCCAAGATCTTTCATCTCAAACACGGATTTCAAGTATTCAGTGGCACTTGCAAACCCGGAACTTGTTTTCACGCAGGGGCATAGTTTATTGTTCACATACCCTCTTCCAATCAAATAGTCACTTAGACGGGTATACCACATCCGTCTGGATTGTTTCAATCCATATAGTGAACGTTGCAATCTTGTTGCAAACGTGCTCTGTGGTCTAGAGCCACTTGACTTGGGTAAATGAAGCCCATCCGGGACCTTCATATAAATCTCCATATCTAGATCCCCATAGAGATATGTTATGACCACATCCATAAGCTGCATATTCAGTTTTTCGGAAACTACCACTGACAAGGTAGCAGAACGTTATAATGTCCTTTACGAGAGAATATGTCTCATTGTAGTCGATTCCAGGGCGTTGTGAGAAGCCTTGCGCCACAAGGCGAGCTCTTTATCTCGTTCTCTCACTACGCTTTCTAACAAAGACCCATTAATATCAATAGGTTTTATTCCAGAAGGAATCGGCACACCTGGCTCGAATACCGTTCTCTTTGTTAGTGAGTCCAACTCAACCTGGATCGCATATTTCCATTTAGGCCAATAAGCTCTACGTTGGCATTCATCAACGGAGCGAGGTTCAATATCATCATTCTCAATAAACTCTTGTGCACAAGCATATGCAAACACATCATCAACTGTGATGGAGTTTCTATCCCACGTCTCATGTACACTAGTGTAATTAATCGAGATCTCTAGGTTTCCACGGATAGGTCTTAGCGACAGGGCGTCCCCCGAATATGTCTTTTGGACATAACCATAATCCGGAACGTTTTCATGGACGGATTTTGAGTATCAATGATGAGAGGGTTATTTGGTGCCATCGCAGCCCATTCTCTAGGGCGCGAATCCCTCGAACTTGGTGGCCTCCAACGCTTCCTCAGCGGAGCCACGGCCTAAGCCACATCACCACCATTACTGGTAGTGGCGCCACCAGCTGTCCCTCTCATAGGGTTAGCTGTAATAGCGACTTTGAGTCCAAGTCCTTGTTCAGGCACTTGCATCCTTGCAGGCATGTTTGCAGCTGGTATATATGATCTAGTCACTTTATCAAGATCAGAGAAACCGTCAGGAAGAGAATCTCTGACTTTCTGAAGATCTATAATTCTACGCACTTTCTGCAGTAGGGGGATCGTTATGAGACAGAGTGGGGTCAGTCTACGACAATTCCAGTCGTTCCTGATTCACGTTCAGATCTCCCCCGAACGACGGGAAAGACTGTCTCATCGATGTGATAAATAGATCGCCTGTTCAAGGGTTCTACATAGCGGATTATGGTTGGAGACTCAAAACCCAACATAAATACTCATTCGTTTCTGAGGACCCATATTAATACGCTGTGGCGGCATAATAGGCACATAAACAACACACCCAAATATGCGTAAGTACGATATGCTTGGCTCGTACCCAGTCACTAGCTGTAACGCAGACAAAGATTGGGTGGTGATGGGCCTCAGACGAATAAGCACAGCTGCATGCAATACTGCGTGTCCCCATGCAGAGAGAGAAAGGTTGGTGCGCATTACCAACGTTCTCGTGACCATTTATATTCTATTAATGGAAATCTCTGCAAGACCATTCTGGGTATGCACATGTGAGACTAGATGCCTAACATCTATCCCATGCAGTAGTCATCGAAAGTCTTCGATGTAAACTCCCTAGCATTATCAAGCCTGATAAGTTAAAGGGATGATCCGGGTAGTGAGCCGGCAGGCGAATCATTTGTGCTAGGAGTTTAGCATTAGCAGCATAATGAATGGACAACATCATGACATGTGACCAGCATGTCGATGCATCAACCAACACCATAGAATACATAAATGGCCCGCTTGGTGGTTGAATATGTCCACAGATATCCCTTTGGATTATCTGTAAGAATGGAAGAAGTACTTTAGAATCCTTTGCATAATAAGCATTTGGCTTTGGGAGCTTTAGAAGCATAAGAGGCATTCTTGGGATCAGGATTGGTCCATGAAGGGTTGCTCACATCAGAAGAGGGAGGAAAAACGCTCAAACCTCGAATTCTGGAATTCGGCGACCGGTCGACAAGGTTGGCGACCGGTCGACGGAGCCCCTGGACAGTACGACTTCGCTTCTGGAAGTCGGCGACCGGTCGACAAGCATGTGGCGACCGGTCGACGTAGCCTCTGGAAGTTGGCGACCGGTCGACGAGTATTCGGCGACCGGTCGACTGGTGTCGGGCAGCAAAACGTTTTTGCTCCACAGCCACACCAGGCCTTCCTTGAATCAACTTTTGATTCATGCTTCGATTAGCTCGATAGAATGAATGTCCGTGTGAGGTTTTCAATACACGGATCATCATATCACGACCAGGATGTCTTAATCTGTCGTGCCAAAGCCAATATGTGTCTGAATCCAAGAGGTCATCCCGAATGACATTGTTTGATTCAATAGCTCGAATAGTGGTAGCATATTACCCACTAGAGAGACACATAAGCTTCTCTAAGATGCGCTTTCTTCCGCAGTCATTAGAGGTAATGCAAAGGAATTTTTTTTCCATTCTCATCATGCGTCTCAGCATGGAAACCATTGGCTCCTTATATCTTTAAGGCTCAACAGAGTTCTATTTCCTCTTGGAGCGTAGAGAGCATTTGTGACATCAATGTGAGTGCCATTGGGCAAGAGGAATTGGGCATATCCTCTTCCTTGCACAAAATTCGATGGTCCTGCCATCGTAGTCACAGATGAATGTAAGCTCATCATTAAAATCGAGGCTACGAAAGCAACTCAGATTTTATTAAAGATATTAGCCAAGGCTTTACACTCAAAGTTCCATCTTGATCTTAAATCAAAACTAAATCCAATGTCTTGGCAAACATGCCATATTTCATCAACTTGGAAAACATAAAGACTTGAGCAAAATCAGCTTCCAAAGTCTTTAACCCTTAAACTCGACATCTTGATCATTGCAGTTATATCTTCATATGTATTGCAAACTATGGCCCATTGATCAAATGCTCCATATCGTTAATAGACATCATAAAGAGGATTCTCCATTGATTGAGGCATACAGGCTCGGTACTCACGGTCCTTAAGACGGTGGCAGATTGCCTTAGCCGGTGGCGGTGCTGCCATAACTAGTGGCGCAACAACGCTAACTGGTGGTGACCGGCGGCGTCCCTCTTACAAGGACGGCGGTCTTCTCTCACTCTTTCGCGGCCCTATGCTCACGTGATCGCTTATTCTTATGGCGATTACCTTCATAAGCAAATAGATTCTACGGACCAAAATGTCCGGGATCGTCCCTAGATTTAGGGTTTTGCTCGTGGCTTCCTCCCATAGGGGCGCCATCATCGTCATGCCTTTCCTCAAGGCAGAGATGGGGAAGGTGGTGAGAGATTCCTCAATCAATTGTTCATCTGTGGTGATTATCCACAGAGATGCATCAAGTCTTTGATGCGGAGAATTTCCGAATTATGTCTCATGACTTCTTCAAAGTCAGAGAAGCGGAGATTAGTCCATTATGCTTCTAAACTCGGAATGATGAATGTTACCATTACATTCATGAAGCGCTTCTAGCGCTAACCTCTTTCATGAACTCAAACTGGAGTGCCATATTCATATGGCGATTCATCAGGAAAAATAACCTGGCATTGTACATCTCAGTTTGAGGGTCTAAAGCGGTTTCTTCAAAACAACGCTCATGGATTCGAGCTAGAAGCTCTTGTGCGGATAGGTGCATTGGGACATCATGAGCTCATCTCAGAATCTAATGTCCGCAGAATCCAATGGGGTAAAATCGAGTTATTCATGTTCGATATCCAAAATATGGAGAACACGAATATGGTGTGTTTCGGAGTCAATGCTCCCACGAAACAATGAAGGGTGAGTTTCGGAGTTAATACTCCCACGAAACAATAGAGGGTTTCTGAGAAATCTTTGCTCCCAAGAAACGCTTCCAAGGATTTTGGATTTAGGTGAAACTTTGGTGTCGTATGGTCATAACCTTAAACCTTTTCGGTAGCTCTACTCAGGTATAACCAGGTAAGTTATAAGAGATGTCGGTGGAGCAAGCTCTCTTAATACCACTTATCTCAAACTCCTTACCTAGACATCATACCTAAGCAGGTGAGCCTAGTTGGGAATAAGTCATAAACCATAGGTCGTTTCTTCTCTACGGATTCCTCATCCGGAGGTCAATCATTCAATGAACTCCTTGTTCAAGGTCTCTTCTCTCTACGGATTCCTCATCCGGAGTATTAGCTCGAATCCCCATAATTCGGCTCTTGAACTTTCACCAATAGCATGATGACATTAGAGGTGCTCATGACTTACACATACCGCAAGCGATATGAAGCTCGATCACTCCCCTAATGCTTCTCATAGTTTGGATAGGTTCGAATCAAGAATCCCACGTTATAGAAAGGTGGGAGGTAGAGGAGGGATGTTGGAAGTCCCTTGAGAAAAAGAAGATGAATTTAAATTCATAAAGCAACAACTTTTATAAAAGCTTACTTGGTATTCTTTTTCTCGGATTATCTTGAGTACCACTGCTTCAGAACCTAATATCTAGAGATCCAACGGTCTGAATTGGCTGAATTTTTAACTGGGGGTATTAGACTCACGGAGAAAGCTCCCGTCCAAATTTCGGCTTAATCCAACGGTGGAGAATGGAGAAAATCGATCTCGAAGTTAACTGTTCTGTGCAGGCAGATTCTTGAACTAGAGGAGATTGCACGGAGGTACTATTCACACGGTTTACTATTCACGGGTCCTGTTCATCCGGTACTGTTCACGCGCACTGTTCCCCGGCGGCACTATTCACTGCTACTGTTCATCCGGCACTCCCTAGGGTTTTGGGGTTCTAGGGTTTTGGTGCTAGCAGGATGCTAAGCTCAAGAGTTTTGGCTTTTGATCTCAGGGCTAGAGGTTCGTGCTGATAACGTGTTTTAGGATGTGTAGAAACAATCACAATACTGAAAGTAAATAACAGAGCAAATAGCACAGGAATAGATCATCTCTTTATTAATGAATAGGTGCCTCTATATATAGAGAAACACAAAGGGTACAATCCACATCCCGATAGGACTTCTATTCAATAAGTAATCCATATGCTATACTAACTAATCTAATCCTAGGTTGACAAGGCACACACAAAGTAGGTTTCCTTCAACAGAGATTTAGTTAATTCTTAAGTTTTTTAGAGTTTAGTTAACATTTTTACTTTTGTATGTTAAATTGCAGATAATAAATAAATAAAAAGGATTAAATTATTGAAATATAAAAAGAGTAATGTTGGTTGCAAGATTTGATGCTGAAAGATATATTGACATGAATTTAAAAATTTATTTTATTTTATTATTTTATGTGATATGAAAAGTTAACCATATCTAAGACCTAAATAAGCCCCCTCCCTAGCATTCCCCAAGAGTGAGGCAACTTTTTATTTAAAATTACACAACACACTTAATTATATGTTCACTTCTTTATTGAAAATCCAGCTAAACTTGACGCCTTGCGGTTTCATCTTACGCGCTCGCTCATCTGCTCGCTCTTGTAGCCTCCTTATCCTCGGCACCAACCCACACACATAGTCCTGTGCACAGTTACCTTCCCTTGTCAATCCCTCTATCTTCTCCAAGTTCCACCGTTCGATAAAAAACTCCAACATGTCTGCATAATCATTGGTCGTGTACACCCCCAGTCGCTGAGCCACAGCCGCGAAGTGCTCGAATAGCTTTGGGTCCTCCCCATCGTACATAAAATGCGCTGGCATAATGATATTCTTCCTCATCATATCAGCAATGGCGACCATCGCCATGGTGGGCTCGACTTCGAGCAGCTTTTCCACGATCTTGGAGTAGGCGAACTCGTGGCGCCTCTCGTCTGACGCAATGGTCCCGCATATACGCGCAAGCACAGGATCGCCACAAGCCTTCGCCAGCCGACCTGTGTTGCCGTGCGATATGAACGTGGCTCGCTCTTGAAACGATGTGTACACGAACCCCAAGTACGGGTTATTCTCCAACCCTACGTCCTGGTTGAATATCATAACAAAAAAAAGGTCTTTGTTATTAATTAATTTTAGATAACAAATCATTGTAAACGAACGATAATATTTAATAATTATGATATTAAGCATTGGCCAAAAATAAAAATGGTTTTTGAGTTCCAAATGATCTCGACATTTGATGTGCATCTTGGACAAAATTATTGTGTTCGTATCTAAAATATATTAGAAATATCAAGTATTTTTTAATTTATTTTAAATAAATAACAGAAAACATTATATAAATTCGACTCACCATGCCAGCTCCAATAAGATATTGAACTGTCCTCTCGATCATTAGCATATCAACCCGACCGGACAAATAGAGATAGGTTTTGAGCAGATCGCCATGGCGGTTTTCCTCCGCGGTCCAAGCCCGAGTCCACTGGGCCCACGGGCTTGAGCTAGATGAGGTCTCGTCTGTCACCCCATCAAAACCATTGATCGAGCTTTGATATGTAGGCAAAGCTTCCTCGGTGATCATGTCCCCGACGAGCACCACTAAATACTCGTCTGGTAGGCCATTGGTTCGGTCCCTGAGGGCTCGAACCTGGTCAAAGAACTCTTCTTTTGGAAGTGAAGGGTCAGGCAAGAAGGTGCTTGGTTGCCAGCATTCGTCCACGGGCTTCAAAAATGGGAGGACGTTTTGGGAAGCCCAGCCCTCTAGTGACTTGAAAAGCTCTACCTTCTCCGGTGGCAATGAGTGGGTCTTTTGCTGAGTTCGAGGTGGTGCTGGTGATGTGGCCACGGCGGAGATTGGTGGTATTGGCCTGAATCTGATCGTGGGTATTGGTCGAAATCTGTGGTAGGTTGAGGTTTTGCCAGGTGAAGGCCATGCGAGAGTTTTGGTGTCTAGGAAATGGGAGGCTTGCATGGCTTTAGTTTTTGTGCAATAAGCAGGGCGAAAGCTGTTTATCACTAGTTATGTACACATCAGTGAGCAATGGCTTCATATTTATAACAATGGAGGTTAGGTGAAGGAAGAGGGTAACACTGTCATTGGAGCATATATAATGTCATATTTATTGGGAACGAAATCAGAAAATAAGAAGATATATATCGTAATTATAAAATAGATTAATTAGAAGTTTAGGGCAGGGACGGAACTAGGATTAGAAAATAGGGTGGGCTAATTTTGCCCGAAGGGCAAAAAATTTTTTTTGCCTAAAGCCATATGAACCCATAAATATTTTACAACCCATAAATTTTTTGATAATTACCCCAGAAATCCAAAACAGCTAGCCCACATAGCCAAATCAATCAATTACCCACTTATTTCCTCAACACCATCGATAAAAATACCACACCCACAACTCCACAAGCCCTCAAACCCTCAATTCCATCACAATTCACGAGCAAAATTTTCAACTTCACAGAGAAATCGGTTTGAATGTCACAAACTAACAAACTCAGAAAATGAAAACAATTGGAAAAGAGAAATCAATCAAGCCATTAACATAGATTAAGGAATTGAAATCAAGTCGATTGGGATTTGGGAGAAGAAACGAAGAAAATCAAGAGCCAAAGAAGTGAAGAACTCATGAAGATTGGGGATTTTTGTGACATGGAGTTGCAGAAGAAGAAAGAAAAGAAGAAAAAATGATGGAGAGAGAGACTGAGAGAGAGGGAAGATGTTGGCTGCTGTGTCACGTGGGAGACAAAGAGAGAAAAAAAATTATTTATTTTTTCTTAAAAGGCTATTACATTAGTAACCCTATAGGTATTAATTTTTTACCAAAAATTTGGGTTGGGCTACAGCCTATGTAGCCCACTACGTAGTTCTGTCCCTGGTTCAGGGTCTGAAGTGAGAAAACTCCTAAAACACAAGGTATTAACAAAAATTTAGTCTTTAAATTATTTAATGCGCTAGGAGGAGTCAATAGGAGTCGCATTCTCACTCGTCAGACTTAAGAGCTTTTAGTGATTTTGTTATTATAGGAGCGCAGTAGGGAACATGATCAAAACATTCTTTTTTTTATCTTCTCCCTAAATTTTGACTAAAGAGCTCAAATAGGAAGCTCGTTGGAGATATATAATATTGGTAATTGAAAAGAATTGATATTTTGGCAAGGATAAGACCGTAGAATAAAGGTCGAAATAACATATGCTTTAATAAGACCTCATGGCATTGTCCTTTTACAAAACCTTACTGCAAAACAATACTCGCAATCGAAAAATAACTAGAAACGCGAAGCTCGTACATATCATACTTCTTTATTCAATTTTATTTTTTATTTTTTCTAGCATATATCGTATATTGAATTAGCTAGAAGAACATATTTAATGGTGACGAGATGATGAATATTACACCGATGTATGGTAGAAGCCTTCGCTCTTAATTCCTCTAACAAACAATCAAACTAAATAATAGCAAAAAAAAAAAAAATCTATGGTGGCTGAAGTTGTTGCACCAAACAGCTCCAAATGGTTAAAGGATGATTAAAGTATAATTAAGGAGATTTAAAACTAGTTATTGATAGCGTCATCGGCAAAATCAAAGCGCCTTAATTGGAGGATCGAATTCTTAGTAAGAGACATTATGTCCTAATCTAAGGAAGCTATGAAGTTGTTCATTACAATTATGTTCTGAGGGAGTCTAATTTTGTAGGTAACGCAATTGAGGTTTCAATTTGGCACAATTCGATCTCTTCCTTCATTAGCTGCGAGTTTTTTTCATTTGATGTTGTTTTCATTTAATCAAAGCGCAATATTAAGAGTATTTTTTTTGACAAGGCCTAGAGGTCCTAATTTTGGCCAGGATAAAAGCGAGTTTCTTGTGTCCTATGCGTCAAACAAGGCCTAGAGATCTTTGATATGAATTCTTTATTCCTAATCCTAATTTCTGTGGTACCAAAATACTCGACAAAATGGACAAGGAATGAAAATCCCCTACTTACTATAGATACATGAATGAGAGAAAAATCCATGAAAGATATAAATGTGCTCCTTGATTCCAACGCCTCAAACAAGGCCTAGAGGTCTTTAACTCTTTACAAAGTATACTAGAAAATGCCCACACTTTATGGATGTGAAAGTTAGAGGTAATTAATTGATTTTTTTATTTTTTATTTGTTAATTATTTGTGAAAGTTAGATATAAATGAGTTCCTTGCGGAGATGTGGATGTGGACGTGCCACAACGAAGTGTTTGAAGAGTGATTTGTGTACTTTGTGTACAAATTGATGACACTTATAATCTACAGCTATGGTTGGCTTGGATAGGTTCACCTCTTAATTTTCTTCAACGAATTCCTCTTGGTAGAGTATTTCCTGATATACTAGATTATAGGTTCTATATCTGTTTGATGTGTGTACTATTCTAGCATTTGGGTTTGATCATTATTAATTTACATATTTAAGAGCTTCTAGTGATTTTGCTATTATAGGAGCGCAGTACAAAGCATGATTGGAGCCTTTTTTTTAGCTTCTCCTTAAAGTTTGACTAAAGAGCTCAAATAAGGAAGACATTTGAGATATTCGTAATTGGAAATTTGATGTAGAAAAATATAAATTCTTTTAAATAAGATTTGTAGAATAAAGATTCTTATAATTAAGTTATAGAATGACTCGTATAATCTATCTCTATCCGGTAGACATAAGTTGCTTTCTATACCTAACTATGGTTGGCTTGGATAGGACCACCTCTTAATAATTTTATTCAACTAATTCCTCTTGGTAGAGTTTTCCGGATATACTAGATTATAGGTTCTATATTTGATATGTGTACTATTATGGTCTTTGGTTTTGATTATTATTAATCCTCATACTTAAGAGCTCCTAGTGATTTTGCTATTATAAGAGCGCAGTACGAAACATGATTGGAACATTATTTTTTAGCTTCTCCCTAAAGTTTGACTAAAGAGCTCAAATAGGGAGGCCATTTGAGATGATCTAATATTGGTAATTGGAAAATCTGATGTAGAAAAATTTAAATTCTTTTAAATAAGATTTGTATATAAGATTCCAAAGCATATATAAAGTCTCGAACCTTGAATGAAATTTATTTGAGCTCATATAAGATTGGTAAACAGATCAGTATGCCATCAATTTCGAGGCTTTATGCGAAGGGTCTCATGAGATTATGTAAGATTGGTAGACGGATCAGACTGATTTTAATCATCGAAATTTTGAACACATAAAACCCTCGTCCATTGAAGTGGTGTTGCAGAAGTCTGGAAGGAACCCAAGATAAGTACTTCGATATACCAAGTAGTTGTTCTTGAGCATTATTTTGAAATATGTAGTTTTGTTTCAATTTCTAATGAATTGGATGTCTTTTGTATGATTCCTATTTTATAGACTCCGTACGTAGGACTTCTATTTGATTTTGATTGATTTCTATTATTGTTGTGAAACTGAATGTTTCGATTCAAGAGTGAGTTTCTCATTAACATTAACCTCCTTATATAGGAGTGGCATTTACATAAAGGGACTCCAACTATCGGGATATTACATAATAGATCCCGAGTAATTACGTGGACAATCACATAATAATAGTATTTACAACACTCCCTCTTGGATGTTCACATATTAATGATAAGGGGTTGAACGCGCTTTATTATTTCCTCGTTAAAACCTTGCCAGATAACAAAAATCAAGTGAGATAAAAATAACCCCGGATGACGGACAAAAGAGTACACGATAGTCAAGTGAGTATTCTTTGGGATTCTCCCCTTGATGTCGACTTAGGCAGTGACTTGGTGTAGATTTCTACTAGGTTGTCTTGAGATCATATCTGCTTGACTTCAATCTTCTGATGCTCTTACTACTGCTAGTTGAAGAAAAACTTTGATACAATATGCTTGGGGATGTTTTCTTCGATGAAACATGTCTTCATCTCCTTGATGCAAGCGGTATTATCTATGTAGATAATCGTCGATTCATCAATGGTGGAATTTAGTCCACTCGAACTTCGAACATGCTTGGTAATGGCTCTTAGCCATATACATTCACGAACTCCTTCTAAGAGCTAGAATCTCAGCATGATTCGAAGAGGTAGCAACAAAGGTCTTGTTTAGTAGACCTCCAAGATATTGTTGTATTTCCAATGGTAAAGACATAACCAGTTTGGAAATGCACCTTGTGTGGGTCTGATAGATAACCCGTGTCAGCATATCTAACAAGGCAAGCATCGTTCCGACGATCAAAAGGGGGTTTGATCCATTCTTCTATGCATAGGGATATAATAAGCCTCATATCCGTCGTACCTCTAAGGTAGCGAAAAATGTCTTTTATGCCAATCTAGTGGTGGCATGTTGCATCGGATTAGATGTCCAACTTAGTACATTGAGTCAAGTACAATAATGCGCTTATTGTACTCAGATAGGGAACTTCAAGTTCCAATATGTCTTCGTTATCATCTGTGGGACGAAACGAGTCCTTCTTAGGATCTAGATTATGGACGATCATAGGCGTGCTTGAAGGCTTCGCTTTATCCTCATTAAAGAGCCTTAACATCTTCTGGATGTAATTCGATTGACGGACAAGAATTCCATCCGCACGGTGCTCGAGCTCCAAGCCGAGAAATGAATTCATTATCCCAATTAAGATCATTCATCTCAAATTCCGACTTCAGGTGCTTAGCTGTTTCCTTGATCTCTTCAGGAGTCTCAATCAAATTCATGTCATTGACATAAACTGGTATAATAGCAAGCCTAGAACTTGTTCTCTTAAATGAACACGCATGGGCATAACCTGTTATTCACATATCCTATCCTGATCAAATATTCACTTAGACGGTTATACCATCTAATTCCGGATTCTTTTAATCCATATAGTGAACGCCTAAAACAAATGGAGGGCATGTTCCATGGCCTGAAACTATTTAGATCAAGAATCTTAAGTCCTTCAGGAACTTACATATATATCTCTGTGTTAATACCCCCATAGAGATAAGCTATGACCACATCCATAGGCTGCATACTCAATTTTTCGGAAACTACCAAACTGATATGGTAGTGGAACATAATGATGTCCATTACGGGAGAATACATCTTCTTGTAATCAATTCCAGGGCATTGAGAAAATCTTTGCGCCACTAGATGAGCATTGTATCTTACAATCTCGTTTTTCTCATTACGCTTCCTTACAATACCCATTTAAATTCTACAAGTTTAATATGGAGAAGTGTAGGAACAGTGTTCTAAAAATCCCGGCCTAGGCCCGATTAATCCCTGCCTAGGCACTAGGTGGAGGCTAACTGCCTCGATTAGTTGCAAATCCGCCTAGACGGGCAAAGACGGGTTTTAAAATATCAGAATTTGTTTTACCTATGTTTTCAATCAATTATAGTACTTTTTATATTCTTCCATTTTGTATGTTTATATTTCTTAATACAAATATAGTTTTTGTTTTAAGTAGGCACTTATTTAGTTAATTATATATTGTATAATAAAATTATAATAAAATTAAAAATTGCCTAAGCGTCCGACTAATCCTCGCCTAGGCGCTAGGCCCCTCCTTCCCCCCCCCCCCCTCCCCGATTAACACCTAACGATTTTTAGAACATTTTGTAGGAACGACAGGTCCAAAACACCTTTCTCTTTCTCAAGGAATCTAATTCTACCTGGATTGTTTCTTTCCTTTTTGGCCAATCGTCTCTACGTTGATATTCATCAACAGAGTAAGGTTCGATTTCACTTTTTATTTCAGTAGTTACCACAAATACAAATACATCATCGATGATAATCTCATTCTGATTCCATATCTCACATAAGCATGCATAATTTACCGAGATTTCTCTATTCTCGAGAGTGGGTTCAAACGTTGGAGCGTCCCCCAACGTCGTCTCTTCTAAGACAAATCCATAATCCGGATATATCTCGTGAGATGGATCGGTTGAGATCAATGTCAAGAGAACTTGTTTGTGCCAAATTTATCCTCTTCCAAGGATAAGAGTCATTCCAACCTAGTAGTCCACCTTGCTTCTGGGCAGGGACATATGACTGGTTAGCCGCCATGGCCGTACCTCATCCATCTGGGACGACACGTTCTACAGGGACGTTGCATCCTTCAGGGATGACTTTGCGTCCTACTAGGACGTCTTTCCTTGCAGACACATTTGCAGCAGGTATATGTGATCTCGTCACTTTAGCTAGATCAAAGAAAGCGTTTTCCATATTATGGACTACACTTTGTAGATCTAGAATTCTTCGCACTTCACTATCACATTGTGCGATTTGGGGATCGAGATGAGACATAGTGGGGATATTCCACGTCAATTCACATCGTTCTTCAGGAATGGCGACGTTCTTATCTCCCCCTAACGGCGGGAAGACCGTCTTATCAAAGTAACAATTCGCAAATCTTGCGGTAAAGAGATTGCCTATCAAGGGCTCTAAAAGCGTATAATGGATGAGAATTAATCGACATTTATGCTCATCCTTTTTATTGAGGACTCATTTATACGTTGTAGCGGCGTAATTGACACGTAAACTGTACACCCAAATACATGTAAGTACGAAACGTCATGTTCGTTCCCAATCACCAGCTCTAACTCGTAAAAGCTAGGTTGGGTAGCAGTGAGCCTCAATTAGACCAACATGGCTGCATGTAAGAATGCATAGTCTCACGAATATACTAGAAGCTTGGTGAGCATTACCAAGGTTCGTGCGAGACCATTCTGGGTGTGAACATGGGGAACCGAATGTTCAACATCAACCCCAAAGGACATGCAATAATCATCGAAAGACTTCGATGTAAACCCTCCAGCATTATCAAGTCTTCTAGACTTTATGGGATAATTCGAGTGGTGAGCATTTTAGGCAAAGAGTTTAGCAAAAGCAGCGTTTCTTGTGAACAATTAAGTAACATGTGACCACTTTGTCGATGCATCAACCAAAACTATGAAATATTTAACTGGTCGGGATGGTAGTTGGATAGGTCCACAAATATCCCCTTGTATATTCATTGCAGAAAAAAGGCAGAGTCTTTACTATTCTTTGCATATGATGGTCTATTATTCAACTTTCATAACGAGCAAGCTTGGCATAATGTGTCATTAAACACAAGATCCTTATCCAGTAAGGGGATGCCCGTGTGATATATTGAGGATATGACGCATCATATTTTTGACCTGGGGTGTCCCATACGGTCATGCCATAGAAAGTAGTTGCTCGAATTAGTTAGGTTTTGGCTGACTCTGTGATTTGGTTCAATTATAATGTTGGCCATGTAGAGACCATTCGAGAGACATTTCAATTTCTCCAATGTACGCTTCTGGCCGTACAAGTTGGAGGTTTTGCAAAAACATTCCACTCCTTTTTTCTCAGTGGTTTCAACATGATAATCGTTGGTTCGAATACCCTTAAATCTGGACAACATTCTTCGGTAACTTGGAGAACATGCATAAGGCCTCATTCATGGTAATTCAGTATCATTGGACAACATAATGTGGGTCCTACCATGGTTGTCACAGAGGTATGAGTAGGCAATAAGTTTGTAAAGTATTTTTGTTCTCGGATAATAGTGTGCGTAGTAGCTAGCACTGCAGCTAGACAACAAAATTTCCCACAGAACATGCCTATTCATAAAATCTAATTCAATGGATCACATGTATGAAACTAAATAATTATATTGAATTAAATAATATTCGAACATAACCAATGGAGGAAACTTCAAGTTCCTTATCGAAACTATGGGTTCGATGTTTATGTATGAACTACTGGTTCATTTATGAACTTCTGGTTCATTAAATACCTGCATTTTCTACACATATATTTTAGTGCGAAAATTTAATCAAGTATCAATAATGAATAAAGCAAATTGGAATAATAACTAACAATTGCATAAATATAATTCATCAAATTGAGAATTTTAATTTCATGCTACTGATTTAACATGTTTAACATAATAAAAAGGCGGTGATGAAAACCTGCCATGTTTATTTAATAAACGTAACTAAATAAGCGTACGTAGCTCAAGAACTACACGTGGAGGGTAAATCGCTTCCAGGGGTTCTGGAGGATAAACCGCTTCCAAGGGTTCGAGCAGATAATATTCAAGTAATTGAACGTAATTAAATAAACGTAGCTAGAAAACTACATGAGGAGGATAGTCCCCTTCCAGGGGTTCGGGAGGGTAACTGCATCTAAGGGTTTGAGCAAATAAGTAATTGAACGTAATTAAATGAACATATATCAAAGACCACACTGCCGTCTAGGACGTGCTTTGGGGTTTGAGTGAATAAATGATTAAATGTAATTAAATAAACGTAGCTCTAAGACCACACTGCCGTCTAAGACGTGCTTTGGGGTTTGAGCGAATAAATAATTAAACGTAAATTAAATAATCAGCTATTTGAGCGGTTAATTACTCGAACTTCATGTTCAGAATGACTATAGTACGTGAAACTCCAGGTTCACTTTTTTATACACGAGACTTTGCTTGGAATGATTAGAACTCCAGTCATTAAGTCGAATATTAATAAATCATATGTATTCTCGAAAAACTTTATTAAGTTGAGAAATAGTAAATTACATGTGTTCTCAAAGCTTCAAATTTGAGAAACTTTGGTGCTTGACATCTCGTCGGCTCTCCTTTTTATCTTTCCTGAATTCCTTCAGTCACGCCGGACTGGGAGATTATTTCTTTTCTGTTCTTTTAGCACCTGTGCATTCTCATGGGTTTGAAGGCAAAATCCCATGAGAATGCACCTTCAAACCCATGAGAATGTACAGGTGCTGCTCAAGTACGGCTTGTCTTTGTCCTCAAATCGTGAATTTGAGATATGGGTTTATTAAATATATGTATCAGTGCCGTGAGGAAACATTGTTCCTTTACCTGGAAATTTGAAAACATTCCCTGAGACTGCACCCAGTTAAGCAGCTTTCTCAACATATGGGTGCAGGAATAAGACAATGCAATTTTTCCTCTTCTGGAGGATTATGTCTTTCATTGTATATCATACTTTCCCTTGAGAGTTTCATTGTTCAGACTTGCTCTTGGCAAGGAGTATATATAATCTCGGTACTGAACATCACAAGGCTTGAACTCTATGTTAGCCAAATTGCTGAAAATAATTTTCTCCATGGCTAAACATAGTAAAGTACGGATGAGTTATGTTCAACCTCAAACAACATGTAATCATCTTAGGAAATCAATAAAATACCTGCAATGAACAATCAAGGAGCAGAACATATAATAACGAATTTAAGAAAAAATTTCATTCCTCTTGCTCACATATATTTATAATCAATTTACCAGCCGAACTCTTGAAGAACGATTTCATTATAGGACTAGCAAAATTGCTTTTAGTTGGCAAATCAAATTGATAAACATAGTTTATTATTGATCATCCTTACCAATTCCATGCAATACCTGTCAGATTGCTTTATGTTTTCTTTCCTGGGTTAGAAGAGGATGGCTCTCAACAGCGTCTTCTCGTTAAAGGAGTTGCAGCCTCCAAAATTGAGGAAGACATCTTTCTCTGATTTGGAAGTACCACCAAGCATCACAACTTTCCCAAGATTCCAAAGGGGTATCTGTAGCATGGTAAACAAAATTCAATTAAAGAGAAAGTGTATGTCAGATTGGTTTCTTTTATTTTTCTTCTCCCAAAACTTTCGGTGGGATCATGGTGGAAACCATCAATCTTAATGAATAACACCATATGAAAACAAAAGTGAAAGAAAGTATAATATAAAAAGAGATCGAGAATATCATCATGGCCGTATTCAACGAGGTGAGAGAGCTGCAAGGCTCAGTGTGCTCAGAGTAAATCTGATTGAGATCCTATCCCTCCTCTCTGCGTTCATCAATCAATCCACAAGCAAGTAGCTTCTGAGATCGGGTTTGTTTCCTTCTTCACTCACTCTCTCTGACGTCTAAGAATCTCAGTTCTTTTTGTTTTTGGGTTAGTAGTTGATGTTAGACAACAGAGAGATGAGAGATCGATGCAGAGGAAGAAGAGTGAAGCTCTCTACGAATAGAGAAGGAAGTGAGGAGTTGCGTAGCTCTCAGACCAGAGTGAGAGAGCGAAAGATCTGAGCTCATAGGAGAACTCGTGCTGATAACGGAATGTTTCGATTCAAGAGTGAGTTTCTCATTAACATTGACCTCCTTATATAGGAGTGACATTTACATATAGGGACTCCAACTATCGGGATATTACATAATAGAACCTGAGTAATTACGTCATTTACGTGGATGGTTATTTTATTTTGGATATTTGCACATCATGAGTAGCTGGATGCAAACAGGTTTGGAAGAATTAAGAAGAAGAGAACCACGTACTTGGTATGGTCAAGTTGGCAAACTTGTACCATCCAAGTTAGGAGAGAACTGTTTCTGCATCCTGGTAATAGGAGGTCAGAGGTTCGAAATCTAGATTGGGCAGGTTTAAGGGGTCTTTAGGTTCGTGCACCTGTCAAGCACCAGTGGTCAGCGGTAGACCGTTCCGCGAAGGGAGATTAGTTTCCTCGGCTTACCCTCCGGGGGGAGGGGGGTTGGGGGGATCCTTCCTGGTGAGGGGTCAGGGGTTCGTGCACCTGGTAATAGGAGGTCAGAAGTTCGAAACCTAGGTTGGGCAGGTTTGAGGGGACTTTGGATTTGTGCATTTGTCAAGCACCAGTGGCCAGCGGCAGACCGTTCCGCGAAAGGAGATTAGTTTCTGCGGCTTACGCTCCGGGGGGTTGGGGGGATCATTCTTGATGAGAGAATCCCTAATAAAAAAGATTTAAGAAGAGGAGATGCTGCAAAGTTGTCTATTTGATTACCAAACACTATAGATTGAAGGGGGACCCGTTGTCTACCTCCCTTTAGTGTGTATTTGTTCTACTACAATTCTCATATTCAACGCTAGGATTAAATTCAGTTTACCCCCCTGAACTTTATATCAAACATCATTTAGTCCCCGCACTTCCAATTTCATCAACAACACCCCTATACTTATCAATTTAATCAATTTAGTCCCTCCATCGGTCAAACCATCAAAGTTGACCGTTAAGTGATGACATGGCATGTCCAGTCAGCTCCGATTGCTAACGTGGCGTGTCCAGTCATCACTCAATTGCCACGTGTCATGCTTAGTCATCACCCAAGTACCGCGTGTCATCATGGACCCCCTTTTACTGATGTGTCATGTTCTCTTTGGACGAGTGGGACCCACGTCAATTTCCCAACAAAAATGTTTGGAAACCCTTGCATCAACTAGGGTTCGAACCTCCAACCAAAACGAGGCTTGGTGCTCAACCACTTGGACTAAGCAACAAACCATGAATATATGGTAAACCTTTTATATATATACACTTTGAACCCAACCCCAAATATTATAAACAAAATATATTTTGTTAAATTTAGTTTTAGTTTTTTTTTTCTCTCTCTCTCTCTCCCCCTGTAACCTCTCTCTTCTCCCTCTGCACCATAAGGCGCCACCATCTCCGTGCTCCAGCCACCCTCTCCTTCTCCGATTTCTTCTTCTTCCTCCGGCCACCCTCTCAGCCCAAGCCACTCTTTTGCTAAGGACACCCCAATCAGTGCCGGCGCCAACCCTAGTTCACAGCCACACCCTAGTTCACAACCCCAATCAGTGCATACAGTGATCATGCTTGACATGGATACCCTTGAGATAATTGGCATGCAAGTTGATGCTATGAATCAGATACATAGAGGATGCATGCAAGTGGACACGTGCGGTGTCATACTTGACATATATATTAGTAACATAAGTATTATATATACATATGCACCAGTTGTGTGGGAAAATTCTTCCATGCTTTGTGCAGCAATGCCCCGCCCTGTCAGCAGCAATCTCATCCATTGATTATTGGCCTTTAATCCCAGCCATTGACAGTTGAAACCGGATAACCGGATGAACCATGTAGACTTGTCCAATATTCTAACTATACTGACTATTATTCTAATTTTTTCTCATTTCTCTCACCCAAAAAAAAGTACCACTCTCTTTCTTCTACTCTTCTCCTGCAACTCCATGGCCACACCCATGGCAGCTGCAAAGCTCGAGAGGTAACATTTTTTAAGAAAGTCTCGCAGCCGTCCGAGGGAGAGAGTCTCGCAGCCATGGACGGCGGAGCTGCAAAGGGGTCTCGGGTTCAGAGGAGTCTCGGGGATCATTGCCTCCCGGTTCTGATTCTGGTGGTGGTGTTGTCCGATCGTGATCGGAATTGGTGATCAATCTAGGCAGAGGTTTCCCGAAAAGCTGAGGCGCGTACAGTTTCGTTGAGAAGAACAAAATCTCCCAATCCAATTGATTAAAAGGAATGGAAGTAAAGAGAGAGAACAAGAAAAGTTGCAGAAGAAGAAAAGTTTCTGAAGAAAGAAGAAGAAGAAGAGGACAAAGTGTTGTGGGTGGGTGATAGGAAAGAGAGAGAAAAGAGTGTGCACGTGGGTAATAAAAAAAAATAGAGGAAGGGAAGGAGAGAGAATAAGAATGCACGGCTGTGGGTGTGTTGCTTAATTAATTAAACAAATTTGGTTTAATTAAGTATAGTGTCATGTGAGACAGATCGAGAATAGTGCCTTCAATCATCAGTTTTTGTTTGTACCGAATAAAAATCATCTTTTGTCATCTTGATTAAATAAATTCCCCAAACCCCAAACCTCAAACCCCAAACCCCAAACCCCAAACCTCAAATCCCAAACCCCAAACCCCAAACCTCAAATCCCAAACCCCAAACCCCAAACTCTAAACCCTAAACCCTAAACCTCAAACCTCAAACCCTAAACTCCAAATCCAAACCCCAAACCCCAAATCCTAACTCCAAACCCCTAAACCCTAAACCTCAAACCTCAAACCCTAAATTGTAAACCCTAAATCCCAAAACGTCCATTTTTTTTTAACATGGGTAGACATAGTTCGACCCCACGAGTGTGTAGATGTAAACGGCTCGCCAACAAAAGTTGTGCCGGAGTGGTTACGAACATTTTTGTGTGAGAAATATTTAAGTAACTGCAGTTGACTACATGGATCGAGCTTGAACCGATAACAAAATATGCTAATTTTTTTAACATAAGTATTTTGCCCTACAACAATCGTATTGAACGGTTGGATTGGCCAATTTATTTTTCTACCACCTAGTTGGCTTTCAAAGGTATACTTCCCTATATAACCAACAAACAAGTTATACAACACTAATAAGCATATAGGGATTATGTGTGATCCGAAAAATCGAAAATGAAAAATAGTAGATTCGATGTTACCCTTGTATTTTTCGCGTAGTAATATGTACTGTGTGAAAAAATTAGTCACATTTCTCGTCGTTTCGACTTAGGTCAAGGTGGTCAACCCCTATTTACGAACGTTTACGAAAAATATCATCTTCACTAGAACGCTCGTAAGAGCTCCGTCACAACTATAATTTGCGTCCACACTCTCCCATGGCTGAACTCCATATACCCACGTAAAAAGTTTGAACTTAGTAGCTCGTTACAGTTCAATTGCTCTTAGGAAAATCAAATTATAAATAAAGGGGTAAATAATATTGATATAATTATGGAATGAGTGAGGTATTTCATAAGTGAAATATATACTAATAATGGTTTGAAAACAAATTGGACCGAAATACCTCGATGAGTTTCAATTAGTGTTTACTCAAAATATATTTTTTGATTCGTTAATTTTTTAAGAAAACTAATGTAGACGTGAGATGTAGACAACGTCATTGCGAGTTCATAGACACTTGACATGCGTAATTCTGAGATCGTATGAGACAGTTATAGTCAGCGAAATATCAGTTATTTTTTCGGAAGTTTAGAGAATTGAAATTAAGTCATTTTAATAATTTTCGGAAGATATAATATTAGCCGTTAGATCTTCCACCATTACATCTGGACCGTAAAAAAAATTGTGTTAATTTTATTTAATCAAGATTGTGAGAGATGATGATTTGTTTTCGGTACAAACAAAAACTGATGATTGATGATTGATGAGCGACAAGACCGGTGCACCTTGAGATTTGCCCACCAATTGTAAGACTGCCACGTGTACTTGTTAACTTTGGTTAACGATTTTTTTTGTTTGCTTTTTTCCAATTGCACGTCTCGTCACTCTCTCCAACCTTAACTTTGTTTTTTTGTTTTGCTTTCTTCCACTTGCACGTCTCCTCTCTCTCTCTAACCTTAAATTTTTTTAATTTTTTTTTACTTTCTTCCACTTGCACCTCTCTCTCTCTCTCTCTCTCTCTCTTTTTATGTCCACGCTTTGCAGAAAAAGAGAGCTCTAAAATATTAACTACCGCCACAAAGCTTTTTCAGTTTTCTAGGCTACCTTTGCTATTTATTTAATCAAGTGCGGTTTAGACTGAACACGTGTCGAGTTGTGGGAGGGGCGTGAGCCTCACCCTTAACTAGGGAGGTGAGCAAAACCGCACCTTTTTTTTTCTTCTCTCTGTCTTCCTCTCTCTCTTACCTTGCTCTCTCTGCAACTCCTCGCCATTCAATTCCGTCGAGGAGGCTAACAGTTTGGGCTCATTAATTAAAGAATCAATTAAATGTTTAATTAATGATTTATATTAGGATCTTATATAGGCGTCAGCTCTTGCGAGGGCGCCTCCGGTGGTCTTCCGACATCGGTTAGTGACGAGACTTCGAGGTTTTGTTGACCGGATTGGTCGGAGCCTATTGGTGGAGGCGGTGTGCTGAGGAAGTGGTCGGAAATGGTGGTTCTGACTCAGAGTGGTGGTGCGAGCTTCCTGGGTCGCGTGCAGTGGCCTGAGTTGATACCCACCCCAAATTCAAGATACTCAACCTCAAATCGGAGAACTTAAATAAAAAGAATCACCGAAAAAAATCTTGAATTGTTTGTGCTGGAGAAGATGGTTTTGGCTTGAAGACAAGAACTGAAGAAGATTTTTGCCGAAGAAGAGAAGAAAGAGAAGATCAGAAGAAAGTAAGAAAAAACATGGAGGAAGAAGAAGACTAAAGAAATGAAGAGTTGGGGAGAGGCGGCTGAATGAGGAGGGAAAGAGTGTCAGTAGGTATAAAAAACTATAAAGTAATCCCACTAACCCAAAGACCGCTAAGTAGGTATAAAAGAATTAAAAAAAAATTAAAAATAGAAACCGGAAACAGGCTAAGCCTTAATTAAAACTCACGTGAAACTCACGTGCATGACCCCAAAATGTGGAGTATCACTACATGAAGCATGTAAGACGATTCCCAGTTGTGTGCTTTGAACATGATCAATAAGTGCACGTGAGCACGCATGCTTAGAGAACCATGTTATTAAGAGATATATATCAAATGCTTGATATGTTTGCATGCTCTTATAAGTGTGGTCATAGATAAAGGATGAGAACTTATCTGGAGAAAGAATACTCGCGGCTGCTGAAAGTAATCAAGCTGGGTCTCACAGCAGCAAGCCACCCACTCCTTGCTTCAGTCCCGTGCGTCCGTCTTTTAGTTTGTTGGCTCTCTGCTTAGAGCTTCCCGTTTGAAACTCTTTAGGGAGCGAGACCGGGATCTCGGCTGCCGCTCGAAGAGATGGGAAGAGGGGGTCAGAGTTGATCCGATACTGGATTCAAGAGGTGCCGTGCGTGGACGTATCTCGAATGCGAATCCGCGAGTTGAGAGAAGCAAGGTCGGGTCGGTGCTTGATGACTGGGTCGTGGCCGGGAGGCTGTAGTGAGCTGACCGGTTGAGTAAATTGGATGCCCTGTGAGCTAGCTGCAGCTCGGCTAGTGACCAGAGGGAGATCGAGCCTGGGCTTTGTCCCTTGTTTTGCACGGTTGAGAGCTGAGATTGCTTCGAGAAGACCGGCCGGGATTAAGGCGTGATCGATCGGGGGCTCGGACGTGCTCGGTCGAAAATGGCCTGAGAATCGCTCTTGCTCTGTTTTGGATGCTCGGCCGGTGGAACATGGATCGGACGGGACCGCGCTGCCATGATCTCGAGCTGGTCTCGGACGTGATTGAAGCCTGTGAGGTGCCGGCATCATATTCATCCCGGCCGGGTGTACAGAGGAGTTTGTTGGTTATTCTTTGCACCATGACCCACGACCGGCCGTGTAAAGTAGGAAGGAATGAAGCTGCTGCTTGAAGTTTGCAGCTGATAAGGAGCGAGCAAGAGGGCGAGAGCCTTGGTGAGTGATCGAGAGCTGATGCGGGTGCATGGGCTAGAGCAGAAATCGGTCGAGTGGCCGTGAAGCTCGGACGAGATGGAGCTGATGTCTGGTTGGGTTGCCGACCGGGTGTCCAAAGTAGATGGTCCAAGATGTGCAGAGCGAAGCTCTCCGAGTGGGCTGGGCGAGCAGAAAGAATGACCCGAGCGAAAAAGGTCGGCCGGGTGTCCAGAGCAGGTGCTCTGTTCTGGATTATTCTTTGAACCATGACCCATGATCGGCCGTGTAGATTAGGAATGGATCGAGCTGATCATTTTGAAGTGGGCGATGCAGTGAGATTGCATGAAGGAATCATGAGCTAGCCTGCATGGCTGAGCAACATGATTTTTTGTACGGAGTCCCGCAGACGGCGCCAATTGTTGATGCATGGCCTGTCGGCCTAGACAACAGTACGGGTGTTTAGTGTTGTGCATGCAAGAATGATGACACAAGATGTATAGTGGTTCACCTCTCCCGTGGGGAGAGACTACGTCAACTTGGAATGTCCACTAGTATGTCTGATAGAGAAGTACAAGCCCATGTGATGGGATAACAAGCTCATGGATCAGACTAGGGATCCATGACTAAGAGGGAGAGGGCTCCTTTTATAGATAAGGAAGCTCCTCTCATAATACAAGTCTTCGATGTGGGACACAAGTCCTATTTGTTTGTCGTGAACCCTTTTGGCGAGCATGGTAGGGACGCCTCCCGGCGAGGTCTTGGTCGGCTTCCACCATGGTGAGGTAGCTCAGGTGTCAGGCTAGGTCCCGCATGTCATAGACGAGGTCCCACACGTCATGTGGGCCCGCTAAGAGTATGTTGATTATACTTGGTGGTATGTAGTATACGGGTATCAACACACTGGACCATCACTGTCCTCATCAACCTGCAATTCAAACCACTTTAGCTCTACCACTTCGATCACATACCACATCCAGATCACTCAATTTCTCTAGGCACCAATCAATCACAAACATCTCTGGTCACCACTTCCAATTTAGTCCACTCACAACTTACTTGAGCCCGTACACAACCGAAGCACCGCTGCTTCAATCACCACCATCACCGGTCATGCAGGTGCCATCTTCTCTGGAACCCAACCCAGAACTGCCGTTGCAAACACCAGACCCCAATTGCTCTGCCGTCGTCGATCTCGTGTATCCAAGGTCGTTGCTACTCCGATTTCCTAAGGGCATCCACCGAGCCCAGCCTTGCTCGGATTTCTCTCCTCTGCACCGCCGCGTTCTCTTAGCCGCACGACCCACCTGCTTTGTCGCTCATCCCAACAATGCTCACCAACATAGACCATTCATGCCGACTCTCCCAATCAATTCTCCGCCGCCTTGAACCCAGCACCTGCAACGCCGCTTCTCGCCCTCGTCCCTCAGCCACATAACATTAAAACAAGTGATGGTCCATGGTCCTTGGGTGCGGCTGTGAATTGGGGTCGGCGGCGGCACTGATTGGGGTGTCCTTAGCAAAAGAGTGGCTTAGGCTGAGTGGGTGGCCGGAGGAAGAAGAAGAAAAAATCGGAGAAGGAGAGGGTGGCCGGAGGTGGTGGCGCCTTATGGTACGTGCAGAGGGGGAGAGGAGAGAGGTTACCGGGGTGGAGAGAGAGAGAGAGAGAAAAAAAAAAAACTAAAACTAAATTTAACAAAATATATTTTGTTTATAATATTTGGGTTTGGGTTCAAAGTGTATATACATATAAAAAGTTTACCATATATTCATGGTTTGTTGCTTAGTCCAAGTGGTTGAGCACCAAGCTTCCAACCAAAATGTTGGAGGTTCGAACCCTAGTTGATGCAAGGGTTTCCAAACGTTTTTGTTGGAAAATTGACGTAGGTCCCACTCGTCCAATGAAAACATGACACATCAGCAAAAGGGGGTCCATGATGACACATGGCACTTGGGTGATGACTGGGCATGACACGTGGCAATTGAGTGATGACTGGACGCACCACGTCAGCAATCAGAGCTGACTGGACATGCCATGTCATCACTTAACGGTCAACTTTGACGGTTTGACCGACGGAGGAACTAAATTGATTAAATTGATAAGTATAGGGGTGTTGTTAATGAAATTGGAAGTGCGAGGACTAACATGATGTTTGATGTAAAGTTCAGGGGGGTAAACTGAATTTAATCCTTAACACTAATGAGCGTTGCTTTGGTTTACGTTCAATCACTATCCACTATTTATTGTATTATCTTGGAATTAGTATGAATATAGATTTCACTTTTGGATTTGAGAATTTGGTATTTTGCTGCAGGAAGAAGTTTCCGTTCTTTCTGGATGATTTGGTAATTCATACAAGTTGTTTTCTATGTCTAGCTATGGTTGGATTGGATAGGACCACCTCTTAATTTTCGTGAAGTAATTCTTATTGGTAGAGTTTGCCTGAGATACTAGACTACAAGTTCTACGTATGATGTGTGTACTATTATGACCTTTTCCTTTGATCATTATTAATTAATGTGGTGCTATCTTTTCTAATATTTATTGGGATATGATAGGTTCATAAATATACATTATTTATATCGAAATCCTCCATATTTTCTAAGTTAGTTCAGTGTTTATTCGAGTTATTTACTTTATTTTTTGTGTTTTGTACGTTTTCACAAGCAAATAAGAAGAAAAGTAGCAAAAGACGAATTAAAAAGCTAAATCGGCTAATCTGCCTGTGCAAATCAACCAACTTTGACAGAGAATTGAGAATAACTAGAGAATAAGCTTGATATGGTTGGAAAGCCCTGGATGTCTATTTTCCAGAGCTTTTCACTGTTTATGAATAGGACTAATTTCTCGTTACTACCCTGAACTTTGGGGGTGAAATCAGTTCAGTCCCTGTATTTTTAATTTCATCAAAACAGTCCCTGAACTTTCAATTCGACACCAATTAGTCCCTCCGTCACATTTTCCGTCCAATTGGGACGTTAATGCTGACGTGGCAACTGGGAAAAACCCATTATGCCCCTGGCTACTATTCCCCTCTTCCACACCAATTTTTTTTCCTGTCTCTCTCTCTCTCGTGACCCGATCTCTCTCATCTCTCTCTGCTGAGTCTGCTCGACCCCGATCTCTCTCATATATATATCTCTCTCTCTCTCTCTCTCTCTCTCTCTCTCTCTCGCCCTCTCTCTCTCTGTCCGTTGGAAACAAACAGTACTCACTCCTTCCATCTCCATTCCATTGCTTCTTCTTCTCCAGAATCCACAGTCACTCTGCACTCTCACTCACTCTCTCTTACTCTCTTAACATAAGCAGAAGTAGCAGAGTGGGAATCAAGGACAAAAGCCACCGTCGGTTATGAATCCCAGCACAGACCCACCACCACAACCGCCACAGCCCCACCGTCCCTCTACCCCCTACGACCGTCACCGGGAGGAGAATTTCACCGGCTTTTGCACCCTTCCACCACCTCTTCCTCATCTCGAAAACCCCCAATTTCCTCCATCGCCGCTACTGCCCTTAAGGCCATTTTCAAGCCCCCATTGGCGGTGGCGGGGCCTCCAACGGTAACAAACCACAACCCACCACCTCGGTTTTTCCGGAGCTCCAGCGCACCAAGTCCTTCTCAACCTCGAAAAACGAAGGATTCTCTGGAGTTTTTGAGCCGCAGAGGAAGTCCTGCGACGTTCGAGGATGCAACACTCTCTGGTGCCTCTTCAATCAAGACGACGGCCGAAACCCTATACCAAAGCCATAATCCCCTTTCCTCTCTCCAATCAAAACCCCATCTTTCGTCACGCTTGACCTCCAATTACGCCACCGCTGCACCGAAGCAAGGACCAGCCCCACCGGAGAAGGTATCGGCGATCGCGGACGAGATCTCGGGCCTCACTCTGCTCGAAGTCTCGGACCTGACGGAGGTACTGAGAGAAAAATTGGGGATAAAGGAGATGCCGGCGATGATGATGATGCCGGGGATTGGATTCGGCGGCCTGAAGAGCTCCGGCAAGGGCGGTCCGGCAGTGGGAAAAGCTGAGGAGAAGAGAGGGGTGGAGACAGAGAGAGATCGGGGTCGAGAGAGGTAAGAGACAGGAAAAAAAAATGGTGTGGAGGAGGGGAATAGTAGCCAGGGGCATAATGGGTTTTTTCTAATTGCCACGTCAGCATTAACGTCCCAATTGGATGGAAAATGTGATGGAGGGACTAATTGGTTTCGAATTGAAAGTTCAGGGACTGTTTTGATGAAATTAAAAATACAGGGACTGAACTGATTTCACCCTCAAAGTTCAGGGTAGTAACGAGAAATTAGTCCTTATGAATATCAATCTTCTAGAAGAGTTATGGATGTTTTAGTACAGGCAGGTCAGGTGCATGCAAATATGAGACTTAAATGGAAATTCATGTTTCGAGACCCAAATCACACCGGGAAGCCCAAAGACGAGGTTTTGCTGCTTATCTCAACTTAATAGGAAAAATGGTGTCTGACCGATGGTGGGAATGAGTCATTTAGCAGTGAACCCTAATCCCTTTACGATTTGGGTTTCCCACGCAACAAGAAAACAAAGACAACCTCTATGCCTATAAAAGGTATTCATATGTGTCATATTTCAGACTTCTTACGCGCGAGAGAAACTCAAGAGATTCGAAAAATCCAATGAAAAGAAGAAGAAGCAGAAGCTGTTGTTAGAAAGTACGACCAATCACTAGGGTTCGACATCCGGTCGCCGGTCCAATATCTCTTTTATTCTTTTTTTCTAGTTTTCTAAACTTCATGAATTATTTTTTACTTTCTTTCCCAGCGATATGTAACTAAATTCTTAGTAGTTAGGGGTTGTTTTGAAGCCCCAAACATGATTGCAAGCATAATTGAGGCTTAACCTAGAAATGGAAAATGCAGTGAAAAGAAAGGAAATGAAAGGAATTGTGTATATTCATCGATGCCAAGCAACTACAACAAGAGGTGGTCTTATAGCTTCTAAGGAGTGCCACATGTAACAATCTCATTGGACAATGGATTAATTAAACAAACAACATAGTAGCTTAAATAGCCCACCTTTTTCATTATAAGTTAATAAGTTTAGCCCCTAAAGCTATGAGTCCACATTTTTTTTTTGGTCAAATGGAACTTCATTAAGCCAAAGGTAATTAAGGAAGAACACAGCAAGACCATTACAAGTAATAGCCTAGCTACCAGGCCAACAAAGTCATAAGTTGCAAAACAACAAGACTTGTAGAAATTATAAGGGAAAGAAAACCAGACGCAAACGTTAAAACAAGAGAAACGGAAAACTCAGGGAACCACAAAAGAAACAAAACAAGAGTTTCCAGACCCACAACAGCAAAATGAAAACCTCAAGCACCAGTGGACGGAGGGCACGGAAGACCGTCGCGAGATAGAATATGCGTCAGGGAAGATGGTGGGCGTAGAATATGAGTCCACTTGAACCACCTATATTTATATACTCAATTTGTCTTTTGTAGAAAAAAAACAACTTAAATAACTAGTTGTCTTCTGAAAAGAAAAACATTAGAACAAGCAAAACAAAGTCGAATAGAGATCACATTGATTACGTTTCTTAGTTCTTCAGTTCTTCCATGAATATTTTCTCTAAAAAAGCAATGAGTTGTCATCAATTGGTAAGTTCTTATCTCTCTTTTCTTGTTATTAACTTATTTACCAGCATTGATTTTTAGGGCTTAATTAGGTTATTTATTTAGTTCATAGAATTTAAGGATTTTTGGTGTAATATTGGTGTGACTTATACATTAGGGTACTGTTTAGGAAGATTATTGTGTTACATGTTAATATATGTAGTAAAAAACAAGACTAAATTTTTGTTACTACCTAAACTTTGGGAGTGAAATAAGTTCAGTCCCAGCATTTCTAATTTCATCCAAACAGTTCATGAACTTTTAATTCGAACCCAATAGGTATTTCCGTCACACTTTCCGTCCTATTGGGAGCAGGGCCGGCCCTGAAAATTTTTAGGCCTAGTGTGAAACTTAAAATTAGGCCCTACTAATTAAGGTGGCACACGAAAATTTAAGAATATTTACTACGGTTCATTTGTTTTCATATAGCAAGATATAACTAAAATTCATCAATAAAAGTATGTGATATTATCATCAAATAACATTAAAGATAGTTCTATTATAACAAAAACCATCATTCCATCAAAATGTAGCCACTAAACAAAATCAAAGGTTCAAACATTATAATTATAATGAACCTATGTTCGATAGATGCATGACCTTTAAACATGTTCCACAAGTGCTCCCCTGCTAAATCTAAAAAAAAATATGAAGATATATTTAGCAAGATTGAATCTAAAAGACTAAAACAATATATTTAAAGCCCCAAAATCTGAGATATTCATAACAAGAACAATGCTACCAAAAGAATTTATTCAATTGAAGAATAAATTAGAGCAAAAAAAGAAAAAGAAAAATATAGAAGTAAAATATCTATCGGAGTCGGGTGTTCTAGGATGCAACAAGATGATTCAAATTAGAGATTAAACCTTGTTTGAATTTTGATTATGTTATTTGTGGTCTGAGAAAAAAAAAAAGACTGGGGAATTTTCTTTGGTTTTTGAAGTTTTGGAGACTGACTATACTTTTGCGAGAAGCTAGTTGGTTATTGCGTGTGAATCAGTGAATGAGTGATTATTAACTTCCTTTATAAGCATAGGGGCCAAAAATAAAAACATTTGCTATAACTGGGAATCGAACATGTGTATGAGAATTGTCATTCAACAGCCTTATCCAACTGAGCTACACAATACATTGTTATAACAATGTTTTTTTATAATATTTAAACTATATTAGTTTGCTATGTTGAAAATCGGAGGCCCTGTGCGCAGGCACTACCCGCACACCCCTAGGGCCGCCCCTGATTGGGACGTTAATGTTGACGTGGCACCAAATACCAAATGGACTGGAAAAACCCCTAACTTCTATTCCCCCCTCTTCCATAGTCCACACCGGTCCTTTTTTTTATTATCCAAACTCACCGGTCCTTTTTTTTATCATCCAAACTCAATCTCTCTCTCTCTCTCTCTCTCTCTCTCTCTCTCTCTCTCTCTCTCTCTCTCTCTCTCTCTCTCTCTAGTACTTTGGGCATAGTAGAGTAGGTGCAGCCGCTGTGCAGCGGCGGAGAAAGGAGCGGCGTGGGAGAGAAGGAGGCAAGCACGGGCTCGGCGGTGATGAACGGAAATGGAGATCGGAGGGGAGAAACGCGGCTTGGAGCGGCGGTTATGGGTGTCCAAAGTAATTATGGGCACTAATTCGGAGAAGCACGACGGCGGCAAGAGGTGCGGCAGAGGACGCCTGGGCTCGGAGGACTTCGGCAGGGCTGGGTTTATGAGCGGCAGGGGGAGGAGCGGCGGAGCAAAGCAGGTGCTCGGTGCTATGTTGATCCAAGGAGGAGCAGATGAATTCGAGTTGGGCTCGGCTTGTGTCGCCGGAGGACTAGGCACGCGGTGGAAGCATCGTGGGAAGATGGAGGTGCGGCACGGTGTCGCTGGGTAGTGGCGATGGTGGCTGTGCTAGGCTCACAACGGTGGTCGTGGGTGTCCAAAGTAGAACGGAGAGAGAGAAAGATGAAAGAAACGGGGAAGAAGAAGAAGAGAAAAAAAAATAGAAAATGAGAGAAGAAGAAAAGAAATGGAGGAAGAAGGAGGAGGAAGAGGAGAGGGAGAGAGAGAGAGATGAGAGATGTCGGGAGAGAGAGAGAAGAAGAAAAAAGGACTGGTGTGGAAGAGGGGGGAATAGAAGCCAAGAGTATAATGAGTTTTTTTCAATCCATTTGATGTGCCACGTTAGTATTAACGTCCCAATTGGACGGAGAGTGTGACGGAAAAATCTGTTGAGTTTGAATTAAAAGTTGAGGAATTGTTTCAATGAAATTAAAAATGTAGGAACTGAACTGATTTTACTCCCAAAATTCATTATAGTAGAAATAATTTTACTCCCAAAATTCACTCTATTTTAGAAATAATTTTTTAGAACTAAATTTTTGTTACTATAGTGAATTTTGTGAGTAAAATCAGTTCAGTTCCTATATTTTTTACTTCATCGAAACAATTCCTGAACTTTAATACTCTAAATTTCTAGCTCCGCCATTGTTTCCAACGGTATATACTTGCACTCCATTTTTCTTAAATTCTTTATTTATCTCACATTTCAAGCAACAGAAAAGAAAATTTCCCGATTGTAAGAGAGGGAAAAGAGAAACTACTGACTATTTAAAATTACAAAATACACTTGATTACAGGACCAGTTCTTTATTGAAAATCCAGCTAAACTTGACGCCATGCGGCTCCATCTTACGCGCTCGCTCACCCGCTCGCTCTTCTAGCCTCCTTATCCTCGGCGCCAACCCACACACAAAGTCTTGTGCACGCTTACCTTCCCCCGTCAATCCCTCCATCTTCTCCAAGCTCCATCGTACGATTAAAACCTCCAAAATGTCTGCATAATCATGGGCCGTGTACACCCCCAGCCGCTGAGCCACAGCCGCGAAGTGCTCGAATAGCTTGGGGTCCTCCCCATCGTACATAAGATGTGCCGGCATCGTGATCTTCTTCCTCATCATATCAGCAATCGCGGTCATCGCCCCATTGGGGTCCACTTCGAGCAACTTTTCTACGATCTTAGAGTAGGCCAACTCATGGCGCCTCTCGTCTGATGCAATGGTCCCGCATATACGCGCAAGCACAGGATCACCGCCATCCTTGGCCAGCCGAGCCGTGTTACCGTGCGATATGAACGTGGCTCGCTCTTGAAACGACGTGTACACGAACCCTAAGTACGGGTTATTCTCTGTCCCCGGCTCCTAATTGAATTAAGAAAAACAAAAAGTTTCAGAGTCACGTTCATTTGATATAAAAGATGAGATCTTACGAGTCATATCACATATAAAAGATGCATAGACCAAATTTGAGTTCTCAAGTATCTAAAATATATTAGAAATTCTAAGTATTTTTAAATTTATTTTAAATAAATAACAAAAAACATTATATAAATTCGACTCACCATGCCAGCACCAATAAGATATTGAACTGTCCTCTCGATCATTAGCATATCAACACGACCGGACAAATAGAGATAGGTTTTGAGCAGATCGCCATGGCGGTTTTCCTCTGCGGTCCAAGCTCGAGTCCACCGGGCCCAAGGGCTGGAGCTAGCTCCGGTCTCGTCTCTCACCCCATCGAGTCCATTGATCATGCTTTGATAAGTAGGCAAAGCTTCCTCAGTGATCATGTCCCCGACCAGCACCACAAAGTACTCGTCGGGCAGCCCATCGGTTCGGTCCCTAAGGGCCCGAACCTGGTCCAAGAACTCCTCTTTCGGAAGTGACGGGTCGGGCAAGAAGGTACTAGGTTGCCAGCATTCGTCCACGGGCTTCAGAAATGGGAGGACGGATTGGGATGCCCAGCCCTCTAGCGACTTGAAGAGCTCTACCTTCTCCGGTGGCAATGAGTGCGTCTTTTGCCGAGTTAGAGGTGGTGCTGGTGACGTGGCCACGGCGGAGACTGGTGGTATTGGCCTGAATCTGATGGTGGGTATTGGCCGTAATCTGTGGTGGGTTGAGGTATGGCCCCATGAGAGAGTTTTGGTGTTCAGGAAATTGGAGGCTTGCATGGCTTTAGTGTTTGTGCAATGTGCAGGTGGAAGCTCTTTGTCACGAGTTTAGTTTAGGTACAGATCGATCAGTGAGCACTGAGCCGTGGCCGGCCGGCTTCATATTTATAACAAGGGGAGGTTAGGAATTTGACCTCCTTTTGGAACCTAATTACTACTGCAGTGGTTAGGACTTGTACACGTGAAAGTAGGAAGTGGGTGATAATGTCATTTTAAAAGTGGGCAAAAACAAAGGGTGCTGTGGTTTTGAGAACCGGGGAGAATTGGATTTGTGGTTTTCTGTGGGTTTGTGGAAACAGGAACAAACCAACCAGGGTTACGTGCTTTGGTTGGAGGGCGTGTTTGAAATGGTAATTGACAGCACATTATTCGTCTTTTGTGCCATCGACATTTAAATTTCGGGACGTAAATTTGCTGCTCGTCCTTAATGACATGTGTTCCAACTTCCCAAGTGATGTAGGACACAGCGTTCTCTTTCTTCACCATCGTTAAATAATTATGAATTGATTTTATAATAGGAGAGATAAAATGGTCTGAAACTCAAGTTCCAGGTTTGGTCTAGAACAATTGGTCTAGAAACTTGAAAAACTTTCTCTTGCTATATTTATGAAATAACTCAGCTTGGCCTGTTTGGTTATGCAGCCTGGTTTTCCACTTTACGGTCGCTGGTTCGATTTCTCAAGCCTGTTTTACTTCATTTTTCTCATTTTTTTTCCCTTTTTGTCGTCTTCTTTTTTTATTTCTTAGATGAATTTTTCTTTAACTTGCTAGATCATTTCTTAAAGGACCCAAATCCAGCTTGTTTGGGATTGTTTTTCTGAGACCCAATTGTTTAATGTTCATTTGAATCCAAAATAAAATAATCCATACAAATAAAATCAAAGTCAAAATTTTTACATTCCAACTTCTTTTGATCAATCAACTATAATTTGTCTCTAGTTATTCTCTAAAATTTTCAAATAAAAAATTCTCCCAACATTCCTAAAAAAATCCTGCCATGCTTGTTTTCTTTTCTATACAATTGTATCTAATTTGAGTACTCATATCCACTGTGTTTTTTTTTTTCAATAAATTATCTAAGAAATTTAGTTTCTATGAACATTAAGAGGTTTTGTTTATATTTTGATAGTAGTTTCATTTGCCACTCAAACAAGACCCTGCTTTTTTTACCAAAGAACAAGTAGGCTTCATTTTCCTTCCCGGAAGGAGGGCACCAAGCGGCAGGCTTCGTTTTATTTATTTTTATTTTTTATTTTTTCGCCTGATTCAGGTGGTTTTGATAATGATCGCTAGGGATGGCAATGGGTAGGGTCGGGTTTGGGTTTCCACTATCCATACCCGAATCCGTAGTGGGTACCCTACCCGAATTCAAACCCAAAACTCATTCTATCGGGTTCAGGGAAAACCCAAACTCACACCTATCGGGTAACAGGTACCCAAACGTACCCGAACTCCAAAAATAATATGCCAATATTTTTCAAATAATATTCATCTTATACCTATAATTCACAAATCACAACTATCAAATAAATAAAAAGTTTAACTTAACACTTCAAAAGGCTTAATAAATAGTTCAAAGATCAAGTTCAAACTCCATAAATAATTCAATCCAAATAAAAATTACACAATTAATGAAATTTAAAGCTCAATTGAAAAAAAAAATCTACACACTCATACAGCCATAAGCTGATAAGCATGCTGATATATATATATATATATATATAAAATAACAAAAATATATATATATATATTCTGTATAAAATATTAATATACAACGGGTCGGGTTTGGATTAGGGTATGGGTTCGGGTGTGCCATATCCATACCCTACCCGAACCCGCTACGGGTTTTTTTTTAAAACCCGAATCCAAACCCACACCCATTTTTCAGGTTTAAACCCGACCCATTCGGTTCGGTTATTAGCGGGTACCCGAACCCGCGGGCGTTATTGTCATCCCTAATGATCACTGGTCTAATGTCCCTTTATGGTGCTTTTGGGATTTTCCAGAATTTTTTTAAAAAAACAAAAATGAATTTCTGAACTTATATTTATAGGCAAAATAAATAAAACTTCAAAAATTCATAACTCTCTCATACGAACTCCGTTTTACGCAAACTTTATGTCCACGAACTCGTATCGACGAGCTCTACAACTCTCGTGAATGAAGTTTTCCCAAAATCATAGCCGAACAGAAAAACACCCGAAGACCAATCGTATCGTGACACGTGTCGCATGGTGACTCACCAGACAAAGCTGAGTCACCATGTGTGCTGTTCCAATCACTACCCGCCACGTGTCGGTTACTATTTAGACACTATTTGTCACTATTTGGATACTATTCACAAATACGTACAAATACGTACAAATAATTAATACGTATAATTATAACGTATTTATACAAATACGCCACATCATCAACAAAATACGCAAAAACATAAATTTCGTAAAATATTTATTTTTACATTTCTGAAAATTAAGGATGAAAATTCGGGGTATTACAGTGGATTTGACTCGGGTTTTGGTGTTTGGCCGGTTTTCTTGGATTGGTTTAGGTCCTCAGTTACTGTTTGACTAATGGTAGGGGTGGCGCAGCACTGCACTCACGGCGTTCTAGGTGGATTCGATTCCCGCACTCACTGAGTTTTGGATCTTAGTCTGGATTAGGCTCTCGAATTCGAATTTGGGTCCGATCTTAATCCAAGTTTGGGTTTTGAGTTCTTGGCGTTTCCTACACAATGGTGATATGCAGCCAATTTTTGTCGTTTGGTGATATGCGATCGTCTGGTTCATTTGGTAGAGGGACAACCTCTGCTTTGGGACTGTTCGCTTCGTATTGTCAATAGTTGTGTTAGGACTGTTGGGTCATTTATGTCATTGCTCTATGCGGTCTTATTAGGCATTTTGTTTTGCTCAGGACTATTGCTTGTGCAATAAATTAAAGTTTAACATTGAACTGCACATTTGATTTTTTTTTGTTAGATTAAGAAATAGAGATTACAACAAAACGCGTCTAACCAAACCCTAATTGATAAAAAAAATAAAGCATTAGCATTAGAAAAGGGGAAGAGACTTTCCCAAATACCTTAACCTAAAGAATAACCAGCTACAGCAACAACATCAGTCAAGTTGGCTTCTCTTAAAATATGTGTGGAAGAGACTAGAGAAATATGGCCGGCAAGCCAAAGGATATCATGAACCACAAGGAAAATGCGCCAAGGAACCTCAATATGATTATTCTAGCTATCAATAACGTTGTATAGATTTAAAAAGTAGGGGTAAACTGTGGTACGGTGATGTATGTCATATCTCCATTTACAACTTTTTTGAACCAAAAATTCATTAAATTGGACCAATTTTTTTTTTAAAATTAAAATAAAGGATTAGGCGATATCAGTCCTCGTTAGTGATCATCGCGCGAGACGTCTACCCTCCCCGTATAAGGGAGAGGACCACTACACCCGGAAACCCACCGCCCGTCCCTTCATTTTATTTTATTACTACAATAACAACAAAATTATCACATTCGTTTTATACTATTTACATATAATTGAACCAAAATTACAACTTTAACCACAAATTGTTCACAAACTTGTAACAAGCTCGTAAATGAAGTCATTACCTCTAATAGAACTAAGATTACACAAAAAAAGACTCTCATTACCATAATGACAACTAATTTGTTGTTATATCTGTAAGTAGAGGTATAACATACATCACAATATTGTAGAACTTTCCTTAAAAAGTAACCGTCTACACCTAATTACCATACCAGAAGATTAACCGATAAAGCTTTTCAATTATATATTTTTTCTCTGAACATTACGATCAGTCTATTCTAGTAGTTTGAAAAAAAAACTGTATGTATGAAAATATAATATACTGTAGGTTTTCATTTGTTAATAAGTAACTTTTGGTTATAACAAAATCTCATAATTCTATGTAAAATAATGAAAAATTCTACAATATGTTAATATATGACATACATACAATTACTACTTGTAGAACTTAATTAGTGAAACGATAACATATTTACTCTAATGAGGACTTTATTTAGCTTAATGAGGACTTTTTCGTAGTTACCACATGAGTTGTCGAAGTGGTAATATGTGTGCTCAAGTTGTAAAATATTACAATTACCACTTTTAGAATTTAATTACTCAAACGAGAACCTACTTTATTCTAATGAAGATCTTATTTACCTTGATGAGGACTTTCTCTCCTCATTATATATGAGAAATGGTAACATACTAATATAGGTGTCCTTTGGCCTCATTTGTCACCAATTTTGTAGGTGTCCATCGGCCATAAATGTTGTAGTGAACACTTAAATCAATAGACGTGAAATTCAATAAAGTTTTGTCTATTTCTCTCAAAAAAAAAAATAGACGTGAAATTCAATAAAAATTAACTAATGTATTTCATATATACATTTTGGACGCTTTTAAAAGGACAAACATTTAAAGAAGACAAAATTTATTTTTAGTCCAAAAATCATGCCCTATATTAGACTCTAGATGCAATCCGGACGAATATTTTTTTTCTAATTGCGGTCCAGTGACTCACATGTCATATATGATTTCTTTCATTTTCAATTTTTTCTAACTAATTATGTTATTTTACATTCCTATTATACCATTTTGTAATAAATGACGGTAGATTGTCATCTTAATTAACAGAATTAATCATTCTAAAAAAAATTAACAGAATTAATTAAGGTCAAACAAGATTTCATAAAATAACTAATTTATTCTATTTTCTAAACAAAGTTTCCTAAATTTACTCTTTTTTATTCAAAGTTAATTATTAATGCATTAATTTTTATAAATTCCTTATATATTGGTTTGAACACCCTAACATTCCAATGTTTCATTCTTGATATTGAATCATCTCTTTCTTCCTCTCCTTCTTCTTACATAGACATCTTTTTTTGTAATACATTATTTCTTCCTTTCTCTCATATATACATATGTTTTTGGTGTGGCTTCTTCTTAATTTTTTTTATTATAGGACACATACACACATATCATAGGGGAGTCGAACTCAAGCTTCTCCTTAATTACTTCTTCTCTATATGTTTTACTAATGAGACTTCTTCAATTTGCGGCTACCTTTATTATAGACTTATTAAGAAATTTTCACATACCTTTAATATAGAATCGATTGTAGTATTAGTCAACCTTTGTCATAGTATTAATTAATAATTTTTATTTCATAATTATATGCCTTATTTGTAGGTAAGATTTCAGAAGAAGATTGGTGATACGATCTACGATTTTTTTTGCTGCATAAGTCTAAGTAAAATAAAATATTGTTTAATATCTATAGGTATTAAATTTATAGGTATTGTTTGTAATTTTTTTTAAATCCTTTCCACTCTGTAATGTAGGTTTCTATATATCTCTATGTGAGGTTATCTCTCTCTCTCTCTCTCTCTCTCTCTCTCTCTCTTCTTATACTTTTTAATTATGTATGATTCTATATGTACATATTGCTTAATTTATATTGCACCTCTTGATTAGGTTGGTGATATGATCTTCGTTTTCTTACGCTTCATATATTTAGGTAAATTTACTACCTTATACATTTTTAATATCTACTATACAAATATTCAATGTTTTTTTTCATTTCCACGTATCTTGTAATGTAGGTATATTAAGTTGTTTGATATGATGAAGTTTTTTATGTTTCTCGACCTGCATCTTAGATATCTTAGTTTCATGCTAACACATTTAGCCTTATATGTCAGACAATTATTCAATGATGAATTGTGTAGATTTTAGAATTTGAAACTTGAAATTTAAAATTTAAAATTTAAAATTGAGTTAAAATTAAGCTTTTAATTAGTTAATTTTGAATGTTTCCCTTATTTAGTTCTAGAGACAAAATGGACAAATAAAAATAATAAATAGACCACAATTAACAAAAAAAAAAAATACGCAGAATGCATCTAATTTTTATATAGAAAATTGGACTTGCATTAAAGAACCTCAAAAAATTATTTAAAATCATTGGAGGATAATTTTAGAGTTGGGAAGGCGCTAATAGTAGGATGCATGCTCCTTATCCAAGTTGTAATACAAGCAAAAGATACTCCCTCTCCCTCTCCCTCTCCCCCTCTCTCTCTCTCTCTTTCTCTTCCACACGTCTTTGCAATAGATCAATCCGCATATGCTAAATTATTGAAGGAAGTAATTGACGGTTGTTTGGCTGAGCAAGTGATTTGTAATCTCGTACGTATTTGCACTATCATAATGTATTTCATTTTCGATACATTGTTTTTTTAGTTAGTTTAGAGAATTTTTTTTCCTCCAACGCATTTTCAATGATATTATACTTCGAATTCTTTAGGAATTGTAATTACAGAAAAATTATATCCTGGTGTATACTCTAAATTTAATATAAGTTAGCACATTAATTTTATAAATCAATTGTATTTTCTTTTTGTTTTGATAATCAATTGCGTGTCTATCACTCTATCTTCAAGAAAATGAATTAGAAGAAAATATAAGGATACAGTAGTCTCACCAAAAGGAATTAGTAAATGAGAGCAAAAGAGGAATCTAATTTTTATTTTGGGATAAAAAAGCCTTCGTCGCATAGTCTTGACTACAAGGAATATCCATTCCTTGCATTGTTTAATCTGTGAGAAATATGTGTGCATTCCTCACAAATCTTAATATGTGAGGGATATTAGTTACTCACAATTCTTGATCAACGAGGAATATACATTCCTCGCAATTCTTAAGTGGCGAGGAAACCGAAAGTCGTCGCATATAGTAATCCTTAAGGGGGTTTAGGTGAGGAAAGTTTGTGAAGCACAAGTTTCCTCGTTGATTAATTGAATCGGGGAATTTAGAGCTTTTGCGAGGAATTTCAGTCATCACATTTTGCTTTTTTTGTTGTAGTGTAAAAAACTTCTTTTAGAATTTTGAAGGTGTAGAACCCTACCCTAAGAGGGTGGAAAAATGAGTTAGAACTAGGCTAGGTATGAGGTTCGATTATCTCCAATGTAACAAAAAAAAATAAAAACAAGAGTTGTTGAACGCTTCGGTGTATATCGATGGTTCTTCTAGTTTTTTTCCATTTGATGGAAAAAATATTTGTTGGTCAAGACGGTGAGATGCTAGAGTCTCTGTGAGGTTCCTGATTAGGTTGCCGGTGTGGACGCTTGACTTTTATCTTTATTGGGAATTTCTCTATCCTCTTTGCTGGTGCTTTACCCAATGGTGGTTTTAGTGTTGTGATGGAGTTCCTGATTAGTACAAGGATTATAACAGCGTGTTTGGCCTTACTGGCCCATGGAATAATACTTGAGTTCTAGGGTGTTTCTCCTTCTCGCGGCGGTGATGGTCAAGTCAGCAGTGACGACGGTGGTTGGGTCAATAGCGGCAGCGGCGGTCTAGTCAGCAACAACGGTAATGGTCAAGTCAACATCAACGACGGTGACTCTCCTCCTTGAAAAGTAACAAGTCCTAGGATTTCGCCTCTTTGGGCTTTCAGTTGGGCCTTTTAGTCTAGGGTGTTTTTGTTGGTATTGGGTTGGTCAAATCCTTGGGCCTGCTTGCAACAAATTTTAGTTTGATAGTTGGGTCAAATAGGATGGAAGAGATGGCTTCACAAGTTGGTACCTCGCTTAATCTATTGCACTATCCTTTTATTCAAAAATTTGAATAAAAAAAAAAATCTCCTTCTACACCAATTTTTTTTCCTCACGGTTAAGAACACACATAATACGTACATGGGCCAATCTAATTCCGTTTCTATTGGTTTGCCAATGTTTCTATTGAAACCCCAAGGAAAAGCATAATTATCCTCTTTAAAATTAAAGATAACTAAGTTTGACTAAAATACGACCAGTTGTTGTAGAACACTATAACTAAGCCAAAAAAAACTTGGGATATTTAGATAAACATCCTTACCATTTTTATTTTATAAGGTATGATTCATTGGCTTTTTTCTTATTAGATTTGATCCAACATTAAATTGTAGATGCCACATTGGATATCTTTCTTCCATATTTTTGAAATTATTTACAGAATGTGCCATTATCAGAATACCAAAACATTCAATTTAAATCCCTAAATTTAAGTTTATTATTCAAATTTCCATTATTACTAATTGTGTAATAAATTCCTACATTTAATCATATCGTTCAAATTTTCATCAAAGTTAATAGTATCCAAATTTAAGTTTATTATTCAAATTTTCATTAAATTTACACGAAATATTTTTGTTAAAAAAAATTTGTACAAATTAAGATTATTACCCTAAAAATTTAATTACCTATATTTTATAGGTAAACTATGACTGATTGGCTAATAGCGATTTTCCTCAAAAAATTAATTAATAGCGATATGTAATTTACTTTTTTTTTTTTGGAAAATAATATGTAATTTACTTAGATTAGTGTAGGTAATTCACCTTTGTACTTTGTAGGTAAATTAATTTATTCATAAGTGATGTAGGTAAATTATGAATTAAGTCAATGTAGGTAATTTATTAAAAAAAAAAACGTAGGTAAATTGTTCATAAAATAGTAGGTACGTACATTATAAAAAAAAGTAATATGTAATTAGTCATAAAAAAGACTAGGTAAATTATTCATGAAAGAGTAGGTAAATTATAAAAAAAAAGTAGATAAATTGTTCATAAATTAGGTAAATTGTTCATAAAAAAAGTAGGTAAATTAACAACAATATTGTAAAATATAAGCCGATATACATAAATGATTGGTAGAGAACCATAGTAAGGAAGAACATGTCGTTTACAATTGTTAACAAAATATCAACCAAACAACAATAGCAACAAAAAATAAATGGAAGTTATAATACCTCATGACTATTGGAACCAAAAGAATGAGGAGGACATACAAAATCTTGAGACTCTAAACTCTACAGTCACCGCGCTGGATCTCCCTAATCCTCATTTCTTAAAACGAATTCTCATCTCAATTTTCTTAAGAAACAATAAAATTGTTATGGTTGTTTGTGAAAAGAAATTTAAATAAAATGGTAGTATAGTGACAAAATATCAGCAAATCATTATTTACCTTAAAAATTCGTGCAATATTAATTAGGTTAAAGAGAGAATCAAGATGCAAAATAGAGGGAGGAAAAAAAGTTCTTACTATTTTGAAAAGTCAATGTGATGGTTTAAAGTTAAAGATTAGGTTAAAGGGTATTGTTGGCATCTTGAAATATAGAATGCTGACTCATTGTTCTCAAAATGGAAAAAAACTTAGTTGGTATATAGTCAAAGGATTAAATTCATCAATGAAAATTTACTTGGTTTTTAATTAAAATTTGGACAGTGGCAAAGAGTTTTTTCTAATTTCTCCAAAAAACTTTGAAGTTTAGTCTTCCTCTTAAGAACTTTACGAAACTTCACGGCCTTCTAACTTCAAAAGAGCCGGATCCATCAATTAATTGACAAATTGGCCTACAGTATAAATGCATTTGAACGCTAAAACTTTTCATTCAGTTTCGTTCTTTCTAGGTTAGCAAACAGTAAAAAGTTAAAAGGTTATGCCCATACGTGGAATATAAAAGGGATCGACAAAGTGATAATCACCCCAAAAGAACAAAGTGATAACATCAATTCTTATTCATTTGGCCAGATAAAGAACATAACAGTTAAAAAATTCAAACCACAAGACTAAAAATTATGTTAGAAGCAATATCACAGAGTTGCTCTAGCAGTGCTTCCCTCTTCGCCAAGATTTGAGGACACGTGACACCAAGCCTCGCAAAATCGCTTCCACAAGTCTTAACTTGTTCTCTAGCACCACTTGCCTTGCGTCCTGCAGAGTCGAAGTTACCATCTCCCAAATCCTTGATAGACCCTCGAAGCGCCTGTCTTGCAGAATCGTAGTGGTTTCCGCACAACTCTCCGGCTGATCCGAGCACCGTTTCATTTGCAAGCAGCTGGTTTGAGATGTAGGTATATGTGCTTGATGCACTAGCTTCTGCTTTTTTCACCAAAATGGCTGCTAAACCCTTTGTATTGGATTTTTCGCTTGTTTCATCGGATCGGAGGGTGGATATGCAAAGATCATAATACGGGGTGGCATGGCATGCCTTCTGTATCAAAGATTGGTCACCTGCTGCAGAGGAAAATTGGTTGAAGAGGAGTGAGATGGACAAGGGCAAAAGGAGTAACAAAACTGTAGTAGAACCCATCATTTTGATCAACTGGGAATCAATAAACGTTTGTTGTATGTACGAATGGGTTTGGGAAGAATTTATAATGCCATGGATTGCATATCAAGCCTGCTCAAATGCATTAATTATAATATAAAATAATTAATTGTAACATAAATGAATTTAATGCTATCGATTCTGTTACCATGTAACTGGACAACTTTCTCCAAATTATATGTGAAAGGTTTCTGGTATATATTGACTTGAATTATGAATGGGAATTAGTTCCATCCGAAAAACCTACGTTTCTATGACTTTCGTTTATAAGCTACGTTGTTTTTTGCTCTCTTTAAAGTGGTAACAAACTAACAATAGAACCAAAGTCAACTTAAGTTCATGAGAAAAGTACTGCTTATTCCTTTGCTTTTTCATGGGGATGGAAAATCAAGATTCTCACTATAATATTTGGTAACACTAGGAAAGCAACTATTTAGGACACCATTGACATTTACAACTAATAATACGAATATTTTAGTAATAACTAGTGTAATTATTGCTAAAATTGGGTAATTAATGCTACGAATTGACAAGGAAAAATGTATTTATGTTGTAGGACATATAGTGGAGTGACTGTCCAGTAAACTAACGTCTATACAAAATACAAGAAGTGGACTACATACATTGCGCAAGACATGCATGCATCAATTCCTGAATACTTTTGGTGTTCTCCTATTTACTCCATATGAGCATCTTTAGTAATACTAGCTATTTTTTAACTATATTTTGGCTAGCCAGTTTGAAAATACGTCTGCACCAATGCTCTATACTTTAGCTAGTATTGAATTTAAATTCATTTTTTAATGAATAAAAAATAGTTTAAGTGTATTTAATAATTACACAAAACAACTAAAAATGAATGTTTTAAATTAACAAAAATAATAGAGTCTCATCTCGCTCTCTATATTTAGGAGTCATATAGCGAAAAGCTAAAATAGAGAGCCACTTAGGAGGCTGATGCAGCTGCTAAAATAGTTGAAAAACTATATATGCTCTCTAAAATAGCTAAGGAGGTAAGATCGAAAGTCTGATAAAGATGCTCTAAGGGTTACACTATTTATGAGAGGACATAAATATGATGGTTAGTGGTGATAGTGATGTAACTAAAAGAGGTTGATGTAACTAAAAATGTTTCTCCTAATTATTGTATACCATGAATACACCTCAACTTCTCCACTATATAAAGAGGTTGATGTATCACCATTTCACACATCAATCAAATCATTTTATACTTCTCTATTTCGTTTTTCTATCTTCTATAGTTGAGTTAATAAGCGACTAATAATAATCTCAAGGATGATTGAGGGATCTATTTTCCCCTTTATTTTTTCAATAGAGGAAAAACTATTTTCTCAATGCACTCACCAAACATGGGAATGGAAGAAAAAAAATTTGTTCTTAAGCCTACAATTCATGACACAAACGAGCTTAAAGTGATAAGGAAAAAACAATATTAATGTCGACAAATAAGAGAGAAACCTGAGAACCCGAATCATTTACGTATTGAAAAATTCATCAAGGAGCTCTATTAAGGCTTTAAGGTGAATTTTGGCAGTGGATTATTCATAGGGATTTTGTTGTCAAGTATCAAGGCTTTCTATGCGGTTCCTCTCACCAAGCTAGTCTAGGGCTTGTTTTCCATTTCTTGTGATACCGGCGTCGGAATTGGGATTTGCAGAAGGGTTCCATCGCCAATGACGCTTTCGTGTTTCAACATGGTGGTTTCGGGTGTTGTTGACAACGTGAACTTTCTGATAATCTTACGTGGATTCCAAGGGCACTTTAGGTAGGTTTTTGCCTTAGCTTGCACGTTGGGTTTTGGCCTCGGCAGTTTTTATTATGTTGGGGACGGCGGCGACAGACTTCTGCCCTCTGTGGTAGATCAATGTTTTGTTCTTGCATTTTGGAGAAATCTCACGAGCATGTGAAGGCGCGATCCAGGGGTTCGCTGCAGTCTACGAACAGATATTCGGCTCTGGTCCGACTTCGAGAAGTTGTGATCAATATGTCGTCGTCATGAGCGTCTCCGACGGTCTTTGGTCAGGGAAGATGGTGGTTTCAGGCTGTAATCTAAAACTTTAGGGTTACTTATAGATAATCACAAGCATATAAACACACATATATAGGCATGCTTAATAAACTAGATATGGATAACATACCTGAAGCAGTGAAGGAATCAAACGCCATTAGTGCAAGTTTTGGTCTTCTGCAATCTCTCTAGTTCTTGAGTAATCTCTTATGGGGTAAGCGACTGTAAAACTCAATGTTAAGAGAGTGCAGGGACCTCGGCTATTTATAGAACTAGAGTCTTAGGAACCTTCCCATAACAGTTTCCTAATCTCTTAAGGTATAACCTCTATGTAACATGTATCAATATACTTACTTGATTTACAAGAATGTTAAAGTCTTATTAAGGTAAGGAATTAGATACAAGTTCCTTACATACTCAGGATTAGTTCCTTAAGCAATCTCCGATTAAGTCATCCTAGAGTAATTACATGTGATTGCTTAATGAGAATCATAGTCCAATTCTTACATTCTCCCACTTGGACTAGCATTACACATTCAATCACAGATAATTAGAATCAATGAAGTAATCACTGAAGTGTGCACTTGAGATCACAGAAGAAACAAGACTTAACACAAGCTTAGTCAAGTCACAATTGCTGGTCAGAGCTAAGGAAAAAAGCTGTTTATGAAAACAGAACACTCCAGAGCTACAAAACCAGTTCCTGTAACCCACAGAAGCTCAATTGATACAAAAAGAAAACATACACATGTTGAACGTATCTAATTATGGCTAAATAGCACGTGTAAATGGTCCAACAAAAGGATTTTGACTATCAAAATCTCAAACACAAAACAAAATCTGGAATGGATCATAACTGAATGTGTTTGCAACTGTAATCGGAACTGAAACATTGATATTAGTCAACTTAATCCATCCAATCAATAAGACAAATAGCTATTTGCAAATGTAACTAAACTGCAGCAATAATATTAACATCAAAACTGCATCAAATCATATCTGAAAATAATACCATGGATTTTATTAAACTGAAAATAATGAAATCAAAAGTCATTACATTACTTCTCAAGTTTCATAGATAACAGAAACTAAATCAAAAGAACAAAAAAAAAAACTGAAATAACAAAACAATTATTATGCTCCCACTGATCCTAGGCATCTAAGGTAGAACGAATTCCCATGTCAACTACATGCTTCTGAAAAGCTATTATAGACAATGCCTTGGTAAACGGATCAGCTAGCTGTGACAATGTGTCAATATGAGCTACCTCAATCTCATTACGTTTCACCCTCTCCCTCACATTGTAATACTTCAAATCGATGTGCTTTGAATTAGTGGATCTCTTGTTATTCTTAGTAAAGCACACAGCAGCAGAATTATCACAATAAACTCTCAAGGGTCTGGAATTAATGGAATCCAGCAACTTAGTTTGGATGAGGAAATTCCTAAGCCATAAGCCTTGGCAAACTCCCTCATATACAGCTATAAACTCTGCCTGCATAGTAGAGGTAGTTGTCAAGGTTTGCTTGACAATCCTCCAAGCAATGGTACCTCCTGCCATCATGTAAATATATCCAGAAGTGGACTTTGAATTATCCGGATAATGACCTGCAAAGTCTAAATCAGTGTACCCAACAACATCAAGATTTTTAACTCTCATGTACACTAACATATGGTTCTTGGTTCTCTGCATATATCTAAGCACTTTCTTTCCTGCAATCCAATGTTCTTGACCAGGGTCAGATTGAAATCTAGCCAAAATTCCAACAGCAAAGGCTAAATCTGGTCTAGTGCACACTTGTGCATACATAAGGCTACCAACAAGCCTAGCATATGGTCTGGTTTTCATATTTTCCCTCTCCAATTCATTCCTCAGACACTGCCCTTTATGTAACTTATCTCCCTTAGAAACTGGAACCTCACCAGGTGCACACTTCTGCATTTCAAACCTAGTCAGCACCTTATTTATGTAACTCTGTTGAGATAAACCTAACAGCCCCTTCTTCCTGTCTCTCTTGATTTCTATTCCCAGCACAAAAGAAGCCTCACCTAAGTCTTTCATATCAAAGTTTTTGGACAGAAAAGCCTTGGTAACATTCAGCAAATTCAAATCACTACTAGCAAGCAATATGTCATCCACATACAAAATCAAGAAAATAAAATGTCTGCCAACAGTCTTTATGTAAACACACTCATCAACAAGATTTTCAGTGAAACCAAACGAAGTAATCACAGAATCAAATTTCTTATACCACTGCCTAGAAGCCTGCTTAAGTCCATAAATCAATTTCTTTAACTTACAGACTAAATGCTCACTGCCCTGCTCAATAAAACCCTCAGGTTGCCTCATGTATATATTTTCTTCAAGTTCTCCATTTAGAAAAGCTGTTTTGACGTCCATCTGATGTAATTCCATGTCAAAATGGGCTACCATAGCCATAACCATCCTAAATGCATCTTTTGTCGAAACAGGAGAAAAGGTCTCAGTGAAGTCAATACCCTTTTTTTGTGTGAAGCCCTTGGCTACTAACCTAGCCTTATGTCTCTCTATGCTGCCATCTGCGTGTCTCTTGGTTTTATAAACCCATTTACAACCCACTGGTTTGTAGTTCTTAACAGGTTTAACTAACTCCCAAACACCATTATCAAACATACTCTGCAATTTAGCATCCATGGCTAAAATCCATTGTTCTGAAAATTCACTCGCAATGGCCTGCTTATCAGAAACAGGATCATCATCTTCCCCAAAATCAAAATCTGGTTCCTGTAGGTACACTACATAATCATTCTGATCAATGGTTGGTCTTCTAGTTCTTACTGATCTCCTCAAGGGTTGAGGCTGGTCATGATTTGCATTCTGAGGTGGTAATGGTTCTGGTTCAGCAAGGATTGGTTCACCATTGTCAATTTGTGGCGTTGGCTCTACGATCTCTAATTGTGGTGGCTGATGCTGTAGTGGCAGTGCCTCAGTATTAGGCAAAATAGAAGCTAAAGGTAATGTCTGAACTGGATTTATAGTTTCTGTGCTGACAACTTCTTCAAACTCGGATTCTAAATTCTCAAGCTCACTGTTGGGACATACTTCGTCTAAAAATCTTGCCTTGTTTGTTTCAATTATTCTGGTGATGTGGTGAGGAGAATAAAACCTATAGCCCTTGGATTTTTCTGGATACCCTATAAAATAGGCACTCACTGTTTTGGGGTCAAGTTTCTGAATTTGAGGATTATAGACTTTAGCCTCAGCTTTATAGCCCCAAACATGAACATGATGGAGACTTGGCATTCTGCCATACCAAAGCTCAAAAGGTATCTTTGACACAGCTTTGCTAGGTACCCTATTGCAGAGATAATTGGCTGTTTTTAAAGCCTCACCCCACAAGAACCTAGGTAGTCCAGAAGTACACATCATACTTCTAACCATGTTCATTAAAGTCCTATTCTTTCTCTCTGCAACACCGTTCTGTTCAGGAGTTCCAGGTGTAGTGTATTGTGCCTTAATGCCGTGCTGCTCAAGATATAGAGCAAAGGGTCCCTTATGTTGTCCAGCCTCAGTGTATTTCCCATAAAACTCTCCTCCCCTATCAGACCTGACCACTTTTATTTGCTTTCCTAACTGTTTTTCAACTTCTGTATGGAAAATCTTAAAGGTTTCAAGTGCCTGGGATCTTTCTGAAATAAGGTAAATGTGACAGTACCTAGAAAAGTCATCAATGAATGTTATAAAATAGCAGTTTCCACAGATGGTTTGAATTCTAAAGGGTCCACAGATGTCAGTGTGTATGAGTTCTAAGAGTTCTAGGCTTCTGGTGGAATTTTTCTTTCTGGAATTTGTCATTTTTCCCTTAATGCATTCTACACAGTCACCTAAATCTTCAAAGCTCAATTCAGGTAGGATATTAGACTTAACTAAAATCTGTAATCTTTCTTTTGAAATGTGTCCTAGTCTCCTATGCCAAATGGCTGCAGATTTCTCATTAAAGTTTGATCTTTTAACACCTAATATGGAATCAAAGTTTTCAGCACCATTCACATTGTTTTCAATAGATAAAATCTCTTTAGGAACTGAACAATATATGTAATTGTAAATACTCATTCACAATGGCACCAGAAGCAATAGGAAAAGAATTTCGAGAAACTTTTATTCCATTATTGTCAATGAGAAAACTACAACCAGATTTAACTAGTAAACCAACACTAATTAAATTCCTTCTCATAGAAGGTACATAGAAAACATTATCCAAAATAAGAAAGTTTCCAGATCCTAAGTCTAATCTAACAGATCCTACAGCTTTGACAGCTACTCTCATCCCATTCCCAACGCAAAGGTTCTGCTCCTCACTTCTTGGTGCCCTCTTCCTTATGTATCCCTGCAATGAATTTGTAATGTGTAAAGGTGAGCCTGAATCTATCCACCAAGAGTGAGGGGCATGATCAATTAAATTAATTTCTATGGAAAAACTAGGGATTAAGTCACAATTACCTTTCTTAACTAACCAGGCTTTGAAACCAGTGCAGTCTTTCTTAATGTGGCCGGGCTTTCTACAGAAGTAGCACTTCACCTCATAGGGTTTGTGAATTTTAGACGCAGAGGCTGGAGCAAGGGCTGCTTTGGGGTTAAATTTCTTCCCTTTAAATTTTCCTTTCCACTTTGACTTCCCACCAGATTCACTACTGCCCCCTTTTTAGGTTTTTCTTTCTTAAGTCTGTCCTCCACTTGAACACAAACAGAAATCAATTCATTAAGGGTCCATTTATCCTTCTGAGCTAGATAGGTAGTGTTGAGATGTTCAAAACTCTCTAGCAGTGAGTTCAAGGTATGGTAAATAATCATGTCATCAGAAACTGGGATTTTTAGTGCTTTCAGTTTGGTTGCAAAGTCAACAAGTTTCAGAATGTGCTCTCTAATTGATCCAGAACCCGTGTACTTAGTGTTCAACAGTTTATTCAGTAAGGTGGTGGTCTGAGCTTTCTCACTTTCTTGAAATCTCTCCCCAATGGCAGTCATAAAAGCTGTAGCTAGAGGTGTTTCTTCAATGCTACCCCTAATAGTATCTGACATAGTCTTCTTCATTATATTTTTAGCAACCCTATTCTGTCTATGCCACTCCTCAAAATACTCTCTCTCCTTTTCAGTGCTAGTAGAGGTTAAGGCTGCAGGTTGCCTTTTATACAGGGGCCAGTCGAGGTGATACATGCTCAAGTAAATTTCAATTTCTTCCCTCCATCTTTTGAAGTTGGAACCAGTAAGTGGTTCAATGTTGAGGAAGCTATATGGAAGAGAACCTAAGGAAGCATAAAAAGTTTTGTTAAGTTTTATGTTTGCTCAAAATAAGTGTGTTTCTGTGTGAGGTTTATAATCTTTAAACTACGTAAGCAATCACAGAAAACACAAAACAAAGAAGAAAGCAAACAATAATCAATAATAACAATGCATTAAGCCCCAACATAAGAGATATATCTTTAGTAAACATGCCAAGCATCACATTAGAGCAGAAGACATGGCAAACTGTAAACTGAATCACAAGACCAAATTGAATAAAACACAGTATTCATAAACCAGTCATCACTTAAATAGCAGAAGAAAAGATTCATGAATCCGAATGTATTTTACGCAATCTGTAATGTGCTATTCTTGTGTCTTAAAACTATGGAAAGAGAATACCCTTCTATGGAAGATACAATCATAGTTCTAAGATACAAGAATACCAGATTTGATTTGTTAAAGCTAGATGATTTATCAAAAAATGCTAAAAGAGGATGCTATGTGCACCATGTCTCTTAACACTCGTCAATAAATCACAAATCAAGTATCCAGTTGATAACTGGATAAGTAACTGGTTGCTTATATATTGTGAACAACAAATAGGGAGAAACACAAGGTCTGTTGTTCACTGATACAAGCAACAATTAGTTGCTAATCCTGTAGTTGCAGACATCGACAATACCCATCAAAATAGAAAACAAGTTTTCACAATCAACCAAATAATAGATTATTATCTAATCAAGCATCCACATGATTCACAAAAAATTTTGAGAACAAGATCGGGATGAGTACCTTAGCAAACCCAATCTCTACTGCATATAACTGAATGCGGAAAAACAAAATAGATATGCAGATATGTAGCACGAACTGGTCTGATCCAAAATAGCAATCGAAATTTCCTTAGGATGCCCAGAATCAAGGATTCCCAAATTGGGAATTGAGCTGAGAACGAAGACTCATACCCAGAAGAGAAGAACATGACCGTTGGTCAACAACGACTGGAAAAATAAAAAAATAAATAAAAATTTGTACGTTATTTTGATTTAATGAAGAATCCGAGTATGGGCCTTGGGCCTTGGGCCTCATAGATGAGTAATGTTTTGGATCAGGAAACTAAAGAAAGGCTTAAACCTGTAGTTCGATTTTTTTTTTATTTGCTAAAAACGTTTTCATGAAAACAAAATTATTAATAAACAAATCAAGCATGTAATTTGTACCGAAGTGGTCTATAATTTTGTGAAAGTTGCTCTGATACCACATGTAAACTGAAACCTTAGGGTTACTTATAGATAATCATAAGCATATAAACACACATATATAGGCATGCTTAATAAACTAGATATGGATAACATACCTGAAGCAGTGAAGGAATCAAACGCCATTAGTGCAAGCTTTGGTCTTCTGCAATCTCTCTAGTTCTTGAGTAATCTCTTATGGGGTAAGCGACTGTAAAACTCAATGTTAAGAGAGTGCAGGGACCTCGGCTATTTATAGAACTAGAGTCTTAGGAACCTTCCCATAACAGTTTCCTAATCTCTTAAGGTATAACCTCTATGTAACATGTATCAATATACTTACTTGATTTACAAGAATGTTAAGCTCCTATTAAGGTAAGGAATTAGTAACAAGTTCCTTACATACTCAGGATTAGTTCCTTAAGCAATCTCCGATTAAGTCATCCTAGAGTAATGTGATTGCTTAATGAGAAGCATAGTCCAATTCTTACACAAGCTAACTCGGCAAGACGCAGGGTGGCCCGAGACACAGGCAACAAAGGCAACCGCCTTAGGCCTCGTGTTGGGGAGGGCCTCACATGTACGTGTAGATCCCTGTATATATTATATATACAAAAAGAAAGCTCAAACATTAAAAAAAAATATCATATGTAAAGCAAAAGGCAAAACACGCAAAGAAATCAAGAAAATGGCGAATGATGAAGTCAGACCCGTGATTTCTCATTGAAGCCAATATGAAGACTGAGGCCTAGACTGCCTATTCTCTTTGGATTTTAATAGGATGTTAGGATTGAACCCCAGATTTTCTACTTTCTTCATCAAATTAGGCCATAGAAAAAGAGAAAACCAAAAGTTTTACCTTCAGCTTCCCCAAATATAGGCAAAAATGTGATGTTGGCTGCTAAAACCTAAAATTTATTGTTCATGTTATCTTATTTGATGCTCTCTTGCTCTGCCTCTGAGCCTCTCAAACGGTAATATTTTTTTATTTATATCATTGACAGACGAAACTCTCTCACTCTTCTTAATTACTCTGACTCTTAATATTTTCTTAATCTCAATTCCAATATTTCATTCTCTATTTTGATTTCTGAAATTCAACTCTGAAAGATTAACTTAATTCAATTTATTTGGTTTGAGACTATTAGGGATTGAAGGTATTTCATATTATATTGGTGGATGGTGAATATTTTGGTAAGATCATCTGAAATCTCAAGTGAAATATATTATCTTCTCTTTTAATTTGTCAAGTTTTTATTTTTATTTTAACGGTTGAACGTATTTTTACAATTATATGAGAGTATGAGACAAACCGATAAGGCCCAAAGTCCCAACCTTTTTAATTAGCAAATTGTTTAAGGAAAACGTAAATAACAAGAGAGAATGAGCAGAGAATAAGATGTATTTCATTAATGAAAAAGGGCTTCTATATATAGAGGAGTACAAGATACAATCTGTATTGATGTAGGAAATCTATTCTAAATACAATCCATACTCTAGAAGGATTTACCTTCCATATACCTATTCTAGAGAATCCTAGTTTGACAAGGCACACAATAATGATATCCTGAAACACTCCCCATTGTGCCGGTCACAACTAGGTGATGTTTTCCATGTTGGCTCATTAAAAACCTTGCCAAGTAACAATAAAACTCAGTGGGAAAAAATAACCTTCGTCGAAGGGAAAAAGAGTACAACGCACCCTTCACATTTGAAAGTGACATGTATGTGCCAGACTCCCCCTCATGTCTGCACCTCCCCCTGATTCCTACAATCATGAGAGCTCGGATAACTTAAGCATATCAATGATTTTAACATGTTTTTCAACTGTGGACTTAGGCAAAGACTTAGTAAATAAATCTGCCACATTCTCAAGGATTTTCGGTAAAGGGAGTAAGTGTGGCTCTGTCCGCAGTTCGACCAGTCGATCATCGTTCTGAACATGGAGGCGTGAACTTCCTTTTTCAATTCCCTCTTGTCTCTCTGTAGGGATAAAATAAGCCCAAATCGATTGTACCCTTTAGGTATCGAAATATTGTCTTTATGCCACTCCAATGGCGTTGCGTGGGCGCAGAGCTAAATCTAGCTAACAAGTTCACAGTAAAAGAGATGTCAGGTCTAGTGCATTGGGCTAAGTACAACAATGTGTCTATTGCACTTAGATATGGCACTTCGGCCCCTCCAATTTCTTCGTCATCATCCTTTGGACGAAATAGATTATTTTTCAAATCTAGGGTCCGACTGATCATGAGAGTGCTAACTGGATGTACTTTGTCTATGTTAAACCTTCTTAACATCTTGTGGACATAAGCCGATTGATGGATTAATATTCCACTATTTAGGCGTTTTAGCTCAAGGCCCAGACAGAACCGAGTTTTCCCAAGATCTTTCATCCAAATTCGGATTTCAAATATGTAGCAGTATGTCTCAGTTCTTCGAGAGTACCAATTAAATTCATGTCATCTACATAGACAGCAATAATTGCCAATCCGGAACTTGTCCTCTTTATAAACACGCATGGGCATAAATCTTTATTTATATATCTCTTTCCAATCAAGTAGAAAACGCACTCCGTGGTTTAGAGTCACTTGACTTGGGTAATTGAAGTCCATCTGGCACCTTCATATATATATATATATTTCAGAATCTAGATCCCCATAGAGATATGTTGTAACCACATTCATAAGCTGCATGTCAAGTTTTGTGGAAACTACCAAACTGACAAGGTAGCAGGATGTAATAACATCCCTTACGAGAGAATATATCTCCTCGTAGTCAATCCCCAGAGCGTTGTGAGAAACCTTGCGCCACGAGGCGAGTCTTATATCTCAAGACTTCTTTCTTCTCTTTACGCTTTCTAAAAAAGACTCATTTATGTTCAACAAGCTTTACACTTGGGGACGTTAGCACTACGGGCCCAAATACCTGTCTCTTTGTTAGTGAATCTAGTTCAGTAGGGATTGCATATTTCCATTTAGGCCAATATGCTCTATGTTGACATTCTTCAACAGAGTGTGGTTCGATGTCATCATGCTCTATAGTCTATTGAGCAATACATCATCAAGAATTTCGTCTCAAGCATGCATGTATTCATTGAGATTTTTCTATTCTCTGAAGTTGGTTCAATCATTGAGGCGTCCCCCAATATTGATTTGTGGACATAACTATAATCAGAAATAATCTCATGAGACGAGTTTCGGGTATTGATGATAAATAGATTAGGCTATGCAAAACTCGCTTCCTTCCTTTGGCCAGTATCCATCGAACCAAGTGGTCTCACCCTCTTCTTTTAGGGAGCCACGGCCTCAACCACACCTCCATTATGTGTGGTTGTGGCACCATTATTGGCGTCATATCCCCTCTTCCTTTAGAGGATTTCCAACCTTGCAAGCACGTTTGCAGCTGGTATATGTGATCTCGTCACTTTATCAATATCAGAAAATGCATTAGGCATCGAATCTGCTACGTCCTGAATATTGAGTATACTTCGCACTTTACTATCACATTGTGCGAGTTGGGGATCAAGATGAGACAGAGTGGGGACAGACCACGACAATTCATGTAGTTCTTGTTGAACATTGTTGTTCTTATCTCCCCCTAACGACGGGAAGACTGTCTCATCAAAGTGACAATCCGCAAATCTAGCGGTAAAAAGATCGCCTGTCAAGGATTCCAAGTAGCGGACAATAGTTGGAGATTCGTTACCAACATAAATACTTAAACGTCTATAAGGACTCAATTGGGTGCGTTGTGGGGGCGCAATTGGCACATAAACTGCACAACCAAAAATGCGTAAATGTGAGACATCCGGCTAATATCCAGTTACCATCTGGTACACATAAAACGGTTTATTGGTAGTGGATATGAAATGAATAAGTAGAGCTGCATGCAATATTGCATAATCCCAAGCAGATAATGGGAGATTGGTGCGCATAACCAATGCCCAAGGGACCATTTGAAGTCTATTAATGGTGGCTTCTGCGAGACCATTTTGTGTATACACATGGGGTACGGGATGCTCAACATCAATCCCAATAGACATGCAATAATCATCAACTGTCTGTGATGTAAATCTCTAGCATTGTCAAGACGTAGTTGACTTAATAGGATGATCTGGGTGCTGAGCCCTTAAGCGTATAATTTGTGCTAGAAGTTTAGTATAAGCAGCATTGCGTGTGGACAATAAATCGACATGTGACCAGCGAGTCGATGCATCCACCAAAACCATAAAATATCTGAAAAGTCCGCAATATGGGTGGATGAGTCCACAAATATCTCCCTGCATACGTTATAAGAATGTAATATTTTCTTTTGTGTCCTTAGCATAGGATGGTCTCGATCCTAATTTGCCTAAGGAACAGGCTTTGCAAATTGAGCCCTTAGCCAAAAAGGTTGTAGAAGCATAGGAGGCATCCTGATTAAAATTGCAATCAGGGTTTAAGAAGGATTGAAAATCATTCTCGGTCGACCGGTCGACAATACCTTCGACCGGTCGATCATGCCTCAGGAGATGGTTCGACCGGTCAACAAGTGTCCTTCGACCGGTCGACTGGCGTTGGACGGTGATAACTCTTTCCTTTGGCATGTCAGTGACCCCAATCTCCTTTCTTTGAATCAACTTTTGATTCTTACTTCTCTTAGCTCGATAAAATAGATGTCCATGTGAGGTTTTCAATATACGGATCATCATATCACGACCGAGGTGTCCCAATCGGTCGTGCCGAAGCTTATATGTGTCGGAATCCAAGAGATCATCTCTAAAAATATTGTTGGATTCAATAATTCGAATAGTGATTAAGTATAACCCACTAGATCGACACATAAGTTTTTCTAAGATGCGCTTTCTTCCGCAATCATTAGAAGTAATACATAAGCATTTTTGTCCATTCTTACAATGTTTCCAAATAATAACCGTTGGTACCAATGAATTAAAATATGACCTCATAATTCGAAATTTACTCAGTACTTGGAGAAAAATTTGAAAATATGTCCGTGACATAAATAAAATTTCGAAAAGTACTTGCCATCCTTTGAAGAAAATTTGAAATTTATTAATAATATGCTAACGATTACATCGAGATCTTGTTCAGAAAATCTAATCCAAAAATAAATTACTATGACAAAAGTCAAATAAACTAAGGCATAAAATCATTTACATAATAAACTTGGAAATAAAACAATTGCAATTTATTCGAAGTCTGGAGCTTCCATAGTCTTCTCGTTACTTTGGTCGACTTAAAAATACGCAATTGTGAGATTGACGTCCGTGTCATCTCCGGTATCTTCTAATGCTTCTCATAAAGTGGAGTATAACTCATTATCAACACATGCTTCATTGGCGATCCGTTCATTGGTAAAGGACAGGTTACCAATAGCGAGGATCCGGTCGTCGGTAAAGGATTATAGCGACGAACCGTTCGTCAGAAAAAATGTTTGGCACCATGTGCGTTTGGAGGATGGATTGGTGCTCTTGGTACCTAATTGCCACGCTTTACTTTGCCGGCATTGGCATGGCTTCCATGGCCCATGCCTCTTTCTCCTTGCCCTTTTTACGTGGTGCAATAGTTCCCACGATTTTTTGCAACATTGTTGCGATTTCCTTCCTTATTGGGACGATTATATGAACCGGATCGTCCATTAGAATTACCCTTGACATTAGGGTTTCGTCCTCTTTTGGCCATTTTTGCCATAAGTTACTTTTGGAACTCTCTTTGTTCCGGCATGCCTAATTATTATTGTTCATCATGATCGTGTCATGTTTTCAGCTACTTGCAGAAAATTTATAAGCTGATTGAAAGTCGCTTGGCAATATACTTTAATCGATATTGTGTGTACAATATAAGTGCCAAAGCTGGGAAGGTAGAGAGAGTTTTCTCTATTAGTTCTGCTTCTGTAAGAGTTGCCTTACAAAATTGAAGCATAGCCATAGTTGAAGCATATCTGAATTATATTCAGCAACGGTTTTGTGAAATTACTTTATCACTTTATCACTTGTGAAATTACTTTATCACAATAAAAAGATATCTTAGTTTCGCATTCATAAAAAGAGATCCACAAAAAACTAATAAAATTTCCAAGGTTTTTCGGATTAGAACAAGACCAAGATGGATATGGCTATAACTTAAATCGTTCGATAGCTCCACGCAGGCATGACCATATAAGAAAAAGGAATGTCGGTGGAGCGAGGCTCTCTTAAGTACCACTGATACCAATCCCTTACCTAGACATCACACCCACGCAGGTGAGTCTAGTAATGAATAAGCCATGACCAAAAATTGGTCGAATTCGATGCCTTCGTGAAATTACTTTATCACAAAGATTTTCTTGGATGCTCATGAAAATATTTTATCATAGCATATATTATGAATCCCCACGATTCATTAAAACTCTTTAACTTCTACTAGAGAATGATGACATTAGAAGGACTCATGTCTTACATATACCGCAAGCGATATAAAGCTCGATCGCTCCCCTAATGCTTCTCATAACCTTTCAAAGTAGGTATAGCTTATAATTTTGCTCATAAATTTCACCATAGAAGTCCCACGCCATAAGAGGGGTCAGATGAAGAAGAAGGGAAGTTTTTAAATCCCCGAGAAAAAGAAGATGCGAAAATTAAAGAAAGCAGCAACTTTTAGAAAATTTTACTTGGTTTTCTTGATTGCAAAATCGCAGAAAATTTTGATCCTGAGTTCCGCTCCTTTGGAACTGAATATCCGTAGATCCAACGGTCTTAATTGCGGGAAATTTGAATTGGAAGTAGTAGACACACGAAAGAAGTTTTTGTCAAATTGCGGCTCAATCCAATGGTTGAGAAGAGAGAAAATTGCTTCCAAAGTCGGCTATTATGTTCAGGCAGATTCTTGGAGATTTGGTTTTTGTAGCAGCCGGTGGTGGAGCGACGCGGTGAGCCTAGGGTTTTGGTTCTAGGGTTAAGGCGCGTAGCAGAAGGCTACGCTGAATATATCTTTAGCTTTTTAATCTCAGGGTTAGGGCTCGTGCTGATAACATGTTTAAGGGAAACGTAAATAACAAGAGAGAATGAGCAGAGAATATGATGTATTTCATTAATGAATAAGGGCCTATCTATACTATATATTAAGAGAACACCCGTTGTCAACCAAAACAGAATTTTTGTACCAAAATAACCCTAAAGTATTAAATAACTTTTGATAAAAGTCAATTGATATGGACAAAAAGGTAAAAAACAAAATAATTAATAAAAGAATTAAAAATAAGAAAAAAACTATCCACTACTTTTCAGAAAAAAACTGATTCTCAAGAAAAAAAACTGTCACACATGCAGAGCATGTGTCCACAATGCTAGTATATATAGAGGAGTACAAGATACAATCTGTATTGATGTAGGAAATCTATTCTAAATACAATCCATACTCTAGAAGGATTTACTTTCCATAAACCTATTTTAAAGAATCCTAATTTGACAAGGCACACAATAATGATATCTTGAAACACAAATCAGGTTTTTTTTTCTTTGGAATTTTGGAAAGGTTGTATTATTATTTGACTAATAAATTTTTTTGCCTTAGGCCTCACTTTACATCGGGACGGCCCTGGCAGGACGGACGGGTGGGTGTTACCGGAAGGATGCTCTGGGGTGGGGAGGTGTTCGGAGGCTTCCCCTAACTGACCGAGGAGTTGGCTGTTCAGTGTCAACTACGGTGGATCGGCGATACCTGATGTTTGCGTTGTTCAAGGTTTAAGAGTTGTGGAACTCTCTCTTGGCCTAGGCTAGTCAATTTTGGCCGACTTTTTTTAGGCTGATCAACCCAAATTCTAATTGTAGTTTTAATGGGCTGCATCAAGTTACGGGTAACGACGATTGGTAGTCTCTGCTTGTTTGTTGCTGGCTTTTGGAAGAACCCGTGAAACTAGGGCCATGGCAACTTACTCTTACTCGGGTCGGATCATAAAGTTCTTACTAAAGATGCTCCCTTAAAAATTAAGAAAGAAGAACCCTAATTTCATAAACTTGCAACTTGACCTCAACGTACTGCATAAACCAAATTTTCTTTGCATTTTTGGGATACAAAACAAATAATTAACAAAGACCCAATCAAAAAGTTACAAATATACCTTGAATGAACACAAACTTACAAAGCAATAATTCTTAAGAAACAAATGGAGTAAATTAAGCAGCTATCTGCTTACTTCTTCGACTATTTTTTTTTCTTCATACATTATAGTTGGGTTATAGTCGTGATGAGGACATATTGATTAGTCAACCAAAATCGACTAATGACGATGTTTCAAGTACTTTGAAGTAGTAATATTTCTCCTCCAGACAATGTGGGAGTTTAAAATCATTACAACAAGCTACAACTGGAGCATAGATTATCTGCAGGGACAGTGGAACAAATCAGAGATGACATCAACGAATCATTCAAGATCGAACTAAGACATCAAGCTACAAATTGCAGCTTCCTCCTGGCTGCAACAGAATATACAATAGGATGGTGTAGATCATCACAAGAAATTAACAAATTATTATATATGCTGTCGTAAAGATGTTTTGGACAAAATTAAAGGAAAACATCACAAACAGTATCAGAAATTTGCTCCATCCGTGATAGGCTAGGCTCTTTCTGATACATCCAGTCAGGACCTTTCTTAAAGAGACCTAGCAAGACTAAGTGCTAGACTTCTAGGCTCAAGTTCCATCTCAAAGTTTATCCTTGAGAATTATAATTTGTGAGCCATCTTGTATATGGTTTATACTAATTTGTGAGCCATCTCGAGTTCAATTTTTAAGTTCAGATGGAATTTACTTAAGTAATGACTTTTTCTGTTATATTTTTGAGGGGTGAGTCATTATATGTAATTTCGCTCTTATTATTTATCTATAATAAAATTTAAGTGAACACTCATGAATTAGAATTGAAAATGAATAATCAACGATCGGTGCCGTATAATAAAGCATACCCTCTTGCATTATATATGGTCATTTAGACACTCATGAATTATGAGAAAAACCTTCATATGGTACCTGAACTATCACCAAATGCAATTTTTGGTACCTGAACTTTCATAAAGAACCTAGTGGTACCTGAACTATGCCTCCGTTAGCCATTATAGTACCTACCGTTAAATATTCCGTTAAGTGCTTATGTGGCATGGGTAAAACAGTAATTTTATTTATTTTCAATTTTCAAAATAAATTATACAAAAAAAAATTAGAAAAATTATCCCAAAATTCAAGACTAAAAATAAGAAAAATTATTTTTATTTTATAATATAATTTATTTCCAATTTTTATGTTTTTAATATAATTTATTACCATGTGGTTTTCTTATTAATTAAAAAATAAAAATAAACTATACTCAAAAAAGTAATTAAAATTTTTATTATATTAAAAAAATGATAATTTATTTTGATTTTAAAATTTAAATAAATTATACAAACAAAAAATTTAAATAATTTATCCACAATTCAAGATTAAAAATGAGAAAAATTATTTTTATTTTTGTAATATAATTTATTGCCAATTTTTATGTTTTTAATATAATTTAGGGAAAATTCTAGTATACGTTAACGTATGACATACGTACACTTTTTTGAATAATTTTGGCCATCGGATATATTTAAAATTCAAAATATATCCGATGGTTATAAAAATACATTTGTGGTTACCTGCTTGCCCGTTAGTAGGTAATGTTAAATGCAAAATTAATGACAAAAATTAATGTTGAATGAAAAATTAATGACAAAAATTAATGTTAATTGAAAAATTAATGTCAAATGAAAAATCAAAAAGGAAAAAAACATTAAATCTCTAAAACCACACAACAATAAGGAATCCGGAGACAATATCAAGTGCAAGTTATACATTCAAATAGGGAAGTCAAGCAAACATTATGCCAAAAACCATTCAATGATTTCGGGATGCGCGGTCGGTGAAACAAGTCGAAGAGCTTGACAGTTCTGAGCTCATAATATAGGCTTTAAATTATTTTAATTTGGACGGTCTAGATCAGTCAGTCTTGGTATGAACGGTCAAGATCTCACTGCTTGAAATTTTTTTTTTATAAATAATTTTCTTTATTTCTTCACTACAATTTTTTCATGATATATACACAAAAATCGAGCCCATAACGGTGTAATGAGGTTCTCTATTACGTAACCATTGTCCTTATAAGTTAATTACTTGTTTGAGAACCATTTTACATGCTTTCACGACAATTGAGGTGAAAAGTGGTAATCTAGGTTTTATTTGTGTTAATATTTCACTATTACAAGTTTGAGAACCATTTTACATGCTTTGATGACAATTGAGGTGAAAAGTAGCAAACTAAGTTCTATTTTTGTGTTAATGTTTTACTATTACAAGTTTGAGAACCATTTTACATGTTTTTATGACAATTGAGGTTAAAAGTGGTAATCTAGGTTCTACTTGTATTAATGTTTCACTATTACAAGTTTGAGAACCATTTTACATGTTTTCACGACAATTCAAGTGAAAAATGGTAATCTAGGTTCTATTTGTGTTAATGTTTCACAATTACAAGTTTGAGAACCATTTTACATGCTTTGACGACAATTGAGATGAAAAATGATAATCTAAGTTCTATTTGTGTTCATGTTTCACTATTATAAGTTTGAGAACCATTTTACATGCTTTCACGGCAATTGAGGTGAAACGTGGTAATCTAGGTTCTATTTGTATTAATGTTTCACTATTACAAGTTTGAGAACCATTTTACATGTTTTCACGACAATTGAGGTGAAAAACGGTAACCTAGGTTCTATTTGTGTTATTGCTTCAATATTACAAGTGTGAGAACCATATTACATGATTTTCCTACAATTGAGGTAAAAAGTGGTAATCTATATTCTATTTGTGTTAATACTTCACTATTACAAGTTTGAAAACCATTTTACATAATTTTAGGACAATTGAGGTATAAAATGGTAATCTAAGGTAAATTTTTATATTACACATAAAATGGTCGAAGTCCTTAATCTTGTAATATGGTTCTTCATTGTGTAACTATAGTCATTTCTTTTGTAAATCTCATCATCAATGAGATAATTTACTTGTTAAAAATATATTTTACAAGAAATCACGACCAATAAGGTGATTAGTTGTAATTTTAGTTCTATTCGATGTAATTATTATATTTACAACCTCTGTTACAAGTTTGTGAACGATTTACTTATGAAACAACATATGTGACGTCATTGTCGTAAAAATTATTTTTAAAATATGACATGTGTCATAATTTGAATGGATAACTTGTTGACCTGTATAAGAGGTTTCAATCATTAAATTACTTTAATAAATCTATTTTTTTAAAAAAATGTATGCTAAACGTCAACATACCATAGCCTCTCTCATAATTTAGTACCATGTAGGTGGTTTTGTTATTAATTAAAAAATAAAAATAAACTATACTCAAAAAAATAATTTAAATTTTATTATATTAAAAAACAATGATAATTTATTTTGATTTTAAAATTTAAATAAATTATACAAAAAAATATTTAGATAATTTATCCACAATTCAAGACTAAAATGAGAAAAATTATTTTTATTTTTATAATATAATTTATTACCAATTTTTATGTTTTTAATATAATTTATTACCATGTAGGTGATTTTATTATTAATTAAAAAATAAAAATAAACTATATTAAAATGCCACATAAACACTTAACGAAATATTTAACGGTAGGTACTATAATGGCTAACGGAGGCATAGTTCAGGTACCACCAGGTTCCTTATGAAAGTTCAGGTACCAAAAATTGCATTTGGTGATAGTTTAGGTACCATATGAAGGTTTTTCTCCATGAATTATAGTCCCTCATGAATAATCGTTTTAGAAATGATCAAAGTACATACATTTGTCCATTTATTTTATAACAATTTATGAATATGGAACATAGAATAACAATTATGTCTGACAGAGCATATATTGAACATACAAGAATTCAGTTAATGAACAACCTCTCAAAGGATATGGCACGCTCCACCCTCATAAGGAACATATTTAACACCAACAAGTTGACACTGATTACAACATGGAGGGAGATCAAGGACTATAAGACGCTTAGGTTCAGAAGGCTTTGGCGGTCCAACACTCACAATTTCTGCTACTTTTCCGGTCTTCCTCAGTCGTCTCACCACCAACACTGGATCAACATCCCCCACAACCGTCAATGTACCCTTCTCACCATCTACGGCCACAATATCTATTCCTGTTAGATCAAACAACAAGATTAGTAATTAGTGCTAATAAAAACAGAGGTCGAGGTTCGAATCCCCCATGTCGGAGTTACTTGTAACGAAAGAAAAAGATGTACAGATCGAGGCTATTGTTGTTTATTACCTTGAAGCTTGGTAACGGCCTTTAACACATCTGTCTTGCAGATCTGGCAATTTATGCTGACTTTTATCACAATTTTCTGTGGTATATATGTACATATATATTGTATACAAACAGATACGAAAACGAAAATATATGTGTTAGAAAGTACTAGCATTTCTGACCACAAACTAAGAACCCTTGGTTATTGAAGTGGATGCAAAAATAAATTACTGGTCTACCTTCATGGTTGCAGCTACCTATGAGAGCTTGGGGGATTCAACTATCTGCCCCCATTGTAGAATCAAGACCAGCCACTTTATATATGACAAGCTTAATTGAAGGATGTTGTCGGATAGCCAAGTGCACATTCTATATAATTCTGTCCTCTACTTTTGAGATGGCGTACACAAATATATTGGAAAAATTAACCAACTTGTTGACAGATCAATAAATCAAAGATATATGAGTACTTTGACTTGGTTATTAGTCTCCTCCAAGAGGATGTAAGCTATTAACGTATCTATGTGCGTATAAGAGTTTTGTTCTACATAGGCACAATATATGAACTAAATATGTATAAACTTATAACGATAATATATTAAGCTAATTAATTAAACAACTATGGGCTCACCTTCCGTATACTAATGCATCTATATCCGTCTGATGCACGTGTTATGGGTGAAATAAATAAAGAATATGAAAGTTTATTTGTCATTTACTTCCTCAATTTTTTTCATATTTACCATTTTTCTTCTTTTTTAATTTTTTTTTCTAAAGAGTATTTATGACAATTCAAAAATTGGTGAAGTCTTTGGCACCAAATGAGAGAAACCTAATTTTATAATATAGAAGATAGAAGATAGAAAATAGATATAGATAGATAGATATCAACTTCATGTAATGGTCGAATAATTCTATATGTGTAATCGGAGACTAGCATGAACTAGTGATGCACTCGTCTATCATGCATGGAGCCGGTCTACAACTTTATAGAGCTGATATATATGCATTTATACATCGATCTTTATCTATCTTGCTGGCAATAAGGACCCAATATATTGGTTTTTAAGTATTCTACAACATTTTGCCTTAGTTAAATGTCCTCGAGCTGACTTCTTCCGGGAAGTGAACTAAAGAATTAATCTATCCAATCCATCACCTCTGTTCCATTTTTCAGGTTGATTAAGGAATCACCAAAAATTCTAATTGGATGAATATATTAATTAATGATGTACCTGGCACCCGGCCAGTTGCTTCAAAGGAACCCTCACCCACCACAGAGAGAGAGAGAGAGCTATTGATCTGTTAAGAAAGTCCGCTTAGAAACTAAAATATCTTATTCGATTGCTTTATTGCAATCAAACTATCAAAGTATAGAGAAGAAGACTAGGAATTTTTCCTAGCCAAGGCATTTATGAAATGGGTCCTTGACCATAAGGTCCAAAATTGGACAAATATTTACCATCAAGGACAAGGGAAAAACACGGTGCCCACCCGGTCCATTAATTGACCAATTTACGTTTTTGAATTATACATTTTACAAAAATTACGAAACTGCCATTGGTAAATTTTATTGACCTCAATATTTTTTTTTGACAAAACGTATATTTCTGTGATAGGAGGGAAAGAACAAAGAAGCATCACTTTTGTGTATTTTATTGACCTCAATAAAATTTTATTGAGGTTAATAAAATGTTTTATTGAGATCAATAAACTGTTTTATTGAGGTCAATAAAATTTTATTGAAGTCGTCAACGAGAACGTCAGTGCAGCAACGATGAAGCATCACTTTTGTGTATTTTATTGACCTCAATAAAATTTTATTGAGGTCAATAAACTGTTTTACTGAGGTAGTATGAGGGAAAGAACAAAGGAGTATCACTTTTGTGTATTTTATTGACCTCAATAAAATTTTATTGAGGTCAATAAATTGTTTTATTGAGGTAGTAGGAGGGAAAGAACAAAGGAATATCACATTTGTGTATTTTATGACCTCAATAAAATTTTATTGAGGTCAATAACTGTTTTATTGAGGTAGTAGGAGGGAAAGAACAAACGAGTATCACCTTTGTGTATTTTACTGACCTCAATAAAATTTTATTGAGGTCAATAAACTGTTTTATTGAGGTCAATAAATTGTTTTATTGAGGTCAATAAACTGTTTTATTGAGGTCAATAAAATTTTATTGAGGTACCTAGTAGGAGGGAAAGAACAAAGGAGCATCACCTTTGTGTATTTTATTGACCTCAATAAATTTTTATTGATGTCAATAAACTATGGTAGGAGGGAAAGAACAAAGAAGCATCACTTTTGTGTATTTTATTGAGGTCAATAAAATTTTATTGAAGTCGACAACGAGAACGCCAATGCAGCAACGATGAAGCATCACTTTTGTGTATTTTATTGAGGTCAATAAACTGTTTTATTGAGGTCAATAAAATTTTATTGAAGTCGACAACGAGAACGCCAATGCAGCAACGATGAAGCATCACTTTTGTGTATTTTATTGACCTCAATAAAATTTTATTTAGGTCAATAAAATGTTTTATTGAGGTCAATAAAATTTTATTGAGGTACCTAGTAGGAGGGAAAGAACAAAGGAGCATCACCTTTGTGTATTTTATTGACCTCAATAAATTTTTATTGATGTCAATAAACTATGGTAGGAGGGAAAGAACAAAGAAGCATCACTTTTGTGTATTTTATTGAGGTCAATAAAATTTTATTGAAGTCGACAACGAGAACGCCAATGCAGCAACGGTGAAGCATCACTTTTGTGTATTTTATTGAGGTCAATAAACTGTTTTATTGAGGTCAATAAACTGTTTTATTGAGGTCAATAAACTGTTTTATTGAGGTCAATAAAATTTTATTGAAGTCGACAACGAGAACGCCAATGCAACAACGATGAAGCATCACTTTAGTGTATTTTATTGACCTCAATAAAATTTTATTTAGGTCAATAAAATGTTTTATTGAGGTCAATAAAATTTTATAAGATCAATGAAATTTTAGTTTCTGGGTCTCAATCAACAAAGAACAAATGAGCATCACTTTTGTGTATTTTATTGATCTCAATAAAATTTTATTGAGGTCAATAAATTATTTTATTGAGAGAGGAGCACAGGGGCAATTAAGCTTGATCTTTACTGCTTATTTCTAGCATACTAATTTTTATGAGTCTCAATTAGCAAAGATCCAGGATTCAAGCACTTAATGTCTTTCATCTTCTATAAGAGTCACAAACCCAAAGAAAGTAAAATGCGAATTCGATACAAAAAAAATGCAAGAATTCAAAGTAATTAACCAGCATCAAACATGTATCCAAGAGATGTCAGACATCAAAGATGTCAAACAACATCAAACATGTATCTAATTAAACAGAAGAGCAAAACTGATCTCAAAGCTTTGAAGTAAGATCAAGTGAAGAAGATGATGAACTTGTACTACTTTTCGGTGGCATGGTCCTTCCTGAGTTTATCATTTATGAATTTTGGGTATATTGATCCACATTGAAATGACCTCTCATTCCCTCACCCATCTATCGAAAACTCCCAGGCCAAAACACACCCACGTCATCGTCTTCCATGAACATTGCAACGATGATGTAAATTAGCACAACCATTTCATATATATATATATATATATGCTTTCTTTTCCATTAAACTTGTCTCTAAGTCCAATCCATGAACACAACCACGACTTCACCCGAAACCCACATGATCAACATCAACTCCACCAGCAATGATTCAAATAAACCAAACTGGCCCTTACTTTTCAAATCATTAAAACCCAGCAACCAGCTATCCAACTTCCAAATCAGCCTCAAATTGCACAGCTTCAAATTGCACAGCTACAAAGCAAATTAAACATCTTTAGCATTGAATCGAAACTAGCAGAAGACCAGACTACGCTAGATACTTGCCCAGGAGTAATTGACCCAGCGTCTACCATTGTCAATCCCTCAATTGAATGGCAACCAACCTGATTCCAGAGATGGCCCCTCCACGCACTTCACCAAGAACTCGAACACGCCCCTGGCTGCCAGAGACGGCGGCGACGCGATGGCCAAAAATGAGGGCTTAGAAACGACCGGGACGCAGAGCTGGAGGTATTGCTCGGCGCGCGTGTAGGATGAGGCGAGGAGAGAGAGAGGCACGGCGGAGAGAGGCGAACTCCTTGCGAGCCTCCTCGGAGCCTTCTCTCTCTCTCTCTCTCTTCGTTCTCAGATGCTGTGTTTGCGCTTCAAACACAGGTAAAGTTATAAAAGGGTAAAAGGGTCATAAAATAATCAAAACAGATCAGGGTCAAAACATTTTGTCCTTGATGGGAGTAAAACATGCCTAATACAAACTTGTTGAGAAATATTAAAAATCCCCAAACTTAATGGGAAATATAAGGTGAAAATTAGGACCTATTGGATATTTCCCTTTATGAAATACGGTCCTTGACCATAAGGTCTAAAGTTGGACAAATATTTACCATCAAGGACAAGGGAAAAACACGGTGCCCACCCGGTCCATTAATTGACCAATTTACGTTTCCGTCCTATACATTTTACAAAAATTACAAAACTGCCACTGGTAGATTTTATTGACCTCAATAATTTTTTTTTAGAAAACGATATTTTCTGTGGTAGGAGGGAAATAACAAAGAAGCATCACTTTTGTGTATTTTATTGAGGTCAATAAAATGTTTTATTGAGGTCAATAAACTGTTTTATTAAGGTCAATAAAATTTTATTGAAGTCGACAACGAGAACGCCAGTGCGCAACGATGAAGCATCACTTTTGTGTATTTTATTGAGGTCAATAAACTGTTTTATTGAGGTCAATAAAATTTTATTGAAGTCGACAACGAGAACACCAGTGCAGCAACGATGAAACATCACTTTTGTGTATTTTATTGACGTCAATAAAATTTTATTGAAGTCAACAATTACCATGGTACTTCATAAATACCAACAATTATTAAACAAACTCAAGTCCAGCAAGTCCTTGTAAACTGCACAACACACCATTAATTATGTAGGTTTTATTGAGGGGTCAATAAAATTTTATTGACCACAATAAAATTTTTTTTGGCTATAATTATATGTGTGAATTGCATGCACCAAGTCAGAAAAACATTAAGGCACATATACACAAACTCATTCATCTTTTGCAAGTTATTCTTTCGGTGAACCTTGACACCATATCAAGTTTCATAGTTTACAATCTTACCTAATACTCATAGTACTTCACAAACACCAACAATTATTAAACAAACTCAAGCCTTGCAAACTACACAACACACCATTAATTATGGAACCCGTACACATAGATTCAAACTCTTAGATTTCACACAGAAACCAAGTTTTAATTATACACTCTGACCACAATAAAAAAAAATTATTGACCACAAAAAAAAAATTATTGACCACAGTAAAATAGTAGATATGTCGACCCGGTTGTGACCCGCAAATAAGCAACCCGACCCGGCTTTTTCTCTGTCGTCTGGCCACCTCTCGGTGGCGCATGGGTGCCGATCTCTTCAGATCGGCGGCACGAAGAGAACCTCGGCCACAGATTCTCAATCTGGCGTTGGAAGACGGCGATTCGAAGGAAAAAATATTTTCAGATTCTGGCGGGTTCTTTGATGTTTTTCGGCAACTCAGATTATTGTTGTTGACGAAGTAGGCATGAAACTTGACCCTCATGTTGAGCTCTACGTGTTTTTAAGCTTTGATTCGACATTTGATCGATGTTTGTGGAAGTTGGAATTTGAATATGGTGATTTGTTTGTAGTGCAGCTTAACCACGATGAAAAAAGGGCAAAAATGTCCGGAAAAAAAAACATAACAGATCAGACTTTGCATATTTTGTCCTTGATGGGAAAAAAATAGGCCTAATAGGTCTTTATTGGGAAATATTTAAAATCTTTTAAACTTGAAAGGAAATATATAGTGAAAATTAGGACATATTGGATAAGGTTAAAATAAAATAATATTTCTCATTATGTAAGGAAAGCAAAATAATGGGAAACTCACAATGAATATGTCACGCCCCGGACCCAGTATCGGTGGATTTTAAGTACCGAAATCCGAAATCTGAATCCGAGGTGTGAGCATTAAAAAGTAAACAAAAATAATACAAACCCAAATACTTTTCAAAAATTGTCAAAAATACAAATCTTTAAAATAACAAAATGTTTACAAAGAGAAATTGCACTTTCTTCTAAGTTCTAATCCACTCTCGTCTTGACTAAACTTTCCGAAACTCGTAAGTTGTACCTGAAAAACAAACAACCTATTGTAGGGATGAGCTTTCGTCCTCGCTGCTCAGTAGAGACATAAACTTTTTAAGAAAACATTATGACTAAAATAACTACAATGAAATTTATGCATAAATGTCAAATGAGCTTCACTTATCTACCTGTTAGTCCATATAACAAAACAAGCAGAGTCTACACGTCTCATACCGTGTATTTTACCATCCGGGGGTGACCCTGAATGTTTCAATATATATATATATATATATATATATATATATATATATATATATATATCTTATGAGGAGCTCTCACCTCCTACGAAATCCTAGCCGTCAAGGCTTGGGTTACCTATGTTGTCAGATAACGGCAAACTCAGTTCGGATAAGGATTTCCCTCACTGATTCATGCTACGTAGTTGCAGTCTATCTGTGTCAATTCTTTTCAACGACCAACAAGCTTGTTTTCACCGAGGATTCTTTGGCAAATCGGGTGTTGTGTGTCGACATGGTTCAGATCGGTCCTGGTTGCTTTCTCGCTAGCCGATGTTGATCTATTTTAATGGTTACGGTTACCGATTTGGCTGGTGTTGATGGAATCCAAATCATCTAATATGGGCTTAGGGGGTGGGATTCCGGTGGAAATCACTATGATTTAAGATTTTTCGTCTGCATACCATTTCAAGAGTTGTTGTGCGTTGATTATTGTCTTGGTTTTGAGGATTACTATGATCTTATGGTTTTTTGTTCTTCAAAGGCCACTATTTGTTCGCCAGTGGGAGATTGCTGACGACAATGATGGACGGTGTATGTATTGTCTTAGTTTTAGAATAATTGATTAGACCACTCTTGTGGTATGTATTACTCATTTTTAGGATGCTCATGCTAAGGATTGTAATCCCTTTTAATTAATGAAATTTTTGCTTCTCTAAAAAAAAATTATCAATAAGTTCAAAATAGAATTTTTTTTTCAACAAGTTTAGACAATTTTTCGATTTACCAATAATTTTTTTTTTGAAAAACTTTCCAATGAGGACAAAAAGTGTTCACTCGGGGGTATTAAAGTTGTTATTGAAGGTCAGTAAAATTTTTATTGTGAACAGTGAGTGTTTCATATAGTTTTATTGGGGTTGATGAACATTTTATTGGAATTTACTGTGGGTCAATAAAACAAATAGAAACAAAACTTTTATCCTCCCCATTTAAATGGACCGATGGGAAACAAAAAAAATTTAGGGTTTTTATCACAAATGGTACCTGAACTTTACCTCAATTATATACATAGTACCTGAACTTCACTTTTGATCACAACCAGTACCCGAACTCTTCGAGTTCATCCTAAATGGTACCTGAACTTCAATTTTTGTGACAAGTAGTACCCAAAGTTTTTAATTTTTGTCACAAGTAGTATTCAAAGTTTTCCATTTTAGCCTCTTTTTTTTAACACGCACACGCACCCTCACACTCATATAATATCACAAAAATCGGCCTTAAGTACCAAAAGAGATGAAATCAAAAACTTTGGGTACTACTTGTGACAAAAATTAAAACTTTGGGTACTACTTGTGACAAATTAAAGTTCAGGTACCAAATATATAATTGAGAAATAGTTCAAGTACTATATGTGATAAAAACCCAAAAATCTAATTGGGAATAAAGTTAAGGTTTTCTCCTTTTGGTTCAAGGACTCTAAAATAAAAGCTCATACATCATTCAAAGTGGGCAAAAGTTCTAGATTGTGGTCATATATAAAGTGGCTTCGGCCTTTCTCTTGTTCATGCGTGTGGGATATCTACTAGGGTTTCCCTTCATCAGTCCTTGTTCACTTATATTATATAGGTTGGATGGTCATTTTTCTGGGGTTATGTATGATAGCTTCTCTGGCTAAAGAGATGCCTTTCCAGTTCCATTTGTCTTGGTACTGTTTGGGTGCTTCGGGATATCTGTCTTGGGATTCCTTTTTTATCTCAAGATCCAGTTTCTTTTTCCTAGGGTCATGTCCAGTTTTTTTTCTTTTCTTATTTAGTAGAAAAAGTATCACCCCCGAGTTCATAACTTTTATTACCCAGTTTCATGGTTAGTACTTTATGCATCATGTGTGCTATCACCAGTTGAGTATCACTCTAGAAAACAGTTCATAAACATCTGTCACCAACTGCTATAAAAAAAATCAACTGATGTCTATGTGGGTGTAGTAATATGTCAAGAATTTCCAAACAACGGTTATTAGCCAAACATGAGCAGTTACTTGGATAGTGACTATTTCTATAGTGCTCTTTCAGTGAGTCATTATGTATAATCTTTGCCTCGAATGAAATCTGTTGTCTTCTTCCATTCAAGAAAAAAATGTAGATTCAAAAAGTTATGTACCTACAACAACCAATGTTCAAAAACTCGGGCTGGGCAATTGCCGGGTGCTCGGAGTAATGGGTACTCGGGAAGAAAATCGGATATGGATTAGGCTGACCGCCTAGGTGGTTCTGAGCGGTCCTAGGCGGGCCTAGGCGGTCCTAGGAGGGCCTAGGCGCCCATTTAAAAAAAAAATCCAATTTTTTTACTGCAAATCGGAAAGCTGCCATGTATATTTCTTGTCTTCTTGACATTGGATAGCTACGAGAGCCCGAGGATTGGCAGATCGGAAATTCGCCAATGGAGTTCCGATTGAGGATAACAGATACATATCTGTTTTCTCTCTCATCTTTGTATTTTGTCTTTCTAAAGAACAAAGAAGCAATTTTCAGGCAATAAGCAGAGAATCAAAGAACTAGTCTTCTCTTTTTCACAGGTAGTGATGAGGGAAGAAAGGAACAAAAAAATTTATAGTTAAAAGTAAATGCAAATACCAAATGCAGCCATAAGAGAAAGGGTAGTGGTGAAGGAAGAAGTCCAGAATAGAAAAAAGAGAGAAAAATATCAGGTTTCACTGGTAGTGGTGAGGGAAAGAATGAATAAAAAATTATAATATAATTAAAATATTTTGAAGTCTATAAATAAGTAAATAATAAAAGTTAATATAATATTTACATATAAATTAAAATTAAAATTACAAAAAAAAAACGCCTAAGCGGACGACTAATCCCCGCCTAGCCGATAAGGCGCTGGAAGCAAGGATTGAAATTTCTCCGAAATTTCCATCAAAATATCCGTAATATTGAAGTACCGAAACAAAATTAATATGCTATATTATTTCCATCAGGAAGTTTCCGAAATTTTCGTAATATCTACACATAAATAGCAAAATTAAATAAATTCGAAATTTCACCAATTCTGACACCCAACATAAAATCTTACTTTACAGAGGAGGAAAGATTCATATATGCTTTCATCTAAAAATTATGCAATCAATGTCGAATACTCCCAAAAACTCATCAAATCAAAATTGTTCGCAATAATATAATTATTAATCTATTTATGATTATATATAATTATTAGTGAAAATGGTGTGATGGCCAAGCCTCCCACTGTGTTCCAGCCATAAAAAATACAACAATATTATCAATTTAATAATTTACAGCACATTTATAATTATATATAGATTAAAGCATTAGTTTACCAACCTACGCAATTACTCATCCATATTAAATATCATAATTCTATTATAAATGTACAATCTATGTAAGTTAATTAGTTTAGTCTATATAAAAATTTCATTCAAAAGTGTGATGTTATAAATATTTTTTTCGTTATTTCTTTATTTTTAACAGAAATTTCCACCGAAATTGAATTTTTCTCCGAAATTTTTGTAAATTTGAAATACTGAAATTTCTATCGAAATTGAAATTTGAATCCTTGGTTGAAAGGTGGCCGAGCGCCCTAGCAGCACCTAGCGAGTTTTAGAACATTGAAAACAACATGATTGATCATTCAAACACAGATTACATGGACACAACTTCAACTCCTCTAATTATCTCAATAAATTAATTAGATTTTTTCCTCCAAATATTCTATTTATAAATTAAGAAATTATGATGTTTATGGAGTTTGAAATCACTCAATGGAGATCCAAGTAGATTGAGTATATGTTATGAGGGACATATTTCATATATGACGTTAAAAAATCATTTTAAGGGCAGACTAAAGCCTAGTTTGGAAGAGAGGTGCTTAAATAATAGGGTTAATACCCAAAATGGTACCTGAAGTATCAAGGTCTGGACAATTTGTTACTTGATGTAACAAAGTGGACAATTTGGTACCTATACTTATCTTCCGTCTTCTCATTTGGTACTTCCGTAAAAAATTTCGTTAAGTTGGTCTAGTTTTAAGGGTAATTTCGTGTAATACCCCGAAAATTTCCGTATTATTTTTATTAAATAGTTCGTGAAATTTGAAGTGAATTGGAGAGAATTCATATTTTTAGGGGTTTTCTTCGTAAAACGATAATTACGGCGGTAATTATAAGTTACACAAGGTTAATTAAGGTAACTTTTTATCCGTTGAGATTTTGGGAAAACTTCCTTCATGAAAGTTGTAGACCTCGTCGAATCGAGTTCGTAGGAATTTGGTTCATCGGAAATGGACATCGTATGAAGGAGTTATGGCCCTCGGAAATTAAACGATTTTCTATAAAACATGAAAATGTTTTATTTTTGGAAAACATTTTCTCTCTCCTCCCTCTCTCTCTCTCCCCGCGTCCTCCCTCTCTCTCTACACCCTGCAAATTCCGGCCACTTGCTCCGGCCACCTGCTCATCTCACCGCCCCCGCCATCATGTGCAGCGGCCGGCGGCGAGCTAAACCAGCCGGGCCGTGCCGGCTGCCTTGCCGGCGTGACGCCGCACGCGGCGGAGAAAGAAGCTGCCGACGGTCCCTTTTGTTTCCGACGTGATTCCGGCCACCCCGGAGCACTTCATGTACTGGGTTTTGAAGCCCTCAACCCCTGGAACACGATGGTGCCCTTGGATTTCACCGAAAACCACCGTAGGCGGCGGATTGAGCTCGAGAAGTTTTTGTTTTTCAAAAAGTCAACGCCGATTCCGGCCACTTCCGCTCCGATCCAGACTTTGAGGTAGTTACTAAACTTGTTGGGCTTGTTGAGTTCTACACACTGGTAAAATTTGGTAGCCATCGGACCACCTTGACCGGCGGCCGGCAGCCACCTCCGGCGGCGCGTCGGCGGCGCGTCAGGTCGGTCCGGGAGCAATTCTTTGCTCCGTTTGACTTGGTTCGTCGATACGAACAACTTTCGTGTTTTGACTTTTGTCAAATTCGGTCGTTTGATCAATGATCAATTAAGCGATAGTTATGGATCGTTAGATCCGTGATGATCCGACCGTTGGATCATCACCAATTTTGGATATGATGTTAGGATGCTAGAAATAAGCATGCTGTTGGATTTTGGAAGTTTCGGATTTTGTGTGGGACCCGTTGATGAATAGTAGACGTGGGACCCACGTTGACCGATGGTTGACTTTTGGTCAAATGGTCTCGATTAAATGTTCCGATGTCGTAGGAGACATTTGAGGAACATTTGGATTATTTTGGAAATGTATTATGCTAATTGGATATTGCATAATCATAGGTGTTTACGAGAAGTGTAGCTCGTGCTTGTCGATTCCTGGTTACTATTTGAAGACGCAGCAGGAATTAGAGGTGAGTGAATCTCACGATATTTTATATATGAATATTAATTCATATTGTGTTGTTTGCGAAAATAAATAATTATATTTATTTAAATGATTTTGCGATATATAAATTAAATACAGTTTTAATTTGATATATCAGCATGTGTGATTTTGTGTTAAAACAATATTTGAAAGTATTCATTTTATTGTTTTAATTGGTGGATTTTGTGGGAACAATATTTCAAAAATTATGATATTGTGTTTGCCTACTCGAATGTTTTTGTAGCCAATGGGTGAAGGTTAGAGCTTTAGACTGTGTAGCCAATGGGTGAAGGTTAGAGCTCTAGACTGTGTAGCCAGTGGTGAAGGTTAGAGCTTTAGACTGTGTAGCCAGAAGGTGAAGGTTAGAGTTCTAGACTGTGTAGCCATGTATTCATTGAAAACAAAGATGAATACTTTATGTAATAAAGGAGAAGAAAAATGGTATTCTCGCTTTATCTTGATGTATTAAAAGGAGAAGAAAAATGGTATTCTCGCTTTTAATCATTTGAAGTTGATTGTGGTTTTGTGTGAGTATGATATGAATTTGCTTCTTAAATATTTGAAGCATTGATTTATTGAATTACAATTCTTGGAGAATTATTGAATTGTATTTTGAAGTTTTTACTTCTTTAAAAATTGAAGTAATTATTATTATGATTTACGATTCTTAAAAAGAAAGAATCATAATTTTGGGAAATGATTTTGGGGAAAGTTTATATTGTTTAATATTCTGAATTACCCTGGGATTAACATACACGTTTATGGGACGTGTGGGGTTAAAATACGTGATATGGGGCGCGTAGGTTCAGTATATTTTATAATATGAATTTTCGGGATTTGAATTGTTTTTGAAAAGTATAAGTTACATATATTTGTTTAAAACAAACTATATATGTATATTTTGTTAAACGGTTTAGGGTGAGTAAAACTGAGTTAACTCATACCAGCTTCGTAAGCTGACCGGGTTTGTTGATATAACCCGGTACACTATTCCACGGTGTAGGGGTTATACCTGCAGGTTAGGATAACCAGGAGTAATGCAAGGCTGCATATATTTTGTTGGGTTATAAGACTTCCGCTATTTTATGCTTCGCACTCTGAAGATTTATTTATGTAATATTTTGATGTATCAATTTATTATATAAATATTTGGTATGTAATATTCGACTCTTGTTTTGAGTTTGAAATTACAATGTTGGGCATGGAGTTGGTGTTGTGTACTTGAATTAAAAAGAAAAAAATTCTAGTGCATATTTGTATTTGATATTCCATGTAGTCACGTTTCCGAATTGATTGTAATTAAGGGCAAAATGCCTTATTAATTGATTTGAAAATCGGGGCGTGACAGATTGGTATCAGAGCAAAACAATGCTCTAAGGAAGTGATTGAGCAATGGAACGCTCTACTGTAATGAAACGAGTTGTTGAGTTGTGAAGTGAAGTTAGGGTTTAGAGCTTAGGATCGGTTTAGGGTTTGACGTTAGGTTCTTAGATTCATTCAAGTAATGGTTACTTCGTATGCTTAATTACGCACAGTATTTATCGAGTGATGGCCCGACCGCGGCGGATCCCCATCATGTGCTCTTCAGTGCTGTTGTGTTGTTAAGAATATAAAGTACAAATTACAATTCCGAAATTGATAGTCTTACATGGCTACATTTCTAATCCTCTCAACCGTACCCTGGATCAAACGACAGACTTGATCCACTGACCCTTTCTTGTTCTTCAGCAGCTCAGTAGAGATCTGTGTTGCTACCGTTACCAGACAACCAATGTATGGATTGTCTGAGACCCCTTCTGTTCTTCCAGCAGTAGGCATATCAGGTAGGATCGAGAAACCCGAAGTTAGGAATACAACTGTACCTAACTCACAACCGCCTAATAACTTCTGGACCGTTGACTGACTGATAGAGGCATAAATCACGTATGACCCTGTTGAATCAGTACAACTTTCTTGGAGTACGTAGGTGTCGTCGATTTGCATCAAGGTGACACAGTTGCGTGGGTCTTGACCCGTTGTGATGTGTGCAATCTCTTGGACTGTCTTGCCCAATGCTTGGTGGTCCCACTGGTTCCGAGTTTGTACGTCAGTGAAGAAGTCAAACAGCTTTCGGTGAGAGACATGATGTTGGAATATTGCTGTTGCAGTTCGAGTAAGACCATGGGGCTTATTCGGCCTATTCCAGATTTTGTTAGTGGAGACTCTTATCCCCGAACCCCTGAACTTGGTTTGTTCAGCTACCTTCCATTCATGAGCAGTAGAGTTGCCGATGCCTGTGCAGAAATCTGTCACTAATCTGCATGCCATCTGCAACAAGTTTCTTCTTCCTTCTACCGATGGTATGACACAAAAGTCTTGAGGTGGATGAGTGACAGCCGCAGAATAATTGAACCGTTCTGCTTGTCTCTGAAGTATTTCTACCCATCGCCTTGCTCCAAAGGCTAAGCCTGACTCCACTAGCGTTCTGTATGATTGGTGCATAAGTTGATCTCGTACATCAACATGTTCCACCCATACGACACGAGAGCTGCCGTTGAACAAATCTTGGATTAAGCATCCGGATGGACGCTTCTTGCATTGAGATCTGGGGTGTGGACCCAGATTTGAACTTAAACCCTCCACAGAGACATCAACTATGGCCCAACTCTGTTCTGTTTGTCGTTGACAATAACGAACAAAGTGAGTGACACGAGTGGAGACAGATGGAGTGGTTACCTGGAACTCGGCAGTCATGACTTGGATGGTGTCGTGGTAGTTTTCAGCAGTCCCTGTTGACAAGACATCAAGGATACTCGCCCTTGAAATGATGCTACTGAATATGGTGGACCATTGGTCCACATCCATGAAGAAATTCAAGAGTACGACAGGACTGAGAGGAATTGTGGCTGTGTAGCGTGAAGCTTCAGTTTGGAAGTTAGTAGGTGTAAGATCTATACCGTTAGTGAAGATTCTCTTGTACTCTGCTTCATTCAGGAACTCATGAAGCGTGGCAGAACTGGATTTGAGTGCAGAGATCCACAGTGGCGCAGCAGCAGATGCCATGATGATTAGCTCATCTCTGACCGACACAATGATCTCAGAAATCTTGGCTGTGTCTGCCACGACAGATGCTTGTTCAGGTTCTGAGTGGATGTTGATGTTGTCTGGTTGTTGGTGTGTAGAAGAAGAGTGAGGTGTGGACGACATACACTTTTGCACATCCCTCCTCATGTGAGACTTTTCCCTTGGACCAATGACTGCAGGAATTGGAAGAGTCTGAGGTTGTGGGGTAGTCTCTTCAATCCCTTTGAGTAGCTCACTATTGGGAGTAACTCGTTGTCCGCAGTGGTTGCAGTTGAGTCTGTTGATTGCAGCTTGGTACTGGCTAAGTTGAGCTTGAAGCTCATTGATTTTCTGTCTCAGCAGAAAATTTTGTTGACGAGTTGTTTGGGCAGGCGTTCGGGGTCGATGCTTTATCACCCAGGCAGAGACTTGTGCAAACGTTAACTTTATTTGGTCACCCAAATCTTGTCGCTGTTGAACAGTTGGCTGTGGAAAAGCCTCGACGAAGTCCTTCAATGCTTGGACTTGGTATTTGGTGAAGCTCTTCCTCAGTGGAATACGTTTGGATGAACTAGGTTCAGCTTGTGGAGATGATACTTGTGGACTTGGGGCTATTTCAATGGCTTCGTCTTCTGCTAGAAGCATGTCTAGCATGTCGATATCGTTGTCGAATTCGATTTCTGGTGAAATTATTTCATCTAAGCCCTCAAAGAATTGGCTTTCAGAGGGATCAGATTGAAGTAATTCACTGAACGAATTCACTTTACGTGACATGTTTGAGTTGGTGTAAATTTCTGAGAAGTGGAGTGAAGAAGTCCTCTTTGAAAGAGAAAGGAGGTTATGGCACTAATGGAAAGTATCTGTTAGTGGATGCGTAAGGTGTATATTTATGGTTGGTGGAGGATTTGAAAATTCAAAAGCAAAAGTGAGCGGCTGTTTACAGCTAATTGTCGGAGCCCTTGGAGATCGTGGAAGATTTTTTTTCCCCGATGCATGGATTTTCCACATACAGTTCCACTCTTGTGAGACCTCGCATCTTTTGAGGAATTAATTATGCGAAAGCAAAAGGAAAAGAGTCATTATGACCGGTGTTAGTGGAAGACTGAGTTTTTGTTGATTAAATCTTGTGGATTCTTGTATCGTGGGCGATACTTTTGAGTAATTGAGACAGATATGAGCAATAATTATTCTTAGTGGGTTGTTGAGTGCACCGCACTTACATTAAAGAAAGATTTCCCTTACGGTGGAAAGTTGTGTTTAAATACATGGGATAAGGAGTTGTGTTACTCACCTCATATCTGTTATCAAACAAACACTTCGACTAAATTTTTCTCTTGCAAAATGGTGAGCAAAGGAGAGTGCAGTAAGAGATCAAAGACTGATTGGAGTGAACTTCCGGTGGAGATCTGGAAATATATTTTCCAGTTGGTGGCTACCGCATCTCTGCAGAGCACAATGGAACTCCGTTGTGTCTCGAAGGACTTCAAGGAGTATGCCGATAGCTGGTCTACGTTGGCGGCGATCGACATGGATGGGTTCGATGGTGGATCCAGACCCACTGGTTCCATAGAAGCGGACAGGCAGGTGCGCATCTTCGCTAATCGATGCTGGGAAGCGAAGAACCCGGAGTCTCTGTTCCGATTGGGAATACGAGTACTCGTGGAGGCAGCGAACATATCTTTAGCCCTGGAGTATTTCGATGCGGCATGCAAACCAGGAACATTCTATGGTTCGCGTCCCAGTTCAGTGGTAGGTCATCATGTTGCATTTTATGCAGCATGTATGATTAAGATGATTTTAGGACCACGAGCCGAGCAGCAGAAAACGGTGCAGCGACTGTGTGAAACCCTCGACTGGTGGAGAAGCGGATGGAACATCTACTACTGTAGACAAGAAGTCGAGCGGATGATGCATCAGGCTGAGTTTTGTCATGAGCATCTACTGCTGTATTTTCCGTCGACTACTGCTTTCCTACCCGCCGGTAAATGTCTTACTTGTGGTGAGTCAAGTTTTTGGCGTCCTTTTGGCCAGGACATGTGGGATGTGGATGGAGATAGGCATGCAGCTAGAGAATGTTGCGACACTTGCAAGTGTTTCGTGGAGGCAGCATATTTCTACCAGCTGATGATGTATGGAATTCCGAGACATCCGGCCTCTTATCCACGAAGTCACTACTGGAGGTTCAAGGATGGCTTCTGGTAGTGTAAGCCCTGTGAGGCATCTTAAGAATCTGTAATAGAAGTGTGTGCAAGTTGTAGTTTCTTACCTTAAGTTGTGTTTGATTGTACTGCCCAGTTATTATCAATGAATGAAACTTTGGATTTCTGAATTGTGATTGTGATAACCTGGGAGTACTCTGCGTCCTAATTTCGGGACGAAATTTCTTTAAGGAGGGTAGACTGTAATACCCCGAAAATTTCCGTATTATTTTTATTAAATAGTTCGTGAAATTTGAAGTGAATTGGAGAGAATTCATATTTTTAGGGGTTTTCTTCGTAAAACGATAATTACGGCGGTAATTATAAGTTACACAAGGTTAATTAAGGTAACTTTTTATCCGTTGAGATTTTGGGAAAACTTCCTTCATGAAAGTTGTAGACCTCGTCGAATCGAGTTCGTAGGAATTTGGTTCATCGGAAATGGACATCGTATGAAGGAGTTATGGCCCTCGGAAATTAAACGATTTTCTATAAAACATGAAAATGTTTTATTTTTGGAAAACATTTTCTCTCTCCTCCCTCTCTCTCTCTCCCCGCGTCCTCCCTCTCTCTCTACACCCTGCAAATTCCGGCCACTTGCTCCGGCCACCTGCTCATCTCACCGCCCCCGCCATCATGTGCAGCGGCCGGCGGCGAGCTAAACCAGCCGGGCCGTGCCGGCTGCCTTGCCGGCGTGACGCCGCACGCGGCGGAGAAAGAAGCTGCCGACGGTCCCTTTTGTTTCCGACGTGATTCCGGCCACCCCGGAGCACTTCATGTACTGGGTTTTGAAGCCCTCAACCCCTGGAACACGATGGTGCCCTTGGATTTCACCGAAAACCACCGTAGGCGGCGGATTGAGCTCGAGAAGTTTTTGTTTTTCAAAAAGTCAACGCCGATTCCGGCCACTTCCGCTCCGATCCAGACTTTGAGGTAGTTACTAAACTTGTTGGGCTTGTTGAGTTCTACACACTGGTAAAATTTGGTAGCCATCGGACCACCTTGACCGGCGGCCGGCAGCCACCTCCGGCGGCGCGTCGGCGGCGCGTCAGGTCGGTCCGGGAGCAATTCTTTGCTCCGTTTGACTTGGTTCGTCGATACGAACAACTTTCGTGTTTTGACTTTTGTCAAATTCGGTCGTTTGATCAATGATCAATTAAGCGATAGTTATGGATCGTTAGATCCGTGATGATCCGACCGTTGGATCATCACCAATTTTGGATATGATGTTAGGATGCTAGAAATAAGCATGCTGTTGGATTTTGGAAGTTTCGGATTTTGTGTGGGACCCGTTGATGAATAGTAGACGTGGGACCCACGTTGACCGATGGTTGACTTTTGGTCAAATGGTCTCGATTAAATGTTCCGATGTCGTAGGAGACATTTGAGGAACATTTGGATTATTTTGGAAATGTATTATGCTAATTGGATATTGCATAATCATAGGTGTTTACGAGAAGTGTAGCTCGTGCTTGTCGATTCCTGGTTACTATTTGAAGACGCAGCAGGAATTAGAGGTGAGTGAATCTCACGATATTTTATATATGAATATTAATTCATATTGTGTTGTTTGCGAAAATAAATAATTATATTTATTTAAATGATTTTGCGATATATAAATTAAATACAGTTTTAATTTGATATATCAGCATGTGTGATTTTGTGTTAAAACAATATTTGAAAGTATTCATTTTATTGTTTTAATTGGTGGATTTTGTGGGAACAATATTTCAAAAATTATGATATTGTGTTTGCCTACTCGAATGTTTTTGTAGCCAATGGGTGAAGGTTAGAGCTTTAGACTGTGTAGCCAATGGGTGAAGGTTAGAGCTCTAGACTGTGTAGCCAGTGGTGAAGGTTAGAGCTTTAGACTGTGTAGCCAGAAGGTGAAGGTTAGAGTTCTAGACTGTGTAGCCATGTATTCATTGAAAACAAAGATGAATACTTTATGTAATAAAGGAGAAGAAAAATGGTATTCTCGCTTTATCTTGATGTATTAAAAGGAGAAGAAAAATGGTATTCTCGCTTTTAATCATTTGAAGTTGATTGTGGTTTTGTGTGAGTATGATATGAATTTGCTTCTTAAATATTTGAAGCATTGATTTATTGAATTACAATTCTTGGAGAATTATTGAATTGTATTTTGAAGTTTTTACTTCTTTAAAAATTGAAGTAATTATTATTATGATTTACGATTCTTAAAAAGAAAGAATCATAATTTTGGGAAATGATTTTGGGGAAAGTTTATATTGTTTAATATTCTGAATTACCCTGGGATTAACATACACGTTTATGGGACGTGTGGGGTTAAAATACGTGATATGGGGCGCGTAGGTTCAGTATATTTTATAATATGAATTTTCGGGATTTGAATTGTTTTTGAAAAGTATAAGTTACATATATTTGTTTAAAACAAACTATATATGTATATTTTGTTAAACGGTTTAGGGTGAGTAAAACTGAGTTAACTCATACCAGCTTCGTAAGCTGACCGGGTTTGTTGATATAACCCGGTACACTATTCCACGGTGTAGGGGTTATACCTGCAGGTTAGGATAACCAGGAGTAATGCAAGGCTGCATATATTTTGTTGGGTTATAAGACTTCCGCTATTTTATGCTTCGCACTCTGAAGATTTATTTATGTAATATTTTGATGTATCAATTTATTATATAAATATTTGGTATGTAATATTCGACTCTTGTTTTGAGTTTGAAATTACAATGTTGGGCATGGAGTTGGTGTTGTGTACTTGAATTAAAAAGAAAAAAATTCTAGTGCATATTTGTATTTGATATTCCATGTAGTCACGTTTCCGAATTGATTGTAATTAAGGGCAAAATGCCTTATTAATTGATTTGAAAATCGGGGCGTGACATTTCGTCTTTTTCAGTCTCATCTTTCTATTAAATTCGCCTAAAAAAATATCATATTGTTTTAACTTAATTTTTAACGGTTTGCATTTAAAGTAAATTTATTTATTAATTCTAAACCCAAAAAAAAAAAAACACAAACAATTATTAAAAAAAAAAATCCTTTGCTATGTGTGTTATGCCCAACTCTATAAATACTAACTCATTTCTTTATAATTTTTAACACCAAACTTCCTCCATCTCCTCTAATTTTTCACCCAACTCTATAATTATTTTGTTGCTGAAAAATAATAATTAAAAAAAATATTTAATTTTTATATTTTAAAACACATTATTATAGAGTATTAAAATAAACCAAACAAACAAAACTATAGCACCCCCAATATTTGGGGACTAAATGGTCGAAAATACCCCTGAAATTTGAGACACATGCCCGTCATGTGACCAATTTAACGGAATTTTTTACGGAAGTAGCAAATGGTAAAACGGAGGATAAGTATAGGTACCAAATTGTCCACTTTGTTACACTAGGTACCAAATTGTCTAGACCATTATACTTCAGGTATCATTTTGGGTATTAACCCTAAATAATAAGTAGTTAATTGTAATTTTCAGCTTATAGAAGCTATCTCTTACTAACTTTGATAAGTTATTGTGAAATGGTTGAAAACTGTTTCAAACTTTTTACCAAACAACTTTTGCTGCTTAATTAACTTACTTGTTGAGCGATTTTTTGATAAGTTAGATTATGCCAAACTGGCCCTAAGATATCATGAAAATGTAGTCCATCCATCGATGGATGAAATTATAGTCACTACAAGAAAAACAACCTTAATTACTTGACACTAAGATAGTTGATTATTTTCACCATATGAGAAGCTTTGACGCTTATTAAAAAGCGTCAATGTACTATTTCATGCAAAGTTTCCTGACAGGGGCGGCCCTGGCTAGGTCTCCGCACACGACCGCGTTTTCTAAAGGGCACCAGCAATCTACCACGGGTCTTGTTTGATTCATTTTGCAACGTGCTTTTTTTCTTTAAGCTAGCTTGTCTCATCCCTTACCGCCACCATCAGCACCCCTTCACCACCAACATTTACACTATCCCTCCTACTACCTGATATTCCCAACCACTTTCATTTAACCTCTTATTGTCACTATACCTGATATCTTAACTCCCTCTCTCCCCAACCACTTTCATCTTAACCCATTCACCATCACAGTCACCTTAGCTACCCCATCAGTTCCATCACGGCCACCCTATTTTCTCATAGGGGCCTGGTTTAGTCAAATCCATTTAAGGCCTAATTCATTGTTTGCTCTGTCCCAACCCAAATGGGTCTAGAAGGAAATGGGAGTTTTTAATGAAAATAACTGTACCAACGTTCAAAGTACTAGAGCGTAACACCCTGCAAGTCAGAGTGTTTTAATCTTATCGAAAATTATTCTATGTACGGTCCGTGCAACATCACGTTCAATCTCAGCCGTCCAAATAGAGATCCAACAGTTCAGTTTTGTTTGACTAATTTGATCATAACAGTTGACCGTTAAAAATCATGATCGTGTGCATCTCAGCGCTATGTGCATGTGCACGTTCCGTGCATGGAATACCTTCCCTAATCTTATCTCTTAAGGATCTTGTGGTATGAAAAAATTCCTGTAAAAGAGTACCAAGCTATATTGCAAAAGAAATACTAATTTTTCTGCTTAGGGCACCCTAAAACATAGGGCCGGCCCTGTTTCCTGGCACCTAACAAGTGCGTCAACTTTATGGTAGAATAGAGGGGGATTTGACTCTACTCATTTCTTATTTGTCACTAGGTGCCACTCTCTTCTTTCCCACATAGAATTCTGCAATCATATACTGCGTACGGATCACGTCAAGTAAGGAAAGTGTTTAAACTTGATGGATTATACGTACCCAAAAGATTAGTGGTGGACCAACTCTAGGTAATAGAGAAACTAAAAGCACATACACAACTAAAAATATATAACGAAACTATAAACAATCAAGGCACTCAAGCCCAACCTTCAAGAATTTATACCCCTTTTTGTAACACTGGTATTCTTGACTCTTTTTTAACCATCGAAAAACCCTTTTCTTGACGGTTTTGGGCCATCATTTATGTCGATTCTTCTTATGGTGGGTTTATAACAGGGTAAAAATCTAATTTGGTACCGGAACTATTGTGAAATGTACTTTTTGATATCAACAATTTTTTTTTACCCAAAATGGTAACTGAACTATTGCACCGTTACCTAAAATGGGACCTCCGTTAACTTGGTCGTTAAGTATGGTCCAATTATGTACCATTTTAGGTAATGACACAATAGTTCAGGTACCATTTTGGGTAAAAAAAAAATTGTAGGTCCAAAAAGTAGCTTTCGTAATAGTTCAGGTACCAAATTAGGTTTTTACCCTAGTCCAATTAAGTAGTATTTCTCATCTAAATATGCGCCATGTAGGCGAACTTAACGACCAACTTAACGGAGATACCATTTTGGGTAACGGCACAATAGTTGAGGTACCATTTTGGGTAAAAAAAAATTGTAGGTACCAAAAAATAACTTTCACAATAGTTCAGGTACCAAATTGAGTTTTTACCCTTTATAACATTAAGATGTTTTGGTAGCTAGTGAGTTTATAACATTAAGCTACGTAAGTCACTTATGAATATTAATGAGACAGACACCATATATGTTGCATAAGAATATGATACGTAAGTACACCATTGTTCTCGTTTTCATTCTCATTCCTCAAAGAATGTTGCAGACTCGGCCATCATCAAAGAGACCATATCCAACAGCAACAAGCTGACATTGATTACAACATGGAGGGAGATCAAATGAAACAGAACCACTCGTAGGTTGAGCCGACGTCGTTGATTTAGAAGGTGGCTTTGGTGGCGGTTCCGGTCCAACACTTAAAATTTCTGCATTTTTGCCGATCTTCCTTGGTCGTTTTACAATAAACACCGGATCAACAACCCCCACAACTGTTAGTGTTCCCTTCTCACCATCTACAGCCACCATATCAATTCCTGCAGCATGTACGTAGTTAGACCATTATACATAATAGATTAAAAAAAAATCCAGGTGATTAATTACCTATATATAATATATAGCTACCTTAATTACCTGTAAGCTCTGTGACGGCTTTTAGTGATCTGTCTTGCAAATCTGGCAATTAATGATGACTTTTACCACAGTTTTCTGTATAGTACACTGCATATATACATGACATAGAAACAGGCATGAAATCAAGTTAAGGCATAAGAATTAATTAACCTTTTAGTACCTTCATGGTGGAAGCTGTGAGAGAACTGGGTAGATAAAACAATCATCATGTACCTAACCAATATTTATACATAAAACTCCCTGAATTATGTCCTCAGAAATTATTATTGTTGTGAAATATCTGAAAACCTAGCCTTGAGGGAAGCGTGGCATGACTAGCTGATGCAAAGTGCTCATTTTTGTAATCTCTCATTTTAAGGGGCCCATATAGAAATTTATTGAAAAAACAGCGTACCAACTGTGACAGTCGAACAAATTGACTAATAAACAATTAAGTCTCCTCCTAGCTAGCTAGCTAGAGGATAATTATATCTCTATCTACGATATATACCACTAAATATCGCTAGCTTTCGATAAGCGGTGCGCGCAAGTTATAGGACTTGAATAGTTGACTCACATTGATTTCTCCATTTGGTGTAAAAGTTTGAGCATTCAATTCAAAGCTAATCGTGATCAGTGGCGAAGTCAAAAATTTGTCTTTTTATGCATTTTTTTAGACGGGGGAGGGGGGACTGGTCTTTTTATGTTCACGATATACTCTCAAACATGGCATGCTCCTCTTATATAGCGTACGATCTGAAATTTACACCTTTTAGTTTGAACTAAAAAAAAACATTACCATGACGAAAATAATGTCTGCTAGGGTTTGCTTTCTCTCATGGTGGCGGAACCTAGTGTTTGCCCTAACCGTCTGTCTCTTGTCTCTTGCTTCTAAGGGGCGATATGATCCGATTGGACGCCTCTCCATTGTAGTGTTGCCTCGACTGTATTCGGGTTACGGCTGGGTCTTTCTCTTTTTCTCCTTCTTCAGTATCTTGTCATGGTGGTCATGGTGCAATTGTTTTCTCGTTGGTGGTGCCGGCCTTTGAAGGGGGCTGGGATCTGATTGGTGGTGATACCCTTGGTGCTTCGCTAGACTCCATGGGTGCCCATGATGAAAGAAATCGGAGGCTCGTTTTTCTATGGCGGGTTTGCTTGGTTTTGGTCATGTTCGGCGATCTGAGGGCGGCCACAACTGGTTGGTCACATCGGGGGCAAGGGTTTTTTCTTTTTTCTTCTGAAGAATTTTCTATTTCTTTTATCATCAGTGTAGCCTCGTTAAAATTTTCCACTTAAAAAATTCATTGGTACAAAAATCCGAAAAAATGGGAAAAGATTGCTATTTTTTTTTAGAAAAATAGAAACTTTATTAATCAATAGAGGATTACAATCCTTACCATGAGTATCTTAAGAATGAGCAATACAGACCACACAAGTGACCTAATCGATGATTATAAACCTAAAACTCTAATAGATTATTCGAAACCTAGAACAATACATACACCATACATTAATATTGCTGTCAGCAATCGCTAACTCCAACATGAAAACAGTGCTATTATTCATTTTCCTCGAGAAAAAGAAACATCAAAAGGAATTGGTAGATATATGAAATTATGAATTATGAAATTGACTCATACATTCACATTGTATATATTATGCACCCCGAATGTATGAACTATTGAAGCCCAATTCTCACAAAAAAAAAAAAAAAACCATTTAGGCCCTCCTCCTCAAAGGTTCGGACCCAAGTTTTTTCCTCCTCAGAGGATGTTGCACGCTCCACCATCAAAATAAGGAGCATAGCTGACACCAACAAGCTGACATTGATTACAACATGAAGGAAGAAGGAATACAGGTGGAAATTCCTTAGGTTCCGACGGCTTAAACGGTCCGACACTTATAATTTCTGCTACTTTTCCGGCCTTCCTTAGTCGTTTCACCACCAACACTGGATCGACATCCCCCACAACTGTCAATGTTCCCTTCTGACCATTTAGAACCACCCCATCAATTCCTGTTCAGCCATGCATCATGCATGCATACACATTAGTTCATTACCAGTTAAAATAAATAAATAAATAGAGGCGCTTGTTGTTTACCTATAATCTTGGCAATGGCTTTTAGTACATCTGTCTTGCAAATCTGGCAATTGATGTTGACTTTTATCACAATATCCTGTGGTGTTCGTATATGCATTACCATATAGAAGCAGGCATGAAAACACAAAAACAAAGGAAATGAGCCAGAAACTTAGAAGCTTATTATTAAAAATGGATATTAAAAAAGGATGAATGAAAATTGACATCCGCCATTGATATGATGCATTACCTGCTTCATGCTGGCTTGCAGCTGATCGAGAACTGGTGGTGGATTCAAAACCAATTCCAACTTAATTATATATAGAAGACATTCAGGGATGTCGGACATCACTGGTTTTGTACTATATGATCTTAGTCTCTTTTGATGTCCTACAGAAAATAAATTTTTAATAAATATTTAACGATAAAAGTACAAACCAAGTTGCTAATTAGGTTTAGGGAGGACTGATATGGATGAGTAAACAAGTATATAGTTTTGACTGCTCTGCTCTCCTCCAAATGGCTAAAAAAATTTCAATTTGAAATTTTTTTTTATTATCAAAATGATCCTTGAAGAACGACCTAAAATATAAACAGTTTTTATCATTAGTTTGCACGTTAGAATGAGAATGTTCGCATTTTAATACAATGTGAACGTTCACACGTGAAGAAGACTGTATATATATATATATATTCTATCTTCTGGGCTCTACCGCTCTAGCCGTTTAACATGGGCACAATGCAGCAGTACGTACCCTTTACATATATGATATGAACTATCTTACATACATTGACTTCCCTATGAGGACTGAGTTTGTTATGATGAAGAAGGGTTCAAACTTAGAAACCGTTCTAATCGAAGACACCGCGGACACTGTAATGACCTAGTGGGCATCTGATCAACGATTGGCCTATAATACCTAGTGGAGAAGAGTTGGATGATCAACTATTGGCCTAGACTATATATACGAAGGAAACCGCTCGGAAAAACTAATATTGCATGTTACACGTTAAAGTTTAATGCAAATTGCTACCAGTGAAGCAATCTAATTGGGTTTTAGCTAGTAATATTCAACACCATTGTAATTCATTAATTAATCACTTAGTTGACCTCATCACGGTGGCAATGGCAATATACTATCCCCTCTTATGATTTAAATTGAACTACGTACTAATACAATTTTAGGTTGACGGGCATCTTTTGGTTAATTAAGGACCACTTGATCTTGATCTTATAATTATTTGGATGAAGAAACTTCCGATATGTAGCTTCTATTATAATTGTTAATTAAGGACCTCTTTACAATTAAATTACATTACAACTTATATCCAATGTATAATTTTTTTTGGAAAAAGATTGTTGGCCTCATTAAGGCCTAAGATGTGGAGGCCTCAATCATATGTGGCATGCCATATCATTGACCAATTGTGAAATTATGTTACTTAGATACCACATCATTTTAGGCAAAAGTCTATCATATCCATTCTATATCTAATGGTTATTACTTATTCAAGTTTAAAACTTATCGATTAATTATGCTTACAAATATATATAATTAATTATTCTTACAAATATAAGGAAAAACAATTTACACATTAATTTAAATTAAGCATATATCTGAATTTATCCATTAATTATCCTTATCAATCAATTTACTCATTAATTGACATTAAACATATGTACGAATTTACTCATTAATTGATTCTTTTTCCAGATTTGAAGATCAAACAAAATCTTTTATTTTTGGATCGAACAAAATCTTTTTTTTATGAACATAGATTCACTTTATAAAATATATATTATAGATAAATGAAAACAAAAAACCTAGCAATTTTATAGTGATTATTGAGAATCGAAACAACAATTTTAAGGTTTAGGGATTAGGGGTATGGTAGATTTAGGGTTTAGGGGTAAGGTAGATTTTGGATTTAGGAATTAGGGGTATGGTGGATTTTGGGTTTAGAGATTAGGGGTATGGTCGATTTAGGGTTTAGAGATTAGGGGTATGGTCGATTTAGGGTTTAGAGATTAGGGGTATGGTGACAATTTTAGAGGTTTGGCGTTTAATAATTTTTCTTTTTCTTTTGTATTTTAGATTGCAAGTGATAAATATATAAAATGATAAAATTTAATTCAAAATTTGAAAGGGCAATATTGGTTTTGTAATATTTGACATTGGAATAAATATTAACATGAATTTAAAAATATAATTTATTTTATATGACATTGCATGCCACATTGAATTGAGGCCTCCACATCTTAGGCCTTAATGAGGCCCCCTAGCATTGCCCATTTTTTTTTAACAAGAACTGCACTCTCTTTCATACCTTGTTCCAAAAGTACCAGCAAACCACGATAAGGGCATCTCACCCGCACATTAATTAACAACAAAAACACACCAATCATGAAGCAATTAGTCCGCAGAAACAACGCCAAAATAATGGCACAATAGTAAGACCACAACCCCCGTCCTCACTAGAAAACCATCTTAAAAACAAACCGCGAAACTCTAGCTCAACAGATCGAGTAGGGATTTGAACTAACCAATAACCAAAAAATGAAACTGGAACAAAGCTAGAAAGTAAAGTATCTATGCCACTACGACCCGCATCCCACCTCCAAGAATCTGAAGCCAACCTCCCAACGAGTCCGTCAAAACCAGCGGCAACATAGAAGGATATAGAGCACTTCCACGGACCAAAAATCCTGAAAAATAAAACTTTAAAGATAGAAGAAAGAAAGAAAATGAGAAGAAACTCACAAGGGTGGAAAGAGGCGCCTTTGGACGAAAAGCAGGGAAACAAGGGAGGCTAGGGTTTTTTTTTTTTTTTTTGTTCTTTTGGTTGACCCGTCCAACATGTGTACTTAACTACTTATAGAAGACATTTTTTTTAAATCAACAAGGAAAAAATGAAGGAGATTAATCATAACACTTTGTTTTTCTATGTCTCGAATTCTCTCAAGTTCTCAAGTTTTATATGTTCTTTTTTAAGCAAGAGTAGTGGTATGTCTCGAATTGTTTTTGTTGCTTTTCAAATGTTTTATTAATAATAACCATTTAATTATTATTCTTCTGATAAATCACAAAGTTGATAGACTCCCCAAAAAGCTCTGCTAGAGTTTTGAGGGAGAAACATGACGGCGAGTCTCGTTGTCGGGTTTAGCGGTCAAGCATTGAGATTCGTCTGGTCCACATGTTATGATCTTGGGAGGTTTCTAGTTGTGAGACTATTTCAGGCGTTTGGTGATATCTGACGTGAAGGTCTTTGGGCTTCAACTCTTTCGTAATGTTTTGGGATTTTGTGCTTTTAGGTTGTTGGTTGATGGATCGTAGGCTCTTACGGCGATGGGTTTAGCTGGGGGTGGATTAATTACATAATGGATTTGGTAATGTTTTGCCTAGTTGTATCATCTGAATCTGATTGGGTCTAACCTTACATCTATTAGGTCGTTTGCGGTGGTGGTTTTTTTGCCAAGGTTTGCATGGGTCAGAAGGCTTCCTAGGCTTGGTGTTGTGAAATTCCGGTACGCCGGATTGTCCCAACAACGGTATAGTCGTCATCTCCACTAATCGGAGAGAATACACAAATTAAAACTTAAACTCTCCACAACCTAGGTTCTAACTTTTGCACAAGCAAAACTGCAAAACACAATTGATAACAATATATATGCAACAAGCACAATCAATTGCACAACCTAGAATCCCAAAGTGTGCATCAAACTAGCACACCACGGACTATATATATCTATGTATGAACAATTAAGCACAATATAATAGATAAACAAACACAAAATCAACACACAAGATTGGTCACCCGGAACCTCTACCACTAGAGGAAAACCGGAGGGGACCCGTACCCCATGCTCTTGAGTAACACTATGAAAGCCAAATCGGCAACACGTCCAAGGGGGCACTCGGTCCCAAACTCTACACTATCTACCTATAGACTAGTGGCAGCTCTAACCTTGTGTAGTCTCGTTTGCTCTTCAAGCGAAACCTCCTCAAGCTACTTCGATTGGCTTCACCGACGCGAAGAACCTCCAACCGCAAGTGTGTGTGTGTGTGTGTGTATGAATGAATGAATATGAATTCAATTTGATTAACACAAGCAAATCACAAGGAACATTTGCTTGCATTAACCAAACCGAATTGAAAAGCCTTGAATATGATTCAAGGGTTAACTTAGTTATTCACAAGTAACAAGAAACAAAGAGATTGAAACTAATGATTCAATCCTTCAACTCAGCAATTCAACAAGAAACAATTGCTAGAGTTGAATAGAATCTCTTAAATCCTATAACATAAGCTAAACAAGCAACTATGTGCAAATCAAAGTGTTTAGCAAGGATTAAACATGGAGATCAAAAGAGTGGAATCCTATACATGGAACTAGACTCACTCATATACCAGAAAACTCTCTCAAAGTGTATTTTGACTATGGGGAAAAAGTTCTAACCGAAATGAATCGTCCAAAGTTCTATTTATAGAGAACTGGACAAAAATATGTGATCGATCGCCCGAAAGGATGCGATCGATCGCACTACACAAAATCAGCACAAAAATGTTATGTGCAATCGATCGCGGGCAAGGATGCGATCGATGGCGTAGTGCAAAAATAATTACCAGAAGCTACTAGAAGTGTAAAACCTCATTTGCGATCGATCGCATAACATGTTGCGATCGATCACACGAAAAGTCCCAACGGACATATTTTGAACTGCAATGGTCATAAAAATCCAATGGACATAATTGCCACGTGGTGCGATCGATCGCATGAACAGTGACGATTGATCGCCAGGCATAAAATAGCCTTAAACATAAAGGAATGCTAATCAAAACAAATCTATAAGAAGATCTAGCAATCCTAATATCATAAACTCAAATGTATGAACCAATGCATTCAACATTTGAGCCGGTCGCGTTGCGACCGGATGCTTATAAAATAAGCAAGAGAAATTTGTGTGATTTACGACACAAGTGTGGCAATCAAGCATCCTATGCTTATGTGATTCACATCATAAGTGAAAGAAAAACAACCTAGATAAACCTAGGACAACAAGGAAGACTTAATGTCAAGTGTGGCAATTAAGTATCCTATACTTATGTGATTTACAACATAAGAAAGGCTAACAAGCAAACATAGATAAACCTAAGACAACAAGGAAGACATAATGTGAATGAAATGCATGTGCATATGCATAAGTCATACCTTGAAGAGCTTGAACGAAACCTTCGATGACTAATGATCGAAGTCCGGAGAAAAGACCGGATAAGAATGACGTCTTCACAAACCATCTCAAGTAAGAACAACCTAAGCCACGACACCTAATTCCTAAACAATCTAGCATAGAATACAAAACAAATGCTAATACAAGGGAAGAGGTTTTGTCAAATAGGAAATAGCCAATAGCAAATATTTTTCCCTTACATGTTGTCATTACCAGTTTTATTTATGCTTATCTGCTTCCACCTACTCGGATTGTGCCAACTCAAGATTTTTGCTCTATATGGCATATCCTGGACAGTTGCCCTCTACTTAAGCCCAATGAAAAAGGCACTGGGATCACCTATTTTTTAGTAGGACCTTAATAAGGCACTAGGCTCTGAATTCATACTTTTTCTCCTTAGAGTATGTGCATCCATAAAACCTAAAAGCTAAAGTCTAAATTAAAATTTAAGTTCTCAAATCGATACTAGTCATCAATTTAGACCTCGTATTAATTTTATGTTTCCAGTTATGAAGTCTAAAGCCTAAATTTTGTGTTTCCAGCAACGTTTCTAGCTGTTTAATTGTTATTGGTTTTAAGAAATGCTCTTGTTTATGGCTGATAGCAACTTGCATAAGCTTGACCTCACTGTTAGCCTAGCTTTAAGCTCTGTTCAATTTAGCTTATTCAAGAAACTGACCTGTAATTAGCCTAGTCTAAACTCACCCCAGTGGAGCTGATTTTGGATAATTTGAGCCTATATTTTAGTGGGTTGGTTACTAAATGTTAATTGGAGCAATGAGAAAAGTCAAGTGTCAAGATTTTAGAGGGAGACAAGGAAGGAAAGTTTCTCCCAATCTGGGGCCCCTTAATTTCGATGAATTTTTCTATCGTCCCGTCACGGCACGTGACATATGTGACTGGTCACTATGATTGGTGGCTGTGTAATAAAATAATTAGTGAGTAATAAAATATTGAGTGGAGAAATCATAAATTATTGAGGCCACCAATTATAATAGCCCGTCACATATGGCACGTGATGTGACGGGACCATAGAAAAATTTCTCAGAATTAAGGGACCCCAGATTAGGAGAAACTTTCCTTCCTTGTCTCCCTCTAAAATCTAGACACTTGACTTTCTCATTGCTCCAATTAACAGTTAGTAACCAACCCACTAACCCCATTAGTATATGAGAAAGGACAAGTGATGAGCTTTAGTGGTCCACAGGGTTCTGCTTGATCTATTGTATATTTAATAGTGTTTTCAGTGGATTCCTTATATTTAATATTACTAAATAATTTTTTATTTCATTGATCCGGACTACCATAAAAATATGATCCGGAACCATACAATAATTTCTCCAAGGTACAAGGATGGTCCCAAGCAATTTCTTTTTCCATGATTTTTTTAATGTCAGACAGAGAAATAGTCCTCTGAAACCAGCAGATTTAATTAACACCTTGAAGAAAACCATCAACAGTCTGAATTGCTTGTTTCTTGTCACAACTCATTATTAATAGGGTAAAAATCTCAAATGGTACCTGAACTATCGCGTAAGGTATTTTTTAGTACATACAAATATGGTACCTGAATTATTGTGTTGTTACCAAATATGGTAGCTTCGTTACTTTTTTTTGTTAAATTGGCCTATGTGGCATAAATTTGGGGGGGGGGGGGGGGGCAAAATGGTCTGCACAACCAGTAAAAACTTCAAATGGTACCTGAACTATCACGTAAGCTATTTTTTAGTACCTACAAATTTTTTTTACCAATTATGCTACCTGAACTATTGCGCTGTTACCGAATATGGTACATCCATTACTTTTCTTGTTAAATTGTGACATGTTTATTTTTTTTGGGGGGGGGTGGGGGGGGGGGGTGATGTAGAACGCTTGGCGGCTGAGATCGAAGAGCAAATGGACCGAGCCAAAGGCAAGATTGGTACTGTGCAGATTTGGCGTTCTAGCTCCAAATGATTATTATAATATGTTTCCGAGAAGGGAATCGTGAGACGAAGCCAACATAGTGCTATGCCCTTACGTATGACCTTTTTCGGGCATCCGAGGTCGTCTTGGACCTCAAAACAGCATTTTAATATTTTCGTAATTTTGGGAAAGTTTTTAGTTTTTTATATTTTATTTTTAATTAAACCCGTAGGCTTGATTAGACCTTTTGTTAGCGCCCTAGGGTTTATTTTCGTATTTAAGCATCCTTAACTGGTTGTTTAACCTATCTTTTCAATTAATAAAACTTTGAGTTTACTCAACTTTCCTGGTGGATTCCAGAACTTCTCGTGGATTCGAGAAACCCTAGTCTTGTGGATTCAAGGCTGCCGTTGGTGGATGCCAACGTGATATTTTCCGCTGTATCAAGTGGCATCAGAGCAGGATTTTTTCCTGGTTATCAAATTGTATTCATGGGTGATCAAGCTCCTGTTACCAGAGCAGAGTTCAATGCTCAGAATACTCGTTTAACTACGATGGCAGAACAGATTGGATAAATTCGGGATTTGTTGCTTGGCAATAACAACAACAACAACAACAATAATCGAAATCGTGGAGGACAGCCACAGGTAGGGGTTGACGATTCTGATTCAGAAGAAGATATGTCAATTGCTGGTAGTGAAAATCAGATTAATCAAACTGATTACAAGATGAAGGCCGAAATTCCAACCTTTTCAGGACATCTAAAGATTGAAGATTTTCTTGATTGGCTGGTAGAAGTTGACAGATTCTTTGAGATGATGGATGTGCAAGAAGTGAAGAGGGTGAAAATGGTCGCTTTCAGACTCAAGAGTAGTGCTGCTGTGTGGTGGGATCAATTGCAGCAATCTCGTCTGAGACAAGGAAAGAAACCGGTTCAAACATGGAGGAGAATGAAACAGCTTTTGAGAGAACGGTTCCTCCCTGCAGATCATGAGCAACTACTCTATCGCATGTACATAGATTGTGTACAAGGCAGTAGGACGGTAGACGAGTATACAGATGAGTTCTTGAGGTTGGCAGAACGAAATCAATTAGGAGAGACCGAACCGCAGAAGGTGGCGAGATACATGAGTGGATTAAAGCCATCAATTCAGGAGAAAATCGGATTGCAAGTTGTGTGGAGTGTTGCTGAAGCTCAAAATTTGGCATTAAAGGCAGAATTGATGGAGAAGACGAAGAAACCTTTCTATTCTCCCAATGATAGAGGAAGACAAACTCCTATACCTGATAGGGTTGTTATCCCTTTCAAAGGAGGAGAAAGCAGCAAGGCTTTTGTGAAGACCGGGAATACCAATCAAAACCAGAAGGCCAATCCGTATGCTAAACCTACTAGAGATATATGTTATCGTTGCAAGAAGCCTGGTCATCGTTCCAATGTTTGTCCAGAACGGAAGAGAGTGAATTTAGTGGAGAATGAAGGAGAGAACGATGAGGAGGAAGAAAATAGAGACGATGATGACTATAACAGAGTTGAGTTTGCCATTGAAGAGGGGCTGGAAAAAGTTACCTTGATGTTGCAGAGTGTCTTGTTGGCGCCAAGAGAAGAAGGGCAGCGCAACAACATATTTCGCTCTTCATGCTCAGTGAATAACAAGGTATGTCAGGTAATTGTAGACAATGGAAGCTGTGAGAATTTTGTGTCAAAGAAGCTGGTAGAATATATGCAATTACCTACAGAACCTCACCCTAGGCCTTACAAACTAGGATGGGTAAAGAGAGGTCCGCAAGCAGAGGTTACAACGTCATGCAAGGTTCCTATTTCTATTGGTAAGCATTATCGTGATGAGGTGATGTGTGACATGATTGACATGGATGCTTGTCATATACTGTTAGGAAGACCTTGGTAATATGATCTGGATGTTACTCACAAGGGTAGAGATAATGTGATGATGTTTACATGGAATCAGCACAAGATTGCTATGGCCCCGTCAAACACTATCGAGGATCCCAAGAAAGAGAATTCGAGTTTCCTCACCATTACCGACAATGAACACGAGCTAGACAAGGCCTTAAAGGAATCCAAGACCATCTTCCCTATAGTGGTCAAGGGTTTATTGGCAGCATAGAAGCAAGAGGAAGAGATACCTAAGGAGATTTGGGGGTTGCTGAAAGAGTTTACGGAACTGATTTCAGATGATGTTCCTAACGAGCTTCCACCCATGAGAGACATTCAACATCAGATTGACTTCATTCCAGGAGCTAGTTTACCCAATCTGCCACATTACAGAATGAGTCCTAAGGAGTGTGAGATATTGCGGGAGATTATTGAGGATCTGTTGAAGAAAGGGTTCATTCGGGAGAGCATGAGTTCATGTGCAGTTCCTGTCTTGCTGGTGCCTAAAAAGGGAGGAACGTGGATGATGTGTGTAGACAGCAGAGCCATTAACAAGATAACAATCAAGTACAGATTTCCTATTCCCCGCCTAGAAGACATGCTTGATGAGTTGAATGGTTCAAAGTGGTTTTCAAAAATAGACTTGAGGAGTGGATATCACCAGATTCGAGTCAAACCCGGAGATGAGTGGAAAACAACGTTCAAGACTAAAGATGGGCTGTATGAGTGGCTGGTGATGCCATTCGGGTTGTCCAATGCTCTTAGCACTTTCATGAGGCTTATGAATCAGGTCCTTCATCCTTTCATTGGTTCTTTTGTCGTTGTTTATTTCGATGACATTCTTATTTATAGTAAGCATAAAGAAAAGCACCTAGAGCATGTGAGGGAGGTTCTGGAAGTGTTACAAGAGAACAAGTTGTACATTAATCTGAAGAAGTGCACTTTCTGTACCAGCAAGCTACTATTTTTAGGGTTTGTGGTTGGAAAAGAAGGCATAGAGGTTGATGAAGAGAAATTGCGTGCAATTAGAAAGTGGCCAGCCCCTACAACAGTTTCTGAAGTGAGGAGTTTTCATGGATTGGCTACCTTTTACAGACGTTTTGTGAGAGATTTCAGTTCCATCACCGCGCCAATTACTGAATGCATGAAGAAAGGCAGGTTTCATTGGAGTGAGGAACAAGAGAAGAGTTTTGCACTTATCAAAGAGAAACTTTGTACCGCACCAGTTTTAGCTCTTCCTGATTTTGACAAGATATTCGAGGTCGAATGTGATGCTAGTGGTGTTGGAGTTGGGGCTGTTTTGTCCCAAGAGAAAAGAGCAGTTGCATTCTTTAGTGAGAAACTGAGTGAGGCTCGCCAGAAGTGGAGCACTTATGATCAGGAGTTCTATGCAGTAGTGAGAGCTCTACGGCAATGGGAGCATTATTTGATTCAGAGGGAGTTCATCCTATTCACTGATCATCATGCCTTGAAGTTCCTGAACAGCCAGAAGCATGTGAATAAAATGCATATTAGATGGGTGACGTTTCTGCAAAAATTAAAACTTTTGTGATTAAGCATAAATCTGGAACTCTCAACAAGGTAGCAGATGCATTAAGCGGGCGAGCTAGTTTGTTGGTTACTTTATCCCAAGAGGTAATCGGTTTTGAATTTTTGAAAGAGTTATATGAAGCAGATGACGATTTTAAGCAGATTTGGGAGCAGTGCATTCTCAAGGAACAACCAGTTGCTGGTTTCTTTATTAATAAAGGGTATTTGTTCCGAGGAAATCAGTTGTGTGTCCCCATATCATCTCTTAGAGAGAAGCTAATTCGAGATTTACATGGAAGAGGTCTAAGTGGACACATAGGGAGAGACAAGACAGTTGCAAGCTTGGAGGGGCGTTATTACTGGCCTCAATTGAAGAGGGATGTCAACAATATTGTGAGGAAGTGTTATACTTGTCAGGTATCTAAAGGTCAATCCCAAAATACTGGTCTTTATATGCCTTTACCTGTCCCTGAAGATATTTGGCAGGATATTTCTATGGATTTTGTGTTGGGTCTCCTGCGAACACAAAGGGGAGTGGATTCTGTTTTTGTTGTGGTGGATAGATTTTCCAAGATGACTCACTTTATTGCTTGCAAGAAGACTGCAGATGCTACAAACATAGCCAAACTATTTTTCAGGGAGGTAGTTCGTTTGCATGGAGTACCCAAGTCTATTACTTCTGACCGTGATACAAAATTCCTGTGCCATTTTTGGGTTACTTTGTGGAAACAGTTTGGAACATCTTTGAAGAGGAGTACTGCAGCTCACCCACAAACAGATGGTCAGACTGAGGTGACAAATAGGAGTTTGGGAAACATGATCAGAAGCTTATGTGGCGATAAACCGAAGCAGTGGGATCTTGCTTTGCCTCAAATAGAGTTTGCTCACAACAACTCTGTGCATAATGCCCTTGGTAAGTCACCTTTTGCTGTGGTCTATACTTCTATTCCTCGACATGTGGTCGATTTGGTCAAGCTGCCAAAGGGACGTGGTGTTAGTGATGCTGCTGTTAAGATGGCTGAAGATGTGCAAATAGTCCAAGAAGAGATCAAAGCAAAGTTGGAGAAGACAAACGCCAAGTACAAAGCTGCAGCTGACAAGCATAGGCGTGTGAAGGTGTTTAAGGAGGGAGATTCGGTCATGGTGTTTTTGAGGAAGGAGAGATTTCCAGTTGGTACCTACAGCAAACTCAAGCCCAGGAAACACGGTCCATTTAAGGTACTCAAGAAGATTAATGATAATGCTTATGTTATTGATCTGCCTGCTTCCATGGGGATTTCGAATTCTTTTAATGTTGCTGATCTACATGAGTTTCATGAGGATGTGTCTCTTTATGATGATAATAACTCGGGGTCGAGTTCTTCTGAAGTGGAGGAGACTGATGTAGAACGCTTGGCGGCTGAGATCGAAGAGCAAATAGACCGAGCCAAAGGCAAGATTGGTACTGTGCAGATTTGGCGTTCTAGCTCCAAATTATTATTATAATATGTTTCCGAGAAGGGAATCGTGAGACGAAGCCAACACAACGCAACGCCCTGACGTATGACCTTTTTCAAGCATCCAAGGTCGTCTTGGACCTCAAAACAGCTTTTTAATATTTTCGTAATTTTGGGAAAGTTTTTAGTTTTTGATATTTTATTTTTAATTAAACCCGTGGGCTTGATTAGGCCTTTTGTTAGCGCCCTAGGGTTTATTTTCGTATTGAAGCATCCTTAACTGGTTGTTTAACCTATCTTTTCAATTAATAAAACTTTGAGTTTACTCAACTTTCCTGGTGGATTCCAAAACTTCTCGTGGATTCGAGAAACCCTAGTCTTGTGGATTCAAGGCTGCCGTTGGTGGATTCTAACGTGATATTTTCCACTGTATCAGGGGGGGAGCAAACGGTCCGCAACCACTAATAGTAATAAAAGTCAGCATCCTCATTTCAACTCATCCTTCCCTCCAAAAAGATCGAATTTCCCTCCAAAAAGACTCAGTTTCCCTCCAAAATGCAATTAATCAATATCTTAGACTGATGAGAACCCAGGACAAAGAGTTTTTGGTGGCTACAAGTATGAACCAAAGGTAAGTTTTTTTTTTTGGTCTCATGATTAAAGGAAAGAGAGAAAATGAATTTTTTTTTATAGGGAACCAAGCATTTTAATTTCTTTAGGTGGATCGATCCCCTTATGTGTCCTAGCCTAGTATACTTGCAGTAATTCGAGGCCTTAAAATATATTAGAACCTCCTCACAAATGAATTGAATATCATGCATGAAAAGCAATCAAAATTGTAGTTGGAGTTGGAAATTATACAAGGAAGAGAGATGATATTGATTGAAGAAGTAAACATTTACTTTGAAAAATGACGTACTGTGTTGCCCATAGCTTATTTAGCAACAACTATTCAAATACTTATTACGTTGGCCAATTTAACGAGAAAAGTAAATTGATGTACCATATTAGGTAACGGCGCAATAGTTCATGTACCATATTTGGTAAAAAAAATTCGTAGGTACTAAAAAATACGTTATGCGATAGTTCATGTACCATTTGAGGTTTTTACCCTTACTATTAGTGGTTTTGCGGACCTTTTTGCCCCCCAAATATAGGGCTGTCAATTTTGACATGACCCAATAACACGACTCCAAACCCACACGATTAAAAAATGGGTCATTTGTGGTCAACCCACCAAGACACGTTTAATAAATATGTGAGTTTAGGGTCAACCTGACACTCGCAAATCACCCGCTTAACCCGTTTATTTTGTTATACTAGGTCAAAATTCAATAAATTTCAAATATTTATATGCTTGCATGGTATTTTTTTTTCTACCTCTAGTGTAAGTAATATATATAAAATCTATAGTGATAAAGTGTAGAAGTCATGTCATGTATTTTATAACCTAAAATTGGTTACATGGGTCAACCAAACTTTTTTGTAAGTATAAAATTGATCAACTGTTATTTATATTGGCACTACTATTTTACTAAATGGGTTATGCAGGTTGGGTCGGGTAACCCATTTAACAAATCAGTTGGGTTTGGGTTTGGATTTTCCGACACATACATTAATTGGGTCGGATTTGGGTTTGCATATTTCAACACGTTTAATACCTTAACATGACCCGAACCCGACACAACACGACCTATTGACAGCCATAGTTATACACAAAATGGTTCTTAAAGTATCATTGTCTGGACAATTTGGTACCTAATGTAACAAAGTGGACAATTTGGTACCTATACTTATCTTCTATCTTCCCATTTGGTACTTCCGTAAAAAATTCTGTTAAATTGGTCCAGTTTAGGGGTAATTTCGTCTTTTTAGTCTCATCTTTCTATAAAATTCGCCTCAAAAGACATCATATTTTTTTAACTTAATTTTAACGGTTTGTATTTAAAGTAAATTGATTTATTAATCCTAAACCCGAAAAAAAAAAACACAAAATTATTAAAAATATATATATGTTGCAACAGTAGTGTGTTATGCCCAACCCTATAAATATCAACTCATTTATTTATAATTTTAATACCAAACTTCCTCCAACTCCTTTAATTTTTCACCCAACTCTATACTTATTTCGTTCCTTAAAAATAATAATTAAAATAAAAAATTTATTAATTTAATTTTTATATTTTAAAACACATTATTATGGAGTATTAAAATAAACAAAAAAAAAGATGAGAGCGAGAGCTCTTGCTCTCTCTCTGTTCGAGCGGCGACGAACCCTAATCTTGGGGTTTCGCTCGTCGAGTATACTGGCATGCGATGATGCTTTTCTTTCTCCTCAGTCCAACCTTTGGGTTGGTGCACTCAGATTTTTTCACCTTCTCGATCAAATTCGCCCATCCCTGATTGTGAAGGATTGATGGCGGTTCTTGGCCAGTGTAGATCGTTCTCCAAACCGGATTTGTGGGATCCAATCCGGTTTTGGGATCCCGGATCCACTCCTCTCTACTTATGGTGGAGGAAGATCTGCACTGGTGGGGCGTTGCTAAAACTTAGCCCAAGTCAGATTTTGGTCTTTGATTTTTGTCAATTTTCATTCTTGTTTAAGAATAAGCATAATCAGTTGTGCAAGTTTCGATTATGGTTTCACTTTCTTTTTTCATGGGTTTTCCTTGAGCTAGATTGGATTTATTAGTCTCAATGGCAATGCTTGCCGAAATTTTTCTGTTAGAGCTGGCGATTGCTGACAACAGTGATGCACAGTGTATGCATTGTTCTAGGTTTTGAATCATCGATTAGAGTTTTAGGTTTAGACTCATCGATTAGGCCATTTTTATAGTCAGTAGTGCTCCTTCTTAGGATGCCCATATTAAGGATTATATTTCTCTATTAATTAATAACATTTCTCCTTTTCTCAAAAAATAAATAAATAAATAAATCAAACAAACAAAACTATAGCACCCCCAATATTTGGGGACTGAATGTTGGAAAATACCCCTGAAATTTGAGGTACATGCCCGTCATGTGACCAACTTAATGAAATTTTTTACGGAATTAAGTACTAAATGGGAAGACGGAGGATAAGTATAGGTACCAAATTGTCCACTTTGTTACAGTAGGTACCAAATTGTACGGACCATTATACTTCAGGTACCATGTAGGGTATATATTAACCCTAAATAATAAGCAGTTAATTGTAATTTTTAGCTTATAGAAGCTATCTCTTACTAACTTTGATAAGTTATCGTGAAATGGTTGAAAACTGTTTCAAAATTTTTATCAAACAACTTTTGCTGCTTAATTAACTTATTTGTTGAGCGGTTTTTTGAATAAGTTATGTTATGCCAAACTGGCCCTAGGATATCATGGAAATGTAGTCCATGCCTATACGGATGAAACTATAGCCATTACAAGAAAAACAACCTTAATTACTTGACACTTAGATAGTTGATGTTTTTCACTATATGAGAAGCTTTGACGCTTATTAAAAAGCATCAACGTACTATTTCATGTAAAGTTTCCTGACACTTAACAAGCGCGTTAACTTTATGGCAGAATATAGTTATCAGAGAGGGATTTGACTCCACTCATTTTCTATTTATCACTAGGTGCCACTCTCTTCTCTCCCACACAGATTTCTGCAATCATATACTGGCAAGCGTACGGATTACGTCAAGTGAGGAAAGTGTTTAAACTTGATGGATTGTACATACCCAAGAGATTAGTGGTGGACCAACTCTAGGTAATCGTCACTAGAGAAACTAAAAGCACATACACAACTAAAAATAACGAAACTATAAACAATCAAGGCACTCAAGCCCGACCGTCATGAATCTAGACCCTTCCCTTTTTGTAACACAGGTATTCTCGACTCTTTTTGAACCATCAAAAAACCCATTTCTTGATGGTACGTTTTGAGCCGTCATTTATGTGGATTCTTCTTATAGTGAGTTTATAACATTAAGATTAATTTGGTAGCTAGTGAGTTTATAACATTAAGCTACGTAAGTCACTTATGAATATTAATGAGACATACACCATGTTGCATAAGAATATGATACCTACGTACACCATCGTTCTCGTTCTCATTCTCATTCCTCAAAGAATGTTGCAGACTTGGCCATCATCAAAGAGACCATATCCAACAGCAACAAGCTGACATTGATTACAACATGGAGGGAGATCAAATGGAGCAGAACCACTCGTCGTTGGTTGAGAAGGTGGCTTTGGTGGCGGTTCCGGTCCAACACTTAAAATTTCTGCATTTTTGCCGATCTTCCTTAGTCGTTTTACAATAAACACCGGATCAACAACCCCCACAACTGTTAGTGTTCCCTTCTCACCATCTACAGCCACCATATCAATTCCTGCAGCATGTACGTAGTTAGACCATCATACATAATAGATTAAAAAAAAATTTCCAGGTGATTAATTACCTATATATAATAGCTAGCTTAATTACCTGTAAGCTTTGTGACGGCTTTTAGTGAATCTGTCTTGCAAATCTGGCAATTAATGTTGACTTTTACCACAGTTTTCTGTATAGTACACTATATATATACATGACATAGAAACAGGCGTGAAATTAAGTTAAGGCATAAGAATTAATTAACCTTTTAGTATTGAACTGCATGCATTTTGGGACATGAAGTACCTTCATGGTGGAAGCTGTGAGAGAACTGGGTAGATAAAACAATCATCACGTACGTAACCAATATTTATACATAAAACTCCCTGAATTAGGTCCTCAGAAATTATTATTATTGTGAGGCAAAATGTGAAATATCTGAAAACCTACCCTTGAGGGAAAGCCTGTCATGAGTCATGACTGGCTGATGCACACTCATGACTGGCTGATGCAAAGTGCTCATTTTCAGGGGCCCAAATAGAAATTTATTGAAAAAAAACACAACCAACTTGTGAATTGGGTAATTGCGAGAGTCGAACAAATTGACTAATAAACAAGTAAGTCTCCTCCTAGCTAGCTAGCTAGAGGATAATTATATCTCTATCTCCGATATATACCACTAAATATCGCTAGCTTTCGATAAGCGTTGTGCGCAAGTTATAGGACTTGACTAGTTGACTCACATTGATTTCTCGATTTGGTGTAAGAGTTGAGCATTCAATTCAAAGCTAATTGTGATCAGTGGCGAAATCAGAAATTTGTCTTTTTATGTTTTTTTTTTTAGAGAGAGTGATCGCGATAACTGGCGTATTATACTCTCAAACATGACATGCTCATGTACGATCCAAAATTTACACATTCTAGTTTGCACTCCAAAAAAAAAAATATTATGACGAAAATAACGTCTGCTAGGGTTTGCTTTCTCTTATAGTGGCGGAACCTAGTGTTTGCCCTAACTGTCTGCCTCTTGCTCCTGAGGGGCGATCTAATCCAATTGGACACCTCTCCATTGTAGTGTTGCCTCGATTGGATTTGGATTACAGTTGGGTCTTTCTCTTCTCCTCTTTCCTCACCATTATGGCATGGTGCAATTGTTTTCTCATTGGTGGTGCCGGCCTCTGAAGGGGACTGGGATTTGATTGGTGGTGATACCCTTGCTGCTTCGCTAGACTCCATGGGTGCCCATAGTGAAAGTAAATTGGAGGCTGGTTTTGTCACACCCAACCCAAATAATTGGATTGCGACGTGAATCATGTCTAAGTTGCAATAATAAAAATTACTACAACATAAACATGATAAATAAATTGGTACACAAGAAACTATATTTGTTATTTTGCAATATATTAGAGTTTGACGAAGCCGGAATAACAATTACAATATAAGTCTTTGTAGTAGCATCACACAAAGCAATCATCAATCAAGCATCAATCTCATGATCCATATCCACATTTGTAGCAATGTTACCTGTACCATCTATCAGGATGTGAGCTTTTAGGGCTCAGTAGGTATTGTATAAACAACCCCTCAAGGTCAATTATCATATTTAATCTTAATGTCAGATGAATCTAACATGGATGCATGAACTCACCCCATATTCTAAACCTGTTAACTTACATATTAAAATACATGTGAGATCCAGGAATTTTTAATTTTTTTATTTTAGAAAAGGAAAATTTTCTACAAAAATTATCCTTTGGGAGTCTCTTAAACTTGATTTTAGGAGAGGTTTTGGAGCGACTTTTTATTTTATCGAATTTTTGGAAAAACTTTCTTCACAAAAATTATAGATCTCGTCAAACCGAGTTCGTAGACACGAAGAACACGAAAATCAGAATTGTAACGGAGTTATAGATGTTAGAAGTTAGTGGCAATTCATAATTTCTCGAACTTCGTTTACTATAAATAGCAAGTCTATTTCCAGAAACTAGACATTTCTGGAAACCGACCTAAAAGGGCAGAAAACTCATTTGGTCGCCAGAACTTCACAGCTTCGCCACCGTCTCGTCTGTCAACCTCTGACCATGATACCGGTCCCGTTCTCTTCCTCTTGGAACGATCTTTCTATCTATATAAGTCTTTCACCCTATTATTTACCATACACGGAGAATCGAAGCTAGAAAAATTCGACCCTTTCCGGCATATTTTCTAAATTCAAGCCAATTCCGGCCAAATTGGGAAGGGAAACCTATTGGGCTTTGTTCGCCTTTGAAAACCCTACAAAACCCATCAAGACCCCATATGAATCTCTACCTTATGTCGCTGAATTTTGGATCGAAAGTTTTCGGCCCTTCGTTGGCTTATTCTTGAAATTCCGGCCAAACCTTTAGTTATTTGGAGAAACTCCAAGGTATAAAGTTGTTAGTCTCTTTAAAAGCTTTCAATTGGCTTTAATTTTGTGGATTTTGGTTGAGATTAGATTCCGGCCGCCTCCTGCAGTTGCCAGCCACCGTGGCTTCGTCGTGAGCGGCATTGATTTTAGGTTTTCAATTTCATTTGGCTTAAATTAAATTATGTAAGTTGTGTAGACACTATTCGAAGCCAACAATGGAAAGATTAGTTGAGAAACCTTAATCGGATCGCCATTTTGTGCGGCGATCACCATTGTTTTTATCGACTATTATTTAAGCGTTAAATAGTGATCGACCGTATTTGTTTGATTTGATTATTTGTAGTATCGAGGTTCGTGGAGCTTGAATTAGACTTGGAATTCTCGAAGTAGATTTGCTGAATAGAATAGTTGTCGAATCCCAATTATTCAGAATACGAGTTGAGATGATGTGAACCGAGAGTAGCATTGGAGTCAAAGCTTGGAAATCCAGGTAGGGATCTCGGGAACCTTTCTATAAAATGTTAAATAAATATATAATTGAAATCGGTGAATTGTTTCTCATTGATTGAATTACATGATTGTTGTTGTCGTTTTCTATAAAAGCATGTGTAGTAGTTTAGATTACAAACAATGATATTACAATCGTCATACATGATTGTTAATTGTACGAGTTATTTAAATTATGCATTCATACAAATCATGGAGTAACATGAACTATGTGAGACATACGAGCGGTGTGAGATATTTGAGCTTGTGACATTGTGATAAATTGTTAAGATTTGGTCTGAGTCTGGAGACTTCTGGGATTCTTGTACGACTGGGAGGATACCAATGTACACCTAGGAGAACACCAGTGGGAATATCCAGAGATAGAGACAAGATGACATGAATTTCTCGAGAGATCTAACATTCTTGTACGACTGGGAGAATATCAGCGTACACCTGGGGGAACATCTGGGAGAACACCAGTGAGTATGTTTAGACATAGAGATAAAGATAAGTTGAATCGTACGAAGGGGAGAATACCCATGTACGCTTGGGAGAACACCAAGACTAGGAGAACACCAGTTGGAGATAGAATGAGAGACAAAAGATCCTTATACGCTTGGGAGAACACCAAGACTGGGAGAACACCAGTTGGAGATAGAATGAGAGACAAAAGTGAATATAAATTGAGTATATGTTGGTGTGAATATGTAATACCCCGAAAATTTCCGTATTATTTTTATTAAATAGTTCGTGAAATTTGAAGTGAAATGGAGAGAATTCATATTTTTAGGGGTTTTCGTCGTAAAACGATAATTACGGCGGTAATTATAAGTTACGAAGGGTTAATTAAGGTAACTTTTTATACGTTGAGAATTTGAGAAAACTTCCTTCATGAAAGTTGTAGACCTCGTCGAATCGAGTTCGTAGGAATTTGGTTCACCGAAAACGGACATCGTATGAAGGAGTTACGGCCCTCGGAAAATTGTATTTTTTCTATAAAACAAAGTTTTTATTTTTTTTTCCTCACTTTCTCTCTCCTCCCCTCTCTCTCTCCCCGCGCGCACAGCAGCTCTCTCTCTCTACTGGTTTTTCCGGCGACCCTCACCGGCCACCTCCTCACCTCACCGCCCCCACCATCATGTGCAGCAAGCTCCGACCAAGCTAACCAGCCCGGTCTCGCCGCACGGCGCACCGGCGTGACGCCGCACGCGGCGGCCAAAGCGGTGCCGTGCACCCCCCTTGTTTTCCGACGTGAATCCGGCCACCCCGGACCACTTCATGCACTGGGTTTTGAAGCCCTCAACCCCTGGAACACGATGGTGCCCTTGAATTTCACCGAAAACCACCGTAGGCGGCGGATTGAGCTCGGGAAGTTTTGGGTTTTCAAAAAGTCAACGCCGATTCCGGCCACTTCCGCTGCGATCCAGACTTTGAGGTAGTTACTAAACTTGTTGGGTTTGTTGAGTTCTACATTCTGGTAATTTTTGGTAGCCATCGGACCACCTTGACCGGCGGCCGGCAGCCAGCTCCGGCGGCGCGTCGGAGGCGCGTCGGGTCGGTCCGGGAGCAGTTCTTTGCTCCGTTTGGCTTGTTTCGTCGATACGAACAACTTTCGTGTTTTGACTTTTGTCAAATTCGGTCGTTTGACCGATGGTCAATTAACCCGATTAATCGGATCGTACGATTTACGATTCGAGAGATCCGACCGTTGGATGATCATGAAATTTGATCGTGGGGTTAATATTGAAATTATAAGCATGTTGGACCGTTGGATTATTGAAATTAGATCGTTTGATCAACGATCAATTATGCAATGATTATGGATCGTTAGATCCGTGATGATCCGACCGTTGGATCATCACCATTTTTGGATATGATGTAAGGATGCTAGAAATAAGCATGTTGGTAAATTTTGGAAGTTTTGGATTTCGTGTGGGACCCGTTGATGAATAGTAGACGTGGGACCCACGTTGACCGATGGTTGACTTTTGGTCAAATGGTCTCGATTAATATTTCCGATGTCCTAGGTGACATTTGAGGAACTTTGGATTATTTTGGAAATGTATTATGCTAATTGGATATTGCATAATCATAGGTGATTATGAAAGGTGTTGCGTACACGCTTGTCGATTCCTGGTTACTATTTGAAGACGCAGCAGGAATTAGAGGTGAGTGAATCTCACGATGTTTTTATATATGAATATTAATTCATATTGTGTTGTTTGTGATTTTGGTGTTAAAACAATAATTGAAAAATGTTCATTTTATTGTTTTAATTTGTGAATTTTGTGGGAACACAATATTTCAAAATAAGATATTGTGTTTGCCTATTTGAATGATTTTGTCCAAACGGACTGTCCTGACCGGGGACAATGTTAAATGGGTGAAAAATGGTAGCCCATTCAGTTAGAGTTCTAGACTGCATATTGTATGATTAACTTGATGTATTAAAAGGAGAAGAAAAATAGTATTCTCACTTTTAATCAGGCGAAGTTAAAAATAACTTGATGTATTAAAAGGAGATGCATCTCACTTTTAATCAGGCTAAGTTATAAATGGTTTTGTGTGAGTAAAGATCGAGGGTTTATATTATTTAACATACTGGATTACCCTGGTATTAACATACAAGTTTATGGGGCGTGTGGGGTTAAAATACGTGGTATGGGGCACGTAGGTTCAGTATATTAGATAATACGAATCTTCCGGATTTGAAATGGAACTTTTGGGTTTTAAATGATTCTTGAAAATAAAAGAATTCAATTTGGGAAAATGTTACAGTGTGAATAAAACATAGATCACTCATACCAGCTTCGTAAGCTGACCGGGTTTGTTGATATAACCCGGTACACTATTCCACGGTGTAGGGGTTATACCTGCAGGTTAGGATAACCAGGAGTAATGCAAGGCTGCATACATTTTGTTGGGTTATAAGACTTCCGCTATTTTATGCTTCGCACTCTGAAGATTTATTTATGTAATATTTTGATGTATCAATTTATTATATAAATATTTGGTATGTAATATTCGACTCTTGTTTTGAGTTTGAAATTACAATGTTGGGCATGGAGTTGGTGTTGTGTACTTGAATTAAAAAGAAAAAAATTCTAGTGCATATTTGTATTTGATATTCCATGTAGTCACGTTTCCGAATTGATTGTAATTAAGGGCAAAATGCCTTATTAATTGATTTGAAAATCGGGGCGTGACAGAATAAAAGAGAAAAGGTAATGTGAGGGCGAGATGAGTTTTGAGTCGGCATCGCATTCATGCATTGTAGTTTTAATTTATTGTTTGATAACTTGGTTGTAACACTATAAGAATAACGTAAAAAGATTTGTCCCTACTAAGCAGCGAGGATGAAAGCTCACCCCTACAATAGGTTTTTTTTTACAGGTATGATTTACGAGTTTTGAAAAGGGTTAGAGACGAGAGTGAGATAAAACTTAGAAGAAGGTGTAAATTTCTATTTGTAAAGGTTTTGTAAATTTATTTCAACAATTTTAGTAAAGTATTTGGTTTTATTTTACTTTTTCTATGCTCACACCTCGGATTATGATGTAGGTGCTTAAAATCCATCGACATCGGGTTCGGGGAGTGACAATACCCCGACCTACATGTCTCATACCGTGTATTTAACCACTGTAGCCGCGAGTACTCTAATATATAAGTTAACCCCCATTGTTTGCCATTACCCAAAGTTTAACTTTAATTTCTCTTTTTATAGACAGTACATCTCCTTCTCTTCTGTCGTAAGGTCACTAGTCCATTTCCCTTTATCCTAGTGCCTTTTTAGTCATTCTTCTTCCATTTCTTCCAATCAACTTTATTTCTAAAAAAAAATACGTGTGCACACATGCATGACTTTTCTTCAATGCAAACTCATGACTAAATGATCATGTACTCATTGTAATAATATAAAGCAAATCCATTAATATGATATCAACATCAACTATTTATTCTTCATTCAGAACAACAATTAAAATGTTGATGATAAGCAACAAACAAATATATTCACATATGTATATATTTAAAGTAACACAAATATAAAAATAATTACCTACTAACATAGAGATTAAATATAATATAGTCCAATCATTAGGGAACAAGTATCATACCTTAATCTTGACTTAGTTGTACTAAATTTTCTTTCCCTCGCAGCTAGTCCCGACTATGACACTCATTCTCTTCTTCTTATTTTCCTCCTTTCCTTTCATTAAATTTGCATATATATAGGAAAATGATGTCGATACGAATCTATAGGCTTTCGCGGATCCTAAATCGGAGTTACGGATCAAAGTTTATGATCTAAAGATTTTAGAGTGAAACTAGAAGAAAGGAAATGAGGAATTAGAGGGTAATTGTAGAGAGGAAACTCTCTCGGAAGTGTGTGAGAAATGGGAGGGCTGATCAATCTATTTTTAAGTTAAGACAACCAATAGGAATAGGACATGTGTCACCAAAGAATTGATACACAACTCTTAACTAATACTAGAGCATATGTCACCAAAAGTTTGGTACACAACTCTTAATTACCACCATAATTCAGAATGCTGACATCATGTGTCACCAAAGAATTGATACACAACTCTTAACTAATACTAGAACATGTGTCACCAAAAGTTTGATACACAACTCTTAATTACCACCATAATTCAGAATGTTGACATCACTTCCGCTGACCATAACTCTTTCATATAATCTCAGAATTTAGCGTGCCGCACGTCTATGAACTTGTTTTGAAGAGCTCTACGACTTTCGTGAAGGAAGTCATCAGAGAAAATTAACGAATAAGAAAGTCAACTTTTGACCCCTAGAAATGTTTCCAGTAAATATTTGTTCCGAAATATTTTCAAGACATGAAAAATAACATCTAACCCTTAATTAATTTTAGAAATTTCCCAGAAATTAAGTACTAAAATTTGGGTTATCACATTTTTCTATGGCGGGTTTGCTCGGTTTTGGTCATGTTCAGCAATCTGAGGGCAGCCACAACTGGTTGGTCACACCGGCGTCAGGGTTTTTTCTTTCTCCTTCCGAAGAATTTTTTATTTCTTTTATCATCTGTGATCATTTGATAATTAACCATCATAATAATTTGAAAATATATATATATTAAAATTAATTTTGGTACGGTTTATGAGATTCAAATTAAATACTCGATTATGAGTATTTTTATTACAAACAATAGCTTATGTATTAAACAACTACATATCTACTATGCTTTTCTGTTTTTTTATTTTTATTAATAGACAACTAGTTACATTAAGTAATAGAGTAAGTATGAAGGTTTTTTGAAAAAATAATAATAGAGTAAAATGTTAAAATTTTGCACTTCAAAAATTCATTGGGACAAAAATCAGAAAAAATGTGAAACGAGTGCTATTTTTTTTTTGAGAAAAAACATAAACTTTATTAATCAATATAGGATTACAATCATTAGCATGCGCATCGTAAGAAGCAATACAGACCACACAAGTAGCATAATTGATGATTCTAAACTTAAAACTCTAATCGATTATTCGAAATCTAGAACAATACATACACTATGCATTACTGTTGTCAGCAATCGTCAGCTCCAATAGAAAAGGAGTATTATTATTCACTTTCCTCGAGAAAAAGAAACATCGATCAAAAGGAATTGGTAGATATATGAAATTATGAATGATGAAATTGACTCATACATTCGCATTGTATATATTATGCACCCCGAATGTATGAGCTATTGAAGCCCAATTCTCACCCAAAAAAAAAACTATTTAAGCCCTCCGCCTCAAAGGTTCGGACCTAAGTTTTTTCCTCCTCATAGGATGTTGCACGCGCGCTCCACCATCAAAATAAGGAGCATAGCTGACACCAACAAGCTGACATTGATTACAACATGGAGGAAGAAGGAATACAGCTGGAAGTTCCTTAGGTTCCGGCGGCTTCAGCGGTCTGACACTTACAATTTCTGCTACTTTTCAGGCCTTCCTTAGTCGTTTCACCACCAACACTGGATCGACATCCCCCACAACTCTCAATGTTCCCTTCTGACCATCTACAACCACCATATCAATTCCTGTTCAGCCATGCATGCATACACATTAGTTCATTACCAGTTCAAAAAATAAAAACTAAAAATAAATAGAGGCGCTTGTTGTTTAACTATAAGCTTGGCAATGGCTTTTAGTACATTTGTCTTGCAAATCTGGCAATTGATGTTGACTTTTATCACAATATTCTGTGGTGTTCGTATATGCATTACCATATAGAAGCAAGCATGAAAACACAAAAACAAAGGAAATTAATGAGCCAGAAACTTAGAAGCTTATTATGAAAAATGGATATTAAAAAAGGATGAATGAAAATTGACATCCGCCATTGATATGATGCATTACCTTCATGTTGGCTTGCAGCTGATCGAGAACTGGTGGTGGATTCAAAACCAATTCCAACTTAATTATATATAGAAGACCTTCAGGGATGTCGGACATCACTGGTTTTGTACTATATGATCTTAGTCTGTTCAGATGTCCTACAGAAAATAAATTTTTAATAAATATTTAACGATAAAAGTACAAACCAAGTTGCTAATTAGGTTTAGGGAGGAGGGGAATTCTGGATTGTATCATGGTACGTGGCTCAATCTGGATCGTTGATTTCATATTATGTATTATTTAAATAAAAAAATAAACTGCGTGAATTGACATGTCTGCCCTTAACTTTTTATTTGGTCTCTCTCTCCCATGCGCGACTTCCTCCTCTCTCTCTCTCCTCACTGTTGCCAGAGCTGCCACCACGACCGGCCACCCCCGCACGTCACCGCCCCCACCAAAGGTAGTGGCGTGTTCCGACGACCCTCTCCACCCGGTTTCACCAAGCTTCGACGAGTTCCAGAAGCAGACCTCTCTCATGACCAGCTGTACTCTCCTCTGGATGGAGCCATCGGACCATTTCATGTCCTTGGAGCAGAAACTGCTGCAGAAATCGGTCCTTGGGGTCTACAATTATTTTGATTTTGGATTGATTTGGGGGCTTGTATGGTGTTTATGGGATATGGGTTTTTTGACTTTTTCCATTTTGGTCATTTGTAATGAATTTGATGGATTATAAGGATTCGGATATGGGTTTTCTTTGTTTGGACATTCAAATTTGGATCTTGAGGGAGATGAGTTGATTTCAATTTGGGGATCTTGATGTTTCAGAGGTGAGTTTTTGTTGGATTTCAATTGGAAAACCAATCTCCAAAAGACATAACTAAATTCCTTAAATATGATTCTAGCTTGTGTAGTTTTTTTCTTTGTTATTTGAGATTAAAGAGAACAATCAGTCATAGAGTTTGTTGATCCAAAGCCATCAGGGGAAGAACAAAGAAAGGAGTGGAAGAACAGAGGAGAGAAAAAAATTTGGGAGTTTTCTGGGTTCATGGGATGGTGGAAGGGCCGGCAACAGTGAGGAGAGAGGGAGAGACCAAACAAAAAAAATCCACTAAGGACAAAAAAGAAATTTTACGTGTTGGTACATTAAAAAAATTCAGGTAAATATCCAATAGGTCCTAATTTTCACTACATATTTCTCATCAAGTTTGGGTTTGGTCTCTTTTACTCCCACCAATGACAAAATATAAGAGGCATGATTTGTTATAATTTTTTTCAGACGTTTTTGCCCTTCAACATTTTTATCAAAGCTTCCAAATGGGATTGATCTTGTCGCCAGAGGTTTAGGGTGAGTGAGAGAGAGAGAGAGAGAGAGAGAGAGAGAGAGAGGAACAGCGGTGGTCACGGTGAGGCTCCGATGACGGAGATCGAACGACTACATATCTCTAGGTGTCCAGAGAAGATCCGGCGCGGTGGTTATGTTTGGCTGTGCAGGCGGTGTCTGGAAGTGATGGCAGTGGACACGGCGAAGCACGACACGGGCTGGCAATGGAGAGATTGAGTGGCCGGAGACTGCGAGAGGCACTGGGCAGGGCTGGTCTAGGCTGTTGGTGGCTTGGTTGGCTTTTGGTCCAACTTGATTAACTATGTAAGGATATGAATGCTAAATGTATCTATCTGTGCAAATAGAGAAATTGTTAGGGTGGGGCTGAATCTGTGATGTTTGCATCCTATTGCTTCTACGGAGATCGTACGAAGCATTCATTCTTCTTCTTCATGATTTATAATTGCAAATGGAATGTTTTGCGTTAAGTTTGGTTGGGTGGGTGTGAAATAATGGTGGTGGTTGGTACTGTTTATGAATGCAGGTAATGCAGATGCTCTTGGAACTGAATTACTTGAAAGTCTAATGAAGATGGTTCCAACCAAAGAAGAAGAACGTAAGCTGAAAGAGTGCAAAGATGATTCTGTCTCTGTCTGTATGCTGCATTTGGGTACAGAAATGCTTGGTATTGTGACTGTGAATTCTGGTCTGGTGTGGTTACTGGTCTTGTGCTCTTGTTATTGTATTGAATATGTCCTTGTTACCTGTTATGTTGTTGCAGAGGTCTGTGAGATCATTCTAGCGGATTCTTGATTGCGCATGTGTGCTTTTTCTTCGGAATTCTATGGCCAATACATCACTCTTTTCATCTGGTTGCTTGGCACCTTCCACTGCCACTCCAGTTTTCATAGACAAGTATAATTGACTCGGCGTTTTAAAAATTAATGTTTCCTATGTAATGCTGCATTTGTTTTGTCGTTAAGTGGTGTATGAAAGGCATAACTTAAGGGTTACCTCTCATAAAAGAAAATGGAATGGTCTGGGAATAGATATTATTCTCAAAGAATTTATTCTATGAAGAATTTGATTAACTTGAGCATATTGGATATTGGATATTTAAGCAAATTGACACAGTTTTAGAAATTATCGAGTTTCATTATAATTGTAAAAGTTAGTTGAGGATGCTACTGCTGTTGTACCTTGTTTTATTGTTTACTTATAACTTTATAACTTGTTATTTGCTTCTGCAAATGATTTGAAGTTGAGGTGCTTAAATTTGCACCTGCTTGGACCATAGCTAATTGATTAGTTGCTGTGCATTTGGTTATAAATGCATTCATTCATCTACAATTGCATCTTGTAGATGCATTCATGCATCTTGTAGATGCATTCATGCATCTATCTTGAGTTTTTGACCGACTCCCTTATATGGGATTAATATTGAATGAAAGTTTGAGAGAGTTAAGTTGCTATTGTTGTTGAACCTAAATAAAACAGTTTATTGACCTCAATAAAATTTAATTGAGGTCAATAAAATACACAAAGGTGATGCTCATTTGTTCTTTGTTGATTGAGACCCAGAAACTGAAATTTCACTGATCTTATAAAATTTTATTGACCTCAATAAAATTTTATTGAGGTCAATAAAATACACAAAGGTGATGTTCCTTTGTTCTTTGCTGATTGAGACCCAAAAACTAAAATTTCAATGATCTTATAAAATTTTATTGACCTCAATAAAATACACAAAGGTGATGCTCTTTTGTTCTTTCCCTCCTACCACGGAAAGTATCGATTTCTTAAAAAATTTTATTGAGGTCAATAAAATCTGTCAGTGGCAGTTTCGTAATTTTTGTAAAATGTATAGGACAGAAACGTAAATTGGTCAATTAATGGACCGGGTGGGCACCGTGTTTTTGCCTTGTCCTTGATGGTAAATATTTACCCAATTATGTCCTTATGGGTCAAGAACCCAAATTCTGGTACAAAACAGCCGCTCCCTTTAACATGGGCACAATACAGCAGTACGTACCCTTTACATATATGATATGAACTATCATACATCGACTTCCCTATGAGGACTAAGTTTGTTATGATGAAGAAGGGTTCAAACTTAGAAACCGTACGTTCTAATCGAATATACCGCACACACTGTAATGACCTAGTGGGCATCTGATCAACGATATATTGGCCTATAATACCTAGTGGAGAAGAGTTGGATGATCAACTATTGGCCTAAACTATACCAAGGAAACCGCTGGGAAAAACGAATATTGCATGTTACACGTTAAAGTTTAATGCAAACTGCTACCAGTGAAGCAATCTAATTGGGTTTTAGCTAGCATTCAACTTTGGAATATGAGAATCTTTTTCAAACTATTCCAAAGACTCATCCCAAAAAATTGAAGAACAAACAAAGTCAAATGAACATGCAGGATCGCTATTCCAAACGTGTTCGAACGCCTACTGTGCGTCTCAATCTTTGATTCATTTAGCTATGATTTTTGCCTTTTGAATTGTTTTTTTTTTCTCTAAGGGGTTTCGGCTCCCCCCCTCTTAGTTGTATTCTTTTTCATTCAATAAATTTTTCTTTGCCAAAAAAAAAATTCATTAATTAATCACTTAGGTGACCTCATCACGGTGGCAATGGCAATATACTATCCCCTCTTATGATTTAAATTGAAGTACGTACTAATACAATTTTAGGTTGATGGGAATCGACCCCTTGATCTTGATCTTATAATTATTTGGATGAAGAAACATCCGATATGTGCATAAGCTTCTATTATAATTGTTGATTAAGGACGTCTTTACAATTAGATTACATTACAACTTACATCCAATGTATAATTTTTTTTTTAAAGAAGAACTGCACTCTCTTTCACACCGTGTCCCAAAAGTACCAGCAAACCACGATAAGGGCATCTAACCCGCACATTAATTAACAACAAAAACACACCAATGATAAAGCAATTAGTCCCCAGGAACAACGCCAAAATAATGGCACAATAGTAAGACCACGACCCCAGTCCTCACTAGAAAACCATCTTTAAAACAAACTGGAAACTCTAGCTCAACAGATCGAGTAGGGATTTGAACTAACCAATAACCAAAAAACGAAACTAGAACAAAGCTAGAAAGTAAAGTATCTATGCCACTACGACCCGCATCCCACCTCCAAGAATATGAAGCCAGCCTCCCAACGAGTCCGTCAAAACCAGCGGCAACATAGAAGGATATAGAGCGCGCACCTCCACGAACCAAAAACCCTGAAAAAGAAAACTTTAAAGATAAAAGAAAGAAAGAAAATGAGAAGAAACTCACAAGGGTGGAAAGAGGCGCCTTTGGACGAAAAGCAGGGAAACAAGAGAGGCTATGGTTTGTTTTTTTTTTTTTGTTCTTTTGGTTGACCCGTACAACATATGTACTTAACTACTTATAGAAGACATTTTGTTTTTTTTTTTAAATCAACAAGGAAAAAATGAAGGAAATTAATCATAACAATTTGTTTTTCTATGTCTCGAATTCTCTCAAGTTCTCCAGTTTTAGATGTTCTTTTTTAAGCAAGAGTAGAGGTATGTCTCGAATTGTTTTTGTTGTTTTTCAAATGTTTTATTAATAATAACCATTTAATTATTATTCTTATGATAAATCACAAAGTTGATAGACTCCCAGAAAAGCTCTGCTAGAGTTTTGAGGGGGAAACATGACGGTGAGTCTTGTTTTCGGGTTTAGCGGTCAAGCATTGAGACTCGTCCGGTCCACATGTTATGTTCTTGGGAGGTTTCTAGCTGTGAGACTATTTCAGGCGTTTGGTGATAACTGACGTGAATGTCTTTGGGCTTCGACTCAATCTGAGTAAGCTAGCCTCTTTCGTAATGTTTTGGGATTTTGTGCTTTTAGGTGTTTGGCTAAGGTACAGCGGCGTTCAGGTATGGCTTGGGTTGATGGATCGTAGGCTCTTACGGCGATGGGTTTAGCTGGGGGTACCCTGGACTCTATTCCCTATGTTGGGATTTCAGGGTTCTTGGCTTCTCTCTTGATGGTAGATGGTATAGCTGCAGATATGGCTCATTGAATATCGGGTTGTGATTGGTGATGGGGCGGTTCGTGAGTGCTGTGACCAATGTACCATGGACAATTGGACATCAGCATATCAACTTGGATGATGATCAAACAAAGTGAACTGAGCAATATGTGGCAAAGTGGTAGAGAGAACAGAACAAAATAACATGTAGAACAATATACATTAACCATATACTTATTATTCCTCTCTTTGCACAAGTCTTGAAATTCCATAGCCAAAATTATTCTTTTTCCATATGACATAGATATATAAACTCTTTCGATTAACATGAGAACAAGCAAAGTAAAAGTGCTCTAATGCTCCATGCGGATGATGCACCGGATTCCCTGTCCTGCCAGCATGTACTCAAATGCCTTGTTGATCTCAGAGAAAGGAACAGAGTGAGTGATAAATTTGTCCACTTCCAGCTCCTTTAACAACAAAAATAACTCCATGTCAAATTAATATTCTCTACATTTATCTAAGAACCCATCAAAGCCTATATGAAGCTGGTTGCTTGAATGGAGGGCTAAAAAGAAGTGTGAACTTACCTTGTTCATGTACTTCTCCACAACACCAGGTAGATCGGTGCGGGGCTTGTAGTTACCATAGAAAGTACCCTTAAGAGTCCTCTCATTCAAGAAGTTCATCGGATGGGTTTTGAATTCATCGTTTTTGTTTGGCACTCCAACAAGTACAGCAACCCCCCAACCCTATTTAGACCAGAAAAATAAATTAGTTGCAATGTTAAACTTCAACGCTGCATTGGATGCAGTGCTGCATATTAGAATTTTCCCCAACAAGAACACTAAAGCCTTGGGTAGATGCTTACATCATGAACACATTCAAAGGCAGAGATCATAGCCTGGATGCTTCCAGTGCACTCGACACTCCGATCAACTCCGCCATTGGTCATCTCAGCAATCACCTTTATATCAAAACTCAAAGTTAGTCTCTCTTAACCCATAATCACCACCATCTTAAGTTCAATTGAGAAACCATTATGCATTACTTTGATTGAGTAAAACCAGTAGTCTAAACATATTGATGAAGAATTGAAAATCCTCAAATCAAGTCCTCAACAGGTCTATAGGGTGGAGTGTATTAAAATAAAAAAAATACTCATTTCGGAGTGCAGGAAGATGATTGAGTAATGGTAAACGAGAAATGTGACAAATGGTAATGCTAGACTATCTAATCAACTAGCAAGAGATACAAACTTAAAGAAAGTTGCCTATTACTAACCTGCTGAACAGGTTTGTTATGATCTTTCGGATTCACAAATTCATTCACCCCAAACTTCTTGGCTGTCAGAAAAGTGCAAATCAGTAAATGTACATACTTTAAACATGATATGAAGCAGAGTATTTCCTGAACATGAGCGGGCATTTGTCTATACCTTCCTCAAATCGGTTGGAGTTCAGATCAACTCCAATTATCCTTGAAGCCCCAGAAACCCTTGCACCTTCGGCAGCCTAAATTGTAACAAAAGAATCATCACAATACTTCTAATTATCCGGAAGAAACAGAATAGAGAATCAATCAGAATAACTTACAGCAAGACCAACAGCACCCAATCCAAAAATGGCAACAGAAGAACCCTTTTTCGGTTTTGCAACATTCACAGTGGCACCAAAACCTTTAAGCACATAAAAAAAGATTCACTACTAAAAAGTACAAGTAAAGAAACCAGTAATATATGTTCCACCATGGCCATTAAATGTGACAAGACTGTTCTTCCAAACCTGTGCAAATTCCGCAACTAAGAACACAAACTTTGTCAAGAGGTGCTGCAGGGTTGATCTTCACAACGGAACCAACATGTGAAACAGTGTATTCGCTGAATGTAGAGGTACCAACAAAGTGATAAATTGGCTTTCCATCCTTGGAAAACCTGGACTGGCCGTCATTGAGCATAGTACCCCTGTCGGTATTGATCCTCAGAAGATCACACATGTTGCTTTCCTCCGACTTACAATGTAAGCACTCCTTGCACTCTCCAGTGAACACCGGGAGGACATGGTCTCCCGGTTGGAGTTCGGTTACACCCTCACCTACGCTTTCCACAACTCTAAACAAAAAATCCAAAGGAAAAGTAAACATACTGTATGAAAGGGAAGCGAAAGCATAGTAAGATTCAGAGATACACATACCCTCCAGCTTCATGACCAAAAATGCGAGGGAACAGTGGATTTTGTCCCTGTGACACAACAGAAATGTTTCAGTTCCAACAGATGGCATCTAGAACCTTCAAGGCTAGAATTGCATGTATGATCTATGGAAGAGTTCTATCGTCCTTTTTCTTTTTAATTCGAGGGAAGCATTAAATTCATCAACAATATTAGATATATACAGTGACAATTTATGAATAGAACAACTTTACTAATAAATTGCAAGATATCAAAGCATTATGACTATACTCATACAGAGTGAATGCGCTTAATTCAAACAATGATGGACATAACTTTAAAAAGTTTAAACTTTTACCTTTGCTTCCCAGAAGTAGACATCAGTGTGGCAAAGAGCGGTGAAGAGGATCTTCAAGCGGACTTCATGCTTCTGTGGTGGTGCCACCTCCACTTCCTCAATAACCAGCGGCTTCCCAGCTTCCCAGGCCACCGCAGCTACAATCCACATTACCACATATGCCATATGCAGTTAGTAACAATTATATACTTGAAATCAGTGTTATCACAAGAAGAACAAACTAGAAGACCAACATGTCTGAGTGGGCTATAAATTGTAGCAAACAAATTTATTTATCATAGGCTTCATTTCAGTGCCAGATGGTAAACTTATTTTTAACCAATTTTAGAGATCTCCCCAAATTTGTATTCTCATAAAATAAAATAAAAAATTCCATAAAAAATATAAAAAAATTAATCTCTGATTAGGGAATCCACCAGAAGGCTTTAACAAGAAAATAGGGTGTCACTAGAAAAAAGGATCAGTATAAAGGGAACTAGATCATGATCAGAACTCAGAAACAGAGAACCCAACAATGGGTGTGGATGCCCCCAAAAAGAACATGATCAGTTAACAGCTAATCAATTTCCATAATCAGAAACTAAATAACACAAACAGAAAATCACTAGGAATTAGATGAGTTTCAAAGTTAAATAAGAGGATCAAACAAAGGGGGTTAACAAGAAACAATGATCAGGGTGTTGAATAGTGGTGTGAGTCTGACTGGTTTACCTTTGCACTTGATAACCTGACCAGCAGTCATGGTCGAAGAGCTTTCAGGATTGAGAAATGTTGATGTTTGTGTGAGAGAGAGAGAGAGTAGGATTGAATTTTAGTTCAAAGACTTTTGGATGTGGAAATGGAAGGTGTGAGTGGCAGTATTTATAGTGTGAGGGAGACAAAATCGCTTTAAGCAATCCAAAAACCGAATGTACGAGAATACCATTTTCGTGTGAAGGTTATTACAACCTTGGAGAGTACGAATGTCAATCAATTCTTTATTCTTTGATTGTGTTCCTGTGTATGCCGAACTGGAAACCGGTTTTAGTAAACCTTACACTGGTTTCTGTTTTGGTTCTTCCAGCGGCGCCTTTAGTTTCTACTTTCTACCGCCACTGCCACGTGGCCCCCTTTTTTGGTAGCAACGTGGCTTATTGATCGGAATTAAGGGGCTCCAGAGTGGGAGAAACTTTGCTTCCTTGTCTCTTATTTCCTCACAAAACGATCATGGCCGTCCAATCTTATCTCACGGTCATAACTTTTCCTAAAATTTTAATGAAAAGAAAATCTCTCTCTCTGCAGCAATGCAGTATCTCTCCCTTCCTTCATTCTTTTCCCTTCTCTTTATTGTTTTATTTTATCGGCATCATAAAAAATTGAGTTTTCCATGAGGTAAATTAGTGTGTCGCAAAGGATTTGCTGTAACCAAATCAATTTGTCCAGCCCACATGGTTCTGTACTCCACACCTGTTTTGCTTAAGGGTTTCAATTTGGCCATGCTTTCCATTTAAATTGAAGATTTAACCCAAAAAATTCTTGATGCATTAGAGGTTCCAGTATAAATCCAAGCCAGCTGAGAAGTAAACAAAAAACTGTTATAGAATATCTGGGTATTGGGCTTTAATGGAAAAATTGTTTATGCACTTTCCACCTCTCTCTCTCTCAGATATATTTTTTTTTGGTCTCATCTCTCTCACATTTATGTAGTGGAAACCAAGCATATTCTTATCTAATGGGTTTTTCTTTTTGAACGATATCTAATGGGTTTATACTTTATAGTTTATACACAAATCCTTTTGTGATAATTCAATTGAATTTCAATTGTAAAAGGGCTTAAAACCAACAGAAGAGGAAGAGGAACAGAAACTTGATCGATATTGTTGACGAATGAGGTATGAAACTTGATCCTATTGAGCTCTACGTGTTTCTAAGCTTTGATTTGACCTTTGATCGATATTTGAAGAAGTTGGCATTTCAACATTGAATTTTGTTCTTGCAGCTTGACCCCGATAAAGCAAAGGGCAAAAATGTCCCCAAAAAAAAATCAGGCCTTGCACATTTTGTCCTTTATAGGAGTAAAACAGGCCAAATTCAGGCCTGTTGGAAAAAATTTAAAATCATCAAGCTTGATGGGAAATGTTAGGTGAAATTATGTACCTATTGATATTTTCCCTATGTATGATATAGTTAGGGTACGTATTGAGGTTTCGTCGTCAGTGTAGAAGAAAAGCTTATTTAGATTCCCAATGGACTTGAAGGTTAAGGTTTCCTTTATTTATGAAAGGGTGATGTGCTCTCTATGATGAGTTGTTAAAACACTCTGTCAGTGGTTACTTAGTTCTCAATCAGGTGGTGACGCATCTTGTTTCTTATGTTCCGCCACCAACAACTATGGGTTCCTCTTTCTCTGGTTTGGTCTTGGACTCACAACTTTAGTTTGCTTGCAGGGTAGCCCATGAACCTTCTTCTTTTGCTGGTAATCGTCGTGGGTGTCCTTCTCCAAGGAGAAAGAAAAAGCCCAAGGAACTCATAGCTCGTTCTAGTATCCTTGATGGCTCATATAGTTGTCATTACAAGAAGAAGTCAGGTGCGCCGGTGATGAGCTATTTGAGCTCTCAGTAGAGACATCACACAAAGCCACATGTCCTAAGTTAGATCTATTTAATTTTATCAGTTCCAAGATTGTACTTTTTGTTTTTAAATGTGCTATGACTAATAGGTTTATACTAAATGACTATAGAGAGCCTTACAAGATTCTAGTTGACTATAGAGTCTTATACGTTTTTTTGTTGACACTATAGGATTTATTTTGACAATAAAGGCTATATGGGTCGCGAACCTGGTTGCGCGCGGGTCGACGGGTCATGACCCGGGTCGAGCTTATTTTTATTTTTTTAGTATTTTTTTTCTCGTCTTCTCAATTTTGTGGTTGTCTCTCGCTTAAGAAACAACTCTCCTCCCTCTCTCTCGCGTCTCCGCTGATGGAGTTCAGCAGCAATGGACTGATTCCGGCCTATAATCTGACGCCCACGCCGCTGACAGTGTCGGGATCGTTTAAGGAGGGGAAGAGCTCGTCCCGGAGAAGAGTAATTAGGAGGCCGAGCATGAACGATGATGAGTTCATTTACCTCTTGCACGGCTCGGATCCGGTCAAGGTCGAGCTCAATCGGCTCGAGAATGAAGTCAGAGGTGCGAATGCGGCTTGATCCGCTGGTTTTCTTGGAGATTTTCAGTTGGCTTTGCTCGATTTTGAGGGTTGTTTCACGATTTTGACTGTGGTTTGGGGCGAATCTGTTCACTTTGCGATTTCGTGAGTAACGAGACATTGATCCTTGAGAAAGATGGGAAGGAAGTTCTTTATCGGCGGCAACTGGAAATGCGTAAGTCTCCGATCCACTTTCTCCTATTTTGATCCGTTTGTTTGCCGAGAATCAGATTTCGATCACTGACTGTAGCACTAAACCACTTATTAGTTGTATTTTCCGGCACTGTCTCATCAACCAAACAGATCCTTAGTTTTCGTTATTTGATTTGTGATTTGTTGTGTTTGTTATTCATGCAGAGGTTATGGTTAGCCCACCATATGTATAGTGGCAACTTTTTTGAATTGGAAATGTGTAGTAGAAACTATTTCAATTCTGTAGTGGAAGCTCATTCAAGTGTGTAGTGACAATCTTTTTTAATTGGAAATGTGTAGTGGCAACCTTTTTAATTAGAAATGTGTAGTGGAAATCCTTTTAGTTGTGTAGTAGCAGCCTCTTTGGATTGAGAATATGTAGTGGAAGTTATTTCAATTTTGTAGTAGCAACCTATTTGAATTGAAAATATGTAGTGGAAGTTCTTTTCAGTTATGTAGTGGAAACTCTTTCAATTGTGTAGTGATAGATTCTCTGAATTAAAAATGTGAAATGGAAGCTTTTTTAATTTTGTAGTGGCAGCCTCTTTGAATGAGGAATGTGTAGTGGAAGTTCTTTTAATTGTGTAGTGGAAGCTTCTTGAATTGCGAATATGTAGTGGAAGCTATTTCAATTTTATGGTGGAAGCTCTTTCAATTTTGTGGTAGAAGCTCTTTCAATTTTGTGGTGGAAGCTGCTTTCAATTGGGAATATGTAGTGGAAACAACTTTGAATTGCGTATATGCAGTAGAAGATCTTTCAATTGTATAGTGGAGACCGTTTCAACTTTGTAGTGGAAGTATGTTCAATTATGTAGTGGAACTTGTTTCAATTGTGTAGTGAAAATTCTTTCAATTTTGTAGTGGAAACTTCTTTGAATTGCGAATATATAGTGAAAGCTCTTTCAATTTTGTAGTAGCAACCTCTTTGAATTGAAAATGTGTGGTGGAAGTTCTTTTGATTTTGTAGTAGTAGCCACTTTCAATTGAGAATTTGTAGTGAAAACTCTTTCAATTCTGTAGTGGAAGCTCTTTAATTGTGTAGTGAAAGTTATTTCAATTTTGTAGTAGAAGCTTTTCAATTGTGTAGTGGAAATTGTTTCAATTTTGTAGTAGAAGCTCTTTAATTGTGTAGTGTAAGCTATTTTAATTGTGTAGTGGAAGCTATTTTAATTGTGTAGTGGAAGCTATTTTATTGTATAGTGAAAGCTCTTTCAATTTTGTAGTGGAAGCTGAGCGAAAAAAAAAAAAATTTGTTGCGGAAGCTAGGCGAAAAAAAATTTGTAGTGCAAGCTGGGCGGAAAAAATTATTGTAGTAGAAGCAGAAAAAAATTGTAGTAGAAGCAAAAAAAAATTTGTAGTAGAAGCGGAAAAAATTTGTAGTAGAAGAGAAAAAAAAAAAACTGACCCACGGGTTACAAAACGGGTCGCGAACCGGGTCGCGAGCTGGGTCATGGGTATTTTGTTTTTTTTAAGGATGTTTGGGTCTTTATTGTCAACTTGTGAAATTATTAGACTCTGTAGTCAATTACAATGTTGTCTGGGCCTTGTATGTCACGGACTAAGAGCATCAGCAGTGGAGACTCATTTTTTGGACCCAAATTTGGGTCCAAATTGGCCGTAATCCAAATTTGAGTCCATCGGAATAGTGGATAAAAAGACTTACTTTTTTTGGTACCACAGTGGTGCGGGACTCATTTTTGGATTCATATTTTTGGACTTATATTTTTGGACTCAAATTTGGGTCCCAAATTTGAATCATCTCCACTGTGGCATATAGATATTGGACCCAAAAACCCCATTTGTTCTCTCTCATTGATGAATCATCAATTTCTCTCTCCAAAATCCTCTCAAATTAGTTGCACATGGGGTGACCCACAAATATAGGTCCAAAATTTTTGAGTCCAAACTTGACCTATATTTGGGTCCAACATTTGGGTCTCCAGCAACTATAAGTCCTGCTCCTTCCGATCCACTGTGGGTGTTTTTGGACCCAAATATAAGTTTTGGACCCAAATTTGGGTCCCCATTGTGGATGCTCTAATAGGTTTATGTGAAATTAATTAGGCACTTACTCATTTTATCCTTTTCCTGAAATGAGAGAAATTATATGTAATTTTGCTGGTCTCAACTAATGAGGTTTTTATTTTGGACAATCTCAACTAATGAGGTTGAATCTCAGACTCTGACCCACGGTTAAGTTTGTTTTATTTTTTGGCCAAAAAGTTATATATTTCATTTACAAGTCACAAGGCACAAGGATGGTCCCAAGCATTTTCTTTTTTCATGATTTTTTTAATGTCAGATAGAGGAATAGTCCTTCTCTAAAACCAGCAGATTTAGTTAACACCTTGAAGAAAACCATCAACAGTATGAATTGTCACAACTCATTATTAATAAGTAATATACAACCAATACCTTTCAACCCACTAGAGAGTAGAGATCTACCTTGTGCAGTTGAGCCCTGTGATAGGAGAAATTAAAAAATTATCCTAATTAATCTGTACGTCGATCTTATTTTAATTTGTAAGATCGATCAGATGATCCAATTAATCCCACTAAAGTCAATTCTTGTATCATTGGTTACAGCATCTTTTTTTTTTCTTTTTTTTTGGTTACAATGGGTGACAGCATCTTTGACACTATCACTATCCAAATCTATCTTTATCATACAGCAAAAGGACAACAATAACATTGTAATGACTAATGAAGCCACGGAAAAACAAAAGTATTACCTAAAGAAGAAATATCTACAACGGTAGTTAGCATGCCGACATCGAAGAGCATCCCTTTTTTTTGGGAACATCTAGTCCAAACCAAATTTGATTGGATACTTCTTCTTTTTTGGTTATACGTGAAAGAATTTGATTGGATAGTTAGTCTAAACCAGCAATGGTTTTAACCAACATATGTAAAACCACCATTCAAAAAAAAAACGAACATGTAAAACCAGGGACTAAATTCCCACAACTGAAATCTAGCAATGGTTTTGGTTTTGGTTTTGCCTCTGGGATTATATGTTGGAAAGTCTAATCTAGCACAACAAAACATTAATTTAAACCAGCATCCTCTTTCCTTTGGGGGATATATATACCCAAAGAAGTTAGCTTTATTTCCCACCAGAACAAAAACACAAGTTCACAAGTCTGTCAGATACTACAAAGCTTTATTCAGAGGAGAAGAAGGAAGAATGACAAGTACTGAAGGAAAGGTCATATGCTGCAGAGGTATCAAAGATATCATAAGAAAAATTTTAGTGGGATTTAGTTCATATGGGTAGGATCTTGCAATTTCTGGTTTCTTAGATTTATTGAGTAAAGGGTTAATCAGCTTTTCTTTGTGTACGCAGCTGCTGTGGCATGGGAAGCAGGGAAGCCATTAGTGATTGAAGAAGTAGAGGTAGCACCTCCTCAGGCAAATGAAGTTCGTGTCAAGATTCTTTATACCTCCTTGTGCCATACTGATGTCTATTTCTGGGAAGCCAAGGTACATTTTTTTTTACCTAATCGGAAAAGACAACAATCATAAAGTTGAAGGGAAAGCTGAACATTTTCGTTTTGTTAAACCGTCTAACCTGTTATGTTGCCACGATGATTGATTATGCAGACTCCATTGAAAATGTATAGTTTAAATTCACAGTCTAACAATATAATATAATGTGCCGGGAAATATATGACACAGAGAAAAATTAATCGTATATATAGCACACCAAATCTAAAATGGGGTTTTCTATATTGCAGGGACAACACCCTTTATTTCCTAGGATTTACGGCCATGAGGCAGGAGGGTATGTAAATGTCTATCTACTTGTTATCAATTTAATATACAGGACATTGAACATTATGCAGAAATTATGTCCATTTCAATCATAACTTATGAGGGTTTGCTAATATTGTCAACAATCAGGATTGTGGAGAGTATTGGTGAAGGCGTGACTGATCTCCAACCGGGCGATCATGTCCTCCCGGTGTTCACTGGGGAATGCAAGGAGTGTGCTCATTGCAAATCAGAAGAGAGCAACATGTGTGACCTCCTCAGGATAAACACAGACAGGGGAGTGATGCTTAATGATGGGAAATCAAGGTTTTCGATTAAGGGCAAACCCATATACCACTTTGTTGGGACTTCAACTTTTAGTGAGTACACTGTGATTCATGTTGGCTGCCTTGCCAAGATCAACCCCAAAGCTCCTCTAGACAAAGTTTGTGTCCTCAGTTGTGGAATCTCAACTGGTATGGAGCTCTATTATTTAGTGCTAACTTATATAACTATGTTGTATATTGTAGCTTAATGTGCTTCATTGAGAGGAATATTTATGTTTTTAGTTATATGTTCAGGTTTAGGAGCTACTCTTAATGTTGCAAAACCAAAAAAGGGCTCAACAGTGGCTGTGTTTGGAATGGGAGCTGTAGGACTTGCAGTGAGTTTCTTAGTTTGTTTGCTTTCTTTCATATTGACACTTTCACTGCTTGTGTATGATGAAATGTGTGCATAGTTTATTTTAAATGTCTCTTCTGTTTTCAGGCTGCTGAAGGAGCCAGGATTGCTGGGGCTTCGAGAATTATTGGTGTTGATTTGAATTCCAGCAGATTTGAATTAGGTCAGATATCTATACATTTCCCTAAAGAACTTGTTAACTTAATTTTTTTTTTCTCTTGGTTAGTACTGCGGGATTTCTGAATTGTAACTTTGTTGTCGGCAGCTAAAAAGTTTGGTGTCACCGAATTTTTAAACCCAAAAGATCACAAAAAACCAGTTCAAGAGGTTTGTTTCTGACTTGATAGACTTCTTTTGGTAGTGCTTCCCTTGTTTAGGAACCTAAACAGGTCAAATTCTAAAGATGTTTTCTTATGGGTTTCTCATTAGGTGATTGCTGAGCTGACTAATGGAGGAGTGGATCGAAGCATTGAATGCACCGGAAATGTTGAAGCCATGATATCTGCATTTGAATGTGTCCATGATGTATGTTCTTGAACATTTTGTGTCCATTTTCAGGTTTAATCACAAGAATGTGTTGATGTCCCTATTTGGTTCATAATATATTGAATGCTGACTACTGTCTTGTCCCAGGGTTGGGGTGTTGCTGTTCTTGTGGGAGTACCACACAAAGATGCTGTCTTCAAGACTCATCCAGTGAACTTTCTGAACGAGAGGACTCTCAAGGGTACCTTCTTTGGAAACTACAAGCCCCGGACCGACATTCCCTCCGTTGTGGAGAAATACATGAACAAGGTAAGCTAAGCTAGCTTGCAGAAGCTTAAAGTTCCTCTTATATTTGGTTCAGCTTGCATGTACTCATCAATCAATTATATATAAACTTGATGTTCTAGGAACTGGAGATAGAAAAATTCATCACCCATCAAGTCCCATTCTCAGAAATCAACAAAGCGTTTGACTACATGCTCAAAGGGGAAGGTCTTCGTTGCATAATCCACATGGATGAGTGAAAGTTTTACCTTTGATGTTGTTTGTGTTTGTACATTCTTACTTTGCATTTTCTCTTTGTATTTTCTCTCCTCTGTCAAGTTTTGTTTACATGTAATGCAAGATTACTTATTGCTAGTTTTTCACAGTGCATGATTAGCTGCTTCTGATGGACAGCTTCTGTAATTCTGTGAACATACCTATCAATAAATATTTAGTCAAAATGTTAGACCTTTAAAAGTGTGTACTGCATGTTACTGCATTACTTCCAAATTTTTTATCTCATCTCCTCTGTAATTTGAGCTGGCATATACAGGGCAAGATCTCTATCATTTTATTTAGTAAAACCAGAAAGAGAACCATTATAAACATTCAAAGCCAGGGGTAAGCTTCCAGTCTTAAGTCCATTTATTGCAAATCAAATGCAAGTACTTTGCAAATCTTAGCCAAACTTGTTGTGTATCTAATTTCGTGAAATATTTTCAAACCTTCGTTACAGATTTCAAACCCTAAACCTTCATATATATAAATACATGACAGAATTTCAACTTCAATGATGCTGAAACAGTCTTCAACCTAGTGAGTCTCACCATGTTTGCCAAAAATTGATGTGTCTGTACTGGCTTGGTGAGACTAGGAACAGCAGCAAAAGGAAAGGAGTCTTCATCAAAGAAAACATGTCTGGAGTCCTGGAGATATGAACCCTTTGAATCCAGCAGCAAAGCCCAGAAAAATACATTTAGCAGTCTTTGGCTAATTGGTTGTAGCTTATCAAGTCTGTATGGGGTGAGAAACGGATAGCAAGCACAACCAAATATTCGAAGTATTCTCAAGTCTGGAATCTTGTTATATAGTTTCTCAAAAGGAGAGCACATATTCGGAGTAGGGGTGAGCATTCTGTTAATCAAATAGGTAGCTAGAGCACAAGCATGGTACCAAAAAATTGAAGGCAATGAGGCTGTTTGTAACATTGTAGTTACACTTTCGCTGATGTGCCTATTTTTCCTTTCGGAAATTCCATTGAAATTCCTTAACCATAACACTAGTCAACTATAAAACAGAAACAAAATTTTAGATTGGGTATTCTAATCATGTTGGTTCTTGTTATTGTAGATTGCAATGGAAGTTGTGGAGAGTAAACTAAGGCCAGGACTTCCCGATGACGACAATGACCAACTTGGAGAATTAATTGAACTGATTTGCCTTTCATGGGATGGAGAAGCATCTATATATCCCACCATCCTTCGCCCCCACTAGAAACTGTGCTCGCGCTTTACCGCGGGTCTTGAATTGAAAGCATGAAATAACTGTTTGAAAGTTTTACTATGGTCTTCATCATCTTCAATTGTTAGTACTGAATTAAACTTTAAAGGACAGAGAATATAAATTAAACTCTTGCCAATGGTAAGAAAAATTCCTACTGCTACCATCATAGCAGCATGGACAAAAGTCGAAATAGGGGTAGGCCCTTCCATGACATCGGGTAACCAAAAATGAAGGGAAAATTGGGCGGATTTAGCCACTAAGCTGGAAAATAATAGGAAGACACATAAAGTAACAAAACATTGTTATACAATAAAGGTAAAAAAATCAAAACAGTCACTGAACTTTGACACGTTCGACACTTTAGTCACTACGTTTTCAAATATATCATTTTAGTCACTGAACTAAAACATTGTCTATCACTTTAATAACTCATTTGTTTTTTTTTTGTTAAAAATTTATAAATATATAATACATTTAAAAAAAGGTATTTTAGTCTAATTACTTTAAAATAATTTTTTTCTTCTTCTCCCTCTCTCTCTTCTTCCGTTTTTTTTCTTTTCTTTACTTCTGTTTCTTTCCCCTCCCCCCCCCCCCGTTCTTCTTCCTCTTCCCCTTCTTATTTTTTCTCTTCTTTTTCTTTTCCTTTCTTCTCTTCTCGCCGCCGGCGTCGTCGGGCTGGAGCCGCCGCTCCTCCGGAGCCTAGCGGATCACCGCCGCAGCTCCATCTTCGACCTAGGGGTGGGTTCGGTTGCTGCGGTTCAGTTTTGACCCAAAACCGAATCCAGAACCGAACTTGAACATTCGGTTCGGTTCGGTTCGGTTTCTTCAGTTTCGAACACACAACCGCGGTTGAACGGTTCGGTTATATTCGGTTCGGTTTTCGGTTTTTTCGGTTTTTTTGGGGTTTTTTTTTTTCCGAAAACTGTAACAAAAAAAAAAACTGGGCAGAACTGCATGCTTGCTGCAAGCAGCAAGCAGCAAGCAGCAAAATAAAAGTCTAAATTGTAGATCACAAATTAACATCACAAATTAACAACATTCAAATGCAAATACTCCATCATAAAACAAAAAGTCCATAATAAAATTCACACCAAACATTGCAATTCAATGTCTTCAACTTCATGCCTTGAAGGTTCAAACTTCAAGTCTTCAACCATCTCAAGCTTGATTGTGTGTCCTAGGCTTAGGAGGCAACATAGCACTCTTCGATGTTTCTCGACATAAAATTTCTACACAAATAAGAGAAATAGGAGAAGAAAAAAAACCATTAGAAAAAAATAAGTTTCAATAAAGTACATTAAGCAAATCAAATAATGAACATAAGAAAAACAATAACAATTACCTCTTTCAACTTCTTCACAAAATTCCATCTCCTCAATAGTTGGCTCATGATGTAATGCAACATGAGTACTCCTTAGCCAATTTTGTGTACATATCAAGGCTTCCACCATTTTAGGACTCAATGAACTACGAAATGGATCAATTATTCGCCCACTAGTGCTAAAACATGATTCCGAAGCTATTGTGGATACCGGAATAGCTAGAACATCCCTTGCAATGCATGCCAAAATGGGATATTTAGAAACCCCATTCACTCTCCACCAATTCAAAATGTCAAATTTTGAATTATCATCCCCTTCAATAGCATCTAGAAAATATCTATCCACATCATTGCTTATAATACCGGCTTTTCTTGCTTTTCTCCTTTGTTCCTTTTCCGCCAACTTCCTTTCAACTTCCTTCATGCCCTCCATTGACATTGGAGAACTACCAACACTACCACTACCTTCACTTGATTGTGATCCTTGGGAAGCCAATGAACCATCTCTCATATAAATATTGTAAAGATCATACATAAAAACCTTCACCCCATTAATGGTAGATTCAACCCTTTCATCAAACTCACCATAAATCAACTCCAAATAATCACCAAGCTTTTCAAATTTATGACGTGGATCAAGAACCATAGCTATGAACAAGTAGTCATTCACCTTATCAATATTTCCCCAATACTTGTCATATTTATCTTGCATGCGTAATGAAATGGAAGATAAAAGTGTGTTTCCGGTTTCCTTCAAGAGACCTTGAATTTTAACCAAATCACCAAAAATAGTATGAATTGTTGGAGTATTTGAACAACATACCTTTAAGGTGACTTCATAGAAAGGTCTCAAGAAAGTAGCAAACACCTCCGCCTTCTCCCAATCATCATCACAAGGCGGCCCTTCCCTTGACTTTTCATGATTATCACCATTAAAATACCCAAGGTAATGACCATCATCTTCTACCAATCTATCAAAAGCTTTACGAAACTTCAAAGCGGCTTGCAACATTAAAAATGTAGAATTCCACCTAGTAGGGACATCCATGATCACAAGTCCTTTGCTCTCTATTTTAACTTTCTCCACACAATTTTTAAACATGTCTAACCTTTGGGGAGAAGATCTTGCATATCTAACGGCATTACGAATGCTTTGAATGCACTTATTCAACAATCCCAATCCATCATTCACAATCAAATTCAAAATATGAGCAACACACCTCATATGCAAATTCTTCCCATCATGCAAAAGTGCATTAGGGACTCTCCAATTACTTATTCTCTTAATCAAATCCTTCAACCCCGCATCATTTGAAGAAGCATTATCAACGGTAATAGTTAAAACCTTTTCTATGCCCCACTCTACCAAACATTCCTCCAAAAGTCTAGAAATGGATTCCCCCCTATGATTTGGAATCACACAAAAGTTTAAAATTCTCTTGTGCAACATCCAATTAGCATCAATAAAATGTGCAGTGAGAACCATGTAATTGATGTTTTGAATAGAGGTCCATGTATCGGTTGTTAGACACACCCTATATGCACCCAAGTCATTCTTCAATTTAGTCTTTTGAGAATAAAACAAGTTAAGCACATCCTTAGCAATAGTCTTACGACTAGGTACTCTCCAATGAGGGCATGCAACTGTACAAAAATAGCGAAAGCCTTCTCCCTCCACATGACTAAAAGGCAACTCATCTAGAATTACCATCTTAACACATGCCTTGGTGATTTCATCTTGAGTACACCCTACAGCTACCAAGTCTTTTGACTTACCATAAGTCAAACACCTTTTGCCTTTTACTCCACAATTCTTTATTGGGTGGGTACTCACTACATTTTTCCATGTGATTTATCAAAGATGTTGTACCATTTAACTTAGGGTGAGCTGCGAAACCCTTATGCTTGCAGTAATTACAGAAAGCTTTAAGCTTACCTAATTCGAACTTCCTGGTAAAATACCCCCAAATGTCTGCCCTTTCATTTTGTTTCAATGCTGCCAGGTAGTCTTCTTCAGTCATTCCACCCAATGTTATTGTTTCATTTGGATTTGCACTTGTAGTTCCATCAGATCCTTCTTGATCTTGAGATCCTTCTTGATCTTGAGTAGGCACTGGTGCTTGAGATGATGGTGATTCATTAAAGCTGTCAACCTCCATCTATAACAAAGAAAAAATATTAAAATGACAGCAGCTGCAATTATAATTTCAGGTATTCAACTTTGCTTCATATAGCAGATTAATGGGATTATAGTCAAAGGACAGAAGTAAATAACAAACCTGAGTTGATGAAGATGCCGTTTTAGGATTATCATTACTTGACCCCCTTGATTTTGAGGAAGAATAAGATGAACTTATCCGCCCACTAGCACCGCCAGCCCTCTTCATCTCTATTCTCTTTTACTAGCTGCATAAATATAGAAGTGATGAGTTAAGCCAAATCAAGTAAAACCTACAACAGATTAAGAAAGAAAAAAAAACTGGGAAAAATCAGTTTCATAATAATCTAATGCAAAAGTTTGTTATAAAATTACTAATAAGATTGAGGTCTGGTAGTCTCCAGGGCAACTAACAACAGAGACACAAATCTCTGAAGGATTGTGTTTTTTTATTTTTTAAGATCAATGTGCCCACCATTTCGGCCATTTATAAAATTCAAAAGAAACAAGGTAATCCTTACAATCCTAAGGCAACCTCTGTAATCCTTACCATTCCTAAGGCAACCTACCACAAAGAAACAAGGTCACTACGATTAGAATATGAGTATAATCAGTATATGACAAAGTCTCCTAAGACCTGCATTTCACAACAGAAGTTTTCGTGTACCAAATCAAGGAGTTTTCGTGTACCAAATCAAGACAAACAAGTCGGTCAAAACCCATAATCCTTCAACCCAGCATCCTTAGTCGGTCAAAAACTATGGCTAAATCAGATTACTAATAGTTATGAACAAAATTCACAAATCAAGTCACGAATTAAACAAGCCAAGTACAACTGAAAAGTGAAAATCATAATGAAATACCTGAAGCAGAGATCTCTGATTTCCGATAGGGGTGGCCGATGGGTTCGCGAAGAAGATTTGAGCCTAGAGGTGGCGGGTCAGCAGGTGGCATGGTGGTTGACTCACTTGATTGGGTGGCCTGGACGCCTGGTGGTTCTCCGTTCACGAAATGAAGAAAGAAACGCAGGGGAGAAACGAAGACTCGAAGAGAGAAACAAAGAAGAGTAGACGAGAATGAGTGAGGCCATGAAGAACTGAAGACTGAGAGACTAAATTAGGGTTTTAAAAAAAAACCCAAAACGACGTCGTTTCAATAGTTCGGTTTGAACGGTTCGGTTCGGTTTCTGAGGACAGAAACCGCAACCGCAACCGCAACCGAACAGCAGCGGTTCGGTGCGGTTTTTTATCGATTCGGTTTTTTTCGGCTACGGTTCGGTATTTTTCGATTCGGTTGGCGGTTTTCGGTTTTGTGAACCCACCCCTACTTCGACCGCCAGCTCACGAACCCCAGCCGTCGCTCTTCCCCTCCTCACGCTCGAGCTCTCCTCTCTCTTCTCTTTGAGAGAGAGAGAGAGAGAGAGAGAAATGCTTGCATGTTCATTGGCTCGGCTCGAGCCGACATTGTTACTAAGCCGATGAACAGTGCGAGGAGAATTAGTATATTGTTTCAGGGTATCATTATTGTGTGCCTTGTCAAACTAGGACTTTAGAATAAGTTTATGGAAGGAAACTCCTTCTAGGATATGGATTGTATTTAGAATAGATTTCCTACATCAATACAGATTGTATCTTGTACTCCTCTATATATAGAGGCCCTTATTCATTAATGAAATACATTCTATTCTCTGCTCATCTCTCTCTTTATTTACGTTTCCCTTAAACATATATTAAATTACTTGCAGCCTGCAGAAGCTTCAAAACAAAATATAATATAATGTTTAGCCACGTTTTTAATAGAATTAAATACAAAAGACCCCCCCCCCCCCGCGAACCATAAGGTGATTTTTAATTTCATATTCACGTATCAAATTTTGTCATTTTCATACCTTACGCTTGATTTCGCTAACGAATTCATACCTCCCCGTTAGCAGAATAATTAACAAATTATTACCTTCTAGGTATGAATTCGTTAACGAAATCAAATGTGAGGTATGAAAATGACAAAATTTGATACATGTATATGAAATTGAAAATGACCCTATAGTTCGGAGGGTTTTTTGTAATTAATCTTTTATAATATATATAAAGGTTTTCTCCCTATAGTGGAGAAAAATCATATATATATATATATATATATATATATGATGTGAAATTGTGAAGAGCCTTTCCTTCACTCAGAAAAAAAAAACCAAAAAAAAAAAACAAAAAAACAAGAAGAATAGCTTTTATCACTTATAAGTTATAGAGTAACACTCTTCAACTAATTTTCAGATTTATCTAATGATTTTGATTAAACTATAACTAGTTTTACCCACACATGCTATGCATGTGTAAACTGTAAACCATTTTTTTTAATGTAGTGAGAAGTTTTTATGTAGTGGGAAGTTGAGAGAAAAGAATGTGGGAAGTTACTGCAAAATATGCAAATGATGAGTAGTTATTAGATCTTTATTTTATTTTATTTTTCCTACTATTTTGTTATTTATCATGATATCCCTCATATATTAAAAATAATTAAAAATAATATATGATCTAAGGACCTTCACGTCTTTTCATACCCACTTTGGTTAACAAAGTGAGTTCTCTTAATATATAGTATATCACTACTACTATAATTGGAGGCGTAGGGCTTTGATGTCAAAGGCTTCACAAAAAAAAATCTCCTTAAAATGCCCATGTCAATGAAAAAATCAGACTGCTCATAGAAAATAGACAAGGTTAGCATTGTAAAATACAAAACAAAAAATATATAAATAAAGGAAAATAAGATCACGTCCGAGTTCTGACTCTAAAAGTCACGAACGGAAGAAAAAGAAACTGCTAAACCACGAACTCCACAGGAAAAAAGAACCGGCAGGATGCACGATCTCAAAGAGGAACGAAGATCCTAGACAACTTGGGTGGTGATCAGAGTAGATATGGCTTCACCACTATCCCAATTATCAGAGTATACAAAAGGAGAAACGCAATCCTCAAAGAAAAAGAGAAAACTCAAACCCAGAGAGAGGAAAAGAGAAATATAAAAATCGATGAGTTTGCAGTTTTAATATCATAACGGTTCAATGCATATTTTACCTAACAGGTGAACCTAGCTAATTGTAATTGGGTGATTTTAGAGTTTCTTTGGTTTTTCTTAAGTTTCAGTTCGATTCAGTATACGTGAAAGTTGGTGTTTGTGTCTGCTAATATTGGTTCCAGGTATGTTTGGGTCTGCTCTTTATGTTTGGATGGGAAGTGCTTCAATTTCATGCTTCTTTTTTAGATTGCTAGGCAGTACCGCTTCCCCCAATAAGCAAAATACACAGGCTTAACGAAGGCCCTCAGCCGTGGTAACTTTAATTGGTGTATTTATGCACATAGCTTGCTCATCTTTTTAGCATTTTTACAATTTATAGTATCTTCAGTATATGGCTAATTTCTTAATGATTGCAAGGATAGTTCATATTCAAAGATGATACTTGGCTGATTACAGGCTTTGAAAGAGGTTGAAAAGAATTTCGGGATTATGAGGTAGTTCTTATTTTGTTTTCTTTTGTTCAATGTTAAATTTGGTTGTGAGTTTAGATTAGGGATTTTCTCTTAATCGCTTTGGTGCAATGTTCATTAGATGCAACTTATATAGACCTGAATTAATCGATTTCTTTTTGTTTTGTTTTCTATTTGTTACCCAAGAATACCCCATCGAGTTCTATAAGAATAATCCCTATTTGGTTCACATATTTGGGGTTTCGTATTCCATTTACATCAGTGAACCTAGCTAATTGTTCTTTCATTGGATAAATACACCAGTGAACCTAGCTAATTGTTCTTTCGTTGGATAAATTTGGGGTTTCGTATTCCATTCACATCCGTATTTGTTCAGATTCTTTCTTTTTTTCTTTCACATATTCTCTTGATTCTCTATTTCCATGGTACAATCGTTGTTCCTATTTCTTTATGAGAGTATGTAGTAGCTATTATATTTGTAGGTTTATTCTTTTTCACTGAAGGAGGTATATCAAATGTTTTGTTCTTGCAATTTGTCTTCTGCATTTTTTACTTTGTCCATGTGCATTTGTCTTCTGCAATTTTGTTCTTGATCATTTTTTTTTTATTTTCTCTCAGTTTAGAATTTGCACTAGCATGGAAGCATAGGTGGTGTGGTGACGTTACAGCTCTTCCACTTGAGCAATTTGAAAAAACCTTGAATCAAACTTATTTGGTATTCATATTTTTAGTAAGCCTATTAGATTTGACAGTTTTGGTTGATTGGTTCTTTGTTTTTGCAATTCAAAGAGCTTAATTTTGCTTATCCTTATGCAGATTACAGGGAACCAAGCAAACAAGAAAGGAAGACTATACGAAAAAAATAAAAGGCCAGCAAAGAAAGGTGAAATAATAATTCTATTCAGGTGGAGTTGATTGCGGCCAAGGGACTTCGTACATATGTATATAGGTCTGTATAGAAGTTTCTTTGAAAAAAGGATTAGCATTTTATTTTGTGTTATTTAAGCAATTACATCAATAAGTAAATAATAAGTGTGATGGCCTAGCCTCCCACTAGGATCTAACCATCAAAATTGTATATTTGTATATACTTGTGTATATTTATATAAAGAGTTTTCTCTTTTCTTGCTAAAGAAAAATTCTCCAATTTCATAATGTTTGTTCATTGAGATGTACCACTTCAAATTTGTTTTTTTATCGAGGTGTGGATGCACCCAAAAATTTCTTTGGGTAAAATGCGGAAATAAATTTATAATCATCTGCTTTACTTTTTGCATTCCTTCTTATATTTTAAACCCACGATCAAAATACACATACGAAAAAACGCAAGATCAACATATTGGATGTAATGATGTAGAATAAGAGAACACTAAACGCACGTGCGAGTGTGGCCCTTTCGCACACGCACAGCGCATGCAGGAAGACTAGTATAGTATAAATGCCCACACATGCTATGCATGTGTAAACTGTAAACCAGTTTTTTTTTTTATGTTGTGGAAAGTTTTTATGTAGTGGGAAGTTGAGAGAAAAGAATGTGGGAAGTTACTGCAAAATGTGCAAATGATGAATAGTTATTAGATCTTAATTTTTTTATATTGTTTTCCTACTATTTTGTTATTTACCATGATATCCCTCATACATTAAAAATAATTTAAAAATTATATATGATCTAAGGACCTTCACGTCTTTTCACATCTACTTTGGTTGACAAAATGAGTTATCTTAATATATAGGATAGATTAATATTTAAATTAATATACTATATCCAACTCAAAACTATAAAATGTTTAAAAACAAAACTAACCTAATACCAAAACGCTAAATCCTAAAACCCTAACCCCTAACCCCTGACCTCTAACCCCTAAACCCTTAACCTAGGTGTTGGGATTTGGGGTGTAGGATTTAAGGTTTAGGGTTTTAGGTTTTTGTATAATGTTTGTATTTTTTTTTTAATAATTTAATGAATTTTGAATAGATATAATTAATATTTTAAAGTAGATATTAATTCTGATATAATTTAAATCATTAGATAAATTTAAGGATTAAGAGTGTGGTTATAAAGCTAACAAGTTAGTTTTAGAGTGCTACTCATAAATTATAACAAAACAATGAAGGCGATATTTAGTTAAAAAAGTCTAAGAGTTCATGTTCATGTTGCATTATTCATTTATTTGATCATGTAATCGTCTATAATTAAAGGTTGACGCAGACCAAAGTCACCAAACTCTGTAACCAAAAAAAAAAGTCACCAAACTCACTTTGCAAGTCGTTTCTTAGCAAAATATAAAAAGACTTGAAAATGTTTAAGGGAAACGTAAATAACAAAGAGAATGAGTAGAGAATATGATGTATTGCATTAATGAATAAGGACCTCTATATATAGAGGAGTACAAGATACAATCTGTACTGATGTAGGAAATCTATTGTAAATACAATCCATACTCTAGAAGGATTTACCTTCCTATTCTAGAGAGTCCTAGTTTGACAAGGCACACAATAATGATATCCTGAAACACTCCCCCTTGTGCCGGTCACAACTAGGTGATGTTTTCCGTGTTGCCTCATTAAAAACCTTGTCAAGTAACAATAAAACCAGTGGGAAAAAATAACCTTGGTCGAAGGAAAAAAGAGTACAACGCACCCTTCACATTTGAAAATGACATGTATGTGCCAGACTCCCCCTCATGTCTGCACCTTCCCCTGATTACTATAATCACGGGAGCTCGGATAACTTAAGCATACCAATGCTTTTAACATGTTTTTCAAATGTGCATTTAGGCAAAGACTTAGTAAATAAATCTGCCACACTCTCTTCGGATCTAACTTGATTCACTTGAATCTTGAGGAGAGTCTGTTGTTGCTGATTATAAAAAAACTTTGTGAGGGTCAGAGAGATACCCGGCATCAGCAAAACCAACCAAAACATCACATGGATTTTCGGTGAAGGGAGTTTCAGCATTGGCGCGATCGATCGCCGCATTCCTTGCGATCGATCGCCCGACGACAATAGGCTCGGGTTTCTTACCCATATATCTTTGCCATATTTTCTCGCCTCTCTGTAGGGATAAAACAAGCCCAAATTGATTGTACCCTTTAGGTAACAAAATATTGTCTTTATGCCACTTTAATGGCATTGCGTGGGCGCAGAGCTAAATCTAGCTAAATCTAGCTAACAAGTTCACAGCAAAAGAGATGTCAGGTCTAGTGCATTGAGCTAAGTACAACAATGCGCCTATTGCACTTAGATATGGCACTTCGGCCCCCTAAAATTTCTCTGTCATCATCCTTTGGACGAAATGGATCTATGGTCCAACCGATCATGTGAGTGCTAACTAGATGTACTGTGTCCATATTAAATCTTCTTAACATCTTATGGACATAAGCCGATTGGTGGATTAATATTCCACTATCTCGGTGCTCTAGCTCAAGGCCTAGAAACAGAGTTTCCCAAGATCTTTCATCTCAAATTCGAATTTCAAATACGTAGCAGTATCTCTCAGTTCTTCGAGAGTGCCAATTAGATTCATGTCATCTACATAGACATCAATAATTTCAAATCCGGAACTTGTACGTTCTCTTTATAAACACGCATGGGCATAAATCATTGTTTATATATCCATTTCCAATCAAGTAGTCACTTGACTTGGGTAATTGAAGTCCATCTGGCACCTTAAAATATATCTCTAAATCTATATCCCCATAGAGATATGTTGTAACCACATTCATAAGCTGCATGTCAAGTATTTCGGAAACTACCAAACTGACAAGGTAGCGGAATGTAATATCATTCCTTACGGGAGAATATGTCTCTCGTAGTCAATCCCCAGAGCGTTGTGAGAAACCTTGCGCCACGAGGCGAGTCTTATATCTCAAGACTTCTTTCTTCTCTTTATGCTTTCTAACAAAAACTCATTTACGTCCAACAGGCTTTACACTTGGGGGCGTTAGCACTACGTACCCAAATACATTTTCCTTTGTTAGTGAATCTAGTTCAATCGGGATTGCTTCTTTCCATTTATGCCAATATGCTCTACTTTGACATTCTTCAACAGAGCGTGGTTCGATGTCATCATGCTCTATAGTGTATTGAGCAATACATCATCAATAATTTCGTCTCAAGCATGCATGCATTCATTGAGATTTTTCTGTTCTCTGAAATTGATTCAATCATTGAGGCGTGCCCCAATATTGATTCATGGACATAACTATAATCAGAGATAATCTCATGAGACGGGTTTCAGGTATTGATGATGAATGGATTAGGCTGTGCCAAACTCGCTTCCTTCCTTTGGCGAGTATCCATCGAACCAAGTGGTCTCACCCTCTTCCTTTAGGGAACCACAACCTCAACCACACCTCCACTATGTGTGGTTGTGGCACTATTATGGGCGCTATATTCCCTCTTCCTTTAGGGGAGTTCCAACCTTGCAGACACGTTTGCAGCTGGTATATATGATCTTGTCACTTTATCAATATCAGAAAACGCATCAGACATCAAATCTGCTACGTCCTGAATATTGAGTATATTTCACACATTACTATCACATTGTGCGAGTTGGGGATCAAGATGAGACAGAGTGGGGACAGACCACGACAATTCCTGTCGTTCCTGTTGAACATTCTTGTTCTTATCTCCCCCTAACGACGGGAATACTCTCTCATCAAAGTGACAATCCGCAAATCTAGCGGTAAAGAGATCGCCTGTCAAAGGTTCCAAATAGAGGACAATAGTTGGAGATTCGTTACCAACATAAATACTTAAACGTCTCTGAGGACCCAATTGAGTGCTCTGTGGGGGCGCAATTGACACATAAACCGTACAATCAAATATGCGTAAATGTGAGACATCCTGCTCATATCCAGGTACCATCTGGTATGCAGAAAACGGTTGATTGGTAGTAGGTCTGAAACGAAGAAGTAAAGCTGCATGCAATATTGCATAACCCCAAGCAGATTATGAGAGATTGGTGCGCATAACCAATGCTCTAGCGACCATTTGAAGTCTCTTAATGGTGGCTTCTGCGAGACCATTTTGTGTATGCAAATGAGGTACGGGATGCATAACATCAATCCCAATAAACATGCAATAATCATCAACTGTCTGTGATGTAAACTCTCGTGCTGATAACGTTTTGACTTAATAGGATGATATGGGTGGTGAGCCCTTAAGTGTATAATTTTTGCTAGAAGTTTTGCATAAGCAACATTGCGTGTAGACAATAAAGCGACATGTGATCAGCGTGTCGATGCATCCACGTAAACCATAAAATATCTGAAAGGTCTGCAATATGGATGGATGAGTCCACAAATATATCCTTGGATACGATGTAAGAATGGAATAATTTCTTTTGTGTCCTTAGCATAGGATGGTCTCGATCCTAATTTGCCTAAAGAATAGGCTTTGCAAAATGAGCCCTTAGCCATGAAGGTTGCAGAAGCATAGGAGGTATCCTGATCAAGTCTGGAATCAGGATTAGAGGAGGAAGTAGCAATCGTTACTGTGCGATCGATCGTCAAGGGATGAGATCGATCGCAAATGCTCACTGGACGCTGTCCAAGGCATTCTGGAGACGTTCGATCGATCGTACGTTCTTTTGCAATCGATCGCAAATGCTCTCTGGATGCTTTCTGAGGCATTCTTGAGGCGAACGATCGATCGCACATGCTTCCGCGATCAATCGCCGGGCGTTTGACGAAATGTGCACATTTCTTTGCCATGTCAGTGACGTAAGTCTTCTCTCCTTGAATCATCTTTTGATTCTTGCTTATATTAGCTCGATAAAAGGATGTCCGTGTGAGGTTTTCAATATACGGATCATCATATCACGACCTGGATGTCCCAAACGGTCGTGCCAAAGCCTATATGTGTCGGAATCCAAAAAATCATCTCTATAAACATTGTTGGATTCGATAATACGAATAGTGGTTAAGTATAACCTACGAGATCGACACATAAGTTTTTCTAATATGCGCTTTCTTCCGCAATCATTAGAAGTGATACATAAGTATTCGTTTTCATTCTTACAATACGCTTCCAAATAATAACTGTTGGCACTAATGAATTAAAAATATGACTCATAATTCGAAATTTTGCTCAGTACTTGGAGGAAAATTCAGAAAATTTATTATTCATATGCCGACGATTACATCAAGGTCTTGTCCAGAAACTCTAATCCAAAATAAATAACTATACAAAAGTCAATTTAAACTAAGGCGTAGTAGCCTTTACATATACTTGGAAATAAAACAATTGCAATTTAATCAAAGTCTGGAGCTTCTATAGTCTTCTCGTTACTTTGGTTGACTTTAAAATATGCAATTGTGAGATTGACGTCTGTGTCATCTCCAGTATCTTCTTCATAGAAACTAATGAGAAACTTCCACTACAAAATGATGACATTAGAGGTGCTCATGTCTTACATATACCGCAAGCGATATAAGGCCCGTCACTCCCCTAATGCTTCTCATAATCAAGTGAAGTATAGCTCATTATCAACACATGCTTCAGTGGCGCGTTCGGCACCTTGTGCCTTTGGAGGATGGATTGGTGCTCTTGGCACCCTATTGCCACGCTTTCCTTTGCCGGCGTTGGCATGGCCTCCATGGCCCATGCCTCTTCCTCCTTGCCCTCTTCAACGTGGTGCAATATTCCCACGATTTGGTGCAACGTTGTTGCGGTTTCCTTCCTTGTTAGGACTATCATATGGAGCGGATCATCCATTAGCATTACCCTTGACATTAGGGTATCGTCCTACTTTAGCCATTTTGCCATAATTTACTTTTGAAACTCACTTTGTTCCGGCAGACCTAGAATTGTTGTTCATCATGATCGTGTCATGTTTTTCAGCTATTCACAGAAAATTAATAGGCTGATTGAATGTAGTAAGTTGTTTGGCATTATACTCCAATCGATATTACTTGGACAATATAAGTGCCGAAGCTGGGAAGGTAGAGAGGGTCTTCTCTATTAAGTTAGTTTCTGTAAAAGTCATCTTACAAAATTGAAGCATAGCCCGTAGTTGAAGCATCTCTGAATTATATTCAGCAATGGTTTTGTGAAATTACTTTATCACTTGTGAAATTACTTTATCACAATAAGAAGATACCTTAGTTTCGCAGTCTAAAAAGACATCCACGAACACTAATAAAAAAATTCCAAGAAAATTTGGATTAGAACAAGACCAAGATGGTGTATGGCCATAACTTAAACCCTTCGGTAGCTCCAATTAAGCATGACCAGGAAAGTAAGATGAGATATCGGTAGAGCGAGGCTCACTTGACACCACTAATCTCAAAATAGTTTCCTAGACATCATACTCAACTGGGTGAGCCTAGTCATGAAGAAGTTATGACCAAGATTGGTCGTATTCGATGCTTTTGTGAAATTACTTTATCACAAAGATTTTTCTTTGATGCTCATGAAATTACTTTCTCATAGCATGTATTATGAATCCCCACGATTCATAAGAGTTCTTTAACTTCTATTGGAGAATGATGACATTAGAGGGGCTCATGACTTACATATACCGCAAGCGATATAAAGCTCGATCGCTCCCCTAATGCTTCTCATAACCTTTCAAAGTAGGTATAGCTTATAATTTTTGCTCATATAATTCACCATAGAAGTCCCACGCCATAAGAGGGGTCGGGATGAAGAAGAAAGGAAGTTTTTAAATCCCCGAGAAAAAGAAGGATACAAGAATTTAAATCAAAGCAAGAACTTTTAGAAAATCTTACTTGGTTTTCTTTGAAATTAAATATCTGAAGATCCAACGGTCTGAACTGGTTGAATTTTAGACTGGAAGTAGTAGACATGCGGAGGGAGCTCTTGTCAAAATTGCGGCTTGATCCGATGGTTGAGACGAGAGAAAATTACTTCCGAAAGTTGATTGTTCTGTGCAGGTAGATTCTTGCATGATGATGCTTTGTGGCGGTGATGGTGCTAGGGTTCTAGGATTTTGGGTTTTTGTAGCTAGGGCTAGAACTCGTGCTGATAACGTGTTTAAGGGAAACGTAAATAACAAAGAGAATGAGCAGATAATAGGATGTATTTCATTAATGAATAAGGACCTCTATATATAGAGGGGTACAAGATACAATCTGTATTGATGTAGGAAATCTATTCTAAATACAATCCATACTCTAAAATGATTTACCTTCCATAAACCTATTCTAGAGAGTTCTAGTTTGACAATATACACAATAATAATATATTGAAACAGAAAAACAATTATATTACAGTATTTTAACCAAGGCAATATAAAAAGACTAAGGGCGGGCTGTAGCCTGTAGGCCTGTAGAAGTCCAAGTAAGTTTTCTAAAAGGGGGAGTCCTAGTTTGGAGGGCCAAATTTTTATTTATCTTTTATTTGGTTTTTATAGAAGTATGAAGAAAACGGAAATAATAATATGCATGCATGGAAGATCATTCGCTGGAATGTATAAGGGGGAGTCCTAGATAGTGATTATGGGGGTTTGAAAATAAAACTTAAGAATAGAGGTTGAAATTGAGACATTGAGTTCTTAGCTATTAATGGTTGGCGATCTTGTTCGGCTTGAGCTTGACTAGGTTTTGGTCATGGTGCTTGAAAACCCTGAAAAGAGTAGTGGATGTGAACCATAAAACAAGGTAAGTACCTTCTTATCCTTCTATTAGCAACATTGAAGATGTGGCTCAATTAATATTTTCATTGTGGCTCAATTTTTTTTCCTGAAAGATATGATTAGATGTAACTATGATTACAATCGTTTAGATATGTACCCTGAACAACAGTAGCATGAGCAATAACTAACCAATGATGGTTAATAAGAAAAGGGTAAAAACCTCAAATGGTATCTGAACTATTGTGTAAGGTATTTTTTAGTACCTAAGAATTTTAGGAACCTCAAATGGTACCTGAACTATTGCATACTTACCTAATATGGTACCTCCATTACTTTTCTCGTTAATGGATGTACCATATTAGGTAACGGCATAATAGTTCAGGTACCATATTTGGTAAAAAAAAATTCGTAGGTACTAAAAAAAGCTTTATGCAATAGTTCAGGTACCATTTGAGGTAACGGAGGTACCATATTAGGTAAGTATGCAATAGTTCAGGTACCATTTGAGGTTCTTAAAATTCTTAGGTACTAAAAAAAACTTTACTCGATAGTTCAGGTACCATTTGAGGGTTTTACTCATAAGAAAATCTAAAGCAGAACAAACCATAAATTGTCGGATTGGTTGTTCAATTATATAGTTGTAGCGCACTTCTTGAAAATAAAAAGACAATACCACTACATGTTGATGTCGATTATCCTCATCCCAAAGAAACTGGCTGTTTTGTTCACCAAGGCACGCAATTGTGGTACTCAAAGTACAGTAGTCCAATTGGAACTCATTGAAACAATAGAAAATGATCGCCACAAATTTGCATGGAATGAAATAAAATAGAAATTCTAACAAAAAACCGAACCTATCCTTGACACCAAACCACAAGGCATTTAGCCTGCAAACACATTTAGTCTCTTTTATGAATAATCTGGCCAAAGGTACTTGCGAAAAGCAAAGAACTACACATCATCATGTTTTCCACCTGTATCCCAAACTTGAAACTGAAAAAGAATTTCAAAGCAAATAGGGTTCACACAATCAAAAGCAATTGCCGCCGCCATCAAATGCAAAAACTCAGATCTAGCCCAATCAACATCAGCACCTAGAGGAACTGCTATGGGCACCCGCACTACATGGGGCACCAGAATCCTTAAGCGGGCGGTCACCCTCCGATCACCACACCATCCCGCAACCACCAACTGTGGCTCAATTAATATGTAGTATTCCACATATATTTGGTTGTATCCGGCTAATTCATAATTTATATGAGAATATACTACTTTTCTGAATAATTTATGGTACTTTTGTATCTTTGAGAACTGAGTTGAGGGTCTGTTAGTACGAACTTAGTGTCGAACATCTCACAGCTCGCCCGGAGAAAGAAACAGAGTACGCTGTCTTTTCTTACTCTGTTTTAGCAACAGAGAGCAACTTGCATATGTACGTTTGAATTTTGATGATTATCATGAAGTCCTTACAGATGCTTCTCAGAAGTCCTTACAGATGCTTCTCAGATTACACTATGCAAATTTGATGAAGCAATTAAACAAAAAGAATCTGATACACCATGTTCTAATTAATTGCTTCGACCAGAACCAGACTGATTATACTATGACATATTGACATTTATGTATCTTTTTGTTTAATTAGTACTCTTGTATATTCTACATCTGCAATATAAGGAGGGAGTTGCCGTCCTAGAACTAGTAGGCGCGTATGTTGGGTGATCTCAATTCCCAACGCCATGTCTGCCTTAAATTATTATTCAATAAAATAAAGTTTCATGAAGACGAAAGCAATGTTATTTCTTTTACCAATTAAGTTTCTAAATTAAGCATAGACTACAGAAATTCAATCACTCACCTAAATAAACCCAAACCCAGCAAGCTCTTCTTGGTTTTTAATGTGATAGCTAGCTAGAGTTTTAGTCGGAGAAGCAATCTGCGATGGCAGTGAAGTTGTATTGGAAGATGGAAGTGAAGAGAGCAATGAAGCAAAAGGATCTTCTTACTTCTTCCATTGACAATATTAATCGAATTGGTTCTGGAATCTGGTACTAAAGGTGATTACAATATGGGTGCAATTAGGGCAATGCAAATGAGAAATTGTGTGCGTTATTATATATCAATTATCATAGAGAGCAACGTCACCCATGTGCATGCAATGCCACGCTGGTGCCTGGTGAGGAGCTTGGGCTCTTTGTGCCCCAGCATGTGCACCAGTCATGAAGAGATCGGGCTTCCCAAACAGGTGGACTTTGATTTTTAGATTTTTGGGGCTGGATTGACGTGTCAACCGGACTAGAGAGAGCCGGTGGACTTGCTCTTAGACCTTCCAGTTCCAGTACACAATTTTCTGATGAGTTTATGATTAAAAATGACCAACACCAGCCTAGCTCCTCTCTCTTTCTCTCTCCATCCCCATTCTCCGTTTTTCGTTTTAGAATGTGCCAATTTTAACATCCCTTGGGCACGTGAAAACTTTATGAAGAAGAAGAAGAAAAATTGAATCTATGTATTACTTAGGAGCTTGAATACAGAGAGATCCTAACTCAGCTATATATATATATCCAATTACAAGTGTACAGAATGACTACACGTGGCAGCCAACTGTAGCATACTAACAAGCTGGATAACAAACTAGTAACTATGATTAAGTGTTAATAAACCATGGTTAGGTTAACACCCCTCCTCAGCTTGATGGTTCTCCTCCCATCAAGCTGTCACAAAGGTAATTGTGTTGAAGAGAGCATAACCCTGTAGTAAAGATATCTGCAAGCTGTTTGTGAGATGCAATAAACATTAGAAGCAACAAGCTGAAACTAGATCTTTGTCTGGAGGCAAGGGAACCAGTGTCCAATTTTTCTCCTTGATAAGAGCATTATATTCATCTTGCATTGCAGATTTCCAAGCTGAAACTTTGAGAGCTCTTTTTCCTCGGGTGAGCATGCCAAGAGTATTGTGAACTGCATCAGTTTGAGTAGTAATAGCTAAGGTACCATTTGGTTCTTCAATATGAATCTGTGTATGAGGAGAAGACTTTGGTGTAGTGGATTCACAGTTAAAAGATGCAGGAGATGAATTGAAAGAATCACAAGCAACATTAGCATGATCAACAACCAGGGGTCCAGATGTGCTAGTCATTTCATAATCAAGAGATGCATTGATGATATGACTAGGAACTTGAGAAGTAGATTGTATCACTGCTGAAGATGGGACAAGTGCAGGCAAGATTGATGAAGTAAAGGTCTTAGTGGGAAAAACAGTAGCACACAGCAGATGCATCACCAATTGAGTTATGTTGTTGTTGGTTTGGAAAACCAATGAGATGGTAGCACCTAGCAGCACTATGATTGAGCTTTCCACAATATCGGCAGCCAACATTTGCATTGTTGAAGTTATTGCATTGCTGGAAAGTAGATAGAGTTCTACATATTTTGCCACCATGACCAATCTTTTTACACAATTGACAAGTGATAGTATTACCATTGCCATTACCACCAGTGTTCCTTGCAAATCCACCATTTCCACCATTGTAACCTTCTTGAAATCCATTACCTCTACCTGCAAAGTTGTTAAAGTTGTTGCCGAAAATAGAGAGATTTCTACATATTTTGGCACCATGACCAATCTTTCCACACAATTGACAAGTAATGATATTACCATTGCCATTGCCATTGCCTCTGCCTGCATAAAAGCCAGTCATACCAAAGTTTGAATCAAACATGGTATATGGATTAATTGGTCCAAAGCTATATGGAATTGCAAAAATCGGCACATATGGAGCTTGAAATGACAGTGGAGAAGTGGAAACAGGAGAAGTGGAACCAAAGCCAGCATAGAAACCAGCCATAACAACATTGGGATCAAACGTAGCAAATGGATTACAGGGCCCAAATCCAAATGCCAGGCCTAGAATAGGAACATGTGCGGCCTGAGATGATGATGAAACAGTAGGGGAAGCAAGAGAAACAGCAGCAAAACCAGGTGGAGTACTTGGAGTGGAAGAAGATGATGATAGTGGTGAGGATACATTTGTAGTATCAGGACTACTATTAGTAGATGATCCCTGAGCAACCATTGCAGTGAGAGGGTGAGGAATGGATTGAACTTCATTTTCTATGTCAATTTCAGCAGCTTTCAAAAGTGTATTTAGTTCCCCCATTGAACAGCTAACAAATTGTGCCCTGATAACTGTCTTAATTGCAGCATACTCTGATGGTAAACCCCTTAGGACAGTGAATACAATATCTTCATCATCAAGAAAGACACCAACTGTGGCAAGGGCATCTCTAGCAGCCTTAATCTTATCCAGATAAGTCTCAATGTTATCACTGCCTTTCTTCAAGTTTTGCAAATTGGACTTGAGTTGTGAAATGTTCTGTCTAGTAGGTGCTGCAAATTTAAGCTTGAGATTTGACCACAATTCCTGAGCAGATTGACTCCCCACAGCACACGAAATTGCAATTGGACTAAGAGTTTGACAAATCAAATTGACAATACTTTGATCTTGAGTGTTCCAGGCAACATAGTCATTAGAGGTACTACTAGTGACACCATCAACAGCAAGAACATATTGCGGAGGACATGGAAATGTGCCATCAACAAAGCCAAAAAATTTTGACCTTTAAGGAATGATTCCAAGAGAAATAACCACGTAGGGTAATTGGACGCATCGAGTTGTATATTAGGAAGATACACATTGTTCTGAGAGATTCGAACGGTCGACATGATGTAGAAACAAAAGCTAGGGTTTCAAAGGCAACAAGGCAGTAAATGCAGATACAGAGATTATTTCACCACAAACAACTAGAACTCAGTACTCAGAATGTAAATCCTTAACTTCGATAACCAGAATTAACTTCAAATTGCAACGATTTAGCAAGATCAAACTGAAATTTGAACAACAAACGAGTCACGTAAAAGAGACGAACGAACTTATCTTTGAGGAGATGAACTACAACAGAGAACAATACACCACAACGATTGACTAGAACAAAGCACTGAGCAGCGGTCGCCGGAAAATTTTGGTCGCCGATCGCAACCTAGGCTCTTGATACCATGAAAACTTTATGAAGAAGAAGAAGAAAAACTGAATCTATGTATTACTTAGGAGCTTGAATACAGAGAGATCCTAACTCAGCTATATATATATATCCAATTACAAGTGTACAAAATGACTACACGTGGCAGCCAACTGTAGCATACTAACAAGCTGGATAACCAACTAGTAACTATGATTAAGTGTTAATAAACCATGGTTAGGTTAACAGTTACTTCGTTGACTTCATTTCACATGGTTCTTCTTGTTATCTTGTTGCAGGTGAAAACATGTTCTTCTACCAGGCCAGTTGACTAGTTTAATTCTTCGCAGTACTGAATCAGTGATCACTGCAACCTCGTTCTACCTCCAGCAAATGATCTTCCATCTTTTCATTTGTGGGTGCTCCGTGGATAGCTACGCTCCAGTCCGATTCTACTGACCCAGGTGAATACATTAAACATAGTGAGCTAGTGTTCTTACTGTTATGGACAAAGTAGATTTTTAATTTAATCGATCGTTTTGGCGCGAAAGTAGCTTTGTTTCCAGTTATAGTACTTGTTGAATTAGCTGTATTGTTGTTTTTGTTAGAAAGCCATTGCTTAAATCTCATATTAAAGAAGGAAAGAATGAGATCTACAGATCGAGAATTGAAAAGAGGGGAAAGTATCTTCCGAAAAGTGGTCGAAAGTTTAGATTTTTAAATACGATTCTGATTCTGATTCTGATTTCTCGTAATTTCCATTTTGGGTATGCCAATTGCTTTTTGGGTTTAATGTTGGCCTTTCTTGGATTAGGGTTTAAGGTGATAAGGGTTTTATGAAAGCCGCAGAGAAAGGCGGCGAAATAAGCATGTCGGAGAAGCAATATGCGAATGGAGGTGAAGTTAGAGTGGAAGTTCAAAGTGATGAGATCAATGAAGCAAAAGGGTCTTCTTCAAAAGCTTCAGAATCTTCAGCTCCCAAGCAAAGCAAAGAGGACTTGAGACTGTCCACTGAGTCCAGTACTACTGGCTTCTCTAAGCCAGTTCCGGTTGGGTTTCCTTCACCGGATATTTCAAGAGCCAATCCCAACCCTGGTAAGCCTCCGAGGGTCCCCACTCGCAATGAGAGCCTCAAAAGGAGAAAGTCATTTAATAGGTCAGTTACTAAACCCAAGTCAAGATTTGGTGAACCATCACCTGTTATGAATGAAGATGATAGTAGTGTAGATCAAATTGGTGCAAATTATTCATTGAGTAGGGGTTCGCCAAATAATATATCAGGCAGGACCGAAGATAAGGAGGATGAAGAGATTTACAAGAAGGTTAAAATGAGTAGGAAAGTGAACAAGATAATCTTGATTGAGTGGATTGTTTTTGTTTGTTCTTTGGGTTGTTTAGTGGCTAGCTTGACTGTCCAGAAACTAGAGAATTTAATGGTTTGGGGCTTGGAGATTTGGAAATGGTGTGTGCTTGTCATGGTGATATTCAGTGGCATATTGGTTACAAATTGGGTTATGCATTTCATATTTTTTGTGATTGAGCGCAATTTTCTGCCTAGGGAGCAGGTCATGTATTTTATTCATGGAATGAAGAAGAGTGTTCAGGTTTTCATGTGGTTGTCTCTGGTTCTTCTCACATGGCTACTGTTGGTCAATCGTGGGGGTGAGCGGTCAAAAACTTCCACCAAGATTTTGGGTTATGTTATGTGGACTATTGTTTCGGTTCTTATTGGGGCATTTTTGTGGCTGTTAAAAACTTTGTTGCTTAAGATATCAGCAACTAGTTTCCGTGCGAACACCTTCTTTGATAGAATTCAAGAATCAATCTTCCAGCAATATGTGCTTCAGACACTTTCAGGGCCTGCGCTTATGGAGGAGGCTGATGGGAAGATTGGGAGATCACTGAGCACTAGCAAACTGAGTTTCAGGGCGACTAAGAAGGCAGAGGCTGGGAAGGAGAAAGAGGTCATTGACATGACAAAGCTTCAAAAGATCAAACAAGAGAAGGTTTCATCTTGGATTATGAAGGTACTGGTGGATGCAGTTACATTGGACGAGATGGAAGGTCTAAATGAACAGAGAGATAAGGAGATTACCAGTGAGATGGAAGCAACTGCTGCTGCCTATGACATTTTCCTTAACGTCGCTCAGCTTGGTGCCCAGTAAAAATCTATCTTATTAAGTGATTATTTATATTTCTTTGTTTCATTTTTTGGTGTCATTTTCATACTTATGTTAAATATCTGAGTAGGTACATTGAGGAGAGGGACCTCTTGAGGTTCATGATCGAGGAAGAGGCGGAGCTTGTGTGGCCGCTGATTGACGTAGCAAACACTGGACAGGTTGACAGAAAAACTCTGACAGAGTGGGTGGTAAGACCCTTAATTCATACATGCATGGACAGATCGATGGACTTCTACTTTTTGATCATACGTACATGCATAGACATACACCAGCACAATGCTCGCTCCCTCGCTGGCCCTTCGATTAAAATTTAAAAGCATAAATAGCGTAGACAAATGAGAATTTGATAACTTGAGTTTGCTGCTATTTTCATTCTGCTCCTTCTTCTTCTAGGTAAGCATAAAGAGCTAAAGTATGTTTGATTATATCAAAAATTCAAAATTATATTTGGTTCAAATAGAACTGCAAAGAGGAAAAAAAAATTTGTTATTTGTGAATTGTGATACTGAACTACAAGATTGAAAATTGCTCAAAAAAAAAAAACTACAAGATTGAAAAATAAAGACTGAATCAGAAACCAGCATTCCTTAATCATGTTGGCAGCACACCTGAATTGTACCTTCTCTTTTTTTTTTTTGAATTGGCAGATGAAGATCTACAATGGTCGCAAAGGATTAGCTCACAGTTTAACTGACACCAACAAATGTGTAAACCAATTGAACAAAATTACGATTAGTATCGTAATTGTTATCACCATTGTAGTGTGGCTTCTATTGGTGGGCATTGCAAACATAAAAGTACTGTTCTTACTCTCATCACAGTTGGTACTGGCAGCTTTTATGTTTGGAAACACTTGCAAGAATATTTTCGAAGCTATCGTGTTCGTATTTGTAACCCACCCATTTGATACTGGTGATCGCTGTGTTGTTGATGGCGTTCCGGTAACAACTTATACATAACTCCTATTTCCTTATGTTGGATTTAATTTAATCAAATTTCTAACAACCTGGTAATTGCCTGACAGTTGTTGGTTGAGGAGATGAACCTCTTAACTACAGTCTTCTTGAAACTCAATGACGAGATGGTGTACTATCCGAATTCACTCTTGTCCACAAAAATCATCACCAATTATAACAGAAGTCCGCATATGGGAGATACAGTGGAGTTCACAGTTGATATGATACCAGTGGAGAAGATAGGCCTGCTGAAAATGGAAATAAAGAAGTGAGTTAATTATCTGAAGCTTTGATTTGTTTTATATATATATGTGTGTGTGTAGATAATCTGTTGTTTAATAATGTTTTACTGTTTTATGTTAATAGACTATGAATCACAACTGGGAATAGAGAGACTGCAATGAACTGCGCTGCTCATTAATACATCATTGGGTTGACTCTAGCTAGCAATTTGCTTTTTACGTTTTTTCAGGTATTTTGAGGGTGCTCGGCAGTATTGGCATGAAAAGCACAGCGTGGTGGTGACTGAGATGGAAAATGCAAGCAAGTTAAAGATGGTGCTCTATTTTAAGCACACTATGAACTTTCAAGAGTTCGGGGAAAAGAATGCGCGGAGAGCTGAGTTAATCATCGCATTGATGAAAATTCTTGAAGAGCAAAAAATCATATACTATTTGCAGCCCCAAGAAGTTCGTCTTGCACAAACTAAATCAGATGCAACTGTGGCCTAAAGGAGATATTCGATGACAAGATCAGATTGTCTTTTTCTAATATCAAAAAGACAATCTGATCCACGGTGACAAGATCACTACAGTCAAAGGGAGGTGCAAAAGACAATCTGATCCACTGTAATCATTGTTATTGTCACATTCTGTTGGTGCTCTGATTATGTGGCTTAATATGTAGCCTTTCTACATCAGTATCCGGCCATAAGCCTAAAACCAATTGGTCTCTTATTGAGAATTAGTTTTCATTGTATCATAAGAATTCTAATACTTGTACGTATGAGTGTCATTTGTGTGGAAGGCAAACACGTATGGGTTTTGAAATCAAAAGTTTTCGGGAATGCTCCAAAAGCTCTCAAAATGCTCCTTAAGCTTCGAAGTACTTCACCTAACATATTCAACCTACAAATGACACAAATATACATTAATGACATGGCCGCAAAAAATGGCTCTGTTTAGGGTTCCTCTTTTCTAGGGTTTCCGATAGCCTGAGCCTTGAATCTTTGATATGTTTTTGTCCGTTTTAACTGTCAAGCATGTCTACAACTCGCTTAATTTGCCCGTTGGATGGGAATGCAGTTGTGCCACCCAAGTCTTATGCAGCTGCGACGGCGATGCCAGTTATTCCAATCGCTAATCTTCCCTGTCATTCATGATGGGAGAACATGCAAAAAATTACTATCTCAGAGGAGGGGTATCAATCTGGTTTGGAGAAGTGCAAGCACATGCTTCTTGGGCGTCTCCATTTGTTTGCCAAGGATAAACCTTATTCCCCATCTGAATTGCACCGTAAGCTAGGTTTGGTTTGGGGAGAGATTGGTCACTGGAGACTTATACCTATGGGGAAAGGGTATTTCTCGTTTAGTTTTTCTTCTAATGAAGCTCGCTCGCTTGTTTGGGAGAAGGGTGTGATCGCTCTTAAGCCTAGGATATTAAGGTTTATACGCTGGACTCCAAACTTTTCCCCAGTGCATCAAAAGAATAATAATGCTCAAGTTTCGGTGAATTTTTGGGACCTTGGTCTTGAGGATAAAGGGAAGAAGCATGTGGATCACGTTGCACCCACTACTACTCTGACCGTTAATGTTGATGGAGAAGGTTCGTCTTTTGCACGAAAATCTCCTCCTCCATATCATGAGACTAGGGTTGGTGCGGTTTTGGGACAATCTACTTTTCCTGTTTTTGAGAAAACAATTACTCTTGGTATTGCGAATGAGGTATCCATGACTCGACTAATAATAGCGATAAATTAAATGATAACGGAAGCAAGTCACGGTAGAAACAAGGCTCGACAAGCATCTAACCTAATGAAATGACACTAGAATCCTCTAGTAAACACAGGCGCACCTGATAAGAGTCATAAGACACACGAGAGTTTTCTCGAATTTTGGTTTTTCTTTATTGTTATCTGAAATCTTGAATGCTTGAATACAGTCTAAGAGGTGCCTTACTTAGGCATTAACCTATAAACTATTTGGAAAGTAAATAATCCTAATTAGACTAGAACTAGAAAATAATAAATATATTCCTAGAAATAAGAACCTAAATAACTGAGCAAATAAATGAGCTAGGAGTCCGAAGGTGACAATCTGTTTTTGCCCATGGTCTCGTGGAGAAGAATGGGTTTGTTGTTTTAATGTTTTGATAATTAAAGTAGTGGATTTTTAATTGATAAAGTAAAAATAAAAAAAAGAAATATGTTTAAGTTGTCCAATATTCTCGACCTTTGGATTAAATTCAAAGGTGGTTGAGCATGGCTGAGCAAATAAATGACTGAGTAGGTGAATGGGACTGTAATAATAATTCATTGGAAATGTAAGGATCTGAACAAAATAAATATCCATCTCCCTCTAGCAGGATCGATTAATCCTTGGATCTGAGAAACATCTTTAATAGCACGAGTATGAGAATAACACTTTTTGTGGTGTTTATATTATTGGAGCATCATAATCATGGAGAAAATGGATTATGCATGCAAGGCAAGGTATAGTGACTCCCTCAATTCAACAAATGGACCTGGCTATATTTGCAAATGCCGCAAAGGTTACCAAGCCAACCCTTTCCTAGGTTTCGGCCGCCTCCTCAATCCTCATCTCTCAAGCTACGAGCGAAATGTTTGTTATATTGTTTACCTGACTGGTACGTAGTCAATCGGTAGAATCCAAATGAGACCATAATAGCAATTTTTGAGTGGGAGTTATTAACACACCCCAAACTGTTATTCACACCTATTTGTTTGTTTTTGTTATATAAATTGTCCATAATATTCTAAATTCATTATTGTATTGAGAGTATTATAGATCATTTATACAATAAAGAAGAACAAAATACAAGGGTAATCCAAGCTTGAATAAGTGTGTAACCCAAGGTTTAATGAGTGTTTACTTCGACTATATTCCACATATTTTCATCCTGAGAGTACAAGAAGACTCTCATCATAATCTTCCATTCCAAGTAGTCTTCACCATCGAAGCAAGGAGGACAATTAATCGATCTAGTAGCTCTGGCACACTCCATTCTGTTATTTGATCTACTAGAAAAATCTAGAACCTGCTCTGGTACCACTTAAAAAGACTGGAACGTGCGTTTTTATGTTAGCATTGATTTTATTGTATCAATCCCAGTGTTCTGGAAAAACAAAAATAGCAAAGAACAAGCAATCTGTTTACGCAGTGTAAACCTCAAACTTGAGGAAACATCACTGCGAGGCATAAGCCCAGAAAGATGATCAATCACTAAGAAGAAGTTGAGAAAATCTCTTACAAACAAAGGTAAACCTCGATTACCATTACAACTGGAAGCCCTAGTCTATATGTTTGCCTTGATTCTTCTTTTCCGTAATCTCTTCTCTTGATAACGAAGGAACTGAGCGCGTCCTTCAATATGCAACTCTTCTCTACTGGTCACGAGAGAATGAGACAATATTGAACCAAGGATTCACTTCACATGTACAAGTGAATCTAGAAAACAAGCTATGCTTTTATGCTTTTCATATAAACGCAGCGGTACATGAGATAACAATAATCTCTAACATCTAAAAGCATCCCAACGAAACCTTTACCAAGCAGCATATGTAGGAGCAAGACTCCCCCTCACTTTTAAAGTCCTAACCCTAATTGACTTCCTATAAGGAAATATCTTTATTAAAAAGATTGTCAATTAGGATAAAAACAATATATGATTTTCTGAAAAGATCCTAAGACAATTAGGACTGAACATCAATGAATAAAATCAATTTGAAAGGAATTTATTAAACTACCAATCAATCAAGGATTTAGTTAATAAAATCATATCCAAAGATGCCACAATAACAACTTACCTTGTCCACTTACCTTGCTGAAAACACGTAGAGGCATAGGGTGTTGTTCACTCTTATTCAATCAAGACTTGTGTAGGAATGCGAACATTCAAATATACTAACGGAGGACAAAGGCTGCAAAAACAGAAATAGTAGCCCATGGTGTGCCAAAATAATTAATCACGCTTCAATTTCTCTCTCCACCTGTTCCATAGAACTTTGTGGTACTTCTCCACATCTTTGCAAAGTCTCTTGTAGTTGTACCGAATCATTGTTATGTCATTGTAAAGCTCGTTGAAGAACTTGGAAGCATCCTCAGCGCTCAACCAGTTGACCACTATTCCTTTTTCGCAGAGAAGATCCACATCCTTGCTCGTATCGATTAGGTTATCCATCAAAACCGCGTAGGATGTTATCTTGTGTTGACGATACTGGTAACACTGCTCGTATGCCATTAGATTCCTGAACATAGGACTTGTCCTCTCGTCGACTGCCAGTGGTGGTATTGTGAAGACCCCATGTTTGAACGTTATGTTCAATATGCAGCCCGGCTCAAACCCGTACCTGATATGAAGCTTAAGAGGCGGTTGCCTTGGGCCCAAAATTTTAGAGGGCACCAAACAAAATTTTTATATCATTTTATGTGTGTGTATATATATTATATATACTATATATATATACTATTGTATACTATATATACTATATACTATACTATATATTACTATATATAATTATAGGAAAAAAATCACAAATGGTCACTCACCTTTTACCCATTCGACACTTTAGTCACTCACTTTTGTAAAATATCACTTTGGTCACTCACTTTATACATTTTCATACACTTTGGTCACTCACATGGGGTTGAAAAGACGAAACTGCCCCTGCACGTGGCCACTTACATGGTGTTTTTTAATGAGAAAGTTGAATGAGTGACCAAATTGTATGAGAGAGTATAAAGTGAGTGACCAAAGTGATATTTTGCAAAAGTGAGTGACTAAAGTGTCGAATAGGTAAAAAGTGAGTGACCATTTGTGATAAAAATCCATAATTATATATAGTATATAGTATATAGTAATATATAGTACATAATATATATATATATATATATATATATATATATTATGTACTATATACTATATATATACTATACACTATATACTATATATATATATTACTATAATATATATAGTATAGTATATAGTATATAGTAATATATAGTATATAATATATATATATATATATATATTATATACTATATACTATATATATTACTATATAAATAGTACTGTCTAATATGATTTCTTTTTTTGGAGAGGATTTAGTCCACGACGTGTAGAAACACGCCGAGATTGAGGTACACTTCAGCTTCTAATCATCAACTTATATATATAAGGTGTGAAATATGCATCTAACTCTATGGCTCCATCAGCTGGTTTACGTCTCGTGGCCAACTAACTATACCTTATTCTTGACGGTTGAGGACTCCCTTCAAGTCATGCCTACCAAGTACTAAAAGGAGAGAGTATATTGCACATTGTAATTCCGTCTAATTTTTAGGTTTTAAACCTTATCACTTTTTAAGTATAACGAAAGTACATAACAAAAGAGAAGAAGAGAATATCACAGGAATAGAATCAATCTTTATTGATGAATAAGAGCCTCTATTTATAGAGGAATACATAGTACAATCCCTATGATAATTGAAATCTTATTCAATGCATAATCCTTATTCCATACTAACTAAAGATCTCCTAGGTTGACAAAGCACACACAAAGTAGGTTTCTTTAAACACTCCCCTTTGTGGTGTTAACACTAGGTGGTGCTCCTCGCGTTGTCTCATTAAAAACCTTGCCAAGTAACAAAAACCCAGTGGGATAAAAATAACTTTGGTCGAAGGGAAAAAAAGTACAACACACCCTTCACATTTGGATTAGCATGGACGCCAGACTCCCCCTGAAGTCTGCGTCTCCCCCTGATTTCCACAATCATGGGAGGTCAGATAACTTAAGCAAACCAATGTTTTTCACATACTTCTCAAATGTGGATTTAGGCAGTGACTTAGTAAACAAGTCAGCCACATTATCCTCAGATCGGACTTGATTCACTTTGATCTTGAGGAACTTCTGCTATTGCTGATTATAGAAGAATTTAGGCGATATATATTTGGTGTTGTCGCCTATGATGAAACATTGTTTCATTTGCTCAATGCAAGCAGCATTATCCTCATAAATGGATGTAGGTTCATCAGTGGTTGACCTTAAACCACATGTATTTCATATATGTGTAGCAATGGACCTTAACCATATACACTCACGAACTGCTTCATGGAGAGCAATAATCTCAACATGGTTCAAAGAAGTAGCGACAAGGGTCTGCTTAGTAGACCTCTAAGATATCACGGTGTTACCCATGGTAAAGACATAACCAGTTTGGGAACGACCTTTATATGGGTCAGATAGATACCCAGCATCAGCAAAGCCAACCAAAACATCACAAGGTGTTTGGGAAAAGGGGACAGCAGCCTTTCTGTCCGCTGGTCGACCGTTCGACCGTCGGCCGTCGACCGGTAGAGCGTCGACAGGAGGCACGGGTTCCTCACCCAGTTTTCCATATTTGTGTGCCTCTCTGCAGGGGAAGAACAAACTCATATCAATTGTACCCTTCAAGTAACGAAAGATAGTCTTTATGCCAGTCTAATGGCGTTGCGTGGGCGCAGAGCTAAATCTAGCTAACAAGTTGATAGCAAAGGAGGTATCAGGTATTGTACACTGTGCCAAGTACAATAATGCACATATTGCACTTAGGTACGGTAGCTCAGCCTCTAAAACGTCTTCACTATCATCCCTTGGGCGAAACGGATCCTTCTTGGATCTAGGCTGTGACCAATCATAGGAGTGCTAACAGGATGGACCTTATCCATATTAAATCGCCTGAGCATCTTTTGGGTATAAGCTGATTGAAGAATCAGAATCCCACTATCACGGTGCTCAAGTTCCAAACCGAGACAAAACCGTGTTTTCCCAAGATCTTTCATCTCAAACTCAGATTTCAAATAGTCAGCGGTTTCTCTTAGTTCATCAAGAGTTCCAATAATGTTCATTTCATGGACATAGACCGTTACTATTGCAAATCCGGAACTTGTTTTCACGCAGAGGCATAATTTATTGTTCACATACCCTCTTCTAGTCAAGTAGTCACTTAGACGGGTATACCACATCCGTCCCAATTATTTCAATCCATATAGTGAACGTTGCAATCTTATTGCAAACGTGCTCCGTGGTCTAGAGCCACTTGACTTGGGTAAATGAAGCTCATCCGAGACCTTCATATAAATCTCCATATCTAAATCCCCATAGAGATATGTTATGACCACATCCATAAGCTGCATATTCAGTTTTTCGAAAACTACCAAACTGACAAGGTAGCGGAACGTTATAACGTCCGTTACGAGAGAATATGTCTCATCGTAGTCGATTCCAGGGCGTTGTGAGAAACCTTGCGCCACAAGGCGAGCTTTATCTCGTTTCTCTCACTACGCTTTCTAACAAATACCCATTTATATCCAACAGGTTTTATTCCATAAGGTATTGGAAGAACTGACCCAAATACCGTTCTCTTTGTTAGTGAGTCCAACTCAACCTAGATCGCATATTTCCATTTAGGCCAATCAACTCTACGTTGGCATTCATCAACGGAGCGAGGTTCAATATCATCAATCTCAATCAACTCTCGTGCACAAGCATATGCAAACACATCATCAACTATGATGGAGTTTCTATCCCACGTCCCATGTACATTAGTGTAATTAATCGAGATTTCTATTTTCCCACAGATAGGTTCTAGCGATGGGGCGTCCCCCAAAGATGTCTCTTGGACATAATCATAATCCAAAACGTTTTCATACGACGGATTTTGAGTATCAATTATGAGAGGGTTATTTGGTACCATCGCAGCCTGTTTCTTACGGCGCGAATCCCTCAAACCTGGTGGCCTCCCACGCTTCCTCAGCGGAGCCACGGCCTGAGCCACATCACCACCATTACTGGTAGTGGCGCCGGCGGTCATCCCTCCCATAGGGGTGGCTGCTGCAGCGACTTTGAGTCCAAGTCCTTGTTCAGGCACTTGTATCCTTGCAGACATGTTTGCAGCTGGTATATATGATCTAGTCACTTTAGCAAGATCTGAGAAAGCGTCAGGAAGAGAATCTGCGACTTTCTGAGAATCTATAATTCTATGCACTCACTTTGTGCAGTAGGGGAATCGTTATGAGACAGAGTGGGGACAAGCCACGACAATTCCAGTCGTTCCTGCTGAACGTTTATGTTCTTATCTCCCCTAACGACGGGAAAACTGTCTCATCGAAGTGACAAATAGATCGTCTGTCAAGGGTTCTACATAGCGGATTATGGTTGGAGACTCAAATCCAACATAAATACTCATTCGTCTCTGAGAACCCATATTAATACGATGTGGCGGCGTAATAGGCACATAAACAATACACCCAAATAAGCGTAAGTACGATATGCTTGGCTCGTACCCAGTCACTAGCTGGTGCACAGAACAGGATTGGGTGGCGGTGGGGCTCAGACGAATAAGCATAGCCTGCATGCAATACTGCGTGCCCCAAGCAGAGAGAGGAAGGTTGGTGCGCATTACCAACGTCCTCATGACCATTTGTAACCTTTTAATGGCAATCTCTGCGAGACCATTCTGGGTATGCACATGTGAGACTAGATGCCCAACATCTATCACATGCAGTAGTCATCGAAAGTCTTCAATGTAAACTCTCCAGCATTATCAAGCCTAATAGATAATGGGATGATCCAGGTAGTGAGCCCGCAGGCGAATCATTTGTGCTACGAGTTTAGCATAAACATCATTACGAATAGACAACATCGTGACATGTGACTAGCATGTCGATGCATCAATCAACACCATAAAATACATAAATGGTCTGTCACGCCCCGAATTTCCAACTAATTAAATAAGGCTTTTTTTCCTTCAAACAACAATTCAATTCGGGACGCGAAGCATGGATTACCAAAATACAAATACACATGAATATTTTTTTCTTCTAAACAATGTGCATAACCACCATCCATGCTCTGCCACAATGTAAATATTGACTCGTTCTTTAGAGTCGAATATTACATTCCATAATTTACATAATAAATTGATATTATACAAAGTATTAAGTAAATTCACCTACAGAGTTTATTATACAGCGGAAGATATATAATAACACCAGCAACTCCAAAGAATCCTTTAGCTCAACTCCTAGTTATCCTAACCTGCAGGATAAACCCCTACACTATTGAATAGTGTACCGGGTTATAACAACAACCCGGTCAGCTTGCGAAGCTGGTATGAGTAACCACAATTTCAATAATACACAAAAACAATATCTTTAAATTTTAAAAGATAAATCCAATAATATGTCAATGTTTATGACACACGCCAAACCACCAATACCACCAAATCCACTAAATTCGCAAACAAAGCAAATCATCAAAAATGTCGATTTTGGACAATTATAAGTGAGAATACTATTGAGACTCATTTCAAAACAAACACTACTCCCCATTTCTTGTTAGTAGTGCCAGTATTCACAAGTAAGCCAACAACATGCTTGTTACCTCCATGAACACCTCTACCAATTGGGCAAGACAAACTAGAGCTCTAACTGTATGATCTTTAGCGACCATGTATATGTCACGCCACGCCACGCCAAAAAATACATTTTTAGTATTCTCACAAATAACGCCAAACGCCACACCTCAAATAAACTCAATATCTCAAATATTCACAAACACTAAACGCCACGCCACAAATGAACTCAATATGTCAAAATATTCGCCAACACCAAAATCATGCAACAACTTATATTATATGCATAAATGCAATTGCAATTCCGAAAATTCATATTATAAAATATACTGAACCTACACGTCCCATACTGCGTATTTTAACCCCACACGTCCCATACCGTGTATGTTAATCCCAGGGTGATCCAGAATATCAAACAATATAAACTCTCATCCAAAATCAATCACAAACAATAATTATGAACATTTTCATAATAATAAGAACACATTTCACCAATCCAATATTGTGAATTTAATCACATCCAAACAATCAATTATCCTACAATATCACATGAGGTTTACTCACCTCTTATTCCAGCTGCGTCTTCAAATAATAACCAAAAATCGACAAAAGCACATATGCCTCAACTTTCGTAATCACCTATGATTATGCAACTTTTAATTAGCATAATACACTTCCAAAAATTTCAACGATCCAACCGCACAACATCCTTATGACTACAAAACTAACCATACGATCAAATTTGATGATCAACCAACGGTTAGATTTCTCAGATCGTAAATCGTACGATCCGATCTTCGGTTTAATCGAACACCGATCAAACAACCGAATTTCACAAAACTGTAAACACGAAAGTTGTTCGTATCGACGAACTAAGCACAACGGAGCAAAGAATTACTCCGGGAATAGGCCGGACGCGCCGCCACAGACAGTGGCCAGCCGCCGGTCAAACTTCTCCGATTGCCATGAAATTTTAGCAGCATGTACAACTCAACAAGATGATCAAGTTTGATAACTACCTCAAAGTCCGAATCAAAGCGGATTGACCGGCATCGGCTTCCAAAGTTTCTAGATCCAAAAACTTCAAAGCTCTGATCCTCCTTAATCTAGGTTGTGCCGCCGTGATCCACCACAATGGATGGATTTCTGGGGAAGAGAGGAACAAAACTCAAGTCGTCCCGTCGTCGGAGGTTGCCGGAGGAGGGAGATCGGACCGGGTCGGGTTTTTCCGGAACTGCCACCGGTCGATCCGTCGTTTCTGGTGAGATTCGACGGTGAAGGACGGCACAGGGAAGGAGAGGAGAGAGAGGCTAGTCGGTCTGCGGTGGTCCCATCGCCGAAGGTGGCTTGGATCGCCGGGAAAAGTCGGGTCGGGTCAGCCGCATTATCAGGTCTGCTAGGGAGAATTTTTGGAATATTCCGGAATAAAAATGAATTTCCGGAAAATTAATTTCTATTTATAGAAATTCGTCCAACTTCCGAAGCTCATAACTTCTTCATACGAACTCCGTTTTTGACGAACCACACGTCCACGAACTCGGTTCGACGAGCTCTACAATTTCCGTGAAGGAAGTTTTACGAGTTTCTCGACAGGTAAAAAGTTAATTAATTTGACTTCCCCTAAATCAAATTTACCGTCGTAACTTCCATTTTACGACAAACGTACAAAAATTACGAAATCACACAATTTCAATATAAATTCAACAACCTTTTCGAATAAATAAATATTGAAATCATCGTGGTATTACATGGTCCGCTTGGTGGTTGAATATGCCCACAGATATCCCCTTGGATTCTCTGTAAGAATGGAAGAAGTACTTTAGAATCTTTTGCATAGGACGGTCTCAGTCCTAGTTTCCCTAAGGAACACACTTTGCATAATGAGTGTTTGGCTTTGGGAGCTTCAGAAGCATAAGAGGATTTTGTCACGTCAAAGAGATTCTGAGGACTGTCCGGTTCGACCGTTCGACAGGAATTGTCGACCGTTCGACGGTCTCTCTGGAGGGGGTTTGAACGGTCGGCTAGATCATCGACCGTTCGATGACGCACACTGGTCGAGCTCGACCAGTCGACAATGGTACGTCGACCATTCGACGAGCGGCGAACAGCGGCAGTTTTGCCTTTTTTCAGGGCTATCTCATCTCCTTGAATCAACTTTTGATTTCTTCGATTAGCTCGATAGAATAGATGTCTATGTGAGGTTTTCAGTACACGAATCATCATATCACGACCAGGATGTCCCATCCTGTCATGCCAAAGCCAATATGTGTCTGAATCCAAGAGGTCATCCCGAATGACATTGTTTGATTCGATAGCTCGAATAGTGGTAGCATAAAACCCACTAGAGAGACACATAAGCTTCTCTAAGATGCGCTTTCTACCGCAGTCATTAGAGGTATGCAAATGAATTCTTTTCCATTATCATCATGCGTCTCAGCATGGAATCCATTGGCTCTTATATCTTTAAAGCTCAACAGAGTTATGTTTCCTCTTGGAGCGTAGAGAGAATTTATGATATCAATTTGAGTACCATTAGGCAAGAGGAATTGGGCAGATCTTCTTCCTTGCACAAGATTTGATGGTCCTGCCATCATAGTCACAGAGGAATATAAGCTTATCATTAAAATCGAGGCTATGAAAGCAACTCATATTTTATTAAAGATATTAGCCAAGGCTTTACACTCAAAATTCCATCTTGATCTTAAATCAAAACTAAATCCATTGTCTTGGCAAACATGCCATATTTCATCAACTTGGAAAACATAAAGACTTAAGCAAAATCGGCTTCCAAAGTCTTTAACCCTTAAACTCGACGTCTTGATCATTGCAGTTACATTCTCATATGTATTGCAAACTATGGCCCATTGATCAGACGCTCCATATCATTAATAGACATCATGAAGATGATTCTCCATTGATTGAGGCATACAGGCTCGGTACTCACGGTCCCTAGGACGGTGGCAGATTACCTTGGCTGGTGGCGGTGCTGCCATAACTAATGGCGCAACAACGCTGACCGGCGGTGACCGGCGGCGTCCCTCTTATAGGGACGGCGGTCTTCTCTCACTCTTTCGCGGTCCTATGCTCGCGAGGTCGCCTATTCTCATGGAGATTACCTTCCTGAGCAAATCAATCTTACCGATCAAAACGTCCGGATTTGTCCCTAGATTTAGGGTTTTGCTCGTAGCGTCCTCCCTTAGGGGCGCTATCATCGTCATGCCTTTCCTCAAGGCAGAGATGGAGAAGGTGGTGAGAGTTTCCTCAATCAATTGTTCATCTGTGATGATTTTCCACAGAGATGCATCAAGTCTTTGATGCGGAGAATTTTCGAATTATATCCCATAACTTTATCAAAGTTAGAGAAGCGGAGATTAGTCAATTATGGTTCTAAATTCGGAATGATGAACGTTACCATAACATTCATGAAGCGCTTCTAGCGCTAACCTCTTTCATAAACTCAAACTGCATTGCCATATCCTTATGGCGTTTCATCAGGAAAAATAACCTGGCATTGTTTATCTCAGTTTGAGTGTCTAGAGCGGTTTCTTCAAAACAACGCTCATGGATTCAAGATAGAAGCTCTTGCGCGGATAGGTGCATTAGGATTTCATGAGCCCATCTTAAAATCTAATGTCCGCAGAATCCGATGGAGTAAAATCGAGTTCATTCATGTTCGACATCCAAAAATATAGAGAACAAGAATATGGTGTGTTTCGGAGTCAATACTCCCAGGAAACAACAAAGGATAAGTTTCGGAGTTAATACTCCCACGAAACAATAGAGGGTTTCTGAGAAATCTTTGCTCCCAAGAAACGCTTCCAAGGATTTTGGATTTAGGTGTTACTTTAGTGTCATATGGTCATAACCTAAAACCTTTTCGGTAGCTCTACTCAGATATGACCAGATACATAATAAGAGATGTCGGTGGAGCAAACTCTCTTGATACCACTTATCTCAAACTACATACCTAGACATCATACCCAAGCAGGTGAGCCTAGTTGGGTTTAAGTCATGAACCATAGGTCGTTTCTTCTCTACGGATTCCTCATCCAGAGGTAAATTCTTCAATGAACTACTCGTTCAAAGTCTCTTTTCTCTACAGAGTCCTCGTCCGGAGTATTAGCTCGAACCTCCATAGTTCGGTTCCTGAGAACATCACCAATAGCATGATGACATTAGAGGTGCTCATGACTTACACATATCGCAAGCGATATGAAGCTCGATCACTCCCCTAATGCTTCTCATAGTTTGGTGAGTCTCGTATAATATCTCACGTTATAAGAAAGGTGGGAGGTAGAAGAAGGGAGGTGGCAAGTCCCCGGAGAAAAAGAAGGTTGAATTAAATTTAGAAAGGAGCAACGTTTATAAAAGCTTACTTGGATTCTTTTCTCGGATTATCTTGAGTACTACTCCTTCGGAACCGAATATCTAGAGATCCAACGGTCAGAACTAGATGAAATTTTAACTAGGCGTTGTAGACACATAGAGGGATCAAACGCCAAATTTTCTTCGTAATCCAACGGTTGAAAAGAGAGGAAATCGCTTCCGACGTTGACTGTTTTGTGCAGGCAGATTCTTGGAGATTGTTTCTTGTAGCAGCCGGTGGTGGAGCGACGCGGTGAGCCTAGGGTTTTAGTTCTAGGGTTAAGGCGCGTAGCAGAAGGCTATGCTGAATATATCTTTAGCTTTTTAATTTCAGGATTAGGACTCGTGCTGATAACGTGTTTAAGTATAACGAAAGTAAATAACAAAAGAGAAGAAGAGAATAGCACAGGAATAGAATCAATCTTTATTGATGAATAAGAGCCTCTATTTATAGAAGAATACATGGTACAATCCATATTAGGGGTGGGCACGGGCCGGGACGGGCCGGAATAGAGGTCATCCCGATCCCGATCCCGATCCCGGAATTTATTTTCGGGACGGGACGGGACGAGATTGTCATTTTTCAAAACTGATCCCGTCCATCCCAAACCCGATCGGGATCGGGACGGAACGGGACGGGATCGGGATCAAAGCCTCTCTTTTTTTTGGTCGATATTAGGCATAAAATTTATCTTCGGCATAATCATAAATCCAGTTAAACCCTTCTTTATCATCCATCGAAGCAATGGCAGCCACAATTTCCTGAACACTAATCACATGGCTTCCATGATTATTTAGAAGCAAAGAAACTGAGGAGAGTAGGACATCCTCACAACAATGTCTTACAAATTACAATAGAGGCCAAACAAACAAACAATCAAACTTTCCATTGGATTTTGGATGCTAAGTTGTTAACAAAGAGAAAGAATAGTGGATAAGAAAACCAATAAATTTGGAAAGCTACGATTGACGAAGCCAGCAAAGAGAGAACAAATTAAGGGCCCTCTCTAACTACGAATTATTCTTCAAAAATGAAATCAAACAAAGAACTGAAGAAGGGAAATGTGGAAGAAGATAAACCGAGATCAAACTAAGAACATTCATAATCTCAAATCTCTTACTTACCCTAGGTGTCCGATTACACAACATGAACCTAGCACCAGGGTGTTAGATGACTTCGATCTGGGTCCGATTACACTGGGGTTGCCTCGAAGATTGAGAGAGATTGAGTGATTGAGAGTTGATGAAGATTGAATTGATTAAGTGATTAACTGAGGGAGTGAGAGAACAGAGAAGAGAGAATCATGTCTGAAGAGAGTCAAGAGACGAAGACTCGATCGAGAAATTAGGTTTTGCATAGTCTAGTGTGTGGTGTTATGGGCTGGGCTTAAGGGTTTTTCAAAAACAAAAATTAAAACGGGACGGGCCGGGCCTATCAGTACATATAAAATCAAGAACTGCATCCCGTCCCGTTTGTTCGGGACGGGACGGGACGGGACGCAACAGTAAATTTTAATTTTCAATCCCGTCCCGTCCCGTCCCGCCTCGGGACGGTTCGGGACCGGGATTTTCGGGATTTATGCCCACCCCTAATCCATATGATAATTGGAATCTTATTCACTGCATAATCCTTATTCCATACTAACTAAAGATCTCCTAGGTTGACAAGGCACACACAAGTAGGTTTCCTTAAACAATCTCATATATTCTCTCTCATTTTTTCATCTTTTTTTTTTAAATTGATTCTTGTTTAATTAATTTCTCATTGAATCATATGTCTCCAATTATTAGTCTTTTTTGGTCAGCAACATTTACTAATCAAAATGTGACCCTCTGTATCATAATGAACTAAATATTGTTTACAGATTTTAAATGCATTAGCAAGTCAACCACCTTTCTCTATACTAATACAATGCAAACAAGGTGGTTCTTGCGGAAGCTTTTCTTTTTCAAAGGCAAAAGAACTTGGTGATCATAAACCCAGATATTCAATGTAAGCATTCGGCTGATTTTTCTAAAACTACTTATATATTAAACATATTTCGTCTTACTGGATTGCACTGGAATTATACTGGCCTCATACCAACAGTCTCGTGAATGCCTTCATAGCACTACTACAAAACATGCTTGAGCACACCCATTTTAGCCACTAATTTGGTACTTTGTGGTTTACAAATTGGGGTCACACCAATACCTTCCATCGGTGGGACTTTTTTGACAACTCACCGATACAGTGGCCCAGCCCAAAGTATGTGGGTGAAGTAAGGCAAAAAATTGCGGCCCACATACTGATAGAACGTGTTTAGAACAGTTTGATTTGTATGTAATTTGCATACAAATTAGGCCTCTAATCACTCTAGCAATGCTAATCCGAAGGCCGTTTAGTGCCTCTAATCCTTGAATTGCACCATTGTAGGGTTCACGAGCATCGGATGGATATCGGGAGCAAAGGAGTGCAATTTGGGAGTTTTTGTGGATTTCCGGCTAAAGGACGAAAAGTCAACCCGAGGACCAAAAGTCAACTCGTGGTCAACCCCGACTTTGGAGCGTCAACGAGTCAGCATGAAGTCCCGGAAAGGAGTCGCAATAAGAATTCCGGAAGTTTGGTCAAAGTCAACCTTTGGTCAACGCCGAGGGTCGCGGTCAAAGTCAAGGCGAAGTCAACCTTGTGACTCATCCACTTGTACAACTAATTTTCAGCTAAGGACCACACTAGATATGGTGAGGTCACCCATTGATTATTCCCCCTTTCATTCCCCTAAGCAATTACCCCCTTACCCTTCATTTAATTCTTCCAACCCTTAGATCTAACCCTAGCCCATCCTAACCCTTCATCCTCTCTCTCTCTAGCCTATAAATAGCCCTCTTTACCTGATTTAGGTCATTCCCAATCAGCCCCAAAAGATCCATCACTTTCCCTTCCCATTTTCTCTCTTCTCCCTTAGATTTAGTTTGCCCACGAACCGTTCGTCGACCGGTCGACGGCAAGGGTCGAACGGTCGACTGGCAGCGGGTCAGCCTAGATCTCCACCTTCCTCACCTCTTTTCACCCTCCACCCTTCACCAAAGTTGTTCACCACGACGTCTACCACTCATCCACCATCTTGGGCAGCTGGGGATCCTCACCAAATCGTCAAGATTCATCATCAAATCCAAGGAGGAGTTAGAGAGTCACCCATTGAGCATTTCTCATCTTTACTCTCTCTTTTCCTTATGTCTAGAGCTTTATATTGTATTTTGATGATGTATATTGAGATGGTTAGTGAGTAGATACATTTGTTGGGGACTAGGGTTGTGTGCCCTAGTCCAATGTGACTTTGTGATGCTTGATTGATAAATAAAATGTCTTTGTGTTGTATGAATATGTGTGCTTACCTAATTCAATATGTGTTGGTTGCTTGTCTTTAGAATTACCACTTCTTTGGCATGTTAATTAATCTATCTTGATGAGATTGTGTGAGATTGGTACCCTTGCATGACTTAGGCAATTGGTAGCATATGTGATGAGTTGTTACTTGTTTGAGTCCCTAGTTTCGATGCTCTTCGCCTCTTAAGCCCTATGGCATTGAGAGAGTCCGAATGATCCATAACATGGCATTCGAATACCTTAGGCAACACGGTCCTAGAACCATAACATGGCTAGGATACGGGGCTTGATTCACACACGCATTGGCATGATATAATTGATTAAGCATCGCTTGTTACATTGGATTGGGGTTTGCCCGAAAACCCCGACATTTCCTTATATTGTGCACACACCTTACATTACTTACTTGCTTGCATTTACTTAGTTGTTTGTTTGTCTTGGCATCTCACCATCTTTTTACCTAAAACCACACCTCACTACACACTTTGCACATTGTTCATACACATTCACTCACTCTATTCACTCCTTGCCACCTCATATAGCTAGAGCACCCGCACACATTCACTACCGAGAAGTTGGGGAGCCGTCAATCCTCCGTGGAACGACACTCCCGGATCTCAATACTACCTACCACTATTTTTTGCATTTGTCACAGTTCCAAGTTCCAACTCCAATTGAGATATGTAGAGAGTAAAAGTAGAAGATAAAAATTGCTCAAAAAAAAAAGTAGAAGATAAAAGTTGACTGATTGAATCGATAAATATACAATATTAAAATATAAGAATTTTTTATTTTTTATTTTTAAGAAAAAATCAGATAGATATTAATAAATATACGCCAAAGAACGACACATACATCAATTTCTTAGGCATGTACCTAAGTCTATGAAGGCAAACAAATATTAGAAAACTAAAAACACCACTCACTATGCCATGTTTGCTCATTTATTCAACGAGCTTACAAAATACAACATATTTTAAGAACACCTAATTCGCACTAGTGAATATCCAACCGCCAATGCACTAAATTGTAGTGCAGTTCAAAATCCACAATTGAGTTGTTGTATCACCATGATTAAGTTTTATTACACATGATTAGATTTTATTACGCATGACATCTCCATATTGAGTGTAGACCTGTCAATGGACCGGGTTTGGAGCGGATCAACCTAAATCCGGCTCCGTTTAGCAACAACAAATTTTCAACCTGATCCAATCTGTTAACTCGGTGGATAACTGATAAGCCGATCCAAATCTGTATCTAGCGGATTAATGGATACCCGGTCCACGATCCAGATCCATTTATTTTCAAATATTATTAAATTTTAAATAAAAATATTAAATTTTTATCATGATATCCGATAAAATTTTGACAAAACATTTTTTTTGAAATTAAGTTTAAATAAATCATTAACGATTACAATCGTTTAAAATGGCATCCAGAACAAGCTTGGGAGCATATACAAACCACAAATGGCTTGAAACTAGAGCTAAAGTAGAACAGCCTAGATGGTGTTCTACACCAACAAGTTGTCCTAATACAAGAGAACACAGCTCTAAGGCAACTATATAAGTTCTAGTGGAATCCAATAGCATCTCATTGTTATCCCGAAGATAATTACCAACAACAGATTGAGAACCATTGTCATAATCTTGAGACCTGCAGATCAGAAAACTATGGACTGCTTTAAAGAAAACTAAAAATTTAGCAAACTGATTAGCACTATCTAACCTAACCATGAAGCCACCCGGATCCCAAATCCGGATCTAGTGAAAAAATTCAATATCCAACTTTCTGCCATCGCTACGTCTACCGCTCCCATTCGTTTTGCCAAAATCCAAACGCCAGCACTGATCCACAAAGCCCCAAGAAAGCACTTTGTTGCCATCACCACCATTCAACACAAACAAATCGCCAACGGAGCAAACGCATCCTGATGCCAATGGTGCCCGATCCTCACGATTCCGACCATAATCAGCATAGCCGCAACCTTCCCCAAAGATCCAACCACGCCGAAATCTACCAACATACCCTGCCATGGGAGGGAAGACGAACAAGTCACCAAGCAACCAATTCGAAAACCACCGTACCGAACCACCGCCCACATCTTTCTCTAGTACACCACCAGAGAAACGAGAGAGAACAAGCATCACAAGGCCGAGGCCTAGAAAGGTCTCCATGGAAGGAGAAGGTGCAAGAGACGACGATCCAGGGAGGACCGCCGCTCCCAAACCCTAGCAGACGCTAGGTACTTTGATAAAACATTGAAACAAAATTATCAAACCAAATGTTGAATTACTTATATTTTATAATATGTATATATTTAGTATTTTATATTTTATATTTATAAAATAATATTATATTATTATAAATACGGATCGGATTATTAAAGGACTGGATCAACCTAAATCCGTATCCGATCCGTTAAATAAACAGGTTAACGGATCCGGACCATTAACGGATCAAATTTTCAATCCAAATCCGTCAAATAACAACGGATCCGGAGCAGATTCGGATCAAAATCTGGTCCATTGACAGGTCTAATTGAGTGGTTGTATCACCACCAAGTATCGGTGGTGAGCAAATTCATTCCCTGGTTGGTGAATGTGTGCCACTTGGAAAAGATAGTCAATACTAACAACCTCTCACATGTCATGTATGTGGTGAAACAATTATTGCTAAGAGAAAAAAGTGGGAGAAAATACTGGATAATGAGATAATATTTATTATTTATTATATTAAATTTTATTTATAATTTCACACAATTGCCCTTGATGGTTATTTGGTTTCCAAAGTTTTTTAATATTTTAAGGTTATTTACGTAAAAAAATTCAATTTTGATTAACAATGCCTTCTCTTAAATATAGTATAGATATTATATATTTTCTTTACAAGGACCAAACCAACGATCCCTCCATATATGCTCATAGGGCACAAGGATGGTCCCAAGCTTTTACCTTTTCCATGGTTTTATTAATGTCAGACAGAGGAATAGTCATCCTTCTCTAAAACTAGTAGATTTAATTCAGGCGGGTTAATACCCAAAATGGTACATGAAGTATCATCATCTGGACAATTTGGTACCTAGTGTAACGAAATGGACAATTTGGTACCTATATTTATCCTCCATCTTCCGATTTGGTACTTCAGTCAAAAATTCAAGGGTAGTTTCGTCATTTCAGTCCAAAATACCATAACCACATCTGTGAACAGTGACCGCGCGACCTGCTGACTTTTTTCGAACCCCGGCGATGATTCCGGCTATCTCCGACCGATATTTAGGTACAAAAATCTTCCTCTCCTCACTGGCTTTGTATCCATATAAATTTCTCCTCATATGATCTACTGTGCACAACGAATCGAAGCTCGAAAGCTTTGAGGTTTCCGATGAATTCTGCAATTTTCGGTGACTCTGGTCACCGTTGTAGACAAACGAGGTACCTATCTTCATCTACTCATCGAGCTCTACATATTTTTATGCTCAAAAATCAATTATAGCTAAGATTGGAAGAAATGGTGGTTTGGGTAAACATGACCACCGCGCGACTACTGTTCACAGTGGTGGCTATGGTGGTTTTGGACTAAAAGGACGAAACTACCCCTAAACTTAACAAAATTTTTGACTGATGTACCAAATTGGAAGACTGAGTAGGGGTGTGCATCTTTATGGGTCAACCGCCCAATCCGCCCAACCTACCCATTTTTGGACGGGTTGGGTTGGTTTGTCACATAAAAATAAAATAATTGGGTTAAAAACCGTCCAACCCGATCATTATGTGGGTGAAATTGGGTTCAACTATTACTCTACCCATTAAACCCAACCCGCCCAATATATATTATATTATTATTTATTTTACACGTGGCATGTGGAGATTTGCTAAAACTTTAACTAACTGCCTAAATAATTTTCAGCATTTCTCTCTTTTAGAGTTTTAGTAATTTTTTAAATTGATGATCTCATATTTAATTATACAACTATGTATAGTAATGATTAAAATCTAAAATTAATTATTCTATCTCACTAGTACGAATGTTTTTCCTTATCTATCAAACTTGATTATTGATATACTTTCTACATTTATTGATTGACTAAAATTTATTAATTTTTATTCCTCTTAAATATTTAACTAAGAAATAATTAAAAGAATAAAAATGTAAGAATTTCAAACCGTATAACCCGCCCAATCCAACCGAATATTATTGGGTTGGGTGGGTTGGTTTGTGAGTAAATTTGGCCGAAAATTGGTTCTTCAAATGTCAACCCGAAGTTGTTGGGTTGGCTAATGGGTTGAAGCCCAAACCGACCAACCCACCCAATGCCCACCCCTAAGACTGAGGATAAGTATAGGTACCAAATTGTCCATTTCATTACACCAGGTACCAAAATGTCCAGATGATGATACTTCAGGTACCATTTTGGGTATTAACCCTTCACTTTGAAGAAAACCGTCAACACTTGTTTCTTGTTCAAGTTTAATAATTAATATACATCACAACTCATTATTAATAAGTAATATACAACCAATATTCTTTCACCCACTAGGCCGCTACTCACTAGAGACTTACCTTGTGCAATGTGGTAGGAGAAATTAAAGAATTAGCCTAGTTTATATGTACGTCTTAATTTTAATTTGTAAGGTCGATATTAATCCCACTAAGTCAATTCTTGTATCATTGGATCTTTAACATTATCAGTGTCCAAATCTATCTTTATCATACACCAAAAGGATAACCATAAACATACTAACATAGTAATGACTAATGAAGCCACGTAAAATTAAACAACTAATTAATTTCATGTAAAAACAAAAGTATTACCAAAAGTAGAAATATCAACAACAGTAGTTAGCATGCAGACATGGAAGACCATCCTTTTTTTGGGAACATCTAGTAATATCCCAATTCCTAAACACAGAAAAAAATTTGATCGGATACTTTTTCTTTTTTTGTTATACGTGAAAGAATTTGATTGGATACTGTAGTCTAAACCCAGCAAATTAAAGGTTTTAACCAACATGTAAAACCAGGGACTAAATTCCCACAACTGAAATCAAGCAATGGTTTTGGTTTTGGCTCTGGGATTATATGTTGGAAAGTCTAGTCTAGGACAACAAAACATTAATTTAAACCAGCATCCTCTTTCCTTTGGGGGACAACTTATATAACTATGTTGTATATTGTAGCTTAATGTGCCTAATTGAGAGGAATATTTATATATTTTGGTTATATGTTCAGGTTTGCGAGCTACTCTTAATGTTGCAAAACCGAAAAAGGGCTCAACAGTGGCTGTGTTTGGAATGGGAGCTGTAGGCCTTGCAGTGAGTTTCATAATTTTTTTGCTTTCTTCCATTTTGACACTTTCACTGCTTGTGTATGATGAAATGTGTGCATGGTTTATTTTAAATGTCTCTTCTGTTTTCAGGCTGCTGAAGGAGCCAGGATTGCTGGGGCTTCGAGAATTATTGGTGTTGATTTGAATTGAGTAAAAACCTCAAATGGTACCTGAACTATCGAGTAAAGTTTTTTTTAGTACCTAAGAATTTTAAGAACCTCAAATGGTACCTGAACTATTGTATACTTACCTAATATGGTACCTCCGTTACCTCAAATGGTACCTGAACTATTGCATAAAGTTTTTTTTAGTACCTACGAATTTTTTTTTACCAAATATGGTACCTGAACTATTATGCCATTACCTAATATGGTACATCCATTAACGAGAAAAGTAATGGAGGTACCATATTAGGTAAGTATGCAATAGTTCAGGTACCATTTGAGGTTCCTAAAATTCTTAGGTACTAAAAAATACCTTACACAATAGTTCAGGTACCATTTGAGGTTTTTACCCATTTGAATTCCAGCACATTTGAATTAGGTCAGATATCTATACATTTCCCTAAAAAAATTGTCAACTTAATATTTTTTTTTTTTCTCTTGGTTAGTACTGCTGGATTTCTGAATTGTAACTTTGTTGTCGGCAGCTAAAAAGTTTGGTGTCACTGAATTTTTGAACCCAAAAGATCACAAAAAACCAGTTCAAGAGGTTTGTTAATTGCTAACTTGATAGACTTCTTTTGATAGTCCTTCCCTTGTTTAGGAACCTAAACAGGTCAAATTCTAAAGATGTTTTCTTACGGGTTTCTCATTAGGTGATTGCTGAGCTGACTAATGGAGGAGTGGATCGAAGCATTGAATGCACCGGAATGTTGAAGCCATGATATCTGCATTTGAATGTGTCCATGATGTATGTTCTTGAACATTTTGTGTCCATTTTCAGGTTTAATCACAAGAATGTGTTAATGTCCCTATTTGGCTCATAATATATTGAATGCTGACTGCTGTGAGTGCTGCTGTCTTGTCCCAGGGTTGGGGTGTTGCAGTTCGATCTTGTGGGAGTACCACACAAAGATGCTGTCTTCAAGACTCATCCAGTGAACTTTCTGAACGAGAGGACTCTCAAGGGTACCTTCTTTGGAAACTACAAGCCTCGGACCGACATTTGCTCCGTTGTGGAGAAATACATGAACAAGGTAAGCTAGCTTGCAGAAGCTTAAAGTTTCTCTTATATTTTATTCAGCTTACATGCACTCATCAATCAATTATAAACTTGATGTTCTAGGAACTGGAGATAGAAAAATTCATCACCCATAAAGTCCCATTCTCAGAAATCAACAAAGCGTTTGACTACATGCTTAAAGGCTAGGGGAAGGTCTTCGTTGCATAATCCACATGGAGTTGTGAAAGTTTTACCTTTGATGTTGTTTGTGTTCGTACATTCTTACTACTAGAGTTATTAACAACCCCTCCTTTATGGGAATGTTCAAGCATGTCTAGAAAACGTAATCACATGTTCATGTTTCAGAGATGGAGGCTGGAAGATTTCTTTTCACTTTTGCTAATATGGTGACAAGCAAAAAATGTTGCGTGGGGAGTCTTAGAGCTTTCGCCAAACACCCACGATCTTGAGTGATGACGTGTTATTGGTGCTACATTAGGTAAAATGCTGGACGTCTGCCGTTTTAGCGAGAGGCCTATGTAGGATATAGATAGAGTTCGTATTGAGGTTTCATCGTCGGTGTGGAAGAAAAGCTTATTTCGATTCTCAATGGACTTGAAGGTCGAGGTTTCCTTTATTTATGAAAGGGTGATGGCAGCGCTGCTCTCGATGTGAGTTGTTAAAACACTCTATGGGTGGTTACTCGATTCCCAATCCGGTGGTGACGCGTCTTGTTTCTTCTGTTCCGCCATCAACAGCTATGGGTTCCCCTTTCTCTAGTTTGATCTTGGACTCAACTTTAGTTTGCTTGCGGGGTAGCCCATGAACCTTCTTCTTTTGCTAGTTATCGTCGTGGCTGTCCTCCTCCAAGGAGAAAGAAAAAGCCTAAGGAACTCGTAGCTCGTTCTAGTATTCTTGATGGCTCATATAGTCGTCGTTAGAAGAAGAAGTCAGGTGCGCCGGAGATGGGCTATTTGAGTTCTCAGTAGAGACATCACACAAAGCCACATGTCCTAAGTTCGATCTATTTAATTTCTTCAGTTCCAAGATCTTAACTTTTTGTTTTTAAATGTTCTATGACTAGTAGGTTAATGTGAAATTAATTAGGCAATGACTCATTTTATCCTGTTCTTGAAATGTGAGTAATTATATGTAATTTTGCTCGTGATCTATAACTACGTCTTCAACTAATGAGGTTGAATTTCAGACTGAGTAATTTTATTTTATTTTTGGCCAAAAAGTTATATATTTCATTTACAAGTCACAAGACACAAGGATGGTCCCAAGCAATTTCCTTTTCCATGGTTTTTTTAATGTCAGACAGAGGAATAATCCTTCTCTAAAACCAGCAGATTTAATCAACACCTTGGCTTGTCACAACTCATTATTAATAAGTAATATACAACCAATATTCTTTCAACCCACTAGAGATCTACCTTGTGCAGTTGAGCCCTGTGGTAGGAGAAATTAAAAAATTATCCTAGTTAGGTCGATCAGATGATCCAATTAATCCCACTAAGTCAATTCTTGTATCATTGGTAGTATCCAAATCTATCTTTATCATATAGCAAAAGGATAACAATAACATAGTAATGACTAATGAAGCCACGTGTGGTATCCCCACCCGGGTTCAAATTCTGTTGACTGAGGCTTGTCAGGAGGAGGAAGCATTCTGACAAGATCTCCGACTACAAATTAATCATAGGACCTAAGAAGTCTTTGAAAAACTGTAGCATTTTGATAAAAAAAAAAATGAAGCCACGTAAAAACAACTAATTAATTTTATGTAAAAACAAAAGTATTACCAAAAGAAGAAATATCAACAACAGTGGTTAGCATGCCAAAATCGAAGAGCATCCTTTTTTAGGGAACATGTAGTAATATCCTGATTCCTAAACACAGAAACAAATTTGATTGGATACTTCTTCTTTTTTTGTTATACGTGAAAGAATTGGATTGGATACTGTAGTCTTAACCAGGGACTAAATTCCCACAACTGAAATCAAGCAATGGTTTTGGTTTTGCCTCTGGGGATTATATGTTGGAAAGTCTAATCTAGGACAACAAAACATTAATTTAATCCAGCATCCTCTTTCCTTTGGGGGATATATATACCCAAAGAAGTCAGCTTTATTTCCCACCAGAACAAAAATACAAGTTCACAAGTCTGTCAGATACTACAAAGCTTCATTCAGAGGAAAAGAAGGAAGAATGTCAAGTACTGAAGGAAAGGTCATATGCTGCAGAGGTATCACGGTTATCATAAGCAATTTTTTAGTGGAATTTATTTCATATGGATAGGATCTTGCAATTTCTGGTTTCTTAGATTTATTGAGTAAAGGGTCAATCAGCTTTTGTTTGTGTACGTAGCTGCTGTGGCATGGGAAGCAGGGAAGCCATTAGTGATTGAAGAAGTAGAGGTAGCACCTCCTCAGGCAAATGAAGTTCGTGTCAAGATTCTTTATACCTCCTTGTGCCATACTGATGTCTACTTCTGGGAAGCCAAGGTACATTTTTTTTTTTTACCTAATTTGAGAAGACAACAGCCATGAAGTTCAAGGGAAAGCGGAAAACTTTCTCTTTGTCGAACAGTTTAATTTGTTATGTTTCCACGATGATTGCTTATGCGGGCTCTATTGAAAATTTATAGTTTAAATTGACAGTCTAACAACATGATACAATGTGCCGGGAAATATATGACACAAAAAAATTACTCGTATATATAATATAGCACACCAAATCTAAAATGGGGTTTTCTATATTGCAGGGACAAGACCCTTTATTTCCTAGGATTTACGGCCATGAGGCAGGAGGGTATGTAAATGTCTATCTACTTGTTATCAATTTAATATACAGGACATTGAACATTATGCAGAAAATCAGAAATTATGTCCATTTCAATCATAACTTATGAGGACTTTGCTAATATTGTCAATAATTAGGATTGTGGAGAGTATTGGTGAAGGCGTGACTGATCTCCAACCGGGCGATCATGTCCTCCCGGTGTTCACTGGGGAATGCAAGGAGTGTGCTCATTGCAAATCAAAAGAGAGCAACATGTGTAACCTCCTCAGGATAAACACAGACAGGGGAGTGATGCTTAATGATGGGAAATCAAGGTTTTCCATTAAGGGCAAACCCATATACCACTTTGTTGGGACTTCAACTTTTAGTGAGTACACTGTGATTCATGTTGGCTGCCTTGCCAAGATCAACCCCAAAGCTCCTCTAGACAAAGTTTGTATCCTCAGCTGTGGAATCTCAACTGGTATGGAGCTCGATTATTTAGTGTCAACTTATATAACTATGTTGTATATTGTAGCTTAATGTGCCTCATTGAGAGGAATATTTATGTTTTTGGTTATATGTTCAGGTTTGGGAGCTACTCTTAATGTTGCGAAACCGAAAAAGGGCTCAACAGTGGCTGTGTTTGGAATGGGAACTGTAGGCCTTGCAGTGAGTTTCTTAGTTTTTTTTGCGTTCTTTCATATTGACACTTTCACTGCTTGTGTATGATGAAATGTGTGCATGGTTTATTTTAAATGCCTCTTCTGTTTTCAGGCTGCTGAAGGAGCCAGGATTGCTGGGGCTTCGAGAATTATTGGTGTTGATATGCATTCCAGCAGATTTGAAGAAGGTCAGATATCTATACATTTCCCTAAAGAAATTGTTAACTTAATATTTTTTTTTTTCTCTTGGTTAGTACTGCTGGATTTCTGAATTGTAACTTTGTTGTCGGCAGCTAAAAGGTTTGGTGTCACCGAATTTTTGAACCCAAAAGATCACAAAAAACCAGTTCAAGAGGTTTGTTGCTAACTTGATAGACTTCGTTTGGTAGTCCTTCCCTTGTTTAGGAACCTAAACAGGTCAAATTCTAAAGATGTTTTCTTACGGGTTTCTCATTAGGTGATTGCTGAGCTGACTAATGGAGGAGTGGATCGAAGCATTGAATGCACCGGAAATGTTGAATACATGATATCTGCATTTGAATGTGTCCATGATGTATGTTCTTGAACATTTTGTGTCCATTTTCAGGTTTAATCACAAGAATGTGTTAATGTCCCTATTTGGCTCATAATATATTGAATGCTGACTGCTGTCTTGTCCCAGGGTTGGGGTGTTGCTGTTCTTGTGGGACTACCACACAAAGATGATGTCTTCAAGACGCATCCAGTGAACTTTCTGAACGAGAGGACTCTCAAGGGTACCTTCTTCGGAAACTACAAGCCCCAGACCGACATTCCCTCCGTTGTGGAGAAATACATGAACAAGGTAAGCTAGCTTGCAGAAGCTTAAAGTTCCTCTTATATTTGTTGTGCGGAAGCGTCGGATATGAGTCGTACCCAAACAAATGCAAAATATGAAATGATAAGCCAAGACAAAACAACACAATATTTATACTGGTTCAGCTATCTTGCCTACGTCCAGTTCGGAGTAATTCACTATAATCAAGAGTGATACAAAAGAGTTTAGGATTAATTACAAAAAACCCCCCCGAATTATAAGGCCATTTTCAATTTCATACCCAAGTATGAAATTTTTGCGTTTTCATACCTCAACTTACCTCCGTTAGTCGTTTTCATACCCGGTGTTAAAAAGTCTATTAAAAAAATCTGTTAACTGCTGAGGTGGCAGTTAACAGGTGATGTGGCAGTTAACAGGTGATGTGGCAGTTAAGTGGTGATGTGGCACTGCCACATGGAAACATAAAAAAAAAAAAAAAAATCTGCCAAATTGCCAGCTTTGTTCAAAGTTCAAACCCGTTTCTTCTTCTCCTTCAGAAATCAGAAATCAAATTATTCCTCCAGCCTCCAACAATCTACAAATATGAAAGATCAGCCTAGGTACAGCTGCAACAAATTTCTCCAAATCTTTCTAAGAAATCACGATTTCTTTGATAGGTAGAATATAAAAGCTAGAACTCTTACATAATTCACAAACCTATTTCGGGTTCATACAAGAAAATCAATATGTGCCTAGACAACCTAATTCTCAGGTTCGTTCAAACCCATTTCTTCTTCTCCTCCTTCACCTAAACGTGCCAAACGACCACCATTTGCCCTCTCCACACTGCACTTCAAATGCACTCTAAAGACAACTTCACAAATCACACTTCCCACTCGCAAATCAAAATCCCCCAATCTCTGATAACCCTAGAATTTCTCAAATCTTCAATCCCTCAATTTCTCAATGGCTCGTTCCAAGCAAACCGCTCGCAAAACCACCGGAAAGGCTCCACGTAACCATCTGACGACCAAGGCGGCGCGCAAGTCCGCTCCGGCCATCGGCAGAGTGAAGAAGCCACACAGATTCAAGCCAGGAACCATCACTCTTCGTGAGATCCGTAAGTACCAGAAGAGCACTAAGGTCCCAATTCCCAATCCAAACTCTCTCTTATTTACTGATCCTAACCAACCACAAAATCCCAAATTTCCCAAATCAGTCTCTCACATTATCAGATTCCAAATCCAACTCCTAATGGGTTTCAAATCCCTCTTCTCCCGGAAGAAGAAATCCAGTCTGTCAAGCACCGGCGAGGCCACCGCGACCCCGTTCACGAGCGTCACCGCCACGCCGCAGGCGATATGATCTTCGTCCTTCAACACGGGCGCTCAGATCGCCGAGCTGGTTTTTTTAGGCGATCTGAGCAGAGCAGGTCTTCAAGAAATTCGATGTGAACGGCGACGGAAAGATCTCGTCATCGGACTCGGAGCGATCATGGGCAGCCTGGAACACCCGGCGACTGAGGAGGAGCTCCGGAACATGATCCTCGAGGTCGACGCCGATGGCGACGGCTTCATTGACTTCAAGGAGTTCGTGGAGCTCAACACCAAGGGGATCGACTCCGCCGAGGCGATGCAGAATCTCAAGGACGCGTTCGTACGACATCGACGACAACGGCTCGATTTCAGCGGAGGAGTTGTTCGACGTGGTGAGGATCTTGGGCAACATCTGCAAGCTCCCATTCCAGTGCTTGGTCCGTGAAATCACTCAGGATTTCAAGACAGATCTGAGGTTCCTGAGCTCAGCCGTCGCCGCTCTTCAAGAGGCGTACCTCGTCAGACTCTTTCACCAACCTGTGCGCCATCCAAGCCAAGAGGCTCACCATCATGAGCGTGCTTGAGTTTGAATCAGGGGTTCGGTTGATGAGAAGAAGAGGAATTGGGTTTGAACGAGAGGGATAAGTTAATCAAGAAAAAAAAAAAAAAAAAAAAGAAGGAAGGAGGGAGCAATTTGGCTGATTTGTTTTTTTTTTTTAAGTTTCCATGTGGCAGTGCCACATCACCACTTAACTGCCACATCACCTGTTAACTGCCACCTCAGCAGTTAACAGATTTTTTTAACAGACTTTTTAACACCGGGTATGAAAACGACTAACGGAGGTAAGTTAAGGTATGAAAATGCAAAAATTTCATACTTGAGTATGAAATTAAAAATGACCTTATAATTCGGGGGGTTTTTTGTAATTAATCCAAGAGTTTAACACTCACTACCCTAAACCCGATTACACCCAAATATACTCACTGACCAAAGAGAGTCAAGAACATACAATTGAACAAATATGTTCTTGCCAAAAGGCCAAATAGAGAACTAATCAAATGGGCAAACACACGGATCAAATACAAGAGAATACAGTGGTTTCTCTTGCCAAAATGTGGCTACCCAGAACTCTCTAGCTCTCTGTGCGTCTTGCTCTCTTATCTCTCCCTGCATGCATGCACAATATATATAGCAGCTCATATATGCAAGTTCACATGGGAATAGTACCCGTCTACTTTTGCTTTCCATAAAGCAACGCTTTCATTCTTCCTGCCTTCCACCATATATATTATGCATCAATGCCATCACCTTATGCTTTACTTTCGGCTGCTCCCCACGTACAAATATACATATATATGTTTGCCACTTCTGATAGCTTTTAGCTACTCCCACATGCAATTATACATATACAATATATATTAATTGAAGCAATTAAACCAAGCACTTCATGTGCTCACCAAAGCAAATAATCAAAGGAGAATCAATGAGCCATGTGCCAACAAGTGGAGCCAATAATCAACAATATTTTGTTCAGCTTGCATGTACTCATCAATCAATTATAAACTTGATGTTCTAGGAACTGGAGATAGAAAAATTCATCACCCATCAAGTCCCATTGTCAGAAATCAACAAAGCGTTTGACTACATGCTTAAAGGGGAAGGTCTTCGTTGCGTAATCCACATGGAGTTGTGAAAGTTTTACCTTTGATGTTGTTTGTGTTCGTACATTCTCATTTTGCATTTTCTCCTTATATTTTCTCTGCTCTGTCAAGTTTTGTTTACATGTAAATGTGTAATGCAAGATTACTTGCTAGTTTTTCACAGTGCATGCCTAGCTGCTTCTGATGGACAGCTTCTGTAATTCTGTGAACATACCTATCAATAAATATTTAGTCAAAATGTTAGCCCTTTAAAAGTTTGGGCCGCATATTACTGCATTATTTACAAATTTTTATCTCACCTTCTCTATAATTTGAGCTGGCATATACAGGGCAAGATCTCTATCATTTTATTTAGTAAAACCAGAAAGAGAACCATTATAAACATTCAAAGCCATGGGTGATGGGTGTGCTTCCAGTCTTAAGTCCATTTATTGCAAATCAAATGCAAGTACTTTGCAAATCTTAGCCAAACTTGTTGTGTATCTAATTTCGTGAAATATCACTACAAAAAAAGTACCCTTTACCAACCATTTTGTTTCGTGCCCATTTCGTGCCCATTGACTACTTGCCCACGATTTTTTGTGCGCATTGGGCTCCGCCACGTTGCAGCAACGATTATGGGTTTGGTCTCCATTGCTGGCGTGGCTATTGGTTAATTGTAGCACGTTTTTGGACTGATTCGTGGGTTTTCTCAATATATGGGACCACTCAAATAAAGTGCTTAGTTTGTTTAACGATTGAATAGGTTTCGTGGGTTGATTATTAAAAACATATATAAGCAACTTGTCCAAGTATTGATACTTCTGACTGTATCCATTCCGTATTCATAGGACATTAATACTGAACTATTTTCCATTTAATCAATGATTATTAGTTTAATAGTTTCACTTTGACTGGCTGAGTTTTATATTTAATTGCAAAATCTATTTTTTAAGTTGAGAATAATCCATTTTTATTTTTTTAGATGGCCAACCCGCACTGAATAAATTATTAAAATAATAACCATAAATGTAAAAATGTAAAATAAAAATCCAATTCCAAATCAAATCATTTGTTTCACTTGCATCTCCATATTGAGAAAATTACAAAAAAAACTTCCTTAGTACCAAAACAACAGAAAAAATCAAACTTAGAATGAGCAAAGCAAATCTTGGCTGGCAAGATGTACACATATTTCAGAACCCAAAACTAATCCCACATTAAAGGAAGGATGTGAAGTTTGAAGACATCCTCCATACTGCTACCTGACTTCGCTGTTCCAATTATTGTCATCCAAAACAAAAACTGCACTTCATCATCAGCAATATATAGCTTCATCAAAACCTAATCTTGCCCTGAAAAATTGGGAGTATTCACCATGAGAAGGATATTATATCTAAAAATATTCACTAATCAAACAAATCATCCTACAAGCCTCTCCAGAGTATTCATGATCTCATAATACAAGATTGACAAGTGAGCATATGTAATTGACAACAACTGATTATATTAAATAACACACAACCATAAACACCCAAGTGAGTATTCATTTGGCCATATTTACTCATCCCCATTGACTTACTAGTTACTATGAAGAGGCTAATCCCATGTACATATATATCAATAACAAAATTGAAACTCACACGCCATTAAGAAAGTAATTCATGCCTGCACTTGCATAATTCTTTCACAGTGTATTACAAAATAATCTGATAGTATCAGTGTTCATAGCAATCACATTTGACATTGTGAATTCAAAATCTCCATAATCGCAAGTCTGATATACCACATTATACACGTAAAACAATATGCTTATTAATCAACAATTTGACATTCCTTTTTCTATTAGCACCAGTCTCTAGAAGTTACCTTGCTATTGTTGCAGCCTTTATCTCATAGTCAGTAACATCAACATCTCAAATATTGTCCTGCACATACAACAATTTGCTTATTAATCAATTTGCTTGTTACTGAAAAATGTTCAGAGCAAACTCTGAGATTCAGTAACATCAACATCTCAAGATTCTGAATTTCCTATTCAAACTTTTAAAGATTTCATTTTACCAATGAATACATAGCAAGGATTGAGATGGAACCAGCCCAGAATGTAAAGAGATAATAACAAAAATTCCCTGAAGTCACAGCTACATTTAAAGGACCAATGATTCACAAAAATCCCTAACATACATTGAAAGCAAAATTACCAGAATTGAATATGGCCAGTGCCTTGTTCAAACCAGCTTAATCGAATCCAGGATGCAATCTAGAGCCTCCCTGTCATCACCAATCATTCATGGAGAGTAGGGCCTCGCCATCGAACAGCCTAGCATAGATTATTAAACCCTAGATCAAATTGAGAGAGAAATTGAGTAGAGTGAGAAAGAGATAACCAGTTTGGGGTGGGTGGTTGTAGTGATGGTGGTGGCTGAAGAACTTGAAGAAGCCTCTTGATCGAGGACCAAGAACAAAATAAGGAAACAAAGAAGAGAGGGGTGAGAACATCCATTCGTATAGAGAACATAAAAAATCAATTTTGTAGACAATGATCCCACGTTCACTGCGGAATGCTTCAAATAAAAGATCCATAGGGGGAGCCTCAACTTGGTCGTCTATATTTTCTTCAAGCATTGGATCCGGTAAATCTTCACCATGCTCCAACCAAAAGGACCGATGATCCTTTTCAAGTGTTACCGCAGTACCATTTCAACCCAGAACGCTTGAAGAAGGACAGAGTAGCAGAGACTATAGTAACTTCACCGTGAGGAAAAACTGAAGATTTGGTAGAGGACTAAAGGCTGGAAAGAAATCAGTCAAACAACAATAAAAAGTGAAGCCCAAAAATATACGGTCAAGAGATTGGCTGTGCACTTGGTATAAAAACAGATAAAGGATCTCTGTATTTTGGTGTAGAAAAAGTCTGAGATCCCACGATTGAGAATTGTGTGGGATATCAATGCAATTAAATATTATAAACTGTAAATAAAAGGAGATGTATTCAGCCAGTCACGAAAGGTACAAATGCATAGTCATACAAGTCACGTTTGTTGGAATTTTTTATTATAAAGTTGCCACCAATTGTGATGATGGTGAGACAACTGAAATAAATATATATAAAACACTGTAGAAGACAGTTTACCCACGAAAACTAATATGGTGCCATAACAATTGGTAGCTATAGCTCACCTTTGTTGTAGTGTATTTTCATACTTTCGTTACAGATTTCAAACCCTAAACCTTCATATATATAAATACGTGACAGAATTTCAACTTCAATGATGCTGAAACAATCTTCATCCTAGTGAGTCTCACTATGTTTGCCAAAAATTAAGTTCAACTGACTGAATATTATGTTGCTGACGTAATTGATGTGTCTGTACTAGCTTGGGGAATTTCATACCTCCGTCCATAACAGCGTTAGAAAACTCCGTTATTTGCTGACGTGGCATATCTAACCAGTGACATTTTCGTCCCATCGAATTGTTTGCTCTCCAAAATAAACCACTTCCGCTGGGTTAAGGGCCACTTTCACACTTTGCACATTTTATTTGGCTGAAACTATCAATTTGCACCCTATTTTTTTATTTCAGTCAATTGCACCTTATTTCAGTCAATTTGCAACTTATTTTTTCATTTTTTTTATTTCAGTCAATTTTTTATTAATTTATATTATTTTATTGTATACTCCTTACTAGTGAGTAAATATTTAATTAGTGATTAAATTGATTGTATTTTTACTGACTAATTTGGATATTTTAGTGTGTAAATAATAAATTTGTGAGAATTTTTTTTGTATGTAATACTTAATTTTATGGGTTAATACGTAAGTAAATAATTATTTTATACTATTTAATTGTTAGTAACTAAATTATTTAAATGAAAAAATGTTAGTAATTTTTTTTTTTAGAGGAATGTCAAAATCCATTAAAGTTCAACAATATTACACATAACCACTGCTCCGGTGGAGCTGTTAAAAACGTTGTTACCTAATAACTCTATCTTTTCTAACCTCCCTTACCAGATTAGTATTAGCAAATCCCAAATAAAAGTAAAAGAGACACAAGATCCACCGTTCTAACCTGCAACATCTCCCCTAAAAAGAAGAGGAAGAGGCCGACAACTCTCTATCAAATAAAACATAAAAAATAAAAATAAAAACTCAAAGTCAACAATTAAACCCTAGGCCCAAAACCAACTATAACAACCCTAGCAACAACACATCCCTGCAAACGCCATCAGTCAAGCACAAATCACCCTTGCCGTCACCGACAACCAAGAACATCAATGGTGTAATCAGGAACACACCACCACTACTTGAATGCAGTGCCACCCCACCACCACCTGGAGACCACCAAGCCAACCCGTGCAACAGACCACACCCAGTCGCAGAGCCACCACCAAAATTAGATCCACCACCCCCAAAATCCGTTGGCCACCATGATTGTAAATGTTAGTAATATTATTTTGATGTTAGTAATTTATTATAATTTACTTATGAACATCTTTTCATGCAGATGTTAAATAATTTATTTACTAACAATAAAATAGTACAAATTAAATATTTACTTACAAATTAACCCATAAAATTAAGTATCAAATGTTCCCATACAATAAATTTACTCACTAAAATATACAATAAAAATAGTAAGGAGTATACAATAAAATAAATATTATAATTTACAACTTCACTACTCTTATTGTGTGTATATATATAAAGGCTAATTTCAGTTTACTACCTTGTACTTTACACTCAAAATCAGTTCAGTCCATGTACTTTTCAATTTCATCAGTTATATCCTTATACTCTATAGATTTGATCAATGTCATCCAACCATCAGATTTGGGCTTTTTGAGGAGGGTATTTTCGTCATTTCATACTATACTATTCATAGCAAATAGAAATTGAACCCCCAACCTTGTGCGCGCAAACAAAACCCAACAACCACCACACCATAAGGTCCATAAGTTCAACTTCAAATATATGTGGCTTCAATTTTATATATAGGCTTATATACGGGAATTAAATAAAATAATTTCAAATATTGAAAGTTAGCATTATTTTTTTTTTAATGCTAACTTTAAATTTATGTAATTATTTTATTTTATGTCTACTAATAATAAATTATTTTATTTTATTTCTAACAATAATAAATATTTTATTTTATTTTATTCTTATTTATATTTTATTGTATTCTTGTAATAATAAATATTTTACGAGAATACAATAAAATAAAATATTTATTATTAGTAGATATAATTAAATAATTTATTAATAGTAGAAATAAAATAAAATAATTTATTACTAGTGGAAATAAAATAAAATAACTGAAGCCACATATATTCCAAGTTGAAGTTGAAGTGTTGAACTAATGGTGTGGTGGTTGTTGGGTTTTGTTTGCGTGCACAAGGTTGTTGGCTTCGTCTTTTATACCCATGCGAATTTTGAAAAATTATTCAGTACATACATGCCGCAATCTGAGCCGTCCAAATTGGGTTAGAAAAATGGGTTAAGATTTTTGTTTAACATTTGAACGGCTTAGATTGTGTGTACATACACGCCGTGTACTGAGTACTCTCCGGCAAATTTTAATGCTAACTTACAATTTATGAAATTATTTTATTTTATTTCTACTAATAATAAAATTTTTTTTTTGAATGCTAACTTACAATATATGAAATTATTTTATATTATTTCTACTAATAATAAATTATTTTATTTTATTTCTACTACTAATGAATTATTTAATTATATCTACTAATAATAAATATTTTATTTTATTGTATTCTCATAAAATATTTATTATTAAAAGAATACAATAAAATAATAAATAAGAATACAATAAAATAAAATAAAATAATTTATTATTAGTAGACATAAAATAAAATAATTTCATAAATTTAAAGTTAGCATTGAAAAAAATAAAATAATGCTAACTTTCAATGTATGAAATTATTTTATTTAATTCTCGTATATAAGCCTATATATAAAATTGAAGCCACATATATTCCAAGTTGAACTTATGGTGTGATGGTTGTTGGGTTTTGTTTGCGTGCACAAGGTTGGGGGTTTGATTCCTATTGGGTTCAAATTTGTGATGTGTATTTATTTTGCTATAGTATGAAATGACTAAAATATCCTCCTCAAAGAGCCCAAATTTGACGGTTGGATGACATTGATCAAATTTATAGAGTATAAGAGCAAGTCGACCCGTTGGGTCAGGGTCAAGGTCACCGGGGCACTGGGTCAGATACTGTTCATTCACTTTTTCATGATTGTTTCCACCCGTTAGGTCAGGGTCAGGGTCAGGGTCAGGGTCACAAAACATAATTTTTTTGTTTTTCAATCATTTAATTCATTCTAGTTTTTTAAAAGATGTAATGCATGATAAAAAACAATATTAGAAAAAATTAACTACTAATTATGTTGATAAAAAATTAGTGAAAAATATTTTTTTTTCTAGTGAAAATTTATTATGAAAAAATATTAGATGTTTAAGAAGAGAAAAGTTAACAAACATGTTTTTCCAGATCAGTTGGTTGAGGTATTTAATTGTATTAGAGAGGTTGTGTGTTCGAAACTCTTCTCCCACAATTATTTTTGGAAATAAGATTGATGATCCAACGGTTGACATTGTTTGGAGGGGTTAGTGGGCAGCACATGCTGCAGGTTGGTGGGTCTTAGGTCGCTGAAGTCACCCACGTTGGCAGGTTGCCACAATGGCAACTGGTCAAGGGCTGGGTCTCAAAGAGACCAATGCCTTGCCCCAGGTCTCATTTAGCCCGGTCTTCCCACTACCGTTGGAAGCAAATTTTGTCAAAAAAGGGTATAACTGATGAAATTGAAAGTATAGGGACTGAACTGATTTTGAGTGTAAAGTACAAGGTAATAAACTGAAATTAGCCCTATATATAATATTGTTGCTGGGTTGGCTAAGGTGCGTGCTTGTTTTCTAATATGGTTATATTTTATACTAGTGGTAGAATCGTAAATATTGGGAATTAAGGTTTTTTATTTGTTCTTGAAAAAGTCATACAGAAATGATAATTAAGCCCATCACGTGATGAATATTGGAGGAAAAACATTTGATTTAATGGATGTGGTGTAAATTGACAGTTCATGAAAAAATGAGGTGCAAATTGGCTTAAATAAAAAAAAGATGCAAATTGACAATTTCAGCCAAATAAAAGGTGTAAAGTGACCCTTAAGCCACTTTCGCTCCTTGTTTTGCAAGAACATAGGCTGTGACCAAACCACTAATTCCATAACCAATCACTGCCACTTTTATCTTTCACTCAGCTTAGTTTTACTTCAATCGGATCCTCTTTGATGATTTCTTAAAGTATATATATATATATAGACAAAATTGTAAAACTTCAGCAAAAGACAAAGAAAACATGTACTAAAAAGCTGAACCCAACAACTCTCTACCTCGAGCCCATGCTCTCTCTGTCTTCACCAAACGTCGCACATCCCAGCCTCCAACCACAAGCTCTCCCAGCACCGCCAATTTGAACTCCTCTACCATCTGTTCAGCCGCTTCCATCTCCATATTCAATCGAGCCACCTGTCAGTTGTAGCTCTCTTAGATTCCTCAGCCACGCATATCCGAGCTCGGAAGTCTCCGCCGTTGCACCTCTAGCACTCTCTCACCACTTCAGCTGCTAGCTACACGAGAGAGAGAGAGAGAGAGAGATGAAAAGGGGAGAGAGAAAGAAATGGCAGTCGCAATGTGTAATTATTGAAAGTTGTCTGGATAGTGTTGTAATTTCTTATGGGCTTTGGATTTAAATGGGTCGGATGGGGTGCGCCTTTTTTAGATTGATGGGTGAGAAATAATAATAATGAAATATAGAGTATTTTATCCCTATGGATCAAGAACTTATAAATTATTAAATGAATATAAGGATTAAGAGTGTGCTTATGAAGTTAATTTGTTAGTTTTAAAACGCTACTCATAAATTATAACAAAAAAATAAAGGCAGTATTTAGTTAAAAAAACTCTCAGAATTCGTGTTCATGTTGCATTATTTGTGGGCTGGTTTCGATATGGGAACCGAAGTTTTTTGGCCTATACCGGTACCGAATAGGAATTTCCGCGATGACAGTTTTCTGTTCTTGATACCATCCCGGTTACCGATTTTATCAAAATCTCAGTATCTCGAAAATAATTGGTAGGTTTGGATCGGTAATGGGTCTACCGAAAATTGCAGCTTGCAGAAGAAACAAGTGAAATAGAAGAAAAGGTGAACAAGGTCACGAGGAGTTGTAGGTTGCAGAAGAAGAGGAAAAGGAAGGAAGAAAAAAAAAAAAAAGGAAAGGAAAGAGAGTGAATGAGACTCTGAGACTTTGAGACAATGAGCGATGGGAGAAAAGAGAGAAAGAAAGAGAGAGACGTTGAGAAAGAGAGAGGTTGAGAGAAAAGAGAGAGAGAGAGAGATGGTGAGAAAAGAGAGAGAGAACGAGAGATATTAAAAAAAAAAAAAAACCAAAGTGACGCACGTAAAGAGTAAAGATGGAGAGAGGCTGAGCGAAATGGATTGTCCCGATTCATTTATTTTATATCCAATGGTCAGAAAAAGTTCATACATATCAAAATTTAAATAAAAAAATATATATTAAACCTATACCCTCGGTCGGTACAGCCATACAGGATGTCCCGATTTGTCTATTTGGAAATACTGATATCAACCCGAACAGTAACTTTAGGGACAGTATTCCCATACCGATATTTCGAGATTTGTTTGACTCGGGTCGGACGGAATTCGGTAGGTTTGATAATTTTTGGTCAAAAAAGCCAGCCCTAATTATTTGATCATGTAATCGTCTATAATTAAAGGTTGACGCAGACCAAACTCACTTTGCATGTCTTTTCTTAGCCAAATATAAAAAGACTTGAAAAGCAATTATATTACAGTTTTTTTTAACCAAGGCAATATAAAAAGACTATGGGCAGGCTGTAGGGGAGAAGTCCATGGTTGCCTGACCAAGAAACTGCTTTAGTCTTCGTGAACCTTATTCTATATATTGAACCAATAATTTACAGACAGACGTTGCTGGGATCAGGCCCAAGTGGGGATGGCCAAATTTTTATTTATCTTTTATTTGGTTTGTATAGAAGTATGAAGAAAACGGAAATAATAAAACTTAGATATGCATGCATGGAAGATCATTCGCTGGAATGTATAAAGGGGGAGTCCTAGATAGTGATTATGGGGGTTTGAAAATAAAATTAAATAAGAGAGGTTGAAATTGAGTTCTTAGCTATTAATGGTTGGCGTCTTGGCGATCTTGTTCAGCTTGAACTTGACTAGATTTTGGTCATGGTGCTTCAAAACCCTGAAAAGAGTGGTGGATGTGAACCATAGAACAAGCTAAGTACCTTCTTATCCTTCTATTAGCAACATTAAAGATGTGGCTCAATTAATATTTTCATTGTGGCTTAATTTTTTGTTTGAAAGAAAGGTAAATATATATTAAATGCAATCATCATTATAATCGTTTAGATGTGCATTCTGAACAACAGTAGCAGGAGCAATAACTAACAAATGATGATTAATAAGAAAATATAAAGCAAAACAAATCATAAATTGTCGAACTGGTTGTTCAATTAAATAGTTATAGCTCACTTTTTGAAAATAAAAAGACAATACTACTACATGTTGATGTCAACTATTCTCATCCTAGAGAAACTGCATGTTCTACTCGCTAAGGCACACAACTTTGGTACTCAGCACAATAGTTCAATTGGAACTCTTTGAAACAATAGCAAATGATCTCCACGAACTTGCATGGAATGAAATAAAATAGAAATTCTAATAAGAAACCGAACTTATCCTTAATGCCAAACCACAAAGCATTCTGCCTCCGGAGAGACTTGGTCTCTTTTATTAATAATTTGGTCACCAAAAGGTACTTGTGAAAAGAAAGAACTACACATCACCATGTTTTCTAAAGGTATCCCAAACTTGAAACTCAAAAAGGATTTCAAAGCAAATAGGGTTCACGTACACAATCACAAGCAATTATTGCCGCCATCAAATGCACAAACCCAAATCTAGGCCAATCAACATCAGCACCCAAAGGAACTGCTAAGGGCACCCGCACTACATGGGGCACCAGAATCCTTAAGTGGGTGGTAAGCCTCTCATCTCCACACCATCCCGCAGCCACCGATTGTGGTACAATTAAGGACTAAATTCGTGTTAATACCCTGAACTTTAGGGGTCTAATCAGTTCAGTCCCTGTATTTCTAATTTCATCAAAACGGTCCCTGAACTTTCAATTCTCATCCAATAGGTCCCTCCGTCAAAATTCTGTCAAATTGGGACGTTAAATGCTGACGTGGCACACCCCAAAAAATGTGAAATGTCTATTATACCCCTAGCTTCTATTCAGTATTTTTTTTTTTCATCTCTCTCCCCGACCCCTCTCATCTCTCTCTCTTCCTCCTCCTTCTTCCTCTCATCTCTGATCTCTCTCTCTCTCTCTCTCTCTCCCCGATTCCTCCTCCATTCTACTCTGGACACACGCGACCATCGCCGTGAGCCCATAACAACACCTTCTCTGCTCCGGTCAACATCACCTCCGCCTTCTCCCTCTCTATCCTCTTCCCTAAACTCACCCTCTCTCTCTCTCTGCAAACATAAACAAACACAACTCTTCACTCCCTCAATTAATTTCTTCTTTGATTTCATTCTCTGGGCAGAGCAGAGCTCGGCAGTGAGTGGAAACTTCACCGGTTTGGGTCGACGGATCTGCAGCGGAGACGTGGGGGCGGAACGAGTAGCAGTTGAGGATCGATCTCGAGCTGGGATCGATTGCGGTCGGTGATTGAAGCAGAGTAGGGGTCGAATTGGGTCGCTGGTGGCTTGGTTGCTGGAATTGAAGACCATGGTCTTTGCAGCAGTAGCGGCGGTGGCTCTCCCCTCCAGTCTCCATCTCCGTTCATCATAGCCGAGCCCGTGCTCGCCTCTTTCTCTCCCGCGCCGCTCCTCCCTCCGCCGCCGCACAACAACGAGGAAGAAGAAAAGAAATAGAGAGAGAGAGAGAGATGAAAGAAACGGGGAAGAAGAAGAAGAGAAAGAAAAGAAATGGAGGAGGAACAGGAGAGGAAGAGAGATGAGAGGGGTCGGGAGAGAGAGAAGAAAAAAAAAGACTTCAGAAAAAAAAAAAAAAAAAAAAAAAAAAACTGAATAGAAGCCAGGGGTATAATGGACATTTCACATTTTTTTGGGTGTGCCACGTCAGCATTTAACGTCCCAATTTAACAGAATTTTGACGGAGGGACCTATTGGATGAAAATTGAAAGTTCAGGGACCGTTTTGATAAAATTAGAAATATAGGGACTGAACTGATTAGACCCCTAAAGTTCAGGGTAGTAACATGAATTTAGTCCTACAATTAATATGTAGTATTCCACATATATTTGGTTGTATTCGGCTAATTCATAATTTATATGAGAATATACTACCTTTTTGAATAATTTATGGTATTTTTGTTTCTTTGAGAATTGAGTTGAGGGTCTGTTAGTACGAACTATTAGTGCCAAGCACCTCACAGCTTGTCCGGAGAAAGAAACAAAGTACAATAAGTTATATTTTCTTTTGTCACTTTTCTAATGTGGGATCTTCCACTTTCCAACAAAGTTGTATTAGAAGTTGGAAGTGAAGAGAGCAATGAAGCAAAAGGATCTTTTTACTTCTTCCATTGATAATATTAATCGAATTGGTTCTGAAATCTGATACTGACAGGACCCGCCCCAGATTCCACCCTAGAATCCGAGGTGATCCTGTGGGGCCCACCTTAGAAGAGATCGCATCAAAAATTTAGCATAACCTCCCCTAAAAATGGACTACCCAAACCCTGCTAAAAACCATTTAACACTTCTACTAATCAAGTTCCAACCAAACTCCCGAGCCTATTTACTCGCCACACAATTACCAACCTCCGTTAAACAAATAAATACGAGGGTCTTGAACCCAAAGTACTTTACTTCAATTTCACTTTCAAATAAAAAAGAGTTTGGTAAATCAGAGCATCTAAACACGAGCGAAAGTATAAATACATTTAAGCAGGTTAAACTGGTAACCTACGATCAAGGATGGCAGGAAGGATTACTATGCCTCAACTGAACGGTGTAGCCGACCTCAACTAATCTGCAAACTGGGCAACGAAAAACCGAAAGACCCAGGGAAAAGCATTTCCGAAAAACGTTAGAGTGAGTGGACAAAGAAATAATAATAACAATAAAAAAAATATCTTTGATGCTTTTCCATTTCTTTTATTTCTATAAAACCATGCATGCAACATGACTGAGAAAAATATCTTGAAAAACAAATAAGCCATGAAAATAATCCGAGAGCAAAAGTGCGAGGTAAAAAGGGTACTTATTCCTTTCAATCACCAGTCACATGATTCAATTCCTCAAGCCAAAACAAAATCTCAAGATACCATCCTTCTCCTTAACAACCAATACATGAGCACCCCCAACAAGCAGAAGACAATCTGTCCCTTAGAGACCCAGCTGGCACCACCGATAACATCTAATTCCCACAGTCACTGTCCGTACGGACGCTCAAAGTCTGTCATCCACTAATAGCAAGCATCACCAATAAGTAATACTTGAGCACAAGGAATATCATTAACACTGGGGCCCACGATCTCATCACAAGACTTCTTTAGTCGATCCAAAATCATACTGAAAGGTAATATCAACTCGTGCTGAATGAAACCCAACAATAAGAATCATCATCTGAGACTGGGGAGAAGATTACTGAAAAACAAAATCAAGAAGATACTCAAACTGGAAATCTGAAGTGAGTCCGTACGTGGGAAGGCACCAACCCCCACATCGTACGGTGTCTGGAAGGCAGCAACCCCCAGACACCACACATGTTAGTGTTACCGACCCGTCCCTCGAAGGTCCGCACACCTGATCAGGGCGTATGTGATCTGGAAGGCCCAACCTCCAGATACCCACAAGTTGATAAACCAACATGGGTCCTCTACAAGACACGTGCACGTTGACTATGGAAACAAAAGATCAAGGCTAAGCCGCACACCTGCCACAACAGGTCGTACGGTGCCTGGAGGCACCAACCCCCAAGAAACTGAATACTGACATCTGAATGTTGATGACTGGATGCTGACAAGTGAATATGAATCATTGAATACGACCTGAAAAGCTCCCCAAATTTCTCGAAAACATAATACAAGGATCATCAACCACAAATCTTTCCCCAATAAATCGAAAGCCGCCACCAATAAACCTTCGCGCAAAAACATTCATCCAACGTTAGGTAATTAAGGACTCCAATCCAAAGCTCCACAATAACCAGCCCATACCAAGTATATATCAAGCGAATATTTAGAAACATTAATACTTCATTTATATAGAAATCCATAGTTTAAATATCATCTGTACAAACTAACACATGCTCAAGATGCATAAATCATGTGATTCAATATATTTATACTGAAAAGTAATGCGAGAAATAAATCTTTCTTGAAAATAAAATTGCATGGATATTTTATTTTTAAAAACAAAAGTCCACTCACAGTTTGCCGGTTAGGCCTGATGCCCGTCAAAGTCCTTCTCAAAGCCCTCCTAAACAACATGGATTAATAACGATTACTAATCGACGGACGGAAACAATAATTCGAGACTTAACTTAATAATCCAATTAGGCGATTCCCGATAACCCTTACAATGCTAATCCAACGATACTTCTCGAATCTCAACTCCACTACTAATTTCCTCAACGATAAAACTAATCATCCACCACCCTCGCCGACGAATCCAACGGTCGGATTGCCGCGGTTCGATAAATTGAACGAACGTAAATAATTATCGAACTCACAAATCACAGTTATCCTTTAATTGACCAAACGAACACATTTCCTCAATCCAACCATCCAATAGTCTCCAAGTAATTAAATTAACATTCTAACCAATTTTGGTAACCATCCGACGGTTACACATTAATCTAGAACGGGAACCGTTCGATTACGAACCGAAATTAACAGATCATATTCTCAAACCTCAACAATTCCCTAAAAACCATATATCAACACGATCGTAGTAAAAAGTACAATCATCTAGGCCAAAACGCAGCCTCAACAGAGACCAGACGCGCCGCCACGCGCTACCCAAAGTGGCTGCGCGTGGGACTCACGCGCCGCCGGTTCCGACCATCTCTGATGGTCACCAAATTTCACCACAATATACATCAAGGAAAGAAGATCAACTTTTATACCTGCCACGAAGTCCAAATCGAAGTGGTTTGACCGGAATCGGACTCGAAAGTTCCTGGGTGGCCGGACTTTGACCGTTCGATTCTCCCTTCTCCGGCGTCCAATGGAGGTGAGGCCGGTGGCAATGGGTTCGTGGTGAGGAGGGCTTCAAAGCCCAGTAAGTGACTTTGGTCGATTTGGCCGGAATCGGCGCCTACAACAATGGCAGTCCAACGTGATTTTGGCTGGTTTTCGGGTTGTGATTTCTCCTCCTACGACTAGAATCGTGGCAAACCAAGGATATAGACTTGTAGAGGAGAAAGAGAAAAAGAAAACAAGACAAGTTTCACGGCCTATGGTGGCCGAAATCACAAGAAATCACCGGCGGAAGTTCGCCGGTACTGTGCACGGGAGAGAGAAAAAGATCGGCTGGAGAGAGAGAGAGTTTCCAAAAATGGAAACTTCCGAAATGGAAGTTTCTTAAATAGAAACTTACCGGAAATAGTAATCTGACTTTCACGAACCATAACTTTTTCATACGATCAATCTCCATTTTAAGTGTACTTTGTGTCTACGAACTCGGTTTAAGATATTCTACATCTCTCGTGAAGAAAGTCTCATTGAATTCTATACGAAACAAAAAGTCAACTCGACGACCCCCTAAAAGTACTATTTAAGGCTCGAAACCAAAACGTCCGACGATTCGCCGTGAAACGCTGTAGAAAAGTGATAAGTTTTGGTCCGGGTCGTTACAGATACTAAAGGCGATTATAATATGGGTGCAATTAGGGCAATGTGCGTTATTATATATCAATTATCATAGAGAACAATGTCACCCATGTGCATGCAATGTCACACTGGTGCCTGGTGAGGAGCTTGGGCTCTTTGTGCCTCAGCATGTGCACCAAGTCACAAAGAGACCGGGCTTCCCAAACAGGTGTTCTTTGATTTTTGAAATTTTCGGGCTGGATTGACGTGTCCGTGTTAGAGAGAGCCGATGGACTTGCTCTTAGACCTTCCAGTTCCAGTACATAATTTTCTGTAATTCAGGCGTCACAACCAAAACCAATTGTCAATAGTTGGATATGCCCAAATCCTTATAAGTACATTTATAAAGTTCATTTTCTCCAATGTAGGACAACACTCCACATTTTCACACCCCTCCGCACGTGTGGCTAATTTTCAAGCCAAATACGTAGACAACTTATATTGGGTGACGTGAAGCACGTGTGATTAATTGACTTCACACGTGGGCGAACCTGCAGCTCTGATACCATGATAAAGTAATTTGGGTGTCACAACCTGTCATACCCCAAATTTTAGTCATTAAATTTCTAAAATGTAAAAATAAGTACTTTATGAAATTTATGGTGTGGTGTGTTTTTTTTATGACATGGTGTATTTGTTATGTATTAAATAAATACGTATTTTGCATTATTTGAGATTTATGGTTAATCTTTCAAGTGACTTTTAGTTTTATTTAGTTTTTACAAAAACTTTCTTCACAAAACTCGTAGACCTCGTTCATACGAGTTCGTAGACACAAAGTTTGCATGAATTGGACTTCGCATGAGAAAGTTACGAATTTTTTAAGTTTATTGAGAAGTTAAACTATTTTATTTTAGGGTAAATGTCATAAATGGTACCTGAATTATATCTCCATCTTATCGATGGTACCTGAACTTTATTTTTCGTCACAAACGGTACCTGAACTTTTCGATTTCGTCTAAAGTGGTACCTGAGGCCACCTTCGGTCAGTCCTCCGGCCAAAAATGACGCGTGAGGCGCGTGTGAGGGACTATCCATGCTGAAATGACCATATTGCCCTCACATAACTGTCCAAAAAAAAAAACATAAAAAAAAAAAATTTCTCCTCCCCATTGTTTCTTTCCTTCCTCTTTCTTGTTTATCCTTCCTCTCCCCTGAGATTTTTTTTTTCGATTCGATCAAAACTGTTGTTGCAACTGTTTGCTTCTCTTTGCTTTTGGTTATTGGTGACTTGCCATGACTTGTTGAACTCCACCAAGCTCTCGGCTCGTTGAGAAACAGAACAATCAGGTCATGAATGATATCAATTCCGATCGAAACCCTCCTTCTCTCGCCGCCGGAGATGCCGCGGTGGCCCTCGTCACCGATGACGGTCTTGGCGGCGTTGCGGAGGCCCAACTGGTCGATCAGAGCCATGAGAGTCTTCTTGGACTTTGACAGAGTGCGAGGGAGTCGAAACTCGGCGGAGAACATGAGAGTCTCTTCCACCGTCAACATCGGAAACAAGAGATTGTCTTGCATGACGTAAGCGGAAATCACCTTGAGCATCCTCGAGTTGAGTACCTCGTCGTTTAATGTGATCGTCCCCTTCAAGCTGTCCTTGCGATTCGATCTGGCCTTCTCTGGCTTCACCGGAGACCCCATTCAGCAATAATTTGGTGTTGGCATGGCGTTGGGATTCACCCCCAGCTTCACTGATTTGGTAGAAGAAGTATTGAGATTTTGCACCGGACTTTGACATTGTACGTTAGATTGTTGAATGAGAGGAAGAAAGGGTAGGACTGAGAGATGGAGCTGGAAGGAAATCCAAGGTCGAGGACGTGATCAAGGCCATTTTTATGCTGCAACGATGTCGTTCGGTCAGGTGTTTGGGTCTGTTCGACCCACTGGAGAAGCTCGGCGAGCGTTGGGTGTGCGCGGGGTCGTTTTTGGTTGAACTCTCTGAGCTCCAGAGTGGGTGGCGCCGCCGACGACATGTGATTGGTGCTGCAACGGCCAACGGAAAGAGAGGGGAAGAGAGAAGAAGTAGAGAAAAAAAGAAAAAAAAATGACATACAATGTCATTTTTAACCCTTATTTGTGAGTCACACGCGCCTCACGCGTCATTTTTGGCCGGAGGACTGACCGAAGGTGGCCTCAGGTACCACTTTAGACGAAATCGAAAAGTTCAGGTACCGTTTGTGACGAAAAGTAAAGTTCAGGTACCATCGATAAGATGGAGATATAATTCAGGTACCATTTATGACATTTACCCTTTATTTTATGTTTTGAGTGTCAGCAAGATCTAGGCCGTTGGATTTTCCAGTTTTAATCTGGGCCATTAATTACTAATTATGGATTACGGGTTAATAAACCCTCTCCTCTCTCATCCGTACTCTTCTCTTGTAATACCCCGAAAATTTCACTATTATTTTTATAAAATATGTCGTGAAATTTGAAGTGAAATGGTGTGAAATTGTATTTTTAGAGGTTTTCGTCGTAAAACGATAATTACGGCGGTAATTATAAGTTACACAAGGTTAATTAAGGTAACTTTTCATCCGTTGGGATTTTGGGAAAACTTCCTTCATGAAAGATGTAGACCTCGTCGAATCGAGTCGGTAGGATTTTGGTTCACCGAAATCGGACATCGAATGAAGGAGTTATGGCCCTCGGAAAATTGCATTTTTTCTATAAAACAAGAAAATGTTTTATTTTCTGGAAATTGTTTCTCTCTCCTCCCTCTCTCTCTCTCCCCGCGTCCTCCCTCTCTCTCTACACCCATGAAATTCCGGCGACCTGCTCCGGTCACCGCCCCACCTCACCGCCACCACCATCACCAGAAGATGGTGCCGGCGAGCACAACCCGCCCGGGTTGGCCGCCTGCGCCGGCGAGGTGACGCCGCACGCGCCGGCTGAAACGGTGCCGTGCACCCCCCTTGTTTTCCGACGTGAATCCGGCCACCCCGGACCACTTCATGCACTGGGTTTTGAAGCCCTCAAACCCTGGAACACGATGGTGCCCTTGGATTTCACCGAAAACCACCGTAGGCGGCGGATTGAGCTCGGGAAGTTTTTGATTTTCAAAAAGTCAACGCCGATTCCGGCCACTTCCGCTCCGATCCAGACTTTGAGGTAGTTACTAAACTTGTTGGGCTTGTTGAGTTCTACACACTGGTAAAATTTGGTAGCCATCGGACCACCTTGACCGGCGGCCGGCAGCCACCTCCGGCGGCGCGTCGGCGGCGCGTCAGGTCGGTCCGGGAGCAATTCTTTGCTCCGTTTGACTTGGTTCGTCGATACGAACAACTTTCGTGTTTTGACTTTTGTCAAATTCGGTCGTTTGATCAATGATCAATTAAGCGATAGTTATGGATCGTTAGATCCGTGATGATCCGACCGTTGGATCATCACCAATTTTGGATATGATGTTAGGATGCTAGAAATAAGCATGCTGTTGGATTTTGGAAGTTTCGGATTTTGTGTGGGACCCGTTGATGAATAGTAGACGTGGGACCCACGTTGACCGATGGTTGACTTTTGGTCAAATGGTCTCGATTAAATGTTCCGATGTCGTAGGAGACATTTGAGGAACATTTGGATTATTTTGGAAATGTATTATGCTAATTGGATATTGCATAATCATAGGTGTTTACGAGAAGTGTAGCTCGTGCTTGTCGATTCCTGGTTACTATTTGAAGACGCAGCAGGAATTAGAGGTGAGTGAATCTCACGATATTTTATATATGAATATTAATTCATATTGTGTTGTTTGCGAAAATAAATAATTATATTTATTTAAATGATTTTGCGATATATAAATTAAATACAGTTTTAATTTGATATATCAGCATGTGTGATTTTGTGTTAAAACAATATTTGAAAGTATTCATTTTATTGTTTTAATTGGTGGATTTTGTGGGAACAATATTTCAAAAATTATGATATTGTGTTTGCCTACTCGAATGTTTTTGTAGCCAATGGGTGAAGGTTAGAGCTTTAGACTGTGTAGCCAATGGGTGAAGGTTAGAGCTCTAGACTGTGTAGCCAATGGTGAAGGTTAGAGCTTTAGACTGTGTAGCCAGAAGGTGAAGGTTAGAGTTCTAGACTGTGTAGCCATGTATTCATTGAAAACAAAGATGAATACTTTATGTAATAAAGGAGAAGAAAAATGGTATTCTCGCTTTATCTTGATGTATTAAAAGGAGAAGAAAAATGGTATTCTCGCTTTTAATCATTTGAAGTTGATTGTGGTTTTGTGTGAGTATGATATGAATTTGCTTCTTAAATAATTGAAGCATTGATTTATTGAATTACAATTCTTGGAGAATTATTGAATTGTATTTTGAAGTTTTTACTTCTTTAAAAATTGAAGTAATTATTATTATGATTTACGATTCTTAAAAAGAAAGAATCATAATTTTGGGAAATAATTTTGGGGAAAGTTTATATTGTTTAATATTCTGAATTACCCTGGGATTAACATACACGTTTATGGGACGTGTGGGGTTAAAATACGTGATATGGGGCGCGTAGGTTCAGTATATTTTATAATATGAATTTTCGGGATTTGAATTGTTTTTGAAAAGTATAAGTTACATATATTTGTTTAAAACAAACTATATATGTATATTTTGTTAAACGGTTTAGGGTGAGTAAAACTGAGTTAACTCATACCAGCTTCGTAAGCTGACCGGGTTTGTTGATATAACCCGGTACACTATTCCACGGTGTAGGGGTTATACCTGCAGGTTAGGATAACCAGGAGTAATGCAAGGCTGCATATATTTTGTTGGGTTATAAGACTTCCGCTATTTTATGCTTCGCACTCTGAAGATTTATTTATGTAATATTTTGATGTATCAATTTATTATATAAATATTTGGTATGTAATATTCGACTCTTGTATTGAGTTTGAAATTACAATGTTGGGCATGGAGTTGGTGTTGTGTACTTGAATTAAAAAGAAAAAAATTCTAGTGCATATTTGTATTTGATATTCCATGTAGTCACGTTTCCGAATTGATTGTAATTAAGGGCAAAATGCCTTATTAATTGATTTGAAAAATCGGGGCGTGACAGATTGGTATCAGAGCAAAACAATGCTCTAAGGAAGTGATTGAGCAATGGAACGCTCTACGGAGATGAAACGAGTTTTAGAATTGTGAAGTGAAGTTAGGGTTTAGAGCTTAGGATCGGTTTAGGGTTTGACGTTAGGTTCTTAGATTCATTCAAGTGATGGTTACTTCGTATGCTTAATAGCACACAGTATTTATCGAGTGATGGCCCGACCGCGGCGGATCCCCATCATGTGCTCTTCAGTGCTGTTGTGTTGTTAAGAATATAAAGTACAAATTACAATTCCGAAATTGATAGTCTTACATGGCTACATTTCTAATTCTCTCAACCGTACCCTGGATCAAACGACAGACTTGATCCACTGACCCTTTCTTGTTCTTCAGTAACTCAGTAGAGATCTGTGTTGCTATCGTTACTAGACAACCAATGTATGGATTGTCTGAGATCCCTTCTGTTCTTCCAGCAGTAGGCATATCTGGTAGAATTGAAAAACCCGAAGTTAGGAATACAATTGTACCTAACTCACAACCGCCTATTAACTTCTGCACCGTTGACTGACTAATAGGGGCATAAATCACGTATGACCCTGTTGAATCAGTACAACTTTCTTGGAGTATATAGGTGTTGTGCATTTGCAACAAGGAGACACAATTGCGTGGATCATGACCAGTTGTGATATGTGCAATCTCCTGCACTTCTTTTTCCAATGCTAGGTGGTCCCACTGGTTCCGAGTTTGTACGTCAATGAAGAAGTCAAAGAGCTTTCTGTGAGAGACATGATGCTGGATTATTGCAGATGCAGTTCGAGTGAGACCATGAGGCTTATTCAGCCTGTTCCAGATTTTGTTGGTGGAGACTCTTATCCCTGAACCCCTGAACTTGGTTTGTTCAGCTACCTTCCATTCATGAGCAGTAGAGTTGCCGATGTCTGTGCAAAAGTCTGTCACTATTCTGCATGCCATCTGCAACATGTTTCTTCTTCCTTCCACAGATGGTATGACACAAAAGTCTTGAGGTGGATAAGTGTCAGCCGCGGAATAATTTAACCTTTCCGCTTGCCTCTGAAGTATTTCTACCCATCGCCTTGCTCCAAAGGCTAAGCCTGACTCCACTAGCGTTCGGTATGTTTGGTGCATGATTTGATCCTGTACATCAACATGTTCCACCCATACGACACGAGAGCTGCCGTTGAACAAATCTTGGATTAAGCATCCGGATGGACGCTTCTTGCATTGAGATCTTGGGTGTGGACCCAGATTTGAGCTTAAACCGTCCACAGAGACGTCAATTATTGCCCAACTTTGTTCTGTTTGTCGTTGGCAATAACGAACAAAGTGAGTTACACGAGTGGAGACAGATGGACTGGTCACCTGGAATTCAGCAGTCATGACTTGGATGGTGTCGTGGTAGCTTTCAGTAGTCCCTGATGACAAGACATCAAGGATACTCGCCCTTGAAATGATGCTACCGAATATGGTGGACCATTGGTCCACATCCATGAAGAGATTCACGAGTACGACAGGACTGAGGGGAATAGTGGCTGTGTAGCGTGAAGCTTCAGTTTGGAAGTTAGTGGGAGTAAGATCAATACCGTTAGTGAAGATTCTCTTGTACTCTGCTTCATTCAGGAACTCATGAAGCGTGACAGAGCTGGATTTGAGTGCAGAGATCCACAGTGGCGCAGCAGCAGATGCCATGATGATTAGCTCATCTCTGACCGACACAATGATTTCAGAAATCTTAGTTGTGTCTGCCACGACAGATGCTTGTTCAGGTTCTGAGTGGATGTTGATGTTGTCTGGTTGTTGGTGTGTAGAAGAAGAGTGAGGTGTGGACGACATACACTTTTGCACATCCCTCCTCATGTGAGACTTTTCCCTTGGACCAATGACTGCAGGAATTGGAAGAGTCTGAGGTTGTGGGGTAGTCTCTTCAATCCCTTTGAGTAGCTCACTATTGGGAGTAACTCGTTGTCCGCAGTGGTTGCAGTTGAGTCTGTTGATTGCAGCTTGGTACTGGCTAAGTTGAGCTTGAAGCTCATTGATTTTCTGTCTCAGCAGAAAATTTTGTTGACGAGTTGTTTGGGCAGGCGTTCGGGGTCGATGCTTTATCACCCAGGCAGAGACTTGTGCAAACGTTAACTTTATTTGGTCACCCAAATCTTGTCGCTGTTGAACAGTTGGCTGTGGAAAAGCCTCGACGAAGTCCTTCAATGCTTGGACTTGGTATTTGGTGAAGCTCTTCCTCAGTGGAATACGTTTGGATGAACTAGGTTCAGCTTGTGGAGATGATACTTGTGGACTTGGGGCTACTTCAATGGCTTCGTCTTCTGCTAGAAGCATGTCTAGCATGTCGATATCGTTGTCGAATTCGATTGCTGGTGAAATTATTTCATCTAAGCCCTCAAAGAATTGGCTTTCTGAGGGATCAGATTGAAGTAATTCACTGAACGAATTCACTTTGCGTGACATGTTTGAGTTGGTGAAATTTCTGAGAATTGGAGTGAAGAAGTCTTCTTTGAAAGAGAAAGGAGGTTATGGCACTAATGGAAAGTATCTGTTAGTGGATGCGTAAGGTGTATATTTATTGTTGGTGGAGGATTTGAAAATTCAAAAGCAAAAGTGAGCGGCTGATTACAGCTAATTGTCGGAGCCCTTGGAGATCGTGGAAGATTTTTTTTCCCGATGCATGGATTTCCCACATACAGTTCCACTCTTGTGAGACCTCGCATCTTTTGAGGAATTATTTATGCGAAAGCAAAAGGAAAAGAGTCATTATGACCGGTGTTAGTGGAAGACTGAGTTTTTGTTGATTAAATCTTGTGGAATCTTGTATCGTGGGCGATACTTTTGAGTAATTGAGACAGATATGAGCAATAATTATTCTTAGTGGGTTGCTGAGTGCACCGCACTCGCATTAAAGAAAGGCTTCCTTACGGTGGAAAGTTTGGTTTAAATACATGGGATAAGGAGTTGTGTTACTCATCTCATATCTGTTATCAAACAAGCATCTCAAAATTTTCTCTTACACAATGGTGAACAAAGGAGAGTGCAGCAAGCGATCCAAGAATGCAGAATGGAGTGAACTTCCGGTGGAGATCTGGAAGTACATATTCCAGTTGGTGGCTACCGCATCCCTGCAGAGCACAATGGAACTCCGTTGTGTCTCGAAGGACTTCAAGGAGTATGCCGATAGCTGGTCTACTTTGGCGGCGATCGACATGGATGGATTCGATGGTGGATCCAGACCCACTGGTTCCATAGAAGCGGATCTGCAGGTGCGCATCTTCGCAAATCGATGCTGGGAAGCGAAGAACCCGGAGTCTCTGTTCCGAATGGGAATACGAGTACTTGTGGAGGCAGCGAACATATCTTTAGCCCTGGAGTATTTCGATGCGGCATGCAAACCAGGAACATTTTATGGTTCGCGTCCCAGTACGGTGGTAGGTCATCATGTTGCATTTTATGCAGCATGCATGATTAAGATGATAATGGGACCACGAGCCGAGCAGCAGAAACGGTGCAGCGACTGTGTGAAGCCCTCGACTGGTGGAGAAGCGGATGGAACATCTACTACTGTAGACAAGAAGTCGAGCGGATGATGCATCAGGCCGAGTTTTGTCATGAGCATCTTTTATTGTATTTTCCGTCGACTACTGCTTTCCTGCCCGCCGGTAAATGTCTTACTTGCGGTGAGTCAAGTTTTTGGCGTCCTTTTGGCCAGGACATGTGGGACGTGGATGGAGATAGGCATGCAGCTAGAGAATGTTGCGACACTTGCAAGTGTTTCGTGGAGGCAGCATATTTCTATCAGCTTATGATGTATGGAATTCCGAGACATCCGGCCTCTTATCCACGAAGTCACTACTGGAGATTTAAGGATGGTTTCTGGTAGATAGGCCCTGCGAGGCATTTTAAGATTTGTAATTTGAGTGTTTTGGAAGTTGTAGTGTGGTTTGTTATGTTGTGGTTTGTTGTGTACTACCTAAGTTATCATCAATAAAACTTTGGTTTTTGGAATCAAGTTGTGATAACCTTGGGTGTACTCTGCGTCCAAATTTCGGGACGAAATTTCTTTAAGGAGGGTAGACTGTAATACCCCGAAAATTTCACTATTATTTTTATAAAATATGTCGTGAAATTTGAAGTGAAATGGTGTGAAATTGTATTTTTAGAGGTTTTCGTCGTAAAACGATAATTACGGCGGTAATTATAAGTTACACAAGGTTAATTAAGGTAACTTTTCATCCGTTGGGATTTTGGGAAAACTTCCTTCATGAAAGATGTAGACCTCGTCGAATCGAGTCGGTAGGATTTTGGTTCACCGAAATCGGACATCGAATGAAGGAGTTATGGCCCTCGGAAAATTGCATTTTTTCTATAAAACAAGAAAATGTTTTATTTTCTGGAAATTGTTTCTCTCTCCTCCCTCTCTCTCTCTCCCCGCGTCCTCCCTCTCTCTCTACACCCATGAAATTCCGGCGACCTGCTCCGGTCACCGCCCCACCTCACCGCCACCACCATCACCAGAAGATGGTGCCGGCGAGCACAACCCGCCCGGGTTGGCCGCCTGCGCCGGCGAGGTGACGCCGCACGCGCCGGCTGAAACGGTGCCGTGCACCCCCCTTGTTTTCCGACGTGAATCCGGCCACCCCGGACCACTTCATGCACTGGGTTTTGAAGCCCTCAAACCCTGGAACACGATGGTGCCCTTGGATTTCACCGAAAACCACCGTAGGCGGCGGATTGAGCTCGGGAAGTTTTTGATTTTCAAAAAGTTAACGCCGATTCCGGCCACTTCCGCTCCGATCCAGACTTTGAGGTAGTTACTAAACTTGTTGGGCTTGTTGAGTTCTACACACTGGTAAAATTTGGTAGCCATCGGACCACCTTGACCGGCGGCCGGCAGCCACCTCCGGCGGCGCGTCGGCGGCGCGTCAGGTCGGTCCGGGAGCAATTCTTTGCTCCGTTTGACTTGGTTCGTCGATACGAACAACTTTCGTGTTTTGACTTTTGTCAAATTCGGTCGTTTGATCAATGATCAATTAAGCGATAGTTATGGATCGTTAGATCCGTGATGATCCGACCGTTGGATCATCACCAATTTTGGATATGATGTTAGGATGCTAGAAATAAGCATGCTGTTGGATTTTGGAAGTTTCGGATTTTGTGTGGGACCCGTTGATGAATAGTAGACGTGGGACCCACGTTGACCGATGGTTGACTTTTGGTCAAATGGTCTCGATTAAATGTTCCGATGTCGTAGGAGACATTTGAGGAACATTTGGATTATTTTGGAAATGTATTATGCTAATTGGATATTGCATAATCATAGGTGTTTACGAGAAGTGTAGCTCGTGCTTGTCGATTCCTGGTTACTATTTGAAGACGCAGCAGGAATTAGAGGTGAGTGAATCTCACGATATTTTATATATGAATATTAATTCATATTGTGTTGTTTGCGAAAATAAATAATTATATTTATTTAAATGATTTTGCGATATATAAATTAAATACAGTTTTAATTTGATATATCAGCATGTGTGATTTTGTGTTAAAACAATATTTGAAAGTATTCATTTTATTGTTTTAATTGGTGGATTTTGTGGGAACAATATTTCAAAAATTATGATATTGTGTTTGCCTACTCGAATGTTTTTGTAGCCAATGGGTGAAGGTTAGAGCTTTAGACTGTGTAGCCAATGGGTGAAGGTTAGAGCTCTAGACTGTGTAGCCAATGGTGAAGGTTAGAGCTTTAGACTGTGTAGCCAGAAGGTGAAGGTTAGAGTTCTAGACTGTGTAGCCATGTATTCATTGAAAACAAAGATGAATACTTTATGTAATAAAGGAGAAGAAAAATGGTATTCTCGCTTTATCTTGATGTATTAAAAGGAGAAGAAAAATGGTATTCTCGCTTTTAATCATTTGAAGTTGATTGTGGTTTTGTGTGAGTATGATATGAATTTGCTTCTTAAATAATTGAAGCATTGATTTATTGAATTACAATTCTTGGAGAATTATTGAATTGTATTTTGAAGTTTTTACTTCTTTAAAAATTGAAGTAATTATTATTATGATTTACGATTCTTAAAAAGAAAGAATCATAATTTTGGGAAATAATTTTGGGGAAAGTTTATATTGTTTAATATTCTGAATTACCCTGGGATTAACATACACGTTTATGGGACGTGTGGGGTTAAAATACGTGATATGGGGCGCGTAGGTTCAGTATATTTTATAATATGAATTTTCGGGATTTGAATTGTTTTTGAAAAGTATAAGTTACATATATTTGTTTAAAACAAACTATATATGTATATTTTGTTAAACGGTTTAGGGTGAGTAAAACTGAGTTAACTCATACCAGCTTCGTAAGCTGACCGGGTTTGTTGATATAACCCGGTACACTATTCCACGGTGTAGGGGTTATACCTGCAGGTTAGGATAACCAGGAGTAATGCAAGGCTGCATATATTTTGTTGGGTTATAAGACTTCCGCTATTTTATGCTTCGCACTCTGAAGATTTATTTATGTAATATTTTGATGTATCAATTTATTATATAAATATTTAGTATGTAATATTCGACTCTTGTATTGAGTTTGAAATTACAATGTTGGGCATGGAGTTGGTGTTGTGTACTTGAATTAAAAAGAAAAAAATTCTAGTGCATATTTGTATTTGATATTCCATGTAGTCACGTTTCCGAATTGATTGTAATTAAGGGCAAAATGCCTTATTAATTGATTTGAAAAATCGGGGCGTGACATCTCTCTCTCTCTACCTCACTCTCTCTCTCTTCTTTGTGACGCCAGACGAACCACCCACCTCCAGTCACCACTACTCTACACCACCCCCACCATTAGGAGCGGCGTAGTCAGGTGAACCAGCCCACAAATTTCCGGCACAAGGAAGGCCGGCATGATACCGCAGGCACGGTCGAAATATCCTCCTGATTTCACGAAGTCGTTCCGACCAATTCCGGCCACAACTCGACCTCAAACCGGTCTCTTTCGACTCATCTCCACCTCAGAAAGCTTCCCACAACCTTGGTTCACCTCGCTAACCACCGTGGAAAGAGTTTCAATCCGTTGACTATTGGAGTTTAGGAAGTTCTGGCACCGATGTCTTCTGATCTATAGGGAATCGATCTTCGAGGTAGTTACTAAACTTGTTGGGATTGTTGAGATGTACATGGTGGTAAACGTTTAGGTCTATTGGAGAAAGTTCAGATGTACATGGTGGTAAACGTATAGGTCTATTACGTCCAAAATGACTTAATCTTCGATAAGAGCGCGTCGGTGTGTTTGAATTTTAAAAATTCGAACGTTTTATTAATCGTTGTTTAATTACAAATCTGATCGTATGATTTACGATCTGTATTCTTGGGATCATTGGATGGTCACCAATTTTGATTATATTGTTAAGATGTTAGTTTTAAGATTGCGGTGTAAGTGGATCGTTGAAATTCGATCGTTTGTTTAATTATTATTTAATTACGATTTTTAGACGTACGAAATGCAAATTGTGATAGTTCAGCCGTTGGATCATCACTAATTTTGAGTTTGTTGATAGGTAGCTAGAAAGAACCTTGTGGGTGAGTTTTGGTGTTGTGGAGTTACTGTGGGACCTAGCGCTCTTGTAACCATTAATTTCACACCAAAAGAGCAGTCTTCCTCTACTACTAGGAAGCCTCTTGTGTACTCCCAGGAATATATACTCCTGGTGGCGCGTGCAGCGCGTGCGGCAGCGTGGAAGCTGATCCGGTGTCGTTTGGTCGTTGGATCGATGGAGAACAGAAGATCGGAGTCCCCCGATTCCAAAAATGGTGGTTGTTTGGCGAAACGAACCGCGGAGCTCCGCGAATCACATGTAGCAGATCTGGATCCAGCAGAGGCGCGTTGGGCCACTTCCCGGCGTCGGACGGCGATGAGGTAATGAGATGTTGTAGAACGGAACACGGTGAGCTCGATGGTGGCAGCGGTGAGCCACGGCTTTGCTCAGATTCCGGTGACTGAGGAGAAAGAGTCTAGATCGACTTTCTCTCTCCTGGTTGCTTTTTTTTCTCTCATCAAATCTGGTTTTTTTTTCTTTCTTTCTCTCACAAATTCGACGAACCCAGAACTCCAGAAGCATAGTTCATTGATTTGTTTGGAGCTGATGTCAAAGAGAGAAGAGGAGCATGGCACTCACGCACACACGCGCCTCCGGGGAGTGTATACTCCTAGGAGTATACCAGAATCTATGTACTAGTAGTAGGTTTAGGGTATATAATATTTCTAGTATTGATTATATTCTTATTCAAGAGAGTATAGAATTTTTCTTTGCGTCTGGGATGAGAAAGAACCATGGGGTTTGCTTGTGCAATTTAAAATTAATATTTTAAGTATACTTTTTCTTTGTGTATGATTGAAGATTATAGATGTTTGGAAAAGTATAGTGTTATATATATGAGCGCACTCTTCTAACCATTAATTTCACACCAAAAGAGCAGTCTTCCTCTACTAATAGTAGGTTCCTTTTCCTGCTGAATCTTCCTCGCTCTAACGGCTTAGTCTAGGCATGGAAATGAAGGTTAGAATGATGCAAAGTTAGCTATCCTAGAGGACATGCCGATTGTTTGATTTTTCAGGTACATGTTTCTCTTCTTATTTCTATTAATTGCAACTTTAAGTACGTCGAGCTAATTTTCTATCTTTATAATAAAAATATTTATATATTTAGAAGTGAAATTTTAGTTACCTGAATTTTACGTGCATAAATTAGACCTTAAAATTAACGGGTGGGTTCATTGCATGTAGAATAATATTTAACTTGCTAAGCTTGTGAACTTGGCACGGGTCATCAATTGGCAATGGGTTAAAAAATCTTCAATTTTCAGATAGATACTCTAGTCTATAACACTTCTTAATGTTTGGAAAATCTATTTGATTTACACAAAATTTAATAATTCGACAAAACAAAATTTAATATGAAGTATGTTCAGTAGATCCGAGGTGATTGGTGTAGTGGTTTAACACCAAAGTTGTCGCATGAGAGATTCTAGGTTCGACTTCCCTCGGATACTAGGTTGGAGTGGGGTGGAGGTGTGTGTGTGTAAAAAAAAAAATGTTCATGAGTAGATCGAAGCATATTTACATACTAATACTATTCTTGTTTTGCAATTTAGTATACTAAAACTTTATGAGTTTTAGTTTATAAATAAAATGTGAACAAATATATATAGTGATTATTTTGTAACAATCTTACTCGGCTTGGTGTAATTCAAATCAACAACCATATTGCTTACCTGATTTGTACCTAGTCAATCAGTAGAATTCAAATGAGACCATAATAGCAATTTTGGTAAGAGAGTTGTTATTAATACATATTTTGTTTGTCTTTATTATACAAATTGTCCATAATACTTTAAATTCATTATTGCATTAAGGGTATTATGGATCATTTATACAATAAATGCAAACAAAAAAAGTGTTAATAACAATTCTTTTTCGTGTTTAATTTACACAAAAGGAATGAAAATTTATATTGTACCAATTTGAGTAAGATTTACTTTGGAAAAAATAGTGAGTAAGGTTGACAAATGGATCACTGCAACAAAAACTTTCATTCAATAATACAAAAAACATTATTTTCAAAGTTGTCTAACTAATTGCTTATGGCAACTTTTCCTAAAAGAAAAATTATTTCTTATGGCAACTTGTATTTCAGCATAGCATAATATCAGAGGAACTTAGATCGGATTGGAAACAAAGTTGCGGCGTCATGGCAAGTAGTGATATAGAAAAGGGTAAAGGAGATGATATTATTTTTGTAGAAGATAGCATCAAGGAAGAATGGAAAAGAACCTTTTTTCAAAAAGTACGGCACTCCAAGTCACCTATGCCTGATACGTGCTGCATCTTCAGAGTTCCCGAGGTGCTCCGGAGACAAAGAAAATTCGCATACCAACCCGACGTTGTCTCAATCGGACCCTTTCACCGAGGTGGTAAAGAATTTCAACGCCTGGAAAATGTGAAGGAATGGTATTTAAATTGCTTTCTATCACGCACGAATATAAAGTTACATAGCTTGATAGAAAGCATTACAGAAGGTGAAAGACGTGCCCGCAATTGTTATGCAGAACCACTCAATGATCTTGACCAAAACGACTTCGTAGAGATGCTGATACTTGATGGTTGTTTCCTGATAGAATTATTTCGGAAGGCTGCAGCCGCAGCCGCTGCACTTCCCATAGATAGATCTGGAGACGACCCGATTTTCGACGTGCCTTGTATGCTCGAATATCTATACCATGACCTTCTGTTATTAGAAAATCAGCTACCCTGGTTTGTGCTCGAGTTTTTGTATTGTCAGATCGAGGAAAGTACTAACCAAGCAAAACCACCCCTCAGTCAAGTGGTGATTGGTTTCTTCAAGAACTCAGTGGCTGATGATAAAATTTTCAACTACCACGAGTCTGATTCTTCTCCTGAAATTTTGCACATACTTGATCTTATCAGAAGTGCCCTTGTTGAGCAGAAACAGCAAGATAATAAAAGCCCTCCGCCAGACTCGACAGATCAGACGACCGGCAACTACTGGCTTCCAAGGATACCTTGTGCTATCGTTGTTCAGTACAAGACTCCGATGAGGAAGACAGACTCCTCTAGCCCGAAGACAGATCAAACGACCAGCAACTGGCTGCTTCGAAGCATACTTTGTGCTCTCTTTCGGAACAAGACTCCGATAGCAAAGACAGACTCCTCTATCCCAAAGACAGATCGCCACTTACCTCAAAGGATACCTAGTGCTGCTACTCTTTCAGAGGCAGGCGTTAAATTCAAAAAGGGGGAACAAGGCTGCATATTGAACATAACGTTCAAACATGGGGTCTTCACAATACCACCACTGGTAATCGAGGAGAGGACAGGTCATTTGTTCAGGAATCTAATGGCATACGAGCAGTGTTACCAAAATCGCCAGCACAAGATAACATCCTACGCGGTTTTGATGGATAACCTAATCGATACGAGCAAGGATGTGGATCTTCTCTGCGAAAAAGGAATAGTGGCCAACTGGTTGAGCGCTGAGGTTGCTTCCAACTTCTTCAACGAGCTTTACAATGACACCACAGTGATTGGGTACAACTACGAGGGACTCTGCAAAGATGTGGAGGAGTACCACAAAGTTCTATGGAACAGGTGGAGAGAGAAATTGAAGCGTGATTATTTTGGCACACCATGGGCTACTATCTCTTTTTTTGCAGCCTTTGTTCTCCTGGTGCTCACCTTCTTGCAGACCATATATACAATCCATCCCTATTATCATCCACGTGATTAATGTTCGACCTCACATATTATATATATGTTTTATTTTAATATTGGTTGCTCTTTCATTTTCTTAATCTCAAGCATACAAAATAAGGTTTGGCCATTGGACATATAATCGATCTCCATCTGTTTTGGTGTGTTCATAAATTATTGTACCTGAAGAAACTCTCAATAATATTTTTGTCTTCTTGAAATCTTCAAACTTAAAGATTAGCAAGGTTGTACAGAAGATCGACAAGAATATTATTGAGAGTTTCTTCGGGTACAATAATTTATGAACACACCAAAATTTCTCGGTAGAAAGAGCTAGAGATAGATCGAATTCTAAAATCAGCAGAAAATGATGATTAATTTGAGCAAATTGAAGAAATTATAACTAATTAATATAATAAAGTTGTACGTTGTATAGTCAATGAGCTAGCTTTTCTCTGTAATTTGATCAAATTAAGCATTACTCATTGCCATAGCTTAATCATAAATCGTTGGCTGATCATCACTATTCTCATTATCATTATGATTTGATTTGACATTTATTACATAATATTAATTAATTTTCCATAATTTTTTTGGCCAAAATTAAATTTCCATTTAACATTGAACATTACATGTTTGTTTTGATTTCGGATCCGGATCCTCTCTTTGGCTTCCTTGGCTTTGAATAACAGCCGTTCATCAAAATTTGAAGGTCAGGACTTCGCCACCTCATCACTTGGCAATTAAATAACCAAACAATGCCCTTTTGAACACTAACGCCGTTGGTTTCTGGAAACGAAAAATATTTGCCGTTGCTTTCTTTTCTACTTTCTATCTCCTCTTTTCCTCTCCCTTCTCCCTTTTTTTCCCAGAAACTTTTTTTTTTCCTGCTTTGTTAATCAAGCTTCAAAACTAATACCAGCCCTCCAGGCTCAATTTGTTTGTTTATATTGGTGTATTTTGCTTATATTTATCCTCACGCCCGTCAGGTCCTTACCCTATTCACTCAAATTAGATCTTGCTGGGTTTGTCTTCTTTTAGCAAATTCTCTCCAATTGATCAACTGGGTTTTCCTTCCTCTGCTTCTTTCTCTCTATAAATTGCTTAATTCCTTCTTTCCAATCAGGGTTTACCAGAATTTATGCCATTGCTCCTTTATTTTCTTTCTGGGGTTTTCTATAATTTAGCTTGTAAATTCTTTCTTTGTCTCCATTTGAAAAGAAAAAAAAAACTTTTTCTTTAATCTCATTGTTTTTGAGCTAGTATCTTTACAACTCTTATCTTATACCCATCTGAGTTTAGAGGGCTAATATTTGTCTTCAAGATTCAGAAAGCATAAAAGAAAGCTGGGAGAAGGAGTAGAAGGACGAAGAGAAATAAAATAGAATAAACGAGATGAAACTATGAGTTTTGGGAATATTTTATTTTCCTGAACGTACGTTAACAGCAAATTGGGAGAAAGAAACAGCGTGAGAGTTAAAAAAAGGCATTGTTTGAGTATTTATTAGATAAGTGATGAGGTGGCGAAGTTCTGACCTTCAAATTTTGAATGAACGGCTGTAATTAAAAGCCAAGGAAGCCAAGGAGAGAACTTAGCCAAGGAGAGGATCCGGATCCTTTGATTTCATACTTCAGCACTTACTATTAAAAGTCCATAATTAGCTCTATATTAATAACATAATTTCCAAAGTTGCGAAATCAAATACCAGAAATGTATCGTGGCATTAATATTTGGGTTTTTTTCAGCAACAGTGTCTGAACTCTTCTGCCCCGGCCAAAATGATACCCAACAATTAAAAAGAGTCAATGTAGTACCTGGACTCTAAATTTCTTATCAAACTCATACCTCCGTTAAATTTTCTGTTAGTTAAGTTAAAGAAAACACGTGATAGTCACGTGGGGTATTAATTAGTCCAGTCTCTCACTCTCCGGGTCATCTTCTCCTCCTCCTTTCTTTTTCTTTCGATCTCTCTTTAGTTTGTTTTTTCTGGACACCCAAAAAGAGCACCCATCGTCACGCCGCCGTGCTCACCCTTGCACCACCGCCGTCAGCTCCCGCTCCTCTCATCTCTCTCATGCCCTTGCTTCCCTAAGCCGCTGCGTCTCTCTTCTGACAAGCCCTCCGACTGCCGGCCGTGCACAGTGGCGGATCCAAGATGAAAAACATGACCGGGCTAATCTTCAAAGAATTTTTTTTTTCAATGAATCTCACCGGTACAAAGAGAATTTCTTCTTCGTTCCTCATTCCGTTTTTAATTCAATTGCTTGTCAGTTCTTCTTCCTCCTCAAACCTCTTCCACTCACTCATAATTACAGTCAATGCAAATGATACCAAAGGTGAATTCTATCATCCAATTTTGAACCCAAACATATTTTTTTTTTCCTTCGAGCTTAATTCAACATTAGAACCCTTGATGCCACTATCAATTTTTGAATCCACAGTCAAAATCTTTTAATTACCCACTCCAGAATTCAATCCCAAAATCCCAGAATTTAAGCTATTGACGCCGGTTTCATCTTCCTCAAGCAAATCCCTAGCCTTTTTCTGCATCAACTTCAACATATACAAAACATCCAATTACAGATTGAAGGAAATTGAAACTCCAATTACAAAACCTTCCATTACATCTTTAATTGCAAAACCTCCAATCACGAATCTAGATTCAAAACCCGAGAACCCACAAATCCAGAACCCCAACTGCCAGTGGAGAAACCCAGTCCAAAAAAAAAAAAAAGATGAGAACTTGATTAGAAAGAAAAAGGTTTGGTTTCTTCTTCGGCTGTGGAGACGCCTCTCTTTGTCCAGAGCTTTTCTCTTCTTCTGCCTCTCCATGGGTTTGACGGTAGTGGTCTCTGCGTCCATTGATTTGGGGGATTTGGTTCTTCAGTAGTGTGGTGGCGTCTCTCTCCTTCAGAAGCTTTTCTTTTCTTCTGTCTCTGGATGGGTTTGAGAGTAGTAGTGGGAGCATTTGAGTCTACCTCCATTGGTTTTGAGTTTGGTTTGTTCAGTGTGGTGGCGTCTCTCTCCTTTTCTTTTCTACTTTCTCTGCGCAGGTCGGATGACTATCAGAAAGAAAAAGGTGGAAGAGAGAAGGAAGTCAAGGGAGCAAATTTGCTGCCCACCCACTATTTGGGTGGGCATTTGCCCACCTCTCTATGCTTGACACATGTCTTTTTACCCCACTCCAATCTAACCATAGTTATTTAATTTTTTTTTATTTTAAACCCTTAACCTCAAACCCTAAACCCTAAACCCTAAACCCTATACCTTATACCCTATACCCTATACCCTATACCCTATACCCTATACCCTATACCCTATACCCTATACCCTAAACCCTAAACCCTAAACCCTAAACCCTAAACCCTAAACCCTAAACTCTAAACCCTAAACCCTATACCCTAAACCCTATACCCTATACCCTATACCCTAAACATGGTTTGGGGGTGTAGGGTATAGGGTTTAGGGTTTAAAATAAATAAAAAAATTAAAGGGTTTATTTATTTTAAATCCTAAACCCTATACCCTATACCCTACACCCCCAAACCATGTTTAGGGTATAGGGTATAGGGTATAGGGTATAGGGTATAGGGTTTAGGGTTTAGGGTTTAGGGTTTAAAATAATAAAAAATTAAATAACTATGGTTAGATTGGGGTGGAGTAAAAGGACATGTGTCAAGCATAGAGAGGTGGGCAAATGCCCACCCAAATAGTGGGTGGGTAGCAAATTTGCTTCCGGAAGTCAAGGTGGAAGAGAGAAGGAAGTCTAGGAACAGAAAAGGAAAACGAAAAATGAGAAGAAGTCAAAAAAGTAAAGAAAGACCGGACTAATTAATACCTCACGTGACCATCACGTGCTTTCTTTAACTTAATTAACAAAAAAATTAACGGAGGTATAAGGTTGATAAGAAATTTAGAGTCCAGGTACCACATTGACTCTTTTTAATTGTTGGGTATCATTTTGGCCGGGGCAGAAGAGTTCAGACACTGTTGCTGAAAAAAAAACCCTTAATATTTCATTGGAAGTGTAAGGATCTGAACAAAATAAATATCCATCTCCCTCTAGCAAGATCGATCAATGCTTGGATCTGAGAAAGATAAAGAATATCACGAGTATGAGTATAGTACTTTTTGTGGTGTTTATATTTATTGGAGCATCATAATCATGGAGCAAATGGATTACGCATGCAAGGCAAGGTATAGTTATTGGAGAGTTGAGATCCCACATTAGAATAGTGATAAAAAAAATATAACTTATAAATTGTTGACTTACTCCCAATTGTACCGAAGTTTTTTGTAATAAAACTCAACACCTAATAGATGATTAAGTTGAGACATTATCGATGCAGTAGTGGGTCACATGTCACGCTTGTCACTATTTAACATAGTATCAGAGTGTGTTCCTCTCCAATCACGTTGGAGAGTATTGGAGAGTGGAGATCTCATATCAGAATAGTGACAAAAGAAAATATAACTAATAAGTCGTTGGCTTACTCTCACTTGTACCGAGGTCTTTTGGTGATAAAATCTAACAGCTAATAGATGATTAAGTTGGGACAATATCGGTGCAGTAGTGGGCTCCGGGCCACGCTTGTAGCTGTTTAACAATAGTGACTGCCTCAATTCAACAAATGGATGCTGCAAAGGTTACCAAGGCAACCATATCCTAGGTTACGAGCGAAATGTTTGTTATACTGTTTACTTGATTGGTTCTTAGTCAATCGGTAGAATCCAAATGAGACCATAATAGCAATTTTTGTAAGAGAGTATTAACACACCTCAAATTTTTATTAATACCCATTTGTTTGTTTTTATTATATAAATTATCCATAATATTCTAAATTCATTATTGCATTAAGAGTATTATAGACCATTTATACAATAAACACGAAAAAAATACAAGGGTAATCCCAACTTGAATAAGTGTGTAACCAAGCCTTAATGAATGTTTACTTACTAGGGTAATCTCTGAGAGTCAAGTTGTTTGTGGTTTAGACATTGTGTAGGAGGTTGTGCTCTAGCGTATGTATCACTTTTGCATTGACCTAATTGACCTAGTATGGCCGTATGATTCCCCAATCAATGAATTTATTCATTCCACTAAAAAAAAACAAGACGAGCAAAATGAGTGTTAATAACAATTCTCTTTTCATATAAATTACAAAAATGAATGAAAACTTATGATGTACCAATATGAGTAATATTTACAAATTGATCACTGGGTCACTATGAACAAAAAAAACTTTCATTCAATAAAAAAAAACCATTATTTCCAAAGTTGTCTAACTAATTGCTTATGACGTGCAACTCGTCTTTCAGCATAACATCAGAGGAAATTTGCTAGATTAGATAGAAAACAAAGTCTCATCATGGCAAGTAGTGATATAGAAAAGGCTAAATTAAGGTGATGAAATTAATTTCAAAGTGGTTGGTATAGTGGTTTGGCACTAAAGTTGTTCCATGAGAAATCCTGAGTTCGAATCCTCTTAGATACCTAGGTGGGAGGGGGTGGGGGTGGGGGTGGGGGTGTGTGTGTGTAAAAAAAAATGAAATTGATTCAATTCATGTAGAATTTAAAACTATTGAAGCATGGAAAAGCACCTTTGAAGTATTTCAAAAAAAACAAAGCACCTTTGAAGTAAAATTTTGCTCCTATTCACCTATGCCTGAATCGTGTTGGAAATTTTGATTATGTATTTCAAAATACATGTGTAACTCCCAATTCATTGCAAAGCTATTTAGTAGATATTTATTCGTGTAACTCCCAATTCTTTGAAAAGCAATTTGGTAGACATTCATTCTATACATTAGTATATCATTATACTCATAATGTTAGAGCATATTAAGGTCTCGGGAGTTACAATATTCTAATAATTATTTGATTAAATTTATACCTTATTTTTTAGTCTAACCATCTACAACATGCCACTTCTAGCTCTTTTATACAACAAAAAAAATCATCCTCTTCTATCATTTGTCCTAGAGCTATTTGTAATACCCTACACATTTTTAAAATAGATTATATATATACATGTAGAATTTAAAACTATTGAAGCATGGAAAAGCACATTTGAAGTAAAATTTTGCTCCTATTCACCTATGCCTGAATCGTGTTGGAAATTTTGATTATGTATTTCAAAATACTGTACATGTGTAACTCCCAATTCATTGCAAAGCTATTTAGTAGATATTTATTCGTGTAACTCCTAATTCTTTGAAAAGCAATTTGGTAGACATTCATTCTACACATTAGTATATCATTATACTCATAATGTTAGAGCATATTAAGGTCTCAGGAGTTACAATATTCTAATAATTATTTGACTAAATTTATACCTTATTTTTTAGTCTCATGTCACTTCTAGCTCTTTAATTTATACAACGAGAAAAAAAATCATCCTCTTCTATCATTTGTCCTAGAGCTATTTGTAATACCCTACACATTTTTAAAATAGATTATATATATACATATATTATTAAAATACTTGGAAATTGTTAGTGTCACGCCCCGATTTTCCAAATCAATTAATAAGGCATTTTGCCCTTAATTACAATCAATTCGGAAACGTGACTACATGGAATATCAAATACAAATATGCACTAGAATTTTTTTCTTTTTAATTCAAGTACACAACACCAACTCCATGCCCAACATTGTAATTTCAAACTCAATACAAGAGTCGAATATTACATACCAAATATTTATATAATAAATTGATACATCAAAATATTACATAAATAAATCTTCAGAGTGCGAAGCATAAAATAGCGGAAGTCTTATAACCCAACAAAATATATGCAGCCTTGCATTACTCCTGGTTATCCTAACCTGCAGGTATAACCCCTACACCGTGGAATAGTGTACCGGGTTATATCAACAAACCCGGTCAGCTTACGAAGCTGGTATGAGTTAACTCAGTTTTACTCACCCTAAACCGTTTAACAAAATATACATATATAGTTTGTTTTAAACAAATATATGTAACTTATACTTTTCAAAAACAATTCAAATCCCGAAAATTCATATTATAAAATATACTGAACCTACGCGCCCCATATCACGTATTTTAACCCCACACGTCCCATAAACGTGTATGTTAATCCCAGGGTAATTCAGAATATTAAACAATATAAACTTTCCCCAAAATCATTTCCCAAAATTATGATTCTTTCTTTTTAAGAATCGTAAATCATAATAATAATTACTTCAATTTTTAAAGAAGTAAAAACTTCAAAATACAATTCAATAATTCTCCAAGAATTGTAATTCAATAAATCAATGCTTCAATTATTTAAGAAGCAAATTCATATCATACTCACACAAAACCACAATCAACTTCAAATGATTAAAAGCGAGAATACCATTTTTCTTCTCCTTTTAATACATCAAGATAAAGCGAGAATACCATTTTTCTTCTCCTTTATTACATAAAGTATTCATCTTTGTTTTCAATGAATACATGGCTACACAGTCTAGAACTCTAACCTTCACCTTCTGGCTACACAGTCTAAAGCTCTAACCTTCACCATTGGCTACACAGTCTAGAGCTCTAACCTTCACCCATTGGCTACACAGTCTAAAGCTCTAACCTTCACCCATTGGCTACAAAAAACATTCGAGTAGGCAAACACAATATCATAATTTTTGAAATATTGTTTCCCACAAAATCCACCAATTTAAAACAATAAAATGAATACTTTCAAATATTGTTTTAACACAAAATCACACATGCTGATATATCAAATTAAAACTGTATTTAATTTATATATCGCAAAATCATTTAAATAAATATAATTATTTATTTTCGCAAACAACACAATATGAATTAATATTCATATATAAAATATCGTGAGATTCACTCACCTCTAATTCCTGCTGCGTCTTCAAATAATACCCGGGAATCGACAAAGCTAGCCAAATGCTTCATGATTCCAAAATACCTATGAACATGCAATTTTCCACTTAGCATATCATAGTTTCCAAATTGATGATTCTAAAATCCAATCACTTCAGATATTCCTCAAATGTCTCTTAAACATCAATAACCATAATTCGGGACAGTTTGACCAAAAGTCAACCGTCGGTCAACGTGGGTCCCACGTCTACTATTCATCAACGGGTCCCACACAAAATCCGAAACTTCCAAAATCCATCAACATGCTTATTTCTAGCATCCTAACATCATATCCAAAATTGGTGATGATCCAACGGTCGGATCATCACGGATCTAACAATCCATAACTATCGCTTAATTGATCATTGATCAAACGACCGAATTTGACAAAAGTCAAAACACGAAAGTTGTTCGTATCGACGAAACAAGCCAAACGGAGCAAAGAATTGCTCCCGGACCGACCTGACGCGCCGCCGACGCGCCGCCGGAGCTGGCTGCCGGCCGCCGGTCAAGGTGGTCCGATGGCTACCAAAATTTACCAGAACGTAGAACTCAACAATCCCAACAAGTTTAGTAACTACCTCAAAGTCTGGATCGGAGAGGAAGTGGCCGGAATCGGTGTCGGTAGCTTTTAGATCCAAAAACTTCCCGAGCTCAATCCGCCGCCTACGGTGGTTTTCGGTGAAATCCAAGGGCACCATCGTGTTCCAGGGGTTGAGGGCTTCAAAACCCAATACACGGATTGGTCCGATGTGGCCGGAATCACGTCGGAAATCATGGAGGCAAATCGGAGCTACTTTGGCCGCCGCGTGCGTCGTCACGCCGGTGAGCCGTGCGGCACGACCGGTCCGGTTAGGACCGTCGGCCCGGGCTGCGTCGACTGGTCTGGGAGGTGAGGGTCACCGGTGGCCGGAGCTGGGTCGCCGGAAAACCCAGATGGGAGAGAGAGAGAGAACGCGGGGAGAGAGAATCGGGGAGGAGAGAGAAAAAATTCCAGAAAAATAAAACATTTTCATGTTTTATAGAAAATCGTGCAATTTCCGAGGGCCATAACTCCTTCATACGATGTCCATTTCTGGTGAACCAAATTCCTACGAACTCGATTCGACGAGTTCTACAACTTTCATGAAGGAAGTTTTCCCAAATTCTCGACGGATAAAAAGTTACCTTGTTTAACCTTTCGTAACTTATAATTACCACCGTAATTATCGTTTTACGACGAAAACCCCTAAAAATATGAAATCACACCATTTCACTTCAAATTTCACGACCTATTTTATAAAAATAGTATGGAAATTTTTCGGGGTATTACAGTCTACCCTCCTTTAAGAAATTTCGTCCCGAAATTAGGACGCAGAGTACACCCAAAGTTATCACTCTTCAAAACCAAAATCCAAAGTTTTATTGATTAATAACTTAGGTAGTACAATCAAACCACAACAACAACCAGGTTATCACAACCTCAAATTCAAATCCCAGAATTTATTTAATAATAAACTGGGTACCACACAACCACACATAAGGTAAACAAACTGAAGTTACAGTTCGCACACACTGCTATTACAAAGTCTAAAATGCCTCACAGGGCTTACACTACCAGAAGCCATCCTTAAACCTCCAGTAGTGACTTTGTGGATAAGAGGCCGGATGTCTCGGAATTCCATACATCATCAGCTGGTAGAAATATGCTGCCTCCACGAAACACTTGCAAGTGTCGCAACATTCTCTAGCTGCATGCCTATCTCCATCCACGTCCCACATGTCCTGGCCAAAAGGACGCCAAAAACTTGACTCACCACAAGTAAGACATTTACCGGCGGGTAGGAAAGCAGTAGTCGACGGAAAATACAATAGTAGATGCTCATGACAAAACTCGGCCTGATGCATCATCCGCTCGACTTCTTGTCTACAGTAGTAGATGTTCCATCCGCTTCTCCACCAGTCGAGGGCTTCACACAGTCGCTGCACCGTTTTCTGCTGCTCGGCTCGTGGTCCTAAAATCATCTTAATCATACATGCTGCATAAAATGCAACATGATGACCTACCACTGAACTGGGACGCGAACCATAGAATGTTCCTGGTTTGCATGCCGCATCGAAATACTCCAGGGCTAGAGATATATTCGCTGCCTCCACGAGTACTCGTATTCCCATTCGGAACAGAGACTCCGGGTTCTTCGCTTCCCAGCATCGATTTGCGAAGATGCGCACCTGCCTGTCCGCTTCTATGGAACCAGTGGGTCTGGATCCACCATCGAAACCATCCATGTCGATCGCCGCCAAGGTAGACCAACTATCGGCATACTCCTTGAAGTCCTTCGAGACACAACGGAGTTCCATTGTGCTCTGCAGAGATGCGGTAGCCACCAACTGAAAAATATACTTCCAGATCTCCACCGGAAGTTCACTCCATTCCGTACTCTTGGAACGTTTGCTGCACTCTCCTTTGCTCACCATTTTGCAAGAGAAATTTTTGAGAAGATTGATTGATAACAGATATGAGTTAAGCAACACAACTCTTATCCCATGTATTTAAACCAAACTTTCCACTGTAAGGGAAAACTTTCTTTAATGCGAGTGCGGTGCACTCAGCAACCCACTAAGAATAATTATTGCTCATATCTGTCTCAATTACTCAAAAGTATCGCCCACGATACAAGATTCCACAAGATTTAACCAAGAAAAAACTCAGTCTTCCACTAACACCGGTCATAATGACTCTTTTCCTTTTGCTTTCGCATAATTAATTCCTCAAAAGATGCGAGGTCTCACAAGAGTGGAACTGTATGTGGAAAAACCATGCATCGGGGAAAAAAAATCTTCCACGATCTCCAAGGGCTCCGACAATTAGCTGTAATCAGCCGTTCACTTTTACTTTTGAATTATCAAATCCTCCACCAACAATAAATATACCCTTACGCATCCACTAACAGATACCTTCCATTAGTGCCATAATCTCCTTTCTCTATCAAAGAGAAAAACTTCTTCATTCTACTTCTCAGAATTTTCCACCAACTCAAACATGTCACGCAAAGTGAATTCGTTCAGTGAATTACTTCAATCTGATCCCTCTGAAAGTCAATTTTTTGAGGGCTTAGATGAAATACTTTCACCAGCAATCGAATTCAACCACGATATCGACATGTTAGACATGCTTCTAGCAGAAGACGAAGCCATTGAAGTAGCCTCAAGTCCACAAGTATCATCTCCACAAGCTGAACCTAGTTCATCCAAACGTATTCCACTGAGGAAGAGCTTCACCAAATACCAAGTCCAAGCATTGAAGGACTTCGTCGAGGCTTTTCCACAGCCAACTGTTCAACAACGACAAGATTTGGGTGACCAAATAAGGTTAACGTTTGCACAAGTCTCTGCGTGGGTGATAAAGCATCGACCCAAAACGCCTGCCCAAACAACTCGTCAACAAAATTTTCTGCTGAGACAGCAAATCAATGAGCTTCAAGCTCAACTTAGCCAGTACCAAGCAGCATTCAACAGAATCAACTGCAACCACTGTGGAAAACGAGTTACTCCCAATAGTGAGCTACTAAAAGGGATTGAAGAGACTACCCCACAACCTCAGACTCTTCCAATTCCTGCAGTCATCGGTCCAAGGGAAAAGTCTCACATGAGGAGGGATATTCAAAAGTGTATGTCGATCCCACATCACTCTTCTTCTACACAACAACCATCAGACAACATCAACCGTTCAGAACCTGAAGAAGCATCTGCCGTGGCAGAAGCATCGGTCGTGGCAGACACAACTAAGATTTCTGAAATCATTGTGTCGGTCAGAGATGAGCTAATCATCATGGCATCTGCTGCTGCGCCACTGTGGATCTCTGCACTCAAATCCAGCTCTGCCACGCTTCATGAGTTCCTGAATGAAGCAGAGTACAAGAGAATCTTCACTAACGGTATTGATCTTACTCCCACTAACTTCCAAACTGAAGCTTCTCGCTACACAGCCACTGTTCCCCTCAGTCCTGTCGTACTCGTGAATCTCTTCATGGATGTGGACCAATGGTCCACCATATTCGGTAGCATCATTTCAAGGGCGAGTATCCTTGATGTCTTGTCATCAGGGACTACTGAAAGCTACCACGACACCATCCAAGTCATGACTGCTGAATTCCAGGTGACCAGTCCATCTGTCTCCACTCGTGTAACTCACTTTGTTCGTTATTGCCAACGACAAACAGAACAAAGTTGGGCAATAATTGACGTCTCTGTGGACGGTTTAAGCTCAAATCTGGGTCCACACCCAAGATCTCAATGCAAGAAGCGTCCATCCGGATGCTTAATCCAAGATTTGTTCAACGGCAGCTCTCGTGTCGTATGGGTGGAACATGTTGATGTACAGGATCAAATCATGCACCAAACATACCGAACGCTAGTGGAGTCAGGCTTAGCCTTTGGAGCAAGGCGATGGGTAGAAATACTTCAGAGGCAAGCGGAAAGGTTAAATTATTCCGCGGCAGACACTTATCCACCTCAAGACTTTTGTGTCATACCATCTGTGGAAGGAAGAAGAAACTTGTTGCAGATGACATGCAGAATAGTGACAGACTTTTTCACAGACATCGGCAACTCTACTGCTCATGAATGGAAGGTAGCTGAACAAACCAAGTTCAGGGGTTCAGGGATAAGAGTCTCCACCAACAAAATCTGGAATAGGCCGAATAAGCCCCATGGTCTTACTCGAACTGCAACAGCAATATTCCAACATCATGTCTCTCACCGAAAGCTGTTTGACTACTTCACTGACATACAAACTCGGAACCAGTGGGACCACCAAGCATTGGGCAAGACAGTCCAAGAGATTGCACACATCACAACGGGTCAAGACCCACGCAACTGTGTCACCTTGATGCAAATCGACGACACCTACGTACTCCAAGAAAGTTGTACTGATTCAACAGGGTCATACGTGATTTATGCCTCTATCAGTCAGTCAACGGTCCAGAAGTTATTAGGTGGTTGTGAGTTAGGTACAATTGTATTCCTAACTTCAGGTTTTTCAATTCTACCAGATATGCCTACTGCTGGAAGAACAGAAGGGATCTCAGACAATCCATACATTGGTTGTCTAATAACGGTAGCAACACAGATCTCTACTGAGCTGCTGAAGAACAAGAAAGGATCAGTGGATCAAGTCTGTCGTTTGATCCAAGGTACGGTTGAGAGAATTAGAAATGTAGCCATGTAAGACTATCAATTTCGGAATTGTAATTTGTACTTTATATTCTTAACAACACAACAGCACTGAAGAGCACATGATGGGGATCCGCTGCAGTCGGGCCATCACTCGATAAATACTGTGTGCTATTAAGCATACGAAGTAACCATTACTTGAATGAATCTAAGAACCTAACGTCAAACCCTAAACCGATCCTAAGCTCTAAACCCTAACTTCACTTCACAAAACCAAAACTCGTTTCATCACCGTAGAGCGTTCCATTGCTCAATCACTTCCTTAGAGCATTGTTTTGCTCTGATACCAATCTGTCACGCCCCGATTTTCCAAATCAATTAATAAGGCATTTTGCCCTTAATTACAATCAATTCGGAAACGTGACTACATGGAATATCAAATACAAATATGCACTAGAATTTTTTTCTTTTTAATTCAAGTACACAACACCAACTCCATGCCCAACATTGTAATTTCAAACTCAATACAAGAGTCGAATATTACATACCAAATATTTATATAATAAATTGATACATCAAAATATTACATAAATAAATCTTCAGAGTGCGAAGCATAAAATAGCGGAAGTCTTATAACCCAACAAAATATATGCAGCCTTGCATTACTCCTGGTTATCCTAACCTGCAGGTATAACCCCTACACCGTGGAATAGTGTACCGGGTTATATCAACAAACCCGGTCAGCTTACGAAGCTGGTATGAGTTAACTCAGTTTTACTCACCCTAAACCGTTTAACAAAATATACATATATAGTTTGTTTTAAACAAATATATGTAACTTATACTTTTCAAAAACAATTCAAATCCCGAAAATTCATATTATAAAATATACTGAACCTACGCGCCCCATATCACGTATTTTAACCCCACACGTCCCATAAACGTGTATGTTAATCCCAGGGTAATTCAGAATATTAAACAATATAAACTTTCCCCAAAATCATTTCCCAAAATTATGATTCTTTCTTTTTAAGAATCGTAAATCATAATAATAATTACTTCAATTTTTAAAGAAGTAAAAACTTCAAAATACAATTCAATAATTCTCCAAGAATTGTAATTCAATAAATCAATGCTTCAATTATTTAAGAAGCAAATTCATATCATACTCACACAAAACCACAATCAACTTCAAATGATTAAAAGCGAGAATACCATTTTTCTTCTCCTTTTAATACATCAAGATAAAGCGAGAATACCATTTTTCTTCTCCTTTATTACATAAAGTATTCATCTTTGTTTTCAATGAATACATGGCTACACAGTCTAGAACTCTAACCTTCACCTTCTGGCTACACAGTCTAAAGCTCTAACCTTCACCATTGGCTACACAGTCTAGAGCTCTAACCTTCACCCATTGGCTACACAGTCTAAAGCTCTAACCTTCACCCATTGGCTACAAAAAACATTCGAGTAGGCAAACACAATATCATAATTTTTGAAATATTGTTTCCCACAAAATCCACCAATTTAAAACAATAAAATGAATACTTTCAAATATTGTTTTAACACAAAATCACACATGCTGATATATCAAATTAAAACTGTATTTAATTTATATATCGCAAAATCATTTAAATAAATATAATTATTTATTTTCGCAAACAACACAATATGAATTAATATTCATATATAAAATATCGTGAGATTCACTCACCTCTAATTCCTGCTGCGTCTTCAAATAATACCCGGGAATCGACAAAGCTAGCCAAATGCTTCATGATTCCAAAATACCTATGAACATGCAATTTTCCACTTAGCATATCATAGTTTCCAAATTGATGATTCTAAAATCCAATCACTTCAGATATTCCTCAAATGTCTCTTAAACATCAATAACCATAATTCGGGACAGTTTGACCAAAAGTCAACCGTCGGTCAACGTGGGTCCCACGTCTACTATTCATCAACGGGTCCCACACAAAATCCGAAACTTCCAAAATCCATCAACATGCTTATTTCTAGCATCCTAACATCATATCCAAAATTGGTGATGATCCAACGGTCGGATCATCACGGATCTAACAATCCATAACTATCGCTTAATTGATCATTGATCAAACGACCGAATTTGACAAAAGTCAAAACACGAAAGTTGTTCGTATCGACGAAACAAGCCAAACGGAGCAAAGAATTGCTCCCGGACCGACCTGACGCGCCGCCGACGCGCCGCCGGAGCTGGCTGCCGGCCGCCGGTCAAGGTGGTCCGATGGCTACCAAAATTTACCAGAACGTAGAACTCAACAATCCCAACAAGTTTAGTAACTACCTCAAAGTCTGGATCGGAGAGGAAGTGGCCGGAATCGGTGTCGGTAGCTTTTAGATCCAAAAACTTCCCGAGCTCAATCCGCCGCCTACGGTGGTTTTCGGTGAAATCCAAGGGCACCATCGTGTTCCAGGGGTTGAGGGCTTCAAAACCCAATACACGGATTGGTCCGATGTGGCCGGAATCACGTCGGAAATCATGGAGGCAAATCGGAGCTACTTTGGCCGCCGCGTGCGTCGTCACGCCGGTGAGCCGTGCGGCACGACCGGTCCGGTTAGGACCGTCGGCCCGGGCTGCGTCGACTGGTCTGGGAGGTGAGGGTCACCGGTGGCCGGAGCTGGGTCGCCGGAAAACCCAGATGGGAGAGAGAGAGAGAACGCGGGGAGAGAGAATCGGGGAGGAGAGAGAAAAAATTCCAGAAAAATAAAACATTTTCATGTTTTATAGAAAATCGTGCAATTTCCGAGGGCCATAACTCCTTCATACGATGTCCATTTCTGGTGAACCAAATTCCTACGAACTCGATTCGACGAGTTCTACAACTTTCATGAAGGAAGTTTTCCCAAATTCTCGACGGATAAAAAGTTACCTTGTTTAACCTTTCGTAACTTATAATTACCACCGTAATTATCGTTTTACGACGAAAACCCCTAAAAATATGAAATCACACCATTTCACTTCAAATTTCACGACCTATTTTATAAAAATAGTATGGAAATTTTTCGGGGTATTACAGTTAGTGACAAGCCAAGGTTTCAACTATTTATTAAGAAAATATTTTTCTCACTTGAGAAAGGTCACGAGAAATTTGGATGAATATTTAGGAAAAATAATAATAGCATAATTTAGAATTGATCATGAAGAGAGGATTAGCATAATTTAGCATAATTTAGAATTGATCATCGTAAAATCACTGTGTTTCTGCTTCTTTAGTCCACCCTAAATTCGGATTATTCTTTTAATTAATTCGGTTTGGGGTGTTACACTATTTCTCTTATGAGTTCCTATATATACTAATGTTTTCGGTGCTTGTGGTACCCTCGATTTTCAACATCAAGCGCCGCACGTGGAATATCGACATCATTGATTTTTTTAGTTTCGAAACTTCCGGCATTGATATCTCCCAATCCGCTTCGAATTGGACCTCAAGGTAGTTATTAAATGTGATCCTTAGGTTGTGCTCTATATGTTGATATAAAACTTTGTGGTATTTGAAAGTGGTTGACGGCGGTGCAGAGGGAGAGGAGAGAGAGGTCGCGGGGAGAGAGAGGAAAAAAAATAGTTTTTTTAGATAGTTATAGTTGCTAAATAATAGGACTAAATTCGTGTTAATACCCTGAACTTTGGGTGTTTAATCAGTTCAGTCATTGTATTTCTAATTTCATCAAAATAGTCCCTGAACTTTCAATTCTCACCCAATAGACCCCTCCGTCACTGTTCCGTCCAATTGGGAAGTCAAATACTGACGTGGCACACCAAAAAAAATGTGAAATGTCAATTATACCCCTAACTTCAATTCAGTCTTCTTTTTTTTTTCAGTTTTTTTTTTCTTCTCTCTCTCCCCGATCCCATCTCTGATCTCTCTCTCTCCTCTCCCTCCTCCTTCCTCTCATCTCTGATCTCTCTCTCTCTCTCTCTCCCCGATTCCTTCTCCGTTCTACTCTGGATACCCACGACCACCGCCGTCAGTCCAGAACAGCACCTAGTCTACTCCGCCGCTCCTCCCTCCGCCGCTACTCTGCTCTGCCGCTTCTCTCTGGGTGCTGGAACAGAGAACCTAGAGAGCGCTGGGCACGGTGATGGTGGTGATTTAGAGAGGCGGAGACGCGGCAGTGGAGCGATGGTGAAGTGTGAGTTGTGCGGCGGTGCTTTGATGGTGAGGACGGGTCAAAGGAGATGAGGATCGACGATGACAGAGAGGAGGCAAGGTGTGGGTGTGGTGAGCTGGATTTGTTGTGGTGGCTTGGGGTGGTGTGATCAATGGCAAAGAGAAGCGCTGGGCTTCTGTGGCAGCAATCCAAGCTGGGCTCGTCGAATTGCGGCAGATTGAGCTTAAAGGAGCAGTGGTGACTGTGGCGCTATGGCAGAGGTGCGGTGGTGTGGGCTGCGTTAACTGCAGTGGGCAAAGAGAGATCGGGGTCGGGGTCGAGCAGAGAGAGGGATGAGAGAGATCGGGTCGGAGAGAGATGAGAGACTGGAAAAAAAAATGGTGTGGAAGAGGGGGAATAGTGCCGCTCCTCCCTCCGCCGCCGCACAGCAACGGGAAGAAGAAAAGAAATGGAGAGAGAGAAAGATGAAAGAAACGGGGAAGAAGAAGAAGAGAAAGAAAAGAAATGGAGGAAGAGGATTGGGAGAGATGAGAGGGGTCGAAGAGAGAGAAGGAAAAAAAAAAAAAAACTGCATAAAAAAAATACAGAAAAAAAAAATTTAATAGAAGCCAGGGGTATAATGGACATTTCACTTTTTTTTTTGGGTGTGCCACGTCAGCATTTGACGGTTCAATTGGACGGAACAGTGACGGAGGGATCTATTGGGTGAGAATTGAAAGTTCAGGAACTATTTTGATGAAATTAGAAATACAAGGACTGAACTGATTAGACCCCCAAAGTTCAGGGTATTAACACGAATTTAGTCCTAAATAATATATTTGCATATAATTTAACAAGTGAAACTTGTGTGTTGGTGGTTTAAGTGTAATGTTGAGATGATTAGTTCGAACCGCTAGACAAAAAAGTGAAGTTTTTTTTTTCTTTATGGAAAGTATTGTGAAATATTTGATTTGGCCTTGTTTTTTACGGAGGTTAGACGGAAATATAACAGAAGTACCTAAATAACTTTTTTTTGTAAGTTCAGGCACCTAATTGATTATTTTTTAAGTTAGGGTACCATTTTGTCCGGTCGCGAAAAGTCCAGACCCCACTCATGATAAAAACCCCAGACAAAAGTGAAGTTTTTTTTTTTTACAGAAAGTATTGTGAAATATCTTATTTGCCTTTGTTTTTTACGGAGGTTAAACGGAAATATAACGGAAGTACCTAAATGGCTTGCTTTTGTAAATGTATGCACCTAATTGATTATTTTTTAGGTTCGGACCCTATTTTGTCCGGTCGTCAAAAGTTCAGACCCACCCATGATAAAATCCCTTGACAATATTAGTCGAATTGGTTCTAGAATCTGGTACTAAAGGCGATTACAATATGGGTGCAATTAGAGATTTTTTTTGAAGGAGGGGTGCGACCTCATCGATTGAATAATGAAACATCAAATACAAGGGGGGGACATAAAACCTGAACCCCATAACAATACAAGAGAACAACCAGAAAATAGAAGTCTCCAATACATCCATGTACTCGAATAAGCACCTAATAGCATGACGTAGAGCACAAACGCCTACATCCACTGCTTTGAAGTCACGGTGACCAACTGGAAAGACAACGTCTGAAAGACGCATAAGGACTGGTAGACCAACGGCAGTTCCAGTATGTGGTCGACCGGATTTTACCTCGGTTTTTTCAAAATTGTCAAGTGGTAAGGAGTGGGTTGAGGACCCTATCTATTTCTTGCAAAACAGAGGCTTCATCCATTCCAGTTTCTCGTTTCCAATGAGACTCATTCTGAACATGGTTAACGTAGTGGTATATGCAGATTGACATCTGAACGATTAGAACCTATGAAGGGCCCATATAAGTTGCGAAAATGGATTGAAAATCAAGGCTTCAAACAAGTGTAACAAACGCATGAGAGTCCACCGTAACCATAATCTTGATGAAGTTCGAATTATGGTCACCATATCTCAAAATGGATAATCATTGAAGGCAAAATTATTGGGAATAGCTTAATGTTATTTAGTCATTTACGTTAAGAGTATTTCAGAACTTAAATTGGGTATTAGTCATGATTAGACCTTGAAAATTGATGATGAATTGGGGACTCGAGTAGGGATGGCAAAAATCTCCACTGGGTCGGGTACCCATCGGGTATTCGACCCTAACGGGGACAAATTCGGGGGATATCGGTTAACGGGGACGGGGATCCCCAGTATTCGATTTATGAAATCGGGTACGGGGCGGGGATGGTATTTTGATCCCCATCCCCACCCAATAAGAATTATTTAAAAAAGATATATATATATATATATATATATATATATATATATATATGATAATAATAATTTATTTATTTTAATACAATAAATATTTATAAAATCATATTTTATCATTTATGAACGTCAATTTTTCTTTGACTCATATAAAAAAAATTCTATTCAGCAGCCTATTGTGAATTTTTTTTTCCCAACACAAACTTTTTTATTTTTATAAATTTGCTGTTCTTTTTAAGCGAGACTTTATTTATTTTTGATTGAAATAAGGAACTTATATTATTTTGATGTTTTGATTTTAACTTCATATTTTTTAAACCTATAAGAATTTTTGTATAATAAATTTGTAATATTTGTTAATGGGGATCGGGGCGGGTATGTGGACCTAAAATCCCCAACGGGGACGGGGACGGGGAATCCCCAGTATCTTATTATGGGGATTGGGGCGGGGATGGGGACGAAGAATGACTTCGGGGATGGGGACGGTATTTTAATCTTTGTACCCTACCACCCCATTGTCATCCCTAGACTCAAGCATGTGTGCACGAATATTCGAAAATTGAAGACGAACTTAACTTAATCAAGCAGTTGTGGTAAAATTATGAAAGTGCTCATAAATATAACTGTACGTAAAATGTAATACATACAAGCCACAAATAAAGAAAATTAATTAAGTATTTATGTTAAACATTAGCTAGGGAACACATGGTTTTTAATTTGATGTGATGCTCCAATTCTTTATAAGTGGAAGCGTGAACTAAAAAAAAGCAAGAAATTAAGAGCAAAAATTTAATTTATAATCATGAAAAAAGGTTTGATTATTAATTTATTACGTATAATTTCTGTCACGACTGCACTTTCTCAAAGTTCTTGATGTAGAATTCTTTATAAATGTTTTACCTTTTGAGCAGAGACTTAATTGACCACCTTGAAGAAGGCTTGCAAACTAAAATCACATGTCAGTACTATTGTGTAAGTCTTTTAATATTAACTTTAATTGAAATGTATCTCAATTATGTTGAATTTCAATTAAAATCACAAGTCGGTACTGTTATGTAATTGAATATCTCAACAATGTTTTTAATACTTTACATATTTTAAACGCTTTTAAAACCCGCTACATTGCGCGGGCCCCTTTACTAGTAACCAACTAAACTTCAAACAAAACCAAACTAAAGCACAAAAACTTAAACAATAAACAACCCAGCAGGGATTGTCCAAAAAAAAACAACCCAGCAGGGGCACAAAACAAACCAACAGAGCACAGGTCCAGAATAGGCCACAAGCCCACACCAGGACCCACCCCCACATCGGCCCATCCCCAACAAAACCGTCGTTGGCGGACGTGCGGGCGTCGGATCCGCCCGCCACATCGGAGCAGCCAGAAAACCACCATGGCTAGGCACACGGAACGTCACAAGGATCCCCCCAAAACCAACCCACAATCCCTTTCCAACGTCGATCCACACTAGCGTCACCCCATTGAACGACAGCCACCCCACAGCAGCTTCGTCAAGACCTTGGGACGCCGGCAAAGCCAAAGTAGATCCGAACCGCCAGCTCACCTCCACCACTAACCCACTCCACCGCTTAGTCAAGGACCGAGCCCGCCTCCACCACGTAGCGGAGAAAACAGCCGACCCATCAACCACCATGGCCCGATCCCCATGCCCGAATACCAACAGCAACAGTGCCAACCGCTCCGAACCCAACCAACCACGACCAACAAAAACGCCAGGGCTGCTCCAGCCGCACTTCCTCCGACCACAACCCACAGGATCGCGGGGGCAGCCCCCCCCTCCCACCCCCAAGATCTAAAGCTAGATCTGGGAATTGAGGGGGGAGGACATTGAAACTGGGTTCGGGTTTTTTCACGAGAGGGAGAGAGAGAGTTTGCTGCTAATTGTATTCCTTGTAGACAGCAATGCAAATGAGAAATTGTGTGCGTTATTATATATCAATTATCATAGACAGCAACGTCACCCATGTGCATGCAATGCCATGCTGGTGCCTGGTGAGGAGCTCGGCTCTTTGTGCTCCAGCATGTAAACCAGTCACGAAGAGACCGGGCTTCCCAAACAGGTGGACTTTGATTTTTGGATTTTTGGGGCTGGATTGACATGTCAACCGGGCTAGAGAGAGCCGGTGGACTTGCTCTTAGACCTTCCAGTTGCAGTACACAATTTTCTGATGAGTTTATGATTAAAAATGACCGGCCCCAGCCTAGCTCCTCTCTCTTTCTCTCTCCATCCCCATTCTCCGTTTTTCGTTTTAGAATGTGCCAATTTTAACATCCCTTGGGCACGTTACTTCGTTGACTTCATTTCACATGGTTCTTCTTGTTATCTTGTTGCAGGTGAAAACATGTTCTTCTACCAGGCCAGTTGACTAGTTTAATTCTTCGCAGTACTGAATCAGTGATCACTGCAACCTCGTTCTACCTCCAGCAAATGATCTTCCATCTTTTCATTTGTGGGTGCTCCGTGGATAGCTACGCTCCAGTCCGATTCTACTGACCCTGGTGAATACATTAAACATAGTGAGCTAGCGTTCTTACAGTTATGGACAAAGTAGATTTTTAATTTAATCGATCGTTTTGGCGCGAAAGTAGCTTTGTTTCCAGTTATAGTACTTGTTGAATTAGCTGTATTGTTGTTTTTGTTAGAAAGCCATTGCTTAAATCTCATATTAAAGAAGGAAAGAATGAGATCTACAGATCGAGAATTGAAAAGAGGGGAAAGTATCTTCCGAAAAGTGGTCGAAAGTTTAGATTTTTAAATACGATTCTGATTCTGATTCTGATTTCTCGTAATTTCTATTTTGGGTATGCCAATTGCTTTTTGGGTTTAATGTTCGCCTTTCTTGGATTAGGGTTTAAGGTGATAAGGGTTTAATGAAAGCCGCAGAGAAAGGCGGCGAAATAAGCATGTCGGAGAAGCAATATGCGAATGGAGGTGAAGTTAGAGTGGAAGTTCAAAGTGATGAGATCAATGAAGCAAAAGGGTCTTCTTCAAAAGCTTCAGAATCGTCAGCTCCCAAGCAAAGCAAAGAGGACTTGAGACTGTCCACTGAGTCCAGTAGTACTGGCTTCTCTAAGCCAGTTCCGGTTGGGTTTCCTTCACCGGATATTTCAAGAGCCAGTCCCAACCCTGGTAAGCCTCCGAGGGTCCCCACTCGCAATGAGAGCCTCAAAAGGAGAAAGTAATTTAATAGGTCAGTTACTAAACCCAAGTCAAGATTTGGTGAACCATCACCTGTTATGAATGAAGATGGTAGTAGTGTAGATCAAATTGGTGCAAATTATTCATTGAGTAGGGGTTCGCCAAATAATATATCAGGCAGGACCGAAGATAAGGAGGATGAAGAGATTTACAAGAAGGTTAAAATGAGTAGGAAAGTGAACAAGATAATCTTGATTGAGTGGATTGTTTTTGTTTGTTCTTTGGGTTGTTTAGTGGCTAGCTTGACTGTCCAGAAACTAGAGAATTTAATGGTTTGGGGCTTGGAGATTTGGAAATGGTGTGTGCTTGTCATGGTGATATTCAGTGGCATATTGGTTACAAATTGGGTTATGCATTTCATATTTTTTGTGATTGAGCGCAATTTTCTGCCTAGGGAGCAGGTCATGTATTTTATTCATGGAATGACGAAGAGTGTTCAGGTTTTCATGTGGTTGTCTCTGGTTCTTCTCACATGGCTACCGTTGGTCAATCGTGGGGGTGAGCGGTCAAAGACTTCCACCAAGATTTTGGGTTATGTTATGTGGACTATTGTTTCGGTTCTTATCGGGACATTTTTGTGGCTGTTAAAAACTTTGTTGCTCAGGCTCTTAGAATCTAGTTTCCAAGTGAACACCTTCTATGATAGAATTCAGGAATCAATCTTCCATCAGTATGTGCTTCAGACACTTTCAGGGCCTCCGCTTATAGAGGAGGCTGATGGGAAGATTGGGAGATCACTGAGCACTAACCAACTGAGTTTCAGGGCGACTAAGAAGGCAAAGGCTGGGAAGGAGAAAGATATCATTGACATGACAGAGCTTCTTAAGATAAAACAATTGAAGGTTTCATCTTGGACTATGAAGGTATTGGTGCATACAGTTACTAGTTCAGGTCTGTCCACGATCTCCCATACATTGGATGAGATGGAAGATCTAAGTGAACAGAGCGATAAGGAGATTACCAGTGAGATGGAAGCAACTGCTGCTGCCTATAACATTTTCTTTAACGTCGCTCAGCTTGGTGCCAGGTGAGAAAATTACCTTATTTAAGTGATTATTTATATTTTCTTGTTTCATTTTTTGGTGCCATTTTCATACTTTTGTTAAATATCTTACCCTGAGTAGGTACATTGAGGAGTGGGATCTCTTGAGGTTCATGACCGCGGAAGAGGTGGATCTTGTGTGGCCGCTGATTGATGTAGCAACGACTGGACAGGTTGACAGAAAAACTCTGACAGAGTGGGTGGTAAGACCTTTCATACATGCATGGACAGATGGACTTCTACTTTTTTATCATACGTACATGCATAGACATACACCAGCACGATGCTCGCTCCCTCGCTGGCCCTTCGATTAAAATTTAAAAGCATATTATAGCGTAGACAAATGAGAATTTGATAACTTGAGTTTGCTGCTATTTTCATTCTGCTCCTTCTTCTTCTAGGGTAAGCATAAAGAGCTAAAGTATGTTTGATTATATCAAAGTTATGTTTCATATCAAACTGCGAAGAGGAAAAAAAAAATGTTATTTGTGAATTGTGATACTGAACTACAAGATTGAAAAATAAAGACTGAATCAGAAATCAGCATTCCTTAATCATGTTGGTAGCACACCTGAATTGCACCTTCTCTTTTTTCTTTTTTCTTTTTTGGCAGGTGAAGATCTACAATGGTCGCAAAGGATTAGCTCACAGTTTAACTGACACCAACAAATGTGTAAACCAATTGAACAAAATTGTGATTAGCATCGTAATTGTTATCACCATTGTAGTGTGGCTTCTATTGGTGGGCATTGCAAACATAAAAGTACTGTTCTTACTGTCATCACAGTTGGTACTGGCAGCTTTTATGTTTGGAAACACTTGCAAGAATATTTTCGAAGCTATCGTGTTCGTATTTGTAACCCGCCCATTTGATACTGGTGATCGCTGTGTTGTTGATGGCGTTCCGGTAACAACTTATACACAACTCCTATTTCCTTATGTTGGATTTAATTTAATCAAATTTCTAACAACCTGGTAATTGCCTGACAGTTGTTGGTTGAGGAGATGAACCTCTTAACTACAGTCTTCTTGAAACTCAATGATGAGATGGTGTACTATCCGAATTCACTCTTGTCCACAAAGATCATCACCAATTATAACAGAAGTCCGCATATGGGAGATACAGTGGAGTTCACAGTTGATATGATACCAGTGGAGAAGATAGGCCTGCTGAAAATGGAAATAAAGAAGTGAGTTAATTATCTGAAGCTTTGATTTGTTTTATATATATATATATATGTGTGTGTAGATAATCTGTTGTTAAATAATGTTTTACTGTTTTATGTTAATAGACTATGAATCACAACTGGGAATAGAGAGACTGCAATGAACTGCGCTGCTCATTAATACATCATTGGGTTGACTCTAGCAATTTGCTTTTTACGTTTTTTCAGGTATTTTGAGAGTGCTCGGCAGTATTGGCATGAAAAGCACAGCGTGGTGGTGACTGAGATGGAAAATGCAAGCAAGTTAAAGATGGTGCTCTATTTTAAGCACACTATGAACTTTCAAGAGTTCGGGGAAAAGAATGCGCGGAGAGCTGAGTTAATCATCGCATTGATGAAAATTCTTGAAGAGCAAAAAATCATATACTATTTGCTGCCCCAAGAAGTTCGTCTTGCACAAACTAAATCAGATGCAACTGTGGCCTAAAGGAGATATTCGATGACAAGATCAGATTGTCTTTTTCTAAGACAATCTGATCCATGGTGACAAGATCACTACAGTCAAAAAGACGAAGTGGTGTTAGCTCAGTGGTTAGAGCACCTACTACCTAAGATCCAGGTCATGGGTTCAAGTCATCATGGGGGTAGGAGTGAAATCCTTTGATCATCTTAAAAAAAAAAAAAAAAAAAAAGGGAGGTGCAAAAGACAATCTGATCCACTGTAATCATTGTTATTGTCACATTTTGTTAGTGCTCTGATTATGTGGCTTAATATGTAGCCTTTCTACATCAATATCCGGCCATAAGCCTAAAACCAATTGGTCTCTTACTGAGAATTAGTTTTCATTGTATCATAAGAATTCTAATACTTGTACGTATGAGTGTCATTTGTGTGGAAGGCAAACACGTATGGGCTTTTTCAAAAGTTTTTCGGGAATGCTCCAAAAGCTCTCAAAATGCTCCTTAAGCTTCGAAGTACTTCACCTCACATATTCAACCTACAAATGACACAAATATACATTAATGACATGGCCGCCTAAAAAATGGCTATGCTTAGGATTCCTCTTTTCTAGGGTTTCCGATAGCCTGAGCCTTGAATCTTTGATATGTTTTTGTCCGTTTTAATTGTCAAGCATGTCTACAACTCGCTTAATTTGCCCGTGGTCATTTTTTGGATGGGAATGCAGTTGTGCCACCCAAGTCTTATGCAGCTGCGACGGCGATGCTAGTTATTCCAATCGCTAATCTTCCATGTCATTCATGAAGGGAGAACATGCAAAAAATTACTATCTCGGAGGAGGGGTATCAATCTGGTTTGGAGAAGTGCAAGCACATGCTTCTTGGGCGTCTCCATTTGTTTGCCAAGGATAAACCTTATTCCCCATCTGAATTGCACCATAAGCTAGGTTTGGTTTGGGGAGAGATTGGTCACTGGAGACTTATACCTATGGGGAAAGGGTATTTCTCGTTTAGTTTTTCTTCTGATGAAGCTCGCTCGCTTGTTTTGGAGAAGGGTGTGATCGCTCTTAAGCCTGGGATATTAAGGTTTATACGCTGGACTCCAAATGTTTCCCCAGTGCATCAAAAGAATAATAATGCTCAAGTTTCGGTGAATTTTTGGGACCTTGGTCTTGAGGATAAAGGGAAGAAGCATGTGGATCACGTTGCACCCACTACTACTCTGACCGTTAATGTTGATGGAGAAGGTTCGTCTTTTGCACGAAAATCTCCTCCTCCAGAGACTAGGGTTGGTGCGCTTTTGGGACAATCTACTTTTCCGGTTTTTGAGAAAACAATTACTCTTGGTATTGCGAATGAGGTATCCATGACTCGACTAATAATAGCGATAAATTAAATGATAACGGAAGCAAGTCACGGTAGAAACAAGGCTCGACAAGCATCTAACCTAATGAAATGACACTAGAATCCTCTAGTAAACACAGGCGCACCTGATAAGACACACGAGAGTTTTCTCGAATTTTGGTTTTTCTTTATTGTTATCTGAACTTGAATGCTTGAATACAATCTAAGAGGTGCCTTACATAGGCATTAACCTATAAACTATTTGGAAAGTAAATAATCCTAATTAGACTAGAACTAGAAAATAATAAATATATTCCTAGAAATAAGAACCTAAATAACTGGGCAAATAAATGAGCTAGGAGTCTGAAGGTGACAATCTACTTTTGCCCGTGGTCTCGTGGAGAAGAATGGGTTTGTTGTTTTAATGTTTTGATAATTAAAGTAGTGGATTTTTAATTGATAAAGTAAAAATAAAAAAAAGACATATGTTTAAGTTGTCCAATATTCTCGACATTTGGATTAAATTCAAAGGTGGTTGAGCATGGCTGAGCAAATAAATGACTGAGTAGGTGAATGAGACTGTAATAATAATTCATTGGAAATGTAAGGATCTGAACAAAATAAATATCCATCTCCCTCTAGCAGGATCGATTAATCCTTGGATCTGAGAAACATCTTTAATAGCACGAGTATGAGAATAGCACTTTTTGTGGTGTTTATATTATTGGAGCATCATAATCATGGAGCAAATGGATTATGCATGCAAGGCAAGGTATAGTGACTCCCTCAATTCAACAAATGAACCTGGCTATATTTGCAAATGCCGCAAAGGTTACCAAGGCAACCCTTTCCTAGGTTTCGGCCGCCTCCTCGATCCTCATCTCTCAAGCTACAAGCGAAATGTTTGTTATATTGTTTACCTGATTGGTACGTAGTCAATCGGTAGAATCCAAATGAGACCATAATAGCAATTTTTGTATGGGAGTTATTAACACACCCCAAATTGTTATTCACACCTATTTGCACTACAAGAAAACAAGTCATTTACGGCGTGCAAAGTGCGCCGTAAATGACTTTTTACGGCGTGCTTTTGCACGCCCTTATTGACCGCGCCGTAAAAAAGAATTCACTTTTACGGCGTGCATTTTGCGCGCCGTAAATAAACTCAATGCACGCCGTAAATGACAATTTAAGGCGCGCAATGCACGCCGTAAATGAGAATTTAAGGCGAGCAATGAACGCCGCAAATAACAATTTACGGCACGCAATGCACGCCGTAAATTTCGTTTTAAAAATAAAAAAAATATATCAATTAATTCTCTTTTATTTCAGTGCCATCCAAACATTGCAATAAAATTGTACATCCAATTGCTATGAAATTTAATTTATATAAAATTGTTCAATGTATTTACAATTGCTTTGAAAGTAATCATAAATGGTTACAATAGAAAAATCATGTACACAAATACTTTGAGAGCCTTTTCCAGTCATCCAATATCATCTTACTTGGGGAAACTGATCAAGAGGATTCTTGGGCATTGGATTTGGTGCCCCTTCCTCCACAGCTTATGCTTTGGGCTCTGCCAGCTTCTTTCTTTGGCTCCTCATTGGCCTTAAATTTGGTAGATTCTTTGGGCTGCTATAATAGTCGCCTTGCTTGCCCTTATAGTGTACATGTGGCACACCATGGCTGCCACCAAGAGTGCTTAACAACCAACACAAATGACAAGATGGATTTACAAATACAATCAAAGTATAAAAACAGCAAAAACAAATAAGAAACAGAATCATGCTCACTCATAAACTTTCCACTCATGTGGCAGTCCATAATTGCACCCTTTGCTATTTTTGTGCTCAAGTTTTAAGGCCACCTAAGTAACAAAGTTAACAGCATGCATAAAAGCGAGAGAGAAAAAAAGTAAAAGCAGAAGTAATAAACCAAAACTTAAAAATAAAAAACTACCTCATTAATATACCTCAAAAGCTTCTGGTCCAGTTCTCTCATTTGTACTTACGCCAACCAACAGAAACACGCCAACCAACATACAGTTGTCCGAAGCCACCCATACCCAGCTTTCTATCTAATTTGTAGACAGGGGAACCACCAACATGAACCTGCAATAACAAACCTAGGCATTAGAATGAAGATGGAACAATTCATTGTCGAGAGATTCAAAAAACAACTATGGGGGATTCCTCCATATGCAGCAGGACATAAATCAGAATTATAGGACTAACCGCTGAAACCAACCCATGAGAAGCTCAAGTATTTAGTACCAGTAGGCAATATATAGCAGTATCATAACTCACAAGCTTGTAATAAAGGCCATAAAGCTGCTAGCAAAAAAAAAAAACAAAGAAAGACTACGAAAGCTCAAGACTCATCTACTTCAAACCATGCTTTCAATTCAATCATGCAAAGTATGAACCCATTAAATTTGACCCAATATTTCAATCTAAATTACCATGGTATATGTACCAAAAGAAGCAAGAAAATTACCAAGTTGACCGCTTTTGATCATCAAAGCTGGTTCAGTTCTTCAAGTATGCGTCTATAAGCTGGAAATGAAGAAAACAACGAATTCATCAATTAGGGAACTTTTCATTAAATATAAAATAATCAGCAAATTAAAAAAAACAACCGAATTAATTTATTTACGAAAAGAAAACTCAGAAGCGATGATTATGAAGTTCACCAATTGATGCGAGACGCAGAGCAGATTTTGAAAGAGTAAAGAGAGTTTGACCAAATTAACACGTTTTCTAAGCATGATCAAAGCACAATAATTCTTGGCTAAAAAAAATGGTAGAGTGCAAGATGAACAGACACGAGTCCCCCAATAGAAAGAAATTGATTGGTAGACATACACTTTCAATATTATCTTTCAGATTTGAGCAAACAAAAACAGAGCACCAAAGTTTCATTATATTTCAATATTATCTTTCACTCTCAATGGTATTAAACCTCATGTTCCTCGATTTCAAGGCACATAAAAGAAAATGCTTCAGAGGTAAACACAAAGACATTAACAAAACAAGAATGGATACGTTTCCCCTCCCCAATTTTGTTGAATGAATGGAAGTTGCAAAAAAGCGCACACAATCATGCAAGAATGACTAATGTAGGTGCAGAAATTAAACAGATGATGGCCTAGCTGGGATTAGGCAACTGAGTATAAATTGTCATCACCAACAAACAGAATCCCACATTGTCTACTTTACAGAAATATCATTTGTATCAACAAACAAAATACCACATAGTATCAGCCAAAAACTTGTTTGTTCCCAAAACAACACTTGAGGAATAGTCATCATTTCCCTATCATACCTCTCCATTGCATCAAATTCTGAAGTGAAACTCTTAGTCATGAGCTTAATGAAACCCATAAACAAATTGCACGTCATGACACTGTCAGCAAGGGTTACAGAATGCCCAACTAAATTAATTACTCATTACAAAAGAAAAAGAAAAAAAATCCAATCATGAATATGCTTCATCTTCATATATACTAGTCTAATAACTTCATTCATACATCGGTAGAAATATATACCAATACGTCAGTGATACCAATAATGAACCCAACTACTTTATTATCTAAAACCCATAATCAATCATACACACAAGTCCTGTAACCTTAAATCTAAGAAAGACAATAGCTAATTTGAAATTTCGACAACTTCGAGCTGTTAGGTTACTTGAAAATTTCGATTACTCAGAGTGAGAGACCCAAATCCGGAAGCCGAGATGTTCGGGTCGTTATTGGCGGAGGGGATCAGAGGAGGGGCAAGGACAGATGGTGACTTCTACTTAGTGGCGAGAGGTGCTGGCGGCGGAAGGTTGGATTGGTTGAACGGTCAGGAGGAGACGGGGATCTAGGCTCGGGTCGGACGGGGAGGTTTGGTGGTGGGGCTTGATTGGACGCTGGCGTTGATTAGGTTTTCAATCTCGTCGATGTCGGATTGGGAAGAAGGGTGGAGTGGAGCTGCGTCGCTGTGGACATTTTCGTTCTCCGGGAATATGGATCTGAGAGAGAGTGCAGAAGGGCTGAGATCTACTTACTGATGAGCTATTTGGGACTGGGTGTTCCGGCAATGGAAATTTTGGGATTAATTGAAGTGGACTCGGAGTAATGAAGAGAGAAAAGAAAAAAAAACGCGGAAGTATTATAAGCATTGGTGGGAAACCCAGTTTGGCTAAAATTTTGGAGTCCCAATTTTTAAGATTCACGGCGTGCAAATATTACATTTACGGCATGCAAATGCGCGCCGTAAATTACTTATTATAATTTACGGCGTTCGGGTAAATGCACCCCGTAAATATTAACATTTCACTTAATTCATGGCGTGCAATACTTGCACGCCGTAAATACACCACATTAATGGCGTGCAAAAATGCACGCCGTAATTTTCACGTCGTGAATGAGCTGTTTTCTTGTAGTGTTGTTTGTTTTTGTTATATAAATTGTCCATAATATTCTAAATTCATTATTGTATTGAGAGTATTATAGATCATTTATACAATAAAGAAGAACAAAATACAAGGGTAATCCAAGCTTGAATAAGTGTGTAACCCAAGGTTTAATGAGTGTTTACTTCGACTATATTCCACATATTTTCATCCTGAGAGTAGAAGAAGGCTCTCATCATAATCTTCCATTCCAAGTAGTCTTCACCATCGAAGCAAGGAGGACAATTAATCGATCCAGTAGCTGTGGCACACTCCATTCTGTTATTTGATCTACTAGAAAAATCTAGAACCTGCTCTGGTACCACTTAAAAAGACTGGAACGTGTGTTTTTATGTTAGGATTGATTTTATTGTATCAATCCCAGTGTTCTGGAAAAACGAAAACAGCAAAGAATAAGCAATCTGTTTACGCAGTGTAAACCTCAAACTTGAGGAAACATCACTACGAGGCACAAGCCCATAAAAATTATCAATCACTAAGAAGAAGTTGAGAAAATCTCTTACAAACAAAGGTAAACCTCGATTACCATTACAACTAGCAGCCCTAGTTTATATGTTTGCCTTGATTCTTCTTTTCTGTAATCTCTTCTCTTGATAACGAAGGAACTGAGCGTGTCCTTCAATATGCAACTCTTCTCTACTGGTCACGAGAGAATGAGACAATATTGAACCAAGGATTCACTTCACATGTACAAGTGAATCCAGAAAACAAGCTATGCTTTTATGCTTTTCATATAAACGCAGTGGTACATGAGATAACAATAATCTCTAGCATCTAAAAGCATCCCAACGAAACCTTTACCTAGCAGCATATGTAGGAGCAAGACTCCCCCTCACTTTTAAAGTCCTAACCCTAATTGACTTCCTATAAGGAAATATCTTTATTAAAAAGATTGTCAATTAGGATAAAAACAATATATGATTTTCTGAAAAGATCCTAAGACAATTAGGACTGAACATCAATGAATAAAATCAATTTGAAAGGAATTTATTAAACTACCAATCAATCAAGGATTTAGTTAATAAAATCATATCCAAAGATGCCACAATAACAACTTACCTTGCTGAAAACACGTAGAGGCATAGGGTGTTGTTCACTCTTATTCAATCAAGACTTGTGTAGGAATGCCAACATTCAAATATACTAACAGAGGACAAAGGCTGAAAAAACAGATAGTAGCCCATGGTGTGCCAAAATAATTAATCACGCTTCAATTTCTCTCTCCACCTGTTCCATAGAACTTTGTGGTACTTCTCCACATCTTTGCAAAGTCTCTTGTAGTTGTACCGAATCACTGTTATGTCATTGTAAAGCTCGTTGAAGAACTTGGAAGCATCCTCAGCACTCAACCAGTTGGCCACTATTCCTTTTTCGCAGAGAAGATCCACATCCTTGCTCGTATCGATTAGGTTATCCATCAAAACCGCGTAGGATGTTATCTTGTGCTGACGATACTGGTAACACTGCTCGTATGCCATTAGATTCCTGAACATAGGACATGTCCTCTCGTCGATTGCCAGTGGTGGTATTGTGAAGACCCTATGTTTGAACGTTATGTTCAATATGCAGCCCGGCTCAAACCCGTACCTGATATGAAGCTTAAGAGGGGGTTGCCTTGGGCCCAAAATTTTAGAGGGCACCAAACAAAATTTTTATATCCTTTTATGTGTGTGTATATATATTATATATACTATATATATACTATTGTATACTATATATACTATATATTATACTATATATTACTATATATAATTATATATAGTATATAGTATATAGTATATAGTAATATATAGTACATAATATATATATATATAGTTACCATAACATTCATGAAGCGCTTCTAGCGCTAACCTCTTTCATGAACTTAAACTGGATTGCCATATCCTTATGGCGTTTCATCAGGAAAAATAACCTGACATTGTTTATCTCAGTTTGAGTGTCTAGAGCGGTTTCTTCAAAACAATGCTCATGGATTCGAGCTAGAAGCTCTTGCACGGATAGGTGCATTAGGATTTCATGAGCCCATCTTAGAATCTAATGTTCGCACAATCCAATGTAGTAGAATCGAGTTCATTCATGTTCGACATCCAAAAATATAGAGAACAAGAATATGGTGTGTTTCGGAGTCAATACTCCCACGAAACAACAAAGGGTAAGTTTCGGAGTTAATACTCTCACGAAACAATAGAGGGTTTCTGAGAAATCTTTGCTCCCAAGAAACGCTTCCAAGGATTTTGAATTTAGGTGTAACTTTATTGTCATATGGTCATAACCTAAAACCTTTTCGGTAGCTCTACTCAGATATGACTAGATACATAATAAGAGATGTTGGTGGAGCAAACTCTCTTAATACCACTTATCTCAAACTACATACCTAGACATCATACCCAAGCAGGTGAGCCTAGTTGGGTTTAAGTCATGAACCATAGGTCGTTTCTTCTTTACGGATTCCTCATCCAGAGGTAAATTCTTCAATGAACTCCTCGTTCAAAGTCTCTTTTCTCTACAGAGTCCTCGTCCGGAGTATTAGCTCGAACCTCCACAGTTCGGTTCCTGAGAACATCACCAATAATATGATGACATTAGAGGTGCTCATGACTTACACATATCGCAAGCGATATGAAGCTCGATCACTCCTCTAATGCTTCTCATAGTTTGGTGAGTCTCGTATAATATCCTACGTTATAAGAAAGGTGGGAGGTAGAAGAAGGGAGGTTGCAAGTCCCCGGAGAAAAAGAAGGTTGAATTAAATTCAGAAAGCAACAACGTTTATAAAAGCTTACTTGGATTCTTTTCTCGGATTATTTTGAGTACTACTCATTCGGAACCGAATATCTGGAGATCCAACGGTCGGAACTAGATGAAATTTTAACTGAGCGTTGTAGACACGCAGAGGATCAAATGCCAAATTTTCTTCTTAATCCAACGGTTGAAAAGAGAGCAAATCGCTTCCGACGTTGACTATTCTGTGCAGGCAGATTCTTGGAGATTGTTTCTTGTAGCAGCCGGTGGTGGAGCAACGCGGTGAGCCTAGGGTTTTGGTTCTAGGGTTAAGGTGCGTAGCAGAAGGCTATGCTGAATATATTTTTAGCTTTTTAATTCAAGATTAGGGCTCGTGCTGATAACGTGTTTAAGTGTAACGAAAGTAAATAACAAAAGAGAAGAAGAGAATAGCACAGGAATAGAATCAATCTTTATTGATGAATAAGAGCCTCTATTTATAGAGGAATACCTGGTACAATCCATATGATAATTGGAATCTTATTCAATGCATAATCCTTATTCCATACTAACTAAAGATCTCCTAGGTTGACAAGGCACACACAAAGTAGGTTTCCTTAAACAATCTCATATATTCTCTCTCCTTTTTTCATCTTTTTTTTTAATTGATTCTTGTTTAATTAATTGCTCATTGAATCATATGTCTCCAATTATTAGTCTTTTTTGGTCAGCAATATTTACTAATTAAACTGTGACCGTCTGTATCATAATGAACTAAATATTGTTTACAGATTTTAAATGCATTAGCAAGTCAACCACCTTTCTCTATACTAATACAATGCATACAAGGTGGTTCTTGCGGAAGCTTTTCTTTTTCAAAGGCAAAAGAACTTGGTGATCATAAACCCAGATATTCAATGTAAGCATTCGGCTGATTTTTCTAAAACTACTTATATATTAAGAGTCATGTTCACATGAGGGACAGTTTTTAAGGGACTGTAAGGGACAAGTGAATCTGACGGCTGAGATTAAATGCAAAGGATAAAATTATAACAACTTAAAACTGTGCATTTAATCTCAGCCGTCAGATTCACTTGTCCCTCACAGTCCCTTAAAAACTGTCCCTTATGTGAACACTCTTGTATATATTAAACATATTTCGTCTTACTGGATTGCACTGGAATTATACTGGCCTCATACCAACAGTCTCGTGAATGCCTTCATAGCACTACTACAAAACAGGCTTGAGCACACCCATTTTAGCCACTAATTTGGTACGTTGTGGTTTACAAATTGGGGTCACACCAATACCTTCCATCGGTGGGACTTTTTTGACAACTCACCGATAACAGTGGCCCAGCCCATAGTATGTGGGTGAAGTAAGGCAAAAAATTGCGGCCCACATACTGTTAGAACGTGTGACAGGACCCGCCCCAAAATTCCACCCAGGAATCCGAGGTGGCCCTGTGGGGCCCACCTTAGAAGAGATCATACCGAAACTAAGCATAACCCCTCCTAAAAGTGGACTACCCAAAATTCTGCAATTTCAACTCAACACAACTAATAATCCAACTTATAATATTCCCACCAACCACCCGAGCCTACTTGCTCGCCTGTAACAACTATTCAATTCGAATAAAACAAAACAAGATCCTCGGTTCCAAAACTATTGCTCAAAATATCATTTTAAATTCTGCAATCACAAACTATAAGTTCATCAAATATTCTGAAAATCTGAAACTAGCTTGAGGACCAAAAGTTAAACTAGAAACTCGTGATGAATCCATACGCCGACTACCCCGGCCGTACGATACCTGATAAAACAGACCAATCGACACTCTGGGCGTGCTCCCACTCTCCCAGGTACAGACTAAGACTGACGAAGAATCAAGATGAGTCTGTACGCCGGCTCCCCAGGTCGTACAGAGTCTGGGCGTGCTCCCACTCTCCCAGACAAATGAATAGACATCAGATGAGGCCGCACGCCGGCTACCCTGGTCGTACGGTGTCTGGCGTGCTACCACCCTCCAGACATCCACATGTTAGTACTACCGACCGGGTCCCGAAGGCCGCACGTCGAATCAGGACGTACGGTGCCTGGGCGTGCTACCACTCTCCCAGACATCCTCAACATCGATAGACTAACCAGGTCCTCAGATAGACTCTCCCAAACATCAGAAGAGGCCGTACGCCGGCTACCCTGGTGCTACGGTGTCTGGCGTGCTACCACCATCCAGACATCCACATGTTAGTACTACCGACCGGGTCCCGAAGGCCGCACGATGGATCAGGACGTACGGTGCCTGGGCGTGCTACCACTCTCCCAGACATCCTCAGCGTCGATATACTAACCAGGTCCTCAGACAGATACGTGCACGTAGAAATGAATATACGGAAACTGACAACTGGATACTAACACTGGATACTGACAAATCTGAAAATCTCTCCAAAGCCCCTTAACCCTCAAATCTCGCATATAAATCATTTTCCCGAGCCTCAGCAAATAAATCATGCAACATTCAAGTACGAAAAGAAATCCATAATTATTTAATAGGAAATTAATGCGAGCAATAATAAATTCTTGCATGCATAATTAACTTTAAAACAAAAGTCCACTCACATAAATTACTCATCGATGAATCTTATTACCCAAAATACTCGGCGACTAATCCAACGATCGGATTGTCGCGGTTCGATAAATCGAACGACGTAACTAATTATCCGGTCTCACAAACCGTAACCAACCTACGATTAACCAATCGATCTAACTTTTCCAATCCAACCGTACAATACTCTCCAAATAATTATCTTAACATACTAACCAATTTCGGTGACCATCCAACGGTCACACGATTATCTAATCCACGAAACATTCGTTAGCCAACCAATAATAATCGGGTTAATTCTCAAACTTCGATAATTTCCTATAAATCATATACTAACATGTTCATAAGCACAAGTACTAGCTAATGAATAAAAATGCAGTTTAAAAGCTGGCCGGACGCGCCGCCACAAGCGGCTGCGCGTGGGTCCCACGCGCCGCCATTCCGACCATCTCCGATGGTCACCAAATTTTACCACAACGTTCACCCAAGCATAAGGAGCAACTTTCATACCTGCCATGAGTTCCAATTCGAAGTGGAAAGCCACGAATTTCTCTTGGAAACTCGCGGTGGCCAGAACCTTAATCCCTTCGATCCGCCGCCGTCCGGTGGCCAATGGTGGTGAGACCGGTGGCGCTGGACTCGTGGGGACAAGGGCTACAAAGCCCAGTAGGTGGCTTCGATCGATTTGGCCGGAAAAGTCGCCGGTGACGGTGGCAGTTTTGGGCGAAAACCGAGCCTTTTTCTCTCGTGGATTTCTCCTTCTACACTTCGATTCGAGGCTATAAATTAGTATAGAATCGTAGGGGAGGAGGAGATGAAGAATTTGGGACCAGTTTTATGCCATGAGGTGGCCGGACGGCCGAGAAATCGGCCGGAGAAAAACCGGCAGCAAGAGAGCTCGAGGAGAGAGAAACACGCGGGGGAAGAGGAGAGAGAAAGTGAAATCTGATCCCCCCCCTTTCCATTTTAGGCAATTTCTATAAATAGCTACTTCCCGAAATAGTAACCCTTTTTTCCGTGAACCACAACTCTTTCATACGAACTCCGATTTTTGCGTACTTCGTGTCCACGAACTCGGTTTAACGCGCTCTACAACTTCCGTGAAGAAACTTAAATCAAATTCCTTACCGAACAAAAAGTCAACTCGACGACCCCCTAAAAGTAATATTTACGGCTCAAAACTGAAACTTCCGACAATTCGCCGTGAAACACTACAGTAAAACGATAACTTTTTGGTTCGGGTCGTTACAACGTGTTTAGAACAGTTCCAAGTTCCAACTCCAATTGAGATATGTAGAGAGTAAAAGTAGAAGATAAAAATTGCTAAAAAAAAAACAGTAGAAGATAAAAGTTGACTGATTGAATCGATAAATATACAATATTAATATATAAGAATTTTATTATTTTTTTTAAAGAAAAAATCAGATAGATATTAATAAATATACGCCAAAAAACGACACATACATCAATTTCTTAGGCATGTACCTAAGTCTATGAAGGCAAACAAATATTAGAAAACTAAAAACACCACTCACTATGCCCTGTTTGCTCATTTATTCAACGAGCTTACAAAATACAACATATTTTAAGAACACTTAATTCGCACTACTGAATATCCAACCGCCAATGCACTAAATTGTAGTGCAGTTGAAAATCCACAATTGAGTTGTTTTATCACCATGATTAAGTTTTATTACACATGATTAGATTTTATTACGCATGGCATCTCCATATTGAGTGTAGACCTATCAATGGACCGGGTTTGGAGCGGATCGACCTAAATTCGGCTCCGTTTAGCAACAACAAATTTTCAACCTGATCCAATCCGTTAACCCAGTGGATAACTGATAAGCTGATTCAAATTTGTATCCGACAGATTAATGGATACCCGGTCCACGATCCAGATCCATTTATTTTCAAGTATTATTAAATTTTAAATAAAAATATTAAATTTTTATCATGATATCCGATAAAACTTTGATAAAATATTTTTTTTGAAATTAAGTTTAAATAAATCATTAACGATTACAATAGTTTAAAATGGCATCCCGAACAAGCTTGGGAGCATATACAAACCACAAATGGCTTGAAACTAGAGCTAAAGTAGAACAGCCTAGAAGGTGTACTACACCAACAAGTTGTCCTAATACAAGAGAACACAGCTCTAAGGCAACTATATAAGTTATAGTGGAATCCAATAGCATCTCATTGTTATCCCGAAGATAATTACCAACAACAGATTGAGAACTATTGTCATGATCTTGAGACCTGCAGATCAGAAAACTATGGACTGCTTTAAAGAAAACCAAAAATTCAGCAAACTGATTAGCACTAACCTAACCATGAAGCCACCCGGATCCCAGATCCGGATCTAGTGAAAAAATTCAAGATCCAACCTTCTGCCATCGCTACGTCTACCGCTCCCATTCGTTTTGCCAAAATCCAAACGCCAGCACTGATCCACAAAGCCCCAAGAAAGCACTTTGTTGCCATCACCACCATTCAACACAAACAAATCACCAACGGAGCAAACACATCCTGATGCCAATGGTGCCTGATCCTCACGAATCCGACCATAATCAGCATAGCCGCAACCTTCCCCAAAGATCCAACCACGCCGAAATCTACCAACCTACCCTGCCATGGGAGGGAAGACGAACAAGTCACAAGGCAACCAATTCGAAAACCACCGCACCGAACCACCGCCCACATCTTTCTCTAGTACACCGCCAGAGAAACGAGAGAGAACAAGCATCACAAGGCCGAGGCCTAGAAAGGTCTCCATGGAAGGAGAAGGTGCAAGAGACGACGATCCAGGGAGGACCGCCGCTCCCAAACCCTAGCAGACGCTAGGTACTTTGATAAAACATTGAAACAAAATTATCAAACCAAATGTTGAATTACTTATATTTTATAATATGTATATATTTAGTATTTTATATTTTATATTTATAAAATAATATTATATTATTATAAATATGGATCGGATTATTAACGGACTGGATCAACCTAAATCCATATCCGATCCGTTAAATAAACAGGTTAACGGATCCGAACCATTAACGGATCAACGGATCAAATTTTCAATCCAAATCCGTCAAATAACAACGGATCCAGAGCGGATCCGGATCAAAATCTGGTCCATTGACAGGTCTAATTGAGTGGTTGTATCACCACCAATACTTGGTGGTGAGCAAATTCATTCCCTGGTTGGTGAATGTGTGCCACTTGGAAAAGATAGTCAATACTAACAACCTCTCACATGTCATGCATGTGGTAAAACAATTATTGCTAAGACAAAAAAGTTGGAGAAAAAACTGGATAATGAGATAATATTTATTATTTATTATATTAAATTTTATTTATAATTTGACACAATTGCCCTTGATGGTTATTTGGTTTCCAAAATTTTTTAATATTTTAAGGTTATTTACGTAAAAAAATTCAATTTTGATTAACAATGCCTTCTCTTAAATATAGTATAGATATTAGACTAACTTCTGAAAAATATGAGAAAAATCTTCGAATGATACCTAAATTTTGAGAGGTTGAATCTCAAATTGTGGCTGAGGGTTAAATTATATATTTTGTTTACAAGGACCAAACCAACGATCCCTCCATATATGCTCATAGGGCACAAGGATGGTCCCAAGCTTTTACCTTTTCCATGGTTTTATTAATGTCAGACAGAGGAATAGTCATCCTTCTCTAAAACTAGTAGATTTAATTAAGGCGGGTTAATACCCAAAATGGTACATGAAGTATCATCATCTGGACAATTTGGTACCTGGTGTAACAAAATTGACAATTTGGTACCTATATTTATCCTCCGTCTTCCGATTTGGTACTTCAGTCAAAAATTCAAGGGTAGTTTCGTCTTTTCAGTCTAAAATACCATAATCACATATGTGAACAGTGACCGAGCGACCCGCTGACTTTTTTCGAACCCCGGCGATGATTCCGGCTATCTCCGACCGATATTTAGGTACCAAAATCTTCCTCTCCTCACTGGCTTTGTATCCATATAAATTTCTCCTCATATGATCTACTGTGCACAACGAATCGAAGCTCGAAAGCTTTGAGATTTCCGATGAATTCTGCAATTTTCGGTGACTCTGGTCACCATTGTAGACAAACGAGGTACCTATCTTCATCTACTCATCGAGCTCTACATGTTTTTATGCTCAAAAATCAATTATAGCTAAGATTGGAAGAAATGGTGGTTTAGGTAAACATGACCACCGCGCGACTACTGTTCACATTGGTGGCTATGGTCGATATTAATCCCACTAAGTCAATTCTTGTATCATTGGATCTTTAACATTATCAGTATCCAAATCTATCTTTATCATACACCAAAAGGATAACCATAAACATACTAACATAGTAATGACTAATGAAGCCACGTAAAATTAAACAACTAATTAATTTCATGTAAAAACAAAAGTATTACCAAAAGTAGAAATATCAACAACAGTAGTTAGCATGCAGACATGGAAGACCATCCTTTTTTTGGGAACATCTAGTAATATCCCAATTCCTAAACACAGAAACAAATTTGATTGGATACTTCTTCTTTTTTTGTTATACGTGAAAGAATTTGATTGGATACTGTAGTCTAAACCCAGCAAAGGTTTTAACCAACATGTAAAACCAGGGACTAAATTCCCACAACTGAAATCAAGCAATGGTTTTGGTTTTGGCTCTGGGATTATATGTTGGAAAGTCTAATCTAGGACAACAAAACATTAATTTAAACCAGCATCCTCTTTCCTTTGGGGGACAACTTATATAACTATATTGTAGCTTAATGTGCCTAATTGAGAGGAATATTTATATATTTTGGTTAGATGTACGTTCAGGTTTGGGAGCTACTCTTAATATTGCAAAACCGAAAAAGGGCTCAACAGTGGCTGTGTTTGGAATGGGAGCTGTAGGCCTTGCAGTGAGTTTCTTAATTTTTTTGCTTTCTTCCATATTGACACTTTCACTGCTTGTGTATGATGAAATGTGTGCATGGTTTTTTTTAAATGTCTCTTCTGTTTTCTGGCTGCTGAAGGAGCCAGGATTGCTGGGGTTTCGAGAATTATTGGTGTTGATTTGAATTCCAGCAGATTTGAATTAGGTCAGATATCTATACATTTCCCTAAAAAAATTGTTAACTTAATATATTTTTTTCTCTTGGTTAGTACTGCTGGATTTCTGAATTGTAACTTTGTTGTCGGCAGCTAAAAAGTTTGGTGTCACTGAATTTTTGAACCCAAAAGATCACAAAAAACCAGTTCAAGAGGTTTGTTAATTGCTAACTTGATAGACTTCTTTTGATAGTCCTTCCCTTGTTTAGGAACCTAAACAGGTCAAATTCTAAAGATGTTTTCTTACGGATTTCTCATTAGGTGATTGCTGAGCTGACTAATGGAGGAGTGGATCGAAGCATTGAATGCACCGGAAATGTTGAAGCCATGATATCTGCATTTGAATGTGTCCATGATGTATGTTCTTGAACATTTTGTGTCCATTTTCAGGTTTAATCACAAGAATGTGTTAATGTCCCTATTTGGCTCATAATATATTGAATGCCGACTGCTGTGAGTGCTGCTGTCTTGTCCCAGGGTTGGGGTGTTGCAGTTCTTGTGGGAGTACCACACAAAGATGCTGTCTTCAAGACTCATCCAGTGAACTTTCTGAACGAGAGGACTCTCAAGGGTACCTTCTTTGGAAACTACAAGCCTCGGACCGACATTTGCTCCGTTGTGGAGAAATACATGAACAAGGTAAGCTAGCTTGCAGAAGCTTAAAGTTTCTCTTATATTTTATTCAGCTTACATGCATGTACTCATCAATCAATTATAAACTTGATGTTCTAGGAACTGGAGACAGAAAAATTCATCACCCATAAAGTCCCATTCTCAGAAATCAACAAATTAAAGCGTTTGACTACATGCTTAAAGGCTAGGGGAAGGTCTTCGTTGCATAATCCACATGGAGTTGTGAAAGTTTTACCTTTGATGTTGTTTGTGTTCGTACATTCTTACTACTAGAGTTATTAACAAACCCCTCCTTTATGGGAATGTTCAAGCATGTGTAGAAAACGTAATCACATGTTCATGTTTCAGAGATGGAGGCTGGAAGATTTCTTTTCACTTTTGCTAATATGGTGACAAGCAAAAAATGTTGCGTGGGGAGCCTTAGAGCTTTCGCCAATCACCCACGATTTGAGTGATGACGTGTTATTGGTGCTACATTAGGTAAAATGTTGGACGTCTGCCGTTATAGCGAGAGGCCTATGTAGGATATAGATAGAGTTCGTATTGAGGTTTCATCGTCGGTGTGGAAGAAAAGCTTATTTTGATTCTCAATGGACTTGAAGGTCGAGGTTTCCTTTATTTATGAAAGGGTGATGGCAGCGCTGCTCTCGATGTGAGTTGTTAAAACACTTTATGGGTGGTTACTCGATTCCCAATCCGGTGGTGACGCGTCTTGTTTCTTCTGTTTTCTTCTTTTGCTAGTTATCGTCGTGGCTGTCCTCCTCCAAGGAGAAAGAAAAAGCCTAAGGAACTCGTAGCTCGTTCTAGTATTCTTGATGGCTCATATAGTCGTCGTTAGAAGAAGAAGTCAGGTGTGCCGGAGATGGGCTATTTGAGCTCTCAGTAGAGACATCACACAAAGCCACATGTCCTAAGTTCGATTTATTTAATTTCTTCAGTTCCAAGATCTTAACTTTTTGTTTTTAAATGTGCTATGACTAGTAGGTTAATGTGAAATTAATTAGGCAATGACTCATTTTATCTTGTTCTTGTTGAAGGAAACCTACTTTGTGTGTGTCTTGTCAACCTAGGAGTATCTTAGTTAGGTTAGCATATGGATTACATATTGAATAGAAGTCCTATTGGGATGTGGATTGTACCCTTGTGTTTCTCTATATATAGAGGCACTTATTCATTAATAAAGATACGATCTATTCATGTGCTATTTGCTCTGTTATTTACTTTCTGCTTGTGATTGTTTCCATACATCCTTAAACACGTTATCAGCACGAACTTCTAACCCTGAGATAAAAAAAAAACCCTAGAACCCTAACCCGAGGTTTGCCGTGTTCGCTTTACACCACCGTGCACCATCCCCCCCTGCTGCCGTGCACCACCCTTTGCTGCCGGCCACTTGCTGCACCGCCACAAACCACCACCGGCTCCTCCTATATCAATATCCGAGAATCTGCCTGAATAGAACAACCGACTTCAGAAGCGATTTTCTCTCGTCTCCACCGTCGGATTAAGAAGAAATTTTGGTGATCAATCCCCCTGTGTATCAACTACTCCCGGTTCAAATTTCATCCTGTTTCGATCGTTGGATCTCAAGATATTCGAGTTTGAAGAAGAGCTACTCAAGAGAATCCGAGAAAAAGAATACCAAGTAAGCTTTTATAAACGTTGCTGCTTTCATGAAATTACTTTCATCTTCTTTTTCTCAAGGGACTTCCAACATCCCTCCTCTACCTCCCATCTTTCTATAACGTGGGATCCTTGATTAATTCGAACCTATCCAAACTATGAGAAGCATTAGGGGAGTGATCGAGCTTCATATCGCTTGCGGTATGTGTAAGTCATGAGCACCTCTAATGTCATCATGCTATTGGTGTGAGTTCAAGAGCCGAATTATGGGGATTCGAGCTAATACTCCGGATGAGGAATCTGTAAAGAGAAGAGACCTTGAACGAGGAGTTCATTGAATGATTTACCTCCGGATGAGGAATCCGTAGAGAAGAAATGACCTATGGTTCATAACTTAATTCCTACTAGGCTCACCTACTTGGGTATGTCTTGGTATGTAATTTGAGATAAGTGGTATTAAGGGAGCTTGCTCACACCGACATCTCTTATTATGTATCTGGGTGTGTCCGGGTAGAGCTACCGAAAAGTTTTAGGGTTATGGTCATACTACACTAAAGTTTCACCTAAATCCAATACATGGAAAAGTTTTCTTTGAAGCATAGCTCAGAAACCATATTTGTTTTCGTGGGAGAAGTTTATGCTCCGAAAACTAACCTCAATTCTCTTGTTGTTTCAGATGGCAAATAACCTGAAAAAGTTGGACTTCGCACCTTTGGATACCACGGGCATTGGATACCATAAATGGGTTCGCGATGTACGCAACCACCTGAAAGCTCAAGGAAGCATCTCTGCAATCCGTGAGCCCCCTGCAGCTGCAACTGCCGCCGCCGCCGCACCTGTGGAAGGACCACTGACCGCCACCGCCGCCGCTGCTGCTGCTGCTACAGCACAAGCCACCGCTGATGCTTTAGAGGCTAAGAATGCCAAAGCTATCATCCTGATGATTCGTCATATGGACGAATCTCTACAAGCCGAGTACCTAAATGAGGAAAATCCCAGAACACTATGGGTTGCACTCGAAGAGCGGTTCGGCAACGTTCGTGAATCCCTGCTTCCTGAACTAGAGGTGAAGTGGCAACTACTGCGCTTCTGTGATTATGCCTCAGTCCTAGAGTATAACTCGGAAGCACTCCGCATCAAATCCCTCATGGAATTCTGTGAGAAGAACATAACCGATGCGATGTTGATTGAGAAAACCCTCTCTACATTTCCCGTCTCTGACTTGGTAGTTGCAAAGAACTATCGTATTGAAGTACAGAATAAACGGATCACAAGATTCCATGAGCTCATCTCTGCTCTCTCTGTTGCTGAAAAGCACGAGAAGATACTTGTGAAGAATTATAATGCGAGGCCCGTGGGAACAAAACAAGTTCCGGAGAGCCATTATAATGGCACCCCAAAGAGAGGCCGCCGCGGGCGAAACCCTAATCCTAGGGACAACTCTGGACGTCCTGGTCCATATAATCGCCCTGCTCAAGAAGGTAGTCGCCAAACTAGGCGTAGGGGAGGCCGAGGAGGCCGCCCAAGAGGCCATGGTGCCGCCGGCAATACACATGCATCTGGTGCTAATGCCGTGCCACTCAAAAGGAGTGCACCACGCGTGAAAAACGCACCTCAATCAAAGGATTCCGATCAAACATCTCTGTGCTTCAGGTGTGGAAAGACTGGACATTGGTCCAAGATATGTAGAGCCACTCAGAGTGTCGCTAATGCTTACAAAGCGTATCGTGAAGCCATGGAAGCTCACAACATTGAACAAGAGGATGACGAAGAGAACGTCAAATTGAAGGTTGATGACTTTAAAGCTGGAAAGAGTGATGATACTCCTGATTTCGCTTAAGTCCTTTTATTTTTCCATTGTGTTGTTGATTTAGTTTTTGGTTAAAGACCAAGTTGGAACTTTGGATGTAATTTATTTGGTTTATATCTTTAATAAAATTTGGAGTTGCTTGCTATACTCAATTTTAATTATGAGCTTTATTATTTAGGAATGAATTCCGGAGAACTTGAATGTCTCGCAGACAGCGGAACCACGCATACCATATTGCGTCATAGGCAATTGTTTCTTGACATGATGCCATCACATTCCTCTGTGACTACGATGGTAGGACCATCTAATCTTGTGCAAGGAAGGGGACATGCCCAATTCCTCTTGCCTAATGGCACCTTAATTGATGTCACTAATGCTCTCTATGCTCCAAGAGGAAATAGAACCTTGTTGAGCTTCAAAGATATAAGGACCAATGGATTCCATGCTGAAACGCATGATGAGAATGGAAGAGAATTCCTTTGCATTACCTCTAATGACTGCGGAAGAAAACGCATCTTAGAGAAGCTTATGTGTCTCTCTAGTGGGTTATATGCTACCACTATCCGAGCTATCGAATCAAACAATGTCATTAGAGATGACCTCTTGGATTCGGACACATATTGGCTTTGGCACGACGGTTAGGACATCCTGGTCGTGACATGATGATCCGTATATTGAAAACCTCAAACGGACATCCATTCTATAGAGCTCATCGAAGCAAGGATCAAAAATTGATCCAAGGAGAGGAAAGTGATGCTTTTGCCGTCCCGGCGACCGGTCGACATAGTCCCGGCGACCGGTCGACGACTTCCAGAAGCAATCCAAAATCGGACAGGAGCTTCGGCGACCAGTCGACCAAAAGTCGGCGACCGGTCGACAACTTCTAGAAGCTGTCCGCCGTCCCGGCGACCGGTCGACATCGTCCCGGCGACCGGTCGACAACTTCCAGAAACTATCCAACACCGGACAGAAGCTCCGGCGACCGGTCGACCAATAGTCGGCGACCGGTCGACGATTTGCGATTTCTTTCTGAGAAAAACCCTGATTCGAGAAATCATCAGGATGCCTCCTATGCTTCTGAAGCTCCCAAAGCCAAACGCTCTTTTTGCAAAGCTTGTTCCTTAGGGAAGCTAGGACCAAGACCGTCCTATGCCAAGGATTCTAAAGCACTTCTTCCATTCTTACAAAGAATCCAAGGGGATATCTGTGGACCTATTCAACCACCAAGCGGACCATTTAAGTATTTTATGGTGTTGGTTGATGCGTCGACACGTTGGTCGTATGTCACGCTGTTGTCCACTCGTAATGCTGCTTATGCTAAACTCCTAGCACAGATAATTCGCCTGCGGGCTCACTACCCGGATCATCCCATCAAATCAATCAGGCTTGATAATGCTGGGGAGTTTACATCGAAAACTTTCGATGACTACTGCATGTCTATTGGGATGGATGTTGAGCATCCAGTTCCCCATGTGCATACCCAGAATGGTCTTGCAGAGGCTGCCATTAAAAAAATTCAAATGGTCACAAGGACATTGGTAATGCGCACCAATCTTCCTCTCTCTGCATGGGGGCACGCAGTATTGCATGCAGCCATGCTAATTCGTCTGAGACCCACAGCCACTCAACCCTTTTCTGCGCAACAGCTAGTGACTGGATACGAGCCAAGCATCTCGCACTTACGCATATTTGGGTGTGCTGTCTATGTGCCTATTACGCCGCCACTGCGTATTAAAATGGGTCCTCAGAGACGAATGGGCATTTATGTTGGTTTTGAGTCTCCAACCATAATCCGCTATGTAGAACCCTTGACAGGCGATCTATTTACCGCAAGATTTGCGGATTGTCACTTTGATGAAACAGTCTTCCCGTCGTTCGGGGGAGATAAGAATGTACACATTCAACAGGAACGACAAGAATTGTCATGGCCTGTCCCCACTCTGTCTCATCATGATCCCCCTACTGCACAACGAGAAATAGAAGTGCGTAGAATTATAGATCTTCAGAAAGTCGCAGACTCTCTTCCTGACGCTTTCTCTGATCTTGCTAAAGTGACTAGATCTCATATATCAGCTGCTAATGTGCCTGCAAGGATGCAAGTACCTGAACAAGGACTTGGACTCAAAGTCGCTACTGCAGCTAACCCTATAGGAGGGACAGCTGGTGGCGCCACTGCCAGTAATGGTGGTGATGTGGCTCAGGCCGTGGCTCTGCTGAGGAAGCGTGGGAGGCCACCAGGTTCGAGGGATTCGCGCCCTAGGAAACGGGCTACGATGACACCTAATAACCCTCTCATCATTGATACTCAAAATCCGTCCCATGAGAACATTCTGGATTATGGTTATGTCCAAGAGACATCTTCGGGGGACGCCCCGTCGTTAGAACCTATCCGTGAGAATGTAGAGATCTCAATTAATTATACTAGTATACATGGGACGTGGGATAGAAACTCCATCGTCATTGATGATGTGTTTGCATATGCTTGTGCACGAGAGTTGATTGAGACTGGTGATATTGAACCTCGCTCTGTTGATGAATGTCAACGTAGAGCTGATTGGCCTAAATGGAAAGATGCGATCCAGGCTGAGTTAGACTCACTAACGAAGAGAACGGTATTCGGGCCTGTTGTGCCAATACCTTCTGGAATAAAACCTGTTGGATACAAATGGGTCTTTGTTAGAAAGCGTAATGAGAGAAACGAGATTATAAGATATAAAGCTCGCCTTGTGGCGCAAGGCTTCTCACAACGCCCTGGAATCAACTACGAGGAGACATACTCTCCCGTAATGGACGTTATAACGTTCCACTACCTTATCAGTTTGGTAGTTTCCGAAAAACTGGATATGCAGCTTATGGATGTGGTCACAGCGTATCTCTATGGAGATCTAGATACGAAAATTTATATGAAGGTCCCTGATGGGCTTCAGTTACCCAAGTCAAGTGGCTCCAGACCACGGAGCGCGTTTGCAATAAGGTTACAACGCTCACTATATGGATTGAAACAATCCGGACGGATGTGGTATACCCGTCTAAGTGACTACTTGATTGGAAGAGGGTATGTGAACAATGATTTATGCCCCTGCGTGTTTATTAAGAGAACAAGTTCCGGATTTGCAATAGTAGCAGTTTATGTTGATGACATGAACCTTATAGGCACTCTTGATGAACTAAGAGAAACCGCTGACTACTTGAAATCTGAGTTTGAGATGAAAGATCTTGGGAAAACACGGTTTTGTCTCGGTCTAGAACTTGAGCACCGTAGTAGTGGGATTCTGGTTCATCAATCAGCTTATACCCAAAAGATGCTCAGGAGATTTAATATGGATAAAGTCCATCCTGTTAGCACTCCCATGATTGGTCGCAGTCTAGATCCAAAGAAGGATCCGTTTCGCCCAAGGGATGATGGCGAAGACGTTTTAGAGGCTGAGGTACCATACCTAAGTGCAATAAGCGCATTATTGTACTTGGCACAGTGTACAAGACCCGATATCTCTTTTGCTATTAACTTGTTGGCTAGATTTAGCTCTGCACCCACGCAACGCCATTGGACTGGCATAAAGACTATCTTTCGTTACTTGAAAGGTACGATTGATATGGGCTTGTTCTCTCCCTACAGAGAGTCTCGAAAATATGGCAAAATAGGTGAGAAACCCGTACATGCCGTCGACCGGCGACCGGTCGACACATTGTCGGCGACCGGTCGACCGACGGGAAGAAAAGCTGCTGCCCCTTTTTCCCAAACACCTTGTGATGTTTTGGTTGGCTTTGCTGATGCTGGGTATCTCTCTGACCCATATAAAGGTCGTTCCCAAACTGGTTATGTCTTTACCATGGGTAACACCGCGATATCTTGGAGGTCTACTAAGCAGACCCTTGTTGCCACTTCTTCGAACCATGCTGAGATAATTGCTCTCCATGAAGCGGTTCGTGAGTGTATATGGTTAAGGTCCATATCTACACATATAAGAAGTGCTTGTGGTTTGAGGTCAACCACAGATGAACCTACATGCATTTATGAGGATAATGTTGCTTGTATTGAACAAATGAAGCAAGGTTTCATCAAGGGCGACAACACCAAGCATATATCGCCTAAATTCTTCTATAATCAGCAACAGCAAAAGTTCCTTAAGATTGAAGTCAATCAAGTCCGTTCTGAGGACAATGCAGCAGATTTGTTTGCCAAATCACTGCCTAAATCCACATTTGAGAAGCATGTGAAAAGCATTGGTTTGCTTAAGTTATCTGACCTCCCATGATTGTGGAAATCAGGGGGAGACGCAGACTTCAGGAGGAGTCTAGTGTCCATGCAAAGTTTCCAAATGTGAAGGGTGTGTTGCACTATTTTTCCCTTCGACCAAGGTTATTTTTATCCCACTGGGTTTTTGTTACTTGGCAAGGTTTTTAATGAGACAACGTGAGGAGCACCACCTAGTGTTGACGCCACAAGGGGGAGTGTTGAAGGAAACCTACTTTGTGTGTGCCTTGTCAACCTAGGAGTATCTTAGTTAGGTTAGCATATGGATTACATATTGAATAGAAGTCCTATTGGAATGTGGATTGTACCCTTGTGTTTCTCTATATATAGAGGCACCTATTCATTAATAAAGATACGATATATTCCTGTGCTATTTGCTCTGTTATTTACTTTCTGCTTGTGATTGTTTTCATACATCCTTAAACAGTTCTTGAAATGTGAGTAATTATATGTAATTTTGCTCGTGATCTATAACTACGTCTTCAACTAATGAGGTTGAATTTCAGACTGAGTAATTTTATTTTATTTTTGGCCAAAAAGTTATATATTTCATTTACAAGTCACAAGACACAAGGATGGTCCCAAGCAATTTCCCTTTCCATGGTTTTTTTAATGTCAGACAGAGGAATAATCCTTCTCTAAAACCAGCAGATTTAATCAACACCTTGGCTTGTCACAACTCATTATTAATAAGTAATATACAACCAATATTCTTTCAACCCACTAGAGATCTACCTTGTGCAGTTGAGCCCTGTGGTAGGAGAAATTAAAAAATTATCCTAGTTAGGTCGATCAGATGATCCAATTAATCCCACTAAGTCAATTCTTGTATCATTGGTAGTATCCAAATCTATCTTTATCATATAGCAAAAGGATAACAATAACATAGTAATGACTAATGAAGCTGTTGATGCCTAAAATTGGTATCAACGGTTATGTGACCTCGTCGAGGTTGAGGTCTACGAATCCTCTAAATCAGGTCGGCGTGACCTCCCTGATTGACCACCAAAGCCTGCAAGATAGAAATGCTAGCAGTGAAGGGCACCGGTGTGGTACCGGCCAAGGACCCTCCGATGCTTAAGTTAGTAGAGAAATTGGGTGTGTTGATTGATAACTCTGGTGTTGAGGATTAGCGTACCTGATAATGAGGTCTGAGGGTCTTTATATAGAAGTAGGGTAGGGTAGCATTGCTCCACAGAGCTGATTGCCCTTTACACGTAGCATTCGGCCAATGGCCTCATTCGGTCGTACCACTGATATGTAAGTGTCAATGCTCCATTAACATTAGTGGAGCACTCGACGATTAATGGAGCACTATTATTAATTAAGCACTAACATTAATGGAGCACTGGTATTAATGGAGCACTAACATTAATGGAGCACTGGTATTAATGGTGCACTGATATTAATGGAGCACTAACATTAGTGGAGCACTAACATTAGTGGAGCACTAACATTAATGGAGCACTGGTATTAATGGTGCACTGATATTAATGGAGCACTAACATTAGTGGAGCACTAACATTAGTGGAGCACTAACATTAGTGGAGCACTCCTTGAGTTGGACTTGTGGTCCATTATTAATCTCCTGGGCTCCTGGCCTCTTGGGCTTATGGTCGGAGCACTTCTTGGACATGTGATCCATTATTAACCTCTTGGGCTCTTGGCCTCTCGGGCTCACAGTTGGAGCACTCCTTGAGTTGGACCTGTGGTCCATTAGCATATTTAACCTCTTGGGCTCTTGGCCTCTCGGGCTCATAGTCGGAGCACTCCTTGGGTTGGACTTGTGGTCCATTATTAACCTCTTGGGCTCTTGGCCTCTCGGGCTCATAGTCGGAGCACTCCTTGAGTTGGACCTGTGATCCATTAACATATTTAACCTCTTGGGCTCTTGGCCTCTCGGGCTCATAGTCGGAGCACTCCTTGAGTTGGACCTGTGATCCATTAACATATTTAACCTCTTGGGCTCTTGGCCTCTCGGGCTCATAGTCGGAGCACTCCTTGGGTTGGACTTGTGGTCCATTAACATATTTGTGGACTTCTTTGTAAGTGAGGACCTCCTGAAGTATTTCTTATACGTGGAGCTTCTTGACATGTATGATCAGCTTGGTCCTTGGGTAATGTTACCCTATCAACAGAAGTCCCCCAAGTTTCCAGTCAAAGAAATTTTGATTGGGGACTTTGTAAAAAATTATTTGTTGGGCCGAGCTGATCGTACCACCAATTAGTCCCCCAAGTTCGCCAAATAAAATGTCAGGACTGGAGAATGTAGAGTGTAAAATATGAGTAGATTGGACCTCGATTTGTAGAATGTAAAATTCACCTCAATTTGTAGATTGTAAAGTAGTGTTTACGTCAGGGTGTTGAAGCTATGAAGAGTGAGTTATGCATCATTATCCTGAAATGTCGTCCCGAAATTGAAGTATGTTGCTCAATCTAGAGATAAGGGTGTTCATTCCCCATCTATATGGACATTACGTGACAACAATAATAACCACTAGTACCAAGGTTAGCTCAACCTTAAAATCAACTCCCAAAATTTATTTAATAATAAACCGGGTACCACACAACCACACCACAAAATAAACAAACTAATTATTACAGTTTGCAAAACACTCCTATTGCAAATTCCGAAAGTGCCTCACAGGGCTTACACTACCAGAAACCATCCTTAAACCTCCAATAATGACTTTGTGGATAAGATGCAGGATATCTCGGAATTCCATACATCATCAGTTGGTAGAAATATGCTGCCTCCACGAAACATTTACAAGTGTCGCAACATTCTCTAGCTGCATGCCTATCTCCATCCACGTCCCACATGTCCTGGCCAAAAGGACGCCAAAAACTTGACTCACCACAAGTAAGACATTTACCGGCGGGTAGGAAAGCAGTAGTCGACGGAAAATACAACAGTAGATGCTCATGACAAAACTCGGCCTGATGCATCATCCGTTCGACTTCTTCTCTACAGTAGTAGATGTTCCATCCGCTTCTCCACCAGTCGAGGGCTTCACACAGTCGCTGCACCACTTCCTGCTGCTTGGCTCGTGGTCCCAATATCATCCTTATCATACACGCTGCATAAAATGCAACATGATGACCTACCACCGAACTGGGACGCGAACCATAGAATGTTCCTGGTTTGCATGCCGCATCGAAGTACTCCAGGGCTAAGGGTATGTTGGCCGCTTCCACAAGTACTCGTATTCCCATTCGGAACAGAGACTCCGGGTTCTTCGCTTCCCAGCATCGATTTGCGAAGATGCGCACCTGCAGATCCGCTTCTATAGAACCAGTGGGTCTGGATCCACCATCGAACCCATCCATGTCGATCGCCGCAAGAGTGGACCAGCTATCGGCATACTCCTTGAAGTCCTTCGAGACACAACGGAGTTCCATTGTGCTCTGCAGGGATGCGGTTGCCACCAACTGAAATATGTACTTCCAGATTTCCACCGGAAGTTCACTCCAGTCAGTATTCCTTGATCGCTTGCTGCACTCTCCTTTGTTCACCATTTTGCAAATTCTAGTAGATGTGTTTGTTTGAAATCAGATATGAGGTGAGTAACACAACTCCTTATCCCATGTATTTAAGACAAAATTTCCCACCGTAAGGAAACCATTCTTTAATGCGAGTGCGGTGCACTCAGCAACCCACTAAGAATAATTATTGCTCATATCTGTCTCAATTACTCAAAAGTATCGCCCACGATACAAGATTCCGCAAGATTAAATCAACAAAAACTCAGTCTTCCACTAACACCGGTCATAATGACTCTTTTCCTTTTGCTTTCGCTTAATTAATTCCTCAAAAGATGCGAGGTCTCACAAGAGTGGAACTGTATGTGGAAAATCCATGCATCGGGGAAAAAATCTTCCACGATCTCCAAGGGCTCCGACAATTAGCTGTAAATCAGCCGCTCACTTTTGCTTTTGAATTTTCAAATCCTCCACCAACAATAAATATACCCTTACGCATCTACTAACAGATACTTTCCATTAGTGCCGTAACCTCCTTTCTCTTTCAAAGAGGACTTCTTCATTCTACTTCTCAGAATTCTCACTAAACTCAAACATGTCACGCAAAGTGAATTCGTTCAGTGAATTACTTCAATCTGATCCCTCTGAAAGCCAATTCTTTGAGGGTTTAGATGAAATAATTTCACCAGCATTAGAATTCGACACCGATATCGACATGCTAGACATGCTTCTAGCAGAAGACGAAGCTATTGAAGTAGCCCCAAGTCCACAAGTATCATCTCCACAAGCTGAACCTAGTTCATCCAAACGTATTCCACTGAGGAAGAGCTTCACCAAATACCAAGTCCAAGCATTGAAGGACTTCGTCGAGGCCTTTCCAAAGCCAACAGTTCAACAACGACAAGATTTGGGTGACCAAATAAAGTTAACGTTTGCACAAGTCTCTGCCTGGGTGATAAAGCATCGACCCCAAGCGCCTGCCCAAACAACTCGTCAACAAAATTTTCTGCTGAGACAGAAAATCAATGGGCTTCAAGCTCAACTTAGTCAGTATCAAGCTGCATTCAGCCGAATCAACTGCAACCACTGCGGACAACGAGTTACTCCCAATAGTGAGCTACTAAAAGGGATTGAAGAGACTACCCTACAACCTCAGACTCTTCCAATTCCTGCAGTCATTGGTCCAAGAGAAAAGTCTCACATGAGGAGGGATGTTCAAAAGTGTATGTCGATCCCACATCACTCTTCTTCTACACACCAACCATCAGACAACATCAACCGTTCAGAACCTGAAGAAGCATCTGTCGTGGCAGACACAACTAAGATTTCTGAAATCATTGTGTCGGTCAGAGATGAGCTAATCATCATGGCATCTGCTGCTGCGCCACTGTGGATCTCTGCACTCAAATCCAGTTCTGCCACGCTTCATGAGTTCCTGAATGAAGCAGAGTACAAGAGAATCTTCACTAACGGTATTGATCTTACTCCCACTAACTTCCAAACTGAAGCTTCTCGCTACACAGCCACAATTCCCCTCAGTCCTGTCGTACTCGTGAATTTCTTTATGGATGTGGACCAATGGTCCACCATATTCAGTAGCATCATTTCAAGGGCGAGTATCCTTGATGTCTTATCAACAGGGACTACTGAAAGCTACCACGACACCATCCAAGTCATGACTGCTGAGTTCCAGGTAACCACTCCATCTGTCTCCACCCGTGTCACTCACTTTGTGCGTTATTGTCAACGACAAACAGAACAGAGTTGGGCCATAGTTGATGTCTCTGTGGAGGGTTTAAGCTCAAATCTGGGTCCACACCCCAGATCTCAATGCAAGAAGCGTCCATCCGGATGCTTAATCCAAGATTTGTTCAACGGCAGCTCTCGTGTCGTATGGGTGGAACATGTTGATGTACAAGATCAACTCATGCACCAAACATACAGAACGCTAGTGGAGTCAGGCTTAGCCTTTGGAGCAAGGCGATGGGTAGAAATACTGCAGAGGCAAGCAGAACGATTCAACTATTCTGCGGCTGTCACTTATCCACCCCAAGACTTTTGTGTCATACCCTCGGTGGAAGGAAGGAGAAACTTGTTGCAGATGGCATGCAGATTAGTGACGGATTTTTGCACAAGCATCGGCAACTCTACTGCTCATGAATGGAAGATAGCTGAGCAAACTAAGTTCAAGGGTTCAGGGGTAAGAGTCTCCACCAACAAAATCTGGAATAGGCCGAATAAGCCTCATGGTCTTACTCGAACTGCAACTGCAATATTCCAGCATCATGTCTCTCACCGAAAGCTGTTTGACTTCCTCACTGACATACAAACTCGGAATCAGTGGGACCACCAAGCATTGGGCAAGACAGTCCATGAGATTGCACACATCACGACGGGTCAAGATCCACGCAACTGTGTCTCCTTGATGCAAATCGACGACACATATGTACTCCAAGAGAGTTGCACTGATTCAACAGGGTCATACGTGATTTATGCCTCTATCAGTCAGTCAACGGTCCAGAAGTTATTAGGTGGTTGTGAGTTAGGTACAATTGTATTTCTAACTTCGGGTTTCTCGATCCTACCTGATATGCCTACTGCTGGAAGGACAGAAGGGGTCTCAGACAATCCGTACATTGGTTGTCTAGTAACGGTAGCAACACAGATCTCTACTGAGTTACTAAAGAACAAGAAAGGGTCAGTGGATCAAGTCTGTCGTTTGATCCAGGGTACGGTTGAGCGTATTAGGAATGTAGCCATGTAAGACTATCATTTAAGGAAATGTAATTTGTACTTTATATGCTTAACAGCATAACAACATGGCAGAGTATCTAAAGGGAATCCGCCGTGATTGAGCCATCACTCAATTAAACACTATGTGTTGTTGGGTATTTAATGTAACAATTACATAGTCGAGTTCACTAACCTAACATTTTTGAGGTGTGAACACTGTAGAAGAGTGAAGCTGTGCATGCGTAGTGAGCTATGTATGTAAATGATGAAGCTTGGCATGCATAACTTGAACATGGTCGTCAAGTAGGTATGTTAATTAATGAAGCCACCATTGTAGAATCATAATTAATCATAGATAATTCATGAAGCTGTGCAGTGCTCAAGTTGGTAACAGTGCTTGAGCTGGTAGCAATGCCCGAGCTGGGAGCAATGCTTGAGCTGTGAAGAGTAGACCCAAAAGTGGGCTTCGTCATTGCACGACCAATTATAATTAAATGAAATCAAATTTCAAGGTGCACTGAAGAGTGCTTTCAATCGTTGCATGTGAAGAGGAATGGATGAGATGTCAGACTTGCATGTGAAGGATGCATAATTTATGAAGTAGTAGAAGTCATCAGGCTATAGAAGAGTGGTAGAGTGCTTGAGGTGGTAGCAGTGCTTGAGCTGTGAGGAGTGGGCCGAAAAGTGGACCTTGAGGTGTTGAATTTATATAGTATTTATGCTAAGAGGATGAAGGTATAAAGATGGGAGCTATGCTCTATTACCTCGATATTGCACGACCAAGCATAAGAAAATAAAATAAAATTTCAAGGTGCACTGCCGAGTGCTTCCATTCGGTAATTGAAGAGGAATGAAGTTTATGCTCTAACTGATGAGGAATGGATGTGTACTATAAAGTGGAGCAAAGGCATTGGTTGAGAAACTTAATTAACGGTAGAGAGGTCATATTTCATGTGAAGGGACCAATGGGACGTTTCAGTGAAGGGTGAGAAGACTAATTATAACAAAGTTTAAGTTAATGTGGATATGGGCATAACTTTACGTGGGGGAACATCATGAGTGTAGAACCAAGTGGTATAATTGAATAATGAACCCATGGCATGTGCAGACTCCAAAATTGAGAAAGGATGATTAAAGAAATCAAATGAGAGTTAATTGTGGGTATAATAAAGTCTCAAGAAGTCCTTTTTTATTTTTTTATTTTTTGAGCTTGTAACATGGAAGAGCAGACACTAAGTGGTGGGGGTAATAAACAAATAAAAAAGAAAGCAAAAACGTACCACTTGTGGCACTTTGACGTTGCAAATATATATCTTGACCTAATTGAGTTTTCCCCAGATTTTTCAGCTAGTAATCTGGGAGTTTGAATAGGATCGGCTTGTCGAAACTGCAGATGTCAAGAAAGAAATAGCCAAGCTAAATACCTGTTAGCAGCTTGAGGTTAGTTTCCTAGCTTAATTTGAAATGCACTATTCTGGGTACGAAACTGTAGACTAGGTTATTGACGAGTAAATGGCTATGATAATTGAGGAAAATAACTTCAGAAAGCTTCATGGGTATTTCTCTTATATTACCAAAATTCAAATGATGCCGTCCAGTAGTGTATTCATGGAGGAAAAAATTTCTAATGATCATATGTATGACCACGTGTGCACAAGATTCTCTCAAATTGTTGAGCACATGGCTTGTCTTTATCCACCTTAATTGCTCATATGTAATGCATAATTGATAACTTGTCTCAGTGACTTATTTCTCCGTTGTGCTCTGCATACTGGTAGTATTCATCTTGTACAGTCAGGACATGCACACACCACTATCTCCTGTAGTCTTGTATTTGCATAGACAATCATTTGTTCATCTCTAGAATAATTATCTTGTAGGAATTCTTGTTGTAGAAAAAACTCATGAGTGGTTAATTTTTTGGCTGAATGTAGTATCAATGTCGTATATGGAAGATCAAAGTGATGATGAACAAACTATGTCTAGATGCTTATATGAACAAGACTATGAGTATGAGGTTGAGGAAGGTGAAATGGAAGATAGTGAAGTGAACGGTAGTGAGGATGAAGAAGTAGAGGTTGGTCTAGGGAGAGATAATGAGGGTGGTTTTACCATTGACAAAATAGCAAACCAAATGAAAAAGAGCGAACTTAAAGTTTTAAGGCATCAATATCAGATACCTAGTTCTATTGGAATAAGGTTACCTAGAAAAGATGAAAAACCCAGTCAACCGCCTGATGGTGAAGTATTAATCCATCCTGCCTTTTTTCGTTGTGGTTTTAGACTTCCTCTGCATCCTTATTTGCAAAAGTTTGCATGTGCCTCGGGTCTTGCTCTTATGCAATTAAATCCAGAAGTGATTAGAGTAGCAATTGCTATGTATATTTTGTGGAAGGAAAATGGTATAGGGGAGCCATCTTTCCATCAATTCAAGAACCAAGTAGACTTGAAGATACACCCTAGGAGCATTGGTTGGTGGTATCAATCCACTTACCCGAACAATGGTGCATTGATAATTGGGAAAGCTCATAGCTGGTCATGGAAGAAAAAATTCTTTTTTGCTTCCGGTGATTGGGAATTTGGTGGAGTCGTCCCACCTTCGCAAGATCGTGTAAAGACCCATTTTCAGAGTAGAGGTTCGTGTCTTGTAGACTTATAGTGCCTGCAGCACTTTTTATGATGAATAAATATGTAGCTTGTTGTTTGTTTGTTTCCTAAGTCCCAAATATATGTTTCTGTAGAACGTTTCACAAGACCGGATCGTCCGCCATACATAACAGACAAAGAATTGGTGGAGATTGCGTTTGTGAGAACGAAGGTCAAAGAGATTGATAGGTCTAAGCAAACTTTGCTTACCCCGAAGAACTTAGAGAAGTATAACTTTATTCGACCGAAGTCTAGAGGTATGCTCTATTGTTTTTGCAAATGACCTTGTTGTGAATATATGTGCTTGTTCTGACTATATTATTTGATGATAGGAATGGATGCTGGCAAGAAGAAGACATCCATGCTTCCCCGTAAAAGCAATGAAGCTTTGCTAAGAGCGCTTGAAAGGCGAGGTGCGGGTCCAAGCAATGCTCACCATAATAGTTTAGCGCCTTTGCAAATTTCTTCTCCCTCATCAGAGGTAGTGGTGATTGACGAATCTTCCAGCGAGAACCAAAGGAGTGGACCTACTCTTGAGGCGTCAAGCCCGAAAAGAACAAGGGTCCAAGATGTAGCTTATTCTCCTAGCGACCACGTATCCATTGATGTCCATCCTCAACTTCTCAATTTTCTTCAAGCTGTAAGTCGTGCAATCCGAGAACCTGAGAGGAGTCGTCTAGAAATTGGTTCTCAAAGAAAGATGGCGGAGAACTCCTTTATCACCACCATTGAGGTAAGCTCTCTTTTTTTTTTTTTTTTTTTTTTTTTTTTTGTTATGGTTCAATAATACGATTTGATGATAGGCAGCACTCCTTCAACATGAAACTCATCAAGGACTGCTCAATGATCTGGATAGCAAGAAACGAATCATAGTGGACCTTCAGAGGAAGCTAGCGGAGGAACGTGAGGCATTTGAAGTTGAAAAGAAGAAAATTCAAGATGTCCTTAGTCAAGCGCAAAACGAGCTCCATGCCAAAGATAAAGAGGCTGAAGGGTTGAAAAGCCAAGTGGTGGAGCTATCCTCCACTGTCTCAGATTGCACTCACCATGTTGAAAATGCTGAGACGAAAGGGTTCAATCGTTGCTTGAAGTTTGTGGAGAAGATATACAAGGATAGTCTTAACTTGAGCTTGATGTATGATGCAATCAAGAATGATGAGGTGGGCGAGCTTAGTGATGATGATGATGAGGAAGCCCACATGGAGGTCGACGTATCCAATGCTCTTAACAATGGTCCAAGCATTTGATTTTTGTATTTGTTTAGCCGTTGAAGGTCTTGAACACTTCTCTAGTTTTGTCTTTTATGGCTTCTATTTTCTGTAGAATTTTATCTTTTGTGAAGCATTGCTTTCATAATGATTTTATGAAGACGAAATTTATGAAAGAGTGCCTTTTATTTATTTTTATTTCACAATTGAAGACTTGGTAGAATACATCATATGATTAGTAGGACTCATCCAGGTGTTATTTGTGCTTCATTGATAGTACCTCTTGAGGTGCTCTGCATTCCAAGGATGAGGGAGTGCCTTTCCATTCATGTCCTCCAGCCTGTAGGTCCCTGGACGTACTATTGCAGTCACAACATAAGGCCCTTCCCATGATGGTCCGAGTGTACCTTGACGACTATCTTTTGTGTTAGGTAAAACCTTGCGTAGCACCAGGTCGCCTACCCCAAAAACTTTTGGCTTTACTCTTGCATTATAATAACGAGCAATACGCTGTTGATAAGCTGCATTCCTAATATTAGCTTCATCCCGTCTCTCCTCAAGTAGATCAAGGTTGAGCTTCATTTGGGCATCATTCTCCTCAAGTTTAAATGCTTCTAATCGACAAGTGGTCATGCCAATCTCTACAGGTACCACTGCTTCTGAGCCAAAAGCAAGAGAAAAAGGTGTTTCTCCTGTGGCTGTTCGATATGAAGTTCTATATGCCCATAGAACATTGGGCAGCATCTCAGGCCAGGCTCCCTTAGCTCTATCAAGTCGGGTTTTGAGGTTCTTCTTAATGACTTTGTTGACTGCTTCAACTTGACCATTGGCTTGAGGATGAGCTGGGGAGGAAAAAAAGTGTCTGATGCCAATCTCTTCACACATCTCCCTGAATTTAGCATTATCAAACTGTCGTCCATTGTCAGTGATGATAGCATAGGGTACTCCATACCTACAGATGATGTCCTTCCAGATGAAGGCTTTACATTTGTGTTCTGTGATGGAGCTTAAAGCTTCTGCTTCGGCCCACTTGGTGAAGTAATCGACAGCGACAATGGCATACTTGGTAGCTCCTTTGCCCTTTGGCATTGGTCCGATCAAATCAATTCCCCACTGAGCAAACGGATAAGGACTGTTGAGGGATGTCAACGGTTGGTGTGGTTGACGAGGTATGGTGGCAAATTCTTGGCACTTAGTACAAGTTTGTACAATCTTTTTAGCATCCTTCTGAAGAGTAGGCCAATAGTAACCTTGTCGTACCGTCTTATGAGTGAGAGATCGAGCTCCTGAGTGATTGCCACACACTCCTTCATGTATCTCCTTGAGCACATATTGGGCTTGAAGTGGGGTGAGGCATCTGAGATATGGAAGTGAGAATCCTCTCTTATAAAGTCTACCATTGATGATCGTATACCTAGCTGATCGATTGCGCAGGCGTCGAGCTTCCAAGTGATCATTTGGTAGGACTCCATGAGTAAGGAAATCAAATATGGGGTCCATCCAACTCGACTCAGTGATAATGGAATGTACCTCTAGTGCCTCACCTTCGATGCTAGGTCGTTCAAGAACTTCTACTGGTACTGTACGAACTTGGTCGAGGTCTGGTGCAGAGGCTAGATGAGCTAATGAATCAGCTAAAGCATTGTCTTCCCGAGGTATCTGGGTGATCTCGTACCCTAAGAAAGAGTCGAGCAATCCTTTCACTTTTGTTAGGTAAGCCATCATGTTGTGTTCTCGAGCTTGATACTCTTCAGTGACCTGGCCTACCACAAGTTGAGAATCACTGAAGATGTGAACTTGCCTGACTCCGAGCTGTTGAGCTATCCTCAACCCTGCCAAGAGTGCTTCATATTCTGCTTCATTGTTTGAGGCCTTGAACTCAAATCTTATCGCATATTTTAGCTCGATCTTCTCTGGTGATGTTAACACCAAACCTGCTCCACTTCCTCGTTTATTAGAAGCTCCATCTACATGCAAAGTCCATAATGGCAAATTTGGTCTCAGTCCTCTGTTAGTGCTGGTCTCAGGGACATCGGGCCAGCTCTTCGGTGGTTCTAAGCCTGTGAACTCTGATATGAAATCAGCCAATGCTTGTGCCTTGATTGAGGGCCGGGGCCTGTATCTTATGTCAAACTCTCCCAACTCGATCGCCCATTTGATGAGTCTTCCTGAGGTCTCTGGTTTCTGAAGCACTTGTTTGAGAGGTTGATTGGTCAAGACAGTGATGGTGTGAGCTTGGAAATATGGTCTTAGCTTTCTTGCTGAGATGACTAAAGCTAGTGCTAGCTTCTCTATTTCCGGGTACCTTGTCTCAGCATCTTGAAGAGATTTACTAACATATTGCACAGGGTGCTCAATGTTTTGAATCTCTTTGATGAGCACTGAGCTCAAAGCTGTTGGTGATAATGAGAGGTACAATAATAGCTCGTCTCCTTTCATTGGCTTGACCAGAAGAGGTGCCTTGCCCATATATTCCTTGAGGTCCTGAAAAGCTTGTTCACATTCTGAGGTCCAATCTATGTTTTTCTTCCTCCCTTTAAGTGCTTTAAAGAAAGGGGAGCACCTGTCAGTGGCTCTCGAAATGAATCTGCTCAGAGCAGCCACTCGTCCAGCAAGACTTTGGACCTCCTTCATGGTCCTTGGCGGCTTCATGTCAAGAAGGGCTTGTATCTTTTCTGGATTGGCTTCTATCCCTCTTTGGCTGACCATGAATCCTAAGAATTTTCCGGAGAAAACACCAAAGGCGCACTTTGCTGGATTCAACTTCATCTTATACTTCTTCAAGATCTCAAAGGCTTCTCTTAGGTGCTGGACATGTTGTTCAGCCTTGATGCTCTTTACTAGCATATCATCAACATAGACTTCCATCGTTCTTCCGATTTGGTCAGAAAACATTTGGTTGACGAGTCGTTGATATGTAGCTCCAGCGTTCTTCAATCCGAAGGGCATGACTTTGTAACAATATAAACCTCGATCAGTAATGAACGAGGTGTGCTCTTGATCCGGCGGGTGCATGAGTATTTGGTTATAGCCTGAGTAGGCATCCATGAAGCTGAGGAGTTCATGTCCTGCAGTAGCGTTCACCAGCTGGTCTATCCTGGGTAGTGGGAAGCTATCCTTGGGGCATGCCTTGTTAAGATTGGTGAAATCTACGCACATCCTCCACTTTCCATTAGCTTTTTTCACCATCACGACATTAGATAGCCAACTTGGGTAATCGACCTCTCTGATGAATCCTATCTTCGTCAGCTTATCGACTTCCTCCTTCATAGCCGCATACTTGTTTGCATCATAAGCTCTCCTCTTTTGCCTCACAGTCTTAACATTCGGGTTGATGCTAAGGCGATGAGTGATGATTTCTGGATCAATGCCTGGCATGTCTTCATAGGACCAGGCGAAAACTTCAGAGTTACTTCTAAGGAAATCTATCAGACCGACTCGTGCATCTGGGGTTAGCTTTGCTCCTATTTGAACCAGTCGTTCCGGGTGGTCCTCCGAGATGGGTATCATTTCTAGCTCATCCCCTGGCAGGGCTTGCTGCTTGGTTATGTTCTCTCTTGGATCCATGACCTCCTCCCGAGATTGGGAAGACTTGGACTGAACAGAACAAAATTCTTTCCCTGTTTTTCTTTTTTGCTTGACTGTCAAAGCATAGCATGTCCTTGCTTTGTGCTGATCTCCTCTCACAAAGCCTGTTCCTCCCTCAGTAGGAAATTTCATTAGGAGCATATGACTTGCGATAACAGCTCGTAGTACATTCAAAGCAGGTCTCCCAAGTATTACATTGTAAGCTGAAGGACAGTCCACGATATAAAAGCCAGTGAGGACAGTGGTCCTCTGAGGTGCTGCTCCCAAAGACAATGGGAGACGTATGCTTCCTACAGAATCAATGGAGTCCCCAGTAAATCCTTGTAGGGGGGTTGCTGCTCGTAGAAGTTCGTCCAAGGAAATCCCCATCTCCTCATAGGCAGGCAAAAAGATAATGTTAACAGAGCTACCGGTGTCAATGAGTACTCTTTTGACATCATAATTGGCAATTTCAGCTGCTATCACAAATGGGTCGTCATGAGGTTGCATGATACCAATTTCATCTTCCTCATTGAAGATAATGGGTGCGTACCCAGACCTGTGGCGCTTGGTAGCTCGATGGCTCGAGCCAATCGATAACATTTCAAAATTGCTCTGCATTCTTCGAGCATACTCCTTTCTGGCATGGTTTGAGTTGCCAGCTAGAGTCATTCCCCCTGCTATAGTATTGATCGTCTTTTTCGGTTGAGTTTCTTTATGTGACTCTTCTGCTGCTGGTTTGCTTTGAGAAGTCTGCCCAGCAACAAACTGAGACAACTTCCCCTTCTTTATCATTGCTTCAATTTCGTCCTTCAGGTCAAAGCACTGCTCCGTAGTGTGCCCATACTCCCTATGGTACCTACAATAACGACTCGTATCCCTTTTTAGCTTAGCTGATTTCAAGGGCTTAGGTTGAGGAAGTTCAGCTTGTATTTGGTGAAGCACCTTCTCGCGAGTCGTATTCAATAGTGTATAAGTGCTTTTTGGTGGCGAGTATCTCCTAGGTTGATCTCGACCTTGACTCCGATCTCCATTTCCTCTGCTTTGGTTGTCATATCGTCCCCTTTTTTCATGCTTGTTATAGCGTTGTTGATGACCTCCATCGCCTCTTCTTTTCTCACCAGTGATTGGTTTGGATTCCTTTGGCTCGGGCGCATCGTAGGTCATCTCCTCTGCAATAGCATGTCGATATGCTTCATTTAGCAAATCTGCGTAAGTTTTAGGAGGGAACTTGTTGACATGAAAAAGGAATGGTCCCTTTTGGAGTCCTGCCAACAGAGCTGTATATGCAGTGTCTGTCGGGCAACTCTGAATTTTAGTGACTTCGCTACTGAACCGATTGAGGAATGTTCTTAAACTCTCATCAGGCTTTTGCTTGATCGAGAGAAGATAGCTTGGTGGATGTCGTCTCCTTGAAGCCGTCAGGAACTGGTTCATGAAGCTTGCTCTGAGTAGTTCAAAAGAGTTAATAGAATTAGCCTTCAAAGATTGAAACCAATCCTTTGCAGAACCACTCAGAAGTAATGGAAAAGCTCGACACTTCATAGCATCTCCTGCTTCCTTGACATCCATCCACAGAGCAAAGTCACTCAAGAAATCAACAGGGTCAGTTGTTCCATCATAAAGTCGTATCTTGGGCTGCTTGAAATCCCTGGGTAACTTGAACTCAAGAATCTCCTTGGTGAATGGAGATGAGGTGGCGGCTAGGGTTAACTCCATCGGCTTGAGGCTCTTCTCAGCTTCGAGGACTCCTATTCGTGCTTCTAGCTTTTCTTCTATCTTTGCATTCATTTCTTTCATTGTTTCAAGGATCTTCTCCATGTCTGTTGGACCTTCTTTGCTCTTCTCTTTCTCATGGTCAACCTTCGAGTGGGCATCGTCATCAGCAGCTCGTCCACTCTTTCCTCCTTTTTCAGTAGTTTCTTTTCTTTCATATATTTGCCTTTTAGTGTTGAGCATGTGCCTGAGGTCAGAGTGGTCCTTCACAGCTTGGTCGTATTTTTGTTTTGATGATGATCCCATGGTGGAGTAGCCCTTAAATGGTGCACGACTTGATAAGGATTGCGTGCTCTTGGAATGTTGTTGATCTTTGGAATTAACCACATATCGATTATCGTCCATACGCAAAGATTGCTCTCTCTCTAGCTGAGCTTGTATTCTTCTCATCTCCACAAGAGTTTCATCATGCTTCTTTTGTGCAGTGGACAAATTGTCGATCTGTGTATTCATTCTATCGATGACTTCTTCGAGCTTAGCAAACTTCTTCTTCTTCCCTTTCCGAGTAGGAGTTGTGAAAACATTATGTTCTCCAGAACCTTCCATGGTAGAAAAAATAGAAACTGGTATTCAAGTAACAGTGCTTCTAGGTGCAAGAAACAAGTCGCTTCCCACAGACGGCGCCAAACTGTTGATGCCTAAAATTGGTATCAACGGTTATGTGACCTCGTCGAGGTTGAGGTCTACGAATCCTCTAAATCAGGTCGGCGTGACCTCCCTGATTGACCACCAAAGCCTGCAAGATAGAAATGCTAGCAGTGAAGGGCACCGGTGTGGTACCGGCCAAGGACCCTCCGATGCTTAAGTTAGTAGAGAAATTGGGTGTGTTGATTGATAACTCTGGTGTTGAGGATTAGCGTACCTGATAATGAGGTCTGAGGGTCTTTATATAGAAGTAGGGTAGGGTAGCATTGCTCCACAGAGCTGATTGCCCTTTACACGTAGCATTCGGCCAATGGCCTCATTCGGTCGTACCACTGATATGTAAGTGTCAATGCTCCATTAACATTAGTGGAGCACTCGACGATTAATGGAGCACTATTATTAATTAAGCACTAACATTAATGGAGCACTGGTATTAATGGAGCACTAACATTAATGGAGCACTGGTATTAATGGTGCACTGATATTAATGGAGCACTAACATTAGTGGAGCACTAACATTAGTGGAGCACTAACATTAATGGAGCACTGGTATTAATGGTGCACTGATATTAATGGAGCACTAACATTAGTGGAGCACTAACATTAGTGGAGCACTAACATTAGTGGAGCACTCCTTGAGTTGGACTTGTGGTCCATTATTAATCTCCTGGGCTCCTGGCCTCTTGGGCTTATGGTCGGAGCACTTCTTGGACATGTGATCCATTATTAACCTCTTGGGCTCTTGGCCTCTCGGGCTCACAGTTGGAGCACTCCTTGAGTTGGACCTGTGGTCCATTAGCATATTTAACCTCTTGGGCTCTTGGCCTCTCGGGCTCATAGTCGGAGCACTCCTTGGGTTGGACTTGTGGTCCATTATTAACCTCTTGGGCTCTTGGCCTCTCGGGCTCATAGTCGGAGCACTCCTTGAGTTGGACCTGTGATCCATTAACATATTTAACCTCTTGGGCTCTTGGCCTCTCGGGCTCATAGTCGGAGCACTCCTTGAGTTGGACCTGTGATCCATTAACATATTTAACCTCTTGGGCTCTTGGCCTCTCGGGCTCATAGTCGGAGCACTCCTTGGGTTGGACTTGTGGTCCATTAACATATTTGTGGACTTCTTTGTAAGTGAGGACCTCCTGAAGTATTTCTTATACGTGGAGCTTCTTGACATGTATGATCAGCTTGGTCCTTGGGTAATGTTACCCTATCAACAGAAGCCACGTGTGGTATCCCCACACGGGTTTAAATTCTGTTGATTGGGGCTTGTCAAGGGGAGGAAGCATTCTGACAAGATCTCCGACTGCAAATTAATCATAGGACTTAAGAAGTCTTAGAAAAACTGTAGCATTTTGATAAAAAAAAAAATGAAGCCACGTAAAAACAACTAATTAATTTTATGTAAAAACAAAAGTATTACCAAAAGAAGAAATATCAACAACAGTGGTTAGCATGCCAACATCGAAGAGCATCCTTTTTTAGGGAGCATGTAGTAATATCCTGATTCCTAAACACAGAAACAAATTTGATTGGATACTTCTTTTTTTGTTATACGTGAAAGAATTGGATTGGATACTGTAGTCTTAACCAGGGACTAAATTCCCACAACTGAAATCAAGCAATGGTTTTGGTTTTGGTTTTGCCTCTGGGGATTATATGTTGGAAAGTCTAATCTAGGACAACAAAACATTAATTTAATCCAGCATCCTCTTTCCTTTGGGAGATATATATCCCCAAAGAAGTCAGCTTTATTTCCCACCAGAACAAAAATACAAGTTCACAAGTCTGTCAGATACTACAAAGCTTTATTCAGAGGAAAAGAAGGAAGAATGTCAAGTACTGAAGGAAAGGTCATATGCTGCAGAGGTATCACGGTTATCATAAGAAATTTTTTAGTGGAATTTAGTTCATATGGATAGGATCTTGCAATTTCTGGTTTCTTAGATTTATTGAGTAAAGGGTTAATCAGCTTTTGTTTGTGTACGTAGCTGCTGTGGCATGGGAAGCAGGGAAGCCATTAGTGATTGAAGAAGTAGAGGTAGCACCTCCTCAGGCAAATGAAGTTCGTGTCAAGATTCTTTATACCTCCTTGTGCCATACTGATGTATACTTCTGGGAAGCCAAGGTACATTTTTTTTTTTACCTAATTTGAGAAGACAACAGCCATGAAGTTCAAGGGAAAGCGGAAAACTTTCTCTTTGTTGAACAGTCTAATTTGTTATGTTTCCACAATGATTGCTTATGCGGACTCTATTGAAAATTTATAGTTTAAATTGACAGTCTAACAACATAATACAATGTGCCGGGAAATATATGACACACAAAAAAATTACTCGTATATATAATATAGCACACCAAATCTAAAATGGGGTTTTCTATATTGCAGGGACAAGACCCTTTATTTCCTAGGATTTACGGCCATGAGGCAGGAGGGTATGTAAATGTCTATCTACTTGTTATCAATTTAATATACAGGACATTGAACATTATGCAGAAAATCAGAAATTATGTCCATTTCAATCATAACTTATGAGGACTTTGCTAATATTGTCAATAATTAGGATTGTGGAGAGTATTGGTGAAGGCGTGACTGATCTCCAACCGGGCGATCATGTCCTCCCGGTGTTCACTGGGGAATGCAAGGAGTGTGCTCATTGCAAATCAGAAGAGAGCAACATGTGTGACCTCCTCAGGATAAACACAGACAGGGGAGTGATGCTTAATGATGGGAAATCAAGGTTTTCGATTAAGGGCAAACCCATATACCACTTTGTTGGGACTTCAACTTTTAGTGAGTACACTGTGATTCATGTTGGATGCCTTGCCAAGATCAACCCCAAAGCTCCTCTAGACAAAGTTTGTATCCTCAGTTGTGGAATCTCAACTGGTATGGAGCTCGATTATTTAGTGCCAACTTATATAACTATGTTGTATATTGTAGCTTAATGTGCCTCATTGAGAGGAATATTTATGTTTTTGGTTATATGTTCAGGTTTGGGAGCTACTCTTAATGTTGCGAAACCGAAAAAGGGCTCAACAGTGGCTGTGTTTGGATTGGGAGCTGTAGGCCTTGCAGTGAGTTTCTTAGTTTTTTTTGCTTTCTTTCATATTGACACTTTCACTGCTTGTGTATGATGAAATGTGTGCATGGTTTAGTTTAAATGCCTCTTCTGTTTTCAGGCTGCTGAAGGAGCCAGGATTGCTGGGGCTTCGAGAATTATTGGTGTTGATATGCATTCCAGCAGATTTGAAGAAGGTCAGATATCTATACATTTCCCTAAAGAAATTGTTAACTTAATTTTTTTTTTCTCTTGGTTAGTACTGCGGGATTTCTGAATTGTAACTTTGTTGTCGGCAGCTAAAAAGTTTGGTGTCACCGAATTTTTGAACCCAAAAGATCACAAAAAACCAGTTCAAGAGGTTTGTTGCTAACTTGTAGACTTCTTTTGGTAGTCCTTCCCTTGTTTAGGATCCTAAACAGGTCAAATTGTAAAGATGTTTTCTTATGGGTTTCTCATTAGGTGATTGCTGAGCTGACTAATGGAGGAGTGGATCGAAGCATTGAATGCACCGGAAATGTTGAATACATGATATCTGCATTTGAAAGTGTCCATGATGTATGTTCTTGAACATTTTGTGTCCATTTTCAGGTTTAATCACAAGAATGTGTTAATGTCCCTATTTGGCTCATAATAGATTGAATGCTGACTGCTGTCTTGTCCCAGGGTTGGGGTGTTGCTGTTCTTGTGGGACTACCACACAAAGATGATGTCTTCAAGACGCATCCAGTAAACTTTCTGAACGAGAGGACTCTCAAGGGTACCTTCTTCGGAAACTACAAGCCCCGGACCGACATTCCCTCCGTTGTGGAGAAATACATGAACAAGGTAAGCTAGCTTGCAGAAGCTTAAAGTTCCTCTTATATTTTGTTCAGCTTGCATGTACTCATCAATCAATTATACACTTGATGTTCTAGGAACTGGAGATAGAAAAATTCATCACCCATCAAGTCCCATTGTCAGAAATCAACAAAGCGTTTGACTACATGCTTAAAGGGGAAGGTCTTCGTTGCATAATCCACATGGAGGAGTGAAACTTTAACATTTGATGTTGTTTGTGTTTGTACATTCTTACTTTGCATTTTCTCTGCTCTGTCAAGTTTTGTTTACATGTAATGCAAGATTACTTTGCTAGTTTTTCACAGAACATGCCTAGCTGCTTCTGATGGACAGCTTCTGTAATTCTGTGAACATACCTATCAATAAATATTTAGTCAAAAGTGTTCTGCACTTCCAAAAATTTTATCTCATCTTCTCTGTAATTTGAGCTGGCATATACAGGGCAAGATCTCTATCATTTTATTTAGTAAAACCAGAAAGAGAACCATTATAAACATTCAAAGCCAGGGGTGTGCTTCCAGTCTTAAGTCCATTTATTGCAAATCAAATGCAAGGTACTTGCAATCTTTGCAAATCTTAGCCAAACTTTTGGATTAGAGAACCATAAATTAAACCCCTAGTTTATGGACCAAATGGTTCTTGATCAAAACCACAATCTCTATCTTGGAAAATAAAAACAGGACCCAGATTTTTTTCAACCACGATACGCGAGAAGTGGCAATAATCTGAGAAAACTTGAAACCCAAGTCAATACCACAATTTCAAGACCCAGAAACCGTGGTGGGCGACTTCTCTGAGCCAGAACAGTTGTCTAAGCGATGGCTGGAAATATATTTAGTCTGCTATTATGGGTTGGAGTTGAGTTAATACTTAATTGGCACCTTTTCACAATCATCACTTTGTCCAGATAAGAAAGAACAAAAGAATTGGATAGAAAAGTTAGTCTCAAATGATATGCTTGCCCAAAAGATTAATATTACCCGAAAAAATAACAATAATATACACTGAACCTTTATTTGTTCCCACCAAACTATGATTGGGCTAGTTTTGACAAAATAGCCAAGTCTAATATCTTAACATCAAGAGTGTCATCAACCTTGACAATTCCATCTGTGCCATCAACACCAATCAGCTTGCCAGTGGCACCGCGTAATGAGCCACCCATGATTTTGATCTTATCATTCTTCCTTGGTACGACTACCTCCATTTCATTTGGAAGTACGGTTACAGTTTCACCACTGCCACCCGACCCAAGAGCTACCCTACATGAGCCATCCTGAAGCACACAACAACATGGTTAGTATCACAAATTATTAGAGGGACTTAAAATCGTACTGTTAGTAGTATCTGTTTCAGTGAAGGCCAGGGGGCCACCACATTGTTCTAGATTCATGTCCAGATATAAAAGGGTTAACCCTCAAGTGACGACCCAAAACAGTTTCATATACCTGTTGTTCTATCTCTGGTCCTTAGCTAACAATTATGAGCCAAAAGAAAATACAGAAATTAAACATGAATGTATTACAACTTATTTGGGTCGGGTTGAAGAAAAAGGTAAAGAAGAGGAAGACGAGAGGTGGTAGAGGAATGGTCATCGTGGTGGTAACCGGTCAGCAATGGAATTGGATTGGATTGTATTTATCAAAATATAGTAATATTGTAACGTATTAACCAGAAAATAAAGGAAGAGTGATGCAAACATTTAAGATGATGATGTCGGCCAATTGTTTTCATCTATTACTGTACGTAATGTATTATAACTTATTTGTAGTTCAACAGTTCGTAGAAATCATGAGATCCCTTGACAAATACTGTACCGGTCCAAATCTCTTTGTATTTCATAATCATAGAAATGTGCAAAGTAGGACAGTCCAAGGACATACCAGGAGCACTTCTCTGACTATTCCAGTGGCTTCCTCTCCAGAATTGCGTACATTGACCAATATATCTTGCATGAACCACGGTCCTTCATTGTCCCCACCTGCTACCAGATATTAGATTAAAACTCAAACGGGGGTTACAGTGCTCTAGCCAAACGACCAGGGGATACATTGAACTTTTTGTTCTATATACATACATACATACATATATATATAGGCCTTCTATAGTAAGGTCACGCACACAAAAAAAAGTGATTAACCTTTAAAAGAAAACACACAATACACTACTGTTCATCTTTAGGTCCTTAAAGCATTATCTCTGCACAAAATCAGCTATATCGAAAACTGTTTGGTCATTTGACCTGAAATTATGGCAATCAAATGGCTAAATGATTTCCAATTTGACAGAATATTTGCAGAAAATGACCCTTGGAGGACCTACAGTATGAACAATTTCGATAATTTGACTGCAAGTCCCTCTAGTGATATTAACCGCCAGACACTCATCTGTGGTTAACAAGCAAGCGAAGGCCTCTATATGTTTAATTTAGAATTGTAGTAACAATATGTTCCTTCTATTGCCCAATAAATTCTTAAAAGGCATGTTTTTGATAAGTAAAGGACTTCATGAGCAACAAGTGTCCTAATATATGCAATGAGGAGCACTAAAAAAGGGGGAAAAATAAAAAATGAGCATGTACAATCTAAGGAAATCAAACTCTATATTCTATAACAAGAGCACACATCAAGCCAAATGAATTCCCGCTTAAAAAGAAAACAATAGACTTGATCAACTGAACTTAATCTCTTGGTCCTCAACAATTCTACCATTCCTCTGCTTCCATAAACACCCCACAGGATACAGCCTATGAACCACTACTATTAGGGATTATCCTAATCCACTGAAAAACAAAAGGACAAAACAGAGGCAGTAAAACCCAGCCCATGTGATGCAGATCAAATGGAGCCACTCTATTGGGGTTCATTATGTCAATTCAGGATTCCAAATTTTACTTTCTATGGAACTATTTACAAAGTAGGGCTACAGGGATTATTTTCTTATTACAACTAGGGTTCCTTATTTGACTTTGCATGAACTCGACAACTATTTTTCTTATTATTTTCCTTTCTGGGACACCATCCAGGCTTGAACCTCAGCCAGGAGACTATAGAAACTAAGCAAAGATATCATTAGAACACTACCAACTAGTGAAATATTAACAACCAAACACCCATCCAACTCCACCTCCAAATAGATAATAAGAGCTTTTTTTATTATTTTACTTTCAGGGACACCACAGCCAGACCCCTGGAAGCAGCTGGATTAACCACCCTTCCACAAAAATGAAAGAAAGATAATATTAGAGACTACCAACTGGTGGAATATTATGAACCAAGCACCTATCTAACACTACCCACAAAAAGGTAATACGAGTTTCTTTGTCTTTTTCCCCCTTTTGGGACACCATCAAGACTTGAACCTCAGCAAAGTCCCAGGAAGCAGGCAGCCCAACTACTAGTTCACAACAGGAGAAATTAGAGTTTATCTTAGCATTATGTAACTATGCGAGCATATACTAGAAAACTGGGAATCAAACCTATAACAGGAGACATCATATCAAGACCACCAGTCCCTGGTGTCATTGGCTGCCCTCCAGGAGTTCCAGGAAGATAGGATGCTGAGTTTGGTGTCATAGGCTGCCCACCAGGAGTTGACGGCAAGTAAGGGCTGGGAGCATTTGCTGCAACAGGGACATAAAATGAACTACAGTAAAAAGAAATGCATAATAGTACAAATTCATCTTTAGAAAAACGGAAAGCAATTGTACCATAACCAGTACTGTCCCTTGGTGTTCCAGCTTCACTATAATTACCACCAGGAGTGTTAGCCCAACCCGAACCAGGAGTTGGAGCTTCATACGTCCGTGAAGGAGGACTTCCTGGCTGAAAAGCAAAACATTAAAGTTACTTAACACAGATATAGACTAAAGATGCATCTCTATGCAAACTCTTCCCTATTATATGCATTGATTACTCACCTGATACTGTGGGCTAGCACCCCAAGAACCAGGGTTTCCATCCTCCCAGCTATCCCTGATTTCACACCATCATAGTTCAAACAAAACATCAGTAACAAAGCACATTTGACTTCCTAAAGAGCATAATTCTGACTAAATTGTAACTTCAGTAATACCTTTCTAATTGTCAAACCATTAATGTCAAGTCTTTTACTCTTCCTTTCTCTCTCAAACTTTAAAATCACCATGCATTTTGTTTATATGCAAGTTTTCAAAACACTTGTAATATTTTGAAAGCATTTGGTAAAGACATATCATGATGCATACAAAGTAATTAGAATTAAGTATGACTAGGACACAAACATCCTCCTGATTTGAAAAAGATGATTATTTTGCATATTTCATAAGGTATCTGTAACACAGGTACCATATAATGATGCGAAAAGTGCACCAAGTCTAAATGCACATGTGACACAGACAATTATGATCTTAAAAAAGGATTTTGTTACAGATATTTCCCTTCCTTTTTCCACGTATTATGTACTTATCATGGATATTGTGCTGTCTGATTGGGCTCTAGTTTGACGTTTACATTGTGAAGTCCACAAGAACCTTACATTAAAAAAATAAAAAATAAAAAAGATCCTATAGACTACGGATTTGAATCTAAAAATCCATAATTCATTGTATTTTTCCCCATCATTCTCCTCTCAAAGAACAATCTAGAATCTTATTGTATATCTAATTTCGTGAAATATTTTTAAACCTTCGTTACAGATTTTAAACCCTAAACTTTCATATATATAAATAAATGACAGAATTTCAACTTCATTGATGCTGAAACAATCTTCAACCTAGTGAGTCTCACCATGTTTGGCAGAACTAAGTTGAACTACTTGCCAACATTCTCCCCTCAAAGAAGTAAAAAAATTTAACGTACTTAAAACACAAACCTTGCTGGACTCATAGGTGCATACGGATTCCATGCTCGGTCACGCATCGGAGTCCTCATGCCATCATGGATAGGCGTTGCTGCAAGAAAGAATACAAAGATGAATACATATATATATCAGTCATATAATACATGTCAATGCCAAATAAGATATGGTCCAAACATAATGTATATCGGAACTTATACAAGACAAGAAACTAAGTTTCTTAAATACATGAACTACAAGTTCCAAGAAACCAACCTCCAGCATCCCTCATTGGAGTCATATAAGGATGGAGCGGAGTTCGAGAAGGATGAATTGGGGTCTCACTTCCCATACCATAGCGAGGTGTATCACTAGAAAACATTTAGATTAGAGTCAGAAAGCAAATAGCGAAGGACTTAAAAAAATAATAAATAAATAAAATAACTATAGTTAATTATAATATAATTACCGATATGGTGTTGTAATAGCAACGTTGTCAGAAATACAATTCCGGTCAACTGCACGCATGATAACAGAGTTATGACCCATAAAGATACATAAAGAATGAAGGAGCCAATAAATCCCACAAAGACTTGCCTGTAACAACTTTCATTTGGGACTCAAGTTCCACCCGTACACTAGTTCCCTTAACCTCAACAACGCGCCCACGGTAGCCCTTATAGGCACCCTGGCGAATCTTTACTGTAGTCCCAACCAAACCATCATGCCCTCGTCCACCTCTATTCCTTCCCCCAACTGAACCATGATAAAGGTAAGAACTATTACAAACTTGTTCGATAGAATTTAGCCAAGAAAAATATATTACTGATAGCAAAATAATAAAAGGAGAGTTTTCACTGAACATCTGAAACATACAGTTAGTAGGAGGGCCTCCTCTAGGAAACCTCCTCGGGGACTGGGGAATAAGAGGAGGAGTTCGAAGATGATCAAATCTTGAGTAGGAGTCACCCTACAAGTTAGATATAGGATTGGAATAAAAGTATCAATAATTGAAACTAAGAACAGAAATTGGGAGAAAAAGTTCAGATCCACATAAAGAGCACAGAGGGTTTACATTTCTATCACCATTGGCACGAGATCCTCCCACAACACGACAAGAATGTGACTTAACACAGATAAAGCCCGCATGCTCTATGTGATGGCGATCATAAATGAACAAGACTCCTCTGTATATGTGTTCCACGGGACCTTGTTTCCCCTATCATGGCAACAGCAGTGACTATATAGCCTGAATCTATATAATCTTGGAATAAGGTAAACCAAGAGACGAATAAGGATCTCATCTCACCTTGGAAGGGCCCTCAACGACCCTCACAACATCTTTCACAGATACTGTGTTCTTAAAACAATCTTGCACACTAAGTTTTTTATCAATCTTGCATTTGATCTCTCTTAACTTGACAAGGGCAACCTCAGGTCTCTCAGGAACTCCCTTAAGAACCTGGAGGAGAGTAGATAATGTGAAAACACAGAACGGGAGCATCAGACAATTGCCAATTACAATCACATACCTGACATGCTTCAGTTTCAACACGTATAATTACACCGAAGCTATTGTTACTGCACCAATTAAGACACTAAATTAAGACAAATCAAATTTATATTGTAAACTTGATAATAATATGACCAAAATGGATGATAAAACAGATGACATGTGAACACAGACAAGCAACTTACTCCAGTAGCACAAGATCATGAAGCTCATAGTCCCCAATTCGGGTAATACCAGAAGTCACCTCAGAACTCTCCACAACATCATCAGCAAACACACGGAGCTGGAACCAAGCAATAATCATGTCATTTGCACATTACAATTTCAGTAGAAAATATTCCTGCAGTCCACGAGGTCCTAGATAAGGGAAAATAATCACTTACATGTTCCTTAGTTGTATCAGATAAAATGATGAGCACATGCTGATCAACCTTAACAACCATACCAGTCGCACCTTCTTGGGTACCAGATACAACCTTCACATGATTCCCAGGTTCAAAGTATTTGCAAAGTTCTTTCTCATTTATGGCAAGAGTTTTCTGCAAAACAAAATTCACAATTACAAGTCTGTCACAACAATACTCAGCAGAAAATCATCTAACAAGCAACTTACCAATCATAATAAAAACATCAAAACAAAGATAATGCATTCTTACTGGGAGGTCTTTCATTTCGGGTCTGATATGCACGGTCCCTTCCTCAACTTTCTCAACCCGTCCCTTCAAGTTTTTTAGGTCCCCCTTGATAACGATGACTGCATCACCCTTCACAAAGTGTCCTTTCTTTCTGTTTGAAAATAAAGTTGACAGACTGGCTATATCTCCTTCCCCATTCTCCCCAGGTTTACGGAACTTTTCCAGCTCATCAAAAGTGGGATGAATATTTTGAGTACTAATTGATTTCATTGATACTATTTTATACAAGAAACCATCTTTAAACATCATTTTCTCAATGTTTTCAAAGTAGTCACCCGTCATTGGATCCCGTTTACGCTCCACACGAATATGCAGTTCTCTAAGCAGAGTACAAAACACATGAGACAAACAGGGAAAGAGGTTAATCTAAAGATTTCTCATTAAAAAAAAGGGTCAAAGTGCACATACATTGGGTGGAAACAATATTGTAAAAGTAGATTTAAAATTACCTAGCTTCGTCAATATTCATAAAACGTGGCGGAGGAACAAACGCTTTCTTTTTCACAACTTCTCTGCCCTCCTGTATAATTAAAAAAATCATATCCGAATTACCAGACAAATTGATAACGATACGCAAATGACTAATAACAGATTTATAGGGAGGGGAGGTGAGAAGAACACAAAACAGCAATCCTAGGAATCATTTTAAAGAAACCATCACCTCAATTGCATAAAAATGATTGTTAACTCGACTACATGTCAAATTAGGTAACAAATATTACCAGTTTATTTGCAAGAGCTTGTAAATCAATTCTTGGAATTAATTTTACTGTAACTCTCTGCCGCACATTATCCACATCGACAACCTGAGAAAAGAAGCTTGAAGTTAGATAAAGAAACATGATACGTTTAAGCAAAAATACATTCAATACCTTGGCAAGGTCCCCTTTATATACCCCAATCTTCATTCTGACCCAAGTATCCCTAGAAATTTCAATTGCCTTGCTTTCAACGGAAAGAACATCAGTCATTTCTCTAATAGGAACAAGCATTATTTTCTGGGCAAATATATTGCGCAGACCTTTGCAAGCCTGAAACCATATCAAAGCACCAGCAAAGCAAATTACTGTCAAATAGATAAGAATGACTAAACTGCAAATAATCTGATGTCCAAATATGTAAATCGTCACAAGTTATGAATATAAAAACACATGCTTACCTCCCTCACATGGGCTTCTTTTTCCGCTTCAACATATATATAGTTCTTCAGGTGGTCAAGAGCAATAGCAGACCTGATGTTCAATTCAGGTTTATCAATATACTTTTGCATTAAGCAAGCAGCTACCTCTCGCTCTTTACCAATCTGACAGGCATAGGCACAGAAATCATTAGCATTCTATCACAAACATTTACATTACTATCAGGGTAGGAGAACTAATCATACCGCACATTTCACCATCCACAACTTTGGGTCCAAAACAGAAGGTAAAAGAGCTTGCTGATCCACATCAGTGGTCTCCTCATCATATTCCGTATGATGTGACCTTGCATATCTTTGCTGAATTCTTCTTTCCAGATCCTCAACATCTTCTTGCTCTTGCTCCATCATTGGGGGACGATGCATCCTTCTACCACCACCCTCCTCCGGTAGATCAGCTCCAGTATCAATAAAGTCTGCATAAAGACTTTTCAAAATCATGAAAAGAAGATTGCCACATGAATTTTTATTGACATATTGATTCCCATAAAAATCGTAATACAATCCTAAAGCCGACGACTCTACAGACCCTAAAAACAAGAACTATACCCTTATTCAATAAAAGACCTAAACAATCAATTGAACTCTAATAATAGAAAATTCGAAAAGATTTATAAATAACTGTTTAGAAGAATTGCATGAAATGCATGGTAGTAATTGAAGTCACTTATACTACTGGAAACTGAAGAGCAAAAAAAAAAAGAGTCAAGATAAACAGCACTTCAATTTTATCCTTGGTTATAACAGGAACAAGACTATAAATTTTCGCCTCGTGAGACACATCTCCACACCATTACATAAGTGAAAGTCATCAGCATACTCATTATTATTTCCCATCTTCCCCAGTAAAGCACAAGTCTCCTTTCTCGTGGGTTTCCTAACACGTTAAAATTAAAGAAAAGAGAAGGAAAAGAAATTGGACATGTTTTAAGCAGCAAATCTGTGATGACTGCTCTTTATCACTGGGTAAAATGGAAGCATTATTGCCTAATTTGATCAAGAACAGGAGTCCCTACACAGATGCAGGGCTATTGATGCCTACTTCAGCTCCCAGTGGAAGATGGAAAGGAGAGCCTCCCAATAAAGTCATTTATTCCCATACTCGGACCTCTTTCTAGAACTTCCTAACCTAGTAGCCACCAAATAGCCTTTGTTTTACTTTTAATAAGAAAAAAAAAACCTTTTCCACTTGGGACTTATGAGGCAACCTTTTACAAGGTCAAGTGTGCCAAACATGATCGAACAATAACGGAATTGCAGGCTAACTAAGCAAATTTTTGGGTCTTAAATAGAATCTCCCGGATGATTATCCCATTAACAATTAAGACTTATTAAAGCAGAACAAAACACTGTCAAAGGAGCTTTAGGATGCCAGAATAGACACTTTGTAAGAACCTCAGTAGATTCATAATCAAAGGAAACCAACAATACAAATACACTACCATCCCTGAATCGATTTCAATTTATAAACAGAATTTCCCCACCTACAAATTGTGGCCAATTCGCTTGTAAACCTTATTCCTACCCAATTCCAATTCGTATCGCAAAATGTCTAAGAAACATGAACAGAAACTCAATTCAAAATTAAACGAGATTAGTAGAAGGACTAGCAAAGCGTACCGTCCTCGCCTTCGTCCTCCTCTTCCTCCTCATCGGAATCAACGACCGCTTCGAGATCAAGAAAATCCGCACCAGAGGGCTTCTTTTTGCTCCGCTTACGACTCCCACCACCACCGCCACGATAGGCGTATTCCTCATCATCGTCATCCTCCTCTTCCTCCTCGTCATCCTCCTCTGCCACGTCGTCTATGAAACTCGATCTCCTCCGCTTCTGACTGGACCTTCGTCCTGCTCGCTCCTCCTCCTCTTCTTCGTCTTCGTCGTCCACGTCTTCCAGACCTTGGTCCGGGTCGTACTCCTCCTCATCTGGCTCCATCTCATCATCGTCTTCGTCTCTGTGACGGGGCATGGTTTTGGGGTTCTAGGGTTTTGCTAAGAGAGTAGAGTGGTGGTGCTTATGCAAATGGCGATTGCAAATTACCCAGGAACTCTTTGTTTGCGTCTGGGATGTTTGGGTGGAAGAAAGGCTTTGTTTTAAGTAATTGGGCTTTTAGATGTGGGCAAGGGTCGGGCACACTCGGGCTGTATTTGGATGTCTCCTTGGTCCGACGTGTCGTCTATTTTCTTTTTCTATTTTTTCTTTTTTTTCTTCTACAAAGAGAATTCAATTATACACTTATCCTAAGAGGTCGAACTCAGGATCTCTCTTGAGACAACTTTAGTGTTAAACGACTGCACCAACCACCTTAGAGTATCTCCAACAGAGTAGTTAAAATGCGTTTTTAGTAATATTATAGCTATTTTGTATCAAAAAACAGCTCCAACAGAATAGCTAAACTAAAGTTAAATTTAACTTTTTGTTAAACTAGTAGCTAAATATAGCTAGAAAATCTGAATAGCTAAACCAATACCTATATTTCTCTTTCTCCAAGTGTCAATGCATTATTTGATGAAATTTTTTATATGACTACAAAATAGCTAGTGTTGTTGGAGTGAGATTGTTAAATTGCTAGCTAAATCTCATTTTTCTAGGTATTTTAACTTTAAAAATGGCTATCATTGTTGGAGATGCTCTTAGATACATGAGTCTTAGTGAGGGCCAAATGAATTATTTTTTTGCTTCTTTTCTTTAGTACTCAGCTCATGTGCAGCAAGACAAAGTTAATAAAAAATATAATAATAAATTATTTTTATTAACTTTGTCTTGATAAAATAATAATTTCATAAAAAAAATAATAATAAATATTGTAAACAAAAATTCTGAGTTTGTGCAAAAACATTAAATTGTAAGAGCAAGTTCACCTATTAGGTCAAGGTAACCGGGGTACTGAGTTAGATATTGTTTATTCACTTTTCGTGGTTGTTTCCACCCGTTGGGTCAGGGTCAAAGTCACAATTTTTTTTTTTTTCGATCATTTAATTCATTTTAATTTTTTAAAAAGATATCATGCATGATAAACAACAATATTAGAAAAAAAAACTACTAAATACTAATTATGTTGATGAAAAATTAATTTTTTTTTTGTGAAAATTATAATGAAAAATATTTTAAGTATTTAAGAAGAGAACATTATTGATCCAATGGCTAGCAGTGCTTGGAGGCTTGGAGGGTTGGAGGGCAGCACGTATTGCAAGTTGTAGGTCATAGACATCAGCCACGTTAACAACTTGCCACACTGGTAACTAGTCTCGGGCTTGGGCACAAAGAGACCGATGCCTCGTCCCAAGTCACTTGTAGCTTGGTCTTCCTAGGCTCCTTGGAAGCAAATTTTGTCAAAAAATGGCTAGATCTATGTGGCAACCGGTCTTCACAATACCAGTGGACTTGATATAAGGGAGGTGAAATACATATTATTTGTTAAATTAGAAACTTAAAAACAAGTTCGACGTAGGACAAAAAGAACACGAATCAAGTAAAGAAAAATCTAAGAATAATAACCACTGTTTAAGTAAAGGTGCAATCAACCACAAGACAGAAAGTAAAGAAGAGAGCAAATAGCACAGGAATAGAGAGTATCTTTATTAATGAATAGGTGTCTCTATATATAGAGAAACACAAGGGTACAATCCATGTCCTAATAGGACTTCTATTCAATATGTAATCCATATGCTATACTACCTAATCTAATCCTAGGTTGACAAGGCACACACAAAGTAGGTTTCCTTCAACACTCCCCCTTGTGGCGTCAACACTAGGTGGTGCTCCTCACGTTGTCTCATTAAAAACCTTGCAAAGTAACAAAAACCCAGTGGGATAAAAATAACCTTGGTCGAAGGAAAAAAGAGTACAACACACCCTTCACATCTGAAAACTTTGCATGGACACTAGACTCCCCCTCAAGTCTGTGTCTCCCCATGATTTCCACAATCATGGGAGGTCAGATAACTTAAGCAAACCAATGCTTTTCACATGCTTCTCAAATGTGGATTTAGGCAATGACTTAGTAAATAAATCTGCCACATTGTCCTCAGAACGGACTTGATTAACCTTAATCTTAAGGAATTTCTGCTGTTGCTGATTATAGAAGAACTTAGGCGATATGTGCTTGGTGTTGTCACCTTTAATGAAACCTTGCTTCATTTGTTCAATGCAAGCGGCATTATCCTCATAAATGCATGTAGGTTCATCGGTGGTTGACCTCAAACCACAAGTACTTCTTATATGTGTAGATATGGACCTCAACCATATACACTCACGAACCGCTTCATGGAGAGCAATAATCTCAGCATGGTTCGAAGAAGTGGCAACAAGAGTCTGTTTTGTGGACCTCCAAGATATCGCGGTGTTACCCATGGTAAATACATAACCAGTTTGGGAACGACCTTTATATGGGTCAGAGAGATACCCAGCATCAGCAAAACCCACCAATACATCACAAGGATTTTGTGAATATCGGACAGCAGCGCCCGTGCGATCGATCGTGACATCCTGCGATCGATCGCTCGACGGCAGGGGCTTGGTACGATCGATCGTGGAATTCCCTGCGATCGATCGTCCGACGGCAGAAGGTACGGGTTCCTCACCCATTCTGCCATATTTTCGAGACTCTCTGTAGGGAAAGAACAAACCCATATCAATCGTACCCTTCAAGTAACGAAAGATAGTTTTTATGCCAGTCCAATGACGTTGCGTGGGCGCAGTGCTAAATCTAGCCAACAAGTTGACAGCAAAGGAGATATCGGGTCTTGTACACTGTGCCAAGTACAATAATGCGCCTATTGCACTTAGGTACGGTACCTCAGCCTCTAAAACGTCTTCACCATCATCCTTTGGGCGAAACGGATCCTTCTTTGGATCTAGACTGCGACCAATCATGGGAGTGCTTACAGGATGGACTTTATCCATATTAAATCTCCTGAGCATCTTTTGGGTATAAGCTGATTGATGAATCAGGATCCCACTACTACGGTGCTCAAGTTCTAAACCGAGACAAAACCGTGTTTTCCCAAGATCTTTCATCTCAAACTCAGATTTCAAGTAGTCAGCGGTTTCTCTTAGTTCATCAAGAGTGCCTATAAGGTTCATGTCATCAACATAAACAGCTACTATTGCAAATCCGGAACTTGTTCTCTTAATAAACACGCAGGGGCATAAGTCATTGTTCACATACCCTCTTCCAAGCAAGTAGTCACTTAGACGGGTATACCACATCCGTCCGGATTGTTTCAATCCATATAGTGAGCGTTTCAACCTTATTGCAAACGCGCTCCGTGGTCTGGAGCCACTTGACTTGGGTAACTGAAGCCCATCAGGGACCTTCATATAAATCTCTGTATCTAGATCCCCATAGAGATACGCTGTGACCACATCCATAAACTGCATATTCAGTTTTTCGGAAACTACCAAACTGATAAGGTAGCGGAACGTTATAACGTCCATTACGGGAGAGTATGTTTCCTCGTAGTCGATTCCAGGGCGTTGTGAGAAGCTTTGCGCCACAAGGCGAGCTTTATATCTTATAATCTCGTTTCTCTCATTACGCTTTCTAACAAAGACCCATTTGTATCCAACAGGTTTTATTCCAGAAGGTATTGGCACAACAGGCCCAAATACCGTTCTCTTTGTTAGTGAGTCCTACTCAGCCTGGATCGCATCTTTCCATTTAGGCCAATCAGCTCTAAGTTGACATTCATCAACAGAGCGGGGTTCAATATCATCAGTCTCAATCAACTCTCGTGCACATGCATATGCAAACACATCATCAATGATGATGGAGTTTCTATCCCACGTCCCATGTATACTAGTATAATTAATTGAGATCTCTACATTCTCACGGGTAGGTTCTAACGACGGGGCGTCCCCCGAAGATGTCTCTTGGACATAACCATAATCCGGAATGTTTTCATGGGACGGATTTTGAGTGTCAATGATGAGAGGGTTATTGGGTGCCATCACAGCCCGCTTCCTGGGGCGTGAATCCCTCGAACCTGGTGGTCTCCCACGCTTCCTCAGCGGAGCCACGGCCTGAGCCACATCACCACCATTGCTGGCAGTGGCGCCACCAGCTGTCCCTCCTATAGGGTTAGCTGCAGTAGCGACTTTGAGTCCAAGTCCTTGTTCAGGTACTTGCATCCTTGCAGGTGCATTTGCAGCTGGTATATGAGATCTAGTCACTTTGGCAAGGTCAGAGAAAGCGTCAGGAAGAGAGTCTGCGACTTTCTGAAGATCTATAATTCTACGCACTTCTATTTCTCTTTGTGCAGTAGGGGGATCATGATGAGACAGAGTGGGGACAGGCCATGACAATTCTTGTCGTTCCTGTTGAATGTGTACATTCTTATCTCCCCCGAACGACGGGAAGACTGTCTCATCAAAGTGACAATCCGCAAATCTTGCGGTAAATAGATCACCTGTCAAGGGTTCTACATAGCGGATTATAGTTGGTGACTCAAAACCAACATAAATGCCATTCGTCTCTGAGGACCCATTTTAATACGTAGTGGCGGCGTAATAGGCACATAGACAGCATACCCAAATATGCGTAAGTGCGAGATGCATGGCTCGTACCCAGTCACTAGCTGTTGCGCAGAAAAGGGTTGGGTGGCTGTGGGTCTCAGACGAATTAGCATAGCTGCATGCAATACTGCGTGTCCCCAGGCAGAGAGAGGAAGGTTGGTGCGCATTACCAACGTCCGTGTTACCATTTGTATTCTCTTAATGGTAGCCTCTGCAAGACCATTCTGGGTATGCACATGTGGAACTGGATGCTCAACATCCATCCCAATAGACATGCAGTAGTCATCGAAAGTCTTCGATGTAAACTCTCCAGCATTATCAAGCCTGATAGATTTGATAGGATGATCCGGGTAGTGAGCCCGCAGGCGAATTATCTGTGCTAGGAGTTTAGCATGGGCAGCATTACGAGTGGACAATAGCGTGACATACGACCAACGTGTCGACGCATCAACCAACACCATAAAATATTTAAATGGTCCGCTTGGTGGTTGAATAGGTCCACAGATATCCCCTTGGATTCTCTGTAAGAATGGGAGAAGTACTTTAGAATCTTTTGCATAGGACGGTCTTGGTCCAAGTTTCCCTAAGGAACAGGCTTTGCAAAACGAGCGTTTGACCTTCGAGGTCTCAGAAACATAGGAGGAATTAGTTTCATCCGAGAGAGAGGATTTTTGTCTTTGCGATCGATCGCAGGGGGGTGCGATCGATCGCCCGTGCTCTCGGGTTCCTGAAATCGTACAGGAAGGAACGTGCGATCGATCGCAGGGACGTGCGATCGATCGCCCGGGCTCTCTGGTCCCTGAAACCATACAGGGTGAAATCTGCGATCGATCGTAAGATGGTGCGATCGATCGTAAGATGGTGCGATCGATCGCCCAAGCTCTCGGGTTCGTTCAACGACGCTGTCTGGAAGGTCACGATCGATCGCAGGGATCGTGCGATCGATCGTACGGCGTCGGACAGAGGCAATTTTGCCTTTTCTCATAGCTGTCTCATCTCCTTGAATCATTCTTTGATTCTTGCTTCGATTAGCTCGATAGAATGGATGTCCGTGTGAGGTTTTCAGTATACGGATCATCATATCTCGACCAGGGTGTCCCAACCTGTCGTGCCAAAGCCAAAATGTGTCTGAATCCAAGAGGTCATCTCTTATGACATTGTTTGATTCAATAGCTCGGATAGTGGTAGCATATAGGCCACTAGAGAGACACATGAGCTTCTCTAAGATGCGTTTTCTACCGCAGTCATTAGAGGTAATGCAAAGGAATTCTTTTCCATTCTCATCATGCGTTTCAGAATGGTATCCATTGGTTCTTATATCTTTAAAACTCAACAAGGTTCTATTTCCTCTTGGAGCATATAGAGCATTAGTGACATCAATTAGGGTGCCATTAGGCAAGAGGAATTGGGCATGTCCTCTTCCTTGCACAAGATTAGATGGTCCTGCCATCGTAGTCACAGATGAATGTGAAGGCATCATGTCAAGAAACAATTGCCTATGACGCAATATGGTATGCATGGTTCCGCTATCGGCTAGACATTCAAGTTCTCCGGAATTCATTCCTAAATAAGAAAGCTCATAATTAAAATTGAGTATGCAAACAACTCCAAATTTTATTAAAGATATAAACCGAATGAATTACATCCAAAGTTCCAATCTTGGTCATTGACCATAAACTAAATCAACAATACTAAGGAAAACAAAAGACTTAAGCGAAATCAGGAGTATCATCACTCTTCCCAGCTTTAAAGTCATCAACCTTCAACTTGACGTTCTCTTCGTCATCCTCTTGTTCAATGTTGTGAGCTTCCATGGCTTCGCGGTACGCTTTGTATGCATTAGCAACACTCTGAGTGGCTCTACATATCTTGGACCAATGTCCAGTCTTTCCACACCTGAAGCACAGAGATGTTTGATCGGAATCCTTTGATTGAGAAGCGTTATTCACGCGTGGTGCACTCCTCTTGAGTGGCACGGCATTAGCGCCTGTGGCCTGCCTAAAACCGGCGGCACCTTGTCCTCTTGGGTGGCCTCCTCGGCCTCCCCTTCGCCTAGTTTGGCGACTACCTTCTTGAGCAGGGCGATTATATGGACCAGTACGTCCAGAGTTGTCCCTAGGATTAGGGTTTCGCCCGCGGCGGCCTCTCTTTGAGGCGCCATTATAATGGGTCTCCAGAACTTGTTTCGTTCCCACGGGCCTCGCATTATAATTCTTCACAAGTATTTTCTCGTGCTTTTCAGCAACAGAGAGAGCAGAGATGAGCTCATGAAATCTTGTGATCCGTTTATTCTGCACTTCAATACGATAGTTCTTTGCAACTACCAAGTCAGAGACGGGAAAGGTAGAGAGGGTTTTCTCAATCAACATCGCATCGGTTATGTTCCTCTCACAGAATTCCATGAGGGATTTGATACGGAGTGCTTCCGAGTTATACTCTAGGACTGAGGCATAATCACAGAAGCGCAGTAGTTGCCACTTCACCTCTAGTTCAGGAAGCAGGGATTCACGAACGTTGCCAAACCGCTCTTCGAGTGCAACCCAAAGTGTTCTGGGATTTTCCTCATTGAGGTACTCGGCTTGTAGAGATTGGTCCATATGACGAATCATCAGGATGATAGCTTTGGCATTCTTAGCCTCTAAAGCATCAGCGGTGGCCTGTGCTGTAGCAGCAGCAGCAGCGGCGGCGGCAGCAGTCAGTGGACCTTCCACAGGTGCGGCGGCGGCCTCAGCAGGTGCAGCTGCAGGGGGCTCACGGATTGCAGAGATGCTTCCTTGAGCTTTCAGGTGGTTGCGTACATCGCGAACCCACTTATGGTATCCAATGCCCGTGGTATCCAAAGGTGCGAAGTCCAACTTGTTCAGGTTATTTGCCATCTGAAACAACAAGAGAATTGAGGTTAGTTTTTGGAGCATAAACATCTCCCACGAAAACATATATGGTTTCTGAGCTAAGCTTCAAAGAAAACGTTTTTCCATGTATTGGATTTAGGTGAAACTTTGGTGTAGTATGGTTATAACCCTAAAACTTTTCGGTAGCTCTACCTGGGCACAACTAGATACATAATAAGAGATGTCGGTGTGAGCAAGCTCCCTTAATACCACTTATCTCAAATCACACACCTAGACATACCCAAGCAGGTGAGCCTAGTAGGAATTAGGTTATGAACCATAGGTCGTTTCTTCTCTTACGGATTCCTCATCCGGAGGTAAAATATTCAATGAACTTCTTGTTCAAGGTCTCTTCTCTCTACGGATTCCTTATCCGTAGTGTTAGCTCGAATCCCCATAATTCGGCTCTTGAACTCACACCAATAGCATGATGACATTAGAGGTGCTCATGACTTACACATATCGCAAGCGATATGAAGCTCGATCACTCCCCTAATGCTTCTCATAGTTTGGATAGGTCCGATTCAAGAATCCCACGTTATAGAAAGGTGGGAGGTAGAGGAGGGATGTTGGAAGTCCCTTGAGAAAAAGAAAGGTAAATTTAAATTCATAAAGCAGCAACGTTTATAAAAGCTTACTTGGTATTCTTTTTCTTGAGTCTTGATTCTTGAACTTTAGAAGATATAGAAGATTAGCAGCAGCAGGCAGAAGCAGCAGCAGCTAGTAGGAGGAGCAGGAGCAAGCAGAAGCAGCAGCAAGGAGAAGATGATTCTTGGCAGAAGCTTCGTGCGATCGATCGTGCGGAATGTTGCGATCGATCGTGCGTCGTCCAGTAGCAGCGGGAACACGCAGGAAACCTAGGGTTAGGGTTCTAGGGTGTTGGCGCTAGCAGGATGCTATGCTCAAGGATTTTTGGCTTTTGATCTTAGGGCTTAGAGGTTCGTGCTGATAACGTGTTTAAGTAAAGGTGCAATCAACCACAAGACAGAAAGTAAAGAAGAGAGCAAATAGCACAGGAATAGAGAGTATCTTTATTAATGAATAGGTGCCACTATATATAGAGAAACACAAGGGTACAATCCATGTCCTAATAGGACTTCTATTCAATATGTAATCCATATGCTATACTACCTAATCTAATCCTAGGTTGACAAGGCACACACAAAGTAGGTTTCCTTTGTTGCTACCATTTCATATCTGTCCCGGTACAGACCCCATGACGGGTCAGGAGTAGCCCACCATCGCTGAACAGCCCACCTCTGGGCCCATTACATCTACTTACTCGGTAGGGATCCCCTACCGAGTGCACTGCTTTGACAACGCCCCAGCGGCCCAGGCATCGCCCCAGCGGCATCTACTTACTCGGTAGGGATCCCCTACCGAGCCCACTAGCAAAGCCCTGGCGGTACCCCAGCGGTACCAGCAATACCAGGCCGGGTGTACCGACAACAAGCCTTCCCCTCGGCCTTACAGGGACATCTCTCGACCCGGTACCGTGGAACACACAATCCAGTCGGTACCGGCGCAGCCACCTGGCAGCACGTGCTCGACCACTACCTCGCGGATCGCACTAAAGAATGCCCATACCGCACTAGGCACCGCCGTCCCTCGACGCGCGTGTCGAGGTAGTGGAGTAATAGAGTATTTCCTCGTGCCATGGGATGTCCCCCACGCCAGGGAAGCTTGTCTCCGACCTCAACTCATATATAAGGAGTCTTCACTCCTTATTGAGGTAAGTTCTCTCCATTCCTAGAAACTCTGCTCAAATCCTCTCGGGACTAACTTGAGCGTCGGAGGGTCTTCGGTCGGTACACGCCGGCCTCCCCTGACCTCCTTTGCCCTTTCAGGTACTCAAGTGCACTCCAGGTGCGTCCCTACCGAGCAGCTGGGAAACGGTAGGAACAGTTTGGAGTAATAGAGTATTTCCTCGTGCCATGGGATGTCCCCCACGCCAGGGAAGCTTGTCTCCGACCTCAACTCATATATAAGGAGTCTTCACTCCTTATTGAGGTAAGTTCTCTCCATTCCTAGAAACTCTGCTCAAATCCTCTCGGGACTAACTTGAGCGTCGGAGGGTCTTCGGTCGGTACACGCCGGCCTCCCCTGACCTCCTTTGCCCTTTCAGGTACTCAAGTGCACTCCAGGTGCGTCCCTACCGAGCAGCTGGGAAACGGTAGGAACAGTTTGGCGCCGCTGTGGGAACAATTTCCACCACTTAGTAACAAAAGCAACCTCACCCAGTGAGGTACTCTACCGGTCAAGCTATGACCAAATCAGCAGGTGATGGCTCACAACCCGCCAAGCAAAGTAAGAAGTCCAAGCAATCAAAGGACACAACGACTATTGCTGGTCTTGAGCCCCTCCACGAGGAAACACCGGCAGCAGTCCACTCCACCGAGTCGGAAACCCCTGAGTCCCACCAGATCGAATCTTCGATGATGGCCAGACTTGAAGCCATGATCCGGGACCTCCAGGAGAGCAACGAGCGACTACGCCGCGACCAACTCGCGGCGCAAGAAGACAGTGCCCGAGAGATCGGCCTGCTCAGGGAGCGGCTTAGCCTCGAGCATACGCCCAATCACTCGGTCTCGACACAGCTAGGGACCGAGACCCCTCTCAAACCGGCAGAACGCTTGCCAGCCAAGCCAGGGCGTGTGACCAGTCACCCCCAACCGGCAGCATCGACGCCCAAGGTCTCGTTTCTCGATGCCGCGGGAGTGGTCCACTTCCCGGACGAAGACGGGACCGAGGATCACGTTGTGATACCAGTAAGCGCGCCCGCCATAAGTACCAGCGCAGGCGCAGGGGACGAGGGCGCATTGGTCAACCTCTTCCGGGAGCTCAGCGACCGACTCAGAAGGGTCGAGACCGGCGGTGCTAAAAGTGCACCCAGCCTCGGCATAGCAAAGAAGCCAGTCGGTCCGTTCACCAGGAGGATCCATGAGCACAACCGGGACTTCAAGAGCCTGAAGATGGACTCCTATACCGGTAAAGAGGACCCAGTAATGCATGTGACCGCGTTCCAATCCGCTTACAATGGCAAGGGCTATACTGACGAGGAGTGGTGCCACGCCTTCGTCAACACCTTGACTCAGGAGGCCATGCTGTGGTTCTATCAACTAGAACCGGAGTCCATAGACAGCTATGAGCAACTAGTCGAGGCTTTCACCACCGAGTATGCCACGAAGTCCAGCTTCTTCTATTCGGTGGGAGAACTTACCGGCTTCCAGCAAGCCAGCGGGGAGCGACTGGCGGATTATATGGAGCGGTTCAAAGCTGCCTACCGGCGCTGTACCTCCAAGGACGATGTCCGTGCAGCCCAAATCTTCCGGGATGGCCTGCAGCCGGACGAGTTCCTCAGAAAGCTCAATGCCACGAGCGCTGTCCTCACCTACACCGAACTCATGAACCGAGCAGGGCAGTATGCCCGGAGCTACTACTTGACCTATGAGAGAAAGTCTCAGCTCAACGCGATGCACAAGTTAAACAAGGCCTCCGCAACCACAGCGGACCCCATCGGGGATAAGCGCAAGCAAGAGCAAGGTGGTGGCTCACGGTCGGACGACTCTCGGCAGAATGACAAGCGCAACAAGTTCAACTCCTACCGAGGGGGTAATCGCGGCAACAGCTGGGAGAACCGCGAGAATAACCGAAGATACGATCCCCCCAACCGGGAGCGAAATCCCCAACACCAGGCTCCCCAGAGCCACCAACAACGACCGGTATATCAGGTCGATCCCGGCTATAGCAAGCCCGAAGAACAGTTGTATTCCAATCAGCGAAAGCAAGGGCAGTACTCCGGCTACTCGGGCCGCGGGGAAATCCAGGCCCATCCAAGTCAGTGGCCATACAGCCAACCCGCCGGTATCAACCAGGTGGACAACTCAAGTCAGGGATGGACCGAGACCGGGTATAACCGGTACCCCAAGAAGAAAAACCCCAGGAGGCGCAACCGCCCCCTGAAGTCCAGTGAGCAGGACGGTACCGACGACGGGCTGCTAGTCTGTACAACGTTCAATAAACCCTTGGGGGACATCTACAAGGAAAACCCCCAGCTTTTCCCCCAACCATGGGCGAAGCAAGCATACGCCGGCAACCGGACTAATACCGGTAAATTCTGCACCCACCATCAGTCCGGGACCCACAACACCGATGAGTGTCAGGCTCTCCGGGACGTAGCCGAGCAGCTATACCGAGACGGGAAGCTTAGCCAATACACCGGACAAGGCAACCAGGGTTATCGGAAGGAAATCTTCACCATCAGCGGGGGGCCGACCTTATTCGGTACTTCACGATCTGAGCACAAGTCTCACGTGAAGGAGGCTAAGCAGCACCTGCAATGTTTCTCCGTGCAATCCGCACCGGCACAGAAAAGGCCTAAGCGAGACCCGTGGAAGATAGAATTCTCCAACGACGAGGAATCCGGTATCGTGACCCCTCACGACGACCCTCTCGTGATCTCGGTCAAGGTTCACACGGACCTGATACACAAGGTACTGGTGGATGGCGGTAGCTCCGCCAACATCATTTTCAAAAGTGCCTACCTCAAGCTGGACCTACCGCTCGAGAACATATCGCGGACGGTGAACCCGCTTATAAGCTTCTCGGGAGATCTGGTCCAACCTCTCGGTAGCATCTGGCTCAACGTGGAGGTCGGCCAGTACCCCAGGTCCCGAAAGGTATCTGCCCACATGCTAGTGGTAGACTGTGAATCATCCTACAACTTCATTCTCGGTAGACCCATCCTTTGTCAGATCAGGGCCTGTGTGTGCTACTACTTGCTCATGCTAAAGTTCCCTACTCCCGTCGGAGTCGCCTCCATCAGAGGAAGCCAGCCAATGGCCCGGTCATGTTATGCTCAGGAAACTAAGCCACGGCGTCCCTGCCGGGACGTGTGCAATGTCACTACCGGCGACAGAGCAGCGACAACCGACAGACCGGATGACCCCCGGGAAGGAGCAGTGATCATACAGGGCAAACCCCACGAGGAAGTAGAACACATCGCCCTGTTTCCCGAACAGCCTGACAGAGTTGTCAAGATCGGCACCGGCCTACCGGTAACTCTCCGGGGAGGTCTAATCAAACTCCTGAAGGACAATGCCTCAATCTTTGCCTGGTCCTATGCAGATATGCCCGGTATCTCCACCACCATTATCTCTCATAAGCTCGGTATCGACCCCGCCTATCGGCCGGTACGACAAAAGAGAAGGGTAGGAGACCAGGAGCGATACGAGGCCATGAAAGCAGAGGTAGATAAACTCTTGAGCATCGGTTTCATCCGCGAGGTTCAGTATCCTCGGTGGTTGTCAAACCCGGTGCTGGTAAGGAAGCCTAACGGGAAGTGGCGAATGTGCATCGACTTCACCGATCTCAATCGGGCATGCCCCAAAGACAGTTTCCCCTTACCAAGGATCGACCAGCTGGTGAACTCTACCGCTGGACACGAGGCCCTCAGCTTCATGGATGCCTACTCAGGCTACAACCAGATCAAACTTGACCCCGAGGACCAGGAGCACACCTCCTTCATGACCAACCAAGGTCTTTACTGCTACAATGTCTTGCCCTTCGGGCTGAAGAATGCCGGTGCTACATACCAGCGGTTAGTCAACCGCATGTTCTCCAGGCAGATTGGCAGAACCATGGAAGTTTACGTGGACGACATGCTCGTCAAGAGTATCAAGCAAATTGATCACCTCACCGACCTGCAAGAGACCTTCTCCATCCTCCAAGACTATGGGATGAAACTCAATCCCGAGAAATGCGTCTTTTGCGTCGGTGAAGGTAAGTTCCTCGGCTTCATGGTCAGCCACCGGGGCATCGAAGCTAACCCCGAGAAGATTCGAGCTATCCTGGAGCTAAAATCTCCTAAAACCTTCAAGGACGTCCAAAGCCTCAACGGCAGGATCACAGCCCTCTCCCGGTTCATATCACGGTCTACCGACCGGTGTGCTCCCTTCTTCAAAATACTCAAAACCGGGAAGAAGTTCGAAGGCTGGACCACCGAGTGCGAACAAGCCTTCACTGCTCTGAAAGAATACCTAGCGGCAGCCCCACTTCTCAGCAGACCAGTGCTGGGGGAACCACTGTTCCTATACCTATCGGTATCTAGGACGGCCGTGAGCTCAATCTTGGTCAGGAGCGACAATCGGGAAGACTTACCGGTGGACTATGCGAGCAAGTCTCTACTGGATACCGAGACTCGGTACCCGGAGATAGAACAGCTCGTTTTAGTACTCATGGTGTCAGCCAGGAGACTCCGCCCTTACTTCCAGTCTCACCCCATTGTCGTTCTGACCGACCATCCACTACGGCTAATCTTGCAGAAGCCGGAGGCATCGGGGAGGCTCACAAAGTGGAGCATTGAACTCAGCGAGTTTGACATAGCCTACCGGCCCAGGCCGGCAATCAAGGCTCAAGTGTTAGCAGACTTCGTCTCCGAGTTCACACCCGAACACGCCAACACCAATCAACAGCCATCGGCGGAGAAAGCGACTCCCGCCGAGGATGCCCCAACTACCGTTGGTGATCAGTCATTCGATCCAACCATACCGGTCTGGCAGTTGTACGTGGACGGCGCCTCCAACACCCACGGAAGCGGGGCAGGACTCGTCCTCATTACCCCACATACCGAGAGTCCAGACACATCTCACTTGGAGTGTGCCCTCCGGTTCAATTTCAAGGCTTCTAACAACGAAGCTGAGTACGAGGCTCTTCTATCAGGCCTCAGGCTAGCCGGCGATATGGGAGCCAAACAACTCCAAGTCTTCAGTGACTCTCAGCTCATCGTCAACCAGGTCACGGGGGACTACCAAGCAAAAGACCCCACTATGTGCCGGTACGTGACCTTGGTAAAAGACCTCACACTTGGGTTCTCGTGTTTCAGATTAACAAAGGTTCCGAGGGATGAGAACCAACGGGCTGACGCCCTAGCCAGAATAGCTTCCGCTATTGACCCCAACCCAGGGGCCTCGGTACCCATTATTATGCTGGAGCACCGCAGTACTGAGACGACACCCGTCGAGGTGAACCACTTGCGTCTCGAAGAAGCAAACTGGATGACACCAATCCTAGAGTACCTGCGAGATGGCTCCCTCCCGAGAAATAATGATGAGGCAAAGAAAGTAAGATTCCGGTCCTCCCGGTACCTCATCATCAACAGTCATCTTTACCGGCGAGCCCACTCAATGCCATACCTACGATGCCTCGGACCCACCGAGTCCCGGGAGGCGATCAGGGAGGTACATGAGGGCATATGCGGCCACCACCCGGGAGGAAGAGCAATGGCTCACAAGCTTGTTAGGCTCGGATACTACTGGCCAACCCTCCTCCGGGACGCTGTGTCATTCACCAGGCAATGCAAGTCCTGCCAATTCAACGCGCCAAATGTACCGAAGCCATCCCAGCCACTAGAAACGATGGTCAACCCGTGCCCATTCGCACAATGGGGCTTGGACCTAATCGGGCCAATGCCAAAGGGTACCGGCGGCGTTGAATATGTGGTTGTCGCCACCGACTACTCCACCAAGTGGACAGAGGCCAAGGCCCTAAAGTCCATCACTTCCCAGCAAATTCAAACATTCATCTGGGAAAACGTCATCTGCCGCTTCGGTGTCCCTCAAGTCATTGTCACCGACAACGGAAGGCAATTCGATTCCAACTCCTTCAGAGAATTTTGCCGGTGCAAGGGCATCACCCTGTACTTCGCATCGGTAGCCCATCCCCAGACCAACGGTCAGGTGGAGGCAGTAAACAAAATCCTGAAGAGGACAATGAGGACCAAGCTGGGCGAAAAGAAAGGCGCATGGCCTGAACTGCTACCGGAGGTACTTTGGGCATACCGCACCTCATATAAGGCTGCCACCGGAGAAACCCCGTTCTCCCTCGCTTTCGGTGCAGAAGCTGTAGTACCGGTTGAAATTAATTCCACAACCCACAGGATCGACACTTTCGATCCAAACGAAAACGAAGAGCAGTTGTGTCTCAACCGTGATCTACTTGAGGAACGCCGTGAACAGGCCAACCTCCGGAACGCAGAACACAAGAACAGGCTCAAACGCAAGTTCGACACAAAGGCAAAGGTCCGGTACCTCAAGCTGGGGGACTGGGCACTACGCCGCGTACGATTAAGTACGAAGGACTCTGCAGCCATGACGTTCAACCAAAAATGGGAAGGCCCCTACCGGGTAGTCGAAGTTGTCAAGCCTGGAACCTACCGGCTAATGGACTCCAACGGGTACACACTCCCGCACCCGTGGAACATTGAACACCTCCGCTACTACTACCCGTAGGTCGCGCCCATAAAACACCGGAATACATCGGTAGGAGGGTCCACACCCCCTAATGAAAATTCAGTACAACGGAACGGTCGAGCATGGCTCCCACCGGTACTATTGTAAAAGACCGGTTACATGCCGGCCAGGAGCAACGACTCCTGTTCATATATATCAAATCAGTCACTCACAATCGGTGAAATGTGAAACTCTTCTAAGTCATGAGGCCGGTACCAGCGACCCTCATGCATAAGTTTCTGCTCCTATGCTCCTATACTAACATGAGGCCGGTACCAGCTACCCCCATGTGAAACTCTTATAAGTCATGAGGCCGGTACCAGCGACCCCCATGCATAAGTTTCTGCTCCTATGCTCCTATACTAACATGAGGCCGGTACCAGCTACCCCCATGTGAAACTCTTATAAGTCATGTGGCCGGTACCAGCGACCCCCATGCATAAGTTTCTGCTCCTATGCTCCTATTAACATGAGGCCGGTACCAGCTACCCCCATGTGAAACTCTTATAAGTCATGTGGCCGGTACCAGCGACCCTCATGCATAAGTTTCTGCTCCTATGCTCCTATTAACATGAGGCCGGTACTAGCTACCCCCATGTGAAACTCTTATAAGTCATGTGGCCGGTACCAGCGACCCCCATGCATAAGTTTCTGCTCCTAAATCTGCTCCTATTAACATGAGGCCGGTACCAGCTACCCCCATGTGAAACTCTTATAAGTCATGTGGCCGGTACCAGCGACCCCCATGCATAAGTTTCTGCTCCTATGCTCTTATATTAACGTGAGGCCGGTACCAGCTACCCTCATGTGAAACTCTTATAAGTCATGTGGCCGGTACCAGCGACCCCCATGCGTAAGTTTTTGCTCCTATACTTTGACATGCAGCGTGATACTAGCGACACCCATGTGCAATTTTCATTACATATGGCCGGTACCAGCTACCCCAATGTATGCATCCACGGTGCCGGTATCAATTACCCACGTGAGACGAGTTCAAACAAGAAAGATATATATACCGGAAGACAGACCGATGTATCCAGTCCTCCCGAGTAGACACTTTGAATATTTCACTTTGAATATTTCATAAAGTGAAATTTCATAAAAGAAGGCGAAACACGCCATTATCCAACAACAAGTAAAGGCCTTATGGCCAACAAGTACTAGCTCCCGAGAGAGCAGTCCCCACCGGGACGATTGTTCAGAAATGGGTCGAAACACCCACACAAAAAAACGAAGATTACAAGGCCCTTGGCCTATACCACCCACACAGGGGGACTTCATTCCTGCTGCTGCTGCTGCGCTGGTTGGCCAGAGGTACCGGCTTCTTCGTCGATCTCCTGGAGGATAGATTTGTGCTCATCATCAACGAAGTCCTCGGTGACGGTTGGCACCGGGAGTCGACTCCAGTCTTGGGCCGGGAAGGCATCCTTGATCTTGCCAAGAATGTAAGCTCCACCCTCCATATAGGCTGTGGCCTGCTCCACAGCGCGCTGCCGGTCACGCCGGTAGGCCATCACAGCCTCCTCCCTGGCCTTCCCGACAGCCTCCTCCAGCCGCTTGTCGAAGTCGGCTTGGATCCTAGCCACCTCAGAAGCCACAGCAGCCTTGGCCTTCTCCTCAGCCTCTTGCACAAGCCTACCGGCTTCCTCCTTGACCTTGACAAGCTCAGCAGTCGCCTCCTCCTTGAGCTTGTACATGGTGTTGTAGCCGGCCTTCATGTTTTCGACCTGCCCACCGACAGAGCGTAGCTCCTCCCAGTACCGGCGATCCAGCATCAGCTCCTCGTATGCCAGCTGCAAAAGCATACACATATATAAGTGTCTGGCGCTTCAAAAAAAAAAAAAAAAAAAAAAACAAGACGGTACCTTCTGCTTGCATTGAAAGAGGAGGTCCCGCTGCTGCTTCATTGTCATGGCCGGCAAGTCAGCCAACTTGGACAGCGGGAGAGGGTCCAGCAACGCCTTCCTGGCACAGCCAAGGAACAACTTGGCATTCTCGGACTCGACCTCCCTGCCAAAGATGGCATCAGACCCGGTACTGCGGGTAGCCAGGGCGGTACCGGCACCCTCCACGGGCCCTTCAACAGAGGTCTCTGCCACCGACACCTTCTGCTTCTTCCGGTGCTCCCTCACCTGTTTGACAAACTACAAAAGCATAAGTACCGGCAGGGCAGATAAAAATCGCAAAAAAGGTTAAGCATGGGGTTTACCTCTTCCCGAGCCGTCCTCTTCAGGGACGCCACAGCCACTTCTGTGGAAACCTCGGTCTCAGCAGTTTCGGGGACCCCCGAGTCCTCTCCCTCCCCATCAGCCTCAGCAGTGGAACGCACCCGCTTGGCCTTCTTCTTCTTCCTCTTCCCGGAAGTATCAACGCCAGCACCGACAGCCTCCACAGGAGCACCGGTATTCTCCGCAGCGGCCAGCTGGGCCTCGGGAAGTGGGTTTTCACCCACGGCCTTCTTCAGCTGGTAGAAGTCCTTGCGTTCACGCACCATGCTTTGCTCGTCCCCGAGTCGACGGTACCGACGGAATTGAGGCAAAACTGCACAGCAGAATACCGAAGTGAGATTCCAAAATATACAAGTATGCATACACAAGTATACATGTGCTACCGAGAGGAACTTACAGGGACACGGGATCGGTGCTAGGCCCGAGAAGTGAAGCGAGTACCGGTTGAGAAGAACGGTGGACCTCCTCAGGACTATCGAGATGTTCTCCCGGATCCACTCAATTTCTTCCTCTTGCCTCTCGGTAAGCTTCCTCCAAGATTGGTCAGCTGCACAACACATAAAAAACAAGAGGTTAGTACCGAGAGACAAAACTTGGCACAATTACAAGTATCAACTCGGGAAGGCTATCAACCAGGAGCGTCTCTAAAGCTACAAGGCACTCTCTTCAACGGTGGGTCAGACCCCTCGGGAAACTCCCATTGACCACCAACGAAGAAGTATCGGTGCTTCCACGTCTGCTGGGAGGTCGGGTTACCAAACACCAGCGGGTCCCTGATGATCTCCGGGCTCCCGAGCTCATGAGACTCGATGTCGGCCTCACCGGCCATACCTTCCCGGACAAGAGCACTTTTCTTCAGGCAGCACCGGGTCACCTTCTTGTACTTATGTACAAGGTCCATCAACTCAGTGTCTCGGGGACATTCTGCACAAGGTTTTCCTACCGACTTGGCCTTATACCAACCCTTATCAGTTTTCGAGTGCTCCTCCAGGGACCACTGGCTGAAGAACACCGCCAAGTCTGGCTCGCCGAAACCGCAATGCCGGTACAGGGTATAGAGAGCGTCAAGACACCGCCAGGTGTTGGGATTCAATTGAGCAATGGCAAGGCCAACCTCGGCCAAGAACCTTTGCTGGTACGATGGCAACGGAATCCGTAGGCCCTCCCCGAAGAAGAATGGGTGTACCAAGGTCTCGCCCGGTATCACAGACTCACTCCTCAGTTCCCCCTTCTCTGGCAGGCGCATGGTTACCGAGTCCGGAATGTTGAATGCCTCCCTCAGGGCCACCAAGTCATCCTCGGTAGAAGCACTAATTTTCAGGCGGTCTACCGCAAAACCCGCAGGTACCGATTCCTCTGGTACCTCTTCCTCAGCAATCTCTGCCTCCGACCGAGACTCTCCTCCTACCACCTCGGTGGCCGGCACAGAACTACTACTACCGGGAATAAACTGACCGTCCTTGATTGTGTTCAACGGCTCTAGGTCTTCACCGGTAGTGATGCCCCTCATCACCGTCTCGAACATGCTTTCGATGCGGACGGTGCTGGTTCCGGACGAACAGGACCGAGTCTCGCTACTGCTACTCCCGGTACTAGAATTCACATCGACAATCTCCACTGAAGGAGACCTCTCTGGCTCTTCACCAGAGAAGGCATTGCCGCTCCCCACACTCTGGCTTTCCGAATCAGACATCTGCAAGAAGTAAACTAAGTTGCTCACCGGGACGACAATCCTAAGCCTATGCAACCTAGCTCGGTACTAAGGCAGGACACCGGTATGCAAACTACGTTACAAAAGCAGAACACACAAAAGTAAAACAGAGTTCTCGGTACTTACACTGTGAAGCGTCGAAAGTCGAAGAAGCAGATGATTCAAATACACGCTACCGGCAACACGCTCTCTCTCTCTCTACCGACAGGTTTCAGAGCTCTGGAGTGAAAAAAATTCAAGAATGAGGAGAAGTGAACTCTCTTCACCCCTATATATATAGCGGGACCTGGGACATCTGCACCGTACGACGCCAACCGTCGCTTCACAGGATGATGACACGTGTCAATGCAACGGTTGAACTCCCCATGCAGTTCCAAACCGCCCAAGAGGCGACACGTATCGCCCCACTACCTCGGCAGTTATTGCCCCACTACCTCGGCAGTTACGCCAAGCATACCAACAGGCACGACCTTGACAATTCCCTTAGAACTCGGAGCGGTTACAACTCCCTCCCGGGAGGAACCCCTTGTTCGGGGACTTGGGGGACTACGTGGGCCGACGCTAAGCGCCGTGGCTGCCACACCGACACTTGGCTACGTCCTGATATGAACTTTTGGATTAAGTCCCCGACCAAGCACTTCCTCTTGCTCGGGACTTGGGGGACTTCTGTTGCTACCATTTCATATCTGTCCCGGTACAGACCCCATGACGGGTCAGGAGTAGCCCACCATCGCTGAACAGCCCACCTCTGGGCCCATTACATCTACTTACTCGGTAGGGATCCCCTACCGAGTGCACTGCTTTGACAACGCCCCAGCGGCCCAGGCATCGCCTCAACGGCATCTACTTACTCGGTAGGGATCCCCTACCGAGCCCACTAGCAAAGCCCTGGCGGTACCCCAGCGGTACCAGCAATACCAGGCCGGGTGTACCGACAACAAGCCTTCCCCTCGGCCTTACAGGGACATCTCTCGACCCGGTACCGTGGAACACACAATCCAGTCGGTACCGGCGCAGCCACCTGGCAGCACGTGCTCGACCACTACCTCGCGGATCGCACTAAAGAATGCCCATACCGCACTAGGCACCGCCGTCCCTCGACGCGCGTGTCGAGGTAGTGGAGTAATAGAGTATTTCCTCGTGCCATGGGATGTCCCCCACGCCAGGGAAGCTTGTCTCCGACCTCAACTCATATATAAGGAGTCTTCACTCCTTATTGAGGTAAGTTCTCTCCATTCCTAGAAACTCTGCTCAAATCCTCTCGGGACTAACTTGAGCGTCGGAGGGTCTTCGGTCGGTACACGCCGGCCTCCCCTGACCTCCTTTGCCCTTTCAGGTACTCAAGTGCACTCCAGGTGCGTCCCTACCGAGCAGCTGGGAAACGGTAGGAACATCCTTCAACAACCACAAAATTTTTTCCTATTTACGACAAAATGACAAATAGAGAATTTTAAATTGTGTAACGAAACAAAAAAAATGAACAAAAAACTAAAATCTCAAACTTAGTTGCATCTATGAAAAAAAAATGAATTGATTCCCTATTCTATTGATTGTATGTTTTTACACTTTTATCCTTATTCATCTGACTTGTAAAATTGTATTGAAAAGGTTACTACGGGAAACTCAAATTTTTGGTGCAGTGAAGATTTCACATATAGTCGACGTCGGCTCATTCTAATTCCGTCTATCTCACCGGCAGATAAACCATACCGGCCAGCCACTGAAAGTCTCGATGGGAAGCGTAAACAACAAAGCCCGCCCATTTAGCGCGCAGCACTACCAGCAGCCTCTATGCAGCCGCAGACACCAGATCGGAGCCCTCCTCTTGGTAGCCACCACCGTCTTCTTGACCAAGCTCTTAGACCGCTCCTCACTTCCCTGCTCCTTCACCGTCGATCCAATCGCCACTTCACGGAGCTCCGTCCACGTTACCAACGGCGGAGAACTCCTGTGGCCCCAGCGAGGGTACGGGCCCGTCGTCGACCTCAAGATTTACGTCTACGATGAGCACGAGATCGATGGCTTGAAGGCCTTGATGTACGGCCGGGACGGCGCCATTGACTCCAGCTCTTGCTTGAAAGGCCAGTGGGGCACTCAGGTAATTTTCCGGAGCATTTGTTATTTGGTTTTAGCTCTCCATTTCCATCCATGTTTGATCCTTCAATTCCAGATACACAGTAAATATTTCGATTGTTTGTAAGAGCTGATGTACATTTTGAATTAGCTACTTTTGCAACTATGCAGACACTGTAACCAAGTCTCTAATTAGTTCATTTGGGATTTCAGGGTTGATTCATGAAATTGAATTTTATTCTTGTTTCTAGAGATTCATTACTAAGAATTGTAAGAATATAAACCTCATTTTATGCAGATATTGAATCCAAGCCGAGGTTCATGCAAAATGTCATACATGAAAGCTATTTTTCATTGCTTTACTTGAAATCCTTACGTGCCTAAATTTCATGACAAGATTTGTGTAGAATAATTGGTTTTGAGATCGGAGTTTTTGCTGAGGAAGTTGCTAAATGGAGAAAAGAACTGAAATATTGAAATGATTAGTAGAAAGTTTGTATTCTGTCAGATACATGGGTCTTGATTTTGTTGAATTATCAAATTTAGGTGAAAATACACAGGCTACTGCAAGAATCGAGATTCCGGACGAGGAGGAAAGAGGAAGCAGACCTATTTTTTGTGCCTACATATACAAAATGTGTTCGAATGTTGGGCGGTCTTAATGATAAAGAGATTAACCAGACATATGTGAAGGTATTTTCTTTGCGGTTTTATTTGAACTCTAAGTCTTGGGTGTTTGTTGTTCTTCTTTTGCATTCAGTGTTTTTCTTCATAGCTGATAGGTTGTTATGTTGCTCTCATGGTCAATTCTCACAGGTATTGAGTCAAATGCCATATTTCAGGCGATCTGGTGGTCGTGACCATATATTTGTATTTCCGAGGTATATATTTTTTTTTGTGAGTTATGTGTTCTCCTAACTTTTGGCAAAGTTCTTGTTATTGATGCTCACTTTCATGCTTTACACTGCAGCGGAGCTGGAGCTCATTTATTTAGATCTTGGGCAAACTTCATAAATCGTTCCATTATTCTTACCCCTGAGGTATTTGCTTATTCCTAAATATTTATTGTCTGCTTCAGTTTTTTTGACAAATTTAAAAGTGCAATTGATCGCCCTATTTACTGATTTCTCTATAATTGTAAGATAGATAGTATTCTACTACAATAATATATGATATTATTTCAATCCTTAGAATCCAAAAAGATTATTCTAGATCAATTCAAGTAGAGGGACTATACCATCTCATACACTTGCTTGAAAGGGAAATAAATTGCAATTGTTCCTACAAGTAAAGAGTATTGCTATATAACTATTATGTCTCAAATGCTATGTAGCAGACCAAATAGGGCTAAGTCCGAGGAACAAAAAATATGGTATAACTAATACAATAACTCATTTGACACTTTAGACTATTTATTTTACTATTTCATAGATAAGGTTATGTTCTCTAGTCAGATGTCTTGTATGTTATTGCCAGATTGTGATTCTAGATCATATATTCGAACAAGAATCAAGTGCTCATATTTAGGTTGAGTCTGGCAATTACATATTGGACAATCTGACAAGCAAACGTCTCTCTCTCTCTCTCTCTCTCTCTCTCTCTCTCTGTCTCTCTCTCGCTCGCTCGCTCTATATATATATATATGTATTATATATATTTGTACGTTAGTTTAGAAGAATGTGCCTGATCGACTTTATAAAAAAAAATAATAATAATAATAAAAAATAAAAAAGATTGAAGCTTGGTTTTGTGTGATTTCACCCTTTTTCTCCCCTAAACTGTATTTAGAATTATAGGTGTTCAGTGTTCCTTCGTTATGAGCTAAAATTTTTGGACAGTTTGTTGGTCCACTTTTCAATAATTTTTGTTGTCACATTCGTATGTACATTCTAATTTGTTCTGTTGCAAGAATGTAGTTTGGCATAAAAGGGGGAATGACATAAAAGTAGTAAATTTGTATGTTAGTGCAGGGTGATCGGACTGATAAGAAAGATACAAGTGCCTTTAATACGTGGAAAGATATCATCATTCCTGGGAATGTTGATGACGGGATGACTACAAACAGTGCCACCCTGGTCCATCCTTTGCCTCTATCAAAGCGGAAGCATCTAGCAAACTATTTAGGCCGTGCACAAGGAAAGGCTGGCCGCCTTAAGTTGATAGAGCTTTCTAAGAAATTTCCAGATAAGGTATATTCTCTTCTATTTTCTTTTAACTGATCGAATGGGGTTATCTCATTAATGGATTTTATGTATGTTCATCTACTTTAAAGCTTTAAGGTGGAGATCAGTTTGAACATAAAGTCTAGATATTTATGGAGTTCTATTTACACACTGGATATGGTCTGAAAAAAGTAGTTTGTACCCACTTATTGGAAACTTTGTGACACGAAGCATAGTTAATCCACCAAAACAGTTGGAACTTGTAAGTACAAAATTTCTATATAATTGTTTAAACAGTTATGCTGGAATTGAAGATACTGCACAGGGCGAGAAATATGAACTACAACTTCATTTTCGACCATCCTTCGATCCTGTTGATATTTATGAACAACAACTTCATTTCCAACTTCAAATTATACGATTTGACTATGGGCATTGATGTTAACTGTAATTTAATCGTAGCACTTGCATTTTGTTGAAGAGCTGGTTCTTTTACTCTTGATAAATTTTAAAATTTAGTGATTCCGTTTTTTTAGGTAGGGTTCCTGTTCATTATTGGATTCAAATCGCTGAGTACCATGTCCATACCATTTTGATTTTGTCTGATTCGACAGAATAACTTTTAATTGATGGATTTAGAATACCTTTAAATACTTGTAACTATTGATATATTGAACAGTTGGAATGTCCAGAGTTGAAGTTCAGTGGCCCTGATAAATTGGGAAGGATAAACTATTTTGAACACCTGCGCAATGCCAAGTTCTGCCTTGCTCCACGTGGGGAGTCGTCTTGGACTCTTCGTTTTTATGAGGCTTTCTTTGTGGTCTCTCTCTCTCTCTCTCTCCTTTCTTTGTGGTCTTGCTCTTTGTAGACATATAAGATAAGTCCTGTAGAAATAAAGTTTCTGTTTCTCCTACAGGAGTGTGTCCCAGTGATATTGTCAGATGAAGTTGAACTTCCTTTCCAGAATGTTGTTGATTACACCCAGATATCGATTAAATGGCCATCAACTCGAATAGGTCCTGAGCTTTTGCAGTACCTAGAGTCAATACCAGGTCAAATGCAGAACTCCAGTCACATCTTGCTTTGCTTAGTGCATTCTCGAGCATCTTGATAAAAGATGAAATGTATTTTTCAGCATATCAATCATGTTTTTTTTTGGTCTTGGTTGTTGACTTTTTCTCTCCCACAGATGAAAGCATAGACAGGATGATAAGCCGTGGTAGACAAGTAAGATGTTTATGGGCATATGCTTCAGAATCAGCTTCATGTTCTGCAATGCATGCAATTCTTTGGGAACTTCAGAGGAAAGTCAGGCTGTTTCACCAGTCAACCGAAACATTCTGGCTGCACGACGGATCCATTGTAAATAGAAACTTGGTCAAATTTTCTGATTGGAGACCTCCAATGCCTTTGCCTTGAGTATGCTACCATTAGGTTTCCTATTTTAATTTCTTTCTCCATTTCCAAAGTTCATATATGCGCACATCTTTTTCTTATTCCACTGCTAATTTTTGTTGTATATTGTTTATTGATACTTTTTTTTTTGCTTAGTGATAACTTCAAGGGTTTCACATGTTGTAATTGTAGAACATCTCTGAGAAAAATATATTGCAGAAATATATTTCGTTATACTGAATTTTGTTTGAAATATATTCCCGAAACTCGTTTTTATTCTTTTTTTTCCCCTTTTATTGAACAATATTTAGATTTGAATTTGGGACCTCCACTTGAGCTACAAGTCTACAACTATAAGTCCATTTTTTTTACTTTTTTTTTTTTTTTTGCCGAGAAGTCCATTTTTTACTTTGAAGGTTTATAAGTCTTTGATAAAAATGGAAATATCTGGCCAGACTATCAAGATTTTACTGAAAAATATGTCAGTAATTACCATTACATCGTCTTCAGTGAAAAATGACTTGCTTTCCTCTAAAATAGTCAAATTGACCCGGGAGCTATCACAATCCACAACTGATATGAAAAGCCACGTGTCCGGTTTTGAAGCAATGAACATTTTGAAAGCAATCCCGGATTGTGCACCACAAATACTCAAAAAGCCGAAGCCTTGAGAACCTCAAACTTCTACAACATTCGGTCACCAGATGACAAGTTTGCTCCAGAAATTCACAAACACTACTTGTTGGTCCTAAATTTCTGGAAACAAAGTAGCAAACCTCGAATCTCCTATAGATTACAGGAAATATTTCCCTTCTCTTCTACTTCTAAAGTGGTAGAGGAAATGAGAACAGCCTTATTTACCAGTTGCAGCTTTTCCTGGACTTATCAGCCACAAGCAATCCCCTCCAGCAGTTTGCTTGTTCAATCTTCACTCGAACATGGAGCTTGTAGAACAAAATCCGAGGCGAGTTCAAGAGAAAGTGATGCGCTTAATGGAGAAGCTGAGAAATTCTCTGGAATCTTGAAGAGAAGATCAGTGGTACTGTCTGCAGCTTCTTTGGTTTCTTCTGCGGTGTTGGGTTTTCCAGGAGAGGGCTTGGCCGTGATAAAACAAGGTCTTCTGGCAGGAAGGATTCCCGGTCTGTCTGAACCAGATGAACAAGGTTGGTATCCTCCATATATTACTGAAAGAAATGGAACCCTTCAAATTACTTTTGCTCTTGCTTTTTACTGTATGGCCTCCTTCATAGGGTAAGTGCATGCTTAGACAGGTTGGAGGACATACCGCAGACCAGATGAGAAGTCGGGAGGGCATGGCGTTGGTTGGAGCCCTATTATCCCTTATCTCTTTTCTGTTCCTCAAGATTGGGAAGAGGTAATAATCTAATCCACCAAGTCAAAAGCATAAATTGTACATGACATTGTGTTGCTAAACCACATAAATGATTCTAACACACAAGTTTTCGTCGTCACGCATCTTTTTAAAACTAATGTGTCCTGATTTTACATACCTGTCTATTTTACCATGGAATAGGTTCCAGTATCAATAGCAGATCTTGGTGGTACAGAGATCGATCTGAGATTTGGTAGCTCGAAGGAGGGACGCCTGTCCGTCATTGTTGCTCCTGTTTTGAGATTTGCAGACAGTGAGTTTTGATACAATCTGATGCATGCATGGTTTTACTACTTAACTCAATCTCTAGATATTGATATCTAAACATCACAGATTTCGATGGAGATGCAACAATTGAAAAAATTGGACGTCCAGAGACGGTAATCAATGCATTTGGACCCGAAGTTATCGGGGAGAATGTCGAAGGGAAGGTTATGAGCATAAATGTTGTTCAAGACTCTGGAAGAACATATTACCAGTATGAGTTGGAGCCGCCTCATGTTCTGATTACAGCAACTGCAGCCGGGAATCGCCTGTACTTGTTTAATGTAACTGGAAGTGGTAAGGATACTTTCTACTTTGACATGCTTCTTAGTACAAAACAAATGGCTAGATGATACCCATAACTCGAGACAGAGTAACTAAACTTGCGTTGGATTTTGTAGGTCTTCAATGGAAGAGGCATTACAAAGATTTGAAGAAAATAGCAGACTCCTTCCGTGTTGTCTAACTGAGTTTTTGTAAGCTGAGATAGGAAAAATATAATCTTCATTTTGTTTTCATACTTGTAATATCCAACAAGGAAAAGAATGGAAGTCTGAGTAGTGCCATTTCAGTTATACTCGATGCCTATACATCCAAAATTCAACTGCTTCACTTTTGCTTTTATTAAGCGGTTGCTGCAATTCCATTCTCTGCAAATGATGTCTAATTTCAATTCTCTTGGATCACCATGCCACTAAAAGTTCTATGGTAATGTTGTGCTGCACAGCTCGTTGAGTGGAATTAGTAAATGGTTATGCTCAACAGAGAGCATGATTTACCTTGAAAAGGCATTATACCCATGCTATTCGCCGCAGGGCATAAATGCACTGTGAGCAGGTATCTTTTGAAAGCCTTCGTTTACCATGTCAATTCTCGTCCTTTCAGCTTTCTCCCATCTATCAGAAGCAGCATAAATATTTGACAGAAGCACATAATGTGAATTATCGCCTGACCGAATGCTTGAATTTAGGGTGCTAATATCTTTTGCTACCTGTTCTGTAATTTCCATATCCATATAAATTCGACAAGCTCCAAGCATAGCTCCCCAAACCATGTCATTGGGTTTCATTGGCATTCTTTTAACTAAAGCATAAGCCTCTCTTAATCTTCCAGCCCGTCCCAAAAGATCAACCAAGCACCCATAATGCTTGATTCCTGCTTCCAAACCATATTTTTTCTGCATCTTGGAGAAAATTTCCATGCCTTCATCTACTAAACCACCATGCGCACAAGCTGACAGAACAGAAAGAAAGGTTATCTCATCAGGCTTTTCATTTGATTTCTCCATTCTGCAAAACAATTCAAGAGCCTCCTTGCACTGTCCATGAATAGCCATGCTTGAAATCATAGCATTCCAACAAGCACTATTCCTCTCAGTCATCTCCTCAAAGAGCAACCTTGCATTGATCAAGTCGCCACATTTTGCATACATGTCTACAAGTGCATTCAGAACAATCTGATTAAGCTTGATCCTTTTATGACTTAACATGTTATGTATATCCTTGCCAACATCTAATAGCCCAGACTGAGCACACGCAGATAAAACACTCACAACAGTAAATTCATCTGGCTCAAAGCCTTCGGCTTGCATGTTCCCAAATGCTTTCAAAGCTTCCTGGCAAAACCCATTTTGTGCATACCCAGATATCATCGAATTCCAATTCACCAAGTTCCGGACTGGGATTCTATCAAAGATGGCCTTAGCCTCCTGAACATCGCCTATCTTGCAATATCCAGAAATCATTGATGACCAAACAAAGAAATTGCGCTGGGGCATTGCCTCAAAAACTTCTCTTGCCATCTCCATCTGCCCATTGCTACAATACCCATCAACCATCACAGTCCACGTAATCACATTCTTCAACTTGGGTGGAACCTGATCAAAGAACCTCCTAGCACTAACAGTATCTCCACTCCTTGCAAACCCGGTGATCATCTCCACCCAAGTCACATATGTCCGCATTGACATCTTCTCAAACAAAAACAATGCAGATGTTGCATCCCCATTTCTCCAGTACCCACCAATCATGGCATTCCAAGTTACCACATTTCTCTCAGGCATATAATCAAACACTTTCCGGGACCCAAAAAGGTCCCCGCATTTCGCATACATGTCAACTAATGAGGTGCCAATCAATACATCACAATTCATACCAGACTTGATAGACTCTGCGTGCATCGATTTCCCATGGTTTATTGCGGAAAGAGAAGCACAAGCCTTGAGAATCAAAGGGAGTACACCCCAACTGTAGATGCCTTGCCGGCGAATTTGGGTGTAGACTAGGAGTGCTTCTCTAGGTGATCCTTGAGAGAGGTGATTCCGTATAAGCACCAGCAGAGCCAGGATTCCGACTTCCAAAGTCTCTCTTGCCACAATTTTGAACTTCCAAGTCTTTGTGCTGCAATAAAACCAAGAGAATTTAGCAAACTACATCAACACATGATAATTAAATCTACTAGCTAATCAAGTTAAAAAGAAAAAAAGAAGAAGAAAATTTGTAATCAACTTCATCACACATTTGCTTCACAGTTCACACATTTTGATTTCCTAATTCAAATAGTGAACCATATATTGAACATATTCTCAACTTATAGTCACAGATAGATACTCTCAATCTGCATCATTACAGCATTACTCAATTCTATTATATCAATATCATTATTTATGAGAATGCAGGAACATACAGGTTTTCAAATCACATGTACTCGTATCAACTTAGAATTAAAAAGTTGCCAAATTTTTAAGTTTCTGGAGAGGTTTTCTTGTTTTCTTCTGCAGAGAAATTAGTCAGTCCCAGTTACTTAACAGAGAGAAGAAAACAGAAGTACACAAATCCAAGTACAAACTCAGAGATGGAGATCGAGATGGAAATGAAAAGATTAAGATAGAGATTAGAGTCTAAGAGAAATCAGAAATCAGAAATATGAAATATGAAATAGAGAGCTAAATACAAATCTTACCTCTTAATCCTTACTCCTTTGTCGAAATGAAAGTAGGAGGTGAAATCTCGAGCAAACGTCGTATTGACCGGTGAGAGAATGAGAGAACTAGAGGAGCTATTTTGTGTTAGACAGAGCCACAGAGGGACGCATTTTATATCAAGATGGCAAATTGGTAAAAGCGACTATGTTTTTTTTTTTTTTTGATGACGTCAGTTCTTCATTACGAGTGAAATTACACTTTACAATAATGACTACCAAGAGAGGTTCTCTAGTGAGGACCACTTAAATGAGTATCACTTGAGTATCACTCGATTAGACCTACTTTTTTATTACATCTCGACAAATCAAACCGTTCAATGTTAAGATATTTATGAGTAGATCACTTCTACAAATTTTCAACAAAATTTGAAATCGTTAAAGTACTGAACTAGACCAAATAAATGGACGAACCAAATCTGTCAATTTTGAACCATTCATATTCATAAATGGTAAATCACAATTATAGATGACTTAACGATTTCCAATTTCATTGAAAATTTGTAAAAGTGATCTACTCATAAATATCTAAATATTGAACGGTTGATTTGTCGAAATGTAATAAAAAAATAAGTTTAATCGAGTGGTACTCATTTAAGTGGTTCTCACTCGAGAAGCTCCCTGACTACCAATACCAATATTTTACGAGTGAAAGACACTACACTTTCCGAAACCTATACCAATATTTTCTCGTGTACGAAATTATATTTTACGAATTATGTTTCCTGTTGATTTCTAACGAGAATAACTGTCTTCTGAACGAACAGACCCAATCACAATGGATCAAAAACTGCTGAAAATCTTGCAGAATTGCAGGTCTCTGAAAGAAGTAAAACAGACCCACCTTCAGATTTTCATCCATGGACTACAAAATAGCAGCTTTTTGCTTCCTAAGCTCCTCACTCTCTCCTCAGAACTGGGTTTTCTTCATTATGCTAATTCTATCTTTCAAAATTCTTGCTGTCCCAATGTCGTCGCTTACAACACATTGATAAAATGCTGTATAGGAAAGACGCGAGTAGATGCATTGCGCGCCTACGATCAAATGAAGACATTTAGGATTGGGCCGAATAGTTATACCTTCACTTTTCTTCTTAGGTGTTTTGAATCTTTTGAGGCACTTGAAGATGGAAAATTTGTCCATGGTGACATTGTCAAACTTGGTTTTGGTTCCAGCGTCTTTGTTGAGAATACCCTTTTGGATTTCTATGCTAAATGCGCAGGAGGGGATTTGGATTCTGCTCGCCAGGTGTTTGATGAAATGCCTGAGAGAGATGTGGTTTCTTGGAACTCCATGATTGCTGCTTACATGGCTCGTGGTAGGATAGAACCTGCAATGAGATTGTTTCATTCGGTGCCGCAGAAGAACATTGTGACCTGGAATTCTGTTGTATCTGGTCTTTCCAAGGCTGGAAATATGGACTTAGCCCATTCGATTTTTGAGAAGATGCCAGAAAGAAATGTAGTTTCTTGGAATTCATTAGTAACTGCCTATGTACGGTTGGGCAATATGAACTCAGCTCAGTGTCTATTTGAACAGATGCCTGAGAAAACAGTGGTTTCCTGGACGGCCATGGTATCTGGATACACCACCATTGGAGATCTTGAATCAGCCAGAAACATATTCAGTCAGATGCCGGTTAGAAATGTTGTATCATGGAATGCTATGATTGCAGGTTATGTTCATAACCACATGTTTGATCAAGCTCTTTCTGTTTTCCGCAAGATGTTATTAGATGGAAAGTGCAGGCCTGATCAGAGTACTTTGATCAGCGTACTATCGGCATGTACACACTTGGGGTCTCTTGAACATGGAAAATGGATCGAGTCTTATATTAAGAGAAACAAGTTTGACATGTCTGTTCCTTTAGGAAATGCTCTAATAGACATGTTCGCAAAGTGTGGAGATGTAGAAAATGCAAAAGCTGTTTTTGATAAAATGGACAAAAGATGTATAATTACATGGACAACCATGGTTTCAGGTCTAGCTGTTAATGGGTGGTGTAAAGAAGCCTTAGCTCTCTTTGAAACAATGTGTTTAGAAGGACTTAAACCGGATGATGTGATTTTCATTGCTGTTCTATCAGCTTGCACTCATGGAGGGCTGGTGGATGAGGGCAAAAGGATTTTTAATCAGATGGAACAAGAGTTTGACATCAAGCCCCGAATAGAGCATTATGGGTGCATGGTTGATCTTCTAGGTCGGGCTGGGAAGTTGGAAGAAGCAGTCAGGTTTGTAGAAAACATGCATTTGGAGCCAAATGCTGTCATTTGGGCCAGTCTACTGGGTTCCTGTAAGATTCATGGAAATGGAGATCTGTTGGAGTCTGTAACCAGGCGGATTATGGACCAGGAACCTACAAATCCCAGCTATTTAACACTAGTTTCCAATTTGAGTGCATCAATCGGACAGTGGAAAGATGTGCTGACCTCTCGGTTAGTTATGAGACAGCAGGGAATAGAAAAGGTTCCTGGTTGTAGCTCAATACAAATGGGGAACAAGATCGATGAGTTTCTAGCCCACGATACAAGGCATGAGGAAAGAAAAGAAATTTATGGAGTTTTGAATTGTTTAAATGAACAGGTGGCAGCACTTTCTGATGGACTATGAATATATGACAATGGTCTTGTGCACAATGATCCACCTTATGCTGATGTTTGGGACGAAAGATAAATGGTATAAATGAGTGGCATTGTAAGTGAATGTCCCAAGCATTTCTGGCCAATCTTCTCAAGATGAGGTACTTCGGGTCTTGGGTAGATCAGATTTGAAGATAGAATCAGAAAACCACACTATGAAAGACATCAACTTCGTGAGTGGAAGCAAGAAACATGTCTAGTGAAAGAATGGGTGTTGGAATGGAATTCTTTTGTCAGTGAGTGGAAGCACACTCTGATAGGCAAACATGTCTTCATGGAAGAAGGATTGAAGCAATGGAAGGGTAAGCTTCTTCTATTTTTAACAAGCAAAGAAACTACGGCTAGTGTCATAGTGACTAGTGAAAGAGTGGGTGTTGGAATGGAATTCTTTTGTCAACAGATTAAAGGAAGAAGCTAGTAAGAGTTACATGCTGGGATCTTTTCTTTAAATGATAATGAAGCTGACAGTCCGTATGTTCTTTCATCAATGAGACATATACCATGGTCCGTAGCCTGGGAAATAGTGGGACTGCAATAATTTTAGATTGAATACTTATAAGTTTTGTGGAGTGGGTCGTTACTCTATTATGGCTTGGCTCCTTATAAAATCCCTCCTGTTCCAGCCAGCAGATAAATGACTGTGAAACACTGTGTGCAACTGAGAACATGTAAGTTCAGATGTTGTCACATAAATTAGTTTTCTCCATACATGAATTGAATAGTTTTTCCCTCCCTCCCTCTCTCTCTATTTCTCTTCTATACAAGATGGTGATTTTGATATGCAAATTGCTTTTCTCGATCAAATTAATGTTAGATGGACTCTAATTTTCTTTGGATTTGAGGGCTTTCTTTTGGTATCGTTTCAATAATTATTTAGTTTCCAACATTGATGTATATATATTAAACTGCATATTGGTGTTTTTTATGATATGATAAGTAGAGAAGCTTGGGTTAAGAATGTGCAAGTTTCTATACCCTACATGTCTAACATTTGTTTCATGTATTGTCTTTTTGATATAGCATGTGAGAATGTGGACCTTGCAAATGTGTTTATAAGGATTTGGGCTTATCCAACCATTGCCAATTGGTTTTGATTGTGACGCTCAGATTACTTTATCATAGTATCAGAGCTGCAGGTTTGCCCGCGTGTGAAGCCAAGTGGCCACACGTGCTCCACGTCACCCAATATAAGTTGTCCACGTGTTTGGCTTGAAAATTCGCCACACGTGCGGGGGCGTGTGAGAATGTGGAGTGTTATCCCACATTGGAGAAAAGGGACCTTGCAAATGTGTTTATAAGGATTTGGGCTTATCCAACCATTGCCAATTGGTTTTGGTTGTGACGCCCAGATTACTTTATCTCAAATTTTAAGTCTCCAATAGTCCAAAATTTGGGTAGTCTAGCAGAACAGTTTTCTAAACTTCAGTGGATCTATGTTTCGGTTATCAGTTTCTGTTAGATTATTTGTGTTCAGACTTCAGAGTCGCAATCATCCTCACCTCCAAACAAAAAGAAAAGGTCTTGGATGCATATGTTTGCCGCTCTATAGTTGGTATTACATTATGTAAAGCTTCATTCCAACTTAAGTAGGTTCTATGGGTGGGAGAATTGCATCTGCCTTATACTTGTGGCAAGATGCGATGCTTCACTCCAACCGAATGCTATTATGTAACTCTTAATTTTCTATGCTTGGGTCGTTACAGAAAATAAAACAAGCATAAGAATCAACAATTTAGAGTACTTATTGTATTGATCTGCAATAGGTGGACATTCTTCCTTGTTTGCACAAATATGCAAGATAGCTGATAGGCTTATTACTGATTTATTCTAGCTTGCGTTTTTGGTTTGATTGATATATATATTTTTTTTGTGAGTAATTTGTTATATGAACTGTAGAGTTCAGAGTAGCTATTGAAGTCTTCAGTTGAAACTATTGGATCTCATTGAGATGCAGGTAAAGCTGCTTCTGCGGTGTGATGTGTTTCCACTATTATAGAAGGATGTGATCATTATTGAATAGATTAACTGTATTAGCATTACTTGCTTATATTTTTTATGTTCATTACTTGTTGAGTTGTTCCATTAACTAGTGCCACCCATTCAGCAAAACATGGCATACCTTTACAGAGCTGCCATGTCTGCTACTATGGCTGCAAATGGGAACCAGTTAGAAAGTAGTTGATAATAGCACGAAATATACATCATAAGGTAGCTTTTGGAGTAATTGGTGCTGTTTTAGTGCTTTGAGATAGCTTGCTGGCTCTGATATAGATTCTGTTTCAGTGCATCACTTCTGTATTTTCTGGATCCCTGAGAAGTCGAAATATGGTGCGCATAGATTAGCCTCAATATTAATGTAATGCAGGTTACGCAGCTTTCTGAACGTGATCTACTTCCACTGTTTCAGAAGGATGTGATAGTCTCTGAAGAGGTGAACTCTGTTTCCTTTATTTATATTGATGTTCAGTACTTCTTTCATTAACTAGTGCCACCAATCGAGCAACAGTTTTGGTGGTAATGTCTGCACAGTTAGGTAGTTCTTTTGAAGTTATTGATGCTGTGTTAGTGCTTTAAGATAACGTGTTCGCTCTGTTATGGATTCTGTTTTAGTGCATTGCTTCTGTATTTTCCAGATATCCCTATGACATCTATATAAGGTGCCCATAGATTACCCTCAAGTCCTCAATTCCTCATTTTCAGGATCTTTTTTTTTTTCCTGATTGATGAGTGAAAAAAGTCGTGGAATCTTATGGTGAGTTAACATCCATATAGGCTGTTTGTTCTGGACTTCTGGTACATAATATGTGGATGAACACTGTGCTTGATGCTGCATTATCTTTGAATAAATCCTATTCCCATATATGGTGCTACAAAGTGAGGGAGTTCTACTTTAATTAAAGCCTGTTATTAAAGGCTGTGTTACCTAATGCACAGGGAATATAGGAGATGCAGGCACTCGTACGTGTTCGAATATGTGGAAGAGAAGAGGGACACTTCAATTTTTTTTCTGTTGAAATGGTAGTTCAGTGAAGTTATGGGCAAGACAATGACAATGGCAGGCAACTCCCAAACTATGTCAGTCTCACTATTTCTCCCATTCAATTTAGGATAAGGCTCAATTATGCGAGTCAACTCCAAATTTCTAACCCCATGTTGGTTTCACTTTGCAGTCTACACCTGAAAGTCTCTCTTTGCATCTTGAAAGTTGAAACTACTAATTTTGTCGTCCTTAGAACACGTTCGTATGCACAGTTATTAGTTAGAAATCTGGTGGTATTTCTAACTCTCAATTCAAAATTACCTAAAACAGCTCAATTAAGGATTCAATTATAATTTTTTTTTGGGTACATCAACATGACGTCAACAACACAAAACAAGAAGATGCATAGCATCGAACCCTGTGCTTTATGACTGCAATCCACACACCCTATCAATTCAGCTACGTACAACCCAAATTTGATTTGTCTAATATCACTACGAGATCTTAACAGTGTACTACTTTTAGAGTTTTTTTTTTTTAGAGGAAGCATAATTACTTTTAGAGCTTATATAGTTATATATAGTGATATTGACGAACAACAATATCTTAGAGTTCGATTCGTTAAGAAAAATAATAATTGTACAGTTGTTACTAAAATTTTCCTTTCTTAAAGATTTAAATTAATTTTTTAGTATGTTAACAATCCAAAAAAATATTGTATTGGAGATGCAAGGAATTGAACCCCGTACCTTATGAATGCAATCCACACGCTCTACCAATTGAGCTACATCCCCAATTTGAAATATTAGAATATTTGATTTGTTTATAACCACAATGAAATCTTAACGGTGTACTACATTTAGAGCTTATAGTGATACTAACGAACAACAATATCTTACAGTTCGATTCTTTAAAAAAAAGAAGTAACAATTGCACAATTGTCACTAAAAATACCTACCTTTCTTGAAGATTTACATTATATCTATTTTTTTAGTACGTTAACAATCCAAAATAATATCTTATTGGAGATGCAAGGAATTGAACTCCATACCTTATGAATGCAATCCACACGCTCTACCAATTGAGCTACATCCCCAATTTGAAATATTAGAATATTTGATTTGTTTATAATCACTATGAAAACTTAATGGTGTACTACATTTAGAGCTTATAGTGATACTGACGAACAATAATATCTTACAGTTCGATTCTTTAAACAAAAAAAGTAACAATTGCACAGTTGTCACTAAAAATACCTTCATTTCTTGAAGATTTACATTATATCTATTTTTTTAGTACGTTAACAATCCAAAATAATATCTTATTGGAGATGCAAGGAATTGAACCCCGTACCTTATGAATGCAATCCACACACTACCAATTGAGCTACATCCCCAATTTGAAGTATTAGAATACTTTGACCTAATTAATTATAATCACTCTAAAATCATAATGTTATACGTACTACTTTTATAGTTTATAGTCATGCTGACGAACAACAATATCTTAGAATTCGATTCTTAAAAAAAAAAAATAACATTGGCATAGTTGTCACTAAAAATACCTTTCTTTCTTACAGATTTAATTACTTTATAAATAGTTTTTAGTACATTAACAACCCAAAACAACATTTTATTGGAGATGCAAGGAATTGAACCCCGTACCTTATGAATGCAATCCACACGCTCTACCAATTGAGCTACGTCCCCCATTTGAAATATTAGAATACTTTGATTTGTTTATAATCACTCTAAAATCATAACGTTATACGTACTACTTTTATAGTTTATAGTCATACTAACGAACAACAATATCTTAGAATTCGATTCTTAAAAAAATAATAATAATAACATTTGCATAGTTGTCACTAAAAATACCTTTCTTTCTTGCAGATTTAATTACATTATAAATAGTTTTTAGTACATTAACAATCCAAAACAACATTTTATTGGAGATGCAAGGAATTGAACCCCGTACCTTATGAATGCAATCCACACGCTCTACCAATTGAGCTACATCCCCAATTTGAAGTATTAGAATACTTTGACCTATTTATAATCACTCTAAAATCATAATGTTATACGTACTACTTTTATAGTTTATAGTCATGCTGACGAACAACAATATCTTAGAATTCGATTCTTAAAAAAATAATAATAATAACATTTGCATAGTTGTCACTAAAAATACCTTTCTTTCTTGCAGATTTAATTACATTATAAATAGTTTTTAGTACATTAACAACCCAAAACAACATTTTATTGGAGATGCAAGGAATTGATCGAACCCCGTACCTTATGAATGCAATCCACACGCTCTACCAATTGAGCTACATCCCCAATTTGAAGTATTAGAATACTTTGACCTATTTATAATCACTCTAAAATCATAATGTTATACGTACTACTTTTATAGTTTATAGTCATGCTGACGAACAACAATATCTTAGAATTCGATTCTTAAAAAAATAATAATAATAACATTTGCATAGTTGTCACTAAAAATACCTTTCTTTCTTGCAGATTTAATTACATTATAAATAGTTTTTAGTACATTAACAACCCAAAACAACATTTTATTGGAGATGCAAGGATTTGAACCCCGTACCTTATGAATGCAATCCACATGCTCTACCAATTGAGCTACATTCCCAATTTGAAATATTAGAATACTTTGATTTGTTTATAATCACTATAAAATCTTAACGGTGTCTGTTTTTTAAAGCTTAATTATAGTGACATCAACGAACAACAATATCCACAGCTCAGTTCCTTTAAAAAAAAATTATGAACGAAATTCTCACGTTCTACCGATTGTGCTCCCAACTAGCAAGGGAGGGTAAAATTTGAGTAGAATTATTAAATTAGGTCATGAATTCAATCACCTAGCTCAAGTGTAATTAAAAACAAAAAACCCAAATTGCAATACTAGTACGTGGACCTGGTGTGAACTTGTGATCAAGTTATCCTCATAACCAAATTCAGTTACGCAATCATAAATTATCAGCCTCATCCATGGAAATTGATCGATGATGTGAAACAATGGAAATTGGTTGATAAAATGTCAGCATCATCCATAATATTCGAACTGCGTGCATAAATTATCCATTTGTTATTTTTGTGTAGTGTATCGTGCAAAAACCAAATATCCTAATCTTCACTTTCTCTCGGCCTTTTGTTTTATATTGGTCGTTATCATATATATATATATTACATGCGCTGTGCAAGAGCCAAGAGGTCATAATAAGGTGGCAAACTGGCAAAGTTCTAATAAGGGGAACTTCCAAAATCTAGACAGGGAGAAAGAATACTTGTCTTGGTGAGGTGTGGTTTGTTATGTGTATATACTTATGCCAACCTAGCTACAAGAATCAGAACCACTTTCGGTGATAATGAAATTACACGAACGCAGATTATTCTTTTTGCCGGTAAAAGTTGGCAGCCTTGTCGCACTACCATTCTTGCAAGTTATTTGATTTTTTGTCTTCCTCAAATGATTTATATTGTCAATATCTCTAGCTAGTCCGTTACATCAAAGTTGTATTCATGTGAAATGAAAGAATCATATTACGTTGAGGTGTGCACGTACCAACAATAAGCCTTGAATCGAGAAATTAAGAAACCACCATCCGCGGCAATACTACTTCTAAGTCGTCCTAGGAGATAATTAGAATCGAAAATGCACAATGAACATATGCCCCTCATAGTATGGATATATAACTCGCAGTTGAGGTATTGCTCAAACCCTGGAAGAGTCATAGGGGCACCGTTTATATTCAAGGCCAAAACCGAGGTGAGGGTCAAGAGACCATCACCTCAAGCCTACCCAATTCTCTGGGCCTCTATTTTCTTTTTTGATATCTATAAATAAGGATAAACAAAATTAAAATGAACAAAGTGTGGTACAATTGACAAGTAATGCTTTGTTTCTTAGAGCTAGTTTAGAGTTTAAACACCCCATATTGTCACAAATTCGATCTTTAAAAAAAAAAACAAATTTTGCTACAATATGTCATGGTCGAAAGACCCAGTTTCATAGTTCGCCTCATGCTTCCAAATTCCATGCCTAGCTTGGGACAATTTATGCTATCTTTTTGTAATCATATTCTTCAGTACCTCTTTGTAATAAAGAGGCCGGGTAATCATTTTCTTCAGTACTCTCTGTAATAAGGCGTTTATTCAGTAGCACAATATGCATTGCTATGGGAAAATTAATGAGTTTTCCTCGTGGTTATTTTCTCAAGACTCAAATGTACGTACATCATTCCCTTCTTCAAATTTTTAACCATTTTTACCATTTAATTACCAATTTTCCACTTTTGTTTCCACACGAAAGACCCAGCATTTATATGATGAACACAGTTTCCCCACAATACAAGGAAGAGGGAAAAAGAAAAACCATGTTTGACTGGCATGCATGCATGTTTGAAACAGCTTTAATTTCATGCAGCACTTAACTTATCTCCTAGGGCACTACTACAAGAAACGTACGGCGCGCTAACTATCCAAAAAGAATTTGCAACAAACAAAAAAACCTCATCCAATTAATTATTGTTAATAATATATCTGTAGTTGCGTCCATAACTTTGATATCAAAATGATTGGGATTGTATCAGCCATGAAATCATTTCTCTTCCTACAGCTAGCTAGGATCACAAATGCTTTGAACTGATTGGAATATTTCGATCTACAGGTACGTGGTCGTGGCTAGCTAAGATCGATGCCGACAAGACATTGGTGGATACACTTTAAACCAGTGAGAAAAACTGTGCAAGAGAGTACGGTCCTTCAATTCCTTTCCCTTTAGGGCAATGTAGCCTTCAATACCTTCAATACCAGAAGCCTCAATTATCCAATATGATTTGAAACTTGTCTGGGGTCTCAATATATATACTCAAATGGTCCCCATATATATGATATGGATATAATTTTGAGTTCATTGTATCTAGGGTTTCTATGGTTATTTTAGGGTAATTTTATTGGCATGAAAACTAGGTCACCACATCAAACTTGCAATGAAAACTTTTCTGTTTTTGAAATCAACAAAACTGATTTATTTTTGGAAGAATTTATCTGAGTCTGGAGGTTTCATGAGCAAGGGTTTGCATGGATGTACACATCCACCTGAAACCAAATTGACATCCACGAGCCTACAATTGATGTCCCCAAACTGAATAATCACATCAATTGGGGACTTTGATTTTTCAACTTAAAAATCGAAAAAGATTTGCCATGCCATTTCGGATCATGAATACGAATTTATTGGATTGGTGTCAAAATCAATTTAACTATTTAGGCTCCAAAGTACACGTGCTATTGTGCTTCACGTCATCGAGTGTATGATGTTCACTTGTTTAATTAGCTCAAGTCGATCACGTTATGACAGTCGACTAACTTTTACAAGAGTCCCGGCCAACATTGCATTTAGAAGCTATCTACTACGCCTCAAGTAGGTTATTGATTTGATCTCCTCCTTCATTCTCAGCAGAGATCGAGCCACCATTCCATGGTTAATTACAGGTCCAAGCTCAAACTCATATATAGCTAGTCAGCTAGCCTAGAAAATTAACTTTAAAAATGTGCTTTCTAGATGGCCAAACCGAACTATGTTTTCCACTATATTGTTTTATAAATTAGGTTCAGAAGATTAATAAGGATTAGGACGCAGAGCTAGTATATAAGATATACATATATATATATATATATATATATATGTATATATATATATATATGGCATTAACTAGCTTTAACTATATATTTTGGGGAGTCCATTATTGATCGTTGAGGGGCATTTTGTATTTGACATGTGTATACCGACCTGCCTCTTTGGCCTTTGGCTACAGAAAAGAATCATATCTTTCAAGATTCACCTATTACCTGTAAACTAAAATCATTAGAGAATAGGTGGCATCTAATTAACCATTTATTCATGCCAATAAGATAATGTAAACAAAATAATACTTCTCCAAAGAGTCTTTTGGGTGCGCGAGGACACCCATGCAGAAGAGTTTTGAGTTGAGAGTTTAATTTCACAGCAGTTGTAGGACAAGATCTTCCTCGCGAAATCTTAATAAAGATTTTATAGGAACATTTTATATTGGATAAATTTCTTCTGTATTACTTGACGATTGTTATTTGGATAATTTGGTACTTAATAAAAAAAAACCACGGGGTACTTTGAGTTATTTTTCGTTAAGTCATTTGGTACTTCCATCCGTTTTTCCGGTAAATATAAGAGCACAATTGTACTCATTTAAAAACGTCCTATCCAAAAATAATCTATGATTGCCACGTGAACGGAAATACCCTCTGCTACGTGGCACGGTGGTACTCGTACCATCCAAATTAAAGTTATAAACACATTGTTCGTGCTAATCGAAACTAAAGCAAGCTATGTATTGGGTCAATTTTGAGAACTAAAAAGTCACATCGATGATCAATGTGAAATTTATTTAAAGGGAATTTGATGACAAAAATGGATTTCATTGGACCCTCCATGCGCCATTGACAACCTCTTGTTTTGGAATTGAGAAGAGGCTTCTAGATATTTAGCTAAGGCAATTAGGGACCCTTCCACTCCACACACCCTGCATGAATAGATGATGTGCTTCGATCCTGGATTTGCTCTTCTCCAAACTGAAAATAAATCCCACCGTGTGTTATTCAACCACTACTAGCAAGAATATTAGAATGTTTTTTTTTTTGACAACTAAGAATATTAGAGTGTTATCAAAAACAAAGGGGAGCTAGATGTGATCATGGGGCCATCATTTCATTGATATATATCTTGGAGAAAACACTTTCGTACCCACACATTTGAGATGATACCTAATGTTCCTGGCCCCATCTTATTATCTTGGTATATAAGTTATTTTTATGTGATTTATGGAGAGTCTTTCTCTTGAGTACGACTAGCAATCTTACATGCTATGCATGTAGTGAAACAGTTATTGTACCAAAAAAAATGTGAGAGAAAAATGTGGGTTGTGGAGTTAATTTTTATTTATTAAAAATTATTTTATAATTTGTCACAATTGTTTTTTATGGTTAAACTGATTTATAATTTTTTTAATATTTCAAGGTTATTTACGTAAAAATTATATATACATATTCTATTTTTAGGGTTGTTAATTTGCTTAATTAATATTGATATATACTAAGTTTCTTCAACTAAGCGCAAATGGATGAAGGCACATAAGGCATGAGGGTACAGACTTCGGTTGCGTGGAAGCTAATTAAGTCATAAAGCCAGCTAGTCGATAACCATGGGAATCGATCTCTCTCAACTTAATTATCCTTTCCCTAAAATATGGAAGATTTATTAGTACGTACGTTGCTTGTTATTTTTATTTATATTTTAATTTAAGCTTAATTATAAATGGCTATGGCCTATGGGGGACTCTCCTTCAGATCAATTTATCTTAACAGAACTTAATTACTAGACTTTGCTCCAGTACCCTGGTTGATCAACAACCATGAAAATTCTCAAGTTCATGTTCAGACTAGTCTTTCGTAGGTTTTCGAAACAAATATACGTTTCCTCACTCTTTGCTTAATTTCTTACTTTCACTGTGGGATTTTACTGACTTCATTTGACATTCAGATTCTTATTTTCCTGGGCTCTTTGTTTTTTTTTATATGAATACAGGAAATGTCATCGCTTTGTTCTTCTTCTTCTGGTCTCCAGTGTAAGCACTACGTACATGCACTTAGATATATATAATATATGTGAAACCTTAACATCTACTAATTTAGTTTTATATTATATATGGGAATAATCTCTTAGTAATTTTCTGTTTAATAGAATTTAATTTCCTTTATTATTAGGAGTACACTGAAGAGGAACATACAGAACAAGTTGACAGAGCAGTTCTTAAGCATTTCTTACCTGATCACTTTGTTCAATTGCCTCCTTTCTGCTCGGTATATAAAATATTTCCCCTTCACGTACTCTATAGTATTCTTACCTAGAATGTCTTCGTCCAAAGGTAATGTCTTATTTACTGGGGATCGAGTATTTTGTTCAAGTTAGAATATCGTGTTTGTGTTGTATCATTTCATATATATATATTTCATGTCGAATAGTAATCAATTCTAGCTCGATTGGATGTAGTAGTGCATTAGGGTTTCTAGTGTCTACAAATCCATTAATCTTGCTTTTTAGAAAACATATTTTTGTACAGTTAATAACTGGTTATTTTGATCGAACATTTGCAAAAATCCAAACAGGTATTACTATGATGTGTCACCGAACAACATTTTGATATCAACCATCAATGTCATTGGTGCAGCTATTGAAGCCATACACCTCTCCATCTTCATCATGCTGGCCCCCAAGAGTGAGAAGGACACAATTCTTGAAGGGGTCACGTTTGTGGTCTCGTTTAGGCACTCGATCTGAGAAATTCAAAGAATTATCTAAACAACTACAATGAACAAAATTAATCTGAAACGTTTGATCATCGAGAATTGAAGTTGATTTATTAATAAATCTTTATATTTCATCGAATTAAAAACTAATTGATCATCTAAAAGTTTCTTGATCGGCTTTGAATGATTGAATGATTCTATATTAGGATGATCAATTCAAATTAAAAATTAGGATTGAATGTTCTCATTTTTGTTTCTATATTTGAATAATATACTTTATCAATTTACCACACACACACACACATATATTTATATCTATAGTAAAATAATTCTTAGGTACGGAGGTTCTTACTTTTTAAGGTGATGAGTTTTGATCTCAGCCGATAGATCCATTTAAATGATATGATCTGACAGCTGAGATCAAAACTCTGCACCTTAAAAAGTAAAGACATCCGTAGTGGAGAAGTCCTGATCTATAGTATATATAAAGAGAACAAGGTTTCCTGATTTTTGCCAAAATTTCTTATAATACCTTTTTAACCTATATATGTTTGAATAAACAAATACATTATAGTAATCAACAAATAACGAAAGACATTATTTCTATTTTTCCTCAGTGAAAATTCTACCCTTAACATCACAATTTTGGCAAAAATTAAAAGCCAAATTGTAATTACCTAATCTTCTTAATTTCTTAGGGAAACTATTTCTAAAAGGAGAAGGGGACCTATCCCAGTAAGACCACTTTCAAAATATGTCATATGAGTAGGTATGGCATGCATTTACAATTTGTGCTTGGCAAGCAGCAAGCACACAATGCTTGTGGCTAGAAGAACAACAAGTTAATTAGGTCCCAGTAAGACCACTTTCAAAATATGTCATATGAGTAGGTATGGCATGCATTTCCAATTTGTGCTTGGCAAGCAGCAAGCACACATGCTTGTGGCCAGAAGAACAACAAGGCTCGTACCCGTTGATGGGAAGAGATAGGTTAGACTGTCTCCCACCCCACTAGATTTATTTTTCTTCTAACCCTAGGATTAAAGTGCTTAATTATTGGAAATTAAGTTGCTTATTTTATGATTTAAGTTACTCAAGCTATTTGGTAATTTCCCTAAATAGAAATACCTTAACTAATGAAAGCTAGTGTTTATTAATTGGAAATTAAGTTGTTTATTATCGGGCAGCTTTTTGGTTCGTTATACATGATTACACATTTCTTTCCAACAAGGAGTAGATAAATTATATATATATATATATATATATATATATATATATATATATATATATATCTTGTGTTTTGGGTTAATTTTTAATTTATTCTGTATCTTTCCATAAATTTAACATATTACAACTTTCTGTTTCGAAATGGAAACAATTTCATACCTTTGTCACTTTAGTTATCAACTTAATTAATAATCAAATTGCGGACATGTCAAATCCTCTCAACAAACCTAATCATGCCATATTGGGTGTGTAGCTGTTTTTGGAGGAGTTGAATATGCACATTTTTTGCACTGTTGCTAACCTTGAGAGGAAATCATACCAGTGTCAAAAGGTGGTATTGTAATTTAATCTCGTTTCGGATTGATTTCATGACGTCAATATTTCAACGGTCAAACTGACTATTAAAGTGATAGAAGTGCAAAATTGTTACAAATTTCAAAAAATATTTTACACTATGTCAAGTTTGACCGGAGGATTACCACTTTGGAATTTCCTTGTTCATGATGGACATTACCAATTCCTAACATTATTATTCTTATTCTTATTAGGCAAGCTTTTACTCATAATATTATGATACGAAAGTTCATTGTCCATAGACTTAGTTTGGATTATTTGCTAATGCATGTTCCTTCATTTCGTACCTGCATTTAACTGCATGCAAGATTCTTTTGTCGATAATTTTGACAAAATCCCTCCTAATTATTCTTCTTAAGTTCTAAATTGTGGGATCAATAAACATCGTACACCTGTTTTCATTTGTTCTTTATCTTTTGCATTTTTCTCGTTTGTTTTTGTCCTCATGGAGCACGAGGTGGTTAAGCTTTATGTGCAACTTCCCTATTAAGACAAAGAGTGAATATATATTATTTGGTCGATTGAGTAATCAAATTAGGACACTAATTGCTTGTAATAAAATGCTCCACACAATGAGCCGGAAATTAGTGAGCCCTATCAAGTCTCAAACGAGTCAAAGACAACATCAACTTAAGCAAGGATTGAGTCTAAGGTGCACCCAACATAATTTGTATTTGCATAATCATACAATGTATTTGACAACCTAGATGCAATCGAAATTGACAACACTATTTTTATAAGATTATATATAGAATGCATGCTTGCGTTTTCAGTCACATGAAGCTAGAGTTTCAACTTCTACTTTTACAATCTCTTTTTTCGTTTGCGAGTAAAAATGATTATCTTTCACTATACGTTTTTAACTACCCCGTTCCCATAAAAATTAGGGAAAACAAAATCCCATGTTTTTATTTTTGTAATCCGTTTTGGGCTGGGGCATTGTTTTGCTGATGAATTACTATATACATACTATACAGTGCTTATTTTCTAGTAAGAGCTTCTACACTTTTTTAAAAGTGGAACATCCTCACTTAAAATATAAGGTTTGACAATTCAAACTACTTCTCTTATAAGTCCTTCTAAAAATATGATTCTTTCAAAATTTTAGATAAATCGAAAACCATTTAACCGTTGGATTACAAGTTTTATCATTACAATTATATCCGACGGCTTGTATTTGTCTGTAATGTTACACCATTTTGGATGATCAAATGGTTTTCATGGCTGAATTTTTGCATAATTAATTATCCATAAAGAATCTAAAAGATGAACGGTTTCAATTATTGAAATATTTTATTGTGTAGTTGTAGAAATGACGATGAGAAGCCCTACTATATATGTGTATGTGTGTACGTGTGTGTCCTTACTTTTTCTATAAAAAAAAGGCATCGTCTCCGGAAGGGAACTATATATTAAGACGGTTCTAAATATTAGTTTACAAGTTGAGATGAGGAGGTCCTCTTTTTAATAAAATTAAAAAAAAAAAGTCCTCTTAGAAAGAGGACTGTAGAAAACATCTATTTTTTTAAGAAAAAGTAAAGACCTTTTTATTCGGCCAAATGATTATATAACTCAATCATCAAAATCATTCATTGTTTAACTTTCTTTTCAATAATTGTTCTTGCAAAAAAATCAACTCTATTGGAGATTGTTGGTTATTTGTTCATTATCAAAGTTTACAACCAAATACAGTCACTCGAATAAAAATGAAACGATAAATATGGTAATATATCAAATGACTAAACAATTTCTTATTTGAATAATTAATCTTTTGTCAAAATAATTCTTGAAGGAAGACCTAAAAGATGGATGATTATGATTATTAGCTAACAACTAGAGGTGAGGGCGTCCTCACTTTTCTTTTTCTTTTTTTTTTTTAAAAAGGGGGTGTTCTCTTTGGAAGCTCACTCTATATTCAAATTCAAAACCTTATACAATATTATGAACAAAACTTCCAATAGAGCAATAACTAGTTAGTACCTGAAGAAAATAATTATTTATGAACTCATTCAGATCTGTTTTGCTTGTATTACTTACTAACAGTCTAACACACAATTTTCTCACACGCCACGCAATATTGCTAGAGATATATTGGTGTGTGTAATGTTTTTCGTCTTAATGAAATAATTGTTGTTTTTGTAAAATCAATATCAAAAATATAAAATTGTTTTTTTTTTTTTTAAAGCATAAACTTTATTTTTTTTAGAGGAAACATAAACTTTATTAATCAATAGAGGATTACAATTTTTAGTATGGACATCCTAAAAATGAGCAGTACAAACCACACAAGTGTGGCCTAATCGATGAGTTTAAACGTAGAACTTCATTCGATGATTCGAAACCTAGAACAACACATACACCATGCATCACTGCTGTCAGCAATCGCCAGCTCCAACAGAAAAATTCTGGTAAGTATTGTCATTGAGACCAATAAATCAAATCTAGCTCAAGGAGAATCCATGAAAAAAGAAAGTAAAACCACAGTCAAAACTTGCACAACTGATCATGCTTATTCTTAAACAAGAAATTAAAATGACCCAAATCAAAAAACCAAATCTGACTTAGGTTAAGCTTAAGTAACGCCCCACCAGTAATAGGGTCGTCGATTTGGAACACCAAGGTTGCTGAGCCGCCAAAAGCGAGCATGCAATTCTCACCCGGATCCCAGACCTTAAATCCTTAGATTTGATTGACACCCAACAGAACCGGCAGCGACAAGCAGATCCGAATCCAAAAGGAAACCAAATCTAATCGAGGTGTCAACCATCTCTGAGAATTCAAGAGATGCCCTGCAGGAGCATAACCACCAAAAGCCTGAAAAGAGCATGATGGACAGAGCCGTCCTTGTGAGTGAGAGCGGCCAAGACCGTCCTCACCATAGGAAGCAGCACCAGCAATCGATGACAGCGCTAAGATTTGCGTGATGAAAAATATAGAAAAAAACCAGAGGATAGTAGGATAGCACACGAATGTATTGTTGGATTTGATGCGCACAGACGTGCTGCTAAAGCATATCATGGGGGCTCAAAAATATAAAATTGTTAGATTATGTGCAAGGTTTTTATTCTATTTTTTATTATGTATGATTGTGTTTAATTTAGCCTTTTAGAATCAAGCTTATTTGGGGAGAAATGGCAATTTAAGTTGGGTTTTTTTTTTTTGAAAATTTTTGAAAAAAATAAACTGAAACTTTATTAATCAATAAAGAATTACAATCCTTAATATGAGCACCCTAAAAAGGAGCAGTACAGACCACACAAGTGGCCTAATCGATGAGTCTAAACCTAGAACTCTAATCGATGATTCGAAACCTAGAACAATACATATATCATGCATCACTGTTGTCAGCAATCGCCATCTCCAATAGAAAATTTTCGGCAAGTATTGCCATTGTGACCAATAAATCCAATCTAGCTTAAGGAGAACCCATGAAAAAAGAAAATAAAACCACAGTCGAAACTTGCACAGCTGATCATGCTTATTCTTAAACAAGAAATTAATATAAAAAAACCAAATCTGACTTGGGTTAAATTTTAGCAGTGCCCTACCAGTAATATGGTCGCCGACTTGGAACAACAAAGTTGCTGAGCTGCCAAAATCGAGCACCCAAAACTCATCCGGATCCCAGACCTTGAATCCTTGGATTTGATTGACACCCAACACAACCGGCAGCGACAAGTAGATCCGAATCCAAAAGAAAACTAGATCTAATCGAGGTGTCAACCATCTCTGAGAGCCCAAGAGACGCACTGCATGAGCATAACCACCAAAGGCCTGAAAAGAGCATGACGGACAGAGCCGTCCTTGTGATCGAGTGAAAGAGGCCAAGACCGTCCTCACTATAGGAAGCCGCACCAGCGATCACTGACAACGTTAGGATTTTGGCGATGAAAAGTATAGAAAGAAACCAGAGGCTAGGAAGATAGCACACGAAGGCACTGCTGGATTTGATGCGCACAGAGGCGCTGCTGAGGCATCTCATGGGGGCTAGGCTTATTAATTTTGACAAAAAAAAAATTAGGCTTATTAATTAGTGCAGCAACTTGTCCCGGCAATTTTTGTACTTATATTATGTGGATCATCCATCATTTTCTTATAAATTGCCATTTATCAGTAAGTATTGGAAGTGGCCAACTAGTAGGTTATTTAAATTTTCTTAGAAAATCATGAGTTGCCAAAGAAGTACTACATTATTTGAGATTACATTAATTAATGCTATATCTCTGCAAAATGAGTATCCCAACACCCAACTACTAATTGAAGAATTCTCAAAAAAAAAAAAACACTGCTAATTGAAGTCAGATATCCACAATTATTTCCTAGTATGAAAATAGTGATTTAATAGAAATATCCAACAACCATATTGTGGTAAGAAGATCCCCGCACATTTTACCATCCCTCTACTTCTCTTCTTTCAGCAAAACTCAAATCATAGCTATGGGAAATAAAGAGTTCATGAAAAACAAATATGAACTATGAGTGGAAGCTTAAAACTTGAATGGTTTGAATTGTCAAATAAAAATCATATTATGGTTCTCACATGCAATCTCTTAAAATTGACAATTTTAAATTCCTTAATGGAATTGTTCTCTTACAATAAAATGTCTAAACAAATTACATTCAGCATGTAATCGTATCTTCACTGAAACAAACATTTTTATATTTGCTTACACTGCCCATTTGAGTTTTAAGGAGTTGGTCTAATTTTTAGGGAATATTTGTTTATGAAAGTTAGTTCAGCTCATATAGAGTCAATAACATTTGAGATGTTCACTATTTTTAAATTTTGCTTGTTTTGTTTTGTTTTAAATACTATGAGTGTTGATATTTCCAAAGCTTTTACAAAATGAACAAAGAGCAATGTTAGCAACCTTTTCAACCAACCTTTCTCAAGTTTTAGCTTAAATCATAAGAATAGATCGAGTACGGAATAGAGTTATATTAATATGTTATATGCATGCAAGACATAAAGTATAAAATAGTTCCGTTTAGTAATTAATTTTATGATCCGAACTATTCAATCTATAGATTATCGTGGAAAAATCATCTCTACTGAAAATCAATTTAAGTTGGAAGTCATCTGATCATATCGAAATTACTTAACAATTCGAGCCAAAACTTGAGAAGGTTAGAGAGGAAAGTTGGCGGTGAAGGTTGCTAACATGAAGCAAATGATACATTTCTTATTTTATAGCGCTCTTATTTTGGCCTTTCTTGTAATTGCTCAATCAAATTACGTTTCTGCATGTGATATTTTCCTCTTTAAAATAAAATATTTATTTTGGCATAAATCGTGTTGGGAATCTATTTTCACATTTCTTTTTGTTGTTGTGTACACATATTCAAGTTTGGAAATGATCAATTCCTAAATTCTTAGTTGTATCTAGCTAGGAAGCTAGGGAGATGGAGCCCTTGTGTGAGGGACCTAGCTAATTGTGACACATGAATGATCCAATGCATAAGTTTACTCTCCTATTCAGATGAGAAATCGAAGGCTCGTATTTTGATCTATATATTGCTCTATATTCATAAAATAATGGACCTTAAATGTGTTGGTCATGAACTCATGATTCAATCAGCCTATCGAACTATCCACAACTTTCCTCTCTTATTGTATTTCTTTGATTTTATGTTTTTCTAATTAATTGCAACTCTTTTTTTTTTTGCTATTGGGACACGTCGAAAAAGAATCACTACTTAAGTAAATGCAAATTCGACTACTGACTATAGAACCATCATAAAATGCGCACGACAAAAATTACAAATTCTCAAGTCATCATAATAATACACTGGTAAACTTCGGACCTATAGCTTCACGCAACAATTATAGAAGGATAGAATCCGAATTTCCCGATGAGGGACGAACTCCATCCATTCCATATTCAAAAGTCACATCAAAGGCATCACGTAGCCTAAATTTAGTTAAGCGATACAACTCTGATAAGCGATTCACTGTTGCCTTCTATAATGTTGGTGTGGTTTCTAATTTATATATTTATTACTGTTTTACTTTTTTACCCCAAAACCCACAGTATCTTCATTGAAAATTTAAAGTCCGTAAATAATAATTTACTGACACACTATAAGCGAGCACACAGTTTTACTGCAACTCCACCCATTAGTTTGTTTTTCCCTCTATATAAACACACACCCACGCCTCTTTTGTGAAATCAAAACTTCCGTTCCCCATTCCTCTATTTTCTCTCTCTGTAATTCTCTCTTCTCTCTCCACTACTTCCCCTCACCTGCGTCAATGGACGTCCTCAAGTTCTTGTTCGGAATCTTCGGTGCGTTAATTTTCTCAGTCGTCTTCTTCACCGCCTCTTGCGTTTTAGATTTCTACGTACGTTGATTAATTTCTTCTTCTTCTTCGTTCTTTCTGTGCAGGAAATGCAACTGCTCTGTTCCTCTTCTTAGCACCGATGTAAGCTTCTTCTAAATCTCTCTGTGAATATTTGTAACCGTTCATTTCTTTAAGCTTTACTCGGTTTTTTTTTTTTGAAATTTGATGTGAAATTTTGTGAACGATTCTGGGTTTGATAGAATCACATTCAAGAGGATCATAAAGAACAAGAACACAGAACAGTTCTCAGGCATTCCCTACGTGATGACTCTACTCAACTGCCTCCTCTCTGCTTGGTAAGGCTTTCTCTCTCCTTCAACCGCCTCTGCAATTATCTATTTACGTTTTTGCCCTTTTCCGGTCTGGATTTTCTGTCTGTTTGTTACTAAAATAAGATAAAATGACGTTTCCACCCCCCATTTCCCGGCGTCATCTCTGTTCTTGTTGCGGTGAGAGAGATGGAAGTGGAAGTAGAAGCGTCATGTTTTCTGTGTGACTGGTTATCTTTTTATTTTGTAAAATTAAATTTCCGCCCACATAGTTTTGAGTAATTAAACACTGGCCCGAATGGTATGAATAATATGATCAAACAGGTACGGGCTGCCGTTTGTGTCCCCAAACAACATTCTGGTGTCAACCATCAACGGCACCGGTGCAGTGATTGAATCCATCTACGTGCTGATCTTCATCGTGTTTGCTTCGAAGAGAGAGAAGGCCAAGATTCTGGGTCTCTTCACTTTTGTGCTGGTTGTGTTCTCCACAGTGGCCCTGGTTTCCGTCTTTGCCCTTCACAACAGCGCCAGAAAGCTCTTCTGTGGCCTCGCAACCACCATTTTCTCCATCATCATGTACGGCTCGCCTCTCTCCATCATGGTAAGTTATCTTAATTAATTAGCCCCCCATGCCATTGTGGTAAATTTGAAAAGTTACAGTAGGTAATGGTAATTGTGGGTGGTGTACGTGTGCAGAGGACTGTGGTCAAAACCAAGAGCGTGGAGTTCATGCCATTCTTCTTGTCACTGTTTGTGTTCTTGTGTGGCACTTCCTGGTTCGTCTATGGTCTACTCGGCCGTGACCCATTTGTGGCTGTAAGTCCTTTTTGAACCAACCCTTTTGTGATTTTCTGTAACTAAATTTGATTAATCAATGAAAAGGGAAAAAGTTGAGATTTTGTTGGATTCTAACATATACAAAATCCTATTGGGAGTTGGGACTTTTATCAAACAGTTGGCGGGCAAGTAGAACCAAAATCGTTCACCTCAAAAAATGCAGAAAGAAACCAAAACCCTATTAGGACATGTATCAAATAGTTTATTTGGCATTTTGAACTATGCCAAAACAATACTGAACAAAGCAAAATGCCTTTTGAGTGTTGTAGAAATAAGTATGTTATGGTACGTGTGTGCAGGTGCCAAATGGGTTTGGGTGTGCTCTAGGGGCATTGCAGCTCATCTTGTACTTCGTCTACCGTGACGACAAGGGCAATGACACCAAGAAGCAGCTTAGTGCTGAAGACACTGTGGAGTTGGGCCTTGAAAAGCCTCACCAATTGAAGCAATCAAACGGCATTAATGGTATCTAAGATGGGCATGGCATCAGAAATTGCTTCATTTCCTACTTAATTTGTTGATGTAGCTAGCTAGCTAGGCTTGTTTGTAGTTCATGTTTCTCTACTCATGAGTGAATGAGTACTAAATGGCAATGGCAATTTTAGATTTTGATGGAATTAAACGTATACAAACAAATGTGGGATTGTTGGTATTGCTTTTCAATTCAATCTCCTGCATATGTAACTGCTTGTATGAATAACCAAGTTGATATTGAACTTTTTTCATGCATTTCCTTACTTAATGACCAAGTTAAGTTTGAATATCCATATTTGATCGGTAGCAAAGTGAAAGATCTATTCAGTGATGGAAACACCAACACATGCGTAATCTTCTTTACGCCAAAACTCCGAGAAGCGAAAGTAGCCCAATTTTCACCATGGAAGTGCAACAAAACGGACGATTCAAATGATCGATCAAATCAAATCCGTTTGAACTGCGCTTGGGACTGTTGATGCAATCTTTAGCATCAGCTTGTTCTTGTTACATTAATTGCATGTGAACGGTGGGGATGGGATTGCCGTGCAGTTGTGTCAAACATGGTCCAAAGAGGGTGACACTGACCCTTAGGGACTCATTGGCTGAGCTAGTCCTTCATGTACACGTTGTTGTGGTATAGTTCGGTACTTGTTTTCAATTTTGTAATGACAAAACGAAATCAGATAGTGATGGCGGATTGGAAGGGAATTAATCCAAACAAAAAGTACGCAAATGCATATTATTGTTGCATCAGCAAGCTATCAGGATTCAGTAAATCTCTGATTCCGTCGTGGCTAAGATAATCAGCTAGTACTACTTTCTGATCGATAATATATTACCAGGTAGAGAAAACTTGTCGTTTCCGTTTCAAATACGTCTAGTGAGAGATATATAGACAAGGACCTGATCCAGTACGTACATATATATCATTATGGACGGTGGAGTTCTGTCACGACTGCATGGTCCAGACCCTACAACATGTGAACAAGGAGAGACCACAATGTGACATATTTTCTATCAACTTTGGACGTCTTATGAAGTATTCACTATTCAGGGTACAAGGAAAGCGGCGGTTCTTGAATTTTTCTTACTGTCCTTAGCATCTTTTGCGTCTGCCTAAACTTATATGCATTTTAATAAACATCTTGCTCTTACACACTTAAAGGTACTTAAAAGCCAAATACGAGAAGTATACATCTACCATTATGACTGCCGGTTAGGTAAACATTAAAGCGGCGATTTCCCTAAACGCTATATCTTAAATACATTTACAAACTCGCGGATCCATGCAGTTTTGTTCTTGGGGCAGAGATTTTGCGGAAGACGATCGAGCTGGTTCGCTTGTGTTTCTTGTCCAGTTATCATGTCCTTAATTGGCTCTTAGAGGCAATTCATCGACCAATTTGTCTTGGCCTCTTTGCATGCCCCTCACTCATGTTAGGGCATATATGTACGGTAGCAAACATATTAATTTCTCTCACACGGTTCCCTTAAAAAAGAAAATTATACATCTCATCTAAATATACGTACATATATAAAACGAGCCGCTAAGCATCTGATGGCTCCGCATAACATTAGAAGGGATGGATTGCCTTCACCAACATCCCCCGGCCCTACCTACATTCAACAGCGTTCATGCGTGTAGGGTCAATTACCCAACGTACATATGTAAAATGAGCATTGACACATATGTTCATGAAACGTTTTTATATCAGGTTTGTTCTGAAAACGTTTTTTTTGGCTAGATCACATATATGTCAACACATATTTAGCAAAACATTTTTTGGAATGGCATCGACCTCGACGCTCAACATAGACGACATCACGTTTACGCACTCTAATGACCACGACTTTTGAACCCAAGGCCTTTGGTATTACCACCAGACTTGGCTTCCTTCCACTGGATCACATCTCGTGGTCAGGGGCGTAGCTAGGGGGGGTCGAGAGGGGGCAACTGACCCCCCTCAATTTTCATTGAATATGTATGTATTTGTATTAGCTTTAGGCTATATACTAACACAGTGTGTAAGATATGCAATTTACACAATATATTTAATCTAAACTCTAACAAAAAACATAAAAATAGCACTCTAGATTACGTATATTACAATAATTACGTACAGATTACATTATATAAAAAAATTTATACTAATTACGTATATTACAATAAAAATCTTTCCTTAATAATTAAGGTCAGACATTAAATTTTTTTTATATTGCCTAAGTTAGCTGCCCCCTCTGATATATTTTTCTGGCTACGCCACTGCTCGTGGTTATATTTAGCAAAACATTAATTGTAGGAACACCTACTGCCTTCAAATTAAACATAATAGTACATAATTCTGATCAATTAAAATATTCAGTATAGAATTAAATTTACTTTTCATTATGAGTTCTATATATAGGATTAATTTAAGGATCACAAGAACAGTGGTAGCACAACTGATTATAGAGCTTGAAAGCCCCACTAAACAAATCAGCCCCTAGACTAGATGCCCAAACCACATTGTTGAGGTGAATACTGCTACCACTCTTTGAGTCTTTGTCAAAACCCTAGAAAACACTCCCTAACGTACCCGATACAGAAGGGAACTTAATTAATTTCTCTGTAATGTTGGATATGAGCCTGTAAATAACATCAATCCTATCCCCTCAAGATTGCTTCTATATTTTCTTTCTAGCTAGTCATTTAGGATAATGATCCAAAAATTTATATGCTAATATATTAGCCACGAAAATCTGGAAAATAATAATAATAAAATACAAGTGAAAAGAAAGAAACCGAAAAAATATTATTTATGACAATTGAAAAGAAATCGGCCATTTTCCTTTTCAATTGTCAGCAAAAATTATTTTTCTTACCATTAATTATGATCCTATAAAATAAAGCTTTTTATTTCAGTTTTTTATTAGACATGTCTTAGTCCTAGGTTTAAAATATCTTTGTGTGTGACCCACATTGGAGGACGCTTCACCAGCTTCTTAGGAGATGTGATATTCTCTACTAGCTTTGAGAGTTTTATTGTAACAAAAAAAAAGAGGATATATATGAATTTCTGAAAACTTAACCCTCTTTAGAGAAGGTTGCTTGGTATATAAAACTTTGAATGAGAAAGTTAATACACTTAAGTGACTAATGTACATAAGTCTAAGAAAAAAAAATATTTATAAAAAACTATGTTTGGGAGACAAAGCCTTAGGCATAAAACCCTAGAGGAAGCACGGCTACAGCTGCATAGGGCATCTTTATTATCTCTCCGTATGTGAACAAAGCTATTGATGATCGCCTCAAGTGCTAGTTTCTACAGTGACTACGTACTTTGACTCTCCAACTTTGTGGAACTAGTAGGATTATTTGCCGGTGTTGACTTCATCCATGCACCATGATAAGAAATTTAAGGTGACTGAGGGTGAAGTATAACCTGTGGAGGCACCACTTGTGGATCATTAGCAGGAGGAAGGTCAGCTATTGGTGGTTCCTTCTCTTGCTCTTCCTTCTCACAATAGAAGACTTGTCATTTCTCCTTCCAAAAAGGTGAAGAAGAAAGGTAAGGTTAGTTGCCCTATCGATAGTAAGAACAAGCTTAAATCTGAGGCCGCTTTGAAGAACAAAAGTATGTCTGATGGGCTAAACCTTTCTGTACGAAAGAAAAACTTGGCGAAGAGTTTGGTGGAGATGGATGAAAAGGTTTCCACCTCTTCTGTGTGAGGAAGATGTCACAATATAATAGGGTAATTCTGCTTCTTAAGGCTTTTATTTCAGGGTCCTTTGTACTTGTCTATTTTTTATTAATCGTTGACGACTCATTTCACAAGTCTCAAAAGGATGAGTTGTTATCTGGAATCATGTTAAGTTGTTATGTGGAATCATGTTAACTTTAATAAAAGTTAACCATAGGTCGCAAATCGCACTAAAAAAGGCCCCCAGATACAACCCATCTAACCTAGGAACGTCAAAGCCTTGAAATCTTCACAAGGAAGGACATGGCAAACCAATTAAAACACATCCTTAGAGGAAACATCCTCTCCTAAATGCGAGAGATACCCCACATCTGATGCACCCAACGCAAGTTTGAAAGCTAAACTAGCCGCCATCAAATCCACATAAGACATACTAGCTAGTTATGCGAAGGTGCTAACGAAAAAAACCTTAACCTAGAGGAGAGAGAGATAGAAGCTAGAAAAATTCTTCACTATTTGTGATAGGACCCACCCCAGATTCCACCATGGAATCCGAGGTGACCATGCGGGGTCCACCTTAGAAGAGATCATACCGAAATTCAGCATAACCTCTTCTAAAAATGGACTTACCAAAACCTGCGAAAAACCATTTTACACTTCTATAATCATTTTCCACCAAACTCCCAAGACAACTTGCTCGCCACAATAATGCAATCCTCCATAATATAAATATATTTGAGGGTTTCAAATTCAAAGTACTTAACTTCGAATACTTTTTTTTTTAAACAAAGAGAGTTTGGTAATTCAGAACATCTAAACATGAGCGAAAGTATAAATACAATTAAGTAGGTTAAACTAGTAACCTACAATCAAAGGTGGCAAGAAGGGTCACTATGTCTTAGCTTCAACCGTGCGACCTCGATAAACTAATCTGCAGACTGGGCAACGTAAAACCGAAGGGCCCAGGAAAAACATTTTCAAAACCGTTAGAGTGAGTGGACGAAAATAAAGAAATAAATATAATTAACTTCAAAATAACTTTAATGTTTTCCCAAAACTTCCTTTCTCTAAAACCATGCATGCAATTCAGCTGAATTAAAAGTGTTTCGTAAAATCTTTAAATCATCACATTTTCTGGAACTGAAAAGAATCAACTCTGAGTGCGAGGAAGAACTCATACTGAAAAATATAATAGCTCGTACTAAATCTGATATCCTCTTCTAAAAGCCACAAACTAACACAATAATCATTGATCAAACGTCTGAAACTTAGTCTGCGGGAAAAACTCATATTTTACGGTCATTCATATAGTGGACTGCTGAATCGAAAGGAGAGAAATTACCCTTAGACGTCATACCTGAAGGGAGTCTGAAAGGAATAACCCTTAGATGTCACCTGAAGGGAGTTTGGAGGGAAATTACCGATCAATAACATAACTAGAGGAAAGTCTGGAGGGGACTGCCGACCAGACAACACATATATCGTATGCCGGCTACCCAGGTCGTACGATGTCCGGGCATGCTAAAATTCAGTTAAAAAATAGCTAGCATTGCTAAAGATTTAGTTAAAAAATAGTGAAGCTAAAGATTTAGTTAAAATTAATGCCTCTACATCTTGTTTTCCCTAAATTTAGTTCTCTCTTTGAATTGAAGAATTTCGTTGTTATATGTTCAGTTGCTTTTGGCCATCTTCGTCAAATCCAAATTATTATGGGTTTGAAACAAGTTTGTTGGGCAATTCGCTATTGTGTGCAGTTAAATTATTGGAGATAGAGTCATACTAAGATCCGGCCCCAGTTCTGCAGTCGCTTCTTAGTTAGATGTGGTGGTACCTATGACGGCGTTGCTTCAATTCATAGTGATGATCTTGATTTAGGTTTATAGATTCTTTTAGGGCTTTTGTTATTTTGGGTTGTATGGTATTGGCTAGGGTTCAAGCTTAATTATGGGAATGTGTGATTAATAGTTGTTAGTGCGATTTTTGTTCACTTCAACCATGTTAGCTTCGTTATTGATGCAGTCATGTTGAAATTAGCATATTTGTTAGTAGTTTTTGCTAAGTATTTGATGTAATATTGATGTTCATCTAATGAAATTTGTTATTTTAATTATAAAAAAAAGGGTCAAACTAGGGCCTATAGACTATAAAGTACGACGAAGACCCAATTATGCTCTACTTAATGATGTAGTTCCAATTTTTAGTCATATACTAGAAATATTACACACTCTAATTTTGTTATGATCAACAACCTCTCTTCTCTTAAATAATAGTATAGATAAGATAACCATTATACTATAAAAAAAAATAAAAAATGGTGCCCCATGTCTTTTGGGCCTACGTTCGCCTTGGCTTGCCCGAACATGACTTGGTTGGGCTCTAATACAAATTGTAATAACCCAATACTTCATCCAAAAGTACTAGGCTACTAGCTGAGGTTGCTTTTAAATTCTTAGGCCTTGATATAAAAACCATAGATCTTCTCTCTGCATTACCAATCACACATTACATTACCCCTTGAGAGTTCAACTAACCTAATTACTTGCAAATCGTATAGTAATGATGCACGTCTTCTGACCTTATTTATACTGTTCCAATCGTCTCCTATATAAACTTCATCATTTCAGAGCCAACCAGTAGTTGACGAAGCACCAGTTTTCCGGCGAACTAAAACGAGAACTGTTCAAATTTTGGGGGGTTTTGGAGGGAACAAACGGTTCCTTTGGCGTGAAGATTACCTCATCAACATCAAACACCTATAAATGATATATATATATATATATATATATATATAATTTGAGCATCCCTTAATTGTCAGTCATAAATCCCAAGATTCAAACTTTTTTTGACTGGGTTAAAAAAAAAAAATCTGTTATGCTTACTGGTTAAGAAAAAGAAATGAACTCATAATTAATGAAAATCAATTTAGTTGTTTATTTATTTATTACCCGGACTACTGTCAGTCATAACGTCTCCTCTCTCTCTCTCTGATCAGTCTCTTTGCTTTGAATTGAAAGAGAAAAAAAAATTAAAAAACACTCCGAGCATGTCGAAAGTCTCTCCCTTTCCGTCATCAAATGGCGGCGGCGGCGGCGGCGGCTACAACAATCTAAAAGAATTTACCCGTTATCGTGAGTTCCCTCAAGCTTTGTTTTTTTTACTGAATAATGTTGGTAGATATTCGGAAATTTACTAGAAGAAGTTCATTGTGTGTGTAAGTGTGTCATTGTCTCTTTTTCCTCATTATTTTGGAGAATTCATTGTGGTTTGGATTCGTGAGTGATCGATGCTTCTGTTCATATATAATTGATGTGTAATTGTCGTTTTGTATGAGCACATCAATTTGTCTATAGAGAAAATATTGAAATTCTTATTACTAGGCCTAGCTAGTGCCATGGCCATTTTGCTCACTGATCCGATGACCTGGTGATTGACCTGTTTCGGTTTTTAAAGGCAAATTTTATGTTCAGGATTATTGCAAGAGATGCTTGGCTCTTGCAAAACGGGTGACTCAGAATCGACTTGGAAGGTATACACACACACACGTATATATGCAGCTGGTATTATGATGTCAATAATTCGTGGCGTACAAACTTTGATATATGTACTTCTTGTGGATGTTTTAGAGGATGATTTATGCTTCTCAGAACTCTCTCTCTCTCTCTCTCTCTCTCTCTCTCTATATATATATATATATATATATATATACACACACGATATTTACATAATTGATAAGGGATTTCATATCTTATGTGACATTGATATATGCTATGGGAAAGGGATACATCTTATTAGTTGTGTTTCTAAGTTTTATGCACTCTGCAATAGATTTGGTAATATTGAGTTCTTGATCAGAAAAAAAAACAATAAAAAGGAAAAAAGAGTTTGGTAAGAGAATAAGATTTGATCAAGTGTTAAGAGGTACCTGCATGTAATAGATGTCGAATAATGTATGAGAATGTGTTTCTTTAAGTTAAAGGTATATTATATCTCTTTTATTTTGTCAACTCTTTTGCACTTTTCTAATTAAGCTGCCACACATTTACTTTTCTTGCACGATAGTATCCTCCCTATTCTGTTTTATAAACTTTTAATCTATATTGTTCGTTGTGATGATATTTTCTTTCTTCACTTTCAATTTTCATTATGGTCCTTCAATGTACATCTCTGTAGGTACTTATTACGGACGAACTCACTGTTAAGATAGTGTCTTGCGTGTGCAAATTGGCCGATACTACAGCAGAAGGTGTTTCATGTAAGAATCAAATTAAGGGACCTTCTCTGCTAAGGGTGGTTTGTGTTTTTGTGTGTGTGTGTGTGTGTGTGTGTGTGTGTGTGCACTTTTTGGTGTTTCCTTGGTATCAACTTTCTGCCCAATCTTGCTAACAGCTGCATGAGGAGAATGCAATGCTGTATTAAAAAAATAATAATAATGTTATTGTCCTCCGATCCTGTTTGTTTGTCAATCACATTTCCTGTTTGTTTGTCAATCACATTTTATTTAACCATAGAACAAGGTGCTGCATTGTATTTGTTTAACTACCCAAAAGAAAAAAAGGTACATTGCATCTCCATTCGAGTAGTATCTAAAACTTGTGTGAATGTGTGCTATAGCATTATGCCAAACTTGCAATGGTCATTGCAATGATAATTGATTTTTTAGGACATGTTGCAGATTACTAAGTTGTGTCTGTCACCTAGTCTTGGAGGTACTGCAGTGAGGCAATTTTGTTATTGGTGTGAGGTGTGGCCAGAAAAAATGAACATGTATTTGGAATTTTGGATATGATTTTCTTATATTATACTACACTATATGATAGCTAGAAAAAAAAATTCTTTATTATCAATATCAATTTTTGTTTTTGGTTGACTACCAATAGAGTTCAATGAACACTAGACAAATTCACTTTAGTTCAGTGCTTTGCTGTTCTTGCATTGCTTTTGTGTTCATTTAGCCAGCCTTGCTGTCTTATTGCCTGAGGTAAGTATTCTATGTTCCAGTTAGCAAGGATAGACTAGCTAATACATTTTAATTTATGCGGTTAAATATATATATATATATATATATATATATATTTGTGAAAAGATGTTGTTGCAATTGTAAGGTGTCAATGAATGAATTAGCAAAAGAGAAATCTTCCCTCCCAATATATATCCACTGGGGTAATAGTACAGGTGATGAGAGAGTTAAGATCTTATACTGGTACATGTGCTTTTATTCTATTTTCAGTTGTTGGTTGTGTTTTTATGACTTATATAATTCATTCAAATTTTCCTGCAGTGGTTGAAGCCATAGAAAAGAAAAGGCAGCCATTTCCCTTCATGGATGCAATATACTTTATCCAACCTTCCTGGCGGAAGTAATACCCTTTACAATTTTTTAGCTTAATGTTTGCTATAACGTTATTAACTAAAAGAAGATTGATACCCGTTTTCTTGTGGAACAGGGCACACTTAAGGGGGGAATTATAGTATAAAACAATCATTGGTGCACATCCTAACAACTTAAGCTTTCTTTTGGACACTAACAAAGTTTTTGAAATGGCAAGTTTGAGAACTAAATGATTGTATATCATTATTCACTACATTAGTAACTTCGACTAAAGTGATGATTATTCAACTGTTATTATCTACGTCTAATGGAATTTCATGTGGATATGTCCTTTCCTCCACCCAAAAATTGTTTCCTTGTTCTTCCTCGCTTTCTTTCTGAAATCACTTTCTTTGGGAGCAGAATGTGAATAGGAAATTTCCGCAGCTACAATTATATCCAAGTAGTTTATTGAAATATGGATGAAAACCTTTCTAACTCTCTCTCTCTCTCTGTCTCTCTCTCTCTCTCTCTCTCTCTCTCTGTGATGGTGTTTATTTGCAGTATTATCCTGTTCTTGTCAGACATGTCTAGCAGAAAGCCATTATACAGGAAGTACGTGCAGGAATATCAGTGTTCTTTCCCTTGTCCTAGTTTGTTGTGTAATTTGATCATATAGAAGTCTAATTTGTCCATTAACTCCACCCATCATCTTTTTTTCTCTGTGAAGGGCATTTGTTTTCTTCAGTTCACCTATTTCAAAATATTTGCTTAATATCATGAAGCAGAATGAATATGTGTTGACTCGCATATCTGCATTGAGAGAGGTAACTTGTGGTTCTTTTTCTTTGAAAAATATTTGTTTTTGGATTGATAACTCTGTAGTTCATTATATATCGGTTAGTTGATTCCTTGTTTCTTTGTCGTTGGTTTAAAGTTTATCAGTAGATTCTGATTTGGTTAAACATGCAGATGAATTTGGAGTATCTTGCTATAGACAGTCAGGTATGTGGTGATACTTCAGTCAATGTTTTTAATCCCATATGCCTTATTGTTAGTCATTATTTGTAAATAACTAAATATAGTATCCATTTGTGAAAGAATTTGTTAACACTTACTACTCCCCAAAGTCTCAAGGTTCAAATGATATAAGCTAGAGGACGTCAGTTTATTATGGCTCTTTGCTGGCACCCTATATAGCCCACAATTTATGATCATTGGTGCACGTCTGTAATTTGAGTGCAATCTTAAACATGTTTAACATGATTAACAATGTTTTCTGGTTTCTTTAGGCAAAATTTTAGTTGCGGTCATTTGAGTTAATTTGTCTTCCTGATGCTAAAGTGTATTTGCGGCCGGATTGTAGTCTTTTTTCCTACTGAGTTCAACATTGTCCAGTACTTTGTACGTAGTTGAGCATAGCATAGCTGTTACTTGATAGCCATGCGCTCCCCCAAATTAAATAAAGTTCAAATGCCCTATCCCCCAAATGTTTTAACTGATATGTTGAAGGGGAAATAAAATTTAGTGCAATGTACGTCAAGTTGAAGATATAATTAATATCAAATTCAATTATCATGAAGTTTCATGTAAATCTATTTCATCCACATAAAAGTATTTACATAGGCCAATACCTAGGTTTCTTCTCCCTTAGTTTTCCAGCCCACAATGTAGTATTATACTTGGTACATTTTCTGAATCTCTCTTAAATATCATCTTTCTAGAAAGAATATAATCTATGATCTTTAGTCATCCAACTGTATCAAACAATTGGACAATTCATCATGACAATCGAACTGTTACTAAAACCGTCCATTCAAAATGAGTAAGTTAGAATCCTTACATAAATACATGTCAGGGATGCGCATTGGTTCTATTCCACGGTTCCACCTTAATTAACGATTGTAATTGTATGCTGACAACAAGTAGGCCTGTTTGTGTATCTGATTACTATACCTTTTACATGTTTAATTTATACATTAAGTCCAACATTACTTTTAATTTTCATGCAGTGAGTTCCTTTAGTGTAAAATATGAGATCTGAGAAACTGTTCATGTTTTACATCCAGTGGTTTTCTCAAAAACAAAGGTTCTTTGTTTTCCTGATATATGCGACTTTTCTAGCACAGGGGTTTGTTACCAACAATGACAATGCTTTGGAGCTACTTTATGGGGATGAGGAAGTTTCACGCAAAGGTGTAGCATGTTTAAATCAGATGGCTGCTCGTGTTGCCACAGTTTTTGCTTCTTTAAGGGTACTATGATGATTAATGATTTAAGTTCCGATGGAAAATATATGTATATATATATATATATATATTGTGGGAAAATTTCCTGAACTAAGCAGCTATATGTATGTGCTTTGTTAGGAATTTCCTTTTGTGCGCTACCGAGCTGCCAAATCGTTTGATGCCACCACAATGACCACTTTTTGTGATTTAATTCCTACAAAGCTTGCTGCTGGGATCTGGGATTGTCTCATGAGATATAAAGAAACAATTCCAAATTTCCCTGAGAAGGAAACATGTGAATTGCTTATCCTGGACAGATCTGTAGATCAGGTGTTTAAGCACATGTGTTGGTTGCAAACACAAATCATACATCATGCTTAATGTGTCCTTAATTGTCTTGATTTATATTCTCATCTGAATTTTCAGATTGCACCTATCATACATGAATGGACTTATGATGCCATGTGTCATGACTTATTGAATTTGGACGGAAATAAATATGTACATGAGGTGAATAGCTTGTCATGTCTATTTATGTATTCTTTCAAAGTTTATGTTTTGCTGTTTAATTTGGATACTTGTCTTGGCCGGATTGTACATGCAGATTCCAAGCAAAACTGGTGGTCCACCTGAGAAAAAACATGTTCTCTTAGACGATCATGATCCTGTCTGGCTGGAGTTTCGCCATGCACATATAGGAGTTGTAAGTCCTGTGCTTATACATATCTTTTGGGTTTTCACATGCAGAAAGTCATTTCTCTTTTCTTTTTGAAATCACAAACGAGTCAGGTTAGTGAATGGTTGCATGAGAAAGCGATAAACTTCGTTAAGGAGAATAAGACTGCACAATTCGACCATTCAAGGTTCGTTAACTGAAATTGTCCTATAATTAAATTAACCCTTGAGCAGCACCAGCTGGGGTTGTCCTATAACTCAAATTGAATCATTGGATAATGTTGAAATTTCTGTTCGGTAATTTTCACCTGCATGTTAAATAGATATTCACAAGCTGAACTATCTACGAGGGAGTTGAAACAGATAGCTCAAGCATTGCCACAATATGTTGAACAAAGGGACAAGCTCACATTACATGAAGAGGTTAGTTTTTACTTTAATTTTTTTATCTTCGGTTAGTTTTTTGATAATTAAACATCTAATTTGAAGCGTCTGTTTGATTGTTGAAATTCCAATAAGTTGAAATTCAAAATTTTGGTTGAAAGGATTTAAAGAAAACTTCACTTCTTCGCAAGTTTTTTTCATATCTGGTTTTTCTAGTCTTAAAGTTGCCAATAATCCTAATACGAGGCTTCATTTTTTCTCAACTAAGAGAAGCAAAGAATGGCTCAAATGTCTGTTATATACGATTATACGCTGAATACTACATAAAAGAATAACAGGATTGAATAAGATTCACATTAGAAGTGATAGCATAATGAGTAACTAAGACATTTCAAGCTGTTGACTTGAGGACAAAGCTTTGTTTTTCGCTCCAGATTGCAAGCAAAATTTATGCAATTATGGCGGACGTTGGGCTCCAAAAACTTGCACAGCTGGAGCAGGATCTTGTTTTTGGAGATGCGGGAATTAAAGATGTCATCAAATATCTGACAAGAAAAGATGTAAGAAAATATAGAAGTATTATATCATGGGTGTCATTATATATATATATATATATATATATATATATGTATATGTATATGTATGTATATTTTTGAAATATGTAACTTTATATGCAGGATACAACTGGTGAAAATAAGTTGCGTCTATTGATGATTCTTGCAGCCATTCATCCGGAGATATTTGAGGGTATGGAGGGTCAGAAGCTGATGAAGGTTGGTACCTTCTTAGTTCTGAGGTCAATCATTATATCTAGTCTTAGTCAAGTGTTCATTTGTGGTAATGGTGTTTGTTTTCAGTTGGCAAAGTTGCCACCTGGTGATATGAAGGCTGTGGAAAATATGAAACTGTTTGGGTTTGGGGGATCATCAGATAGGAACAAAAGCTCAAGTGGAACTTTTTCTCTCAAGTTTGATATTCAAAAGGTGAATGTTTCTACCAGATGCTTCTTGAGTTGATTGATTTTGCAATATCTAACAAAAAAATTATTCAATTTTCAGAAGAAACGTTCAGCTAGGAAAGAGCGTCCAAGTGAAGAGACGTTGCGGTTTTCACGCTTTTATCCCATGATTGAGGTACCTTTTAGCTGGCTTCCTTTGTACAGTTCTAGCATATATAAGCAATCATCAATTGTATAAGCTGGTTTGGGTAATGCTTCCGGTTTTCCTGTAAAATATTTTGGTTTCTGGTTTGGGGATATTCAAAGTTCCAAACCAATGGAAGCACAAATTCAAGTCTCTCATACATATATCTATCTATAGTTGCTGACCTTAAGGTTATTTGAATAAACGCATCTTTATAATCATCATCGCATTGTGGAACTCGATCCGTTCCATGAATCAAGCCACTGATTTATGAATTTCCATATCCAAAATTTTCTTTTGTTTCAGGAACTTGTAGAAAACCTTAGCAAAGGTGAACTGTCGAAGGATGATTATCCATATTTGAACGACCCAAGTCCAACTTTGAATCAATCTCTAGTTGCTCATTCTATGAGATCAAGACGGACACCGACATGGGCCCTGCCCCAAAATTCTGATAATGGGTTTTCAAGGTACATATATTGTGTTGCATACTCCCCTCGTTTGTGCACCTGACCTGAGTTGTCTTCTCAGCTCACCCGAGTGGTCATCATTCTTGGATCTATTCAATGCATCATGGTCATGGAATCCTAAATCAGAGCTAGCTCCTTTGTGGGACTCATGCATTTTGGAAATCTTCCATAAATAGAGTGAATCTTTTTTTGTGCCTTCCTCGGTTGTAATATTAATTTTCTCCTGCTGGGAATTTAGGGCTAGGCATGCATCTACTGATTTGAAAAAGATGGGCCAACGCATATTTGTAGTTATAGTTGGTGGAGCTACAAGATCAGAGGTAAATAGAGTTATGATGATAATTGCTTTTTTAGTTTTTATATCCAACAAGAATGATAGTTTAATTACTGAGCTTTAGGATTCAATTGTCTTCCATTTTCAGCTTAGGGTTTGCCACAAGCTAACAGCAAAGCTGAAGAGGGAAGTCATTCTGGGTTCCTCATCTCTTATTGATCCTGCAACTTTTATCACGGTAAAATTTTATTGAACTTTACTGGTTCAAAATGCTTGACTGTACTTGTCCCATTATCCCCCTCAAGTAATTATTTTAAAAATTGAACAAGCATCTTGTTGATTTTGTTTGCAGAAACTAAAAATGAACGATGATGCCACACACGAGCTCTTATTGGATGATCTCCAGATCTGAATTTATGTGAAATCCCATCAACATTTCCTTCAGTAGAATTAATTGGAGTTGTTATCAACACTCAATTTACACGCATTGTGCACGAGTGTAGTTAATTTGGAGTGTAGATTGACTTTATGGGAGTTTTAATAACAACTCCAAGTTAATTTCTATATATGTATTTCTCACTGATGTATTTCTAATTTCATGGCATGTTTTATAAACTTGTTTCTATTGCCCAAGATTAGCATTTTCATTATATAATTATTATTATCAATGAATGGGAAGACATTTTGATTTTCTTTTCTAATGCACTTTCCTCAAAAATGAACTAATACACAACTGTAACCCAAAAGTTACAATTGATTTCTGATAATTAATCTTCAGTCCAACTGCACTTAAAAGTATGATTTTGTTCAAGACTGAGAGCCTCTAGCCAATTTTGTCATTGCAGTATATATACTTCCACTTCCCCGATTTGACACAATAGACGAAAAGTATGACATTGGCTTTGAAAATAATTACACGGACGAAATTTTGAAACACAGATAAAAACTAGATTGAGTAATAGCAGGAAGCCTCAATCCATTATTAAGGTCTCTATAATAACTAATTAATATTACAAACACCTTATTATACCATTCATACATCTTAATTCCATTGGTACTAGTTTTTATTTCAACAAGTGCTAGTGCACAGTACGTAAAATACAAGAGCTTGAACTGGTAGAGGCACTACTGGTTATGCAGGAAGCTTCCCTCCACAGCCATTGCTAGCTACGTGATCCTTCATCAAGCTTGAGATCTGATTTTCCTCTACCCTTGGAATCCCCTAAATTATTCATCAGAAAATAACATATAATTTCACTATGCAGAACATATCCAAACAAAAGAAAATTAAAATAATTATTTTCCTAACATTAATAGAAATCCAAACTATTTTGAATTATGAATTTCAAATGACAAAATCATTATGTGAAATAGGAAAATCAGATGGTATTCAAAAAGGTACCTGATGGTAAATCTGAATAAATGGTATTGGAAAATCAAAAAGTTAATCTTAAGATTTATTAAGCTATGTGATACTTTTTTGATATTTTTCATAAATCTGATGGTATATATTCAAAAAGTTATTATTATTATTTTTTATCAAAACACTTAATAAATCCAATATTTTCACCCAAGATTTCTTAGGATTTCTATTTAAGCTCCATTAAAAATCATAATATATATTTACTAACACAATCTTTTTTTTTTTTTTAAATCCCAATCGTGATACACCCCCAATCCAATAGGTAGAATTACTTACGGTGGTTTCATTGTTCCTTTGCTCAAATGCTTGCATAGCCGCCGCCGCCTGTACAAACAAAATTCAACCGTGAGTTGTAAAAAAAAAAATTTGAAAGGAATTAGATATATATATAAATACACAAGCAAAAAATAGCTTAGTAGGGTTTGGTAGACGTACCCTAATTGCCAAGTCGTATTGCTCCTTGGTAAGGGTTTTAGGCTCAGACTCCATAGAAGTCGTCCTGTTCAGCTTAGCAGAAGCAGACTGTTGCTGTTGGTTTTCCATTGTTAACAACACACAGGCTACCTAGACTACACCAAGCAGAACAGAGAGAGCGCTACAGAGATGAGAAGCAAGGTTGTCTATGGCCCCCCGTATATAACAGTAGAGAGAGAGAGAGAGAGAGAGAGAGAGAGAGAGAGAGAGAGAGAGAGTTGGTGTGTGCCAGCAAAACATAAAAGAACGTGAGGAAGGCATGTGCGATTTGAGAAAGATTTGTACATTTGGCAACCACAGTTTGTCCCAATGTGTGAGAATGAAATGCTTTCCATGCGTTCTATATATAAGAATGCATTTCCATGCGTTTTGAGCTGCAGTTGGATTTGTTTTAATTACAGTTCCAAATTAACTACACCCTAGCAAGCTAGCTACCTCTTAACCCAAACCCAGTACACACTGCAAAACTTCGACTGCAAGTTACATTGGAAAGAGAGATTTATTGACCGAATTAATGGCACCTTTTCAACAAACGTTACGTACTTATCGAATCGATATGACCAAGAGGATGAAGCAGATCGATATATATATATATATATATATAGAGAACTGAAGGCTGTACGTACATAATTTCACACAATGGCCAGCTAGCTTTGCCCATGTACGTTCTTTTCTATATGGGTTAACGTTGCATATATAAAACTTTAGACATGGTGCCGCTTACATGAAGGGAAATGGTTATTAAAGAGGGAAATGTAACTTACACATTTAATGTTGAAAAAGTTTTAAATTTGAGAATTTCTATTGAGACCTCCACATTTTCTCACATGACCTCCCTTCAATTTTTTCTCCTTAAACTCCCAAATTTACCCTTAACAAAAAACTTTAAAAATAATAAAAAATAAGAAAAGTAAACTATACCCAGCCGCCATTGCATCCAACTTCATACTTTTCTCATGCAATTGGAGATGTGCTACACGTTGCTAGTCAATGAATATTGTCTCTTTGAACAAAATCAGCTATGAATCAATTAGTTAAGTTATTCACATATTGGTATGTATCATCTTAATTGGATTAAAAATAAAAAAACTGCTATGTATCTTTAAAAAATAATTGATTTCGTTTTTGGGAAAATAAAATTTGCAGATATGATTCTTGTTAGTTTTTAATTTTGGGAGCACAACCATAATTTCTCTTGTTTAAGTTGTTTTTCTTCCTTAGTTAATTAGCAATGAAAAGATCAATTATACATTGTTATATACATATATATATATATATATATCTTCTTTCCACCATCTCATTTTACTTAAATTTATGGCTAAACAATGTTTTATATCCAATTATGCGCGCTCGAGCCTGAGGTGGAGGAGAGAAAATTAAGAAGAAGAAATGACACTACTCTAAAACTGCAAGAGGGAATCTGAGAAGATTGATTCATGTGAGATTTGTTGTTTGATTTTTTTTTTTCTAGTTTTGTGAAGGGTAAAAAAGGATTTTAGTTTTATCCAAAAAATAAAGAGGTCAAGTGAGAAAATTCGGAGGTCCCAATAGAACCACTCTTTAAATTTCATTCTCAAAGTAACATTTTATCTTTACTTAAGGAATTTTTTTATTTTTTATTTTTTTTTGTTACATGGGAGGAAATCGAATCTCTAACTTAGCCTAATGTTAATTCAAATTCTCATCCTACCTCACCACTTGGGGTAACCCCAATGGCTTTAAGGAAAACAAAAACTACTAAGGGCTAAACCCTAAGGAATTTTTTTTTTTTTTATAAAAACAAAAACAAAAACTACTCTTACGTGAGAACGTCTTGAGTGTTTTGGGCACTAGTGCTCTGGATTTTTTAAGACCTCATTTATAAGGGGCAAGATGAAGATTTACAAATCCAACGATCCAGATTATTGCTGACATGCCAGAGCACTAGTGCTTTGGGTATTGTAGAATTTTCCCTCTTACGTACCTATAAGGCTAGACTTATTTATGCAGCGCACATGCATAAAATAGAATTTTATAAGTCAATACGTCAACCAATGGAGGAATTTACTAGGAGCTTACTCATGGAGGGACCGAACATAAATGGGAAGCCAATAATATTGTTTCGTTTTCTTTTGGTCAAAAATTTAGACACAAATTTTATGGAATATACGGAAACTATTTGAAATAATTGGAGGGGCATGCAGTGGTCACCCATGTCCCCGAAAGAGATTTGCAACTGACGTCAGTGAAAAGCAATATTATGTCGCATCCTGTAATTAAAGTAAAAAAGTTATTTTCATATGTATCATGTGATTCCGAAATTTAAGCTGAACCACAACCAATCCTCGAACTCTAAAGTGATCAATATATAACAAAGTATTCGAAATAACTGCAAAAAATGACGCAATGCAACAGTTATGGAGGATTGGGACTAGTAGCTAGCATAGAAATGTAGATTGGAAATGTTAGCTATCATCGCTAGTCGCCAAGATTAGATTGTCTGGATCTCATCGCTTAAAACGACAAAAGTATGTGCAACCTCTTCAAAATAAATGATTGGCACGGGAAAGAGACCAGTGACACTGCTCCATTTTAAGATAATTTTTTTTGCCCCATGTATATATTGAGCTCTGCAGAGATGTCGTGATCTTATTGGCTCGGACCATCACTTGGCAATATCATGTGGTAGTTCGGTACCACAGAATAATTATTGGTCACCTTAACCAAAGGGTACATGTGAGCAAAAATGAAAAATGATTGAGATCCCAAAATTAATTATCAAATTTGATTACCAAATGATGTGGCAAATGTCATGTCATTGTGAAATTTCCAACATGTTATATTCAAAATGGAATAAATTCTTTTTAATTAATTGTTTATACGTCAACCAATGGAGGAATTTACTAGGAGTTTACTCATGGAGGGACCGAACATAAATGGGAAGCCATTAATATTGTTTCGTTTTCTTTTGGTAAAAAATTTAGACACGGATTTTATGGAATATACGGAAACTATTTGAAATAATTGGAGGGGCAGTGGTCACCCATGTCCCCGAAAGAGATTTGCAACTGACGTCAGTGAAAAGCAATATTACGTCGCATCCTGTAATTAAAGTAAAAAAGTTATTTTCATATGTATCATGTGATTCCGAAATTTAAGCTGAACCACAACCAATCCTCTGTCCAATCCACTTAGAAAATTATATCAATGATGCGGCAGTGACATGGTAGATGTCATGTCATTTGGTAATCAATTTTGATATACAATTTTAGGATCTCTAGCACTACTCAACCGAAAACTGCCCCAAGCTATAAAATTTGGACCGATTAATTAATTCAAGGCTTTGAAGTTTAGATTGACGTAATTAAGTTGAATATCATGTGTCTTCTCTATATATAGGTCGGGCTTATCAACTTCTGATCAACTCGGCATTGCACTTCTACGTACTGTATACTCAAATCTCAAATATATATATGCATATAAGGTGGAAGGGCTAATTATTGATCTAGCTGTTATATATGAAGTGTTAGACAAGTGATTTGAGTTATTTGATTACGATACTGCTACCATGATTTTATGCAAGTTTGGATGGAGAGAAGACAGGTTAAGCATGCCTAATCATTGCCTTGATTATGAAATACATATATGCCCATTCATGCAAATTAAGATCTGAGTTATGAGAATATGAACATGTTGGGATTATTCTTTTTCTCTTTTGATTTTATATATTAAACCATTTTAATGTCTTTAAGAGATTAATATTTCCGTTTCGAAATTTTTGTTCTTTATATATTAAGTACTTTCTTAGTTTCTTGGTCCCTTTGTGGACTTTATCAATAAAAATCTTTAATATTACCAACTACTGCAATTTTACAACAATGTTTCGCAGTAAGAGATTCATTTGTTTAACTTGCTTTAGTTTGGATTAAAAAAAAAACAATGAGAAAGTACTTAACTTTCAGTTGAATTTTCTTTTTGCTTTAGTACATCAGCGAATCTAACAAACATACCCAAAAAATTTGTTGCCATGGGCCAGAAGCAAGAACATTAAGAAGGAAAGTAAAACAAGTAGCCAAAGGCAATAAGGTAATGTGCAAATGGTTAACTTTCATTGCACAAACAATAACCATGAGCAAAACATACCTAAAAAAAATCTGAGAGAAAGGAGATGCCTAACCAGAGTTAATAAAACAGTGACACAAATGACCCAATAATCTCAGCACGAAGGTTGACATTACATAACCAACACTCCTAGAACCGAGGTTATTCATCCACCAAAGCAAACATACGGCATGACATTACCGGTGTAAACACCATGAACACATAACTCAAACTCGGATTCGATCTGAACCCTAACTGGAAGTAAGACCCGAATTTAGATCGGACCGAGCAACTGAACCAACGAGGAACACCTCTACCAACTGTCGCCTTAAACAGAGCATGTCAAGTAAATCACAATCTTCAAAAACTGAAAGGCCAGATGCCCAAGGTTGATTGGAGATAGAGGCTAGGGAAAAGCTTTGTCCGCCATTGACGAAGAAAATCTACAAGCAATACGCCAGAAACTGCCACAGTCAACAACATTAAAATTCTTTGAGGAGAGGATGGTGGGAAAAATATCTCGTCTGATGCCCAAAAAAAAAAACAGATCAATGATCACTCCATTATGATTTTCATTTAATTATTTAAGAAAGCATTATGTCATTCTTGTGATATTTTTTATTTTTTTTTAGAAATAAAAATGTTGGATTATCTTGTCTTGGGCTGTCTTCCGTTTTGTGGAACACCTTAATATCATAGTTCCTGCTCTATCTTAACACCCAACGCTAATTTTTAAAACAAAATTATCAAATCAAAAAATAGAAAAAGAAAGAAAAGCTATGGCTCCATGCATCCCGACCTACACATTTAAACAAAACCCACTTGTATGATACAGTAGACCACCTCACCCTGCCGTTAGATTAGTATGATTATCAGGATGCAAAAGTGAGAGATAGTCCAGCAAGGACATACATGTGGAGGGCGCAGTTTAGTACTGTGGGGTAGAACGTAGTAAAGCGGACCTCAAACAAGCATCACATTATAATATAATTTTATGGGGTAATACCGTAATAGGGTGGTGTAAAGAGAAAGAATCTTCAGTTAAGGTCGTCAGGATCAAACTGTCAGCTAATAACAAGCTCGTATTTAGATTTAAACGGCCGTTATATTGCCTTTTCCCCTCGATATAACGGTGTCAACTCATGTATGACGTGACCCTACCCCATCCATGATGCATCATACACATGTATTTACATATTGTCATATTGTCATGTATGTATGGGTTGAAGGCATATCATGTACATGTATGTATGTATGTATGTATGACTTTTTTGATAAGTGACAGCAAGTTTATGTTTGTACTGGTTTAGGGTTTCTTCCAGTCCAGCTCTACCTATCGTCATTTACGTCAAATTAAGGAAAGGCCCGAGTCAAATGACGATTAAATCCTCGTTTGATCTTTTAAAGGCCTAGCTTTCCTTTTTTTGATTTGATTTGTCAATAAGGCCTATGTTAAAGTTGTGCAGATACTAATTTTTTTTTCGGGGACTGATAAGAGTACGAGTGTATGACATCATTAGCAGCTTTTCTCTCTCTACGCAGTCATTCGGTCGGTTCGAATTAATAACAATGGTTTTTATCAAATATAATATTTAAATTATTTCTCAATTATATACATGGTACTTGAATTTTAATTTTTGTCACAAGTAGTACTCAAAATTTTAATTTTTATCACAAGTAGTACCCAAAGTTTTTTATTTCATCTATTTAGGTACCTAAGGCCGATTTTTGTGATATTATATGCGCGTGAGGGCGCGTGTTAAAAAAAAAGACTAAAATGGAAAACTTTTGGTACTACTTGTGACAAAAATTAAAAATTTTGGGTACTACTTCTGACAAAAATTGAAGTTTAGGTACCATTTAGGATGAACTCAAAGAGTTCGGGTACAAAAGTGAAGTTCAGGTACTATGTATATAATTGAGGTAAAGTTCAGGTACCATTTGAGATAAAAACTCTAATAACAAATATTACCAATTTTAAAACTAAAGCCTTCCATATTTGATCATTTAGGTACCATTTAGGATGAACTCAAAGAGTTCGGGTACAAAAGTGAAGTTCAGGTACTATGTATATAATTGAGGTAAAGTTCAGGTACTATGTATATAATTGAGGTAAAGTTCAGGTACCATTTGAGATAAAAACTCTAATAACAAATATTACCAATTTTAAAACTAAAGCCTTCCATATTTGATCATTTCTAACAAATTTAGTACTTCAGTTTTCGATTTTACCAACTTTACAACTAGTGGTAATACTTATTTTTTCTTTCGAAATATACATTAAAATGCTAGCCGTCTCTCTTCCTTCTCTCTAGATTCTAGAGAAAGAAGATATATCTCAGTTCTCTCTCCCCCTTCTGTCTTGCCTTGATCCTCCTGATCTGTGGCTGGGGAGATGGGGGAGGGTCTCCTTCTTCGTGTGTGGTGCTACTCGAATGGTGGGTGGGTCCGTGTGGGTTGCCTTTGCTTCTGCTTGGTTTTATCCGATAGCGGTGGTTATCAGTGTTCCGGTGCTGACGTTCTCGGATTGGGATGGAGCTCGCGGTGATTGCTCCCCATTTTTTCTAGCGGCGTATCGGCGGCGCCGCGATGGGCGTGGTGGCTGTCTCACTCCCGAATTTGTTACTTGCAGGTGGTGGTTTGGGGTTAGATCTGTTGGATCTACTCTGGGTTTTTGGTGGAGATTGACTGGGAGGAAGGAATGTTGGTGTTCCTTTTGCTTCTGGGTTGAGGTGCGAGTACATATATGTTTTGGTGTAGGTGTACTTGCTTTGATCTGCTCCATCAAGTCCGACGTTTTTTGCTTATCCCTTTAGTTTTGCGGCTTTATTTCTGTTTTTTGTTTGGTTCAGTTTTTTCTTCCCCTTCTCTTTTGAGATAGGGACATGTCATCCCTCGATTGTTACCGATTTTCAATTGACCGACGCTTATACCTGGCTCATGTTCTGGTTGGTTTGGATCATGGAGCGTCACAGGGCATTCGTTTCTCCGGCAGTTGTCAATGCGGTGTTATTGAGTCTCGGTTGCCTATGGAATGAGGCAGTTGCTTATTTACAGATTGGGCTCTTTCTGCCCATGTTCTCTGTAATCGATTTGGGGTTAGACTTTACGTCCCCCATTTGGTTGTATGTTCCGTCGTATTAATTGAATTGTATGTTACCTTCAAAAAAGAAATATACATTAAAAAGAGCAATACTAGTTTTTCGAATTCTAAACTATCATAATTACAATCAGACAATATGACTATCCAAATATGACATCCCTGGCGGATTCGGCGATTTGGTTATTTGAGTTGGCATCTGGTTGTGGTTAATGTTTTGTTGACTAGGTCATTTGGGCCTACTTAGGCCAGACCTAGTGCACGTGGGTTGCCTTCGATTGGTGGGTCTCTCGACAGGGTTAATTTGGGCCAGATCTCTTCTTGGGCTCACTATTGTTATATATATCTCTATTCATGTTGTCCTACTTCTACTTTTGGTGATTAGGGAGGGTTTCTTTCACAGGTTGTGCCAGCTTAGATTTTTTTTGGCATAGATGGTATAACTGTGGTACTCTGTCTCTTGTCGTTACATCATAGGAAGAAGATGTAGTTGTGTCTGCTTCAAGGCATAGCTTGGCCTTGTTTTTGGGCTACTAACCTTTTTTTGATAGGTGAAATAACATAAAAAGCTTCAGGCCATGAGTTCAAGGCTTTTTAATTGCCAGTTACAGGGTCTGCCCTTTATGTAATATATGGTTGCATTGAAGAGTAGTTGAAGTTACTTAGGTAATATCTCTTATTGTCGTGCTACAAAAATAATGTGATATCATATGTAATCTTCGATCTTAATATATTGTCATCTTCCCATAATTTGTATATATATATATATATTGTCGTCTTCCCTATGACTTGAGGATAATGGTTGGTAGATTCACGGGCTACAACAATTTAAAGCCGGCGACAAAGGTGCGGGGTTGTGGCCACTACGCTAGCGTGACACTCTCTGCTAGTTCTACAAACCCTAATTTTCATGTTTGTCATTTTTTTTCATGTATAACATGAATTTAAATAGTTAGTTTTTTTGTTTTTTTTTTTAAAACCCCATGCTATTTGTACTCTTTGAATGCATTTATGCAATTATGCACTCTTATAAATTTTCATAGTAGTGGTGGTTTTTGTGTTAATAAGTCTAGGGCCCAAATGATGAGAGATGGTGGAGAATTGAGTTAGAATTAAAATAGGTCAGACGGTTCAATCTTCCGGCCTCCAACATGATAAAAAATAAAAAATAAAGAAGTGGTATTTGTGTTAATTCCCATACCTTCAAATCAAAGCCTCAATTCTCTATGATGACTTGCCCTCGTGTCCATCATGTTCTTTTCATACTTTGGAGTTTGGATCACCTCCCTCAACCTTCATTAGCCTTGGTTATCTCTATCACCATGAACTTTTAATATAAATTTTGTGCTTCGCCTCCTATGAAAAATATGAGTACAAATGTAGATCGATCTCATACCCCCAACATTAAACTCCAGTCTAAGATATATATTGACCTTATTTCGGACAGTTTAAAAGTATGATTACTTGATTAGTTAGAAAAAAAGTTAATACTAGCCAGTCCCCTCAACATCAGAAGCATTGACTCGGTTTGAGGAGTTTGATTAGAAATCTTTAAAACTATATTTTAATGGATAATTCTTCGGTGAACCTAGAAGTTTACTCCAATTGTGATTAATGTATTTTTACCTTATAATTTCATAATCTAACATTTTATGTATTAAATTATCTAGATCATCTCTACAAAAAAATCAGTCGAATCGGAGATTGTTTAACTATTCAATTTTATCAAATAAATACATGGTTCTGACAACAATTATAACTATTATAATGAATCGTCTATTTATTTCATATAAATGAGTGACCAAAAGTACTCCAATTTGCTACATTACCAAAGTATACATTAACTTGGATATGGTTTAGAGTAGAACATGCCTCACGCGTGTCTTAATTGTATTAGAAACTAGGGTTTCTTGCAATCGGCGGCGACGTCCAAGGAAGGTGTTGTGTCGTGCTTTCCGGTGGTGGTGTCGTGTTGTGGTGGTCGTCTAGACAGTTTGCTCGTTTTTGGTTAGCTAAGTATGTGTGAAGGTTGGTCGGTGACTCGTCTTCTTGGCTAGATCTCCTTCATTGTTTTTGCCAAATTGCTCTCGACGTTTTTTTTTTTCTGTAGGAGCGACGCTGAGTAGATCTCTGTGTCGAGTGGATCTTGGCTTCCTCGATCTGCCGTGTGCTGGTGCTAATTTCAGTCGTGATTGGGTTGTGGTTGTGGGTACCTTGGTGGTGGTGCTGAGTAGAGGTGTTTGCTCGTGTTGGAAATTCGCATATGGTATCTATGGGAGTTTGGCATGGCAGACCACCAGATCTTGGTTGGGTTGGTGGTTTGCTCGCCTGAGCTCTCGGTGTGCCTAATGACGCCAGCTGCCCAGATTTAGTTGAAGGGTAGGGTTTTTTGGGCTTCTATCGAGCCCTAAATCTCTTCTTTGTAATTTGGGACTGGGCTAGACTGGTGCATTTCTTGGCCTCTTGCTGTTATATTTGTGGTAGGCTCGTTTCCGTGTCCTAGTATTTTTGTACACTAATGGGTCTTAGGCGAATTTATTAAGTTGATTGTTTCGAGTCATGTCACATCAGATATGTCAAGGCTTTACTTTCTAAGTCACTCAATAAAATATGTAACCCAAGATCGAATGGGTATTATTTTACTAGGGTTTGCTCTCGAATTAGGCCTAATGTGGCTTAGGCAGTGGTACAATTGCTTACGGGAATAAGACTCTGGTGTATGTAATACTCTGACATTGACCTAGTACGGTCGTATGATTTTAATTAATGGATTTTTTTTTTTTTTTTTAAACCTTCAATTGAATTAACTTTTTCTAAAAATAATTTATATATTATGTTATAATACATGAACGGTTTGCTTTCGGCTTCTGTCAATTCTCAATATTGTCCGACCTATGAATGAGTTGGGCAGGCTCGTGCATGATTTGTTGATTTGTTCACTTCCATGCCCTATGGTAGAGCTATGGAGTCAAAGACTAATTTAATAGTTATCTCGTCAGATTTCCTTTGCCTGTTGATGGGTACTTATGTCAATTTGAATGAGTGGGCTGGAGATATGGTTGATGTGTGGGCTGTATTCATCATTAAAAATGATTCATTTCCAGAGCCAAGCACCACATGGCAGTACCCCATATATAGATGAGGGTATTCTGGCACCTTTGCCATAGCAGTGGCATTTCTGTAATTTTAAGAGCTCCTTTGTATCTTTTTTTTTTTTTTTGGACGAAGAGCTCCTTTGTATCTAAAGCACAAGCACTCGTCACTGGTATGAAGATTTTAAAAGGCAAATACTCCATAGGTCCAAACGTGATAACTTTTTGCCCATTAAGTTTTGCTACAGGCATTGTTCATTAAGGAAAAAAATATTTGAAAATTCACTGTAGGGGAGTGAACAATAATTTTATTGTCGTCAATAAAAACTGGGTGAAGAGTCATTTTTATTGTGATCAATAAAAACTTGGTGAACGTTCCTAAATTTTTTTATTGTGGTCAATAAAAATGGGTGAACAGTGAAATTATTGACCACAATAAAAATTATTGTTCCTAAAATTTTTTATTGAGGTCAATAAAAACTTAGTGAACGTTCCTAAATTTTTTTATTGTGGTCAATAATAATTGGTGAACAGTGGAATTATTGACCACAATAAAAATTATTGTCACTGTTCATTCCGCTACAGTGAATTTCAAGATATTTCTGTCCTTGATGGACAAATTTTTACTGTAGCAGACTTGATGGACAATATTTTTCTATCTTTGTCCTTGTTGGTCAAGGACCTGATTTTAAAAGACCAGCATAATAATGCTCTATATGGTTGGATAACCTCGCATGTAATTAGCAAAGCAAAATGGGAGGGGGGGTTTGAAATGGAAGGTGTGTTTAATTTTTAATTTTTTTTAAAGAAACAATTAACTTGGCCTCATTAACTTAAGTAGAAAAACCACCATTACTCTTAACTTAATTAACAATATAGAGAATATTAGAAAAGGTGAACTCTTTTGATCTCTAAATCTCTAATAGCCACCTATGGCACGACTTTCATTGTCGCTCTACAAGTCTACATCCTTGCACATTATTGTTTATGGTCGTGTACATGCATATCATTGATCTTTTATGCCTTGCGGAGGTCTTGTATGTGGTGGCCCGGCCTCTCGGCACCATCTTCTCGATTTGCCTCTTTCTCCGCCTCTCCGGTTCTTATTCGTTCATGGACGAGGTTTGTGGCCATCAAATTTGATCCATAGGGCTTCCAGGCATTGATGTTAGCGATCATGTTGTCGAATTAGGCTGGTTTTAGCGAAAATTGGCAGGAAGGTAGGTTTGTCAATGTGGAAGTTCTAGTTGTTAACTTGGAACTTGCAATCAAGTGGTAGTGGCGGCGACAACTCTTTTGCCACAATTGATGATATTGCGGTTTGATTGTGTCTGTGTGTGGGTTGTACGTTTCAGCCAATCGACTCTATTGGGTTATTGGAAACTTTATCACCTGTGGCGGAAGCGTTGTGATGATTTAAAAAAAACAATATTCCAAACCCTAAATAATTATATTTTTCTAAATCCCAAGTCCAAAAAAAAGAAAAAGAAAAAAGAAGTGTAGTGGTAGCAGTTTGTAGTAACAGTGGGCAGCAGTTAAAAATGAGTCAATCTTGATATGTAGCCAAGCTTTTCTAAGCTAATTATATATATATATATAATTTCTCCTCGCACTGTTCATCGGCTTAGTAACAGTGCCGGCTCCAGTGATGTCTCGTTGCCGTCAATCACTATCAAACACCACATAGTTTACATCAACATGTAGAGCACAACCCAACGATAAATTTATGTAACTACCTCAAGATGAGATTCGAAGTGGATCGAGAGATATCGATACGGAAAATTCCGAAACCATAAAAATCAACAACATTGATCCTCCACGTACGGCGGTCGACGTTGAAAACTGAGGATACTACGAGGTTGTTGGGATGGAGGGCTTCAAATCCCAAGTGGTTTGGAAGATCAGAAGTGGCTGTAAGAGGTGGTACCGTATGGTTGCAGAGGGAGAGGAGAGAGAGTCACGAAGAGAGAGAGAGAGAGAGAAGAGAAGAAGAAGAGGAAAAAAGAGAGAGGCTGATTTGATGAAATTGCCCCAAAGAAGGGGTCACATGCAGCTCACATGATATTTTTGGACGATAGATGGATGGTATATGTCTATATTAATCTATACTATTATTTAAGCAAACTCATATTGTTAATCAAAACATAATTTTTTTACCAAACTAACCCTTATATATTAAAAAACTTTAACCAATTTTTACTTACCGGGGATAAAGTTGTCAAAGTACAAAAAACAAAAAAAACAAAAAGGGAAGTAACAAAAAAATCAAAATTGAAAAAAAAAAAACTATCTCACTCTCTCTGCAATAACTTCTCACTATTTGTCTGCATATAACTTCCCACTATTTGTCTGCATATAACTTCACACTACCTCTCAAGTAACTTCCACCATTATCTCTAAAATAACTTCTCATTGATTTTCGTTTTTCTTAATAAAAAAAGTTTTACACATGCAGAGCATGTGTGGAGAATGCTAGTCTATATTAATAAAACCAAAAATGAGTTTTGGTTAAATTTTTAAAAATCCAAAAATGCCCCTCCAAACATATATCATTTAATAAATTAAATTTCATATATAAAAGACAAGAGAGTAAATGCATTAACTAAAATATTTATAAAAGCTGAGCCCACTATCCATTATATATTTCTTTTACTTTTTTTATTATATAATCAAGGTTGGGCCTATTATCCATTACTCTTTTTTCATCTACTTATAATTAGTCACTAAATCTTATTATCAAAAAATGAATCACTACATCTTATGTTTTTTTTTTAAATAAAAAATGTTAATTATTAGCACATGAGAAGCACATTATATATTTTTTTTAAAGGAAGGGCCGGTGCGACAACTTCCTCGTATCTTTATAAATGAGTAAATTCGATCACTAATTTGAAATTCATTTTTGCAAAGTATAAAATCTAAAAAACAAAAAATTGTGCAAAACAATAGCACTAGCTTGTGAGCGCAGTCCTTTTACACGCGCAAAACACTCATAGAAAGACTAGTATATAATTATACACTAAATATAAAATTAAAATTTAGAATAAACTAAATATTTTGGGACAGGTTCCGGGTAGGGTACAAGTATGGATATAGCAAATCCATACCATACCCAAACCCAAGTTGGATTTAAAAAAAAAAACCCAAATCCAAACCCATTACCCATTTTTTGGATTCAAACCCAACCCAAATGGGTCGAATATCCACAGATACCCAAACCCACATGTATTATTGTCATCCCTAGACGGCATGTACCATTTAGAATAAACTCGAAAAGTTCGGGTACTAGTTGTGATAAAAAATAAAGTTCAAGTTCCATCCATATAATAAAGGTAAAGTTCATGTACCATTTGTAATAATTTTCCTATTAAAAAACTTTATAAAACAGTTAGTAGTTAGGGTCAATAATGTAAAATTAATAATATAAAAAAATTAAAAAGATAATTATCTACATTAACTACCCACTAATGATAAAAATATAATTACTCTAAAAAAAACTATTTCAATTAACTACTCATACTCACACATATATGCTGTTGAGACGAAGAGTAGGGGCACCGAGATGGGTGCAGAGAGAAAAAACAGAGGGTGTGTGGCTGGGCAAAGAGAAGAGAAGAAAGGAAAAGAAAAAGAAGAGAAGGAAAAAGAAGAAAAAAGAAGAAGAAGAAGAACCGGGGGGAGGGGGAGGAAAAAAAAAGGGATTAATTATATTTCTAGAGTGGAAAATGTTGAATTATTTGGAAAGTCAGAAAATTATCCTTACACCCATAGTAGTAAGGATATCATATTGTGATTTATTTGACCTCCCTCCTTTTAAAAAAAATGTGGCATATACCACAAATTATCATTATCTTATCTTAACTTTTTTTTTTGACAAAGTTATCTTATCTTAACTTATATAAATATCAACCAATAAATTTTGATTTGACATTCTTCAAAACATAAATATCTAACCATATTGAGTACTTACCAAACGAAGAAAAGATATTAAGAAATGATCACACCCTCACATGGAAAAGAATCAAGGCTTTGACTTCCTATTATAAAGGATTTGTATGAACATAATTATCATCATTAGTGATACAATTTTTAATTTTTATCACCAAAATATACACAAAAGAAAAATATAAGAGAGGAGACAAAAATGGTAAATGTTTTCCGCTTATTGAATGGAATCGATTCTGATTCTTTATTTTTTTGTCCGAGTCTTAAATTGATGCTAAATTGTGGAATTGAAATTAGTTTCTCATTGTTATCCCCCGCTCCCGCCAAACAAATTATTTGTGAGACGCACGTCACATGTTTCTGCGTTCAGTGTGACGGTCACACTGAAATTTTTTTCCGCGTTCAGTAACTGATCCTAGCATTTGAATTTAGATCCAAGAACGAAATTGAATCAACTTAAACTTAAAAGTTAAAACCCTTTTTTTTTCCACCGTTAGATGCTTCAAAGAAGTTTGATCAAATAGCACCATAAATATATCCGAGCACCAACACCCAAAGTGGTTAGGGCAATCTGGTAATTAAAACACTAAGAGATGTCATTTATATGTACACGCGCGATGTAATGTGGAGGACGAGTGATGGCATGATGATGATGATGATGATGATGATGATATAAGACATATTCAGACATATACATATACACATAGCATAAGAATGTAGGAGAGAGTAGTAAGAATACCATTTGACTTGGTTTCAGAGAGAGAAAGAGAGAAGAAGAAGAAAGAAGAAAGAAGAAAGAGAAAAAGGTGAAGAATGAAGAAAATTCAATCGAATCCAATACAATTTTGACGTCCGCAAGGACACTCTCTCTCTCTACCTCTCTACAAGCTCTTTCTCTCTCTAGAAGTCTCTCTCTCTCTCTAAGCTAACCACCGAGGGACAGGACTTGTGCTCCACAGATAACACGACTGAGAGAAACCCTAAACGAGCAAGGAAGGCTGAAGTGAATTCAAATAAAATTGAAGGCAAACCAATATAAGTACACAGTCAGTGAATAATCAAATACTGGGCTCCTTGTATTGAAACCCATTTGTGGCTGTTTCTCACTGTTCAAAGCTCTACTGCTGGTGAGTACTAGATACTCTTTGTTTTTCTTCCTTTTTTCTTCGTTTTTGGTATTTTCATTCACTAGTTTGAAGCTCTTCGACTGTTGATTTGAGGGGCTTCGGGTCCGATCGAAGCTTCTTTCTTTTGGCATTTCTTACTGCTATTACTGGTTTAGTTTGAAATAGTTGTGTAGATTGGTTTTTGGGTTTTGGCCATTGAATTTAGGTTTTACTTGTGAGATAGAGGCTAAATATTATTGGGGTTTGTTCAATTTTGTTAAATTTTTCTGGGTTTTGTGTTCAATTCGTGAGTTTTGGTGATTTGGTTTTTTCAGGTTTTTGATTGGTGGTGGTTTTGGTTGATAGAGTGATAAATTTCGAGATTTCATATCTGGGTTTGGTAGAGAGAGTTTGATTTTGCTTGTTATTTTACTTTATTTCAATGGCTGAGGTTACGGTGGATCTGAAAGTTCATGTTATAAACAGAGATTCATGCGGAAGCCCGTGGGAGACTGCTCTCTTCGTGAAGATAGTGGGATTCTAGAATGTGCAGAATCAAAGTCTGCTCCTTGGTTTTGCGTTTCTTTGGTATTTGGTTTGTGTTTGGTAAAACTCAATATGATATTCCCAGACACAATGCTTACCCTTTTCTCTTGGTGCACAATAAAGACTCTGAAGCTTATGGCCTTCCATGTTGGGGTACAATGCTATCTAAATTAAGCTTCATGCCGAGGGTTTTGCGTCTTGTTATGTAATCTAGGTTTTGTGGAATTCATGTTGTTTTAGATAGTTGTACTTTCACCTAGTATTTATAGATTGTGATTTTGGAAATATGGTACCTTCGGGGCCGCCCAATTCAATTGGTGGTGCCCAGTCTGTTTCACCCTCGCTTTTGCGTTCGAATTCTGGAATGCTTGGAGGTCAAGGTGGTCCGCTACCTTCCCAGTCAGCTTTTCCTTCGCTTGTCTCACCACGTACTCAATTTGGCAACATGAATATGCTTGGAAATGTAGCCAATGTGTCTTCTCTCCTTAATCAGTCTTTTGGAAATGGGATCCCGAATTCAGGGCTTTCTGGTCCTGGTAGCAGCCATCGTGGAGGTATTGATACTGGGGCTGAGACTGATCCACTTTCTAGTGTTGGCAATGGAATGGGTTTTAATGCTCCTTCTTCATCATATGTTGCATCAAACATGGCTAATCCTGGTACATCTGGTCAAGGTCAGGGTCAACAATTTTCAAACCCTTCCGGTAATCAACTGTTGGCAGATCAACAACAGCAACAACTTGAGAATCAAAATTTTCAGCATGGTCAGCAGCAAATGCAACAGTTCTCTGCCCCTCACAACACACAGCAGCAGCAGCAACAGCAATTTCAGGCTATTCGTGGGGGCTTAGCTGGTGTTGGACCAGTCAAGTTGGAGCCCCAATTGACAAATGATCAACATGGACAGCAGCAGCAGCAGTTGCAGTCTTTGAGAAGTCTTGGTCCGGTGAAATTGGAACCTCAACAACTTCAGACCATGAGAAACTTGCCGCCTGTAAAATTGGAACCTCAGCAAAGTGATCAGTCATTGTTTTTACATCAACAACAGCAACAACAGCAGCAACAGCAGCAACAGCAGCAACAACAGCAACAACAGCAGTTCCTCCACATGTCAAGGCAGTCTTCTCAAGCTGCTGCTGCCCAAATTAACCTTTTGCATCAGCAGAGATTCTTGCAGCTACAACAACAACACCAGCAACAGCAACTCTTGAAAGCAATGCCTCAGCAACGCCCCCAAGTACAGCAGCAATTTCCTCAGCAGAATCTCCCTATGAGATCTCCTGCGAAACCAGTGTATGAACCTGGAATGTGTGCACGGCGCTTGACGCATTATATGTATCAGCAACAACATAGGCCTGAAGTAAGATACCCATATGACAATAATTTGTTGGTCTTTTCGGTGTGACTATTATGGTTACTGATGATGCTTACGTTTCATATAGGACAACAATATTGAATTCTGGAGAAAATTTGTTGCCGAGTATTTTGTACCTCATGCCAAGAAGAAGTGGTGTGTTTCTATGTACGGAAGTGGCAGGCAGACAACTGGCGTTTTTCCTCAGGTCTGTTGCTAGATCCTCTAATCTGGTGTACCCATCTTACATGGCGTCTTAACTAGTACAATGAGTTTATTTGCAAAAGAACCAAAATATTGTGCATGCATGTGCTTTAGTTCTCGTTTCCAAATCACTTCAATCATGCATTTGCTTTAGTAGCTAGGTGATAAACATTTTGATTCAGTTTATAACCAATTGTCAATGACCATTGATATGAACAATCATGAGCAATCTCTTGAAATTTTGCAGGATGTATGGCATTGTGAGATATGCAATCGCAAGCCTGGGCGTGGCTTTGGTATGTTATGCTATTTCATGCTTTAAATTTTCTATCTGTTTGTGTGTCTTGTCATGGTTTGCATTTTTACAATTTCTAAAGTTTCGGCTTGACAGAAGATCCACATTTGATGTAAAAGTTAAACCAGTGTAGCTTTTTTATGGGCTATTCTCTTTACAACTGGTATCTGACTTATTCTTACCAAACTTTCAGAAGCAACTGTGGAGGTTCTTCCCCGGCTCTTTAAAATCAAGTATGAAAGTGGTACTTTGGAGGAACTTCTGTATGTTGATATGCCTCGTGAGTATCATAATTCATCTGGTCAGATTGTGCTGGACTATGCCAAAGCAATTCAAGAAAGTGTTTTTGAGCAGCTTCGTGTTGTTCGGGATGGTCAACTTCGAATCGTGTTCTCTCCAGACTTGAAGGTTGCACATAAAAAATGTTTTTATGTTATCCTTTACCCTCTACCTTCCCTAGCTATTGATATTCCTTCCTCTTCATTCTTTTGGCAGATATGCTCTTGGGAGTTTTGTGCAAGGCGCCATGAAGAGCTTATCCCTCGAAGATTACTGATACCTCAGGTTACTATCAAATGTCTACTTGTGATGGATGCTTTTGTCCATGATTGCTGATTCGTGGAGATAATATTTTATTTTTTGTTTTTTTCGGGAAAACAAACAAATCCTAGTAGATGACGGGTTGGTTGAGTTATAAATATTAAAGAACCACTAGACATCAATTTTTGTCAATAATTAGGTGAGATGTTATTCCGTGATATTTGCATTGAAGTAACTTGCATTTGCATTACACTGGTTTGAATACGTGGGAGCTTCTGTCCCCTTAAATGACAAATATAAGCATTTCCAAATTCATTTTTTGAAGCTGTTTGTGCTAGGATATGTACATTCTTTGGAAGTAGGAATTGTTAATTCAACATTATTTGTGATATGTAAATGAGAAGGTAGATGCTTCCGCTGAATGATTTATTGCTAGGGTTGTTAATGGGTTGGATGATTTGGATAAAAAAGATTCGATCCAAATCTGAATACAGAGCTGGGGGAGATTGGTTGACAATACCAGATAGTTCATTGCTTCATATTGAATTTGAGAGTAATAGTTTTGAATGTAATTGGATTAACTTATAATGAGGTTGGTTTGTCTTGACAAAGATCCTCATTCAATTTTAAAGTTAGAAGAGTGTAACTATTTTGAACTAGTAAGAAATTTGTGAAATTTGTCAGGTTCAGGTCGAAGTATGGGTCTTACAATACGTGTTTGGATTTGAATCTGGATTTTGCTAGCTAGCGCATTCATTGGCAGTCCTATCTGTTGTTTTTGAGACTAGTTTGAGTATAATTTCCACTTATGGTATTGTGCGTCTGAAATGTTTACTTGCCATATGCAGGTTAGTCAGCTTGGGGCTGCAGCTCAAAAGTACCAGGCTGCTACTCAAAATGCATCATCTAATTTATCTATTCCAGACATACAAAGTAATTGTAATATGTAAGCCTTTGATCTCTGTCTCCATTTTTTGCGTATACTTGAGCTTTCAAGTGTTTTCTGCATGGAATTTGCCTGTCATTGGTATCATGTCTTGTTTTTAGTGAGTGAATGGGGTGGGGGTTTGTCCGTATCTTGACTTTGACTCTCTGCATCTCTCTATTTAGCAGTTCATGTTCCCTGTGTGTGCGCACACACACACACATGACACCCCCCCCTATTCACATGTATATTGATCATGTTCTTTGGTTCATGATCACTTGAGCACTACTCATGCGGTCATGCCTACTAAAAATATAGTCTGTTTCTAGTAGATGTATCGGGAGGCATGTATTATTTTCATGAACACAATACAGTTCGCCCGCAACATATTCATTTTGGTGAGGAAGAGCTGAACTTTTTTTATTTTACCTTTTTGTTTCCCCAAAGAAATCTTTATTTTTTGCAATTACATGGTGCTTCATTACATAATGGGTGTGGGTGTGTAATGTCCCCATATTAATGTTTAGTCTATGCTGTGATGGATTAGTTTTTTTCTGTTAATCTACAGTGTTACAGGTGAAATGGTTTTAAATGCCTGTGTATGTGAATTGTGTGATATATATGCAACATTGGGGATTCATTCTTTTTGATTTGCGATAATTGATTAGTTTTTTATGTCTAATTTTGGCTTAGGTTTGTATCGTCAGCACGGCAGTTGGCAAAAACCCTGGAAGTGCCATTAGTAAATGATTTAGGCTATACAAAGAGATATGTAAGGTGCCTTCAGGTAATTTCTATTTCCCAGCATGGCCAACTTGCATCATGATGGTCCTTGTGTATTAGATGCCCTACTTTGATGAGATGGATATTCATCACTGCAAAGTCAGCACGTTATCTTTTGCATTTTTCAAGTACATGGTTGTATTTTTCATATGGTGGTGGTGCTGCTTTTGTCTTTTTTTTGTTTTTTGTTTTCCTCTCGATTTACAACCTTTTTGTTATGCAACTAAATTTACTGGGTGTTTGTTTTATTCCTTTATCTGCTTTGGGATCATATTTCTGATATAGATTATGTGTTCAGCTGTCAACTTTTCAAAAAAATTCTCTTGTTCATATACGTTAACTTCCTCCTATTGGTTGTATGTGTTCATACGTTGTTCACTGCACCAATATTTGCGATAGAAACACAAAAAATCCTTTACCGATGAATATTTACTTTATTTATTGTTTCTCTATGGTTCCATAGACAAATGTGTTTTCTACCTTTTACTCATGGGACGAATGTGTTTTTGCAAGAATATTTATTGAATATCTGATCTGTCCTAGAATTTTCTTGGCATTATTACTTCCATTTGTCATATTAATCAAAATGTTTTCTGGTGGGTTGGCTTGTGAGTCTTAAGATTATCTGAAGTTTTAATTTTACAGTGATCTTTAGCTGGTGTACTGAGGCATAGCTCTATCTGCTGCTTGATACAAATAAATCCATTAATGTACACAAGGTTGTCATATGTATACATTGATTGTGTTTGCAGTGCCTTTTAATGACAAGTCATATTAACTACAATCTGAGTGCTGAAGTTGAGTCTTTGTGCCAGAGATGGCTTTGTTTGTGTTAAAACAAACCAATTACCAAACTCTTGTTTCTTATTCCTTATGAAGTGTAAAATATGAACTTCAACAAATCCTTATTTTTGGTGCTGCTTTAGTGAGCCATGTAACTGAGTTTCCTTGCAGCCTGATTGACCATTTGGTTATATTTTCTATTTTTTGGGTACAATGCAGATATCAGAAGTGGTTAATAGTATGAAGGACTTGATTGATTACAGCCGAGAGACGGGGACTGGACCTATGGGTAAGCTTGATCTTTTCTATTCTAACTAGTAACCAATGACGGAACATGCTTATGTCCCTCTTTTTTTTTTTTTCTTTCCTCAATTGATTGTTACTGGTAATTTGAATCATCCCATAATAAGACAAAATGTATAAGTATGAAGAACAAATAATATTCTATGAAATAGACTCTGTTATGTAGCTTTGCTGTAAAGTATTCTTTCATTTTTGTAAGTTTATATTCCTAAACAGCTTAAAGGAAATATAATATCACGGGGTGAAGAAAAGTATGATAACATCAGTAAGCTCGCCTATCTGGTGGGTTTTTGGATGGAATTTAGGTTTTGTACTAGAGAGGGGTTTAGGATTTGGGTTTTGTAGTAGAAAGGTTTAGGATTTGGGTTTTGTAGTAGAAAGATGCTTGCTGTAGTTTTGGCATTGTCTTGGAGGGCCGAAACTTGCTGGAAATTGTAGCGTTTTAATTGAACGAGAGAACCTTTTTTTTTTTTTTTTTTTTTTTTTTTCTGTCCTTTTGGAATGAAAACACTTGAAACTTAAACTAAAGTCTGAATTTCAAGAGATGATTTGATACTAAACTACTCTAAACTTGAATTTCAAAACCACGAAGGTTTTCAGCTCCTTTTCAATTGACATTTCATATGGGTCCCACAAGTTAAAAACTTTAGATGCAAGTTTTCTCTGAAATTACTAATTATAAACAACGTGCAGCTTCCTTTCTTTTTTGCACCAGAAATATGTAATTCAGAATATGTAGAATAGTAATTCAGAATATGTAGAATAGGCTTCAGCCATGATTCTTAAAAGAAACGAATTATAAGGATAGAAGAAGGTTCAGAAGTGGTAAAGGAAAAGAAAAGCATGGAGCCAAGAAATAGATCACATTTCATGGTTGAGATTATCAAAGAAAATGTTATACAATTGTTAGAGGAATAGAAAGGCAAACAAGACAGAGCAAGTAGAATGTCCCTCGGATTAACCATGGTAAAATATTTTCTTCGAGGGGATGAATGGGGCTACTGCTGTTTTACCAAGCTTTCACAGTATAGAATTTTGCCTATCTCAGTTATGTATGAAGACAAGCTCAAATGCTTTAAAACCCTGCGTAGGTTTGGAAAAATGGTGTAGAGTAGGAACAAAAAATGTAAACAATTGATTGGTATTTGAGCATTATCTCCCTTATGACCGGTAGATCTAAATGAAAGTGGCCCAAAACACCTTGTTAGTGTATATGTAATACACATTCTTTTGGGTTATGATTCAATATGCGCATAGTGTAGAGCATGTGAATTACACATAAAAATTTGGATTGGTTTAATCAGGATCTAGTTTATCCCATCTGCCATTAAGACCGTCCAGCCATTTACACCACGTTGTTGTAAACTTGACTGTTTAATTGTTGGGTCTAGATAGTGATTGGGCTAATTCTTTTCTTAAATATCTTTGGATATAGGGTCCTGCTATCTGATTCGTTATTTTCAACCATCTTAGACACTATTCCTGCACGCTCGCATGTTTTGATTTTAGTAAATGTGTCTTTCCATTATTGCACTACACTGGCAGTAGAAATAATTACATTAGGGGAACCTAATATTATGCCCCTTCCAATTGTGCAAGTTCTACAAAATCATTATATGTTAGTGGCATTATTATAATATTTGGATTTGGATTTCATATCTGTTCATGTTAATGTTTGTTTTCAGAGAGCTTAGCCAAGTTTCCTCGAAGGACAAGTGCTTCATCTGGGTTTCACAGTCAAGCACAACAGTCTGAGGAACAAATGCAGCAGCAGCAGCAACAGCAAACGGCTGTCCAGAATTCAAACGATGCAAGCTCTGTCCAGGCCAATATGCAACTTGCTGTTAGTAATGGACCTAATGGTATGGCTAGTGTAAATAATGTGAACACAGCGTCCACATCTACCTCTGCAAGCACCATTGTGGGTCTCCTCCATCAAAATTCCATGAATTCCAGGCAACAAAGTTCAATGAATAATGCAAACAGTCCCTATGGAGGAAGTTCTGTTCAGATTCCATCCCCTGGTTCGTCTAGTACAATCCCTCAGACGCAACCAAATCCTTCTCCATTCCAGTCACCAACACCCTCATCGAACAATCCCTCCCAAACATCTCATGGTGGCTTGACAGCTGCCAATCACATGAGTGCAGCAAATTCACCAGCGACTATAGCCATGCAACAGCCAGCCCTTTCTGGTGAGGCTGATCCAAGTGATTCCCAGAGCTCTGTCCAGAAACTTATACATGACATGATGATGTCCAACCAGCTTAATGGCTCAGGTAGTATGGTTGGTGTGGGTTCTCTGGGAAATGATGGGAAAAACATTAATGGGATTTTGTCAAATAGCAACAACACAGGTATGAATGGTAGCAACTGTCTGTCGGGGAATGGCATGGGCAACAGTAACTCAGGTATGGGGGGTGGTGGATTTGGGAGCATGGGTGCACTTGGTCAGCCTGCCATGGTTAATGGAATAAGAGCTCAAATGGGAAATAATTCTGTTATGAATGGAAGGGTTGGAATGGCATCAATGGCTCGAGAACAAAGTCTGCATCATCAACAGGATCTGGGGAGCCAACTTCTTGGTGGGCTAGGAGCGGTTAATGGGTATAACAATCTTCAATTTGATTGGAAACATTCCCCTTAAATGGCTGTATCGGTCATGTTGGTGTTTGTTCCATTGGTTCTCGGTCTAGCTGCTTGTGCAGCATGAGAAATGACAGAATCGCCATGGTCCCTGTGAAGATTGCAGTGCATGGATGAAATGAAATAGTTAACAGGGCTTTCGCTCCCACTTGTACTAATCTGTGATTTATATATAAAAAGGAAATTTGGGTGCTGGTTGTGTGGCTGATGGGGCTCATTTTCTTGTGGTTTCAATTGTAGTTCATATTCTTATATATCTTTTTCTTTTGAAAATCTCGTCATCTTGGTATATTACACATCGCTTTTACAGTAGTAATTTTTGATTTCTTCTTTTCCTCCTAGAGTTGTATTTCTGACCTATTCGATGGGTATGTATTGTTATTTATTTCCGGTTCCAATAGGGGTTTTCAGTATACATGTAAAATCATTAGAATAACTGAAGAAGCTTTGTTTTTCAAGAGGCTTGCTCACATTAGTTATGGAATTTTCAATCTTTTGGTCGTGAAATGTTCTTCCCAGAAGCTCAACTAAGCAAAGGAGGCAGAGGACACAATACGGTCCTTATATGCCAAACAATCTCGTTATTTTCCTAACTGTAAGATTTATTAGCAGGAGTTGAATTTTCACAGGAGAGTTTAAGTGGAAATGCATCAATGACAAGTTAAAAATTGGAATAAAAAAAAAAGGACTAAACTTGTCATGATATGAAAATTTACAGCACGACCAAGACGAATTTTATGAATTGGAAAGGAGCAGATGTTTGAAGATAAACAATGAATAGGTTCATGAGCACAAGCATGGTGGCTTACACTGTAAGTCTATATACATCATTTCCCTCTTTAAAGATCTACATATTTTTCTATGGTTGCAGACAAGGTGGACTTGGGCACTGCCCCAATAACACTTTCTTTCTTCTCTCCACCTTTGAAGAAGAGCACAGTTGGAATGCTCCTTATGCCATATTGAGTGGCAGTGTTGGGGCTGTCATCAGTGTTGAGCTTGAAGCAGCTTATCTTCCCAGCATACTCTTTTGCCAACTCGTCGATCACCGGAGCAATCATCCGGCATGGTCCACACCATGGTGCCCAAAACTCCACCAGAACTGGATTCTCACTTGCAATGACAAGGTTGTTCCAGCTTGCATCTGTCACCACTTGAACTGCACAATTCACATGAATCGAGTAATCTATAATTTGATGTTCATGTTATAAAGATACTATTGAGAATCAAGCAATTAGAAAATCAAAAACAAACAAACAAACAGTAGCACAAAAAATAACTTATATGTTACAATTAAGAGCATCTACCCCAAAACTAATTTTATTAAAACAAAACCAATTAGCAACAGGTAGAGAGACTAACGATGTTAGCCCTACACGACTTTCCCTTTTTTATGTGAAATTATATTTTCCCATCAGTTATGCTAGTGCTCTTTGCAAATTAGTGTAGTAACTACGACACTTTTTTTCCCATCTAAAATTTGACTCTAACATGAATTAATATTACAATACATTCCATTCTATAAGTGATTAATAATCGTATGCAATCAGAAAATTATTAGTTCTTGTTAAATTTGACCATATATGTGCAGCTCTAGAAGTTCTTAGATTCCCAAGTACATTAAGAAAGCAGAAGTACTCGTAGTTGACACTGTTGCATAGTGATAGCACAGTAGGAATTAACCAAAAACACCAATAAAACCAGAGATTGTGAAGCTGAGTTTACCTTGATCCACAGCTTCACGAGCTTTGCAAACAAAGCTGGATTTCTGGAATCTAGTCTTGTTGGGACGGGCGGCGAAAGATGAAGATGAGGAGAATTTCAAACCAGATTTCTTCATTCCATTACATGTTGGCACAATAAGCTTCTCTTTAGAAGAAAAAGGATGGTAGCTTTGTGCAGCACCAACTCTTGTAGTGCACACTGTGCTTAGTTGCAAGCAGTTTTCCAAAGCCATTATCCTCTGTCTTCCTCTACAGCACTTTTGCTATAGTGAATGGGTTTTTTGTTTTGTGATGCCCAATTTTCTACAAGACTTGATACAATTTTTTTTGCTTCTTTCTTTTGATGATTTCCTATTTTTCAAGGCTGTAATTTTAACTGCTTTGGAAGTGTGGTGGATATTATAACAAGATTGAAGATTGTAAGGTGCCTAGTGTGCTGGGATGTATGTGGATAATATTTGTGTACTGAACTGTCAATATGCCCCACCTGGTGTCCTCAAGAAATTGTCCCCAACTCTCAAAATTTTAATGCAAGAAAGGATCCAAATGATGGACCAAAATGTAAATTACTAGGTTCCATTGATCCTTACTGGTGGACCATAGACTTCTCATCCACAATTTTCACAATATCACAAGCGTCATCAGCTTTTGCTAAAAAAATTCCTAGTTACCGGCAGTCCCAATGGTTTTGAGTGGTACACAATGTCACCTCTATGGTTAAAAATGCCTAGTAACACCCTTTTAGTTTAAATGATTCAAATTTAGATCACAATACAATTCCATACAACTTATGAGAAAGAGTAAGCCAAATATTACTATTTACAAAAAAATTACTGTGGTTTGTAGTGGTATACGACCCTCAGAGGTAAATCTTTGCTTGACTAAGTTATGTTCTGTTCCGAGCCAAAGAGAAACGAAGGGAAAAGAAAAAGAAAAGGGAATTATGAGTTGGATAAATGCAATATTCCCACTTGAAGTCTGCTGAATGAAAACAGGTATGGAAGAATATTTGAAATTACACACATTGAGAGCGATAGTAGGAACCTGTTGCATTTAGAATATTACCAATCAAAAGCACAAATTATTCATCACAAGTACTGCAGATGTCGCCTACGAGCCTTAGGTTACAGCGAGGATAGATCTCTAAGCTCATATCTTCATGCGTAAACAGAAAACGAAACAAAAGAAGTAATAAAACGGATCATTTGATGCGAGTCTAGAATAGAGGAAATGAATTAAAGAAAAGAAAAACCCGGTCAAAACTGTTAAACTCTCAATTTGATACAGTGGCGGCAGTCTCCAGGAGAGGGCGATCCTTGGTTAATGCTTCCCAGTCAACTTGTCTCAATAAGTTGAACCTTTCATCCAATGTCACAAACCCAGCTTGAGGAGCAACAACACCACATTTTCCAGCTTTATGCAGTAAAAGCACACTAGCCCCAATATCTGGGCCGTGAAGCTTTCCTGTTAACAGCACTCGGAGGGGCATGAAGAGTGATTTTCCCTGCCATCAGGATTTGAATGAACAAAGTTCTCAGTCATTTTCCATGAATGCAAAAAAAATTCACGATAGGTTAAAGAAGATGAGAGAGAGGCCACCTTGCGCTTAAGTGATTTGCCAAAGCTCTTCACCCAGTTCTTCCAACCAGCATGGCCTTCTTCAAGTGCAACAAGGAGTTCACCGCTGTCATAAGCAGCTATGAAACTGGCTGAAAACTCAGAAAGGTTGTCTTCTAAAAGAGGTTTAGCTTCCGGACTGCAGCCAGGAGATAAAAACTTATAGATATTTTACAGTAGTTCTGTTAACATCATTAGCCAACAACTATCCCCTACTTTGAAAATAAACTTAAAGGTAAGTCAAATAACAGTAAGCCATATACATCTACAAGTGGCAATCAAAATGTACCAACTTAGGAGTATTCAGCCCCTCCAATGAAACAATCCATATTCAGATCATGTTGCCCATATACAAGATATAATAAGTCCCAGGCGAACATTAGATTTCACTGTAAGATGTCAACTATGGTTGTTGAACTCAAGAACAGAACTCTTACCATAATTCTGTTTCTTGCATATCATTGTTTCAAAAAGAGCACTCGATGCCATTTTCACCCAATGGATATTTAATCCCAAAATATATCATAGTGAACCCCCATAATATTCAAGAGAGAAATTAATGGTTATCCTAATAGTCAAGGAAAGATATAAAAGTTGTGGAGTAGCCAAGCATAAGTTGATTAAAAAAATGATAAAAACATCAAACCAGATTTCTAAATGCAAAAAAATTCAAAGCACCTGGTTAAAGTGGCGTGTAAAGGATAAGATAGCAAGTTTGAGAGTCCTTTATCTGCATCTGGCACCAAATCAATCCCATCCTTAAGAAGCTCAACTGCCTCCTACATAACGTGGTACACGGATGCGTCACCTTGGATAGTAATAGAATATTATAATAGAAATAGAATTGAGAGAATAAAAAAAGAAGAAGGTAAAAGTGATTTCCAACAAGGGTAAACTGACAGCTAACCCTGGAGACCTATGCATTCACTTTGGATAGTAATAGAATATTATAACAGAAATAGAATCGAGAGGATAAAAAAAAGGTAAAAATGATGTTCAACAAGGTAAATTGAGAGCTATCCCTGGAGACCTATGCATTCACTCTCTGTTACAGAACTATCAAAATACAGCAGATCTGTACCAGGAAAGCATAAGCTACTCTTAAGAGAAGTATCAACCATGAAACTGCAAAATGATTATACAATTTATCTTATTAAATGCAATGAACACACACTGCTTCTGGAAAATTATGAACTAAATAACCTGCAAAAGGAAGTGCTGAAGAGATGAGTCTTACTTCTACAAATGAACCCTCTGATTCTGTAAGTATACCGGTACTTTTCCATCGGTCGCCAATACGCTTTTTCAACTCCTCTGATGGAAGTGCTTGTAAGTGTTGACCATTCATCCACCTTTAGTTTGTAAGTATATGTTAAATCAGAATTTAATTTCAAAACCTCGGCAATGTATCAGCAGAGCCATTTATTTGAGAATTCAATGAGCAGCCTAAATTCTCAAAAGATATGATCCACAGTAAATCATGGAAATGAAAATACAGATTTGAGAATATTAAGCAAAACGACCATGCATCTGCAAGATGCTCATTCATCTGCTTCTCCAACAGAAAGGATGCTTGGCCGAAGAAATAACTAAAGAACATGAAGACGCATGGTATATTTGAGACAAATTACCTTAACTTGGTATTGTCGAAAATGGCACCGCTTTTGTTGACACGGCCAATTGAAAATTTTTCAACTGTGAATTACATCAAATATTCAAGTAAGAATTAATCAAACAAAGAATCTAGATATTCAAACATTTAAGCGCATAAGCTGAGCAGCAGGTTTTTTAGGATGAGAGAGCAACATGGTGAAATAGAGTGGATTCAAAGGAACTCACTAACCTAGCTGCTCCAGGGTGAAAAATTCATTTTCAGTGCCATCACCCCAACCTAAAAGTGCCAAGTAGTTCACCATTGCCTGTGGTAGATAGCCCATCTCCCTAAACTGTCATGTTCTAGTTATTAGATTACAATACTACTCATCAATATTCCCAGAAAAACTCTTAAAATAAAGAAAATCAGTATAAAAAGGAAAAAAGAAGAAGCTGGGGTTGGACTTCAGGGAAACCAAGGAAACATCTTGTACCCAACTTCTTTAGCAAGGAAGTAAAAGTGAGTATTATGAAGAAATAACTACCTGGCCCACTGAAGTTGCTCCATGCCTTTTTGATAACTTACTTCGATCAGGTGCAAGAATTAAGGAAACATGTGCAAAGTAAGGCATTGGGAATCCTAGTGCCTGTTAGAATGGTGTTCAGATAACAAAATCACCTCGCCAATGTTGTTGAAAGATACCAGAATCCCGAAAAGATGAAAAACATGACGCAAGTCTAAAAAGTTACCTTATATATTAACGCTTGCCTTAGAGTATTTGGTAAATGCTCCTCGGCTCTGAATGCAAGTTTTCAGAGAATCAAATGGAAAAATACAACAGATGAGCCAAAAATGTATATAGATAGGAGAGCATTCCCATTCATGTTAAATTGGTTATTCTTATTACCTAATAACATGTGAGATAGCCATGGTAGCATCATCAACTGTGACACAAAAATTGTACACCGGTTGCCCATTGCTTCTCATAATTACAAAATCTCCAAGCGTGTCCAAGTTCCAACTGACCTTCAAGATACTATAAAAAGTTAACAGCCTATAAAAACTAATTACATATTTGATGGTGGTTGCAGTTAATTGGTGAAGTAAGCAGCAAACTTAGGGTTCCTATGCCTCTCAAGATATATCTATATATGTATATATATATATATATATATATATATATATATATATAAAGTAATAAAATGAACTTACCTCCCCTCGAATGAGATCATTGATTTTCAGACTTCCTTCCTTTGGAACACGAAACCTATATGTGTAAGGAGTTCCTCTTTCCAGCTCTTCTTGTACTTCTTCATCAGTTGCACTGGCCCACTTTCCTGAGTATACTGGAGGCAGTTGCTTCAGCTTTGCAATCTCCTTCATTTTTTCTAGTTCCTGGAGAGAATAAGGTTAGGAATGCAGAATTACAACAGCTTTTTGCTTAGCAGCAATGCAGAATGAAAAAATAACAGGACTCATTACACTGTTTAGAAACCCCCGAGAAAACATGAAACAGATTGTTTATTTTTGATTTCCATAAAAAAAAAAAACTGCTAAGGGTTCAAATAAACAAAAACAGCAATTTGACAAATGAATGGTGTTCCTGATTTAATGAATTCACAATTACAATATCAATTGAAGTAAGGGAAAAAAAAAAAACAAAGTCTCTAAGGTTTCATCACACAATATGCATCTCCTATTTATTTCCATTGTAAACCTACTGCAATCGTATCTTTGTTTACGCAGTTTTTTAACCCTCCAAATTTGGCAAGTTGACATGTTCCAAAATTCAAAGATTAGAGAAAATCACCTCACTAGAGCAAAAGCAGCGATAGACATAACCGGATTCTAAAAGCTTCTCAGCATATTGCTTGTACAACGAATTTCTTTCTGATTGCCGATATGGACCATAATCTCCATCAACACCGGGTCCTGCAGCGTTCACCAGAAATGAAAAGACCCAGTTGATTGCCCCAGTAGTAAGTGGAATGAATATTACCATATGCAATGAAGTTGATAAATTTACCTCTAACTGACCCAATACTACTAAGTCATTGAGTATGAAAGTCATAATCTAAACCAATAGACAAATGCATTCACATATAAAGGACCATATAACAGGATGTTGGAATCAAAGTCAGGCATTTGAGAGCTGGAACAGAATTAGATATGAAAAAAGCTGTAGTACCTTCATTCCAATCAAGACCAAGCCAAGAGAGGTCCTGCAAGACGGCCTCCTCAGATTCCTTAGTAGACCTCTCCAAATCAGTGTCTTCAATTCTCAAAACAAACTTGCCTCCATTGGACCTGAACCAACAACACACAGACACTTAAACCCCAAACTCATTCCGGGCCTAAACAGAACAAAGAGGAGGACGAACCTGGCAAAGAGATAATTGAAGAGGGCAGTTCTAGCTCCACCCACGTGCAGATTCCCAGTCGGAGAAGGAGCAAAGCGAACACGTACTTGGTCTTGGGAAGACGCAGAGACTGAAAAACTCCTCCTTCCATTGAAAACTGAGATTCTCCTGGGCCTGTAGACTTGGCACAAAAATGGGGGAAAAACATCTGGGAAAGCTCTGAATTTCATTCTCATCCTGGGCATTGCAACCAAAGTCGCCATTGCTTTCAGGCAAGTGGGTGTTCAGGATTGAGTTTTGATCAGAGGATGACGACTATTTGAGACTTGAAAGACTCTTCCTTTAAGCAGCAGTGATATTAGGAAATCAAAGCTTGGCGTGTACGGGCTAAAGTTGCAGAGCTTGGGCTATCTTCATCATCAGAGCCAGAGACCCCACCCTTGAAAGTAAAACCCAATGACAAGTTTGAACCCAGTTTTTTAAATTTTACCAAGCCCTGCTAATTTTTATTTTCACTTTTTTTTTTGGAGTAATTGGATTTACAAATTTATCCCACATCAAGAGAAATGTCAGAATTGTGATAAAAATGTTGTTATAATATGGTTGTGATTATGGGAGGAATTTGAATGGTTTGGGATTAGTGATGGCAAAACAATTCGGATCCGCGAGTGTGATGTATCAGAATCATTCGGGTAGGGTATGAATATAGCAATACTCGTTTAGTCGTTTTTTTTTAAAATAAAAATGATTTTATAAATAATATTTAAAATTACATTGTCATTTTAAATTTTATAGTGTATCTTTTAAACCTATGTTTCATTTTTCATATTTCAAGGGTGTGATTTGCATGTACGGTGTGTGTAAGAGTATTTTTGTTTTTGTTATTTAGGGGAGGGAGAGACTACCCCCATATCCAGGGTTATGACATACTCCCAACCTTTTGTATCAGGATTTACAGAGGAATTTACAGATCGTCCACCAAACAAAGGATTGCGGGGATTGGACTGAGGTTAAGGCTCAACCAACAACACGCCTTTACCAACTGAACCAACCCTTGTTGGTGTATAAGAGTATTTTCTATGTACTAGATTATGTTTTTATTTTAATTTTAACCATTTTAATAAAGAAAAAAATATTAAAAATACGAAAAACGGATTCCGTAGTATGGATATGACAAATCCGAACCCGATCCTGGAAGGTAATAGCTCCCCCCGATTTTACCCATTATCATCCCTATTTGGGATATTGACATATAAAATGGTAAATTTACGATTTTCGTGAAAACTGAAGGATTATTATTTTGGCTATTAAAATCTAAACAAAAATGTCCTAAAACCCTCTCTGGAAACTCAACACCTTTCGTCCAAAAAAAAAAAAAAACTCAACACCTAAAACCCTTTGGCAGCTCCAAACCTAAAATCCCAGTCATATCTTCTCCATCCTCGACAGCTCCAAGCCTTAAACCAAAATCGACTTCCCCAGTCAGTGCAGAGTGGCCCCAATACCCATTCTTCTGCATCTCCAGACCCTTCATCTTCCATGGTTGGCAGCTTCAGCTTTTGTTATCAATTCCTCAGTTTTGCCTCAACTTTTTCTGCTCAGGTACCATTTCAGATCGTCAATCTCACCATTGTTCTTTTTCTGTTGAGTAAAAGGGTTTTCTTGAAGCTCATTTGCACTTAAAAGCCTGTGGATTGCACAAAAAGGCAAAACATTTGCTTTGAATGAGGTTGGGTTGAAGCCAAACAATGTCATGCCTCTAACCAACGAATACCTTTGCTTTGAATTGGTTCTATTTTACCATGCTTTTGTAAGATTATAGTTATGGAATAAGATTATTATGTTCTTGGGTGTTCTAAATTTATGAGGTGTATAGTAATTGTGACGATATTGATTCTGTGACATTGGTTTCAATGCATCTTTGATTGTTTTTTGAAGACCTTATAATATGTAAGGACTCTGGGTTATGGGTTATGGGGTGTTTCTTAACCAACAAATGTTCTTGCATCTTTTGACATTTGTACAAATAGTCGGGATGAATTTTTCATTTTTGATCAACTTTCTCACACCCACTAAAAATAGTATAACAGTTGGTACTGCTTTGGTCCTTACTTGCATTTTATGTTCTTGCGCAGTGAAATAGATGCTTCTTGCTTCGCCTAAACACAGAGTACAAGAATTGCTGAATCAAAGGTTTTCTTGTGATAGACTCTACTAGTTGGAGAAGCTTCAGCAGCCAATTATTTTGGTATTGGGTCCTAGTATGCTAGGCACCCAAAGACAAATTCTCAGCCGTTCTCATTACTCTCAGAGATTTTCTTCGACATCTGGAAGTTATTCAATTCTTAATTCAACTGGTCTTCAGCACTGGTTCAAAAATTGGCAAGGACTCAGAAAACAAAAACTGACAGCAAGCACTTTTGCTTCGGCTATTGGTTTTTGGCATCGCCGTAGAGTCCAGCTTTGGTTAGAGAAAATTGGAGCAATTGAGCCCTTTTCTGGTAACCTGGCTACCTGTTGGAATAATATTAAAGAAGAGGAAGCACTTGAAAGATACAAGTTGATAACAGGAAATTCAGTCTCGTTTCCTGAATTTCAAGTCTATGGCAATATAAATCCAGGAGATGATTGGCTAGCAGCTTCACCAGATGGGGTGGTTGATAGGATGGTGTATGGATTGCCTCTACGAGGAGTGCTGGAGATTAAGTGCCCATTCTTTAATGGAGATATGAGCAAGGCTTCCCCTTGGTCGCGAATTCCTCTTCACTGTATTCCACAGGCTCAGGGTTTAATGGAAATAGTTGACAGGGAATGGATGGATTTGTATGTCTGGACACCTAATGGAAGTAGCCTATTCAGGTTATACCGGGATGCAGCATACTGGGATATGTTGAAATTTGCTCTCTCAGATTTTTGGTGGAATCATGTTCAGCCAGCAAGGGAGTTGTACAGTAAATCTCAGGTCATGCATCCCCTCATTGAATCCCTGAGGCCAAAACCCAAGCATGAACATTGGAAATATATAGTTTATGAAAGTAGGCGCATTGTTGACAGCTCGGATTTATTGTGGCGTGAAATTCATGGCAAGCTACAAAACTGATGCATCTATGATTTTGGTTCCCATGCGTAAAGTCCATCATATTATGGTCATGAAAGAAAAATTTAAGAGGATGTTACATCCCTGGCTATAGTGATGGTATAGGCGAGAACATTGTAGTTGACACACTGCTGGTATTCTGGAGAAGTCTGAACAGGTCAGTTTTTTTTTTTTTTTGGTTGATAGATGCTTTTAATTTTGGCCCCTGTGAAGCAACCATCATATTTGATGTTAGCAACTAAACATATTCAAACCTCTCAAGGGAGAAAAATGAGTTAAGTCATGCATCTGAAGGCTGAAGCACAATACTGATTAGGTTACTCAGTCCTCCCTGTTATCATTTGCAGCAACAGCTTGGATTTGTTTTCCAGACTAATTACAATTCTTTGTGCAATGTTCTCTCTTTTTTTTTAATGTTTGTTACATTTTTTTAGTGATAAGTAGTAACTTAACTTTGAAGGCAATCATTAGAAAGTAAAGGCTTATAGTTTTACTTGCTTAAATAAATTCTGTTCAATTTCTTGTAAAAATCAAAGTTAGCACAGTCTGGCGTTTATTGTTTTATATTTGTGTGATTGTGTCATGCGTGGTACTTTAAGTTTTGACTGTTCGAGTATTTCAGTGGGTATGAGAACAGTGAATATTATTAAATAGACTATTCTTCTGTGATTAGTCACACGGTGGATGAAGGTTGTGAATGCCTTGTTATTCTAGAGTTTCCCAAGTTTTAGTGTGTTAGGCATTATAGATGAAATAGGATTCTCTAGAGGTTTGGAAGGTAAAAGTAACAAGAAATTGACAGTATTCTAGGTTTTATACGCAAAACTACAGAAGCTATTTGAAGCTGGGGAAAGTGCTAGAGGGAGTACAACGATTGGAGGAAGTAAAGGATACTGTGTTCAAGGTGAAGATCACTTTGAAAAGGAAAAAAAAAAGTTAATGGTGGAGGTGAATGGAGAGAACCATATGATAATTTATAGAAATCGAATTATGTGATTTGCTCCTTTAAATTCATATAAATGTAGCATTGTGCTATCCTTCTTGTCCTGGTTGGTAGTTTATCAAACGTTTATTTTAGATTGATATTTTATTTAGGCACCGCTAGATGTTGATGGTATTCCAAATGCTGTGATGCAAACAATCAATAGTTTCCTTTGTTTTGTATTTCAAAGAGTTAGCCTTAATATCTTTAGAAACTTACCAAGTTACAGTCACTTCTGTGGCAGATGCAGGTAGCCCACTTCTGATCCCCAAAAAAAGAGATATGAGGCAGGTCATATCGAGAATTCGAGATATCCTCCCAACTTTGAATTTAAAGAAAAATGGTGTGGAGTTAATGTATTTGCTTGCAGTTCATGATATCACATATGCAGTGGGTAGGCTTTTGAAAAGTGACGTCCTTGTAACAATATGTTGGCTCTTTACCCATAGAAAAATTCTTGAGACTAAGTTCACTATTTTGTGTCAAAAAAGTAGTAATGATATCTATCATAATACGTTTCTAACCAAGCATTGTGACTGAAAATACCATCGGTCACAACATTTCATTTTCACGACTAAAATTTCATTTTCATGACTAAAAGTTGTGACACGTTATCTTTGGTCACCATAACAATTATCTACTACTAAATAACTTTTTCAGAACTATAATATATGTAGCTTGTGACAAACAACTTCATTTATAATAATTATCTGTAATAAGCAATAGAATTTAGTAGACATAAATAATAATTGTGCCTTATAATTTTTTCTTATTGTTCTGAAAGAAGGTTGGTATGTTATTGTAACTCTTCTACAAAAGCCCTCATTTGTCCCGAACTCCGATTCCAGTCTACTTTGAGAGCTCTCTTCTCTAATGTCAGAGTCTACAAGACCATTGCAGGTTATGCACAGCTCAAACTTCAAATTATCAGGCCTTTGTGTTTTGTTTTCATTAGGTAGTGTGGAGTTGACTTGGTTAATTTCTTACTTCTTTTTGTTAGGCGAAGCTAACAGTATGTGAAGGATGTGAAAGGACTGAGATTTGTCATGGTTGTGTTTTGATTTTACCGGAACGATCAAATACAGGTAAAATCACGATGAGTAGTTAGCTTATTATTTTGTGCTGTGTCTACTCATTTTGTATATTTTAGTTTGGTTCAGTTTTTTTCTGTGCTGCATTTTCCTTAAAAGATGGACTCAGTTTTTCAATTCGATATCGTTGTATTTGCTTCAAATTACTAAATGGGACTTACTTTGTTGCTGATTGCTTGATACAGGTCTTGGATGACAGTCGAAAGGAACTCTGGTATAAGCTGCAGGTCTCACTGAATGCTTATATGATTAAAATCATTAAAGTCATGGCTAGAGCTTGAACAAGTTGAACTTGCTCACATAGTTGAAAAACGGAAGCTAATTTACAGCCTGAAACTGAAGGTTTTGATGCTCTGTTGAAAACATTTTAATTCGTAAGTTAACATCCCTTTTTGGTAGTGATGATATACCCTGAAACAGAACAATTGGGAACTCTCTCTCTTATATCATTCATATAACTTCAAACACAAATATCTTGAAATTTGTTATCCATTTTCTTCAAGGGTGGTTCTATTCAGACATTGCTACAAGATGGATCGCCAGTTCACCACCGCCATAGTCCATCGTTACAACCGAAGATGGATCATAGAGATCAATGCCGGGTCTGTATTGCACCAATGCCAAGGAGATGGACGTAGAAAAAGAAAAAGAGAAGTAGGCCGAAGTTTACAACATGGCCAAATCACGAGAATCCCAAGTTGCCGCCAACCGCCGATTCAAATCTTCACGGTGGTAGCTCAAAGCATCCAATTGTTTCGTACTAGCGGACATCCAATTGTATCGGACTAATGAACAGATTTATTATTAGATGTTTCTGTTACCAGAATTGTGTATTTCTTCAATTTGGTTTATTTTTGGTTACATGTAGTGTATGATGCATATGTCTATTTTATGAGGAGGTCTTCAGTGGAGTTGTCGGATGACTAGGATGGTCTGATCCCACGAAGTGACCCGAGACACAGAGCAGGGCTGCATGGCTGACCCCTAAGAGCATCTCCAGCAATAAAGCTATTATTTTTAGCTAAATTAGCTAAAAGTTAAATATAACTACCTAAATTTTAGACTTCTGCTCCAGCAATGATACCTATTTGTAAAGTCAATTTAAATGTTTTCAACTAAAACTGAAAATTTTGAACGTTGGAGTATTTGGGTTTTACCTATTTTCTCTCTCCTCTTTAGTTAAATATAGGTAGAGAATTTAGCAAAAGTTAAATTTAACTTTTGTTTAGGTAATCTGTTGGAGCTAAGTTTTGCCTTAAATTTAGCTAAATTTTAAATTTATTTAAATTTTAAATTTATTTTAAATTTAGCAAAACTACACACAGATGAGCCAAACTTATTGTTCCAAAAAAAAAAAAAAACAAAAAAAAAAGAAATATAGAATTGGTACTAGCAATCTCCCACATGCTATGCATGTAGTGAAACGGTTATTGCAGGAGAAAAAAGTGGGTTGTGGGCTAATTTTTATTTATTTATTTTATTAAAAACTATTTTGTAATCTGTCACAATTACCTTTGATGGTTAAACTGGTTTTTAAACTTTTTTAATCTTTCAAAGTTATTTATATAAAAAAATTCAGTTTTGATTGACAAGTCTTCTTCTCTTAAATGTAGTAGAGATTACCTTGTCAGTTGCTATAATAAAGGAGAGAAAGCAGCGGAGATTATTGTCTTCCTTCCATAACAGCCTTGCGCTTTTTGGGTCTTCTCAGATTTTCCCGTTGGAGATTGGATCGTAAAAAAGTCCCTATTTGAGGTACTTCTTATATTCACACCCATAACTCACACTTTTTTATATTAATCATTGTCCTGAATTACTTTCACCACGACTAAATTTGGGTTCAGTCTGTAGATTGTGCTTCGTAGTTTTCTATTTTCTGAAAGCCAACGCTAGCTTAGTTTTGTCTTCCCGTTTATCAAAATTTGGGTTTTTGGATTGTGATGGACACCTTCATGAGTGAAGTGATCACCTCTCCGACTCGACCCAGATGGAGAAAGGTTGCATATGGAGGAATGCAACCTGGGTTTGAAGACAATCACACAGATGATTCATTTCTTGAAGAAATGGTGATGAATGCCAATGTTGTTAAAAGGGACATTCTGAAAGTGATGCTGGATACAGTTTCCATATCCCAATATCTCTGCATTGTGGCTCTTGTGGGTTTGGTTTGGACTTACACCCTTAGATCAATTCTCAATGAAAACTCACTCTTGCTTCTTGATGTCACTCTACTCGGATTGGGTTTTCTTGTTCTGCTTTTAACTAAAGAAATGCTTTCGTTCAATCTATTCCTGCGTTACTTGCTCAATATTTCGTTTTTCATCAGTGGATTGTATGTGTTAGCTCCAATTTATCAAACACTTACAACTTCCATTAGCTCAAACTCCATTTGGGCGGTGACGGTTGCACTCCTTGTGCTCCATCTCTTCCTCCACGACTACTTCGGATCCACAGTCAGAGCTCCCGGGGCTCTGCACAATCCGACATTGACAAGTTGCATCTCTTTGAATGCTTCTGTTGTGGCCTCCGTTTTCATTGCTTCGTGCCTCCGGTCAAGGCTACTGGTTTTTGCAATCATGCTTTTCTCTTTGCAAGTTTTCCTTTTCGCTCCGTTGGTTACTTACTGCATTAAAAAGTATTCCTTTCGTTTGCACCTGTGGTTTTCTTTTGGTCTGATGATTGCAACCTTGGCTTTTGTTTATACCCTGCATTTGCTACTTTTTGTGATGTTGTTAGGCTTGTTGATTTTTGTAACCGTGGTTTGTCCATATTGGCTTATCCGGATGCAAGTATACAAGTTTGAAATAAATGGTCCTTGGGATGAGGCTAAGCTCTGTTTTGATATCACTGATTGAGATTTTGGTGCCCTTTCCTCTATTTGTTGTGAAAATCGATGAGGAAAATAAATTGTTTTGTAGATTTGTTTTATAAGTTATCTTCCTCGTCTTCTACCATCCATCATATCTAGTCATTATTTTCATGTGCATAGGAATATGCACTCTTCCATTTCATCATGGGTGGATTTCATAGTATTCTATTGTCTTTCCTTTGAAGGGGATTAAAGTTTGGGTATTTTAGATTGACGTTGTTAGGACAATGTAATGCACTATTCTCATATGGTAATCATATCATGATCTCACATATGTTGCCAATGGTATGGGATACCAGAGGTGGCTATTCGACGTAACCTAAAGTTCTGAAGGGACGTATGGTGGCTACTACAAAGGGTAATTTTATAAAACCCTTCTATTTTTTTTTTTCTCATAGCTCATGTGTTCATGTATTTTTTTTTTTTTTTGAATGAAGCCCTTCATTCTACTTTTTGACTTTTGATGAAAGACATTTAATGCTAAAATGTGAAGAAAATATGTGTTGTTTTGAAATTCTAATTGATTTGAATACCATCTGTCTACTACTCTATGTGAATACAATCTGTGCTGAGGTTGTTCAGAGAAGTAAATCTGAGTTGGGTAATTTTGGCTGGATACTTTTCTCTCTTGTATGGAAGGCACCTTGTGTTTGGTGGTGGAAAAAAGAAAACGTTTGAAGAGGCTACTATTTTCTGCTAGCTGTTTTTGGGGTATAATTTGGTTGGAGGGAGTAAGAGGATTTTTATTTTTTAATTTTGTTTTCACAAATGATTGAGAATTATGACAGGGTTACGGTGGTGATGCTATGGGGTAGAGTTAGATTTTGATCTTCACTTTGGCTTCTGTGTCATCTGAGTTTTGGGATGTTCTGATTTATTAGATAATTGTAGATTGGAAATCAGCAGTTAAGTAGTATATGTGTTTAAAGTCTTTGGTTGTTTTGGTTACTTTGTGTATCTTTGGTGGATTATGTGTCTCATGTACCCGCTTAATGTGGTCATAGCAGTTTTTGAAAGCAGACATACAAATTGAAAGCAAAAGTGGTTTGGTCTTCTTGCATGTATCTAAGTGATGAAGCTATATATATATGCATAACCTTATTATACCGTAATTGTTTATCAGTCGACTTATGGAAATCTGCCATACATTTACTTTCTGTCTATACTCTATACACTTATATGTTTTTGTCTGTTGAATTCCCATATTGGAACTATCCTTTTCACACCTTCATCATGGTCCACAAACATTTTAGTGTTTGAAAGTCTCACCACTTTTATTTCCTCTATTTTTGTTTCCAGCAAAGATCTCCCATTTGACGCTTCTAAATATCTGCTTTCACTTTCGGCTTATCAAAATTTGTGGTTTTTTTTTCGGCCCCAGCAGGCAATCTCCGAAGTTCATTACAGTAAGAAGAAAACCTGATGAGACTGAAGGTCACGTCATCAAAATCTATGAAGGCCTCATGCCATGGTATATTCTCCGCCTAATTATCTGGCTTTCCCTTCAATGTTTATTTACAAACTGTACTATGTAAATTCAATATATTTTATCTGCATGGACGACATGCCAATACTGGTTATTGAACTGAATGTGATTGTCATTGGATGAAAGATTCCTAAGCTTCTATTCTGTGTAAGCTTGTCCAGTTGATATCATTAATTTACTTGATCAAGTGCAAGGATGTAGAGAAGATCTGAAGAGGATAGGTGCAAGACTAGAAATTATAACTTATATTGTTCTTATTTACAACGGAAAGGAAAATATGTTAAAAGGTGCATGTTATTATAACAAAGCAGTGTAAGTAATGACCAACCAATAACTTAAAAGAAAGAAATTGGGGGCAGAAAGCGTGAAAAGGAACTTTCCAGTTGTAATGTGAAGAAAATCATGAAAGGTGGTGGTTTCTGTATCGTATATTTGTCTGCTTATTTACATATATGATTATACAACTACAATATTTTCTTTGATCAATACATGACTGCAATTTTATACATATACACACAGATGGGAAAGAAGAACACTATGGTTGTACTGAACCTGTTAGAAGTAGATGACGAGCTGCAGCTGTATGGAATGTTCAATGTATAGCTATTTTCCATGACCTGTGTATCAAGGAGGTGGAGGCAGGATGTCATCCTGATACTCACTTTAGTAAACTTGGATGGGAAAGTCACGTTGCAAACTTTTGTGAAGTGGCAAGAAAAGAGTATTGAACAATAAGTGGAATGCGCTCAAGGAAAATTCTTCAGTACACGGCGTGTACATACACGATGCAATTTGAGTTGTCAAAATCGGGTCAGAAAAATAGGTTAGCATTTTTTTCTAACCTTTAGACGGCTAATGGAAGGCCGTGTAGCTACACGCCGTGTACTGAAGACTCTCCGTGTGCTCACAGCCGAATGGAAAAGGTGAAAAGTATGAATTGGGAAGGAAACTGATCTAGGGTGGAATCGCTACAAGAACACTTTTGATGGATCTAAGTAATAATGGCATAATAAAATTTAGGTGTGAAACTTCTTCTTAAGTTTTAGTGTTTTTATTTTTTCTTTTAATAATTTAATTTTTTTATGTATCAATTTGACTTCATTGTAGTCACATTTTTCACAACTGCAGGAAGATTTTGATTATACAAAATTCCGTAACAAGGGCATTCATCCTGAGGTTGAGGAGAAAGGATGTCCATGAACACCATGGCCTCCGGTGAACATGCTTGTGCACCCTCATCTGGTGTACTTCCATCTGAGAATTGAGAGGTATCCAAACATGATGCTTTTACACTTAAATGGTGAAGACTGGTTCACACGGCAGTAGTATTTTGGCAGTTCAGTCTTTGTGGTGGTTTACAACTCAGTTAGTTTTATCTCCAGATAAGAGAGAAATTGTTGCCTTCATTACAGATCCTAATATCAAGCTTCAATGGCTTAAATATGAATTTACTGACGGTTAAGGAGGGTGCTTTATATTGTTAACATTATTATATCACATTTTTGACATTGTGGATTAAACTGGCGACTAATATTTAGATAATTATCATGTTATTGGTGCCCATGTTCAAAGCTAACTGTATTTTGTGCTTATTTCAATTTTTTTGAATATTAATTCATTTGAATACCACCATACGTCAACGGTCAACCACATTCTGTCTGCCAATTTCATGTACACGTACTACCACTCCGGAGTATTGAAAACCCGGAGACGTGAACCGTTAGATTAGTCAGTAGTCACTGTTTGCTGTGTGCTTTACACATTGAATAATTCTAACCGCTCAAGCTTTTGGAGTTTTCAATACTTCGGAGCACTACAGAACTTTCGAACTTGTTGATTTTTGTATATGTAGAGTAGATAGACAAATTAAAAAGCAACAAGTGATTTGGTCTTCTTGGATTTATCTGAGCGATAAGGTATATGAATTTGATGCACAAACTAAGGGAAAAAATCACGTTTAGTCCCTCAACTTTGACTCGTTCGATACTTTCGTCCATAAACTTTGAAATATATCACTTTCGTCCCTGAACTTCAACACCGACTATCACTTTCGTCCCTGACCGGAAAAAAATGGTGCAAAACCTATGCCAAAATGTTCGCACGGATGAGAGGATTAACTTTTATAACTGGGGCTAAGCTCGATTCGGCCTAAAATTGCTCGAATTTAGCCCGAAAGCCGGTGGTGGCCGAAACTTTAATTGTAAAATTCTCCGCCGTCCGACGACGGTTTGAGGCGGGGTTGGTGGAGTTGAACTCACCTCAAGGAGGGCTTCAAAGCCCAGTATGTGTTGTCGTTCTAATTGGCCGGAATCAGAGGTTTATTCGGTGAAAACTTCGGTCAGGGACGAAAGTGATAGTTTTTTTCAAAGTTCAGGGACTAAAGTGATATATTTCAAAGTTCAGTGACAAAAGTGTCGAATGAGTCAAAGTTCAGGGACTAAAGGTGATTTTTTCCCCCACAAACTAATTAATTTGCAAGTTGCCCACTTGCAACAGTTGATTAGGATTTTTAGTGAAGTATACCATTGACTCACTCTGTTCATTTCTTTGAACTCAGATAACCACCAAATCAAACTTTCAAGAGCAAAACCATATAAAGGAAGCACCGAAGCAGCATGTCAATGAAATCGAATCCTGGTTTCTGATCAGATCTGGCATGTTCTACCGTATGTGATCGTTATTGTTCTCACTTCTCACTCACATGTTCAGTAAGAAAATTTGTTAATTTTATTTGATTTACCCTATATATGTCTTTTGCAGAATCAAACCTGAGAACCGAATTTATGTACCTCAGTTTACCCAGGCAAGAAACAATGACACATCTTAGTTTTCTTGTTGGCTCAAAATATATTTATAAATATACATATATTGTGATTATTATTTATTTACTTTAAAAAGAGCCATGCATCTTGGGTTATGTACCAATGTTGTCCATGGCTTCAATCTCACCTTCTTTTTGAATTGGATATACCTTTTGATATCTGAATATATAAAAATTGATTCAGTATGTACTAGTCAGGTCTTGAAGTTCTTTGTTGGTCAGAAGTCTTCGACTTAGTAGCACAATAAAATGTCAACAGTTCACAAAGTAGGCAATCATAGAGTGGACTTTCAAGAGTTGCAGAGTCACAATTTTTTCAATAGACAAAAGTATCATATAATACGCTGATGATTCACATAATAGCACCCACATGTCTAATAGAGTAATGTAATTTGACTAATCGAGAAAATATCTGCCATTTGACATGCTTATTGAAGTGCTAATATATGCTTCTGGTGTGGTATGATTGAATGTTGATACATTGTTCCATACAAGGCCAATAGGTTCTGATTTCAGATATGACTCTGTGATTAATTAAACAGATATATACCATAGAAGGCCAGTATGGCCTCAGCTGCAACAGAGTTCGTGATTGGCAAAATCGAGGAACTTCTTGAGAAGGAAGCATCCTCCATCGCTGGTGTTCGTGATCAAGTTGATGAGATTAAGCAGGAGCTGATAAGCATGAAATCCTTCCTAGAGGATGCTGAGGGAAAGAAAATAGAGACGGAAGGAGAGAAGGAATGGGTAGCAAGCATCAGAAACTCTGTCTATGATGTTGAAGATATTATTGATGAATTCATGTACCGCATGTATGAGCAGCAAAATGGAGGTCGACTTGCAAGGTTGCTATGCAAAACCATTCTCATTCCAAAGAATTGGTACAGGAGTCGGTTTGCAAAGTGGCTTCGCAAAACCTTTCACATTCCAAGGAGATTTCAGTGTAAGGGTCGATTTGTAAGGTGGCTTCGCAAATGCATTCAAATTCCAGAGTATCTTTGGTACAGGCGTCAAATTGCCAAAAAGTTGCAGAAAATCTTAAAAACCATCAAAGAGATTCCAGAGAGAAAACATAGATATGGTATTAGTCGTGTGCAAGGAACAAGTTCTAATGATATTCGTAATCGGGTGCAGAACCAAGCAGAGTCGTCTCTTTTTATTACTGAAGATGAACTTGTAGGATTTGAAGGCAAGAAGAAACTATTAATAGGATGGCTGATGAATGAGGAAAAACATCAAATTGTTGTTTCTGTTGTCGGGATGGGAGGATCAGGAAAGACAACTCTAGTTGCCAAGACCTTCACCGATGATGCTGTAAAGAAGCATTTCGAATGTTATGCGTGGATTACTGTTTCGCAAACTTATGTGATTGAAGACTTGTTTCGAAGCTTGATCAAGGGATTCCACCAGTCAAGGAAGGAAAACGTCCCTGAAAGTTTGAATGCCATGAGCTACAGGGAATTGCTAGAGATACTGGTGAACTACTTGGAGTTTAAAAGATACCTGGTTGTTTTGGATGACGTGTGGAATATCCAACTTTTGAGAGAAATAAGGGTATCGCTTCAAGATAGACGACTTGGAAGTCGAATCATGCTCACAACTCGAAAAGATGACATAGCATTCCATTCTTTTGGAGTTGAAAGCCATGTTCATCGTATTCAACCCTTGGAGAAGAATGATGCTTGGGAGCTTTTTAGCCGGAAAGCATTCTTAACTTATCATGATAAGTGTTGCCCATCAGAGCTTGAAACATTAGCTTGCGAACTAGTGGCAAAGTGTAAAGGCCTACCTTTGGCTATCGTGGCTCTAGGTGGTCTTATGTCTTCAAAGAAATCATCTGCAGAGTGGAGAAAGGTGTGCAGCAACTTAAATTGGCATCTAACAAATGATCACTTTCTAGAACCGGTGAAGAGCATCTTGCTGCTTAGTTACAATGATTTGCCATACCGATTGAAGCATTGTTTCTTATATTGTTCCCTTTTCCCAGAAGATCATTTGATCGGGAGATACAGGCTTGTTAGATTGTGGATAGCTGAAGGGTTTGTTGAACATGTCAATGGGGTTACACTAGAAGACCTTGCAGAGAGATATCTTATAGAGTTAACTTTTCGCAGCATGTTGCAATTTGTAAGGAAGGATTCTCAATCTAGAATCCCAGAACAGTGTAAGATGCATGATCTCATGCGGGAGCTTGCTCTCTCAACCTCAGAAAGAGAAAAGTTTGGTGCTGTATTTGATAGGAGAGGAGTAATGGAAGAAACCAGAGCCCGCCGTTTGTCGATTCATACAACGGAAGGAGAAATTGAATCATGCACAGGTATGTTGCAGCTTCGTTCATTTCTTGTGTTTCCTTCTGGCCTACGTTCTCCATTGTTTTCAAATACATGGGCTTCTGGGTTCAACTTGTTGAGAGTTCTAGATTTGGAAAATGTACCAATTGATAAGCTTCCAAACAATCTAGTGTACTTATTCAATTTAAGATATTTGAATCTTAGAGGAACTCGGATTAAAAGGCTTCCAAAATCCATTGGAAGGCTCCACAACCTTCAAACCTTGGACATCAGTGACACTGACATAAAGATACTTCCTAGTGGAACTTCCAAGTTGATAAACCTGCGCCATCTGTATATGGGACATTTCAATAATAGTGGTTTTGAGAGCTTCATATGTGCTCGCGGGATTAGAGCATCATCACATATTTCTATGTTCAAGAAATTGCAAGATTTATTTTTTGTTCAGTCAGATAAAAACATGATCAGACTTTTGAGAAACATGACCCAGCTTAGGATGCTTGGCATTACCAATGTAAAAGAAAGTGATGAAATAGAGCTCTGTGCCTCAATTCAGAGGATGAAGATCCTGGTCTGGTTGAATTTATCTGTAAATGATAGTTCGGAGGTATTTCTTCGTATTGATGCGCTTGCTTCACCTCCTCCGCATCTTGAGTCCCTTTTCTTACGTGGTAAACTGGAAAGCATACCATGTTGGTTTTGTTCATTACAGTGCCTCACACATATTGATCTGCTTTGGTGTGAACTTGAAGAAGATTTACTACCTCACATTGAGGCGCTGCCCTGTCTGGAACGTATTCTCCTTGATAATGCTTATGTTGGGAAAGGGCTGAGTTTCAGTAGAGGCTTTGTAAAGCTTACGCATCTGGAGTTATTTAATTTCCGAGCATTGAATAATGTAAGTGTAGAGAAAGGTGTGATGCCAAATCTGCAGTACCTGGGACTTCGTAACTGCAAGAAATTGAAGACATTGCCACATGGTATTGAATACCTTACTCGTCTCGAAACATTGTATCTGGAGTCTGTTACAAGGAAACTTATAGAGTCCATACGAGAAGGAGGTGTGGATCGTCCAAAGGTACAACACATCCGCATAATCGACCATCATTACAAAACATCATCTGGCTTGTCTTATGAGAGCTTGTCCTAGTCTTCTTTCCCAGAAGGTAACATTTACTTTCTCTTGTATTGAATTTCCTAAACTTAATGATTAATGATTAGATCCTAGCTATTATAATTGAATAGGCCCTGAAATTTTATTTGGTTTTGCCACATTTGTGTTGCAGAGTCAGGCTCAACTGGTCTTCTTTTTCTTATTGGCTTCTTGCCAGATCGATCATATACCCTAACACTTTGTATTTTGTTTGTTATTGTCATGTAATAATGTTGGAGATTGGTTTTAAGAATACCTGAATCATTCATGGATTCTTTGTGGCCGAAGATTTTCTACTTTTTACTTATAATTTTTTTGCCAGTGTCGTTATTTTTGACGTTGTTGTGGGAAGCTAAAGAAGCATCAGAAAACTTGCTTGGATCAGAAAACAAGTTGAGCAACTTCTAGCGATGAAACTTTCGTCGGAAAACGTTAATCCTTTTATTTTGATTTACATTTTTTATCAAGTTTTTAGCTAGACAAAACCTATAATGTCGTATCATTTTGGTTGAAAAAATGTTTCTTATCCCTCGTGAAAAAAATGCAACCTCTAGAGACGAAACTGTCGTCGGCAAAAGTTAATTCCTTTTATTTTGTTTTACATTTTTTATGTTTTCATTTTTTTTTACCTTGGCAAAACCTATAATGTCGTATCTTTTAGTTTGGAAAAAATGTTTCTCATATTTCGTTAAAAAATACTAGATAAATTAATTACAAATTTCATCAATATGTGGGCTATGGCACATGAGATTTTGACATTTTAGGTGTTTCACAAATCCAGATTTTTCAAGTATGATGAAGTTATCAATCTCAATTAGGAACCCAAGAAATCCAAAACCAACACTTAGGAAATGAAATGATTCCTTTAACAATACATTTAAAAAAGAAAGAGAAAAAAAAAGGGAGCAATCTTTGGCGACGACATTATCGTCGGCAAAGGTTATTTTTTTTTATTTTTCTTTGCATTTTTTTAAATTTTTTTTACCTTGACACAAAACATATATGTGCTATAGTTATCAACCTGGATTTAAAAAAAATGCACTTGTCGACGATAATGTCTCATTTAGGTTGAAAAAAATGTTTCTTATCCCTTGTGAAAAATGCTAGATAAATTTTTGAAACTACAAATTTCATCAATATATGTGGGCTATAGCAAATGAGCTTTTGACATTTTAGGCGTTTCACAAATCCAGATTTTTCGAGCATGATGAAGTTATCAAATCTCAATTAGGATCCCAAGACCAACACTTAGGAAACTAAATAATCCGTTTAACAAGACATTTAAAAAAGAAAAAGAAAAAAAAGGGAACAACTTCTATTGCCGAAACTGTCGTCGGTAAAAGTTAATTCCTTTTATTTTGCTTTATATTTTTTATTTTTTATTTTTTATTTTTATTTTTACATTGGCAAAACCTACAATTTCGTATCTTTTAGGTTAAAAAAATGTTACTAATGCATCATTGAAAAAATACTAGATAAATTTTAAAAGTACAAATTTGATCAATATATGTGGGCTATAGCACATATTGAGATTTTGACATTTTAGGCGTTTCATCAATCCGAATTTTTCAAGCATGATGAAGTTGTCAAATCTGAATTAGGATCCCAAGAAATCCAAGACCAACACTTAGGAAAGTAAATGATTCATTAATTTCATTTAACAAGACATTTAAAAAAAAGGAGCAACCTCTAGCGTTGAAACTGTCGTCAGTAAAGGTTAATTCCTTTTATTTTGCATTACATTTTTTATTTTTTACCTTGGCAAAACTTATAATGTCGTATCTTTTAGGTTGAAAAAAATATTCTTGATGCCTCGTTAAAAAATGCTAGATAAATTTTAAAAGTACAAATTTCATCAATATATGTGCTATAGCACTTGAGATTTTGACATTTTAGGCGTTTCACAAATCCAGATTTTTCAAGTATGATGAAGTTATCAAATCTCAATTAGGATCCCAAGAAATCCAAAACCAACACTTAGTAAATAAAATGATTTGTTTAACAAGATATTTAAAACAGAAAACAAAATGGAGCAACCTCTAGAGACGAATATTCGTCGGCAAATGTTAATTCCATTTATTTTGCTTTTCATTTTTTAAATTTATTTACCTAGACACAAAACCTATAATGACGTCCCATTTAGGTTGAAAAAATGTTTCTTATCCCTCATGAAAAATGCTAGATAAATTTTGAAAGTACAAATTTTATCAATATATGTAGGCTATACACATGAGATTTTGACATTTTAGGCATTTCACAAATCCGGATTTTTCAAGTATGATGAAGTTATCAAATCTAAATTAGGATCCCAAAAAATCCAAGACTAACACTAAAGAAATGAAATGATTCGTTTAACTAGACAATTAAAAAAGAAAAACAAAAAAAGGGAGCAACCTCTAACGACGCAAGCTTCGTCGGCAAAGGTTAATTCCTTTTATTTTGCCTTATAATTTTTTTTTAATTTTTTACCTAGACACAAAACCTATAATGACGTCTCATTTAGGTTGAACAAATGTTTCTTATCCCTTGTAAAAAATGCTAGATAAATTTTGAAAGTACAAATTTCATCAATAAACGTGGGCTATATATAGCACATGAGATTTTGACATTTTAGGCATTTCACAAATCCGGATTTTTCAAGCATGATGAAGTTATCAATTCTCAATTAGGATCCCAAGAAATCCATGACTAACAGTTAGGAAATGAAATGATTCGTTTATAAGATGTTTAAAAAAGAAAAAAAAAAAAAAGGAGCAACCTCTAGCGACGAAAATGTTCGTCGGAACAAGTTAATTCCTTTTATTTTGTAATGCCGTATCATTTAGGTTGAAAAAAATGTTTCTTATCCCTGATGAAAAATGCTAGATAAAATTTGAATGTAAAAATTACATCAATATATGTGGGCTATAGCACATGAGATTTTGATATTTTAGGCGTTTCACAAATCCAAATTTTTCAGCCTGACGAAGTTATCAAATCTCAATTAGGATTCTAAGAAATCCAAGGCCAACACTTAGGAGTGGAAATGATTCGTTTAACATGACATTTTAAAAATGAAAAGAAAAATAAAGGAGGAACATCTAGCGACGAAACTGTCGTCGGCAGAGGTTAATTCTTTTTATTTTGTTTTACTTTTTTTTTAATTTTTTTACCTTGGCAAAATCTATAATGTCATATCTTTTAGGTTGAAAAAATGTTTCTTATCCCTCATTAAAAATTCTTGATAAATTTTAAAAGCACAAATTTTATCAATATATGTGGGCTATAGCACCTGAAATTTTGACCATTTAGATGCTTCACAAAGACGGATTTTTTCAAGCCTATCGAAGGTATCAAATCTCAATTAGGATCCCAAGAAATCCAAGACCAACACTTAGGAAATGAAATGATTCTTTTAACAAGATATTTAAAAATGAAAAAGAAAAAAAAGGGAGCAACATCTAGTGACGAAACGTTCGTCGGAAAAGCTTAATTCCTTTTATTTTGTAATGTCGTATCATTTGGGTTGAAAAAAATGTTTCTTGAAAAATGCTAGATAAATTTTGAAAGTACAAATTTCATCAATATATGTGGGCTATACACGAGATTTTGACTATTTTGGCTGTTGACAAATCCGGATTTTTCAAGCCTGATGAAGTTATCAAATCTCAATTAGGATCCCAAGAAATCCAAGGCCAACACTTAGGAGTGGAAATGATTCATTTAACATGACATTTAGAAAAAATAGAAAAAAAAAGAGCAACATCTAGTGACGAAACTGTCGTCGACAAAAGTTAAATCCTTTTACTTTGTTTTACATTTTTTATTTTTTATTTTTTTTCCTTGGCAAAATCTATAATGTCGTATCTTTTAGGTTGAAAAAATGTTTCTTATCCCTCATTAAAAAATTCTTGATAAATTTTAAAAGCACAAATTTTATCAATATGTGTGGGTTATAGCACCTGAGATTTTGACCATTTAGACGCTTTCACAAAGACGGATTTTTTCAAGCATGTCGAAGTTATCAAATCTCAATTAGGATCCCAAAAAATCCAAGACTAACACTTAGGAAAGGAAATGATTGTTTTAACAAGTCCTTTAAAAAAGGCTGAAAAAGATATATACATATTGCCAAAGAGAAAATCTTGCCAATGCACAGCTGAAAAGGAATTTAAGTCGGTAGAAAACAGTACCTTCATACATTGGCTTTCGGGTAGACACACAGATATAGGTTGATAGACAGAAAATATAGGTTATCACTTCAGTTGTAGTCTAGAGTAATAATTCTGCAAAAACCTATTGTACAAACACGTTCATTCATTATCTCTAATCAAAGGAGTAACCAACCATCTCAAGCTTTCAAATTTTAACATCCGAGCTCCATTAGAAAGAATATTCTTTCAAATCTGCCTTGGAGTCATCCATATTTATGTCAGCCGCACACTCGTCTTCAGTAAGAGGAGGAAGTTGTTTGGTCTTGCGTCTCAAATTCTGCTTGTGCCACTCACTCTTGAAGTGATCCCTGAACTGCTTGGAATCTCCCAAAACTGCATTGCATGTGCTGCATTTGTTTTGTTTTCCTTCCCCTGCGACCTTTACATTCCCTGTAGAGATGCTCTGCTTTTGCATGGACTCACTCAGTTTTAGTACTGCATCAGCTGAATACTTCTTTGGCAAGTCAGAATCACTAGTTTCTTTCTTCTTTGATGACTCAGAATCAGCCGACTCAATGAGTGAGCGTGACGGTTCATCCTCGTATTCTTCATATTGATCAACAACAGTGTCACCCTCCGCATGCACAGAGAGAGCGAGAACTTCATACTTTCCATGCAAAGCCATCAACAATCCCTCACAGTCCCGATACAAACCAGGGTCCAGTTCACAGATCTACACAACAATAAAACGCAAGAGACCAGCAGATAGAATTCAGAATTACTCCCACAATGGTTGGTAGCGCATAAACAACATAAATGTGTGTAACTTAGTTAAGAGAACGCTTGAAAAAAAAAAATCAGTTTCCATAGCAGATTAGGAAATGCCTTTGTCAAGTAAGAAGGAAATACTTGAGACTTACAATGGATAGCTGATTTCCTGATGGATCTTTTGAAACTATGGAAGCATTCCAAGCGGTAAGCTTCTCCAGAAGTGCTGAGACTTCCTGTTCAGGAACAGTGAGTCGCAATCTCATGGGAGACCGTTTGATTGGGAAATGCTTCTGAAGCTCATGAATAACTTCAAGGGCCTGCACAAGAAATAGTATTAGCCTTTAGCCACATGAAACCTGAATCCCCTTTCAATTGAACATAGACAAGGTAAAGCATAAATCACTCATATACTGACATTTTATTCAATCGAATTTACAAGTGTCAAAACTATCCAATTCAGATAAGACCAGTTTTGAAGTCATATTCATATTTAAGTTACAACAACAACTTTTAGATTAAATACATGAAACTATTTAAGAATCAACACCCCCCACCAAACACACTTATATTCCACAGGTGACTACACAACCAACACAAAACTATGAGACCCTTTCAGACTTCATGTTTACTGTTTATGTAATTATGTATTAATCCATTACGATAACAGTGTCAAGAAGAGGCAGAATTCACAACTTTAGTTCTTGCCTAAGGTACAGCAAAAAGCACAATTAATCACCTGCTTCTTTGAGCCACTATGTGGATCCACAGCAAAATGAATTTCGTGCATCAATCTCTCAATCAAGCTAATAGTGTAAGGGCGCCGAGTTTCTGGATTATAGGTTTTCTGCATGACAATGGTGGCAATGTCCCGAAACTGACTAGACAACTGAGATTCTCTCTCCTTCCCAGCCACCTGAAGCTCTCCTTTGTCCAAAATCTACAACATCAAATACTTCAAGTCAACACTCTATTCACAAAGCTAATGGAACACGATAAATAACTGCAAACAAATTAACTTCTCTGACCTCTAAACAAATCTTGGTCTGATCATCTGACCCAAATGCAGCTACCAAATCTTTGGTCTTGGCAAGAACACCTTTCGAAACATTTGAGTAAACCGTCTTTGACTGCAACACTTCATCCAAATCTTTCTCCCTGTCTCAAAAGATATCATTACCAGTTTCTTTTAATTTTTACACCCAAAAATGCCACTGCTTTGATGATACAAAAAATTACGAAACTTCGGATAAACTCTTTACACAAATTTACATCCCAAAATATCATTCACATGTTCACTTGTATATATAAATCCCCACAAACTTGATCAACACCACCGTGTACATATACATACCTCTACACTCCATATTTTCTCAGACTTATTTACGAAATAAGCTGAAAGAGCAAAGCAGTGAATCATTTACAATAACATTTCCAGAAATTTTGAAAAAAAAAAAATTAGGGTTTAGAAAGAGAGCTTACACGCCAGAGCGCCATGAGAGGACCTTGTTCTTGTAGCAAGCAATTTCGAAGCGGTTGCCGCGTTTTTTGAGGCGCACCACCGCCACGTTAGTCAGCCTCTTCTGCCCAATCGGCTGCTGCACCGTCGACACCGACCTAGACCCACCCCTATGCATCTCTCTCTCTCTCTCTCTCTCTCTCTCTCTCTCTCTCTGCTGTGATTCTGTGAAGCCTTCTCTTTCTCTCTCTTAATTTTGGGAGGTTTGGAGCAGAACCCTTTTAAACAAAACGAAAGAAATCAATAAAGCTTTTCTCTCTGCCCGTTTTAGAAATTGGGTTATCGGGCCTATTTCGGGTCGGCCCAAATTAAATACAAGGGTTTTAATTTATGCATCTCTTTCTTGTCTCTGTCTTTCGTTGGGTTTGCTAAAGCTTCTTCACAGAGACCACCATGCCTTCTTCACACAACAAGTGCGAAGAAGCTTTAGCTTCCGAGGAAGATGACTCAAACACAAACGAGATTAATGGAAAAACCTCTAATTTCTACGACGTTTATGGGCCTCAAGTACTATTTCTTTCCCTCTCTCAAATTTTGTTTATTTCTGTTTGTTATTTTCATGAATTGGTGATTAGGTTAAAGAGCTTTGCTGTGTAGCTTGTCATTGCATTGAAATTCAAAATGGCATCTTTTTTCTTTTTGAAGCTTGGAAAATGTAAAAAGAGAGGCTTATGTTGTTGTACTGGTAATAGTTATGCTGTTTGGCGAGCTTCTGATAGAAACTGAACTCTAGTGCATTACACAGTTTACACTTAATCTTATATGCCCTTTGCAGGCTAAAGCAGATGTGGTTTTCAAGACTCCAGAAGCCAACTCAACTCTGAATTTCGAAGTAGGTATTCTTTCTTTTCTGTGAGTGGTAGTTTAAAACTTGGTTTCAATTTGACTATCTATCAATTGAGAAACGAAAGAATGAGTGGAGTTTGTGTTGTGATGCAGGAGGTACAACAATTAGTGACGTGGGTGCTTGCTGAAGGATTCATGCCATCATGGGTTTTTGTAAAGGTAACAAATACAGTGATTCCTGTTACTTTATTTTGATCATTCCACTATATGCGTGATGACTGCCAATAAAACTATATTGAGGAGTATTGCCAAAAATAGGACAAGACTTGTTTTGCTATTCATACCAAAATGGCTATATTCAATTGATGAGCCGTAAAGAGTTTAACCATAGATAATCTCTTAGTCATCCCATCATATAGGTGGAAGACTCATTAAACTGCGAAATGTTACCCTGTCATATATACATATATATTTTTTATTTGTTCGGGCCATGGTCATGTCACAAGCATATAGTAGAAAGAAACAAAAATGCTTAGAGTTATTTATACAGTACTCTTACTTTTTGCAGAACAAGCCCCTCATTCCCAAAGTGGTTATGCTTTATGTCCCAGGCCTGGATGCAGCTCTATACTTATCGCAGCATCGACTACTTAAGAGTCTCGAAAAATGCTGTGGCAAACCAAGGCCAGTTTTAGCACTCAGGTTAGTGATGAATTTGCTTTGTTCCCATGACTATTGAGGACTTTATTTTCTTTTTTCCTGTGCTATGCATTTTTTATTGATTTTTTTTTGGGTTCTATGCCAGCTATATGTCACATGAAAATCAGACGATTGATGCGCTCCTAACATGTAAACTGAAAAGAAAGAGGGAAGAAAGTGATCCAGCTACGGCAAAATCTAACCTGGAATCTGAGCAAGGTTTATAACATGTTCTCATTAACATTCTCACTGACCTTCTTGTTCTTCTCTTCAGTTTTCTTATTTGCATGATAAAGCTGGGAATTGTTTAGATTTCAATGATATTTTGCTAGGAGAATGCTTCAATGCTATTCCAACTTGTGCTAGTATAGCAAGCCACAAGCACCTAAAGCTTATATAGGTCTCTAAGGTTTCCGTAATTTGCATGAACTGAAAAGAGACTACATTTCAGGTTTCCTACTTGTTGCACCGGTCTAGTTGGGTTTATTGAGACCACTCATTCTAGTACTTCTACCAGTTGTTTTGGTAATATTACTCACTATTGTTTTCATGTACACTGTTTTCAATCGCTAAGAGTCTCTTGTGAGTGTATTGAGGTTCAATTCATGACTAATACAAGAGTCGGAAAGTTCCCCTTATGTGGCTCTTGGATGGGAACTATTATGAAATGCCATCGAGAAAGAATAGGTTCTTATCCATATAGACAGATCTCTAATTCTTGCATATGTCTAGAAAGCTTTCCCTTTTGACATTCATGCATTCATGGTATAACATCAGTTCCATTAGTAGGAATAGATTCCAGACATCTTGCCGCTTTTCTGTTGTCTTCTAGAACTCTTTTGAGTTGCTTAGCCCTAGACATTTTGCATTTCATATATTGATTTGGTTCTTATCATCTGATTGAGTTGCATATTGGCAATTATCATCTTTTCTTCCCTCAATTAAGTAATTTCCTCACTCAAATTATGCATGTAATTTACCTGATTCGGCCATTTTGTTAATGGAATATGCTAAATGCAAATTCTGTTCATTTATAACATGTATAAATTCCTTTCTTTGTGAAATCAATTTGCCAATCTTTGTGGGTGTTATACCAAAAAATGTGGTTGTGGTACAGATGATCCATCCTCCACGGAACGTATGAAAGATATACCTTTCCCAATTACATTTTACACTCTTACAACAAAACAACTGGAAGACAACGGATATCTCTTCAATCAACCAGGTTACATGACAATGCTCTTTTTGTTATTAGTTATTTTTTTCTTTGATTGAATTAAAGCTAGTTTCTTAAGAAAAGAACTGGAAGACAATGGATATTGCTTCAATTTAATGCAGGTTTTCTTTCTACTCTTCCTGCTCCTTCTGGATCATCTCCCTATGAAATTTTGGCACTTGATTGTGAGATGGTAAATCCTTCAACATCAATTTTTGAAGATAAGGAAAATGTTTCAGTTTATTTCCATAAAGTACTAGACAACTGTTAGCTTGTGGGGAAGTTCAATGTTGAAGCACATCTTTTCCATTTTTTTTTTAATACTCATTAACTGAGTAACTTGATTGGGCTGGGTTGGTGTTATTTTCTTTTAAGGGGTTTTTCTTTTTCTTCTTTTTCTCTCTTTTTGGAGAGTTGCATTGTAGGAGGGATAGTATTGGACTATTGGTTGTGTGAGAGATGGTGTCACCTGGTGTCTTCTTAAAAGGGGAAGGACATTATGGGAAAGGCAATAAGAATTAGACTTGGTTCTGTATGACATTCCTTTTTATGAAATACAGAGTGCTAGTAGGTAATGATTCATGAGAGGTCACATACTTATAAATGAGCTCTAAGTTCCAAATCCAAAGCTTTATTTGTTACGTTCTTAAAGGGAATAATGGACAGTTTTTTGTTTTTTTTTTGCTCACTTTATTGGTGTCCTCATGTTATCTTGGTTCATCCATTCCGTTTTGTCAGTGTGTCACAGAAGAGGGTTTTGAGCTAACAAGAGCGACGCTGGTGACTGTAAAAGGAGTGGTAAGTTCTGAATATTTTGTTTCCTCATTCTGTAAAAGGAATTGGTGTTTAATGTGATTCGATGCAAGAGTTTCATGCCTTTTATTTTTCTACTCTTTTTCATTAAAAAATTGCATATGCAAGTTTCATTTTAGTTTTTTGATAGAAGTATAAATTTGAGTAGCATGTGGTCTAATGGTATATCTCTTTACAAAGTTGGATGAGGTCCCAAGTCCAAATCCCTCCTCCCCAAGGATTTAAAAAAGGAATAAGAAAAGTACAAGTAGAGAACAGCATGTGGTTACTTATTTTAATGTAATTAGACATTCCCTTCATTCTTCATCCTCTCCTACCCCTTCCTGCAACTTTTAGTCCCATCTAACTCCCCAAATGAACTAGAGTTGCCTGACTCACTTATAACTTTTGGCATAGTATTGCTAGATTATCATTCGCAAATATATGATGATGGGGAAAGAGAAAACATTGCGGGGGGCTTTAGCATCTTTTCTTATTCTCACTTCATCATTCCATCCTGCTGATGACACATCTGATAGGGCAACCCTTGATACATATTTGGTTCATATCCCCCTGATCTTGCCCATGGTTTGCTGCCATGTGGTCTGGGGTTCGAACCCCTTCACTGTACCTATCTAGCTATTTCCTAGTGTTTCCTGCCTCCTAAAGATTGTCGGGTTCAGCAGGAGGCCTCACGCCCAGGGTCCGAAAAGTAGGTTTGGGGGATTTCTGGGCATCGAAACCCACCCCCCCCCCCCGGTCTTGCATCTGCTTTGGTTTGTGAAGGCCTGGCATGCAGGAGTTCTTCTAGAGATGATGGACCTCATGCTAACTTGCTAAATATTGTGTAGTTTTGGCTTATTACTCGAAGAGTGTTATGAAGCCTAATTCTTAGATATTTCAAGTACATATATGAATCAATGGGGACAGGTAGTCTTTATAGAAACATAAAATTTACATGTGGGTCCATGAGTTACAGTACATTTGGGTGTTGGGGGGGTGTAAAAATGGTGGGAACTGGGAAGGGTTTTACAAGTGGTGATCTGGTGGAAGGGTGCAGGAAGGAAAGGGAAAATCAACTACCTTGAACTGAGTGGTCCTTTGCTACTTATCTGACTAATAATCAATAGCAGTTAGAAATATAGGACCTGCTAAACACATTATTTTTAATTTATGGGGTTACAAGAGACTAATACGGGACATGGACAAAGTTCAGGGGCATCTGTGAATTTTACTCTCTTTTTCTTTAGTTGGCTCAATTACATAAGTTTCTGTGGCTTGTTTTCACTGTGTATCCAACTGCTTCTAATTTGTTTGGATAGTGTTTTATATATAGAGGTATTTGGGTAATTTGTATCTAATACCAAGTTACATTACAGGAGTTTGGAAGGATTATACTTTAAATTTACACTGCATTCTTGTTCCATAAGAATAATTTATTATTACATAAGAAGGTTTTGTATTGTAGAAAGTAGAAACAAGGCGTTTTTCTCTGATCTCTGATATGTCTACTCTTTTATCTCAGATATGTGGACATGTCTTGTTGTTAGTATGATGATAGCATCTTGTTATCCTTTCTGGAATGAAGTATTTTCTTAATGATATCGCAAATGCCGCATATAGGGATACCCGGTATGACATGATATCAAGATCTTGTGTCTTCTGAAAATTTGACTGGGAAATATGAATCTGAATTTGAATGCTTTGAAATTTTTAATGTCACCCTAGTCTCTAAAATTTCTTTTCTCTAGTTATGTGTATGGCTTCGTTTCCTTTAATGCTTTAACTTTCCCTTTGATGATTTTCAGGTTCTGCTAGATAAACTGGTTAAACCGACAAATGCTATCAAAGATTATAACACCAGGTAAGATTTCATTGGAGCTTTCATCAACCCTTTAATATAGTTGTGTGAATCTTGAAACCATATCCTGTGATTGATGTTTACTTGAGTAAGATGCTCTTTTCTTTTGTAGGAATGTGTTTTAGTATGCTCATTTTTTTTTTCTGCATCTTTTTTTTTTTTCCGAGAGAGAAGCCAATTTTTTTTTATTAATTCATTGTTTCAAATAGTACATTCCCTTGGAGTTCCACTTTCATTGTAGGAACTCATCTTAGTATACTCATCAAGTCATCAGCATCCTTGCCTTTGTACTAGTGATAGGGGATTATGGGGTTAGCCATATAAATATGGTCTTACAGTCTTTTCTATTACATGCATTATCTCCTACTAACTTTAATTTTTAGATCTTTTGGCATTTCTATTTTATGTTAGTTTTGGTTGGCTTCTTAGTGTTCCTTTCGTTATACGTGCATCTAGTAGTTTATCATGTATATGTTCATCCTCATAAGCCTATTTTTTCTCATCCTACCAGTAATAAATGCCATTCATACTGTTTCTGCAATTCATTAACTAGTCTTCCTTAGGTTACGCGTTCATCAAATCATCCAACGTTTGCCTTTTAATACATTTTTTCTGTATGCTAAATTATGTAACAAGGACAAAAGATGGATTGATTTCTATTTCGGTTGTATTACAAATTTGTAGATCCTGAGAATCCTTATGTGGTTCACATAAAAAAATGGGTATGGAATCCTGGCGTGTTGTTGTTCACACTGCTGGAGTGATCAGTGATTAGGGGAAGATGAAGTAACTTGTACAGAAAAACACAGTTGGGACTTGGGAGAATGACCAAGATGGTTATGATCAAACTTGGGGTTTTATAGTCTTCTATTCAATATTAACAATAAAAACAGTCGACGAAGGTTATAAAGCTTTAAAGAAATCATCATTTTTTTCATGTTTGATTCTGGATATATGCTATTTTTACTGCTGATGCTTTTCTGGATAAATATCATTCCTATAATTTAAGTGTAGGTTACTGCAGTGTGAATGACAAGATATTTTCTTATCAATAAAGAAACAAGAGAAAGTTAAAAAGATTGACAAGAGACTTTCTGCGCAGGTTTAGTGGAATCACTCCTGAGATGTTAGATGGGGTGACTACAAGTCTCAAAGATATTCAGGTTCATTACTCGTCTCGTTCTTCATATTGTACACATGTATGCATTCATTTACATTTTCATGCTAACTGGTTTTCCATGATTGTGGATTCCCTGACTAGTTTGATTAATTTGATTATTTAATGTTATATTGCGTTCTTCCGATTTATAGCAGTTGCTTTGTATACTCAGGAGGACTTCCTAAAGTTGGTTTACAAAGAGACCGTCCTAGTTGGGCATTCGTTGGAGAATGACTTATTAGCATTGAAAATCGCTCACAATCTCGTGATTGATACAGCAGTATTGTACAAGCACCCCGGTCAGCGATCTTACAAATCTGCTCTTCGAGTTCTTGCCAAGAGATATCTTTCTAAAGAGATACAGCAGTCAGGGAATGGTCATGACAGTACTGAAGATGCAAGAGCTGCTATGGAACTGGCGCTATTAAAGATTAGACATGGTAAGTGACTATCTTATGCATATATTGTACCATTGACTAGTGAATTTTATGAACATTTGTGGAGATAAGAGGTGTAGTTTGTAACTGACTATATATATAGCCCCCCAAAGAGTTTGAATTGTCTGTCAATTGCCATCACTAAGACCTTTTATTGTACAGTAGTGTGCCCATGTCCACCTCACCACTTTTCCTAAAGACTTATATCTTGTTATGGTGAGCATACATTTGCTTCTATTTTATATTTTCAGAACTTGGCACCTTTTCTGAGAATATTTGTAATTGTAAAAAGTAGATAGATGCTTTTGCTTCTGTCAATGTCTGTTATTATTGATATTATTTGTAATTGTATAACCATGCTTCTTTTGTTGGATCAGGACCTGACTTTGGTACCGCACCATCAGTTTTGCGGAAAAAGCTACTCAAAGTTTTGAGTGATAATGGAAAGACCACCTCTATCATTGATGATGTTAACATTGTGAAGCGCTATGCCTCTGATTCATCCCACGCATTTCCTGTGGCCTCTGATGAGGAAGCTCTATCTAAAGCTCAAAAGGAGGTACACTAGCAAATGCTGTATTCACTTATTTTCCGTATCTTTATTTGCTACACGTGTACAGGATTGTTTACCTCTACTGTTGGTTGTAGGCAAGGAATGAGAAAGTGCACTTTGTCTGGACTCAATTCTCAGAATTACATCGTTTTTTTAAGAATCAAGCTGAGGATGCAGAGAAATTAGAAGTAAAACTTGCTCAGATGATAAGCTTGCTTACATGTCATAAGAAGTCTGGAGATAGAAAAGGTATTAGATCGAGTTTGACGTCTGAACTAAAGGAAATTCTTATTCGCATGGACACTAGAATACGTACTCTCTATGCTGCACTACCCACCAATGCCATGCTTATCATTTGTACCGGTCATGGAGATATAGCAACTGTGGATAGGTACGTACTATATTGCACCTTGATAATTCTTATGGATCTTTTCTTTCCTTTGGGGATTCTGTTTCAGTAACCTTTAGGGGTTTAAGTCTGTCTTCCACCTTGTGGAACTGGAAGGCAGCGATCGACTAGTTTTGTTCCGAGTTGCATGCTTTGTATTGTTTTTAAGTTCTTGTAAATTTGTTTTTCTTGTGTGGGCTTCTTGTCCACAATATGTACATATCATTGGGTTGGAAGTAGTGTAAATCTTGATTGTTGCATTCCAAGTTGATTAATTGCGGTTGATTCATGCCTGACCCCATTAACTTTTCTTGTACATGGATGAAGATTAAACAAAATGCTTTCGGAGAAAGAGAAAACCACGATGTCTCGGGATAGCATCGTAAAGGTCTTAGCAGAGCTCAAGGCCCAGGCTGAGGTAGCATTATGTTTTGTGGGGGTGAAGAGTTGAGTATAGAACGTAAATTTGTTGTCCCAAGTGTATTTCAGAACCTGTAATTTATACAGTTTTCATAGTTTTGATGCAATAAATTTTTCACACCCATTGTTTGAACGTATTTAACAAGTCATGTAAAATCTGTTCAATATATATAGAGGAAAATATTGCAGTTCTACAGACCGCAACTGAAATGATTTATAACAAAAATAGTCTTTAATAGGACAGCCAGAGATGGATTTTCTTAACCCAATTTTACAATTCAAAGGAAACATCAGGAAAACTCTAAATTATGTTTTGCAGAATTTGGATATTGAATGAGGAACTTAAAATGTCATCCATTTAGAGGTAAAGAAAGCAATAAATGACAGGAGAAGAGTACACAAATATTCTATTACAAGCATACATATCTTACACCAATGTTAGATTATCCTAAGTCATTATTTATTTAACTCGGAATACATATATCAGCATAAGTCACACAAAATTACAAGTCAAGTCTAAATGAAAGCATAGCAGTACTTGGAGTGAATGATAAATGCGCATTACCATCACCTCCATGCTGAAGCAACAATCAAGCTTTTGTCTTCCCATCCAAAATGCAGTGCACCCATTTCTTCTTTTATCTTGTACCTGTCACAATACTTTCTGATAAGTTCCCGAATCGAATCAGTAACACTCCTACTCATAGGACTTGAGGTAAACCCAGCCATGGCCATTCTTGCCCTCCACTTTCCTGCAACCTCATACCGCTCTATTCTATCCTCTCCTTCACATGCAACAATGTTTACTATGTCCCGTGCAAGGCACTGCTTCTCGACATTCATCCTATCCTGGCTTTCCCTTGGTATAGCTGCTTCAAGGGAATCAAAAACAGCAGAGTAATAATTGTAGGCTTCAACAAATCTTGGGAAAAAAGGGGTAGTATTAGTGTTCACGTCTTGTTCCACAACAGTGACGAGCTTTGGCCTCAAGCTCTTGGCCAGCCGAAGAAGCTGGTCCCTCTGGTTTACCGTCGAAACACTCTCATCGGGCATGTGGTGAAGCTGAAAAGCAAAGTTTACCACGAGTGCTTCCCCAGGCCTGCAGTCCAGCATTGAGGGATTGACGATTGAAGTCCTCGAGGCAACTGCTTGAAACTCAAATGAAACTCCAAGTTCTTCTGCTAGCTTCTCCAGCCTTAGACCAATGGTATTAAGGCCCCCAACAGGACGCTGAACTGACTCAGGGTCATCAACCCCCGTTAACCTCCAGTGCGGTGGCTTACCTGGCAGTTTAGCAAGTGTTTGTATGAGTGTTATGTATTGATTCCCCTGGCTTATGTCGAAATCTATTATGTGGACTCTCTTTTCATCTCTAGTAGCTTCTATAATGGCTCCATTTGCTGCCATAAATCCAAATTTAAAGCAAGGGCACACCTCAAAAAGTACTTGCATGGCTGCAAGGCGATAAGAGGATGGGGGTTCCTTGCATTTCAAAGCTCTATAAAGAATTTTTCCCGAGGCAGCCATGCGAGCTGCAAGGCCTTCCACCATATAAGCCGCAATCCTCTGAGGAGGATCTCCCTGAATTGAGACCATCTGCCGAAGCTCATTAATCATGGTCGATGCTTCTTCGATATTTCCCTCTGAAAGTGCACCAGCACAGTCAAAGAGCAGCTGCTTGGGTGTTCTAGGAGAAATTCGTGATATTTCTTTGTTGCTGCTGATGCTGCTTAACTGAGAATCAGATGACGAAGACTCCTTGGGTGAGTCCTGGAGCAATGCATTCTGGATTGGTTCAGTCCATTCACCGTCAATTTCCATGCTTTGACCACTGCCAATTATCTCCCCATCATCATTGTCATCAAGCAGTGCTCTCTCCAATTCTTGAAGCTTCAATCTCATCTTATCTTCGTCAAAGCTAACAGCATCTGGGCTTTGACTCTCCATGTAATCTGATTCAATATTGGTCTGATAAGCATCATGAAGCCTCGTGGACATGAAAGAAGTGCTAAATGGATTTTGAGTGATCAAGGATGAAACGGATCCAGATCCGTGCTGGTCAAATGAACTTCCAGAAATGCTAGAGCTAGATGGACGCGCAATTTCATCTGTTGGGGAGTCAACAAACTCATAACTCTCGGTGGAGTAAGAATCAGTCACATACATGGTTTTATTCTTATCAGCACCATATGTCTGGGAGGACAAGGCAGAAGTGTCATTGCTTCCCTTTAAAGAGTAGAGTTTGGATCCTCTGTACGGAGTGGCAGACAGCTCCACTGGCCTGACTAAAGACATGGTTTTGTTTTACTTCTTCAGTTGTTGAGGAAGGCTTTATATCATAGAATTTAGATCTGTAACACAATACGTCACACATTAGATGGTAAAACTACTGTCAGACTGGAACTTGGAGAAAAACTGGATTGGTACAATGCCCTTGTATAGACAACTTTAGACACAAAACAGTTTGGCAGACCTCGACGGAAATAATACATACAAGAATCATGTGCATTTCTGTAACAAAATTTGACAGATAGAGCAGGAGTGAATCACACAAATAGGGTCGCCTAACATGGAGCTTATTTATGTTCTAGCTGCATGTAGAACAAAAGCGATTGAAAAATGAAATGATCTAGAAGCCCACACATTGTGAAGTTGTTGGATGAAGTGATCCTCTAATGTTAATTTGGATAGGAATCCTAGATACATACCAACTAGAGGATGTTAAGAATACAATTGCTAGATTAGGGAAACATGATGTTTCTCACCAAATTTTCTTATAGATTTAAGGGTTGGTCAAATTTTCACCAACAAAAGTATAAGTTCCAATTAAATTCTAGGACACCAGCACCAACTATCTAGTTTTCTTTAGCGATGATGAGGCAACAAGTTCAACAAATTCTGAAACATGCATAAGAGAACCTTGTCAAGAAACTCAAACAAGAAATAGAGTAGATTATGCTTCTTGCCGAGATTACAAACAAGCATAAGAAAGATCCATGCCTAATTGATTGATTCACACACTTTCTGTAAATAAAATAAGCAAACACAAATCATCACAATTCAGTTCCAAAAAGGAGAAATTCAAGAACAAAAGGGAAATCAAATACAGAAGGAGATGAAAGAAGAGATATACCTGATGCTGAAAAATGAAAAGGAGCAAAGATCATATGAGGAAGCAGTGATGATGTCCTGTAAAATTCAGAAGAGAACCCAGATGAAGATGAAGCAAAGAATTTGCTTTGGACTTTGGAGGAAAAGGAAGAGCTATAGGATTTGACCTTGGGATTAAATACAAGAGAAAAGGCCAATCAACTCCTTATAGTTATTGGTGTATAAAAGAATATCAAATTGCGGATTAGGTAGGTTGAGAAGTAACAAACAAGTAGAAAAAATAAAGATATCACCCAGAACAAATCTAAAGAAAAAACATAAACAAATGAATAAGACCCAGTTGAGGAAAGATCAATTATTAAAAGATTGAAAAGAAACTAGGTGGTATTTGGGAGGATATAAAGCTACCCATTTCAAGAGTCTGACCAAAAAGCACTATTGCAAAGAAAGACCTAAATTGTGAAGAAAATTCCAACCTTCTGGAAATTTGAGAAAAAGCAATGAGAAACAGAGTTTCACCCAACAATTCCCTTCAAGGAAACTACTCATATTCTCAGTTTCATTATTCAGTCTGCATGTTTATATCAACTTGTGTTTGACTAAGGTTGTTGACAGTACGAATGTGTTGCGCTTCATTATGGGTGTTTCCTGCTTTGGCCAGTCAATTCTGACTGTTGAATTTGCACTCCGATGAATGAATAGACGGTGGGAGATTGCAGAGAAAGTTGAGGGAGGTAAAAAGTACTTGGAGTGGGTCATAGGTGTGAGAACAGTGCTAGTTTTGTACGGTAATGGTTGCAAAATGGGACCAAAGTCTTGTTGTGCTTGGTGACGTTGTAGGTGACGTATTTCCTCAGAATGGAATTACATCCGAGTTCTGTGACATAGTCAAAGGTTTATTGCTACTTAAAGTTTATCCAGACTAGTCATGCATACATAGATATTGAACGGTAGATTAGGATTAGGAACTAATAGAGAGAATGAAGCACTAATCTTCACCACCAACCAGCGACCTATGTTAGATGAAAATGTTGCCCCAGATATGCAGTAAACACGAGAAATCACTACTCGATCGAATCGAGAGGAGAGAGGAGCCATAGTTGAAACCCTAGCAGAGCACATCGTTTCTTGCATTGATGAGTTTTTATTTTGTGGCTAATTGATCCAACTTTTTTTTTATATGAAGACATGAATTCACGTTAATTAATTAATGATTTAAACAAGTGCCAAGTCAAGTCTAGACCTTAATTTTATGGTATATATCTCGAGTTTGTTAAGAGATATCCAACAAGCTAGCTCCAAAAAGACCTAATGCTCTCTCTGCTTTTTGTGGCGACACTCTCCTACACTCTTTTCCTATCACCAAATCAATGTCGGTTTTTCTTCGACCCAATCTCCAACAAATGGTGGAGTTCCCTCCATAGTATCTGCTTTATTGCTACTAATTTCGGTCCCTCCGTCGTCGGGTTCGGGCATGGTGCATTTCCGATCAAGGGAAGTCTTCCATCTTGAGAAGGTCTAATTGATCGGTAATGCCTCCGATCTCGAGGAGGTCTAGATCCTACTCAATAATGAAGATTCAAAGAGCATATACCTCCAATGAACTGAGCCCACTTACTTTGACCCATAATGCGATCAACATGACCCATTGGGCAAATCAAAAGCAGTGAACCTAGATGATGTCTCTTATTTTTGTGCCAAAAAACAGTGTGACATTATGTATAATTTTCGGTCCTAATATATTGTCGTCTTCCTATTAAAATAAAAATAATCAACCGAGAATTCAATAATAAAGAGTAAGAGAAAAAAATTTTGAACACAAGAAAAGGTGTGCATCTTTAATGGGAAAAGAATCTAGATGTCATCAATCATAATAATTAGTGGAGTAATTGGCATTTGACAAATTCTTGTGGGATAACAAAGATCAAATACTCCAACATGTATTAAATGATTTTTCTTATGTTCAGCTGTCATAATCTTTCCGTCATCTTATCCAAAGCAGATACATGAACAATTGACAGAGGGTTGGGTAAATTGAATTTTTCCTTTCCGTAAAGAAGATATTTGTGTTGACAGTTATTACCTTCGACAAGACAATATAGTTAGGTCAATCGAACAAACGCACAAGTTAGTAAAATTGGGTCAAAAATGTCCAATCCGACCAAGATATAATTTTTATTTTATTTTTCAAATGAGTTTCGAAACTCAATCAAGTGAGAAGGTTTGACCTCATAGTTATAAAATTAGTTATAAAAAAAACACCGAAGGGAGAGGCGGCATAGAGTCAAGACTCATAAAATTAGAGGTTACATGAATATTTACTATATACTATTTCCCCTCGCTGGGATCACTGTTCCTCCACTGTAGCTTAGTAGCAGTGCCCGGACCGTTTTGCCCCTGCCTAATTCCATCTACTTCGTTTTTGCTCCTTGGCTAATCCTACCGTGCATTTGGTCTTCTCTTTTCTTTTCTTCTTTGATCTTCCTCGGGTCAATTCTCTCTCTCTCTCTTGCTTGACAACCACTGACATCATTGCCGACATCAGCTCTCTCGGTTTGGATTTCTCCTTCAGCCCAGCCATCAGTTCCGAGAACCACCGATCCATCTCTCTCCCTCTTGAAATCGAAGTGAAAAGAAGAGGAGAGGAAGAACAGTACCGGGAGACCAAGATCAAAAACTCTGCAACCCCAAACGCCGCCAGCGACCTCTCTGTTTGGATTTTGCGTTTGTTTTTGTTTTTCTACATGGTGTTTTATATGTTATGGTATGGTTAAATGGATTAGTTAGTCTGCTTTTTTTATTACAGATCAATGCTTTTCTGCTTGGTTAAAATTTTTTTTTTCTCACTTGAAAAGTAAAACAAGATTTATGTAATTGAAGAAAGGTTAACTGGGTTGTCTCTGATTGTGCTTAGATGGTCAGTGGGAGCTTAAAACGCTTTTATATTTTGCTAATTCTATTTATGTTTGTGTGGAATGACTGTAATCTAGATGTCGGATGAGTAATTTCTTTTGCATATTAGTTCATGGTAGAGTTGTGTTTTGGTTGGAATTTATTGCTTTATGAGATAAGGGATGTTTATAATGCATTTGGATCCTATTTGATCTATGGAGTTTATATTCAGTGAAAACATAATGCTGCATTTGATTATTTATATTGGGTGTTGGAGTTTGCAAAATACTTGATGCTGGTTTCAGTGAAGAAAACAGGAGATAAATTATATAAGCCTTACCCTCTTTTCAACTGAGAATGGGCAGCTGGCTATGAGATAAGCTGTTAAAACTTGGGGTATTTCCCAGCACTATCTGAGTTCCATGCTCTATTGGAAACAAATATCCAGTTACCAGTTTGTTCATGTCATTTGTCAGATCGTGTTTGTGGTACGCTATTAGACTTATTCAGAGGCTGTGATCACGTAGCATAGAAACTGCCAAATTTTGACTGGTCATTGCTTTTATGCCTTTCTTTACTTCTACAGGTCATGTTAGCTTCTCAAGCTTCCCAAGCATGAAAATCATAGTGTTTGGTTCTGATACATTCTTAAGTTTGAACTCTAACAATTGACATAATTTTGTTGTTGATGTAGCGTGCTTAACAATCTTCATATATACACAGGCGAAGCCATACTCTTACCTATCTTCAGATCCTGACCTTTTTAATGGTCCAAAAAGTACACAAGTAAGGAACTGAAACTGAAGTTGTATTATCAAATATATCTTTGTTATATAACATAACTGATAGTTAAACCGTTTGCAGTCAGAAACTTACCAGAAGATGAAGGAGGTAACACAAGACCACTGGAGGGAAAGGTATAATTCACTTATTTAAATATAATGATCATTTGCAGAAGGGTTATGTTAGTGAAATTTAAACTTAACAATGTATATTTTGGCTTCCCCTTTGCATTTACTAATACTTTTTCTTTATTTCCATTTTTCATGTATTAAAGTGATGACATGTATCAAAGTGATGATTATAACCCAGGAAAACCTGGAGAAGATAGTTGATTACCAGTTGCAATTTTTACTAAAAACCATGCAAAACAGAAACCAGCACCAACACATGTTACCCCAAAATTGTTCTTAAAACAATTTCTAGGAAATAATCTGGAATTCTAGGAAATAGTCGGACTTAAATCTTCTTTTTTTTCATTATAAGTCTAATATGTAGATTTTCTTTGCAGTTATTTTTTGTGGTCGATGACAATCTGATTCCAAAGCATCTAGAAGCCAAGGCATTGGATTTCTATGCCTGAAAAATTAAAAGGGCAACAATAAATACAGGTATCCTTTTTTTTTTTTTCTTTTTTTCTTTTTTTTTTATTGAGTCCATTTGGTTTTCTAGGTTTCCATATCATCTTTGCTATTTGTTGTGTCATATATGTGATCGTATTTAAGGAGCCATATTACTAGCTTAGGTTATTTTTGGCATATTATATTAAGCTTATTGTCTCATGGAAAAGTATGGGTAAAGACCTTCATGACCAGATTTTTTCCTATTAGAATCTTGAATTTTTTTATGCGGGAGGTTCTTTGAACATTGAGTTAGGTCCACTGCAGGGAGGTTCTTTTAAGTAGATGACTCATGAGGCCGGACTTTGGTCTATACACTTGCAATGGTATCAATTAAGATAAGTTGATTTGTATGTTACACTGAGGATAAGTTGCTTCTGCAGGAGTAGTTTTGGTTTCTCATCTTTTAGTACAAGTAGGAGATGAACCTATATATTTCCTATTAATATATAGTCATGGAAATTGCACATAAATATCTACATAATGCACTGAAGAATGTAGGAATGCTTGCAACAGTAGAGAACTCTTGGATAGTTTCCATGAGGGGATTTGCAAGCAAAATAGTAATTCCAATACCGAGCATCAATAGATAAGCAGCCTTAATGTGATTTATCAGTAAGCTTACTGTTCTTTTTATTTTTCTTAGTCACCTGCTTCTGCTACCCTTCCAAAGCAGGAGCAAGTGCATTTTAATGGTCTACATGAGACCGTAAAGGTTTTAATTAGAATAAAGTGTTAGCATGGCTGAACTTGAAAAATGAAAGCAAACATTTTTGGATTCTTCTTTATTATCTATCGAGTCAATATTGGAATTTCAATTAGCCTCAACCTTGAATATAAAATAATTAAGTTAAAAGTGTTTCTATGCACATGATGCATATGAATGCGACACTCTTTTTGTCCCTGCTCCTAACTGCAAGACCCAATATCTGGTATATGTATACCCCAGAGTATTGGAGCCACTTGGCATCCTTGCAATGTTGCCGCTTCAAAGAGTAAGGCTCGGAAACTTCCTGAATCCTCAGATTCTGGCTTCAATTTCCGGTGCAGATTAGCTACAAAAGGATATGATAACTGCACAGCCAAAGTAAGGGAAAGATAGTTTCTTTTGTTCTGTTTCCATAGTGATATCAGACTCTAGCTACTTTTCCTTTGTTGATGAATTTTAATCATGGAAATGTGAGCAATTGTTTATTTGGTGTAAAAATATGGGTATTTGAACTGGATAAGAGTCTAAATTGATTGTTTCCTTTTATTGGGTGAAGTTGCCTTTGTGTCTGCATATGCAATTCACCAGCTCCATGTATTTATCTTTGTGTCAGCATTTTTTCATGTCCTCTACTTCATCACAAGTTCACAACCTTGCTTTGGGAAGATACAAGGTAAAGTAACAAATACTATTTTGGAATCTCTCTCTCTCTCTCTCTCTCTCTCTCTCTCTCTCTCTCTTAATTTCTTAACAATCCATTGTTTTTATTTTTCTGATTACATATGAGAATATGGAAGTTTGGGAGAATGAGACAAAAACAATCGAATACCAGTTTAGTCATGTTAATTTTTCCAACTTGATGATTTGTTTAAGTATGTTTTTCCTATTTTTCTTTCCTAGAGAATGATTCTCTCCCTTTTTTTTTTTTTGGAAATTGTAATGTCATCTTAACTATCAGTTCACAGATTTTAGGCTTTCTTAATTACCAGAACTTCTTCAATTATTCCTTATAAATTATTTATATTGCAGATCCAGAGAGGTTTAGGTATGGAAGGGATACATCATTCGGAATGAGGCATTTGAACTTCTAGAGCCAGTCGCCAGTGTTCCTTTAGATTGTACGTAACGTACTTCGATGAAGTTAAGCTTTATTGCTTTTGTTAATAGGAATTTCTTATTGCAATTGTTGGAATTAGCTCAATAGTGCTTTGTATATCTAGGAACTATGACATTGAATCAGTTCAAGGGTATTCTCTTTTCCTGATCAGGTGTGCTTCTTCAGACAATTCTTCAAGTCAGTTACCAAGGTTGATTACTTGACTTTCAGTTCTGGCTTTATCGCGGTAAGTCAAACAGTTTCAAAACTCATTTGCATACACATGAGGCCTGAAATTTGATTGAATATTTGCTTTGTTATTTCAGGCACATTTGGCTCCAGGGAGTGATGCAACCTTTGATGATTTTTCGGAAGTACATAAGTAGATCACTTGAAGATGACTTCTTAGTTGTTGTGGAGATCAGGTTGCTTTTAAGCATAGAAATTCATTAGGATCTTTGCAGCTAAACTTGCTAAACAAGGCATCATAACACTATTTAGATTTCCTATATAATTTTAGTACTTTCTAAATTTCTTATATGTTTTTAGTACTTTTTACATATTTTGCTTTTCAAATCCGCAGCATCGCGCGGGCATCTTTGCTAGTTATGACTAATACAATTGAAGAGTCAAGAATGTCCGTCATCTAACTAAATAAATAAACTCAGCTCACAAACACTAAAACGTACAACGTTACGTGCCACCGAATTACACTCTCGTAACTTCATATTTCCTGAATTTGTAGCAACAAAATTAAAACTTGTATCTCATCAACATTAAAGCCTCCTATTTAGTTTTCGGCATGGAGAAGCAGAAGCAACCCTGGGGCTTCTTTGATACGTCAATTGCTTCTAACATGGTAACAACTTCCTCCATTTCGGGCCTTTTGCTGGGTTCTGCATCCCAACATCTTTTCATTACTTCGGCCAAGGACCTTGGACAACCTTTAGGTATTTGTAGTCTTAAATTTTTATACACAACACCTGAAGTAAGTTCTGAAAATGCATAGTTAGAGTATGGCATTTGGCAGCAAAAAATCTCCCATAAACAAATTCCAAAGCTATAAACGTCGCATTTCTTGTCATATGGTTTCGACTCAAATACCTCAGGAGCCATGTATCCAGGGGTGCCGGTCTTGCCTGTCATCTCACTCAAATTCAAAGCCTGAAGACGAGCGAGACCGAAGTCTGCTATCTTTACCTTCCGATGCTCATCAAGAAGCAGGTTTTCTGTTTTCACATCTCTGTGAACAATGTTCTTCCAGTGCAGATGCCTCAATCCTCTCGCAACATCCAGTGCTAGTTGCAAGACAGTTTCAAAAGGCAGCTTCCTTTTCCGGTGCCTAATGAGGTGAGACTTGAGAGTACCTCCACAAAGATACTCGGTAATTACATAAGCAGAATTACTACTAATTTGTGTTGTACCTCCAAAGCACTTAGTAATATTGGGATGATCAAGCTTATACCAAACAGAAACCTCGCGCTGAAAATCGCTTTCAGCTCTTCTTCTTCTTTCGCCCTCTTCTCCCAACTCCAACACTTTAACTGCAACTCGTTGGCCATTGTAGAGGCCTCTGTGAACAGAAGCAAACGCACCATGAGCGAAGGCTTCTTCCAGAACCAATTTTTCGGGATCGATTTCCCACTTATATACTGTTTTTTGCTCTTTCTTCTTCTTCTTCTCCTCTATTATCCATACTTTGTCGAGATGTTTTTGTAGCAGATCGTCCAACCTTTTGATGTCAATCTTGTTCTTCGCGGCCGGACGAAACCCGTCTCTTTGTTCCTCCATCGATCTTTCTTGACTGATTGAAAATTCCAGAGTTTTGGTTTCTTGGCTTGAATGATTTATATAGATGTTGAAGGCTTTTCCTTCTGTGATACGGAAAGCAAAGACATAGAAGAATCAAATGTGAATAAGAACGGGCATTCCTATTTCGACATGGACTGCTCGATCTGTCTCCCTTGTACAAGTAGTCTTCTACTTGAATTTGATCTCATATATGTATGGACCTTGGGCCTTGAAGTTGGTTTTTTAGCCCAAAATCATTTAGACCCAACTTCATTTCATTGGAATTTAGACTAGTTATGCGGTTCATATTTGGCAGGTGTAATTAAAGCATAATGAATATAAACCTTTCATTTGGCCGGGTCTGCTAATTTTATGAGTTCTGTATATGACTATAAGAGTGAAGAATAGATCGACATGCACTTTAATTGGACGAAGTCTAGACTCAGGAGAGATTATTTTTTAACTCATGACCGAGATAAAATAGAAAGAATCCAAAGAATTAAGGTAGCTAAACTGTCATTATCTTAATCACATCACTAGTTAACTCACTAATAATGTTTCAAATTGAGAGATGTAACAATCAGTGAAGAAATATATCGCTGTGTGGTTTGTTGAGATGAGACTTAATTATCACCGATGAAAAGCCAACTAACTGTACTTGGCTACTCCAAATTAACAAAACACACCATATATTTTAGTGGGGTTTTAATAGGGGTTGGTTATTGCATAAGCATGTATGCATGAAACCACAAGCTAAGGAATTTCTAACTAATATTACAAATTCTTGTGGGTTACTTCATTATATGTGTTGTGTTGGATAACGTACACGTCTCGGGAGGACTCGATCTCTAAATTGGCTGCATGCTTGTCTGAAAATTTCGTTGCCGTTTAAGACTACTCATATTAAGCAAAATCATTACACGAGGCGCAGCCCCATATAAGCTACCTGTTCATTCATTGTTTCTGTACTATAAAACCAAGTTCAAGGGGTGAATGATCTGACCTTTTCACATTAATAAACAAAACAATTATACTTCCACGTACGATAACTTGGTTCAGTTGGCTTAGAAACAGATCATTTTATTTTATACACATGCGAATATCATGATTAGATCGAATAAAAAAATGTATACGGAGAACTGCAGAATATTTCCGAAATTCAAGCTCGTGGTGGTCAATTTTGTCTGAATTAGTTACACCCTAATTCAATAGTACCTTAGAACTAGATTTTTATAGTTCAGTTCCAATGAAGAACTGGAAAAAGTTGCGGCTGGTATTGTTCTTCTAAATCATTTTGAATTGGTTAGGTTCCCGGGGGGGGAGGGGGGTGGGTGTGCGTATTTTCTAATAGGGTTTTCTGAGAATTCAATGAACCCAAACATGCATTAATATGATGACCTACCATGTAACAAAATGCATTCAATGAGGACAACAAAAGAGGGTAATTATTTGCTTCTTTAGAAAGCAAGAATTTACAGAAGGCAAAAAAAATTAGGTTCTGTATGATGTTGGTGCATATATATTATATATTTGTGTGTTATATACATAAAGAGAGTTTGATCTCTGACTCTGAGGACGTAGTAGTCAAAGTAGTTTGTTGAATTCAATGCCTGCTGATATAATATGTGTATATGTAGGGTGTGGTTGGGAAGATTATATATATATGGAAGAAGATTGGGTTGCTTATATGGGTTTTTTTGGAAGGTGAGAGAAAAAGGTACATAATGGTTTTCATATAAAGACATTTGAAGGAATGGATGTTTGTCTGTGCAAGTAACTGAAATGCTTTGCATTTACTGTTTGAAAGCTCTTGCAAACCCTTCCCTATATGCTTCTTGGGAGGGAGGGAGGGAGAGAGAGAGAGAGAGAGAGAGAGAGAGAGAGAGAGAGAGAGAGAGAGAGAGAGAGAGAGAGATTTTAATCTCTTTAACGGTCTATTCGATCTGTGTACCTCTTCTTCATAAGAGTTGGTATATGCACCTCATGAGAAACAGCATCAGAATGAAGACTTTTCACAACAGTTGGTTTGTGCTTGATTGATCGAGTACGTTGAGAAGCAGCTTTGGTGAAGATTATATAGTACCTCATGATATATACAATTAAGTAATACTGATTTTATTAAGTTCCAATGACGGGCCCTTTTAGACTTGCTAATTTGGAAGTTCTCTAACCGTATCATTTTCTACCAAGACTATCAACAATCACATTGCACCCTGTGTGATCCAGATATATATTGATAATTACTTGACTGCTTAACCACCATTATGCATATGTTTACTTAGCTTTCTTCTACAGTGTTTCCCTTAATTTCTTCTTTTAATAGTTTTAGTAATCAATTGCTAGTATAAACACTTGGCAATCAATTTTTAATTAGAAAACTAAAGGAATTCCATTTTTAACAAACTCTGTTTTCATTCATTAGAAGCCAGGGCTGTCAATTTTGACATGACCCACTAACACGACTCGAAACCCACACGATTAAAACGCAGGTCATTTGCATGTCAACCTGTCAATACGAAATGAACTCATGTAATCTCTTTGATATATAAAAGAATCGGATTGAGTTGTATATAATCCATACACGATCCATTGAAATAAAAATAATTTTAAATGTATTTAGGGGTTCTACATCTTAAGTGAGGTTAAGTTATGTATTATTATTTCAAGTTTGTATGCAGCTTTTCGGTTGAATATCTTAAATAGGTCAAGTGGTGAACCGATTTGTATGATTTAAATGAATTATCAAATTCAACATAACACGACTTGTTTATTATACGGGTTAGGCGGGTCATCGTGAGTCACCCGTTTAATAAACAGGTTGGGTTTGAGTTTGCATTTTTGACACAACTATTAAATAGATTGGGTTTGAGTTTGTCTACTGTGGCACGTTTAATACCTTAATTGACAAGATACGAACCCGACACAACACGATCCATTGACAACCCTAAAGCTAGATTATCATTGTAATCAAGTAATTAAGGCACTTAAACTAGTCTCCTCTGAATTTGAAGTGTTAAAACTAAAAAACTTATGGCACCATTCAGCCTGCCTCTTTGGCCTGAAAACAGGAAGCAATTCCTAAAAAATAATACAAATTAGGGACATGAAGAGTATATTTATTCCAAAAGCAAAAAGGAAAATAAAATTGAAAAGAGAAATTATCAATGACGAGCCTTTTTTTATACAAAAAGTTTAGAGGAGGGAGATGCTACCCCCACACCCAGGCCAAGGCATACCCCAGACCTTTTATACCAGGATTTATAGATGAATTTACAAATCGCTCACCAAACAAGAGATTGCTGGTAGCGGGAATCGAACTGAGGTTGAAACTCAACCAACAACACGCTCTTACCAACTAAACCAACCCTTGTTGGCTAGATGAGCCCTTTTTTGTTTCCGTAGTGCCTCTTTTTTCTTTTTTTTTTACTGTTGACAATAAATTGTAAAATGCAGTTTTTAATGTCAGACATTAATATTTTATATACCATAATATTAATTTTTTTAGCTATTTATTTTTATTTGTCTTATATTATGAGCATATAAATGCATGGTATACATGTAGGATTGATACTTGAAAATGTTGAAAAACTAAAGTACATTTACTGACTATGTGAGTAAATTTATTTACTGTTTAACAGTAAATCATCTATTTATTTATTTATTTTTTAGAAAAGAGTAAACTTTAATTTATGATAAATTTTACAAATGGTTACTTAACTATGACAATTTCAACACTTTGGTTACTATACTTTCAAAAATATCACTTAGGTCACTCAACTTCAATACCGTCTTTCACTTTGATCACTTAACTTTAATACTGTCTTTCACTTTGGTCAGTCAACTTCAATATCGTCTTTTACTTTGGTCACTCGACTTCAGTACCTTTTTCACTTTGAGTGACTAAAGTGATATTTTTGAAAATATATTAACCAAAGTGTCGAAATTGTCATAGTTGAGTGACCATTTGTGAAATTTTGCCTAAATTTTATTCATTAATCCCAAAGATTAGATCAAGGGGAATGACAACATAAATTTTTAACTCCTCTAAATGGAGAAGATGAACTACTCATATCTCTAACATAGAACTGGCGGTTCCTTATACCATGAGACATTGAGGTCCAAATTCTTCCTCCGGGTTACTGATAGTCAACTAAACCTCGAGAGTCACGATACATTCTAGAAACCAACATCAAGAAGAACTGATCGACCACTTCACTCTCTTCCACACCGTGTCTCAAAATAGATAGACCACGTGTAAGGACAATTTACTATCATGTTGATAATAAGAAGGCACCGAGAATAAAGCACATAGTACCCCAAAATAACTCCATAGAGATGACACATCGATCATCACAACCAAGACTCCTAAACCCTAGCTCAACATAGTAGGGACATACTTGACCTAACCAAAGACCAAAAAATAAAACCCTAAAAAAACAAAACTGTCACAATCCATTTTCCTCTCCCAAAGCGTGAACTCTAACCTCTCGGTAACCACCGCATTGAGAATCTGAGATTGGGACTCACGGTGCTAGTAAGCACAACCCTAATATTGCACAAGAAATGTAAACAATGAATCACCAGCCACCACCCTCTTCGATCGATGCAGCCACCTGATACCAAACCTAACGCAGACAACCCGGCACCACCCAGTACCCCCATATATCAACTCGATCACACTCCATTCTGAACCACCATGTCCATAGATGGATGGAGCCTCCAGTCGCCACCTTCCTCGGTGTGTCTAGCCAGGTCCAACCTAGACGTACCCCAGCAACCCACTACCCAAACATAGTGTCCAAACAGCCATAACCAAGCAAAAACATACTTCATGAACCAAGGACCACCACCAACCACCACCCATCTCGCTGTATCCAACCAAAATCAATCCAGTCCCCGACGACCCACTTTCAAAAACCACCACATTGAATCGATCCAGACCCGCCCAAATCTTGCCTTAACCACGGCATATCAATCGACATCAAAACAGACCTATGGGAAACTCGATCTATATATAGCCTGCAGCCAAGATTAGGCACATACCCTCCTGCCCAACGCCGATCGGCTTAGGTTGATCACTGTTACCATCATCTCTGCCAACTGATCGAGGGAAGATACAAGCCGCTCGCAGCAACAACGACCATTTACAAACAAGAAAAAATAAGGAAAATGAGGCCCATTCAGCCGCACCCATCTCACGCCGGTGAGGCAAGGTGCCATCGCCAACATGAGGCCCCGTGGGACAATTGACAGTGGGAAACTGTGTTTCTCAACCCTATAGGTTCGCGCAAGATAGCGATTTTTTTAGGAAAGCTAGTCGGGTAAATTAAATTATTTAATTATAGTTTACTACCCTCTTTACCAAACCACTCTCTGTCATTTCAGTTTTGACAATTCACTGCTATATACCAAAATATTACAATCTAAACCCAACGTTAATCGTTCAATTTTCTGTCAAACGGTGACACGGCACTGATATGACACAACGCTATGTCACCATATTTATCGTATCTATAGGAGGGTCTTGTTGGATTGGCATATCCACCATAAATTGTCTCTAGGACATGGATTTGGTGCGTAGTGTCATCGGCTAATGTTGATGTTAATAGCTAAGCTATACTTTCAAGCATATTTTAGATGGAAGAAAGGTGTTTTGATTTCGTGGGATATCAAATCTTAATCAACTAAGAAACAATATAACATTATTATATATATAGGGATTTTGTCCAAATGTTTCAATGTTTTCATATGACTTGTCGTCTGCGTGGAACAAAGTATGGAGAAAGGCAGACGGTTTACCCATACTTTTCTTGATGTTGTACTTGCACGACATAATTAGTCTCAACCTAGAACACCCTTTGTCTAGCTAATTTTCAAGGAAAAAAAATAATACACATCCATCTTAATTTATAATGAAAGCTAGGGAAAAAGAAAAAGAAAAAGGAAAAAAGAGAGCAGAACTTCATACACAATTTCTCCTATCACTAATATATTTTATTTCATGTACAGTTTGATTAGGCTTGGACCTAAAATTTTGGGTGCGCGCAAAAGAAATTTAAAAGATATACAGCGTACGATAGTTGAATAATCAAACTTGTGACCTACTAAATGTAAAAATCGCGACTTACATTGAAACTATTTGGCAACATAACATGCATATGATATTATGATGTGCTTTATGACATATACTAGCATGCTTAGAGGAAACTAGTTAGCTTTATAATGCGAAACTAATCACTTATTTGGACCAATTATATCATTTTATTATAGAATCTGAGCCATCTATTTTTAGATCTTTTTAAATACTGGATTTTTCAAAAATCAAGAAAACTTGAAAAATAGTAACTATTTAATTACTATAATGATCATTTCAATATTTTAAAAGAAATACAAGATTCGTCTTTTGTTTTGGATTTGTGTAGCATCAATTATAGTGTTTTTCTTAGTTTTTGTTTTTGTGTTTTGTAAAGATTCGTTTGATAATAAACAACGCTGACATAGCAGCCTCTCTGCTAGGGTTTGAGAACAAAGCTCTAGGAATTTTTAGTCTCATACTTGTCTCTTCTGCTCTTGCTGATGGAGATACTTGTAGGCTTTAGCCTACTCTTCTTCCTCCTCGCTGAGTTCGGTGGTGGTGGAACTATGGTGGATTAGTGGCTATTTCTGGTGGTGGGGTTGGTGGTGATACATGCTACTTCACGTCGGGTTGACTATGCAGTGGTGACGGGTATGGATTCGCAGAGGGAAGATCAAGCTTTTGGTTTCTTGTTCTTTGTGTCTATCTTCTCCTTGGAACGACGAGATTGGAGGCAATTTAATGTTGCGGTTGGCCTTATCGCAATCTTTCTAGCGAGTGGTCCTAGTGTTGGTAGGGACGATGAGTGGCTGAGGTTGCATGGCTAGTGGCGTGGTATTAGGGTTACTGTAAGCAGGGTCGTACCTGAGAATACGGAGGCCTGGTGCAAAATTTTTAAGAAGGCCTTTGTAATTTTTACCGTGCTTAGAAATACATTCGGTCGAAAAAAAATTATATAAAGAAATATATTTAATAAAAAAAATTATAAATAAAATATGAAAATACAAACAGAAATAGTTTTTTTTTTATATAAAAAATTATATTTAGTCCTTCAACTTTCACTCATTCGACACTTTCGTCCCTGAATTTTGAAAAATGACGTCACTTTCGTCTCTCAACTACAACATTAACTATCACTTTGGTCACTGTCGTCTATTCTCATATTAGAAGCCGTTAAATTGAGGGCATTTTTGTCAAATCATTATTTTAATGTAAAAAATATTATTTGAAAAAAAATAACATCACCTAATCAAAATGACAATAAATAAAAAAATAAACGATATATATATTTTTAAATAATTATAAAATATTGATAAAAAATAAATATAAAAATTCTTATAATTTATAATTAGTAAACAAAGAAAACTTAATTTAATTTTCATTTTAATATATATATATATATATATATATTAACATTTATCTACTATTTGACGAAAATACTTAGAAAGAATGTGTTATTTACAAATATACCTTGTTTTAACAGAATTTCTAACGATAAATTTAACAGATGGATCAAAGTAATAGTCGGTGTTAAAGTTGAGGGACAAAAGTGACATTTTTCAAAGTTCAGAGACAAAATTGTCGAACTGGTGAAAGTTGAGGGACTAAACGTGATTTTTTTCCCTTTTTTTAAGCCAAAGAAAAGATGATGCAACTGAGAAAAAAAAACCAGGAGTACAATTAATGCTGAGGATCGAAACATACACACCCAAGGCAGCAACCTAGACACGTTACCAATTGAACAACACGTATCAATTTGAATGTAGATGCTTTGAAATATATATATATATATATATATATATATATATATATATATATATATATATAATGTACATACCTCATATTCACCAATTGGAAATAACATATACTCGGGAACTTCATCGGTCATGTCGGACCCTCACTGGTCATGTCGGGACCCTCACCGGTCATGTCGGGACCCCACCAGGATAACCCACAGTTATCTCAGAATCTCCATAGCCAAACTTGGGCAAGGCCCTGGCCAGGACTTGTCCGGAAGGCAACTATCTTGCAGGTTCGAATCACTTGTCACGAGACCTCTCGAGAAAATACCACACTGATCCCACATCGAAGACAAGTAATAGAGACCTTCCTCGTCCACCTATAAGAGTCAACTTTTTTCCTCATTAATGGTACACATTCATTACTCACTAAAGTTACTTTGTCTATATTAATACATTGTGCTGACTTATGCATCGGAGGAGCGAAGACCTGCGACCTGGTCTCCTCTTAACGCCAGTGTATTCTTCTTGACAGGTGACAGGTCGTGAGAGACTTGCGGTAACTCTACCCCGTACCTCTAGTCTAATCCAACCCCCTCGGATCCAGGCAGAAACATAAACAACTAAAAAAATCGTAGGCCTTCGCTGCACCACCAGTGCTGCTTGAGGGCCTGCCCTGATTGTAAGTGGTGATGGCTTCACGAATCTGCCGGTGTGGAGATGCTCTAATGATGGTGACAACATAATGGCGGCTACCAAGAGCCCTAGGGTTTTGCCTAGCTTGTTTGATGGACTTGATTCCTATGAAATTGGGAATGGGTCTACATTTTTCTACTTGAGATTGGGCTACAATATTTATTTATTTATTTTTATTAAAATGGAGAAAGGATTTGTGACCTCTTCCTCCAATTGAGGGAGACGTCGCAGATTCGCCCTATTTTTTCATGTCTGTTACTCTATGAAGGAATAACAATGAGTATTAAGATAAGTACCTCGTTGTGGATTGTTTAAGTTACGGTGGTTTTCCATTTAGGTATAAAAGTAGTTAGTCCTAGCCGTGCTGCTGCCAATCAACGCCAATTTCTTTGGCATCCTCATTCCCCTCGTGGGTGGGTTCATTCGGCTTTCATCAATATTGGTGGGTGGATGTGTCGCACCTGTCCTTTCACCGCGTGTGTGCTAGTAGTAGAGATCTACTCTGATTATTCTCAATTGGTACCAAATCTAGTATTATCTATCTGATCGGCTCAGCCAGTTGAGTTGGTCATATTAGGGATTATTGCTCGTCTAGGGGTCGAGTGAACTAGTCACCCAAGGTGGTTATTCATGGCTTGTGCTAGTTTTGTTTTAGGCAATTCTCCATTTATCTGGATTCTCGATTATGGCACCCGAAAGGATGTTGAGGTTTTTCTTTTTTGTTCCTTGGATCAACTAATGGTTCTAAGTCCAAGACTGACTATTTTGATCGATAGCGCAATCGATCATCCTTTCGGTTTTGAAAAAACAAAATTTAGGACTTAAGGACTGTAGGGTACGTGTCTCATGATTTTAAATTCCTTACTATCCTGTCTCTATGACTTAAGGTTTAATTTCTTGGACTCATCCTAATCAATGAACGTACCTCCCTAAAGTCTCTATTAGATCACATGCTCAAATGACAGATGTTCTCACTTACCCTTCAAGTTGATGACTTGACAATGGAGTGCCACGAAAGATCCAATTACGTGTTATCACGTCAATTGTTTTGTGGGCACACTCTAACAATTGAATTCTGGTGATGACAATTCTATTATGAGTTTGTATTGTGCGTGTCGCAATTGCGTACTCATGTGGGTAATGTAGTTTACTTTGAGAAGAGGTTAGTTTTTGTTATTTCGGAATTGTCTTAATATCCATTTCTTTAGAATATAATTCATGTGCTTCATTCCTCTTGTAATCGGTCAAGTCAATAGTGTAGTAAATCATTTAGCTCCATCTACCTTAGATTCACATGAATTGTGCTTCATTCCTCTAGTAATTGGTTGAGTCAAAGGTGTAGTACACCATGAGGCTCGATCTGTCTTAGATTTAGATGCAAACTAACGTTTGTTTTCTTTAGCTCCAGAGACTAGCAAAACATAGGTTATTGAACTCACGATCATGAGTTCAATAACCTATGTTTTGCCAGCCTTGGATTATTTAAGATAAATAATATATGTGGAAGGATTAATTCTTTACTGGGTGTGAGATATGGTTATATCTTGTGCAGTGTGGCATTTAAGAAATTTTTTTATCCGGCTTGATAATAATGCATCATGTTATATATACTTCGCGTTTTAATTTTAACTTTTATTAATAAATTGTCTGTCTTAAACTAAATGGAATCTCTCCTAAACTAAATGTAACCTAGCGTCTGCTAGGGTTTGAGGACGGTAGTCCTTCTTGGATTGCAGATTGTGTACCTTCTCCATTCATGGAGACATTTGTAGGCTTTAGCCTATTGCTTCTTCATTCCTTTCATTTTGGCGGAGGTTGTGGTTGTTTGGTGGCTGATTAGGCGAAGGATTTAGGTGATGATTCTTAGGGGTGGGGTTCGATTGAGGCTCAGGGTTTTGGATATCGGCGTCTGATTTGTATTCCTCTTTATGGTATCGGTTGTCAATGTTTTCTGCCGGATCAATGGGATTGTTTTGGTAGGCCGGGTTTGGAGTGGCTCGATTGTGTAGATCCGGTGGTGGTGGATCAAGGCGATAGGGTCGTTGCGAATGGCGGCACGAACAAAGTTCTTGCTCTGTCTGCTATTGATCGGAGTCGACATCAAGTGGGTTTGGTGCAGTTATCATTATATCCCGTATCTGGTGGCGGTGGCGGTGGAGTGATTGCTTGGAGAAGACCTAGTTGGGTCGAGGTCCCAATTTGCTTTGCTGGGTTAGGGTTGGGCTTTATTGGGGTTTGCGACGGCAGAACTTGGGCATATTAGTTTATAGATACGCTTATGGGATCCAGGCAGATTTTGTATAAAAGTGTGGGACCCGGGACGAGTTTTGTGTAGGCTTTCAACTGTTTCAATTTTTTGGGATCAATACCCGCGAGTAACTGTTGGACTTATTGGTCTGAGGACGTCAACGAGTCTACTAATGGATTATGCGAAGAAATTTTATTGTCAGTATCTTTTTAGTTTACTCTCCCCCTAGCTTAACACAATAGGTGGAGTGGGATTAACGGTGTCTCTTTTTGACATCTCTATTGGGGCTGGTCACTGTTTAATAATGTTTTTGCTTATTGAATGAAATGTTTCGACGTTTTTCTTAAAAAAAAAAGGACTAATTTCTTGTTAATACCCTGAACTTTCAAGGTCAAATCAGTTCAGTCCCTGAGTTTTTAATTTCATCAGAATAGTTCCTATACTTTCAATTCTCATCAGTTCAGTCCTTCCGTCAAAATTCCGTCCCATTGGGACGTTAAATGCTGACGTGGCACACCCAAAAATGTGAAATACCCATTATACCCCTGCCTTATATTCAGTTTTTTTTTTCAATTTTTTTTTCTTCTCTCTCCCGGATCCCTCTCTCTCTCTCTCCCTCTCCTCTTCCTCCTCCTTCTTCCTCCATTTCTTTTCTTTCTCTTCTTCTTCTTCCCCGTTTCTTTCATCTCTCTCTCTCTCTCTCTCTCTCTCTCTCTCTCTCTCTCTCTCGTCCAATTGATTTGGACACCCGCTGCATAATTCACCACCACACCCAATTGATTTCCAGACCACCGTTGGTCTTCCGCCCCCTTCCAATTCAATCATCACCATCCATCACCCACCATCCTCCATTTCTTTTCTTTCTCTTCTTCTTCCACGTTTCTTTCATCTCTCTTCCAGAGCTTCCTAATCTTCTAATTCGAAGAAACCAAACATTTTTGGAGTCGGAAAGCAATGAGGGTTGCCGGAATCATCACAGCTCACGGTGAACCAAAATCTCAAAACCTTGATCAAAGACGAAATCCAAAGCTAGGAACTTGTAGAGCTCGAAGAGCTGATCAAGTTGCATACCTGACTCAAACCAAACAGTCGCCGGAGTCGCTGTAAATTGAAGAAAACTCGTCGGCCTCCTTTGATCTTTCTCCTTTCGATTCTCTCTCTACAAGCCTTTATTGGTGTCGCGGTGAGGGAGGAGGTGTCGCGCCGAGTTCTTGGGCTTGGCTTGGGTCGCCGGCGGACTGGGCACGCGGTGGAAGTGTCTTGGGAGATGGAGGTGCGGCACGGCGTCGCTGGGTAGTGGCGATGGTGGCTGTGCCGGTGGTCGTGGGTGTCCGGAGTAGAACGGAGAGAGAGAGAGAGAGGGAGAGAGAGAGAGAGAGAGAGAGAGAGAGAGAGAGAGAGAGAGAGAGAGAGAGAGAGAGAGAGAGAGAGATGAAAGAAACGGGGAAGAAGAAGAAGAGAAAGAAAAGAAATGGAGGAAGAAGGAGGAGGAAGAGGAGAGGGAGAGAGAGAGAGAGAGGGATCCGGGAGAGAGAAGAAAAAAAAATTGAAAAAAAAAAAACTGAATAGAAGGCAGGGGTATAATGGGCATTTCACATTTTTTTGGGTGTGCCACGTCAGCATTTGACGTCCCAATGGGACGGAATTTTGACAGAATGACTGAACTGATGAGAATTGAAAGTATAAGGACTATTCTGATGAAATTAAAAACTCAGGGACTGAACTGATTTGACCCTGAAAGTTCAGGGTATTAACAAGAAATTAGTCCAAAAAAAAAATTGTTTATCTTCCTGCTTTTCTGTATTGTGTAAATAGCCTTATATTATCTTTTTTTTTTTAGAAGAAGTTTAATTCATTATGAATCAAAGGCAACAGCCAGAGTCATACATACACCTAAATAGAGAAGCCAAATTAATCTCTTGGCCGACTTCTCACCTAGGCAAATATCACTCATTATAGGACACATTGAGCTCACATATAGCAAGCCTAAACTAAGCAAAGAAAACCTCGCTCTCAATGGAAAAATCGGCATCTACCCGCCTGCCAGCAGGCAATTGTGGTACAAACAAAGTAGAAACATCAAAGAAAGCTTATAGAAGCCAACCTCACCTAGAAAAGACTTGGAAGAAAAAAACAACAAACTACTTACTACATTCACTCTCATTAGAGAGTGAGTTAGGCACCATCACAGGCCCAACCACCTCGGAAACCTCCTTAATAGGTCCTTGACCCACAACTTGATTTGAACCCACACCAATAATAATCTTCTTCCCCTTACCAGCAGAATCATATGGTAGTTTATTAAGACTACCCATCAATCTTCCCCTTTTCTTCTTAATTACCTGCAGGCACAGTAGCAGACCCAGCTTCCAACCTCATTGCAGCACAATCTAGGGTTCGTTTCCACACAGCAAGACTGAGTCTCAGCTTCTTAGGAGAGATAATGAGATCATCGTCCCTTTTACGCCGCTACCCCGAAACTTGCTCATGCTCTGGCACATCATCAATTTCTCTAATATACACACTACGACTTAGTTTCCATATAGGAAGAGAAAACACATTCGTAGAGATAGAAGCCAAGGAACTCAAGATACCATTAGGAATTTGAGCCTTGAAAACAATGGATTGCCCATGCAAAAATTCATTCACCAACCAGGAACTGCCCTCACCAGCCCGAGGCAGATTTACAGCTGTTGTAGGAGACTCATAAACCCTAGAATGCGCTGAGGCCACTTAGAAGCGGTCCCGAACAAGGCAAGCCAACATGAGTAACAAACCTACACATACCACATCTCCCAAACACCTTGTCAAATTTGAAGTTCACGGTGAATTCAAGATCATCCTCAACCTAAAAGCTCCATTCAAGCAACAAGGGTTGAGAAAAATCAATCAAAATCCTAAACCGGATCTTACCTTACCGGAAGGCAGGTCGATCCCATTCATGAAGATCCCCAAAAGTGTTGCCCATTAACTATAACATACGCTCGGTTCTGAATGCAGGTGGGAGATTTAAGGCCTGAACCCAATAGGAGAAGGAGCGAAACATAACTCCAGCAATAGGAACAATTCCATCATATTCAGCCAAAGCAATAGGTGCTTTGCTGAAACCCCAAGGACCCCCACGAAGAACCCGAGCCCTAGCAGTAGGATCAGAGAAGGAAAAAAGAACCTTATATCCATCAACATCCTCTATTTTGAGCGTCCCATTCACCTTCCAAGCTTGACGGAACATCCCCAAGAACGACTGTCGATTATAAACCCTAGCAGTCAACAATCTTCCAACCAAGATAACATCAGACTGACGCAGACCCAACCCCTTGGAAGGCCGCAAATCCACCGCACGTTGACCCTCAACCAGAGCTAAGGCAGAGGCCAACCTTGCTGTCATTGCATCAACTACACATGAAGACATAATTTTCATTGAGAAAAAGGAGACTCGCAGACTTCAAAACCCTAACCCTAGGGGAGAAGACGACGTACTTTTTTTTTTTTTTTAATAAAGGGTTATTATCTTTAGGGTTTAGGGTTTAGGGTTTAGGGTTTGATGATATAATATATAAAGCAATAATCAAACTAAATTATCTGCATGCAGATCAAAATTAGTGAAAGGGTTTTAGTAAAGTCCGGTTATTATATAGACGTGATCTTATAGGCTTAGAGCTCTCACATATCAAGAATCATAAATATATGTAGGTCAGTTAGTTTAATGTCAAATGCCAGAATCATATTAGGCTGACCAATTGGGGTGTATCTTAAATGCTAACCTAAAAAGCCAAGCAAATATACTAATTTTTTAACTAAATATGAGTACACTACATCCTGTAGACTGTAGTAAGTATATGACTGTATATGAACCAAAAGAAGTATATATGACTGTATCAATCACTATGTACATGACCCTTCTTGGTATCAAGACTTAATACACTTGAACAAACTATCTTTTTAAGTACATATAAGCTGCATTACAAACTAATTGTTGATCCTTTAACAAACAAATTACTAGTAATATCAATTTGTTCTAGCCAATTCTGGATATGCCAGCTTGAATATTACCAACTTCAATTCTTTTTTTTTTGAGAGAACTACCAACTTCCCTTTACATTAATTAATATAGTTTTACCTGGTTCATCAACCTTATAAACTGCCTCCAATTAACGTTCACGTGGATATGGACCTCCATATTTTCTAAAAGTATGTATACTTATTACCAAACTTTATTTATAAATACTAGGAAAAAATGAGGTTATTACTTATTGCCATTACAGTATTTGTTGTCTTAGAATTGCTCTTTGTCAATGTTTTTTTTTTTTGACAAAGGCTCTTTGTCAATGTTACAGCACTGAGGAAAAAGTATGTATACTTATTACCAAACTTTATTTATAAATACTTATTGCCATTACTCCATTGCTATTGAAATAATCGAATTAATTTAATTGAGATTTTTTTAGCATCATTTCCACGGATATGGATTTCCATACGTAACCTAAAATTATCTTTCAAGTTATACGTACGATGTACAAGGAGAAATGTCCCGATAATTAATTAAAACTATACTTAACTTAAGCTGCCCAATTTCTTAATTAGGTCTGTTATATACATTTATTAATTAACGTGGTACATGCAAATGGCTTAAGTGTAAAGATAAAATCAATAATTCTAGGTGTATGTTTGTGTGCGTGTGTGAGAGGGAGAGAGAAACAGTTGGGAATATGACATAGAAGGTGTATTGGCCAATGACATAAATATTAACAAGAAAGGAAGAAAGAAAGGGTCATTTTGGCTCTACAGGAACAGGTTTCATATACATATTTATAGGCTAATTAGCTTAATGTGTCGTGTAAAACCAACAAAAGTGACTGCCCATCCATAACCCTAAACCGACCCCTCGGCCACTTTCTTATTGGATCTTCATAATTTTCTCTCGGTCTTCTATATATTGTTCGTGTGGGATACCTTTACTGTGGTCAGGTATATATAATTGGTTAATTAGACAAGTACCTCCAGCAAGTGTCAAGAAAAAGTTTAATTTTCCATGGATGATTATGGAGCTTCTCCAGCCGGCTCGGCAGATGAGTCAAAGTCGACGTCTTGCCCAAGAGGACACTGGAGGCCTGCCGAAGATGAAAGACTCCGGCTACTCGTCGAACAATACGGTGCCCAGAACTGGAACTCCATTGCAGAGAAGCTTCAAGGAAGATCAGGTACTCTCTCTCTCTCTCGATTTGTTGATGGGTAGTGCCTGTGTTTCTGGAGAAATTCTCCTCTACAATATCACAATATACAAGTGGTTAATTATGTGTCAGTAGCTAGCAAATAATCGAAGTTGGATGTAAAATTTAAGCTAAATTGTATATTTTTTTTTGGGACAAAAGAATAGTTTGTATACATCCCTTGTATTGAAGATTTTTTCATGTTAATTCTGATCTCATTTTTCCAACTTAATATTTGTCGATCTCTTTGAACCACCTTGAGCATCTTAATTTCTACCTCTCAATTAATTTGAACATCGTTATATGTAATTTGTATTGGAAATTAGTTGAGGAAATGATATGCTTTTTCCCTTCTCTTTCTCTAATTATTATTTTTTATTTATTTTTTTGATAGGGAAGAGTTGTAGGTTGAGGTGGTTTAATCAACTAGACCCAAGAATCAACAGAAGGCCATTTAGTGAAGAAGAAGAAGAGAGGCTTCTAGCGGCTCATCGGATTCACGGAAACAAGTGGGCAATGATAGCAAGGCTGTTTCCGGGTCGGACTGATAATGCCGTGAAGAATCACTGGCATGTTATAATGGCCAGAAGGCAAAGAGAGCAATCCAAGCTAATTTGTGGTGGGAACAAGAGAAGCTACCAAGATTTCTTCATCTCTAATGACTCGATATCGAACACCTCCTCATCAATCTCCAACACTTTTGATTCAAGGAAATTGAAATTATCAACCGGGTTTGATCACAATCAGAATAATACTACTACTAGTACTAGAATGTTTGAATTCAGGAACCCTGGAAAAGATAGGGCAATGATTGCGGGATCATCAAGGCCAAAGAGCTCTTCTTCTCATAATTGGAACTTTGCTTCAATGACCAGTTCATCATCAATTCTCAACTCATCTTCTTCGGTACCGGGTTTCTCAAGAACATCAGAAGGAACTAATTACAACATTTCAGAGTGCTTGAAGGGTAATTCGGACCATCACTTTGTTCATTGCATTAACGGGCAATATTCAAGTTCGGCGTTCCTGTATGGCAGGTATAGAGGTTCCAGTAGTAGTACTACTTTTGGGCTTCCAAATCCCAGGAGGATTAATGTTCCAATTAGTCCTTTTGGGTACCTCAGCAGTAGTACTAGTACTCTTGGAGATATTCATGAGCAACATGGAAGCAGGATGATTTTGAAGAAAGAGTACTTAAGGGCTTCATCATCTACTACATTTGAAGACCACCATCATCATGATTCATCATCCATTGAGCATCACAAGGAAGTTCCCTTCATAGATTTTCTTGGTGTGGGGATCTCTTAGCTAGTTTTCTTAATCATGCATCAAGAAAAGGACATTTAATTAATATTTAATGAGTCTTAAATATATATAATTCTGAAACTTAAGTATTCTAGTTATTCTAAGAGGGATATACAAATGTTTAGGATACTAGAAATATATAATATATTATGAAATATAATCTAGCTAGCTAGTTGCTTCTTGTATTTAGGAAAACTGGATCCTATGTACGTAGTTGCAAGAATCAAAATATATATTCTCTAGGCTTGAGGTTTTAAGAATCCAATCTTTTGTCCTTATAGTTAATCATAATAAAACTTCTTGATTTTCATAGTGTTTGTCTCACTTCAATTAATGCATATATATTCATGTTAATGGCAGCTGGGATTCTCCATGGAAGGATAACTTCTACAAGTGGAAACCCTATTGCAAAAGGAAATGCTAGCTGTGTTTGTAGTTGTAGTTGTTTAATTTTTACCTATTTTTCACAATGGAGATGATACCTATAGTTTATATCTATATTCTTTCGGACATATTACATTAATTTCATCATCATCTGCATATGTATCATGCCATTTTCATAGTTTTTAAGTGGGCATGCACCTGGCAGCTGCTTATTTTCCTATTGACCATCTAATTTTTTAGCCAGTTTCATAGTTTCCATACCAGTTTTTGGAAAAATTAATTCTATTATTTGTGTGATATTTCCTCTTGTGCAATCAAAGTCTTGAAATTCTTCATAGGATCCCATATTTTTCTTCTAACCTATACCAATTTAATTAGCTTCCTTGTAATAAATTGTAGAAATAGATCGATATGTTAAAAAGTAGATATCAGAGGAGAAATGTTGAAATCCTAAACATACCGTTGTTACAAGTTCATAAATTGTTTATGCAAATGATGTGACGCATGGTTTGCCATTGAAGACTTCAAACCAACCCTATTGTTTAATCTCTAGGTTTTTAGGCATGAAATTGTCTTGTTTAATTTGCAAAACATGTGCCATTCAGATTTCCCTCAGCTTGATAAGCCCACATCTTATAGACTGAAGGATTTACCATAACCAAGTCGGATCATCCATATAGTTTTTCTTACATGAGAACTCATAGCTAGTGCGACAAGCGTTGGATTAATTCCTACACTAAATGTGAATTTACACACCATATATGCAGCTATTTGTTGAATTGTCTATAATGCTTTTCTTTTTCTTCTGGAAAGACAACAGTATATTAAGAGTGAAGATTAAACATGATGTCGCACCTTTTTTGGCTGCACGACAATAAGAGAATTCACCCAAGTAATTTCTCATATTCTCTAATTAATGAGCCAAATACAGACAGTACAAGCACCTTAAACTTTAAACTACAAAAATCTGAACTCAGGGCCCGATCCAAGTGTTGTTGCTTATGAGACTTCTTCTTCTTCTTCTTTTCAATCTTCATAGTTCCCCACTTCAAAATGAGACAATATAAGTAAGTTAAAGGCTAAAAACCCTAAGGGGGAGGACATCTCAAAATATAAAAGTTTAAGGTACTATTATCAGCGATTCATGTGCTGATAGCTTTGTCTCAAAATCACTAAGTGATCCCTGACCTGACCACCGATTACTGCACATTGAAAGTCAAAGGTTTAGGTTGTTCTAACAGTTAAAATCAACCTAGGTATCAATTTCAATCTATTGAACAAGATTTACATGACGGTGTGGTTTGATTTTATTTTTGTTTGATCTTCGGAAACAAAAAAATTTGGCTTGGGTAAAATTTTTCAAATTCATCATAAATTTGGACTATTCCTTTTTTGATTATCCCAGATTTGGGGTGTTACAGCAACTAAGGGAAAACCCTAGCAGACGCGTTCTAGAGAGAAAGCTCCTAATTGAGAAAATTATTATCTTTTTTGGCAAGAATTTTAGCATACCCACAAAAAAATAAACTGGAAAGGGTAGGACACATTTATTTTCATATTAGTAATTTTTTTAATACCAAAGAAAATATAAAAAAGTCAACAAAGACATTTAATAATAAATTGCATTAAGTCATGACAGAGAATATTAAAACCTCCCAATCATTTTTTTTTAGAAGATAGTAGACAATTAGGGAATTAATGTCTGTGCAGGTCTAGGAAATTGATGCATGCTCCTTTCCTCTCCCTTCCTTCCGAATGTATGTATGTTATGGGACTGAAGTTTTATAAATAACTTTAGGCAAAAGCACATTGTTAACTAACTTTAATTTTCTTTTCATCTTATCTACGAATTTTTGCTTTTAGGCCTGGTTTGTTTCAAGGATTGTAGGTTTGAGAACAGGAAAATGTTTCCAATTCCATGTTTGTTATGTGCAGCATTGGGAAAATGTTTTTTCATCCTGGGAAAATGTTTTATCCTCTATGGAAAAATAAAGGGGAAAATAGATCCCTCCACCCTTTTCCCTAGCATTAATTACACAATTTTAGCAATAATCACATTATTTTATTACTAAATATTATAAATTTTCTGTTAATTTCATTCCGTGGAATCAAATGAGACGAAGAGAGTAGTGTGAACTGTGAAGTGTCATTTTCTATGGTTTAATAGTTGAGGGTGTCTAAATTCACAGACAATTTGTTCAGGGCACCCATATACAAACGTTTATTTATTTATTAAATAAATAATTTTTTTCTCTTGCAAAATTTCCTATTTTCCCTGTAGGTGGACTCACCTCAGATGACAGAGGCCCCAATCTATTCTTAAAAACTTTGTTGAGTTTTTGTATTGGGCTCACGCATTCTATATTTTACTTTCTGTTTTCGAAGCCTTTGGTGTAAAAAGATGAATGGTATAATACATGCCTTGATTGACCCCTTCTCTCTGTTCCTCTGTCTAATTGTTTTTCACATTTTTGTTCTCATGCATGCAATATTCATTGTATCATGAATTCTTGATCCACCGCCATATTTGACTAAGCAGTAAGTCATAACCTGGCCGTTAATTAGAAGTAGCCCATCGAGTTTCTTTCTTTCAGAACCTCCGACCTTGTCACTCGTCTCTCTTTTACGAGGGTTAAGGTGATAGATGCTACTCTCAAATTAAATTTTAATTAAAAAAAAAAACAACATGCAAATAATTTTAAGTGATTAAAGTAAATTTCACTTTATTTTAGGTAGTCTGTTGGGTGGTAAATTACTTCAAAACTAACTAAATTTTAACTTTGATTAGTCTGTTGGAGATGCTAAGGAATATAAATGTATAGAATATATGAAAGAAGTTAAATGAGAAAGGGATTAATTCGATTGAATGTAATAGGAGTTTTTCATACACATCACCAACTCACCAAGTGTAAGACATGACTGTGTACACACCACACATTTGGAAATTTTGATCCACCTTCCTTGGATTAATGTGGTGGCTTTGAACCTCAATACAAGCTTGAGCTATCAACCCACTCCATCCTACCCAATCCCCTCACTATAGCATGGATTCAATCCCACCCATATCTAATTTGCAAAGGGAAAACAAGACTCTGTACATGGTCCTACACTAGCTCCTACCCAGCACTCACGGGTGAGCTAGGAACAAGCACTACCCGTGAATATGCAGCCAACAGTTTGATGTTTCAGTATCCAATCACTTCTCTTGGAATTGCAGCGAGCACTAAATTCTGCTTAATTTCCTCATAACCTCCAAATATGTTAAGTAAATAACAATCCAAACATAAACACTTAGTCTCTTACAAGGCACTAGAAGTAGTAACACTCTTTATTTTGCATTTTTGGGCTGTCAAAAGTCACCATCTTGTCTTCTTCGTTCGATCATTTTCAAACAAGTAGGGTCTGTCTGCATTGCATTATTAGTTTCTGAAACCCCATATAAGTTATAAAGGCTGACCTTCTTGCTTTGTATTCTTATTCATCACTTAGCTTCAGCTAGTACTGAGCTCGATCTCTTTAGTAATTATCAGATTCGCTTCATTTTGAAGAAATGAACTCTCAGGGAAGAGGCAGTGCAACCATTAATACTGTGCAGGTGGTTGCAGTACTACTATGCCTTATGGTGGTTCAGTTGGAATGTATTTATGCAGCTAGTTACACAGTTGGAGACTCTGGCGGGTGGAGCTTCAACACCGATAAATGGCCTAGCGGCAAGAAATTCAGAGCCGGCGATGTTCTAAGTAAGTTGATTTGTCACTTAAGTACGTAGCATCATATATAGCGAAAGTTTTGTAGTAGTTACATTAAACCAATGTTTTAAAAAGCGTCAGCAAAGCACGCGTTAAGGCTCAAAAGGCTTAAAAATCAGATGATTTCGCCTCAGCTCTGATAGGTAGACGTTGAGGCGTAAAAAGCGCACCCCTAAGGCGTAAAAGGCGTACGCTTTCTGAGTTTTTTTTTTTTCAAAACGACTACACATCGGTATCTTTCTCAGTTTCTCTAATATTCAACTCTGTTTTCCGACTCCCCTCTCCCCTTCGACCTTCCCAAACTTAAAAATTATGAAATCATGTCTATTTACAATTTGAAAACGAGAAGGATGAGTTCTAGTATGAGCGTACAACCAAGAACAAGAAGGAGAAGTTTATTTTTTATACTCTAAGGCTTACGCCTTTACGCCTCAAGGCTTACGCCTTACCCCCCCCCCCCCCCCCTGGAAAACGCCTCAGGGTACGCTCAGCGTTTTAAAACATTGCATTAAACCATATTAATTAGGTTTCAAGTTTGCTTTTAACTTTACTAAAGAGTTTCTTTGCAGCCCGGCCTATTAACTCGATCAATTTTGTTGTAAATTTGTGTGTTGCAGTTTTCAACTATGACTCTACAATTCACAATGTGGTAGCTGTGGGGAGGGGCGGTTACAACAGCTGCGCAACTCCGAGTGGTGTCAAGGTGTACAATTCGGGGAAGGATCGGGTGAAGCTCGCGAGAGGACAGAACTACTTCATATGCAACGTTCCAAGCCACTGCGAGTCCGGGATGAAGATTGCCATCAATGCCGTCTAGTGACTCTACACTAGCTAATATCTTTAGTACTAAGTCGTCTCTCTTTATCTCTCTAGTTATGAGTACGTAACATATTAGTCGTGTTAAGAAAAATGTTAGTGTTGAACATGATCGGTTTCTGGTTATTAATGAGTGTGAATCTTATTTGTTGTAAGTTTTCACGGCCATTATGAATGCAATCATGCATGTATGCATGTGCATGTGTAATGGACCATATGTATATTATTGGTACGTATGAATGTCTGAATTTGTCAATTATAAGTGGGAAATGCTCCTTTGTCCATTTTTTTGTCCTTTATTGATACAAAGCTCACGGATTCATGTAACGTTTGTCTGTTTTGTATTTATTAATTTGCGAGGTGTATGGTTCAGGGTTCATATTTCCTATCTGCGGTTCAGCAGTTAGTGAGTGGAATGCATTCCACTAAGGAAATACTCTCATCCAAATTCATCCAATTTTTACTCATTACACATTATATTTTCATAATCCAACCATTTATTTTTTAAATCACACTCTAAAAATCATCTATGCAAAAATTTAATCAAATTGGAGATCGTTTGATCATCCAACTATATCAAACAAATGAACGGTTGTAATGAGAATGTTAACTTTCACAGAAACCGTCCATTTGTTTAATATAATTGGATGATCAAACGATCTCCAATTTGATTAAATTTTTGCGTAAATAATCTTTAGAGGGTGATTTAAAAAATGAATGATTGGATTATGAAAATACGAACCCGAATATATGCAAAAATGGATAATTTGGACGGGTTCATCCAAACTCATTTGGATGAGAGTATTTTCCTTTCACTAATTAAGATATTTTTTTGTTTTTGGATCTTGCATGTGGGATCTACTTTGGGATCACACTGACAATCCGACCATTCAATTTTGTAGTACACAAGTCCTAGATTATACCTAAATATTTTAGCCAAAATGAAAATTATATAGGTGTTCATTATCATGAATTACTGTGATGGTAATTAACGACTAATATTAGTCACATTGTTTTCGTCTACACATTTTCTCCAAGTGATGTACCTTAAACAATTGTGTTTTGGTTCAAATTTTGCATAAGTGATCTATTAATAGGGACTTAAATCTGAACTTTCAGATTGTCAAAATGTGATCGCAAAATGGATCTCACAAGCAATTCTCTTCAAATGCATAAAAAAAATGGATCCCTTAGTGGAAGGGCCTAATAAGTTCATTATCTTCTTCTAAGTTTTAAGGTTTTTTTTTTTATAGTATCAAGAAATTATAACATGCATAAAAAAGCACCAAGCCCAACATAAGAACATAATGGACCTGCTCCAACAAAAGCAAACAAAAAACCCAAAAGGAGAAAAACAAAGAAAATATTACAATCTAAATCTACTCGAAGAAAAACAATCTCCATAAAAATGTACCTCACCCGTCGACTATGCACCATTGGAGAGTGAGGGCCGGTATGACTCCGTTGTGCTCTTCCATCAGATTTGCCCATGACAGATTGACAGCACCTGATCTTCGTCTCAACACTCGTTGATGGTGGAATCCAAAGAAGGAGCTCCACTCCGGCCTCATCCAAGATTGGGACTAGGTCGACATAGAATGTCCACAAATTTCAGTTTTGTGGACTTCACGCTAGTTGAGGGGAAGAAGGTTAGAGCTAGCATGCAGCTGATCAATTAATGAAAAAGATCGGATTTTGGAGTGAGGCTTAAATCAGAAAAGACAAGAAGAAAAAAGTAGCAAAGAGATGGCCGGAGATAGAAGATAAGGGATTTTGCATGTTCATCCCGTTCAGATCATGAGTAAGTTTGGAATTCGCTAAACCATCACTATATAGAATTTCATCAAACTCGCATTCCCAATAACACAAGAAAAATTACAATCCCGGCCACTTAAAATAGATTTACGTCACTGAACCAAATAGTTACAGACTTATCCAATGTATACCTAAAGCATATGTGTGGCGAGAGCCAAATACACATGGAATATGGGGTGTATTTTTTTTTTAAAAGGAAGATAAATAGATTAATTAAATAGTCGAACAATTACAATCGCAAGCATTGACATCTTGATCAATAACAGGAGTGATGATTAACCAACTATGGTTAATATGAAACCTAAGCCTGGACAAATCAAAAGGTGTACTACACCAATTGGTTGTCTTACAACAATAAAGCTCAAAGGTTGATGGTGAAAGAACCAAACAATCATCCCTTTTGCCGTAGACTGTTGATAATGAACGGACCAATTCAATAACAATCTCTCACTATCTCGTAGATAATTACCAACAATGTGGTGAATAGCGCACACAATTGTGGAATCTCAATAAGCAATGTCATGATCTAGAGACTTAGTAAACCAACAACTAGAGATACTAACACAATAAATTGTACCATAAGCCGTTTCCATCTTCAGCATACAATGGTTCTTATTCATAGAACCATCATGAAAACCACTTAACCAAATAGAACCATGAATCACGCTAAAGCCTCCTAGATTCTACACCCAAAAACTCAAGCCACAATTAGACGAAGCACCAAAAATTTACAGCGAGTAAGATTGATAAAAAAGGACCCGATTCGTCATAGAAGATTCGACAAAGAGTCAAAGCCTTTGTGAGACCAGATCTGGATGTGCAACCATCATATATGGCACATCAGATTGAAGCAACGCCAACCACTTTTGAAGAGGAAGACGCCTTCCCGATAAGTAATCACCAAAGGAATATAAAAAAAGTGACGGACATATAGGGCAGTCTTTGTGAGTGAAGGAGGACGAGGTCATCCTCACCATGTGCTGCAACACCAACAAACGTCGGCGACGCTATAGTTTGCGTTAGGAATAGCGCCAAGAGAAGCCAGAGAGGCGGCTTCAGGAGACTAGGGTTTTGTTTTAGGACGTATAGTTAATTAGGGGTGTATTTGTGTGGTTTAGTTAACGCACTACTAGAATTTACCCAATGAGTGACAAACCACTTTTGTCACCTATCCTGAAAATTTCGTCACCCAAATGTATGGGTGTCGAAAAAATTTCGTCACCAGGTTCGTCACCTATACTGCGACACTAATTCTTTTGGTTGACGAAATGCTAAGTTCGTCACCAAAATGAGTTTGGGTGACGAAATTGATTTGTCACCCAATCCCTGATATTTTGTCACCCATTCTTTTTCAAATCTTATCATTTTTTTTATTTATGCGCCAAATTTTTCTTTCCCGCCAAATTTGTCATTATAGGTGACGAAAATAGTTCGTCACTATTTGAATCATTTTCAAATTTTGGTGCGAAAATTATTTTTAACCCGCCAAATGCTATACTATTGGTTACAAATTAATTTCGTCACTAATTGAATCATTTTCAAATTGTGGTGCCAAAATTATTTTTAACCCGCCAAATGCTATACTATTGGCGACAAATTAATTTCGTGTCTATTTATTATTTGTTAATTTTTAATTTTGAGAATGGGTGACAAACTAACCTTTTTCTCCGATCTTTATATCATGAACATTAATTTCAAATTAATGGTTATAATTTGCAATACTTTATAACAAGAAGTAATAGATAAGTACCATAAATATATATACACATGCAAGTTCAAATGTTGTTTATCAGCCAATAATTTACAAACATATTAAGTTACAGATAATGGTGCTAGATGCATGTGGAATTTCAAGGCATCATTTTTACATCCAAAATATATCCTGCCAAAAGCTAATTAGGATATCAAAGACCCAACAACCTGCCAAAGCCCTAAACTAAGGGGTATATATGCATGTGAGAATATCATGGTTTCATTTGTACATCCAAAATATAACCTGCAAAAAACTAATGAGGATATCAAGACCTACAACACATTCAAATCTTCATCCTCATCCTCATCACCCTCCTCATCCTCACCACCCTCTTCATCCACATCATGTGTAGGAGGTTGTCTCTCAGCCTCAAGAGAAACAAGTCGGTCTTCGAGTAAAGCAATGTACCTCATAAGTTCAGCATTTGTTGGGTTAGAAGTGGATGCAGGGATTGAAGAACAGAATGTGTCCTTTTTAAGACCGTAACCCGCACCTCGAATGGTCTTACCCTTCATAGTCCCGAGCTCCTTAGCCAAGATATCCAATTGCATAGGGATAGGCACAATAACATCTTCCAATAGGGTACCCTCAGACTCAGCCAACTGTTGCTTGGTTTTGTTCAATTCTTCAATCAAATTTTTCTACACATAATGAAAATGATGTTAGATATTTAAACTAATGATGTTAGTTTTGTTTCAATATACTAAAAATATAACATATAATCCTAACCCCAGTTTTCTCTGCTACTTCATTGATCCAAACATCACTATTGCTACCTCGATGTTGATGCATATGACCCCAATTCTCAACATAGGTCACAGTTTTACCCTTCTACATTTGGCCATAAGAAAGCAAATAAAATCCAAAATAAGCTGGTACATGAGAAAAATATATATAGCTGGACAAAATCTGTAAGTACCCTATAAACAAATTGCACAAAAACATTATCATGTGATGCTCAAGCTCTTCATTTCTATATTGTTTTTAAATGTCAAAAACACTGAATAAACTAATGAATACCATAAATTTACAAAGCAAATGAAACAAATCAATCAAACACGTATATTTGGTATAGAGTTCAATTACCAATTTTAAACAATAGCAGGAAATTTACCTGTTCTTCAGCTTCCATATGTTTCGTGAAAGGGCGTGAACCACCACAATGATTATATCTTTTCTTGCTCCTATTAATAGTATTGATCCTACAACGCTTCTGCATGTGTGTGAAAAATATCAATAATTAGAACATCATGTACACCAGCAGAGTTACCAACCCGAAAAGAGACATATCCTTAATCAATATGAGATGTTTCATTATGCCATTATAATGAATCAGAAAATAGCTTATTTTGTTTGAATTATAGTCCTCTAAGCTTTAAAAGAATAAGAAAACACCTTGCAGAAAAGGTCTTCATTTTATCATTGCTTCATATATATATTGATCACTATTCCAGCATATAATATTAAATACTGCATGCATAGAATTTTATGACTTTTATAAATGCAATCAAAGATGACCACAAATTTTTCAATAAAGAAAGACAGCAGCAAGAAAACTAAGAATCAAGCATACCACATCATGCACAAATTATTACACTTCTCCACTAAGTATCATGGCAGATGACAAAATGAATTTATATAACTAAAAGATGAATGTAGAAACGTCACATGACTGGAATGCATCAAAATGTAATGTCATTCTTGAAACTCATCTAATATTAGTCTTTTTGAACTTTTAAAGCTAGTCATATGGTCCTAAAAGAAAACATTACTCGAATAAGATAAACTATATGCATGCAACTTCAAGAATACAAAACCAGTGTACGTTTTAATACCTGATATGCCTCATTTGTGTACAAATTATCACACAGCCACTCCCAGTCACTTATGTCCCTTTCACCAAACACTTTCTCTTCTGGAGGGTGAGCCCTTGCATAATCAATGTCATTAGCAAATTTTTTGAAGTGCCTGTGCAATTTGCCTTTCTAGGATCTGAATGTGTTGTTCATCTTGTTTTCAACGAATTTTGCAATGCCAGGGTCTTCCAAATTGACATCAAACTTATGCTAACATTATAGCAGATTAAGAAGAGCTTAGAATAATAGAATCTATTATAAACCCAACAGTATAATGAATTACAATGCAAGTAATTAAATTATATTACTCACCAACAACCCCTTTGTGATTTCTTCCTTATCTTCTGGTTTAACCTTATTCCAGGTTTTGACATCAAGTGGGGCTAAGGAACGTGTTCGAGACCCAATTTCTGAAACAAACTTGGCATTAGCTTGAACACCACTTGGGAGCTTTTGACTCTCATCCATCTGAATCATAATCCTCTTATTAGAAGCAGTAACAATATCATGAGTTCCTATCCCCTTTGTAACGCCACGTGTCTTTTTCACCTCAGAAGACATGTGATTATCAGATTCACCTGGTGGTATTGTTAAGAAAAAAAAAGAAAAAAAAACTATTCAATAGATTATACAAGGAATGTAACAATCCATATTCCTATCCATCCATAATAAAAATCAAGAAACATCAGAAACACTATATAGATTTAATTGATTTAAATTGTGTTGTTGTTAGTGTTATCACAATCAATGAAACTTACTTTCACCAGAATGCAATGGTGGTTGTGATTGCCACTGCTGTGATGGCTCGGGCTGCCGCAACTGGGGTGGTTGTGGTTGCCTTTTTTGTGGTGGTTGTGGCTGCCTCTTCTGTGATGCTTGTGGCTGCTTTTTCTGTGGCTGGGGATGTTCTAGTTGCAGCTGCTTTGTTACCTTTTTGACAGATGTCTTATTCCTAGTCTTCTTCATCAATGATGATTTCGCTTTCAACATCCTGAGAAGTAATTCCATATATAACAAATTGCTATATTATCAGAACATACCATAATATAATTCATAATGCAAAGTTGAACTGTCATTCAATGAAAAAGAAAAAAAAAGTGCAACGTAAATAATGTAGATGAAAAAATTGCAGCAAATGAAAAAACATTTAAAAGTTACATTTAAATACAATAAAAAATAAACTTGTTGAAGGTCTCAAACGTCTGGCAAAGTCTGATCCTATGGTTGTCTGTTCTATTGAGGAGTCTGGAGAGCACATTATTGCAAGTGCTGGTGAACTTCACCTTGAAATCTGTTTGAAAGATCTTCAGGATGATTTTATGGGTGGAGCAGAAATTGTAAAATCTGACCCTGTTGTGTCCTTCCGTGAGATGGTCCTCAGGAAGTCTAGCCGTACTGTGATGAGCAAGTCACCCAACAAGCATAACCGTCTGTACATGGAAGCACGCCCATTGGAGGAAGGTCTTCCTGAGGCCACTGATGATGGTCGTATTGGTGCAAGGGATGATCCTAAAATTCGTTCTAAAATCTTGGCTGAGGAATTTGGTTGGGACAAGGATCTTACTAAGAAAATATGGTGTTTTGGCCCTGAGACCACTGGTCCTAACATGGTGGTTGACATGTGTAAGGGAGTCCAGTACCTTAATGAAATCAAGGACTCTGTTGTTGCTGGGTTTCAGTGGGCTTCAAAGGAAGGTGCATTGGCTGAAGAAAACATGAGGGGTATTTGCTTTGAAGTCTGTGATGTGGTTCTTCACGCTGATGCTATTCACAGAGGAGGTGGTCAGGTCATTCCAACCGCTAGGAGGGTCATCTATGCTTCTCAGCTTACAGCCAAGCCAAGGCTCCTTGAACCTGTGTATCTTGTTGAAATTCAAGCTCCTGAGAATGCTCTTGGTGGTATCTGCAATGTTCTTAATCAGAAGCGTGGACACGTGTTTGAAGAAATGCAGAGGCCTGGTACTCATCTGTACAACATCAAGGCATACCTGCCTGTCATTGAATCTTTTGGGTTCTCTGGTCAGTTGAGGGCTGCCACTTCAGGACAGGCTTTCCCACAGTGTGTGTTTGATCATTGGGAAATGATGTCTTCTGATCCATTGGTCTTCTGATCCATTGGTAGTTACTGGTAATTATACTAAGCTTAATTACTGGTAGTTATATGAGTTTACTACTAAGCTTAATTACTGGTAGCATATATAGAGCAACAATCATATAACTACCAGTAATTAAGCTTAGTAGTAAACTCACAACAACAACAACAACAATCTGCGAAAAGAACAATTTCAGCAACAAAAGAACAAAATTGCATTAACTTTTTGAAGGCTAGCTTACTTTATTCATGAGAAGAAGGTAGCAGCCAAGAGAGAACAAGAATGATTTCTCAATACCAGTGTGTTTGATAACTTAAGTGAACTTATATACTTCAAGATTGATTTTTAACAAATTATCATGATCTATTCTCTAAGCTTAACAATGGTATCAATTGTAACTGATAAATGCAGCTCTTGAGTCTCACCCACCATAAAGAAAAGAATGCAAATTTGTCAACAACCAAACAAATCATCAAAGTAGCTTACTGCCTTACCTCTTCAATAATTTTCACAGCAACTATGTCTTTCACAGTCCCTCCAGCCTGGGTTCAAAAACTCGTATTTCCCAAGAATCTGAAACAAACCAACCGCCAAAAAAGACAACTCTTTTCAATCACATATAGATGAAATTTACACCAAAATGAAATTGAGTTAAATCCAACAACGTAGAACTAATTTCAGAAAGATAAATTCATATCCCAAAAGCTAAAGCTATATATTTCTAAGGATTTGTGAATGAAAAGTAAAACTTTAAGGAAACCCAAAATATTAATGAAAATAAAAATAGCTTAGTTACTTGGGATATGAATGAAGATCTAGCATCTACATGCATATGATAGGGTGGTCATAGAAGAAACAAAGCACACCATAATCACATCACCTATTCAACCTCAACTGCGGCATTTCACTTGATAGAATCAGGGTTCCTAAAACTCAATTTTTTTGCTTCACAAGCAGCAGCAATATTTATTCATACATGATAAAACCGTATCAAGCAGCACAAGGTTTTAATTTTACTTTTCCAGCATTTCGGATTAGTTTAGAAAAACACTAAAATCTCAACAAACTTTTCACTAAGACACTAACATGAATGCAGCTAAGCAAACAAATGCTAGGTAGGTAGATAGAATATCAAGCAGAACTTGACTAAATTTCATACAAAGACCTTTTACACAGCCAAAGTTCACATCTTTGTTCGCAGGTAATGGAAAAATGCCCAATCAATACAAATTTCACAAGCAAAAACATGATTTTTATTTGTTTTATCATTCAATTGAGTATATCAGATAGAACCAATTCCAATCAAATTCTTCAACACTGAGCTATGAGCAGGTTTACCTTGATAGGAATTTTGAAGAAAAAGAGTCCAACAGTTCCATCCACCTCTGTATCAGTATCAAAGGGTATTACACCCTTGGCCAAATCTTCAAGCAAGTAAAAGGTAGCAGTGGCCTGAGAGAGGCTGTTGAGGCGAATTAGAGGTGTGTTGCCAATGGCCCCAACGAACCCTTGAAATTAAAGAAAATCGAATACCCATTAACACATATAAACAAAATTTCAAATATTGTTCATGTAAATTCTGGAAAAAGCAAAAAAAATTAAAGGTGCGAGAGAGTAATTGAGATTGAGAGTAAAATGGCTTATGTGTTTCGATTGTAAAGTTACTGACCTGGAATTTGAGATTGTGAGTTGAAGGTAATAGAAATTGAGAGTAAAAAGGTTTATCAGTTTTGAGGCCGTAGAGAGAGAGTGAAATCTGGGTTCTATGTTTTTTTTTTTTTTGGTTTTATATGAAAGAGCAGATTCCAAGAGAGAGAATGCAATTTACGTTTTTTTTATTGAAGTGCAAACTTTTGGCTTATCATGAATGGTCCTAAATGGCGGTAAAATTCCCTCCCAGGCCCAAAAATTTTCGCGCAAAGCTTTTGGTTCTTTTTGGCTTTCCCACCTTTTTCGGAATAGGCTTTTACTAGAATGGATTGACTGGTCACTAAAAAAAAAAAAAAACTAATTTAGTGTCAAAAAATTTCGACACTAACTATAGGCCCTCCGTCACAAAAAGTGGAGAACATTGTTGTTCTAAAAGGCAAAATTATGGGTGACGGAATTAGAAAAAGTGTGACCCATTCCTACAATAGGTCACAATTTTAAGGTTTGTCACCTTTAATTTTGTGACTAAAAGGGTAAATTCTAGTAGTGACGTAATAATATTCTGATCACAACATGATTAGTTTCATCGGTCTCACTTACAACCTTTTGACTTCTTGAAAATTCATAGGGCAATATATATTGTCAACAAAAAAGAATACATGAGGACATTATTGGTGCAAATTTAAAATTGATTGGTTGATTATTTAGAATTTAGAATGATAAAATAAATAATGCAACTACTTCATGCAAACTCCACCTGTCACACTTCTCCACTTTTGTGATTATAGGAGGACTAATGGAGATAGTTAGCAACGACTTCCCTAATTCCATTATTAATAAAATAAAAAAATTGATTTATTATTCCTACTTCCTCCATATATAAATCCCAACCTATCCCCAAGTTTAATCACAAGTAGCTTCTCATTTCTAGCTATATCTCTTCTCGATCATTCAGCTCCGATCATACAATCTTAATTAAGTGTAATTTACTTGAGTGTTGATCTTTTCCTAAACCAAGATGAATAGATCGAGAAGTGATTCAACCGCAATCAACATTCAGTCAGAGTCATCATCGAGAAGTAAGGCTGCTGCCAAAGGAGAGGCATATCATGTGATGAGGGTACTAGCTGCTGACCCCAAGCATGATCATGAAAAGGGAGCTGGGTGGAAGAAGGGCGTTGCCGTGCTCGACTTCATTCTAAGGCTAGGCGCCACGGCAGCTGCTCTAGGCGCCACCATCGCCATGTATTCTAGCGAGCAGACTCTTCCTTTCTTCACTCAGTTCTTCCAATTTTCAGCCGGTTACGACGACTTGCCCACTTTCATGTACGTGCATGTTTTCCTCTTTTTAATCTATTGACTTACGAGTACTGCTAGATGACATACATTCGTAGACCATGCACTACATAACGAGACGGATAAAGTCTATATACGTTACATCAATTATTATGATCAGTACGTTAATATTCACACGGTACGTGACACACAAAAGTATTCCACTGATAGGATCGAAATGTTCAAATTTGCAGGTTTTTCGTGATAGCAATGGCCATAGTGAGTGGCTACCTGGTCCTCTCCCTCCCCTTCTCCATAGTAACCATTGTCCGTCCCCTATTAGTTGCTCCGAGGTTTCTCTTGCTTATTTTCGACACTGTAAGCGAACTCTATTTCTAAACTTTTATTGATCTTAGCTTTTCCATTAATGTAGAGAGTAATACTACAATAAGGATCATATATACAGACGAACTATTCTCTAAATATGATCCGCAAATGTGGTGCAAATAATTTTATTTTTATATACATTCTTGTGCGCTAATATATGGTTTTTTATATATGGTCAATGCGCGCACTCATATATGTTGACATAGAAGTTCAGACTGAAAATAAACATGTTGACATAGAAGTTGTTCATTTGTTGCATGTAGCTGGCGCTTACTCTGAACACTTCTAGTGCCGCCGCTGCCACTGCCATAGTTTACTTGGCCCACAATGGGAACTCTGATGCAAATTGGCTTGCTATCTGCGGGCAGTTTACTGATTTCTGCCAGCAATCCAGCGGGGCTGTGGTTTCAGCATTCGTCGCAGTTGTTTTCTTCACGGTGTTGATTGTGCTGTCTGCTATTTTACTCCGAAAAGCTTAAGATCATGGAGCTATGGAGCTGGTTAAGTGCACGAGATTGATGTTGCTTTTGGATGTTTCTTTGAAGTTGTTGTGTCAATGTTGCTTTTGGAGAGCATTAGGTAATTGATTGTATGGTGTTCCAGTGTTCCATCAACTAAATGGAAATTATTCTAATTATCTGCATTTGAAAGTGTTTTTGTTTGTTAATTATGCGTATGTAAGATGGTAGATGGAAATAGGGCTGTCAATAGGTCGTGTCGTGTTGGATTCGGGTCGTGTCAAGGTTTTTATCGTGTTAAAAAGATAAACCCAAACCCAACCCATTTATTAATCGTGTCAAAAATATAAACTCAAACTCAACCCATTTATTAAACGGGAACCCGTTAACAACCCGCCTAACCCGTTTAATAAATAGGTCGTGTCGTGTTGAGTTCAATGACCCATTTACACCATTTAACGGGTTAACATTGTGACCCATTTAACCAAAAAAAATGCATAAAATCTTGAAAGTAATATTACATAACTTCATTGTCTTTGCTGTCTTCACATCACAAGAAGAAAATATAAATACATGGATATGATTCATAAATAAAACATAAGTAGATAAATCCAATAGAAAAAAAATTTATTCCAAGTCACACAAAAAAATTCTGAGATATTCAAGTACTCTCAATTTCCCAAATTTTAAGAATCAATAAAGCATAATCCATGATTAAATTTTAAATTGAATGTAAAGGATCAAACCAACTTCCAAAGTCTTAATAAACGGGTTACACGGGTTTATTTCGTGTTGACGGGTTGACTCGCAAATGACCCGTTTATTAAATGGGTTTTGACGGGTTGACCCGCAAATGACCCGCAAATGACCCGCTTTTTAATCGTGCGGGTTCAACCCGCTTTATTTCGTGCGGGTTTCGAGTCGTGTTATCGGGTCGTGTCGGAATTGACAGCTCTAGATGGAAAGGTATTGAGAATTGGATACAAATGGTAATTAACCTCCCAATTTGATATTCCGACTTCCTTTTCTATCTCTACATCTAATTCTTTCCACCTCTACACCAACCACTTCCACCCACTTCCATCTCCACACTACCTGCCTCTAGCGGTCTAGCCCTCTAGGGATTTCCTCCGGCCGCCTCTGGCAATGCCACCGCTACCGCTGGTAACACGATCTATAGGAAGGAGAAGGAGATCACCAAGGAATTGCATATCATTATCTGTTGTTTTTCGCTCAAGCCTTTGCATTTCAGTGAGAAAAAATATCTTGGCCAATCTTTTTCATGAGGCACAACAGGAGTACGTCAAATGAGCTAGCAATAGAGGTATGCGTGATTGGAAATTACCAACCGGATTTACTAACTAGATTTCCAAAACCGTACCCATTGAGAGAACTACCTAGTTCACGCAAAGAATTTCTTTTTGGCTTGATAATAAAAGACATGATTTACTTCTTTGGGCATTTAGGTTGACTACGTACTACGTACTTCTCTGCTTTATAATCAAAGAGATGAACTGAATTGCCAGAAAAAAAATGCAATCTTATTTTTGCTCTCTAGCTTTCATTTCTTTTCATTAATTTACTTTTCGGGTTGTAGACCTTATTAGGGTTGAGGGTTTCAGATTTTGTAATCAAAATCTAACAAGGTTACTCGCTACAACTTGAAGACCCTCAGAGTGGGTTTTTCAATATTTCCATGTACATTTGCTTTCGAAACTCAAAGATAAGTTGTTGGAGATCTAAAACACTCATCACAGTTTTTTCTTCAAAACACAACACAATTTCATATTATTGGGATTTTGGGTATTCCACAATGGGACAATCACGCATTTCTCTGTTGCTAGCTCATTACACTCACATCACCTAATTTATCATGAAAAGATTGGTCCAAGTTATGGGTGTGGTTTAGGGCTAAATGCGTGATTTGGTTATCTGTTTTAGTTCCTAGTAGGGTTTTAGCTGGGTCCAGCGAAACTGATGTATGTTTTATTCTGGCTTTAATGAATTGATTATACTCTTCCTCAAAAAATATTATGAGTGAGGAAGCAAGTGAGAGTCTATATGAACCAGCCAGTTTCGATCGTCTCTGCACTATAAGCAGCAATGTTCCATCACTTTTATTATCTGTATCAACGTGAACTTGCTTTTAGTAAAATAGTATAATATACGTACTTGTCATGTACCTTAATGAATTTTGGAAGTTGGGGTTCTTTACAATATTGTTGTAGCTAGGCTGCTTACTGTAAATAATCTCTACTACTATAAAGTGAAGTAAAGGTTTGGTGTCAAAAACTTCACCAAAATATGAATTGTCATAAAAGTCCATTGAAGAAAATAAATTAACTAAAATGAAAAACATTTTAAAATGTTATCATGGTAAATTAACAAAATTAGATAAAAGGAAAATTAAAAAATAAATAAAAAAGAATTAAGTAGTGGGGCACAATTCCACTTTCCAAAAACTAAGGCAGTTTTCGTTAAGTTATGTTTATTCCAACAGATCCCAGCAATTGAGCAAACAAAGGCCGGAGGCAAAAAAAACATATATCAACATAAAAGTGAAAAAGTGGGTGACAAAAAAAACTTTTACATTCTTCCACTCTTCACCGATAGCACGTACACAGTGCATCGCACGAGTCTATGGCTAGTATATTATAACTATCTAGTTCAAATATTGGTTGGGGTGATCGATCATAACCAAGCAATATTTGAAAACTTAGTTATGGCCTAGTGCCTCTCTGCTAGGGTTTCTTTCGTCGACACTAGTCCTCGATAAACTCGGATACAATAATTATGTGCCTTGTCAAACTAGGACTTAGTATAGGTTTATCCTTCTAGAGTATGGATTGTATTAGTATAGGTTTCCTATATCGATACAGATTGTATCTTGTACTCCTCTATATATAGAGGCCCTTATTCATTAATGAAATACATCATATTCTCTGCTCACTCTCTTTGTTATTTTACGTTTCCCTTAAACACGTTATCAACACGAGTTCTAGCCCTAGCTACAAAAACTCAAAACCCTAGAACCCTAACCCTGAGATTAAAAAGCCAAAGATATATAATTATATTCAGCACAGCCTTCTGCTACGCGCCTTAACCCTAGAACCAAATACCCTAGGCTCACCGCGTTGCTCCACCACCGGCTACTACAAAAACCAAATCTCCAAGAATCTGCCTGTACAAAACAGCTAACTTTGGAAGCGATTTTCTCCCGTCTTAACCGTTGGATCAAGCCAAAAATTTTACAAAGGCTTCCTCCGTGTGTCTACTGCTACAAGTTTAAATTTCACGTAATTCAGACCGTTGGATCTTCAGATATTCAATTTCAAAGGAGCGGAACTCAGGATGAAAATTCTCTGCGATTTTGCAACAAAAGAAAACCAAGTAGGATTTTCTAAAAGTTTCTGCTTTGATTTAATTTTCGCATTCTTTTTCTCGGGGATTTCAAAGCTTCCCTTCTTCTTCATCCCGACCCCTCTTATGGCGTGGGACTTTATGAATTTAATTGAATCGTGGAGATTCATAATATATGCTATGATAAAGTAATTTCATGAGCATCAGTTTTAATTGAATCGTGGGGATTCATAATATATGCTATGATAAAGTAACTTCATGAGCATCAAAGAAAAGTTTTGTGATAAAGTAATTTCACAAAAGCATCGAATTCGACTAATTTTTGGTCATGACTTATTCATTACTAGACTCACCTGCGTGGGTGTGATGTCTAGGTAGGGGATTGGAATCAGTGGTACTTAAGAGAGCCTCGCTCCACCGACATTCCTTTTTCTTATCTGGTCATGCCTACGTGGAGCTATCCAACGGTTTAAGTTATGGCCATATACCATCTTGGTCTTGTTCTAATCCAAATTTTCTTGGAATGTTTATTAGTGTTCGTGGATGTCTTTTTATGACTGCGAAACTAAGGTATGTTCTTATTTTGATAAAGTAATTTCACAAGTGATAAAGTGATAAAGTAATTTCACAAATCCGTTGCTGAATATAATTCAGATATGCTTCAATTATGGCTATGCTTCAATTTTGTAAGGCGACTCTTACAGAAGCAGAATTAATAGAGAAAACTCTCTCTATCTTCCACGCTTTGGCACTTATATTGTACATACAATATCGATTAAAGTATATTGCCAAGCGAATTTCAATCAACTTATCAATTTTCTGCAAGTAGCTGAAAAACATGACACGATCATGATGAACAACAATAATATTAGGCCTGCCGGAACAAAGAAAGTTCCAAAAGTAAATTATGGCCAAAGTAGGACAAAACCATAATGTCAAGGGTAATGCTAATGGACGATCCGGTCCATATAATCGTCCTACCAAGGAAGGTAACCGCAACAATGTTGCACAACTTCGTGGGAAACTGGGAATATTGCACCACGTAAAAAGGGCAAGGAGGAAGAGGCATGGCCATGGAGGCCATGCCAACGCCGGCAAAGTAAAGCATGGCAATAAGGTACTAAGAGCACCAATCCATCCTCCAAAGGCACAAGGTGCCGAACGCGCCATTGAAGCATGTGTTGATAATGAGCTATACTTCACTTGATTATGAGAAGCATTAGGGGAGTGACGGGCCTTATATCGCTTGCGGTATATGTAAGACATGAGCACCTCTAATGTCATCATTTTGTAGTGGAAGTTTCTCATAAGAAGATACTAGAGATGACAAAGACGTCAATCTCACAATTGCATATTTTAAGGTCGACCAAAGTAAAGAGAAGACCAAAGTAAATAATTGCAATTGTTTAATTTCCAAGTTTATGTAAAGGCTGTTATGCCTTAGTTTATTTTGACTTTTGTCATAGTGATTTGTTTTGGATTAGATTTTCTGGACAAGACCTCGATATAATTGTTGGCATATTATTTAATAAAGTTTCGAATTTTTCCTCGATGTAATGAAGGATATTCGTGTCAACGGTTATCATATGGAAATGTATTGTAAGAATGGACAAGAATACTTATGTATCAGTTCTAATGATTGCGGAAGAAAGCGCATATTAGAAAAACTTATGTGCCGATCTAGTGGGTTATACTTAACCACTATTCGAATTATTGAATCCAATAATGTTTTTAGAGATGATCTTTTGGATTCCGACACATATAGGCTTTGACACGACCGTTTGGGACACCCAGGTCGTGATATGATGATCCGTATATTGAAAACTTCATACGGACATCCATTTTATCGAGCTAATAGAAGCAAGAATCAAAAGATGATTCAAGGAGAGGAGACTTGCGTCACTGACATGCCAAAGAAACGAGCACATTCTGTCAAAACGCCAGGCGATCGATCGCGGAAGCACGTGCGATCGATCGTCCGCCTCAAGCATGCCTCAGACATCGTCCAGAGAGCATTTGCGATCGATCGCAGAATAACGTACGATCGATCGCACGTCTCCAGAATGCCTGGACAACGTCCAGAGAGCATTTGCGATCGATCGCAGAAGCACGTACGATCGATCGCACAGTAACGGATGTTACTTCCCCCTCTACATCCTGATTCCAAACTTAATCAGGATACCTCCTATGCTTCTGCAGCCTTCATGGCTAAGGGCTCATTTTTCAAAGCCTGTTCCTTAGGCAAATTAGGATCGAGACCATCCTATGCTAAGGACACAAAATAAATTATTCCATTCTTACATCGTATCCAAGGAGGTATTTGTGGACACATCCAACCATATTGCGGACTTTTAAGATATTTTATGGTTTGGTGGATGCATCGACACGCTGGTCACATGTCGCTTTATTGTCCACACGCAATGCTGCTTATGCAAAACTTCTAGCACAAATTATACGCTTAAGGGCTCACCACCTAGATCATCCTATTAAGTCCACTACGTCTTGACAATGCTAGAGTTTTACATCACAGACAGTTGAGGATTATTGCATGTCTATTGGGATTGTTGAGTATCTCGTACCCCATGTGTATATACAAAATGGTCTCGCAGATGCCACCATTAATAGACTTCACCTGGTCGATTGGGCATTGGTTATGCGCACCAATCTCCCATTATCTGCTTGGGGTTATGCAATATTGTATGCAACTCTACTTATTCGTTTCAGACCCACTACTAATCAACCGTTTTATGCGTACCAGATGGTAACTGGATATGAGCCGGATGTCTCACATTTACGCATATTTGATTGTACGGTTTATGTGCCAATTGTGCCCCCACAGCGCACTCAATTGGGTCCTCAGAGACGTTTAAGTATTTATGTTAGTAACGAATCTCCAACTATTGTCCGCTACTTGGAATCCTTGACAGGTGATCTCTTTACCGCTAGATTTGCGGATTGTCATTTTGATGAGACAGTCTTCCCGTCGTTAGGGGGAGATAAGAACAAGAATGTTCAACAGGAACGACAGGAATTGTCGTGGTCTGTCTCCACTCTGTCTCATCTTGATCCCCAAACCGCACAATGTGATAGTAAAGTGCGAAGTATACTCAATATTCAGGACGTAGTAGATTCGATGCCTGATGCGTTTTCTGATATTGATAAAGTGACGAGATCACATATACCAGCTGCAAACGTGCCTGCAAGGTTAGAAATCCTCTAAAGGAAGAGAGGATATGACGCCAATAATGGTGCCACAACTACACATAGTGGAGGTGTGGTTGAGGCCGTGGTTCCCTAAAGGAAGAGGGTGAGACCACTTGGTTCGATGGATACTCGCTAAAGGAAGGAAGCGAGTTTGGCACAGCCTAATCTATTCATCATCAATACCTGAAACCTGTCTCATGAGATTATCTCTGATTATAGTTATGTCCAATGAATCTGAAATTCCCGTCAATGGTAAGTCGTAGGACACTAACAGGAGAGACTAAGTAATTTAAAACTTATCTCATACAACCAACAAACAAACAAGGGTTCAAACAATGTTCAATTGAACAATCACAAGTTATGCAACAACAACAATCAATTGAACAATCCTAGAACCCAAAGTGTGCATCAAACTAGCACACCACGGTCTATAATCTATTGAATGAATCACACAATGTGTTATACGATTATGAACAATAGATAAGCAAAGCAGCAATCACAACAAACACACAACACACGATATGGTCACCCGGAACCTCTACCTCTAGAGGAAAACCGGAGGGGAGCCGTACCCCACGCTCTTGAATCACACAATGAAAAACGCCAATCGGGAAACACGTACAAGAGGAAATCGTTTCCAAACTCAAACACTATCAACCTATTGACTAGTGGCAGTTCTAACCTTGTGTAGTTTCCAATTGCTTCTTCAAGTGCACCTTCCTCAAGCTTCTTCAATTGAACCTCACCGGTGTGAACCTTCAATCGCAAGAACCACGACTGTGCAATGATGTATGTATGTATATGTATTGAACCGTTCAACTCAGCAAAACAACAAATAACGTTTGCTAGAGTTGAACAAAATCTCCTTAATCCTATCAAAGGCTAAACAAGCTTATATAAAGCAAATCAAAGGTTTAGCATGTGGATTATAAGTGGAGCATCAAGGGAGGAACCTATAGAATGGAACTAGGCTCACTCAATACCAAAGAACTTTCTCAGAATCAATATCAAGGTTTTTCAAATTAGAAAGTTACAAAATGAAAAGGACAAATCTGTTTTTATATAAACTGGAAACAGCATGCGATCGATCGTCCAAAGTGGTGCGATCGATCGCACGTAATAAAACCACACAGATTTGTACTGTGCGATCGATCGCCCGATAAATTGCGATCGATCGCATAGAGCAAAAAAACACTTACAGAAGGGTCTGGAACTTGAAACCCTTGATTGCGATCGATCGCATAGAAGTTGCGATCGATCGCATGAAAAGCTGTAACAGACAAATTTGAACACAACGGTCATATTCCAACGGATATAAAATGTCCACGTGGGACGATCGATCGTGGATTGTATGCGATCGATCGTAAGTAGTAAAAACAGCTTATTTCAATAAGTTTGCAAATCAAAACAAAACCAATTAACGTTTTAGCAAACCAAAAGCTGTTTTTGCAACTTTTAAGCATAACCAAAATGTATGAATGCATATGCATGATCCATACCTTAATGAAGTGGATGAAGTGTAGTCACCAATTGACATTTGAATCGAACATCGAACACAATCCTAATGCCACGACTTCTAAACACTAATAAAGCCCTATCAACTATTCAATAGGATGCAATTACAATGAAGAGGTTTTGTCAAATTAGGAAATAGCCAATTGCAAGAAAACTTGCCCTTACAATCTCCCCCTTTGGCATTTCCTAGACAAAACCTAATATAAGCAACACAACTCAATTTTAACACTATGCTATTACAAAGGTATCGAAAAGATATGCCGGAATCAAACCTGCAATTTCAACACTAAACACACGATACCGTGAAGCATATATGGTATGAAACAATAATATTGAGTTGAAACAAAGTGCAATATATGGCCACAACACATACTCTCCCCCTTTTTGACTAGGAAGGCCAAATGGGAGAAATAACTTAGTCAAATCACAAGCATATTATGCAAAACATAATATGAATAATTGAAGCATAAGATGACATAAGTATTAAACATGAGAGTTTACAAAGTACAACTCCCCCTCAAAATATGGGAAAAATAAAATTAAAGTACCAAAAACCATAAGTACATTAACTAAAAAGAGTCAATACAAAGAAAGCAATAAGGAACTAATTCCTTACAAAATATCCTAAGAGACAACTAGTCTACAAAAGATACATCAAGAAGGTGGTACACCATCATCATCACGATCAATGTCATCATCACGCGCAAGTGCCAACTCCTCCATGCGATCGCTCATGGCCTCAAGGGAACTCTCCACATAGGCGGTCAAATCATCAAAACGAGCATCAAAATGAGTCATCATGGTATGGAACGAGTGGGAAAGAAAACCATAGAGGTTAGGATCAATCCTAGACACATCAAACGATGGTGGAGGAGGAATAGAGGAAGATCCCTCATGAATAGTGGGACTAGGAGGAGGATCCCTAACAACTCGAGAGGGACAATGGGAGTTGCTATGACGGACAAGAACATCATCTAGAGTAGAAGTAATAGGACATAGGACATCAATGTCCACATCACGGATCTTGCAACGCCTACACAACCTCATTATAAGACAAGGAAAGAACAACTTAGAGGAAGGCTTTCCTAAGGCACATTTAACCATGGCATCATAAATAATGGTGCCAAAAGGAATGGACACATTGCCATCAATCATTGCCGACAAGAGTCGACATCCCTCAAGGGGAATATCCGACTTTTGGGTAGAAGGTAAAATATTATACCTCACCCATAGCCAAAAGGTCCTATAAATATCCTTCACTTTTCCACTCATGACTTTAGGGGTAGGAGCAACCCCTTCATAGTAAGCATTAGGAAAGAAGTTAAGAAAAGTAATGGAAGAGGTAAACTCGGCATAAGCAAGCACTTCCTCATCCGTAGAAAGAGGAATATTAAGAGTTTCCTCAATGAGGGAAGGAGAGAGCAAAATTCGTTTTCCCCTAAGCCTAATTTCAAGATGCTTACTCTCCCTAGAAGCATCTTCGGGAAAACCCGAATAGAATGACCGAACAAGTTCTTCATTATAGGGTTCATTCGAATAGGCTAATTCAGTTAGATCCTTGGAATGAACGAAAACTTGAAGGGACTTAAGGCAATCAAACGAATGGCCAAGGTCACGGGTTATGTTTCTTTCGGGAAGAATGTCTCTAGTGGCGGCCGAAGAAAAACGAGAGACTTTGGATTTTTTAGGCTGTGGTGGGGATGAGGAGGAGGCAACATTCTTGCCTTTGTTTCTGGGGTTTCTAATCATCTAGAGCAATAAAGTAAACAAAGTCTCATCCCATGCACAATATAGAGCACACAATCAACAAAAATTCAAGTAATCACAAGAGAAACATACCGAATAGGTGAGCCAAGCCGATTCGATCAACCAAATGCGCAAAACATAAACAAAAGACACAAACATGAGTCACAATGCTCAAAATCAAACATTAAAACCGAAGTACTATGCAATTTTTCGAAAAATTGAACATAGCTTACCTTGAAAATCAAGAATCCTCAATGAGATTGATTCTCAACACAATCCACACTTCAACAATAACCTAAGCAATCAAGTAAATCACATATTACTCAACAATTCAAATGGGAAACCCAAAAATCCCAAATTTTCGAAATCAAGAACCCTAATTTTGCAAAAATCCAATTTGTGGAATAATTCGTTAAAATCTATGCAAAATCGGTTTACCTTAACCATAATCAACTAGAATCATTACTAATAATATATCAAGAAACTAGACAAAATCATCAATTTTGAAGGAAAATCGGTGAAAGAGAAAAAGAGGGAAAATTAGTGATATACCTCTTGAAGAACACCAAATCCGTGGAGAATCACCACAAAACAACTAGAAAACACCCTAATATGCTTCGACAAGCCACGAATTTGAAGGAAAAATGAGTTGGGTTCGATGATTTTTGAGAGAGAAAGAGAGGGTTTCAGAGGTTTTTGAAGAATGGACCGAAGAAAAAGAAAGAAAACCCTTTTAAAAACGTGATCTGGGTTTATGCGATCGATCGCACGACATGTTGCGATCGATCGTGTAGTGTAAATTTAAAAACATGCTCTCTGTCTCTGCGTGCGATCGATCGCCCGATGTATTGCGATCGATCGCATAGTGAAAACCAAAAATACAAGCTCTCTGCCACTGCGTACGATCGATCGCCCGATGTATTGCGATCGATCGCATAGTGAAAACCAAAAAATCATGCTTTCTGCCAATGAGTGCGATCGATCGTACATAAGTAACGATCGATAGTGTAAATCATAAATGCATGCTCTCGGCCATTGAAAACGATCGATCGTATGATACATTGCGATCGATCGTGGATGCAAGACAAGGTGAAAACTGAAGTTTTGCAAAGTAAAAATTTTTTGGGCTCAAAACATAAACTCAAAACAAGCAAAAATTCAAGAAATCAACTAGATAATCATTCAAGCATGAGCAAACATTCTTGATGAAATTCATCAAGGTCAAGATGATTGAATCTCCCCCTAAACACTAGCAAGGAACACAATGAAGATTCAATCAAGAGTATGGTTTTCAACAACCAATATCTTTCTCAACCCACACCTTTTGGGTAGAGGAAGTAGAACATCCATTAGAGGCTTGTGAATCTATCAACGTTGATAGTTTGACAACTTCATTCATAAGAAATTTCACTTGAGTATGAAGAGAAGTGTCATTAACAAAGAGTGAGGGCTTAGGAGAATAAGACTTCCTAGGGTCTACTTTTGCAAACAAAGCAGGATTAAGGACATGTGTCCTCTTTGGTGCAAGACACTTAGGCCTAGTGTGACCAAGTTTGCCACAGTTGTGACAAGTAGGTACAAACCTCTTGGTTGAAGGAACCTTAGTAACAAGAGGGGGATTCCTAGGTAATCTCCTAAGGCTATGACAATGAGGTCTAATGTGTCCAAGTTTGCCACAATGATGGCAAGTAGGAACAAACCTTTTAGGTTTAGGAGCCTTGGGTGATTCTAAAATCAAAGGAGGGGAATCCGAAGCCTTTACAAAATTTGTTGTCACGCCCCGATTTTCCAATCAATTAATAAGGCATTTTGCCCTTAATTACAAACCATTTCGGGAACGTGACGACATGGAATATCAAATACAAATATGCACTAGAATTTTTTTCTTTTTAATTCAAGTACACAACACCAACTCCATGCCCAACATTGTAATTTCAAACTCAATACAAGAGTCGAATATTACATACCAAATATTTATATAATAAATTGATACATCAAAATATTACATAAATAAATCTTCAGAGTGCGAAGCATAAAATAGCGGAAGTCTTATAACCCAACAAAAAGTATGCAGCCTTGCATTACTCCTGGTTATCCTAACCTGCAGGTATAACCCCTACACCGTGGAATAGTGTACCGGGTTATATCAACAAACCCGGTCAGCTTACGAAGCTGGTATGAGTTAACTCAGTTTTACTCACCCTAAACCGTTTAACAAAATATACATATATAGTTTGTTTTAAACAAATATATGTAACTTATACTTTTCAAAAACAATTCAAATCCCGAAAATTCATATTATAAAATATACTGAACCTACGCGCCCCATACCACGTATTTTAACCCCACACGTCCCATAAACGTGTATGTTAATCCCAGGGTAATTCAGAATATTAAACAATATAAACTTTCCCCAAAATCATTTCCCAAAATTATGATTCTTTCTTTTTAAGAATCGTAAATCATAATAATAATTACTTCAATTTTTAAAGAAGTAAAAACTTCAAAATACAATTCAATATTGTTCAAGAATTGTAATTCAATAAATCAATGCTTCAATTATTTAAGAAGCAAATTCATATCATACTCACACAAAACCACAATCAACTTCAAATGATTAAAAGCGAGAATACCATTTTTCTTCTCCTTTTAATACATCAAGATAAAGCGAGAATACCATTTTTCTTCTCCTTTATTACATAAAGTATTCATCTTTGTTTTCAATGAATACATGGCTACACAGTCTAGAACTCTAACCTTCACCTTCTGGCTACACAGTCTAAAGCTCTAACCTTCACCATTGGCTACACAGTCTAGAGCTCTAACCTTCACCCATTGGCTACACAGTCTAAAGCTCTAACCTTCACCCATTAGCTACAAAAAACATTCGAGTAGGCAAACACAATATCATAATTTTTGAAATATTGTTTCCCACAAAATCCACCAATTAAAACAATAAAATGAATACTTTCAAATATTGTTTTAACACAAAATCACACATGCTGATATATCAAATTAAAACTGTATTTAATTTATATATCGCAAAATCATTTAAATAAATATAATTATTTATTTTCGCAAACAACACAATATGAATTAATATTCATATATAAAATATCGTGAGATTCACTCACATCTAATTCCTGCTGCGTCTTCAAATAGTAACCAGGAATCGACAAGCACGAGCTACACTTCTCGTAAACACCTATGATTATGCAATATCCAATTAGCATAATACATTTCCAAAATAATCCAAATGTTCCTCAAATGTCTCCTACGACATCGGAACATTTAATCGAGACCATTTGACCAAAAGTCAACCATCGGTCAACGTGGGTCCCACGTCTACTATTCATCAACGGGTCCCACACCAAATCTGAAACTTCCAAAATCCAACAGCATGCTTATTTCTAGCATCCTAACATCATATCCAAATATGGTGATGATCCAACGGTCGGATCATCACGGATCTAACGATCCATAACCATTGCTTAATTGATCATCGCTCAAACGACCGAATTTCACAAAACTGTAAACACGAAAGTTGTTCGTATCGACGAACCAAGTCAAACGGAGCAAAGAATTGCTCCAGGACCGACCTGACGCGCCGCCGACGCGCCGCCGGAGGTGGCTCCCGGCCGCCGGTCAAGGTGGTCCGATGGCTACCAAAATTTACCAGAATGTAGAACTCAACAAGCCCAACAAGTTTAGTAACTACCTCAAAGTCTGGATCGAAGTGGAAGTGGCCGGAATCGGTGTCGGCAAGTTCTAGATCCAAAACTTCCCGAGCTCAATCCGCCGCCTACGGTGGTTTTCGGTGAAATCCAAGGGCACCATCGTGTTTATGGGGTTGAGGGCTTCAAAACCCGATACACGGATTGGTCCGGGGTGGCCGGAAAATGGCCGGAGCATGAGGAGGCCGTCGGCCTCTTCTTTGGCCGCCGCGTGCGGCGTCACGCCGGCGAGACGGGCGGCAAGGCCGGATGGGCTAGGTCTGTCGGCCCGAGCTGCACCTTTTGGTGGTGGCGGTGAGGCACACGGTGGCCGGTCACGGCTCGCCGGAAAACAACCAGAAGAGAGAGAAAGGGAGAGCTGCGCGGGGAGAGAGAGAGAGGGAGGAGAGAGAAAGTTCCAGAAAAAAAATAAAATCTTTCTTTTATAGAAAAACGTGGAACTTCCGAGGGCTGTAACTCCTTCATACGATGTCCATTTCCGATGAACCAAATTCCTACGAACTCGATTCGACGAGGTCTACAACTTTCATGAAGGAAGTTTTCCCAAATTCTCAACGGGTAAAAAGTTACCTTAATTAACCTTGTGTAACTTATAATTACCACCGTAATTATCGTTTTACGACGAAAACCCCTAAAAATATGAAATCGTATCATTTCACTTCAAATTTCACGAACTATTTTATAAAAATAATACGGAAATTTTCGGGGTATTACATTTGTCTTCAAAGAAGAAGAGATAGAGCTCTCACCTTTAAAGCCAAGACCACTCTTGTCATTATGACACTTGCCCATATTGAGCATTTTGTCAAGTTTGGCACTACCAAGTGTCATGCCAAAACTCTTTGACCTCAATTCATCAACACTACTCTTAAGTTTATCATTTTCAATTGATAAAGTGTTGATGAGGGAATTCTTTTCAAGAATTTCCTTTTCTAGCTCTATGATTTCCTCATTAAGGACACAAATGGAGTTATCCTTTTCCTTTTCTAGTTCAATAATCCTTATATTGAGGTTCTTAATCATGTTTTTATCCTTGAGTGTCATTTGATAAAGCTCATCAACTTGAGCATGTAACTCCTCATTGCTTAGGATCTCGGCCTCACTTTCATCATCGCTTGAAAAAAGATCCTCATCATTTGAACCATGGTTCGAAACATTTTGACTAGAAGACTCTACTTTGGCAACAAATGCCACCATAGGTCCATCCTCATCGGAAGAAGAACACGAATCCTCGGAATCACTCCAAGAAGCATTCATGGCTTTGTGATCAAATTTTGACTCTTTTCTAAGTCTATTACCACATTCCGAGGCAATGTGTCCAAAGCCATCACATTCATAACATTGAGGACCTTTCCTCATTGGTTTGTCTTCCTTAGCAATATCAAAAGACTTGTCCTTATTCTTAAACACATTGGGAGGAGGATTAGAACCACTTCCCTTGTGATAGTTAGAAGAATTCTCATTTGAGAGTCTTGATCTACTCTTTTGGAACTTCTTGTAATGTTTGGCAACAAGTGCCATTTGGTCATCTATGTTAGAGCTCTCAAAATCTATGGTGAGTTTTTTAAACTTTCTAGGACTCACATGCTCACCTTTAGCATATAGTGCAATATCCTTGCCCTTTTTAGGAGTAGCACCATTAGACAACTCCATTTCGAAGGTTATAAGCTTGCTAATCAAAATATCAAGCTTAATCTCACTAAGTAGTGAGTGTTCTTCAATAGCGGCCTTTTTGGGAATAAATCTAGGAGGGAGTACCCTAAAGATTTTCTTTACAATTTTCTCTTCGGTGATTGTTTCACCAAGATTCCTAGCCGTATTAACAAGCAAGCTCAACCTATTGTAAAAATCAGAAAATGACTCGGATTCTCTCATAGTGATGTTTTCAAATTCGGAATCCACCATTTGAAGTTTTGAGTCTCTAAAACGGGTATCACCCTCATGGATGTCCCTAAGCTTATCCCAAGCTTCCTTGAGATACTCACAATGCTCTATATGCCGAAATTCATCGGTAGATATAGCGGTGACAATAGCATTTAGACCCTTGGCATTTGCATCACTACGCCTTACTTCATCAAGACATCATTCGGCTCTAGGTTTTAGTTCATCTACATCATTCACCTTTCTAGTAGGCTCGGAATACCCATTTTGGATAATATTCCATATGTATATATCTTGAGACCTAAGAAAGAATCTCATTTTATTTTTCCACACGCAATAATTATTTCCATCAAAATAAGGTGGATGACTCAAGGAACCTAATGCCCTATCCGACATGACAACAAACTACGACTTAACCGGATCGACTCTATTTGCTTCTAGAGAGAAGCTCTGATACCAATTGAAATTCCCGTCAATGGTAAGTCGTAGGACACTAACCGGAGAGACTAAGTAATTTAAAACTTATTGTAAGGGCAAAATATTTGCTATTGGCTATTTCCTATTTGTCAAAACCTCTTCCCTTGTAGTAGCATTTGTTTTTGTACTCAATGCTAGATGGTTTAGGGATTAAGTGTCGTGGCTTAGGTTGTTGATGGTTCGTGAAAGTTTCGTTCAAGCATCTCAAGGTATGACTCATGCATATGCACATGCATCTCATTCATATTATGTCTTCCTTGTTGTCCTAGGTTTATCTAGGTTGTTTTCTTTTCTCTTATGATGTGAATCACATAAGTATAGGATGCTTGATTGCCACACTTGTGTCTTGTATCACAAGTTTCGAGTGCTTATTTTATAAGCACCCGGTCGCAACGCGACCGGCTCAAATTTTGTATGCACATGTTCATACATTTGAGTCTATGATGTTAGGGTTGCTAGATCTTCTTATAGATTTGTTTTGATTAGCATTCCTTTTTGTTTAAGGCTGTTTTATGCCTTGCGATCGATCGTCACTGTTCATACGATCGATCGCACCACGTCAAAATTAGTGCGCAATATTTCCGTTGAAATTCAAATTTAGTGCGCAATATTTCCGTTGAAACTTTTTCGTGCGATCGATCGCAACATGTTATACGATCGATCGCAAACAAGGGTTTTCACTTCCAGACGGTTCTGTCTCTTCATTTTACACTGTGCGATCGATCGCATAATGTCGTGCCATCGATCGTAAATATCCCTGGGATGTTTTCTATAAATAGAACCCTTGTGTTTCATTTCAGTCAACTCTTTCCCCATAGTCGAAAATACACTTTGAGAGAGTTCTTTGGTATTGTGAGTGAGCCTAGTTTCATGTTGTAGGTTCCTCCTTTGATGCTCCACTTATAATCCTTGCTAAACACATTTGATTTGCACTTAGTTGCTAGTTTAGCCCTTGATAGGATTAAGGAGATTTTGTTCAACTCTAGCAAACGTTAATTGCTGTTTTGCTGAGTTGAACGGTTCAATACACATTCATACATACATCATTGCACAGCCGTGGTTCTAGCGATTGAAGGTTCACGCCGGTGAGGTTCAATTGGAGAAGCTTGAGGAAGGTGCACTTGAAGGAGCAATTGGAAACTACACAAGGTTAGAACTGCCACTAGTCAATAGGTTGATAGTGTTTGAGTTTGGAAACGATTTCCCCTTGTACGTGTTTGCCGATTGACGTTTTTCATAGTGTGATTCAAGAGCGTGGGGTACGGCTCCCCTCCGGTTTTCCTCTAGAGGTAGAGGTTCCGGGTGACCATTGTTGTGTTGCTTGTGTGATTGTATTGTTATCTATATTGTGCTTAATTGCTTAGCATATTGTATGCTTGTTCATATATAGATATAGTCCGTGGTGTGCTAGTATGATGCACACTTTGGGATTTTAGGTTGTACAATTGATTGTGCTTGTTGCATATTGTTTGTAGTCAATTGTGTATTGCTTGTGCAATAGTTAGAACCTAAGTTGTTAGTAGGAGAGTTAAGTTTTAATTTTTCAAAGTTGTGTATACTCTCCGATTGGTGTTTAAGACGACTACCGTTATTGGGACAATCCGGTATACCGGACTTTCACTTATCTCATACAACTAACAAACAAACAAGGGTTCAAACAATGTTCAATTGAACAATCACAAGTTATGCAACAACAACAATCAATTGAACAATCCTAGAACCCAAAGTGTGCATCAAACTAGCACACCACGGTCTATAATCTATTGAATGAATCACACAATGTGTTATACGATTATGAACAATAGATAAGCAAAGCAGCAATCACAACAAACACACAACACACGATATGGTCACCCGGAACCTCTACCTCTAGAGGAAAACCGGAGGGGAGCCGTACCCCACGCTCTTGAATCACACAATGAAAAACGCCAATCGGCAAACATGTACAAGAGGAAATCGTTTCCAAACTCAAACACTATCAACCTATTGACTAGTGGCAGTTCTAACCTTGTGTAGTTTCCAATTGCTTCTTCAAGTGCACCTTCCTCAAGCTTCTTCAATTGAACCTCACCGGTGTGAACCTTCAATCGCAAGAACCACGGCTGTGCAATGATGTATGTATGTATATGTATTGAACCGTTCAACTCAGCAAAACAACAATTAACGTTTGCTAGAGTTGAACAAAATCTCCTTAATCCTATCAAAGGCTAAACAAGCTTGTATAAAGCAAATCAAAGGTTTAGCATGTGGATTATAAGTGGAGCATCAAGGGAGGAACCTATAACATGGAACTAGGCTCACTCAATACCAAAGAACTTTCTCAGAATCAATATCAAGGTTTTTCAAATTAGAAAGTTACAAAATGAAACGGACAAATCTGTTTTTATATAAACTGGAAACAGCATGCGATCGATCGTCCAAAGTGGTGCGATCGATCGCACGTAATAAAACCACACAGATTTGTACTGTGCGATCGATCGCCCGATAAATTGCGATCGATCGCATAGAGCAAAAAAACACTTACAGAAGGGTCTGGAACTTGAAACCCTTGATTGCGATCGATCGCATAGAAGTTGCGATCGATCGCATGAAAAGCTGTAACGGACAAATTTGAACACAACGGTCATATTCCAACGGATATAAAATGTCCACGTGGGACGATCGATCGTGGATTGTATGCGATCGATCGTAAGTAGTAAAAACAGCTTATTTCAATAAGTTTGCAAATCAAAACAAAACCAATTAAAGTTTTAGCAAACCAAAAGCTGTTTTTGCAACTTTTAAGCATAACCAAAATGTATGAATGCATATGCATGATCCATACCTTAATGAAGTGGATGAAGTGTAGTCACCAATTGACATTTGAATCAAACATCGAACACAATCCTAATGCCACGACTTCTAAACATTAATAAAGCCCTATCAACTATTCAATAGGATGCAATTACAATGAAGAGGTTTTGTCAAATTAGGAAATAGCCAATTGCAAGAAAACTTGCCCTTACAGAATCAATATTGGGGGACGCCTCAATGATTGAATCAATTTCAGAGAATAGAAAAATCTCGATAAATGCATGCATGCTTGAGACGAAATTCTTGATGATGTATTGCTCAATAGACTATAGAGCATGATGACATCGAACCACGCTCTGTTGAAGAATGTCAACGTAGAGCATATTGGCCTAAATGGAAAGATGCAATCCTAATTGAACTAGATTCACTAACAAAGAAAAATGTATTTGGGTACGTAGTGCTAACGTCCCCAAGTGTAAAGCCTATTGGACATAAATGTATCTTTGTTAGAAAGCGTAAAGAGAATAAAGAAGTCTTGAGATATAAGACTCACCTTATGGCGCAAGGTTTCTGACAACGGCCTGGGATTGACTACGTGAGACATATTCTCACGTAAGGAATGATATTACATTCCGCTACCTTGTCAGTTTGGTAGTTTCCACAAAAACTTGACATGCAGCTTATGAATGTGGTTACAACATATCTCTATGGGGATCGAGATTCTGAGATATATTTGAAGGTGCCTGATGGACTTCAATTACCCAAGTCAAGTGACTCTAAACCATGGAGTGCATTTTCTACTTGATTGGGAATGGATATATAAATAATGATTTATGCCCATGCGTGTTTATAAAGAGAACAAGTTTCGGATTTACAATTATTGTTGTCTATGTAGATGACATGAGTTTAATTGGTACTCTCGAAGAACTGAGAGATACTGCTACGTATTTGAAATCCGAATTTGAGATGGAAGATCTTGGGAAACCCAGTTTCTAGGCTTTGAGCTAGAGCACTGAGATAGTGGAATATTAATCCATCAATCGGCTTATGTCCACAAGATGTTAAGAAGGTTTAACATGGACAAAGTACATCCAGTTAGCACTCCCATGATCGGTCGGACCCTAGATCCAAAGAAAGATCTATTTCGTCCAAAGGATGATGACGAAGAATTACTAGGGGCCAAAGTGCCATATCTAAGTGCAATAGGCGCATTATTGTACTTAGCTCAATGCACTAGACCTGACATCTCTTTTGCTGTGAACTTGTTAGCTAGATTTAGCTCTGCGCTCACGCAACGCCATTGGAGTGGCATAAAGACAATATTTCGTTACCTTAAGGGTACAATCGATTTAGGCTTGTTTTATCCCTACAGAGAGACAAGAGGAGTTGAAAAAGGAAGTTCAAACCTCAAAGGCAACGCTGTTGCCGTCGGGCGATCGATCGCAAGGAATGCCGCGATCGATCGCGCCAATGTTGAAACTCCCTATACCGAAAATCCTTGTGATGTTTTGGTTAGTTGTGCTGATATCGGGTATCTCTCTGACCCGCACAAAGTTATATTCAGCAACAACAGACACTCCTCAAGATTCAAGTGAATCAAGTTAGATTTGAGGAGAATGTGGCAGATTTATTTACTAAGTCTTTGCCTAAGTCCACATTTGAAAAACATGTTAAAAGCATTGGTATGCTTAAGTTATCCGAGGTCCCATGATTGTAGGAATCAGGGGAGGTGCAGACTTGAGGGGGAGTCTGGCACATACATGTCACTTTCAAATGTGAAGGGTGCGTTGTACTCTTTTTCCCTTCGACCAAGGTTATTTTTCCCACTGGGTTTTTATTGTTACTTGGCAAGGTTTTTAATGAGACAACATGGAAAGCATCACCTAGTTGTGACCGGCACAAGGGGGAGTGTTTCAGGAAATCATTATTGTGTGCCTTGTCAAACTATGACTTAGTATAGGTTTATCCTTCTAGAGTATGAATTGTATTAGTATAGGTTTCATATATCGATACAGATTGTATCTTGTACTCCTCTATATATAGAGGCCCTTATTCATTAATGAAATACATCCTATTCTCTGCTTATTCTCTTTGTTATTTTACGTTTCCCTTAAACATATATATATATATATATATATATATATATATATATATATATATATATATATATATGCCTATGATTTTTTCTAAAGCGAGTTTATTTTGCTTCTAATTAATCAAATGGTAATTTATGAAGAGATTGTTGATGGTCTTTCTTCCATACTGCATGGGTTCTTCTTTTCATCATGTTTCTCGCCAAGCTAATGAGGTAGCTCATACTCTGGCTCGGCATGCTTTACTTTCCAATTCTTGTAATTCTTGGGGGTCTGCTCCTCCTAATTTTATTACTGATGTACTGATGAAGGACTTAAACCTTTCATCTTCCTTTTTTATTTAATAAAGCTTTGTCTATTTCTCTCAAAAAAAAAAACCAATGGCCGGGTCTCTGACTCTATGTATTTTGAGGCATGGACTTGTACATTGTATTGGTTTGTAGAAAATTTAATGCATATCTTTATCGACGTCTTCAACATGTTTGTTGATAGCTCTCTTGGCTTCCTCTCCATGCCCTACATTTTAATATGGATAGCTATCAGAAATGTGCCGCTGCATATATGCTCAGCATATTTTACATAATCTTTGATTATATGATTGAGAATATTCGTAAATTACACCAATGACATTATTATCACATTTACATGAAAATTTGTTCTTTGACTAGAAATTACATCAATGACATTATTAGCACAATTACGTGCATGTCTTGGTAATCAGAGCCGGCTCTCAACAGGTGCAACCTGTGCGACGACACAGGGCCCCAAGTTGAGAGGGCCCCCAGAAGTATGGAAGATTAGAGCTTTAGATTGATAAAAATGGCAGAAATTGGGCAAAATCAGAGCTTTGATCGGCAAAAATGGCTGAATATGAGCAAAACCAGGCAAAGGGGGCCTCTTTTTTTTTATTCTTTTTGACTTTTCTATCCTTTTTTTTATTCTTTTACTGACTCTCTTTTTCTCTTTCTCTCTCCCCCCTCACGTGCTAGCTTTCTTTCTCTTTTCTCTCACCACTCTCTTTGGGATCCCACTCTATTTCTTATTTTTTCTTTTTCTTCTTCTTCTTCTTCTTCTTCTTCTTCACGCCTTCTGGCTTCTGCGACTGCGACTGCAATTTTTTTTTTTTTTATTCTTCTAACCCTCCACCCAAATTTGGCCCCAAATCATTGTTTTTTTGTGTGAAACCTTTGAGTTTTGGAAGATTTCTTCACTTTCCTGAATATTTTTTATCCCAGAAATTGATAAAAATTGGAGGGCCGCTTCTTAACTTTCGCACAAGGCCCCCGAAAAGTTTGAGCCGGCACTGTTGGTAATGAAAACAAAAATCATGCCAATGAACCAACAAGGCTAACCTTGTTATCTCCGAATATGATCCTCGTGTTTGGTACAAAACAATGGCTAAAAGACGGTTGCACAAATTTGGAATATTCTTTTCCTCAAGTACAAAAATTCCTAAAAATGACATATTATGTATCATCAGCCCTTACGATTTGGTCAAGTGGCCCGTGATCGAGGGTGATGAAATGAACAAGAATTATATATCCGAAACTATTGTATTATGATGATCTTGTACTGATAATTAAGTTCCGTTGAGAATGTGGAGTATTGTTCCACATTAGAGAATATTTGTAACATTGTATTCATGCATCAAATTTAACACAATATTTGGAGCCTATATTATATCATAATAATGGGCTAAAGGAGGAGTATATCACTATATCTCATTACAACTCTCCCATCCACTCCTTTTATGACATTAAAAAGAAAAAACTGATTTTCATCAAGATAGTACGTGTTTCATGTGTATGTTGTATAGTGTTACATAGAATTTGTGGTTTGGAATCAAGCTTAGCTAGCCTGAGCTTAAATTACTTATTGACCCCTGTTTATTTCCTAAATAGGCCTAATGTCTGAGGGGTGAATTTGTAATTAAGGAAGAGGAATTTTCATGGCAGGCCGTAGGAGCGTGTTGACTAAGCATGATTAGGACAACCAACCAATTCACAACAAGAGACTTGGAAAACGACTTTGATAACAACCAATTTCTTCGCCTTGACGTGAACGACCTGCGGAGGCATTGTTCTATGCAGACTTGCAGATCGACCTTCTTTCAGAAGTGCCCTCACAGTTGCCTTAAACTCCAAGTAATGCCATTTGCTTTTAAAAGTAAAGAGTATTAAGTTCTTGCTTTTATGAGATAAAAAATGGAACGTAGTAAACAAGTTAGAAAAAAATTGGTGGAAGGTGTGGTGGGTTAGGGTCAAGTCAACTGACTCCAATAATATCCCCAATGATGGGTTTTGATTTAGGTGAGAATGATTAGGATTTAGGGAATAATGAATTGGATTAATGGCCAAAAGCTTTCAATATTTTTTCCTAATGCAAATAACTTATGGATTACGAACTAATTTTTTCCAATCTTTACCATTAAAAAAGATATAGAAGCTTTCTCCAATCTTGAAAAGTCCAGCAGAAGCTTGTAATTCTTGACGATATGCTTAGTAAGTTGGTATATAACACAGAAAAGATTATCTTAATTAATTTCTTATTGATCTGAAGAAAAACAAGAGACTACTCTTCTACACTTTGGGGGGAATATATATAATAGACTTTCATTAGCTTAGTACATTATTGACATTGACTACTAGTTTCCTGCAAAATCAAGGGTAGTTTTGTAACATAAAGTCCAATCCAGTTTCATATATTCCTCCTCCCAAAACCCGATTAATCTTGTACCCCTCACCTCATATATACTTGTCTCTCTGAATCAGAAACCCATTCAAGAAAAGAAAAGGCTGCAACTATGGATAGAGAACAAGATGAGTTGCAATTCCTTGGTCTGTTTGGCATCTACAAAGAATCGTTCAAGATTATACACAAATGGAGAAAGATCTTCAGCCAAATCACCTTGACTTTGATCCTCCCTTTGAGCTTCATCTTCTTGGCTCACTTAGAAATCTCCAACATCCTCCTCTCAAGGATCAACCACAATGAAAACGCCCTGTACCAACCGAGATCAACGGATGATAAAGCCCGAAACAAGAGAATATCCGACGTCATCACCTCGGAATGGGCAACCTTCTGGCTCTTCAAGGCTGCATACCTCACTCTCATGCTCATCTTCGGCCTCCTCTCCACCTCCGCGGTGGTATACACCATCGCGTGTGTATACACCGCGCGGGAGATCACCTTCCGGAAGATCATGAGCGTTGTCCCAAGGGTTTGGAAGCGCGTGATGGTCACCTTCTTGTGCACGTTCCTCGCTTTCTTCCTCTACAACGTAGTGGCAATAGTAGTCCTAATTATTTGGGTAGCCCTCACCATCAACAGCGATTCCGGAGTTATAATCGGTTTCTTTTTACTGATTCTATACATTGTTGGGTTTGTGTACATGACCATAATCTGGCAACTCGCTAGCGTCGTCTCGGTGTTGGAAGAAGTGAGAGGGATCAAAGCCATGGTCAAGAGCAAGAAGCTACTCAAAGGGAACATGTGGGTGGCCACAATCATCTTCTTCATGCTAAATGTATTCGCCGCCGTTCTTCAGTATTCATTTCAGGTATTGGTTGTGCTCGGAAGAACTTTTGGTACGGTGGACAGGGTAGCCTATGGTATTCTGTGTTTGTTGTTGCTTTTTAAGTTGATTCTGTTTGCGCTCGTCATCCAAACGGTGCTTTATTTCGTCTGCAAATCGTACCACCACGAAAACATCGACAAATCGGCGCTATCGGATCATCTAGAGGTTATTTATCTGGGAGATTATGTTCCCTTGAAGTCCAAGGATGTTCAGCTGGAGCAGGTTTAAGTTTTTGTGTACGTTTTTGAGTCTTTGACCCAAAATTGCTGTAATACATTAATACGTACTTACCTACCTGCCTATCTTGATTAAGTGGTTATTAGAATATGGTTTGTGTATGCAAGTTAAATTTAAGTATAGCCTTAATCATAAACTGGTTTTTCAATTCCTACTTGATGTTGAAGCTCTGACTTTTCCATTTGAGTGTGATCACCAAGACACCAAAGCAACAGTCGATTGAATTTGGTGATAATTTCTTTATTTTTGTGGCTGAAATTTTGGACCCTTATGTTTTTAGATGGTATTGATGGGCCTCTACAATTTCGCAGTTTTGACTTAACAAATTCTATTCGACTTAACAAATTCTATTCACACCAGACCATTGTATCAGAACACCCACCTTATTGGTCAATGGCCCTATTTTAAAAATACTACATTTACCCACCATACTCAAAAATATTGCAAATAGTTTGCAACAGAACAACGTAATCTAGGGCAGGATTATTAGTTGATCAAACATCGTATTGGCCGGAGATTAAGCCTCCTTGGCTTTACCTTCATCTTTGGGCTAGAAGAAGTTTTCCAATGATTGTAATTGGGGCGTGAGTGCTTGACAATCATTTTTCAATGAGGTTACGTTATAGCTTATGTTATTTATTCGGTTATGAGTGAAAATTTCTCTTATAGAAAGTAAGTAGATCTTTAATTTCAAAAAAAAAAAAAGTAGATTGCAAATCGACTAAAACAACATATATATGACACAAGAAAAAGACCAATACAAAAAATGTAACTCCTTCTGCTTGTTTTTATTTCATAGTACATCATATTGCCTTGCCTTTTATAAATTAGGAATTAATTACAAAAAAGACTCCTCGAACTATAGTCTATAGGGTCATTTCAATTTCATACCCAAATATCAAATTTTATCATTTTCATACCTTACGTTTGATTCCGTTAACGAATTCATATCTTGAAAGTATTAATTCGCTAGCTATTCCGTTAACAAATTCTTACATGCACTGCTAGAATTATGCACATATACATCGGTCCAAAACCGATGTTAAAATTTTTTTCGACCGATGTGTTAGTGGGTGTAGAGAAAGATCCAAAAAATTCGGACATCGGTTTTTAGCCGATGTCTACAAACCGGTTGTACATCGTTTTTAATGTTTAAACTGATGTCTTTCATGATTTCAAACATCATAAACCATGTAGTACTACATGTATTTCATGTTTTACTTCAAAAAAATCGATATTGTTTTCCATTATTAAAAGCTTTTTCTCAATAGATTCTGATGTCTATCGATTTATGAGACATCGCTACTTTCTATAATTTTCGATGTCCATGGGTTTATGACACATCATTTCTTTCATAATTGTCAATGTCCACGGGTTGATTGGACATCGATTCTTTCCATAACATTTGATGTCCATTGGTTTATGATACATCAATTTTTTGCTACAACTGATGCATTTGTTCTGTTTAAAATCAGTTCTATTGGTGAATCTGATTTCCTATATATTAATATACCCCACACATTTTATATAGGCATTAAGGCCACAACTCCATCAAACAATTGCTAGCAAATCAAAGCTACATTTCTCAACAAACCAAGAATCAAGACTAATTGTATTATTGCATTACATTGTATTTGTAATAGACGTACACAAAGAAAACTAGAAATTGACTAGGCCACAAAATTTAATGCAAGCACAAACTACAGCAAGCCATACATCCTTGACTACTTAGGGATTTTCTACAAAAAAAATCCTAGACAAAAGCTAGCGGTTCTCAACATCATACTTTTTTTTTCGTAGATGTTCCCAACATCAATCACTTCGGTAGATTTTGTAAGTAGTCGGTCACTTCGATATCGTCAAGTTGCCCTCACCATGGTATTTATGTTATCTGCAAGAATATTATAGAGAAAATACCCCATCAGAAAATAACGAATGAAGTGATGATTATGAGAAATGAAAAACGTTTAAGCAACTTAATATACCTCATCCAGGATTGCAACCAACTTATCTCTTTCATCTAACAACGTGACATATATGGTTGTCAAAAATTGGTCTCAGAAAAATCTAACCATATACTACCGTTTAATCTCATTAAGCAATAGTGCAGTGATTTTTTTCAGAAATCATTGTAACAGAAACCTTACTTGTAAAATACATAACTAATTCTAAAAAAATGCTTTCAAGGTGATTCCAATTCTGGATGATTCATTAGTTTGTGTACTGCAATTGTCAAGAAGAACTTATTTTCAGATTCAGCACGGTTTAGTACAGTTTTCAGGGAAAAAGCTGCTGGGTCAGAAAATTCAGAAAACCAGAAAATGACTCGAGTCCTTTCTTTGTCTAAAATTTATTTAGTAACCAAAATTGCTCAACCAAGAAGGGTAGGGTAGTTTAAGAGGCGTGTTGTAAGGATGTATGGTTCAAGAGAAGTTTGAGGCTTATCTGTAACCATGGACAATTTCTAAGCAAAGGAGACCAAATCAACAGCCAAGAGGAGAGACCAAAGGAGACCAAATCAACAACAAAGAATAGCTAGCAGCTAAGGCTATAAAAAAAAACAAGAAATGCAGAATGATAAAAACAATAACTGAAATACAAGAGAAAAACATCAAACATTTAACATGTACGTATATATCCACCATCCCTTTGCAAGCCAAAACAGAGAGAAAGATGGGACATATTTGAACAATTTCCTACAAGAGAAAACATGAATAACTAAACCTTCAGCAAGGGGAAATAGAACCAATTCAACAAACACAGACATAGATGACAGATCAAGCGTCAATGATCATACAATTATGTAAATAGAAAGACAAAACATGCAATTTAGTACCTGCAAATTATATCACTACCTGCAATTTAGTACATGCAATTTAGTAACATGCAATTTAGACAAAACATGAATAACTAATCCCTAATTATATCACTACCATATAAAGATGGCCAACATAAACTAATTCATCACCAAATAATAGATGGCCAACATAAACTAATTCATCACCAAATACACGCAGACATTAAAAAGATCAAATTCTTCATTGCATATGTTTCCTTTTTCAGGGCAATGTCTAGCAGCTATTTAAGCATTACTAAAGTAATTATCTGTAACGTGAAACTTGCCTCCAAAAACTCAAATAATTCAACGACGCCCTCCCTAAAAGCAATGGTGGAGTCAGCAACAGATTGCCTAATTCTGTCATAGGTAAGGCCTTCCTCAATTATAAGAGCATGAGTTTTTCCCCACCTGTGTTAATGTGATTTCAATCAAATTATTGGACTGAATGAGATCAATTAATTCATGAAAGGTGATATAGAAGCAGGTAAGTCATATGTCCTTGAAATCAAATGAAAATAGAGGGACTAACCATTCTTCCATGAGCTTAGTTTTCTCTTCAATTGGAATTGTTGGGGAGAACTCTAATGGATGATAATATTCATATAACTCCCGCCTTTTGTTGTCATATTCAGGATTCTCCTGTTGCAAAAGACCATGACTGCCTACGCTTGTTATCAATGAAAATCGAAAAACTAAAATGTGGCAAACAGAGTTATAACAAAGAAAACTTACTTTGTCCCTGAGAACCATATTGACCCTATCCTTTGTCAGTGTGACATCAAAATCTGCTATTACCTGACTCCAAAATCACAAAAGCACGAGACGTTCTAAGAATACACACAACATTTGAGCTCACATTTCCAACAAATTATTAAAGAAAATAATTGGGTACTCGATGGGCTTCGGAGGAAGAGAAGGTGGATTAGATAACTTTCGAGTGAGCACGAATCTCACCATCCGGATCTTGGGTTTCGGCAGCCAAGACCATACGATCTGGTCCAATTTATTGGTGTTCTTCTACAAATTCTTCTTCTAACAGTGACGATTAGCTCTGCTCTGACCTTGTTAGAGGCGGCGGTGTGTTGAGAAAGTGGCGATTTTGACACCCAGTGGGGGTGCGATCTTCCTGGGTCACGTGCGACGGCTTTGGTTGTGTTCGTTGTCCTCTTCTCTTCCGTTTGGTGGTGGAGATGGCAGAGACGGAGATGAGAGGCGGACGAAGACGAACGACGTTGGAGAAGAAGGTATGAGTGTTGGAGAAGAGAGAGAGACGAATGATTGTGGAGAAGAAGATTTTCAGTTGAGGGATCGAGCTGGGCAGTGGAGTTTTTAGAGACTAGAGTTTAGGGCTGAAAAATTCTGAGTGGGGGAAAACTGAAATTTTGTTCGGCGCATTCACTTAAAAAAAAAACTTAGCGCTCCGTGTTTTAAAATTTGGAGGTTTCCGCAAAATTGAAAAAACTTTGCAGACATCGATTATTTTAAGGACCGATGTTATTGCTTATAACAGAAATCGATTATTAAAAAAGCGATGTAAACACAAATTATTACATCATGTGCAAAAGCAACCGATTTCTTTGAAGTGATGTATATAAGCATAATTCTAGTAGTGATGGGATATAAAATAAGGAACATTTATACCCTCAATAATGTTAGCCCAAGTGGGTAGGCCCAGACCTGAGATTTTGAGACCCGAGACAAAAATATAAAATGAGCCCATTTTTTTATATATTCAAACTTTAAACAAATGTTGTACTACATGGGTTTCGAACTCATCACCACTATAATAATAGTGAAAGTTCTTACCACTAGGGTAAAGGTTGCACTATGATTATTAATTACATTTAACTATATTTAAACATTGAATTATTGGGCCCATTTTTGCGAGACAAAAGTGTTGGGCCTGAGGCGGCCACCTCTTTGAGCTCACCTCAGGTCCGGCCATACAAGTGGAGTAGCCAGTTGTGCACTTCTTACTAATTGGTGCATGTTAGAATATATAATTTTAGTGGAGACTCCTAATAGTTTTAGTTTTAGTTGTCGCTTATTGTAATATGGGGTTTAGGCATCATATCCTCCCATTTGTATTCTGTAGTTTCATTAATCAAGATTTGAGTGCAGCCGCAGTAGTCCTTCTTTTTCCTAAAAAAAAATTTCAAATATGTCATTGATTTCATTGTTGGAATTAACTAAAGGATAATTTTTTCAAATCTGTCTTAAAAATTCAACCCCCATTGTAATTAACGTACTTTCACTTTATAATTTTATAATCCAACCGTTCATATTTTAATCCTTTATAGATCATTTTTGAAAAACTCAATCGAATCAGAGATTATTGAAGTATCTAATTTTATCAAATAAATAGATGGTTTTGACAACAATTACAACTATTATAATGAAGTGTCTATTAAATGTTTCCAATTGAACTGTTAGATCATAAAAATTTAAAATGAAAATGAGTTAATTGCACCAAGCTATCCTTGACTAAAGCACCAAATTGAGATACATTAGTGTTATAATAGCATACGAAACTTTGTGACATCTACAATTGACGCAGCGGCGGTCACGAGATAAGATGGAAAAGACTACCGTCAAAACTCTAGAAAAATAAAACTGCTAAAAACTAGTGAAAGTAGAGAAATTCTCCAAATTTTATTGAATTTGATATGATAAAACTGAATAGTACAGAGCATTGACTGGTGCTTATATAGACATCCATGTCCAAAACATAATCTAAGAAGGAATCCTAAAGTCTATTAAAGCAAGAAAACATTTAAACTTAAAAGGAAAATAAAATCATAAAATAAAAAGAATATCTTCCTAAAACTTAAATGTCGAATCAGATTCAACAAATCAATTTATTTGGCCTTAATCTGATAGGATTCACTAATGTTGATCTTGTAGATCTCGTAATTCCCTTTTTGGAAAGGTATCATATGTCTAAAACGAACACTGCAGCCCAAAGTTAAGTCAATCCAGATTCACAGCCCAAATCCGACTTTTTGCGCGAGCCACCCGAAAAGTGTAAAACCATAATTTTCTAAATATTCCAGAAGCTAGTAACCTCATTGAACGAGAATTGCCAATCTTCCAATCATTCTTCTTAATTACGTGCCGATTCTTTCTTTTTACCATTTTAGGGCTAAATTGACCCCCATTCTTGTCTTACATCAACAATGCACCGACCTAAAAAGAAAAGATACAAAAAAAACATTTGCGCCAAACTGCCTCATTTTTTTTATATATATTGTCTAACGTAATGTTAAACTTCTAATTTAGACTTTTGCATTTGAATTAGAAGAAGAGGAAGAAAACTACTCAATTTTAAATGATGTGCGCAGTCCCCCTCGCAGTCCAACTTTTTTCATCATTAATAAAATTTGCTTCCTTTCAAAATGCACGGATCTTGCATCTTTTTATAAGAGAAAAATATCTACACATGACCGCCTCATTTTTTGATGCAATTAAATCACTTAACGTTCAAATTTAAATTTTTAGTTTAGACTATTACCATCCATTTATATCAAAATTTGAATTAGAAGATGATGAAGAAAACTACTGAATTTCAAATGATGCGCGTGAACCTTGCATCTTTTAATAATTTTAGATTCATTCCGTGTGAGATATATATTTTCTTACTTTATTAACAGATTTAGCATTAATTCTTTTCAGATACGTATGCATGTTTTTAGATTCACTGCACACAATTAGGGAGCTTTATATGGTAAAAGAGTAAAACAAAATCTGCCAATAACACACATGTCACCTATCCATTGTCAGTACACTTAAATACGAAATCTTCCCCACTCAAGTTTTTTCCTGATTAATTTTCTCTTAGCCCATAGATTTTAGACAAGGTTGTATAAACTTATATGGCAGTAAAAATTGCAGTAGATAGGGACACCTACTACTCCTGCTTCCCTAATTGTGCATCTGCATCTTCCGATATAGGTAGGTATTACCAGTATATAAACAAGCAAGCAAGGGCTAAGCCTCACATATCAGTTCAAAGTATCTTTTGCTAAAGCCACATACTTTTTGTCATCTGAACAATGGAGGAAGTCGCCGTAGTCATAGTAGGTGCAGGTCCTGCTGGTATAGCAACCTCTGCATGTCTTAATCGCCTCAATATCTCAAATGTCGTACTCGAAAGAGAAGATTGCTATGCTTCTCTTTGGAAGAATAGGTCGTATGATCGTTTGAAGCTTCACTTGGCAAAGCAATTCTGTGAACTTCCCTATATGCCGTTTCCTAGAGATGCACCCACATATGTTCCTAGGAAAGAGTTTATTCAATACCTAGATACTTATGTGTCCACTTTCAAGATAAACCCTCTGTACCACAGAAGCGTGGAGACTGCTTTTTATGACAAGGATGTAGAAAAATGGTGTGCCGTTGTCAACAACAAACGATTGGGTGTACAAGAAACTTACTATGGGAAGTTTCTTGTGGTAGCAACTGGTGAAAATAGTGAAGGCTATGTTCCTCAAACGAAAGGTCTGGGTAGCTTTACTGGCGAAGTCATTCACTCGAGCCAGTATGAGAATGGCAGGAAGTACTGCGGGAAAGATGTTTTGGTTGTCGGATCTGGGAATTCCGGGATGGAAATTGCCTATGACTTATCTAATTACGGCGCCAATACTTCCATTGTTGTTCGTAGCCCGGTAAAGTTTCTCTCTTTTTCACTCCGCCTGCCGTAACAAATAAAATTCCTCTTAATTAGTTATTTGTTGGGTCATACCGATGCACTAGATCGTATTAGACCTCTGCAGAGTAGAGGTCTAATCTGGACTATCAAACTCAGATTTTAGAATTTGTATTCATATATATCTTACCTTTTTCATCGATCTTCTCTAGATTTTTTACCAACTTTGATGTAAATTACAGGTACATGTTCTTACCAAGGAAATCGCATTCCTTGGAATGGTTCTAGCGAAATACCTTCCAGTTAAGGTTGTCGATGGCATTGTCCTGTTCTTAGTCAAATGGAAATTTGGAAATTTATCCGAGTGTGGGATTGAAAAGCCAAAAATGGGGCCATTCTATCTCAAGCAAGACAAAGGTCAAGCCCCCATCATAGATGTTGGAAGCATTGAAAAGATCAAGAGTGGAGAAATAAAGGTACGTGTATATGCATGCATGAGCGCAGAACTTATATCTTCGTGTATATTTTTAATTTCACTACTACTCCTTGATCGTTTGCATTAATTTCCTTCAAAACCAATGAATGAAAAATTGGTGGTTTTCTTTCTTATTTTTTGGTGATGATGATAACCATGAAATCCTCATGATCAGGTTTTTCCATCCATAACAAGCATAGAAGGAAATAAAATCCGATTTGCGAATGACACCCTTAAATGTGATGCTATAATATTTGCTACAGGCTATAAAAGCACAGTGCTAAAGTGGCTCAAGGTATGTGTTAATTACGACCTTTGGTGCCTCTTTTTAAATTTTGTCTTTGAAGATCAAGTACTTAATAGAGTTCTCAATGTATGTGTTTTACTGATCGTTGGTAGGATGACAACAATCTCTTTAATGACAATGGAATGCCGGAGAAAAGTTACCCCAACCACTGGAAATCGGAAAACGGCCTTTACTGTGCTGGCTTCTCAAGGCGTGGATTATTTGGCATTTCCCAGGATGCACAGAATATAACAAATGATATTACTTTCTCTCTCAATCAGAACAAGAATTAAAGGATCTGATATATCGTTCCGAAGATTAATGTTTTGGGGATGGAGATAGCGAATCGAAGCCCGAGATAAGTAGTAATTACACAGGGATTGCCCTAGATGTTGTCACATATAGAGATGTCAGCATCTTAGAGGCTTAGAATAGTGCTAAGAGTATCAGATATATGCAGACTCAAAGAAATTGTTCAATTTTTTTTTTATTGTTATACACAGGCGAACTTTTAGTTTCATAGACATTTATCATCTTTTGCAAACAACAGAAATGAAACTGGTTGGGGCTATTACCTCTCATCCTACTTGATCAATACACCTTATATATATTTTTTGTTTTTTGTTTTTTTTTGCTGTATAAAACACAATGACTCTCCCAAAATATCCTCATTAATATAAGATGCAAAATCCAAAGGGCAATCTCTTAATCTCTTATTACACTCTCAATAATGTAAGGTAAATAGAAGATTTGTATTTGGTCTCCTTATGCAAACGAAATCTCGGCTTTGTTAGCAATTCAAAAAAAAAAAATGGATATCCATGGATCTGTGCATCTATTGAAATTTTGAAAACCAAGTCGTAGTCTGTACTTTGAAACAAGGACTAAAATAGTAAAATATCAAATAATATCCTCAATATTTTCTCAATATTTCCGTTTTTTACAAATATCGATTTTAATTTTCACATCTTTCTAATATTTTTAGGTACATTTTTAATTAATTATGCAATTTTTACCCAAAATTTTGGTATAAGTTCCATTGATATCCGATATTTCCTCAATATTTTCATCAAAATTTCTATTTTATAGGATCGTCAATAATTCCATTGATATCCGATATTTTTGTTGTTTAATTGTACTTTTTCGTTTATATCAATTCTCTTATTCCCAACCATAAAAAAATTGTAATGATTGTAAGGGCATGATCTTGATTCTAATTAACACACCCTAAAGTGTTAATAACACACTCATTCCTTTATCTCTCTCTCTTTCTTTAGTGTACATACCCTAAAGAAATAAAGAGAGGTGTGTTATTAACACTTTAGGGTGTGTTAATAACAACACTCATAATTTAATATTTGTAATCAATTAGGACTAATATTAGGAGTGATACTGGCATTCTCAGAGTAATAACATAGTTGACCTAACTAGCTTGTTAATACTAAGATTAATCTTTTACCTGCTTGTATGTACAATTGTACATTTGCATTTTTATTTTATTTTGGGCGTCAGTTTACACACACGAGTATTTAAGGGAAGTCGAACTCAATATTTTTCATAGACAACTTTGGTGTTAAACTACTGCACCAACCACCTTAGATAGTTGTACACTTGCATGATCCTACTTATAGCGTCTTTGAGAGAAGAATAGACCAAAACAGTCTTTCTCAAATTTGATTTCTAACATGGTATCAGAAAAGATGGGCTCATATTTTCTTACATTTCTAAGATATTGAACAATATTTCTCATATTCTTCATACTAGCTTCTTCACACACGTTCATGCGTGTGTAAATTGGCCATTTTTTTCATGTGTATTTAATTTTTATTTTTTAGTTTTTATTTATTTAGATATAATTTCTTTTTTTTTCCTCAACTTATCAAATTAATGGAACTATTTTAAGCAAAGGGCTTTTTTGGGTTATTGAAAATTTAACATTGTAAGGCTTGTTTGCTTAATTATAATACTGATTTTATTTCTCTTCTTTTTCGAGAGCTCGACTTACTGGGGTCAAATTTACTTCCTAGAGTTGGGCTTTCAAAAAGATGCGCTAACTCCAATTTAAGGTATATTGAATGAATACTAGCTGTGCTTTCAAAAATATGCGATGGAGTGAATGAAAATTGTTGGTCTGTCCAAAAGATGGGTTAGGTCCTTTCTCCTTCAAAAGATGCGTTAGCTCCGGTATATGACTTGACCACCAGTTTTCGATGTGAAAATTGGAATGAGGCTAACATGCTGTGTGGTTGAAAGCTGGATGTGCCACAATAATTTTTCCATGTCATTTTGAATTGAAGATCTATGTTTTTCTCTTGCCAAGATTTCATGATCTTGTGGTTTTGAATTGAAGATCTACATTTGGATACTGTTTTTGAATTGAAGATATCTACATTTGGATATTGTTTTTGACTAACATAGTCTCATGAAATCTTGATGATGATCTTATGAGACTATACTGAAATATAGTCCTTTTCACAGTTCGCTCGCTCATTACTTAATTTGTTTAATTGAATTCCTCAGGCTCTGTCAATGGTGCAAATTAACTCCAAAGAGCTGGCAGGTCAGCCTGATCTTGATGGATTTTTGGTTGGTGGAGCTTCTCAATCTAAAGGTAATGATGATGTTGATGAGATTGTGGATGTTACATGTGCCTTGTTTCTTTGGTCAAAAAGAATTTTCTCATCTTATTCTCTTACATGTGCTCTAGCTTGCTGCTCTAGCTTTTCGATCTCCAGCTAGCCCGAGTTTATTGACATTATCATTGCTGCGGAGGTGAAGAAAGACTAGCCTGGAGGGTTGGGACGTCACCTGAGGAAAGAGTAGTGTGACTTTCAAATCTCTTGTTCGATCTTTCCGTACAATTTTACAAATAATTATGCTTTTTGTATTCCGATCAGCACTATATATCGGTTCTGGGATTTCCTGTATGAACAACATTCTACAGTCGTCATGCTTTTAATTAATGGTTTTGCCTTGCCCTCAATATGGTACCAAAACAAAATTAAATCAATGAAGATTTGAATGATCAAATGTAGCAACTTTCTCCCTTCGATCCTTTCCCTTGAATGAAAGAAAATCTGTAACTGCTTGAGACAACGGAGCCATCTTTTTTGTTCTACGTACATAATAGCTTTCCTTCGAGCTGCTGTGTGGTTTGATGGTGTACATTGAAACTTTGTGATCTATAGGGTCACTTGCTATTAGGAGTGCCCTCCACATGAACACGATCCGGATTACTCTATGCTTCCCCCAAATATCTTGATACAGATTTTCGAGTTGACTAATGGCTTTATATGATGGCCAAGATTCATTATCATACGTGCATGAAACTAATAAGTTAAACAAAACTACAAAAGTCATCGATGAGGGTCGACGGTGTGACGGCCTCGTTGACTTAATCGGAGAATCGGAGAATCGGAGAACACCATCTGCATGTCCCTTTGAAAACAATGAATGGCTCCTATCTCAGACGCCCCCCATTTCTGATGAATTGCTGTCATTTTCCATGTGATCTTATTTTTATAACAATGACCATCGAGTACTAATTAGATTAAAAATAGCTGATTAATGAGAGTCGTTTGAACATTGGCCGAAAACTAGAAGCAAAGGAATATAAGATTAGCATAATGGTCAAGGATTACCAAACATATGGGCGATAATAGACTCGGATGACTCTTATAATCACGTCACAATGTTTAATAAATAAGTACCACAAAAAGTCTATCATCGGCTAGGTTTTCTTGCGTGTGGTTTTCTTTTTTTCCACGTAAAATTCGTCCTTTTACACTACAATACTTTTTTTCTCTGTTTTTTTTTTGTGCGTTTTTGTCGACCTGTTTTGGTCGTGTTGTTGTTTCAATGCTTCCACACCAGTGATGAATGCGGTTCACGGTTTCACCAGATCTTATCACGAGATCTCGCACACCGCGAGGCGACGATGGCTGATGTAGTTTCTTGTTCCTTTTGAGTCCGAGCCATGACTCAAGGAATACCAGCGCGATTGTAACCATTTATTGGTCTCCTGTCGTGTTTGTGGCTATTGTTCTTGCCTAATGGTGTACTGGAGATGTTGTAGCTCTGTTGTTTTTTTCTTTTTTTTCGGGAAGGTTTTGTTGGGTCTCTAATCTAACATTGAGTTAGAAGTAGGCCTTAATGGTTGTAATGTAACCCTACTTGTAACGTACTTTACTTCTAGTTGAATGAATGATGATGATAGCTTGTGATAAAAATTAAATAAAACAATTGATTATTTTGAAGCCTGCCATTGCATTTGACGTCATCGTACATTAAATATTTATTTTAGGGATGATTGTTGTAAGATTCTCTCCATCTAATTAAAATTAGGGAGCTTCTCTAGTGAGGACCATTATAATGAGTACCACTTGAGTACCACTCGATTAGACCTTCTTTTTAATTACATCTCGACAAATCAACCGTTCAATATTTAGATATTTATTAGTAGATCACTTCTACAAATTTTCAATGAAATCGGAAATCATTAAGTCATCTATAATTGTGATTTACCATTTATGAATATGAATGGTTCAAAATTGACAGATTTGGTTCGTCCATTTATTTGGTGTAGTTCGGTACCTTAACGATTTCAAATTTTGTTGAAAATTTGTAGAAGTGATCTACTCATGAATATCTTAATATTGAACGGTTTGATTTGTCGAGATGTAATCGAAAAATAGATATCACAACCATTAATCAAGTGATACTCATTTAAGTGGTTCTCACTAGATAATCTCCCATTAAAATTATAGGGCAATAGTGCATTGTCACATAAAGTATATTTTTACTTAAGTAAAAATATGTTACAACACACATAACATGTGGTTTAGTTGGAAATAATATCGGTGAAGTACCAATTAGTAATGGACTACATGGGTCACACTTGTCGCTTTTTAAAAGTTAAGAGAATGTTTACATTATTCCAAATAGGATAAGATTTGGCGAAATTCGCCTCAAAACCCAAGTTTGTCCTGAACTTGTGCCCTTCCAAAAAGTCGTATACCCCGACGATGATATCACCGACTTGACAACAGATAAAGTCATCATCACTCTAGAATCCGACTAGAAACGCTGATCGACGCTGAATCCGACGCGATTCTGTTGAAAAGAGACCCGACTCAACAACTCTACGAGAATTGACCCGGTTCCAACCTTATGCAATTTATTCAAGTTGGATCAGATAAAAAAAATGGAAAAGAAAAAAAAATGCTTGCTAGTTATTACTTGCTATGATTACAGTCTTTAAGGTAAACCAATACTTCTGTCATGAATCTACCTTTGCTTTAGCCTTTCTGGCTAATTTAGGTACACATGGTTCATGCTTTAAGTATTTCTAGCTTTAATTTAAACGATATGTGGATAATTGATTTAAGTGCAATAGATCATATGACACATAATTGAAACTAAAAATAATTGCAAAAATCACAACTTTTATCTATCCAGCCATGAGTTAATGGATGCCCAAATACACCGTTCGATAAAGAAGAAGACCGGACTAAAAACTCAAAAACTCTTAATAAATGGCGACCGGGGTCATTGTGGAGCTCCAAAGAAACTCTCCCAAGTGGGTGACGGTAGTGGAAGACATAGTAAAGCTAGAGCGGAAGATCTTTCCCAAACATGAATCTCTTGCTAGAAGCTTTGATGAAGAACTGAGAAAGAAGAACAGCGGGTTGCTTTACATTGAGTTGGATGGTGCAGTTGCTGGCTATGTCATGTATTCTTGGCCTTCTTCCTTGTACGCTTCTATCACAAAGCTCGCAGGTAGAGTAATTTGCTTTCTTGTATAAATTGGTGTCTATGTTGTTTAGTTAAAATTGTAAACATGCCCACCAACTGTTCGATGAAAGTACCCAAAGAAACTTTAAAGCTCAGATGCCGAGTAAATGCTTCTCCTTAATTGGCTTATATTTAGTACAAGCACGCTGAATGTTTTACATCTTTGCATCTCATATTCCCTGAATCCCTCAATATTGATTTGTTCGATATGGTTGTTCTTCTATAGTGAAGGACAGTTGCAGGAGGCAAGGCTATGGAGAGGCACTGCTGCAAGCGGCCATTCAGAAATGCCGAACCCGAAATGTTGGGCGCATTTCACTTCACGTTGATCCTCTGAGGACTCCTGCCATGAATCTTTACAACAAACTCGGTTTCAAAGTTGATAACCTCATAGAAGGTTACTACTCTTCGGATCGAAATGCCTACAGACTCTACTTGGATTTTGACGCCAACTAGTGAAATAGAGGTCATAATTTTCTCCAAGTTGTTGAAGTGTTTTTATATTATTGCTAATTCTTAGAAAGGGGATGGCTTTGGTAATGAAACATAAAGCTATAAGAACAATATTAGGATGAGGAAATTTTAAAAAGGATATTTTTTCTTATGTAATTTTGCTTTATTAGCTATGAGACTCTTCTAACTGTGGACATTTCATATTCAGAAAGTCTAGTTCAAAAAATAGCTTGTTTCGCAAATAGATTCTAGTTGGGTTTATAAGTTCATAATTTCATATCCTATCAGTTTTATCAGCATTCTGTACTCTTAAAACAAAGGAGATTGATGTGGCAAAAAGCAATTGACACTGTTTATATTTTGATTTTATATGATCCATCATGATTCATGCTCGCGTTGAGTTTACTCTTTTTGACTACTCGTTGCTCGTGGCTACCGGTCGTGACATAGCGATGCAGTTCCAGAAGGTAGAGCGACAAGTCGCGTCATGCTTGGCGACGGGTCGCTTGAGATCAGACGTCCTTTGGCTATTTTTATTGTTATTTTCTTTTAAGTATTTTTACTTTCTTTTTTTCTAGCCAAATTTGGTTTTTTGTTATTATTTAAAATAGTACAACAATCAAATTGATCCCAAGTATCCAACCACTCCAAATTAGCAAGACTTCGATCCAAACACAGCTCAACATTACCACGAATGCCACACTTTCGCACCCAAGTAAATGTAGCACCCTCAGTATTAACATGAACAAGCTCACACACATCCGACATTGCCTGAAATTCTTCACATGAACGCCTAGAAAGATGAGCACTAAGTACTGCATTAAAATCTCCGAAGACTAACCGTGCATGGACCAGTTACAGAACGGCCCTTAACATAAGTAAAGTTTGGTTTGAGAAAAATGAAAATGGTGAGTATGTAGCTTGAATTAAGGTTGTGAAAGCTAGGGCACAATGACTCATGAGCTTCGAATTGTTATGGGAACAATGACCCAATTTTCCCGGGGAATGAGGTATTATATTGAGGTACATCTTTGATCACTTTGAAACTTTAAGTACTAACGAGTCTGGTTCACTGGCTCAAGTTCAGCCACCTCTTATATATAAATTAAACCCTATATAGGAAATCCCTCAAAAGGAAATCCCTCAAAAAAGTGGCCGATTCATGCATGTCACTCTATAATCAAAGGGCTAGGTATGGATAGGAGATCAAGACATTAAAGAGAATTGAATTCCCCTAAATTACACCAAATTAACAAAGAATAAATATGAAATGTAATCCTATTTAATTCTGTAAACAATCCAAATCCTATTGCGTTGAATTCAACGGGGATCATGCAAACTAGAAAGGAAATATATCGACCCACGGTTAACTATTTGACTGGGAATTTCTCTGGGATCATGCAACGTATATACGTTGCTATATATTTTCAGATTTAATTTGCTCGTCAAAGTCATAAATGCCAGTCCCTATAAATACAGCACAAAGAGCTCAACTTGTACAGAGAGCAAAACAAATTAAATCTCCATCAAATTCACCTAGATCCCTGCCGCTCATTCTTTAAGCAAGAAACTATATATGGAGATAACTACACTATTTTCGAAGACATCTATCTTGGCCATCATCTTCTTGGTCGTCATTGCATCCTGTAAGTTTTGATTTCTCGATCCTCCGATACCCTTCGTGTTTACTGTTTACTCGCAGTTGTACTAACGAAACATACGTGCATATATCCAGGTATTCCATTCTCATCAGAAGCTAGGTCCGTTCCGGAAGAATGTTCTACAGCAAGTGAGTGCAGCGCCCATTTGTGTGTATCTAGAATGGCTCTTTGTATAAAGAACAAGTGCAGATGCATGGACGTCTTTCCATCAACGGAATTAAGTAGTACTACTGCTCCTGCTTCCCCTCCTTCTGAGAGTGTACTATGTCTCCAATCTGGGGAGGACTGCTTTTTAAAATCTTGTCCCGTTGGATATTGCCCCATATTTGTTCATGATAGATGTGAATGCATAAAGCCGCGTAATTAGAGTGGCCGGCCTTGAAACAGCAAGATCCACAGTATAAGGATCAGTGGCTTGCTCTATTTCTTGAAGAAATAATTAATAAAACTATATACGTACGGAGCATGTCATGTTTTTTTTTTTTTTTATCAAAACCTCGTAAGAGCCTAGAGCCACGTAAATTTATTGCAAAGCAAAAATGTTTCGGAGGGGGATTGAAACAGTACTGAAACCTAAACCTCTCAATCAAGAATACCATAAAAAAATATTTAAAAAAACCAGACAATTAAAGATACCACCCATTATCCCCCTCAAAAAAAAAATATCACCCATTATAAAATAATATGATAAAGAGATACAGTAGAAAAATTATAGAAATTTGAACTTTAGAGTCTCTATGATATATTTTTTAGAAAATAGAGGAAGTTGGGTTTTATAAGAGACGTTTTTCTTCATTAAACGTGGGTTATCAATGAAATTTAATTAGAAGGTTGGTTTACAATAACTGGGCAGAGTTATAATTCTCACAAATTGTAATTGAATGAAAATATTGCAAAGGAAACTATTTTAGCTTTCAATGTAATTTAAGAACAATACTCAACAGCAATAGTTTACCGAGGAAAACAAATGGCTCTACTTAAAAGAAAATTCTAGTGTATGTTAACGTATCTCATACATACAATTATCACTTTTAGAACTTAATTACTCAAACAAAAACTTATTTACTCTAATGAGGACCATATTTACCTTAACGAGGGCTTGTTCGTAGTTACTACATGAGTTGTCGAAGTGATAATATGTGTCCTCAAATCGTAAAACATTACATTTACCACTTTTAGGACTTAATTACTCAAATGAGAACCTAATTTATTCTAATGAGGACCTTATTTACCTTAACAAGAACTTTCTCTCCGCATTATGTATGAGAAATGTTAACATACCATAGTCTTACTCCTACTTAAGAGCATTTTTTAATAAATAATTATGTCCCGAACCATATATTCTCCTTTGCTTTGATAAGTCAGCGTATCATCGTCCTGATTTAAGTCCAAAGCAATTTCGCATTCAAGAAGTGAATACCAGTACGTTGCGCACGCCCCCTCATTGAGTTGGAAACATATGATCCTAGTCGTAAGAAAGGAATAAATTGGGGAAGATGTGGTTACTATGAACGCTACAAGGAGGAGTGGAAAGATAGGGCTCACTCCCTTATAATAGAATCTATGGAAGAGGGTCATGGCTCCCCATTGTTTGAAGGTAAAATATCTATTGATCAAGTATGTTAATCATAATAGTCGGTATACTATTCTTTGTTGCAATGGCTGTTCGGGAAGATATGATTTACAATTTTTGGGGAAGATTGCAGCAAGAAAGCATAGAAACTTAATTTGAAAGTCCATCCTCTGTTTTGCAATCTATAAATCATAGAAGTACATGGCTGGTTGTATGCCCCATTGTTATCCATTTCTGTTTGGTAACTTAGAAAAAATCATGGGTTCGAATTTCACTAACATATAAAAATGAGAGGGTGGGGATTATGAAAAAAAAAAAAAACACTAGTAGTTGTCCAGCTGAGTTTTACCAGTTGATATATATATATATATAGTGTGATGGACTGTAAGCAATCGAACTTGTTTATACGTCTAGTAGTGAATCTTATGATTATCAATTCCACAGAACTTGACCACAGGCTATCTAGTAGTGAATATTACCAAACACTAACACTGGTTTTGCATGTACTCAAAAACTTCTAAAAACAGTTTACCCAAACATTGAACTGAATCAACTGATTCTTCTCAAAGCACATAAAAAGTGTTTTTTGTCTTTCTCACAACACAGCAATAAGTTCATAATAATACCAAACTGTTATTGCATCTCCATCGGTCCATCCCAACAAACTACCTAGTCTTTCCGCCGTTGGCCAACTTTTTCCTTCTTTTCTTTACAGCCTTTGGCAATTTGTGTTTCCGAGCTTCCCTCTTCTCTTCTTTGACTTTCTTCTTGTTTTCTTTTCTAGCAACTTTTTTACCAAGAGGTTCCTGTGCCTTGATTCCAGATGAGGAATGTGAATCACTTGAGTTTTCTTCATCACTACCAGAGTCGAATTCGGTCTCAGCTGGAGATGGTGGGACACTAGAAAGAGCCTGCCTTAGTCCTGTAATAGTTTTATAGTATAGGTCTTCAGTGTCCTCACCACTAGTTAACCGCAGTACATCCGCTTCAACATTCGTTACCTGGTTTAGTGTACTTGGAATGTATGACTGGAAAAAAGAGAAGAAAAACAAATGAATATCCCAACATTTGCATGCACCCAATTGATCTGACAATTAAGTACATTTATATTTGGTGAATAATAAAAACATAGTTACAGTCTGGTCACCTGCACAAACACAGATTCAGCAATTTCATCCTCTGCAGATTTATCTCCTCTCGCCACAATTTTTTGTTGTACCTGAAATCAAAGCCACTTAAACAGACATCGTACCGAGTCTTCTTTAATTTGACAGAAAAAAAGACGGAATCAAACCACATCCAGATAACTGTCCACTGCTTCCTCAGCTATACTCGGATCAACTATAAAATCAAAGAGCTCCCGAGTTGTCATAACTGCTACACCACGCTTTTTGAAGAAATCCTGTGCGGCACCAAATGGTTGATAAGCTCATTGGCATTGAATGCATTTCTTATTCATTCTGAAAACAATGAAAAAATATAGCCAATGAATTTGGCAAAAACGTACAGAAACATGGACACAATCTTGACATAGGAATTCATTTGCATTAGAGTGGAACAGGTCAACTGCTTGAGAAACATCAATAATGTACAAGTGCCCCTGCCAAAAAGATCCGAAAGACATTAATAACATTATTGCATGCTATCATTCACAATGAATTTCAGTGTTCATTGCAATCTTGACCTCAAAGTAAAGTATGTTGAATTCACTGAGGTCTGTATGCACCAGCTTGGCCTTCTGATATAACATTCGCATGGCAACAATTATCTGCAACCAATCACTACGTACGAGTCATTCTAGTAGCAAATACAAAACTAAAATAAGCAAAACCTTTTGTTTTTTACTAGCATGCAATAATTTGATGTTAAAGTTCTTCTCGGTAAGAACCTATTGCAAAACATTTAGATAATTAAGTATGGCTCCTCCAACCTGAGCCATCTAAAGCATACAATACAACCCATGTAGCATACAGTATTATAATCAAGGATTGGAACGCACCTCCCTATAACCTTCTCTTAGCTTGTCTAATGATAGCGCAGCATCATTCAGAAGAGGTGCTGCCCAACCTGCCTTCCCTGAAATAGAATACAAGAACCCATGTTACTCTAACTAGTAGTTATTAAAGTCCGTCTTATGAAGACTAGAGTCGATCATTTTCGGGGCAAAAAAGAAAAGGCTGCAAGAAAAATGCAACTAGCTATGGATGGTCACAGGAAACGGTTTGAGAACCAAATCAAGATGCAGTTGCTACACCCACAATAATATATCGATTATAAATACACATCGTACATACCTATGAAATCCATGACCAGTACATGATGATTTATATGATGTACAGTAGGGCATCTAATTCCTGCATCTTTTATCCTGCAGTTTACAAACCATCTCTAATGTCATCAATTATCATGATAAAACCCAGCTTCATAATAAAATCATATGGTCATCTCTAGCTAGCTGCAACCAGTTTCATAAACATTCCACTAGATGTTGGTCACTTGGTCCACATATTATTTATGTTAAGAGGCTGGGGGGAATATGGGGGGAAATATATATGGCTGGACTTGAGGTCAATATAGTAGTTGTTTGCTTTACCTCTTCAGATTTCTCATTTCTTTCTCAGCCCATGTCTTCATCATTTTCCTGGGATTATTCTTGCAGTATCCGCGTCTGAATCGGAAGTCCCCTTGTACATATCTATCCCTGTCCCTGAAGTTTATTGGACAAATGAACAATAAATATATCAAAAATTCTAAATTTTAAAGTCTACCTATGTAAACACATATATGGGAGGAGGGGCAAAAACCCACCACGAAAACTCAATTGTCCTAGAAACTGTAAACCCATATTTATATATCTTTCTTTATTGTGGTGCTCTTAGATTGCATGGTCAACTTCCCATCTAACCTGACTATCATAGAGATTGATATGAAATTTTTAAAGAAGATTGACAATATACATGACTGCAAGAAAAAGTCTGTATTTCAGAAGATGTGGACAGCAATGAGCATTATATATTGTTAGGCACTTGGGCGTAGAACACATATACATCTCAAAAGCCATACGGAAACATCATATGCACGTTTATAGTGTCTGGCACTGGCACTGGCGCTAGCACAGTTCAAATATATATAAGACAAGGCCAAAAGTGCCGCAGAACTTACTTAAAATCCAGAACGGATGTTTTGAACACTTTGATTGCCCGTTCCTGGCCATCAGAATTGGTTGCGTGATAAACATTTGCCTGCACAAGAAGAAGGAATGATTCAATAATGCAAAAGAAAAGAAATATTATTTATCAGATGGAAACTAAAAGATTCAGTATTTATAACCAAAATCAACATATTGCATTCAGGTGTTAAAAGTAAGGATAATGCACACAACGTACGTACTTCTTTCCCAGTGGAAATGCAGCCATTTATTTCTTTGCATACATCACGGCCCATCAATTTGTATATAATAAACTTGGTTCTGAAATCGAAGACCTGGTGAAACACAATGATTGAAACCAATAACGAAAAATGATGAAATGACTAAACAAAAACACAAAAGACAAGAAACTATATATATTGTCTTGCACCTTCTCTACAGTGGCACGATCCGCTCTATCGGTAGTTTTGGTTCTACCAATGGCCATGTCTCGAATAAACTCTCGAATGGAAGTTGTTACAATGTTAGACATGCCAATATTCAACCTGCCTTCCCACTCCTACACAGCGTGCCCAACAAAATTTATCTGACAATCAAATAGCAGAAACTAACAAATATACAACTTTAACCAAACAATCAATCAGCTACCCTTAGCTAAGAATTTTACATAAATTTTCTCGTTTATTTTGAAAAGAAAAAGCTAGCAAACAAAGAAACAGCTAAGGATTTTTGCATACAACGTGGAGCTAATAAAAGTTGTCTTATTTAGTTTGAAATTGTATATAAAAAAATAAAAAAACAGACAAGAAAAAGGAAATTGTACCTCTAAAGGCGAAGCACGGATTCGGGCGGAGAACTTCTGGTAACGATTAGAGAGAGGCTGAAGGGTTGAGTTACTAGGACGATGAAGGCCTCCATGAGCATTGGGACGCCTACAATTGATTGGGAAACAACCTTCCACTGCTTCGTCATCGTAATCCAAATACTCCAAGTACTTGGACATGGAGCTTTCAAGTTCCCCCATCAAACAAAAAGAACAAGCAGCAGCAGACAAAATATCAAGAGACGGGAATTAGGGCTTGAGGAACCGAGACAAAAAATGAACTTGAACCCCAAAACCGAGAAAAGACAATAATGTGGCCTTAGGGCTTTTTCTTGAAAGTACAAAACGTTGCACGAGATTCCATGAAAGGAATAAAAATTGGGTCCGGATCCAAATAAATTAGCCCCGAAAGATATGATTAACTAAGACTTGAATGTGAAGTTACCCCTTAGGACAAACCCTTGAACAATAAAGAAAGTTGTGAACTGAGGGACGTACTTACTGCATATCTTTCTACTCACAAACACAAAGAAAAACAACACCCAAACACGACCCGTAGTTGCACGTGCAAGTTTGAGCACTTTAAAGAAAGACTCATATAAACGGCATATGCAAAAGTACCCGATCGTTAAGTAATAATATTTAGGGTTTTTGGAAAAACAAGTGATCTAGAAGGCGAAAATAAGTTGGACAATTCTTTTTAATATATAAAGGTTTCTTTGTGTTGATCCCTATGATGAAATGATATTTAGAAAATGATTAGATCGATTGAGACTAATAAATATCGTCAGATTATCGGTTATTGCTACAACGTCAAAATTTAGCCAATTAAGATAAAGTTTGACAACATCATTGTTAAGCGATGATATTTCGTCTTTTGCATTGATCGAATTCAACCGTTTTTTTTTCTCTCGTTTGAAGTAGTTTAGTTTAACCAGGGTTTAATTTTACAGATTGATTGTATTTAATTAATTTTTTTTAATATTTTCTTTTTCTCCATCATTATAAATGAATTTTTTTTAATTTAATAATATGATTACTACTTACTATTCAGGTAACAAGCAGGGCCGGCCCTAAGAAATTGGGGGCTCAAGCCGAGTAAAAACTTAAGGTCTCGGGAAAAAAAAAACTAATATTCTAAACAAAAATTTAATCTATGAGCCAACATATTTCTTATTAAGATCACAAACCTTGCTATGCTTGTTAATTAGAAAGCAGAACAGAGTTTGTGAACCTGTTGCTTGAGAGATTGAGCTTCTTGTTTTGTGTTTTGACATATTAAAAGAGGGAAGAGGATTACATTTTATTTTGGCATGTTTTGAACTGCGTAAATATGTAAAAAATATTGGGCCCAATTGGGTTGAATTTTGAGGCTAGTAGAGTTGGGGGGCCATAGGCGCAGACCTTGCCCGCCTTGCCCAAGGGCCGGCTCTGGTAACAAGTCATGGATTTTTAACCCTCAGATTATATCTATGACTAATATCTTGTCACAGAACATGGAGCACCCATACATCGGGTGCATTACAGAATTTCTAGCATATGCAAGCCAAACAAAGAAGCCCAACGGACAAAACGTGTATGTTCCTTATTCATATGTGTTATGACATGCAGTTTTTTTTCTAACAATTTACCCTGCAAAAACTAATAAATAAACAAATAAAAAAAGTAAAATAAAAATTTGTTCGCCTTAGCCCAAAACTTAACATCGAACCCAATCAGACCATAACTTGAATTTATTATCATTTAAGTTTTGTTTTATTTGTTTTGGAAAATGATTCTCAGGTAATTAAGGAGGTCCTTATTTTATAAGGTGCGGAGTTTTGATCTCAGCCGTCAGATCCGTTTAAATGATATGATCTGACGGCTGTGATCAAAACTCCTCACATTATAAAGTAATTAAAGACCTTCTTAGTTGAGAAGCTCTGTTGTTTTGGATATATATATATATATATATATATATATATATATATATATAATCCTCTAAGGGCGGACATCGTATTTCAACAACCACCCAATGGATTTTAATAATCTGAACCGTTCGTCTTTTAGAAAAAAATGAATAATTCATACTTAACAACTCGGCATAAGAATTTTCCTAAACATGAGTTATTATGACACAACCCATTCAATATGTATGAAATACCAAGATCGGCCTATGTGGCAGAAAGTGTTCAATCGAGAAGGAACAAGTAAACTAAAAAAGTGAACCCTAATTTCCAGTTGACAAGTAAACTAAAAGTGAACTGTAATTAGTGCTCAACACTTGACTACTAATTAGTAATTACCTTCGTTCAAAAAAAAAATTCGTTCAAAAACAAATTAGTAATTACCAGTTACTACTCAACTAGTCGTTGTCAAACATTATTGGTTATTTGTCAAACCAATAGCCCATAAGCGCATCTCCAACATATTACTCATTTTAAAATAAATTTAAAATTTAGCAAAATTTAAGCTAAAACTTAGCTCCAACATATTACCTAAATAAAAGTTAAATTTAACTTTTGCTAAATTCTCTAGGTATATTTAACTAGATAGGAGAGAGAATTTAACTTAATCTCAAATCCTCCAACGTTCCAATTTTTCAGTTCCAACGTTCCAATTTTTCAGTTTAACGTTCTCTCTACTTCTTTTTAAAGTTTCGATCATCGGCCTACACCACTGAAGAACGACTCTGGGAATACCAATTTCTGCTGGTGGGTTGATCTCTCTCTCTTTCTTATATTCTCTCTATCTCTCTCTCTTTCTTATATTCTCTCTATGTCTATGATCCCTCTATCTCCCAGGTTCCTATATCTTTCGAATTTTTTTGATGAATTTGGATTGTACTTTAGTTGATTTAATGGGCTTTATGAATTTTCTGATACAGTTTTTGAAGGAGTCTTGAACAATTTGATCTTTGCTGGGATAATTCATTGGTCATTGAAGATTTCCATTCTCATTTTGATCAGGTGAGATATTCTGACTACAATTGTGGGGTTTCATTTTAAGCAGTTAGATAATTCTGTAATTATTCTTCTTCTTATTATTATTTTTTATGAGTAAATGTCATGTGTATTTATTCTTGATCCAACATGCAACCCGAGTATAGGAAATGCCAATTCTCTCCCAGATGGCCTAAAAAGGCATCTCATCCATACAAATCAATGGATTTTTGTCAAATGCACTCCCCATTAGTGTCTAAGCAATTTTGTAGCAGCATTTTATTTATGACATGCTGACAACAAAAAAAAGAAGAGATCCTTGTACGTTTTTCGATCAAATCTTTTCGTATATGAATCCCTTCTTCTCTTGGAAGGTACTTAATTATTTTCGGGATAAGAATGTGTTCAGTCTTTTTAATTAGTTCTTATTGTTTTGGACTATAGTTTTTCACCATTCAAGTATGAAGGTTCATTTCTATTATTTCATAAGGTTGAGATCAAAGTCCAGGTGAGTTTATTTCTATTGTGCCTAACACTCTCCAGCTCCTTCTAGAGGACACAAAGGGATGCACCATGAAACAATAACTAATATTGTTTCCACTACCAGCTTCACGCTTGCATTTCTTTTCTTTTCTCCAAGATATGCTGTCAACTTGAGCTTTGAGACATACCAGCATGTGTAATTAAAGTAAGACATCTAATTAAACAATTAGTATGAGGAGGGAACTCCAACAATACATGAATGGTGAAAAGGGATCATTTCTTTTTTATTCAGGTTTTATATCTGCTGCACTGATGCTTAGCATCAATATCCAACATTTTCATTTTCATTTTTAATATTTGTGTGCTTTTGATGATATGTGCAGATGGGTTCTGAAAATATTTCATATTATACCAATCTCCTCAACAACGGATCAACACCTAATCAGGGGCAGAGGCATGTACTGGCTTGGGGGGCTTAAGCCCTACCAAGATTTTGGGAAAAAAATAATCAAGTATATATAGTTTCCTTACTTTATTAGTTTGCTTTCATGAATCATGCTTTGTTGATTATAACTTTTATAATGCCATAATGGGTTGTTGAATTGCTGACAAATGGGTTGTTTAATGGGTTGTTGGCTTGTTGTTTCGGTTCAATGGATTGTTGCTTTCTCTTACTTTGTTGCATTCATGTTTTTTTTTTCAAGTTGGTTTTTGTCTTGTTTTATGATTGAGTCTAAAGTTTAATGTATTAATCGTAGGTGATAGAATAAATGTCTGATCAACAGAGTGGCAAAAGAACCAAATATAGTAGTAGTTGGTTTCAGAGAACTAATCCTCAGTCATCAACGTCAAGTGGAAGTTCTCAAGCTTCCATAAGCACTCTAATTCTTGCCAAGCAACAACAGCCCTCTGAGTCTCCATTAGACTACTCTCAGATTCAAAGCATTAAGTATGATCCATAAGGTAATACAAATATTTTTGAACGTGATCCTGGAAAACGGTGTCCACTATGGAAGTCAGGGGCGGCCCTGAGCATGTGCGGGGTGATCGCCCGCACAGGGCAGCATCAGCCATCAGGGCATCAGTCATGTAATTGGTTGCTAGTTTTTGGTAAGGGAAAAAAATGAGATGAAAACTGGGCAGTGGGCATCAGAAGTTCAGAACAAATAAAAGAAAAAAAAAACTGGGCAGTGGGCATCTTCTTCTCTCAATTGTTCTCTCTTCTCTGTCAATTTCTTATTGCCCTGGGCTATAGGCTTGATTAATTGGTTCATTGATTCATTCTGTTGGGCACTTCTTTTGATTTTGTAAGTCTTGTACTCTATTCTCATCTATGGCTTTCTTTAATAGTTGAGGAGGAGGAAGAGAAGACGAAGGAAGAAGATGACTGGATGAGCAGTAGAAAGAAGAACAAAATAATAAAAAAATATTAAAGAGAGAGAGAGAGAGAGATTAGATTAGACTCATATGCTGGGAAATATAAAGAGAGACATAATAAAATATTACATATATTATTTGTATATAAATTAATAGATGGAATTTGTAGACTATTGGTTAAGGTGCAAGTTTGAAAACCTAAGGAAATGAGTTCGAACCACAGTTAAGAGATTGTGATGTTTAAATTTTTTTTGCCTCCCCTAACATTTGAATTGAAAAAAAAAAAGGGCATCAATCTTTTATTTTGCACAGGGCACCCTAAATCATAGGGCCGCCCCTGATGGAAGTATCCGGTAAATGAACGTGAACCTGTTCGATGAGCATATATTCTCATGGGTAATGGGTTCATTTCAACCCAAATTGAAGGACTATCCACTCTCACTACATAGGTCACAAAATTGCTATGATTGGTTTGAAAATAATCCATGCCTTGAGTGCTCTATTCATGTTGACAAAATATTTTGTTTCTCATGTTTTCTTTTTGATAAAGAAAAATTAAAAAACCCTGCATATACGGTGGATGGGATGAGAAATTGAAGATTAGCCCAGCCAAGAATTTCATCCTGGCTCCGTCCCTGCACCTAATGACGATTTTTTGATCCATAATGATGACATCTTGACAAATGCTAACATGTCGTCTGGAGCACCTCCTATGATGTCTGACACACCTAGTCAAAATGAATCCACCATGAAGAAGGCACAAAGATCTGTGAACTACTAAGTTGAAGAAGACATTGTTCTTGTATCTGCATGGCTTAATATTGGATTGGATCCAGTTAAAGAAAATGAGCAAAAAAGTACCGAATATTGGAAGAGAATTAAGCTCATGAGAACTGTACTTGAGCTCTTGAGATTTTTGCATTATCAAATATGTACCGCAGTAATAAACAGAGAAAGTTCAGTTCTTGAATCACAACCAAAGGATTAAAGGGTCTGTTTGAGATTGCTTTTCGGAGACTCAAAAGCGCTTTTGAATTAATTAAAAAAATTAATTATAATATAAAAAAATTAGAAAAAATTTAAAATTTGTTTTGGGTGAGTTTTAGAAGCACTTGAAAGTAGTTTTGAGAAGCACTTGACATGTGCTTCCTCATACAAAAACGCTTTTACTAAATTTGAAAAACGCTTTCAGGCATTTAAGAAGCAGTTCCAAACAGACCCAAAGTTGTATTCTTTCTTTTTGTTAGTAAATACTAAAAAGTTCCGTTCATGATTGCTATTAAATTCATGTTGCTTATTGCTAATTGATCACAAGCTATTAAATTCAACCAATAGGTAAGGATTGCAGTATATATAGAACAAGCTATTAAATGGCCCTTCCATTAAGACACGGGCATCTTCCATTAAATATATTCAACCAATTGGGTCAAAATCATATAGAACAAGGAAGCGGTAGATTTCAAAATCAACACAATCTCAAATTTGTTGAAAAGGCCGTGGGATAAAATTTGTCAATACCTTTAATAGAACCCCGTCAGCTTGGTCTGTCTTCATTAATTGATTGATTGTTCTACACGAGCAATCACAATTTCTTCGTACTCGTCATTGAATGATTCTCCGTTCAGCCTCATATCACGTAAATAACGAGCCATAAATAGGTATTGAAAAAATTTGTAGAAAGAAAATGAAGTGTTGAGGTTGGAAGATGGTTCAAGATGAACAATATGTCTGATTTATAAAACAAAAGTTGTAGACTAGTTGTTGTAGATGTTATCCTTTTCATTTTTTTTTTTGAAAAAAATTGAATTGACTAACAAATAGGTATTATTGCTGGAGTAGAAGTCCAAATTTTAGATAGCTATATTTAACTTTTAGCTAATTTAGATAAAAATAATGGCCTTACTATTGGAGATGCTCTAAGTCATGGGTTCAAATTTCACCGACATATAAAAATGAGAGGGTGGGGATTAAAAAAAAGAATAAAAAAAACTATATGGAAATCTAAAAGATGGAATTAAATTTTTTTTTTATCAAATGTAGAATTTCATTAATATTGGTCAAAATAACAATGGGGCAATATGGCTTTATTTAGATATACCACACCCTTACATCAACAAGGACTATCATCAAGAACCAATTTCTCCAATCATGGAGGACCCCGATTTTTCCAGCAAACCAGCCCTATACTATCAAATGCAGCTCTAGCTAAGGCATGAGCTACTGAATTACTATTCCTTGGAATTTAATTGAAAGTGATGAATTTATAATTTCTAGACGTCAATTACTTTGTTTGACATTCTGTACTTGGAAATTATAAATTTCTTTGTGAAAAAAAAAAATGAAGGAATTGATTGCCCGAATTCCAAAAAAGGTGTCATTTCGAATTCCCTTGTAGATATTTGTTTTTCATTTCTTTATTAGTTTCCAAAACGAGATTTTTTTTCATTTTAATCATTTAATTTGTTTTAAAATTTCTTAATTTATCACACATTCCAAATTCTATATAGATACAACAAAACAATAAAAATTACAATTAATAAAATTTGGAATGTGTAATAAAATTTAATTTCATTAATTGCAATTTCCATTGTTTGGTTGTATCTATATAGAATTTGGAATGTGTGATAAATTAAGAAATTTTAAAACAAATTACAAGATTAAAATGGAAAAAAAATCTGGTTTTGAAAACTAATAACGAAATAAAAACAAATTTCTAATAAGGAATTCAAAATGACACATATTTTGGTGAAAATTGAGGTGAGAAATTCGAGCAATCAATTTCTTCATTTTTTTTTTTCACAGAGAAATTTATAATTTTCAAGTTGAAAATGTCAAACGATGAAATTGACGTCTAGAAATTATGAATTCCTCACTTTTAGTTAAATTTCATCTTTTTTCCTTCATCTAAACATACCCTAAGAGGCTTAATTTGAGAAGAGAGAATGTGACTTTTAAGGACTCCTAACGCATTAAATAATCTAATTAATATATTTTAAAGTTTCAATTTCTTTTTATTTTCTGATAAAAAATTTTATGACTTTCTAAAGTTTTGAGCATGACTTTTTTTTTTTGTAGAGAAATTTTGAACATGTTGGAGCACCATTTAGCTATTTTTTTCGACACATATAACAAAAGAAAAAAAAAAAGAAAAAAAGGAGCATCGATGCTCTTACGAAATCTTCTTTTCTTAACGCTAATTTGAGTTTAATTTGGTATTTAATTCTAGTTTAAATTGGTCTTTCTTTCCTAATCAAATGCAATTAATGACTCGGTTGGATCAGGATTCCACCAATTTCACAATCAATATCAAATCTCGCAATTAAGACTCTGAAAAAGACAAGAACTTAAAAACGTACCCTAAGTTAATTAGGTCAAATAAAATCCTAACCTAATCAAGAATATATGCTTCGTGATCAGTCAAGGGTACGTACGAACCGAATCCAATAAATAGAGGTTTATATTCTTGGTGTTGTACGTACATTGATCAGTTATTGACTCCAGGTCTGGTCCAGATTAATCTGATTTGATGGAGGAGACGAAAGAGTTGGAGGTTATAATCAGCCAATTGGATGAGAGAATCAAATCTTTAACACATAGCAAAAAAGAGGACCAGATCGTATCGAGGCAGCAGCTGCAGCGGACAATTGATGAAGCGAGGCAAGTGTTAAATGGGCTCAGAAAATTGGTGGCTGACTTCGAAGCTCAACTGGCTGCGGCTGAGGACAAGGTGGGTGGTGGGTCGGCGGCCGAGGACGACGCCAGAAAGGAAGTTTCTGCTGCAAAAGTTGAAGTGGAATCTCAGAACGCAAAATTGGAGGAAGCTCAGAATAGGTTGAATAACTTGGATAGACCATCTGATCACCTAATCCAAGATATTGATATTGGTAGTTGTGGAGTACGCATGGTGTAATTGATATATATTTTAACCAACAATAATGTTTAAAAAATTTGTGAGTTGGTTAAGATTCATGACATCTACAGATCGATGCATTTGATATATAAATTTCTGTTTTCGGAGAGGCTATTTGCTCTATCTGAAATGTGTACATGGCCATAAGATTTTTTTTTTAGCAGAAAACGACAGTGTATGAAGGGGAAAAGATTAGAGGAAATGAATTAAAAGCCCCTATATTAACTTTCATAGTCCAATAAGCCCCCTTTTATACCTGATTTCTTTTTAAGTCCCTTTTTAAAATTTTATAAGATAGTTTTACTTTTATAACCCTAATAAGTGCTCATTTGTAAGAGAAGACTGTGATTGCTCATAGGTGGACAGTTTCGGTGAAGCTTGGGAAAGCTCTGGAGTGGGAGTGTCTCCGGTGACGGTTTGTCGCTGAACTTCAAGAGGAGGAAGAATGGAGTTCCCCGGTCTTGAATCCGGTGGTGGATTGACGAAACAAAGCACGGAGGACGGCAATCCAATATTGCAGATCCGGCGAAGATTGGCAGCGCGCGTGGTCGCTGTTTCCGGCGTCGCTAACTGACGTGAATGGCTGGGCTCGGCTCTGATGAGGCCGGCGAACATGTCTGAGGTGGTAGTGAGCCACGGTGGAGCTCGTAGTGTGGTGGTTCGAGGAGAGAGAAACTAGATCTACTCTCTCTCCTCGCTACGTTTCAGTCTTGATGTAATTGAATTCTCTTTTCTCGATCAGCTCAGATAACAGCTGGTGTGGACTCTTCTAGAGGGAGCACAATCAAGTCACAAATCAGGCACTCCAATTGCTTCAAGATAACTACCCTGAGTTTGAGGTACTTAATTACTTGCTTCTTTGATGGTTTCATACATTGAGTTTTGGTTAATAATTTAATTTCTTATGGCTAATTTGATTTTGGGGTTTTGAAGGTGTTTATCAATGTGCCATGGTCGTACCTTGCTTTCAATAGGATGATCAGCCCCTTCTGACCCAGAGGACCAAGAGCAAGTTTGTGTTTGGTGGTCCATCCAATTTTGTGTTTGCGTTAATTGTGCCGTTCTTCTCTTCCTTAGTTTTACTCGTGGGCACAACATGAATGATCTTGGCTACTGAGATTAATTACCAATTGCAGATAATTGATTGTGTATTGGTCAACTGTGTATTTGTTTGTGTGTTGGTCAATTGTTTTAGAGAACTTTTATAATCGTTGGTAAAATTGTGTCATAGAAGACATTGAATTAGATGTCTTTGATTGAATTTTGACTACACGAAGGTATTTATGTCATACTCTTATGAATGAATTATGAGTAAGGAGTTATGACATTTGTTTCGTACATAATGATTGTTTAATTTTGATTGAATATTGGCAGAGCTGATTTCTAGGGCATTAACATGCAACTCTAGCTCGACTCCTATTCCCACTCTTCTTTTAGTTGTCTTGTATGTAAGGGTTATGAATTTGTTAATTTTTGTAGCTTTACTTGATTTGTAGTTGTCTAGTTACTTGGATGTTAAAAGAATATACCCTTTTAAATTGGGTTTTATGGTGGTGCTTAGTTACTTATTGATGATTGTAATGCAATTGGAAATGGAAGTGAAGATGAATTTTGCTCACCAATGTGATACACGGGTGATACAATGATGATACACACGTGATACAGTGATGATACACACGTGATACAATGATACTATATATACATGTAATATAATAGTGATACAATTAATATACAATTGAGTTTCTGGAGTGATACACTTTATAAAGCATTTGATACATTTTGCGATACACATGTGATACAGTGTGATACACATGTGATACACTTGTGATACACTTGTGATACACTTGTGATACACATGTGATACACTTGTGATACACATGTGATACACTTGTGATACACATGTGATACACATGTGACCTCCCAAATATAATGATCAGTTCACCATTAGAATTTGTGATACACATGTGATACACTTGTGATACACATGTGATACACTTGTGATACACATGTGATACACATGTGATACACTTGTGATACACGTGATACACATGTGATACACATGTGATACACTTGTGATACACTTGTGATATACTTGTGATGCACAATATAATGATCAGTTCACCATTAGAATTTGTGATACACATGTGATACACTTGTGATACACATGTGATACACATGTGATACACTTGTGATACACATGTGATACACTTGTAATACACATGTGATACACATGTGATACACATGTGATACACTTGTGATACACATGTGATACACTTGTGATACACTTGTGATACACTTGTGATATACTTGTGATGCACATGTGATACACTTGTTACACTTGTGATACACATGTGATATACTTGTGATACACTTGTGATGCACATGTGATACACTTGTGATACACTTGTGATACACTTGTGATACACTTTGTGATACACTTTGTGATACACATGTGATACAGTACACATGGGGATACAGTTGTGATACACATGTGATACAGTTGTGATACCATTGTGATACCATTGTGATACACATGTGATACACTTGTGATACACATGTGATACACTTGTGATACACATGTGATACACTTGTGATACACATGTGATACAGTTTCTGATACAGATGTGACCTCCCAAATATAATGATCAGTTCACCATTAGAATTTGTGATACACATGTGATACACTTTGTGATACACATGTGATACAGTTGTGATACACATGAGATACAGTTGTGATACACATGAGATACAGTTGTGATATAGTTATGATATACATGTGATACAATTGTGATACACATGTGATACACGTGTGATATACGTTTGACGTGGCGGGCCCGGGATCCAGATGTTAATTTTTGAAAAAAATGGAGTAAAAATGTGTTTTGGTGATACTGTGATACACATGTGAAACAGTTTGACATGGCGAGCCCGAGATCCCGATAGTGATTTTTGAAAAAAATGGAGTAAAAATATGTTTTGGTGATACTGTGATACACGTGTGATACAGTTTGACGTGGCGGGCCCGGGATCCCGATGGTGATTTTTTGAAAAAATGGAGTAAAATGTGTTTTGGTGATACTGTGATACACATGTGATACACGTGTGATACACGTGTGATACACATGTGATACAGTTTGACGTGGCGGGCTCGGGATCTCGATGGTTATTTTTGAAAAAAATTGAGTAAAAATGTGTTTTGTTGATATTGTGATACACATGTGATACACGTGTGATACACATGTGATACAGTTTGGCGTGGCGGGCCCGGGATCCCGATGGTGATTTTTGGAATAAATGGAGTAAAAATGTGTTTTGGTGATACTGTGATACACATGTGATACAGTTTGATGTGGCGGGACCGGGAGCCCGATAGTGATTTTTTGAAAAAATGAAAAAAAAATGTGTTTTGGTGATACTATGATACACATGTGATACACGTGTGATATAGTTTGACGTGGCGGGCTCGGGGTCCCGATGATAATTTTTGGGAAAAATATAGTAAAAATATGTTTTGTTGATATTGTGATACACATGTGATACAGTTTGGCGTGGCGGGCTCGGGATCCCGATGGTGATTTTTTGAATAAATGGAGTAAAAATGTGTTTTGGTGATATTGTGATACACATGTGATACAGTTTGACGTGGCGGGCCCGGAATCCCGAGGTGATTTTTTGAAAAAATGGAGTAAAAATGTGTTTTGGTGATATTGTGATACACATGTGATACACGTGTGACGTGGCGGGCCCAATGTTTAAGTGAGTAAACATGTTCAATAAGGCAAAAGGGTAATTTAGGTAAGTAAAATTTACATATAAGGAATAAAGGGTTTAAAAAGAAATGAAAAAAAAGAAGGGGGTTAAGAGGAACAATCTTATTAAAAAGGGGCCTTATAGGAAGTAGCCCAAAAGATTACACATGACATCCCACCATTTTTTAGGTATGAAAAAAAAAGACATCATCTAAATAACTTCACATATTCTCTAATTCAACATTATACAAAAAGTGACGGACTCTGGAACAGACAATTTAAAAACTAGAACTCATAGCCTAGAGGTTTTTGTGTCGTTCTACTATAAACAAAAGCTATGTCTCGGGAGAGGCAACATTGTCTTCCTTTAGTGGAATAGGTGGGGCAGAGCTACCTTAGCCATACCAGTTATGCCAAAAAGCTTGAACTAGCACATCCGCCCCAATCACCAAATAAATTAGAAGCAGTTCCCCTCCATTTCATTTTTTGATTCAAGTCTCTCCACAAATACTATTTGTTTTTAAAGATTGATTCACTATTTTTTGCCTATAGACAGTGCTTCTCCACTAAGAGTGTAAGTATAATTCTCTGAAAACGAATAAATCAAGAACACGTGTATAAAATAATAAATTTGTATTTATGGATTTATAGTTACAATTTCTGTGAGTATTTTTTTACAAGAATTTCATCTGATTCGATCTTCGAGTTTGGTTTGAGCACTTGATTTTGGATCAAACAGTTGTATCTTTAATCTGTCTTGCTTTAGCGGAATTTGAAGATGAGGCTTGATCAAAGATTGTGGAAGCTTGATCTTGATCAGACTTGAACCACGAGTGGTTCCATGTGGTGAGTGTTCTTCAACTTTGGTAGCGGATGAATTGGCACATGTGCTTTAATGCTTGTTGATTCTCCACGAGCTTCATATAGAATTTGAGAATTTGATAATTTCAGTCCAAAATGTCTTAGCTAGAGGTTTTTTTTTGTAGTTTGTATTAGTCATTTTCATATAAAAAAATTAAATAAATAAATATTTAATTCAGAAACGCGGCTTCCCAAAACAAAATAAATAAATAAAGTTGATAAACACGTTACCGAAGGGCGAAGTAACCAGGTAGCATCATTTCCGCGCCACGTGGTAATCATACGGCTGGAAACGTCGGCAAACCATCTCCCTGTGCAGCACTAGATTCGGACACTAGCTGTCCAAGAAGAATACTTTAGAGCCTTCTTTCCTTCTCCTTTTACTTTTCCTCTCTGCAGCAACAACTCCTTCCCTTTCTCTTCCGAAGAGAGCTTCATTTATCAACCGTTCTGTTCTTATTCACGAGCTCTAGGGTTTCCGTTTTCGAATTTCTGATGGCAACGACGTCGTCTGGTGAGGCGGAGTTCGAGTACTTGTTTAAGCTGTTGATGATCGGCGACTCAGCGGTCGGGAAGAGCACGCTGCTCTTGAGTTTCACTTCCAATACCTTTGAAGATCTCTCTCCTACTATAGGTGAACTTACCATTCGCTTAATCTTTTGGTTTTTGATTGATTAATAAAAAAAAAATGTTCCTTTTTCTGATGGTTTAATATTTTGTAGGTGTGGATTTTAAAGTAAAGCATGTTACTCTTGGTGGTAAAAAGTTGAAGCTTGCAATTTGGGACACAGGTAATGGTTGCTATAGTACAATTTTGTATAGAGATTGAGTTGATTGTGCAGATTTTTGAAGTGAGCATGAAATTTTTGATCCTATTGTCCAAGTCCATAGTGAATGCTTGACTAATTTGGTTGTATTGTTTCTCCAATCTCTATGGTTGATGTTTGGTTATACAATATGAGAAGATGGGTTATTGCCCTGGATAGTTTAGAACTTTTTACTTAGTTATCCATTGTGATAAAATAAAATTCCTCATGATGCAGCTGGACAGGAAAGGTTTAGAACTCTGACTAGTTCATACTACAGAGGTGCTCAAGGCATAATCATGGGTAATTTTTATTAGTTTCTTCATCAGTTTATCCGCTCCTTTTGAAAATGGTAGTTGTATGTGAGATGGTCTTTTTGAGAATCGATGGAACTCTTTAGTTGATCCAATATTCATCTGGTGCAGTGTACGATGTAACGCGACGAGATACATTTACAAATTTATCTGATATATGGGCTAAAGAAATTGACTTGTACTCCACAAGTCAAGATTGCATCAAAATGCTTGTTGGAAACAAAGTTGATAAGGTAAATCCTCTAGGACATTCTGTGGTTAACCATTTTATTTTAGTTTTATCAAGGTTCTAGCAGATAGTTGGTTTTGATCCAGTATTCCTGTGTATAAATAATACTCTACTTACGGAGTCACTTTAGAATGGATTTTGTTGCTCTTAAGCCTATTAGTCATTAGAAGTGGTAGAAGTGAACAGAATCTGAGAGACGCAGAAGTAAGAATGCATTTTGCTATTTGATTAACTGTTTCTTTTTACTTTTGTTGAGTGTATAAACACTCCTCTGCTTATGAAGTTATTTTAGAATGTTTGCATTCTCTCTTAAGGTTATCAGACACACACACACACATATAGACTATCAGATGGGTTTGGTTTGCTGTTTGTTTGCTTGCTGCAGTTTTCCCGTCTAAAGGCTTTAGCCTCTTTTTGTTCAATGATAACCTTAAAAATCAGATCTTTGAGGTCATCACTCAAAAACCGCAAAAATCAGCCAAATTAGCCATTATTCAGCCATTCATTATTATTAGTAACAGCTAGTATTGGAAACTTGGTGTTCGTATTTTTGTTTGATCACAGTCAGATACCTTAAAGATTTCCGATTTGGGTGGTTTTTTGAATAGATGATTTTGAGGTAAGACCTAAATCATGAATGGTTCAGAGCTTCAGATCATTGAAACGGGATTACATGGAGAGTCCCACGTGCAATCCCTTAAATTACTCAATTTGAGGGTCTCTTGGTGAAAGGGCCCCAATGTATGTTCTCTTTGAATGGTTAGTCAGTATACGAGAATTAACCTCAGTATGCAAAATTTCCCTACCTATTACATTAAGATCTATCTATTTAGCCAGTCTGACTATTCAAAACCTTCAATTATTATAATTATATTAATTTTGGAGTTGTAATTCCAACTTCTGAGCTTATGATTATGCATAGTTTAAATACAATATTTTTGTTCTTCCATCTATTGTCAGGCACCGTTGACGTACTTCTTATTTTACAGGAAAGTGAAAGGGTCGTCAGTAAAAAAGAGGGGATGGACTTTGCAAGAGAATATGGATGCCTTTTTCTTGAATGTAGTGCTAAAACTCGAGTAAATGTAGAGCAATGCTTTGAGGAACTTGTCTTAAAGGTATGGTAACCGTTAGTATGTTTGTTTGTTAGCCTTATGAAACAAATGGTAGAATTTGCATTGTGACGATGTGATTGTGATTGGCAGATCTTGGAGACACCCAGTCTCCTGGCTGAGGGCTCAGCAGGTGTGAAAAGGAACAACATCTTCAAACAAAAACCTCAGACTGATGCATCAACAAGTGGCTGTTGCTGATGGTGATTGGACTTCGAGATTTTAATATTTATTTACATATTTTTTCTGTAGCATTTTTTTTTTTTACGCAGATTGATATGTTATATTAACAGTTCAACTCAAATGGTAATGTTTTTTTTTTGGTCTCTCAAATTGTAATGTTCTATGTGATTTAATCCCTTATCCGTGTTCATCTTACTCCCAGCAATCGTAGATTCATAATTTTCAGATTTCTGAGTCCACAGTTGTGGAAGTTTGCAGTATTCTATCTTTTTCTTCTTTCCTTTGCTTGTATGTGTTTTTTTTTTGGCCAATTGCGAGGTTCTATCACTTCTATGTGTCAATACATCCTATAAAAAAATTTATACCAGACTTCCAACCTTTCTTCCCACCTCCTCTACCCGCTCACCTTCCACCTAAACACCAACTAAGTCAGACAATGGCACCTAGCCGCTTCCGGCAGCATCACCCTTTACCTTGTCCATTCTGATCGAATTCAGGTCGCAAAAAATTATGCAAAACTTCAGTGGCATCCTACTGAATGTTTGATTTGGTGATTGCACACCGAATTGTTGCATAAATCCTGCCGACAGTTGCATGTCTTAATGCTGCTCTGAACGAAATAACATTACCTCTCCATAACATTAGATGTCTAACTTGATAATTTACTGAAAGGGAATTGTAATGTATGCTAACTAGCGAGCTAGAGAACAAGTATGTTTGTGGCTTCATGATATACTACAAAGTTTTCAAGGAACACCACTGCAAGCAAAAAGATTACTCACTGTTTGATGATTCAATGTAGAAAAGGACTTATAAATATGTGGCGATGGTGCATGACTCATTGTATAGGACTTATTTTTTTGCATTCATACACCAGTCCCAAATATAAACCATCCCCACTATACTCAAGAATAATGGGTGACGATCAAGGTTAATGCAAAGAAAAAATAAATTGTGGAAGTAAAAAACTAAAAAATATGAATGAGAAAAATGGACAAGTGAAAGAGATTATTAATATTTTTTCTAAAAACGAATGGAAAGAAACAAAGAAGAAAAAGATGGTTAAAAAACAAAAAATAGGATTGTATAAGAAAATTAAGCAGAATTCGAAAAGCTTTTTTTTTCTCGAGAAACAAAATTCGAAAAGCCATTGGATTTGCAAGGTTGACAAATATGGTCCTTTGGATCTGTATGTTGTTTCTCTAATTTTTTTTATGTAGTAGATTTTGTCTTCCTATCTTCTATTTTTATCTCTCCATGTGGTGTGGGTCCCAAATGATTGAGTCCCTCCTCCTCTCATATTTGAGAATTAAGGTCTACTATTTTTTATTTTATTTTCTTCAGACATAAAAACCAGTGTAGGTTTTCTACTCTAAATAAAGTGTTGTTGGTTAGGAAATTCAAGGAGTAAACCAACCCAGCTTCTTATTTAGAAGAAGGAATGTTGAAAAGGCAAATCTGTCCATTTGGTTACTCAGTTGGGAAATAATAAATGATAAGTTGTTGGATCCTACAAACATCATCTTCATCATGACAAAAGTTCTCCTCCAAAACAACTCTTTTTGCAAAAATTCTAGTCACAGGAAGCTAGAAAAATTGTGCAAAGTATAAAGTGTGGCTAGAAAAGAAAGGTGTGTATCGTGTTTTTACTTTCATAGGTCCATGTCTAGGTTTTTATTTTTTTGGTCGGGAACATGGGGATTCATTAAGCCCACCCCAAGGCAGATCAAATGGCCAGATATACAGACCACATACAACCATCCAATGGACAAGCCCATTCGAATGTAAAGAGCATAGGAAACTTAATCTCCACCAAAGCTCAGTAAAGCTTGAACATAGAAATTAAACCTATAAAAAAACTAATACTAGTACAAAAGCCCAAAAATGGGCCCATTTAACCAACTGAAATAAAACACCAACAAATGATAAGGAAAAAAACCCTAGCCGCCATCCTATTCGATGCATTCCGCCACAAGCCGCCAGAGGCCGCCCAAAATTCGTCACAAGCAGATGAACAAAGAGGACATCGCCGTGATTCCGATGCCAATCAAAACCCATATAATAGATCATATTGAACCCAAACCACAAGGAGATGGGGGACATCATACCAACAACAAATACATCACCCAAAAGACACAGACCAAAATGGAGCTGCGACCACCAAATCTGAAAAGAACCAGGAAACAGTAGCGAAGGACAATGGAGAATGGTGGTTATAAAACCCATGCGTTTGCACCCATACTCACCTAAGTAAGTGACTTGCACATTTGCGGGGCGGTCACGAGAACCATCTTGGAGGTCAAAGGAAGTGATGGATGAGCTATTAGGGGGTAGTAGATGGAGGGGAGGAAGGATTTTGGTAATAGATCTGGAGAAAAATGGGTTTGATTGGCAATACCCGAAAGGGAAAAGAAAGAACAAAGAGGAGAGTCCTCTAATTCGGGACATGGCCAGTAGATATCACCACAAAGGGTGTCAAAATCACCACAAAGGGTGTCAAAATCCTCACAAAGGTAAGAAGGTATCAAGGGTCAGTGAGTGGAAATGGTGGGGAAAAGTGGTGGGGGCTGGTGGAAGAGGGGAGGCACGGGAGACTCTTAATGGAGATGAAAGGTTTGAAAACTCTAGAGAGAAGAGGGAGCCTTTCTCTCTAGAATTCTCTCAGTTTTCCACTGTGCTGTCTTTTTCTTATTCTTTATGTTTATAGGTCCATGTCTAGGTTCTTCTCATGTTTTTACAATAATTTAGTCAAATCTTATTTCTGTACCTTCAAATTCTTGGTGGTACGACACTGGTTCTCCTATTCACATCACAAATTCCTTGCAGGGTTTTGTAAGCTGGAGAACTCCAAGTAGAGATGAAGTCAAATTTTTTGTAGTCAATGAAGTCAAAGTTGTTGTGAAGCCATAGGAACTGTTCATCTTAAATTAGAATTTGGTTTTGTTTTGACTTTAAAGGATGTTTTGTTTATGTCTTTGATGAGAATGAATTTAATCTCTCCTTGACTTGTTAAGGATGGTTTCAATTTTACCGTTTCTGAAAAAATAAAGTTTTTCTTAATTATGCTTGTGTTTGTAATGCTTATCTTGAAGATGATATGTGGCGTCTACGTTACTTTTATTATGTTGATACTTGTCTCATAGAGCAAACTATATGAACCAAAAGAGTCTTACTTAAGGAAAATTCATCTTTTCCATGGCACAAACGTCTAAGACACATATCTAAAAGACGTTTTCAACAGCTTGTCAAGTCTGAAATACTTTCAGCCTTAGATTTTTATGATCTATAAATTTGTGTTGATTGCATAAAAGGTAAAATGACAAACTCTAGGAAATTAATTAGGGTTCACACGAAGTTCCAAACTTCTGGAACTCATCCATACAGATTTTTATGGTCCATTTCAAGTCAATTCTATATGTGGCAATAAGTATTTTATTACTTTCATTGATGATTTTTCTCAGTATTGCCATATATTTGTCTACTTTCAGAAAAATCTCAAAGTCTCGAAGCATTTAAAATTTACAAAACTGAAGTTGGAATATAGTTGGAGACATCCATTAAAGTTGTTAGGTCTGATAAAGGAGGAGAATACTATGACAAATATGATAAGTTAGGACAACACAAATGTCCATTTGCAAAATATTTGGAGAAATGTTGAATTCTCGCACAATACACAACACCAGGCACACCATAACAGAATAATGTTGCTGAACGTCAAAATCGCACTCTGTTAAACATGGTTCGAAGCATGATAAATAGAACTAACCTACCAATTTTTTTGTCGGGTGAAGCACTCAAGATTGCCAATTATATTTCTAATTGTGTACCTAGCAAAGTCGTTGATAAAACGCCGTTCGAAATCTAAAACAGCCGAAAACGGAGCCTTATGCATTTTCATAATTGGGGATGTCCAACAGAAGCTAGACCTTACAATCCAGAAGAGAAAAAAAATTATACCCAAAACCATCAGTTGTCATTAGCTATCCAGATAAATCTAAAGGCTATAAGTTTTATTGTCCTACTCACTCCACAATTAAAACTAATAAATCCAAATTTCTGGAGGATAATCAATATATCATCTACTGCTTAAGACTTTGTTTTGGAGGACGAGGGTGAAGAAGATGTTCGGAATCTAGTATTTATAAATTATGATAATTTACAAGCAGAGGGTGAAGCAAAATTTTCAGCCATTCCGGCCATAGTAAACCCTATAATGCAGCAAAATCTTCTTGTTCTTGATAATTAGATTCTTGAGAATCCCATGAATTTCAAAACACCAAGATATTTGTCCTCAACCAACTGTTATTCAATCTGGAGTAGTATAACCTGAAGCAATTCCAACAAGGAGGTAAGATAGAATTCGTAAATATGCAATTTCAGATGATTATGTGTTATTAATTAATTTCTTCAAAAAGCAGAACCTGAAAATTTCAGCATCCTTCTTCAAGAAGTTGATTTTGACATTGGCGAAGAGAATGATCCACTCACTTAAACTAAGTATCAATAGTTCTCAATCAACCTTATGGACAGAAGCGATACAAGCAGAGTTAGAGTCTATGTCGCATAGTTAGAGTCTATGAGAGATAATCAAGTATGAGATCTAGTATAATCAACCCCAAGAGTTAATTTAATTGGGTGTAAGTGGGTTTTCAAAACCAAGAACTCAAATAGAAAGATCAAAAGGTACAAGGCTAGGTTGGTAGCAAATGGTTTTACTCAAAGAGAAGGAATAGACTACCATGAAACTTTTTCACCAGTTTCAACCAAAGATGCATTTCGGATGATTATGGCGTTAGTAGCTCATTATGACATGGAGCTGCATCAAATAGATTTGAAGACATCTTTTCTTAACGGAGAGTTGGAAGAAGAAATTTACTTGAAGCAGCCATAAGGTTTTGAGGAACAAGGAAGTGAGCACATGGTGTGTAGGCTCAAAAAGTCAATCTATGGCTTAAAGCAAGCTTCAAAGCAATGGTACTTGAAGTTTGATTCGGTGGTGATTGAGAATGGCTTTGTAGAGAATCCTCTAGATGAATGCATTTACTTTAAGGTCTGTGGGAGTTGATTCATTGTCTTAATACTGTAAGTTGACGATATTTTATTGGCTAGTATAGATAAGAAGTTGCTCTAAGAGACCAAAGCATTCTTATCAAAGTCTTTTGAGATCAAGGATCTAGGGGAAGCATCTTTTGTGTTGGGAATCATTATCACAAGAGACAGGAAGCGTGGGCTGCTTGGAATTTCGTAAGAGAGTTACATAAATAAATTGTTGAAACGTTTTTCTATGGATAATTGTGCTGGTGGAGATTTACTTATGAGAAAAGGTGATAAATTCAATAAGTCATAGTGTCCGAAAAATATTTTTGAGAAGAATGACATGAAGAACAAGTTGTATGCATCACTTGTAGGCATTTTAATGTTGCTCAGGTATGTACTCGCCCGGACATAGCTTTTGCTGTTAGTATGCTTGGGAGGTGAAATTCCGGTGTACCGGATTGTCCCAATAACGGTAGTCGTCTTAAACACTAATCGGAGAGTATATACCAAATTAAAACTTAACTCTCCTAAACAAACAATTGTTCAATCAATACAATTACTTATGCAATATACACAATCGATTGTACAACCTAGAATCCCAAAGTGTGCATCAAACTAGCACATCACGGACTATATCTATATATGATCAAGCATGCAACATGCTAAGCAATTAAGCACAATATAGATAATGGCAATCACACAATCAACACACAATATGGTCACCCGGAACCTCTACCTCTAGAGGAAAACCGGAGGGGAGCCGTACCCCACGCTCTTGTGTAACACTATGAAAACGCCAAACGGCAACACGTACAAGGGGGAAACTCCGTCCCAAACTCTACACTATCAACCCTATGACTAGTGGCAGCTCTAATGTGAGACCCCGGAGAAATTAATAGAATTGATTTGGAGTTAAACGAGATTAAATTCGTAATCTCGGTTAATATCAAAGAGTTCGGGAATTTTCCAGAAATTATCTTTTTGTCGTAACGTCGATTTGAAGACTCGAGAATGAAGTACACGTCACGACGAGTACGTGGGAATTTTCGGGGTATTTTTCGGATACCCGAGCTAATGGTTTTGATTTTCAGAAGTTTGGAAATTAAGGAAATTGAGGCGGTTTGATCTCAACCGTTGATCAAATCACTATTCAATCTGGGCCGTTGAAAATAATCAAAAGTAATGGGAATAAATACCCATCAGTTTGACCAAAGAGGCCCAGAACCATCGATCCGTTTCTCTCCTCCGTGCACCGTCGAACCGACTTCCTTCTCCGGCCGTTTCACGGCATGAAACCGGTCTCAAAAGCTTCGTATGATTGAGACGAAGACGATGGTGTCCTTTTCTCACTGAACTGTCAACTGTAGAAAGAGAATCGAAAGGAGGAAGCTTCTGCAGTTCCGATGGACTTCCGGCGATTCCGGCCACGGCGGCGGAAGAAACATGTGGCTTTGGCTTCGTCTCATCCTCGTCGATCATTACTCGGTGATTTCTAGTCCAAACGGTATCTCACGGTGTCAGTTTGAAGCCGGAAAGCTTTGGCAGTTCTTCTTCATTTTCCGGCGTGTTTCCCGGCGACTCCGGTTGTTATTTGGGACAAGTGAGGTATTAATCTTCATCAGTTTATCAAGCTTTACTTGTATGTAATCTTGGATTTCAGTTTTGGTTAAGTTTGTGGAAGTTGGTAATTTTGGGTTATTGGCCAATTCGTCTGTTTACTGTGCAAGTGGTGGTTTTGGTTTTGGTTCTGGTTAGCTCATTATCGAGCTCAATTGTTTACATATTGATGATTGATGTGTTATAACCAGAGAATTCAGAGGGTTGGAGGAAATCCATGAATTGGGTTATCTGGGTTCGATAGCTTGCCAGCTGTATTGATGGTTGATTCTGGTCAAATTACAGAATTGACGAAATTAGGGATGAACAGAGTATATGTGGAACAAGAACAACATCGATCAAGGGAAAGGAAGATTTCATTGGTTAATAGGTAAAGAACTTAATTATACTACATTGAATTGGTATTGTTAATATGATTGTACTGTGAGGTGCGTTATTAAATGGAGATGTTGAATGTGAATGATAGTTTGGTTTGGGCGGATGAACAAAGGTGAATGGGTGAGTTGTTCTGGTGTAGTCTGGAAAGATGGAATTCAAGTTATAATAAATGGAGTTGAATGGATAGATGATGGGGATAAAATGTATGAGATTGACATTGTTATGGAGACACGAATGAATGCATGAGTGGTGGTCAATTGAAAGTATATGATTTTATGAAAATGGATTAATTGATTATTATGAAAGACAGAATTGAATGTATTTGTGCAAGGAACAAGGTTTAATGAAATAAGGTTTTAATATGGGAATGACACCCAATCATAAATGGAATTCCGTATTCGGAAATGATTGTTCAAATGGACTTGGAATGATTTGTTGAGTGTTATGAAATTAAGTATATTATTTTAACACTCAGTTATTGTCGGACTAGGGACTCCAGTTAGCCCGAGACCGAAATTGTGGTGGTGGTGGTGTTGGCCTAACGTGATGAGCGAGAACAAGCTCCGAGATTCCAGGTAGGGAAACTTGGGACTCTCTCGGTTAGTATTTTCTCGTATATATCGAGTAAATAATAATGCATGGCTAGAGTTCTTTATGAATTTGAATGATTTGATATTTCATATGTCATGCGTGTTTTCAATTATATTTGATATTGTGATGACCTAAGAGTGAGTGGAGCATAGTGACTACCTTGGGTTTCGATCCCCTAAACCTCCGGAGGGGCTGTACGGACGGAATAGTGTCTGACATCCTTTGAGATGTGGCACTAGATCTAGGCGGTATAGCATTAAATGGACACTCTTGCTACTTCTTACCAGTTGACGAAGATATTAATCTTCGGTAAGAACGTAGTTGGCTAGATTGATCGGTCATCAGGTTTTATAATCACTTGAGTACTCATCTTGTTTCCATTTTATTTATTATTAAGAAATGGTTTACTGTTTTCCTTGATATATTTTACATACTGGATCCAATGAAATATATTTAATGATTTTTAAATCTAGCCGGGGTGAATTACCCTACTGAGCAGCGAGGACGAAAGCTCACCCCTACAATAGTTTTGGATGCAGGTACTGTGCACTGGAAACGGGACAACGAGGGATTGAGCTGGGTGTGCGTACTTGTTATAATCGGATATTCGTTTTTCGAATATCAGGTTCTGGAGTTATCCATTTATTCTCATTGTATCATTTCATTTATTTTGGAACCTGTTGACCATTTAACTTGTTCATGGTCAATAATGTGCTTTACCACATGAAACTCATCCATGAACTCATATTTCGATCCGGTTATTTAATTTGAAAATTGGATTTAAATCGTTTTACGATTTCCAATTGTTTCACCTCTATTCAAATTAAATATGTTTCCGCATCGCGTTCTAAAAACAATTCCCATAAATGCCTTGCGTTTCTTTAAAGTATAAGTTAGTAATCTAGCTTGTATTTTTAAGGATTCGCGGCACTGTAGCGTGCTTAAATTGAAGAGGTGCAATTTGGGGCGTTACAGAAAGTGGTATCAGAGCATTCCTTAAATTCATGTTGAGTTTCTTGAAATCCCATTTTCCGTTTGAAAATTTGATATATCATTCAGTTGACTTTGAAATCATTTCATTGTGCGGTCAAGACAATTTCTTGTTGCTTACTCTTAATTGACTTCGTGTTCTTGACCTTGACTTTCTTAAAGTCGTATTTGTCTCTTCAGAAGTTTAAAGTCACATTATTTTGAACAACTTTGTTGTTGGCTTCGTGTTTGTGACTTGTTGCTTGTTGAGCACTTGAGCTGAGCATTGAATTCATTGTGTGGACTCACTTTTAATTTTTATTTGTTCATTTCGTGAGTCCGGTTCAATTGGTTATTCATTGTTGGACTTGGTTATTTTGATTCATTTCGTGTTAAGTCCAATGATTGTTTGTTGGTACTTTAATTCTTTGGAATTGAGTGAGACATTTGCCACCCAAAGCTCCTCCACAGTGCACAGACCGCGGCTAAGGTTATTTGGACCAGTATGTAGTAAGAAAGAATAAGCAAGTACAGGTATGTACACGCTAAACTTGGAATCTTTGGATTTACTTGTTATTGCTTATGGAATTTTCCATTATTGTTTTATCCGAGATAAGTGAATGTTTCCTTCAAGTGTGAAGGTTTGGTATTGAAATTAAATTGTGAAGGTTGTTGCGACTTCTTAAACGGTGAAGTCATGCATGTTCAGTTGCTATGTTTTCTGAACATTTGTTACGAAATTCAGAGTTGAGATATCGTCTGAGGAAGACTCCTCAGAGTGTTGTGGGCAAGCGGACTTTTGATTTCCTCTGTCCACAGAACTAGATTTGAGCCACATGTGTTTGCTTGGACTTAGAGCAAAAAGAAGTTGACTGTGCATCAATATACCCTCCCGGTTGAGATGGTTCGTTGGGAAAATCAAGATGTGGCGGAAACAGAAACTGCAAAACAAAAAGAGAAATGTTACATCGACGGTTTTCATTCCGATATACGTGCACCGTATATCTTAAGGTGATTTCTATAGTCCACGTCACTTCATCTTGTTTTGGTGTGACTTGTGACTTTCGTTCGAGGTTCGACATTTAGGCATTGTCAATCTTCGCATTTAACTAAAGCGTTGTTAAGTTACTTGCTTTGGTTGGTTGGAAGAATGCTTCCGTGAAGTTGTGTCTGCTAAGCTTTGTGTTTTAAAACGTGTGTTATAACTTTTAGATTTGAGTTACGTTCGGTTACATTTGTTCGTGGATTACGAGAAGAATTAGATTTTGGTCTTTCTCGGCTCTTGATCGAGAATACGATGCAAGGAAAGGAAAACGGTTTGACTACGATGTCAAACATTACGTAGTGCGTGTGTGGTGAACGTTGTTTGAAAAAGTTGTTGCTTCAGACGGTTGTTGCGATCATTAGTTCGTGGAACAAAGACTACGTCACGAGTTTGTTGCTGCACGAGAAGAAGCGTAAAGGATTTCTTCGGCACTCATGAGCTATCTAGTGTTCGGTGATCCTCGAATTTCGCCACGTTTTCTTGGAACGTAATGTAAAGAACTTGGGTTTTAGTTCTGTTGTATGCTACTTCGATAAAGAGACGATCAACAAGAGGTAGTTCTCAGAAAGGTTGGTAATGAATTTATGGCAGGTGGAAAAGTTAAAGGAAGGTCACTAAGTGCGTTCACTTAATTATGATAGTTCACTCGGGTTAGGGCCCGACTGGCCAGCGGATCCCCCTGACGCATACCGAGATGGAATGTCGGTTAATTATTGAACGTAAATTGTGACAAGGTAGTGATTATGATTTCTTATTTGGAAATAAAGGGAATTACCATAGAACTTCCATTTGATGTTTTTGAAGCGGTTCACAGTCTTGACATGCTCATCTGTGGTTAAGGTTAGTAAGATTGTTTAACCTTGGTAATTTAATATTGTAGTGACTATTCAGTGAACCCTGGCATGATTTGTAATTTTCGTTTGTGATGCCTTTGTTGGGTTCGAGTTTATATCTGAATAGTTGGAGTTGAAATTGTTCCGAGAATACCGAAAGTTTGTGAAAGTAAAGTGAGCAAGTCTCAGAAACTGAAGTGTGTGTTGTCACTGGACAATTGTGGCGCACATGTTATGGGCACAGACTTAGTAGTGCCGGTGAGAATATTTGAATTGTGTTATTAATTCAATCTGATTATCTGATAGATTGGATTAATATGTTTGATTCTTGTACACTCTTTTCCCGGTGAATGATTTGCTTTTGAGCAAAATATACTTTTGGGAGAAGTAGAGTGTGAAATACGTGGTAAGTAAGACCACGAGTTGTGATGTCTTAAATAGGCAGAGTTTTTACAATGGTTGTGTGAGCATGCCCGAAAATTCAATTTGGTGACTGTTGTGTAAGTTAAAAGATTAGTCACTGGAAAGATGGCACCACAAGGTTGGTAGGCCATTGAGCATAATTGATTCGAAATTGGGGCTATGTCTCGGACCATTGGGATTTGTTGAATCTCATGTATATGAGATATACATTACATGATTGATCTGCCTGATAACATGTTATATCCTTTGAAAAGGATCAGATTATAATACGCAACACCATCAGTGACTAAAGATTTGTAAGTGGGTGACTGGAGTCCGACATTTTAATGTGTTCTTGATATAAGGAAATTTCGAGGACGAAATTTTCTTAAGGAGGGTGGAATGTGAGACCCCGGAGAAATTAATAGAATTGATTTGGAGTTAAACGAGATTAAATTCGTAATCTCGGTTAATATCAAAGAGTTCGGGAATTTTCCAGAAATTATCTTTTTGTCGTAACGTCGATTTGAAGACTCGAGAATGAAGTACACGTCACGACGAGTACGTGGGAATTTTCGGGGTATTTTTCGGATACCCGAGCTAATGGTTTTGATTTTCAGAAGTTTGGAAATTAAGGAAATTGAGGCGGTTTGATCTCAACCGTTGATCAAATCACTATTCAATCTGGGCCGTTGAAAATAATCAAAAGTAATGGGAATAAATACCCATCAGTTTGACCAAAGAGGCCCAGAACCATCGATCCGTTTCTCTCCTCCGTGCACCGTCGAACCGACTTCCTTCTCCGGCCGTTTCACGGCATGAAACCGGTCTCAAAAGCTTCGTATGATTGAGACGAAGACGATGGTGTCCTTTTCTCACTGAACTGTCAACTGTAGAAAGAGAATCGAAAGGAGGAAGCTTCTGCAGTTCCGATGGACTTCCGGCGATTCCGGCCACGGCGGCGGAAGAAACATGTGGCTTTGGCTTCGTCTCATCCTCGTCGATCATTACTCGGTGATTTCTAGTCCAAACGGTATCTCACGGTGTCAGTTTGAAGCCGGAAAGCTTTGGCAGTTCTTCTTCATTTTCCGGCGTGTTTCCCGGCGACTCCGGTTGTTATTTGGGACAAGTGAGGTATTAATCTTCATCAGTTTATCAAGCTTTACTTGTATGTAATCTTGGATTTCAGTTTTGGTTAAGTTTGTGGAAGTTGGTAATTTTGGGTTATTGGCCAATTCGTCTGTTTACTGTGCAAGTGGTGGTTTTGGTTTTGGTTCTGGTTAGCTCATTATCGAGCTCAATTGTTTACATATTGATGATTGATGTGTTATAACCAGAGAATTCAGAGGGTTGGAGGAAATCCATGAATTGGGTTATCTGGGTTCGATAGCTTGCCAGCTGTATTGATGGTTGATTCTGGTCAAATTACAGAATTGACGAAATTAGGGATGAACAGAGTATATGTGGAACAAGAACAACATCGATCAAGGGAAAGGAAGATTTCATTGGTTAATAGGTAAAGAACTTAATTATACTACATTGAATTGGTATTGTTAATATGATTGTACTGTGAGGTGCGTTATTAAATGGAGATGTTGAATGTGAATGATAGTTTGGTTTGGGCGGATGAACAAAGGTGAATGGGTGAGTTGTTCTGGTGTAGTCTGGAAAGATGGAATTCAAGTTATAATAAATGGAGTTGAATGGATAGATGATGGGGATAAAATGTATGAGATTGACATTGTTATGGAGACACGAATGAATGCATGAGTGGTGGTCAATTGAAAGTATATGATTTTATGAAAATGGATTAATTGATTATTATGAAAGACAGAATTGAATGTATTTGTGCAAGGAACAAGGTTTAATGAAATAAGGTTTTAATATGGGAATGACACCCAATCATAAATGGAATTCCGTATTCGGAAATGATTGTTCAAATGGACTTGGAATGATTTGTTGAGTGTTATGAAATTAAGTATATTATTTTAACACTCAGTTATTGTCGGACTAGGGACTCCAGTTAGCCCGAGACCGAAATTGTGGTGGTGGTGGTGTTGGCCTAACGTGATGAGCGAGAACAAGCTCCGAGATTCCAGGTAGGGAAACTTGGGACTCTCTCGGTTAGTATTTTCTCGTATATATCGAGTAAATAATAATGCATGGCTAGAGTTCTTTATGAATTTGAATGATTTGATATTTCATATGTCATGCGTGTTTTCAATTATATTTGATATTGTGATGACCTAAGAGTGAGTGGAGCATAGTGACTACCTTGGGTTTCGATCCCCTAAACCTCCGGAGGGGCTGTACGGACGGAATAGTGTCTGACATCCTTTGAGATGTGGCACTAGATCTAGGCGGTATAGCATTAAATGGACACTCTTGCTACTTCTTACCAGTTGACGAAGATATTAATCTTCGGTAAGAACGTAGTTGGCTAGATTGATCGGTCATCAGGTTTTATAATCACTTGAGTACTCATCTTGTTTCCATTTTATTTATTATTAAGAAATGGTTTACTGTTTTCCTTGATATATTTTACATACTGGATCCAATGAAATATATTTAATGATTTTTAAATCTAGCCGGGGTGAATTACCCTACTGAGCAGCGAGGACGAAAGCTCACCCCTACAATAGTTTTGGATGCAGGTACTGTGCACTGGAAACGGGACAACGAGGGATTGAGCTGGGTGTGCGTACTTGTTATAATCGGATATTCGTTTTTCGAATATCAGGTTCTGGAGTTATCCATTTATTCTCATTGTATCATTTCATTTATTTTGGAACCTGTTGACCATTTAACTTGTTCATGGTCAATAATGTGCTTTACCACATGAAACTCATCCATGAACTCATATTTCGATCCGGTTATTTAATTTGAAAATTGGATTTAAATCGTTTTACGATTTCCAATTGTTTCACCTCTATTCAAATTAAATATGTTTCCGCATCGCGTTCTAAAAACAATTCCCATAAATGCCTTGCGTTTCTTTAAAGTATAAGTTAGTAATCTAGCTTGTATTTTTAAGGATTCGCGGCACTGTAGCGTGCTTAAATTGAAGAGGTGCAATTTGGGGCGTTACATCTAACCTTGTGTAGCCCCGAATGCTCTTCAAGTGATCCCACCTCAAGCTTCTCCGATTGATCGAACTTCACCGCGTGAATCCTCCAACCGCAAGACACCGACTATGCAAGTGTGTGTGTGTATGTATGAATGAATTCAATTCAATTAACACAAGCAATTCAACAAGGAACAATTGCTTGTATTAACCAAACCGAATTGAAAAGCCTTGAATATGATTCAAGGGTTTGTTTAACTAATCACAAGGATCATTAGCTAAACAAACAAACAACAAAGAAGATTGAAACAAATGATTCAATCCTTCAACTCAGCAATTCAACAAGGAACAATTGCTAGAGTTGAATAGAATCTCCTAAATCCTATACATAGGCTAAACTAGCATATAAATGCAAATCAAAGTGTTTAGCAATGGATTATAGATGGAGATTAAGATGAGGAACCTACAACATGGAACTAGGATCACTCACAATACCAAAGAACTCTCTCAAAGTGTATTTTCGACTATGGGGAAAGAGTTGACCGAAATGAAACACAAGGGTTCAATTTATAGAAAACAGCCCAGTAGCATTTGCGATCGATCGCACGATATTTGCGATCGATCGCACAGTGCAAAATGAGAAGACAGAAGCTCCTGGAAGTGCGAAACCCTTGTTTGCGATCGATCGCAGAATGTCGTGCGATCGATCGCACAAAAAGTCCCAACGGACATATTTTTGAAATGCAACGGTCATAAAAATCCAACGGACAAATTTGCCACGTGGTGCGATCGATCGCATGAACAGTGACGATCGATCGCAAGGTATAAAACAGCCTTAAACATAAAGGAATGCTAATCAAAACAAATCTATAAGAAGATCTAGCAATCCTAACATCATAAACTCAAATGTATGAACAAGTGCATACAAAATTTGAGCCGGTCGCGTTGCGACCGGGTGCTTATAAAATAAGCACTCGAAACTTGTGATACAAGACACAAGTGTGGCAATCAAGCATCCTATACTTATGTGATTCACAACATAAGAGAAAGGAAAACAACCTAGATAAACCTAGGACAACAAGGAAGACATAATATGAATGAAATGCATGTGCATATACATGAGTCATACCTTGAGGTGCTTGAACGAAACCTTCGATGACCAATGATCGAAGTCCGGAGAAAAGACCGGATAAGAAAGGCGTCTTCACGAACCATCTCGAGTAAGAACAACCTAAGCCACGACTTCTAATCCCTAAAACAAACTAGCAATGATACAAAAGAATTGCTAATACAAGGGAAGAGGTTTTGTCAAACAGGAGGTATCAACTTAATCCAGGTGAGATTCATTGGACAACGGGCAAGAAAGTATTGAGGTACTTGAAGAAAACTAGAGACTACAAATTAGTGTACATGAAAAGTGACTCATTAGAAGTCGTTGGGTGTTCTGACTCAAACCATGCTGGTGATAAGAATTATTTGAATTCCACTTCTAGTTTTGTTTTTCTCATGGCCGGTGGAGCAATCTCATGGAGTAGCTCAAAGAAAACTGAAGCTACCTTATCTAATATGCAATATGAATTTATTGCATTAAGCCATGCTACTACTCATGCAGTTTGGTTAAGAGATCTTATCAGGTGCACTCAAGTTGTTCCAAGTATAGAAAGACCGATGCCTATTTTTTGTGACAATTATATATGTTGCGGTTTTCTTTGCAAAGAATAACAAATGGTCTTCTAGCTCAAAACAAATAGAGCTAAAAGTTCCTACATGTAAGGAAGAAAACTGAAGAACGAAATGTCATTATTGAAGATATCGGGTCAACAAAGATAATTGTTGATCCGCTAACCAAAACTGTACCAGTTGCGGTTTTCCACAAGCATGTGAAAAATATGAGATTAGTTGATAACTTTAATTTCATAGAATAGTGGGAGTATATCTCCAACTATTATAATGTTTGTTTTTCATTTATGTAGATTTTGGTTTATCTTAGACTGAAGCAATTATGATACAATTGTTTATTTCTCATTGATAATTTGGATATTTGGATGCATTCTCTATTTTGCAATTGCTTAAAGAATATTCTCTCGCCCCATTGAGAGATAGAACAAACTACAGTCGGAGAGAGTTGAAGACTTTGTCTTATCGAATCCTTGCTTGAAGACAATGACCTTTACATGTATTTTGATCCTAAAACATTCATGCTCATATTCACTATGTATTTGTATCTCTTTCTCTATGCAAATTATGGCATGTTCATATTCTAATATGATTTGACACTTGTGCCAGAATGAGTCATGATTGTAACTCATAATCACACAGTACCTCTAGTGTTGCGACAGTTTTGGGAGCTAGAGTGATCCCCACTTAGTGCACCCGATCACGTACTCTTCACTGCTACAGATTCAAGAAGGACACCAGAAGTTTACCTCTGACGACAGACTCTTCCACTCCTGATGAGATGGTTCCTATGGAAATGAACTACTTGGTTCAAACATGCCTCAGTCAATGTAAGGAACCTACCAAGGTGCGGATTCTGCGCAGGGGATAAAAAATTGCAATCCATGATCGCACCACATCCATACTTGAAGTAGAGGTGATAGGAGATCTTGACGCCACGTGTGAGGAGAATATGAGCTAGTTTGGGTGTACAGTGTATGGATGATGATGGCAACCAGAACTGCATGGTCTCTCTCTCTCTTTCTATGCATGCTTAACAACAAACTTGGTTACATACTATTGTTTTGTTGGTTACCTACAATATATATAATATTGGAACGATGGTACGATTCTTCTTGTTAGGAAATTACGCAGATATAGAATGAAAATTCAACAACTCATTCACGACAAAAATAATGTGTAGAGAAAATTTAGAGAAATAGAGAACACCAGAAATTTAACGTGGTTAGGTGATGTGCTTACGTCCACGGGGCAAGGCAACAACAACAACAAAGTAATTTCTACTATATGCAATAACAAGTACACCAAGAGTAACCAACTTTAAGTACAACACACTTGAAGGAAACACTCTCTCAGACTCTTTGTTTTGCTACCTCACTCACTTACACTCTCTCTTAGAGTGACTGTCACATTTTCTCTATATACACAATTCCTCACACTTACTTCTACCGGATGGATGAAGAACCTGCCTTTTTATAGGCAAAGAAAGAAAAACTTAGCTGCCCATGCTAACGTTGACAATGATGAGTGGTTGGGATATTAAATGTCTTTAGCTCATCTACTCCAACCAGTTGGCAACCACCTTATTTAATAGTCCATCATGATTATTGGTCTAGAATATTAACACTTTTGTAAGTTTTTTTTACTGAGTTTCTTATGTACGTTGTGCATATATAATTTTCTTTATTATCAATATATTAGTTTGTTATGTTATTTTCTGGTGATGGATACTATATAGATATTGGAGGAGAAGGGGAATAGAGTTAAGGGCTATGTGAGGAGATTCAAAGCAATATGGCATCACGTTCTCTGGACGGATCAATTTTATGATACGTTAGGGCTGAGGGTTATGGATCAGTACAACTATGTGAAGGAGGGTTGTTCCCCGAAAATTGGACATCCGGGGAAGAAGACAACGAGGATGAGGAGAAGGAGGAGGGGGCTCATGGTGGCAAGTGAGTGAGTGAATTTGTATTTGAGTAACATACTAGGTTGTTGTTATGTTATGTTCTAACTGTTTTCTTAAAAGTCTCGTTTTAATTATAATGTAGCTTGTTTGGTGTTGTTTTAATGATAGATGGATGGATCACTATGAATGTTTGTTTTATTTAAATTTGTAACGGATAATGATGGATTTGGTAACCCATGCACTTCTCCTAATTTCGGTTAGCTTAGCCTAACTGGAAGTGTTTAATTAATTAACCTCATTTAGAGTTGAAGATGTCTACTAAAGCAACACGTACTAATTTGTAGTGGAAACCTCCCAGACCATGTTGATTAAAAGTCAATATGGATGGTGCATAAATGGCGATAAACACACCGGTGGTGTAGGGATCGTGATACGATATGAGGAAGTTTCACTTGTTGGTTGTGCATTTTCAATTTAACCATGTTTTAGGTTATGATCATATTGAAGCATTGGCTGGAAGACTAGTTGTACATGTGGTTAGCGAACATGATCTATTTCCTGTAACTTTTGAGAATGATTCCATGATTGCTGTTCAGGTTCTCTCTTAGGTTGTTCCATAAGTCTCATTTAGGATGTGTGCATGACGACATGCAAGATGTTCTTTTGCATCTCCCTAGTTCTTTTTACACCACTCATTGTTTAGCTCATTTTGTTTTATCTTCTTTAACTTCTTGCTCTCGGTCAACTATTCCTCTGTGGTCTGTCCGTGAATCTATGTTGACTGATATACTTTAATCATATGATTAATAAATAATCGGTCGTCTTTTGCTAAAAAAAACTAATATGAATTAGTCACTTATAATATATAAATTTTAATTCAAGTGATTTGGTTCGGTTTTTGCCAGCTTATCTTAAGAACTAATTGAAAACCACACCGCAAGTGTCAGTTCTCTTTTAATAACTAACCGGTCGGTTCGGGTTAAATGTTTGGCGGTTCAATGCAATTCATCATTTTGTTTTTGGGTTTGTCGATTTTCATTACCACCCATTTAAATGGTTTAATTTATACACCAAAATATGGTCTCATACTCTTCGGAAAGAAACGACCATGGAAAGAAACGACAAAAGACGTCGCTGAATCTGACCCGTACCAATAACTCCGCGAAGGAAAGAGAGACCGTCGATCAGAGATGTGGACAGCGAATGCTGTCGATGAAATTGCACTAGACGGCGGCTAGGTTTAGAGAGCGTTGCTCTCATCTTGGTTCTCCAAAAATTTTATCTTCTAATGAACGGTTAGATAACTTGTATGTTGAAAATTTAAAATATTACGTGATTTTTATTGTAAAGTTCTCACTAGAGTGAGCCCCTATATTATTTTTCATAAAAAAAAACACTAATAATGGAAAACATACCAAAAAAATAAAGGGATTTAATAATTTTTGGACCTGGTACTGTTTTTTTTTTAGTAGTGGCGGCCGTTGAAGATTCTTTTTTCATAAATGAACATGTTTGGATGCAAATGATCCAAACCGCCCTTAATGAATGTCTTAACGCACGCAATGTCTTCAACCCAAGTACGTACAATCTCCCAAAATCCCAAACCCAAATGGGTAAAAACCTCAAATAGTACCTGAACTATTGCGTAAGGTATTTTTAGTACCTACAAATTTTTGTTATCAAATATGGTACCTGAACTATTGTGCCGTTACCTAATATGGTACTTCGCACACAACCACTAATAGTATAAGGGTAAAAAGCTCAAATGGTACCTAAACTATCGTAAGGTATTTTTTAGTACCTACGAATATTTTTTTATATCAAATATAGTACCTGAACTATTACGCCGTTACCTAATATGAAACATTCATTACTTTTCTCGTTAAATTGGCCTACGTGACAAATATTTGAATAGTTGGGGCTAAATAAGCTATGGGCAACACAGTAAGTTATTTTCCAAAGTAATTGTCATAGCTTATTTAGCAACAACTATTCAAATACTTGCCACGTATGCTAATTTAACGAGAAAAGTAATGGATGTACCATATTAAGTAACGGTACAATATTTCAGGTACTATATTTGGTATAAAAAAATTCGTATGTACTAAAAAATACCTTATGCAATAGTTTAGGTATCATTTGAGGTTCTTACCCTTACTATTAGTGGTTGTGTGGACCGTTTTGCCCCCCAAATACATGTCATGTAGGCCAATTTAATAAGAAAAGTAACGGAGGTACCATATTAGGTAACGGCGCAATAGTTCAAGTACCATATTTGATAACAAAAATTCGTAAGTACTAAAAAATAGCTTATGCGATAGTTCATGTACCATTTGAGGTTTTTATCCGACTCAAATTCGGCTTCATAAAAAAAAAAAAAACAATATTTGGGAGTAGGGTTTAAGACTTTCCATTTGTTTCTCTTGCGAGCGAGACTTTAGGTTGTCTTGTTCAGTTGCACTGTTTTGATTGTAGAATCAGAGAAATCTGGATTAAATTTCGCAACAGAGAAAACCCCAAAATCAAAAACCATCCGATGGTGGTGGCGCCGCCGAAATACGTGAGCTCGGTAGGGGATCTGAAACGCAGGGAGTTGCAGAAGAAGAAGGCCAAGTCTGGAGGGTTCGAGTCTCTCAACCTAAGCCTCAATGTCTTCAAAGGAATCAAGCGCAAGGGCTACAGAGTCCCCACACCTATTCAGCGCAAGACCATGCCCCTTATTCTCTCTGGAAACGACGTCGTCGCCATGGCCCGAACTGGTTCCGGGAAGACGGCGGCGTTTCTGCTTCCCATGCTTGAGCGTTTGAAGGAGCACGTCCCCCAGGGCGGTGTTAGGGCTCTCATTCTCTCTCCCACCAGAGACTTGGCGCTTCAGACCCACAAATTTACCAAAGAGCTCGCCCATTTCATGGGTATGTATTTTTTGAAGTTATTTTTATTTCCAGAAGAAAAGTGAGAGGAATGCAATAATTTCAAGTGCCCAGTTGATTGGTTTTCCAGAGTATTGAATTGTAACTAGATCATATAATCGAAATCCGTTTGTTTTTTTTCGCAGATGTTCGTATTAGTTTACTAGTTGGTGGTGATAGCATGGAAAGTCAGTTTGAAGAGTTAGCCCAAAACCCTGATATTATAATTGCAACTCCTGGTAGGCTCATTCACCATTTAACTGAGATTGATGACATGTCACTTCGCTCTGTGGAATATGTTGTTTTTGATGAAGCGGATTGTCTCTTTGGCATGGGTTTTGCTGAGCAGTTGCATAAGATTCTTGCACAGCTGAGTGATAACCGTCAAACCCTGCTCTTTAGTGCAACATTACCTAGTGCACTTGCAGAGTTTGCCAAGGCTGGTCTGCAAGATCCTCGCCTTGTGCGGCTTGATTTGGATACTAAGATTAGCCCCGACTTGAAGCTTATGTTTTTCACTGTGCGACAGGAAGAGAAGCATGCAGCAATACTTTATTTGGTAAGGGAGCATGTTCGTTCCGATGAGCAGACATTGATATTTGTATCCACAAAACATCATGTGGAGTTCCTAAATATCTTGTTTAGAGAAGAAGGCATTGAGCCTTCTGTGTGTTATGGTGACATGGATCACGATGCTCGTTTAATTCAGATATCAAAGTTTAGGTCCAGAAAGACTATGTTGTTAATTGTCACTGATGTTGCAGCCAGGGGAATTGACATTCCATTGCTTGACAATGTTATCAATTGGGACTTCCCCCCAAAGCCTAAACTTTTTGTCCATCGAGTAGGTCGAGCTGCTAGGGCTGGTCGGACTGGTACTGCATTCTCTCTTGTGACATCTGAAGATATGCCTAACCTTTTAGATCTTCATCTCTTTCTTTCAAAACCGATTAGGGCTGCACCTACCGAGGAGGAGGTTTTACAAGATATGGATGGAGTAATGTCCAAGATTGATCAAGCAGTTGCAAATGGAGAAACTATTTATGGGCGTTTCCCCCAAACAGCTATTGATCTTGTTGCAGACAGGGTTAGAGAGATAATTGATTCTTCTTCAGAACTCAGTCTTTTGCTGAAAACCTGCACAAATGCATTCCGCTTGTATTCCAAGACAAAACCCTCACCTTCAAAGGAGTCTGTTAAAAGAGCAAAAGATTTACCTCGGGAAGGGTTGCATCCAATTTTTAAAAATGCCCTGGAGGGTGGAGAGTTGAAGGCATTAGCATTTTCTGAACGGTTGAAGACATTCAGGTTTGCACTACAAACAATGGCTTTTTTGTCTGTATATTCCAAATAATATTTTCAGAAACCATTCTATTCTGTTTGTAGCTAATTACTGTCCTATGAATGATTTATGACAGACCTGAGCAGACAATTCTAGAAGCTGAAGGGAAAGCTGCTAAATCAAAGAATGTGAAGGTAAATCTCTAGTTCTCCACTTTATGACTTCAGGAGTAGATTTCATTTGTTGGCCAACTGTCTTGTCTTGATCTGTTGAAGAACTTTCTTACTGGCGATCAAAATGTTGGGTTTTTCTAAATCTTCTGATTATATTCTAAACTCACATTAGAGGTGGTGGATTTTACTTTGTTGCATTGTGATTTATTCTTCTAGTAACCTACTTGTGTTCTTTGATTATTAAATTAACAAACCCAAACGTCGGAAATAAATGTTATATGCATAAGAAAGAGATTGTTTTACTATTTGGAAGGTGATACATACTCTGTTCATAGTTGGATGGGTTGTTTTTATAGACATTGCTGTTTTACTATTTGGAATGTGATACCATTGTGCGTAATGTGGTGCTTATGTTAAAAGAAGTGAGGACCTTTTAGATAGCAAGATGATGTAGGACAAAGCTGGGGAGGGTGTGAGTGAATATGGTGGGATTAGAATGAAAGAAATATTAAGAAATAGAACAAGTTTAGGGAACTGAGAAGGTTTAGGGTAGTTGCAATTGTAGGGAAAACAGCGATGGGGGAAGAATGTTTAAAGGAGAGATAGCCTTATTTATAGGGGTGTGAGATCTGAACTCTAAATTGGTAAAATGGTTGAAGCAGCATATTGTTGGTAATTGTTTTTCTGCCTCTGGCATCTCTTTTGCCTGAATTTGCTGTTTCAGTTTGGTATTTCACCTCTATATAATGCATTAACATTTGGAATCACTTCTGCCTTCTTTTGTAGTTATGTGTTATAATATATGCATTTCTTCCTAGAACTTAATTGTTACTATTGTCTTTCCCATCCTCAAGTTGTGTTTGTTCTCTCTTCCCCAAAGCTTCTAGTACCTCCCTAGTCATGGCATTTCCTCTCCCTCTAAATCTATGTTTATGCTTCAACGAAATATGTTTGCACGAAATAACTTGTGCTCTGTGCAAGATGATGTCAACTATTTGTTACGTGTTTCTTTTTGACTTCTCATTCAGATGTGATCTTATATGGTTTAAGATTTAAGTATGTGGATTTTTGCAGGGTCCTTCTCGTCAGTGGGTTGATGTAATGAAGAAGAAAAGAGCTATTCATGAAGGGATAATTAATTTAGTGCATCAGCAACATCAGCAACTTCAGCAACATTCTAATAATCACGTGGAAGAGGTAAGTTCTTCACTGTAGTAATATCTCTATATATATACATATATATTTTTTTAAATTGCTACCTTGACGAAAGCTTTTATAATAATCACTCAAAACATTTTGCTGCAAACAACTTTGTTGATACCGTCATGAAATGTTTATTGTGCATGCAACGAGGAGTTTCTGTTGTCTGCTTAGTTATTAACATGGTGACAAGTTCTATGTTTTTCACTGCTTAGTAGTCTTATTTAATGGGAGTTTATTTGGAAACCACATATTAGCCTTGAGTTATTGTTTTCTTTACAAACCAAGGTGAAATAGATAGGGAGTTTTACTACTGTGGATCATCTCTTAAGTTAGGGTCAATTTGGAAAAAAACTAATTCTGCTGTATATTTTTAGCAAGTTCTCTTTTGTTTGAGCACAAAGGTACATGTTAGGGTTTGCTTTCAATACTTTTATGGGTTCTTCCCCGGATTATTTACTGTGTAGTGGGCTAAATGAATTTTGTGTACTTGCAGGAAGACGAATCTGAGATTACTCCTTTAAACAAAAAGAGAAAGAAAGGTAGTCCTGTAGTCCAGTATTATCGAGTTGAACCTCTCTCTCTCTCTCTCTCTCTCTCTCTCTCTCTATATATATATATATATATATATAAATCTATCACATATATTATGCTCACTTAATATTTTTGAAGTTGAAAACTTAGAAACAGCACTTGTTAGAATTTTGTCATCTTTAATGGGTAGAGTTGCAAAGTAATTTACTATAATGATATAATCTACTATGGTAACTAGGTCAAAGGTGTGTGCCTGTATAATCTGCAGTTTTCTCGTTATATAGTTTGTCTCCATTGTGCTCCTTGGTAATATGATTTTTAATTGATAATATGAGTGATCCTGAAACCTACTTTTATAATTAGTCCTTATCAATGATAATAGTCCATTGTAAGTCTATATATGTTTGTCTGCGGCCTATTGTAAATTACTTGTTTTTTGGTTTAGAGGTGTCGAAAGGCCCAAAAAAAAGACAGAAAAACAAACAACCCTTTAGGCTATTGAAGTTTATTGTTCTAGTTATTGAACTGTTTAGTGGAAATTTTTATCCCCTCATAATTTCAAATGAAAAAAGAATTTATGTTATAGGAAAATAAGGTGAGAACATGGTGAAAGACCCATTTTCCTTGTTATCCCAATTTTCTGAAGCATCTTAGGATTACTCTGCTTTTCAGGAACTCTATAAATTTCAAAAATTGAAGATTCTCATAGGAAATTGAATTTCAATTATCTGTGGAAACTTATTCAGTTATTTCTGGAAGAGTATCAATTGGTAGAACCATTGATAAAAGAAAGAGATGCTGTATAGTGATCTACTGACATATTCTTCAGAATCATATCTATCTGCAGGATTAATTTGGAAAAACAGTAGGAATATGCAAGAACAAACACTTTTTATTGGAAGCATTCCTCTAATGAAGTCTTCGGGAACTTCTATAGTAAATGGTATATACAGAATTGTGATCCGTACCTATCTGAGAAAGTCAAAGGAAGATGGATCATAGGGAAACAAAAAAGATATCCATCTTAAGTAAAAGCTGAGATGGGAAAAGAGACCTGCTGCCTTTGAAAGAAAGGACATACTCATTTAATTGTCTTTTACCCTCATTTTTATACTTGTTAGGGAGTGATTTACTTATTTATTTACTTTTTGAATCATCAGATTTTCTGCACATTTATTTAGATTATTAATTCTTTTGTTGTCTTCTCTTGGATGCTAGAATCTTCGGGCTCTAAAAGGAAGGCAACAAGCTTCAAGGATGAGGAGTACTTTATAAGTTCCGTACCCACAAATCATGTAGGTCATCTAACTTTTAACAAGTTACTTATTCTGATATATTGCAATATGAAATTCTTCACCTGGATTTTAGAGTGTCGATAATTTGTTGCATCAAATAGTTGTGTGCTTTAAGTTGTGGTTTTTGGATCACAAAAATTGGAACCTGGCTGACCTTTTGGACTTATCCTGCTATTGTTGTCCAGCATACAGAAGCTGGACTCTCAGTGAGAGGGAATGAGAACTTTGACTCTAATAGGTAATATTTGATTCTTCTGTAATCTCTTCCAAATCAGTAAAAACTTCAACCCAAGTTTATCCGCTATGTCGCTCATCTATCCTGATTATTTTTGTCAAGATTAGATATGATCCCATTTGGTTTGGCGCCAGTTGACCCCATTCGTCTATGTAGGTTGGAAGCGGCTGTTCTAGATCTAGTTGCAGATGATAATGCGGGCATGAAGAAACAGAAATCTGTATTTCACTGGGATAAGGTACTTTGAATACTAATATTATTTTCTTATTGTTATTTTGTTTTAACTATTTTTTTCTAACCTCATCGAACTGATGGGTGGCAGAGGGGGAAAAAGTACATAAAGCTAAATAATGGCGACCGAGTGACTGCTAGTGGCAAGGTAATTTTTTTTTACCTACTTCGTCATCCATAATTGATTTTACTTTTTTTTTCCTCGACTTGTTAGCCTTTTAGTTTCTGAAAATAATATAGCATCTGTTTAGGATGTTGTCTTTTTTCTTCTTTTATTTCCATGGTGTGTTCTGCATATTGGACATGCTATTCTGAAAGGATGCATACAATTGAAGTGGATTCTTTAGTTGTTGTATAAAAATCCATATCATATACCTGAGAGATAATAATGAACAAGACTTTTATATGGTTTCAAATAGGTTATTGGGTCTAGTAGGGGCTTTGTACTTTAGTTGGTTTTCTTTTTCATGCGAAAAGGAAATATTAACCTTGAACGGAAGGTGGACCCATCCTGGTGAATGTTGTAAGGTAGTCCAAATAGAGATGGGCATTTGACAAATAGTTGGTGTCTATTATATACATCTCTATGACACCGTAATATTATTGTACTCATTAGTATAAATTATTTGCATTGTCTTTAGTATTCTTTCTTTTCTCATCAATGTCCTCATTAACAATAATCAACTAAAATTGTGATGACTATTGCTCCTGTGGGGATGCCACATAGTGGTGACCGGTGAGTATATTAATCAAACCCCAAATAATTTTAGAAGTGTAAATTAAACACAATACCCAAATGAATTCACATCAACCCAAAACCGCAGTTGATATCTAACTAGAAAGACCCACACTAAGACAAACAAAATTCATATAATAACTATTACATTCAACCTCAGAACTAAAAGTAGCCGCAACCCTATTTGAATCTCTTCACATAAAGCAGCAGAAAATTGGTAGAGAGCTTAGTAGGGATCAAGGATGAGGTTGGAGATTGAGGTTACTTGAAGGCTAAAAACTTTAAAACAACATCAAAGTTGAGTCCTTGTTGGGGTTGCTGTGACATTGATGGAGAAGTGTCGGACCCTGATGTAGAGCATGAGTAATGTCAAGAGGGTAAGGACAGTGACTATTAGTTTTGTCAGCTAAGTTAAAAAGTGTTAAAGATTCTTAACACTTTTGACATCACATGTTTTTATTGATTCATTCAAATTCGTCATCATTGGTGTAGAGCATGAGTAATGCCAAGAGGGTAAGAGGACGGTGACTATTAGTTTTGTCAGCTAAGTTAAGAAGTGTTATAGATTCTGAACACTTTTGACATCACATCTTTGTATTGCTTCATTCAAATTCGTCATCACTGGTGGGTGTTCTGTGTTTTTGTCGGATATGCAAGGTCTAAGTGACTCAAAATTATGCTAAACTTTATGGGTGTTTCATAATAAACTCTTCATTATTTTGTTTCATTGTATTTGAGAGCTGCTAGCTGCAACAATTATTGTGCTTATGTGATTTCGCAGAACTTAGTGTGCTATATTTTCATGGTGTACAGGTAAAGACAGAGAGTGGTGCAAAAGGAAAACTTGAGAAAACTGGAATATACAAGAAGTGGAAAGAACGTTCACACAATAAAGTATCTTTCAAAGGAACTAGCGATGGGAATGCTGAGGAAGCCACAGGTAATGCTCTCTATTTGTAGCTTATGTTATTTTCTATTTTTCCTCTTAAATTTGATTTGATTATTTTTTATTTATCTTTATATAGTTTTGCTGTGGTATAATGTTCTCCATCATTGGGTAGTGCCCGGATGAAAGGATTCAAACTGCTGAAAAGATTTCTTGAATATCAATTCATTATTTAGTCATAATCCTCCTCACCCACCAAAGCGTTTTTGGCTTAATCAATATAAAAGAATTCTTACTATGGTGTATAGTAACATCCTCATGCAAATATATCTTTGATGTGTTTCTATGGTTAGCCGTTGGTGACCTATGATGTTTGGGAGTTTGTTTAGATGAATTTGTTATATGGATAAATGGTATTCGTGTCTATTTGCAGGCAACCGTAGATGGCAGGGGAACAGGGGGAATTCTAGGGGAAGCAGGAAGCAGCACACTGTTCCTAATGCTCATGTGCGTTCTGAAATCAAAGACTTGGAACATATTCGGAAGGAGAGGCAGAAAAAAGCAGATAGAATCTCCCATTTGAAGAGCAAATCTACAAAGGGGGGTAAAAATTTTGGTAAAAATGGAAAAAGAGGAAAGGCAAAGAGGTAAAGAATTGCGTAATACAGCTGTTGTGAGTTTTTCCTTTGCACATTGAGTAAAAATGAGTCTGAGCACCCAATGAAGTAATGGAAGTTGCCGTCTTATTGCCAAGAAAGAGAGAAAATCACTGTACTTGTTATTTGTTATTGTTATCAAATCACTGTACTTGAGAGTTCAACCAATTTTGTACTGCTCAAATGATGGACGCTGTAGTGAATTTTGTTCAGTAGAAAGGTTTTCGTTTAATTGCTTTTCAGTATTATTGTTGAATCTTGATCAGACTCTCAATACTACTTGCAGTCTTAAGCTATACTGTGTCGTTTTGGATGTCAAAAAGTATTGTGAAATTGATTATGGTCTTTTATCCCTGGGACATCTGAACACATCACAACTTTAAGCTTTAAAATTAGGTGTTTTATAATGCTCTGGAGTATTGAAACTACGGAGATTTGAGCGGATGGATTAGTTCAATATGAGGGTACACTGCATGTATAGAACTTTGGCTTTAAAATTGTGAGGAAAATGAATGCACCTTAAGACATGGACCTACACCAGCTAAGAAGCCGACCCACTGTTTCAGTGACAGCGTTGGAAAGCAGATGAAGATATTAAAAAAAGACATGCCCCTATCATAAGCGCCACCATGGGGACAGTTAAAAAAACAACTGTTGCGCTCCCGCGAAAAAGTGGTCTCAAAGCCTTTGTTTATTTTTGAGGAACTGGAAAAGGCAAGTCCTAGTCACTCAGACCATCTCGATCACTCCCTCACACTTTCCTTTCTTTCTTGCTCTTGTTCTTTCTTTTTATGAAGCTTTTCACATTCTCAGCTCTGTGACTGTGGGAGTTGTTCTCAGGCTCGAGCAAGAATGGTCAAAGAAACCGAGTACTATGATGCCCTCAATGTCAGTCCCTCGGCTTCGGAAGAGGAAATTCGCAAGGCTTATTATCTTAAGGTTCATTGTTTTGATGCATTCCTCCATTTTTCTGATTTTCAGAAGTTTGACATGTTGAACATATAATACCAGTTTTGTATTTGTCTTGGTATTTCTGGTAGATCCTGGTTGAGTGATAAATGGGTTGCCTTTCTTCCGCTAATTTGAAGCATTAGGGATTGGTAGTTCAGTTGAAGGGGAATTTGATCGAGATCGATTCTGAAGACTACGAATATTTAGTTTTCAAATTTTTTGGGTGGTTTTATACTTTCTTTTGTCAAATCTTGGTGACTAATATATGTAACTTTGCTTTCTGAACGTTTCCATATACCTTTCTGTGTTATATTGGTGCAGGCAAGGCAAGTTCATCCTGATAAAAATCCAAACGATCCTCAAGCTGCTGAAAGATTTCAGGCAAGTCCACTGGTTCTAATTCTTCTCAGTATAGAGTTCGTTAAAGGCTTTTCGAGGTAAATGGAATTTCAACCCTCTTAGGAATCAAATGGAGTCTAATTAATTATTGGTTAATTTCCACCTTTTTATCCTTCTCTTTCCCTTTTATCCAAGCTTTTCCCTGAAGCATATCTAAGATGGTGACATCTAATTTTTTGCTTTAAGCAACAAAATCAACTCTAATTCATTGCAGCCTTGCCCTGTCATTATTTTTCTTTCAAAAATGGGTTGATACTTGTAAGTTTCTGTGAAGACGCAGGACAGATAGATATGTGTTGTAATGCACATTTGTATGATTGTTCTCGCATGTCGTCATCTGATGAAAATCCTAAGGTTATCAGGTACTTGGGGAAGCCTACCAAGTGTTGAGTGATCCACTGCAAAGAGATGCATATGATCGAAATGGAAAGCATTGCATATCTAGGTACAATGCTTACATACTCTAATGCTAATTGTATACACATGTACACACACAAACACTATTGTCCTATTACAGCTGTGTTACTTGAATTCTTCAATGAATCATGATGCAGTTGCAGATAATTACTGATTCATACGCCTTTAGTCATCTACACTATATTCTTTTTGGCTTCATTTCCTGAAGTTTCTTTCTAACATCGGATTGGAGAAACATACCTTTGTTTAATGTTAACAGTCGAAAATATGTATTATGACTATCATCCCATAGACCCATAGTTCTAAATGCACACTAACAGAAACACAATTTGTTGTGTTTAAAACTCTCTGTACTATTTAATTTGTGCTATGCACAACACACTGAGAAACATTGTTGTATTGTGAGTTCTAAATTTTCTGTGCAGTAATTCTCTTAATTGAATGTCATTGTGTTTTCCTGATATCCTAATAAATCAATGTCTTTCACTCTTTCTTTCCAGGGAAACCATGCTTGACCCTACAGCTGTCTTCGCTTTTCTTTTCGGAAGTGAACTATTTGAGGATTACATTGGACATCTAGCTGTAGCATCAATGGCTTCTTCTCAATTAGCTGGTGAAGGTGACAACCCTGAGAAAGTACACGATAAATTGAAGGCAAGTAATTTCCAGTATCAGTTCACTACATGCATCTTTCTCTGCAGCAAGGCATGCTGTTTATTCATTTACAACAGAAAGAGGCATGCACTGTTCATTGAGATTGAGCTTCTGTATGAGTAAATGTCTGGCTACTTGCACACAATAATAAACTCACATATAGACATAAAATTATTTGGAGTGGTAGAGTTGTAGTGCTTTCACTCCCATGAGGGACTCCAGCTGAATTGACTCTACCACTTTTTGATCATTTCTCTCCGATCTCCTTTACAAAAAAAAAAAAAAAAAGTTAGCATCTTCTCATAAATGGCTTGATTATCATAACTATTCCTTATCATTCGAAGTAACCATGATGGTTATTTTAGGTGTAACTTTAACTTTATGTTATATTTTCCTCAAGTTTTCATCCTTTTATGCGGTTGTTTTCATACATTCTTAACCTCCACTTGGTTGGTTTCCTTTAACCTACAATAGTATGAATCTATATATATAGTGCAGGCTGTACAGAAAGAAAGAGAAGAAAAGCTAGCAAAAGCACTCAAAGATTTTCTTAATCAATATGTGCAAGGTGATAAAGAAGGATTCTTACAACATGCTGAATCTGAAGCTAGAAGACTTTCTGATGCAGGTCAACTATGTTTCATATTGCCTTATTATACTTCCTATATACCACTACAGATGCAGTGGCCATTCTTTTGTGTAGCTCATAGCTCAAAAACTTTATACCACTTAAAATGAAAGATTAATTTCTCATTGCTTACAACTTTACTCTCATTGACTGTATTCACCAAATTTCTAAAAACGAAGACTAAAGAAAGATCGAGTATACCACATTAAAGTATAAATTATGTTGCACGAATAGTAGCTTTCTTGAAATTCTGCCCTATCTTAATCTGCTTCATGCTTGATTCAAGCATAATGTATAAAAACTGAAGATTGTTGATTGGATATATCTTTATATTTCCTCAAGCGATGCAGTTTATAGTAGTATACTTGGCTGCTTTATTTTCTTTGATTATAGTTGTTAGGCAAATGCTAGCATTTTACATTTCTTAAGTTCAAGGAGATATATAGATAAACTTATAATTGAGAAAGTATCTAAATCCTATTACTTTGGCCTTATTTGCTTGCTAATTTCTACTCCTGTTGGTATCCCTTTCTAATTGAACCTGAAAGTTTTATGATAACAACCATGAGACACGTTAATGGATCTGACAGAACATAAACTTGTATATACTGTTGAATGCAACAGACTTTTTATGCATACATTATTGATCGTTTTTTTTTCATTTGACACCCCATCTTTCTTTTGGCTTGTGATGGTTAATTCCATTGGAAAATTACTAATGCATCGGCCTGACTCTGCTTGTGTACTCTACACTTTGTAACTTTTTGAACTTGCAGCCTTTGGAGTTGATATGCTGCACACTATTGGCTATGTATATTCAAGACAAGCAGCGCAAGAGCTTGGAAAGAAAACCATATACCTAGGGGTACCATTTTTGGCTGAGTGGGTACGAAATAAGGGACATTTCTGGAAGTCACAGATGACTGCTGCAAAAGGTTAACGTCATTTTATATTCTAGTAGTTTGCATAGGAATTTCAATTTTTTTTTCCCTAATTATTTTGGAAAAAAATTGAATTCAGGTGCATTTCAGTTGCTGCAACTTCAAGAAGAAATCCGTCAGCAATTTAAAGTGGATGGTAGTGGTGGCCCTGAACATAATGTGGAATCACATATACGCTCAAACAAAGACACATTGTTGAACTCATTGTGGAAATTGAATGTGGTAGACATTGAAGTAACCCTCCTACATGTTTGTCAAATGGTTAGTGGTTTCTTTCAATCAGCAGGATTTTGTTTTTTTTGTTTCATCAAGTAAAAGTTTTTGATGAAACAGATTGTGCACTTGTTTCTCATTGTCTTTGGGGCTAAGTAGATTATAATTGGTTTCGAAGAATTCTGCCCAAAAGGTTAGCTGGAGATTCTTCTCATGATTCAAAACATGATTTCAGGTGCTACGGGAAAACAATGTTCGAAAGGATGAACTTAGAGCTCGTGCTTTGGGGCTAAAGCTTCTCGGAAAGATATTTCAGGTCTGCAATGTATTACAGTCCTCTGCAGAACTATATGCATTCTTCAATCTGCATCTTGATCAATCCTACACTTAGGAAAACATGATCTCAAAAGCTCCTGCATGTGGCATGCCTAAAAATACCTTCTGAAGTTTTAGTTGATACCAAGAAATGAATTTTCTGGTTTTATATGTCAGTACTAAGTAGAAGGATGTTAAGTGTTTAACATGGGAATAATGTGAAATCGATTGAACTTAGGTGTTATACAAGTTCTAGAATTTTTTTTTATCTAATCAATGGGATGCTGATTGCTAACACTAGAACATTTTATGGTATAAGGAGACACGAAATGGTGGAACTTCAAGACGGAAAGGTGATGCTGACATAGATGATGATGATGGAAGTAGCTCTGATAGCAGTAGCGGAGAGGATTCACCACGACGGCTTTCATATAGAACTCCTTTTCTCACTCAGGCATGTTATAAGATTCTATACAGTAAGGTACATATTATTTTCATGTCGCTACACACATGTAGTTGATATGTTCTTTTCTTTCTTTTACTTGTAGGGCATTGGAAGACTCTTCAGATGCCTCTGTAATCCAGCATTTGATGTTGATGACGAAGAGATTGTGTACAAAGGCAAATGATGTACAAGTTATATGTATAATACACAGTCATCACAAACATTATGTTGCATTTTTCTTTTTTGGTTTGTTGATTCCCCTCAAACAATTGGGGAAAGAAGAAAATTGTAATCCTACTGGCTAGTTCTTCAACATGTATACAATATCAGAAAACTTTCCCTTTCTAAAATTCTTCAGCCATAAAAGTTCCACAAATATTCGACACTTGTTTAAATATGTCATACTCCTGAACGAGGATTTTGCTTTTGAGAGTGATTAAGCGACTTTGGAATTGACTTGTGAGTTTTTCTTATACCGTAAGATATATATGCAAGCTCACCCATCCCATGATGTAAGCGAGATTTGAACCCGTAACCACCACAATGTTAGTGATTCTAAATAGCTAACAGGCCACAGCTCACCGTAACAACATGCTTTGTTACCTAATGATGAAGACTAGCGTAATATGTTCCATAACCTTAATGGACAGTATTGCATAGTTAATATCGACTTCAGTGATATATAATTGTCAGTATGAATGATATGGAACCATTGATTTAAACGTGCCTGCTTGTCTTAGGTCTGTAGTATTCTAGTTGCTTGTGATCATAAGGTCTTCATCTTACTTGACCAAGTTATGCAAATGTTGTCCTCAAACTCTAGATGGTTGCTTGAGTTCTTGGATCTCAAGATTCTAATTCCCAACTTCCCCATCATTAGTCGCATTCAACTTTTTCTATCAAAGAAGCAAAATGAGATTTTGTGTTGGATGGAAAAGAGGCCTGAGCATGTTCTCCAATCTTCAATGCTTGTTTTCATCCGGACACAGGTTACCAAGTTGGAAACACTCATTTCTAACCTGCAAAGGAGAATATGAGAAAACCAACACAAATGTGCAAACCAAATTTGTCTTTGCAGTTGCGCACGCTGCATATAATTAAAATCTCAAACAAATTTAAGGTATTTCTCAAAGTCCGTAGGTTCAAACAAATGGCTGCTGCCCATTTGCAGCCAATCTTTTACATCTCAACATAAACATATGTACTGTGGCTGAGTTTCAGCCCTTCAAGCAAACTCAGAGTTGCCCCAATCCTCATTCCTCAATTCAATGAGCCGAATGAGGAAAAGCGGCGGCTGTGCGGTGGGCCTGGACAGCAGCACAGGCACAATGCACAGATGTCAAGTTCAAACAGCCACTCATGATGAGGGAGTGCCTTCCGGAGCAGGTATGAAGTGCTGGAAAGGAGTCACACACTGCCTGAACAGCAGAAGGGGTGAGTGCCGTGCACTGGCTGATGTTGAGAGTCTTAAGCCCTTCCTCATCATTCCTGCTTTTCCTGGATTCCCACATTGCTGCAGGCTTGTTCTTCACTAGACTCTGGGCCAAAGAATACATTGCCTTGTCTGTAATGTTTTGACAGTAGTAAAGACCGAGGGATCTTAGATGAGGACATCTGTTTGCCAAAGCAACCACACTGTCATCTGCAATAAGTGAATTAAGGCATGAGAAATGTCCACTGTCAAAACATACCACTTTAAATATCTTCGATTGTTTATAACTATATATTGACAGCACATACTAGCGACATCGCTGGCTTATTTTATAGGATATAGACATCAAAATAGGTTTCCAGAAGAATTAACTTATACTAGTGACCTTTTTTCTTATTCGAAAAAGATACAAGCTCCATGTAGAGAACAGGAGAGGTCACCCCTGAGTGATCTAATAAAACTCATGATCAAGACATTAGACATTCAGCTCAAGACAATATGAAATGGCTAGCATAGATCAATCAACAATGGATAGGGACGTAGTGATAGCTCACTCAGAAACAGTATGGCAGAGACTTGACGCTAAGCAACTTGTTATGATATCAGCATTTATTCGTTTGCAATTGATTGATCAATGCATACATGTGCAATGTGAAATTGGTGAAATATGAGTACAACAATCAACTGTAAGATGAGCAAATTTTCTTATCTCTACTGTTTTCAAAATACCTGTTATTTGGACACAGCCGCACAAGTCAACAATTCTGAGGTCAGGGCATCCATATGCCAAACTCATAACTCCAACATCACCGATTTCCTCACACCAACCAAGATTCAGACACTGCAACTCACTGCAGTAACGCCCGATTGCCTGCACATGATTTTTTAATATTGATATAACCATGTTTGTTAAGATACATGAAAAACAACAAATATCTTATATTCACCTGCAATGCCCTATCTGATACAGCTCTGGCACATCCACACAGATTTAATACTTTCAATTTTTGGCAAAAGCCAGCCAGATATTCAAGAGCAATGTCACTGAATGCAGAACACCCGCTGATGTTGAGTTTTGTAAGATTAGGACACCCATGAGCTAAGGCATACAGGGAGCGGTCACTGAGCTTGAAGCTTTTGCTAAGGTCCAGGACCTGCAGATCATGACAGAAGTTTGCAATGCTCTGAACAGCATTATCTTCAAGTTGGGGTTTATCCTGACGTAGTATTAGAGTCTGCAATCTCGTAAACTTAGGAGCAAGAGATAGGACCAAGTTGTTCATGTTCTTGTTACACCTGAAAAAAACAGTTGATAAGAACTAGTTACAATTAGCTTGGCATCAGGACTTTATTTAAAACAATGCACAAAGTTCAAATCGATTCATAAAAGATCCCTAGAATCCTTTCACATCACTCATTTCCTTTCTCGAAACAGAGACAGAGGATTAGCATCTGGGGAAGTTAAGATCCCAGCTCCCCGTCCACAAGCATCGTTTTATGATTTTCCAGAGTTAAAATTTGCTGATTATTAATTTTCTTTGTGAACCTTATTGACTCAGCTATCTAAACAGAGGTTTTCCCTTTGCTTCCTTCCATCTAAGAAAGTTGAGCTCTAACAAAATTGAAGCTATTTACACCTTGGCAAGCTTAAAAATCTGTCCGTTAACCATCATCAGTGTGCTAACATATCTTTCCTTTTTTTATTTGATTGGCAAGGGCAAAGGAAACTGAAAAAATAGACCCAAAGAATAAGTGCCAACTATCACTCGCGTACACTTTCCAACAACATCTCAAACTACCTTGTGAGTTCAGAAAGAGATTATATGCTCAATAATAACAAAACCCAGCCTGATAGTAAACCGATGTGTATATAGAAAGAATATCTAGCAAAACTTATAAGCATCTTATTCTTCCAAATATATCATATTTCAATATCAACAGTTAAATGAACAAATTCTCCTATGAGAACACTGACTTTATGGCACGGAAGAAACAAAGAGAGAGCACCGACTACACACATTTAGGCATACAAATATATCTCCTTTATCATATAGCAGGCAGACTTAAAGTCAGAATATGGATGTGTTTGGGGAAAAAAGCACACTTCAACAAGCACTGAGATGAAAAAAGCATTTCACCAACTCAAAGAAGTGGAAGAAGCCTTGATCTTACAACTAAACAGCACTATCAAGCAACATAATCCGTCTGATCTTGAACACCTTAAAGATTCATTTTCACTTAACCCCTATATACACTCTTACAAATTGACAAACACGATTACACCAACAAGAGAAGACGATGCCAATAATTGACTACGGAAGTTGCAGAGAGCAAAATAAATATGAAATTCTGCAAACCTTAAGTCCATCTCTCCACACAAAACTGTGGGACTTAATACCAACAGGCAATGAAAAAACAGAACAAACTTCAGAAGGGCATATACGGCCACCAGGTGATCCAAACAAATTTGTTTCTTTACATGGATCATCAAACACATTTCTCACTAATATTGATACCACTTCAACAATTCAGGTTTTTTCTCGATGTATAAGAAAGAAATTAACAAATACAAGAAGCAAACGAAGAAAACCAAATAAACCAGCAACACAAGGTTTTCATAGCAAAATCAGAGAGAGAGAGAGAGAGAGAGAGAGAGAGAGAGAGGGCAAAGCATATACCATGAGAGGGAGAGACGAGTAAGGCCCAAGCCAATAGCATCTCTCCAACCACGACAGACTCCAGAAGATATGATCACCGTCTGATCATCGACAAGTGTAAGGATTTGCAAAAGGAGCTCCATGGGAATATCCTTCCAATCAGTGATAACCCTTCCTTCCATTTTCACTTTCCCACCACCAATCATCATCAGCTTCTCAAAGCACAAGTTCAAGTCCTCTGTCTTGAGGTTTTCTTTCCCAACCATTTCAAACACAAAGCCACCGCCTTCGCAAAACAACAGAGAATTCCTTGTTTCTGTCACCAAGTAAAGAGAGAGAAACGTGGATAAGCTGTTACAAATTCCAATACGCCTTATATTCAGAGCCAAAGGTGTATAAAACGACAAGAAACTAGGAATTCTAACACAACAACCATGTGTCAACACCTCAAAAAAAATTTCAGATATGCATCAGACATAGCATAGTGAATCACAATCAAACCCCATCAAGAAAGAAAGAAAGAATGAAACAAACCCATTTATATGTTTTTAAGAGAAATAAATATATGCATAATTTCATCATATAGCAGAAACAATCAAAAGAGACCCTTTTCAGTAAACTGAAAGATAGCACAAGTATCAGCTCAAACAAGCTCAAATTCAAATTGAAATTAAAAAAGTAAATGAATTTCACACAGATTATGAAGTGGTATATGATCTTGAACTTCAGAGAGCTAAAACTGAAAACGAAAAGGGCAAAGCTTTGAATTCAGAACATAAAAGGTGCAAACTTTGAGAGCAGAAAAGAAATAATAGCTCTCCAAATTGGCACCAATATCTCAAATGATGCTGAAAAATTATCAGAAACAAATATCTAGAACAACAAAGCTAGTCACAAGAATTGTTTATTGATCAACAGGAGAAAATCAATGCTTTTGATCATATACCAGAATAGTGTTTTTTGATCAAAACAGCTTGTGGGTTGCCTTGTTTGATCTGGTCTCTCTCTTGTGTGTAATGTTGTTTTTCGTGAAAGCAGAGAAGAAGAGAAATGAAGAAGGAGAAGAAAGAAAGAGAGGGCTTTTTAACATTAAACAATTTAGAAAATGTCTTTAAGTCAGAGACTGATCAGAGAGCGAAGCATACGGGCAAGAGAACGGGCGACGCGTAGGACACCACGTGGCAGTATCAGATGACTATTGATTTGATATTGTGGCGGGGCCCGCGAGTGGGAGCAAAATTCAGTGGTCCTGATTTGTTTGTTTTGATTTAGGAGAATTCTTTAGGAAAAAAAACAAACAGAAAGAATTGCTGACCCATTATGACTTGAAAGAAAGAGAGAAAGAGAGAGAGAGAATTTAAAGAGGAAAAATTGTAGTGAAAAAATTCCTTTATCCTTTAAGCCTTTAGAGAAGAAAGAGATATGTGAAGAAGAAAGAAAGAGAAAAATGCATAGGATGGAGTTTTCTAGAGTGCAAGAAATAAAAGACTGGGGTAGACAACCAGAAGGTTCCTCCGTTTGTATAGAACCGAAGCCGCTTCCAAAAGCTATCCCACGCGTGTCAATGAAATAAATGTACATGGTTTGATACGACCTTCTTTTTACAACAAATGCCACTTGCTACTTGCTCTTTTTATTAGGGGAGAGAATTATTATACGATCCAGCACTCTATTTTTTCATTTTTTAGTAATTTAATTTTTTATTTTTTGTAAAAATTTCAACCGAAAGAGGAAAAAAGATAAGTGTGCATTATAAATTAAGAAATGCAAATTTCAATCTCCATTTATTATCACTTACTAAGTTACTATTGTTGTACTTTTTTTGAATTTATTCATTCAGATGCCCTAAATTTTGGCATAAGTAGAATTTTTTTTTTCACTTTTTAATGGTCAATATAATTTTTTAAAAAAATTATTGATAAGGTCACTTTTGGTGACCTTATTTTTTTTTAAGCCACCAAATATTTTTTTCTCTCATAAAGCCACCAATATTTACAAAAATGCCACCGCGTCAATATTTACAAAAATGCCACCGCACTTTTAATTTTCATTATTTACGAAAATGTCACTGGATACAAAAACTACTACTAGAGACAAGAAAACTACCGTCAAAGAATAATAAAGCTACTGTCAAAGAACAATAAAGCTACTGTCAAAGAACAATAAAGCTACTGACGAGTAACAATAAATGTACTTCCAAAGAATAATAAAACTACTGTCGAAGAACAGTAAATCTACTGTCGAATAACAATAAAGCTACTGGCGAAGAACAATAAAGCTACTGTCAAAGAACAATAAAGCTCAGTGCGAGGAACAAGAAATGTACTCCCAAAGAATAATAAAGCTACTGTCGAAGAACGAGAAAACTACTGTCGAAGAACAATAAAGCTACTGTCGAAGAACAATAAAGCTACTGGCGGTGGCATTTTTGTAAATATTAAAATTTGTAATATTTTGGTGGCTTTATGAGAAATAAAAATATTAGGTGGCTTTTTGAAAAATATAGGTTATATAAATGACCTTATCTATAATTGGCTCTAATTTTTTTAGGTTTGTATCAATTAGCCCTTCGTTTAATTGTCTGTGAATTTCGAAAATGTGACTCAATCAAACTATCTTTTTTAGACCTCCAACAAAGAAGCTTAAGATCCTTTTTATATTAGTACAAACATAAGACGCTTTAATAAATAAATTTTGGTCATGACACTGCCCCTGAATGGATTAGTCTTTGGGTCTAGGAGGTCTTTGAGATACCACGATCTCGATAAAAAAAATGTTTTAATAAATAAATGTTGGTCTTAATTACTAAGAGCACAGTGTAATTGCATCATAATATCTCAAGAGCATCTCCAACATAGTAGCTAAAAATGAAATTTTAGTAATAGTATGACTAATTTTGTAGCTAAAGCAAAGTCAAATTTCATTTTCTATTAAACTACTAGCTAAATATAGGTAGAGAATCTTGAACAACTATAACAATACTTATATTTCTCTCTCATCTTTTCTCTTATCTTTCTCCACGTATCAATTTATTATTTGATAAAATATTTTGTATGACTAATAAATAGCTAGTATGTATTTTATGGGAAGACGACTATATATTACGACCAAAAATAACACATGATGTCACATCCTTTTTCGAGTACGACAATAAGAGACATTACGTAAGTAACTTCATTTATTCTCTAACGCAACTAGTACAGAAAGTGCATAACCTGAATTCGACGATTAAAAACTATGAACTCAAAGTCCAGAGAATTCCGCATGGTTTCACCTATTAAAAAAGAGACAATAACCTAAATCCAAGTCCTCTTAGACCTTTGACACCACCAGCTCGTTATCTGTTAGCGTGACAAGAGTTTCGTCACAAAACAACCACGCTTCTTGCTAAGACTCATCAAAGTCACAACCACCAAGGGGGAACACTCTCGTCAGCGCTAGCATAGCCACCATGCATGAATATTATGTTTAGCCCTAAAAAGATTAGGGCCAAGTAGTCCTAAGTGGACCAATCAGGTCGAAACCCATCAAAGTCACCACGCTTTGCTTTGTCGACACTACCATCTATTACGTTGTCTATTGTCAAACAAAAAAAAAGTTGTCGTACTCACACTAAGTTGAGGCAAGGCAAGGGTTGTCTTTGGGACCGCCACCACCAGTTCACACTTTTAGTGCTCGCTTGAGCCATATCAAGCCTTGTGCATTTTTTTTTCAATCAAAGAAGAGATTAGGGGATATTAGTTCCTCGAAGGTAGACGATGTAGGGAACAAGTCTCACTCTCAATCCCAAAGGAGAAGGGTCTGCTACACTCTGGGAATCCACTGCCCGTCCCCTTATTTAAATTTTATTAATAATAGAATAAAAATACAAAAAGAAGAAGGGGTGACAAAAATCTTACCCCAAAATACAAAAATAAGGAAAATGAAAATACTAATTCTCCATCTCGTAAACAAATAAAACTACAACAAATGAACAATATAAAAAGTAACCATAGTCCTTTGATGTAGAAGCAACTCATAAAGAGGATGTCAATCACGAAGACCAGTAACCATAGTCCTTTAATGTAGCAGCAACTCACGAAGAGGAGGCCAAGCCATACTAGGCCAATCAATCAAATTGAAAGTTTTGCAACCCAATAGGTTCCGAACAAAGGTTGCAGAACCACACGGAAGGCATGAATCTCACCAATTCAAACATGCATGGGTAAGCACTCTGCACTTGTTGCATCTTCCAACCATTCTCTCAAATCAAATCCCTAGCTTCACCTCCATGTCTTCAAGTTGTCCAAATTATGTGCGAAAACATAGGGTACGGTAGATTAATCATCACTTGAAAGCAGACTTTCCCCAAGCGAAATTTTCTGCGATCTCATTCGAGAAAACCTCCCAAGGATGATATAACCAAGTGGATCACAATCTCTACCATCAAGGGAGGGATCCTAAAGACACAAACCCAGAATGAGATTGAGCGCATAGAATCAAAGTTGCAGAATCAAAACTCCAATATGGTCTCCCATGTAAAAGTATCTCTAACAGACTAGCCAAAGTTAAAATTTGGCTAGTTTTGAAGCAATTTGGCTCTAACTTACTACTTAAAGTAAAGTAAAATTTACTTTAGCCCAAATCGATAGCTATATGCCTATATTTAGTTAGGGAGAAGAGAGAATGTAACTTGAAGTTAAATTGTTTGCTCATAGTTTCTTCTTTTATAATAAATTTAATTTGAAAATACAACAATAATTCAATTTTCACCTAAAATGGCTAGTATGTATTGCTGGAGTAGAACTCTAAAAGTAACTAGTCATATGTCTGTTCATCACCATTTAGCTAGTTGATGGGCGGCTATTACTATTGGAGATGCTCTAAGACCTTATCCTTATCTTCATCGTCGATAAAAGTGAACATAAAACCTCCTTTGTTTTTGAGATTTTCTCCTGTTTAATATAAAATTTGACAAATATAATCTCTTACCACATCTCTAGGGTAAAAGATTTGTTCAAATTAAAATTGAGACTTTTTTTTTTGGTTACATCGTAGAGGACTAGCATAATTCTAACTAAATTTCTCACTCTCTCTCGCTACTCAGGCTAACCCTAAGGACTAAAGAAAAATTGTAACTTCTTGAACAACATTTTACATTGTTAAAAAGAAAAAAAATACAGTCTGCCAAACATATTACTCGTAAGCCATGAATAATTTTTTTTTGAGCGAAAATATCGATTAGATTAATAGAGCGAGATTATTCAAAATGACTTTTCTCTAAGGGATGCGACAAAAAGAGTCACTATCATAAGTAATTTCATTTCCTCTACTGACAAAGCACAATAAATTAGAAGGTATGATTAATATCGATCATTTTTTTTGGCTTCAACATCAAACCAAGTAACGTGAAAAATAGGGAATTAGCATGTGATATATGTTTGACTTAATATATATATCATCCATTCTATCTGTTTTACCTGTTAAGAAAGCAACTACAGCTAGCAGTCAGTAGGTAATAAAGCAGTCCACTTAATTGGGAGCAAATGATGTAAATGTTTTAGCACATATTTAACACGTAAAGAGCTATTTAGCTAGCTAGCTAGTCTCCTTTAGTGGTTAAGATTGATATACAATTTTAATTTAGGGTGTCTATGGTTTATGTGTGCTCATATTGTATTATGTGTTGATAGTGCTTATTGATTCTCTAGCTATTTGTTTTGTTTTTTTTTTTGTATTTAACATCTTGGCTCATATAAGACAAGCTATGGGGCATCTAGGTTATGGTTCTCATAACACTTTTTTTAGTCATGGCTAGAAGGGAGGGAGGAGATAAAGGCGAGACTGGCATCAGCTCCAGTGATTGGTGATGAACGATCGGTTTGAGTTACACAAGCATGGAGCGTCTAGAAGTTTGCCACCATTTTGTAGTCGTTTGTTTGTTTACGAAATATAAGATCCTCCTTCACCGGTACGGTGAGCAAGATCGATTTGGTGGTTTTAAGATTTGACAAAGATCTGAGAGAAGAAAAATGAGAAATTATTGTTCTCAATTTAGTTTTGAGAGGACAAGATGAATGTGCGGTGCTGGAACTTTTATGCGGCTTGATCTGCTTGTCCTTGGCGATTACGAAATTTGGAGGTTGATCAAAACCCTAAGGCTCGGTGAGTCGGTGATCAGGTGCTTATTCTAACTCCAATACTTAGTTACTTACTATATAGAATTGTTTGGTCCGGCCAATAGCATTTAGTTTAGTGATCAGGAGCCTTGAATAAAATGTTTTGTCCTAATCAAGTAAAAGAGCTTCTCTAGTGAGGACCACTTAAATGAGTACCACTTGAGGACTTTTCGATTAATGGTTGTGATATCTATTTTTCGATTACATCTCGACAAATCAACCGTTCAATGTTAAGATATTCATGAGTATATCACTTCTACAAAATTTCAACAAAAATTGAAATCGTTAAGGTACCGAACTAGACCAAATAAATGGACGAACCAAAGCTGTCAATTTTGAACCATTCATATTCATAAATGGTAAATCACAATTAAAGATGACTTAACAATTTTCGAGTTCATTAAAAATTTGTATAAGTGATCTACTCATAAATATTTAAATATTGAACGGTTGATTTGTCGAGATGTAATAAAAAAGTAGGTCTAATCGAAAAGTCCTCAAGTGGTACTCATTATAATGGTCATCGCTAGAGAAACTCCCTCAATGGTAATAGTAACACAAAAATTTGAACATTTAACCCTAGATAAAGTATTGGCTTTGTACAATATAACTAGCAGATAGGGGACCCAACCTCATTGAAATAATTAATGAAAGATTTGTGATTGCTCGAAAATGGTTGGGGACGCGACAAAACGATCAAAGTTATCAGGCTATCGATAATTCCATATAGAGCTTTTTTAACAGTTGCAACAACAAAGAAAAATCACATTCTTATCTCCTATCACTTCAGCTTTTTAAAGAAAAAAAAAATGGATGAGTGGCCTGTGCTTAGTAAGTGGGTGTCATAAAATCAGAATTGGCTTATCACAGATATATAGTTTTAGGTGGGTGCTTCATGAACGTACGTATGTTTTTTTCTTTCTTCTTTTTGGGTTTTGGCACTTTCATCCTCTACTTGATTTAAATTCGTTGCTTTAATAATTTCGCTTTTCTAGGGCTAGGGTTTTCATGCCTAGGGTTTTCTATCATATCCTTGTGTCTGATTCTTCTTCCACAAAGGGAACACAGTTCATTTTGAATACAAAACACCACTGACTCGATTGGATCTCTTTCTCTTATCTCCTCCAAATATTTCTCATGAACCCTGCACTGTTTTTCGTCCTGGTTCATGATGAGAAAAGTTTGCATGATTGATCCCACGAAAATAAAATTAAAATAGAAACTTTTGGTTTGTTTTGCTGTGAATACAATTATTGTCAGCAGCAATATAGGTAAAGGTTACTTATTTGACACCAATAGGGTGTAATAACTTGTCGTCTACGGATTGTCTGTTCCTTCGCTATCTTGTATATTTATACAGAAAGAGTTTTGTTTACTTGTGAGGCTAAAAATTCTATTAGTTAAATTAGTATTATTTTGTTCTTGCAGTCTCCTTCGTCAACTTTCGGTAACAAATAATGCATATATAAGTTCTTATAAAAAAAAGTAAGGGTAATGCATAAGTTCCTATAAAAAATAATAATGCATAAGTTCAATTTGCAACAAATATATAATCAAGGGTTATTGCTTTTAGAATGTGCAAAGGTGTTTTTCAGACTATTAAAAGTGATTTTGGTAGGTTAGAAAAAAGATTAAAACTGCATATATTCTGAATTATAGAAGCAATTGACACGTGTATATATGAGATGCCTCACCAGTCCCTCTGTGCACATCAAATTCAGCAGCACTTTTGTGTGTTATCCTAACGCCATCAGCAATCGCTGGTGCAGCGTCCTATGGTGAGGATGATCTTGGCCTCTCTCACTCACAAGGACGACTATATTCGTCATGCTCTTTTCAGACCTTTGGTGGTTATGCTCCTGCAGTGCGTCTCTTGGGCACTCAAAGATGGTTGACACCTCGATTAGATATGATTTCGTCGCTGTCGTTTATGTTAGGTGCCAATCAAATTCAAGGATTCAAGGTCTAGGATCCTTGTGAGTTTTTGGGTGCTCGATTTTGAAGGCTCAGCAGCCTTGGTGTTCCAAGTCGGCTACCATATTACTGGTGGGGCGCTGCTAAAACTTAACCTAAATCAGATTTGGTTATTTGATTTGGGTCCTTTTAATTTCTTGTTTAAGAATAAGCATGATCAGTTGTGTAAGTTTCAACTGTGGTTTTACTTTCTTTTTTTCATGGGTTCTCCTTGAGCTAGATTGGATTTATTGGTCTCAATGAAAATACTTGCTGAAATTTTTCTGTTGGAGGCTTGGAGCTGGCGATTGTTGACAGCAGTGATGCATGGTGTATGTAGTGTTCTAGGTTTCGAATAATCGATTAGAGTTCTAAGTTTAGACTCATCGATTAGGCCATATGTGTGGTCTATACTGCTCATTTTTAGGATGTTTATACTAAAAATTGTAATCCTCTATTGATTAATAAAGTTTATACTTCTTTTTTTTTCAAAAAATTGGCAAGTGTATATAATATTTTTTATAATTTTTTTAAAAAAATTATATGCTTGAGACAAAACTATTTCTAGTGAAAAGCGCTACAAACAATGGCGGAGCCAAGCCTGGCCAGCTAAAAAAGGTCAAGCTAGGCCACATAGTGTAATTTTTCTGACTCAAACTTGAGACCTATGGCAAGCTAAGTAAACTTAATTATCAACCACGGCACCAATTACCCCAATAATGTTAACCTAGCTCCTTGTCATAAAATAAATTTATACATTTCACTTTGGAATTTTAAACTCACCTAAAATATTTTTTCTAGCTCCGCCACTAGCTACATAACACTTGAGATTGTCTTGTACGTGCGAAAAGAATGATTAGCTTGATATTCGGCCCACCAGCTACCTAAAGTTAACTTCACAAACTCGGATGCCGATTGAGAAGTATGTTAAAATAAAATGGACATGTCATTAGTCACCTAAAGCACAACAACTACTGTGTGTTTTGCAAAATAAGTAAATAGAGATTAAGTGTACGTAACCCTAGCCTTGTGATATGTATCTATTAAGTTCTGGATTGATAGAGATAAGGAACTTGATAATTATTTATTTATTAAGTTGATAAAGTGATGAGAACAAAATTAAAGAAATGGATTAAAACTTAGTCTCTTTTATGGGGTAGAGTCTAAGTGAATCTATCAGTATAAGTACGTAAGGGGTCTCTGTGAACACTCTTAGTACCACAAACGTACACACATAAATCAGTTTCATAGATATTGACCTAGAGTGTTTTGCAGAAGACCACATTTACTCTTCTGTTTCGATGGCTGCTCAAGGTACGTTATAATACTAACCATTACTTCAGCTACAAGTTTTGTACAACTCATGTTTAATTGAACTTATTTATGTATTGATGATATTTGTGATTACATATAGCATGATTAGTTTACACTAGCTAACAAAGTATCCTCCCACACCTTAGAATTCCGACTCTTCCACAACAACATCATAACAAAGAAAATGGCGGTGAGAGTAAAACTTGTGAAGCAACAAGGCAATCTCGAAGAGCATATATGGGTTGCTGTCACGACCATTCAACAAGTCATTGGATATATATATATATAATTATACATATAGAATTTTTCTCCATTTCGAGCCTCCGCACTTTTAAAAGTTGCGGAGTTCCAATATCAGCTGTTAGCAGTGGCGGAGCCAGGGGCGAGAGTGGGCAAGTGCCCCCCTCGATTTTTCTTGCTTATATATGGAGTATGGAGGATTAGAATATATAATTATACATATAGAATTTTTCTCCATTTCGAGCCTCCGCACTTTTAAAAGTTGCGGAGTTCCAATATCAGCTGTTAGCAGTGGCGGAGCCAGGGGCGAGAGTGGGCAAGTGCCCCCTTCGATTTTTCTTGCTTATATATGGAGTATGGAGGATTAGAGCTTTGGATCAGCAAAAATGGCAGAAAAGGAGCAAACTCAGGCAAAGGTGGAAGACGACGTCACCTGAAATTTTTATTTATTTACTTTTTTAAATACCCAATAAAACTATGCCGTTATAATTCCAACCCTAGAAAACCCTAGCCGCAAAAAAAAAACTCTAGAAAGCTTGGTTTTCTTCGCCAAATTTTGCTATTTTCCGTCCGATGGCGCGTCTTCGGGGCGTTGCCGTCGGACGGGTGCAACAGTCCTCCATGGTTTTCAGTGATTCTCCCTGGCATGGTTTCGTTTAGGTTCACAGGCGAGCAGGGATGATGGGCGATGGGTCTTTGTGGGCTGGCTTGGTTCTGTGGCATCGGTGGTGGATTCTCAGGGGGCTTTACTGGTGGAGGGTGCGCATGACGGTGGAGATCACCTTTGGTGCGGCGGGGCTATGTCAGAGATGGTGGTGCAGCGATGCTATTGATCTGCTTTCTTGCTGGCGTTGGGGATTTGAACATGAGCTATGTCATTGGGTCTCTGCTAGCCTGAGTTTAATTTCTTGTTTTTTTTTTTACTAGTTTTTTTTCCCTAGTCTGTAGCTTTTGCTACTAATAATTCCCTATCATCGTTGGTTTCTATGATGATTTGGGACCTTAGTGAGGGTATTTTCTCCACCTTCAGGTATTACTCTTCGGAGTGTTGAGTATGCAGATACGGAAATTTCGTATAATCATTTGATCGATGAATCTTTTCGCCGTACCATATGTTTTGGCGGCAGAAGATTCGCTAGTTGTTTAGATGATTAGTGAGTTTTTTGTCTTTGTAGGCTCGTTGTTTCAACGAGCTCAGTGGTCTACAATGAGAGGTATTTGTTAAAGTCTTTAGTTGCCTGACCGACAGATCTGGTTTCAGGCCTAGGAGTTTGATGTATGTGCCTTTCTGGCTTTGATAATATATGAATTATCTGTTTCTCAAAAAAAAAAAAAAAAAAAAAACTATGCCGTTTTGAGGAATTTCATTTAAATTGATGAATAGAGAAGGAAAAAAAGATCGATGATAAGGTTAAAAGCATAAAACTGAAGCTGGGTTCCAAAATTCAGAAGTCATAAACAAATTAAAGAAAAGAAAAAACCCCTGCGACGCCTCTTCTTCACACAATTGGTCTCTCCTCTATCAATTGCTCTAGGCTATAGCATAGTTATATTTAATTGGTTGGGCGCTTCTTCTGCAATTCTCTAATTGGTCTCTCTTGTTTGCGACTCTATCAATTGCTCTTACGATATGTTTTTTTTTTGAGTAAAAGATTGCTCTTACGATATGTTAAATTGTTAATTAAACAAAACTGTGCAAATTTGGCCGTTTGGGTTAAACAATTAAACAAAGCATACATATGTTAATTCAAAGCCGGGCCAATCATGTTCTTGGAACCCCAAAAAGCTAGCATTATGTTAAATAATCATCTTTAAGAAGAGTAAACACATGCATAGTACTATAGTAGCTATGTGTATAATTGTACATAGGTCAGAGAGTATGTTTGCAAACATTGCATGATTGAGTTTAAGGACACACACACACACATATATATATATATATATAGGACAATACTACATGCATTATATGTACGAATGTTTCTATTGGGACCTCCAAATTTGCTCACTTAACCTCACTCTATTATGAATTATTAAATGACATTTATAACCTCCTATAAAATGACTATTAAGGACAATAATTATACTAAAAAGATATTATGTTTATTTTCTCTAGAGTTTCCAATTCAATAATATTAGATTGCATTCTTTATTATTTTCCTTATCTATTTTCATTTTCTAATTTCACTACATACTCATTAAAACATTTATATATATTTAATAAGAATTAAAACTATGATAGATCATGTGACATAAAATTTTGTATCATTTGTTGAACGCATATTGGTGATAGAGAACAAAAGAAATTCTACTATGACCTAAATCTAAGTCTATCCATTATATTTGCAAAAAAAAAAAAACTAGCAATTAAAAAATATATATATAATATTTAATCATGAGGTACAAAAAATAGAGGAAAAAAATAAACAGTAAGAATAAATTATTACTCTTTTTTTCTAGGGCCAATTAGAGATAAGGCCATTTTGGGTGGCCTTATTTTTCAAAAGGCCACCTAATATTTTTTACTGAAATAAGGCCACAGTAGCTTTAGTGGTCTTGGACAGTAACTTTATTGTGCTTGGACATTAGCTTTATTATTCGTGGACAGTAGCTTTATTGTTCGTGGACAATAGCTTTATTGTTCTTGGACAGTAGCTTTATTGGTCTTTGACAGTAGCTTTATTGGTCTTTGACAGTAGCTTTATTGGTTTTTTCGTATCCAGTATTGGACAGTAGCTTTATTGTTCTTGGACAGTAGCTTTAGTGTTCTTTAACAGTAGCTTTAGTGTTCTTTGCTTTATTGTTCGTGGACAGTAGCTTTATTGTGCTTCGACAGTAGCTTTATTGGTCTTTGACAGTAGCTTTATTGGTCTTTGACTGTAGTTTTATTGGTCTTTGACAGTAGCTTTATTGGTTTTTTCGTATCCAGTGGCATTTTTGTAAATAATAGCAAAAAAAATGCGGTGGCATTTTTGTAAATATTGCGGTGGCATTTTTGTAAATATTAGTGGCCTTATTTCAGAAAAAAATGTTTGGTGGCTTTTTGAATAATAAAGTCACCCAAAGTGGCCTTATGGCTAATTTTTTATTTTTTCTATTGCACAGCTAAAAGAGAAAAGAATAGTTAAAAAAAATAAAGAATAGTTCATGCTAAAACATTTTCTTGTTGATTAGAAATTAATTTTTGAAACTCAATACCTTGTGTTTGATTTTTTTTATTGGATACGAGATTTATGTTGTTTGATTTATGAATGAACATTTAATTAAGATTTATAGAGTAATTATATCATTGAAATAGCTAAGTTTTTTATTTTAAAGATGAAAGTTTTTTGCAAATTATATGAGTGAGGTTATTTGTGGAAGTTTAGTGAGGTTTAGTGAGTAAAATTTAGTATTTGAAAATTTATTAGGAGATGTAAAAAGTATAGAGGTCAAGTAAGTAAATTTGGAGGTTCCAATAGAAAAACTCTATATGTACACAGGCAGAGCGAGAAATAACAAACACCATGTTTGTCTCGCACCATTAATAACATATATAGTCTATAACATTGTATACAATCCATGAGCTAGTTCTCGTTCAAAAAATAAAATAAAATCCATGAGCTAGTTTTATAATCCACATTGGTGCCACCTTTAAAAAGTTGTGGAATTCAAATGTCAGCTGTCAGATCTGTTTAAATTATTTGATTTAACGGCTGACATTGAAACTCCAAATGTGTTAATAACACACCCAAGAAAGAGAGAGATAGAGAGAAGGAGGAGAGAGATAGAGATATAGAGTGTATTATTAACACATTTGGGTGTGTTAATAACATCACCATATATATATATATCAGTCCCCTTCACATGGGGACGTCAACACATGAATTAAAATGCGAACATTCTCATTCCGACCAATTAACAATATAACTCAATTATCGGAACCGTTCATCGTTTAAATTTATATTCAAGAATTATCCTTGCAAAAAATCAGCCGAATTGAAGATTGTTTGGTCATATGTTCGTTGTATAGTTTACAGACAAATACAGTCCGTCAGATAAAGTTGAAACGATGAATGTGGTAATCAAATGGCTAAATAATTTCCAATTTGAATTTTTTTTTTTATCAAAATGATTCTTGAAGGATGACCTAAAATATAGACGGTTTTGATCATTAGTTTGCACTCGCAATGAGGATGTTCGCATTTTAATTCACGTGTGGACATCCGCACTTCTTAAGTTACGGATTTCTAATCTCAGTCGTTAAATCTGTTTAAATGATTTGATTTGACGACTAAAATTAATGGACATAAATTAACAAAAAAAAAATTAAGAACACACACATATATGACAATACTACATGCATTATATGTACACATGTAGAGCGAGAAATATCAAACACCAAGTCTGCCTTGCACCATTAATAGCATGTATAGTCTATGACATTGTATACAATCCATGAGCTAGTTTTACAATCCACGTTGGTTAAAGTGGCACCAATGTGGCTCCGCCACTGGATGGACCCAAAATGATTGTCGTTTGAGTTTAGTCTAGGGACGTCAAAATGAGATGAGCTTAGGTTTAAATCATGAGAGCAGCTCGCTCGAGTGGGGTTTCAAGGTATTTTAATGGGCTTGGGGCCCAATTAAGGAATGAAATTGCAGGTTTAATTAATCAATTTCATCTCCAATGAACAAAAAAATGACTCAAAAGAAATTTTTTGAAGTTGCTCTCAATTCAAAAACAATAATTTGTTTTGAGCCGCAATTTTAATATGTCATTGTTTAGATCATGTTTCAGAAATCATGCTTTAGAACCATGTAAAATTCTCATACAAAATTAGTTTGGGAATTTTACTTGTTTTTAGTTAGCTAGTTTTACATGATAATTGAGCAACCAAACATTCATGAAGCACTCATATATATAAACCTATGACTCTATGAGGCTTTGTCTCTCACTGAGACAGAGGAGAGGGCCAGATCCATTTCCTCTTATGTTATAATTCGTTTTCTACGTACTTAATTAATTTATCTCCTAGAAAATGAAGTTGTCCATGTTTATCTACTCCATGCCTCCATGGTGTATTGTGAAGAGAGATGGCCAGGTGGTCATATCATTCAGTCATAATATTTGGGGCAGTATTATTGTTGTTGGGGATGGGAGGAGTAGGAAAAATTAAATTTAGTTGTGAGAAGATGACTAACAATTGCCGATACTGCAAGAAGCCACTCGAGAAGCAAGCAATGATGGAACACACTATGAGCAAGCTCATCCAAAAAAGATCGACGCAAGAACCTGCGGGATCTGCAACAACCTCTTTTCAAGCCCTAACGTTATGCTCGCGCACCAGAAGAGTCACAAGGGCTCATACATTCAATGCATGTTCGTCCCTCGATCACTTATTTGCATGAAAGATCGGTTAATTGTATGGGGATGGATTTGGAGTGGAAATGGGGAAAATGATTTTGTTGAAAATTTGTTTTGTGTCTCTGTATCTATTGTTTTGGTGTGTGTTGAAATTGAAAGATGTTGGATTAGATTATTCTTATATATATACATGTTGGTTGGTATTTGGGTATGTTCATTGCCTATTTTTGTTATGTGTTAGATGCTTGTTTAGGAACTACCAATTCTTAAGCATGTGTTTGATCTATCTTGGTATGAAAGTGTGAGCTTGGTAACCTTACCCTTTCTAGACAATGGACAATGGATGTGATGAGCATGTCTTGTTTGGATCCCTAGGTCTTAGTGCCCTTAGCCTTAGTTTAGTAATTTGAGAACCATTGCATACTTAGATTATCTAAATTAAGAGTCATTGTGAACCATTGCATGACACAAAGATACAAAAGAGAAGACCATGGCCCTAGAACCATTGCATGGCTAGGGTACGAGATTTGATCCATTAATCAACTTGGTTTTGTGTGTGAATTCCTATATGCATTTGTGCTTCACCCCCCTTCACATTTGTGAGGGAGGACCTTCATTAATAGTATTGATGAAGGGTTAACTCTTATGAGCCTTTGTTGGCATAGGAATACATTAGATTGCATTATATTCCATAACCATTGCATGGGTGGAATGTGGGGAATTGATACATGAACCTTTCAACATGTGTGAATTTGATTATTTATCTATCGATATGGATTAGGGAGAGACCCGAAACTCTCAATCATTCTACCATTTCCTATCTATCCATGTTCCTCCTTTTTGCATTTCATTTGTATTAGTTTATTTACACTACTTTATTTGTACTTAATCACCTCACACATCTTATATGCACCTCTAATCACACCACATTAGTTATAGGAAGTGTAGGTTACCTAATTTACCAAAGGGGATCTTGGGCCACCAATCCCCGAGGTACGACAACCCCGGTCACAAACTATACTTCCATCATATTTTGACGTTCGTCATTCGTCAGAAACGATGTTCCTGAATTTTTTTTATTTCTACTTTATTTTAATTTGGCTAAATAAAAAAGAATAAGTTCCGGTGCTTGTAAGGTCTCGCATCGAGTTTCATTAAGACTTTAAAATATTTTTGGACACTCGCGCAAACTGGACTCAAGAATTTCTAAGATGTTATTTTTTCATTAAATTATGTGTTACAATAAGGAAGTTTCCTTAATTTCGCACAATTTACTTAATCTAAGTGAAAACCTGATTTCGATGGACAATATATTGTCAAACATTCTTTGCATTGTTTAATCATAGAGTCCAAGAGTCCAAATAAGTAATAACTATATCCTTTACATTTGTTCAAATTTAAAAAAAAAAATTATTTTGAACAAACTGTAGCGACGAATATTTTGTCGGTCAAGGTGTTCCGAATTAATTTATATTAATTTGACGAAATAAAAAAGAAGCACTTTCAATTCGGTGGTCGTATGGTCTCGTGTTGGGTTTCATAGAGCCCCTAAAATTTTTTTGGACACTCGTGCTGTAAACCCCCAAATTGCACCTCTTCAATTTAAGTATGTTACAGTGCCGCGAATCCTTATAAATACAAACTAGATTACTAACTTATACTTTAAAGAAACGCAAGGCATTATTGTGAATTACTTTTATAACGCGAAGCAGAAACATACTTAATTTGAATAGAGGTGAAACAATTGAAAATCGTAAAATGATAGAAATCTTATTTTCAAATTAAATAACCGGAACGAAATATGAGTTCATGAATGAGTTTCACGTGGTAAAACACATTATTGACCATGAACAAGTTAAATGGTCAACAGGTTCCAAAATAAATGAAATGATAAAACGAGAATGCATAGATAACTCCGGAGCCTGATATTCGATAAACGAATATTCGATTATAACAAGAGCAAATGAACACGAATCAACAGAAGTCTCGACGAAACCAAAACAGAGCACGAGTAACACCTCTTTTGATTCACAAACCAAAAGCCGTAACCAAGGTTCCTTCCAATCTCCTAAGCTTCAAATTCAAAGAAAACGAGCGTTAATAAAGCCGAAAAAGCTTAGAGGTGGCCGGAATCATTACTGTTCACAGTAGCAGAACAGTACTCGAAAACCCAACCATCCAAACATTGATCAAAAGCGAAAACCAAGACTAGGAACGTGTAGAGCTCGAAGAGCTGATCAATTTACATACCTTGTTCGAACCAAACCGTCTCTAGAGTCGCCGTAAATTGCAGAAAACTCGCCGGACTGCCTTGCTCTTTCTCCTTTTGATTCTCTCTCTACAAGTCTCTATTTGACAAGCTAAAAGCACAGAAAAACTCATATAATCGAGACGAAGCTATTGGTATAGGTTTTACGCCGTGAAACGGCCGGACGAAGCATTTGGATTCGGTGGTGTCGCGGTGGGGAAGAAGAAATCGTACGTGTTCTTGAAGTTTCCATAACTGATCCAGCTGATTAATATACCTTTCCTTGATGAGTTTCAACGGCTTAGATCAAATGGTGAGTTGATCTACGGTCTAGATTGCTCCAACCCATTTTTCAATTTTACAAAGTATTTTCTTTAATTCTCAACCTCTCGAATATCAAAATAAATAACTCCGGTGTCAAAAAAATTTCCCGAAAATTCTCACGTACTCGTCGTGACATGTACTTCATTTTCAAGTCATCAAGTTGAATTTACGACTCAATAAAATTTCAGAAGAATTCTCGAAACTCGTTGATATTAACCGAGATTACGAATTTAATCCCAATTAATTCCAAATCAATTCTATTAATTTTTCCGGGGTCTCACATTTTTCAAGAAAATCATTTGTAATAATAAGGAAGTTTTCCTCAATTTGACACAATTCACTAAATCAGACGAAAAATCAATTTCGATAGCCAATGTGTTGCCAAACATCTTTTGCATTGTTTAATTCATTGATCCGAAGAGCCCCAAATACAAAATCGTTTTTTATTTTTTCAAATTTAAAAAAATATTTTAAACAACTTGTAGCAACGAAGTGTTCGTAGGAAAAGATGTTTCTATTTATTTTTTTAATTTCTACTTTATTTTAATTTGGCTAAATAAAAAAGAATTACTTTTGGTACTCATAAAGGTCTCGCGTCAGGTTTGATTGAGATACTAAAATACTTTTGAACACTCGCGCAATCAGACCTCGAGAATTTCTAAGATGTTTTTTTTTCTTTTTTTAAAGAGGATCAAAGGATTTCTAAGATGTTATTTATTCATTAAATCACGTGTTACAATAAGAAATATTTCCTCAATTTCTCACTATTCACCCAAAATAAGCGAAAACCTTATTTCTATGGACACTATATTGCCAAACCTCCTTTGCATTGTTTAATCCTAAAGTTCAAGAGCCCTAATAACTAAATCCTTTTACATTTGTTCAAATAAAAAAAATTTATTTTGATCAACTTGTAGCGACGAGTGGTTCGTCGGTAAAGGTGTTCCTAATTTGTTTTATTTTAATTTAACGAAATAAAAAAGAAGTACTTCCGGTGCTCATAAGGTCTCTCATTAGGTTTCATCGAGTCCCTAAAATACTTTTGGTCACCCGTAAAAACCGGTACGGAGAATTTGAAAGTTTTCATTTTTCAAGGAAATCATGTGCTCTAATAAGGAAGTTTTCCTCAATTTGGCACAATTCACCGAATTAGGCGAAAACTCAATTTCGATGGCCAATGTGTTGCCAAATTTTTTTTTTTGCATTGTTTAATTCATTGAGCCCAAGAACCTCAAAATAAAATCCTTTTACATTGGTTCAAATTTAAAAAAATATATATTATGAACAATCTGCAGCAACGAATTGCTCATCTGAAAAGATGTTCTTAATTTTTTCTACTTTATTTTATTTGATGAAATAAAAAAAAATCACTTCCAGTGCTCGTAAGGTCTCAAAACGGGTTTCATTGAGACTCAAACTCTTTTGGACACTCATGCAAATCGGTCTCGAGAATGTCTAAGATGCTATTTCTTCATTAATTGATCATGTGTTATAGTAAGAATTTTTTTCTCAATTTCACACCATTCACCCAAATGAAGCGAAAACCTGATTTCAATGGACAATATGTTGCCAAACCTCCTTTGGATTGTTTAATTATAGAGTCCAAGAGCTCTAATAAGTAGTAACTATATCCTTTACATTTGTTCAAATTAATTTTTTTTTGAATTTGAACAATATGTAGTGACTAATGGTTCGTCGGTAATGGTATTAATTTTTTTTATTTTAATTTGACGAAATAAAACAAAAGCACTTCCGGTGCTCATAAGGTCTCGCGTTGGGTTTCATTGAGCCTTAAAATACTTTTGGACACCTGTGCAAATAGGTCTTGAAAATTTCAAAGATTTCTTTTTTCAAAGAAATCATGTACTATAATAAAAAAATTCTTTAATTTGGCACAATTCACTTGAACTTAAGAATTTTCCGAAGTCAAATGCGATCTAGAGTATGATATTTCAATTCCTCCATCCAACGGAATTAAACAATTACTTGTATTACCCCTTCCCAAATTTTATCAATTTATTAACTTTTATCACCCTTGTTTTCTTCCTCGAAGACTTTTGCCATAGCAAGATCTACTAGTGCGATACATCCAGTCTCCGTAAATCATCCCCTCGCCTCCTCCATGAAAAGAGAAGAACCCATAATCTCAATACGCAATTTTTGCTTCCGTTTAAGGTTTCAAACCTCAATCCACAATCTTTAGTCTTTGTCAATCTTACTTAATCTCATGATGGTTGTAGTAGTAGTACGTTGACAATGTTTTAATTGTCAACGAGTTGTTTATATTATTTTCTTTTTATGCTTTATTATAATTAGTTGTAATTATGGGAGATATTATTTTCCTTTTCCTTGTCTAATAGGGCTTGTAACACTTTATATATCTCTAATTGGAGAAGAAAAGAATCATCTCAGTATTCCTGAATACAAACTCTGATATGGTATCAGAGCACGTTCGATCCTAGAGCGTGTTTCTTCGAATTTCTCGAATCCCGAAATCCGAAGCTCCGAACTCGAAAATCCTCATCCATTACTACCACCTAAAATCCTAATCACTACCACCGAAAATACCACCACCACCACCACAAATCCCACCATCATCACCGAAAATCCTTCCACCACCGTAGAACTCCATCACCACCACTACCGAAAATGAATTTACCTGAATACCGAATCTCTACCTGAATCACCACTACCACCTCATAATTCCTCTCTCAAACACCATCACTACCAACCAAAACCCTAATTTACCACCACCACCACCACCACCACCACCACAAACCATGTGGTCAAATTTTATCATAATCGGCCAAATTTTGACGTGGTAGCAATAATTGATAATCTGACGATATTTATCAGGCTCAATCGATCTAATCATTAATCTAGATATCACTTCCTCATAGGGATCAACACAAAGAGTGTCCAACTTATTTTTGTATCCTAGATCACTTTTTTTTTTCATAAACCCTAAATATCATCACTTAACGATCGGGTGGTCAAACTTTATCATAATCGGGAAAATTTCCAACCTATTTTTGGCTTCTAGATACTTATTTGTTCATAAACCCCAAATATCATCTCTTAACGATTGGGTGGTCAAACTTTATCATAATCGGCCAAATTTTGGCATGGTATAACAATAACCGATAATCTGACGATATTATCAAGCTCGATCGATCTAATCGTTAATTTAGATATCACTTTCTCATAGGGATCATTGGATCAACACAAAAAAATCTTTATATATATATATATATATATATATTTGTCCACGTTATTTTTACTTTCTCGATCACTTGTTTTTCCATAAACCCTAAATATTATTGCTTAACAATCAGGTGGTCAAAACTTATCATAATCAGCCAAATTTTGGCGTGGTAATAATAACCGACTCCAATTTTGCTCTAGCAAAATTGATCAACACGGCCATCAACCCAACAACAAGTAATGCAAAGGCCTCTAATTGAAAGAAAATAGTGTATGTGAGATTGAAATTTAGGGATAGATCATGCGATGCGGGAGGGATTGGGTTTGGTGGATGCAAAAGAATGGACCTTCTCTGTCGATCACTTCGATTTGAGTTCTACTTTGGTTGCAAAAAAAAATTTGGTTACGATAAAAAATGAAATCTTTAATTTGAAACCAATCAAATTAAAATTTTAACCAAACAATAAAATTTGAAATACACATTTAAAGTGTAAATTGGAAAGGATTGAAGAAGTACCTTCTTAGGGCCTTGACAGTTTTGCTAGGTACAAATAGTTACTCTCCAGCAATATTACAACTTTGGAGCTAAACTTGCTTAGGCCATAGTAGTTCTAGGATGGGTGACCTGCAGTTGAGAAGTTCTCATGTTACCCTCCTGAAAATATGAAGTATTAGGGTTCATTCTCATATGCCGTAGAGACAACTTTAGCACTGCAAATCATATAACTGTGACTGCAAAATATATATATATATATATATATATATGGGTATTAATTCAATCAATAAGGTACATCACATGCATGATCAGGAACAACTTACTAGGAATCTAGAAGAAAGAAGCCGCGTCCAAGAAGGATTAGGAGTTCCTCGAATTCCATCGAGTACAAGGATTGTAGGCCATTTTATCATTAAAATACTTATTTATAGGGTTAGGGTTAGGGTTTGAGCAAGAAAGGATATGAGACAAACTTACATAGTAACCCCAATATACAGAAAAAATTACACAAACAAGATCTAATTAAGGGTCTTTCTCCCTCGGGGATATGGTACTTTGATCACCACGTGCTTAATTTCTCCCAAAAACCCACCTTCAACTTAAGTAGCTAATTAAGACCCTTAATTAAAAGAGATCAAAGTACCCGCTACCAATCTTTCATAGAACATTAATTCAAGTCATACACACATATATAACAGCTCTAGATCGAAGTACCCATGGATCAAATGCAGATATGATCTTTGTATATATGGTGTACCAAGAGCAGGTTTTCCAAGAGTGAGAATTTAATCCAACAATTCGATATATCAAAAAGTAATGCAAAATAAAAGGATAAGGAACATGCACTAACCATCGACTACATGGTAAATTCACAACCAGAGGCATGCAGTAACTTAAAACAATAACTATCATACTAGGCTAATATATCTAGGAATTTGGTACTCATCATTTTTTTTTTTTGAAATTAGATGCTCATCATTCTTTGAAATATATATTGATTCCTCGATCGACCTCGTCGTCCACGTACCGTACAACGAGAGAGTCTAAATAAAAGTTACAACTGATAAATAATGAGTATCAATCAAAAGTAAATAAGAAAAGAGAGAGTTGCCCAAGTTCGAACACCCCTCGCCCAAGATAATTAAAAAAAAAAAAATTAACAAGATACTTCGTTTTATCTAGCTGCCCTATAAACTTGGAGTGAACCAACTTGCTTGATACAACACTGACATTTCGATACCTCGGAAGGGACGCTCAATTCTTTGGCCATCTAAATGAAATATCCCGAACTCATCACATGTATACCTTTTTGGAAGCCTTTCCAGGTCCGGATCCCAGTACATATTTGTTGCAAAATAGATACAATTCTTTTCTAATTCTTTGATGTTACTGGCAGGAAGGGCGAAGTAACCATCGTCTCCAAAAAACAATATTTGGTCACCCAAGCATTGGGTCATATCAAAGTTGTTGTCTGGATCTATCTTGTATGTTCTAAAACTGTTTGTCCTCTCGCATACATTATTAGTATTCCTATATGGATTTTCTTCTTCTTCATCGCCACCGTAATTAGCTTGGTAATTGCCTTCTTCCTCACCATCACCTCCCTCATCATCCTCACTGCCACCGCTATCATTGTCATTATTGAGTTCCTCCTCACCATCACCTCCATCATCATCATCCTCACTACCACCGTTATCATTGTCCTTATTGCCTTCATCATCATCAATGTCTTCCTCATCATTCTCAATATTGAGGTCGCCGCCGACACCGCCATCTTTCTCATTATTCTGTTCATTACCATCATTTTTTGTCTTCAAAACATAATCAACCATTTGATTGATTACCAGAACTTCCTTGCTGGTTGATTCTAACAACATTGAGCTGTATGAGGCATCGGAAATCATCTTACAGTCACTTTGGTTTTCAACGTTTCTTTTAAGAATTTCATGCTTGTTATAGACCAACTTCAATTTCAAGTGTACGTCATTATGATATGCAAAGTTTAAGGTGCAAGTAGGTGCGACGCCGCCATTTTGTCTTCCGGTAATCAAAGCATATAAAGTGCTAGAAGAAAACAATATATCAACTAGGAAGTGGTCTTGATTAATATCTAATACCTGGAAGACACTCCATTTTTTGTCTCCTGGTCTGCACAAACCCAAAACCTTCCGATCCTCGAAAACTGCAGCTACTGTACAATTGCTTGAAGAATTAGTACCATCCGAGGTAGATAATGCAACGTCCCGACAGAATCCATTGGCACCCAAAAGTTTCCATTCCCTAGTTTTTAAAAACTCTTTGAAAGATGGAATTGTTTTCAAGGGCGGAAGTTGGTGTAGGGCTCCTGAAATTGGGTTTACTAGATACATCTTAGACTTTAGTCCTTTTTCCTTGATGATGATCAACCAACCTTTAGAAGACCCGTAAATCCACCCTCCTTGAACTGGCTTTGGTAGATTAAATTTGACAACTTTGCCCTTAGAGAGTTTGCCTTCGGGGAAGGTGAGAAAGCTCAACTTGTTCTTACAATTTGGGGATTGAGGGAGCATTAACCAGGGGATTTCATGTGGAGAACTACGCATGCCTCTTCGCAAAACAATTGACCTCCAAAACTTGCAGACGAGGCCTAACCTTATTTGATCACCTAAGTAGACAAGCTGTAGAATCGTCTCCAGGATATCTGGCGGTGGTGTCTGCCAACAGCTACACTCCTTGCCAATATTACAATTATTTTCCTTTTGCTTCGTTTCCATCGTCATCATCATCGTTTTCTCTGTAGAAATCAAGCTAGCTTATGTTAACCTTATTCCTAGTTGTGCTAGGATAACACACAAACACATAAATACAAGTACATGATTATATACAAGCCACGACATGAATAACTAGTGAATAATTACAGTACACGAGACTAACCTGATGAGGCCATTGAATCAAACTCAGTCTTCTGCACTTCTCTCTAATTCCGATAACTCTCTATAGGGCGAGATTCTTGACAAGGATGATGAGAGAGTGCAGGGACCCTAGTTTATATAGGATTAGTTTAGCCTTGGTGTCCTCCCATAAAGGAAACCAATTAAGTCTAAATCCCATAATAATATTGCATATCTTATATAATATCTTGTGAACCAAGATAATATTAGATCCTTAACACAATCACTTAGATACACAATTGATTATGATATCTAGTAATAATACTCCAAGATATATTCTCCAATTACTTGTTCTACACAATTATGGTAAGTTGTTGATTCTCTCAATGTGATCTTAATGCTAAGTCCATATAATCTCACAACTTACACTTAATTATTTCAGAATGAAATTAATCACCTTGATGATGCCAATGGTTTATATAGGAATTAACTTGAATCTCGATCATCCTTCTTTGAATAGGATTAGGAACAAGTATGATTAGGAAAAACTTTTTAGGAATATAGGAGACAGAAGCCGCGTCCAAGAAGGATTAGGAGTTCCTCGGTCTATTCCATCGAGTACAAGGATTGTTGGCCAATTTATCATTAATATACTTATTTAGGGGTGGCCATGGTACGGTCACCGCATACCTTTTGCCATCACCGATGCCCAACCGCAATCCTGCGGTTTTGAGTTTTGGATACCAAAACCGGTACCGAAAAGACGGTTACCGCGCATCGGTATGGCTCGGCACTCCGATTGCCGACCGCAGGTCTCTCTCTCACGGAGCACCAGCACCTCACCTCCAAGGCTCCAACATATGTCCAGATATCCAGAAAGGAAAAGAAGAGAAGGAAGAAGAAATAAGAAAAGATGAAGAGAAGGAGGAAGAAGAAATAAGAAATAGATATGCAGACGGCAGAGGAAGAAGAGAGAGAGAGATCGAATCAGAAATGGAGAGAGGAGAGAGACAAAGTGGTAAGAGAAAAAAGCACGGAACTCAAAACTTCCTTTGAAAAAGTCAAAAACTAAATAGATATATATTATGTTTTGTAGATAATATATCAAATGGAACTGGTGTTGTGGTGGTAGAGGTGTAGACTTTGAAGTGGGAGAACGAGGTTCGAACCTCCGTGTATACAATAATTGGGGAGTTTTTGTTAATTCGGCAGTTCGGCTGGTATAACCGCACTACCGCAATTTCTTTGGTCGGGTACGGTACACTCATACCGAAGGTTCGGTATGCGTCAGTTTCGGTATGTCTCGGTTCGGTACGGTTCAGTATTCGGTGTGGTTCGGTATTTGCGGTATTGAATGGCCAGCCCTATACTTATTTATAGGGTTAGGGTTTGCGTGAGAAAGGATATGAGACTAACTTATTACATAGTAACCCCAATATATATATATATATATATATATATATATATATAAAAAGTAATTTTATGTTGTGAAATTGTGAACTGTTCAATATGTAGATTATCATTGAAAGATTATCTTTGCAAAAATCAACTAAGTTAATTGGAGAGGTTGTTTGGCTATCAAAATGTATTAAACAAACCGATGATTTTGACAACAAGTTCATTCTTATTTATTTGATGTATTTCGATGACCAAAAGATATCCAATTTAGTTGGTTTTTTACAGAGACAGTTTGGATCCTAAAATTAATTTATGATTTGAGCTAATTTGGCCAATTTGTTTAATATAAGTAACTTTGGCCAATTTATCATTAATATACTTATTTATAGGGAATATTAGAGGAAAATGTGGTGGGGAAGATAACAAGCATATATTCTTCATATAGAGGAAACCAACATGGTTTGGTTACATATACAAAGAAATTTCAGAAGGTGTCTAATTAAACAAATACCCAAGTTAAGAAGAAATTGAAGAATCATTTTAAATACCTTAAGGATTTGTCAGATATGAACTTCGGTATTTGTTTAGTCAACTTCTGAAAGTATCCAAAATTACAATTGACTTTGCTCCAATCTTGGAAATACATTAAGAAGTTGTCTGATATGAGCATATCGGAAACAAAAACTATTTGATATGAAAAAATTATATGCTGCATCAAACCCTTCATTATGTTAGGAATGGCACCCTTTGCCCCAATCTTGTAAATACGTTAAGGATTGTCCGAGATATGAGCATATTTGATATGGAAAAATTAATATTATGTGCTGCATCAAACCCTTCATTAATTCTCTTTGCAATGACGCCCTTTGCCCCAATCTTCCGAATTACATTTCCAAAGTTGATCGGATGCAATTAGGTCATATCTTTAGTCTTTTTTTTCTTTTACTTTAAGATAAGAGTAACACGAATTCCATTGTTGTTACTACATAATTTATTGTTTATTATTGAGTTTCGTGCTTAGAATCCAAACTTGCTCAAGAGATTCACTTAACGACTATTGTTCATAGTATTTGGGTCGTATTATATTTCTCATTACAGATCACTATAGACTTCCTAGACAACTGATAAGCTTTATCTTACATATAATGTAGTTATCTAGGTGACAAAATTAAGTATTAAGCTTCATAACAAATGTAAATATCCTAGCTATTCTACATTTGAAATAACATTCAAACAAGAGTCAGAGCGATGTTTGTTTTTTATTTTTTATTTTGGTGAAATTGCTATGTTGATCACAACTATCTTAGCTCCATATAACATTTTCCCTTTTCTAGGTCTTATTGGCCAGGGGTAGATAAGTTGGCGGATTTTTACCCTTATGTTCATTATCCATTTTTACTTTACAGCTGAAACTCACGTAGTTACTTTTAAACCAAAAATTACAGTCAACTCGAAGTCTCGGACAAGACGAGGAGAAAAAGCATGAGGGAGACAATGTCAAAGCTTTACTTTGACTCGTTGACTCTGATGAAATTTACGTTACAAGGAAAATGCTAACCCTAATAAAACTATAATATTTATTATTTATATACCAGTCTCCATGGTCCGTCAAGAATTGTATTAAATCAATTTCTCAGACATGTACAGAACTACAGATATGTACAAGTGGCAACACCACCATCCTGCGTCCTATATTTGATTTTGATTTATTAGGCACATATTTTTTTGCCCTAATATGCTTGCCATTAATGCTCAAGTACACCTTGCTTCTTCCATCAAGAACCGCTTGAATTAAGGACGCTGAACGAACTACGAGTTGAGCAAACCGAGGTTGCTGATTCTTTTCCTTGACTTCTTGCATATAGATATGATCAACAACATCCCCGAATTCCATAGTGAAACACTCTCGGACTTCATTTTCCGAAATGGGGAACCCTTTAGAGAATGTTAAGAAAAGAGTCCTCTCTTGTTCATCACCATCACCCTTCAACTGCAAATTCCTCAAAGTCTCCCCCTTGGCATGGTGGCGTGGTTGACATGGAAAGTCCTCAAAAGCTCTCACGCAAACATCTTTCAAAAATTTGGTGACTCCGCCAATGATCACGAGGCAGTTATCGTGGAAGAATTTGAGTGTGACAGGACTTTCACTTATGGCTTGGAGCTTAGGCATTTCCGGGGCACTCTGTCTATTATCGCTACTACTAATGCAATTGAAGACCATTAATGTCTCGTCGGCCATGGCATTGAGCTTAGTGTCGGGTAGAGTCAATGCCTTGTTCACCAAGTTGTTAAACTCCTTGCTGGTGTGCTCAAACGACATCCACAATGCCCTGACTCGAGATGACTGGTCCCCGTCACGTCTCAACTCTTCTAGAGATTGCTCATATTTCCTACCGAAGACAATGAACCTATTAATGCGGAATATCATCTTCAGCTTTCCACCAAGGACACGTGTAACAAAAGAAGCATATCGAAACACAATGTAGGCACAGCACGGTCGCTCCCAGGGATGCACACTTTCCATACGGATGGCATCAAAAACAGAATTATGATCCCCAACTGTCATGTGATCCCAATCAGTAAAATATATATACCTAGTGAAGAAGTCTCTGAGTTCATATTCTGGAATAGGGTCTACCGTAGAAAATGTTACGACAATAGTTCGATCTTCTTCAGCCTCTAGTGGAAGCACCGCGGAAACATGAACGGTACCGGGCGCCAAAGCAGTAATATTGGTACTCATGATCATATTCAAATTGTTTTGCGTTAGTGTCTGGATATCTAAAAAGGTATGTCCGTACTAAAGGGTCTGAGGACCTATTTATAAGCATGACAATTATTTTGTTCCACTTTCTAGTAGAAAGTTTTTGATCTGGTAGGAATGGGAATACTCTCTTGCAGGAATATATATTATCTTAAATTCTACTAGGAATACTATTTTAGGAAAGTTCAATTTCCTTGTCAACAATAACTAATTAATACAATCATCAATTATTACAGTTCTTTACCAGTGAGTTGTGACATGTTGGTTATTGGTAAAAATCAACACTGTGGAGGTAACAAATTTGAATCTCACTGATGGGTGGGATGGTGGTAAAAATTATCGTTTTTCATCAAAAAAAAAAACTCATCTTTACAAATACAATATAAAGTCGCCTGCACACGTGTGACAAAATTTCAAATAATTTATATTGGATGACGTGTGGCCGTTGAGTTTTCACATGTGGGTGAACGAACCTAGCTTTGATACCATGATAAAATATTCTTAGTGTCACAAACAATATAGCTAGGTAATGGTTGAAGTTAAAAGTCCAAGTTGAACAATGTCAACCCCAAGCAAATTCAAAATGAAATATAAAAGAAAAGATCATTGAGAAACTTCTTGTTAAAAGCCCAACAGTTACAAATTAAAAGCATGCATATTACACAAAGTATACAATTGCAGAAACCCTGTTCAGATAACTTCCTGAACAGATTTATTATTCTGTACATGTTCAATGTGCCTTTTACATTCACATGGACATCTTGTCAAGCCAAGAACCTCTCTAACAAGTTCCCAAAGAAGAAACTTGTCTTGGCCCATCCACTAGTCTCAGGTGCCTTAGAACTTGTTGGAACTTTCTTTACATTGAACATCATTGTGTGTCCAATTTCTTTACGAAGCGCTTCAATTTTCTTTATGTCCACTGAATTCCCTGAAGAATCTCTAACATAAAAGACATTAATTGCTTGTTCCCCAATGGTTGAGACGCCTGCTCTTGTAACTGATAACCCATTCTCCCTCAAGATCCTTGTAACTTCTGATAGCAAGCCTACCCTATCCTTTGCACACAGCTCTAGCCTAAAACCCTGAATTCCAGTGTAATTTAATCCATTAAATTGATGAAGTGTCGAGAAAGAATGTCTTTTTACCCAACATCAATTAAAACGAAAAAAAAAACTTAATATGCATTGGATGCAAGCGAATAGCACAATGTGTTTGGCTTCTGAGGGTATCACTATTTTTTAATGATATGTTTCCAAAATTATATCAAAGTTTCACTTACCTAATTCTGAAGAACTTCAGTAGGAATATTTTCATTATTTTTATTGACGAATTTAGGAATTTCATCTCCACTATATGCTGATACATACAACTAAAAACATGCACCTGATTTTGTGCTTAGTCATCCCAATATTAGCAGTGCAGATCTATGTGTATATGTTCCTTCTTCGCATCATAGTTAAGAGAGGCTTAAGGTGGCTGCATATGTAATCCCTTAATTCCATGAGTGATAGTTCATATTTTTCATTTGTTCATCCAAAAAAAAAATTTAGTTTTTTTTGGGATTTCATTTTCCAGAGGTTTTAAACTAGTATTTTATGAGGCATTGTAGGAGGGGGGGGATTACCATAACATCACTTTTCATAACACTATTGCATTCAGTTCTTTCTGCAGCAAATGATTTTTGGGACGACAAACAAAGATTCAAGTGCTGCTTCTAGTAGTGAGTAGAAACTCAAACAAGAGTAGATTTCGGGGTGTATGCTGAAAGAACAAAATTATAAATATTTATATAGAGTTAAATGACACACCCCTAACCTTATTCATCACTTACATGCTGATGATTAGCATGGCTGATAGGAAAAGCCGGTTAATTGCAGGTTATACACGAAAATCCGTATCACTACGAATCAAGCATCTGCTACACATGTTAAAAATATATGTGCTCTAATCTCCAATAAGCAATACATACTCCCATTTCTATGGTGATATCTATCCTAGATTAGCAACAAATTAACATTACAGAAGTTTAAGCTAACAGTGATCAGCTGTTCATAATTCATATTGCAGTATTTTTTTTTCTTTCTATTTTGTTAGGGACTAGAGATTAAGAAGAGATGATATAAAATTGTATTTGCTTTTCACTAACCTCGCTTACTCTTCTCCGAATTGCAGCATCAATACATTTGACGACCCTTTCTTTCTCGCCTTCAGTGTCAAGGGTGCAACCATCCATGTGACGAATATAATACTCCTTCAATCAATTATATGCATCATTTCAATTTCTCTAATGATCAAATCTTTGAGAGGTTTCAAGACATGCAAATTAAATGGAGTAATGTATGTACCTGTGATGCATATGGGCCATCAGACGAGATGGTGGCATGGAAAACAACATATTCCATATCAGTGAGTGTGCATACAATGTCAAACATGAGTTTTGCACGATCTTTGCACCGGACACTGACCACCGAGTATCCTTTTTCTTCCCAACGCTCAATGGTGATCTTGGGTTGGAAGCAGGCAGGAAAATCAACCTCATTTGATAGTCCACCATCACCGCCATTGCCCTCATAATCCCTATCAGCAAACAACATCTGATGGAGCCGTCTATCCACATGAGTGAACCCCATAGAGAAACTGGTGTGACCTACATTGTCATCATCCTCACAGCCACGTAGGATGTTCTTGAGTTTCTCTTCGATAGTAGATAATCTGGTTGGATCGTCCATGGGTTGGCATTTAGTATCATTGACATAAACAACACAGGCTATTCTTCTGTTGTGTGTCCATACTTCAGCAGCAACTACATTAAAGTGCAGGTTGGCAATTACAGCAGAGATCTCAGATAAGAGACCTGGCCGGTCTCTTCCAATTAGCTCAATCGCTGTGTGATCACCAACAGAATGCACTCCAACCCTTTTTCCTGGCCAAGTCTTCACTACCTCTGTGATATGGCCCTTTGGTCCTAAAGCCTATTCATGCCACAAATCATACACAACATTGCTCTTAATACGATCACATGAAAGAAACCCTTTATGCAGGCTGCTTGAGACAATGGTGAGGCTTGGCTAAACTTACAAGCCTGCATTTTCTATAAAGTAAAATTATTACATCCAGTTTGGAACTATGATACAGGTGATGGTTAAAAATTTGATGTATGCTACCAGGGCCACTGATGTAGGTCAATTCTGGGTCAACGAATTGGATTGCATAATCATCTAAAAACATGTTGCAGTAGTAGAGCAGCAGGGGGCTTACCTTCTCTATGTGGTCAATGGTTTTTCTGTCTGTAATCTGTTTTCCTTGTTGATCGGTGACGTGGAATACTGTTTATCAAAGAAAACTGGAAATGTCATATATTTGCATTTCAAAAAGATTCGCTCAAAGTCTTTTTCCTACATATTTCTCTATTTCAATCTTCTTTTGTGCAGATGTCATTTTAGTCCTGAATATTTGCCGAGGGTGGACAATCCAATTCTTGTGTGTTAATTAAAGTGAACAAGGACTTTGATTTATAATTTGATTATACATGGCACTTACTTAGATTTGAAAAGTTAACCAAAACGTATATATACTTACCGTCCATGAACCATCCTCCATCAGACGAGATGTAGGCTTTGGTGATTATGAGGTCAAGGTCTGTCAGTACTTGCACAACTTCAAGCAGAATTCCCGGTTTATTGACACTATCAACCTACCAAAAAAACACTAATTTCAACATGATTTCTGGAATATATCTGCAATGAATGTGAGAAAACAAATTAATGAAGCAAATTAAGTCCTGACTGTATCAATAATCTGTATACATTACGGGCAAAGCTTCAAAGAACACAATCTTCAATGCATTACAGACAAATAGCCAGTGGCATTTTATAAAATAATTCAGCGGTAACTTCTTGGTAGCAAAGCAGGAAAAGAAAGGATGTGATGCAAAGGTAAACCTTATTTTACTGATTACAAGGAAAAATCACCTTGACTAGGGTCCAGTCACTGCAGCTAGAGTTGTCGACGGAGACCCTGCAAACAAATTATGTAGAAATGTGAAACTATTGGAGGTGCTAGCTGAAGATGAGGTATACACAATGCTAATTAGTCACAGCATTCCATCACCGCTTATTGGCACATGAAAACGACAGCAGTAATCATCCCTTATGCATGTTAAGGTTAGAGCATCCAAACCAGAGCCACTTGGTAATTGGGAGCAATGCTGGATCCATGGACTTGTTACTATGGGGTCATGATAAAGAAGCTTATGAAAATGAACGGAAGTAGACATGTCACAGCTTTCTCTTAGCTGATGAAACACCTTGCGCTCCTTTTGAGGCATTTCATCAAACACCTTTCCCTCTTGCAAACAGTTCAATTTAATAGAGTAAAAATTGAAATTTTACTCAAATTCGTGGAGAAAAAAAGGGTCTATGGCCCCACTGTGGCTCTGGTTGAGTGGCTGGGGACATGTGTCAATCCTAGGGACTAAAGTGGGGAAAATACCAAACATTATATTCATAAACACATTCCAACCGATCAGCATAGCCATTACCACTAAATGATGGCAATGGAAGAACCACCTTACTGAAACTGTGAAACAAAACTGTAATTTTGATCATATAGTTCGTAGAGAGATAGAAAACCTTGGAGGATTGATTCTTGTGCTCAGGTTTTCATACTCGGGATCAAAGTATGGCCAACAAACTCTTGCCATTTAAGTCGATTAAAATCAAAGTGTGGCCAACAATCAACCGGAAGTGCCTTCCTGTGACACAAAAGAATCAGAGTTCAAAAGTTAGCGAATTGAAATCAGAAACACCAAGTCCTAAATGCACGAGGAAAAGAGATCATAGGTAAAGGCAAAGCACATTCTACTTTAGGTCTCATATATGAACGTACACTGTATACTCCAATCATCAAAATTCATTCCAATAATCTATAAAAAGGGAGTGGACTCCAAAAAATATTCAACCTCATTTAAAAAAAAAAAAAAAAAACTAGTATCTATACACCAAGATGTCAAAAAAAAAATGAAAAAAGTAAAGCGAAGTTTATTGTGTGTACAACAAGATTTAATCATTTATATTAGGAGATTCGAACATTATTGAGTGTACAAGTAAGTGTTGTGGGAAATTACTTAACCAGGCCACTAGAGATAAAACTTAAAGCACAAGTTTCCGACATATCTTTCCCATCTTATCACTCTTTTATTTTTCAATACGTAAATTCTATAATGCAGCTTTGTATCCAGCTCATACGTTTCCTTTTTGACATAACTTATTTTTCTGGTAATTGCAAGTGTTTTTGAGGTAACTCATTAATTGGTGTTCGGTAACTCGTATTGGTTTTTCTGGCAATGTAATTGTTTTATGGTAATCAGTCATTGTATGGTTTTTTTTTTTTGTAAGTGAAAATGAGGGACCATAAAAGTCATTGGGGTATAAGCCGTCTGTGGGACCATAAAAGTCATTGGGGTATACTACAAATACAACCACTTTTATGGTCCCTCATTGGTGGTAAGCAATAATTCTCACCTACCATTATACTGCTCATTTCTCTACCCGTACTAACTTGAGCTTCGGAGGAGTATTGACCGGCCCGACCGGTCACTCTCCTGACAAGTCTCCCTTCCCTTTCAAGTCCTAAGCAAGAGTCAAGCACCTGATCAGGCTTCCCGACCTATCTTCTAAACCAGGTCAACATCTTTGACCTCAACAATTGGCGCCGTCTGTGGGATGGCGGGAATCAAGTTTCCTAGAGTTGTTCAACCATGTTGAGTTGGATTTCTCTAAATCGAAGCTGGATTTCTTTGTTGTAGTAGTTGCTTGGTGGATTTGGAAAAATCGAAATGATGCTAAATTTGGTAGGACTCCATTAAGTGGTGAACAATTGGTGTTGAAGGCTCAGGATTGGATACATGATTTTCTACTGCTCATATTTCTCTTCCTGCAAATACTCCTTCATCTCAGCTGTATGAGAAGCATGTTAAATGGTGGCCACCTCAGGAGCACTTTGTGAAACTAAATGTGGATGCTGCGTTTACCAAGGATATTCAACGCACTGGATTTGGTGCTATTGTTTGCGATGAGAATGGATTGTTTTTAATTTATTAGTAAAATGAAGTCTATTCCTGGGAAACTCTTTGTTTTTGCTGCAGAGACCCGTGCTATTTTGGGAGGATTGAGTGTTTGTCTACATGAAGGATACAGAAAGGTTGAAGTTGAAAGTGATGCGCTGAATGTAATCCAAGCTATTGAAGCAGAGAATTGGGGTATAAGCCCAGAAGGACCACTTTTTGACGACATCAAGTTGGTAACAGGTCTGTTGGGCGAGGTTAAATGGAAGAAAATCCCACGAGTTTGTAATAATGTGGCTCATTTCTCTTGCAAAGGCGGCTATTCCTGTTATCAATCCAGTTTTTTGGAAGGAAGTTTGTCCTCCTTGGTTGGAGAAGTTGTTGTTAGATGATATCTCTATTTGAATTAGGGGTGTGACATTTTTCTATCTAAATAAGCCACTTGATCCCATGGTTTTGTAACCACCTTTTATCAATGAAATATTATTTCTGATAAAAAAAAAAAGCCTTAGCCATAAATCTATGTATTAGTTAAACTTTCTAATGGTTTTACTGTATTACTAAATATGGTAATAAATAAGGGTAACGAAGGAAAGTACATGATTGTCTGTTTAATGCATTAATTATCTTATTTTTAGAGATAATGAATTACATATGGAATGTAGTGAATGAATACGGTAAATAATATTTTGGCGTTAACCAAAATAGTAAAAATAATAAATGCCATTAATTAAGAGCCCTTTCAATTTCATATACAGTATATATATTTTACCTGGCCGGACTCAATTCTCCCACAAACTACAAGCAAGCAAGCATGGCTCTACCTATTAGAAATGTTTTGTTTTTAACCGTGCTTCTGCTGCTAAGAACCACATGTGAAGCACAGCTCGTCAAGCACAAAACTTATCTCCAAATCTCTAATTATATGGAGAAAAAGCTCACTTTTCATTGTAAATCAAAGGATGACGACATCGGGGTTCGGATACTGGCTCCTCAAGCCTCCTTTCAGTTCAGCTTCCGGCCAAACTTTTGGAACTCTACTCTATACTTTTGCAAATTTATTTGGGAGGGTGGATCTCACTGGTTTGATATTTACGTACAAACCAGAGACCAACATGAATGCGTGAAGCACTGTAACTGGTTCGTAACAAAGACTGGCAGTGGTGTGTGCAGGTTAATCGAAGGGGAGCCTCATCTGGTGGAGATGTGCTTCCCGTGGAAGGATGAGTCTAGTCATCATCATTAACATGTTTGTGTTCTTGTATCATTATGATGTATTTGTCTTTCTTGCAAAAGAGTCTCTCTACTTGTTTGGAGAGCTTAAAAGAAAATCTAGGGACTACATTTTAGGAGAATCTGTATCCAATCCAATTATAGTTTGAGTTTTCATATTAAAATCCAATCCAATTATGCATTCAAATCCGATGCAACACAATCCACTATATATCTGTAACAAAATCTTAAATAATTATATATGAAATTTATAGTTAAAAATATATAATATTCATATTGCACCTCAATTCAACATGAAACTCATTAAAATTCATAAAAAAATTAATAAAAAAAGTTCATCCAAAAATTAATGATAAGAATTCATCCACCGTAACCTATGATAATTAAGCAACTGAAATTAATTATGACATGCAGTAGAAAAAATATGTATGAATTATATTGGATTGGATTGGTTTTAATCAGTTTTCAAGTCCCCAAAACCGATATCCGATCCAATTTAATTGAATTTTACAATTCAAAATCCAATTAATATTAGATTGGATTGGATTCATTAGTTTGGTCGGTTTGGTTTGGATCCCTCTCACCCCTATTTGAACTCTAAAATTTGCTCACTTTGAATCCTTGGACATTAGTATGTGTGAAAATGACATTTCTATGTGTGACGATCCAAGTTTTAAATTTCTTATTTTTAGGTCGCAAAATATTTTTGAGTAATTTTAATTTTAATTTTTACTTATGTGAAAAGCTTTTGAAAATTATTTGATTTTTTTTTTTAGTTTGGATGAATTTTATTTTCGAGGTCATATTAAGAAATTAGACATTTATACTAGTTCGTAGCATATTTCAGATAATTTTTTGGAGTCCCAAGCTATTTTTAGTTAATTTTTGAAGTTAAAATTATATAATTATAAGAATAGTGACGTGACATATTGTAAGAGGCTGGACTCGCCACTTGTCAGTCAGTGGTTAGGCTGCTAATGAGTCAGCGCCATGTATTGTGAGTGGCAGCTTATTATTGTTTGTTTTTTGAACGGTGAAGCATCTTATTATTGTTTAGATGACTGACATGTGTCAAAGTGTTAATAGAGTAGCTAATCAATAATTGACATGTAGCGATACATGTCATCTGTAGTTGCTGCATACACATGGCGCTTTGCTATTGGACCACCCCCATCTCGCCGACTTCACCCACTAACCCTAAAAATTTCTTTCTACCCAATCTTTTGATCCATAACACTGATTTAGGATCTATTTTCGCATACAGATTCATCTCGTCGAGATTTATCTATCTAGCTAAATAAATTTTAGATCAAAGTGTGAATATTTTTATGATTTATTTTAAAAGGCTAGTAATATCGTTGTTATGCTCGATAACTATTCTCGGAATCGATGTGAGTAAGTTATGTAATGTGTTCTAAAACTTCTTAATCTATTTTCTAAAATCACTCTCTCTCTCTCTCTCTCTCTCTCTCTCTCTCTCTCTCTCTCTCTCTCTCTCTCTCTCTCTCTCTCTCTCTCTCTCTCTCTCTCTCTCTCTCTCTCTCTCTCTCTCTCTCTCTCTCTCTCTCTCAAGTGAAATATGTTTGTTTTTTAAATGAGCTATATATTATATATGTGGAATTGATCACTAAGACTAGTCATGGGACATGGGAACTTTTTGATTGATTATGCAGAGGTCTTACATGTCACACAGAGGGATAGAATTGACCGCGAGAAAAATAAACGATGTGTTGAGTTTTGGGTAAAGATTGTAGTGGAATTACACTTAATTGGTTATTTTCTATTTTTTAATTGTAAAATATTATCAATTTTTTTTTCTAAACTATCCAATCTCAAAGCAAAAACAAGGAAAACAGATGATTAAAAGAAGTTGTTATTAACACACCTTAAAAATTAATTTATCCAGTTTTTATTAATTTATATTTATTGTATAAATTGTCCATTTATGTTTATTCTTTTGCTTATATATGTGGTTCACTGTGTAGGTTACTTTTATGGTTTTTTTTTTCCATTATTATTATTTTTTGTTCAAAGAAAAAGGATTGCATTTTCTCAAAAAAAAAAAAAAAAAGGATTGCATGATTAAATTGCCAAAAAGAAAACAATTGCCAAAATTGTACTTCATTTTTACTAGCGCGTGTACCTTGCTTGTGCACAAGAGACTATGGAATTTTCTTCCGAAGGAATAGAGACTTGGGAATGTGTGACGACAGCAATGAAAATTATGACATCACTCCAAATAAGTACAATACTCACTGTGGTCGAAAGGTCCTGCAAACAAAATGACAAAGATTCAGGACACTACTCATTAAGGTTTCAGCTGCGTACTATGGACTATACGTAACAGGACATGACACTTTTACACGCATTTATCACCTAACTAGGACAGGACATAACATCGTTAAATTAGTTCTTTTACCATAGTTGAAATTTCGAGAGTAATTTTGACACTCCACTGTTAAAATTTATACAAGGATGACTCTTTTTTTTTTTTTTTTTTCTTCCGAGAGTAATGGCTCAGTTGATCCAAGTCGAACGGTAGAAAAATGACACGAATGATATACACCGGGTCATGCAGTAACATTTTCCGTAATTTTTTTTTGTACGAGCAGAAAACGTTAGTGTTATTTGTAGTTTTCCTAAAGAGAGTACCAAGGCTTCGCAATAACAGCTGATGGCCAGTTTATGTTTTTTTTTTCTTTGAAAACGGAGCTTATAAAATCGAAATACCTAAATTGGAATAATTTAGTTCGAAATTACAAATATATTAAGGAAATGTATTTTGAAAGGAAAAAAGAACCCTCAAACGTGTTTGAGGTGACATAAAGACTTGATTCTGAGCTTTATCCACCACCATCCGTATCTCCACCGTCCCAGAATGCATCTTTCACCCACGAAGATGTCAATGGATCATGACCGTTCATCCCACTTTTCAAAAATTGAATTAAAACAGAAACTTTTTTAAAAAAAAAGGGGGAGCGGATGGCTTAGAACTAAATTTTTGGAAGACAAATTCAACTTGTGCGTAGTTATTCTCTCTCAACAAACTGTGAGGCTGTGAGAGAGTAAGCTCTCTAGACCATAACTTATCAAAATCCAATTCCAAACTCAAAAGCTGAAACTGTAAATTCGGATAAACCTAGCTCACATACCACATATATCTGTTCTGTATTTATCTGTATTCACTCAGCTAGCTTCCAACTCAAGCAAAAACTGGCCTCCAGATCTTGAACTGCAAATTGATTTTTTTTAAACCAGAAAAAAGAAACACAAGAATTAAATAAACAGAAAGAAGGAAAAGAACCCAGAATAGAGATTGCGTAAGGAAATAAAGTAAGAAAGAAAAGCTGAAACAAATCTTACCTTGAATTTGAAAAAAGTAGTAAGTTAAGTTCCTCCCAAGTCCAAGATTGGAAGCAGGAAGAAAAGCACACTTCTTTACATGATGGAATGCTTGAAATATATAGGAAGCTAGAGATCGAGCAGTGAACGAGAGAGAGAGGTGAGAAAGTGAGTGAGTGTATAAATACGAGGAACTGAGAAGGAATCAAAAGGAGGGTGAGTTGGTGGGTAGGTGCAGAGAATAGTGCAGGGGGTGTAGTTAATTAGAAAGCGCGCAGTGCTGTGTTTGTTGTGGTGGCTTTTCTACGTTGGAATACCACTCTCTCTCTCTCTCTCTCTGTTTTGTGGTGGTGGTGTTAAAAATGAATGGAACACACTAGGGCATGGCGTGGCAAGGTGTGGCGAATAGTGCCTGGACTCTTTTTTAAATATGAATTTTCTTTTGGACTGGACTTTAATAAATTATTTATTAATTACTCCAATTTTAAGAGTTTATTTATGACGCGGCGACCAAGCAGCTCCTTCTTCTTCTGTTTGCCTTTACCGAATTGTGTACGATTTTTTCCCCCTCCTACTCTCACTGTTACGCGCGTGGTGTGAGGAAGGGCTTGGGCTATGTGTTTTTGGCTTTTGCTTTGCAAAAATAAATTAAGGTTTTTACCAAAAAGAAATTAAGGTTGCTCTTTGTAATTTATTATTTTTTTTTTTTGAGAAAAAACAGAAACTTCATTAATCAACAATAGAGGATTACAATCTTTAGCCTGAGCATCCTAAGAAAGAGCATTACAGACCACACAAGTACTATTCGATGAGTCTAAACCTAAAACTATAATCGATGATTCGAAATTTAAAATAATACATACACCGTGCATCACTATTGTCAGTAATCGAGAACTCCAACAGAAAAATGCAGGCAAATATTGCTATTGAGACCAGTAAATCTAATCTAGCTTAAGAATGAGCCATGAAAAGAGAAAGTAAAACCACAGTCTAAATTTGAACAATTAATCATGTTTATTTTTAAATAAAAAATTAAATTGCATCAAATTAGACTTAAGTTTTAGTATTGCCCCACCAGCAATAGGGTCGCAGTCTTGAAACACCAAGGCTGCCAAATCAAACATGAAATCCATATCAAAACTCCAAAGAAAAGGTAATCCAAAATAGAGGTCAAAGACTGTACTCGAACCATACAATCTATAGAAGAGAAAATACCGCAAGTACTAGCTAGGCGCACAAAACAACTGGACACCAAGAGGAAAACCAGACTTGCACCGCTTTCCAAATCTGTCATCTCATTCAAAAAAGTATAAATGAAACTCATCGATGCTTGTTGATGTTGGATTGCAGCACGGGAGGACCCAACCGACAATAGTTGTGATTCCATAGGGAATCGTTGAATACCCCAACTATGCCGGCTAGGGTTTTTATGGAGAGCCCTCACTCTTATAGGGTTTTTTTTAGGGATGACCACCTCACAGTCTTTTTCTTCTCTTAAATCGAAAAAAAATTGTAATTTATTAATTCCTTTATACCAAAAGTAAGAACTTTTTTTTCACCAAAAAAAAGTAAGAACTTTTTTTTCACCAAAAAAAAGTAAGAACTTTTTCATGTGTTCTCAATAAATATAGGGTTAAAGAAATATATACGAAGCTTTTAAGTGGTTGGTGGGGATTATTGCCTTATACTACTATTATTGCCCCTCAGGTGGCGATTTGGTGAAGAAGATCGATTTCGGTTTGAGGCCATGGGAGCCTTCTTGCATTGATATGATTAAACAGAGTTGGAAGACAGATAGTATTGGTTCTCAACAGTACGTACCTTACTGAAGGTAAGATGGTTAATACACGTATTAGTTTAACTAATTAATTGGAATCGTATTGGTTTAACTAATCTCTTCCTGTCCATTAACCAATACCTTACACAGTCAGTTGATTATATTTGTGGGTTCCATGTCGGATTCCTTATCGACGACGATGATGGATGGTGGCAGTTAGTTGTTGCTTTAGACAAATTCTGCTAGGGTTTCCGACAAGATAAGGGGCCCCGATAGCTTCTGGTTGGGTTGGGCTTTTGGGCTTGTAGATTCTGATTGGGACACGGGTGGTTTTTGTATAAAAGTATGAGATTCAAGTTAGGTCAGGATCAAGATCTTGGATCTGGGGAGTTTTTCACTTTCTCTCACAAAAGCATATGATCTATGAGTTCATTATTTTACCTTTATTTTTTAATTTCAGAGCCAATGTTTTTTTTTCATTAGTTACTTAGATAATGACTCTTTCTGTCGGCCTTTGTGGGGTGGATCATTATGTAGTTTTGCTCCATATTCATCGATGAGATTGTCGTTTTCGCTCTAAAAAAAACAGTGAAGGTTGAAAGTTGAACTCTAGCATTTTAAGCGTGGGAATAGGCTTTTCCATCTCTCCAATAAAGTGATAAAGTTTCAGAATATATATATATACACATCCATTCTAGGTTCTAGTTTCTTTTCAATTTCTAATTTTACACTAGCTTGCAAGATTGTTTTTCAATCAAGATCATGTTTTTGACGGTTAAACTGAAATCTTTATATCCTTTAAAAATTTTGTGTAGATATTCAAAGTTTGCTAGTTGATCTCCACCATGAGAAATAGAATCAAATTCCCACATGCCCTACTAGCTAGCTAGCTAGTATATTATCAAAAACTAAAACCTCAGCAATTTGCTATCTCATAGGTTCTTTATAAAGTTATTTCCAAACAAAAACAAAGGTTCTTTATAAAGTTTGCTTTTGTCTTTTCGAAGGAGAATCGGGATCACATGCTTTGCAACTTTTGCATTTCACAATGATTTGGAATACAATAGCATATTTGATTCGATAAATGCTTCATTAGGTTGGCAAATTCTGGATTGCACCAGAGTTTTGTCCGTCCATTTGATTATTAGAGTTTATAATTATATAAATTGATTGAGTAAATTGTCATTTATGTCCTTAGCCTTTTGTTTGTCTCTCTCTTTCTTCCTCTCTCTCTCCCCGTGCGACTTCCTCCTCTCTCTCGCATTGTTGCCGGCGCTGCCACCACAACCGGTCACCCCCGCACGTCACCGCTCCCACCAAAACGTAGCGGCATCTTCCGGCGACCTTACCCACCAAGTTTCAGACGAAACCTTGCCGGAAAAAAGCCGCACGCATCGCGAAAAATTGTTGTAATCTTCAAGCTTGTGGTCTGGTCATCTCCGACCACCTCCAACTTCAAAACCCACTGATATTTGAAGCCCTCAATCCCAGAAAACTAGTGGTGTTTTCAGATTTCCATTTCGACCACCGTAGGAGGCGGATTGAAGTCGGAAAGTTATGGATTTCGAAAACTTTCGGCGTCGATATCTCATGATCTAATTCGAATCTCATCTTAGCATAGTTACTAAACTTGTTGGGTTTGTTGTAATGAACATGATGGCATAAATTTCGAAGCTATCGGAGAAAGTTGACGGCGGCGGCCGGTGATAGTGGTGGCCGGCAACAGTGAGGAGAAAGAGGAAGAGACCAAACAAAAAAAATCGTTTAAGGGCAAAAAAGAAATTTCATGGCCGGGTACAATAAAAGCTAGGTGCAAACTAGCCGCACCCCATTAGGTTCATGATCACTGTTATACTTAATGCATTCTTTAATCCGAATCGATCGATGATGACCCATGATAATTTATCAAAAAGGAAAAACAAACTTAATTAGTTTGCCACAATGACTATATTTGTTCAAGTTATGCATATATTTTTGTTTTGGGAATAGTTTGTATTCCTTAAATATTGGTTAGAAAAATTGGTTTCCAAATAGGAGTCGATATTAAAACACCCTAGTTGATTTAGGGGGAGCTGGCGCATACGTATAGGAGAAAAAAATGTTTTCATTGTTTATGCTCCCATAGAAAAAAGTTGTGCATCCATTGTGGTAAGTCTTGAAAATAGTGCTCTTTATGGAGAGTTGTTAATTCTTTTGTTTCATATTTAAGTGAATTAACAAGTCAAACAAACACTTTCATATCATTGTGCAAGTTCGAGTATCCAACGAACTTATTTGGGTGTTGGTATCATGCAATTTTCAAGTCTCAAGTGATTAGTAGTTGAGGTCAGAGCTATTCAATACATGTAAATTAGTTATAAGGTGTAAATACATTAATCACAATGAATGATGAATTCTTAGGAGTTAGGATCACCCTAAGAATTATCCTTCTATCATCTCTCCTTCTCTCACTATATTTATGACTCTTAGGTGTGAATCTCTAATTTATACCTCTAATCCCTACACAATCGGAATCTAATGCTTGATTATGGATTTTTTTTTAGCATCTTTATGGTTGTTTGATTGGTATTGCCCATAACTGAGTAAATTTAATTTGGTTTGGTTTCCTTGATTGGATGATAAGGTGATTAATGCTAAAGCATACATAGTATAGAAATTTCACGCTATGCTTTTCAAGTTTCATGTTTGTCTTGCTTTGTAAGCAATTGTTGTTCAGAAGGGTGAGCTTTTAAGCTTTTCATTCTCGATTGTCGGCTTTGTCGAAACTGGTGTAAGAACCATGTTCTTCTTACAGTTGTTGGTATTCAGATGTGTTAGGATTAAGTTTGCCCACCGAAGCGGTTTAGGTTACTAGGTGGTGGTCCGTCCCAAAATTATTTTTGCGGGATGAGATAGGGATGGTGTTTTACTCGGCTCGTCTCGTCCCGCGCCCTCTCCTACCTAAACTAAAGTTAAATTTAACTTTTTGTTAGACTGATAGCTAGTAAGGCTCACAAACCTTAATTTGAGGAATTAGTTGATTCCCCACTCAATCCTCGAAATTGAATATTGTAACTTGATTCTTATGCATGTAATCATGTAAGTCAACTCTGAGTGCAACTTCCTTTTCCTCCCTCCCCATTTGTTGGGTACTCTTGAGTCCACTTGTTCGGATACATACTAAATTCAAGCGTACCATAATATGGGCATAGAAATATATGTTATTGGACAATTGCTTTAAGACAAAAAAATCCCTAGAGAGTCGTTCATGCTCATTCGAATTGACAACTTACAACAGAATGATCTCTTAATCTGTCATTGGACAATTGGTTTCAGATCTTGAATTATTGTTCTCCCAACATAGTTTGTAGTGTACTTTGACACAAAACGTGATGGTGGATACGTTTCATCTCTTTAAATCCATAAAAAATCTCTCTGTACGATTGATAAATTTCAACTTTTTTAATTTTTTAGAGAACTTTCGCGGTATCCTAAAGACTTTTAATTTGTTCCACCTTAATACATGGTGAGAAATAGACACTATTATATTGACACAGTCCATTCTCTCCTTTGGCTATGGCTGAATCACCGTTTCAACGCCTCCAACTTTCTACTGGTAATCAAGAGTGAAGGACGTTCGAATTTTAATCTCAAAGGTGCCTAATTTCGACTACTAGAATTACAAGGTCGCACCAATATTCAGTAGTATTACAGCTTAGTGAGAATGTCAATGCCATGAATTTGCACAAACGTGGAGACAAATGAAAAGCTAAACAGACACTTTAAACGGTTGGATATGTTGGATCTACGTCCTTCCAAAACATGAAGTCAATCTTACTATTGAGATTTGATCGTATGCTTGCTTCCGAAGTATATATATGGATAATGGATTTGGCCAAATCCCTAATAGTATATTCCTCCTCACCCACATACGATTTGTGGTGAACACTGTTACTTGGTCAACTCTAGACACTATTATTGCTCTATCAGTGTACGTTGATTAAGGACACAACCCATGGAGCCTCTGAAACTCTCTCTCTTCACATGAAGAGGAGGAGGAAGAAGAAGAGGAAGGGGTCAACATGCAAATCGATCACATCACAAGACTGTTATTGTTGTACTCACATCACCATCCATGTGTTGATATGACTGGATATTCCTCCAATTTTGGTGGCATCTTTTAGATGCAATGCCATGGAAGCTAAACAAGTGAGTAATCTAGGTCACTCTAGAGTATCCGGAATCTTGTGTCGTGTTACACATGTGAGCAAAAAAGTGGAGGATTCATAACACATTAGCGTGTCTAGAATGACTTTTGTTTTGTTTTTTTCCTTGTGAATTGAAGGAAGTTGTTCAAAGCGCTTCAGAAACTAGAATAATTCTGGTTTGAAATTCAAACCAACGAACTAGAGAGAAAATTAAAGGAGAGATCAACTTTAATTCGTTATGTGGGGTGTAAAGAGATGAGGTAAGGGAGGAAAAAGAATATTTAGAGAAAAAAGCAATATAGTGGGTGAGTCCTAGATGCATACGGTGCATATAGCCGTAGCCTAAATAATAAATAAATATGTATTGTTGTTTCTTTAACATAAGTATACTGACGTCAACATCCATTATTTAGATCAAAAGGATATATTATTCTGAGATAAGGCAACAAAAAGACAAACTTGTTATTTGCCTAAGCCATACTGGCATACTTCACTCTATTCAACTTTTCAAAGCCTTATTGTCCGAAACCAAGAAAAACCAACCCACTTGGCCCATGAAACGGAGAATGACACAGTACATGAGAACCTACAAGCATCATCAAGAAAAAAGAAGAACAGAGAAATTAAAAAAAAAAAAATGCCAGCAGCTATTAAGTGTGCCATTGTCTTCGTCATTGCTGTAATGAGGAGGTACAATATATTGCTATCCTGGAATGTAGATATGGTCGCATTCCCTTCAAGAAATTACGTGACCTGTAACTGAACCAAAGTCGAGTATTATTCGACAATGCACTAGGATTTTAGTTCACAATGATATGCTTCAAGCTGCCATTGATACAACATATATCTATAAGAATGCAAAAGAACATGAGAAGCTAAAATCAGTATATAGAAGAACAGAAAAAGTAATACCATCTGCCAAATGAAATGGAGCGTGCCGTTTTCCCTTCACTTCCCATACTGAGGTACAAAGTGCTCTCCTAGATGGTGGAAATGGTCATTTTCTCCTTCAAGTATGCGGACAACCTGTGGTAAAAAAACAAAAAACCATCAGTTTTTACTCCGATGCAGTATAGAGAACCTTAATGGAGCATTTATAGTTCAAATTAATGCACAAGAATCACTCTCTATGCAGTAGTATTTCTAACTAGCATTATCCCAACATATATGTATATCTGTGTTTCTGCAGTATGGCTTGAATGCATCTTTTTTACCAAGAAGTTCAAGTGATGATCCTCACATGTTTCAGAAAGTTTATTTTAAATTGTTGACCTACCAAATTATAGGTTTCACATCTTTCATGCCAAATTATTAGTCCATATAATCAAAGGCAACTATATGAATACATTCAGAATTGATTGTTTAGGAAATCATTTTAATCTTAATTACAAGCTTCTAAGGCTAAAAGTTTTTCACCAAACAATAAAATTCAAAGGAAATTTTTTTTATCACCTCTCCCATTGATGGACGCATTTCAGGGCTTCTTTGCACACATAAGTATGCGGCTTTAGCCATAAGGTACACTTCGTATGTATCATATGAATCTCCAATATGACGATCAATGAGTTCATGTAGTGCTAGCCTCTGGATTATTGGTTCTGCCTATGATTTGCATACAACAGATATAGACTAATCAGATTGGAACAGAGAAAACAAGTGAGGGTCGTTTGTTTTTGTTTTGTGGTTGAGTAGAAATTAACTGAAAAATCAAATCTTGAAGCCCAACATACCCACTGCCGCAAGGATTGAGTTTGTTCTTCTCCATTTTCATCTACAATCTTGCGCCCAGATATGAGTTGTATCAGAATCATGCCAAATGCATATACATCTGTTCGTACAGAAACCATACCATTCTCTGCATACTCTGGAGCAAGGTAGCTACAAGAACCAAAAGCTTACTTGTGCTTGTTCAGGTAAAAAAAAATATAGAAATGTAGAATGTGATAGTCAGATGTTGCAGAAACCTTATAGAAGTCCTCACCCTAATGTACCAAGTATCCTTGTATGTTCAGGATCATCACTCGTCTTCCATTTTGCTAGGCCAAAATCACCTAACTGAGTATAGAAAATCATTCCATTAGCTGAAATAGTTTATAAGTTTTTATTTCATTTGTTGCAAGACAAAAACATAATAATCACTGTATGGTGCTCAATTCAGTCACGCCATAATATGTTAAGCAGAAAATGGTGTAATCATAACTCCCAGAGAAAGGGCACAATTGATAGTTACCAGGCCAACAGAATACAATGTGTAACAAAGTAAGCTCTGAATCCAACTATAAATTGCTCAAAAAAAAAAAATCCAACTAAAAAATGTCATAGGCTTAACTTCCAGTAGCCAAAGGAAAACCAAAAATTAAACAAATTTTGAAATGACAATGCAGATGCTGAAAGCTATGGTTTTGTTGTCACACTACTGAACTCTGATCACTAACTAATAGTTTCCATACTGAGTAAAAAACCATCCTTTTTGGTATCAGTAAAATCTAAAACCGCAATGAAAACTGGAAGAAATTAAGTGTAGAAACTGAAATTCTATATAGTTAATATGTTCTTCTCTTTCCTAATTTGGTAGGGACTAGCAAGTCACATGCACTAGTAAAATAAGTTTCCAGATCTTGAAGAATTACGAGTTGAAGAAAAAATTACCAGAAAAAGAGAGAGAGAGAGAGAGAGAGAGAGAGAGAGAAGAAAAAAACTAACGAATTTTAAAACATGAAATCAATATGTGATTTGCTCAACTGGGCAATGTCCAAGGAACAGCCGTAAAGAGCTGTTCTATAAGAAAATCACAGTAAAATGATGAGAACATTGTATTCTATTACTCTGAACTAAAATTATTTCCCTGTTAGCTTAACACCTACCTACTATATATGTTTCGGATATCTCAACCTTTTGCTTCCTAGAATATATGTAATAGAATAAGTCTAGGACCTTTTTCTTCCTAGGATATATGTTTCGGATATCTCAACATTTTGTACTGTAGGGTATATGGTTATTCTTGGTCTAGGACCTCTAGGCATCTAGTTCCTCATCTCAGAAAGAAGAGAGAATAAGTCCTAGTCATACAAGGAAAAGAAAGTTAAGTCTTAAGAGCTACCCCTGTATTTGACCAATCTCCACTTTGGTGAGCATCTTTCTTCAGACCCTAAGAAATGAAGTTTTGCACTCTACTGCCCTTGTCTCCACATCACAGTGTGTTTTAACATATGGGTATTGATCAAGAGTTTAACTCTAAACAATGCTAAAACTTGACAGCTAAAACAACATTTCTATCATCATATCAGTTGGACTACAGTGTCCATTGCTTAAAATAATCATTTCTGATTCCCTCTTTATGGCCCAACCTAATATTCCACAATTGCGTAGAAACCAACTATTTCTTCCTAGAAGTTGAAACTACGAAGAACCTGCTATTGTATGTAGTACCATGAACAGAAAAAAAAAAAAAAAACCCTTTTGTATTACTTCCTTTCATCACCACAAGGGCACCTTGGTTTATCTTCATATCAATATCACCAAGTCTGCTAACCAAATTTTGAGCATACTAATTAACCTCTTATTCAAATGGAAAGTAATATTGTGTATTTCCTCTAAGGACCTCATAAAAAGACAAACATAAAAAATGTTGCATATTAATTTACCATTGGAACATAATCGTGTGTGAGCAGTATATTGCTTGGTCGCATGTCTCGATGAATGATAGGACCTCCGCGACATTCTTCATGTAGGAAACGCAATCCTTTTGCAGTTCCAAGGGCAATAGCATGCCTTTGATGCCACTCAAGCACTTCTGCTTTATCATCTATGAGCATGCACAAGGAATTAACAAAAGAAGATTCAGTAATCATGTTGATATACTATAGGTAGATGAAGTAACAAAAGCAAAGGCCCAAACAGCAGTTTACCGAATAAGTGCCACTCGAGAGATTTGTTACAAATATATTCATACACCAAGATATTTAGGTTCTCCTTGCAACAATAACCCAACAGCATGACAATGTTTTTGTGGCGTGCAAAACTTAAGACATAGACCTCAGAGTGAAATTCTCTGAATCCTTGGTTACTTGCTTCTTTCCGCACCTTTGCTGCAATCTCTTGTCCGTCCTTGAGCTTGCCTTTATATACATGACCATATCCACCTTCTCCTATTAAGTTTTCTTTTGAAAAATCCTTTGTTGCAAACTGTATCTCCGAGTAACTATATGTCATAGAATCTTTGATATACATTTCAGTCCTTGTTCCACAAATGGAACAAAGAATTGGCGCGTCTGAGGTTATATGTCGTGAGAAACTTTTATTTTGCTTCTGGACAATTTGAATAGCGGAATATTTAATGATGTCTTCTTTGGTTTGTAAGCCTGGAACACAGAAATTATAGTCTTAAGCTATATTCTAGTAGTTGGAGTACCATAAGCATTTATAACAGCAAAATTATATTGGAAAAGTTTGGATTGATCTATAACCCAGATCATTGCTAAGAATAATCCTAAGATCATATTTTTCGTTCAAAACAGCATCATGCAGGTGAGATAAGCATTATGGCTTTATGTTCCTGTAATCCTTTCAGTGGATGATGCAAAAGTTCTATTTCAGGCTTTTACCTTTTTGTGATTTGAAACTGAATGATGTATACTTTCTAGGGATTAGAAAGTCTAGTGTGTTGAAGAAATCGTAATCTTATTTTTATTCATATGGGACATATTATCATTCTTGATCATCTAATAAGAAACATAAATTAAGTGCAAATTCCAAATAAGGAGAGATTAAGGAAAATGACATTTTCTTTGTTACTTATAAATTCTCAACTCCAAGTAATTAAAGAGCCAATCATCTATTTATATTCAGAGAAGACAAATTAATAAACGTTTGTCATTGTGTAACTAGATAGAGCAGAGAAAACTTTTCTTCACTTTAGGTTTTTCTGGTAAGGGTTAAACTTCGCATGTAAATTTCAAAGAAAAGCTGGGATAATTCTATGCAAAAATAAAATTTTTTTTTGACTGACTATTCTAATGTATTGGTATCACAGCTCAAGATCAAGCTTACATTGCATGAAGAACAAGATATAGCTTACGTGAATTTGAAAAGCATTATGTTTAAAGGGATATGAAAAGTTTCTGACCTGAGTTTTCATTCTTAGTAGAGGACCCTATATCCAACGAAGAACTATAGTCTCTCGAATTAATTATAGATGGAGGCGTCGAGTGGGTTTGAAGCATATCGGACCTTTCCAGAGAACCAATGGGAACAGAGTAGCTTGCAAAAGTGACGATAGGTTGCTCAATGTTTCCATTAGCTTGACAGTTCGATAGTGGAACAGGCTTGGACAAAGAAAAAAACAACTTATGCTCTATAGTATCAGTATCATCTGTTGTATGAGGTCTCACAACTTCCACAGCTAAGCTATCTTGAATTAATGCAACCTTACAAGGTATCTGCTTAAGGTAGAACCTTAAATCCCGTCTAATGTGCCTGCAAAGCTTTGTATGTTACTATTGAAGCCGATGAGATATATGTACAAAAGAGAATTCAATAGAGGCAGGCATTGGAACAACCATTAGGGTAGATAGGAACAAATGGAAGTTGGATGCTACAAAATCTTTGACGGATTGAAATTGTCATTTGTGCTCAATGCATCAAATATCAATATGCTTTAAGTGAAGAGCATTAGCTCAGGAAACTAATCCTTTTCTGACTCTCAGTGACTAAAATTTACAATAAAGAGTATTTATACAGAAGGAAATAATTCAAGATCTTTAAAAGTCAAGAACGTGGAAGAAAATTTCTCCAGTATAAGCTATTTTTATGGACAATTCAGCCAAAAATTATTTCAAGATTTGATTCAACAAAACTCACCACCTCAATCAATTCTTAGTTTAATTGGAAATTAATCTATAGCAGACGAACAGAAAATACCCATTCATATTCCAGTGATTGTACAATGGCCATCAACACTATTTTGTACACCACGAACAAGGCATATTCTTGTGATCTTTCACTCATTATTCTCATGGAAAAAACAGGTCCATTAAAATAAGATTCTGTTTTCCTTTATATTATAAAAGATGTGATATACACAGTAAACTTGCATCACAAAATATTCATCTATGAACTTAAAACATCAACCACTTCGAAAATTATCTAAAGGGTGATGAATAGAATTTATGGTTGAAAGGAAATCATTTATGAGGAATATTTGTAATGACTCATGATTCATAGAAGCACATATAGATCAGATAACAAGAGTAACCATAGTGAAACCTTGAACAAACCAGCAGATGGAGAAAAGGAACTACCTATCAAGTACAACCCAAGCTGCATTACAAGCCATTATCTCTTGCAAAATAACCTGCTTAATGGGAAAACCAGCAGTAACTTTGACTTCAATGCTGACCTGAATATAGCAAGGAAATCAGTGTGGTGAATAAAACAGCAAATGACAGGGAGAAAAAGCAGTATTTTTAAGTAAAATATTGTGGTGATACAGTGGAAATCTTGATCAACTAGAAGCAGCATTCCAGCCTCATTGTTGTCAGATATTAAAAAAAATATTTGCAATACTTACCCGCCCAAAGAAACTAAAAACAACAGGATGCGATCATAAATTCATAATACACAAATTTTTCAGATGTTGATGTAACATTTTGCTCATATTTTATGAAATTCTGTTATACACACTTGTACTTATGTACTGCAACATTTTTCTACTAGGCGAAAGGCGTACCGAGGCGTTTTCGGCTCCGTGAGGCATATTTAATAGGCGTAAGCCTTGGGCGTAAAACGCGTAAGCCCTTTGTAATAAAATTATTATAATACAAAAGAGTATTTCATTAAATAGTTAAGCTAATTCACCAAATCATCCATATTTTAAATGAAATTCAAGTTCAAACAATCAAATTTCAGACAATTACAATGATGAACAAACATAAAAATCAAAAACTACGTCGAAAACAAGTAAGAAAGGGTTAATTGAAGACCAAGGTCGAAAACGATGTCGTTTCTCCGGTTGGTTAAAAAAAAAAAAAAAAAAACTTCAGACGCAGCTTAAGCTTAAGCATTTTAAGTCTTTCCATTGCAAAAGGCGTGAAACGTATTTTACTCGAGACGTCGATGCATTTAACGATAGCCTAGGCTAGCGAGCCTTGAGGCTAACCTCAGGCTAGCTTTTTAAAACCATGTGTCATAGAACTTAAAGCTGAAGAAAAATACTCTTCCAATATTCGCGAAAGAAACTATATATGTTAGTGGTAAGATACTTCGATCTCTTTGACAGAGAGACTTATCCACTCTATCAAAATCCAGGAACAAACTAAAAGCACAAATTAGTTAATAAAGTAAACCAGTGATACTTAGTAGTGGAAGAATTACCCCATGATCTTCACACTTCTCCGCACTTCCAAGAAGCATGTTAACATAGATGTCAACTTTCTTTGTAACTTCTTCCTCTATCGCACGAATGCTAGTTCCAAAAAACTCTGGGCATGGTTTCGCGTGAAATCCCACTGTTTCAACAAAGGCAAGAAAAGCATGAGGACTAATATCAGTCACAAGGCAATCTTAGTTGGTGTGTTACTTGCTCAGAATGAATGATAGGACTACAAATCAAACAATCGTAGTAGTCATACGATCATACCAGCAACGTACAATTAACTATTTTCTGCTATTATGCCCAAAATAATAGCAAGACATGCTCTATGTTAAATTTTCCAATTAAAGGAAGCATTTATATTAACACTTGTCAATCACAGTTTGTCATGTCAGTTGCTAAGCGAAAAATGATCATATGAGTTGAAGATGTACTCATGGTTGCATTTTGCAGAATGAACCATGATTACATTGATAAGATTTGACAGGCCTAGGTGAAGAATTTCAAGGTCATAGGTGATAAAAATTTAATCCAGAAATGGGAAAGTTCAGAATACCGATCTACTACTTGTTTGTGCATCTTTATAGCCAAGCAAGGAGATGATATCCATAAATCAATATTAAGTGTACAAATACGAGGAAACACATAATAAAACCCACTGGGACATTTCGTTCAACACTTACTGGGGTGAATTACTCTGTGCAAGACTCCAAGCACAACGATTGTGTCCCCTGCACGCAAAATGTCACCCCTCAACTGCACAGCATCAATGGTGAGGTTAAGCTCATGCCCTCCGCGGTCCTTGGTTGCATCATAGGCAATAACAACATGTGATGGCGTCATAGGGCTCGCCATGAATGCTTGTACCACAACTGCGTCTTGGAATTGGAGCTTGGTTTAATTGCTTGGAGTTGAAAAATGAAATTGCTATTTAAATTGAATTGGGTTTGGTGCTTCAAGGAGTGAGGATTTGAGATTAAACCCATTAAAGATTATGATGGATAGCCAATGGAGATTTTGCTAGAGTTCAGAGAAATTTTCTTTCTTTTTTTCCCTCACAAACTTTTCTCTGTCACGCATTGGCCAGACAACATTCGCTCAATACCAATGAAAATATGCTCATGAATATTCCATTATTCCTCAACACTGTACCAAAATTGGCGGGAAGTTGGCCGTCTTCAATAATTAATAAGCCAATGACATGATTGCAAGCAACGTACACATTGGCTTATGCGTTTTAACTGCTAGCTTTGGTCGACAGCTTTATCAATGGTCCTGAAACACAATGGGGATTTTCTTTCAGCAAAACTTTGGTGGTGATATTACCAACCAATATATTTTAATTTCTCTCTCTCTTCTCACCCTTTCTGCTGCTCATCTTTTTTTTTTTATTGTCATCACCATCTTCTACCATCACCACAAACCCAACTCCTTCTGCGTTTTAGATACCAACGGCGTCGAGGTTGGAGATGGTGGCGGAGATGGATTGCCGTCGATTGAGAATTTTTGATGGGTTTTTGGTGGTGGTTAAGGTGTTTGAGTTTGAAGGGAGAGAAAGATGCTGTGGTGTTTTGAGAGGTTTTGGTTGGTGTTTGAGAGTAAAAGGAGCGTTGGAGAATTTTGAATAGATGGGTTTTGGGTGAGATGAGAGAGGCTGGTTGTAGCTGTGGTGGTGGATGAGACATGAGAGAGGAGGAGAGAAAGGAGGAGAGAGAGCGACGGAGAGAGGAGGGAAAGCTATCAAAAAATAACAGAAAATTAAAATAAAAAATTGTTAACCATAGTTTTGCTGGTGATATCACCACCAAAGTTTTGCTTGTGAGCAAATTCATTCCCATCTTTCGGTATCTAAAACATGTGACTCAGCTGTCACAAACATCGTTCGAGCTCCCTTAATTATGAGGCAAGCAATGTTCTTGTGCATGCAAAATAAAACCAAAAACCAAAGCATAACAAGAATGTACTAGATTAAGGTTGCGCATAACAATTAATGTACCAGAATTTTTGCATTACTAGCTCGAGATCAAGCCGATATAATCTATCAATGCTTGGAGTCGGTTTACCATTATGTCGAATTGGTCTATTAAATGTATCCATACATTAATATAACAATCACCCATAAAACTAGCAAACACCCAAAATTTGATATATTATCCGGTGATTATCTTAGGTCCCCAAATTCTCAGTCATGGATTTGCAGCTCGTGCTTGTGACAAGAGCATTATATCCAAACACCAGCAGCTACAGTCAGAGATCGACTCTTACGAGAATATTCTGTGTTGTAAAGACAAAATTGAAGCAGCATATAATAATCAATTTGCACATCTCTGATTTTTGTAAAACATGCGACAGATGGATGTGAAAGGATCACTATTTTATTGCATAAAAAAAAGGATTACTATTTTAGTTTTTCAATCTCATTCCAATTTCATCGATATCCCCGAATTAATGGAGCATCAGAATGGTTTAATACTTTGATGCATGGATGATCCTCTCTATCTATTGCTCTGATGATTGTGCATCCTAGTCTTTTGATGGTCACTCTTACTGGTGACCAATAAATCTTCAACATTTCCTGCTCTATTTATAATAAGGTTGATACAAGTACTGTTTCACCGGCATATTGCTGAGCACTGACTGAAAATTACATCGGAGAATTATGTAAGCACTTGGATTCAGACACATATCAACACTCTAGCCGAACAAACAGATGCTTTCAAAAAAAAAAATGGTGTAGTGCTTAACAATACATAATAGGGAAAGAATCGATGAACACTTCAACTACATCACATTGCAATTTTCACACTTATATTTCATGGCTTTCGGACTCAGATCTGTATTTACCATCTTCCTCCCATTTCGATCATTTACCAAATAAGGTAGAGATGATTGTGGTTCTGACTTCATCATGATCCTTTGCGCGAGTACGAAGAGCCGGTTCCTAATTGCTTCTTTGAGTTTACTACCACGTACTACTCAACAAGTCCACTAGGCACGTATAATGTCTTATCCAAGAATCATTCCATGTTCATTCTCCATTGATTACTATGTTGACATTCCTCCATCAATAAAACTCCCAATGTTGCACCTAATAAAATCACAGCTACTGTTAAACTATGTGTTAGACAAGCATGAGTAAACGATACAAGTGACATCATAATATAATGTGTAGTCGATCGATCACTTGGTCTTACACTAAAATTTGCATTTTGACAAAATCCCCCATTCCAATGAACTACAACTCAAACATGCATTTCATCAAACATATAATGTGTCCTTTCTGTGAGAATGTGGAGTGTTGTCCCACATTGGAGAAAAATGACCTTGCAAATGTCCTTATAAGGATTTGGGCCTATCCAACCATTGCCAATTGGTTTTGGTTGTGACGCCCAGATTACTTTATCATGGTATCAGAGCTGGGTTTGCCCGCGTGTGAAGCCAAGTGGCCACACGTGCTCCACGTCACCCAATAAAAGTTGTCCACGTATATGGCTTGAAAATTTGCCATACGTACGGGGGCGTGTGAGAATGTGGAGTGTGTGAAGTGTTGTCCCACATTGGAGAAAAGAGACCTTGCAAATGTGCTTATAAGGATTTAGGCATATCCAACCATTGCCAATTGGTTTTAGTTGTGATGCCCAGATTACTTTATCATGGTATCAGAGCTGCAGGTTCGCCCACGTGTGAAGCCAAGTGGCCACACGTGCTCCACGTCACCCAATATAAGTTGTCCACGTGTATGGCTTGAAAATTCGCCACACGTGCGGGGGCGTGTGAGAATGTGGAGTGTTGTCCCACATTGGAGAAAAATGACCTTGCAAATGTCCTTATAAGGATTTGGGCCTATCCAACCATTGCCAATTGGTTTTGGTTGTGACGCCCAGATTACTTTATCACTTTCCGGCTTTCCCAAATCCACGTAACCCCTTCAAGCAAATGTTCAAAGACAAGATATTCTTGTTAGTCCCACGACCATTTAGTCTAGTGATATTAATTAGTCTTCTCTTTCTAATTGAGAGGTACTGAGTTCGGAGATTCTTCAGTATACGGCATGTAGCTACACAGTCTTCTGCCAGCCGTTCAAAAGTTAGAAAAAAATGCTAACCCATTTTTCTGACCCAGTTTAGACGGCTCACATTGCATCGTGTATGTACACGCCGTGTACTGAAAAATTTCTCCCCATAGAAACCTCTTCATGTATCATACAATCAATTAACCAACCAAACTGAAGGTAAACAGCAAGAAGAGAAGACTCGATGAAGATTTTGACAAGGTTTCTTCAACTGACCATGAGGGGATGATGTGTCAAATACCACTTCTAGCTACTTGCAATTACGTATCTCTAAGATTTCCAGAGCATACTAGGCGAAAAGATATTTAACAGACTATTGCAATTGTAAACATTAACTTGTGTGAGTTCGCAAAAGGAGATGTGTCTTGAGCTAGTTGTTGGATGTGCCATATTGTCTTCAACTTGCTTGACCCACTAAATTTTTTATTTTAATTGAAGCTTGACCCATCGATTGTCAATCTCTATAAGCTATGCAATCTTACCTATATATATATATTCAGGAAAAATCTAGTGTATGTTACCGTATCTCATACGTACAATTACCATTTTTAGAACTTAATTACTCAAACGGGAACCTATTTACTCTAATAAGAACGTTATTTACCTTAACGAGGGTTTTTTTATAGTTACCACATGAGTTGTCGAAGTGGTAATATGTGTCTTCAAGTCGTAAAATATTACAATTACCACTTTTAAGACTTAATTACTTAAAACGATAACCTAATTTACTCTAATAAGGACATTATTTACCTTAACAAGGATTTTTTCTCCTCATTATGTATGAAAAATGTTAACATAGCATAGCCTTACTCTTAATTAATAAGTTATTAATTAATCAAAAAATTAATAAATAATCAACAAATTATTAATTTATTAATTTATCGATTATTTAATATCTAAATTATTAAATTGTTTTTATCCTAAGGCTATTAATTTATAGAGGTTTAACTGTATATCCAAATTTTTCAAGGACGGAAATTGAATATAACTTCTTAATCGAGCAAATAGAAAACATGTTATCCATATTTGATTATTTTCTTGAATGTATTCTCTTGCTGAAGATACAATCTCTTTCATGATTTCACATGTGGATATCTCGAGACGTTTGAGTTCAGCAAGACTTTTAGCTATAGAAAATGAGAACAAGAAGGTTAGACAGTCACGTACAGCTATATACCCACAAGGTTGTTAAGTTGGGGAACACATCATGCACGCAAATCATGTACATAAATGTTATTAACTGTATAAATTCCATATACGTAAACTTATATATAGTTTCATGTAACCATATATAGATGAAGAAAGGCAGGGCCGAACTTGAGATTTTGAGACTTGAGGCGAACTCTAAAAGAGTTGTGCCCTCAAATTTTAACACGTATACAAATATTTTTTTTTAATAATGATACAATAGAGTAATCACACATGAACACAAATCCAAGAAAAAAATAATAAACAAAACATAATATCTAAAATAGTATATATTATGATCAAAACTAATAAAGTTGAAGATGTTCCAAACCAAAAAAGAAATCTTATTAGACAATATATATATATATATATATATAATATTATTAAGAGAACATACATTGTCAATCAAAACAGATTTTTTTTACCAAAATAGCCTTCAAATACTATTATTAAGAGTAATATAGTAATATATAGTTTAGTATATATAGTATATATATAATAATATAGTAATATATAGCATAGCAATCGGCACACACGCGATGCATGTGCAATATACAGTTGAATGCTATTTTGGTAAAAAAATTATATTTTGATTGACAATGTATGTTCTCTTAATAATAGTATAGATTATAGTATATATAATTATATATAGTATATAATACACACACACACACACACACATATAAAAGGATATAAAAATTTTGGGCCCGAGGCAACTGTCTCTTGAACTTCATATAAAAAAAATTATATTTTGATCGACAATGTATGTTCTCAACTTAGGTAAGCCGAACATCAGCTAGAAATAGCTCGGCTGTGGTTGGCCGATCTCGACTAGGAATCCCTACTATGGTTGGTGGGCCCGGCCCATCTGTCTGCCACATGGGCCTTGCCAAATTTAGGTTTAAACAACTCCATCTACGACCTTGTTACAAGTTTGTGAACAATTTATTGTTAAAGTTGTAATTTGTTCAATTATATGTAAATAGTGTAAAACGAATGCACTAACTTTATTGTCAATGTAGTAATTTTGATTCAATTAAATATAATTTTTTGGTTCAAAAAAATTGTAAATGAAGGTATGACCGTATGACATATATCAATGTTCTACAGCCTACCCCCTAAATTGACCAATTATGGACTAACTATTTTATAAAAACCATTGTGTGTGTGTGTGTGTGATCATTTACGAAACATATGCAATTTGAAAAAAAAAAAGTATATACTTTTTCGTTTATGTATATTTCTTAAGACAAGATGCATGATAAGGTTTTGGACAACCATATGATTTGAACGTTTTGGACAAGATGCATTGTATACCCTCGTCTGTTTGATTATAAAGTCATGGGTCAAATGTCTCAGAAGTTGTTTGAAGAGATCATTGTTGGGAGAGTAGTAAGCATGCACCTTGATCTTTTTATGCTTTTCTAGAGAAGATGCATAAAGTCCGTACTTGCTGAGATTGCTTGTTCGAACTTGTCACGAAAAAAATTAAATTCCTCGCCATTAAACGTGTACTTCATGTTACCCAAAACGACTCATTTGTCTGTTTGCGGCATGAAAAATGACTATGAAGTATGCAACATACGTCGTCAATAACATGGCTGATCCTTTGTGGTGTTTTATATAATGCTGTATTGGCGTATTAAATATCTCTACTGTTTGCATCTAAGTTTAAATCGCACAACTTAAATATTTATAAGAGAACAAAAATAGTCACCGTAAATATATCATTAGTCTTGTCGGTCAATTTGCGCAAAAAACTATTAGGCACGAGCTTCATAAATTCACTTTTTTCATCGAACTCCTGATTTTGTTTGTCTCTTGACGGCATTGTGATGACATAATCTTCTGAATATTTAAACTTTGTCAACATATCCAAAATCTCTTCCAGTATCTCATCATTCGATTTGTGTGTGGCCTCGATGCTTGAAGAGTCTGTAGGTGGTTATTCTCTAAAGTTAGACATGTCCTCGATGCCTCGGATGAGTCGGATGATTTCATTGGAATGCAAAAGTTCTTGTCTCAAGGGATGCGGAGGCTTCGCTTTAGCCAGTGTTGACTCAACTTCTTTTTTTTAAATGTTCTAGCTAGCCTATCTTTTATAATTTTTTGTTTCTCGGCTTTTTTAGCAGCTTTTTCATCTTTGTCAACAACAAAATCTTCGTCATCTTCATCATCATCGCCAACACTATAATCTTTGTCAGCTCCATCATCATCCTCTAAACTACAATTTTTTTAACTTTCAACAATATCTTCTTCTTCATCAACTATTATATTTTTGTTGGACACTAAAAGATCAATGTGGCCATAACACCTTGAATTAAGTGTGTGATATTCAAATTATAATAGAGAAACACCTTTGAAGGAGTTGATTACTATTGGTGATAATAAATGTTGCCGATGTTCTTGCTCATGCTGCTATTAATTTCGATGTAAACAATTATTGGTTTCTGTAGGTTTCCACCATTATAAGGGATGCTCTGTTCAGCGATTTTTTATCGCTAGTGATTAATTAAAAAAATTTCAAATTTTTTTTTTGATATATCTAATAAAATATTTATTTGGAAAAAAAATATTATTTCAATATCACATAATCTTACTATGATATTTCTGTAGATAGTTATTTCAGTTACTTCATATCTTATTAAGATACCTCCATTTGAACTTGTGGATTTTGAATCTCTTCAATGCAAAATTTGATTATCAATGTTCTTCAAAAAGATAAATCTCAAATCCAAAAATTTCACGAGACTATTCTTAACTTATGTAGTTATACTTTGCAAGGTCACAACATTGTTTCATGTAGCATTGATGATATTACAATTGTTGATAGTGTTACAAAATTTTTGAAACTATATGAATATAAAAAACCACTTAATTCTTCATTGAAGCGTTGATGGAGAAATTACTCCGTGTGGATCAAAATATTGAGTTAGTTCATTTATATAGCCTTATGTTGAATATATCGCTAGTTGCTGCACACACACACCTATCATCATGAAAATAAATTTTTATGTCTAGTTTCTTTGTTTTGCTACTCTATTTTGACGAAGAAAGAAGTTGGATGGCTTTCGATTAGTTCGAAATCTAATGAATGAAATGTTGGAGAATCTTCATTTTAATTTCCTTCATTACAGTAAATAAGCAGCCATTGAGAGCTTTAGTTACGTTTTGGGAGTAAATTGCGCCTCTCGTAATTTTAAAATAAGAAGTTGTATTTATCATTTTGCCTATAGAAATCTACGGGACTACAAAGTGGGCATACTGCTGAAAGCAACTATAAGAATGCATATGCGGTTTTTCCAACTTCTATATGTTTATAGATTAGGTTTTCCCAACTTCTATATGTTTATAGATTAGGTGCAAACTATTCTAATACTAACGCTTTATCAAAAAGAGAGAAAAAAAAAAACACAATCAAGGACATGGGTGATAAAAGAAGTTTTTTTTTTTTTTTCGATAGGAGGTGATAAAAGAAAGTTAAATACAGAAAGGAAAATAAGACATAAATTAATACAAAAATCCACACTGTTTACATGTTTATACCAAGCAAGGAAAATCCATATAATTAACTTTTCAATATAGTAGCAAAAACTTCATGATAGAAGCATTCATCTTTTTCCAGGGAGTCTTCTTCACCAAGTGGAATTTATTTCATTGTTTGGAAGCAGTTCTATAACTTTCCACTACTGATCTTCAGAATTGCTCAACTGATCTAAGCATGGTCCTGCTGAAATATCAGATACAAACAACTAAAGTAGATCAGACACAAAACATGTCCTCAACGCAAGCGTACACAAATGAATAGACCATGTCTTCAACACATGCATAAGCAAATGAACACTTGAAAATTAAAATAAAACCTTAATAGACATGCACATGTGCAATCAAAAGGAAATAAGAACAAAGTAGGAGTAGATTTTCATTTGAAAGTATTCATAATAAACGAACATATTGGCAGATTACTCAGTCATATGCAGCTAAGGTTTGCTTTTCCTAATATGATATACATTTGGGATGCCAGCATACTCTCTTGTAGCCCTCCCCCAGTCCCACTTTTTTTTTTTTGGTCTGGAATTGCTTCAATTAAAGCTCAGAAGAGCAATAGAGAACAGGAAAGAGAAATACAACATAAGGCTGGGAACCAGCAGAAGAATGAAAATAACCAAAAAGCAAACAAGAGAAGAAAACTACAGTACTCCAAGGAAGACAGGCTCGTGGAGGACAAAACTAGTTAGGTAAATGAGGGCAAGGAAGCCCGTCATTCACCAAGAAACCAATCATAGAGGTTGGAGGACCATTGGTCCATACTTGTGTGCACAACCTCTTTTTTCCTAGCTTGGCTGCGGCATCGGCAGCGCGGTTAGCTTCTCTTGCTATCCAAGCCCATTCCAGATTTGTGAACGAACTTTTGAGTTTGTGAAACTCATTGAGAAATGGATAGATCTTCCAATTACCTCTGCAGATTTCGTCGTTAAGTGCATTCACCAATTCTTGACAGTCACTTTCTAGGATGACAATTCCGATATTCAAATCAATAGCCAACTTCAGCCCTTGAATCATTGCAGCCCCTTCAGCTTCTATGGCAGAGTTGGAAAGAGTAGGAGAGCTCAAACCAGACACTAAGCAAATGATCACTCTCTATGCAAGCAATCCCCCATCCTTTGGATCATTTAACGATACCACTTGTTATGAAATACCGGGTTGAAGAAGCTAAACGAAATGCTTGCTCCAGATGCTTCACAAGTCTATGGGATATATGAAGCAGTCTGAAGATTCCGAAGCATGGAAATGAGCTCTGCACGAATCCAGCTATCAATGAGACCTCTTATTTTGGGAGTCACCAGCCCTACTTTCTACAGCCCGGGTCCCCTACCTTTTTCCTCCTATCTTAGCCGTCCCACTAAGCAAGTAACTAATCACTCTCTACACAAGCAATAACCCATCCTTTGGATCCTTCTAACTATAACACTTGTTATGAAATACCAGGCCGAGTATCTTTTTCATTTATTGGATTTGAGCCGATAGCTCTCATCATATGAAAGTGACAGCAACCTGGACTAAATTTTACTGCGAAGAAGCTATACAAAATGCTTGCCCCAGATGCTTCACAAGTTTACAGGATATAAGAAGATGGTCTGAAGATTCCAATGCACGGAAATGAGCTCTGCACAAATCCAGCTATAAGTAAGCCCTATTATTTCAGGAGCCGCTAACCCTACTCTCTATAACCAGTCCGGGTCCCCTACCTTTCCCTCCAGTCTGGGGGAAAAAAGACAGATGTTTGCTGAGGAGGCACTAGAGCAAACAACTTGAACTAAAAACAATTGAGAAATCATACGGAAATAGTATATCAAGAAACAAAAGTAAAAACCATAAGATTCACACGAGATACTATGTAGGTGGTTATATCCCAGGTAAAAAAAAAATCAGACTATTACATCTCAAGACTTCTCAATTAGTGAAAATGAGAGATCTTATCACAGTCTAATTTATTAGTTTGCAATCTGATATTTCTCTCAATAGTAAGGCGTATTGCATCAATGTCTTGCCAAGGAAAATAAGCAACTTTTTTTTACTTTGGACAAAGAAGCTGTCATTCAGCTTTTGTCAATCCTGTTTTCTTTTAAATAAGAGTATAATAGCATTAATTATGTCAAGTGTTCTGTTATTTGTATCTAGGTAAAATCATACCCGACAAATTATATTAACAGAGAAAAACCACCTAGTACATTTAATGAAATGTGGATTCTTGTTGCCAAAAAACACATGCCAGAAGTAAATAATTAAGGAGCCAGATCGCATCAGTTAAGAAGCCAGGCTGTAAAGATCTTTGCAGATGCAATTTGCAACACAAAGCAGTGCAGGTATCAAAATCCAAATTCCAAATCAATTATTATTACAGTCATTCTGATGACATGAATTATGTATTATGACAGGTACGAAAGCAACCCATAGATCTAAGAAGCTCCATCTAGCAATCACTAGTTACTATGATGTAAAATCATCATTTGGAAGTACCAATGGACCACCCTCAAGTTCCCTAATCAACTATGAAGCAATGAAAGATAATCTGATTAACTTATATTACGATACCCAGATAAGGTATGATCAAGACACCTCTAAAATACACATTTAACATGAAAGTACTAAAAGCATACCAAATTTAGCAGAAGTTTCAAGGCTAATTGTTATGAATACTTTCCTAATCATGTCAGCATTTATAATTGCACATCACCATATGTTGGACATTTTCTTTTAAATAAGTGTTAAAATATAAGATCTTCAAATTCTAGGCTAAACAGATTGTATCAGCTAAACAAACATCCCAAATACCAAAAATATCTATCTCAAACAAAACAAGTAACTAATTCAGAAAAAGAATAAGAAAAGAAAAAAATTCAAGGCAACCAAAGAGATAATAGGTTTAGGGAAATGAGAGCAATGAATAATCAGCTTTCTAGGCAACCAAACCGATCAATAGGAGGAAAATACGAGCATGAAATTCATACCTCGGTGAGGTTGAGATGGTGGGTGCTGTGGGACAGTGTGACAATTTCTCATTCACTCCAGCAGTCGAAGCCTCCCAAGCTATTACCTAATTGATCAGAGACCCTAAGCCCATTCAAAATCAAACAATGAGGTCACAAAATAAGTCAGAAATGAAACATTCAAACTCAAACAAAGAAATCATAGAAATTATAACCTTTCGTTGCAGCTACAAAGGCATCACAGATCTAAGAACACAGTGAGAATACAAGATGCTTATGAGATTCCTGACCTGCTGGAGAGAATTTTTTGACAATCTGGTGTTGAGATTTAGAACCCTATAATCATGAGCAATCCAAAGAACCTCAACAAAGGAAAAGATCCTCCCACCTTAAACTCCGCTGTAACTTTAAATTTGCCAAAACAAGGCACGTTCATTATCTGGAACTCATGATCATATGTTCATCGTAACCTGAATTCTGATGTGCAATTCCCTCATCAAAATTCAGCCTTACTGTGTTTCTTTTCTCTTCTTGTTCTCCTCTTATCGCCACTTCGTTATATTGTCAATGTAACCTTCAGCTTCCATTTCCCAAAACAGTAACCTTAAAATGATATAAATGTCTTTGCCTCTGTGAGGCTGTAATTGGTCTGCCTTAAAAGTATATACATGATTCTGTATCCCAATCCAACTACATCCAATCACATTCTTCACGCCTTTATGTTTCATCTCTTTTGTAACTCGAATCATGCTTTCCCATCTTCCTCTCATTTCATATGCTCGAGCTAGCACCAAATAAGGTAGAGATGACTGTGGTTCTGACTTCATCATCAGTTGTGCAACTCTTTCAGTGAGTTTGATGTCTTGCTGAATCGCACAAGCACGAAGAATTGATTCCCATGTCATAGAACTAGGTTCATAAGGCATTGCTTCTACTATATTCATTGCTTCTTTGAGTTTACCAGCACGACTCAACAAGTCTACTATGCACGTATAATGCTCTTCCGTAGGTATGATCCCATATTCCTTCTCCATGGATCTAAATATTGACATTCCCTCATCCAAAAAGCTCCCAAAGTTGCAAGCTAATAAAACTCCAGCTAATGTTACAGTATCCGCTGGCATACCTTCACTGACTAATTCCTTGAAGGTGTCCAGGGTCTCAAACACTTTACTATTGTGAGCCAAACCCATAATCATGGTGTTCCAAGATATCAAATCTTTCACACCCATACTTGCAAAGATTTTCATGGCATAATTTATTAATCCAACTTTAGTGTACAAATCAACAAGTGAACAAGCGACAATAGCATCTGACTCAAAGCCTAACTTAATAACCCAAGAATGGATTTGGAAACCCTGCTCAACTGGAAGAAAAGTGGATGTAGAGCTTAGTACACTGCTAAGAGTGAACTCAGTTGGCCTCAGATTCTTCCTCAAGGTCAGCACAAAAAGTTGCACAGCATCCTCGACACAACCATGCCTTGCATAGCTCGAAATCATGGAATTGCAAACAGCTGAATCCCACCAGCTTAGTTCTTGAAAGAGCCGGACCGCATCCTCCAATCTGTTGCATTTGGAAAACATGTCAATAGCAGCACTTGATACAATGCTATTAGAAAAAAATCCCACCTTGAAGCTGAAAGCAATAATTTGCTTACCCCTCCCCAAATCAAGCAAGTTACAACAAACATTGATCACAGTTGATATTGTAAACTCATCAGGGGAATGCTCGGTGCTTCTGATAAAAACGAACTGATCTATGGCCAATTCTTCAAACCCTGATCTATGACAACCCCAAATCAAAGTGTTCCAAGAAATGATATCCACCTCCTCCATAGTCAAAAACACTCCAAAAGCATAATCCATGAAACCGAACCTTGCATACATGTCAATCAATGAATTCCCAAGTACCACATTCGATAAACTCAGACCCTTCCTGATCATACCACCATGAATTTGCCTCCCATGAGAAGCAGACGACACAACTGACATCATAATCGAAAATGTGTACTCACTTGGTCTCACACCTGAAATTTGCATTTTGGAAAACAACCCCATTGCATTATCAATAAATCCACATGAAACATAACCCGAAATCATCGAGTTCCAACTAACTACATCTCTCTCAGGCATTTCATCGAACACCCGCTGTGCCCTCTCAGGCTCACCAAACCGATACAAACCCTTCAAGCAAATATTCCGAGACACAATGTTCTTGTCAGTAATCTCATCAAACACCCTCAATGCATCGCAAAGCGTACCAAACCGAAAGTAAACATCGAGAAAACGATTACCCAGAAAAGTATGGGTATTAAGTCCCATTTTTATCACCTGGGCATGTAAAATGTTAACGAAATTCAAAGATTTAAGTGACAAACAGTGGTCTATGAGATGAGAGTAATAGGAGAGTGAGTTTTTATGAAGCCCATTAAGTTGCTTAAGAAACGATGGCATGCAAACTCAGTTGTGAAATGCAGAGCTGTTTACTCGTATGGAAATCCAGAGTCTAAGCAGTGATACGGTACCGTTCTTCAGGTGATTTTGCGTCTGGGTCTACTGGTTGTTGCTGTGGAACTTCCATCCACGTAGCTGCCAATATAAAAGCAGCTGCCGCTGAATAATTTAACGACGAGTTTCTGGAGGAGGAGGTATAGAAGTGGTCTGAGGGCTCTGTTCTGCGAGTAAAGTGCAGGGTGAGTTAGGGGTAATTGAGTTTTCTCAAATATGAGATACTGGACGATTTATATCGAGTAACGTGGAGTACATGTAGCCGTGAGGCATTTACACACAAGCTAACCCGCTAACATCACTTTCAAAACTAATTGACAATATATAGGTGGAAATGCTCAAATTCATATAAACTTTTAGACAAGATTATTTTTCTCCAACGTGAGATACACTTCACATTCTCGACATAGGATTCTATAATTTGTCAGTGCATGGTAGCCTAGTCATTAAACAGTGTGATCATCATCATCCCCACCCGATTTCTTCGAAGCACTAGCAACTCTAGTGCATCATACTCTTTGTCAAAAAATAATATGTGCATTTTTTGAATAGTTGTGTAGTTTAACCTTCGAGACGCGTCCCTAAATATGATAAAGAATAATGTTTTTACATTATTCGGATGTTGTGAATTCTTGAAAGTTCTTATAATGAATCAAACGATGGTTATAAATTTTCGTTTCTTTAAATGGGAAAAGACAATAGATATTATCGATGATCACCCACTTGCACAAACCAAAAGATTTGCCAACATAGCAGAGTAGCAGACTACCTCCACAACCAAACTCCGTTCCACCTCCAAAGAAGATATAATCTCTCAAAAAGTAATACATTACACGAAACACGATTATTTCGGATTTCCGGCCAACTTACACCGGCTTCTGATTAGGCTACATAACAATGAAGCAGCAAATGGTCCATACTAAATCCAGTAGTACTCTAGCACTTAATAGAGTCGTCTTCTTCACTTCCATACGCAGCTCTTAGCCCCACTATTAACATGTACAATAATCCACACCCTATCAGCAATTATTCCACCTAGCACATTGCCATGACTGTCATCTCCAGATGCAGATGCATATTTGGTCAAAGCTTCATTTGTACGTTCAGCCTATAATATATGAACTAGGAGAACGATCTACAAAAATCACAGTAGTTTACTATGAATAGTTTTGGCCAATTAAGAAGGTTTAGAAGGCCAAACTGGGTTTTGAAGGACTTTTTTTTTATAAAATCATATTCCCTAAATACAAATGCAACTAAAAGTCTAAAACCATATTGCCTTGGCAAAAAGACTTTATATTGCATCTGCTTAATGAAGCTCAAACAATTAGGCCAAACAACACCTACGCTCCGGGGAAAATTCAATGATTATACTTCTAATTTGCTACTATTTCTGATTAAGGTTTAATAATGTAACTCATCCTTCAAAATACAACCATCCAGCATCCTACATTTCTAACCACAAAGAGACAAATAAACAAACAAAACAACATGTGGGAAGTCTGGAATGCAAATTGAAAATGACCAGCTCAAGGATAGCTCTCATGCCCTGCAAAGTAAAACGAAAAAGATATATTCCATGTCAATAGCTTTCATTTAAAACATCAAGTTCTACCTGAAATTAAATCCTCACTAAATTCCATTTATCATGAAGTTAGAACATAGTGATTCCACTTTTTTTTTTTTTATTCTTTTTCTAATGCGAAACCATATTAACTACAGAAGTTGCAACAATGCATACAGTATACAGGAAATGAGGCATGCGATGGGTGGTTAAGTATTATCACCTCAGAGCCGGTAGAGCCTTTTCTTCTTCGGTGATAACAAGCTTGCCTTCTGTAAACTCACAAGCTGGAATTGGAATGCCAAGCTGCTTCTGCAGTTTCCTCACAACAAAAACTTCTGATTCTTCGCATATTGTTACCACAGTGCCCTTCCGGCCAAGACGACCTGTCCGACCAGCTCGATGTGCATAATGAATTGTGTCAGTGGGTAAGTCCACATTGACAACAAGATCACATTCTGCCACATCCAATCCCCTTGCTGAAAGCTCATTTGTCACCAGAATTCTCACCTCCCCTTTTTTGAATTTTTTCATAGTTGTTGCCCTACCAAGTTTACCAAGATCCCCATGTAGCTCTGATGCTGTCATTCCACGGGCCCCCAGCTTGAAGACGGTATCTTTTAGCTGCTTAGTGTGGTTCATGAAGGCTATGACAGACTTGGCATCGAGAGCATGAACACATCTTCTCAATGCATCAACCTTGTGTTGTAACTTTGTTACACAGTAGTAGTGTTTAAGAGATGGAGGTAGGCTCTCTATTGCAGAATGACCCTGCGAATTTGAGGTTGAGTTCATACTGGTCGAATTTCCTGACAATGTAGTGGGTCCAGAGGGAGAGATGGAATCAAGGGGAATGACTTTTTTGGCTTGGACGAGAAGTGGATTGCGCCCCCAGCTACTGGCTGCCCTTATCACTGAAAATGGTACTGTTGCTGAAACCAAAATAGTCTGACGCTCAGCTCGCTTGGCAAGTGAGCCTTTTGGACCATGTGAGTCTGCACTGGACTTCCTCCCTACATGTTCCAATATCCGGTGCATGTCCTCCCGAAAATTAAAAGAAAGCAGTTGATCAACCTCATCTAAGACCAAGAAACGGCAGCCGTGGGTATGAAGCTTCCCAGCTGCACTAATCTCTGCAATCCTGCCCGGTGTCCCAACAACAATGGCAGGCTTATTTTTCCTAAGTGCTTCTTCCTGTCTTGATCGATTTGCACCCCCTACAAGCTGCTGGACCACCTTTTTGTTTGCAGGTCCTAATATCTTTTCGAATTCCCTCACAATCTGCATTCCCAGCTCCCTGGAAGGAGCCACAATTACTGCTTCTATGTCTGTTCTCTTCCCATTTTCACCATCACCATCAGATGATCTCTCCTTCAGGGGGCCTACTTCAGAGAGGATAGGAAGAAGATAAGCTAGTGTTTTTCCCGAACCCGTGTAAGACTGAATCACGACATCATGATCTTTGAGAATCGTTGGAATTGCAGTGGATTGAACATCGGTTGGAGTCCTGAAGCCTTGACTCTCTAACCTCTCTATCAACAAAGGAGGGAGGCCAAGCTCAAAAAATGATTTCGCATTAAAGAGAGTCGACTCTATTTCAAGGGAGCTGCGTGCCCCAGCTGCCTTGACTACATTGCTTCTAACCACCTTGGCTTTACTTTTGGGAACCCCTTTAAGAGAACTCAGCTGTGTAACTTCATTGGTTTCCTTTTTCTCTATTGTTTCGATATCACTTTTGAAGCCAAGGCTTGCAAGACTCAGACTACATACACTTCTGCGGAACCAAGCATTCCTAGATACATTTGAAAACTTATGGAAGGATAGAGACTCTCCAATAAATAGCAACCTCGACGAGATTAATGCTGGCATCTTTAGGAGGTTCCGAGTCGCAACCAGTAATTACCAATTACATAACCATATGATGGAACGTAGAAACTTTATACTGACGCTGCACATTCAGATTTGAGAAGAAAGAAGAATAACATTATATGGGTGGAAACCAAATGGGTATTTCTATCTTCTACATATACAAGAACCCAAGTATGAAGAATGCAAAATCCCATCAACTAGTGAAATCTTATTCAATTTCATCCAAGAAAGTTGGTTGAGGCATTTTGTCAAACACCATTAGACATATGAGCAGCAAGCATTATGTTTTTCATCTTTTGCGACAATTTTTCAAGGGTATCAAGCAAAACCTTTAGAACCTATATGAATCACTAGGTTGCCAATTGCTCTCATAAACCACAGTGTTAGTGAGTAAAGGTTAAAGCTTCACAGAAGAAATCAAAACGAAAACGCAGAGCAGCAGTAGGAACACACAGATAGAGAAAGAAATATAAAGAGAAAGAGAAGGAGAGTACCTTGAGACTGAGAGTTGAGGAAAGCAAGGCTTCGAGTCTGAGTAGGAGAGGAAGAGAATTGGGGTTTCAACGTTCAATTACTAGTTTATTATCTGAGGAAGTGAGGAGAACGCTAAATATGAGGGCTTTTGGCCTTTTGCCGCCTCTGAATTATATCCATCCTCCATGTTTTTGCAATTTGATCCCCATCGTTTTCCATTTTTCATCAAAATGCCCTACCACTTTTGCTTTCTACATTTTACATTTTTACTGCTACGTTTAGACGTTTAGTTGTTGTTTTTTATTTTTGTTTTTTATTATTTTTTTCTATATAGAGAACGACTGACTTGAATTTGAGACCTCATTTACTATTATAGAGATATATATCATCTCAAAGACAAGTAAGCACAACATTCTAAATAGAGAAGTGAGTGTAAAAGACTCATACCCTCATTGCCCTAATCCCTAAAACAAAAAACATTGGTGTTTGAGTACCGCCCAATAAGTCTTTGTAATGTCATCTACAAACTGATTGCCAAATTTCCTTGTGAATCAGTTAAAAGTGGTGTTAATTACTTTGGTCATCTCCATTTTCAAAGTGTCTTTGTTCCCAATTAAGAGAATGAGAGATTGATCGCGGACAACATCATAGTGGCATTTGAATCTCTCCATGCAATCAAAAGAAGAGGGAAGCTAAGCAATGGAGAAAAATGATGACTCTTAAGCTTGACATGGCTAAATCTCATGATATAGTAGAATGTGTTTTGTTGGAGTCCATGATGGAGAGATTGGGTTGCAATAGGAGATGAATTTCCTTATTGTTGGATTGAATTTCAACTGTCTCCTACGTACTCATGCATTCTAATGGCGAACCCAAGAGTTTCATTAGGCACTTTAGAGGCTTAAGGTGATCCTTTATCACGTTATCTTTTTCTTTTTTGTGTGGAAGGCTTGTCCAATTTGTTGAGGACAGGAAAAGAAAGGGAAAGCTTACATGGGGTTAGGATGGCCGATGGAGGAGTGCAAGTGTCTTAAAGATGTTTTATCTATCTAGCCAGCAATGAAGCAGCTTTTGGTCAAAGTGTAAACTCAAAACTGGAATAGCCATTAGATCGCTTCACAAATAATATAAATACAATAATAATAGAAAACATGAACAAGGTAAAATGGATCATGAACCATAACCTGAATGGCCACTCAATCCAAGCCTAAGTCTTCTGCACTGCATCTCAATTGGTATTCTCTCTATGGGGCAAGAAACTGTATTACCGGTTAGAGAGAGTGCAGGGACCTAAGCCATATAAATAGAGCAATTGGATATTCTGTCACCTCCCATAAAGGAAACAATTTAATTCCAAATCCCTATTGTAATTGCATACCAAGATATGTTAGATTCCTTCCTAATTCATTAGATACATCATGAATAGAATATCTAGGATTAAAGTCACTATGATTCTCCGATTACTTGTTCTACACTTGAATGGTAAGTTGTTGATACTTTAATATAAACTTATTGCTAAGTCCATATTAGTCTTACATTCTCCCACTTGGACTAGCATAAGTTTATTCAACAAGAATACCAATAAAATTAGATGTAGTAATCAGTTCCTTAATGCGCATATGAGAATCATGGGCTTTCAAATCTAACTCAAAATTCTGTCAGTAAACACCCACAACATAGAGCTAAGGGAGAGCTTTATGTTGCTTTAACACAAGACTCCCAGAACTACTAATGCAGCAAATGCTCACTACATGAATTACCAAACAAAAAATATGCCTGCAGTGTACTTAGGCTTCTTTATGTATCAAAAACATGATGCCTACGTACTTGGTCCTCTTAATGATTTTAAATAACAAAACCTCAAGGAAGCACAAGTTTCCAATGAAACTTTACTATATGTGTTCCTTACCATCAACAAGGATGCCATAATGTTGCCTATGAAATCCCAGAACAACATAAAATCAAATAGCTATTTATATTCAAAGCACATAATGCTTTAGTAGACAATAATATTGCTGCAGCAAAAATAAACATAATACCATGGAATTTTAATCATGAAATCCTTAGCAGAAAACTTCATTACAAAATGAAAATTTCAATCCAAATCACAACAAGGAAATCATCAATCAGTAGAAGTTAACAACTCCCACTAAGGCTAATAATTATCTCTACGAGACTTCATATCTTTAATACTGTCTTAAAATTCAATGACAGCATATACAAGCCAAAACAAAAAATTATTTGGTATAACATAATCTGCAGATAATAACCAAATAGCACATTGGCTAATTAAGATCTTGACTCCATGGAACATTTAAACCAATCAATTTGAGAATGCACTTTCAAGAAGGAACGTTTAGCAACTTAATCAATACAAAATCAGTTGCTAAGGGAAGAACTACAGTTGAGCAGAAAATTACTCCCACTAAACTAAAATCAATAAGAATTTTCAGAACTTCCATTATATAAGTGCCTCCAAAAGATAACTTTATATTTCGTAATAAATCACAAAATACATCACCAATTGCAAGATTTATCCTTACCAAATAGCATTTTGAAATAAGACAATTAAATTATCATAAATCTATATGACTTGAAAAACTCCATAGGCTGCAAAATAATGTCAATACTTTAGTTGATTTTCTTTCTGGTTCAGTTACAAAAAGAATCCAAAATATCATTTTATATCATGATGATTTTTACTTAAAAAAAAAAACTTTACTCCCACTGTTCCTTATTAACATATAAAATCCAAACATCCATATATATGACCATGGAAAATAATGAAAACCAAACAATTACCAAGTTGCAGATTTCAAAAGAATCAAGTAAATATTTCAAGCCAAAAATCTTTTATTGCAAACAACACATGTCTATAATACTTTCCCTTATTTAAAAAAAAAAAAAATTGATTTATGAAGTTTAAAATAAAAACTTTCATACAAATGGTTACACACATAAACAAGTACAATGTGCATATATAAAGACAATAGTCAATAAAACAATTTATATATGCATATGTATATTTTATGTGTTGTACGTTCTTGAAATAACTCGAAATCTGCAAGCAAGGTTTTGGGAGACAACTGTTGACAAAACATGAAATATTTATCTATATATATATAGATATTTTCATGCACATAAAATCATAGCAGCCAAAACTTTTGTTAGGATAAAAGGTGGTGATGCTATTTTAAATTCATATTTTTCCTCTCAAATCGGATCTCACAATATAAACAGTCTCCCTATTACGATTAGGGAACTAAAAACATGTTTATAACCTGAAAAAATACACCATAACAATTTATATATAAGATTGTGTATTTAAAATTCTCTATCAGGTTTCTCAAAGAAGCATATGACATACAATATCAGTACCAAATATATCACAGTACCACTTATCATCACATCGAAAGCATGTGAATATTCCGAACAAATTGACTCATACTCTAAGTACTTACTGTAATTGCTATTGTACTTAGACATGCTCAAAATTCTTAAAGCAAAGTACCAAAAGTTGCATAAGCTAGCCATAGTGATAACATGCAATTTTTATTTGGGAAATTAATCATGGTTCTTTGCCAATAGTATCTGGAAAAAAATAATCAAGCAGTTTGCTATGTCTCACAAGTAATGGGTAAACTAATAGCAAACAAATCAAAAATACAGTGATCACACCAAAAAATGATGTACGGTAGTAAGCCCCTCCTTAATTTTGACAATGTCAAGTCATACCTTTAATGGCAAAAGAACAAGACATTCTTTAGTTTCCTTTTCACAAGACCAAAAAGAGTAAAAATACTATATTCAGAGATCAGTCAGCACCTTTAATGGCAAGAAGAAAAGATCAATGAAACTGGACATATTTTTATCAATTTGTAATGTGCTGTTTATACATATATATTAAGTACATGTAAAGTCTAATCCTCCTTTGGGAGATACAGTCATGAACTTACTATGCAAAACACAAGTTTCTTGATCTTATAACCTTTATGATCAATGAGTAATCTTAATGACAGTTTGCTTTGTGCAACATGCGCCACTAAGACACCCAGAGACCTAAGACCAAAGTTGGTTCCTAATGTTTCATCGAGCACAAGGCTTGATGAAATATACCAACTGTGCTTATAGTAAAATTTAACAAGACTTAGTTCGGGAGATATTTTCTTGTAATTTAAAGTTTACACAAGCAATCTTAGTAGTAATCACAATGATTATCAACATATCCGGAGAACAATATAGGATATTCAAGATCATACAAGAGCAATAAGGCAATATATCATTATATTCATTAACATATGATCAACACAGAATATCCTAATCTAAAACGTACAACCAGGGCAACATACTTTAATTAAACTTTTGTGCGTCAACCCCGATACGCTCTAAGGATTAATTGATAATCAATGTTAAAAGTTTTCAAGGTTTCTTGAAAACATACCTTACTTGCTCCAAGCATCGCATAAACCATGTTAATTAGCGGATGCACAAATATATATCCAGCATAGTATCGAAGCATTCTATAGTCTGATTTCAAGGAAAATATATCAAAAACCACCAGAAGACTCTTAACAAAAATTTAAAATGAAAATTAGGCCAATGTGGCAATTTTCTTTCCAAATACATTTTGTAAACTTGGCTAAGAAAAATGAATATAAAAGAGCCATTTTGGTTAATTAAATTTTCTTAGAAAAAGGTAAACATATTAAACTTGAAATCAGACGACTTTTCATGCTAGACTTGATTTATTGCACAGCGGAAATTTAAAAGACATACCTTTATCCGTATCTCTTATGTGTTTCTGTCCAAAAAACTTTAAAGAATAGATATATCACAAAGGTAGGCTTAAATTATAATCCAGACTATATCCTTCTTGATGTGATTGTCCAAATAATCACACATCAGGAATGATTCCAAATGTGTACTTATGAAACTCAATTATACATAATGATCAATAGACCAAAATGGCATGTATGTGTTTCAACAATAAATTAAACTGATCATTAACAATGACATGAAATTTTAGTAGCTTAATTTCTTAATCATGCATCTAGATCAATAATTACGTAGAAGCCAACTTGTTCATATACATGATCATCTTCTAGTTTTAATTCAAAAAACTAGAACCAAAAACAGATAATATATATGGACTATACACCCCAAACAAGAACCTTCATATAAGATCACACGATTTGTTTCAATACCCTAAGTCATGATGACAACAAATATGAATTTCTGCCAAAAGTTAGATATGAGGGTATTACTCATCGTATTGCCAAAACATGAATTTGCAAGATCAACTGAATAATTCAAAACAAGGATGCACAGTCAAAAATAATTGAGGAAAAGTTTAGTTAAGTGTACTTAACTCGAGTATGCTCAATTAGTTCACTGTCTTTTAATATGACTTGTACAATTAACTTGCTATGAAATAACACTCTTTTGATCATAATAACCTTTACAATCCTGAATATAAAGGAGTACATGCAAATTCAAAAGACCAAAATACTAACCAATTTTCAACTTGTGAACATGCAAGAAAAGCATTAATTACTAATTTCACTAACACCTGAATATTGTCAATATCACTTTACAAAAAGTCCACATCATTTAGCAAACTAATTAAGAGTGGAACAAAATATAATCAGAAGTTAAAAGCATGCTTGTATGTAGAAAAGTGCAACTAGTTCTACAATTCCTGGAGCTTTCAAGTCCGTATAGTTGTGAGATATGAAATATCATTTAAAGACAACAAGTCAAAACAAGGTGAAAACTAATATTAACAGAACTTGTTTAAAGGCATTAAGCTCCAAATCACAATGTGCTTGTCAAAAACAATACTACCAACTTGTACAGTTCATGCCGGAAGAGAAAAAAAAAAACACAGTGCAAGTAGACATGTATGTCACATATCAGCCGTGACCAGGCCATATATATATATATATATATATATATATATATATATATATATATATATATATACACATAATTCATATAGGTATTGTACTTCCAAAGTAATCTGTACTGTATATACATACAATTGAAATGGTTATTAACCAGATTACTATATATATATATATATGTAATAACATATATAGAAGCAATAACATGTATTAAAAGGGTCAATAATGAATCTGAAGGAATTTCAAACAGGAAATACGCATATGCTATTAATATATGCCTTTTCATAGGTAAAGCTAAGTTAATCAGAAACAGTGCCTGATATTTGCATTTTCCAAAATGTAGCTAATAGCTAGAGAATAAGCCTCCTGGCCTAATTCATGTACTGCATGTCAACAATTAATTTCATTACAGTCCAATGCAAGTTTATCCTTATATGCATTAATGCATATGCACATGTTTCTCCTGATAAGGAACAAGAAAATAATATTCTTATTGCACACTCCTTACCAATTAATTAGCTGCAATCATAATTAAAGTATTTCGCTAACCTGGAGATAGATTCCAAATCCTCAAATAAAATTACAATGATTTGCTTCAAGAACTGTAATAGGCGGTGGTTAATATTTCCTTTTCTGTCTCCACTTGTCAGTCTTTTGTAGTAGGAAGCTAAAACTGAAGAGCTTTCAAAAAGAACCTTGTTAAGGATATAAGATAGTAATGCACTGATTCATATATCGCATTTGGTCATAAAGTATCAAATTCATTTTTTTTCATCAATCAATCATGATTTGTCATAGAGCATATAACACGATGAATTTTAGGTGACTTATCTGACTTTAATCTGATCGTGCTCACAATCGGAAATCAATGGGATCAAATGAATGCATTGGTTGGCTTCGAACAAGATTAACTTGGGTTGGCCCGATGCCGCACTTTCAGTCCGGCAACCTGGGTCGTCGTTTCGGAATCATCTGCTTCATTGGTGATGTAGCAGCGTTGGTGACGACTAGTTCCAGTTCGTGAGTGTCGATCAAAACTGTTGTGTGAGGATGTGGAGCCAACACGGGTCAAACATCTCCTCTTCCTCCAAACCTAAGTCATGCTCATCATTAAAAAAAAAACAATATGGTTCCATGCATAATTTATTTTAGGTTAAGACAAACAAATAAACGAAAATTTTCGCTTATCCATTTTGGGAGGAAACGACTTCTGCTCCCATTGTAGCTTTCATGATTGTGCCATGGCCGCTTCTAAAGATGAGGCTTCTTGGTTCCTCGTTCCAATATCAAAACACAAGTTTAATAATTAGCAAAAGATCTATACTTTTGTGAAGGTGGCTTTGATACCACATGTAAACTCAAAACTGGAATAGCCATTAGATCGCTTCACAAATAATATAAATACAATAATAATAGAAAACATGAACAAGGTAAAATGGATCATGAACCATAACCTGAATGGCCACTCAATCCAAGCCTAAGTCTTCTGCACTGCATCTCAATTGGTATTCTCTCTATGGGGCAAGAAACTGTATTACCGGTTAGAGAGAGTGCAGGGACCTAAGCCATATAAATAGAGCAATTGGATATTCTGTCACCTCCCATAAAGGAAACAATTTAATTCCAAATCCCTATTGTAATTGCATACCAAGATATGTTAGATTCCTTCCTAATTCATTAGATACATCATGAATAGAATATCTAGGATTAAAGTCACTATGATTCTCCGATTACTTGTTCTACACTTGAATGGTAAGTTGTTGATACTTTAATATAAACTTATTGCTAAGTCCATATTAGTCTTACACAAAGAGTTAATCATTGGGAGTCCGCTGTCTCGTTTATACAAGCACTAGCAATATATGAAGAGAAGAGTTTATCGAGTGGTGAGATGAGAATGGAAGTGGTGAAGTATGAGAATGAAAGATATATACCTTCAGGGAGAGACTTCAAGGAGGACTTGAAGGTTGGCATGCAAAACTCCTCTCCTTTCAAATTTGCTCATTGTTAAAGCGTTCGTTGTTCCTCTTGTCGTCCAAATTATTTGTTTGAATGTGGTTCAAGCCATTCCGATCTTAGTTTTCTAACAGATGATATTTAAGTTGTCCTTTCTAAGATCCTTGAGACTCAAATTTGGCATGTTATTATGTTAATTAGCAAGCTAATAGAGTGCCCGTCGGCTTGTACGCTCGGCAATTTGTGACAGGAAAGATCGTAACTCCGTTTAATGAAATATGTAGTAGCATGTATTACCTCAATAGGTTTTCTTATAAAAAAATATGTATTTGGAAAGATCCCCACCCGTGTCATCCAAAAATGCGAGGTCGATCTTATATTAAAGAGGCGTGTGAAAATATGACGTGTTGTACTTGTACCATATTGGAAAACTATAACTTTGTATAAGGGCTTATAAGGGTTTGTATCCATGGATCTCCTTCCATATGGAACTGAGGGTATTGAAAACTTTTCTGTTCTGATCGATATTAATTCTTAACTCCAAGCTGATGGAGACAATGACAAATGGCTTCACCTTGATCCTCGATATCTAGCTACCCTAAAATTTGTATGTGAGAATTAATAGTCAACCGGCATGACGATGCATATACTGTATTAGAAATGAAGGTCGACGTTGATTAAGATAAACTAATTAGATGATTAGTTAGAATGATGTTGACAAAATGACAAGGCCCAAAATTTGCATATATCTAGATGCTTCTAGAGGACCAAATTTCTTTTTTCTTGCATTGATATTATTATATAGTATTTATCTACAGATTTTTCAGCAAATGATCGATTCTATACGCAAGTATGTGTACCACATCATAGTTTTTGTTTTTTGAATTTTTTATACCTGTGGTTTCTCTATCACACTATAGGGGATACATGTACTCCGAAAAAATTAATTCCTGATTATATTAGGACCGTCCATTTGTTTGATATAATTAGATAGTTAAACAATCTTCAAAACAATTAATTTTTTACAAAGAATACCATTGAAGGGCCGAGCAATTTATCCAATGATCAATTTGGATTATGAAAATGTAAAGTAAAAATACGATTAAGAGGGAGTAACAAACAGGTTCACCCAAGAATTTTTCTTGTGATATTTTAGTCCCGTTGACATTTTCTTATTTTCCCAATTCTTTTGTTCCTAATTTTGTGGCAGTGACTCCACAAGCATCGCCTTCGATACATATAATTAATTTTCTTATCACGCTCCCATTTTCTTATCACATTAATGCTTACCTCATGCATATAATTGATATAATTCAGATCATTTCCATTCGATAACAACTTTGTATATTAATTTATCATGTAACTATATAATTTATTGTCAAAAAAAAAAGGTGATGATTTTGACACTCAATTTTGCTATATATTTTACCACTTGCACTCCATTTTTATATAGTTAAAAGTGGAGTACAAGTGGTAAAGTAGAGTGCCAAAATCACTACTAAAAAAATGTAACTATATAATTCCTTCTCACCACTTTGTATTTTTCCTTTTTGTTTAAGTAAATACGAAATACAATAACAAACAGAAAGTAAATTACAATGTAAATAGCACAGGAATAGATCATCTCTTTATTAATGAATAGGTGCCTCTATATATAGAGAAACACAAAGGTACAATCCATGTCCCAATAGGACTTCTATTCAATAAGTAATCCATATGCTAACCTAACTAAGATACTCCTAGGTTGACAAGGCACACACAAATTAGTAGGTTTCCTTCAACACTCCCCCTTGTGGCGTCAACACTAGGTGGTGCTCCTCGCGTTGTCTCATTAAAAACCTTGCCAAGTAACAAAAACCCAGTGGGAGAAAAATAACCTTGGTCGAAGGGAAAAAGAGTACAACACACCCTTCACATTTGGAAACTTTGCATGGAAGCCAGACTCCCCCTGAAGTCTGCGTCTCCCCCTGATTTCCACAATCATGGGAGGTCAGATAACTTAAGCAAACCAATGCTTTTCACATGCTTCTCAAATGTGGAATTAGGCAGTGACTTAATAAATAAGTCAGCCACATCGTCCTCAGAACAGACTTGATTCACTTTAATCTTTAAGTAACTTCTGCTATTGCTGATTACAAAAGAACTTAGGCGATATATGCTTGGTGTTGTCGGCTTTGATGAAACCTTGCTTCATCTGCTCAATGCAGGCAGCATTATCCTCATAAATGGATGTAGGTTCATCAGTGGTTGACCTCAAACCACATGTACTTCTTATATGTGTATCAATGGACCTTAACCATATACACTCACGAATTGCTTCATGGAGAACAATAATCTCAACATGGTTCAAAGAAGTAGCGACAATGGTCTGCTTAGTAGACCTCCAAGATATCGTGGTGTTACCCATGGTAAAGACATAACCAGTTCGGGAACAACCTTTATATGGGTCAGAGAGATACCCAACATCAGCAAAACCCACCAAAACATCACAAAGATTTTCGGAATAATGGGCAGCAGCACTCGTGCGATCGATCATGACATTCTGCGATCGATCGCTCGACGGCAGAAGCTCGGTACGATCGATCGTGGCATATCCTGCGATCGATCGCCCGATGGCGGTAGGCACGGGTTCTTCACCCATTTTGCCATATTTTCATGCCTCTCTGCAGGTAACGTGCCCTTTGTGCTCCATCCGGACGGTAAGTCCTCGTTCGGATGCCCGGGTCGTTCAACCGCAGCAAACATAGGTTCCTCACCTAGTTTCGACTCTCTGTAGGGATAGAACAAGCCCATATCAATCGTACCCTTCAAGTAACGAAAGATAGTCTTTATGCCAGTCCAATGGCGTTGCGTGGGCGCAAAGCTAAATCTAGCTAACAAGTTAACAACAAAGGAGATATCGGGTCTTGTACACTGTGCCAAGTACAATAATGCGCTATTGCACTTTGGTGTGGTACCTCAGCCTCTAAAACGTATGCACCATCATCCCTTGGGCGAAACGGACCCTTCTTGGATCTAGGCTGTGACCAATCATGGGAGTGCTAACAGGATGGACTTTATCCATATTAAATCGCCTGAGCATCCTTTCCCAAGATCTTTCATCTCAAACACGGATTTCAAGTATTCACTGGCACTTGCAAATCCGGAACTTGTTTTCACGCAGGGGCATAATTTATTGTTCACATACCCTCTTCCAATCAAGTAGTCACTTAGACGGGTATACCACATCCATCCGGATTGTTTCAATCCATATAGTGAACGTTGCAATCTTATTGCAAACGTGCTCTGTGGTCTAGAGCCACTTGACTTGGGTAGATGAAGCCCATCCGGGACCTTCACGTAAATTCCCATATCTAGATCCCCACAGAGATATGTTATGACCACATCCATAAGCTGCATGTTCAGTTTTTCGGAAACTACCACTGACAAGGTAGCAGAACGTTATGACGTCCTTTACGAGAGAATATGACTCATCGTAGTAGATTCCAGGGCGTTGTGAGAAGCCTTGCGCCACAAGGTGAGCTTTATATCTCGTTCTCTCACTACGCTTTCTAACAAAGACCCATTTGTATCCAACAGGTTTTATTCCAGAAGGTATTGGCACAACCGGCCCAACTACCGTTCTCTTTGTTAGTGAGTCCAACTCAACCTGGATCGCATATTTCCATTTAGGCCAATCAGCTCTACGTTGGCATTCATCAACAGAGCGAGGTTCAATATCATCATTCTCAATGAACTCTTGTGCACAAGCATATGCAAACACATCATCAACTGTGATGGAGTTTCTATCCCACGTCTCATGTACACTAGTGTAATAATCGAGATCTCTAGGTTCCCACGGATAGGTCTTAGCGACAGGGCGTCCCCCGAAGATGTCTTTTGGACATAACCATAATCCGGAACGTTTTCATGGACGGATTTTGAGTATCAATGATGAGAGGGTTATTTGGTGCCATCGCAGCCCATTCCTAGGGCGCGAATCCCTCGAACCTGGTGGCCTCCCACGCTTCCTCAGCGGAGCCACGGCCTAAGCCACATCACCACCATTACTGGCAGTGGCGCCACCAGCTGTCCCTCCCATAGGGTTAGCTGCAATAGCGACTTTGAGTCCAAGTCCTTGTTCAGGCACTTGCATCCTTGCAGGCATGTTTGCAGCTGGTATATATGATCTAGTCACTAAGATCTAAGAAAGTGTCAGGAAGAGAATCTCTGACTTTCTAAAGATCTATAATTCTACGCACTTTCTGCAGTAGGGGGATCGTTATGAGACAGAGTGGGGACAGGCCACGACAATTCCAGTCGTTCCTGCTGAACGTTCACGTTCTTATCTCCCCCTAACGACGGGAAGACTGTCTCACCGAAGTGACAAATAGATCGCCTGTCAAAGGGTTCTACATAGCGGATTGTGGTTGGAGACTCAAAACCAACATAAATACTCATTCGTCTCTGAGGACCTATTTGAATACGCTGTGGCGGCGTAATAGGCACATGAACAACACACCCAAATATGCGTAGGTACGATATGCTTGGCTCGTACCCAGTCACTAGCTGTAACGCAGAACATGATTGGGTGGTGATGGGCCTCAGACGAATAAGCAGAGCTGCATGCAATACTGCGTGCCCCCAGGCAGAGAGAGAAAGATTGGTGCGCATTACCAATGTCCTCGTGACCATTTGTACGCTATTAATGGCAATCTCTGCAAAACCATTCTGGGTTTGCACATGTGAGACTAGATGCCCAACATCTATCCCATGCAGTAGTCATCGAAAGTTTTCGATGTAAACTCCCTAGCATTATCAAGCCTGATAGTTAATGGGATGATCCGGGTAGTGAGCCGGCAGGCGAATACTCTGTGCTAGGAATTTAGCATAAGCAGCATAACGAATGGACAACATCATGACATGTGACCAGCATGTCGATGCATCAACCAACACCATAAAATACATAAATGGCCCGCTTGGTGGTTGAATATGTCCACAGATATCCCCTTGGATTATCTGTAAGAATGGAAGAAGTACTTTAGAATCCTTTGCATAGGACGATCTTAGTCCTTTATTTCCCTTAGGAATACGCTTTGCATAATGAGCGTTTTGGCTTTGGGAGCTTCAGAAGCATAGGAGGAATTGTCTACATCCGAGAGAGAGTATTTTGTTCTATGCGATCGATCCCAAGGGGGGTGCGATCGATCGCCCGTGCTCTCGGGTTCCTGTAACAATGCAGGATGAGACATGCGATCGATCGCAGGGGATGTGCGATCGATCGCCCGGGCTCTCTGGTTCCAGAAAACGTACAGGAAGGAACCTACGATCGATCGCAGGGGGATGCGATCGATCGTCCGAGCTCTCGGGTTTGTTAACGACGCAGCCTGGAAGGTTGCGATCGATCGCAGGTATCGTGCGATCGATCGTATGGCGTCGGACAGTGGCAAATTTGCTCTTTCTCATAACTGTCTCATCTCCTTGAATCGCTCTTCGATTCATGCTTCAGTTAGCTCGAAAGAATGGATGTCCGTGTGAGGTTTTCAATACACGGATCATCATATCACGACCAGGATGTCACTACCTGTCGTGCCAAAGCCAATATGTGTCTGAATCCAAGAGGTCATCCCGAATGACATTGTTTGATTCAATAGCTCGGATAGTGGTTGCATACAATCCACTAGAGAGACACATAAGCTTCTCTAAGATGCGCTTTCTTCCGCAGTCATTAGAGGTAATGCAAAGGAATTCTTTTTCCATTCTTATCATGCATCTTAGCATGGAAACCATTGACTCTTATATCTTTAAAGCTCAACAGAGTTCAATTTCCTCTTGGAGCGTAGAGAGTATTTGTGACATCAATGTGAGTGCCATTAGGCAAGAGGAATTGGGCATATCCTCTTCCTTGCACAAAATTCGATGGTCCTGCCATCGTAGTCACAGATGAATGTAAGCTCATCATTAAAATCGAGGCTATGAAAGCAACTCAGATTTTATTAAAGATATTAGCCAAGGCTTTACACTCAAAGTTCCATCTTGATCTCAAATCAAAACTAAATCCATTGTCTTGGCAAACTTGCCATATTACATCAACTTGGAAAAACATAAAGGCTTAAGCAAAATTGCTTCCAAAGTCTTTAACCCTTAAACTCGACGTCTTGATCATTACAATTACATCTTCATATGTATTGCAAACTATGGCCCATTGATCAGACGCTCCATATCATTAATAGACATCATGAAGAGGATTCTCCATTGATTGAGGCATACAGGCTCAGTACTCACGGTCGCTAGGACGGTGGCAGATTACCTTAGCCGGTGGCGGTGCTGCCATCACTGATGGCGCAACAACGCTGACCAGCGGCGTCCCTCTTATAGGGATGGCGGTCTTCTCTCACTCTTTTGCGGCCCTATGCTCGCATGATCGCTTATTCTTATGGCGATTACCTTCCTGAGCAAATCAATCATACGGACCAAACATCCGGATTTGTCCCTAAATTTAGGGTTTTGCTCGTAGCGTCCTCCCTTAGGGGCGCTATCATCGTCATGCCTTTCCTCAAGGCAGAGATGGAGAAGGTGGTGAGAGTTTCCTCAATCAATCGTTCATCTGTGATGATTTTCCACAGAGATGCATCAAGTTTTTGATGCGGAGAATTTCCGAATTATATCCCATGACTTCATCAAAGTCAGAGAAGCGGAGATTAGTCCATTATGCTTCTAAATTCGGAATGATGAATGTTACCACAACATTCATGAAGCGCTTCTAGCGCTAACCTCTTTCATGAACTCAAACTAGAGTGCCATACCATATGGCGATTCATTAGGAAAAAATAACCTGGCATTGTACATCACAGTTTGAGGGTCTAGAGCGGTTTCTTCAAAACAACGCTCATGGATTCGAGCTAGAAGCTCTTGTGCGAATAGGTACATTAGGATATCATGAGCCCATCTCAGAATCTAATGTCTGCAGAATCCAATGGAGTAAAATCGAGTTCATTCATGTTCGACATCCAAGAATATGGAGAACAAGAATGTGGTGTGTTTCGGAGTCATTACTCCCACGAAACAATGAAGGGTAAGTTTCGGAGTTAATACTCCCACGAAACAATAGAGGGTTTCTGAGCAATATTTGCTCCCAAGAAACGTTTCCAAGGATTTTGGATTTAGGTGAAACTTTGGTGTCGTATGGTCATAACCTTAAACCTTTTCGGTAGCTCTACTCAGATATAACCAGGTAAGTTATAAGAGATGTCGGTGGAGCAAGCTCTCTTAATACCACTTATCTCAAACTCCTTACCTAGACATCATACCTAAGCAGGTGAGCCTAGTTGGGAATAAGTCATGAACCATAGGTCGTTTCTTCTCTACGGATTCCTCATCCGGAGGTAAATCATTCAATGAACTCCTCGTTCAAGGTCTCTTCTCTCTACGGATTCCTCATCCGGAGTATTAGATCGAACCCCCACAGTTCGGCTCTTGAGGTCATCACCAATAGCATGATGACATTAGAGGTGCTCATGACTTACACATACCGCAAGCGATATGAAGCTCGATCACTCCCCTAATGCTTCTCATAGTTTGGCGAGTCTCGTATATTATCCCACGTTATAAGAAAGGTGGGAGGTAGAAGAAGGGAGGTTGCAAGTCCCCGGAGAAAAAGAAGGTTGAATTAAATTCAGAAAGCAGCAACGTTTATAAAAGCTTACTTGGATTCTTTTCTCGGATTATCTTGAGTACCTCTTCTTCGAAGTTATATATCAGGAGATCCAACGGTCTAAATTGGCTGAATTTTTAACTGGAGATATTAGACTGACGGAGGAAGCTCTCGTCCAAATTTCAGCTTAATCCAACGGTGGAGAAGGGAGAAAATCGCTATCGAAGTTGACTGTTCTGTGCAGGCAGATTCTTGAACTAGAGGAGATTGCACGGAGGTACTATTCACGGGGGTACTGTTCATCCGGTACTGTTTACGCGCACTGTTCACGACTACTGTTCATCCGGCACCCCCTAGGGTTTTGAGGTTCTAGGGTTTTGGCGCTAGCAGGATGCTATGCTCAAGAGTTTTGGTTTTTGATTCAGGGTTAGAGGTTCGTGCTGATAACGTGTTTAAGTAAATACGAAATACAATAACAAACAGAAAGTAAATTACAATGTAAATAGCACAGGAATAGATCATCTCTTTATTAATGAATATGTGCCTCTATATATAGAGAAACACAAAGGTACAATCCATGTCCCAATAGGACTTCTATTCAATAAGTAATCCATATGCTAACCTAACTAAGATACTCCTAGGTTGACAAGGCACACACAAAGTAGGTTTCCTTCAACACTTTTGTCTTCATTTGGGCATTGTATAATTTTTTTTTTTGGATGGAAAAAGAAAACAAGAGCGTAATTTGGGTATTGTATATTTCCTCCGCTCTTTTTAATTTTGTCAATTTTCGTTTCAGTCTTTTTTAAAATAAAAGATATTTAGAGACGAAAGATCCCTCTATCGATCCTGCCATCCAGAGATATTTTCTCAGAGCTAGATTAAAAGGTTCCCTCGTTTTTGTATTTCTCATTATAATCTCAAAATAAAAATCAAAAAGATATTTTCATCATGTATAAAAGCTATTGGATACAAAGATGATCGGTAATATAGTGTCTAGCATTCAACTCAAAATATAACGATCAATGTTGATCCTTTCTCTAGAGCTAATCAATTAATAAAGTAATTTAAGTGTCACAACCAAAATCAATTAACAATGGTTAGAGAAGCTCAAACCTTATAAATTCTATTACATGGTTACAATTTTTCTATGTGGACAACATTACACATTCTCACACGCCCCCTCACGTGTGACGAATTTTCAAGTCATATACGTGGACAACCAATATTGGGTAACGTGAGCACATGTGACCGTTGTATTTTTACACATGGGCAAACTTGGCTATGATACCATGATAAAGTAATCTAAGTATTACAACTTAAACCAATTAACAATGGTTGGATAGGCCCAAACCCTTATAAACTTTATTGCAATTAATGTCACAATTTTTCAATGTGAGACAACACTCCACATTTTCACAGTCACTAATACTTTAGGAGGCTAGACCAACGATCGAATTGAACCTTCAATCTAGGTCGGTGGTCAATGACTCACAGCCACTGTTCTAAAAATCGCTAGGAGGTAGTCGGGCGGTGGGGTGGGGCATAGCGCCTAGACGGATTTTTATTTTATTTTAATTTTATCATACAACATATAAATAACTAAATAATTGCCTACTTGAAAAAATATATATACTTATATTGAGATACATAAACATGCAAAATAGAAGGATCTAAAAATTACTATAATTGATTGAAAACATAGGGAAAAAATTTCTGATTTTTAAAAACCTGCCTAGGCGGATTTGCAACTAATTGAGGAGACTGGCCTCCGCCTAGCGTCTAGGCGGGGATTTTTAGAACACTGCTCACAGCAAATATCTATAGCTTAGATGAATTCCCAAAATCAAGAAAAAGGAAAAAATCATGAAAGTAATAGTAAAAGAGGCTACAAATTATGGAAGAGAGCTACTATTGTAATTTCAGAACTACAATTGGAATTGTGTTTCATGTTCTCAAAAAAAAAAAACTTCTGTTTCATATTGTCAATGTGCCAAATTTTTTGATTTAAAAACATTTACCAAATTATATTTTTTAAAGGAAATTATTATTTTCTTTAACAGTAAAATTTAGATAGTAGCATGATCTTGATTTTTTTTAACAGAAAAATATTTTATGCAAGATCAAAGACAATCAAGTATAATCGTTTAGTAACCACCACCGGTGGTCGAGTTGGTAAGAGTCTCTAGGTGTGGAACCCTCCCCCCCCCCACACCCAGCTTCGAATATTGTCGACTGCGGATTAGAGTTAAATCTCAATCCATTTTGTGGCTGGCCAGAGAGAGGAAGACTTTTGACACTGTCCTCGAGTGGATTTGGGCCTAAGAAATATTTGGGATACTACGATCTTGATAAAAAACAAATATAATCATTTAGTAGAACATCCTGAATAATCACATGCATTATTATAAGTTATAAAATAGTATCATAAAATATGAAATTGAGAACTTTTCTTCTCTCTTTTGCTATGCGGCGGCGAACCCTAGGGTTTCACCAGCCGAGCACTTTGGTCAGCTCCGATGGCGTCGCTGGTGCCGCCTTGACGAGTCCTTTGCACTCGTGGCTTCTATCGGTTCAACCTTTTTGGAAATCCTTTGGTCTCTACTAGATGTGAATCTGTCTGCGATCGTGTTGCTTTAGCTTGGAGTGGTTATGGTCGCGCTCATGCTACTCTATGTGGGGATGCTCGGCTGTGGTCTGGTGGTGCTCTAGAGGACCATATCTGCATTTGGGATCCGGGTTGGATCTCTGTTTGGCTTGGATCCGTGAGGTGGCAGCGTTCTCTCCACTTGTGGGGGCAGTGCGTTGTAGCCCGACCCTCTCCTCTTGTTGCGTCGGTGGTCTGCGGGTGTTGGGGTTGTGCACAAGGGACGACTTCTGATCGATTTCAGATCTGGCAGTGTCGCCTTGTGTATCAGATCCGACGGAGGCAACAACGGGAGCAGCGACGCTGGTTATCTAGTTCTCGCTCGGGTCCTGTCTTGGTTGTTCAAGATTGGATTCCGGATTGGGTTTTGGTTTTGTTTTCGGGTCGATGTCTTCAAAATCGGTTTCGGATTTGGATCTAGGATCCAAGTGGCTTGCGATCTTGGGATTCGGGGCAGCTATATTGTTGGATATGGGTTCCAGGTCTTTGGTTCTTGTTTTTGAGATGTCGATTGCTATTTGCCAAGTTTCTGACACCCTTGGTTGGCATCGATTTCTCGGTGTTTGGATCACCTCGTTCTAGTGTTCATGCATTGCACTGGAATTGTTGGGTGGTTCACATCGGTTACGGTTATGGTTATGGTTACAACTACAAATTTCACTGCTTAACTGACCATCGCAGTGTATCGGTCATGCCTTTTTGGCAATTGGTTACTTTCATGTTCAGATGCGTCTGTGCATCTTATTTTCGATGTTTTCTGCATCTTGTTAATGTACTCCTCAATATTATTTAATATATGATCTATCGCTTTCTATAAAAAAAAAAAAGAAGTTAAAAAATAGAATAACAAGCTAACCGGTTAACAACACCATTAGCCTACCTACCATATTGTGTGGATTGAATTTTAAAACGTGAAGAAATTTGGATGGAAACGTAATTATATACAATTAATTAGTTTTGGTTTTTCTAGGCTCACAATTAAGAAGACCAGAAAACCTAAGACCTATATCAATATATGTTCACCCATCCTATATCAATATATACCCCCTAACCCAAGCAACATCAAATCCTTTATGCATGGCGTACGTATTGTGCACATTATTATTTATTGAAGTTGAAGATTGTTTGTTTAGAGCTTTCACTAATAAAAGAGTGATGTTACATTTTTTTTAACACACACCCACCCCACTCCAGTATTCTAGAAAAGTCGAACGCAATATCTCTCTTAAAACAACTTTAGTGTTAAATGTTGTGGGCCCCGACAAAATAAGCACCCAAAAGCAATACTACACTAAAGACAATGAACACTCAAAATCATATTAAGAAACAAGGGTGCACGTGTAGAAAAATTTTAGGGCAATTATCACTAATAATATCAGAAAAACTCCGACGAGTGATACCTTCAACTAGTAGATCGGAGGTGAGCCTTCGAATTGAAACTAGTGGGCTGGAGGCTAACCTTAGCCGTCGCCGCCACGTAGAGAGAGAGAGAGAGAGAGAGAGAGAGAGAGAGAGAGAGAGAGAGAGAGAGAGAGAGAGAGAGAGAGAGAGAGAGAGAGAGAGAGAGAGAGAGAGAGAGAGAGAGAGAGAGAGCAACATTTTTATTTATTCATTGTCTGTTATAAGTTTAATTAATTTAATTCCAACATTTCTTTAAGTTAATGAGAGCCATTGGTATACAGGAAGACACATGGAAATGTGTTGATTAAAACTAGAACTTTTTGTATGTCTTGAAAAAACTTGCAATAGTGTTTATACTTTATAGCTAAGATTAGAATGGACAATGAACAACGAATGCAAAAATTCTATTGTACTCCGGAGTTTAGTATTGAAACTCCAAAGACGAAGCAGTTAGATTAGCTGATTGTTTATGGTGTGTCTCATATAATAAGCTAATACAACGGCTCCCCGCTCCATGGGAGTTAAAACTTGTCTAATCAATATAAGCTTTAACTTCAATTATTTTTTCTTGAAAGGAAGATCCTCTAATCAATAATTCAATATTGCTTCGAGCCTTTGATATTGGGTAATGATTTCATGAGTGTCATGGAACTCTGAGGAAATCATTGATTCTATCTATCTCCACCTATCCATACTTTAAAATTTAAATAGACGCCAAATGTACCAAAAAAAGTATTTAATTCTTATTATAGAAATATTGTTTTAGTTTGCTTTAATAGATGCTTTTATTTTTTACTATTTGAGTGATTTTGGAAAGTATGTAACTCATGATTATGAGTAATTGAGTAATTTATACTGTTGGTATTGGCCTTGTGGCCCTAAAGTATCATTTCCAGCTTATACCACTTTCAGAAAGTTTATACCTTTGGAGTCTTGAATGATCAAATTGCTAATTCAACAGTATTTCTCTGGCCCCTTTTATGGCAATACGAATAAGCATTAGCGTATACATGAATTTTTCTTTATGAAAACAAAATTCAAACATCTCAAATAAATTTTAGCCTCTACGGGTGCTGCATATATTGGTGCTTGACCCTCAATAGATTTTATTGTCTTTTTGAGGCATTTTATCAAACACGTGAACCATCTCTAAAAGACAAATTATTAAATGGGTAAATTTTAAGATTTTATGAGGAAACAAAAAAAAACTTTGTAGGCCAACAAAAGCCCTTTCACCGAGACTACGTTGGTCCAATGATATTTCTATTCAGTATCCACATGCGTGTATGAGGTCTCAAGTTCAAATCTTCCTCTTCTCAAAAAAAAAAAAACCCTATTTTCCCTTTATTGAATCACGATTGTGGAAAGCAGTTTAGAGTTTTAATTAATGAAATATTTATGTACTCGTACACACCCTCTACAACACACTGGTGTAGGGTTATACTTTTGGTAACAAAAATGCTAATTCGTAAAAGGGCTTCTTATGAAGACACACTAGTTAAATTTGTATTTTAAATTTACTCCACACATTTGAGAGAATAAGCTCGAATTAAAATTGAGATATTCGATCTCATTAGATAAGTTAATGTATGATTCTATATTTGATTATTAGGTTCCCAAAAATGAATCTCTAACTTGACTTGCCCCTATACATAATACATGTAATATTCAGCCAATTTAATTAAGTGAAGAACCCTCCTTGAAAGGGAGTTGAGAAATATGATCATTAAGACATTAAGTACCATGCTGGTTGTTAACAAATTAATATCCAGAAAACGTGTAATTAAGCCTCCAATGGTTGCTCTAATCAGACAATATAATTAGGCAGATGGGCTTTTGTTATTTACTTTCTTTAATTCCTTTAATAAAGGCTAGACAATATAAAGTAGAATTAATCAGAGCAATAATTAACTTCACATTAGGATTTTGTCGTTCAGTTTTACTGTTCTTGCTTTTAAGTCGTTGTATTTTGCTTCTATCAGCTGTACCTTTTATTATTGAATAAAGATTGTCGCATTCCATAAAAAAAAAGGATTTATAGACGTTGCAAGATATCATATCATAACTTCACAACTCATGTAATAAAAAATATAAAAAAAAATACACAACTCAAAAGTCAAGAAATATGAAAGAAAGGGAATCAGGAATGGGGACGTGCAAGTCTTTTTAGTCCAACTAATCAAATATAATTTTTGAAAACAAAAGCTTAAATAATAACGGTATAGTCTAAAGATAAAAAGGTATAGTCATCAAATTATTTATCAAATAATGTAGGAATTAATTTGGAATGCATATTGCATTACTTTGTTACAACTAAACAAATTCAAAATGAAATCAGTGTTACCATTCATCTAATTTGGTTGGCATTTAAGTATATAGTTATGAAGGCGGATCATACGCGGTTAGGGGCAATGGATACGACGATACTTCGGAGGTAGGGCGCGTTGTTGATGACATCAGTGTTGTACTTTTTTAGTTTAATTTTGCCCAAATGAAGTGGCACATAGATTGGTCACCCTTGCTATGTCTTCTAATGAAGAATTAATTACCATAAATGAGAGTCATGAGACTAGTGTTATTATTCGGAATGTTCTTTTTGAGGATTCATGTAATATTTTTCGGGGTTTAGGCACTACATCTTCCTTCTCTCGATGTATTCTCTAACATAAATAGTATAGGCGTGAGATTGAGCCTCCTAACTTGAGTGTGATCTACTCCATTTCTTTTTATAAAAAAATTAAAAATACCCGCGAATCAAACACGATCTTAAAGAAATGCACAACACAATTCAATAGACGGGCTAAACTTAGGTCATTGGCCGCACTAGCACCCATTGAATCGAACTCAAATGCTACATCTTGTTAGTAATGAATTGAGTTCCACATAAATGTCGGTATCTTGTTTAGAAATAAAAACAAATTTTATTTTTATTTTTGGTAACTAAACAAATTTGAATTTGAAGAAAGATAAGTGTCACTCTATTTTCAACATATATGGACCCCCAGAAAAAAAAAAAAAATCCTATTTTCAATAAATTTTCAGCTGAGATGCCAGTGATATTAAAGCCGTAAAGCAGCTAAGCTCCCTCCTGAAAAGACAAAAACACAGAGGAATGGGGCCATTTTCCACGCAAAAGAGAGAGAGCTCCCCTCCGTCATCATCTAGAACCCCTTGACTTTATTTTCTTTTTAACCAGAGATCCCATTAAAAACTTGGTTGCCAAGAAAATGACAAAAGGGACCAGCGCCAGAAATAAAGAAAGAAGAAAACAGGGTCGGTGTGATGGTGATGAATTGATGGATGATTAGTTGATTACCCCTTAGCATCCACCCACCTGGCTACTTCTGCTTCAAACACACTGCAGCAACAACAACAACAACAATATCAAACACTTTTCTCTGTTTCCCTTCCATTTTCATTTTCCCTCTGAAACAAACATGCTTGATCCTCACACAAACCCACAACACGACCACCCTTTTCTATTTAACAGCGGCCCAGAAAAGAGGAGCGACAGTTACGATACTTGGCAACCCATAAACTACTCTTCCCGGGCTGAAAAAACAGCTCAAAACTACAAGAGCTGGAAGAGCATGGGAGCTGTTCGATTAAATGCCGCTGAGGAATCCCCCTCCGGCGTTTGCTCGCCGCCTCTGTGGAAAACGACCTCCACGAGCCCCCCGAAAAGCCCGAATCGGAGTTTGAACAATTACCGGAGTCTTTCCCCTGCTTCCCGGACCCAGGCTATTGCCAGAGGACAGAGGGAGCTGATGGAGATGGTGCGCAACATGCCCGAATCGTGCTACGAGCTTTCGCTCAAGGATCTTGTGGAGAGGCGAACCATGGTTGAGGTTGAGGTTGATGATGATGATGCAGGCACTGAAATTTTGGTGAAAAGGGAAGATGGGAAGTTGAAGAAGAAGATTGATAGGAAGAAGCCAATGGTGATGAGGAGTGGGAGTATAGATAGTGGGGGGTTTCTGTTGAAGATGGTGTTTCCCATTTCTTTGGGGTCGAATAAGAAGAATCGGATGACGATGATCAACAAGAACAAGAAGAACAAGAGTGATTGTGTGGTCGAAGATAGGGTTTCTCCCAAGCCTTGTGTAGATAAGGATTGGTGGAAGAAGAAAGTTTCTGCTTCAGGAGAATCAGGCAGAAGTGAAAGCGGTGTTTCGAGTATTATTAGTGGAAGCATCAAAAGTAGTAGTGGTAGCAGCACTAGCAGTTGTAGCAGCAGAAGCAGCAGCAGGTATTTGCGATTTTCAATTGATTTCAAATTTTAGTTTAGCAATAGTATTCTGCCATTTTGATGTTCATCATGTTCTGTTTTGCTTGGGGATTTCAAAGACTGGGATTAGAAACCATGTTTTTCCAGTCGGGGTCAAAAGGAAAACACTTTTTGTTCATTGTTCATAGATCATTGATTTTCTGTTCAATTCATATTCCCACCTAATTACATGATTGTCTTGCAATTTGAGAGCAGCTCATTCTTGCATAACAGGGGAGTTTTTGGTAATATGGGTTTCATTCTAGATAGTAACCAAATACCAAATTATATTGAATAAGAAACAGTCCTTAACATTAATTGTGGAAGTTGCAATTGAAGTTCTAGATGTACAAGGTAATGTTACGAAAATTCTACAAAACTCCCAAGCATCAAAACTCCCCCACTCCCCACCCTTGGATTAGATGACTCTGTTACTGGTATGGAGATCGCTAGGTCAAAGTCTCTGTAAAGGAAACAGAGAAACGTAAAATCAAAAAGGAAAGAAACGTGTAAAACTGGTCAAAAAGTTACATGTAATTCATGTTTTACTGTTTTAAAGCTGATTTTTGGAAAGTGTCATGAGAATCATGACTAAGATTAAAAAGATAGTCTTGTGCAGAAGCAACTGAAGTTTGGTGGGGGACAGTTACAGAACTTGGCACCATTAGGAAATTGTTGGGAAGTCTACAACCACATTTAGTATTAAGAGTTTAAGACCATAAGGCCTGGTATTTAACTTTTATGGCTATTATTGAAAGTTCTCTCTTATATGACAATGATCCCACTCATTGTTTTGTCAAACTGTCTGTCTGGATCATTGATCAAGTAGAATTGTGTTTGAATGTTTGGTACGGATTCACAATCTGACAGTGTAATATGCGTTATCTGGGCACGAGAGCATTATGGTGCAAGTTTTTATGCAGTACCATGTATAATTGAATCAGGGATTATTATGTACCTTACTTTGTTTATTACAATACAGAATGATTCATGTCAGGAAGATATTGCTGAATTTAGTTAATAAATTGCTATATATTCTTTGTGTCCTTAGTTTATTGATTAGTTTTAAACAATTAGTTCATGGTTTCAACATTGCAGGCGCAAGACTGGTGGCTGCTGGTCGTTCATCCTGCTCAAGAAGAAGAGGCAGGATTGAACGAGTTTCCTTGTAGCTAAGAGCTGGAGGAGAATATTAATTAAATGTCTGTAATTATCTCTCAAAAATAAAAAAAATGCTTAGGTATAATATACATAGTAGAATATTGCAGTAGAGATTTGCAGCGTCACATGTGTATATTCTTGCAGTTTTAGAAAGATTTGGTATATCTTCTAGTTTGAGCAGCAGTTCGAGAGGTTGACTTATTCGGGAATATCCAGATCGATGCCTAATTTTCAACTCTCTGCCTTCATGTCTACGTGCGCTAGGTATCCACTTCAAGCCTTTACTCGTTTGATTCAACATTTGTTTTCTGAGAGCTAGATGTTGTTCTCCCTTAACTAGATGCTTCAATTGTCTGTAATGAATTCTAATAGTTTACAACTGAGAAAATTGATTTCAATGAAAATTTGTACATTGAAACGTGCATTACAGCAACATTTTGAGACTAGAAATATTTCTTGAATTGGTAGTTCCTCTGTTGTTTTAAGAAATTTTTGGGTCTAGCTTAAAGATACTATAAGTTTCACTTACACCTCTGCAGAAGTTCTATTATTGTTGGCTTTATTTTCCGTTAAAACAAAAAGAAAAACTTTGGTTCAGAAAGAAATTTCAATGTGACCAGAATTAAACGGAAGAAGGAATGGTCTGACTGTCTGAGAAGTTCCTGAAGTTGTTTAACACGGAAAAGTCTACACTATAATTTCCTTGAGTGTCAGACCATGCACTTGCAATTTCCCTGTTAAACAACTTCAGGAACTTCTCAGACAGTCAGACCGTGCACTTGCACGTACAGCGTGCTTGTCACGTGTCTGTTAAAAAACACGGGCTCCGTTAGCTTGGAAATCACCGATCTGGAATCTGTCATCAAAACAAGGATGAAGGAATGATGGAATTCAAACCGATCTGGAAATCTTCCATCCCGCGCTACCGATCCCACACTGGAAATCAAACTGATCTGGAAATCTTCAAGCCTCAAAACAAGGCCGTCAGCCGCGCCCGCACCACCGACCAGCTCTGTGTTCAGGTCCTTGTCAGAGGAACAATTGACTATCTGGTAACCTTGCCGATAACAAAGCCCCTCCCTCTCGATTGCCAGAGCATCCAGACCTTGCAGCAAATATCTCATGCCGCCTTCTCCCAGATCTCACCTTGCAACAACCCAGTTTTTTTTTATCCAATCTAACTTAACGATGGACGTTGACTGGCAATACAAAAATTAGCATTAAGGAATGGCTGACATTTCATTGAGTGTCCGAGCTTACATTGAACGCGTCAGATTGCATATTGGGTATTAAACTAATACGCGCGTGTGACTCACGCTGTCCGTGCATTTGCTCAGTCCGTGCATAGAATAATTTCCGATTAACGTATCGGTACAACCGTACAACTGTACATTAAAGATATATCAACTCTTTACAATTGTAGACTAGCTTAAGATAGGCCGAGTTTATCAATACAAGGAATCAATCTACTTCTTTATTGAAGTGGTCTACTTGATGTAAGCATACATGAATATATTGTAGAAGAACCCGTTTAATAGAGCTCGAAATAAAAGGATGAATAGTGTTGAGGTAGGTATGTGGTTCTTTTTCTTGGGCCTTGGCAGACATCACAACATCGAATAAAAAATTATGAAAGCATGAAGAGCCGAAATAGGCCTGGCATATGGGCGGGTTATGCGGGTTACGGGCGGGTTGTTAATGGGTTGAGTTGTTAACGGGTTGACCCGTTAACAACCCGTTAGGCTAACAGGTTGTAACGGGTTGAACCCGACGGATTGACGAGTTATCCATTGGAACCCGCTAAGACCCGTTAATATTTTTGTTTGTTTTTGTTTTTATTTTTCTCAAATCTATTACAACCCATTAATCATTTGTAAATCGATGTCTCCATTCTCACCTTGATGTTATTAAATTACTGACTGATTGCTTATTTGGTGTAATGGTAATCAAATTTTGTGCAATATCCTTGTGGGGGTAGGCTGTGGTACGGTAATGTATGTCATACCTCCATTTACAACTTTTTGAAACCAAAAATTACATTTAATTGAACCAAAATTACTACAATAACAACAAAGTTACCACATTTGTTTTACACTATTTACATACAATTGAACCAAAATTACAACTTTAACAACAAATTATTTACATACTTGTAACAAGGTCTTCGATGAAATAATTAACTCTAATAGATCTAAGATTGCACAAAAAAAATAACTCTCGCTACCACAATAACAACAAATTTTGTTGTTATATCTGTAAGTGAAGGTATGACATACATCCAAGTATTGTAGAACTTCTCATCCTCTTGTGACCTATCATTGAGTTGGATATATATATATATATATATATATATATATATATATATATATATATATATTATAAGAATGAATAAGCCCAAATTCCAATAGAAGCCCAAATAAAATAAAACTTCTTGTCCCTTTTAAAGTGCAAAAAAAACTTTTCTTTTTTAACAATTAGTATTGCTTAATAAGATTTCTTTTTTGCTCTTATAGTATTTATGCCAATTTAGAGTATCAGCAGTGGTGACTCATTTTTTGGACTCAAATTTGAGTCTAAATTGGCCGGAACAATTATATGATTCCATTTGAATAGTGTACAAAACAACTTACTTTTTTGGGTGCCAAAATTTTTTTTATAGCCTTTTGTGTGTGTGTGTGTGTATATTATACTATATACTATATATTATAGCATAGTATATATATATCAAGGCTTCTCTACTAAAGAGATCCTTACTTTATAAAATGCGGAGTTTTTTATTTCAGCCGTCAGATCAGATCATTTAAAAGGATCTGACGGCTGAGATCAAAACTCCGCACCTTAAAAAAGTAAGGATCTCCGTACCTGAGAATCATTTTATATATATATAGTCTATTATGTGTGTGTGTGTGTATATATATATATTATACTATATACTATATATTATAGAATGTCAAAATAAAGCTCAATTTCCAATAGAAGTCCAAATAAATTAAAACTTTTTTTCTTTTTTAAAGTGTAAAAAAACTTTTCTTTTTTTGACAATTAGTACTGCCTAATAGGATTTTTTTTTCTTGGATTTGTGTTGATTTTTCTATTGTATCATTATGGAAAAAAAAAATTTGTATGCATGCTAAAATTTGAGGGCATAGCTTTTAGAGTTCACCTCAGGTTTTAAAATTTCCGACCCTGACTCCAACGTCCAAGACTGGTACGTTTCCACTCTCAACGCCCTCACTGCCACTAATGACTCCTTCCATTACGTCTACAACACCATCTTTCATGGCTTCTCCACCCAACTCACCCCACAACAAGCCAACCAGCTGAGCCAAAGTCTCGAAATCCTGGGGGTGTTCCCTCAAAGGGTCCTAAAACTTCAAACCACTAGGACTCCTGCATTTCTAGGAATTAACATAATAGACACCGACAGTGGCATTCTTAAACACTCTCATATATTCTGGTGCCAACATCATTATTGGTGTCGTTGACACCGGTACATGGCCAAACACCGCAACTTCCAGGACCATGGCCTCGAACATGTCCCTTCCCATTGGAAATAAAGGCAGCTGTCTCCCCAGAAATTCCGAGAATCCGGCATCATTTTGCAACAAAAAGCTTATCGGAGCAAGATACTTCAAACGAGCAAGCCAACATACAATTACATCCGCCAGAGACCACGATGGCCATGGAACACACCAGCGTCCACTGTTACTGGAGGACCTCTAACAAATGCATCCATCCTCGGCTTTGCCCAAGGTGTCGTATCGGGAATCGCTCCCAAAGCAAGAATTGCAGTCTACCAGACCTGAAGTCCAACACGACCTAAAGCCCTCCCACCACTCCAAGTATGAGGACATCTTTCAAAATTATATCCTCGTTGAAAAACAAGGACAACGCCTTAAGCAGAAAGCCCAAGGCTAGAACCCTTTTCTTCTGCAGAGAATGTAAACCTTCTTAACAATTCACGATACCCTGCAAAAATATGGTCAAGTAAATAGGAGTATAGGACTGCTCACAAGTGCTTAAGAATAACTGATCACCATGCTTCATGGTAACCCAGTCTTGTGCTAAAATTTCCCCACCAGAAGATTCCTTAAACATAGACAACACCTTAAGCATCTTGTTGGAACAATCTTGTGGGTATGGATCATGAGAGAGATTATGCTTCAAATGCATGTTGTAGCAACGCTTTCCTTAAGACATTAGTTGCCCCACTATCGAGTGTGTAAATGGGATAATCAAATATGCCTCTAAGATACAATGAAGCCCAGCACATTGCTGTTGTTGGTCTATGTTTTGCACTCACGAAAAACCAACCTAACACCTAAAAGAAGATTTACAAGATTGCTCAAGGTTCATAGAAACCAATTGTGCACTATTAGTTTCTAGTGGTTTTATGTGGGACTATGTTGGGACTATACTAGGAATATATACAACTATTGTATGACTATATTAGGATTCTCTAATTCTGCAATGAATAGGTTCTTTATATAGAAGTATATGTGTCTGTTCAAATGGTAAGGTACCTTTTCAATTGTACCTTTTGACTTTGATCATATTACTTCACTAAAATATACCTACACATGCCTCTTGAAATGTGATATATGAAGAGTCACATATCCTTTAGGCAAATAATATGCAGAATTTATTTCCCAAAAGGTGCAATCCAAGTGACACCTTTTGATTTCTCTTTACCGAAATCATATATTTTGAAAATATCTCCAACAATCCTCCACCATTTTCAAAATATAAAACATATATAGTGAACATTTTGAAAATTCCTTGAGCTTAGCCTTGGAAAGATTAGTGCATAAACTAAGGTGTCTTGTGGACTTGAACCTTAGCTTAGTGAGAACACATCAAAGTTAAGTCAGAATGGTGAAGTAGCATATTGCTTTGAACTTGCGATTCTATGTGATTTAACCGGACACATTAATTTCACACACAATCTTTCTACTTCTTCTAAGAGTTTTTAAAAGCTGACACTTGGATTGGCCTTGTGTCTATATCCTATTTCATAAGTGCTCTAGAGACTAGTCCAAGTCGCATAGAAGGCGACACCACCTTCGACACTTATATAGGTAGACATGTAGTACCCCTGTAACTGTAGTACTTTCAATCATGTCTATTAAGTGTAATAACTCAACCTCCACAATTCATTATAGGTACCAAGCACTTTAGTCTTTGGATGGATATAATACATATACGTATAGATATATATATTTATCTATCTATCTATTGAAGTGCTTGCAATCACTACATATGATGTACTTTGCTCATTAAATTCAAGGGCTTGATGTTTCAAGTGTTGAGTCGAGTTTCCATCATTGGTGATTAAAATTTTTGGACTTCCCCATCCCATTTGATGTATCACCCATCAAATCCTTGCAAATTTAAAGATTTGCAAGTCCTTTATTAATTGGTCAATGTTAACGGTTCACACCGTCACATATAATTGATCGTACATAGCTATGTCTCAATGAAACCGGTAATCACCATTGTCATTATTTACTTGATTGGCAAATGCTCGTTGATAGTTAAAACAATCAATGAATTTTGTATCCATATACTTGGATCCGTCTAATATTATGATTTGGAGTTTACATCGACATTTCAACTAGTATCATGTCAAACTCAACATCTATTATTAGATGACATATTGATTTTGAGTAATATTCAAAATCCTAAATCAAGCTATATATAGACACTTTCAATCTTTTTACTTGTTAGTACATTCTAATCAACATCATGCAATGAAACTTCAAAATTCACAAAGGCTTTTCAGTAAGCTTGCATTTTTTGATATTCATAGAATTAACTAGTTACCATCCTGATTAATTAGGACCAACTAGTATATATAGAAGCGGTTTTCTATAATAAAACCTATTTAGCACACTTATATTCAAACATTTAGTGCCAACCTCATGGTTGCCTTTTTGTTTATGAACATCACATGCATATCATCCTATAGTAATTATAAAAATTTCTAACAAGATGATCAATAACATCAAATGTATATGAAATCTTATCCCTTTCAAGAAACCATGCAATTTCACAATAATACTCTAATTAAATTTAGATCATCAAAAGATATGCATCAATAAACTATTGTTACGTCATTGTATCAGTTCACAATACATAAGTGAAACAATTACAATATAGCAGTTATCAAAAAGTATATATGACCTTTTAACTAATTCGTCCAATTAGTTCAAAGTGCTTAAACATTCTCATTCATGCCTTTCTATTTTGGTTTAAATCCTCTTCATATAAATAAAATATTGTTGAAGGAAACCCAATTTGTGTGTGCCTTATCAATCTAGGAATAATCAATTCTAGTATAGAATAAGGAATGTAAATCCTTCTAGAATATAGATTATATCAGAATAAGATTTCTTATACAATAAAGTTTGTATATCGTATTTCTCTATAAATAGAGGCATCTATTCATCAATAAAATACATTCTATTCCAGATCAATTATCTTCTTCTTTATTTACATTGTTCTACAACAAATATATGTTTGTGCAGATTATAAATCTATGCATGTACATCTATTACCATAAAAAGGCTTCTTGAATTTGTCTTTAGAGAAAATGAGAGCAACAATCCAAACATGTCCATAAATGTATGCATATTTTTTTTTTAGTGAACTCCCGCTGTATCCCAAAGGCTTTCTATGCCCAAGAACTAATCCGCAGTCGGGAATCTTGTCATAACGCTTCCTCCTCCTGGCCAGCCACAAAATGAATTGAGATTTAACTCCAATCCGCAGTCGACAGGATATGAACCCGGGTGGGGGGGTACCACACCTGGAGGCTCTTACCAACTCGACCAGTGGTTAAATGTATGCATACAACCATTAAAGATATAATCATTTTACATCACCAAACACATGCAATTAAATTGTTTTAATGAGTATTGAGCGTACCTGTAATATTTCAAATTTAGCAATAAATGAAAAGGTCTTACAATTTCATGTTCCATAGACCATTGCACGCATTTTCTTTCCAAACTCGGTACTTCGGTAGCCTCCACCAACTTTCGAGCTTTAGCATAAACTCTCCATTATAGAAACTCCATTGCCGAATAATGTCTTAAGATTGTTGGAACAATTTTGTGGGTATGTATCATGAGAGAGTTTATGCTTCAAAGGCACATTGTAGCAACGTTTTCCTTAAGACATTATTTGCCCCACTATCAAGTGTGCAAAGGGAATAATAAAATATGCCTCTAGGATACAATGAAGCCTAGCATATTGCTGTTGTTGGTCAATGTCTTGCACTCACAAAAAACCAACCTAACACCTAAAAGAAGATTTACAAGATTGCTCAAGGTTACTAGAAACCAATTGTGCACTATTAGTTTCTAGTGATTTTATGTGGGACTATACTGGGAATATATACAACTGTTGTATATCTATATTAGGATTGTCTAATTCTGCAATGAATAGGTTCTTTATATAGAAGTATATATGTCTCTTCAAATGGTAATGTACATTTTTAATTGTACCTTTTGACATTGATCATATTACTTCACTAAAATATGTCTACACATGTCTCTTGAAATGTGATGAAGAGTCACATATCCTTTAAACAAATAATATGTAGAATTTATTTCCAAAAAGGTGCAAACCAAGTGACACATTTTGATTTCTCTTTACCGAAATCATATATTTTGAAAATTTCTCCAACACATCTTTTCATTGAGCGACCATCTAGGTGGCCTAGAGATCATACATTCTGCCATATCCGTGACATAATTATGTTGGAAAGAACTATTCTTTGGTTTAGCAGTTGCGTCATGAGTCAGTTGATACCCTAAATTGGATGGTGTCCAATTGCTGAAAATTGTCACAACAATAAGCAAAAAACCCTACTAACCACCACTGGTGGTCGAGTTGGTCAGAGCCTCCAGGTGTGGAACCCCCCCCCCCCCCCCAACCCGGGTTCAAATCTTGCCGACTACAGATTGAAGTTAAATCTCAATTCATTTTGTGGCTGGCCAGGGAGGAGAAAACGTTCTGACAAGATCCCCGACTACGGATTAGTCCTTAAGCCTAAGAACCCTTTGCAAAACCGTAGGATTTTGATCCAAAAAAAAAACATGCCTCGTTAAAAGTTCCACCACCTTCAACTGCATCCTCCTCATGACAAGTAGTCTCTTCTTGCAAAAACTCTTGTTCTTGCAAATTTCTTACAAGCTTTACATCAGCAGCAACTTGTTCTTCTTGCTGCACCATCCTTGCTCACCTCTCATCATTAGAGAGCATATTCTCCTTCGAAGGTGGCCTCTCATCATTAGACAGTATGTTGTTCTTGGAAGCAGGCCTCTCATCAGTAAACAACATGTTCTTGTTGGAAGTAGGCTTAAGCATCTTTCGAGGCCGAAAGGCCCTACCATTGTACTGTTTAGTCATAGGCATCATTCTACCGTTCTCTTCTATGAAGTTCAAAGCATCCAAAGGTGCATAACTCCCCTATGGATAAAAAGACACCCCATAAAAGGCTGTAATCTGTTCTATTGCTGCTGGGCAGCCTCACCATCTAGCATATATAAGTATCGAAATTCATAAGCTCAGCAATGTTGTTAAACATATCCTCCAAAATCGAGTTCCTCGTTTCACCATCTAGTGGCACCAAACTTTTCACCCGAACTCTAGAAGAGGACCCCTGATCCTTCCCCTTGTGATCTCTATACGAAAATTGGTATTCCATAATTGGATTTTGAATAGAAATGACTAGTGTTTGAGTTCCACCAAACAACAGCTGTTCAAAACAACTCTTTCACGTACTTTCTGAGTTCTTATACGCAAAGCTGGACAAAACTTACATGCGCACAGTACCCTTGCAATCTTTTCTTTGTGGGCTATTTGGGTACAAAACTCGTCTCTTCTGAGCCTAATTTTCCCGAGTGCACTTTAATATTGATAAAATTAAATTAATTAATTTTGTGAACTCCATATTATCATGATGATCTAAGGAACTAGTGAATAGTGCTTATGTATTACAGGGAACACTGACACAAAAACTATATATTGAGAGTATAGCCTTAATTAACATCACTAAAATACAGTAGCCATAAATAAACATCATATTCTAAACCCTAGCTAGATGAGTGAGAAAGATATATAGCTAGCACCCTAGCTTCGTTCTCTTCATCTGTTGAGACAGAAAAAATTTCATTTTATGTTTCAAATGGTTATGTTCTCCTGCAAAGAAAACGAAGCATGAGTCCACACTTCAGAGGTAGTTCCTAATTATCTCCTAAAGCAGGTAGATAATTACGCAAAGTACAATCTTTAAGCAGCAAGGGCGTGGTTGACGAATTTGCCTCTAAATGAGTTCCTTGCTTTGTCAAAACTCTTTTCAATAAAGAAAATAAGAAAGGAGTTTAAAGCAAGAAGAAAAAAAATCCAAGTGATCGAAGATGGGTACGTTGCATCCAGTAAGTCAATTTCAGTTGGGAAGCCTCGTACTTCTAGTTTTGTTAAAACTCTACAACAAAGCAAGAAAATAAATAAATTTGATGGAGTGGTGTTCACGGTAGAATTTAATGTGAGGATGAGTCCAACTTTAAGTCAAATGGTTGAAACCATTTCAACTACAACAACCCAAGTTTTTCTATAAGAGAAACGGTGCAGCAAAAAAAAAAACCAGAGCGTGAAATAGCAGAGGAGGCAACGTTAAAAAGAAGAGGAGAAGCACAGACGGAGAAGAAGAAAAGAGAAGGCAAGAGTCAAGGCCCTGCTATAACAAGTCAGAAGCAATATTCAAAGAAGGAGAGGTTTTGTTCAAAGGTGAAAATCTTCCTCATCAACCTCGGCTGCTCTTTTTTTCTTCTTATGCAGGTCTATCTTACTATGAAGGCCATGGAAGTCACTGACTTTTTGCGGCAGCCACAAGAAGTTGTTTCTTTTTCAATAAACGGCGAATCTCGGACCTAGTGACAGCCTTCGGGTGTCAATCTGTATGGTGCCACGATAGGTTCGAAGGACCTCGTCCTGGTCAGATGTGCCTCCTCACGATATTCTTGTTTACGTTGCTGCCATGGACTCAAGGCTTTTGCGCCTGTTCAATCCCTTGGTGACTGGTTACTGTCCTTGTTACTTAATGATCTGGCTACGGCCGTTGGTTACTTAATGATCGGGCTACGGCCGTTGGTTACTTAATGATCCGGCTACGGCCGTTGGTTACTTAATGATCCGGCTACGGCCCTTGGTTACTTAATGATCTGGCTACGGCCCCTGGTTACTTAATGATCTGGCTACGGCCCCTGGTTACATGATGATTTGGTCACTGACTTGCTGCCCTTGTTACATGATGATCTTGGCTGCTGTTACTGTCCTTGGTTACATGATGATTTGGTTACTACTCACTGCCCTTGGTTACATGATGATCTGGTTATTACACTTTGCAAAAGAAAATGACCAAAACCAAATGCAAACGCCAACTACAAATCCATCACAAAAAGAAGTTTCAGTCCTCCTGCAATTTTTTTTTAACACCACGGCCAAGAAAGAAGCCTTCCCTAATTTGCAAACAAAGACCATTAAAAAAAAAAACACCAAATAAGGTGTCAACCGTTTCCAGCAAGCATGATGATGCAAGGAGAAACATGAAAAGCAAACAAAAAATAAAAATAAGAAAAGCTTTTGTTTTATCTTGGAGCGGTGGAGCGGTGGTGTTGCAGACCAAAAGAAGAGCCTTAATTAACAAACAATTTGGTTTGGTTGTCCATAAGTGTGCTGGAGTTTTGCTTTGAAGTTGGTGAAGTTGAATACAAAAATGACCAAAGGTCAATATTGAAGTCAGGATGTGCAAAGACAATATGATTTGCGGCGTCTTCCAATCACACTTACAAGCATATAAAAAAAGGCACAAAGCTTCAAATCGTCTTTGAACCGCTTCACCAAAACCTCACAAATGAAGCTAAGTTTTCAAATCGTCTTTGAACCGCTTCACCAAAACCTCACAAATGAAGCTAAGTTTTCAAAGCACAAAGCTCAGATGCCAGCAACAAAGTGATTCCCAAACTCTATTGAGCATTTTGTCGAACACATGGTGGGCATTTTCCGTCGACAGAGGAACAACAAAATGGCAAAGTCTTCTGAGCCCAAATGCAGAGACTATAAAAGCAAGAAAGAAATTGCAGACACCACTGTCAAACCATGATTAAATTCAAGTTTCAAGTTTGCAAGGAAAAACGAGAAAATTCTCAGGCCCGTGTTGTTTTGATAACAACAAATATGAAGAGTCTTCTTCCAGTTTGTCTCATGAAAGAAAGAAAACTTCAGTCCCAACCTTTGGTTGAAAGGCCACGTAGGAGGCAACAAGCTTTTTCAATTATGGTGTTGCATTGATCAAAGTATAAGCTACTAACTTGCCTTGTCGGTCCAAGCAAATACCAACACTCATGAAAACATAAGGTTGGTACGATGGGCTTCATCAAGTTTGCCAATTGACACCAAGGAATAAATTAATGGGTTAACAAAAGTCCATTAATCCCAAGTGCTATATCAACCAAGCCGGGCCGATCACAAAGAAACCAGGCCACGACCATCCAAATTTTGGGCCTCCCACACAAAGCCGGAAGCAAGCCCATTTATAAAAATCCATTTCAAGTCTTGGGCCCAAGCCCAATTGAAAAGCTCGGCTCAAGCGGTGCTATAAAAATGCTCGACCGACAGTTTAAAACCTGTGACAAAATTCCATGTGGTACAAAACCAAACAAAAATCCAAAATTAATGAACTACGGTCGGTTTGATCTCACAAATGGTACATAGGCAATCTAGCGACCCACTAGATACAACCGCAACTCCAAATAGAATCTCTGACTCCACCAGTCAAATTCAACCAATCCCAAAATCGAATCATTGACTGTACCAGTCAAATTCACCCAAACACCAAGAAATACACTTTCTCAAATTACCCAAATTCAAAGGCCTTAAACCCTCACAAAAATTCCAAACACAAATTCAAAATAAATGGGTCATCTACCCATTTAATTTCCAAATGCCTGGAACTACATGTGGTTTGATCCCGCAAGGGTATGTAGGCAATCTAGACACAAATAATCTAAATACAACCGCATCCTAAACACTATTTTTATCTCAAATATCCAAGTCTCCAATGGGTCATTCACTCATTGGAATTCTTGAACTATGAGTGGCTTGATCTCTTCCAGGGTACGAAGGCAACCCGTCAAATATTCCGGGTAGAGCCGCAAAAACAAACAAACACATCTCCCAATTGGTTTCTTTATATATAAATGGAATCAAAAGGTTTTCCCTTGTAACAAGAGATTGTAATTAAGAGACACATTCTGTCTTGAATGGGTTGAACCCGAAATAATAAAAACTCTATTATTTTAAATGAATATGAGTGAAATTATGTTGGGTCATATTTTCGCTCACTATGTGCAATTTTTACGCCACATCATCACATCATTTTTCGCTGGGATTCTTGATTGTACACTCATTGACCGTCTCATACTTTTGAGGCTTTGGTGAATCAAGATTCAAAATGATTTCGTCCAAGGAAGAAGGCGTTGGTTATCTCGATTAGGGTTTGCCTAGCTAGCTCCTTAATTGGTTAATTGGGCTTCAGATTTACCTCCTAAATATCTGACGCACAGTGTTGCGTTTTTGGTCTGACAACCAAAGTGGCAAAGTGGTTAGTTCAGCGGTGCATGCTGAACCCAATATAGGACTGCAATATTGGTAAACACACAAATCGACGAACGTACTGATCGATAATTCATAGAGAGAAGCTAGCGTAGACGACCAAACGACAACGTATGGCTGGTAATAGAAGCTTCTCAGCGATGGCCATGCATCACAAACACAGAGTCGTCAGTGAGGTGTGGATGGGATCTGAATAATTTCTTCTCTGTTTTATCCATGCATGGCCGACAATGTGGACTAGCCATAATTCACTGTGCTGGAAATTCAATTATAAATAAAGACCTTTCTATATAGTCTATATAGAAATGAAAGTCATTGAAATAATATATAGCTCATCTATCGGAACATGCATGATCAACATAAAACGGTTATTTTTCGGCAGACCCTAGCTATATATAAACCCAATAACCAGTACATGCCTAGCTACCATAAGTTTGTCCAGAAACAAAATGTATTCACTGAAATGACACAACTAGTTATTTTAATGGGGCAAGTTGAGATTAATTATGTATGGCCTGTATATATAATGTGAACGATATATATATATATATATGTATGATCATGCAAATTGTTATATATAAAAAAAAAAAGTATGAATCCCATGCCAGGTTGAGGTTTTGTTTTTCATGGCCACAAAGCAAGTTGATCGAGATTGAAAATATATATATTGACAAGTTGATTAATTATAGAACCAATTTACAAAATGATCGATCTTTCTGTTTAATTAGTTTCCTAGAACCCCAATTAATCAATGTCTAATATATTGCTCAAAATTTTAAAAAAAATCAATGTCTAATATTTTACGTGAGCGATTTTCCATGCAAGTAAAGACAAATTATCTGTACTATTATTTAAGAGAACTCTTTTGTCAATCAAAATAGAAAAAATGTACCAAAATACCTTTTAAATATTAAAAAACTTTATAAAACAGTTAGCAGTTAGGGTCAATAATATAAAAACAAAAATAATAAACAAAATATAAAAATAAATAATATTTTACAATTGATTAGCTACCCACTACTCCACAACTATTTCAATTAACTGCATACACTCATCGAGTGTGTATTGTTTCTAGTTTATAACTATTGAAAGAAGAAGAAAAAATGTAGAATAAACCAGCATTTTTTTTATAACAATTTCATGAGCTTTTGTTTTTGTTTGAGGGGTTTTGGCACATCACCTCTTCAATTGTTCAGTTATTATTTTGGAAAATTTTCAGGTTCATCCCTTGGGTGAACGGACAAGTTCACCCACCTCCCTAGTTAACGTATTTGCACTCCATAATTTCATAATCCAACCGTTTGTATTATAAATTATCCTTTATAGATCAGCTCTGCAAAAAATCAATCGAATCAGAGATCTTTTGGTCACTGATTCATATAAAATAAATAGACGGTTCATCATAATAGTAGTTATTGTTGTCATAACTGTTCATTTGTTTCATTAATTTGGATGGTTAAACAATTTCCGATTCGATTGATTTTTTGCAGAGATGATCTATAAAAGATAATTTATAATATTAACGGTTGAATTATGAAATTATGAAGTGGAAATACGTTAACTAGGAAGGTGGGTGAACCTGAGCATCACTCTATTATTTTCTTTTCTTTAATAAGTTTTCCTCACTTGGTTCTAGTTATTCAAAAAATAATAATAATAAACAAATGAAGCTGAAAGAGTAGTAAACTAGTAAAGGCCTACTTATTCATCTTTTTGCCATAAGGATCCTTTTTCGCTTTTTATCAAACCAAAAAAAAAAGGACTATAGGTATATTCTAGCTAAGTAAAGGCCTATTTTGTAAGCTGAACTTATAAGTAATTGTTTTTTTTAAGGCCCTGAAGTTAGATATTGAAGTTTGTTCTTTTTTATCTTGTAATTTTTAATTGAATTTGTCAACAAATTTTGCTATGCACAAACCAACAAATTTGCTTACTAAACAGTGCTAACCTCATCAATCATCAACATGACTCAGACATAATGCAAACATATTCCTTACAACAACTAAATAATTGATTATTTCGGGTAGTAAATCTATAATATAATGGGGGAAATTCTACAATACTGAGATGCATGTCATACCTTAATTTACAGATATAACATCAAAATGTGTTGTCATTGTGTTAACGAGAGTCTTTTTTTGTGTAATTTTTGTTCTATTAGAGGTAATTACTTCATTTACGACCTTGTTACAAGTTTATCAACAATTTGTTGTCAAAGTTGTAATTTTGGTTCAATTATATGTAAATAGTGTAAAACAAATGTGATAATTTTGTTGTCAATGTAATAATTTTGGTTCAATTACATGTAATTTTTTGTTCAAAAAAATTGTAAATAGAGGTATGACATACATCACCGTAACACAGCCTACCCCATATAATGGACTATTATGATGTATAAAGTAATATTTTAGTAAATAATTGACCCAAATTACAATAATGAACCTTGTAGTCTTAAATTTAGGAATCATATACCGCGCTATCTATAAGTATAACTATGTTCTGTACACAACTAGGGCACCAACTTCCAGTTTGTCGTGGGACAAAAGAAAATCTAAGATACAGTGGATAACAGTTTAAAATACCAAGTTGATATCTCTGGGAATGAAATAGATTATGAATGTTCATCTAGTATTCTAGTCTACGGTTAAGAATAGTTTATACCTCGCTACGTATAATATTTTTCTAGCTAATTAGCGACCCCACATTACCCTTATAAATTGGAAGAACGTAGCCTCACCAAAGCATGCAAAACTCATCCACTTGATATTTCATCTTCTTTAGGTCTTTATAATTAGTCTCTCTCTCTCTTTGTGCTCTCTGCTCTCTTTAGCTAAAAGACACAAATGGCTGCAGAGACTATTAGTCCAGTGCATATCAATCAAAGGCCTTTTGATTCCAAGAGTAGTATCATCAGCTCCCATCACGCAACCTTCCTCACCAAGAACCCTAATGGCAGTACCATTGTGGCTGTTGATAATATTGAAATCCCCACAGTTGATTACACTGTGCTGTTCTCTGATGATCTTGATAAAAGATCCAAAGCCCTTGAACACATCGGCAAAGTCTGCGAGGACTTTGGCTTCTTCTATGTATGTTAATTTGTTTGGTTTTCGTATTGCTAGCTAGATTCTTTACTAAGATTTATATGCAAAGTATTATTTCAATTGCCTTAAACTATGTATGGCTATCACTTTGAGAAATATTATTATCTTTCTAAGCTCGACAAGGTTTTCAAGAATTAATTTCTCATTAAACTTCAATTTTCTCCTTTTGGATGTAACCATATGCACAAGTATTAATTGCATTCGATCAATGTTTTCGATCAGCTGGTGAATCATGGCGTGTCGGATAGCATGTTCGAGGGTGTTTTCAAGGGAATATCCGAATTCTTCAATCCAACAGAGATAGAGGACCGAAAGCAGTACGAGAAAAAGAATCCAACAGATAGAATCCGATGGGGTCTTCGATCATCTCCTGGGGAGAATAGGGAATATCTCAAAGTGATTTCACATCCTCAGTACCATTGCCCTACTAAACCAGCTGGTTTCAGGTATAAACATATGCTTGTTTTCATAGTGTTGGGGGTTCATATATAAATCTAGCTAACTGCTACAAATACAAATGGGCATATAAGAATGGTGTTTTTCATGTGGTGCTTTCTCGACGTGCAGTGAGGCTGTGGAAGAGTATTTCAAAAGACTACGAGTGATAGTGCACGGTTTGGGAAAGGCGGTTTCAAAAGCCATGGGATTTGAAGAATGCTACATAGAAAAAGCTTTTAAGCTTGACTCGGGTTTTGATATGTCTGCCATGAACTTATACCCACCGAATTTCAGATCAAAAGGTTCCATTGGTGTGCCTAATCATACTGATCCTGGCTTCTTCGTTTCACTCATTCAAGATGTGAATGGTGGCTTGCAAATACTTTCCCATAATGGAGAGTGGATCAATGTAAACATGCCCCCTAATGCCATTTTCATAAATCTTGGGGATCATCTTGAGGTACATGAATTAATTGATTTATGCTAGCCCTAAATATTTAAATTCACATCAAATATATACCGGTACTAATTAGTTGTTAATTTATTGCTATAGATTTTAACAAATGGGAAGTACAAGAGCCATGTTCATCGTGTGGTTGTGGACAACAACAAAGTGAAGAGGATCTCAGTAGCCACACTTCATGGACCTTCCTTGGACTCATTTGTGTGTCCGGCACCAGAGTTTGTTGATGAGTATCACCCACCTGCATATCGTGGAATGACCTACAAGCAATCCTTAGAGGCTAATGGCGGTGATGAGATAGATGTTGAATCGAGTATTGAACAAATTCGAATTGAATAATATATATGTTAAGATCGATCATCGAATTCGATTTAGTTGTGTGCAATAATAATGGAATAGCCCTAGTTTGCAGTCCAATTGTGTGTTAATAAAGTCGAAGAACTAGTCCTTGGGTTAGCCGAAGTGATTAGTGAACGATGGAAAAATAGGTCAATATTAAGATATGTAAAATTGGATCATTTTAAATGTAATAAGAAATAAACTAGTTGATTTTATGTAATTGTTTCTTTGAATTTCAAGGGGAAAAGCACATACGTTGGACCCTTACTTGATAATAATAAAAAAAAAACACAAATGACGACACTATGAGTATGTAATAAACTTGGGACTCGAAACGTTTTATACATGAAAATGAAACAAGAAGCTCTCTAAATTCTAGAGAAAGAAGGTGTATCCCAGTTCTCTCTCCCCCTTCTCTCTTGCCATGATCTTCCTGATATGTGGCTTGGGAGATAGGGGAGGGTCTCCTTCTTCGTGTGCAGTGCTACTCGGAAGTTGGGTGGGTCTGTGGGGGTTGCCTTTGCTTCGACTTGGTTCTATTTGGTGGCAGTGATTATCGGTGTTCCGGTGCTGACGTCCTTGGATTGGGATGGAGCTCGCGGTGATTGCTCCCCGTTTTTTCTAGCGGCTTATCGATGGCACCGCGATGGGCATGGTGGCTGTCTCACGACATGTTGCCTGTAGGTGGTGGTTTGGGGTTAGATACGTTGGATCTACTTTGGGTTTTGGGTGGAAGCTAACTGGGAGGAGGGAACGTTGGTGTTCCTTTTGCTTCTTGGTTGAGGTGCGGGTATAGATCTGTTTTGGTGTGGGTGTGCTTGCTTCTGCTCCGTCAAGTCCGACGTTTTTTGCTTCTCCATTTAGTTTTACGGTTGTTCTTTGTTTGGTTCAATTTTGTCTTCCCCTTCTCTTTTGAGATAGGGACATGTCATCCCTCGATTGTTACCGGTTTTCAATTGACCGACGATTATACTTGGCTCATGTTCTGGTTGGTTTGGATCATGGAGCGTCACAGGGAATTCATCTCTCCTGCAGTTATCAATGCGGTGTTATCAAGTCTCTATTGCCTATGGAATGAGACAGTTGCTTATTTGCAGATTTGGTTCTTTCCACCCATGTTCTCTGTAATCGATTTTGGGGTTAGGCCTTACGCAGTTACGCTTTCCCCCTTGATTATACGTTCCGTTGTATTAATTGAATTATCTTTTACCTTTAAAAAAAAAAGAGTATGTAATAAACTTAGATGGAAAAATACACAAATTAAAGAAGGCGTTGATTATATTGATTAGGGTTAAGGCCTATTTTGTAAGGACCTTACTCTTCTAAACAAATGAAATCGTCAAGAAGCTGCATAGATTTATCTAGCTTATCAAACCAAGGGACTCTAGGTATTCAGACCAAAAAAAAAAAAAGGACTCTGGCTAGGTAAATTCTGAGTAAAGGTCCACTTTGTAAGCTGAACTTGGTGAGGTATACTTGTATGTATTTACTATGCAAGTAATTGTCATATCTTTTTTTTTTAAAGGCCCTGTAACTAATATTGAAGTTTGTTCTTTGACAAAAAAAAAATATTGAAGTTTGTTCTTGTTTTTATCTTGTAATTTTTAATTTTGGCAACAATTTTTGCTATGCTCAACAATTTTGCTTACTAAACAGTGCTACCCTCATCAATCATCAACATGCATGACTCATACATAATGCAAACATATTTCTTACAACAACTATATTATTGATTATTTCCAGGTCCGGTAGTAAATCTATAATATATATAATGGACTACTATGATGTATAAAGTAATATTCTAGTAAATAATTGAACCAAATTAATTACAATAATGAACCTTGTATGTGTCTTTAACCTTGTTTCATATATCAGGATGAAGACTTAAAAAAAAAAAAAAAATCATATGAGAGCGAGAACTCTCCACAAAAATTCTAGCCGTCATGGCTTGGATATTTAATGATTCCCTATGGAATCACCACCATTAATTGTTTGTTGGGTCCTCCCGTGCTGCAATCCAACGTCGACATGCATCGATGAGCTTCATTCCTACTTTGCCAATTTGGACCAGGCCAATTCAAGAGTGGGCTCGGTCATCGCTAGATGATTTATATGTGATTTATATACAAATTGGGTCTCTAATCACTTTAGTAATGTTAATCCAATAGTCATTTAGTGTCTCTAATCCTTGTTTTGCACTATTGTAGGGAACATGAGCATCAGATTGATATCGGGAGCGAAATGACGCATGTTGGAACTTTTAGTGGATTTTCGACAAGAAGACAAAAAGTCAACCCGATAACCGTTGGTCAACTTGTGGTCAACCATGACTTTAGAGCGCCAACATGTCAAATATGAAGTCTCGGAAGTGAAGCACAAGAGAATTTCAGAGGATTACCAAAGAAACTGAAAAGTCAAGCAAAGTCAACTTTGGTCAACTCCGAGGGTCAATGTTAAAGTCAAGGACGAAGTCAACCTTGTGACTCACCACAAGAAGTCCCAAAAAGTCAGCAAGGAATGTGCCAAATTCCATGAAGTCATCACTTGATTATTCCTTGTTTTCGCTTGTGCAATTCCCCTTTTGTCCCTCACTTACCCCCTTCCTTCTAGCCCTTAGATCTCTTTAACTTTGCATCCTAGCCTTCCCTTCTCTCTTCCCTAGCCTATAAATACCTAGTTTTTACCCAATAAGGTCATCTTTGGCAGCCACACTTCAGCTCTTCACTCCCCACCTTCCTCTTCCTCCTCTTTTTCTCTCCCTTTACCTTTTCCCTCGGCCCGCCAGTCGACCGGTCGAACGCCGCTGGCTGCTTGCCTTCTTCCACCATTTTCACCCACTTCATCATCTCATTTCCTCATCCACCCTTCATCAAACTTGCTCCACACAACGTCCACTACATCATCCACTACTTTGGCTGCTGGGGATCCTCACCAAATATCAAGGGCATCATCTAGAGTCAAGAAGAAGAATGAGACACTATCTATTGAGCATTACTCAACCTTTCTCTCTCTTGTACTTATGTTTAGAGCTTATATTTGTTATAAGATGATGTATACTTTGATGGATAATGAGTAGTAACCTTGTTGGGGATTAGGGTTGTGTGCCTTAGTCCAATATGACTTTGTGATGCTTTTGATGATGAATAAATGTCTTTGTGTTTCATGAATATATGTATTGTCTAATCTAATATGTGTTGGATGTGTATTTGAGGAATTAGCCACTCTTTAATATGCATTTGATTCATCTTGTATGAGTGTGTATGGTTTGGTCACTTTACTCTTCTCTAGGCAATGGGCAATTTGTATGATGAGCATGTTTGACTCTTGAATGATCCTTAATTCATGTTCTTTACGCCTCCTTTCTTCCTACCTATTTGCGGAGAGTTCTTTTGATCTTAATAAGACTTACGGATACCTTAGAAAGAATCCATTTCATATCGATAACATCGGTGGAGTGGAGGATTGTTCATGAGTTTTCTTGTTTAAGTTCCTAATTTCGATGTTTTACGCCTCTTAAGCCCTTTAGGGGATTTGGTATTAGATAACTTAGAGAAATCCCCTATGATACCTAGAGAGTTTGAATGACCCATAACATGACATTTGAATACCATTGAAAACACATTTCTAGACCCATAACATGGCTAGGATATGAGACTTGATTCACGAACACATTGACATGGATTCGTTGTTAAAGCATTGTTTATTGCATTGGATTTGGGTTAACCCGAAAACCCCAACGTTTTCTAAACTTGCACACATTTTCCTTTACTTACTTGCCTTTATTTCTTTGCATTCATTTACTTGCTTGTCATTTACATTTCATCATTGCTTACGAAAATCGACACACCTCTACACTCGCACATTGTCAAATATACACATTCACCCACTCTTTCCACCTCTTAATCCCTCCATCACTTAGCTATTGACCTAGTTCCACACACTACTTAGGTGTCTAAGGGCCATCAATCCTTGTGGACACGACAATCCCCCGGTTTTAATTTACATACCCACTCTTTTTGCATCGTCACTAGACCACAAGGTGAAATTCCGATATGCCGGAATAGTCCCAACAATGGTATAGTCGTCCTAACCACTAATCGGAGAGTATACACAAATTAAAACTTAAACTCTCCACAACCTAGGTTCTAACTATTGCACAAGCAATACACAATTGATAACAATATATATGCAACAAGCACAATCAATTGCACAACCTAGAATCTCAAAGTGTGCATCAAACTAGCACACCACGGACTATATATATATATATATATATATATATATATATATACATCTATGTATGAACAAATACACAATATGCTAATCAATTAAGCACAATACAATAGATAGACAAACACACAATCAACACACAAGATTGGTCACCTGGAACCTCTACCACTAAAGGAAAACCGGAGGGGAGCCGTACCCCATGCTCTTGAGTAACACTATGAAAGCCAAATCGGCAACACTTATAAGAGGGAACTCGGTCCCAAACTCTACACTATCTACATATAGACTAGTGGCAGCTCTAACCTTGTGTAGTCCTGTTTGCTCTTCAAGCGAAACCTCCTCAAGCTACTTCGATTGACTTCACCGATGCGAAGATCCTCCAACCGCAAGTGTGTGTGTGTGTGTGTGTGTATGAATGAATGAATATGAATTCAATTCGATTAACACAAGCAAATCACAAGGAACATTTGCTTGCATTAACCAAACCAAATTGAAAAGCCTTGAATATGATTCAAGGGTTAACTTAGCTATTCACAAGGAACAATAGCTAAGTCAACAAACAACAAAGAAGATTGAAACTAATGATTCAATCCTTCAACTCAGCAATTCAACAAGAAACAATTGCTATAGTTAAATAGAATCTCCTAAATCCTAAACATAGGCTAAACAAGCATACATATGCAAATCAAAGTGTTTAGCAAAGGATTATATATGGAGATTAAGGTGAGGAACCTACAATATGGAACTAGGATCACTCACAATACCAAAGAACTCTTCAAAGATGATTTTCGACTATGGGAAAGAGTTGGCCGAAATGAAACCAAAGGATTCTATTTATAGAAAACAGCCCAGGCTTATTTACGATCGATCGCACGACATTACGCGATCGATCGCATAGTGTAAAAATGCGAAGATAGAGCCGACTGCATATAGAAACCCTCATTTGCGATCAATCGTATAGCATGTTGCGATCGATCGCACGAAAAGTCCCAACGGACATATTCGAACACAACGGTCACATTTCGAACGGACATATTGTCCTACGTGGCCACGATCGATTGCATGAACAGTGATATCGATCGCAAGGCTAAAAACAGCCTTGAACATGAAGGAAAGCTAATCAAAACAAATCTATAAGAAGATCTAGCAATCCTAATATCATAAACTCAAATGTATGAACCAATGCATTCAACATTTGAGTCGGTCGCAGCGAAACTTGTGTGATTTACGACACAAGTGTGGCAATCAAACATCCTATACTTATGTGATTCACATCATAAGAGAAAGGAAAACAACATAGACAAACCTAGGACAACAAGGAAGACTTAATGTCAATGATGTGCATGTGCATATGCATGAGTCATACCTTGAGATGCTTGAACGCAACTTTCGATAACCAATGATCGAAGTCCGGAGAAAAGACCGGATAAAAAAGGCGTCTTCACGAACCATCTCGAGTAAGAACAACCTAAGCCACGACACCTAATCCCTAAACAATCTAGCATTGAATACAAAATAAATGCTAATACAAGGGAATAAGTTTTGTCAAATAGGAAATAGCCAATAGCAAATATTTTGCCCTTACACAAGGATTTCCATCAGCCTATGCTTTGGTCGTCGCATCTTCGTGACTTGGGGGCTCCGACCAAGTAGAGGTCGTCTCAAGGGTGATCGTTGGACGAGTTGCAGCTTGTTGTTGCTGTTGATTGTAGCTGCTCGTGTGGGGGTCTTAGACTGCTTTTCAATGGCTAGAAATGAGCAAGGACGATGCTGGGAGAGGTGTGCGTCTTTCTAGCGAGGTAAGGCTAAGCGAGTCCGGCTGGATATTGCTGAAGGAGGTGGAAGATCTGGGTGGCGGCAGATCTGGGCGGCGGCGCAAGTTTGATTTTCTTCTTGGTGTCCAGTTGTTTGGTGCCCTTAGTACTTGGGGTATTTTCTCTTCTATGGATTGCATGGTTCGGGTACAGTCTTTGGCCCTTATTTTGGGTTACCTCTTCTTTGGAGTTTAATTTGGTATGGATTTCATGTTTGGGATCCCTTTGGAAAACATGGTGGTTTGGCAGTCTTGGTGTTCTAAGACGGCGACCCTATTTCTAGTGGGGTGCTGCTAAAACTTAACCGAAATTAGATTTGATTATTTGATTTGGGTCAATTTAATTTATTGTTTAAGAATAAGCATGATCAATTGTGCAAGTTTAGACTGTAGTTTTACTTTATCTTTTCATGGGTTCTCCTAGAGCTAGATTGGATTTATTGGTCTCAATAGCAATACTTGCGGAAATTTTTTCTGTTGGATTTGTCGATTGCTGATAGCAGTGATGCACTGTGTATGTATGGTTCTAAGTTTCGAATAAACGATTAAAGTTCTAGGTTTAGACTCATCGATTTGGCCACTTGTGTGGTCTGTAATGCTCATTTTTAAGATACACATGCTAAGGATTGTAATATTTTATTGATTAATGAAGTTTTTGTTTTTCTCAAAAAAAATAAAAAAGAATGAACCTTGTATTCTTAAATTTAGGTATCTCATACCGCGCGCCAAGGTATAAGTATAAATACGTATATGCGCCCAAGTAGGGCACCAACTTCCAGTTTGTTGTGGGACAAAAGAAACTCTAAGATACAGTACGTATTGGATGACAGTTTAAAATGCCAAGTTGATATGATATGATTGATATCTCTGGGAACGAAATTGATTATGAAGGTTCATCTCTAGTCAACACCATTGCTAATCGATGTAGTAAGGAGGCCCAAAAAGTAATAGACAAAAATTATAAAAACATGTCATACTCACGTGTATTTATAATGCAGTACTGTCTTCCTTTACTAACAACAAAACACACGGGAAAAATGACAAGACTGTTGTAAATTGTATTATTATACATGTATACTGTATATGTACAGTACCGTATGTCTGTCCACCTCTATATATTGAGGCATCATAAATGATGAATATAATCGAATTTAGGACTCCTATTTCACTGAGTTCACAACACGTTATCAGCAGTCTCACCACTGAGCTCCTGCTTCTCCCTCTCTCTCTCTCTCAAACCAACTGAGTGCGCTGTTCTTCCTTCCTTGCATCTCTCTGCCATCCAGTAAGCTCACAGTCACAGAGAGCTTAAGCTGCTTGCAGCTCCATCATCTCTTCTTCCTCTCTGTCTCAATCTTCCTCCTCATTTTCCAAACCCAAACAGGCCACCTTTGGGTTCATCAATTTCATGGAGAATAAAGAGAGAGTTACCGGAGGAGAGAGAGTTCGAAGAGAGAGAGATTGGAGAGAGACAGACCCGAGGAAAGAAACGTCGTTGATCTTCCAACCACCACCGTGGCTCACCACCAGCAGCAGATGGTTTGCTGGCCTCCCACAAGCAGAACCTTGGCATTACGCTGGCCAATGGATCAGACCAGACCTCCGGCTTGATCATGGCATGATTTCCAGCGGCTGGGTCTGTTTGTGAGACTCTCGGCCATCGACGGTGATCGACGTTTGGCTTTAGTCTTGGCTCAATTCTGATGGCTCCTTCACTTGGCATAAGTACATGCAAGATGATCAAGGAAAGGGGTTTCTTCCAATCTAGCTCCAAGCCTGAAGCTTGGGTGCCGATTGTAGCCATCATCGACGACCATACCAGAAAAAAGAGGAAAAAGAACGCCTAAAGGCAGAGGCACTCAATCAAATAAAATGAAAAGTGGATGTATGATTGAGTTAGTGCCATGGTGGGTGTGGTCGGTTGTCAAAAGAAAAGAAAAAAAAAGGGTTTTCTTTTGTGGTTGGCAGGCCAAGCTATGGCACATGTGCATGCTTAATTATATATCTTTAATTGTTTATGGGTAAATGGTATTATATCCATACGCATGTGCATGCACGAGTGTGCATCCAGTTCTTCCATGTTTGGTTAATTAAACCAATTGAATGTCCCAGTCCGGCGTGACTGAGGAGAAAAGAAAAGAATTTCCAGTCCGGCGTGACTGTAGAAAAGAACTTCAAAATCCAATCCGGCGTGATTGAAGGAAAAATAAAGTGAACCTGAAGTTTCACATTATTGTAGAACCAGAAGTTCTAATAAAAGTAAAGTGAACCTGAAGTTTCACATTATTCCGAACCTGAAGTTTCGAGTAATTAACAGCTCAAATAGCTGGTTATTTAATTTACGTTAATTTTATTTACGTTATTAATTTACGTTTATTAAATTTAATGTTATTTGCTCAAACCCTCTGGATGCGGCTTACCCTCCAAGTGGTGGTTTTTGAGTTACATTTATTTAATTTACGTTTATTTAATTTACGTCAATTTAATTACGTTTATTTACGTTTCACTACGTTAAATTAATGACATGCTCAAACCCCGAAGCACGTCTGAGACGGCAGTGTGGTCTTTAAGCAATGTTCATTTTTATATGCAATACATTACATTATATTGCAAGTATTTATTTATTGCTTTATTTAAATATTTATCGCAATATTTATAGCAATACTTATCATACTCGAACCCTAAGTTTCGAGTAGTCTCATCATAAGACATAACAAAGTGATGGATTAAACTCACTTTTGTGGTTGTGAGTTTGGTAATTAAAAGAGATCGAAACCTACAGTTTCTTGATCCTTAATTACATGAGGACCTGAAGTTCCCTAATAATCATACTCACTCTATGAGAACCTGGTGTTTCTCACCCAAATATCGATATCATGAACCAGTAGTTCATACATAATATCGAACCAGTAGTTTCGATAAGAAACTTGAAGTTTCCTTTATTGGTTATGTTCGAATATTATTTAATTCAATACATGTTATCCATTGAATTAAATTTATGAATAGGCATATCTAGTGGGGAAGTTGATTGTCTGGCTGATAGTGGTATCACTCACACTATTTTATGAGATCAAAAGTATTTCATCAACTTCAAGCCTAAAGTAACCTCAGTGACAACGATTTCGGGCCCGTCGACCCTAATCGAAGGCTTTGGCAAAGCCCAATTCGCGTTGTCTAATGGTACTCCTATGACCATATCTGAGACCTTATACTCTTCGAGGTCCAGTCGCACCTTACTGAGTTTTAAGAACATTCGAGCAAACGAATATCATGTTGAAACCGCTCATGAAAATGGTGTCGATTTCCTTTACACATGACCTCCAATAAATACGGCCAAAAGCGTATCTTGGAGAAATTGAGATGTCTTTCAAGTGGTCTTTATGTTACCACAATACATTTGATTGAAAAATAACCTTATCTATCGCCTGACGCCGATTGATAATAGCATTTATCTATCGCCTGGCGCCGATTGATAAGAGCATTTATATGCTATGGCATGACCGTCTGGGACATCCGGGTCGTAATACGATGCTTAGAACTATGAATGCATCGAATGGGCATCCTCTTGGAGGAATTTTTTTTTCGTGATTAATCCGAAAAGCCCATGCCAAGCTTGTTCTATTTGAAAGATAAATCTCAAACCAATTCGTGTAAAGCCCACCAAACTAGTTTCGAAATTCCCTTGTGAGAATCCAAGGTGATATTTGTGGACATATCCAACCAGCCTGCGGACCATTTAAATATTTCATGGTACTGGTTGATGCATCGACAAGATGGTCACAAGTTTATTTAATGTCCACAAGAAACGCTGCTTTTGCTAAACTCTCGCCTAGAGGGCTCACCACTCGGATTATCCTATAAAGTCCAGAAGACTTGATAATGCCGGAGAGTTTACATCGAAGTTTTTCGATGATTATTGCATGTCCCTTGGGATTGACGTTGAACATCTGGTTTTTTCATGTTCACACCCAGAATGGTCTCGTAGAAGCATTCATTAAATGATTGCATGAACCTTGGTAATGCGCACCAAGCTTCAAATTTCTACGTGGGACTATGCAATCTTGCATACAGCCATGTTTGTCCGATTGAGGCCCACTGCTACCCAACCATATTATGTGTTACAGCTTGTGACTGGGTACGAACCTGACGTTTCGTACTTACACGTATTTGGGTGTGCAGTTTACGTGCCAATTGTGCCGTCACAACGTACAAATGGGTCCTCAATAAAAGATGAGCATATATGTCGATTATGAATCCTCATCCATTACACGTTTTTAGAGCCCTTGACAGGCGATCTCTATACCGCATTTGCGGATTGTCACTTTGATGAGACTATCTTCCCGTCGTTAGGGGGAGATTCGCACGTTAACGTTCATAAGGAACGACGTGAATTAACGTGGCATGTACCCACTATGTCTCATCTCGATCCCCGAACCGCACACAAATGTGATAAGTGAAGTGCGAAGAATTCTAGATCTATAGAGTAAAGCCTATAAAATGCCAGACGCTTTCTCTGATCTAGCTAAAGTGACGAGATCATATATACCTGCTGCAAACTTGCCTGCAAGGATAAGACGTCCCAGTAGGACGCAAAGTCATCCCTGAAAGATGTAACATCCCCGTAGGATGTGTCGTCCCAGAAGAGACGGCGTACGGCTTGACGGCTAACCAGTCATATGTCCCTCCCAGAAGTGAGGTAGACCACTTAGGTTCGAAGGATTCTTATCCCCAGAAGAGGGTAAATTTGGCACAAACGAATCCTCTTGATATCGCAATCTCAACCGATCAATCTCACGAGATTATTCGGATTATGGGTCCGTCCCAGAAGAGACGACGTTGGGGGACGCTCCAACATATGAACCCACTTCCGAGAATAGAGAAATCTCGATAATGCATGCTTATGTGAGATGTGGAATCGAAATGAGATTATCATCGATAATATAATTGTATTCGTGGTAGCTACCAAAATCAAAACTAGCGATGACATCGAACCTTGCTCCGTTGATGATTTTCAACGTAGAGACGACTGGCTAAAAAGGAAACAATCAATCCAGGTCTAATTGGATTCCTTAGCGAAACGAAGTGTGTTCGGACCAGTCGCTCCAACACCGCCCAATGTTAAACCAATTGGTCATAAATGGGTATTCGTAAGGAAGCGTGATGAGAATAATGAGATTGTTAGATATAAAGCTCGCCTAGTGGCGCAAGGCTTCTCTCAACACCCTGGAATTGACTACGAGGAGACTTATTCTCTCGTAATGGACGTTATAACGTTCCGCTACTTAATCAGTTTAGTAGTTTCCGAAAAACTGAATATGCAGCTTATGGATGTGGTCATAACTTATCTCTATGGGGATCTAGACACAGAGATACATATGAAAGTCCCTGACGAACTTAAGTTGCCTAAATCAAGTAGTTCCCGACCACGGAACACGTTCTCAATTAAATTGAGACGTTCACTATATGGATTAAAACAATCCGGACGGATGTGGTATAACCGTCTAAGTGAATATTTGATCGGCTTGGGATATGTGAACAACGAACTATGCCCCTGCGTGTTTATTAAGAAATCCACTTCAGGATATGCTATTATCGCAGTCTATGTAGATGATATGAATCTCATAGGAACCTCGAAAGAGTTTATTGAAACTGCTGAAATTCTGAAGAAGGAATTTGAGATGAAGGATCTTGGGAAGACACGGTATTGTCTCGGCCTGCAGATCGAGCACCGTAAAGATGGAATCCTAGTACATCAGTCGAACTACACCCAGAAGGTGTTGCAACGTTTTAGTCATCATGAGGCTAAGTCGTTACCTACTCCCATGATCGTTCGAACTCTAGACATTAACAAGGACCCATTCCGTCCTAAGGGAGACGATGAAGAGATATTGAGCCCTGAGTGTTCATATCTAGGTGCAATAGGCGCATTATTGTACTTGGCCCAATGTACTAGACCGGACATCTCGTTTGCTGTGAATTGTTTAGCTCGACACAGCACCGCGCCAACACGCCGCCACTGGAATGGCATCAAAGACATTTTTCGCTACCTTAAAGGTACTACGGATATGGGCTTGTTCTATCCCTACGCGTCATCGAGTGGATCTAACCCCCCTTGGCACTCGAAATAATGCAACCCTTGTCGGTTACACCGATGCTGGTTACTTATCAGACCCGCATAAGGGATGTTCTCAATCTGGTTATGTCTTTACCATTGGGAATACGACGATATCTTGGAGGTCTCGAAAACAGACCCTAGTGGCTACTTCGACAAAGCACTCTGAACTACTCGCTCTTTACGAGAAGACTAGAGAGTGTGTATGGCTTCGAGCACTTATTGGCCATATACGAAGTAATTGTGAGCTATCTCATGATCCTGATGAACCAGTTGTCATCTATGAGGACAACACTGTTGTATCGATCAAGCTAAGCATGGTTACAACAAGAGAGACGCCACTAAAGCACATCTCGCCGAAACTCTTCTTTACTCATCAACAACAAGAGCATCAGAAGATCGAGGTGAAGCACATTGGTTCAGAGAGCAACCACACTGACTTATTCACCAAGTCACTATCAAAGTATTCATTTCAGAAACATGTTAAGGCAATCGGTCTTAGGAAGCTATCCGAGCTACCTTAGAGAAACGATTTATTCCTAAGTCGAAATTCCCGCACCCAGTCGTGTGCGTGTGAGGGGGAGCATCCCGACGAATGCTCGTATTTGATCGACGCTTGGCTAGTGTACTCTTTTTGTCCTTAGACCAAGGGTTTGTCCCACTGGGTTTACCTTGGCAAGGTTTTTAACGAGACACCATCTCAGCCACCGTCTAACTATTTGTCATATCATTGACACTGATCTCACCTTCACTGAGGATTGCCGAAATCAGGGGGAGTATCCAGTCGTATACTTCTAACCACCGTGTACTCTTTTTCCTTCGACCAGAGGTTTGTCCCACTGGGTTTACTTTGGCAAGGTTTTGATGAGGCACATCTCTTGTGGTTAGTTCCTCTGTGCACTTACATCTCATAGTGCTTCGGGATACATCATTCGGCTACACAATTTTTCTCCTAAACTCCAGATTTTGTCCTACAATGGGTTTTCCTGGATTTAAGGTTTTGTGTGTTGGCATCAGCGAATGACTATTTATTTTCGACTCTACCTAACTATACTTAGCACAATGATAATCGTAGTTTTTGATGCGACTACTTCACACTCAAGCGCGTTGTACTCTTTTCTCCTTCGACCAAGGTTATTTTTTATCTTATAGATTTTTTTTACTTGGCAAGGTTTTGATGAGACAACATTGGAACGCATTCAACACCTTATGTTTAATAGATGGACATCCAAGGGGGAGTGTTGTAAATTGTATTATTATACATGTATACTGTATATGCACAGTACCGTATGTCTGTCCACCTCTATATATTGAGGCATCATAAATGATGAATATAATCGAATTTAGGACTCCTATTTCACTGAGTTCACAACAAAGACGAATTATTAAATCATGGAATGCGGGTATCTTAGAAGTTGCGTGTTAGAATTTTCCCATAGAATTAAGAAGGGCTATTATCATGAATGGTACTTGAACTATACCTCTATCTTATCGATGGTACCTGAACTTCATTTTTTGTCACAAACGGTACCTAAACTTTTCGTTTTCATCTAAAGTGGTACCTAAACTTTATTTTTTGTCACAAACGGTACCTGAACTTTTCGATTTTATCTAAAGTGGTACCTGAACTTTTTGATTTCGTCTAAAGTGGTACCTGAACTTTTTGTCACAAACGGTACCTGAACTTTTCGATTTCATCTAAAGTGGTACCTTTGGTAATTTTTATTTACCGAATGTGGCCTTAGGTACCACTTTAGACGAAATCGAAAAGTTCAGGTACCATTTGTGACAAAAATTAAAGTTCAGGTACCATCGATAAGATGGAGGTATAGTTCAAGTACCATTTTAGCTTTTTTCCCCATTAAGAAAAAAGAGAAAAAGTTTCACGTACCTCAAATTCCCATCACCTCAATCTATTGCTGGAAAACAAGAAACACGTACAGTACCAAGTTTACAAAAGCTTCAACCAGCCGACCGAAAAAGACAAAAATTAGAGGAGCAAATCACGGAGAGATCTTTTCTTCAATTCACAATTAACTCTCAAGGGAGCGGCTGTTTTGTACCGCTATTTTAGTGTACCAGCAATGGACGTTTGTTTAACTCGTTAGTTTTGACTTTTTGACTCTTCATTCCCCCATCGTTTTTCCGCGCGTGGCATACCCTTTCCTCTCTATTTCTTCTCCCTTTCACATTCTCTCTCTCTCTCTCTCTCTCTCTCTCTCTGTTTCTTAATACCTGGAAAACTCATATCTATCTCTGCAAACGACTAGTGCGGCTGATTGTTGGCTCTACGGGTTCTATAATGTCTTCAGAACAACACCACCATCGGAGCAGCAATGAGAGTTTTCCGGCGGGGTTTTGGGATGTGATGAGGGGTGTGATTGCGAGGGAAGTTAGAGATTACGTGAGCTCATTGAATTGATGATCAGTTCATGATCTTCTTCCTTTAATTTTATCTCAATATATTGGTCCTTGTCTCTCTCTGGGTTGAATTAGTTTTCTTTTTTTGTTAATATTATGTGGTGGGTTTTTTTTTCGATCAACAATATGTGGTGGGTTTAATTGAAAAGGTTCATTCAAATGAATCATTATAGTCAATTATGAAACTGGCCGGTATTTACAGGCTGTTAGCAACGGACAATTGAACAAATATTATAACATACATGTATATGGCGGTCAGGTCAGGCGGTCCTTCTCAATTTAAACGAGACCAGGCTCAATTCATCAAAGCGTCAGCTTGAAGAAGAAAATGAGAGAGGCAAGGCTGGAGAGAGAGTGAGAAACAAGGTTGGAGAGAGAGAGAAAGCAAGTCAATAGTCAAACTAACTAACAGTGTTACTCTATTTTTTTAATTTAAATAATAACAAAGTTGAAATCAACGGCTGTGAATTAGCCACATCACATGGTACAATTAAATTCTGGTGCAATCCAGAACTTTCCTTCAATACCATTCATTTCATCTAGTCTGGTTAAGATCGAATAGTTTATGCCTAGCTACGTAAAATATTTTTCTAGCTAGCTAGCTAGTGACCCCACATTTCCCTTATAAATTGGAAGAACGTAGCCTCACCAAAGCATGCAAAACTCATCTACTCGATATTTCTTCTCCCTTAGGTCTTTATAATTCAGACCAATTAGTCTCTCTCTCATTCTGCTCTCAGCTCTCTTTAGCTAAAAGATACAAATGGCTGCAGAGACTAATAGTCCAGTACTTATCAATCAAAGGCCTTTTGATTCCAAGAGTACTATCATCAGCTCCCATCACTCATCCTTCCTCACCAACAACCCTAATGACAGTACCATTGTGGCTGTTGATGATATTGAAATCCCCACAGTTGACTACACTATGCTGTTCTCTGATGATCTTGATAAAAGATCCAAAGCCCTTGAACACATCGGCCAAGTCTGTGAGGACTTTGGCTTCTTCTATGTATGTTAATTAATTTGTTTGGTTTTCGTATTGCTAGCTAGATTCTTTCTAAGATTTATATGCAAAGTATTATTTCAATTTCCTTAAACTATGTATGTCTGGTTGTCACTTTGAGAAATATTATTTTCCTTCAAAGCTCGAAAAGGTTTTCAAGAATTAATTTCTCACTAAACTTCAATTTTCTCCTTTTGGATGTAACCATATAGGTTTCACATATCGATCTCTATATCTACGAGCGTACACGTATTAATTGGATTCAATGTTTTGATCAGCTGGTAAATCATGGCGTGTCGGATAGCACGTTCGAGGGTGTTTTCAAGCGAATATCCGAATTCTTCAATCCAACAGAGATAGAGAACAGAAAGCAGTATGAGAAAAAGAATCCCACAGATAGAATCCGATGGGGTCTTCGATCATCTCTTGGTGGGGAGAATAGGGAATATCTCAAGGTGATTGCACATCCTCATGATCAATACCATTGCCCTACTAAACCAGCTGGTTTCAGGTATAAACATATGCTAGCTTGTTTTCATAGTGTTGGGGGTTCATAAATAAATCTAGCTAACTGCTACGTACAAATACAAATGGGCATATCCTAATGGTGTTTTTCATGTACGTGGTGCTTTCTCTACATGCAGTGAGGCTATGGAAGAGTATTTCAAAAGGCTGCGAGTGATAGTGCACGGTTTGGGAAAGGCAGTTTCAAAAGCCATGGGATTTGAAGAATGCTACATAGAAAAAGCTTTTAAGCTGGACTCGGGGTTTGATATGTCTGCCATGAACGTATACCCACCGAATGTCAGATCAAAAGGTTCCATTGGTGTGGCTAATCATACTGATCCTGGCTTCTTTGTTTCACTTATTCAAGAGGTGAATGGTGGCTTGCAAATACTATCCCATAATGGAGATTGGATCAATGTATACATTCCCCCTAATGCCATTTTCATAAACCTTGGTGATCAACTTGAGGGACATATATATATATATATATATATATATTAATTAATTGATTATATAAATATATAAATTCACATCATATATATATATATATATATATACAGGGTACTAATTAGTTGTTTATTACTGTAGATTTTAACAAATGGGAAGTACAAGAGCCATGTTCATCGTGTGGTTGTGGACAACAACAAAGTGCAGAGGATCACAGTAGCCACACTTCATGGACCTTCCTTGGACTCATTTGTGTGTCCGGCACCAGAGTTTGTTGATGAGTATCACCCACCTGCATATCGTGGAATGACCTACAAGCAATCCTTAGAGGCTAATGGCGATGATGAGATAGATGCTCAATCGAGTATTGAGAAAATTCGAATTGAATGATATGTTGAAATCATCGAATTCGATTTAGTTGTGTGTGATAATAATGGAATAGCCCTAGTTTGCAGTCCAATTGTGTGTTAATAAAGTCGAATAACTAGTCCTTGGGCTAGCCGAAGTGATTAGTGAACGATGGGAAAATTGGTCAATATTAAGATATGTAAAATTTGATCATTTTCAGTGTAACAAGAAATAAACTATTTGATTTTATGTAATTGCATGCTTCTTTGGATTTCACAAGGAAATTAAAGCACATAGTTAAGCTTGGGAATACTTGGACCCTTATTACTTTTTTTTTATTTTTTTTTTGAAAGAAAGATAACAGTTTTATTAATGGATAAAAGTCACATTCGGCGAGGGGGACGTAGAGCCTTGACCTCGACTACAATGACATAAGTCCTCATAGAGTACGTCTTCAATAATAGAAGACGTCTCATCAATCCAAAAATCATCTATACTAGAACAACTAGCAATGTGGGCTAAACGATGAGCCACACAATTTGCTTTACAAAACACATGCCTAACTTGGAGGGAACTAATAGCTCCCATGTAATCTCTGCAGTCCTCAACAACCCTTCCCAAATCAGAGAAATCTGGGTCTGTGCTACCAAGCGCAGCAATCAAAGCCGCACAATCACTTTCCATATCACAATCACTCCACCCTTGATGAATAGCAATGAGCAAGCCAGCTCTACAAGCCTCCACCTCCACATGAAAAGCCGATGAGGCATGAGGAAGATGACGAGCAAAGGCAGCCATGCACTGCCCAAAATCATTTCGAACCACCACACCAATGCCGCCTTGCCCCAAAGAAACATTAAAAGCTCCATCAATGTTGATTTTCAGACGCCCACTTGGGGGGCACTCCCATCGTGTAACTGTTCGCTTCACTTTCTTACTCTTGCAGGGATGAAATCTTTGATACTCCTCAAGAGACTTGATAGGCCAAGTAGCCATGAACAAAGGATTAAAAACCCCAGCATTCCAAACTATATTGTTGCACTCATTCCATATCACCCAATAACACATGAAGAGAAGATCAACTTGTGAAGGTTGCAAATCAACACAAACTTCCAGAACCCAATCAAATAGAGAGAGGCAAGGACGCAAATTTGGGAAGCTTCCAACAGCAACTAAATTCCAAAAAGGCTGCAGAGCCGCACACTTCACAAAAATATGAAAATCATTTTCTTCATGCTGAAGACAAAAAACACACCTGGTATCATTAATAATAACCTTCTTGGCCAGCTTCACTTTAGTAGGGAGAATGCCACGAATGGTGCGCCAGATGGACCCTTATTACTTGATAATCTTAAAAAACATAAATGACACTATGAGAGTATGTATGCTGATAAAAGAATAAAAGTATAAAACTGAGATCGAAAATACACAAATTAAAGACATACAACATCTTCAAATTAAGATGAACCTACCACGTCAAGCCGTCAAGGGATCCGTAAAAAAGAACGCACTAAAGTAATACTACACTAATCACGCCTAAGAATACATAAATTGTGATTAACGTATTTTTATCTTATAATTTCATAATTTAACCGTTCATAGCCTCTCTAATGAGAACTACTATAATAAGGACTAGTTGAGGACTTTTAAAGTTTACCATCAGATTAGAAGAACGGTGCAGATTTTAAAAAACCGATCAAAGTTCAATCCACCAAAATTCACCAAATCAAAGCACCTGTTTCGCGTGCAAACCCAAACTCGTCTGATAAATTTCACTTCATTGGCACTCATCTTTTGAGCAGAGGTTCTTAATTGTATGTTAAATGCATCCAGGGCACTTCCAATCTTGTGTGTATTTGATATTGCATTTTTTTTCACTTCATTGGCCCGTCTGGCAATGCAATACTACAGATTTTTTTTCTTCTTTTAAATCCACATTATCTGGCAACTTTTATTCCAATTATTTTTTGTGGGTATCATGCATGCGATTCAATATTTCCATTATCAATAGTACATATCTATATTCTATATTATCATTTTACTTTTGGCTCAATGCATGCATCCATCTAGAATAATGTTTCTAGATTTCCGACGACTTTCGTTATTTGAGAGAGAGAGAGAGAGAGAGAGAGAGAGAGAGAGAGAGAGAGAGAGAGAGAGAGAGAGAGAGAGAGAGAGAGAGAGAGAGAGAGAGAGAGCAACACTAAAAACGTGAATCTTTAAGTAGCATACATATATAATGAATTTAGACACAAAAACTTGAAGAGCAACACTAAAAACGTGAATCGTTAAGTAGGTTAGGTAATCATTTTGTTCAATACTCCAAAGTACTGACACTCCAAAATGGTACCATGTCACGTGTCCGACAAACTCCGACATTCCGACACTCTCCGACACTCCTCCGACACGTGTCGGTTGACTTTGACTTTTCAACACTTCTACAGACACTGCACCGACACGCATGTCGTCATAACCGACACTCCTCCGACACGTCTTCGATCAACTTTAAAAAAAAAAATTAGTATGTAATTGTAATGTTTTAAAGGATTAAATTCTTGTTACTACCATGTACTTTAGGGGTCTAACCAGTTCAGTCCCTGAACTTTTAATTTCATCAGTTCAGTCTCTACACTCTTAATTCTGATCAAATAGGTCCATTTACAACATGTGTCACCTATTATGGACCTATTTGATCAGAATTAAGAGTGCAGGGACTGAACTGATGAAATTAAAAGATCAATGACTGAACTGATTAGACTCCTAAAGTGCAAGGTAGTAACAAAAATTTAGATCGAAATAAGTAGGGTTTTCAATTTATTGTGTGTTATTTTGTAGATTTTTGAGGTATTTTTTTTATTTAAATAATTTTTTCATATTATTATTTAAATATTATATATATTATTTTAATTGTCGTGTCGATAACGTGTCATATCCTACTTTTTAGATCTTTGCCGTATCGCCGTGTCGTGTCGTGTCACCATGTCGGTGTCGGTGCTTTGTAAGTTCAATATAAGGGTTAGCTAAGCAGGAAGAGCAACACGTACTAAAACGTGATTCGTTAAGTAGCATACATAATTAATTTAGACACAAAAACGTACAAAAAGAAAAATAGCACATATTAGAATACGAGATAGCTACTTAATTACACGTACTGCAGTTCTATACATGTGCTTAAAATTCCACAAAGTGTCGGTCAAACTTACCAATTACATGCAACATTCCAACCCTTATATATATGTGCGTGTGGAAAATCTCTAACTAAGGAAAGGCTTCCAATTCCATTTCCCATTCTAGCATTCCGATCATCCAAACGAGACCTAAGGACTAAGTAAAGACTTTTAAATGAACGGTTAAATAACTTGCATGTTGAACATTTAAAATATCAACTAAAAATTAAATCAGTTATCCAACCATTCATTTGAAAGTTTTTACTTGATTTTTTGTATTTTAGAATACGAGATCAAATATTAGCAGTACCATTAACTAGTTGAAGATGTGATACACGTATCAAGAGTTTCTTCGATGCATGGGGCTCGTGTAAAGGGAGATATATATATATATATATATATATGTTGTTTAAACCTCAATTTAATTCCTGCAAAGGTGAAAGGATCAATAGAAAGTACGTAGCTAGGTTCACAATGCAATTCTTTGTTCCCACACATATTCTGTTGAGATCAGAAACCATTCATTAATTTGCATGCCACCAAAGTTATAGCTCCAGAGAGTTCACACCACAATAACAAAATTATTGACGATATTTGAAAATAACATACTTGAATTGCATGAAATATTTGTAAATATATATATATATATATATATATATATATATATATATATAATGGCACCAACATAAATTGGTATTCTTAGAGTTCTTCAGTGGTATGGAACGCTGATAAAACTTAAAAAGATGTAAAGAGAATGTTGGAACTAAAAAATTGGAACTCAATCAGTAGCTATTGGTTTTGTTATTAGGGATTCTAATGGCAATCCCCTCTTTGCAGGCTCCAACTCAGTTGGTCCTTCCCATGTTCTTGTTACTGAAGTGTTGGCTTTACCGGAGGCACTGGTCAAAGCGCTTGATCGTGGCGAGATCATGTGTTAGTGGAGGGTGATTCAAAATTGCTTATGAATAGTTTGAATGGCCACCTTGAGGTTCCTTGGCGGATTTCTCTTGTGGTTCGTGATATTCGTTGGCTCGCTAAACGTTTTTCTCAGAATTCCTTCAAGCACATTTTTCGGGAAGCAAACTTTGTGGCGGATGCAATGGTGTCGACTTGTCATAACCTTGGTGCGGCTATGTGGCACTCATCTCTCCCCCTCTCAGCTTCTAATGCCTTAGCTTTTGACCAAATAGGGTCTGTTTGTATTAGAAGTTTTTCTTTTGTAATTTTTGTTGTTCTTCTTTCTCTCTCAAAAAAAAAAACTGAAAAATTGGAACATTGGAACTAAAAAATTGGAATGTCGGAGGATTTTAGGTTGAGTTAAGTTCTATTTCCTATGTAGGTAAATATAGCTTGAGAATTTAGCAAAAGTTAAATTTGACTTTTGTTTAGGAATTCTGTTGGAGCTAAGTTTTACCTTAAAATTTGTAAAGGTCCATTGTAAATTTATTTTAAAATGGGTAATCCTAAACCCTTTTCTTCATTCTCACTTCCAACTTGACCGGTTCTTGTTATAAAAAAAAATATATATATATAAAATTGACAAGTCTCAGCTAATACTTCGATCATCAAAGTTTCCTCAAACTAAATATTAATCGACTAATTAGATTAATGAGAGTGATTGATGTGGCAAAGAAGGACGTGATCACAAAGGCGGCGAGTGCAATGAAGCTAATTGTGGAGACGGTGAACGGTTGAGTACAAAAATCATTCATAAACGAGAAGCAAATCGAGCATGATATTTGGGCATTGGCGTCCACCATTATCCGATTGATGACGCAAACAGATTAGTGACTCTGAGTCACTCATTATATGAGCAATGCTATATATTAACGTTTCAATTCAATTAGCTTCTAATTATGTGTAATTTGATATTTTTCAAGTTTCTTGTAAATAAGTTTGCTGAGAAATTGATTGATTAACGGTTTTTGACAAGAGTTTAAAAAGAAAAATTAATTTTTCTATTAACTAGTTACCAAATTTCAATGGGTAGTGAACATTCATCTGTTAGCTTAATGGGTTACAACGGGTTAAACACCCCGACCCAAACCCGCCAAACCAACCCGTTCACCACCCTTGTCGGACGACTTAATTTGCAAATAGCTTTTAAAAAACGGGGTTTAAGTTAAATAATGGAAAAGTTGAGGATTCAGTTTGTAATTTGAAAAACGTAACGACCTTAACAAAAAATAAAATAAAAGCCTGGTGACATTTTCTTTCCGCGAAAAACAGAAAGAAAAAGAGGGTTAGGGAGGGTTTATCAGACTCTCTTCCTCTTCCGCCGATTCTCCGAGCTTCTCAGCCTTCTCTCTCCGCCGTTCTGCCCATTCCGCAGCCACTTTCGACGACCCAGGTAGGTACTCACTCCTCTAGATTACTGTATCGTAGTGTAGATTGCAGCTTTTTACTATTATGTAATGTATGTGGGGGTTGAGGTTCTGGCTGGTGGGTCTTTGTATGTGGACAAGCTACTTGGTCGTTACCCTTAAACTACTGTTTTCCATTTTTAAATTTGCCCTTTTCACAGAAATAACTAAAGCCTCTGTTTGTAATCTCTTTCAAGGTTCGATTGATTTTTCCTCCAATTTTCGAGCAACAAAATGATATAAACCTGTTGTGCCAGACCAGTTTGTAAACACAGATATAAAAGATGAAATGGTGTATGAACAAGGAAGTTGAGTGGGTATGATAAGAGATGAGCATTATGCATCAACAAGGAATTTGTGTTCTGATTTGTTTTTCTTTTATAGTATGTACTAATACATATAATTATTTACAATTTTAATTGCAATGCAGGGTGAACAGCATTGCTGACTGAAAAGCAAGCCTTATATAGTAGCTATAAGAAGTTTATCTGCAAACCCAGAGAAAAGAGATAGAAAGATGGACAAGGTGAAAATAGAAGAGGTTCAGTCCACCACCAAGAAGCAGCGCATAGCCACTCACACCCACATTAAAGGCCTTGGTCTTGAGGTTTCTCTCTCTTTCTTCTATGTTTTTGTTCTAAATATACCGATTAACCCATGAAAAGATACTGTGTCAGTGGCATATTTCAAACTATCTCAAAGGTTCTTTCTTTATCTGCTGTAAAAGTGTTTGCTTTCTTAGGTTTTAGGTCTGTTTGGTGTGCCATTTTTTCTGCCATTCTTCTTATATTGCCTGTAATATTACGTAATTTAGTACTCCAAAATGCATGCCTATCGGAAATTAAAGGGGCTTTAAGGCTAATGCTTCATTTTTTATTTTATGTTCACTCAATGCAATACTATTCCTGTAGTACACTAGTACACACTCACACTCCATGTTGGATGCGGGTGTATTTGAAATTAAGGTTAGCATTGAATCATCAGATTATGTTTTATTGATGGTAGTGTAGTAAATAATTATACTTCTGCCTCCAAAGAAACCTCCATATAAAGTAGAGAAGTTTAGTTAGGCTGTCCCTTTTATACACAGTAAAATAGTCAATGAAATATTCTGTAGATTGCAAATGCAAGAGGGTTTGAAATACTTGGGGTTTCCATTGGGTGGGAATCCTAAGGCTGCCTCGGTTGGAACCCTGTGGTAGAGAGTATTGAGAAGAGATTAGAAAGATGGAAGAATGAATTTTTATCCAGGGGCCAGATTGACATTCATTCAAGCATTCATCAGTAGCTTACCTACCTATTATTTGTCTTTATTCTATCCCAGTTAGAGTGGCAAAGTGTTTAGAGACGATGATGAGAAATTTTCTGTGCGAGGGAGTTGGAGAAGCCAAGAAGAGCCACCTAGTCAGGTGGGTTGTGGAATCCAAAAGTTGGGAGAGAGGAGGTCTGGGAGTTTAGTAGCAAGGAATATTTCTTTGCTGGAAGTTTGTATTTATAATGAATTTTGATGATAAGGGGGTGAGGTGAGGCAATTATCGTCATTGTTGGTGTTGCTACTTGCAAGTCTTCTCACAGATTCCTGATAGATGATAATTTAGATCGAGTTGTTTCCTGCAACTTTTATCTGGAAAACTAATGGGCGTGCCCAAGGTCAAGGTTTTAGGCTTTTGGTGGCAGATGGAAGGGTGAAAACTTCCAATTTGATTCCATGAAGGAGGCCAAATTGTTGCCTTTCTCCTCACTGGGGTGTCATGTGCAAGATGCCGGGAGACATTGTTGATCATGTTTTTCTGCATTGTGAAGTTGCTTCTCGTTTACGGCAAAAGTTGTGTAGTGAGGCTGGGAGACTCCAGCAGGGAGTCCTGCTCTTTTTTGTTGCTTTTGTCAAAGGGAAGAGGAACAAATTCTATGGGTTTGCAGTCTGTTGGCTACCATTTGGGTTCTTAGATATCATCTTCTGCATCTAGAAAGCCATATGCTTTGGAAGAAGCTTGTACAGTTTGGTAAGGGGATGGAAAGAAATAGAAGGATGTTTGAAGACTACATAGGTACAGGGGTGGAGGAGCTGTGGGAGAGAGTAACATTCTGGTCAGCTCTTTGGGCATCTGTTTCGTTGCCATTCGAAGACTGTTTTTCTTATATTCTGCTATTGGAAGGCAGCTGAAGTAGAGCGGTTTTCCTTGACTAGGGTGGTAGGATTCTTGTTTCTTTTTATGTAATTTTCTGATTTTTATGCTGCCTTCCTCTGTTGTGGACCTTTTGACCTCGTCAACTGTGTCATTCTTTCTGTTCAATACAAGTTGTTTCTTTTAAAACAAAAGGGTTTGTTAAACTTCAATAGCGCATAAATCATGAATTTTCTTTTTCTAAGAGGGTTCTCAATCTGAATGAGTGACAATCTTTTTTCCAGCCCAATGGAAGAGCAGTACCTTGGGCTGCTGGCTTTGTGGGTCAGGGGGAGGCCAGAGAAGCTGCCGGTCTTGTTGTTGATATGATACGGCAGAAGAAGATGGCTGGTAAGGCACTTCTACTGGCTGGACCTCCTGGAACTGGAAAGACAGCATTGGCTCTTGGAATATCCCAGGAGCTTGGCAGTAAGGTATTTCTTACAGTTTTTCTTAGCCATTCATTATTTGATGTTAATTAATAATGCAATGTGTTCTAAGGTACTCTTTATTAATTTTCAAATAGACCTAGGGAGAGATGTTTTGTTCTGATTCTGCATGGTTGATGGTCCTTATTTGTAGGTTCCATTCTGCCCAATGGTTGGATCTGAAGTATACTCATCTGAAGTTAAGAAAACTGAAGTTTTAATGGAAAATTTTAGACGGGCTATTGGTCTACGTATCAAGGAAAATAAAGAGGTCTATGAAGGAGAGGCAAGTCTCTAAGATAATTTTGTTTTTGTAAATAATTTGGTGCAATTTTTCTAAAAAGTAATTTGGTGTGATAATTATGTTACTATGGCTTTTGATTTTGTTGGTTACAGTTCTTGATGCTTTGATAGTGTCATTTTAGGTGACAGAACTAACACCAGAAGAGACGGAGAGTGTTACCGGTGGCTATGGTAAAAGCATTAGCCATGTAATCATTGGATTAAAAACTGTCAAAGGAACCAAACAACTGAAGTTAGACCCCACTATTTATGACGCATTGATTAAGGAAAAGGTATGGTCTTTCTATTACTTTATTTATTTATTTATTTTTTTGTGTACATTAGAAGGATAATGTTTTACCTTTTTGGTTATGTAAACTTGTAATATTTGAAATTCTATATGAAGCTATTGCAGGCAAACATTCTAAAAGATGTTTAACTTGTTGTTGTCATGTTGAAGAAACTTTCTTTGGGATATTTGTTCTTTTCATACAATTTTTCTCATACAACATGCAGGTAGCTGTTGGTGATGTCATATACATCGAAGCAAATAGTGGAGCAGTAAAAAGGGTAGGTAGAAGTGATGCTTTTGCCACCGAATTTGATCTGGAAGCAGAAGAGTACGTTCCACTACCAAAAGGAGAGGTTCATAAAAAGAAGGAGATTGTGCAGGTTCGATTTAATCTGAACTGTGTTTTCTGTGTCAATGTTCTTTGTAATGTTGATAGTATAGCAGTCTATTTTATTAACTAGTCTCAGAAGGGTTTTTTATTTGGTAACAGCCTGCAAGTAAGTTGATTGGTAATGGCTCTCGATTGCTCTGTGGTGCTATTGAAAAGGAACATCTGTCATGCTTGCATGATGCAGATTTCCTAATAATACGTAGCTAATTTTACTTAGTTTGATTAATATACGAATTGGGTTTTTGAGAAATGCTGAAAATTTTACTGATCGAGAGGTTGACTTGGTGTCTGCAGCCACCCATGTAAATTATTGAGGATTTTTGTCCTGATAAGATTGTCCAAATGAACAGTTAACATTCTCTTGGAATTACTTCTGAACTTACTGTATATGGCATCTCATTCTTAATCCATAAATACTATGGTGGTTCTTACCGAGTCTTCCTCATATTCTCTTTATAGTACATTATGTTCATCCTACACAATGATATTGTTATATTCAGTTTCAGTTTGCAGAATTGAATTTTTATTGTTTAATTTAATCGTCTCTGTTATTGTTTAGTGTGTGTTTACTTATGTATCTCCTTAACAGGATGTAACACTGCATGATCTGGATGCTGCAAATGCACGACCTCAAGGTGGGCAAGATATATTATCTCTAATGGGTCAGATGATGAAACCAAGGAAAACAGAAATTACTGACAAGTTGCGACAGGAAATAAATAAGGTACAATCTTGTAAATGTGCAGGGAATGTGGACCAAATTCAACGCCTTTTCTTTGGTAGCTTAAGATAAGGTTTACTGGTAAAAAATGTTCCTTGTAAATTTCTTCAATAACTTGGAAAAGTCTGTTCTCAAATTCTGTGATGTCTACTGATAAAAGTATTTCCAAGACTTTGACATACTTTCAGTTCAAACCAACTACAACTTTATTCCATCTTTAAGCCCATGGGTCAGTCATAAAGCTTTGAGAGGCATGCCCTTTCTCCTCTTTTACCCATTTCATTTCATGCTCCAGTTAGCCTCTTCACATATTCCACATGAGTTAAGACCAAGTATATTGTAATTCAATACAACTTTTAACGTCAATGCTGATACAGTTAAAAGTATTTCCCAAATATATAATGTTTCTAGTTCCTCATGTGAATTTGAGTTGGCATATGATGGATTGCTTGCAATGCTGCTTTGTGTCTAGGAATTTATTCCCTCCATTTGGGGATTAATTTTCTCTTTGAATAATATTTTCATTAGCTATAAAATAAAGGAAAAAGGTATATGTTTCGTGTACTTGAAAAGTATCATTGATGGCAGGTTGTTAACCGGTATATTGATGAAGGCGTAGCGGAGCTTGTACCTGGAGTCCTGTTCATTGATGAGGTTCTTTTTTCTTCTAAATCCTTTACAACTATTACATTTGTTAAAATCACATAACAGTTTTAAAACTTGATCAACAGGTACATATGCTGGATATGGAGTGCTTTTCATACTTGAATCGTGCTTTAGAGAGCTCGTTATCTCCAATAGTAATATTTGCCACAAACAGAGGAATTTGCAACGTAAGGTATGAAAGTACAGTTGTACAGGAATTTGCGATAATTAACTTCTCCCTTGTTACCTTTTATGTTTGAGTAAAAGCATATACATAGGTCATGTCTGTCTTTCAATGTCCAATTCTAGAGGCATTCCCTAGAAACCTTTCAGTATGGTCACTGTAATGTCCCTTAAGTATGGTTACTGTAATGGCTTACTTTCTGCACATTGGTATGTTACTCTGCAGAGGGAGTGATATGGCTAGTCCGCACGGAATACCTGTTGACTTGTTGGACCGGTTGGTGATTATCCGAACTCAGACATATGGTCCTGAAGAGATGATAAAGGTATATATGAGTTTGATTTCTTGCTGTCTTTTGTTTTTCTTTCTACACCGGAGCATATTATCAAGAAACAAACTACTCTTTCATTTTTTTTTAAGTGTCAAATAACTAAATACTCAATTGCTCGTTGATTGAGCCAGATTTTAGCAACCCGCGCACAGGTGGAGGAACTAGTTGTAGAGGAGGAGAGTTTGGCTTACCTTGGAGAGATAGGCCAAAAAACATCTTTAAGGTCTGGCATGAGTGTTAAAATTGTAACTGTGAGTTCTTTCCCTCTTAACGATGCTTAAAGTATTATTATTATTTCCTCAGGCATGCTGTTCAGCTCTTATCGCCTGCAAGCATTGTGGCAAAAATGAATGGCAGAGACAACATCTGCAAGGTAGCTACAACTTTGACAATAATAGGTGTGATCGAAGCGTAATTGTTCATTAACAAACTAAGTTTTGATTTTATTTGTTTGATTAATAGGCGGATCTAGAAGAAGTGGATACACTTTATCTGGATGCGAAGTCTTCAGCAAAGGTTCTCCAAGAGCAGCAGGAAAAATACATTTCGTAATCACTACTAACTGAGCAATGTATCTGGATGCCTTCATTTTATTTTTAAGTAGCGTTTAGTTGTTGGTATTCCCGTTTCTCTCCAAACCTAATGTAAATGGTTTTTCACTTCTTATCAATTCAACTACTTCCAAGTGCTAGATTGGGTGGGCTAATGTATGTGAGTTCTTCATCTGCATGATAAATTCCTCACAATTTTCAACATGTTAAAATGCTCTAATTGCATTCACTTTTGTTTTCTGCTTGTTTTTTTTTTTATTGTGCTGGAGGCAAGTTCAATTGTATCGGGTTAACCCGTATGACCATATCTAACACTAAATCTCACGACAAGCTTGTGGGATCAACAAAATGGCGTCCATTTTTTTTATGTTTTTTCTGTTTATGGACAGTAAAATGACTTCAACTGGAAAACGATTTCATTCAGTCACAATGTGGTCCGTCACGCCTGATCTCCTCAGGCGAGCGGCAACGACTTAATGCCATTGTTAGCTCAAGCTCATCACGGAGCATTTGAAGTACTTTCCTTACAGCAGCCTCACCGGCAGCAGCTAATGAGAACACCACTGGTCTACCAATCTGAAATTGAAACATACATAACTGAATGAGTAACTGTAGATGAGAGCATAAGTGCTCAGCGATCGACCTAGCTATATATAGAAGCCAACTCCAACAACATCTATCCCATCCCATAAGACAATTGTGTTAAACAATTGTAGTGGTACCGGTACCCGTTATCCAAATAACAAACTCCAGTGATACCACATAATTAATTTCTGAAATATTGGAAACTAAAGAACTTAATTTCTCTTGCTTATTGAATCCATTTGAACTTCATAATGAATTAAAATTAAGTTTCTCCTATGGGTCCTACTTTGCTTAATTCCTTAAGCTAACATCCAAAGATCAGGATCCTAATGCATATAGCTACAAGTAGTCTAAACGGAAGCAAGGAATAGATGAGCATGTATAAAATTTCAAAAAGAGGTCGCAACAGGTCGCACTCAAATATATATTTACAATTTTCTTTTATAAAAGAATCATTACATTGCCCCGTCAATCATCACATACAAAATTTCTTTTATATATAAGAAAATTGTTATGTTACCCTTCCATCATCACATATGCAGGACTCCCATTAGAAATCAGTATTAGGAATAAGTAGGTTTGTGACATAAACTTACCAATGATGGCACCACAATGCTTATTTGCATCCGGTTTCTCTTCGGTTGAGATCTCTGATGCAGTGCATATGGGGTCAAGGTCAATATTGTAAGTTGTGGTATTTATTAGAGTTGTTGAATGCATTGGAAGACTAATCATGGTGTAATGTTTGGTTGGAAAGTGGTGTTGTTAAATGTATTAGGAGACTAAGTGTGGTTTAATGTTGTGTTGGAGGTAGTTTTAGTATTTATTAGGATGGTTGGACTAGCTCTTTAAAAGAGAGGAGTCATGAAGAGAAGAGGATTGGGAGACTTTGTTTATGAGAATTTCTATTATGAAATATAGAGCTTTGCTCTTCTATTATTCTCCTTACTTAGATGTGTCATTGTTGTTCTAATTTTCATTCTCCTTTATTTTCTCCTCGCATCATTTGGTATCAGAGTTTTGCTACGCTCTTTGGGTTTCTTCCACCAATCGCATGACGGCAAGAGGAGGTAGAGAAAAGCGTGAGAACCATATGAAAGACCGAGAATAAAGAGATGAAGAACTTCATGCACTTCGAAGACAAGTTGAAAAACTTTCCTTGCTAATTGAATGCCAAGACTCTTGTAGGAAGCATAGCGGATCAAGAAGCGAGTATTCTTATTATGAAACCAATTTGGGGGTGTCTTATAAGCATCGACATCATTCGTCACTAAGGTCCAAAAACCGTTTATGGAAGATTAGAACACCAAGATTTCAAAAGTGGCTTGAAATTGGAAGAAGTGCTTGTGTGAACCACTACGAGCTCGAGGATATTGAAGAATTGGAATTGGAGATCAAAGAATTTATAGAATTCAAGGAAGTCTCAAATGTGAAGGTAAATCATTTGTTTTCTCTCGAATTAGAAATTGAATATGATAATAGTGTTGAAATTGATTGGACTTCACCACCTATCTATGATGAATATCTTGATGGTGAAGTTTTTGACCAAACAATTAAAGAATTGAAATTCTCATAAAATATAAATTCTCATAAACAAATTCTCACTTTGTTGTATAATTAGAATTGAAATCATCATTTAAAAAAAAAGAGCAATTAGATATGTAAACCATTCCAACGTATTGATTTCTTGCTCTATCTTTATTTTATGATGATTTCATTGGAACAACTCTTATTTACGATTGATGTATGTGTGTGTATATATATATATATATATATATATATATATATATATATATATATATAATTAGGGCATGTCATACTTGAAAAATAAGGAAACAAATTCATATTTTTAAGTTTTAATTGTTATTGTTATTCTATAATTAGAATTGAAATCATTATTTAAAAAAAAAACAAAAAAAAAGTGCAATTGGATATGTAAACTATTCCAACAAACTGATTTCTTGCACTCTTTCTATTTTATGATGATTTCATTGGAACAACTCTTATTTACGATTGATGTATGTATATATATATTGAACACCTTTTTTTAGGGAAATTTTATTCACACATCTCTATATATACTAGATACACACCCCTTTTTTCCTACAATTTACATTAGACTTTATGAGTACGTAAAATTACCAAAAGAAACATTTATATATTAAAACTAAAGAAACATAGTTGAAATAAACAATCTCGCGCTAAAGTTTTCTGCTCCTCTACGAGAACGACATGAGTGAAGATTGAAAGCCCTAATCAGAAACAGTTGTGTATCTAATAAATTCGGTACTACAGTAGCAGTTAAATGAATAAGAACTTCAAGGAAAACAAAAAACAAAAAAATTTCGGAAAAAAAAAAAGAAAAGCAAAAGATGATGAAGAGAAGAAGAAAAACTCATCTTCTGGCAAAGCATGAATGGAAGATCGATGAGATTAAATTATAATTTAAACCAAATTAAGTTTTCTTTATGAATTCTTAAGATGGGATTAGAACAAATATTATCCAATCAAAATCAAACAAGAACGAGGAATAAGAACTCCACAGTATCTGCATATTTCTACATTCAAATCTTTTATCTCCTATTTCTCTTAGCAACCAAGCAGACCAGAAACTGGTAACAATGAAGAGGCCATGTAACTAACTAGACGGCCTGGCATGCATTTCTTCTTTTCTAGACGCCTATGCATTTCAGAAATATGTTATTTCAGTGCTAGCTGCAACTGATAGTTTATCTGAAAAATTTAACAAATTTTTTTACCAGCCATATACCTTTCAAGTGCGTATTAAGGACTGTAGAAAACTCAAACCCCAAGACTGCCTCACCAATACCAAGTGCTTTGTCAAATACCGAAATAAGAAATTCATCATGAACTCTTCCATTCGTTGTAAAAAAAAAAAACTGTTAACCCAAATTTCAAAACCTAAATAATAAAATAAATAATAATCTACAACTCTGATTTAATCAATAAATCAACCGCTCTTATGGTTTCATAATTGGTCTTTGATTTGTAAGTAAGAACATAAATTTTGGTGACCAAGATCATTTTGAGTTCCCCATCTCCACGTTGTTTTGGTGTCATTGACTTTAAGGTCAATGTCAGACTTCCTACCTGGAGGATTGGATTATTTGTTCTCCTCTTTGATATAAGCAATTTCTTTTTTAATAAAACTTCCATCAATCTTCCCTTCATGCTTTGCTAGAAGATGAGTCTTGTTCTTCTCTTCTCTGCATTTTTTTTTTCCTTGAAGGTGTCTTTTCCTTGAAGTTGTATCTAATAGGTTGTGTATTTAAAATTAGGGTAGTTTAGGAAGTTTGGGGTTGTGTATCTAATAAATTGTGTTTCAATAAAGTTAATAGATGGTGTATTAATAATGAGGTGTGTATCAGTATTTAGTCATGTGTGAATAAAATTTCTCCTTTTTTTATTCTCACTTTTATTTCATATTTTGTCTTGTTTTATTTAGTGACATACGTGCATGAAGATAGATGCATTTTTGAAATCTATCAGGTTTTGGAGGTCTATAACAAACTTTATAACCTAAGGGATGATGTTGAAAAAAAACACTGTTTTTGTTGTATTCAACAAATTTTGGTCCTATTTATGGAGATCATGTCATCCAAGCTCTCATAAGTGATGTCTAATATATAAACCGGTCATCTCATTTGAAAAGAAATAAATGCATGTATATGTTTATGCATGATCAATAAACGTTCTTTACTTTAATTTTCAAACAATTTCTTGCACTCTCTCTATTTTATGATGATTTCATTGGAACAACTCTTATTTACGATTGATGTATTTATATATATATTGAACACTTTTTTTTATTCTCACTTTTATTTTCATATTTTGTCTTGTTTTATTTAGTGACATACGTGCATGAAGATGCATGCATTTATGAAATCTATCAGGTTTTGGAGGTCTACAACAAACTTTATGACTCAAGGGACGATGTTGAAAAAAAACACTGATTTTGCTGTACTCAACAAATTTTGGTCATATTTATGGAGATCATGCCGTCCAAGCTCTCATAAATGACGTCTGATATATAAACCGGTCATCTCTTTTGAAACGAAATAAATGTATGTATATGTTTATGCATGATCAATAAACGTTCTTTACTTTAATTTCCAAACAAAACTCTTGTATGCTAGGTGAATCTATTTACACCTAATGGTGGTTTGGAAGAGAAATTTTATTCCAATGAATAAGATAAAGACGATTGTGCCTTATTGGTTTGTGAGGATGGTGATGTGGATTTAGGAACAAAATTTGTTTTTTTTTCTTTCATATATGTCTCAATGTTCCATCATATTTGAATCGCCTATGGTTCAAGAAATTGGTCATCATAAATTTCAATTTCATGATCCATTTTGGGATGATTTTATACTGTCATCCATGCAACTGTGACCTTTTTTTTTGTGGTGAAGAAAGAATAGTGATCTTTGGCTGAAATTTCCACATAAAATATCCCACAAAACTTACAAGAATTACAAATTTATATATGACTTCTAGTTTTTGTTAGAATAAATATGGACTTAACACATGTGATTGTGCTTAATGCTATACCTAATCCAACATGGATATAAAACGTAAACCTATTCTAATTACTTAATGGACTTGTGTATTAATCTATTAAGAGGTCCATTCTTAGGCTACAAGAAAGCCTAATTGCTATTATACATTAAGTGTCTAATTATGAGACCTAATCCTTATGTGATACCTTAATGGAAGGACTCTAAGGGTTAGTAATTCTATATATAGATGGTATTGGTCCCTGTTAACACCACGAGTTATAAGCATAAGTACTGTCCGTTGAGAAAGCTTGAGTTTGGTGATTAACAGAAGGCTGTTACTGGTGTTTTGTGTCTCAAGGTTGCTGCAATGGAGGTTAACATGAATTCCAATGGTATATGACTTATACTTGTGTTATTTATATATCTTATATGTCAAGCATATGATCTTTGGTATTGTGAGTTTATGAAATTGGTTTTAACAAATGGTATCAGAGCATTAGGCTCACAAAAATTTCAGTTTTGCTTGATATGAAATTAATCTAGGGTTTATGGAATTAATCAAATAATAAAAAAAAAGGGTATATGTTTGCTTACGGGTTAGTAGGCTGGGTTATTGGCCTGTTAACAAATCTTGGCCCATATCAATACTAAAGCTGGTCTAGGCCCAAACCCAACATAAAAAGAAAAATAAAAGGAACAAAACATACGGGATGTCGATGAGAATTTTCAGATCGATGCGTTTTGACCAAAAGGATGGGTAAGGGACTGGATCAGCTGGGGATGTTTGCATCCCCAATGGGATTCAAACCCGACAGCTATGAATCGAGAGGGCCAAGCGTTTTGATCACTACATCAAGTTCATTTCATGCTTCCGCATGAATCTGCGGTGATTTTGGGGAAAAGCAAATCAGGTTTTTCTGTGTTTTTGTTTCCGATTCAAAAGCATGTTTTTCGTTTTGATTTTGCGAGAATCCTAGAGGCATTCTCGGCGTGCATGTAGGTTAGAGTAGATGGTGACCGGATGAAACTTAAATTTCATGGCTGCTCTGTGTTTTGTTTGGAATGAAATCGAAATATCTGTATTTTTTGGATCGAATTGAAATTTCTGAGTATATGTATATGTGTGTTGATTTGCATTGAATTGATATGTATTTGTGGCTGATGGCAATGTATAATGATGAATATTATCTCCCAAATGGTTTATACATTGAAAATTTTACGGGTATAAGAGTTTAATTTTTCTTATAAGGATAGTCAATCTGGATAGAAAATAAAGTTTTAAACTCATAAGATTTGTGTTTTCTGTTGGTGTAAATGATCATGGTGCACAAAACATTTTTCATTGATATTGACAGAAGACATGGACTAACAAATCTAGAAATTGTGTTTTTGTATTTTAAAACTATGCATCTGGTTTTACTTCCAAAGAAGTTGTTAAGTTTGGCTTTAGAATACAAAACAACAATATGTATGTCTGATAAAAATGAATCTGGATACATAGAAAATTTTTCTTCTGTCTAAAGATGTGGACTGATTTTTCATATATAACACATTGTATTTGGCATGGCTTATTGATAAAGAATTACAGAATATCGAGCTTCTGCTCAAAAGTGTTGCTTGATGTTGTTTATGGTTATGGACTGATTTGAATGCAAGTATAATATGGCTTATGTTTTCTGTGTGTTTTGTGTTGTGAATTGATTTTGGTTGCTGTTTTGTTTTGCAAATTCTTAAAACACAGAAAACATTTAAATCTTTACAAATTGAGAACTCACGCGTTTTGTTTTTGCTCCCTAGGTAACACCTTTTTGAACCTCAACAATGTTTTGATCCTTACTGGCAGCAACTATAGGGCCTGGAGAGATTCAATAGATAATTATATGAGCATGCATGCCAATATAGACTACTGTTTTACTGAGGAAGAGCCATTGAAACCAACTAATACTGCTTCTAAGAAAGATGTTGAAAATTATAAGAAGTGGTTTAGGTCTAACAGGATGGCTAAGAATGTGATCAGGTTTTCCATGTCAAAAACCATTAGAGGTAGTGTAGTTGAGCCTGAGCTTGCTACTGATTTTATGGAGGCTATAGCTGCAAAGTTTAAAGAGAGTGAAAAAGCAGAGGTAGCTAGGCTGACTAAGGAATTCAATAGCCTTAAGTACTCGGGATTTGGGGGTGTCAGAGGGCATATTCTTGAGTTGATTAACATCAACAACAGGCTTAGAGATATGTTGATGGGGGTAAAGGATGAACAAGTTGTTCATCATGCATTGGATACTTTACCTAGCAGTTTCAGTCAACTTAGGACCAGCTATAATGCCCAAAAGGAAAACTTGACCCTAGATGAACTCATCTCTATCTGTGTAGATGAAGAAAACAGAATCAAGAAAGAAAAAGGTGAACCCGAGACCACTATAAATCTAGTAGAAAAGCTTAAGAGGAAGAAGTTCCAGAACAAGCTTAAGCCTATTAAAGCCATCACCAAAGGGTCAACATCAGCAGGGCCTAAAGAAAATAAGCCGTTCAAATTCAAAGTGCTATTTTTGTAAAAAGATAGGACACATGAAAAAGGATTGTCTCGGCTATAAGAACTGGTTGGTCAAAAAGGGTAAGGTTTTTTCTAATACTGTTTTTTCTTTAGAAATTAACCTTTTAAATGTTGAATCACAAACTTGATGGATTGATTCAAGCTTACCTATACATGTTACTAATTCTTTGCAGGGATTCATAAGGAGGAGAATCTCAAAAGGTGATGAGGTGAACTTGAGAGTAGGCAATGGCATGAGGGTAGCAGTCAAGGCTATAGGAACTTTAAAGCTAGATTTAGGTTCTGGAAATTTTCTAGTTTTGGACAATGTTTATTATGTACCTTCCATGAGAAGGAATTTAGTTTCGGTTTCTCTTTTGGTTAAATATGGTTGTAGACTTTTAATTGACAGTAATGGAATTCTTATTTCTAGAAATTCTATGCAAATTGGTTCTGGTGTTATATTGAATGATTATTTACAGCTTAATTTTTCTATGACTCAACAAGAAATTTTACTTGTTGAAAACAATAATAACACAAACAGTACTTGTCACGCCCCAAACCCGAGACCAATATTATATTGAAATATGGTACCCGAATTTGCGGTGTGACTAAAATTCTAAAAACAAAATAAATCAAATGAAACAAATGTCTGAAAATGCTTATATTTAAAATCGTTATAATTTTACAATACCAGAGTTTAGCGGAATAAAAGACATTTACATTGATTGAATTAAAATCATGGTAGAAAAACATTCGTTTATATGTTCATCCCGTTTTTCCCCAAGCATCGTAACCTGAAAACAAAAAGGTGTAGCATCATGAGCAACACAGGCCCAATAAGTACAACTTACATTCTTATATTAATGTATCTTATAAGACATCAAAATTGAACAACCAATCAAAAAATATACTAAGAACATTTCATATTGCTTCGTATCAATTTTATTGAATATAAACCACATATATCAAGAACGTCTTAATCCAAATAATTCAGTCTCAAATGTAATCGACTGATAATGCATTATTGATATAACCCAAAATAATATATGTTCGATCAACATATCACAATAACAATATATCACAAGTAGATATTGATTATCTCTAAACAAAGTATGCAACATAGCATATTATCAACATTTCACAAATAGATGTTGTTTATCTCTAACCAATGTATATATGCTCAATATTATAACAAAATCACAAATACATATTCCAATATTAAATATCTTCTTAGTGAATGTTTTAGATTTAACTGGTAGTAACAATTCATAAACCCCCAAAAATTCCCAAGCCAAGGTCCAAAATACCAAGCATGGATAAAATTCGCGTACTAGGGTCCCCCGACCCAAATGTACGGGTAAGCCGCAGCATACCAAGGCCAATCACCAAGGCATGTACACTCAAGGTCGACAATTTCTTCCTATGAGTATAATAGTGCACTATCTGAAGGGACGTGAGCCCATAGCTTAACTACTCACCACAAAATTTTACCAGTAATTCACTTAAGCACGGGGTTGTTCCATACACCCGGCTTCACAACTTCTTGTTCATAATTATATTTACAAATATAGTCTTCAATTAAGACAAGTTATAGATCACAATATATATGACAAATAAACATAAATATAGATTAAAATCTATATATCAAATATGCATGAACATATGTAGAACAAGATATACATATGTACGTATACACATGCTTAAGCCTTTCATATGAATGCATATGTGATATAGATGAAAGACATAAGTAGGTAAATCACATAATCAAGTAAATTACCAAGGTAAGCATGTGATATCTCAAATACACTCTTAACAATATATACTTCCATACATGTTAACATACATGTATAATACTAAGTTGATGTATTCACTTAGTAAACAAAATTATGCACCAATATAAGATTAATAGATAATCAAGTGCAAATAAAACATATATAAAGAAGAATCATATGTAAAACATAAGTAATTAAACTCATGTAGTAAACAAGATCATAATTTATAGCAAATAAACATAAACATATGTAGAACAATATATAAGTAAAAATAAAAGACAAGCATTATATAAGGAAATCAGATTATTATTAATATTTTAGTCCTTAAGTCCAAAACCATAAAAGTTCATCAATGATTCTCCGATTAGAATCGTCAAATTTTAAACTTCGTTAAATTGTCCATCGCAAGTCCGAATTAAGCAAGTGAGTACACCATTTCGAAGGGATTTTCACAAGGAATCCAATGGTATAGTCCAAATAAATATGTCCAGAATGTCTAAGTCCAGAAATCAGGATTTACCAAACAGTCCAGAAATAGTTATACTTTATTTTAACCCTTTGTACTTAAATTATTCCGTTACTGTAAACTTGGAAATTAGTTGTGATATTCTCCAGATTAGAAGTTCAGGTTCTAAGCTTCGTTTTGATATAAAGATCACAAAATTTGGTTAAGAGATGAGTGAGATGTGACCACTTGAAGTTATGAACAACATAGAGGTTCTTCAGTGAGTATACCGGATTAAAACTTAGATACAGAAAGTTTGGATCGTTAGATAATCATAAAATTTTAATACACAATAGAAGACACAATTTGGAACAAATTTCATGAAGAAGTCTAGATGGTAAAATGATCGGAAATATGTGTTTAAAGGTTCCCAAGTTGGCTGACGGAATAACTTCAGAAAAGAGGACTTAAGTTTTCTATAAAACTTATTCCTTTCTATTTTCTTCTTGATCATGCAATTTGATGAATCTTAAAAATAAAAGACTATAAGGATGTATTCTGTACTTACTTGAAGTGATCAACACAAGGTTGGAAGGTTGAATTCAAGTTTGGACTTCACAATTAAAAGAACCAAGTTCTTGAGCAATTGGTTTTTAACTAAAGATTGCTCTTTCTTCAAAGAGTTTTTAGGGGAACTCTCTATACTATTGGGAGGCTGAAGTGAGGAGCTAGAGAGGATCAAGAGAGAAGCAAAAGAGAAGTGAATTAGCAAAGAACACAATGGCTGAACCATCCTATTTATAGGCTAGAGAATACACTAACCTTACTTAAGTTAGTTTCTAATCTAGCTAGTTAACCATAGTACATAGGCAAGTGGCTGCTCTAAATTCATAAAAAAAGGACATTTGAGTTTAATTTGATGTGCTGGAAAGGATGAGATTAGCAGCCAAAATGCTTAGATCAATATGTTAGATCATGCTTGCATCACAAGGTAATTCTTCTTTCTTTTTGTGGTCTACCTATCTTGTAAAAATCATAACTAAATCTAGAAATATGGTCTTCAGGTGATTCCAATTCTGAGAGTTTCCTTAAGATATCTACTACAAATCATTAGAAGACCATATCCTCAAATAATAAATACATTGGTGCAGTTTTTACGAAATAGGCAACTGCGTCAGATGAGCTTCAAAAATACATTAAATTTCCGCTGACCATAACTCCTTCGTATAATATCAGAATTTTGTGTGCCTCATGTCTACGAACTCGTATCGACAAGATCTACAACTTTCGTGAAGGAAGTTATCAGAGAAAATCAATGGATAAGAAAGTCAACTTTTGACCCCTCGAAAATAAAACATTTCGAGTACATATTCGTTCCGAAATACTTTTTCTTCATAAACTGGACTAGAAAACTAATATCTAATCTTCATTTAATTTCAAGAAATAAATAAGAAATGAAATACGAAAATTCGGGGTATTACAGTACTAGCACTTTAACCGGTGTTAAAAGAACCAAATTAAATGAAAAGTCTACATTTTTATGGCATAGGAGACTCGGCCATGTATCAAAAGAGAGATTGAAAATTTTGGTGAAAAACAAAATCCTAAATGAACTAGACTTTTCTGACCTAAATGATTGTGTTGAATGTTTTAAAGGAAAAATCACCAACTTAAGAAAAAAGACTGCATATAGAAGCCAAAATATTCTGGAATTAATACACACTGATATCTGTGGCCCTTTTCGGCATCAAACCATTTGTGGAAATGTGTATTTTATCACATTTATTGATGACTTTTCTAGATATAGTTATGTTTATCTACTTTCTGAAAAATCTCAAGCACTTAAAGCTTTCCAAGTCTTTAAGTTAGAAGTAAAAAATCAACTAGAAAAGAAAATCAAATCAGTAAGGTCTGATAGAGGGGGAGAATTTTATGGGAAATACACATAATCTGGTCAACAGAAGGGTCCTTTTGCCTTGTTTTTACAAGAGCATGAGATTAAGGCTCAATATACAACACCATTTAACCCTCAGCAAAATGGTGTTGCTGAGAGGAAAAACATAACCCTTCTAAATATGGTAAGGTGTATGATGTGTACAACCGGATTACCTAAGTTTTTATGGGGTGAGGTTTTAAAAACTACAAATTATATTTGCAACAGAACACCTAGTAAAGCTATTGAGAAAACCTCATTTGAACTATGGTGTGGCAGAAAACCTAGTCTATTTCATTGTCATGTATGGGGTTGTCACGCAGAGGCTAGGATTTATAATCCAAACTTGAATAAACTTGATCCTAAAACAGTTATCTGTTATTTCATAGGCTATCCAGATAAGTCTAAGGGATATAAATTGTATTCAGCTAAGCATACGCTTAGGATATTTGAAACTCATCAAGTAAAATTCCTAAGTGAAAGAGTGCACAATACATAATATGAAGACTTGACTTCACATTTTGAGGAAATTGTGACAAATAAAAATATAGTTGTGTCATTACCCTTAGAAACTGAAACAGTAGCAGCTGAAAACATTATAGAAAATCAAGATGCACAAGATCAAGTACTTGATCAGGAAGTGCACCTTGATGAGGTCCCAGCTGTACCTCAAGTCATGCATGATCATCGACCTATTGAGGAACCCGAAATCAATCCAGTACCTCAGCCAAATCCAGTAAATTCTGAACCTAGAAGATCACAGAGAGCAAGAAAACCAACTTATGGGGGGGAAGACAGTGACTATATAGTTTATCTTCAAGAACAAGAAATTGAATTAGACGTGTTGAAGATAATGATCCTACAACTTTTATTCAAGCCTTAGAGAGTCTAGAAAATAAGGAGTGGCAGCAAGCAATGGAGGCTGAAATTGAATCAATGAATAAAAATGAAGTCTGGGATTTAGTAGCACCTGACCCGAATCAGAAACCTATTGGGTGTAAGTGGGTTTTCAAAACTAAAAGAGATGCAGCTGGTAATATAGAGAGGCATAAGGCAAGACTTGTTGCCAAAGGGTTCACACAGAAAGAAGGTATTGACTTTACGAGACATTCTCTCCTGTCTCTAGTAAAGACTCTTTCAGGATCATAATGGCCTTAATGGCTCATTTTGACATGGAGCTGCACCAAATGGATGTTAAAACTGCGTTCTTAAATGGTGATCTTGATGAAGTAATCTACATGAGGCAGCCATAAGGTTTTATTGAAATTGAGAACACCTTGTTTGCAAGTTAAGAAAATCAATTTATGGCCTAAAACAAGCTTCTAGGCAATGGTATAAGAAGTTTGATTCGGTGATTTCTTCTTTTGGATTCACATAGAATCTTGTGGATGAGTGTGTGTATCTGAAAACAGTAGGAAGTCAGTTTATATTTCTGGTACTATATGTAGATGATATACTCTTGGCCAGTAGCAATTTAAAACTGATAAAAGATACCAAGAGCTTTCTGTCAAAGAACTTTGACATGAAAGATTTAGGAGAGGCATCCTATGTACTAGGAATTGAGATTAAAAGGGATAGGGTACGAAAACTACTGGGATTGTCACAGCAAAATTACATTACTAAAATTCTGAAAAGATTTAGTATGGAAAAGTGTGCATCTGGAGAGGTTCCTATGTCTAAGGGTGACAAGCTGACTAAGAAGCAGAGTCCTAAGAATGATGTTGAAAAGGAAAGCATGGAGTCTAAGCCTTATGCAAGACTTGTTGGAAGTCTTATGTATGCTCAGGTCTGCACTAGACCTGACTTGTCTTTTGCTGTTGGAATTGTATCCATATTCCAATCCAATCCAGGCAATGAACATTGGGTTGCTAGAAATAAAGTATTGAGATACCTGCAGAAAACCAAGAGTCACATGCTTGTGTATAGACAAGTGAAAGATTTGAAACTCGTTGGATTTTCAGACTCTGATTTTGCAGGGAATTATCCAAACTTAAATAAGTCAACTTGTGGTTATGTGTTTATGCTAGCTGGTGGGGCAGTTGCTTAGAGAACTATGAAGCAAACTTTGGTCACAAACTCCACTATGCAAGCTGAATTTATTGCAGTATATGAGGCAATGTGTGAAGGGCTTTGGATCAGAAATTTTCTGATGCAGACTAAGATACTAAGTCACATAGTGACTGATGCACTTAAGGTCTACTGTGATAATGAACCTGCTGTCTTTTTCAGCAAGAACAACAAGAGATCAAATAATTCTAAGCAGATTGACCTAAAGTATTATAGTGTTAGAGAGAGGGTTAAGCATGGTGAGCTGGCTGTTTTGAGCATTGACACTAATTCTCAGCTTGCCGATCCATTCACTAAAGCATTATCAGTTGCTGTTTTCCAGAAGCATACAGAATGTATTGGTGTTTTGCCTAATTTAGATGTTTAGGTTCAGTGGGAGCAAATGTTAAACTATTCTGTTTTGAGTTCTTGTAATTTTTCAGTTGTGTTTTAATCACAATCTATTTGTAATGACAGTTTATTATTATTAATAAAGCTTTGAGGTATTTTCAGACAATTGTGATTGCTGCAGCTTTATTGTTGGTTCTAGAAATTATCAATTTTGTTTCTGTTTTTATACTTGCAAATCAGATGGCTTTAATCATGTTAAGTATGATGATATAGTTCAAGCAAATTCTAAAGCTATCGGTGTCCAGTAAATTGCTTGAGTTTCTGGTTTAAGAAACATTAAGTAGGACTTGATATATGTCTTATCTTGTTAATACACATAAACATATATCGTATAAACTACAATATTAACATATGTAGATTACGCTGCATTTTTGTTGGTGGTATTGAAACGCTGCATTTTTGTTAAAATGTATGCTGGTTCTTGCTCTGCATTAGTGGCTGTAATCTGACCATGTTGGAATGGATTTTGGTTTATTTTGTATCTGGCGCGCACTTCAGTAAGTTGGAAAAGGGCTTAGCATTTTCTAGTGCCAATCATTGAGTATAAATTGTGTTAGTACAAGTGGGAGATTGTTAGAATAAATATGGACTTAACACATGTGATTGTGCTTAATGCTATACCTAATCCAACATGAATATAAAACATAAACGTATTCTAATTACTTAATAGACTTGTGTATTAATCTATTAAGAGGTCCATTCTTAGGCTCCAAGAAAGCCTAATTGCTATTATACATTAAGTGTCTAATTAGGAGACCTAATCCTTATGTGATACCTTAATGGAAGGACTCTAAGGGTTAGTAATTCTATATATATATGGTATTGGTCCCTGTTAACACCACGAGTTATAAGCATAAGTTCTGTCTATTGAGAAAGCTTGAGTTTGGTGATTAACAGAAGACTGTTACCGGTGTTTTGTGTCTCAAGGTTGCTGCAATGGAGGTCAACATGAATTCCAATGGTATTTGACTTATACTTGTGTTATTTATATATCTTATATGTCAAGCATATGATCTTTGGTATTGTGAGCTTATGAAATTGGTTTTAACAGTTTTCATATGAAGGGAAAAATAATTCCACTGCATCTGCCCAAATTCATCATCTGGTCAACTATATTTTTTTTTTCAAATTCATCCTCTGGTGTACTATATATTGGCATGAAAATATTTTATAATACTCTATGTAACTAGCTTTAATAAGACTTTTAATTCTGTAAATCATCTATCATGCATTGCATAAAGCCTACAAAGCCACATGTTTTCCTTAAGGACAGTGTTTTCAAACTTAGAAAGGGAGGGACAGTGGGGGGAAACAAAGAGAGAGTTGAGTGGGCTAAAATAGTAGCAATAGATTAAAAGAAACTTAAAAATTTAGAATGGTAGCAAGTCTTAAAAAGTTTTATTCATATTGTTCCTTGTCTGCATAATTCACACTGCAGTGTGAAAATAAAGTATAACAAAGTCATTGAGATATGGAACATCCTGCGTGCCTTGGAATACGGGCCCCTCATCTGACGTTTGTGGACACATAGTTTTCTATTTCATTATCGTGAAGGGATACTTATTCAAGCTATTGTTGATGATCCTAAATGGGAAGCTGCGTATAATTTTTTGCTGCTTCGTAAAAGAGTTCCAATTTGTGAGAAAGAGAGATGTCCAAGAAAAAGCATGTTGGTTAATTACTATTGTTGGAGATGCGACTATTGTGGCTTGCAAGGGCATGCAGTTGTGATAATTGGTTTCGACTTAAGGGATCTTTTGAATCCTTATCTGATCATAAAAAACTCATGGGGCAAGGACTCGGGTGAAGGAGGGTTTTGCAAAATAGAGATCACTTGTGATATTCAAAACTTGATGGGAGGGAATGAATTAGCAGTGCTATCTTCACGTAAGACTATGAGTATTGGATGTTCAAAGAATCGCATGGAGGTTAATGATTTGCTGAAGCAGATGTTGTAGTTGAGGCTGGTTGCATGCGCGATTGTTGAGTTCTAGCAAGTCTTATATTTTGTTACGCCTTTTCCTTTTCCTTCTAATATTGAAGATTAGACTGATTGAGTGCAATGGTCAGGACTCAAGACTATTATTGAACTGTGTGGCTTTATCCAAGTAGACTTATTGCTTAAATATTCCAATTTTAGTAGTGGTTCAAGTAACATGTGTTCAATGATTTTGCTGTTTTTTAAGTTTGATTACTTCAATCTTTGTAGATTTTTCCTGAAAGAACACATTAGGACACTTATTCAAGGGCAAATCTACATCTCTCTTTAATTTTGATTACATTGGCTTAATATATAATCCAGGAAGCATTATGATTTTTTTATCCCAACCACCCACTGTCTCACACGTTGGATGAACACAATGCCATGTTTGCTGCACATACTCTCATTCTCCTTGAATTTTAAATTAGTGGCACACTCTTTTCCTCACCTCAGTAATCATTCAGCCGTTTCAGTGTCCCTTCATGTGTATCAAAAAGGACACCCTTTTGGCCGTTGTTGTCCTTCCCATCTGATGAGGAAAAGACACAGAAATACCCAAGCTCTCAAATTTCATATCAAAGACATTTATTTCTCGAATTACATGTTACACAGATGTAGCAATTAGAGCCTTCAATCCAAAACTAATGGACACATTGAGTGGAAAAGTTTAAGATGTTTTAAAGTACTATACATTGCCTCTCAACACGCCTCCTCACGTGGAGCAAGAGTTTGACCAACATGAAGACGAACAATGTATATTGGGTGAGGTAAGAACTGTGGAGTACATATATGTGACCTTTGAGCCTAATACGTGGCACGTCGATAACCTGCTTTGAAACTGTGAAGAACTTAGAGTATCCAATTTAAAACTAATTAGCAATGAATAAAGAGATTCAAAGATCTTACGAAATGTTAAACAAGGCTTTACATTTCCGACTAATATATTACTCACAAGTTCTCAACAACAAGTTCTGCTAAATAGAAAATAATTTGATGAGTAAAATTCTCAATCCATAACCTACCACCTAGGTCCACTCTTATGTTGAACCAAAAGGTGAAAATTAATTTGATGAGGCTGCTTTAACATTCCATAAAATATATATGCCATTTTATATGGGGCAAGTTTCATGTATGATTGATTCTTCAAGCTAGAAGCCATTTCATCCTCAACCCTTAATTATAATATATATATATATATATATATATATATATATATATATATATATATATATCATGGCATTTTGATTGGCCAAATTAAACAGATCAAACAACAAAGATCATGATAGAGTGGAGATAGAGAGCTAGGAGCAAACAGCTTTAACTTCCTTATGATGCAACCTTTCACAGCCTTTTCATGAAACAGGTAAGAATTGAGCTTTTCTTTTATTTATTTTATAATGCAAGATTCTACAAGCATGCATTTTGCTGCATAGGATATTCAGACTCAATAGACAAGTCTTCATATATATACTTCAAATCAGGTGCAAAATCTCAGTTTAAGGTTTAATTATTAATTTCAAACTATAGGTGGAAAATCATTTCCAACAAACCTAGCTTAGACCCCAATGTTGAATTTCAAATTTCCAATGAGTGCCCAAGCATCCACCAGGACAAATTTGGTGAAACCAATCACGAGTGTCCAAGCAACAAGCATCAATAATAATAAAATCTTCCTTATATATCCTCAATAATAATTATCCCTAAGCATCAATATATAATATACACATAATATTTCAGAATGCAGCGATCGATCTCGGGCGATCCACATTTCAATTGATGAGTATGTAGTCTGTTTCTTAAATTGCTTCAAGGATCGTCCACAGTAAAGAAGATATTAAATAGCTAAAAAAAAAATTTGATATATACATACCGAATTGTTTATACAATTTTCATTTTGACCTTTTTTTTTTTTGAAAGGATTATAATAAGTCTACGGTTCAATCTCCTCCAATATAATCGAAAAGGACAATTAGTTTTCACTGTTTCTCAAATCCTTTATTCAAATTCTAGTAAACCGTTGGCCGGGTAATTTTTTTCTTTGGTTTTGCACTAGAGGTATTGCCAACCATGCCTCAATCTACAGTCCAACAAAAATATTTTTCATTTGGTACAAGCGTTGGAGCGCACCATTCTACAATCTGGGAGCAATACGAGGAGCGTCCCATTCAGTCACAATGTGGTCACGCCTGATCTCCTCCAGCGAGCGGCAACCACTTAATGCCATTGTTAGCTCAAGCTCATCACGGAGCATTTGAAGTACTTTCCTTACACCAGCCTCACCGGCAGCGGCTAATGAGAACATCACTGGTCTACCAATCTGAAATTGAAACACAAATAACTGAATCGATACTAGCTTAATTGCATAAGCAAAGGATGAGGGGATCTTTGAGCAAGATCATGCGTCAGATTAGCATGACGTACTATTAAAGAGACAAGCTTCTGCGGTCTAGTTCATGTCCTTTAAAGCAAGGGTCAGATACTCAGACTAAAACTTCTAGTTAAGCAAATTCTGTGGGATTTTTATATTAGATGTACGTACTGCTTTTACGTTGAATCAGAAGCAGGTAATAAAATGGACCAAAACAGGTCAACCATCAGTTACCATATCTTACTTTTCTATAAGTGCCAAGTAACAAATGCTTTACTTACAAATACACCTGATGCTCCGAGAGCCAAAGCTTTAAAAACATCTGTTCCTCGCCTCACTCCACCATCCAGAAAAACAGGAATTCGGCCTTGTGCAGCTTTGACAACCTATATGGGAAAGCCATTTCCATAAAACCATATTCTTACTTTATTACAATCTGTGGTACTTCTACAGGCATTCCCAACATAAGGGTAAAACATAAAATCAAGATAAGGGTAAAACTCAGGAATGCAAGCTACTGATAAAGGAATATGTCATTAAACAATTTTAGGACACTCGTAAACAATACATAAATCAAGAAAAATCAGAAATAAAAAATGATCCATATATGCACCTCTTCCAAAGCCATAATAGTTGCAGGAACATAATCTAGTTGGCGACCTCCATGGTTGGAGACGATAATTCCTGCAGCTCCAGCTTGTATGCATAGCCTTGCTGCATTAATGTTAGCACATACATCGCGAGTTTGTCATAACTTATCAGCAACAAATTGAGCACAGAAGTTAGTTTTCGCTTTGGAGGTTGAAGTTAGTAATTAATATGTTTACTTACTATCCTCAGCAGTAATTACACCCTTTACAAGAATTGGTAATGTGGTGATTGTCTGAAGCCATTTCACGTCCTGTGCGCGCATATGACCAAGAAAATATTTAAAATTGTTACTTCAGATTTCTACTTCAATTTATCATATATTGAAGCAATCATCGTACCTTCCAGCTGAGAGAGCAGTCTAATAGTCCAGGACCATATGATGGTAATCCAGAATCATTGGTCTGCAATTTCATCACCAAAATGCTGAAATGATATGTTAAATGAAAAATAACTACAGAAATGTTTATTTGGTCTGCTATCAGAAGTAATATGGGTCACCCACCTTACCAATATTTCCGATATCCAAATTATTTTCAAAGTTTTTCAATGTTAAATATGGTGGCATAGTAAACCTGTGAAGAACCATTAGAGAGCTTTAGGACCACATCACGCAAAATGAACTTAAAAAAGATATATCAAACCTTAAAGTAATTAGCATATCTGATCGCATAATGAAAAATATAAGCATTATCTTGTTCTTTATCTCCACATGATATTCTTGAATCATCACCGCTCACCTGTTCTTGATATCAGCTTCCCTGTGCCCGAGCCTTGGAGTGTCAGCAGTGAGGACTATTGCCTTATAACCAGCCCTCTCAGCCCTTCTGACAAGCTGTGCAACCAGATTCCTGTCTCTGAAGACCTGAACAACACACACATCATTCATTGGTAAGGTTACTATTACAAGACAAATGAGAACCTTAAGCCAATATATAATAAAATGATTTCAAACTTGAAAAAGAAAATTCCTCTAGGGGACTCAACAGAATGCCTTAAAAGTAGTCTTGATATTTTTTTTTTTTTTGCAAGTAGTCTTGATCTATAAGTAGCCACCATTCCACTTGATTGGAAGCCGAAAACTCAAACTTCATAGTCGCTATGAAATAATTTTAGTTCATTCATTTGTAAGAAGCAAAGACCTTTCTAAGGACCTCAAACTTTAAAGGAATTCTGTCACTATGAAACTCAAACTTCTAATAAAATGATTTCATTCATTGGTATATAATTCCCAATAAAAATATGTAAGCAGTAGATCTCCAGATCAAAGGTGTTATGTTAAAACAGGGAATTTAAACAGTGAATGTTGCCAAAAACACACATGAACAGAAAAGAAAATAAAGTTGCAGAATTTGGTCAGGGATGAATTACTCACATAGAGTTGGAAAAAGCGAATTCCAGGTCCTGTTGAGGCAACGTCTTCAATGCTGGAATTAGCCACAGTTGACAGTGTCTATAACAAGTTTGAGAACCAAAATCGCATATAATTAAATTCAGAAAGGTACACATTTAGATCTCTATACAACTTCAATGAAAAGCCGCAGTACAAGGCTGTTCCCTATTGTTTTTCTCCTTAATGCCACAATGTAAAATAATCTGTGATAAGAAAAACAAACCATAAACAAGATGGTGAGAAGTCAAACCATAATTGTGCCAGCTGCAGATGCTGCTCTTGCGGTTGCACACTCTCCTGAATAAGAATTGCGGATTTAAATTTAGCCAGCTCTGTTTTATAGACAAAACTAGACAAAAAGAAGCTTTAGAAGAGTATTGAATCGACTCAACCATAACGAGATACTGAATATAAGTTGAACTATTTTTCAAGTCAAACATTTCATGCAACTTATTGTACAAACAATATGTCACAGCAGAATACAAAAACACATTAAAATGTCTTTCAAAAGGGGCTTATACCTTCAGGATGAGCCAACTTCTGCATGCCGGTAGGAGCAATCATGATAGGCATTGAAACTTTGAAGCCCAAAACAGTTGTGCTCAAGTCTATCTTGCTTACATCAATAAGAATCCGAGGTCGAAACCTATGTGAATTGAAAACAAAAAAGAATATACATTATACAACTTGAGGAAAGAGCTTCCATTGAAACATTTTCTATGAAGACAACTAGTTTTTAGATAATTGTCACATAACAAGAGAAGAGCTGAGCTTACAAAATCCTGGAAAATGCAAGTTGGTTCTCCTTAAGAGTCCACTGGTCTTCTGCACCAGATGCAATGTAGTCGTAAACCATCTTCGGTAAAATCTCCTTTGCAATTGCTTCATACTCAGAAACATTGGTTATGTGATTCATCTCTCCAACAGTTTGTTCTACTATGCTATCCGGCTATCCCCAGGATCCCTTCAATCTTATCTAATGCACCCAAAATCCCTTGAATTGTTAGATATTATTTCAAATGTAGAGTATGTGCATGATGAATATCCGTTCTTGGCTTCTTGCATATACAAGGCAAGTAATTATAAACCACTCCAAGTCTCCAACTAATACAAGTAACTGATACACAATTTTGGCAACTTTAACCACAAACATAAAGGAAAACCCGAATTCAATTCTCCAACTATTAATCTACTTTTCTTTTTGGTATTGTTCAAGAGATTGTCTGATCCAAATGGATCACACCTAGCCTACACAAGAATGTAAAAACACATTGATGAACTCAACGGAGTACTCAGGAGTCAGAGAAGCGTACCCTTTAAAGTTTTGAACAAGTGAGAAATGGTGGATCTTTAATGCTGCCGACTGAATCTGAGTAAATACGGGTCATGAGTATATTATTGCTTCTGATGTTCGGATTTTAACAGGCCCCGTTGATTTTTGGTGGTTCCTTCACGCCACTGCTCCGAGTCTGCCTTACTGTTCCTGATTAACGAAGAACTGGGCCCCATTTTGGGGGTGTCTGCCCCCACACACACACACATATATATAATTTTTTTTGTTCCTATATATATATATATTTTTGTTCCGCTTAGTCTATCTCTTTATCTCGAGTTTTTTTTTTTTATACGGAAAAGACTAAAACAAACTACAAAGAAAAACCCCTAAGGTATCCCGAACTAAAAAATTAAAGTTAAAAGCATTAAGAGCCGGGAGAGGTAAACAACGATTCCAAATTTGACTAGAACTTAAGGTATGACCGAGTTTTGCCAAGCTATCAGCAGTGAAATTAGCTTCGCAAAGGATGTGAGTGAAAGAGATTTCTTCAAAAAATGATGAGAGTCAATTGATGTCTTCTACAATCTTCTTGAGACGCCAAGGAGTAGAGAAAGAGCCATTGAGACAGTTAATCAAAATTTTGGAGTCACCTTCCACTTAATTCTTTTTGAAGCCTTCTTGAAGTCTATCTCTTTATTTCGAGTTAGTTTGCTTGATGTATCGGTATATTCGAACTTTCCAATATACATTATAGGCAGGGAAGGCAGCAGATGATGAACAAGAAGAGTTTGACTTTGACAAATGTGATGTGGAGGAATCTCTGACCGAGTCAACTATGGTAATGGTTTGTTTTGACTTTTTTCTATTTTTTTATTCAACGGCCCTGAGTTTCTCGAACAACAATTCAACGCAAATGCCGAATTCAGCCGTTTTACATGGGCCCAAACACGCTTCCATATCATTTCACAATCAAGAAAAGTCAAAGAACTGGAAATTGACCCAACAAACAAAAAAAATGATGCTCCGGAAATATTTGTGTTTATCCACCATCACAAAAAAAATATAGAGAAAAATTGTTAGGTATACAAAACAATTATTGTTTCTCTACTTATTTTAATCCTTTAGGCATTCACATGCAAGGAAGGTTTTCCATATTAAAGAGAGTTCACATTCTAAAAAATAATAATTAGAGTGGATTTTTTTTAGGAGAAAAGAGTCCTAATACAATTAGGATTATATAGAAGAGGTTAAATATTATTAAAAGAAAGTCTTTAAGAACTCTAATTCTGCTAGGGTTTCTACCGGAAGCATTTATAACTTTAAATTGTTTAGTATTTTCTTCCTATGTTTACAAAGATAAAAATTGTGGCAGATGCACTAGCTTTTCTTGGTCATTCTAGTCATCGTTGTATTAGCAATGTTGTTCATCTCTTTGTTTTGTTTTTGTTTTTCATGCATTCCAATTTGATCAATGTGTTTTGCTTGTAAAGGAAAGAGAAAATAGAGTTCAATAATCTTTGTAATTAATTGAAAAATTAAAATTATTAGTGTAACTGTCAAGCAATATGCTCGGAGGAGTAAGTAAGAAAAGAGAGTTGCAAAACACCATTCATTACAATTATACGAGCACGAAGCCCCAACTCACCGCTTTTGGCCCCAATCCTAACTCACTCATTGCAATTATAGACGGTTGGGCATAATTAGAAATATATAGTTTGGATATGCATTCAGGTTACTTCGGATATAAGTATTTTTCATAAAAAATAAAAAAAATATGAATTTTATAATTTGCAAAAAAGAAAAGAAAAGAAAAGTTAAAAGTCCAAGTTTTGGTACTGATTTCTATACAAGAAAAGCTGACGCAAACAAGCAAACCCCCGCACAAGAAAAGCGAGAATAAGAAAGGAAGACCCACTCCCTAAATTATCTCTATTCTCTCCTCAAATACTCAAATCTTGCATTTGCCTGGTCTCTGATTCTCTTTCGATTCTGGGTTCTAATTGGTACGCTTTCTTTTTCTTCTTTTTCTGACTCTGAGATCAAGTCTTCTTTGTATCGTTTTGATTCCATTCTCTTCTTTTTGATCGTTTTGTCAACTGAGGTTTAAGGTTGTTTGTGGGTCTCTCAGGTTTATAGTCCAGGACCATTATTTGGCTAATTCAATCTTCGATTTTCAATTGTAGTTACTGATAATTCCTGGGTTTCTATTCCAGAGGTGATGTTATTTATAGCTTATGTGATATTAATTATACTTTATTGATGATCTGATCTCTGACCTTCTTTTCTGGGCCTTACAATCTTATGGGGATCTTGTTGATCACAAGATACTTGACTTTGCTTAGAGCCCTTTAGTTTATAGATTTTGGATTTTTCATATATCTGGATGAAATTTCAAATGGAACTATAGTTAGTTACTTTGGTGAAGGAAAGTTGTGTGTTTGAAATTTGAGTTTTATAGATTTCATTTGATTGGTTAATTAAATTCTGATTGTGGCATTGCTTGGGTTCATTTAGCTTGTTTAATGTTTGGACTATAAATGATTGAATTTGCCCTTGGCTTGTGATCTTAGGTGTTTTGAAGGATAGAGGACTTGAGTGAAGGTGCATTAGGACTTCAGACATGGCTGGTAATGCGGCATCCTGTGCTGAGAGGGCCACAAGCGATATGCTGATTGGTCCAGACTGGGCAATAAACATTGAATTATGCGATATTATCAATATGGAGCCTGGGTATCAATACTTTGCTTCCCTGAATTACATTTTTAGGTTTCTGAAATCTGTATGTTAGTATATCCAACTGTTTATAAACGAGAGAACTTAACAATATCGAGTACTTGAGTTTTTATTTATTTATTTTTTTCTTAATAATGTGATGGGGTAGTATTTTGTTGGTCGACAGTACTTATATGTTTGTAACATACGTTGGTAGATTGACAGACTGCCCAATTGGGGAAACAATTTTACTTTGGTTTCAGTACATGGTAATCCATTCCATGCACCAATTTTGTTTACAATTTCTCTCTCTCTCTCTCTCTCTCTCTCTCTCTCTTTCTCTCTAACAAAGAGAAATAGAATAGAGAATAACTATTTTTTTTAATTAATTGATCTTTCATTCTGGCCAAAACTCGGAATATATTTTGTGTCAATGCTATCAAAATTTCAAGACATGCAATTGAAACTTATGAGATGCTTTTGTTTGATCTACGCGGCTATGAAATGAAATCTCTTCTGCACATTCTGAGGAACTCATATTTTGCATATTATAGGTCTGAGATAGGACTCCTATCTTGGCTTAGAGAGTTTATGGTGTACCTATGTAATTAAGCTACCCATCTGCAGTAGTTGGGCGAGCTTTAAATTTCACATAGTATATCCCTTAATGCGAACTATTGTTTATTTTGCGTATTGTTCTTTTTTCATATTGCGTTTAGAAACAGATTGATATGGTATTCAGAAGAGCAATCTTTGGTTTTCAAAGTTATCATTATATGTTTAAATGGTTTATCAGGGTTCTGTACATCGTAGGGAATACTTCTTTTTGACTGAAAGCAATCTCAAGGTTTGATGGGAACATATAGGATTCACAAGGGGCAAAGTGGTCCAATAATTCTGATGCAGTCTGATGCATTTACTGCTGTAAATTGTTGTGTTTTATTTTTTTCTTATTTTTTTATATACATGTTAAGAAGCTTCTCTTAATAAGAGTGCTTGTGTGTGTATGTCTGGCATGTTTGTGCAACTGATGAAAAACAATTTGGACATACTTGCAGTAAATTGTTGTGTTTTGTTTTATTTTTTATTTTTTTATATACATGTTATGAAGCTTCTCTTAATAAGAGTGCTTGTGTGTGTATGTCTGGCGTGTTTGTGCAACTGATGAAAAACGATTTAGACATACTTGTACAAATGTTATTATGTTAAATTTCATCTATGATTGTACTTGGTTGAATTTTTATGAATAACTTCAACTTCATATTCAAATTCAAGATCAGAAAAGTCTAACATCTTGCCAAATCCTCACCCAACTTTCTACTTCTAAGAACTTTTAGTTCCATGGTTGGGATCCCCCTTGTACTTAACCTGCTTCTGTTTCTGCATTACGTTGATGTTTTCATAATCTTAACAAGGTAGTAGCAAAACTTTTGTTTGAGTAAATAGGTAACTTCATAAAAGGACTCATATGTGTTTCACTAGGTTTTATTATGTTCCTGATGTACCAGGTTCTCTAAAGTTTTAAACATCACTTAGCTGGAAAATATGTGGAAGACTGGTTATTCAATTATTTTAGTAGCTGAATTTTAGATTTGTAAATGATGATATTTTTGCCCTTATAGTTCCTTTCCGATTTTGATATTCAGAATGTTTGCCAGCTGAGTTGGATTGAAATTTTGCAGGCAAGCAAAAGATGCCTTGAAGACACTAAAGAAGCGCCTGGGCAGTAAAAATCCAAAAATACAACTTCTGGCTCTTTTTGTTAGTATCTTTTACTTTTTAAACTTTCTTGATATGTTCGGTGCCTTTATGCATTTTTTTTCCTGTCGTAAATTTTTCAAGAATAAAATGTTTAGCATTCTTTTTAGTTTAACAGTTCATGACCTAAAGACTCTGGTAGACTTCTCTTGCTAAAATCAAGTCAACACCCAAAAATGTCAATAAATTTTCAATCTATGAATTATCAATTGTGGTTCTATAGTTATGTTGCTGCCATCAGCAATCAAGCAGCTATTGCTGACTGATGTTTCTTTTCCCTTTCCCTTTTGGATTATTGAATCCAGGCATTGGAGACGTTAAGCAAAAACTGTGGCGAGAATATTTTTCATCATATCGTTGAGCGTGATATCTTGCACGAAATGGTCAAAATAGTAAAGAAGAAGGTGCTGTATATTTCTGTTGACCTTTTTTTTTTTTTTTTACTTTTCTAATCCCGGGTTGCTTCCCTCTTCCTCCTTTTCAATGTAGCATGAACAGGAACTAATATATTTTCTGCTTTGTTATCTAATTCCACTCTGCAGCCAGACTTGAATGTTAGGGAAAAGATACTTATTTTAATAGATACCTGGCAAGAAGCTTTTGGGGGTGCAATGGGAAGATATCCTCAATACTATGCTGCGTATAATGAACTGAGGGTAATTGGTTTATAACATCTCTATGCCCATGCTTGCGGTTGTCTTACGCAATCATCAGTTCTATTTTGCTTCAGTGTGTATCTTTTTCTGGAAATTAAATTTAGCATGTATTGGCATTGTTGGAAGAAGTTTTCTTAGGTGTCTGATATCTGGTAGAAGTAGCATAACTAGTATGATTATAGCCTTATCAAATTTAGTGTACTTTGTATACTGCATGTATACTTGGACTGCTATTAAGATTAGAGTTGCATTACTCAGATTTATGGATTAGGAGGAAGTTCCATGATGGAAAAAAAAAAAAAAACTTAAATACAGTCTAATTAAATTGAGCAAAGTTCAGACAAAGCCTGTACATTTGATTATCATCCCATGTCATGCTGGATATTGTCCAATTTAAAAGTAATTGTTCATGTATCGGGTCCCAATGCGGGATTACTGTCTAATATTCACAATCTCTCAAATGTCTGGTCTTGATGGTTAAGTTAGATTTGTTCCAGTTACCTGGCTTTAGGGTTCCTTAGCTTGAAACTGTTGCTGCTTTGCATGTTTGTGAATTACAGATTTGAATGTTTTACACTGTAACTGTAATTGCATATCATTGTTTCCTCTCTTGGTTAAGTCGGAATGTGTGTATCATGATTCGGAGTCTTTAAATTTTTTTTAACTGTTTAACGGTTAAAATTTTAGAAACAAGCTTGTTTATATTTACATAAGTTTTATCTTATTGTGCTTCTTTCCTCCTAATCCTCTTGATTTATAATTTACAGACTGCTGGAGTTGAATTTCCACCAAGAGTAGAGAACAGTGTACCGCTCTTTACTCCACCCCAGACCCAGCCAGTTGTTCCTCCTGTTGCAGTGTACGATGATGCTGCTATTCAGGCTTCTCTGCAGTCTGATGCTTCTGGTCTTAGGTACTAACTGAATAATCTGTTCTCCATCGAACCAATACAATTCAGGCCTTTTCAGTTTAATATTTACTGCTGTTCAAAGATTCTTGCTGCTTTATTGTTGCATCTATGTTGATAATAATACCAAACGTGCATGTGGAATGAACGAGCGAGATGGAGATAAATATTTGTTGTGGATTACAAATGTCAGTTTTTTCTCCTAATACATGTGCCCTAGTATTGCAAGTTTGCAACCGTCAGTCTGACTTGTTGATGTACGTACGTTTTCTACATCATAGATAAAGTTATAGTTACTATTAGAAAAAGTTATAGGTCAATTTTATTACCACAAGAACTAAATGCGGTTGTGCATCCCTTGGTCCACTTGAAGTTTTGACTGCATATCCGAAAGGTTTTGTGATTGGTCAACAATAACTTGTTGTAAAGTCTTAAGCAGTTGTAAGGGTAAAGGATCTATAAGTAACCTTGTCAGTTGTTTATTTGTTTGGCTTGTACAATTTCCTGAACTTTAGCATTCATACCTGCTATGTCTATAAAACTACTCCCAAACAAGCAACTCTTGGAATGCAGTTATTTAAAGAGTTTGCATCTACCGGTCTATGCCTTGAAGTCCTCACAGATCAAAGGGGAAATCTGTTAGATTAGTATGATGGCCTCATTGGCATTATTCTTTGGAACTTAGCATTAAGAGGTTTCATTTATAAAAGGATGGAAATGATTTATTTGCAGGACCATGTTATATAGATTTAGACTAGATGTAAACATAATAAATGACTAACTGCATAACATGATTACACTATTTCTTAGGATGCTTTGTTGGCTGATGTACTTTGACCTTATATTTAATACATAACTCATCGACATTCACTCAAAAAAAAAAGATTACACTATTTCTTAGGATGCTTTGTGTTGTTTTAGATAATTGGAGTGATTAGTCAATTATTTAACAATTATCCCCTGCCAACAAGCATACAAGTGTTTATTATATAAACCCATCGGTCCTAGGTCTAACCTTTTATGAAAGATTTGAGTCAGCACTGTGTTTTCAGTAGACAGTTAGCACAGAATTCAAAGAAGCAATGATAAATTTTGTGTAAGTTACAACTATGGGCAAGACACCCAACAAGATGGAGACAAGCACAAGCTTGAGTTAAAACAATAGATTGGCCAAAGCTGGTGCTCCTATTTGAAGTGGCACATATAAAAATGAACAATATAGACATCCTATTTTGTTTGGTTGGAACAATGAAGACCTGGAGTATGAAACAATTGATTTTGAAAGCATTTCTTTTCTCCTTTTTATACAGTTATGTCATCATTCCCACATAATTACCTTGAGTGTGAAATTACACATAATTCAAACAACATATGATATTCTAAAGGATTACTGTGAATCTGTGATTACTTAGCAATTTTAATTATCTATGATCAGCTTGCCAGAGATTCAAAATGCTCGAGGAATTGCAGATGTGTTGATGGAAATGCTAAATGCCGTGGATGCTAATAATCCTGAGGTAATATTTTCTAGCTATCTTTGAGCTTTGATTAATTTCTTGCTCGAAAAGCTTTAGAAGATAATTCTCATTTAAGTGTTGCTAAAAGAACATTTGTACTCCATTGTAAAAAAAAAAAAGTATATTTGTACTATTCAGGTTTTTAGTTTTGTTGTGCACGTACATATTTTCTTGATTCTTACTGCAACTAAAATGCCAATTTATTAGTCATCTTCTTGTTTTCACAACAGTCAATTCTGAATATTATGGCAGGGTCTGAAGGAAGAAGTGATTGTTGACCTTGTTGATCAGTGCCGTTCGTACCAAAAGCGTGTCATGCTTCTTGTGAATAATACTGCGTAAGTGATAAGTCTCAAACATGTTTGTTTTTAGTCTTCGTAGATTTGAAGCTGTTGATGGTTGTGGTTCTCTTTCTTTCAGAGATGAGGCGCTTCTGTTTCAGGGATTGTCACTGAATGATGATCTGCAGCGGGTACTTAGTCGGCATGATGATATGGTTAAAGGAACTACAACAGGAGTAAGAGGACCAGAATCTTCAGTTGTGCCACTAGTGAATGTGAACCATGAGGATGATGAATCGGAGGATGAATTTGCCCAACTAGCTCACAGGTGACAATTAGGGGATCTCTTCTCAGTTTTATAGTACTTATTATTGTTTTCATTACCCTATCTGATTTTGTTTCCACTGATGGTATAGTTGAGGCTATTAACTATTCATTGCTTGTAATTGAATCTGTGTGATAAAGGATATGAAGATGAAGATTAAGATTCTGTTTTCTGCTTATTTTCTTGTTTCTAATTCTCTTAGAAGAATTTGGTGAAATGCATTGCAGGTCATCCAGAGAAAATTCACAGGGACAGGGCCAGAGATCAGCCAACGAACCTGTGCGAGTCAGTCCATTTCTTCCTCCTCCACCTTCTCCGAAAAGGCCAATCACCACTGGTGCTGGCCTGGTTGATTATCTCAGTGGTGATGCCTATAAATCTGGAGGATCTGCTGCAACTTCAGAATCCACATCCTTTGCAGTTCCCGCTCATTCGGGCCCAAATTCCACCTCACGGTTGACTCCATTATCTCCCTCACCCCCTTCATCCCATTCCATAAACACAACTCCATCACCTTTGTTCACTGGAAAGCCTATTTACGATGAACCTGCTCCAAGAAGCAAATCCATTGATGAGCTGCCTCCAGCTCCTTGGGATGCTCAGGCCTCTGGAGGTTCGGTGTCTCCTGGTGGTTCTCAATCTCCTGTCAACCTTCCACCTCCACCGTCCAGGTATAATCAGAGACAGCAGTTTTTTGAGCAGCAAAACTTTTCAGGTGGTGCTGCTCAAACAAGTAGTGGATCCGGTTCGTCTTATGACAGTTTAGTGGGACAGACTCAGAATCTCTCTCTTAATTCGTCTACCCCAACAAAACAAGTAAAACAGGAAGATGCCCTTTTCAAAGACCTCGTTGATTTTGCGAAAGCCAAGTCATCTTCGTCAGCAAACCCTAATAGGTCATTTTGAGTTTGTGAATTTGTGCGTAGCAGTCAGTCCAGCTTCTGGACCATGTTCCTCACATACTTCAGATCATGAGATTGGCTGTTACTAAATAAATATTGGTAGGACCTTTTTGGGTTTTGGTTTATGTATGCTTGTTTAGCTGCTATATCCTTTTCTTTTTTCTTTTTTTGGTTACCATAGCTGGCTGAGCTCGTATATTTCGAGATGACCTTCGCATTGCATATAATTTAATATATTGATAACAGTCCGTGTATTTTCGAGATGACCTTCATTGCATTGTTTTTTGATGTCAGTCTGTCTTGAACTGTTGGCCATTCTCCTTGTTATCTTTCTCTTTTGTGTTAATATATATACATGCAATTACTTACTTCAGCGTGTATGAAAAACATCCAATTTTGTAGCTCTAAAAGATTGCCACATTTGATGATACATAAATGTGTCCCTATGTACATGGACTTGAGTACTTAAACATGTATGTATACAAGCAACACTTGGATCGAAGCGTGGATTCCCCGTCTCCCATACACCAACAGTCGAAGACTTCTATCAAGAGTCACCGACTCACCGGAGATTCGTAAATGCAGCATTTCCTGATAGAAGACATGCTGTCAACTGATTACCTTCAGCTACACAAGTCCAGCGGCACTTAAAAAAAAAAAAAAAACTATATATATATATATATATTTTTTTTAACGCAGACACAGCCCTACCCCATTCCACCTAGATATCCAAAGAAAGTCGAACTCAAGATCTTTCATAAGACAACCTTTGTCACGCCCCGATTTTCAAATCGATTAATAAGGCATTTTGCCCTTAATTACAATCAATTCGGAAACGTGACTACATGGAATATCAAATACAAATATGCACTAGAATTTTTTTCTTTTTAATTCAAGTACACAACACCAACTCCATGCCCAACATTGTAATTTCAAACTCAATACAAGAGTCGAATATTACATACCAAATATTTATATAATAAATTGATACATCAAAATATTACATAAATAAATCTTCAGAGTGCGAAGCATAAAATAGCGGAAGTCTTATAACCCAACAAAATATATGCAGCCTTGCATTACTCCTGGTTATCCTAACCTGCAGGTATAACCCCTACACCGTGGAATAGTGTACCGGGTTATATCAACAAACCCGGTCAGCTTACGAAGCTGGTATGAGTTAACTCAGTTTTACTCACCCTAAACCGTTTAACAAAATATACATATATAGTTTGTTTTAAACAAATATATGTAACTTATACTTTTCAAAAACAATTCAAATCCCGAAAATTCATATTATAAAATATACTGAACCTACGCGCCCCATATCACGTATTTTAACCCCACACGTCCCATAAACGTGTATGTTAATCCCAGGGTAATTCAGAATATTAAACAATATAAACTTTCCCCAAAATCATTTCCCAAAATTATGATTCTTTCTTTTTAAGAATCGTAAATCATAATAATAATTACTTCAATTTTTAAAGAAGTAAAAACTTCAAAATACAATTCAATATTGTTCAAGAATTGTAATTCAATAAATCAATGCTTCAATTATTTAAGAAGCAAATTCATATCATACTCACACAAAACCACAATCAACTTCAAATGATTAAAAGCGAGAATACCATTTTTCTTCTCCTTTTAATACATCAAGATAAAGCGAGAATACCATTTTTCTTCTCCTTTATTACATAAAGTATTCATCTTTGTTTTCAATGAATACATGGCTACACAGTCTAGAACTCTAACCTTCACCTTCTGGCTACACAGTCTAAAGCTCTAACCTTCACCATTGGCTACACAGTCTAGAGCTCTAACCTTCACCCATTGGCTACACAGTCTAAAGCTCTAACCTTCACCCATTGGCTACAAAAAACATTCGAGTAGGCAAACACAATATCATAATTTTTGAAATATTGTTTCCCACAAAATCCACCAATTAAAACAATAAAATGAATACTTTCAAATATTGTTTTAACACAAAATCACACATGCTGATATATCAAATTAAAACTGTATTTAATTTATATATCGCAAAATCATTTAAATAAATATAATTATTTATTTTCGTAAACAACACAATATGAATTAATATTCATATATAAAATATCGTGAGATTCACTCACCTCTAATTCCTGCTGCGTCTTCAAATAGTAACCAGGAATCGACAAGCACGAGCTACACTTCTCGTAAACACCTATGATTATGCAATATCCAATTAGCATAATACATTTCCAAAATAATCCAAATGTTCCTCAAATGTCTCCTACGACATCGGAACATTTAATCGAGACCATTTGACCAAAAGTCAACCATCGGTCAACGTGGGTCCCACGTCTACTATTCATCAACGGGTCCCACACAAAATCCGAAACTTCCAAAATCCAACAGCATGCTTATTTCTAGCATCCTAACATCATATCCAAAATTGGTGATGATCCAACGGTCGGATCATCACGGATCTAACGATCCATAACTATCGCTTAATTGATCATTGATCAAACGACCGAATTTGACAAAAGTCAAAACACGAAAGTTGTTCGTATCGACGAAACAAGCCAAACGGAGTAAAGAACTGCTCCCGGACCGACATGACGCGCCGCCGACGCGCCGCCGGAGGTGGCTGCCGGCCGCCGGTCAAGGTGGTCCGATGGCTACCAAATTTTACCAGTGTGTAGAACTCAACAAGCCCAACAAGTTTAGTAACTACCTCAAAGTCTGGATCGGAGCGGAAGTGGCCGGAATCGGCGTTGACTTTTTGAAAATCAAAAACTTCCCGAGCTCAATCCGCCGCCTACGGTGGTTTTCGGTAAAATCCAAGGGCACCATCGTGTTCCAGGGGTTGAGGGCTTCAAAACCCAGTGCATGAAGTGGTCCGGTGTGGCCGGAAAGTGACCGGACAACAAAGTGGCCGTCGGCCTCTCTTTCTTGCCGCGCGTGCGGCGTCACCTCGCCGGCGCTGGCAGCCAACCCGGGCGGGTTGTGCTCGCCGCCGGTGTCTGCTCCCAACGGCGGGGACGGTGAGGTGATGCGGTGCCCGGTGATGGGTCGCCGGAAAAATGCAGAGGGAGAGAGAGAACCGGGTAGAGAGAGAGTGATCGGGGAGGAGAGAGAAATTAATCCCCAAAAAAAATAGATTTTCTTGTTTTATAGAAAATCGTCCAATTTCCGAGGGCCATAACTCCTTCATACGATGTCCAATTCCGGTGAACCAAAATCCTACGAACTCGATTCGACGAGGTCTACAACTTTCATGAAGGAAGTTTTCCCAGATTCTCAACTGATAAAAAGTTACCTTAATTAACTTTGTGTAACTTATAATTACCGCCGTAATTAACGTTTTACGACGAAAACCTCTAAAAATATGAAATCGCACCATTTCACTTTAAATTTCACGAACTATTTTATAAAAATAGTATGGAAATTTTCGGGGTATTACAGTCTACCCTCCTTAAAGAAATTTCGTCCCGAAATTAGGACGCAGAGTACACCCAAAGTTATCACAACTTGATTCCAAAATCCAAAGTTTCATTGATCAATAACTTAGGTAGTACAATCAAACCACAACATAAACAACCACACAACTTCTGAAATACACTTATTACAAATCTTAAAATGCCTCGCAGGGCTTTAACTACCAGAAGCCATCCTTAAACCTCCAGTAATGACTTCGTGGATAAGAGGCCGGATGTCTCGGAATTCCATACATCATCAGCTGGTAGAAGTATGCTGCCTCCACGAAACACTTGCAAGTGTCGCAACATTCTCTAGCTGCATGCCTATCTCCATCCACGTCCCACATGTCCTGGCCAAAAGGACGCCAAAAACTTGACTCACCGCAAGTAAGACATTTACCAGCGGGCAGGAAAGCAGTAGTCGACGGAAAATACAATAAAAGATGCTCATGACAAAACTCAGCCTGATGCATCATCCGCTCGACTTCTTGTCTACAGTAGTAGATGTTCCATCCGCTTCTCCACCAGTCGAGGGCTTCACACAGTCGCTGCACCGTTTTCTGCTGCTCGGCTCGTGGTCCTAAAATCATCTTAATCATACATGCTGCATAAAATGCAACATGATGACCTACCACTGAACTGGGACGCGAACCATAGAATGTTCCTGGTTTGCATGCCGCATCGAAGTACTCCAGGGCTAAGGGTATGTTGGCCGCTTCCACGAGTACTCGTATTCCCATTCGGAACAGAGACTCCGGGTTCTTCGCTTCCCAGCATCGATTTGCGAAGATGCGCACCTGCCTGTCCGCTTCTATAGAGCCTGTGGGTCTGGATCCACCATCGAACCCATCCATGTCGATCGCCGCCAAAGTAGACCAGCTATCGGCATACTCCTTGAAGTCTTTCGAGACACAACGGAGTTCCATTGTGCTCTGCAGGGATGCGGTAGCAACCAACTGGAATATGTACTTCCAGATCTCCACCGGAAGTTCACTCCAATCAGTGTTCTTGGAACGCTTGCTGCACTCTCCCTTGTTCACCATTGTGTAAGAAAAAATTTTAGTCGAAGTGTTTGTTTGAAATCAGATATGAGGTGAGTAACACAACTCCTTATCCCATGTATTTAAGACAAAATTTTCCACCGTAAGGAAAACATTCTTTAATGCGAGTGCGGTGCACTCAGCAACCACTAAGAATAATTATTGCTCATATCTGTCTCAATTACTCAAAAGTATCGCCCACGATACAAGATTCCGCGAGATTAAATCAACAAAAACTCAGTCTTCCACTAACACCGGTCATAATGACTCATTACTTTAACTTTCGCATAATTAATTCCTCAAAAGATGCGAGGTCTCACAAGAGTGGAACTGTATGTGGAAAATCAGTGCATCGGGGAAAAAAAATCTTCCACGATCTCCAAGGGCTCCGACAATTAGCTGTAAATCAGCCACTCACCTTTGCTTTTGAATTTTTCAAATCCTCCACCAACAATAAATATACCCTTACGCATCCACTAACAGATACTTTCCATTAGTGCCATAACTTCCTTTCTCTTTCAAAGAGGACTTCTTCACTCCACTTCTCAGAAATTTCACCAACTCAAACATGTCACGCAAAGTGAATTCGTTCAGTGAATTACTTCAATCTGATCCCTCTGAAAGCCAATTCTTTGAGGGCTTAGATGAAATAATTTCACCAGCAATCGAATTCGACAACGATATCGACATGCTAGACATGCTTCTAGCAGAAGACGAAACCATTGAAGTAGCCCCAAGTCCACAAGTATCATCTCCACAAGCTGAACCTAGTTCATCCAAACGTATTCCACTGAGGAAGAGCTTCACCAAATACCAAGTCCAAGCATTGAAGGACTTCGTCGAGGCTTTTCCACAGCCAACTGTTCAACAACGACAAGATTTGGGTGACCAAATAAGGTTAACGTTTGCACAAGTCTCTGCGTGGGTGATAAAGCATCGACCCAAAACGCCTGCCCAAACAACTCGTCAACAAAATTTTCTGCTGAGACAGCAAATCAATGAGCTTCAAGCTCAACTTAGCCAGTACCAAGCAGCATTCAACAGAATCAACTGCAACCACTGTGGAAAACGAGTTACTCCCAATAGTGAGCTACTAAAAGGGATTGAAGAGACTACCCTACAACCTCAGACTCTTCCAATTCCTGCAGTCATCGGTCCAAGGGAAAAGTCTCACATGAGGAGGGATATTCAAAAGTGTATGTCGATCCCACATCACTCTTCTTCTACACAACAACCATCAGACAACATCAACCGTTCAGAACCTGAAGAAGCATCTGCCGTGGCAGAAGCATCTGTCGTGGCAGACACAACTAAGATTTCTGAAATCATTGTGTCGGTCAGAGATGAGCTAATCATCATGGCATCTGCTGATGCGCCACTGTGGATCTCTGCACTCAAATCCAGCTCTGCCACGCTTCATGAGTTCCTAAATGAAGCAGAGTACAAGAGAATCTTCACTAACGGTATTGATCTTACTCCCACTAACTTCCAAACCGAAGCTTCTCGCTACACAGCCATTATTCCCCTCAGTCCTGTCGTACTCGTGAATCTCTTCATGGATGTGGACCAATGGTCCACCATATTCGGTAGCATCATTTCAAGGGCGAGTATCCTTGATGTCTTGTCATCAGGGACTACTGAAAGCTACCACGACACCATCCAAGTCATGACTGCTGAATTTCAGGTGACCAGTCCATCTGTCTCCACTCGTGTAACTCACTTTGTTCGCTATTGCCAACGACAAACAGAACAAAGTTGGGCAATAATTGACGTCTCTGTGGACGGTTTAAGCTCAAATCTGGGTCCACACCCAAGATCTCAATGCAAGAAGCGTCCATCCGGATGCTTAATCCAAGATTTGTTCAACGGCAGCTCTCGTGTCGTATGGGTGGAACATGTTGATGTACAGGATCAAATCATGCACCAAACATACCGAACGCTAGTGGAGTCAGGCTTAGCCTTCGGAGCAAGGCGATGGGTAGAAATACTTCAGAGGCAAGCGGAAAGGTTAAATTATTCCGCGGCTGACACTTATCCACCTCAAGACTTTTGTGTCATACCATCTGTGGAAGGAAGAAGAAACATGTTGCAGATGGCATGCAGAATAGTGACAGACTTTTGCACAGACATCGGCAACTCTACTGCTCATGAATGGAAGGTAGCTGAACAAACCAAGTTCAGGGGTTCAGGGATAAGAGTCTCCACCAACAAAATCTGGAACAGGCTGAATAAGCCTCATGGTCTCACTCGAACTGCATCTGCAATAATCCAGCATCATGTCTCTCACAGAAAGCTCTTTGACTTCTTCATTGACGTACAAACTCGGAACCAATGGGACCATCTAGCATTGGAAAAAGAAGTACAGGAGATTGCACATATCACAACTGGTCATGATCCACGCAATTGTGTCTCCTTGTTGCAAATGCACAACACCTATATACTCCAAGAAAGTTGTACTGATTCAACAGGGTCATACGTGATTTATGCCCCTATTAGTCAGTCAACGGTGCAGAAGTTAATAGGCGGTTGTGAGTTAGGTACAATTGTATTCCTAACTTCGGGTTTTTCAATTCTACCAGATATGCCTACTGCTGGAAGAACAGAAGGGATCTCAGACAATCCATACATTGGTTGTCTAGTAACGGTAGCAACACAGATCTCTACTGAGTTACTGAAGAACAAGAAAGGGTCAGTGGATCAAGTCTGTCGTTTGATCCAGGGTACGGTTGAGAGAATTAGAAATGTAGCCATGTAAGACTATCAATTTCGGAATTGTAATTTGTACTTTATATTCTTAACAACACAACAGCACTGAAGAGCACATGATGGGGATCCGCCGCGGTCGGGCCATCACTCGATAAATACTGTGTGCTATTAAGCATACGAAGTAACCATCACTTGAATGAATCTAAGAACCTAACGTCAAACCCTAAACCGATCCTAAGCTCTAAACCCTAACTTCACTTCACAATTCTAAAACTCGTTTCATCTCCGTAGAGCGTTCCATTGCTCAATCACTTCCTTAGAGCATTGTTTTGCTCTGATACCAATCTGTCACGCCCCGATTTTCAAATCGATTAATAAGGCATTTTGCCCTTAATTACAATCAATTCGGAAACGTGACTACATGGAATATCAAATACAAATATGCACTAGAATTTTTTTCTTTTTAATTCAAGTACACAACACCAACTCCATGCCCAACATTGTAATTTCAAACTCAATACAAGAGTCGAATATTACATACCAAATATTTATATAATAAATTGATACATCAAAATATTACATAAATAAATCTTCAGAGTGCGAAGCATAAAATAGCGGAAGTCTTATAACCCAACAAAATATATGCAGCCTTGCATTACTCCTGGTTATCCTAACCTGCAGGTATAACCCCTACACCGTGGAATAGTGTACCGGGTTATATCAACAAACCCGGTCAGCTTACGAAGCTGGTATGAGTTAACTCAGTTTTACTCACCCTAAACCGTTTAACAAAATATACATATATAGTTTGTTTTAAACAAATATATGTAACTTATACTTTTCAAAAACAATTCAAATCCCGAAAATTCATATTATAAAATATACTGAACCTACGCGCCCCATATCACGTATTTTAACCCCACACGTCCCATAAACGTGTATGTTAATCCCAGGGTAATTCAGAATATTAAACAATATAAACTTTCCCCAAAATCATTTCCCAAAATTATGATTCTTTCTTTTTAAGAATCGTAAATCATAATAATAATTACTTCAATTTTTAAAGAAGTAAAAACTTCAAAATACAATTCAATATTGTTCAAGAATTGTAATTCAATAAATCAATGCTTCAATTATTTAAGAAGCAAATTCATATCATACTCACACAAAACCACAATCAACTTCAAATGATTAAAAGCGAGAATACCATTTTTCTTCTCCTTTTAATACATCAAGATAAAGCGAGAATACCATTTTTCTTCTCCTTTATTACATAAAGTATTCATCTTTGTTTTCAATGAATACATGGCTACACAGTCTAGAACTCTAACCTTCACCTTCTGGCTACACAGTCTAAAGCTCTAACCTTCACCATTGGCTACACAGTCTAGAGCTCTAACCTTCACCCATTGGCTACACAGTCTAAAGCTCTAACCTTCACCCATTGGCTACAAAAAACATTCGAGTAGGCAAACACAATATCATAATTTTTGAAATATTGTTTCCCACAAAATCCACCAATTAAAACAATAAAATGAATACTTTCAAATATTGTTTTAACACAAAATCACACATGCTGATATATCAAATTAAAACTGTATTTAATTTATATATCGCAAAATCATTTAAATAAATATAATTATTTATTTTCGTAAACAACACAATATGAATTAATATTCATATATAAAATATCGTGAGATTCACTCACCTCTAATTCCTGCTGCGTCTTCAAATAGTAACCAGGAATCGACAAGCACGAGCTACACTTCTCGTAAACACCTATGATTATGCAATATCCAATTAGCATAATACATTTCCAAAATAATCCAAATGTTCCTCAAATGTCTCCTACGACATCGGAACATTTAATCGAGACCATTTGACCAAAAGTCAACCATCGGTCAACGTGGGTCCCACGTCTACTATTCATCAACGGGTCCCACACAAAATCCGAAACTTCCAAAATCCAACAGCATGCTTATTTCTAGCATCCTAACATCATATCCAAAATTGGTGATGATCCAACGGTCGGATCATCACGGATCTAACGATCCATAACTATCGCTTAATTGATCATTGATCAAACGACCGAATTTGACAAAAGTCAAAACACGAAAGTTGTTCGTATCGACGAAACAAGCCAAACGGAGTAAAGAACTGCTCCCGGACCGACATGACGCGCCGCCGACGCGCCGCCGGAGGTGGCTGCCGGCCGCCGGTCAAGGTGGTCCGATGGCTACCAAATTTTACCAGTGTGTAGAACTCAACAAGCCCAACAAGTTTAGTAACTACCTCAAAGTCTGGATCGGAGCGGAAGTGGCCGGAATCGGCGTTGACTTTTTGAAAATCAAAAACTTCCCGAGCTCAATCCGCCGCCTACGGTGGTTTTCGGTAAAATCCAAGGGCACCATCGTGTTCCAGGGGTTGAGGGCTTCAAAACCCAGTGCATGAAGTGGTCCGGTGTGGCCGGAAAGTGACCGGACAACAAAGTGGCCGTCGGCCTCTCTTTCTTGCCGCGCGTGCGGCGTCACCTCGCCGGCGCTGGCAGCCAACCCGGGCGGGTTGTGCTCGCCGCCGGTGTCTGCTCCCAACGGCGGGGACGGTGAGGTGATGCGGTGCCCGGTGATGGGTCGCCGGAAAAATGCAGAGGGAGAGAGAGAACCGGGTAGAGAGAGAGTGATCGGGGAGGAGAGAGAAATTAATCCCCAAAAAAAATAGATTTTCTTGTTTTATAGAAAATCGTCCAATTTCCGAGGGCCATAACTCCTTCATACGATGTCCAATTCCGGTGAACCAAAATCCTACGAACTCGATTCGACGAGGTCTACAACTTTCATGAAGGAAGTTTTCCCAGATTCTCAACTGATAAAAAGTTACCTTAATTAACTTTGTGTAACTTATAATTACCGCCGTAATTAACGTTTTACGACGAAAACCTCTAAAAATATGAAATCGCACCATTTCACTTTAAATTTCACGAACTATTTTATAAAAATAGTATGGAAATTTTCGGGGTATTACAACCTTGGTGTCAAATCACTACACCAACCATCTCGGATAAGTCCAGCGACACTTGTAAGAACTGGAAGTAAAAGAGGTCGGTTATCTCTATGATGAGTAACTGTTACTAATTATTCTAGTCGACAAGTACATATTATTGTGACGTCGTTATCTTTTACGTTTAGAGAATGACATTTATTTGGTTGAAATGCTGGTAGACTATTTGCAGCCAAAGAGGTATTTGATTGTCTTAGATGATGTGTGGGATATAAATATTCGGGAACAAAATAGCACTCCATATGGAATATGTAGTCTTTCTTATTAGGGGAAAAACCTTCATATGGTACCTGAACTATCACCAAATGCAATTTTTGGTACTTGAACTTTCATAAAGAACCTGGTGGTACCTGAACTATTCCTCCGTTTGCCATTATAATACATACTGTTAAATATTCCGTTAAGTGCTTATGTGATATGAGTAATACAATCATTTCATATATTTTCAATTTTCAAAATAAATTATACAAAAAAGAAGAAGATAATTTATCCACAATTCAAGACTAAAAATGAGAAAAATTATTTTTATTTTTATAATATAATTTATTGCCAATTTTTATGTTTTTAATATAATTTATTACCATGTAGATGGTTTTATTATTAATTAAAAAAATAAAAATAAACTATATTAAAAAAGTAATTTAAATTTTTATTATATTAAAAAATAATAATAATTTATTTTGATTTTAAAATTTAATAATAAAACCACCTACATGGCATCTTTAATCCTGAATATTTGAGAATAAAAATAATTTTTGCATCTTTAATCTTGAATGTTTGGGGATAAAAACTCTAATTTGATTATATTAATATAATTTTTTTTGCATAATTTTTTTTATTTTTAAATTTAATAGTAAAAAACCTTTAATGACTGTTTTGCCCATACTCTAGTCACCAAATTACAAGTTTTACCCATGTCACATAAGCACTTAACGAAATATTTAACGGTAGGTACTATAATGGCAAACGGAGGAATAGTTCAGGTACCACCAGATTCTTTATGAAAGTTCAGGTACTAAAAATTGCATTTGGTAATAGTTCAGGTACCATATGAGGATTTTTCTCTTCATATTAGTTACAACTCCAAAGATCCACATTTTTATTTCCCACTTGGAACTTCCATTTGCAAAAGTAGAACTTGATCATGATGATCCATTAGGATCCATTTTGAAAAAAAAGAAGAGTAAAGTTAAATTTAACTCATTGAACTATTATGCATGCTGGGCCGTATGTATACCTTCAAATTTATAGTCGACTGTTGTATTGCTAAAATGACGGTTTGGAGAGATTGTCTGAAGTGTTTATGGTCCTACCTCCAATTCTTCAATTTAGACAAAAAAATGAAGCCCATGGTGGTGGGCAATTATATCAGATTCGTTCTACACATGGTTTTATTTTATTTTAAAATGTGTGGATTTTTACGGTGTAATTTAATTCAATGATAAGAACGTTTATTGTTTATATTTTTATGCAAGAGTTATTTATGTCAAGAAAAATACTTGAGATCTCAAATTTACATCCTAAGCTTGGGAGAAGATCTTCAGTATGGCCTCCCTGCCATGTGGATTGTAGAGCAGAACAATGGGAGCACATGCTTTGAGTATTTCTCCCAATAAAGATAGGGGCTTCTACGGTAGATAAATAGTGGTTTTTGATTGCTCTGCCCTACCATTCACATGGCAAAGAGGCCCAGATGCCACATCATTTCTTATATCATCTCTTTGAGCCTTGAAGTGTTTACACGTTTTCAAACAACTGAACATACCTATTAGAGCTAGGATGTTGCAAATTTGACATTGGCCATAGACTTTCAAGGAGGCAAACAAGCATGATGTTTTGGAAAAAGTTAATAGAAATTGTGCTTGGCTTCCTCCTCCAGTTGGTATGTATAAGCTCAACAATGACGGGGCTTTAGACCATAGGAGAGGAAGAAGAGGTTTTGGAAATGTTATTCGAAACGACAAAGGGGAGCTTATGTAGCAGTGATATGGCGTCTACTACATTATCTGAGATCTGAATTTGGTATAAAGTTTTGAAATCTGTAGCACTCCTCTACAAAAGAACAAAAAAAAAAGTCTATTTCAATTTCATATGTGTAAGTGAGACGACCTAGAATAGGTTGCCCAGTTGCCCTCGATCCACATCTAAGTGAGGTCGTCCACTCTTTAAACTCCGCACATATGTACATAATTCACTTTTCTTCAAAAGAGGATGTCGTCTAGCTAGCTCCATAAATATTAGATAGGCATGTACAACTTTTCATTCTTTAACCTCTCATAATTAACATGCCAATTCCGCTGAATTTGTATGATCGAGCTTGATGCATGAATCAGGAGCTCAATTATTTGAAACTCAAATTTCCAGGGTTGACTTGGCTTGTACCAATCCTTGGGTCAGACAGAATCTCAATCATAAACTGTTAAAGGACCCCATTATTATTTTTTCTTTGAGTCGTGTCTTTCTTCTAAAGTTCTAATGATTTCTACCGACATAGAAATTTTGGTTATTTCCTCGTAGCTTTGGTGCTGTATATGTAATGTACCGACAGTTGCGGTTGCCCATGACTAGAAGTAAGACAACGAATGAATTCAGAAAATTTATATAATACATGCATGTATGACTTCCATGTAATTATCATTTTTAATGAAGATTTTATTTATCATAACAAAGACTTTTTTTACTTAGCACTACCGCTTTGATAACGCATGAATTGTTATTAAGGTAAAATGTTAGGTCAAAAACAACATGTGTCACATCCCTTACTGATGAGGAATTAATCATAATTAATCTTGACCTATATAATTGCATGGAGGACCACTTGTAAGTTTCTTTCTTTGAATTATCGTTGTCTTCGATCCCACACGGTTTTGTTTCCGGCCAGGTACTGATTGACTTGTATATATGTTAGGGCAACTACATTGTGAAAAGAATCTTAGCATCATCATTCACTAACGTACGTACTATTCTTTGAGTCTTTATCAATGGTGGTTGATCATAGATAGAGTACGTTGCAGGCTTCTCCTTCGGCCAAACCCTAGTTTGGTTTTATTACGATTGGTCAATCCCCCGATATGGTTGAGATTACGCGTAGATCTTCTTGACCAAACACGTTCTGGCTGGAAGAACCGAAGAATACGGCGAGGTTGAGAGGAGGGGGATTGTGACGAATTTTCAAGGTAACATCTTGCTCTTTCTCAAGGTTGTATAAAGTTTCCTAGTCATTCCTTAAAGTAGTGGTGTGTTCTTGACCAAAAAAATCATTCATGCATGCATGCAACAAAATAAGTCAATAAAAATTGTTTAAACAATTTAGTATGTATCAAATTTTTTTTAGCTATTTAATATCTTTTTTACTGTGGACGATCCTTGAAGCAATTTAAGAAACAGACTACATGCTCATCAATTGAAAAATATTATGTGTATGTATAGATTTATATTAGGGTTATTTATTATTGAGGATACATAAGGTTTTTTTCTTTTGGTAAAGTAAAGAGAAATGATGCTAGTTGCTTGGTATGTACAGTACTCGTGATTAATAATTGTATCCCCAAATTTGTCCTGCTGGAATTAATTTTGTCACATCCGTTGGAAATTTGAAATTCAACATTGGGGGCTAGCTAGGTTTCTTGGAAATGATTTTCCAGTTAATGCGCCATGAATGGCATCAATAGATTGTGACTCCCTGGAAAAAACAAAAACAAAAAAAAGGATGTGGGACAATATGCTTATGATGCCTAAACCCATGAAAGGGTTTTTGATGTGGGACAAGATGTGGATCAATTTAGATGAAAAAAAAATTGAAACAAAATTAAGATGAGTGATGGAAAAGATTTCTTGTCGCTAAAAAAGATAATAGATTGTTTTAAGTCTTTCGGATGGCTCGAACAAAAGCTGGTTAAATTGAAAATTCATGTTGGTATAACTTTAGGTTGCAATGTGAGTTTCGGGCTTATAATATGTCAATTCAAAGGAAATCATGATGAGTAGTAGAACACTGACGAAAGTGATTACCTTCATATTTTTGCCAAATAAGTTCATTTACGAAATCCAATTTGATATTTAAGGTTTTAGGGAACTAGAATTTTTATGTACTTTCATATTTATTAATTTGAATTTTGTTTTGGATTTCTTTCTTGATAAAAGAGTTATTAGGACTTTTTATTTAGGTCAAATTAGGGCTTTGGTCTCTATATATATGGACTCCCTGGAAAAAAAAAGAAAAAAAAAAGCTTGTGACATGTAATTGTTGTCTACATAAAATTGTTTGTAATTCTGTATTGTGTCGAATCACATTTTTATTCTAAAACATTGGGTTAGTAGTGTTATAAAAATTTCCATCCATTAATCCATTATGTGTTACAAACAGAGGCATATGGTTCAAAATTCAACGAACTTAATATTGAGTACAAGTTCATCTCATTTTGATTTGGTTTGTATGACGGTCTTGAATATCCATGGAACTTGAAAAATACCTTGATTCATGTTGATTAGTAGCTTGGAATGTCCTTCCACTTGAGGACATCTAAACTGAAGTCTTTAAGCCAAAGTCTTTAAGCCCCGGGGTAATTCACTTGAAAAAAATATGCTGATCTTGAACTCGATATTAAGCTTGTTGGTAAAAATGAGCTAAGTTGTAATTCTTTATCGTATATGTTCTCTTATTATGTGACAGTTAATCTGGCACTGCATTATCTGAAATAAGAAATTCATGATCTAGCAAGAACTCCAATATCTCATCCTTCCAGTATATTGCCAACCTTTATACACCCTCCATTTGATTTAGAGTTTTTGTACTAGAAGTGTCTGAACTCTTTTGTACCGGTTAGAATGATACTGAACAATTAAAAACAATCAATGTGATACCTTGATTCAAAAATTTCGTATCAACGTGATACTTCTGTTAGTAATCAGTTAAATATAAGGACATATCAGTTATTTCACGTATCAAGATTTATCGAATGAATTTTATTCAATTCATCCAATATGAACCCACCATTAGATTTAACATGATACTTCCGTTATTGGTAAGTTAAATATGAGCCCACCATTAGATGCACGTACTCAACCCCAATTCTCCAATAAAGATACAAACTTGTTCATCTATTCTCATAAAAAAGGAGAACACAAAATTTATTGAATGAATGTTATTCTATTCATCGACTTCACCAACAAATCACATAAAAAACAAAGCCCTTTAGAGGAAAAATTCAAGGTACCCCAAAAAGCAAAACAGAATGAGAAATTATAGAAGGTGATGTATGATATGGCCATATGGGTTTGTGGGGATGTAGTTGATTTTCCAAAGTGTGGGGTGGGAGTCAATGAGTCATTAATAAAATGGTAAAGATTGTGGTGAAAGCCAAGAGAACAGGAGGTACCCGGAAAGAGAAATGTGCACATGTAATCGGGTTTACTGCTAGAAAGAAGAAGAAAGAAAAATCAAAGGAAAAGAAAGAAAAACAAAGAAAAAGAGAAGAAAGAAATAATGAAAAGCACCTTGTATAAAAGAACTGGTAAACACCTTGTATAAATTAAAGCACATGATTCTTTCCATGTTACTAGCTATACGGCAATCGAATTTGCAGAAGGATACATATTTAAAAGATGGCCATGGCTTCAGCTGGAGTAGATCTTTTGCTGGGCAAAATAGTATCATTTCTTGACGACGAGGTGTCACTATTAGGAGGAGTTCATGATGAACTTGAAGAAATCAAGCGCGAGCTTCTAACCATGAAAACCTTGTTGGAGGATGCAGAAAGAAAGGGTGTTCTCAGTGAAGAACAGAAAACATGGGTGGCAACTATGAGGGACGTATCTGTCGACATTGAAGACTTCATCGACGAGTTCACCTACCACATCAACAAGCAGAGAAGTTGGACTCCATTCACAAGAACGTTCTTTCAATCCATTCGCTTCCCCAAGAATCTTTGGGAGAGGCATCGGATTGCCACAAAGTTGCAGAAGATCATCAAAATTATCAAAGCCATTCCCGAAAGAAGCCAATGGTATGGAGATAATCGTATAGAAGGTGTGTCTTATTCTCATTATGATCCCGATCGGCTGAGAATTTTAAGGGATTCCTCTCTTTTCCTTCAAGATGATGAAGTGGTGGGAATCATAGATGCTAAAGAGCAGTTGGTTACAATGTTGTTGTCTTCACAACCTCAAAGAAGTGTGATTTCAGTGGTTGGGATGGGGGGCTCCGGCAAGACTACCTTAGTTGCAAAGACCTTCAACGGCGAAACTGTAAAGGAACATTTCGATTGCTGTGCATGGATTACTGTCTCACAAACTTACACAGTTGAAGATCTACTCCGAGTCATCATGAAGGATCTTTTCCGAGCAGCAAAGGAACATATTCCAGCAGACTTGGGCGACATGAGTTATTCACATTTGGTGGAGATGCTCGCCCGATATTTGAAGGAAAAGAGGTACGTGATCGTCTTCGATGATGTGTGGGATATCAATCTTTGGCGACAAATAAGTGCAGCACTTCCAGATGGAATGCATGGGAGCCGGGTCATGCTTACAACTCGGAAAGAAGACATTGCCTCTTTTCCATTTGGGGTTGGAAGTTATGTTCACCATGTTCAGCCTCTTAACAAGAGAGAGGCTTGGCAACTTTTTTCCATGAAAGCATTCTACAGTTTTCCTAATTGCTGTTGTCCACCTGAACTCGAACCTATAGCTAGGGATCTTGTTGAAAAATGTGAAGGCTTACCTCTAGGAATTGTTGCTCTGGGTGCTCTCATGTCAACCAAAAGTGTTTTGTCCGAGTGGAGGAAGGTTTACGGCAACTTGAACTGGGAGCTAAGCAACAATCCGACGCTCGAAGTAGTGAAGAGCATCTTATTGCTAAGCTTCAATGATTTACCATATCCGCTCAAACATTGCTTCCTGTATTGCTGTGTTTTCCCTGAAGATTACGTGATCCAGTGTAGAAGGCTCATTAGACTGTGGATAGCGGAGGGGTTTGTGGAAGAAGTTAGAGGTGCTAAGCCAGAAGAGATAGGTGAGAGCTACATGGAAGAACTCACGTGTCGATGCATGCTTCAAGTTGTTGAGAGGGAACCAAATGGAAGAGTCGAAACATTTAGGATGCATGATCTTCTACGAGAACTATGTATTTCAATTTCGGAAGCTGAGACATTTTGTACCATACACAATGACCAAGAACCAACTAAAGAGAGCAAGGCTCGCCGCGTGTCAATGCAAGCAAATTCTCGAGCATTGAAAAATCGAAGTGGCATTTCAAAGGTTCGGAGCTTCTTTATGTTTGCTATTTTTTCATTGAATAATCTGCCATCTGGTTTCCAACTGTTGAGGATATTAGATCTTGAAGATGTTCCAATTGTTAAGTTGCCCGATGACATAGTGAATTGCTTTAACTTGAAGTATTTAAATCTGAGAAGCACAAAAGTTAAAGAGCTTCCCGAAGACATTGGGAAACTCAGCAACTTAGAAATGCTAAACATAAGCAATTCCAAGATTAGATTGCTTCCGGTTGGGATTTTGAAGTTACAGAGGCTACGCCTTCTCTTGATGTTACATTTTAATGAGCAAAAGCTGCGTTCTTTTGATTGCCTTGACGGCCGCACACAAGCTCCACCGGGCATTTGTAAGCTAAAGAGCTTACAAGTTCTAGATACGGTCCAGGTGGGAGGCGACCTAATCAAACAACTCCAGTCCATGACCCAACTCACAAGACTGGGCTTAGCAAATGTGAGTGAAGCTGATGAAGAAGATCTAAGCAAGGCGATCGAAAGCATGAAACTCATTGAGCAGTTGAATGTAATGGCAACCGATGAGAACGAGTTGTTGCGCTTGGACGCATTACCGGAGGGTCCTCCTTTACTCAACACACTTTTTATAACCGGAAAATTGCAGAGGCTTCCACATTGGTTTCCTTCTCTTCATAGCCTTTCGTACTTGGCTTTGATTTGGTCCAGATTGGAACAAGATTTTCTTCCTTGCATCCAAGAGCTGCCAAATTTGACAAAGCTTTGGTTGATTAATACATACGTGGGAAACAAGATGGTCTTTCGCAATGGATTCCCAAAGCTCAAAGAATTGTTTCTACTCAACTTTTCTCACTTGTCTGTGATCATCATAGAGAAGGGGGCGATGCCAGCATTAACAACACTGGATATTTGGGAATGCATGGAGTTAAAGCAACTTCCTCAGGGCATCGAACATCTTACAAATCTGAAACAATCGACTTTTCTAGGTGTTCCCAATGAGCTCATAGAGTGCATACGAGGAGAAGGAATCGATCATTCAAAGATTAAGCACATTACCGACATTGGTTATCGCCACAAAACTAAATTTGGGTGGTCTCATGGAAGAAAGCGATGATCTCCTCTACAACAAGGTACTGTCAACTTCTTGTTTAACATGTATGTAGAGGCTCTCTCTGGTAAGGTTAACCTCACTGTCTATGTTATTCCTTCTCTAACTAATTGTATAATCTTTTATATGTAGGTGACTACTAGGAGCTCATCAATTGTATAATCTTGCAAGGTCGCTCACTTTGGATTGGTTCCAGTTCACCATGATCAAATAAAAGCAAATTGTTACAAATGAAGTCCAGTTAGCTAGTGAGATCGATCAGGTGAAGACTTCATACATCATTAGCTCATCAGGGTCGCTCACTTTGGAAATGTAATTTTAGTAATTCTTCTATAAAGGAATGATTGGTACAAGCAAATGCCTCTAAAAGATTTTAATTAAGCTCGAGAGAAAGGTCCTTTTCAATGAAAATGTTAGAATTAGTACTGTTAGAAATAGTGGGTTGATAGCACTGTTAGAATTGGTGCTCTGAAATGGCACAACCATGCCTGATGATGCCTCTGCAAAATCCACTTTACCTATTACTGCTGCTGTAATGGCAGTTGGGTCAGCTGGGTTTCTGTTGTATCATGCCTCTGCTACTAAGCGCTGGGAGAAAGAGGCTTATAGAAGAGAGAATTAAGTTCTCGATGAAGCAACAGAAACTTGATTTGAAACGCGAGCAACAGGAGTTGCTTAAAGAGATCAATAAGTCTGTGTCTGCAGTTATATGCGATATCAAGAATCTGCTGAAGCCCTGAATTAGCATTAGCAGGTCTGAGTCGATTGTGTGGCTGAGATAAATTAGAAGTGAGCGACTTGAACCATAGGAGATATTAATCTCAACGGTAGTGTTGAAAGAGACATGTAGGTTATCTTACGATTGTAGTGTTGAAAGGGTGTTGATAAAAGTTAAAACTCCATGAAATTAACAAGCCTATCTCTCAAAAACTTGCATTTGCATTTATTTCGTTTTCTAGTTTATTGTCATGAAAAATAAAATGAACTTTAGAAATCTGCAATGAGAACGTTTGCTTATCAAAAAAAAAAAGAAAAAAGAATTGGTGCTCTGATAGCACTGTTAGAATTTAGAGGGTTTAGTAGGTGTTTTGGGAGTACTAGTGTTTAGGAGTAGTGATGGGATTAGGACAAGCTAGTAGGACAAGTTGTTTTAGAATGAAGGAGAAGGAATTTAGTAGGACAAGGTAATTTGAAATAGATTGAGGAGAGGAAATGTTGAAAACAGAGGAGGTTACTTGATGGAATAGCTTTGATGAGCTTTCCACACTTGATTACATGAGTAAATACATATTTATAGAATTTCTTAACCAACTACACCACCGACATAGCTTGTGGTTAATTGTTCCACATGCTATTTCATACTTTTAGTCATTTCTACTCTTTTCATGTTACATGATAACTCTAGATAAAACTTTCATCAATGTTATAGATTTATCTAGTAGTTCTAGACTTCTCTAGGTTGATGTAGTTAGTGTAGAATTCTCCATAAATGTGCATTACTTTTTAACAAAAACTGATATAAGACATTTGTAAGATATGCCGACTGCTGAAAATTTTGGGACTCTGATTTTCTAGAAAACTGTTCGGACATACATTTAGTTATAATAGTTTGTACGATAAGGTAAAACCATTCGGATTTTTTTGGCAAAGCGCATGGTTACTTGTAGGCAATAAGTGTTGCTAATTCTGGACTTGATGCTCTTGGGCTTGATTTTTAAGAACCAAATTGCTATAAAAAGTTTTAACTTTTAACTTTTAACTTAGTCCGACAAAAGAATAAAAAATTTATTTTTAATGCTAATTTATGAGATTGGCCGGTTCTAGTAATAAAGGAGATCTCATAAAATATTAAAAAATTACTAGATCACTAAACCCTAAAGTCTAAACCCTAAATGCTAAATCACTAGATCCTAATTATAAAGTCTCAACGCTAAATCACTAGATCTTAAACTCTAATCATAGTATTGAATTGATATTCGAGCTCCCATGCACTTTTTTGTTCATATTTCCATTTTCCCTGCATGGCCAAAGTAACCGTGTTGCCTGTTGTTTAGTCAAATTTTCTTGGTGTGCATGCTAACAAATTTTTCTTGGTGCTGTGGTTGGGATACCTGTGACCGGATCCGGACCTAAATACATAGATGTCATTTTATGTGATTTTGTTGTAAAGGCGTTGCAAGAAGCCATAGTTCCTAATTTATTTATTTGACCTTTTGTAACTACTTCTAGGAACCGTATTTTGTTCTAAAACAGTGCTATGACCTATAGTCGAATTTAAAATTACTTAAATAGTATCTTCTTTTGTTATGCTCTAGTGTGGTGGTCATTATGTGTAATTTCGTTCATTATTAATAAAATTGACGTTCTCTTTTTGCCAAAAAAAAATTTGAATAGAAAGTTGTCCTCATGGTATCGAATTTTGGATTGTATTAATCTCAATTGGATAGTTGCAACCCACAATTCCGAAATTTAAAAATAGAATGGTAGTTTATTTGGATTCTACCAACACACGTAAATTATGTGGTTGCTGATTTGGATTATACGTACCAATCTACATTGGACAATATCTTGTCTTTCAACGGATAAAATGAAATCCATAATGTTGCAGTCTAAAAAGTCTAGAAACTCGAGGACTTTTATGTAACATCCCCTTGGAGTTGCACAAAATTTGTTCACATATTTTACAATAGAAGTAAGAGGACCAGAATCTTCAGTTGTGCCACTTGTGAATGTGAACCATGAGGATGATGAATCGGAGGATGAATTTGCCCAACTAGCTCACAGGTGGCAACTATAGGATCTCTTCTTCGTTTTATAGTACTTATCATTGTTTGCGCTACCCTATCTATATGTGAAGTATATAATTCAGGCTTTTAACTATTCATTGCCTGTTATTGAATGTGTGTGATAAATGATACCCAACAATTAAAAAGTGTCAATGTGGTACCTGGATTCTAAATTTCTTATCAACCTCATACCTCCGTTAAATTTTATGTTAGTTAAGTTAAAAAAAGCACGTGACCATCACGTGGGGTATTAATTAGTCCGGTCTCTCCCTCTATGGGTTATCTTCTCCTCCTTTCTTTTTCTTTCTATATCTCTTATGTTTGTTATGTTCTGGACACCCAAAAAGGTGAAGCGCGAGCTCGAGATCGAGGCAAGAGAGCACGACGATGGCTGAGAGGCTACCTGTAGTGGGATTTACCAGTCAAGCAATTTTGATGCAAAAGATGAAGCACCCAATGAGCTAGCAGAGGCTAATCAAGAACCGAGATAAAGCAAAGATGAAACAAAATTACCACTGTATACGATGAACCCATAACCATGATTGAGACGAAGCGGACGCAATAGACACGCGAGCTTACTGGCGTTGACAATAGGAACTAGATAAAGAATACCAGACGGAGACGAAGTCTCGGCGAAGCAGCGGAAGCAAATCAAATCAAGAACAAGAAAGCCTCAAATCGAATTACAGACGCAGCCCCAAAAAATTGCAGATGAAACCCAGAAAAAGATCGAATCAAGATGCGTGAGCAAAATGGCTTTGATACCATCATAAGAAACCTTGGACGATCATCATATTGATACTTGAAGATCACAAAAAGCCATGAATGGCATACAAGCTTATGAGTTAGTTACGGAAGAGAGAGATTGAAGAGGATTTACAATCAAGCCTATCTTAACTAAAAAATAGATTACATCTTATTCCCAAAATCATCCTAACAGAAGAGTGGAGAAGCGATGCAATGATGCACGGCTGGCAGTCGGAGGGCTTGTCAGAAGAGAGACGCAACAGCGGAGGGAAGCAAAGGCATGAGAGAGAGATGAGAGGAGCGGGAGCTGACGGCGGTGGTGCAAGGGTGAGCACGGCGGCGTGAAGATGGGTGCCCTTTTTGGGTGTCCAGAACAGAACAAACAAAAGAGAGATACAAAGAAAAAGAAAGGAGGAGAAGATGACCCGGAGAGGGAGAGACCGGACTGATTAATACCCCATATGATGGTCACGTGCTTTTTTAAACTTAACTAACAGAAAATTTAACGGAGGTATGAGGTTGATAAGAAATTTAGAGTCCACGTACCACATTGACTCTTTTTAATTGTTGGGTATCATTTTGGCCGGGGCATAAGAGTTCAGACACTGTTGCTGAAAAAAACCCTAAATGATATGAAGATTTTAAGATTATGTATACTGCTTATTTTCTTGTTTTTCTCTTAGAAGAATTTGGTGAAATGAATTGCAGGTTATCCATGTGAGAATGTGGAGTATTTTTTCACATTGAAAATAAAAACCTTGCATATATGTTTATAAGGGTTTGAGCATGTCCAACTATTGCCAATTGGTTTTGATTGTGACACCCATATTACTTTATCATCGTATCAGAGCTAGGTTCACCAATGTATGAAAACTCAATGGTCACACGTGCTCCACGTCACCCAATATAAAGTATCCACTTATATGGCTTGAATTGAGCCTCTCCAACCATTGCTAATTGATTTTGGTTGTGATTTCCAGATTACTCTATAAATCCAGAGATAATTCACAGGGTTAGGGCTAGAGATTAGCCACCTCTAAGACTAAACCTATGCGAGTCAGCCCATTTCTTCCTCCTTCACCCTCTCCGAAAAGGCCAATCACCACTGGTGCTGGCCCAATTGATTATCTCAGTGGTGATGCCTACAAATCTAGAGGATCCACAACAACTTCATAATTCTCATAATTTGTAGTTCCTGCTCATTTGAGCCCAAATTCCACCTCACGGGTAACTCCATTATCTCCCTCACCCCCTTGATCATCTCATTCCATAAACACAACTCCATCAATGTTGTTCACTAGAAAGCCTATTTACAATGAACCTGCTCCAAGAAGCAAATCCATTAATGGGCAGCCTCTAGCTAGTTCTTTGGAATGCTCAGGGTTCTAGAGGCTGTCAATCTTCTGTCAACCTTCAACCTCCACCATCCAGGTATAATCAAAGACAACAGTTTTTTGAGCAGCAAGCCTTTTCAGGTGGTGCTTCTCAAACAAGTAGTGGATCCAGTTCGTCTTATGACAATTTAGTGGGATAGACTCAAAATCTCTCTCTTAATTCGGCTACCCCAACAAAACATGTAAAACAAGAAGATGCCTGATATGAGCATAATTATGCGACGATTATCTTATTTTCCTATATTTTCTTAGGTAGTTTATTATTATTATTTTGGGCAATTCAATTGGTTTTTGTGTTTTGTAGGAGTTCTAGTGCAAAGAGGAGAAAACGAAAATAAAGAAAAGATTTTATGCAATTTTGGAGATTTTCGATGAGAAGAGGAGAGTTATGAACTTATAATGATGAGTCCCAACATAGAAGAAATTCTTATGAAGCAAGATTTTGACAAGAACCGCCCCAGATTCCACCCTGAAATCCAAGGTGGCCCTGTGGGGCCCATCTTAGAAGAGTATTTACCGAAAATTCGGAATAAACTCCCCTAAAATGGACTACCCAAAAACCTGTGAAAAATAATTTTAACACTTCTAATGAGAAATTATCCATCCAACACTTCCGAGCCTACTTGCTCGCCACAGAAATTCAATTCTCTAGCATAAAAATCTGCAAGGGTTTCCAACCCAAACTACACAAACTTTCAAATACAATTTTTAAAACATTTAGTTTGATAAATCAGAGCAATTCTAATTATACAACTGAATAAGATGAAAGTGGGACAAGCGAGTATCCTACTTTCAAAATTGAGGAAGTAGTGGGAAAAATCTATGCCTCGACTCTGTGGGTGGCTCGACCTCAACTAATCTGCAAACTGGGCAATGAAAAACTGAAAAGCCCAGGGGAAAAACATTGAAAACTACGTTAGAGTGAGTGGATAAAATAAAAGAATTTCAAATAATTAAAATAATGTTTTCCCCAGTTAAAGACACAATACCCCATGTAAACAACGTATAAACAAGAAGGAAACAATAACTAAGAGTCATGCCCTACTCAGTTATTAAAAATGCACCGAGATTCCTGCCTACTCGTAGAAAACATTGGGGGTCCTGCCTACCCGTAGAAAACATTGGGGGTCTTACCTACCCGTAGAAAACATTGGGGGTCCTACCTACTCGTAGAAAACATTGGGGGTCCTACCAACTCGTAGAAATTACCGATTGCGCATGCAGGTAAACAATCACGATAAAAACAAATACATCCAATATCAACCACAATTAAATACGGCAAATTTCAAACTCCCAAGAAGGCAATATCAACGCACTCTCAATCAATCATAAAACATTAATTGAAAAACATAGAATTTCAAGCAACAATTACTTAAAAACAAAAGTCCAGTCACAGATAATCCTGTTAATCCCGACGCCTGTCAAGATCCTCCTCAACGTCCTCCTGAATAAAACCCTTTTGTAACAGCTATTAATATTTGTCGGACGGAACACGAGAATTCTATATTTACTTCGTTGAACCGACTAGGGTTTTTCCCTCGATAAAACCCACTTTTCAAATCCAGCGTTGACAGGGCCAAAAAAAAAATCCAATGTTAATTCCTTAACCTCAACACCCCAAATAACTTACTCATCGACAAAACTAATTAATAAAAACACTTGGCGACAATTCCAACGGTCGTATTGTCATGGTTCAATAAATCGAAACGTAAACTAATTTATTCGAACTCCCATCGTAATTATACTTTAATTAACCAATTGGCCTAACTTTAAAGATCCAACCGTACAATATACACTAATTTATTCGAACTCCCATCGTAATTATACTTTAATTAACCAATTGGCCTAACTTTAAAGATCCAACCGTACAATATACTCAAAATAATTATCTCAACATCCTAAACAAATTCGGCGACCATCTGATATCCACACGGTAAATTCAATCGTAACTCGTACGATGTCCACCCTTGGTCATCTATGGCTTTAGGCCTAAATGAACTTTGATAATTGCACTTAGAAAATTGTTTTATGCTTTGTTTGGATGAACTTTGAAATGATTTGCATTTTTTTTTGTGCTCTTTTACAGTTCAGAAATTCCAAGAGAGATTTGAATGCTACATTGGAGGAGAAGTAATGGATTAATATGGTCATGACTGCTTTGCCTTGTACACAAGTATAAAAGAGTACTTTTTGTCAGATACATTGTAATACTTGTAGAATTTTTCTGTTGCTATATTACTAGTTGATTGTTTTTCAGACAGTTTGATCACAATTGTATCTCGAATTGTTAAATACAATTTTGAATATTTTTGAATCGTTTGTCATTTATTTTATAGTTGACTTGATGCTATTATATATATGTATAAATATGGAATGCTGAGAAATATGGATTGCAACGTATTTTAAAGGATTAAATTCAGTTTACCCCGTTAAATTTTACACCAAACATCATGTTAGTCCCTGCACTTTAATTTAATCAGCAATACCCCTATACTTTTCAATTTCATTAGTTTAGTCCCTCCGTCGGTCAAAATTAACGGTTTGACCGTTAAGTGATGACGTGGCATGTCCAGTCAGCTCTGATGCTGACGTGGCATGCCCAGTCATCACTTTTTATTATTATTTTATTATTTTAATATATATTTTTTATTATTTTTTAATATTTTTTATTTTTTTATTTTTTATTTTTTTTATTTTTTTATTTTTTTTATTTTTTAGAACAAGAGAGGGTTATTTTTTTTATTTTTTATGGTTTTTTAATTTTTTAGAACAAGAGAGGATTTTTTTATTTATTTTTTTTTTCTAAAAGATGATCAAATGATTTCATTCATACTCTCATGTGGTGACATAAGGTTTGATTAATGTTTTAATTTAACAAAATATATTTTGTCTATAATTTTTAGGTTTGGGTTCAAAGTATATATATATAAAAAGTTTACAAAATATTCATGGTTTGTTGTTTAGTCTAAGTGGTTCACTCATACCCTCATGTGGTGACTTGAACCCAAGACCTTGATTTTGGATAGTGGGTGCTCAAACACTGAGCTAACACCACTCGAACCCAGTCATCACTTGATTGCCATGTGGCAATCATGGACCCCTTTGCTGGCGTGTCACGTTCTCATTGGTCAAGTGGGATCCACATAAAATGCCCAACAAAAATATTTGGAAACCCTTGCATCAGGTAAGGTTCGAAACTCGAACCTCTTGGTTGGAGGCTTGATGCTCAACCACTTAGACTAAGCAACAAACCATGAATATTTTGTAAAATATGTATACATACTTTGAACCCAAACCTAAATTTTATAGACAAAATATATTTTGTTAAATTAAAGTATTAACCAAACCTTACGTCACCACATGTGAGTATGAGTGAAATCATTTGATCATCTTTTAGAAAAAAATAATAATAAAAATAAAAAATAAAAAATAAATATCCCTCTCTGTTCTAAAAAATAAAAAATAAAAAAAATTAAAAAAAATTAAAAAAAAATTAAAAATTAAAAATTAAAAATTTAAAAATAAAAATTTAAAATTTAAAATTTAAAAATAAAAAATATATAAAAAAATAAAAAATTATAAAAAGTGATGACTGGGCATGCCACGTCAGCATCAGTGCTGACTGGACATGCCACGTCATCACTTAACGGTCAAACCGTTAATTTTGACCGACGGAGAGACTAAACTGATGAAATTGAAAAGTATAGGGGTATTGCTGATCAAATTGAAAGTGCAGGGACTAACATGATGTTTGGTGTAAAGTTCAGGGGGGTAAACTGAATTTAATCCTATTTTAAATGAGAGAAAATAGAATCTGATAGCGTTTTTGATGTCTTGCAACACTTTTGAAGTGCTATGAATATCATTTAACAACACTTGATAAATGATATTGAAAACAAAACAATAGCGTTTCAGAAACGCTATCAATATGACACTTATCATAGCGTTTGAAAAACGCTATTACTGATCCAGTACCTATTATAGCTCCAGCAGACATAGCTGTAATACCCCGACATTTTTAAAATGAAATAAATATTTAGATACATATTATGAGCCTTGAGAAGAATTTAAAGAAGTAGCAAAAAAATATTATTATTAAAAAGAATATGAGCTCGACAATTGTTTTGCACTTGGGAAACTTTTTGATTTAAAAAAAAAAATTAAAAAGAATTTCCAATTTGAAGACTCGAGAATAAAGTACATGTCATAATGAGTTCGTGAGAATTTTTGGGGGATTTTTCGGATACCGGATCTAATTTTTATGATTTTTGAAAGTTTGAGAAATATAGAAATTATAAAAGAAAAGAACTTAGGTCGGTGCAATCTCAGCCGTTGATCTCTATCACCGTTTGATCTGGACCATCAGATTTGAGTATATATAGATTTGGATCAGTCTAGAAGGAGGGGAAAACTTCCCGACTTCTTCTATCCTCTTCACCGCTCCTCTCCGATCACAACCCTCCTCCTCCGGCCGTTTCACGGCGCCGGACCAGTCTCAACTTCCTCGCCTCAACACAACGAGTCCAAGGGTGGTCACAGATCATCAAGTCGACGGCGGTAGGGCGAGAAACGAAGGGAAGAACTTCCGGCAACTCCGATGGGATTTTTCGATTCCGGCCACGTCGGCGGACGAAACCGGTACCAATAGCTTCGTTTCGGCCAGGCGAGCTCGTCTGTGGTCTTGGCTTGTCCAATCGTTGACTGTAGAGAGAGAATCGAAGAGAGAAAGCTCTAGTTGTTTCAGGCCATGAACGGTGACAGGTTAGGTATCAAACTTCTTCCCCTCGTTGTTCTCTACATGTTTGTGCCCTTGGTTTCCGATTTTGGTTGAGTTTGGAGATTTTGTATTTTGAGTTTATGGCCTGCGCGGGTTTACTATAATCAGTACTGGTTTTGGACAACTTTGGTTCATTTTCGACATTGAATCAATCCCTTTAACATTATTAGATTGTTTTGGTATGCTTGAAATTCTAAAAAGGCAAATTTAGACGAAAATCCCAGAATAGGGCAATGAGTACTTACGTTGTGAAGTTGTGGTTCTTTGAATAGTTACTGTGGATTTGTGAGTTTAATCGGTGACTTGGATTAAATTCTTTAAATTTCTCCCTAAATTCGGATTATTTTTTTGAAATTGATTGGGGTCAGGATGTTACAATAGCGCTTACTAAAGCGCTATCGAATCCTAGTATAGCATTTTTCGGACGCTATAGATGATGATTTATGGTGTAGTGAATGATCCCCCTACTGCACAAAGAGAAATAGAAGTGCGTAGAATAATAGATCTTCAGAAAGTCACAGATTCTCTTCCTGACGGTTTTTCAGATCTCGCTAAAGTGACTAGATCGCATATACTAGCTGCAAACGTGCATGCAAGAATGCATGTACTTGAAAAAAGGACTTGGATTCAAAGTTGCCGCAGCAGCCGCCCCTATGGGAGGATCGGCCGTCGAAGCCATCGCCAGTAATGGTGGTGATGTGGCTCAGGCTGTGGCTCCCCTGAAGACGCGTGGGAGACCACTAGGTTTGAAGAATGCGCGCCCTAGAAAGAGGACTGCGATGACACAAAATAATTCCCTTCTCATCAATACTCAAAATCCGTCACATGAGAACGTTTCGGATTATGGTTATGTCTAAGAGACATCTTTGGAGGACGCTCCATCGTTAGAACCTATCTGTGGGAACATAAAGATTTCGATTAATTACACTAGTTGACGATGTGTTTACATATACTTGTGCACGCGAGTTGATTGAGACCGATGATATCAAACCTCGCTCCGTTGAGGAATGCCAATGTAGAGCTGACTTGCCTAAATGGAAAGATGTGATCCAAGCTGAGTTGGACTCACTAACAAAGAGAACAATATTTGGGCCGGTAGTGCCAATACCTTCTGGAATAAAACCTGTTGGATACAAATGAGTCTTTGTTAGAAAGCGTAATGAGAGAAAGGAGATATAAAGCTCGTCTCGTGGCGTAAGACATCTCACAACGCCTTGGAATCGACTACGATGAGACATATTCTCTCGTAATGGACGTCATGACGTTCCGCTACGTTGTCAGTTTGGTAGTTTCTGAAAAACTGAATATGCAACTTATGGATGTGGTCACATCGTATCTCTATAGGGATCTAGATACGGAAATTTATATGAAGGTCCCAGATAGGCTTCAGCTACCCAAGTCAAGTGGCTCTAGACCATGGAGCGTGTTTGCAATAAAATTGCAACTCTCACTATATGGATTGAAACAATCCGAACGGATGTGGTATACCCGTTTAAGTGACTACTTGATTGAAAGAGGGTATATGAACAATGAATTATGCCCCTACGTGTTTATTAAGAAAACAAGTTCCGGATTTGCAATAGTCGAGGTTTATGTCGATGATATGAATATTATTGGAACTCTTGATGAATTAAGAGAAACTGCTGAATACTTGAAATCCGAGTTTAAGATGAAAGATCTTGGAAAAATACAGTTTTGTCTCGGTTTAGAACTTGAGCACCGTGATAGTGAGATTCTGATTCATCAATCAGCTTATACCCAAAAGATGCTTATGCGTTTTAATATGGATAAGGTTCATCCTGTTAGCACTCTCATGATTGGACGCAGTCTAGATCCAAGGAATGATCCGTTTCGCCCAATGGATGATGGTACGTGAAGACGTTTTGAAGGCTGAGCTACCGTACCTAAGGGAAATAGGCGCATTATTGTACTTGACACAGTGTACAAGAGCCGATATCTCCTTTGTTGTAAATTTGTTAGCTAGATATAGCTCTGTGCCCACGCAACGCCATTAGACTGGCATAAAGACTATCATTTGTTACTTAAAATGTATGATTGATATGGGCTTGTTCTTTCCCTACAGATAGTCAAGGAAATATGGCAAGATGGGTAAGGAACCCATGCCTGCTGCCGCTGGTCGACCGGTTGCCGGACACTTGTCGACCGGTCGAGCCGACGTTTCTGTCCTCTATTCCCAAAATAGTTATGATGTTTTGGTTGGTTTTGCTGATGTTGGATACCACTCTGACCCATACAAAGGTCGTTCCCAGATTGGTTATGTCTTTACCATGAGAAACACCGCGATATCTTGGAGGTCTACTAAGCAGACCCTTGTCGCTACTTTTTTGAACCATGCTGAGATTATTTCTCTCTATGAAGCTGTTCGAGAGTGTATATGGTTAAGGTCCATAGTTACACATATAAGAAGTACATGTCTATGGTTTAAGGTCAACCACAGATGAACATACGTGCATTTATGAGGATAATGCTGCTTGCATTGAGCAAATGAAGCAAGGTTTCATCAAAGGCAACAACACCAAACATATTTCGCCTAAATTCTTCTATAATCAGCAACAACAGAAGTTCCTCAAGATCGAAGTGAATCAAGTTCGATCTGAGGATAATGTGGCCGATTTATTTACTAAGTCGCTGTCTAAATCCACACTTAAGAAGCATGTGAAAAACATTGGTTTGCTTAAGTTATCTGAATTCCCTTGATTGTGGAAATCAGGGGGAGACGCAGACATCAGGGGGAGTCTGGCGTCCATGCTATTCCAAATGTGAAGGGTGTGTTGTACTCTTTTTTTCTTCGACCAATGTTATTTTTATCCCACTGGATTTTTGTTACTTGGCAAGGTTTTTTAATGAGACAGCGCGAGAAACACTACCTAGACTTGACGGCACAAGGGGGAGTGTTGAAGGAAATTTACCCACTTTGTGTGTGCCTTGTCAATCTAGGAATAATTATTAGTTAGTATGAAATAAGGAATGTAAATCCTACGGGATCATGAATTATGTATTGAATTGAATTCCAATTACGATATGGATTGTATCTTATATTCCCTATAAATAGAAGCCCCTATTCATTAATGAAATGATTCTATTTCGAGCTATTTCTCTTCTTCTATTTTTTTGTATTCTACAAATGGGGAGGAAATTTACAAACAAATAGTAGCTCCCAATAAATAAGTGGAACGCCAAATAATGTTACTAAAAAGTGACAGAACCCTGATATAGCACTAAAGGCGGTGTTATGTACTCTTACAAGATTAATAGTACATGTAATGTACCGACAGTTGCGGTTGACGGTAAGATAACGAATCGAATGAATTTGGAAAATTAACAATACATGCATGTATGACATCCATGTAATTATCATTTTTAACGAGAATTTTATTTACCCTATAACAAATACTTTTTCTCACTTACCACTACAACTTTGACAACCCATATATGGTTGCCATTAGGGTAAGATGTTACATCAAAAACTTCGTACATACATCAAAAACAACAAACATGAGGATCATTCAGAATCTTGAGCTATATGTATATGTTCCCCACCATCTTAACTCGATGGAAGGACCACTTGTACGTAAGTTTTCTTTCTTTGAATTATCGTTGTCTTCCCAATAAGTTTTGTTTCCAGGTACTGATGATTGACTTGTATGTTAGGGCAACTACAGTAATTGTGAAAAGAACTTGGCCTCACCATTCACTAACGTCCTGTTCTTTGATTCTTCACCGGTGGTGATTGGTCATATATAGATAGAGTTGCATGAGTGGTTCTTCTTCGGCCAAACCCTAGTTTGGTTTTATTATGGTGGGTCAATCCCACGACGTGGTTTAGGTGTATACGCGTACGTAGATCTTCTCGATCACACACGTTCTGGCCTCAAGAATTAGGCAAGGTTGAGAGGATCGGTGGAGGAGGATTGGGACGACTTTTCAAGGTTAATTGTATTGTCCAAACAAGCTTCCTAGTCCTTCTTTAAAGTGGTGCACGTTGTGTTTCAGACCAAAACAAAAAAGAGTAGTGTTGCCGTGTTGCGTAATTTGGAAGATCAAAAGAGATGATAGATATAAATTTAATTAGTATTCTGTGTTTTGCTAGATTTCTTTCTTTTCGTTGTTAGATTGTTTTTAAGAATCATCCATGCATGCATGCAACAGAATAAGTCAAATTGACAAATTGTTTAAACAATTCCATATGTATCTACTTTTTTTTAGCTATTGAATATCTTCTCTACTGTGGACGATCCTTGAAGCAATTAAGAAACAGACTAAAACTCATCAATTGAAAAATATTATGTGTATCTATAGATTTAGAGAAATTTTATTCACACACCTCTATATACTAGATACACACCCCTTTTTTCATACAATTTACATAAGACTTTGTGGGTACGTAAAATTACCAAAAGAGACATTTATATATTAAAACTAAAGAAACATAGTTGAAAGGGTGTTGTTATTAACACACCCACAATCTCTATTCACACACCCCATTTATTTTTTTATACTTTTAATTCAATTCTATTTGGTAAATGTCATAACTACCCTCCTTTTATAATCAAATTATTTTCACATTTTATGTCTTTATGTTGTTCTTCTTTCCGTCTTCGCACCTCAGACCTCTTCTCCCTTCTTCTCCAAAGTCTGAATCTTTAGAAAAATAAAGAATTATTGAATCTCAGGGTTTATGGTTACCGATGGATTCTTCAAAACGCATTTCTCAAATTCACAATTCGAGGGCAAAGATAAGCTCTTGTACTTGAGCAACACTTGTGCATTTTCATGGGGTTTTGCCTTCAAACCCAGATCTCAAATCCCTAAAGCTTACTGAAACCAATATAAATGGCAAAATTGGACATGCAGTTCAAAGCCCAAAGTCAAAGCTACCATATCAATGATTCAATGAATAAACTTCATCAACTATGAGAATGCTCATGCGGAAACCAGCATAAGAAAATTCAATATAGGTTTGAAGAAAATTCAAACAAGAAGTATGGGTTTGAAGAAAATTCAAACCAGAAGAAACCAGCAATGCGGAAATCCATAGTGATTCAAAACGAGTAAAATATTTTTGTACAAATACACAAATCTATAAAAAAAAAAATTAGAATAAAACAGATTAGAAAACCAATGAAGACTGAAATTTCGGAAGAAACGAGCAGAAAGAAAGACCGAGAAGGGGAAGAGAGAGAGAGACTATAATCGATGAAAGAAAATTTTCGCTGGAGAAAAGTTGCTTTGCAATTGTAAAACAAGAGAGACAGATTTGCAATTGTAAGAGAAGGTTAGTTATGACATTTACCAAATAGAATTAAATTAAAAGTATAAAAAAATAAATGGGGTTTGTGAATAGAGATTATGAGTGTGTTAATAACAACACCCTTTAAAATTAGGGTAGTTTAGGAAATTTGGGGTTGTGTATCTAATATATTGTGTTTCAATAAAGTTAATAGGTGGTGTATTAATAATGGGGTGTGTATCTAGTATTTAGTCATGTGTGAATAAAATTTCTCTTATTAGAGTTTAGGGATATTTATTATTGAGGATATAAAAGTTTGTTTTTTGGGTAAAGTAAAGAGAAATAATGCTAGTTGCTTGGTGCGTATACTCGTGATTAATGGTGTCACGTACAAAATTTGTCCCATTGAAATTATTTTTGTCACATCGATCCATTGAAAATTTGAAATTCAACATTGGGGGGCTAGCTAGGTTTCTTGGAAATGATTTTCCACCCCTTGTTTGAGATTAATAGCATTCAACCTTCAACTGAGACCTCTTGTTTGAATAAAAATAGTTCAACCTTAAATTGAGATTTTATTTCCAACTGATTTGAAGTTTGAAGACTATGCAACTAAAGTGAGATATTTCTAACAAAGACCAGTTGACTTTTAGTCAATCTCAGGAAAAATACTACCGACAATTTGTCATTTATTGATAGAAGAATAAAATTTCACATCGATAATAAGGCCAATAGAGATAACCAGTTAATACGCCATGAATAACATCAGGCCCTACTTGAAAAAGTAAAGCTATTGATCGAGCAACGCATACATCTGACCCCATGAAGGGATTTTGTTTTAGGACAAGATCGATGTGGATCAATTTAGATGAAAAAAAAAACATAAATAAAATGAAATAATAATAATTAGATGTGGATCAATTACGATAGATTAGAGTTTTAATCTCTTTTAGCAAAGTAATATTTCGTCAACCGTATAAAGTGTGTTTCATCAATCAAATGAGATGTGTGTGATTAACCGTCAACGGATAAAAATGTTCTATTCCCTCAACTAGCTTGGAAATGTAGTTTATAGTTTTAATTTTATTAATTTTATTTTTTGAAAATGAGATTTGGAACCCAGTCAGTCAAGTTGAGAGACTCATTCAGCCATGTTATTGTTTTAGTTAAGAACGTCTACAATGTGTCCAATCACACATTTCAAATATGAGGTTAGTGTAATCCATTCAACGTGTATGTGAATGGATTGCAATCTTTAACATGTTTTCGTTTTCTTGGAGTTTACTTGATAAATTTGAATGGTCATAAAATGTTTAAAAGGTCCCCCTCTCCTGTGCTATTTCTTTTTTTTTTTCAATGGACTGGTAGGTTATCGTTTCTTTTCGTTTTATCTTCTGTTAGGTTAGTTTGTTTGGCTTCTTTTTTCTTTTTTTTTGGTTGTTGCTTTTGAAAATTCTTAGTTATATTAATGCAGCATATTAGTAGTCCGGTAAATCAATGTAGGTAGAGGTAGCAAGAAATTTTTCAACGAGACGCTCAAACCACTTTATTTAGACGACGTAGTTTGACGTGCTACTAATATTTTGACATGAAGCATCCTAATAGGCTAAAAAGTTTAACATTTTTTTCACCGTTTTCTTGTCTAACGTTGTTCACTTCTTTTTTCTCTCTGTTTCCATGTGCAGTACTGTTCATTATTTGACTCTGTTTCTTTTGCAATGTTCTTTCTTTTGCAGATATCTCCTTTTAAACCTCAAATCTCTATTGTCCAAAAAAAAAAAAACCTCAAATCTCTCTGTTATGTGTCCCTTTTCTTTTTTTACTCACATTAAATTAAAGAAATCGATCAAACCACTAGTTCTCTCTCTTGTTCCTTCTGCGTTTCTTTTTTTATTCGCTTTAATTAGTTGCATGGTAAATACATGCGGCTGCTACTATAATCATCATAGTATGGTACGGAAAGGTTGAGGGAATTTGTTGGAGTACAGAGACAATTATGCTACTATAATCTGACTCTCTCCCTCTCTCACACACAATTAATGAATGAAAGATGACGAGGACAGTAGCAAGAGTAGCTACTGAACTCTTTTGATATTTGGGAGGAAATGGCACAACAAACTACTTTGTTTTTATTGAATGAAGGCTTGCATGATTACACATGCAGATTACATATATATAGGACGTACAGACCAACCATGCTTGACTAACAATGCCAGCCATAAATGACTAACAATTGCAGCAGCTTGCTTTTACATTCAAAGCCATAAAAATGATCCTATAATTTAGAGGGTTATTTGTATTTAATTTTTTAAGCCTAGGATACCGCGAGTCAAATTATTAGTGATGCGTCAAACCTAGCTTGTTGCCAAAATGAGGTTGTTTGATCATCTCGTTGAAAATTTTTTGGTAGCGGTAGTTCTCCTCACGCAGTACTACCTACAATAGTGGTATACTAGGGAGAGTTAATCTACCATGCACTGCATTATCTGGCAATAAGAAATTCATGATCGAGCAAGAACTCCAATACCTTATCCTTCTAGACTATTGCCAACCTAGCTTTGTACACCCTCCATTTGATTTAACAGTTGAAGCAAAAGTTTTTACCTTGTCCCATTCTAAGGTCCACAATAAATGGAAAGGCACTGGTAAAACACCTTGTATAAAAGCACATGATTCTTTCCATGTTACTAGCTACACAGCAATCGAATTTGCAGTGGGATACAGATTTAAAAGAAACAAAAATATAAAAGATGGCCATGGCTTCAGCTGCAATAGATCTTTTGTTGGGCAAAATAGTATCATTTCTTGACGACGAGGTGTCACTATTAGGAGGAGTTCACGATGAACTCGAAGAAATCAAGTGCGAGCTTCTAACCATGAAAGCCTTCTTGGAGGATGCAGAAAGAAAGGGTGTTCTCAGTGAAGTGGAGAAAACATGGGTGGCAAATGTGAGGGACGTATCTGTCGACGTTGAAGACTTCATCGACGAGTTCACCTACCACATCAACAAGCAGAGAAGTTGGACTCCATTCACAAGAACGTTCCGTCAATCCCTTCGTTTCCCCAAGAATATTTGGGAGAGGCATCGGATTGCCACAAAGTTGCAGAAGATCATCAAAATTATCAAAGCCATTGCAGAAAGAAACCAACGGTATGGAGTTAAACGTATAGTAGGTGTGTCTAATTCTCATTATGATCCCAATCGGCTGAGAATCTTAAGGGATTCCTCTCTTTTCCTTCAAGATGACGAAGTGGTGGGAATCATAGATGCTAAAGAGAAGTTGGTTACAATGTTGTTGTCTTCACAACCTCAAAGAAGTGTTATTTCAGTGGTGGGGATGGGGGGCTCCGGCAAGACTACCGTAGTTGCAAAGACCTTCAATGGAGAAACTGTAAAGGATCATTTCGATTGCTGTGCATGGATTACTGTCTCGCAAACTTACACAGTTGAAGATCTGCTCCGAGTCATCATGAAGGACCTTTTCCGAGCAGCAAAGGAACATATTCCAGAAGACTTGGGCGACATGATCTATTCACATTTGCTGGAGATGCTCGCCAGCTATTTGAAGGACAAGAGGTACGTGATTGTCCTAGATGATGTATGGGATGTCAATCTTTGGAGACAATTAAGTGCAGCATTTCCAGATGGAACACATGGAAGCCGGGTCATGCTTACAACTCGGAAAGAAGACATTGCTTCTTTTCCATTTGGGGTTGGAAGTTATGTTCACCATGTTCAGCCTCTTAACAAGAATGAGGCTTGGGAACTTTTTTCCATGAAAGCTTTCTACAGTTTTCCTAATAGCTGTTGTCCACCTGAGCTCGAACCAATAGCTAGGGATCTAGTTGAAAAATGTGAAGGCTTACCTCTAGGAATTGTTTCTCTAGGTGCTCTCATGTCAACAAAAAGTGTTTTGTCCGAGTGGAGGAAGGTTTACGGCAGTTTGAACTGGGAGCTAAGCAACAACCCAACGCTCGAAGTGGTGAAGAGCATCTTACTGCTCAGCTTCAATGATTTACCATATCGGCTCAAGCATTGCTTCCTGTATTGCTGTGTTTTCCCCGAAGATTACGTGATCCAGTGTAGAAGGCTTATTAGACTGTGGATAGCGGAGGGGTTTGTGGAAGAAGTTAGAGGTGCTAAGCTGGAAGAGATAGCTGAGAGCTACATGGAAGAACTAACGTGTCGATGCATGCTTCAAGTTGTTGAGAGGGAACCAAATGGAAGAGTCGAAACATTTAGGATGCATGATCTTCTACGTGAACTTTGTATTTCAATTTCGGAAGCTGAGACATTTTGTACCATACACAATGACCAAGAACCAGCTAAAGAGAGCAAGGCTCGGCGCGTGTCAATGCATGCAAATTCTCGAGCACTGAAAAATCGAAGTGACATTTCAAAGGTTCGAACCTTCTTTATGTTTGCTGCTTTTTCATTGAATAATCTGCCATCTGGTTTCCAACTGTTGAGGATATTAGATCTTGAAGATGTTCCAATTGTTGAGTTGCCGGATGACATAGCGAATTGCTTTAACTTGAAGTATTTAAATCTGAGAAGCACAAAAATTAAAGAACTTCCCAAAGACATTGGGAAACTCGGCAACTTAGAAATGCTAAACATAAGCAATTCGAAAATTAGATTGCTTCCGGTTGGGATTTTGAAGTTACATAAGCTACGCCTACTCTTGATGTTACATTTTAATGATCAAAAGTTGTGTTCTTTTGATTGCCTTGACGGCCGCACACATGCTCCAGCGGGCATTTGTAAGTTAAAGAGCTTACAAGTTCTGGATACGGTCCAGGTGGGAGCCGAGTTGATCAATCAACTTCAGTCTATGACCCAACTCACAAGGCTGGGCTTAGCCAACGTGAGGGAAGCTGATGAAAAAGATTTATGCAAGGCAATCAAAAGCATGAAACTCATTGAGCAGTTGAATGTAATGGCAAGCGATGAGAATGAGGTGTTACGCATGGACGCATTACTGGAGGGTCCTCCTTTACTCAACACACTTTTTCTAACTGGAAAGTTGCAGAGGCTTCCACTTTTGTTCGCTTCTCTTCATAGCCTTTCGTACTTGACTTTGCATTGGTCCAGATTAACACAAGATTTTCTTCCTTGCATCCAAGAGCTGCCAAATTTGACAAAGCTTTGGTTAAGTAATGCATACATGGGAAACGAGTTGGTCTTTCGCAATGGATTTCGAAAGCTCATAGAATTGTTACTGCTCAACTTTTCTCAGTTGTCTGTGATCATTATAGAGAAGGGGGTGATGCCAGCATTAACGACACTGGATATTTGGGAATACATGGAGTTAAAGCAACTTCCTCAGGGCATCGAACATCTTACAAATCTGAAACAATTGACTTTTCTAAGTGTTCCCAATGAGCTCATAGAGCGCATACGAGGAGAAGGAAGCATGGAGCATTCAAAGGTTAAGCACATTTCCAACATTGGTTATCGCTACAAAACTAAATTTGGGTGGTCTCATGGAAGAACGCGATGATATCCTCCGCAACAAGCTAGGTACTGTCGATCACCTTCTTGTTTAACATGTATGTAGAGGGTTTCTCTGGTAAGGTTAACCGCAAATGCATGAGTAGAGAGTGGTTAACCTCACTGTATGTATGTCATTCCTTCTCTAACCAAGTGTATAACCTTTTATATGTAGGTGGCTACTAGAAGCTCATCAATTCAAGGTCACTCACTTTGGATTGGTTCCAGTTCACCATGATCAAATAAAAGAAAATTGTTTGTTACAAAGTCCCGTTAGCTAGTGAAATCGATCAGGCGAGACTTCATATATCATCAGCACATATACATATGTATGTGTGTTGCTATGTTTTCTCTCCATGCTATATACATGTAAGGGTACATTGGTCTATGCCCCTATTGTATTCTATTTATGTAGATTGCACTAATAAGCATATATATGCACTACTTGTGCACTTTGCAATTCTACATGTGTTGCCTAATGTTTAGTTTTTTTTAATTTTTTTGGGTTACATAGTTTAAGTTTCTGAGGAAATGTTCTGCTATAAATGAATGATTATTGGTACAAACATATGCTTCTAAAAGATAGGGTTTCTCCACTAAAGATATCCTTACTTTATAAGGTGCAAAGTTTTGATCTCAGCCGTCAGATCAGATCATTTAAACGGATTTTACGGCTGAGATCAAAACTCTGCACCTTATAAAACAAGGACCTCCTTACTTGAGAATTATTTCTCTAAAAGATATTAATTATTGGTGAAGAAAACCCAATCTTTGTGTGTTTTGTCAATCTAGGGACAATCTTTCTAGGATAAGGAAAGTAAATCCTTCAGGAATATGGATTATATTATAATAGGATTCCTTATACAATATATATTGTATCTTGTATTCTTCTATAAATAGAGGCCTCTATTCATTAATGAAATTATTATATTATAGAGCAATTCTCTTCTTCTTTATTTTCTGTTATTCTACAACACGTTATCAGCACGAACTCTAACCTTGAATCAAAAGCCAAAAACCTTGAGCATAACATCCTGCTAGCGCCAAAACCCTAGAACTCCAATATCCCCTAGGTCTTGCCGTGCTCCACCACCGTGCAAGTCACACCCCAACCCAAATATTTGGATTGAGACGTGAATCATGTTTAAGTTGCAATAATAAAAATTACTACAACATAAACATGATAAATAAATTGGTACACAAGAACTTTATTTGTCAATTTACAATATATCAGAGTGTGGCGAAGCCGGAATAAAAATTACAATATAAGTGCTTGTAGTAGCATCACACAAAGCAATCAACCATCAGTCTCAATTCACATCGACATTTGTAGCACTGTTACCTACAACATCTATTAGGATGTGAACTAAAAGACTCAGTAGGTCTTGTAAAACCCCTCGTGGTCAGTTATCATATTTAATCTTAATGTTATATGAACATGACATGTATGCATGAACTCACTCCATATTCTAATCCCGTTAACTTACATATTAAAACACCCCAACCTACACGTCTCATACCGTGTATTTAACCACTGTAGCCGTGAGTACTCTAATATATAAATTCACCCCCGTTGTTTGCCATTATCCCAAATTTAACTTTATTTTTCTCTTTTTATAGACAATACACCCCCTCTCTTTTGTCATAAGCCTACTAGTCTATCCCCTCTCTTGTAGCGCCTTTAGTCATTCTTCCTCCTTTTCTTCCTCCATTTCTTCCATTTCTTTCACAACAGTATGTGTTCACACATGCATGACTTTTAGTCAATCCCAGGAAAAATACTACCGACAGTTTGTCATTTATTGATAGAAGAATAAAATTTCACATCGATAATAATGCCAATAGAGATAACCAGTTAATACACCATGAATAGCATCAAGCCCTACTTGAAAAAGTAAAGCTATTGATCGAGCAACGCATACATCTGACCCCATGAAGGGATTTTGTTTTAGGACAACATAGATGTGGATCAATTTAGATGAAAAAAAAAACATAAATAAAATGAAATAATAATAATTATATGTGGATCAATTACGATAGATTAGAGTTTTAATCTCGTTTAGCAAAGTAATATTTCGTCAACCGTATAAAGTGTGTTTCATCAATCAAATGAGATGTGTGTGATTAACCCCGTCAATGGATAAAAATGTTCTATTCCCTCAACTAGCTTGGAAATGTAGTTTATAGTTTTAATTTTATTAATTTTATTTTTTGAAAATGAGATTTGGAACCCAGTCAGTCAAGTTGGGAGACTCATTCAATCATCCCCACACCATGTTATTGTTTTTTTTTTATCAAACCGTGTTATTGTTTTAGTTAAGAATGTCTACAATGTGTCAAATCACACATTTCAAATATGAGGTTAGTGTAATCCATTCAACGTGCATGTGAATGGATTGCAATCTTTAACATATGTTTTCCTTTTTTTGGAGTTTACATGATAAATTTGAATAGTCATAAAATGTTTAAAAGGTCCACCTCTCCTGTGCTATTTAGAGTATTTTCTTCTTCTTGTTTTTTTTTTTCAATGGAGTGGTAGGTAGCTAGGTTATTACCTTCTACTTCTTGTTCTGCCAAAAAAAAAATTGAATATATGGTCACCCTTGATTATTGTTTATTTTAGTTTTATCTAGGGATGGGCATAAAACCCGAAAAACCGGTTCGGACCAATCCGAACCGGCCGGTTCGGTCCAATTTTTCATTTGAAAATATGCATTTTCGGGCTGGTTCGATCCTTACGTGAAATATAACGGTTCGGTCCCGGTCCTTAATATGTCATTTCTGAAAAGCCCGAAATAACCGAATAGGTGTCCATAATATAATAGGTGTCCATAATATACTGACTTTCTATCTCTCCCTTTCACGTGGTCTCTCTCTCCTATCTATATTTGTTTATTCTTTTCTGATTCTCTCTCATTTTCTCTCCTTTCACGTGATCTCTCTCTTCTCTATATTATTTTAATTCTTTTCTACTCTCCTCCCTCTTCACAAATCTCATCTTCTTCTGATCCTCTCTCTCTCTCTCTCTCTCTCTCTCTCTCTCTCTCTCTCTCATCACCATAGGCAACCACCATGAAAACCCAAAAATCCGAATTTCCTTCCCTCCTTCAGATCTTCACTTCCTCTCTCATCAAGTTGACAAAAATTCCCAAACCCCATCTCTTGATTTTCTTCGACATCAAAAACGGCATCACTAGGCCTAAATACCCAACCCTAGTTTAATTGAGTCCATATTTCCTCACATGGCCCTTGTTCAATCTCTGACTTCACAGCCTAGAAATGAGATTATCTCAACTTCACAGCTTGGAAATGCTTGTAGGTTTGTAACTTTAATTTGGAAAATCTTGAATTGTGATATTGTTGCGGACATTGGAACTGGAAACGTCCAGATTTAAGCATTTGAATACCAGTTTCTAAAGACTGGAAAAATTTGTCAAAAAACCCGGAAAACCCGAAGAAATTGAACCGAAGGGTAGCGGTTCGGGCCTTTGTCGGTCCTTGATTCAAAAAGTTGCAGGCCCGGCCCGGAAAACTAAAGGTCGGTCCGGTCCAGGTCCCTGGGTTTTTCTGTTTGAGCCCGGCCCGTGCCCAGCCCTAGTTTTATCTTCTGTTAGGTTAGTTTGTTTGGTTTTTTTTTTCTTTTTTTTTGGTTGTTCCTTTTAAAAATTCTTAGTTATATTAATGTAGCATATTAATAGGCCAGTAAATCAATGTAGGTAGAGGTAGCGAGAAATTTTTCAACGAGACGGTCAAACCACTTTATTTAGACGACGTAGTTTGACGTGATGAGGCATTCTAGTAGGCTAAGGGCATGGTTACTAACCTGTAATGGGAATGACTCCATAGGGAGTGATTCTCATTCCGGGTAAAATTGGACGTTTAGTAACCATAGGCGGAATCGGAATTGCATAGATCCCACAAAAAATTCAGGAATCATTCCCCCATTTTCATTCCGGTGGGGAGACTAGGTATTGATTCCGATTCCAGGGTGAATTAATTTTTCATTTCGAAATTATCCTCATGATTTATTGATAATTCCAAAATACTCTCATGATTTATTAATTTTATTAAGTTATACGTAAGGGTATTTTCGTAATTAATCTGATTCTGATTCTGATTCTGATTCTGATTCTGATTCTTACATGTTAGTAAATACATGAATAGGAATCAATCCTGAGATTGTTTCCGATTCCGGATAACAAGTAAACAGATAAATGGGAATGACTCCTCTTTCCCATTCCTCCTCTCTCCCATTCATTCTCTCTCCGATTCCTTCTCAATCCCATTACGGTTTAGTAAACGTGGCCTAAAAAGTTTTAACATTTTTTTCACCGTTTTCTTATCCAACGTACGTTGTCCACTTCTTTTTTCTCTCTGTTTCCATGTGCAGTACTGTTCATTATTTGACTCTGTTTCTTTTGCAGACCTCTCCTTTTAAACCTCAAATCTCTGTTATGTGTCCTTTTTTTTTGTTTACTCACATTAAATTAAAGAAATCGATCAAACTACTAGTTCTCTCTCTTGTTCCTTCTGCGTTTCTTTTTTTATTTGCTTTAATTAATTGCATGGTAAATACATGCGGCTGCTACTGTAATCATCATAGTATGGTACAGAAAGGTTGAGGGAATTGAATCTTATCGGGGAGTTGCAGACCACCATGGAACCAGATTTCTCCAAGAATTTTACCAATAAATTGATGGGTTCGCATATATGTTATAATCGTTTGTGTGTGCTAGCTGGTACTTAGAGAAGATGATGAATATGTGATAGGAGCGTATTTGCGACGTTTTATAGTATTTATTATTATGATATTTTGGCCATATTTCCCATTTATCTTAGTTATTTATTTAGTTTTTCATATTTTGTAGGTTTCGGAAGCAAAGATGAAGAAGTTGGCTTAGATCGTGACTAAGAGAAGGAATTTCAATCACTTGAGGAAACCTTGTTGGACAAGGAAGACCGGAGCGTCCATAATTCTTTATGTGGGCTTTTCTTGGAGTTAATTGAGTCCACGACTTATAAGGAAGTGTCTAGGGTTGAGGAAATGATATATAAGGAACCCTAGTTGCAGCAAAGGGGGACTTTTTGCCTCTGGAAACTCGTGAACAACAGAGAAGCGAAGAAAGAATACAATCCTTCGCCCAGACTTCCGGACGCCAGATTCCGTCCGGACGGAAGAGGCGAAACCTGAGCACTTTTGGGTTTTTGGTTTCTTCCATCTTTCATGTATTATTTTGGGATTTCTTTTAAAGACATGAGTAGCTAAACTTCTTGTAGTTAGGGCTAGATTGAAGCCCTAGATATGATTACTTTAATGTTTTGATATTTGGATTAATCAAGTTTTGTTTCCCGGATGATAACGGTTTCATTGTTTGTAACCCGTAGTTCTTATATGTGTTTCTTTGATTCGCGACCTTAGGAGCATGTATTAGGATTGACCAGCCATAAATATATGTTAGATGACCCATATCTGCATGTGTTTAATTTGTGGTGCGATGAGTATCACGGTACTCATATGAAATCGTTTCTAGGATACTTAGGATACACACCATGTTCTAGGATTCTTGCTATGTTAATATTCTCTTAAATCTTAATGATTTCTAATATGTTGATTTGAGCGTGACCAAGCTAGATTGCATGCTAGGAAATAAGTTATGACATTGGACCAAATGCTTAACATACTAAGTAAGAGAGAATCAATACGGATTGCATCCTAGACCAGGGACCTTTCGTGAGCATAGTCATCCATGGAATTCAATAACTTGTTAATCTGACTTCATGACATTGGTAAGATTGTTTGGTGGTGGATTTCGAAACCCTAGCTTCTCCATTCCATTGTTACAAAACCTAATCAATTTCAGTTCTTTATTTTCGTCAGTTTTTATTATCTGTATTCCTTTAATTAGTTAAAATACCAAATCGCTTCAGAAAATTCCAAAACTTTGTCAGTATTCAGTTTTAGGTGTCTAGTTTACTGTGTCAAATTTTCAGGTCGTTTAGAGTTGTCTAGAGTCGTCTGTCGGTCAGATCTTTCTGACTGGCCAGTTTCGTTGTTTATTTGTTTTGAGTCATTGTAGTAGCAACTATTTCCCAATCTCCAGCGGGTTCGATCCCTACTTTCCTATACTATCTGCGATCATATCCATCTTTGTAGGGTAATTCATAAGTTGTGATTGTGCACCTTAATTGGTGTGTAAAAACTCCTTTATCAATATGCAAATGGAGGAAAGATGTGGCACGAGGGTTTAATTTGAGACTAGGATTAATTACAAAAAACCTACCCCGTTATAGGATTATTTTCAATTTCATACTCAATTATCAAATTTTGTCATTTTCATACCTCACATTTGATTTTACTAACGAATTCATACCTGGGAGGTATTAATTTGTTAATTATTCCGCTAACGATTTCATACTTCAAATGTATGAATTCGTTAGCGAAATCAAACGTGAAGTATGAAAATGACAAAATTTGATACGTGTGTATGAAATTAAAAATTGTTTAAGTAAATACGCAAACAACCACAATACTGAAAGTAAATAACTAAGTAAATAGCACATGAATAGATCGTATCTTTCTTGATGAATATGTGCCTCTATATATAGAGAAACACAAAAGGTACAATCCATATCTCAATAGGAATTATATTCGATGTAAATCCATATGCTATACTAACTAAGATACTCCTAGGTTGACTAGGTACACACAAAGTAGGTTTCCTTCAACACTTCCCTTTGTGGCATCAACACTAGGTGGTGCTCCTCGCGTTGTCTCATTAAAAACCTTGCCAAGTAACAAAAATCCAGTGGGATAAAAATAACCTTGGTCGAAGGGAAAAAGAGTACAACACACCCTTCACATTTGGAAATTTTGCATGGACACTAGACTCCCCCTGAAGTCTGCGTCTCCCCCTGATTTCTACAATCATGGGAGGTCAGATAACTTAAGCAAACCAATGTTTTTCACATGCTTCTCAAATGTGGATTTAGGCAGTGATTTAGTAAACAAATTTGTTGCATTGTCCTCAGAACGGACTTGATTAACTTCAATCTTGAGGAACTTTTGTTGTTACTGATTATAGAAGAACTTAGGCGATATATGCTTGGTGTTGTCGCCCTTGATGAAACCTTGCTTCATTTGTTCAATACAAGCAGCATTATCCTCATAAATGCATGTAGGTTCATCGGTTGTTGACCTCAAACCACAAGCACTTCTTATATGTGTAGATATGGACCTCAACCATATACACTCACGAACCGCTTCATGGAGAGCAATTATCTCAGCATGGTTCGAAGAAGTGGCAACAACGGTCTGCTTTGTAGACCTCCAAGATATCGCGGTGTTACCCATGGTAAAGACATAACCAGTTTGGGAACGACCTTTGTATGGGTCAGAGAGATACCCAGCATCAGCAAAGCCAACCAAAACATCACAAGGTGTTTAGGAAAAAAGGGCAGCAACTTTTCTACCCGTCAGTTGCAAGTATGGGTTCCTCACCCATTTTGCCATATTTTTGAGACTCTCTGTAGGGAAAGAATAAGCCCATATCAATCTTACCTTTCAAGTAACGAAAGATAGTCTTTATGCCAGTCCAATGGCGTTGCATGGGCGCAGAGCTAAATCTAGCCAACAAGTTAATAGCAAAGGAGATATCGGGTCTTGTACACTGTGCCAAGTACAATAATGCGCCTATATATTGCACTTAGGTACAGTACCTCAGCCTCTAAAACGTCTTCGCCATCATCCCTTGGGCGAAACAGATCATTCTTTGGATCTAGACTGCGACCAATCATGGGAGTGCTCACAGGATGGACTTTATCCATATTAAATCTCCTGAGCATCTTTTGGGTATAAGCTGATTGATGAATCAGAATCTCACTACTATGGTGCTCAAGTTCTAAACCGAGACAAAACCGTGTTTTCCTAATAACTTTCATCTCAAACTCAGATTTCAAGTAGTCAGCGGTTTCTCTTAGTTCATCAAGAGTGCCTATAAGGTTCATGTCATCAACATAAACTGCTATTATTGCAAATCCGGAACTTGTTCTCTTAATAAACATGCAGGGGCATAATTTATTGTTCACATACCCTCTTCCAATTAAGTAGTTACTTAGACGGGTATACCACATCCGTTTGGATTGTTTCAATCCATATAGTGAGCGTTTCAATCTTATTGCAAACGCGCTCCGTGGTCTGGAGCCACTTGACTTGGGTAACTGAAGCCCATCAGGGACCTTCATATAAATCTCCGTATCTAGATCCCCATAGAGATACGCTGTGACCACATCCATAAGCTGCATATCCAGTTTTTCGGAAACTACCAAATTGATAAGGTAGCGGAACGTTATAACGTCCATTACGGGAGAGTATGTCTCCTCGTAGTCGATTCCAGGGCATTGTGAGAAGCCTTGCGCCACAAGGCGAGCTTTATATCTTATAATCTCGTTTTTCTCATTACGCTTTCTAACAAAGACCCATTTGTATCCAACAGGTTTTATTCCAGAAGGTATTGGCACAACAGGCCCGAATACGGTTCTCTTTGTTAGTGAGTCTAACTCAACCTGGATCATATCTTTCCATTTAGGCCAATCAGCTCTACATTGACATTCTTCAACAGAGCAAGGTTCAATATCATCAGTCTCAATCAACTCTCGTGCACAAGCATATGCGAACACATCATCAATGATGATGGAGTTTCTATCCCACGTCCCATGTATACTAGTATAATTAATCGAGATCTCTGCATTCTCACGGATAAATTCTGGCATTGGAGCGTCCTCCAATGATGTCTCTTGGACATAACCATAATCCAGAACGTTTTCATGGGACGGATTTTGAGTGTCAATGATGAGAGGGTTATTGGGTGCCATCGCAGCCCGTTTCCTAGGGCGCGAATCCCTCGAACCTGGTGGTCTCCCACGCTTCCTCAGCAGAGCCACGTCCTGAGCCACATCACCACAATTACTGGCAGTGGCGCCACCAGCTGTCCCTCTTATAGGGTTAGCTGCAGTAGCGACTTTGAGTCCAAATCCTTGTTCAAGTACTTGCATCCTTGCAGACACATTTGCAGCTGGTATATGAGATCTAGTCACTTTAGCAAGATCAAAGAAAGCGTCAGGAAGAGAGTCTGCGACTTTCTGAAGATCTATAATTCTACGCACTTCTATTTCTCTTTGTGCAGTAGGGGGATCATGATGAGACAGAGTGGGGACAGGCCATGACAATGCTTGTCATTCCTGTTGAATGTGTACATTCTTATCTCCCCCGAACGAAGGGAAAACTGTCTCATCAAAGTGACAATCCGCAAATTTTGCGGTAAATAGATCGTCTATCAAGGGTTCTACATAGCAGATTATAGTTGGTGACTCAAAACCAACATAAATGCTCATTCATCTCTGAGGACCCATTTTAATACGCAGTGGCGGCGTAATAGGCACATAGATAGCGCACCCAAATATGCGTAAGTCCGAGATGATTGGCTAGTACCCAGTCACTAGCTGTTGCGCAGAAAAGGGTTGGGTGGCTGTAGGTCTCAGAAGAATTAGCATAGCTGCATGCAATACTGCGTGCCCCCAGACAGAGAGAGGAAGATTGGTGCGCATTACCAATGTCCTTGTTACCATTAGAATTCTTTTAATGGCAGCCTCTGCAAGACCATTCTGGGTATGCACATGTGGAACTGGATGCTCAACATCCATCCCAATAGACATGCAGTAGTCATCGAAAGTCTTCGATGTAAACTCTCCAGCATTATCAAGTCTGATAGATTTGATGGGATGATCCGGGTAGTGAGCCCGCAGGCGAATTATCTGTGCTAGGAGTTTAGCATAGGCAGCATTGCGAGTGGACAACAGCGTGACATGTGACCAACGTGTCGACGCATCAACCAACACCATAAAATACTTAAATGGTCCGCTTGGTGGTTCAATAGGTCCACAGATATCTCATTGGATTCTCTGTAAGAATGGGAGAAGTACTTTAGAATCCTTTACATAGGACGGTCTTGGTCCTAGTTTCCCTAAAGAACAAGTTTTGCAAAAAGAGCTTTTGGCTTTGGAAGCTTCAGAAGCATAGGAGGCATCCTGATGAATTTTCGAATCAGGGTTTTTCTCATAAGTAAATCGCAAATCGTCGACCGGTCGCCGAAAATGTGTCGACCGGTCGCCAAAGCTTCTGGAAGTGGTCGACCGGTCGCCGACTATTGGTCGACCGGTCGCCAAAGCTTCGATCCGATTTTTTATAGCTTCTGGAAATCGTCGACCGGTCACCGGGACTATGTCGACCGGTCACCAGGACGGCAGAAGTATCACTTTCCTCTCCTTGGATCAATTTTTGATCCTTGCTTTGATGAGCTCTATAGAATGGATGTCCGTGTGAGGTTTTCAATATACGAATCATCATATCACGACCAGGATGTCCCAACCTGTCGTGCCAAAGCCAATATGTGTATGAGTCCAAGAGGTCATTCCTAATGACATTGTTTGATTCAATAGCTTAGATAGTGGTAGCATATAACCCACTAGAGAGACACATAAGCTTCTCTAAGATGTGTTTTCTTCCGCAGTCATTAGAGGTAATGCAAAGGAATTCTCTTCCATTCTCATCATGCGTTTCAGCATGAAATCCATTGGTTTTTATATCTTTGAAGCTCAACAGAGTTCTATTTCCTCTTGGAGCATATAGAGCATTGGTGACATCAATTAGGGTGCCTTTGCATATCTTAGACCAATGTCCAGTTTTTCCACACTTGAAGCACAAAGATGTTTGATTGAAATCCTTTGATTGAGAAGCGTTGTTCACGCGTGGTGCACTCCTCTTGAGTGGCACGGCATTAGCACCTGTTGCTTGCTTAAAACCGGCGGCACCATGTCCCCTTGGGCGGCCTCCTCGGCCTCCCATTCGCCAAGTTTGACGACTACCTTCTTGAGCAGGGCAATCATATGGACCAAGACGTCCAGAATTGTCCCTAGGATTAAGGTTTCGCCCGCGGCGGCCTCTCTTTGGGGCGCCATTATAATGGGTCTCCAGAACTTGTTTTGTTGCCACGGGCCTCGCATTATAATTCTTCATAAGTATCTTCTCATACTTTTCAGCAACAGAGAGAGCAGAGATAAGCTCATGAAATCTTGTGATCCGTTTATTCTGCACTTCAATACGATAGTTCTTTGCAACTACCAAGTTAGAGACGGGAAAGGTAGAGAGGGTTTTCTCAATCATCATCGCATCAGTTATGTTCTTCTCACATAATTTCATGAGAGATTTGATGCGGAGTGCTTCCGAGTTAAACTCTAGGACTGAGGCATAATCACAGAAGCGCAGCAGTTGCCACTTCACCTCTAGTTCAGGAAGCAGGGATTCACGAACGTTGTCAAACCGCTCTTCGAGTGCAACCTATAGTGTTATGGGATTCTCCTCATTGAGGTACTCGGATTGTAGAGATTCATCCATATGACGAATCATCAAGATGATAGCTTTGGCATTCTTAGCCTCTAAAGCATCAGCGGTGGCTTGTGTTGTAGCAGCAGCAGCAGCGGCGGCGGCAGTTTGTGGTCCTTCCACAGGTGCGGCGGCATTAGCAGGTGCAGCTGCAGGAGGCTCACGGATTGTAGAGATGCTTCCTTGAGCTTTCAGGTGGTTATGTACATCGCGAACCCACTTATGGTATCCTATGCCCGTAGAATCCAAAGGTGTGAAGTCCAACTTGTTCAGGTTATTTGCCATCTGAAACAATTAGAGAATTGAGATTAGTTTTCGGAGCATAAACTTCTCCTACGAAAACAAATATGGTTTCTGAGCTATGCTCTATGCTCCCAAGAAACGTTTTTCATGTATTGGATTTAGGTGAAACTTTAGTGTAGTATGGCCATAACCCTAAAACTTTTCGGTAGCTCTACCCGGATACAACCAGATACATAATAAGAGATGTCGGTGTGAGCAAGCTCCCTTAATACCACTTATCTCAAATCACATACCTAGACATACCCAAGTAGGTGAGCCTAGTAGGAATTAAGTTATGAACCATAAGTCGTTTCTTCTCTACGGATTCCTTATTCGGAGGTAAATCATTCAATGAACTCCTCGTTCAAGGTCTCTTCTCTCTACGGATTCCTCATCCAGAGTATTAGCTCGAATCCCCGTAATTCGGCTCTTGAACTTGCACCAATAGCATGATAACATTAGAGGTGCTCATGACTTACACATATCGCAAGCGATATGAAGCTCGATCACTCCTCTAATGCTTCTCATAATTTGGATAGGTTCGAATAAAAAATCCCACGTTATAGAAAGGTGGGAGGTAGAGGAGGGATGTTGGAAGTCCCTTGAGAAAAAAAAGGTGAATATAAGTTCATCAAAACAACAACGTTTATAAAAACTTACTTGGTATTCTTTTTCTTTGAGCCTTGAATCTCGAATCTTGAATCTTGAACTAGAAGATGGGAAGAAGGAGAAGAAGCTTCTTGCGGCCGGTTACTGTTCACGGCACTGTTCGCGGCAGAAAACTACGGTTTTGGAGTTCTAGGGTTTCTGATCTCAGAGTTTTGAGGTTCGTGCTGATAACGTGTTTAAGTAACTACGCAAACAACCACAATACTGAAAGTAAATAACTAAGTAAATAGCACAGGAATAGATCATATCTTTGTTGATGAATAAGTGCCTCTATATATAGAGAAACACAAAGGGTATAATCCATATCTCAATAGGAATTATATTCAATGTAAATCCATATGCTATACTAACTAAGATACTCCTAGGTTGACTTGCCACACACAAAGTAGATTTCCTTCAACAAAAATGACCCTATAGTTCGGAGGGTTATTTTTATTTATTTTTTTGAGACTAGGATACCGCGAGTCAAAATATTAATCATGCATCAAACCTCGTTGCCAAAATGAAGTTGTTTGACCGTCTCGTTGAAAAATTTCTCGTAGCAGTAGATCACCTCACGTAGTACTACATACGATAGTGGTATACACCCTCCAATTGATTTAAATGTACCATACACTGCATTATATGACAATAAGAAATTCATGATCGAGCAAGAACTCCAATACCTTATCCTTCCAGAGTAGCACTATTGCCAACCTAGCTTTATACACCCTCCATTTGATTTAACAGCTGTTTGTGATCATCATAGAGAAGGGGGCGATGCCAGCATTAACGACACTGGATATTTGGGAATGCATGGAGTTAAAGCAACTTCCTCAGGGCATCGAACATCTTACAAATCTGAAACAATCAACTTTTCTAGGTGTTCCCAATGTGCTCATAGAGTGCATACGAGGAGAAGGAATCGATCATTCAAAGATTAAGCACATCACCGACATTGGTTATCGCTACAAAACTAAATTTGGGTGGTCTCATGGAAGAAAGCGATGATCTCCTCTACAACAAGGTGCTGTCAACTTCTTGTTTAACATGTATGTAGAGGCTCTCTCTGGTAAGGTTAACCTCACTGTCTATGTTATTCCTTCTCTAACTAATTGTATAATCTTTTATATGTAGGTGACTACAAGGAGCTCATCAATTGTATAATCTTGCAAGGTCGCTCACTTTGGATTGGTTCCAGTTCACCATGATAAAAAAAAAAGCAAATTGTTACAAAGGAAGTCCAGTTAGCCAGTGAGATCGATCAGGTGAAGACTTCATACATCATTAGCTCATCAAGGTCGCTCACTTTGGAAATGTAATTTTAGTAATTCTTCTATAAAGGAATGATTGGTACAAGCAAATGCCTCTAAAAGATTTTAATTAAGCTCAAGAGAAAGCTCATTTTCAATGAAAATGTTAGAATTGGTGGGTTGATAGCACTGTTAGAAATAGTGGGTTGATAGCACTGTTATAATTTAGAGGATTTAGTACGTGTTTTGGGAGTACTAGTGTTTAGGAGTAGTGATGGGATTAGGATAAGATAGTAGGACAAGTTGTTTTAGAATGAAGGAGAAGGAATTTAGTAGGACAAGGTAATTTGAAATAGATAGAGGCGAGGAAATGTTGAAAACAGAGGAGATTACTTGATGGAATAGATTTGATGAGCTTTCCACACTTGATTACATGAGTACATACATATTTATAGAATTTCTTAACCGACTACACCACCGACATAGGTTGTGGTTAATTGTTCTACATGTTATTTCATACTTTTAGTCATTTCTACTCTTTTCATGTTACATGATAACTCTAGATAAAACTTTCATCTTCTAGATTTATCTAGTAGTTCTAGACTTCTCTAGGTTGATGTAGTTCGTGTATAATTCTCCATAAATATGCATTACTTTTTAACAAAAACTGATATAAAACATTTGTAAGATATGCCGACCGCTGAAAATTTTGGGACTCTAATTTTCTAGAAAACTGTTCAGACATACATTTAGTTATAATAGTTTGTACTACAAGGTAAAACCATTTGGATTTTTTTGGCAAAGCGCATGGTTACTTGTAGGCAATAAGTGTTGCTAATTCTGGACTTGATGCTCTTGGGCTTGATTTTTAAGAACCAAATTGCTGTAAAAAGTTTTAACTTTTAACTTAGTCCGACAAAAGAATAAAAAATTTATTTCTAATGCTAATTTATGAGATTGGCAGGTTCTCCTAAAGTTATAAAGGAGATCTCATAAAATACTAAAAAATTACGAGATCACTAAACCTTAAAGTCTAAATCCTAAATGCTAAATCACCAGATCCTAATTATAAAGTCTCAACGCTAAATCACTAGATCCTAAACTCTAATCGTAGTATTGAATTGATATTCGAGCTCCCATGGGCTTTTTTGTTCATATTTCCATTTTCCCTGCATAGCCAAAGTAACCGTGTTATCTATTGTTTAGTCAAATTTTCTTGGTGCTATGGTTGGGATACCTGTGACCGGATCCAGACCTAATTAATACATAGATGTCATTTTATTTGATTTTGTTGTAAAGGCGTTGTAGGAAGCCATAGTTTCTAATTTATTTATTTGACCTTTTGTAACTACTTCTAGGATCCGTACTTTGTTCTGAGACAGTGCTATGACCTATAGTCGAATTTAAAATTACTTAGATAGTATCTTCTTTTGTTATGTTTTAGCGGGGTGGTCATTATGTGTAATTTCGTTCATTATTAATAAAATTGACGTCCTCTTTTTGCCAAAATAAAAATTGAATAGAAAGTTGTTCTCATGGTACCGAATTTTGGATTGTATTAATCTCAATTGGATAGTTGCAACCCACAATTCCGAAATTTAAAAATAGAACGGCAGTTGATTTAGATTCTACCAATACATGTAAATTATGTGGTTGTTGATTTGGATTGTACAAATCTACAGTTTCTTAGAAAATAATATATATCTATCTATAAATGGTATCTAAGGTATTGTTGCTTGGACAATTTGATAGTAAGAAAAAGAGGACCACTTGGTACTTGAAGTTATTTTCTGTTAGACCATTTGGTATTTGCATCCATTTTTCTGTTAAATGTAAGGGCAAAATATGTCATTCTAAGAAATGTCATATTTACTATGAGCATTTTTGTTTCATTTCCCTTGGTTTTATTGTCCAAAAAACAAATCTTCATTTTTTTTTATCAAATAAGGAATTTTCATTAAATACTTGGTCAATTACAACTATAGGGGTTAAGGTGGCCTCATCAAAAACCTTGCTTGATTAGAGCAAGTAAAAAAGAGTACCACCCCCTTTACAGCAAATACTACTATCAGCTTTTCACCAAAAAAATACTACTATCAGCTAAAACTGATTCTTCCAACCATGGCGGTCTGATTTCCTTCCAAAAACTCGCTCCAATAAAAGCTAAAGCTTTCTTAGCTATAGTATGGGCTTTTAAGGATTTTCCTCCATATATGTAATGGCTTCAAAATCAGGCACCAAAGCTTTGACTTCATCGAATATTGCACCTTCCATACTTAAAGTCCAAATTTGACTTATTAAGTGATAAAATTACATTGGCTGCATTGCTCTCCAATTCTACACGCCTGAAACCCTATGTTAACCAAATTTCAGACCATGTAAAATTAAAATTCCCTAGAGCTTCGACAGTAGTGAGTAGTAGTAGCTGGCGGACCCAGGTACAAGCCACTGGGGGCTAGAGCTCCCCCCTGAATTTTTTATCTATGTCTATATATATACCAAGTTTTGCCTATATATATACCAATTTTTTATGTATATATTGACTATAGTGTAATCTGCCCCCACTGGACCAGAAGTCTAGGTCCGCCACTACTAGTGACTGGTGGATTACCTGGAATCGGTATTATCACTATTATGCCCTCGCCCTCGAGTCTTCTTGCTTCATCGCGCACTACTAACCCAACTCCGAATTTCTCAAATTTAAGGTCACAAGCCGCATCAATAAATGTTATCTTGGTTTTCAACTCATTTTACTAAATAAAAATGTTTCTCATATTACTAAATAAAAATTAAATTTTATGAAAAAAAAAAGAATGAAAATTTAATTTGTTGTAAAAATACAAATTAATATTAATAAAATGTTAATTAATACTATATATTAACCAGAAAATGATATAGTACATCCCAAAAGAGTTTTTTTTTTTTAACGAACATCCCAAAAGAGTTAGATTAGTCGGTCGCTTGTCAAGTATATTCAAGACAAGAATCAACTCATGGTGTCCAAATTACTTAGCCCAGTGTCCTTAGTTGTTTCTGATCCTTCATGTATTTATTCTTACAGCTGTTGGTTGCCATGTGTTGAACATCCAATGGTTATGTTATTTTCTACTGTAGCCTCTATATTCTTCAGTCCGTAACAAACTTTGTCAATGCTCAATTCAGCTCATTTTTCACGATTTCTTCTTTCTCTGTATTTTCTCTCTGGTTTTGGTTCAGTTCTATCACCGCTAGCCCGGAAACCTAGAAAATGTAGTCAACTCTTTTTTCTTTTTCTTTTTCCCCTGAAAATAAGCTTGAAATGACACTTATACTCTTATATTTAACGGAAAAATAGATAGATGTACCAAATGGTTTAACGGAAGATAACTTCAAGTACCAAGTAGTCATTTTTTTTTAGTAGGTACCAAATTGTCCAAGTAACAATACATTAAGTACCATAGAAGGAATTTATCCTAATTTCAATGATAACACAAATAAAGTTAGAACATACATTATCACTTATCTAATATAAAAATGTTATACCAGGTTTTGTGTTATTCTATCTCCCTTTCTTCCTCGGCGCCTTGCGCGAACACCTTCCTTATCTTTTCCCAAATTTTTGCACCAACGAGTAGGCCTCAGGGCTTCTCGACTCTAGTTTCCGACACCTTGTGGGTCTCCCACGGATCTTCTATTTTCGCATCCGATTTTGGCTTCGCCATTATCGGTCTCAGTGGTGGTGCACCCTACCCAAACCATGGGTTTCTTCTGGCCTTCTCCTCGTGTGGAGTCTGGGTGGTCTGACTACTTGAATGTCACATTAGGCTCCTCGGTGATCCCTTTTTTTTTGCTTGGCGGACTTCTTCATCTACTCAGGGTTTGTTTATAGCTTGGTCTCCTGGAGATTTCCAACCAGAGTTTTCTTTCCTCAGGTATTTAACCCTAGCTTAGTGAAGGCTAAGTTTTTCTTTTGACTTGCATGTAACTCCAGCCTAGAGAATCATGCTTTTGATGGCAACGTACTAACTCTTTTGTTGTTTATTCCATTTACTTCGGAGGGGTTTGGGTACTAGATCAAAGGATATGAATTTTGAGCTATGTCCTTACAATGGTCAGGGATTCGGATACGGTGAAGACAGTCCTTCTCGACCAGGGGGACCGGTTGGTGGTTTTGGTGTTTCTGCTATATTGTGTGGCGTGTTGGTTGGTTAGGTTGGCCAACTATGGTGCAGGAGGGTGGGAAGGTTCCCAAGTTGAGATGGTTGCGGGGTGTGCAATTGGTGGTGGCCCTATTTCTAAGGCGCGCTAAGTGTCTGCTGGTTGGAGCACGGTAACCCGAAATCTTCGGTTTGGTGCGCTAGGCTGTTCGTTAGGATTGGTGTGCAAGTTGAGAAGTGCAGGCCCGAACCTATTCTATATATTGGACCTGGTGTAGCTTATGGTTATGGGTTTATGTGTAGCGTGGTTGGTTATCTATTGTTTCCCTTGCTGATGTGATGGATTGGCTTTTACTATGTGTTGCATCGTCATGTATGCTTCTCGCTACAATGGCTCTCATTATCTCCAATGCAGATTGCGACGTACTATATCTCATGTCCTTTTGGGGTTTGGTTTGGTTCCTTGGGCTTCTATGACGGGTCATGTTATTCCCATTATGGGTCTAGGTTTTCAGGTCGGATTCTTGGGACCTGTATTCCTTATTGGGTAGCGCTGTCTGTAATTTTTTCTGTAGCATGACTTCCTCAAGTGGTACAAGTTGTTGGCTCTAGACCTTGTTTAAGGGGAGATCGATAAGGTCTTCTTGCTCATCTTTTGTGGAAGGCTAAATACTCTAAGTTCACTTTTTTATGAGTTCCAAGGTCTGTAAGCTCATGTTTTTGCTATACAAATACCAAACTCTCTGTGCAACTAGCATATATAAGAGTTTTGTTCTTTGTTTTCTGGTCTGAACGAGACTTTTAGTTCGTTTTTATTTTGATGTTAATTCATTCTTAATTTCGAATAATCTAATAGCTATCTAATTTTGACTCTCCTAAATGAAAATTCTGGCAACGCCACTGCTTGTAAACCCTTAGATTTAAAATTGATAGTACCAATTAAATACATGGAATTCCGTTACCCAAGGGACTATGGTATCTAGAAAACTATGGAATTTTGTCTCAGTAACATATAGATGTAAATAAAATCTCGATCTAGAATTGATATACCACTATTGTTAAAAAAAAAAAAACATCCCTCTATTAGCAGAAAAAAAAAATGGATATCCCACTCCACTGGTGTCTAGGATTTGATACAAATCCATCAAAACTAAAGCTCGACTGTATGATTACTCACTTTGATGATAACATGTCTGGTAGCATATAGTGATACTGTGAAGTGATTTGGGGTAAGGGTGTTGTTATTAACACATCCTAAAGTATTAATAACACACTCATTTTGTCTCTCTCTCTCTCTCTCTCTCTCTCTCTCTCTCTCTCTCTCTCTCTCTCTCTCTCTCTCTCTCTCTCTCTCTCTCTCTCTCTCTCTCTCTCTCTTGGGTGTGTTATTAACACTTTAGGGTGTGTTAATAACAACACCCTGAGGTAAAGGACCCCATTATGTTAGAACTTGCATTCAGGTGAAGGAAAATTTACAAACAAATAGTAGCTCCCAATAAATAAGTGGAACGCCAAATAATGTTACTAAAAAGTGACAGAACCCTAATATAGCACTAAAGGCGGGGTTAGCCTCAAGTGATCATGATGTACTCTTAATTACAAGATTAATAGTATATGCAATGTACCGACAGTAAGATAACGAATCGAATGAATTTGGAAAATTAACAATGCATGCATGTATGACATCTATATATGTAATTATCATTTTTAACGAGAATCTTATTTACCCTATAACAAAGACTTTTTCTCACTTACGGTACCTACCACTACAACTTTGACAACCCATGATTGTCATTAGGGTAAAATGTTACATCAAAAATTTCGTACATACATCAAAACAAACAAACATGAGGATGATTCAGAATCTTGAGCTATATGTATATGTTCCCCACCTTCTTAATTCGATGGAAGGACCACTTGTACGTAAGTTTTCTTTCTTTGAATTATCGTTGTCTTCCCACAAAGTTTTGTTTCCGGGTACTGATGATTGACTTGTATGTTAGGGCAACTACAGTAATTGTGAAAAGAATCTTAGCCTAACCATTCACTAACGTCGTATTCTTTGATTCTTCACCGGTGGTGATTGATCATATATAGATAGAGTTGCATGAGTGGTTCTTCTTCGGCCAACCCTAGTTTGGTTTTATTATGGTGGGTCAATCCCACGACGTGGTTTAGGTGTATATGCGTACGTAGATCTTCTCGATCACACACGTTCTGGCCTGAAGAATAAGGCAAGGTTGAGAGGAGGAGGAGGCTAGGATTGGGACGACTTTTCAAGGTAAAGTCTTGCTCGATCTTTCTCAAGGTTGAAGGTTGTATTGTCCAAACAAGCTTACTAGCTAGTTCTTCTTTAAAGTGGTGCACGTTGTGTTTCAGACCAAAAAAAAAAAAGAGTGGTGTTGCGTAATTTGGGTGATCAAAAGAGATGATAGATATAAATTTAATTAGTATTCTGTGTTTTGCTAGATTGCTTTCTTTTCGTTGTTAGATTGTTTTTAAGAATCATCCATGCATGCATGCAACAGAATAAGTCAAATTGACAAATTGTTTAAACAATTCCATATGTATCTACTTTTTTTTAGCTATTGAATATCTTCTCTACTGTGTGGACGATCCTTGAAGCAATTAAGAAACAGACTAAAACTCATCAATTGAAAAATATTATGTGTATATATAGATTTATATTAGGGTTTAGGGATATTTATTATTGAGGATAAAAAAGTTTGTTTTTTGGGTAAAGTAAAGAGAAATGATGCTAGTTGTTTGGTGCGTATACTCGTGATTAATGGTGTCACGTACAAAATTTGTCCTGTTGAAATTACTTTTGTCACATCCATTGAAAATTTGAAATTCAACATTGGGGGCTAGCTAGGTTTGTTGGAAATGATTTTCCACCCCTTGTTTGAGGTTAATAGCATTCAACCTTCAACTGAGACCTCTTGTTTGAATGAAAATAGTTCAACCTTAAACTGAGATTTTATTTCCAACTGATTTGAAGTGTGAAGACTATGCAACTAAAGTGAGATATTTCTAACAAAGACCAGTTGACTTTTAGTCAGTCCCAGGAAAAATACTACCGACAATTTGTCATTTATTGATAGAAGAATAAAATTTCACATCGATAATAAGGCCAATAGAGATAACAAGTTAATACGCCATGAATAGCATCGAGCCATACTTGAAAAAGTAAAGCTATTGATCGAGCAACGCATACATCTGATCCCATGAAGGGATTTTGTTTTAGGACAAGATCGATGTGGATCAATTTAGATGAAAAAAAAAACATAAATAAAATGAAATAATAATAATTAGATGTGGATCAATTACGATAGATTAGAGTTTTAATCTCGTTTAGCAAAATAATATTTCGTCAACCGTATAAAGTGTGTTTCATCAATCAAATGAGATGTGTGTGATTAACCGTCAACGGATAAAAATGTTCTATTCCCTCAACTAGCTTGGAAATGTAGTTTATAGTTTTAATTTTATTAATTTTATTTTTTGAAAATGAGATTTGGAACCCAGTCAGTCAAGTTGGGAGACTCATTCAGTCATCCCCACACCATGTTATTGTTTTTTTTTATCAAACCGTGTTATTGTTTTAGTTAAGAACGTCTACAATGTGTCAAATCACACATTTCAAATATGAGGTTAGTGTAATCCATTCAACGTGTATGTGAATGGATTGCAATCTTTAACATTTCCTGGAGTTTACTTGATAAATTTGAATGGTCATAAAATGTTTAAAAGGTCCCCCTCTCCTGTGCTATTTTCTTCTTCTTCTTTTTCTTCAATGGAGTGGTAGGTAGCTAGGTTATTACCTTCTACTTCTTGTTCTGCCAACAAAAAAAATTGAATGGTCACCCTTGATTGTCGTTTCTTTTAGTTTTATCTTCTGTTAGGTTAGTTTGTTTGGTTTCTTTTTTCTTCTTTTTTTTTGGTTGTTGCTTTTAAAAATTTTTAGTTATATTAATGCAGCATATTAGTAGGCCGGTAAATCAATGTAGGTAGAGGTAGCGAGAAATTTTTCAACGAGACGGTCAAACCACTTTATTTAGACAAAGTAGTTTGATGTGATACTAATATTTTGACACGAGGCATTCTAGTAGGCTAAAAAGTTTTAACATTTTTTTCACCGTTTTCTTATCTAACGTACGTTGTCCACTTCTTTTTCCTCTCTGTTTCCATGTGCAGTACTGTCCATTATTTGACTCTGTTTCTTTTGCAACCTCTCCTTTTAAACCTCAAATCTCTGTTATATATGTGTCCCTTTTTTTTTACTCACATTAAATTAAAGAAATCGATAAAACTACTAGTTCTCTCTCTTGTTCCTTCTACGTTTCTTTTTTTATTCGCTTTAATTGCATGGTAAATACATGCGGCTGCTACTGTAATCATCATAGTATGGTACGGAAAGGTTGAGGGAATTGAATCTTATTGGGGGAGTTGCAGACCACCATGGAACCAGATTTCTCCAAGAATTTTACCAATAAATTGATGGGTTCGCATATATGTTATGATTAATTGTTTGTGTGTGCTAGCTGGTACTTTTTAGAGAAGATGATGAATATGCAAATGGAGGAAATATGTGGCACGAGGGTTTAATTTGAGACCAGGATTAATTACAAAAAATCTACCCAGTTATAAGATTATTTTCAATTTCATACTCAATTATCAAATTTTGTCATTTTCATACCTCAAATTTGATTTTGCTAACGAATTCATACCTGGGAGGTATTAATTTGTTAATTATTCCGCTAACGATTTCATACCTCAAATGTATGAATTCGTTAGCGAAATCAAACGTAAGGTATAAAAATGACAAAATTTAATACGTGTGTATGAAATTAAAAATAACCCTATAATTCGGATGGTTATTTTTATTTAATTTTTTGAGACTAAGATGCCGCAAGTCAAAATATTAGTGATGCGTCAAACCTCGTTGCCAAAATGAGGGTGTTTGACCGTCTCGTTGAAAAATTTCTCGTAGCGGTAGATCACCTCAGGTTACTACATACAATAGTGGTATACACCCTCCATTTGATTTAAATGTACCATGCACTGCATTATCTGACAATAAGAAATTCATGATCGAGCAAGAACTCCAATACCTTATCCTTCCAGAGTATTGCCAACCTAGCTTTATACACCCTCCATTTGATTTAAATGTTGAAGTAAAAAGTTTTTACCTTGTCCCCATTCTATGGTCCACAATAAATGGAAAGGCACTGGTAAAACACCTTTTATAAAACCACATGATTCTTTCCATGTTACTAGCTACACAGCAATCGAATTTGCAGTGGGATACAGATTCAAAAGAAACAAAAATATAAAAGATGGCCATGGCTTCAGCTGCAGTAGATCTTTTGCTGGGCAAAATAGTATCATTTCTTGACGACGAGGTGTCACTATTAGGAGGAGTTCATGATGAACTTGAAGAAATCAAGCGCGAGCTTCTAACCATGAAAGCCTTCTTGGAGGATGCAGAAAGAAAGGGTGTTCTCAGTGAAGTGGAGAAAACATGGGTGGCAAATGTGAGGGACGTATCTGTCGACGTTGAAGACTTCATCGACGAGTTCACCTACCACATCAACAAGCAGAGAAGTTGGAGTCCATTCACAAGAACGTTCCGTCAATCCCTTCGTTTCCCCAAGAATATTTGGGAGAGGCATCGGATTGCCACAAAGTTGCAGAAGATCATCAAAATTATCAAAGGCATTCCAGAAAGAAGCCAACGGTATGGAGTTAAACGTATAGAAGGTGTGTCTAATTCTCATTATGATCCCGATCGACTGAGAATCTTAAGGGATTCCTCTCTTTTCCTTCAAGATGACGAAGTGGTGGGAATCATAGATGCTAAAGAAAAGTTGGTTACAATGTTGTTATCTTCACAACCTCAAAGAAGTGTGATTTCAGTGGTTGGGATGGGGGGCTCCGGCAAGACTACCTTGGTTGCAAAGACCTTCAATGGCGAAACTGTAAAGGAACATTTCGATTGCTGTGCATGGATCACTGTCTCGCAAACTTACACAGTTGAAGATCTACTCCGAGTCATCATGAAGGACCTTCTCCGAGCAGCCAAAAAACATATTCCAGAAGACTTGGGTGACATGAGTTATTCACATTTGGTGGAGATGCTCGCCAGCTATTTGAAGGAAAAGAGGTACGTCATTGTCTTAGATGATGTCTGGGATATCAATCTTTGGAGACAAATGAGTGCAGCACTTCCAGATGGAACGCATGGAAGCCGGGTCATGCTTACAACTCGGAAAGAAGACATTGCTTCTTTTCCATTTGGGGTTGGAAATTATGTTCACCATGTTCAGCCTCTTAACAAGAGTGAGGCTTGGCAACTTTTTTCCATGAAAGCTTTCTACAGTTTTCCTAATAGCTGTTGTCCACCTGAGCTCGAACCTATAGCTAGGGATCTTGTTGAAAAATGTGAAGGCTTACCTCTAGGAATTGTTGCTCTGGGTGCTCTCATGTCAACCAAAAGTGTCTTGTCCGAATGGAGGAAGATTTATGGCAGCTTGAACTGGGAGCTAAGCAACAACCCGACGCTCGAAGTGGTGAAGAGCATCTTGTTGCTAAGCTTCAATGATTTACCATATCGGCTCAAGCATTGCTTCCTATATTGCTGTGTTTTCCCTGAAGATTACGTGATCCAGTGCAGAAGGCTCATTAGACTGTGGATAGCGGAGGGGTTTGTGGAAGAAGTTAGAGGTGCTAAGCCGGAAGAGATAGGTGAGAGCTACATGGAAGAACTCACGTGTCGATGCATGCTTCAAGTTGTTGAGAGGGAACCAAATGGAAGAGTCGAAACATTTAGGATGCATGATCTTCTACGAGAACTTTGTATTTCAATTTCAGAAGCTGAGACATTTTGCACCATACACAATGACCAAGAACCAACTAAAGAGAGCAAGGCTCGCCGCGTGTCAATGCATGCAAATTCTAGAGCACTGAAAAATCGAAGTGTCATTTCAAAGGTTCGGACCTTCTTTATGTTTGCTGCTTTTCAATTGAATAATATGCCATCTGGTTTCCAACTGTTGAGGATATTGGATCTTGAAGATGTTCCAATTGTTGAGTTGCCGGATGACATAGTGAACTGCTTTAACTTGAAGTATTTAAATCTGAGAAGCACAAAAATTAAAGAACTTCCCAAAGACATTGGGAAACTCGGCAACTTAGAAATGCTAAACATAAGCAATTCCAAGATTAGATTGCTTCCGGTTGGGATTTTGAAGTTACAGAAGCTACGCCATCTCTTGATGTTACATATTAATGAGCAAAAGCTGCGTTCTTTTGATTGCCTTGACGGCCGCACACAAGCTCCACCGGGCATTTGTAAGCTTAAGAGCTTACAAGTTCTGGATACGGTCCAGGTGGGAGGCGACCTAATCAAACAACTCCAGTCCATGACCCAACTCACAAGACTGGGCTTAGCAAATGTGAGTGAAGCTGATGAAGAAGATCTATGCAAGGCAGTCGAAAGCATGAAATTCATTGAGCAGTTGAATATAATGGCAACCGATGAGAATGAGTTGTTGCGCATGGACGCATTAGAGGAGGGTCCTCCTTTGCTCAACACACTTTTTATAACCGGAAAATTGCAGAGGCTTCCACATTGGTTTCCTTCTCTTCATAGCCTTTCGTACTTGGCTTTGCTTTGGTCCAGATTGGAACAAGATTTTCTTCCTTGCATCCAAGAGCTGCCAAATTTGACAAAGCTTTGGTTGATTAATACATACGTAGGAAACGAGTTGGTCTTTCGCAATGGATTCCCAAAGCTCAAAGAATTGTTTCTGCTCAACTTTTCGCGGCTGTCTGTGATCATCATAGAGCAGGGGGCGATGCCAGCTTTAACGACACTGGATATTTGGGAATGCATGGAGTTAAAGCAACTTCCTCAGGGCATCGAACATCTTAAAAATCTGAAACAATCGACTTTTCTAGGTGTTCCCAATGAGCTCATAGAGTGCATACGAGGAGAAGGAATCGATCATTCAAAGATTAAGCACATTTCCGACATTGGTTTTCGTCACAAAACTAAATTTGGGTGGTCTCATGGAAGAACGCGGTGATCTCCTCTACAACAAGGTACTATCACCTTCTTGTAGAGGCTTTCTCTGGTAATTAAGGTTAACCGCAAATGAGTATAGAGCGGTTAACCTCACTGTATGTATGTGATTCCTTCTCTAACTAATTGTACTACCTTTTATATGTAGGTGACTACTAGGAGCTCATTGAGGCCGTTCACTTTGGATTGGTTCCAGTTTACCATGATCAAATGAAAGCAAATTGTATGTTACGAAGTCCGGCCAGTTAGCTAGTGAAATCGATCAGGCGAAGACTTCATATATCATCAGCACATATACATATATATACATATATATATATATATGTGTGTGTGTGTGTGTGTTGCTATGTTTTCTGTCCATGCTATATACATGTATGGGTACATTGGTCTATGTCCCTATTGTATTCTATTTATGTAGTTGCACTAATAAGCCTACATATGCACTACTTAGGCACTTTGCAATTTTGCATGTGTTGCCTAATATTGTTTAATTAGTTTAATTTTTTAATTTTTTTTGGGTACATATATAGTTTAAATTTCTGAGGAAATGTAATTTTAGTATTCTACTATAAATGATCGAAAAATTATTAACTGGTACAAACATATGCCTCTAAAAGATTGTAAGCTCGGGAGAAAACTAAATTTGGGGTATCATGGAAGAACGCGGTGATCTCCTCTACAACAAGGTACTGTCACCTTCTTGTTTAACATGTGTATGTAGAGGCTTTTTCTGGTAATTAAGGTTAACCACAAATGAGTATAGAGCAGTTAAACTCATATAAGACATTTGTAAGATATACCGACCGCCAGAGATTTTGGGACTTCGATTTTCTAGGGAAAACTGTTCGGATCGGACATACTTTTTGTTATAATAGCTCATATATGCTTTACGAAAGAAAACCATTCATATTTTTTTTGAGAAAATTTGATTATAGTCCCAAAATCACACTCTATTTTGAATGTAGTCCAGACAAATATTTTTTACTCTAAAAATATGGACTTGAAACTTTTGGGCTTGATATTTAAGAACCAAATTGCTCTAAAAAGTTTGAACTTTTAACAAATTCTGACAAAAGAATAAAAAATTTATTTCTAATGCAAATTTATGAGATTGGTTCTCAGGTTATAAAAGAGATCTCATAAAATATTAAAAAATAACTACAACTTGATTTTTCATGCAAAGTACTTCTAGTATCGCAAAGTATTGACACAAAAATCTCGGCAAATTTCAATCTTTGGCGAATACGTACCCATTTTTGTTGATGGTCTTTCTGACAAGAATATATGATCAGGTTGAAGGTGGTCTTGCCTTTAATTATGCTAATCATATATATTGCTCTTAATTTACAGAGGAAGGGCGTACGTAATCACTATTTACACAACGAACAATCTTTTGAATCATGCACCATTGATATTGGTTATCACATATGGTTTGAACCCTAAAGTCTAAACGCTAAACGCAAAATCACTAGATCCTAAACCCTAAACCAAGAAAATTCTATGATTTTGTTGTAAATTAAGGAGTTGCGGGAAGCTAGCCTTAGTAATTATTAATTCCTAAGTTATTTATTTTATCTATTATAACTAGTTCCAGGATTCGTACTTTATTATGTTCTGTTTCCTTCTGAAACAGTGTTATTACCAGTAGTCGAATGAAATTGCTTAGATAGTAACTTCTTTTGACTAGAAACACTACCAGAAAACTGATCTTTTACGACACACATTTTACGGCGTGCTTTTCATGTGCGCCGTGATTGATACTCATTTACGGCGCTCTTTTTTGTACGCCTTTAAAGATATTTGATTGTTATCAATTACGACCTGCATTTAATGAACGCCGTAATTGTCACTTTTCATATATGGCGTGCTTAATTTACACGTCGTAATTGGGGTTTTTAGGGGGTCTTTTACGACATTCTTTTATGGAACGCCGTAAATAGGTCTTAATTCATTAGGCGCGTAAACTTAACCTTTTTCCCTCCTTATTGTTTTCCCAATTCTTAAGTTTCCCACTTTCTTCTTAGCTAGTTCTTTAAAAAAAAAAGAGAGAAAAAGCAAAGAACGAGAAGAACGAGCAAGGGATATCAGAGAAGTAGAAGAAAGCTTTGTCCAGACACAGAGATGATCGAACTGGGTTTCATAGGGTACGTAGAATGATCAGAATCTATCACCAGTTAGCGTAAACGTTTGACTCCCTGCTGCTTCTATTCGGCGGCGACACTGAGGGTGAGCCTCGAACTTCACACTGAGGGCTTGAAGAAATGGAAGGAGTGGGATTCGAATCTGAACACATCGGATTGCTGATTTTTCACTAAAAACCAACGCTTCAGGGTTGCCATTGATGTTGAGGCTGAAAGAAGACGTCTGTGTTCGGGTAAGTAGATTTGGTTTAAACAAATTGGGTATCTGATATCTAGATTTCTAGAATTCAATCCTTTGCCTGTGATACTCTGTATCCTTATTATGATTCTCAGAAACCACTAAGACCCAACGAGATAAAGTATCTTTTGGGTAGCTCTTGATTCCGTATGGTGTGCTTGATTTCTTTCAACTTAAACTCATTCCCAAATTTCGGTGAAGATACATGTATATGTTCAATATAACACTCTTTCCTAGATTTGTTACTGAAAATTACTTCAAATCTGGTTTCAATTGATTAGAAACGATGCCCTTGGAATTAGCATTCTGATATCTCTTGATCTCAGAACTTTGTTCTGTACTTTGGCTATTATCTTGGAGTTGTGGATTTGGAATTGCTTGTCATGTGTGTGGTAATTGGTACATGGTTTATATTTGGATTTGATATTTTTGGTTGTGGCACACATATTTGTATCATCTTTTAACTCTACTGATATTTTGCTCTTTATAATTAAATACATGTTTACAGTTTATTCTTATTATGTTGGTTATCTGAAAACTATACAGAGAGGTGCCTTAAGGAAAACTTAGGGGTTGTATCGTCATGGATAAAGGTTAAATTTTAAATTCCAATAATCTAAAATTTAGTGTAAAAGACAGATTACATACAAGAAAAAATTAATGAGTTTTCTCTTCTCTAGAAACACTCCGGAGTATAAACAAGGAGCACGCAAATTTGTTGATACTGTTCAGGCTAGTTTGGGGAATCCAGAAAAAATTCGATGTCCTTGTATTGACTGTAGAAATGGCAAACGCCATAACTTTAACATAGTATACGACCACTTGATCGTACCTGGGATTAATCCTTTATACACTAAGTGGATATTTCATGGGGAGGAGACGACAATTGCAGAACTACAGGGAGATGTTGAGATTCCGGAGACATATAGAATGCTTAAGTATGCATGTTTTGAAAATGATGATGTTAGGGAACCTACAGACGGAAGACATGTGCCTGATTATGAAAATTTATTGGAGGAGGCTGAACGTCCCATCTATACAGGCTCTACTTGGACAAAGATGTCTGCAACAGTAGCCTGCTATAAGTTCAAGGCAAGACATAGTTTATCCAACACTGGGTTTGATGAACTTCTTGAGATGATTCGTTCTTTTTTACCAAAGGACAACATTCTTCCGAATTCATTATATTCTACAAAAAAAATTTTGAAAGCATTTGATCTTGGTTATGAGAAGATACATGCATGTCTGAAAGATTGTTGCTTATTTTGAAAAGAACTAGAACATGCGGTTCAGTGTCCAAATTGTGGCTCATCACGGTGGAAGGTTGATAAGCACACAAAGAGGATTCATGAAGGCATTCCTGCAAAGGTCTTGAGGTATTTTCCGATCATACCAAGATTTAGGAGAATGTTTAAAAATGCTGAAATGGCAGAACAGCTGACATGGCATGACACTAACAAGAGTCAAGATGGCATGATGCGCCATCCAGTTGACTCGTTGGCATGGAAGAGCATTGATAGTAATTGGCCTTCCTTTGCTTCTGAATCCTGTAATCTCAGACTTGCCCTTTCCTCTGATGGATTTAATCCTTTTGGTGATTTTAGTTCTCGTTATAGTTGTTGGCCTGTAATTTTGGTTACGTATAACCTCCCTCCTTCTTTATGCATGTCCAAAAAACATTTAATGCTGACCTTACTGATCCCCGGGCCAAAGCAACCAGGAAATGATATAGATGTATATCTGCAACCACTTGTGGATGATTTGAAAGAGTTATGGATGAATGGGGTGAGTGTTTATGATGCATTTAGAGACTCCACATTCAACTTGAAAGCTGTGTTAATGTGGACCATAAATGATTTTCCAGCATATGGGAATTTATCTGGATATTCTACAAAAGGTAAAAAAGCTTGTCCAGTTTGTGGTGTTGAAACTTGCTCAAAATGGTTAATAAATGGAAAAAAACATGCATACATGGATCATAGGAGATTTCTGACCCCTGATCACCCCTTCCGATCAATGGCAGCTTCGTTTGATGGAACCCAAGAACATAGATTAAAGCCTCGACAGTTAACTGGTTCTGAAATTTTTCAAGTTGTCAAAAATATTAAAAATGACTGGGGAAAGAACAAGAAAGGGGATAACAGAAAGATGAAGAGTGGTGTCAGAAAAAGAAAGAGAGGTGGATTGAGTATTTGTGACGATGATAGTGATGATGATGGTGACGATCCTATGAAGCTTACTAAGCGATGGAAGAAGCGATCCATTTTCTTTGAGCTGCCATATTGGCAGGTAATCTTTCTTTCCTTTTATTGTCATCCATTTTCTTTGAGCTGCCATATTTGATTGTGTTATGTATTGAACTTCAATTAATTATACTCTTGTTTGAATTGCAGCATTTGCTACTACGTCATAATCTTGACATGATGCACATTGAAAAGAATATTTGTGAGAGCATTATTGGCACTCTCTTGAATATGAAAGGGAAAACAAAGGATAACTTGAACTCTTGTAAAGACTTGGAAGAGATGGGGATTACAAAAAAATTGCGTCGGAAAAATGATGGGGCTAGTTCTTCTAAAGGCACAGCACCACCGTATGTGTAGTTAAAGGAAGAGAAGCAGGTCTTTTGTAAGAGGTTATTCAATTTAAGACCGCCGGATGGGTACAGTTCTAATATTGCTAGTCGGGTGTCATTAGAGGACCTTAAGATTTTTAATCTTAAATTCCATGATTGCCATGTCCTAATACAACAAGTGTTGTCAGTAGCATTAAGAGGTCTTTTACCAAAGGGGCCAAGGGTTTCTATCTTTCGGCTGTGTGCTTGTTTGAATCAACTATGTCAACGAGTGATTGACATAAGCAAAGTAGAGCTACTGGAAAATGAGATTGCTGAAACCTTATGCATGCTGGAGAGGTTTCCTCCATCTTTCTTTGATATTATGGTCCATCTACCAATTCACCTTGTACAAGAAGTTCTTATTGGTGGCCCTGTACACCTTCGTTGGATGTTCCCATTTGAAAGGTCAGCAACACACTTCTTTGCACTCTTCATTAGATACAACTTAATCTGATAGTTATTTATTTTTAATTAATTTTTCTTCTATAGGTATGTGAGTGTCTTAAATCATTATGTTAAAAATTGTTCAAACCCCGAAGGATGCATAGCAGAAAATTATCTTGCGAAGAGATTACACGCTTCTGTAGTGGGTACGTTAAACAAGCAGCTGATATAGGTGTTCAATATAAGCGTAATGAGGTTTATGAAGATGAAACCATATTAGAAGGGCAGCCTTTTGGTCAGAAGAGGACAAGGCCAATGACTTCTAGTATGTTAGAAATTGCTCATCGCTATGTGTTGACTAATACTACCGAACTTGATCCTTGGAAAGAGTAAGAGTTTAATATGTTATTACTGAGTTTTGTTGCTTTTGATTGTCGTTATTCGCACACTAAATTGATGGTATACTGTTATTTCTTACCAGAATACACAAAGATGAGCTTAAGCTAAAAGATGGACGTCTTGCTAAGAACAAAAACCTTCTAGAAAAAAAGCATTTGAATACTTTTAGTGATTGGCTGTCAAACAGAGTTAGAACTGGCGATTGTGGTGAGATGTCAAGTACAGCGAGGTGGATTGCGTGTAAGCCTAGACGGAATGTGTTGTCATGTGCAGGCTATAAGATCAATGGGAACCGATTCCATACTCAGGAGGCTGAGAAAGTAACACAAAACAGTGGTGTGTCCGTTGAAGCAGACACACAGTGCCGAGCAAGTGCAAGAGACACATTGCATAGGCTGGAAAGAGTGCAGTACTATGGTGTTATAAAAGAAATCATTTTGCTAGACTATCGCAATTTTAAAGTTCCTTTATTTGATTGCGAGTGGGTTAACATAGGAAATGGTGTCAAAGTGGAAGATGGATTTACACTAGTAAATCTCCATCAAGGGCAACGCCAATTTCAGAGAGATCCATTTATTTTTGCATCACAAGCAAAGCAAGTTTTTTACTCAAGGGATAGTGACACATCGAATTGGTACGTAGTTCTAAGAGCACCACCAAGAGGTTTCTACGAGAATGACAATTTTGATGAGAATGATTACATGCCCACTACACCTTTAGATGTCTCACAACTAGGCCTAAATTTTGGTGATGAAGACTTTACCAAAAGTGTCTTGTCCGAGTGCAGGAAGGTTTACGGCAGCTTGAACTGGGAGCTAAGCAACAACCCGACGCTCGAAGTGGTGAAGAGCATCTTATTGCTAAGCTTCAATGATTTACCATATCGGCTCAAGCATTGCTTCCTGTATTGCTGTGTTTTCCCCGAAGATTACGTGATCCAGTGTAGAAGGCTTATTAGACTGTGGATAGCGGAGGGGTTTGTGGAAGAAGTTAGAGGTGCTAAGCCGGAAGAGATAGCTGAGAGCTACATGGAAGAACTAACGTGTCGATGCATGCTTCAAGTTATTGAGAGGGAACCAAATGGAAGAGTCGAAACATTTAGGATGCATGATCTTCTACGTGAACTTTGTATTTCAATTTCGGAAGCTGAGACATTTTGTACCACACACAATGACCAAGAACCAGCTAACGAGAGCAAGGCTCGGCGCGTGTCAATGCAAGCAAATTCTCGAGCACTGAAAAATCGAAGTGACATTTCAAAGGTTCGGACCTTCTTTATGTTTGCTGCTTTTTCATTGAATAATCTGCCATCTGGTTTTCAACTGTTGAGGATATTAGATCTTGAAGATGTTCCAATTGTTGAGTTGCCGGATGAGATAGTGAACTGCTTTAACTTGATGTATTTAAATTTGAGAAGCACAAAAGTTAAAGAGCTTCCTGAAGACATTGGGAAACTCGGCAACTTAGAAATGCTAAACATAAGCAATTCGAAAATTAGATTGCTTCCGGTTGGGATTTTGAAGTTACAGAAGCTACGCCTACTCTTGATGTTACATTTTAATGATCAAAAGTTGTGTTCTTTTGATTGCCTTGATGGCCGCACACATGCTCCAGCAGGCATTTGTAAGCTAAAGAGCTTACAAGTTCTGGATACGGTCCAGGTGGGAGGCGAGTTGATCAATCAACTTCAGTCTATGACCCAACTCACAAGGCTGGGCTAGTGTGAGGGAAGCTGATGAAAAAGATTTATGCAAGGCAATCAAAAGCATGAAACTCATTGAGCAGTTGAATGTAATGGCAAGCGATGAGAACGAGGTGTTGCGCATGGATGCATTACTGGAGGGTCCTCCTTTACTCAACACACTTTTTCTAACTGGAAAGTGTAGAGGCTTCCACTTTGGTTCCCTTCTCTTCATAGCCTTTCGTACTTGACTTTGCATTGGTCCAGATTAACACAAGATTTTCTTCCTTGCATCCAAGAGCTGCCAAATTTGACAAAGCTTTGGTTAAGTAATGCATACATGGGAAACGAGTTGGTCTTTCGCAATGGATTTCGAAAGCTCACAGAATTGTTAATGCTCAACTTTTCTCAGTTGTCTATGATCATCATAGAGAAGGGGGTGATGCCAACATTAACGACACTGGATATTTGGGAATGCATGGAGTTAAAGCAACTTCCTCAGGGCATCGAACATCTTACAAATCTGAAACAATTGACTTTTCTAAGTGTTCCCAATGAGCTCATAGAGTGCATACGAGGAGAAGGAAGCATGGACCATTCAAAGGTTAAGCACATTTCCAACATTGGTTATCGCTACAAAACTAGATTTGGGTGGTCTCATGGAAGATCGCGATGATCTCCTCTGCAACAAGCTAGGTACTGTCACCTTCTTGTTTAACATGTATGTAGAGGGTTTCTCTGGTAAGGTTAACCGCAAATGAGTAGAGAGCGGTTAACCTCACTGTATGTATGTCATTCCTTCTCTAACCAAGTGTATAACCTTTTATATGCAGGTGAGTACAAGGAGCTCGATCATCAAGGTCGCTCACTTTGGATTGGTTCCAGTTCATCATGATCAAATAAAAGCATGCAAATTATATGTTACAAAGTCCAGTTAGCTAGTGAAATCGATCAGGCGAAGGTTTCATATATCATCAGCACATATACATATGTATGTGTTGCTAGCTATCTTTTCTCTCCATGCTATATTCATATGTATGGGCACATTGGTCTATGCCCCTATTGTATTCTATTTATGTATATTGCACTAATAACTAATAATTATACATGCACTACTTATGCACTTTGCAATTTTGCATGTGTTGCCTAATGTTTAGTTTAATTTTTTAATTTTTTTTGGGTTACAGTGTTTAATTTTCTGAGGAAATGTTCTGCTACATAAATGAATGATTATTGGTACAAAAATTTGCCTCTAAAAGATTGTAAGCTCGGGAGAAAGCTCCTTTTCAATGAAAATGAGGTAAAACTCATATATGTTTGTAAGATATATATACCGACTGCCAGAAATTTTGGGACTTCTATCAATTTTTTAGGGAAAACTGTTTGGGTCGGAGTCATCGGACATACTTTTAGTTATAATAGTTCATACTTTAAGACAAAAACCATTCATATTTTCTTTTGGCAAAGCGCATGGTTACTTGTAGGTAAGTGTTGCTAATTTTGGACTTCAAGCTCTTGGGCTTGATATTTAAGAACCAATTTACTCTAAAAAGTTTTTACTTTTAACAAATTCAGACAAAAGAATAAAAAATTTATTGCTAATGCTAATTTATGAGATTGGTTCTCAGGTTATAAAGGAGATCTCATGAAATATTAAAAAAATACTACAACTTGATTTTTCATGAAAAAACACTTGTGGTATAGCAAAGAATTGACACAAATCTCGTCAAATTTCAATCTTTGGCGAACACCCATTTTTGTTGACGGTGTTTCTGACAATAATATATGATCAGGTTGAAGGTGGTCTTGCCTTTAATTATTCTAATCATGTTGCTCTTTACAGAGGAAGAGCGTACGTAATTACTATTCGCACATAGACCAATCTTTTGATTCATGCACCATCGATATGATATTGGTTGTCCCAGATGGTTTGAACCCTAAAGTCTAAACGCTAAATGCAAAATCACTAGATCCTAAACCCTAAACCAAGAAAATTCTATGATTTTGTTGTAAAGGCGTTGCAAGAAGCCATAGTAATTCCTAAATTATTTATTTTACCTATTGTAACTAGTTCCATGATCCGTACTTTATTATGTTCCGTTTCTTTCTGAAACAGTGTTATTGCCTGTAGTCGAATGAGATTGCTTAGACAGTAACTTCTTTTGACAAGAAAGTTGTCCTCATGGTACTAAATTTTGGATTATATTAATCTCACTTGGATAATTGCAACCCACAATTCTGAAATTTAATACAAAACGGTTGTTGATTTAGATTCCACCAATACACATACATTTTTGTAATTTTGTAAATTATGTGGTTACTGATTTGGATTGTACCAATCCAGATTGGACAATACATTGTTCTTCAATCGACAAAATGAAATCCATAATGTTGCAATCTAAAAAGTTTAGAACTTAGGGACCTTTATGTAACATCCCCTTGGAGTTGCGCAAATTTTGTTCATATGTTTTACAATCTTTGTCAATATGATCCTAGCCTTTTTTTTAATTTAATATTAATTAAGATAACTTTAAGAATTGATAGATTGTGGTGATTTGATAACTTCATCTCATTGAAACATAAAAAAAAACTATGAAACTCGTTCATTTTTAACCCTAAAATAAGAAGAAAACAAAAAGTCCAAAATTGCAAGGATATATCATACACACACGGGGACTTAAATTGTGTTATGTATACCACATAACACACAAAACATGATCATCCCTTATAGAAAGAGAAAATATTGTAAGATTATGAGTATAACAAATACAATAGAGAATAAATCAGAATAATAATTAACTTATGCCTACTAGAGAAGCCATGGTCACAAATTTCTCCTAGTAGAATAACGCAATTTTTTGAAGGCAGCACTACGATTTTTTGAATACCAAACACAGTCTTGAGCCACATCTCTCATACATTGCTAGAGACTTTCACCAAATCGGTTTGCAATTGAACAATAACGACCAGATAACTCTGTATAGATACATCTAATATTTTTTGGGTGGAAAATAAGAAATATCTTAAATCCATCAACCGAAGAGGAAGGAAAAAGATCAGCTGGAAGTGGAGGAGAAACAGATAGAGAGTGATCACCTTCTGCTTGGATAAGACCCATCAATCCTAGCACTATCACCCTAAGTACTTTCGAATGGTTTTTCTCCATTACTTTTTACACCTCTTTTGAGTTTTGAAACATACATTACATGTTTTTTTGTAGATTTAATGGTCAAAGATTGTCAAATTTATAGAATTTTTTTTTCTCAAAAAAAAAAAGGAATTTCAAATTTATAACAAGAAATAAGAAATTTTAGTTGTTGATATAAGAGTATGAATTTCATTTTTACTTTTTGCCGGTGAGTTGTAGCTTGTTGCTGCCCACTTTTTGACACTTTCGATTAGGATCAGATCTGCTCAACTCAATGAGGGTCAGATCTTGCTGCCCACTATTTGACACTTTCGATTAGGATATGATAATACATATTAACTCTTATTTGATTAATTATGTTGATTAAAAAATATGTAATGATAAGGTAAATTTGTACAAGGTAATATGGCCCATTAATTGTTCAGATATTGGTGATAGACTTTGAATCATAGTGTCTGGCTTTTATTGTGGCGTTATGGATGGGCCAAATGATACATCAATTACTGTTGTTTAACGATACTACAACTTGCACTTGTGTATCTATTGGTTGCATTTGCAAACCCAGGTAAGGTGTCGGATCGATGCACCTTCTGGCGACTAGTCCATAGCAAGACAAAGAAAGATGGTAGTGGTATTGAACCGGTTAATGATGAAGCAAACAAAATCTCTGTAAGCAACTAATGTTCATTTTCTAGTTCTGCGTTTTAGTGTGTGGCAAAGAATACTATTGTATCATTGTATATCAATATTAGATTACATTTTAAATGATATGTCATTTATCTTCAGATGGAGTTGGATAAACTTGAGCAGAAGGAGCTTTCGAATGGTAGGGAGCTTACAGTGGAAGTGTTGAATGAGTTGTTTGGAGAGTATTTTGGACCAGAGACAAGAAACACAGTGCGGGGGTATGGGATTGGAGTTGAGTGGGATGATGTTTCAGGAATACTTACTGAAAAACGAATGGCTGCTAATGATGTTGGAGTAATCCTATCCCAAGTAGAAGACTCAAGCAAAGAGATAGCAAGATTGAGAGAAGAATCGGCCAAAAAGGATGAGGAAATGATTGTTATTAAAACAAAATTAAGAGAAATTGAAGCTCCTCTTCACACACCCTTGGATGGTCTACTGAGTGGTGGAGTTGATTGCAACCCTCACACAAGCAGCAGAAAAACAATCTCAACCCAGTGACCAAGGAATGCATTCAAATGCAGCCCCTTTTGGAGGTTTTGTGTCCTTTATCAGTCACTAACCTAATCACATGTCCTCAAGATCCATTTTTGAAGCATATTGCTGGTATCTATATTTCATCTCTCATAACTTGTACAATTGGATGATGTCCACTGTTATGCTTTTGGTTAAACTTAAATGAGATGAAATATATATATTTTTGGGTAATGGCTTATGTATTATAAGATTACCAGCAACTCAATCCAAGGTGTAAAAACAGTCTTTGTATTAAGTTATGTTATATGAATGGAAGCTGTCAACTTTTGCAGCATTATGAAATTTACTGTTTTCACTATATTTGTTGATAATATGTGTTCATATAGCAGGTGTGGCCAGAAAATATATGTTCATATATCAGTTTTGGCCATTGTACATAATAGAAAAATTGCACAATTAGCCAAAAAAAAAAAATTGGCACATTTCATTTGTCCCCAACAAGAATTTTACAATTATATTTTTCTATACATTTACATATATGCACAGTAGATTACATAATTTAATAGTATTTGAAGTAGTTTGGAATACGATGGGGCCTATGAAGAATTTAGGGACATATATGTATGTGTTCCATATAAACAATAGAAACACCATTATATGGGACATATCTCTTATCTGTCCCTTTTAAGTAGTAGGCACTTATATCTGTACCTATAAGCATCAAAAGGCACAGATAGGATCAGTCCCCTGAGGCCTTATTTGTTGTAGTGTTGGTTAGTGGCAATTAAAACTAACATTGTGAAGGTCAAAGGTTCAAATTTCACTGGCATCTATGAATGGGTGGAGTGAGAATAAAAATTGTTGTTTCTTCTAAAAAAAAAAAGGTATGAATTTCAAATTAATCCATCCAATTAATGAAGAGAGGAACAAGGTGACAAATATAATAAGTTCTAGCAGAGTAAAACATGCAAACAAAAATTTACTTACACTGAAAATTGGATAACGACCATTAATTCATACAATCTATTAGCATTATTCTTGGCTTTACACTGTTATTTTCTTTGACAATTTCTTGGCTTTACACTTGTACTGAGGATTTGTCTTCAATCTTAATATACTTAAATTTTTACTTCATTTTTTATCCGGTGAAATAAGTAATACAGTCCAATAATTAGTCAAACATGGAGATCTAATCCTCCTATAGAGAAGTACCAAAGGCTACAAAACCGTCTTTAAGAAAAAAAAATTTGCTAATTGTGTTTTTGTTCTTTGTAGAGCCTCCAATTTAGTTTCCATAGAAGTTATAATTTTAAATATGCAAAAAATAACGGAAAAAACTTTAGTCCGACCTAGGTCAGACGTATACATTCAAACTCTCTCTTATTTGCATACATTCGGCATCATAATTCCATATTTGAACAGTTGATCTTATAAAGAATTTTTGAAGATCATCTCTGCAAAAAATAATTTAAATAGGAGATCGTTAACTCATCCAATTATATCAAACAAATAGACGGTTTTTGTAAAAGCTAACATTCTCATGATCGAGTAACCGTCTATTTGTGTAATGCAATTATATGAATAAAACGATTTATGTTTTCGTTGATTGTTTGCAAAATTGATCTATAAAGGTTACTTTATAAGATCAACGGTTCAAATTATGGAATTACACTGCCGAATGTATGCAAATAAGAGAGAGTTTGGATGCATGCGTCCAACCTAATTCGGACCAAAGTTTTTTCCAAAAATAACAGATGGCTTTGCTCACTAAAATTTCAAAAAATATCACTTAATTTGGTCACTCATATTTAGCACTATATTACATTTTGGTCACTGTCGTTAGATTTTCAGTTACAAATCATAAATTTTGAGGGCATTGTTGTCCAATCACTATTTTTTTTTTGTCATGAACCTATCACAGTTATGATTAGGCACAGACCTTTCCTAAAAACCAAATGTATCTGCCGATGAGTTGTGGCCTATTGGTTATTGATAAAACTAATAGTGTGGAGGTCATAGGTTTGAATTACACTTGTATTTAAGGATGAGTTGAGTGGAGATAAAAATTGTGGTTTCTCCTTAAAAAAAAAAACAAATGTATCTTTGATGAAACCATTGTACCAAACTCCTCTGTTCAATCTTGAATAAAAGGAAAAAAAATCACTTTTGGTTAATTAAGTTTGACATCTTTGGCACTTTAGTCATTATAGTTTCAACAATATCACTTTGGTCACTCAACTTAAAGATCGTCTTTCACTTTGGTCACTCATTTTACAAAAATACCCTCCTTTTCAACGGCTTATAATGATATGTCTCCTAACAGTTTTATACATTCCTGTCGCCTAAATGTTATATCTCCCCTAACATTTTGAAATGGCTAGATTACCATTTTGCTTACATGTACAAAGGGAATAAATGACAAAAAGGAAACAGAAAAAGAAGAAGATGAATTTAAGAAGAGTCATGCTCACATGAGGGACAATTGTTAAGGGACTGTGAGAGACAAGTGAATCTGATGACTGAGATTAAATATAAAAGCTGAAATTATAACAACTTAAAACTGTACATTTAATTTCAGTCATCAAATTCACTTGTCCCTCACAGTCCCTTAAAAACTGTCCTTCATGTGAACACTCTTGATTTAAGAATCTCATTAACAAAACAATACAACTTGTTTAGGCACTAGCCACTAAATATGTAGTAGGCAATTACAGTCTTGTTCACCTAGTCAATTGTGTTCAACTATTTTTGGATTTAAATCCAATGGTGGAGAATTCTGATAATAATGTCTAAAGAATTCTCATACAATATTTCATTCAAATATTACATTTTCTCAACTCTCATACCAATACAATTAATTTGTAAATTTTATGTAGGAAATCGTCATAGCTTTCCACATGAACTGCATTTTCATACCAAACATACCAAACAATTATAGACCGTAAGAATTTATCAATGCATGCATGATTTGTATGGTAGGGATAAAATCACAATGATGGGAAAAAATCACAATTATGTTGGGAAAGAAAAGGTTAGCTTTAGTCATAATTCACAATCAAATGAGTATATAATAAAGGAAATGCGAGAAAGAGGAAATTGTTGGAAGTGTCTACATGTTAAGTTATACCTAATCCAAAGGTTGTGCTCACAAACTTCTCAAGGTACAATAAATGGCATTCTTTTCCTTGATCTAGGAGTTTCAACACAGTATTGGGCCCATCTGCTCAAACATTTCAAAAATATATATAGTTCTTGATTTTGTTTGAGACAAAATCTAGGAGATGAATAAAAGACACATTTAACTTTTTTTGGGAAGAAAATAATATGAATATTTTTGAATCCAAATCCATCAACTGAAGAGGGAGGAAGAAGATCAAAGGTAAGAGAAGGAGAAAGAGATGAAGAGTGAGCATCTTCTACTCTCACTACATCTTGGATAAGACTGATCAATCTTAGCATCATAACCATAATTACTCTCAAATTATTTTTCTCCATTATATTACCGCTTCTAGTCGAAATATTCATTATTTTTTGGAAATTAATCATCAAAGAATTTCAAATTTATAACTTGAGTTAGGACACTGTAGAATTTTTTTATTTGTTCTTTTGAGATTATGGATTCCATATTAATTTTTCCAATGAGTTGAGAAGATGAGTAGCGCAAATAATGTATATATATATATATATATATATATATATATATATATATAACATACTTACACCGCTATAGGTGGCATAATATATCTTGCCACATTATAATCTTGCAATATCAACTTTAACCTTTTCATAATCTACAATTAATAAACCCAAAAAGTATAAAAGTATTTCAATGTTTTAAATAAGAATCGAAACTTGAACAAAGTATTTACAACATGCTAATCTTGGTATAGATACATGTACTTAAATTGATATGTAATCTAATTGAAATAATAAAAGCATTAGGTAACAAACATTAATTAATTTTAGAAAATAAAATCGTAAAACCATAATAAAAGCATACAAAAAAATGAAATTTGTGCCAAAAACCCATAAAGAATTTGAACTTTCTTTAACAAAAAAACATTAATTGGACAATTATTGAGGTGAACTTAAAAAAATTTCAATCAAAAATTGATTCGAAGATAACACGTACATAACACCCTAATATAAGAGGACCGGTGTTATGTACTCTCTTGCATTCTCATTTGCAGTATATAGATATATGAGCACATTTTTCCTGATGAAAATAAGAAACCATTGTCGATTTGTAAGTTATTTATTATTTTGGATTAAATTCAGTTTACCCCCCTGAACTTTACACCAAACATCATGTTAGTCTTTGCACTTCTAATTTCATCATAAATGTCACGCCCCGATTTTCAAATCAATTAATAAGGCATTTTGCCCTTAATTACAAATCATTTCGGAAACGTGACGACATGGAATATCAAATACAAATATGCACTAGAATTTTTTTCCTTTTAATTCAAGCATACAATACAAACACTCCATGCCCAGCAATGTAATTTCAAACTCAATACAAGAGTCGAATATTACATACCAAATATTTATACAATAAATTGATACATCAAATTATTACATAAATAAATCTTCAGAGTGCGAAGCATTAAATAGCGGAAGTCTTATAAACCAACAAAATGTATGCAGCCTTGCTTACTCCTGGTTATCCTAACCTGCAGGTATAACCCCTACACCGTGGAATAGTGTACCGGGTTATATCAACAAACCCGGTCAGCTTACGAAGCTGGTATGAATGATCTCAGTTTACTCACACCGAATACATTTTCCAAAGCTAAATTCTTTTATTTTCAAAGAATCATTTAAAAACCATTAGTTACAATTTCCAATCCGGAAGATTTGTATTATCTAATATACTGAACCTACGTGTCCCATAACACGTATTTTAACCCCACACGTCCCATAACGTGTATGTTAATACCAGGGTAATGCAGCATGTTAAATAATATAAACCCTCAATCTTTACTCACACAAAACCAAATTCAACTTCAAATGATTAAAAGCGAGAATACCATTTTTCTTCTCCTTTTAATAAATCAAGTATTTCAAAAACAACACGGACGAATAAAGCGAGAGTACCATTTTCCCCCTCCTTTATTAGTATTCCACACGACGGATAAAGCCAGAATACCAATGTATTCTCCTTCATTACATAGTATCCCTCAGCGACGGATAAAGCCAGAATACCAATGTATTCTCCTTTATTACATAAAGTGTTCATCTTTGTTTTCGAAGAACACTTGGATACGTGGATATGCAGTCTAGAGCTCTAACTGATGGGCTTTGTTTTCACCCATTTACTTTGTCCCCAGGACAGTCCATTTGTACAAAATCATTTAAATAGGCGAACACAATATCATAATTTGAAATGTTGTGTTCCCACAAAATTCACAAATCAAAACAATAAAATGAATAATTTTCAAATATTGTTTTAACACCAATTTCACAAAGCCGATATATTAATTAAATTATTTATTTAATTATATATCACAAAATCATTTAAATAAATATAAATATTTATTTTCACAAACAACACAATATGAATTAATATTCATATATATAAAAACATCGTGAGATTCACTCACCTCTTAATCCTGCTGCGTCTTCGAATAAAAACCGAGAATCGATCAACGTACGTAAGTGTCACATCTCGTAAACACCTATGATTATGCAATATCCAATTAGCATAAAACACTTCCAAAATAATTCAATGTTCCTCAAATGTCTCCTACGACATCGGGACTATTAATCGAGACCATTTGACCAAAAGTCAACCGTCGGTCAATGTGGGTCCCACGTCTACTATTCATCAACGGGTCTCACACGAAATCCAAAACTTTCAAAATCCAACCACATGCTTATTTCTAGCATCCTAATATCATATCCAAAAATGGTGATGATCCAACGGTCGGATCATCACGGATCTAACGATCCATAATCATAGCTTAATTGATCATTGATCAAACGGTTCAATTTCAACAATCCAACCGTACAACATGCTTATAATATCAATACTAACCACACGATCAAATTTGATGATCATCTGACGGTCGGATTTTTCGAATCGTAAATCGTACGATCCGATAATCGGGTTAATTGACCATCGGTCAAACGACCGAATTTGACAAAACTTAAAACACGAAAGTTGTTCGTATCGACGAACCAAGTCAAACGGAGCAAAGAAATGCTCCAGGACCGGCCGGACGCGCCGCCCACGCGCCGCCGCCGGCGATGGTCAGTCGCCGGAAAAAGTTCTCTGATTGACACCAAAATTTCACAGTATGTAGAACTCAACAAGCCCAACAAGTTTGATAACTACCTCGAAGTCCGAATCGGAGTGGAAGTGGCCGGAATCGGTGTCGGCAAGTTCTAGATCCAAAACTTCCCGAGCTCAATCCGCCGCCTACGGTGGTTGTCGGTGGAAACCAAGGGCCCCATCGTGTTCCTGGGGTTGAGGGCTTCAAAACCCGATACACGGAGTGGTCCGGGGTGGCCGGAAAATGGCCGGACGTTGAGGGGGGCCGACGGCCCTTGTTCTTCCCGCGCGTGCGGCGTCGTGTCGCCGGAGTTGGCGGCCAACCTGACGAATGCAAAAATAGATGGTAAGTGATAGAAGAGAAGGGGGTTGTCGTTCCACAGGGATTGACGGTCCCCGACTTCTCGGTAGCGTGTATGTGCGGGTGCTCTAGCTATATGAGGTGACAAGGAGTGAATAGAGTGGGTGAAGTGCGTGTTTACAATGTGCGAAGTGTGAATGTTTTGGGTGTTTTCGAGTAAATGAGAAATAAAACAAACAACCAAGTAAACTAAATGCAAGTAAAGGAAATGCAAAGATAGAGTGATGGGGAACTAAGGGTTAACACTTGTAATACCCCGAAAATTTCCGTATTATTTTTATTAAATAGTTCGTGAAATTTGAAGTAAAATGGAGAGAATTCATATTTTTAGGGGTTTTCATCGTAAAACGATAATTACGGCGGTAATTATAAGTTACACAAGGTTAATTAAGGTAACTTTTTATCCGTTGAGATTTTGGGAAAACTTCCTTCATGAAAGTTGTAGACCTCGTTGAATCGAGTTTGTAGGAATTTGGTTCACCGGAAATGGACATCGTATGAAGAAGTTATGGACCTCGGAAGTTTGGTCGAAATCCTATAAATATAGGGTAATTTTCAGAAAAATCAGAAAAAGTTAGGAAAATTCCGGAAAATTCCGGAATTCTCCCGTTTTGACCCAGACCCGCCGGCGGACCCGCCGACCCGACCCGGTTCTATCTTCGCCGTCCGGCCACCTCCGGTCACGGGGTCGGTGCCGTTGGGTTCAGACGGCGCCGCTCTCCCTCCCTCCGGTGACCTTCACGGTCGATCGTCGCCGGAAAGCCTCGATCGGAGCACCCAAAGGTTCGGCAGTTTGTATACGGGCTGACCCGGTCCGATCTCCCTCCTCCGGCCACCTCCGACGACGGGACAAGTTTGGTTTTGCTCCCCTCCTCCCCAGCAACCTCTCCATGGTGGTGGATCACGGCGGCACGGCCTAGATCGGCGGCAACGACGATTTGCACTTTTTGGGATCAAAAACCCACCGACACCGATTCCGGCCACTTCCACTCCGATCCAGACCTCGAGGTAGTTATCAAACTTGTTGGGATTGTTGTGATCTACATTCTGGTAAAATTTGGTGTCAATCGGACCACCTTGACCGGCGGTCTGACCACCGCCGGCGGCGGCGCGTGGGCGGCGCGTCCGGCCGGTCCGGGAGCAGTTCTTTGCTCCGTTTGACTTGTTTCGTCGATACGAACAACTTTCGTGTTTTGACTTTTGTCAAATTCGGTCGTTTGACCGATGGTCAATTAACCCGATTAATCGGATCGTACGATTTACGATTCGAGAGATCCGACCGTTGGATGATCATGAAATTTGATCGTAGGGTTAATATTGATATTATAAGCATGTTGGTAGATTTTGGAAGTTTTGGATTTCGTGTGGGACCCGTTGATGAATAGTAGACGTGGGACCCACGTTGACCGATGGTTGACTTTTGGTCAAATGGTCTCGATTAATATTTCCGATGTCCTAGGTAACATTTGAGGAACTTTGGATTATTTTGGAAATGTATTATGCTAATTGGATATTGCATAATCATAGGTGATTATGAAAGGTGTTGCGTACACGCTTGTCGATTCCTGGTTACTATTTGAAGACGCAGCAGGAATTAGAGGTGAGTGAATCTCACGATATTTTTATATATGAATATTAATTCATATTGTGTTGTTGTGATTTTGGTGTTAAAACAATATTTGAAAAATGTTCATCTTATTGTTTTAATTTGTGAATTTTGTGGGAACACAATAATTCTATTAAGATATTGTGTTTGCCTATTTGAATGATTTTGTACAAACGGATTGTCCTGGGGACACCGTTAAATGGGTGAAAAATGGTAGCCCATCAGTTAGAGCTCTAGACTGCATATTGTATGATTAACTTGATGTATTAAAAGGAGAAGAAAAATAGTATTCTCACTTTTAATCAGGCGAAGTTAAAAATAACTTGATGTATTAAAAGGAGATGCATCTCACTTTTAATCAGGCTAAGTTATAAATGGTTTTGTGTGAGTAAAGATCGAGGGTTTATATTATTTAACATACTGGATTACCCTGGTATTAACATACACGTTTATGGGGCGTGTGGGGTTAAAATACGTGGTATGGGGCACGTAGGTTCAGTATATTAGATAATACGAATCTTCCGGATTTGAAATGGAACTTTTGGGTTTTAATTGATTCTTGAAAATAAAAGAATTCAATTTGGGAAAATGTTACAGTGTGAATAAAACATAGATCACTCATACCAGCTTCGTAAGCTGACCGGGTTTGTTGATATAACCCGGTACACTATTCCACGGTGTAGGGGTTATACCTGCAGGTTAGGATAACCAGGAGTAATGCAAGGCTGCATACATTTTGTTGGGTTATAGGACTTCCGCTATTTTATGCTTCGCACTCTGAAGATTTATTTATGTAATATTTTGATGTATCAATTTATTATATAAATATTTGGTATGTAATATTCGACTCTTGTTTTGAGTTTGAAATTACAATGTTGGGCATGGAGTTGGTGTTGTGTACTTGAATTAAAAAGAAAAAAATTCTAGTGCATATTTGTATTTGATATTCCATGTAGTCACGTTTCCGAATTGATTGTAATTAAGGGCAAAATGCCTTATTAATTGATTTGAAAATCGGGGCGTGACAGATTGGTATCAGAGCAAAACAATGCTCTAAGGAAGTGATTGAGCAATGGAACGCTCTACGGTAATGAAACGAGTTGTTGAGTTGTGAAGTGAAGTTAGGGTTTAGAGCTTAGGATTGGTTTAGGGTTTGACGTTAGGTTCTTAGATTCATTCAAGTAATGGTTACTTCGTATGCTTAATTACGCACAGTATTTATCGAGTGATGGCCCGACCGCGGCGGATCCCCATCATGTGCTCTTCAGTGTTGTTGTGTTGTTGAGAATATAAAGTACAAATTACAATTCCGAAATTGATAGTCTTACATGGCTACATTTCTAATTCTCTCAACCGTACCCTGGATCAAACGACAGACTTGATCCACTGACCCTTTCTTGTTCTTCAGCAACTCAGTAGAGATCTGTGTTGCTACCGTTACTAGACAACCAATGTATGGATTGTCTGAGATCCCTTCTGTTCTTCCAGCAGTAGGCATATCTGGTAGAATTGAAAAACCTGAAGTTAGGAATACAATTGTACCTAACTCACAACCGCCTATTAACTTCTGCACCGTTGACTGACTAATAGGGGCATAAATCACGTATGACCCTGTTGAATCAGTACAACTTTCTTGGAGTATATAGGTGTTGTGCATTTGCAACAAGGAGACACAATTGCGTGGATCATGACCAGTTGTGATGTGTGCAATCTCCTGTACTTCTTTTTCCAATGCTAGATGGTCCCACTGGTTCCGAGTTTGTACGTCAATGAAGAAGTCAAAGAGCTTTCTGTGAGAGACATGATGCTGGATTATTGCAGATGCAGTTCGAGTGAGACCATGAGGCTTATTCAGCCTGTTCCAGATTTTGTTGGTGGAAACTCTTATCCCTGAACCCTTGAACTTGGTTTGTTCAGCTACCTTCCATTCATGAGCAGTAGAGTTGCCGATGTCTGTGAAAAAGTCTGTCACTATTCTGCATGCCATCTGCAACAAGTTTCTTCTTCCTTCCACAGATGGTATGACACAAAAGTCTTGAGGTGGATAAGTGTCAGCCGCGGAATAATTTAACCTTTCCGCTTGCCTCTGAAGTATTTCTACCCATCGCCTTGCTCCAAAGGCTAAGCCTGACTCCACTAGCGTTCGGTATGTTTGGTGCATGAGTTGATCCTGTACATCAACATGTTCCACCCATACGACACGAGAGCTGCCGTTGAACAAATCTTGGATTAAGCATCCGGATGGACGCTTCTTGCATTGAGATTTTGAATGTGGACCCAGATTTGAACTTAAACCGTCCACAGAGACATCAATTATTGCCCAACTTTGTTCTGTTTGTCGTTGGCAATAGCGAACAAAGTGAGTTACACGAGTGGAGACAGATGGACTGGTCACCTGAAATTCAGCAGTCATGACTTGGATGGTTTCGTTGTAGCTTCCAGTTGTCCCTGTTGACAACACGTCAAGGATCGTTGCCCTCGAGATGATGCTACCGAATATGGTGGACCATTGGTCCACATCCATGAAGAGATTCACGAGTACGACAGGACTGAGGGGAATAGTGGCTGTGTAGCGTGAAGCTTCAGTTTGGAAGTTAGTGGGAGTAAGATCAATACCGTTAGTGAAGATTCTCTTGTACTCTGCTTCATTCAGGAACTCATGAAGCGTAACAGAGCTGGATTTGAGTGCAGAGATCCACAGTGGCGCAGCAGCAGATGCCATGATGATTAGCTCATCTCTGACCGACACAATGATTTCAGAAATCTTAGTTGTGTCTGCCACGAGAGATGCTTCTGCCACGGCAGATGCTTCTTCAGGTTCTGAACGGTTGATGTTGTCTGATGGTTGTTGTGTAGAAGAAGAGTGATGTGGGATCGACATACACTTTTGAACATCCCTCCTCATGTGAGATTTTTCCCTTGGACCGATGACTGCAGGAATTGGAAGAGTCTGAGGTTGTGGGGTAGTCTCTTCGATTCCTTTGAGTAGCTCACTATTGGGAGTAACTCGTTTTCCACAGTGGTTGCAGTTGATTCGGTTGAATGCTGCTTGGTACTGGCTAAGTTGAGCTTGAAGCTCATTGATTTTCTGTCTCAGCAGAAAATTTTGTTGACGAGTTGTTTGGGCAGGCGTTCGGGATCGATGCTTTATCACCCAGGCAGAGACTTGTGCAAACGTTAACTTTATTTGGTCACCCAAATCTTGTCGCTGTTGAACAGTTGGCTGTGGAAAAGCCTCGACGAAGTCCTTCAATGCTTGGACTTGGTATTTGGTGAAGCTCTTCCTCAGTGGAATACGTTTGGATGAACTAGGTTCAGCTTGTGGAGATGATACTTGTGGACTTGGGGCTATTTCAATGGCTTCGTCTTCTGCTAGAAGCATGTCTAGCATGTCGATATCGTTGTCGAATTCGATTGCTGGTGAAATTATTTCATCTAAGCCCTCAAAGAATTGGCTTTCAGAGGGATCAGATTGAAGTAATTCACTGAACGAATTCACTTTACGTGACATGTTTGAGTTGGTGTAAATTTCTGAGAAGTGGAGTGAAGAAGTCCTCTTTGAAAGAGAAAGGAGGTTATGGCACTAATGGAAAGTATCTGTTAGTGGATGCGTAAGGTGTATATTTATGGTTGGTGGAGGATTTGAAAATTCAAAAGCAAAAGTGAGCGGCTGATTACAGCTAATTGTCGGAGCCCTTGGAGATCGTGGAAGATTTTTTTTCCCCGATGCATGGATTTTTCACATACAGTTCCACTCTTGTGAGACCTCGCATCTTTTGAGGAATTAATTATGCGAAAGCAAAAGGAAAAGAGTCATTATGACCGGTGTTAGTGGAAGACTGAGTTTTTTCTTGGTTAAATCTTGCGGAATATTGTATCGTGGGCGATACTTTTGAGTAATTGAGACAGATATGAGCAATAATTATTCTTAGTGGGTTGTTGAGTGCACCGCACTCGCATTAAAGAAAGGTTTCCCTTACGGTGGAAAGTTGTGTTTAAATACATAGGATAAGGAGTTGTGTTACTCACTTCATATCTGTTATCAAACAAACACTTCGACTAAAATTTTCTCTTACACAATGGTGAACAAGGGAGAGTGCAGCAAGCGTTCCAAGAACACTGATTGGAGTGAACTTCCGGTGGAGATCTGGAAGTACATATTCCAGTTGGTTGCTACCGCATCCCTGCAGAGCACAATGGAACTCCGTTGTGTCTCGAAGGACTTCAAGGAGTATGCCGATAGCTGGTCTACGTTGGCGGCGATCGACATGGATGGGTTCGATGGTGGATCCAGACCCACTGGTTCCATAGAAGCGGACAGGCAGGTGCGCATCTTCGCTAATCGATGCTGGGAAGCGAAGAACCCGGAGTCTCTGTTCCGAATGGGAATACGAGTACTCGTGGAGGCAGCGAACATATCTTTAGCCCTGGAGTATTTCGATGCGGCATGCAAACCAGGAACATTCTATGGTTCGCGTCCCAGTTCAGTGGTAGGTCATCATGTTGCATTTTATGCAGCATGTATGATTAAGATGATTTTAGGACCACGAGCCGAGCAGCAGAAAACGGTGCAGCGACTGTGTGAAGCCCTCGACTGGTGGAGAAGCGGATGGAACATCTACTACTGTAGACAAGAAGTCGAGCGGATGATGCATCAGGCTGAGTTTTGTCATGAGCATCTACTGCTGTATTTTCCGTCGACTACTGCTTTCCTACCCGCCGGTAAATGTCTTACTTGTGGTGAGTCAAGTTTTTGGCGTCCTTTTGGCCAGGACATGTGGGATGTGGATGGAGATAGGCATGCAGCTAGAGAATGTTGCGACACTTGCAAGTGTTTCGTGGAGGCAGCATATTTCTACCAGCTGATGATGTATGGAATTCCGAGACATCCGGCCTCTTATCCACGAAGTCACTACTGGAGGTTTAAGGATGGCTTCTGGTAGTTAAAGCCCTGTGAGGCAATTTAAGAATTTGTTTTAGAAGTGTGTGGAAGTTGTAATAGTTTGTTGTGTTTTGGCTTGATATGTACTACCTAAGTGATTATCAATAAAAATTTGGATTTTAGAATTGAAGTGTGATAACCTTGGGAATACTCTGCGTCCTAATTTCGGGACGAAATTTCTTTAAGGAGGGTAGACTGTAATACCCCGAAAATTTCCGTATTATTTTTATTAAATAGTTCGTGAAATTTGAAGTAAAATGGAGAGAATTCATATTTTTAGGGGTTTTCATCGTAAAACGATAATTACGGCGGTAATTATAAGTTACACAAGGTTAATTAAGGTAACTTTTTATCCGTTGAGATTTTGGGAAAACTTCCTTCATGAAAGTTGTAGACCTCGTTGAATCGAGTTTGTAGGAATTTGGTTCACCGGAAATGGACATCGTATGAAGAAGTTATGGACCTCGGAAGTTTGGTCGAAATCCTATAAATATAGGGTAATTTTCAGAAAAATCAGAAAAAGTTAGGAAAATTCCGGAAAATTCCGGAATTCTCCCGTTTTGACCCAGACCCGCCGGCGGACCCGCCGACCCGACCCGGTTCTATCTTCGCCGTCCGGCCACCTCCGGTCACGGGGTCGGTGCCGTTGGGTTCAGACGGCGCCGCTCTCCCTCCCTCCGGTGACCTTCACGGTCGATCGTCGCCGGAAAGCCTCGATCGGAGCACCCAAAGGTTCGGCAGTTTGTATACGGGCTGACCCGGTCCGATCTCCCTCCTCCGGCCACCTCCGACGACGGGACAAGTTTGGTTTTGCTCCCCTCCTCCCCAGCAACCTCTCCATGGTGGTGGATCACGGCGGCACGGCCTAGATCGGCGGCAACGACGATTTGCACTTTTTGGGATCAAAAACCCACCGACACCGATTCCGGCCACTTCCACTCCGATCCAGACCTCGAGGTAGTTATCAAACTTGTTGGGATTGTTGTGATCTACATTCTGGTAAAATTTGGTGTCAATCGGACCACCTTGACCGGCGGTCTGACCACCGCCGGCGGCGGCGCGTGGGCGGCGCGTCCGGCCGGTCCGGGAGCAGTTCTTTGCTCCGTTTGACTTGTTTCGTCGATACGAACAACTTTCGTGTTTTGACTTTTGTCAAATTCGGTCGTTTGACCGATGGTCAATTAACCCGATTAATCGGATCGTACGATTTACGATTCGAGAGATCCGACCGTTGGATGATCATGAAATTTGATCGTAGGGTTAATATTGATATTATAAGCATGTTGGTAGATTTTGGAAGTTTTGGATTTCGTGTGGGACCCGTTGATGAATAGTAGACGTGGGACCCACGTTGACCGATGGTTGACTTTTGGTCAAATGGTCTCGATTAATATTTCCGATGTCCTAGGTGACATTTGAGGAACTTTGGATTATTTTGGAAATGTATTATGCTAATTGGATATTGCATAATCATAGGTGATTATGAAAGGTGTTGCGTACACGCTTGTCGATTCCTGGTTACTATTTGAAGACGCAGCAGGAATTAGAGGTGAGTGAATCTCACGATATTTTTATATATGAATATTAATTCATATTGTGTTGTTGTGATTTTGGTGTTAAAACAATATTTGAAAAATGTTCATCTTATTGTTTTAATTTGTGAATTTTGTGGGAACACAATAATTCTATTAAGATATTGTGTTTGCCTATTTGAATGATTTTGTACAAACGGATTGTCCTGGGGACACCGTTAAATGGGTGAAAAATGGTAGCCCATCAGTTAGAGCTCTAGACTGCATATTGTATGATTAACTTGATGTATTAAAAGGAGAAGAAAAATAGTATTCTCACTTTTAATCAGGCGAAGTTAAAAATAACTTGATGTATTAAAAGGAGATGCATCTCACTTTTAATCAGGCTAAGTTATAAATGGTTTTGTGTGAGTAAAGATCGAGGGTTTATATTATTTAACATACTGGATTACCCTGGTATTAACATACACGTTTATGGGGCGTGTGGGGTTAAAATACGTGGTATGGGGCACGTAGGTTCAGTATATTAGATAATACGAATCTTCCGGATTTGAAATGGAACTTTTGGGTTTTAATTGATTCTTGAAAATAAAAGAATTCAATTTGGGAAAATGTTACAGTGTGAATAAAACATAGATCACTCATACCAGCTTCGTAAGCTGACCGGGTTTGTTGATATAACCCGGTACACTATTCCACGGTGTAGGGGTTATACCTGCAGGTTAGGATAACCAGGAGTAATGCAAGGCTGCATACATTTTGTTGGGTTATAAGACTTCCGCTATTTTATGCTTCGCACTCTGAAGATTTATTTATGTAATATTTTGATGTATCAATTTATTATATAAATATTTGGTATGTAATATTCGACTCTTGTTTTGAGTTTGAAATTACAATGTTGGGCATGGAGTTGGTGTTGTGTACTTGAATTAAAAAGAAAAAAATTCTAGTGCATATTTGTATTTGATATTCCATGTAGTCACGTTTCCGAATTGATTGTAATTAAGGGCAAAATGCCTTATTAATTGATTTGAAAATCGGGGCGTGACAACACTAGTCCACTTCAATGTAATGAACAACTACAATGAGATGCTTGCAATTATGATTCATGATTCCAATTAATCGAGAATGTATCACTCTTACCATCCAAGGTCAAGGTGAACTCTCTAGTGTCAATCCAAGCCATGTCATGGTTCTTGGAATAACACTTTGAGGCGATGAGGGCATTAAAATATATTCTAAGATATGTCTCTCCGGTCTAAGGGTCGAGACACTCAATGGGCGTAGCTAGAGCCTAAAGAAAGGTCTCTAATTACATCCAAAGGCGATGAGCACAATTATATGGTCGATGTGATATATCCTACATTGTAGGAACTCAATGGAATAATCCAAAGGCTATGAGTGCTATCGAAACCCATCTAGAAAGTATGGTTATGCCGGTTAGGACTAAAACCAACTCAATTGGCACAATTAGAGCCTAAACGAAGGTCTCTAATGTGTCAAGAGGCTATGAGCACAACAATTATGATATAAGAAGCATGACTATGCCAACCAAGGCCATAATCAACTCAATTGGCACACTTAGAGTCCAACCAAGGATCTCTAGTGCATCAAAAGGCTATGAGCACAAATCAAACATACAACACATGCTATATTCCATTGCCCATGAAACTAGAGGCACCACCCACCAATTTCACATCAAGATAATGCTAGAAACATAGCTAGAAAGTGGTGAATTCCCTAACCCATACATCTAACATATGAAATTTGAATATAAACATGCTCATGAATCAAGATTGCATCACATATCATTAAAAGAGGTTCAAATACACATCATTGGACTAGGGCACACAACCCTAGTCCCCAACAAGAGTAACTACTCACTAAACATCATAGTATACATCATCAAATTACACAATAAAGTTCTAGACATAAGGAAAAGAGAGAGTAGAGATGAGAAATGCTCAATGGATGCTCTCTTGCTCCTCCTTGGCTTTGATGATGGATCTTGATGGGTCACCAAACAAAAGAAAAGGTTTGGGGGTGGAAAAATGGAGAGAATTGGGTGAGATCTAGGTGAGGGCTGCTATGAAGAGGTGGGGAATCAATCTAAATGGCAAAAACTAGGTTTAAATAGGCTAGGGTAGAGAGGAGTGAAGGGCTAGGATCAACTAGGGAAAGATCTAATGGTTAGATAGATTAAATGAAGGGCAAGAGGGTAAATTCTCAAGGAAATAAAAGGGAAGAATAATCTAAGGGTGACCTCACCATATCTAGTGTGGTCATTTGCTAAATTTTGGAATCCTTTGGTGATGAGTCACACGGTTGACTTTGTCTTGACTTTGACCACGACCCTCGGAGTTGACCAAAGGTTGACTTTTGACCAAACCTCCGGAATTCTCGTGCGACTCACTTCCGGGACGTCATGTTGACTAGTTGACGCTCTAAAGTCGGGGTTGACCACGAGTTGACTTTTGGTCCTCGGGTTTACTTTTCGTCCTTTTGCCGGAAATCCACTAAAAGCTCCAAAACGCACTCATTTGCTCCCGATATCAATCCAATGCTCATGAACCCTACAATGGTGCAATTTAAGGATTAGGGACACTAAACGACCTTTGGATTAGCATTACTAAAGTGATTAGAGGCCTAATTTGTATGCAATTTACATACAAATCACAACCCGGGCGGGTTTGGCTCGCCGGCGTCGTCTGCTCCTCTAGGTGGGGGCAGTGAGGCAAGGCGGTCACCGGACAAGGTCGCCGGAAAACTGCTGGGTGTAGAGAGAGGGAGGACGCGGGGAGAGAGAGAGAGGGAGGAGAGAGATAAAAAAATCCCAAAAATAAAACATTTTCATGTTTTATAGAAAATCGTGTAATTTCCGAGGGCCATAACTCCTTCATACGATGTCCATTTCCGGTGAACCAAATTCCTACGAACTCGATTCGATGAGGTCTACAACTTTCATGAAGGAAGTTTTCCCAAATTCTCAACGGATAAAAGGTTACCTTAATTAACCTTGTGTAACTTATAATTACCGCCGTAATTATCGTTTTACGACGAAAACCCCTAAAAATACGAAATCACACCATTTCACTTCAAATTTCACGACATATTTTATAAAAATAATAGTGAAATTTTCGGGGTATTACAGTCTACCCTCCTTAAAGAAATTTCGTCCCGAAATTTGGACGCAGAGTACACCCAAGGTTATTGCTACTTGATTCCAAAATCCAAAGTTTCATTGATCAATAACTTAGGTAGTACAATCAAACCACAACATAACAAACCACAACTTACACAAACTGCTATTACAAATCTGAAATGCCTCGTAGGGCTTACACTACCAGAAACCATCCTTAAACCTCCAATAATGACATTGTGGATAAGATGCAGGATATCTCGGAATTCCATACATCATCAGTTGGTAGAAATATGCTGCCTCCACGAAACACTTACAAGTGTCGCAACATTCTCTAGCTACATTACTATTTCCATCCACGAACCACATGTTCTGGCCAAAAGGACGCCAAAAGCTCGACTCACCGCAAGTAAGACATTTATTGGCGGGCAGGAAAACATTAGTCAACGGAAAATACGACAACATATGCTCATGACAAAACTCGGCCTGATGCATCATCCGCTCGACTTCTTCTCTACAGTAGTAGATGTTCCATCCACTTCTCCACCAGTCGAGGGCTTCACATAGGCGCTGCACCATTTTCAGCTGCTCGTCTTCTGGTCCCAATATCAACCTCATCATACACGCTGCATAAAATGCAACATGATGACCTACCACCGAATTGGGACGTGCGCCATAAAATGTTCCTGGTTTGCATGCTGCATCGAAGTACTCCAGGGCTAAGGGTATGTTTGCCGCCTCCACAAGTACTCGTATTCCCAAACGGAACAGAGACTCCGGGTTCCTTGCTTCCCAGCAACGATTTGCGAAGATACGCACTTGCCTATCCGCTTCTATGGAACCAGTGGGTCTGGATCCACCATCGAATCCATCCATGTCGATCGCCGCCAAAGTAGACCAGCTATCGGCATACTCCTTGAATGTCTTCGAGACACAACGGAGTTTCATTGTGCTCTGCAGGGATGCGGTAGCAACCAACTGAAATATGTACTTCCAGATCTCCACCGGAAGTTCACTCCAATCCGCATTCTTGGAACGCTTGCTGCACTCTCCTTTGTTCACCGTTGTGTAAGAGAAAATTTTGAGATGTTTGTTTGATAACAGATATGAGTTAAGTAACACGACTCTTATCCCATGTATTTAAACACAACTTTCCACCGTAAGGGAAACCTTTCTTTAATGTAAGTGCGGTGCACTCAACAACCCACTAAGAATAATTATTGCTCATATCTGTCTCAATTACTCAAAAGTATCGCCCACGATACAAGATTCCACAAGATTTAATCAACAAAAACTCAGTCTTCCACTAACACCGGTCATAATGACTCTTTTCCTTTTGCTTTCGCATAATTAATTCCTCAAAAGATGCGAGGTTTCACAAGAGTGGAACTGTATGTGGAAAAATCCATGCATCGGGGAAAAAAAATCTTCCACGATCTCCAAGGGCTCCGACAATTAGCTGTAATCAGCCACTCACTTTTGTTTTTGAATTTTCAAACGATCCTCCAACAATAAATATACACCTTACGCATCCACTAACAGATACTTTCTATTAGTGCCATAACCTCCTTTCTCTTTCAAAGAGGACTTCTTCACCCCACTTCTCAGAAATTACACCAACTCAAACATGTCACGCAAAGTGAATTCGTTCAGTGAATTACTTCAATCTGATCCCTCTGAAAGCCAATTTTTTGAGGGCCTAGATAAAATAATTCCACCAGCAATCGAATTCGACAACGATATCGACATGCTAGACATGCTTCTAGCAGAAGACGAAGCCATTGAAGTAGCCCCAAGTCCACAAGTATCATCTCCACAAGCTGAACCTGGTTCATCCCAACGTATTCCACTGAGGAAGAGCTTCACCAAATACCAAGTCCAAGCATTGAAGGACTTCGTCGAGGCCTTTCCAAAGCCAACTGTTCAACAGCGACAAGATTTGGGTGACCAAATAAGGTTAACGTTTGCACAAGTCTCTGCCTGGGTGATAAAGCATCGACCCCAAACGCCTGCCCAAACAACTCGTCAACAAAATTTTCTGCTGAGACAGAAAATCAATGAGCTTCAAGCTCAACTTAGCCAGTACCAAGCAGCATTCAACCTAATCAACTGCAACCATTGTGGGAATCGAGTCACTCCCAATAGTGAGCTACTAAAAGGGATTGAAGAGACTACCCCACAACCTCAGACTCTTCCAATTCCTGCAGTCATCGGTCCAAGGGAAAAGTCTCACATGATGAGAGATGTTCAAAAGTGTATGTCGATCCCACATCACTCTTCTTCTACACACCAACCATCAGACAACATCAACCGTTTAGAACCTGAAGAAGCATCTGTCGTGGCAGACACAACTAAGATTTCTGAAATCATTGTGTCGGTCAGAGATGAGCTAATCATCATGGCATCTGCTGCTGTGCCACTGTGGATCTCTGCCCCAAATCCAGCTCTGTCACGCTTCATAAGTTCCTGAATGAAGCAGAGTACAAGAGAATCTTCACTAACGGTATTGATCTTACTCCTACTAACTTCCAAACCGAAGCTTCTCGCTACACAGCCACTATTCCCCTCAGTCATGTCGTACTCGTGAATATCCTCATGGATGTGGACCAATGGTCCACCATATTCAGTAGCATCATTTCAAGGGCGAGTATCCTTGATGTCTTGTCAACAGGGACTACTGAAAGCTACCACGACACCATCCAAGTCATGACTGCTGAGTTCCAGGTAACCACTCCATCTGTCTCCACTCGTGTAACTCACTTTGTTCGTTATTGTCAACGACAAACAGAACAGAGTTGGGCCATAGTTGATGTCTCTGTGGAGGGTTTAAGTTCAAATTTGGGTCCACACCCCAGATCTCAATGCAAGAAGCGTCCATCCGGATGCTTAATCCAAGATTTGTTCAACGGCAGCTCTCGTGTCGTATGGGTGGAACATGTTGATGTACGGGATCAAATCATGCACCAAACATACCGAACGCTAGTGGAGTCAGACATAGCCTTTGGAGCAAGGCGATGGATAGAAATACTTCAGAGACAAGCAGAACGGTTCAATTATTCTGCGGCTGTCACTTATCCACCTCAAGACTTTTGTGTCATACCATCGGTGGAAGGAAGAAGAAACTTGTTGCAGATGGCATGCAGATTAGTGACGGATTTTTGCACAAACATCGGCAACTCTACTGCTCATGAATGGAAGATAGCTGAGCAAACCAAGTTCAAGGGTTCAGGGGTAAGAGTCTCCACTAACAAAATTTGGAATAGGCTGAATAAGCCTCATGGTCTTACTCGAACTGCAACTGCAATATTCCAGCATCATGTCTCTCACCGAAAGCTGTTTGACTTCCTCACTGACGTACAAACTCGGAACCAGTGGGACCACCAAGCGTTGGGAAAGACAGCACAGGAGCTTGCACACATCACAACGGGTCAAGACCCACGTAATTGTGTCACCTTGTTGCAAATTGACGACACCTACGTACTCCAAGAGAGTTGCACTGATTCAACAGGGTCATACGTGATTTATGCCTCTATCAGTCAGTCAACGGTCCAGAAGTTATTAGGTGGTTGTGAGTTAGGTACAATTGTATTCCTAACTTCGGGTTTCTCGATCCTACCTGATATGCCTACTGCTGGAAGGACAGAAGGGGTCTCAGACAATCCGTACATTGGTTGTCTAGTAACGGTAGCAACACAGATCTCTTCTGAGTTGCTGAAGAACAAGAAAGGGTCAGTGGATCAAGTCTGTCGTTTGATCCAGGGTACGGTTGAGAGAGTTAGGAATGTAGCCATGTAAGACTATCCTTTAAGGAATTGTAATTTGTACTTTATATTCCTAACAACACAACAGCACTGAAGAGCACATGATGGGGATCCGCCGCGGTCGGGCCATCACTCGATAAATACTGTGTGCTATTAAGCATACGAAGTAACCATTACTTGGATGAATCTAAGAACCTAACGCCAAACCGTAAACCAATTCTAAGCTCTAACCCTAACTTCACTTCTCAATTCTACAACTCGTTTCATTTCCGTAGAGCGTTCCATTGCTCAATCACTTCCTTAGAGCATTGTTTTGCTCTGATACCAATCTGTCACGCCCCGATTTTCAAATCAATTAATAAGGCATTTTGCCCTTAATTACAAATCATTTCGGAAACGTGGCGACATGGAATATCAAATACAAATATGCACTAGAATTTTTTTCCTTTTAATTCAAGCATACAACACAAACACTCCATGCCCAGCAATGTAATTTCAAACACAATACAAGAGTCGAATATTACATACCAAATATTTATACAATAAATTGATACATCAAATTATTACATAAATAAATCTTCAGAGTGCGAAGCATTAAATAGCGGAAGTCTTATAAACCAACAAAATGTATGCAGCCTTGCTTACTCCTGGTTATCCTAACCTGCAGGTATAACCCCTACACCGTGGAATAGTGTACCGGGTTATATCAACAAACCCGGTCAGCTTACGAAGCTGGTATGAATTATCTCAGTTTACTCACACCGAATACATTTTCCAAAGCTAAATTCTTTTATTTTCAAAGAATCATTTAAAAACCATTAGTTACCATTTCCAATCCGGAAGATTTGTATTATCTAATATACTGAACCTACGTGTCCCATAACACGTATTTTAACCCCACACGTCCCATAACGTGTATGTTAATACCAGGGTAATGCAGCATGTTAAATAATATAAACCCTCAATCTTTACTCACACAAAACCAAATTCAACTTCAAATGATTAAAAGCGAGAATACCATTTTTCTTCTCCTTTTAATAAATCAAGTATTTCAAAAACAACACGGACGAATAAAGCGAGAGTACCATTTTTCCCCTCCTTTATTAGTATTCCACACGACGGATAAAGCCAGAATACCAATGTATTCTCCTTCATTACATAGTATCCCTCAGCGACGGATAAAGCCAGAATACCAATGTATTCTCCTTTATTACATAAAGTGTTCATCTTTGTTTTCGAAGAACACTTGGATACGTGGATATGCAGTCTAGAGCTCTAACTGATGGGCTTTGTTTTCACCCATTTACTTTGTCCCCAGGACAGTCCGTTTGTACAAAATCATTTAAATAGGCGAACACAATATCATAATTTGAAATGTTGTGTTCCCACAAAATTCACAAATCAAAACAATAAAATGAATAATTTTCAAATATTGTTTTAACACCAATTTCACAAAGCCGATATATTAATTAAATTATTTATTTAATTATATATCACAAAATCATTTAAATAAATATAAATATTTATTTTCACAAACAACACAATATGAATTAATATTCATATATATAAAAACATCGTGAGATTCACTCACCTCTTAATCCTGCTGCGTCTTCGAATAAAAACCGAGAATCGATCAACGTACGTAAGTGTCACATCTCGTAAACACCTATGATTATGCAATATCCAATTAGCATAAAACACTTCCAAAATAATTCAATGTTCCTCAAATGTCTCCTACGACATCGGGACTATTAATCGAGACCATTTGACCAAAAGTCAACCGTCGGTCAATGTGGGTCCCACGTCTACTATTCATCAACGGGTCCCACACGAAATCCAAAACTTTCAAAATCCAACCACATGCTTATTTCTAGCATCCTAACATCATATCCAAAAATGGTGATGATCCAACGGTCGGATCATCACGGATCTAACGATCCATAATCATAACTTAATTGATCATTGATCAAACGGTTCAATTTCAACAATCCAACCGTACAACATGCTTATAATATCAATACTAACCACACGATCAAATTTGATGATCATCTGACGGTCGGATTTCTCGAATCGTAAATCGTACGATCCGATAATCGGGTTAATTGACCATCGGTCAAACGACCGAATTTGACAAAACTTAAAACACGAAAGTTGTTCGTATCGACGAACCAAGTCAAACGGAGCAAAGAAATGCTCCCGGACCGGCCGGACGCGCCGCCCACGCGCCGCCGCCGGCGATGGTCAGTCGCCGGAAAAAGTTCTCCGATTGACACCAAAATTTAACAGTATGTAGAACTCAACAAGCCCAACAAGTTTGATAACTACCTCGAAATCCGAATCGGAGTGAAAGTGGCCGTAATCGGTGTCGGCAAGTTCTAGATCCAAAACTTCCCGAGCTCAATCCGCCGCCTACGGTGGTTGTCGGTGGAAACCAAGGGCACCATCGTGTTCCTGGGGTTGAGGGCTTCAAAACCCGAGACACGGAGTGGTCCGGGGTGGCCGGAAAATGGCCGGACGTTGAGGGGGGCCGACGGCCCTGGTTCTTCCCGCGCGTGCGGCGTCGTGTCGCCGGAGCTGGCGGCCAACCCGGGCGGGTTTGGCTCGCCGGCGTCGTCTGCTGCTCTAGGTGGGGGCGGTGAGGCAAGGCGGTCACCGGACAAGGTCGCCGGAAAACTGCTGGGTGTAGAGAGAGGGAGGAGAGAGAAAAAAAATCCCAAAAATAAAACAGTTTCATGTTTTATAGAAAATCGTGTAATTTCCGAGGGCCATAACTCCTTCATACGATGTCCTTTTCCGGTGAAGCAAATTCCTACGAACTCGATTCGATGAGGTCTACAACTTTCATGAAGGAAGTTTTCCCAAATTCTCAACGGATAAAAAGTTACCTTAATTAACCTTGTGTAACTTATAATTACCGCCGTAATTATCGTTTTACGACGAAAACCCCTAAAAATACGAAATCACACCATTTCACTTCAAATTTCACGACATATTTTATAAAAATAATAGTGAAATTTTCGGGGTATTACAATAAACACCCATGTACTCTTCAATTTAATCAGTTTAGTCCCTCCGTCAATCAATCCGTTAATTTTGACAGTTAAATGATGACGTGGGATGAGTGGAGCCCATTCTTGGCTGACTTGGCAGTGACGTGGCATGCCCAGTCATCAACCAAAGCTGACTGGGCATGCCACGTCACTGACGGAGAGTCTAAAATGATTAAATTGAAGACTATAGGGATGTTTCTGATGAAATTAGAAGTGCATGGACTTACATGATAGTTGGTGTAAAGTTCAGGGGGGGTAAACTGAATTTAATCCAAAAAAATATATATAAATATTTTTTTTACTTTGAACAAATGTAAAATAATTTAGTTATTGGGGCTCATAAAATCTATGATTAAACAATGCAAACGAGCTTTGGCTTTCCCAATCTACCGAAAATCGAGTTTTCGCTTACTTTGGTGAATTGTGTCAAATTGAGGAAAATTTCCTTATAACACATGATTTCTATGAAAAATGGTATCTTTAAAATTCTCAAGTACGGTTTGTACGGGTTCTCAAAATTATTTTAGAGCCTTAGTAAAGTCTAATGTGAGACTTTATGAGGACCGAAAGAGTTTCTTTTTTAACTATTTCATCCAATTAAAATAAACAAAATAAACAAACAGTTAGGAGCTTCTTGTAGCGACGACCAATTCGTCGCTACAAGTGTTTAAATATATTTTTTTAAGTTTGAAGAAATGTAAGAGAATTTACTGATTAAGGCTCTTTTGGACTCTATGATTAAACAAAGCAAATGGACTTTGGCAACACATTGTGTATCGAAATCAGTGTTTCGCTTATTTTTGTCAATTGTGCAAATTGAGAAAATTTTTCTTATTATAGCACATGATTTCTATCTAAAATAGTATTTTTTTTTTTAAATGATTAAATTCAGTTTACCCCCCTGAATGTTACATTAAACATCATATTAGTCTCTGCACTTCTAATTTCATCAGAAACACCCATATACTTTTAAATTTAATCAATTTAGTCCCTCTGTCAGTGACGTGGCATGCTCAGTTAGCTTTGGTTGATGACTGGGCATGCCACGTCATTGGCAAGTCAGCCAAGAATGTGACACACTCATGCCACGTCATCACTTAACGGTCAAAGTTAACGGATTGACTGACGGAGGGACTAAACTGATTAAATTGAAGAGTATAGGGGTGTTTCTGATGAAATTAGAAGTGCAAAGACTAACATAATTTTTGGTGTAAAGTTCAGGGAGGTAAACTGAATTTAATCCTATTATTTTTTTCTTACTTAATGATGAGGTAGACACATTGTAATGTGGGTCATAGATGGATCAAGAAAAGCGCTTATAATTTCATATAAAAATTGATCTTCGAATCAATTTTTGATTGAAAATTTTTTAAGTTCACCTCAAGAATTGTCCAATGTTTTTTTGTTAAAGAAAGTTCAAATTCTTTATGGATTTTTGGCACAAATTTCATTTTTTGTATGTTTTTATTATGGTTTTACGATTTTATTTTCTAAAATTATTTAATGTTCATTACCTAATACTTTTATTATTTCAAATAAATTACATATTAATTTTGTACATCTATCCAAGAATAGCATGTTGGTTAATTGGTTTATAAATAAAGTTGCAAACACTTTGTTCAAGTTTTGATTCTCGTTTAAAGCATTTAAATGCTTGTATACTTTTTTGGTTTATTAATTGCTGATAATAATTCTATAAAATATAAAATCGAAAGGAAATTACAAAGAAGTTAAAGTTGGTATTGCAAAATTATGATGTGGCAAGATAAATTATGTAGATTTAAAATTTAAATTAATATTTACTTATGTGACATGCCACGTAGGATTGAGGCCACAAATTTTAGGCTTCAATTGAGGCCCCTTAGCATTGTCCTTAATAATAATAATAAATTCACTTAAACTTTGGCTTTATGCCTATACGTACGAACATTTTTCTTTTTCGTATAGAAAATGTCAGAAATTTAATGCAAATGAGCAATATTTAGCCGATGATGTTATATTTTTTTAACCTAGCTAGTGGGCCCTCATGGAGAAAATGACTTGAAGCTTAAAAAAATATTAATTTAATATATCGTACCCATGCCAAGAGTTTAAAGCAATCTAGGTTAATGATACAACTTGAAGAATACTAGGTGAGAAGGGTTCTAAAACTTTCATACAATTAAATAAATAATGGAAGCATAGTTATCAAATAATTAACATGAGTCTCAGACTTTCAAAAGGCAAGTTGGCATATCATGGATAATGATTGGATAGATTTTATCTTTGAAGATTGTCTTCAGTAAATATCGAAGGTGCATCCATTGGGTACTCAAAATAGTCCTCCCTTTAAAGTAATCCACTCTTAAGCACTCAATGCTAAGATATAAAAAGAATATTTGAAGAGTGATATAAAAAGAATTGAAGAGTGATGCTACTCAATCTCAATCATTTCTCATGGAGTAAACATGGTGAAAACAAGGTTAATTTGAAAGAATGGTGGGATAGAGGAGGAGAAAACTTATCTCTCTCTCTCTCAAAGAGAGGTGAGAATCATTAATTTAGAATAATACTCTTATCTGACCCAGGTTAGACCTCTGTATCTGAACTCTCTCTTATTGACATATATTCGGAAGTGTAATTCCATGATTTGAACCGTTGATCTTGTAAAGCAACCTTTATAGATCAATTCTGCAAAAAATATTCAAATTAGGAAATCGTTAACTCACCTAATTATATTAAATAAATATACGATTTTAGTAAAAGCTAACACTCTCATGACGAACCATCTATTTGTTTGATGCAATTGCATGAATAAACAATCTCTGTTTACGTTGATTTTTTTTAGAATTGATCTATAAAGATTGTTTTACAAGATCAACGGTTCAAATCATGGAATTATACTTCCGAATGTATGCTAATAAGAGAGAGTTCGGACACAGATGTTTAACCTAGGTCGGACAAGAGTATTTTCTATTAATTTATTGTTAATTCTCTTTGCAAACAAGGCATTTATCCTTTTTTTCTCCACTTGTTTCACTAAGTTACTTAGTCAATTATGTCCCTCATTCATTTTCATTTTACCTAATTGATTAGGTACTAATGAAAATAACTTGAAGATCAAGTTACGATTAGTGTTTAATCCTCACATAGGACAACCATAGACTTTGACTCGCATCATGTTAGTCACATAGGAAATCGTTCTTCATAAGAAAACCTGATCAAAGTGACTTGATAGGTGGAGTAACTCGATTGGAAGATAGGTGAAAATTCCTAGCAAGGTGGAGCAAGGTTGTAGACTCCAGGAAAATCCTGATAGAAGGGGCTCGATATGTATAGCGACTCAGGGGCTAAGTGGAGCAAGTGCTAAAAAAAAACCTAATCGAAGGTGAAGTTGGAAGGAACCATGATATGACTCAAGAAAATGATGGTTGGTGAGAGAGCTTATATCTCGCCAAGGTGAAGATTGTTGGGGTTGTGTGGCTCGATACAAACTAAGGATGTGGAGAGAAAAAGTCTCACATTAATTGAAAGGGAAACATAACAAAATAAGGAATATAAGTGGTTGGATTACTCTTGGTAGTACCGAGGCTTTTTTGAGATAAAACCTCACACTTGTTGACGTTACGGTAGTACGTGGTTGAATGAGAACAACATCAGTATTATGTCTAATCTAGGAGTGAGCCACGCAGATTTTGTTGCACAACATGAGCATCTTTTGCTTTCATAGCATTTTGGAAAACACACATGATCATTGATATTTTCTCCAACTTAACAACCTAGGTGTGGAGTTTTATTACAAAATATCTCGATGCAATTAGTAGTAAACCATCCACTTATAATTTATATTTTCTTTTGTCACATTTTTTATGTGAAATTCTTCAATCTTCAACACGCCCTTCATGTGTGACCTAAGTACACACGGGAAACCAATTCCCACATTGGAAACTTGTCCAGTCATTGCTGGAGCTAGCACATCTTTTTGATAGCCCGATCATTATTTATTCACTAGAGGCAACGTATCTTTTCTAAGACTTAGTGAGGGCCCAGAACGTGATTGGAAATGAAGACCCACTATGATATCATGTTAAGTAGTGACAAGCGTGGCCTATGTTGCCCGCTACTAACTGGCACAACACAGATATTGTTTCCAACTTAATAACTTATTAGATGTAGAGTTTTATCAAAGAAAAAACAACATCGATTTAATTAGTAATAAACAATCCACTTATAAGTTATATTTTCTTTTGTCACTTTTTTTATGTGTGATTCTGTAGTCTTCAACATTTGTTGGATGCCTAGATTTTTTCATGGTATCAGAGCATTGTGGTCGCACGTGCTCCTCCATGTCACCCATTTTTTGTCCATGTGTTTGGCTTAAGTTGCGCCAGATGTGAGGGGGGGGTGTATTGGGAACGTTCTCTGCCCGTGTGATCGGAAGTCTGATGTCATAATTAAGGAGGTATGTAAGAATGTGAAGTGTTGTCCTACTTTGAAGAAAAAATAGAAATTTGCATATAAATGTTTATAAGGATTTAGACGTCTACGGTCTACCTATTGTCAATTAATTTTAGATCGGATGCCTAGTTTTGTTTAATGAAGTTAACGCAATTGCCTCATCAAACATCTTACATGTCTCTGAGAATTGCATTTTCTAAAAGTTTTCGCCTTCTCGGTGAGCTTATTGAGTACAGAGCTGGGCCTGATCGAGGGGTGCTTACCAGCTAGAGTCGGCCGCCTCAAGCCACATTTTAATCCTTCGCCTTATGTCTCTAAAATGGCCGACCCTGATTGAGTACTTACGCAAGGAACGTCGTACCTAGCTTGGATCATTGAAACTTTAAGCACATCTCCAACATTGATTATTATTGCAAATCAGAATTTGGGTGGTCAAGCAAAGGTTTGTTAATTTGTGATCCTCTCGATAATAAGGTGAAACCTACAATCCGATCTTGTCGTAAATTTCTAACCATGTCCTAATCTTCAAACACATAACCAATTTATCAAATATAGTACACGGGGACAAAAATAATTTGACAATTTGTTTGTTTTTCTCTCTATCTCAATACTCTTTTTTTTTTTGGGTATCGAGAATAAATCTCCTTTTATTCTTTCATAGGTGGTCCATTTTGGACTGTTTTTAGTTCATCACAACGTGGAAGGACTGGAAGCAAATTATTTCAGGACTTAGTATATTCATTATTACCACATTATAGCTTAATTGCTCATATGTAAAAAATTTCCTTCTTTTTCTCCAAGTTATATGTATTGCTACTATGGAACTGTTCGTATCTTGGAGACTTGATTGAACCATATCATTTCTCTACTTTCATCAAGTGCATGTTCTCTCTATTCAAGTTTCATCGAGTCCGCTAAATTCAAAGCAGTTTGCATTTAGCTCTATTAGAGAGATTAGCTCTAAATTCGAAGCAGTACTTTGCCACCAAAAATTCCTCATGAGAAATTATGTATACAAAAAAAAAAATTAAAGAGAGACCATTTTTAATGATTCTTATTTGAATTTACAACTAGATAAGTAAAGCGCTCTCTTGGATATGAGCATCCTACAAATTGTTGATTCTTACTTGACTGATACGGAGGCATCTGCAAAAGGCAATATATAACACTGCACTTATTTACACACAAAAGATAGATGTAGAGAAATACCTCTGGCCAAACAGTAGCAGTAGGTCACATGTTATGTTGCACGACCGATCACGTACAATCAAAATTTAGCAATTGACAGTCTAGCAACATAATAACATGTAATAACATGTAACATGTGAAACATATATATTGTTTGGCAGTGGATTCCCGCAAAGCAAGGTTCGTGTAAGAGTGGTAATTAAGAAGGGGGTTAGGGGAATGGGGTTTCAGACTGATCATGAGTCACGCACATGCAGTTTTGATAACTGTAGTTGCAGCGGCAGTTGATAAGCAGGGAATTCTGAAGGACATGTCGACCCGCTAGTTTCAATCTTTTGTGTATAAGGGCAAATATCTTGCGCTTGATGGCTCCTCTAACCGGAGGAACGCAGCGCGTCCTCTGGCTGCTCCTTCCTAATGCAGCCCCTCTAGTCGACACTGCTGCTTCGGACTCCACAGACTTCATCATCTTGATCCCCTCCATCTCCTCCATCATGAGTAGTACTACTGCATACATGCATATGTATATGTATTTGTGTCTGTGAGAGAGAGAGTTGCATGGGGTTGATGAGAAGTGGCTAGCTAGCTAGCTAGGTGGCGAGATATATATGTAACATATTTTGGTGGAGATCGGAAGAGTATGAAGTTAGGAACCTTCGTCCCACCTTCATGCACTATACTATGGCTTCCACGCATTGTTCACAATAGGGGGCAAAGGCAGTTCACTATTTTGTTGGTTTGTCAGTCCTAAATTGTACCACATTAACTTGTGTCAATGTGTGGCAACTGCGCGCAGTGAATCAGTGATGAGTATATACCAGCCAAAAATATGAGGCAGAACACTATTCTTACCTCCTTACAAGTACATACTTTTGTTTTTGGGAAATATTTTAAAATAAAATAATTGGGACAACGCCTAACATATTATTCTAGCTAGGCTTCAAGTTTTAATCTTATAGCTTTGTTCTTGGATCATTGCTTGCCTTCATAGGTATGTGGATCTGTTTTGTGTAGCTCAGATCGATGTGCACTAGTACAAAATTTATGCTCTTCTATTTATTTCTGATTTTCAGGCATTCCAATAAATAAATCTCTGTACACTATCAGTTATTAATTTCCTAATTACAGCATCCCCGGGAACGTACTACATTTTGCACTCTATATCTGCTGGTCAGTTCTAGTGTTTAGTTTTATCACTTGAAGTGATAAGATCGATTTGAAAGTTAACATGATGAAGAACAATCATAAGAAAAAGAGTAATTTATATATCTAATATGATGAGGATTTCCATTAAAAAAAAGGAAAATTCTAATATACATCACTGCATACTATGCAGCCTTTTTTTCAAAAATGCAATTGCATTTTTGAATTGCAATTGCCGTTCAAAAATGTGAAACTAGACATTTCAAAAATGCAATTGTCATTCCAAAACATGCAATTGTCATTCCAAAAATGCAATTGCATTTCAAAATGCAATTGCATTTCAAAATAATCAGTTTGATCTTTTTGAACGGCAATTACATTTCAAAAATGCAATTGCATTTCAAAAAAAAGAGCTGCATGGTATGCAGCTCTGCAGGTTAGACGCATCCTAAAAAAAATATTGTTTGCATTATAAAGAAAAAGAGAACCCCCTAACTACTTTTTTTCTTATCAAAATCACTCACTGGCCGGTAAACCTAGCTATTACTCCGAAATATTTTCTAAATCCAGCACTTAATTTTCTTTGAGTAGGCTCATCTCTTCCTCCAACGTATGATGCAACACGCCATAAATTCCAAGTTAAGTAGATTTTGCAAAATCATATATCTGAGACACGTCCCAAAAGGAAATCCAGAGAATATCCACCATCATCTTGGACAGAGTGGAGTACTTCGGTTGAGGGTTCCGGCACATAATCAAAGAAAATCAATATGACCACTCTTAACGACACATATCACACATAATACAGAAGATAACAATACAAATTTACAACGAACAATATTTTAGGATTGAAAGCAGCAAAGACAAACAAGTTTAAAGTGGAGGAATGAAGAAGAAAAAACCAATTCCAGTGGCAATAAAACAAGCTTTCGATAGCCGTACTATATATATATCATGCTTAACTTTTTTTTTTTTGGACAATATATATCATGCTTAACTAATATTTATTCAAACAACACGGTTTTCATTTTCTAGAGTGAGCTATTCGATTTAACAGAAGAGTAACTAAAAACAAATAAAGTCATTGCAGTAGAAACATAAAAATATCTGTAGAATTTTATAGCGGCATAGCTAAGCCTAGTTATTGCCTCAACCCACAACGATTAAAAACAAGTGTAAAGTTATTTATCTGTTAACAAAATATATATAGACCAACCACTTGCAAAGTTGCAATGTTCCTATAATGATGTGGCTTAAAAGATTAGCATTCAAAATTAACATTGGCATTAATAAGTAAGTAATCAAAGGCATCTCACCTGAGCTTGATATTTTCTTATTAACGCATCCCTCAGGCTTGTTTCTGTAAGCACACCGTCTGACATATTCTTTGATATACGCTTCCACTATTCTGAATGCTTTGATGGGTACTCCAATGCTGTGTGTTCTTCAATAAGCTTGAATCCATAATACATATCTCTAGCCATAACCTTGGAAATGCTTCAAATTAATGGAAACTAATAGTTAGATCAGCACGATGAAAATGATAATTCAAGAAATATTAAGAATAGAGATGACTGGTGCGAGGGTAAATTCACCGCGGTATATCCTTCTTCCTCTTATGTTCAGCTAGGCCCACTTGGTCCACCAGGACTGACTGAGAAAATGAGAAACAGTAAAGAACTAAAGATTAATTTAATCACCTACGCGCTTGACAATTCTGAAAATAAGACTAAATATCGAATCCATTTGACTACAATGCATGAAATTGATCTTCCAAATTGAAAAAAAAAAAATAGAGACCAAGGGAGAAAAGCCTTACATTCGCGCAGTACCTGAATTCCGATTCAGACATGACATTTCTCTCCATTGCACAAATCATTCTGAATCGACGGATTCTGATTCCATTGACTTCCTCTTGATACAGTTCTTCATCCAAACAGGGTACTTCGGTTAGGGTTTGTTCAAACTCACAATATAAACCCCAAGTCAAATCGAAAAAGTAGTTAGAATAAGTTGGTCTCTGACCATCATCTTGATGAAGGTTGCTCACTATTGTCGGTTTAATTTTTTATGTTTTTTTAATTAATGCTTCATTATTTTAACTCTATTTTCCTTGATTTATGCTTTAATATTTACAAGTCTGTTTTGTTAATTAGCTGTTATTTCATATCTCAATATATCTGGTATATATATATATATATATTAAGTCAGAGAATGCCAAACTAGCCCTTGGTGTCTTGAGAACTTGTCTTTGACTGCATTCTAGTACTGGAATACAACTGACGATCAGCTTATTGTTATTTTCTTTGTCATTTTTCGATTTAAAATTGAATTGTGATTATGAATTTGCAGTGATGCAATATTGTAAATGGTGATATTAGACCTGAAGGAGGTTCTGCTGAATTAGCCACACATCAGGAGACCGCAACCTGTGTTAGTGTTCTTGACAAAATGTGTTGGAAAGTGGAAGATTTCACATCAGAAAAGTGACAAAAGAAAATATAACTTATAAGTGAGTGGGCTACTCCCAATTGTACCGAACCCTTTTGAGATAAAACTCAAAACCTAATGGGTGGTTAAGTTGGGACACTATTGGTGCAATAGTGAGCCACATGTCACACTTGTCGCGCTCTAATATGGTATCAGAGCGGGTTTCTTTTCCAATCACGTCCTGGGTCTGAATTACTGGGCTCGAAACGAATGACTGGGCCTTCAAAAATATGCGTTAGCTCCAGTGAACGAATTATGAATTATGGCCAGGCTCTAAAAAAAATGCATTAGCCCGTGTCTACGAATTGCACGTGTAGACCTAGAATTAAGTTGCACGTGAGGTTATAAGTGGGTGCAGTGGCGGATTCAGGATTGATTAGCAGGGGGCACAAAGTAAATAGCTAAAGAGGCGCCGCATGCGAAATTTTTTTTTGCTTCTCCGATCTCTCTCTCTCATCCCAGACCACCACCGCATCTCTCTCTGCCCAGTTCACCGATACCAGAAGAATTGCAAATCTCATAAGAAAGAGTGATTGAGTGAGAGACCAATTGTGAGAGTGAGAGACCAATTGACAATTGTGATTTGCAAAGAGGAGGCTGGAGGTGCCGCAAGCCTGCAAGTCTGCAAAAAGCCAACTGGGTTTTTTTATTTTTTGTTGAGTTATTAGGTTCTGAGTTTCTGACTGCTTGACTAGGTGACCCCTAGGTCCCAGCCTTTTGCTCTTTTTTTTTCTTTCCTGCTTACCTAAACGACGTCGTTTTTGGCTATTCATTAATTGAAATGAAATTGGCCAAAACGACGTCGTTTTGTTGAGTATTTTATAAAAAAAAAATTCCAGATTCATCTTCAACCTTTGTTTCGCCTGAGTTTGCCCCTCCTCAGCCTCCTCCACCATTTTTGCCAACCTCAAGCTCCATACTTCAAGCTTTAGGAACAAAAGTTGAGGGGGGGGGCACTTGCCCCCCTGCCCCCCCTGGATCCGCCACTGAGTGGGTGGGCTACTCTCAATTGTACAAATGCCTTTTGAGATAAAACTCAACACTTAATGGGTGGTTAAATTGTGACAGTATCGGTGCAATAGTGGATCACATGGCACGTTTGTTGCTGTCTAACAAAATGTGTCTTTGGCTGCAATTATCATTTCCTAGCAATGCACTAATAAAAAAGCTGTTGTGCCTGGTTTCTGGCTCCGTGCTATGTCAAAGAATAACTTGCTGAATGAGGTAATTGTTTCTGTATTATGCTTCTCAACTTCAATTTTTATACAAAAAATGTGTTTAATCAATTGTTTCTCGTCTTTTTGAATCAGATCATTGGTTGTGATCAAGAAGCTCTTGCATACCTTAGAGACATCAAGGCGTCCAAGATAGATGATGACAATAAAGGGTTCAAACTCGAGTTCTATTTTGACCCCAATGACTTTTTTATGAACCCTGTCTTGACCAAGACGTATCACGTACATGGTTGATGAAGATGTACCCATTCTAGCGAAAGTAATAGGGTAAGGAAGAGGTCTAGTTTCCTATTTTACAGTTCTCTTATAAGGATGGCCAGTGAATGCGTGGTTGTTTATATTTACTGGACTATAATTTTGTTGACGCGTTGTGCTTTGTAGGACGGAGATTGAATGGTATCCAGGTCGTTGCTTGACAAAGAAGCCCGTCGCGACAAATCGTAAGAAAGGATCTTGCCCCAAAGGAATTGAATATCGTAAAAGTTTCTTCAACTTTTTCCGTGCACCTCAAGTCCTTGATGATATGGATGCTGTAAGAAACCAAATGGAAGTAGATTATGAAATTTGGTGAGCTCACTACCTCTAACAGATTCTGAAATTGTTATCAGCTAGGTTGATACTTTCAATTTACACTAGTTTGTTGTTCTATATTGGATTAATTACAAAAGACCCCACGAACTATATGGTTATTTTCAATTCTATATCAACGTATCAAATTTTGTCATTTTCATATCTCACATTTGATTTTGCTAACGAATTCATACATGGGAGCTATTAATTTGTTAATTATTCCGGTAACGATTTCATACCTCCAAGGTATAAATTCGTTAGCGAAATTAAACGTGTGGTATGAAAATGACAAAATTTGATACGTGGGTATGAAATTAAAAATGACCCTATAGTTCGGAAATTTTTTGTAATTAATTCTTCTATATTATGTGTTTTAAATTTTCTCGATTGTTATTTTCTGAGCTTTGTGAGAACGTATGTACTAGTTGACTTGTTTCTTTTGTCTTGTTATTTCTTTTATTTTATTTTTTTGTAGGTCAACCATTCGAGAGAGGATCATTCCCTATGCTGTTTCTTGGTTTACGGGGAAGGCTTGGAGAAGTGTGGATGAAGAGGATGACGAGGATGACTGGAGTTTTTTTTTCGATCAGTTTTTTATTTTTTTTATTCCTAGATGATCCATTTTTCTCTCGTAAAATTATAATATTGGGAACTCTAGAAAATGTGTAAACTTATTGAGATATTTTTCTAGAGTTTTGAATTTATTGGCAATTTTCCTTTAGCTGTACAGCTTGCTCGCCTTAAGAAAAGCGGTAACACGCGCTAGATTTAAAACAAACATTAAAATTTGAAATCAATGATCAAGAATGAAATGCTTTCATAATACAACTGAAGACAAGAACATTTGGAACAACAAATGGAAGCGTAAGACCGGAGAGGAGTGAAGACCAGGGGTTCAGTTAAAGGACTTTACACTCTTGCTGGGGAAAATGCAACTGATCGATAAACCCAACTTGTCCAGCAGATAACCAACACAGAAGAGAGGGAAGAAAAAAAAAATGACTGATGGCAAACAAATGGGAAGATAGCTAAGCGGCCGGTCAAAAAAGATAATACATAAAACATGAAATATCCTCTGGGGAAATGTTGCTTTGTTCATGACAAGGTGATTGTAACTAAATAGAGGCACTCTTAATTGAATCAAGCCAACAACCACAACACCCCCTAAATACATCACATGATCCATAGAGTTTTCATTGTTTATATCTTCCACACAAATCAATGATATTGTCGTGTTTTAGTTACCATCATCTGAGAAACCCAGGAGGAAATCCAGGGAATATCCACCATCAGTTGACGGTTGTTCCTGCACACACAAAACATTAAGATCATAAATAAAAAAACAATTTATATAATCATTGCCCTCTCTACCAATGTGGCTTAAGCGCGATATACATTTAACATTAACATACGCATAATAAGTGATCGAAGGCAGCTCACCTGATCTTGATATTGTCTCATAAACGCATCCCTAAGATTTTTTTTTGTAAGCACACCGTCTGACATATTCTTCGATATTCGCTTCAACTGTTCTGAATAGTCTGATGAGTCATTCGACTCCATGTATTCTGAAACAAGCTTCAATCCATTATATATATCCCTAGCCTTAGCCTTGGCAATGCTGCAAATTAACGGTTAGACTTGTCAGGACTCAGGACAGTAAAAATAATCATTCAGGGAATATTAGAATAGAGTTGACTGATGGACTGAGTAGTTTTACCGTGGTAATTTCTCTTTCATCTTCTGTTCTGCAAGTTCAGCTAGTCCCACTTTGTCCACCATGACAGACTAGAAAAATGATCATTGAGGAAACAGTAAACATTAAAAATTTGATAATAGGCAAATCACCTAAATTTTGATAATAGACTGGTGAGTGGTACTAGTATCCATACAAGAGACAATACAAGCGTCTGCACTATGTGCAGTTTTATCGAGTCTCAAGGTTCCTAAATTTTGTTTATTTGTTCTTAATTAAAAGTAGAATTCACCTTGAGACTGAAAAACAAAATTAATAAAATAAAATAGAGAGAGGGTGAACATAAAACTGAAAAACAAAATAAAATAAAATAGAGAGAAGCCATACATTCGCGCGGTACTTGAATTGCGATTCAGTCATGACGTTTTTCTCAATGGCACAATACATTCTGAATCTACGGATTCTGATTCCAGTGATTTCCTCTTGATTCATCTCTTCATTTAAACAAAGCAGTCGGTTAGGTTTTGATCAAACTTACGTAGCCCTAAATCAAAAGAGCAAAGCTAATACGAACAACTACTTCCAATAAGTTGGTCTCTGATGATCATCGATGTTACCTGAATTAGACGGACCACCACCACCAGCGGTGAGATCGGATTTGTTGACGTCGTCGTTGCTCATTCCCATTGAGAGAGAGAGAGAGAGAGAGAGAGAGAGAGAGAGAATTAATTAAATAAAAGGACTGAATGCGGCGAAGCTTAGAGAACGAATGATGTACCTGTTTGAATAGTCTGGTTAAATACGGTACGCAAATTACCATTTAGTATAAGGAAAGATTTTTTTTTTGGCAAGAGTGTAAGGAAAGATGTGGATCTTGCAAGAAAAATATAAGGATTTTTATCGCATATAGTACATGAATTATTTCTCAATTATATACTTGGTACCTAAACTTTAATGCAAGTAGTACCCGAAGTTTCAATTTTTGTCACAAATAGTACCCAAAGTTTTTGATTTCATCTCTTTTGGTACATAAGGCCGATTTTTGTGATATTATATGCGCGTGTTAAAAAAAATGTTAAAATGAAAAATTTTGGGTACTACTTGTGACAAAAATTGAAAACTTTAAGTACTATTTGTTACAAAAATTAAAGTTCAGGTACCATTTATGATGAACTCAAAGAGTTCGGGTACTGGTTATGATCAAAAGTAAAGTTTAGGTATTATGTAAGTATATAATTGAGGTAAAGTTTAGGTACCATTTGTGATAAAAACTCAAAATATAAAGGAAATAATCACAAATAATTTCAAATTTTTTGGACTTTCATCCAAGTTGTCGCAGGAGAGATCATAGGTTCGACTCTCCTTTGATATTGGGATACCGCTATTTAAAAGCTTTCATTTTTTTAAGGGAAATTTTTCGAAAAAGTAAATCCTAGTGACGATTCTCTAATCTCTAATTAGGAATAACTATTTCTTATTAGAGGAAACCAAAATCACAAATTAAAAGAGCAGTATATAGATCGAGTAGATATGAAAATACAATTAAGGTCGTAGTTAGCGGTAGTGTATTTAGGAAAAAAGTGAGTCGTATAATATAAATCGATTTTTTTTTTCTTTTGGACAATATAAATCGAGTTTTTCAATCTTCCAGACGCAAACTAAAAGATTTGGGTTAGAAACTCGTTTCCACTTCTCTCGAACCGTTTCTAGGCCATAGGGTTTTAGCTCTCTGGAAAGATTTTTTTTTTGGCACGAGTATAAGGAAAGATGTGGATCTTGCAAGAAAAATATAAGGAAAGAATCGCAAATAATCTCAGATTTTTCGGACTTTCCTCCCTATATTTAAAAAATATTGATGTCCCAAATATTTTTGTAACTAGTTTTTAAGTACTAAATATTTACTTATATTTATCGATATTTATATTTACCAATATTTCAATCGATATATTGAGATACTGCGCTATTTAAAAGCTATTTTTTTAAGGAAATTTTTTGGAAAAAGTAAGAAAATCCAAGCGAGGATTCTCTAATTAGGAATAACTAATTCTTATCGGAGAAGGAATCAAAGTTTGCTAAGAAAAACCAAAATTACAAATTAAAAGAGCAGTATATAGATCGAGTAGTATATGAGTAGTGTATAATACAATTAAGGTCGTACTTGGTGGTAGTGTATTCAGGAAAAAAGTGTAGTATAGTATAAATCGAGTTTTTTTTTTTGGACAATATAAATCGAGTTTTTCAGACGCAAACCAAAAGATTTGTGTTGGAAACTCTTTTCCCCGTTTCTTGAACCACTTCTAGGCCATAGGGTTTTAGCTCTCCACCTTCGTCTCCCTAGCTCTCTCTCTCTCTCTCTCTCTGTGTGGTAGTTTAGGAATCAGAATGAGCAACGGTGGTATCGACATGTTGGACTATGTCGCCTTTGGCGGTAGTATGAACCAAGAAGACCCCGAGGAGAAATCCCTTGAGGACCTGCCGTGGCAGGATATTAGAGATCGTGTTCAGGTTCTGAGAGTGATCCAGGCATGATATATATACCCTCTTACTGACTGCTTTGTTTTATCTATTCCCATTGGCTTTACAATTTTATTTTACTACAGCTAAGAGTGATCAATATCCTTGGTCATCTGATGAAGGAAACTATATATATCAGCCTCCCTCTTAGTATTTGATGAATATATGTATTCTTTCAAGTTGATTAATCCCTGTGACTTTGTCAACCTGCAGTTTGGACATGATAAATTAGAGGCAGAGTATTTTAAGGAAAGGGCAAAACTTGAAGTCGAGTTTCAGAAATCTTGTGAACGCCTGCACAACCAGGTATCATGCCATGCTGGTCTACATACTTACTTTGTGTATATATGCATATGAATTTAATAATATGTCTATGTAGTGAAATTTCAGTAGTTGTTGTCTGGAATGTTGATCTATTAGCTGATTCTAATGTATAAATTAACATTCTGACAATAATTCGCTTATGGTCATCTTTTCCCTTCCTTCAATTATCAAAATGCAGATTTATAAGATTGTGAATGCTGTTCCTGAAGTGGGAGAAGTTACTAATAAACGACCCAAGGGTATACTCTTTACAATTATTGACAACGATTATTTGTTTATGTATTTATTTCATAATAAATATGTCTTATTGTTGCCTATTTATATTTGCAGAAAATGCACTGTCTGATTTCTGGCTCAGAGCTTTGAGCAACAATGATGTGCTCCATGAGAAGGTGATGGTTTATGCATAATGATTCTCATCTTTAATATTAATCTTGTTGTATTAGAAATAATTGTTTTCTTTTCTTCTTTGAAACAGATTACTGAGAAGGATAAAGGAGCTCTTCGATATCTTAGAGACATCAAGTGCTCTAGGACAGATAACCATAGGGGGTTCGGGTTCATCCTTGAGTTCTTTTTTGCCACCAATCCTTTTTTTCACAACACTGTCTTGACCAAGACTTATGACTTGATTGACGGTGATTTACCCATTTTAAGGAAAGCGATAGGGTAAGTTTGTTTTGTACCTAGCCTTTATGCTAAATAGTGATTCCTAATCTATGATTATGTTATAAAAAGCAACGCTTGTGCATGGTTGTTTGTATGTGCTTAACAATAATTTTGTTGGCACTTGGTCCTGTGCAGGACAGATATTGAATGGTATAGTGGAAAATGTTTGACACCAAATTTCTTTAAAACTAACAATTGGGAAAGTTTCTTCAACTTTTTCAGTCCACCTCAAGTTCCCAAAGTTACTGATGAAAATGTGGTAAGATGGTCTGCTTTACTTTGTGTATTTTGACTATTTGTAGTGTCATATTTATTTCTCTTTCTCAACAGGCCAAAGAAATCGAAAACCAAATGGAACAAGATTATGAGATTGGGTGAGCTCATAATTTATCATTTATCCTTGTTCAAATTCCTTGACTGGTTATTAAAATGATGCTTCCAAGTCACACTAGTGTGAAGGATGATGTGTTCTTTTAAATTTTCCGAATTGTGATATTGCTTGATGTTTGGAACTTTTTAATTTAGGTATTCGTTGGCTTCTTTTTCTTATGTTCTTGACACTATTTTTTTGTAGGTCAACCATCCGAGAGCTCATCCCTCATGTTGTATCATGGTTCACATACAAGTTAAGAGAACATTTTTCTGCTTTAATTTTCGTACAGGCTCATCAAGTTCTACTTGTTCCATTATTATCTAAAGTTAAATTTTTTTTTTATAGGAATCTAGCTCTACCGCCTTCGGATGTCCCTCTCCCTGGTAATTCACATATCAGAATGTCTGATCTTGCATTTGGAGGTACTCTCAACGAAGAGGATCAAGTAGTGCTCGTTAACGCTTTCAATGTCAGTATCCTTATCCCTAGTAATTATTAAAACGTAAATAAAAGAATGAAATTTCACTTTTCTTGGCAACCAACCAGACTATTGCTCTGTCAGTTATCTCTTGATGCATTTTCATCTTTTTCAATTTTATTTATCACCATTAGTTTTTCATTTCGTTTCTTTGTGGTTTGTTTGTGTTATTAGTTGATAAGAGTTGCGAGTTTTGGTATTTACGCAGGATAAGATGCAGATTTTAGATGGGCAGGACCCAGTTACCCTTGAGATTCTTAGAGGGATCCAGGCATGATTATTAATACTTCCATTGTTTATAACGCTGTGTTCTACGTTGATTTGCGGCTGTTATTTTTATTTTAACTCAAGTATTTTTGCTCAAACTTTTGTTTTTTCATACTTCAATATTTACAACTCTGTTTCGTTGGTTGATTATTGGCTGTTATTTTATCATAACCCACTGATGCAGCGTGCATCGCTACAAGCTACTAATATTGTTTATAGCCTCAGGCTTCCGGACACAGGCTATCCATCCAGGCAGAAGTCGTGTGTTTTATCCTTTTTTGTGTGTTGGTGGAGTGCTTTTCTGTTGTGGCTTTCACGTGTGTTGTTGGAGTGTTTAATATTGGTCAATAATCAAGGTCCTCATGTTCAGGTGGTGGTGGAGTTAAATCATGCCTCCATATTGATTAATGAGGCTTGTGAGTGCTTTAGGAAAAGTAGTGAAGATATAGTTGTTTTTTCTAGTGTAGGAAACATGTTTCCCTTCTTTTAATTGTTTTATGTTTTCTTTGTTTGTGGAGGGACTTAGGTGAGCAGTAGAGGCTCGTCTCTTCTTTGGTGTTGTACGTGTGTTGCCTATATTATGGGCTGATAGCTTTTGTATTAGGGGAGTGGAAAATATATGAAAATTTGTGTGAAGTTTGAGGAGTTCCTCGTTCCTTCTTGTTCTAACATCGGTTATTCCCGAGGGAATCAACGAAGCTAGACGCCCCTACTATCACGGATATTCTCATTTGGAGAATCAACGAGATTGAGGGTCCTGACGATCGCGGCTATTCTCACGTAGAGAATCAACGAGGTTGAAGGGTTAAATCTCTTGGCATTCTTGGTGAATCAACAAGAGGTTTAGGACTTGCGAAGTCGGTATTGTCTTCGACAATCAACGAATCCGCAGGGAACGGTTACAAGTTCTTTGGTTCTTTGTGTTTTTCTACTAATCATCATCTTGCACGTTTGCTCGCTGCGTCAGATGGTATCAGAGCCCAACATGCCGCCAAGACGAGTTCAAGGTGGACGAGGCCGGGGATCGCAAGAAGATGACTTGCAGAGAACCTATGTACGTGAAAGAGCTCGATTAGCACAACAACTAGAGTTGCTTACGCAACAAGTTGCCACGTTAATTGCGAGGAGAAAAAGAAGAGCATCGGCAGCTAAAGAAGAAGAGTCCTATCAAGACTCAAATCTGTTCATGGAGAGAGAGAGGGGGCAGAGCCATGCCTTCGATGCAGATGAAGAACTCTTGGAGTTTGACGGACCTCCGATCTTTGACGAGGAAATAAAGGATACCATGAATGAAGATCTTTGTCATCTATTCATGGAGAGTGAAGAACTGGGTGAATCTCCAGAGTCTATTTTTGATGGTGAGCGTATTTTTGACCAAACAGCCGAAGAAGAGTTCGTGACGGGTGACAAGAATCCGTCATTAGTGGTGTGCAGTTCTTGTCTAACTCCTCATGGAGCTGACGACAACGAGTGGGCTCGTGAAGTTGTTCAAGGTGTTTGCCTTGAAAATGAATTTATTGGGTTTCCTCCGGTGAAGTGCAAACAACTTTCGAGCTTAAGGCGCTTTGCGGGACGAATTCGAGGGCGAATTCTTCTCAACCTGGGGTGGATGATGCAGCGTGCATCGCTACAAGCTACTAATATTGTTTATAGCCTCAGGCTTCCGGACACAGGCTATCCATCCAGGCAGAAGTCGTGTGTTTTATCCTTTTTTGTGTGTTGGTGGAGTGCTTTTCTGTTGTGGCTTTCACGTGTGTTGTTGGAGTGTTTAATATTGGTCAATAATCAAGGTCCTCATGTTCAGGTGGTGGTGGAGTTAAATCATGCCTCCATATTGATTAATGAGGCTTGTGAGTGCTTTAGGAAAAGTAGTGAAGATATAGTTGTTTTTTCTAGTGTAGGAAACATGTTTCCCTTCTTTTAATTGTTTTATGTTTTCTTTGTTTGTGGAGGGACTTAGGTGAGCAGTAGAGGCTCGTCTCTTCTTTGGTGTTGTACGTGTGTTGCCTATATTATGGGCTGATAGCTTTTGTATTAGGGGAGTGGAAAATATATGAAAATTTGTGTGAAGTTTGAGGAGTTCCTCGTTCCTTCTTGTTCTAACATCGGTTATTCCCGAGGGAATCAACGAAGCTAGACGCCCCTACTATCACGGATATTCTCATTTGGAGAATCAACGAGATTGAGGGTCCTGACGATCGCGGCTATTCTCACGTAGAGAATCAACGAGGTTGAAGGGTTAAATCTCTTGGCATTCTTGGTGAATCAACAAGAGGTTTAGGACTTGCGAAGTCGGTATTGTCTTCGACAATCAACGAATCCGCAGGGAACGGTTACAAGTTCTTTGGTTCTTTGTGTTTTTCTACTAATCATCATCTTGCACGTTTGCTCGCTGCGTCACCCACTATATCTAATTTCTGACTTGCAGAGGAAACTCGATAAATTGGAGAAACAGTTTTTTATGCAGAGAGGAGCACTAAAAGCCAAGTATGAGAAATTGTATGAACCTTTCTACGACCAGGTATCATTCTTCATACTTATATATGTAGATATATTAAATATATGTATGTAGATTAAGCTTCGACCTATTTGTCTTCTAGAATTTTAGAGTTTAAGCCTATCAATCAGCTTTCCACTTTTTGCATCAATTTTGACATTGGATTGATGACTTTAGGTTGTAGAAACCGTTAATGGCTTAGTAGATTCAAACCGGACATTTAAAAACCTAACTTGATCAATTGCCGTGTTTGTCAATTGATCTGTGAGCACATTCATACTCTCCTAGAAGCTGAATTTATGTATTTATATTAGGAATGTATTCATATTTTCCCTGTTCATACGCTCCTCAGTTTTTTCAAATCGATTATTGTGGGCGAATCTCAAATTCAGTTGTATTTTCTTTGTTCATCTGCAACTTTTGTTTTTGTCCTGTTCGGTCCATTTGTTATTCTCCAATTTGTTGATAGGTACTTTAGGTGATTGCCTGATATGTTCTTGTATGACCCGTGGAACGTTTTATTTATTACAAATTTGTGGAGTTTATGTTGTCAAAGTGTTTATTTAAAATTAAAGGTAGAACAAATAAAAAGGGTTATTTCTTTAGACCAGTGAACCAGATTCCTTTAGGTCATTGTACACCATTATTGCTATATTTATGCCACTTTTTGCACTCAACACGCTTTTAAAAATATAGTTTACCAAATGTCCAAATGTGTAAGTGGTTTATTTCCGTTGTTCATACACAAAACACAGCAAAAGCTTTTTTTTTTTTCAGAGAATGCCAAACTATCCCTTGGTGTCTTGAAAACCTGTCTTTTGACTGCATTCTAGTGCTGATGATCAGCTTATTGTCATTTTCTTTGCCATTCATTGATTTATAAAATGAATTGTAATTATGAATTCATAGCGATGCGGTACTGTAAATGGTGATGCTGGACCCGAAGGACGTAGTAATGAAGCAGCCACAGATCCTGAGCCTGCAACCTGTGTTAGTGTTCTTGGCAACATGTGTCTTTCGCTGTATTATTTTTAAAATCATTAGATTTTTGTTATCTTTTTACTTTTCTCTTATTTAAAAACTAAATTGTAATTATAATTTTACAGCAATGCAATTGTGTAAGTGCTGGTGTTGAAGTATGTGAAGTAAATCAAGTTGCTGGAGGTACATCTTGATAACTATCATGATCTTTATTTATTTACTATTTATTCATGACAAATTATGCTTTATTATTGTTGCTCATGCAAATCTGCAGTGAATGGAGTTCCTCGTTTCTGGCTCGATGCTTTGTTTAACAATAACGTGCTAGCTGCAGAGGTGATTGTTTTTTCATAATGCTTCTAAGCTTTTGGTGTTTATTCAAGTTCTATGTTTAATCCATTGTTTTCTCCTATCTTTTTGAATCAGATTACTGGACATGACCTACAAGCTCTTGCATATCTTAGAGACATCAAGTGCTCCAAGATAGATGATGACAATAGGGGGTTCAAACTTGATTTCTATTTTGAGCGCAATCACTTTTTTAAGAACTCTGTCTTGACCAAGACATATCACATGGTTGATGAAGATGTACCTGTTCTAGCGAAAGCAATAGGGTAAGCAATAGGTCTAGTTTCCTATTTTACATGCACTTCTGTTTTTTTTTTTGGGTTAATTACATGCACTTCTGTTAGAAAGCAATATTACTCCTACGATTTTTTTGCCACCTGGTGTTCCGTAGGACGGAGATTGCATGGTATCCAGATTGTTGCTTGACAAATAAGAATCCCATCGAGAAGAAAAGCCAGAAGGGATCTTGCCCCACTAGAACCGAAAATTGTAAAAGTTTTTTCAACTTCTTCAGTGAGCCTCAAGTCCATGAAGATATTGATGCTGTAAGAAACAAGATGGAAGTAGATTATGAAATTGGGTGAGCTCACAACTTACCTTTACCCTTAACAAATTTCTGAACTTACTGTGATGCTTTCAATTAACTCTAGTGGATTGTTCCATATTATGTCCTCAAATGTTATTTTTTGAACTTTGTATGGAGGTATTTGTTGACTTGTCTCTTCTGTCCTTGTTATTCTATTTTATTTTATTTTTGTAGGGCAACCATTCGAGAGACAATCATTCCCTACGCTGTTTCATGGTATACAGGGGAGGCTTGGAGAAGTAGGGTTGAATACATTGACATTGACATTGATGATGATGATGATGAGGACGGTGGTGATGACAACGATGATGATGACGACGACGATGACGTATAGAAGAGTAGATGCAGAAAAAAAAAACCAACAAAAAAAGTAACGTTTTAAAAGGTATCGTTTTTTGTTTAGCTATTTTCAGTTTTATTTTTTATTAGTTGAAGTTTGAAATGATTTCCCAACATCTTCTACTTGTGACTTTTGTTTGCATGTCCTGGTCACTTGTTATGTTCTGTAGGAAAGTGAGAGGATACAAAGGGTTGCGCAGTTTTGCATTGGCGTTTGATCACGTTGGCATGGATTGAAGATTGGAATTGGAAATTCTTGGACAATGTTTTCAGCAACTCATTAGTGATGCATGTAATTTTTGGTCCTTGCGTCACTGCCTATCAATTTTACCTTGTGTTAGGGATTCCAAAATTTACTAAATTGGGAGGTCCCAAATGATGTAATTGTCAACTAATTATTGAATTGATAAGATTTCTTTTAGAGTTTTTCTATTAGAACTTCCAAATTTTCTTACTTGACTTCATTTTGTTTTGAATTATTAAATTACTTATTCATCTTCGTGTAAAACAACAAATATGGACAATAAATAATAAACTCAATACTTTAATTTGTCTATAGACTTCTAATTTAGTTTTAACGACATAAATCCTAAACTCTCATCTACATATACGTACGCGCGCGATCTCTTTCTCAAACTATGAACACTGAACGGCATAAGAAGTTATAATTGATTGAAACAAGTTAATCTTCATTTATAGACTCAATTCATGGTTTCAGAACCTTCAAAAGAGGTATTGATCGATGATATCTACTGTTGTTAATCTCACTACATTTATTGATCATATGATTTTTTTTGTCGTTGGTGTTGATTGACGATTAGTTTCATTGGTGTTTCAACTAACTGAGAGGTTTATGAACGTTTGATTCAATCAACGGAAGTTTTAGAAATTTTTGGTGAAGTTTCTTGGTCTGAACAAAAAAAATTAACAAATTGAGGTGTAGTGAGTGAATTAGAGGTATAATGAGTAATTCATTGTTCTTCACGTGAATTATAGAACTATGGTTATTTTAGAAACTCAAAGAGAGGTCTAGTGAGCAAATTGTTTTATATAAAAGCAAAAATGAGGTGTAAAGAGGTCAGGTGAGAAAATTTGGAGGTCCCAATAGAAACTCTTTTTCTTTTAAAGGAAAAACGAATCATTATTATTTTTTAATAGTTATGTTTGGATTAATTTCCTAGAAGCTCTCAATCGAAATATGCAAGATCTAAATATTGATAACAGGTTGGGAATTGGGAACCAGACCTTAACTTGTAATGCATAAACATAGGGCTGTCATTTGGTTTCATAATTATCAATTGACCGAATACTGGCTGAATATTTTAGAAACTGAATTCTGGTAATCGAAATCGTAAAAAATCGAAATTTTTTTAAAATGTAAGTTTTAGTTTTGATTCAATACACATACATGTATATTAACATTATTACTACTTTTTTTTTGGTTACATGGAAGCCTAAAAAGACCCAAAAACAGAAGAGAAGAAAAACAAAAACAAAAACAAAAGGAAACTAGTCAATCGGCCCCAGTTGTCCCTGATCCAGATCTTCTTACTCTAGAGACTTCTCCAAGGTCATCCAGGACAACACAAGCAGCATGAATGAGAGGAAAATCAAAGTCCATAACACCAGAATCATGGTTAATGTTATTTTTGGCTAGAGAGTCAGCAACCATGTTGCATTCTCTATAAATGTGCTTGAAAGAGATAATATTAAGCTTATCCATAAGAGCGTTGCAGCAAGCAAAAAGAGAGCCCAAAGGATGCATCAAAGTATTATTGTTGCAGAATAAGCCTAACCATAATAGCAGAATCAGACTCGATGTGCAGATTGTCAGCATGGCAGCGAAAAGCAAGTTTGAGACCATAATATAAACTCCAAGCTTCAGCATCCAGAACCTCACCAATTCCCAGATTGACTTGGAAACCTTTAATCCAATTTCTAGCAGAACACCGAATATTACCACTAGCACCAATCTTACCGGCCAGAAGATCCTTGCTTGGTACCATCAATGTTCAGCTTAAAAGCTCCAACAGGAGGCTTAGACTAGCAACACAGATGCAGGTTATAGCTCTTATCAACAACAACTTTAGCTTGAGCAGTAATCCATTCAGTGGCAGCAAACATGATAATCACACTAGGATTTCTAGGATGCAGGAAGTTAGTCTCAAAAACATGCTTATTTCTCTATTTCCAAATGAACCAGCATATGAAGATGAAGAGAATGGCTCATTTGATGTTGTTACTACCAACAGAAGAGCAAAAAAGTTGAGCACGCAGCTAGCCAGTCCAGTCCATATGGAAAAAGCATTCCAGATTTGGGAAGCAATAGGACAATCTCGAAAAAGATGAATGAGAGATTCAAGTTGTTGATGACAGATAGGGCAGGAGTCATCAAATAATTTAATTAACCTACCACAATACTAGCTAGTACAAATAATTTAATTAACTTAAAAAAAATTGGTTATATATTAATGAGTAGCGTGCTTCCATTCATACCTCTCAAAATGGAATTTAGACCTCCTCTTATTTTTGAAATTTTCAAAATTCTATTTTGCCCTTCTACAAACTATTTTGAATAGATTTGATATGATATTACCGAGTCCACAATACTCACACTTGACAACGGTTACGTACGCTTGCATATAGAGCTTTAACATGGCACAAGTCAAGTACTAATTGAGATGTCTACTACAAATTCTCAGAAGACAACTTCAAATTATGAACAGAAATTAATATATGAAACCAATTTGAAATTAATACTATATCTTAAATTGATCACATAACCTATATAGCTCACCTCTTAGCTCGGTCGGCTTTAAATTCAGATGTCAACCAAACATGGTTTGGTCATGCTCCCATTATTATAAGGGATGTCATTTTAAATGATTGTATTCGTTCTTGATTCAATAAACTCAATTTCAAAAAAAATAAAAAAATAATAACCTATATAAGCTGGAAAGCTTGCGTGGGCCTTCCTGTTGGGCTTGTTAATTTTTATTGTTTTTACAGAGTCTGTGGACTCTCCCTCTACGTAGGGTGAAATTACAAATTAATAAGTTAGGTCTCGAGTCTCCAGTTTATTACCTTTCGAGTTCTAAGTGCGTCCGGTTACTTGTTATCTAAGCTAAGGTATAGCGTTATCCAAAGCGATTTTACTTAGGCGGTGATTATTTATGTCGAGTCCAATATGAGTGGTCATCGTATGTACTTTTTCCTCTTACTATCAATGAATTGATGCTTTCTATCAAAAAATATAAGCTGGAAATCAGTTTGTTAATTCAAAATATCAAAACAATTATATATATATACATATATTCATTGAAAACTGATTTGCGTGAGTGGGAGAATATTAAAGCATAGAAAGAATACTTTTCATCATCAGTTCATCACATACAACAACAAAAATAGATCAAAGCCCTTGAGGATAGCCTAAGTGATGAGGGGGGAGGGGGGTGATTTGTACGTATTTTACGTACAAAGCATGCCTCTAACTACTTGAATAATGTTTCTCCAAGAGCCAAATAATATTATTAATGTGTGTTTGTATTGTTTTTAGGTTGAATAAGTGAGTTGAAGTAATCTGAAGCTTAAAGATGCAATTTGGGAGCTTTTGGAGCATTTCCGAGAAGAGGACGAAAAGTCAACAATGACTTTTGAGCATCAAGATCACAAGAATCAAGCCTCGGAAGTGGAGCACAAGATCATTCCGGAGTTTTAGCCAAGAACCCGAAAAGTCAACTTTTGGCCCCGAAAAGTCAACCGTGACTCACCCTGGGCCCACCCATGGTCAACTCCGAGGAAACGACGACCGCGTCGAGACGTGACTTCTCCATCAAGCTTTCCATTTCAGCTAGGAGAGCATCATTTGATGAGTAACTTTGGTGGTGATTTGAAATTCAAATTCAAAATAGAGACAAAACATTTAATGCTTTAATCACTATTTGTCTCTTAGCCTTCCCTTACCTCATTTTTTGTCTCCTCACCTTTCAAATCTGATTTTTCTTGTCCATAAACACATTACCTCTTTACGCTTTCTCTCTTCCTTGCTCTCCCACCTACCCTAGCCTTCTAGGTAATTTCTTTTGCTTAGAATCTTAGTTGCTAGCCTTAGGATCATTTTCAATCCATCTCCACCCTCCAATCCATTCTCTTTCCCTCTATATATACTCATCTTCACTTCCATTTTCAAAGAGAATAACACCATTCATCAACCCTAGCCTCCACCCCAAAATTTCCAAAACCTTTCCTCTTCCTTCTCTCCCCAAAAGTCACAAAATCACTTGGATTTGCCGTCCGGACGACCGGTCGCCCGGCGGCCTTCCTCCCCCTTTTTCTCATCCTTCCACCCCTCAAATCTCCTTCCTTCCTTCACCAAACTTCTTCCTAAGACCCTCCTCTATATTCCTAACCACTTTTCTCCACCATTCTATCACTTCTACCTCACATGAGCTTGGAGACATCAAAAAGATCAAGATCCTTGGAGCTTTGGACAAGAAGAAGCTAGGAGAAGAAGAGGAGATCATGAGGAGCTTGCTTCAAGTCTTGGTGACAGCAAGATCGGGGCCACTATCTTCATTGAGCATTCCTCTATCTCTATTTACTTTCATCTATTTCTTAGCTTGTCAATTTTGAGATTATTGATGTACATTCTAAGTATATGTGAGTAGTTGTTAGGGTTGGGGACTAGGGTTGTGTGCCCTAGTCCATTGATGATGGATTAAATGATTCTTATACATATACATGTTAGTTGGTATTTGGGTATGTTCATTGCATATTTTTGTTATGTGTTAGATGCTTGTTTAGGAACTACCAATTCTTAAGCATGTGTTTGATCTATCTTGGTATGAAAGTGTGAGCTTGGTAACCTTACCCTTTCTAGACAATGGATAATGAATGTGATGAGCATATCTTGTTTGGATCCCTAGGTCTTAGTTCCCTTAGCCTTAGTTTAGTAATTTGAGAACCATTGCATGACTTAGATTATCTAAATTAAGAGTCATTGTGAACCATTCCATGGCACAAAGATACAAAAGAGAAGACCATGGCCCTAGAACCATTGCATGGCTAGGGTACGGGATTTGATCCATTAATCAACTTAGCTTTGTGTGTGAATTCCTATATGCATTTGTGTTTCACCCTCCTTCACATTTGTGAGGAAGGACCTTCATTGATAGTATTGATGAAGGGTTAACTCTTATGAACCTTTGTTGGCATAGGAATACATTAGATTGCATTACATTCCATAACCATTGCATGGGGGGAATGTGGGGAATTGATACATGAACCTTTCAACATGTGTGAATTTGATTATTTATCCATCGATATGGATTAGGGAGAGACCCGAAACTCCCAATCATTCTACCATTTCTTATCTATCCATGTTCCTCCTCTTTGCATTTCATTTGCATTATGTTAGTTACATTACTTTATTTGCACTTATTCACCTCACATATCTTATCCACCTCTAATCACAGCACATTAGTGCTAGGAAACCTAGGTTACCTAGTTACCAAAGGGGATCTTGGGCCACCAATCCCCGAGGTACGACAACCCCGGTCACAAACTATACTTCCATCATATTTTGAAGTTCGTCAGGGGGTGAGAAAACGGGTCAGGATTAGACTAGATTAGGGGTTTGATTCCCTCCGATTAATGTAACAAAAACAATAGATCAGGTGCCAAAAGAATCTATTCAGAACTGTTTGTTCACTTAGAGAATCGACAATAGAAGCTGTTCATATACAGAGTGCTAAAAATGCTTTTAGTTCTTTTTCTAAAAGATAAATTATTGAAGAAGCATGCATTTGCACAAATAATTATATGCTTTGATCAACTAGAAGTCTGGAGGTTAAACGGAACGAACTTTGAACAAGTGATAGGGGTTTAAAAGAGCAAAAAATTCAACAACCATAACTGATTAAGAGAAAAACTCATAATCGATCTCAAAATCTTTGGCTGACAATAAATTACAAGGAATCCTATTTGAGAGGTAACATCAAACGGACCTAAAGACCACTAAATATGAATTTTCATACATAAAATAGTGAAAGCAATTTTCATCGATCAGTTCTCCTCATTAACCCGGGTTTACCAACACCCATATTTAAAATCTGAAAACTTGAGCATAAGGAAAGTTGTACACTACATGAAAAAAGAGGATTGTTCCTAGACAAGAATTAGGATACCGAGCTGTAAGTGTGGTTCAATATAGATTCAAGAAAAAATTAGGAAAATCCATGAAAAGCCATCGATCACATCTTTTTATTCCTCCCCAGCTGATTGTATAACCTGAATAACACAATCAGCTGGGGAGGAATACAAAGATGTGATCGATGTGATTACCAACTTGAAGTTCACAGATGGTAAACTAGACTTTCTGTCATATGACAACGGCAAACGAGCTTTCCTAACAAAGACAGAGAGACTATGATTGAATTGCTATATATAATTAAGTCGACTACAAAGGCAGGAGGTGCGACTCTGGAAAGGAGATACTAAACTATGAAGAAAAAATAGCTTATTAAATGAGAATATGTTTTGGTTCATTTGTTAAGTCAGGTGAATCATTGGGAAATACAAGATGGGATATGAACAAACATATTACCTCCCCAAGTCCCAACTACATGCATGTAAATGTCTGAACGTATACAACAAACAAATCTCGCTGTTGGTCTTAATTTTGGATTGGATAGCAGATAAGCATGTGTCCAATACCAATAAGCCAATAACTCAAACTATAAAACAATGAGAAAAAGAAAATTATCACCAATAAGCTGGGTACGTAGCTTATTATCCAACATAAGCTGCTACCATTCTTCTAGCACACTATGTCCGCCTGTCCGGTTGATGTTTAGGGTATCGAGATGATACATTTTTTTTTAAATTTTCTTTTTGCAAAGGCACATGATAATCCTTATCAAAAACAAGAAAGGCACACGTTAATAAATTTTTTTATTAATGATTAAAAAAAAACTACAACTCAAAAAGGACCTAAACCAGGAAGAAGAAAAAGAAGGGAAAAAAAAAAACAAGAAGCTTACAAATAAAATTGTCTAACATGATAGTTTCCACTGCTGCAGTTTATGTGCTATAAAGACATTGGCCAAGGATTTGTAACCGAATGTGTAAAACGCCTCGATTTCAGTTTTCGTGCCAATATTCTTCATACATTGCAGCTCCCTCCTCCATTTGGCATTGTCCTTCAAATATTCGGCATCTATCAAACTCTGGCACAAAATTGTATCATTTGTAGTCATCGGAACCCTACACTTTTCATTGTCAGGTATTCCATAAGTTCCCAAGTCTGTCGGCATTATACCCAACCAAATTATGTTGGGGGTGATCAAGCTGCGGTAGTCATATGACTTGTTCATTGACCCATAACGATAAATACATAAAATTCTCACCCCATATGGATTTGAATCAAATAGACCATACACTCGAAGCCCAAACTCCCTTCCCAGCTTACATAGTAAGTACCTAGTGGCCACATCTGGCATTCCACTGCCGGTGATCATGATACAGTTAAAATTTTTCCAAATTGAATCTTGAGCCAATCGGACAAATACACTGTGTTTCTCCACAAGTAGGATGAAGTCTGGCTTCTTATTGGTCCTCAAGTTAGTAAGTAAATCTGTTCTTGCCGGGATCGCTTGTCCGAAGCCATCACTAGCACAATCAACTTCCTCGCCACCACATGTGTAATAAAGGTTGCCCACAACATATCCCTTCTGAGTAGCAAACAAGCGTAGGCATGCACGGGGACAATGAAGTATGCAACATATGTCATCAATAGCATTGTTGATCCTATCTTCATTTTTATATAATGTCGTATTGGTGTAATAAATATCTCTAATGTTGGCATCTATTTCTTCCTCACACAACTGAAATATTTCTAAGAGGACACACATAGTCACCATAAACATATCGTGGGGCTCCGGCGTAAGTTTACGCAAAAAATAATTATCCCTGAGCTTAAAAGATTGGTGTAGTTTGTTGTACTCCTGATGTTGTTTGCCTCTTGATGGCACTTTGATGGCATAATCTTCTGCATCGTAAAATTCTTTCAACATCTTTGTAATCCGACTCAGAATGTCCGCATTAGATTTGTATGCAACCTCGATGATAGGAAAGTCTGCGGGTGATTGTTCTTCGAAACATGAAGGAGGGTTCGGTTGCCTTCGGATGTGGTCGATGATGTCCTTGAAATCCCAGATATTTTGTTTTATTGGATGCACAGGCTTCTTTTTGTCAAAAACTATGGAGTTAACTTCTTCTTTTAGTCTACGACGTTTTTCTTCTATAATTTTTTTGTTCTCAGCCTTTCTTTTCTCTTTCTCAGCCTTTCGATCCTTAGCTTTTTTAGCTTCATCATCCTGACCCCCTAGATCAATGTTTTGAAAACTTCTTGCAAGATCATCAGCCATTGTATTTTGCTACCAAAAGATTAACGTACGTGCATGGCTCTAATAGAGAAGCACCTCTTCTTTTATATATAAGAGTACGTCGGCAGCTACCGTCATTGAATAAGAATAAAATCAGCAGGTTTATGGTATGTAGCCTTGATTTGATTTTGGTTAAATTCCCGGTTTTGGAACCGATAGCTTTTCATCTCTCTACATCTTCCCTTTTTCTCTCTAACTTTCATTACTTTCCCTTTTCATCCCTCAATCTTATTCCCTTTTTATAAAGGAAAATATCTTGGAAGGAAATTTCCCGTTGATTATGGAGGCTCGGTAATTCCGATAATTGCTCAACGTACCTGCGCTGCTTGTAATTCTGCTGGGACGATTAATCGTTGAGTGTTTCTATTGGGACCTCCAAATTTGCTCACTTGACCTCACTACATTATGAATTATTAAATGACATTTATAACCTCCTATAAAATGACTATTAAGGACAATAATTATACCAAAAAGATATCATGTTTATTTTCTGTAGAGTTTTCAATTCAATAATATTAGATTGCATTCTTTATTATTTTCCTTATCTATTTTTATTTTCCAATTTCACTACATACTCATTAAAACATTTATATATATTTAATAAAAATTAAAACTATGATAGATCATGTGACATAAAAATTTGTATCATTTGTTGAATGCATATTGGTGATAGAGAACAAAAGAAATTCTACTATGACCTAAATCTAAGTCTATCCATTATATTTGCAAAAAAAAAATAGCAATTAAAAAAATATATAAAATATTTAATCATGAGGTACCAAAAATAGATGAAAAAAATAAACAGTAAGAATAAATGATTATTTTTTTATTGCACAACTAAAAGAGAAAAAAATAGTTAAAAAAAGATTTAAAAAAAAACAAAGAATAGTTCATGCTAAGATATTTTCTTGTTGATTAGAAATTAATTAATGAATGTGTGGTGAGTAAATTTAGAATTATAGTAGTAATTTTGTATATTTAATGTGAATTATATCATCATGGTTATTTTAGGAATTTAGAAGAGGTTTAGTAAGCAAATCTTGTATTTTAAAAGCAAAAAGGAGGTGCAAAGAGCAAATTTGGAGGTCCTAATAGAATTTCTCTTAATCGTTACCTTATGGCTGTTGAAAAACAAAAAAACGGAAAATATCCAATAGGTCCTAATTTTCACATATATTTTCCTTCAAGTTTAAGAGATTTTAAATATTTCCCAATAAGGACCTATTAGGCCTATTTTTTTTCCATCAAGGACAAAATATGCAAAGTCTGATCTGTTATGTTTTTTTTCGGACATTTTTGCCCTTTTTTCATTGTGGTTGAGCTGCACTACAAACAAATCACCATGTTTAAATTTCAACTTCCACAAACATCGATCAAATGTCGAATCAAAGCTTAAAAACACGTAGAGCTCAACAAAAGGGTCAAGTTTCATACCTACTTCGTCAACAACAATGATCTGAGTCGCCGGAAAACGTCATAGAACCCGCCGGAATCTGGAAATATTTTTTCCTTCGAATCGCCGTCTTCCAACGCCAGATTGAAAATCCGTGACCGAGGTTCTCTTCGCGCCGCCGATCTGAAGAGATCGGCACCCATGCGCTACCAAGAGGTGGCCAGACGATGGAGAAAAAGCCGGGTCGGGTTGCTTATTCGCGGGTCTCAACCGGGTCGACAGATCTACTATTTTATTGTGGTCAATAATTTTTTTTTATTGTGATCAGAGTGTATAATTAAAACTTGGTTTCTGTGTGAAATCTAAGAGTTTGAATCTATGTGTACGGGTTTCATAATTAATGGTGTGTTGTACAGTTTGCAAGGCTTGAGTTTGTTTAATAATTGTTGGTGTTTGTGAAGTACCATGAGTATTAGGTAAGATTGTAAACTATGAAACTTGACATGGTGTCAAGGTTCACCGAAAGAATAACTTGCAGAAGATGAATGAGTTTGTGTATATGTGCCTTAATTTTTTTCTGACTTGGTGCATGCAATTCACACATATAATTATAGTAAAAAAAAAAATTTATTGTGGTCAATAAAATTTTATTGACCCCTCAATAAAACCTACATAATTAATGGTGTGTTGTGCAGTTTGCAATGAATTGTTGGACTTGAGTTTGTTTAATAATGATTGGTATTTGTGAAGTACCATGGTAATTTTCAACTTCAATAAAATTTTATTGACCTCAATAAAACAGTTTATTTACCTCATTAAAACAGTTTATTGACCTCAATAAAACAGTTTATTGACCTCAATAAAATACACAAAAGTGATGCTTCATCGTTGCTGCACTGGCGTTCTCGTTGTCGACTTCAATAAAATTTTATTGACCTCAATAAAACAGTTTATTGACCTCAATAAATCAGTTTATTGACCTCAATAAAATACACAAAAATGGGGAAGTTCTACAATACTGAGATGCATGTCATACCTCCATTTACAAATATAACAACAAAATGTGTTGTCATTATGGTAACGAGAGTCTTTTTTTGTGTAATATTTGTTCTATTAGAGGTAATTACTTCATCTATGACATTGTTACAAGTTTATGAACAATTTGTTGTCAAAGTTGTAATTTTGGTTCAATTATATGTAAATAGTGTAAAACGAATGTGGTAACTTTGTTGTCAATGTAGTAATTTTGGTTCAATTAGATGTAATTTTTTGTTCAAAAAAATTGTAAATGGGGGTATGGCATACATCACTGTACCCTAGCCTACCCCCACAAAAATGACGCTTCATCGTTGCTGCACTAGCGTTCTCGTTGTCGACTTCAATAAAATTTTATTGACCTCAATAAAACAGTTTATTGACCTCAATAAAACATTTTATTGATCTCAATAAAATTTTATTGAGGTCAATAAAATACATAAAAGTGATGCTTCTTTGTTCTTTCCCTCGTATCACAAAAAGTATCGTTTTCTCAAAAAAAATTATTGAGGTCAATAAAATCTGTCAGTGACAATTTCGTAATTTTTGTAAAATGTATAGGACGGAAACGTAAATTGGTCAATTAATGGACCAGGAGGGCACCGCGTTTTTGCCTCGTCCTTGATGGTAAATATTTGTCAAAATTTGTCCTTATGGGTCAAGAACCCAAAAAAAAATTATATATATATATACACACACACATTGTATTAAAATGTGAACTTCTTCATCTCGACGTGCAAACTAATGATCTTCCCGTCTATATTTTAAGTCCTTGAAGCAGCGTAAGTAACTAAAGGGCTCACAAGCGATGAACCCTAAATGATAATCTGGAATCCACCATAGAGTTTGAGAAAAGCTTCTCGTTTTTATTGATAATTGATGATATAAAAAATAGGACAAACAGCCGTTTAAGGATGTTTATATATGAAAAGAAACCCAAGGGCGCTAACAAAAGGCCTAATCAAGCTTACAAGTTTACTTAAATATAAAATAACAAAAACTAAAAAGTTCTCAAAAAATATTAAAAATAATGAACTACTATTTTGAAGCCTTAAACAACCTCGGATGCCTGAAAAAGGCCATATGTCAGGGCAACGCTTTGTGTTTGCTTCGTCTCGTCGTTCCCTTCTCGGAAAGGTATTTTAATGGCTATATATTTGGAGCTAGAACACCAAATATGAACAACATTGGGTTTGCCTTTGTTTCGGTCCATCTGTTATTCAATCATCTCTGCCATACGTTCTACATCAGTCCTTCTTCAAGAATAATTTTAACAAAAATGATTTCAAATTAGAAATTATTTACCCATTTGATTACTATATTCATATATCGTTTAAGCTTTATTTGACGAACTATATTTGTTTGTAAACTATATAATGAACAAATGACCAATTCGGCTGATTTTTTGCAAGGATAATTTTTGAAAATAAATCAAAATGATCAGTGGCTCCGATAATTAAGTTATATTGCCAATTGGTCGAGATAAAGAGGTTCACATTTTAATATAATGTGAACGTTCACACCTGAAGGGGACTGTATAGTCCTATGATGCTAGAGAAACTTGTGACCACTTGTTTACATACCATGTAATACCATGTCCCAAAATATTGCTAAGATGAGAGATTAAACCTGCAGGAGTGTTTGGGCTGAAATAAAGAGAAGATTTCTCTTGATTAATTTTCTGTCCTGAAGCAACGCAGTATGCCTAAAGAATGGAGGATAGGAATTCACAGTTGTGTTGAGAAGCTTTAATGAAGAAGAGAGTGTCGTCAGCGAAAAGGAGATGGCTCACAAATGGACCATTAATTCCCAGAGATATGGGAATAATCTGGCGTGTCATACAAGCTTTCTTGACAATTGAAGATAATACATCACTGACAACTAGGAAGAGGAACGGGGACAAGGGATCGATCACCTTGACGTAGACCTCTTGTAGGAGTGAAAGATTGGGAACGTCCCCCATTGATAAGAATGGATAGAGATACTGATCAAACACAATTCATAATCAAAGTGATCCAGTGAACAGCGAAACCAATTAAGCTTGTGTAAAACTGCTTCAAGAAAATTTTATTCTAATTTGTCATAATATAGGCTTTATTCATGTCAAGTTTGATGCCAAATTCAAAGTCAGAGCTAGAGCCAATTTAAGATGATGATATAATTCATGAGCCACCACAACATTGTCATGAATTTGTCTCCCTGAGACAAAAGCAGATTGTTCCTCAGAGATAATATATATCTGGCATTATAGGCTTCGGTCGATTTGTGAGGACTTTAGCCAAGATCTTGTAGGAAAAGTAACAAAGACCAATTGGTCTAAAGTGGGAAGGGAGAGCAGGGGCTTGGATTTTTTTGGATCAGCTAGCACAATATGAGTTTTATTTATGGAGAGAAGAATGTAACCTGAATTCATGAAGCCAGTGGTTGCTTCAAAAATTACACTATTGATGATTTCCCAATAGCACTGGTTGCTTCATAAATTATATTTTCCCTTTCGGAAATCCTCATCATTTACTATTACATATGTTTAAGTAGTGCACATCTAAGCTTCAAGTCGAGATTAGAATAATATTTTATAGAATCCGGCCATTACCTATTGAGTTAAGGAATGATTAAAACAAAAATTGAAAGTGAACAGAGACTTTGTGGTCCTAATAACAGTAAAATCAAAGCAAATTTGCTAAGAAATTAAATTGACCAAAATAAGCAATTTTCCAAGTCCAGCACATAATTTTCTTTGAGTAGGCTCATCGATCTCTTCCTTTTACAGGTAGCCTTTACACTTGGTGTAAATATCAGTCCCCTGAAACTAGAATTTATGAACGTTTAGACAGAGTTGTGGCAAATAGTACTTGTTTTAGAATGTTTCCTTATTTATCAGTAAATAATTTGCCTATACATGATTCTGATCATGGTCCTATCTATTTAAGTTTACACCCTAGACTAAATAAAACGCAACGATCCTTTAAACTAGAAGCAATGTGGTTATCACATCCTACTTTTCCTTTGATTGTTCACCAAGCTTGGAAGGCCCCAAATCTTGGGACTCCTGTGCAAAACTTTCTTACCAAGTCTGCTGCTTTTCAATCTTTAACAAAAAATTGGAATCATAATGTGTGTGGCAATCTCTTTCAGCAACTCAAGGATCTACATGCTCAATTAGAAAGCATTCAACAAAGATACTTGACTAATCCAACTCAAGCAGACCTGTTTTTAGAAAGGTCTTTATCAGCTGAACTTCATAATCTTTTTCAGGAAGAGGAACTTTTTTGGGCTCAGAGAGCCAGAAATAAATGGCTTGCCTTAAGGGATAAAAACACAAATTTTTTTCAGACTCAGGCTCTGTTCCGAAGGAAAAAGAATCAAATTTTGAGAATTAGAGATGATTATGGCAATTGGCAAGACTCTAGTGCACAGATCTCTCATACTTTCATTACTTCTTTTCGAAATCGTTTTACTCCAACTGTTACTCCCTCTAGGAATTTTATGAACATATTTACCAAATGTATAGATTCTTGTATCACTGTTGAAGATAATGCTCTTTTAACTTCTCCAATTACTTTAGATGATGTTTATGTTGTTGTTCATAATATTGGTGCCCTTAAAGCCCCAGGCCCTGATGGACTTCATGCTATATTCTGTTTCTTTCTCCATTATGATCAATGGTAATGCTGAAGGTTTTTTCAGACCCTCAAGAGGTATTCGGCAGGGAGACCCTCTCTCCCCTTATTTATTTATCCTCTGTATTGAACCACTCATCAGACATTTGAATACCCTTCGTCTCAGATCCAAAAACCAGGTTGGTCTGTTGACCTCGCCTTTTGGTTTAAGAATCTCAAATTTAATGTTTGCTGACGATTGCTTGATTTTTGCAAAAGCTTCCCCTACAGCAGCTCGGAATATCCTTAAAGTACTTCATCTTTTTCCTGAAGCATCTGGTCAACAGATTAATTACAATAAATCTACTTTGTACTTCTCTTCCAATGTTCATCATACCGTGAGAAATGATATTGCTCAAATTCTTGCCATTCAGCATAGAACTTCAATTGGCAAATATTTAGGTGTGCATAATATTGTTTTTTGGAAAAATCCAATTAATACTTCTGAGCTTATTTTAAGAATGCAAAAAAAGTTGGCAGGCTGGAAAGCTGGTACTTTATCCAGAGGAGGTAAACTTACTCTTATCAAATCAAACTTAACAGGTATGCCTAACCATGTGCTCTCTTGTTTCAAATGTCCTTGTAAAATTACTACTAGACTAGATAAGGAATGTCGAGATTTTTTCTGGGGAAACCAAGGAAAGTCTTCTCCAGTTGCTTGGCAGCAAGCTTGTTCCCCTAAAGAAAAAGGTGGTCTGGGTATAAGACCTGCTGCTTGGTTTAATCAAGCAGCTCTTGCTAAATTGGCTTGGAAGATTATTACTAAGCCTAATAATTAGTGGGTGGATTTATTCAAAAGAAAATATTTAAGACATCATCATTTCTTTAATGTTAAGAAGACTCGTAATGCTTCCTTTGCTTGGAAAGGCATCTTAGATGCTAGAGATCTAATTTGTGAAGGAATCAGATGGGTTGTAGGCAATGGTAAAAGTATTAATTTTTGGTCTTTTAATTGGGTTCTTCCTTTTCCTCTTTCTAACCTAATTCCTGAGCATCAAAGGAACATGATTGATTGGTGTCTTACTGTTGATCACGTTATTGCTAACAACAATTGGAATGAGGAAGCTCTTCTTCTTCTCTTACCTCCAGACATAGTTAAGAAAATTCTTGCTATTCCTATTCCTGTTAATGATATGAATGATGAATTCATTTGGGGACCTTCTAGCTCTGGAAACTTCACAATCAAGAGGTGCTACTTGGCTACAAGCCAATCAGATTCAACCTCATTCTACAGTAAATCTTTTACTTGCAATGTGGAAACTTAATATTCCCCCCAAGGTTAAAATTTTTAGTTGGATTCTTATGCGAGGCAGACTTAAAACAAGAGATAGACTTGCTCATTATTTACCTCATATCTCTACTTTGTGTCCTTTTTGTGGAAATGATGATGAGTCTACAGATCATATTTTCATGCATTGTCCCATTACAGTTCAGATCTGGTCTACACTTTCTGATTGTCCCAATCCTATTCATTGGCATCACAGTTTTATTAATTGGCTTGAAGTGATACAAAAGAATTCTTTGCAGGAAAATTCTTCGATTTTTTCACCTAAGATCCTTCTTTTGGCTTGGGAAATTTGGCATGCTAGAAATAAATTGGTTTTCCAACAGCTTATTCCTTCCCCTAACCAAATCATTTATGGGGCTGCTAATTTAGGAATAAGTTATTGGACGGCCAATCCTGTTCATATTAATCATAAGCTTTCAAAATCGTACCATATTAAATGGAATCCTCCTTATATGAACCTTGTTAAACTAAACTTTGATGGCTCTGTTAACTCTGATTCCTCTGCTGCTTGTGGTTTTATTATTAGAAATGCTGATGCATTACCTATTTTTGCTGCTGCTAAAAACCTTGGTTCCTCGGAAGTTCTTATAGCTGAAGCACTTGCTCTTCGTGATGGACTTCAAGCTGCTAAATTCTATGGTCATACTAAAATTTTGGTGGAAGGTGATTCAAAACTTCTTATTGATAGCATTAATGGAAACGGAGCTATTCCTTGGCATATTAAGACTCTGGTTCAAGACTTAAAAACTACTACGAATGTTTTTGATTTTATTAGTTTTAAGCATATTTATAGGGAAGCAAATTTTGTGGCAAATTAATAAGCTTGCTCATTTAGGTCATTCTACTACTAGCACTTCTGTTTGGGTTAATTGCTTACCCATATTTGTGTCCCCAGCGTTCCATTTGAATCAGCTGTGAGGGGGTTGTTCTCGTGGTTTTGCTTTGTAAGTTTTCTTCTCCTCATAAAAAAAAATGACCATGAAAGGCAATAACCAAATTGTAATTGACACCTAACATCAAATGAACATACAACCCAAGGGATAAGAAACAATAGGCAATGGTTGCACAACTAAATTTCTCTCTATACCTGACTCAATATATATAATAAATTGTCACCGTTGATGGTCTTCCACTCTTTTTGGCACTTATGGCTGCCCCTAAACACCCAAACCTACCATAGAAAAAAAAAAAACAAACAAACAACAAACCTTGTACAATGAGAGTAAGATGGTAGTTATCAAAACCTTGCTATGCCGCTCCAGATCTTTGGATCCGTTCGACTCTCGATCTCCTCTCATTTTTGACCTCAGACTCCTGAATAATCAACCAAATTATCAAATTAGCATAGAAAAATCACATTTATACAAAATATCGATACAGAAAGAGATGGATATATTTATCTGAGCATAGATGGGGAAGAGGAGTAGCAGGAGTAAGACCATAATTGTTCTAGAATTGAAGCAGAAACCCATGACGGACTATAGGAATTGCGAGACCTCTCCTTCTCCTCCTTCTCTCTTCTATCTCTATCCTCCCTCTCTGAAATTGAATCGTCGGCACCACCCCGAGAAATTGAGAACAGCTTCCTCTCTCTTTCTCATTCTCCTTATCCTTATCTATGTCTTTCCTCTTTCCTCTCCTTCTCCTCGTCTCTACTGCTCCTTCTCTCTCTCCTTCTCTGCCGCCGCCCCCTATCTGCTGCAGGCGTGGTATAACTGCTCATGTTGAGGACACCCAGCGTCCCCTTCTCTTCTTTTTCTGCCTTTGTTTGATTTTTTTTCTTTTCATTTTTTACTTTTTTGCCCTTGATTTTTTATTAGCTGATATATTAAAATGAGGGCAATATTGAATATTCTGGTTTTTAAAAATTTAACCTCTTAAACTTTATTCTCTTAATTAGTACAAATGACGTTAGCCAAAAAAACAATTAATATGGCCAAAAAAAAAATAATCTGGCGCTCTAAATTTAAATTTAACAATATTTAATTATTGAATATGATTGAAAATAACAATCACTTCCTGTCCATGTTTGGGTCCTCTACTTGTATTCCTTATCTTTTCACCGCTCACCACGACGACCCCAGTCTAGTCAGTCACCACTACAACCTTCTCAACCGTCATTCATTATTGTGATATAATCATTGCTGGTAGATCGACCAAGCTAGCAACCATGGAGATGATCAAAGAGCACAACAATAACCAGAAGGTTCTTCACATAGCCATGTTCCCATGGCTAGGCTACGGTCACCTTATGCCATTTCTCGAGGTCTCCAAGTTCCTAGCTCAAAAGGGTCATCGCATATCCTTCATCTCCACCCCTAAAAACATCCACCGCGTCTCAACCTCCTCCTCCTCTCTATCCCCACTCATCAAATTCATCGAGCTTCCGATGCCCGCCGTTGACGGTCTTCCGCAATCGGCGGAGTCCACCTCCGACTTACCCATCCACAAAGTCCCATACCTCAAAAAGGCCTACGACAAGCTCGAGCTTCCACTCACCCATTTCCTCCAACACCAGCTGGACGACGTCAACTGGATAGTCCAGGATTTCGCGTCCCACTGGCTACCCCCAATCGTGACTCGGCTCGGGATTAACTCGGTCTACTTCACCATCTTCAATGCCACTATCATGGCCTTCTTGGGCTCGCCGTCGGAGTTGCTCAGTGGTCAGCGTCAGCAACCTGAGGACTTCACTGTCGTCCCCAAGTGGATCGACTTCCCTGGTTGTGAAGTTGCTTTCAAGCTGTACGAGATGGTCAGTCACTGGGACTGCATGGACGATGAGGTCTCCGATTTCGAGAGGTTCGCGAACTCAATTGCAGGTTGCGACTTCGTGGCCACGAGGACCTGTCCCGAATTTGAGGCTGACTCACTGAGTTTGATCCAGAAATTGTATGGCAAACCCGTGCTTCCGCTCGGCTTGTTGCCACCGGTTTTACAAGACGCCGACCGTGCTGACCAATTAGAAGATGACAAGTGGCAATTGCTGAGAGAGTGGCTTGATACGAAGAAAGAAAAATCGGTGGTCTACTTCGCACTCGGTACCGAGGTGACTCTGAGTCGAGAATTGATGCACGAGTTGGCACATGGGATAGAAAAATCCGGGATGTCATTTGTTTGGGTGCTCAGCAATCGTCAATTAGTTGAAGATCCGGGTAGCATCCCACTCGGGTTTGAGACCCAGGTGGAGAACCGCGGTCTGATATGGAGGGGTTGGGCACCACAACTTAAGGTTTTGGCACACTCGTCGATTGGGGGTTTCTTGACTCATTGTGGTTGGAGTTCAGTTATCGAGGCACTTGGTCTCGGTCGGGTGTTAATTTTATTTTCCCGGGCAAGTTCAGATCAAGGGTTGATCGCGAGACTCATGCATAGCAAGCAAGTCGGGTTGGAAATACCGAGGAATGATCGAGATGGGTCGTTCAATAGTGATGCGGTGGCTAAGTCGATTAGAAGAGTCATGGTGGACGAAGAAGGAGAGCCACTAAGGGAAAATGCTTGGGCCATGAAGGAAATTTTTGGCAACTTTAGCTTGAACAACAAGTATCTAGTTGCGTTCGCTCGGTTTCTCGAGACATGGCCAAATTCAACATCTTAAGGTCAAGTGAGAGAAATAGTGTACTTCAAATGTCGTTTAGTAAAAATTAAGTTTTTTTTTATGTCAATAAAAATATCATTTGTGGAATTTGAAAGGATGTTTAAGCAGTGGCGAAACTATGAGTGTTCTTACCCAACTTCAGCCGCATTTTTTATTTTGGTGTTTAGTATATATTTTTTTAGTCAAGCCCACCTATATAAATAGCCACATAAGTTTCAAATTATAGCTCCGCCTATATGTTCAAGGCGCTTTAACGTTGTAGAAACCTTTTTTAATGTTTCTACACTTGATAGGTGCTTTCTTATGAAAAATTTTGGTATTCATTTACACGGATCACTTGGATCTTTGAGAACAAAATTCATTAAAAAGACTATTATCTGTCTATTCCAACCTCTTTCTTAAGAGTTTCAATTTGTGTTAGCAAGTCGTGGTGTAAGGGCAAAATATTTGCTATTGGTTATTTCCTATTTGACAAAACCTTTTTCCTTGTATTACCATTTCTTGTGTATCATTGGCATTTTGTTTTAGGGGTTTAAGTATCGTGGCTTAGGATGTCCCTATTCAAATTTGTTCATAGAAGTTTTCTTGGTATCGCATCCTTCATCAAATGGTCGTCGAAGTGTTTGTTCAAGCTCCTAAAGGTACTCATTTCATGCATATGCATTTTCATTCATATTGAGTCTCACCTAGTGTTTTCTTAGGTTGCTTGCTTATCACTCTTGTGATGTAAATCTCATAAGTGTTGCTTGCTTATTTTATAAGCATCCGGTTGCAACGCGACCGGCCCAAAATTTGTATGAAAATATTCATACACTTAGGTTTATCCTTTTAGGGCTGCTAGATCCCTTATTAGATTTGTTGTGATTAGCATTTCTTCTGGTATGAGGCTGATTTAAGATTTACGATCGATCGTCACTGTTCATGCGATCGATCGTACCACGTCAGCAAAATATGTCCGTTGCTTTTGAAATTATATCCGTTACGGAGTTTTATGCGATCGATCGCATCATGATTTACGATCGATCGCGATTGAGGTTTTCAGTTTCCTGACCTCTCTGTCTTCTGATATTTACACTACGCGATCGATCGTGTTATGTCGTGCGATCGATCGTATAGTTGCTGTGTCTGTTTTCTATAAATAGATTTCATTTGTCTCATTTTCGCAAACTCTTTGCCCTATAATCGAAAATCTGATTTATGAGAGTTCTTTGATATTTGAGTGAGCCTAGTTCCATGCTATAGGTTCCTCCTTTGATGCTCCACATTTGAAATCCTAGCTAAACACATTTGATTTGCACTTAGTTGCTTGTTTAGCCTTTGATTAGGATTTAGGAGATTTTGTTCAACTCTAGCAAACGTTGATTGTTGTTTTGCTGAGTTGAACGGTTCAATCTATATTCACACACTTATTCATTGCATAAGTCGTGGTTCTTGCGATTGGAGGTTCACTTGGTGAAGTTCAATTGGAGAGGCTTGAGGTGGGAATGCTTGAAGAGCAAATTGGAGGCTACACAAGGTTAGAGCTGCCACTAGTCTATAGGTAGATAGTGTAGGGTTTGGGACCGAGTGCCCCCTTGTATGTGTTTGCTGATTTGGCTTTTCATAGTGTTACACAAGAGCATGGGGTACGGCTCCCCTCCGGTTTTCCTCTAGAGGTAGAGGTTCCGGGTGACCACTTTGTGTGTTGCTTGTGTGTTTGATCGTTGGTTTGGTTATCTATTGTGCTTAAGTTATTGCACATTGTGTGCATGATCATCATATAGATATTGTCCGTGGTGTGCTAGTTTGACGCACACTTTGGGATTTAGACTTGTACAATTGAATGTGTATGTTGCACACTTGTGTTGTTTCAATTGTGATATTGCTTGAGCAATAGTGTGTGGTGTTAAAAGAGTCAAGTTTTAAATCGTACATTGTTCATACTCTTTGACTAAGTTTAGAGAACGACTACCGTGTGGGACTATTCCGGCATAACGGAATTTCACGTGGCATTCACGTTTTAAGTCAAAAATTGGTTAACCAATGCAACTAACTAATTTTTTTGAGAATTTAGTTTGTAATGATTAATTGGACTAATTAATCGTACCTCGTTTTTTTTTTATGGCTTTACTAATGATTGTATTGGGGGAACCACCACTGGTGGTCAAGTTGGTTGAACCTCCAGGTAAGGCTGTCAATTTTGACACGACCCGATAATACGACTCGAAACCCGTACGAAATAAAACGGGTTGAACCCGCACGATTAAAAAATGGGTCATTTGCAAGTTAACCCACTAAGACACGTTTAATAAATGAGTGGGTTTAGGGTTAACCCACCAACTCGCAAATCACCCGCGTAACCCGTTTATTTTATTATATTAGGTCAAAATTTAAGAAATTTCACTTGTTTATGTGCTTGTATGGTATTTTTTTTCTATTTGGTGTAAGTCATACACAAAAATCTATAGTGATAATTCTTGTGAAATCATATGTCGTGCATTTTATAACCTAAAATTAGTTAAATGGGTCGACAAAACTCTTTTATATGTGTGAGATTATTCAATTATTATTTATTTTGACATAATTATTTTACTAAATGAGTTATACGAGTTGGGTCGGGTAACCCGTTTAATAAATGGGTTGGGTTTGGGTTTGGATTCTCCAACACGTTTATTAAATGGGTCCGGTTTGAGTTTGAGTTTGCATATTCCAACACGTTTATACCTTGACATGACACGACTCATTGACAGCCCTACCTCCAGGTGTGGTACCCCCTCACCAGGGTTCAAATCCCGCTGATTGCATATTGAAGTTTAAATCTCAATCTATTATGTGGCTGGCCAGGGGGTGGAAGCGTTTTGACAAGATCCTCAACTACGGATTAGTCCTTGGACCTAGGAAGTCTTTGAAAAACCGTATGATTTCGATAAAAAAAAAAATGATTGTATTGGGGTGTGACAGGAAGATGATATTCTTTGTATTAGGCCCTAGATGTTTACCGTTCTAGTTTGTAAGAGCCGTTGGATTTCCTAGGCCCAATCTTACGATAATAGAAGTCAATACAACGACCATAATATCAGTCAACGCTCCAAACTTTAAAATGAGTTTTGAATAGGGTAAAATACCAAAATGGTACTCAAACTATCACGGGATGCAATTTTTGGTACCCACAAATGCTTAAGGACTCTAATGGTACCCAAACTATCACTCTGTTTGCCAAAATGATACCCCGGTTATGTTTTCCGTTAAAATAGAGGGTAAATTGGTCAATACAGTAAAAAAAAAAAAAAACTTTTCTTCTCTCTCCCCCCCTCCCCGCGCGACCTCCCTCTCCTCTCCCTCTCCAGCCATAAACACCACCCACCGCCGGCCACAAAACCATGTCACCGCCTCCACCAATAGATTCAGAGGCTCAAGGCAAGCCAAACCCACCCTGGTTCGAAGCCGCACTCGCCGGAAATCTCCCCGGCCAGAAAAGCTTGAAAAGCTTGAAAATTCAAGCTTTTGTTCCGGCCACTTCTGGTCCTCCAAACCAAGTGGGCTTTGAAGCCCTCGATCCCAGCAACCTCGTGGTACCCTTGGTTTTCAAAATAAACGGCCGTACGCGGAGGACCGACGCCGTTTTCGTTTTGGTTTTTTGAACTTCCGGCATCGATATCTCGCAATCTACTTTAAATCTCACATTGACATAGTTATATAATTTCATCCTTGGGTTGTGCTCTTCGTGTTGATATACATTTTGTGGTCATTGGAGATAGTTGACAGCGGCGCCGACAGAGAGGAGAGAGAGAGAGGTGGCTGGGAGAGAGAGGAGAGGATGATGGGCAAAAAAGTCTTTTTGCCCTAATTTGTTTCCCAAATGAGTGCCACGTATGCAATTTTAACGGAAAACATAACCGGGATACCATTTTGGCAAACGGAGTGATAGTTTGGGTACCATTAGAGTCCTTAAACATTTGTGGGTACCAAAAATTGCATCCCGTGATAGTTTGGGTACCATTTTGGTATTTTACCCTTTTGAATAAACAAAACAAACCCAGCCACGTAGCGACCGGAAACGCTCTGGTTGAATGATGACGTCAGTGGCGGTGGCGGTTAACGGCGGCGATGGAAATGGAAGCCGACGCGCCGTGAAGTGGGCTGTGGAGAATCTCATGCCCTGAGCCTATCCACGTCATGCCCAGAATCACTTCAATTCCAACTCCATGTAATATTTCCTTCTCTCTTATTGAATTGAAGCTCTGCTCTCTTGTTTAATTGTGAGTTGATTATTGGTGCTTTGGTGTTGTTATCGTGGTTTCTGCAGCTGGAGATCGCATCCCTGTGACCGAGCTAGACGAGAGTGTGGTGGCGACGTATGTGAAGGACATGAAGGACAAGCATGCGGAGGATTTTACTCCATTGAAGAAGCTATGCAAATCAAAGAAGGTGAACTTCTCTCTATGAACCTAGCTCGTAAAATTTACTGTCCATATTGAATGTGTAGTCATAATAATTTCAGTAACTTTTGTATAGATGGAAACATTGGTATTAGAGGATGAGGATCCTGCAACTGGGCTTCTAAGCTTCATATCCCAGTCTGATTTCAATTGTTTAGTGTTGGGCTCTAGCAATTCCAATTACATAACCAGGTATGGTGGTAAATCTATATTTTGCTACAATTCTAATTTTACTATTATGTTGCATGATGGATAATATTTCAGAATCCATGATTCTGGGCTTTTAGTTATCGAACTACATGTGTACAACTTGAAATTTTTACTATTGCGTTGCTATAAATTTGTAGCTCTTGAAATTTTTGGATTAAAAAGTGACATTCTTTCAATGATTTAAGGCTAAGTTTTCCTTGATGACTTGTTCAGGAAACTGAAGGGACCCGACGTACCAACTGTTGTTCTGAAATGTGCTCCTGATACTTGTGATATTTATGTCATTTCGAAACAAAGACTTATCACAAAATCAGCTAGTCCCTCATCTGCTTGTGGTATGTTACAACTGACAAGTGATTCTTTTATAGTTGATACATTTGTAATGTTCTTAATGTTTCTTCTCATATATAGAGTCTAGCACTGCTAACGGGCTGTCTGCTCGAGGGGAAGATACAGGCGGTTCCAGAGAAGTTAATGAACAGATAACTGGAAGCCATTCTTCCTACGTAGAATCCACAGTTCATGAAGCTTATGGAGCACCGTCAATGTCAGACCTTAGTTATCTAAGTTCTGAAGCATTTACGCATATGGAATTTCCTGCAAATGCTAGTATGGCAGGAAAGGAATCATCAGAACTTGGAAGATAACCTTGAGATTATTTCTTCAAACACTGAGATGTGAACAATGCTGACAATTTATACCAAGATCTCGATTTGCTTGTAGTATTTAGCTAATATATCTATCATCCTCATGAGGTGGTTGGATGATTTTTCATATGAAGTACTATTTTGCAGTCAAATGTGCAGACTGAAGTAGAACAGTTGCGTGTAGAATTGCAAAATACAATTGCCATGTACAAAAGAGCTTGTGAAGAACTGGTACATGCCCAAAGCAAGGTGAGAGGTTAACTATCGTAAGATGTTTCTAACCTCTGTCAACATGATCAACTGTCACCGAGAAAATAACAATGGATACTGCACTAGTAATGGGTTTGTACTAGGTTCCTTCAAATTTGAAAAAAAAAAAACCAAGTTTAAAATTATTCTTTTGATGGCAAAGCAAGATTAATTTTACACGCAGTTTGGCATACTTGTTCTCAGACATGCCTACAAAATATGGAAACCATTATGATTTTGGAGGACCAAGGACAATGGGTAAAAGTTTTTTTATTGATTTATCTCAGGTATTGACGTTGATGTTTTTGCAGGTTCAATTACTTTCTTCTGAATGCCTTACAGAAGCAAGAAAAGTGAATGCTGCTCTTGAAAGTGAGGAAACTTTGAGAAAACTTGCTGCTGAAGAGGCAGCAAAGCATTTGAAGGCCAGGAAGGAGATTGAGGAGGCAAAAGTTTTGCTTTCTAGAGAGGCTTATGAGAGGCAAGTTGCTGAGTTAAATGCTATGAAAGAGTCCTCAGAGAAAAAAGAATTTGTTGATGCACTCTTCTCAAGTGATAGAAGGTATAGGAGATACAGTAGGAAGGAAATAGAGATAGCAACAAACTTCTTCTCAGAGACTAATGTCATTGGTGAAGGAGGATATGGGAAAGTTTACAAGTGCAGTCTTGATCAAACCCCGGCAGCTGTTAAGGTTCTTCGACCTGATGCAGTCGATAAGAAAGAGGAGTTTCTGAAAGAGGTATATATAGTTTTAACTAATTAAGCAATACTGAAATCATTTGATTGCACTGGTTTACTATTATGGCTTTTTTCTTGTTGCTCTTTTATTTGTTCTCAATATTTGACTTATGCACGGTATGAAACTGTTGTGATAATCCATTTTCAGTAATCAATAGTCTTTAATTCAATACTAGTAGTCTAGCATTATGAGTAATGGCAGAAGCTTCCAGTCTTCCACATTATTTTTCCTGAGCTTGGATGAGATGGGATCATGGGAGGCCTCTCTCTTTGATTCTGTAGTGGGACCATCTTCCTTTCCCTTTTATATATCCTGAGATCAAGCAAGGTGCTGTTTTCATGATGTTATGTTCTCCGCCAATTTCTGCAGGTTGAAATTCTTAGTTGCTTTTCTAATGATGATATCAAAATTCTGTTTTTCCTTTTGACACTCTTGTTACATAAAATTTTTAGAAAAATTTACCTCAGCATTTAAATAACTAAAGCAACTGAAAATTCAACACGCCCCAAGAGGAAATCCAGAGAATATCCACCGTCACCTCGAGTAGAGTGGACTTCCGTTGAGGGTTGTTCCTACACAGAAGGATATATAAAATCAATATGACCACTTCTTAAGAACACATATCGCGCATAACTAAGCCTATCCCACAACAATTAAGACCAATGTTCCTCTAATGATGTGCCTTAAAAGATTAGCACTCAAAATTAACATTGGCATTAATGTGTAATCAAAGGGATCTCACCTGAGCTTGATATTTTCTTATTAACGCATCCCTCAGACTTTTTTCTGGAAGCACACCATCTGACATATTCTTTGATATACGCTTCCACTGTTTTGAATGCTTTGATGGGTACTCCGATGCTGTGTGTTCTGCAATAAGCTTGAATCCATTATACATATCTCTAGCCTTAGCCTTGGCAGTGCTGCAAATTAATGGAAACTAATGGTTAGATGACGACGATAAACTGGAAGGCTTCGATTACTTAGTAAGTAGGTTTCTTTCTTCTCAAAAGAAAATTATTTATACTCCGAGTTTGTTTTGTCCATAGTATACAAATACAACAATGGACTGATCATCTTCAATTTGCTTTTGAAAGCAAAAAAAATTAAGACAACACAGTCGTTTCACATCTGATTTTCAACAAGGGAACTGATCAATGACCAATTTAATTAAAACGAAACGAAAAGCCAATATTATTATGAGACATGAATGATCGATCCATGACCATTCTCAACTACTAGATATGAGTAGTGCTAGTATTTTTACAATACCAGGAACATTTAATTTCAACTGAAAGCTGAAACTGTACGTTAAGTACCTTCTGTGAAACTATACAAGGCCGCAAAGCTTTCGTGACTGTACATGATCACCAACATGGCAAGGTGTTTGTGACATGATTTGATGCATTGTTGCTTCTGATGTAAAGCGCGCTACTGACTGCCATTGCTTGCAAACTACACCAAACCAGATGCAGTCCTCCATAGATTGGCATTCTTACATGTGTTCATAGTACCCTAACAGCTGCGGTGACCTGCATCATTGAACTTCAATATGGTCACATTCTTTGCATACAGAGATAATACCCTGTTCACATTAGTGTATTTCCTCATTCACCTACAAACTATTTAGAAAATTTCTTGTGTCAACACATGAACAAAAACTTAATTTGACAACGATCGAAAGGAAAAGTTAATGTTTCCAACTCTATTCTGTGGTATTTGCAACGTATGGAGAGGTGTGTTGTATGAGTTCTGCACTACCTTGTCAATCATCTCTAAACTTGATGCAAGTTTTTATTGTTTTGGTAAATTTCTTAGCATATTTGCTGTCGTTTTACTTCTTTCTGGGACACAAAGAGCTCATAAACATTAATTTGGCCCCGGTTTTCAGTTTCAATCTTTGTTCTTGGATCATTCCTTGTCTTTATAGGTATGTATTCTATAACATATTATTCTTGGCTTGAAGTCAATGAGTACTTTGGTTAAACTAGCCTGGCTAAGATGATATTAGCAAAACCAACATTTCTTAATTAGTATGCGGATTGGTTTTGAAGTAGCTCTGATGTGCACTAGTACCAAGTTATTTCTAATTTTCAGGCATTCCTGTAAATAAATCTCTGTACACTATAAATCAGTTATATGCTAAGTACTGATCTGCATCTGGGGGAATCACATTTTTCACTCTAGCTATATCTGCTGGTCTGTTCGAAGAGTTTAGTTAAATGCTTCTTGCTTTGTCAACCAACTCCATTCATTTCTTGTGACGCTTTTCTTGTATAAACAGGTTCATTGGATCATATATAACACGTTTTGTGCACAAGTAAATTGTTTTCTTGGCATTCAAGCATGGATAAAAAGCCTTCGAAATCATTCATGGGTGCATCTACTTCATGATTTTCCTCACATTTATCTCATGTTTGCTCGAGATCACAATATCGGACTCCAACTTTTGCTCATTCGAGCAATAACTCTAACAGCCAAAACTAATTGCAGGCTTAATTTCTTGCTCTCACAACCAAAGGTTACTGTTTTGACCATGAAAGAACTATCAATCTGTATCCTGCTGCTCAAATGTGTAGGAAAGTTTGTAACAGCTAAATCCATCATGTATATTTGTATCACATGTAGAGAGAGCCTGACAATGGACCTTTGTAAAAGTCATTAGCTAAGATCTTCCAGCAGTTCAGATGGATTTTCTTTTAGCTTTAATCATTTTTATGTAGGGTTGAAGCTATAACAACCTCTGAACTTGTCTTCTCCACTAAAGGATCTGTATTTTCTGTAAGCATCAATCATTAGAGGGTCTACTATGATTGATTGTCAAACTTATGACAGTTAATTCGGAAACTACAAGAGTAGATATCCAAACATAAGCGATGAACAAAAATTTACTGTTTTAAACTTTGCAACAAGAATGATTCTTTTGGCGTTTGAAAGTACAAACTTCCTTTTTTTTGTTTTTTTGGTGCCAAAAAGTTTAGGTAAGAGGGAGGCTTCCCTACACTACCAGGGACAGGGCAAACCTACGACCTTAACCCGACAGGACATTTTCTAGATCGCCTACCAATACCCCCAACGAGAGAGTTTTTATAGGATTGTTGACAGCGGGGATCGAACTTGGGTTGGGGCTCAACCACAAATCCGCCCATGCCAACTCAACCAACCTGTGTTGGCAAGTACAAACTTCCTTTATCTATGAATTTCACAATGTTTGGCAAACTTTTCGTAATCTACTCTCTAAGGGGAATTGTGGTCTTTTCTCGGGCCAAAAATGTCGTATGTGTTACAATATTTTTTTTTTTAGAAAGTACATTTTTGTTCATGACTTATGTTTGGGTGCAGTTTGGGCTCACGACTTATCTGCCTCTGAGTTAATCAAACAGAAACAGGAAGCTGTTTTTTAAAAGGAATATCCTTGATGGATTATTCCCATTGTTTTCTATTAAGGAATTAATATCCCCCAAAAAAATAAATTAATTAGATTAGTAATGTTGCATTATTGAGGAAAGTAAAAGAAACTTCCCGTAGCACATCAAATCAATCTGGAATTTATTCGTGGATATGCTAGATTGCTAGAAGACTCGGGTAGCCACCTAACAAACTATTTTCTCGAGTAATTTAGACTAAGAACAGAGTATCCCACTAAAATAGGCAACTAATTGTGCCACAATTTTTAGTAATTAAAATGAAACACTAGCAGAGATTGGGCATTTGTCTAATCGGTCTCAAATACATGTGATGAGAAGTTTGTCCAACCCTCTCTTCATCTTGTTTTCTCCTTCCACCAAAGATGGGACCAAAAGAATGGGGACACTAGCTAAGATCCTAATACTAAATATATTCTTGATTGACAACATTTTAACTTCTGCTTTCTCATAAATTGATTTCACCATATATACTAAGCAATTCAATCACAAGTTAACATGTTTGCTCGTGTATAAGAAAGAATAATTCTAAATAAATAAAACGCGCATCAATTATGTGCACCGCCGACCGACCTTGATCTTCTGAGAAATGTTCGAGTGTGAGCATGCCTGTCAAGACCCAAAATATTGTGAACTATGCCTGATAGAAACCAGAGGAAACTCTGGTGGAGGGCCGCAATAATACTATGTGAAAATTGTTCATTTGACTTGGGTATATGGGTGAAAGACTAATCGAATTGTCTAGAAGCTAATTTTTTCCAAAAAAATTCTTAAAATAGTTGGAGCCTGTGAACGAGTTTTATTTGGTAAAACCAATTATTAGAGGCATCGGAGACGCAATGCCCTTGACTTATTCTCAAGCTTTAAATAAGTAGAACGACATGACTACTTTGTTAAGCCACACCATGGAATTGAGAATCCCAAGTGGACCATTTTTGGTAAGCAAAATTAGCAATGCAGAATGAACTGGAAGTCTATTACTGTGCCCAACTACGCGTTAACCTATAACACACAAAGACTGTTGGTCGATTAAGACATTCTAAATTAATAAAAATATCAATCCAATCTACAAATTTCATTATGAAACCCATGAGCTCAGACCCTTAAAAAACCAATTTACTTGGTGAAAGTAGTCTGTTACAATGATATATGAAGTGATGACCAAACTTATTCTTAAAGAGCAAAGCATTTTCTTCCAACTTTATGAACCAGAAAACTCAGGAAACTTCTTCACTGCTCCCTAAACCCTAACGACCTCAAGTACAAGGTTGATGCATGCACAAACGTCTTCAAATTACAGTCAACATAGTTTTTCTTCTAGCTAGCTTCTGCCATCTAATAATGTTCTGCGTGTTTATCTTTCACTGCTCACTTTCTTTTTGCTTTAATCGGGTTATCTCTTTTCATGACCAGAGAGAAAGAGTACTATCTAGCCTGCTCTTCCATCCGAATCACCATATCCAAGCCTCGAAAACCCATGAATGAATGAATACCTAAACACTTTTCCTCTTTCTCCTTTTTCTTTTTGGCTAAAGGTGTGTATTACAAAAGCAATTTCACTTGGAAATATATTAATTGTAAACATTGAGTACCTAGCTAGGTTGCTTTCACTATGTAATTGTCTCTTTCAACGTCATAAATCTGCTTCAACCAATAGTTCCAAAAAGAAAATGTTTGATTCGAACCCCTCTTAACAAAACAGAAAATAGTGTCACTTATCAAAGTGATATGGTCATATGGACATTATTGCTTGAATAAATAAATAATAAATAAAAAATCTTGCTAATATGTACCTGAAATGTTAAATCATTATTGTGAACCACACATTAATTATATTTGAGAGCAGAGTTTATCAGCGAAAAATATTTATTTTTTCATAAATCAATAACCTTAACTTTCACACATATTATCCTTTAAAGTTTAAACGTATGGATTCATAGGAATAAACATTTGTAAAAGACAAAGATTACTTCTAGTCTCATATTATAAGTCAAAATTTTCATCCATAATGTTTAACCCTTTTTACGTTGTACTTTTTAGGATAGTTTTATTCGGCAAATGGTAATCGAGCATTTCAAATTTTAGTGATTAGTGAACCTTAAAGGTTCGGCTTTGTAATAGTATTTTTTTGAGCAAAAACGACTATTTAGATTAAGAACCGATGAAAGAATACAAGGGGGGGACATAAGACCTGAACCCCATAAGGCAATAAGCATGAGGAGATCCCGAAATAATGTCAGGAGTCTCCACTACATCAATGTACTCAAACAAACACCAAGTAGCAAGACAAGCTCCAAAGGCCATGTCGATTGCTAAGAATACACGGTGACCAACTGGAAACACAACGTCCGTGAGACGCATAAGGACAGGTAAACCAACAACATTTCCAGTATGGGGTCGACCGGGAGTAACCCCGGTGACCCCATATCGCCTCCAGCCACTAGGAGGCAGCGTCCAATTCACTATGACCCGCCGCCACCCTAGGGCAGGCATATCGCACCAAGAGTGCATACAGATTTAGAGAAATTTAGTGGTGTCGCGGCCATTGTTAGCCTTCTTTATTATAGTGTAATAATATAATACGTTAGATTCTCACTCGTAATAAATAATTTTTTTTTCAAATACATAAATTTTAAATTGTAATAATAATAAAAAAAAATGTATCCGGCACCGTTTACCATAAAAATTTAAAGTCTTGCCATTTTCTTTCATCATTAAAATAAAATAGCATGACTAAATAAATTGAGGATTTTTCATAATTTGTTTCCTTTTTGTTCATAAATAAAAGATGGAAGAAGAACTTGGAAAATGGAAAGTTTGGTTGCATGGGGATAATGATAACAACGTAGAAGAAGGAATCAAAACTTGTGCTTTAGTGCTCCTTTCGTTTTCTTTATGAGAAATGAAAGGGCATCGAAATCATACCAGATAGATAGATAGGTCTTTATGATAGGTCTTGGCTCGGCTTTATAAAGAGCCTGGGTCCCCAGCTTCACTTGCCCAGCCACTCTTAAATTTAAAATATTTAAAATCTGACCGTTGCGTTCTGCGGTTCCATTTCCATCCTTCTGGTCCCGTTTTAACGGTTTCAGTACAAGGCTCTCGAACCATCTAGCCGTTTCACCTATAGGACACGTGTCCCTTTGTAATACTATCTTTTTTTTTATTTATGAAAATGAAATTATATAGCTTTACCATTTTTTTTCTCTCTAAAATGGTACATCACAAATTTACAATAGTCCTATAGTTAGGGTGGGACTTCATCAACTTAATTTTAATTTTTTTTGTTGCTGGTATCAATTCTCTAACTTAGCTTAATTAATCATAATTCAATTTTTCACCTTCTTTTATCAGTTGGGTTAGCTCTCAAAAACTTTAATTTTCAATTTTTAACATTACTAGAGATAAATTTCACTTTTGGCAACCCTAAAAGAGTCGCTAGTCTCTTCGTTTGGCAAAGATAGACTTTGTTCCTCTTAGTTGCATTACGCCATATTTAGTATCTTCAATCATTTTTAAATCTGCGTAATTTGTTACAATTTAAGCCGAGACCTTAAATTTCGTCAAATAAATTGTCAAAAAAAGCGTGCAGTGCACTCGAGTACTTTTTACGTCAACGGTCCGACAACCTTCATAAACAAAATTCAATTTACAAGGAACAACTTCTTCATCCTTTAGCTCTAAAATACCTTGATACATCTTAGTTCTCTCAATCATTTCAAAGTCCTTATTAGAGAGAACTCCCTTATTATTACTCCCCTAGCTCATCTTTCAATTTTTGGATTAATACTCGACAATGATGGGGGTTAGTTTGGGGAGAAAAAACAAGAGGGTCCAGTATTTTCTTACCAAATATAATGAGGGGCTTCAAAATCAAAATTATGGGGAAGGAAGATTGAAGGGACATAATTCATGATGCTAGTGACTGCAGAGGATCACTTGTAAGTAAAATAGTACCGTTGATAATGGATAAGGACAAACCAATGAATGAAAGCCAGGCTAAAAGACATCTTGGACTCTGATTTTATCAAATTAATTATAAAAAAAAAAAAAAATACCTTTCCCACAAGGGACATAATCACCATTAGAAAATTCACTAATTAAAATAATTCAAAAAGAATTTATGTCCAGCAGGCCAGCTCAAATACCCTGTAGTATAAGCAAGCACATGACTTTGATTTGAAACCCAACTAATCATGTTTGATTATTAGTTATTCAAAACCGATTAGTTGTACATATGTTTTAGCGCCCCCCCTAATCATAACCATAATTTTTCTTGTTGGTGGACAATCTGCCCTGATTAGCTACTGTTGCCCATGTTATTACTTCAAGGTGGTTAAAATTAAAATGCGATAATATTGGTTGCATAAAGTGTGTGTAAAATTTAAAGTAGTTCGGCCTAATGAAATATCTCGAAACAATTTCTGTTTACTCATAAGTGGAGATCGAGAAATCCGAAATATGACATAAACCACCATAGAAGAAGGTCATAGAAAAACACATGAATCAAAACACACAGTTAGTGTTGAATAATTGGTCCAAGGGATAAACCCTACCTCTAAACACAGATATGCCCTAAACCCATTTGCTATATTTTAATAAACAGAAAAAGATTGAGAGAGAGAGAGAGAGAGGATATAACCGTTGTGTACGTAGGCTTTGGTTGGATGCCAGCGTGACCCCTTTTTAGCCCTAATCCCTTTCCCTTTCCTCTACACTCTCTCACACAGGAGAGATGATTAGCCCTCACATGGTCTCGCTGTACCCCAGGGGCCCCACCACTCTCTCTAACATTTCCATTTCCCAAAATACCCCTGCCTTATCCTCAAATGTACCGTTTCCACCCTCCTCAGTCCTCACTCCACTCTTTTAAAAGCAACGCACCACCCCAACGCCCTCACTCACAGAGCTTTCTTTCTTTTCTCAGAGCGAGCGAACGAGTTTAGATTGTTGAAAATGGTGAAGGAAGTGAGCGAGGAGCCGCAAGCCCACCATGGCAAGGACTACGTGGACCCACCGCCGGCGCCGCTCATCGACATGGATGAGCTCAAGCGGTGGTCCTTCTACAGAGCCCTCATCGCCGAGTTCATCGCCACCCTTCTCTTCCTCTACGTCACCGTCGCCACCGTCATCGGCCACAAGCACCAGACCGGTCCCTGCGACGGCGTCGGACTTCTCGGCATCGCCTGGGCCTTCGGCGGCATGATCTTCGTCCTCGTCTACTGCACGGCCGGCATTTCTGGTAAAACCCGCAGCCCAAATCCATCTTTTTCATGTATTTTTCGTAGTTTTTAAGAGCTCTGTTTTCTGATGGGTGGTTTGTACGTGTTTCAGGTGGCCACATTAACCCGGCTGTGACTTTCGGGCTTTTCTTGGCCCGTAAGGTCTCTCTCATCCGGGCTGTGGCTTACATCGTAGCCCAGAGCTTGGGAGCTATTGCCGGAGTTGGGTTGGTCAAGGCCTTCCAGAGTCACTACTTCAACTCGCTCGGCGGTGGTACCAACTCTGTCTCTGCTGGTTACAGTAAGGGCACGGCTCTCGGCGCTGAGATTATCGGCACCTTTGTGCTTGTCTACACCGTCTTCTCAGCCACCGACCCCAAGAGGAGCGCGCGTGACTCTCACGTGCCTGTATGTAGTTCATCTTCATCACCCCTTACAATTTCTCTCTATTACTTTCTAGCTTTTGGGTTTTGGACTGATTTTGATGATAACGTGTGTCCAGGTGTTGGCTCCTTTGCCTATTGGGTTTGCTGTGTTCGTTGTGCACTTGGCTACCATCCCCATCACTGGAACTGGAATCAACCCAGCTCGGAGCTTTGGTGCTGCTGTCATTTACAACAACAAGAAAGTGTGGGATGACCAAGTAAGACCACCTTTTTTGGTTCTGGCATTTTTACAAACACCTTGCATGCGTTTCGAGCTTTTGATTATTTCAAGTATTTGACTAATGGGTATTTTTGTGATGTGGGTGCAGTGGATCTTCTGGGTCGGACCCTTCCTCGGAGCTCTTGCCGCAGCCGCATACCACCAGTACATTCTGAGAGCCGCCGCCATCAAAGCTTTGGGATCCTTCCGCAGCAACCCCAGCAATTAAATGAAAAGAAGAAGCTAGGATGTCTACTTCTTTATTTTGGTTCTATTGAATTTGTTAGTTTGTTGATGGATGGATGTGGGTGTGTGTATGAGTGAATGTTGATGGTGGTGAGATATCTCTTGATTAATTTGTCTTTTGGATTTAAGATTGAATTTAGCTGTGGATGTGCATTATTGTCAATGAGTAGTGATGTTTCCCATCAATCCCTCATCTCCAATTTATAATCATATTTTTACAGTCCTATACAATCAAAATTGAGAAACAGAATAGAAAATCCAAATTATATATTCTTGTTGAGAGGAAATCACAAAGCCTGAAACAGGTACATTGCACAGGCCAAATTTTGGCCTTAATCTTCTTCCATGCATTTTTCAGAGGCCAAAGTTTTTAACTTTGCTGGGAACTCTGTAGAGTCTGCACAAGCTGGCAATAATTGTTGGTTGTATTGTTTTTTGGCTTCGATGAAGTTGGTTGTATTGATGATGATAATGGCCTTGGATTCCAATTGGGTTCACGCCACGTGTCCTTGTAAAAGAGCCTAGAAGAAGGAAGATGCTTCTACATATTTGGGCCGGCAGGGATTTTCATGGGCGGTACCCGCTTTCTCCTCGTACAGTTGACAGGTCAAGGTTTAGGGTTTGGGTTTTGGAGTGAGACTAAAACCCTAAAACGAAAAAGCGGGCAGGCACATGGCACATGGGTTAGTTACTTTTTGTAATTTTTATAGTTACGACCCGTCTTTTCACAGACGGGTACGTGGGTGAGAGACTGTGTAGTAGTGTGGTCCTCGCCAGTGTCAAAAAAAGCCAAGCTGAAACTGAAACTAATGGTCCATGGTGGTCCTCACTTGCCTGCTTCAATCTTCATCACGCGAGGGTGCCAGACAATCGTGGGTTCGACTTGTTCATCATCTTGCTCTTTATTTATGGTTTCCAATAATGACGCTTTAAACACTTCTATAATTTTTGGCCACAAAAAATAAGTACTCTAATGTGGCCAATTAGTTATCGGAAACAAATTCTACTCGGTTGGTTGAACCACACAGATGAAAACTAAGTTCTTCGGCCGGGTTGAACCACGCAGATGTGGGATGATTATGAACCGCCCAATTGACCTTTTTAGTTGATTGATCTTTGGCCGACTGATAATCCGGTGATTCTGAACACGAAAAGTCCGAAAAACTTGACCTCAGTTACTGAAAGCACTTGACCTTAGAGTGATGTATTTCATTTGGTATCAAAGGTTTAATTACAACCACAACCACGACTCTTTGGTGGCAACCCACAAACCACAATTATATAAGACCGTCTGGTGAAAAACTCTATATTACAATTCAACCAACAATTTTCAAAGGGCAGTTTACCTCAAACTACCTTTAAAATTGAGACATAAGACATGAGACATGAAAAGGAAGAAGAAATATTGAACAAGTATTTTGCCTATATGCGTGACACAGGCTCAACACATCCAAGCTTGAAGCACAAATATACAGTAACAAATCATTCGCTGTTTAACACGCAAAGTTTCCAAAAGATGCCCATCAATAATAAAAAGCATTGCAAATCACGAAAGAAAAAGCCAAAGTGTTTCATAGTTCTCGGAGCTCATTATTCCCTTTGCCCTACACAATGTATAGATAGGAAAGTTTTCTCACGTCAGACCTGATCAGTGCCATTGGTTAGTGGAAATTCATGATTGAATTCTGGTTCCAGTCCAACAGCCATAACCTTTTGTTCATTTCAATACAACCAGATAGAAAAGAAGAAAATCTGTTCATATACCTAGAAACTTGTCAAGACACTTAAACTAGAACAGAATCTGAATATATCAAACACTTCACCATAAATTCAAACATGTATTATTACAATTCACCAGCATCAAATCTGTCGGCACTAAGTTGAGGGAAACATAAGTTCCCATCAAGCCAGTTGACTTTCTCAATTAGAAAAACATCATAATACAATGCACTTTGCATTTTACCTTAGTCACTCAGTCAGGCAGTGCAGTTCCTCGCTCAAGATTGTTTTTGATTTCCAGTGTGTATTTACCAAAGGCTCGCTCGATCTTCTTGTTAAAATGCTCATTGCGGTCATTGATCGAGTCAATATCCTTCTCATCATGGAACCTCCTCCTCCTGCTAAATTTCTGTTTCTTCTCTTCCTGGTCCTTGAGTTCCTTCACCATCTTGTCAATTTTATCCTCTGAGATCTTTGGAGCCTGCACCATAAAATAGAAAATTCAGGGCTTAAAATCTGTTTCTAACTAGACTACCAGGAATCATCACATTTCATCAATAGAAAAATACCTTCCCATATTGGAGGCTGGAAGCTTCACGATAAAACTCCGGATCTTCTTCTTTCATCTTATTGTAATCTTCCAAGTCAATATCGATATTCTTTGTTCGCTTTTTGTATGCATTGTACAATGTTTTCTGATTAAAAACTGTTCAAACAGCATGTCAGCTTACTTCCTGATTTATAGAACTAGAAGAACAAGTGGATATAAAGAATAATGTTCTAATCTACATTAGATTATGTGCACCACAATTTCCAGGAGATAATTCCACTGTGTGCATGAAAGGGCCTGACATGTATACAAAGCCCAACTGAACTAAGCACATGTCTGGCACAGTATCCACCAAATATTTAGCTGTCCACCCATTCCAGGACTCCTCTTTCTCTTGCTTAACCCTATATAAGCTTATCTACTCCTCATCAAGATAACCTAAGCCATTTGATTTCTCCCATATTCTATAACTTCAAAAAAGTAAATTGGACTTGACAACGTATATGAAATATGGCTAAAAGTATGTTGTGGAACAGTGGAACATGAAAAACATGAAAATCATATGTGCATACCATCATTAACAATGAACTGAAAGAGACCAGATTAAACTAAAACCAAAACAATAAAAGAATAAAGAATTAATGAGCAGAGGTCCTGAAGTATACCATCCCAGCCATATGGAGCAGGATCCTTTTCCCATTTCTTGTATTTTGACTCTGCCATCTCCTGTGTATCTAGCATGTACGCGCTTTTCATATCCAAACCATTTGCATCTAGAAGTTTTCCAATTCTTTTCTTCCTCTCTTCAAGCCATTTTTGTTTAGAAATGCCCCTTGATTCTTGAGGAGGTTCCATTCTTTTCTTTTCAGCTGCAATATCTGTTTGATTTGCTTTTCTAGCCTTATTCTGCAATTTTTTTTACAGTAAATCAGTAAGAAAGTAAAATGGAATAGCTAAGTAATCCAACCAACTACGTCACAAAAAAGTCTACTTTCAATAGTGTCAGAGAACCTTACCATCTTCATCCTTATCTCCCACAACTTTTTCTTCCTCCCTGTGAACTTTGTGAAGTCTCCTTCCATAATCTCCTCCTCCTCCTCAACGGGAGGCTCATCACCATCATCAGCATGTTCATCAGTCCCCGGTCTTTTATCTAGATCTTCCTCTTGCTGAGCAGCCTCTAACTTTGATTTACCACTACCACCACTAACTTGTACAGATTCTGATGTAGGTGAGAAGAAATGGTTTAGGTATAGAAAGAAAAATTACATGGAATAACAGTAATTTATTAAGGGTCCCATAAAATATAAAACGACAGAATTCTAAGTATTCTTAAATAATGTAAAATTATAGCATGCATTGTTCTAATACAAAGGGAATAGTTGAAGAAAAAAGATGAAGATCTCAGATTAAAAGAGAAAAAAGAAACACACACACATATATAATACTTTTGCTCCCAAGTAACAGTTGAAGTTGCAATATTCAATAAATCTATAACCCCTGAAGTTCAATTTCTAATCAAAGCAGCTTCTGTAAATCATAATCTTACAATATGCAGGTATGGAGTAAAAGGTGAAGTACAAGATACTTCTCTAGGACACCACAGGGAAACTATCTTATGACATACTTAACCAAACACAAAATGCAGAAGAGAATCGCAGCGTAGTGAATTGCACTAAGATATGCAAACATACACACAAAATGGAGAAACAAAATCAATATCCTATACAAGAATGATCAAGGTTCTTTCAATAGATAAACTCACAGAAGCGCTCAAGAAAAGTTCAAAGAATAACCTGATTGATTTTGATCCATCCGAGCTTTGGTTTCAGCAATAACTTTGAAGCAAAATTCACTGCATTCATGGTAAGGATTGGATGCATTTCTGCAATCCGGGTGCACTCTTCCTTCATCAGACATGCTTTTGGTAGGTTCGGCTCTTCTATGACTTTGCAGTAGCTACCTGAAAAATATAATCCACCAATTAAACCCAACTTTCGATTCCAGCAAGAACCAATGACCAAAAAAAAGGGAAGATTTTCTAACCCCTTAACATTGATTTCAAAAACCCAGCTCTTCTAGATTCCATTTCTTACTTAGAAAGCCATAGAATTAGTTCCAGAAGTTTGTTTCTAACATCCAATAAATTCCAAGTTCAGAACTTAGCCTAAGCCTGACGAATAAATTCCAAGTTCATACTAATTGGGCAGATATTGCTGATTTCTATAATTTAATTAGAAAAATTTGACGCAAAAACTAAACCAATTTGAACCAAAACCTAAAGAACAGTAGCGAGCTAATTCTGAAAGAAATTGCGAGGACAAAATTGACGAACCTGTGCGATAAATTGCGTCGATCGACGTCCTCGCCGTCTAGCCTATTAGGTTTTAATATAGGGAATAGAGATGGAATGGAGAACAAAGTGGCTTGGAATTGAAGCGCGAATGTTTTACAGGGACAAAGATAAAGATGCCGATTTGAAGAGAAAGAAGATACTACGGAAAGTTTCTTTTTCTGTTTTGGGTATTGGACTGGCTAAGCCCAAAGTAGCTTGTTTCAATAGTGGCCCAACAAAAAAAGAAAAAGTTTCTCTTAATTTTTTTTTTTTTTTGGTGGAAGAAAATCATCAGAGTCGAGTTTAAAACCATGTCGGAGTTTGTCTCCGAAAACACTAGGTCGTACATTTTAAAACAAAGTCGATCTGAAGAAAGCGCAAAATCAAAGCTAAAAAAATCGATAGAAGATCATAATTATTTGTCACATGTGCAAGTGTCAACTTGTTTACTAATCATATTTTTTTAGGGTGGTGTTATTAACACACCCTAAAGTGTTAATAACACACCCTAAATACACTAAAGAAAAAGAGAGAGAGATAGAGAGAAGGGGTGTGTTATTAACACTTTAGGGTGTATTAATAACAACACCCTTTTTTTATGGTGATACATCTTTTCGGAATTATTGCTCTAGTCTTACTTTATAAGTTGTATTCTTAAATAGTTCTTGATTTGTCAACCAATTTCTTCAAGCAAGCCCCATGTGTTCATAGCTTTCAAGAAACTTAAAGGAAAATGGCATGCTTAAATTCTCAAAATCTGTGGAGCTTTTCACTCCCAAAATCAACACCGGCGACAATGTGGATTGATGGTCAATCCGGGGAGGTTCAATTCCAGATGATAGGGACAGCTTACACAAGAATATGATAAGTAATGCAGGTATGGAGTCAAAAGTGAAGTACAAGAAAGAGTTCAACTTTTCCTAGTAAAATTTTTAGTGAACATACAAAAAATGAAGCAAATAGTGTATGACTATGTAACGCTTTCTCAAGTTTTGTCTTATAAATAGTATAAGACTAGTGAACAGCTTTCTTCCCTAGTGTAACAATAAAATGGAAAAACTTCAAAAGAATTTAACGTGCTGATTCTCAAATCAGTAGTCTTCAATTCCATAAACCTCACATGACTAGTAAGTACCACACAGTGAAATGGACAGACAACCTAAATTACACAAAAGCTACAAGTATAAGAGGATGTTATGGGCTAGTTTCACCCTTTGCAACATTTATATATAGGACTTCTATCTATAACTGATTACAGGCTTTCCAGCTTTTGCAGTTGCCTCACAAGACATTGTCCAACAATGGTTTGCTTTTAAGATTTTCAACCTTGGACTTCACATTACTAACAGTCTCACTCAAGATAGAAGATTTGAGCTCAAGATCCCTCAGATGGGCTCTGGTTTCAGCAACCTGCTTCTTGGCATCAGCAACCTCCTTTTCTTTCAGAGCCAAAGCCTCCATTTGGGATTCTAGTTCCTTCCTTATTAATTCGATATCACGATCACAGTTGGCCTTTGCTACTTCGACTGCTCGATGCTGACTCACGAGATCAATGGATTCTGCGCATTCATTGAGCATGAGACGAAGCCAACCAACATCCATTCCTGAAGATTCTACATCCTTAAGCATAGCCGACATTTCTTTGACTTTTGACTTTGTCAGCTGCTTAACCGAGGTGCGTTTCAACTCTTGAACCACATAACAGACACACTCAAGATAATAAGAGCGTATGACATTTGATTCCAATTGACAGCTTGCTGCTACATCACCGTACTTGTCAAAGATCGACTGGAGAATGGAAGATAAGCTTCCTTTCACACGGTATTTTCCCACAGAAACGCTGGAATCAGAATTGACCGAACGCACATCATCCTCATCACTCTCTTCAAAAACATGGGGAGTACCTGAGAAACTAAAGCTTCTATTCTCAGAAGGTGAGTTGGTGGCACCTTCTCCACCATTGTGTATGGGGAAAGAAAGAGAGGGGGTCATTTTGATAATTCCGGATGTGGGCACTAACGGAGAGGTTTGGACTTTCTCCTTGTTCAAGGGAGAATCTTTTACTTCAGCAAGCGGTCCAGAATAAGATTTATGCTCACCATTCTCTAATTTCACCTTTTCCTTAGATGGAGATAATTGAGAATCAGAAGGATAAACAACACCACTACCAGGTACATTGTCAAGCTCTTCTGGAGACTTTTGCTCGGATCCCTGCTTTTTACGGCCAAATATAAGATCATCAAGGGTGGAGCCTGCAATTAAAATTGACCATAAATTAGGAAAATGAAGCATGATTGAAGTTCACCTCTTTGCGTATATGTGCATGGAGGTGGGGGAGGGTTGAATAAATAATCCACATTCTGTCAGGTGGAAGAAGACTTATACTCACCATTCCCTATTTTCACAATGTCATTAGATGGAGACAAGGGAGAACCAGAAGGATTGACTGCACCTTGACCGGATCCATTGTCAAGCTCTTCATGGGGCTTTCGCTGGGCTACCTGTTTTCTTCTGCCAAATATAGGATCATCAAGGGGAGAGCCTGCAATTAAAATGACCACAATTACGAGGAAGAAGCATGATTACATCTGGATACCATGAGAATATGTGCAGGGCAGGTGGAAGAGGAATGAATAAATAAATCCACAATCTATCAGTAGGCGGAAGATTTATGCTCACCATTCTCTATTTTCAGTTTTTCCGGAAATGATGAAGCATCAACACCTTGACCATTGTCATGCTCTTCAACGGGCTTTGGTTGGGAGACCTGTTTTCTTTTTCCAAATATAGGATCATCAAGGACAGAGCCTGAAGTAAAAAATGGCCATAAATTAGGAAAAACAAGCATTATTACAACTGCATCCATGCGTATGCGTGCATGCAAAGTGGAAGATGAATGAATGAATAAATCCCCAGTTTGTCAGGTGGAAGAAGATTTATGCTCACCATTCTCTACTAATTTCACCTTGTCCTTAGATGGAAATGATTGAGCATCAAAAGGATAAACCACACTTCGGTCAGATACATTGTCAAGATCTTGAGGAGGCTTTGGTCGGGATCTCTCTTTTCGTCCACCCAATATTGGAACATCAAGTATGGAGCCTGCAATTTCAATAGATCATTGAAAAAAAAAAAGCAGGAATTATTACAATCCATACATATTATGAGCAAAGGCCAGTGGGAAAGAGGACTGAATAAATAAATCCACAATCTGTTTATTGGCTTCTCTTCCCAGGAGATCATACAAACTCCGATGCATCATGTGCATTGTGGAGGAAGAATATTTCCATCCAGAACCTCAGCCATTCCTATGGCATGAATGAAACTAAAATTCTGTTTTTGGTACTACACACTGGCTAGGAATTGATGGTGTGTCCTTGGACTTGGCAGATGAAGTACTGTAGGTTCTTGGTACTATAAATGGGGCAATCCCATGAAAGACGAAATAAAGGCATGGTGACTTAACAATATCTTACTTGGGAAGACAATTTAATTGTTGTCAAGAAATGCATATTTGAAACTTGGAATACAGTTTCCAGACAAGGCTTTTCAAGTACATTCAATTAGAGGTAAATGGTGTTCGTTCATTCTTTACAACCCTTTGGCTCTGTAGGAACTGCTGGTTTCTCTATGTCGTTTATCGGTTATTAGAGTTTAAATGAATGTATAAGATTACTTAGCCCAGTCTACTAAGAAGTCACCACACAAAAAAGCGGGGAAAAACCTGATTCTTTTATATCCCCATGAGCTTCAGCACCAGCAGTTCTTTTCGGAAAAGATTGACCAGATTGATGGTAAGGATTAGATGCCCTATTTGTATCCACTCTTCTCCCTCCAGCCATCTTATTGTTGAACTCACCATCTTTTATATCACTGCCATTATCTTTAAAAGAAAACAAAAACAATCTAAAATTTCCAACCTATAATCGCAAATTATTAAATTAAAAACCCCTCGAAGCAACACTCTCCGAATCAATAATTCACTACAATGAACACTCTTTGAACCTATAATTAACTACACTTTATTACCCTACTATTTTCCTATCAATCAAGATAGTACAGCACATCTGTCCAAATAAAGTTCCCAATAAAACAGAGTTATAAGACCGAATAATATGCTCATTCAACTGTGCAAAAGGCTGACCAACGAAAACAGATATGAGAAACATATGAAGTGCAAGCCACAGAGGAAAATACAGGTATGCACGTTTTAGACAAACCAGTCAGAATCCAGATTGGAAATCAACTTTTGATATTCAAAGTGCGGAAGCATTTTTAATTGAAATTAAATAATCCATACAAAAACTATCATTAGAAAAAGTTGCTCAAATAGTTCTTCAACCAAATAAGAACATGGGGCAGTCTGGTAATGAGTTTTAGGTAGGGAACTTAAAAAAGAAGAAGAAAAAGTGGGTGGGTGGGTGGGGGAAGACAAAAAGAAGAAGTTAAAATCACACAAAGAAGGAATCTAAGAGTAACCTGTTTTCTTTTTATTCTTGCGGCCTTTCCCTTCAGCAATCTTTCTCAGGCAATTTTCAGTGCATTCATGGTAGGGATTAGCGACGTTCACGCAATCAGGGTGTACTCTTCCTATCAAAGCCATCTCTCTCTCTAGCTCTCTCACTCAGTTGAGTTCACCAACAAACCCTGCAAATAAGAATTCCAATTAAGTATTAAACAATTTCAAAACCCAATTTTTACCATATTTTTCTTCAAATTCCATACCTTCAGAATCAGAACCTCTCTAACATTTTGCACAAAGCATAAACTTGGCATCCAATAATCCAATCAAAAACGAAAACTTGCACTCAAAAATTTCACAAATTCATTAAAGACAACACCTTTCACCATCAGGCAATCAAGCAAACAATAACCAATTCAATGAGTTAGCTGAGGTGGGCGTTTCATATGATAAAACTTATTTCCCAAGTCATAACACAAATTCAAGTCTCCACCTTTCATCATCAAACAAACATGCAGAATCTGATTAGCTAAAACCTTCTCATCACCAACCATAAAACCAATCATGGGAATTTAACAAATTCAACAAGTTCCCATGAAAATTAACTAGAATGAGAGAAAACAGAAGGGACAGAGTGAGAGAAATGACCTTGAAACGAAATGGGTTTCGTCTCTGGTAGGCGATTATGGAAACCCAAGACGCAAATTGTGACAAGGAAGCAGTAAAGTGCTCAAAGTTAGTGGAGGAGGAGGAGCAGTCTTGTTTTGACTATGGCGCTGAGAGTTCTCTAGAAAGAAATAAATAACAGAGAAAAGGAAAGCCTTCAGCTTTTCCAATGTGAAATGAGCTGCTCTATGGCTAATGCTATGGTTGATTATTACGTGGACGTGTGCCTACACCGAGACAAAGCATTATAGGTGTGCCTGGCCACTGGCCACCATTGCTGGTGCCTTTCGGGTTTTGCTGACGCTCTTGCTGACGCGCTTGCTCTGGCTATCAATGGCTACAATTCTTGCGGATATTATACGGATCATTACATTAGATTAGGATGTAAAATCAAGACTATTAAAAATTTCTAATAAGGTGGGAAGTGTGTTTTTTTCCTTTTCAAAATACTTGCATGTACCAAAAATTAGGTTCACCTACATACAAGTTCAAACAAAAAAGGTTCACCTACATCATGTATATGGAATTGTGATGTACAAATAAATATGAATTTCTAAACTTTCTTTATCAATTAGATTTTGTTACTAATCGAGACTATCGTTGATTAAATCTAGTGGTTTTCATACAGCTCTTAGGTTTTGACTTTAGAGATCAAGTTTGCAAGAAAACTCTTTTTCGTCATAATTGCACATAAATGGAGTTTATGATTTTTAGCAATTAAATTATTTGTTAAAAGTAAAAGCTTCTTAACTCGATGCATTTTTTTTTTATCTTAGTCAAAGTATCTCAAAGACTTCTTAGATCCAAAGACTAATCTTTGCGGCGCATGTGAAATGCTCTAACTGTGCATTGCAGCACAGTGTTTGATCACTTTGACAGCTTCGTGATTCGAACACGGGTAGGGGAATTCCCAACCTGGACGCTGATTCACTAGGCCACTTGCAGTGGTTAACTCGATACATTCTTAATCATCAGTTTATTTGTGTAAGTCAATATGTGTGAAATTGTGATTAACTTGAGATGGTTATTGTTCATTGAAGCAAAGAGCAAAAGTCGAACTTTGGTATAAATTGATGGGTGAAGAAGTTAAAAGTTGCCACTTTGAATCATATAGACCATTAAAGTTGACTGACACGTAAGGAACTCATTTTAGTTCATAGATGACAAAATACACATGTTCTAGAAACTCAATTTAGTCAAATTTTTCCACAATATCTCCTCTGTTCCCCTTAGCTCCTCAGAAATAAATGGTCTTGTGGTTATGAAAAGTCTTCATTCCTAACTTGCATTTTACACTGTGAAGCTCTATGATAACTGAATATTGGCCATGTTTGGTACACATGACTGGATTGGATTTGCTAACATGATTAGATTAGATTGGATTGGAATGGATTAGGATTGCTAATCCTAATCTTATCTTGTGTTTGACACAACTTGGAATAACAAACTGGATTTGCTAATATATATATATATATATATATATTTCCATTTAGTTAAAATAAAATTTAAATACAAAGAAAACAAAACTTATAACAATTTTTTTTTCCAGTTCGTGGCATTGACATTGAGTAACAATTTCTCAGACCAAAAAATTGGCAAAACAATATATAAATAATACTGGCAAAAATTAAAAATAAATAATAAAAGTAAAATTAAAAATAAAAATAAAAAATCAAATAGAGATGCAAATGCAAATCAAATTCATCAGATAGATGCTTCAACGGAATTGGATCTAGAGGAACAATCCACGTTGAGTGGTGAATTCATGTTTATCGGCGGCACGAATTTGACGGCGATCGAAGGTGGGTTGTAGAATGGTAGCGATGAATACAGAGATTGGAGAATTCATGTTTATCGGCGGCACGCGGCACAAATTCGACGGCGATCGGAGGTCAGAATAGTGGCGATGTATACATAAGAGATTGGAGATTGGAGAAATCGGTGGAGAACTACCAGAAAAGAAGAATATGGAGGCTGTGATGAGAATTGGAGGAGATGGAGGCAGAGCCGCAGAGGCTCTTCTGTATGTACTTGAAGACGGAGAAGTCGCGTTCTATCGTGGATAAAATTTATCTTACCCTTCTAACAGGATTTGTTATCCATGCCTGACAAGATTTAAAATCTCCAACTTAAAATTATCTGGGTGTCCAAACATGATCAGTTACCGGATAAGATTTGAATTATCAAATCCAACTTCTATCTCCCGCAAAACAAACGCGGCCATTAAGTAGAATATGGACCAGTATAAGGAATTGGGCGAGAAAAAATATATTAATTAGGTTTCAATTGACTGGTACTGTTGTTGCATCATTCTCTGGTTCATTGTCAGCATCGTTACATCTCTTTCCCTGGTTTCTCTCTTTTATCTTGATCTTGATGGTCTGGTTAAAAGAACCAAGAATAGTTTGAATGTTTGATCAATGAGAAAGTTTACCTTTTTCGATCTTTAAGCATTAGTTTAATTCATTATGAATCAAAGCCAAAGGTTATAATCATACATATACCTAAATAAAAAAGTCGAAGCTAGTATCTCAAGTCGACTTCCTACCTAGGCAAATATCACTCATTACAAGACAAATTGAGCTTGCGTTAAGCAAGCCTACTAGAAGCAAAGAAAACCTCACTTTCAATTGAAAAATCGACATTTACCCATCTGATCTACCCATCTTCCTAAGCACGCAATTGTGGTACAAATTGACAAAGTAGACACATCAAAGAAAGCTTATACAAGCCATCCCTACCTAGAATAGACTTGGAAAAAAAAATGACAAACTAATACTTAACTGAGTAATATGATAATTTACTTTTCTGCTCACAAACTATGGTAATGACGCCTTTATTGATGATAAGTGTAAATTCTATTTCATTCTCAAAAAAAAAAAAGTGAAATTCTATTTGCCAAAATAAGGGCATTTTGTAACTAAGTAAAGCTAAAGTAATTGTAGTAGAACCTCTTTAAATTAAAGATTAAATTCTTGTTACTACCCTGAATTTTAGGGGTCTAATCAGTTCAATCCATGTACTTTCAATTTTAATCAAATAGGTCCTTCCGTCAACTCTCCGTTAACTTGCTGACGTGGCACTGAGAATGACCTATTTGATGAAAATTGAAAGTGTAAGGGCTAAACTGATGAATTAGAAGTACAAGGACTGAACTTATTAGACCCCTAAAGTTCAGGGTATTAACAAAAACTTAGTCCAAAATAATTAAAAAAAAATGATAGAAGAGATTAAAAACAAAATTTGAAACATCATATATTCCACACAAACAAAAAACACAACATCATATATTATATAAAAAAAATATTTTGCATAATGTATTTAACATATTTATCCTTGAACCAATAAGTCTATAAATATAATATTGAGAACCAATGACAAGTTTCATAGCTTAACTTAGTGGTTTGAGCACAAGTTGGCAAAAGTAAGTTCATGAGTTCGAAACCTAGTGGGGGTTTTGTTGAGAAAACTTATTTTTGATGGAGATATAAAAGGGTGTGACCTTTTTGCTCTAATCACGAAATAACACGCCAAGTCATACCTCAGTGGGCCCCACTGAGTGTCACATCAGCAAGTTAGAGGATTTAGATGAAAATTTTGATAGAAATCCAACTGTAGTTGAAGTTTATTCACTAGCCACAGGCTCTTGGAGCATGCTTCCTAATGTTGCTCATCGATTTCAAATGGCTGGACACACATCCCAAACTTTTCGTTCATTGGCAGACACAACGTTGGAGAGAGCTATAGGAAACCCATTTCATTTTGACATTTGATGTGGGCAGTGAGTTGCTCTCTGAGATAATAATGCCACAGATTTACGAATGAAATCTATCATTAAAATTGCAGTTATCTATTTCAGGAGACGGAAAATCCATTGATTAATTTGTCCGTGAAGCGTTCTAGTTATTTTCAATTTTTTTTCTTGATATCTGGGAAATATATGGAAGAATATGGCATCCATGAGTCCTTGACCAACTTTTTTTTTTAATTTCTTCAATCATTTTTTTTTTGACTAAATTTTTGTTATTACTCTGAACTTTAGGGTCTAATCAGTTCAGTTTCTGCACTTCTAATTCATTAGTTCAGTCCTTGCACTTTCAAGTTTCATCAAATATGTCCTTCAGAGTGTCACGTCAGCAAGTTAACGGAGATATTGAACGGAGAGTTGACAAAATGACCTATTTGATGAAAATTGAAAGTACAAAGACTGAACTGATGAAATTAGAAGTGCATAGACTGAACTGATGAAATTAGAAGTGCATAGACTGAACTGATTAGACCCCTAAAGCTCAGAGTAATAACGAGAATTTAGTTCTTAAATTAATACTTGATAAATTAATAATTTTTTTTAAATAATAAAATTGTTCGGTCCTGACTCGGGACCAATGTGTTAAATTAATAATCTCCATAAAATTATGAGATAATACATTTCAAATATATTCTTTGTATTTTATAGGTCCCAAATATTTTATAAATTAATAATTAGCTAAAAAGTACATAATAAATTGACTATGAGGTTTTCTCAAAATATGAATAAAGAGTAACTTGTCTTTTGTTGAACTTCAAATCTTGCTTAGTCTCATCTTTAATTGTTCGCAATGCACCCAAAAGTCTTGGTGTTGCTTTCTTGTATTGTAAAAAAAAGTTTTGAAGTGTCATTGATGCTTTGAGTGATTCATCGAACCTTGATAAGTGAATGAATATAATATGTTTCTATTAAGCAAAAAAAAAAACTAAAAATATGTTTGTAAATTAATAATTATCAATTTATCGATAAAATGATATCTCACTAAATTAATAGAATTTTAGGTGGTCCCAACGCTATTAATTTAAAGAGGTTCTACTGTAGTTGCATAATGAAGCTAAACCAAGTGGGCAAAAGGAATGTGATAGGACGTTGTAGGCCTTAAAAGGTTAACAATACATGTCTCTCGGTCTTTCACAGAAAATGAGTTAGAAGTGTGAGAATGAGAAGTGTTGTTCCACATTGAAAAAATATGACGTTGTAATAGAGTTTATAAAAGTTTGAGGCTCTCCAAACATTGCTAATTGGTTTTGGGTGTGATGTTTATATTATTTTATCATGATATTAGAGCACGTTAACCAACGTGTGAATATTCATTGGCCACACATGCTCCATATAATCTAATATAAATGCACCCCACCTAGGACTCACTACACCTCAAAATCAAATTTTGAAGATTCTGTATGGTTTGAACCCTACGCAATAAGTCCAACAAGTTCTGATGTCTTGCATATTCTTTGGCACTCGATCCCAAGTCGATCTCAATTCTCAAGCTGCCACCATATAAGCACAAAGGTTGAATTCATTTGTGAAACACGGGATTTTTTGGTTGATTAATATCTAATAGTGCTCTGTGGCTACTATACAGGTGAATAGAATAATTGGTTTTTAACTGTGAGGTTTAATTCCTTTGTGAATAAATTAAGCCAGGGATGGCACAAACAAGTTGGAGAAAGCTAGCTCTGCTGCAAAACCCTCTGGTGTCAAGATTAGAGATATACATAATACATAGGTCGATCTGATTTGAATGAATTTCTGATGAATATAGGTTATATTCTGAAGTAATGAATTTCTGATAAATATAGGTTATATTCTGAAGTAAAAAACAATACCTAATTGCTTGAAATTAATCACAACTTCATATTAGATATCATTGATACTAGATCGATCACCCAAATCTCGTTTTACTTGGTTTTTGGGGACAAAACAATAATAAAGTGCTTTAGACATTCGACCCAAAACAATAATATGTGTCAACTTCCTAAAAGAGTGTGATACTCATACCTTAACTAGGGGATGTGAGCAAAAATGAACTCTTTGTTTTTGTTTGTTTTTTTGTAATCTAGTATCTCAGGCAGAATTGAAGTTACGTAAGTGGACTCATCATAAAAATAGTGAAGCTCAAATATCCAAGCTTCCTCTAAACAAAAACACTTTGGTTCCAAAGGAAAAATCGACAATTACTCCACTTACCTGAGCATGTAATTGTGGTACAAGAGGAATAGAACGTTTCAAATAGCTTATAAAAGAGCTTCTCCACCAAATATAGGCTTGGGGACACCACCAAAGCTTAAGCTAAAAGTTCAGAGTTGTTCGAATGACTTTGTAGTAACCTCAATTATGTATGCACCAAGAAATATGATTTATACATGTGTTTGAGCCACATTTTTTTTTACACACACCCCCATCCCATTCCACCCAAGTATTTAAGGGGAGTCGAACCCAAGATCTCTCTCCTTAGATAACTTTGGTGTCAAACCACTGCACTAATCACCTTGGATAATGCTAAGTGAATCACATTTTTTGGTTGCCACATAGAAATCACTTTATGCGGTAGTTGATGTGACTATTTAATGAAAGTTTATGATTCATCTAATTGTTAATGTGACTATGTCACATTAGCTCTTACATATATAAGATGATTTTTAAGTGGTATCCGAAAAAAGTAGTCACATTAGCTCTTACATATATAAGATGATTTTTAAGTGGTATCCGAAAAAAGTGGTACACATAGCATTACTCATACTTCCTACTTCGTCCAAGTAAGATTGTGATTCAAGTATGTATTGGGAAAAATTGGTTTTGAATGGTAGAAGGCATAAATAATTGTGAAACCACTAAAAGACGTCTCCTTGACTCCTTAATTCTAATCAATTATTTTCTTAGGTATGAGTGAGACATCAGCAGGAAGGGAATTTCTAAAAGACATCATGGCAATTAAATAGCAAGTGTATGTAATATATTATATATATGCTCTGAAAATGAAATGATGAGAATTCATCTTTTTCAGCTTCAATAATGAATTCTACATGGTGGGCGCCCAATGAGACTTTAGCTTGTTCATCATTTCCAGAACTATTCATTCCACTAATATTATGTGGCCTTGATCCCTATGAATTTTCTGATGTATTATATTGTTTCTGTTGCTGTTCAAAGTTGTAGAGAGTAGTTGAAACATGAAACAATATACTTAACAAAACTAGGTAAGGTAGTTAGGGTTTTAAACGCCATAGTAGGTCATGCAATACATGCTCCTCCTTATTATTTCCAACTTGGAAACTCCAATATAATCTTTATATATTTCTCTTCCTCTCTAAGCCTATAATTAATAAAATAACCCTATTCTTCATTTCAAATAATTAAGAAAATAAAATAACATTTCCTCTCCTTCATGCATGAGTTGCAGTTCACCAACCTAGGCAGCCAAGCCTTAAACATATATAAGAGGGAACAGTTATGAGAAACAGGGTTCAATTGGTTTCCTTCTTATTGCAAACTCAAAATTGAATATAGAACTAACTTTGTTCTCAATTTGCTGAGATGGGTATTTAGGGATGATGATGATGTTGATGTTTGATCTCGAAGAATTTGGATGATATGAATGCAGTTAACTATAGCTATCAATAAGTAATAAAATTTTCATGGACCTTTACCCTTGTCTTTTCTGCTTCTATTTTGTTTCTAGTTAATTTCATTCTTCTTTTATTACTTTTCTTACTTTGTTCAGTAAAAAGAGGTGGCCACAAAAATATTGGAAGCAACAAGTACAATTATCATCAATATCTGCCAGGTTTGGTACTTCTCTTTGTTGGTTACTTGTTAGTTTACTGAAAATGAGCTAGTGTTCCTTGGTCTATTTCAGAACCAACGGAAAGAAAATGACTGTTAAAACAAAATTATTGAAGTACTATGACGAAAGAAAATTCTACCATACTGAGTGATCTGTTTTTAATCTTTGGATCAACGGATTCCCCCTTTTCCTTTAGGGTATAGATTATTTTTCACTGTTATATTTGATTAGCTTGAATTGTTTCTATGTGTAACTGGCATTTTATATTCATTGCAGGTGTCATGAACATGACTATGTACTATCTGATACTTGAGAGGCTTAGACCCCTTGTGGGTTTGAAAGGCTGGGATTATTGTGTTCTCTGGAGATTGAGTGAAGACCAAAGGTTAATATGAACTGTATAGTTAACTCTTACTAGAACAATTAATTTCTCCATCTTCTTTTTGCATGTGTGACATTTTAGCTTGGTTTTAGGTTCATTGAGTGGATTGGTTGTTGCTGTTCTGGGATTGATGAGGACACCCAGAATGGTGGACAAGAACTTCTATTTCCAGTTTATCAAGTGTTTCAGTGCAGGGATACAATGCAGCACCCAAGAACCAATTCTTGCGATCTTCTTGCTCACCTTCCCTCCTCAATGCCCTTAGACTCTGGGTACGTACTATATCATTCCATTTCTTTTTTCCATTCAATCATTTTTGGTTGGCATACATATATACATCAACAAATAATAGAAATTAAGTAGTGTTTAATCTCATTAACCACGATTGCTCGTGATCATTACGAAAACAGGATTTATGCAGAGGCCATAATGTCAAACCAGCCCTGTTGGTTGAACTCCTCCTCTAGTAACATAGATTCAAGTGCTATGCTAGTGAGTATATCATTATCTCATTAACCATAAGTTCTATTAGGTTAATCAATAGAATTAGAGTAGTGTTTAAATTGTTAAGTTTCCTACTTACACTTCGCAGGAAAGAGATGAGACCAGAGTTTTGGTTCCAATTGCAGGAGGCTTAATGATTGAGCTGTTTGTCTCCAAAGATGTATGATATTATTCTTCTTCACTTATATGCCTTCCTTTAATTTCTTCTGTTTCTGAATGATATATATGAACCAAAATAAATATGTGATATTTCATATATTACATGTACTAACTATCAAATTTACACCTTCTAAGTATTCATGTATCTATTTTCTTTCCAGGTCTCTGAGGACCAACATGTCATTGATTTCATCACAGCACAATGCAACATTTGGCGCGAACAAGACACCCTGATCAGTGCAAGCAACACATGTAGTACAAACACCCCTGTACTTTCCCCATCAATGGCATCACTGGATCATCATGATTCAAATTTGCCATATGACATCACTGTTGATCGGATCCGCCTATGCTCTTCTGAGTCCGCTTCTCCATTGAATTTCCTGCAACATGTCACTAGTTACAACTCCGAGAACAGAATGAAGAATAGTACTAGTGCCTGTAATTATGATCAGGGCAACTCACTTGAGTCTTTGGATCAAGAGATAGGGATTCAATATACACCAAACATGCATAATATTCATGCCATGGATCATCCATTAGAAAGCATGGAGCAACAAGGTACTCTTGATGATCAAGACTCGGTTAAACCAGCAGACCATTTGGTTTCAGATTGCAGTGATCAAACTGATGAGAACACAAATTATAAAAGAAAAAATGGAAAAGAGCCTCAATCCAAAAACCTTGTTGCTGAGAGGAAGAGAAGGAAGAAGCTTAACGAAAAACTCTATAAACTTCGCTCTTTGGTTCCCAACATTTCTAAGGTACTACCATTGTCCTTAACTCCTTATAAATCTTTTTTTTTTATTTGAACTGTCACATGTTCTTCATCACATACATTGATGAATGTAAAAGTTGATTGTTGATTTGCGATTGACCATAACGTACACATCATCCGCGACTTTCATGTGATCAGGAAATGTGGTACCTTAGCTTAGCATTTCTCATTATGGCAACAGGAAACCTTTTAGCAGCATCTAATGCATACCTAATCATCTTGATTAATTATTTTCAGATGGACAAGGCTTCCATTCTCAAGGACGCGATTGATTTTGTTAAGGACTTGCAGAGGCAAGTGAAAGAACTCCAAGATGAGCTTGAACATAATTCAAATGAAGAAGGAGGAGGAGGAGGAGCTAAGAGAACTTTCAATAGTATCTCTGGAAACCACAACAATTTCCAATCAGAGGATCTGAGTCAAAATGGAACTACCATGGCAAATAAACCAGAAAGCTGTGACAAGCCTCAAAACGGGTTTCATGACTCGGATCATAACACTAATGAGAAGGGACAACAGCAGATGGAGGTACTCAATTTACAATCTTATTTTTTCTAAACCAATTTGAATACTGTATTTATTGGAGGGCTTTCTCAGTTTATGAATCATAGGAATAACGGAGATTAAATTAAATGCAGCCACAAGTGGGAGTAACTCAGTTAGACGGCAACGAGTTCTTTGTGACAGTGTTCTGTGAGCAGAAGCCAGAAGGGTTTGTGAGATTGATGGAGGCATTGGATAGTTTAGGCTTGGAAGTGACCAATGCAAATGTGACTAGCTTCAGAAGCCTTGTCTCTAATGTTTTTAAAGTAGAGGTAAGTAATTGCTTCTAGCTACATTTTGGTTACAAGAGCTAAGTTAACTGGGAATTTAGTTTTATCTTTATGTTATTGCTTGTGCTTGGCTGCAGAAAAGGGACAGTGAGATACTGCAAGCTGATGATGTGAGGGACTCTTTACTAGAGATAACGAGGAACTCATCGAAAGGGTACTGGCCTGAGATTGCGAAAACATCAGGGAATGACGGTGCTTTGGACTATGATCATGATCATCATCACTACCACCATCACCTCCACAACTACCATAGTCCTCCATGTCATCTTCAACATCCTTATAATTGAGCAGATCAAATTAATCTACTAATTATGTATTAACTGGGCACATTTGATCAGTTTCTTAATTTCACTTTTCTACAATTATTATCATATGTAGTACTCTACGATCTTATATGATGGTCTTTTCAATACTCGACTTGCATGCTCATGTTGTTTCAACTATTACCTTAACACCTCCAATTCAACTTATATTTAACCAACATATTGGTCTATAATCATACAACATGCGTAGTTGTAGATCATGAGGTGTCTAATTAATATTTTCATTGATTGTGTCTTAAAGAAACAATCAGTTTGTGATTTGTGTCTCTTTCATGTAAAAATAATTAGCCATTCCCCTCATGAATTATATATATATAGGATTAAATTCAGTTTACCCCCCTGAATTTTACACCAAACATCATGTTAGTCCCTACACTTCTAATTTCATCATAAACACCCCTATACTTTTCAATTTAATCAGTTTAGTTTCTCTGTCAGTCAATCCGTTAATTTTGACCGTTAAATGATGACGTGGCATGAGTGGAGCCCATTCTTGGCTAACTTGGCAGTGATGTGGCATGCCCAGACTAAACTGATTAAATTGAAGAGTATAGAGGTGTTTCTGATGAAATTAGAAGTGCAGGGACTTACATGATATTTGGTGTAAAGTTCAGAGGGGTAAACTGAATTTAATCCAAAAAATATATATATAAATATTTTTTTTACTTTGAACAAATTTAAAATAATTTAGTTATTGGGGCTCATAAAATCTATGATTAAACAATGCAAACGAGCTTTGGCTTTCACAATCTACCGAAATCGAGTTTTCGCTTACTTTGGTGAATTGTGTCAAATTGAGGAAAATTTCCTTATAACACATGATTTCTATGAAAAATGGTATCTTTGAAATTCTCAACTACGGTTTGTACGGGTTCTTAAAATTATTTCAGAGTCTTAATGAAGTCTAATGTGAGACCTTATGAGGACCGAAAGAGTCTATTTTTTATCTATTTCATCAAATTAAAAAAAAAAAACAGTTATGAGCCACTTGTAGCGACGACCAATTCGTCGCTACAAGTGTTTTAATTTTTTTTTTTTAAGTTTGAAGAAATGTAAGAGAATTTACTTATTAAAGCTTTTTTGGACTCTATAATTAAACAAAGCAAATAGACTTTGGCAACACATTGTCTATCAAAATCGGTGTTTAGCTTATTTTTGTCAATTGTATAAATTGAGAAAATTTTTCTTATTATAGCATATGATTTCTATGTAAAATGGTATTTTTGAAAATGATTAAATTCAGTTTACCTCCCTAAACTTTACACTAAACATCATGTTAGTCCATACACTTCTAATTTCATTAGAAACACCCTTATACTCTTCAATTTAATCAGTTTAGTCCCTCCGTCAATCCGTTAACTTTGACCGTTAAGTGATGACGTGACATGAGTGGGGCCCATTCTTGGCTGACTTGATAGTGACATGGCATGCCCAGTCATCAACCAAAGTTGACTGAGCATGCCACGTCACTGACGAAGGGACTAAACTGATTAAATTGAAAAGTATAGGAGTGTTTCTGATGAAATTAGAAGTGCAAAAACTAACATAATGTTTGGTGTAAAGTTCAGGGAGGTAAATTGAATTTAATATATATATATATACACACATTATATATATACTTACGTCCAGAACAATAAAATCAACCCATTTAAACACTTTGAAAGCATATCATCCCATGTTTACAGGGAAACAAAAATTGAAGGGGAAAAAGACTTATGCATTAATTGTAAGTGGAAAATTACCAGGCTATTCATAATTGGGTAATTGTTATTACAAAATATATATATATATATATATATATATATATATATATATATATATATATATATATATTAGGGAATAGGGATTGTTATTTCTCTATACAAATCACTCACAATTTGAAAGTGTGTCCTTTTTTTTTCCTAAATAAGTAAATGGGGAATCTATCTTCGTACCGTGGTACGTACGTCACCATGTGTCAAATTGTGATAGCCGTGTAAGTAGTTGAAACCGTGTAACGAGACCTTGCTCCCTAACTAATTAGCGTGCTTGCGACTACTAGTCACTTTTGTAGTGAATCACAGTGTAAGATTCAGGACGTAAGGGGATTCTCATCTTCATGCTCGATCAATTTCATTTTAGTTTGGTGCACACACTGTTAGCCTTTAATTTTCTTCTAAATGGGGGACAGCAGAGCCCTCTTATTTTCCTTCACTATATGTATGAATAGGTGATGTAAGGTTTCCGTTTTTGGTTTAAAGAGTAGTTGAAACATGAGCAAATACATATACCAAACCAAAACGAATGAAAAACTTTAGCAAGGTAGTTAGCCCTTTGCACGCTTTGTTTTAGGTCATGCATTATGCTCCTCCCTTTAATTATTACCAAAACTCGCATTTATATCCTTAAATCCAAAAAAAGAAACAAACAAAAAAAATCATCACTTAATTAAGCTCTCTCATACTCATGCATGGTCTGCATTTCACCTACCAAGATATCCAAAATATAAAAAGAAACATTTTGTGATTATCTGAACAGTTTTGTTGTCTTCTCAGAATCTCAGTTTGCTGATATAGAATGATGCAGTTAACTATTTCTATCAGCTGAAGTTTTGTATGGATCTCTACCTTTGTTTTTTCTGCTTTGCTTTTGTTGCTTCTTCCATCCTTGTCTTGTTTCTCTTACTAATTTGTTCAGTACCCAAAATCTCCAAAGCAAGACAAAGTACTGATATCATCAGCTGCAAGATAGGTCTCTTTCTCATGTACGACCCCAACTGATACTCTAAGATTCTGTTGGAATTTGAAATTAATTAATGCCACATTTTGTTGTAGGAGTCATGAACAATATCATCATGTCAAATCTCATACAGAGGCTTAGACCCCTTGTGGGTTTGAAAGGTTGGGACTTTTGTGTTCTCTGGAAACTTAGTGAAGACCAAAGGTTAAGAAACTAATATACGAATTAATCTCTTGATCAATAAATTTATTTCTAGTCCTATGTATCAATCAATCTATGTGTGTGACCTATTTGGGGTTTACTTTAGGTTCATTGAGTGGATGGATTGTTGCTGTTCTGGGACTGAAATCACTCAAAATGGTGGATATGATGAAGATCAGCTTCTTTTTCCGGTTTGTGCAGTCCTTCCTTGTAGGGATACCTTGTTACAGCATCCAAGAACCAGATCTTGTGATCTTCTTTCCAAAATGTCTTCTTCTGTTCCCCTAGACTTCGGGTATGTCTACTTATTTTTGTTTATATATCCTTGTTCTCCTCAATCCTGCTTTCTTTTGTTCTCGTTCGAGATAGTACTGTGGCATATTATGTTATTAATTAGACTGTCAATCTAGACTATTGATGAAATGAAATCTTGAGTAAACTTGTGATTTTGATTGACAGTTTAGCAATGTAACATGTCATGTATCGTTTTCTTTCATATACTTGAATTAGTTAATTAATCATAAGGTCATGATCATAAACAGGATTTATGCAGAGACTTTATTATCAAACCAGCCCAGTTGGTTAAACTTCTGTAATAGCACATATTCAAGTACTAGTCTAGAAGTAAGTACCAGTTAGCCCCTCTCCGTATCTACTCTATTTTCGAAAGATGGAGAAGTCCTTTTCGATCATATTGATGATCGCGCTCATAGTTTTCGTTTTTACACTTGCAGGAAGCTGTTGGGACCAGGGTTTTGATGCCAATACCAGGAGGACTAATTGAGCTTCTTGTTGCCAAACAAGTAATGTTTCCAATGCTCTTTGTCACTTGATATGAACTAGATATACATAACAAAATAGACAAAATCACATTTCATATGAGAAATAAAGTACATCACTTTGTTCATTCTTAAGGAAAATGATCTTGTTACAAGGTATATAATAAACTATCAAATTGAGAACTTGGAACTTTTATTTAGTTATTGTTCTATTTTCTGTGATAGGTACTTGAAGATCAGCATGTTATTGATTTCATCACAGACCAATACAACATGTCAATAGAGCAGGATCATATGGCTATAAGCTTTGGTGTGAACTTAAACACAATGACTCATGATGAAATTCAATCAAAGCGAGTACTTTTAGATCACGAACAAATGGATCCCAACAATCACAATTTCTGCTCAAGCGATAATTCTGCCATGAACTTCTTGCAGCAATTTACTCACAACTTGGGAAACAGAACCAAGAACGACATTAATAATAATGTTAATTCTTTTGAAGACTCATCATCACATGAACCATTTCTTTCGGATAAGAAAATGGACCACCCATTTGATAATTGTTCAGCAGAAAATGTGTTTGATCAAGCAATGGAGGCAATGCAAAAGTCCATGATGATGAGTGAGACACAAGCCACACAACATATGCATATGCAATATATGGATCAGCCATTAGAACCAGACATGGATCATGAGCAGGAAGCCGGTCATAATGATAAGGATTCAACTATTATAAATGATGATGGGGAACAAGCTACAGATTTGAACTCAGATTGCAGTGATCATGATCAGCTTGATGCTGAGGATAATGCAAAGTATGGAAGGAGGAACGGAAAAGGGCAAGCCAAAAACCTTGTTGCAGAGAGAAAGAGAAGGAAGAAGCTTAATGACAGGCTTTATGAACTTAGGGCTTTAGTTCCTAATATTTCCAAGGTACGCATCAAAATCATCTTAATTAGTCTTTTTCTTGTTAGAAACGTTACATTTTTGTTAGGAGTGCTCACTCGAGTGGTTAAGAGCCTTTATCCCTACACTACTTGAGATCCAAGTTTGGATTTTCTCTTCCTCAATATCGAAAACTATATATATAATTGTATACCTAATGCAATATCGAAAACTCAATCGATCATTTTAAATTGTCAGTTGGATAGAGCTTCTATTCTTGGGGATGCAATAGAGTATGTGATGGAGTTGCAGAATCAAGCTAAAAAACTCCAAGATGAGCTTGACGATGATCATGATCACGAAGAATTCGAAGATGGCCGCGTTCATAAAGGTGCTGCTAATAAGAACTCTGGCATCACTTTCCACCATAACAGTTTACAATCAGAGATTGATCAGAGTCAAAGTGGGCTTGACCTTAAAACTGAGCAATATGATCATAAAGTTTCATATGGACTTCTTTTGGGAACATCAGGAGATGGTAGTGTCTCAAAACAAAGCCCCGATTCAGAAGTTATCCATGATCAAAAGACACAGCAGATGGAGGTACCAATCTTGATTCTTATTCTCCTTTCCTTTGACTTTTCGGGTTTTTAATTACGTAATTAATTTAAGAAATGGAACAAATTGTGTTAGCCACAAGTGGAAGTGGCTCAAATAGATGGAAATCAGTTCTTTGTGAAAGTATTCTGTGAGCACAAGCCTGGTGGATTTGTGAGATTGATGGAGGCTTTGAGCTCTCTGAGCCTGGAAGTTACTAATGCCAATGTAACTAGCTTCAGATGCCTCGTCTCTAATGTCTTCGTTGTAGAGGTTAGTTGCTTCTACCTCAAGTAATGGACTAATTAATTATAACTTCTAAAATTGTCATTCCTTTAATTCTTGCTAAACCAATCTTCTAGCTAGCAACCATGATTTCTATTTATTTTTTGGGTTGCAGAAAAAGGATAGCGAAGTAGTTGAAGCTGATGAAGTGAGAGACTCGTTGTTAGAGCTAACAAGGAACCCATTAAGATGGCGTAGTAAGGAAATGGCTAAAGCAAAAGAGATTGGGATTGGCTTCGACAACCAGCATGACCATCATCACCATCGCCAAAACCTCCACAACCAGCATTATAGTCCCTTCCATTTACACCATCTTCCTGCTGAATCATAAAGTATCAGTCTCTGATCATATGAAACAAAATTACCTTTAATTTGGTAGTTTTTTTTTATTTACTCTTTCACTTTGTGGCCAGTTTGTGCAATCTTAAAGGACGAATTAATTAATTTTACCTACTTAAAATGTAGTTTAAATCAACAGTTACAGTCTCTTCTAAAATGAGAGACTCTTTTCTCTCATTCGGTTCGGATATAACATATATAGCTTTAGCTTTATGAGTTCATATTTGGGCTTGCATTATTATATTCAAATTTAAATTCTTAACTGAAAGTTGTCGTTCTAGTTGTTGATTGGATTATACCAATTCACATTAATATGATGGTTTGGAATGTAAGTACCAATAGTACCAATCCACCTTAGATAATATTTTGTCTTTCAGGTTATAGGCCTAAACCATCAAGTTAGGCAACTGGGTGCCCAAGACATATGTTTGGCCTTTCGCAGGGTGTGTAGGATAATCTGAATCGTTCATATGTTAAAACATAATATAAAGATAATTTTTGCAAAACAAATCAATAAATTCAAAGACCATTTAATTAACCATCCGATTATATCAAATAAATGGACGATTTATTTTAAAGATCTTGAAACTGTCTATTTGTTTGATACAATCAGATGACTAAACGACCTCCAATTTGATTGATTGTTTATAACGACGATCTCTGCAAAATAATTTATCAAATAAACGATTCGGATTATGAAATTGTAACAATGACCTTCTAAAAATTTTCCAATTTGATTCTCTGATTTAGTCACTCAAAAATAGTAACCCATACTTTTGGACATGAATTGGGGATCTAAAATATCTTATTGCCAACTGAGTCCTTGACTCCAGCTCCAAGTGAAGACTAAATAGTAACCTAACACTTATCTGTTTGGTCAAAGAAGTAAAACCCCACATTTCTTGTCCGAAAAGCAGGATCAATCAAACAAACAAAATTGAATTAGGGACCCCATTTTGGGCCGTAGTACTAAAACCCTAGCCTCTCTCTCTCTCTAAACCCCCAACCGACTTACCCAAAAAAACCAGCTCTTTCTTCTTTGCATCAATGGCAGGTAGTCGATTCCGCGAGCTCCTAAAGAAGTACGGCAAGGTCGCTCTGGGCGTCCACTGCTCGGTCTCAGCTGCCTCAGTCGCAGGCATCTACCTCGCCATCAAGAACAACGTCGATGTGGAGTCGCTGATCGAGAAGATTCCGAACCTCAACCCACTTAAAACCTCTACTGGGTCTGCGCCCGAAGAGAAACCCACCTCGGAAAATGGGCCATCCACGGCTGTGGTTGAGGAGAGGAAGAGGAATCGGACGGCGGAGCTCGCAGCTACCAGTGGCGGTGCTCTGGCATTGGCTTTTATCTGCAACAAGGCACTCTTGCCGATTCGGGTTCCGATTACGCTGGCTGTCACGCCGCCTCTGGCGAAGTTTTTGGCCCGGAGGAGGCTCATCAAGACCGGAGTATGAACAGCTTTCATTGGTACTTGTTTCTATTGGTTCTATATGTCATATTTGTTTACTTGTGATTGCTTCTGAATGGATATGAACCTAGTGATGAACAAATCAATGATGCTATTTTGGAGCCATGGTAATTGGTTGAGATTATTTCCATTTTTTTGATTTATTGATTGAATTTTGAATGGATTTTTTATTATTAGGAAGGGAACATTTGGGTGGTAATTGGAAATTAGTTGAAATGTGTTTTAATTAGAGAAGGTGAGAGCTTGACCAAATGCGATTCTGGAATGCTTAATCCTTTAACTATTAAATTTAGGGAAACATATTTTTCTGGGAAACCAAGTTTTCAGTGTCTTTTGAATCAAAATGCAGTATAAAGCTCCATCTGGTCTTGAAAGATACTGTCTGGTTTGAGTTGAATTTTAAGTTCTTGGGTGCACAACACAACAAGTTACACCAAAGTTTTCTTTTTCTGTTTCTTGTCGATCCAAGTGAAGGTGAATGGTTTGTGACTGTTGCTTTGTGATTGTTCATATTGATTTGCATAGTGTTTAAGAGTGGTTAATCCATTAGAGAATCTTTGGGGCTAGCATCTCATCGTAACCTGTATAGAATCTGATTGTTATTTGTTTATCTTCGAGAAGTTTCTTCTAGGGCCACATTTGATGACTTATGATAAATGATGAAATGTTAGTATCATCGCATACGGAAACAAGTCACAAGCGTGGTCAGGTTTTGTACCAGCTAGTGCTGATTCAGATTCTGGTCTCTAGTTGATTTGAATATCCTTGGTGTATATATTGAATTTAGAATTGGAAAGAAAGGGGAAAAATTAATGCACGCATGGTATATAGAGGACAGCACTACAACTTCCCTCATGTTGGAGAAGGTGCTTTATAGAAACAAGCATCCCCTTCATCTTCAAGTGCTTTCTGTCACTTAATAAATTGGAAGAAGAAGCATTACCCACAGTGAATTTTCATTTTCTTCAGAAACCGGACGTTCCTGTGAGCTAAGCTAATGCCCTCCCATAAACCTTTGATCACTTTAAACCTTGCAATGAGTATAGCATTGGGTTGCAGTATACCTTTGTCATCTTTCTTGCTTGGCATTTACTTATGTCTTCTGATTTTGGGTTGAAATAGAGAGATATCAAATGAATGACTTGGAATTTTTCTTGTGCATATCAGGGGAAGGAGAAATGAAACCGTACCGGCTATGGACGTTATAGTAATGATCATGACCTCGTCAAGTGGTATCCTGAAGTTTGCACAATGTAGAGAAACTAGATTTCATATAAGCATTGTTAGAGAACAATGTAGGAAAACTTGTTTCAATGTTTAGCTGAATTCACTATTGGTTTTGGTCCTCGGGGCATGGTTTGCTTGTTTGACCTTGAATCACATTGAAATGAAGACATCAGCTTCAGTGGCAAATCCCATTACCTATAGCTATTGTTATTATTTTTATTAATAGAATCCAAGTCGTTTATTCAGATTTGAATTTGTGATCTTGATAATATACGTGTTACACATAAGTACTCCATGTTAGAAAGATGTTTTACTTGCTGCATGTTGGGCTTGCATGTGTAACATTTACTGATGATATTGTTGACCATTTTCAAGATATAAGATGTTGCCGGTTACATTGTGCACTTGAACGCAGCTGTGCCATAATCCATTTACAACACAGTTGAGTCGCCTAACCTAACAGATTTTACCGGGAAATAATCCTCATGTTTTATCATCCAGCCATGCTTTATCATCCGATTTAGATCGTCGGATGTTTATTCGAATAACGCCACAATTAGATGATTTTGAAGAGATTTCGTCCCCTAAATCGCCTAATATTGTTCAATTATTATCACCTTGGCAATGGTTATTGGAATTGGATAGTGTCGTTGTTAGCAGTAAAATTACATAGGAGAATTAGCACAGGCATCTGTTTGACATCACCAATTCTAAGCGAGTCTGGAGTTGTCCTGCAAATTATTCGCAGTGCGGCTTAGAACTGCTTCTGATTTCTACAACTATGATTTCAAAAAAACAAAATTGTATGTAATAAAAGCCAAAAATATTTCTCTGAATAGTCTTGATCGGAACAATTTCTCTCAACACGGCTATTTTTTTCAATATTTTTGTTATTTAAAAACACAACAATATTTCTGTCAGCATCAATCTTCATCACCTCCAAGGGAAACCAATTGCTTTTATTCATTCCATTTCAACCACAGTAACCATGCCAGGCTAGCTAGTTCCTTAAGACTGGATTCTTTTAGGGGATAGACTGAAGTTTATCTCGACAAAAGCTCCGGCGATGCTCGTTTTATTTTTCTTTTGATATGTGCTTCTCTCCATCTACTTGGTATTCAAACTACAGAACAGAATTGATACCTCTGAGTTCAGAACTGGTAATCGCTTTTGTACGTGTTGCAACAGATAATGAAGTAAATCATGAGTCATCACTTGATATGATACCTCTTACAGATAACCAATTTGATGAATCAATTCAATTCAATTCAATAATCAGAAACAAACAGTTTCAAATCTGACTGCTTTCCCAATCCCAGAAAGCCCGCCCAAACCTACCACAAGAGATGTCAACAACATTAGCTAGCAGCCAAATGCAAAAGAAGTATTCATTCCCAAGCTGCTAGCAGAAAAAAATTGTATATGGACACAATGGGAGAGCCGGCAACTTCGCTCCAGTCACTCCCACTTCCTAAATTTGACAGAGGCCTTCCATTTTCATTGCCCCGTTACAAAATTGATATCTAATAAAATGTGAAAAGCCCTTACATTGGCAAGTATCTTAGATTTTAGGATGATCAGAAATGACTGACCTTGGCTTCACTGATACAGAGATCTTGGCAAATTGCATCTTCCAACTTATACTATGACTGTTGCAGATGCTTAAATTCATGACAATCAGCTCCAACCTCACTCAGAGACAAGAAGAGCTTTGGCACAATCTTAGCTAACATCAACTTGAAACCAACCGAAGTGGAATTTGCATCACTGCTATCACTAATGGAGGCATCTTTAGTGAGCGAACCTATAAGGTAGCCTTTCATATAAGCATCACAAGCCTTGAGGATGTAATAACCACGCCTCCTGAAATGGTCTTTGACAAGCTCTTCAAAGTCCTACACATGCCATCAATTTGAGAACCTAATCAAAATTTTACTAAAGCAGCCAGTAGGACTTCATTTATAAAATTACCACACATTTAATACGTATTCCCAAGTATTTAGTAAACAAGTCTTGGCAAAAAATCAAAAAAACTTTACATGGTGTAGTTGGTAACATATCCAATAGTGTAATGGATATAGTTCACTTTTTTCCCTAACATGTAATGAAGTGATATACCACGTTTTTCAAGAGGTCCAACCCAACTCAATAGTCTAATTCACATGACAAATATGGTATATGTAGATTTAGGTGACTGGGACCCAGAGCCCGAGGTAAAGAAAGCTACAACTGAATACAACATTTATGACCATATGCAATATAGAGGATTTTAGCAACCGATTGAATGAAGAAAATCTAAATAAACAGAGATAAAATGGGAATACTGGAATATCTGTCACACACGAGTAAAATCAAATAATTGAATACGAGAAAAATTGAACACCAGAACATGATACATCACCTTGGGAGGCCTCCGCATAAGAGACATTATTGTCTTGCAATTCAGCAAGAAAGTATTCTCATTGTAGGACAATGAATTTTTCTCCCCTTCAGCTGTCCCAATCTGCTTATCATAGCCAGCTTCGTTGAAATATGGCTTAGAATTTAGAACCAATCCCTGGAGTGAAACTAGAACTTGGAGGATGCTAGAAGACTTTGAATCCCATACTTCATTTCCTCTGCCAGTCCAAGTATTTAAAAGACTAAGACAGACCTTGCCTTCTTCATATAGATTTGGATTTATCCGCCAGCCACCAGAATGATAATATGCTGACTGCAAAATCGCAAATCCAGTCAAAGAAAAGACACAAAAACAGTTTCTTTGCATCGATTCCGAAAAAAGTAAACTATAGCTTCGTTGTCGAAAAACAAAATTAGCATAATAAATACTCATAAAATTGTCTTACCGGAGGGACATCAGGGTACTCAGGAGGGAGGTGAAAATCAAAAAAGAAGAGGCCGTCTTGGTAAGGTGTCCCATAAGCCCCAACTATAACAGCCCTCAAGAGATCCATTCGATCTTCATAAACGCGTACGTAGATGCCATCTGTTTAGATTACACCGTTAAAACCAACAATTACTAAAACGGGACACAAATTGATCATAAAAAATAAAAGAGGAATCTTTACCAGGCAGGTTATTTTGAAGAATGCCCCAATCTTGCTGAACCTTCTTAAACCACTTTTTCCCACTGCTATTCTGTAAGGGTGCAAGGTAAGGATTTAGAGAAGCGGTCCTTGTCTTATAGCCCATCATCATTTAGAGAAGTAGTTATACTTTACATGATAAAAATGCCTACACTAATTAACAAGGCCAAAAAAAACTGATGGGATTGACATAACTTTAAGTTTATTGCTGTCTGATCAAAAATGTATTAGGAAAAGAGAATTTGACAATAGACAAAAACTGTTTATTACATTGAAATCTCCTACATACTTTGCTTGTACCTTATTGTCAGTTAAAAGCTAATTTATAGTATGTTCATGTATGTAAAAAGAGCAATCCTGCAAGATTGAAGTGGCAGTCCTGCCACAATGCCATTTCACGAAGGGATTCAATTGAAATTGAAAATGAAGTAGAAAAGGATACCTGCCCTGCTGCACCAAGAAAATGATGGTCCAAAGGATCTTTGGATATATCAAAGCGTTTGAAACTGCAAGCATCATCCTTGCTACATTCTTTAGCATCTGATTCTTCTGTCCTCAAGTTGCACAAAATTTCTGCTGCATCCAATATTTGTGTAGTCTCTGAGGAAACATGCTCTTCATTTTTATGATTTATCTCCACACAACTATCAACGACCTTAGATTTCTGAGAGCTGGAATCTTCACCGTGATCTCTTCCCTGAAAAATTTCTATTTCCCGAGGCTCAAATTCGCCTTCACCTTTCGTATCCAGACAAATTGGATCCAAGTTCTTTTGTCCCCGTGCAAATATTCCACTTGCCAGTCTTGTAACAAACCGAAGTGCAGCCAAGGGAACAGCCAATGCTGGGTTCCTTCCAGAATTATCTTCTCCACTCTCCTCTGCTTCAGAATTCATGTTGAGGGCACTTTGTAGCTCAAGTTCCTGAATACCAAACACTTGCTCATCATGTCAACAAAATACATCAAATAATAGAGCACATTCAAGGTCTTTAGTACACAATCAAAACCTATGAACAAAAAAAAATCATCTAGGGAAGGAATCAACCATTTTTGGTCAGACCGCCAAGATAAATAAGAGAAGCACTCTCTCATATGATAATATGATGTATCCAAACACCCAGCCTGTCAATTAAAGCTCTAAAAGAAAACAAAGATGAATATCATTTAGTTATCTATTCCACCTATGTATTTCAAGGGAGCCATAGTGACCAAAAGGTATAAAACAAGTTGGGATATGTACTTCGTATATCATATGGTAAAACCACTTTCCCAGATGTCAACAACTTAAACAAGCCATCCTATCCCCAGCTGAACACAAAACCTTTTAATTCTTCTGGTAGATAAACACTTTTTTTTTCTTCTTTTTTTTGTCGTAGGCAACTGACTGTAAATTTAGCGAAACATACTACTCTTTCAGACAGCAACATACCTCTGCTGTACTCTCGAGGGGAAATAGGGCATGCACCTCCTCATCATTAACTGTTTCCCAACTAGCAGCATCACTAACCTCACTCCCACCAATTGACTCATCATCATCAGCTCGACCAACAACATATATTGCTTGAGGTCCAACCTAGTAATAAATCAAAGGATCAATTAATTGAATCAACAGGGCTCGGAACTCTTCCATTATATTAAATTTCATAGTTGAGAATTAAAATGTCAGTTTATATGTTAAAAAAAAAACAAACTTGGTCATCGTTATACCACAAATCTATGTTGAGCACATTGAACAAAGAAAAACAATATTTGAAAATATCAAATAATAATTCAAGACAAAGAGACCCCGATTTTATTTGACACCCACCATATTTCGACCGGCTAATCAGACCATTCAAGTGAATCAGAAACCTCCCATTAATTTCTACGTTTTTCTCTCATACTCACTCCATTGAGTCAGAATTTTATCACATAGTCTACATACCATGCACAAGATTTCACCCTATTTAACATAATGTTATCAAATAGTGGTTACATTTGAATAACCCCTCCCCGATATCATTTGATAAAAAGATAAATAAATAAATAAATATACACATATAGCCTTTTAAGTGAGCTATTTTGTGCAAGGAGAGGTAAAAATATATAGTAAAGATGTTGTCAGTTTAACAAGTCCAAGTTACTGATACACAGTTTTAGATTTAAGACTAACAATAAATCATAGGGAAGAAAACAATAGCACTAAGTTGAAATTAGGCAACTAACATACCGTAGAAACCATCCCGTCAGCCCATGTAACTTCAATATCACCATTCTTAAGACCAGTTATATTCCCAACCCAAGAAAGATCTGAGAAGTCCATACAAGATTTATCAACAGAAGAATCCTCATCGACAACTTCTGATCTAAGCTCACTTGGTTGATTTTGCTGCTTCGGCTCCTCAATTAAGTCTGCTCCTGAAGCAGTTTGTGCAGAAACAGAAACTGGCAACAATCGGACAACAACATCCCCATAACAGTAATCATAATCTGGGTGACCCTCAAGCTCATATACGCTCACAACTTCCTCCTTGTCAAACTCTCTAGGATCTTCGGCTCTTGAAACTGCCTTCAACCACTGTACACAAGCTGTTCGCTCCTTGGCATTGACGCTTCTCACAAGCCCAACACGCCTAGCTTCAAAACCATAGTCACCATCATCAGATGCCTTCTCCACCACATATTGTTCAGCAACAAATTCATGATCACCCGGACTATCAAGAGGAATTAAATTGGTTGAAGCCAGCTTCCGTTCTGTTGAACCATCCTGCCATGCCACATCAACTGTTGTCCTAGTATTGGCAATCAAAAAGGATCTTTCAAAATTTTCCTCCTTTCGTGCTTTCTTGTCTCTTTTAACCACTGGTTTACGCAGCCTTTTGCGATGAAGAGAAACAGGCAACTTTGGAGCTGACAATGAATTACCGCTGGAACTAGATTCAATAGATGTATTACTTCCAGCATTTCCATTGTTTCCCTCTAATACAGACACTGGATCAGTATCCATGGATGCGCTATTTCCATTTGGTTCTTCTAGTGCACTCTCTTCTGAATCATACACACTACCCATTTGAGTAGATTCTAATTCATGAAGTTCTAATTTTGAACCCTTATCTAAGGCAACGGAAGATGATGACACTGATGACGGAAAAAGACACCAGTCGCCCAATTGCCAATTTGCATGTGTAAAACACGACAATAGTTTCAACTTCCTGGGGACCTGCTCTTTAGCAGGGGCTGTAGAAGAATCTGGCCCACAGCCAGCAGATGCTATCCAATAAACAAATACTGATCCAACAGTAACTTTAGTAACAGTACCTTCCAGACGATTAGCCTTCCATGAGCCAGATAGCCACAGAGAATTCTTGAAAACTGATGATGACCTTGCCCTCACACGCTGCCCTGGGTAATAAGGGAAATGCACATCTTCAAGCATATTTTTGGAAAGTGGTTTGAGATCCATCGGGTCTGCTCTCAAAATTCTACACAGAGAACCATCATCAATCATCACTGTCACATTATCAAAAACATCCTCAATTCTACCAAGCCAGGTACCAAGGACCACATAATCACCCACAGTAAACTCCCTCACACGTTTTAAGTTGTTAGAGGACACATCTTTTATTATGGACCCATCAGGAGCTTTCAAATCAACAGAGATATTCACATCCACCACGACACCAACTTGCCCAGTTGGCTCGGAAGCAGCAGCAACGAAATCTCCATGCAAGAATCCTCGATCAACAACTGTTAAATCATTGATGTTCTGGGTTGACTCAGTTTCATCCATCCAAAGTACTCGAACCTGGTCAGCAGGAAGAGGACCAGTCTTATCATTACCACCAGTTTGGTTCTTGTCACCATTTTCATTAGTATTACAGTCATCACCACCATCTTCCTCATTTTCACCATTCTCACCGTCGTCGTCGTTGTCATCATCTTCTTCATCCTCATCCTCATCCTCATCCTCGTCATCACTGATGCCGCTATCAGAATCCAAATCGCCAGCAACTTCAGTCACAATCCCAATCATATCATTCTTGCTCCTCACAACATCTTGTCTGTATATGTATGGGGTATTATTCATGTTACTGACAACCTCACTCAACTTTTTAACTTCATTATTCACATTTGAATCAGAAACAATTGTACTTGTTGACGACTCAACCTGGCTTAAATTATCATGGTCTACAGTAGTAGGTTCGTCATCTTTAATAACACTGTCATGCTGCTTGGTTCCCATACCAAAATCTGAGAACACACAATAAATGCCGTATTTGTCAAACCAAAATCCTAATACAACCAAAAAACAAAAGATAACAAATTATTGAGATTCATAATCTTCCTAAGAAAAATGAAACACCTTCCCAAATTCATGGTACTTACTTATAAATCTCAAATTCAAATGATTTCTCTCTTCATAAAGCTTTTGGGCAGATATAGAGTTCTATGGAATACTTAACCAGCAAACTGTGCTATATATAACAAATAATATGATTACAAAAGATCAACCAAGTTATGTTTTCCTTGATTGAAAAATATTTTCAAATGCACCAAAAAGTTTCAACCTTTTCTTTTCTTAGGAAACCAAAAAAGCATATATGTAAATACATGATATTCATGCAACCTAAATAAGAGTTAATATTAGAATTTAAGCTGTAAATTCCCAGAAAACTTTACAAACGCATCAATCAGAAGAATGGTCTTATTGAATCATAGACGGTGATGTTAGATAAACAAAACGAATTCAATATTTCAACAAAACCACAGAAAAAGAAACCTAGAGCAGCTCACATTCAGCAGAAGAGCCAAGCATTCAAATTTCAATAGGATAATCGAAAAACCACATTAGCACAAATCCATGTATTCAAATTTATCAGATTACAAATTTGATCTCATTTTTCAATGCAACCCAATTCAAATACAGAATATAACAACAAGAAGGAAACCGATTCAACCAGAAAAGTTTTGAGCTTGGAGCGATATGTAATCAGAGGATTGCAAGAAGGGGGTTGTGAGAAAACTACCTTTCGGAGTTGGAAGAGATGGAGATGGAGATAGAGATAGTCTGGTAAATGAAGAAGAAGACGAAGAACAAGCAAGCTTCTTGATTTTTGAGACGGAGGAGGGAAGTCGCATAAGGTATTTTGCTTTGTCTTGTAATATAATGCACAGGGCGGAGCTAGAAGCGGCGTAGGGGTATTTTCGTAACACTCAATACTGTTCAATTAGGAATATGTGCTTCTATTATTATTGTCATTTTCTTTTCTTTTCTTGTTTTTATTTTTTTTTCTTTTTAGGTTTTGAAAATAAAGACGCCAAGAGCAGTAATTTTCTTTTTCTTTCTTATAGTCCATGAAGAGATATGACCTGGTAGTATTAATTATTGTATTATAAAAGACCTACCCAAAAACTTTTCTTTTTTTTTTGGTTACATGGAGGCCTAAAAGGCCTAACAGAAAAAAAGAAAAAAAACACACAATAGATCAAGAAGGACTACCACGAGTTCTTCGAGATCTAGTCATGTCTTCAGAATCATCAATGAAAGCTTTAAGAGCATAAGGAGGGGGGCACACAAACTCAATGACCCCATGATCATGGCTGATGCTATTTTTGGCAAGAGAGTCAGCAACCATATTGCATTCCATATAAAAGACCTACCCAAAAACTTTACGAAATGGTATGTGTGTACTTATTATTATTATATTTTTTCAATTTCATGTTATTTTGTAATTTAAAGTTGAACCAAAGCAATAGATTGTGCTTTCTTGGACCATGGGAGATCGGTGTGTGTTTTTCAAGGACAAGGCAAGGTAGCCTTTGTGTTTAGGCAAGTAATGTTTTAGCTCAAAGTCCCGGGAAAAATTGAAGAGAAATAAAATAATAAGCATTAAACTTGAAGTTATAACATAAATTTTGCCTGACTTTCAGAGTTATGGGTTCGGGCCTAGGAGATTGATGTAATATGCCATTTTTTTGCCATAATTATTGATTAATACAATCTGATTATCCTTCAAAAAAAAAAATCTTGAAGGGATAACAATTCTAGTATCGATGGGTCGAAAGAGCTTATGAGCGGTTAATTTAGTTGTTGCAAGAAAGTCAAAAATCAGGGTAGATTAGACGGTCTAGATCGACTACCCATTACTAGTAAAAAGACTAAACGACGCCGTACGAGGTAGCTGGGACACGTCGAAGCACCTCGTTATATCGCCCCCGCCACTGGAGCAACCAAACAGAAACGGAGCCTGAGCCGGAGAAGATGATCGTCTGCGTCGCCGTCGTCGGGCATCAGGTGCACCATCATCCCTACTCTAACAAAACATTGAAATGAACAAAAAAAGAAAAGCACTAACGGATTTTGTTTGTGTGAAAATTTTCGAGGGGAGTAGAACAACCCTCTCTACATACAAAGCTTCACTGACGCCGATGACGCCCTCAAGCTCCACCACATCGTCCACTGCTCTCTCGACGTCGTCGATGAGCGAGGTAAAATTCGGATCTGGGTCTCTGTTACATTTACATATATGACATCAATTGTTGCTCCAGGGAAGGTTTTACTTGAAGCCCAATTTTTTTTTTTTTTTTAAGACTTTAAACTTAGAATTACAAATGCAATTCTGGGTTCTGTTCAATAGTTCAGAATCGGGTATTGTTGAAGTTGGAAGTGAACAGAACACTTGAATCATATTCAATGATACATTCTTGGGTCTGCATTATCAAAATCAAAATTGGCCCGTTTGGATGTTCAATTTGTGTATTTCACTGTGAATTTACACAGGTTTGTATGTGTCTGTGATTTTGTGTTTGTAGTGAATAATCCGAAGAAGTCTGGACCAACACTGAATGAGACATTCTTGGGTCTGCTTTATCCAACTGAAAATTACAAAGTGTGAGTGCTTCTGTTGTCTCTCTCACATACGTTTATAACGAGGATTATACATTTTTGGTTCTTATATGGTGCTACTGTGATATTCTTTGCAGGTATGGTTATTTGACTAACACAAAGGTGAAGTTTATCTTGGTGACTACCGATCTCGATGTCAAAGATGCAGATGTCAGAAATGTGAGTATTGCTCTTGATTGGATATTATTGTTCCTATAGAATTCATTATGTGAAAATGAAAACTGATGCAGCATTAACTCAGCAACTTTTCATCAATCTGAATCTGAATGTATATCTCATCTCATACTTAACGATGAAAGATGACATCAAGTTCTGAGCTGATTATCTAATTAGTTCATAATTTTTGGCATCTTTCTGAAACAAGATTTCGCTTTTCTGGAAATGACATGAATAGGAAGGTAACAATGTAAGTTTTATAGGAAACAATGGAACCACGGTAAGGCATTGGGTGTAACTGTGTGAGATTTGTAGATTTCAAGGGTTATGAGTTATGCTTATTTTTAATTTTACATTTTTTCATAGTAGGTTTGCTTTTGTTATCTGAATAGTGAATAGATACTATAGGTGTCATGCTTTTTAATCTGGTGGTGTGAGAAGGAATTTGATACTATGGTGATGTGCATAGCTTAACATTCAACTAGGGTATATAGGGTTTGGCTATTAGATTATTTATATAGAGGTACTACGTTGAAATCATAAACCAGTCCGCATGAGGATGCAACTAGAAGGCATGGTAGCCTAGTGCAAGTTTGCAATTCCTCTTTCATTACTTGATTTTCATGGGCACTTAGCCCATGGAGTGCTAGGTTATTTTTTTTCAAATTTGCTTCCTCGAGTGAAGGGATGGATGCCATCAGTGGCTGTGACTCGGAGTTTATGTACATACAAAAGTGTTCACTCTCAATGATTCAACTTTATTTGGTTTCAAGGGATCAAAAGTCCTTTTGATACACCTCAGTTATGTTACTTTTGAAATGAGTTGTGAGATGTCATATTGTGGCAAGGGGTGCCTATTGCATGCAATTAATAACATCTGTTGACTAGAAATGCAAATGTTACAAGTGACATGGGTTTACCCAAATGATAGTATGTTTTCTTTCCTGTGACACTTAATTTAAAACTCTAGGCAGTTTACAGCTACTTGTTTGGAACACCTGTTTGTTTGTATTGGGTTTGCTTCTCTAATCTTCCACTTTGATAGTATAGGTGGTCACTAGTCCTTTTAATCTTCATATGCATCAAAGCTCGGAATCTTTTCTCTATATGCTAAATATGCCCTTCTGACTTGTGGATTCATGGTATAGTTTTTCAGGAGATTCCATGCTGGTTATGTGGATGCAATTTCAAACCCATTTCATGAGCCAGGGAAAAAGATAACCTCCAAAACCTTTGCTGAAAAGGTGAGCACCATCGTCAAGTCGTTCGGGTTCAATTCAACCGGGTGAATGATCCCTCTGGATTACATTTGAACTTTTCTGAATTGCTCTTCATCGAGGACCTCATCTCTTGCTTCAGCTCGTCTATTTTGTATACATTAACGGATATTGCATCACTTCAGTTGTATTAGAGATGAAACCATATTTGTGATTTTTGCTCCCAATCCAAGAACAGATAATATTTCTAATTAGTGTAAAGATCATAGCAGTTGGCTTCGGATTGGTAAGTGAGAGCTTTGCCAGGCTTAGACCATTACACCGAAGACGGGTTGATATGAATTCTGATCATTCAAGGGAATTGCTTTTCCTTGCCCTCCGAAATATTGTGAAAAAGTTAATGCAAGATTTTGTGCCTCCGATAACTTCCACCGGTAGCAAGTTTGCAAATCATAATGCTTAGAGATGTGTTGTTATGACTTGTGACTGGCTTTTCCACTTTACTTTGCCTATCGTACACACCATGATTTCCATTTTTAAGGAAGTATTAGCCAGTGAATAAGGTATTAGAATAACCATATGCTAAAACTAGCATCCACAAACAAGAAAGGGAGAGAAATACATTCGACCAAAAGTTTTGTATCTTTGGGAAATAGGGAAATTTTATATCATTGGGAACCAAAAGTTTCCCCTCCAGCTAAATAGCCCTGAAAAATTCGACCATTCATAAAATTAAAATCTCATTGATTACCAAAAGTACTCGTAAAGCCATAACCTAAACAATCTTGCGCAATATGCTAGTCCGTTAATTTTCATTTTCATTTGATCTAGTGAACCTAAGAAAGAACTAGAGAAGTGAATGACAGCACAACTAAGGCAACCTGTAAACAAGTTCATTGCTTGGACAAGTCATTGTAAAATATTCAATTTTTCTGTCATTTAAGGGAAAAAAAGAAACAAGCAGCCTCAAAATAATCCTACAACACAAATGGAATGACACCATAAAACTGAAAATATTCCTGCTGGGCAGTCCACTGTAACATGCAGTGCAAATATGTCAATCAAATGGTTCAAAACTCATCATCATCCTCCTCAGCTATATGCTTTGCAAGCTCCTGCTCCTGTTGCTGTCTCTCCCTCCTCTTCTCAGCACTTTCTTTCTCCTTGTGAGAATTTGGTGGAAACCTAAGTGCTCGCACTGCATCATTATGCAAATTGAGGCAGAAAGCAATCCTTGTGTCGAATGCAGCTTGGGGCTCATTCGTAGAGTAGATATCCCCAGTTTCCTTTGACACCATATATCCGTTTGCATGATCCAGAGTGGCATCAATCGCACCATCTCGGATTGCCTTGGCCACAATACTTTCAGCATCAGCAACAGGGTTGGGGGAGTCCAATCTCAGCTTTTTGGCAACATCGGCCAGAGAAATTCGAGAATACGAGATGCTAATGTTGCGCAACCCTGTTCTTATGACATTATGTCGCAGCCTCACAATCAAATTGTGGGTTCCGTCTGAGCTAAAAACATTTGAGAACTTGTCTGCAATAGTTCTGAATAGTTCCAAGTCACCAATCCTCACAGCCTGCAAAACAATAAATTCTAAATAAAACCACCAGTAGGAAAGCTAATTGATAAGCTCCTAAGAGGCAATCTTTCAGGCATTACAAAATTCAATCCCAAAATCGTTCTAATATACTACATCACAATCAAATATTTTAGTAGAAAACAATCAAATATTTTAGTAGAAAATAACCAGATGGTTCTCAGAACTTGATAAGAATAAAGCCACAAAGTTAATTGAGTTTTTGCTTTCATACCAAAAACAGGAATTAAAAAATCAACATTTGTCAAACCTTGTCCTTACTTCCTACTGGGCAGTTAAATTCAGGGATAAAGTTTGAAAATTGAAGACTCACATTTGTTAGCTCAAAGTATGGCCTCAAAGCCTTCTCCATTCCTTTTTGCATAAACACAGTCCTCTCAGGGATTTCTCCAAGCAACAAGCGTACGATGACTGCCCACTTGTTACATTGAATTCGAAAGCCAAGGGCTGCTACAGGGGCTTTCCTAGCAGCTTGAAGGAGGGACTCCTTTGCATCAGTGTACTCCAACTGAATTGTTCTGATCTTTCCCAGATAAAAGAGATACCGACAAAACTGCAAGAGAAAATAATCAGACGTCAGCCCATGCATCTTATAATTCCAAAGAAGGTAACCATCACTGATGAAAGAGATGCTTTTGGGTCATTCTTAGAATTTTTCTACCACAAGGTTTTTTATCAAGCTCGTAAAGTTTTGTATCTATGGGACAGCCTGGTGATAAATCCAACTACTTACCAAGAGACCATCCAGTTTGAACCAGGGATTTACCCTTTAGAATTTCCAAGAAAGAAATGAAACAAGGACAAGACAGTATAATTTTCTCTTAGCTCTACTAAATTTCATAAAAAAAAATTAAAAATAAAAGGAAAAAAAGATCTGAAATAGACTTGAACATCCTACAGTGTAATTTATTCCAAAGGAGAATACCAATTTTATCCTAAGAACTGAATAGAGATGAATTTCATTAATGTAAGCATAAGATTCACAGTTGAAGAAGGCAAAAGCACAAGATAGACAGGCATGTCATTACAATACGTCTTCATATATGCATGTGCTTGTGTGCATGTGTGTGTATAAGAACCTGAAATATTACATTAAAACTAAATAGACAGGCATGTCAGTACAATACGATTTTATATACATGTATGTATGTAGAAGTAGCTGGAAATATTACATGAACTAAACAAAAGGTTCCAATTACAATATAGGTGAACAAGGAATCCACCAAATACAAGTAGCCCAAGTAGGATAAAGGAATACAAACATCTCAAGAAACAGCAGCCATTTCTTAAACAGGCATGGTATTAAAATACATCTTGTCGTACCTATGCTACATCATCACATTGGTTACACAATAGAGTTTGCAGAGGCTTAAGACTTTGTTATATACATGCAAACACACAAATGAGCTATCCAAAAAAGGCACAACCTATATCCATATTCACAAGTGGTGGTGACCATAAATACCCGGACGATAGCAACAGAGTCAAAAATTGAGACTCACCTGCTGGTTTGAGTGAGCCTCAAATCGGGGAGCCTTGGACCTCAGTTTCTCTGCCTGATCATATAGGTTATAGGACAGGTAATTGCGAAGCAGAAGGTTCAGAAGTGTTTCCTGCATCAATTGTACATATAAGAAACCATAAAGCAATTACTCATGATATTAGATTAATTTTGATTTCAAACATACCTGACCCAACTCATCACGACGCAAAGTTGCAATCCGGTGAAGATTAAGAAGATTTCTGTTAATGCAAGAGTGAATAAGCTAGTCATCAAATGCATAAGTCAACTTAAAAACCATTGAATCAGATCTCGTTCTTAATACAGACACATTTGTACCTCAAAAGAACATGCTTGGAGACACAACTCAAAAAGAATCATAAGATCATCATAAGATACAACTCACCCTCTAATTTCTGCGAGATCACCGGTGTGTTCATAGCTAAGAGAGTAATAGAAGTAAAGCCTGGATGCCAGAACATCAATAGTTCTCCTATTCATGTTCTTTAGTCGAGCAATGCCTGCTGAGGCACAAGCTTTAGCCTACAAGACCACAACCCAATGTTATTACAAACACAAATCTTCCCATTTTCTTTCAAAAGTACAAGACCCAGATGTAATGATGATTACATATTTACATTCACTCACCTCTGTGTACTTTTTCTGATCAATCAGAAAAATCAGCACCAGCAAGTAGCAGTAAATCTCTAGCTCAGGCGAGGCATGCTTCTTGGGAACTTGAGTTGCAGAAGTTGCAGTATCAACATCCATGTCATGCTCATCGTCCTGTGTAACCAATGTTTCACAATCATAGACCTCCAAATATAAACCTAATACTGAATATACAAGTTCGAATTCGAAATCCAGCAAGGTTGATCGAAAATCACCTTTGGAAGATAGGAGGATAACCGGGTGTGAGCCTCAGATCCTGGCGAAAAGGCAAAACTGAGAAACGCAGAGAGCACGGAAACATTCAGCTTCCGCCTCAATGCCATCGTCAGCCTGACGGCGCGCACAACTCGCCTGACCTCCTTGGTGTACGCAGCGGTCTCAAGGAGTGAAGCAATCTCCTTCAAATCTATGAAAATAATGCAAAAACCAGTACAGATTCAAAATTCAAACTGAAATCCAACAAATCCGAAACAAACCGAAATACCCAATTCACAAAGTACCTAACTTCTTAAACTTCAAAAACAATGCGGAAAAATTAGGGTTTCATTAGCGAGAGATGGTGAACTTACGGTGGAGAGTTGAAGGAGTAGTAGACGAAACTGAATTGGAAGGGGCCGGGACCTCTTTCATCTCCACGTCTTGAGTCATCTTGTAGCAACTGTTCTCCAAGATTAAACAGAACAAAAATTTTATTAAATACTGATGGAAGATAAATCCCAAAAGGTTGAAATTGATTTTTGATAACAAGAATTTACCTAGATTTTACAGGTCGCACCGATCGGACTCGATTAGGGTTTAGCCTCCTCTGCAAGTCGAAGGAAGAGGATAGAGAGAGAGAGGAGGAGGTAGAGTGAGTGAGACGAAAAGAAGGCAATGCCTAATTTTCTACGGTGTTGTACTGTTTTTTTTTTTTGGCTAATTGTACTGTGTTGTTCTTCTAAACTCTAATATACACAATTTTTCTTCTTTGTTCCGAAAAGAAAAAAAAGGCTTGTAATTAGGGGTCAAATACTTTTCATTAAAGAAAAGTTACAAATATAATGGGTTAATTGTCCAGTGTATTATTTTGAACTAACCTTCCTACACGCGCCTTGCGCGTGTGGAAAACAGTATTCATATGTGAGAGAAACGTTATTGCTTATTTAATTTTTTTCGCATTATTTATTTTTCGGTTTTGTAATAAATAAAAAAAAATATATATATATATATATAATAATAATAATAATAAATAGGCAAGTTGTCAAATTAGTGTAGGGTCTTCATAAATATAATTTTAATTTTCTTTATTATGCTATTTATTGTTTTGCCCTTATTTTATTTAAATTTATAGGGAGAGGCTCTAATGAGGACCCTTATAATGAGGACTTAGTGACGACTTTTCGATTAGACCTACTTTTTTATTACATCTCGACAAATCCACCGTTCAATATTTAGATATTTATGAGTAGATCACTTCTACAAATTTTCAATGAAATCGGAAATCGTTAAGTCATCTATAATTGTGATTTACCATTTATGAATATGAATGGTTCAAGATTGACAGATTTGGTTCGTCCATTTATTTGGTCTAGTTCGGCACTTTAACGATTTCAAATTTTGTTGAAAATTTATATAAGTGATCTACTCATGAATATCTAAATATTGAACGGTGGATTTGTTGAGATGTAATCGAAAAATAGAAATCACAACCATTAATCGAAAAGTCTTCACCAAGTCCTCATTATAAGGGTCCTCATTAGAGTCTCTCCCTAAGTTTATAGGGAAAAAATCACTTTTAGTCCCTCAACTTTGACTTGTTCGACACTTTCGTCCCTGAACTTTGAAATATATCACTTTCGTTCCTGAACTTCAACACTGACTATCACTTTCGTCCCTGACCGGAAAAAAAAATGGTGCAAAACCTATGCCAAAATGTTCGCACGGATGAGAGGGGTAACTTTTATAACTGGGGCTAAGCTTGATTCGGCCTAAAATGGATCGAATTTAGCCCGAAAGCCGGTGGTGGCCGAAACTTTAATTGTAAAATTCTCCACCGTCCGGCGACGGTTTGAGGCGGGGTTGGTGGCGTTGAACTCGCCTTAAGGAGGGCTTCAAAGCCCAGTATGTGTTGTCGTTCGAATTAGCCGGAATCAGAGGTTTATTCGGTGAAAACTTCGGTCAGGGACGAAAGTGATAATTTTTTTTAAAGTTCAGGGACTAAAGTGATATATTTCAAAGTTCAGGGACGAAAGTGTCGAATGGGTCAAAGTTCAGAGACTAAAGGTGATTTTTTCCCAAGTTTATATATTGGCTAATATAGTTTAGGAGGGACAAATCTTTGGTTTTTGAATGTTTATCAAGAACCCAAGTTTTCCCATTATATATATAGATGACTCACCGCAGTAATTTTCGGGTCTGTTTGAAATTTACTTCTAAAAAGCCTAATTTTTTTATAAAAAAAATTGATAAAAACGTTTTTGTACGAGAAAGCACTTATAAAAACGCTTCTCAAAAATATTTTTAAATATTTATGAAACACACTCAATACACATTTTATTTTTATTTTCTATTTATAATTAATTTTACTATGGTGACCGTAATTTTTAGATTAATTATTGGCTCCATTTTTGTGAATCACATCTACAGAGAATGACAAAATGTAATATGGTGGCTGATGCTCTGACTAAACATGGTATCGATCTCTCATGATCATGGTGTAGTCTACTACTCTACTTGGATTGTCCTCCTTGTTATGCTTCTCGTGTCTATATGGATGATTTGGAAAGTTCGGCTTATGCTAGAAGAGTCCCCAGCAATGTTGTTGGCTAAGCTTTTTTATTTTTTTGTTTTTTGCTTGGGTCTTTTGACCCCATGTAAAAAAAAAATAGATTAATTATTAAAATTAGGGTTCTTGACACTTTTTCCCAATATATTTACCATGGACTCAAGCAAAAAAAACAGATGCCCACCCAGCCCAATTAAATTCGAAGCCCAACGAAAATTACCAAAATGTACAAACAACCATCCATTATTACGAAATGCCACTGGCATTTCTCTCTCTCTCTCACAGACCCGTCGACCTCCTCATTTTTTTTCTCTTCGATTCTCTTTCCCCCTTCTTCTATTTCAGAATCTGAGACCAGATATGTAATTGCCTCGAACAGACGAAGCCATCTATACAGGTTTCGACCTCCATCATTGCCGAAATCGGCAAAACCATATCGGAACAACCCCGAACTTCTCTCTTAAAATTCTCTCTTTTCCGGCGTTGGCCTGGCTACCCACGACCTATGATGCACTGACACGAATACGGAGTGCGGGATACGATACGATATGTGGATATTGTAAATTTTAAAAAATTAAGATACGGATACGTTTAGGATACGTCTATTAAAGTAATATTTAATATATAAATATATATTGTTTTAATCCCAACTTATCTATTTAATTGAAATTTCAAAATTACCCTTTGCCTTTAGCTTCGTCTTCTCCCCTTTTTCCTCTCTCCTCCAAACTGCAAGTCTGCAACCCATTCAATTCTATTCTTCTCTCTCTCTCTCTCCTCCAAGCAGCAATTCATTCAATTCAATAAATTCTATTTTTCAAGTGTTATGCCTTAAATATTCAATTCTAAGCTTGCAATTCAAGCAAAATCTCAACCCATTACTACAATTAGACCAAAACCAATTAGCCCAGACATGCAAGCCACACCGACCATCTAAGAGATCACCGTCGTCAGACCCACCGCCTGGGTTCTTGCTCTTGAATCTGATTTGTGACTACACCAGCTCTCAAAAATACCTCTTGACGAATCTAAATTGTTGTCTTCCCATATCCTAGCCGTATCTAAATTGTCAACCAACAATAAAAGTCAACCGATACGTCTTTTACGTATCCGATACATATCGGACGTATCCGTGCCTTTTCCAAGTCGTATCCGTATCCGATACAGCATGAATTTTTTTCCCACGTATCAGTGCATCATAGCCCACGACTACCCACGTGACCACCGTAACGAGACGAAACTTCTGGTATCGTTTTGGCTCCGTGAAGTGACCGGAGAACGACGTTGTCGCGGTAGAGGAGAGAGAGACCGGAAAGGTCTCAAGGATTCATGACCGTTAGATCTAATCTGACGACTATAAATATCCCATACATTACTTTAAATTTAACGGTCCAGATCTCAAGATAATTGCAATCAACAGACCAGATTGCACCGCCTACATTTGCCTTTTTTCAAAAATATTTTCTTTAATTCTCAACCTTCTGAAATTCAAAATAAATAGTGACACTATCCGAAAAATTCCCCAAAAATTTCCATGAACTCTTCGTGACATGTACTTTATTATCGAGTCGTCAAAGGATAGAGATAAAGCTAGCTAGTTAGCTAGCTTTTGTATATGTGAATTCTATTGAGTGGTCAATAGAACTCTATTAAGTGGTCAATAGAAATGATATTGTGAGCCTCGAGAAAAATGAAGAAAATAATTGAATTAAATCCATAATCTCTATAATTGTTGGTAGGTTATTAATGAGGCTCGATAATATTTTAGAAATTTTTTTCATGTCGTAATTCAAATTTAAGGACTTGAAAAAATTTTGAGGAACTTTTTGAACTCCCGAGCTATTTTTTAATGATTTTTCGGAAGTTTGAAATTCTATTAAGTGGTCAATATAATTCTATTGACCAATAGAACTCTATTGAGTGGTCAATAGAACTCTATTGAGTGGTCAATAGAACTCTATTGAGTGGTCAATAGAACTCTATTGAGTGGTCAATAAAACTCTATTAAGTAGTCAATAGAAACGATAATGTGAGCCTCGAGAAAAATTAACAAAATTCATAATCCCTATAATTGTTGGTAGGTTATTAATGAGGCTCGAGAATATTTTAGAAATTTTTTTCTGTCTTAATTCAAATTTAAAGACTCGAAAAAATTTCGGGGAATTTTTTGAACTCCCGAGCTATTTTTAGTGATTTTCGGAAGTTTGAAATTTTATTGAGTGATCAATAGAACTCTATTGAGTGGTCAATAGAAACAAGGCATAATTACCAAAATGCCCCCTAAATTTGGTCATAATTGTCAATTTACACCCTGAACTTGCAATTGCGTCAATTTATCCCATGAATTTGGTAAAAATTGTCAATTTGCACCCTATACGTCAATTTCAACTTTTTCTATCCAATTTTGTGACATGTGACCTTTATGTGAGGAGTATTTTGGTCATTTTATGATATTTTTTTTATTGTAGAAAAACACAAATATACATAATAATTACATTAAAAAGAATTAAAAATTCAACTTTTTAATGTAATTTTTAAAAATTCACCTAAACCCTAAAAATTCACATTTTTAATGTAATTTTTATGTAATTTTTGTATAATTTTTATGTAATTTTTTGTGTAATTTTTATGTATATTTGTCTTTTTCATATATATATATATATATATATATATATATCATAAAATGACCAAAATACATCTCACGTGAAGGTCACATGTCACAAAATTGGATAGAAAAAATTAAAATTGACGTATGAGGTGCAAATTGACAATTTTTACCAAGTTCAGGAGATAAATTGACACAATTACAAATTTAGGGTGTAAATTGATAATTATGGCCAAGTTTAGGGGGCATTTTGACTATTATGCCTAGAAACAATATTGTGAGCCTCGAGAAAAATTAAGAAAAGCCATAATCCCTATAATTGTTGGTAGGTTATTAATGAGGCTCGATAATATTTTAGAATTTTTTTATGTCGTAATTCAAATTTAAGGACTCGAAAAATTTTTGGGAAATTTTTTGAACTCCCGAGCTATTTTTAGTGATATTCGGAAGTTTGAAATTCTATTGAGTGGTTAATAAAACTCTATTGAGTGGTCAATAAAACTCTATTGAGTGGAAAATAGAAACAATATTGTGAGCCTCAAGAAAAATTAAGAAAATAATTGAATTAAATCCATAATCCCTATAATTGTTGGTAGGTTATTAATGAACCTTGATAATATTTTAGAAATTTTTTTCATGTCGTAACTCCGATTTAAGGACTTGAAAAAATTTCGGGAAATTTTATGACCCGAGCGATTTTTAATGATTTTCGAAAGTTTGGAATTCTATTGAGTGGTCAACCACTCAATAAAATAAAATTTTATTTACTTAGGACAATAATTAAGGATAGTTGGGAATTTTGCTAAATATTTCTTCATGAAAAATCTTCAATTTGAGAACTCGAGAATAAAGTACATGTCATAACGAGTTAGTGGGAATTTTCGGAGAATTTTTCCTATTCCCAAGCTATTTTTAAGGATTTTCAAAAGTTTGGAAATATATAAAATTATTTATTTAAAAGAAAATAAAAATGGTGCGATATGGGCCGTTAGATTGGATATGGCCCAGATCAGTTCGACCCAAATGGGCCGAGACCCGCGAAGCCGCAATCTGACCCGGCCGTATCTCCACCCTCCGGCCACTTCCCAGCGTCACATGGATGCCGGTCGTCTCGGTGGCGCGAGAGAAACCCGGCTACAGCTAGTTGAACCTGCAACGGAAGACGGCGTTTTGAAGGAAGAATGGATCCCGGATTCCAGCGGTTTTCGAGACTTTTTCCGGCGACTCCAATCATTGTTGTTGACAAATGTGGTATGAAACTCGATCCTCTTGTCAAGCTCTACATGATTTCAAGCTTTGATTTGACATTTGATCGATATTTGTAGAACTTCGAATTTGATCATAGCCCATTTCTCTCGGATACCTCGACCACGATGAAGCAAAGGGCAAAATTGTCAAAAAAAAATCATAACAGATCAAGTCTCAACAATTTTTACTTTAATGGGAGTAAAACAGGCCCAATTGGGATCTATTGGGAATAATTAAAAATCACTTGAGTGAATGAGGAATATGATGTGAAGTTGTGTACGTACCTATTGGTTATTTCCCTTTTAAATTATTTGACCTACTTTTAGGTTATTTTCAGTGTGTTACAAAAAGGCCCAAATGGCCCAAGAAAAAGAAACAATCTAGAAAAAGTTTAGCCCATAGGGCAGACACTAAATCTTCCGGATCAAGTAGCTCACGGAGATCATCCATAAAAGCATCATTGGAAAATAGGAGTGGTATCAAAATAATAATGTCACAATCATGAGATAGACTATTCTTCGTCTCAGGCTAAGGCTGTTAATTTTGACACGACTCGAAACTCACACGAAATAAAACAAGTTAAACTTGTACGATTAAAAAATGGGTCATTTGCGGATCAACCCATAAAGACACGTTTAATAAACTGGTAGGTTTAAAGTTAACCCGCCAACTCGCAAATCACTCGCTTTAACCTGATTATTTTATTAGACTATGTCAAAATTCAATAAATTTCAAGTCTTTATATGCTTGTATGGTATTTTTTTCTACTTCTAGTGTAAGTCATACACAAAAATCTATAGTGATAATTATTGTGAAATCATATGTCCTAAAAATTGGTTAAATGGGTCAACCAAACTCTTTTGTATGTGTGAAATTGATCAACTATTATTTATATTGTCACTATTAGTTTACTAAATGAGTTATGCGGGTTTAGTCAGGTCGGGTAACCCATTTAATAATTGGGTTGGGTTTGAGTTTGAGTTTGGATTTGGATTTTCCGACACGTTTATTAATTATATTGGATTTGGGTTGAGTTTGTTTTTACATATTCTAACACGTTTAATACCTTAACACGACTCGAACCCGACACAACACAACTCATTGGCAGCCCTAGGCATCATCCATCATGTTGCACTCTCGAAAAACATACTTGATCTTCACATCTTCAAAGCCATTAAGTAAAAGTTGGCTATTATTGAGAATATTGCCCATGAGAAGAGAAACATTACAACCATCTTTTAGATTTTTTATGTTTGGGTATTGCCTAATTATAATTTTTTTTTCGACATTTTTTAATTTCTAGGTTTTGAAGAAATTTTTATTTTTTGAGATAAAGTAAATTATATTGATTAAACATAAGCACATGCCAAAATAGTTACGTTCCATATTCTATATATTATACATTCTAGCGAATCACTTCTTGGTAAGAACTAAGAAATACTCATTACAATCACTAGAAGTAAAAACCAATCTCACTCCCTGTTAGCTAGACATTATCATAACTTAATACGAGATACAATTTTTGACAAGTGCATGCCCAAACAGAAAACTCAATTTCATGTTAGGGGGTTGTTCTTTGAGGGAAAAAAAATAATAACGTAAAATTGAGGGCTTGAAACAAGCCACGGCAGAGCAGAATTCCTTCGGTAGTTGATCGATTTCATGGCAACTTGTACCGTACACAGAACGAGGGCTGGAGTCATGATTTATGCTGTAAACGATGTTGAGGATCTAGCAGCTGATTGATGAACCTGGTGTATTTGAGTACTGTTAATTACATAAGTTTTCACTGATCATGATAATGTGGTATATATTATAGTTGTTTTGATTAGTGAATTTTGTCATTTGTACAAAGGTCATTCATATTACATAGTGGGCTGCATAGGCTGCAGCCCAACCCAAATTTTAGGTAAATGTTCAATACCTATAAGGATACTAATGTAATAGCCCACCCCAAAAAAATTAAAATTAGTTCCTATAAGTTTTTTGCTGCCGTCCTCGACTCCTCCCGGTGCACAAGGATTCTAAGAATCCCAAAAATCTGAATCTTTGTTCTTCATTTCTTCCTTCTTCATTGAATCATTCAATCAATTGCTCAATTCGACCCGGCGAGCCATGTAAGAATCCCAAAAATCTGAATCCTTGTTCTTCATTTCTTCCTTCTTCATTGAATCATTCAATCAATTGCTCAATTCGACCCGGCGAGCCATGTAAGTATATATACTGGATTTCAATTCCTTTATTCCTTAATTAATCTGTAGAATTCCTTAGAGTATTATCTATATGGGTTTTTATCACATAGAGTACCTGAACTATTTCTCAATTATATATTGAGAAAAACCTCCATATGGTACATGAACTATCACCAAATGCAATTTTTGGTACCTGAACTTTCATAAGGAACCTGGTGGTACCTGAATTATGCCTCCGTTAGCCATTATAGTACCTACCGTTAAATATTCCGTTAAGTGCTTATGTGGCATTTTAATATAGTTTATTTTTATTTTTTAATTAATAATAAAATCACCTACATGGTAATAAATTATATTAAAAACATAAAAATTGGTAATAAATTATATTATAAAAATAAAAATAATTTTTCTCATTTTAGTCTTGAATTGTGGATAACTTATCTAAATCTTTTTTTGTATAATTTATTTAAATTTTAAAATCAAAATAAATTATCATTGTTTTTTTAATATAATAAAATTTAAATTATTTTTTTGAGTATATTTTATTTTTATTTTTTAATTAATAACAAAACCACCTACATGGTACTAAATTATATTAAAAACATAAAAATTGGCAATAAATTATATTACAAAAATAAAAATAATTTTTCTCATTTTTAATCTTGAATTGTGGATAAATTATTTAAATGTTTTTTTTGTATAATTTATTTAAATTTTAAAATCAAAATAAATTATCATTTTTTTAATATAATAAAAATTTTAATTACTTTTTTGAGTATAGTTTATTTTTATTTTTTAATTAATAAGAAAACCACCTACATGGTAATAAATTATATTAAAAACATAAAAATTGGAAATAAATTATATTATAAAATAAAAATAATTTTTCTTATTTTTAGTCTTTAATTTTTGGATAACTTTTCTAATTTTTTTTTTTGTATAATTTATTTTGAAAATTGAAAATAAATAAAATTACTGTTTAACCCATGCCACATAAGCACTTAACGGAATATTTAACGGTAGGTACTATAATGGCTAACGGAGGCATAGTTCATGTACCACTAGGTTCCTTATGAAAGTTCAGGTACCAAAAATTGCATTTGGTGATAGTTCAGGTACCATATGGAGGTTTTTCTCTTATATATTTGGTACCTGAACTTCAATTTTTGTCACAAGTAGTACCCAAAGTTTTCAATTTTTGTCACAAATAGTACCCGAAGTTTTCGATTTCATCTCTTGTGGTACCTAAGACCATTTTTGTGACAAACATTGAAAAATTCGGGTACTAGTGGCAAAATAGAAAACTTTTGGTACTACTTGTGACAAAAATTGAAGTTCAGGTACCACAAGAGATGAAATCGAAACTTTGGGTACTACTTGTGACAAAAATTAAAGTTCAGGTACCAAGTATATAATTGAGAAATAGTTCAGGAACTATAAGTGATCATAACCCTATCTATATTTATGCCTTTATCTCATTGAGTCATTCAATTAGCAATTAATCAATTATTCAAGTCTTGATCAACTTACATCAACATTCAATATTCAAGACCAAGTATGTCGTCCCTGCTCTTCCTCAAATTGTCAAACTCATATATATGGCTTTGGGGGAAAAAAAAAAAATTGCCCTTCGGTCAAAAAATTTAAACCTATCAACTTAGCTCATCCCATTTTCCAATCCTAGTTTTGCCCCTGACTAGTTTGTAATTAATATCATATTACTATATGTAACATCACTTATGTATGCAGGGACGAGTCAACCTAGAGATATATATATGTTTTGGTTGGTCAGGTATGAACGTACATCAGAAATGATTAAATAATTTTTTTTTTTTTTTTAGCAATGATTAAATAAATTTTTTGACAAGATCGAGCAGGGGGAGGTTATATATAATGTATATGTTTAGGATATATGTACTGTTTCCACAGAATGATCGATCAGTTGCAATATATATCAACCATTGGACATATATATATATATATATATATATATATATATATATATATATATATATATATATATATATATATATATATGTCTGTCCTGCATGCACCGGCCGGCCACTGCATTTATACATGTTAAAATACTGGTGGCAAATCATCAGCTCATCTCTGGTGATTGGTGAAATTAATTAATTCTTAGCAATTGGGGAAATTCTGGCATGCCCCGAACACTTAGTCTTTCGACTCTAGATTTGAGAATTCTGACACCTCCCTTATGAACTGAGGATATGATTCAATGGTCCTTATACTTCTTTCCTAAGTGGATCTTTATCTAAATTGTTTAGATTAAAAACTTGATAAGTAGAACTAGGAAGAGAATGCTCACAAACTTGTGCACCGTCAACATGACCAACAACAGCAAGGACATCAGCAAGAAAGTTGGCTTCTCGTAAAATATTAGAAAATCTAATTTGGTCACAATGAGAAACTAACTTGAGAATATCTTAGACCAATACTCATATTCGTCATGGAACTATCATTTTACCGTTGATAGTATGGAGAAGAATTTGTGAATCTCCCTCAACTAGAAGATTAGAAAAACCATTAATTTTGTCAACATTAATATTTCTTTTTCCAAACAGTTGAAAATTACCATATACAGAGTAAAAAAGTCATTAGGACCTTCATTAAATTTGCATATCTCCCAAGGTTCCCAATCTGTCGTAATTTGGATATATAGCTTCTTCCCCAATTAGTTATTTAATTAGTTTTTTTGTGCACTAGGGTGTAGTTCAGTTAGACTAAGACAATGACTTGCCCAGCACATACCCGAGTTCGAGTCTCACCTTCCCCATATTTCTCAAACTTTGGAGCCCCCTCCCCCTCTCTAAAAAAATATATAGTTTTCTTTAATTTTTAGGATGGACTGTTGCCACAGAATGTGTAAAACTGTTTTTTCTCCAGCATGTGTAAAATTGTTTTTTTTATTAATAAAAACAAAAATTAATGGGAAGTGGGAAAAACAGTTATTACTAAGAGAAAAAAGTGGATAATGGGATAAAATTTATTTATTTATTTTATTAAAATTTATTTATAATTTGACACAATTGCCCTTGATGGCTATTTGGTTTTCAATTTTTTTTAATATTTCAAGGTTGTTTACGTGAAAAAATTCAGTTTTGATCAATTAATAATGCCTCTTTTCTTAATAATAGTATACAAATCAACCATTATATATATATAGCATCAGCTCATCGCAGGTGAAATTCTGTACCAGTGTTATGGAAAGTGATTCTAGTCGTTGCATATATGCTTTTATTGTGAAACCTAGCCACGACCAACTTGGAGTATTCTCATGGCTTTTAGGCCGGGTTTAGTGATGCAAAGCCACCAACTCTACCCAATTGAAATAAAAATCATAGATCTATGTCAAGTCTTTTAGTCTGAATAAAATAGCAAGGAAGACGTACGTACTAGCTACTCGATCTTCGAACTTTCAAGTTCATTTTTATAATTTCATATATTCGTCAACATTCAAATTAATCAATGGAAGAGCCTTTACCCACCATTCCGATTATATCTGCCAACGAATTTGGAAGTTTAAATAATTCCAAGAAGAAACAAACAATATATGTTCGTTGAAATTCAAGTTTACGAAGTACGTACCAAGACAAATAGCTATCACAAATTGAATATGTTTTTTTTTTTTGGAAATCTGCATCATTGTAATTTGCATGCATGAACAAGATATATACTATCGATTAAATGTCACATCAAAGATAACAACAGGTAGATAGTTTATTATTACTACTATACACATTTCCAAGCTTCGGCCTTAAACCATATATAGAACTTGATAAGTATGTCATTAGAAAAAGGACCGTGATTATGATCGATGGTATTTGTATGTGTGTCTATATATATATTAATTTTTTAATTGACTCATTCCACAGTTTGTAAATTGACTCATTCAATAGTTTGCAACCTAGGCTTTTGACACTCAATTTAATGAAGACCACTTTTCTAAATTACACCCTTACATGAACGACATCATTAATGTAAACTTAATTTCAGAATAAAAAAAAATGTAAACTTAATTTCTAGCTAGCTCTGCCACTTTGTGTGAGCAACTCGTAATATATATTTTTACAGTATCTTTTCTTTTTGAAACTCCGGAACTTGTATATATATACCATAAGAATATTATAAGTTTTAACCCTAATTTTGAAGCCAAAGAGCAGCACAATTGCTACAAGATACGTACACAAGGCACATACCAGAGCCTGAATCATTTTCTCTTCCAAGAACAAAACTACTTTAGGCCGAAGTACCAAGGCAAAGTTCTGGCCTCTTATTTTATTGGGGTACGTGTCTGTTTCAGTATAAATTTATCTATTCATATTAAAAGACTTGACATAGATCTCTGATTGGATAGAGTTGGTGGCTTGCATCAATAAACCATTAAACCCAACAGAATACTCCAAGAGGTTTCGTTGAAAGTTCCAAGAGTAGTACCCGACCAACTTATTTTAACGAGAAACCGATTTCAAGCTTAGTTCGAGCTGTTTCGTGATTAAATACGAGTTACTCATGAACTCCACGAGCCGAGCATACTAGAGCTCAAGTTTGACTTATTTCATTCATGAGCTGAGCTCGTACGAGCTATAAACAAGCTGAACTCGAACGAACTCAAGCTGTATCGAGTCAATTTACAGCCCTAGTGATTGTGATAGAACCTTTTTCTTTGATCGACTCATTCCACAGTTTTAACCCTAATTTAGAAGCCAAAGAGCAGCCCAGTTGCTACAAGATACGTACGTACACAAGCCACATACCAGGACCTGAATCATTATCTCTTCCAAGAAAAGGGCTTTAAGCCAATGTACCAAGATAAAGTTCTTGCCTTGAAAATGATCGAATGTTCTAACAACGTACTATACATGCATAAATGAGACGCTATGATCCTGTTTCAACTTCTAACAAATTAAAATCCTGCTATATGTATTGGATCAATTCTGAAAGGAATAAGCATCGAAAAAAGAAGAGAAAAATAAATCTCAGATAGGATATGCGCGCATGTATTTATTAATATTTAAAATAATAATATATTGATCACAAAGCAGGAAAATTACAAACCCTCAAGAAATGCAACAAAACAACTACAGATGTAAAAACAACAGTGAACGATAAAGCTGAAACAATCGTAAAAAAGTTAATGATCGAAGTAATCGATTATTTATCTGACAATGAGAGCTTCTTGTAAACCAATTCTAATAATAATCCACTCTGTAGTATTCTCTGCTCACTACTCCGAGAGAGAGAGAGAGAGAGAGAGAGAGAGAGAGAGAGAGAGAGAGAGAGAGAGAGAGAGAGAGAGAGAGAGAGAGAGAGAGAGAGAGAGAGAGAGAGAGAGAGAGAGAGAGAGAGAGAGAGAGAGACAGAGACAGAGAGAGACAGAGAGAGAGAGAGAGAGAGATAGAGAGAGAGAGACACAGAGAGACATAGAGACAGAGAGAGATAGAGAGAGACAGAGAGAGAGAGAGAGAGAGACAGAGAGAGACAGAGACAGAGAGATAGAGACAGAGAGAGAGGGAACCATTAGTAAAGCTGCTTAGAAGTTTCAATGTGATGACAGAGAAACAGAGACAGAGGGAACCATTAGTAAAGTTGCTTAGAAGTTTCAATGTGATCGAAAACATTATGTCCAAGTCTTCTGCGTAGGTGGGGAGGGGGTCCAACCATTGCCAATTGGTTTTGGTTATGACACCCAGATTACTTTATCATGGTATCAGAGCTGCAGGTTCGCCCATGTGTGAAGCCAAGTGGCCACACGTGCTCCATGTCACCCAATATAAGTTGTCCACGTGTATGGCTTGAAAATTCGCCACACGTGCGAGGGCGTGTGAAAATGTGGAATGTTGTCCCACATTGGAGAAAAGGGACCTTGCAAATGTGCTTATAAGGATTTGGGCATATCCAACCATTGCCAATTGGTTTTGGTTGTGACGCCAAGATTACTTTATCATGGTATCAGAGCTACAGGTTCGCCCATGTGTAAAGCCAAGTGGCCACATGTGCTCCATGCCACCCAATATAAATTGTCCACGTGTTTGGCTTGAAAATTTGCCACACGTGCGGAGGTGTGTGAGAATGTGGAGTGTTGTCCCACATTGGAGAAAAGGGACCTTGCAAATGTGCTTATAAGGATTTGGGCCTATTCAACTATTGTCAATTGGTTTTGGTTGTGACGCTCAGATTACTTTATCAGTCCGGCCCTACCTATATAGATGTTTTCTTTTCTTTTTTTTGGTCCACACGTTTAGAACAATCCGTGTTATGTATTGATATATTTTCACTGAAACAGACATGCACCCCAAAAAATTAAGAAGATCGACGCATATAACACTCTTCGAACTTTCAAATTCATTTTCATAATTTCATCTTTTCGTCAACTTTCAAATTAATGGAAGAACCTTACTCGTTACCATTATATCTGCCAAAGAATGGGAAGTACTGTTCAACTTCCAAGAAAGAAACAAACTATACATGTTCCTTGAAGTTCAAGTTGACCAGTACCAACACAAGACAAGACATTTGTTTAAAAAAAAGAAAAGAAAAAGAAGAAGACATCTGTTCAACTTGCAAAAGACTCTTCTAAACTTCTAATTAACAACGTACTATATATATATATATATATAGCAGCGGCCACTAATTCCAAGAAGAAACCAACAATATATGTTCGTTGAAATTCAAGTTTACGAAGTACGTACCAAGACAAATAGTTTAATATTGTCTTGCAAATGAATGTTCTAACGACGTACTATAGCACGAGACACTATATATGATCCTGCAACTCTTAACAAAATTAATGCTGCTGTGTTATATTGGAGCAATTCTCAAAGGAATAAGCATCGATAAAAAAAGAAAATTAAATAAGAAATCACAAATTGAATATGTATATATATTTTTTTTTGGGAAATCTGCATCATTGCAATTTTCAATTGGAAATCTGCATCAGTATAATTTGCATACATGAACAAGATATATACTATCGATTATATGTCACATCAAATATAACAACTAACAATTAAGTAGATAGTTTATTATTACTACTATAGTACTATACACATTTCCAAGCTTCGGCCTTAAACCATAGAACTTGATAAGAATGTCATTAGAAAAAGGACCGTGATTATGATGGTATTTGTGTATATCAATACTAGCCTTCTTGCACACGCTATGCACGTGCGAAAGGCCGTGCTTGCTTGTGCGCATTATTCGTGTCCTAATTTCTGGTACGATGAATTGATCTTGTGGTTTTCGATGTGCCTAAATATTCATATCCTAATTTCTGGTGCAATAGATCGATGTAGGGATTTCTAATGTTAAAAATTGATTATATTAAGGATCCATCAAATTATGATTTTATTTTTTGAATTAAATAAAAAATTAATGTTCAAATATTTTGAATAAAGAAATTAATAAAGAGTTAAAGACTAATAAATTTATAATTGAATGAAGTGTGGGCAAGTGGGTGAGACCACTCTTATATTTTATTTATCTTTTAGTTATGTTATTTACTCTTTTGCCCTTATATTATTAAATTTTCTATTTTATTTTATATATGATTAGATGAGCAAAATATGAGTTTTTGAATGTTTACCAAAACTCATGTTTTGACATTATATATACTAGTCTAATTCTCGTGCGATACACATGTTATTTATGAAGGAGAGAAAAAAATATGAAAATCTTCATTCACCTACTTCTTCCTTTTTTTTCTTTTTATATTTATGTTTTATTTTTATTTTTTACCATAATAACCCTTTTAAATGATTATCATGAGAATTTTTTTTTAATTCTGAAGGATATTTGTGGCAATCAAAAACTTGGTGAAGCCTTTGACACCAAAGTCTTATGCCTCCATTTATAGTAGTGGAGATAGATAGATATATATATATATATATATATATATATATATATATATATATATATTAATTTTTTAATTGACTTATTCCACAGTTTGTAAATTGACTCATTCAATAGTTTGCAACCTAGGCTTTTGACACTCAATTTAATGAAGACCACTTTCTAAATTACACCCTTACATGAACGACATCATTAATGTAAGCTTAATTTCAGAATAAAAAAAATGTAAACTTAATTTCTTGCTAGCTCTGACACTGTGCGTGTGCAACTCGTAATATTTTTACAGTATTGATCTTTTCTTTTTGAAACTCCGGAACTTGTATATACCATAAGAATATTATAAGTTTTAACCCTAATTTTGAAGCCAAAGAGCAGCACAATTGCTACAAGATACGTACACAAGCCACATACGTACTAGAACCTGAATCATTATCGCTTCCAAGAATAAAACGACTTTAGATATATTCAATAGCTGTGGTGAGATCTCCGCAAAATTTGAAAAACTGCGGACCTCCGCAGCTGAGAAAGGCTATATATATATTTGTTAAAACACCGGTGGCAGCCATAAGCTCATCGCAGGTGAAATCCCTTAGTATGTGTATGGAAAGTAATTCTAATCGCTGCATGCATGCTTTCTTGTGAAAGCCCCGACCCTCTTCACGTATTCTGTTGGGTTTTAGGGTTTAGTGATGCAAACTACCACCAACTCTACCCAATCAAAGATGTATGTCAAGTCTTTTAAAATTAATTGATAAATTTTGACTGAAATAGACAACCCAATAAAATAAGAAGACGTACTACTCTTCGAACTTTCAAGTTCATTTATTTGACATAAAACAAACAAAAAAAAAATTCATTTTTAGAATTTCATCTTTTCGTCAACTTTCAAATTAGTGGAAGAACGTTACCCATTCCCATTATATGCCAAAGACTTTGGAAGTTCAACTTCCAACAAGAAACAAACAATATATGTTCTTTGAAATTCAAGTTTACGAAGTACGTACCAAGCCTGTCTTGTAGAACTTACCCCTTCAATATCTGTATTATCACTTATATATATATATATATATATATATATATATATATATACACATATATGTGTGAGAATGTGGAGTGTTGTCTCACATTGGAGAAAATGTACTTTGCAAATGTGCTTATAAAGATTTGAGCCTCTCCAACCATTGCCAATTGATTTTGGTTGTGATGCTTAGATTACTTTATCAGTATGTATGCAGGGACGAGTCAAACTAGATGTTTTGTTTGATCAAATATGAAAAATCAGAAATGATTAAATAAATTTTTAAGTTTTGACAAGAGCAGTGGGAGGTTATATATACATACATATATATATATATATATATATATTATATAATGTACTAAATACACTTGATGCCTTTTTTGGATAGCTTCTTCCCCAATTAGTTGATTAGTTTTCTTCAATTTTTAGGATGGACTGTTTCCACAGAATGATTGATCAATAGCAATATATATCAACTGTTGGACATATATATATATAATAGATGTTAAAATACTGGTGGCAAACAATCAGCTCATCCTTTTTTTTTTTGGACAATAACAATCAGCTCATCACAGGTGAAATTCTTAGTAAGTGTATGGAAAGTAATTCTAGTCGTTTGCACGCTTTCTTGTGAAAGCCACGACCCTGTTGGAGTATTCTGTTGGGTTTTAGGTTTTAGTGATGCAAGCCACCAACTCTACCCAATCAAAGATCTATGTCAAGTCTTTTTATATGAATAGATATATTTTCACTGAAACAGACACCCCAAAAAAATAAGAAGACGTACGTCTACTCTTCGAACTTTCAGATTCATTTTTATAATTTCATCTTTTCGTCAAGCTAATTTTATATTAATGGAAAAACCTTGCGTTTCCCATTATATCTGCCAAAAAATTTGGAAGTTCAACTTCCAAGCAGAAACAAACAATATGTGTTTGTTGAAATATATTAAACTATTTAAGTTTACGAAGTACCAAGACAAATAGCTTGTCTTGCAAAAGAATGTTCTAACGTACTATGCATTAGACTCTATATATGATCCAGCTTCAACTTTTAACAAAATTGCTGCTATGCATTGGATCAATTCTCAATACCCCTGGCCTCCATTAAAAATGAAATCACAAATTGGATATGTATTTACACTCCGCGAGCGTTGCCAGAGTTACTTCCCTAACCTCCAATTCCTCATTTGCAGAGCTCAAATAGAACAACAGTACGTGTTTCCCTTTGCAATATATGAGCTTATCAACATGACACATAATGTCATTGGATGATGATTTTACACTATATTGTTGGAGTAAGGCTATGGTATGTTAACATTTCTCATACATAATGAGGAGAGAAAGTCATTGTTAAGGTAAATAAGGTCCTCATTAGAATAAATTAGATTCTCGTTTGAGTATCTAAGTTCTAAAAGTGGTAATTGTAATATTTTACGACTTGACGACACATATTACAATTTCGACAACTCATGTGATAACTATGAAAAAACTCTCGTGAAGGTAAATAAAGTCATCATTAAAGTAAATAAGTTATCGTTTGAATAATTAGGTCATAAAAGTTGTAATTGTACGTATGAAATACATTAACATACACAAGAATTTTTCATATTGTTGAAGGATTCTAATTATAATCGTTGCTTTATTACATCGATCAATTCGATCATGGATATTATTTTTTTTGCAAGGTTTTCATTCAAGGCTATAATCAGTAAGCCATCACTTAATTAAATTTGCGTACCAATAAGTCTCTAAATTCTCCCGAGGTGGTTGACGACAGTGCAGTCACCTTCTCACGAATCCGCCACCACTAACTATGTTCAGAATACTACAATATGCGTAGAGGAGGAAAGGTATCCGATTGGGAATATGGGATCTCGATTTTGTTATGTGTTTTTAATAATTTGTTAAAATTTGTTTCATATGGCATTCATTTATAACCAAAAAAATAGAGAAAAATACCTAAATGGCTATAGGATAATTTCTACATATTCACCCCTTATAAGTATAAGATATTATACTCTTTCATTAACAAGGACCCACCCACTATATGTCTAGAGCGATAAGAAGTTAAAAGTAGTGAGTAGTTTTTTCATAAAAAAACTACCACGTTTTCTATTACTTTTTATTTTATTTTCATTTTCATTTTCTATAATGTGAATTGACATTACTGTCCCCATTGATTAATTTTATTTCAAAGCTTTTTATTATTTGAGGGTTATATCTGTAAAAAAAATTCAGTTAATTATAGTATAGATATAGATATATCCTATAGAATTTGTACCTATGAAGTCTCGAGTCTTGCCAAAAAAAATAATAAACGGCAACAACAGATAGTTTATTATTACTACTAATACACATTTCCAAGGTTCAGCTTAATTAAACCATAGAACTTGATAAGTATGTCGTTAAACAAAGGACCGTGATTGTCATAGAACCTTTTTTTAATTGACTCATTCTACAGTTTGTAAATTGACTATATATATATATATATATATATTAGTTTTTATTTAATTGACTCATTCCACAGTTTGTAAATCGACTCATTCCATAGTTTGCAACCTAGGGTTTCGACACTCAATTTAATGAAGACCACTTTCTAATTAAATTACATCCTAGATGAACGACATCATTAATTTCTAGCTAGCTCTGCCACGTACTCTGCTTGTGCAACTCGTAACATTTTTACGGTATCTTTTCTTTCTGAAACTCAGCAATTTGTAGATACTGTTGTAGCAACGGAACCGCGTGGCCTACTTCTAAGCTAGTCACGGTATTGATATTTTCCTAATTTCACCACCTTGATGTCAATATGTATGAAATTTTAACTCAAAAGTCCTCGGTATACTATTAGGAATAATCAAACCACTTATATTTCATATGTTGTTGTGTCTTCTTTCTAATGTGAGACTTTTTCCTCTCAACATTCTTGATTTGTATTGAGCCACACAACCCCAAGAGATACCATGCACAAGAATTTTATAAGTTTTAACCCCAATTTTGAAGCCAAAGAGCAGCCCAATTGCTACAAGATATACGTACACAAGATATACGTACCAGGGACCTGAATCATTAATTATCTCTTCCAAGAACAAAACGACTTTAGGCCAAAGTACCAGGTCAAAGTTCTTGCATAAAAAATGAATGCTCTAACAACGTACGTACTATGCATGCATGAGACGCTATGATCATGTTTCCACTTCTAACAAATTAAACTCCTGCTGTATGTATTGGATCAATTCTCAAAGGAATACGCATAAAAAAAGAACTAGAAGAGAAAAATAAATTTCAGATTGGATATGTTATTTCTAATATTTGTAATATTACAATGATTGAAGAGTGCAGGAAAATTACATACCCTCAAGAAATGCAACAAACAACACTACAGATGCAAAAACAACAGTGAAAGATGAAACACTCCTTATTTATCTGACAAGAACTTCTTGTAAACCACGCCAATTCCAATAATAATCCAAACTGTAGTACGTACTACTTGTTTTACTGCGCGTGCTCCGGACTTTTTACTGCGTGCTCCGGACTTAACTCTTCACTTGTTTATATTTGTCCAGAACCTCCTTCCTTGCCTTGTCTACAACACAGATGCAATTATTTCTTGCCTCGTCCAATTCCTTAATTTCTTTCTTAAAGTCCGCCAAGTTTTGACGTCCCTTACTTGTATCATTCCCCGTTTCAATTAGCTTATCAAGTTGACGCTTAATATCATCCAACACTATAATGGTTTCACGAGCTCCAGTTTCCGCGGACTCAAGCAAAACCTTATATGCCTTCAAATCTGATTGATATTCTTTAATCATATTGAGAAGCCAATGTTCTGCCAAGGAAACAGTTTCAAGAATAAATCCTGCAACAGGTGGAGCTATGAGGCCGCAAAGAAACACAGCAAACATAATGCCTATGGACATCACATTTACGACCTTTTCCAAAATATGACTAAGCTTCAGCTTCTTACCAAGATTCTTAATTTCTGTATTCAACTTGTTAAGCATGTCTTGATATTGGTCGCGCAGAGAGTCAACCTTTTCAACAACCGATTTAGCTCTTTCGTGATAGTTCTTCTTAGCCCTCACGATCTGGTCCAACTTGTTCTCTTCAATACATGAAGCCATCTTATTAGCTGAGTCGATGAATCTTTTCAATTCATTAGTGCAGAGGTCAAGCGTCTTCGCACTATTTTTGAAGTACTCCATGATGAGGCCCTTATCTAAGAGCTCCTCATACACCCTCCTCGCCTCACCGGTCCCTGGTTTAAGTATTTCTGTTTCGCAGGACTTGACTATGTTCGCAGTCTTGTTGCTGGAATTAGTCAGATGCCGTGCGAATTTCTTAACACGATTAAGACCGGTACTGCATTTGACTTCTTCGGCACCGGCCTTGAGATTGGCGTCCAAGTCTTGTATCTCCTTATCAACTTTGTAACCGGCCTGATATGATTTCATCACCGCAACAAAGTTGCAACGCCCGTCAGTTGGCCTTACAGATTTCATAGCTAGCTGTTGTACGTTGTTGAAGTTTCAAATATCCTCGATCTACCCACGAAAACTCTAATTCTCGAAGGTTCTTTAGAAGAGAGAACTAGCCAGAAAATGTTTTTTTGCAAGTTACTGCCATGCCGGGTCTCTGTTATATATAACAAGGAAAACACACACCGGGTCTTAGTTTTTGAAATGGCCGCGTAGTTACGCAGAGACAGATATTTATTTTCTCCATAAATAGACTATCGAAGAAAGCTAATATACAATTTCCAAAACCGCGTACATATTTCTTCCACGAAACATTGCCATAGACTAATATTTCTAGAGTCTTCGGAATAGCTGGTCCCAAAGGTTTACTTTTCAAATCAGTTTTTTTTTTCTTTTCTTTTCTTTCCTTTCTCTTCAATCTATGTTAATTAGTTTGTAAAGTGACAAATAACATTATATAAAATTAATAAAAGAATATGAGCCCACATCCACTTGCCTACTTACTCACATAGGATATGCGCGCATGTATTTATTAATATTTAAAATAATAATATATTGATCACAAAGCAGGAAAATTACAAACCCTCAAGAAATGCAACAAAACAACTACAGATGTAAAAACAACAGTGAACGATAAAGCTGAAACAATCGTAAAAAAGTTAATGATCGAAGTAATCGATTATTTATCTGACAATGAGAGCTTCTTGTAAACCAATTCTAATAATAATCCACTCTGTAGTATTCTCTGCTCACTACTCCGAGAGAGAGAGAGAGAGAGAGAGAGAGAGAGAGAGAGAGAGAGAGAGAGAGAGAGAGAGAGAGAGAGAGAGAGAGAGAGAGAGAGAGAGAGAGAGAGAGAGAGAGAGAGAGACAGAGACAGAGAGAGACAGAGAGAGAGAGAGAGAGAGAGAGAGACACAGAGAGACATAGAGACAGAGAGAGATAGAGAGAGACAGAGAGAGAGAGAGAGAGAGACAGAGAGAGACAGAGACAGAGAGATAGAGACAGAGAGAGAGGGAACCATTAGTAAAGCTGCTTAGAAGTTTCAATGTGATGACAGAGAAACAGAGACAGAGGGAACCATTAGTAAAGTTGCTTAGAAGTTTCAATGTGATCGAAAACATTATGTCCAAGTCTTCTGCGTAGGTGGGGAGGGGGTCCAACCATTGCCAATTGGTTTTGGTTATGACACCCAGATTACTTTATCATGGTATCAGAGCTGCAGGTTCGCCCATGTGTGAAGCCAAGTGGCCACACGTGCTCCATGTCACCCAATATAAGTTGTCCACGTGTATGGCTTGAAAATTCGCCACACGTGCGAGGGCGTGTGAAAATGTGGAATGTTGTCCCACATTGGAGAAAAGGGACCTTGCAAATGTGCTTATAAGGATTTGGGCATATCCAACCATTGCCAATTGGTTTTGGTTGTGACGCCAAGATTACTTTATCATGGTATCAGAGCTACAGGTTCGCCCATGTGTAAAGCCAAGTGGCCACATGTGCTCCATGCCACCCAATATAAATTGTCCACGTGTTTGGCTTGAAAATTTGCCACACGTGCGGAGGTGTGTGAGAATGTGGAGTGTTGTCCCACATTGGAGAAAAGGGACCTTGCAAATGTGCTTATAAGGATTTGGGCCTATTCAACTATTGTCAATTGGTTTTGGTTGTGACGCTCAGATTACTTTATCAGTCCGGCCCTACCTATATAGATGTTTTCTTTTCTTTTTTTTGGTCCACACGTTTAGAACAATCCGTGTTATGTATTGATATATTTTCACTGAAACAGACATGCACCCCAAAAAATTAAGAAGATCGACGCATATAACACTCTTCGAACTTTCAAATTCATTTTCATAATTTCATCTTTTCGTCAACTTTCAAATTAATGGAAGAACCTTACTCGTTACCATTATATCTGCCAAAGAATGGGAAGTACTGTTCAACTTCCAAGAAAGAAACAAACTATACATGTTCCTTGAAGTTCAAGTTGACCAGTACCAACACAAGACAAGACATTTGTTTAAAAAAAAGAAAAGAAAAAGAAGAAGACATCTGTTCAACTTGCAAAAGACTCTTCTAAACTTCTAATTAACAACGTACTATATATATATATATATATAGCAGCGGCCACTAATTCCAAGAAGAAACCAACAATATATGTTCGTTGAAATTCAAGTTTACGAAGTACGTACCAAGACAAATAGTTTAATATTGTCTTGCAAATGAATGTTCTAACGACGTACTATAGCACGAGACACTATATATGATCCTGCAACTCTTAACAAAATTAATGCTGCTGTGTTATATTGGAGCAATTCTCAAAGGAATAAGCATCGATAAAAAAAGAAAATTAAATAAGAAATCACAAATTGAATATGTATATATATTTTTTTTTGGGAAATCTGCATCATTGCAATTTTCAATTGGAAATCTGCATCAGTATAATTTGCATACATGAACAAGATATATACTATCGATTATATGTCACATCAAATATAACAACTAACAATTAAGTAGATAGTTTATTATTACTACTATAGTACTATACACATTTCCAAGCTTCGGCCTTAAACCATAGAACTTGATAAGAATGTCATTAGAAAAAGGACCGTGATTATGATGGTATTTGTGTATATCAATACTAGCCTTCTTGCACACGCTATGCACGTGCGAAAGGCCGTGCTTGCTTGTGCGCATTATTCGTGTCCTAATTTCTGGTACGATGAATTGATCTTGTGGTTTTCGATGTGCCTAAATATTCATATCCTAATTTCTGGTGCAATAGATCGATGTAGGGATCTCAAATGTTAAAAATTGATTATATTAAGGATCCATCAAATTATGATTTTATTTTTTGAATTAAATAAAAAATTAATGTTCAAATATTTTGAATAAAGAAATTAATAAAGAGTTAAAGACTAATAAATTTATAATTGAATGAAGTGTGGGCAAGTGGGTGAGACCACTCTTATATTTTATTTATCTTTTAGTTATGTTATTTACTCTTTTGCCCTTATATTATTAAATTTTCTATTTTATTTTATATATGATTAGATGAGCAAAATATGAGTTTTTGAATGTTTACCAAAACTCATGTTTTGACATTATATATACTAGTCTAATTCTCGTGCGATACACATGTTATTTATGAAGGAGAGAAAAAAATATGAAAATCTTCATTCACCTACTTCTTCCTTTTTTTTTCTTTTTATATTTATGTTTTATTTTTATTTTTTACCATAATAACCCTTTTAAATGATTATCATGAGAATTTTTTTTTAATTCTGAAGGATATTTGTGGCAATCAAAAACTTGGTGAAGCCTTTGACACCAAAGTCTTATGCCTCCATTTATAGTAGTGGAGATAGATAGATATATATATATATATATATATATATATATATATATATATTAATTTTTTAATTGACTTATTCCACAGTTTGTAAATTGACTCATTCAATAGTTTGCAACCTAGGCTTTTGACACTCAATTTAATGAAGACCACTTTCTAAATTACACCCTTACATGAACGACATCATTAATGTAAGCTTAATTTCAGAATAAAAAAAATGTAAACTTAATTTCTTGCTAGCTCTGACACTGTGCGTGTGCATCGTAATATTTTTACAGTATTGATCTTTTCTTTTTGAAACTCCGGAACTTGTATATACCATAAGAATATTATAAGTTTTAACCCTAATTTTGAAGCCAAAGAGCAGCACAATTGCTACAAGATACGTACACAAGCCACATACGTACTAGAACCTGAATCATTATCGCTTCCAAGAATAAAACGACTTTAGATATATTCAATAGCTGTGGTGAGATCTCCGCAAAATTTGAAAAACTGCGGACCTCCGCAGCTGAGAAAGGCTATATATATATTTGTTAAAACACCGGTGGCAGCCATAAGCTCATCGCAGGTGAAATCCCTTAGTATGTGTATGGAAAGTAATTCTAATCGCTGCATGCATGCTTTCTTGTGAAAGCCCCGACCCTCTTCACGTATTCTGTTGGGTTTTAGGGTTTAGTGATGCAAACTACCACCAACTCTACCCAATCAAAGATGTATGTCAAGTCTTTTAAAATTAATTGATAAATTTTGACTGAAATAGACAACCCAATAAAATAAGAAGACGTACTACTCTTCGAACTTTCAAGTTCATTTATTTGACATAAAACAAACAAAAAAAAAATTCATTTTTAGAATTTCATCTTTTCGTCAACTTTCAAATTAGTGGAAGAACGTTACCCATTCCCATTATATGCCAAAGACTTTGGAAGTTCAACTTCCAACAAGAAACAAACAATATATGTTCTTTGAAATTCAAGTTTACGAAGTACGTACCAAGCCTGTCTTGTAGAACTTACCCCTTCAATATCTGTATTATCACTTATATATATATATATATATATATATATATATATATACACATATATGTGTGAGAATGTGGAGTGTTGTCTCACATTGGAGAAAATGTACTTTGCAAATGTGCTTATAAAGATTTGAGCCTCTCCAACCATTGCCAATTGATTTTGGTTGTGATGCTTAGATTACTTTATCAGTATGTATGCAGGGACGAGTCAAACTAGATGTTTTGTTTGATCAAATATGAAAAATCAGAAATGATTAAATAAATTTTTAAGTTTTGACAAGAGCAGTGGGAGGTTATATATACATACATATATATATATATATATATATATATATATTATATAATGTACTAAATACACTTGATGCCTTTTTTGGATAGCTTCTTCCCCAATTAGTTGATTAGTTTTCTTCAATTTTTAGGATGGACTGTTTCCACAGAATGATTGATCAATAGCAATATATATCAACTGTTGGACATATATATATATAATAGATGTTAAAATACTGGTGGCAAACAATCAGCTCATCCTTTTTTTTTTTGGACAATAACAATCAGCTCATCACAGGTGAAATTCTTAGTAAGTGTATGGAAAGTAATTCTAGTCGTTTGCACGCTTTCTTGTGAAAGCCACGACCCTGTTGGAGTATTCTGTTGGGTTTTAGGTTTTAGTGATGCAAGCCACCAACTCTACCCAATCAAAGATCTATGTCAAGTCTTTTTATATGAATAGATATATTTTCACTGAAACAGACACCCCAAAAAAATAAGAAGACGTACGTCTACTCTTCGAACTTTCAGATTCATTTTTATAATTTCATCTTTTCGTCAAGCTAATTTTATATTAATGGAAAAACCTTGCGTTTCCCATTATATCTGCCAAAAAATTTGGAAGTTCAACTTCCAAGCAGAAACAAACAATATGTGTTTGTTGAAATATATTAAACTATTTAAGTTTACGAAGTACCAAGACAAATAGCTTGTCTTGCAAAAGAATGTTCTAACGTACTATGCATTAGACTCTATATATGATCCAGCTTCAACTTTTAACAAAATTGCTGCTATGCATTGGATCAATTCTCAATACCCCTGGCCTCCATTAAAAATGAAATCACAAATTGGATATGTATTTACACTCCGCGAGCGTTGCCAGAGTTACTTCCCTAACCTCCAATTCCTCATTTGCAGAGCTCAAATAGAACAACAGTACGTGTTTCCCTTTGCAATATATGAGCTTATCAACATGACACATAATGTCATTGGATGATGATTTTACACTATATTGTTGGAGTAAGGCTATGGTATGTTAACATTTCTCATACATAATGAGGAGAGAAAGTCATTGTTAAGGTAAATAAGGTCCTCATTAGAATAAATTAGATTCTCGTTTGAGTATCTAAGTTCTAAAAGTGGTAATTGTAATATTTTACGACTTGACGACACATATTACAATTTCGACAACTCATGTGATAACTATGAAAAAACTCTCGTGAAGGTAAATAAAGTCATCATTAAAGTAAATAAGTTATCGTTTGAATAATTAGGTCATAAAAGTTGTAATTGTACGTATGAAATACATTAACATACACAAGAATTTTTCATATTGTTGAAGGATTCTAATTATAATCGTTGCTTTATTACATCGATCAATTCGATCATGGATATTATTTTTTTTGCAAGGTTTTCATTCAAGGCTATAATCAGTAAGCCATCACTTAATTAAATTTGCGTACCAATAAGTCTCTAAATTCTCCCGAGGTGGTTGACGACAGTGCAGTCACCTTCTCACGAATCCGCCACCACTAACTATGTTCAGAATACTACAATATGCGTAGAGGAGGAAAGGTATCCGATTGGGAATATGGGATCTCGATTTTGTTATGTGTTTTTAATAATTTGTTAAAATTTGTTTCATATGGCATTCATTTATAACCAAAAAAATAGAGAAAAATACCTAAATGGCTATAGGATAATTTCTACATATTCACCCCTTATAAGTATAAGATATTATACTCTTTCATTAACAAGGACCCACCCACTATATGTCTAGAGCGATAAGAAGTTAAAAGTAGTGAGTAGTTTTTTCATAAAAAAACTACCACGTTTTCTATTACTTTTTATTTTATTTTCATTTTCATTTTCTATAATGTGAATTGACATTACTGTCCCCATTGATTAATTTTATTTCAAAGCTTTTTATTATTTGAGGGTTATATCTGTAAAAAAAATTCAGTTAATTATAGTATAGATATAGATATATCCTATAGAATTTGTACCTATGAAGTCTCGAGTCTTGCCAAAAAAAATAATAAACGGCAACAACAGATAGTTTATTATTACTACTAATACACATTTCCAAGGTTCAGCTTAATTAAACCATAGAACTTGATAAGTATGTCGTTAAACAAAGGACCGTGATTGTCATAGAACCTTTTTTTAATTGACTCATTCTACAGTTTGTAAATTGACTATATATATATATATATTAGTTTTTATTTAATTGACTCATTCCACAGTTTGTAAATCGACTCATTCCATAGTTTGCAACCTAGGGTTTCGACACTCAATTTAATGAAGACCACTTTCTAATTAAATTACATCCTAGATGAACGACATCATTAATTTCTAGCTAGCTCTGCCACGTACTCTGCTTGTGCAACTCGTAACATTTTTACGGTATCTTTTCTTTCTGAAACTCAGCAATTTGTAGATACTGTTGTAGCAACGGAACCGCGTGGCCTACTTCTAAGCTAGTCACGGTATTGATATTTTCCTAATTTCACCACCTTGATGTCAATATGTATGAAATTTTAACTCAAAAGTCCTCGGTATACTATTAGGAATAATCAAACCACTTATATTTCATATGTTGTTGTGTCTTCTTTCTAATGTGAGACTTTTTCCTCTCAACATTCTTGATTTGTATTGAGCCACACAACCCCAAGAGATACCATGCACAAGAATTTTATAAGTTTTAACCCCAATTTTGAAGCCAAAGAGCAGCCCAATTGCTACAAGATATACGTACACAAGATATACGTACCAGGGACCTGAATCATTAATTATCTCTTCCAAGAACAAAACGACTTTAGGCCAAAGTACCAGGTCAAAGTTCTTGCATAAAAAATGAATGCTCTAACAACGTACGTACTATGCATGCATGAGACGCTATGATCATGTTTCCACTTCTAACAAATTAAACTCCTGCTGTATGTATTGGATCAATTCTCAAAGGAATACGCATAAAAAAAGAACTAGAAGAGAAAAATAAATTTCAGATTGGATATGTTATTTCTAATATTTGTAATATTACAATGATTGAAGAGTGCAGGAAAATTACATACCCTCAAGAAATGCAAACAAACAACACTACAGATGCAAAAACAACAGTGGAAAGATGAAACACTCCTTATTTATCTGACAAGAACTTCTGTAAACCACGCCAATTCCAATAATAATCCAAACTGTAGTACGTAACTACTTGTTTTACTGCGCAGTGCTCCGGACTTTTTACTGCGTGCTCCGGACTTAACTCTTCACTTGTTTATATTTGTCCAGAACCTCCTTCCTTGCCTTGTCTACAACACAGATGCAATTATTTCTTGCCTCGTCCAATTCCTTAATTTCTTTCTTAAAGTCCGCCAAGTTTTGACGTCCCTTACTTGTATCATTCCCCGTTTCAATTAGCTTATCAAGTTGACGCTTAATATCATCCAACACTATAATGGTTTCACGAGCTCCAGTTTTCCGCGGACTCAAGCAAAATCCTTATATGCCTTCAAATCTGATTGATATTCTTTAATCATATTGAGAAGCCAATGTTCTGCCAAGGAAACAGTTTCAAGAATAAATCCTGCAACAGGTGGAGCTATGAGGCCGCAAAGAAACACAGCAAACATAATGCCTATGGACATCACATTTACGACCTTTTCCAAAATATGACTAAGCTTCAGCTTCTTACCAAGATTCTTAATTTCTGTATTCAACTTTGTTTAAGCATGTCTTGATATTGGTCGCGCAGAGAGTCAACCTTTTCAACAACCGATTTAGGCTCTTTCGTGATAGTTCTTCTTAGCCCTCACGATCTGGTCCAACTTGTTCTCTCAATACATGAAGCCATCTTATTAGCTGAGTCGATGAATCTTTCAATTCTTTAGTGCAGAGGTCAAGCGTCTTCGCACTATTTTTGAAGTACTCCATGATGAGGCCCTTATCTAAGAGCTCCTCATACACCCTCCTCGCCTCACCGGTCCCTGGTTTAAGTATTTCTGTTCGCAGGACTTGACTATGTTCGCAGTCTTGTTGCTGGAATTAGTCAGATGCCGTGCGAATTCTTAACACGATTAAGACCGGTACTGCATTTGACTTCTTCGGCACCGGCCTTGAGATTGGCGTCCAAGTCTTGTATCTCCTTATCAACTTTGTAACCGGCTGATATGATTTCATCACCGCAACAAAGTTGCAACGCCCGTCAGTTGGCCTTACAGATTTCATAGCTAGCTGTTGTACGTGTTGAAGTTTCAAATATCCTCGATCTACCCACGAAAACTCTAATTCTCGAAGGTTCTTTAGAAAGAGAGAACTAGCCAGAAAATGTTTTTTTGCAAGTTACTGCCATGCCGGGTCTCTGTTATATATAACAAGGAAAACACACACCGGGTCTTAGTTTTTGAAATGGCCGCGTAGTTACGCAGAGACAGATATTTATTTTCTCTCCATAAATAGACTATCGAAGAAAGCTAATATACAATTTCCAAACCGCGTACATATTTCTTCCACGAAACATTTGCCATAGACTAATATTTCTAGAGTCTTCGGAATAGCTGGTCCCAAAGGTTTACTTTTCAAATCAGTTTTTTTTTTTCTTTTCTTTTCTTTCCTTTCTCTTCAATCTATGTTAATTAGTTTGTAAAGTGACAAATAACATTATATAAAATTAATAAAAGAATATGAGCCCACATCCACTTGCCTACTTACTCACTATAGGATATGCGCGCATGTATTTATTAATATTTAAAATAATAATATATTGATCACAAAGCAGGAAAATTACAAACCCTCAAGAAATGCAACAAAACAACTACAGATGTAAAAAACAACAGTGAACGATAAAGCTGAAACAATCGTAAAAAAGTTAATGATCGAAGTAATCGATTATTTATCTGACAATGAGAGCTTCTTGTAAACCAATTCTAATAATAATCCACCTCTGTAGTATTCTCTGCTCACTACTCCGAGAGAGAGAGAGAGAGAGAGAGAAGAGAGAGAGAGAGAATGAGAGAGAGAGAGAGAGAGAGAGATGAGAGAGAAGAGAGAGAGAGGAGAGATGAGAGGAGAGAGAGAGAGAGGTGAGGAGTGACAGAGACAGAGAGAGACAGAGAGAGAGAGAGAGAGAGAGAGAGAGACACAGAGAGACATAGAGACAGAGAGGAGATAGAGAGAGAC